>JASDDO010000024.1:880942970-890090074 GCA_030015575.1 Agapanthus africanus | reverse complement strand
GTTGTTTTAACTATATTTCTGATTTTATTCCAAAGATGAGACAAACTTGTGCACCTTTATTTCAACGACTTCAAATAAATCCTCCACCTTGGACTTCGATTCATACAGGTATTGTTAAACAAATCAAAAGAACTATTCATTCTTTACCTTGCATTAATATTCCTCATCCTGATGCTTTCATGATTGTTGAGACTGATGCTTCAAATATTGGTTACGGTGGTATTTTAAAACAACGACTACCAAACTCTTCAAAAGAAGATCTAGTCAGATATCACTCTGGTGTCTGGTTAGGACCTCAGAAAAATTACTATACTATTAAAAAGGAAATGCTTTCAATTGTTAATTGTATTTTAAAATTTCAAGATGATCTTTTTAATAAAAAATTTCTCCTTAGAATAGATTGTCAATCTGCAAAATTCATTTTAGAAAAAGATGTAAAAAATCTAGTTTCAAAGCAAATATTCGCTAGATGGCAAGCTTTACTTTCTGTCTTTGATTTTGATATTCAATATTTAAAAGGTACTGACAATTCATTACCAGATTTTTTGACTAGGGAATTCCTTACAGGAAAAAATGGGTGATCCCAATTCAAAAGTTCGCACTTCAAAGGACTATGAGATGAAAAAATCGACAACAGCAACTTCATCAGCAAACAAATTCCATATTCTCCAAGATTTCCCTGCTCTAACTTACGCATCAGCAGTGGAAAGCAAGAAACCTCAAAATTCAACTCCACAAATTCAAACTTCTCCAAAAGATCAAGACAGTCCATATTTCAGGTGTTCAACACATCTGCTTGACCACCTTCAAAGAATCTCCCAACTACAACACACTTCAAATCTACACTCATCAATTATTTCCGCCAAACTCCTATTGGCTGGATGATCCCCTCAAAACTCAACAATTCTATGAGTTGATCTTAGTTGACTCTGGGTCCGCTGAAATCACTCATACTCCTGATAGAAAAACTCCTTCACTGATTTCTTATTCAAAATGCGTCATAAAGAAGGTTATTCTACCAAATGAATGGTCCAGCATCTGGACTACAAAAGAATTCTCAATTACTTACGTTCCCAAAGGTTATACATACCAAGACTATCAAATGGCTTGGTTTCGAACCTTATTCTATAGGACATTCAATCATTCATGGTTCCTTACCTTCCACTCAAATTGTGCTGACAATATTCCTATCTGGTTCTATGAATGGTGGCTACGTTTTGGCCCCGTTCCAGAGATTCTTCCACCTGTTGTTCTGAAGGCCTTCCAAACTTGGGTCCAAAGAACGGGAGGTGAACATTTCAAAAAAGCTCTCCTATTCCACAAGTCCTTCAAAGTCCCATGGATATTTTGTTGGACATTTACATTATTCAAACATTACAACAGTGACTACCCTCTCAGTCTGGGTAGAGAATTCAAGGTCAAATGGTGGACCCGTTACACTCAAGATTACTGCAATGAGAAGGCAGTATTACATTACATTCAAACAGGAAAGAAACTTCAACAAGAAATTTAGTAAATTCCAAAAGAACCAGCAAAGCCTGAATCAAAAACTCCTGCAAAAGAAGTAAAGATTCAAAAGAAGGCAAAAGCAGTCATAAACTTCAACTCCTCAGAATCAGAAGATGATGATATGAAGCAATTCCTGGAATTCCAAAAATTCAGAAAAATGCAGAAACAAATGAGAAGCTCAAAATCAAACTCCAAGCATTCATCAGAAGGATCCTCTACTGATCCTATGGGAGGGCCTTGTGCTCAAGACCCTTTCGAATTGTAAATTATAAAAAAAAAAAATGTATATATCTTATCTTATCTTTCTAGTGTTCTCTGTAGTGAATGGTAACTACAGCTAGTCCGGAGCAAACGGCTACCGGTAAAGACTTATCAAATCTGTTCTAAAAAGGTTTGCTCCTAACCCAAAGGAGTATGGCTCTCAAACAGCCAATTTACTGGAGAAGTAATTCTCCACAAAAACGTCATATGTAGAACGGTACAAATCTACATACTAGCCCAATCTCAAACGGTGGTTGGTAAAGGCATATTAAATCCGTTAATGGCTGCGGATTTGCCAAAAATTCGATTACTAAAGATTCCTCTCAAAAGCAAGAAGACAAAAGATGTCTACTCAAAAGATGCCAGAAGACGAAAAATGTCTACTCAAAAGATGCCAGCTCAAAAGTAAAGATTCCTACTCAGAAGATGCCAGCTCAAAAGAAGACAAAAGATGTCTACTCAAAAGCAATGACAGCTCAAAAGAAAAGCAACCATTTTCAAAAGATGCTTTCCCGAAAGAAGAATGGACAGCCACTCAAATAATTGAAGACAGCCAACCACTCAGCTATTCAAAAAGGAAGGACAAGACAGCACTAAAAGATTCGTGCTGATCCAAAGAGCATTCAAGAGGAGCATTCAAGTCTATATAAACACAACTCATTCATGTAACTAGGCAGAGGTTTTTTGGAGAGGTTTCAGAGAGAGAGTTCAGACTTTGTAAACTTTACTCTTTGCTTCTGTATCCAAATACTCTCAATTCAAATAAAGATCAAAGCCAATTCTCATTCCATCTTCTTGTTTACCTTGTTTTATGATCATGTCCCCCTTATGGAGAGGCTCTGATACCATAAGGGGGGCAGGATCATAAAACAAAATAAACAAGAAGATGGAATGAGAACTGGCTTTGATCTTTATTTGAATTGGAAGTATTTGGATACAGAAGTAAAGAGTAAAGTTTCAAAGTCTGAACTCTCTCTCTAAAACCTCTCCAAAAACCTCTGCCTTGTTACATGAATGAGTTGTGTTTATATAGACTTGAGTGCTCCTCTTGAATGCTCTCTGGATCAGCACGAATCTTTTAGTGCTGTCTTGTCTTTCTTTTTTGAATAG
Source organism: Agapanthus africanus (assembly GCA_030015575.1). Lineage (NCBI taxonomy): Eukaryota > Viridiplantae > Streptophyta > Magnoliopsida > Asparagales > Amaryllidaceae > Agapanthus > Agapanthus africanus. The sequence goes on along the minus strand of JASDDO010000024.1, from coordinate 890,087,194 downwards.
CTTAGTGGTTGGCTGTCTTCAATTATTTGAGCATCTTTTGACTTTGGTTGCTTTTCTTTTGAGCTGTCATTGCTTTTGACTAGACATCTTTTGTCTTCTTTTGAGCTGTCATCTTTTGAGTAGGAATCTTTACTTTTGAGCTGGCCTCTTTTGAATAGACCTTTTTCGTCTTCTTTTGAGCTGGCATCTTTGAGTAGGAATCTTTACTTTTGAGCTGGCATCTTTTGAGTAGACATCTTTCGTCTTCTTTTGAGCTGGCATCTTTGAGTAGGAATCTTTAGTAATCGAATTTTTGGCAAATCCGCAGCCATTAACGGATTTAATATGCCTTTACCAACCACCGTTTGAGGTTGGGCTAGCATGTAGATTTGAACCGTTCTACATATGACGTTGTTGTGGAGAATTACTTCTCCAGTAAATTGGCTGTTTGAGAGCCATACTCCTTTGGGTTAGGAGCAAACCTTTTTTGAACGGATTTGATAAGTCTTTACCGGTAGCCGTTTGCTCCGGACTAGCTGTAGTCACCATTCACTACAGAGAACACAAGAAAGATAAGATATATATATACAAATTTTTTTTTTTTTTTTTATACAATTCGAAAGGGTCTTGAGCACAAGGCCCTCCCATAGGATCAGTAGAGGATCCTTCTGATGAATGCTTGGAGTTTGATTTTGAGCTTCTCATTTGTTTCTGCATTTTTCTGAATTTTTGGAACTCCAGGAATTGCTTCATATCATCATTTTCTGATTCTGAGAAGTTGAAGTTTATGACTGCTTTTGCCTTCTTTTGAGTCTTTACTTCTTTTGCAGGAGTTTTTGATTCAGGCTTTGCTGGTTCTTTTGGAATTTGCTGAATTTCTTGTTGAAGTCTCTTTCCTGTTGAAATGTAATGTAATACCGTCTTCTCATTGCAATAATCTTGAGTGTAACGGGTCCACCATTTGACCTTGAATTCTCTACCCAGACTGAGAGGGTAGTCACTGTTGTAATGTTTGAATAATGTAAATGTCCAACAAAATATCCATGGGACTTTGAAGGACTTGTGGAATAGGAGAGCTTTTTTGAAATGTTCACCTCCCGTTCTTTGGACCCAAGTTTGGAAGGCCTTCAGAACAACAGGTGGAAGAATCTCTGGAACGGGGCCAAAACGTAGCCACCATTCATAGAACCAGATAGGAATATTGTCAGCACAATTTGAGTGGAAGGTAAGGAACCATGAATGATTGAATGGCCTATAGAATAAGGTTCGAAACCAAGCCATTTGATAGTCTTGGTATGTATAACCTTTGGGAACGTAAGTAATTGAGAATTCTTTTGTAGTCCAGATGCTGGACCATTCATTTGGTAGAATAACCTTCTTTATGACGCATTTTGAATAAGAAATCAGTGAAGGAGTTTTTCTATCAGGAGTATGAGTGATTTCAGCTGACCCAGAGTCAACTAAGATCAACTCATAGAATTGTTGAGTTTTGAGGGGATCATCCAGCCAATAGGAGTTTGGCGGGAATAATTGATGAGTGTAGATTTGAAGTGCGTTGTAGTTGGGAGATTCTTTGAAGGTGGTGAAGCAGATATGTTGAACACCAGATTTTGTGAAATATGGACTGTCTTGATCTTTTGGAGAAGTTTGAATTTGTGGAGTTGAATTTTGAGGTTTCTTGTTTTCTACTACTGATGAGTAACTCAGAGCAGGGAAATCTTGGAGAATATGGAATTTGTTCGTTGATGAAGTTGCTGTTGTCAATTTTTTCATCTCATAATCCTTTGAAGTGCGAACTTTTGAATTGGGATCACCCATTTTTTCTGTAAGAAATTCCCTAGTCAAAAAGTCTGGTAATGAATTGTCAGTACCTTTTAAATCATCAATCTCAACAATCATGAAAGCATCAGGATGAGGAATATTAATGCAAGGTAAAGAATGAATATCTGTATGAATTGAAGTCCAGGGTGGAGGATTTGTTTGAAGTCGTTGAAATAAAGGTGCACAAATTTATCTCATCTTTGGAATAAAATCAGAAATATAATTTAAACAACCTAAAAATCTTTGGAGTTGAGTTTTGTCTTTAATTTCATCAGGAAATTTATCAGCAAAATCAATACTTCGATTTATAGGAATAATAGTACCTTGATTTATGAAATGTCCATAAAAACGAATATTGTTTTGAAATAATTTCATTTTTGTGGCTGAAAGAACTAAGCCATTTTTCTTTATAGTATATAAGAAAGTTTTCAAATTTTTAAAATGTTGATTAATGTTTTCAGAGAAAACTAATACGTCATCAATATAAACAATCATAAACTTTGAATATGGATTCAGAATGTCATTCATTATTCTTTGGAATTCTGAAGGGGCGTTTTTGAGTCCAAAAGGCATTACATTCCATTCGTAATGACCAAAGGGTACAGTAAAGGCGGTTTTGTATCTGTCTTTTTCAGCAACTTGAATTTGCCAAAAGCCAGATTTCATGTCAAATTTTGAAAAGATTTTTGCAATATTTAAACGTTTTAATAAATCTCTTTTATTTGGAATAGGGTAACGAATCCATTGAAGAACCTTATTGAGAGGTTTATAATTAATAACAAGTCTAGGGACACCACGTTCCTTTTCTGCTTGATTTATGACATAAAATGCTGCACAGCTCTAAGGTGATTTGGATGGCCGTATCAGCTCTTTATCTAAAAGAGTTTGAATTTCTTTTTTACAAACTTCTAATAGATCATGATTCATTTGAATGGGTCTTGCCTTTGTAGGAATATTTCTTTCTGAAAATTCCTTTTCATATGGTAATTCAATGATGTGCTTTCTTCTTTCCCAAAAAATATTAGGAAGATCTGCACAGACTTCTCTTTTGAATAGATCTTCTAACTGTTGAATTTCTTGTTTTGTGTTTGGTAATTGTAGGTGCTCTTCAATTTGAGCATAAGACAAATCTTCTTTAAGAAAATTTATCTTATTCTGCTTCCTTTGAATAAGGTTGATATGTTGATAAATGGAGTTATTATGCAAAGCATTTAACTCCTTTTGTCGAACAGGAATCAGGAATCTGAAATGTATAGTATTACCCATAATGTTAGTGCTGATACCTTTGTTATCAACAACAAAAGGGTAAATTTGAGTAAGGAATGGAGTGCCTAAAATAATATCAGTGTTGAGATTTTCTACTACAATAAACTGATGTTTAAAGCAGTAGTTTTGATTACATATCTCGGTTTTTGTCAACTTTCCTTTGATTCGAAGAGGAGAGTTGTTGGCTGCTATAAGGACTTCATTAGTAAAACTATAATATTTTGTTGGTATTAGACCATCTCTGATGCAGCTTTGATCTGCACCACTGTCTAACATTGCAACAAAAGTTTGTTTGAAGTTTCCTATAGAAATAGTTAGATGAACTAACCACTTTTGAAATTGGAATTTCTCAATCGTAGAAATGAATTGAGAAGCTGAAGGTTGAGTAGGGGTAATATTTATTTCTTGTGGAGGAATAAATGCTTCTTCTTCTTCTTCTTCTAGATAAGTCTCTTTTCCTTTGGAAAGTCTAGATTGAATAATTGCAATATGAGCTTCTAAAGAGAGATTCTTCATCTCTATATTGTTATCAGTTTGTCTTAAAGACTTGACTTCTTCCTTTAGAATATGAATTTCTGTTTGCAATTCTCTGGTAGAGATGGACTTAATACCAGAGGTTTGATTCATAGGATATTTTTCAAAAACTTTTGATATACTGAAAGGTTGAATGATATTAAACTTCTCTTCTTCTTGCAGAATTAAAGATTTTAATTTTTCAAAAAGTTCCTTTTGTTTGATAGGATCAGGTAATTGTTGAATTATATCAAAGATGAATTCTTTTGTATCAGAATTTATCTTCTTATTATCAGTAGAAGACTTAATCATATTAATCTGCTTACAGTGACAGTCATCCTGACTTTCACTAGAGGAATCATAATTGCCATCATCATTGTCAGTAATATAATTGATCTCAGAATAGATTTGCAATCTATCCTTTAATTTGTTTCTATTATTTTCTTCAATATCAGAAATGCCATCAATGATTTCATTTATCTTTCCTTTGCTTCGACATTTGCTAGCAATATGACCTTTCTTGCCACATTTAAAGCACTTGAAATCACTTGAATTCTTTTTTCTATTGAATCTCCTGAATTTCTTTGGGGAAAAGGAATCATCTTTATATTCCTTTTTCTTAGAATATCTTTTTTGTGAAAAAGATTTTTGAAGGAATTTTTTCTTTCTTTCAGTGGAAGGAGCACTGATTCCAGTAATTCCAAAAGCTTGACAGAAAGATCCCATTTCTTTTCTCTTACTGCCATATTTAGCCTGGAATTTGAGTTCTTGGCAAGCTGCAAGGGCTTCTTTTTTGACAAAAGCAAAAAGTTGACCAAAGGTCATTGAAGTGAAATCAATTTGTTCTGTTCCTATTTCCTTTTGCAAATTGATCATAATTCTTTGGGAAAACAGAGTTGGTAAACCAGTAATGAATTTTTCTTTCCAGAATGGCGCGGTACTGTCTGTTCGTTTAAGAACATGAGTCAAAAACATGTCTTTGTACCACCTGAAGTCACTAAGTGTTGGACACCTAATGTTAGTAAGGAATATCTTTGAAGAAGCTAATTCTTCCTGAGGATTTCCTACAAAGTGCATACCTATGGTAACTATGAGGAAATCACTTGAATCGTTTTGGGTAGTAATTTCTCCTTGGGCATTTTCTACGTCTTTAGTATGCTCAAGAATTGCTGTTTTGTCTTGCAAGGTCAAAGCATTATCCCACCAATACTTTAACTGTCCAGTAAAACCAGTTATGAATAAACTCGCAATATCTTGTTCAGAACATCTTTTCATTTTGTATGCCAATTTGGCCATACCCATTTCTTGTAATGTGTTGAGAATTTCATACTCACTTTTTCCATCAATATTCCATTCATAAATGGAATTTCCATCATAATCTTTCGTATGGAATTTTGCTCTTTCTTTATACATAATGTCAGGAGGAGTAGGTCGTGGATAGTAGTCTTTAGTTCTACTACTGTTCCAATTTTTACGAGGTCCATTGAAATTTGGTTTTCTTTCTCTTCCAATTTTATTAATATCTTGATCAGAATTAATTTGTAAGATATCGTTTTCAACTTTATTTATTTGTTGAACTACAGAGTTTTCAGAGGATTGAACTACAGAGTTTTCAGAGGAATTAGATTCTAATGAGGAATCTGATTCTTCATTTTCTTCTATAGTGTCAATATTGTTGATTTTTGAAGGACCGGGAAGGTTCTTGTTAATTGAATCAAGTGTTTGATTTAGTTTAGATAATAATGATTCGTTTTCAAACGTGAGCTTATTTTCTAAGGCTCTAGGAATACTTCTTGGCTGAAAATGTGGTAAAGAAGTACTGTGAGGGAATGTTGAACTTGTTGGTTTTGAAATAGCCTTGATGTCAGTAGATAAGGAATCTATTTGTGTTGAAATCGTGTGTAAAACTTGATTGGAGTAGTTATTCTGGTGATATAATTTCTTGATATCATCCAAATTAACTTGATCATTTCCTCTAGGGTCAATACTTTCACGACCCTTTTTGAAAGGTGTAGCTATGACTTCTCCTTCTTTGGAATGGAGTTTCAAGGTCTGTAAGGGAGGAGTGATAGCAGTAATAGTAGTGCCATCTTGAAGTTGGCATTTTTTGAATGGTTCAGAAATTTCATTTTTTGTAAAATAAAATTCTAACCAGTTTTCAAAATGAAAGGGAGAATGATATTTTTGAATATTTTTTATCCATTGAAGTCGAATCTTAGCTTGACAGTAAGCATCTAGCTTAGAATTGAAATCCTTTTCAAGTTCTTCGATATCAATCTTAACACCAAGTTTAGTGATAACATTAATACCGTGGAATTCTCCATGCATCTGACTGGAACTAGGAGAATTATTAGGAGAAAAATTGAGTTCATTTGAAATGTCAGGTATAGGTGTTTGATTGTGAATCCTTATTGAAGGATCTTCTTGAGTGGAAGGAGTTTCTACTATGAAAGATCTAGATTCTCTAAATGAATTTCTAGGAATAGAGTAGGGTCTGATGGATCTCCTATTTTCATTGAGTGAGTTGAAACGAACCAGGACTGTACCATCTTGTTCTTCAACTATCTCTTGAATTTCTGTTCTCTCGAGATTTCTTGGTCTCTGAGGAACATCTATTTGAAAGGCTTCTGAAATGGTAATTTCATTCCATTTCAGACGTTTAGGAACAAAGGTCTTTGAATATTCAGCATCAATTTGTAATAGTATTGTCTCATCAGTAAAGTTATTAACTAATTTGCATTTGGGATTAATAGCAGAACTCATTAATCGAAAGTAAATGCGATAAATAATTACAAATTGTTGTGCAAGTTTTTCAAATTCTTCTCCTTGCAGATGAACATCAAGGATTAAGGAATTCATAATTAAAGGATCAGTTAATGATACAGGAAAATTAGGAATGCAATTGAAATAAATAGGACCATTACAAATATTAGTCTGAATCATGCTTAAAATTGACGATTTGTATCTTCGCAAACGTTTATCACGTAAAGCCATGTAAACAGGAATGTCTATGCCAATATGAGCAATTGGTTTGACTGCTACTTGAATCATACCAAAATGAATATAACGAAATCCTTTTTCTAAATATTTTTGTAAAGAAATATGAGATAAAAGAGGAATTGATTGGAATTTATTTTGAATGTTTAAAGTCTCTTCATGAATTTTTACGCTCAAAGCGCTTTTGAAATTAAAGGTACCAATTTTATAAATATTTTCAATATTTTCATTAGGAATAGTCCAGTTTGAATAATCCTCATTAATCATCTCTTCTTTATTTTGTTTTATGATCCTATTTGGATACAGAAGCAAAGAGTAAAGTTTACAAAGTCTGAACTCTCTCTCTCTGAAACCTCTCCAAAAACCTCTCAATTCAAATAAAGATCAAAGCCAGTTCTCATTCCATCTTCTTGTTTAGCTTGTTTTATGATCCTGTCCCCCTTTATGGTATCAGAGTCAAGTGTTCTAGTAATTCCACTCTTTGTTAAGAGCGACGAGTGACCTATTCATAGTGAGTATCCTGAGCGTTGGTAAGACGTTGGTAAGCTCGTGAATCCGTTGGTAAGCCCGAGAGTGCGTGGTGTTCCCGGTGGAGTGTTCCCGTTGTTCCCGGTCAAGGTATGATCTGTGTTTAGTTCATAAAATTGCTATTAATGATGGCTGGTCTTATTAGAAAACTTTTCTCTGGTTCTGGAAGTGATTCAGGACACATAATACAAAGCAAAGAAGAGATGATTAATGAGAACTTTTCAAACTGGACTCTTCCTAATGAAAATATTGAAAATATTTATAAAATTGATACTTTTGATTTCAAAAGCGCTTTGAGCGTAAAAATTCATGAAGAGACTTTAAACATTCAAAACAAATTTCAATCAATTCCTCTTTTATCTCATATTTCTTTACAAAAATATTTAGAAAAAGGATTTCGTTATATTCATTTTGGTATGATTCAAGTAGCAGTCAAACCACTTGCTCATATTGGCATAGACATTCCTGTTTACATGGCTTTACGTGATAAACGTTTGCGAAGATACAAATCGTCAATTTTAAGCATGATTCAGACTAATATTTGCAATGGTCCTATTTATTTCAATTGCATTCCTAATTTTCCTGTATCATTAACTGATCCTTTAATTATGAATTCCTTAATCCTTGATGTTCATCTGCAAGGAGACGAATTTGAAAAACTTGCAGAACAATTTATAATTATTTATCGCATTTACTTTCGACTAATGAGTTCTGCTATTAATCCCAAATGCAAATTAGTTAATAACTATACTGATGAGACAATACTATTACAAATTGATGCTGACTATTCAAAGACCTTTGTTCCTAAACGTCTGAAATGGAATGAAATTACCATTCCAGAAGCCTTTCAAATAGATGTTCCTCAGAGACCAAGAAATCTCGAGAGAACAGAAATTCAAGAGATAGTTGAAGAACAAGATGGTACAGTCCTGGTTCGTTTCAACTCACTCAATGAAAATAGGACATCCATCAGACCCTACTCTATTCCTAGAAATTCATTTAGAGAATCTAGATCTTTCATAGTAGAAACTCCTTATACTCAAGAAGATCCTTCAATAAGGATTCACAATCAAACACCTATTCCTGACATTTCAAATGAACTCAATTTTTCTCCTAATAATTCTCCTAATTCCAGTCAGATGCATGGAGAATTCCACGGTATTAATATTATCACTAAATTTGGTGTTAAGATTGATATCGAAGAACTTGAAAAAGATTTCAAAGAAGAATCAGAATACTACACATGGTACTCTAAGCTAGATGCTTACTGTCAAGCTAAGATTCGACTTCAATGGATAAAAGATATTCAAAAATATCATGCTCCCTTTCATTTTGAAAACTGGTTAGAATTTTATTTTACAAAAAATAAAATTTCTGAACCATTCAAAAAATCTGCTATTAATGTACAAACAAGTTTGTACAAGAAATGGCAACTTCAAGATGGCACTACTATTACTGCTATCACTCCTCCCTTACAGACCTTGAAACTCCATTCCAAAGAAGGAGAAGTCATAGCTACACCTTTCAAAAAGAGTCGTGAAAGTATTGACCCTAGAGGAAATGATCAAGTTAATTTGGATGATATTAAGAAATTATATCACCAGAATAACTACTCCAATCAAGTTTTACACACGATTTCAACCCAAATAGATTCCTTATCTACTGATATTAAGGCTATTTCAAAACCAACAAGTTCAACATTCCCTCACAGTACTTCTTTACCACATTTTCAACCAAGAAGTATTCCTAGAGCCTTAGAAAATAAGCTCGCGTTTGAAAACGAGTCATTATTATCTAAACTAAATCAAACACTTGATTCAATTAATAAGAATCTTCCTGGTCCTTCAAAAATTAACAATATTGATTCTATAGAAGATAAAGAAGAATCAGATTCCTCATTAGAATCTAACTCCTCTGAAAACTCTGTAGTTCAATCCTCTGAAAACTCTGAAGTTCAACAAATCAATAAAGTTGAAAACGATATTTTACAAATTAATTCTGATCAGGATATTAATAAAATTGAAAGAGGAAAGAAACCAAATTTCAATAGACCTCGTAAAAATTGGAACAATAATAGAACTAAAGACTACTATCCATGACCTACTCCTCCTGACATTATGTATGAAGAAAGAGCAAAATTCCATACGAAAGATTATGATGGAAATTCCATTTATGAATGGAATATTGATGGAAAAAGTGAATATGAAATACTCAACACATTACAAGAAATGGGTATGGCCAAATTGGCATACAAAATGAAAAGATGTTCTGAACAAGATATTGCGAGTTTATTCATAACTGGTTTTACTGGACAGTTAAAGTATTGGTGGGACAATGCTTTGACCTTGCAAGACAAAACAGCAATTCTTGAGCATACTATAGACGTAGAAAATGCCCAAGGAGAAATTACTACCCAAAACGATTCAAGTGATTTCCTCATAGTCACCATGGCTATGCACTTTGTAGGAAATCCTCAAGAAGAATTAGCCTCTTAAAAGATATTCCTTACTAACATTAGGTGTCCAACACTTAGTGACTTCAGATGGTACAAAGACATGTTTTTGACTCATGTTCTTAAACGAACAGATAGTACTGCACCATTTTGGAAAGAAAAATTCATTACTGGTTTACCAACTCTGTTTTCCCAAAGAATTATGATTAATTTACAAAAGGAAATGGGAACAGAACAGATTGATTTCACTTCAATGACCTTTGGTCAACTTTTTGCTTTTGTCAAAAAAGAAGCCCTTGCAGCTTGTCAAGAGCTTAAATTCCAAGCTAAATATGGCAGTAAGAGAAAAGAAATGGGATCTTTCTGTCAAGCTTTTGGAATTACTGGAATCAGTGCTCCTTCCACTGAAAGAAAGAAAAAATTCCTTCAAAAATCTTTTTCACAAAAAAGATATTCTAAGAAAAGGGAATATAAAGACGATTCATTTTCCCCGAACAAATTCAGGAGATTCAATAGAAAAAAGAATTCAAGTGATTTCAAGTGGTTTAAATGTGGCAAGAAAGGTCATATTGCTAGCAAATGTCGAAGCAAAGGAAAAGGAAAGATAAACGAAATCATTGATGGCATTTCTGATGTTGAAGAAAATATCAGAAACAAATTAAAAGAAAGATTGCAAATCTATTCTGAGATCAATTATATTACTGATGATGATAATGGCAATTATGATTCCTTTAGTGAAAGTCAGGATGACTGTCACTGTAAACAGATTAATATGATTAAGTCTTCTACTGATAATAAGAAGATAAATTCTGACATAAAAGAATTCATCTTTGATATAATTCAACAATTACCTGATCCTATCAAACAAAAGGAACTTTTTGAAAGATTAAAATCTTTAATTCTGCAAGAAGAAGAGAAGTTTAATATCATTCAACCTTTCAGTATATCAAAAGTTTTTGAAAAATATCCTATGAATCAAACCTCTAGTATTAAGTCTATTTCTACCAGAGAATTGCAAACAGAAATTCATATTCTAAAGGAAGAAGTCAAGTCTTTAAGACAAACTACTAACAATATAGAGATTGAAAAATCTCTCTTTAGAAGCTCATATTGCAATTATTCAATCTAGACTTTCCAAAGGAAACAAAACTTATCTAGAAGAAGAAGAAGAAACACTTATTCCTTCACAAGAAATAAATATTACCCCTACTCAACCTTCAGCTTCTCAATTCATTTCCACGATTGAGAAATTCCAATTCCAAAAATGGTTAGTTCATCTAACTATTTCTATAGGAAACTTCAAACTAACCTTTGTTGCAATGTTAGACAGTGGTGCAGATCAAAGCTGCATCAGAGATGGTCTAATACCAACAAAATATTATAATTTTACTAATGAAGTCCTTATAGCAGCCAACAACTCTCCTCTTCGAATCAAAGGAAAGTTGACAAAGACCGAAATATGTAATCAAAATTACTGCTTTAAACATCAGTTTATTGTAGTAGAAAATCTCAACAATGATATTATTTTAGGCACTCCATTCCTTACTCAAATTTACCCTTTTGTTGTTGATAACAAAGGTATCAGCACTAACATTATGGGTAATACTATACATTTCAGATTCTTGATTCCTGTTCGACAAAAGGAGTTAAATGCTTTGCAAAGTAACTCCATTTATCAACATATCAACCTTATTCAAAGGAAGCAGAATAAGATAAATTTTCTCAAAGAAGATTTGTCTTATGCTCAAATTGAAGAACACTTACAATTACCCAGCACAAAACAAGAAATTCAACAGTTAGAAAATCTATTCAAAAGAGAAGTCTGTGCAGATCTTCCTAATGCTTTTTGGGAAAGAAGAAGGCACATCGTTGAATTACCATATGAAAAGGAATTTTCAGAAAGAAATATTCCTACAAAAGCAAGACCCATTCAAATGAATCATGATCTATTAGAAGTTTGTAAAAAGGAAATTCAAACTCTTTTAGATAAAGAGCTAATACGGCCATCCAAATCACCTTGGAGCTGTGCAGCATTTTATAAATCAAGCAGAAAAGGAACGTGGTGTCCCTAGGCTTGTTATTAATTATAAACCTCTCAACAAAGTTCTTCAATGGATTCGTTACCCTATTCCAAATAAAAGAGATTTATTAAAACGATTAAGTATTGCAAAAATCTTTTCAAAATTTGACATGAAATCTGGCTTTTGGCAAATTCAAGTTGCTGAAAAAGACGGATACAAAACCGCCTTTACTGTACCCTTTGGCCATTACGAATGGAATGTAATGCCTTTTGGACTCAAAAACGCCCCTTCAGAATTCCAAAGGATAATGAATGACATTCTGAATCCATATTCAAAGTTTATGATTGTTTATATTGATGACGTATTAGTTTTCTCTGAAAACATTAATCAACATTTTAAAAATTTGAAAACTTTCTTATATACTATAAAGAAAAATGGCTTAGTTCTTTCAGCCACAAAAATGAAATTATTTCAAAACAATATTCGTTTTCATGGACATTTCATAAATCAAGGTACTATTATTCCTATAAATCGAATTATTGATTTTGCTGATAAATTTCCTGATGAAATTAAAGACAAAACTCAAATCCAAAGATTTTTAGGTTGTTTAAATTATATTTCTGATTTTATTCCAAAGATGAGACAAATTTGTGCACCTTTATTTCAACGACTTCAAACAAATCCTCCACCCTGGACTTCAATTCATACAGATATTCATTCTTTACCTTGCATTAATATTCCTCATCCTGATGCTTTCATGATTGTTGAGACTGATGATTTAAAAGGTACTGACAATTCATTACCAGACTTTTTGACTAGGGAATTTCTTACAGAAAAAATGGGTGATCCCAATTCAAAAGTTCGCACTTCAAAGGATTATGAGATGAAAAAATTGACAACAGCAACTTCATCAACGAACAAATTCCATATTCTCCAAGATTTTCCTGCTCTGACTTACTCATCAGTAGTAGAAAGCAAGAAACCTCAAAATTCAACTCCACAAATTCAAACTTCTCCAAAAGATCAAGACAGTCCATATTTCACAAAATCTGGTGTTCAACATATCTGCTTGACCACCTTCAAAGAATCTCCCAACTACAACACACTTCAAATCTACACTCATCAATTATTCCCGCCAAACTCCTATTGGCTGGATGATCCTCTCAAAACTCAACAATTCTATGAGTTGATCTTAGTTGACTCTGGGTCAGCTGAAATCACTCATACTCCTGATAGAAAAACTCCTTCACTGATTTCTTATTCAAAATGCGTCATAAAGAAGGTTATTCTACCAAATGAATGGTCCAGCATCTGGACTACAAAAGAATTCTCAATTACTTACATTCCCAAAGGTTATACATACCTAGACTATCAAATGGCTTGGTTTCGAACCTTATTCTATAGGCCATTCAATCATTCATGGTTCCTTACCTTCCACTCAAATTGCGCTGACAATATTCCTATCTGGTTCTATGAATGGTGGCTACGTTTTGGCCCCGTTCCAGAGATTCTTCCACCTGTTGTTCTGAAGGCCTTCCAAACTTGGGTCCAAAGAACGGGAGGTGAACATTTCAAAAAAGCTCTCCTATTCCACAAGTCCTTCAAAGTCCCATGGATATTTTGTTGGACATTTACATTATTCAAACATTACAACAGTGACTACCCTCTCAGTCTGGGTAGAGAATTCAAGGTCAAATGGTGGACCCGTTACACTCAAGATTACTGCAATGAGAAGGCAGTATTACATTACATTCAAATAGGAAAGAAACTTCAACAAGAAATTCAGCAAATTCCAAAAGAACCAGCAAAGCCTGAATCAAAAACTCCTGCAAAAGAAGTAAAGACTCAAAAGAAGGCAAAAGCAGTCATAAACTTCAACTCCTCAGAATCAGAAGATGATGATATGAAGCAATTCCTAGAATTCCAAAAATTCAGAAAAATGCAGAAACAAATGAGAAGCTCAAAATCAAACTCCAAGCATTCATCAGAAGGATCCTCTACTGATCCTATGGGAGGGCCTTGTGCTCAAGACCCTTTCGAATTGTAAATTATAAAAAAAAAATGTATATATCTTATCTTATCTTTCTAGTGTTCTCTGTAGTGAATGGTAACTACAGCTAGTCCGGAGCAAACGGCTACCGGTAAAGACTTATCAAATCCGTTCTAAAAAGGTTTGCTCCTAACCCAAAGGAGTATGGCTCTCAAACAGCCAATTTACTGGAGAAGTAATTCTCCACAAAAACGTCATATGTAGAACGGTTCAAATCTACATACTAGCCCAATCTCAAACGGTGGTTGGTAAAGCCATATTAAATTCGTTAATGGCTGCGGATTTGCCAAAAATTCGATTACTAAAGATTCCTCTCAAAAGCAAGAAGACAAAAGATGTCTACTCAAAAGATGCCAGAAGACGAAAAATATCTACTCAAAAGATGCCAGCTCAAAAGTAAAGATTCCTACTCAGAAGATGCCAGCTCAAAAGAAGACAAAAGATGTCTACTCAAAAGCAATGACAGCTCAAAAGAAAAGCAACCATTTTCAAAAGATGCTTTCCCGAAAGAAGAATGGACAGCCACTCAAATAATTGAAGACAGCCAACCACTCAGCTATTCAAAAAGGAAGGACAATACAGCACTAAAAGATTCGTGCTGATCCAAAGAGCATTCAAGAGGAGCATTCAAGTCTATATAAACACAACTCATTCATGTAACTACGCAGAGGTTTTTGGAGAGGTTTTAGAGAGAGAGTTCAGACTTTGTAACTTTACTCTTTGCTTCTGTATCCAAATCCTTTCAATTCAAATAAAGATCAAAGCCAGTTCTCATTCCATCTCCTTGATTACTTCGTTTTATGATCCTGTCCCCCTTATGCCATTTCAGACGTTTAGGAACAAAGGTCTTTGAATATTCAGCATCAATTTGTAATAGTATTGTCTCATCAGTAAAGTTATTAACTAATTTGCATTTGGGATTAATAGCAGAACTCATTAATCGAAAGTAAATGCGATAAATAATTACAAATTGTTGTGCAAGTTTTTCAAATTCTTCTCCTTGCAGATGAATATCAAGGATTAAGGAATTCATAATTAAAGGATCAGTTAATGATACAGGAAAATTAGGAATGCAATTGAAATAAATAGGACCATTACAAATATTAGTCTGAATCATGCTTAAAATTGACGATTTGTATCTTCGCAAACGTTTATCACGTAAAGCCATGTAAACAGGAATGTCTATGCCAATATGAGCAAGTGGTTTGACTGCTACTTGAATCATACCAAAATGAATATAACGAAATCCTTTTTCTAAATATTTTTGTAAAGAAATATGAGATAAAAGAGGAATTGATTGGAATTTATTTTGAATGTTTAAAGTCTCTTCATGAATTTTTACGCTCAAAGCGCTTTTGAAATTAAAGGTACCAATTTTATAAATATTTTCAATATTTTCATTAGGAATAGTCCAGTTTGAATAATCCTCATTAATCATCTCTTCTTTGCTTTGTATTATGTGTCCTGAACTACTTCCAGAACCAGAGAAAATTTTTCTAATAATACCAGCCATCATCAATAGCAATTTTATGAACTAAACACAGATCATACCTTGACCGGGAACAACGGGAACACTCCACCGGGAACACCACGCTCTCTTCGGGCTTACCAACGGGTTCACGAGCTTACCAACGTCTTACCAACGCTCAGGATATTCACAATGAATAGGTCACTCGTCGCTCTTAACAAAGAGTGGAATTACCAGAGAAACTTGGCTCTGATACCATAAGGGGGCAGGATCATCCAGCCAATAGGAGTTTGGCGGAAATAATTGATGAGTGTAGATTTGAAGTGTGTTGTAGTTGGGAGATTCTTTGAAGGTGGTCAAGCAGATGTGTTGAACACCAGATTTTGTGAAATATGGACTGTCTTGATCTCTTGAATTTTGAGGTTTCTTGCTTTCCACTGCTGATGCGTAAGTTAGAGCAGGGAAATCTTGGAGAATATGGAATTTGTTTGCTGATGAAATTGCTGTTGTCGATTTTTTCATCTCATAGTCCTTTGAAGTGTGAACTTTTGATTCAAGAAATAGTTGAAGAACAAGATGGTACAGTCCTGGTTCGTTTCAACTCACTTAATGAAAATAGGAGATCCATCAGACCCTACTCTATTCCTAGAAATTCATTTAGAGAATCTAGATCTTTCATAGTAGAAACTCCTTTTACTCAAGAAGATCCTTCAATAAGGATTCACAATCAAACACCTATTCCTGACATTTCAAATGAACTCAATTTTTCCCCTAATAATTCTCCTAATTCCAGTCAGATGCATGGAGAATTCCACGGTATTAATGTTATCACTAAACTTGGTGTTAAGATTGATATCGAAGAACTTGAAAAAGATTTCAAAGAAGAATCAGAATACTACATATGGTATTCTAAGCTAGATGCTTACTGTCAAGCTAAGATTCGACTTCAATGGATAAAAGATATTCAAAAATATCATGCTCCCTTTCATTTTGAAAACTGGTTAGAATTTTATTTTACAAAAAATGAAATTTCTGAACCATTCAAAAAATCTGCTATTAATGTACAAACAAGTTTGTACAAGAAATGGCAACTTCAAGATGGCACTACTATTACTGCTATCACTCCTCCCTTACAGACCTTGAAACTCCATTCCAAAGAAGGAGAAGTCATAGCTACACCTTTCAAAAAGGGTCGTGAAAGTATTGACCCTAGAGGAAATGATCAAGTTAATTTGGATGATATTAAGAAATTATATCACCAGAATAACTACTCCAATCAAGTTTTACACACGATTTCAACCCAAATAGATTCCTTATCTACTGATATTAAGGCTATTTCAAAACCAACAAGTTCAACATTCCTTCACAGTACTTCTTTACCACATTTTCAACCAAGAAGTATTCCTAGAACCTTTGAAAACGAGTCATTATTATCCAAAATAAATCAAACACTTGATTCAATTAACAAGAACCTTCCTGGTCCTTCAAAAATCAACAATATTGACACTATAGAAGAAAATGAAGAATCAGATTCCTCATTAGAATCTAATTCCTCTGAAAACTCTGTAGTTCAATCCTCTGACAACTCTGAAGTTCAACAAATCAATAAAGTTGAAAAGGATATTTTACAAATTAATTCTGATCAGGATATTAATAAAATTGAAAGAGGAAAGAAACCAAATTTCAATAGACCTCGTAAAAATTGGAACAATGGTAGAACCAAAGACTACTATCCAAGACCTACCCCTCCTGACATTATGTATGAAGAAAAAGCAAAATTCCATACGAAAGATTATGATGGAAATTCCATTTATGAATGGAATATTGATGGAAAAAGTGAGTATGAAATACTCAACACATTACAAGAAATAGGTATGGCCAAATTGGCATACAAAATGAAAAGATGTTCTGAACAAGATATTGCGAGTTTATTCATAACTGGTTTTACTGGACAGTTAAAGTATTGGTGGGACAATGTTTTGACCTTGCAAGACAAAACAGCAATTCTTGAGCATACTATAGACGTAGAAAATGCCCAAGGAGAAATTACTACCCAAAACGATTCAAGTGATTTCCTCATAGTTACCATAGCTATGCACTTTGTAGGAAATCCTCATGAAGAATTAGCTTCTTCAAAGATATTCCTTACTGACATTAGGTGTCCAACACTTAGTGACTTCAGGTGGTACAAAGACATGTTTTTGACTCATGTTCTTAAACGATCAGATAGTACCGCGCCATTCTGGAAAGAAAAATTCATTACTGGTTTACCAACTCTGTTTTCCCAAAGAATTATGATCAATTTGCAAAAGGAAATGGGAACAGAACAAATTGATTTCACTTCAATGACCTTTGGTCAACTCTTTGCTTTTGTCAAAAAAGAAGCCCTTGCAGCTTGCCAAGAACTCAAATTCCAGGCTAAATATGGCAGTAAGAGAAAAGAAATGGGATCTTTCTGTCAAGCTTTTGGAATTACTGGAATCAGTGCTCCTTCCACTGAAAGAAAGAAAAAATTCCTTCAAAAATCTTTTTTACAAAAAAGATATTTTAAGAAAAAAGAATATAAAGATGATTCCTTTTCCCCAAAGAAATTCAGGAGATTCAATAGAAAAAAGAATTCAAGTGATTTCAAGTGCTTTAAATGTGGCAAGAAAGGTCATATTGCTAGCAAATGTCGAAGCAAAGGAAAAGGAAAGATAAACGAAATCATTGATGGCATTTCTGATGTTGAAGAAAATATCAGAAACAAATTAAAAGAAAGATTGCAAATCTATTCTGAGATCAATTATATTACTGATGATGATAATGGCAATTATGATTCCTCTAGTGAAAGTCAGGATGACTGTCACTGTAAACAGATTAATATGATTAAGTCTTCTACTGATAATAAGAAGATAAATTCTGACACAAAAGAATTCATATTTGATATAATTCAACAATTACTTGATCCTATCAAACAAAAGGAACTTTTTGAAAGATTAAAATCTTTAATTCTGCAAGAAGAAGAGAAGTTTAATATCATTCAACCTTTCAGTATATCAAAAGTTTTTGAAAAATATCCTATGAATCAAACCTCTGGTATTAAGTCCATTTCTACCAGAGAATTGCAAACAGAAATTCTAAGGGGGACAGGATCATAAATCGAAGTAAACAAGGAGATGGAATGAGAACTGGCTTTGATCTTTATTTGAATTGAAAGGATTTGGATACAGAAATAAAGAGTAAAGTTTTAAAGTCTGAACTCTCTCTCTAAAACCTCTCCAAATACCTCTGCCTTGTTACATGAATGAGCTCTAGTTTAAATAGACTTGAATGCTCTTTGAGTTTGATTAGCACGAATCTTTTGAGTGGATGTCTTGTCTTGCTTTTTGAAAAGCTGAGTGGCCCATCGCCTTAGCTGTCTTCAATTATTTGAGTGACCGTCCATTCTTCAACACGAATCTTTTGAGTGGTTGTCTTGTCTTGCTAAAAGCATCTTTTAAAAGCATCACTTTTTTGAAAACATGTCTTTGTACCATCTGAAATCACTAAGTGTTGGACACCTAATGTTAGTAAGGAATATCTTTGAAGAAGCTAATTCTTCCTGAGGATTTCCTACAAAGTGCATAGCTATGGTAACTATGAGGAAATCACTTGAATCGTTTTGGGTAGTAATTTCTCCTTGGGCATTTTCTACGTCTATAGTATGCTCAAGAATTGCTGTTTTGTCTTGCAAGGTCAAAGCATTGTCCCACCAATACTTTAACTGTCCAGTAAAACCAGTTATGAATAAACTCGCAATATCTTGTTCAGAACATCTTTTCATTTTGTATGCCAATTTGGCCATACCCATTTCTTGTAATGTGTTGAGTGTTTCATATTCACTTTTTCCATCAATATTCCATTCATAAATGGAATTTCCATCGTAATCTTTTGTATGGAATTTTGCTCTTTCTTCATACATAATGTCAGGAGGAGTAGGTCGTGGATAGTAGTCTTTATTTCTATTATTGTTCCAATTTTTACGAGGTTTATTGAAATTATTTGGCTTCCTTCCTCTTTCAATTTTATTAATATCCTGATCAGAATTAATCTGTAAGATATTGTTTTCAACATTATTGATTTTTTGAATTACAGAGTTGTCAGAGGAATCAGATTTTAATGATGAATTTGAAGAATCTGATTCTTCGTTATCTTCTATAGTATCAATATTATTGATTTTTGAAGGACCAGGAAGGTTCTTGTTAATTGAATCAAGTGTTTGATTTAGTTTAGATAATAATGATTCGTTTTCAAACGTGAGCTTATTTTCTAAGGCTCTAGGAATACTTCTTGGCTGAAAATGTGGTAAAGAAGTACTGTGAGGGAACGTTGAACTTGTTGGTTTTGAAATGGCCTTAATGTCAGTAGATAAGGAATCTATTTGTGTTAAAATCGTGTGTAAAACTTGATTGGAGTAGTTATTCTGTTGATATAATTTCTTGACATCATCCAAATTAACTTGATCATTTCCTCTAGGATCAATACTTTCACGACCCTTTTTGAAAGGTGTAGCTATGACTTCTCCTTCTTTGGAATGGAGTTTCAAGGTCTGTAAGGGAGGAGTGATAGCAGTAATAGTAGTGCCATCTTGAAGTTGCCATTTCTTGTACAAACTTGTTTGTACATTAATAGCAGATTTTTTGAATGGTTCAGAAATTTCATTTTTTGTAAAATAAAATTCTAACCAGTTTTCAAAATGAAAGGGAGCATGATATTTTTGAATATCTTTTATCCATTGAAGTCGAATCTTAGCTTGACAGTAAGCATCTAGCTTAGAATACCATATGTAGTATTCTGATTCTTCTTTGAAATCCTTTTCAAGTTCTTCGATATCAATCTTAACACCAAGTTTAGTGATAACATTAATACCGTGGAATTCTCCATGCATCTGACTGGAACTAGGAGAATTATTAGGAAAAAAATTGAGTTCATTTGAAATGTCAGGTATAGGTGTTTGATTGTGAATCCTTATTGAAGGATCTTCTTGAGTGGAAGGAGTTTCTACCATGAAAGATCTAGATTCTCTAAATGAATTTCTAGGAATAGAGTAAGGTCTGATGGATCTCCTATTTTCATTGAGTGAGTTGAAACGAACCAGGACTGTACCATCTTGTTCTTCAACTATCTCTTGAATTTCTGTTCTCTCGAGATTTCTTGGTCTCTGAGGAACATCTATTTGAAAGGCTTCTGGAATGGTAATTTCATTCCATTTCAGGCGTTTAGGAACAAAGGTCTTTGAATAGTCAGCATCAATTTGTAATAGTATTGTCTCATCAGTAAAGTTATTAACTAATTTGCATTTGGGATTAATAGCAGAACTCATTAATCGAAAGTAAATGCGATAAATAATAACAAATTGTTCTGCAAGTTTTTCAAATTCGTCTCCTTGCAGATGAACATCAAGAATTAAGGAATTCATAATTAAAGGATCAGTTATTGAAACAGGAAAATTAGGAATACAATTGAAATAAATAGGACCATTACAAATATTAGTTTGAATCATACTTAATATTGACGATTTGTATCTTCTTAATCGTTTATCACGTAAAGCCATATAAACAGGAATATCTATGCCAATATGAGCAAGTGGTTTGACTGCTACTTGAATCATACCAAAATGAATATAACGAAATCCTTTTTCTAAATATTTTCGTATAGAAACATGAGATAAAAGAGGAATTGATTGAAATTTATTTTGAATGTTTAAAGTCTCTTCATGAATTTTTACGCTAAAAGCGCTTTTGAAATCAAAGGTACCAATTTTATAAATATTTTCAATATTTTCATTAGGAATAGTCCAATTTGAAAAGTCCTCATTAATCATCTCTTCTTTGCTTTGTATTATGTGTCCTGAATCACTTCCAGAACCAGAGAAAATTTTTCTAATAAAACCAGCCATCATTAATAGCAATTTTATGAACTAAACACAGATCATACCTTGACCGGGAACAACGGGAACACTCTACCGGGAACACCACGCTCTCTCTCGGGCTTACCAACGGGTTCACGAGCTTACCAACGTCTTACCAACGCTCAGGATATTCACTATGAATAGGTCACTCGTCGCTCTTAACAAAGAGTGGAATTACTAGAACACTTGGCTCTGATACCATAAGGGGGGCAGGATCATAAAACAAAAGAAAACAAAAGATGTCTACTCAAAGATGCCAGCTCAAAAGAAAAACAAACGTTTTCAAAAAAGTGATGCTTTTAAAAGATGCTTTTAGCAAGACAAGACAACCACTCAAAAGATTCGTGTTGAAGAATGGACGGCCACTCAAATAATTGAAGACAGCTAAGGCGATGGGCCACTCAGCTTTTCAAAAAGCAAGACAAGACATCCACTCAAAAGATTCGTGCTAATCAAACTCAAAGAGCATTCAAGTCTATTTAAACCAGAGCTCATTCATGTAACAAGGCAGAGGTTTTTGGAGAGGTTTTAGAGAGAGAGTTCAGACTTTGAAACTTTACTCTTTACTTCTGTATCCAAATACTTTCTCAATTCAAATAAAGATCAAAGCCAGTTCTCATTCCATCCTCTTGTTTACTGAGTTTTATGATCCTGACCCCCACAGAGAGAGAGTTCAGACTTTGTAAACTTTACTCTTTGCTTCTGTATCCAAATACTCTCAATTCAAATAAAGATCAAAGCCAGTTCTCATTCCATCTTCTTGTTTACCTTGTTTTATGATCCTGTCCCCCTTATGGTAAACAAATTCCATCTCCAAGCATTTGAACTTGTCAAGATACCAAACAGACAAGTTTTTCACTAAAATACCATGAACTTTCAAATGCTAAGTGTTTATCATCAAAATATCACAATACTTAAAATCCATGTTCATGAAAACCCAAAATAATAATAATCACCCTCGCGGTTTATTTTTTTAAAATATTTTTCATAAAAGCCCCTTGAGTTATATAAAAACAATATTTTAAAAACTTTAGTAAATATGGATTTAAGCGGGATCAATTCTCTTGAGCCCCAGGGAGCCGAAGAAAGTGCGTGCTTATCTATTTAAGATAGACAACTTAACGGGGTTATCAATGGTAAATGTCTTGGAAAAAGACACAAATCATGTCGTCCATTTGCAGCGGTTACCGATGATCCCCGAACCTAATTTAAGAGCTAAATCAGTTTATAAGTGTCGGACTCAGTCTGAGTCCAAACTCAAACCTGAATCCAAGATCCAACACGAATACCTAATCATGAACATGAACACTCGAAATCAATATCAAACTTAAACATGTATACTTGACTTGACTTGACCAAAACCTGGTTATAATTGGACATGAATTTAACATGAGTACCAGAACACAATAGTTGCTATTGAAACTAAGTTGACTCGAACCATGAATACAACTTAACATGAATACATGAATACTTGACATGGATACACGATATTGACATGAACTCAATCTTGCAACTTGATATATTCATGGATTCAAGCAGGAGTGGTAATTTTAACTGTAACTTAGAATACATGGGATGTTGGGGTAGTTCATGTGTGAATCCAACGGAATCTCAGGAGTCCCCTAGATCATGAATCCATGTTTACTAACATAAGCAAGCTATCATGAGAGCCCGTGTTTCCTTACTCCGGGATTATAACCTGTTGAGTTTGGAATACTTCAACACTAGGTTGAAGTCTCGTTACTAACACTTGATTCGGGCCCGTAGTTTCTTACCCCTGAATTACTGCCTGTTGGGTTCGAGAACACTCTTGAGATTGGTTGACATTCACCCTTGAACTTACGTTATATTAGTTGACCCATGTACAGACCTTTTAGGACACTTACATTCACTTTATGTCCACTATATCTACACCACACGGTCATGCTATACTATGCTCATGTTATTTTGCCATATATAGAATTACATGTTAAATAGAATTTCCATGCTTACAGTGAATGACATGTTTAAATAACATATTTCCTTGTCCATTAGTTCATAATTTACATTTTCTTTATCATTATATTTTATACTTCACGCCTAAATTCTTGGGGACTTACCGAGCGAAAGTTCGCTGACGGGCATTCCACCCATCTTTCTTTCTTTCTTAGAATGTTCGTCAGATACCGTGGAGACTGAGAAGGTGGATATCACCGAGGAGGAGCACAACCAGATCACGACTTAGGACTAGACTAGCTATTTTTTTCAGTTTATGTATACCACATGTTTAGACATTTCTCTTCTTGTATTGTATTTCCTTTCAGTTGAACTCATGTATTGTAAATATTTCAAGTTGAATGTAAATAATGCTGTTGAAGTTTAAATCTCATGTTTATTTCTTGTCATTTTATATTGTTTATTTTACGTTTAGCATACTTATTCTGAGAAATGACCTTCTCGACGTCGCGGGCTTACAACATCTCCGTTTCCTTCTATTGGGAAGTGGGGCGTGACAATACCCGTTGTTGGGATCGACGGGGAGAGATCAAAACTCTGAACAATACTCGCAACAATACCCAAATCACGCAAACACAATTACACAATTAAACGACGAAAGAACAATATGAATATGGAAGAATAAAATAAGAAAATTATACATAGAGAGGCAAGAGATTTGTTAACGAGCTTCACACTGTATGGCTAGTCCCTGACAGAGTGGAATCTGTAAAGTCTCCACTTTAATTTTCGAATCAATTACACGAGCAAAACCCTAGGAATTTTCTCTCAAAATTCTCTAGCTCAATCCGTCACCCTCTCATACAATTATCTCTCTCAATTGGCTGTTAATAATACATATGAGAGGTTCTTTTAAATAGGCAAACCCTAATCCTATAGTAAACAGGAGATAAAACTAAATTTGGTAAATTTTGTTTGCATCAAAAAATCCCGTCGGCAGACGTCTGACTCACACTTGGACAGACGTCTGCCTACGCTCTGTTAAATCTTTATCTTCCAAGGGCAGACGTCTGAACCACACCTGACCAGACGTTGCCCAGGTTTTGAATTGGGCTTCGTGACTCCTGCTGACGTCTGTCCCGATTAATTGCAAACGTCTGCCTCTGCTTTGGCGTTTCTCATGTAGTTTCCAGATGTCTGAACTTGAGTTTCCCAGACGTCTGAAGTGTATATGATTACACCTTCAAACGTCTGCCGTTGTTTGCTTCAGACGTCTGATTTGAAAGAAGTTCCACCGTTTCTAACAAAGAAAATGACCCTCATCATACATGTGTGCTAATTAATTTCCGTAGAGGAGAGGTGTTGATGTCGGTGAGTATGCTAACGATGATCTCCGTATCACATTAGATATCAATGTTTTGGTTCTACATATCTCAACAAAATTTGAGTGCGTGGGTAGCTCTTAAAGCTTCTATAATATCAACTCTTCTGCAGAGTTAATGCTTATAGCCATGGATAAAATGGTGTCCTCTGCCTCCAGACCGACAAAACCCTAAACCGTCTCTGTTCCTTCATCATGGAAGCTTGGATCCACGAAAACGTTAATTGTTGTTAATATAGGAAGAAAAATATAGAATTTTAAAACAGATGATGATTTGTTGTGGATTGAGCAAAATACAAAAAGGCCATTTTTTTTGCAAAAGAAGTATTATTAGAAAGTTAGGTTTTTAAGAGACTATATTCAAATACTTTTACCAAAATATTTATTGATTTTAAATCTTAAATTTTTATACCTTACTTGAACAGGATCTGTTCTACAGGCTCGTACAACTATAAATTTTTATTTTTTATTTTTATTTTGCACATGATATAATATTTAAATAAAAAAATTCTTTGTTTACCTTGTTTTCTTTTAATGTTTGAACTATCCCGGTGATCAGTATAGGCTGGAGTGAAAAAATCATAATTATTTTCTTTTCAAAATGAGAAACACAATTGTTTTTTCTTATATTCATCTCTACTAGTTGCTTTTTTGATCATCTTTCCGAACGGACGAACAAATCATCTTTCCGAAACCGAGTAAATCAATTTTTTCTCAATATGAATAAACCAATCTGCCGTCTTGTAAATGGGTGTTTGTTGTTCAAGTATATACACGCGCTTGGCACGTGTAAAGTTAATGAATAGTACATTGTATAATTGAATACAGCTCATGTACACGTATCAACAGGAGAGTAACTCCCCAAGCTAGGTCCCACGTCCATGGCACAACAACAAATGTTCTTGTACCAAGCATGTAGGATTAGAAAAAAGTGGGTATGGCATGAGACAAAAGTGGGTATGCGCAAGTCCAGAGGAAACCTGTACCCTTGTTTGGTTCAAAAATTAGCTCACGGCAGTGTTGAGTTCGATTAGTTAAGTAACTTAATTTAGATAATTGTGTTATTACCTTTTACGTACAGTAAGATAGGTAAATTCGAATATCTATGAAGAAACATGAGATTAACTAATCGTCTCTAGAATGTAATTACATTACATTCTCCTTCCATGCAAAACTATATAAATCGATAGTAAACCCTTTTAGAACGTATGCACTCTTATCTCAAAAACTGACAGCTGATATATACATTTTAGGAGAATCCTGGAGACGCCTTTTGTCTTTGTTTTTTTCTTTTAAGTTGTTGTATTCAAATATGTGCCGTCTTGTTTTATCTCATCAAGAGGGGAAGTGCCCACAAATTAACGCTTTCGGGGCAAATTCATGGATCCCTTAAGTGCGTGTGTGTTGTGTGCTTCTGTATGGTGTGCATGGATGTGGTGTATATTGTGTGAATAGGTTAGGCTTTACGGGCTAGTGCTTCAAAAAAAAACTCATTGAGCGTTCAAAGTATTTTTTATATAACATAAGCATCAACAACCATTCCAATTCCAGCGCAAGATGTAGCAAGCCATATAACTTTTTGTGTGTATTCATTAAAATATGTTAGATCTTGATCAAAAAATAAATTGATATAGAGTTGATTTCTTACCGATCTAAAAGAGATGCTTATTCTAGGTTAGTTGTCTCCACACATGGGATAATAATGAATTAGTATTTTACATGTTTGATGCACGGGTATACATGTATAAAGCCTTGTTTGCATATATAAATATTTTATCTTAATTTAAGAAGTTTATTTATTTTCTATTTATTTATGTAAATTATTTATATTTATAGTTAATTTTCCATCGGCTTTTAAACTAATTCAGAGTGTAAATCTCGAAGTTTTCAAGATTGATTACAGAAAATAGTTGGCAAAATTCAATAAGCAAAGCGTGAGGATTTTCGCCTAATTTTTAGGTGATCTAAACTTTATCTTTTTTATTCATCAAAAAAGAAAAGAAAAAAAGAATTCAAGTACTTTGTTATTTCAATTCCTCACAAACAGATTGATATTGTTGTGGACTCTTTAACAATCAAGATTTTTTTCTGAATTATTTTTATTTTTTATTTGGATTAAATTATGTATTTCATGCATATACCTCTCTATTTCTCTAGTTACGCCTGGTGGAATTAATTATTGTTAAGATGGAAATGAAAAAAATTAAATAAGCACATCAAACTCTAACAAATCGCCACTATCCCGATCTTTGTTCTTTATCGATTTTATTTTTCGTTCTTTTTTCTTCACTTGCCCAAGTCCCTCCTTTCACTTTCATCTTAAAAATATACTCTCTGGCCTAACTAAATATAAGCTCGTTTATTAAATGAGTTTCCATCTCAATAACAAAGGAATATATATATATATATATATATATATATATATATATATATATATATATATAAAAGCTCATTTATTTTCTCTCTATTTACAAATTGTTTACTTAATGTCTTGAGTCTTTTCATCTTACATAGTTTTACGATACCAATCTACAAACTTGGTAAGTAATATTCTCTTTGTTCCCTTTTAAATGTCCAATTTTGGTTATGCACTTTTTTTAAGAAAACTTTTGAAAAACTACTATATTATTAAAACGCTGAATTACTATATAAACCTTTTTTAAAGTTTATCTCATTAAGTGTGCATTTTTGTCTATCTTATTTCCCCCCCGTGTATCAATATTAATGAGGGTTAATATAAGGTCAAAATTTTAATTTGTATTCATATATAATACAAAAAGTAACAATGATATTGTAAATGGAAATTTATAATGGAACAAAAATAAGAACAAAATTGGACATTTAAAAGGGAATGGAGGGAGTAATAAAACTTTCCGAGCAAAGGTAGAAAGACAGATCATAATGTCAAGTGATTCTAATATAGTTAGCGTTATTATAATAAACGGGTTGGCAATCACGAACGCTAACCGATCAGAATCTATATAAAATCAACACGACCAAAATGTTAGCCTCAATCGGTGGTTAGATTTCCAAATCTTAGGTAACCCAATAAATTCTTTTTCATTTAAAATCAGTTTTTACCAATTCTTTTCATTAATGAGGAGTAGCTTGGTCAAAGCATCATGTCAAAAAATTCATCCTCAATTGTTGGTTAGATTTCCAAATCTCAGGTAACCATAAATAATCCTTATCTATCTTAGCTTAGTTATTATCAATTCTTTTCAATCAACAATGAGTAGCGCAGGTCGGAATTTAGGTCAAAGCGTTGTCGCCAGAAGGTTAGTTTCAGGATCCGAAAAAGGTACATAATATAGGGTTCCTATGAACGACAACAAGGTTTTGGGAGGCATCGTCCATGCTATTTTCAAAATTTTGCCGTTTTAAAGAACCCTAAACTAGAATCGTTAACTAGAGAATCATACGAAACATAAAGTAAACTACTTTACATCTAAGTGTTTGCGGAATACAACTTTTATAGACCGGGCCTTCGCTTCTAAAGCTCCGAGTTGAAGTCCCTTCACTGCAATCCAAGTCCCGGACTCTTGCATGGCTTCTCAAGATGAAAAGAATGATCTTAATTGAAGTCTTCGAGGCTGAAGATGATCTACGTCGAGGAGACACTAACTCAAGCTACTACTTCATTAATCGAGAGATTAGTGAAGCTATCACCCTATACTAAAGTACTAATCTAGTAGAGGATGATGAAGTATAAAGTGGGCTCACTTTAGTTTTATTTTTCTCACAATATTTTCTCTCTTTAGAAAACCCTAGCAAGCTTTTTGCTCAAGGAAGAAGAAGACGAGCAAAAGAAATGAGAATGAACTAATAAGGTGAGAGAATCAACCATGGGTGAGTTTCTATCATATAGCTAACTCATGTAGAGACATAACCATGGCTAAATTATAATGGTTAGATTAATAAATATCTCAACTAAAACAAAATTTGTGGACCAAGTCAATGCATCCACAAGGTTCTACAAGCTTCATGCATATGACCATTTATCCACTAAATTGGATTTACTTTAAATACTAAAACCCAACATTATAATTAGTATGGTGTAAGTCTCATACACCCATATAGTGTGTATCAACAATCATGATACAAAATAAAACACAATTAATATATATCACATATATATTAAGTATGCACATGTGAGAATAATAAATGCTTAAGTGAGCTAATATTAGTTAATTTAAATTAGTATATCAAATATACAATTATACACTAAATTATCAAATCAACATTTGATTTAATAATCCGGCTATATCACATATAACCGACTAATATTAAATGTACCAACTTATCGAATCAACACTTGATTCGATAACCCGGCTATATCACATATAACCGTCCGATACAAATATCGCGAGAATAGAATACGGCACATACTCGCATTATTCTCGGTCCCGCACATATCACATATGTGCTCCTACTTCGTTTTGCCAGAGCCAGTAAAACCTCTATGTAGAACTCTAAAGACTCGTCAATACACCGGCAGTAGGTGATGATCACATCAAGCACCCACAAGCCGTCAGCGGTACTAACTGGACGTAACGGCTACCCGGATATTGAGTGATCAGAAGATCAACAAGCAAGCTCACTCCAGCTCCTGTAAAGCCTGTCAATAACACTACCGTACAGTACGGTCTTCTCGTCTGATATGTCGCATATCTCATATAGGAGTGGTAAACGTCAGACCCCAATAACTCGATAAGTCATGCCGATATGAGGCTCATAACGGGTCGAGAAACTACTAATAACACTTACCAGTAAATTTCTAAATTAGCCATGGCCAGGGACTTCCCTATTATGGCCAATCGAGCACAGCGCAATATCAACCCACAATGCCGGGAGAGACGAAACCCCTCCTATCGCTCAATGCCTCCATGTGACTCGGGACTGTACCCAAAAACCACCGTTTTGCACGTCCTCTTGAACGTGGTAAGGTGGAAATCAAAGCACAGTAGGAATCACACAAGACATTATGACGATTTCGGGTGTACAGACTAACCTGTACCAGTGTCACCAGAGAACTGCTATTTGACATCAGGTATAATACCATCTAGGAGTTCTCGACGAGTCCGTCCAGTGTACACAGTCTCCACTAAGCACCCGTATACCATCTCTGATGTCAAACACCAATGGATATGGGATCATCTATCGCCCATCAAATGGGTCGAGAAGCGTATACGCTAGTCTACTCTGGTATATCGATACCCCGTCTCGATACACCCACGACTAGGAACATTAAAGGATGAACTTATGGACCACCATAGCCCAACCAGTATGATCTGCATCGCAATCCTGGGACTCAAGTACATATTCTAAGGGCTTTACCAACATGTAACCATAAGACAGTGTCAAGAGAAAAGTATACATGTTAAGATAAAGAGCAACTAGATAGCATACTATCATGTCGAGTAAGAAAGTCCTTTCTATATATGTCCAAGCATCCAATATAATATACATCATATGTACAATAATGGCCTCTAGGGCATACATACAACTAACAATCTCCCACTTGCACTAGGGCCAGCTGCTGTAGTATCTCATACCCAACATCCCGAAGAGTCTCTCGAACTGTATCTGGGGAATGGCCTTCGTAAGTGAATCGGCTGTGTTGTTCTTCATGTCAACTCTCCTGATCTCGATCTCCCGGCGATCAACTATCTCCCAAATCAGGTGATACCGCCTCAGAATATGCCTGGATTGCTGATGGGACCTGGGTTCCTTGGCCAAAGCCACCGCTTCATTATTATCATAATACAAAAGTATTGGATACTCAATGGATGGAGCCAAGTTCAGTTATGAACTTCTTCATCCAGACAGCCTCTTTAGCAGCATCGTTGGCAGTGATGTATTCAGCCTCCATCGTCGAGTCTGCCACGGTTTCCTGCTTAGAACTCTTCCAGCATACCGCCCCTCCATTGAGGGTAAAGACAAATCCCGAGTGCGACTTAGAGTCGTCCTTATCACTCTGGAAGCTCGAATCAGTAAAGGACTCTACTTAGAGTTCCCCGTTACCATACACCAAGAGCATCTCTTTAGTCCTTCTCAAGTACTTGAGAATGCTCTTCACAGCTGTCCAGTGACTCTCTCCAGGATCTGCTTGATACCTACTCAGTACACTTAGTGAGTATGCTACATCGGGTCTGGTACATAGCATCGCGTACATGATAGAGCCTACTGCCGAAGCATAGGGTATCCCTTGCATGCGAGCTCTCTCCAAATCAGTTTTGGGAGACATCTCTTTGGAGAGAGTGAGTCCTGAGATCGTGGGTAAGAACCCACGCTTGGATTCTTCCATACTAAATTGCTTTAGTATGGTGTCAATGTACCTGAATTGGGACAATCCCAAAATCCGTTTAGATCTATCTCTATAAATCATAATCCCCAAGATGTAGGAGGCATCTCCTAGATCTTTCATTGAGAATCTTTGTGATAAGAAGAGCTTGACCGATTGCAGCATAGGAATATCATTTCCTATCAAGAGTATGTCATCCACGTACAATACGAGGAAGACAATCTTACTCTCTGCCACCTTCTTGTATATACAAGGTTCAACTACGTTTTTGACGAAATCAAACTCTTTGATAACGACATCAAAACAGATGTTCCAACTCCGCGATACTTGCTTTAACCCTTGATGGATTTAAGCAGCCTGCACACCTTTCCGCTGCTCCCACTGTCTACGAAGCCTTCTGGCTGAGTCATATACACACACTCTTCCAAATCACCATTTAGAAAGGCGGTCTTAATATCCATTTGCCAGATTTCGCAGTCATAGTATGCAGTGATGGCAAGCATGATCCGGATGGATTTAAGTATAGTCACTGGAGAAAAGGTTTCGTCATAATCCATACCTGGTCGTTGACGAAAACCCTTTGCAACAAGTCTAGCTTTGAAAGTCTCCACTTTCCCATCTACACCAAGTTTTTTCTTGAAGATCCACTTTCTCCCAATGGGTTTTACCCCTTCACGAGTATCTTCCAAAATCCATACTTTGTTGGTGTACATGAATTCCATCTCGGACCGCATTGCATCCAGCCACCTCACTGAGTCCCCACTCATGATGGCCTGCTCAAAACTAGTTGCGTCATCATCCTCTATGATGCAATCCTCGCTTCCACCATCAAAGAGAAAACCGTAGTATCTCTCAGGTGGATGAGAAATCCTACTAGATCGGCGAAGAGGCTGGGGTTCGTTAGGCACTACTGAATCCTCTGGTTCCACCAAATTTTCTGTCGTAGTTTGTATAGCTAGAACTTCTTCCAGTTCTACATCCTTACCATTAATTTCTTTCATAAGAAAACCCTTTTCTAAAAAGGTGGCATGTCAAGAAACAAACGCCTTTTGTTTCTTGGAATGGTAGAAGATATACCCTCGCGAATGTTTGGGATATCCTACAAACTTACACAGAACTGATCTTGCCTCGAGCTTATCCGGATTTTGTGTTTTCATATAGGCCGGACAACCCCATATCTGAATAAAATTAAGATATGGCCTCTTCCCATTCCATATCTCGTATGGAGTGGTAAGCACTGATTTGGTGGGAACCCGATTCAATAGATATGCTGCTGTCTCAAGCGCATACCCCCAAAAAGAAATAGGTAACTCAGCAGTGCTCATCATAGAGCGCACCATATCTAATAGGGTGTGATTCCTCCATTCCGATACACCGTTGTGTTGTGGTGTATACGGAGGAGTAAGCTGAGAGAGAATCCCATTCTTTTTTAGAAAATCCAGGAACTCCGTGCTCAAGTATTTACCTCCTCGATCAGATCACAGGATTTTAATACTTTTACCCGTTTGGTTCTCGACTTCGAATTTATATTCCTTGAATTTCTTAAAAGCTTCAGACTTGTGTTTTATCAGGAACACATGTCCGAATCTTGAGAGATCGTCAGTGAATGTAATGAAGTACGAGAAACCATTCCTGGCATGTGTAGACATAGGACCACATATATCACTATGTATCAGTCCCAAGAGCTCACTAGCTCTTTCTCCGTGTCCTGTAAACGGAGTTTTGGTCATCTTCCCTTTGAGACATGACTGGCAAATGTCATAAGATGAAAATTCGAATGAATTCAAATAACCATCTTTATGTAACTTAGCGAGTCGTGTTGCATTGATATGACCTAGTCTACAATGCCAAAAGAAGGATTCGTTCATTTCTGAACTCTTCCTCTTGTGTGTGTTTTGTACATTAAGAACCGTGGTTTGATCTAGAACGTATATGCCATTATTTAACGAGGCTGATCCAATCAACTTTTAATTCAGGAAGATGTTCATAACATTATTCTGTACTACAAAATTATATCCCTCTTTACTTAATAAAGAAACTGATATAAGGTTGCATATCAGGGTCGGAATGTAATAGCATTCGTTCAGAATCAATGTATTACCATTTGGTAATATAAGGTGATATTCGCCAACTGGTTTGGCTGCAACATTTGCACCATTCGCTACTCTTACGGAATGATCACCTATTCCCAGTCCTCTACCTTTCCGTAGCCCATGTAACATATTACATATGTGGGATTCTGATCTGGTATCTAATACCCAGGACGTAGAGTGAACTGAGAAACAGTTCTCAATAACTAACACACCCGAAGAAGATGCATCAACATGTTTCTTCTTCGTTTGGGCGGCATGGGAATTCGGATATTTTCTTATTCCCTGTTCAGTCTTATAACAATTATAAGAAAGAACGGAACCAACGTTCCCCAGCACAGTATAACATGCGGGTTCGGTCAATACATCCATATTATTATCTTGATTAAGATGTGACATGGTCGCTACCTGGAGAGAGAGAGAAGAAAACACTTTAGCGTATGCTCTTGCAAGATCAGATTGGTTATTATTTTATCTAATCAGGATGGCTCCCACTGTTTTTATCAAACCTTCCTTCAAACCCTAAAAGGAAAGACTAGCCGGGATTAATTACACCCTACAATTTCGCCAATTTTTCAGCCAGGCCAGTATCGGTACTTTGAGGGAGGTTCTCTGTGCTTTCGCACGGACCTAATTAAAATAAACCTCGTTTTCCCAGAGGCATAACCCCGTTGACACCTTTCTAGACACCTACTTGATCAGCTAATTGTCTTGTGTAAAACTCTCCCAGGAGTAACTCTTACTCGCAGTGGGTATCGGGATCCAACTATCTCATAGAAGGTATGCAATCTCATTGCAAATTTCAACACTTGAAATTCCTGATAATATTTTACCCTAGCATCCTATGACCTTGACGGAGGCCAAACTACTCATAGTGCGCTAGTCAAGTTCAACCCGTCATTTTCTGATTGAATTAGACCTATCCGCACGACCCTTGACGGAGGCCAAACTACGCCGTACGAATACCCTAATCCAATCGCATCGTATGCTGCAGATAAGCACTAATTTAGCTACCGTACACTACGCCTTGACGGAGGCCAAACTACCGTAGTACGAATACTAAAATAACACTTATCTGAAATGACGGAGGGCTACGACAGGTTTTTGCGAAAACCTTTTGCGTAATGAACTTGATATCGTTGTAGAATCGAGTGAATTTTGAAAAGGAGTGTTTTTTTAGGCTTTTACTAGTTTCGCTAAAGAGGTCACTCCCGGTAAAGGGATCTCGGCTCTTTCCTCATCGAATAAGGTGCGGGATATATCACATATATCACTATGCAAAGTAAGAAACTCTAAAAGCAATCAAAAAACAAACCGAGTGTTGTAGTGTAGGGTGTTTTTCGTCACCCCATTGAGATGGGAATACGCACGCGCTTGTCAGGCGTACTACAGATTCCCCTTGCCTAGGGTAGACCAGGGTTTAATGATTATGGGGATTCGAATCTCCGGCAGCCGCGGACTAAGCTGCCGTTAATTACCCCTCGCCTTTGGGGCGAGGGAACCTCCGATTAACGGGTTAAACTGGTCATGCGAACTCGATGTGCAGTGTACGTGTGTTTTGTTTTGGAGGGGAGTTTAAATATATCGGGAGCCACGCAGAGTTTTTACGAGGGTCCCACTACCCGGATAGCGGGCTGGGGGTCAAGGGGGCTAGCAGCCCCCTTGCGGGGTGCGGGGCAGCGCCCCGTTAAAATTTTTTTTCTAATAGGGACAGTGTCGTGGAGTATGTGTGTATGTAAATATGTATACATATGTACAGATATACATGTATATATATAAAAAGGGGAA
Organism: Agapanthus africanus; assembly: GCA_030015575.1. Taxonomy (NCBI): domain Eukaryota; kingdom Viridiplantae; phylum Streptophyta; class Magnoliopsida; order Asparagales; family Amaryllidaceae; genus Agapanthus; species Agapanthus africanus. The sequence continues at coordinate 890,052,669 of JASDDO010000024.1, read as the reverse complement.
AAGACATCCAAAGGATGCGTGGGGACAGCACCTTGGGCGCTGTGCGCCTAGGTGCTGTGCGCTCAGGCGTTCGAATGCCACGTGTCGGCACGTGGGCGCTCTGCGCTTGAGCGCTGGGCGCTTGAGCACAACCGCGCCACGTGTCGGCACGGGGGCGACTTGCGCTTGAGCACTTGCGCTTGAGCGCAAGCGCGCCACGTGTCGGCACGGGGGCGACTTGCGCTCGAGCGCTTGCGCTGGAGCGCAAGCGCACCACGTGTCGGCACGGGGGCGATTTGCGCTCGAGCGCTTGCGCTGGAGCGCAAGCGCGCCACGTGTCGGCACGCGGGCGCTCTGCGCTTGAGCGCCGGCGAGAAAAAGAGGCTTTTAGCCTAAAAAAATTTCCGAGAAGAGAAATCAGAGAGGAGTTGGACTCCTGAGTGTGTGTTTTTTTTTTTTGTTTAGTGAACGATGTTCTTCTTCCTCTTCCTCTGTTAGCTGGATCTTGAAGATCAAGAGATATGGGATTTCTAAAAATCTCTTCTTTTTGAGATCTAATGGAAGATCTGAGTTCCCCTTTATGGGTTTTGTGGTGAAAAACTAATTTGTTTTATAAAAAGAAGAGTAAAACTCTTGATTTAATTCAAGAGAAAAAGGAAGGTTTTGGAACCTTGAAGAAGGAGAAAAGATCTCAGATCTGAAGAAAATTTTGAGAGAGAGAAAAAGTTGTTTAGATATTTCATTATCTTTGCCTTTATAGGCTATACACTTTACACATAGCCCCTTGGGCTTCACAAAATGGCATTTTGCCTATCCCATGGCTCATGTGCCATTTCTTTTTGCACATAAGCCATCGGCTTTACAAAAATTTCGCTTTATGCCTATTTTTCTTACATTTATCCATAAAATAAAATAAAAGAAATGCAACAAAATTATTTATTACAAAATTTTTATCTTGGCATGGGGGGAGGCCGGCCGCTTCATGTTCTGGCTCGACCCGGGCATGGGCCCACTGGATCTAGGCTTGGGCCCACTTGGCTTGGGGTTGACTTTGATTTTGACTTGGTCAACCGGGATGTAAATTTTTACCCCAATAAATTGCCCCCCATCAATAAATGCACACCACATATGTGGGTCGTGTGCATGAGATTGATGGATCTTCTTTTGCTTGAAGGTGACCTGATTTGGTTCCCGCTTTTTGGAAAGCTGGCACTGCCCTTTTCACGACATGGACGGTCGTTGCTTATGTCTCCGAGACGGAGCGTCCGTGATAGACGTTTCCCTGGCCCGGAGTGATCTGGTTCCCGCTTTTTGGAAAGCTGGCACTGCCCTTTTTACGACATGGACGGTCGTTGCTTGACATGTCTCCGAGACGGAGTGTCCGTGATACATGTTTCCCTGGCCCGGAGTGATCTGGTTCCCGCTTTGTAGGAATCCTGCGCTGCCCTTTTAGCGACGTGGAAGGTCGATGCTGCCCTTTTAGCGATGCGGACGGTCGATACTGCCCTTTTTGCGACTTGGATGGTCGGTGCTGCCCTTTTTGCGACGTGGACGGTCGATGCTGCCCTTTTTACGACTTGGACGGTCGGTTCTGCCCTTTTTGCGACTTGGACGGTCGGTGCTGCCATTTTAGCGACGTGGACGGTCGGTGCTGCCATTTTAACGACTTGGACGGTCGGTTATGCCCTTTTAGCGACGTGGAAGGTCGATGCTGCCTTTTTAGCGACGTGGACGGTCGATGCTGCCCTTTTTGCGACTTGGACGGTCGGTGCTGCACTTTTTGCGACGTGGACGGTTGATGCTGCCCTTTTTGCGACTTGGACGGTCGGTGCTGCCCTTTTTGCGACGTGGACGGTCGATGCTGCCCTTTTTGCGACTTGGACGGTCGATGCTGCCCTTTTAGCGACGTGGACGGTCGGTTCTTGATTTGACTTGCTCTGCTTCTTGCAGTGTCAGGGGTAGACTTGACTTGCTCCGCTTCTTGCGGTGTCGAGATTGGATTCTGACTTGCTCCGCTTTCTGCGGTGTCAGAGTGGAAGTTGACTTGTTGATTTTGATTTGGGTTGACATCAGCATCGCTATACTGGAATATGGTACCAGGAGCGAATCATCAACTGTCATTGAGAGGATTTTCGGATTTTGGTTTTTGTTTGGCATCTGCATTGCTGCACTGGAACAATGCCAGGAGCAACTCATCATTTGCCCCGGGAGGATTTTGGAATTGGTTTTTTTTATTACTATTTTTTATTTTTTTGGTGGGACTTTGAATATGGTCTCACCGGTAGGACTTGGGAGAGGTTGGGATTGTTTTACGCCCGTGGATTGTATACGGTTTTGCAGGATGTATGATCCAGACCTTAGGGCCGGAAAAATTTCGGGACTTTGTCGGCGTCTGCATCGCTGCACTGGAATATGGTACTAAGAGTGACTCATCATTCGCCGTTGGGGTATGGGATTTGGAATTTGGTTAGCGTCTGCATCGCTGCACTGGAATATGGTACCAGGAGCGACTCATCATTCGCCATTTGGGGATTGCGGAGCGATGGCTTAGGAGACAGGTTTAGATCCCTATCACCTAAGGCTTTTCAATTTCATGGGCAGTGAGGGTCCCATAAAAGCATTTTCTCCCTACGAGTCGTAAGGATCCCGCAGGTGTATTTTCTCCTTAGGAGTCGTGAGGACTCCTAAGTGTGTTTTTCCTTTATGAGTCGTAAGGATCCCACAAAGGTTTGTTCTCCTCATATATCGTGAGGACACATGAGTGGGTCTTATCAATGGAGCATCATTCCCAAAGCGGAGACCAGCCGCGTAACTGGTGATTACAGTGGGGCATGGGTATGATGAGAATTATTTGAGCCCGTGGATTGTATACGATGGTCAACTTGGGGACCCACCGTAGGGCCGGGAGAATTTTGAGAAATTGGACTTTGGTTGGCGTCTGCATCGCTGCACTGGAATGTGGTACCAGGAGCGACTCATCATTCGCCGTTTGGGGACTTGGAATTTGGATCTTGTTTGGCATCAGCATTACTGCACTGGAATAATACCAGGAGCAACTCATCATTTTCCTTGGGAGGACTTGGGATTTGGGTTTTTGGTCGGCATCAGCACCGCTAACACTGAAGCGAAATGGCAGGAGCGACTCATCATTTTCCGTTGCCCGTTGGGGAACGATGGCTTAGGAGACAGGTTTGGGTCCCTATCACCTAAGGCTTTTCAATTTTTATGGGCCGTGAGGGTCCCATAAAAGCATTTTCTCCCTGCGAGTCGTAAGGATCCCGCAGGTGTATTTTCTCCTTAGGAATCGTGAGGATTCCTAAGTGTGTTGCTCCTTTGTGAGTCGTAAGGATCTCACGCAGGGTTTTCTCCTCACAAGGTCGAGAGGACTTTGCGAGTGTATTTCATCTCCTTTCACGAGTTTGCGCCCTTTCGGGTTTTCACAGACTCGCCGGTAGTCCTGCTGTTTTTACTTACGGAGCCCTTTCGGGTTTTCATCCGTGCCCGTTTTTCTTGTGAACATACCGTTTATTTTTTTTATTTCTTTTATTATTATTTTTTTTTCTCTTTTTTTTTGCCGCTGGTGGGACTTTAAAAGTAGTCTCACCGGCAGGATTTGGGAGAGATAGGGGCCATTTACGCCCGTGGATTGTATACGGTTTTGCAGGATGTATGATCCAGACCGTAGGGCTGATGTGCTCAATTCGCCCGCGACTTGGAGCATTCACGTGTAGTATTTCTTGAGATATCGGCCATTGATGGGTGGCATGGGCCTTTCTCCCTCGGCACTTATTAGTTGGTAGGATCCTCCGTCGAACACTTTCTCGATGACGTATGGTCCTTCCCAGTTTGGCTCAAATTTTCCCTTGGCATGTCGATTGGGGATGATCGGTCTTTTGAGGACCAACACCAATTCACCTTTCTTGAAAGCGCGGAGACGGGTTATCTTGTCATAAGCCCATGACATTTGGGCTCGGTATAGCTCCAGATTTTGCTGCACCGCGAGCCTCTTTTCTTCGAGGGCATCGAGCTCTTCAAGTCGAAGGAGAACGTTTTCCTCCTCCGTCAACTCGTGCTGAACGGCCATTCTTAAGCTTGGAACTTCGACTTCGAGGGGGAGGACCGCCTCCACTCCGAAGAGCAATGAGTATGGAGTGGACTGTGTTAGAGTACGGTGCATGGTACGATATGCCCACAACGCCTCGTGAAGTTTGAGATTCCAGACTCTCTTGTTGGCTGAAGCATTTTTCCTCAGGAGCTTGCATAGAGTCTTATTGAAGGCTTCGGCTAGCCCATTGGCTCTTGGATTATAGATGGAGGAATATCTCCAGTTTATCTTGTGCTGAGTAGCGAACCTTGAGACATTGAAGCTCTTGAAAGAAGGCCCATTGTCGGAAATGATTCTTCTTGGTGTACCGAAACGGTATAGAATATTATGCTGGAAGCATGTCAGAATATCTTTTGTCTTGACTTCTTTTAGCAGGATAGCTTCAGCCCATCTGGAGAAGCAGTCTGTCGTGGCCAATATGAACCGGTGGCCTTTGGATGATGGAGGATCAATTGGGCCAACAATGTCGGTGCCCCAGACTTCAAAGGGCCACGACGCCACCGTTGGATTCAACGGATTGGGATGCTTGTGAATGAAATCACCATGGATTTGGCAGATCTGACATTTCTTTGCATGCTCTCCGCAATCCCGTATCATGGTGGACCAGTAATACCCAAGCCGTTTGATTTGAAGTCGCATCTTGGGGCCAGATTGGTGAGCACCGCAAACACCCGAGTGAACATCTTTCATGATCTTTTGGGCTTCGGCCAATGACAGACACCTGAGCCAGAGTTGGTCATATGACCTGCGGTATAACGTGTTATTTACAAACACGTATCGGAGAGCTCTTTTCTTCAGCTGAATCCTCGCAGATTTTTCTTCAGGCAGCTTGTCGTATCGGAAGTACTCTATGAAGGGTTCTCTCCAATCGGGCTCGTCTTGGATGATCGAAGCTTCTTCGGCAGGACTGCTCTTCTGTTCCGCGCTTTCCTCTTCCCGTAGAGAGAATGGGGGTAGAATTTGTCGGCTTCTAACTGTGATCAGAATTTCGTCCATGTCAGGATTAGCCAGCTCCTTGGCTAGGCGAGCGAGTATGTCGGCTTTTCCGTTCAACGCTCTGGGGATTCTCATTAGTTCAATGTGAGTGAACCGTTTCATGAGTTCTACCGCTCGGCCTCTGTACCGAGCTAACTCGGGTTTGTATATCTTATAGTCGCCGCTTACTTGGTTGACAACAAGCTGGGAGTCACCGTAAACCCGTAGCCGAAGAATTTCCATTTCTATGGCGAGCTCCAAACCAGCTATCAGGGCTTCATACTCAGCTTCATTGTTTGTCCAAGGCTCGGTGAGAGCGAAAGAACTCCGTAGGGTTCCCATTGATGGCGTGATGAACACCAATCCTATCCCCGCTTTTACCTCCGGGATGCTTGATCGGCCGGAGCTTCTTATTGATGAGGCCCCATCGAAGTAGAGCTCCCAACATGGCTCGTCATTCTCTAGGTGCAGCACTTATTCATCGGGCAACTCGCAATTGAGTGGTGACCCCTCTGGTATAGGATGAGCGGCGAGGAAGTCTGCAAGAGCTTGACCTTTTATTGCTTTTTGAGGAGTATATACTATGTCAAACTCAAGTAGCATGACAGCCCATCTTGCCATTCTGCCGGCTAGGCTTGCTCTGGTCATCAAGTGTTTGAGCGGGTCGACCTTGGAGATTAGCATAACCCGGTGAGCCAGCAGATAGTGCCTCAGCTTCTTCACAGCAAATATCAGAGCCAGCCATTGCTTTTCGATTGGGGAATAGTTGTGTTCCGCCCCGACTAGAGTTCGACTAAGGTAGTAGAGGGCATATTCCTTTCCCTCCTCGTTATTCTGGGCAAGGAGTGCACCGAGTGACTCATCTAGCACGGCAGTGTAGAGAATCAGCGGTTTATTTGGAATGGGAGCGGCCAGCACTGGAGGGTTCAACAAGTATTGTTTGATGCTTTCGAACGCTGCTTGACATTCGGCATCCCAGATAAAAGGAGCTCCTTTCTTCATGAGCTTTGAGAAGGGCCTACATCTTCCCGATAAATTTGAGATAAACCTCCGTATATACGCGAGCTTGCCTTGAAAAGATCTTAGCTGCGTCAGACTCTTCGGAGGGGGCATCTCCATGATGGCCTTTATCTTTGATGGGTCAACTTCGATCCCTCGATGTCGGACTATGAAGCCCAGGAATTTTCCCGACGACACGCCAAAAGCGCATTTCAGAGGATTCATCTTTAGGTCATATTCCCTCAGTCTGGTGAGAACGGTCCTAAGATCTTGGATATGATCGGCCTTGGCTTTAGTCTTGACGACCAGATCATCAACATAGCATTCGACGACTTTATGGATTAGGTCATCAAAGATATTAGTCATTGCCCTTTGATATGTAGCACCTGCGTTCTTTAGTCCGAATGGCATTACCTTGTAGCAATATATTCCGATCGGGGTTCGAAATGCTGTGTGCTTCTCATCCTCAGGCGACATCTTGATCTGATTATATCTAGACGAGCCATCCATAAAGGTGAACAACTCGTAATTTGAGGTGTCATCGACCATCATTTCCATGACCGGTAGCGGGAAGTCGTCTTTAGGACATGCCTTGTTGAGGTCCCTGAAATCGACACAAACTCGGATCTGCCCATTTTTCTTCTTCACTGGGACTATGCATGCGATCCACTCCCACTTCTACGGTTGTCGTCCCGCTTGCTTTTCCAAGTTTTGTCTCTCTGAGAGTCCTGCGGGGACTCTTGCTTTGAGCGTTCTAGCATTTGGACTTTCTTGGTTAGCTCCTGAAATGTCTTGAGGCCCGCCGTACACAAGAATGGGACCATCCAATTGCTGAGGTTCCCAATGAGAAGGCTGACGGACTGGTCCTGCTCCAGCGGCGGTTCGCACTTGACTGTGAGATTACGCCATCGAGCGATAAAGTCGGTGTTGCTTTCATTCTTCCCCGGCTCAGTCCTCACAAGGTCGGCAATGGAGATTTTATCACTGACACTTATGAACCTTTGCCGAAACAGAGATTCCATTTGGGCAAAGGTAATGACGGACCCATCTGGTATGCTCGCGTACCAGTCGAAAGCGACGCCGGTCAGGCTGTTGACAAACTGACGAAGAAGGAGCCCGTCATTGCCCCCTGTATTTCCACACGATGCTTTGAAGTGGGCGACATGCTGATTTGCATTCCCCGTTCCATCAAATCTTCCGAACTTAGGAATGACGTAGCCGCTTGGGAACTCAATCAGATCGTACTGCGCGGGATATGGCCGCCCACTACTGCCGATTTCTTTCTGAGCTTCAGCTTCGGCCACCAATGTTTTAACCTTGCTGGTGACCAAATCCATTATCCGATCCTGTGTTAGCGGGATAGTGCTATCTGGGGCCAAGGCGTCCCCAGAAGCGGAGTGTGGCCGGCCTTCATGTGGCTCGACCAGTCTCGGACCCGAAGGAACAGGCATTGGCTGCCTCGGATTGTCATCACCCGGCTGATTAGTAGCGGCTTGTGCTTGATTGGGAGGCACTCGAGCAATTTGAGCCGTAAGCTGCATCACAACGTTTGTTAGGTCATCAATTTTCGAATAGAGCTTGGCCATCTCTTTATCCTTGCTCCTGAGCCGTTTTCGAAGCTCTTGAAGCAGCTCTTGCTCTGCGGTCCTGGGGCGGAAAGTCGGCTCTTCCTTGCTGTCCGAGCTTGACTCTGCATGGACTGAGAGGTCTTTCTGCCCATCTTCCTCCTCGAGAGGGTTTTCTTCATCCAACGGAGGCGACTGTTCTTGGGAAGCGGCAACCACATTCAAGCCAGATTGGACTTGGGATGTGGTGGCCCCATCCTTTCTTTTGCTGCGAAGGTTGTCGCTGGGACGCCCGCCCGCCATATAGACCGTATGGACGACATATCCAGCCGTCTTTTTATTATCGGCGGCTGATTTTACGGATCGCTGTCTTGGCCCTCCTGTTTCGGTAGCGGGCGGTCGATTGAAGGCGGCTGGCCTAACCAGGTTCTTGAATGGTGCTGGCACTTCTTTTCTGGGTTTACCCTGCTGCTTTCGTGCGGCACAGAGTGCTTGATAGACTCTTGAAGAGACTCTTGAAGAGACAGTGTCATACGTTTTCTGTTGGGGCCGGGACACGTCTCTTTGTGGCACTGTTCGGACCGCCGTCTTCTTGATTCTGGCGGTCATGGAATTTTTCTGAACCCACTTCAGAGGCTCGAAGGAATTGCTGATTCTTACGTCCGACTCAGCCGTCGTCGTGGGGCAACCCTGCACTTGGAACTTCACACGATTCCATTTGGCCGAAGCCCTAGCCCTCTTGTTGGCTCGATACCTGAGCCGCTTCTGCCTTAACTTTTCTGTTCTAAGCACTTGGCAGACTTCAGCTCTTTGGGAAGACGCCGCAGACCGGGCGATGGAGGGACTTGGAGATACGCTCGATTGTGCATTTGTTGGAGTCCTCGCCTGAGCTCGTCCGCAACATTTGATGTTGCCCTTTGTACCGAAGTTCTTGCCCCCCGCTGGAGCACCAGAGAATCGTTCAGATACCGTCTTAAGTTTCGGTTGTGGTGCCTTGGCGATCACGACATTCGGCCTCTTACCCCTTGAGACCGGCTTGGCCACCTGTTCCGCCGGGATCTCCGCCAGATGAGCGCTACCGGCAGGGTAGATGATGACGGAGCCAAACTGGCGGGACGGTTCCTCCCACTGTTGACTGAGGCTTGCGGGGAGAACCACACGAGCGTTGATCTTGATCACGTACGTAATCGGGGTCACGTTGGAAGCTGAATTCGTCTGGGGATACATTGTCGTCGAAGGTTGATTGCTGCATGGAAAAAAGAACATCATTTCAGTATAGGCAATCGATATGTATATTGATTGAGTTCGCATGAACGTTTAACCCGAAATATGGGAGGAGAGATTGGTCCCACCGGGCGTGCCAGAATCTGTAGGGTGTTTTTCGTCACCCCATTGAGATGGGAATACGCGCACGCTTGTCAGGCGTACTACAGATTCCCCTTACCTAGGGTAGGCCAGGGTTTAATGATTATGGGGATTCGAATTTCCGGCAGCCGCGGACTAAGCTGCCTTTAATTACCCCTCGCCTTTGGGGCGAGGGAACCTCCGATTAACGGGTTAAACTGGTCATGCGAACTCGATGTGCAGTGTACGTGTGTTTTGTTTTGGAGGGGGGTTTAAATATATCGGGAGCCACGCAGAGTTTTTACGGGGGTCCCGCTACCCGGATAGCGGGCTGGGGGTCAAGGGGGCCAGCAGCCCCCTTGCGGGGTACGGGGCAGCGCCCCGTTAAAATTTTTTTTCTAACAGGGACAGTGTCGTGGAGTATGTGTGTATGTAAATATGTATACATATGTATAGATATACATGTATATATATAAAAAGGGGAAAAGACATCCAAAGGATGCGTGGGGACAGCACCTTGGGCGCTGTGCGTCTAGGTGCTGTGCGCTCAGACGCTAGAATGCCACGTGTCGGCACGTGGGCGCTCTGTGCTTGAGCGCTGGGCGCTTGAGCGCAAGCGCGCCACGTGTCGGCGCGGGGGCGACTTGCGCTCGAGCACTTGCGCTTGAGCGCAAGCGCGCCACGTGTCGACACGGGGGCGACTTGCGCTGGAGCGCAAGCGCGCCACATGTCGGCACGGGGGCGATTTGCGCTCGAGCGCTTGCGCTGGAGCGCAAGCGCGCCACGTGTCGGCACTCGGGCGCTCTGCGCTTGAGCGCTGGTAAGAAAAAGAGGCTTTTAGCCTAAAAAAATTTCCCAGAAGAGAAATCAGAGAGGAGTTAGACTCCTGAGTGTGTGTTTTTTTTTGGTTTAGTAAACGATGTTCTTCTTCCTCCTCCTCTATTAGCTGGATCTTGAAGATCAAGAGATATGTGATTTCTAAAAATCTCTTCTTTTTGAGATCTAATGGAAGATCTGAGTTCCCCTTTATGGGTTTTGTGGTGAAAAACTAATTTGTTTTATAAAAGGAAGAGTAAAACTCTTGATTTAATTCAAGAGAAAAAGGAAGGTTTTGGAACCTTGAAGAAGGAGAAAAGATCTTAGATCTGAAGAAAATTTTGAGAGAGAGAAAAAGTTGTTTAGATATTTCATTATCTTTTCCTTTATAGGCTATACACTTTACACATAGCCCCTTGGGCTTCACAAAATGGCATTTTGCTTATCCCATGGCTCATGTGCCATTTCTTTTTGCACATAAGCCATGGGCTTTACAAAAATTTCGCTTTATGTCTATTTTTCTTACATTTATCCATAAAATAAAATAAAAGAAATGCAACAAAATTATTTATTACAAAATTTTTATCTTGGCATGGGGGGAGGCCGGACGCTTCATGTTCAGGCTCGACCCGGGCATGGGCCTACTGGATCTAGGCTTGGGCCCACTTGGCTTGGGGTTGACTTTGATTTTGACTTGGTCAACCGGGGTATAAATTTTTACCCCAACATGTAGCATCTGCCAGTTATTGCTAAATAGGTCACTCCCGGTGAAGGGATCTCGGCTCTTTCCTTATCGAATAAGGTACAGGATATATCACATATATCATCATGCAAAGCAAATACTGTAGCTACCATTTTTGAAAATTTGATTCCACAACATCTTTTAGATTTCTTTCTTTTCATTAATCTCATTAATGTAGTCCCATCAGTTAAGCTTCCTAAGCATCACAGAAAAAACGAAAATACAACGTACGCTTATACTATCCGCATTCGCCACAGTGTCCCATTATGCACCGTTAGGTTACTTAACTAACGGCATACCGGGACGGGACTAGCGCGGGTGTAAAACATAAGCAATGTCTACTATATATCTCATATATAATATGTATCCATTTGTCTCAGAATCCACAGTGATCACATCACAGAACAGCAGAAGAAACATATGAAATATTGGATATACTAGGAGGTCCGTGTTTCATTTCGAGCCTATATGAAACATGGATTCCATGTTCGCGATGAATAGCCAAACCCACATCCCTAGACCCCTACGAGAGCGGCAAGCAACCCTACCAATTCTAGAGTTAGGAGACCTGGACTCAACTCCTCGAGTTGGTCTCCCACTGGACTCTAGAACCCGGTTACTTGTGCTCCCCTCCTTGGGTCTATCCTAATGCAGAAAAGTAAATAATATACAACAATGGTGACATCATCCTCAACCCAGAAGTGCCCCAATAAAAAAATATTACATACATTGAATTTTATATGAATGAAAATAAAAACTCTCATATCACATAAAAACCCCGGCTATTCAAAACACGACGATCTAATATAACATATACAGTAACACATAACATCACATGTCATCAACGTAAGTAAATATGCGTATCCCAATTGTCGTTGACATATAGCAACGAAACCGGCGATACACCGCATATTACACTTACGGTCGCAGAAAAAACTAGACGATGTTAAACATTCCGATCGAATCAACAAATATCCACAATTACCTAAAAAGCTCAACACTTGAGCGTTGTTTAAAATTATTCAGCACATGCCACAGTACCAATGGACCAGCCGTAGAAGGGTCAACCAACGCCTCACATGTGGCACCGCTGAACTACCACAAACCCGAGGGTTTAGTGGCGGTTCTGACGATCATATAATCGAGTTAAGGTTTTGTTCTTCTAGAGGGTCCATCGCATAACTTGCATAATGTTTGAATGTTTTTTAACTACGGAAAAAATCCAACACTTGGAAAATTTTCCGGTAAGGGAAAAAGTGGGTATTTGATATCCGATCGAACTTTTTAATACCGTCTAAAGTAACCCAAAAACAGTTAGAATTACGACTAAGAAACACTCCGAGTTGCCATTTCAGTAAGTTAATCATCACACGAAAAATTAGCAAAAACAAACAACACCTGAAACACCAAAACCCAGAGACCAGACCACAAAAAAAAATTGAACCCAAAATTCCCCTACAGGGCCGGCCTGCTCGGATTTTGTGGCTTGGGGCTCGGCCAAAAACCGGCCAATGGTGTCCAAATTTCTTCTGTATTCTTATATTGTCCTATACAACATTCTGCACCTGTTTGAAAAATTTTTAGAGCTCATATAAAAATCGACAGAAACTGTGGTTTGGTGTTGCAAGTTTCGGAGTTGTTTCGTTTTCGTAATCCTACACAATCCGTCTAATTCTCTAGTTAGGCTCTGATACCACTGTAGGGTTCCTATGAACGACAGTAAGGTTTCGGGAGGCATCGTCCATGCCATTTTCAAAATTTTGCCGTTTTAAAGAACCCTAAACAAGAATTGTTAACTAGAGAATCATACGAAACACAAAATAAACTACTTTACATCTAAGTGTTTGCGGAATACAACCTTTGTAGACCGGTCCTTCGCTTATAAAGCTCTGAGTTGAATTCCCTTCGCTGCGATCCAAGTCCCGGACTCTTGCATGGTTTCTCAAGGTGAAAAGAACGATCTTAATTGAAGTCTTCGAGACCGAAAATGATCTACGTCGAGGAGACACTAACTCAATCTACTATTTCATTAATTGAGAGATTAGTGAAGCTAACACCCTATACTAAAATGCTAATCTAGTAGAGCATGATGAAGTAGGAAGTGGGCTCACTTTAGTATTATTTTTCTCATAATATTTTCTCTCTTTAGAAAACCCTAGCAAGCTTTTTGCTCAAGGAAGAAGAAGAAGAGCAAAAGAAATGAGAATGAACTAATGAGGTGAGAGAATCAACCATGGGTGAGTTTATATCATATAGCTAACTCATGTAGAGACATAACCATGGCTAAATTATAATGGTTAGGTTAATAAATATCTCAAGTAAAATAAAATTAGTGGACCAAGTCAATGCATCCACAAGCTTCTACAAGCTTCATGCATGTGACTATTTATCCACTAATTTGGATTTACTTTAAATACTAAAACCCAACATTATAATTAGTATGGTGTAAGTCTCATACACCCATGTAGTGTGCATCAACAACCATGATACAAAATAAAACACAATTAATATATATCAAATATATATTATGTGTGCACATATGAGAATAATAAATGCTTAAGTGAGCTAATATTAGTTAATGTAACTTAGTATATCAAATATACAATTATACACTAAATTATTAAATCAACACTTGATTTAATAATCCGGCTATATCACATATAACCGACTAATATTAAATGTACAACTTATCAAATCAACACTTGATTCGATAACCCGGCTATATCACATATAATCGTCCGATACAAATATCGCGAGAATAGAATACGGTATCACATACTCGCATTATTCTCGGTCCCGCACATATCACATATGTGCTCCTACTTCATTTTTCCTGAGCCAGTAAAACCTCTATGTAGGACTCTAAAGACACGTCAATACGCCGGCAGTAGGTGATGATCACATCAAGCACCCACAAGCCGTCAACGGTACTAGCTGGACGTAACGGCTACTCGGGTATTGAGCGATCAGAAGATCAACAAGCAAGCCCGCTCCAGCTCCTGTAAAGCCTGTCAGTAACACTACCGTACAGTCCAGTCTTCTCGTCTGATATGTTGCATATCTCTTCTAGGGGTGGTAAACGTCAGTCCCCAATAACTCGATAAGTCATGCCGATATGAGGCTCATAATGGGTCGAGAAACTACTGATAACACCTACCAGTAAATCTCTAAATTAGCCCTGGCCAGGGACTTCCCTGTTATGGCCAATCGAGCACATCGCAACATCAACCCCCAATACCGGGAAAGACGAAACCCCTTCTATTGCTCATTGCCTCCATGTGACTCGGGACTGTACCCAAAAACCACCGTTTTGCACGTCCTCTTGAACATGGCAAGATGGAAATCAAAGCACAGTGGGAATCACACAAGCCTCTATGATGATCTCAGGTCTACGGACTAACCTGTACCAGTGTCACCAAAGAACTGCTATCTGACGTCAGGTATAATACCATCTAGGAGTTCTCGGCGAGTCCGTCCAGTGTACCCAGTCTCCACTAAGCACCCGTATACCATCTCTGATGTCAAACACCAATGGATATGGGATCATCCATCGCCCATCAAATGGGTCGAGAAGCGTATACGCTAGTCTACTCTGGTATATCGATGCCCCGTCTCGATACACCCACGGCTAGGAACATTAAAGGATGAACTTATGGACTACCATGGCCCCACTAGTATGATCTACATCACAATCCTGGTAGTTAAGTACACCTTCTAAGGGCTTTACCAACATGTAACCATAAGACAGTATCAAGAGACAAGTATACATGTTAAGATAAAGAGCAACCAGATAGCATACTATCATGTCGAGCATGAAAGTCCTCTCTATATATGTCCAAGCATCCAATATAATATATATCATATGTACAATAATGGCCTCTAGGGCATACATATAACTAACACATAACCGGCGCTTGAACCACATGAAGTCTATAAGACCCCACCGTAACCCAAGTTAGCCAAAAAAAATAGGAATCTAAACCCTTTTTGTAAGAAAATAGTGGAGGTGGAGTTTTGAAACGGTTTTATAAATGAAATCAAGTTTATTTTGAAGTAAAGTTTAATTGAAAACATTTTCGTTGTTTAAAAATCGGGCAGTACCTTCTTTGTAAATTTTGAATAAAATTACATACAAGAATATAATATATAATAAGCAACCCCAACGAGAGCTAGCTTCCACGCTTAAACGGAGGAACAACCACGCAGTTAATATACGACGCCCAAGACGAAAAATAGAAAGGGAAACATAATTAAATACAATATAAAGCCGACTTCAAATGAGTATGACACCCAAAAACATACATATCTATGTTACGCTTCTAAGTCCAGAATATACAAGTTTTGGTCGATGGAGTTTTTAACTAGATCCTAAAAGAATATACATATATTAGAGGCGGTTACGATGAGGCTATGTAACCCACCTATCAAAAGCAATAATCCGAAAAAGAAATGTGCCGCCAAGCAGCTACTGATCCAAGCGGTCGGTCCTGCAAGAAACTGGGGCACAACTGGATGAGTTGCCAAGTTAGTGAATATATCACAAGATAAAAATCGAAATGCATAACGATCTACCTGGGTCATAACATACAATATGACACAATACGCGTGCGCACACACTACATAAGTAATATAAGCGCATCCTAATGGATCACGTAAACATGGAAATATATCATCGTATCATATATATAGTATGCATCCATATATAAGCCTATACAATAGCCGAAAGATATATATAAAATCCTTTCAAATAGCTATATGATACATATATCATAGCACAAGTAGCGGACGTTGGTTTATGAAGCATTATATGCGTTTTGTTTAAATTATACGTCTCACTTTTTAGAAATGATTTTAAGAGAGTTTCCATTTGAATGATTTTTGTGTCGTCATAGACAGGTTGAAAATAGTGTGAGTATAACTCATTTGGAAACCTCTTTAATATACATCAATATGTAAAAATAGTATTCATGTATTGTCTCATGGATCAGTCATGTTTGACTACTATATAAAATAATCTATATAAGCGCATCACGACGGATCACGCAAATATCAACATATGAGTGTCCTGTATCAACGCTCCAAATCTTATGAATGTCCATCATCGACACTCAAAATCATCATAAATTTTGTGTCTATCATTGACACGCAAAAATCTAGATATCGTAGACACCGTCTCGTCAGACTGGTCCTCTCTCGATATCAATATAATCTCGGGCAGCATCTCCCGGATATCTGTCGCTCTCTCATACAATCACCGGTATCGATCCACCTAGATATGCTCCCCGTATCTCCCTACGGACTTTTTGCCTCTCAGTGTCATACCGGGTACACCATGTATCCGTAATCGGTTTCTCGGCCCCTTCCTTGATTTCGGATAATACTCATATCATCAAAACAAAAAAACTCATGGTGGACGCTAAATCAACATATCAAGAGAAAACCACATTTTAAAATATACTCAAGTTTTATAAATCATACCCGGGTTCTCAAATCCATGGAAAATATCAAATTCCGAAGAACACATATATAATTCATCTTTGCCACAATTGGCAACCATCAATATATATTAGTGTTCCATACCACCAACATATATAACATCATATACGAATATCCATTGTAATGGTATTCACATATCAAAATCAACAAATATCATGCATGCTATCATGAATAATTAGAACATGAAAAGCAAATATCGAAATCATTAGTAACTGTGTAAATGTTCTATCAAGTGTGTTCGAATATTAAGGATGTGTAGTGTAGCATACATGTCTATGATTGTGTCATGGCAATATTAAGGATGTGTAGTGTAGCATACATGTCTATGATTGTGTCACATGGAAATCATTAGTAACTGTGTAAATGTTCTATCAAGTGTGTTTGAATATCGATATCACAATCATTAACAATGCATCATGCATTTACGTTAGTTGATGATTAATCACACAGATATATAAATCATTGCATCCATATAATAACATCAACACTATCAAGTGTGGCAATCCTACAGTGTCATGGCAGTACCAAAGATATATGCGCATTTGTGATTTATGCAACATAGCAATCATTAGTAGTTGTACAGTGTTCTATATTCATATAAGCATAGTATCGTAAACAAACTGTACGAAGCATAAGTACGGATAATATAACATAGCGTAACAATAGGTAATTTACGCGTAAGCGTATAACGAATAGAATAATCATAACCTAAACGAGCGTTCTAATAGATAACTTCTAAAGAGCTATACAGTTATAGTTTAAAATAGAACGAAACTTTATTTTATAAATAAAGAGGTTACAGTGTTTTTGAAATAAATATTCATTTGAAATTTGTAGCGTATCCTTGACATTATCATTTAAAAGTAGGAAACAGATCGTTAGTTTTAAGAATTAGTATAGCTCTAACAATCATAATAATGTCTCAATAGGGATTTAGCTAGACTCTACGAGTCACATAAATATCGGCCACAATCGGCAATTTATCCTCATCACATCTAGTATGGAATCTCGATCGTACGATTTTCATCAAATATCCAAACAATATCGTACGAATCTTTAGTCGCGTATGCATATAACATAATCATATATTTACACACACACACATAACATACTAGCTATGAACATATACTAACTAACTACCTAGTTATTATTGGATATGTATACCCTAGAGGCCTGTATTGTATAGGATGCTCGGGGTATGTATGTACAAGGCAATCTTACTCTGTTATTTAGTATACTATTTGAGTTGTCTTTATTTGAACATGTGTATTTGTTTTCCTTACTGCTTTGTATTAGTTATACATATTGATAAAGACTCGTTACAGTAGTATACTATTTTTGTTTGTTTTTATCTTAACATGTGCATATATTATACTCGATATCACATATGGCTGGTACATGTTGGTAAAGCCCATAGGATTTTGCTTGACTACCAGCATTATGATGGCGATCATACTTGTAGGAGCTGAGTAGTCCATAAGCAAATCCTTAAAGGTCCCAAGTCGCAGGAGTATCGAGACCGGGCATCGATATTCCTCGGTAGACTTATGTATACGTTTCTAGACCTCGATGAGGGGCGATGGTTGGTCTTACAGCCATTGGTGTGTTCACCTAAGATTGTATACAGGTGCTCATTGGGGATGAGTACACCGGACGGCCTCGCCGAGAACCTCTAGATGGTATTATACCTATTATCAGATAGCGGTTCTCAGGTGACATGAGTACAAGTTAGTCTTTAGACCTGAGATCATCATTTGTCTCGTGTGATTTCCCACTGTGCTTTGATCATTACCCTACCACGGCTCTACTGAGTCATGCAAACAGGTTTTGGTTAGGAATGGTCCCAAGCCACATGGAGGCAGTGAGTGATTGTTAAGAATTCGTCTCTCCCGGTATTGGGAGTCGATATCGCACTGTGTCCAGTTGGCTAGAACCATAAGATCTTGGCCAAGGCAGTTGAGATTTACTGATAATTAGATCAGTAGTTTCTCGGATTGGTCCTTGTTGGGGTCAAAAATTGAACCTCGGTTAATCAAGTCAAAATCAAAGTCAACCCCAAGCCAAGTGGGCCCAAGCCCAGGTCAAGACCGAGTATGGAAGTGACTGGCCCCATGAAAAAAAGAATGAAGCCATAAATTGATTTACATTTTTATATAGAAATAAATGTATGTATAATGAGAAAAAGCCAAAATTCTTTAAACCCTATGGCTTATATGAAAAAAGAGATAAGCACATAAGGCATGAGGTGGCACAAGTGCCATTTGGCAAAGCTCAAAGGGCTATATGTAAAGTGTGTAGCTTATAAAGACAAACATGATGAGAAAAATAAAGAAGAACATTTTTCATTCTCTCAAAAAAAAGTTTAGGGTTCTGTGCCTCCTTCTTCTTTCTCAAGGTTCTAAACCTTCTTCTCTTTTCTTGAATTAAATTAAGAGTTTAACTCTTCTTTTTCCAAAAAGAAATATTTTTTTCACCATAAAACCCTTGAAGGGGAGCTCGGATCTTCCATCAAATCCCCAAAAGGGATGATTTTTTTAAGTCTCACTCTCTTTTCTCCAAGATCCAGCCAACAGAGAGAAGGAAAAAGGAGACCCATCTCCAAAAACCCCACTTTGGGAAGATCCAGGGCTCAAGAGAAGATCTAGGGCTCAAGGGAGAAGAATTGGGTCCCCTTTCATCATTTTCGAAAATCACTTGGGAGTTTAACTTCGGAAAAAAAGTCTTTCTTTTTAGGAGTTTAACTCCAAAAGTCAATTGGGAGTACAACTTCCAGTGCAGGGGCTAATCCCCTTTGTCTTTATTTTAGGAGTTTAACTCCAAAAGTCAATTGGGAGTACAACTCTCAGTGCAGGGGCTAAGCCCCTTTGTCCTTCTTTTTGGAGTTTAACTCCAAAAGTCAATTGGGAGTCTAAGCCCCTTTTTCCGCAAACGCCCAGCGCCCACTTGCTGGACGCGTGAGGCGCTGGCGTCCAGCGCCTACGTGCCGAGCGCATGTGGCCGTGCCCAGAGCCCGCGTGCTGGGCACGTAAGGCGCTGGCGCCCACGCGTCCTTTGGACGCTATTCACCCTTATTTTATATACACTCCACAACACTTTCCCCGTTAGAAATTTATTTTTCTAGTGGGGCGCTGCCTTACACCTCGCAAGGGGGCTACTAGTCCCCTTGACCCCTAGCCCGCTATCCGGGTAGCGGGACCTCCGTAAACTCTACGAGGCCCCCGACATACCCAAGACCCCTCAAAACACAACACACGCACACTGTACATTGAGTTCACATGACCAATTTGACCCGTCAATCGGAGTTTCCTTCACTCTAAAGGTGAGGGGTAATTAACAGCAGCTTAGTCCGCGGCTGCCGGAGATTCGGATCTCCACAATCAATAAACCCCCGTCTACCTTAGGCAGAGGGAATTTGTAGTACGCTTGACAAGCGACGCGTACTCCCATCTCAATGGGATGACGAAAAACACCATACATATTTTGGCACGCCCAGTGGGACGCTTCTCTCCACCCATATCTCGGGTTAAGCATTCATGTGAACTCATGTAACATATATACTGATGTTTGTACTAAAATAATGTTTTTCCATGCAGCAATCAATTTTCAGCGACGATATCTTCTAAGATGAATTCAGCTTCTGATGCGACCCTGATCTTGTACGTGGTTAAGATCAATACCCACGTGGTTCTCGCTGCAAGTCTCAGCCGGCAATAGGAGGAGCTACCCCGTCAATTTGGTTCCGTCATCATCTAGCCTGTCAGAAGTGCTCATCTGGAGGAGGTCACGGCAAACCAAGCGGCCAAACCGACTTCAAGGGGCAGGTGGCCGAACGTTGTAGTCGCCAAAGCATCTCACCCCAAATGCAAATATGTATTCGAACGACTTTCCGCTGTTCCGACTGGGGGAAAGGCCGTCAACACCAATGGAGCCATAAAGCATCTCCAGCAAGCTTAGATGGTGCCCTTGACAATCGCGCGAATAGACATCTTCTCTGAGCTCTCCATCGCTCGGTCTACAGTGGCTTCCCGAAGAGCCGAAGCCTGCCAAGTGCTCAAAACAGAAAGGTTGAGACAGAAGCGGCTCAGGTATCGAGCCAACAAGAGGGCCAAAACTCCGGCCATGTGGAATCTTGTGAGGTTCCAAGAGTAGGCCCATGATGACGGCTGAGTCCGCCGTAAAAGTCAGCAATTCCTTCGAACCTCTAAAGTGGGTTCAGAAAAATGCCATGACCGCCAGAATCAAGATGACATCAGTCCGAATGATGCTACAAAGAGACGTATCCCAGCCCCAATGAAGAAAGCATGACACTGTCTCTTCAAAAGTCTATCCAGTACTCTGTGCCGCGCAAAAACAGCGGGGAAAATCCAGAAAAGATGTGCCAGCACCACTCAAGAATCCGGTCAGGCCAACCATCTCCAATCAATTGTCCGTTACCGAAACAGAAGGGCCATGACATCGGTCCACGAAATCAGCTGCCAATAATGAAAAGACGTCTGGATTTGTAATCCATACAGTCTATATGGCGGGCGCGCGTCCCAGCGACAACTTGCGCAGCAAAAGCAAGGATGGGGCCACCACATCCCAAGCCCAATCTGGCTTGAATGTGGTTGCCGCTTCCCAAGATCAGCCGCCTCCGCTGGGTGATGAAAATCCTCTCGATGAGGCTGATAGGAAGAAAGACCCCTCAGTCCATGTGGAGTCAAGCCCGGACAGCGAGGAAGAGCCGACTTTCCACCCTAGGACTGCAAAGCAAGAGCTGCTTCAAGAGCTTCGAAAACAACTCAGGAGTAAAGATAAATAGATGGCCAAACTTTATTCAAAAATTGATGACCTGACGAACGTTATGATGTAGCTCACGGCTCAAATTGATCGGGCACCTCCCAATCAAGCACAAGTTTCTACTCATGAGCCAGATGATGACAACCCGAAGCAACCGATGCCTGTCCCTTTGGGTCCATGATTGGGCGAGCCGTATGAAAGCCGACCATATTCTACTTCTGGGGACGCCTTAGCCCCAGATAGTACCATCCCGCTAACACAGGATCGGATAATGGATTTGGTCACCAACAAAGTCAAAACATTGGTGGCTGAAGCCGAGGCTCAAAAGGACATTGGCAGTAGTGGGCGGCCATATCCTGCACAATACGATCTTAATGAGTTCCCCAGCGGCTACGTCATTCCTAAGTTCGGAAGATTTAATGGTACGAGGAACACGAGTCAACATGTCATCCACTTTAAAGCGTCATGCCGAAATACAGGGGGCAATGATGCGCTCCTTCTTCGTCAATTTGTCAACAGCTTCACTGGTGTCGCTTTCGACTGGTACGCAAGTATACCGGATGGGTCCGTCACTACTTTCGCCCAAATGGAGTCTCTATTTCGGCAAAGATTCATGAGTGTCATTGATAAAATATCCATTGCTGACCTTCTGAAGACCAAGCCGGGGAAGAACGAAAGCAACACAGACTATATTGCCTGATGGCGCATTCTCACTGTCAAGTGCGAACCGCCGCTAGAGCAGGACCAGTCCGGCAGCCTTCTCATTGGGAACCTCAGCAATTGGATAGTCCCATTCTTATGTACAATAGGCCTCAAGATGTTTCAAGAGCTGACCAAGAAAGTCAAAATGCTGGAACGCTCGAAGCAAGGGTCTACCCCGGACTCTCAGAGAGATAAGACTTGGAAGAACAAGAGGGATGACAACCGTAGAAGAGGGGATTCCAGCAATACTAATATCTTCAATACGTCCGACAATGAAAAAAAGCGAAAGGAAAGCGAATCCAAAATCAACCGGTCTCGAAAGCCAGTGCTGGGAGGAGAAGGGCCTTCCCTAGAGGAGAAAAAGAACAAGGTTTTCTTTTTCAGAAGGGACAAGGTCCGCAAGATATTCAAATATGCCTTGAACAACGGTCCACAATTGCTAGAGTCGAAGAGACCTCACGAAGCAAAAATGACCGACAAGCCCCTATATTGCCTGTACCACCGAGCAGTGAGCCATGCGATCGAGGATTGCTATATTTTCAAAGACTAGGTCGAGAAGCAGTACAAGACTAGGGAGATCGAGTTGTCCAAAAGTGTATTGGTAAACAATCAAGCTGCAACCGCCAACTTTATACAGACGGAAGCTGAAGCCTTCTGGGAGCAAACGATTGAATCCGCTGCCCCAAGAAATGAATCCGACTCGCCGCGGCCTCCGTGGAGTATGCACATCTCTAATAAGACGCAGAAGATACTAAAGTTACTTCAGAAAGAGCCCAGAATAGAATGGGAGGGGTAGAAGGAGCCCGCCGTTTCAGCTGCCAATTCGGCTCAATCAGGCCTAAAGTCCAAAAAGCTCAAGAAGAAGAAAAGTCCGGCTTGACGGGAAAAAGAGTCTGCAGGGAGATCGACCATTCAAAAATATATCGATTTCCTTGAAGACTGTGAACAAAAGGAAAGAATTCTAATTCAATTGAAAGAGTTCTTCCCCATAGAAGCGGCTGAGATTCTGGAGGAGCTAGAAGAAGACTCCAATGATGAGATCTCTATAGTGACCTGCTACGTTGTCCACCTTGGTAGCGACTCTGAGGAAGAGCTATGTTTTCCCGAAGAGGACAAGGTGCTCGCCACAAAGGCTAACCAAATCCAGCTCAGAAGCGGCAGGGCTTTATCGCCAAATCAGAGCAACACCCTAAAAGGAAAAGAAAAACAAGTCGCTAACGAAGAAGATGGCGGAGAGATTGCTCATAAAAACTCGAGTCCTTCCTCAATGGACTATAATGTCTTGGCCCACCTCCGTAAGCTTCCGTCTCTCCTGAGCATCTACGATGCCTTGGTCCTATCTAAAGAACTTAGAGATGTTCTCATTCACACTTTACAAAACCCCGAGCGGCACCAGGCTCGCTTTGCGGAAATTAGTATGAAAAAATCCCAGTACACCCTGCATACCGCTGCAGTCACGTTTAAGGACGAAGATCTGCTACTGGGAACAGCTGAGCATAACCGGCCGCTTTATATGACCGGGTACAGCGACGGAGATCGGATTAATCGCATATTGATTGATCCGAGATCCTCAATGAACATCATGAACTTGCGGACTCTGAAGACTTTGTCAATGGACGTCCAACACCTGTCGAGAGAAAGGATTGTCATTCAAGACTTCAATCAAAACCGCCAGCAAGTTCTGGGGTCTATAACTCTGTCAATCAAATTTAGGATCTGCAAACAGAAGCTAAGATATACGTAATCGACGCTGACACGTCTTATAAAATTCTCTTGGGACGGCCGTGGCTCCATGATTACGGCATCGTTCCATCAACTCTCCATCAATGCATGAAGTATACTAAAAATGGCGAAGATAGACGCATTGACGGAGACATCCAGCCGTTCGGTGTGCATGAAGTCCGATATGAAGATTCTCGGTACTTTGTGAAACCCTAAAATGCTAAGCCACAATGGACCAAGGACGGAGCGGACCCAAAACTCAAAAGAAAATCTGAGCCAGCTGTCACTTTCAAAAGAAAAAATCCCCAAGTGCACCCGCATTTCGGCAGTGACACTGATGTATCCGACGCTGGAAGTCCGTCCTTCCGTAAAACTCGCCCTCGTTTCGGTAGCGATACGGACGAGTTTGATACTGAAGGCCCGTCTAGCAGCAAAATACGCTGACAGCGACACGGAAGAGTCGGAGGAAGAGGACCTGCCTCCCAATAGCTATGCGGATGGGGGGCCCTCATGCAAACAGCGATGCTAAGAGAAACCTTCGAGATTATAAAAGGATCTCTAGCTATCACAAGGGTGCCGGAACAGATGTGCAAGGAGTTAGATGCTTTGTCGATCTCTACGGTGAACCAATTGCAAACTTTCTATGTTCCCGGTAGGAAAAGTGGACAAAAGGGCATTCTGTTTTGTGGGTCAAATCATGTCGTGTACCCGGTCGATTTGTCTGTCACGTGCCTTCTTTATGAGAGAGGCATAAGAGCCGTCCTCAATCCTAGATATTATACGCCCAAGATGTGAGAATATTTTAAAAAGTACGGATGCCGGTTATATCAAATGGAATCCAAAGCAAAGTTTTATGAGGGGCTATGGCATCCGCCTCAGATCCGAGCACTCATCGATGGACGAATTCTAGATAGACGGGACATAGGTTTCAGTCAACTTGATTTCAAATTATGCTATATGATCCATGTTGGTGAAGCCAGCGAAAGGCCAAATGATGATGACGAGATAGCCGAGCCAGAAGAAGCTCCTCGAGAGCTCGAAGATGACGGACAAGCAACCTTCGACGAGCTAACCGAGGTTGATTTGGGAACGTACGATAATCCAAGGCCGACCTACATCAGCTCACTCTTGTTAGAAGAAATGAAAGAGCAGATAGTAGCCCTGCTGTATGAGTTCGCCGACTGCTTCGCGTGGACCTATAAATAAATGCCTGGCCTTTCCCCTGAAGTGGTCGTGCATAAGCTGGTTATATCTCCTGATGCTAAGCCAGTCAAACAAGCTCCTCGAAGAATGAGAAGGAAACTATAAGAAAAGGTCATCGAGGAAACCAAGAAACTCATCGATGCTGGTTTCATCAGGGAAGATAAATACATGAACTGGATCGCGTGCATCGTCCTAGTGAAAAAGAAGAATGGGCAGATACGAGTTTTCATCAATTTCAGGGATCTCAATAAGGCGTGCCCTAAAGACGATTTCCCGCTTCCGGTCATGAAAATGATGGTCGACAATACCCCAAATTACAAGCTGTTCACTTTCATAGATGGCTCGTCCGGATATAATCAAATCAAGATGTCGCCCGAGGATGAGAAACACACAGCATTTCGAATCCCGGTCGGGATATACCGCTACAAGGTGATGCCATTCGGATTAAAGAACGTAGGTGCTGCATATCAAAGGGCAATGGCCAATATCTTTGATGACCTAATCCATAATGTCGTCGAATGTTATGTTGATGATTTAGTCGTCAAGACTAAAACTAAGGTCGATCACATCCAAGATCTCAGGATTGTTTTCACCAGACAGAAAATACGATCTGAAGATGAATTCTCTAAAGTGCACTTTTGGCGTGTCATTAGGAAAATTCTTGGGCTTCATAGTCCGGCATCGGGGTTTCAAAGTCAACCCATCGAAGATAAAGTCCATCATAGAGATGCCTCCTCCAAAGAATCTCACGCTGCTAGGATCCTTTCAAGACAAGCTTGCTTACATACGAAGGTTCATCTCAAACCTATCGGGAAGATGCATTCCCTTCTCGAAGCTCATGAAGAAAGGAGCTTCTTTTGTCTGGGATGTCGAATGTCAAGAAGCTTTCGAAAATATCAAACAGTACCTGCTGCACCCTCAAGTGCTTGCTGCTCCCATTCCAAATAAACCGTTGATCCTCTATACTGTCGCGCTAGATGAGTCACACGGTGCACTCCTCGCCCAGAACAATAAAGAGGGAAAAGAGAATGCTCTGTACTACCTTATTCGAATGTTAGTCGGGGCGGAACATAACTATTCCTCGATCGAAAGCAGTGCCTGGCCCTGATATTTGCCGTGAAAAAGCTAAGACACTATCTTCTCGCTCATCGGGTTATGCTGATCTCCAAGGTCGACCCGCTCAAACACTTAATGACCAAAGCAAGCCTAGCCGGTAGAATGGCAAGATAAGCTGTCATGCTGCTTGAATTTGATATAATCTATACTTCTCAGAAAGCTGTAAAAGGATAAGCCCTCGCTGACTTCCTTGCTGCTCATCCCATACCAGAAGGGTCACCGCTCAATTGCGAGTTACCCAACGAACAAGTGCTGCACCTCGAGGATGACGAGCCATGTTGGGAGCTCTACTTTGACGGAGCCTCATCAATTAGTACCTCCAGCAAATCAAGCATTGTAAGTGCACGGCAGCACCCCGGCCGTCATTCCGAGACCAAAATGCGGAAATGAAACTTTTTCAAAACTAGAAAACCGGCGCTACTGCGTACTAAAAATCCAGATAGGGCCATTAACCTAATGCTAGCAAACTAGAAAATGGGTAGAAAGCTATACCGAGCGATCCGTGTCCTTCGATCTTAAGCCTCCATCCCGATCTCCTCACGGAATCTCCGGTCTTCATCTCCTCATCGGAAAGGGCACCACACTGCCGAGTCTTTTTACGGGCTCCCACCTCTGGACCGAGGCAACTCGGACACAAAGTTGGCAAGCCGACGTGTCCAAGAATGCTATAGGTTAAGTGTAGAATCATTTGTCTCAAGGGGGTATGAAGTTGCCATGTTTAGATGTGGAGGAGAAAAAAGAACTTTGGAGAGAGGTGAGGAATTTTGTAGCAAGCCAAATGAGATGAAGAAATTCCCACCATACTAAAATGAACCCCCTTCCTTTTGTGGCCGGCCCCTACTCCAAATGAGAGAGAGAAGAAAAGAATAATAACAAGAAAGAGAAATGGGTGATAACAAGATAAAAGGATCACATCAATTTCTAATCCAAATCCTTTCTCAAATCCTTTCATAATCAATGCAAAAGAAATGACTCAAAGAGAATCTAATAATGCAAGAACCATCATGAACTTTCCATTTACAAATAACACCCTCCAAATTGCTAATTTGCATATTTGCAAATTAGCCCCTCCCATCACAAAAATTCGGCCATGAAGGAACAAAGGAAAACTGGCCAAAACGGAATGCAAACTGCCAACTTCAAATAACTGATCCCGTAATAAATTACAGGAAAACCCCGCGACCGTATATACATACCCGCATTTGTATTCCAACCGAATACAAATGCAATGGGACAAAATCTACACTGTACAATACTAGTATCCGGCTTAAACCAAAGCCCGCTAGTATTATCCGTCCGATCATGATCCGTGCAATACCGCACGTATGTGATCGAACCCTACCATATATCCATACGGTCTCTACAGCGTTTCGCCCGAAACTTGAGAAATTGTCTGTGGGGGACTCTAAAGACTCGTCAATAATTTGGCTGTGGATTTAACCACTAGCATGTCAGAGGTATTAGCCATACGTAACGGGCTACCAGGTATTGACCAAAAGGGACGTCGATGAGAGAACTCATCCTAGCACCCTACTGAGCCTGTCAGTGACAATATCCGTACAGTCCGGTCCGTTCGTCTATGAGCATCGCATGGCGGGCCTAGCGGATTGGTAAAAGTCAGACCCCCAAAAGCGGTACAAGTCATGTCGGAGTGTAGTCCAGAACACCCTAAGATACTACTAGAATACCTACCAGTAAATCTCCTGCCTTGGTCAAGGACTTCGTGTAATGGCTCTCCTAGACACAGCGCGACCTCACCCCCAATACCGGGAGAGACGAACCCCTGCCGATCCGCTCAATGCCTCCATGTGGCTCGGGACTGTACCCAACTAAAACCTGTTTGCACGACTTCTTTGAGCCGTGGTAGGGTAGTAATCAAAGTACAGTGGGAACTCACATGAGACAAATGACGATCTCAGGTCGATGAACTAACCTGTACACATGTCACCAGGAAACTGCCATATGACGCTAAGTATAATACCAACTAGCATGTTCCCGACGAGTCCTGTCCGGTGTACTCATAACCCAATGAGCACCTGTATACATATTAGGTGAACCAACTGACACCAGTGGCTTGTGAGACCGGCCACCGCCCCTCGTCGGGGTCTCGACTGTATACACTAGTCTACTCTGGAGTATCGATGCCCTGTCTCGAAACTCCCACGACTAGGGACCTTTTAAGGATGTGCTTATAGACCCCGGCTCCCACGTATATGATCGCCATCATACTGCTGGTAGTCAAGCAAGAATCCTAAGGGCTCTATCAACATGCAATAGTGATCAGTAAGGTCACCTAAAGCAGTACACGATGATGAAGATAAACCAGATAGCATACTATCATCTTGAGTAAGACTATCATACCGGCATAGGTCCTCTCTCAATCATTGCAATCACGTGTCTGTGATCCAATAATTGACTCTGAGGGCACTATATCCAACAATCTCCCACTTGCACTCAAGGCTAATTATTGCGATGTCGCATACTCACAGCCCGTGTGATACCGAACACCCAACTCCTCTACTGATCAGTCTCACAAAACCCGTTTGTGAAACTATTGCGTTCGAGGAATAGCCTCAGTGAGTGGATCCGCCCTGATGTTTCTTTCTATGTCTCTCTTTATCTCAAGTTCACGGAGAAAGCCATCTCCCGGAATGAGCAATACCTATCTTAGAATACGTCTAGATATCTGATGGGACCTAGTTCATAAATGAACTCCCAATCCAAACTTCTTAGACTGTATCGTCAACTGAAACCAATCAGTATCCTGCACCATGCCTCCCTCAGTATCCGCTTGGACCACCTGTCCAAAATACTGCCCCTCGTGAGAGGGAAAACTATAACTCTGACAGCCACTCTGTCATCCAGGTCACCTTGGAAGCCTGTAATGATAACCGTCTCCTAAAAGAGGCTGTCGTTATCATTTCCCTAGAACATCAACTTATGTCCTAAAACTGCTTCCGAACGTTTCTCCAAGATTGGATTAATATCAACTTACTGCATCTTGTGCAAAAACAATATCTGGTATGGTACTTGACATCTCATGATTGACTCAATTGCTTAAGCAAGTGATCTGCCAATCATGCACATCCCTCTCCCCTTTAGTCTGTAAGACACCTTTAGAGAGGGTGACTCCATCACCTGCAGGTACACTACCGTGCCAGGAGTCGTCCATTCTAAAACACCTTTAGAATGCTGTCTAAGTACCCAGATTGGGAAACTACCCAAATCTAGATCCAGTAACCATAATGTCTGATATAATATCCAAGTCCCATGTGGAGAAATCACTGTGTGACAACCAAAGTATAACCGATCGTAGTATAGGAATTTCACTTCCTACTCTGTGTATGTCATCCAAATACCAGGACATCACACCCTACTACCTTCTTAACAGATCCATCCCCTATTCTGATGAAGTCAAACCTATGACTGTCATATCAGAAATAGATGATCTATCTCCGCTATGTCTGCTTTAGTCTATAAATAGACATAAGCCACTTGTCCACCAATGCTTCCACTGCTCCCACTGAATACGACAACCCTCTGGCAGAATAATATACACGTACGTTTCTAAAGCTAGTTTAGAATGACGGTATACTCATCTTCCTGCTGGGTCTCACAGTCTGGAACAACAGCAATGGCAAGTCTGGGTAAACAAGAACCTCCCTGTCACCGTCCTTGAGGCTACCGAAATACCTCTCAAGTGCCTGAGTTTACCCACCATATTTGCGGAGTGGCCAATGGAATGTCAAATCAGATTGAATCTTTAGGTTCTTATCAAATTTTCAATAATCGTTTGCGGTTCTGGAATCACTTCCAGTTCTACCATACTCCCACTACTGTTTTCTGAAAAAAATCCATTTTTATTAAAACTGTGGCGAATCAAGAACAATATCACTATTGATCTTCCAGATGGTAGAAAGTCAACCCTCGTCATAGCCCGGGTCAACCCACAAACAGCCATTACGGAAACGTGCCTTGAGTTGTCCAGAGTCTGGTTTTAAGCATAAGCTGGACAACTCCCCATACCTTAACATCGTCAAGATATGAACTGTTCTATATCCAATACAGAAACAGAGGCACTGATTTAATTGGAACCAGATTCAAATCATGCAGCTGTCTCCAGTGCATGTCAACTAAATGGAGAGAGGCCGATCAGCATTACTCAACTTAGGAGTGATTCCAATTATGAGTAACCTGAAAGAGAAGCAAGTTCTCTTAATCATTACTATCATCTGAATACCATACACAAGTATCTAAATCTTCGATCACCTTTAAGAATCCTGATACTTGCAACACCTGGTTCTCTACTTTATCCTTATACCTATAACTTCTCAAAACTTAGACCTTGCATTTCTACGAAACACATGTCTAAAAACTAGAGAAGTCACAAGTAAACAGAATATAGTATGAGTACCAACCCCTCTATCCTAATGGACACTGGACAACATACAATACTCTGTATAAGTCCCCTGAGTCTAATAACTCATTCCCTGTGTGTCGTAGGTTGAAAACTGTACTTATGGTTAAGAAGAATTACACCGCTGTTTAATGCTTCTTACCTAACCGTCTACTGATATAGGTAAATGTCATAGACATAATTTCAAAAAGTTATATCTCACTCTATAAAAATAGACGTACAGATATATCAATTTGAAATTGGTGCATAACAACGGATATTCAAAACCTAATATTTACCGTCCGGCAAACAACCCAGGCGATTTTCTCAAATATCACCAATTACAACGAATTCCGATATAATGAGGATGATCACCTAATTCCCAATAACTTACTCCCACTCATCATCTGTAAAACCATACAGATGTGAGAATCAAACCTGGTAAATACATACCCTGGAGCAAGGACTAATTGGTAAATCGGTTTTCTTTTAACAATACACAGTGAAACTGAAACATGTAAATGTTTCGAAGGGGCGTTCGGGTATTCTTAGTAACGCCTCTTCCATTATCCAGATTCACAACTGTAACCGTATATTTCTTTGCCATCTCTCCAAATCTCTTTATATGTCTTTAGTCATTACCTTCTGCACACCCTCTTAGGCTAAATGGTTTTCTTCCTTCCCTACCGTTCGGCACCAGCCTATGGTTTGGAAGAAGACTATCTAATAAGCATAATGGGTGTACTGTCCTAATCTTAGGAGCACTCGCAATGCGAGAGAATTTGAAGATAAAAGACAACCGAATAAACCTTATTCCTATTTCTCCTGAACCAGAATCCATCCTCGAACTGGAACAAGTTCCTTCGAGTTCGTATATAACCATACGATGGAATATCCAATAAACTGTGGATCTTCGTAGCGATCCGGAGTGTTCTGGAGAAATACAAAGGTGATGTGGGATTAGCGAAGAAATACTTAGTTTGGTCATGAATAACAGTCGCAATTTACTTTGCTCTCTTACTAATCGCTTTATTTGTCTTTACTTAATACCTTCTGTACACCTTTTAAGCTAAATGGTTTTCTTCATTCCCTACCGTTCGGCACCTGCCTATGGTTTGGAAGAAGACTATCCAATAAGCATAATGGGTGTACCGTCCTAATCCAAGGAACACTCGCAACCTGAGAGAAGGTAAAAGGAAAAGACAACTGAATAGTCCTATTCGTTTTCTCCAGAACCGGAAACCATCCTCGAATAAATTCCTTTAAGTTCGTATATAACCATACGATGGTTTTATACAATGGAAGTGGACGTTCGTAGTAATACGGGGTGTCCTGGAGAAAAGGGTAAAAGTAGGAGTGGCAATGAGGTATGCAACTCAGACAATCCAAAAGCCAGTGTTTAAGAAGGTTCGGTCAACTTGGTCACTGAGTCATAGTCAATGGTCGGGTCATGGTCGCTGCCAAAGAGAGAGAGAAAAGAAACACTCAGCGTGCACTCTAACCTAGATCAGAATGGTTGTCACTTTATCTAATCAGGAAACCTCCCACTGTAACCTCAAATTCTCCTCCAAACCTGAAAGAAGAATTAGTCGGGATCACCCGAGGAGTAAACCAACTCATCAGTGGGAATCAGGATCCAACTATCATCGCATGATAACGTGATGGAATCCACTCACGTTATCACACTCCAGAAGGTATGCGCATATCTGGCAAGTTTCAGTTTCTTTAGAAACTCCCGATGTGATTTTTACCCCATGCTCTTATGACCTTGACTAAGGCCAACAAATCATAAGTCACATGTTAAGTTCTACCCGTTATTGTCCAGGTTAATTTGAATCCACCCGTACAAGCCCTTGACTCGGGCCAACAAGGCTGTACGACTGTCCTAAACCAACGCATCTATCTATGCAGCAGAAAAGTAACAAAAAGCTACCATACACTATGCCTTGACTAAGGCCAACAAACATAGCATGAATACTAAGTGCTACCTTTCTGAAATGACGGAGGGCTACGAATGGTTTTTGGCGAAAAACCTTTAACGTAATGAACCTGATATCGTTGAAGGAACCGGATAGCTTTTATAAAAATATAGTGGCGAAAATCTTTGCTAAAGAGGTCACTCCCGGTGAAGGGATCTCGGCTCTTTCCCCGTAGAATGAGGTGCAGGATATTCCAGCTGAATACCACGATGCAAAGCAAAAGTAATCGACTATAGTGAAGTTATTGCCCTGACGCAAACTTCTGTCCAAGGGGTCACTCCCGGTGAAGAGATCTCGGCCCTTGCCTCGTCGACTGAGGTGCTGGATATTCATAACCGAATACCACTGTGCAAAACAAAATAGAACGTCTTTGCAATAACAGCTTTTTGAAAATTGTTCCAACAGCATCATAATAGGTTTGTTTAGCTTGCATTGATCCGAATCAACGCAGTCCTATCAATTAATCACACCACAAAAGAACGAAAATAATGATGTACGTATATGCCATCCGCATTTGCCACTGGATCCCGTCATCACCCGTTAGGTTACTTAACTAAAGACAGAGCGGGGACTGGACTAGCACGGATGCGAAACATATACAACATCTACTAGTATATATATCAATATATAATATTCGCTCAAGGCGTGATAAAATGCAACATCACAGAGAGTAATAAGCATCACAGAACAATACAGATATCTGGGATCCCCGGGTTTCATAGAGCCACTACTGAAACCCGACGTTCCTTTGGTCGTGTGGATAGCTTGTGCAATGAAATCCTAGACCCTACGGGCGCGGAAAGTTACCCGCCAAAACCTGAAGCGAGGCAGCCCTCTTCAACAACGTGAATGGACCACCCAGCACTTCACGGAATCTGGTAACTTGGGCACCCCTTCTTGGGCCAACCTATACCCCCTACGAGTGCGGTGAATAGCCCGCCAATTCTAGAGTAAAGCCCCCTCCGTCTCAAAGCCAGGCCCGTTGCCCTCTAGAACCCGGCTACCCGTGCACTCCTCCGCGGGGTAATCCTAGTACAGAAAGTAAAAATATACAACGGGTACATCGACCTCAGCCCAGTCGTGCCTCAAAATAATAATATACAAACAGGCAGTAACGGCAGTCCGCATGTCGGACGCTCGCCCCGCAATATCAAATGTACATAAACAACCAAACTGTACTACCATTGCATCCAGGCTATCCACCACGACAAATCCGCAATATCACAACACAACACAGAACATCAACGTGAATGTCACGTTCGCAAATCCGTCTAAAAGGGCTATAGCAGTTAGACAGGATTTACCGATCAAATGACATTCACGGCCGCATATATAATATAAATACTGTGAACTAACATGTTTAAAATTTTCGATCGACAAAAATTCCCGAAGTGGGTCCCCAAGTACAACTGCAGCACTCAAAAAAAATCTGGGCCCAAAAAGAATATACCATAAACCCCAATTCCAAGTCAGAAACCTACTGAAGAAATTTAGTGCACTGTGGCTACAGTACGGCCGCGGATCCGCCGCCAAAACGTGGTTTTGGCAGCGGATCCGCCGCGCTACAGTAAAATCAGCCCACCAAATTTTCTCAGTTTTCGTAAAAAACCCTGCCTGTATTTCTGCAATGCACCAAATTATTTTTTGACCACAGAAAAATTTCGACAGAAACTGAACTTTGAAAATGCGGTTTTTGGAATTTTTGTTCGATCGAAGTTCTAAACACGTTAGAGCAAGCTAGTAAAGCTTAATGGCGTGGCTCTGATACCAATGTAAGTGTACGGCAGCGCCCCGGCCGTCATTCCGAGGCCAAAATGTGGAAACGAAACTTTTTCAAAACTAGAAAACCGGCGCTACCGCGTACTAAAAACCCGGATCGGGCCATTAACCTAATTCTAGCAAACTAGAAAATGGGTAGAAAGCTATACCGAGCGATCCGTGTCCTTCGGTCTTCGGCCTCCATCCCGATCTCCTAGCGGAATCTTCGGTCTTCATGTCCTTGTCGGAAAGGGCATCACACTGCCGAGTCTTTTTACGGGCTCCCACCTTTGGACCGAGGCAACTCGGACACGAAGTTGGCAAGCCGACGTGTCCAAGAATGCTGTAGGTTAAGTGTAGAATCATTTGTCTCAAGGAGGTATGAAGTTGCCATGTTTAGATGTGGAGGAGAAAAAAGAACTTTGGAGAGAGGTGAGGAATTTTGTAGCAAACCAAATGAGATGAAGAAATTCCCACCATACTAAAATGAAACCCCCCTTCCTTTTGTGGCCGGCCCCTACTCCAAAATGAGAGAGAGAAGAAAAGAATAATAACAAGAAAGAGAAATGGGTGATAACAAGATAAAAGGATCATATCAATTTCTAATCCAAATCCTTTCTCAAATCCTTTCATAATCAATGCAAAGGAAATGACTCAAAGAGAATCTAATAGTGCAAGAACCATCATGAACTTTCCATTTACAAATAACACCCTCCAAATTACTAATTTGCACATTTGCAAATTAGCCCCTCCCATCACAAAAATTCGGCCATGAAGGAACAAAGGAAAACTGGCCGAAACGGAATGCAAACTGGCAACTTCAAACAACTGATCCCGTAATAAATTACAGGAAAACCCCGCGACCATATATACATACCTGCATTTGTATTCCAACCGAATACAAATGCAATGAGACAAAATCTACACTGTACAATACTAGGATCCGGCTTAAACCAAAGCCTGCTAGTATTATCCGTCCGATCATGATCCGTACAATACCGCACGTATATGATCGAACCCTACAATATATCCATACGGCCTCTACAGCGTTTTCGCCCGAAACTTGAGAAATTGTCTGTGGGGGACTCTAAAGACTCGTTAATATTTTGGCTGTGAATTTAACCACTAGCACGTCAGAGGTATTAGCCATACGTAACGGGCTACCAGGTATTGACCAAAAGGGACGTCGATGAGCGAACTCATCCTAACACCCTACTGAGCCTGTCAGTGACAATATCCGTACAATCCGGTCCGTTCGTCTATGAGCATCGCATGGCGGGCCTAGCGGGTTGGTAAAAATCAGACCCCCAAAAGCGGTACAAGTCATGTCGGAGTATTGTCCAGAACACCCTGAGATACTACTGGAATACCTACCAGTAAATCTCCTACCTTGGCCAAGGACTTCGTGTAATGGCTCTCCTAGACAGAGCGCGACCTCACCCCCAATACCGGGAGAGACGAACCCCTGCCGATCCGCTCACTACCTCCATGTGGCTCGGGACTGTACCCAACTAAAACCTATTTACACGACTCCTTTGAGCCGTGGTAGGGTAGTAATAAAAGTACAGTGGGAACTCACACAAGACAAATGACGATCTCAGGTCGATGAACTAAGCTGTACACATGTCACCAGGGAACTGCCATCTGACACTAGGTATAATACCAACTAGCATGTTCCCGGCGAGTCCTGTCCGGTGTACTCATAACCCAATGAGCACCTGTATACATCTTAGGTGAACCAACTGACACCAGTGGCTTGTGAGACCGGCCACCGCCCCTCATCGGGGTCTCGACTGTATACACTAGTCTAATCTGGAGTATCGATGCCTTGTCTCGAAACTCCTACGACTAGGGACCTTTTAAGGATGTGCTTATAGACCCCATCTCCCACGTATATAATCGCCATCATACTGTTGGTAGTCAAGCAAGAATCCTAAGGTCTCTATCAACGTGCAATAGTGATCAGTAAGGTCACCTAAAGCAGTACACGATGATAAAGATAAACCAGATAGCATACTATCATCTTGAGTAAGACTGTCATACCGGCATAGTTCCTCCCTCAATCATTGCAATCACGTGCCTGTGATCCAATAATTGACTCTGAGGGCACTATATCCAACAAACATCCCATAGATAAAAGCAGGGATATGATTGGTGTTCATCACGCCATCGATGGGAACCCTGCGACGTTCTTTTGCTCTCACAGAGCCTCGCACAAACAACGAAGCCGAGTACGAGGCTTCGATAGCTGGTCTGGAGCTCGCCATAGAAATAGAAATCCTTCGGCTACGAGTCTACGGTGATTCCCAGCTTGTCATCAACCAAGTAAGCGGTGACTATATGATATACAAACCCGAGTTAGCTCGGTACAGAAGCCGGGCGGTGGAGCTTATGAAACAGTTCACCCACATTGAACTGATGAGAGTTCTTAGGGCGTTGAATGAAAAAGATGACGTACTCGCTCGCTTAGCCAAGGAGCTGGCTGATCCCGATATGGATGAAATTCTGATAACAGTCAGAAGCCAGCAAATTCTACCTCTGGTCACTTTGCATGAAGAAGGAAGCATAGAACAAGAGAACAATTCTAACGAAGAAGCTCTGATCATCCAAGATGAGGTCGATTGGAGAGAACCCTTCATAAAGTACCTCCGATACGACAAGCTGCCCGAAGTAAATCTACGAGGATTCAGTTGAAGAAAAGAGCTCTTCGATACATGTTTGTAAATAATACACTATACCGCAGATCATATGACCAACTCTGGCTCAGATGTTTGTCATCGGCCGAAGCCCTAAAAGTCGTGAAAGAAGTTAACTCAGGCCTCTGCGGAGCCCACCAATCCGCCCCAAAATGCGGTTTTAAATCAAACGGCTTGGAAATTACTGGCCTACCATGATAAGGGATTGCGAAGAGGTGTCATTTATGCCAAATTCAAGGTGACTTCGTTCATAAGCATCCCAATCCACTGCATCTTATAGTGGCGTCATGGCCCTTTGAAGTTTGGGACACCGATATAGTTGGTCCAATTGATCCTCCGTCATCCAAAGGCCATCGGTTCATATTGACCGCAACTGACTACTTCTCCAGATGGGCTGAAGCTGTCTCACTAAAAGAAGTCAAGACAGAAGATATTCTGACGTTCTTCTGGCATATTATTCTATACCGCTTCGGTACTCCAAGAAGAATCATTTCCAACAACGGACCTTCTTTCAAGAGCTTCAAATTCTCAAGGTTCGCTACTCAGCACAAGATAGACTGGAGATATTCCTCCATCTATAATCTAAGAGCCAGTGGGCTAGCCGAAGCCTTCATTAAAACTCTATGCAAGCTCCTGAGGAAAAATTCCTCAGCCAGCAAGAGAGACTGGAATCTCAAGCTCCACGAGGCGTTGTGGGCATATCGTACTACACACCGCACTCCAACTCAGTCCACTCCATACTCACTACTCTTCGGAGTGGAAGCAATCCTCCCGCTCGAAGTCGAAGTTCCAAGCCTCAGAATGGCTGTCCAGCATGGTTTGACGGAGGAGGTAAATGTCCTCCTTCGCCTCGAAGAACTCGATGCGCTCGAGAAAAAGAGGCCCGCAGTACAGCAAAATCTAGAGCTATACCGAGCCCAAATGTCATGGGTCTATGATAAGATGACCCGTCTCCATACTTTTAAGAAAGGCGAATTGGTGTTGGTCCTTAAAAGTCTGATCATCCCTAATCGACATGCCAAGAGAAAATTCAAGCCAAATTGGGAAGGACTATACGTCATCGAGAAAGTGTTTGATGGATGATTCTACCAGCTGATAAATGCCGACGGAGAAAGGCCCATGCCACCTATCAATGGCTGATATCTCAAAAAATACTACGTGTGAATGCTCCAAGTCGCAGGCGAATTGAGCACACCGGCCCTACGTTCTGGATCATACATCCTGTAAAAACCGTATACAATCCACAGGCGCAAATGACCCCTATCTCTCCTAAATCCTACCGCCGATGAAAAAAGGGGTTTGTCCACAAGAAAAACGGGCACGGATGAAAACCCGAAAGGGCTCCATGAGTAAAAACAGCAGGACTGTCGGCGAGTTTGTGAAAACCCGAAAGGGCACAAACTCATGAAAAGAGATGAAATACACTCGCAAAAGTCTTCTCGACCTTGCGAGGAGAAAATCCCCGCGTGAGATCCTTACGACTCATAAAGGAGCAACACGCTTAGGAATCCCCACGATTCTTAGGGAGAAAATACACCTGCGAGATCCTCTTGACTCGTAGGGAGAAAATGCTTTTATGAGACCCTTACGGCTCATAAAATTGAAAAGTCTTAGGTGATAGGGATTTAAACCTGCATCTTAAGCCATCGTTTCTCAATGGGAAATGACAAATGATGAGTCGCTCCTGGCATTACTCTTCAGTGTTAGCGGTGCTGATGTCGACCCAAAGCCCAAATCCTAAGTTTTCCCAAAGGCAAATGATGAGTCGCTCCTGGTATTACGCTTCAGTGTTAGCGGTGCTGATGCCGACCCAAAACCCAAATCCCAAGTTTTTCCAAAGGCAAATGATGAGTCGCTCCAGGCATTACGCTTCAATGTTAGCGGTGCTGATGCCGACCTAAAATCCAAATTCCAAGCCCTCCCGGGGCAAATGACGAGTTGCTTTTGGGATTATTCCAGTGCAGCAATGCTAATGCTAAACAAAATCCAAATTCTATTTTTCTCTCAAATTCAAAAGTCCCGCCAAATAAGGTTGAAATCAAACAGATCAAATTAATGTCCCACCCGGTAGCGCTTCTAAGCTCAAAAGTCCCGCTGGATGGGTAGGGAACTCCCAAAATAAATCAAATCAAACAAATCAATCCTGATACCGCAGAAAGCGGAGCAAGTCAGCTTCAACCCCGACACCGCAAGAAGTGGAGCAAGTCACTGACCGTCCAAGTCACAAAAATGGCAGCACCGACAGTCCAAGTCGCAAAAATGGTAGCACGGACCGTCCAAGTAGCAAAAAGGGCAGCACCGTCAAGTCGCAAAAAAGGCAGCACCGACCGTCCAAGTCGCAAAAAGTGCAGCACCGACCGTCCAAGTTGGAAAAAGGGCAGCAACCACCGTCCAAGTCGCAAAAAGGGCAGCACCGACAGTCCAAGTCGCAAAAAGGCAGCACGGACCATCCACGTCCCTAAAATGGCAGCACCGACTGTCCACGTCGCAAAAAGGGCAGCACTGATCATCCACGTCGCTAAAAGGGCATCATCGACCGTCTAAGTCGCAATAATGGCAGCACCGACCGTCGGCAGCACCGACCGTCCAATTCACAAAAATGGCAGCACCGACCGTCCAAGTCGCAAAAAGGGCAGCACCGACCGTCCAATTCGCTAAAATTGCAGCAACGACCGTCCAATTCGCTAAAATGGCAGCACCGACCGTCCACGTCGCTAAAATGGCAGAACCGACCGTCCACATTGCTAAAATGGCAGCACCGACCGTCCACGTCGCTAAAATGGTAGTATCGACCGTCCAAGTTGCTAAAATGGCAGTCCACGTCGCAAAAAGGGTAGCACCGACCGTCCAAGTCGCAAAAATGGCAGTACAGACCATCCACGTCGCTAAAATGGCAGCATCGACCGTCCACGTCGCTAAAATGGCAGCACCGACCGTCCACGTCGCTAAAATGGCAGTATCGACCGTCTAAGTCGTTAAAATGGCAGCATCGACCCTCCAAGTCGTCGAAAGGGAACCCGACCAAATCAAGTTCCATATAGAACAAGAACCATGAATTTCATGAACACAACCCACACAAGCAGTGTGCACTTATTGATGGGGGCACTTTGTTAGGGTCAAAAATTACACCCCGATTGACCAAGTCAAAATTAAAGTCAACCCCAAGCCAAGTGGGCCCAAGCACAGGTCAAGACCGAGCATGGGAAGGGACCGGCCCCATGAAAAAAAGAATGAAGCCATAAATTAGTTTAATATAATTATTTTTTTATATAGAAATAAATGTATGTAAAATGGGCAAAAAGCCAAAATTTTGTAAATCTCATGGCTTATGTGCAAAAAGAGATAAGCAAATAAGGCATGGGTTAGCATAAGTGCCATTTGGCAAAGCTCAAGGGGCTATATGTAAAGTGTGAAGCCTAAAAAGGCAAACATGATAAAAAAATCAAGAAGAACTTTTTTCATTCTCTCAAAAAAAAGTCTAGGGTTCTGTGCCTCCTTCTCTTTCCTCATAGTTCTAAACCTTCTTCTCTTTTCTAGAATTAAATTAAGAGTTTAACTCTTTTTTTTCCAAAAAGAAACAGTTTTTTCACCATAAAACCCTTGAAGAGGAGCTTGGATCTTCCATCAAATCCTCAAAAGGGGTGAATTTTTTAAGTGTCACCCCTTTTTTTTTCCAAGATCCATCCAACAGAGAGGAGGGAAAAAAAGACCCATCTCCAAAAACCCTACTTTGGGAAGATCCAAGGCTCAAGAGAAGATCTAGGGCTCAAGAGTGAAGAAAGGGGTCCCCTTTCATCATCTCCGAAAATCTCTTGGGAGTTTAACTCCGAGAAAAAAACATTTCTTTTTAGGAGTTTAACTCCAAAAGTCAATTGGGAGTACAACTCCCAGTACAGAGGCCAAGCCTCTTTGTCCTTCTTTTAGGAGTTTAACTCCAAAAGTCAATTAGGAGTACAACTCCTAGTACGGGGGCTAAGCCCCTTTGTCCTTCTTTTTGGAGTTTAACTCAAAAAGTCAATTGAGAGTACAACTCCCAGTACAGGGGTTAAGCCCCTTTTTCCGTAGGCGCCAGCGCCCACGTGCCGGGCACGTGAGGCGCTGGCGCCCAGCGCCCACGTGCCGAGCGCCCAGCGCCCATGTGCCGAGCACATGTGGTGCCCAGCGTCCAGCACCCGCGTGCTAGGCACGTGAGGCGCTGGCCCCCACGCCTCCTTTGGACGCTATTCACCTTTTTTTTATATACACCCCACAACAATTTCCCCATTAGAAATTTTTTTTCTAACGGGGCGCTGTCCCGCACCCCTTAAGGGGGCTACTAGCCCCTTTAACCCTCAGCTTGCTATACAGGTAGCGGGACCCCCGTAAACTCTGCGAGGCCCCCGACATACCCAAGAACCCTCAAAACACAACACACGCACACTACACATTGAGTTCGCATGACCAGTTTAACCCATCAATCGGAGGTTTTTTCGCTCCAAAGGCGATGGGTAATTAACGGCAGCTTAGTCCGTGGCTGCCGGAGATTCGGATCGCCACAATCAATAAACCCCCGCCTACCATAGACAGGGGGAATCTGTAGTATGCCTGAAAAGCGATGCGTATTCCCATCTTAATGGGGTGATGAAAAACACCCTACAGTCCTGAGCCAAATCGACACGACTTATCAGGTTATTAGGGTCTGATGTTTATCACCCCCTAGACCCGGTATGCGATACTCTTAGACGAAGAGACCGGATTATATGGAGCTTGTCACGGATAAGCTCAGTAGGGGTTTGGATGAGCCTGCTCGTCGGCCTTCTTTCCACAGGTACCTGGGTATCTATTACGTACAGCTAGTGCCGCTGATATGCTTGTCGTTAAACCCACTGCCAGCGTACTGTCGAGTTTTTAGGGCCCCACACAGAAGGTTTCCCTGGTTCGGGCGAAATGATGTAGTATCCGTATTATGATATGTGCAGGGTTCCAATCGAATGATAATATTAATCGGCTTAGGATTAAACCGGATTATTAAATCAGGTACTGATTTAATAATTTACATATGCATATTTCAATATGTATGTTCTAGTGTTTTCCGGGCTTTCGATCGGACGGTTGATAATACTAGCCGGTTCAGGATTAAGCCAGATTATTAAATTAGGTATTGATTTAATAATTTACATATACACATTTCGATATGTATATTCTAGTATTATGTTCTTTGTATTATTCTATTTCTTTAGGTGTTCGATTTTGATACGAATACAGGTATGTATATACGGTAGAGTGTATTCCGTATTTATATGGAAAGACATTCTAGAAGGAGGACAGCTCATCATGTACTTTCCATTTTATTTGTAAAATGGAAATGAGGTGTAAAAAAGAAAATGGGGTGTAAACGAGAGAATGGTGTGAACCATACTTGAATAGTATTGATAAATGAATTGTAAATTCATTTGTGCAAACTGTTCAAGCATGGTTGTGTTATTATATTGGAAAAATGGTTTATACAAAACCATGGTGGAGGTTTTTCTCTCATGAGAGTTTTCCATTCTCATCTTTTAGATCTCTCTCCTCACAAGCTCTTTTCTTGAACTCCTCCTTCATCTTCCTCCCTACCCTCTCATGAGTTGAGAAACAAAAGAGGAAGAGAGATAGAAAATTACTAAAACCACACACTACATCACTAGACACTTTAGATTATCAACCTAGAGCCTTTAGTTGCTCCATAGGTTTTTGAGTGGAGATAGAGCCATGAACCACATCTCTCGGGTGGATCATCTTCGACGAAGGAGGACCGAAGATCAAGCTCGATCACAGAGTCCCCATGGAGCTGAGGAAGAGGGTAGAAGACCGAAGGACACGAATCTTTCGGTATAACTCTCTGTCACAATAGCTAATTTCCTTTAGCTTGCTAATTTTAATGTTTGGTTAGATTCTAGGTAGTGGTTTCTAGTGCCAGGTTTTTCAAAAGTTAAAGTTTTTCATTCTGTAACGGCCGCGGTTGGCGGTCAGGGCGTTACGAACCCAAACATGGTATCAGAGCCAACCTAATATTAGAAACTAGTAGTAGACGACCGAAAAATTCCGATTTTCAAAATGCCGTTCTCTGTCTGTAACAACTCCATTTTTAGTGTACATAAATTTGATTTAAATTTAAAGTATATTTAGAGTATTTAATGTTGCTGTTATCACTTTAAGTATTTATTTCACACCATAATTATAAGAAAGAGCTTGTAGCTTATTGGTAAGACCTTGCACTGCTGAACCAAGCCACCAGAGTTCAAATCCCATAACCCACATTATTTTTAATATTGATTTTTTTAAAAACCTTTAGAATACCAAGGGTTTACACATGCATATCTCACAAAAACCCTACTACACCCAAAAATGTAACATTGCCAGATGTTAGATGAACCGTCGGGGAGGATCCCGGCCGCCTGACTCGGCCGGGAATCGGCCAAATCGGCCTCGACTCGGCCGACTCAGTCCTCCGACCGAGTCACGGCCTAGTCACCCCCGAGTCGTCCGATTCCGGCGACGACCCCAACATGAAAATTGTGTCTTTTCACATTCAATATGCACCTGCAAAATTTTAGCCTCAGACCATTTCCAGAGCTCTTTTAAAACCCAATTACTCCACTTTTAATACATTTTAAATACATTTTATCACATTTTCATTTTAACCTTTCATCTACCCTAACCCTAGTCTAACCCTATAAATACCAACCCAACACACTACCCCCTCACCCTAAACTCTGAGCCAACTCTCTAAAAATTCCAAAAAATTTAGTGTACTTTGAAATCGAGCACGAGGAGAAGCTACGACGAATTTCCGGGCGAACTTCCGATGATCATTCTAAGAGCTCCCGGCGACGAAGTGACGCACCGGCGATTCCTTCCGATCAATCTCCGTCTTCTTGTTTTCCTAAACCCATAAGTCCCTAAATTCTACCTCTTTTTTCTTTTCTAAAATACGGATTTACAAAACCCGGCGGAATCGGAACAAATCCGATTTCCGATCCGGTTTTCTTATAAAACTTCAGTTCTCGTTAATATAATTATGCTTAAACTCCCTCATGTTGACTATTAAATACCAATCAACCAAATTGATCAAGTTTCATTTCATAAAATGATGGCTATTTCACTTTATCGTATTTTTCATTTAAATTCCACATTGCTGCAATTATACATTTAACTTCATTAAACATGTTATACCTTTAGTAGACCACGAGATAGTGACCTGCCTCCTCACACACTCATATGCAACATAACACGATACCCTCGAGAACTTAAAATACAGGAAAACAAACATTTTCATTTAAATACCCTTTACTTAATAAAACCATTTCTAAAAGATTTAGTATTGATACATCTTTACAAATAAATAACTTTTGAGCTAATAAAAAATATCTAGACTCAGACAATTAAGGACTGTCGCACTCATTAGGACAAAGGAAGGTTGTGGGCATTCAGTCATTTATTTAAACCTGACTGTGTGGTGTCTAGGCTAGACAAGTGAGAAAGATAACTTTAAAAGGCCCGTCTCATGGTGATTCGTGAGTGGATCCCTCTTTTCTTCACTTGTACTTACCTGGCCACAATTGGCGGTGAAGAGGTCATTTGAGGTATCTCACAACTTATCGCTTTGGACCAGTTAGGAGCAGTCTAGTTGACTTAGGAGACCCTAGAATATAGAATACGGGAAATAGACATCTTTACAAATAAATACCATAATTAATAAAACCGTTTTTCCTTAATGATTAGTATTTATACAAATCTTTGCAAAGCGCCGCTACAACCCAATTGGGGAACTCGTTCGGGATGGTGAAGATTATCGCACATCCTCGGACTTAGTAGTGCGAGATTCAGACCTCTGCAAGGAGTATTCGGTCTCGAAAGATTTAAAATATGACATCTTAAGAAAACGAGATTTCTAGAATATTATAGATATATACAAAAAATTATTTTCATATAAATATATGTATATGTAACATAAACATATCTATTTTTGAAGTATTATAAATATTCCACCTTTTCTATAATATCACAAGAATCAATTTTACACTAAAATACCATGAATTCCATGCAAAACCAATATTACAAATAAATGCCTTTAATTATGAAATTAGGATATTTTCACCAGAAATATCACAATATAAAATCCACATTCATTACAACTCTAAAGACGAATAATAAATGCTTGGGGTGTGTTTTGAAAAGTATATAAAAGTATTTTTACATAAAACCCGCTCAAGTTCTATAAATTACCCTAAGGACCCTAGTAAACATAGGTTTAAAGACTAATCTCTTGAGCCTCAGGGAGCC
Organism: Agapanthus africanus; assembly: GCA_030015575.1. Classification (NCBI taxonomy): domain Eukaryota; kingdom Viridiplantae; phylum Streptophyta; class Magnoliopsida; order Asparagales; family Amaryllidaceae; genus Agapanthus; species Agapanthus africanus. The sequence continues at coordinate 890,007,993 of JASDDO010000024.1, read as the reverse complement.
GGAGAAGTGGGTGCTTGCCTACTTAAGGTAGAAAAATTAATAGTGGTGTTATCAATAAGGTTATCGTCTTTGAAAAAGACACAAATCCTGCCGTCCATGTGCAGCGGTTACCGATAACATCAAAAACAATCAGGACATCAATTTACTTTTCTGACTTAGAGTGAGTTTCATTGTAATCTGACTTGAATATATTCAAGTACAATCTACAATTTACAATCTACAATCTACAAATCTTCAATATTACAATTCAACATGAATCCATGAATCCAATTATCAATTTATACAACTTGACTGAACCGAACCATGGATATACATTCCATTTACATGATTCTACGGCTACATCTGTTTACTGATATCATGGTTTCGGTCAGTCAATCAATTATACCATCAATATAATTTACAAAACAAACAAGACATCGCGGGGTTTAAGGGGTAGATTGGTACGGAAAGTGTTAGAAGTGGCACGAGACTGTAAGACTTAATACACCTAACATGAATCCAGTTGCTGTTGTACCGTGGCATAAACGGTTCCTTGTACTATACTTGCCTCTAGTCTCTGGCATATAGAGACTTCTTTCGTATACATTGGCATTCTTCTATACCAAGCTACAAACAACAGCGTTAATACAACATTACAGCAAGATAATACAACTTTAAAAGATACCTTCTTATTCTGTCTATTTTACTTTCTTCTTATCTTTGGGACTTATCGAACGACCTGTTCGCTGACGACATTCTCTTTTTTTCTTCTTTGAATGTCGTCAAGTAATTTGGACACGTCAGAGATCGAGCCTACTGCTGAAGACTTGGATCAGTTTGCTGAAGACCCAAAGCTATAGTTTCATTATACACATTTCCTTTCAGTACTTTACATTCCTGTTATGCCATTGTTTAGGCATTGCTTTTATTTCAGTTGTATTTACTTTTCATGCATTGTACAAAAGAATGTTAATAAATAAAGTTGCTGTTCAGTTTATATATCTTGTCTCTTGTGTATTTACTTTTATATTGTTTAGATACGCTTAGTGTATTTATTGCAGAGTAAATACGTAGCGGACCAGTCCCGTCCTCTTCGCCGTATACTGGGAAGCGGGGCGTGACACTGTCCAAAAATTTTTGGTCTTTGAAATTTTTTTAAACCTCCACCGTCGGTTTACTGTTCATTTTAGATCCTCGTTTTCATCCAGTGTCTTGGGTTTTCGAAATTGGTATTTTTGATCTTATTTGATTTGTCCCAGATTCCACTTAGTGTTATCTTCACTTTAGGGGAACATGGAAAGTTTAGAACTTGAAACTTTTGCATCGTTGATCTCTGTGATGTGATGTATGTGTTTTTCAAACGTCGTCTATTTGCTATATGTCATTTAAATGGGGCTGCACATACTTGCTTCTATTGCTGTGATGGTTTATTCGGATTGTCGTGTTGGATAGCCCCTAGAGCAATGGTAGTTGTATACTTTAGATTCATTTGTATATTCATTATTGCGAGGCAAGCGTCCGACATGTGGACTGCCGTCTCTGCCAGTTTGTATATTCTTTTATTGGGGCATGGCTGGGTTGAGGTCGATGTCACCATTGTATATATATTTACTTTTCTGTACTAGGATTACCCCGCGGAGGAGTGCTCGAGTAGCCGGGTTCTAGAGGGCAATAGGGCCCCATCTTATGGCGTTGAGACCGGGGTGCCTTACTTTAGAATTGGCGGGCTACTCGCCGCACTCGTAGGGGTATAGGTTGACCCATGGTGGGGTGTTCAAGTTACCGGATTCCGTGAAGTGCTTGATGGCCCATTCACTTCGTTGATTGGGGTTGCCTCACTTCCGGAATTGGTGGGTAACTTGCCTCACTCGTAAGGGTCTAGTTTCTTCATAGCACAGGCTATTCACACGACCGGGGAACGTCGAGTTTCATTTGCGGCCCAAATGAAACTCGGGGCTCCTAGATTATCCGCTATTCCATATTAGTTATCGCTGTTATGTGATGTTGCTTAATCATGCCTGGGACGAATGGTTTTATATATATTTATATATACTAGTAGATGTTGTATATTTTTTGTATCCGCGCTAGTCCAGCCCCCGCTCTACCGTTAGATAAGTAACCTAACGGTACATGATGAGGCCCCGTAGTGAATGCGGATGGCATATACGTACATTTTATTTTCGTTCTTTTCTGGTGTGATAGGAATTAATTGATGAGACCGCATTAATTTTAATTAATGCAAGGAAAAAGAAACCTAAAAGATGTTGTTGGAACAATTTTTCGAAAAACTATAGTCATATTCTTTCGCTTTGCATAGTGGTATTCGATTAGGAATATACAACATCTCATTCGAGGAGGCAAGAATCTAGATCCCTTCACGGGGAGCGACCTCTTAAGAAAAAGTTTATGTTACTATAGATTACTTGGTTTTCTTCAAAACCACTAGTTTTCAAAAGCGGAGCCTAAACCCCTCCTTTTCAAAACTACTCATTTCCTTCAACAATATCAAGTTCATTATGTTAAAGGGTTTTTCGCCAAAAGCCCAGCCGTAGCCATTCGTTATTTCTTACAAGTATCACCTAGTATTCATACTATGTATGTTGGCCTACGTCAAGGCATAGTGAATGGTAGCTGGGTAATTCTTATTTGCTGCATAGATATGCGATTATTTAGGATAGTTGTACAGTTATTTTGGCCTACGTCAAGGACTTGTATGGATGGGTCTAAATTAATCCAGGATAATGACGGGTTGAACATGACTAACGGCTTATGATATGTTGGCCTACGTCAAGGTCATAAGCGTTAGGGGCAAAAACTATATCGGGAGTTTCAAATATACAGGAAACTTGCTAGTGTTGCATACCTTCTAGAGTGTGGTAACTAGAGCGGCTTCCATCTAGCTTATCATGTGATGATAGTTGGGTCCCGATCCCACAGATGAGTAGGATTACTCTTGGAAGATATTTTTCACTTAACAATTAGCTAACCTATTAGGTGTCTAGAAAAGTGTTAACGGGGCTACGCCTCTGCGGAAACGAGGTTTATTTTAATTAGGTTCATACGAGAGCACGGAGAACCACTCTCGGAGTACCAACACTCACCTGGCTGAACAGTTAGCGAGCTTGTATGGTGTGAATGATCCCAACCAGTTTTCCTTTTAAGGTTTGAAGGAAAATTCGAGAAAAAAGTGGGAGCCATCCTGATTAGATAAACTAATAACCAATCTAATCTTATAAGAGCGCACGCTGAGTGTTTCTTTTCTCTCTTTCCAGGTAATGACCATGTCACGCCCTATTCAAGATAATAAAATGTTTGACCTGACTAAACCAGCTTATTACACTGGGCCGGAAAATGTCGGTTCGGCTCTAAGTTATGACAACTGTCATGAGTATGGGTAAGGGAAAGAGGGCTGTAAGTAATTTCAGATGACCCTATTAAAGGAGAAGCATTTTAATTCATCTTTTTCGGGTGTATTTTTTTTATTGAAAACTTTTTTCGGTCAACCCTTACCTCCTGGTTACTAAATACCGGATTAGGATCTCATATCTGTAATTTATTACAAGGACTGAGAAAAAGTAGAATGGTTGGACCGGGTGATATTTCCCTCAGAGTAGGGAACGGAGCATAAGTTGATACTGCTGCCGTCGGTGAATATCACCTAGTATTTCCAAACGACAATACTATGATTTTGAACAACTGCTATTATATACCTTCCATACTTTCCAACATCATATCAGTTTCTTTACTTGATAAAGATGAATATAACTTTGTTCTAGATAGAAATATCATGAACATTTACCTTAATCAGGTATTGGTTGCAGAAGGTACACCGTGTAATGCTATCTATGTTCTCAATCAAAATATAGTTTTCAATATACAAAACACACGCAAGAAGAAGAGTTCAGATACGAACGAAGCCTACTTATGGTATTGTAGACTTGGTCATATCGGTGAGAAAAGACTAAGTAAGTTGCATAAAAATGGATACCTGAATCCGTTCGAATTTTCATCCTATGAAACTTGTCAGCCTTGTCTCAAAGGAAAGATGACCAAATCTCCGTTCACCGGACATGGAGAAGAGCTGCATAGCTCTTGGAACTCATACACAGTGATGTATGTGGTCCAATGTCTATACATACAAGGGGTGGGTTCTTGTACTTCATTACATTCACTCATGATCTCTCTAGGTTCGGATATGTATTTCTCATGAAACACAAATTTGAAGCTTTTAAGAAGTTCAAAGAATTTAAAAGTGAAGTAGAGAACTAGACAGGAAAAAGTATCAAGATCTTTCGATCTGATCGAGAAGGGGAGTACTTGAATACGGAATTTTGGGGCTTTCATAAAGAGAATGATATTCTTTCTCAACTTACTCTTTCGTATACACCACAGCACAATGGTGTATCGGAGCGGAAGAATCGTACTCTATTAGATATGGTTCACTCCATGACGAGTAATGCCAAGTTGCCTCTTTCTTTTTGGGGATATGCACTTGAGACAGCTACATATCAATTGAATAGAGTTCCGACCAAATCCGTGCCTACCACTCCATATTTCATATGGAGTGGTAAGAAACCATGTCTTAAATTCATTAAGATATTGGCTTGTCTGGCTTATATTAAAAAGCAAAATCCGGCCAAAATAGAGGCACGTTCGGTTCTATGTAAGTTTGTGGGATACCCCAAGCATTCACGGGGGTATCTGCTCTACCACACTGAAGAACAGAAGGTGTTTGTTGCTCGTCATGCCATCTTTTTAGAATAGCAATTTCTTGTGAAAGAAATACGTGGGAGCACGGTAGAACTGGAAGAAATTCAGGAATCACAAACTGAAAAAGAAGATTTGGTGGAACCTCAGAATTCAATAATCCCGGACGAACCTCAGCCACCCCGCAGATCTAGTAGGATTTCTCATCCGTCCGAGAGATACTACAGTTTTATCATAAACGGGGATCGAGAGGATTGCATCTTAGAAGAAGATAATCCTACTAGTTTTAAGCAGGCCATTACTAGTAGGGACTCTATAAAATGGCTGGATGCTATGCGATCCGAAATGGATTCCATATACACCAACAAAGTATAGACTTTGGATATTGCTTCTCCTGGGGTTAAACCCGTTGGATGCAAGTGGATCTTCAAAAAGAAGATTGGTGCAGATGGACAGGTGGAAACCTATAAGGCTAGATTTGTTGCAAAAGGTTTTCGTCAAAGACCAGGAGTGGACTATGACGAAACCTTTTCTCCCATGGCTATACTGAAATCCATTTGGATCCTACTTGTCATTGTTGCCTACCATGACTATGATATCTAGCAGATGGACGTAAAAACTGCATTTCTAAATAGAAGTTTAGAATAGTGCGTTTATATGGATCAGCCGAAGGGATTCGTAGACAGTGGGAGCAGCGGGAAGGTATGAAAGTTGCTTAAATCCATTTATGGATTAAAACAGGCGTCGCAGAGCTGGAACATCTATTTTGATGAGACAGACAAGGAATTTGACATCATCAAAAACGAAGATGAACCATGTATCTACAAGAAGATTGTAGGGAGAACTGTCGTATTCCTTGTCCTGTTCGTGGATGACATTCTCTTAATAGGAAATGACATCCTTATGCTGCAATCGGTCAAGCTGTTATTATCACAAAAGTTCTCTATGAAGGAAGTGATGCCTTCTACATTCTGGGGATTAAGATCTATAGAGATATATCTAAGAGATTGTTGGGACTTTCACAGTCCGGGTATATAGAGACCATACTAAAGAGATTTAGTATGGAAAATTCCAAGCACAGTAATATACCCGCATTGCACGGAATCACCCTCTCCAAAGAGACGTCTCCCAAGACTGATGAGGAGAGGGTTCGCATGAGCACTATATCCTATGCTTCGGCGGTAGGATCTATAATGTATGCAATACTGTGTACCAGACCAGATATAGCATACGCGCTTAGCGTGGTGAGCCGGTATCAGTCAAACCTGGGTGAGAATCATTGGACGGCTATGAAGAACATTCTCAAGTACCTGAGAAGGACAAAGAAGATGTTCTTGGTATACGGTAATGGAGACCTTAAGATCGAGTCTTTTACCGACTTAAGCTTCTAGAGTGACAAAGATGACAGCAAGTTTTTCTCTGGTTTTGTGTTTACCCTCAATGGAGGGGCGGTGTGTTGGAAGAGATCCAAACAGGACACCGTTGCAGGCTCGACAATGGAGGCTGAATATATTGCTACAAACGATGACGTAAAGCGGTCTGGATGAAGAAATTCATTACTGAACTTGAGGTGGTTCTGTCCATTGTTGATCCGATACCTTTGTATTGCGATAACAATGGGGCTATAGCATTAGCAAAGGAACCACGGTCCCATCAGAAATCCAGACACATCTTAAGGGGGTATCACTTGATCAGAGAGATCTTAGATCGCCGGGAGATCGAGGTCCGGAGAGTAGATATGAAAGACGACATGGCGGATCCATTTACCATGGCCATCTCTCAAGCGCAGTTCGAGCGACTTTTTGAGATGTTGGGTATCTGGTACGCCAATAACTGGGCTCAGAGCAGACGTTGGGTATTCGGTACGCCAATTACAGGCCTTAGTGCAAATGGGAGATTGTTGGATATATATGCCTAAGAGGCCTGTATTGTATAAGATGCTAGGGATATGTATATACATGATAATCTTACTCAGTTGTATATAGTATATTATTTAAGCTGTCTTTATCTTGATATGTGTATTTCTTTCTAGTGATACCTTATATTGCTTACACATATTGATAAAGACTCGATACAGTAGTTTACTATTATGGATTGAGTTTATCTTAACATGTGCATATGTTATACTCGATATAACATATGGTGGTTACATATTGATAAATCCTGTACAATTTTGCTTGACTACCAGCGTTATGATGGCGATCATACTTGAGATAGCTGGGTAGTCCATAAGCACATCCTTAAAGGTCCCAAGTCGAAGGAGTATCGAGATCGAGCTTCGATAATCCAGAGTAGACTTGTGTATACGTTTCTAGACCCCGACGAGAGGCGGTGGTTAGTCCCACAACTATTGGTGTGATCACCTAAGATTGTATACAGGTGCTCATTAGGGGTGAGTATACTGGACGGACTCGCCCAGAATCTCTAGATTGTATTATACCTATCGTCAGATAGCGGTTCTCAGGTGACATGAGTACAGGTTAGTCTTAGGACCTGTAGTCATCATTTTTGTCGTATGAGTTCCCACTGTGCTTTGATCACTACCCTACCAAGGCTCTACTGAGTCGTGCAAACAGGTTTTGGTTGGGTGCAGTCCCGAACCACATGGAGGCAGTGAGTGATTGTCAGGGATTCGTTTCTCCCGGTATTGGGAGTCGATATCGCACTGTGTCCCATTGGCTAGAACCATAAGACCTTGGTCAAGGCCGTGAGAACTACTGATGGTTAGATCAGTAGTTTCTCGGATTGGTACTGAGCCAAATCGACACGACTTATTAGGTCAGTACGAGTCTGACGTTTACTACCCCTAGTCCCGGTATGCAACACTCTTAGATGAAGAGACCGGACTGTACGGAGATTGTCACGGATAGGCTCAATAGGGGTCCGTATGAGCTGCTCGTCAGCCTTCTTTTCGACAGGTATCTGGGTAGCCGTTACGTACAGCTAGTACCGCTGACGCGCTTGTGGTTAAACCCACTACCAGCGCACTGTTGAGTCTTTATAGTCCTACATAGAAAGTTTTTCTGGTTCAGGCGAAAAGACGTGGAGGCCCTCTGTTTATACGTGCAGGGTTCCGATTGATTACGTGTACTAGTTGCATGGAATTTAATCGGACGGTTTTTTAATACTGGCGGTCTTAGGATTAAACTGGTTCATTTAATCAGACATTGATTTAATGTTAGTATTATTTTTAGTGGTATTATTCTATCTCTTGGGTATTCGTATTTTGATACGAATATGGGTATGTATATACGATAAAAAGTATTTTGTATTTATACAAAATACATTCTAGAAGGGGGCATGATATGAAGCATGGTTTGGACATTTATTGTGATCACTATAGAAGTATGGCAAGTTTTAAAAGGAAAAAAGGCTAGATATGATGTTGTAGTAGCCATTCTTCATGGTTGCCAGAACTTTTTCTTGAGTTCATCTTTTTTCTTGAGTTGCCATCTTCTCTTACTTCTTTGCTCTCTTCTCTTCACAAAAATCCTATCACTCCCTTGAGTTGAGAAACAAGGATTTTTGAGATAGAAACCCACCACAAATTTTCTCCTCTTTTCCTTGACTAACTAGATTAGCAATCTAGTTAGTTAAGTTTCTTTCATTGTGAAAGTTGAAGTTTGAATCAAGGACCTTCACGTGGATTGTCTAGGGCCGAGAAGACTGGCCATCAAGTTTGATCGAGATCACCTAAGGAGCTAAAGAAGAGGAGTGAAGACCCGAAGGACACGCGTCTCTAAGTATAACTCCTTTTCAAGTAGCTAGATCCCTGTAGAAAGCTAGTTTCGGTTTATGGTTAGATTCTAGGACGAGTTTTTTTAGCGCCGGATTTTTAAAAGGTTAAAGTTTTTTCATTTCGCGACGGCCGCGGTAGGCTGCCAGGGCGCTAGGAAACCCAACACAGAGATAAATCTAAGAGATTGTTGGGACTTTCATAGTCCAGGTACATACAGTCCAACTAAGAAAATTTAGTATGGAAGATTCCAAGCGCGGTAATATACCCGCTTTGCACGGAATCACCCTCTCCAAAGAGATGTCTCCTAAGATTGATGAGGAGAGGGTTCACATGAGCACTACACCATACACTTTGGCGATAGCATTTATAATGTATGCGAGGCTGTGTACCAGACCAGATGTAGCTTACGCGCTTAGCGTGGTGAGCCGGTATCAGTCGAACCCAGATAAGAATCATTGGACAGCTGTGAAGAACATTCTCAAGTACCTGAGAAGGACTAAGGAGATGTTCTTAGTTTACGGTAATGGAGACATCCAGGTCGAGTCCTTTACCGACTCAAGCTTCCAAAATGACATGATGACCGCAAGTCTGTCTCGGGTTTTGTATTTACCTTCAACGGAGGGGCGGTCTGTTGGAAGAGCTCCAAATATGACACCGTCGCAGACTCGATGTTGGAGGCTGAATACATTGCTGCTAACGATGTCGCAAAAGAAGCAAACTTAATGAAGAAGTTCATTACTGAACTTGAGATGGTTCCGTCCACTGTTAATCCAATACCTTTGTATTGCGATAACAATGGGACTATGGTTTTAGCAAAGGAACCACGGTCCTATCAGAAATTCAGACAAATCTTGAGGCGGTATCACCTGATCAGGGAGATTATAAATTGCCGGGAGATCGAAGTCCGGAAAGTAGATACGAAAAACAACACAGCGGATCTATTTACCAAGGCCCTCCCTCAAGCACAGTTCGAGCGACTTTTTGAGATGTTGAGTATGCGATACGCCAACAACTGGCCCTAAAGCGGACGTTGGGTATTCGGTACGCCAATTACAGGGTTTAGTGCAAGTGGGAGATTGTTGGATATGTATGCCCTAGCGGCCTGTATTGTATAGGATACCAGTGATATGTATGTACAAGACAATCTTGCTCAGTTATATAGTATGCTATTTGAGTTGTCTTTATTTGAACATGTGAATTTGTTTTCCTTACTGCTTTGTATTGCTTATACTTGTTGATAAAGACTCGTTACAGTAGTATACTATTTTATTTTGTCTTTATCTTAACATGTGCATATGTTATACTCAATATCATATATGGCTAGTATATGTTGATAAAGCCCGTAGGATTTTGCTTGACTTCTAGCGTTATGATGGAGATCATACTTCTGGGAGCTGGGTAGTTCATAAGCACATCCTTAAAGCTTCCAAGTCGCAGGAGTATCGAGACCGGTCATCGATATTCCAGAGTAGACTTGTGTATGCGTTTCTAGACCCCGACGAGGGGCGGTGGTTAGTCCCACAGCTATTGGTGTAATCACCTAAGATTGTATACAGGTGCTCATTGGGGATGAGTACACTGGACGAACTCCCCGAGAACCTCTAGATGGTATTATAGCTATCGTCAGATAGCGGTTCTAAGGTGACATGAGTATTGGTTAGCCTTTATACGTGAGATCATCATCTGTCTCGTGTGAGTTCCCACTGTGCTTTGATCACTACCCTACCACGATTCTACTGAGTCGTGCAAACAGATTTTGGTTGGATACAGTCCCAAGCCATATGGAGGCAGTGAGTGATTGTCAGGGATTTGTCTCTCCCGGTATTAGGAGTCGATATCGCATTGTGTCCAGTTGGCTAGAATCATAAGACCTTGGCCAAGGAAGTTGAAATTTACTAATGATTAGATTGGTAGTTTCTCAGATCGGTCCTGAGCCAAATCGACACGACTTATCAGATTATTAGGGGTCTGACATTTACCACTCCCTAGACCCGGTATGCGATAGTCTTAGATGAAGAGACCGGACTGTACGGAGATTGTTACGGATAGACTCAGTAGGGGTTCGTATGAGCTTGCTCGTCTGTCTTCCTTTCGATAGGTATCTGGGTAGCCATTATGTACAACTAGTGCCATTGACATGCTTGTGGTTAAACCCACTGCCAGCATACTGTCGAGTCTTTAAAGTCCCACACAGAGGGTTTCCCTGGTTCAGGCGAAATGATGTAGTAACCATATTATGATACGTGCAGAGTTCCGATCGAATGATAATACTAGCTGGCTTAGGATTAAGCCGTATTATTAAATCATGTATTGATTTAATAATTTACATATGCATATTTTGATATGTATACTCTAGTATTATCCTTCGATCGGACGGTTGATAATACTAGCCGGCTTAGGATTAAGCCGGATTATTAAATCAGGTATTGATTTAATAATTTACATATACACATTTCGATATGTATATTCTAGTATTATGTTCTTTGTATTATTCTATCTCTTTGGATATTCGTATTTTGATACGAATACGGGTATGTCTATACGGTAGAGTGCATTCCATATTTATACGGAAAGACATTCTAGAAGGAGGACACATCATCATATGTTTTTCATTTTATTTGTAAAATGTAAATGAGGTGTAAAAGGGAAAATGAGGTGTAAAGGAGAGAATGGTGTGAACTATACTTGAATAGTATTGACAAATAAATTGTAAATTCATTTGTGCAAACTATTCAAGTATGGTTGTGTTATTATATTGGAAAAATGGTTTATACAAAATCATGGTGATGGTTTTTCTCTCATGAGATTTTTCCATTCTCATCTTTTGGTTTTCTCTCCTCACAAGCACTTTTCTTGAGCTCCTCCTTCATCTTCCTCCTTACCCTCTCATGAATTGAGAAATAAGAGAGAAAGAGAGATAGAGAATTATTAGAACCACACACTACATCACTAGACACTCTAGATTAGCAAGCTAGAGCCTTTAGTTGCTCCACTAGGTTTTTGAGTGGAGTTAGAGCCATGAACTACAACTCTCGGATGGATTATCTTCGATGGAGAAGGACCGGAGATCAAGCTCGATCATGTAATCCCCATTGAGCTGAGGAAGAAGGTAAAAGACCGAAGAACACAGATCTTTTGGTATAACTCTCTGTCACAGTAGCTAGATTCCTTTAGCTTGCTAGTTTTAATATTTGGTTAGATTCTACGTAGTGGTTTCTAGCGCCAGGTTTTTCAAAAGTTAAAACTTTTCGTTCCGCAACGGCCACGGTTTGTGGTCAGGGCGCTAGGAACCCCAACAGTTATAATCTAAGTATATGAATTATATAAATATAAGTAACAAGTATATTATATAACATATGTTATACTTAGTTTGGTTGCGGGGGTGCTATACGCCATCCACCCGACTTCCCCCATAGATATAAATCTACTCACCGACGTTTCGAGTTAGTCGAAACCTACGACCGTCTCTTCCGTTCTCGTCGTCTCGGAAGTCCCTGAGATCGTACCTATAATCGAAACCACAGAGCAACCGTATAAATTTCCAAATAAAAAACGATATAATGAGCGAAACGCATATAGATTAAAACCTATGGCCAACGTATGCCAAATACGACAAAATACCCCTGGTGTCGACGTACGAACGTCGAACGACTAAGTTGAGATATGGAAATCCAAAAACCAAGTTTAAAAACAGTAAAATATCGTCAAAAACCTAACCAAATGCTCCCGTATTTTGCCTTGGGGCATATGGGGAAACACAAAGTATAAAAGGGTCTAATTTGAAGGTTATCGAGCTACTGGAAAAATCCCAAAACCTAACTCCAAATCCAGGACATAACTAGCGGTCAAATCGAATAAATCGACGACTGGGGTGTGGAATTAGAGGCTCGTGCTTCTATAATGGTCTCAGCTTGATCTAAGTATCTCAAAATTATAACTCTTTTATTTTATAAAGGTCCCAAAACATCCTAGAATTTATTTGAACATCAAAAATTTATGAAATCCTCATTTTTAAACATCAAAACATTTCTAAATCATCGATCCATGCATCTAAATACCTTTTACTACCAAAAATAAAGTGTACACACCAAGTAAAGCTTTACTACAATCATCACAACACATCACCTTATCAAAATCCCAATTTTAACATGAAAACTGCATTTTTTCATGACCAAACACTTTACAATATTAAGAACTTGTAAAAAAGAGAGATTTTTACCAATTTGGGTGGAGGAAAAGAGAGATCCAAGCTTATGAGATGTCTATGCGAAGATCTTTGAAGTTATAGTGGCCTAACTTGATTTCTTAAGGGATCTAGTAAACATTTAATGGATGGAAGTTAGGGTTTTGGATGAGGGTTTGGAGTTAGGATATAAGAAGAGAGAGTGGTGTAAGAATTATGAGAGGAAAAGAGAGGTTAGACATAATATGTGAGGGTCTATGTGTGGGGTATAATGTAAGCTAAAATATTCCCTCTTTCTCTCTTAATCACAGTAAAACATAATTTATCATAAAAATCCCATTTCTTTCCCATAAACAGAATACTTATTATTTTCCAAAATATCTCACACTTTCCATTTTTTTCTCCACAAATAAATAGATATACGGATAGCAATCCGAAAACCAAAAATCTATACATGATATTATTTTCGTAAAAATCCGTAATATACATATTTAAATTATAAATTATTATTTATAATTTTCAAAATGTTACAGTTAGCCTCAATTATTGATCAAAATCTCAAATCTCGAGTAATGTCAAATAATTCTTATCCATCTCAATTCAGTTCTTACCAATTCTTTTAGTGGTTAACTGGTAAAATCTAGGTCCCCATTTATTATTCAGATCCCCAAATCTCAGATATGTCAAATAATTTTTATCCATCTTAGCTCAATTCTTGCCGGTTCTTTTAATTAGACTATTTTTTAATGGGAAAATATTACCTGAGAATCAAATAGCCTCCTCTTACTGCTTCTTCAAACCGGTTCTTCCAGATCTAGATTATCTTTAGTAGATTTCTAAAAGAAGATCCATCAACACAAGTAGAGATGAATGGGTGTCAGACTTTCCCATAAAACGTTTGCTAAAGAGAATACAATTTTCAGGGGTCTTTCTTCCCTCTAATTCAAGAAAGATTAGAGCTCTTCGTTCGAGGTTTTCCTGAAACGACCTGCAAGAGTTACATAAATTGAATAGTTGATTACCGAGTAACAGGCATTACAAAAAAGTTCCCCACAAGAGAGGATCCACACTCCAGTCCTCAGTGCTCAAAAAAAGAAACTCCAGATCTATAATCCGCTCCTTACCGATTTAAAAACCAGCGTCACTCAAACTATCCTTCAAATAAATAGAAAAGATCAAGGAAACCAGAAAAAAAGAGCCATTTTATTTTAAATAAGGAAAAGGCAGCAAATCTAAATAAACAAAAATCATATTCAAAACGCAACAAGTAGGAACTAAGAAAGGAGGGTTCCTTCTGCCTTTTCCCTCCCCTTTCTCCATCACAACAAATATCATGCCCCTCTCTCCTCTCATAGGGTAAATGTGAGCTGTCCCTTAACCCTGTGGGTGCCAAAGAGCTGTTTTGCTCTCCCCTTTCCCTATATAAACCAAACCCCTACCCCCCCTTCCCTTCTCATTCTCATCTCTTCCTCTTTCTCTCTCAAAAACAAACAACAAACTAACACAATTAGTAATGTTTTCCATAGCTTCAATCTTCCTCCTCTCCTCTCTCCTCCTCTTCATCTTCCACCTCCTCTTGTCGTGGTCGAGAACGCCTCACAAAAAGGCCCATTTGCCCCCGGGGTCGATGGGCTACCCCTACATAGGAGAGACATTCCAACTCTACTCGAACAACCCCAACACATTCTTCGCGTTGAAGCAAAAGAAGTATGGTTCCATCTTCAAGACCCACATCTTGGGTTGCCCCTGCATCATGGTCTCGAGCCCGGAGGCCGCGAAGTCCGTGCTTGTGACCAAGGCTCATCTCTTCAAGCCGACGTTCCCGGCGAGCAAGGAGAGGATGTTGGGGCCCCAGGCGATTTTTTTCCAGCAAGGGGAGTATCATACCAGGCTGAGGAAGCTTGTGCTTAGAGCGTTTATGCCGGAGGCGATGAGGGGGAAGGTTTGCGGCATTGAGGGGATTGCTTTGAGAGCTCTCAGGTCCTGGGATGGAGAGCTGATCAATACTTTCCAAGAAATGAAAACGGTGAGCAAAAGTAGCAACCGCCTCTGTTTTCCTTAGACATTTTTTTTTGTTTTTGCTTTCGTCCTTATAGCTAGCAGGAAACAAGTTCTAGGTTTCTTTGGGATTTTTTAAATAACCGCCTTTTCCGGCAAAAATCAAGTCATCTGGAAATTGAATTCTACTTCTTTTTGGGGTGGATAGATGTGTACATGGCTCACTCAAATGATTAGATTACGATTGGGCAATGATTAATTTTTTTTTATAAATTTTTAAAAATGATTGCAGTATGCATTTAATGTGGCACTCCTCTCAATATTCGGCCAAGATGAGATTTCATCAATTGAAGAACTGAAGCAATGCTACTACACTTTGGAGAAAGGCTACAACTCAATGCCCATCAACATCCCAGGGACCCTCTTCCACAAATCAATGAAGGCAAGGCAAAACTTGGGCCAAATTGTAGCCAACATAATCTCATCAAGGAGGGGGGAAAACCTACATGCCAATGATCTTCTTGGTTCTTTCATGGAATCCAAAGAAGCACTCACCGACGAGCAGATCGCCGATAACATCATCGGGGTCGTTTTCGCCGCTCGCGACACGACTGCCAGTGTCTTAACTTGGATTGTTAAGTATTTAGGTGAAAATCCAAGCATCCTGAAATCCGTAACCGTAAGTAGTTATATAATTTTTTCCCCCTTCATTTGCGTTTTTATGGCTTTTTCGGAGGTTGATTCAGTTAATTTTTTGTTTATAGGATGAGCAAGAGGAGATAATCAAGTCTAAAGAGATGTCAAGTGATGAGGAAAAGAGTTTAAGTTGGGCTGATACAAAGAGGATGCCATTTACATCTAGAGTCATTCAAGAAACTATGAGGGTTGCTTCAATTTTATCCTTCACTTTTAGAGAGGCAGTTGAAGATGTTGAATATGGAGGTGAGTTTTTCTTAATTAGAGTTTGATATAAAATGATTTTTTAACGATGATTATGACTAAAGCTTGTTTTTTGATTGTACTAACAGGATACCTCATACCAAAAGGATGGAAAGTGTTGCCACTGTTCAGAAACATTCACCACAGCTCAGAGAATTTTCCTGAACCTGAAAAGTTTGATCCTTCTAGATTCAAGGTGAGAATTGAGCGGACGGATTTTAACGTTTAACTGAACGGTTGAAAGGTTATAAGTGTTGGATGAGATATAGACGGCTGATGTTGCGATTGATTATATTTAATTTTCAATGATATAGATTGCTCCCAAGCCAAACACATTCATGCCCTTTGGGAGTGGGACCCACTCATGCCCTGGAAATGAGCTGGCCAAGCTTGAGATTCTAGTCCTGCTCCATCACCTCACAACAAAGTACAGGTAATCACATAACCTCATGCTAATTACTCTCATTAGTCATTATCATTATCATTAATGTTGGCACAACTTCTTGTTCCCCTTGCTATAATTATCCCAACTTGTTCAACTAAATCAAACTCTTTGATGTTGTTTTCAGGTGGTCTTTGTCCGGCTCAGATTCCGGTATTCAGTTCGGGCCGTTTGCTCTGCCCCCGGACGGATTGCCCATCAAATTCTCTCTTAAAAAAAACGCAATATGAAAGGCATAAACTAGACATGATAATACTATTTGAACATACCGACGGGGCTTAAGCTCATCATGATACAAATATTTGTGCAGGTGAGGGAAGGAAAGCAAAGGCACCTTCTCTCCCAATGAAGTGAGAGAAACAAGTTGTACAGCATAGAAGAATTTTGTTTATTTCCATTTCTTGTTTTTTTATCAAGTTTTTACTTCCTTTCTTCTTTTCTTTTTTTGGTTACAAGAAATAATGAATGTCAGGTTTGGGTCTTGCCTTAATTAACCCAGGAATGTTTAATAATGTTTGTTATCAAGTATCAATGATACAGGAACAACCGAAGATAAATTTTATCGGAATTCTTAGTAAAACTTATCTTCTTCACTAACTTTAAAAGGCTGTTGAGGATTGTGATTAAGATCTTTGATTAAACAAAACATCATCTGAATCAAATTGTAAAGGAAAAAATTACACTCCTTGATATAATTTGAATTATCATGTCAGCGAGAATAATTATATATGATTCTTCAAAACAACAATGTCTACTAGTATGTTGAACATGAAACTATTCAGTTAGAATTGCAATTTTGATCTTATAACAAAAATAAATGAATATTAATTACATCCCAAGACAGGATATTTTGGAAAAGTTTCGGTGTTGTGAAGGTGTCTCGTATTTAAAGGAAACTGCGTATCAGAAGAAGGGACTGACAAATAATAGACAACAGTCAAAAGAAGTTACAGCAACCCAGATGGACTACGGACGTCTGCATACAAAGAATAGACGTCTGCCCGCAATATGGACAGAAGCATATTAAAGTATCAGACGTCGGCCCGCATGGTTACTGACGTCAGTGCAGACGTCAGTACTGACGTCTGGTCGGCGATAACTGCGAATTTAAGTTCGAGATTTAACTCGAAAGTCAGTTTTTTTAATGGCAGTTTTGTAATTTCTGAGATCTTATTATAACTAAAAATGTGTAGGCTATATACAGTATTTTAGGATTATGTATTAGCGTTAATTTTGGAGAGTTTTAGATCATAAAGCAAAGAAGTAAACGACATCTCCATAAGGAGTCTAAACTATCGAAGCTGAAAGAGAACTTGTAAAAGGAGAGAGATCTCGTTGGAGATCATAAGAAAATGGTGGAATAATTCTCTGTGAGGTTTTCTTCTTCTCAAATTCTAATAAAGTTTATCATCGTTTCTCCCCAAATCTCTTTTGCTATCACTACTACAAAAAGGGTTTGCCCCTATGGATAAATCCGTAGGAGCAAACCACTGCCCCTACGGATATATTTGTAGGAGCACAAAAAGTGACCGTAGGTGCAAACGCCGCAGGTGCAAGTCTTTGTCTTAAACATGCCCCTATGGTTGAATAATTGCCCATACGGCTTAATGAGTAGGTCCATATATCCCTACGGTGTAATCCGTAGGGACAATATTTATATAATTTACCGGTTTATAAAATAAAATAGTTGCCCCTATGTATTACGCCGTAGGAGCAAATACATGCCCCTACGGAGTAATACGTAGGGCCAGATTTATACCTCCGTAGGTCCATCATTATCCCCCTACGAATTAATCCGTAGGGGCAAGTCTAACACCTTTTACTGAGTCCATAGGGGACAAAATATCAGGTATCCTGATATTTTGTCCCTACGGCTAACTGTGTAGGGGCAACGTTTGTCCCTACGGATTAATCTGTAGGTGTAACTGTTGGCCCTACGGATTAATCCGTAGGGATAAATTATCAGTTTTTTTTAAAAAAAAAAGGGTTGTCTGTTTTTTTCTCGTCATGTGCACAATAATATATACATCATATAACCAATAAACAGAATACGATATCAATCTAAATCTCACGCATAATATATAAAAGAAATCAACAAACAGAATATGATATCAATCTAAATCATCGTGAACACGCAAACACCACCAATATCGTCCAAAATATATACAATATGTATCATATAAGTATATACATGCTTAAAATATAAAAATCAAAAAGCTACCCTAGCTCGGTTCAGCTCCATCTCTGATAATCACCGTAATCTGGCGCATCTGCTCCTCGGATAAATCCTGAGTCAACAACTCGACCAATGCGGACTGTAAGGGAGTCTGAGTGGGCTGTGGAGCTGTAGGAGTGGTTGTTCACCACCGAAAACAGAGACGAAACCGCGTAGGTCGTCTTGCCTGAATTTGGGGGCAGATGCTATTTGGTATTATCCGTCCACCTCTCCGAAAATACCAAGTTGGTTTATGGCACCATGTATCGAAGGTTTGGACAGATGCAGACGTTGTAGCAGATTTCGTCAGATTTCCCCTCATTGTGAGGGGTTTTTGATTGTGGGGACGCTCTTCTCTGCGGGCGCAAGCCCCTGCAGTTAATTATGCTATCGCATCGCGGTAACCACTTTCTCCTTTTCCAGATGATCACTTCGTGTCGTGTGTGTTTGTTTTATTTTTGGTTGCCCGTGAATTGTATACGGAGACTAATTTATGTTGTCGCCTGTAGGGCGTGGATTAATCCAAATCAGTATTTTCTTAGATTTGAGTTTGAGTTGGGTTCAAGGATCGTTAACCTCATTTAAGATTAAGATCAACTTAAATATTTGTTGAGAATACGTTGGTCTAATTTTAGACTAAGATCTACTCAACAGTGTTTTGGGATCATTTAGATTCAACGAAAGAGCATTTTGGCTCTACCGTCTTAGTTTAGGGACGTTGCGGTCCATAAGTTCAAGGACATCATAGTCCGCGGCAGTTTAGAGATATTATAGTCTATAAAGTCTAAAGACATCATAGTTCATGGAATGTCTGGTTGTCAGGACCCGCCACATCTCTGAAGACGTTGAAGAATTACAACGACACATATCAGAGGAATGAAGAGATATACCCTTGAACCAATATTGTTTGGGAGATCTGTAGTCAAGTTTGGGATTAAGATCAGTTAAAAAGATTTATGAGCATATGGGCTCAATTAATCTGAATAAGGCACATATGGCCAACTTGGGCTCGGCCCACTCAGTTAAAATGTTGAACATTTAATTAGGCTCAGTCCTTTTTTATTTAACAATGTTGAGCATTGGTTTGGGTTCCGACACCCTTTTTATCTTTTATTGAGTGTTGAGCCCTCATTATGACTTTAGGGTTTTATTTAAAGAACAGTTTATATTCCCTCAGAGCCCACGTGAGGAGTACGTGGCGCGCTTGGCGCTGAGCGCCAGAATTAGAGCGCTAAGGTGCTTCCTGTGAGATAGCGCACACGTGAGGAGCACGTGGTGCGCTTAGCGCCGAGCGCCAGTCAATGAGTGCAGAGCGCTTCTTGTGAAATAGCGCACACGTGAGGAGCACGTGGTGCACTTGGCGCTGAGTGCCAGTCAATAAGTGCAGAGCGCTCTTTATTAAGTAGCGCATACGTGAGGAGCACGTGGCGCGCTTGGCGCTGAACGTCGGCCCATGAATGCAGAGCGCTAGACTTGGAGCGCTGAAGCGCTCCTTTAGCCGTTTTGGTCAGTTCTGTACTCTGAGAATTAAATTCTCGTTCATAGGAGATTTTGTCTCATAGATCTAAGAACTAAGTTCTTATTTTAATAGAAGATGTTATAATCTCTTCTGTTTTTGTGAAAGATTTTGTCTTTGTCTTATAGATCTGTGATCTAAAGAGAACTAAGTTCTTCTCCCTCCCTTTTTATGATGAGATGTTTCAATCTCTTCTATTTTTATGAAAGATTTCTGTCTTTGTAAATTTATGATCTAGAAAAAGAAATAGGTTCTTCTTCTTTTGATGAGATACTCTGATCTTTCTGTTTTATTTACCTTGAAGAAATTCCGTGAGCTTGCTCTTCTCTTTGAAATTTCTCAAAGTTTGTGTGTGTGTGTTTGGGGGGGGGGGTTCCTCTGTGCAAGACTTGAAGTCTTGGAGTCTTTATATAGTGGAGGCTGATCAGTTAAGGCAATCTTTTTCTGATTGATTTGGGGATGTTTCCCCACCATTGGATCTTTGATCCTAGGGCTTCTGTTTTACAGCAGACATCTTTCTTGTTATTAACAAGATTGGGAAATTATTTTCCCATACAGAGATTACTCTGTATCTTGGTGATTTTTAATCACCATTGGATCTTTGATCCAACGGTGCTCTGATTTACAAAGCACAAATTTTCTTTTTTGGAAAGATTCTGAAGGGTATTTACTTAACGGAATCTTATTCTGGTAATTTAATGATTTATCATCTCCGTTGGATCTTTGATCCAACGGTGGAGAACATTTAGTTTTAGCTCTTGGCGCTCTCATGCTTTGCACGTGAGCGCTGTTTCAGAGTCTTTGACTCTTAGCGCTAGCGTACTTGGCGCTAGCGCTCTCGTGTTTTGCACATGAGCGCTGCTTCAGAGTCTTTGACTCTTAGCTCTGGCGCACTTGGCTCTAGCGCTCTTGTGCTTTGCACGTGAGCGCTGCCTCAGAGCCTTTGACTCCCAGCGCCAGCGCTCTCGTGCTTTGCACGTGAGCACTGCCTCAGAGTCTTTGACTCTTAGCGCTGGCGCTAGCGCCAGCGCTTTTATGAAGTGCTGCTTCATTTCAAATTTCAAAATTTGAACAGTGTTTTTCTCTGATTGGGGGAAACAAACGCCCCCACCGTTGCACTCACGTGGCTCACACGTGAGTGCAGCGGTGGTATCTTTTCCACCGTTGGATTGTCTTATAAGTCGGATCGACTTCCAACGTCTATAAATAGGGCCTTTGGCCCTTGAGATGACCTCTGTTCATCTTCTTGCTTTCTTATTTTCTGAGAATTTTATTCTCTCTTCAGAGTATAGCTCTTTATCTTAAGAACTCTCTTAGAGACAGAATGCTGTCGAAAATTTTAGGTAATGATTAAATTTTTGACGGGATTACTTCATAATCTCGGGTTTCACCCATTAACAGAGCCTTACTCTTTTCAGATCATAGATCTAAAGAAATATTTAGGGTTTTCTTAACATAGCTTTGCTCTTTTGAAATCATAGATCTAAAGAGATCTTTTTTAGGGTTTTTTAACCCATTAAAGAAGAACTCTTAGAGTTCATTTTGCAGATCTTAAAGATCTCAGAGTTTTTTAACTTGGTAAAAGCTTTGCTTTTTTAGGGTTTTGATGGATGATTCCATCGTCTCCACAGAGCATAGCTCTTAAACTTTTTAAAGGAATTTTATTCCTCTCATGATTGGAGTTGACAGACGTCACTCTTGCCTGCAGAGCGCTGCTCTCAAGGGAGTTTTACTCCTTGGCCCGAGGGGCCCCTCATTAAATGAGAATCCATTTAGGATTTTCTATTTAATGACTGTCTCATCAATGATGAGACTGTCTTATTAATGATGAGCCGTCGTCTAGATTGTGTGGGTCCCCTTTGGTCCCTTTCCATACGAATTTAAAGTACCAAGTGGCAGAACTTAAACTGTAGCATTGACGGTTAACTTCTGTTATTTTTCGTGCAGGTACTATGTCTTTCGACATTTCTTTCCCATTTATTCGTTCGGAAAGCGGATTCCCTGAAGCGCCTGTGAATAGGGAAGTCTTCGCACTGATCAAAGATCACGACTGACCCGGAGCAAAAGATCCTTCATTTATGGAGGACGTGGTACAATCAAATCATCAGGGGTCGGCGTAGCTTTTCTTGCGCAGCACATTCGGAGCCCATTTCGGCGATTCACTACGCCGACCCACCCCCAGTGAACTATACCGTGGAAGAGGTTAACTGGACTTCAGAGGGTTTCCTTCAGCCTTCTATGGCTGCAATACCTGTACAGCCTCCAATGACTTTGGATACCTTGGGGTGACGTATATCTCAAGGCGAGTCACGCCCTTGGGGACAACCATACATGATAGGCTTGACTCCCCGCCATCCAGCTGGGTACTTGTAGTGGGCCCGGTACATTTTGTCTGCCAAGAGATCGCAGCTGCTGAAGCTCGGGTTGTATCCCGCGATTTATGTTTCTCTCTTCCAGTTTTCCATGCCCCTTGTATGGTGGGTCAAAACCTTTTTGGAACAATAGAACGTTCCAACTCACACCTTCCTTTAATTAGATCGGGAAGTCTCAATCTCTTTAGAGGAGTTCGCGGAGATCTCCGGCTTTCCTGTCAGAGGGGAGCATTATGAGGAGCTACTTCCTCCTGATGAGTACGTCTTTGCTGCCAAGTCAGTGATGATGGGCTTTACACCGGAGAACGCCATTCAACATCAATTCCCAAGTTTGATTAAGGTGTTGAATATCTATGAGAGCCTATTTCTCGAATCCGGAAGCCATGGGGTTAATTTCACAGATTTCATCGCCCGTTTTCTCCGCTCAGAAGTCCTGTCGAAGGAAGCCGCGAAATTCTCCAAACTCGACGATCCTTTTGGCTTTGGTTTGGACAACCAACCGGCAGTGGAGGCGGGTCAGAGGAGTTTCTTTCACCCTGATACCCCGGTCGTCTCTTTTGCAGAGCTTGCAGCTCCTGGGATCAATGAATAAGCGTTCTTTTTGCGGTTCCTCGGACTATGGCTAAGCTGGTTTGTGCTTCCGATGCATCCTCTCCATTTGAGGCCGTCTATTTTCTACCCAGCTCACCGAATGGTCATTGGGATACAAGTGGCCGTCGGGGTCGCTAGGTTAGCCCATTTGTATCACGGCCTCAGTTTGGCGGCAGACACCACTCAACCAGGGGTGCAGCCCGTAAACTTCCCGATGCATTATTTCACCTCGTGGCTCGAGCTGCATGTGTTCGGCGCCTTTGGAATTCATAAGAGGCCCCGTTTCTACGAAAGTTATCACTTTCCTCGGCTTATCCAGCTAGTTGACGCTTCCACTTTGGAACCGACTCCGCGAGAGGCTCGGGGCTTGATTCTTCGCCCGCGTACGGTCAGGGATGGCATGACCTTCGTCGATAAGGTCTTAACCATCGGCAAGGAATTTGCAAAGATGGTGCAACCGTTGCGGGACACCTTTAAAGACGGTGCCTCTATTTTGAAAGCTCGGGAGATTCTTCATTTATATTCAATCCGGCCAGGTTTTCTAGTGTTTAGGCAGAACGATTCGGCGTTGTTCATGAGATACAACCCGCATCGTTTCGCTCAACAATCTAGCTATAATCAGGATGTCCCGCTCGAGGCCTTCTTAGCTGAGCTGATTGCTACAGAAGAAGGTATCCGCAACGCGCTACATCATTCAATAAGGTTCAACACCAGGTCTAACTTCTTTATCAGCGAGCCGAGCTGCGTCCCGAAGATGTTGAACGTATACGTGGCGTGGTACCAGCACGCGATGGGTGCTGTCATTAGGGAAGAAAAGCGATTATTACTTGATCTCAAGGGCGCTGCTCCCGCTGGTAATCCAGTCGTTCCCTTGAAGCGACGGACCATCGTTCATCCTCCCTTAAGAGAAGCTGCTGCGGCTGTGGTACCATGCGTTATCCCCGAGATGCCCCTGTTCCCGCCAAAAATTTCTGCGCAAAAGAGCCCAAGGTATCAAATGGCAGTGATACGCTTAAGAAAATGGGAACCAGTACCTTCCGGGCTGTTTTTTGACAAACTCCCGAATGAGAAACAGATAAATTCTGATGGTATCGAAAGCGGCTCGAAAAACCCTTCGATTTGATATATTATGGGCCTCGTAATTCATCCGGGATCAAAAGTTATGAGGAATTACGTGTCCACACGTGATGGGCTTTTAAGAACCCGCTGGAGGAGTTAAAAAATATAATAAAAACTCAGAAAAGACCCCAATGGGGCATCACGTGCTCACACGTGACCATGGGTCACGTGCAGACACGTGATGGGCTTTTAAAGCCTCTAAAATAATGAATGGAATTTAATTCTAAAAGTCAGAAAATACCTCAACGAGGTATCACGTGCTTACACGTGACCAATGGTCACGTGTTGACACGTGATGGTTAAAACTGAAACATAAATAAGCGGTTGAGAAAGGAACCCAATTGGGGGTCACGTGCCAACACGTGACTGGCTTTAAAAGCATTATAATTTAATAGAATTAAATTCTAAAAGCTCTGAATCTTTCCAAATGGAAAAGGGTCATGGGGAACCGTTGGATTAAAAATCCAAGGGTGATTAAAAATCACCAATTTATGGAAAAACTTTGGACAAGGAAAGATTTCCCTGAAAATCTCACCAGGATAACAAATAGAATATCTTCGGATTTAAAATCCAATGGTGAATAAAATTCACTTAACAATTTAAAGGCCCAGATTAATGATGAATGCAAATAAAATCTCTCAACATACAAATCAAATCTCTCAATGAGAGATTTGCCAAACAAATTGATTCTCTTCCTCCTCCTATAAATAGGAGCCAAGAGAAGAGAAGGAGGAACTACTTTTTTTGGAGAGAGAAACAGAGGGAGGAGAATTTAATTCTCAAGAGAAGAAGAAACAGAGAAAGAAGAATTTGATTCTCTGCAAAAGAAAAACCCTAGGTAAGAAAAGAGAGGATTCAAAAGAGAATTTAATTCTCAAAAGAGTTTAACTCTTATTTAAAGAAAAGAACTTAGTTCTTCTTCTGGTTGAAGATCTGTACAGAGCACATCTCCCCATAGGATGAGAATTTAATTCTCATCGGGTTGAGATCCTGCCATGCAGATCCTAAACTTAGAAGGGGAATTGAGTTTTGAGAGTTCAATTCTCCTAAAACAAAACTAGGGTTTAACCCTAATCAAGAATTTAATTCTTTTACATATCTGGGAATTTAATTCCTTTGAAAAGAAATCAGGGTTTTATCCTAAATAAGAATTTAATTCTTTCACGATCGGAATTTAATTCCTCCAAAATCATAATTAGGGTTTAACCCTACAAAGAATTCAATTCTTAAAAGATCTCTGTTCATGAAAAGAACTAAGGTCACGTGCCCCCACGTGACCCTTGAAAAGATCCCCTGCAAAGAACTTTGAAGCATCACCCCACGTGCTCCCACGTGATTCCCAGAACGCAGAAAGAAAAAGCAAAGGGAATGAAAGCTTTGGGCGCTCTCACGTGTTATCACGTGACCCCTCAGCAAATGCTTTAACAATTGGCGCACAGATCCCTATCACGTGCCAACACGTGATGCTCTAAAATAAAAATAAAAGTGTTTAACACTTGTTTACAGAACAAAATAAAGGGGATCTGGCCCCACTTTTTGATGCCATCACGTGCTCCCACGTGACTCTCAAAACGCAGAAAGAAAGATCAATGGAAATGAAGGCTTTGGGCGCTCTCACGTGTTTACCACGTGACCCCTAATGAGCATTCCAACAGACCAGAGCGGGGGCCTCCATCACGTGCTCACACGTGATGGCCGTCAGAATTAAAAGAGTTAAAACACTGATCTGCAGAATAAGATAAGGGAAATCAGGGCGCTCTCACGTGTCCACACGTGACCCCTCTCCCCTTAGTGTTTAATACTAATCCGAAGACTTTGTCCTCAGTGATTAACACTGATTTTCTTAGTATTTAACACTAATTTGGAAAACTCTATTTACAGTGTTTAACACTGATTTGCTTAGTGTTTAACACTAATTTGAAAACACTGTTCCCAGTGTTTAACACTGATTATCTTTTAGTGTTTAACACTAACTTGCTATCTTATTCCCAGTGTTCAACACTGTTGGTCTCTAGTGTTTAACACTAGCTTCAGCCCAATTGGCTAAGTTTCAGAGGCAAAGCCTCTCCTTCAATGGACCAACAGAGGGCCAATATTTCAAACATAGTTGGACTTAGCCCAAACTGGCCATAAGTCCTCAAATCATCTTGAACTGAGCACATCTGCTCTTTCAACCAACTCATTGGTTCAAGGGTACATCTCTGAACTCCTCTGATATTTGTCGTTGTAATCCTTCAACGTCTTCAGAGAGGTGACGGGTCCCGACAACCACACAACAACACGGACTGTGGGGTCCTTAAACTCATGGACTTATGCGTCCTTAAACCAAGATACGGGCTGCGGGGTCCTTAAACCCGCGGACTTATGCGTCCTTAAACTAACGGACTAATGCGTCCTTAAACACACCCATATGGACTGTGGGGTCCTTAAACCCATGGACTTATGCGTCCTTAAACTACCATTGGACCACCACGTCCCTAAACTGGAACTTGGACCACCATGTCCCTAAACTGGCATTGGACCACCATGTCCCTAAACTGGTATTGGACCACTACGTCCCTAAACTGGAAATGGACCACCATGTCCCTAAACTGGCATTGGACCACCATGTCCCTAAACTGGAACAATAGAGCCAATTGCTCTTTTGTCGGATCTAAACGATCCCGTTAAGTCGATCTTAGTCCCAAACTGGACTAACGTATCCTTAACAACCGTTTAAGTTGATCTTAGCCTCAAAAATGGCTAACGTATCCTTAAACTTTCAAACAGACTCTAGTCCCAAATCGGACTATAAACCCCCTAATCAACTCTGGCTCAAGGGTACATCTCTGAACTCCTCTGACATCTGTCGTTGTAATCCTTCAACGTCGTCAGAGAGGTGATGGGTCCTGACGGCCATACATTTAATGGACCACTATGTCCCTAAACTGGAACATTAGAGCCAATTGCTCTTTTGTCGGATCTAAACGATCCCGTTAAGTTGATCTTAGTCTCAAACTGGACTAACGTATCCTTAACAAACGTTTGAGTTGATCTTAGCCTCAAATATGGCTAACGTATCCTCAAACCAAAACCCCAAACCCAAATCTAAGAAAACACGGATTTGGACTAATCCACGTCCTACGGGCGACGACATAAACTGGTCTCCGTATACAATTCACGGGCAACCACAAACAAAACAAACACCCACGACACGAAGTGACCATCTGGAGAAGGAGAAAGTTGTTACCGCAACGCGGTAGCGTAATTAACTGCAGGGGCTTGCGCCTGCAGGGAAGAGCGTCCCCACAATCAAAAACCCCTCAGGCGAGGGGGAATCTGACGAAGTCTGCTACATCGGACGCATCCGTCTAAACCTTCGATACATGGTGCCATAAATCAACTTGGCATCTTCGGAGAGGTGGACGGATAGCACCAATTAGCATCTGCCCCGAGTCTCAGTGCCAAGACATAGCAGTCTTGCGCGCCGTCATTCGGAGGGGAACAGCCCCTACCCCGTATGCCTGTAAAAGCGGTAGCTGCGGTATATCCTGAGTCTGGCGTGGGTACGGAGATTGGGACTCGTCGCCCAAAGTTGCCCACCAAGCGCAAGTTCGTGTTATCGGCTGCCGGCATTCGCTCGCAGAAGAAAAAGAAGTCGATACTTTCTGCCGAAGTTGTATTCGGCCAGGAGCCTCACGCTCCTTACAGCGAAGGCCTGAGCGAATACGGTACCAATGAGGGTTTGTTCATTGCGCCGAATGATACCGATCTAGAGGCTGCCATCGCAGTTTCCGAGCAACTAGCTCGCAATGAAGCAGCACTGATTACCATTGCACAATCAGGTAAACATCAGTTGTATCTTTCCGTGGTTATATTTTTTATCATTATGCTTTGACTGACGCTTTCTTCTTCAACAGGTATCTCCGCCGAAGAGGCTCTCGCGGCTTCCCTCAAGACTTTTGAGAAGGAAGAGAGGCTTCGCGCTTCCTTGGGCTTTGGTATACTTCGGCTCGTTGTGCCTTCATTCTGCTTTTTCTTTATTCATGGTTTAACCCTTCCTTTTCATCTTATTGCAGGTATTCCCTCGACTCAGGTTATCCCGAGTGCGGCGTCGATTCCGAGCGGTGATGCGGCGACGCTTCCAGAGTCAGCTATTATGGCCCAATCTCTCTCGGTATTGCCGCAAGAGGCTTCACATAAGCAGTCGATGATGGATTCCGTAATGGCTCCAGAGGTAGCTCTTGGCTCGGACGATGACATCCCTCTGACGGAGGTCTTGAGGAGATCATTTCTGGCTATTAAGGCCGACAATAAGCGTAAGAAGCGTGCGGCGAGGGAACGCGATGCCATCTTGGCTGTGGGTGCAGGTTCAAGCACCACCTCTTCTATCGCTATTCCTCTGGAGGATGCTGCTGCACTGTCTACCGCTCATAGACAGGTCGTGCACGCAGCTCGGGAGGCAACACAGAATCCATCGTTAGGTAATGCAATGCCCGGTCTTCTTATTTTCACTTGATTCGCAAACTCTAATGTATTATATCTTGCAGGGCCACGCATTGGCGATGAGGTGGCAGGTGAGAAGACGGCGACTACAGAGCCCGAAGCGGCTACTCTCGAGAGAGAGTCTGGGACTGCCCCAACCGCCGTTCTTTCTCCTCATGGATCCCAGGTATCGGCGGGCATCGCAAGCGTCACAATGGCTCTCGTCGAATCAGGGAACGAAGCCATGGGCGCAGAAACTATTCCAATGGAGGAGAGCGAAGAAGCCGCTGTGCTTAATGATGCTCTCATCGCGGTTTCGGTTGGCGACCCATGAGGTAGCTCTTAGGTCACTGATTTCTTTTCATCTTTCGATCCCATTCATCCCCATCTGATGACATTTTGTTCGTTAAGTATAGGTGCAGTAAATGCGGAGACTGCGCCATCTGAAGCTCCTCTGGTCGCCGCCGTGACGGCTGTTGTTCCATCGCCTTCTCCCATGTTGTCTAGAGTGCTGGAAGGTATATGTTTATGGCTTATCGGTTTCATTGGGGGTAATATACTCTTTGTACTGACTTCATATTGTTACAACCTTGCAGGAGTCCTCTTTGACCATCTGTATCAGGTGCTGAATCCACATTTCTCCTTCCGGTCAGAAGCCGTCCTGCCTTCCGGTGTTGGTGAGTATAGTTTTTAACTGACTTCCTTTCCTCTCATCTATGGGCAACCATGTCATTGTTAATTCTTCTTTGAATTGATTGCAGCGTTACAGATTGGAGGAGGGGATGAGAGAACAGTCGTGCCTCCGGTACTCCCAACTATGCCACCTATCGCAGCCGGTATAGTATACTCCATCGCTCGTGCATTTTCTTTATCACTTGAGCCGACGTCTAACTATGATTTTTTTTGCAACAATCGCGCTGACTCCAGCTCCCTTCGAGTCTCGCATCTTAATGCCTGCAGGGCCCTTTTCCAGACGTCCATCTTTCAAGGGCCCTGTGACCAGCCTACGCATGTTGAGTGAATCCATCGAGGAGCTTGACGCAGAGGCCCCTGCACTCACTGCTGATTTTGCTGCTGAGGTCAATCCGATGTTGGCGACACTTGTGCACTTCCATGGCGAGGGCATCGTCGAATCTTGGGTTAACTATTGCAAACAGATCGAGGCTTGCTTGTATGAAGTTGAGCTCAAGCGTCTTTCTCCTGAAGCTCTAGCTTTGAACTCCCAGCGGGTTGCATGGGTTGAGCAAAGTGCTTCTTTCCTTTGCCATTTTGAACAAGAGGCGGCCTTGAGGTGGAAGGAATGCGAAAAGTCTTCAAGCGAGTCTGCCCGGCTGCATGCTGAGGCCAAAGCGAATGCTGTTCAACTGAGAACCATCTTTGATAATTTGCAGTGATATATTTCGGACGGGCTGGAATTGAGGCAGAAGCTCAACTTAATCGAGCGGGTTACGCAGAGTCACGAAGCTGCCCAGCGGGAGATCGATGAGAAAGTTTCATTCTGTTTGCAGCAACGGGCCCGAGTCGAAGAGGAGCTGGCCGCGGTGGCTGCTCATGAAAAGGAGCTGAGAGTAGTGCGCGAGCAGCTTGCTGATTTGTTAAAATCGTCTCCTTCTCAATAATCCTCTTTGTACCGATTGTAACTCATGAATAACATGTATTCATTTCATTCATCATTTTTTTTTATTTTATATGATGTATCTCGTATTCAATCGAATTCATGAATAAAGGACACATTTTTTATCTCTGACTATCACTTTCTTTTCTCTGCTGTGTTATCGGCATGTTATTTTAGCAGTTGTGGCCTGTAGATGAGAACAGTTGTCACGCCCCGCTTCCCAGAGTACGCAAGATTGGGCACGTGACATAGCCAACCATGCTACCTGTGGGTAGGACGCATCCGTCCACAGTCACATTACGGTTGTAGAGATATCAAGAACAGTAAAATAAACTAAACTAATACATATCCAAATCCATAATAACAAGAATCAATAAACAATAAGTGCGGAAGCAAATGATCCAATACAATAAATAAACAGTATGTCCCATAATGCGGGCTCACATCTGGAAATGAAATGAAATAAATAAACTAAACCCTAAGGAACTCACAGTTCAGCCTGCTGGCTGAAGTACTCCTGCTCGGTCGTAGACAGTAGTACGGAATCTGGGCCATGCAAAACCCAGACGTCAGCGCGTCATGACATCAAGTATATAGTATAAACATGGTAACAAGCAATGCAAGTATGAACATGAATAAAGCGGTAATAAGAAATAACAAGCAGGGTAATGTGCAATGGTGACTAAACTGTCCTATCAGGTTTTCTACTCTATAGTCCTTGAAACCAATTGATGAATCGTCGATGTAACCCAATAGTATCCCGTACATACCCAGGACCACGGCCACAATATTCTCGGCGGCAGCCGAGACATGCCGTTAGGCACAGAATAGGAAGGTGTTAGTATCCCGTACATACCCGGGACCACGGCCACAATGTTCTCGGCTGGAACCGAGACATGCCGTTAGGCACAGAATAGGAAGGTGTACACTCGGTATTACCCCGTACATACCCGGGATCACGGCCACAATATTCTCGGCTGGAACCGAGACATGCCGTTAGGCACAGAATAGGAATGTGTACACTCGAACGGTAGTGAACTGTCGAGTTACAAGTCAGGTTCATCTTTGATTTCCCCATACCCCCAAGCTATGTATGTCGGGTCAGGTATTCAGTAGTCACGGACTAATGCCAACACAAAATCCGGTAAGAGTAGGTCTGTCTGGATCGACAGCAGGAATGGTCAGGGTTGTCGGCATTAGGCATGAGATCAGGTAACATGTCAGGTTACTTTCAACAGGTAGAGTCGATATGTACAGGGTGTTATGTCCGGTATATCAGTACATGTGTCAAGTGTATCAAGATCAGTTAATATGTAATGCAATCAGGTGTATGCGGATAACAGGTATAGTAACGAATAATGAACAACAACAGGAGCAGTAACTAACAATATTATTCTATGTGAACACAGTGGTGTTTTGTATTCTCTTATTAACAGGTTCACGCACCTTTGGGGTGCAATAGCCACAAGGTGAAGCAATACCGATAACATACGTAATGGAGTTGCATGAATTAAACTAAGCACAATAATAGTTACAAGGATGATCTAGCAATTTAAGCAATGACGTGCTAATTGGTTAATTAGTTAAAGTGTGGATTGATAGCATACCGATTAACTACAAGTAACCACTATAATGATTTAACGTTACGGATAATTGTAACTATCAATTCTAATCGATGTCACCAAGCCGTGTGGTTATAACAGATAACATGATGATTAAGTTCGTATCATGTTAAAGCAAGTATTCGGATACTTGCCTCGACGGTTTCGCAAACCGGAACGCACGGATGTAATGTCGGCAGAAAACGCGATATGATAGCATGGGCCACGGATCGAGTCCCAACAGAGATCAACGGGATCACACGGACCAGGGGGCTTCGCTGGAGCGTCGGGTTCGCCAAGACGGTACGGTCGGATTTCGGCAACGACAAAAGTAGCGAAGTTAGCAAAACGATAGGATACACGCAAAATAACGACCAGCAAGGGGGATGATTTGCACAAGGAAAGATGAGAAGGATTACAGAGAGATGTACCAGGTGACCCCGGCTAGCTCGACGGTGCTGGAACGCCGGCGAGGCAACGGCGGCGGCTGCAAGGGTTGAAAGGCCTCGGGGTGTGCGGGAGAAGGTGCTGCGGCGAGTGGAGGAAAGGGTGGTCGGCTCTGGTGGTCGAGGGGGAGAAGGAGGTGGCCCTGGTGACGACGGCGAGGTCGCCGGCGCGTTCTCCGGTGAACTGGAGATTGGCACAGGGTCGGGTTTGGGTTTGAAGGTGGTCTGGCGAGGGGAGAGGGAAGGCGAAGCCGAGGTTGCGACGAGGAGGAGGAGAGGGAGTCGCGGCGTCGTCGGTGGCTGGAGGCGACGTCGACGACGAGGCCTGCGACGGTTGGAGGCGACGTCGGGGTTGGGTGCAGTTGCGGGAAAAAGCGGGAGAACGAGGGGATGGAGGTGCGGTGAGGTCGACGAGGTGGTGGCGGCGACGGCGAAGTCGTGAGGAGGTCGGCGGTGAGGTTGCGAGGGCTAGGGCTAGGGTTTCGTTGGGTTTTCTCGTGATGAAGATGGGTTCGGGGAGGCGGCTGCATGCGTTTTATATATAGAGGAAGAGAGAGAGAGGGATTGGAGAGAGGAAGAGAGAGAGATTGAGGGAAGAGAGAGAGAGATAGGGAAAAGGAGGCGGGGCCCACGCGGGTATAATCCCACGCAGTGATTGGCTGATCATGAATTAAGAAGGGATTTTAAGAGGATTTGAAAGATTTTGGCAGGGATTTAATGGTTATGAATATATTTCGTATATTTATATAGTTTTAAAGATATTAAGTTAAATGGGCCCTTTTTGGCGCGAAATGAAACATTTCCAAATCGCGCCCGGGTTGCGCCCAAATGTTCCAAATTCAAATTATAGGATTTTAAGCGGGTTCCAAATTTTGAAAAGAGGTGTTTAATGATTAAAATGCATGCCCCCAAGTCGGACACTTGTACGCGCGCGTAGTCGTCCAAACTTGCCCGTTTAGCCAAACGGAACGGAATCTCGACACGCGGACGCTACCACGCGACTAGTGGCGACGAGTAGGCCAACATGGACATCTTAAATTTCATTTTAGGAGTTAAAATTTGTTATGTGCCAAAATGACTTAACCGGTTAAAATTTAGCAATAAACCCCAGAAAACAGAATATTTGGAAAGGAGCAATATATAACCCTCAACTAGTAATATAACTAGTATTATTGGGCTCGGGTGTTACAACAGTGCATCTTGAACTCTTTGTGGCTTAGGAAACAGGTTCAGGTCTGTCGCCTAAGACTTTTCAACTTTATAAGCCGTGATGGTCTCATAAAGATTTTTCTCCCTTCAAGTCGAAAGGATCTCGTAGGTGTATTTTCTCATTAGGAATCGTGAGGATTCCTAAGTGTGCTTTCCTTTGAGAGTCGTAAGGATCTCACAAGAGAATTTTCTCCCTTACAAGTCGAGAGGACTTGTAACTGATCGATGAGTTGGCCTTTTTCCGAGTCGAAGCACTGCTCCGACGAGGAGGTCATTGGTTGACGTATTTCCGCGACGGGGTCATCGGATGACGTATTTCCGAGACAGGGTCATTTGATGACGTATTTCCGCGACGGGGTCATTGGATGAAGTGTTTCCGCGACGGGGTCATTGGCGACGTATTTCCGAGACGGGGCCATTTGCTGACGTGTTTCCGCGACGGGGTCATTGGCTGACGTATTTCTGAGACGGGGTCATTTGCTGACGTGTTTCCACGACGGGGTCATTGGCTGACGTATTTCCGCGACGGGGTCATTGGATGACGTATTTCCGAGATGAGGTCATTTTCTGACGTGTTTCCGCGACGGGGTCATTGGCTGACGTATTTCCGCGACGGGGTCATTGGATGACGTATTTCCGAGACGGGGACATTTGCTGCGTGTTTCCGCGACGGGGTCATTGGCTGACGTATTTCCGCGATGGGGTCATTGGATGCCGTATTTCCGAGACGGGGTCATTTGCTGACGTGTTTCCGTGACGGGGTCATTGGCTGACGTGTTTCCGATACAGGGTCATTGGATGATGTGTTTTCGAGACGGGGTCATTGGATGATGTGTTTCCGCGACGGGGTCATTTGCTGACGTGTTTCCGCGACGGGGTCATTTGCTGACGTGTTTCCGCGACGGGGTCATTTGCTGACGTGTTTCCACGACGGGGTCATTGGCTGACCTATTTCCGAGATGGGGTTATTGGATGACTCTAGGTTGTCTGCGAACCGTAGAGTCTTAGAACTGGAGACTTTGCCGTGATTCCGATTGGTGGTGTCGCATCCGTATTTTTCTAGAATGAGGAGGAACATCGTTGTTGGTCTCTAAGCTGTAAATGTGGTTGTCGAGATTTGGAACTAGGGGCTTTACCATAGCTCCGCTTCGTTGCGACCCTGAGGTCGATTGTTGGAGTTGAGAAGTAATGCCGTGGTGATCTTTTGGGATGCAGATGTTGCCGTCGAGATCTGGCTCTCTCTTTAATAGAGTCTGGTGGGGGAAACATGGGTCCCTTTTTTTTATGCCCATGGATTGTATACAGGGGTCAGAATAGACTTACCTGTAGGGCAAAATTTTCATTCTTTCATTTTTTTATATCTTTCCACGATGCTATATCATTTCAGCTTTTTATATTGCGAAATTCGAGATTGCCGAATCATTTCGGCTATTTTTTTCGCGGTGCCCAAACATTTCGGCTATTTTTCTTTTTACTCGCTGAATTTTTATTGCGGGTTGTCCAATCATTTTGGTTGTTTTTGTATGCATATATTTTACTTGCTGATTTTGTTGTAAGTTGCCCTATCATTTTGGTTGTTTTTGTATGCATATATTTTACTTGCTGATTTTGTTGCAAGTTGCCCTATCATTTCGGCTATTTCATATGCATTTATGGTTCGCTGATTTCTTGCCGCAAGTATGGCACTTGGGATCTGATACCGATTTAGGCATCAGTATCGCTACAACTGGGATATTGCTAAGAGCGAATCAACATTTGCTTTTGTCGATATCGAACAAAAGTGGCTTAGCAAACAGGGTTATGATCCTGTCAATTAAGGCTTTTGACTTCATGAGCCGTAAGGGTCTCATAAAGATGTTTCTCCTTACGAGTCTTAAGGATCTCGTAAGTGTGTTTTATTCTTAACAATCGTGATGATTCTTAAGTGCATGGTCTCTCATAAGTCGTAAGGATCTTATAAGAGTGTTTTCTCCTTATAAGTCGAGAGGACTTATAAGTGTTTGTTCACCGAATAGGGTAATTTCACGCTATTGGTGGAACTTGGTGGGGGAGACGTTTATTTGTGCCCATGGATTGTATACAAGGGTCAACATTGGACCACTTGTAGGGCAGTCTGTGAATTGTGATGGCTTAAGAACAGGTTCAGATCCCTGTAACTTAAGGCTTTTGAATCCTATGAGCCGTGAGGGTCTCATAGGGGAATTCTTCTTACAAGTCGTAAGGATCTCGTAAGTGTAACTTTTCCTTAGGAATCGTGGGGATCCCTAAGTGTGTTGCTCCCTTGTGAGTCGTAAGGATCTCACACAGGTATTCCCTCCTTACAAGTTTTGCTCTGATTGAGGGAAACAGTGGTCTGCGCAACCACAGCCGAGGTAGTGGCTTGCGGAGCCGCAGCCGAAGGAGATGCATGTGGAGCCACAGCCGGAGGAGATGCATGTGGAGCCTCAGCCGAAGTACCCTGTCGCGTCTGTTCACTTTTGTGTGTAATAAACGAATAAGAACTATGTATTAGTCGAATTCGTATCATTATCAGGTTATTGCGAAACCCCAATCTATGAATACTCAGGGATTTAAGCCTTGTTTGGATATCTAGTTTGGAAAACTGTAGTTTATTTTAATTAGACAATTTTTATGCATGTATGGTTAATCAAAGCTAAGTCTACAACCAAATAAGCTCAGGCTACGTACTAATATTGGATATGTTGCTATCTATAATATGATATAATATTTTACTATTAAGTAGTATACGTACCATCATCTACTTCAACTCCTGGACGATGGCCTTCAAGGTGGAAATATCTTGCTCTAGACGTCGCTCACAGGAGATAGAGGAAGTAACCGCTGGAGTGGAGTCCAACCTCATATGGGCCCTGCTAGGACCCAATCCCCGACCTCTCTCCCAACCTCCATGGTGCCCTCCGTGTACGGCGTCTAGGACTGGGGTCAGTAACATCGGATCGTTCTGTCTAGTAAAATCGATCCCCGATACCTCCGCCTGCTCAACCACCCGCTCCTACACCTACATTAACCAGTAAAATATAAGTATATCATTTAAATTTGAACTTTTCAAAACAAAAATTTCAAATAGGGGTTGAATAAATATTAACACTTACGCAATACTCCTGGGTAGCGGTGTCGGGGTATCGAAGCTCGCCCATGGCGGGATCTGTCGAGGTGCCGTGGACGATAAAATACACGGTCAGCACGCTCGTTGTACTACCCTGCACCAGGGTCTGAGATATCTGCAATTCACAAAAAAATTACATATATTATAAAATGACTCTTAATATTATATTATATCACATTAGATCTATTGTAATTTACCGATGCCTCCATGGCACGAGTAATATTCCTCGAGCCACCTGTATAAATGGGGCGACCTCTCTTCGCCGACTTCCTATTCTCTTTATTTTGATCCGTCTGTTTCTGCACAACACATTCAGAATTAGTTTTCTAATTAAGCAACACAAAAATATAAATTATATACTAAACAATGAATTACATTTAAAATACAAACCTGTTTGCGCTGAGAGTCGAAATATTGGCACAAGAGAGACCATGTATCTACGTCGACTCTCGCAAAGGCTGGAGTATGTAGGAGAGCCGCTCTCTCTGCCTTGGGGGTCGCCATCCACATGGAATAGCAGTCGATCTTCAGCTCGTTCCTATTGTATCGGACCTTTGATTGCATGTTCTTCATCAGGCCATGGTACAGAGCGTGAAGATCGAGCACCCTCTCAGGGTGATCAGGGTCGGGTAGAGGCTGAAAATCGTAATCCAATTGCAAATACAAAAAAATAATGTTATTAAATTGCAAGTGTTAATAATAAATATATTGGATAAATCAAATGAAAATATATATTAATACCCGATCCTGATCCTAGAAGAGAGCGAATGAGCGCCGGTGCTGGTCGCCCCACTCAACGTGAAGTGGATACTTCTTCACGAGGCAGCTCTCATCCCCCATATACCGGCCGAACCTCTCGGCATAATCGTCGGTATTGCGATAATCAGGGGTAAAGAAGAGAGGGAATGCTGCCCCGCCAGCTCTGTCGGGCCTCAGCCTGTGGGACTGATTCGGGCCTCGAGTCCCCCTCTCGGGATGGGGATGCCCTGTATCAACAAGAAATATCAAGACAATCAATATTAAGACAAAGTGGTATTAAGAAATCAAGGTTTAACGAAAATTGAAGTGTGATATATACGTCCGGCGACAGAAGCACGAGCCTGGGCCCGGGCAGCAGCACGAGCGGGACGATAGTTCCTCCGGTGAGGAACAACCGGTGACCCAGACGTGGACGCATCTCCAATTAGAAAATAAATATCGATAAAATTACATGAAGTTCATATTTATTCTTAAAGGATATGTAAAATGAATAAATATTTTATATTTATTCATACAAACCTGCAGACTGAGCGGAGGGTATGGAAACGAAGGGAGTGACCCCTGCACCAGATGTGGATGCACCACCTATAATTAGACAATCAAATATTGACTATATAAGTAATTGCAAAAATAATGTGTATATCAATAATATAACATTCTAAATCAACATGTATACACTATAGGATATATAAATATACCCGCAGGTGCGGTGGTGGGCTCTGTCGGAGATGTGGAGGCACCACCTACAGCCTGAGATGTAAGTACGTAAGAGAAAAAAGAATGTATGTATATTTATGATATAGCATTCTAAATCAATATACATGTACTATATGATATATAAACATACCTGGAGGTGCGGGAGTGGCCTCTGTCCCTGATGTGGATGCATCACCAACAGCTAGACAATCAAATATTGACAATGTAAGTAATTTTGACATGAATATGCATGTATATCAATAATATTACATTCAAAATGAATATGCGTGCAATATACCTGGAGGTGTGGCAATTTCCACACGGAAGGAGGCATCCGAAGGGGTCTCCAATCGGGGTGCAAGACCGGCCCTCTGAAGCTTCCTACGCAGCTCTCCGGGCGGCAGAACCGCTCTGCCTCTGCCTCTGCCGGTGCCGTGGATGAGCTCCTGCCGCCCCTTGCTGCTCCCGTCATCTTCATCAAATCTAGATAAAACGGTTCGTGGACGCATTAGACAATCATTACATATGCATGCTATATATGTATATATAATAAAATGTGAAGTAATAATATAACATTACTGATAACCTTTTTCGTTTCGTGGACGCATTAGACATATCTACTTGGATTTTATCATTGATATCATTTCTAACCCACGTAACTTCATGATCAGCCGAAGACAACCCGTTTTTCGAAACAGACGGTTGGAGCACTC
This sequence comes from Agapanthus africanus, assembly GCA_030015575.1. Lineage (NCBI taxonomy): Eukaryota > Viridiplantae > Streptophyta > Magnoliopsida > Asparagales > Amaryllidaceae > Agapanthus > Agapanthus africanus. The sequence continues at coordinate 889,969,563 of JASDDO010000024.1, read as the reverse complement.
TAAGTCTTCCCTCTTCTTCATCCTCATCGCTGTCCTCGAATTCTGGGACATCGTAAACATCCTTAGGTTTCCAACGGCATACGACACTCCATCCCGGATCCTTCAAACACTGTGAGTATTATACTTGGAACGCTTGGTTCGGAAAGATAAACAGATCTTCCTGACCGTAAAATCGAAGTGTGTTCACACTGATCAATCCATATTCATCTGTCCAAGTCCTGAGATTGCTTCTCCACTTATCCCTATCAGTTCGTGTATCGTACCAAGTACACTGAAATATATAAAACGGTTCTGATCGTCCGGGATATTGGATGCCAAGTATACAATTTAAGTATCCGTAATAAATCACACCATCCGATCCTACCGACGCAATCCCACTATTCTGAGTGGTTCTAGATATTTCTATGTCCTTAACTTCGAATTTGTATCCAAGGACACCGAATCCTTTATAATATGCAACCTCCATACTATGAAACTGACCTAAACATCTTGATTCACTCTCTAATGATGCAGACAAGTTCGTATCGTGGATCTAACAAAACAAATTTTACGACAAATACATAACGATATAAGTTTAGATTAAAACTGATAGCAATAACATGTTATTCGAATAACTTACATGATCTGCAACCCAATCGCAAAAATATCCTGATGATATTTTTCCAATCGTTCATCGTTCCAATCAGGATCCCCTCACGTACCTCGTTAAAATGAATTTTGTTCTCGACAATAAATTATGACATTAATATTATATCATTTCATACACACACAAACATAAATATAACAATTAATCCAAAAAAACTTACTCTCTAATTTTTTCAAGACGTGCGTTGTTGAGGGGGATAAAGCTGTGTATCTTGTTGATAAACATAGTGTCTACCCTCTTATAATCAGCTTTACCATATGGCCCGTCCTGAATTCTTCGAGCCCGGTTAAGTCTCGTCTCAATGTTCTCATCCAGATAGCGGGAACAAAATATGGTTGCTTCATCTAGAAGATAATCTTACATGATAGAACCCTCTGGTCGATTTCTATTGCGTATATACTTTTTAGAGTGTAGAGGTACCTAAAGAAAAATATGTTAAATAAATAAATACGGGCATACATGACAACAATAATTTTATAAATTGCGCGAAACGAAAAATTCTACGTACCTCTCGACGGGATACATCCATCGATATTGTACCGGTCCAGCTAACTTTGCCTCAGTTGCAAGATGAGCCGTCAGGTGTAATATGATATCGAAGAATAACGGTGGGAAAATACGCTCAAACTTGCAAAGTATTAACGCAATAGAATTTTCTAGTTTCTCCAGCGTCGCAACATCCAGTGTTTTAGCGCATAATTCTCTGAAAAAACAACATAGGTCATTGATTACTAGATCAACCGATTCGGGAAGGGAAGTCCTGAGGGCTAGTAGGAGAAGGTACTTCATAATAACATGTTGATCATGACTTTTCAGCCCATCGATCTTACTTTTCAGCCCATCGATCTTGCTTTTCACAATTTTTATTTTCTTGCTGAATGATCCTGAGAAACCTGTGGGAACTTTCAAATCATGCAACACCTGCAGGAATCTTTTCTTCTCCGGTTGTGACATATGATACGTGGCATTGGGAAGTACAAACTTGCATGGTTTACCTGCTATCGGTTTAGGATGCAATTCACTTCTAATTTCCCAGTCCTGTAGATCCATCCGAGTATTGAGGTTGTCTTTCGATTTCCCATATTTACAAAGAAGCAACTTGAGTATGTGCTCGGATACTCCCTTCTCTATGTGCATGACGTCCAGACAATGACGCACTAAATTTGTTAACCAGTACGGAAGCTCGAAGAAAATGCTTAACTTGTTTCAGAATGGTGGTTTGACCTGTTTTTTCGGATCCATCCCGAAGGTCACATTCTTGTAATCATCTCACTGAGCAATCACGTCATCTCCAGACAATGGGGCTGGAGATCCAAGAAACTCCTGATGACCATCAAAGTGAACAATGTTTAACCTGTAGGGGTGGTTTAGAGGCAGGAAACTTCGATGGCCACAATAACAAACCTTCCTGCTAAAATTCAAGAATTTTGATGTTTTATGTTGATGGCAATAAGGACATGCTTTGTGACCATGTATGGACCAACCTGATAGTATTCCATACTCAGGAAAGTCATTAATTGTCCATATTAAAGCCGCACGCAGTATGTATGTTGTATTTGTGTTTGCATCGTAAGTCTCTACACCATCAATGAATAAAGATTTTAACTCCTCAATCAGAGGTCGGAGATAGAAGTCGATATTGTTTCCCGGTGAGTTTGGTCCGTCGATAAGAAGATGTATCATAAAGTATGATTGGTCCATAGCCAAGCAAGGTGACAAATTATAAATTATTATTACAACGGGCCATGTGCTTTGGCTTCCAGCCATATAGTTGAATGGGCAGAAACCATCACTAGCGAGTCCGATTCTGACATTGCGAGGATCGCTACTGAATATTTCGTGCCTCCTATCGAAATCTTTCCATGCCGGTGAATCTCTTGGATGACTCATTTTTCCATCTTCACTTGGAGGAGCACGGTGATGCCAAATCATCGTCTCTGCTGTTTTCTTGCACCTAAATACCCTCTGCAGCCTCTGTGTTATGGGAAAATATCGTGCTAGCTTGACAGGTATATCAGGCTTCCTATCAGAATCTTTCGGTTTATACCTGGCCTCTCCGCATGTTGGACACTCTTTCAAATCTGAATTCTCTTTTCGGTACAACACGCAATTTTTAGGACATGCTTGAATCTTCTCACACTTGAGACTTAAATCAGACATCATCTTTTGGGCTCCGTACCAGCTGTCAGGCACGTTATTTTCCGGAGGTATAGAATCTTTCAAGAACGAAAGAAGTATTGTGAATGATTTGTTGCTCCATCCATTTAGGCATTTAATCTGGAAAAGTTGGACGAACCGTGAGAGGGTGGAATACTTTGCATTCTTATAAATTGGTTTTCTAGTATCATTCATGAAATTTTCATACTTATCCGCACGCGGTCCTTGACCGGAAGGAATGTCATCTTTGGTACAAATAGATTCACCTAAGACAGCCTCTACCATATCCTTCATTTCTTCTCCTGGAAAGAAATTACTGTCTTCTTCTTCTGCCGCATTACCGTTTACTCCTTCTTCTTCTGCCGCATTACTGTCTTCTTCTCCTTCCCTGTGATATAGCTAAGTTGTATAAAGTCTAGTAAAACCATGTTTAACGATATGAAACTCTGCAAATTTTACCTTCTGCCAGTACTTATTCCCACATCTATCACATGGGCAGAGAATCTTCTCTAACACGATCTTATTATATGCGCATGCAAATTCAATAAAAGCAGCAACTCCCGCGACAAACTTAGGTTGCATACGTTGTTGCCAATCCACATACATCCAGTTCTTAACTCTGATGTACTCATTGACCATGTTAGACTATATAACATATAAATTGGAGGTTATGATGACTATATTAAGAAATCTAAGAACGAGATGGTTACTGACAAAGGAGAAAACCCGTGTATATGCTTTGTGTGTGTGTTTGTCGTTCAAAAGAATAAATTATCGATAATCAAAATTAGATTTGAGGATACCTATGTATGAGTTGTATTCTATATATGTGTGTTTTAATTTATGATTTCACTTAAGTGTAGGGTTGTTAGTCTGTATGTGCTGTGTATGCGTTTGTTGTGTATTCGTGTTGTATGTGTGTGTTTCGAATCTCCGGCAGCTGCGGACAAAGCTGCCGTTAATTACCCCTTGCCTTTAGAGCGAGGGAATCTTCGATTGACGGGTAAAGCCGGTCATGCGAACTCAATGCAATGCGTTGGTGTGTGTGTTTTTTCTTTTTATTATTTTTTTACATGGAGTTCATCTCCTAAAGAATATTTTAAATGGAGTTAAACTCCAAAAGAACTTTAAATGTGGAGTTAAACTTCAAAAAGAATTTTTAAATGGAGTTAAACTCTAAAACTTTTTAAATGGAGTTCAACTCCAAAAAGATTTTAAATGGAGCTCAACTCCAAAAAGATTTTTATTGCGGAGTTAAACTCCAAAAGAATTTTATTGTGGAGTTCAACTCCAAAATGATTTTTATTGTGGAGTTTAACTTCAAAATGATTTTTATTATGGAGTTCAACTCCAAAAAGAGTTTTAAATGGAGTTCAACTCCAAAAAAATTTTTATTGTGGAGTTCGACTCAAAAATGAATTTTAAATGGAGTTCAACTCTAAAAAGATTTTTATTGTGGAGTTAAACTCCAAAAGAATTTTAAATGGAGTTGAACTCCCAAAAAGATTTAATGTGGAGTTAAACTCCGAAAGAATTTTAAATGGAGTTAAACTCTAAAATTTTTTATAATAGAGTTAAACTCCAAAAGAATTTTTTTATTGTGGAGTTGAACTCCGAAAGAATTTAAATGGAGTTAAACTCCGAAAGAATTCAAATTATCACTAATTAATCCAAATTAACCCTACCCTCTAATTAACCCAAATTAACCCTAGCCTCTAACCCTAAACCTGAACCAAACCCTAACCCTAAACCCTAACCATACACTAAACCCTAACCCTAACCATACGCTGAACCCTAACCATAACCCTAACCCTAATTACCCTAACCCTAACCCCAACCCCAACCCCAACTAATTGACCCTAACCCTAACCCTAACCCCAACCCCAACCCTAACTAATTAACCCTAACCTTAACTGAACCTAACCCTAACCCTAACTGAACTGAACCCTAACCCTAACCCTAACCCTAACCCTACCCTAAACTGAACACTAACCCTAACCCTCACCATAACCGATCCCTGAACCCTAGCCCAAGTAGCAACCCATTAATCATCAAAATTATAAATAAAAGCATTATTAGAAGTAAAAATTTGAGATTTACTAACCTGTAGCTAGGCCGACGATGGAGGAGACCGGTGGTCGACGACGCAATCGGCGACGAGTTGCGGGCGGTGGCGACGAGGAAGTTTTGGGAGATCGAGGGAGGTGGCGAGCCGCGGGCAGAGGGCGGTGGCGACGAGGCGTGGGAGAAGTGGCGACGAGAGGCGCGCGCGCGGGAGATCGAGTGAGAGAGAGGAATTTTTGGTAACGAGGACTTTTCTGTGCTTTTTTTAATTAATAACTCATATATATGCCCCTACGGACTTAACCGTAGGGCCTTCGTTTGCGGCTCCGTAGGGCCAAAGGGCAAATTACGTTTTAATATTTTTAAATTAAAACGTAGGGCACCGTAGGGACAACCATGGGGACCTACGGAGTAATCCGTAGGGACAATAAAATGTTGCCCCTACGGATGCCTTTAACCGTAGGGGCAACCCCTTATTGTAGTAGTGTATTTTATTGCGGTTTGCATCTGGTTTTCTTTTGTTTTTCTTCTATAAGGTTTTCCACTGTGTTTCTGATCACTCTGGCGGCAACAACAATTTGTATCAGAGCTACGTTCCGCATTTTTGCGATTTAAGTTTACGGTAGGTGTTGACGCTTGTGTCCGTTCTTAGATCGTAATTATATTGATAGTGATTCATAAGGATCTGAGGAAAAAGTATTTTCTTTAGAATTAAGAATGACAGATAACAAAGTAAATAACACAAAGCTTAAGATATAGAAATTGTAAGGACCTTAGTGCTCACACAGCAAGACTCGCAGCGTGGGCAGAAGAGAAAACAAAACATTTAAACTAAGCACTAGTGACCTATACCCCAAAATTGATTCCAAACACTAAACTAGATATCAACACATGCAAGGTTAGGGGGCTGGATCCCTTTGTAGTGTGTCCGCGAAATTGCGGAAGACCCCTACACCACTCCAAAGACTCTAGCAAGGCTCTGAAGTCGTCGGAAACGAACTTAGACGCTGATTTTCCCCGTTGAAGATGATTCACCCGAAGGAGTCTGAATCAAGCTCAAGCTTCACAGCTAATAAATCAAGTGAAACAATTCACAATAAAAACTTGCTAAGAATTGATTGTGAGAGTGATGTAGTGGTGGATCTCAAGCTATCTCTCTTTTCCAAATTTCCACTCAAGTTTTGAAGCTAACCATAAAAAAAGAAGAGAGGAAGAATAAGAAATTATGAATCAAATCCATCTCTTTTCTTTTTCTTTTCTTCCTTTTAATTGTGAGGAGTGGGTGGATGGGTGACTCACTCCAATGAGTCACCCATCCGCACTCTTCACAAAGCTTCTCATATGAAGTGGAAAAGGTGTATGTGCGCACACATACACATACATATTACAAAGTATGTATCAAAATACATATATTCGAATTCGTACCAAAATACGAATACCATATTCGTATAAAAATATGAATACCCGTATTTATATCGAGATAAAAACACCTATATTCGTATTAAGATACAAATACTCGTATTCGTATAAATACCGTATTCGTGTCAAAATACAAATACTGTATTCATATAAAAATACGAATACCAAAAGAGAGATAATGAGATAGATATAATACTATCTCACAATGATCCGGCTATTTTTCAAACCTGCCAGTATTATCAAAACACCTGATTAAAGTATGTGCACTGAATACACATATTTAATCGAACCTGAGTGCGTATCAAAATACACACATACTGTATCGTTTCGTCTAAACCGGAAAACTCTCTGTGTGGGACTCTACTCAACAATACGCTAGCAGTGGGTTTAACCATAAGTATGTCAGCGGCACTAGCTGTATATAACGGCTACCCAGGTATTGAACGAAAGGAAGGTCGATGAGCAAACTCATCTGTATCCCTACAGAGTTTGTAAGTGACAATCTCCGTACAGTCCGGTCTTTTCGTCTGAGAGTATCACATACCAAGTTTAGGGGGTGGATAACATCAGATCCCTAATAACCCGATAAGTCGTGTCGGTGTCAAGCACATCACCCACCGAAAAACTATTTATCTGCAATCAGTAAATCTCATCCACCTCGGCCAAGGATTTATGGTGATAGCCAATCGAACACAGTGCGATATCGACTCCCTATGCCGGGAGAGAAAAATCCCTGACAATCGCTCACTGCCTCCATATGGCTCGGGACTGTACCCAACTAAAATCTGTTTGCACGACTCAGCAGAACCGTGGTAGGATAGCAATCTAAGTATAGTGGGAACTCACACGAGACAAATGACGATCTTAGGTGAACAGACTACCTGTACTCATATCACCTGAGAACTGTTATCTGACGATAGGTATAGTACCATTTAGAAGTTCTTGGCGAGTCTGTCCGGTAGACTCACCTCCAGCGAGCACATGTATACAATCTTAGATGCAACACACCAATGGATATGAGACCTTCCCCCATCCCTCATTAGGGTCTAGAAACGTATATACCAGTCTACTCTGAAATATCGATACCCAGTCTAGATATTCTCACGACTAGGGTCATTTAAGGATGTGCTTATGGACTACCAAGCTCTCACAAGTATGATCGCCATCATAACTTTGGAAGTCATGCCAAGATCTTACGGGTTTTATCATTATGTATTAGCGACACGTAATAAAATGTATATATATACATGATAAAGAAAAAATAGATAGCATATTATTATCTTGAGTAAGACTGTTTTACCCATATAGGTCATCCTTCAATTATCATAATCACCTATCTGAAATTACAATAATTGCCTTGAGGGAACTATAGCAAACGTTCTTCCACTTGCACTTAAGGACAATATTGCGGTATCACATACCCACAGCTCGTGTTTTACCGAATACCCAACTTTACTACCAACAGATCGTGTGTTCAAGAAATAGCTTCAGTGAGTGGATCCGCTACAATGCTTCTAATTTTCTCTCTCTATATCTTGACTTCGCGGAGATCAAATATCTTTCGAACTGAGCGATACCCTGCCTTAGAATTTGTCTAGATACCTGATGGGACCAAGTTCATAAATGAATATTTTTATCCAACAAACTTCTTGGGCTGTATCATCCGCTAATCATAATCAGCAACCCGCACCATGTCTTCCTCAGTAATATTCTTGGAACTCCGTCCAACAAACTGCTCCTTAGAATAGGATAAACTTATGACTCTGAAAGCCATTCTATCATCTAGGTCACCTTGGAAGCCTCTTGTTGGAGTCCTGTTGAGGCTGCCATTACTTTACACCAAGAACACCCTGATATGTTCTTCACCGCTTCCTTTTGTTTCTCCAGGATTAATATCCGTTTACTACACAAAGTGCGAAAGCAATTTCTAGTATAGTACTTGATATTGTATAATTGACCCAATTGGCAAAGCAATTGGTATGCCATTCATGCGAGTCCCTCTCCAAATCAGTCTGGAAGATATCATTTTAGAGAGGATGCCTCTATCACTTGCGGGCACACCACCACACCAGGAGTCCTCCATTCTAAAATCCTTTAGAATGGTGTCTAAATACCCTAATTGGGACACTTCCCAAATCTAGATCTAACGACATAGATCTAGTTACCAGAATATCCGATATATTATCTAGATATTATATGGAGAAACTTTTATGACAACCACAGTTTAACTAATTGTAGTATAGGAACATCACTTCCTATTAGGTGTATGTAATCCAAATACCTGGATAGTACTCCCTACATCTTTCTTACCAGGTTCATACATTATTTTGATGAAATCAAACATCTTGACTGTCACATCAAAACAGATGACCCACTCCGCAATGCTCGCTTTAGTCTATAAATAGATATAAGTAACTTGCACACCTTCTGTTGCTCCCACTGACTACGACAACTCTCTGGTAGAGTCATATACACGTGCACTTCTAATTTCCTATTTAGAAAGACGTTATAGTCATTCACTTGCTAGATCTTATATTTATGAATAGCAGCAGTGGCAAGTCATATCCGTATGGATTTTAGCACAGACATTGAAAAAAAGGTTCATCATAATCCACAGCGAGTATTTGATGAAAACTCTTTACTACAAGTCTAGCCTTATTAGGTTAATACATTTCCACCTGCACTGATCTCGAAAGATCTATTTACTCCTAATAGGTTTTACCCTTTTAGGAGTACCCAGAAAATTTCATAATTTACTGAAGTGCGTGGAGTCCAACTTATATATCTAGCATCTGGCTATCATCCGAAAGTCACAACTTTCCAATGACAGCTAATAACTAGTAAGGACATCATAACCATGATGCAAACCTTCCTGTCATCGTCTATGAGGAAACTGGAGTACCACTCGAGTGGCTGATGTTACCTACTAAAATGTGCGGAGTGGCTATGGTTTGTCGATCCAATTGAATATCTAGGTCCTACTAAATTTTCAGTAACCGTTTGAGGTTCTGAAATCACTTCCAGTTCTACTATACCCCCACTAATTATTTTGCAAAGAAATTCTTTTTATAAAAAGACGGCAAGTCAAGAATAATACAACTATTGATGTAACAACCCTAAACTTTCTGTATAATTTTTTTCAAAACCACAGAAAGAGGTACTTGAGCCCGAGCACAAGTTATAAGTTTGTTATGCTTTAGAACATCAAGAAACAACTTGTAGCTCATTGGTAAAGCCTTGCACTACCGTTACAAAGCACCAGAGTTCAAATCCCATCAGCCACACATTATTTTTATTTTAATTTCTTTTACTCTTTTAGAAGCCTAAGAGTGTACACGTGCACTACACATAATAGGGTAAGTTACAGAATAAACAAACAGGTCCACGAGTCAAGACCAAGCGACGGGGACACGTGGCAAGGAGACGCGGTCCGACTCGTCCGGCATCGCCGGTCCGACTCAGTCGAAACCCTAACTTTCTTTACCTATTGCGACCTTTGAACTCCCCCCATAACCGCTGTATTATTTAAATTCTCTGCACATTTACAGAGCAAATTAAAACACTCATTTAATCCATTTTAAATACAAAATTTTAATACACCCTTTTATTACCCTAAATCTTAATTTTTCCTATAAATACTACACCTTAAATCACGCCTCCTCACTCCCAAATCCCTGCCCAAACTCTCAAGAAAATCCCCAAGTTTTTTGTGTGCAAGTGGAGTTAGCAAAGGGCGAAGCTCCGACGAACTTCCGACGACGACCCGAAGAGATTCCGACGACGAAACGACGCACCAGCACCTCCTACCTCTTCCTCCTTCTCTCTTCTAGTCAAATAACCTATAAGTCCCTACTTCTTCCCCTTTTCTCTACTCTAAAAACATTCAAAACAAAAACTTGTCGGAAGCAGAGTTAATCTGACTTTCGATTCGGTTTTTCCTTAAAAAGTTCTATTTTTCTTAAACACAATAATATCAAACTCTTATGTCAGGACCATTAAACATTAACAAAGATAATAGAATAAGTTTGGCATCAAAATAATAACCGTAGTAAGTTTTATTCCATTTTTTACATTAAAGTACCTTCATGTTTCATTTCGACATACTTGAACTTTTTAAACCGTATTACCTTAGAAAACTCATGAGGTAATGACCTACCTCCACACAACACTCATATGTAACATAGCACGATGAAATTTGGGAACATAGATTTAGGAAAATACGATTTTACACATAACTACATCTGACTTATAAAAACCTTTTTCTACAAGATATGTATTTTAACAAATCTTTGCAAATGCGCCTCTACAACCCATTTCGGGAAACGCGTTCGGGATGGTGCTGATTATCGCACATCCTCGGGCCTAGTAGAGTGAGATGCAGACCTCCGCAAGGAGCATACGATCTCGAATGATTTAAAATACAATTTTCTTTAGAAAATGTGATTTCTATTATAAATAAAACTTATATTTTTAATAAATAAATATATATGTAATTAATATCAAAATATCAAATTTTAATATTTATAATATTCCACATTTCCAAAATTCAAGAAAAACATCTCATTTACAAGAAAATACCATACAATTCCAATATTACAAATAAATACCATATATTATGAAATTAGGTTTTATTCACTAGAAATGTCATATTGATAAAATATGCATCCATGGAAACTCTAAAGATGATAATAAAATACTTGAGGCGTATATTGAAAATTATACAAAATTATTTTTACATAAAACCCCCTCAAGTTATACTAAATTACAATAAGGACCTTAATAAACATAGGTTTAAGCGGGACCAGTCTCTTGAGCCTCAGGGAGCCAGAGATATGGGTGCTTACCTATTTAAGGTAGACAACTTATCAAACGGTGTTATCAATACTGTAATTTTCTTTGAAAAAGAAACAAATCTTGCCGTCCATGTGCAGCAGTTACCGATAGCACCAAAACATAATTCAGGATTCAATTTATTTTCTAATTGTCTGGCTCAGACCGAGTCTCGATATAATAAATCTGACTTGAATATGAGTCAAATATATAACACAATTCAATATGAATCCATATATTCAATCTGTTCAATCTAATCAATTTATATTGACCGAACCGAACCATGGATATACATCCATCTACATGATTCTCCAGTTACATCCATTTACTGATATCATGGTTCCAGCAAGTCATCCATCTATATACAATATACAATTCAAACAATACAAACAATACAATCAAGACATCGCGGGGTTTCTAAAGGGGTAGACTGGTACGGAATATGTTAAAGGTGGCACGAGGTGGTCACTTAAGACGTAATTACATCCATACCATTGTTCCATGGTATTATCAACGGAGCCTTGTACTCCTGATACCTTAGTCTCCGGAATAGCGAGACTCCTCTCGTATACACTGGTATCTTCTGTACCAAGCTACAAACAACAACGTTAACATAATAATCAACATTATAATAGTTATACTCTTTCTCTGTCTATTCTTGTCACGCACCGCTTCCCAACATACGGAATACGAGGGGTGACAAGGTCAGCCCTGCTCCTACGGTCAAGAAAATATCCTGCCGTAGTCACACTTCGACTTCTAGCATCACGTGGTAATCAGTAATTAATGCACAGGTAAAGAGAAATGCAGTCACTAATCTATCAAAAGGGATATAAGATATACCAGATAGAGATCAAGGGAAAGATAGCGCCGGCGCCGCTGATCTAGATGCCGCGATATCCTCGAGGTACGACCGATCCTGATCCGAGCTAAGTCCACTTCTCACTCTGAGTATGCATACTCAGGTCGTCAGAGCGACACAATAGCAATATATATAAATACATATGTAAACATGTGCAATGATGATGAACATGAAACAGTAATATGGAACGATGACGTGAGCATGAAATAATCGGTACAGGTAAACAGTAAAGCAGGTATATCGAATCAGTATCAATGCATGTCCATGTCACTAAACCTATCCGTCTCTAAGTCTCACTGTCTGGGTCGCTAAACCTATCATTAGTTCAAGTGTGAGCATCAACCACCGCAGGAGTATTCTCAACCCAAGGGTAAGCCTCAGGGGCAAGGGAACACAGGCCCGAATCACGCTCACTAATAATCAGTAATATCACCCATATGACTCTCAAAATCGCTGTATATGCCGGCAGTGGGACTCCCGAGATTCTGTTGATCGAACTCACACTCAAACTAACCCACACCCCGTGGTCTACATCAAATACCGACCATAAACCCAAATACTAGTCGGTCCATGACAAGTCTACGCGAGAACTGGAGACAGGATCTCCATCATGTCTCGACTGGTATCCAAGATAAATGGACAGTGTTTGACGCCTTACCTATGACACTAATATAAGTGCTTCCATAACCGTCCCATTCCAGTTATAGTTACACTTATACATGCCCCATAGACGTCGACAATGCAATAAATTAATTGGGCCCGCTGATTGTGTACAAGTACGCGTCACTTCACTTATTCATTCACGCTTTAACACTAACGTACTTGCCACAATCCAATCACTAATATCTATCAGTGGGTAATGTGTCACGGTCACTAGATTATCGATGTTTGTGACCACTATTCAAATGAGGGTATAACCGCTACATGGTATGATGAGAATGCAATTAATTACGATATGAATAAAAATATCAGCAGCCAGTGTCCTACCACTTGCATAATTTACTATAAATCACACATAGAATTTAGCAAAACAATATAAAAAGGGTAAGTAGTATGTTTAATTATCTATCCATCAAAATTGGTTTCGCGTTAATCGGGTTTCAGGTTCGCTAGTTATAGTCATTTTATTTTAAGTGTTTACTGCTGGAAATCCAATTTCTGAACTGGAAGTCCGTTTCGTAACACGTTTTACTCCCAGTTGGACTTGAAATCCAATCACAATTAAAAATTAAGGTTTCAGGGGTACAAAAGCAAGTCAAAGAGTAAGTCTCTGCACTGGACTGCGGTCCAAGGTAAGATAAGTTCTTTATTTTCGATATCCAGAGTATATATCTAATAGTAAAGCTACATGTCGGGTTAAATATTTTGCAGTACCCTTCGCAACGAACCTAAGAACACTGCAATTGGATTTTTCTAGAATTGATTATGAATTTTACAGTGTCAAGGGTGCGGTAAATCATAAGTTTCGGTATTAAGGTTAGGGCATCACTTATGAGTAGAAATGGCATCGATTTGCTACCAAACTTTCTATAGAATGTTAGTTAATAGTATTAGGGTCTAAATATCATGAGTTCCGCCATGTTTGATTAGGTTTACAAATCGGATTCCGTATTAAACACATAGGTTTAGCAACCGATTAATGGTCAAAAACTCGATTCAATTATTTGGCCTATACGAAAATTAATTCACGGGTTTCTATATGTCGTTAGTCATAACATAATAAGCTCAATTGTGTCCCAACAGTATTGTCAAATTTATCAAGACTTATTAGTAAAATTGCTATTGTATTTTTCGATATTCTGTATACTTATCGATATGAATAGAGTAGGATGTAAAGTAAGTATGAACTTGCCTGAAAATGACCGGGGACACAACCATGATGACGACGACGACAGCAACGGCACGACCACGGCACAACGAACACAACGCCAGCAGCAACAGCAACAGCAAGCTTGGACTCGGCTATGGCTCGAGCTCATGGCACGGCCTCGGCTATGGGCTTGAGTTTGGCCTCGATGAATTGTGACGGGGTGGCTGTAGTGATGATAGAGATGACGGTGGCTAGTTGGAGCTTTTTGGTAGAGGCGATGGCGATGGCATCGGCGATAACGATGGATGCTACGGTGACTACAACTAGGTGTTCGATGAAATGACAGGCTGAGGGAGACGTGGCAGCGGTGACGATGGTCTCAGCGGCGACGGCTCAGGTGCAGGCAAGGGTGCTTGGGGCAAGCTCGGGATGTGGGATGGTGCTCGGCTCGGAGATGGAGGTGTCGAGAGGCAGGGCTGAGTGGAGGAGGTGGGGTGAGGCTCGGCTGCTGGAGTTGGGAGCTCGGCTCGTCCTTGATGCTTGGAGACTCGGCGGCTAGGATACCCGGCGATGGCTCAGACGATGGTCCATGGCACAGGGGGCTTGGGCTCGTCGGTCGGCGGTGTTGCAAGCGAGGGCTCCGATGATGGGAGGGAAAGAGAATGAGAGAAAGAGGGAGGCAGGGGGAGAGACTAGTGTGTTGAGGAAGAAGGGAGGCAAGTGAGGGGATCCAGGGTCAGTTAGGCATGGGCTCCGTCATGGGAGCGAGTGTATAGAGAGAGAGCGGTAGTGAGGGAGTGAGAAAGAGAGAGAGATGAAGAAAGAGGGGCCGGTTGTGAGAAGAGAGGGAGGCGAGGCAGGCGAAGGGATCACGAAGCATCGTTGAGGTGAGGAGACCTCACGAGAGGTGGGCAACGTCGAGGCCGTTGCAGGAGCGGGTCGTGCGGAGAGAAGAGGGGGTGGTTTGACGTGGGGGACGTGGGGATGAGGACGATGTCGCGGGAAGGAGCGGGTTGAGCGGAGGAAGTTGCGAGGAAGATGGAGAAAGTTGCGAGGGAGATGGAGGGGAGAAAGTTGCGAGGGAGATGGAGGGAAGAAAGAGAAAAGAAAAGGAGGAAGACGTGAAAAAGAAAAGGAGGAAGAGAGAGGGAGCTGGGGAGTGTGATGGGCCGGGTCGGGTCAGGTTGGGGAACGGGTTGGGTGTTATGGTGTGGGTTTAAGTTTGGGTTGGGGTTTAGAAAAATTAGATGAAGATTAATTGGGAAATTAAAATAATAGTGGGAAAATAATTAGGAAAAATATGATTTAATGGAAAATGAAATAGGAGAAATATAGGGAAAATATTTGGGAAAATATAGGAAATAAAGTTTTTAAAAAATATACAAAATTTTTATATACAAGATACCGTGTATTACATCATATCCCACTTATATAAAATTTCGTCCTCGAAATTAAAATAAACGATAAGCTATAAAATGCCATGCAAAAAGCAACAAAAATCAAATATTACTATATAGCGATTTACGCAAAAGCAACTAGATGAAAATCGGATATTTATATATATAAGAAATAGAGTAGTTAAAAGGAATAGTCACACATAAGGACATAACTACTAGTAGTGATAAACCACATGTATACAAATCCAATTAAAAATAGAATGACAAGAGTAAATAATAATGAAGGGTTGGCCGATATGCCTTAAGAACCAAAACTACTACGAATCAAGCAATTTAAAATAACTTGAGAAAACCCATATGGTGAAATACAAGAGAAAATAAAACAAAATAGTATGTGCGATATACGTTTGCACTATTGAAAATGTGAAGAATATCAAAGCATTTAGAATAAGTAAAATGGAAGCAGTTAATAATACGCAATTTTGAAAAAAGACAAAATAGAGAAAACGAAATCTCGAGTAACAACCGTCACTAAATGTAATTACAGTAATAAGAAATAGCACTAATAATGTGTAAGAGACTAGCCAGGGTATGGATTACAGTAGAGTAGGGTCTAATCAAAAGAAGTCGAAGTGTGGTGCTTTAATTAGAATGTTGAAGAGACTGGGGTCAGATTACTACAAGGTGCAAGGATGAAGTGTAATGAATCTCACGAGGGAAAGAAATTATTGGGGAGGGGAAACGATCAATGCATCATGCGGATCAATACTCAAAAGATTTGCATACTCAGAAACTTTATTATTATATATTTTTTTTCCAGAAAAATTTTAAACCAAGCCTACTCGAAAGATACGAGTGGCCCTAAGCTATACATAGATTTATTTGGCCAGAAAAAACAAAGATAAGTCGCGTCAGTCGCGATTATGGAAGTTCAACAGGTTACGGTAAGCTCTCGCGCTACGATAGGGGCGTCCATTTTCATAGCGCATCACAGGGATTGCCACTGGAGATTCTTCCGTCTCGAATTCCTCCTCACTCGAGATTTCATCCTCTGACCCAACCTCGACTGGGGCCTCATTTCCGGGCTCTTCCCTCACGGGGTTTTCTTCTCCTGGTCCTTCTTCCTCGGCGGGAGCTTCTTCATCGGGATCCTCTTCCACGTGATTCACCTCTTCTAGATTTTCTTCCATCGGGTCTTCTTTGGGGCCCTCTTCTTCATTATCAGAGTCGCTGATCATGTCGACTTCTGGGGCTACGACTGCGACTTCCTCATCATCGGGATCGCTATTGTCGAAAATAACCCGTGGGCCGTCGACCTCATCATCTGAACTCACCAGCATGCAGTCCAAGGAAACATAGGACCGAGTGTCATCATTGAGAGGTGGCGCTGCTCTAGGATTGGCTATGGCCTAAAAAGAGAGAGTCATGATCAGATAGTGGAACACACAAAAAACATAACCAAAGATGTGGAAATACCCCCAAACTTAACTTTGATCGTCCCGAGCAAACTAGTTTATTCAAGAGAAGAGGAAAAAAGAAAGGAGAAAACTAAGCACACTTTCGTAGGCAGACACGATTGCACTGAGCACGTGCAACAAGCCGTTAAACCTCTAGATGTCCCTAGTAGGAGGAGTGTTGTCTCCTGAGGGTTTTCAGCGGATTACACCCACAAAATCCTATAACAAAAGAGAGATGGTGAAATTTACATATAAAGATAAGAACCATAAAAGAAAGTCTTTGAAAATAAGAGTTTCCAACTATACTAGCTTTTCAGTTGTCATGGGCCCTATCTTAATAGTCATGAAAAAATGTTAGAAATCACATCATCCCTCAATAAAACATCGTCTTTATTCTTCATTCCTACCTTTCATCCAAACATTTGATCATATAACCCCACGTGTGTGTAAAGAACATCCCTACACTCGGAGAATTCAATTCAAGCTATCATACTCTTGTCCATCTACCTTAGTACTTTTTATTTTGATGAATATTAAGATTTGCTCACACATTTTCATGCGACCGTTTATACTTCTTGAGGTACTAACAGACCGATTACTCGTGTGCTTGCTGATTCGGTGATAATATTTTCCTCGTCTTGCACCACCTAAGGCTTAGCAGTGACTCCCAGACCAGTTGGCCTTAGGGCACTAGGTGAAGAGGCACCCTCGCTATATTTTTTTTATTGCTGCCTTGGCGATAACAAAACCAGTGTTCATTTTTTTTCACCATTTTTTTATTTTCTTCATTTTTTATTTCCTTCATACTTTGGCTTTTAGACAAGAGCATTTCAAGGTATCCTCTACTATCCCGAGTTTCAAGACGTGTGTAAGTGCATATAGTAGGGTATCAACATTCAAATGTTTGGCTTCCAGAATAGAAACTATTTTCAGACTTATTTTTATCCTCATATTAGTGACTTCCTTCATCTTACTAACCCTTGGGACAACGGCTCATAACTACTTATTACTAGTTCGTTTAAGAAAACTTCTAATTTTCTTGGTTTTCTTAAACTATTCCTATCTTTTGAATGTAATTTTTCACTTTCTACTCTTTTGTTATAAGAAAACAATTTTAATTTTTTTATATGTTGTGCTTATGCAAAATATGATGCAAATTGATGTGTAAATAAGCACAAACCTCCCCCAAACTTGTTTTCAACAGTGTCCTCACTGTTGTTATCTGCTGGATCATAAAAACCTGTAAGCTTGGAAGGACAGGACATTATTAATGTGGGCAAAAATATATGAAAGTGAAAATCCTCCCCCAAACTTATTTTTGGCTCACAAATTTGAGGACAAAAGTTATGTTCAAGAGCCAAAAATATACCCCCCCTCAAACATGAGTTAGACAATATGAAGCATTTTAAGAGGGGGTGAGTCATTTGGTCAAAGTAAGACTTTACAAAGACCAAAAGTTAACACCAACCATTCAAAGATTTTATCAGTATAGCGTATAGGTTGGTGGAAGAATGTGTTGTATCGAGTCAAGAAAAAATGGGGAAGGGATAAGAGGTGGTCTGGAAAGAGTTTGAAATTAGAGAAAAGAAAGGATGAATGTGAATGATTAGGAAGAAGGAATGGTGGCGGTTCAACCTCTATAGGTGGAGATTGATCAATCATAAAATCCGTATTGTTTAAAAATTCAAGTTCGTCGGCAAAAAGTTCTTCAAAACTTTTATCAATGGTGTGATTGAACATTTTGCTGTCAAAGAGTTTTGTGCCAAAATTTATCCAACTTGATTCATCAAAAATTATGGAGGTAGAGGATTTGAAAAACTCATCTACCTTATTTTCAAAAATATCCAAATCGAGTTGAATTTCTGGTATTATTGAACTTGAATTAACGGATTGTGGTTCATCAAAACTCACTGAAACTCTAGGAATAGAAGAATAACCGGATAAAGTAGAAGGTGAAATGGGTAAACAATTTGGTGTGTCGAGTGTTGCTGAACCAGATGTGGAAGATGGAGGCTGTATTTCGGACTGATCTTCGTGTATACCATTATTATCAACTTCAAGACATATTTGGGGTTCGGGAAGAATTAAAGGCTTAAGATGATGACCACAAGGAAGTGAAAGGATTTGATGAATTGGTGGGACAAATTCATCCAAAATTTCGGGTTCATCAATCAAAATATCCCCAACGTCAATCACCTCAATCAAGAGAAGGTTAAAATTCTCAAACTCCTCATCAAAAGTATGGTTTTCAATCAGTTTTGGTTCAAGAGTGGAGGTGTAGAGATCACAAGGGTTGGGTGTGGTTTCACTTGAAATGGACCCTTCACAGTTGGGTATATCAAACACTACAAAGTCACACAACTTATCAGACATTGTACTTGATGAATCTATGAAACTGGAGTTGTGGATTTCAGTTTGGAATGGGGAGGTTTGATTAGGAAGGGTATACAGTTCTGTCTTACTACCCAAATCCTTCATAATTTGATTTGTCAGTTCCATAAATTTTTCTAATGCCTGCTCCAGACTAGGCTTGGGTTGATAAGGGGTTTCAGTATAAGATTGAAATTCCTGTGGATAATTAAAACTCCCAAATGACCGATTAGAAGAGCTGTCTAGAGTAGGTGGAAAAGTCGGATTGGATTGATAGGAACAGAATGGTTGCTGAACTTGGGTAGGAGTAGGACCAATATTATGATAAGAAGAATATTGATATGGGTTGGTTGGTTGGCTATATACAAACCGCATATCAAACTCTTCTCCGGACAGTGGTGGTGATGGTTGATATTGGTCCGTGTTGAAACTTTGGCCTCTAGACCTAGCTATGTGCTCAGCAATGGACATTCGTCTAGGGGCTTCCTCACTCTGGGTATCAACTGAAATAGGTGTAGGATTAGGATACGGTTGATAAGACCTAGACTGAGGTGGCCAACTGTTTCTTCCTGCTTGTTCTATATGATCTCTTAAGGACATGGAAGAGCCGGACGATATACCGAAGGGATTTCGAAAACAAGAGATATCTGGTTGTGGACAGCAAAACTCGGCAAGTGTTCTTCTGTTTAGGTTACCCATTATAAGAATAAAAGAAGGGGAAGGGGTAAAAAGGGAAGAAAATAATTGGTTTGTTTTTGAAAAAGTGGACTCAAGACAAATCACCCTAAGATGCACAAGCAACCCTAGAACTAAGGTCACCTAGGTCCAGTCTCTAGACCGCTCCTAGACTTCCATTGGACAAGCCGCAGGATCAATCCTCTACCGCCTCCGTACTTCCCTTGTAGCGAGGTAAGTGCCAAGTAAGTGGGAAGGAACCACGTCGTGGGCCTAATTAAAAACCACTAGCCTTTGACACACTTGCCTAGGCACTACAAAAGTAATGCGGATAAACGATAGATTACCCACGACCTTCCTCTGTCCTTATTGAGCGCGACAGTCCTTAGAGTCTGGTCTAGATATTTTTTAAATTAATGAAGGGTTGATCTATATGCTCAGTTTGTGATTTGTGGGGCTTAGGAAGGGTGATGAAATCCCCACCTAATCTTGATTTGGTTTTTGCCCCTTAAAGTCCGTATTAAAATATGCAAAACAAAACCAATCACAAAACTTTTGCAAAAAGATTTTTGAGCGGCGCTATTTTGTAAAGAATCCTGCAGAAAATAGATTTTATTGGATTTGAGAGGAGAGAGAAGGAGTTGAGAATCTTACCAGAGAAGTGTGAAACCCTAGATCTCCCGTTTCCTCAAGTCCGTGACTCCAGATTCCCTCGCAAAATTCACACACAAATCGTTAAATATGCAATTTGCAGTTTTGTTTAAATAATGATATGAATCGTCTAAGAATTCAACACAAATAGTAAAAATAAAAAATTACGCACGTATCCCCGGCAACGGCGCCATTTGATTGATACGAAAGAGTGTATGTTTGTAGAATAACCGCAATCAATAACGGTGTCGCGTATAGCTAGACCGAGATGAGTACGGGTCGTCCTCAGGGAAACGTTGAATCTTTTACTCTTACTTTAGATGTGTTGAAAGAGAGAGGAGGGATAAAGAATTTTATAGAATGGTTTCTAGATCTACGTTAAAGAAGAATGAAAAATATAGATCTAGATTATTTTAAAGATGTAATTAATATAATAAGAGGGCTTGTAGGGTTCGTTAGGATTTAGTAATTATGGACGATTAATTAAAAGTTACCCTTTTTATCCATTAATAGATTTAGAACTAGAACGACGGTGATGCGTGTAGATTAGGGTTTCTGGAGGGAAAAGGAATCCCACTCTTAACCCTTACCTCGACAAGGAACTCCGTTCATATCTAGCCTTTACCAAAACAATCATTAATCTAATCTCTAATCGCGGTCGGAACTAACAAAGAATTGCTAGCGCGCCCGATTAGGATGTTAATGATTCTTTTGATAAAGTTCCTAAACTTTATAGGACTTAAAAAGGGTTTAGTTATTTTCATCGTCCATTAGCCTACCCTAATCTTACGAACCCTAACAAGCGGAGAATTACTCGCGCATGTTGGAAAAAGAAGATGAAAAGATAGAGAGGGAAAAAATAATGTAAAATACAAAAGAATTAAATAAAACAACTACCTTTATTAATCAACTTGAACAATCTACACTTTATTCCTTAGAAAATGATTACAAAAACTTGGTTTGCTTCTCGAACTCTTCCGAAGGAGGTAGATGAACAGTTGATGATCAGCCTGGATGCGTGAGCCGTCTTGGACTTCGTGATCTCTTCGGGTTGATGCCTTCTAACTTTAGCCCTTGGTCCTTTATATAGCCCTCAAAGAAGAAAACTAGTTACCATATATGGTGACTTCCTAATATGGTGACTTTGCATGTCTGGATTCTGAGTCCCTGTCAATATTGATTTTATGATTTTGGCAGATTTTTGATCTTGACATCTTGAACATCTTGATCTCTTGACCTGAGCTAAATCTTGCACAATATCTCTATGAATAATGTTGGTTTATTTATTAAATTAGAGAGAGTGGCTTAATCACTATATATGGTAATAAATCTTTAAGAAACTTGATTAAAAATATTTAATATGCTATGCACTTTATATGGTAATAAATCTTTTAACAAACATGATTAAGAATATTTGATATGCTATGCATCTTTTAATTAATAAAATATTATGCATATATTTTGAAATATTATTCTAACCATTTGTATGATATTATATCTTTTAAGAATTGTGATTAGAATATTTGATATGATATGCATATTTTCAATTACCAAAATATTATATAAATATAAAATGCCTATATTTTCCTTCATAATATTAATTATAATATATAAACATATGGAAAATAGTATTTTGCAGATAAATCCAAATATGTTTAATATTTATAATAAACACCTTTTATTATTTAAGAAATGTAAGGAAAATACTTATACCAAAATGCAATATTTTCAACTGAACAAGCACATGGAAAATATACGCAGGTAAGGACTGAAAATTAAAATTTTGGATAATGATGCAGTAAGCAGTATAAGGAAATGAATGGCATGGGAACGATACATAAATCACAACTCACATTTTTTTTCATTTAAACCAAGGGGTTCAACAAAACTACAAAGTTCAGATGAAAAGGAACAATTACTAAATAAAATAACTGGGTTTTTATTGAAAGCAGGAAGGGTGATAATTCTGTGTTGATATCTAGACCGCTGTGATCTCATCAGGCGAGTTCGAATCCTGCGTTGCGTCTATATTATTCTCGAACCTCGAACTACGAAACAACCAAGTTACTCAGCAGAAGTGGAGAGTGTTGACGAATCTCCTCTTTGTAGCTCTTTCCTAAGAGGGCAACCATTGATAAGATGCTCGTTGGATCCACAAATCAGGCACTGCCCTTTGGCTTGGCGACAATCCCTCTAAAAGTGTCCTGGCCTCTTGCAATAACTACAACGTTGGGCTCTCTGCTGCTTCTGTTGCTGAGTAACAAATGAGCGCTTCATCTGCACCCCACCTCTTTGTCTAACAGGAATTCTCTTATGGTTAGGGGCTTCCGTTGGTGCCTGAGCCATTTTTCTTTTTAGTCCTACAGCTATGAGATTGTTTGTTCGCCCCTGGCTTCCATCAAACCTTGCAGTACGTCCAAAATCTCGACGGTTTGACTCTAGGAAGTGGAGGTAGAAGAAGAGTCGTTGGAAAATATGGTCCTGAAGCAATAATTTTAGGACGACATAAGGTACAAGGTATAAGAATCAGAATAAGATATAGAACAAAACAAGAATATGTGGTGAGGTGAAACTCAATCGAATGGAAATCGAATGTAGAACTCTAAGTCACTCAAGTAGAGTGCTGCCTTGTAACTATACTGCAGTTCATAGTTACAATCACATAATTCTACTAGGTCACCCAAAACTCTAGCGGATGGAGTCAAAAAAATATAGCTTGACGAATAATAGGGATTCTAGTCAAGGATAACAAATTTACAATCTGGACCGAATGAGCGACATAAATTGTCAAGCCCTACTCGGAAACTGTAATCCCAATCTAAACCTGACGCTCTGATACCAACATCCATGGGTGTGTTCCTTGATGAGTAATACTGTATGACCTTCTTCTAAATGATGATATGCACTGGAAACAACTGCATAACATTTGAATATGGTTCCATCTAAATTAGTGCCTTTGATTTTATATGTACACAGAATGGTAGCATATCTTATAGTAGTTAAGATATGGAGTTATTCGGTTTTTATTTAAAAGCAGAATTCGGACTTACTCGAGACACGCTTCTGTTATGACAGTTTGTGGGTTATCCCAAACTTTCGCAAGCGTTTAGCTTCTACCATTTACAAGATCAATTGTCACGCTCCGCTTCCCAGTATTCGGGCAGAGGACGCGACGAGACCGCTACGTATTTACTCTGAAGTAAACACGCTAAGCGTATCTAAGCAATATAAGTGAAATGCATAAGAGACAATGACAATGGATATAATTGAACAACAGCTTTATTTATTAAACATTCTTTTTACAATACAACTGAAAAGTAAATACATGGAATGGAAAGCAATGCCTAAACAGTGGCATAACAGAAATTGAAAATACAGAATGTAAATGTGTACAAGGAATCTAAAGCTCTGGGTCGAAAGCTAGCTGGTCCAAATCCTCGCTGGTGGGCTCGATCTCCAGTGAGTCCGAATCACCTGACGACATTCCAATGAAGAAGAAAAAGAATATCGTCAGCGAACAAATCGCTCGGTAAGTCCCTAAGATGAGAGAGAAGTAGAATTGTAATACCCGGTATCTTGTATATAAAAATTTTGTATATTTTTTTAAAAACTTTATTTTCTATATTTTCCCAAATATTTTCCTTATATTTCCCTTATTTCATTTTCCATTAAATCCTATTTTTCCTAATTATTTTCCCACCCTTATTTTAATTTCCCAATTAATCTTCATCTAATTTTTCTAAACCCCAACCCAAACTTAAACCCACACCATAACACCCAACCCATTCGCCAACCTGACTCGACCCGGCCCATCACACTCCCCAGCTCCCTCTTCTTCTCTTTTTCTTTTTCCCTTATTCCTTCTTTTCTTTTCTCTTTCTTCCCTCTATCTCCCTCGCAACTTTCTCCATCTCCCTCGCAACTTCCTCCACTCAACCCGCTCCTTCCCGCGACATCGTCCTCATCCCCAGTCCCCCACGTCGAACCACCCCCTCTTCTCTCCGCATGACCCGCTCCTGCAACGGCCTCGACGTCGCCCACCTATCGCGAGGTCTCCTCACCTCAACGACACTCCGCAATCCCTTCGCCTTCATCACCTCCCTCTCTTCTCACAACCGGACCCTCTTTCTTCATCTCTCTCTTTTTCTCACTCCCTCACCACCGCTCTCTCTCTCTCTCTCTCTGCATTCGCTACTACGACGGAGCCCATGCCCAACTGACCCCCGAATCCCCTCACCTGCCTCCCTTCTTCCTCAACCCACTAGTCTCTCCTTCTGCCTCCCTCTTTCTCACATTCTCTTTCCCTCCTATCATCGGATCCCTCGCTTGCAATACCACCAACCGATGAGCCCAAGCCCTGTTAGTTATATGTATGCCCTAGAGGCCATTACTGTACATGTGATATATATTGTAGTGGATGCTTGGACATATATAGGGAGGACTTTCTTACTCGACATGCTATCTGGTTGCTCTTTATCTTAACATATATACTTATTGTCTCTCTATTACATGTTGATAGAGCCCTTAGGATCAGTACTTGACTATCAGGATTATGATGCAGATCATACTAGTGGGGACGGGGTAGTCGATAAGTACATCTTTCAAATGTTCCTAGTCATGGGAGTATCGAGACAGGGCATCGGTACTCCAGAGTAGACTAGCGTATGCGCTTCTTGACCCATATGATGGGCGATGGATGATCCCATATCCATTGGTGTTTGACATCAGAGAAGGCATACTGGTGCTCAGTAGACTGGGTACACTGGACGGACTCTCCGAGAACTCCTAAATGGTATTATACCTATCGTCGGATAGCAGTTCTCTGGTGACACTGGTATAGGTTAGTCTGTAGACCCGAGATCGTCATAGAGTCTT
The DNA here is from genome assembly GCA_030015575.1 of Agapanthus africanus. NCBI lineage: Eukaryota > Viridiplantae > Streptophyta > Magnoliopsida > Asparagales > Amaryllidaceae > Agapanthus > Agapanthus africanus. The sequence continues at coordinate 889,944,350 of JASDDO010000024.1, read as the reverse complement.
GTGTGATTCCCACCGTGCTTTGATTTCCACCATACCACGGTCAAGAGATCATGCAAAAAGATGGTTTTTGGGTACAGTCCCGAGTCACATGGAGGCAATGAGTGATAGGAGGGGTTTCGTCTCTCCCGGTATTGGGAGTTGATATTGCGCTATGCTCGATTGGCCATAACAGGAAATACCTGGCCAGGGTTGCTGAGATTTACTGGTAAGTGTTATCAGTAGTTTCTCGAACCATTATGGACCTTGCATCGGCATGACTTATCAGGCTATTGGGGTATGACGTTATACCACCCCCAGGCTGTGATATGCGACATATCAAACGAAGTGATCGGACTGTACGGTATTGTTACTGATTGGATTCGCAGGAGTACGAGCAGGCTTGCTTGTTAATCTTCTGATCTCTCAATACCCGGGTGGCCGTTACGTTTAGAAGACCGCTTTCGGCTTGTGGGTGTTTGATATGATCATCACCTACTGCCGACGTATTGACGAGTCTTTAGAGTCTCACACAGAGGTTTCCTGGTTCATGCGAAACGGAGTAGGGGCACATATGCGATATGTGTCGGACCGAGATTGATACAAGTATGCGATACCGTATTCTATTCTCGCAATATATGATATCGATCGGGTATATGTGATATAGCCGGGTTATCGGATCAAGTGTTGATTCGATAAGTTAATTCATTTGATATTAGTCGGTTATATGTAATATAGCCGGATTATTAAATTAAGAGTTGATTTAATAGTTTAATGTATAATTATGTATTTGATATATTAAATTATATTAACTAATATTAGCTCACTTAAGATTTTTTTCTCACTTTTTGATATATTGATATATATGTGATATATATTAATTGCATTCTTTTTGCATAAAATATATATGTGATATATATTGTTGTGTCATGCTAGGTTACACATGCAACTTGTATGTAAGAGACTCATACCATGCTACGGTTTATGTTAGGGTTTCATTTATCATTAAGTAATTACAAATTAGTGGATTAAATCATTGCTAGAAGCTTGTAGAAGCTTGTGGATAAACATTGACTAAGTCCACTCCTTTGTTTTTTTTAAGATATTTTGTGACCTAACCATTAACCCCTTACCATGGTTAACTCTCTACATGAGTTAGTATATAGTTGATATACTCACCCATGGTTGCATTTTAACCTTAATGATTCATTCATTCATCACTTGAGCTTCATCTTCTTCTTCCTCATTCAAGCTTTCTAGTTTTTGTAAAAGTGATGATAACTTGTGAGAAAAATATATCTAAAGTGAGCCCACTTCCTACTTCATCATCCTATACTATTAGCCATTCAGTTTAGGGTGTTTGCTTCACTAATCTATACAATTAGTTAAGAGATGCATGAGCTAGTGTCTCCCCGACGTAGATCATCTTCGACCTCGAAGACTTCGAAGCAAGCTTGTTTGTTTCTTCATGGGAGCCTCTCTAGAGTCCGGAAGTTCATGATCGCAGCGAAAGGACTATTACACGGAGCTATTGAAGTGAAGGACCGGTCTACAAAGGTTATATTCCTTGTTCACTTAGATGTAAAGAGTTTACATATCATGTTTAACCCTAATTCTCTAGTTCAATTACTTGGCGGATTGGTTTAGCACCCCAAAATTTTTAAAGTAGCATGATTGATGCTTGCCAAAACCTTCACAAGGTGCTAAGCTAACCCTACAGTGGTATCAGAGCCAAGCTAGAGCATTAGGCGTTGCGTAGGCGAAGTTTAAAGTCCGATCGAACTCCGAAAGCCCGAAATGACCCCCTTTCTGGAAATTTTTCCAAAAGTTGGATTTTTCCATTTTAAAAATTCTCAGAAAATCATGCAATGAATTCTATGGACACACCTGAAGAACGAAACCCTAACTCATCTAAGTGACCGCGGAACCGCGGCCAAAACATGATTTTGGCGACGGATCCGCGACGTCACTTAAGAGGCTTGGGTCGGGCCCTTCAGCTGTTAGTCCGTAGGTACTGGGGCATACTTCTGGGAACTTTTAATTTTTGCTTAAGTGTTGAGCTCTCTGAGAATTTTTGGGAATTCGTTGCATCGATCGAATTATCTAACTTCGCCTACCTATCTGTGATTGTGATACAATATTTGGAATCCACATAATTGGTTATATGATAACTAGTTTGAATTTTATAAATCTATCATATTAGTCTCATTTGATCGGTTGCCACGGAATTTTGATATTGATCAAAACTTCGTCGCAATTACGTAGTGTACGCGGTTACTCGCCGGGTAACCTTACTAGAGAGCCACACTCCATAGCCGCGACCAAGTGACTGTAGGAGAACCCCATAGCCAAAAGCATCCGTTCGGGTGCTCGCGGCTGCGGTGTTCCGCCTTAGTGCACTTCGTCGATGGTATCGAGGGGTGCGGCCGTCTATTAAAGTTTCCGACGAGCATTCGATCATATTATCGGGAATCTTGTTGAATTAACCGACAGGTTAATTGAAAGTGTTTTCAATATCGAGACTAAAATACTGGGTTTATAATTGTTAGGCATGTTATGTCTAAAAAATTCATTTGGTTAGGCATGAAATCCAAAGTATATGATACGTTGGGTTTATGATGTCTACGGTGGTTGCGGATTCGAACTGTTGTAGTTTTTCACTTTCTTTTCTGCGACCGTAAGTGTAATATGTGGTGTATCGCCGGTTTCGGTGCTATATGTCAATGACAATTAGGATACGCATATTTACTTATGTTGATGACATGTGATGTTATGTGTTGCTGTGATATGTTATATTGGATTATCGTGTTTTGAATAGCCGAGTTTTTTTTATGTGAGATGAGAGTTTTTCATTTTCATTCATGTAAAATTCATTGTATGTAATATTCTTTAATTGGGGCACTTCCGGGTTGAGGATGATGTCACCATTGATGTATATTATTTACTTTTCCGCATTAGGATAGACCCAAGATGGGGAGCACGAGTAACCGGGTTCTAGGGTCCAGTAGGAGACCATCTTGAGGAGTCGAGACTGGGTCTCCTAACTCTAAAATTGGTAGGGTTACTTGTCGCTCTCGTAGGGGTCTAGGGATGTGGGTTTGTCTATTCATCACAACCGTGGAATCCGCGTTTTTATGGCCTTAAATAAAACATGGAATTCCTAGTATATCCAATATTTCATATGTGATTCTTCTGCTGCTTATTCTGTGATGTGATCATTTGATATGTTCTGAGACGAATGCTTATATTATATATATGAGATATAATAAATATTGCTGCTTTCGTTTCTTATATGATGCTTAGGAAGCATATATTTTGATGGGACTTCATTAATGAGATTAATGAAATAAAAGAAAAAGAAACCTAAAGATATTGTAGAAACTTGTTTTAAAAAAACTGATAGCTCTAGTTTTTGCTTTGCATAGCGGTATTCCTTGTAGAATATCCAGCACCTTATTTGATAAGGAAAGAGCCGAGATCCCTTCACTGGGAGTGACCTCTTTAGCGAAACTACCAGATGCTATAACCCACTCGGTTTGTTTTTGATTGCTTTTATGGTTTTTGCTTTGCATAGTGGTATTTGTGAAATATCCTATACCTTATTTGATGAGAAAAGAGCCGAGATCCCTTCACCGGGAGTGATCTCTTTAGCGAAACTAGTAAAAGCCAAAAAAACACTCCTTTTCAAAATCACTCGATTCTACAACGATATCAAGTTCATTACGCTCATGGTTTTCTTAAAAATCTGCGTAGCCCTCCGTCATTTCAGATAAGTACTACTTAGTATTCGTGCTACGGTAGTTTGGCCTCTGTCAAGGCATAGTGTATGGTAGCTAACTAGTGCTTATCTTCTAGCATACGATGCGATTGGATTAGGATATTCGTACGGCGTAGTTTGTCCTTCATCAAGGGTCATGCTGGTGGGTTTAATTTAATCATGAAATGTATGGGTCTAACTTGACTAGCGGACTATGCGTAGTTTGGCCTTCGTCAAGGTCATAGGACATTAGGGGTAAAAACCATTATCGGGAATTTCAAGTGTTGAAATTTGCAATGAGATTGCATACCTTCTATGAGATAGTTGGATCCCGATACCCACTGCGAGTAAGAGTTACTCCTGGGAGAGTTTTACACATTACAATTAGCCGATCAAGTAGGTGTCTAGAAAGGTGTTAACGGGGTTACGCCCATGGAAAAACGAAGTTTATTTTTATTAGGTCCGTGCGAAAGCACGGGGAACCTCCCTCAAAGTACCGATACTAGCCTGGCTGAAAGATTGGCGAACTTGCAGGGTGTAATTAATCTTGACTAGTCTTACCTTTTAGGGTTTAAAGGAAGATTTGATTAAAACAGTGGGAGCCATCATGATTAGATAAAATAATAACCAATCTAATCCTGCAAGAGCGCACGCAGAGTGTTTTCTTCTCTCTCTGTCCTGATAGCAACAATGTCACGCCTTAATAAAGATAATAATATGGATGTATTGACCAAACCTGCTTATTATACTGAGCTAGGGAACGTTGGTTCCGCTCAATCTTATAATTGTTATAAGTCCGAGCAGGAAATAAGGGATATCCAAATTCCCATTCCACCCAATCGAAGAAAGTTCATGTTGATGCATATTCTTCGGGTGTCCTTATTACCGAGAACTATTTTTCAGTATCCTCCACGTCCTGGGTATGTGATACCGGATCAGGATCCCACATATGTAATATATTACATGGGCTACAGAAAAGGTAGAGAACTGGGAATAGGTGATATATCTCTAAGTGTTAGAGAATGGTGCAAGTGTTGCAGCCAAGTCTGTTGGCAGATATCACCTTGTATTAAATATATTGATTCTGAGCGAATGTTATTACATACCGAACCTGATATACAACATTACATCATGTTTTTTATTAAGTTAAAGAAGGATATAATTCTGTATTGGAGGATAATGTTGTGAACATTTTCCTGAATCAAAAGTTGATTCAATCTGGCACGTTATATAATAGCATATATATTCTAAATCAAACTACAGTTCAAAGTATGTAGAACACACACAAGAGGAGTAGTTCAGAAATGAACGAATCCTTCTTGTGGCATTGTAGACTAGGTCATATCAATATGACACGACCAGCTAAGTTACATAAAAATGAATATGATAATCTGTTCGAATTTTCATCTTATGCTACTTGCTAGTCTTGTCTCAAAAATAAAATGACCAATACTTCGTTTACTGGAAACAAAGAAAGAGTTAGTGAACTCTTGCGACAGATACATGATGATGTATATGGTCCCATATCTACAAATGCCAAGGTTGGTTCTTTTGAGAACTAAACGGGTAGAAGTATTAAAGTCCTACGATATGATCGAGGAGATGAATACTTGTGTATGGAGTTCCTGGAGTTTCTAAAAAGAGAATATGATTCTCTCTCAACTTATTCCTTCGTATACACCACAGCACAACGGTGTATCGGGATGGAGGTATCGCACCCTATGAGATATGGTGCGCTCTATGATGAGTACTGCTGAGTTACCTATTTTCTTTTGGGTGTTATGCACTTGAGAAGCTGCATACCTATTGAATGGAGTTTCATCCAAATCAGGGCCTACCACTACATATGAAATATGATATGGAAAGAGACCATGTCTTAAATGAGTTAAGATATGGGGTTGTCCGGCCTATGTTGAAAAGCAAAATCCGGACAAGCTCGAGGCAAGGTCAGTTGTGTAAGTTTGTCAGGATATCCCAAACATTAGTGAAGGAATATCTTATACCACTGTGAGGAACAAAAAGTGTTTTGTTTCTTAGCATGCCACCCTTTTAGAGAAGGAAATTATTGTGAAGAAATTAGTGGTCATGAGGTAGAACTGGAAGGAGTTCCAGCTAGACAAACTAACAGCTGATGATTTGGTGAAACCAAAGGATTCAATAGTCTCCAACAAAGCTCAGCCTCTCCACAAATCTGGTAGGGTTTCTCATCCACTTGAGAGATACTACGGTCTTCTCGGTGACAGTGGGAGCGAGGATTGTATCATGAGATGATGGCCCAACCGGGTTCAGGAAGTTGGAACGTCTGTTTTAATATGATAGTCAAAGAGTTTGACTTCATCAAAATGGTAGATGAACCTTGTATATACAAGAAGGTTGTAGAGAGTAAGGTTGTCTTCCACGTATTGTACGTAGATGACATACTCTTGATAAGAAATGGTTTCCTATGCTACATTCGGTCAAGCTCCTCTTATCACGGGGATTTTTAATGGAAGATTTGGATGATGCCTGCTATATCTTATGGATTATGATCTATGGTGATAGATCTAAATGGATGTTGGGAGTGTCCCAAATCCAGGTACATTAACACCATACTAAAGGGTTTAGTATGGAAGATTCTAAGTGTGTTGGTTCGCCCACTTACTCATCGATCACTCTCTCCAATACTGATTTGGAGAGAGCTCGCGTGCAAAGGATACTCTATGCTTCGGCAGAAGGCTCTATCAGAGTGTGCGATATTTTGTACCAGACCAGATGTAGATGACTTACTAGGTGTAATGATCAGGAATCAATCGGATCTTGGAATAATTACTGGACAGCTGAGAAGGACATTCTTAAGTACTTGAGAAGAACTAAAAGAAAGTTCTTGGTTCCAACTTCCAGATTGATAAGTTCGACTGAGAGTCAGTCACAGACATTGTCTTTACCCTCAGTAGAGGGACGGTATGTTGGAAGTGTTCCAAGCTAGATACCGTGACATACTAGACGATAAAGGCTGAATACATTGCTACCAATGATACTGCCAAAGTTGCTTTCTGGACATTTCTTGTTCATGAGATGATCATGATTCCGACCATTGAGCATCCAATAAGTGTTATTGTGACTACAATGGAATTGTGGCTTTGGCCTAGGAACATCGGTCCCATCAGCGTTCCAGACATATTCTGAGGTAAGTATTACCTGATCACGGAGATGGCTGATCTCTAAGGGATCGAAATAAGGAGAGTAGACACGAAGGATAACACAGCGGATCCACTCACAAAGGCCTTACCCCTAGAGAGACTTCTATGGGATAGTTGAGTATGAGATACTACAACCACTGCTATATTGTTGGGTATTGGATACTACAACAGATGGCCTTAGTGCAAGTGGGAGATTGTTAGTTATATGTATGCCCTAGAGGCCATTACTGTATATATGATGTATATTGTAGTGGATGCTTGGACATATATAGGGAGGACTATCTTGCTCGACATGATAGTATGCTACCTGGTTTCTCTTTATCTTAGCATGTATACTTATTGTCTCTCTATTACATATTGATAGAGCCCTTAGGATCAATACTTGACTACCAGAATTATGATGCAGATCATACTAGTGGGGACAGGGTAGTCGATAAGTACATCCTTCAAATGTTCCTAGTCGTGGGAGTATCGAGACAGGGTATCGGTACTCCAGAGTAGACTAGCGTATGCGCTTCTTGACCCATATGATGGGCGATGGATGATCCCATATCCATTGGTGTTTGACATCAGAGAAGACATACTGGTGCTCAGTAGACTGGGTACACTGGACGGACTCGCCGAGAACTCCTAAATGGTATTATACCTATCGTCGGATAGCAGTTCTCTGGTGACACTGGTACAGGTTAGTCTGTAGACCCGAGATCGTCATAGAGTCTTGTGTGATTCCCACTGTGCTTTGATTTCCACCATACCACGGTCAAGAGATCATGCAAAAAGATGGTTTTTGGGTACAGTCCCGAGTCACATGGAGGCAATGAGTGATAGGAGGGGTTTCGTCTCTTCCGGTATTGGGAGTTGATGTTGTGCTATGCTCGATTGGCCATAACAGGAAATACCTGGCCAGGGTTGCTAAGATTTACTGGTAAGTGTTATCAGTAGTTTCTCGAACCATTATGGACCTTGCATCGGCATGACTTATCAGGCTATTGGGGTTTGACGTTATACCACCCCCAGGATGTGATATGCGACATATCAGACGAAGAGACCGGATTGTACGGTAGTGTTACTGATTAGATTCGTAGGAGTACGAGCAGGCTTGCTTGTTGATCTTCTGATCGCTCAATACCCAGATGGCCATTACGTTTAGCAGACCGCTTGCGGCTTGTGGGTGTTTGATATGATCATCACCTACTGCCGGCGTATTGACGAGTCTTTAGAGTCCTACACAGAGATTTCCTGGTTCATGCGAAATGGAGTAGGGGCATATATGTGATATGTGCGGGACCGAGATTGATACGAGTATATGATACCGTATTCTATTCTCGCGATATGTGATATCGGTCGGGTATATGTGATATAGCCGGGTTATCGGATCAGGTGTTGATTCGATAAGTTGATTCATTTGATATTAGTCGGTTATATATAATATAGCCGGATTATTAAATCAAGAATTGATTTAATAGTTTAATGTATAATTATATATTTGATATATTAAATTACAATTAATATATATCACATATATATCAATATATCAAAAAGTATATATGTGATAGATATTGTTGTGTCATGCTAGGTTACACTTGCAACATGTATGTAAGAGACTCATACCATGCTAGGGTTTATGTTAGGGTTTCATTTAACATTAAGTAATTACAAATTAGTGAATTAAATCATTGATAGAAGCTTGTAGAAACTTGTGGATAAGTATTGACTAAGTCCACTCCTTTATTTTTCTTAAGATATTTTGTGACCTAACCATTAACCTCTTACCATGGTTAACTCTCTACATGAGTTAGTATATGGTTGATATACTCACCCATGGTTGCATGTTAACCTTAATGATTCATTCATTCATCACTTGAGCTTCATCTTCTTTTTCCTCATTCAAGCTTTCTAGCTTTTGTAAAAGTGATGATAACTTGTGAGAAAAATATATCTAAAGTGAGCCCACTTCCTACTTCATCATCCTATACTATTAGCCATTTAGTTTAGGGTGTTTGCTTCACTAATCTACACAATTAGTGAAGAGATAGCATGCGCTAGTGTCTCCTCGACGTAGATCATCTTCGGCCTCAAAGATTTCTTTTTCACTTAAGATATTAGTGAAAGAAATCTTAAGTGAGCTAATATTAGTTAATGTAAAAGGGGATCCAGATCTAAATTTGGGGGGTTGTTCAATTAGTGGTTAGTTAGTTACACAATTGGAGCCACAATACAATTCAAAATTCAAGTTGAGTGATACAACTTGAAATCCAATCAAATCAAGATCAATTGAGAGTAATTCAAGCGACAATCAAAGATCCTTTATTCACGAATCCAATCTTCATCAAGAGCATGAGATCCACGACGATCCATGTCTCACGGAGATCTAGTGGAGCGAACTTCAACGGATCTAGTTACCTCTTCAAGGGAGCGATCGAGAGTAACTCTTGTAATATCGAATTGAGGGAATGTGTAATTAGTCGTCGATTTAATAAAGGTGATAATTGTAATTCTCACTTTCTCCACATTCTTGCACTATGAAATTTCTAGATCTTGATTCATTAATTTTCATAATGCTTGAGTAAATTTCCGCTTGTAAAGGAATCGAGAGAATCAGTAAATCTAATGATGATGAAATCCTAAAACTAATCTTAAGTCTTATGAGATTTGTGAACTCTAGGAAAAAGAATCATTAATGACCTAGTTTGGAGCGAGATCAAGTTCTTGATTATTTCGTTGCAAATTAGGGATCAAACGATTGATGATTTTCTTCGTTAGAGGCTAGATCCGAATGATGATCAATGAAAAGACAAGAGATAGAGAAGGAGAAACCCTAGTTTCTTCAATAGATCCCTAATCTTCATTCATCATCATCAATCTAGCTACAATTCATCAATAGATAATATTCTTAATTTTTAGTATTCATCATTGCTACTAATTCAATTGATTCCTACAAGCTATTCTACATAATCTTGATAATTCAAATTGAATGTGATAATTTCTTGATTCTTGATCTATTTTCTTGATATTTCTTGAAATCAAATCTCATAAATCTTGAATCGTTTTCTTTATTATTTTTATTTTCGACTCATCTAAAGCAATATCGAACAAGTACTCGCATCTCAGTGGACGATCCATATTCATTAACGAAGCTACATCGACACCGTTAATTGATTGCGGTTATAAATACTTTGATTGTGATTACTATTCAAAACACAACTTAGACGATCAATCAATTGGCGCCGTTGCCGGGGATGTGCGCTATTTTGTTCGTTTTTGCTATTTGAGTTGAAAAATTATTATTCCATCAAAAAATTGAATCAAAATCGCAACAAGTACTTAACGATTAGTTGTGAATTCTGCAAGAGAATCTGGAATCGTTGGAGTAAGGGGAAAAATATTCTGGAGCATTCAGGGAGACCAGAGAACTGAAGGGAGCAGCTGAAGAAATTTTCGTGCAGCGATCACTTTAGAAGACCATGGAACCGCGGCGATAACAGCAACTCTGCGGCGGAACCGTGGTGAACTAGAGGCTTCAGTGTTCTAAATTTCTCAGGTCTATTTCTTACTTTCTTATTTTCTCCCTGCTCTTGTTCAATAACCATTTTCTGCAGGATTCTTTGCAAAAATTCGCAGCGCCGCAAAATTAAATTGTTGCGTATTTTGATATTGGTTGTTTGCATATTTTAATACGGAAATTAAGGGGCAAAGACCAAATTCAGATCAGGTAGGGACTTCATTATCCTTCCTAAGCCCCAAAAATCATAAAACTTGCATCCGCATCACCCCTCATTAACTAAAAAATATCTAGACAAGACTCTAAGGACCGTCGCGCTCAATTAGGACAGAAGAAGGTCGTGGGTAAACTATTGCGTATCCGCTTTTCTTTTGTGATGTCTAAGGTAAGTGTGTCTAAGGCAAGTGGTTACTTAATTAGGCCCGCTACTTACGTAGCGGAGAACCTCCCACTTACCTGTCACTTATCTGGCCACAGAACGGATAAAGAGGCAGTAGAAGATCTATCTTGCGACTTGTTTTCTGGAAGTCTAGACGCGGTCTAGAGACTTGACCTAGGTGACCATTAGATTTAAGGTTGCTTGTGCATTGTTTGTGTGATTTTTCAAAAATCCGACTTTTTCAAAAACGAACACCAAATCCATCTTTTCTTTAATTATCACTTACGCTGCCACTTGTGCTAAACCATTTAGTGCATGCTCGGCTGGACACGGGATTCTAATGCCCGTCTTGTCTGCGTTCCTTCTATCGACTCCGAAGTCGGTATTTCTACATCTTCTTTTTCCTCACCACACACCACATCCACTTCGATGGACGGATCTCCACCGAACTTCTTTAACACTACTCTGTCACCGTCCACAGGTGCGCAAAATCCACCCCGCATCTCTCTCCAAGAGAGATGCTATCCTATTCGAGATCCTCTTTCTACGTGTCTTTCCATTCCACCAGCCAATAGGGACAATTTCGAAATCAAACCTCAATACATCAATCTTTTACCCAAATTTCACGGTCTCGATTCTAAAGACGCATACGTGTTTATTACCAAATTTGCAAACGTATATGCTATGATGAGTAATTCACAGCTTTCTGTGGATGCTATGCGTTTACGTCTTCTCCCGTTCACTTTGTGCGATTTAGCCGAGAAGTGGCTTTATAACACAACCGCACATTCTATTTCAAACTGGGATGAATTCGTCGTAGCTTTCCTAAAGAAATTTTATCCCAATCATAAGACATCCCGAGTCCGTAGCGAGATAAATCAATTTACCCAGCTTCCCAATGAACCATTTTTGAAGTGTTTTGAACGCTTCAAGGATCTGTTAGTTCAATGTCCTCATCACGGAATCCACCGATGGGATATGTGCAGAATCATATATGAGAGCATTAATCCTACAACAAAATAGAATCTTGAATCCATGTGTTAAGGCAACTTCATGTCTAAAGACGGTGGTGAAACTTGGAAATTTTTAGAAGATTTCGCTGAAAAATCTTTACAGTGGGAGAGTATAAGTCAACCATCGTCTAGGGGTGGTATCCATCAACTGGATGTTTTCATAGGTGTTAGAGCTGAAATGGCACCAATGTAAAAGAAACTCGAAACTATGGAACACGAATTTTTATTAGCCTCCTTAAATCAGATGACACTTCCCAAAACTGTCTGTGGATACTGTTCTGATCCATCACACAAGAGCATACTAATGCTGCTTTTTAGCAAAAACCTAGAAACGATCCGTATTCTTCCACTTATAATTAGGGTTGGAGGAATCACCCTAACTTTGCTTGGAACCAACACCAAACTCAAAACACGGTTTCAAACCAAAACAACTTTCAAAGGGTCCCTCCACAACAACAGCAGCTACTACAACTGACTCAGCACCCCTATCAATCACAAAACTTTCAAAATCTGGTCAACACTTCTGCACCGTATAATTCTTTGCAATTGACCGGTACTGATAATTTCTCTCCACTCGAACAAACCATGAATTTGATTCTGAAAATTTTCATGCAAGTTTCGGCTAAGATTAAGTCTTCTGTCGATAATATTAAGAAAGATACCACCTCCCAAGGTGAGAGTATTAAATCGATGGAAGTCCAAATTGCACGATTGAATGCCGAAATGAGTGCTAGAGAGAAAGGAAAACTTCCGTCTCAACTCTTACCGAATCCTGGACATTCACAACACTACAATGTGAATGCAATTACAACGTTGAGATCCGGAAGAGTGCTGAATAATCAAGTCGGTGAAGAGATTGATAATCATGATGAATTAATCAATAACACCCCGGCTTTCACTTCCATTTTTCCTTCCACTTCCACACCCACTTCTACTCCTGACCCTTGTTTGTCTACCCCACCACCTTCTTGCGAGCCTATTCTTCGTTTTCCTCAAGGCTCGAACCCTCACCATATTCCTTCTAGTCCACCAAAGATGACCCCCACTCCTATTCTGGGATCAGTTCTACACACACCACTTTCTCCAATGTTGGACCCAGCTATTATTGCTAAAGCTCCTTATCCAAATCGATTAAGGGGAAACAAATCAAGTTCACATATGGAGAAGATTATGGAAATGTTCAAACAGGTTAATATCAACATCCCTCTTCTAGATGCTATCCAACAAGTTCCGTCTTATGCGAAAATTCTTAAGGACTTGTGCACTAGGAAGAGGAAGACCCAAGTGCCCAAAAAGGTCTTCTTGACAAATAATGTTAGCACTGCTTTTACCCCACAGTTACCAAAGAAACGTAAGGACCCTGGATGTCCTACAATATCGATTTCTATTGGGGTAAAAACATCAACCGTGCTTTACTTGACCTTGGCGCAAGTGTTAACCCGCTTCCAAATTCGGTCTACGAGCAGTTAGGGAATGGAGAGTTGAAACCAGCTCATTGCACTCTGTAAATGGCAGACCGATCAATCACCAAACCTAGGGGTGAATTCGAGGATGTGTTGATAAAAGTCGGGAAATTCATATTCCCTGTGGACTTTATTGTTCTCGATACACGGCCTGTAGCGAACCCACGGAACCAAATTCCAGTGATTCTGAGTCGACCATTCCTTGCCACTTCTAATACTGTCATTAATTGTCGAAACGTTCTATGAACCTATCTTTTGGAAAAATAACAATTGAACTGAACATTTACAAAATTGGAAGTCAGCCGTCTGAACCCTCTGCTCACATTCTTCATATTTGTTATGTCCACGAGATAACTTCCGAAAGCTGCGAAGTTGATGAACTTTGCTTTGATGATCTCGACGACATTAGCACATCAATGTTTGATCTTACACATCTTAGTGAGGACACTTTTTCCACTTTTGAGTCTGAACCTTTTGACTCATCACTTTCCGAGTCTGTATCCTTTGCAGGCTACGAGCTTCTTCGTGAATCTGAATGTCATTCTTTTACTCCACCTTCTATTGTTTCTCCGCCAACATTAGATCTCAAATTATTACCTTCTCATCTTAAATATGCATATTTAGGTGAGAATGAGTCTTTACCCATGATTATATCCGCTTCTCTAGCCTCAGAGCAAGAAAATGCTCTTATGACAGTATTGAGATCTAATAGTCAAGCTTTTGGTTGGACTATGGCTGACATCAAAGGGATTAATCTCTTGATTTTTGAACATCATATACATCTGATGGATGAAGCCAAGACAACCTGAGAACCACAGAGACGGTTAAACCCCGTAACGAAGGATGCGGTAAACAAAGAAATCGTCAAATGCCTTGACAGCGGTATCATTTACCCAATCTCTGATAGCCAATAGGTAAGTCCAATTCATGTAGTCCCTAAGAAATCTGGCATCACGGTCATAACAAATGAGGCAAATGAGTTAATCCAGACATGCGCTCAAACTGGGTGGCGTGTATGTATTGATTATAGAAAACTCAATGCCGCAACGAGAAAAGACCACTTTCCTCTACCTTTTATTGACCAGATGTAAGAACGCTTAGCTGGACGGGAATATTATTGTTTCATGGACGGATACTCTGGCTATAACCAGGTCCCTATTGCCGAAAAGGATCAAGAAAAAACCACATGTACTTGTCATTTTGGTACTTTTGCTTACAGACGCATGCCCTTTGGGTTATGCAATGCTCCCGCTACATTTCAGCGGTGTATGATGGGGATATTCTCGGACATGGTCATGAATTTACTGGAGATTTTCATGGATGATTTCTCGATATTCAGAGATTCTTTTGCTGACTGCCTATCATATCTTGACGCAGTTCTTACTCGTTGCAAAGATAAGAACTTAAGCTTGAATTGGGAAAAATGCCATTTCATGGTCTAAGAGGGAATTGTGCTTGGACATGTTATTTCACGGAAAGGCATTAAGGTTGAAAGAGCTAAAATAGATGTCATTCATAACCTTCCTCATCCCAAATGCGTCAAAAATATACTATCTTTTCTTGGCCATGAAGGTTTTTATCGGAGATTCATTAAGGATTTTAGCAAAATTACTAGACCCTTAACTCTTCTCTTAGCCAAGGACACAACCTTTCACTTTGACTCGGTTTGTGAGGCTGCATTTGACTCATTTAAAAACTCACTCACTACAGCCCCCGTTCTATCATCTCCAGATTGGAACCACCCATTTGAGCTTATGTGTGATGCATCAGATTTTGCCGTTGGTGCAGTCTTAGGACAACACATTGAAAAGATATCACACATGATTTATTATGCAAGCAAGACCCTGAATGATGCTCAAATTAATTATACAATTACCGAAAAGGAACTTTTGGCAGTTGTATTTGCATTAGAAAAATTCAGGCCTTACTTGATTGGCTCACTAATTGTTGTGTACACTGACTACTCCGTCTTGAAACATCTTTTAGCGAAGAACGATGCTAAACGTAGGTTAATACGTTGGATCCTTCTATTACAAGAATTTTATCTTGTTATTCGAGATAAGAAAGGATGCGAAAACGTAGCAGCTAACCATCTTTCGCGCATCTCTTCTTCACCTGTGACCTTGCTAATTAATGACTCTTTTCTGGACGAACAACTCTTGAACGTATCCGACGAACCTTGGTTCGGGGATATTGTGAATTATCTTGCTACGGGACTTATTCCCCGCGAATAGTCGAGACAGGACAAACATCTATTTCTATCCCAAGTAAAACACTTTTACTGGGATGAACCCTATCTATTTAAGTATTGTCCTGACCAGATCATTCGTAGATTTGTCGCTAATGATGAATTCAAGAGTGTTCTATCTTTTTGTCATGATCAGGCATGTGGAGGTCACTTTTGTTCTCGAAAGACGGCGGAGAAGGTTTTGCAATGCGGTTTTTATTGGCCGACTTTATTCCAAGATACATTTGCTTATTGCAAAACATGTCCACAGTGCCAACACACGGGTCAGATTTCTCGGAGAAATGAGATACCACTTCAACCGATCCTGGTGGTTGAAATTTTTGACGTTTGGGGTGTTGATTTTTGGGTCCTTTTCCCAACACATTTGGGAATTTGTACATATTGCTTGCGGTTGATTACGTCTCAAAATGGGTTGAAGCTATTCCTTGTCGCACTAATGACAAAAATGTTGTTATTAAGTTCTTAAAAGAAAAAATCTTTTCGTGATTTGGATACACACGCGCTATCATTAGCGATAACGGGACGCATTTCTGTAATCGGTCTTTCGAGAGTTGATGCAGAAATATGCAATCAACCATAAACTTTCCACATCTTATCATCCCCAAACGAGCGGGCAACTTGAGGTTTCAAACAGACAAATCAAACAAATTTTTTGAGAAAACGGTTTCTAAAAATCGAAAAGATTGGTCAACCAAATTGACGGATGCTCTTTGGGCATTTTGTACCGCATATAAACCGATTTAGGTATGTCTCCTTATCGTCTAGTGTTTGGTAATGCTTGCCACCTTCTGGTCGAGATTGAATACAAAGCAATGTGGGCCATTAAAGAACTTAACTTTGACTTAAATCAAGCCTGTAACTTTCGGAAACTGCAATTAAACGAGCTAAGCGAACTCCGCGATGAAGATTACGATAATACTGTAATTGTAACGAACCGGACTAAGGTATTTCACGATAAAAACATTTTGAGAAAAACTTTTACACCTGGTCAACAAGTCCTTCTTTATGATTCACGTCTCTATCTTCATGCGGGTAAGCTAAAATCTTGGTGGAAAGGACCAGAGCTCTTGGATATCTCTTCGATCTAGCGAAAATGAAGCGGATCGCTGTGAAGGCGGCCATAGATGAGCAGTTTTTGGCCCGGGGCTCGAAGCCAACTTGAGAGTCCGAATGACCGGCTCAATGGGACCTGACTTTTTTGTTGTGCGGTATGTATACCCGTACAGGGCAGTTGAGATTGAAAATGTTGGAAACGGTACAATTTTTAAAGTGAATGGACATAAATTAAAACCGTATTTTTCCACTGACCCCACGGAGGAGCTCCTGTTTTTACAGGAGCCACTTTATCTTGACTAAAATTCCTCCGTCTCACCTCCATATCTTGATAAATATTATATCATCTTTTGAATGGAGGTGATTGAAAAGAATAAGTTTGGGGGAGATTTTCATGTTCATATATTATTGCCCCCGTTAATAAAATTCCTCCCAAGTCTACAGGTTTCTGAGATATAATAGATGGCAACAATAAGGACACTGTTGTAAACAGGTTTGGGGGAGATTTGTGCTTATTTGCGCATCACTTTGCATATCACTTTGCATAAGCAAAAACATATAAAATAAAATAAAAAAATTTAATATTTAATTTTATAATAAAAGATTAGAAAGTGAAAAATTACATCCAAAATATTAGAAAAATTTAAGAAAATCTAGAAAGTTAGAAGTTTTCTTAAACGAACTAGTAATAAGTAGTTATGAGCCGTTGTCCCAAGGGTTATTAAGATGAAAGAAGTCACTAATCTGAGGATAAAAATAAGTCTAAAAATAGTTCATATTCTGGAAGCCAAACATTTAAATGTTGATACCCTACTATACGCACTTACACACGTCTTGAAACTCGGGATAGTAGAGGATACCTTAAAATGCTCTTGTCTGAAAGCCAAAGTACGAAGAAAATTATAAATGAAGAATAAAATATAAAATGGTGTAAAAAAATGAACACTGGTTTTGTAAACACCAAGGCAGTAATAAAAAAATATAGCGAGGGTGCTTTATCACCTAGTGCCTTAGACCAACTGGTTTGGGAGTCACTGCTAAGCCTTAAGTGTTGCAAGACGAGAAAAATACTATTTACGCCTAATCAGCAAGTACATGAGTAATCGATCGGTTAGTACCTCAAGAAGTATTAACGGTCGTATGAAAAATGTATGAGCAAATCCATCTAAATATTCACCGACTAAAAATGTACTAAGGTAGATGGACAAGAGTATGATAGCTTGAATTGAATTCTCCGAGTGTAGGGATGTCTCTTACACACATAGGGGTATATGATCGGTGTTTGGAAGAAAGATAAGAATGAAGAATAAAGACAATGTTTTATTGAAAGATGATGTGATTTCTAACATCTTTTCATGACTATTAAGATAGGGCTCATGATAACTGAAAAGCTAGTGTAGTTGGAAACTCTGATTTTCAAAGTCTTTCTTTTATAATTCTTATATTTATATATAACTTTCACATTCTTCCTTTTATTATTGGATTTTGTGGGTGCAATCCGCTGAAAACCCTCAGGAGATAACACTCCTCCTACTAGGGACACCTAGAGGTTTAAAGGCTTATTGCACGTACTCAGTGCAATCGTGTTGCCTACAAAAGTGTGCTAGTTAGTTTTTCTTTTTCTTATATTTTTTCCTTCTCTTGAATAAAAGATGTTTACTCGAGATGACTAAAATTAAGTTTGGGGGAATTTGATCAGTCGAAAATATTGTATTCTTAACACATCAATTTCCCTACTCTTTCTAATCATCTAAGGGTGTTTATTATAAATATAACACGGATTACAAATTCATCTCGAAAATACCAAATACCACGTGTTATAGTTATAATCGATAATCTGGAGGGAAATTGTATGTTTATTACTACACGCATGATATTGTATATCTCAACACTTTCATCAAGATTGTTTGCAGAAAATTCTTCAGGTCAAAGAACCGGAATCACAAAATTGCCGATAAAATGCAGCAAATCAAAGGAATAAAATCTGGCAGCAACCAAGAAAGAATTATAAGATTCCAGACATCAGAAGAAAACCCTAAGACCAACACCAAACAAACCTGAAGAAATGATACAATGATCCGTCATTATGGCCGCGGAACTGCGGCCGATCCAGGCCGATCCACCGCGGATCCACGGCCGTGTTGACTCTTCAGTGGCAGAAACTTTTCTGGAATATTCTCTGTAACGGCCTAGCTTCCAGAAGACGCTCTGTAACGGCCTAGTTTCTTCGAGAAGGCTCTGCCTAACAACCAAGCTTATGAGAGAAGATTCATTTGAGATTTATAAAAGGGGATCTAGATCTAAATTTGGGGGGTTGTTCAATTAGTGGTTAGTTAGTTACACAATTTTAAGCCACAATACAATTCGAAATTCAAGTTGAGTGACACAACTTGAGATTCAATCAAATCAAGGTCAATTGTGAGAAATTCAAGCGACAATCGAAGATCCTTTATTCGCGAAACCAATCTTCATTAAGAGCGCGAGATCCACGACGATCCAAGTCTCACGGAGATCGAGCGGAGCGAACTTCGACGGATCTAGTTACCTCTTCAAGGGAGCGATCGATAGCAACTCTTGTAATCTCGAATTGAGGGAATGTGTAATTAGTCGTCGATTTAATAAAGGTGATAATTGTAATTCGCTTTCTTCACATTCTTGCACTATGAAATTTCTAGATCTTAATTCATTAAGTTTCATAATGCTTGAGTAAATCTCCGCTTGTAAAGGAATCTCGGTAGATCTGATGATGATGAAATCCTAAAACTAATCTTAAGTCTTATGAGATTTGTGAACTCTAGGAAAAAGAATCATTAATGACCTAGTTTGGAGAGAGATCAAGTTCTTGATTATTTCGTTGCAAATTAGGGATCAAACGATTGATGATTTTCTTTGCTAGAGGCTAGATCCGAATGATGATCAATGAAAAGATAAGAGATAGAGAAGGAGAAATTCTAGTTTCTTCAATAGATCCATAATCTTCATTCTTCATCATCAATCTAGCTACAATTCATCAATAGATAAGATTCGTAATTTTTATTATTCTTCATTGCTACTAATTCAATTGATTCCTACAAGCCATTCTATATAATCTTGATAATTCAAATTGATTGTGATAATTTCTTGATTCTTGATTCTAGATCTATTTTCTTGATATTTCTTGAAATAAAATCTCATAAATCTTGAATCATTTTCTTTATTATTTTTATTTTCGCTCATCTAAAGCAAGATCGAACAAGTACTCGCATCTCAGTGGACGATCCGTATTCATTAACGAAGCTACATCGACATCGTTAATTGATTACGGTTATAAATTCTTTGATTGTGATTACTATTCAAAACACAACTTAGACGATCAATCACTAATCACATCACTATGCAACAGAAAAGCACTACAAAGCTACCGAACATTACGCCTTGACTTGGTCAACAAATGCAGCATGAATACTAAGCAATAGTGATCTAAAATGGTGGAGGGCTACGACTAGTTTTTGGCGAAAAACCTTTAACGTAATGAACTTGATATCATTGAAGGAACTAGAGTGGCTTTGAAAAAGAGTTGTTTAGGCTCCGCATTTAAAACAAATGGTTTTGAAGAAAACCGAGTAGTTTTAAAATTTGGTTCCGACGATATCTTTTAGGTTTGTTTTCCTTGTATTATATATATAATACGATCCCATAATTCAGTGTTTCTAAGCCACACCAGAAAAAACCAAAATAACATGTTTTTATATGACATCCGCATTCTCCACGGGGTCTCGGGTCTTCACCGTAAGGTTACTTAACTTACGGCAGGACGGGGACATGGCTAGCGCGAATGCAAAATATATAGAAGTATCTAATAATATATATATATATATATATATATATATATATATATTACAGGTAATTAATAAACATCACATGCATATGATAAATAACAAATAAGATGGAATATCGGATAAGCTAGGAGCATCGTGTTTCGTTTGAGCCACAAACAAAAAACAATATTCCCCGGTCGTGTGGATAGACCATACAAACTCGAACCATGACCCTTACGAGTGCGGCAAGTTACCCTCCAATTCTAGAAGTGAGTCAACCCGTATTCAATGTTATGAGTGGGCCACCCAGCACTTCTTGGAATTCGGTAACTTGAGCACTCCTATGTGGGTTAGAGCTACACCCCTATAAGTGCGGTGAGCAACCCACCAATCCAAGAATGAGATGCCCCATTTCTCAACTCCATGAGATGTCCACCCATTGCATTCTCGAATCCATCTACCTGAGTGCTCCATTATGGGGTATCCTAGTACAAGCAATGAAAAATATATACAACGGTGACTATGCCCACAATCTGGACGTGTCCTAAAAAGAATATACATCAAGAGGTAACGACGGCCACAATTCGGCCGCTTGTCCCGAATAAACGAATACAAAAATATCAAAATTGTACATACAAATCGCACGAGGGGATATCCGTTATGACAATCCGACTAAACCATCACAAGATATATATACAAGCCAATATAACAAGTAACCAGTGTGAAATCTCGTCTAATCGAACATATAGCAATTAGACAACGTTATCAAACACATAAACAAATATACGAAGCATAAACGATGTTTTAGTTTCGACCAAAAAGTTTCCCGAACTTTCTCGAATACAAAGATAATACAAACTGAAATCTGGGCAAAAACAAACATAACCACAAATCAAGTTTCCAAAAATCAAGCACCTGCAAAAAACCAGGGAGTTAATGATAAAATTCAACTGACGAAAATGGGAAACCGGCGGTCCAAAACGGGCATAAATGCCTCAAATTTTAGGCCATGTTTTCTTACACAAAAAGTAGTCCTCTGCAATTGTTTAAAAAAAATTCAGGTGTTGTTTCAAATAATTTAAAGAAACTTGATTTTCGTGATCAAATACGGTTAAATTTTCGGTTTCGAAACGTTTGCATCGTTTACAACTAGTTAAAGTGTTTGGCATTGTTTTGATACCACTGTAAAGACCCTAGTGCTTGCGTCGGAAGCCTCGCGGCGAAGGCGGAAGCGAAAACGAAAAATTTAAAGCAAGCATTAGTGACCTATGCCCTAAAATCGATTCCAAACACTAAACTAGATATATACACATGAAAGGTTAGGGGGCTAGTCTTGCAAGGCACGGCCTCGATCCATTTTGATACGTAATCGACAGCTACTAGAATGTACAAATTCCTAAATGAATTTAGGAACGGACCCATGAAATTGATACCCCACACGTGAAAAATTTCTACGATAAGAATAGGTTGTAAAAGCATCATATTTCTTTTAGTTATTCGACCCATATATTGGCAACGTTCACATGTTATGCAAAAATCAATTGCATCTTTAAAAAGTGTGGGCCAATAAAAACCACACTGCAAAACCTTTTTAGCTGTTTTCTTGTGTCCAAAATGGCCCCCGCACGCTTGATCCTGACAGAATGAGAGAACACTTCTTATTTCGTCATTCAGAAAACATTGCCTAATAATTTGGTCGGGACAATATTTAAATAAATATGGCTCATCCCATGTAAAATACTTCACTTGAGATAAGAATTTGTATTGATCCTATTTCGACCAGTTGGATGGTGTCCTCTTTGTGACTAGATTGTTGACTATATCGGCGAACTAAGGTTCAGCCGATATAGAAAGAAGTTGCTCGTCCAGAAAATGATCGTTAATTAGTGTTTCACCAATTGGTGCATTCCGAAGATGTGACAGATGATCTGCCACTATATTTTCAGATCCTTTCTTATCTTTAATTATTATATCGAATTCTTGCAGCAATAGGATCCATCTTAAGAGTCGAGCTTTAGCGTCCTTTTTAGTCAATAGATGCCTAAGTGCTAAATGGTCTGTATAGACCGTGACGAGTGAACCAATTAGATATGAACGAAACTTTTCAAGAGCAAAGACCACAGCTAAAAATTATTTTTCGGTGGTAGAGTAGTTAAGCTGTACGTCATTGAGAGTTCTACTTGCATAATAGATGACATGAGGTAACTTATCTATGTGTTGTTCTAAGACTGCACCTATCACATAGTCAGAAGCATCGTACATTAGTTCAAATGGTTGACCCCATGTTGGTGCGTGAATGATTGGACCATTAACGAGCTCATTCTTGATGCGCTCGAATGCTGTTAGACGTTTGGGGTCAAAGTTAAAGGGGATATCTTTCGCTAGAAGAGACGTCAAGGGTTTAGCAATTTTGCTAAAATCCTTGATGAATCTACGATAAAAGCCTGCGTGGCCTAGAAACAACCTAATGTCCTTTGCAGTTTTGGGAGGATGTATATTAGATATGATATCTATTTTCGATTTTTCTACCTCGATGCCTTTTCGAGAAATTATATGTCCGAAGATTGTGCCTTATTTCACCATAAAGTGGCATTTCTCCCAATTGAGAGTTAAATTCTTTTCTCGACAACGTGTTAATACCAGCTCTAAGTGATCTTGACATTGATTAAACGAGTCACCAAAGATTGAAAAATCATCCATAAATATCTCCAAAAAGCGTTCGACCATGTCGGAAAATATAGATATTATGCACCTTTGAAATGTGGCTGGTGCATTGCATAACCCAAATGGCATGCGATGATTCGCAAATGTGCTAAATAGGCATGTAAAAGTGGTCTTCTCTTGGTCTTCGGGAGCTATGGAGATTTGATTATATCCCGAATATCCATCCAAGAAGCAATAATATTCATGTCCGGCTAAACGCTCTAGCATTTGATCGATGAAAGGAAGGGGAAAGTGATCCTTTCTCGTAGCTGCGTTTAGCTTTCTATAATCGATACAAACTCTCCAACCAGTTTGGGTTTGAGTTGGAATGAGTTTGTTTGCATCGTTTTTAATCACAGTTTTGCCAGGCTTCTTTGGCACAACATGGATCGGACTAACCTAAGAACTATCTAAGATTGAGTAGATAATGCCATTGTCTAAACATTTTATTATATCGTTTCTCACCGCTTCTCTCATTACTGGATTCAGCCTACGTTGTGGATCTCTCACGGTATTGGCATTATCTACTAGATGGATCCTATGTTGTATAATAGAAAGGCTAATTCCTTTTATATCAACCATGGTCCAGCCAATGGCTTCACGATTACCGCAAAGGGTTTCTAGTAATACTTTCTCTTGCTTCTTAGAAAGATCACTAGCAATTATAACCGGCAAGATTTCGTTTTCTTCAAGATAAGCATATTTTAAATCAGACGGTAGAGTTTTAAGCTCTAATTTAGGTGGTTCTTCCACCGAGGGAAGTGGTTGCGGTCTTAGTTTCGTAGTTAATTGTTCATGATGATCCCAACGTGAGTATAACACTTGACCATCTAATGAGTCTAACTCATCTTAAAATTCGATCTCATTGAAAATCTGTTCCAAGTTAAAATCAAAATCTTTCTCATAGGACGCTTCCTCTATCATGTTTACAGTATGAGTTTCTTCAATCGGTTCACTATATTGGTTACCTATATTAAAAATGTTAAGATCAACCGTCATGTTTCCAAAATATGGTTTCATGGATCCATTACAGCAGTTGATTAATGCATTTGATGTTGTAAGAAACGGCCGTCCTATAATGACCGGAATTTGGCTTATTAGGTTAGAGGCTGGTTCAGTTTCAAGGACTATGAAGTCCACTGGGAATATGAATTCTCCTACCTTAATCAAAACAACATCGATCTCTCATTTCAGTGTTTTGATTGATCGACCGACTAACGGTATAGTTACCTTAGCCGGCTTCAATTCGCCTAAACCTAGTTGATTATAAACTGAGTATGGAAGCAAGTTTACACTTGCTCCCAAATCTAGCAACGCTCTGTTTATGAACTTGTTACCTGTTGTGCATGAAATGGTAGGACAACCGAGGTCCTTATTTTTCATGGGAATTGAGCTAGATAATACCTCGCTAATATTAGCAACTAGAAAGATTTTTTTAGGCACATTAGTGTGTCTTTTCTTAGTTCACAAGTCCTTTAGAAATTTAGCATATAATGGAACTTGTTGTATAGCATCAAGAAGAGGAATATTGATTTTAACTTGTTTAAACATCTCAAGAACTTTTTCCATGTTAGCTGACTATTTGTTCGACATTAACCTATTTGGGTACGGCGCTTTGGCTTCAATAGGTCTATCTAACCTAACATTTGGAGGTTCTTGTTTAGACTCTTGGTTCGAGTCATCTTGATTCGGTTCATCACTTTGGTGAGATTTAGATCGGGAAAAGTGTGGTTGAGATTGTAGTTCATTCGACTTGGTAGGTATGACAACTCGGTTATCCACTAGCTTACCTGACATAAGAGTTGTGATCACGTTGACTTGATCAACCTGGTTTCCTTGAACCATGTGCTGATTTGTATTAGCTCGCTGATCCCTTGGGTTTGTAATGGGTTGACTAGGTAATTTTTCTTTTTCCCTTTCACTCATTTGAGCAGCTAGTTGGCCCATCTGCATTTCTAGCTTAGTTATTGATTGGGTATTTGCACTAAGCATTTGCCCACTAGATTGAATGAACATGGCTAGAGTAGACGTATTTTGTGCAGAATTTTTTATCAACGCTTCTATATTGGCGCTAGTTTGATTGGTTGTTTTAAGCAATGTTTCTACCCCTTTCTCCAAGCTGGAGAAGCTTTTTTCATTTTCAGTACCAAAGCCTGGTGGAGCATAGGCAGGCTTTAACTGATTAGCATTTTTAGGTTGACCTAATCTATTTTGGTATGACTGATATTGATTATTCGTTTTATTATTAGCCTGAAAGTTATTGTTCAAGTTATTATTAGGAGAATTTTGATTCCATGCGAATTTTGGATGATTTTTCCAACTGGGATTATAGAATGGCGCAAACGGATCATTTCTAGGTCTATTAAATACTGCATTAACTTGATCTAAACCTTGGGAATTATTAAGATTTGGACATTGTCACGCCCCGCTTCCCAAAAGAACGGTAATGACATGTAACAAGCCCGCGACGTATTTATTCCAAGAAGGTCATTTCTCAAAACAAATACGCTAAGCGTATATAAGCAATATAAAATGACAAGAAAAGACATGATAACGAAAATCCAACTTTATATATTTACATTCCCAACTTTCATAAGTTTCAAACTGAATACATGGTGTCCGAAAACAAAGATGCATAAAAAAAGTGCCTAAACAGGTAGCATACAGGAAGTAAAAGCTGAAAATAAAGAATTGGTAGTCGGTCTGCTCCGCAAGCTGAAAGTAATTCTCCTGACTCGGCTCGATCTCTTTAATCTCTAGATCATTTGACGAACATTCCAAGGAAACAAAGAAATGGTGGAATGCCCGTCAGCGAACTTGCGCTCGGTAAGTCCCCAAGAAAAGTGGGATGTGAATGTATATAAATGAATATGCAAGGTGACATGTGATATAATATGAATGGAAATAAAACGTGGACAAGTATAACATGGTAATGTTAATGACAACTATATAAGCATGGCAAATAACATGAGCATAGTAAACAAGTATAGCATGGCCGTGGAGTGTAGCTATAGTGAACATGAAGTGATTGTAAGTGTCCTAAAAGGTCTCTAAAAGGGTAAAAGTAACTAACGTGAGTTTAAGTGTGAATGTCAACCCATCTCAAGAGTATTCTCGAACCCAAGGCTATCGTCTAGGGATAAGGAATCACTGGCCCAAAATAGCGGGACTTCAATTATTATTGAATTATTCCAAACCCAATAGGCTATCATCCAGGGGCTTGGAAACGCGTGCCCTCATTCGTGAATTCATGATTTGTACCGTTTCAGCCCGGTACCACAGCAACATGATTTGTATTAATGGGACTCATGAGATTCCATTAGATTCATACTCAAACTACCCCAACAGTTCGTATTTATTAGTTTATGATTAATGTTATGAGTCTTGATCGAAACCATGAATACAAAAGGTGATGTATGATATCAAGTTTTCAAGATTGAGTTCATGTAGTCATGTCAAATGCAAGTCATGCCAATTGTATTAATGGTTCGAGTCAAGTTGGTTCAAGTGTACATACTGGGTTCAAGTATTCATGATTTAGTTGTGTCAAGATCAATTCAATTCTAACATGTAATGATTTAATCACAAGTCATATAAATAAAAATATATAAGCAATCACAGAACCTGATATGAGATAAGTATACAAGTAACGTCCAAAACAATGTTGTAAATATGTGAAATGTACGACTAGTCATTTGAAATTAGAATATAAACAAAAACATAGACTTAAGTGTTATGAACACGTGAGTTCCAGTCTCACCTAAATACGACTACCGGTTTGGGAGATAAACACATTTTCGTATTGTCGTGCAAAACAGATCAAAATATGTTACACCGTCATACATTTTTAAAATACAGTTTGAGTTAATTTTCATTAGCTTTTAGGTTACGAAGATTAATAGAAAATTGTAGAGCTTTCGATATACTTATCCAAAATACCAAGATTCACTTGATTTGGATTTCTTAAGCTCTAGTTATGATCATTTTAATATCATTGTTTAAAACAGAAATTCAGATTTCTGGACAGCAACTATAGGTTATATTGCAAAGCCTATATCGGGTGTTTTCCTATGCATTTCTAAGTAATCTAATATACAAAAAATTATAGTTCTATCAATTTTGCATCTATACATCTAAATTTTGTCAAGAACGGATATCGGGTGTTCGAGTTATATCCTATTTAAAAACAGTGTGCGAATCAGATCAGAGTCTATCCAGATTCGTCGCTTAATATTGTAACGCAGTTTTCTATACTTTACGTCGATTTTCAGTAAAACCTTAAAACTAATAAAATCTATATTTTTTTATTTAGATATTCAAAACATCTGAAAACACTTAATTTGGATCAAGGATTAAAGAGTTATGATCTCTCTCGAAGACCCTTATTGGCAGTTTTCTGGTTTTAAAAACAGTGAATAAAAAATTATGTAACTCCTAAACCGTTATTCAGTTTGATATAAAATTTTTACTGTAGATTTGGAATTCTATATATTATTTTATCCTAATATTCCAAGAATTTCCAGAAGTGGAAATTAATTTATAAAAATATTTTAATGATAAAGATTTTGTAAGATCGTATTTGAAAATGATATTCTATGGTATTTATTTATAACTTTGTTTTCTTGTATGCAAAAATAAATATAAGTAAATAAAATTTTAGAGATAAATGACAAAAATTAACATATGTGAAGCAAACATATGATCCGGTCATGATTAACCATCTAAAATAATAATAATTAATATGTTATCAACGATTGCATGCAAAATTTTATAACTAAACATATATGCTTTATTTCAACCATTTTTTTAACAAAAAAACTTTATCATGTGACTAACCAGTTATCTCAAGATTCGGAGTGATAGAGGTATGGTAAGAGGATGAATTTCAAGTACAGAAAATGAGGAGGAGAGGGTACTTACATACACAAGCCGGTATTGTCACCGGGCTTGTCTATCCGCCTATACCTTCGCGTTTCTAACGAGACCTTCTTGAGAAATTTTTCATGTTCTTTTTCGAGAAATTTAGATGAAGAGGGAGATGGGAATGCTAGAAATGTGTGATGAAGAAAGAAAGAAGTGTGACATATAAAAAAAGTTTATGATCGCCATAATTCTAATAAATTATAGCTCATAATCATTCTAATTATTTTGAGAGTTAAAAAGAAAATGAAATTAAAGGTCTCATTTGTAGGTTATGAGAAAGATAAAATTTGATAAAAAATAATTGCAAGAATGAGGATTTGAACATGTGACCTATGTAATAACAATATAAGGACTTAACTAATAAGCTATAAGGTTATTCATGCACATATTTAACAAGAATCAAATATATGTCGTACTTTGAAAAGAAAGTGGATTTAGAAAAAGAAAAGAAAGAAATCAAATGGATTTGTTTTGACTTAGGTTTTGGGCTTTGAAAAATTATAGAATGGATAAAATAGATGAAGTGATCAAATAATATATTTACTAGAAGATAAAATATACCAAAAATAAATAATTGTAATATTTTATTAGAGAAATGATACGCGAATGTATAGGAATTTTAGGGTCGTTACAGACATCTTATGACAAGTGGCTAGGATTTTGGCACGTGTTATACAATGACTGCGACACCTGATTAACTTGACTCGCGTAATCAGGCATTTTCATCTCTATGGCTTCCATCCTATGCACTAAGGAAGTTAGTTTGGTTTCCGAGGCTGTAGATGATTCAACTAGACTTGCATTACTCCTAGAGTAAATCGATTTCTCGTTCGAACCTTCCCATTGCTTGGTTCTTTCGGCTAATTCTTCTAAGAATTTCCAAGCATTATCCTTATCCATAGACAAAAAATCTTCTAGACACATGGATTCTAATATGGTCGTAGAGTTTTAATTTAATCCTTCATAAATTATTTGACAAAGTCTCCATTTTTCTATACCGTGGTGTGGACACTTGATTAAAAGATCCTTGAAGTGGTTTAAGTACTTCCAAAATGATTCGCCCCCTATTTGATGGAAGTTGTTTATGTCATTTCTAATCTTGGAAGTTTTATGAATTGGATAGAATTTCTTAAGGAACGTTTTTATGAATTCATCCCAACATGTGATTAAGTTGGTGGGAATGCCATATAACCATTTCTTAGCATTATCTTTCAAGGTCAATGGTATAAACCTAAGTTTTATTGCATCCTCACTCAATTATGGCAATTTAATCATTACACACACTTCTTCATACTCACTTATGAAAATATATGTGTCCTCCGAGCCTGAACTGGTAAACTTAGGAAGCAGATTAATGTACTGCAGTTTAATTTCAAAATGGTTTCCATTAGTGACTGGCAAGCTGATGCACGAAGGCAATGACAACTTAACCGGGTAGCATCTATCTCTAAGTGTGGTAGGAGCTATAATGTTATCCATTTTTTCTTCTATAATGATTTTTCAGACTAAGTGTTTCGTATTGTCACGAGCCCAAACGCTCATGCACTGTGAAAGTTTTTATGGTTTTTTTTTATATTAATATCTTTCTTCTCTTTTTTTAAAATTCTTTTTAATTTAAAGAAAAATTTAAGACTAACAAGTAAACTAAGCAACCAATCTAGTCGACTAGGGTGAACCTAGACCTAGACCGCTCCTATGTTAACCGTTAAGCTGGCTAAACCCAAAGGAGACTAACTAGCTAGCCAGGTAAGTGCCAGAAAAATAAGAGGTATCCGCTATACGAATCACCGAAACAGGGTTTTAAGTCTAATAGATTTTAATTAGAAGCTTGGGTTCATGCAATATAGAAGGTGTTTTGTGGGCCAAGGAAGGAAGATGAGATCCCCACCTTATCTTTTATGATTTGCCATCAAGATATTTTAAATATGGGTGCAACAAATCAACTCCAATCAAATCTAATTAGAAAATACATTTTTTTAAAAAATGGCACAAAGAAGTCCTGCAAGAAACATAGAAAAGAGATATCAAGGTTGAGAGAGAAATAAGCAGAGAGTACTCACAAAAAACTTGAGCTTAAGAAGCCTTAAAATGGCCGCGTTTTCGCTGTCTTGATAGGGTATTTGACTGCGTTTTTGTGGTCGAATCGTGGATTCTTTTTCCAAATTTTTGTAGAGAGCTCCCTCGTTCCTTGCTGCTTCTTTGAAAATCTGAAATCTAAAAAACTAAACTAAAGATAATTGTTAATCCGAAAAACAAATAAAACTAAAACTGTCTTCTCCGGCAATGTTGCCAAAAACTTGATGTATAATTTTATTATTAATCGCAAGCGTACGGTGTATAGTTATAGCACTTATGCGTTTAACGGATCGATCCACAGAGAAGACTTTTAGTTTATTTATTCGCTTAATTAGATTAAATGAAAAGTTGGAATTTTTATATCGATTAAAGAAAAAACTAATGACTTGAATTAAAAATCAGATAATAGAAAGCATGCCTAGGGATAGAATACTCCAAGTTAAACATATAATAAAGCTGCACCCCCCCCACTCATATAGATCCAATTAATCTATTCTAAAAATATGGTATTTATTTCTAAGTATAAGGTATATGCTTTGTTTACTACATACCCTATCAAAATCTGTAAAAACTATATTTTTATCCTAGATCACTTTAGACATGAGCAGAGATTAAATTAAAATGAGATAAACTATAATGTGTTTTCCTTGAGAATAATTTATCGGTTATTTATTTTAATAAATTATCAAAAGAGATGGAACATTATGATTATCATATTCTAATTTATCATTTTAATTAAGCCAAAAATATTGAGAGAAAAAACTATGTCTTTATTACATTCTAGCCTAGGTTCATCATACCATAACTATTCCTACGTTTAGCTACTCATGTTGGAAAAAAACATGCATGAATTAAAAGAAGAAAATATCATGTCGAAGGCAGAAAAGAGAGCATGCAAAGTAAAAGACAACAATTAAAATAAAAAAGAAAAGAAATTTATTGATTAAAACAGACTTACTATTTTAACAAGAACGGTATTCAACTCCAAAGCAAGTACAAAGTAAGAACATAAATATACTTGGCCTAAAAAAATAAACTAAAGGAGAAGACCCTTTTTAATTCCCAAAACCACATATTTATAGAAATACATTAAAAACCCTAACTACTCTAAAATAAATCAGAGCCGTATGCCAAAATTCAACAGCAAATATTCAAGTGAGGCCGAGTTTTCTCAGGGTTGACCGAGTTTTCTCGGTTTAATCGCGGTTGTTTGTGCTGTTTTTTGGCTGTGCTCTCCTGATTTAATTTGGTTAGTTCTGATTGTATCTTATCTCTACATGGTTTCGTGGATTCTTTTCCAGTTTTCAAATCAGGCTGATACGATTTGATTTGATCTCCTTCTCTTCTTTGTTGAGACAGTTAAAACTGCAGTATCTGCAATTATTCACACAATAAATGCCTTTAGTAGAATTTAAATATATAAATCATTTTAATTCCAATAAATCACAATAATTATTGATTTCCTTTTTCTTGCATTTATTACTTAACTAAAGATGGTGAAATGATGATAAAAATATGCAATAAAATGTACTGATCGACTAGCTACCTTTGTAGAATGTCCGCGTAATTGCGGAAGACCACTACACCGCTTCAAGGACTCTATAAAGGATTCGAAGTCATCAGGAACGAGTTTGGACGATGATTTTCTCCGCCGAAGATGATCCACCCAAAGGAGTCCGAATCAAGCTCAATCTTTACATCTAATAAATCAAGTGAAGAAACTCACAATCAAAACTTGCTAAGAATTGATTGTAAGAGTGATGTAGTGGTGGTTCTTAAGCTATCTCTCTTTTTCAAATTTCTACTTAAGGTTTAAAGCTAACCATAAAAAAGAAAGAGAGGAGGAAGAAGTTATGAATCAAATCCATCTCTTTTCTTTTTCTTTTTCTTTTCGTCGTTTTAATTGTGAGGAGTGGGTGGATGGATGACTCATCCCAATGAGTCACCCATCCACACTCTTCACAAAACTTCTCATATGAAGTGGAAAAGGTGGCTGTGTACACACGCACATATACATATTACAAAGTACGTATCAAAATACGATTACTATATTCGTATAAAAATACGAATACCCGTATTCGTATTGAGATAGAAATACCCGTATTCGTGTTAAGATACAAATACCCATATTTATACAAATACTCATATTCATATAAATACTGTATTCATGTCAAATTAAAAATATCGTATTCGTATAAAAATACGAATACCAAAAGAGAGATAATGAGATAGATATAATACCAGCTCATAATGATCCGGCTATCTTTCAAATCTGCCAGTATTATCAAAACGCCCGATTAAAGTACGTGCACTGAATATATGTATTTAATCGAATTTGAATGCGTATCAAAATACACACTTGCTACATTGTTTCGCCTTAACCGGGAAACCCACTGTATGGGACTCTAAAGACTCGATATTACGCTAGCAGTGGGTTTAATCACAAGCACGTAAGCGACACTTATAATAGTACCAGTGTGTTCCGATATTGATTACAGTTTCATATTGGGTATTTATTTGGTTAGTATACATCACATGACATATTCACAACACACTACCTGACTTGTTACTTAGATCTAGTTACTAATACCAACAATCCTAAAGTGTTGTCCTGACGGACGTAACTTGCTATTTGTATAGACGAGAACTGTACCTGCTTGATCCTATGTTGGCATTAGATTTATATCGGAAATAACTGACTTGAACACAAAACCTGGGGAAAAGGGGGAAATCAAGAATGTAACCGAAATATAACTCAAGAGGATATTATTATTGTTTGCCATTTTTCCGGGTGTTACGAAATAAATACTTGTTTGCCGTTTTTCCGGCCATTACGGAATAAATACTTGTTTGTCGTGTTTCCGGGCGGTACGGAATAAATACTGTTACCGTGGTCCCGTGGGGAATGAATGTGATATATACTGTTGGGTCACGATGAGGATTACAATAATTGATTTTAAAGACTTTTAGAATAGATAATCTAATAGCACAGATTTAGGCTACACATCACACACCCATATATACACATAGCTCACTATTTTATGTTTGTGTTATTTATTTATATTCATGTTTAATTATATCATCATATTCTGGTTATTACTGTTATTTTGATATTATGATGTACGGACGTCTGGGTTTTGCATGGCCCAGTTGCTCTACTTTTATCGCAGGCAGATCAAGAATACTTTAGCAATCAAGCCGAGCAATGAGGAATTGAACGTGTATTATTAGAGATGTTTAGTTTATTTATTTCCATAGTTTTTTTATTGATATGAGCCCATATTGGGACATGATTCAGATATTGTTTATTGGATCTTGATTCGTTTCCACTTTATGCATTTTATTGACTATATTTATTGTGGTAAATGGACATGTACTAGATAGATTATATTCTTTTACTATTCTTGATATCCGATAGACAGTCGTAATGTGACTGTAGAGGGATGATTCCTAACCACAGGTAGTATGATTGGCTCTGTCACGTGTCGTATTTACGTATCCTGGGAAGCGGGACGTGACAGGGTTTGTTTGGTATCAGAGCCCTAGGATTTAGGGTAAGCTGGGTTTGGTTCTTTTGTAGTTGGGTATTGAACCCAATACACTAACCAGGAAACCCAGAATTAGGAACATGTCCTACCACATTATTGTCTTGTCATTTAAATTCTTGAATCTTATCTTTCCCTTAACTCTTGTATCTTGACGATATGGAAATGATTTTGTATCTCAACTTGGAATCCTCCTGATTCCTTATTGTTTCTCCCTTCTTATTCCTTCAATTCTGATAGTAGGATTTGGGCGACTTGAATGGAGTTATGAGATTGTAACTATGTACCACGGCATGGTTACAATGTGGTACTCTGCTTTGGTAACCTGGAATCCTATTTCGATTCATTTTCTTGACTTATGTTCATTGTATTACTTTGTTTCTCTCGGTTTCATTGCTTACGAATTTATTCCTTATCGTGAACTTGAATCCAACAACCACGGTATATCTTTCCCCTTAGTGACCAATCCATCTACGTTTCAAAGAACAAGGAGAAACATGGGAGGACATATGCTGATTGCAGTAGTTCGAGATTAACCCCAGCGGGAGCTGATACAGACTGCTTCAAGGCCGATCAAATGTAGGATGTTTGATTGAAGAAGTTCTGATGAACCCGCCTCAGTTTATCAGAGAAACACAGTGTAAGTGTGGTTGGCTGATAACCCACAAGTCATAGAACAGACTTGTAAATTCTTAATGAAGGGAACTGTTTGTGTGTGTGCCGAAAGGTGAGGTTCGTGAACAAGTTGCAGATGAAGCACCGATAGTTATTCGGGAATTCATGGAGGTATTCAAGGAAATCTTGGTCTATCGCCAAAACGAGATGTGGAGTTCGCGATTGATCTTTTTCCTGAAACAGCGCCGATTTCAAAGGCTTTTTATCCAATGGCGCTACTGGAACTGGAAGAGGTAAAGAAACAAGTTGCCGAATTGCTAGAGAAGGGTTTGATTCGTAACAGCGGCTCACCATGAGGAGCTCCAGTTCTTCTAGTCAAGAAGAAGGATGGCGCGTGGAGGATGTGCATCGATTATCGAGAATTAAACCGAGTGATTATTAAAAACAAGTACCCAATCTTTCGCATCGGCGAATTATTCGATCAACTCAGTGGCGCGAGGGTATTCTCGAAGTTGGATTTGCGATCCGGATATCATCAAGTTCGGGTGAAATCAGAAGATATTTGCAAAACGGCGTTCCGAACTCGATATAGGCACTATGAGTACTTAGTGATGCCATTTGGAGTTACTAACGCATCGGTAATATTTATGGACTTGATAAACTGAATCTTTTCACCGTACTTGGACCAGTTCATAGTGGTGTTTATTGAAGATATTCTGGTCTATTTGAGAAGCAAAAAAGAGCATGCAGAACACTTGAGGATCGCACTGCATACGTTAAGACAAGAAAGTTTATATGCTAAGATGAGCAAGTGTGAGTTTTGGCTCGAAGAAGTGAAGTTCTTGGGTCATATTGTGTCCTGAGATGGAATTGCTGTTGACCCTGAAAAGATTGCAGTTGTTAATGATTTACCAATTCCAAAAAATGTAAGGGAGATCAGAAGTTTTCTTGGGCTTGCCGGATATTGTAGAAGGTTTGTGGAGAATTTCGCTCGAATAGCAGAACCATTGACCAAGCTAACACGAAAGGAAGTACTGTTCGTATGGACGGAGAAATATGCGTTAGCTTTTGAAGCGTTGAAGCAAAGATTGACCACCGCTCCTATCTTGATAGTGTCGGACGGTTCCGAAGGGCTGGTTATTCACAGCGACACATCTGGAAAAGGCTTTGGATGTGTTCTAATACAGAATGGGAAGGTCATAGCTTATGCGTCGAGAAAATCGAAGAATGATGAGAAGAACTACCCAACTCATGATTTGGAGCTAGCAACAGTGATTTTATCTTTGAAGATTTGGATACACTACTTATTGGGCGAAAGGGTAGAAGTATTTACCGATCACATAAGCCTAAAGTATGTGTTCATCCAGAAAGAGCTCAACATGAGGCAACGTAGATGGTTGGAGCTGATGGCTGACTATGATCTTGATTTAAAATATCATCCCGGAAAATTTAATGTAGTGTCGGACGCTCTAAGTCGATTGCCAGCGATACCGATGTTGACTTCACAAAAGGAGATTATAGCTGATCTTCAGAGATTCGATTTGGAGATTGTACTACCAAATTCTTCGGGACAGTTGATGTAATTGCAACTACAGTCATCCTTGATCGATAACATTAAAGCAGCGCATTCGCACGATCCAAGATTGCAGAAGTTTCGAGAACAAGTAGAAGCGGGACTTCGAACAGACTTGTTAATTCATGAAGATGGTTCATTACGATATGGTAGTCGTTTTTGTGTGCCCAAAGGAGATGTTCGTGAAGAAGTTTTGAAGGAGACTCATAGTTCCGCATATTCCGTACATCCGGGAGGCACAAAAATGTACAGAGATCCGCGACAACATTTCTGATGGGAAGGCATGAAAAGGGAGATTGCTCGCTATGTATCTAAGTGCTTGGTGTGTCAACAGGTCAAGGCTGAATATCAAAGTGTAGCTGGTTTGTTGCGACCACTTCCGATTCCTCAGTAGAAGTGGGAACACATAACCATGGATTTCGTGACAGCATTACCACGGAGTCCAAAGGGCAATAATGCAGTTTGAGTGATTGTCGATCGATTGACTAAGGAAGCTCATTTCATACCATTTCAAGTTGGTCAGTCGACGGAGGCTTTGGCAGAGCGGTACATGCAGGAGATTGTGAGATAGCATGGAGTACCCGTGAGCATCATTTCGGATCGTGATACTCGATTTCTATCACACTTTTGGAGGAGTTTACACGAAAGTTTGGGAACTCGCTTGAATTTTAGCACAACCTATCATTCTCAGACAGATGGCTAATCTGAAAGAACGATACAAACTCTTGAATATATGTTGAGATCATGTATGTTAGACTTCAAGGGTTCATAGGAAGATCATTTGCACTTGGTGGAGTTTTCATACAATAACAGTTTTCAGGAGACTATACAGATGGCTCCATTCGAAGCATTATATAGTCTTAAGTGTCGCTCACCTATCTGTTGGGACGATGTAGGAGAAAGAAGATTATTGGGACCAGATCTTATTGTGAAAATGGTGGAGAAAGTTATCGTGATCCGAAATCATATGAAGGAGACACAAGATTGACAAAAAAGTTGAGCTGATATAGGACGAAGTTCTCTGTAGTTCGTTGTTGGTGATCTTGTATTCTTGAAGATATCACTGACCAGAGGAGTGATTCGATTTGTTATTCGAGGCAAGCTTAGTCCTCGATTCGGGGGGTCTTTCGGTATTACCAAACGTGTTGGAGAGGTAGCTTATCGTTTGGCGTTACCACCATCCTTGACGGGTGTTCATGACGTGTTTCATATATCTCAACTCCGCAAGTATGTTCGAGATGAGACGCACATTCTAGATCACTCGGAGCTGACAGTAAGGGAGGACTTAACATATGAAGAAAGACCAATGGCGATTGCGGATCGATGAGAAAAGGTCCATAAGAACAAAGTTATCCTTCTAGTACTAGTTTCATGGAGGAATCGTTCGCATGGAGAATCTACTTGGGAACGTGAAAACGAGATCAGACAGAAGTTTCCACACCTCTTTTCTTAGATCTGTGTTTTCTTGTGTTTTCTTGTTCCGGGAATTTCGAGAACGAAATTCTTTTGTAGTAGGTTATAATGTAACACCCTAGCACTGTTATACTATATTTTATATGGGATATTTCAAATTTTGCGACAGATTTCTTTATTACTATTTTTTTGGGTGCGGATAGTGCATATGGTTACTGTGGTTAGTGTTCGACCCACCCCGCATGTTTGAAACCCATCATGGTTCAAGATTATATCATATATTTACCAGTACAGAGGATCCATGCATATCTAGATTCTATACACATACATAATATATTTTTGTATTCGCGTATCTTTTAATAATACAAATAATAACCAAATAATATTTTTTGATATCTAGCATGGCATGTTATCGTACCCCATATCATGTGGTTGCATCCATATATCATGTTCATGTCCTAATTGTTAAAAAAGACTCATTTGGATCGCTACGTATATTTACGTAGATCCGTACTTGGGGATATGCATTTTTATTGACCGGACATTGTATCATGGTTTTAACTTTTACATATATTCTCCATATTTAAAAACTAGATTTTTAGAAAAAAAACCAGGTATTTTTCGGAGTAATTTGATATTAGCAGTTTAAACCCAAAACATATATATTATAATATTTTAAAAACTAACAGTTATAATATATATATATATATATATATATATATATATATATAAACTAATTATATTATCCTATCTCTCTCTCACACACACACCTTATATATACTAAATATATATTATATAATTTATA
The DNA here is from genome assembly GCA_030015575.1 of Agapanthus africanus. Taxonomy (NCBI): domain Eukaryota; kingdom Viridiplantae; phylum Streptophyta; class Magnoliopsida; order Asparagales; family Amaryllidaceae; genus Agapanthus; species Agapanthus africanus. Next base: position 889,906,330 of record JASDDO010000024.1, on the reverse strand, counting down.
TATTAAACTTAACCCTTACCCCTCTCTCTTATCCCTCTCTTCTCCTTTCACGGCGCTGCGAGAAAACCCAAACCTTAGCCCTCTTCGTCGCCAAACCCTCGCCGACCTCACCTCCTTGCCCTCATCCTCACCCTCATCACCTCCGCCTCCACCTCCTTTCCTCCTCCTCCTCCCGACTACCCCAGCACCTCCCCGCGAGCAACCCAGAGACACTCGCAACCCCTCGTTGCCTTCACCACCATCGACCCCGTCGCCCCTCACCACCGTCGACCTCGTCATCGTCACCACCACCTTCAAGACCTCCTCTTTTACTCTCCTCTCACACCTTCTCCTTCTCGATCAAACCTCTGCAGCTCCTGCGACACCAACCCATAAACCCCACACCCCTCACCAGAGACTCGCCGTCGCCACTCATCATCACCTCCATCCTCTCCTCCTCACCTCTCTCCCCTCTTCCGACACCCCAGACCACCACCAGCACCACACCCTGTAATCCCTGACCCCTGCAGCAACCCGAAGAGCCCCAGCCGCCTCGCCGAGGTAGCACGTCGCTGTCGGCGATCGACGCCATCATCTTTCCTCTGTCCTCGCCACCCCAGAACCCAACACAGCAGCTACCCACTCTTCTTCTTCATTTCTTGCTTTTCTCGATCGTTTATTGATTCTCCGATCGGCTCACCGGAGTTACGCGCGTCGCCGACGATCCAGACAACCCAGTTACCGTCATCGTCCAGCCTAGTCACCACATCATGTCATTGCTCAGCCAGGTCCAGTCCCGCGTGTGTAAGTTTGCATCGCGACGTTATTTCGACGTCGGACGTAGCATCCGTATCTCGACGTAAGATCGGATCAGGCAAGTTTTAGACTTGCTACATGATATGTTATTATATCGATCACTATATGAATAAGAATAGTGCATGTGTTTTATTATTCAGAAAATATTATAGATTTACAGTTTTACGGTATCCGTTCTGATAATCGTTTATCTAGTTGCATGCCGGAACATTATGATATCTTTATACTATTACATCAGTACAACTGTTAGTTATATGTATGCCCTAGAGGCCATTACTATACTTGAGATGTATATTGTAGTAGATGCTTGGACATATATAGAGAGAACTTTCTTGCTCGACATGATAGTATGCTATCTGGTTACTTTTTATCTTAACATGTACACTGATTGTCTCTCTGTTACATGTTGATAAAGCCCTTAAGATGTGTACTTGACTATCTGGATTATGATACGGATTATACTAGTGGGACAAAGGTAGTCGGTAAGTACATCCATTAATGTCCCTAGTTGTGGGTGTATCGAGACGGGGCATCGATATATCAGAATAGACTAGTGTATAGCTTCTCGACCCATGTAGATGGGCGATGGATGATCCCATATCCAGTGGTGTTTGACATAAGAGATGATATACAGGTGCTCAGTAGAGACTGGGTACACTGGACGGACTCGCCGAGAACTCCCAGACGGTATTATACCTCACGTCAGATGACAGTTCTCTGGTGACACTGGTACAGGTTAGTCTGTCGACCCGCGATCGTCATAGAGTCTTGTGTGATTCCCACTGTGCTTTGATTTCCACCTTACCACGTTCATGAGAACGTGCAAGAAAGTGGTTTTTGGGTACAGTCCCGAGTCACATGGAGGCAATGAGCGATAAGAGGGGATTCGTCTCTCCCGGTATTGAGAGTTGATGTTGCGCTGTGCTCGATTGGCTATAACATGAAGTCCCTGGCCAGGGCTGATTCTGAGATTTACTGGTAAGTGTTATCAGTAGTTTCTCGACCTGTTATAAGCCTCGCATAGGCAAGACTTATCGAGTTACTGGGGTTGACTTTTACCACCCCTAAACGAGATATGCGACATATCAGACGAAGAGACCGGACTGTACGGTAAGTGTTATTGATTGGATTCATAGGAGTATGAGCAGGCTTGCTTGTTGCCTTCTGATCGCTCAATACCCAGGTGGCCGTTACGTTTAGCACGCCTCTTGCGGCTTGTGAGTGTTTGATATGATTATCACCTACTGCCGGCGTATTGACGAGTCTTTAGAGTCATACACAGAGGTTTCCTGGCTCAGGCGAAACGGAGTAGGTGCACATATGAGATATGTGTGGTACAGAGATTAATGCGTGTATGAGATACCGAATTCTATTCTCGTGATTTGAATCATCGGTCGGTTATATGCGATATAACCGGGTTATCAAATCAAGTGTCGATTCGATAGATTGATACACTAGATATTAGTCGGTTATATGTGATATGACCGGATCATTAAATCAAATGTTGATTTAATGATTTAATGTATAATCATATATTTGATATATTACTTTACATTAACTAGTATTGGCTCACTTAAGATTATTTTTCTCACTTGATTATGTATTAAGTATATATGTGATATGTACTTGTGTACATAGTTTGTGTCATGCTAGATGCCATATGCAACATGGGTGTATGAGACTCAAACCCTTTAATATGATAATGGTGGGTTTTATTTATATTAAGTTAATCAAATTAGTTGGAAATTAGTTTATGGATGAAGCATGGAGAAGCTTGTAGAATCCATTGACTAAGTCAACTAATTTGTCTTGCTTAAGATATTTACTAACCTAACCATTATCCTAACACATGGTTAAGTCTCTACATGGGTTTAATATATGATATTAACTCACCCATGGTTGCATTATTCACCACTTGATTTTCTTCTTGAGCTCTTCTTCATCTTCTTCCTCTAGCTCTCTAGCTTCTTTAAAGATGGTGAAAATGAGTGAGAAAATAAAATCTAAAGTGAGCCCACTTCCTATTTCATCATCCTATACAATTGCTTGGGTATTATAAGGTGTTCTCTTCACAAAGTTCATGACCTAGTGAAGGGTTAGTTTGGGTTTGAGTCTTCTCAACGTAGATCATCTTCGGCCTCGAAGACTTCGGGCAAGCTTGTTCATTTCTCCAAGGGAACCCATACTAGAGTTCGGGAGATCGTCGATTGCAGCGAAGGGACTACTGCACGGAGCTTTAGAAGTGAAGGACCGGTCCACAAAGTTTGTATTCCTCATTCACTTAGTGTAATGGTTGATTACATGTTATATATTGTCTAGTTACTCTAGCTTGATCCTTGCTTAGGATTGATTAGCACTTTAGTTTTTTTAAATTTGGCATGGTAGTTGCTGTGAAAACCCAGAAGGGTGCTAAGGAATTCCAACAGTGGTATCAGAGCCGGGCTAGAGTGTTAGATGGTGTTTGTTAGATTACGATACCGAAACTGCTCCGAAACTTTAAACATCAAAACCTGCATTCTGTCGATTTTTATTGACCTCAAAAAAAATCTAAAACAAGTGCCGAATCATATATGTATGATAACATGAACACTGGTGAAATTTGAGGGCATTCTGACATTTTTTGGCCGACGAGACCCCCCCATCTCGGCTAAATCTGAGCCCCCTCCAATTTTTTCTAGTGTTCTACTGCATGGGTTTTGGTGTTTCAGGTGTTGTTTGTTTTTGCTAATTTTGCATGAGATATAGTCTTACATTATAAACAATTCAGAGTGTTTCTTATTCGTAGTTTAACATTGTATTTGGGTTTTCACAAGTTATCTAGGCGAAGTTAAAAAGTTCGATCGAATGTCAAAACCTCATTTTTCCAAATTTAACGTATTCGGAAAAACATGCAAGTAATTCTGTGGACCCTCTAAAAGAATGAAACCCTAACTCAACTTTTTTGGATCGCGGAACCGCGGTCATACCCTAGGGTTTGCCACAGTTCCGTGGCGACATGAGTGAGGTTTTGGTTTGCCCTTCTACGGTTGGTCCATAGGTACTGCGGCATGTTTCGGGTATTATTAAAACTGTGCTCAAGTGTTGAGCTGTCAGGAAATTGTGGGACTTTGATGAATCGATCGAAAATTTTAACGTCGTCCGGATATCATGTGATGGGATACAATAATTGGAATTTATCTAGTTGCATGCAAGTTTAACATTTCGGCCTCAGACGGAATCGGGAATCTTGTTGAATTACCCGACTTCCTTTGAAAAGTGTTTTCATGGTTGAGACCTAAATGTAAAATTTGCATTGTTAGGCATGAAATCCAGAATATGTGATATTCCGGGTTTATGATGTCTAAGGGCAGTGCGGATTCCAATTGTTGTAGTTTTTCACTTTCTTTTCTGCGACCGTAAGTGTAATATGTGGTGTATCGCCGGTTTCGTTGCTATATGTCAACGACAATTGGGATATGCATATTTACTTACGTTGATGACATGTGATGTTATGTGTTGCCGGGATATGTTATATTGGATCATCGTGTTTGAATAGCCCGGGGTTTTTTTATGTGAGATGAGAGTTTTTCATTTTCATTCATATAAAATTTAATATATGTAATATTCTTTTATTGGGGCACTTCCGGGTTGAGGAAGATATCACCGTTGATGTATATTATTTACTTTTCCGCATTAGGATAGACCCAAGGAGGGGAGCACAAGTAACCGGGTTCTAGAGTCCAGTGGGAGACCATCTCGAGGCATCGAGTCCGAGTCCCCTAATTCTAGAATTGGTAGGGTTGCTTGCTGCTCTCGTAGGGGTCTAGGGATGTGGATTTGGATATTCATCACGACCATGAAATCCGTGTTTTATACAGGGCTAAAATAAAACCCGGAAATCCTAGTATATCCAATATTTCATATGTTGTGTTCTGCTGCGATATCTGTGATGTGATCATTTGATATGTTGAGATAGATACTGTATATAGTATATATGATATATTATACAGACGTTGCTTAGGTTTTACACCCGCGCTAGCACTGCCCCGCTCTGCCATTAGTTACCCAACCTAATGGTGCACGAGGGGACATCGAGGCGAATGCAGATGGCATAAGCGTACGTTGTATTTATTTATGATGCTTAGGTAACTTAAAATGATGGGACTTCATTAATGAGATTAATGAAAGAAAATAAACCTAAAGATGTTGTAGAATCGAATTTTCAAAAATAGGTAGTTCTAGTTGTTGCTTTACATAGAGGTATTCTTTGTAGAATATCCAGCACCTTATTCGATAAGGAAAGAGCCGAGATCCCTTCACCGGGAGTGACCTCTTTAGCAATAACTAGCAGATGCTACAACCCTCGGTTTCGTCTTTTGATTGATTTTCTAGTTCTTGCTTTGCATAGTGGTATTTGTGAAATATCCTGCACCTTATTCGATAAGGAAAGAGCCGAGATCCCTTCACCGGGAGTGACCTCTTTAGCAAAACTAGTAAAAGCGTCAAAAACACTCCTTTTCAAAATCACTCGATTCTACAACGATATCAAGTTCATTACGCAAAAGGTTTTCTTAAAAACCTGTCGTAGCCCTCCGTCATTTCAAATAAGTAGTATTTAGTATTCGTACTGCGTTTGTTGGCCTTTGTCAAGGCGTAGTGTATGGTAGCTGATTATTGCTTATCTGCTTAAGCATATGATACGATTGGATTAGGATAGTCGTGCGACCTTGTTGGCCTTTGTCAAGGGTCGTACGGGTAGGTTTAATTCAATCAGGAAATGACGGGTTGAACTTGACTGGCATCCTATGGTTTTTTGGCCTTTGTCAAGGTCATAGGAGGTTAGGGGCAAAATATTATCAGGAATTTCAAGTGTTGAAATTTGCAATGAGATTACATACCTTCTATGAAATAGTTGGATCCTGATACCCACTGCGAGTAATTGTTACTCCTGGGAGAGTTTTACACATTACAATTAGCCGATCAAGTAGGTGTCTAGAAAGGTGTCAACCCGGTTATGCCCCTGGGAAAACGAGGTTTATTTTAATTAGGTCCATGCGAAAGCACGAGGAACTTCCCTCAAAGTACCAGCACTGTCCTGACTGAAAGATTGGCGAAATTGTAGAGTGTAATTAATCCCGGCTAGTCTTTTCTTTTAGGGTTTGAAGGAAGATTTGATAAAAACAGTGGGAGCCATCCTGATTAGATAAAATAATAACCAATCTAATCTTGCAAGAGCATACGCTGAGTGTTTTCTTCTCTCTCTCTCTCTCTCTAGGTAGCGACCATGTCACGCCTTAATCAAGATAATAATATGGATGTATTGACCGAACCCGCTTGTTATACTGTGCTAGGGAATGGTGGTCCTGCTCCAACTTATAATTGTTATAAGACCGAGCAGGAAATAGGGGAATACCAGGATTCCCGTGCCGCCCAAACGAAGAAAGTACATGATGATGCATCTTCTTCGGGTGTGTTCATTACCTAGAACTTTTTTTTCAGTATCCTCTACGTCTTGGATATGATGATACCGGATCAGGATCCTATATATGTAATCTGTTACATGGGCTACAGATAGGTAGAGAATTGGAAACGGGTGATAAGTTTCAAGAGTTGAAAATGGTGGAATTGTTGCAGCCAAAGTGTTGGCAGTTATCACCCTGTATTACCAAATACATTGATTCTGAACAAATGTTATTAGATACCGAATCTAATATACAACATCATATCAGTCTCTTTATTTAGTAAGGAAGGATATAATTTTGTATTGTTGGATAATGTTTGGAACATTTCCTATATCAAGAGTTGATCGGTTCAGGCACGTTATCTAAAAGCATATACGTTCTAAATCAAACTACAGTTCTCAACGTACAGAACGTACACAAGAGGAAGAGTTCAGAAATGAACGAATCCTTCTTGAGGCATTGTAGACTAGGTCATATCAATGTGACCCGACTAGCTAAGTTACATTAAGATGCATATTTAAATCAGTTTGAATTTACATTTTGTGAAACTTGCCAGTCATGTCACAAAGATAAAATGACCATAGCTCCGTTTACTGGAAACAGAGAAAGAGTTAATGAACTATTGGGATTGATACATGATGATGTAGGTCCCCTGTCTACACATGCTAGGACCGGTTCTTTTTACTTCATTACATTCATTGATTATCTCTCAAGATTCGGACATATGTTCCTATTGAAACACAAGTCTGAAACTTTTGAGAAATTCAAAGAATATAAGTCAGAAGTAGAGAACCACAACAGGTATAAGTATTATATCCTATGATGAGATCAGGGAGGAGAATACTTGAGCATGGAATTCCTGGACTATTCTAAACGAGAATGGGATTCTCTCTCAGCATTACTCCTCCATATACACCACAGCACAACGGTGTATCGGGGCAGAGAAATCGCACCCTATTTGATATGGTGTGCTCTATGATGAATACTACTGAGTTGCCTATTTCCTTTTGGGGGTTATGCACTTGAGAAGCTGCATACCTATTGAATTGGGTTCCAACCAAATCAGGTGCCTACCACTCCATATGCGATATGGTATGGGAAGAGCCCATCTCTTAAGTAAGTTAAGATTTGGGGTTGTCCGGCCTATGTCAAAAGCAAAATCCGGACAAGCTCGAGACAAGGTTAGTTCTGTGGAAGTTTATTGGATATCCCAAGCGTTCGCAAGGGAATATCTTCTACCACACCGAGGAACAAAAGGTGTTTTGTTTCTCAGCATGCCACCTTTTTTAGAAAAAGGAATTTATTTTGGAAAGAAATTTGTGGACATGAGGTAGAACTGGAATGAGTTCCAGCTATACAAATTACAGCTGATGATTTGGTAGAACCGGAGGATTCAGTAGCTCCCAATGAACCTCAGTCTCTCCGCCGATCTGGTAGGGTTCCTCATCCACCTGAGAGATACATCGGTTTTCTCTATGACAATGGGAGCGAGGATTGCATCATGAGATGATGACCCAATTAGTTTCGAGCAGGCCATCATGAGTGGGGACTCTGTAAGAATGGCTGGATGCTAAGCGATCTGAGATGGAATCCATATACACCAACAAAGTATGGACTTTGATAGCTATATCTGAAGGGTTAATCCCAATCAGGAGCAAGTATATCTTGAGAAAATTACTTGGTATACATGGAAAAGTTGAGACTTTCAAAGCTAAGACTTGTTGCAAAGGTTCTCGTCATCCACTAGGTGTGGATAATGATGAAACCTTTTCTCCATTAGCTATGCTTAAGTCTATCCGGATCCTACTTTCCATTGCTACATACCATGACTACGATATCTGGCAGTTGGGTGTCATGACTGCTTTTTTAAATAGTGATTTAGAAGAGAGCGTCTATAAGTACACAACCAGAGGGCTTCATAGACAGTGGGAGCAGCGGAAACATGTGCAAGTGGCTTTATGAGTTAAAGCAGGCATCGCAGAGTTGGAACGTCTGTTTTGATATGATGGTCAAAGAGTTTGACTTCATCAAAATGGTAGATGAACCTTGTATATACAAAAAAGTCGTATGGAGTATGGTAGTGATCCTCGCATTGTACGTAGATGACATACTCTTGATAGAAAAGGAGTTTCCTATGCTACGCTCGGTCAATCTCCTCTTATCACAATGATTCTCCATATAGGATCAAGGTGATACCTCCTAAATCATGGGTTTTGGATCTATGAGATAGATCTAAGTGGATGTTAGGATCCTCACTAGGTATAGTGAGATGGTATCAATCGATCCTGAGGAGAATCATTAGATAGCTTCCAGGGTGGTAAGGTCGACCGAATGTCAGTCACAGGCATTTTCTTTACCCTCACTGGAGGGACGGTATGTTGGAAGAGTTCAAAGCTGGATACAGTGGCAAACTAGATGATAAAGGCTGGATACTTCGCTACCAAAGATACTACCAAAGAGGCAGTCTGGGTGTATATTAGTTCATTAGATTAACTTCGTTCCTACCATTGTGTGACAATGGAGTTGTGGCTTATGCCTAGGAACCCCTGTCCCATCAGTGACCCAGACATATTCTAAGGCTGTTTCACCTGATCATGGAGATGGTTGATCTCCAGGGGATCAAGGTTAGGAGAGTAGACTTTGAGGTTAACATGACGGATCCACTCACGAAGGCCTTTTCCCACAGAGAGACTTTTATGGGATGGTTGAGTGTAAGATATTACAACTACTGCTATATGATGCCCTAGTGCTAGTGGGAGATTGTTAGTTATATGTATGCCCTAGAGGCCATTACTATACATGAGATGTATATTTTATTGGATGGACATATATAGGGAGGACTTTCTTGCTCGACATGATAGTATGCTATCTGGTTACTCTTTATCTTAATATGTACACCGATTGTCTCTCTGTTACATGTTGATAAAGCCCTTAGGATGTGTACTTGACTACCCGGATTATGATGCGGATCATACTAGTGGGACAAAGGTAGTCGGTAAGTACATCCTTTAATGTCCCTAGTCGTGGGTGTATCGAGGCGGGGCATCGATATACCAGAGTAGACTAGCGTATAGCTTCTCGACCCATGTAGATGGGCGATGGATGATCCCATATCCATTGGTGTTTGACATCAAAGATGATATACTGGTGCTCAGTGGAGACCGGGTACACTGGACAGACTCGCCGAGAACTCCCAGATGGTATTATACCTCACGTCGGATGGCAATTCTCTGGTGACACTGGTACAGGTTAGTCTGTCGACCCGAGATTGTCATAGAGTCTTGTATGATTCCTACCGTGCTTTGATTTCCACCTTACCATGTTCACGAGAACATGCAAAACGGTGATTTTTGGGTACAGTACCGAGTCACATAGAGGCAATGAGCGATAGGAGGGGATTCGTCTCTCCCGGTATCGGGAGTTGATGTTGCGCTGTGCTCGATTGGATTCGCAGGAGTATGAGCAGGCATAATTGTTGATCTTCTGATCGCTCAATACCCGGTTGGCCGTTACGTTTAGCACGCCTCTTGCGGCTTGTGGGTGTTTGATATGATCATTACCTACTGCCGGCGTATTGACGAGTCTTTAGAGTCCTACATAGAGGTTTCTTGGCTCAGACAAAACGGAGTAGGAGCACATATGAGATATGTGAGGGACCGAGAGTAATGCGTGTATAAGATACCGTATTCTATTCTCGCGATTTGTATCATCGGTCAGTTATATGCGATATAGCCGGGTTATCGAATCAAGTGTTGATTCGATAGATTAATACACTAGATATTAGTCGGTTATATGTGATATGACCAGATCATTAAATCAAGTGTTGATTTGATAATTTAATGTATAATTATATATTTGATATATTAGTTTATATTAATTAGTATTGGCTCACTTAAGATTGTTTTTCTTACTTGATTATGTATTAAGTATATATGTGATATGTACTTGTGTACATAGTTTGTGTCATGCTAGATGCCACGTGCAACATGGGTGCATGAGACTCACACCATGTTATATGATAATGGAAGGTTTTATTTATATTAAGTTAATCAAATTAGTTGGAAATTAGTTTATGGATGAAGCATGGAGAAGCTTGTAGAATCCATTGACTAAGTCAACTAATTTGTCTTGCTTAAGATATTTACCAACCTAACCATTATCCTAACACATGGTTAAGTGTCTACATGGGTTTAATATATGATATTAACTCACCCATGGTTGCATTTTTCACCACTTGATTTTCTTCTTGAGCTCTTCTTCATCTTCTTCCTCTAGCTCTCTAGCTTCTTGAAAAATGGTGAAAATGAGTGAGAAAATAAAATCTAAAGTGAGCTCACTTCCTATTTCATCATCCTATACACTTTCTTGTGTATTATAGGGTGTTCTCTTCACAAAGTTCATGACCTAGTGAAGGGTTAGCTTGGGTTTGAGTCTCCACGACGTAGATCATCTTCGGCCTCGAACACTTCGGGCAAGCTTGTTCATTTCTCCAAGAGAACCCATACTAGAGTTCGGGAGATCTTCGATCACAGCGAAGGGACTATTACACGGAGCTTTAGAAGTGAAGGACCGGTCTACAAAGATTGTATTCCTCATTCACTTAGTGTTATGGTTGATTACATGTTATATATTATCTAGATACTCTAGTTTGATCCTAGCTTAGGATTGATTAGCACCTTAGATTTTTTAAATTTGGCATGGTAGTTGCTGTGAAAACCCAGTAGGGTGCTAAGGAATTCCAACAACAACATGCTATCTAGTTTGCATCATTCATAGTAATGGATGCATAATGGTTATTAAAGATAGATACATTTGCATCCTAGCATCAGTTTTGTTTACCGTGTTCCGATATTGATTACAATTTCACATTGGGTATTTATTTGGTTAATATACATCACATGACATGTTTACGACACATTACTTGACTTGTTACTTGGATCTAGTTACTAATGCCAACAATCCTGACGTGTTGTCCTGATGGACGTAGTTTGTTGTCTGCATAGACGAGAACTGTACCTGCTTGATCTTATGTTGGTATAAGATTTACATCGGTAATACCTTGAAAACAAAACCTGGGGGGAAAAGGGGAAATCAAGAATGTAACCGAAATATAACTTAAAAGAATATTATTATTGTTTACCGTTTTTTCGGGCGTTACGGAATAAATACTTGTTTGTCGTTTTTCCAGGCGTTATGGAATAAATACTTGTTTGCCGTGTTTCCGGGCGTTACGGAATAAATACTGTTACCATGGTCCCGTGGGGAATGAATGGGATATATACTGTTGGGTTATGATAAGAATTACATTAATTGATTTCGAAGACTTTTAGACTAGATAACCTAGAAGCACAGATTTAGGATACATATCACACACCCATACATACACATAGCGCACTGTTTTATGTCTGTGTTATTTATTTATATTCATATTTAGTTATATCATCATATCTTGGTTATTACTATTATTTTGATATTATGACGCACTGACGTCTGAGTTTTTCATGGCCCAGTTCCTCTACCTTTATCGCAGGAAGATGAGGAATTGAACGTGTATTATTAGAGATGTTTAGTTTATTTATTTCTGTAGTTTTTTATTGATGTGAGCCCATATTGGGACATGATTCAGATATTATTTATTGGATATTGATTCGTTTCCGCTTTATGCATTTTCTTGACTTTATTTACTGTGGCAAATGGACATGTACTGGCTAGATTATATTCTTTTACTGTTCTTGATATCCGATAGACAGCTGTAATGTGACCGTGGATGGATGATTCCTAATCACAGATAGCATAGTTGGCTCTGTCACATGCCGTATTTACGTATCTTGGGAAGCGGGGCGTGACAAGAGCTAGGACTGATCTAGATAATTATACGAGAAAAATGAAGGTGTGTGAATTTAAAGAATTGAATTAAAAGAACTGAAATACTGTTAATGGGGGAATTGAAGAGTCTCTGGTTAAAATCAGAGAAATCAAAAAAGAAATAGAGTAGAGGGGAGTTGAAGGGGTGAACGGGCAAAGAATGGAGGGGTTTGGGGCTAGGTCAACCGCCAGTAGCGGCCAAAAAGAGAAAACGGGCAGCCCAAACGTGGAGGTTGGTCTCGGGGTTCGTGTAGTGCCTTCATTTGGTTATTTATGTCTCGTTTTTTTGTTTGATTATTTGTAACTCTTCAGAGCGGCCTAATTGTTTCACTCCCGGCGTTTCTGCCTCACAGCGGGTGAAACTCTGTTGAATGAGAGAAGTCTGCTCCTGCAAAATCATGCTTTGAGCCTGCTAGCCTTCAAGTAGGTTTTTGATAGCCTCCAGAAGAATCGTCTGCTCTGTGAGTAGAGTAGCTGCGGTAGGAGGAAGTAATAGAGCGATAAGGGTAGGTGGTGGTGGTGTACTTCCATTGACGTTGGTGCTAGTGTTGTTGGGAGAATCCATCATCTTAGATAGAGAAGAAAAATTATGATAGATTCAATGGAAATTGAATTGCAAGGAATGTAAAGTTGTTGAATTTCATATTTCTTGTGATATATTGCTTACGACTTTATGCAGAACTAAGCTGCATGGGCCGCCAACGAAACCTATCACATCCCACTTTCCAAAAGACGGAAGCAGGCCTGCGACGAGGCCCGCAACGTATTTATTTCGAGAAGGTAATTTCCCGGAATAAATATGCTAAGCGTAATTGAGCAATATGAAATGACAAGAAATGGACATGAGATTTAAAATTCAACAATTTTATTTACATTCAACTTGATATATTTACAATACATGAGTTCAACTGAAAAATATATAAGAAAAGAAATGCCTAAACAGGTGGCATACATAATCTGAAAGAGAGGACAACTAGTCTAGGCCTGAATCGCGATCTGATCGTGTTCCTCCTCGGTGGTGTCCACCTTCTCAGCCTCCACAGTATTTGGCGAATATTCCAAGAAACAAAGGTGGGTGGAATGCCCGTCAGTGAACTTTCACTCGGTAAGTCCCCAAGAAAATGGGTGTGAAGTATAAAAGTATAATGATAAAGAAAAATGGATATCATGAAGCAATGGACTATGAGATATGGTGTTTAAACATGTCATTTAATGTAAGCATAGCAATTCTATTTAACATGCAGTTCTATATATATCATGGCAAAGTAACATGAGCATAGTATAGCATGGCCGGTAGTGTAGGTATAATGAACATGAAATGCATATAAGTGCTAAAAGGTCTCTACATGGGTAAACTAAGTTAACATAAATTCAAGGGTGAATGCCAATCAATCTCAAGAGTATTCTCAAACCCAACAGGCTGTAATCCAGGGGTAAGGAACCACGGACCCGAATCAAGTGTTAGTAACGTGACTTCAACCTAATGTCGAAGTATTCCAAACTCAACAGATTATAATTCAGGAATAAGAAAACACGGGCCCTTATGATAGCTTGCTTGTGTTAATAGACATAGATTCACGATGTAGGGAGACTCCTGAGATTTCGTTAGATTCGCACTTGAACTATCCCAACACCCTGTTTATTCTAGGTTAGAGTTAAAATTACCAGCCTTGCTCGAATCCATGAATAAATTAAGTTGCAAGATTGAGTTCATGTCAATGTCAAGTATTCGTGTCAAGTGTTCATGTATTCATGTCAAGTTGTATTCATGGTTCGAGTCAAGTCAGTTTGAACAATAGCCATTGTGTTTTGGTATTCATGTTAAGTTCGTGTCAAGTCATAGTATTCTAATATTCAAGTTTTGGGATATTCAAGTTCAAGTGTTCTGGTTCATGATCAAGAGTTCAAGTTTATGTTAAAGTTTGGATCCTTGTTGAGTTTGTATTCATGTTAGATTAAATATCTTATAAAAGGATTTAGCTCTTGAATTTCTTAAATTTGGGAGTAATCGGGAAACTGCTGCACATGGACGGCGGGATTTGTGTCTTTTTCTAAGGCAATTGACATTTGATAACTTCTTTAAGTTGTCTTACCTGAATAGGTAAGCACTCACTTTATCCGGCTCTCTAGGGCTCAAGAGAAATGATACCGCTTAAGCCTATATTAATCTAGAGTCCTTAAATATTTATTATAGATTATTTAAAGTGTATTTATTTTATTTGCATTTCTCGGGAGGGTTTTATGAAAAATACTTTAATATTTTTTAAAAATTAATCGAGTGATTTATAATATTTAGGGTTTTCATGATCATATATTTTAATTGTTATGGTATTTTAGTGATAAGAACTTAGCTTTTAAAAGCTTATGGTATTTTTTTATGAAAACTACTACTTTTGAAAACTTGGTGATATTTTATTAAAATTCTAATCTTTCATTTTAAAAATATAGTTTCATAATTTATTTTTATTGAAAATACGAATTCATAGTTTTATATAATTTTCCAAAATTTAGTTTTTTTTGGAAAAGTCGTATTTCTTAAAAACTTTATTTTTATTTCCTTTCGAGACCGAATACACCGTGAAGAGTTCTGCATCTCGCTCTACTGTCCCAAGGATGTGCGATAATCTGCACCATCCATTAACGTGTCCCCTAACAAGGGTTGTAGAAACGTAATTGCCAAGGATTACAAAAATACCGATTAAAAGAAACCCGATTTGTAAAGGCATGGTATTTTAATGAAAAAGTTATTCTTTAAAAGAACCATAGATCTAGAATACCGTGCTATGAAACCATAGTGTGCGTGTGGAGTAGGTCGTTACCCCGTGAAAGTTTTAGATATGGGTATACTAGTTATCGAAAAAAGGGTTATACTAAAGTTTATGGTATTTATTCGTGATTTGTAATCTACATATTATTTAACATAATAAGCATCATATTAAAAAATTGTGAGACATGGATAGAGTTGTAAATTCGTATTTTCTTGATATCATGGCATGAAATTTATGATGAACATGTCGAATTACAATGAATATATTATTTTTTTAAAACTTATTTATAATATTGTATTCTTTCGCGTCGATATATGAGGAGAAACAAAAAGTGAAAGAAGTACAGGGGGAGTTAGCGTAGTTACAGGTGATGCGAATTGTCGACATGAAAAAGGTAGAAGTGAGTATACAAGAGGGAAAGAAAAGAGGATGAGAGAACTTACTGTTGCGCATTCGTACTCGTGCAAATAAGAAGGAAGTAGAGGCCTCGGTTTGTAGAACCGAGACCGTGAATGCGACAAGGGGCGAGCCGATCTACAGACTTTACTTGAGCGATTTGTGGAGCAATGGAGAGGGATGAAATATCTTAAGAGAACGACGACGTGAGAAGGAATAAACGGCTCGATTCTTTGTAGGAACTTGAGTGCTTGAGAATTTTGAGAGAGAAGATAAATTTGAGAGAGTGGTATGCTTAAGGAAAGAGTTAGGACCGGTCTAAGTATTTATACGAAAAAATGAAGGTGTGTGAATTTGAAGAATTGAATTAAAAGAATTAAAATATTTTTAATAGGGGGAATTGAAGAGTCTCTGGTTAAAATCAGAGAAATCAAACAAGAAAATAGAGTAGAGGGGAGCTGAAGGGGTGCACAGACAAAGAATGGAAGGGTTTAGGGCTAGGTCAACCGCCGGTAGCGGCCAAAAAGAGGAAACGGGCGGCCCAAACATGGAGGTTGATCTCGGGGTTCGTGCAGTGCCTTCATTTAGTTATTTATGTCTTGTTTTTATTATTTGATTTATTTGAAACTCTTCGTTTCTCCGTGTAATACACGTGCTACTCTTGGGCTTCCGAAAAAATTAGAAAGAAAAATATTAAAAATAATTGGAACTGATAGGATTCGAACTTGCAGGCTATGGGACGGCAGAGGAAAGGCTTAACCAGTGAGCTATAAGGAGTTTCTTGTACATAAGTTATCAAAAATAAGTTATAACTCGAAACCAGAATAGAAATACACTCTTTTATTAACATTGGATCAATAAAAGTGTATAAAACTTTTAGGGTCGTTACAACTCACACGAGACAAATGTCAATTTTAGGTCAACAGACTATCTGTACTCATGTCACCTGAGAATTGTAATCTGACGATGGGTATAGTTCCATCTAGAAGTTCTCGGCGAGTTCGTCCAATGTACTCACCTCCAGCGAGCATATGTATACAATCTAGGTGCAACAAACCAATGGCTATGAGACCTGCCACCGCCCTCATCAGGGTCTAGAAACGTATACACTAGTTTACTCTGAAATATCAATACCCGGTGTCTATAATTCCACGACTAGGGACATTTAAGGACGTGCTTATGCGCTACCAAGCTCTCACAAGTATGATCACCATCATAATTTTGGTAATCAAGCAAAGATCCTAGGGGCTTTATCATTATGTATTAGCGACACGTAATAAAACGTATACATATACATGATAAAGACAAACCAGATAGCATACTATCATTTCGAGTAAAACTGTTTTACCTGTATAAGTCCTCCTTCAATTATCATAATAGCCTACCTGCAATTACAATAATTGCCCTGAGGGCACTATGGCCAACATAAATTTAATGGGAAACAAAACTTCTCTATGTGACAGAGAAGGGTGAAGGCACTTCTTATGATGGAAGGGTTGTTTAAGGCATTTGACGGTAGTATACCTACCGACATGACAAATGCTGCGTAGGCATAATTAGATCAGAAGGCACAATCACGAAAGAATTTTGTTTGGCGGATAACGTGGTGTACAACGTTATGAAAGGAAACTTTTACGGCAAGTTTGTGGTTGAAGCCGGAGAGCTTGTACATGATAAAATCATTGTGAAACAATCTATATTTGAAGAATCAACTATATGGTTTACGCATGAAGGAAGGGACTCCCATTCACAACCATCTAAATTACTTCAACAAGATGGTGAGCGATCTTTTATGCCTTGAAGTCAGGTTAGAGGAGGAGGACCAAGTGCTATTGCTTCTATCTTCATTTCCAAATTCGTATGAACACTCAGTGATAACAATCCTTTATGGGAAGGAGTCTTTCGAGATGGAAGAGGTTACAGCGACTCTTTTGAACAAGGAGATTATGAAGAAATCAAATCCATCGGAGGATTCATTAAGGTTGTTCGCCAGTGAAAGGGGAGGATCGAAGAATAGAGACAGAGGCAAGAGCATAAGGGGAAATCCAAATCATCCGGACAAGAGAGCGGACCGTGCTTCTTTCGCAAATAGTCGGGACATCTAAAGAAACAATGCCAAAGGTATAAGCAGTAGTTAGAGAAGAAGGGTAAATGTGCGAATTCAAAGGGTTTGGATCAAGCAAGTGTTGCAACCAAAGCAGAAAAAGATCCATGTGACGTACTAGCAGTACATACAGGGAGTCAAATTCTGATACTTAGATCCTTAATTCCGGATGTTCATACCACATGTGCCCGAAGAAGGAGCTATTCAATACTAATAAAGAGTTCAATAGCAGCAGTGTTCTCATGGAAACAATGTGGCATGCAAGGCCATTAGCATAGGGAACATCAAAGTCCGCATGTTGGATGAGGTTGTGCGAACGCTTGCAAACATGCGACACGTTCCAGAATTAAAGAAGAACCTAATTTCTCTTGGAGTATTAGATGAGGCAAGATGTAAATTTGTTAGTCAAGATGGAGTATTAAAGGTTGTCAATGGTGCCCTAGTGTTTATGAAGGGACAACGACTAAAGAATTTATATCATCTGGACGGCAGCACAGTGACTGGTGGTGCGGCTGCAGCTACGGAGAAACAGGTAGAGGATACCGTAAAACTGTGGCATATGCGTCTTGGCCATATGAGTGAGAGGGGGCTTCGTGAGTTGCACAGAAGGGAGTTGCTGAAAGGTGTTACCTCGTCCAAGTTAGATTTCTACAAATTTTGTACGATGGGGAAGCAACATAAAGTCGGCTTCAAGAAAGCTGTGCACAAGACGGAAGGACTCCTCGATTACATTCACTCAGACATATGGGGGCCATCGTCGGTTTCATCAAACGGAGGTGCCATGTATTATGTCACTTTCATTGATGATTTCTCCTGGAAAGTATGGGTCTACTTCCTCAAATACAAATCAGATGTGTTTGCCAGATTTAAGGAGTGAAAAGCAGCCGTGGAGAAGCAAAAGGGGCGACCGGTGAAGTATTTACGGACAGATAATGGAGGTGAATACACCTTGAAGGAGTTTACAGACTTTTGTAAAGATCAGGGCATACAGCAGCAATGGACTATTCCAAGACATCCAGAGCAAAATATGGTAGTGGAGCGCATGAACATGACACTACTAGAGAGAGCCGGAAGTATGCGGTTGCAGTCCGGACTTTCGGAGGACTTCTGGGCAGAGACGGTGAGTCATGCGTGTTATTTGGTCAACAGGTCTCCATCAACGGACATAAATCTTCAAATCCTATAAGAAGTATGGAGAGGAGAGCCAGTCAGTTACGATTCATTACGGGTGTTTGGATGCCCTGCTTATTCGCTCGTGGATCGGAAGAATAGAACCACGCAAGAATAAAAGTCTAAAAGTTGTGTTTTCTTGGGATTCAAACTTGGTGTTAAAGGCTACAAGTTATGGGATTTCAAAAACAAAAGGGCATTCACTAGCCGAGATGTGATCTTCGATGTGAATTCCATGTTGAAAGACGTGGCTAGAGATAATAAGAAGGCAGGTGGAGCATTAAGGGACAATGATTCGGTGGAGATGGAGTTATCTGGCGCTTATAAGGTTATGGACATAGAAGCACAATTACAGCCTATTGATGCGGAGGTGAACATGCTGATTTTGGAGAAACAAGATGAAGACCAACCCCAACAAGACCCACAAGCAATGTCATTAAGAAGATCAACACATACTCATAAGACACCGGTTAAATACGGTTTCGTAGATATGGTTGCATTTGCTTTAGTCACCGAAAGCGGAAATCCTAACTCTTATCGAGAGGCCATTGGGCAAGAGTATAGTGATCGATGGATTGTGGCGATGACAGAGGTGATGGAGCACTTCAAAAGAATAGTACATGGAGATTGACAGAGCTACTGAAAGCTAAAAGGGCTATTGGCTGCAAGTGGGTATACAGAGAAAAGGAAAACGAGCAATACAAGGCACGTTTAGTTGCAAAGGGTCTTGCTCAGAAGGAGGGGGTTAACTACAACGAGATATTCTCGCCGGTAGTCAAGCATACGTCTATTCGAGCGTTGTTAGCGATGGTAGCTACTCAAGATTTTGAATTGGAGCAAATGGACATGAAAACGACATTTCTTCATCGTGAGTTGGATGAGACGATCTTCATGAAACAACCTGAAGGATTTATAGAGCCCGGCAAGGAGG
Source organism: Agapanthus africanus (assembly GCA_030015575.1). NCBI lineage: Eukaryota > Viridiplantae > Streptophyta > Magnoliopsida > Asparagales > Amaryllidaceae > Agapanthus > Agapanthus africanus. The sequence continues at coordinate 889,886,860 of JASDDO010000024.1, read as the reverse complement.
ATCATGTATGTGAACTCAAACGGTCTTTATATGGGTTGAAACAGTCTCCCAGGCAGTGGTACAAGCGTTTTGATTCGTTCATGAGGAAGACCGATTACTCTCGATGTGAGTATGACAGCTGCATATACTCGAAGCGACTTAAGGATGGGTCGTCGATATATCTACTTCTATATGTCGATGACATGTTGATTATGGCTAAGAGTATATCGGAAATAAAGGTGCTCAAAGTTTCATTGAGCACAAAATTTGACATGAAGGACTTAGATGAAGCGAAAAAGATTCTTGGGATGGAAATTATTCGGGACAGGAAGGCTGGAAAGATAAGGCTATCCCAAATCAAATATATAGAGAAGATATTCGAGAGATTCAATATGAATGACTCTAAATCGGTGAGTACTCCTATCGCCGGTCATTTCAAGTTATTATCCAAGGAGTGTCCAAAATCAGCGGAGAAGAAGGAAAAGATGTCTCGAGTATCACAGTACCGCTGGCGAATCATTCTACCAGAGTATAGAAAGATGTATGCAAGTGCGGTGGGATAGCTGATGTACGCTATGGTATGCACACGTCCAGACATATCTTATGCGGTAAGTCTGGTTATCCGATATATGTCAAATCCAGGGAAGTTTCATTGGGACGCTGTAAAGTGGATACTTCGGTATTAAAGGGGACTAAAGACCTCGGTTTATCCTTTCACAAGTCAGAAAATAAACTGAGCCAGTTGCAAGGATATGTAGATGCGGATTACGCTGGGGACTTGGACAAGAGGAGATCTTTTACAGGCTATATATATACAGTTGTAGAATCTTCTATTAGTTGGAAGTCGACACTTCAGGATATCATGGCGCTCTTAACAACGGTGGCAAAATACATGGCGGCAGTGGAAGTATCTAAGAAGGCCTGGGATTAAAGGGCCTAGTTGGCGAGTTTAGGTTCGATAAGGGGCTGATTCCTTTGTTTTGCAACAGTCAAAGCGCCATTCACTTGGCGAAGAATGAAGTATGCCAAAGTTGAACTAAGCATATCGATGTGCGGTATCACAAGATAAGCGAGTGGGCCAAAAAGAAGATCGAATTTATAAAGATCGATAAACATGCTAACGAAGGTCATTCCTTAAGAGAAGTTCAAGTTTGCCTTGACTTCTATTCAAATACTCAAATGTGAGGAAGGGCGATCTCGGTAGGAAGGTCGAAAACCAGTTTCTCAGTTCTGGTTAAAAAACGTTGACAGCATTAGTTTCGTAATTCTGAAGAAAGATTGCGCAAGCGAGGGGAAACGGGAGGACAACTAAAACAACCCTAAAGGATACAAGATGAAGGGTAACAAATTTTCAAGGTAGCTATAAGGAAATACGAGCTAATATAGAGATTGTTGTGAAGGTGTCTCGTATTTGAAGAAGACTGCGCATCATAAGGAAGGACTGACGTCTACCTAAAAAGAATAGACGTCAGTCAAAAAAAATACAGAAACCCAGATGGACTATAGACGTCAGGTACCGATGTCTGTACAGACATCTGCCTGCAATTAGGACAGAAACATGTTAAAGCATCAGACGTCAGCCTGCATGGCTACTGACGTCTGTGCAGACGTCAGTCCTGACATCTGTGCAGCGATAACTGCGAATTTAAGTTCGAGATTTAACTCAAAAGTCAGGTTTTTTTGTAACAGTTTTGTAATTTTTGAGATCTTATTATAACTAAGATTGTGTAGGCTATATATTGAATCTTAGGGTTATGTATTATTAACTTTGGAGTGTTTTAGATCAAAAAGCAAACGGATTAAACTGCGTCTCTATAAAGGATGTAGGTTATCGAAAGGGAAGGTGAATTTGTAGAAGGAGAGAGATCTCGTTGGAGATCATAAGGAGAGGGTGGAATAATTCTCTGTAAGGTTTTGTTCTTCTCAAGTTCTAAAAAAGGATCTCATCGTTTCCTTCCAAATCTCTTTTGTTATATTTATTGCGGTTTGCATATGGTTTTCTTTTGTTATTTATCTATAAGGTTTTCCGCTGCGTTGCCGATCGGTCTGACGGCAGCAACAATAAGTTCAAGGTAAATAAAAAGCGTCCAATATTAAAGAAGAAAGATGCATCCTACTTGAACTTGAGATACAATTCAGCAAATTTTTTCATGTTGATCAGATATAGTTCATATCGGCTCATATTTGAAATAACCGTCGATATTGAGTCTAAAGGATATTCTCAGAAAACGATATGTATTGAAACTGTTGATATCTATTGAGAGGTCAAAAGGTGAAGTACATATATAGTGAGGACCAGGTTCAAAGTTATTGTTTTTGGGTATGATGGAGGCCCTTTTCAGATCTCCGTCAGATGTTGTCTTCCGTTGATCTCCCGGTGGACTTTGTTGATTACCTTCTATCGCCTGTGGGTCTCAATGGGTTTTTGGAGGAAGAAGTGGAATGTGAAGTTTGGTGCCGACTATCTGCAAAGAAGTCCTGGGGTGGTTTGGTACCACCAAGGACCCTCCGACAATCAAGTTAGTGATGAGATCCGAGCAGTGTAACGGCTTAGAAGAGTAAAAAAATGGCTTACTTGACCCCTCTGTGATGGGTTTTTTTTATAGTGGCGACAACACGCAGTAGAAGGCGCGAGAATCTCGCCGGCGGTTACGCTCCCGACATCACGCCCGCGTAAAGAGCGGATCGCTCATTAATGAGGATCGTGATGGCATGGAACGTGGGATGTTGCTGGCGGAGAATCTGCGCATGGCGAGATTTGCGGAGCGGCGGTTACGCCTGTGAGTGGTGGAGTTGGTCGGTCGGGAGGGACCGAGGAAGATGGTCTCGGCGGGAGAGCTCTGGAACGAGCGAGAGGGTCGAGGTATCTTGGTCCTGCGGTAGCTCGGAGGCGAGATGAGAGGCCGAGGAGGCCAATTTGCAGGGGCCCTGAGGTGAGCCGGCTTTGTTCTTGTAGGTTGGGTACAGGGGTGGCCTGATCGGCCCCTGTAGGCCTTCTTTTCTGAGTTCTGGGACACGTCATATGCCACATGTTCTGATCTGGAAGGTCGCCAATATAGAGCATCATCATTAGCCCCCCACTCTTGTCCCGACCAGGTGGCGGGTCGGGCCAAGAGTGGACTGTCGAGCCTCTCGAGGAGAGCTCCCTCCTAAGATTTCGTCAGGACGCGTCCCCGGGCTGTCAGCTGCCTTTTTTGCAAGCGAATCAGGGCGAAATCTCAGCATTTAAGGAAGGTGCGCCGATTTGTGCATCCTGTCACTGAAGCGACTGTCTGCGTGTCAAGCGTCGGTTGGCCGACGCGACATGTGCAGACCTGCGGCGTCTGATGGGATGCAGCCCAGTGCGGGAACGACGAGAGGAGCGATCGGTCGCCGAGTTGATTTCGATCACTTGCCAAGTGTGCCAAGCGCTGCTGAGAAGGAGGCATCTCTATGGCCCCGAAGTCGAGGGAGGATTACTCGAACTTGGATAGACCTGATGTCTCTTGTTAGGTAGGAAGCTACCTGCTGGGGATGCGCCGAGCAGGAAGAAACTCGGCGGCCTCGCGATGAGGGCTTCAGATCCTCAGCGTCTGATGGGCAGGAGGATGCCTGTTGGGAGTGCGCCGAGCAGGAAGGAACTCGGCGGCCTCACAATGAGGGCTTGAGATCCTCAGCGTCTGATGGGAAGGAGGATGCCCGCTGGGGATGCGCCGAGCAGGAAAGAACTCGTCGTCCTCGCGATGAGGGCTTGAGATCCTCGGCGTCTGATGGGCAGGAGGATGCCCGCTGGGGATGCGCTGATCAGAAAGGAACTTGGCAGCCTCGCGATGAGGGCTTGAGGTCCTCATCATCTGATTGGCAGGAGGATGCCCGCTGGGGAGGCGCCGAGCAGGAAGGAACTCGGCGGCCTCGCGATGAAGGCTTGAGGTCCTCATCGTATGACGGGCAGGAGGATGCCCGCTGGGGATGCGCCGAGCAGGAAGGGACTCGGCGGCCTAGCGATGAGGGCTTGATCCTTAGAGTTGTGGGGTAGGGAAGCTACCAGTCAGGAATAGTCAAGCAGGGTAGCTGCAGGGCTGCCCCTTCGTGAGGGCTTTGATCCTTGGCACTGGAGGGGCCGTTTGAGTCCTGCAAAGAATGGCCGAGCAGGGTAGCTGCTCGGTGCCTCTTGGCGAGGGCTTTGATCCTTAACGCTGGAGGGGCCGTGAGGGGCCTGCGAAGGATGGACGAGCAGGGTGGTTGCTCGGTGCCTCTTGGCGAGGGCTTTGATCTCTGGCATCGTGGGTAGGCAACTACCAGCCTGGGATGATCGAGCGGGGTAGCCGCTCATATGCCTCTTGTGAGGGCTTTGATCCCTGGCGTCGTGGGTAGGGAGCTACCAGACGGAGATGACCGAGCAAGGTCGGGCTCGGTTGCCTCTTGCGAGGGCTTTTGATCCTTCAGGACGGGGACCGAGCAGGGTTACTGCCCAGTACCTCTTGGCGAGGACTTTGATCCTTGTCGGTTGTGGTAGAAAGCTACCAGCAGAGGATAGCCGAGCAAGGATTCGACTGCCTCTGGGAGGACTTTAGTCCTTAGCACGGAAGGGGCTGTAAGAAGCCTACCAAGGACCCTTGGCCGGGCAGGGTCACTGTCCGGTGCCTCTTGGTGAGGGCTTTTGTCCTGAAGGATAGCCGAGCGAGGGATCTTCGGGCTCGACTGCCTCTGGGAGGGCTTTCTGATCCCTGGCGTTGCGGTAGGGAAGCTACCCGCCAGGGATAATCGAGCGAGGGATCCTCGGGCTCGACTGCCTTTGGGAGGGCTTTTTGATCCCTGGCGTTGCGGTATGGAAGCTACCCGCCAGGGATAGCTGAGCGAGGGATCCTCGGGCTCGACTGCCTCTGGGATGGCTTTCTGATCCCTGGCATCGCGGTAGGGAAGCTACCCGCCAGGGATAGCCAAGCGAGGGATCCTCGGGCTTGACTGCCTCTGGGAGGGCTTTCTGATCCCTGGCGTCGCGGTAGGGAAGCTACCCGCCAGGGATAGCCGAGCGGGGGTCGGGCTCGACTACCTTTGGGAGGACTTTCTGATCCCTGGCGTTGCGGTAGGGAAGCTACCCGCCATGGATAACCGAGCAGGGTAGCTGCTGGACTGCTTCTTAGTGAGGGCTTAGATCCTTAGCGGTGGAGGGGCCGTAGGAGGCCTGCTAAGGATAACTGGGCAGTGAAGTTGCGCTGTTACCTCTTGGCGAGGGCTTTGATCCCTGGTGTTGCGAGTAGGGGAGCTACCGGCCAGAGATAGTCGAGCAGGGAAGCGGCTCGGCCGTCTTTAAGGAGGACTTTGATCCTTAGCGTTGGAGGGGCCGTAGGAGGCCTGCTAAGGATAACCGGGCAGTAAAGCTGCGCGGTTGCCTCTTGGCGAGGGCTTTGATCCCTGGGCGAGGTGGTCCTCGAGCCGCCTTGGCGAGCTCGGCGTGGAGCTGTGGAGCGCCCAGCGAGCTTCAGAGAGTATCGGCCCGTGAGACCTATGGTCATAGGACGTAGCTTTCTGGTGGTCAACCTTGCCGACGAGGGCAGAGTCTCCTAGAGGAGGAGGAGCGGCGATCTGGAGCCCTGGCTCGGCCGTTTGGACGCGGACGAGGGCCTCCACGATGGACTGTAGTCGGTCTATTCGGCCGGCGAGGGCGTTGATGACGGTCGCCGGAAGAGGTTCATCCGCGCCTCCGGTGGGAGGGAGGCAGAGGCTGGTATCTGGATCTTCAGGGTGATCGCATGCCATGTGGATGGAGATCGGAAGGCCAACTTTTGTTCTTGTGGAGTTTTAGTTTCCTACAGACAGCGCTAACTGATGGAGGTCCTTTTCGGGTCTCCGTCAGATGTTGTCTTCCGTTGATCTCCAGGTGGACTTTGTTGATTATTTCCTGTTGCGTGTGGGTCTCAATGGGTTTTTGGAGGAAGAAGTGGAATGAGAAGTTTGGTGCCGACTACCTGCAAAGAAGTCCCGGGGTGGTTTGGTACCACCAAGGATCCTCCGACGATCAAGTTAGTGATGAGATCCAAGCAGAGTAACGGCTTAGAAGAGTAAAAAATGGCTTACTTGACCCCTCTGTGATGGGGTTTTTTGTAGTGGCGGAAGCACGCAGTAGAAGGCGCGAGAATCTCGCCGGCGGTTACGCTCCCGACGTCACAACCACGTAAAGAGCGGATCGCCCATTAATGGGGATCGTGATGGCGTGGAACGTGGGATGTTGCTGGCGGAGAATCTGCGCATGGCGAGATTTGCGGAGCGACGGTTACGCCTGTGATTGGTGGAGTTGGTCGGTCGGACGGACCGAGGAAGATGGTCTCGGCGGGAGAGCTCTGGAACGAGCGAGAGGGCCGAGGTATCTTGGTCCTGCGGTAGCTCGGAGGCGAGCTAAGTGGCCGAGGAGGCCAATTTGCAGGGGCCCTGAGGTGAGCCAGCTTTGTGCTTGTAGGTCAAGTACAGGGGTGGCCTGATCGGCCCCTGCGGGCCCTCTCTTCTGAGTTCTGGAACACGTCATCTGCCACGTGTCCTGATCTGGAAAGTCGCCAATATAGAGCATCATCAGGGTATGTGAGGCTCTAAGCTGCATCTAATTAATGAAGGATCTCTCTACTAATTTATTCAATTTGGAAATTCTTAAGTTGACCCTGACTCTCTAATCTTCATAAAGACTATGGGGAAAGTTCTTAGAACCAGTGAACAGATCATATATATATATATATATATATATATATATATATAGAGAGAGAGAGAGAGAGAGAGAGAATGATGGAGAAAAGATGTCATAAGAAGGATTTTTCTCCTATGACGTCGAAAAAACATACCCTCCATCGTGTTTTCCGACAATCGGAATGTATCATCTTCTTCGTTATCATCTAACATGTGGGTACACTAAATTTCATGTGATTCTACAACCTTTTCACCGTTGATTTAGCAATGTAAAAAGTTCTATTATCGGTAAACCGTTAATTTTGAACCCACTAATTCAACGGTGAAAATGTTGTAGAATCACATGAAATTTGGTGTACCCATATCTTAGATAATAATGATAAAGATGATGCTTTCCGATCGTCGGAAAACACGATAGAGGATATGTTTTTACGACGCCATAGGAGGAAATCCCCTCCTATGGCATCTTTCCTCCATTATTCTCATATATATATGATGATGCATTCCGATCGTCAGAAAACACGATGGAGAGTGTGTTTTTCCGACGCTATAGGAGGAAATTCCCTCCTATGGCATCTTTCCTCCATTATTCTCATAGATAGATAGATAAGGATTTCCTCTTATGGCGTCGAAAAAATACAAGCTCCATCATTTTTTCCGACGATCGGCATCCATCATCATCATCTAAGATGTGCATTCACCAAATTTCATGTGTATTTTTTCACCGTTGAATTAGCAATGTAAACAGTTTTATTGTCGGTAAACCATTAATTTCGCACAAACTAAATCAACGGTGAAAAAATGTTATAATCACATGAAATTTGGTGTATCCACATCTTAGATGATAAAGATGGAAGTAATGTATACCGATCATCGAAAAAAATTATGGAGGGTGCATTTTTCCGATACCATAGGAGGAAATTCTCTCCTATTGTACCTTTCCTCCGTTATTCTCTCTCTCTCTAGGTGGAAATTTCCTCCTATAGCCTTTATGAGGGAATTTCCTCCTATGGCGTCGAAAAAATACATCCTCTCTTATTTTTTTTCTGATGATCGACACCCACCATCTTAATCGTTATCATCTAAGATGTGGGTACAGCTAATTGATAGGACAATGCTAACAGTAACTCAAACGTATCAACATTGTATAACTCAAAAAACACATCTCAACACTAACATCTCAAAAAACACATCTCAACACTAACATGTAACGTAGACACGAATGTTGTCAACCTAACTATTTAATATATGAGAGCTGCAAATTAACATTTGACATAGACAGGTTCTATCCAATAAGATTCCAGCTTTATTGAGATTTGTCATATGCATCTTATGTTTTATACGCATGTACCTCTCATAGATTTTTCAATATGGGACTATGTTATTCACGTATCTCAACAAATATCCTAATCAACAATCAAAACAGAGACATGCTTATATAATCTGAAGATCGTTGCCTACTATTGATGTAGTCTAATCCTTATCCTAGTTAATTACTCCATCCATGAGGTTTAATTTCACAGTAAGAAAAATTCATTGTAAACGATGGATGCTTGATTGCGTAAGATGATATGTGCTGCTGTGTTATTCTAAAGTATACATCATGCACATTAATGTATAGTATAGTATATGATTTAATAAAACAACATTGTACCGCCTGTACGTAGATTTAAGCTTAACTTTGTTAATTATATTAATTGGCCGGTGCCAAATCATTGCTTGGCATTGTGACTGTGACACTAATTTTGTTATTTTAAGAGAGGAGATGAGCATCAAATGGGGTTGTTCTCTTTTGACCAAAAAAATTTAAAAAAACTTTTTAAAAAGTAAGCATCACATTAACAAATTGTTTAATGTTGGAGACCCCTTTTGAGAAAATTTCTTTCTTTTGTGGTACTACGGTAAAAAGGAGGATTCTTAATTAGGTTGGTTTTGATGCTTTGCAGTGGAATCATGACAATGTTTAGCAATGCATGTTATTTATTTATTGGCATTAGTTAATATTGACAACATTTTGACAGTACATGTAAAATCTTAAATCTATCATAAAAATTTACCTGATGCTGGACGTGAATGATAGACAGATGGACAGATGATGTGGATGCAAAATAAGAAAACAAAAAAAAGATGAATGCAATTCCGAACAAAACCTCTAAATATGATAATGACACAAACACATCTACCAAATAGCAACATTGAATGACACAAGCATCTTGATCCATGGTGAGAAGAGATCTAATTTTAGCCTACCTAAACTTCCATATTTTCGGGGTCGTCCCTCCACACACCAAAAGCTACTACTTATGTCCTATTTTCGTAAAATTTTAAGTCAACTTGCTTAATGTTATCTATCTATAATCAATGTTTATAATTTAGTATTGCTTATAGAAATCATAATTTCAAATATCTTCTAGTTTCAATGTTCAAAAAGCTTAAATTTTCAACTGCAACTAACTTTCACGTCCATGAACCCAATAGCTCAGTTGGTATAGATACTTCCTCGAACCCCGCACTCTTTCCAGGAGGGAAGTGTCTACAAATTAATGCTTTCAGGGTAAATTCATGGTTCTTCTAGATGCGTGTGTATTGTTTACCACCGAAAACAGAGACGAATTAGGATTGATCGTCTTGTCTGAATTTGGGAGCAGATACTACTTGGACATATCCATCCACTTCTTCGAAAATACCAAGTTGATTTATGGTACCGTGTATCGGAGGTTTGGATAGATACGAGCAATGTAGCATACTTTGGCAGATTCCCCTTCTTTTGTAAGGGTTTTTTGATTATAGAGATACTCTTCCTAACAAGCGCAAGCCCCTACAATTAATTACGTTATCGTGTTACGATAACAACTTTTTTCTGCTCCAGTATTTCACTTCGTGTCGTATGTATTTTGTTTATTTTGGTAGCCCATGGATTATATACGGAGATTCGTTTATGTCGTCGCCCGTAGGGCGCGATTTAGTCCAAATCCGTACATATATGAATTTGGGTTTGAACCTAGAACGCATATCTTGTATGAACGAGATTCATCAGTTTGGAATATGTTACCTAAGAACCGTTAGTTATTTTCGAGACTAAGATCAACTCATGAATATGTGGTTAAGACTCGTTAATCCTATTTTGGATTAAGAGCAACTCAACAAGTATGGATTAAGAATCTTTAGTCATTTTTGAGACTAAGATCACTTGGGTCTATTGATATTTTGATCAACAGAAACTCCATCATTTAATTAAATTTTGTTTAAATGATTAAATAATACTTTATAGTACAAGTGCGCAGGTTTATGTGACGCACATGCCCATTTATTTCATTTGAAATGGTGCATATGTGATGCACGTACTTACGCACTATTTTATTTCATGGATGTTGTGCATGTGTATCACATGACACATCTGTTATGAGTTTCAAATTATATATGCGTGCATGTATGTATGTGCGCATGCATTTAGTAACTCAACATGCATTGCATATCAGTGCGCATGCCTTTGTAGGCGTCTTTTATTAAGTGTGTTCACGCGTGTATCACGTGATGCGCGTATCACGTGATGCGCATGCCTTCAGAGGACATTTTTATCAAGTGATCACACGTGTGTATCATGTGGTGTGCATGCCTTCAGAGGCCATTTTTATCAAGTGCGTACATGTGTGTATCACGTGGTGTGCATTCCTTCAGAGGCAATTTTTTCATCTGTTTTCGAGTCGGGTATTTATGTGTTTTGTGGTGCACATTTTATATTTCTTTTAGAAGTGCACACGTGCAGGCGCTTAGCACTTAAATATTTTAATAAAACGATTTTCTGTAAAAACAATGCTCGAGACTTTGTGAACTGGAATCGGAGCGGCATTCGTGTCCGCGGGTGCAGACACACGCAGCTCGCTCGCTCCGCACGGCCCCGCTGCGGTGCACACGTAGGGTTTCACCATATCTTCTTTCATTGGTTTTAATGCAATGAAAGGTGGAAGTGTTATATAAACATTCTCAATTCTTTGATGGCCGATGTTGGACTAAAATACATCCACTCTTGTGAAAAAGCTTTGCTTAAGCTATACTTATATCGCACGTTTGCTCACAACTTTTGACTTCGGAAGAGTTGTGAGGCCCATAATATATCAAATCGAAGTTCTTTTCGATACTATTATAATCTACCTGATTTTCATTTGGGAGTATATCAAATATAGTCCAGAAAAATCTGCTTTACATTCCTTTAAATATATTGAGGCCATTTGATACGGTGGGGCTCTTTTGTACTCTTTTGCCTATATGTCGTGATTTTGCTTGACATGAACGCCCAAATTTTAGACGGGAACATGTATATTGTGTGTGGTGTGCATGGATGTGTCGTGTGTGGTGTGCATTATGGCTTACGTGTTATGGATGATCGAGATTAACGTAGAAACAGAGAATAAATCAAACGCAGAAAATAGAAAAGATCAACGCAAAAGGGACAAAGAGATTTTACGTGAAAACCCAAATGGGAAAAACCACGGGCATCAATAAAGAACGTTTCACAATTTGTGGATGTTTACCATCGAAAACTGGACTGAGACGTTAAGACGTCTAACCTGAATTTGTGGGCAAATGCTATTTGCATATATCCATCCACTTCTCCGAAGGTACCAAGTTGATTTATGGCACCATATATCGGAGGTTTTGATAGATGCGACTAATGTAGCAAATTTTATCAGATTTCTTCTCATTTATGAGTTTTTATTGTAGGGACGCTCTTCCCTGCAGGCGCAAGCCCCTGCAGTTAATTACGTTATCGTGTTGCGAAAACAACTTTCTCCTGCTCCGGTAGGTCACTTCATGTCGTGTTGTATTTTATTTATTTTGGTTACTCGTGGATTGTATATGGAGACTCGTTTATGTCGTCTCCCCTAGGGCACAGATTTGTCCAAATCCGTATATATTAGATTTGGGTTTGAACTTAGGTTGTATGTTCTGTCAGTTCAAGAGATATTTTATTTTATTTAAGGATCGTTATTTTGATTTTAGATTAAGATCGACTTAAATATATAAGCATATGTGCTCAATTTATTTTAACTAAGAATACATTAGTTTTATATAAGACTAAGATTAACTTAGAAATACGGTTATAGATAATTGAATTTTGTTAAGATCCATCAACAAAACATATGGGTTCGGATGCAAGGAAATTTCAGAGACTTAGCTAATTTTGGGCGCAGTCTTGGGCTTTTTCCCTCATTCAGTAGTGCTAAACACTTAGTCTTTTGAGTATGGATATAATATCCAATTGCTGCTCTGGCGCTCATATGTATATCATGTGAGGCGCTCAAATTTGGGCGTTTCCCAATCAGTGCTAAGCATTTAGTCACTTTGACTATATAGTGTTAAGCGCTTTTGTTCAGCGCTCATGTATGTATCACGTGAGGCACTGCTCCTTTTTTCCGCTCACATGTTATCACGTGAGGCGCTATGTTTCTCGGTGCTCACGTGGTATCTGTTTGATATAGTGCACTCAAGACAATTATTGTGATCGCAAGTAGGCGATTGTGATAATTGAGGGAGGACCTATACAGGTATAACAGTCTTACTCGAGATGATAGTATGCTATCTGGTTTGTCTTCATCATTGATGAAGGACATAGGATTGTTGCTTGACAACCGGCATTATGATGGCGATCATATATGTGGGAGATGGGTTGTCCATAAGCACATCCTTAAATGTCCTTAGTCATGGGAGTATCGAGACTGAGTATTAATATTCCGGAGTAGACTAATATATACACTTCTAGATCCCGACGAGGGGTAGTGATCGGTCTCACAAGCCATTGGTGTTATGTCACCTAAGATATTATACAGGTGCTCACTGGAGGTGAGTACACTAGACGGACTCGCCGAAAACTTCTAGATGGTATTATATCAATCGTCAGATAGTAGTTCTCAGGTGGCATGAGTACAGGTTAGTTCTTTGACCTGAAGTCATCATTTGTCTCGTGTGAGTTCCTGCTGTACTTTGATTACTACCCTACCATGGCTCAAACGAGTAGTGCAAACAGATTTTAGTTGGGTACTGTTCCGAGCCACATGGAGGCAGTGGTCGACTGTTAAGGATTCGTCTCTCCTGGTATTAGGATTCGATTTCGAGCTGTGTTCAGTTGGCTATCACAATAAATCCGTGGCCACGGTGGATGGGATTTACTGATAGTTGATCAGTAGTATCTCTGTTGGTGATGAGCCTGACTTAGACACGACTTATCGGGTTAGTAGGGGTCTGACGTTATCCACCCCCTAGACCCGATATACGATACTCTTTGACGAAGAGACCGCACTGTACGTTGATTGTCACATTCAGGCTCAGTAGGGTAAGGACGTACTTGATTGTCGACCCCTCTTTCGACAAGTACCTGGGTAGCCGTTACGTACAGCTAGTATCGCTGATATGCTTATGGTTAAGCCCACTGCCAGCGTATTGTCGAGTCTTTAGAGTCCCACACAGAGGGTTTTTTCGGTTCAGACGATATATGCCAGCGTATTGTCGAGTCTTTATAAATGTATTTTGATACATATATTTTAGTATTATTGTTCACTATTCATTTTCTCTCTTTGGTGCTATACGTATTTTTTATACGGATACGCGTATATGTAGCGATACGTATACTAGGTGAAGTATTCCAATTTATATGGGATGCTTCTAGAAAAAAGACACCTCATATTTGATTTTATTTTTAGAAAATTAAATGGAAATAAGGTGTAAAGTGAGGAGTTATGAAGCATGGTTCTTTGCATGTAGAGAGGTATGGCTTGGAGATTTTATATTGGTAAAATCACTTGTGTTCACTATTGAACCATGATTGTAAAAAAGGCAAGCCATTCTCATTTTCTACACTCGATGTTTTTTCCACACTTAAGCTTCATGCTGCATGGTTTCATCCTCAACTCTTTTACTTTTTCTTTCTCTTGCTCACTTGAGCTTGAAAAAAAGAGAGAAAAAGTTTAGTGATATACTCCTACATCACCGACCATCCACACCTAGTGAGTTTGGATCATCAGTTAGAGTCTCCTCCGGTTTCCTTCAGGTGGATCTTCTTCGGCGAGGGTGGTCGATTTTCACGTGCAAACCGGCGGCTATGAGCTTTGAGGGGTTTTCCATAATTGGGTGGACACGCGACAAAAGTTGTAGTTTCTTAACCCTTGTATTTCTAGTTAGCTAGTTTAGGTTATTGGACCGTATCTTTGGGTTTTATGGGTGTTCAGTGCTCGCGTAAATTTTTGTTTTCGCTTCCGTCTCGGTCGCGGCTTCCGCGGCGCGGGCACCGAAACCCAACATGGTATTAGAGCTACTCCATAAATTTTAACTAGCTAGTTTGCACTTATTTAGAGTTTCGATTGACAGTTTTTTCCGAACTGCATTTCCAAATTCACTGCTTGCTATTCGAATTTTAAAGTTGTTCGTAAAATTATTTTGGTTGCATTAAAATTATATGTAGGCAAAAATAGAAGCCAGAAAATTTTTTGGGCACATGAGCCAAACTTTTGGTCGCGGAACCGCCGCCAAACATGAAATTTGACCACGGTTCCGCGGACCAATTTGGGCCGTTGTGCCCTAAAATTTTTCTGGTGCTCTAGAATATGGTAATGTGATTTTTGGGATATTTGGTTTTGGCCCAGATTTGTTTGAGTACTGGTTTGTGCTTGGGGCCAATGCGGTAAGTTTTAATCGATCAAAATTTTGAATTCGTGGCTTTCAGTGCATTTATTAGTTTATGTGACCGTGAATATCATAGTGCGGTACAATCCGACTGGTTACTATATGTATAATCAGACGGGTTTGCGAACATGATATTCACGTTGATGTTCTGTATTGCACTGATGTTATGGATGGATTGTCATGATGGATAGCCTTGTGCGCAATGCTAGATGTACAGTTCAGATTCATTTGTATATTCATTATTGCGAGGCGAGTGTCCGATATATGGACTGTCGTTTCTGCCAGTTTGTATATTCTTTTATTAGGGCACGACCGGGTTAAGGTCGATGTCACCATTGTATATATATTTTCTTTTCTGTACTAGGATCACCCTGCGGAGGAGTGCTCGAATAGCCGGGTTCTAGAGAGCAACGGGCCCGTATCTCATGGCATTGAGACCGGGGGCCTTACTCTAGAATTGATGGGCTATTCACCGCCCTCGTAAGGGGTATAAATTGACCCACGGAGGGGCTCTCAAGTTACTGGATTTCGTGATGTGCTGGATGGCCCATTCACTTTGTTGATTGGGGTTGCCTCATTTCAGGGATTGGTAGGTAACTTGCCACACTCGTAGGGGTCTACGATCTTCATTGCACTGGTTATCCACACGATCGGGGAACGTCGCATCTTATTTACGACTTAAATGAAACGTTGAGCTCGTACATTATCCGCTATTCTATATTGTTGTTCGCATACTTGTAATGATTTTTATCTTCCTGTGATGACTATTATATGCCTGCGATACTGATATATATATATATATATATATATATATATATATATATATATTTAGTAGATGCTTCTATATGTTTTGCATACGCGGTAGTCCTGCCCCCACTCTTTCGTTAGTTAAGTAACCTAACGGTGCAAGGCCCCATGGTGAATGCGGATGTCATATAAAAATCATGCTATTTTGGTTGTTTTTTTGTGGCTTGGAAACTTAAAATGATGGGAACACATTATCTGAATAATGTAAGGAAAAATAAACCTAAATGATGTTGTTAGAACTAATTTTAAAACTACTCGGATTTCTTCAAAGCTCATAGTCATATTCTTTTGCTTTGCATAGAGGTATTCGGTTAGGAATATCCTACACCTCATTCTATGGAGGAAGAGCCTTGATCCCTTCACTGGGAGTTCGCTCTTAAGCAAAGGTTTATGTTACAGTTTTAAAATGCGGAGCTTAAGCCACTCCATTTCAAAGCCACTCGAGTTCCTTCAGCGATATCAAGTTCATTACGTTAGAGGTTTTTCGCCAAAATAGCCTTCCATCATTTCAGATTAGTATTGCTTAGTATTCGTGCTACGTGTTTTGACCTTGTCAAGGCGTAGTGTACGGTAGCTCTGTAATACTTTTCTGTCGCATGGATATATGGATTAGTTAGGACAGCCGTGTAACCATTTTGACTATTTCAAGGCTATTATGCGGGTGGATTTAATGCAATCAAGATAATGAAGGGTTGAACTTGACTAAGACCCTTTGATATGTTGACTGTGTCAAGGTCACTTGGGTCTTAGGGGCAAAAACCATATCGGGAGTTTCAAACATACGGGAAACTTGCCAGGCATGCGCATACCTTCTGGAGTGTAGTGACTTGAGTGGATTCCGTCAAGTTATTACATGATGTTAGTTGGATCTCGATTCCCACTGATGAGTAGGTATTACTCCTCGGGAGATTTTTCACTTCATAATTAGCTAACCTATTAGGTGTCTAGAAAGTGTTAACGAGGTTACACCTCCACGGAATCGAGGTTATTAATTGGGTCCGTGCAAAAGCACGGAGGACCTCCCTCGGAGTACCAGCACTGGCTTGGCTGATCGATTAGCGAACTTGTAAAGTGTAAATGATCCAGACTAGTTCTCCTTTTAGGATTTGAAGGAGAATTCGAGGATACAGTGGGAGCCATCCTGATTAGATAACCTATCTGATCTTGATAGAGTGTACGCTGAGTGTTTCTTTTCTCTATCTCTGGTACAGCGACCCATGACTTACCTTAAAGACTCATGAACCAAGTTCACCGATCCTTCTTACACCCTTGGGCTTTGGATTGTTATGATTCACGATAAAGTCACACATATCCCTGCCACTCCTTCTTTACCCTTTTTTCATTCCTTCAGAATACTTTGTATCACTACGATGATCTATATTGCTTGGAACGGCCATCATATAGTTACATACGAACTCGAAGAAATTACTTCATTCGAGAATGGCCACAGGTTCTGAAGAAATTGAATAGGATTATTCAGTTGTCTCTTCCCTTTACTTTCTCTCATGTTGCGAGAGCTCCTTGTATTAGGAGAGTACACCTATTACGCTTATTAGATAGTCCTCTTCCAAATCTTAGGCTGGTGCCGAAAGGTAGGGAAGGAAGAAAATCAATTAGCCTATGGACGGTGTGCAGAAGGTAAGATGTAGAGACATATAAAGGGATTGAAGTGAGGGAAAAGAAAATTGCGACTACTGTCATGAATCTGAAAAATGGAAAAAGAATTAATAGGAATACCTGATCTCCCCCTATGAAACATTTTCATGTGTCAGTATTTCTGTGTATTTGTAAAAGAGAACTGTTTTCCCAATCAATTCTGACTCCAGGATATGTATTTACCAGATTTGGATCTCACATCTGTACGGTGTTACAGATGATGAGTAGGAGTAGAATATTGGGAAATGGACGATTTGATCCTCAATATTGGAATTCGTTGCAATTAGTGATATTGGATTAAATCGCCTGGATTTTGCCTGACAGCAAATATTTGGTTTCGAATAACCGTTGTTATGCACCGAATTTTAAAATGAAATATCTGTACCTTTAGTTTATAAAGTGAGATATACTTTTTGAAAATTTTGTTGTAAACATTTACCTTTATCAGTTGAGGATTAGATAAGGTGCATTGAATAACGGTGTAAGACATTCTTAACCAAGATACAGTTTTCAAATTACAGAACACAGAATTTGAGTTGGTATACTCTTGGGACTTATACATGAAAATGTATGTTAACCAGTGTCCTTCGGGACAAGGGGTTGGTACTCTTACTTCATTCAGGTTTACCTAAGACTTCTCTGATTTTGGACACGCATTCGTTGTAATGCAAAGTCCAAAGATTTTGAAAAGTTTGTAGGTATAAGAATAAAATAGAGAACCATACGTTAGAAGTATCGGGATTCTTCGAGGTGATCGAAGATATAGATATTTATGCTAGGTATTCCATCATAGTAATGTCGAGAACTTGATTCTCTCACAGGTTACTCATCCGTGGACGTGCTCCATGATAAGTAATGTTGTATTGGCCCTTTTTCCATTAGGTAAAATGCAATGGAAACAGATGCATGACATTTGAATCTGGTTCCATCTAAATTAGTGTTTTGATTCTATATGAACATAGACTGGTTACATATCTTGAGATTGTTAAGATATGGAGTTATCCGTTTTCTGTTTAAAAGCAGAATCCGAACAAACTCAATGCACGCTTCGGTAATGGTTGTTTTTGGATTATCCCAAGCATTCGCTAGGATTTTGTTTTCTACCATTTTCAATTTCAATAGTTACATTGTTCTTGACTCGCCACCTTTTTTTATAAAAGGAATCTTTTAGCAAAGAGACTAGTGGGAGTATGGTAAAATTGGAAGTGATTCAAAACCACAAACGGCTACCGAAAATTTAGTAGAACCTAAGAATTCAATTGGACTTGACAAACCATTAGCCACCTGATTAGTCTAAAATATTGCACATTTGAATGAATATTTTCCCTACTATTGTTAAGTGCTAAAAGGTATTTACTGTAACTAAAGAACATATGTGAGTTTATTTATAAAAAGAACATTATCATATATTTCTACATTTATAATTAATGTAATTAGGGAAAATATATGCATATAATATTTAAATGAAATATTAGTAATTAAAATATACATATCATATCAAATATTCCTAATCAATATTCTTAAGATATTATATCATATAAATGGTTAGCATAATATCTCAAAAATATAAAATGCTACTAAACACTTTGATTTGAGATATTGTGCAGATATTAGCTCAGGTTTGGAATCCAAGTAAGAGATCCAAGTAAAATCGGGATATCGGAACCGAATCTGCCAAATCTTAGAAGCAAATCGTGGAATCTAGCAACGGCAGAGACTCAGAGCAATATTTTCAGAATATATACATCAAAAGTATCTCCAAATGTCGACACAAAAATCCAAAAAAAATCTAAAAACCTAGTTCCACTATGATGCGGCTGAACCGCGGCCAAACATGGCTAGATGCGACGGTTCCACGGCTCCTTGATAGCCGTTCGATGTGGGATTTGTGGATATAATCTTAACAATATCTACTCACATATGGAATCTAGGGTTTCTGATTTGAGGGACAATATGAAGGACCGAGAGCTGTGCATTCAAAATTATCCAAGAGATCACACAATCATCTATTCATCTACCTCCATAAAGAGAGAGATCTAGAGCAAACTAGGGTTCTTGTAATCTACTTTCTAAGGAGAAAAGCTGTATGCAATAGTTGATTAATAAAGATAATTTTTGTTTTAATTATTTTTGCACTTAGTTTTACGCATTACTTTTTACACATTACTTTTCTGCATCTTCATTATGCTTTCATTCATCTTCAACCTCTTTTTTAAATTAACCATGAGCGAGTAATTCCTTACTTGCTAGAGTTTGTAGGATAGGGTAGAATAATGGATGAGAAAATCTTTTAACTTCTTTTTAACATTTTTAAGTTTATAAATTTTAGCAAAATAAATGTTAACCTCCTTATAGGGCGCGCTACCAATTTATTGATAGTCACGACCGTGATTTTAGATCGGTTAAACACTTGTTTTGTTAAGGGCTTGACATGAATAGAGATCAATGGACGAACAAGGGTCAGTAGAGAGAAACCCTAATTCCCTCCAAGAATCCTAATCCACATTCATCACTATCGCTCTAGTTTTAAACCATTAAAAGATAAAAAGAGTCAGTTTTAATATTCATCTATTAACTACTAAGTCCTATGAACCCTACAACCCTTTTTATTATAAATTTTACATCCGTATTAAATAGAACGACAACAATCATCCATCTCTTTCATCAACTTGTCTAAAACAAGAAAAGAGTTCACGTTTCCCTGCGGATGTCACGTACTCATCGCGGCTAACTATTTGCGACACCGTCTTGATTGCGGTTATTTACAATACACTTCTTTGCATACGATCAATCAAATGACACTATTGCTGGGGAAACGGTCGTAATTTTTTTCTTGTTATTCGGGTTGATTTCTTATAAAAACCAGCAAATATAAAATAAACGAGAACCAAAATAGCATCTTATGTGTCTAACGATTATTGTGTGAATTTTGCAAGGGAATCTGGAGTAACTGGAGCAAGCCAACAGGGAGCCAGAGACTTTAAACCTGGACTAAAGGAGCATAGGTGTGCCCTGAAGAAATTTCAGCAGAAGCTCTTAGGAAATAGCGGCGGAACCGCGGCGCTTTGGTGCAATTGGCGGCGGAACCGCGGCCTTCTTGTGGAGTTGGGCCTCCAAACTTCTGTGGCATTTTCCTATATTCTTTCTCTCTCCTCTAATGCTCCAATAATCTGATTTTACCTGCAGAATTCTTTGCAAATAGCGTCGCTCAAAAATCTTTTTGCGTGTTTTGATTTTGGTTTGTTTTTGCATATTTAAACCGAACTTTAAGGGGCAATAAACCCAAATTCAGATTAAGTGGGGATTTCATCACCTTTCCTAGTCCCCACAAATCACAAACGTGCATACTATCGCCCTACATTAATAAAAAATATCTAGACCTAGCCCCTAAGGACATTCGTGCTCAATTAGGACAGAGGAGGGTCGTGGGTAATCTATTGCTTATCCGTATTTCTCTTGTGGTGTCTAGGCATGTATGACTAAGGAAAGTGGTTACTTAATTAGGCCCGTTATTTCGGTGATACGTATAGCGGATACCTCCCACTTACCTGGCACTTAACTGGTCACAAGATTGATAAGGAGGTAGTAGAGGATTGATCCTGCGACTTGTCCTTTGGAAGTCTAGGTGCGGTCTAGTGACTTGACCTAGGTGACCCTAGTTCCAGTGATTGATTGTGCATTTTGTGATTTGTTGAGTCAAGCCTCATGTCCGACTATTTTTTTTCAAAACAAACCTTCTTAAAATCGTTCTCACACATAACACATGCTGCCACGTGCACTAAACCCGCTTAATGCATGATCGGTTGGACACAGGATTCTAGTGCCCGTCTAGTCCACGTTTTTGCTATCGACTCCGAAGTCGATATTTGTTCATATTCTATTTCTCCTCCACCTACCACATCCCCCGAGATGGACGGATCTCTATCGGGTTTTAACGACACCACTTTGCAACCACCCGTAGGTGCGCAAAATCAACAACGCATCACTCTTCAAGAAAGATGCTACCCTGTACACGGACCCCTTCCAACATGTCTGTCTCTTCCACCAGCCAATGGGGATGATTTCGAAATTAAACCCCACTTCATCAAGTTGTTGCCCAAATTTCACGGGCTTGAATCCGAAGACGCATACGTTTTTATAACCAAATTCGAAAACGTATGTGCGATGATGAGCACAACCCAACTTTCAGGGGATGCTCTGCGTTTACGTCTTCTTCCTTTTATTTTGTGCGATCTCGCAGAAAAGTGGCTTTATAGCACCGCCGCACATTCTATCGGTAAATGGGATGAATTCGTGATAGCATTCCTTAAGAAATTTTATTCTCATCACAAGACCGCCCGTATTCGGAGCGAGAATAACCAGTTTGCCCAACTTCCCAACGAACCCTTTTGGAAAAGCTTTGAACGGTTTAAAGATTTTCTTGTCCAATGCTCTCATCACGGAATCGATAGATGGCAATTTTGCCGCGTTGTATATCAGGATGTTAATCCGGCCATAAAACAAATGCTTGAAACCATTTGTCAATACCATTTCATGTCAAAAGACGATAGCAAAGTATGGCAATTTCTGGAAGATCTCGCCGAACAAACGTTACAATGGGAGAGCACTAGACTAACATCATCTTCATCTAGGGCAGGTATTCATCAGCTCGATGTTTCCATCGCAGTGAAAACCGAAATGGCCGCGATGCATAAGAAACTCGAAGCTATGGAAAGCAAATTCTCTTCAGCTTCCCTAAACCAAGTTACGCTTCCCAAAACCGTGTGTGGTTGCTGTTTTGACCCATCCCATTTAACAGAAGAATGTCCTTTGAATCCTCCGTCTCAAGGTCATGAACAAACCAATGCTTCTTTTCAACAATAACCTAGGAATGACCCTTATTCATCACATATAATCAGCGTTGGAGGAATCATCCTAATTTTGCTTAGAACCAAAACCAATCTCAAAATCAAAATCAGTTCCCAAGTCAAAATAACTATCAAAATCTTCCTCCACAGCAACACCCGCCATAACAACAAATTCAGCAGCTCTTTCAATCGCAATCTTTTCAAAATCCGGCCAACAACGTTGCTCCTTATAATAATTCTTTCCAATCGCAGACTAATATTCCAACGGCCGGTACCGATAGAATCTCTGCACTCGAATGAAGCATAGAAACATTTATCAAACAATCCACCCAAACGACGGCTAATTTAACGTCTTATATCCAAATGTTAGTGCAACACACTGTTTCCCACGGTGAAAGCATAAAATCAATAGAAGCACAGATTGCACAGTTAAATGCCGCTATGAGTGAGAGAGAGAAATGGAAACTTCCATCTCAATCTCTGCCAAATCCCGACCACTCACACAGCGCAAATCTCATCCTTCACCAACAAAACCATAATGTGAGTGCTGTAACACGATGAGATCGGGAAGAGTGCTGAATAGCCAAGTCAGTGAACAAGTTGAAATTGATGATATTGATGATACCCCGGCTACTACTTCTACTCCTACTTCGTCTGATCCAACATTTTCTTCCGAGCCTATTCTCCGTTTTCCATTAGGCTCGAACCCTCATCCCACTTCCTTGAAGGAATTACCATCTACGACCATCCCAAGTCCAATTTTGGGATCCATTCCATCCCCACAAACTTCTCCTCAAATGTTGGACCCAACCCTTTTTGATAAAGCTCATTTTTCAAACAGATTAAGGGCTAACAAACCAAGTCCCCAAATGGAGAAGATTGTGGAAATTTTAAAGCAAGTTAACATAAATATTCCTCTCCTAGATTCTATCCAACAAGTTCCATTCTATGCGCAAATTCTAAAGGACTTGTGCACTAGGAAAAGGAAAATTCAAATGCCTAAAAATGTTTTCTTAGCGAGTAATACGAGCAATTCTTTTACCCAACACGTGCCTAAGAAACGTAAGGACCCCGGTTGTCCTATAATATCTATTTCCATCGGGGATAAAAATATCAATCGTGCTTTACTCGATTTAGGTGCTAATGTTAACTTGCTTCCGTATTCTTTTTATGAGCAATTAGGCATAGGAGAGTTGAAACCTGTGTACTGCACTCTCTAGATAGCCGATCAATCTATTACCCAACCTAGGGGTGAACTAAAGGACGTGTTGATCAAAGTCGGGGAATTTATATTTCCTGTGGACTTTATAGTTATAGGTACACAGCCTGTGGCAAACCCACGAAACCAAATCCTGGTAATTCTAGGTCGACCTTTTCTAGCAACTTCCAACGCGATAATCAATCGTCGTAACGGTTCAATGAACCTGTCCTTTGGAAAGATGACAATTAAGCTTAATATCTACAGGTTAGGAAGTCAACCCTCCGAACCTTATGCTCATATACTTGATGTATGTTCTGTCGACAAGATAGCTTCCGATAGTTGCGAATTTGAGGAGCTTCACGATAATGATCTCGACGCCGCTAGTGCGTTATTGTTTGATCCTACTATTTATTATACACGTGAGGACCCTTCTGTCGACAAGTCCATACCTAAATCCGAATCTTTTGACTTGTCGAATGATTTATTCGAGCTGTCCGAGTATCATACCTTTCTTTCCGATGAGATTATCATTCGGAATATCGATGAATGTTTTGAAGACATTTTCTCCGAAGAACTCGCATTCCTAAAAGACATGGATGTTGTGATGAATCAACCTCCACCCAATGAAATTGAACCCCCCTTTTTCTTATCAAGTATGAGAATGCAAATATTCCACCTACTCTTTATCTTTCATATTCTCGTTTTCATCCACCATCACTGTTTCATCTCTATCAACCGAGACGTAAACCCGTTCAATTACACCTCTTATCTCCTCCCCGCTTCTTCACGTCTATCTGTGACATGATCTTCTACCAACCATGGTGTTACATTGATAAAATATTCGAATGGTTGGTGTTGACTTTTGGTCTTTATAAAATTTTATATAGAAAAATAATATTTCCCCCCTCTTATGTTAAATTTCAATGCTTAAAAATACTGTTTTACTTAAGTTTGAGGGGGAGAAGAAAAATACTTTGAAAATGACTCTTGTAAGAATAGAAATTTTTTACGATTGTAAGCCAAAAATAAGTTTGGGGGAGGAGTTCATCGTTTTTAATTCTTTTCCCCTTTACTAATCTTATTAAACTGTTCCTCCTAATCTTCCGGTTTTGAGCTTACAGGATAACATCAGTGAGGACACTGCTGCAAACAAGTTTGGGGGATGGTTTTTATGGATGGTTTGTATATGCATCATATGTAAATATTGTATTGCATAATTTTTTTAAAGTTAGAAAGTGAAAAATACATATAAAAGATAGGAAGAGATTTAAGAAATGCAAGAAAATTAGACGTTTTAAAACAAAGCTAGTAGACGTTTTAAAACAAAGCTAGTAATAGGTAGTCATGAGCTGTTGTCCCAAGGGTTAGTAAGATGAAGGGAATCACTAATCTGCGAATCGAAATAAGTCTGAAAAATTGTCCATATTCTTGAGTCCAAACTTTTGAACGTTGATATCCTACTATAGCACTTACACACATATTGAAACTTGGGATAGTAGAGAATACCTTGAAATGCTCTTGTCTAAAAGCCTTAGTATGGAGGGGAAAAATATATAAATCAATAAAATATAAATGACATAAAATATAAATGGTGAAAAAGAACACTGGTTTTGTAATTACTTAAGGCATCTTAAAAAATATATAGCGAGGATGCCTTATCACCTAGTGCCTTAGATCAACTGGTTTAGGAGCTACTGCTAAGCTTTAGGTGTTGTAAGACTAGGATATTGTTAATTACGCATAAAAGAGTGAGCACATTTGGTAATCGGTTGGTTAGTATCTTAAGAAATATTAACGGTCGCAAGAAAAATGTGTGAGCAATTCCATCTAAAAACATTCACCGACTAAAAAGTATTAAGGAAGATGGACAAGAGTTTGATAATTTGAATTGAATTTTCTAAGTGTAAGGATGTCTTTTACACATACGTAGGGGTATATGATCGATATTTGGAAGAAAGGTAGGGAGGAAGACTAAAGATGATATTTTATTGAGGGATAATGTAATTTCTGACATCTTTTCATGACTATTAAAATAGGGCTTATGGCAAATAAAAAGCTAGTATAGTTTGAAACACTTATTTTCAAGTTCTTTCTTTTATAAGTTCCATATCTTTGTATGTAACTTTCATCTTTTTCCTTTTATAGGATTTTGTGGGTGTAATCTGCTGAAACCTTCAGGAGACAACACTCCTCCTACTAGGGACACCTAGATGTTTAAATGTTTGTAGCACGTGCTAAGTGCAATCGTGTTTCCTACGAAAGTGTGCTAGTTAGGTTTTTCTTTTCTCTTTAATAACTAGTTTTCTCGGGACGATTGATTGTTAATTTTAAAGAAGTGTAGTAACCGCAATCAATAATGGTGTCACGTGTAGCTAGACCGAGATGAGTACAGGTCGTCCTCAGGGAAACGTTGAATCTTTTAGTCTTATTTTAGGTGTGTTGATTAGGAAAGAAGAAAGAATAATGAATAGTGAAGAATGGTTGTAGATTCTAGATCCACGTCAAAAACGGATGCAAGATATAGATCTAGATTAACTACGGATGTAGGTTTTATATTAGAAAGGGGCTTGTAGGGTTCGTTAAGATTTAGTAGTCATGGATGATTAATTAAAGATTACTCATTTTATCCTTTAATAGATTTAAAACTAGATCGACAGTGATACATGTAGATTAGGGTTTCTGGAGGGAAAAGGGTTCCCACTCTTAACTCCTGTCTTGACATGGATCTCCGTTCATGTCTAGTCTTTACCAAAACAATTGTTAATCTAATCTCTAATCATGGTCATGACTATTAATGAGTTGATAGTGCGCCCGATTAGGATGTTACCTATTCTTTTGGTAAAGTTTATAAACTTTATAGGATGTAAAAAGAGTTTAACGATCTTCATCATCCATTAATTTACCCTAATCCTACGAACCCTAACAAGTGGAGAATTACTCGTGCACGTTGGAGATAAAAGAAGAGATAAAGATCATGATGTAAATAAAATGCAATAAGAATAAAATGATATAAGAAAACAACTACCTTTATTAATCAACAAGATTAAGTACACTTTGTTCCTTTAGAAAATAATTACAAAACCCTAGTTTGCTTCTCGATCTCTTCTTAAGGAGGTAGATGAACCATCGATGATCAACCAGGATTCTTGAGCCGTCGTGGACTTCGTGATCACGTCGGTTTGATAAATTTTCCAAGAGTTCCTCGGTTCTATTTATTGTCACAGAAGTTGAAAACCTTAGATTCTATAAGTTAGGGTTTGTTGAACAATCCTGCGTAGAAAATCCCATATCCCAACTCCCCTAACAGGCCGTGGATCCGCCGCCAATAGTGGGTTTTGGTCGCGGTTTAGCCGCGCTTTGGTGGAATCTTTGGCTCAAATTTCTGGGGCTTCATCTTTCTGACACATGGTGATCTTTTTGAATATACAGACTTTGAAAATCTTCTCTAAGTCTCTGCCAGAATTGATTTTTTCGATTTACTTGAATATTTCGGCAGATTTGATCTCGCCAACTCCGATTTCCTTGATTTCAGTCCTGGAATAATTTCTGCACAATATCTCAATAAATAATGTTAGTAGAATTTATTTTTATTGAGATATTATCTTAACCATTTGACATGACATTATAGTTTTAAGAGAATTGGTTAAAAATATTTGATATGGTATGCATATTTAAATGGACTAAATATTACATAGATATTATATGCTTACATTTTCCTTCATAATGTTAATTATAATATATAAACACGTGAAAATAGTATTTTTACAGATAAACCCTCATATATGTCATATTTATAATATATACCTTTTATTATATAAAAATAGTAAGGAAAATATCATATCAAATACACAATATTTTCGACTGAATAAATATCCCCAAACTTAACTTTGATCGTCCCGACCAAACTAGTTATTCAAGAGAAGGAGAAAAATCCTAAGTAGCACACTTTCGTAGGCAACACGATTGCACTGAGCATGTGCAACAAGCCGTTAAACCTCTAGGTGCCCTTAATAGGAGGAGTGTTGTCTTCTGAGGGTTTTCAGCGGATTACACCCATAAAATACAATAATAAAAGAAAGAGAGTGAAAGTTACATATAAAGATAAGAACTATAAAAGAAAGAACTTGAAAATAAGAGTTTCCAACTATACCAGCTTTTCAGTTGCTATGAGCCCTATTATAATGGTCGTAAAAAAATGTTAGAAATCATATTATCTCTCAATAAAACATCGCCTTTAATCTTCCTCCCTATCTTTCTTTCAAACAATCATCATATACCCCTACGTGTGTGTAAAATACATATCTACACTTAGAGAATTCAATTCAAGCTATCATACTCTTGTCCATCTTCCAAAGTACTTTATAATTGGTGAATATTTTCGATAAAATTGCTCACACATTCTTCATGCAACCGTTAATACTTCTTGAGATACTAACCAACCGATTACAAAATGTGCTCGCGCATTTAGGCGTAATTCCTCGTTTCGCAACACCCAAGGTTTAGTAGTGGCTCCCAAACCAGTTGGTCTAAGGCACTAGGTGATAAAACACCCTTACTATATTTTTTTTGCTGCCTTGGTAATTACAAAACCAGTGTTCATTTTTTTCTTCACCTCTTATATTTTATTTTATTTTCCTAAGGCTTTTAGACAAGAGCATTTTATGGTATCCTCTACTATCCCAAGTTTCAAGATGTGTGTAAGTGCGTATAATAGGGTATCAACATTCAGATGTTTGGCGTCAAGAATAAGGACTATTTGTCAGACTTAATTTTATCCTCAGATTAGTAATTTCCTTCATCTTACTAACCCTTGGGATAACAAGTGACAAAAGAAGCAAAAGTCGGATATTGAGAAGACTAAAAATTGACTACTTAGTTTATTCATTGTTGACTCGCCGGATTCTCATAACTACTTATTACTAGTTTCGTTTACGAAAAAATTTAACTTTCTTGCTTTTCTCAAACTATTCATATGTTTTATATGTAAATTTTCACTTTCAAAATTTCATCATACATAAAAAATATTTTGTGCTTATATACAGTATAATTCAAAGTAATGTGTAAATAAGCACAAACCTCCCCCAAACCTGTTTACAGCAGTGTCCTCACTGATGTCATCTGTTAAGCTTAAAAAAAACTGTAGACTTGGGAGGAAAAGTAAAGGGGACAAGAAATAATGAAAGTGAAATCCTCCCCCAAACTTATTTTTGGCTCATAATTTTGTAAAATTTTTTTTTCAAGAGCTAAAATATATCCCTCCCCCCAAACTTGAGTAAAATCGTATTAAGCATTTAAAATTATTGGGGGGGGTTTAAAATTATTGGTCAATGTAAAGCCTTACAAAGACCGAAAGTCATCACCAACCATTCAAAAATTTTATCGATGAAGCACCAAGGTTGGTGGAAGAACGTGTCGACTATTGACGTGAAGAAGTGGGGAGGAGATAAGAGGTGTAATGGAAAAGGTTTACGTCTCGGTTTGTAGAGATGAAACAACGATGATGGATTACCCGCATTCTCATTCTTGATAAGAAGAAGATGTGGCGGTTCAACTTCTTTGGGTTGGGGTTGATTCATCACTATGCCCATGTCTTCTAAGAATGCGAGTTTTTCAGCGAAAATTTCTTCAAAGCTTTCATCGATATCCCGAATAATAATCTCATCGAAAAGAATGGGATGATACTCGTACTGCATAAAAGGTTTACATTTAGCGTTAGATGTTGACCCGGACAACAACGTAATAGCGGAGTCGAGATCAGTATCGTGAAGCTGTTCAAATTCACTACTGTCGGAATCCATCCTTTCGACAGAACATACTTGAGCATAGGGTTCGGTGGGTTCACTTCCCAACTTGTAAATGTTAGGCTCAATTGACATCTTCCCGAAGGATAGGGTCATAGAGCCGTTTCGACAATTGATTATTGCGTTGGAAGTCGCAAGAAAAGGTCGACCTAAAATCACCGGAATTTAGTTTTGTGGGTTCGCTACAAGTTGTGTATCTATAACGATAAAGTCCTTTGGAAATATAAATTCTCCGACTTTGATTAACACATTCTCTAGCTCACCCCTAGGTTGGGTGATAGATCGATCGGCCATCTAAAGAGTGCAATGCGCTGGTTTTAACACTCCGATCCCTAATTGCTCATAAACAGAATACGGAAGTAAGTTAACACTAGCACTTAAATCAAGTAGAGCACGATTGATATTTTTACCCCCAATAGAAAAAGAAATTGTAGGACTGCCGGGGTCCTTTCGTTTCTTGGGTAGTTATTGTGTAAAAGCAGTGCTCACATTACTCGCAAGGAAAACATTTTTAGTTACTTGAATTTTTCTCTTCCTAGTGCACAAGTCCTTTAGGATTATCGCATAAGACGGAACTTTTTGAATAGCATCTAGGAGAGAATTGTTTATGTTAACTTGCTTAAAAATTTCCACAATCTTCTTCATTTGTGGACTTGGTCTGTTGCCCCTTAACCTGTTTGGATAAGGTGCTTTATCAATAAGGGTTGGGTCCAACATTGGAGAGGATTGTGGGGATGGAATAGATCCCAGAATTGGAGTTGGGATCGTTTTAGACAGATTTGTGGAAGCGGGCGGAGGGTTTGAACCTAGTGGGAAACGAAGAATAGGCTCGGAAGTAGGTGGGAGACTAGACGAATTAGGGGAAGAAATAGAAGCCGGGGTATCATTAATATCATCAACGTGTTCATCAACATGTTCACCCACTTGGTTATCGAGCACTCTTCCCGATCTCAACGTAGTGACGGCACTCACATTATGATTTTGTGAGTGGCTAGGATTTGGTAGGGGTTGAGATGGAAGTTTCCTTTTTTCTCTCGCACTCATCGCGGCATTTATTTGTGCAAATTGTGCTTCTATCTATTTAATACTCTCACCGTGGGAGTTGGTGGTCTGTGTTAAAGTTCGGATAGAAGACTTTATTTCATCCGTCGATTGCATGGAATGTTTAATGAACATATCCAAGCTTCGTTCAAGTGCAGATAAGTTTTCAGTCCCGGCCGTTTGGAAAGAATTATTGACCAGGTTTTGAAAAGGTTATGATTGAAAGGGGTGCTGACTCTGTGGTGGTGGCTGCTGTTGCTATGAAGGAGGTCTTTCATAATTGCTTTGGAACTGGTTTTGATTTTGGTTTTGGTTTTGGTTCCAAACAAAGTTAGGATGATTCCTCTATTCCTGATTGTACGTAGAAGAATAAGGATCGTTTCTAGGTCGCTGCTGAAAAGCAGCATTAATTTGTTCTTGGCCTTGAAATGGTGCATTCAATGGACATTCTTCCGTCAAATGTGACGGGTTGGAACATCAACCACACATGGTTTTGGGAAGCGTAACCTGGTTTAGGGAGGCTGATGAGAATTTTTTCCCATAGCTTCGAGTTTCTTTTGCATCGCTGCCATTTCGGTTTTTATTGCGATGGAAATATTGAGCTGATGGATGCCTCCCCTAGATTATTGTGGTCTAACGCTTTTCCACTGCAAAGTGTTTACAGCGAGATCTTCCAGATATTTCCAGGTTTCACCATCGTCTTTGGACATGAAATTGCATTGACACATGGTTTCAAGCATCTGCTTTGTCGCTGGAGTAATGCCCTCATAGATAATTCGGCACATATCCCATCTATGTATTCTATGATGAGGACATTTGACAAGAAGATCCTTAAACCATTCAAAGCACTTCCAAAATGGTTCATTGGGAAGCTGGGTAAACTGGTTGATCTCGCTCCTAACACGGGCGGTCTTATGATTTGGGTAAAATTTCTTAAGGAATGCTGTTGCGAATTCGTCCCAATTGGTAATGGAGTGTGCGGCATTGTTATAAAGCCATTTTTCTGCTAAGTCGCACAAAGTGAACGGGAGAAGACGTAATCGCATAGCATCCATGGACAGTTGTGAAGTACCCATCATTGCGCATACGTTTTCGAATTTGGTGATAAAAATGTATGCGTTTTCAGACTCGAGCCCGTGAAATTTGGGCAACAGGTTGATGAAGTGGGGTTTAATTTCAAAATTATCCCTATTAGCTGGTGGAATAGATAAACAGGTAGGAAGGGGACCGCGTATAGGTTATCATCTCTCTTAGAGAGAAATGTGCGGTGGATTCTGCGCACCTACGGGCGGTGACAGGGTGGTGTTATAATCTGATGGAGAACCGTCCATCTCGGTCGATGTAGTGGGTGGTGGGGAAAAAGAAAATGAAGAAGTACCGAATTCGGAGTCGATAGTCGAAACACGGACAAGCGGGCATTAGAATCCCGTGTCCAGCCGAGCATGCACTAAACGGTTTTCCACATTAACTTAACTCTTACGCTAACTTTCTGAAGTTTCAAAGATAGGCTTGATAGTATCATAACTTGCTAGAATTATGCTAGAAAGGCTAGGACATAGCCCGGCCTCATGTCCAGTGCCTGAGTCCTGTGATGGTAAGTTTATCTCTTACACATCCTTTTCAGTTCTTTTCAAAGATTAACATTCATGTGAGTGACTCCTGATTGTAGTTTTATAACTCATAGAAGATGAGGACTTAGAAGAGCCTCCTGCACTTCCCGACTTACCACTTGTAGCGACTTCAGCAGATCTAATTCCTTTTGAGTTCCGCATATTCATGCCAGCGGGACCCTATGCTCGAAGTGTGTCTCCTAAATTGGCAGTGAGTGGTGAACAGTCGCTGATGGCTCTGATTGAAGAACTAAGTGCCGGGGCTTCATATTCAATGGAAGAATTCGCCAAAGTGGTCAACACTATGCTTATCACCTTCGGTATCTATCATGAAGAGAACCTAGTTTGTGCTTTGGTTAGCTATTGCCAGCAAATTGAAGCCTGCCTCTACGAGCTTGCGTCTAAACGTTCTACCCCAGAAGCATCATTATTGAAGGCTCAGCTAAGTAAGTGGATCGAGCGGTGTGTTGCCCATATTGAATTCGAAGGGAAAAGGCTAATTCAGAAGAATTAGGAGTGTAAAGCAGCTTCTAGGAAACTTGGTCATTTGAGAGAGGAGAGGTTGATCAATGCTAATCGGGTCTACGCACTCCGGAAGGCCCTCGCCCATATCATGGCCAAAGGGTTGACCTTAGAGAAGGAAGTTGCTGCTATGGAGATGAAGGCACTGAACCATATAACTGATAAGCATGGGATTGACAACAAGCTTGCTGAGCACCGTCAACAGAAGGAAGAGGTCGAAGCCTTATTAGCTGCTTTGAAGGAGCGAGAAAAGGAACTCTAATAGGAGAATCAACGAATGGCTGATTTGTTGAGAGCTCCTGATTGGTCATGAAGAAGTGTGTTTTTGTTGTGTTAGAATTACCGCAATCAATAACGGTGTCGCGATTGCTAGCCGATAGTGAGTACGAGACATCCACAGGGAAATGGTGGACTGATTTTCTTATTTTAGACGAGTTGATAGAAGAAAGGTGGGATTGTTGTCATTTTATACTAGGAAGGTTTTAAAAGTTTATAATAGAAAGGCTTCTACGATTTATAGGATTTAGTAGTTAATGGATGAAGTTTTTAAAAAAAATTAATTTTTTTTACCTTTTAATTATTTAATACTAGAGAAATAGCGATGAATGTGGATTAGGATTCTTGTATGGAATTAGGGTTTCCTTCTGCTGACCCTTGTCCTTCCATTGATCTATATTCGTCTCAAGCATTTAACGAAACAAATATTAACGATTCTCAAATAGTAGTCGTAACTATCATAAATTGATAGCGCGCCTGATAAGAGGGTTAATATTCATTTTACTAAAGTTTATACAAATTAAAATTTTAAAAATAATTTAAGAGATATTTTTCATCCATTATTCTACCCTATCCTACAAACCCTAGCAAGTAAGAATTTACTCGCTCATGGAGATCAATGAAGTAGAAGAAAGGATGAAGAAAACGGAACCCATAATTAAAATTAGAAAGGCAGAAAGTAAATGCAGAATGCAATTGCGGAAAGTAAATGCGAAAAATTTAAATGAAAGAACATCCTTTACTGATTTACTAGTGCATTACAAAAATTACCCACTGAAAAAGTAATTTACAAAACCCTAATTTACTCGGTAGATCTTAATCGATTCTTCGATGGATAGATAGTTCTTAGATAGATAGCTCTCGGTCCTTTTATAGGCTATGGAATTTGAAACCCTAGTCGTCATAAATAAGTATGTGTAATTACGTTCAAGACCTTGAGTTTTCACATCCTACGGCCACCAACAGACCGCGGATCCGCCGCCTATAGTCACTTTTGACCGCGGATCCGCCGCCGTATGGTGGATTTAGGTCTCTGGATTTCTCGTGCCTTTTCTTCTTGATATTTGGAGATTCTTCTGACAAAAAAATTCTGAAAATATATCTCTTAGTCTCTGCCGTTGCGAGATTCTTCAATTTGCTCATAATATTCGGCAGATTTGGTTTGGTGAACCGATTTGCTATGTATCTCCTACTTATATTTCAAACCCAAACTGATCTATTATAATACCTACACAATATCTCAAATCATCTTGTTAGTAGCACTTGTTTTATTTGAGATACTATTCGAACCAACTAATTGATATGATATCTTAAGAATATTGGTTAAGAATATTTGATATGATATGCATATTTTAATAATCATAAATAATCTTATAGATATTTTATTTAAATATGATATGCATATATTTCCCTAATTATATTAATTATAAATGAAGAAACATATGATGATAATCTTTTTACACATAAACCCACATATGTTCTTTATTTACAATTAACACATTTTAGTAGTTAATATTTGTCATGCCCCGCTTCCCAGAGTGCGCTAAGATCGGCACGTGACAGAGCCAACCATGCTACCTATGGCTAGAAAACATTCCTCCACAGTCACATTACGGCTGTCTATAGATATCAAGAACAGGAAAATAAAAGAAACTATCTAATACATGTCCATGAGCCAGAAATAACGAGTCAAGAAACAATATGCGGAAGCAATAAATTCAACAATAACAATCTGGAAAGTACATTCCAAAATACGGGCTCACATCAGGAATGAAAGTACTAAAATAAAACTAAACTAACTAGTAACTAACATGATCTTCACTGCTCGGCTTGTTGGTCAAAATACTCCTGAACTGCCTGCGACAGAGATAAAGGATTTGGGCCATGCAAAACCCAGACGTCAGTGCGTCATGATATCAAACAATAATAATGAACAGGATACACGAGATATACATGCATGAATCATAAATAGTAACAAGTCAACAGGGATGTATAGCAGTGAAGTATATCAGTATATGTGACGTGCAGAGATCAATCTAAACTGTGCTACTGGGTTATCTATTCTAAAGTTTGTTTGAAATCAATTAATGTAATCCTCCATGTAACTCAAAGGATATGTCCCGTTATCCCCCGGGACCATGGATCAGGTAGTGGGAGTCATGAATGACTCTGTCCCGTTATCCCCCGGGACCACGGATCAGGTGAGTCATGAATGACTCTGTCCCGTTATCCCCCGGGACCACAGATCAAGTAATACCCTTGTAAGCTACACTTTAGTTTACACTTTTGATTTCCCCATACCCCCAAGGTTATG
Source organism: Agapanthus africanus (assembly GCA_030015575.1). NCBI lineage: Eukaryota > Viridiplantae > Streptophyta > Magnoliopsida > Asparagales > Amaryllidaceae > Agapanthus > Agapanthus africanus. Next base: position 889,852,475 of record JASDDO010000024.1, on the reverse strand, counting down.
TGTTCAAGTTAGGTATTGAAAATCTGGAGCTAATGCTAACACAGTAAAAAACAGGTACAGGTTTGTCTAAATAGACAACATGATATGTCCGTAGGGACAACAGGTCAAGATTGTCGGCATTAGTAACAAGATCAGGTATCAAGTCAAGCAGTGGTGCATCAAGTCAAGTCAGGTAGTGCACATGTGTCAAGCGGATGGTCATAATAAAACTGTAGCAAGTACGGATGCACGATAAAAGCATGGATGCACAATTATTTATCAGGGGTTATATCATGACTATGTAGGATGCACATTATCAAGCATGGGGTATTACTGTAACAATATTATGAATTAATACGATATGGTATGCAACTGAATATAAAGAATTAATGGTATGGGTACACAATAAAACATGGACACATGAATAACTATCAGGGATTGCAACTATAGCTCCATTACTACGTAGGATGCACATTTTCTAGCATGGGGTGTTAATGTAACAGTAATATGAAATAACGTGACTTGGAATGCAAATAGATATATAATTAATGATATGGATGCACAATTATCAATTAGGGTTGTATTTACAGTTCCAAGACTAAGTGAGATGCACATTACTAAACATGGGGTGTTACTACAGTAATAACATGAATTAATATGATCTATAGATGCAGTTATATATTTTTTAAATGATATGGATGCAAACGGGTATCCGAAAACAGTAAAATGATAACAGGGGATGTACAATACACTAAACATTAAATATTATTATTAATATGGATGTAAAATGTATCATAGCATGTAGCAAGATAAACTTGCCTCGATGGATCACGATACGGATACGCACAGCACGTCCGACGTCGGTAAATCGTCGCAACACATACACGGCACACGGGACGGGTCCAGGCAAGGCAAGAGGGTGATCACGCAAGCAAGGTACGTTCGTTGGATCGTCGGATCGGCTGCGTCGACGCAACTCCGGCGATCGCTGGAAATACAAGATTCAAGAAAAGAAAAAAGAAAAAGAAAAAGGAAAAGAAGAAGAGGAAGAAGAAGAGAGGGAAGAAGAAGAAGATGGTCTGGGGTTTTGGGACAGAGGGGAAGACGAGGAGGTGGTGGTGATGACGAGTGCATGGAGGCGACGGGGTCGGAGCTCCGGCGAGGAAGCAGGTGAGGCAAGTGGGCTGCTAGGGAGGCTTGGGTGTGGGTTATGTGCAGGGTTTGGCTTCGGGATCTGGGGAGTGAGGGGTGAAGGTGGGGGTCGAGGGTATGAGCGGAGGGGCGACATCGAGGTCGTCGGCGGTGCGGTTTCCCGGCGAGGCAAGGTGTGTAGTGGGGTTTCTTGATGTCGGGGTCGGGTTATGTGCATGGGAGAGGTGGTGTTAGGAGGTAGTGGTGATGGTGGTGATGAGGACGGTGAAACGAGAGTGATGGCGAGGGTGAGGGATCGCCGGCGGCGAGGGGGGCAGGGTGCTCGGGTGATGGGCTGTAGGGTTGCGGGTTCGTCAAGGACGGGAGGAGAGAGAGGTGAGGTTGCGGTGGTGGTGTGGTCTCGGCGACGAGGGGCTGAGGGTGGAGGCTCGGGTTTGGGTCTCGTGACGAGGGCACGAGGCGGGAAAAAATAATGAACGAAGAAGATGAGGGATATAGGAGGCGTGGGGGAAAATAGTGAAAATGTTTTGTGAAAGGAAATAATATAATATAAATATATATGTATATGCAGCGGAGAGTGAGGGAGAGAGAAATTTTGAGAGGAGAGAGAGAGAGTAACTGAAAGGATTGAAAAAAATCATTTAAGTTAAATTTTTAAATCGTATGTTATATTTAGTAATAGTTAAGAATCTTTTAGAATATAATATTGGCAAATTTTGAGTTTTCGGTTAACACAAAAGTAGTCCAAAACACGCCCGGGTAGGGTCTAAAATTATGGTTTGAAAATACGGTTAATATACGTGTCAACCAACAACAAAACAGGATATCCGGGTAACGAAAATGCATACCCCCAAGAATGGATGCACGCACGTGCACGTAGCCATCCAAACAGGTCTGTTTCACTGAACGGGACGAGAACAAGGTGCACGGATGCTACGACAGGGTTAGGGGGTATGATGCAGGCCATGCAATGTATTTTTAAAATATTTTATGTGACTTTAAATGTTATATTTAAAAATGCAGATGCAGATAAATGCCAATATGCAGTATGCAATAATGTAAGTGCACGAGTCCACGTAACAAGTCAGGATAAGTCATAACCATGAATCAAGACTGGTTTCAAGCATATGGGTCGGATGCAAATACAGATGTCAAAATACTATTCGTACCCAAAACACAGTAAATCAGGAAAATACCATAGATAAAGAAATATATGAACTAGAACTGGTATAAATGAACTAGGGTGTTACAATATTAATAGAGAAAATGTCCATAAAAATATACAATAAATTTGATTGATCAAATACCCCCAACTTTTTTTTGATCGTCCCAAGCAAACTATTTATTATCAAAAAGAAAAAGAAAATCTAGCACACTTTCATAGGCAACACGATTGCACTTAGCACATGCAACAAGCTGTTAAACCTCTAAGTGTTCCTAGTAGGAGGAGTGTTGTCTCCTGAGGGTTTTCAGTGGATTACATCCACAAAATCCCAAAATAAAAGAAAGAAGACAAAAATTACATGCAAAGATAAGGAACATATAAAAGAAAAACTTCGAAAATAAGTGTTTCAAACTACACTAGCTTTTTAGTTGTCATGAGCCCTATCTTAATGGTCTTGAAAATATGTCAGAAAACACACCATCCCTCAATAAAACATCGTTCTTAATCTTCCTCCCTACCTTTCCTCCAAATATCGGTCATATATCCTTATGTGTGTATAAAAGACATCCTTACACTTGGAGAATTCTATTCAAGCTATCCTACTATTTGTCCATATTCCTTAGTACTTTTTAGTCAATGATGTTTTAGATGGATTTGCTCATACATTCTTCATGCGACCGCTAATACTTCTTGAAATACCAACCAACCGATTACCGAATTTACTCACTTATTAAGGCGTAATTAATAATATCCTAGTCTTGCAACACTTAAGGCTTAGCAGTGACTCCCAAACCTGTTGGTCTAAGGCATTAGGGGATAAGGCACCTTTGCTATATTTTTTTATACTGCCTTATATTACAAAACTAGTGTTTATTTTTCTTCACCATTTATTTTATGAGTCATTTATATTTTTGTTATTTTATATTTTTTCCTTCATACTAAGAGTTCTAGGAAAGAGTATTTCAAGGTATTCTCTACTATCCCAAGTTTGAAGATGTGTGCAAGTACATATAGTAGGGTTTCAACGTTCAGAAGTTTGGACTCAAGAATAGGGACTATTTTTCAGACTTATTTCTATCCCCAGATTAATAATTCCTTCATATTACTAACCCTTGGGACAATAGCTCATGACTATGTATTACTAGCTTCGTTTTAAAAACATCTAATTTTCTTGCATTTCTTAAATCTCTTTCTTTCTTCATATGTGTTTATCATTTTCTAACTTTTATTTTCAAAATTTATGCAATGCGATATTTATATATGATCCGTAGATATGCACAAACAATCCATACAAATCATCTCTCCAAACTTATTTACAGCAGTGTCCTCACTGATATTGTCTTGTAAGCTCAAAACCTGAAAACTAGAAGGAACAGTTCAATAAGATGGAATAAAGAGGGGTCAAGAGTGAATGCCATTCAAATCCTCCCTCAAACTTGTTCTTCGCTCACATTCGTACAACAATTTCTTTCTTTTTTTCAAGAGTCATTTTAAAAATATTTTTCTTCTCCTCTCCCAAACTTGAGTAAAACAGGGTTTTCATTGTTAAGCATTAAAATTCAACATAAGAGGGGGGTTGAATATTATTGGTCTACACGAAGCTTTGTAAAGACAAAAAGTTAAAACCAATCATTCCAATATTTTATCAAGGTAACACCATGGTTGGTAGAAAAATGAGAAACAGATGTACGTGAAGAAGACTCGAGATTGTATAAGAATGAAAGTTGTCTCATATCTTGAGTAGAAGAAACAGAAATGAGAGTAACGATAAGAGATGAAGTGGGAAGAAGATCGAACGGTTTTACGTCTCAGTTGGTAAAGACAAAAAAGTGAATGTGAATGAAAACGAGAATGTAAAAGATAAGGAATGGGTGGAATAGTTGCATTCTCGTATGTGATAAGAAGAAGGGGTGGTGGTTCAACTTCTTCGGTCTCAAAGTGAGACGCACGAATTTCCGGGGGAGAATAATTCATCACAACATCCAAGTCTTCAAGGAACGTGAGTTCATCGGCGAAAATACTTTCGAAACTTTTATCGATATTCTGAATGATAATCTCATCGAAAAGAAACGAATAAGCGGAATAAACAGATTCACTAGGAATGATGAAAGTTTCAAGGTTAATGTGTTGCGCACCAGCATTCAAAACACTCGATTCGTCAGAAATTATAGAGGTAGGAGATTCGAAAAGATTGTCTCCCTTATTCTTAAAAGAGTTTAACTCGAGTTGTCTTTCAAGAATCATAGAACTCGAAATATCGGAGTGTGATTCATCAAAGCTCGGTGGAATTGAAAGAAGATGAGAAGAACCAAAGAAAGTGTGTATTGAAATGGGTAAACGAACTTGGGTGTCGAGCATTCGTGAACCAGATATGGGAGATGAAGACTGACTATCGTTTTGCATATTAGATAGGTTGGTGGTAAGAATAGAATCGGTTAAATGCACATGAAGATGTTCGCATTCAATGGAAGGGACAAGATGGGTTGGAGAATCCAACTCATCCAACATAGCAAATTCATTTTCAAAGATATTCTTATCACCTATCTCACTAACACCTTCAGTCAAATTAAAAGATTAGTTCTTTAAAAATTCATCAATTATATTATCCTTAATCGATGGATCACTAGGTTCATTTGATAGAATTGGAAGGTTTGAAATTTCAAGTATAGCCGGATAAGGATCGGTTTGATTTGAAATGGTGGAAGGCTCTCTTTCATACTCATGATTGGAAAAGTCAAACATGTTATTCTCGGGCACCTTATCAATTAGATTATTAAGCGGTTAATCATCAAATACATTCGGTTGGGGTTCAGGATGGAAGGTGTCGAGATCAAAAAAATTGGTTCTGGTTTGACTTGGAAGGATCCATGATTCTTTTTTAGTACTCAATTCTAACTCTACTTCAAGACTAGACATGGCTTATGAATAAGTTTCAATAAAGGATTCTTTTTGAACCGTGGAACTTCCTAATTGATGTTCAAAAGCATTGTCTAGATAGGGTGCAAAATTTAAGTATGGTTGGAATGTGTTTAATTATTGGCTACGGGCGAGTTCAATGTGTTCCGTAATAGAAATGAGTTTACAAATTATCACAATAGCCTTAAGAGAAGTATTAACATAAGAGAGTGAAAGTTTGGTACGATTGATAAGAGTTAGAAGGGTGTATCCAAGTTTCATAGATAGGATTAGGATCAATATTGTGATACGAAAAAGATTGATATTGATTGAATTGTTGGCGATTGGCTTTTGCCATATGCTCAGCAATAGTCATGGGTTTAGAAGTTTTCCTATTCACCTCAAAAGGAGTATCAACATTTTCATATGGAAACGATTGTAATTGTTGTCCTAACGGTTTTGGAGAAGTGAAAGATATGAAATTTTAGTTATGGGCCTTCACAATATGCCCAGCAATGGATATGGGTTTAAAATTTTCCTCACTAGCCTTAAAAGGATTATCAACATAAGAAGGTGTTGAATGTTGACGCGGTTGATAGAAATTTGAGTGAGGTGTACAACTGTTATTTCGAGAGCGTTCTATCCTATCCCTTAAAAAATAGTAGGGTCGGAATTTGTACCAAAGCAATAACGATATAAAGAAATATCTGGTTGTTTGTCGCAAAGCCCACTAACAGTTGGTTGGTTTGGGTTACCCATCATAAGAGAATGAAAAGAAAAGAGGGTGATAATATTATATATATAATTTTTTTAAATTTTGAAATTGTTTTGCTTTGAAAGAGGGACTCGATTCAACCAATCTTAAACGTGCACAAACAGTCCCGAGAACTAGAGTCACCTAGGTCAAGTCACTAGACCACTCCTAGACTTCCAAAGGACAAGACGTAGGATCAATCCTCTATCACCTTCTTATCAATCTTGCAGCCATATAAGTTCCAGGTAAGTGGGAGGTATCCTCTATATGAATCACCGAAATAGCGGGCCTAATTAAGTTACCATTTTTTTTAGTCACACTTTCCTTATACACCACAAGAGAAATGCGGATAAGCAATAGATTACCCACGACCCTCTTTTGTCATAATTGAACGCGACTGTCCTTAGAGCTTTGGTCTAGATATTTTTTATTAATGTAAGATAATGTGTTTGCTTGTTTGTGATTTGTGGGGCCTGGGAAGAGTGATGAAATCCCCACCTAATCTGAATTTGGGTTTCTTGCCTGTTAATGTCCGTTTTAAATATGCAAAACAAACCAAAATCTAAAACATGCAAAAAAAATTTAGCGGCGTTGTTTGCAAAGAATCCTGCAGGTAAAAACGGTTTATTGGAGTTTTAGAGGAGAGATGAAGACGATAGGATAATAGCAGAAAATTTTGGGGGCTCAACTCCCCACTATGGTCGTGCTTCCGCCGCCAAAAGCTCTCTCTGGCCGTGGTTCCGCCGCCAGTTGATGGAATCTTTTCTCCAAAAGTTGGCACCTAACTCTAATTCTCCTCTACTCCTACTTGCAAATTTCTGAATCTCTATTGGTTCTTTCCAAATGCTCCAAATTTCTCACAAAACTCGCACAAAAATCGTTAAAAATGCGTTTTTTATTATTATTATTTTTTATGTTCTCTGGTTTTATATTAGAAATCAACCTAAATAATAAGAAAAATAATTTCGATCGTTTTCCCGGCAACGGTGACATTTGATTGGTCGTGAAAAGTGTTTTTTGTGTTTTAAATTTACGCAATCAATAACGGTATCACGATAACTAGCCGATAGTGAGTACGGATCGTCTACATGGAATTGGGGAACTGCTTTCCTTATTTTAGACGAGTTGATAGAAGAAAAGTGGGATTGTTGTCATTTTATACTAGGAAGGTTTTAAAAGTTTATAATAGAAGGGCTTCTAGGGTTTATACGATTTAGTAGTTAATGGATAGATTTTTTTAAAAAATTATTTCTTTTTATTTTTTAATTATTTAATACTAGTGAAATAGCGATGAATGTGGATTAAGGTTCTTGTAGGGAATTAGGGTTTCCCTCTACCGACCCTTATCCTTCCATTGATCTCTATTCGTCTCAAGCCTTTAACAAAACAATTATTAACGATTCTCAAATCGTGGTCGTGACTGTCATGAATTGATAGCGCACCCGATAAGAAGGGCAATATTTATTTTATTAATGTTTATAGAAATTAAAATTTTAAAAAGAATTTAAGAGATATTTTTCATGCAATATTCTACCCTATCCTACAAACCCTAGCAAGCAAGAATTTACTCGCTAATGGAGATCAATGAAGTAGAAGAAAGGTTGAAGAAAACGGAACCTATAATTAAAATTAAAAGGGCAGAAAGTAAATGCATAATGTAATTGTGGAAAGTAATTGCGGAAAGTAAATGTGTCGAAATTAAAAGAAAGAACTACCTTTATTGATTTACTAGTGCATTACAAAAATGCTCGCTGAAAAAGTAATTTACAAAATTCTAGTTTGCTCGCTAGATCTTAATCGATTTTTCGATGGATAGATAGTTCGATGATAGTTATTAGATAGATAGCTCTCGGTCCTTTTATAGCCTCTAGAATTTGAAACCCTAGTCGTCATAAATAAGTATGTGTAATTATAATCAAGACCCTGAGTTTTCACATCCTGCGGCCACCAACAGACCATGCTTCCGCCGTCTATAGCCACTTTTGACCGCAGATCCGCCGCCGTATGGTGGATTTAGGTCTCTGGATTTCTCGTGCCTTTTCTTCTCGATATTTGGAGATCCTTCTGATAAAAAGATTCTGAAAATATATCTCTTAGTTTCTATCGTTGCGAGATTTTTTAATTTGTTCCTAATATTCAGCAGATTTGGTTTGGTAAACCGATTTGCTGTGGATCTCCTACTTGTATTTCAGAGCTGAACTGATCTATTATACCATCTGCACAATATCTCAAATCATCTTGCTAGTAGTACTTTTTTTATTTGAGATATTGTTCTAACCAACTAATTGATATGATATCTTAAGAATATTGGTTAAGAATATTTGAGATAATATGCGTATTTTAATAATAATAAATAATTTTATGGATATTTTATTTAAATATGATATGCATATATTTCCCTAATTATATTAATTATAAATGAAGAAATATATGATAATAATATTTTTACACATAAACCCACATATATTCTGTATTTACAATTAACACCTTTTGTCTATGAATGAAAGATAGCTTTTATGATTTATATATATCTATCTCTTGATTGCCCTGAAATGGCTTAGCTTAGTTTATTTACTCGTTCCGGAGCGTTCAATTTATCCTTTCCTTAGGCATATATTTAGACTCATCCTAACGTTAAATATACATAACCACTGTTAACACAAGAGTGCATTAGGTTTGTTATGCTGGGTTTAGTCCATCGCACCATTACGTTAGTCAATTTCTTCTTGATCCATGCCCACTCGGGTTGCTGGTTCGAGCAGCCGCATACTCGCTGTATCACCCAAACCTTCCAATGCAGAATACAACGTCTCAAGTAATCTTCTTAGGTTGGTATCTTCATATTATCGTCGGAGGATTCAGCGTTAGGCGTCACTGTGGCACTTTATCTTGAGGTCGGACTCCATTCTTCGAGTCCCATGAAAGTCATAGCCGCATCCGTCTGAGATGGGATAACATCCAGTAGTCTTTAGGCATATGTATGCTGCCATCGAGACCTGCAACTAGGAATATCACATTACTCCTCTTCATTTTGACCCTTGGGTCTTTGCTGACGCCCCATTCATATTTTACTGGAGTTAACCGGACGTCTGATTAGTGTCGAAAACTTGTATTTACCGCAATCAAGAACGGCGTCGCTTCGCAGCTAGCCGGTAAGTACGGGTCGATCCACAGAGACGGGTAAACTTCTTTTATGTGTTTTAACGAGTTGATTCAAAATGTCGTTTTGATTGGTTTATAAAAATCTATAAAAAAAACTGGATCTAATTAATCTAATTAAGAGTCTTGCTAGGGTTAGGTTTAGGGGAAGTTTTGGAGATTAACGTTTTCTTCACCACTTTCAATGCCTTCTTTTTGGATCTATTAGATGTTACGGTAATTGTCAATAAAGTGAATCCGAATCTTTTGGGAAGATGTTTCTTCCTCTAGATTCGCAACCTTCCTTTGTTGATAATTACCCTAACCCCTATGGAAAACACGCGCAACCGGCCCTTTATACTACGGTTCACCGTTACCTCGAGGGGTAGGATGCTGTAGGGAGCGGTTGTGCGCGTATGCATAGAGTTCTAATTCATTAGGTACATGGGGCATTGAAAGGGGTGAGAGATCTCATCTCTTAACCCTTTCCCTAAGGCTAACCCTAACAAGCGAGGAGACTACTCGCTCATTAGGGGATGATAAAACATTTTAATTAAAGGAATAAAAATACTTACTAGTTCGATGGCTCCCTCCAAGCAAGAAGAACAGATCTGAATATAATTCCCAGAACTTCTGAATTTTATTGATTGAAAAGAGGCATAGGGTTTTACAATTTTTGACTACAATTTATAAGAAAAGAGGGAAACTAGGGTTACAGACTCTCGCACATGTGAAAATACATATTTGCCCACTGAAAATCCAAACCCCCCCACCGACGCACCGACTCAGCAACTTTGCGCCGACACGGGCATTAGACGGCCGCGAAACCGCGGCGCCAGCATGGGTTTGGCCGCGGTTCCGCGGCCAAACTGAGGAGTCAGGCTCTGTACTTTTTTGTCCTCTTTCCTTGGCTCTTTGGGCTTCTGTTTCTTCACTTCTTTTCTCTGTTGGGCTTCTGGGTCTTCTCCAGATCTTCAGTGAAAACTTGTTCGTATCTTTTGACCGTTCACATGACTTTTTGGACCTTGCACTGTTCTTCGACTAGGCTTGACTAGGATCCGTCTACTTGTTGGTCAAAAGTCCCTTTTCTGCATCAGCTTTCGTCTTTTTCACTGTATTTGCATCCAAGCCCTGTATCCTGTAACATGCAACAAAAGTGCGTCAAGAGTACCTGTTTATTTATAAAAAGGATAAGAATAGGGGAATGGAAAATGCAATATTATGGTCTGAACAAATACTCCCAAACTTACCTTTTGCTCGTCCTCGAGCAAACTTATTATTTTATTCACTAAAATCCTAACCACACTTTCGCAGGGAAACGCGATTGCACTGAGCACGTGCAACAAGCCGTTAAACCTCTAGGTGTCCCTAGTAGGAGGAGTGTTGTCTCCTGAGAGTTTTCAGCGGATTACACCCACAAAATCCTATCAACTCGGCCCATTTACTATTGTTCTCCAATTAGATTTTCTAACAAGGAATTCTATTATCGTCGACCCGTAAATTATCCACCCACATTCTTCACACTTCCTTATCATTTAACTTAAGATCATATATGTTATGTAGACCTACTTAGCTTTCGGCATTTCTTAAGTTTTCCTTCTAGGGTTCCATCTCCACTTAGGAATTTCTATCAACTCTATTAAAGATACAAGTTCTATTTTTCATTCCTTTCTCTTATCTAAATTCCAATCACATACCCCGACGTGTGTGTATAGATCACCCCTACACTTGGAAATTCAAATCAAGCAATCGTACTTTCGTCCATTGTCCAAAGCACTTATTAATTCGTGAATTTTGAATTTCGCTTACACATCCTTCATGCGACTGTTAATACTTCTTGAGGTACCAACAACCGATTACAAGATGCGTTAGCACATTAAAGCATACTTCCTAGTTTTGCAACACCCAAGGCTTTAGCAGTGACTCCAAACCAGTTGGTCTAAGGCACTAGGTGATGAAGCACCCTCGCTAAATATTTTTCTATTTTTGCAGCCTTAAGTAATCACAAAAACCAGTGTCCATTTTTTTCTTTATTCACTTTTTTTCTTTTATTTTCTTTGTACTAAGGACTTTAGACAAGAGCATTTCAAGGTCTCTTCTACTATTCCAAGTTTCAAGGTGCGTGATTGTGCAAATTGTAGGGTATACATTTTCAGAATCTAGACTTAAGTTAGGAACTATTTTTCAAACTTATACTTCTAATAAGAACATCAATACTTTTCCCTTGTTTCGACTTAGCCTAAGAAGTCAACCCAAAATTTGCCTATTTCTAAATAAACTACAAGGCATATACTTTCTACCGTTAAACTTTAAGGAATGTTATTTTTAGGGTTTTTAATTTACTAAGTCTAAGATCTAGTTGTTCCTAGCCAATTAACCCATTTGTCAAACTTAAATCAATTAGACCAAATTGAATACATCGATTTTTATAATTTTTGAAATTTTTCAATTTTTATGGGTTTTCAAATAAATATACAAATGCAAAAATATGTACAAATGAATGCGAAGGAAGAAAACGTACCGAGCATACCCTCAAACTTGAACTTGACAGTGTCCTCACTGTCATGCTAAACCAAGAGGGTCAAAATACCGGCACTTCCCTGTTTATTTATTTATAATTTTTATTGTTAATGAAAACAAAAATATATACGAAAGGCCCTCCCCCAAACTTCATTTAAACTATGTTAAACATTACTGCCAAACTTTGCATAGCCCAAAAGTCAACACCAACCAGTTGAAAATTTTATCGGTAAAGAGTATTGGTTGGTGGAAGAATAAATTGTAGCGGTCTACAAAGAATTGGGGAAGATAAAAGTAGTGGTATGGGAGGTGTGGAGGTAAATATACAGGCGATGGTGATATATCAAAGCGAGAATGTAAATGATCAGCAATCATTGGAGTATTGGCATTCTCGTAATTTATTAAAAGAAATGGGGGTATTTCAACTTCTAAAGGAGGAGGTTGACTCACCACAATACCCCCAAGATGTTCCTGTGTGTCCTCTAGTGACTTGGCATCATCCATCAATTTTGTATGATATTCAATTATGAGGGAACTTATCTCCTCGATGTCCGCCATGGTCCAACCGAAAACTTGCCGTCTATCTTGTAAGACCATTAAGAGGGCGTTCTCTTGCTCGAGGGCTAGAGAAGCCGATATGATAATGGGAAAGGTCTCATTCTCACCTATGTAAGCATATCTAAGGTGAGACGGCAAGGGCGTGAGTTCGAGTTTCATAGGTGAAAGAATCATTGCGGAATCTACCTCGAACTCAAAGGACTCCAACACAGGTTCGAAATCACTGCAGACAACTGATTCGGATGGTTCGACTGACTCATCCAAAAATTCAAACGACTCATATTCGGGCTGTGAGTCGTCATCATCTGAAAAAGTAAAACATTCATAATCAACATTGGTTGTGTCAACGGTGGTAGGCTCAAGGAGGGACGCACTAGTGGCGTCAAAACTGTTTTCATTAAACAAGAATCTTTCAAGCTCGCAGTCCTCCTGCGTGATTTCGTGAATAGAGCAAACTTCTAGTGTACTAGTTTTTGGTATAGGGGCAGACTTCCCATCTTATAGATATTGAACTCACTAGACATCTTCCTAAAGGATAGAGTTATGGAGCCATTGCAACAGTTTATTACAGCATTGGAAGTGGCCAAAAATGGTCGACCAAGGATCACCGGAATTTGGTTCCGTGGGTTAGCAACAGGTTGTGTATCCATAACAATAAAATCAACGGGGAATATGAACTCCCCAACTTTGATCAACACATCCTCTAGTTGACCCCTTGGATGGGTGATTGATCGATCAGCCATTTGGAGAGTGCAACGAGTGGGTTTCAACTCTCCAACCCCTAATTGTTCGTACACGGAGTAGGGAATCAGGTTAACACTAGACTCAAGATCTAAAAGTGCTCGATTAATTTTCTTATCCCCAATTGTGATGGAAATCGTAGGACAGCCGGGGTCCTTTCGTTTTTGGGGTAAGGTTTGATGGTGGTTAATAGCATTGCTCACTGCACTAGCCACTAGCACTTTCTTGGGTACTTGAGATGCCTTTCTCTTCGAGGTACATAAGCCCTTTAAGATTTTCGCGTATGAAGGGACTTGTTGGATAGCATCCAAGAGAGGTATATTTATGCTAACCTGCTTAAATATCTCCATAATCTTCTCCACTTGTGCATTTGGTTTATTAGGACTCGACCTGTTTGGGAATGGAGCATTTTGAAAATTCGTTGAGTCAAAAGTCTGTGGAGTAGAATGTCACTGTTCTTCGACTAGGCTTGACTAGGATCCGTCTACTTGTTGGTCAAAAGTCCCTTTTCTGCATCAACTTTCGTCTTTTTCACTGTATTTGTATCCAAGCCCTGTATCCTGTAACATGCAACAAAAGTGCGTCAAGAGTACCTGTTTATTTATAAAAAGGATAAGAATAGGGGAATGGAAAATGCAATATTATGGTCTGAACAACGTCCATGTAGTCTTTACGCTATATGAGTGCCATCAAGACTTAGCTATTCATTTGATGGAGCGTGGAGAGACACATCGCTCCTTTTGATTCATTTGTACCCATGGATTGTCTACAGAAGTCAAGATTTGAACTACCTGCAAGGCAGAAATTTTTTATTTTATATCATTTTTTCTCCTTTTTTTTATATCCTCTGCGATGCTATATCCTTTCATCTTTTCTTATCGTGAAAGTCATGATTGGCCAATCATTTCGGCTATTTACTCGCGATGCCTAATCATTTCGGCTCTTTTTTTTATTCGTCGATTTTTTATTGCGAGTTGCCCTATCATTTCGGCAATTTCATATTTACATATATATATTTTTTATTTTCTAATTGAACTTAGGGATTGAGAGTTTCGAACATGAGATTCTGCTCATCGTTCGGCATCAGTATCGCTAACACTAAAGCGTAATGCCAGGAGAGACTCATCATTTGCCATTGTCTGTTTGGACAAAAGAGGCTTAGAAAATAGGTTTAGATCCCTGCCAAGTAAAGCCTTTTCCATTTTCTTTAGCTGTAAGAGTCTCATGAAGGTATTTTCTCCCTACGAGTCGAGAGGATCTCGTAGGTGTATTTTCTTTTTAGGAATCGTATGGATTCCTTAGTGTGTTTTCCTCTTGTCAGTCGTAAGGACCTTACAAGAGTATTTTATCATTGCAAGTCGAGGGAACTCACAAGTGTCGTTAACCATGGTGGGAATATCGATCGCCTTCGGTGGGACTTTGTTGGGAACGTCTTTATTTACGCCCATCAATTATATACAAGAGTTAATATTGAACTACTTGTAGGGCATAAATATCATGGGGGGTATAATGGCTTAAGAAACATGCTTAGATCCTTGTAACTTAAGGCTTTTGAATTCTAAAAGCCGTGAGGGTCTTATAGAGAGATTTCTCCTTATGAGTCGAGAGGATCTCGCAAGTGTATTCTCCTCAGGAATCATGGGGATTCCTAAGTGTGTTGCTCTTTTATGAATTGTAGGGATCCCACATCGGTATTTTCTCCTTACGAAGTCGAGAGAACTTTGCAAGTGTACCCTTTTTTAGGAGTTTGCACCCTTTCGGGTTTTCACAAGCTCACCGGTAGTCCTGCTATTTTTACTCACGGAGCCCTTTTGGATTTTCAACCGTGCAAATTTTGCTTGTGGTCATACCATTTTTTTTATGAACTCTCGACGTAGCTTCGCTATAGGTGACCCAACGTTGCTTGTCGGTAGGACTTTGGGCGAGCTATAGATCATTTACGTCCGTAGATTGTCTACGGTGATCAATATGGAGATCAATCGTAGGGCGTAACATCTTTTGAATAACCGCATCATCGGTGGAGCTTCATAGCCGGTGGGACTTCAGGTGCTGCCTCGCAGGTGGGACTTGAATTGCAATCTTCGCTATGTATAGCCCATGGATAGTATAAGGACTTCAATATGGAGACCAGCCACCGGACCACATATTAGTTTAGGGACATCACGGTCCGTGGGAGCTATGAAGAACATATGTGGCACATAGATTGTTTGTACCCATGGATTGTAAACAGCTGGTTATATGATCCATGCCGTAGGACAACATGCTAGTTTAGGGACATCATGGTTCATCATCTACATAACGGGGTTGCATATCATCAGAGAACTTTCAAATTTTTGACCCAGGAATATAGCGAGCGGATATAGTTATCATCATTGACCCAAGTCGCGACTTTTCAAGTATAGTAATTCTTGAGAAATTGACCGTTTATTGGCCGAAATGGTCTTCCGCCGTGCATATCCATGAGTAAGTAAGAACTACCTTGGTAGACATTATCTATGACATATGTGCCTTCATAATTCGGCTCTAACTTCCCACGTTTCGCACGGTTAGGGATCATCGACCTTTTGACAACCAGTACGAGTTCACCTTAGAGGAATGTCCTCGGTCTGATTAGCCTTTCATATGATCATGCCATCTTTTCCCTGTAAGCTTCCAGAACTTGCTGAGCTATGAGACGGGTCTCGTCAAGAGCATCCAGTTCTTCTAGTTGGAGATGGATATTCTCTTCATCTGTAAGTTCACATTGAACCACCATCCGTAGTGAAAGGAGATCGATTTCCAACCGGAGCACTGCTTCGGCGGCAAACACCAACGTATCAGGTGTCGTCTTTGTGGTTGTCTTGAACGTTGTTCGGTACTCCCATAGAGCTTCATGCAATTTTTCGTGCCATTCCTTTTTTATTTTTGGACACCATCTTCTTTATGAGCTTGGTTAGCGTATTGTTGAAAGTTTATGCTAGACCATTAGCTCGGGGATTATAGACAGATGAATATCTCCTGTCTATCTTATGTTGTTGGGCGAAGCGACTTATCTTGCGTCTTCTATATGCTGGTCCATTTTCTGAGACTATCCGCCGTGGAACTCTGAACTGGTATATGACATAGGTTTTGAAGAAATGGAGAATATTCTCTGCCTTTACTTCTTTCAGCGGTATCGCCTCCGCCCATTTGGAGAAGTAATCGGTCGTCGCCAAGATGAATCAATTTCCTCGGGATGACGCTGGCTCGATAGGGCCTATTATATCAGTCCCCCACAACTCGAATGGTTAACTGGCTATGTTCGGATGTAGTGGATTGGGGTGTTGATAGATGAAGTCACCATGTATTTGGCATAAGTTGCATCGCCTTGCATAGTCGATCCAGTCTTAGATCATCGTGGGCCAGTAGTAGCCCATCATTTCGATCTTCAGCTTCATCTTTGGACAGGCTTGTTGGGATACGCAGAGTACGTCATGAATTTCTTAGGTGACCTTTTTGGCTTCCTTCGGTCCTAGGCACCTTAACCATATATGGTCGAAGGCCCGTTTATATAGAGTCCTATCGATTAGGGAGAACAATAAGGCCCGTTTCATGAGTTGATGCCTTTGTAATGCATCTTCAGGCGTCCGTTGAGACTTGAAGTAGGTTATAAAGACTTCTTGCCAGTCATCTTCTTTTTCTTCGGCTTCTTCCGCTTAAAGGACATTTTCATCTACTATTTCGTCTAAAGGTTCTAAAGATATCTCTGCTGGGGCCAAGAGCTTGCAACTTTAGATGATGATCCTTAGATCATCAAGGTTTTCATCGGCCAATTCTTTGGCGAGTTTGGCTAATGCGTCCGCTTTGTTATTTTCTGCCCGCGGCGTATTTCCCAATGTATATGAAGAAAGCTGCGTCAGCAGTTGTTGCACCTTTTTGCCATACTTTATCAGTTTTGGCTTGCATGTTTTGTAATCTCCATTGACTTTCATCAAGATCAACTAAGAGTCCCCGTATATATGGAGATCCTCAATGCCCATATCGATCACAATTTCAAGACTAACTATAAGCGCTTCATATTCGGCTTTGCTGTTGGTCCTATGCTCTGTCAACGAAATGGCGTAACGGGTATTCTGCCTTAAGGGGTAATGAAGATGAAGCTTATCCCAGCCCTGATTATCGGGACATTCTTCTTTCACCCTTTCATCGAGGAAGCTCCTTCGAAGTACAACTCCCAATGAGGCTTTTCAGTTTCTTCTTTCTCTTCGACCGTGTTGAATGCATATTCATCCGGCAGCTCACAGTTCAGTGGAGAGTCGGCAGAGATTGGTATTCGGTAAGGAAGTCGGCGATGGCATGTCCCTTTACCGCTTTGAGAAGGCGATAAACATCGTGAATTCCATCAACGGAAGGGCCCATTTGGCAAGCCTTCCTGTCAGTATCACTTTTGTCATGAGATACTTGAAAGGGTCCACCTTTGATATAAGGTGCACTTCATGGGCCAAGGCGTAGTATTTGAGTTTTGTTATTGCGAAAATCGGCGCAAGGCAATACTTCTCAATAGGGGTGTA
Source organism: Agapanthus africanus (assembly GCA_030015575.1). Lineage (NCBI taxonomy): Eukaryota > Viridiplantae > Streptophyta > Magnoliopsida > Asparagales > Amaryllidaceae > Agapanthus > Agapanthus africanus. Next base: position 889,835,044 of record JASDDO010000024.1, on the reverse strand, counting down.
GTTGTTTTCTACTCCCAGCAGGACTCGACTTAGATAGTACAAGGCCGTTTCCTTTCCTTGGTCATTCTCCTGTGCCCATAGTGCGTCTAGGGAACCATCAAGGGCGGTTATATATAGGATAAGAGGCTTTCCCTTAACCGGAGCGGCCAATATTGGTGGATTCTTCAAGTATCGCCTAATTTCCTTCACCGCCTGCTGACATTTTTGATCCCATATAAAGGGCGTTCCTTTCTTCATCAAATGGCTGTATGGACGACACTTTTCAGAGAGTTTGGCAATGAACCATCGGATGTAGGCGAGCTTTCCTTGGAGAGATCGTAGTAGTTTCAGATTCCTCGATGGGGGCATTTCTGTAATTGCTCTGATTTTGGAGGGATCAATCTCGATCTCTCGATGGCGGATTATGAATCCTAAGAATTTGTCGTAAGAAACTCTGAATGCACATTTTAGTTGATTCATCTTCAGGTTGAACTTCCGAAAGCAATTGAAGACTATCCTTAGATGCTCCCAATGCTCTTCGTGGGATTTGCACTTGACCACCAAGTCGTCAATATAACATTCGACGATATCATGTATCGGTTCATCGAATATCTTTGTCATATCTCTTTGATAAGTTGCACCAGCGTTCTTCAGGCCGAAGAGCATTATCTTATAACATAATACGCCTAGCGGTGTGCGGAAGGCTATATAATTCTGATCTTCTAGGTCCATCCTTATTTGGTTATATCCTAAAGACCTGTCCATAAATGAAATGACCTCATGAGTGGAGGTGTTGTCGATCATAAGCTCTGTCACTGGTACATGGAAGTCATCTTTCGGACACGCCTTATTGAGATCCTAAAAGTCCACACAAATCCGGACGGTCCCATTCTTCTTCATCACAAGGACGATATTGGCTATCGAATTTGGGTATTGTACTTCATGGATGAAGCCGGAGTTTATGAGCTTCTTGACTTCAGTATTGATGCTCATCTCAAGTTTGAGCCACATCCTCATTGGTGCTTGTTTAACTGTCTTTATCTTTGGGGTTATGGTCAGCTTGTGAACCGCTATTTCTGCATCAAGACCCGGCATCTCGGAGTAGTTATAGGCGAAGCAGTCTCTATATTCCATGAGTACTTTTCTTAGGTCGGTCGCTTGCTCATCAGACAGTAGCTCGCTAACGAATGTTGGTCTCGGATTATCTTCCGTTCTAAAATCTACCTTCTTTAATTCATCAATGGTAGTATGGATTCCATCTTCCAGCTCCTTAGTGTTGGATATAGTGCCTTCAAGTTAATAATTGTAATCGCAGGCATGCGATTGTGATGATTGAAGGAGGACCTATACGGGTAGAACAGTCTTACTCAAAATGATAGTAGGCTATCTGGTTTATCTTTATCATCATGTACATGTATTATGTGGTATTACAGATCACTATTACATATTGATAGAGCCCATAGGATTCTTGCTTGACTAACAGCGTTATGATGGCGATCATACATGTGGGGGTTGGGTAGTCCATAAGCACATCCTTAAAAGTCCTTAGTCGTGGGAGTATCGAGACTGGGCATCGATATTCCGGAGTAGACTGGTGTATACGTTTCTAGACCCCGACGAGGGGCGATGGTTGGTCCCATAGCCATTGGTCTTTCGTACCTAAGATCGTATACATGTGCTCACTGGAGGTGAGTACACTGGACGAACTCTCCAGGAACATGCTAGATAGTATTATATATATTGTTAGATAGCAGTTCCCAGGTGACATTAGTACAGATTAGTCCTTCGACCTGAGATCGTCATTTGTTTCATGTGAGTCCCACTGTGCTTTGATTACTACCCTACCATGGCTCAAAGGAGTCATGCAAACAGGTTTTAGTTAGGTACAGTGCCGATCCATATGGAGGCAGTGAGCGGTTCGTCGAGGATTCGTCTCTCCCGGTATTGGGGGTTGATGTCGCGCTGTGCACGGGTGTCCATCACCAGAAATTCTTAGCCAAAGTAGATAAGAATTACCGATTTGGATCAGTAGTTTCTCAGTGGGTGATGGGCTTCACACCGACATGAAATATCGTGTTATTAGGGGTCTGATTTTATCCACCCCTAGACCCGATATATGATACTCCTAGACGAAAAGACCAGACTGTACGGAGATTGTCACAGATAGGCTCAGTAGGGATCCAGATGAGTTTGCCCGTCGGCCTTCCTTTTCGACAAGTACCTGGGTAGCCGTTACGTACAGCTAGTGCCGCTGATGTGCTTGTGGTTATGGATTTATCCAGTAACTAACTGCCGGCGTACTGTCGAGTCTTTAGAGTCCCACACATAGGGTTTTCCTGGTTCAGACGAAATGATTTAGTAGCCGTATTTTGGTACGTGCAGGGTTCCAATCGAATGATTGTACTAGTTACCCGGACTTTCGATCGGACGATTGATAATACTAGCCAGCTTAGGATTGTGCCAGATTATTAAATTAGGTATTGATTTAATAATTTACGTATATATATATTTCGATATGTATATTCTAGTATTAAGTTCTTTGTGTTATTCTATCTTTTTGGATATTCGCATTTTGATACGAATACGGGTATGTATATACAGTTGAGTGTATTCCGTATTTATACAGAAAATATTCTAGAAGGTGAACACCTCATTTTGGTTTATCCAATTATTAATTTAAATGGAAATGAGGTGTAAAGTTAGTGAAAAGAGAATGGTGAGAACCATGGTTGAATAGTGTTGACAAATAAATTGAAAATTCATTTGTGCTAACTATTCAAGCATGGTTGCTTTATTTTATTTGGAAAATGATTTTTACAAAACCATGCTTCATATCATACTCTCATTTGGATGTTGGATGAACACTTAGTTGTTTTTTTTATGAAAACTTTCTCACCATTTGCCTCATCTCTCCTCACTAGCCTTTCTTGAGCTCCTCCATCTTCTTCTTGATCTTCCACACTACCATCTCATGTGTTGAGAATCAAGGGTGGATACGAGATAGAAAAACACTTAGAAAAACTCACTACATGTCTAGAAACTCTAGATTAGCAACCTAGAATCCCTAGTTGCTCTACTAGATCTTTAGTGTGGAGCTAGAGCCATGAACCGCATCTCTCGGGTGGATCATCTTCGATGGAGGAAGACCGGCGAGCAAGGTCGATCAAGAAGACCTCAAGGAGCTAAGGAAGAAGGTAGAAGACCGAAGGATACGAATCTTTTGGTAAAACATTCTATCACAGTAGATAACATTTTTGTAGCTTGCTAGTTTCATGTTTGGTTTTGATTCTAGGTAGTTGTTTCTATCGCCAAGTTTTTAAACACCAAAATTTTTCGTTCCGCAACGGCCGCAATTGACGGCCAGGCCGCTAGGAACCCCTAGTGGCAGCTCTGAAATCTCCTCGTCTTCATTGGCGAGGCAATCTAGAGCTCAAACATTTCTTCATCTTCTTTATCATTGGAAAGCCTTATCATATGGCATACAGTGAGCTTTCGTTTCTTGGGCTGGCTACGCTCTGATTTGGTAAAGTGGTCTTGCATTGGTACATGCTTTTGTGGAGGCTCTACTCTCCAGCTGTCACTTAGCGGGAACATGCCTTGCCAATATCGCTCTTCCGCCCAATTCTTGAAGACGAAGCAATTCTCGATCGGATAGCCGATGATCTGATGGTAATGACATGAATCTAGGAGATTGGAGGCATTTGCTTGATGGGACCGCTTAGACTCGAGCAGTGTTAGCATTTGGTGCTTCATGATGAGGGCGAATATCTTCCTTGTCTTGTCACGGGGAAAAGAATATCCGCGTCCCATCTTCTATATAAGGGATGAGCTTGGACGACATTTTTCTCGTTGACGCAGTGTCCCGAGGTCACCTTGTCTTGGTTGAGGGTTGAACGTAGATGCCATCCTATTTACATTATTGTTACTTTGAATCTCCTCTCTTATAAAGGAGGACAGAGGTAGCTATTGTGGAGCCGGACCAACATAACTCCTTGCTCCATTATATTGCTCGGTTGGGGCCAAATCATATAGGGCCATTATACCTTCTTCGAGCTCATCGACTTCTTGAACCGCTTCTTTCATCAGCGTCTCAATCTGCTCTTCTGATGGTTGGGTTCAAGCACTTTGTAGGGTATCTCCCTCTTGCTCGGTCGTGTAATCTACCGGACAAATGCCTTCTCTTTCGCTTAAGGCATAGCGGCTATGAGTTCGCTCCCGCTTCTTGGGTCGTACATATCCCAAGCCAGTAGTATCCATCTTTCCGTTCGGTTTGATTTGGCGAGCCCGAGGCACTTCCCAAATCTTCCTGTAATATTGAGCCTGACAGACAGTTGGTTCAAACGGTATTCCCTGATGCTTCAAGAATTCATTTAATCCTTTTGTAAAGTATCTCGGCATGCGGATGGACTGCAACATGTCGAGATTCAGATCAAGTCCATTCCAAGATCTCTTTCTTAATTTTGGTCTCTTCCGATTTGTAGAAGAGAATCGCCTTCTCACCTCTATATCTAGGAAGTACATAAAAAGTGACCAACTCATGCATGCTATAGGTGCTGAGTGCATCGAGTTCTTTGTAGTGGCAAGATGGATCTATCGTAATATGCAGAGATCGGTCTGTTTCATCGGGAATCTTCACTTGCGGGTGGGTAGAGAACTCTGCATCAGTTTCTTCGTCCGAGTCATTGCCAAAGAATGGAATGGGGGTTAATGAGCTATGTTTATTGGTTTCCCTCGAAGGTTGACCCATGAATACCATCTCTTCTTCTTCTTCAGAATCACTTCCAAATATTGGGATGGTGGCTGCCTGTACTTTTTTGTTTTTCGACTTGTCGCACCTCTCAGTATCTTCAAAGTTCGACAGGAAGTACTTAGCATCTTCATTTTTTTGTACTTCATTCACGGAGAAAGGGTTAAGCTCTCCTATGATGGTGTGCTCTTGGCTATCCTTAAAATAGTTCATACACCGATGTTGTGTAAAAGGGATGATGCCTTGCTCGTATAGCCAAGGTCTACTCAGTAAAGCTTTGTAGCACGTCTTGCCTTCAATGACATGGAACTTTACGTCTGTGATGAGCTATCCGAAGCGCAGTGTCAATAATATGGATCCAAGCGTTTTTGAAGACTGTGAGTCAAATCTGGAGATGGTGATCTTTTCACGACCGTGATATCGAACTTCCATAGACAGCTGCTTGAGCACCTTTACATTCAAATGGTTAGACGAGCCGTTGTCGATAAGGATCTTATTTATCCTCTTATCATCGCTGTACCCAGCCACGTAGAGCGGTCAATTATACTCGAATGTTCCCAGGAGAAGATCTTCTTCACTGAAGGTAATATCGGCTGTATATATTTCCTCCAGTTTATCCTTCATTACTTCCTCAGCAAAGAAAGATTGGAAATGATCAGGTTCTTCCAATGCTTTTATTAAGGATTGTTGTATTTTTTTCGACAGGAGTAGAGTATCGTATATAATCAAGCAAGAAGGTATCTTCTTCGGATGGTCTAACACATTATAGTCCACCTTATTCCTCTTGGGCGGGTCTTTGGCGGCGAGATCTTTAGCCACCTCTTCGTCTCGAACAATCTCTTCGGGCATCTTCTCTTTACCCTTATCTTGATTCTTTGGATCCTTGCTTGCAGGTTCAAGATTATTCTCCAGATGGGTGCGGTTCCATAGAAGGATATCTCCGCAGTCATTTACCTTCTCTTCTTCCCCCGATGAGGAGCTTGCATAGGGGAGGTTGCCGGGGATTTCATCTTCCGAGTTACTTCCAAAAGTTGGCACCGTTGAACCCCCTTCTTTTGAAAACTGGGCCCTGGTCATACAACAACTCTCTGTCATTGACCTTGCCTAGCTGTTTGCTTGAGAACTATCATGCGGGAGCAAGCGAGCCTTGGCCTTCTGCTTCTCCCTTTTTAAATGCCTTTGGTGGGAGATATACTTTTGCAACTATTTCCCAAATGCTCTACATTCGTCGATAGGGTGACAGATTCTCTGGTAGTAGAGATAATAGTTTGGCTGCTCTTCTCCACCTTCGAAGTCTACAACCCTTGGAGTATAAATTTTCACGGGCGGTAGCTTCATCCCTTTCGATAAGGCCTTAGCGATGTGCTTCTTTGCCTTGAACTTTCTTTTCTTCTTTGGCAGTATATCTTTCTTTGGTTGGGGAGTTACATAATTTGTCTCTTCCGCGGCTTTCCTGTTTAGATGATGCTGCCAGGCCTTCTCATATATGACCCGTTCACACATTTTCTTTTCCCCGCTTCTTTGAAAAGATTCTCTTAAGAGCTTTTTAATTGGGTCTTTTTGTGGTGAACTTGAAGCTTCTGGCATTGATTCTGCCCCCTGTTCGTCTGAGTCACTTTCGGACCCAGCTGGCGCATCTTCGCCATATATGGAGGAGTGAGAGACCATGCGGTAACTTTCGACGTTCTTTTATTTCCTCTTATTCTCCCTCTGAGTCTTCATCTATGTCCTCCTCACTATTCTCAAGGATATATTGAAGAAGTTCCTCGAGAGTGACTGGTGAACGCGCCTTCTGGTTATATTCCTCTGGCGCATCTATATACTTTTGTATCTCCGTACGGCTGTCTACATACTCAGCAGGCTGCACATGCTTCTTTGCTTTCTTTTTCTTCTTCTTAAGCTGCTTGACTTTGGGGCTTTTCCCTTTATTAGTAATCTTCGGAGTGGGACGTGGCTTCAGCATCCCTTCTATGATCTCAGGTTCAAGCGGGCTTTTCCACCTGATTGACGGAGATGCTCGGAGATCCCTTAATATCTTCTTTGTTTTGGAGGAAAGCGCCATCTCCCATGAGGTTTCTTCTATGAATGAATAGGATGCCTCCTGCATATTAACTCCCTTAGGGCTATTATTTTGGGGCAGATTCACCTTCCGTTTATCCAATAGCATGAATTTACCCTGTTTATACTGGTCCTCGACCCAGTTTTTGAAAACATAACAGTCTTCGATCGGATGGCTTACCACCCGATGGTAGAGGCAGTAATTAGGATTGTTGACCTCATTAGCTTGGGTAGGTCACCGTGGCTCGGGAAGCGTCAGCATGCCATTCTTCGTGGCGAGCTTGAAAAGCTTCTTTATTTTATCGCAGGGGAACGAATATTCGCGCCCCATCCTTTCCTTGAGATTCGGCCCCGTACGATTATTGTTTTGGTGATCGGATACTTTAGGGCCGCTCTTCTGCTACTGCGCATTGGAGACAAACGCTGCCGTGGCTTTCCCTTTATAGTTTCGTGAGTCTCCGTCCGAAGAGGAAGTACCTTGACCCGTCGAATCCAGCTGAGCTAGTTTATTAATAAGCTCCTGGAAGGTAGTAGGCTTGAAAAAGACCATGAACGGGTACACTTATGAGTGTCGATCGATGGTTTCCATGAACATTTCGATGGCTAAGGTTTCACCGATGCGCTGCTCGCACTTGAACCACAGGTTTCACCATTGGATAGCATATTGAACCTATATCTCGTTCGGCTTCATTCTCACATTGACTAATGCTATCATAGTGATGCGTTCACTCGCACTGGCGAATCTTTGGCAGAAGAGCATCTCAATTTCATCAAATGTCTTAACAAAGTCGTTAAGAAGCTCCGAATACCACTTGAAAGCAGTGCCTGATAGACTGCTAACGATTTGGAGGAGAAGCAATACAACATCTCCTCCGGTGTTGCCTCACCTAGATCTGAATTGAGTGATATTCTGATGAGGATTGCCAGTCCCCTTGTATACTTGGAATGTTGGGATTGTATATCTCGGAGGTTATTTCCTCTGGTCATACCATACTGGGTACGATCGACCAGTTTTGACTAGCTTGCCTGCCACTTCGCTGGCCTGAAGTACTTTAAATTGCTGGGCGATATATTCGTACAGCTTTGCTTTAGAGATCTTCTTCTCACTCGTCGCTGATGAGGCTTGTAGAGGATTCGACATGTCTCCTTTTTCATCGATAATAACTACCGGCGGCTTATCTTCCGGTAGTTCCAGTTGAGCAATCATCCCGACCATGCTTTAGAATAGGAGGGCCATCTTGTTCATCATATCATTCATTTCTGCAGCTCTCTCATCCTTCTTTTTAAGGACACGCCTCAGGTAGTCGATATTAGAATCCTTTCCCGTTCTTTTTTCGGTAGCGTTGTCAATGTTTGCATTAGGCGGTGGACTTATGAGTTCCGGTGCTTGAGCCAATATCTCTTGGAGGTTCTGCTGATCTTTCGTAATAAACTGAGTGATTGATCTATGAGAAACGGAGGAACGACTCTCGTCTTTGGAGTTCATCATATAAAATGTGTGAACTGCCATGTCCTCAAACTTTGGGCATTTAGAATGTTGGCCTTTGGAATTTGCCTCGGGCACCACAACTTTATCTGGTCTCTCTTTTGTGAGAAGCCGCTTTGGAAGGAACCATCATGGCCGGAACCTTTTGAGCATGAGTCTCCTTGAATTTGGGAGGGGATTTATTATCATCTTGTTGACCTTTGAGCTTCTTCAGTCGTCAAAAGTAACTAACATCAATAACAAATTTTTGGACTTCTTTCTAAACTCTGTGTATAGTTGTGGAAAGCCGTTTGACTGTACATACCGTTTTTGGCTCATCATGCATTTCTACAGGAGGTGGAGACTTCTTCGGTATAGCAGTGGACGAACTGCATTTAACCATTTTCAGTGGTTCAAAGCTGTTCCCAGGTAGAACAGCAGCTCGAATCATCGGAGCAGGTAGAGTCATCCCAGATGGGGAGTTGCCCCCTCCCTGCTTCATTCGGTGCCAGTATCGGCATCAACCACCTATGGTAATAAGGGTCAGTGCTTCTTCAGTCGTGGGAGTTTCATGGATCTGCCCTCTATGTTCTTTTAAGATTGGACTATCCTGCCCCCTGCATTTATATGCAGTTTCGGAAGGTGAAAGTCGCTTGAAAACTGACTTTTTGGGCATTGGAGCAGCAGCAGCTTGAGATGTCAGCCTGTGGAAGACAGACTGATAGGGAGGAGTATCATCCTTCATGGCCTCAGTCATATCAGGAGTTGCGAATGCCAGCCGTTTGAAGACTGACTTCATTGGGATAGCGGGCTTTTTATAGGAACCCGCAGAGTCGGACTTCATTCTCTGGAAGACCGAACCTTCAGATTGAGCAGGCTTATCAGCAGAGCCGGCAACATTAGTTGTTAGCCTATCAAAGACTGATTTCTTCGGCCTCTCCTCCTTTGGCGTTAGGATGCCAAGGGAGGGAGGTTGCAGTATCGCTCCAAAGAAGAACCCATTAAGTTGTTATGCCACCTAAGCTATCGGAATGTAGAGTACAGGGGCCATGGCCTTCCCTGACCAAGTTACTCCAACTGGAGTGGTGTTGAAGCTAACATTGCGGTTGAAGTTGCTGGGTGAGTCCATTGATCTGCACGGAAGAGAAATAGCATCTTTAGTAAGCCAAATATCCAAGGGCAACATAAACATATATACTGCGATCATGTTCGCGAAAAACACGACATACGAAATGTGGAGCGAAAAGAGAAAAGGGTCCCACCAGGCATGCCAGAACCAGTTTATCACCGGAAACTGGATCGAGGCGCGGAGAGTCCGTCTAGCCTGAATTTGCAGGAGGATGCTATATGAAACATATCTATCCACCTCTCCGAAGATACCAAGTTGATTTATGAGTTGAACCTGGGTCATATGTTCCATTAGTTCAAGGTATATGTCTAAGGATCGTTAGTCGTATCTGAGACTGAGATCAACTTAGAAACACTTTAAGGATCGTTAATATTACTTTAGATTAAGATCGACTTAAAAAATATGTTTTATTTGATCATAGGATCATAAATGAGAAGCAAAATCTTCTATACTTATTTTATTTTAACTAAGTGATCAAGCAAAAACTTGTCGGTCCAAGTGTGCACATGCGCATGTGCCTTACATATAATGCGTATTTGCTTGCAGTGTATATGATGCGTACTTGTTCGCTATCATGAAGGGTTGCTCACGTGCGTATCACGTGGTTGCGCACTTGTTATCAGGCCAAATTTTCATCTACACATGTATATTTGCGCAAGTGTTCAAAAGTCCATATTTTTCATTTGCGCACTCGTACATGTCGCATGATGTGCATATCTCTAGGGACATTATTTTCCCGATGCGTACCTGTGAGTATCATGTGATGCGCATCTTTCTAGAAGCATTATTTTATCTAAGTGTTGTTTCCCCCAATAAAAGAGCAAAGCTCTGTTCAAATTTAATGAGGCGGTGCCTCACGTGCTCTCCACGAGGGCGCCAGCGCCAAAGCCAATCTTATAGGATTAAAATCCTATGATGGTATCTCACGTGCTCTTCACGCGGGCGCCAATGTGCAAAGCACAGAAGCACTTTCTGAATAAAGAGTCAAACTCTTAGAAGGCGCCTCACATGTTATCCACGCGGGCGCCAATGTGTAAAGCACAGAAGTGTCAATCTTAAGAATTAAATTCGTAAGCGGCGCCCACGTGCACAACATGTGAGCGCCAGCGCCCAAGTTAATATCGGTAGAATTAAATTCTACATTTCTACAATAAAGATTGGGATATTCTCTGTTAAACAGAGTCGTTGGATCAAAGGTCGAATGGAGAAAACATCTCCCAATTTTTTTTCTAAATAAGAAAGATACTCTCAGTTGGATCAATGATCCAACAATAGAATAAAATTCTATTTCTTGGGAATATATTCCCTCAACCTTTCAAAGTAAGAAAGATTGCTCTATGTAAAACAGAGAACTGGTGGATTAAAAAATCCAACGATGATTAAAAATCACTGTTTTACAAAATAAATTCTGTATAAGGAAAAATATTTTCCCAATCTTATTAAAAAAACAAGAAGAAAATATGTTCTGTAAAACAGAAACTCTTGGATCAAAAATCCAACGGTGGGTAAAATTCCCAAAATCAATTGGAATCTCTCAATGAAAGATTTTCTCAAAACTAATTAACAAATTTCCTCTACTATATAAAGGACCCAAAACTTCAAGTTTGAAGAGAAGGAACCTCCCCATAAGCTTCTAAAAAAGAGACAGAAAGCTTCAAAAGGAATAGAGAATGGAATTCTCAAGGAAGAAAATCTCCCTCCTCAAAAACTCTAGGTAAATAAAAAAAATAGAGATCAAAACATCTCATTTACCTATTGAAGGGTTTAACCCCTTTAAAAGAACTTAGTTCTTTCTCTGGATCTGAAATCCGCGAGGCAAGTCTCCCACAAGTTGAGAATTTAATTCTTATCGAGAAGAACTTGTTCTTTAGAATCACATAATCAGAAAAGAACCAGAAATTGAGCTCCTAAAAAACAAAAGCATACAAGAGAAACCTAGTTCTTACAAAAAAACTTAGTTCTTAAAAATGAAGCTTGATCCTAAAACAAAGATCCTGGTGATCATTAATGGGCAAAAATACCATCAACAGAGGAGAAAGGAATTCAGCGCCCCACGGGTTCCCCATGTGGACGCCTCTAAAAGCGCCTAGCACCTTACATGCTCCTCACGTGGGCAATACAAAAATGAAGAGTGCTTAACACTCATTGGGCAGCGCCCGGCACCCGGCAACCGGTGCCCGGCGACCGGCGTCGCACGTGAAAATCACAAGGGCGCCATAATGTGCTCAGCACTCCATAAGAAAAAAAGAGAGCCAAACGGTTGAGTATTCAACACTCATTGGGCAGCGCCCAGCGCCTTACGTGTTCCCTATATGGACGCCATAAAGAGCGCCTAGCACTCCATATAAAGACAAAATGAGTAAAGTGCTCAACACTTATTGGACGATGCCTATGACTGAAAGCTCCACATATTTATATGTAGGTGCCAGAACTCGTATAAGTGCTCATTACTTTTTGCATAAAAAAAGAGGTACTGAATAAACAGAGTCCAAGCTAGTGATGAGCACTTTTTTCAAAAAAAAGGGAAGACTAAGCAGACTAAAGCCCAAATTGGCTAAGTTGCTAAAGTCTGTCAACCGAGTCCAAATGCTCTGTTGTTAAATCTCAACTAAAATTTGATGATCCTTAAATGTTGCTAAGTTGATCTTAGTCTCAGATAAAACTAACTTATCCTTAGTTAAAAATAAATTGAGCCCAAACACTCATATGTTTAAGTTGATCTTAATCGTAAATTAGATTAACGGTCCTTAAACCAAACAAAACATTTTTAGTACAAATTGGCTAAGCATATATTTATGATATCCAAATCGATATCCAAACTGATCTTACTCTCGAACATGACTAATGATCTCCCATCGATGATATCCAAAATGATATTCATCTCATGTCTCCTAAGTTAATCGTAGTCTCAAATATGAATGACGATTGTTAGGTCCATCACACCCTTTTCCTTCAAATACGGGATTTGGTTCGAGGGTACATCTCTTCATACCTCTGATATATGTCGTTGTAATTTCTCAACGTTTTCAGAGAGGTGGAGGGTCCTGATGACCAACAACTTCTTTCGTTGATGCACTTCCAAACTGACGTGCACGCCTCAAATCGGATCGTGCTCCAAATTGGGTACATTCCATATCTCCATTGTTCACTCTGCCACGTAACAAATAAACATATGCACAGGGTGAATGATGGACTGAAATGTCCCTAAACTATCATTCGCCCCTAAATACGGCGATAATGGACCGAAATGTCTTTAAACTAATATTCGCCCCTAAATACGGTGACAAAGGTCCGAAACGTCCTTAAACTAACATTTCGCCTCAAACATGGCGATAATGGACCGCGATATCCTTAAACTAAAATAATCAAGCCCAAATGCTCATATGTTTAAATTTATCTTAATCTCAAACCAGATTAACGATTCTTAAATCAAACCAAACACAAATCTAAGAATATACAAATTTGGACTAATCCACGCCCTAAGGGCGAAAACATAAAATAGTCTCCGTATACAATCTACGGGCAACCAAAATAAAACAAACATACACACGACACGAAGTGAACCTCCGAAGCAGGAGAAAGTGGTTATCGCGATGCGATAACGTAATTAACAGCAGGGGCTTGAGCCTACAGGGAAGAGCGTCCCCACAATCAAAAACCCCTAGCAAATGAGGGGGGTCTGATAAAGTCTCCTATAACGGTCGTATCTATCCAAACCTCCGATATACGGTGCTATAAATCAACTTGGCATCTTCGGAGAGGTGGACGGATAATTCCAAATAGCATCTGCCCTCAGGATTCAGGCCGGGCGTCCCGACGTCCAGGTCTGTCTTCCGGCGGTGAACAGATTCTGGCACACCCAGTGGGACCTCTTTCTTTTTCCACTCCACACTTCGTGTGTCGTGTTCGCAAACAAAATAGCGGTTTGCTATGGTTGCACTTGGATTCGAGATACTAAGATTTGGTGTCTTGCTCCTGTGCAGAAGAGAATATCGATGACTTCCAGCTGCACAACTTGCAACAACAACTCCCGCTCTGCCCTAACTAGAGGAGTAACTTATGGGCCCAACACGGCCTCCATATTTTCAATACCAGTGCGGGTAAGTAACTCAAGCCACTACCGTATTGTTCTAAGAGACCATGATCCCACCAACGAGTTTCAGCGTCTCAGTGCTGCAAGACGAAGTTCCCAAGAAGTCAGTCTTCGATCGACTTGCAACCACAACAGTCCCTCTCAATAGGTCGTCCAAATCCGATGCCTCAGTCTTCAACAGGATGAGCCGAAGCTCAGATGTCTCAGTCTTCAACATGCTGGGAAAGAACCCAAACGGGCCCGCAAGGAGGCTCGTGGCACCTGAAAGGGCTGCCCTAAAACGGTTAGGCCTCCTAACTCCTCCTACAGGTGAAGTCGTCAAAAGTGCTTCCCCTACCAGAAGATCAGTCTTCGGAAGATTAGCCGTTCCTCCGCAAACCCTACCAAGGACTTCCATCATCAACAGGTTGACGCCAACAGCAGGCCCTTACCAAAGCTGGGGCATGAAGAACCTGCTTCCAAAACTGAGGCGGTCCCCTCTGCAAGACACGCTCGACGTCGCCACTGGCGCCGGATGAGAAAAGATGGGGGGAAGCTCTCCCTCTGGACTTACCCAACTAGCTCCAATGGTGGAAGTCGATGATACTGTTCCAACCGAGAACAACTTTGAACCGCTGAAGAGGGTGCGCAAAGAATCCCCCACGGTGGTACTAAAGAAATTGCCCCCGCCTGCAGAAGCCACAGCGCAGGCAAAGCAGGAGAGGCCCCATCAAAGGCTCTCCTCCCAAATTCACAGGGTCTGGCGAAAAGTCCAGGACTCTGTGATCGACCATTCACAGGACTCTACGAAAAGTCCAGGCCCCATCAAATCTCCACGACCAAAACTACTCCTGCCGACCGAAGAAATGTAAGGCTCGGTAAAATAAAGATCATCCCTCCGTCATACAGCGAGGGGCTTCTTCTACAGCGAGGGGCTTCTTCTACAGAGGTGCCTGTTACAACGACTCCTTCAACTTTGACCTCCCACAAAAGGACGAGGCCAGAGAAAATTCCACCGCTAGCGGCAAATTCCAAAGGCGATGGACCCATACGCCCCAGGTATGGGGGCATGATCTTGCATATGGTCTACATGGATTCCGAGAAAGAAGAAAGTCGTGCTTCCATGGGTCATCGACCACAAACTCGGTCAATGACAAAAGCTCAAGAGCAAGAACAAAAGCTCCAGGAAATGCTGATCAAAATGTCAGCACTTAATGGACAGAAAGAAAGTCCGGAATCAGCCTCTGAACAGTGCCAAGAGCAGGAGACCGATACAGAGTTCCTGCGAAGGGTGCTTGAAAAAAAAGGACAAGGAGTCCGTAGAACAAGCTGCTAAAGCAGATGGCGCTTTTGTTCCAGGACATGGTTGGAATGATGATCCATCCAGAACCTCCAGCCGAAGATCCACCGATAATCATCGAGGATGACAGAGGGGAAACATCAAACTCTCTTCCGTCTTTTTCAACAGCTAAGGAGGAAACAATCTCCAAAGCTGATCTTGATGACTATATTACTTGACAAATATGAGCACATCAAGCTAGTGAAGCGGCTGGCCAAATCGTCAGAACTGGGCGACCGTATCCAGGCTGATATGATCAAATAAAGTACCCGCAGGGATATATGATCCCCAAGTTCCATGTATACAAAGGGACAGGCAATCCCCACCAGCACGTCACGCAGTTCAGATCTTTGTGCAGCAATACTAGAGGCGACGACAAACTGCTGCTTCGCCAGTTTGTCGGTAGTCTTTCAGAAACAGCATTCGAATGGCACTCGGAGCTCCTAAATGACTCTATGAGATCATTCACAGAAATGAAACTGCTATTCACAAATTGTTTCGCCCGCGCAAGCGAGCGCACCCCGATCATAGCATTAATTAATGGCAAGTAAAGTCAGGAGTAACTTGGGTCCAATACGCGATCCGGTGGCGAAACCTATGGTCGAAGTGCGAACAACGTATCGAAGAATCCCCTGCCGTAGGCATGTTCATTGGGACCCTTGATCTTCAAACAACCGTGTCCCGGTTCATGACGTTCTTCAAGCCGACCACCTTCCAGGATCTGATCGACAAACTGGCCCAAATAGACCAGATAGGCCATGGGCCTTCCTCCATAAAACTGGAACCTCGAAATGCCAAGGGTAAAGGGAAAGTGTCCTTCGTTGCCAACACTCAACAGCAACCGAGTGACCCGAAACCGGTTGCTCGCCAAAACAACATGCGCGCGTGCCTATCCCTGGAAGAGAGGCTAGGGCACGCTTACTCGTTTCCCCGTGACAAGACGAGGAGACTGTTCGAGCTGGCAATGCGCAACAAACTCATCACATTGCCAGACCCACGACGTCCACCGCAACCCGGCGATGTCAACAACCCAAACTACTGCACCTATCACAGATGGTGAGCCACTCAATTGAGGATTGCTACGTCTTCAAGAACTGGGTCGATGTTCTGTCGGATCTATCGCACTTTTGATATAAAATTTTTCTTATTTTTCTTAAATATCTAAAGGTGTTTATTATAAATATAGAACATATTTGGGGTTTATTTGCAAAATAATATTTACCATATGTTTATATATTATAATTAACATTATAAAGGAAAATATATGCATATAATATTTATATAATATTTTTATTATGCATATCATATCAAATATTCTAATCAAGGTTCTTTAAAAGATATAACATCATACAAATGATTAGAATAATATCTCTATAACAAATATTACTATTATTCATGGAGATATTATGCAAGATTTGGCTCAGGTCAAGAGATCGGGATATTGAGATGTTGGGAATCAAAAATCTGCCGATGAAGTTTAATTAAATCATAAAATCAAAACTGGCAGAGACTAAGAGAATATTTGAAGAATCCAGACATCACATAAATCTCCACGTGTCACTATGAGAAGGCCCAAGAAGTTTGGAACCATGATCCCTCCAATCCACCGCGCTTTCGCGGCCAAATCATGCTTATTGCGGCGGATCCGCGGCCGTTCTAATGAGTTAGGGTTTGGGATGTTTTTGGTAGGATTGCACAACAAACCCTAATACTTGGGATCAGGGGTTTCTACTTCCAGGGCTATATAAAGGACCGAGGGCTAAACATAGAAATTATCACCTTTTACACGAAACAAATCACCGTCAAAGAACAAGTGATCCACGACAGGTCCGCGATTCAACGTGATAGGGCGACGTAAGATTCGACGGAGCATCTACTTCCTACGAGGCAGAGATCGAGAGTAACTTCTTCTTCCTCTTGTAATCTAAACTCATAGGATTTGTACTAGTGAAGTTGATTAATAAAGGTAGATCATTAGATTAATTATTTAGAATTTAATTTCTGCATTATGATCTCTATCTGTTCTTTTTCTTCTATCTCCATCATGCGCGAGTAATTCTCCGCATGATAGGGTTTATAGGATTAGGATAGAACAATGGATGAGAAAATATTTTAACTTCTTTTACGTCTTATGAAGTTTATGTTAGTTATATGTATGCCCTAGAGGCCATTACTGTACATAGGATGTATATTGTAGTGGATGCTGGGACATATATAGGGAGGACTTTCTTGCTCGACATGATAGTATGCTATCTGGTTACCCTTTACCTTAACGTGTATGCTGATTGTCTCTCTGTTACATGTTGGTAAAGCCCTTAGGATCTGTACTTGACTACCTGGACTATGATGTGGATCATACTAGTGGGGACATGGTAGTCCATAAGTACATCCTTCAAAGTCCCTAGTCGAGGGTGTATCGAGACGGGGCATCGATATACCAGAGTAGACTAGCGTATACCTTCTCGACCCATACAGATGGGCGATGGATGATCCCATATCCATTGGTGTTTGACATCAGAGATGATATGCGGGTGCTCAGTGGAGACTGGGTACACTGGACGGACTCGCCGAGAACTCCCAGATGGTATTATACCTCACGTCAGATGGCAGTTCTCTGGTGACACTGGTACAGAGTAGTCTGTTGACCCGAGATCGTCATAGAGTCTCGTGTGGTTCCCACTGTGCTTTGATTTCCATCTTACCACATCCAAGAGGGCGTGCAAAACGGTGGTTTTTGGGTACAGTCCCGAGTCACATGGAGGCAATGAGCGATAGGAGGGGATTCGTCTCTCCCGGTATAGGGAGTTGATGTTGCGCTGTGTTCGATTGGCTATAACAGGAAATCCCTGGCCAGGGTTGCTGAGATTTACTGGTAAGTGTTACCAGTAGTTTCTCGAATTGTTATAGACCTCATATCGACACGACTTATTGAGCTATTGGGGTCTGACGTTTACCACCCCTAGGCGAGATATGCGACAGATCAGACGATCAGACCGGACTGTACGGTAGTGTTACTGGTCGGATTCACTGGAGTGTGAGCGGGCTTGCTCGTCGATCTTCAGATCGCTCAATACCCGGGTGGCCGTTACGTTTAGCAGACCGCTTGCGGCTTGTGGATGCTTGATATGATCATCATCTGCTGCCGGCGTATTGACGAGTCTTTAGAGTCCTACACAGAGGTTTCCTGGCTCAAGCGAAACGAAATAGGAGCGCATATGAGATATGTGCGAGACCGAGAATAATGCGTGTATGTGATACCGTATTCTATTCTCGCGATAAATATATCGAATGGTTGTATGCGATATAACCTAGTTATCGATTCAAGCGTTGATTCGATAAGCCGATATATTAGATACCAGTCGGTTATGTGCGCATGACCGGATCATTGAATCAAGTGTTGATTTAATGATTTAATGTATAATTATATATTTGATATATTACTTTGCATTAACTAGTATCGGTTCACTTTAGACGGATTTTCTCACTTGGTTCGTGCGCATTGCATATGCGATATGTTTTTGTGCACTTGATTGTATCATGTTTGATGATACAAGTCAAGCTAGGGTTCAAGTGTAAAGATTAAACCTTGGTTAATGAAATGGTTAGGGTTTATTATTTATTATTCATTTATCTTATTTAATTATCCTTTTATTTTTGATAAATGAATAAAAGAAAAGAGAAAAGAATGGTTGCTAGATTTGGAGTTTAGTTGAAGCTTCATGAAGCTTTGATAAAGTCAACCATACTTATCTCATCCTTAACCCTAACCATTCCCACTAACCATGATTCATTCTCTACACTTAACTCTAGTTAACATTATGATAAGAATTCATTTTCTTTTCTTTTTTAAAATACTTATCATAATTCCATGCTCATCTTCTTCTTCTTCAAGTGAGCAACCTTGATGCCATTCATGGCAACTTGTGTTCTAGTGAGCAAAATCCAAATCTAAAGTTAACCCACCTCCTATTTCTTCATCCTCTACCTCTTGCCAAGTAGTAGAGTGTGTTTCCTTCACAAGATTTTAGGGTTTGGTGAAGGTGGAGCTTGATCTAGCGATGCCTCGACGTAGATCATCTTCGGCATGGACATCGACGACCTAGCTTGCCCATTCTCCGACGAAGCCGACTCTAGAGCCCGGATTAGATTTGGACAGCGGAGACGACCTCGTTGCGGAGCCGTGGAGGTGGAGGACCGGATCTACAAAGGTTGTATTTCCGTATCTTGTAGTTAATTGTTAACTAGTTCATTGTTCGCCTAGACTTCTAGCAAACGATCCGTAGTTTAGGGTTTCTCGGCATGTTAAAATTTGAAATTGCCATGGTTGATGGCTTGGGAGACCTCACTAGTGTGCCTAGGAACCCTTCAGTGGTATCAGAGCCTAGCTAGAGCCTTAGGCGAAGTCCAGACGCGATTTGAAGTCCGATCGAACCGAAACCCTACCCGGAAAATTGCTCTCTGTCCAATTTTTAAAATCTGGTATTTTTCCACATTAAAAATGTTCAGAAAAATCAGCAGGTTAATATATGATATACTGTGAAATTCGTGCCCATAATTCCTTCATATTGCCGCGCTTCCGCGGCACGAGCTAGCCTCGTGCGGCGGTTGCGCGGCGGTACGGGCACTGTATTCAATAATTTTTACACAGTATCTCATAATTATTAATTCTGGATTTTCTGGGTATTTTCAATATTTATTCCAGAGTTGAATGTTCTGGGTTGTTTTGGGAATTCGGTGTTTCGATCGGGATATCAAATTTTGTCTGTGTGGCTTTCCGGATAAATTTTAGAATATGTTAAAAAGTTCGACCGGATATAAATACCCACTTTTTCCCCTGTCGGGAAATTTCCAAGTGTTGGATTTTTCCGTAGTTTAACGACGTTCTAAGTAGTGCAAGTAACGCGATGGTCCCTCTAGAAGACACAAACCTTAACTCGATTATGTGACCGTCTTGAACTACCCTTTGAACCTTCGGGTTTGGGGCAGTACGGCGTGCCACATGTGAGGCGTTGGCTTGACCCTTCTACGGCTGGATCGTTGGTACTAAGGTACGAACGGAATGTTGTTAGACTTGTTTCATGTGTTGATCAGTTTTGGGAAAACTTGGGTGTTCGATTGTTCGATCGAAAAGTTTGACATTTTCTGTTTATCTGGAATGGGATACAATAATTGGAATTCACAAGTAGTTATGAGATAACTAAATGAATGTTATAAACATAGTAGTTTAGTCTCACTTGATCGGTTGCCACGGAATTTTGATGTGATCAAAAGTCCGTCGCAATCACGTAGCGTACGCGAATACTCGCCGGGTAAACTTAATAGACAGCCTCACTCCATAGCCCCGACCAAGTGACTGTAGGAGAACCCCGTCGCCGAAAGCATCCGTTCGGGTGCTCGCGGTAGCGGTGTTCCGCCTTGGTGCACTTCGTCGACGGTATCGGGGGTGCAGCCGCCTACTGAAGTTTGCGACGAGCATTCGATCAGGATGTCGGGAATCTTGTTGAATTGCCCGACTCGATATTGAAAAGTGTTTTCGATTTTGAGACTAAAATGCGAGGTTTATAATTGTTAGGCATGCGATGTCTAAGTAATTCATTTGGTCAGGCATGCGATGTCTGAGGTGATTGCGGATTCCAACTGTTGTAGTTTTACACTTTCTTTTCTGTGACCGTAAGTGTAATATGTGATATCGCCGGTTTCGTTGCTATATGCCAACGACAATTGGGATGCGCATATTTACTTACGTTGATGACATGTGATGTTATGTGTTGCTGGATATGTTATATTGGATCGTCGTGTTTGAATAGCCGGGGGTTTTTATGTGAGATGAGTGTTTTTCATTTTCATTCATGTAAAAACTTGTATGTAATATTCTTTTATTGGGGCGCTTCCAGGTTGCGGAAGTAGTCACCGTTTGTATATTATTTACTTTTCCGCACTAGGATAGACCCAAGGAGGAGGGCACAAGTAACCGGGTTCTGGAGTCCAGTGGGAGACCAACTCGAGGAGTCGGGTCCGGGTCTCCTAACTCTAGAATTGGTAGGGTTGCTTGCCGCTCTCGTAGGGGTCTAGGGGTGTGGGTTTGGCTATTCATCACGACCGTGGAATCCGTGTTTTATACTGGCTCGTATTGAAAACACGGACGTCCTAGTATATCCAATATTTCATATATTTCTTCTGCTGCGATATCTGTGATGCGATCATGTGATGTTCTTTGATAGATACTTTATATAGTATATATGATATATTATATAGGCGTTACTTATGTTTTACACCCGCGCTAGCCCTGCCCCGCTCTGTCGTTAGTTACCTAACCTAACGGTGCACGAGGGGACATCGAGGCGAATGCGGATGGCATAAGTGTACGTCATATCTATCTGTGATGTTTAGGTATTTAAATGATGGGACTTCATTAATGAGATTAATGAAATAAAAGAAACCTAAGATGTTGTAGAATCGAATTTCAAAATAAAACAGGTAGCTACAGTTCTTGCTTTGCACAGAGGTATATGTGATATATCCTGCACCTTATTCGATGAGGAAAGGACCGAGATCCCTTCACCGGGAGTGACTCCTTTAGCAATAACTGGAAGATGCTACACACTCGGTTTGTCTTTTGATTGCTTTTAAGAGTTTTTTCTTTGCACAGTGATATATATGATATATCCCGCACCTCATTCGACGAGGAAAGGACCGACGATCCCTTCACCGGGAGTGACTCCTTTAGCAAAACTAGAAAAGCCTCAAAAACACTCCATTTCAAAATTCATTCGATCCTCAACGATATAAAGTTCATTACGCAAAAGGTTTTATTAAAAACCTGTCGTAGCCCTCCGTCATTTCAGATAGGTAATAGTTAGTATTCGTGCTGCGTTTGTTGACTCAGTCAAGGCGTAGTGTGCGGTAGCTGATTATTGTTTATCTGCAAAGCATATGATGCGATTGGATTAGGGTAGTCGTGCGGCCTTGTTGACTCAGTCAAGGGTCGTGCGGGTGGGTTTAATTCAATCGAGAAATGACGGGTTGAACTTTACTTGTGGTCTATGATTTGTTGACTCAGTCAAGGTCATAGATCGCTTGGGGCAAAATATTATCGGGAATTTCAAGCGTTGAGATTTGCAATGAGATTGCATACCTTCTATGAGATAGTTGGATCCCGATACCCGCTGCGAGTAAGTGTTACTCCTGGGAGAGTTTTATACATTACAATTAGCCGATCAAGTAGGTGTCTAGAAAGGTGTTAACGAGGTTACGCCTCTGGGAAAACGAGGTTTACATTAATTAGGTTCGTGCGAAAGCACGGGGGACCTCCCTCAAAGTACCGACACTGGCCTGGCTGAAAGATTGGCGAACTTGTAGTGTGTAATTAATCCCGGCTAGTCTTTCCTTTTAGGGTTTGAAGGAAGATTTGATAAAAAGCAGTGGGAGCCATCCTGATTAGATAAAATAATAACCAATCTATTCTTGACAGAGCGCACGCTGAGTGTTTTCTTCTCTCTCTCTCCAGGTAGCGACCATATCACGCCTTAATCAAGATAATAAAAACGGATTATTGACCGAACCCGCTTGTTATACTGAGCTGGAGAACGTTGGTCCCGCTCCAACTTATAAATGTTATAAGACAGAGCAGGAAATTGGGGAATGCCAGATTTCCCGTGCCGCCCAAACGAAGAGAGTGCATGCTGATGCATCATCTTCGGGTGTGTTCATTATACAGAACTGTTTCTCAGTATCCTCCATGTACTGGGTATGTGATACCAGATCAGGATCCCAGATATGTAATCTGTTACATAGGGCTACAGATAGATAGAGAACTGAGAACGGGTGATAAGTTTCATGAGGCAGAAAACGGGGCAAGTGTTGCAGCCAAGTCTGTTGGTCACTGTCACCCTGTATTACCAATACATTGATTCTGAACGAATGTTGTTAGATACCGAACCTGATATACAAAATCATATCAGTCTCTTTATCAGTAAAGAAAGGATATAATTTTGTATTGTTGGATAATGTTTTGAACATTTCCTATATCAAAAGTTGATCGGTTCAGGCACGTTATCTAAAAGCATTAATGTTCTAAATCAAACTACAGTTCTTAGTATACGGAACACACACAAGAGGAAGAGTTCAGAAATGAACGAATTCTTCTTGAGGTATTGTAGACTAGGTCAGATCAATGCGACCCGACTGGCTAGAGTTACATATAGATGTATATTTAAATCAGTTTGAATTTACATCTTGTGAAACTCGCCAGTCATGTCACAAAGATAAGATGACCATAGCTCCGTTTATTGTAAACAGAGAAAGAGTTAGTGAACTCTTGGGATGATACATGATGATGTATGTAAGGTCCCCTGTCTACACATGCCAGGACTGGTTCTTTATACTTCATTACGTTCTCTGATAATCTCTCAAGATTCAGACATATGTTCTTGTTGAAACACAAGTCCGAACCTTTTGAGATATTCACAGAATATAAGTTAGAAGTAGAGAACCAAAATAAGGGTATAAGTATTATGTCCTTTGATGTGATCAAAGAGGAGAATACTTGAGCACGGAAATACTGGACTATTCTAAAGGAGAATGAGATTCTCTCTCAGCATTACTCCTCCGCATACACCATAGCACGATGGTATATCGGGGCGGAGCAATCACACCCTATATGATATGGTGTGCTCTATGATGAGTACTACTGAGTTACCTATTTCCTTTTTGGGAGTTATGCACTTGAGAAGCTGCATACCTATTGAATAGGGTTCGAATCAAATCAGTTGCCTAACACTTCATATGTGATATGGAAAGGGAAGAGCCCATATCTTAAGTTAGTTAAGATTTGGGGTTGCCCGGCCTATGTCTAAAAGCAAAATCCGGACAAGCTCGAGGCAAAGTCTGTAATGTAGAACTGGAAAGGTTCCAGCTATACAAACTACAGCTGATGATTTGATAGAGCCAAAGGATTCAGTAGATTCCAACGAACCTCAGCCTCTCCGCCGATCTAGTAGGGTTCCTCACCCACCTGAGAGATACTTCTGTTTCTCTATGACAGTGGGAGCGAGGATTACATCATGAGATGATGACCCAACTAGATTCGAGCTGGCCATCAGGAGTAAGACTCTATAAGAATGGCTGGATGCTTAGTGATCTGAGATGGAATCCTTATACACCAACAAAGTATGGACTTTGGTTGCTATATCTGAAGGGTTAAATCCCCATCAGGAGCAGGTATATCTTGAGAAGATTACTTGGTGTACATGGAAGAGTTGAGACTTTCAAAGCTAGACTTGTTAAAGGTCTACATCATTGACCAGGTATGGATGATGATGAAACCTTTTCTAAGTAGCTATGCTTAAGTCCATCCAGATCCTACTTACCACGGCTGCATACCATGACTATGATCTCTGGTGGTTGGGTGTCTTGACTGTTTTTCTAAATGATGATTTGGAAGAGAGCGTCTATAAGTACACAGCCAGAGGGTTTCGTAGACAGTGGGAGCAGCGGAAACGTGTGCAAGATGTTTTATATGATAAAGCAGGCATCGCGGAGTTGGAACATCTGTTTTGATGAATTAGTCAAAGAAGTTGACATCATCAAAATGGTAGATGAACCTTGTATAAACAAAAAGGTAGTAGGGAGTATGGTGACGATCCTCGTAGAGTACGTGGATGACATACTCTTGATAATAAAAGAGTTTCTTATGCTACGCTCGGTCAATCTCCGTTTATCACAATGATTCTCCATATAGGATCATAATGATACCTACTAACTCCTGGATTTTGGATCTATGAGATAGATCTAAATGGATGTTAGGATTCTCACTAGTTGTAGTGAGATGGTATCAATCGATCCTGGGGAGAATCACTGGAAGGGTTCCAGGGTGATAAAGACGACTGAATGTCAGTCACAGGCATTGTCTATACCCTCAGTAAAGGGACGGTATGTTGGAAGAGTTCCAAGCTAGATACTGTGGCATACTAGACGATAAAGGCAGGATACATCGCTACTTAAGATGCTACCAAAGAGGATGTTTGGGTGTATAGTGGTTCATGAGATGAACTACGTTCCTACCATTGTGAGACAATGGAGTTGTGGCTCATGCCGAGGAACGCCAGTCCCATCAGTGATCCAGACTTATTCTAAGGCAGTATCACTTGATCATGGAGATGGTTGATCTCCAGGGAGATCGAGGTTAGGAGAGTAGACTCAGAGGACAACACAGCGGATCCACTCACAAAGGCCTGTTCCCAGAGAAAGACTTTTATGGGATGGTCGAGTATGAGATACTGCAACCACTGCTACAGATGGCCCTAGTGCAAGTGGGAGATTGTTAGTTATATGTATGCCCTAGAGGCCATTACTGTACATAGGATGTATATTGTAGTGGATGCTGGGACATATATAGGGAGGACTTTCTTGCTCGACATGATAGTATGCTATCTGGTTACCCTTTACCTTAACGTGTATGCTGATTGTCTCTCTGTTACATGTTGGTAAAGCCCTTAGGATCTGTACTTGACTACCTGGACTATGATGCGGATCATACTAGTGGGGACATGGTAGTCCATAAGTACATCCTTCAAAGTCCCTAGTCGAGGGTGTATCGAGACGGGGCATCGATATACCAGAGTAGACTAGCGTATACCTTCTCGACCCATACAGATGGGTGATGGATGATCCCATATCCATTGGTGTTTGACATCAGAGATGATATGCGGGTGCTCAGTGGAGACTGGGTACACTGGACGGACTCGCCGAGAACTCCCAGATGGTATTATACCTCACGTCAGATGGCAGTTCTCTGGTGACACTGGTACAGAGTAGTCTGTTGACCCGAGATCGTCATAGAGTCTCGTGTGGTTCCCACTGTGCTTTGATTTCCATCTTACCACGTCCAAGAGGGCGTGCAAAACGGTGGTTTTTGGGTACAGTCCCGAGTCACATGGAGGCAATGAGCGATAGGAGGGGATTCGTCTCTCCCGGTATAGGGAGTTGATGTTGCGCTGTGTTCGATTGGCTATAACAGGAAATCCCTGGCCAGGGTTGCTGAGATTTACTGGTAAGTGTTACCAGTAGTTTCTCGAATTGTTATAGACCTCATATCGACACGACTTATTGAGCTATTGGGGTCTGACGTTTACCACCCCTAGGCGAGATATGCGACAGATCAGACGATCAGACCGGACTGTACCGTAGTGTTACTGGTCGGATTCACTGGAGTGTGAGCGGGCTTGCTCGTCGATCTTCAGATCGCTCAATACCCGGGTGGCCGTTACGTTTAGCAGACCGCTTGCGGCTTGTGGATGCTTGATATGATCATCATCTGCTGCCGGCGTATTGACGAGTCTTTAGAGTCCTACACAGAGGTTTCCTGGCTCAAGCGAAACGAAATAGGAGCGCATATGAGATATGTGCGGGACCGAGAATAATGCGTGTATGTGATACCGTATTCTATTCTCGCGATAAATATATCGAATGGTTGTATGCGATATAACCTAGTTATCGATTCAGGCGTTGATTCGATAAGCCGATATATTAGATACCAGTCGGTTATGTGCGCATGACCGGATCATTGAATCAAGTGTTGATTTAATGATTTAATGTATAATTATATATTTGATATATTACTTTGCATTAACTAGTATCGGTTCACTTTAGACGGATTTTCTCACTTGGTTCGTGCGCATTGCATATGCGATATGTTTTTGTGCACTTGATTGTATCATGTTTGATGATACAAGTCATGTTAGGGTTCAAGTGTAAAGATTAAACCTTGGTTAATGAAATGGTTAGGGTTTATTATTTATTATTCATTTATCTTATTTAATTATCCTTTTATTTTTGATAAATGAATAAAAGAAAAGAGAAAAGAATGGTTGCTAGATTTGGAGTTTAGTTGAAGCTTCATGAAGCTTTGATAAAGTCAACCATACTTATCTCATCCTTAACCCTAACCATTCCCACTAACCATGATTCATTCTCTACACTTAACTCTAGTTAACATTATGATAAGAATTCATTTTCTTTTCTTTTTTAAAATACTTATCATAATTCCATGCTCATCTTCTTCTTCTTCTTCAAGTGAGCAACCTTGATGCCATTCATGGCAACTTGTGTTCTAGTGAGCAAAATCCAAATCTAAAGTTAACCCACCTCCTATTTCTTCATCCTCTACCTCTTGCCAAGTAGTAGAGTGTGTTTCCTTCACAAGATTTTAGGGTTTGGTGAAGGTGGAGCTTGATCTAGCGATGCCTCGACGTAGATCATCTTCGGCATGGACATCGACGACCTAGCTTGCCCATTCTCCGACGAAGCCGACTCTAGAGCCCGGATTAGATTTAGACAGCGGAGACGACCTCGTTGCGGAGCCGTGGAGGTGGAGGACCGGATCTACAAAGGTTGTATTTCCGTATCTTGTAGTTAATTGTTAACTAGTTCATTGTTCGCCTAGACTTCTAGCAAACGATCCGTAGTTTAGGGTTTCTCGGCACGTTAAAATTTGAAATTGCCATGGTTGATGGCTTGGGAGACCTCACTAGTGTGCCTAGGAACCCTTCAGTTTATAAACTTTAGCA
This sequence comes from Agapanthus africanus, assembly GCA_030015575.1. Taxonomy (NCBI): domain Eukaryota; kingdom Viridiplantae; phylum Streptophyta; class Magnoliopsida; order Asparagales; family Amaryllidaceae; genus Agapanthus; species Agapanthus africanus. The sequence continues at coordinate 889,807,689 of JASDDO010000024.1, read as the reverse complement.
AAAGAATCGTTAAAATCCTAATCGGGCGTGCTATCAATTTATTGATAGTCTTGACCGCGATTTGAAATTAGATTAACAGTTATTTTGTTAAGGGCTAGACATGAATAAAGCTCAATGAAAGGACAAGGGTCAATAGTGGGGAAACCCTAGTTTCTTCCAAGAACCCTAATCCTTATTCATCATTATCTATCTAGTTTTAAATCTATCAAAAGATAAAAAGAGTAATTTTTATTAGTAATCCATGACTACTAAATCCTAATGAACCCTACAATCCTCTTCTTTATAGATTCTACATCCGTATTTAAACTAGATCTTAAAACTATATAAATTCTACATCCTTGTTTAATATAGATCTACAACTATTCTCCCTATTCATCTTTTATTTTCTTGAACTCGTCTAAATCAAGATTAAAAGTTCCACGAATCTCTGAGGACGACCCGTACTCATCTCGGCTAGCTACACACAACACCGTTATTAATTGCGGTTACTACAAAACACTTTTCACACATCAATCAAATGGCGCCGTTGCTGAGGATACGTGCATAATCTTTTTTCTTGCTATTCGTGTTGAATTCTTATTCAATCCATATCATAAAAACAAAACAAAACCGCAACTTGCATATTTAACGAATAGTGTGCGATTTTTGCGAGGGATTCTAAAGACACTAGATCGAGGAAAACAAGATTCAGAGACGTCCAGAGAGGACCAGAGGAGAAAAGGAGGCCACTATGAAAAAAATTAGCAAAATAAGCCTACTTTCTGCGGCGGAACTACTACATAAGCGGGGTTTTGGCGGCGGAACCGCGGCGCTCCTGTTGAGTTGTGCATCCAAAATTCTCTGGTATATTCCTCAACTCTTTATCTCTCCTCTAAAATCCAATAATATATTTTTCTGCAGGATTCTTTGCAAAATATCGCCGCTCAAAAATATTTTGCGTGTTTTGTAATTGGTTTATTTTTGCATATTTTTAATACGGACTTTAAGAGGTAAGACCAAAATTCAGATTAGGTGGGGATTTCATCACCCTTCCTAGGCCCCACAAATCACAAAACGAGCATCCGCATAATCCTACATTAATTAAAAGAATATCTAGACCAATACTCTAAGGACCATCGCGCTCAATTAGGACAGAAAAAGGTCGTAGGTAATCTATCGCTTATCCGCATTATTTTTGTGGTGTCTAAGGCAAATGTGACTAAAGCAAGTAGTTACTTAATTATGCCCGCTATTTTTGGTGATTTGTATAGCGGATAGCTCCCACTTACTTTGTACTTACCTGCCCACAAGAGTAATAAAGAGGTGGTAGAGGATTAATCCTGCGGCTTGCCCTTTGGAAGTCTAGGAGCGGTCTTGTGACTTGACCTAGGTGATCGTAGTTCTAGGGTTATTTGTGCATTTCTTGTGTGATTTGTCTCACGTCCGACATTTTTCAAAACAAACCATTTTTAAATTGTTCACACGCAGCCACGTGCGCTAAACCCGCTTAGTGCATGCTCGGCTGGATACAGGATTCTAGTGCCCGTCTTGTCTATGTTTCTGCTTTCGACTCCGAAATCGGTATTTCTTCATCTTCTTTTTCCTCTCCACCCACCACATCCGCGATGGACGGTTCTCCATCATATTTTACCACCACCACCCTTCCACTACCCGTAGGTACGTAGAATCCACCGCGCATCTCTCTCCAAGAGAGATGCTACCTGATACGCGGTCATCTTCCTACATGTCTATCTATTCCACCAGTCAATGGGGATAATTTTAAAATTAAACCCCACTTCATCAACCTTTTGCCCAAATTTCACAGGCTTGAATCCGAAGACGCATACGTTTTCATAGCCAAATTCGAAAATGTATGCACAATGATGGGCACATCACAACTTTCTGTGGATGCTATGAGATTACGCCTTCTCCTTTTTATGTTGTGCGATCTAGAAGAAAAATGGCTTTATAATATTGCCGCACACTTTATTTCAAATTGGAATGAATTCGTTATAGCATTCCTTGAGAAATTTTATCTCAATCATAAGACCGCCCGTGTTCGAAACGAGATTAACCAGTTCACCCAACTTCCTGATGAACCATTTTGGAAATGCTTTGAACGGTTTAAAGATTTTCTTGTCCAATGTCCTCATCACGGAATCAATAGATTGGATTTGTGCCGAATTATATATGAGGGCATTACTCCAGCGACAAATCAGATGCTTGAAACCATTTGTCAACGCCATTTCATGTCCAAAGACGATGATGAAGCTTGGCAATTTCTGGAAGATCTCGCTGAACAAACTTTGCAGTGGGAAAGCGTTAGACCAACGTCAGCTAGGAAGGTATCTATCAGCTTGATGTTCGCAGTGAAAGCCGAAATGGCCGCGATATAAAAGAAACTCGACGCTATAGAAAACAAAGTCTCTTCAGCATCCCTAAACCAGGTTACGCTCCTTAAAACCGCATGTGGTTGCTGTTCCGACCCATCACATTTTACAGAAGAATGTCCTTTGAGTCTACCGTTTCAAGGTCAAGAACAAATTAATGCTACTTTTCAGCAACGACCTAAAAACAATTCTTATTCTTCCACATACAATCAGGGATGGAGGCCTAATTTTGCTTGGAACCAAAACCAACCTCAAAATTAAAACTAGTTCCCAAGCAACTATCAAAGACCTCCTCCACAACAACAGCAACCACCGCAATCAAGTCAGCACCCCTTTCAATCGCAACCTTTTCAAAATCAGGCAAACAATTCTACACCTTATAATAATTCTTTCCAAACAGCCGGTACCGAAAAACTCTCCACACTCGAACGAAGCGAGGATATGTTTATTAGACATTCCATGCAAACGACGGGTGATTTAAAGTCTTCAATGCAAACGTTAATGCAGAACACCGCTTCCCACGGTGAAAGTATAAAATTGATAGAAGCACAACTTGCACAGTTAAATGCCACGATGAGTGCGAGAGAAAAAGGGAAACTTCCATCTCAATCTATACCGAATCCTGGCCACTCACAAAGTTATAATGTTAGTGTCGTTACTACGTTGAGATCAGGAAGAGTGTTGAACAACCAAGTGGGTGAACACGTTGATGGCGTTGATGATACCCCGGCTTCTTCTACTTCTATCTCTATTTCGTCTAGTTCACCTTCTTCCAAGCCTATTCTCATTTTTCCCCTAGGCTCGAACCCTCCGCCCACTTTCTCGAGTCAACCTAAAACGATCCCAAATCAAATTCTGGGATCCATTCCATCCCCACAATCTTCTCCAATGTTGAACCTAACCCTTATTGATAAAGCTCTTTATCCACATAGGTTAAGAGGCAACAGACCAAGTCCATAAATGGAGAAGATTGTGGAAATTTTTAAGCAAGCTAACATAAATATTCCTCTCCTAGATGATATTCAACAAGTTCCGTCTTATGCGAAAATTCTAAAGGACTTGTGCACTAGGAAGAAAAAAATTCAAGTACCTAAAAAAGTTTTCTTAGCGAGTAATGTGAGCACTGCGTTTACCCAAGAAACGAACGGACCCCAGAATTCCTACCATATCTATTTCTATTGGGGGTAAAACTATCAATCGTGCTCTACTCGATTTAGGTGCTAGTGTTAACTTGCTTCCGTATTCCGTGTATGAGCAATTAGGGATCAGAGAGTTAAAACCTATGCACTGCACTCCCCAGATGGCAGATCGATCTATCACCCAACCTAGGGGTGAGTTAGAGGATGTGTTAATCAAATTCAGGGAATTTATATTCCCTGTAGACTTTATCATTATTGATACACAGCCTGTAGCGAACCCACGAAATCAAATTCCGGTGATTTTAGGTCGACCTTTTCTTGCGACTTCCAACGCAATATTGTCGAAACGGCTCTATGACCCTATCCTTCGGGAAGATGTCAATTGATCTTAACATTTACAAGTTGGGAAGTGAACACTCCGAACCCAATGCTCAAGTATTTTCTGTCGAAGCGATAAATTCCGACAGCAGCGAATTTGAAAAGCTTCATGATACTGATCTTGACTCCGCTAGTACGTTATTGTTTGACCCTTCTATTTGTTATATACATATAGACCCTTCTATCGAGTTGTCCGGGTCAACATCTAATGCTAAACATGAACCGTTTATGGAGTCCGAGTATCATCCCGTTCTTTTCGATGAGATTATTATTCGGGATATCGATGAAAGTTTTGAAGAAATCTTCGCTGAAGAACTCGCATTCTTAGAAACCATGGGAGTTGTGATGAATCAACCCCAACACAAAGAAGTTGAACCACCACCCCTTCTTCTTATCAATAACGAGAATGCGAGTAATCCACCATCATTGTTTCGTCTCTATAAACCTAGACGTAAACTCATTCTATTCCACCTCTTATCCTCTCCCCACTTCTTCACGTCGATAGGTGACACAATCTTCTACCAACCAATGCATTATATAGATAAAATATTTGAATGGTTGGTGTTGACTTTTGGTCTTTGTAAAGATTTATATTGACCAATAACTTTAACTCCCCCTCATAATTTTAAATACTTAATACTATTTTACTCAAGTTTGGGGGGGGGGATATTTTGGCTCTTGAAAGAAAATAATTTTTTACAAAATTGTGAGCCAAAAATAAGTTTGGGAGAGAATTTCACTGTCATTATTTCTTGTCCCCTTTAATAACTTTTCCTCCCAAGTATAAAGGTTTTTTTAGCTTAACAGATGACATCAGTGAGTACACTGCTGCAAACAGGTTTGGGGGAGGTTTGTGTTTATTCACGCATTATTTTGCATTATCATAAATATAAGCACAAAAAAAAATTTGAATAGAAAGTTTGAAAGTGAAAATTTTACATATGTAAGATTGGAAAAGTTTGAGAAAAGTAAGAAAATTAGATGTTTTCTTAAACAAAACTAGTAATAAGTAGTTATGAGCCGTTGTTTCAAGGGTTAGTAATATGAAGGAATTTACTAATCTTAGGATAAAAATAAGTCTGAAAAATAGTCTCTATTCTTGAGTCTAAACATTTGAACATAGATACCATACTATACGTACTTGCACACATCTTGAAACTTGGGATAGTAGAGGATACCTTGAAATGCTCTTGTCTAAAAGCCTTTGTAAGAAAAAAGTATAAGTGGTGAAGAAAAAAAATGAACACTGGTTTTTATAATTACTTAAGGCAGCATAAAAAAATATAGCGAGGGTATTTTATCACCTAATGTCTTAGACCAACTGGTTTGGGAGCCACTGCTTAGCCTTAGGTATTGCAAGACGAGGATATTACGCCTAAAAAAGCAAGCACATTTAGTAATCGGTCGGTTAGTACCTTAAGAAGTATTAACGGTCGCATGAAGAATGTATGAGCAATTCCGTCTAAAATATACACCAACTATAAAGTACTAAGAAAAACGGACAAGAGTATGATAGCTTGAATTGAATTCTCTAAGTGTAAGGATGTCTTTTACATACACGTAGGGGTATATGATCGATATTTGGAAGAAAGAAAGGGAGGAAGACTAAAGGCGATGTTTTATTAAGGGATGATGTGATTTTTATCTTTTCATGACCATTAAGATAGGGCTTATAGCAACTTAAAAGCTAGTGTAGTTGGAAACTCTTGTTTTCAAGTTCTTTCTTTTATAGTTCTTATTTTTGTATGTAATTTTCACTATCTTTCTTTTATTATAGGATTTTGTGGGTGTAATCTGCTGAAAACCGTCAGGAGATAACACTCCTCCTACTAGGGACACCTAGTGGTTTAACGGCTTGTTGCACGTGCTCAGTGCAATCGTGTTGCCTACGAAAATGTGCTACTTAGGTTTTTCTATTTTTCTTTTTCTCCCTCTCTTGAATAAATAGTTTTCTCGGGACGATCAAACTTAAGTCTGGGGCTATTTGTTTAGTCAAAAATATAACAGTTTCCTTACTTTTCTTAAATATCTAAAGATGTTTATTATAAATATAGAACATATTTGGGGTTTATCTGCAAAATACTATTTACCATATGTTTATATATTATAATTAACATTATAAAGGAAAATATATGCATATAATATTTATATAATATTTCTATTATGCATATCATATCAAATATTCTAATCAAGATTCTTTAAAAGATATAATATCATACAAATGGTTAGAATAATATCTCTATAAAAAATATTACTAACATTATTCATGGAGATATTGTGCAAGATTTGGCTCATGTCAGGAGATCGGGATATCGAGATGTTGGGAATCAAAAATCTGTCGATGAAGTTTAATTAAATCTTAAAATTAATACTGGCAGAGACTCCGAGAATATTTGAAGAATCCAGACTTCACATAAATCTCCACGTGTCACAATGAGAATGCCCCAGAAGTTCAGAACCATGATCCCTCCAACCCACCGCGCTTCCGCGGCCAAATCATACTTATTGCAGCGGATATGCGGCCGTTCTAATGAGTTAGGGTTTGGGATTTTTTGGGTAGGATTGCAACAACAAACCCTAATACTTGGGATCTAGGGTTTCTGCTTCCAGGGCTATATAAAGGACCGAGGGCTAAACATAAAAATCATCACCTTTTACACGAAGCAAATCACCATCAAAGAACAAGTGATCTACGACAGGTCCGCGATTCGACGTGATGGGGCGACGTGAGATTCGACGGAGCATCTACTTCCTATGAGGCAGAGATCGAGAGCAATTTCTTCCTCCTCTTGTAATCTAAACTCATAGGATTTGTACTTGTGAAGTTGATTAATAAAGGTAGATCATTAGATTAATTATTTAGCATTTAATTTCTGCATTATGATCTCTATCCGTTCTTCTTCTTCTATCTCCATCATGCGCGAGTAATTCTCCGCTTGATAGGGTTCGTAGGATTAGGATAGAATAATGGATGAGAAAATATTTTAACTTCTTTTACGTCTTATGAAGTTTATAAACTTTAGCAAAAAATCGTTAACATCCTAATCGGACACGCTATCAATTTATTGATAGTCTTAACCGCGATTTGAGATTAGATTAACAATTTTTTTGTTAAGGGCTAGACATGAATTAAGATCATTGAAAGGACAAGGGTCAATAATGGGGAAACCCTAATTTCTTCCAATAACCTTAATCCTCATTCATCACTATCTATCTAGTTTTAAATCTATCAAAACATAAAAGGAGTAATCTTTATTAGTCATCCATGACTACTAAATCCTAACGAACCCTACAATCCTCTTCTTTATAGATTCTACATCCGTATTTAAACTAGATCTTAAAACTATATAAATTCTACATCCTTGTTTAATATAGATCTACAACTATTCTCCCTATTCATCTTTTATTTTCTTGAACTCATCTAAAGCAAGATTAAAAGTTCCACGAATCCCTGAGGACGACCCGTACTCATCTCGGCTAGCTACACACAACACCGTTATTAATTGCGGTTACTACAAAACACTTTACACACATCAATCAAATGGCGCCGTTGCTGAGGATACGTGCGTAATCTTTTTTCTTGCTATTCATGTTGAATTCTTATTCAATCCATATCATAAAAATAAAACAAAACCGCAACTTGCATATTTAACGATTAGTGTGCGATTTTTGCGAGGGATTCTAGAGACACTAGAGCGAGGAAAACAAGATTCAGAGACGTCCAGAGAGGACCGGAGGAGAAAAGGAGGCTACTATGAAAAAAATTAGCAAAATAAGCCTACTTTCTGCGGCGGAACTATAAGCGGGGTTTTGGCGGCGGAACAGCGGCACTCCTGTTGAGTTGTGCATCCAAATTCTCTAGTATATTCCTCAACTCTTTATCTCTCCTCTGAAATCCAATAATATATTTTTCTGCAGGATTCTTTGCAAAATATCGCCGCTCAAAAATATTTTGCGTGTTTTTTAATTGGTTTATTTTTGCATATTTTTAATAGGACTTTAAGAGGTAAGACTAAAATTCAGATTAGGTGGGGATTTCATCACCCTTCCTAGGCCCCACAAATCACAAAACGAGCATCCGCATAACCCTACGTTAATTAAAAGAATATCTAGACCAATACTCTAAGGACCGTCGCACTCAATTAGGACAGAGAAAGGTCGTAGGTAATTTATCGCTTATCCGCATTACTTTTGTGGTGTCTAAGGCAAATGTGACTAAGACAAGTGGTTACTTAATTATGCCCGCTATTTTCGGTGATTTGTATAGCGGATAGCTCCCACTTACTTGGCAATTACCTGCCCACAAGAGTAATAAAGAGGTGGTAGAGGATTAATCCCGCTGCTTGTCCTTTGGAAGTCTAGGAGCGGTCTTGTGACTTGACCTAGGTGATCGTAGTTCTAGGGTTGTTTGTGCATTTCTTATGTGATTTTTCTCACGTCCGACATTTTTCAAAACAAACCATTTTTAAATCATTCACACGCTGCCACGTGCGCTAAACCCGCTTAGTGCATGCTCGGCTGGATACAGGATTCTAGTGCCCGTCCTATCCATGTTTCTGCTTTCGACTCCGAAGTCGGTATTTCTTCATCTTCTTTTTCCTCTCCACCCACCACATCAGCGATGGACGGTTCTCCATCATATTTTACGACCACCACCCTTCCACTACCCGTAGGTGCGCAGAATCCACCGCTACCCGATACGCGGCCATCTTCCTACATGTCTATCTATTCCACCAGTCAATGGGGATAATTTTGAAATTAAACCCCACTTCATCAACCTTTTGCCCAAATTTCACAGGCTTAAATCCGAAGACGCATACGTTTTCATAGCCAAATTCAAAAATGTAAGCGCAATGATGAGCACATCACAACTTTCTGTGGATGCTATGAGATTACGCCTTCTCCTTTTTATGTTGTGCGATCTAGCAGAAAAATGGATTTATAATATTGCCGCACTATTTCAAATTGGAATGAATTCGTTATAGCATTCCTTAAAATTTTTTATCTTAATCATAAGACCGCCCGTGTTCGAAACGAGATTAACCAGTTCACCCAACTTCCCGATGAACCATTTTGGAAATGCTTTGAACGGTTTATAAATTTGCTTGTCCAATGTCCTCATCACGGAATCAATAGATTGGATCTGTGCCGAATTATATATGAGGGCGTTACTCCAGCGACAAATCAGATGCTTGAAACCATTTGTCAACGCCATTTCATGTCCAAATACGATGATGAAGCTTGGAAATTTCTGGAAGATCTCGCTGAACAAACTTTGCAGTGGGAAAGCGTTAGACCAACGTCAGTTAAGGGGGTATCCATCAGCTTGATGTTTCTATCGCAGTGAAAGCCGAAATGGCCGCGATACAAAAGAAACTCGACGCTATAGAAAACAAAGTCTCTTCAGCCTCCCTAAACCAGGTTACGCTCCCCAAAACCGCGTGTGGTTGCTGTTCCGACCGATCACATTTTACAGAAGAATGTCCTTTGAGTCCACCGTTTCAAGGTCAAGAACAAATTAATGCTACTTTTCAGCAACGACCTAAAAACAATTCTTATTCTTCCACATACAATCAGGGATGGAGGCCTAATTTTGCTTGGAACCAAAACCAACCTCAAAATTAAAACCAGTTCCCAAGCAACTGTCAAAGTCCTCCTCCACAACAACAGCAGCCACCGCAATCAAGTTAGCACCCCTTTCAATCGCAACCTTTTCAAAATCCGGCAAACAATTCTACACCTTATAATAATTCTTTCCAAACAGCCGGTACCGAAAAACTCTCCGCACTCGAACGAAGCGTGGATATGTTTATTAGACATTCCATGCAAACGACGGATGATTTAAAGTCTTCAATGCAAACGTTAATGCAGAACACCGCTTCCCACGGTGAAAGTATAAATTGATAGAAGCACAACTTGCACAGTTAAATGCCACGATGAATGCGAGAGAAAAAGGGAAACTTCCATCTCAATCTATACCGAATCCTGGCCACTCACAAAGTTATAATATGAGTGTCGTTACTACGTTGAGATCAGGAAGAGTGTTGAACAACCAAGTGGGTGAACACGTTGATGGCGTTGATGATACCCTGGCTTCTTCTACTTCTATCTCTATTTCGTCTAGTCCATCTTCTCCCAAGTCTATTCTCCGTTTTCCCCTAGGCTCGAACCCTCCGCCCACTTTCTCGAGTCAACCTAAAACGATCCCAAATCCAATTCTGGGATCCAGTCCATCCCCACAATCTTCTCCAATGTTGGACCCAACCCTTATTGATAAACCTCTTTATCCACATAGGTTAAGAGGTATCAGACCAAGTCCATAAATGGAGAAGATTGTGGAAATTTTTAAGCAAGCTAACATAAATATTCCTCTCCTAGATGATATTCAACAAGTTCCGTCTTATGCGAAAATTCTAAAGGACTTGTGCACTAGAAAGAAAAAAATTCAAGTATCTAAAAAAGTTTTCTTAGCGAGTAATGTGAGCACTACGTTTACCCTAGAAACGAACGGACCCCAGAATTCCTACCATATCTATTTCTATTGGGGGTAAAACTATCAATCGTGCACTACTCGATTTAGGTGCTTGTGTTAACTTGCTTCCGTATTCTGTGTATGAGCGATTAGGGATCAGAGAGCTAAAACCTGTGCACTGCACTCTCCAGATGGCAGATCGATCTATCACCCAACCTAGGTGTGAGTTAGAGGATGTGTTAATCAAATTCAGGGAATTTATATTCCCTGTAGACTTTATCATTATTGATACACAGCCTGTAGCGAACCCACGAAACCAAATTCCGGTGATTTTAGGTCGACCTTTTCTTGCTACTTCCAACGCAATATTGTCGAAACGGCTCTATGACCCTATCCTTCGGGAAGATGTCAATTGAGCTTAACATTTACAAGTTGGGAAGTGAACCCTCCGAACCCAATGCTTAAGTATTTTCTGTCGAAGCGATAAATTCCGACAGCAGCGAATTTGAAAAGCTTCATGATACTGATCTTGACTCCGCTAGTATGTTATTGTTTGAACCTTTTATTTGTTATATACATATGGACCCTTCTATCGAGTTGTCCGGGTCAACATCTAATGCTAAACATGAACCGTTTATGGAGTCCGAGTATCATCCCGTTCTTTCCGATGAGATTATTATTCGGGATATCGATGAAAGTTTTGAAGAAATCTTCGCTGAAGAACTCGCATTCTTAGAAACCATGGGAGTTGTGATGAATCAACCCCAACACAAAGAAGTTGAACCACCACCCCTTCTTCTTATCAATAACGAGAATGCGAGTAATCCACCATCATTGTTTCGTCTCTATAAACCTAGATGTAAACTCGTTCTATTCCACCTCTTATCCCCTCCCCACTTCTTCACGTCGATAGGTGACACGATCTTCTACCAACCAATGCGTTATATAGATAAAATATTTGAATGGTTGGTGTTGACTTTTGGTATTTGTAAAGCTTTATATTGACCAATAACTTTAACTCTCCCTCATAATTTTAAATACTTAATACTATTTTACTCAAGTTTGGGGGAGGGGGATATTTTAGCTCTTGAAAGAAAATAATTTTTTACAAAATTGTGAGCCAAAAATAAGTTTGGGAGAGAATTTCACTGTCATTATTTCTTGTCCCCTTTAATAACTTTTCCTTCCAAGTCTACAGGTTTTTTAGCTTAACAGATGACATCAGTGAGTACACTGCTGCAAACAGGTTTGGGGGAGGTTTGTGTTTATTCACGCATTATTTTGCATTATCATTAATATAAGCACAAAAAATATTTGAATAGAAAGTTTGAAAGTGAAAATTTTACATATGTAAGATTAGAAAAGTTTGAGAAAAGCAAGAAAGTTAGATGTTTTCTTAAACGAAACTAGTAATAATTAGTTATGAGCCGTTGTTCCAAGGGTTAGTAAGATAAAGGAATTCACTAATCTTAGGAGAAAAATAAGTCTGAAAAATAGTCTCTATTCTTGAGTCTAAACATTTGAACATAGATACTGTAGGGTACCTAGGCACACTCAAGAGGTTCCACAAGGCATCAACCATGCCAAAATCAAATTTTTCATGTGCCTAAGAATCCTATGCAAGATCGTTAACTAGAGATTGGGCGAAAAGCAAGAAAGTAAATAATTTTATTGCTAAGTGAAAGGGACTACAACCCTTGTAGATCCGCTCCACCATTTCATTAGCTCCGTGTTGACGTCCCTCCGCTGTTATCATCGGAATCCCGGACTCTAGTGATGGTTTCGTCAGAGAAATAATCGGGCTAGGTCATTGACTTCGATGCCGAAAATGATCTACGTCGAGGCGACTCAAACTCAAACTCCATCTTCACTAGGTCAAGAAACTTGTGAAGAAAACACCCTCTACTATATGGCAAGTGATAGAGGATGAAGAAATAGGAAGTGGGTTCACTTTGGATTTGGATTTCTCACTTGGAATCATCACTTAGAATTTTCTAGCAAGCTTTTTCTTTCTTCATGAAGAAGATGAAGAAGAAGAAAGAAAATGAATAATGAAAAATGAATAATCCATAATAGAAAATGAAGTGATGCTTATGATTTAGCAACCATGGGTTAGTATAACTCATGTAGAGAATAAACTAGGGTTTAGATAATGGTTAGGTTTAAGAATAAAAACAAAATGGTGAAGCTTTATGAAAATCCAAGAATAAAACAAAGAAAGCCACCATATTTGTTTTTGCCCTTAAAAATAAATGAAAAAATAAATGGGTAAATCAAACCCTAACCATTAACCTAATCATAGTTTAAAGTATACACACACCCAAGTTTGCACGTATCATCAAACATGATACAAACAAGTGCACAAAAAATATATCATATATACAATGTGCACAATCTAGTGAGAAAATAATCTTAAGTGAACCGATACTAGTTAATGTAAAGTGATATATCAAATATATAATTATACATTAAATCACTAAATCAATACTTGATTTAATGATCCGGTCATACTACATATAACCGACTAATATCAAGTGTATCAATGTATCGAATCAACACTTGATTCGGTAACCCGGCTATATCTCACATAACCGTCCAATGATACAAATCGCGAGAATAGAATACAGTATCACATACTGGTATTATTCTCGGTCCCGCACATATCTCATATGCGCTCCTATTTCGTTTCTCTTGAGCCAGGAAACCTTTTTGTAGGACTCTAAAGACTCGTCAATACGCCGGCAGCAGGTGATGATCATATCAAACACCCACAAGCCGCAAGCGGTCTGCTAAACGTAACGGCCACCCGGGTATTGAGGGATCAGAAGATCAACGAGCAAGCCTGCTCACACTCCTGTGAATCCAACCAGTAACACTACCGTACAGTCCGGTCTCTTCGTCTGATATGTCGCATATCTTGTCTAGGGGTGGTAAACGTCAGACCCTAATAACTCGATAAGTCGTGTCGATATGAGGCTCATAACGGGTCGAGAAACTACTGGTAACTCTTACCAGTAAATCCCTAAAGCAGCCTTAGCCAAGGACTTCCTGTTATAGCCAATCGAGCACTGCGCAACATCAACTCCCTATACCGGGAGAGACGAAACCCCTCCTATCGCTCATTGCCTCCATGTAATTCGGGACTGTACCCAAAAACCACCGTTTTGCACGCCCTCTTAGACGTGGTAAGGTGGAAATCAAAGCACAGTGGGAATCACACAAGACTCTATGACGATCTCGGGTATACAGACTAACATGTACCAGTGTCACCTGAGAACTGCCATCTGACGTAAGGTATAATACCATCTGGGAGTTCTCGGAGAGTCCGTCCAGTGTACCCAGTCTCCACTGAGCACCCGTATATCATCTCTGATGTCAAACACCAATGGATATGGGATCATCCATCACCCATCTATATGGGTCGAGAAGGTATACGCTAGTCTACTCTGGTATATCGATGCCTTGTCTCGATACACCCACGACTAGGGACTTTGAAGGATGTACTTATGGACTACTATGTCCCTACTAATATGATCCGCATCATAGTCCAGGTAGTCAAGTACACATCCTAAGGGCTTTACCAACATGTAACAGAGAGACAATCAGTGTACACGTTAAAGTAAAGAGTAACCAGATAGCATACTATCATATCGAGCAAGAAAGTCATCCCTATATATGTCCAAGCTTCCACTACAATATACATCATATGTATAGTAATGGCCTCTAGGGCATACATATAACTAACAATCTCCCACTTGCACTAGGGCCATCTGATAGCAGTGGTTGTAGTATCTCATACTCAACCATCCCATAAAAGTCTCTCTGTGGGAAAAGGCCTTTGTGAGTGGATCCGCCGTGTTGTCCTCTGAGTCCGCTCTCCTAACCTCGATCCCCTGGAGATCAACCATCTCCACGATCAGGTGACACTGCCTTAGAATATGTCTGGATCACTGATGGGACGGGCGTTCCTTGGCATAAGCCACAACTCCATTGTCACACAATGGGAGGAACGAAGTTCATCTCATGAACTAGTATACATCCAGACTGTCTCTTTGGTAGCATTTTTGGTAGCGATGTATCCATCCTTTATCGTCTAGTATGCCACGGTATTTAGCTTGGAACTCTTCCAACATACCGTCCTTTTACTGAGGGTAAAGACAATGCCTGTAACTAACATTCAGTCGTCCTTATCACCCTGGAACCTTTCCAGTGATTCTCCCCAGGATCAATTGATACCATCTCACTACAACTAGTGAGTATCCTAACATCCAATTAGATCTATCTCATAGATCCAAAACCCAGGATTTAGTAGGTATCACTTTGATCCTATATGGAGAATCCTTGTGATAAGCGGAGATTGACCGAGCGTAGCATATGAAACTCTTTCCCTATCAAGAGTATATTATCCACATACTCTACGAGGATCACCACCATACTCTCTACTACCTTTTTGTATATACAAGGTTCATCTACCATTTTGATGAAGTCAAACTCTTTGACTACCACATCAAAACAGATGTTCCAACTCCGCGATGCCTGCTTTCTCATATAAAATATCTTGCACACGTTTCCACTGCTCCCACTGTCTACGAAGCCCTCTGGCTGTGTACTCATAGACTACCTCTTCTAAATCTTTATTTAGAAAAAGCAATCATGACACCCAACCGCCAGATATCGTAGTCATGGTATGTAGCCGTAGCAAGTAGGATCTGGATGGACTTAAGCATGGCTACTTAGAAAAGGTTTCATCATAATCCATACCTGGTCAATGATGCAAACTTTTAACAAGTCTAGCCTTGAAAGTCTCAACTTTTCCATGTACACCAAGTAATCTTCTCAAGATATACTTGCTCCTGATGGGGATTTAACCCTTCAGATAAAGCAACCAAAGTCCATACTTTGTTGGTGTATAAGGATTCCATCTCAGATCGATAAACATCCAGCCATTCTTACAGAGTCACACTCCTGATGGCCAGCTCGAAACTAGTTGGGTCATCATCTCATGATGCAATCCTCGCTCCCACTGTCATAGAGAAACCGAAGTATCTCTAAGGTGGGTGAGGAACCCTACTAGATCGGCGGAGAGGCTGAGGTTCGTTGGTTGCTATTGAATCCTTTGGTTCTACCAAATCATCAGCTGCAGTTTGTATAGCTGGAACTCTTTCCAGTTCTATCTCATGACCACTAATTTCTTCACAAGAAATTTCCTTTCACAAAGGTGGCATGCTAAGTAACAAAACATCTTTTGTTGCTCGGTTAGGTAGAAGATATTCCCTTGCGAATGCTTGGAATATCCAACAACTTCCACAGATCTGACTTTGCCTCGATCTTGTCCGGATTTTGCTTTTAGACATAGGCCGGACAACCCCAAATCTTAACTGACTTAAGAGATGGGCTCTTCCCTTTCCATATCTCATATGAAATGGTAGGCATCTGATTTGATCGGAACCCTATTCAACAGGTATGCAACTTCATAAGTGCATAACTGCCTAAAAGGAAATAGGAAACTCAGTAGTACTCATCATAGAGCGCAGCATATCATATAGGGTGTGATTGCTCCGCCCTGACACACCGACATGCTGTGGTGTATACGGAGGAGTAATGCTGAGAGAGAATCTCAGTCTCCTTTAGAATAATCCAGGAATTCCGTGCTCAAGTATTCTCCTCCTTGATCACATCAAAGGACATAATACTTATACCCGTTTTTGGTTCTCTACTTCTATCTTATATTCTGTGAATATCTCAAAAGGTTCGGACTTGTATTTCAACAGGAACATATGTCTGAATCTTGAGAGATTATCAGAGAATGTAATGAAGTACAAAGAACCGGTCTTGGTATGTGTAGACAGGGGACCTTCATACATCAACATGTATCAATCCCAAAAGTTCACTAACTCTTTCTCTGCTTCTAATAAACTGAGCTATGGTCATCTTATCTCTGTGACATGACTGGCAAGTTTCACAAGATGTAAATTCAAACAAATTTAAATATGCATCTAAATGTAACTTAGCTAGTCGGGTCGCATTGATATGACCTAGTCTATAATGCCTCAAGAAGGATTTTTTCATTTCTGAACTCTTCCTTTTGTGTGTGTTCTATATACTAAGAACTGTGGTTTGATTTAGAACGTCAATGCTTTTAGATAACATGCCTGAACCGATCAACTATTGATATAAGAAATGTTCAAAACATTATCCAACAATACAAAATTGTATCCTTCTTTATCTAAATAAAGAGACAGATATGATTTTGTATATCAGGTTCGGTATCTAATAACATTTGTTCAGAATCAATGTATTCAGGTAATACAGGGTGACAGTGACCAACAGACTTGGCTGCAACACTTGCACCATTTTCTGCCTCATGAAACTTTTCACCCGTTCTCAGTTCTCTACCTTTCTGTAGTCCATGTAATATAGTACATATGTAGGATCCTGATCCGGTATCACATACCCAGGACGTAAAGGACATTGGGAAACGGTTCTCTGTAATGAACACACCCGAAGATGATGCATCGGTATGCACTTTCTTCGTTTGGGCGGCACGGGAATTCTGGTAATCCCCAATTTTCTGCTCTGTCTTATAACAATTATAAGTTGGAGCGGGACCAATGTTCCCTAACTCAGTATAACAAGCGGGTTCGGTCAATATATCTGTTTTATTATCTTGATTAAGGCGTGATATAGTCGCTACCTGGAGAGAGAGAGAGAAGAAAACACTCTGCGTGCGCTCTTGCAAGATCAGATTGGTTATTATTTTATCTAATCAGGATGGCTCCCACTGTTGTTATCAAATCTTCCTTCAAACCCTAAAAGGAAAGACTAGCCGGGATTAATTACACGCTACAAGTTCGCCAATCTTTCAGCCAGGCCAGTGTCGGTACTTTGAGGGAGGTTCTCCGTGCTTTCGCACGGACCTAATTAAAGTAAACCTTGTTTTCCCAGAGGCGTAACCCCGTTGACACCTTTCTAGACACCTACTTGATCGACTAATTGTAATGTGTAAAACTCTCCCAGGAGTAACAATTACTCGCAATGGGTATCTGGATCCAACTATCTCATAGAAGGTATGCAATCTCATTGCAAATTTCAACACTTGAAATTCCCGATAATTTTGCCCCTAGTGTTCTATGACCTTGACAAATGCCAAACAACCCATAGTCCACTAGTCAAGTTCAACCCGTACATTTCTTGATTGAATTAAACCCACCCGCACGACCCTTGACGAATGCCAAACAACGCCGTACGAATACCCTAATCCAATCTGCATCATATGCATAAGCAGATAAATACTAGTTAGCTACCGTACACTACGCCTTGATGAATGCCAAACTACCGCAGCACGAATACTAAGTAGTACTTATCTGAAATGACGGAAGGCTACGACAGGTTTTTAAGAAAACCTTTTGCGTAATAAACTTGATGTTTTAGAATCAAATGATTTTAAAATGGAGTGTTTTTTAGGCTTTTCTAGTTTTGCTAAAGGGGCCACTCCCAGTGAAGGGATCGCCGACCCTTTCTTCATCGAATAAGGTGCAGGATATATCACATATACCGCTGTGCAAAGCAAAAACTATAGAA
This sequence comes from Agapanthus africanus, assembly GCA_030015575.1. NCBI lineage: Eukaryota > Viridiplantae > Streptophyta > Magnoliopsida > Asparagales > Amaryllidaceae > Agapanthus > Agapanthus africanus. The sequence continues at coordinate 889,789,750 of JASDDO010000024.1, read as the reverse complement.
GCAATCAAAAGACAAACCGAGGGTTGTAACATCTGCCAGTTATTGCTAAAGGGGTCACTCCCGGTGAAGGGATCTCGGCCCTTTTCTTATCGAATAAGGTGCAGGATGTTCTACAAGGAACACCGCGATGCAAAGCAAGAACTGTAGCTACCTGTTTTTGAAAATTCGATTCCACAACATTTTTTAGGTTTCTTTTCTTTCATTAATCATATTAATGAAGTCTCATCATTTAAGTCACCTAAACATCACAGATAAATACGACGTATACTTATGCCATCCGCATTCGCCTCGATGACCCCTCGTGCACCGTTAAGTTAGGTAACTAACGGCAGAGCGGGGCAGGGCTAGCGCGGGTGTAAAACATAAGTAACGTCTATATAATATATCATATATACTATATACTGTATCCATCTCAACATATCAAATGATCACATCACAGATATCGCAGCAGAAGAAACATATAAAACATTGGATATACTAGGACGTCTGTATTTTCAATACGAGCCTGTATAAAATACGGATTCCACGGTCGCGATGAATAGCCAAACCCACACCCCTAGACCCCTACGAGAGCGGCAAGCAACCCTACCAATTCTAAAGTTAGGAGACCCGGACTCGACTCCTCGAGTTGGTCTCCCACTGGACTCCAGAACCTGGTTACTTGTGCTCTCCTCCTTGGGTCTATCCTAGTGCAGAAAAGTAAATAATATACAAATGGTGACATCTTCCGCAACCTGGAAGTGCCCTTATAAAAGAATATTACATACAATTAATTTTACATGAATGAAAATGAAAAAATACTCATCTCACATAAAAAAAACCCGGCTATTCAAACACGACGATCCAATATAACATATCCAGCAACACATAACATCACATGTCATCAACGTAAGTAAATATGCGCATCCCAATTGTCGTTGACATATAGCAACAAAACCGGCGATATCACATATTACACTTACGGTCACAGAAAAGAAAGTGTAAAACTACAACAGTTGGAATCCGCAACCTGTTTAGACATCGCATGCCTAATCAAATGAATCTCTTAGACATCGCATGCCTAACTATTATAAACCCCGCATTTTAGTCTCAATATCGAAAACACTTTTCAATATAAAGTCGGGTAATTCAACAAGATTGCCGACATCCAGATCGAATGCTCGTCGCAAACTTTAGTGGACGGCCACACCCCCGAATGCCGTCGACGAAGTGCACTAAGGCGGAACTCCACTGCCGCGAGCACCCAAACGGATGCTTTCGGCGACGGGGTTCTCCTACAGTCACTTGGTCGGGGCTATGGGGTGTGGCTGTCTATTAAGTTTACCCGGCGAGTATCCGCGTACGCTACGTGATTGCGACGGACTTTTGATCACATCAAAATTCCGTGGCAACCGATCAAGTGAGACTAAAGTGCTAGATTTATAACATTCATTCAGTTATCTCATAACTACTTATGGATTCCAAATATTGTATCACATTCCAAATAAATAGAAAATGTTAAACTTTCCGATCGAACAATCAAACACCCAAGTTTTCCCAAACAGCTCAACACTTGAAATAAGTTCAAAAACATCCATTTCATACCACAGTACCAACGGTCCAGCCGTAGAAGGGTCAAGCCAACGCCTCACATGTGGCACACCGTACTGCTCTAAACCCTAAGGTTCAAAAGGCCAGTTCAAGACGGTCACATAATCGAGTTAAGGTTTGTTGTCTTCTAGAGGGTCCATCGCGTTACTTGCACTACTTAGAACGTCTTTAAACCACGGAAAAATCCAACACTTGGAAATTTTCCAGCAGGGGAAAAATTGGGTATTTATATCCGGTCGAACTTTTTAACATATTCAAAAATTATCTGGAAAAACACAGACAAAGTTAAAGATTCCGATCGAATCGTCGAACTCCCAATACAACCCAGAAAACTCAACACTAGAGTATACATTAAAAATTTCCAGAAAATTCAGTAAACTAATAAGGAAGTTACTGTGCAAAAATAAATTAACAATGTGACTGTACGGCCGCGGAACCGCCGCACGAGCCATGCTCGTGCCGCGTTTCCGCGGCGCCTTAATCGAATTAAGCACTCGTTTTGCACAGTAACTCTTAAAAAAGCCTGCTGAATTTTCTGCATATTTTTAATTTGAAAAAATCCATATTTTCAAAAAATGTACAGAGAAGGGTTTGAGTTAGGGTTTCGGGGTTCGATCGGATTTCTAACATCGTCTACACTTCGCCTAAACCTCTAGCTAGGCTTTGATACCACTGTAGGGTTTCTAGACACACTCAAGAGGTTCCACAAGGCATCAACCATGCCAAAATCAAATTTTTCATGTGCCTAAGAATCCTATGCAAAATCGTTAACTAGAGATTAGGCGAAAAGCAAGCAAGTAAACAACTTTATTGCTAAGTGAAAAGGACTACAACCCTTGTAGATCCGCTCCACCATTTCTTTAGCTCCGTGTTGACGTCCCTCCGCTGCGATCATCGGAATCCCGGACTCTAGCGATGTTTTCGTCGGAGAAATAATCGGGCTAGGTCGTTGACTTCGATGTCGAAGATGATCTACGTCGAGGCGACTCAAACTCAAGCTCCATCTTCACTAGGTCAAGAAACTTGTGAAGAAAACACCCTCTACTACATGGCAAGTGATAGAGTATGAAGAAATAGGAAGTGGGTTCACTTTGGATTTGGATTTCTCACTTGGAATCATCACTTAGAATTTTCTAGCAAGCTTTTTCTTTCTTCATGAAGAAGATGAAGAAGAAGAAAGAAAAAGAATAATGAAAAATGAATAATGAATAATCCATAATAGAAAATGAAGTGATGCTTATGATTTAGAAACCATGGGTTAGTATAACTCATGTAGAGAATAAACTAGGGTTTAGATAATGGTTAGGTTTAAGAATAAAAACAAAATGGTGAAGCTTCATGAAACTCCAAGAATAAAACAAAGAAAGCCACCATATTTGTTTTTGCCCTTAAAAATAAATGAATAAATAAATGAGTAAATCAAACCCTAACCATTAACCTAATTATAGTTTAAAGTATACACACACCCAAGTTTGCATGTATCATCAAACATGATACAAACAAGTGCACAAAAAATATATCATATATACAATATGCACAATCTAGTGAGAAAATAATCTTAAGTGAACCAATACTAATTAATGTAAAGTGATATATCAAATATATAATTATACATTAAATCGCTAAATCAACACTTGATTTAATGATCCGGTCATACTGCATATAACCGACTAATATCAAGTGTATCAATGTATCGAATCAACACTTGATTCGGTAACCCGGCTATATCTCATATAACCGTCCAATGATACAAATCGCGAGAATAGAATACAGTATCACATACTGGTATTATTCTCGGTCCCGCACATATCCCATATGCGCTCCTATTTCGTTTCGCTTGAGCCAGGAAACCTCTGTGTAGGACTCTAAAGACTCGTCAATACGCCGGCAGCAGGTGATGATCATATCAAACACCCACAAGCCGCAAGCGGTCTGCTAAACGTAATGGCCACACGGGTATTGAGCGATCAGAAGATCAACGAGCAAGCCCGCTCACACTCATGTGAATCTAACCAGTAACACTACCGTACAGTCCGGTCTCTTCGTCTGATATGTCGTATATCTTGTCTAGGGGTGGTAAACGTCAGACCCCAATAACTCGATTAGTCGTGTCGATATGAGGCTCATAACGGGTCGAGAAACTACTGGTAACTCTTACCAGTAAATCCCTAAAGCAGCCTTGGCCAAGGACTTCCTGTTATAGCCAATCGAGCACTGCGCAACATCAACTCCCTATACCGGGAGAGACAAAACCCCTCCTATCGCTCATTGCCTCCATGTGATTCGGGACTGTACCTAAAAAACCACCGTTTTGCATGCCCTCTTGGACGTGGTAAGGTGGAAATCAAAGCACAGTGGGAATCACACAAGACTCTATGACGATCTCGGGTATACAGACTAACCTGTACCAGTGTCACCTGAGAACTGCCATCTGACGTAAGGTATAATACCATCTGGGAGTTCTCGGCGAGTCCGTCTAGTGTACCCAGTCTCCACTAAGCACCCGTATATCATCTCTGATGTCAAACACCAATGGATATAGGATCATCCATTGCCCATCTGTATGGGTCGAGAAGGTATACGCTAGTCTACTCTGGTATATCGATGCCCTGTCTCGGTAAACCTACGACTAGGGACTTTGAAGGATGTACTTATGGACTACCATGTCCCCACTAGTATGATCCGCATCATAGTCCAGGTAGTCAAGTACACATCCTAAGGGCTTTACCAACATGTAACAGAGAGACAATCAGTGTACACGTTAAAGTAAAGAGTAACCAGATAGCATACTATCATATCGAGTAAGAAAGTCATCCCTATATATGTCCAAGCAACCACTACAATATACATCCTATGTATAGTAATGGCCTCTAGGGCATACATATAACTAACAGATACCTTACTATATGTACTTGCACACATCTTGAAACTTGGGATAGTAGAGGATACCTTGAAATGCTCTTGTCTAAAAGCCTTTGTATGAAAAAAAGTAAAAGTGGTGAAGAAAAAAAATGAACACTGGTTTTTATAATTACTTAAGGCAGCATAAAAAATATAGCGAGGGTATTTTATCACCTAATGTCTTAGACCAACTGGTTTGGGAGCCACTGCTAAGCCTTAAGTGTTGCAAGACAAGGATATTACGCCTAAATAAGCAAGCACATTTAGTAATCGGTCGGTTAGTATCTTAAGAAGTATTAACGGTCGCATGAAGAATATATGAGCAATTCCATCTAAAATATTCACCAACTATAAAGTACTAAGAAAAATGGACAAGAGTATGATAGCTTGAATTGAATTCTCTAAGTGTAAGGATGTCTTTTACATACACGTAGGGGGTATATGATCGATATTTGGAAGAAAGAAAGGGAGGAAGACTAAAGGCAATGTTTTATTGAGGGTTGATGTGATTTCTATCTTTTCATGACCATTAAGATAGGGCTTATGGCAACTGAAAAGCTAGTGTAGTTGGAAACTCTTGTTTTCAAGTTCTTTCTTTTATAGTTCTTATTTTTGTATGTAATTTTCACCATCTTTCTTTTATTATAAGATTTTATGGGTGTAATCTGCTGAAAACCGTCAGAGACAACACTCCTCCTACTAGGGATACATAGTGGTTTAACGGCTTGTTGCACGTGCTCAGTGCAATCGTGTTGCCTACGAAAATGTGCTACTTAGGTTTTTCTTTTTTCCTTTTTCTCCCTCTCTTGAATAAATAGTTTTCTCGGGACGATCAAACTTAAGTCTGAGGTTATTTGTTTAGTCGAAAATATAACAGTTTCCTTACTTTTCTTAAATATCGAAAGGTGTTATTATAAATATAGAACATATTTGGGGTTTATCTGCAAAATACTATTTACCATATGTTTATATATTATAATTAACATTATAAAGGAAAATATATGCATATAATATTTATATAATATTTCTATTATGCATATCATATCAAATATTCTAATCAAGATTCTTTAAAAGATATAATATCATACAAATGGTTAGAATAATTTCTCTATAAAAAATATTACTAACATTATTCATGGAGATATTGTGCAAGACTTGGCTCAGGTCAGGAGATCGGGATATCGAGATGTTGGGAATCAAAAATCTGTCGATGAAGTTTAATTAAATCTTAAAATAAATACTGGCAGAGACTCCGAGAATATTTGAAGAATCCAGACTTCACATAAATCTCCACGTGTCACAATAAAAATGCCCCAGAAGTTTGGAACCATGATCCCTCCAACCCACCGCGCTTCCGCGGCCAAATCATACTTATTGCGGCGGATCCGCGGCCGTTTTAATGAGTTAGGGTTTAGGATTTTTTAGGTAGGATTGCAACAACAAACCCTAATACTTGGGATCTAGGGTTTCTGCTTCCAGGGCTATATAAAGGACCGAGGGCTAAACATAGAAATCATCACCTTTTACACGAAGCAAATCACCATCAAAGAACAAGTGATCCACGACAGGTCCGTGATTCGACGTGATGGGGCGACGTGAGATTCGACGGAGCATCTACTTCCTACGAGGCAGAGATCGAGAGAAATTTCTTCTTCCTCTTGTAATCTAAACTCATAGGATTTGTACTTGTGAAGTTGATTAATAAAGGTAGATCATTAGATTAATTATTTAGCATTTAATTTCTGCATTATGATCTCTATCCGTTCTTCTTCTTCTATCTCCATCATGCGCGAGTAATTCTCCGCTTGATAGGGTTCGTAGGATTAGGATAGAATATTGGATGAGAAAATATTTTAACTTCTTTTACGTCTTCTGAAGTTTATAAACTTTAGCAAAAAAATCGTTAACATCCTAATCGGACACGCTATCAATTTATTGATAGTCTTAACCGCGATTTGAGATTAGATTAATAATTTTTTTGTTAAGGGCTAGACATGAATTGAGATCAATGAAGGGACAAGGGTCATTAATGGGGAAACCCTAATTTCTTCCAAGAACCCTAATCCTCATTCATCTCTATCTATCTAGTTTTAAATCTATCAAAAGATAAAAGGAGTAATCTTTATTAGTCATCCATGACTACTAAATCCTAACGAACCCTGCAAGCCTCTTCTTTATAGATTCTACATCCGTATTTAAACTAGATCTTAAAACTATATAAATTCTATATCCATGTTTAATATAGATCTAGAATCTATTCTCCTTTCTTCTTTTACTCTAATCAACCCGTCTAAAGCAAGATTAAAAGTTCCACGCATCCCTGCGGACAACCCGTACTCATCTCGGCTAACTACACGCGGCACCGTTATTGATTGCGGTTACTACACACTCTTTCACAGAATCAATCAGTCGAGGACCAGTATCAACAGGGGAAATTCACGCTGTTTGAGTACTGGAGGGTCAACCCACCACAGAAGCACGCTCCCAAAAAGATAGATGCGCCAGGGGCATCATTCTCGCTCATGGAAGAAACTCTATGGGAAGTCGTTCTTTCAGCTAAAACCAAAAGAATGATGAAAGATCTCCAGGCATGTCCGCCGGTCAGATGGAGAAGCCCACTTGAACCGGAAATCATCAAAGGGATGCTGAAATCGCGTCCCATACCGAAAACTGTCGACGAAGGGCAAAATCACTAAGTCGAGCCTTCAAAGTCTTCGAAGAAAAAGAAGAAGACCAAGAAGCCTCAACCTGCCGAGTATGACGATAAATGCACAGACCTACAAAGGTACATTGACGCGCTGGAGGAGTACAACTAGAAGGCGCGGACACCAGTCACCCTCGAAGTGTTCCTCAAGCATATTCTTGAGAACGAAGAGAGTGGCAACGATGAAGAAAATGACTCATTAAAAACCGAAGACTATGTAGCAAGTTGCCACATGGTTTCCTATTCATCATTAAATGGCGAAGAAGATCCCCGGAACTGTCAGAAAACAACGCAAAGGAACTGGGGGCAGATGCGGCGCTAAAATCCCCGGAACTTCCAGAAGAAGATCCGATCGATAGGCTGTTAAATGAAGCCTTTCGAAAAAGCAAAGCAGACCAAGAACGCGAAACAGCCATATACGAAAAGGCTAAGCGTCAACGTCAGGGTAAAGAAGTTACGGCGAGGATGAGTCGTAAAGTACTCCAACCGAACCGAACCATACCTGCCACAAATAAGTGCAGGATCAAGGCAGAGAAGCAGTCGCCAAAGCTCTGTCAGAGGGAATGAAGCTGCCACCTCTGGTAGGAAACACTCCCGGCATCATACGCCGCCTGAAAAGAACTGCCTATATCATCGGAGGATTAACCATCCCACCGAAGAATGCAGCGCCTTAAAGAAGTGGTGGCAAGGATATGTTGCCCATCAAAAACACTTCAAGAGGATGAAGCGCGAAGCTCGATGACTACAAAAAAGTGCGGCAAGTGCGCGTGAGAAAATGACTAGCAACTGTCATATAGTTGATACCGGTTCGGAAGGGGATAAACTCCAGGTTCTTACCTTCGGGAGCGACTCTGAGGATGAAATGGCCCTCAACCCACTCTTCAAATACTCTACCTCCGAAAAAGAGGAAGGGGAGAAGAACTGTGGGAACATTCTGCCGCGTAACCGCACGCTGCCTGAAAAGAACCTCAGACCTACAAACAAAGGTTTAAGCCAAAGAGACAATGGGAAAGAAAAAATCCCTGAGGAAATCACCCTCGATGATGGAGTCGTCAAAGAGCTCGCATCCAAGGACCCGCCTAAGAAAAACAAGGTGGATTACAATGTCTTAGCGCATCTGAGGAAAATGCCCTCACAATTGAGCATACTGGATGCTTTCCTCCTGTCCAAAGAGGTATAAGATTATCTGATCAAGGCATTACAAGAGCCTGATCAGTTTCAAGCTTTCCTCGCAGAAGAGATGATGAAGGACGAGCTGGCAGAGGTTCACATAGCTGACATTACATTCAGCGATGAAGATCTCCTCCTTGGAACGTGCGAGCATAATCTCCCGTTATACGTCACCGGGTACTGCCACGACATCAAGATAGGCAAAATCCTTGTCGACAACGGATCCTCCATCAACCTTCTTAATATGAAAGTGCTGAAGAAGATTTGCATGAACGTTCAGCACTTGGCTCGGGACAAAATTACCATCTCCGGGTTCGACTCACAGTCGTCACGGACGCTTGGGTCCATAATTCTGACGTTACCCTTTGGATTGCTCGTCACTGACATTAAATTTCACGTCATTGATGCCAAGACTTGCTACAACGCTTTATTCGGCAGGCGCTGGTTGCATGAGTACAATGTCATCCCTTCCACACAACATCAATGTATGAAGTATTTTAAAGATGGCTCGGAATACACTGTCACGGGAGAGCTAAACCCGTTCTCCGTAAACAAGGTTCGGAAATATGAAGACGCAAAGTACTTCTTACCAGACTTAGAAGATACGGAGAGGTGTCATAAGTCGGAGAATAAACGGAAGTCTGTTGCCACCATCCCGATCTTTGGGAGTGACACCGATAAAGAAGAAGAAATAGTCTACTCGGGGCAACCCCAAAACAACAGGCCCGGACCATCGACCCCTATTCTGGTCTTTGGCAGCGACTCTGAGGATGAAGCCAACGCAGTTTTCTCCATTCGCCCGTCAGTGCAAACCCTCGATGAAGCAGATAAGAGCCTGCAAATCACAATGGTCCCGCCTCGGCATTACAAAGAACTTGATGCGCTCGATACATACAGCGTACAAGAACTACGGACTTTTTACGTGCCTCCCAGGAGAAAAGGTGAAAAGGCGATCCTCTTCTACCAATCTACAGAGACCAGAGTAGAGAAAGAAGTCTGGCACGATGCCAATTTTGCACTCGACAGACTTCAACTAATCCGTCTGCCAAGATACTATGCGGATGGATTGAAAAGGCTGTTAAGATGCCAAGGCGTACCCCTTTAACAAACTGTTCGGCAAGCCCACTTCTATAAAAAGATTTGGAATATCCCTGGGACTTAGCGAAAGATGCCCAACGGAAAGATGGAAACAGCTGGGCTCGGATATTTTGGTCCAAGGAACGGGAATGACTCTACAGCTGCCGTGTCATAAACAGCTATGGTGAAGAAGAGAACGCTCTTCCAAATAGCCGTGACGTTGAAACGGAGCAAAATCCCGCTCTAAGAATGTCAAATACATCATTCGAAGAACAAGTTGACAAGATAATACTAGAAGCTTGTCAAAAGATTCGGAATGACCACAACCGCGAAATGGCTATCTATGAAAAGTCTAGGACGCCACGTCTCAAGCAACAATCTGCGGAGAAAGAAGACTGTAATTTCCGTCATCCCCAGCCCGCTGTACGTTCTCGTGAAAAAAGAAAATCCCGAAATAGAGGAAAAAACAAGGTGAATAACGTGCGAAAACAGCGAAGCGGATCCAAGAAGTCGTATAGTCGAGAAAAAGTCAGCTGGAACCCGTCTTTTATGAGGAAGATGGGTCGGGAATACTCTTTCCTTCATGACAAGACAAGGAAAATATTCAACCTTGTCATGAAGTATTTAATGGTGACGCTCCTGATGTCTCGGCACCCTAAACAAATGAACGAGGTCCATCACCCGGATTATTGCTTCTATCACCAAGCAATAAGACATCTCCTTTAAGACTGCTTCACCTTCAAAGACTGGGTAGAAGATCGGTATCAACAAGGTGGTTCGCTTTATCCGACTACTGGAGGGCAACCCCGCCGCAAAAGCATGGGCCAAAGTGGGCCTATACCGCGAGGATAGGACCAGTTCAACATCAAGAATGGAAGCGAATTCGTATCTGCCATGTGATAACACTCTCGAAGGAGGAAGGGCATGAGGCTGTGGATGACCTTTTCAAGTGCTTCGCAAATGAAGACGAGGATGAGGTGATCTCAAAATTTCCACCGGCACCAAAAGAGATGGAAGACGAGATACATACCACGGCAGACAACTTAAGGAAAATTGACTTAGGGACGGAAAATGATCCGAGACCAACGTTCGTCGGTGAGCTGCTATCTAGGAAACAGGTAGCCATGTTAAAAGGCGTGCTCATGCAATATAAAGACTGCTTCGCATGGAACTATTTTGAGATGCCGGGATTAGATCCAAAAGTAGCAGTACATAAACTGGCCATATCGCCGGACATCAAGCCAGTCAAGCAAGCGCCAAGAAGCATGCGGCTCAAACTCGAGATGAGTATCAACGCCGAAGTCAAGAAACTAATTGACGCCGACTTCATCCAAGAAGTTCAATATCCCGACTGGATTGCTAACATCGTTCCGGTGATGAAGAAAAATGGGACGGTGCGCATCCTCGTGGACTTTCGGGACCTTAACAATGCATGCCCGAAGGATGACTTCCCAGTACATGTTACCGAGCTGATGATCGATACTACGTCTACCCATGAGTTCTTCTCCTTCATGGATGGATCTTTAGGCTACAACTAAATAAAAATTCATCCTGAAGATCAAAAGCCTACCGCCTTCCGGACTCCGCTGGGCATATTCTGCTACTAGGTGATGCCTTTTAGTTTAAAGAAAGCTGGCGCTACCTACCACAGGGCCATGACGAAGATCTTCGATGACCTCATCATTACCGAATGCTACATTGACGACCTGGTGGTGAAGAAGTCTTACAAGGAACATTGGGAACATCTAGAGGTAGTGTTCCAACGTCTTCGGAAGTACAATCTGAAGATGAATCCTATGAAATGCGCGTTTGGAGTCTCCTCAGGAAAATTCCTAGGATTCATCATACGGCACCGGGGTATCGAAATCGATCCCTCAAAGATCAAGGCGATTACGGAAATGCACATGCCAAGGACCCTCAAACAGTTGCGAACTCGCGTCTATCCGGTAGTTCATAGCCAACCTCTCCGGAAAATGCCGTCCCTACAGCCATTTGATGAAGAAAGGGAACCCGTTCATTTGGGATCAAAAGTTCCAAAATGCACTAAACGAAATCAAACAATACCTGCAGAATCCGCCAGTATTGACCGCTCCGGTTAACAGAAAACCCCTTATCCTATATACAACGGCCCTTGAGGGTTCTCTAGGCGCGCTATGGGTACAAGAGAACGATCAGAGAAAGGAGAGAGCTTTTTACTATTTGAGTCGAGTTCTCCTGGGGGCAAAAAACAACTACTCCCCCATCGAAAAGCATTGCCTGGCACTGATCTTCGCGATAACGAAGCTCAGGCATTACGCCTTAGCGCATAAGAGCCATATCATATCAAAAGTGGATTCTCTCAAATATTTGATGTCAAGAGCCATACTAACAAGAAGTCTTTCCAAATGGGCCCTCCTCCTGATGGAGTTCTCGATAGCATATCGACCTCTCAAGCAGTTAAAGGCCAGGCCATCGCCGACTTTCTTGCCGAGCATCCGATACCAGCCGACTCCCCCTTAAATTGCGAGTTGTCGGATGAACATGCGTTCGACACAATTAAAGGAGAGAACGAAGAAAATGATTCCCGATGGGAACTCTACTTCAATGGAGCATCTTCCATGAAGAGGCAAAAGAAAAACAGCCCCATAATCAAAGCCGGTGTGGGCCTTATCTTTGTGACTCCACAAGGGGGATAATGCGTTATACCCTTTCCTTAACAGAGCCGAGGACTAATAACGAAGCAGAATATGAATCTTTGATAGCAGGTCTCGAGATCGTTGTCGACATGAGAATCAACGACCTCCTCATATATGGAGACTCCCAGCTGATCGTTAGCCAAGTAAATGGCGACTATTAGACATGCAAGCCGGAGCTGATAAAATATGGCGAAAGAGTGTAACAACTATTGACACAAATCCCCTCCTATATCCTGGAGAGTATACCGCGTGCAGAAAACAGCAAGGCGGATGCGTTGGCCAAATTAACTAAGGAATTAGCCGACGAAGGCCTCGATGACGTAAAGATCATCGTACAAAGTCGTAGGATCCTCGCACCAACAGATATATCTTCGGAAGACTTAACAGAGCTATCCGAAGGAAAAGAAACGACCGAACAAGTATCCCTTCAAATAAGGGATGAAGCAAAGGTCATCGACTGGAGAGAAGACTTCACAGACTACTTCAAATCTAGACGAACGCCCGAAAATACGTCGTCTAGACATCAGCTCATGAAACAAGCTATGTCCTTCGCCTTCGTCAATGATACTCTATATAAGAGATCGTTCTACTGTCTGTGGCTAAGATGCCTGGGGCCAGAAGAAGCGAAGAGAGTCGTCCAAGAAACTCACGATAGACTCTGCAGTTCTCACAAAGCTGGGCCAAAGATGAAGCTGAAGATCAAAAGAATGGGTTATTATTGGCCCACAATGATTCGGGACTACCTTGAATATGCAAAGCAGTGTCACTCGTGCCAATTTCATGGGGACTTCATCCACCAACATCCAAATCCGCTACACCCAACGGTAGCTAGCTAGCCGTTCGAAATGTGGGGAACCGATATAATTGACCCCATTGAACCGGCATCATCCAAAGGACATCATTTCATACTGGCAGCGACCGACTACTTTTCTAAGTGGGCAGCAGCAGTACCACTAAGGGACGTGAAGATGGAGAATATCCTCCATTTCTTCAAAACCCATGTCGTCTACCAGTTCGGCACCCCGCGACGAATAATCTCGGATAATGGACCAGCCTACATGAGCCATAAAATCAGCCGCTTTGCATAACAGCATAAAATAGATTGGAGATACTCTTCATTTTATAATCCTCGTGCCAGCGGTCTAGCTAAAACTTTCAACAAGACCTTGACGAAGATTATAAAGATAACGGTGTCCAGGAACAAAAAAGACTGGCACGAAAGGCTGCAAGAAGCACTTTGGGCATACCGCACAACGTTCAAAATAGCTACGAATATAACACCATACATGTTAGTATTCGGCACGGAAGCAGTGCTCCCACTGGAAATAGAGCTCCCCTCTCTACGAGTAGCAGTTCGATATGAGCTGACAGATGAAGAAAATAATCATCTTAGGCTTGAAGAACCTAACGCTCTTGACGAAACCCGCCATATAGCACAGCAAAACTTGGAGGCTTATAAGACAAGGATGACACGGTTATATGAAAGACTGAACAGGCCGAGAACATTCCGCTAAGGCGAACTCGTGCTAATCGTCAAAAGACCTATGATCCTCAATCATGCGAAACGGGGGAAGTTCGAGCCAAACTATGAAGGCCCGTACATCATAGACAAAGTCTACCAAGGTGGATCCTACTTGCTCATAGATATGCATGGCGAAAAACCCTTCCGGCCAATAAACAGCCGATTCCTCAAAAAATACTATGCTTAACGGTTTACGACCTGGGTCAATGATAGATGACAACGCTTGTATCCGCTCTCTATCTTCCTGAGTCAGAACCCTAAAAGTAGTATCCAAAAGATCCGTCGCCTCGAAAATAGGCGATAATGGATCGAGACGTCCCTAAACTAATACTCGTTTCCGAATGAAGAACCGAGATGTCTTTAAACTAAAACCTCTCCTCAAACACGGCGACAACGGACCGAGAAGTTCTTAAACTAAAATTTCACCTCAAACACGGCGACAACGGACCGAGAAGTCATTAAACTAAAATTTCTCCTCAAACACGGCGACACTAGACTAAGAAGTCCTTAAACTAAAATTTTGCCTCAAACACGGCGATAAAGGACCGAGATGTCTTTAAACTAAAACCTCGCCTCAAACACGGCGACAACGGACCGAGAAGTCCTTAAACTAAAATTTCGCCTCAAACACGGCGACAACGGACCGAAAAGTCCTTAAACTAATATGTGCCTCAAACATGGCGATAACGGACCGAGATGTCCTTAAACTAAATATCCGCCTTAAAAATAGCGACATCGGACCGAGCAGTCCTTAAACTAATATCCGCCTCAAATATGGCGATAACGGATCGAAATGTCCTTAAACTAAAGATCCGCCTCAAAAATGACGACATTGGACTGAGATATCCTTAAACTAAAAATTCGTCTCAAAAACGGCGATACCGGACCGAGAAGTCCTTAAACTAATCGTTCGCCTCAAATATGGCGGCAACTGACCAAGATGTCCTTAAACTAAATATTTGCCTCAAACATAGCAAAAACGGACCAAGATGTCCCTAAATTAGCACATCACTTCCAAAACGGTGATATGCTTTCTTGAGATCTATATTACAATCGAAGTTTCAACGACAAAGGTTGCAATTCAAGTCCCACTGGCTATGCAGCTACTTTAGCGATGAAGCCACCCCTAAATCCCACCAGTAAATAGATGGGTCACCCGCGGTGAAACTACTTTCGAGAGTTCCATCGTTCGTTAAAAAAACGGTATGTCCACAAGCAAAATGGGCACGGATGAAAACCTGAAAGGGTGCCGTGAGTAAAAACAGCAGGGCTACCGGCGAGTTTGTGAAAACCCAGAAGGGCGCGATCTCTTAAAAAAATGGTATGTCCACAAGCAAAATAGGCACGGATGAAAACCCGAAAGGGTGCCGTGAGTAAAAACAGCAAGGCTACCGGCGAGTTTGTGAAAAGCCGGAAGGACGCGATCTCGTTAAAAAAAATGGTATGTCCACAAGCAAAATGGGCACGGATGAAAACCCGAAAGGGCGCCGTGAGTAAAAATAGCAGGATTGCCGGCGAGTTTGCGAAAACCCGAAAGGGCGCGAACTCGTAAAATAAAAATACATATGCACTTGCAAAGTCCTCTTAATCTTGTAAGGAGAAAATACCCACGTGAGATCCTTACGACTCATATAGGAGCAACATACTTATGAATCCTCATGATTCCTAAGGAGAAATTACACTTGCGAGATACTCATGACTCGTAAGGAGAATTCCACTTATGAGACCCTCACGGCTCATAAGATTCAAAAGCCTTAAGCTACAGGGATCTTAACCTGTTCTTAAGCTGTCACATTCCCCAAAGTTGCCCTACAGACGGTCCAATATTGACCCTTGTATACAATCCACGGGCACAAATAAACATTTCCCCATCAAGTTACACCAATTGCGAGAAATGTCCCCATATGATGAACAACACTTGTAAGTCCTCTCGACTTATAAGGAGAAAACACTCTTCGAAGATCCTTACGACTTATGAGAGAAAATATCACTTGGGAATCCCCACGATTCCTAAGGAGAAAATACACCTACGAGATCCTCACAACTCATAAGAAAAAATACCTTTATGAGACCCTTACGGCTCATAAGGTTAAGAAGCCTTAATCGACAGGATCCTAACCCTGTTTGCTAAACCGTCTTTGTTCAAATCGACAAAGGCAAATGATGATTCGCTCCTAGCAATATCCCAGTAGCAGCGATGTTGATGCCTAAACAGGTGTCAAACCCCAAGTCCTTTCACAGCAAATGATGATTCGCTCCTGGCAGTATTCCAGTCGTAGCGATGCTGATGCCAAGGTTGGTATCAGATTCCAAACTCGCAATAAAAAAACAGCAGCGAGTAGCAAAAAAATGCAAATGAAATAGCCAAAATGATGGGGTAACTCGCAATAAAAATCAGCGAGCAAAAAATATATATGCATAAAAAAATAGCCGAAATGTTTGGGCAACTCGCAATAAAAAGTAGCGAGTAAAAAATATAAAAATAGCCGAAATGATTGGACACCGCGGATAAAAAGCCAAAATGATTGGGAAATCGAGACTTTCGTGATATGAAAAGCTGAAAAAATAGAGCATCGCGGAAAGAAACAAAAAAATGAAAACAAAACTTTTCTGCCCTGCAGGTAGGTCCACACCAATCCCTGTATACAATCCATGGGCATAAATGAAAGAAAGGGTACCATATTTTTCCACCAGGCTCCGTCAAAAGGAGAGCCAGATCCCGATGGTTCATATACAACCTAGAGCTCAGCTCGTCATTCTTCTCATTCTAACAGGGTGCAGACATGACGTCAACAAGGCTCCAAGGAGCCAAATCAAAAGGAGTGACGGCAGAGTTCTAACTCCAGCTCGACGTGCTTCTCATGCCAGCAGGATGTAGACGCAGCGTCATTAAAGACCCAAGGGTCGAACAAAAAAAAAGTGACGACAAAATCCTGCTCCAGCCCGACGTTCCTTCTCGATGCAGATGCAACGTTAACAAAGACCTAAAGGTTAAATCCAAAACGGAGTGACGGCAAAATACTAGCTCCAGCCCGACGTTACTTCTCAATGCAGACGCAACGTTAATAAAGACCCAAAGGTCAAGTCAAAAACGGAGCCATGGAAAATTCCTAGCTCCAAGTCTTGACGGTACATATACAATCTAAATACTACTCCAGCGTACCTTCTTACTCCATCAGGGTGCAGACGTGACATCAACAAAGCTCCAACGAGCCAAATCAAATTAGAGCAAAGGCATATTCCTAGCTCCGGAATTCAACTGCAATACATACAGCATAGAGGTCCTGCAGATGTCTACCCTACTTCGGCAAAGAAACGGCATGGAATCGTAAAACAAAAATGAAGTGATGGTATATTCCTAGCTTCGAGTCTTAACGAAAACTCATATAAAGCCTAAAAGACTATCGGAGATCATCCCACACCAACGCGGAGTGGTTATGACTCATCGGAGCTCCAAATTGAGCCTTTCAAGTAAAAAGCGACATGACAAATTCCTAACGCTTGCTCTTCCGACGGTAATATAGCCTAAGGAGATTACTTGAAGACGTCTTGTCCAGCC
The DNA here is from genome assembly GCA_030015575.1 of Agapanthus africanus. Taxonomy (NCBI): domain Eukaryota; kingdom Viridiplantae; phylum Streptophyta; class Magnoliopsida; order Asparagales; family Amaryllidaceae; genus Agapanthus; species Agapanthus africanus. The sequence goes on along the minus strand of JASDDO010000024.1, from coordinate 889,772,552 downwards.
CCCGAAGGGATCAGAGACACGACAGTCGTGGGGTTATTCGAACAACAGCTTAGAGACTGTATATCGAGGAATACATCAACCAACGCGACGGTACCACGGACAAACCATAGTACCACAAAACCTAACGGACCTCTGTCGCAAAGAATAGGGGTTATCTATATATAACGTTAGGACAAATTTGCCTGTAAACCCAAGGGAGGTAAACTGAATAAACTCCGAAATGAGTACATAAACTAGAAACTCTAAAATGAGTGAATAAACTACAAACTCCGAAATGAGTACATAAACTAGAAACTCCGAAACGAGTGAATAAACTACAAACTCCGAAATGAGTACATAAACTGGAAACTCCGAAATGAGTGAATAAACTACAAACTCTGAAATGAGTAACTAAACTAGAAACTCCGAAATGAGTATATAAACTAGAGACTCTGAAACTAGTGAATAAACTACAAACTCCGAAATGAGTATATAAACTAGAAACTCCGAAACGAGTGAATAAACTATGGTCTCCGAAACGAGTAAGTAAACTAATTAGCGCCACACTAATACATCAAAACACAGATGAGCGCATGCAGAAAGTGTATATTCTTTATTCACGAATCAAAGTGTTTAAGAGATACAATTAATACACAAAGCGGGAATACAATTGCAATTGTTAAGAAGGCGGGGCTTTCAACAAATTGACAACCTGCTCACGCGCTCCCTGTAGCTCTTCCTCGCATGCTACTAATGCGGCCAGCCCCGCTTCAATCTAAACCCACTGTTGCAAGCATGATGAAAGTTTCTCGGCGATTTCCTGCTTGGCAACCTCACAATCTTGCATGCCTCGCTCGGTAAAATCGAGGTTCTGCCTCAGTGACAGCCCATTAGAAATATATTGTTGGAGGTTTTTTAAAATAACTTGCAGCTGCGCGGCATTTGCTTCAATTTGAGCGCGCAATTGGATAGATTCACCGGAAGCTGTCTCACGCTCCTTTCACTTCAGGGCCAACTTTTGTTCAAAATATTGAATGGAATCGGCACTTTTCTCGATCCACAGGACCCGCTGAGCCTTCAAGGTCAATACTTCAGGATTGAGATGCTTGAGCTCGATCTCATGCAGACAAGCCTCGATCTGCTTACAATAATCAACCCAAAAGCCGACGAAATCTTCGTTGTGGAAATTCAAAAGCGTTGCCAGCATAGGGTTGACGTCGTCAGCGAAATCCGCAGCAGAAGTGAGAGCCTCGGCATCAAGATCTTTGATAAATTCATTTAACATCCGCTTGCTAGTCACCGTGCCCCTGGAAGAATGACCCATAGCAAAATGCCCCGTAGGCATGGGAATTTGAGACTCAAAAGGAGACCAAACCGGTGTAGCTGCTGCAAAATAAATCACGCACGAATAAGAGTCAGATTTCAACTTAAAAAATAAAGAAGAAAGCTAATGGATGAGATCTACCGTACCAGCTGTTGAAAGTGGCAAGACAGGGAGCATGGGAGGCTCGGCTATTCCTTCACTCCCTCCCTCGAGCCATGATATTGTGTTCAATATCAGGAAGGCTTAGAAACAGAAAGCTTACTCATGAAAAAAAGAAACACCAAGCGAAGAATATACTAACCAATGCCGGAAGGGAGAACGAATTCCGATTGGAAGGTAAAATGCGGGCTTAACACCTGGTGTAAGTGATCAAAGAGCACTCCTGCAGGATTGCGACAATATATGGTTAATGCAAGAAAATGGTAACTACAATGAAGCAAAGAAATGAGAGATCTTCACCTTCCAGAGTTCGGGGAGACGCAGAAGAGAGGGGTAGAATCGTGACAGTCAGGGCAATAACCGACAGTAATTCTTCAGTCAGTACTGCATCAGGGTTTACCATGCCTATACACAGAATAAATGAGATATCATTAGAGATTCCTAGCGGGATTAAAAACTCAAAGATAATAACTCAAGGAGTACCTGATAGGGCAGAAACCGAGACAGTGCCCGAAGTGTCACCAGTTGTGACGGCTTCCTCGGTTTCCATTGGGAAAGTGGATTCAGCATCCATACCTTCATCTCCTGACTCGATAAGGGCCATCGTAATGCTTGCATCACCCGCCGATACTAAGGATCCACAAAGAGAAGAAGCGGCAGTCGGAACAATTCCATATTCGGCTGTGGTATCCGTCATCGGCTGCTTCAGCAACGCCTCCTGTGGTGGTCATGGGAAGGCCTCAGCCGTAGTCAGTAGCTCTGAAGGCTTTTCTGCATCACCACTCAGAATTGGCATTATACCCGGAACAACCTGGGTCATAGTGGTTCCTGTAATAGGACAAAGAAAAAAGTCAGGTCATGAATAAAAGGAACTAAATATGTAAAGGCGTAGTGAAACGTATCATACCAAGGCCTAAGGAGGCGCGGAGCCTCTCCTCCACCTCATACGTCTTAAGGGACGCCAAGAGAGCCTCTTCAGTAGAAATGCCTGTTAAGGAAGAGAGCGTTAATAAAGCGTAATAAGTTCAAATAAATGGTGGGGAATATATACAGGAGAGTGTAAACGAAGTATACCAGACTCCGCAATAGAGGCTAACGCCACTTTTTCATGGGCTAGTCGTTTGGAAGCTTCAATGGCAGCCTGAAAATCGGTATCTGTCATAGGCGCATCGAACAGACCGTCGTTGGTGCCATACTCGTACAAGCCCTCGCTATAAGGAGCATGAGGCTCCTGGCCGAATACGACGTCGGCAGAGAATAAGGATTTCTTCTTCTTCTGCGAACTATCACCAACAGCCGATGATAAGAGCTTTTGCTTAACAGGCTTCTTTGGACGACGGGTTCCGATCTCAAAACCAACGCCCGATGCCGGAGACACCACGGTTACCGCTGTCGTAATAACATCTGGTCGAGACTCACTAGGAAAAGCGTGCGGGGCTATAACCGTAGCGATCTCTCTCAAAGAAGGGAGCACGACCGCCCGTCGCTTCAATGGGACCGCTGGATTACTGGCTGGGACAACATCCTTGTAGTCAAGCAGCAGCCGCCTCTCCTCTTTGATGACAGCACCCGTTGCATGCTGGTACCAGGCAACATAAGCATTCATAGCCTTTGAAATATAACTCGGCCCGCTGATGAGGAAATGGGACCCCGTATTTAACCGCATGAAATGATGCGCCGCACTCCGAATGCCCTCTTTCGTAGCAACCGGATCAATCAGGAACGCCTCGAGAGGAATGCATTGGTTGTAACCTAATTGCTGGGCAAAGCGATGCAGGTTATACCTCATAAACAGCACCGAGGCGTTCTGTCTAAATACCAGAAAACCTGGCCTGATAGAATACATGTGTACAACATATCGAGCCCTCAACATAGAAGCCCCATCCTTAAAAACATCATGCAACGGTTGGATCACATTGGAAGATTCTTTACCGATGGTCAGGACTTTATCGACAATGGTCATGCTGTTCCCAACCATGCATAGGTGAAGGAGCAATCGCCGAGCCTTCCGCTGTGCTGGATCTGGAGCAGAAGAGTCAACTAGGTGCATGAACCGAGGAAAATTGTAGCTTTCGTAAAATCGGGGCCGTTTATGAACACCAAAAGCACCCAGCACATGCATCTCGACCCATGAGGTGAAGTTGTGCAATGGGAGATTTACAGTCTTTACCCTCGGCTGAGTAGTGTCGGCTGCTAAGCTTAGGCCATGATATAAATAAGCCAGTCCCGTGACCCCAATGGCCATGCACATCCCCACGACGATGCGATGAGCTGGATAAAAGACAGAGTGCATCGGAAGCGCAAACCAACTCAGCCACAAGCCGATAAACCCAATGAAGAACGTCTCCTCGTCAATGTCCGGAGTGGCAATCTCTGCGAAGGGGACAACTGGAGTATCTGGAATAAAGAAGTTATTTAGATCTGCCTCTGTGGTCGGTAAGTTGTCCGGACCAAATCCGAACGGGTCGTCGAGTTTGGCGAACTTCGCAGCTTGTTTAGAAAGAGCCTCTGGACGAAGAAAGTGGGCGATGAAATCTGTGAAGCTAACTCCGTGTCCACCAGACTCCAGGAATAAGCTCTCGTACATGTTCAACACCTTGATCAAGCTCAGAAACTAGTATTGAACGTCATTCTCCAGAGTAATACCCATTACCACTGATTTGGTGGCAAAGATATACTCATCAGGGGGAAGTATCTCTTCGTGATGTTCCCCTCTAACGGGTAATCCAGATATCTCCGCAAATTCCTCCAATGAGATTAAAACCTCCCGATCCGATAAGAGAAACGTGTGGGTCAGGATGTTCCATTGTTCCAGAAAAGATTTGACCCACCACACATGAGGATTGTGGTAGTGAAAGAGGGACGCATAGATCACCGAATACAGCCCGGTCTTCAGTAGCAGCGATTTCTTGGCTGACAGGATATATCGAGCCCACTGTAGATAGCCAGCTGAATGGCGGGGAGTCATTCTTATTATATAAACTTGCCCCTAAGGACGTGACTCTCCTTGTCAAATGCGTCGCCCTAAAATGTCCAGGGTCATCGACGGTTGCACTGGTATTGATGCCATGGAAGGCTGAAGACGACCTTCCGAGGTCCAGTTGACCTCTTCTACTGCGTAAGTTACCAGCGGCGGGTCAGCATAATGGATCGCCGGGATCGGCTCCGAAGGCGCTGTGCAAGTAAAACTGTGCTGACCCCAGATAATTTGACTGTACCATGAACCCCACAGATGAAGAGACTTTTGCTCTGAGTCATAGTCCCGAATAAGTGCGAAGACTTCCCGATCTGTAGGTGCGTCGGCGAAAGCACTCTCCGAGCGAACGAAAGGGAAGGAGGAATCGGAAGCCATAGTACCTGCACTAAAAAGGAGGAGGGGTTAATTATCGACACGATGTTCTAACATTTTTATTACACCTAGAATTGTGCTGCGTGGTAAAAGTCACCACAGTTCAAAGGGAAAGGGACAAGGGGCCCCACAAAATTAAGGTAATACCCCCACCAATGATGAGGCAGGCACTCATTGTGAGAATCCATAAGGATTCTCATTTAATGAGAAAATCTCATTGAACTACGGAGTTAAACTCACTCGAGAAATGTGTCATACAAACAGATTTCAAATCTGCCAAAAAAGGATCCTAAAAGGAAAATAAGAAAAGGAATATAATTCCCATAAAAGAATTTCTTTAAAAGAAATTTTTTTCTCAGAGCCAAGCCTTGTACAACAGTGGGATAAAATCCCAGAAATCCGCTCGGGAAATGGAATTAAATTCCAAATAACTTTCAAAAATCAAAGTTAGTAACATGGTAAAACCCTAAAGATCTTTAAGACCTATGGTCTACTCAAATAAAAGTTTTAGATCTCTAAGAGATCATTACAAGAGAAGAGCAAAGCTCTGATAATGGATTAAAAAACCCTAGAACATGAAAAGATTCTTTCAAGAGTTAAATCATGGACATGATTCTTACCAATTTTGACAGAGTTTTAACTCTAAGGGGAGTTTCTTTGGACAGAAATCTGACCTTTGAAAAGAGAATTAAATTCTCAATGAAGGAAGAAGACTCAAGAATATGAGGGAAACAACAGTCATCTCAAGGGCCAAAGGCCCTATTTATAAAACATAAGAGGACGGTTCAACTCCCCAGAAGATCAAACGGTGGAAAATGTGCCACCGGTGCACTCACGTGTGAGCCACGTAAGCGCAACGGTGGGGGGCATTTGTTTTCCCCCAATAAAATAGCAAAGCTCTGTTCCAATTTAATAAGGCGGCACCTCATGTGCTCTCCACGAGGGCGCCAGCGTCAAAGCCAATCTCATAGGATTAAAATCCTATGATGGCGCCTCACATGGTCCTCACGCAAGCGCCAATGTGCAAAGCACAGAAGCACTTTCTGAATAAAGAGTCAAACTCTTAGAAGGTGCCTCACGTGTTATCTACGCGGGCGCCAATGTGCAAAACACAGAAATGCCCATCTTAAGAATTAAATTCTTAAGCAGTGCCCACGTGCACAACACGTGAGCACCAGCGTCCAAGTTAATATCTATAGAATTAAATTCTACATTTCTCCAATAAAGATTGGGATAATCTCTGTTAAACAGAGTCATTGGATCAAAGATCCAATGGAGAAAACATCTCCCAAATCTTTCTAAATAAGAAAGCTACTCTCGGTTGGATCAATGATCCAACAATAAAATAAAATTCTATTTCTTGAGAATAAATTCCCTCAACCTTTCAAAGTAAGAAAGATTGCTCTCTGTAAAACAGAGAACCGGTGGATTAAAAATTCTAATGGTGATTAAAAATCACCGTTTTATAAAATAAATTTTGTATAAGTGAAAAATATTTCCCCAATCTTGTTAAAAAAAACAACAAGAAAATATGTTCTGTAAAACAGAAACTCTTGGATCAAAAATCCAGCGGTGGGTAAAATTCCCCAAATCAATTAGAATCTCTCAATGAGAGATTTCCTCAAAGCTAATTAACAAATTGCCTCTACTGTATAAAGGACCCAAGACTTCAAGTCTGAAGAGAAGGACCCCCCCTATGAGCTTCTAAAAAAAGAGACAAAAATCTTCAAAAGGAACAGAGAATTGAATTCTCAAGGAAGAAGATCTCCCTCCTCAAAAACTCTAGGTAAATAAAAAAAATAGAGATCAAAATATCTCATTTACCTATTGAAGGGTTTAACCCTTTTAAAAGAACTTAGTTCTTTCTCTGGATCTGAGATCCGCGAGGCAAGTCTCCCACAAGTTGAGAATTTAATTTTCATCGGGAAAAACTTGTTCATGAGAATCAAAGATTCAGAAAAGAACCAGAAATTGAGCTCCTCAAAACAAAAGCATACAAGAGAAACCTAGTTCTTACAAAAGAACCTAGTTCTTAAAAATGAAGCTTGATCCTAGATCTTCAAAACAAAGATCCTGGTGATCAATAATGGGCAAAAATGCCATCAACAGAGGAGAAAGGAATTCAGCGCCCCACGGGCTTCCCACGTGAACGACTCTAAAAGCGCCTAGCGCCTCACGTGCTCCTCACGTAGGCGCCAGAAAAAAGAAGTGTTTAGCACTCATTGGACAGCGCCCGGCGCCGCACGTGAAAATCACGAGGGCGTCATAAAGTGCTCAGCACTCCATAAGAAAAAGGGAGAGCCAAACAACTAAGTATTCAACACTCATTGGGCAGCGCCTCACGTGTTCCCCACATTGACGCCATAAAGAGCTCCTAGCACTCCATATAAAGATAAAATGAGTAAAGTGCTCAACACTTATTGGGCGATACCCATGACTGAAGGCTCCACATGTTTATATGTGGGCGTCAGAACTCGTATAAGCGCTCATCACTTTTTGCATAAAAAGAGAGACTGAATAAACAGAGCCCAAGCTTAGCACTTTTTTCAAGAAAAAGAGGAAGACTAAGCAGACTAAAATCCAAATTGGCTAAGTTGCTAAAGTCTTGCAACTGAGTCCAAATGCTCTGTTGTTGGATCTCAACTAAAATTTGATGATCCTTAAATGTTGCTAAGTTGATCTTAGTCTCAGATAAGACTAACGTATCCTTAGTTAAAAATAAATTGAGCCCAAACATTCATATGTTTAAGTTGATCTTAATCTCAAATTAGATTCACGGTCCTTAAACCAAACAAAACATTTTTTGCCTAAATTGGCTAAGCATATATTTATGATATCCAAATTGATATCCAAAGTGATCTTAGTCCCAAACATGACTAATGATCTCCCATCGATGATATCCAAAATGATATTCATCTCATGTCTCCTAAGTTAATCGTAGTCTCTAATATGACTGACAATTCTTAGTTCCATCACACCATTTTCCCTCAAATACGGGATTTGGTTCGAGGGTACATATCTTCACACCTCTGATATATGTCGTAGTAATTCCTCAACGTCTTTAGAGAGATGGCAGGTCTCGACGACCAACAACTTCTTTCGTTGATGCACTTCCAAACTGACGTGCATGCCTCAAATTGGACCGTGCCCTAAATTGGGGGAATTCATATCTCCATTGTTCACTCTGCCACGTAACAAAAAAACGTGCGCACAGGGTGAATGATGGACCTAAATTTCCCTAAACTAACATTCGCCTCCAAATACGGCGATAATGGACCAAAATTTCTTTAAACTAATATTCACCCCCAAATATGGCGACAAAGGACCGAAACGTTCTTAAACTAACATTTCCCCTCAAACATGGCGATAATGGACCGCGATATCCTTAAACTAAAATAATCGATCCCAAACGCTCATATGTTTAAGTTGATCTTAATCTCAAACCAGATTAATGATCCTTGAATCAAACCAAACCCAAATCAAAGAATATACGGATTTGGACTAATCCACGCCCTACGGAAGACAACATAAAATAGTCTCCATATACAATCCACGGGCAACCAACATAAAAAAAAACATACACACGACATGAAGTGAACCTTTGGAGCAGGAGAAAGTGGTTATCGCGATGCGGTAACGTAATTAACTGCAGAGGCTTGCGCTTGCAGGGAAGAGCGTCCCAACAATCAAAAACTCCTCGTAAACGAGGAGGAATCTGATAAAGTCTGCTACAACGGTCGCATCAGTCCAAACCTTCGATATACGGTACAATAAATCAACTTGGCATCTTCGGAGAGGTGGAAGGATAAATCCAAATAGCATCTACCCCCAGGATTCAGGCCGGACGTCCCGACGTCCCGGTCCGTCTTCCGGCGGTGAACAAGTGCTTATATGCGCAATTTTGTATGGGGCAAACTTCTTCTTAAGTACGACTTAAGGTCAAGTGCGCATTGTTCACCAGAAACCTATGGCTTTCAATGAGATAAGGATTTCTACTTTTTTATTTTATGGAGTACTTTCATGATGTATCCCATTTTTACGAAAATTGTTACACTTTTTATCTGAGTCAAAACTGTTCAAGAAGCAAAATCTTCTGTTTTTATTATATGTATCAAGACATATGTTGATAAATGTCTTGCATCTTAGAATTAATCTCTCGTAAAAGTATGAACTTTTATATGAGAGAGATCGGCCCTAAAATGTTTCGATCTTTCATAGAATGAATCAAGAGATTCAGCAAAAAGCAAACGCTTTTATCGTAAAACCAAAGCTTTAATTTTTATCAAGAAAAGGATCTTCTTCCTCTCTCTTTTTTTACCTTGATGATAAAGAGAATCAAAAACGATGAAGCTTTTTCTTGTTTGAGAGAGGTGTGCACTTGATTGCTGTCCGCTTTCTCAAGAATTATGAACGTAATCAGCCTTTTCTATCTCCCTTTTTAAGATCTCTATTTATAGTAGAAGGTCCATTAGGGTATGTTGAAATTTATTATGAATTTATTTGATTTTAAATGATTTTAAATTGATTCATATCAATTTAGAGGCCTTGTGCACCGTTGAATCTTTATCCAAAATTGATTTGATTTATTTTGTTAAATCGCCAATCAGACGATTTTGATTTTTATAACAATTTTATACAGAAGCATATGCTTCATTGGCTGCAAGTGCGCACAGTAAGGATGCGCACACGTGTTGCGCACGTGTCACTGTCTATCTCATATATTAGCTTTCATATGCATATGTATAGATGCGCACGTCATTAAAGTAGATTTCTAACATGTGCGCACTTGACACTTGCGCAAGTGTTTTAAGCCATTTTATTATAAGTGCGCATTTGATATTGATGAGCATTTAAATATGTGCGAACAGTACCGAACACGATAAGGCATGCGCTACGCATGCCAACAGAGTCTCGAAGCAAGTAAACAAAAGAATCTTGAAATATGCATGTTCGAACAATTAGCAAATCCCGAATGGAATTCTTTCCAGCTGATTTTACTTCAGCTACTAAATCCATGATTAACAAAACGATGTGAGACACGAACAATAAATCTCCACCTCGGCTCGCATCCGATCGAAACCAAGGTCAACACTGGAAGATGATAATGCCTCGATAAAAACTTCGGAGATGAAACATGTCACATGATTACTATGACAATTTAGAATCGCACTTAACGTGAGAATAGATGAGGCACTGAAAGGGTAAGGAACTCCATCTTCAACCCAAATCCGCATGGTAACCGCGTCTCGAAGTAATAACAAGTATCCATGACTTTAACTGAAGCTGATTCAAACTATAAACACTGAAGTGGGGATGTCTGCAACAGAAGATGGAATTATTCAAATCTAACTCCATCAATGTGTCTAAAACGCCTGAAAAACATAGGGTTACACATTTGGATAGTCAAAATCAGTCATTGAACGCACGATCCATAGAGAAATCAACCTAAGCCGTTGATTAAAATAAACCCAATCAGAATTTTTTTTATTGCTCTCCACTTGTGCTGTTCTAAACTGCACACTTGATCCCAAACAATTTACCTTTGCTCCTTTATGTGGGCACCATAAAAAAATTGTTTATGCATGCACAGCATGTGTCTTTCTTATCTCCGTCATATCCCTAACATCTTTGAGATTTTACCGCATAAACAGTCGGCGCCAACATAGCCATCCTAAAGCGCTAGCCATCTCGTAGACCATCACCAGCGCCTCCACATTGCCACACCATTAGGCATGCTTATAGGCACTTGTAGTTGCGCCCATGCGCTCCTCCACGCCAACACCCTCTCATGCTACTGTGAGCCTCTCGGCTTCGCCGCTGACCACTGACCCATCGCTGGTTCACCACGCCTTTTGCTCCTCCGAAGCCAATCTGAAGTCACCACTTTCATAGATCTAGTAAAGACCGATTAGATCTTACAACCGGCTCTCCAACATCAAGATCGGCCCACTGCCATTTTCTAGTACATGAAAACCCTCTGCCAGTCACTCTAATCTATCACTACTATAGAGGAGATCATTCATAACGGTTAGAACCATTATCTAAACCCCTCTTGGTAATAGTTCTAACCGTTACACAACCGTTACAAATAGTCCCATCACCAGAAATTTGGTAACGGTTCCAACCGTTATGATTGACCCCATTTGGTAACGGTTGGAACCGTTACCACATAGGTGTATAGGTAAATGATATCTAAAATATATCATATATCTGCTAGGAACCGTTACCAATATCTAGCCGTTCGCAATATGTAGCAGGTTCTGATATATTTTAGATATCATTACCTTGTACTAACCATTACTAACCTCTATGGTAACGGTTCTAACCGTTACTAAAGAGGTAACGGTAACGGTTGGAACCGTTACCAATATGTAGAATTTTTTAAAAACTTGAAACACCCCGCACGCTACTTTCATTTACAACCAACAATACAAAATAATAATATCACCAAATCGCACGCAATTATAATACAAAACAAATGTTCATATCTAAGGTCATTAGGACGATCCACCTCCATCGCCATCCCATGACCTAAAGATATTCCCTATCTCTTCTCATAACACCAGCTACATGGTCTCCACCTGTTGTTGCGTCAGCTGCTTGACCCACTCCGTAAGCGCTTGCAGCTACCGATGCGTCTGCTGATGAATATCCTGCTGATGCGCCATCTGCTCGCGGAGCATTCAAATCTCCTGCCGACGCTGCTGCCGTATCTGCCTGCGTTTGGGTCACGGTGTACTCATGGATGTACTTATGCTCAGCAAAGAGTTGGCGGGCCCCTGGACCATCCCTGCACTCATAACCACCGTGTTTCCCGCCTGATAGCTTGTCGAAGACAGGAGCATTTGTAGTAATCAGATCGTTGGGGCCAAGTCTTAAGAGGGCCGTCCTCTCTTGGAACTGGAACTGTAAAGATTATATATAGATATATACATATGTGTTAACTTAAAATACATAATCGACTTGATTAAATGAAACTTATTGTGTACTCACCGGTGCCCTTCTGTAATTCGACCCACCCAGCAGGAGGATTATACCTGGCAGGATCTTTCTTTTTTTGCGATAAAATTAGGATTTATTTTAATAAGTAATTTGCGACAAATAAAACATATATTTTTAGGCGTCGAAGTACTCACGAGGAGATACTGTGCGCTGGCTTACGTGCGCTTTCCCTAGATCGGGACAGCGTAGGATCTCACACCGTTGTTTCGGTTCTGCTTGTTGGAAACTGACTCCGCCTTGCAAATATAAAAAGGATTATATTGTATTTCAGTATATGATTTCATGTTATGTTTTTATAATCTTTAAAATTAAATTTATACTTGAACATCCGTACAAGAAAAGTACTCGACCAGCTGCGACCAATCGAGTCTTAGGACATCCAAGGCTATCCGATCCATCATCTGCCCTCACTGCTCCTCGGTCGCCATGACCCAGGCATGATAGTAAAGCTTCTTTACGTCACATCGACATCTTCTCTTGATATTCTGCATCTCGTCTATGACCCAGACAAGGGCGCGATGTGCATCGAACGGCACATTGGAATGCCGATGAACCTGTAATATCGTCGGGTCTGAAATTACAAAATTATATATATATATATATATATATATATATATATATATATATATATATATATATATATAACGACGATTGAAATTAAAATGTTTAAAAGAATATGTGATACCGTGTCCGACTCAAAAAATTCCCGGGCATTAGCGGTCTGGCGTGGGTCCCACCTAAGATGGAGCTGGTGCCGATGGTATGTATGGACCCCGTGGCCCATATAATCCCCCCTCTTAGTAGTTTTGTCGCCAACATGCACACCCTTCTCATTGAACATCAGCGTCCAGGGTCTGGTTCCATCGACTGGCCTGGAGCTGGAGAGCTGAGAACGACCCCCTCTCCTAGCACTGTTGGAGCATGCAAAAAGATATACAGACACAATATTATAATATTCAGAATATATATAGCATTTTACAAATTAAAATTAAAATTAAAATCGTTATTTAAAAGCTTTCAAGAAATAACGATTATACATGTCCCTGATGTCCCTGGGGTGCTGCTAGAACTAGCGCCAGACGCCATCCCACCGGTAGAACGTGGATCTACAAACACTAAACTTCTATATGATTCAATAGAATTTAATAGATAACTAAAATTTCAATAGATAACTACATTGTAATGATATATTAAATTATAAATGAGTAAACTATATATCAGGTGTAGGAGTGACTAGGGTGCCCGGATCTACTAGGGCGCTAGTAGGGGCTGCTGGGGCACTCTCAGCGGTGGCCAGATTTGCTGGGGCTGGCATGGAGCTCTCGCCAAGCTCGACCATATGTCTTTTCTTCTGACGTTTTCCTATGCCTTCCATCAGACCCTACATATATATCCAATATTACTTCATTACTTATAATCATTATACAATTTAAAACATTTATTTCAATTTCATTACCTAACATATTTTTCGATACATTAGCTGAAGATTCCCTAGGTGGATTCATAAAATCTTGATATATGGCAATCAATTAGGGAATATCACGTCTTACTAACGTATTGTTCGATTGCGCAGATTCGTGATCGTTGGTACGCTCAATAGAATTCAATAGAAAGACTGAGTCATGTTAGCGTCTCTTCCTCGTCACTCTTATCTTCAGAGACATTCAATGTTGGCACATTATAATAATCTCTCGGTTTTCAAGACAAACAACATTTCAGTCGACCTTCTTCAAGTCCCGAGAATTATAAATTTTCTTGCCATTGAAGGAAAGATACGTATTCGTAGGTTGTCCGCTGGGTGTTAACCATAGTGAGATGGTATTTATCGATCTTCATACCCTGTTCAGACATGGTATCATACCATTTGCATTGGAATATATAAAATGGGACAGTCTTATGCATGTATGAGACCGCTATAACTTCCTTAAGAACACCGAAGTATGGTTTTCCTTTGTCTTCGACGGTTGTGACGCCGCTATTTTGTATAGCTCTAATACGTTCCTTCCTTTCGATCCTAAATTTATAGCCGGAAAACCCGTACCCGTTGTCAAACGCAGCTGCAGTAATTAGACCGCTTAAAAATTTGTGAACCTCTTTATCAATCTTCTCTCCATGATTTAATTGTCCGTCGACTTCTTGTCTACACCAAGCAGCGAAAGTGTGCTTTTGTTCTTGTTCGATTCTATCGGCCGACCATCTAGGACTTGATTGCTCGAGTTTTTTTTTGTGTGAGGTGTTCTCAATTTAGATCGGTTAGATTAAATTTTATTTCGGATGTTTAAATGGATGAAATTATTACTTGCTCTGCGTATGAGTAAAACATTTGCTGGTTAGCAAGATGTACACATGTACACTGCCGATGAGATCGTAAGACATGTCTTTTAATTTTTTTGCTCCAATTAGACCGTCAGGCACACACGGCGATTTGTTCATCTTCGTCCTAACATCATCGTTTAGAAAACGAGTACAGAAAGGCGTGACTTCTTCCAAGAAATAACCTTCCGCAATCGAACTTTTAGGACGATACTTGTTGCGGATATAGTTTTTAAAATTAATAAGTATCTGTTGAAAAATTATATATATTAATTTACCACGATGATGTTTTTAAAGTTAATAAGTATTCGGTTAAGAATATCCAGCATCTCATTCTATGAGGAAAGAGCCTTGATCCCTTCATGGGGAGTTCACTCTTAAGTAAAAGTTTATATTACTAGTTTTAAAATGCGGAGCCTAAACCACTCCATTTCAAAGCCACTCGAGTTCCTTCAACGATATCAAGTTCATTACATTAAAGATTTTTTTCCAAAAACCAGCCGTAGCCCTCCATCATTTTGGATAAATAGCACATAGTATTCATGCGGTATTTGTTGGCCAAAGTCAAAGCATCGTGAATGGTAAGTGTGTGTTGTTTATTCGTAACATGGTTAGATGCTTTAGTTTAGGACAATCATACCTTGTTGGCCAAAGTCAAGGGTGTATACGGGTGGATCTAAATTAATATGGAAAATGACGGATAGAACTTGACTTGCATGTTATGATTTGTTGGACAAAATCAAGATCATAACCGCTAGGGGAAAAAACCATATCGGGAGTTTCAAATATATGGGAAACTTGCTAAGTTTGTGCATACCTTCTGGAGTATGGTAATTTTGGTCGGCTTCCGTCAAAGTTATCATACAATGATAGTTGGGTCCCGATACCCACTGATGAGTAGGTATTACTTCTCGGAAGATTTTCACTTCACAAATAGCTAACCTATTAGGTGTCTAGAAAGTGTTAACGAGATTACACCTCTGCGGAAACGGGGTTATTAATTGGGTCCATGCGAAAGCACGGGGGACTTCTCTCGGAGTACCAACACCAACTTGGCTGAATGGTTAGCAAACTTGTAGGGTGTATATGATCCCGACCGGTTCTCCTTTTAAGGTTTGAAAGAGAATTCAAGGAAACAGTGGGAGCCATCCTGATTAGATAAAGTGATTAACTAATCTAATCTTGATAAAGTGCACGATAAGTGTTTCTTTTATCTTTCTACTTACAGCAACCCATGACTTACCTAAAACTCATTAACCAAGTTAACCGAACTTTCTTATACACGTTGGCTTTGGATTGTTGTGATTCACGACAAAGTCGCAAATATCACTTTTACTCCTACTTTCCCCTTGCATTTCTCCATAACATTCCGTATCACTACGATGATCCATATTGCTTAGAAATTTCCATCGTATAGTTACATATGAACTCGAAGAAATTATTTCAATCGAGGATGGCTACTGGATTTGGAGAATTTAGATTGTATTATTCGGTTGTCTCTTCCTTTTACCTTCATCCAGGTTGCGAGAGCTTCTTGTATTAGGAGAGTACACCTATTGCGCTTATTGGATAGTTTTCTTCCAAATCTTAGACCGGTGCCGAAAGGTAGGGAAAGAAGAAAATCAGTTAGCGTAAGTGCGGTGTACATAAGGTAAGATATAGAGATATATAAAGGGGTCGAAGTGGGGGCAAATAAAATTGCGACTACTGTCATGAATCTGGATAATGAAAAAGGAATTATTAGGAATATCCGGCCATCCTCTTGAAACATTTATGTTTCAGATTTACTATGTACCCGTAAATGAGAACTATTTTCCCAATTAATTCTGACTCCGCGGTATGTATTTACCGGATTTGGATCTCACATCGACACAACGTTATAGATACCGAGTAAGAGTAGAATCTTGGGAAATGGGCGATCTGATCCTTAATATCGGAATTCGTTGTAATTAGTGATATTGGATTGAATCGTCTGGCTTTGCCTATCGTCAAATATTTGGTTTCGAATAACCATTGTTATGCACCAATTTTTAAAATGATATATCTATATCTTTATTTTATAAAATAAGATATAAATTTTGAAAACTGTGTTCCAAAAATTTACCTTTATCAGTTGAGGATAAGATAAGGTGCATTGAATACATTCTCGACCATACAGTTTTCAACTTACAAAATACAGAATTTGAGTTAGTATACTCTTGGGACTTATACATGAAAATGTATGTGTAACGACTCTAAATTTTTTGTACGGAAATTTTACTGTTGATATACAAGAAAAGAGTATTACAGCCAGAGTTTGAGTTATAAGTCACTTTTATTAAATAAAAGCAAGAATTAACTTGTAGCTCACTGGTAAAGCCCTTGCACTGGTGTGACGTAGCCCCTGTGTTCGATTCCCATCAGACATAATTATTTTTTCTGATTTTTCTTTTTAACTTTTTGGAAGCTTAAAAAATTTCACGTACAATACACGGGAAATGAAAAGTTCAGAAAAATCAAACATGTGGAAATTGGTGTAAATACAGAGTTCATTAAATGGCACGAATCTCGAGACAAATGCCTTAAGATCGACCGGCCAAACTAGCCAAAAGACCGGCACCGACGGCTCAGATGAGTCCAATGAACTCCGTTCTCTGCACACTCATCTCTTCAGCTACCCTTAACTCTTCTGCACTGTTTGATTTCACGTCAATCAAACAGAGACCCTTCATTTCACAATTTAACACCATTTTAATATTTTTTAATCCACAATTTTAATTCCCAAACCCTAATTCTCCACTATAAATATCATCCCATACTTTGGTTCAGCACCATTCTAAAAATTCTAGCCAAAACTCTCTATAAAGTTTCTACGTGCAAGTGGAGTTAGCGAGAAAGTTGCTTCCGGTGAAGATCGAAGCCAATTCCGGAGCTTCCGCGACGCCCTGAAGCATCCCTCTACTTCCCCACTCTTTCCTTGAAATTTCTAAACCGTAATTCCCTCCCAATTCTCCTTTTCATTAATACTCATTTTAAATCAAATATCGGAAAAAGTTGAGTTATTACTGATATCATCTTTTCTAAAACCTATAACTCAATTTTCTTTTATCATTTGGTCAAACCAATTTTACCACTTCACTTGTAATCTTAATACTAATGTTTAGAATCAAGTTTAACCAAGAATCTCATGTGAAACAACTATAATTGAACTTTTATATTAAAATACATTGAACTTTGTTATCACACCTTTTCGACTAATCGTTTAAACAATACCTTTAGGAAAACTTCACGGGGTAACGACCTACCCTACACGCATACTTGGTTTCATAGAACGATACCTAATTGTATGTATTTTTGGTTCGAATATAGTATTTACAATAAAATACCACATAATTTAAAACCGGGTTTCTTTTAAAACAATATTTCATACACCTTTGCAATTATACATCTACAACCCTCTTTAGGGGACCTGCTAATGGATGGTGTGGATTATCGCACATCCTGGGGATAGTAGAGCGAGATGCAGACCTCTTCACGGAGTATTCGATCTCGAAAGGATATAAATACGGTTTTTAAGAAAAACGAATTATTAAATAAAACTAATTTTTAAATTATATAAAATTATAAATCCTTATTTTCAAAATATAATGAACCTATATTTTTCTAAAAACAAAAGATTAACAAATGCCAATAAAATACCATCAAGATACCAAAAAGGCAAGTTTTTCAATAAAATACCATAAACTTTCCAAAGCTAAGTATTTATCACTAAAATACCCCCAATACTTAAAATCCATGCTCATGAAAACCCTAAGTAATACTAATCACCCTCGAGGTTTACTTTAAACTATATTAAAAATATTTTTCCATAAAACTCCCTCGAGATATATATAATCACTATTTTAAGGATTCTAGTAAATATGGGTTTAAGCGGGATCAATTCTCTTGAGCTCCAGGAAGCCAGAGAAAGTGAGTGCTTCCCTATTTAAGGTAGACAACTTAACGATGTTATCAATGGAAATTGTCTTGGAAAAATACACAAATCCTGCCGTCCATGTGTAGCAGTTGTTGATGACTCCCGAACCTAAGAATTCCAGAGTTAAATCGGTTTACAATTGTCTGACTCAATCTGAGTCCAAGCTCAAACCTGAATCCAAAATCAAACATGAATATGAACATTCGAAACCAAACATCAACATGTATACTTGACTTGACTTGACCGAACCATGGTTATAAATTGACTTGAACTTGAAATGACTACTTGAATACATGATTATATCCTGAACATGAATACCTGAACATTTTATATCGATGGTTTCGGCAAGACTTGTAAACATAATCTATACAATACAACACGTGGGGATAAAGGGGTAGATTGGTATGGAACGTATTATCGTGGCACGAGAGTTCACTTAAAAGACATCTATATGAATTCTCGTGCCGTTGTCCCGTGGGTTATGACGGGGCCTTGTACTATATGTTACCATAGTCCACGGGGTAAAATGGACTCCTCTTGTATACATGAATACCTTCTTTACCAAATTAAAAACAACAACGTTATAACAACTATCATATACCAGTAATTAGTCATATACACTTTACTGTTCATTTCTCTTTATACACTATCTTCTCTTTCTTCTTTTGGGACTTACCGAGCGTTAGTTCGCTGACGACATTCCTTTCTGTTTGTTCTTTGGAATGTTCGTCAGGAGGACCGGACACTGAAGAGATCGAGCCGAGCCAGGAGGACTTGGACCATCTTGCGGCATAGCCCGACTACTAGTTCCACTGCACTTATTTTTTGTATGTCACTGTTTAGGCACTGCTTTAATCATTGTATCTTTTATTTCAAAACAGTTGTTTGTAAAGTTGAATGTAAATAAAGTTGTTGTTTTATTTTAATACTCTTGTCATTCTTGTACATTTACATATTGCTTAATTACGCTTCACGTATTTATTTCTTAGTAAATACATTGCGGCCTGCCACATCACCGTTTCCGTCTACTGGGAAGCGGGGCATGACAGTATGTTGTCCAGTGTTCTTTAGAACAAGGGGTTGGTACTCATACTTCATTCAGGTTTACCTATGAATTCTCTGGTTTTAGACACACATTCGTTGTAATGGAAGGTCCAAATTTTTTGAGAAGTTTATAAGTATAAGAATAAAGTAGAGAACCCTACGTTGGAAGTATCAGGATTTTTCGAAATGATCGAAGATATAGATACTTATGATAGGTATTCCATCATAGTAATATTGAGAACTTGATTCTCTCTAGGGTTACTCATCCGCGGGTTCGCTTCTTAATGCGTAATGTTGTATTGGCTTTTTCCATTTAGGTGATGTGCACTGAAAACAGCTGCATGATTTTTGAATCCGGTTCCATCTAAATTAGTGCCTTTGAATCTATATGGACATAAATTGGTTGCATATCTTGAGCTTATTAAGATATGGAGTTATCCGGTTCTTGTTTAAAAGAAGAATCGGGAAAAACTCAAGGCATGCTTCGGTAATGGCTGTTTGTGGATTATCCTAAGCATTCGCTAGGGTTTTGTTTCTACCATTTTCAAGATCAATAGTTACATTGTTCTTGACTCGCCACCTTTTTATAAAAGGAATTTTTTTTGCAAAAGAAACTAGTGGGAGTATAGTAGAATTAGAAATGATTCTGAAACCACAAACGGTTACCGAAAATTTAGTAGAACCTAAGGTTTCATTTAGACTTTACAATCCATTAGCCGCTCCGCATATTTTAGCAAGTGACCTCAGCCACCTGAGAGATACTTCTATTTTCTCGTAGACGGTGACATGGAGGTCAACATCATGGTTATAATAGCCATACTAGTTATCTGTGAGCCATAGGAAGTGGTAACTTCTAGATAACGAGATACTTTAAATCCAAGTTGGACTCCAAGCACTTCAGCAAATATTGGATTTTGGACTTTGTTGGATGCTTCTAAAGGGGTAAAACCCATTAGGAGAAAGTAGATCTTTCAAGATCTGTGCAAGTGGAAAGGTATTAACCTAATAAGGCTAAACGTGTTGTAAATATTCTCATCAAATACCCGTTATGGATTGTGATGAGACTTTTACTTCGGTGTCTACGCTAAAATCCATACGGATATGACTTGCCACTGTTGCTATTCAAGACTATGATATCTGACAAGAGGATGACTATAACATCTTTCTACATCGGATTTTGGAAGTGCACGTGTATATGACTTTACCAGAGAGTTATAGTCAGTGGGAGCAACGGAAGGTGTGCAAGTTGCTTATGTC
This sequence comes from Agapanthus africanus, assembly GCA_030015575.1. Classification (NCBI taxonomy): domain Eukaryota; kingdom Viridiplantae; phylum Streptophyta; class Magnoliopsida; order Asparagales; family Amaryllidaceae; genus Agapanthus; species Agapanthus africanus. The sequence goes on along the minus strand of JASDDO010000024.1, from coordinate 889,752,170 downwards.
TACTCATAGACTAAAGCATGTATAGCGCAGATGGATTATCTGTTTTGATGTGAAAATCAAGGTGATCAACTTCATAAAAACAACAGATGGACCTAGTAAGAAGGGTGTAGGGAGTACTGTCCTGTGATTTGGATGACATACTCCAGATAGGAAGTGATATTCCTATAGTACAATCAGTCAAACTTTGGTTATAATATAGTGTTTTTTCTACGTTGGATATGAATAAAATATCAGGAATTCTGATGACTAGATCTACAGTTTTAGATCTAGATTTGGGAAGTTTCCCAATCAGGTAATTAGACAGCATTCTAAAAGTATCTTAGAATGGACGACTTCTGGCGTGGTGGTGTACCCACAAGTGATGGAGTCACCCTCTCTAAAGAGATGTCTTCTAGACTGATGAGGAGAGGGACTAGCATGAATGACATATCATTTGTTTAGGCAATTGAGTCAATCATGCAATGTCTTGTACAAAACCAGATGTTGCTTATGTACTTACTGTAGTAAGCAGATATTAATCCAATCTTGGAGAAATAAAGGGAAGCAATTATGAACATAAGAAGATATTCTTGGTATATGATAATGATAGCCTCCTCCGGGAAGCGGTTATCTATTTAGGCTTTCAAGGTGACCTGGATGACAGAGATGTTGTCAGAGTTCTGAGTTTAGCCTCTTTTGAGGAGCAGTATATTAGATAGGGTTCCAATAGGGATACTGAGGTAAACATGGTTCAGGATGCTGGTTATGACTCAATAGAGGATACAGCCCGAGAAGTTTGTTGGATAAACTTGTTCATTTATGAACTTGGTCCCATCAAGTATCCAGACAAATTCTTGAGGCGGGATATCGCTCAGTTCGGGAGATTGTTCATCTCCGTGAAGTTGAGATATAGAGATATGAAGTTGGAACATTGTAGCGGATCCACTCACTGAGGCTATTTCTCGAACACGGATGTTCCTCAAACGAGCTTTGAGAAACTGATTAGTAGATAAATTTGGTATTTGATAGCACACAGGATGTAGGTATGCGATACCGCAATAATTAGCCTTAAGTGCAAGTGGAAGATTATTAGATATAGTGCCCTCAAGGCAATTATTGTAATTCCAGGCACGCGATTATAATAATTGAAAGAGGGCCTATACAGGTAGAACAATCTTACTCGAAATGATAGTATGCTATCTGGTTTGTCTTTATCATTAATGTGTACACGTTTTGCTTGTTATTATGTGTTGCTAATACATAATGATGAAATCCGTAGGATTCTTGCTTGACTACCAGTATTATGATGGCGATCATATACGTGAGAGCTGGGTAGTCCATAAGCACATCCATAAATGTCCCCGGTCGAGGGAGTATCGAGACTGGGCATCAACATTCCAGAGTAGACTAGTGTATACATTTCAAGACCCCGATGAAGGGTGGTGGCCGGTCTCATAAGCCATTGATGTTGTATCACCTAAGATAGTATACATGTGCTCACTGTAGGTGAGTACACCAGACAGACTCACCGAGAACATCTAGATGGTATTATATCTATCGTCAGATGGAAGTTCTCGAGTGGCATGAGTACAGGTTAGGCTTTTGACCTGAGATCGTCATTTATCTCATGTGAGTTCCCATGGTACTTTGATTACTAACCTACCACGGCTCAAAGAAGTCGTGCAAATAAGTTTTAGTTGGGTGCGGTCCCGAGCCATATAGAGGTAGTGAGCGATTGTCGGGGATTCGTCTCTCCTGGTATTAGGAGTTGATATCGCGTTATGTTCGGTCGGCTATCACCCTAAATCCGTGGCCATGATGGATGAGATTTACTGATATGAGTTCAGTAGTTTCTTGGTTGGTGATAAGCTTAACTCCGACACGAATTATCGGGTTATCAGGGGTCTGACGTTTTTCTACCCCCTAGACCCAGTATGCTATACTCTTAGACGAAGACTCCGGACTGTATGGAGATTGTCATATTCAGCTTCAGTAGGGTACGGACGAACTTGATTATAGACATCTCTTTCGACAGATACCTGGGTAACCATTACGTACAGCTAGTTCCGCCGATGTGCTTGTTTTTTTGGATTTATCTAGTAAATCACTGCCAGTGTATTGTCGAGTCTTTAGAGTCCCACACAGAGAGTTTTTCCGGTTCAGGCGATATGATATAGATGACATATGTTAGTACATACATGGTGTCCGATTAAATACGTGTACAGGCTATACAGACTTTAATCGGACGGTTGATAATACTAATTAAATCAGGTTTAATTTAATAACTTATATATATATATATATATATATATATATTCTAGTATTATTGTTCACTATTCATTTTCTCTCTCTTGTCTATTCGTATTTTTGCATAAATACGCATATATGTATTTCGATACGTATATCAGGTTGTATTCCGTATTTATACGGAATTTGTTTCAGAAGATCGACACTTCATTTATTGATTTTCCTTTAAAAGATAATCAAAAATGAGGTGGAGGATGAGGTGTTTTTTAGTATGGTAGAGAGGTATGCCTTGGTTATTATATAGTATTTTCATTTGGGTATACTATTCTTGGATGGCTGCTAAAAGACTTGGCCATTCTTTTGCTACTTTACTACTTGCTCTTCATAAAAGACTTAGCCGTTTTTTTCCATGGCTAAATTTCTTCACCTCCTTCTTCTTCTTCTTGCTAGCTCACTTGAGCTTAGAAAAAGAGAGAAAAGATAATGAAAAAATTCCTACATTCCCACTCTCCATTCGTAGCGAGTTTGGAGCATCCGTTGCTTCACTTAGTGAAACCGAAGCTTGGATCGGTTCCCTCAGGTAGATCATCTTCAGTAAAGGTGTTCGCCACTCAAGCTCGATCCAGACAGCATAAAAGGAGCTTGGAAGGGTCTCCCATGATTGGGTGGACACGCGTCGAAGGTAGTATTCCTAACCTTTGCATGCTTGATTTGCTAGTTTTTGTGTTTGGATCGATTCTATGGTTCGGGGTTCTTTCGTGTTAGTTAGAAATTTTTGTTCGTTATTCGCTACCGCTGCACCGCGAGCACTAGGGAACCCAATAGTATATTTAGAGAAAATTTCGACAGCACCTCCCCGCTGTTCCCCGAGTATACTGTAATAGAAAAGATGATCATTTCAATGTTGTCAAATAACATTGAAACAAATATCTAATCTATCTTTGTATACGGAGAACCAGCGAAAAGGTACCGACGAAATATCTCAAAATGAATGAAAAAACAAGTGAATGAACGTATTTGCTTTATACATTCTTATCTTATCCACACTGGACAAATCTATCAGTTATCATACGATAAATTTTCTCGTCATATAAACTACACAATGGTTATTAGCACAGAATGATACCATTCGATGGTGACAACTTTCGTATAGTTCTATGTCACGAAGAAAACAAACGTATGTTAGCCGATATACAGGGTCTAAGGCGCATAATTTAGTTTCAATTGATGATTTAATTTAGGTGTATATATGGTTCTAGTGTTAGTATTTAGTTGACAAATTTGCTAAATTTAGTTTCAATTGTCGATTTAGTTTAGGTGTATGTGTATGTTAAGTAGCATGTATTCAGATACGGGACATGATACCTTAAAATTTGCTCAATTTTCCTAAATGCTATAAATTTGCACAATTTTAGTAATTACACTAAAATACCCTTAACTATTGCTGTTTTTCACTAAATTACCTTAAAAATTTTCCTAAACAACCGACTTCTTCAATTTTACTAATTTCACTATAATACACTTAACTATTATTGTTTTTTCACTAAACTATCTTTAAAATTTTAACTAAAAACTCCCATTTGTTTAGTTTTACTTTTTTCACTAAAATACCCTTAACTATTATAGCTTTTTCACTAACATACCCTGAACTATTGTTATCTTCACTAAACTACCTAAAAAATCACTAAAATACCCTAACACATAACCTAATCAGCGTCATCAATTAACCCTAACCTTAACACCTAACCCGAAACCTAACCCTAACCCTAACTCTAACACTAACAATATCCTTAACCCCTAACTCTCCATAAATCTAACCCTAACCCTAATCTTAACACCTAACAGCAACAACAGCAACAGCAAGAACAACATCAATAAACAGCAGCAGCAGCAGCAGCAATTAACCGCCTGATATTCTCGGAATTTCAACAAAAAACACTCTAATTTTTACAACTCAAATTCAAATAACTGCGTACCTTGGAGGAGAGTCGGCTGAGTTGTTGGCGCCCACGGAGGTGAGGCGGCGGCCTAGGAGGCGAGGCTGCAAGAGCTCAATCACGAGCTAGGGCTTCGACGGAAGCTTGACCACGGAGGCAAGGCGACGGCCGAGGAGACAAGGCGGCGGGGGCTCGACCACGGAGGCGAGGCGAAGGTCAAAGAGGCGAGGCGGCGGGGGCGCAATCATGAGCTAGGGATTTGACGGGGGCTCGACCACGGAGGCACGGCAGTAGGGGAGACGAGGAGAGGAGGCGGGAAATTTTGGCTCCAATTTTTGGCAGAGGAAAAAGAACAGGGCTCAAGGAGGAATTGGGAGGGGGAATTGGTGTTTTATCTCGACAAGGTTGTGCGGCCCACCATATATTGGCATTGGTAGTGGTTTCAACCGCTATCAATACTATGCCAACCGTTATGAGTAATTGGTAGAGGTTAGAACTGTTATCAATATCTGGTTACTGTTGGTCACATTTGTAATAGTGTATAATGAATCTTAAACACGACATCACCGGTCTCATATGTCATCCAAGTCTCTTGTTTTTGTCATGTGGACACGTCCTGAATCTATATACTTGATCAATAAAATCAAACTTAGCTCTGATACCAACTTGTTACTGATGATTTTAGATAAACATAGATAAAAAAAACATAAAACCAAAATCACAATTAACACAACGGAAACACAAAGATTTTTACGTGGAAAACCTAAACGGGAAAAACCACGGGGACAACGAAGATCGTTTTTATTAATTCAGATAGAGAGATTACATATTTTCTGATTAGAGAGTTTACATGAAGAATACAGAATAAACTCTCGTTCTCATAGATCTCCCTCCAAAGGAGAGAACGGATTCTCATAAATATTAGGGCTATATTGTGGCGGCTCTCTCTTGCTCGTACAATAATGCTTAGAGATGTTGCTCCATATTTATAGCATATACAATAATACTTAGAGATAGTATTGATTTAATTAGGATTTATTTTTAAATAACTAACTAAATTTTATCCCTAAACAAACAAACAAAATATATTTAAATATAAATATAACAGATTAGTTAGGATTCAGGGCATCCCAACATTACGACCCAGTGCAAAAAAAAAACTCATAATTCCACCTTCTATTTCTCATGTCCCCCGTACAAACTTTTTAAACTCATTCTTTCAACTTCTTATTCTAAAATCTCAAATTTTCCATCATTCATTTCTCATACGTGGAATCGAGGCCCCTGAAACCCGACAAGTATCATCTAATTATTTCATTTTCTTCTTTTAAAACCCTAAACCTTGGGTTTTTTCATTTTCAATTTCTCATCTTCCACAACCAATAGTAAAGATGGAGGAGTAAAATAATCAGCTTGGGAGGGAGGGTGGCGCTAAATATTTAGAAAATCATTTACTTTATCACATAGGGACCACTTAAGGACAAACTTTTGCTATCTGGTTTTTGGCTACTTCTTGAATATGCACAATCTCTTGAAGTATATGATATCAAATCAACTATTCTCTAGTCACAATAGCATTTTTTTTCCTTTCTAGGAACAAATCTCATGCTTAATCCCCGCTCATGCCATCGAGGTATATTGACCAAGAGATTTAACGTAATATATATAGACACTCATCATACTTAGCTGTTTGCTTATATCTGATAATCTAAATGGCTCGAATTACAAGCATACATGTTCATATATAGTCAAACATTCAATTATTAGTCTAAATTACGGACGATCATCATAATAGGCAAGGGCCTTAGTTTGAGTTTTAAGACTCAAAACCTTAGAAATTTAATCTAAATCATCCAATTAGTCTCAAGTCAAAGGCTCTTAGTTGTGCTTAAATGAGTTGACCATGGGGTATTAATTTATTAAATTCCCATAATGGAGATTATAATTGCACAAACTTCCATGTACTAACCGTACTATTATTTGACCCAAAAAGTGTTTCCAAGATGTACGTCTTTCAATTTGACTTAAACAATAAGTCAATCTTCAAGTCTTCTTTTGATATTTTTATTGTCAAAAGATGCACGTAATTTTACATTACTAGGATATATATTGATAAAGAGTGTATAAAAATATGTAGATTTGGATTTTTGAAAACACATCCGACAAAGAAATGTCGTCTTCTAAAAATGGGAGGCATGCTTAGAAGACGGTGACTTCATAGATTTTATGAAACAAAATCTCTTTCTGGCTGCTAGGATGCGGATTCTTGCTTGAATCATTGTTAAATCTTTTGTTCTTATCTTTTTTGTCGTTGCTTTTCTTTTTGTCGATCCTAATCTTTAGGATGTACTTTGTGCTTATATAATTAATATCCAACTAATAATTCCTGCATAGATTTTCTAGATCGATGGAAATTCAAAACCACACTAGTTTTGGATAGATTTGTAGACCTTCGTAATATTTCCTAACGAACTTTATATTGGACTTCTCTCGGAACTACTATTAGTGCTACAAGGATGAATATCTTGTGCTTTGGGATATTATTAAACTTTAGATATGTGTAGGAAACGATTTTAGCAATTCATTTTTAAAGATAAGAAGTCTAAATGTAATATTTTGAGTTAAGTCCACCGAAATTTCATTTATTTTTTGGTCATTACACTATATGCTCAAAACACCTCAAATTTACGAGGGTTAAAATGTAATGAATATCATCAAGGGCCTAATTAAGGAACGGCCTTTGTCTAACATTCAGGCCCATTAGTGTTAAATGAGTTATGGGTCATAAAGTTACCCCACTGCATTAAGGGTTTGGGTTGGTAAAATTACAAGTGATTTGAATGTCATGATGACTTGGATATCTTGGATGAGAAAATGGATTGGTAGATTTTTTTTTATTTGCGGAAAAGTAATACTTTACTTACCAGCTTGCATTTCTACCACAATCTATCCAAGAGACAAAATGGTGGGACCCACAACACTTAAATACTAGTACCAAACAAGTGGGCAGATCGTGTTTGTCTCTTGGATAGATTGTGGTAGGATTTAAAGCCTGGTAGGTTAAGCATTTTCCTTTGTAGAATACTTTTATTTAAAAAGAAAGAGCATTAACTGATGAGATGAGCTATGCCTTTAGATTTGCATTATAAGAGCAGAGATAAACATGCACATTCGCCACAGCCAGTTAGAGTCATGGACTAATTGTGGGATATTCTTCTTTATGACATTTAAATCTTCATAAGTCTTAAAATATATTTTCAAATGCCATTTTCATAAATAGAAATCTTCTTAGAATTCACCGATTACTTTTAATAATTTATAAAATATTTATATTTAAATATACATATGCTTCTCAAGAGCTAAACAATGACAGCATAATAATCATATCATTTATATGAAGATAACTTTTATATCAAAACAAATGACTGAAATATACATAAATAAGTTTACTTCCTCATTCTTTCGTTCTTCACATCAACCAAACATGCATGTACAATATTAAACCCATAAAATACTTAAAGTTAATAAATTTAGAGAAGTAACTATGAAAAAAGAAAATACTAGAAGAAGAAACGTTTATGCTCTAAATTGTTGATCTAGAGATACTTATTTCATTCATATCATTCTCTCATATATATAATGGTTACAATGTCTATAAATTTAATATACATACATCGCAATAAGTTAATTAGATGAATCAATTAATGAGATCCTTACCTTATAAAATATTCAAATCAATTATATCAATTATCTATATAAGGTAATCTTTCATTATGCACATGAATCAATTGTCTTTATGAGAAAACTCTTCCATGTTAGGGATTTGATGTGAGCAATTATTTATGCACACAAAATCAATCGTCCATATGAAAAATATATGAAGATTTAGCTTCCTACGTTAATACTCTTCCTTAAATTGGAGCGTGGGGATCAAGAACGTCCAACTTGTGAATGAGTTGATAAAAGTGGTCCCTTTCAAAAGCTTTGGTGAAGGCATCCGCCAACTGAGGAGCGGTGGGAACATAAGTTGTTTGAATTAGGCCAAGAAGATTCATATCATGAACAAAACGACAATCGATCACAATGTGTTTTTTTCGTTCTTAAAAAACTAGATTGACTGCAATGTGAATAGCAGATTAATTATCACAATATAAAGTGGTAGCAGAAAGATTAGTTATGCCTATATCATTAAGCAAATAACATAACTATTGAAGTTCACAAGTTGTTTGAGTCGTTGCTCTATATTTGACTTCTGCAGAAGAACGCAAAACGTTATGTTGTTTCTTGGTATTCCATGAAATTGGAGTGGCACCAAGAAACGTACAAAATACTGTAATGGATCGTCATGTAAATGGACAGTATACCCAATCAGAATCTCAATAAACTCGAAGTTGAAGTTCACTTATAGAGGAAAGAAGAACGCCTATACCCACACTACTTTTGAGATAACAGAATACTTGATGAGCAGCATCAAAATGTGGTGTGCGTAGTTCATGCATAAACTGGCTCAAGATGTGAACAGAATAAAGAATGTCGGGATGAGTAATGGTGAGATAAATTAAACGTCCAACAAAACGTCTATATTGCGATGGTTCACGGAGGGGAGCACTATGAGAGTTATTCAATTTTAAATTCTAAATCATAGGAAAAGATGTAGGACGACTACCTGTAAAACCCATATCATTTAAGATATCTGTCACGTCCCGCTTTTCAAAAGACGGCAGCAGGCATGTGACGAGGTCCGCGACGTATTTATACCAAGAAGGGTTCTTCTCGAAATAAATACGTTAAGCGTATCATAAGCAATATATAATAAATAAAAGTTAAACGAGAGCCTAAATCCAACTACATTATTACATTTCCAAGTCACAATATTCAAAACAAAAGATAACAAGTCTGGAATTCAAAAACAACGAAAATAGAACTAAGCAAAGACTGAACAATAGGAATACTGAAAGAAACAAGAGCTGACGGTCGACTAGAAATCTGCTTGAGATTACAGCCATGGGTAATTCTCCATGTCGGCTTAATCTCCCCTGTCACTAAGTCACCTGACGAACATTCCCAAAGAAGAAAGAAAACAAATGAATGTCCATCTGCGATCTTGCAATCGGTAAGTCCCCAATTAAAGGTATGACTGTAAAGTGATAAACGACGAGCATATAAGTAGAAAGGAAAATCATGATGCGGTGAACTAATATGATATGGTAGTTAAACATGGGAACTATATAAGCATCACAGTTCTATATAAGTATGACAGTTCTATGGTTACGTGTTTGTAGTAGTGCAATAATGAAGGTATGCTTGTATAGAGAGTAGTTTATCAAACCCACGGACCAACAGCACGTAGAATTAAGCTCCGTCAAATCCACGAAACAACGAAACATGAGATTCAGGTAAAGTGATTTTTAGTGGACTCTCCTGCCATGCCATATATTCATTACCAAACTATCTCTTTCCCCCACGTATGTTAGGTTTTAAAGAAATGACATAATTTTTATACGAATCCATGAAAACGTTAAGGTGTTGCAAGTTCAAGTCAAGTTTTATGTCAAATTCAAGTCGAGTTCATGTCAAGATCGCATCATTACGTATTCAAAGCTCAAGTAAAGTTCGTGTCAACATGCAATATATCTAATAAATTAGTTCATGTAGGTACAAACATAATGAGAGAGTCACATGGCAAGAAATGAATCAAATATAAAATTCAAGTACAAACCAGAAACCGTATCATGAAGAAGTGCTGAAAACTACCGGTTATTCAACTCGTATGAATTCAGAAATAAAAAAAATAAACGTAGTCCTATGTGTTATGCAAATATGAGTTCAAGTCTTGTCTAATTCCAACTAATGGTTCAAGATATATACGTGTTTTTGTATCGTTGCGCAAAACAGACCAGAATTTGTCCGGTATCGTCGCACATTTTAAAAGTGCAGTTTGTGATACTTTCCATCGATTTTCAGGTATCAAAAAGAATAAAGAACTTGTAGGTATTTCGGTCTATTTATCTAAACAACTTGGTTTCGCGTGATTTGGATTTCTGAATCTCTAGTTATGGTTATCTTAACTTAAGGGTTTAAAACAGATTCTTTATTTTCTCGAAAACAACTATGGTGTGTCTTACAGAGCATATATCGGGTCGTTCTATACGTTTCTGAGTCACCAATATATAGGAAAGTTATATATCTGCCAATTAGGCATCCATACATCTAAGTTTGTCAAAAACCGATGTCGGGAGCTCGAGTTATGTCATTTTTAAAAACAGTGCAAAAATTAGGACAAAATCTGTCCAGATTCGACACACAATTTAAAAAGAAAGAATTTTATAAATTCCGTCGGTTTTCAGGAAAACATTAAAACTAAGAGAATCTAGATCTTTCGATCTAGTTGTCCAAAACACTTGAGTGTGCTTAAATCGGACCTCGGAAGACAGTATTATGGATCTTCGAGCGAGGCCGTTAAAAACAGTTTTCTGGTTTGTAAAAAAAGTGAGAAAAAGTCATAAAACATAATTCATAGTTGGGTTCAAGTTGAAATTTTTGTATCGCGTGTAAAGATAAACTGTCTATTTTTCTACTTAGCTTTGTTAATGTATCAGGTCATAGAAATTATTTCTAGCATATTTATAAAACGTTTTAGTGTCAAAAAGTCGGTTTAGTTCTCGGATCAAAATTGGCTATCTTTAATAGTGAGTTTAATCATAGCAAATGGGCATGGAAACAATAATGCGATAAAAAAATTATCTTACAAATGACAGAAAACCTAAAAATGGTTCCAAGTTTAACATCTCTCTATGTGTGTGCGTGTGTGTGTTTTCTTTCATGCAAACATATATTAAGATACGATTATTGATGGAGGTCCTTTTCGGGTCTCCGTCAGATGTTGTCTTCCGTCGATCTTCCGGTGGATTTCGGGGGTGATCTTCTGTTACGTGTGGGTCTCAATGGGTTTTGAGGAGATTGGTGGTTTTGAGGAGTTTGCGCCGAGTACCTGCAAGGAAGTCCCGGGATGGTTTGGTACCACCGAGGACCCTCCGACGATCAAGTTAGTGCAAGATCCGAGCAGAGTAACGGCTAAGCGGGGGTGAAAAAAGCTTACTTGACCTCTCTGTGATGGGGGTTTATATAGTAGCGGCAGTGCGCAGTAGCAGGCACGAGAATCTTGCCGGCAGTTACGCTCCCGACGTCACGCCCACGTAATAAGTGGATCGCCCGTTAATGGGGATCATGATGGCATGGAACGTGGGATGTTGCTGGCGGAGAATTCACGCATGACGAGATCTGCAGAGCGGCGGTTACGCCGGTGAGTGGTGGAGTTGGTCGGTCGGAGGGACCGAGGAAGATGGCCTCGGCGAGGGAGCTCGGGAACGAGCGGGAGGGCCGAGGCATCCTAGTCCTATGGTAGCTCGGGGCGAGCTGAGAGGCCAAGGAAGCCAATTTTCAGAAGGCTCTGAGGAGAGCCAGCTTGTGCTTGCAGGTCGGATACAGGGGTAGCCTGGTCGGCCCCTGTGGGCCCTTTCTTCCGAGTTCTGGGACACGTCATCTGCCACGTGTCCTGATCTGGGAGATCACCAATATAGAGCATCATGATTAGCCCCCCGCTCTTGTCCCGACCAGCTGGTGGGTCGGGTCAAGAGTGGACCGTCGGGCCGCCCGGGGTGAGCTCCCTCCTAAGATTTCGTTGGGACGCGTCCCCAGGTTGTCAGCTGTCTTTTCTGCCAACGAATCAGGGCGAGATCTCTGCATTTAAGGAAGGTGCACCGGTTCGTGCATCCTGTCACTGATGAGACGGTCCGCGTGTCAAGCGTCGGTTGGCCGACGCGACGTGTGTAGACCTGCGGCATCTGATGGGATGCGGCTCAGTGTGAGAACGACAAGCGGAGCGATCGGAGCCGTTGGGCGTGAGGAGGCGCTTTGGCGGGAGATGAAGGGCGCCGTTGGATGAGGGCGATTGTAGTGACAAATAGGGGTGGGGCCCACTTTAGGGCCCATACTCCTTCATATTTCCTCGCTCTATGTCATGGTTGCTCGGCGCTCGTCTTCTTTCTTCTGTTTTCGTTTCCCGAGGATCCTACTTCTCCTGGTTAGATATCTTCTTTCGCAGAATCTGTAGATGTCGTAGGAGTAGGTTCTAGGGCCCTCTAGTTGAGCCTGAGTCTTCCCGGGGAGCAGGGATCAGATCCACTTCTCGGGATCGTGCGACGGGGGCAGCCCCTAGGGAGGAGGCGGTAGACGTTACCCCCGGCGTGTCGTGTTGGGTGAGGCATAAGGACGGCTCGCTAATGATCAGGCTCGCTTCCACATCCCCTCACGTTATACGCTTCGCCTGGCCAAGGAGGGAGAGAGGGCAGACCAAGTACGGGATAGGGAGATCGTCCTGTATTTGGAAGCTTTTTGGGGTGGAATGCGCCTGCCCTTCTCTTCCGAGGTCGAAGCGCTGAAATTCTTCGGGTTAGCCCCTGGCCAGCTAGTGTCGAACTCATAGAGGATTCTCCTCGGATTCCTGATTCGCCTGAAGCTACAGGCGGTTCCCTTCAGCCTCTCCATCCTTGATTCTTCCCTTGTTTTCAAAAATCATCCTGGGGGCCGAGCGGGCGACCCGAGGTGGGTCTACCTCTCTTTTAGAAAGCGACATAGGGTGCCGCCGGGACAGGGGTTGTAGCCATGCCTTCTTCCATTCATGACTGGAAGAAGAAGTTTTTCTTCGTCGCACCGCCCGAGGGCGAGGACTGGCCCATGCCCACAAAGTGGTCGAGGGAAAAATGCTTGTCGGGGAACCAGTCCAATGACCCCGCCGCGGTGAGAGTGGCGTCGTGGGATCCCGTCCCCCGATTTGACGTGCTGCTGTCTGAGAGGGTCCTGAGTTGGGCCGGGCTCAGCCCCGTCGAGTTCGTTGGTAAGTTAGGCTTGCTTTTTGGCTTGTATATTGCATGTGTCGCGACTTCTTTGCATTTGGTTTTGTGCAGGACCCATGGATATGGACGAACTCCGAGCCTCCATGCACCAGCCGAGGAAGGTCACGAAGGCTGGAGGTGCTAGCTCTTCCCATTCGAAGCTTGTCCCGGCTCCTTCGGCTTCTGTCCCGGTGCCTCCGGTGGCCGCGTCCCTTGAACGTTCGGGGATGGATCCCGCCCCGGGGCCTAGCAGAGCGCCGGTCCGTAAGCGGGCTCAAATTCTGGAGGACCCGGTTTCGGAGGAGGAGACCGCCTCTCCATCGGAGCCACTCAAGAGGGGTACCCGGAGGTCTCCTCGAGGCCCGCCCTCGCCGATCATGGTGGAGGGGGGCCTCCGGTTCGCGTTGCCCTTGGAGCTATCTGTCGCGGATAGCCTGCTGCACGAAATAGAGAGGTCGGCAAGAAGCAGGGTCTCCGGGGGGACCTTCAGGGCCCAGATGGCGTCCATCGCCCAGGAGTCCATGCAGGTAAGTGCTCGGTTGCTTGTGAGATTTGGTGCCTCCGTCATCTTCCTGACCTCTTTCTTATTTTTTTCAGGTCCTCCAGCACGTCTCCCTTGCCTTACGCATGGAGGCCAAAGTGATAGCCCCGGCGATGAAGACCACGAACCAGCTTGCCTCGCTGGAAGAGAGCTCCAAGCAGGAGCTGGAAGCGGCGATGGCGAGGGTTGCCGCCCTGGAGGGCGAGGTGGAGGCTAGGAAACAGGAGGTTGCCCGGCACCATGAGGCCTCCGTGGCTGCCGAGGTCAAGCTTGAGGACGCTCAGGCGCTCGCCGGCAACCTGAAGAAGACGGTGAGGACCCTCCGGAAGGAGTTGGGGGCGGCGGACAAGGCGGCGGAGCAGGCCGACCTCTCGGCGGTGAAGGCGGTGGAGGGCTACAAGAAGTCGAAGGACTTCTACAATGACTTAGCCATAGCCACCACTCGTATCTGGAACGAGGTCCTTGACGCCGTTAAGGCCCGGATGCCGGAGTTCGCCGATGAAGAGCTCCGGGTCGAATATCCCCTCGCGGACTCCGATGAGCAGGGGGAAGAGATTCCTGACGAGGAGTTGGCCGAGGACCCTGCTCGACTCGTGGTAGATATCGGGGACCCCGAGGTCGTGCCTGGCCCTGAGGCCTAAAGCCCCGTCTTCCTCCTCCTTTTATTTTGCCGCTTCTGGAATTTTTATAAGCCTCCGGGCAGTCTGTAAGGCTGGGGAGCCCAAAATACCCTTTGTAAAGACTTCGCTTTTGGTAGTAAAACTTTTTTGGTTTCATCAGTTTGCACTTTATCTTCTGTTTGTGAAGAATGCTCGTAAAATATCTTTGCTTGCACTGTTGGGCTTCCATGTTAGGTCGGCTATCTGTCTAGCGATCGTTCGTCGAGTTGATTTCGATCAGTTGCCAAGTGTGCCAAGCGCTACTGAGAAGGAGGCATCTCCATGGCCCCGAAGTCGAGGGGGGATCGCTCAGACTTGGATAGACCTGATGTCCCTTGTTGGGGCTTCGGATCCGCTGCATGTGATGGGTGGAGGGATGTCCGCCGTAGTTGTGCCAAGCATAATTGGGCTCAGTGGCCTCGTTATGAGGGCTACAAACCCGCAGCGTTTGTTGGGTAGGAAGATGCCTGCTGGGTATGACCGAGCAGGGAAGCTGCTCGGTTGCCCCTTGGCGAGGGCTTTGATTTCTGGCGTTGCGAGCAGGCAACCACCAGCCGGGGATGGCTGAGCGAGGGTCGGGCTCGACTGCCTCTGGGAGGACTTTTTGATCCCTGGCATTGCGAGTAGGGAAGCTACCAGCCAGGGATATCCGAGCAGGGTAGCTGCTGAGCTGCCTTTAAGGAGGACTTTGATCCTTAGCGTTGGAAGGGTCGTAGGAGGCCTGCTAAGGATAACCAGGCAGTGAAGCTGCGCGGTTGCCTCTTGGCGAGGGCTTTAATCCCTGGCGTTGCGAGTAGGGAAGCTACCGGCCGGGGATAGCTGATCGCACGCTTATGGCGTGTCGGATGTTCAAAGTTCTAAAGTTTACCGCGATCAGGACGGTGTCGCTATGCAGCTAGCCGGTTGAGCATGGGTCGATCCACAGGGAGATGGTTGTATGTCCGTTCTTGTTTTAGACGAGTCAATAAAAAATTTGTGTATGTTTGTTCGATCTAACCTATGTGTATTATTTGCAAGTATAAAGTTGTTAAGAAAAAGATACGAGATTATAAGCTAAAGAAATCCGTACTCAAAACCTTTGAGCCGAGTCTTGACCAATTGAAACTAGAGCAATCGGCAACAACGTGGATTAGGGGATTTAAGCGCGGTATTCGTGGAATACGGCTTATTTACCCTTGTCCTTCCGTTCTTGTCTCTTTCTTTCGCCTCCGGCCAAACCGAACGCAACCGGTCGCGGTTAGGAATCACCGTTACCTTGTTAGGATAGGGTGCCTAACGGAGCGCTTGCGTATGGTTTGGACGGAGTTCAATGGAAAATAACGGGAAAAGGAAATGAGAAAAGAAAATCTTAACTTACAATACCGTATTTATTCTTAACAACGATAATTACATTCATTCACAAAAAAGAACAAAGAAGAGAGCAAAAGAAAAGAACAAAGAAAAGAAAAGATTACAAGTAATTAAGTGCATGAATATAAATTGCAAGAAAGGTAAAGCATGAATGTAAAGCAAGTAATAAAAAGCAAGAAAGAAATAAGCAAGAAAGTAATTACAAGAACATAGAACTCAAGACAAGTATGGGATCAATAGCCAACCCTTAAACTTGCAAGCTCAATCAAGAGGTTGCAAGATCAAGAGAAGGATAAAGAACGCATGTGAAATGAAGAACTAATTCCAAAAGAAGATACGACCCTTGAGATCAATAACAAACCCTTAACCCTTCAAGCTCAATGAAGAGGTTGAAAGATGAAGGGAAAGCAAGGATCTCAAGGGGAAGTTAAACAAAAGAGAATGATACAAAAACCCCCATCTTCATTGATCATCCACTCAATGCTCTCACTACATTTTCATGGAGGAAAGATAAAGAAGAAGAAGAAGAACTACACTAAAACCTATAAAAGAGGAACAAAGAATGAACACCTAAAGCTTGGCAAGTTCTGGGGTATTTATAGGAGGTGAACTGAAAACCTAGGGCAACAATCTGCCTCAATATGAAGTCCCCAAACTGTCCCCAAAATACGACAGAGAGAGGACCCCACATGGCCGCGGATCCGCGGCCGTCTTGATGAGTTGGGCCACTATCTTTTGTGTGCTCCCCTGGTTCTCTGTCCTATGTTATTGTATATATACCAAATTGCAGTATGCTTCCATAGTTGCATCAGATTTGCAATGGTCCAAAGTGGCAACAAAAATAATACTTTTGACCTTTTCTCCCTCGAGCTCCGCGCACCCATTGATTCTTGTGCTGCCCCTCTCGTGCTCTGTGCTTGTCCGAGACACGAATGACCGCTGTCATATGTCTTGTCTCTGGAACCGGTACGCAGCACTGGACGGATATGGATGACCGGAACCCGGCTTTTATCTGTTGTCAATAGATGTTCTGTATTTGGTGTAACTGTGGAGATTTTGTCTTGATTTGCAATATTTGTACTGGAAACCTGTAATCTGTAAATATGTAACAAACACGAATTAAAAGCACCTACCTATAAACACACGAGTATAAGAATGGGCGGTATAAAATGCAGTATTCTGTTATGAACAAATACCCCCAAACTTAACTTTTGCTCGTCCCGAGCAAAACCAATTATTCACAAAAAAGAAAATCCTAACCGCACTTTCGCAGGGAACGCGATTGCACTGAGCACGTGCAACAAGCCGTTAAACCTCTAGGTGTCCCTAGTAGGAGGAGTGTTGTCTCATGAGGGTTTTCAGCGGATACTACCCACAAAATCCCGTCAAGCTAGTGTCATAAGTTAACATCGATTCTACTCCTACAGTTTAGTATTTACGTTAGAAATTCTATCATCCTAAGTTAGAAATATCCAACCCTAATGCTTCACACCTCTAATCTATTTAACCTTAGATCATATACGTTCCAAAAAAGTTTAGAAAGATATTGGTTCCCCTGAGTTTTCCTTCTAAAGTGCGGCCTTAAATCAGGGATTTTTATCAACTTTACAGAAAACACAAGTCTTATTCTTTATTTCTATCTTTTATCCAAACATCGATTGTATACCCCTACGTGTGTGTATCTTTGCACCCCTACACTTGAGAATTCAATTCAAGCTATAATACCCTTGCCCTAATACCTAATACTACTTCTTTTCATTAAGGATGGACGGATTTGCTCACACACCTTTCATGCGACTATTAATGCTTCTTGAGGCACTAACGGCCGATTACTGAATGTGTGAGCTTAAAGCGTAAATAGCAGTTTCCAGGTCTTGACTTTATTCTATTTTTTCTTTTTATTTTTCTTTTTATTTTTCCTTTTCAAGACCGGATATATTTTTCAACATGCTCTTTTGGTGTTTAGCTTTAAATACCGTTTTTTTCTTTCATACTAGGCTTTCAGGCAAGAGTATTTCTAGGTATCCTATACTATCCCTAGTTTCAAGGTGCGTGTAAGTGCAGTTTGTAGGGTATATACTTTCTAAATTTGAACTCGAGAAAAGAAACTATTTTTCAGACTTATCCTCCAGTAAAGCTTCAATACTTTCCCCTCATTTTGACTTAACTCAAGAACTGAACTCAAGATTACCTATTTCTCAAAAAAACTGTAAGGACGTATACTTACCAACGTTAGACAGAATGAGGGTTATTTTTTTGATTTTCAATTCCTAGGCCTAGAATTTAGTTATTTCTATCATATCAACTAAACTTTCAGAATAAAAATCTAAGTTACCCTATTAGCTAACTTGACGACAAAGTTTTTATATTTTTTGGAAAATTCTTAATTTTTGTGGGTTTTTAATAAGGTATGCAAATGCAAAATATACAAATGAATGCGAAGGAAGAAAGCTTACCGAGCACACCCCCAAACTTAAACTTGACAGTGCCCTCACTGTCAGGCTACACCAAGAGGGTCAAAATTGTCGGCGCTCCCTAAAAAAAATTATATACAAAACAAAAAGGAAAACAAAAATATATACAAAAAAATGTCCCCCCCAAACTTAAGTAAAACAGTGTTTCCACTGTTAAGCGTTGAAATTCAGGATCAGGGGGGAAAGAGAACAGTTTCAAACTATACAAGGCCTTACACACGCCAAATGTGAGCACCAACCATTCAAAGATTTTATCGCTATAATGTACAGGTTGGTGGAAGAAGGCGTAGAGAAAAGAGATGGAGAATACACGAGACCGTATGGAGATAGAAGCGGGATACGGTCTCGGTATATCAGAAGAAGAAGAATGGCGGAAGGGAAAAAGAAGTGGAGTACGAACTTGAGGGTGCAAATGGAGTGAATAGATTAGCACAATTTGTGATGAGCGATGTGTAAAAAGCGATTGTGCTAATCTATTAACCCGTCGAGAAATGGGGTCAAATCCCTCAAGATTCGTGAGAAACCATGGGTATGCCGAACTCGGTAAACCAGACATATGAAATGTAAGTGAGACGGGTTCTTGCATGGTCGGAACGATGGAAAGGGTGGGGGGAAGTGACTGAGGAAGGTTATCGGTTAAAGGTTCAGGAGGGTGTACACAGTCAGTGGAAGGTAAAGGATGAATTGGAAAATCCGACTCATCAATTAAAACTGTTTCATCCTCAGTACTATCCTCAATATTCATCTCATCCATGCCTTTATCATCAATATCAAGACGCATATGAAGTTCGGAAAAAACATTTAATGACTCGGGATGATGAATTGGAGAGAAAAATTCAGCCAAATCTATGGGTTCATCATCCAAAATATTCCCAGCGTCAATATCCTCAATCAAGTGAAAATCAATTTTCTCAGACACCTCATCAAAAGCATGGATTTCAATCGATTCTGGTTCTAAGATGGAGGTGTAGAGGTCAAAAGGATTGGGTGTGGTTTCACTTGGCAAGGTCCCTTCACAATCGGGTAAATCAAACACTACAAAGTCGCACAACTCATTAATCATTCTATCTTCAATCGGTGAATCGTTGGGAACACTAGATAGACATTCAAAACTGGAGTTGTGGGATTCAAGTTGAAATGGGTAGGCTTGATTCGGAAGGGGGTGCAGCTCACTCTCACCACTCAAATTCACAGCCTGTCCTACCTCCTCTTCATACATTGGAAAAATTGGAGCTAGTTGAAAACTAGCTACCGGGTCAGTATGTTGTACGAGAGCGGCCATGGACGCATTCAAATCCATCATCTGTTGGCTTGACGCTACCCTAAAGTCTTCCAACGACCGTTCTAGACTAGACATTGGTTGTGAAGGGGTTTCAGTAAAAGATTCAAAGTTGTTTGGATACTGAAAACTCCCAAATGGCGGTTCTGATGCAATGTCTAGGGAAGGTGCAAAAGTAGGGTAGGATTAGTAGGAATTGAATGGCTGGACAGGAGCAGGATCAACATTTGGATAAGAAGGTGAATGGAATTATTGATCCCAAGAATTTGAAATAGTGAAAGGAGTGAAAGATCGGTTACGAGATTGTTCAATACGTTCTGCAATAGACATAGGTCTTGGAGTTGCAACATGACTCGAAGAAGGGGTATCAACGTAAGAAGGGGTGAATGTATGAAATGGTTGATACGAATTGGATTGCGGAGTCAAATTGTTTGTCCTAGACGCGTCTATCCGATCTCTCAATGAAATTTTGGGCATGGAGGGGTCGTTCGAAGTTCGGCCAAAGCAAGAACCGTAAGAAGTAATGTCTGGTTGTGGGTACCAAAGTTCGGCAAGAGTTTTTCGAGGTGGGGTACCCATGATATGAAGAGAGAGAAAGAAAGGTAGAGAAAAGGAGGGGAAAAAGAATGTGATATTTTTTTATAGTTTAGATATTAACAGAAGAATGAAATATACACACAAAAAGAATATGGACAAAAACAATCACGACACAAAAATACCACACACCTAATCATTCTAGGGTTCACCTAGGTCAACTAGACCTGCTCCAGAACTTGATTGTCGAAGTAAAACTGTGTCGAGAAACAGGCTCAAGATACACTGATCACGAGGCCAGGTAAGTGCAGAGATAAGGGGAGATTTTCCAACGCTTTCGCGAAGTTCCTTAATTAAATAACCCTTTCTCTTTTGGCGGTTTCGCCGTTAATACTTTCCTAGACACTCTGTAAACAATATACCGTTAAGCAAGGTTCTAAACACAGTTAACTTCTCCTAGTGAGCGCGAAGTCCTTAAGGCTTAAAGTCTAGTTTCTTTTAAATTTTGTGCGGGTAAACGTTATGCTCAAGTTCGTGATTTGTGGGCCATGGAAAAGGTGATGAAATCCTTTACCGTATGTTGTGGGGTTCGCTTGCCCTTAAATCCGTATTAATGTATGCAATGCGCAATTCAATAAAAATTCTATAAAGAATCAAACAATTGTTTTTTTTATTTTAAGCGTGGCACTGCAACAAATACGGTTTAGTCAATTTTTAGCGTTTGCTAGCGAACTTGCAAAGAATCCTGCAAAGAATAGTATATTGGATGCGTCGGATTTGAGAAGAAGGTGTTAGTAAAGTACGTACCGTTAAGTTTTGGGTTAGGAAACCCCCGTTGAATCAAATCCGGTAAGCTTGAAAAGTTCGCTTGCGCGGGTCAAACTACCCGGATCTTTGGCACTGTACTTTGCAATCACCTTAGCCTTGAATGTACACTTTGCTCCCCACAATCGCAGTTTGCAAATTTGCAAAAATCTGCACTCTTGGCCACAAAATTGATCCAAAAAAAAAACAAAAAGAAATATTTTTTTTTTATAAATATATACAAAAAGAATGTTAACCCGAATAACAAGAAAGAAAATACGCTACCGTCTTCCCGGTAATGGCGCCATTTGATCGCACGCTTATGGCGTGTCGGATGTTCAAAGTTCTAAAGTTTACCGCGATCAGGACGGTGTCGCTATGCAGCTAGCCGGTTGAGCACGGGTCGATCCACAGGGAGATGGTTGTATGTCCGTTCTTGTTTTAGACGAGTCAATAAAGAATTTGTGTATGTTTGTTCGATCTAACCTATGTGTATTATTTGCAAGTATAAAGTTGTTAAGAAAAAGATACGAGATTATAAGCTAAAGAAATCCGTACTCAAAACCTTTGAGCCGAGTCTTGACCAATTGAAGCTAGAGCAATCGGCAACAACGTGGATTAGGGGATTTAAGCGCGGTATTCGTGGAATACGGGTTATTTACCCTTGTCCTTCCGTTCTTGTCTCTTGCTTTCGCCTCCGGCCAAACCGAACGCAACCGGTCGCGGTTAGGAATCACCGTTACCTTGTTAGGGTAGGGTGCCTAACGGAGTGCTTGCGTATGGTTTGGGCGGAGTTCAATGGAAAATAACGGAAAAAGGAAATGAGAAAAGAAAATCTTAACTTACAATACCGTATTTATTCTTAACAACGATAATTACATTCATTCACAAAAAAGAACAAAGAAGAGAGCAAAAGAAAAGAACAAAGAAAAGAAAAGATTACAAGTAATTAAGTGCATGAATATAAATTGCAAGAAAGGTAAAGCATGAATGTAAAGCAAGTAATAAAAAGTAAGAAAGAAATAAGCAAGAAAGTAATTACAAGAACATAGAACTCAAGACAAGCATGGGATCAATAGCCAACCCTTAAACTTGCAAGCTCAATCAAGAGATTGCAAGATCAAGAGAAGGGTAAAGAACGCATGTGAAATGAAGAACTAATTCCAAAAAAAGATACGACCCTTGAAATCAATAACAAACCCTTAACCCTTCAAGCTCAATGAAGAGGTTGAAAGATGAAGGGAAAGCAAGGATCTCAAGGGGAAGTTAAACAAAAGAGAATGATACAAAAATCCTCATCTTCATTGATCATCCACTCAATACTCTCACTACATTTTCATGGAGGAAAGATAAAGAAGAAGAAGAAGAACTACACTAAAACCTACAAAAGAGGAACAAAGAATGAACACCTAAAACTTGGCAAGTTCTGGGGTATTTATAGGAGGTGAACTGAAAACCTAGGGCAACAATCTGCCTCAATATGAAGTCCCCAAACTGTCCCCAAAATACGACAGAGAGAGGACCCCACATGGCCGCGGATCCGCGGCCTAACCCTGCTTAGGCCGCGGTTCCGCGGCCGTCTTGATGAGTTGGGCCACCATCTTTTGTGTGCTCCCCTGGTTCTCTGTCCTATGTTATTGTACATATACCAAATTGCAGTATGCTTCCACAGTTGCATCAGATTTGCAATGGTCCAAAGTGGCAACAAAAATAATACTTTTGACCTTTTCTCCCTCGAGCTCCGCGCACCCATTGATTCTTGTGCTGCCCCTCTCGTGCTCTGTGCTTGTCCGAGACACGAATGACCGCTGTCATATGTCTTGTCTCTGGAACCGGTACGCAGCACTGGACGGATATGGATGACCGGAACCCGGCTTTTATCTGTTGTCAATAGATGTTCTGTATTTGGTGTAACTGTGGAGATTTTATCTTGATTTGCAATATTTGTACTGGAAACCTGTAATCTGTAAATATGTAACAAACACGAATTAAAAGCACCTACCTATAAACACACGAGCATAAGAATGGGCGGTATAAAATGCAGTATTCTGTTATGAACAATAGCCGAGCAGGGAAGCCGCTCGGCTGCCTCTAAAGAAGACTTTGATCCTTAGCGTTGGAGGGGCTGTAAGAAGCCTACTAAGGATAACAGGGCAGTGAAGCTACGCGGTTGCCTCTTGGTGAGGGCTTTGATCTCTGGCGTCGTGGTTAGGCAACTACTTGCCTGGGATGACCGAGCAGGGTAGCCATTCGGATGCCTCTTGCGAGGGCTTTGATTCCTGGCATCATGGGTAGGGAGCTACCAGCCTGAGATGACCGAGCAAGGGTCAGCCTCGGTTGCCTCTTGCGAGGGCTTTTGATCCTTCAGGACAGGGACTGAGCAGGGTTACTGCCCAGTGCCTCTTGGCGAGGACTTTGATCCCTGTCGGTTGTGGTAGGAAGCTACCAGCCGGGGATAGCCGAGCAAGGGTCGGGCTCGACCGCCTCAAGGGAGGACTTTGGTCCTTAGCATGGGAGGGGCTGTAAGAAGCTTGCCAAGGACCCTTGGCCGAGCAAGGTTACTGCCTGGTGCCTCTTGGCGAGGGCTTTTGTCTTGAAGGATAGCCGAGCTAGGGTCGGGCTCGACTGCCTCTGGGAGGGCTTTTGATCCCTGTCGGTTATGGTAGGAAGCTACCAGCCGGGGATAGCCGAGCGAGGGTCGGGCTCGACTGCCTCTAAGAGGCCTTTTTGATCCCTGCCGTTGCGAGTAGGGAAGCTACTGGCCAGGGATAGCTGAGCAGGGTAGCTGCTGAGCTGCCTCTAAGGAGGACTTTGATCCTTTAGCGTTGGAGGGGCCGTAGGAGGCCTGCTAAGGATAACCGGGCAGTGAAGCTGCGAGGTTGCCTCTTGGAGGGGCTTTGATCCCTGGCGTCGTGAGTAGGGAAGCTACCGGCCAGGGATAGTCGAGCAGGGAAGCCGCTCGGCTGCCTCTATGGAGGACTTTGATCCTTAGCGTTGGAGGAGCCGTAGGAGGCCTGCTAAGGATAACCGGGCAGTGAAGCTGCGCGGTTGTCTCTCGGCGAAGGCTTTGATCCCCGGCGTTGTGTGTAGGGAAGCTACCGGCCAGGGATGGCCGAGCATGGTAGATTCTTGGCCGATTCTTCATGAGTTTTCGCCCAACCATCCCGTGGCAGGTTTGGGGAATAGGAACAGTCGTGGCGAATGTGCGAGTAGCATGCGCATTGAATGTGCGGGGAGGCGAAGCGCCAGAGTCGCGTCGTTTCGATTCTGCTAGAGATGGCTCAATGATCGCCGCATGGTAGAGACTTTGTGGGTGAAAACAGGTGACTGTTGGGTTCCGTTGAGGTACAGTGGGCTATATAAGGCTGAAAGAGCAGTGGTCCTTCCTTTCTTCATAAACAGATCGTTGAGAATGGAAGAATTCCCCTTTACCATCCCCGACATCATCCACTTCGAAGACGTATACATCTATGACCAGAACTGCACCGAGGACACGGCGCAGTTGGTCTATGGGAGCATCGAAGACCACTTCGGCCGGTTGCTCCCCCGGCGCTCCCCCTGCTGCAACTGCTGATGTACTCCATCTGGAAGGCGTCGCCGGGGCTTTACAACCCCTTGTCCGAGCAGCTCTACGACGCGGCCGTGGGCAAGCTGCGGTCTCTGAAGCGCTTCGGCCTGATCTCCGCGAGTCGGCTGGCTCACTCGGTGGCGCTCATCCGTGAGTGCTACGAACTGAGGCTCGAGGTCAACGCGTGCGGAGGGAATCAAGGGCAGAGGCTAGATCTCGCGAGGCCTCGGCTGGCAGAGATCTTTACTGAGTACCATGAGCAGTGATCTCTGCACCCCCTTCCCCCGCTGCTGTAATTTTCTTTTTCTTTTTGTATGTATGGCTGAGGAGCCTATAATACCTTTTTGAATAAATAAGACCTTTCCTTCTTTTTCGCAGTGTTCCATTGATCTTTTATTAAATTAACAACAGACCCTGGGAAGAGTTTACATTACCCTTAAAAAAAAGTACATGCTAATAGATGCCTTATTAGCATAGCCCGAGCTCCTCGGAGGCTTGTTGTTCTCCATGCTCGACGCCGGGTACGGGGTTCCTTGGGCGCCGGACTGATCATCTGCCGAAACAAGCATGATCTGGTCGATGGTCAGCTCGTAGGGAGGGCGACGCTGCTCCTGTTCGTGGTCGGCCTGCCGTTTGTCCCTTAAGTAGGCGGCGAGCCCCGATCGGATGAGCTCCTCGATATAGTCCCGGAGTTGCTTACAATCATCCGTGGTGTGGCCCAGCATCCGGTGGAAGGCGCAGTAGGGGCCCCGGGTTCGTTTCGAGGCCTGACGCGGGATTGGAGGGAACTTGAAGAAACCCTCACCCTGGGCCTCCTCTAGTAACACTGTGAGGGAGACGTTGAGTGAGGTGTACTCCTGGAACTTTGGGTGATAGGGATGCTGACGCTCCGGCCTCTCTTCCCGAGTCCTCTTCTTCTGGTCGTACCGTTCTGCTCGAGAGAGGTTCGCGTTCACCTCGGACTCCAGCTGAACATCGCGCTCGGTCTACGCCTTGACCTCGGCCATAGTCTAAGGCTGCGTTAATGCGAAGGAGCGCAACCACTCCTTATGCCTAAGACCAGATATGAGCGCCGTGATGACGGTCTCGTCCCGGTGCTCGGGGACTTCGAGGAGGGCGTTGTAGAAACGGGTGACGTATGCTTTGAATGTCTCCTTGTCCCCGCTCTTAATTGTGAAGAGGTAGTCGACCGTGCGTTTTTGCCGACGGTTCCCGACGAAGTGGCCGAGGAACTGAGTAGCCAGCTCGTCAAAGGTCGAGATTGAATGAGGCTTGAGTCCTCGGAACCAGTCCCGATTTGAGCGGATGAGGGTGGCTGGGAAGGCTCTGCACTGAGCGGCGTTAGAATGGTCCTGGAAGCTCATCCCCACGGTGAAAGCATCCAAACGGTCTTCCGGGTCGGTTTTCCCGTCGAACAGAGAGACCTTCGGGGGCTTGTTTCACGAAGAGACATGAACAGCGAGCAGTCCCTTGGTAAATGGCTTGGTGAGAGAGTCGGAGGCGTACTTATCCCTGTCGCCCGAGAGGTGACCTTTTCGGCGTAAACCCTCGATCTTCTTCTCGAGGGCATCGAGTCGGCCATGGTACCCTGAGGATTCGGCGCCCTGTGATCCTTGGCCCCTGATGTAGGAGATCTGTGTCTGGGCGCGGCCCCGGTTCCTTTTGATGAGGTTCCTCAAATCCCCGGACGAGGTGGCCCTCGAGCCGCCGTGGCAATCCCCTTCCGTACGACCCCGTCGAGGGAAGGGGTGTCGGTCATGCCTGGGGACAGGCAAGGTGAACGACATCTCCTCAGAGGGGTGGGGGTCACGGTAAGGCTCGAGGCGAGGAACTCAGGCGGCGGATCTTGGTGTGGAGCTGTGGGGCGCCCAGCGGGCCTCAGAGAGTATCGGCCCATGGGATATGTGGCCATGGGACGTAGCTTGCTGGTGGTCAGCCGTGCCAACGAGGGCAGAGTCTTCTGGAGGCGTAGGAGCGGTGATCTAGGGCCCTGGCCTGGCCGTTTGGACACGGATGAGCGCCTCCACGATGGACTATAGTCGGTCTATTCGGTCGGCGAGGGCATTGATGACGGTCGCCAGAGGAGGTTCATCCGTGCCTCCGTTGAGGGGGAGGCGGCGGCTGGTACCTGGATCTTCAGGGTGATCGCTTGCCATGTGGATGGAGATCGGAAGGCCAACTTTGTTTTTTATGGAGTTTAGTTCCTACAGTCGGCGCCAACTGATGGAGGTCCTTTTCGGGTCTCCGTCAGATGTTGTCTTCCGTCGATCTTCCGGTGGATTTCGGGGGTGATCTCCTGTTGCGTGTGGGTCTCAATGGGTTTTGAGGAGATTGGTGGTTTTGAGGAGTTTGCGCCGAGTACCTGCAAGGAAGTACCGGGGTAGTTTGGTATCACCAAGGACCCTACGACGATCAAGTTAGTGCAAGATCCGAGAAGAGTAACGGCTAAGTGGGGTGAAAAAAGCTTACTTGACCCCTCTGTGATGGAGGTTTATATAGTGGTGGCAGTGCGCAGTAGCAGGCGCGAGAATGTCGTCGGCAGTTACGCTCCCGACGTCACGCCTGCGTAATAAGCCGATCGCTCGTTAATGGGGATTGTGATGGCGTGGAACGTGGGATGTTGCCGGCGGAGAATCCGCGCTTGACGAGATCTGCGGAGCAGCGGTTACGCCGGTGAGTGGTGGAGTTGGTCGGTCGGAGGGACCGAGGAAGATGGCCTCGGCGAGGGAGCTTGAGAACGAGCGGGAGGGCCGAGGCATCCTGGTCCTGTTGTAGCTCGGGGCGAGCTGAGAGGCCGAGGAGGCCAATTTGCAAGGGGCTCTGAGGAGAGCCAGTTTCTGTTTGCAGGTCGGATACAAGGGTGGCCTGGTCGGCCCTATGGGCCCTTTCTTCCGAGTTCCGGGACACGTCATTTGCCACGTGTCCTGATCTGGGAGATCACTAATATAGAGCATCATCAATTATGTATTCTCATTACTATTAGCACTACACATTCATTCATAAACGTGAGATAAGGAGAGCAAGGATTATTTAGTATATATTTGACTCATGAAAGTAAAAAAATTAGGATTACGAACCAACTTGTATTAGACTAACATTTCATTATATGTATCTTAATTAAGCATATGATATACCGATGAAGTACACAAACATAGGCATGACCGGTGACATAGCAAGGATGACGGATTCAACAAGAGGAAGAAGGTGAAAGGTACTTACTGAAATTTAAGAAAGTATAACAACTTTTCTTGCCGACGTCAAAATCCTAGACCTCGAGTCCGAGAGACCTTAAGCTAGGAAGAAGAAGGATAGGGAACGAACTTCACCTCAATTTCTCAAATAATATTTTTTAGATGACATAAGAAGAGGAATGCATAAATTTTATGAGAGAAAAATATGTTAGGGAAAAAGAAATGGAGGAAGAGGGATGAAAAATAAAGAGATTTGATTTTGTTATAAATGCATTGATTATGGAATTCAATGCATTAAATACACTATATTGAATTTCAATTAAAAAATTTAAACTAAAGTTTGAAACATCTCATAAATCGGAGATTAAAGGCCATGGATGGCAAAGAAAACTACCTTTAGCGGAACGGGCGAATTCAATGCCAAGGAAATAGTTCAATCGACCGAGATCTTTGATATGAAATCGTGCATTTAGATAATTCTTTAAATTGGTTGTTGCGGCAGATTCATTTCCAGTAACAAGTATATCATCTATATACACGAGAATGAAAGTCGAGCCACTAGAAAAATGTCGAAAGAATATCGAATAATCAGCTTTAGATTGAGTGTATCCGGCTTGAAGAAGAGCTATAGAAAATTTGGCAAACCACTGACGGCTTGCTTGGTTTAGCCCATACAAAGACTTATGCTGCTTACAAACAATATTTTTCTCACCTTTAGTGGAAATTTTGGAGGAAGAGACATGTAAACATTCTCGTGTAAGTCTCCATGTAAGAACATATTATTAACATCCAGCTGATGAAGTGGCTACTGTTTTATAGCAGCAGCCGCAAGAAAAAAATGAACAGTAACGAGTTTTGCAACATGTGTAAAAGTCTCTGTGTGTCAAGTCCTTCCCTTTGAGTGAACCCTTTAGCTACTAAACGAGCTTTATGGCTGTTTACCCTCTTTGGGACATCCAGCGATTAAACGTTGAAACAAATACGAGTTTAAACACACTAAGTTATTTTTAGTATTTTAAGAGTTAACCAGAAGATCCAGGGTTTGAAACTTCTGGCGGCGTAAGCGCATACTGTTAATTACACCATATTGTCATAGGATACATCTGGACGGGATACCGTACTAGATCATTTCAAATCGCATCATTATAGTGTGAGAGTTCGTGTATATATTAGTAAATTAAATACCAAGTATATGTCAAACAAAAGAATGTATATTTTATTCATTTTGTTCAAGTTTATAGACAATTTGAATGTAAATACATTGATATTTAGAAAAAGAATGTAAAATACAAGGAGCCCTCATTTGAGAGTTGAATGGAAATAATTGAAAGTATTTTAGTATCAACTCGATGAAAATTGATGGGCACTACCCTATGTGGAGGCCACATCACTTCTGCTCGTGTTCTAGTGGGACATCCTAGATAGGATCTACACTACCTCTTTTAAGGTAAGGGTATTACTTCATTTGAAGTACAAGTAATACTTCATTTGAAGTATATGGCATTTCATTTGAAATGCAAGTGGGACACCCTAGGTGGGGTCCACACTAGTCAATCATGAGTGGGACATCTTGGATGGAGTTCACACTACTTTATTTGAAGTAGGGAACACTTCATTTGAAGTGTAGATGGGACCCCTGGATGGGATCCATATATATTAAAGAAACAAAGATATTTCTATCTATTGAAGCCTATTTAAGGCCTCCTGAAGGACCGGGGTTCCGAAGCAACCGGGAGGCCATTCTGTGGCCCCCCGAAGGCTGCTTCAAGCCAAGTCAGAAAATATTTAGAGTTCATTTAGATGAAACTCCTTTATTTGAGTTTCATGTATATAATGAGAATATAAGGTATCATTCTCAATAATTTGTGCAACATGAACACATGGATTTATGTTCAAGAGTGAAAACATGACTTTTTGGTCATGTTTAAGTGATGAATATAGTGTCCTTGGCACTGCATTTACTGAAACAGACATGTTTTTGCATGTCTGATAGGTGAATAGGATATTCCTATTCACAAGTGGGTTGAGAATAAGGTTTTCCTATTCATAAAAGTCCTAGAGATATAATTTATATCTTGGAATATGAATGGAGGGTTCCATTCATATATATATATCTATTATGGACATGCATCATGCACAAATATGTTTATGTCTGAAAATGAATAGGGCTTCCCTGTTCACTTGATCAGGGGATATGATTTTTATGTCTCATGAATAAGGTTTTCCTATTCATGGATTGTGAATTAGATATCTATTTCATGTCTGAAATGATGAACATGGTTTTCCTGTTCACAGATATCCTCAAGACATATTTTCATGTCTCAGGGAATGAATGAGATTTCCATTCATGTGATTTTAGAGACATATATCTGTGTCTAAGAGTGAATAGGATGTTCTATTCACTATTTCTGTTTAAGAGAAAGAACATAGGGTTTTGATTGATCTGTATTTAAACAAGTGTGTGTAGTAACCGTAATCAATAACGGTGTCACGTATAACTAGACCGAGATGAGTACGGGTCGTCCTCAGGAATATGTGGAATCTTTTAATCTTTCTTTAGACGTGTTGATTAGGAAGAGGAAGAAGAATAGATAATAGTGAAGAATAGTTATAGAATCTAGATCTACGTTAAACACGGATATAGAATATAGATCTAGTTTAAAGACGGATGTAGAATTTATATCAGAAGAGGGCTTGTAGGGTTCGTTAGGATTTAGTAATCCTGGATGACTAATAAAGATGACTCCTTTTATCTTTTAATAGATTTAAAATAAATTGATAGTGATGAATGAGAATTAAGGTTCTTGGAAGAAACTAGGGTTTCCACACTATTGACCATTGTCCTTTCATTGATCTCTATTCATGTCTAGCCCTTAATAAAACAATTGTTAATCTGATCTCAAATCGCGGTCGAGACTAGCAATAAATTGGTAGCGCGCCCGATAAGGATGTTAACGATTCTTTTGCTAAACTTTATAAACTTCATAAGACGTAAAAGAAGTTAAAATATTTTCTCATTCATTGATCTATCCTAATCCTACGAACCCTATCAAGCGGAGAATTACTCGCTCATGGTGGAGATAGAAGTACGGATAGAGATGAAATTCATAATGTAACTAAATAATCAAATTAATTAAACTAAAGATCTACCTTTATTAATCAACTTCACAAGTACAAACTTCAAGTTTAGATTACAAGAGGAAGAAGGAGTTGCTCTCGATCTCTGCCTTGTCGGATGTAGATGTTTCGTCGAATCTCACGTCGCTTTATCACGTTGAATTTTGGACCTGTCTTGGATCACTTGTTCTTTGACAGTGATTAGCTTATGTAAAAGATTGATGATTTCTAAGTTTAGCCCTCAGTCCTTTATATAGCCCCAAAACCATAAACCAAAGATCCCCAGAATTAGGGTTAGTTGTAGCAAATCCAACCTGAAAATCCTAACTCCTGATTCGGTGAATCGGCCGCGGATCTGCCGCATATTGCATGGTTTGGCCATGGATCCATTGTTTGTTGGTGAGATCTTGGGTGCAAATTTTTGGGGCTTTATTCTTGTGACACATGGAGATTTAGTTGATGTCTGGAACTTGAAAATATTTCCTGAGTTCTGCCATTATTGATTCTTCGATTTTCTTTAATATTTCAGCAGATTTTTGATTTCCGACATCTCAACATCTCGATCTCTTGACCTGAGCCAAAGCTTTCACCATATCTCAAAGAATAATGTTAGTAATATTTGGTATTTTTGAGATATTATCCTAACCAATTTGATATGATATTATATTTTAAGAATATTGATTAAGGATATTTGATATGATATGCATATTTAAATTATCAAAATATTATATGCATATATTTTCCTTCATAATGTTAATTATAATATATAAACATATGGAAATAGTATTTTTACAGATAAACCCTTATATGTGTCATATTTATAATAAACACCTTTAAATATTTAAGAAAAGTAAGAAAAATGCATATCAAAAGTGCGATATTTTCGACTGAACAAATACCCCCAAACTTAACTTTGATTGTCCCGAGTAAACTTATTTATTCAAGAGAGGGAGAAAGAAAGAAAAAACTTAAATAGCACACTTTCATAGGCAACACGATTGCACTGAGCACGTGCAACAAGCCGTTAAACCTCTAGGTGTTCCTAGTAGGAGGAGTGTTGTCTCCTGAGTGTTTTTAGCAGATTACACCCACAAAATTCTGTAATAAAAGAAAGATAGTGAAAGTTATATACAAAGATAAGAACTATAAAAGAAAGAACTTGAAAATAGGAGTTTCCAACTACATCAGTTTTTCGGTTGTCATGAGCCCTATCTTAATGGTCGTGAAAAGATATTAGAAATTATATCATCCTTCAATAAAACATCGTCTTTAGTTTTCCTCCCTATTTTGCCTCCAAACATTGATCATATACCCCTATGTGTATATAAAAGATATCCCTACACTTAGAGAATTCAATTTAAACTATCATACTCTTGTCTATATTCCTTAGTACTTTTTAGTTGGTGAATATTTTAGATGGAATTGCTCACACATTTTTCATGCGACCGTTAATACTTCTTGAGATACTAACCAACCGATTACAAAATGTGCTCACGTATAAAGGCGTAATTACTCGTCTTGCAACACCTAAGGCTTAGCAGTGGCTCCCAAACCAGTTGGTCTAAGGCACTAGGTGATAAAGCACCCTCGCTATATTTTTTATGCTACTTTAAGCAATTACAAAACCAGTGTTCATATTTTTCTTCACCACTTATATTTTATTTTATTTTCCTTCATATTAAGGCTTTTAGACAAGAGCATTTTAAGGTATCCTCTACTATCCCAAGTTTCAAGATATATGTAAGTGCGTATAGTAGGGTATCAATGTTCAAATGTTTGGACTTAAGAATATGGGCTATTTTTCAGACTTATTTTTATGCACAGATTAGTAATTTCCTTCATCTTACTAACCCTTGGGACAACGGCTCATAACTACTTATTACTAGTTTCGTTTAAGAAAATATCTAACTTTCTTATTTTTCTTAAACTATTCCTATCTTTCATATGTAAATTTTCACTTTCAAACTTTCATTATCAATTTTTTTTTGCTTATATATAGTATAATGCAAAATAATGCGTGAATAAGCACAAACCTCCCCCAAACCTGTTTGCAGCAGTGTCCTCACTGATGTCATCTGTCAAGCTTAAAAAAAACTGTAGACTTGGAAGGAAAAGTAATAGGCACAAGAAATAATGAAAGTGAAATTCTCCCCCAAACTTATTTTTGGCTCACAATTTAATAAAAATTTTCTTTCAAGAGCCAAAATATATCCCTCCTCCCAAACTTGAGTAAAATCATATTAAGCATTTAAAATTATGAGGGGGGGGTTAAAGTTATTGGTCTATGTAAAGCTTTACAAAGACCAAAAATCAACACCAACCATTCAAATATTTTATCGATGTAATACACTGGTTCGTAGAAAAACATGTCACCTATCGACGTGAAGAAATGGAAAGGGCATAAGGGGTGGAATAGAATGTGTTTACGTCTCGGTTTATAGAGACGAAACAGTGATGGTGAATTACTCACATTCTTTTTATTGATAAGAAGAAGGGGTGGTGGTTCAACTTCTTTGTGTTGAGATTGATTCATCACAACACCAATGTTTTTTAAGAATGCGAGTTCTTCAGCGAAAATTTCTTCAAAACTTTCATCGATATCCCGAATAATAAACTCATCGGAAAGAACGGGATGATACTCGGACACCATAAAAGGTTCATATTCAGCATTAGATGTTGACCCGGACAGCTCGATAGAAGTGTCCGTATGTGTATAACAAATAGCAGGGTCAAACAACAACATATTAGCGGAGTCAAGATCAAAATCGTGAAGCTGTTCAAATTCGCTGCTGTCGAAATTTATCGCTTCGACAGATAATACTTGACCATAGGGTTCGGAGGATTCACTTCCCAACTTGTAAATGTTAAGCTCAATTGACATCTTCCCGAAGGATAGGGTTATAGAGCCATTTTGACAATTGATTATTGCGTTGGAAGTCGCAGGAAAAGGTCGACCTAAAATCATCGGAATTTGATTTCGTGGGTTCGCTACAGGCTATGTATTTATAACGATAAAGTCCACAAGGAATATAAATTCCCCGATTTTGATTAACACATTTTCTAACTCACCCCTAAGTTGGGTGATAGATCGATCGGCTATCTGAAGAGTACAGTGCACCGATTTTAACTCTCCGAACTCTAATTGCTCATACACAGAATACGGAAGCAAGTTAACACTAGCGCCTAAATCGAGTAGAGCACGATTGATATCTTTACCCTCAATAGAAATAGATATGGTAGGACTTCCGAGGTCCTTTCGTTTCTTAGGTAGTTGTTGGGTAAAAGCAGTGCTTACATTACTCGCTAAGAAAACTTTTCTAGGCACTTGAGTTTTTCTCTTCCCAGTGCACAAGTCCTTTAGAATTTTTGCATAAGACGGAACTTGTTGAATAGCATTTAGGAGAGAAATTTTTATGTTAACTTGCTTAAAAATTTCCACAATCTTCTCCATTTGTGGACTTGGTCTGTTGCCTCTTAACCTGTTTGGATAAGGTGCTTTATCAATAAGGGTTGGGTCCAACATTGGAGAGGATTGTGGGGATGGAATGGATCCCAGAATTGGAGTTGGTATTGTTTTAGGTTGACTCGAGAAAGTGGGCTGAGTGTTTGAGCCTTGGGGAAAACGGAGAATAGGCTCGAAAGAAGGTGGTGGACTAGACGAAATAGGAGAAGAAGTAGAAGCCGGGGTATCATTAATATCATCAACGTCATCAACGTGTTCACCCACTTGGCTATCCAGCATTCTTCCTGATCTCAACGTGGTAACAGCACTCATATTATAACTTTATGAGTGGGCAGGATTAGGTATAGCTTGAGATGGAAGTTTCCCTTTTCCTATTGCACTTATCGCAGCATTTATTTGTGCAAGTTGTGCCTCTATCGATTTTATACTTTCACTATGGGAGGTGGTGGTCTGTGTTAATGATTAGAAAACTTTATTTCATCTATTGATTGCATGGAATGTTTAATAAACATATCCATGCTTCGTTCGAGTGCAGATGAGTTTTCGTTACCGGCCGTTTGGAAAGAATTATTATAAGGTGTAGAATTATTGGCCGGATTTTGAAAAGGTTACGAATGAAAGGGGTGCTGACTCTGTGGGTGTTGTTGCTGTTGCTATGGAGGAAGTATTTGATAATTGCTTTGGAACTGGTTTTGATTTCTGTTTTGGTTTTGGTTCCAAGCAAAATTAGGATGATTCCTCCATCCCTGATTATATGTGGAAGAATAAGGATCGTTTTAAGGTCGTTACTGAAAAATAGCATTAATTTGTTCTTGACTTTGAAACGGTGGAGTCAAAGGAAATTCTTCCGTTAGATATGATGGGTTGGAACAACAACCGTACACGGTTTTGGAGAGTTACAACGGCGCCATTTGATTTGAATCTCAAAGAATAATTTATAACTGCAATCAAGAACGGCATCGCTTGGTAGCTAGCCGGTGAGTACGGGTCGGTCTACAGGGATTTTATGTATTTCCTAATTGTTCTTACGAGTTAATTCCGATTGTTGTCGGATTGATTAAATCTAAAAACTAAGTTTATCTAGATCTAAATCTTGCTAGGGTTAGGTTTAGGTTAAGTTTGGAAATGCAAAGATTTCCCACCACTTTCAATACCCAAATTAAGATCTCTTTAGGAGTTATGGTCATTATTAATAAAGGGGATTAGTACCATCGGGAAGAAACGGTGTTTCTTCCTCTAGGTTCTTGTCCTTTCTTTCTTAATCCTTACCCTAACCTCCATGGAAAACACGCTCAACCGGGCCTTTATACTACGGTATCACCACTACCTCGTGGGATAAGGTGCCGTAGGGAGCGGTGTGTGCATGTATGCATGGAGTCCTATAAAAACGTGTGATGGGCAAGAAAGGGGTAAGAGATCTTCATCTTTCAAACCTTCCCCAAAACTAACCCTAACAAGCGAGGAGACTACTCGCTCATTAGGGAATTGAAAAACATTTCTAAACTATCTATCTAGAGCAGAGAATAAAAGATCTAACTAAGGCAGATAAGAAATTATACTAGGGCAATGAAATAAAATTAACTAGGGCAAGAATTGAAAACTTACTCTAATTTGATACTCTCTTCATTCATTGCAGAAAATTACAGATCTGAATTTTAGATATAAAATGAGGCACAAGAAGAGGCATAACCTAAATCAGGTTTTTAGGGTTTTATTTATAGATTCATAGAAAACCCTAGGGTTACAATCGACGCACATCTGCTATTACAAAAATACCCCCTGAAAAGACTAGTCAACGAGCCGCCAGCGCACCGACACATTTTTCCACCGACACGGGTATCACCTGGCCGCGGATCCGCGGCCAAAGCCCACGTTTGGCCGCGGTTCCGCGGCTGTATATGGGCCTTGTGGGCTCATTTTCTCTGGTTATGTCCTGGTGGCATTTTACTCCTTTTTTCTTCACTTTGTTTCTCAGGTTGGCTTCTAGTTCTCTTCCAGATTTCCACAGTGAATAAATGTAGTAGACTTTTACCGTTGCTTCGTGTCGAAGTCTTGAACCTTGCGCTGCCTTTGTACTTTTGTGAACTTTGTTCATTGATCTTCGTTTAGTCTTCAAACTGTAGGCAAGATAAAAATTCTCTGTTTGTTGGTCGAAATCTCACTTTTGTATCGTCTTATATCTTTTTCACTGTTTTTGTCCCGAGAATCTGTAACCTGCAACTATGTAGCAGACATGGGTCAAAAGCATCTGTTTATTTGTAAAATACATAAGAATGGGGAATATAATAATGCAAAATTATGGTATGAACAAATACCCCCAAACTTATCTTTTGCTCGTCCTCGAGCAAACCTAGTTTTATTCTCAACAAAATCCTAACCTCACTTTCGCAGGGAAACGCGATTGCACTGAGCTCATGCAACAAGCCGTTAAACCTCTAGGTGTCCCTAGTAGGAGGAGTGTTGTCTCCTGAGGGTTTTCAGCGGATACTACCTACAAAATCCTATCAATTAGGCCAATTGACTTTTATTCTCCAATTAGGTTTTCTAACAAGGAATTCTATTATCTTCGACTCATAAATCATCCACCCGTATTTTTCACGCTTCCTTATTATTTAACTTAAGATTATATATATTCTTGTGAATTTACTTAGCCTTTGGCATCTCTTAAGTTTTCCTTCTAGGGTTCCATCTCAACTTAGGAATTTTTATCATTACTATTAAAGATATAAGTCATATTCTTCATTCCTATCTCTTATCTAAACCCCTACTGTTCCCCTCCGAACGGCGGCCAAGACATGGACGTCTTGCCTTTGATTCGGGGCAGATGCTATTTGGTTTTATCCGTCCACCTCTCTGAAGATGCCAAGTTGATTTATGGTACCGTGTATCGAAGGTTTAGACTGATGCGGCCGATGTAGCAGACTTCATCAGATTCCCCCTCGTTCGAGGGGTTTTTGATTGTGGGGACGCTCTTCCGTGCAGGCGCAAGCCCCTGCAGTTAATTACGCTACCGCATCGCGGTAACAACTTTCTCCTTCTCCAGCTGGTCACTTCGTGTCGTGGGTGTT
Organism: Agapanthus africanus; assembly: GCA_030015575.1. Classification (NCBI taxonomy): domain Eukaryota; kingdom Viridiplantae; phylum Streptophyta; class Magnoliopsida; order Asparagales; family Amaryllidaceae; genus Agapanthus; species Agapanthus africanus. Next base: position 889,715,065 of record JASDDO010000024.1, on the reverse strand, counting down.
TGTTTTGTTTATGGTTTGGTTTCCCGTGGATTGTATACGGAGACTAAGTTATGTTGTCGCCCGTACCCGTAGGACGTGGATTAGTCCAAATCCGTATCTTTCTTAGATTTGGGTTTGGGGGTTTGGTTTAAGGATGCGTTAGCCATATTTGAGGCTAAGATCAACTTAAACGTTTGTTAAGGATACGTTAGTCCAATTTCAAACTAAGATCAACTTAACGGGATTGTTTAGATCCGACAAAAGAGCATTTAGGGGCTCTATTGTTCCAGTTTAGGGACATAGTGGTCCATTAAACGTATGGCCATCGGGACTCGTCACCTCTCTGACGAAGTTGAAGGATTACAACGACAGATATCAGGGGAGTTCAGAGATGTACCCTTGGACCAAAATTGGTTGGGAGATCTATAGTCCAATTTGGGACTAAAGTCTGTTTGAAGGTTTTGGTTTAAGGATACGTTAGCCATATTTGAGGCTAAAATCAACTTAAACGTTTGTTAAGGATACGTTAGTCTAATTTGAGACTAAGATCAACTTAACGGGATCGTTTAGATCCGACAAAAGAGCATTTAGGCTCTATTGTTCCAGTTTAGGGACATAGTGGTCCATAGGTAGTTTAAGGACATTGCGGTCCAATGTTAGTTTTAAGACGTTGCGGTCAAGGTTAAGGACATCATAGTCCGTGGATTTACGGACTCCATAGTCCATCGTTAGTTTTAAGACATCACGGTCAAGTTTAAGGATGTCATAGTCCGTTGTTAGTTTTAAGACACCCTGGTCAAGGTTAAGGACATCATAATCCATGAGTTTAAGGACCCCACAGTCTATTGTTAGTTTTAAGACATCCCGGTCAAGGTTAAGGATATCATAGTCCATGGGTTTAAGGACCCCACAGTCTATTGTTAGTTTTAAGACATCCCGATCAAGGTTAAGGACATTATAGTCCACGGGTTTAAGGACCCCACAGTCCGTATTGATATGTGGTTGTCGGGACCCGTCACCTCTCTGACGACGTTGAAGGATTACAACGACAAATATCAGAGGAGTTCAGAGATGTACCCTTGAACCAATGAGTTGGTTGAAAGAGCAAATGTGCTCAGTTCAAGATGATTTGAGGACTTATGGCCAGTTTGGGCTAAATCGAATTATGTTTGAAATATTGGCCCATTGGGCCATTAGACATTTGTCTGGGTTAAGCCCATCATCATTCAGCAGTGCTAAACAGAGGTTTGGGGGCTCTGACAACAGTTTGTCTTTGATTTCCCCAATTTTGAGATTCATTTGGAGGAGGGACTTTTGCCTCTAGAAAATTAGCCAATTTGGCTAAAAGCAGTGTTAAACACTAGAGAACAACATTATTAAAGACTGGATGTAGAACTCTCAAATTAGTGTTAAACACTAAAAGACAATCAGTGTTAAATACTGGAAATATAATCTTCAATTTAGTATTGAACACTAGAAATAATCAGAAATATAATCCCCGAATTAGTGTTAAACACTAAAGAAAGAGGGGTCACGTGTGGACACGTGAGAGTGCCCAAAGGTGGGACCAGATCCCTTTTCTTCGTTCTGCAATTAAGTGTTAAACACTTTTTTATTATTTTTATTTTGAGCATCACGTGTTGTCACGTGATGGGGATTTATGCGCTGACTGTTAAAGCGTTTGCCAAGGGGTCACGTGGGAGCACGCGAGAGCGCCCAAAGCCTTCATTTCTTTTGCTTTTTCTTCTCTTTGTTTGGAGGTCACGTGGGAGCGCGTGAGGCATTGCCTCAAAGCTTCTTTTCTTCAGGGATCTTTTCAAGGGTCACGTGGGGGCACGTGACCTTAATTCTTTTCATGAACAGAGATCTTTTAAGTCTCCTTATTTTAAGAATTGAATTCTCTATAGGGTTAAACCCTGATTATGATTTTGGAGGAATAAAATTCCTATTGTGCAAGAATTAAATTCTTAAGTAGGGTTAAACCCTAATTTCTTTTTAGAGGAATTAAATTCCCTTATATATAAAAGAATTAAATTCTTGATTAGGGTTAAACCCTAGTTCTGTCTTGGAGGAATTAAATTCCTATGATTTTAGGAGAATTGAATTCTCAATTAGGGTTAAACCCTAGTTCTGTTTTAGGAGAATTAAATTCTCATATAGGGTTAAACCCTAGTTTGTTTTGGGAGAATTAAATTCTCTAAACTCAATTCCCCCTCTAAGTTTTAGATCTGCATGGCAGGATCTCGACCCGATGAGAATTAAATTCTCAACTTATGGGGAGATGTGCTCTGTGCAGACCCTCAACAAGAGGAAGAACTAAGTTCTTTTTTGTATAAGAGTTAAACTCTTGGATTGAGAATTAAATTCTCTTTATTGAAGTTTTGATCTTTTTTCCCTTTCTCACCTAGGGTTTTCTTTGTTTTGAATTAAATTCTCCTTTCTTTTCTCTCTCTGTTGTTGTTATCTCCCCAAAAAAAATAGATCCCTTCTCTTCTCTTCTTGGCTCCTATTTATAGGAGAAGGAAAAGAATCAATTTGTTTAGCAAATTTTTCATTGAAAGATTTGATTTGTTTTCATATTAAATATGAGCCTTTAGATCATTCAGTGAATTTTATTCACCGTTGGATTTTAAATCCAAAGATATTCTGTTTTTTATTTTCGGTGAGATTTATGGGAAATCTTTCCTTGTCCAAGATTTTTCCATAAATTGGTGATTTTTAATCACCCTTGGATCTTTAATCCAACGGTCCCCATAATCCTTTTCCATTTGGAAAGATTTAGAAGCTTTCAGAATTTTAATTCTATTAACTGTGAGGCTTTCAGAGCCAGTCACGTGCTGACACGTGACCCCCAATTGAGTCCTTTTTCTCAGCGTTTATTTACGCTTCAGTTTTAACCATCACGTGTCAACACGTGACCATTGGTCACGTGTGAGCACGTGATACCTCATTGAGGTATTTCCTTTAGCCATTTGTTTTTATTTCTGTTTTAACTTTCACGTGTCAACACGTGACCATTGGTCACGTGTGAGCACGTGACACCTCATTGAGGTATTTCCTGATTTTTAATCAGGGAACAGTGCATAGCATATTTGCTCATAACTTTTGATCCCGGATGAATTATGAAGCTCATAATATATCAAATCGAAGGGTTTTTCGAGATGCTTCCAATACCATCAGAATTTATTAGTTCCACCTTTGGGAGTTTATCAAAATACAGGCCGGAAGATACCGGTTCCCATTTCCTTAAGCGTATCGCTGCCATTTGATACCTTGGACTCTTCTGCGCAGAAATTTTTGGAGGGAACAAATGCCCCCCACTACTTTGCCCACATAAATACATACGTGGGTGAAGTAGTGCAAAGTTATGAGTAGCCATGGAATTGATGGCTTAGGAGACAAGTTTAGGGTCCTTGTAGCCTAAGAGTTTTCAACTTTATGAGCCGTGAGGGTCTCACAAAGACTTTTCTCCCTACGGATCGAGAGGATCTCGTAGGTGTATTTTCTCCTTAGGGATCGTGAGGACGCCTAAGTGTGTTTTCTCTTATAAGTCGTAAGGATCTTATAAGAGAATTTTCCCTCTTACGAGTCGAGAGGACCCGTAAGCGGTTGTTTCCCTCTTTGTCGAGATTCGACTTTGGAGAGTGTGACCCGTGGATAGTATGGAAGAGACCGTTTTGGATCAACTTGCAGGGTCCCAGTGCTTAGGAAACAGGTTTTTTAATCCCCGCTGCCTAAGGCTTTTCCTTACGAGTCGAGACGAATCGAGCATTTCTCGCAAAGACACTAATTTCCTCACGAGTCGAGACGAATCGAGCATTTCTCGCAAGAATATCCTAACGTCACAGTTAACCTATGCTCTTTACGACAGAGGTCCGTTAGGGTCTGTGGTACTAGGATTTTGTCCGTCGTACCGTCGCGTTGGCTGATGTATTCCTCGATAGGCAATCTTGCTGTTCGAGTAGCCTTGCGACTGTTGTGTCTCTGATCCCTTCGGGGGCTGGACAAGACGTCTTCAAGCAATCTTCCTAGGCAGTTTGACCGTCAGAAGAGCAAGTGTTAGGAATTTTTCCATGCTGCTTTTTACTTGAGGTTAGGCTCATTTTGGAGAGCCCCGATGAGTCATAACCACTCCGCGCTGATGTGGGATGATCTCCGATAGTCTTTCAGGATTTATATGACTTGTCGTTAAGACCCTGAAGCTAGGAATTTGGCCTTTGCTTCGTTTGCTGGCATCGCGTCTGCTGTATCGAGACGAATGTCGCGGTTGTCTCTAGGTTGCTGGTGAACCGTCGAGATTTGGAACCAGGGATTTTGCCGTGACTCCTTTTGGTGATGTTGCGTCTTCTGTGTCGAGACGAACGTCGAGGTAGTGACCATTCCGCACTGGTGCGAGATAATCTCCGATTGTCTTTCAGGCTTTATATGACTTGCCGTTAAGACCCTGAAGCTAGGAATTTGGCCTTTGCTTCGTTTTCTTGCATTGCGTCTGCTGTATTGAGACGAATGTCGTGGTTGTCTCTAGGTTGCTGGTGAACCGTCGAGGTTTAGAACCAGGGATTTTGCCGTGACTCCTTTTGGTGATGTTGCGTCTGCTGTGTCGAGACGAACGTTGAGGTGGTGACCACTCCGCAATGGTGCGAGATAATCTCCGATTGTCTTTCAGGCTTTATATGACTTGCCGTCAAGACCCTGAAGCTAGGAATTTGGTCTACGCTTCGTTTGCTGGCATCGCGTCTGCTGTATCAAGATGAATGTCGCGGTTGTCTCTAGGTTCTGGTGAACCGTTGAGGTTTGGAACCAGGAATTTTGCCGTGACTCCTTTTGGTGATGTTGCGTCTGCTGTGTCGAGACGAACGTCGAGGTAGTGACCAATCCGCACTGGTGCCAGATAATATCCGATTGTCTTTCAGACTTTATATGACTTGCCGTCAAGACCCTAAAGCTAGGAATTTGGCCTTTTGCTTCATTTGCTTTGGCGCTTCCGAATCCTGCAGGGGAAGAACGCTGGGGTGACATCTCGTCTGCTGTATCGAGACGAAAGTCGAGGTGGTGACCACTCCGCGCTGATGTGGGATGACCTCCGATTGTCTTTCAGGCTTTATATGACTTGCCGTCAAAACCCTGAACCAAGGAATTTGGCCTTTTGCTTCATTTGCTTTGGCGCGTCTGAATCCTGCTGGGGGAAGAATGCTGGGGTGACATCTCGTCTGTTGTATAGAGACAAACGTCGAGGTGGAGCTGGGATTTTGCCATCACTCTGCTTTACTGACCATGGGGTCTTTTTGCTGACGTTGCATTTACATCCTGCTAAACTGCGAAGGAACGCCGTTGTTGACATTGCGTCTGCTGTAAAGAGACGAATGCTGAGGTGGAGCTGGGATTTTTCCGTCGCTCCGCTTTGTTCCGACCGCGAGGTCTTTTGTTGGCGTTGTATCTGCATCTTGCTGGACTGAGGAGAAACGCCGTTGGTGATCTCTAAGTTGTCGATGTTGACGTCGAGACCCTGAAGCTAGGGATCTTCCTTTGCTTCACTTGTTGACATTGCGTCTGCAATATTGCGACAAATGTCAAGGTTTCTTCTAGGTTGTCTATGAACCGTCGAGATTTGGCTTCGCTTTCTGATGGAGCCTGGGGGAAAGATGTGTTTCCTTCTTTGTTTGTGCCCCTGGATTGTATACAGGGATCGATGTGATCTCACCTGTAGGGCAAAAGTTTCATTCATTTTTTTATTATTATATTTCCACGATGCTCTATCATTTCAGCTTTTATATCGCGAAAGTCGCGATTGCCCAATCATTTCGGCTATTTTTCGCGGTGCCCAATCATTTCGGCTATTTATTTTATTTTTACTCGCTGCTTTTTATTGCGAGTTGCCCAATCATTTCGGCTATTTTGCATACATACATTTTTATTGCAAGTTGCCCCATCATTTCGGCTATTTTGCACGCATACATTTCTACTTGCTGATTTTTATTGCAACTTGCCCCATCATTTCGGCTATTTCATATGCACGTATGGCTCGCTGTTTTTTTTTATCGCGAGAGTGGAATTTGGAATCTGACGCTAATCTCAGCATCAATATCGCTACAACTGGAATATTGCCAGGAGCGAATCATCATTTGCCATGAAAGGGCTTGGAATTTGATACCAGTTTAGGCATCAACATCGCTACAACTGGGACATTGCCAGGAGCGAATCATCATTTGCCTCTATCGATGTTGAACAAAGGTGGCTTAGCGAAAAGGGTTAGGATCCCGTCAACTAAGGCTTTTGACTTTATGAGCCGTAAGGGTCTCACAAAGGTCCCTATAAGTCTCGTAGGTGTGTTTTCTCCTTAGGGAACGTGGGGATTCCTAAGTATATGTTCCCCTGTAAGTCGTAAGGATCTTACAAAATGGTTTTCTCCTTATAAGTCGAGATGACTTACAAGGGTTGTTCACCATATGGACATATCTCCAATCACGGGTGGGACTTGGTTAGGGAAATGTTTATTCGCGCCCGTGGATTGTATACAAGGGTCAGCGTTGAGCCGCTTGTAGGGCAATATCGAAGGTTGTGGGAGTTGCTTAAGAATAGGTTCAGGTCTCTGTAACTTAAGACTTTCAAATCTTATGAGCCGTGAGGGTCCCATAAGAGAGTTCTCCTTACGAGTTGTGAGGATCTCGCAAGTGTAATTTCTCCTTAGGAATCGTGAGGATCCCTAAGTGTGTTGCTCCCTTATGAGTTGTAAGGATCTCACGCGGGTGGTTTCTCCTTACAAGGTCGAGAGGACCCTGTAAGTATCTTTTAACGAGATTGCGCCCTTTCGGGTTTTCACAAACACTCGCCGGTAGTCCTGCTGTTTTTACTCACGGAGCCCTTTCGGGTTTTCATCCGTGCCCATTTTGCTTATGGACATACCGTTTTTATTTTTATTTTTATTTTTTAAATTTTTTTTCTTATTCTTTTTTTTAATGAGGTCACGCCCTTTCGGGTTTTCACGAACACTCGCCGGTAGCCCTGCTGTTTTTACTCACGGAGCTCTTTCGGGTTTTCATCCGTGCCCATTTTGCTTATGGACATACCGTTTTTATTTTTTATTTTTTATATATTTTTTTTATTTTTTTTATCACGTCAGCCTGGGGATGCCGCGGTAGTAGTTTAAAGACGTTTCGGTCATTTGCAAGTTTTAGGACATTGCGGTCTATTGTAAGTTTAACGACGTTTCGGTCTATATCCAGTTTTAGAACGTAGTGGTCCGTCATTAGTTTAAGGACGTTTCGGTCCGCCGTCGCCGTATTTGAGGCGAATCTCTAGTTTACTGACTTTTCGGTCTATGGGGCTTTCCCTATGAATGAGCATGATGCCCCCGGCATGTCCATCTTTTTCGGAGCATGTGGTTGTGGCGGGTTCACCTTCCAGTTTTCGGACAGCGCGAACTTGCCCTGCTGGTATTGGTCTTCAACCCAGTTTTTGAAGACGAAGCAATTTTCGATCGGATGACTTACTGCTCGATGGTAGGGGCAGTAATTAGGATCGTTGACATCGCCTGGCTGTAGAGGACGTTTCGGACTCGGCAGATTGATGAATCCATTGCGTACTGCCAGCTCGAACAGTCTCCTTGTTTCATCCTGAGGAAACGAGTAAGGACGTCCTAACCTCTCTTCGAGGGATATGCGTGGACGCATATTGTTTTGGCAAACAACCGGCTTTAAGTTGCTCGGCCGTTGTTGAGTATTGGCAACGAAGGTTGCTTTCCCTTTTCCCTTTTCATTCCAAGGCTCTGTCTTTGAAGAGGAAGGCCTATAGCCCATCTGGTCCATTTGGGCCAGCTTGTCAATCAAGGCCCGAAAGGTGGTCGGCTTGAAGAACATCATAAATTGGGAGATGGTCGCTTGAGGGTCGAGAGTACCCACGAACATGCCCACGGCAGGAGCTTCTTCGATGCGCTGCTCGCACTTTGACCATAGATTACGCCACCGTATCGCATACTGGACCCAAGTTTTGCCTGGCCTTACCCTGGTGTTGATCAATGCCGTGATCGGGGTGCGTTCGCTGGCACTCGCGAAACGCTTGGTAAACAACAACTCCATTTCAACGAAAGTTTTGACGGAGTCATTCGGAAGTTCGGAATACTACTCAAATGCCGTTTCCGATAAACTGCCGACGGATTGGAGAAGCAAGAGCTTGTCGCCGCCGCCTGTGTTGTCATAAAGAGCCCTGAACTGGGCGACATGTTGATGGGAATTGCCTATCCTCTTGTAGACATGGAATTTCGGGATCGTATATCCCGGCGGGTAACTGATTTGGTCATACCAGCCCGGGTAGGGTCGTCCGGTTCTAGCAATTTGCCCAGCCGCCTCATTCGCCTGATGAGCTCGTATTTGCTGAGCTATATAGTTATCCAGTGCGGCCTTGTAAATGGTTTCTTCCTTGGCTGCTGAAAGAGCCGGAGGAGGATTAGATGTCTCCCCTTTATCGTTTTCAACAATGATTGGGGGGTCATCAGCTGGAGGGTCCGGCTGTAACATCATCCCTATCATATCTTGGAAGAGGAGCGCCATTTGTTTTATGTTAGCCGCTTGCTATGCGGCTTCTTTGTCCTTCTTTTCGAGGACTCTGCGTAGGTAGTCAGCGTCAGTTTCTTGTTCGTGACGCTGTTCTGACGATACCTCCGAGCTTTCTTTTGGCCTGGTAAGTGCGGCCATAGCAATCATCATTTCCTGAAGCTTATGCTGCTGTTCTTGGGCTTTCGTCATGGATCGGGTGAGTGGTCGATGACCCGTCGAAGCACGGCTTTCCTCCTTTCCGGAAGCCATATAAACGGTGTGCACTACCATGCCCCCAGACTTGGGGCGTTTATGTTTATCGCTTTTACGGTTCGCCATGTTCACAGGGGCTTTTTGCGACCTCCTTTTCTTTTGAGTGATTGACGTTGAAGGAGCCGTTGTAGTGGGCATCCATCCAGCTGTTGCTTTTTCTAGCTTGACAGAGCAGTCCTTCTCCCGCCGAACCTTTATCTTTTTCTGTCGGCGGAGATAGTCTTGATCCATCACGGAGTCTTGGACTTGACGCCAGACCTTGTAAATCTTAGAGGACAGCCGCTGAGGGGGCTGCTCCAGCTTCGCCTTTGGGGACTTCTCCATAGGTGGAGTAGATCTTTTCAGCACAGCAGTTGGCGAGTTCCTGCGCACCTTGTTAAGTAGTTCAAAGCTATTCCCGATTGGAACAGCAGCATGAACTTCTACTGTCGGAGCTGGTGCAGTTATCCCAGAGGGGGAGTTGCCCCCAGCCTTCTTTACCCGGCGCCAGTGACGACGGCGAGCATGTCGAGCGGACGGCGTTGGTTCAACGATGGGGATGGCTTTGTCTTGCCCCCTGTCCAGATGAAGCGCTACTGGTGCCAGTCTCTTGAAGACTGGCGTCTTTTGAGTAGCGGTATCCAATCTGTCAAAGACAGACCTTCGAGCAGGAACGAGAGCCGGAATAGTCAGGAAGACCGACCCTTTGGCAGGAGAAGCCGCCTTGACGACTTCAGGAGCAGGGATGGGTATCCTTTTCGGAACAACCTTTTCTGGTATTGCAGGCTTCTTCATGGGCCCACATGAGTTTTGGCCCAGTTTGCTGAAAGCTGAGGCATTGGGCTTGGGTGACCCATTGAGAGGGGCCGCGATAGTTGTAAGCCGATCGAAGACCGACTTCTTCGGAGCTTCTTACGATGGTAATGGGGCATTGAAGCTCATTGGTGAGATCATAGTCCCGAAGAATAGCCCAGTGGTGGCCTGAGTCACCTGTTCCGCCGGCATAGCGAAGATGGAGTCCGCTTGGGGCCTATAAGTCACTCCTCCAGCAAGGACGGAGCGAGAGTTGCAGTTGCAGGTAGTGCAGTTTGAAGCCATTGATCTTCTGTTTTCTGTACGGAGCAAGACACCAAATCTTAGTACCTTGAATCCACAGGCAACCACAGCAAACCGTGATTCGTTCGCGAACACGACACACAAAGTGTGGAGTGGAAAGAGGAAGAGGTCCCACCGGGCGTGCAAGAATCTGTTCCCCTCCGAACGGCGACCAAGACATGGACGTCTTGCCTGTGATTCAGGGCAAATGCTATTTGGTTTTATCCATCCACCTCTCCGAATATGCCAAGTTGATTTATGGCACCGTGTATCGAAGGTTTAGACGGATGCGGCCGATGTAGCAGACTTCGTCAGATTCCCCCTCGTTCGAGGGGTTTTTGATTGTGGGGACGCTCTTCCCTGTAGGCATAAGCCCCTGCAATTAATTACGCTACCGCATCGCAGTAACAACTTTCTCCTTCTCCAGCTGGCCACTTCGTGTCGTGGGTGTTTGTTTTGTTTGTGGTTTGGTTGCCCGTGGATTGTATACGGAGACTAAGTTATATTGTCGCCCATAGGACGTGGATTAGTCCAAATCCGTATCTTTCTTAGATTTGGGTTTGGGGGTTTGGTTTAAGGATACGTTAGCCATATTTGAGGCTAAGATCAACTTAAACGTTTGTTAAGGATACGTTAGTCCAATTTCAGACTAAGATCAACTTAACGGGATCGTTTAGATCCGACAAAAGAGCATTTAGGGGCTCTATTGTTCCAGTTTAGGGACATAGTGGTCCATTAAACGTATGGCCATCAGAACTCGTCACCTCTCTGACGACGTTGAAGGATTACAACGACAGATATCAGAGGAATTCAGAGATGTACCCTTGGACCAAAGTTGGTTGGGAGATCTATAGTCCAATTTGGGATTAAAGTCTGTTTGAAGGTTTTGGTTTAAGGATACGTTAGCCATATTTGAGGCTAAGATCAACTTAAACGTTTGTTAAGGATACGTTAGTCTAATTTTAGACTAAGATTAACTTAACGGGATCGTTTAGATCCGACAAAAGAGCATTTAGGCTCTATTGTTCCAGTTTAGGGATATAGTGGTCCATAGGTAGTTTAAGGACATTGCGGTCCAATGTTAGTTTTAAGACGTTGCGGTCAAGGTTAAGGACATCATAGTCCGTGGATTTAGGGACTCCATAGTCCATCATTAGTTTTAAGACATCACGTTCAAGGTTAAGGACGTCATAGTCTGTTGTTAGTTTTAAGACATCCCGGTCAAGGTTAAGGACATCATAGTCCATGAGTTTAAGGACCCCACAGTCCATTGTTAGTTTTAAGACATCCCGGTCAAGGTTAAGGACATCATAGTCCATGAGTTTAAGGACCCCACAGTCCATTGTTAGTTTTAAGACATCCCGGTCAAGGTTAAGGAGATCATAGTCCATGGGTTTAAGGACCCCACAGTCCGTATTGATGTGTGGTTGTCGGGATCCGTCACCTCTCTGACGACGTTGAAGGATTACAACGACAAATATCAGAGGAGTTCAGAGATGTACCCTTGAACCAATGAGTTGGTTGAAAGAGCAAATGTGCTCAGTTCAAGATAATTTGAGGACTTATGGCCAGTTTGGGCTAAGTCCAATTATGTTTGAAATATTGGCCTTTTGGGCCATTAGACATTTGTCTGGGTTCAGCCCCTCATCATTCAGCAGTGCTAAATAGAAGTTTGGGGGCTCTGACAACATTTTGTCTTTGATTTCCTCAATTTTGAGATTCATTTGGAGGAGGGACTTTTGCCTCTAGAAAATTAGCCAATTTGGCTAAAAGTAGTGTTAAACACTAAAGAACAACAGTGTTAAACACTGGAGGTAGAACTCTCAAATTAGTGTTAAACACTGAAAGACAATCAGTGTTTAAACACTGGAAATATAATCTTCAATTTAGTATTGAACACTAGAAATAATCAGAAATATAATCCCCGAATTAGTGTTAAACACTAAAGAAAGAGGGGTCACGTGTGGACACGTGAGAGCGCCCAAAGGTGGGACTAGATCCCTTTTCTTCGTTCTGCAATTAAGTGTTAAACACTTTTTTATTATTTTTATTTTGAGCATCACGTGTTGACACGTGATGGGGATTTATGCGCTGACTGTTAAAGCGTTTGCCAAGGGGTCACGTGGGAGCAAGTGAGAGCGCCCAAAGCCTTCATTTCTTTTGCTTTTTCTTCTCTTTGTTTTGGAAGTCACGTGGGAGCGCGTGAGGCATTGCCTCAAAGCTTCTTTTCTTCAGGGATCTTTTCAAGGGTCACGTGGGGGCGCGTGACCTTAATTCTTTTCATGAACAGAGATCTTTTAAGTCTCTTTATTTTAAGAATTGAATTCTCTGTAGGGTTAAACCCTGATTATGATTTTGGAGGAATTAAATTCCTATTGTGCAAGAATTAAATCCTTAAATAGGGTTAAACCCCAATTTATTTTTAGAGGAATTAAATTCCCATATATGTAAAAGAATTAAATTCTTGATTAGGGTTAAACCCTAGTTCTGTCTTGGAGGAATTAAATTCCTATGATTTTAGGAGAATTGAATTCTCAATTAGGGTTAAACCCTAGTTCTGTTTTAGGAGAATTAAATTCTCATATAGGGTTAAACCCTAGTTTGTTTTGGGAGAATTAAATTCTCTTAACTCAATTCCCCCTCTAAGTTTTAGATATGCATGGCAGGATCTCGACCCGATGAGAATTAAATTCTCAACTTATGGGGAGATGTGCTCTGTGCAGACCCTCAACAAGAGGAAGAACTAAGTTCTTTTTTGTATAAGAGTTAAACTCTTGGATTGAGAATTAAATTCTCTTTATTGAAGTTTTGATCCTTTTTCCCTTTCTCACCTAGGGTTTTCTTTGTTAAGAATTAAATTCTCCTTTCTTTTCTCTCTCTGGTGTTGTTATCTCCCCAAAAAAAGTAGATCCCTTCTCTTCTCTTCTTGGCTCCTATTTATAGGAGAAGGAAAAGAATCAATTTATTTAGCAAATCTTTCATTGAAAGATTTGATTTGTTTTCATATTTAATATGAGCCTTTAGATCATTCAGTGAATTTTATTCACCGTTGGATTTTAAATCCAAAGATATTCTGTTTTTTATTTTCGGTGAGATTTAGGGGAAATCTTTCCTTGTCCAAGATTTTTCCATAAATTGGTGATTTTTAATCACCCTTGGATCTTTAATCCAACGGTCCCCATAATCCTTTTCCATTTGGAAAGATTTAGAAGTTTTCAGAATTTTAATTCTATTAACTGTGAGGGTTTCGGAGTCAGTCACGTGCTTTGGTCACGTGTGAGCACGTGGCCCCCAATTGAGTCATTTTCTCAACGTTTATTTACGCTTCAGTTTTAACCATCACGTGTCAACACGTGTCACCTCATTGAAGTATTTCCTTTATCCATTTGTTTTTATTTCTGTTTTAACTTTCACGTGTCAACACGTGACCATTGGTCACGTGTTAGCATGTGACACCTCATTGAGGTAATTCCTGATTTTTAATCAGGGAATAGTGCATAGCATATTTGCTCATAACTTTTGATCCCGGATGAATTATGAAGCCCATAATATATCAAATCGAAGGGTTTTTCGAGATTATTCCAATACCATCAGAATTTAATAGTTCCCCATTCGGGAGTTTATCAAAATACAGGCCGGAAGATACTGGTTTGCATTTCCTTAAGCGTATCGCTGCCATTTGATACCTTGGACTCTTCTGCACAGAAATTTTTGGCGGGAACACCTACGTGTGTGTATAAATCAGCTCTATACTTGGAAATTCAAATCTAGCAATCATACTCTTGTCCGTTGTCCAAATCACTTCTTAATTGGTGAATTTTTAGGTGAATTTCGCTCACACATCCTTCATGCGATCGTTAATACTTCTTGAGGTACTAACAACCGATTACAAAATGTGTATGCACAATAAAACGTAATTTCTAGTCTTGTAATACCTAAGACTTTAGCAGTGACTCCCAAATCAGTTGGTCTAAGGCACTAGGTGATAAGACACCCTCGCCAAATATTTTTTCATTAGTGCAGCCTTAAGTAATTACAAAAACCAGTGTTCATTTTTTTAATCTCTTTATTCACACTCGTATTTTTATTTTAACTTTTTTTTCGTACTAAGGACTTTAGACAAGAGCATTTCAAGGTCTCTTCTACTATTCCAAGTTTCAAGGTTCGTGTTTGTGCAATCTGTAGGGTATATATTTTCATAATTTAGACTTAAACTTAGAAATTATTTTTCAAATTTATACTTTAATAAAAACATCAATACTCTTTCCATGTTTTAACTTAGCCCAAGAAGTGAACTCAAAATTTGCCTATTTCTAAATAAACTACAAAGCCATATACTTTCTACCGTTAAATTTTTAAGAAAGGTTATTTTTAGGGTTTTTAATTTACTAAGTCTAGAATCTAGTTGTTCCTAGCTAGTTAATCTGTTTGTCAAACTCAAGTCAATTATGGTCAAAATTGAATACTTTAATTTTTATAATTTTTGAAAATTTTCAATTTTTTATGAGTTTTAAAATAAGTAATGCAAATGCAAAATGTACATATGAATGCAAAGGAAGAAGTCTTACCGAGCATAAAGCTTACCGGGCATACCCCCAAACTTAACCTTGACAGTGTCCTCACTGTCATGCGACACCAAGAGGGTCAAAATGTCGGCACTCCCCTATTTATTTATTTATAATTTTTTTTATTTTTTTAATGTTAAAAGAAAAAACAAAAAATATATATACAACAAGGTTCCCCCCAAACTTAAGTGAAACAGTGTTTTCACTGTTTTAATCGTTAAAGTTCAGAGTTAGGGAGGAGAAAAATCAAACTATACAAGGCCTTACACAGACCAAAGGTTAGCACCAACCATTCAAAAATTTTATCGTGATAATGGTAGGGCTGGTGAAAGAATGGAGTGTAGAGAAAGGAGTTGAGAAACACACGAGACCGTATGGGAAGAAGAGTGGAATATGGTCTCGGTGGAGGAGAAGAATGGCGGAAAAGAGAAAGAAATGTAGCACGAACTTGAGAGTGTAAATTGAGTGAATAAATTAGCGCAATCTTTAATGACCGATGTGTTAAAAGCGATTGTGCCAATCTATCAACTCGTCGAGAAATGGGGTCAAATCTCTTAAGATTCGCAAGAAAACATGGGTACATTGAACTTGGTAAACCATCCATTGAACATGGAAACGCGACGGATTCTTGCGTGGTCGAAACGATAGGAAGGACGAAAGGAAGTGATTTAGGGATAGTCTTATTCTCACCTAAGTAATCTGTCTCGAACTGGAAGGATTCCATCAATGGTTCGAAATGACTGTAAGCAACCGAGTCTGATGATTCAACTAACTCATCTGAAAATTTAAAGGACTCAAACTCGGGAGGTGAGTTTTCAACATCGTCCGAAAAAATGAAACACTCGTAATCGTTATCGTTTGTGAGAAGAGAGTTAGATTCAAGGAGGAACGCACTAGTGGCGTCAAATGTGCTGTGATTGAACAGAAATTTTTCAAACTCACAGTCGTCCTGCATGATTTTTTGCGTGGTCGGAACGATGGAAAGGAGGGAGAGTGATTTAGGAAGTATAACAGTTAAAGGTTCAGGAGAATGAATTGGAAAATCCGACTCATCAAACAAAAATGGTTCATCCTCAATACTATCCTCATAATTTTCCTCAATACTATCCTCATAATTCTCCTCAAAATTTAGCTTATCCATGCCATTATCATCAAAATCAAGACGCATATGAAGTTCGGGAGAAACATTTAATGACTCGGGATGATGAATTGGACATAAAATTTTAATCAAATCTACGGGTTCATCATCCAAAATTTTCCCGGCGTCAATATCCTCAATCAAGTGAAAATCAATTATTTCAGACACCTCATCAAAAGCATGGAGATTTATCAATTTAGGTTCTAGAGTGGAGGGGTAAAGTTCAAAAGGATTAGGTGTGGTTTCACTCGAAATGGATTGTTCACAATCTGGCAAATCAAGCATTACAAAGTCGCAAAACTCATTAAACGTTTTATCTTTAATTGGTGAATTATTTGGGACACTTGTTTGAAAACCGGAGTTGTGGGATTCAATTGGGTATGGGTAGGTTTGATTTGGAAATGTGTACAGCTCACTCTCACCACTCAAATTCTCACTCTGTCCAACCGCCTCCTCATACATTGGAATTTTTGGAGCTAGTTGGAAACTAGCTACCGGGTCACTAGGTTGCATAAGGGCGGCCATGGACGCATCCACATTCCTAATCATTTGGTTTGTCGCTACCATATATGCCTCCAACGACTGTTCTAGACTAGGCATGGGTTGTGAAGGGGTTTCGGTAAAAGATTCAAAATTGTTTGGATACGTGAAACTCCCAAATGACTGTATAGAAGCAATGTCTAGGGAAGGTGCGGAAGTCGGGTAGGACTGGTAGGAATTGAATGGTTGGACAGGAGTAGGATCAACATTTGGATAAAAAGGTGAATGGACCTGTTGATCCCAAGAACTGGATGTGTTGAGAGGAGTGAAAGATCGGCTACGAGATTGTTCAATATGCTCAGCAATAGACATGGGTTTTGGAGTTACAATAGGACTTGAAAAAGAAGTATCAATGTAAGAAGGTGGTAAAGGTTGACACGGTTGATACAAAGTGGATTGCGGGGTCCAACTGTTTCTCCTAGAGGCTTCTATTCGATCTTTCAAAGAAATTTTGGGCATGGAGGGGTCATCCGTAATTCGACCAAAACAATTCGCGTATGAAGCAAAGTTTGGTTCAAGGTACTAAAGTTCGGCAAGAGATTTGTGAGGTGGGGTACCCATGATGTAAGAAAGGAGAAGAAAAAGAATGTGGGGTGCACGGATTTCTTAGCGACAAAATTTTACAAGTTTTTGTAAAAAAAAATTTCCTTTTTTTTTATTTGGAACTTTTTTGCAAAAAAGATTTTCGATAAAGGGCTTAGACACACTTTCAATCAACCACAAATGCACAATCAAGACTAGATCTAGAGTCACCTAGGTCAGCTAGACAGCTCCTAACTATTTCAAAGGGCTAGAAATAGGACCTCAAACCACCTCTTCACCGGCAATTGTGGCCAGGTAAGTGCCAGGTGAGTGGGAGGCTCTCCACTACAAGTAGTAGCCCTAATTAAGTAATCACTCACCTTAGACACACTTGCCTAGACATCACAAAGTCAGGTTAGGATCAACGGCCGATGCTTACAACTAGTCCTCTGTCCTATTGAGCGCGAAGTCCTTAGGGCTGAGTCTAGTATTTTTTAATTAAGTGATAGTCAATGCATATGCCTTATGTGATTTCTGGGGTTCTGGAAAGGGTGATGAAATCCCCACCCAATCTGGATTGGTTTCAAGCCCCTTAAAGTCCGATTAAAAATATGCAAAGCAGTAACAATCACTTGCAATCAAATATTTTTATTTTTTTAGCGTGGCGCAGAGAATCCTGCACAAGATCAATTATTGGAAGGGGGAGAGATTTTTTAGCGCAAAGAATCCTGCAGGAGATTTTACAGAGGTGATATTGGGATTTGCAGAGGAGAGAGAAAGGAAACAAACAGTGGTATTTCCTCGTGCTGACGTCAACACTATGCGGCGGATCAGCGGCAATAGGTAGGGTACAGCGGTAGTTCCGCGGTGTCACGTGCGGTTCAAGTCCCGAGAAAAATTCTGCTCCTTTATTATTGTAATTCTCTGTTGTTCAGATCTGCCGTTTTCTGTTTTGATTTTTGGATTTTTCCAGATCCGAACTCGTTTGTAGATCCTGCAAAATTCAAACAAAAATACCCTTCACAAAATAAAAAGATGATAAATTTTTATATTTTTAAAAATTTTCAGTTTTTATGATTTTTTAATTTTAGATTAACCCGAAATTGCAAAAAGAAAATAACACGCCATTCCCCGGCAACGGCGCCATTTGATTTGAATCTCAGAGAATAATTTATAACCGCAATCAAGAACGGCGTCGCTTGGTAGCCAGCCGGTGAGTACGGGTCGGTCCACAGGGATTTTATTTATTTCCTAATTGTTCTTACGAGTTAATTCCGATTATTGTCGGATTGATTAAATCTAAAAACTAAGTTTATTTAGATCTAAATCTTGCTAGGGTTAGGTTTAGGTTAAGTTTGGAAATGCAAAGATTTCCCACCGCTTTCAATACCCAAATTAAGATCTCTTTAGGAGTTATGGTAATTATTAATAAAGAGGATTAGTACCATCGGGAAGAAACGGTGTTTTTTCCTCTAGGTTCTTATCATTCCTTTCTTAATCCTTACCCTAACCTCCATGAAAAACACGCTCAACCGGGTCTTTATACTACGGTATCACCGCTATCTCGTGGGATAGGGTGCCGTAGGGAGCGGTGTGTGCATGTATGCATGGAGTCCTATAAAAACGTATGATGGGCAAGAAAGGGGTGAGAGATCTTCATCTCTCAAGTCTTCCCCAAAGCTAACCCTAACAAGCGAGGAGACTACTCGCTCATTAGGGAATTGAAAAATATTTCTAAACTATTTATCTAGGGCAGAGAATAAAAGATCTAATTAGGGCAGATAAGAAATTATACTAGGGCAATGAAATAAAATTAACTAGGGCAAGAATTGAAAACTTACTCTAATTTGATACTCTCTTCATTCATTGCAGAAAATTACAGATCTGAATTTTAGATATAAAATGAGGCACAAGAAGAGGCATAACCTAAATCAGGTTTTTAGGGTTCTATTTATAAATTCATAGAAAATCCTAGGGTTACAATCGACGCACATCTGCTATTACAAAAAATACCCCCTAAAAAGACTAGTCAACGAGCCGCCAGCGCACCGACACATTTTTCCACTGACACGGGTATCACCCGGCCACGGATCCATGGCTAAAGCCCACGTTTGGCCGCGGTTCCGCGGCCATATATGGGCCTTGTGGGCTCATTTTCTCTGGTTATGTTCTGGTGGCATTTTACTCCTTTTTTTCTTCACTTTGTTTCTCAGGTTGGCTTCTAGTTCTCTTCCAGATTTCCACAGTGAATAAATGTAGTGGACTTTTACTGTTGCTTCATGTCGAAGTCTTGAACCTTGCGCTGCCTTTGTACTTTTGTGAACTTTGTTCATTGATCTTCGTTTAGTCTTCAAACTGTAGGCAAGATAAAGATTCTCTGTTTGTTGGTCGAAATCTCACTTTTGTATCGTCTTATGACTTTTTCACTGTTTTTATCCCGAGAATCTGTAACCTGCAACTATGTAGCAGACATGGGTCAAAAGCACCTGTTTATTTATAAAATGCATAAGAATGGGGAATATAATAATGCAAAATTATGGTATGAACAGGGGGCTGAAGAGACTTTGTTTTCTATAGCATCGAGTTTCTTTTATATCGCGGCCATTTTGGCTTTCACTGTGATGGAAACATCAAGCCGATTGATACCTCCCCTAGACGATACAGGTCTAACGCTTTCCCACTGTAGGGTTTGTTCAGCGAGATTTTCCAGAAATTGCCAAGCTTCACCATCATCTTTAGACAGGAAATGATATTGACACATGGTTTCAAGCATTTGTTTTGTTATTAGATCAACACCCTCATATATAATGCGACAAAGGTCCCATCTATTGATTCCGTGATGAGGGCATTGTAAAAGAAGATCCTTAAACCGTTCAAAGCATTTCCAAAATAGTTCATTGGGAAGTTGGGTAAACTGGTTAATCTCGCTTCGAACGCGGGCGGTCTTATGATTGGGATAAAATTTCTTAAGGAATGCTACAACGAATTCATTCCATTTAGCAATAGAATGTGAGGCAGTGTTATAAGCCATTTTTCTGCTAGATCGCACAAAGTAAAAGGGAGAAGACGTAAGCGCATAGCATCCACAGACAGTTGTGACGTACCCATCATTGAGCATATGTTTTTGAATTTATTTATAAAAACGTATGCGTCTTCGGATTCAAGCCCATGAAATTTGGGCAATAGTTTGATGAAGTGGGATTTAATTTCAACATTATTCCCATTGACTGGTGGAGTTGATAGACAGGTAGGAAGGGGTCCGCGCATGGGATACCATATTCTTGGAGAGAGATGCGCAGTGGATTCTGCGCACCGAAGGGTGGTGGCAGGATAGTGGTGGTAAAATCTGATGGAGAACCATCCATCTCGGTCGATATAGTAGGTGGAGGGGAAAAGGAGATGAAGAAGTACCGACTTCGGAGTCGATAGCAGAAACGCGGACAAGACGGGCACTAGAATCCCATGTCCTACCGAGCATGCATTAAGCGGGTTTAGCGCACGTGGCAGCGTGTGAGAACTTAAAAATTGGTTTTTTTTGAAAAGTGTCGGACGTGAGACAAATCGAAAAAAATTGCACATACAACCCTAGAACTAAGGTTATCTAGGTCAAGTCTCTAGACCGCTCCTAGACTTCCAAAGGATAAGCCGCATGATCAATCCTCTACCACCGCTTTATCACTCTTGTAGCCAGGTAAGTGCCAGGTAAGTAGGAGGTATCCGCTATACGAATCACCGAAAATAGCGGGCCTAATTAAGTAACCACTTGCCTTAGACACACTTGCCTAGACACCACAAAAGTAATGTGGATAAGCGATAGATTGCCTATGACCTTCCTCTGTCCTTATTGAGCGTGACGGTCCTTAGAGTCTTGGTCTAAATATTTTTTGATTAATGTAGGGTGATGCGGATGCTCGTTTTGTGATTTGTGGGGCTTAGGAAGGGTGATGAAATCCCCACTTAATCTGAATTTGGTATTTGCCCCTTAATGTCTGTATTAAAATATGCAAAAACAAACCGCAAAACAAAACTCGCAAAAAGATTTTTGAGCGGCGATATTTTGTAAAGAATCCTGCTGTAAATATATTATTGGATTTTTCAGAGGAGAGAGAAAGAGATAGAAAAGATACCAGAGAAAATTGAAGCCCTAACTCACCAACACAGCCGCGGTTCCGTCACCAAAACACACTTCTTGCCGCAGTTCCGCCGCGGAGTTGAGAGTTCTTTGAAAACTTTTTGCAACGGTGGCTTCCCTTGCTTCTCTGGGTCTTGATGAATGTCTCTGAATCCTTATCTTCTCGCTACAGTGACTCCAGATTTACTCGCAAAAATCACACACTAATCATTAAATATGCAAGATGCGGTTTGTTTTGTTTAATGATATAGATCGAATAAGAATTCAACACGAATAGTAAGAATAAAAAATTACGCACATATCCCCGGCAATGGCGCCATTTAATTGATCTGTATTTAGAGAAGTGTGTGTAGTAACCGCAATCAATAACGATGTCGCGTGTAGCTAGACCGAGATGAGTATGGGTCGTTCTCAGGGATATGTGGAATCTTTTAATCATTCTTTAGACGTGTTGATTAGGAAGATGAAGAAGAATAGGTAATAGTGAAGAATAGTTATAGAATTTAGATCTACGTTAAACACGGATATAGAATATAGATCTAGTTTAAAGACGGATGTAGATTTTATATCAGAAGAGGGCTTGTAGGGTTCGTTAGTAATCCTGGATGACTAATAAAGATGACTCCTTTTATTTTTTGATAGATTTAAAACTAGATTGATAGTGATGAATGATGATTAGGGTTCTTGGAAGAAACTAGGGTTTCCACACTATTGACCCTTGTCTTTTCATTGATCTCTATTCATGTCTAGCCCTTAACAAAACAATTGTTAATCTGATCTCAAATCACGGTCAAAACTAGTAATAAATTGGTAGCGTGCCCGATAAGGATATTAACGATTCTTTTGCTAAAGTTTATAAACTTCATAAGACGTAAAAGAAATTAAAATATTTTCTTATCCATTGATCTACTCTAATCCTACGAACCTTATCAAGCTGAGAATTACTCGTGCATGATGGAGATAGAAGTACGGATAGAGATGAAATTCATAATGTAACTAAATAATCAAACTAATTAAACTAAAGATCTACCTTTATTAATCAACTTCACAAGTACAAACTTCAAGTGTAGATTGCAAGATGAAGAAAAAGTTGCTTTCGATCTCTACCTTGTCGGATGTAGATGTTCCGTCGAATTTCACGTCGCTTTATCACGTCGAATCTTGGACTTGTCTTGAATCACTTGTTCTTGACAGTGATTATCTTATGTAAAAGATTGATGATTTCTAAGTTTAGCCCTCGGTCCTTTATATAGCCCCAAAACCATAAACCAAAGATCTCTAGAATTAGGGTTAGTTGTAGCAAATCCAATCTGAAAATCCTAACTCCTGATTTGGTGAATCGGCCGCGGATCTGCCGCATATTGCATGGTTTGGCCGTGGATCCGCCGTTTGTTGGTGAGATCTTTTGGGCAAATTTCTGGGGCTTTATTCTTGTGACACATAGAGATTTAGTTGATCTCTGGAACTTGAAAATATTTCCCGAGTCTCTGCCAGTATTGATTCTTCGATTTTCTTTAATATTTCAGCAGATTTTTTATTTCCGACATCTCAACATCTCGATCACCTGACCTGAGCCAAAACTTGCACTATATCTCAAAGAATAATGTTAGTAATATTTGGTATTTTTGAGATATTATCCTAACCAATTTGATATGATATTATATTTTAAGAATATATTAAGAATATTTGATATGATATGCATATTTAAATTATCAAAATATTATATAAATATTATATGCATATATTCTCCTTCATAATGTTAATTATAATATATAAACATATGAAAATAGTATATTTACAGATAAACTCTCATATTGTCATATTTATAATAAACACTTTTAGATATTTAAGAAAGGTAAGGAAAGTGTCATATCAAAAATGCGATATTTTTGACTGAATAGGTTTTAACCTATATTCTTCAAGAAATAGCATATCTATTTCTATTTATATATTAGGAAATATGATGGCCTATTTTTTAAATATGCAGAATATGGGATTACCCATTTTCTTGGTTTAGTTCATGGGGTGCCAAGAACACTTTTGTGTTCTAGGTCTTCATCTTTCTTTGTGAAAACCATGGCCGTTAATTTCAAGCTCTGCAAATGAGAGCTGAAACTAATAAGAGTTTGCATTCCTCTCCTTCTGATCAGAAAGAAACACACGCGAGCATGCGCGCGCGCACACAGAGAGAGAGGGGGGGACATAGGGAAAGATAGAGATAGAGAGAAGAATGAAGGAATGGGGCCATCCCATTCATATATCTCACCTTCTTTCTCTTCTTCTTTATCTTCTTCTTCTGTCTTCTTCTTAAGAGGTAACTTTAGCAAAAGTTCAAGAGCTTTGAGGCAAAGGAGTTCGATCCTTGATCAGTTGCTTACAGGGGGTATTTATATCCATCTATGAGTGGGGAGTAGTGATAACTACTCCCTGAATATCAGGAGAAGTGGGGGGGGGGGAGGGGCCCTCAGTATCTCCTGAAGAACAGGTCAACCTTATTTTGGCGAAGTGGTCTCGAAAATGTGTTGTGTCGGGACACTCTCATTTAAACGCCTCTTGATATTAGGAGAGGATCTCCCGCTATCGAGATGGGCCCGATGAGGGATTGTTTCAAGGGGACTGCCTAAGATAGGGGGTCCACTTTCTTTTCTATAAGTATTCGACTTGTTCATATGTATTTAAGCCCTATTTTTGGGCTTCAAGCATGATCAAATTTTGATCAGAATACTTATAAGTATTCATAGGTATTGTGTAACGACCCCAAATTTTCTATACCTTTGAATTATTTTTTATTGTTTTCCTTTTTGAATCTGGCATATATTTAATATTTATTAAATATGTGCAAAGAACTACTTGTAGCCCATTGGTTAAGTTTTTACACTGCTATCTCATAGCTCGCGTGTTCGAATCCTTGCAACATAATTATTTTATTTTATATTCTTTTGTCTTTTTGGAATCCTGAAAGTTTAACGAGGCACGGAGTTTCGAAAACTTATTCGAGAAACGACACGTGTTTTTTGGACTAATGACACTGACCCGAGCCTACGACCCGAGACCCGAACCCATCGCCTACGACGCACCAGACCCGAGCGACCCAATCAAAGGTTTGGACGGCCAGACCTTGGCTTTGCGTTCCCCTCGCGTGGTGGTGCGTCCCTTGATCTCCTGTCTCTTCGTTTCAGTACCCCGAAACTCCCAAATCAACCTGAGAACTACCCCCATTATTCTTTTTCCCATTAAAATCATTTTAAATCCTCTTTAACAATTGTTTTTACACCATCTTTCACTTTGCTTTTCCTTATAAATACTAGGTTGTACCAACTTATTCCCCCTCTGAATTTATTTTGAAAATTCCTCCAAAATACTCTGATAATTCTTCCCAAGCTTTTCATCCTTCTCTGTTACTCCACAAATAGCCAAGGTAATGTCAGAAGATCAAGCTCGCCATCTTATTCGCGTTTGCGGTGTCGGTTCTTCAAACCGAGGCTTCTTCTCCTTCATCTCTTGCATGTATTCATATGAGCGAAACTCGTAAGTTCTTTCTCTCATTATTAGCATGTTGCTATGAACCGTTTCTCTCTTTAAATCGTATGTCCCATTTCAATCTCTCTCTTTTTCCTCTTCTCTCACCATCACATGATAAGGTTGTTAGTAGGCTAAGTTTCATTTGAAAATTTCGTTGCATAAACCTTGACATATTCATTACAATCTTCATGCTAATAATAAGGGGAAAATATAAATTGCCACTCTATTATCCTTGCAAACCATGTCTTATTTATTTCATGTAAATTCTATATGTATTTAAAAAATGAATTTTTTTTAACATGTTAAAACAATATTAGAAAACAACGTAGAAGAAAAATACCACATTTTATTATTTTTACTACACTAGTTTTGTGATATGTTATTGTAGATAACACGCGGGGTAACGACTACCCCACACTCACGTTGAATTATAATCCAATACTAATATATTCATAGTGAATTTCTAAGATTTAGCCATGCACTAAAATACCTCGATGCTTTAAAATAGATTATCAGCTGTCCTTTTTTTCTTTGCATATTTGCTTCCACAATCCTCTTTAGGGGAATCCTTTTTTCGGATGGTGCCGGTTAAAGTACATCTTGGGTTTAGTGGAGTGAGATGTAGAACTCTTCACGGAGCGCGGTCTCGAAAGGGAAACTATGGATTTAAAACATAATTAAACAATTTCAACAATATTAAAATAATAAATTAATTTAATTATCACACATATATAACTTAAACGAAAACGAAGTTGCAAATTAGATTTTTAGTAAAATACCCTAAGTTTAAAAGGTTAAGTTTCTATTAAAATAACTTAGATTTTCAAAAGATGGATTTTTCACTAAAATACGTTAAAATTCTACAAGTTAGGATTTGTCACTATTTGTCACTAAAATACCATAAATTATAAAGTATATTTTTATTAAACACTCTCGACATTTTAATTAATATATTTTTACCAAAACACCCTCGAGTTTTTAAAATAAAGTATTTTACATAAAACCCCCTCGAGTTTTTAATAGGCTATTTTACATAAATATCTTAAAATTACCAAATGATATATTTTTACATAAATACCTATATCTATAAAATTAGTACCTTTGAAGCATTTTAGGTAGTAGATATGTTTAAGTGGCTTATTCTCTTTTGAGCCTCGGGAAGCCAGAGACAATGAGTGCTTCCACTTGCCTATCTCCCTATATATAACTCATATCATCACGAAAAACAAATCATATGAATATTGAATCATATACAAACCAACACATGATATTCTACATGACTTGTGCTCAAAACCTATTACATGCTAGACATGACTTGACTCGAACCATGAATATAACCTGGCACGAATACTTGAATATGACATGAATACTCGAACTTGACATGAATTCAACTTGACATGGAACTCATACTCTTTCTTGTATTCATGGTTCGATCATGGTTCGTGACATTAATTATAAACTGATATATGCGAGATGTTGGGTAGTTTGAGTATGAATCCAACGAAATCTTAAGAGTCCCCTTATTACATTAATCCATGAATACTAACACATGCATTATATCATGAGGGCCCGTGTCTTCTTAGCCCTGAATTATAGCCTGTTGGGTTTGGAATACTTCAACGACGGTTGAAGTCCCATTACTGACACTTGATCCAGGCCCGTGGTTTCTTACCCATGGATTACAGCCTGTTGGGTTTGAGAACACTCTTGAGATTGGTTGACAGTCATCCTTGAACTTACGTTAATTATTAGTCTAATCTTGTAGAGACCTGTTAAGACACATTACTGCTTACTTCATGTCCACCAACACACATTTATTACATGCTATGCTACACATGCTATAGTACATCTCGTCTTGCACCTTTATTATTCATCATTCTTCTTTTGGAGACTTACCGAGCGCAAGTTCACTGATGGGCATTCCACCAATTTCTTTGTTTACTTAGAATATTTTTCAGGTGCTGTCACGACCCACTCCCAAACACAGACAGTATTGTCCGCTCTGGCCAAAACCGCACGGTTTTGTCCCTTGGAATGAACCGGACTCAAGAAGGGGTCACTTCCTAGGAGGCCCCCCATCCCAGAATTTCCCTAGCTCGAGCATGCTTAACTATGGAGTTTTCCAAATTCCAAAGTTCCGGTTCACCCAAAAGGTGCCTCTGTATTATAAAAGTGGTATCATTCCATTTATAATTCTAATCGTCCCATCTTTCGGAATAGAATTCGATACTCCCCATTGTTCTAAAGTGGGTCCCCATGTGTATCCGTATCGGTTATGTCATGCCCTGCTTTTCAAAATACGGGATACGGGAGGTGACTAGGCTAGCCATGCTTTTACGGTCAGGGAACAATCCCGCCGTAGTCACACTTCGGTTTCTAGAATTACATGGTAATCAGTAAACATAGCACAAAAGTAAAGGAAACACATCACTAGTTTATTGCATCAATTTTCATTGTTCACAGTTTACAATAGTTCGAAAAAAAGGAACTACTAACCAAGTGCGAATACAAGGTTGATTTATGGAAAGCGGTAAAAGTACTGAAGGTACGACTGTCTAGATCTCTGCGAGCTCGAATGGTAGGTCTGAATCCTGAACTGGGTACTCTTCAAGCTCTGAGCATGCATACTCAGGTCGTCCGAGCGATGCAATAGCAATAATATGATAACAATAATGAGGTATGAAATAAAAGTAATAACAGTGGAGACAGTGAATGCAGATAATCGATATGTCTACAATCAATGCAATATATGATCTGTGTTCCTACTGATCTTTAAGTCAATTTTGAAATCGAGTTTGCGGAAAAAAGTGATCATGTTTAACGAGGGTCCCGTGCGTACCTGAAACTACGGCCCACTGTTGCCTGGGACATAACCCTGTCAGCCGGACCGCTAAATCCAAACCTAATATATATAAGAGTCGCTATTCAAATGATCATCCTCTAAATCACTAACCTCTCTAAATACAAGTTCCTTTCCACTTCAATTTCCCCGTTTTCCTCAGGTTTCAATAAATGTATGTATGGGCTAGTTGTGTACAAGTACGCACTAATAACACTGTTCTGTTCGCTATTCACTGTATATCATAAATTGTTCACTTTTCACTGGCGTACTCAACCCAACTAATCCGATACCACACAGTTCGACAATGCAATACACACTAAGAATTAATAAGGGCGCTCACATCACTAAAGGTATCACAGTAGGGTAAATATGTGAATTATACCGCTAAGCAAGTCATATACAATAAGTCATTACGGGTCTTGGGAATTTAGAAAAATTCACATTAAATCATACGATCAGAATTAATAAAAATGATACAAAAGGGTAAAAAGTAAACTTAATTAGTGATTCAATGAAATAAGTTTCAAATCAATCGGGTTTCGGGTTTGCGAATTACGGTCATTACTTTTAAGTGTTCTTTGCAGGAAATTCAGTTCCTGAACTGAAAGTCCGTTTCGTAACACAATTTTCACCCGGTTGGGATCGTAATTATGTTAGTGATATATTCCCTAGAGGCATTATTGTATCATACTGGATTGTATATTATTTAATGGAAGCTTGGGATATACACGGATATAGTAACAGTCTTGCTCAAAATGGTAGTACGCTACCTGGTTTGTTTCTATCTCAATATGTACATGTGTTTTCTTAGCATATCACTTATACCTATTGGTAGAGCCCTTAGGATCTTTACTTGATTACCAGCGTTGTGATAGCAGTCACACTAGTGGGGGCTGGGTAGTCTATAAGCACATCTTATACAGATCCCTAGTCGTAGGATTATCGAGACGGAGCATCGATACTCCATGGTAGACTAGTGTATACGCTTCTCATCTCAACAGGGGAGATGGTCTGTCCCACAACCATCAGTACGTCGTACTGGAGATAGTATGCAGGTGCTCATTAGGTTATGAGTACACTGGACATGACTCATCGGGAACTGTTGATGGTTATTATACCTATCGTCGGGTAGCAGTTCCCAGGTGACATGGGTACAGCTTAGTCCGTCGACTTGACACTGCTACTTCGCCTCGAGTGTGTTCCCACTGTACTTTGATTACTACCCTACCACGGCTCAAAAGATTCGTGCAAACAGGTAGTAGTTGGGTGCAGTCCCGAAACACTTGGAGGCAGTGGCGGTTAGATAGCATTCGTCTCTCCCGGTATTAGGGGTTGATATCGCGCTGTGTTCGGTAGGCCGTTACACAAAGTCCTTAGCCAAGGCAAGCGAGATTTACTGGTAGGTACTCCAGTATTTTCTCAGGGTATTTTAGGCTACTCTCTGACACAACTTATTTCTTTATTAGGGGTCTGACGATTACCGCCCCTTAGGCCCGATATGCGATACTCTTAAATAAACAGACCGGACTGTACAAAAATTGTCACATTCAGGCTCAGTAGGAGTTCGGATGGGTTTGCTTATCGTCCTTCTTATCGACAGATACCTGGGTAGTCGTTACGTACAGTTAATACCGCTTGCGGCTTGTGGCTAAATCCACTGCCAGCATACTGTCGAGTCTTTAGAGTCCCACACAGAGAGTTTCCCTACACCGGGCAATAAGTGTAGAGGCCGTATTGTTTTATAGTAGGGTTTCGATCACTTACATATACTTGTGCACGTATGATGATCGAGCGGATAATACTAGTGGGCTTTGGTTTAAGTCGGATCCTAGTGTTATATTGATAGATCAGTTTCGTCTCATTGTATTCATGTTTCTCGAAACACGGATACGGGTATATATATACGGATGAGGGAGGCATTCTTGTAATTACTCAAGATTGTTTTTAGAAGGAGACACCTCATTAGGGTTTTGACTATTGACTTGATTAAAACAATTTTGAGGTGGAGGAAATTATTTGTTATAAATGATAATTGTGCCATGGCTACTTGGTTTGACTATTTGACTTAGATATTTTGTAAGATATTTTGTGGCACTAGATATTTTGGGTGAGATATTTTTCTTTCTATGCTTGTAGTCATATCAATAAAGTCATCTCAATTATCATAATGAAAAACATTTTCTCTTTCCTCAAGCCATCTCCTTCTTCTTCCTCTCAACCCTTAAGTCTTATGAGTTGAGAAATCTAGGGTTCAAAGAGACAAAATAACTCATCTTCATTCTCTACATCACCTAGGCCATCTAGTTTAGCAAGCTAGTTTCCCTAGTTACCTCGGATTTGAGGTAGGAGCTCGGACTATAGACTCTCGGGTGGATCGTCTTTGACTCGAGGAGGCCGTCGAGGTTGCGTCAATCCGTTCCGATCCTTAGAGCCTACGAAGATGAGGAGGACAACGACGAAGACCCGAAAGACATGTATCATGAGGTATAACTTCGTATCCGAGTAGTTAAACCTCAAGTAGTTTGCTTTCTATAGTTTATGTTCGATCCTTGGTTCTAGTCGGTGTTGCGAATCCCGTAAAAATCATTTTTTTCAATTTCCGCCTCCCCGCAAACACGTGGGGTGCGCGACATTGACATACAGTAGTATCAGATCCTTTCATAAACCTTAAATAGCTTGTAGCGACATTAGAAATCCGTTGTTTTTATCGCGCAAAAACTGCCGATAAGAACAGTTTCCAAAAATGATGTTTTGAGTTATTTGCTCACCCCGCGGGCTCACGGTTTGAACTGAGAAGCCACGGGGTGAAGGATGCACACCTCGGGGGCCCCCCAGGGGTGCCGAATGGCTGAGCCCACTCCCCAATACTACCACAAGGTGGTCTTGGCGGTGGGGACCCGAAACTGCCCCACTTTAGGCAGTTTCGGGTCTGCCTCACCCCCCGACCATCTCGTGGTGGCCTCGGGGGTAGGGTACCCCTTCTTAGCCCCTAACTTGAAGTTAATTTCATGCTATAACTTTACGTGGAGGTTCGGACACGTTTCATTTTGATTCGGACTTCCGAATTGGCTTAAAACGATCGTTTTTGGAACTTTAGCTCACTGGATTTTCAAGTTTTAGAAAATTAGTTTAGTTTACTAATTGTGTGCGGAATTCTAATGTCACGGTTACTTTACAAGATTTTTGATGTTTATAAATGTTTGGAAACGTCTACTAATTGCTATACGTCGATTAGTCGGGGTTGCACATATCTGTAATGATGTTATGTTGGTTTGTAAATATGAACTTGTTGGATGGTCGTGGATGAATAGCCGGGGATGTGGGATGAGGGTTTTCATTATTTCATTCGATGTAAATTTGTAAAGTGATGTAATATTATTTTTGCGGGGCACATCCGAGTTGAGATTGTAGCCACCGTTGTATTATTTCTTTTGCTGTTTTTTCTCCTAAGATAGACCCAAGGTGGGGTGCACAAACGACAGGGTACTTTGAAGTGCCACGTGGCCTACTCACTTTGCTGAGTGAGGTTGCTTCACTTCGGGTATTTAGCGGGTAGTTTGACTCATCCGTAAGGGTCTAGGGTGGAGTTTGGCTATTCATCACGACCGTCGAATCAGTCTTTCGTTACAGGCTCAAACGAAACGTGGAATTCCTAGTATATCCAATATGTTCATTTGTAATCTGGAATGCCTTTTATTGCGTGAGACGGATGTATATATCTATATATGATATCTAGTAGGCGTTGCTTATATTTTGCATCCGTGCTAGTCTAGCCCCAGCTCTGTCGTCAATTAAGTAACCTAACGGGTGATGACGGGGCCCAGTGGCGAATGCGGATGGCATAAGTGGACGTTGTATTTTTGTCTTTTTCTATGACGATAGGTGTAAATGATGGGACTGCATTACATTAATGCAAAGCAAACAAACCAAAGCTGAATTATTGAAACAAATTTTAAAACCACTCGGTTATTTTAAGACAGGAGACTTTTAAATGTGGAGCTTAAACCACCCCTTTTAAAAGCTATCAGGTTCTTTCGATTATATCAAGTTCACTACATTCACGGCTTCGCCAAAACTATTTGTAGCCCCCTGTCATTTCAGTTGAATATTCAGTAGTATTTAAGCTATGTATTTTGACCTTCGCCAAGGCATAGTGTTTGGTAATTGCCGGATATTCATCTGTAGTATAGATAGATGCGTGGGTTTGGGACAGTCGTACTACTATTTTGGCCTTCGTCTAGGGTATGTACGAGTGGGTTCAAATTAACCTGGACAATGACGGGTAGAACTTGACATGTGACTTATGATACGTTGGCCTTCGTCAAGGTAATAAGAGCATGGAGAAAAAATACAGATCGGGAGTTTTTAAAGAAACTGAAACTTGCTAGTGTTGCATACCATTTAGAGTGTGATAATGTTGGTAGGATTCCTTCAGGACTATCACACAATGATATTTGGATCTCGATCCCACTGTGAGTATCCGCTACTCCTCGGGAGATTCTTCACTTAACGATCAATGCTATAAACAAAGTAGGTGTCTAGAACAGTGTTAGAGGGGCTACGCTTCCTGGGAAAAGTGGTTTTTTAATTAAGGAACTTCGCGAAAGCGTCGTAAAACCTCTTTCGAAGTACCAACACTAGCTTGGCCGAACGGTTAAGCAAGTATTGTATGGTGAGATAAATCCTGACTAATTCTTCTTTTGTGGTTTGAGGAAGGATTCGAGAAACAGTGGGAGCTATCCTGTTTAGATAAATTAAAAACCAATTTAAACTTGCAAGAGCATCATGCTGAGTGTTTTCTTCTCTCTTTCCTAATTGAAACGACCAGATGGCCAAATTAGGTTACAGATAGATAATAAAATGACTGAGTTATACTATAGTGACTGGCAAAGGTTTGTCCAGATGTCCATTACCTATGACAAGCTGGACCACCTCATTACTACTTATAGCCCCCGTCGTCCCAGGTCCAGTTTCCACCGTCGCGGATATTGATATCCGCAAGACAAGGGAAAAAGACTGTGTGAATGCCAAGTGCCTTGTGTTGGCCTCAGTTGATGGTGTATACCAGAGGAAGCACGAGAAGATAAACTTAGTTTTTATCTTCCTCCATAACAAAGTTTTAGATGGAGAGCAATCTCGTATCGCAAGATATTAGACCTTGAAGGAATTGTTTCAAGCGAGGTTGGCTGTCGGGTCATCTGTAGAGGACCACATCCCTACAATGATTAGCTATATGAAAAAGCTCACGGACCTGGAGACCACGTTGGAGAACGAGTCATATGCTAACTTGATTCTAGAGTCCCTACCTCCTACTTACGCCCAGGGGAAGAAAGTTATACTTTCTGTTGAGGGCACCCTGAAGGAAACTAGGAAGACACCCGCTCTGCTTATTGGGGAATCTTCCTCTTCTGGATCTAAGGCGGATGCCATGAGTGAGAAGAAGAAGACCTCCACAAAGCCGATAGGCGGTGTCGGTAAGATAGAAGAAAAGGGAAAAGCAACAGTTTCGGGGTTAACTGTAGGGAAGGAGGGATGTTCCCATTGTTTCGGGAAAGGGCATTGGCAGAAGAGGTGCAAGGCTTGGAAAGGCAGAATCTAGGATCCGAAGCACATTGTGGCTTCGACTTCGGGTGTGTTTGTGATTGAAAACTGTCTATCAATTAACTCTACTTCCTGGGTACAAAATACTAGATCAGGATCTCATATCTGTAATTCATTACAGGCTTTGAGAAACCGTAGAGTTATTAGGGCAGGTGATATGACTCTCTGTATTGCTAACGGAATGAGCGTGGATGCTGTATCCGTAGAGTATATCACCTAAAATTGAAAAGTGGGCAGATATTAATTCTACGTAACTATTTGTGTGTACCAAGTCTAGTATGTAAGCGATGTGATTTACATCCACCTAAATCAAAGTTTGATTGGGTCAGGTACACTAGAGGACAATATATACGTGTTGAATCAAGCTCAGGTTTTCAAACGTCCAGAACACACTTAAAAGAAAGTCTCCAGAATTAAATAAGGCTCTCTTAAGGCATTGTAGACTGGGTCACATCAATGAAGCACGGTTGACGAAGTTACATAGAGAGGGATATTTGGATCTGTTCGAATATCAGTCTTATGCAATTTGTCAATCTTGTCTCATAGGAAAGATGACAAAGACTCCATTCACTGGATACGGAGTAAGAGCGAGAGAGCTCTTATGACTCATACACAGCGACATGTGTAGTCCAATATCTACAGATGCATGAAGTGGTTATTCCCATTTCATTACTTTTACGGATAATTTCTCTAGGTTAGGACATGTCTTCTTGATGAAGCATAAATCCGAGACCCTTTTCCAAGAATATAAGAATGATGTGGAAAAACAAAAAGGCAAAAGTATCAAAAAACTGAGATCTGATCGACGTGGTGAATACTTAAATTGCCGAGTGCCTGGATTACCTAAAAGAGAATGGAATTCTCTCTCAGCTTACTCCTCCATACATACTACAACACAACGGTGTATAGGAAAGGCGGAACAGAACCCTATTAGATATTGTTCGTTCCATGATGAGTAACGTTGAGTTGTCGCGATCCTTCTGAAGTTATGCACTAGAATCAGCTGCATATCTTTTGAAAAAGGTTCCTACCAAAACTGTGCCTACCACACCATATCAGATATGGAGTGGGAAGAAACCCAATCTTCAGTATCTGAAAATATAGGGATGTCCGACTTTTGTTGAAAAGCAGTATGCGGACAAGCTCGAGGCACGCTCAGTACTATATAGGTTTGTGGAATACCCAAAGAACTCCACGGGTATCTTTCCTATTACGCAGAGAAACAAAAGGATTTTGTTCCTCGTCATGCCCACTTTTTAGAAAATCAATTTTTTAAAAGGAAATAGTAGGAGCGCAATAGAACTGGAAGAAATTCCAGAACCACAAACTATTACTAAAAGTATGGTAGGACCAGCAGTTTCAAAAGAAGCGGACATCTCTACGCCAATCCGCAGGACTAGTAGGCAGTTTCATCCGCCCAAGAGATACTACGGTTTTCTCATAGATGGGGATCGAGAGGATTGCATCATTGACTATGATGAGCCAACTAGCTTCCAATAAGCCATTCAGAGCGGTGACTCAGTAAAATGGCTGGATGGAATGCGGACTGAAATGGAGTCCATGTACCCCAACAAAGTATGCACTTTGAACATTGCTCCAGAAAGGGTAAAACCCGTAGGCTGCAAATGGATCTTTAGAAAGAAGATTGGTGTAGATCGATAGGTTGAAACCTATAAGGCTAGACTTGTTGCAAAAGGTTTTTGTCGAACACCTGGTTTGGACCATGATGAAACCTTTTCTCCAGTATCTATGGTCAAATCCATTCAGATCCTTCTTGCCATTGCTGCCTTCCAAGATTTTGAGATCCGGCAGATGGACGTAGAGTTGGCTTTTCTAAATGGTGATTTGGAAGACTGCGTCTATATGGATTAGCCAGAGGGTTTCAATTAGAGTGGGAGCAGCGAGACAGTATGAAAGTTGATTAAGTCCATTTATGGACTAAAGCAGGTATCGCGGAATTGGAACATTTGTTTTTATTGAGACAGTCAAAAAATTCGACTTTATCAAAAATCCAGATGAACCATGCATTTATAGTAAGATTGTAGCAAGAACTGTGAAATTCCTCGTTGAGTATGTGGATAACATTCTTTTGATAGGAAATGACATTCCTATGCTACAATCAGTCAAAGGATTCTTGTCGTAGAGGTTTTCCATGAAAGAACTGGGTGATACCAACTACATTATGGGGATCCAGATCTATCGTGATAGATCAAAGAGGATGGTGGGACTTTCACAGTCAAGGTACAATAACACCATACTCAAAATATTTAGCATGGATGATTCTAAGCACGGCAGTCTACCGGCTTGTCACGGAATCACCCTCTCCAAAGAGATGTCTCCAAAGACTGATTTGGAAAGGGCTCGCATCACATCTATACCCTATACTTCTGCGGTAGGCTCTATAATATATGCGATGTTGTGTACCAGACCAGATGTTGCTTACGCACTTAGCGTGGTAAGCCGGTATAAGTCAAACCTAGTGGAGAAGCACTGGATAGTAGCAAAGAACATTCTCAAGTATCTAAGAAGGACTAAGGAGATGTTCTTGGTGTATGGCGGAAAAGACCTCCAGATCGAGGCCTTTGCTGACTCCAACTTCCCGAGTGATAAGGATGACTCTAAGTCCATGTCGGGTTATGGCTTTACCCTCAGTGCAGGAGCGGTCTGTTGGAAAAGCTCCAAGCAGGACATCGTTGAAAATTCGACGATAGAAATGGAGTTGTTCGTTGCATGAGACGCCGCAAAAGAGACTGTCTGGATGAGAAAGTTCTTAATAGAACTACAGGTGGTTCCTTCCATTTGTTAGTCCAATACTTTACTATTGTGATAACATATGGCGCTATAGCTTTAGGGAAGGAACCCAGGTCCCATCAGAGATCCAAAAATATCTTGAGGCGGTACCACCTGATCAGGGAGATCGTTGATCCCCAGGAGATCGAGATGAGGAAGGTAGATACGGAGAACAACACTGCAGATCCACTCACAGAGGCCATCCCTCAGACAGTGTTCGAGAGGCTATTCGAGATTTTCGGTCTGCGATATGCCAGTATATGGCCTTAGTGCAAGTGGGAGATTTTTAGTGATATATACCTTAGAGGGCATTATTGTATCATACAGGATTGTATATTACTTAATGAAAGCTTGGGATATATACGGATATAGTAACAGTCTTGGTCAAAATGGTAGTATGCTACCTGGTTTGTTTTTACCTCAATATGTGCATGTGTTTTCTTAGCATATCGCTTATACATATTGGTAGAGCCCTTAGGATCTTTACTTGATTACCAGTGTTGTGATGGCAGTCACACTAGTGGGGGCTGGATAATCTATAAACACATCCTATACAGGTCCTTAGTCGTAGGATTATCGAGACGGGGCATTGATACTCCACGATAGACTAGTGTATACGCTTCTTATCCTAGCAGGGGAGATGGTCTATCCCACAGCCATCAGTACGTCGTACTGGAGATAGTATGCATGTGCTCATTAGGTTATGAGTACACTGGACAGGACTCGTCGGGAAATGTTGGTGGGTATTATACCTATCGTCGGGTAGCAGTTCCCAGGTGACATGAGTACAGCTTAGTCCGTCGACTTGACACTGCTACTTCGCCTCGAGTGTGTTCCCACTGTACTTTGATTACTACCCTACCACGGCTCAAAAGAGTTGTGCAAAAAGGTAGAGTTGGGTACAGTCCCGAAGCACTTGGAGGCAATGGCGGTTAGATAGGATTCGTCTCTCTCGGTATTGGGGGTTGATATTGCGCTGTGTTTGGAAGGCCGTTACACAAATTCCTTGGCCAAGGAAAGCGAGATTTACTGGTAGGTACTCCAGTAGTTTCTCAGGGTGTTTTGGGCTACTCTCCGACACAACTTATTGCTCTATTAGGTGTCTTACGATTACCGCCCTCTAGGCCCGATATGCGATACTCTTAGACGAACAGACTGGACTGTACAGAAAATGTCATATTCAAGCTCAGTAGGAGTTCAGATGGGTTTGGTTATCGGCCTTCTGTTCATATCATAATTTTATATTATTATATTCCCCATTCTTATTCATTTTACAAATAAACAGGTGCTTTTGATCCATGTCTGCTACATAGTTGCAGGTTACAGGTTCTCAAAACAAAACAGTGAAGATGATGAAAAAACGATACAAAAGTAAGACTACGACCAACAAATGGAAGAATCTTGATCATGCCTAGAGTTTGAGGGACAAATAAAGATCAATGAACAAGTTCACAAAGTACAAAGGCAGCGCAAGGTTCAAGACTTCGACATGAAGCGAACGGTAAAAGTCCACCACATTCTACACTGTGAAAATCTGGAAGAAACTAGAAGACATTCTGAAGAACCAAGTGAAGAAAAGTCAAGAAAAATGCAACAGAAAGCAGCCCAGAAGAACACAGCCCAAGACCCCACCATATGGTCGCGGATCCGCGGCCAAACAGGGCATATGGCCGCGGTTCCAAGGCCATGATAAGCACGTGTCGGTGCATTTTTTGACGATGGCGGCGGTGCGTTGACTAGGCTTCTCAGGGTAGTTTTGCAAATGTAGATAGGGATCAGAATGTAACCTAGGGTTTCTATAATCTATAAATAGAAACCTTAAAACTCTTTTTGGAGCATGCCTCTTTTTATTGAAAAAATTCAGAATCTATTGTAATGCTTTGAAGAGTGCATCGAATAAAGTAAGTAGATTTTTTTACCTTACCCTAGTTCTTAAATTCTTTTCTGCCCTAATATAGATTTTATTATCTGCCCTAGTTAATTAGCTTATAACTTTTATTCATTTGCCGTAGCTTAGATAATTAGGTTATTGAATTGAAAACACATAAAAAAAATGTCTTTTATCAATCCCCTAATGAGTGAGTAGTTCCTCGCTTGTTAGGTTTAGGAATAGGATAGGTTTGAGAGATGAAAATCTCTCACCCCTTTCTTACCCATCACATATTTTTTATAGGACTCCATGCATACATACACACACCGTTCACTACGGCACCCTACCCCACGAGGTAACGGTGATTCCGTAGTTTAAAAGACCGGTTGTGCATATTTTCCATGGAGGTTAGGGTAAGAATTAAGAAAGGACGGACAAGGACCTAGAGGAAGAAACATCGTTTCTTTCCGATCGTCCTAATCCTCTTTATTAATTATTACCATAACACCTAAATAGATCTAAATTAGGGTATTGAAAGCGGTGAGAAATCTTAACTTTCCAAACTTAACCTAAACCTAACCCTAACCCTAGCAAGGTTTTAATCCTAATTTAAATCAACTTTAGTTTTTTTAGTGATAATCAATACAACACCATTTGGAATTAACTCGTTAGAACAAACTGAGAATACACAAAATCCCTGTACCAAGCGACGCCGTTCTTGATTGCGGTAATTAATTATTTGATCACAAAACATCGTACAAATCAAATGGCGTTGTTGCCGGGGATGGCGTAGTTATTTTCTTTTTGTAATTTCAGGTTAATATAAAAATTGAAAAATCATAAAAACTGAAAAATATAAAATATAAAAAATTTATCATCTTGTTATTTTGTGAAGGGTGTTTTCGTTTGAATTGTGCAGGATCGAAGAACAGATTCAGATCTGGAAAAATCTAGTGAGCAAAACAGCAAACAGAAGATCTGAACCAACAAAGGAGAACTACAACAGAGAAACAGAAGAAATTGGAGATCTGAACCGACAAAGCCACCGCGGAACAGCCGCAATATCCCTCTTTTGACCGTGGAACCGTGGCTTGGTGGTGACATCAGCAAGCCAAAATCCCTCAGTGAGCTCTCTTTTCTTCTTCTGAACCCCTTGATATCCTCTGAAAAAAATTTCCTGCAGGGTTCTTTGCGCAAAAAAAAACTTCTCCCCTTTCTCCAATAACTTGATCTTGTGCAGGATTCTTTGCGCCGCAATAAAAAAATATTTGGCAGGTGTTTGATTGTGTTTACTGCTTTGCATTTTAAAAATTGACTTTAAGGGGCTTTTACACCAATCCAGATTGGGTGGGGATTTCATTACCCTTCCTAGGACCCCAAAAATCACAAAAAAGCATTTTGCATTAACCATCAAGTTAATTAAAAAAGATTAGACTCAGCCTTAAGGACTGTCGCGCTCAATAGGACAAAATAATAGTTGTAGGCATCGATCGTTTATCTAAACCAGAATTTGTGGTGCTTAGTCTAGACAAGTGGGGAAAGGTAACTTTAAAAGGCCCGTCTCATGGTGATTCGTGAGTGGATCCCTCCTTTCTCTACTTGTGCTTACCTGGTCACAATTGGCGGTGAAGAGACGATTTGAGGTCCTCACAACTTGCCCTTTGGAACAATTAGGAGCAGTCTAGTTGACCTAGGTGACCCTAGATTTGGGCTTGATTGTGCATATTGTGATTGATTGAACGTGTGTCTAAGCTTCTTATCAAAAATCTTTTTGCAAAAAGCTCCTTATATATATAAAAAAAACACAAAATAGAAAATTTTTACAAAAACTTGCCACTTGTCGCTAAGAAATCCATTACACCCCACTTGCACCCGCATTCTTTTTCTTCTCCTTCTTACATCATGGGTACCCCACCTCCCAAAACTCTTGCCGAACTTTGGTACCCTCATCCAAACATTGCTTCCTACGCGAATTGTTTTGGTCGAATTACGGACGACCCCTCCATGCCCAAAATTTCTTTGAAAGATCGAATAGAAGCGTCTAGGAGAAACAGTTCGACTTCGCAATCTACTTTGTATCAACCATTTCAACCTTCACCACCTTCATAAGTTGATACTACTTTTTCGAGTTCTGTTGTAACTCAGAAACCCATGTCTATTGCTGAACATATTGAATAATCTCGTAACCAATTTTTTACTCCTTTCAACACTTCCAGTTCTTGGGATCAACAAGTCCATTCACCTTTTTATCCAAATGTTGATCCTACTCCTGTCCAACCATTCAATTCCTACCAGTCCTATCCGACTTTCGCACCTTCCCCAGACATTGCTTCTACACAACTATTTGGGAGTTTCACGTATCCAAACAACTTTGATTCTTTTACTGAAACCCCTTTACAACCCATGTCTAGTCTGGAACAGTCATTGGAAGCTTATATTGTAGTGACAAACCAACAGATGAGGAATTTGGATGCGTCCATTGCCGCCCTTATGCAACCTAGTGACCCGGTAGCTAGTTTCCAACTAGCTCTAAAAATTCCAATTTATGATGAGGCGGTTGGACAGATTGAGAATTTGAGTGGAAAGAACGAGCTGTGCACTTTTCCAAATCAAACTTACCCATCACCAATTGAATCCCACAACTCCGGTTTTGAATATCTATCAAGTGTCCCAAATGATTCACCAGTTGAAAATAAAACGTTTAATGAGTTGTGCGACTTTGTAGTGCTTGATTTGCCAGATTGTGAAGGGTCCCTTTCGAGTGAAACCATCACCAATCCTTTCAACCTCTACACCTCCAATCTAGAACTTGAATTAATAAATATCCATGCTTTTAATGAGGGGTCCGAAAAAATTGATTTTCACTTGATTGAGGATATTGACGCAGGGAATAATTTGGATGATGAACCCGCAGATTTGACTGAATTTTTCTCTCCAATTCATCATCCCG
Source organism: Agapanthus africanus (assembly GCA_030015575.1). Lineage (NCBI taxonomy): Eukaryota > Viridiplantae > Streptophyta > Magnoliopsida > Asparagales > Amaryllidaceae > Agapanthus > Agapanthus africanus. The sequence goes on along the minus strand of JASDDO010000024.1, from coordinate 889,674,736 downwards.
AGTTATTAAATGTTTCTCCCGAACTTCATATGCATCTTGATTTTGATGATAATTGCATGGATGAGATAGCTTTAGAGGAGAATTATGAGAATAGTATTGAGGAGAGTATTGAGGATAGTATTGAGGATGAACCGGTTTTGTTTGATGAGTCGGATTTTCCAATTCATTCTCCTGAACCTTTAACTGTTATACTTCCTAAATCATCCCTCTTCATCCTTTCCATCGTTCCGACCATGCAAGAGATCATGCAGGAGGACTGTGAGCTTGAAAAATTTCTGTTCGATCACAGCAGTTTTGACGCCACTAGTGCGTTCCTCCTTGAATCTGATACAGTTTTCACAACCGATAACGATTACGAGTATTTCACTTTTTCGGACAATTTTGAAGACTCACCGCCTGAGTTTGAGTCCTTTGAATTTTCAGGTGAGTTAGTTGAACCATCAGACTCGGTTGCTTACAGTCATTTCGAACCATTGATGGAATCCTTCAAGTTCGAGACAGTTTCACCAATTTCACTTCCAATTGTTTCACCTCTAAAACTCGAACTCAAGCTGTTGCCGTTTCACCTTACATACGATTACTTAGGTGAGAATGAGACCCTTCCTAAATCACTCCCCTTCGTCCTTTCCATCGTTTCGACCGCGCAAGAATCCGTCACGCTTCCATTTTCAATGGATGGTTTATCAAGTTCAATGTACCCATGTTTTCTCGTGAATCTTGAGGGATTTGACCCCATTTCTCGACGGGTTGATAGATTAGTACAATCGCTTTTAACATATCGATCATCACTATTTGTACTAATTTATTCACTCAATTTACACCCTCAAGTTCGTACTATACTTCTTTCTCTTTTCCGCCATTCTTCTCCTAATATACCGAGACCATATTCCACCTTTCTTCCCATATGGTCCCGTGTGTTTCTCATTTCTTTTCTCTACACTCCATTTTTTCACCAACCACACCATTATAACGAGAAATTTTTTGAATGGTTGGTGCTAACCTTTGGCCTGTGTAAGGTCTTGTATAGCTTGATAATGTGTTTTTCTCCCCCTTAATTCTAAACTTTAACGCTTAATCAGTGGAAACACTGTTTCACTTAAGTTTGGGGGGACCTTTTTGTATATATATTTTGTTTTGTTTTTTTTCTGTTAACAATAAAAAAATTAAAAAAAATAAACAGAGGAGTGCCGACAATTCTGACCCTCTTGGTGTAGCCTGACAGTGAGGACACTGCCAAGTTTAAGTTTGGGGGTGTGCTCGGTAAGCTTTCTTCCTTTGCATTCATGTGTATATTTTTGCATTTGCATACTTATTTTAAAATCAAATAAAAACTGAAAATTTTGAAAAATTATAAAAATTAAAAAAAAAAAACAATTTTGGCCATAATTAACTTAAGTTTGACAAGACGGTTAACTAGCTAGGAAAAACTAGATCCTAAACTTAGTAAATTAAAAACCCTAAAAATAACCTTTCTTAAAATTTAACGGTAGAAAATATATGTCTTTGTAGTTTACTTAGAAATAGGCAAATTTTGAGTTCACTTCTTGGGCTACGTCAAAATAAATGAAGAGTATTGATATTTTTATTAAAATATAAGTCTGAAAAATAATTCCTAAGCTTAAATCTAAATTCTGAAAATATATACCCTACAAATTGCTCAAACACGAATCTTGAAACTTGGAATAGTAGAAGCGACCTTGAAATGCTCTTGTCTAAAGTCCTTAGTATGAAGAAAAATAAAATAAAAATACAAGTGTGAATAAAGAGATAAAAAAAATGAACACTGGTTTTTGTAATTACTTAAGGCTGCATAAATAGAAAAAATATTTAGCGAGGATGCTTTATCACCTAGTGCCTTAGACCAAATGGTTTGGGAGTCACTGCTAAAACCTTAGGTGTTACAAGACTAGGAATTACGCCTTATTGTGCAAACACATTTTGTAATCGGTCGTTAGTACCTCAAGAAGTATTAACGGACGCATGAAGGATGTGTGAGCAATTTCATCTGAAAAATTCACCAACTAAAAGTACTTTGGACGTGGACAAGAGTATAAGAGCTTGAATTGAATTTCCAAGTGTTGGGGTGATACATACACACACGTAGGGGTATGTGATTGGGGTTTAGATGAGAGATAGGAATGAAATATAGGATTTATATCTTTAGTAGAGATGATAAAAATTCCTAAGTTGAGATGGAACCTAGATGGAAAACTCAAAAGATGCTAAAAGCTAAATAAATCTACAGAACATATACAATCTTAAGTTAAATGATAAGGAAGCGTGAAAAATATGGGTGATAATTTCTGAGTGAAAGATAATAGAATTTCTTTTTAGAAAACTGAATTGGAGAATAAAAGTCAATAGGCCGAATTGATAGGATTTTGTGGGTAGTAGCCGCTGAAAACCCTCAGGAGACAACACTCCTCCTACTAGGGACACCTAGAGGTTTAACAGCTTGTTGCATGAGCTCAGTGCAATCGCGTTTCCCTACGAAAGTGAGGTTAGGCCTTTTTCGAGAATAAACTAGTTTTGCTCGAGGACGAGCAAAAGATAAGTTTGGGGGGATTTGTTCATATCATAATTTTGCATTATTATATTCCCCATTCTTATTCATTTTACAAATAAACAGGTGCTTTTGATCCATGTCTGCTACATAGTTGTAGGTTATAGGTTCTCGGAACAAAACAGTGAAAATGATGAAAAGACGATACAAAAGTGAGACTACGAAGACGAGGAGGCCGTCGAGGTTGCGTCGATCCGTTCCGATCCTTAGAGCTTACGAAGATGAGGAGGACAACGATAAAGACCTGAAGGACATGTATTATGAGGTATAACTTCGTATCCGAGTAGTTAAACCTCAAGTAGTTTGCTAGCTATGGTTTATGTTCGATCCTTGGTTCTATTCGGTGTTGCGAAGCCCGTAAAAATCATTTTTTGCAATTTCTGCCTCCCCGCGAACACGTGGGGTGTGCGACATCAACTTACAAATTAAGCGATATTACAGTTGGGTAATATTTAGATCTATTAATTAGGTTTCCAACGCCCCATACGGATCGACAATATCCTCTGTGTGCTGGAAAATACACACTGTTTAAGATCAGGGTATACGTTCTGTCCCTGCTTGGGACTGCAGTACGTAACGACGATCTAAAATATGATTAAAATAGAAAACGCCAGTAAAAATGAATGAAACCACCACCAATGGTTAGATAACAGAATAATCTTCGCAACGATATAGGTTTCCACATAATATCGTTTTCACACTGAGTTATAAAAGAATTTTAATTCAGATGTCGACAAGCAGTACTGCTCTGGACTGCAGTCCAGAGCCGCATTCCTGAATAGTTTTCATCATATTTTAACATTATCGAAATATAATTTATAGGTGGTTATAGATTGTCAAGTTGGCTTCGATAAGAGCCCTCGAACACTGCATTCCAGTATGTATCCAATTTACTATGATTTTCACAAGTTAGGTGTATGGGAAATTTCAGATTTGGTGGGTCTAAGTGGGGGTGAAACTTTACGGTGTTAGGGTCCGTATTTTCAACCCAACTTTTTACGTATCGTCCGTTATCCCTAAAAGAATCTAGTAACCATAAATTTTGCCACACTAGATTTGGTTTTCGCACAAGATATGTATCGAACACCAAATATAGGCATTCGGTATCAACAAAACACACGTTTTCATAGATTTCTCATCCAGGTTGTTATCTCTAAAATTTTCAAGTGATAGCGAATTGTCATAAGTCCTAGTGTGGCTCTACTCAGATTACATCATCACGAGGGTTCGTTATACCACATTCAAACACACATATATATAAGCATGTCGATATAGTTGCATTTGTTTGTATATCTTGCTCTAATATGATTTCCTATACTATAGCATGAAAACAAGTGAAGATTTTCACTTGCCTTTTTGACAATATCATGGAGATGATAGATCGATCGGGCGCTGCAACGCATGTCACGGACATGAAAATGGCCGCTGCAACGAAATCGGGCTTGTGAGCCTTGGAATTGTAGTGGCGTGGCCTCAAATCTTTACTTTTGATCGGCTACAACTTGCACAGATCGACTTTGGTAGCGGTACTTGGTGGCTCCATGTTTGCAGAGATGAGATCGTTGATGGTGGAGTGGTCGTCGCGTAGTAAGGGCTAGGTGCTTGAGTGAGGGAAGTTTGGAAGGGGAGAGAGGAGGTTGGGTTTGGGGGGAGGGGTGCAAGAGAGGGAGAGGGAGAGAATGAGGGAGAGAATGAGTGAGAAGAGAGAGATGTGAAGTTATAAGAGAATTATAGATGAATTAATTGTGAATTAAATGGGAAAATGAATGGAATAATGGTTGGGAACTTGATAAAAGAAACTGTTGAAATGAAGAAGGTGGAGCATGCGTTAAAGAAACTATGAGATTTTATTTGGTGATTAAAAAGAATGAATAGAGAAATAAATAAAAATAATTTAGTTCAAAGGAATTGAATGAGACTTATGAAGTGAGGAATTAGTTTTTAAGAGAGGATTTGAATTTTAAAAAATGACAGTTTGGGTTAATGGAAAGGTGGGGATTAGGCTGAGTTAGACAAATAGGAAAAGATTGGGCTTAAGAAAAATTTGAGTTAGAATAATTATTAGGATATTGGGTTGGGTTTTAAGAAGGAAAATAAGACAACACAATTTAATTAGAAAAAGGAAAAGAAACACTAAGCAAATTATAGAAAGTATTTGAAAATATTTATTCGAATACTGATATGTACAAGCAGAACTGGATGTCACATGTTACATCCCTACCTCGATACCGGATAACACCTCACTTCTCACGGGGTAGGTGGTATACATCCACAACTCCACCTGGGATATTACACCCCCCTCCAGTTAGAACAGTGGTTCGTTCTCGAATCACAGACCTACTTTTGAGGGAACGACACTGATACCATATTTGTCATGACCCACCCCCAAACATAGTCGGTATTGTCCACTTTAGCCGAAGCCACACAGTTTTGTCCCTTGGAATGAACTGGACTCGAGAAGGGGCCACTTCCCAGGAGGTCACCCATCCTAGAATTTCCCCAGCTCGAGCATGCTTAACTCCGGGAGTTCTTCAAACTCCGGAGTTCCGGTTCACCCAAAAGATGCCTCTGTATTATAAGAGTGGTATCATTCCATTTAAAGTTCTGATCGTGCTCTCTTTCTGAATAGAATTCGATACTCCCCATTATTCTATAGTGGGTCCCCGTATGTATCCATATCAGTTACATCCCCACCTAGATACCGGATAACACCTCACTTCTCACGGGGTAGGTGGTATACATCCCCAACTCCATCTGGGGTATTACAGGTGATCTAGGGACTGAGGAGGTGGAACCGATTGCAGAGGATTACGACCAGTTCGCATCACAAGCAGATTCTTAATTTTCTTTCCAGCTTTTATTTTCAGTATGCTACATGTTTAGGCATTTTTATGTTAGTGTACTTTTGATTTCAGACATCATATCTATATTTTGAAATTTGTGAAAGTTGAATATAAATAAAGTAGTAGTTGAAAATTTTCACTCTCTTATTATTCTTGTACAGTGTATATTGCTTATTTACGCTTAACGTGTTTGTTGCAAGAAATGACTTTTTCAGAATAGTACGTCGCAGGCTTGTCACGTGACCGTTACTGTCCTCTGGGAAGTGGGGCGTGACACATTGGGGGTTAAGATTTTTAACTCTAACAGATGCCCCCCAATAATGGACATACACTTATTTGTGCATATCTTATTATTGCATACATCTAATTTTAGATGTAGGAACTAGTGTTGGGGTCAAAATATGCACCCTCGATTGACCGAGTCAAAGTTAAGGTCAACCCCAACCCAGGTGGGCCCAAGCCCAGGTCAAGCGGGCCCATGCCCAAGTCAAGCCCGCGGCCAGCCTCCTCCATGCCAAAATATAGATCATGTAATAAATAATTTTTTTAATGTAATTTTTATGCATGAATGTATGCGAAATGGGCATAAAGCCAAATTTTTGTAAGCCCATAGCTTATGTGCAAAAAGAAATGGCGCATGAGCCATGTGATGGCTAAAATGCCATTTCTGTAAAGCCCAAGGGGCTATATATAAAGTGTATAGCCTATAAAGGTAAGGATAATGAAAATATCCAAAAAAAAACTTTTTCTCTCTCCAAAAATATTTTAGATCTGAGATCTTTTCTCCTTCCTCAAGGTTCCAAAACCTTCTTCTTTCTTTTGAATTAAATCAAGAGTTTTACTCTTCATTTTATAGAACTAAATAGTTTTTCACCACAAAACCCATAAAGGGGAACTCAGATCTTCCATTAGATCTCAAAAAGAAGAGATTTCTAAAATCTCATATCTCTTGATCTTCAAGATCCAGCAACCAGAGGAGAAAGCAGAAGAACCCCTTTCATCAACCCCAAAACATCTTAGGAGTTTAACTCCACTCTGATTTCTCTTTCGAGAATCTCTGGGGCTAAAAGCCTCTTTTTCTCGCCGGTGCCCAAGTGCTCAAGCGCCAAGCGCTCACGTGCCGACGCGTGGCGCGCTAGCGCTCGAGCGCAAAGCGCCCACGTGCCGACACGTGGCGCACTAGCGCTCCAGCGCCCTGCGCTCAAGCGCAAAGCGCCCACGTGCCGACACGTGGCGCGCTTGCGCTCAAGCGTCCAGCTCAAGCGCAAAGCGCCCACATGCCAACACGTGGCGCGCTTGCGCTCCAGCGCCCTGCGCTCAAGTGCAAAATGCCCATGTGCCGACACGTGGCGAACTTGCGCTCAAGCGCAAAGCGCCCACGAGCCGATACGTAGCGCGCTAGCGCCTAAGCGCACAGCACCTAAGCGCACAGCGCTCAAGGCGCTGACCCCACACGTCCTTTGGGCGCGTTTTCCTTTTTTTATATATGTATACATGTATATATATATGTACAGATACACACACACTCCACAACACTGTCCCCCTCAAAAAAAATTTGGGCCGGGGCGCTGCCCCGCACCCCGCAAGGGGGCTGCTAGCCCCCTTGACCCCCAGCCTGCTATTCGGGTAGCGGGACCCCTGCAAAAACTTTGTGTGGTTCCCGATATATCCAAACCCCCCTCCAAAACAACACACACGTACACTGCACATTGAGCTCGCATGACCAGTTTAACCCGTTAATCGGAGGTTCCCTCGCCCCAAAGACGAGGGGTAATTAACGGCAGCTTAGTCCGTGGTTGCCGGAGATTCGGATCCCCACAATCAATAAACTCCCTCCTACCCTAGGCAGGGGGAATCTGTAGTACGCCTGACAAGCGCGCGCGTATTCCCATCTCAATGGGGTGACGAAAAACACCCTACAGATTCTGGCACACCCGGTGGGACCTATCTCTCCTCCCATATTTCGGGTTAAACGTTCATGCGAACTCAATCAATATACATATATATATTTATACTAAAATAATACTCCTTCATGCAGTATTTTCAAGCAATCACCTTTCAACAATGTCTCCGAAGATGAACTCAGCTCCCATCTTCTACACGATGAAGATGGGCGCCAGGACGGTCCTTCCAGCCAGTCTCAGGCGACAATGGGAGAGCCGCCGCTACCATTCGGCTCTATCCTGTTTATCTCGGGTAATGCCATCCCTGCACTTCAAAGCCCGATGACAGACAAGCCGGTCTCGAAAGGCAAGAGGCAAAATGTAGTGGTCTCGAAGATGCCCCAACTCAAACGCAAGTCGGTGTTTGAACGACTTTCCTTGGCCCCAGCTCGGGGCAAGGCCATTAACACCATCAAAGCAACAAGGCATCCCGAGCAAGCTCCGGCGGTGCCCTTGACAACTGCTCGATCGGGTGTCTTCTCTAAGCTCCCCGCTAATCGACTCACGGTGGCTTCCCAGGAAACAGATGCCCGCCAAGCCCCTAAAATTGAGAAGCTAAGGCAGAAAAGGCTCAGATACAGAGCTAACAAAAGGGCTAGGGCTCCTGCTAGGCTGAACCTCATGAGGTTCAAGGAACAGGGTTACCCCGCCAAAGACGAGGAAATGGCTGGATATGTGGTCCACACTGTCTACATGGTGGGCACGCGCAGCAAGAGCAAGGACGGGACCGCCACATCTCAAATCCAATCTGGCTCGAATGTGGTTGCCACTTCCCAAGAATAGCCGCCTCCGCTGGATGATGAAAACCCTCTCGATGAGGCTGATAGGCAGAGAGAGCCCTCAATTCATGAGGAGTCAGGCTCGGAAAGCGAAGATGAACCAACTTTCCGTGCTAAGACCGCAGAGCAGCAACTTCTCCAAGAGCTCCGAAAGCAGCTCAGAAGCAAAGACAAGGAGATGGCCAAGCTCTACTCAAAGATCGACGACTTGACAAACGTCGTCTTACAGCTCACGGCTCAACTTGCCTCTCAGCCACCATATCAGGCGCAGGGCTCTCATGAACCGGGAAACGGTGTCCCGAAACAGCCGACGCCCGTTTCCCCAAATCCAATGGTGGGCGGACCGCATGAAAATCAGTCGCATCCTATCTCGGGAAATGTCTTGGCTACCGATGACAGTAGCCCGCTAACTCAAGATCAAATCATGGATCCGGTTGTCGACAAAGTCAAAACCTTGGTGGCCGAAGCCGAAGCGCAAAAAGATATCAGCAGTAGTGGGAGACCATATCCTGCTCAGTATGATCTGGTAGAATTTCCTAGCGGCTATGTCATCCCCAAATTCGGAAGATTTGATGGGACGGGAAATGCGAATCAGCACATCGCCCACTTCAAAGCCTCATGCGGGAATACTGGGGGCAACAATGCACTTCTCCTCCGCCAGTTCATTAATAGCTTGACCGATGTTGCTTTCGACTGGTACGCGAGCATACCGGATGGCTCCATTGCTACTTTCGTCCAAATGGAATCTTTGTTTCGACAAAGGTTCATGAGCATCAGCGATAAGATCACCATTGCCGAGCTCGTAAGGACCAAGCCCAAGAACAACGAAAGCAGCATGGATTTTATAACCCGATGGCGCAACCTCTCCGTCAAATGTGAACCGCCGATAGAGCAGGACCAATCTGTCAGTCTCCTTGTCGGAAATCTCAACAATTGGATGGCCCCGTTTCTATGCACCGCGGGTCTCAAAACATTCCAAGAGCTGACCAGAAAAGTCCAGATGTTGGAGCGCTCAAAGCAGGAGTCCTCTTCGGATTCCCAAAATAACAATAGGTCCTAGAGAAACCGAAAAGTCGATAATCGCAAAGGCGGGAATTCCGACGATTCTGAATCTTTTAACACTTCGGCTAACCGAAATAAGCAAGGGATGAGCGGGCCTAGTGCCAACCAGCCTCGAAAGCCAGTGTTCGGAGAGGGAGGAGAATCTCCACTCAAAGAGAAGCTAGATAAGGTCTATTCCTTCAGAAGGGACAAAATCCGTAAAATATTCAAAGACGCCCTGAAGAACGGTCTATACTGCCAGAGTCAAAAAGACCACAGGAAGAGAATATGACCGACGACCCCAAATACTGCCCTTATCACCGAGTGATAGGTCATGCCATTGAAGATTGCTTCGTCTTTAAAGATTGGGTCGAAAAGCAATACAAGGCAGAAGAGATAGAATTGTCCAAAGGCGTGTTAACAAACAGTCAAGCTGCAACCGCCAATTTCATACAAACGGAGAACGAAGTTCTTCGCGAAACTGATTCTCTCAGACGTCTGCCTTTCTCTGAAAACAATCGACCACCATGTCACTAAACTGGGAATAATCGACGTCTAAGTCGTTAAACTGGGGATATAAAAATGTGTAAATAAAAAAATATATATGTATATATATGTATATAAATAAAAAGCCGAAATGATGGGGCAACTCGCAATAAAAATCATTGACTAAAAATAAAAATGAAAATAAAGCCAAAATGATGGGCAACCGCGAATAAAAAGAAGAAATGATAGGGCAATTACGACCTTCGCGATAAGAAAAGCTGAAATGATAGAGCAATCGCGGTAAAACAAAAACAAAAAAAAAACAAACAAAACAACGGCGAATGATGAGTCGCTCCTGGTACCATATTCCAGTGCAGCGATGCAGACGCCAACCAAAATTCAAATTCCCAAAACTCTCCTGGCCCTACGGTTAGTCCCCAAATTGACTACTGTATACAATCCACGGGCTCAAATAATTCTCTTCATACCCATGCCCCACCGTAATCACCGGTTACGCGGCTGGTATCCGCTTTTGGAATTATGCTCCATTGAGAAGATCCACTGATGTGTCCTCACGATACATGAGAAGAACAAACCTTTGTGGGATCCTTACGACTCATAAAGGAAAAACACACTTAGGAGTCCTCACGATTCCTAAGGAGAAATACACCTGCGGGATCCTTACGACTCGTAGGGAGAAAATGCTTTTATGGGACCCTCACGGTCCATAAAATTGAAAAGCCTTAGGTGATAGGGACCTAAAACCTGTCTCCTAAGCCATCGCTCCCCAATCCCCAAATGGCGAACGATGAGTCGCTCCTGGTACCATATTCCAGTGTAGCGATGCAAGCGCCAACCAAATTCCAAATCCCATATCCCAATGGCGAATGATGAGTCGCTCCTGGTACCATATTCCAGTGCAGCGATGCAGGCGCCAACAAAATCTCGAAATTTTTCCGACCCTACGGTCTGGATCATACATCCTGCAAAACCGTATACAATCCACGGGCGTAAAATGATCTCAATCTCTCCCAAGTCCTACCGGTGGGACCACGTTCAAAATCCCACCGGCGATGAAGATTCAAAAAAAAAAAGGTATGTCCACAAGCAAAATGGGCACGGATGAAAATCCGAAAGGGCTCCGTGAGTAAAAACAGCAGGACTGCCGGCGAGTTTGTGAAAGCCCGAAAGGGCGCAGACTCGTAAAAAAGAGATGAAATGCACTCGCAAAGTTCTCTCGACTTTATGAGGAGAAAATTCCCGCATGAGATCCTTACGACTCACAAAGGAGCAACACACTTAGGAGTCCCCATGACTCCTAAGGAGAAAATACATCTACGGGATCCTTACGACCTGTAGGGAGAAAATGCTTTGTGAGACCCTTACGGCTCACAAAATTGAAAAGTCTTAGGTGATAGGGACCTAAAACCTATCTCCTAAGCCATCGCTTCCTGATAAGCAAGCGCAAATGATGATTCGCTCCTGGTACCATATTCCAATGTAGCGATACTGATGCCAAGCAAAAACCAATTTCCAAGCCCTCCCGGGGCAAATGATGAGTTGCTCCTGGCATTATTCCAGTGCAGTAATGCAGATGCCAAACCAAAGACAAATCCTCAAATCCACTCATGGCAAATGATGATTCGCTCCTGGTACCATATTCTAGTGTAGCGATGCTGATGTCAACCCAAATCAAATCAAACCAACCACCTCTGTGGCAGAATCATGCTCCGTCCCAGAATTTACCCCGTGTCGAAATCATGCTTCGCGTCGGGATATCTACCTTCCCTGCCGGAATTATGCTCCGCCTCGGAATCAAATCAACCAACCAGCTCTGCGCCGGAATCATGCTTCGTCTCAGAGTGTACCCCGCGTCGAAATCATGTTTCGCCTCAGTGTACCTGCCTTCCCTGTCGAAATTATGCTTCGTCTCGCAACCAAGTCAACCAGCAAGCTCTGCGTCGGAATCATGCTTCGTCTCAGAATGTGCACCTCGTGACGAAATCAAGCTTCGCCTCGGATTATCTGCTTTCCCCATCGGAATTATGCTTCGCCTGGGAATCAACCTCTGCATCGAAATTATGCTTTGGTCAAAATGTCTGCCGCCTTTCGGAACGATGCTCCGATCCCTGGAATCATGCTCCGCTCTTCGGAATGATGCTCCGATCCCTGGAATCATGCTCCGCGCTTCGGAATGATGCTCCGATCCTTGGAATTATGCTCCACTCTTCGGAATAATGCTCCGATCCTTGGAATCATGCTCCGCTCTTCGGAATGATGCTCTGATCCTTGGAATCATGCCTCTACTCTTCGGAATTACACTTCGACTCTTCAGAATGATACTCCGACCTTGGAATTATGCTCCGCAAATCAGAATAATGCTCAGATCCCCGGGAATCATGCTCCCCGGGATGATTCTCCGCCCCTGGAATGATGTTCCACCTCGAAGTCCAACTTCAAGATCCATCAATTTCATGCATACGACTCACATATGTGGTGTGCATTTATTGATGGGGGGCACTTTGTTGGGGTCAAAATTTGCACCGCCGGTTGACCGAGTCAAAGTCAAGGTCAACCCCAAGCCAGGTGGGCCCAAGCCCAGGTCAGGCGGGCCTATGCCCAAGTCAAGCCCGCGGCCAGCCTCGTCCATGCCAAAATATAGATTATGTAATAAATAATTTTTTTCATGTAATTTTTTATGCATGAATGTATGCGAAATGGGCATAAAGCCAAATTTTTGTAAGCCCATAGCTTATGTGCAAAAAGAAATGGCACATGAGCCATGGGATGGCTAAAATACCATTTTTGTAATGCCCAAGGGGCTATATGTAAAGTGTATAGCCTATAAAGGCAAGGATAATGAAAATATCCACAAAAAAAAAACTTTTTCTCTCTCCAAAAAATTTTTAGATCTGAGATCTTTTCTCCTTCCTCAAGGTTCCAAAACCTTCTTCTTTCTTTTGAATTAAATTAAGAGTTTTACTCTTCATTTTATAAAACTAAATAGTTTTTCACCACAAAACCCATAAAGGGGAACTCAGATCTTCCATTAGATCTCAAAAAGAAGAGATTTTTAAAATCTCATATCTCTTGATCTTCAAGATCCAGCAACCAGAGGAGAAAGCAGAAGAACCCCTTGTATCAATCCCAAAACATCTTAGGAGTTTAACTCCACTCTGATTTCTCTTTCGAGTATCTCTGGGGCTAAAAGCCTCTTTTTCTCGCCGGCGCCCAAGCGCTCAAGCGCCCACGTGCCGACGCATGGCGCGCTAGCGCTCGAGCGCAAAGCGCCCATGTGCCGACGCGTGGCGCGCTAGCGCTCGAGCGCAAAGCGCCCACGTGCCGATACGTGGCGCGCTGGTGCTCCAGGGCCCTGCGCTCAAGCGCAAAGCTCCCACGTGCCGACACATGGCGCGCTTGCGCTCCAGCGTCCTGTGCTCAAGCGCAAAGCGTCCACGTGCCGACACGTGGCGCGCTTGCGCTCAAGCCCCCAGCGCAAGCGCAAAGCGCCTACGTGCCGACACGTGGCGCGCTTGAGCTCAAGCGCCCAGCGCAAGCGTAAAACGCCCACGTGCCGACATGTGGCGCACTTGCGCTCCAGCGCTCTGTGCTCAAGAGCAAAGCGCCCACGTGCCGACACGTGGCGCGCTTGCGCTCCAGCGCCCTGCGCTCAAGCGCAAAGCGCCCACGTGCCGATACATGGCGCGCTTGTGCTCAAGCGCCCAGCGCTCAAGCACAAAGCGCCCACATGCCGACACGTGGTGCGCTAGCGCCTAAGCGCACAGCATCTAAGCGCACAGCGCTCAAGGCGCTGACCCTAGCGCTTTTTCCCTTTTGTATATATGTATACATGTATATATATGTACAGATACACACACACTCCACAACACTGTCCCCCTCAAAAAAATTTTGGGCCAGGGCGTTGCCCTGCACCCCGCAATGGGGCTGCTAGCCCCATTGACCCCCAGCCCGCTATCCGGGTAGCGGGACCTCCGTAAAAACTCTGCATGGCTCCCGATATATCCAAACCCCCTTCCAAAACAACACACACGTACACTGCACATTGAGCTCGCATGACCAGTTTAACCCGTTAATCGGAGGTTCCCTCGCCCCAAAGGCGAGGGGTAATTAACGGCAGCTTAGTCCGCGGCTGCCGGAGATTCGGATCCCCACAATCAATAAACTCTCGCCTACCCTAGGCAGGGGGAATCTATATTACGCCTGACAAGCGCGCGCGTATTCCCATCTCAATGGGGTGACGAAAAACACCCTAAAACTAGATTTCTAGTTCAGGCCTGTCGGCCCAAGCAGTTGCTGGGCCTGGCGATGGCATGTGAGGGCCACGTGTGTACATGTGGCGGCAATTCAGCGGTTTGCTGGATCACCTCTTCCCCTGACATGGATATTAGTTTAGAGTCGTTTCGGACATAGATCTTAGTTTAGAGTCGTCTCGGACATGTATATAAGTTTAGAGTCGTTTCGGACATATGTATTAGTTTAGAGTCATCCCGGACATGGGTATTAGTTTAGAGTCGTTTTGGACATATGTGTAAGTTTTGATTCATTTCAGACATGGGTATTGGTTAGAGTCTTCTCGGACATATGTATTAGTTTAGAGCCGTCTCAAACATTGGTATTAGTTTAGAATCGTTTCAGACATACGTATTAGTTTAGAGTAGTCTCGGACATAGGTTAGTTTAGAGTCGTTTCAGACATGTGTGTTAGTTTTGAGTCGTTTCGGACATAGGTATTAGTTTAGAGTCGTTTCAAACATGTGTGTTAGTTTTGAGTCGCCTCGGACATAGGTATTAGTTTAGAGTCGTCTCGGACATAGGTATTGGTTTAGAGTCGTCTCGGACAAATGTATTAGTTTAGAGCCATCTCGGACATGGCTATTAGTTTAGAGTCATCTCGGACATAAATATTAGTTTAGAGTTGTTTCGGCCTTTGGTATTAGTTTAGAGTTATCCCGGACATAGGTATTAGTTTAGAGCCATCTCAGACATAGGTATTAGTTTAGAGTCAGTCATCCCGGACATATGTATTAGTTTAGAGTCATCCCGGACATAGGTATTAGTTTCGAGTCATCCCGGACATAGGTATTAGCTTAGAGTCGTCCCGGACATGGGTATCAGTTTAGAGTTGTTTTGGACATAGGTATTAGTTCAGAGTCGTCTCGGACATGGGTATTAGTTTAGAGTCATCTCGGACATATGTATTAATTTAGAGTCGTCCCAGACATATGTATAGTTTAGAGTCGTCCTAGACATAGGTATTAGTTTAGAGTTGTCCCGGACATGGGTATTAGGGATATGTTTCTTACCTTTTTTACTCCAGCCTGTGGAATATTAGGGCTCAGCATGTGTAGTATTCATATTTTTAGATTACTACCTGAGCGTGAGCACTCCAGGTGTTGAATGTTATCGCGGGACCTAGGGGACAACTCCGAACAAGTATTTTTTATGGTATACTTGGGCTTATCCTCGGTACCGCCCCTTTGTGGTTTATCCACGATAGATTTTATGTTGCTACAGGCATGAACAATGATCTTTTGATGAGCATCCTAAGAATAGATCTCAGATATCTTTGGGTGTTTCCATTTAGGATATATCCATAGTGTGGATAGCATTGCAGGACCATTGAGGTAAGACTTTAGGCGAGTTTCCTTTTGGGGTCAATCTCAGCCTTATCTTGGTATTTAAGCAATGTGGATTTGTTACCGTAGGACCTGTTTGAATAGGACTTTGTTATGAGTTTCCTTTTGGGATCAATCTCAGTTTTATTTTTAGGTCTTGCTTATTTTGTAAGCATATTCGCGGCGACCGGCGATAAATCATAATGAGCCCCTTTATTAGAGCATACTTAATTTATCCCTAGTCAGATCCAAAATTTGAATTGTATTGAGTCAAGGGTTGTTATTTTTTCAACCCTCAACTTTAGCCGCATATATATATATATATATATATATATATATATATATATATATATATATATATAAAGTCCAATGGAGTAAAATTTTGAGAAACTTCAACGGGCTTTGTTAGGTGTTGCTTGGTGTTTTTGACCTTATATATGGCCAGACCTTAACTTTATGTGTTCGGGTTTTGCGCGCATGGATGTCTTTTGATCTGTATGTAGAGGCTCTTACCACCATTTGGTTGATAAGAAGCTAAAGAAAATTGTACGGCAGGAATGCCGAGGTACTCGGCTTGATGGACGGCGGCCGAAAAAGGCACGCTGCTCATTGAACGGCCGATAGAGAAGGGATGTCCTTTGTCCTATATGTTGATGCTCTTATCCTCATCTGGTTGATAAGAATCTTAAGGAGATTGTATGGCAGAAATGCCGAAATACTCGACTCAATGAATGGGGGCTGGGCAAGGCGCGCGACTCGGTGAGCGGCCGAGAGAAGGGAGGTCCTTTGATATGTAGGAAGAGGCTCTTACCATCATCTCGTTGATAAGAAACTAAGGAGATTGTATGCCAGGAATGCCGAGGTGCCCGGCTCGATGAACAGCGAATGGGCAAGGCGCATGGTTCGACGAGCGGACAAAAGGTTTTCTTGACTCAAGCCTAGGAGAACAAGGATACCAAGAAAAAAATGAGTAGCAATAATGTAAAGCTCATCAAGAGTTTTGTAGCACAGAATTCTGAATATTAAAGCTCTTATAATGCTTGAGGAATTCTTGGCTCAAGAATAAACAAACAAGAAAGCCAAGAAAAAGATGAGCAGCTATAATGCGAAGACTCACTAAGATAAGTGGTGGCCGGTGTAGGCTCACAGATCGGTGTGCACTCAGAGGGCGGTTATGAGGCTTTTCTTGGCTCAAGTCTTAGCGAACAAGGATGCTAAGAAAACGATGAGCAGCAGTAATGTGAAACTCATCAAGAGGAGTGATGAAGCTGTTAGTTATATGTATGCCCTAGAGGCCATTACTGTACATACGATATACATTGTATTGGATACTTTGACATATATAGGGAGGACTTTCTTGCTCGACATAATAGTACGCTATCTGGTTGCTCTTTATCTTAACATGTACTCTGATTGTCTCTATGTTACATGTTGATAAAGCCCTTAGCATGAGTACTTGACTACCAGGACTATGATGCGGATCATACTAGTGGGGACAGTGTAGTCGCCAAGTACATTCTTCAAATGTTCCTAGTCGTGGGAGTACCGAGATAGGGCATCGATACTCCAGAGTAGACTAGCGTATGTGCTTCTTGACCCATATGATGGGCGATGGATGATCCCATATCCATTGGTGTTTGACATCAGAGAAGATATACGGGTGCTCAGTGGAGACTGGGTACACTGGACGGACTCGCCGAGAACTCTCAGATGGTATTATACCTCACGTCAGATGGCAGTTCTCTGGTGATACTGGTACAGGTTAATCTGTAGACCCGAGATCGTCATGGAGTCTTGTGTGATTCCCACTGTTCTTTGATTTCCATCATACTACGTTCAAGAGGGCGTGCAAAAAGGAGGCTTTTGGGTACAGTCCCGAATCACATGGAGGCAATGAGCGATAGGAGGGGTTTCGTCTCTCCCGGTATAAGGAGTTGATGTTGCGCTGTGTTTGATTGGCTATAACTGGAAATCCCTGGCCAGGGTTGCTGAGATTTACTGGTAAGTGTTATCAATAGTTTCTCGAACTGTTATAGACCTCATATCGACACGACTTATCAAGCTACTGGGGTCTGACGTTTACCACCCCTAGGCGAGATATGCGACATATCAGATGAAGAGACCGGACTGTACGGGAGTGTTACTGATTGGATTCATGGGAGAAAGTACAAGCTTGCTTGTTGATCTTCTGATTGCTCAATACCTGGGTGGCTGTTACGTTTAGCTGACCGCTTGCAGCTTGTGGGTGTTTGATATGATCATCACCTACTGCCGGCGTATTGACGATTCTTTAGATTCCTACACAGAGGTTTCCTGGCTCAGGCAAAACGGAGTAGGAGCACATATGTGATATGTGCGGGACCGAGAATGATACGTGTATGCGATACCGTATTAGATTCTCGCGATATGAGATATCGGCCGGGTATATGTGATATAGCCGGGTCATCGGATCAAGAGTTGATTCAATGAACTGATACAGATTATATTAGTCAGTTATTTGTGAAATAGCCGGATTATCGGATCAAGTGTTGATTCGATAATTTAATGTATAATGATATATTTGATATATTAAATTACATTAACTAATATAAGCTCACTAAAAGATTCTTTTTCTCACTCGGGTAATACATTGATATATATGCGATATATATTAATTGTATTATTTTCTTTTGTTACAAAAATATATTATATATGTGATATATAATATTATAACAAGTTATGATTACTAATGCAACATGATTAGTGGAGATTAAACATGGTTAGGGTTTGATTTGGATTAGCTCTTTCTAGAAGCTTCTAGAAGTTTTTATTTTGTTTCTTGCAAAGATATTTTGTTTAGATATTTTGCTTGATATTTCCTAACCCAACCCACACCCTTTAACCCTAGTCAAATCTCTACAATGGTTAAGTCCTTCTTGACTTAACCATGGTTGCATTTGTAATTATAACAAGATTTCATTATTCATCACAAAGGAATTGATCATCTTCTTTCTTCTTCTTCCTTGCATGAAAAGCTTTCTAGATTTTTGTGAAGTGATGAAAATGAGTGAGAAATAGAAAATAAATGAGAGCTAAATTCATACTTCATCATCCTCATCTATTCTACCCACTTAGATTAGGGTGTTTGCTTTGCAAATACTTGATTAGTAAAGCAAAGGCTTGGGTTTGAGTTTCTTCAAGGTAGATCATCTTTGTTATCGAAGATCGGAAGCAAGCTTGCATCTTTCTTTTGTGGAGCCTCTCTAGAGTCCAGATACTCGATGATCGCAGCGAATGGACCTCAACACAGAGCTTTAGAAGTGAAGGACCGAACTACAAAGGTTGTAATCCCAAACTCTTAGAAGTAAAGTTGTTTACTTACTTTGTTTCGCCTAATCTGTAGTTTAAGATCTTGGTTAGGGTTGTTCGGCACGTCTAAAATTTAAATCGGGCATGATTGATACCTTGTAGAATCTTGTGAGAGTGCCTAGTAACCCTATAGTGGTATCAGAGCCAAGCTAGAGCTTTAGACAAAGTCTAGGCGAAGTTTAAAGTCCGATCGAACTCCGAATACCCGTAAAACCCTAGTTTCTGGAAAATTTTTCAAAAGTTGACATTTTTCATATTAAAAATACTTAGAAAATTAAGCAGGAAATTATAAGGATTACTGTGAAAAACGAGCCCATAATACATTCAAAGCGCCGCGGAACCGCGGCAATACCTTTGCTTACGCTGCGGTTCCACGGCCGTACAGTGTGATTAGGGTTTTCTTTCTTCACAGTAGCATCCGTATGTATTTCTTGATGATTCTGGGAATTTTTAATTTTACTCAAGTGTTGAGTTTTCTGGAGATCTTTCGTATTCGTTGATTCGATCGGAAAGTTTGACTTCGTTTAAGTTTTTTCCGGGTAATTTAGAACGCGTTAAAAAGTTCGAACGGATATCAATAACTCACTCTTTCTCCTGCCGGAAAATTTTCAAGTGTTGGATTTTTTCACTAGTTTGAAACTTCCGGAAAATCATGCAAATAACGCGGTGGACCCTTTAGAAGAATACAAACCTTAACTCAATTATGTGACCGTCTGAACCGCCTCTAAACCTTAGGGTTTGGGGCAGTACGGCGTTGCCACATGTGAGGCGCTGGTTTGACCCTTCTACGGCTGGACCATTGGTACTGTGGCATGTGATGGATATTTTTTGAACTCCGCTCAAGTGTTGAGCTATTTGGGAAATCTTGGGTGTTTGTTTATTCGATCGGAAAGTTTAACATTGTCTAATTATCTAGAATGTGATTCAATATTTGGAATCCACATGTAGTTATGAGATAACTATTTTGAATGTTATAAATCTAGCAGTTTAGTCTCATTTGATCAATTGCCACAGGATTTTGATGTGATCAAAAGTCCGTCGCAATCACGTAGCGTACGCGGATACTCGTCGGGTAAACTTAATAGACAGCCACACCCCATAGCCCTGACCGAGTGACTGTAGGAGAACCCCGTCGCCAAAAGCATCCATTAGGGTGCTCGCGGCAGCGGTGTTCCGCCTTAGTGCACTTCGTCGACGGCATCCGGGGGTGCGGCCGTCTACTAAAGTTTGCGACGAGCATTCGATCAGGATGTCGGGAATCTTGTTGAATTTCCTGACTTGATATTGAAAAGTGTTTTCGATAATGAGACTAAAATGCGGGGTTTATAATTGTTAGGCATGAGATGTCTAAGGAATTCATTTGGTTAGGCATGCGATGTCTAAAGAAGTTGCGGATTCCAACTGTTGTAGTTTTACACTTTCTTTTCTGCGACCGTAAGTGTAATATGTGGTGTATCGCCGGTTTCGTTGCTATATATCAACGACAATTAGGATACGCATATTTACTTACGTTGATGATATATGATATTATGTGTTGCTGTGATATGTTATATTGGATCGTCGTGTTTCTGAATAGCCGGGGGTTTTATGTGAGATGAGGGTTTTTATTTTCATTCATGTAAAAATTCATTTGTATGTAATATTCTTTTATTGGGGAACTTCCGGGATGAGGATGATGTCACCATTGTATATTATTTACTTTTCCGCATTAGGTAGACCCAAGGAAGGGAGCACAAGTAACCGGGTTCTGGGGTCCAGTGGGAGACCATCTCGAGGAGTTGAGACCGGGTCTCCTATCCCTAGAATTGGCAGTGTTGCTTTCCGCTCTCGTAGGGGTCTAGGGATGTGGGTTTGGCTATTCATCGCGACCGTGGAATCTGTGTTTTATATGGCTCGTATTAAAACACGGACGTCCTAATATATCCAATATTTCATATGTGTTCTTTTGCTGCAATGTTCTGTGATGAGATCATATTACTGCCTGAGACGAATGTTTATATTATATATATGAGATATATGTTATATTGCAGATTTCGTTTCAAATGTGATGCTTGTGAAGTATAATAAAATAGGACTTCATTAATGAGATTAATGAAACTAAAAGAAACCTAAAGATATTGTAGAAACTTGTCTCAAAAACTGGTAGCTCTAGTTCTTGCTTTGCATAGCAGTGTTCCTTGTAGAACATCCAGCACCTTATTCGATAAGGAAAGAGCCGAGATCTCTTCACCGGGAGTGACCTCTTTAGCGAAACTAGCAGATGCTACAAACTCGGTTCGTCTTTTGATTGTTTTTATAGTTTTTCCTTTGCATAGTGATATTTGTGAAATATCCTGCACCTTATTCGATGAGGAAAGAGCCGACGATCCCTTCACCGGGAGTGATCCTTTTAGCGAAACTAGCAAAGGCCTCAAAAACACTCCATTTAAAATCACTCGATTCTACAACGATATCAAGTTCATTACGTAAAGGGTTTTCTTAAAAACCTGTCGTAGCCCTCCGTCATTTCAGATAAGTACTTCATAGTATTCATACAACGTTTGTTGGCTTTCGTCAAGGCGTAGTGTGCGGTAGCTATTTATGCTTATCTGTATAAGCATATGATGCGATTGAGTTAGGGTAGTCGTGCGACTTTGTTGGTTTTCGTCAAGGGTCGTGCGGGTGGGTTTAATTCAATCGGGAAATGACGGGTTGAACTTGACTAGTAGCCTATGGTTTGTTGGCTTTCGTCAAGGTCATAGGATGCTAGGGGTAAAATATTATTGGGAATTTCAATATTTGTAATTTGCAATGAGATTGCATACCTTCTATGAGATAGTTGGTTCCCGATACCCACTGTGAGTAAGAGTTACTCCTGGGAGAGTTTTACACATTACAATTAGCCGATCAAGTAGGTGTCTAGAAACGTGTCAACGGGGTTATGCCACTGGGAAGACGAGGTTTATTTTAATTAGGTCAGTGCGAAAGCACGGGGAACCTACCTCAAAGTACCGGCACTAGCCTGGCTGAAAGATTGGCGAACTTGTAGAGTGTAATTAATCCCGGCTAGTCTTTCCTTTTAGGCTTTGAAGGAAGATTTGACTAAAATAGTGGGAGACATCCTAATTAGATATATTAATAATTAATCTAATCTTGCAAGAGCATACGCTGAGTGTTTTCTTCTATCTCTCTCCAGGTAGCGACCATGTCACGCTTTAATCAAGATAATAATATGGATGTATTGACCGAACCCACTTGTTATACTGCGCTAGGGAACGTTGGTCCCGCTCCAACTTGTAATTGTTATAAGATAGAACAGGAAATAAGGGATTACCAGAATTCCCGTGCCGCCCAAATGAAGAAAGTGCATGTTGATGCATCTTCTTCGGGTGTGTTCATTACACAGAGCTGTTTCTCAATATCCTTTACGTCCTGGATATTTGATACCGGATCAGGATCCCACATATGTAATTTGTTACATGGGCTACAGAAAGGTAGAGAACTGAGAACGGGTGATAAGTTTCATGAGATAGAAATGGTGCAAGTGTTGCAGCCAAGTCTGTTGGTAGTTATCACCCTGTATTACCAGAATACATTGATTCTGAACGAATGTTATTAGATACCGAACCTGATACACAACATCATATCAGTCTCTTTATTAGTAAAGAATGATATAATTTTGTATTATTGGATAATGTTTTGAACATTTCCTATATCAAGAGTTGATCGGTTCAGGCACGTTATCTAAAAGCATAAACGTTCTAAATCAAACCACAGTTCTTAACGTATAGAACACACACAAGAGGAAGAGTTCAGAAATGAACGAATCCTTCTTGAGGTATTGTAGACTAGGTCATATCAATGCGACCCGACTAGCTGAAGTTACATTTAGATGCATATTTAAATTAGTTTGAATTTACATCTTGTGAAACTTGCCGGTCATGTCACTAAGATAAGATGACCAGAGCTCTGTTTATTGGAAACAGAGAAAGAGTTAGTGAACTTTTGGGATTGATACATGCTGATGTATGAAAGTCCTCTGTCTACACATGCCAGGACCGGTTCTTTGTACTTCATTACATTAACTGATGATCTCTCAAGATTTAGACATATGTTCCTGTTGAAACACAAGTCTGAAACTTTTGAGATAATCACAGAATATAAGTTAGAAGTAGAGAACCAAAAACGGGTATAAGTATTATGTCCTTTGATGAGATCAAGGAGGAGAATACTTGAGCACGGGATTCCTGGACTATTCTAAAGGGGAATGAGATTCTCTCTCAGCATTACTCCTCCGTATACACCACAGCACGTCGGTGTATCGGGGCGGAGCAATCACACCCTATTTGATATGGTGCGCTCTATGATGAGTACTACTGAGTTTCTTATTTACTTTTGGGAGTTATGCACTTGTGAAGCTGCATACCTATTGAATAGGGTTCCAATCAAATCAGTTGCCTACCACTTCATATGTGATATGGAATGGGAAGAGCCTATATCTTAAGTAAGTTAAGATTTGGGGTCGTCCGGCCTATATCTAAAAGAAAAATCCGGACAAGATCGAGGATATCCCAAGCATTCGCAAGGGAATATCTTCTACCACACCGAGGAACAAAAGATATTTTATTTCTCAGAATACCACTTTTTGAGACAAAAGGGAATTTCTTGTGAAGAAATTAGTGGTTATGAGGTAAAACTGGAAGGAGTTCCAGTTATACAAACTACAGCTGATGATTTGGTAAATCCGGAGGATTCAATAGTTTCCAACGAATCTCAGCCTCTCCGCCGATCTAGTAGGGTTCCTCATCCACCTGAGAGATACTTCGGTTTCTCTATGACAGTAGGAGCAAGGATTGCATCATGAGATGATGACCCAACTAGTTTCGAGCAGGCCATCAGGAGTGGGACTCTGTAAGAATGGCTGGATGCTTAGCGATCTGAGATGGAATCCTTATACACCAACAAAATATGGACTTTGGTTGCTTTATCTAAAGGGTTAAATCCCCATCAGGAGCAAGTATATCTTGAGAAGATTACTTGGTGTACATGAAAAAGTTGAGACTTTCAAAGCTATGCTTAAGTCCATCCGGATCCTACTTGCCACGGCTACATACCATGACTACGATATCTGGCGGTTGGGTGTCATGACTGCTTTTATAAATATTGATTTGGAAGAGAGCGTCTATAAGTACACAGCTAGAGAGTTTTGTAGACAGTGGGAGCAGCGGAAACATGAGCAAGTTGTTTTATGTGATACATCAGGCATCGAGGAGTTGGAATGTCTGTTTTGATGCAGTAGTCAAAGAGTTTGACTTCATCAAAATGGTAGATGAACCTTGTATATACAAAAAGGTAGTAGAGAGTATGGTGGTGATCCTCGTAGAGTACGCGGATGACATACTCTTGATAGGGAAGGAGTTTCCTATGCCGCGCTCGGTCAATATCCTCTTATCACAAAGATTCTCCATATAGGATCATGGTGATACCTCCTAAATCCCGTGTTATGGATCTATGAGATAGATCTAATTGGATGTTAGGATTCTCACTAGTTGTAGTGAGATGGTATCAATCGATCCTGGGGAGAATCATTGGAAAGGTTCCAGGGTGATAAGGACGACTGAATGTCAGTCGCAGGCATTGTCTTTACCCTCAGTGGAGGGACGGTATGTTGGAAGAATTCCAAGCTAGATACCGTGACATACTAGACGATTAAAGGCAAGATACATCGTTACCAAGGATGCTATCAAAGAGGAAGTCTGGATATATATGAGTTCATAAGATGAATTTCGTTCCTACCATTATGTGACAATGGAGTTGTGACTTATGCCAAGGAACCCCCATCCCATCAGAAATCCAGATATAATTCTTAGGCAGTATCACCTGATCATGGAGATGGTTGATCTCCACGGAGATCGAGGTTAACAGAGTAGACACAGAGGACAACAGGGCGGATCTACTCACAAAGGCCTTTTTCCCAGTAGGGACTTTTATGGGATGGTTGAGTATGAGATACTTCAACCACAGCTGATTGTTAGGTATGCGATACCACAACAGATGGCCCTAATGCAAGTGGGAGATTGTTAGTTATATGTATGCCCTAGAAGACATTACTGTACATACGATGTATATTGTAGTGGATGCTTGGACATATATAGGGAGGACTTTCTTGGTCGACATGATAGTACGCTATCTGGTTGCTCTTTATCTTAACATGTACTCTGATTGTCTCTATGTTACATATTGATAAAGCCCTTAGGATGAGTACTTGACTACCAGGACTATGATGCGGATCATACTAGTGGGGACAGTGTAGTTGCCAAGTACATCCTTCAAATGTTCCTAGTCGTGGGAGTACCGAGATAGGGCATCGATACTCCAGAGTAGACTAGCGTATGCGCTTCTTGACCCATATGATGGGAGATAGATGATCCCATATCCATTGGTGTTTGACATCAGAGAATGTATACAGGTGCTCAGTGGAGACTGGGTACACTGGACGGACTCGCCGAGAACTCGCAGATGGTATTATACCTCACGTCAGATGGCAGTTCTCTGGTGACACTGGTACAGGTTAGTCTGTAGACCCGAGATCGTCATGGAGTCTTGTGTGATTCCCACTGTGCTTTGATTTCCATCATACCACGTCCAAGAGGGTGTGCAAAAAGGTGGCTTTTGGGTACAGTCCCGAATCACATGGAGGCAATGAGCGATAGGAGAGGTTTTGTCTATCCCGGTATAGGGAGTTAATGTTGCGCTGTGTTTGATTGTCTATAACTGGAAATCCCTGGCCAGGGTTGCTGAGATTTACTGGTAAGTGTTATCAGTAGTTTCTCGAAATGTTATAGACCTCATATCGACACGACTTATCAAGCTATTGGGGTATGACATTTACTACCCCTAGGCGAGATATGCGACATATCAGACGAAGAGACCGGACTGTACTTGAGTGTTACTGATTGGATTCAAGGGAGAAAGTACAGACTTGCTTGTTGATCTTCTGATTGCTCAATACCTGGGTGCTGTTACGTTTAGCTGACCGCTTGCAGCTTGTGGGTGTTTGATATGATCATCACCTACTGCCGGCGTATTGACGATTTTTTAGAGTCCTACACAGAAGTTTCCTGGCTCAGGCAAAACGGAGTAGGAGCACATATGTGATATGTGCAGGATCGAGAATGATACGTGTATGCGATACCGTATTAGATTCTCATAATATGAGATATCGGCCGGGTATATGTGATATAGCCGGGTCATCGGATCAAGAGTTGATTCGATGAACTGATACGGATTATATTAGTCGGTTATTTGTGAAATAGCCGGATTATCGGATCAAGTGTTGATTCGATAATTTAATGTATAATGATATATTTGATATATTAAATTACATTAACTAATATAAGCTCACTAAAAGATTCTTTTTCTCACTCGGGTAATACATTGATATATATGCGATATATGTTAATTGTATTATTTTCTTTTGTTACAAAAATATATTATATATGTGTATATAATATTGTACCAAGTTATGATTACTAATGCAACATGATTAGTGGAGATTAAATATGGTTAGGGTTTGATTTGGGTTAGCTCTTTCTAGAAGCTTCTAGAAGTTTTTATTTTGTTTCTTGCAAAGATATTTTGTTTAGATATTTTGCTTGATATTTCCTAACCCAACCCACACCCTTTAACCCTAGTCAAATAGCTATAATGGTTAAGTCCTTCTTGACTTAACCATGGTTGCATTTGTAATTATAACAAGATTTCATTATTCATCACAAAGGAATTGATCATCTTCTTTCTTCTTCTTCCTTGCATGAAAAGCTTTCTAGCTTTTTGTGAAGTGATGAAAATGAGTGAGAAATAGAAAATAAATGAGAGCTAAATTCATACTTCATCATCCACATCTATTCTAGCCACTTAGATTAGGGTGTTTGCTTTGCAAATACTTGATTAGCAAAGCAAGAGCTTGGGTTTGAGTTTCTTCAAGGTAGATCATCTTTGTTATCGAAGATCGGAAGCAAGCTTGCATCTTTCTTTTGTGGAGCCTCTCTAGAGTCCGGATACTCGATGATCGCAGCGAAGGGATCTCAATACGGAGCTTTAGAAGTGAAGGACCGGACTACAAAGGTTGTAATCCCAAACTCTTAGAAGTAAAGTTGTTTACTTGCTTTGTTTCGCTTAATCTCTAGTTTAAGATCTTGGTTAGGGTTGTTCGGCACGTCTAAAATTTAAATCGGGCATGGTTATACCTTGTAGAACCTTGTGAGTGTGCCTAGTAACCCTACAGAAGCCTTTGTCCTTTTGCACCGAGATAGAGGTGCTTAAGCGTTGTATTTTTCAGGCGTATACCATAATAGGAGGCATAGGTCATTCCCCTTGTGCGTCCATAAGCTGGTATGAACCTCCATCGAAAATAGTTTCTATCTCATTGGTCCCTTCCTAATTTGGCTCAAATTTTTGTTTAACCTTTTGATTCGGGATTATTGGTCATCATAGGACCAGGACCAATTCGCCTACAGTAAAGGCTCTTGGTCTGACTAGTTTGTTATAAGCGCGTGACATTCTCGCTCTATAGAGCTCTAGATTTTGCTAGGCTCTGAGTCGAGTATCATCTAAAGTCTCGAGTTCTTCGAGCCTTAGCGCGATGTTTTCTTCGGTCATTAGTCCTTCATGGATTGTGACTCGAAGAGATGGCATCTCAATTTCGAGAGGAAGCTCTTCTAATCCAAATACTAACTAGTGTGGTGTGGATTTAGTAGGAGTCTTGTATGCAGTCGAGTAGGCCTACAGTGTTTCTGTCATCTTGTTTTGTTAATCTTTCTTATTTTTTAGGATTGTCTTTTTGAGCAGGTTGGTCAAAGTCTTGCTAAAAGCTTCTGCCAGGCCGTTAGCTCTAAGGTTGTATATGGTAGAGTAACGCCAGTCAATCTTGTGAGTTCTGGCAAACTTTATGATTTTGTTACTTCTATAGGCAGGCCCATTATCCGATATGATATGCCTTGGTATGCCAAACCTATATAGAACATTATTCTAGAAGAACTGAACGATGGTTTCTGCTGTAATTTCCTTGAAATTCACAGCTTCGGACCCATCTGGAGAAATAATCAATGACTGCGAGGATGAACCTGTGTCTGTTGGACTTAGAAGTTCGATTGGGCCGACGATATCTGTTCCCCACATCTCGAAGGGCCATGATGCCACAATAGGATGTAGTGGGTTTGGGTGCATGTGAATGAAGTTATCGTGTATCTAGCACATGTGACATTTCCTTTCATGTTCTATATAGTCTTGTATCATATTTGGCCAATAATAACTCATTCTTTTGATTTTGATTTTCATTTTGGGACCCTCTTGATGAGTTCCAAAAATACCTGAATGAACTTCCATCACTTGAGCTGCCTCATTTGAAGACATGCATCGTAAAAGAAGTTCGTCAAAAGCTCGGAGATATAGCATGTTATTGAAGAACACATATCACAGTGCTTGTTTTCTTAAGGCGAATCAGGCGGAGTTTTCTCCAGGTAATATGTTGTTATAGAAGAAATCTAGAAATGGTTGCCGCCAATCAGGGTTTTCTGCGATTTCTTCATCGTTTTAAATATGGAGAGCTTGTGCGTGAATTCCTTCGTCTTCAAGGACTGCGGGGCATACACTTAAGTGGTTCTGTATTATAAATTGGATCTTGCCTGTTTCAGATTCGGCCAATTCTTTAACTAGTTTTGCTAAAGCGTCGACCTTCCCATTTTGTGACCAAGGAATGTTTTCTATCTTGAAAGTTGGTATTTTCAAGAGAAGCCTTCTGGCGTGTTTGCAATAAGCTATTAATGTAAGCTTATAAGTTTTGAAGGTTCCCAAGACTTGCCTAACTATTAGTCGGGCGTCCCAGTAAATGTGGAGACTTTGTATTCCCATTTGGATTGCAAGTTCCAAACCCAGAATGAGAGATTCATATTCATCTTCATTGTTTGTTTTGGGTTCGGTCATCGTAAAAGCTTGCCGAATGATACCTCTAGATGGGGTAACGAACACTAGACCTAGTCCCACTTTGACTTTGGGGACGCCGTGCTTCCCGGAGTACGGGTAAGGAGACGCGACAAGGCCCGCGACGTATTTACACAGAAGTAAACACGTTAAACGTAAATAAGAAATAATAAATGTACACAAGAAATGATAAGAGATATAAATAAACAACAAATTTTTATTGATTAAACATTTCTTTACATACAACTGGAAAGTAAATACAATGCTGGAAAGCAATGCCTAAACAATGGCATGAACTGAAGTAAAATATATACAAGTGAACTAGAGCTCTGGGTCCTCAATGAACTGCTCCAAATCGTCCTGACTGGGCTTAATCTTTAGAGAGTCGGGTCCTCCTAACAATATTCCAAAGAAAGAAGGGAAAAGGAATGTCGTCAGCGAACAATCGATCAGTAAGTCCCAAAAGATAAAGAATAATAGACAGAGAATAGAACAGATAAAATATATATAGTTATGCTTGTTATGTTAACGTAATTGTTTGTAGCTTGGTACAGAATGCACCAGTGTATACGAGAGGAGTCCAACTTGCTCCGTGGCCTATCCGTTCTTTGGAGATTGACTCCGGCAACTACCCGGATTTTCTTTCTTCACCGAACCGGGAAACCTAGACGTTCGTAAAGAAAGACGAATACGGGAAAGTCTAATTGATCCTTTTTCGTAGATCGCTGGGTAAGAACCTACTATAGCGGCGGGGGTATATGGAGTACAAGGCCTCGTCAAAATCCACGGGACAACGACAACGGATGTTCGGGTTAGGTGTATTATAGTGACCATCATCGTGCCACTTTTAACACATTCCGTACCAGTCTACCCCTTAAATACCCCGTAATGCATATTGTATTGATTGTATTGATTTGTTGTATGAGACTTGCCAAAACCATGGTATAAATTGTTCATGTAAACAGATAAGGATATAAACGGATAGTTATGTAGTCAAGTCAATATATATCCATGGTTCGGTCCAGTCGAGTCATGTTGATAATTGATAGTATTCTGATATTTATGTTCAAGTTCCAGTATATATGAATTCATGTTGTATTGGAGTTATATTTGAATTGTAGGTAGATTAGAATTGTATTCAGATTAGACTGAGACTCTGTCTGATTCAGATACTTAAACAGAATTGAATTCCTGAATTATGTTTAGGAGTTATCGGTAACTGCTGCACATGGACGACAGGATTTGTAACTTTTTCCAAGCCAATTACCATTGATAACCCCGTTTTAGTTTTCTACCTTAAATAGGTAAGCACCCACTTTCTCCAGCTCCCTGAATCTCAAGAGAATTGGTCCCTCTTAAACCTATATTTACTAGGGTCCTTAATGTAAATTAATATAACATGAGGGGTTTTATGAAAAATAGTTTTAGTATACTTTCAAAATAATCCTCAAGTATTTATTTATCGTATTTAGGGTTTTCATGAATGTAATTTTTATATGATGAGGTATTCTAGTGAATATAAACCTAAATTGAATAGTACATGGTATTTTAGTGTAAATTTGACTTGTTTGGATTCTTGATGGTATTTTCATGAAACTTGTGATTCTTGTGTTTAGAAAACATGGAATTTATATAAATATAATATAGATGTTTTGAGAATATATATATATATATATATATATATATATAAAATAAAATTTATTTATTAAATAAAAAATCACGTCTTCTTAAAAATTGTATTAAAAATTCCATCGAGATCGTATGCTCCGTGAGGAGGTCTGCATTTCGCTCTACTAGTCCAATGGATGTGCGATAACCCGCACCAACCAAATCGGATTCCCCAAAAGTGGGTTGTAGAGACGTAATCGTAAGGAATTTAATTTAAAACAATTTAAAGAATACAGTTTTTAATAGTTTATGGTATTTAAATGTAAATTCGTATTTGCCCAAAAAAATATTGATTTCAAACAATCGTGCTAGTTCAAGATGTGTGTTGTAAGAGGTAAGTCATTATCTCGTGAGATTTTTCTAAAGGTAATACAAGCAAATATGATAAAAGATGCCGAATATAAAGTTTGTGGTATTTAACCGTAAAAGTGCAATAGAAATTGTTTTACATGGAGTTTTATAGTGAAATTGGTTTCTAAGATTTTTGTTAATGTTTAACAAGCGAGGTACAATAATTTGAATAATTATTTCCTAAGAAAAATTATTATTTTAAAGAGAATAGAATTTAAAAGTCGGGTAACTCCACTTACCGACGTCATTTGAAAAGAGATAGTTTTGAGATGTGAAAAGAATAGAAGAGAGGGGACATGCGGTTTGAAAAGAGAGAGGGGAGGTATAGGAATAAGATGGAAACTTCATGGAGTCGCGATGTCACCGGATTTGTCCTGAATTGCCGCCGGAAAGTGACCTTGGGCTAACTCCACTTGTACACTTCTTTGACTTGGAAAAATTTGAGAAGTTTTTATAATGGATTTCAGAATGCAGAGGGCTAGGATGTGATGTAGTATTTATAGGAGAAATTAGGGTTTTGAGGATTGAAGAATGGAATTAAAAATGCATTCAAACTTGGATTAATGCTCATTTTTAATTCTCTGTTTAATTTCAGGAAAAACAAACAGAAGAGAAGTAGTTGGGGTAGGCCAAATGACTAGGGTTAAAAATATAAGGGCATTCCCGATGGGGAAAACCGGCAGTGTCGGCCTAAGTGTTCATCTCGCCGGTTGTTTAGGTGGAGTTGGGGTCTGAATTCGTGCCACGTGTCCCTATCAGTAAATATAACATTTTCCATATGTTTATTTTCAGTGACTTTTCATTTTTATATGTATTGCACGTGAAAACTTTTAGGCTTCTAAAATTTTAGAAGAAAAATCATTAAAAATAATATGTAACCGGGGAAATTTGAACACAGGGGCTATGTCACAGCGGTGCAAGACTTTACCAATGAGCTACAAGTGCTTTCTTGTTTTTTTTCAAACAAAATAATACTTAAAATATACTCAGGCTTGCAAATACTCCATTCAGTACATTAAGTTTAAAAAAATTGTACATTAAAACAGAGTCGTTACACGCCGTCTTGTGTTCCAGTTTCAAGAGAGGATGCCCCGTCGAAATACAACTCCCAATAAGGTTCGTTATCTTCCATGAGAAGAATATCTTCCGGGTAATTCACAGATTAAGGGTGAATTATATGGCATAGGATGTGCAGCCAAGAAGTCAGCTAAACCTTGTCCTTTGATAGCCTTTTGAGGCACTGTTGAATGTCTAATTGGAGCTGTATTAATGCCCATTTTAAGAGTCACCTGACCAATACCAGCATGCTCATTAAGTATTTTATGGGGTCGGTTTTGGATATCAAATGAATTTCGTTCGATAACTGATAGTGCCTTAGTTTGGTCACAACGAAGACCAATGACAGACAGTATTTTTCGATGGGGAAGTAATTTACTTATGCCCCCATAAGCATCCTACTTAAGTAATAAAGTGTGTTTTCTTGCTCGGGATCATTTTCTTGAGTGAGCATTACCCTAAGAGAACCCTCTAACGCTGCAGTATAAAGAATAAAGGGACGGCCATGTATAGGGGTGGCCAAAACTGGTGGATGTAAGAAATAAATCTGGATTTCTTCAAAGGCCTCTTGATAATCGCTATTACATCTATAATTCTTTGTAGACACTGAGAAACCATAGAGTTTTGAGGAAATGTGATATGACCCTCAGGGTTGGCAACGGAGCAAATGTAGATGCTGTTGCGGTAGGAGATTATCATATCGGGTTGGATATATTTTGGTTTTGCATAACTTTTTTTGTGTACCCAGTATGATTTATAATATTATATCTGTATCTTTGTTATCTAATGAAGGATATAATTTTGCACTTGAAAGCAGTATCATAAACATTCACCTGAATTATGAAATGATCGGGTCGGATACACTAAATAATGGAATATATGTACCCAATCAATATCAAGTTTTCAATGTCCAAAACACACTAAAAAGAAAGACTCCGGAACTAAATCAAACTTTCTTATGACATTGTAGACTTGATCATATCAATGAAACACGATTAACTAAGTTGCATAAAGATAGATATTTAAATTCGTTTGAATATCTATCTAATGCAACCTGTTAATCATGTATCAAAAGAAAGATGACCAAAACTCCATTCACTGGACATGGAGAAAGAGCCACTGAGCTCCTAGGACTCATACACAGCGACGTGTGTGGTCCGATGTCTACACATGCAAGAAGTGGTTATTCTTATTTTATTACTTTTACCGATATTTTCTCAAGGTATGGACATGTATTCTTAATGAAATATAAATCCGAGGCCTTTGAGAAATTCAAGGAGTATAAGAATAAAGTGGAAAAACAAACAGCCAAAAGTATCAAGACATTTTGATCTGACCGGGGTGGAAATATTTAAGTGCTGAGTTCCTTAAATATTTAAAAAAGAATGGAATTATCTCTCAGCTTACTCCTCCATACACACCACAACACAAGACGGAATAGCACCCTATTAGACATAGTGCGTTCTATGATGAGTATTGCTAAGTTGTCGCTATCCTTCTGAGGTTTTGCACCTGAATCAGCTGCATACCTACTGAATAAAGTTCTAACTAAGTCAATGCCTACCACTCTACATGAAATATGGAGTGGGAAGAAACCATGTCTTAAGTATCTTAAGATATAGGGGTGTCCGGCATTTGTCAAAAAGTATCATTCAGACAAGCTCGAGACACGTTCAGTATTGTGTAAGTTTGTGGGATACCCAAAGAATTCAAGGGGTATCTTTTCTATTATGCTAAGAAACAAAAGGTTTTTGTTTCTCATCATGCCAGCTTTACGGAAACTCAATTTCTTAAAAAAGAAATTAGTGGGAGCGTGATAGAACTGGAAGAAATTTCAGAACCACTATTACTGAAGACTTAGTAGAACTTGAAGTTTCAATAGAACCAGACGTACCTACTCTACTCCGCAGATCTATTATGCAGTCTCATTCACCCGAGAGATACTACAGTTTTCTCGTAGACGGAGATCGAGAGGATTGCATCATCGATGATAATGCGCCTACTAGTTTTCAGCAAGCCATCACTAGTAGAGACTCGGTGAAGTGACTGGATGCTATAAGGTCCGAGATGGAATCCATATACACCAACAAAGTATGGACTTTGGATGTTGCTCCTCTTAGGGTAAAACCCGTTGGATGCAAATGGATCGTCAAAAAGAAAATTGGTGTAGATGGAAAGGTAGAAACCTATAAAACTAGACTTGTTGCAAAAGGTTTTCGTCAAAGACCAGGATTGGACTATAACGAAACTTTTTCACCAGTGGCTATACTTAAATCCATTCGGATCCTACTTGCCATTGATGCCTTCAATGACTATGACATCTGGCAGATGAACGTTAAAACCGCTTTTCTAAATGGAAGTTTAAAAGAGTGTGTTTATATGGATCAGCCAGAGGGTTTCATAGACAGTGGGAGTAATGGGAAGGTATGCAAGTTGCTTAAATCCATTTGTGGATTAAAACAGACATCGCAGAGTTGGAACATCTACTTTGATGAGACGGTCAAGAAATTTGACTTTATCAAAAATATAGATGAACCTTATATTTATAAGAAGATTGTAGGGAGAACTGTGGTATTCCTCGTTTTATATGTAGACGATATTCTTCTGATAGGAAATGATATTCCTATGCTACAATCGGCCAAGCTCTTCTTGTCATAGAAGTTCTCCATGAAAGACCTAGGTAATTCCTCCTATATTCTGGGGATTAAGATCTATAGCGACAGATCTAAAAGTATGTTAGGACTTTCACAGTCCAGGTACATAAACACCATATTGAAGAGTTTACTATGAAAATTGCAAGCTAGGTAATTTACCCGCTAGTCACATAATCACTCTCTCCAAAGAGATGTCTCCCAAGACTGATGAGGAGAGGTCTCGCATGAGCATTACACCCTATGCTTTGGCTGTAAGGTCTATAATATGTGCGATGTTAAGTAGCAGACAAGATGCAGCTTACGCAGTTAGCATCATAAGCAGGTATCAGTCCAATTAAGGGGAGAAGTATTGGATAGCAGTGAAGAACATTCTTATGTACCTGAGAAGGACTAAGGAGATGTTCTTAGTGTACGGTAATGGAGACCTCCAGATCGAGGCTTTTACCAACTCTAGCTTCCAAAGTGATAATAATGACTCCAAATCCATCTCGGGTTATGTGTTTACCCTCAATGGAGGGATGGTCTGTTAGAAGAGTTCCAAACAAGACTCCGTACCAAACTCGGCGATGGAGGCTGAGTACATCGCTGTTAGCCGCAAAGGAGGCGGTCTGGATGTGGAAATTCATTTTTGAACTTCAGGTGGTTCCACCCGTTGCTAATCCCTTTTGTATTATGATAACAATAGAGCCATGGCATTGCCAAAGTAACGACGGTCCCATCAAAATTCCAGACATATCTTGAGGTGGTAACACCTGATCAGGGAGATCGTAAATTACCGGGAGAATGAGATGCAGAGAGTAGATATGAAGGAAAACATGACAGATCCATTCACCAAGGCCATCCCTTAAGTACAGTTCGAGAGACTATTCAAGATATTGAGTATGCGATACGCTAACAACTTGCCCTAGTGCAGACGCTGGGTACTCGATACGCCAATAACAGGCTTCAGTGCAAGTGGGAGATTGTTGGATATGTATGCCGTAGAGGCCTTTATTGTATAGAATTTTAGGGGTATGTATGTACAGGACAATCTTGCTCGATATGATAGTATGCTATTTAGTTTGACTTTATCTTAATATGTTGTTCCCTTATAAAAAAAAAGAGAGAAAAAAGGAGAATTCCCCACGTCTTGAGCCTCACGTGTTAAACACGTAAGTGCTTATATGCAAAACATATAAGCGCTAAATAAACTGATTAAAACCCACATTGGGGTCATGCGTTAAACACGTGAGAACGCCCTTTTAAAGCATTAGCTTCAGATAGAGTTAAACTCTATACATAGAATTAAATTCTATTAGGGAGAAATATCTCCTAATCTTTCTAAATGAGAAGAATATTTTCTGTTGAAAAGAAAGTTGTTGAATCAAAAATTCGATGAAATGGGAATATATTTCCCCAATATTTCTAAACAAAGAAAGATCGTGCTCTGTTAAACAGAACATCCTTGGATCAAAAATCCAGTGGTGATTATAAAATCACCAATTAAACTATCTGATAGAATTAAATTCTATATGATGGAATTAAGTTCTCTTTCGGAAATATTTTCCTGATCTTTTTAAAATAAGAAAGATCTTCTCTGTTAAACAGTGTTAAATTTTATGGTGAGAAAAATATCTTCCTAATCTTGTTAAATTAACAAGATATTCATATGATAGAATAAAATTCTATCTTAGGAAAATATTTCCTAATTTTATTAAACAAACAAAAAATATTCTCTGTTAAACAGAGAGCTTTTGGATTAAAAATCCAACGGTGAAAAAATTCACCGATTGATCCAAAAGTTCAAATTGATTGATTATGAAATCCATAATGATCTCTCAATGAGAGATTTTCTAAACTAATTGATTCTTTTCTTTCTCGTATAAATAGGAGCAAAAAGATAAACACCACCATAAGTTTCTCCATAAAAAGAAAAACAGACAATTTAATTCTCAAAAGAAGAAGAAGTTCCCCTCCTTTTAAACTCTAAGTAAAAAAAAGAAGAGATAAAAATATCTTTTTTGCCTAGTATAAATGAAAACAAGGGTTTAACCCTTCATATAAGAACTTAGTTCTTCATATGATTTGAGATTTGCAAAGCAAATCTCTCCACAAGTTGAGAATTCAATTCTCATTGGGGAGATTCTATTCTTCAAACTCAAAATCTAGAGGAAATGAACTAAGTTAAAAAGAAAGAGAAAGAAAAATAACCTATATTCTAGGAATTTAATTCCTCTGAAAATAGGGTTTAACCCTACGTAAAGAACTTAGTTCTTATTAAAAAAAGGAACTTAGTTCTTATGAAAAAAAAGGAACTTAGTTCTTAAATAAAACTGATCTCAGATTTTCAAAGCTGAGATCTGGGTGATCATTAATGGCCAAAATACTATTAACAGAGATTAAATCTCTGAAAGAAAAGAACTTGGCGCCTCACGTGCTTCCCACATGAGCGCCCAAAAACAAAGAAACTTATTTGCACTGATTAGGTAACCACCAAAACAAAACAACCCAGCACCCGAAAAATAAAGCAACCACATGAAATACACGTGAGCCACAAAAAACAAAGGCTGAATGCCTCACGTGCTTCCCACGTGAGCGCCATACCAAGTGTTTAGCACTATATATACACAGTTAAATGACTAGGTGTTGGCATCGATTGGCAGCACCCATGCCTGTACACCTCACGTGCTTTCCACGTGAGTGCCAGAATTCCAAACAAGTGATTAGCTCTTCTGCATAAAGAAAAAGTGTTGAGGAAATAGAACCCAAATAAGTGCTTAGCACTTATAAAAAAGAAGAAAGATGCAAAGGCTGAACAGACCAAGCCCAAATTGGCTATATCCCTCTGAAAGTTTCTTGCAGCTGAGCCCAAATGCTCTGCTGTTGGATCATAATAAATTAGATGATCCTGAAAATGTTGCTAAGTTGATCTTAGTCTAAAATATGACTAACGTATCCTTAGTAAAAAAAATAAATTGCGCCCAAATACTCATATATTTAAGTTGATCTTAATCTCAAACTAGATTAACGATCCTTAAATAAAACAAAATATTTTTGAACTAGAGAAATATATAACCTAAGTTTAAAATCCAAACAAAAATCTAAAATATATGGATTTAGACTGATCCGCGCCCTACGGGCGATGATATAAACTAGTCTCCGTATACAATTCATGGGAAACCTTAACAAACAAAATAACACACGACATGAAGTGAACTACTGGAGAAAGAGAAAGTGGTTATCGCAACACGATAACGTAATTAACTGCAGGGGCTTGCGCCTGCAGGGAAGAGCGTCCTCACAATCAAAAACCCC
Source organism: Agapanthus africanus (assembly GCA_030015575.1). NCBI lineage: Eukaryota > Viridiplantae > Streptophyta > Magnoliopsida > Asparagales > Amaryllidaceae > Agapanthus > Agapanthus africanus. The sequence continues at coordinate 889,637,115 of JASDDO010000024.1, read as the reverse complement.
TCACAAATGAGGGGGAATCTGATAAAATCTGCTACAACGGTCGCATCTGTCCAAACCTCCGATATATGGTGCCATAAATCAACTTGGTATTTTCGGAGAGGTGAATGGATATGTCCAAATAGCATCTGCCCCCAAATTCTGGCCAGACGTCCCCATGCGTCTCAGTCCGGTCTTCGGCCCGGTGAGACATTTTCCTCTTTCCACTCCATATTTTATATGTCGTGTTTCGTGAACAAAATCACAGTTTGCTATGGTTGCACCTGGATTCGAGGTAATAAAACTTGGTTTCTTGCTCCTGTGCAGAAAATCAATGGCTTCTCAATGCACTGCATGCAACAGCAACTCCTACTCCACCCGAACTGGAGGAGTGACCTATGGGCCCAACGTGGCCTCTATTTTCTCAATGTCGGTGGGGCAGGTCACCCAAGCCATTATTGGATTGTTCTTTGGGACCATATTCCCACCTGTGAATTTCGGTGCCTCAATGCCGCAAGAAGAAGCTCGTAAAAGGTCGGTTTTTGATCGGCTGGCAACCACGACGGCTCCTATCAGCAAGCCGTCAGACTCTGGTGTCTCAGTCTTCAAAAGATTGAGCAAGAACTCAAGTGGGGCCATAAAGAAGCTCGTGATATCTGAAAGGGCTACCCCAAAATGTATAGCCCTCCCTACTCCTGCTACAGGCGAAGCCGTCAAAGGTGCTTCCCCCATCAGGCGGTCGGTCTTCGAAAGATTGGCCGGCCCTCCTCAAACTTTATCAAGGACATCGGTCTTCACCAGGCTGATGCCGATTGAAGCTCCTCAGCAAAACTAAGGGCATGATGAAGCCGCTTTCAAAACTAAGATGGTCCTTTTAGTGAGGTATGCTCGACGTCGCTACTGGCGGCGAGTGAGAGAAGCTGGGGGCAACTCCCCCTCTGAACTCACCCCACCAGTTCTAATTGTGGAAGTCGACGCTACTGTTCCAATCGAGAATAACTTTGATCTGCTTAGGAGGTTCCAAAAAAACTCCCCAACGGCGGTACTAAAGAAATCACCCTCACTTGCAAAAATTACAGTGCAGGCAAAACCGGAGCGGCCTCATCAGCGGCTGTCCTCACAAATTCATAGGGTCTGACGAAAAGTCCCAGACTCTGTGATTGACAAAAACCACTCTCGTCGATCAAAGAAATCGATGGTTCGAAAAGAAAAAGACCACTCCTCCGTCATACAATGGGGGACTTCTCCTAAACAGGTACCTGTCACAACGGCTCCTTCAACTCCAATCTCTTATAAAAGAACGAGGTTGGAGAAAATTCTACCGTCCACGAAAAATTCTAAAGGAAATGGACCTAAACGCCCCAAGTCTAGGGCCATAACCATATATACGGTTTATATGGCTTCAGGAAAAGAAGAAAGCCATGCCTCGGTGAGTTATCGACCGCAAACCCGATCGTTGACTAAGGCTCAGGAACAACAAAAAAAGCTTCAGGAAATGCTGACCAAAATAGCAGCGCTTACCGGACAAAAAGAAGGTCCGGACAAAGAAATCGAACAGCGCCAAGAGCAAGAGACCGATACAGAGTTTTTGCGAAAGGTGCTAGAGAGAAAGGACAAAGAGGTTGTTAAGAAAGCTGCTAATATAAAGTAGATGGCTCTCTTGTTCCAAGACATGGTTGGAACGATGATCTAACCAGAACCCCCGACCGAAGATCCGCTGATAATCATCGAGGAAGACAGAGGGAAAACATCAAACCCTCCTCTAGCTTTGTCAACGGCCAAAGAAAAAACGATCTCCAAGGCCGCCCTGGGTGATTACATTGCTCAGCAAATATGAGCTCACCAAGCTAATGAAGCCGCCGGAAAAATTGTCAGAACTCGGCGACCATATCCAGGATGGTATGACCAAATCAAAAACCCGTCGGGATATACGATCCCCAAGTTCCATGTCTACAAAGGAACAGGCAACCCTCATCAACACATCGCATAATTCAGAGCTCTGTGCGGCAACACTGGAGGCGACGACAAACTGTTGCTTCACCAGTACGTTGGCAGCATGTCGGAGATAGCTTTCGAATGATACTCGAAGCTCCCAAATGACTCCGTGAAAACCTTCGCAGAAATGGAGCTGCTGTTCATACAGCGGTTCTCCAGCACGAGCGAACGCACTCCGATCATGGCATTAATCAATGCCATGGTAAAGCTAGGAGAAACATAGGTCCAATACGCGATCCGGTGGCGGAATCTGTGGTTTAAGTGCGAAAAGTGCATTGAAGAGTCTCCTGCTATGGGCATGTTCATCGGGACCCTTGATCCTCAAACGGCTGTCTCCCAGTTCATGACGTTCTTAAAGCCCACAACCTTTTAGGCTCTGATAGATAAACTGGCCCAAATGGACCAGATGGGCCATGGGCCTTCCTCCTCAAATAAGGATCCTCGAAATAACAAGGGTAAAAGGAAAGCGGCCTTTGTCGCCAACACGCAACAACAACCGAGTGACCCAAAACCGGCTGCTCGCCAAAACAACGTGCGTCCGTGCCCATTCTTAGAGGAAAGACTAGGAGATGCTTACTCGTTTCCCCGCGACAAGATGAGGAGACTGTTCGAATTGGCAATGCATAATAAACTCATCACATTTCCAGACATGCGGCGTCCACCGAAATTCGGCGACGTCAGCAACCCTAACTACTGCTCCTATCACAGAATAGTGAGCCCCCCAATTGAAGAGTGCTACGTCTTCAAGAACTGGGTCGAAGATCAGTATCAACAGGAGAACTCGCATTGTCTGATAACTGGAGGGTAAACCTACCCCAGAAGCACACTCCAAAAAAGGTGGATGCGCAGGGGGCATCATACTCGCTCGTGGAAGAAACTCCATAGGAAGTCGTTCTTTTACCAAAAACCAAAAGAATGCTGAAGGATCTACAAGCATATCCGACAGTCAGGTAGAAAAGCCCAATTGAACCTGAAATAATCAAATGGATGCTAAAAGCTCGTCCTACATCAAGAATTGTTGACGAGGGGGAAACCCCCAAGTCAAGCTTTCGAAGTCTTCGAAGAAAAAGAAGAAGACCAAGAAGCCTGTGCAGCCTGCTGAGTATGACGACAAGCGCATAGATCTACAAAAATACATAGATGCGTTGGAGGAGTATAACCAGAAGGCGCGGACACCGGTCATGCTTGAAGAATTCCTCAAGCATATTCTTGAGGACAGAAACAGTGACAATGATGAGGGAAATGACTCATCAGAAGGCACCAAAGACCGTGTAGCAAGTTGCCACATGGTCTCCCATTTGTCGTTATATGACGAAGAGGTTCCCTCGGCGTCAGAGAACAACATAGAGGAACTGGGAGCAGAATCGGAGCTAAAATCCCCGGAACTGCCAGAAGAAGACCCGATTGAGAGGCTGTTAAACGAAGCCTTTCAAAAAAGCAAAGTTGACCAAGAATGTGAGACGGCCATATATAAAAAGGCTAAGCATCAACGTCAGGACAAAGAAGCTGCGGTGAGGACGAGTCGTAAAGTACTCCGACCAAACCAAAGCATACCTACAATAAATAAGAGCAGGATCAAAACAGAGAAGCGGTTTGCCAAAGCCATGTCAATGGGGATGAAGCGGCCACCTCTCATAAGGAACACTCTCAGGATCATATGCCTTGATAGGGAAGAATCACATCCAAACTACTGCCTATATCATCGGAGGGTTACCCACCCTACCGAGAAATGCCGTGCCTTCAAAAATGGTGGCAAGGATACGTTTCCCATCAAAAACACTTCAAGAGAATGAAGCGCAAAACTCGTGCTCTTCAGCAGCAAAATAGTGGGAAGAACACGCCTGAAGAAACGACTGGCAACTGTCATATGGTTGGTACCAGTTTGGAAAGGAAAAAACCCAAAGTTCTTACCTTCGGGAGCGATTCTGAGGACAAAATACTCCTCAACCCTCTGTTCAAAGACCCCGTCTCCAAAAAAGAAGAGGAAGAGAAGAACTGCGAGAATATTCAACTGCGTAACCGTACACTGCCTGAAAGGAACGTCGGACTTACAAACAAAGGTTCGAACAAAAAGGACAAAGGGAAAGAAAAATCCCTGAGGAAATTGTCCTCGATAATGGAGCAGTCAAAGAGCTCGCCGCAAAATACTTGCCTAAGAAAAACAAGGTGGATTACAACATCCTGGCACATCTGAGGAAAATACCCTCACAACTAAGCATATTGGATGCTCTTCTCATGTCCAAAGAGGCATGAGATTCCCTGATCAAGGTATTACAAGAGCCCGATCAATTCCAAGCTTTCCTCGCAGAAGATAAGATGAAAAATGAACTGGCAGAGGTCCATACAGCTGATATTACATTCAGCGATGAAGATCTACTCCTCGGTATGTGCGAACATAATCGCCCGTTATATGTCACCGGGTACTGCAACGACATCAAGATAGGAAAAATCCTTGTCGACAATGGATCCTCCGTCAACCTTCGCAACGTGAGAGTGCTGAAGGAAATTTTCATGAACGTTTAGCACTTTTCTTGAGATAAAATTACCATCTCCGGGTTCGACTCACAGTCGATACGGACGCTTGGGTCCGTAATACTAACGCTATGCTTCGGGCTGCTCGTCACTGACATCAAATTTCATGTCATTGACGCCAAGACTTGCTATAACGCTTTGCTTGGCAGGACTTGGTTACACGAGTACAATGTCATCCCTTCTACACAATATCAGTGTATGAAGTATTTCAAGGATGGCTCGGAGTACACCGTCACGGGAGAGCTAAATTCGTTCTCTGTAAATGAAGTTCGGAAATACAAAGATACAAAGTACTTCATACCAGACTTCGAAGATACTAAAAGGTGCCACAAGTCAGAGAATAAACAGAAATCCATCGCCATTATCTCAATCTTTGGGTGCGATACCGAGGAAGATGAAGAAATAGTCTACTCGGAGCAACCACAAAAAAAAAATGATAAGCCCGGACCATCTACTCCTATCTTGATCTTAAGAAGCAACTCAGAGGACGAGGACAATACAGTGTTCTCTATCCACCCATCAATGCAAACTTTTGCCGAATCAGATCAGAGTCTACAAATTACAATAGCTCCGCCTCGGCATTACAAAGAACATGATGCGCTCGATACATACAACGTACAAGAACTGCAAACCTTCTACTTGCCTCCTAGGCGAAGGGGTGAAAAGGCGATTTTCTTCTACCAATCTACGAAAACCAAAGTAGAAAAAGAAGTCTGGATGGTACCGATTTTGCACTCGACAGGCTTCAACCCATCCATCTGCTAAGATATTATGCAGAGTGATTGAAAAGGCTGTTAAGATACCAAGGTGTACCCCTCGAACAAACTGTTCGACAAGCCCAATTCTACAAAAAAAATTGGGATATTCTTAGGACTCAGCGAAAGATGCTCAACGGGAAGATGGAGACAATTGGTCTCGGATACGTTCGGTCCAAGAAACGGGAGAAGATCTATAGTTGCCGTGTCGTAAACAGCTCAAGTAAAGGGAAAATGCTCTTCCAAATAACCGTGACGTCAAATCGGAGCGAGATCCCGCTCTAAGAATGTTAAGTCCATCGCTTGAGGAATAAATTGAAAAGCTAATAAAAGAAGCTTGTCAAACGAGCCGGGACAACCACAGCCGCGAAATGGCCATTTTTGAAAAGGCCAAGATGCAGCGTCTTAGCCGGCAATCTGCGGAGAAAGTAGAAGATAATACTCTTCATCCCGACCCACTATATGTTCCCATGAAAGGGGAAAACCCTGAAATGGAGGCAAAATAGGGCCAAGAACGCAAACATCATTCAAAGACAACAAAGTGGATCAAAAACGCCGTTCAAACAAGAAAAACTCGATTGGAGCCCGTCCTTTATAAAAAATATGGGTCGGGAATACTCTTTCCCTCAAGACAAGACAAGGAAAATATTTAACCTTATCATGAAACACCAAATGATGACGCTTCCGGAGTCTTGGCACCCCGAATAAATAAACAAGATCCATCATTCGGATTATTGCTCCTATCACCGAGTAATAGGTCATCCCCTTGAAGACTGCTTTACCTTCAAAGACTGGGTAGAATACCGGTATCGAAAAAACGGGTTTATGTTATCCGACAGTTGGAGGGTAATCTCTCCACAAAAGCATGAGCTAAAGAGGACCTATACCATCAGAATAGGACCAGCACAACATCGAGAATGGAAGCGAACTCTGTTCCCCTCCGAATGGCGGCCAAGACGCAGAGACGTCTTGCTTGAGATTCGGAGAAGATGCTATTTGGTTTTATCCATCCACCTCTCCGAAGATGCCAAGTTGATTTATGGCACCGTGTATCGAAGGTTTAGACGGATGCGGCCGATTTAGCAGACTTCGTCAGATTCCCCCTCGCTTGAGGGGTTTTTGATTGTGGGGACGCTCTTCCCTGCAGGCGCAAGCCCCTGCAGTTAATTACGTTACCGCATCGCGGTAACCACTTTCTCATTCTCCAGAAATTTCACTTCGTGTCGTGGGTGTTTGTTTTGTTTGTGGTTGCCCGTGGATTGTATACGGAGACTAAGTGATGCCGTCGCCCGTAGGACGTAGATTAGTCCAAATCTGTATTTACTTAGATTTGGGTTTGGTGTTTTAGTTTAAGGATACGTTAGCCATATTGAGGCTAAGATCAACTTAAACGTTCGTTAAGGATACGTTAGCCTAATCTCCAGACTAAGATCAACTTAACCGGATCGTTTGGATCTGACAAGAGAGCAATTGGCTCTATTGTTTAGTTTAATGACGTTGCGGTCGATTTCCAGTTTAGGGACATGGTGGTCCATCATTCCCATTTGGGGGCGAGCATTAGTTTAAGGACATTTCGGTCCAACATTCCCATTTTGGGACGAATATTAGTTTAAGGACGTTTCGGTCCACCATTCCCCATTTTGGGACGAATATTAGTTTAGGGACGTTTCGGTCCACCATTCCCATTTTGGAAAGAATATTAGTTTAGGGACGTTTCGGTCCACGAGTTTAAGGACCCCGCAGTCCGTATCGATGTGTGGTTGTCGGGACTCGTCACCTCTCTGACGTCGTTGAAGGATTACAACGATAGGGGTCAGAGGAGCTCAGAAATGTACCCTTGAACCGGATGTAAATTGATTTAGGAGAGCAGTCTTGCTCAGTCAATTCAATTTGAGGACTTATGGCCATGATTGGGCTAAGTCCAGTTGAAAATGTTCAACAATTTATTTGCATTTGGTCTGTTAGGCCTTTATTTGGGTTCTGTCATCTTTAAATGATGCACAGCATCAAAATTGGTCTGTTGGACCTTTATTTGGGCTCTGCCCCTTTTTTATAATGCATTACATTTTTTTATTAGGCCTGTTAGGCCTTTTAATTGGGCTCTGTCCCTTTTAAAAGTGCACAGCACATTTTCTTTTTGGTCTGATAGACCATTTTATTGGGCTCTGCCTTTAATAATGCATTGCATTAAATGCTCTGACAACGCCCCACGTGGCTTGTCAGGCGCTTTGAGCTGATTGAGGAGCGCAAGGCGTAAACTCATGTGATGGTGACACGTGTAACGCTCTGGTAAGCGCAAGCGCAGTGTGCTGCGACAGTGCGCTGCGCTGTTGCGCTGCTGACACGTGGCGCTCTCTGGTGAGTTGCTCCAATTTAAGATAGCAATGCTCTATTTTGAAAGCGCAAAGCGCAGTTTGTTCTGAGGCTGACACGTGGCGCTCTCTGGTGGCTTGCGCCAACCCAGGAGCGCAACAGTGCAGATTTACAAGTGCAAGGCACTGTTTTATTATTTTTGATCAATTTTAGATCAAAAAAAATAAATTTTCTTGTTTTCAAAGAACCAGTGGTTCATCAAAAGGCAATGCCTTTATTATTATTATATTTTTATTGAAGATCTTTGATCTTGTTCTTAGATCAATGATCTTTTTAGAAGAAATTCTTCTTTATTCAGAGGTTTTTACCTTTTTTCTTGATTTCTTCAAAATTCTTCAGAGTTCTCTCTGTTTTTGTTGTTTTTCTGAAGTTCTTGATGTCGATGTTTGAATTGGGGTCTAGGGGCCTTTATATAGTGCCCATTAATTTGTTAAATTGGTTAAAGAGATCTTTCTTCGAGTGATTTGGGGATTTTTTTCCCACCATTGGATCTTTGATCCAAGGGCTTCTGTTTTACAGAAAGCAATCTTCTTGTTTTTTACAAGATTGAGAAAGATCTTTCAGAATTTTAATTCTGTTTTGGTGCTGGCATTGGCGCAAATGCATCTGCGCTTGACACGTGTCGCGCAGCGCAGAGCGCAGCGCAACTGCGCTGCCACGTGTCGCGCAGCGCAGAGCGCAGCGCAACTGCGCTGCCACGTGTTGCGCAGCACAACTGCGCTGCCACGTGTCGCGCAGCGCAGAGCGCAGCGCAACTGAAGCGTTGCTTCTTTTATTAAAGTTTGAATTTTAAACAGAGCTTTGCTCTGATTGGGGGAAACAGAAGCGTTGCTTCATTTACCGCCTTAGGATTTAAACAGAGCTTTACTCTGAAAAGAAGATTTTCTCCTTTATTATTATTATTATTTATTATTATTTTTTTTATTGTTGTAATTTTATAAGGAGCGGGTTTGAGCCAAAATTTTGGCGGGAACAAATGCCCCCCATTACTTTGCCCACGTAAGTATGTACGTGGGTGAAGTAGTGCAAAGTTATGAGTAGCCATGGAATTGAGGGCTTAGGAGACAAGTTTAGGGTCCTTGTAGCCTAAGACTTTTCAATTTTATGAGCCGTGGGGGTCTCACAAAGACATTTCTCCCTACGGATCGAGAGGATCTCATAAGTGTATTTTCTCCTTAGGAATCGTGAGGATTCCTAAGTGCGTTTTCTCTTATAAGTCGTAAGGATCCTATAAGAGAATTTTCCCTCTTACGGGTCGAGAGGACCCGTAAGCGGTTGTTTCCCTCCTTATCGAGATTCGACTTTGGAGAGTGAGACCCGTGCATAGTATGCAAGAAACCATTTTGGGCCGACTTGCAGGGTCCCGGTGCTTAGGAAACAGGTTTCTTAATCCCTACTGCCTAAGGCTTTATCTCACGAGTCGAGACGAATCGAGAAGTTCTCGCAAAGACATCAATTTCCTCACGAGTCGAGACGAATCGAGCAGTTCTCTCAAGCATATCCTAACGTCACAGTTAACCTCTGCTCTTTACGACAGAAGTCCGTTAGGGTCTGTGGTACTTAGGGTTTTGGCCGTCGTACTGTCGCATCAGCTGATATATTCCTCGATCGGCAATTGTGCCGTTCGAGTAGCCCTGCGACTGCCGTGTCTCTGATCCCTTCGGGGGCTGGACAAGACGTCTTCAAGCAATCCTCCTTGGCAGTTTGACCGTCGGAAGAGCAAGCGTTAGGAATTTTGCCATGCCGCTTTTTACTTGAGGTTAGGCTCATTTTGGAGAGCCCCGATGAGTCATAACCACTCCGCGCTGGTGTGGGATGATCTCCGATAGTCTTTCATGTTTTATATGAGTTGCCATCAAAACCCTGAAGCTAGGAATTTGGCCTTTGCTTCGTTTGCTGACATTACGTCCTCTATATCGAGACGAATGTCGCGGTTGTCTCTAGGTTGTTGGTGAACTGTAGAGGTTTGGAACTAGGGACTTTGTCGTAGCTCCGCTGTTTGATGATGTTGCGTCTGAATCCTGTTGGAGGAAGAACGCTGGAGTGACATCTCGTCTGCTGTATCGAGACGATCGTCAAGGTGGTGACCACTCCGCACTGGTGCAAGATGATCTCTGATTGTCTTTCAGGCTTTATATGACTTGCTGTTAAGACCTTGAAGTTAGGAATTTGGCCTTCGCTTCGTTTGCTGGCATTGCGTCTGGTGTATCGAGACGAATGTCGCGGTTGTCTCTAGGTTGCTGGTGAACCATCGAGGTTTGGAACTAGGGATTTTGCCGTGGCTCCGTTTGTTTGATTGTCGCGTCTGAACCCTGCTAAAGGAAGAACGCTGGGGTAATATCTCGTCTGCTGTATCGAGACGAACATCGAGGTAGTGATCACTCTATGCTGATGTGAGATGATCTCCGATGGTCTTTCCGGTTTTATATGAGTTACCGTCAAGACGCTGAACCTAGGAATTTGGCTTTCACTTCGTTTGCTGGCATCGCGTCTGCTGTATCGAGATGAATGTCGCGGTTGTCTCTAGGTTGTTGGTGAACCGTAGAGATTTGGAACTAGGAACTTTGCCGTGGCTCCGTTTGTTTGATGATGTTGCGTCTGCTGTGTCGAGATGAACATCGAGGTGGTGACCATTCCGCACTGGTGTGAGATGATCTCCGGTTGTCTTTCAGGCTTCATATGACTTGCCGTTAAGACCTTGAAACTAGGAATTTGGCCTTTGCTTCGTTTGCTGGCATCGCGTCTGCTGTATCGAGACGAATGTCGTGGTTGTCTCTAGGTTGTTGGTGAACCGTAGAGGTTTGGAACTAGGGACTTTGCAAGTGGCTCCGTTTGTTTGATGATGTTGCATCTGCTGTGTCGAGACGAACGTCGAAGTGGTGACCATTCCGCACTGGTGTGAGATGATCTCCGGTTGTCTTTCAGGCTTTATATGACTTGCCGTTAAGACCTTGAAGCTAGGAATTTGGCCTTTGCTTCATTTGCTGGCATTGCGTCCTCTATATCAAGACGAATGGCGCGGTTGTCTCTAGGTTGTTGGTGAACCGTCGAGATTTGGAACTAGGGACTTTGTCGTGGCTCCGTTGTTTGATGATATTGCGTCTGCTGTATCGAGACGAACGTCGAAGTGGTGACCATTCCGCACTGGTGTGAGATGATCTCCGATTGTCTTTCAGGCTTTATATGACTTGCCGTTAAGACCCTAAAGCTAGGAATTTGGCCTTTTGCTTCATTTGCTTTGGCGCGTCCGAATCCTGCTGGGGGAAGAACGCTGGGGTAACATTTCATCTGCTGTATCGAGACGATCGTCGAGGTCGAGCTGGTATTTTGCCGTTACTCCGCTTTACTGACCATGGGGTCTTTTGCTGACGTTGTATCTACATCTTGCTGGACTGTGAAGGAACGCCTTTGTTGATTCTTTAGGCTGTAGATATTGCCGTTAAGATTTGGAACTAGGGACTATGCCGTGGCTCCGTTTCATTGCGATTCTGAGGTCGGTTGTTGACGTCATGTCTGCGTTTGGTTGGAGTGAGGAGAAACACCGTCAGCGATCTCTAAGTTGTCGATACCGACGTCGAGACCCTGAAGCTAGGGATCTTCTTTTGCCCCGTTTGTTGACATCATGTCTGCAATATTGCGACAAATGTCGAGGTTGTCTCTAGGTTGACTATGAACCGTCGAGATTTGGCTTCGCTTTCTGGTGGAGCCTGTTGGGAAGGTATGGTTCCCTCTTTGTTTGTGCCCCTGGATTGTATACAGGGATCGATGTGATCTCACCTGTAGGGCAGCAGTTTCTTTCATTTTTATTATTTTCTTTCCGCGATGCTCTAACATTTCAGCTTTATATCGCGAAAGTCGCGATTGCCCCATCATTTCGTCTATTTTTTGTCATGCCCCGCTTCCCAGAGTACGCAAGATTGGGCACGTGACATAGCCAACCATGCTACCTGTGGGTAGGAAGTATCCATCCACAGTCACATTACGGCTGTAGAGGTATCAAGAACAAGATAAATAAACTAAGCTGACACATGTCCAAATCCATAATAATAAGAGTCAACGAAAAATAAGTGCGGAAGCAAATGATCCAATGCAATAATAGAAAGGTACGTCCCGTAATGCGGGATCACACCTGGAAATAAAATGCAATAAATAAACTAACCACTACAGAACTCACAAATCAGCCTGCTGGCTGCAGTGCTCCTGCTCGGTCGGCGACCGTGGTAAAGAATCTGGGCCATGCAAAACCCAGACGTCAGCGCGTCATGTCAACCAATAATATAGTATGAACATGGTAATAAGCAATGCAGAGATAAACATGAATAAAGCAATAATATGAAACAACAGTGCAGGGTAAGGTGCAGTGAGTAACTAAACTGTTCTATCAGGTTTTCTATTCTAAAGTCTTTGAAATCAATTGATGACTCGTCGATGTAACTCAATAGTATCCCGTGCATGCCCGGGACCACGGTCAAGACCCTCGGGGCTGAATCCGAGACGTGCCGCTAGGCAGTAATAGGTAGCAGGATGGACGAGTGATGTCAGCATCATCACTCCCGGACTGGCCAAGCCCGTAAGACTGATCAGAACAGGTATCGAACCGTTGAGTTACAAGTCGGTTTCACCTTTGATTTCCCCATACACCCAAGTTATGTATGCCAGGTCAGGTATTCAGTAATCAAGACTAATGCCAACACAGGATCAGGTAAAAGCAGGTTTGTCTGGATAGACAACAGGAATGGTCCATGAGGACCCCAAGTCTGGTTTGTTGGCATTAGGCATAAGATCAGGTAACAAGTCAGGTCATGGTACAACAGGTTGAGTTGGTAGTAAAGGGTACCATGTCCGGTGCATCGGTATGTATATATGTCATGTGTAGCAAGGTCAGGTCAATAAGTAATGCAATCGAAGGTGTGCTCACAACAGGTATATAATCGAATAAGGAATAACAGCAGGAAATAAAGTAACAACAATAACATTTCATTTAATCACAATGGTGCATTAATATGGTGCAGTTGTATTATCATATTACAGGTTCGAGCACCCTTGGGGTGCAATAAACACAAGGTAGTGCAATATCAATAACAGAAAGTAATGAAGCTATATGTGTACGATTATCGTCCTTTAAATAGCAAAATGATTAACTGGTAATTTTGTTATTAGGGTTACAGTGGCAAAATACGGTTTAGGTTACAGTATCATGATATATGTCATAATACGTCCAAATTATAGAATAGCTCTAATTAGTTAAGTTTTGCAAGTTTATGAGTCAAACACATTCAATTGGTATAACATAGCATGTAGCAAGTAATACTTGCCTCGACGGTTTCGCAAACCGGAAAACACGAACGTAACGTCGGCGGAAAACACGCGACGCACGCACGGTACACGGAACGGAGCCAAACAACGGACAAGGTGATCACACGGGTCAGATACACTCGCTGGGTCGTCGGGATCGTCGACGTCGAGCCCGGCTCCGGCGAACTATGAAATACAAAAATCAAGACCTAAGGAAAAGAAAAGAAAGAAGAAGAAGAAATAGGAATGAGGCATACTGTTGTGGTGTTCTGTGGCAGAGACGAGGCGAGAGATGACGACGGGGTCGACGGAACTCCGGCAAGGAGAGGTTGGATGCTAGGGTTCCGGTTAGGGTTTGGGTTAGGCTCGGGCGTCGTGGGTTTCTGGAGTTGCCGGGAACGGGCGTGCAGGCATCGGGAAAGGAGAACAGGGAGAGAAGGAAGGTGTCCAAGAAGAAGAGGGATGGTCGGCGACGGTCAGGGACAGCGCAGGTGGTCGCCGGCGGTGCCTCAGGCGATGCAGGGAGTTTCGAGTTTGCTGCAGGGGTGTCGGGGATGGAGGAGAGAGGAGGAGGAAGAGGGCCTGGTGAGGTGAGGCGGTCGCGAGGCCGGCGAGGATGCTGCGGCGGCGACGGCAAGCGGGGACGGCGAGGGTTCTGCGAAGCTAGGGTTCCTCGTGTGGGTTATCTGCGAAGGAAGACGGAGGCGAGGAAAATAAATGTATGCGAGAGAGAGAGAGAGAGACAGTTAGAGAGAGAGAGGATTAATAGGAAGAGAGAGATAGAGAGACGGAGAGAGAGAGAGGGTTAGGCGGGGCCCACGAGAGTAAGGCTCCTCGTGATTGGCTGGCGTAAAAGGAAAGGAAAATTTTGTTAAAAGATTTTAAAAGATTAAACGTAACAGAAGGGTTATGTATATATATTATAGTTTTAGATATTTAATTAAATGGGTATTTTGGCGCTAAATGAAACATTTCCAAATCGCGCCCGGGTTGCGCCCAAATATTTGAAATTCAAATAATAGGATTTTAAGCGGGTTCCAAATTTTAAAATGAGATGTCTTATGATTAAAATGCATGCCCCCAAGTCGGACACTTGCACGCGCGCGTAGCCGTCCAAACTCGCTCGTGTCACCGAACGGGATGAAATCTCGACGCGCGGACGCTACCACGCGACTAGTGGTGACGAGTAGGCCAATATGGATATTTTTAATTTTATTTTAGGTGTTAAAATTTGTTATAAGCAAAAATGACTTAGCCGGTTAAAATTTTGCAACAAGAACCAAACAAGCAAGATAATTGAAATGAGCAATGTCTAACACTCAACCAGTAATAGAAATAGTATTATTGGGCTCGGGTGTTACATCATACCCAACTACAAAAAGAATTTCGTCCTCGAAATTCCGAGAATACAAGATAGATAGCTACAGGAAAAGGTGAGGAAATTTTTGCCGGATCTCATCTTCTTGTTCCCAAGTGGACATTTCATGCGATCGATTACCCCAAGAAACAAGCACAAGGGGGTAACCTTGTTCTTAAGAACCCTTTTCTTTCGATCCTTGATTTCAACCGGTCGCTCCTCAAAAGTTAGGTCCTCCCGTACAGTTAACTCCGAATGATCCAAGACGTGGGTTTCATCTCGAACATACCTCCGTAGTTGAGATACATGAAACACATCGTGCACACCTGCCAAGGACTGTGGTAACGCCAAACGGTACGCTACCTCTCCAACACGCTCCAATATCTCGAAGGGTCCAACAAATCGAGGACTAAGCTTTCCCCGACTCCCAAAACGAATCACTCCTCTAGTCGGTGATATCTTCAAGAATACCAAATCACCCACGGCGATCTCTAGAGGTCTTCTTGACGTGTCAGCCCAACCTTTCTGTCTGTCTTGAGCTGCCTTCATATGCTTCCTGATTGTATTCACCTTCTCGACTGTCGGTACTACCAAATCTGGTCCCAGTGACCTTCGTTCACCAACATTATCCCAACAAACAGGTGAATGGCACTTACGACAAAACAACGCTTCAAACGGAGCCATCTGGATTATTGCTTGGAAGCTATTGTTGTACGAAAACTCCACCAAGTGTAGGTGATCCTCCCAAGAACCTTTGAAGTCCAACATGCACGCCCTCAACACATCTTCAAGAGTCTGGATCGTTCTCTCCGACTGCCCATCAGTTTGAGGATGATAAGCTGTGCTAAACTTCAATCGAATCCCCAAACTTTCTTGTAAACTCCTCCAGAAGTGTGACAAGAACCGAGTGTCCCGATCGGACACGATGCTCACCGGTACTCCATGCAATTTTACAATCTCCTGCATGTACCGCTCTGCCAAAGTCTCCGTCGATTGACCAACCCGAAAAGGAATAAAGTGAGCTGCCTTGTTCAATCGACCGACAATCACCCATACTGTATTGTTGCCCTTTGGACTCCGCGGTAAAGCCGTCACGAAATCCATGGTTATATGTTCCCACTTCCACTGAGGAATCGGAAGTGGTTGCACAAACCAGCAACCCTTTGGTGTTCAGCCTTGAGTTACTGACACACCAAGCACTTAGCCACGAAGCGAGCGATCTCCCGTTTCATACCTTCCCACCAGAAGTGCTGTCGAATATCTCGGTACATCTTTGTACCTCCCGGATGTACAGAGTAAGCTGAGCTGTGTGCCTCCCTCATAAGCTCTTCACGCACATCTCCCTTTGGCGCACACACGGCTACCATACCTCAACGAACCATCTTCGTAGATCAGTAAATCTGTTCGCAGTCCGGTTTCAACCTGCTCTCGAAACTTTTGCAGTCTAGGATCCTGCGATTGTGCCGCTTTAATCTTCTCAACTAAGGACGACTGTACTTGCAACTGCATCAACTGTCCCGCAGAAAGTGGTAGCACAACCTCCAAGTCAAGTCTTCGAAAATCCGCAATGATCTCCCTCTGTGCAGTCAATACCTGAATCGCTAGTAACCGACTAAGCGCATCCGGCACGACGTTAACTTTTTCCCGGATGGTACTTAAGATCGAGGTCGTAGTCGGCCATCAGCTCCAACCATCTGCGTTGCCTCATAATCAACTCCTTCTGAGTGAACACATACTTCAAACTCTTGTAATCTGTAAAAACTTTGACTCTCTCGCCCAAAAGGTAGTGTCTCCAAATCTTCAAGGCGAAGATCACGGCCGCAAGCACCAAGTCATGAGTCGGGTAATTCTTCTCATGAGTCTTCAGTTCTCTTGATGCGTAAGCTACGACCTTCCGATTCTGCATCAAAACACATCCCAATCCTTTTCCATATGCGTCGCTGTGAATCACCAGTCCTCCTGAATTATCTGGTACGGTCAGGATAAGGGCAGTTATCAACTTCTGCTTCAACATCTCGAAGGCCAATGCACATCCATCCGTCCAAATAAAAGGTACTTCCTTGCGCGTGAGCTTGGTCAACGGTTCTGCCAAACGAGCAAAGTTCTCCACAAATCTTCTGTAGTATCCGGCGAGTCCAAGAAAACTTCTTATCTCCGCAACATTCTTTGGAATTGGCCAATCTCGAACCGCTGCAATCTTTTCGGGATCGACGGAGATTCCATCGCCCGACACAACATGCCCTAGAAATTTCACTTCTTCCAGCCCGAATTCGCACTTACTCATCTTCGCATACAATTCCTCCGGTCTCAGCGTCTGCAGTGCGATCTTCAAATGCTCAGCATGCTCCTCCGGACTCCTCGAGTACACCAGAATATCGTCAATGAATACCACAATAAACTGGTCCAAGAATGGTGAAAAGATTCTGTTCATCAAATCCATGAATATTGCTGGCGCATTCGTTACTCCGAAGGGCATCACCAGATACTCGAAATGTCCATATCGAGTTTGAAACGCCGTCTTGCAAATGTCTTCTGCTTTCACTCGGACCTGATGATATCCTGATCGCAAATCCAGTTTCGAGAATACTCTCGCGCCACTAAGCTGCTCAAAAAGTTCTCCAATGCGAGGGATCGGGTACTTGTTCTTAATAGTCACCCGGTTCAATTCTCGGTAATCAATGCACATCCTTCTCGTGCCATCCTTCTTCTTTACTATAAGAACTGGAGCTCCCCAAGGCGAGTTGCTGCTTCGAATCCAACCCTTCTCAAGTAATTCACCAACTTGCTTCTTAACTTCTTCCAATTCCACTGGTGCCATTGGATAGTAAGCTTTAGATACTGGCGCAGCACCAGGACTAAGGTTAATCGCGAACTCCACATCTCTCCTCGGTGGTAAACCCGATATCTTTACTATGTCCATGAAATCGCGAACTACCACTGGTTCTTCACAACCATCAACTCCCATAGCTGCACGAACACCGTTTGTCGGCTTAGCCCTAAACTCGACTGGCCCGACAGAACTGCTTCCTTACCGCAACTGCTGTCTGCATCGTTGGCCGCGAAAGGTCCAGCGAGACTACTGAGTCTCGTCCATTCTGCTGCATGCACGTCCACGGTTGCTCCATTCTGCCTTAGTCCGATGAACTTCTCTTCCATTTCCTCCCGTGCAGTCCGCGGGAAGAATTTCTCCAGGAAACTCTTAAATAAATCCGCCCAACTGATCGGCTTGGCAAGCGGGTCTCCTCCACAAGCCACCACTCTCGGGCGTAATCCACTAGCTGAAAGCGCACCACATCAACTCTTTTGTCCTCTGGAATCTGTGTCGAAATCAGCAATTTCTCTGTGTCCACTAGCCACTGCTTGGCTGGCAACGGCTCCTCTAGACCAGTGAAAGTAAACGGTCCCAAAAGTCTGAAATCTGCTACAGTCCCTACTCGGTCAACTGGTCTAGTTCCAACCTCGTTCACAGACTGCTGAACGATCTGCAAACCTTCCTGAAACGAGTCCGCTTGCTGCTGGATCAGCTCGGTCTGTTTCTTTGATTTCCAGCGTTCCTCTTATCACTCCAAACATGGCGGCTTCGTTCACAGGCCTCTGGTATGTCTTCAACTTCTTACCTGTCATAATCCTGAACTCAAAACACCCAACATTAGCATGATGGTAGATTCTGAATGTGGATCAAGGCTAGAACTCCAAGATACTTAAATAGAGTACCGCATTGTAACTATGCCGCGGTATCATAGCCACAATTACTTAACTCCACCCAAGTCGCCCAAGTCCTAGGGATAACAAGAAATCAGGTTTCCGAGCCGACATGCAAAGTAAGTTTGCACGTCGTAAAAGATGTAATCCGGAAGAATGTGATTCAAGAATGGTAAAACGGTCAAGGTGGCAGGACATGTTTCCTAAACACGGGTATTCTGATTCGTGTATTGGGTACAATACCCAACTACAAAAGAATCAACCCAATTAACCTATGGCTCTCTGATACCAAAAGAACCATGTCACGCCCCGCTTCCCAGAGTACGCAAGATTGGGCACGTGACATAGCCAACCATGCTACCTGTGGGTAGGAAGTATCCATCCACAGTCACATTACGGCTGTAGAGATATCAAGAACAAGATAAATAAACTAAGCTAACACATGTCCAAATCTATAATAATAAGAGTCAACGAAAAATAAGTGCGGAAGCAAATGATCCAATGCAATAATAGAAAGGTACGTCCCGTAATGCGGGATCACACCTGGAAATAAAATGCAATAAATAAACTAACCACTACAGAACTCACAAATCAGCCTACTGGCTGCAGTGCTCCTGCTCGGTCGGCGACCGTGGTAAAGAATCTGGGCCATGCAAAACCCAGACGTCAGCGCGTCATGTCAACCAATAATATAGTATGAACATGGTAATAAGCAATGCAGAGATAAACATGAATAAAGCAATAATATGAAACAACAGTGCAGGGTAAGGTGCAGTGAGTAACTAAACTGTTCTATCAGGTTTTCTATTCTAAAGTCTTTGAAATCAATTGATGACTCGTCAATGTAACTCAATAGTATCCCGTGCATGCCCGGGACCACGGTCAAGACCCTCGGGGCTGAATCCGAGACGTGCCGCTAGGCAGTAATAGGTAGCAGGATGGACGAGTGATGTCAGCATCATCACTCCCGGACTGGCCAAGCCCGTAAGACTGATCAGAACAGGTATCGAACTGTTGAGTTACAAGTCGGTTTCACCTTTGATTTCCCCATACCCCCAAGTTATATATGCCAGGTCAGGTATTCAGTAATCAAGAACTAATGCCAACACAGGATCAGGTAAAAGCAGGTTTGTCTGGATAGACAACAGGAATGGTCCATGAGGACCCCAAGTCAGGTTTGTTGGCATTAGGCATGAGATCAGGTAACAAGTCAGGTCATGGTACAACAGGTTGAGTTGGTAGTAAAGGGTACCATGTCCGGTGCATCGGTATGTATATATGTCATGTGTAGCAAAGTCAGGTCAATAAGTAATGCAATCGAAGGTGTGCTTACAATAGGTATATAATCGAATAAGGAATAACAGCAGGAAATAAAGTAACAACAATAACATTTCATTTAATCACAATGGTGCATTAATATGGTGCAGTTGTATTATCATATTACAGGTTCGAGCACCCTTGGGGTGCAATAAACACAAGGTAGTGCAATATCAATAACAGAAAGTAATGAAGCTATATGTGTACGATTATCGTCCTTTAAATAGCAAAATGATTAACTGGTAATTTTGTTATTAGGGTTACAGTGGCAAAATACGGTTTAGGTTACAGTATCATGATATATTGCATAATACGTCCAAATTATAGAATAGCTCTATTTAGTTAAGTTTTGCAAGTTTATGAGTCAAACACATTCAATTGGTATAACATAGCATGTAGCAAGTAATACCTGCCTCGACGGTTTCGCAAACCGGAAAACACGAACGTAACGTCGGAGGAAAACGCGCGACGCGCGCACGGTACACGGAACGGAGCCAAACAACGGACAAGGTCATCACACGGGTCAGGCACACTCGCTGGGTCGTCGACGTCGAGCCCGGCTCCGGCGAACTATGAAATACAAAAATCAAGACCTAAGGAAAAGAAAAGAAAGAAGAAGAAGAAAGAGGAATGAGGCATACTGTTGTGGTGTTCTGTGGCAGAGACGAGGCAAGGGATGACGACGGGGTCGACGGAACTCCGGCAAGGAGAGGTTGGATTCTAGGGTTCCGGTTAGGGTTTGGGTTAGGCTCGGGCGTCGTGGGTTTCTGGAGTTGCCGGGAACGGGCGTGCAGGCATCAGGAAAGGAGAACAGGGAGAGAAGGAAGGTGTCCAAGAAGAAGAGGGATGGTCGGCGACGGTCAGGGACAGCGCAGGTGGTCACCGGCGGTGCCTCAGGCGATGCAGCGAGTTTCGAGTTTGCTGCAGGGGTGTCGGGGATGGAGGAGAGAGGAGGAGGAAGAGGGCCTGGTGAGGTGAGGCGGTCGCGAGGCCGGCGAGGATGCTGCGGCGGCGACGGCAAGCGGGGACGGCGAGGGTTCTGCGAAGCTAGGGTTCCTCGTGTGGGTTATCTGCGAAGGAAGACGGAGGCGAGGAAAATAAATGTATGCGAGAGAGAGAGAGAGACAGTTAGAGAGAGAGAGGATTAATAGGAAGAGAGAGATAGAGAGACGGAGAGAGAGAGAGGGTGAGGCGGGGCCCACGAGAGTAAGGCTCCTCGTGATTGGCTGGCGTAAAAGGAAAGGAAAATTTTGTTAAAAGATTTTAAAAGATTAAACGTAACAGAAGGGTTATGTATATATATTATAGTTTTAGATATTTAATTAAATGGGTATTTTGGCGCTAAATGAAATATTTCCAAATCGCGTCCGGATTGCGCCCAAATATTTGAAATTCAAATAATAGGATTTTAAGCGGGTTCCAAATTTTAAAATGAGATGTCTTATGATTAAAATGCATGCCCCCAAGTCGGACACTTGCACGCGCGTGTAGCCGTCCAAACTCGCTCGTTTCACCGAACGGGATGAAATCTCGACGCGCGGACGCTACCACGCGACTAGTGGTGACGAGTAGGCCAATATGGATATTTTTAATTTCATTTTAGGTGTTAAAATTTGTTATAGGCAAAAATGACTTAGCCGGTTAAAATTTTGCAACAAGAACCAAACAAGCAAGATAATTGAAATGAGCAATGTCTAACACTCAACCAGTAATAGAAATAGTATTATTAGGCTCGGGTGTTACATTTTTCGCGGTGCCCAATCATTTCGGCTATTTATTTTATTTTCACTCGCTGTTTTTTATTGCGAGGTGCCCAATCATTTTGGCTGTTTTTTCTTTATTTTTACTCGCTACTTTTTTTTGCGAGCTGCCCAATCATTTCGGCTATTTTGCATGCATACGATTTTACTTCCTGATTTTTATTGCAAGTTGCCCCATCATTTCGGCTATTTCGTATGCATATGTGGCTCGCTGTTTTTTTTATCGCGAGTGTGGACCTTGGAATCTGGTGCTAATCTCAGTATCAGCATCGCTACAACTGGAATATTGGCAGGAGCGAATCATCATTTGCCATGAAAGGGCTTAGAATTTGATACCGGTTTAGGCATCAGTATCGCTACAACTGGGATATTGCCAGGAGCGAATCATCACTTGCCTCTATCGACGTTGAACAAAGGTGGCTTAGCGAACAGGGTTAGGATCCCGTAGACTAAGGCTTTTGACTTCATGAGCCGTAAGGGTCTCACAAAGGTATTTCTCCCTATAAGTCGTGAGGATCTCGTAGGTGTGTTTTCTCCTTAGGGATCGTGAGGATTCCTAATTGTATGTTCCCCTGTAAGTCGTAAGGATCTTACAAAAGGGTTTTCTCCTTATAAGTCGAGAGGACTTACAAGGGTTGTTCACCGTATGGACATATCCCCAGTCACGGGTGGGACTTGGTTAGGGAAAATATTTATTCACTCCCGTGGATTGTATACAAGGGTCAGTATTGAGCCGCTTGTAGGGCACTATCGAAGGTTGTGGGGGTTGCTTAAGAACAGGTTCAGGTCTCTGTAACTTAAGACTTTCAAATCTTATGAGCCGTGAGGGTCCCATAAGAAAGTTCTCCTTACGAGTCGTGAGGATCTCGCAAGTGTAATTTCTCCTTAGGAATCGTGAGGATCCCTAAGTGTGTCGCTTCCCTGTGAGTCGTAAGGATCTCACGCTGGTGGTTTCTCCTTACAAAGTCGAGAGGGCCCTGTAAGTGTCTTTTAACAAGGTTGCGCCCTTTCAGGTTTTCACGAACACTCGCCGGTAGCCCTGCTGTTTTTACTCACGGAGCCCTTTCGGGTTTTCATCCGTGCCCATGTTGCTTATGGACCTACCGTTTTTTTTAATCTTTTTTTTATTCCTTCCTTTTTTTTAACGAGGTCGCGCCCTTTCGGGTTTTCACGCACACTCGCCGATAGCCCTGCTGTTTTTACTTACGGAGCCCTTTCGGGTTTTCATCCATGCTCATGTTGCTTATGGACCTACCTTTTTTTTTTGTTGTCAGCCTGAGGATGTTGCGGTAGTAGTTTAATGACGTTTCGGTTGTTTGCAAGTTTTAGGACATTGTGGTCCATCGTTAGTTTAAGGACGTTTCGGTCCGCTGTTAGTTTAGGGACGTTTCGGTCCGCTGTTATTCTAGGGACGTTTCGGTCCACTGTTGCCGTATTTGAGACGAATTTCTAGTTTACTGACTTTTCGGTCTATATGGATTTTCCTATGAATGAGCATGATGCCCCCGGCGTATCCATCTTTCTCGGAGCGTGCGGTTGTGGCGGGCTCACCTTCCAGTTTTCGGACAACGCGAACTCGCCCTGTTGGTACTGATCCTCAATCCATCCCTTAAAGATGAAGCAGTCCTCGATCGGGTGACTTACCGTGTGGTGGTAAGGGCAATAATCGGGATTATTAAGATCGTCTGGCTGCAACAGACGTTTTGGACTCGGCAGATTGATGAGTCCGTTGTGCACTGCCAGTTCGAACAGTTTCCTTGTTTTATTCTGAGGAAACGAGTAAGGACGTCCCAGTCTCTCCTCGAGGGATGGGCGTGGATGCACGTTGTTTTGGCGAGCAACCGGCTTTGATTTGCTCGGCTGTTGTTGAGTATTGGCAACAACGACCGCTTTTCCTTTCTTCTCATTTCGAGAGTCCAGTTTTGGAGGAGACGGTCCATGGCCCATCTGGTCCATTTGGGCTAATTTGTCGATCAAGGCCTGGAATGTAGTCGGCCTGAAGAACATCATGAATTGCGAGATGGTCTCTTGCGGATTAAGGGTTCCCACAAACATCCCTACTGCCGGCGCTTCTTCAATGCGTTGCTCGTATTTCGACCATAAGTTCCGCCATCGTGTTGCATATTGGACCTACGTTTCGCCTGGCCTTATCCTGGCATTGATCAGTGCTGTTATCGGGGTGCGTCCACTAGCACTCGCGAATCTTTGTGTAAACAGTAGCTCCATCTCTGCAAATGTTTTGACAGAGTCGTTAGGTAGCTCCGAATACCATTCAAAGGCTGTTTTTTCTAAGCTGCCGACGAATTGTCGAAGCAACAATTTGTCATCGCCTCCAGTATTGCCGCATAAGGCCCTGAATTGAGCGACGTGATGATATGGATTCCCTGTCCCCTTGTACACATGGAATTTAGGGATCGTATATCCCGGCGGGTAACTGATTTGGTCATACCAGCCCGGGTAGGGTCATCCGGTTCTAGCAATTTGCTCAGCCGCCTCATTCTCCTGATGAGCTCGTATTTGCTGAGCTATATAGTCATCCAGTGCGGCCTTGGAAATGGTTTCTTCCTTGGCTGCTGAAAGAGCCGGAGGAGGATTAGATGTCTGCCCTTTATCGTTTTCAACAATGATTGGAGGGTCATCAGCTGGAGGGTCCGGCTGTAACATCATCCCTATCATATCTTGGAAGAGAAGCGCCATTTGTTTTATGTTAGCCTCTTGCTCTGTGGCTTCTTTGTCCTTCTTTCCGAGGACTCTACGTAAGAAGTCAGCATCGGTTTCTTATTCATGACGCTGCTCTGATAATACTTCCGAGCTTTCTTTTGGTTCGGTAAGTGCAGCCATCGCAGTCATCATTTCCTGAAGCTTCTGTTGCTGCTCTTGGGCTTTTGTCACGGATCGGGTGAGCAGTCGGTGACCCATCGAAGCGCGGCTTTCCTCCTTTCCGGAAGCCATATAAACAGTGTGCACTACCATGCCCCCAGACTTGGGGCGTTTGTGCTCAGCGCTTTTACGGTTCGCCATGTTCACAGGGGTTTTTTGCGGCCTCCTTTTCTTTTGAGTGATTGACGTTGAGGGAGCCATTGTAGTGGGCACCCAGCCAGCTATTGCTTTTTCTGGCTTGACAGAGTAGTCCTTCTCCTGCCGAACCTTCATCTTTTTCTGTCTGCGGAGATAGTTTTCATCCATTACGGAGTCTTGGACTTGACGCCAGACCTTGTAAATTTTAGAAGACAGCCGTTGAGGGGGCTGCTCCAGCTTCTTCTCTGGAGTATTCTCCACAGGTGAAGGAGTTCGCTTCAGCACCGCAGTAGGAGAGTTTCTGCGCACCGTGTTCAGCAATTCAAAGTTGTTCCCGGTTGGAACATCAGCGTCAACTTCCACCGCTGGAGCTGGCGGAGTCAGTCCAGAAGGGGAATTGTCCCCGGCTTTCCTCAATCGGTGTCAGTGGCGACGTCGAGCATGTCGTGCGGATGAGATCACCTCCGTTGTTGGATAAGCTTCTTCATGCCCCCTGCTTTGAGGAGAGACTGTTATTGGTGCTAGCCTATCGAATATTGACACCCGTTGAGAAGCAATGTCTAATCTGTCAAAGACAGACCTCTGGGCAGCTTTGATGACCTCGCCTGGAGCAGCAACCGGAATGGCCAGCCGTGTAAAAACTGACTTCTTGGAATGAGGAGCCTTTCCAATGATTTCGTCCGCTTGAGCCGGGATGGCTATCCGCTTTGGGATGGCAGCTTCGGGTATCGCGGGCTTGTAGGTGTTCTGGCCCAGTCTGTTGAAAACTGAGTTATTAAAGTTGGGCGACCCGTTGAGAGGGGTCGCGGCAGTGGTAAGTCGATCAAAGACTGACTTCTTTAGGGCTTCTTGCAATGTTCTTAGGGCATTGAAGATCATCGGTGGGAGCATGATCCCGAAGAATAGTCCAGTGGTGGCTTGAGTTACTTGCTCTACTGGCATCTTGAAAAGGGAGGCCGCTTGGGGCCCATAAGTCATTCCTCCAGCAAGGACGGAGCGAGTGTTGCAGTTGCAGGCAGTGCAGTTTGAAGCCATTGATCTTCTGTTTTCTGCACGGAGCAAGACACCAAATCTTAGTACCTCGAATCCACATGCAACCACAGCGAACAGCGATTCGTTCGCGAACACGACACAAGAAGTGTAGAGTGGAAAGAGGAAAAGGTCCCACCGGGCGTGCTAGAATCTGTTCCCCTCCGAACGGCGGCCAAGACGCAGAGACGTCTTGCCTGAGATTCGGGGCAGATGCTATTTGGTTTTATCCGTCCACCTCTCCGAAGATGCCAAGTTGATTTATGGCACTGTGTATCGAAGGTTTAGACGGATGCGGCCGATGTAGCAGACTTCGTCAGATTCCCCCTCGCTTGAGGGGTTTTTGATTGTGGGGACGCTCTTCCCTGCAGGCGTAAGCCCCTGCAGTTAATTATGTTACCGCATCGCGGTAACCACTTTCTCCTTCTCCAGAAATTTCACTTCGTGTCGTGGGTGTTTGTTTTGTTTGTGGTTGCCCGTGGATTGTATACGGAGACTAAGTGATGCCGTCGCCCGTAGGACGTGGATTAGTCCAAATCCGTATTTACTTAGATTTGGGTTTGGTGTTTTAGTTTAAGGATACGTTAGCCATATTGAGGCTAAGATCAACTTAAACGTTCGTTAAGGATACGTTAGCCAAATCTCCAGACTAAGATCAACTTAACGGGATCGTTTGAATCCGACAAGAGAGCAATTGGCTCTATTGTTTAGTTTAATGACGTTGCGGTCGATTTCCAGTTTAGGGACATGGTGGTCCATCATTCCCATTTAGGGGCGAGCATTAGTTTAAGGACATTTCGGTCCAACATTCCCATTTTGGGACGAATATTAGTTTAAGGACGTTTCGGTCCACCATTCCCCATTTTGGGACGAATATTAGTTTAGGGACGTTTCGGTCCACCATTCCCATTTTGGGAAGAATATTAGTTTAGGGACGTTTCGGTCCACGAGTTTAAGGACCCCGCAGTCCGTATCGATGTGTGGTTGTCGGGACTCGTTACCTCTCTGACGTCGTTGAAGGATTACAACTATAGGGGTCAGAGAAGCTCAGAGATATACCCTTGAACCGGATGTAAATTGATTTAGGAGAGCAGTCTTGCTCAGTCAATTTAATTTGAGGACTTACGGCCATGATTGGGCTAAGTCTAGTTGAAAATGTTCAACAATTTATTTGCATTTGGCCTGTTACGCCTTTATTTGGGCTCTGCCATCTTTAAATGATGCACAGCATCTAAATTGGTCTGCTGGACCTTTATTTGGGCTCTGCCCCTTCTTTATAATGCATTGCATTTTTTTTATTAGACCCGTTAGGCCTTTTAATTGGGCTCTGTCCCTTTTAAAAGTGCACAGCACATTTTCTTTTTGGTCTGATAGACCTTTTTATTGGGCTCTGCCCTTAATAATGCATTGCATTAAATGATCTGACAACGCCCCACATGGCTTGTCAGGCGCTTTGCGATGATTGAGGAGCGCAAGGCGTAAACTCATGTGATGGTGACACGTGTCACTCTCTGGTGAGCGTAAGCGCAGTGCGCTGCGACAGTGCGCTGCGCTGTTGACACGTGGCGCTCTCTGGTGAGTTGCGCCAATTTAAGAGAGCAATGCTCTATTTCGAAAGCGCAAAGCGCAGTTTGTTCTGAGGCTGACACGAGGCGCTCTCTGGTCGCTTACGCCAACCCAGGAGCGCAACAGTGTAGATTTACAAGTGTAAGGCACTGTTTTATTATTTTTGATCAATTTTAGATCAAAGAAACAAATTTTCTTGTTTTCAAAGAACCAGTTGTTCATCAAAAGGCAATGCCTTTATTATTATTATATTTTTATTGAAGATCTTTGATCTTGTTCTTAGATCAATGATCTTTTTAGAAGAAATTCTTCTTTATTCAGAGGTTTTTACCTTTTTTCTTGATTTCTTCAAAATTCTTCAGAGTTCTCTCTGTTTTTGTTGTTTTTCTGAAGTTCTTGATGTCGATGTTTGAATTGGGGTCTAAGGGCCTTTATATAGTGCCTTTAATTTGTTAAATTGGTCAAAGAGATTTTTCTCCGAGTGATTTGGGGATTTTCCCCCACCATTGGATCTTTGATCCAAGGGCTTCTGTTTTACAGAAGGCAATCTTCTTGTTTTTAACAAGATTTAGAAAGATCTTTCAGAATTTTAATTCTGTTTTGGTGCTGGCATTGGCGCAAATGCATCTGCGCTTGACACGTGTCGCGCAGCGCAGAGCGCAGCGCAACTGCGCTGCCACGTGTCGCGCAGCGCAGAGCGCAGCGCAAATGAAGCGTTGCTTCTTTTATTAAAGTTTGAATTTTAAACAGAGCTTTGCTCTGATTGGGGGAAATAGAAGCGTTGCTTCATTTCCTGCCTTGGGATTTAAACAAAGCTTTACTCTGAAAGGGAGATTTTCTCCTTTATTATTATTATTGTTTATTTTTTTTATTGTTGTTATTTTATAAGGAGCGGGTTTTGAGCCAAAATTTTGGCGGGAACAAACTCGTGCCTGCCATATGATAACACTCTCAAAAGAGAGAGGGCATGAGACTGTGAATGACCTCTACAAATGCTTTGCAAATGAGGACAAAGACGAGGTGATCTCAGAGTTTCAGCCAGCACCAAAAGAGCTGGAAGATGGGATACACACCACGGTGGACAACCTAAGAAAAATTGATTTAGGGATGGAAAATGATCCGAGACCAACGTTCATCAGTGAATTGCTATCTGAAAAACAGGTAGCCACGTTAAAAAACGTGCTCATGCAGTATAAAGATTGCTTCGCCTGAAACTACTCTGAAATGTCGGGTCTAGATTCAAAGGTGGTAGTACATAAACTGGCTATATCGCCGGGTATAAAACAAAGCAAACAGGCGCCAAGAAAGATGTGACTCGAACTTGAAATGAGCATCAACGATGAAGTCAAGAAACTAATCGAATCCGGCTTCATCCAAGAAGTTCAATATCCTGACTGGATCGCCAACATCGTTCCAGTGATGAAGAAAAATGGGATGGTCCACATCTGCGTGGACTTTCGGGATCTCAACAAAACCTTCCCGAAAGATGACTTCTCAGTACCTGTTACCGAGATGATGATCAATAACATGTCAACCCATGAGGTCTTCTCCTTCATGGACGGATCTTCAGGATACAACCAAATAAAAATGCATCCTGAAAACCAGAAGTATACCGCCTTCCGAACCCCGCTGGGCATATTCAGCTATAAGGTAATACCCTTCGGTTTGAAGGACGTTGGCGCTACCTACTAGAGGGCCATGACAAAGATCTTCGATGATCTCATCCATGAGATTGTCGAATGCTACATCGATGACCTTGTGGTAAAGAGCAAATCTCATGAGGAGCATTGGGAACATCTAAAAATAATGTTCCAACGTCTTCGGAAGTATAATCTGAAGATGAATCCTCTAAATGCGCGTTTAGAGTTTCTTCAAGTAAATTCCTAGGATTCATCATACATCACCGAGGTATCAAAATTGACCCCTCAAAGATCAAGGCAATTATGGAAATGCCCACGCCAAGAACCCTCAAACAACTGCGGTCGTTCCAAAAAAAGCTCGTGTATCTGGCAGTTCATAGCCAACCTCTCCAGAAAATGCTGTCCCTACAGTCATTTGATGAAGAAAGGGACCCCGTTCTTCTAGGATCAAAAGTGCTAAAACGCACTAGATGAAATCAAGCAATACCTGCAAAATCCCCCAGTATTGATCGTTCCGGTTAAAGGAAAACCCCTTATCCTATATACAACGGCCCTTGAGGGTTCTATAGGCACATTGTGGGCATAAGAGAACGATCCAGGAATGGAGAGAGCTCTATACTATTTAAGTCGAGTTCTCCTGGGGGCAGAAAACAACTATTTCTCCATCGAAAAGCATTGCATGGTGCTGATCTTCGCAATAACGAAGCTCAGACATTACACCTTGGCACACGAGGTCCATCTCATATCGAAGGTGGATCCTCTCAAATATCTAATGTCAAGGACCATACTAATAGGAAGGCTTGCCAAATGGGCCTTCCTCCCGATGGAGTTCTCGATAACATATCATCCTCTCAAAGCAGTGAAAGGGCAGTCTATTGCCGAATTTCTCGCGAAGCATCCAATACCAGCTGACTCCCCATTAAATTGCGAATTGCCTGACGAACATGTGTTCGACGCAATCGAAGAAGAAAATGATTCCTAATACGAACTATACTTCGATTGAACCACTTCCATGAAGCGGGAAAGTAAAACACCCTCATAATCAAAGCCGGGGTGGACCTTATCTTCGTGACTCCACAAGGAGGGATATTGCGTTACGCTCTATCTTTAACAAAGCCAAGGACTAATAACGAAGCTGAATATAAAGCTTTGATAGCAGGTCTCAAGATCGCTATCGACATGGGGATCAAAGACCTCTTCATATATGGAGACTCCCAGCTGATCGTTAGCCAAGTAAATGGCGACTATCAGACATACAAGCCAGAGCTGATAAAGTACAGCGAAAGAGTGCAGCAACTGCTGAAACAAATCCTTTTCTATACCCAGGAGAACATATCGCGAGCGGAAAACAGTAAGGCGGATGCATCGGCCAAATTGGCTAAGGAATTGGCCAATGAAGACCTCGATGACGTGAAGATCATTGTGCAAAGCCGCAGGGTTTTCATGCCAACAGATATATCTTTAGAAGACCTAATAGAGCCATCCGAAGGAAAAGAAATGACCAAACAAGTATCACTTTGAATAGAGGACGAAGAAAAGGTCATCGACTGGAGGGAAGTCTTCATAGACTACTTCAAGATCTAACGAACGCCCGAAAACGCGTCGTCTAGACATCGGCTCATGAAACGAGCTTTGTCTTTCGCCTTCGTCAATGATACTCTATATAAAAGATCGGTCAACTATCTATGGCTAAGATGCATATGGCCGGAGGAAGCAAAGAAAGTCGTCCAAGAAACTTACGACGGACTCTAAAGTTCTCACCAAGCTGGGCTAAAGATGAAGCTGAAGATGAAAAGAATATTATTGGCCCACAATAATCCAGGTCTGCTTCGAATATGCGAAGCAATATCACTCGTGCCAAATTTATAGGGACTTCATCTATTAACATACAAATCTGCTACACCCGACAATGGCTAGCTGGCCGTTCGAAATGTGGGGAACCGATATAATTGGCCCTATCGAACCGGCATCATCCAAAGGACATCGATTTATATTGGAAACGACCGATTACTTCTCTAAGTGGGCAAAAGCAGTACCACTGAGAGAAGTGGAGATGGAGAATATCCTCCATTTCTTCAGAACCCATGTTATATATTGGTTCGGAACTCCACGACGGATAATCTCGGATAATGAGCCAGCTTATAGGAGTTATAAAATAAGCCGCTTCACACAGTAACACAAAATAGATTGGAGGTACTCTTCAGTCTATAATTCTCGGGCCAATAGTCTAGCTAAAACTTTCAACAAGACCTTAATAAAGATTATAAAATAGACAGTGTCCAAAAACAAAAAAGACTGGCATGAAAGGCTACATGCTCTCTGGGCGTACCTAACAACGTTCAAGACAGCCACAAACACAACACCATAAGCATTGGTGTTCGGCACAGAAGCAGTGCTCCCATTGGAAATAGAACTCCCCTCTCTACGAGTAGCGGTTCGATACGAGCTGATAGATGAAGAAAATGCTCATCGTAGGCTTGAGGAGCTCGACGCCCTCGACGAAACTTACCTTATAGCACAGAAAAATCTCGAGGCTTATAAAGCAAGGATGACACGGTTATACGAAAAACTGACCAGACCGAGAACATCCCGCCAAGGCGAACTTGTGCTAGTCGTCAAAAGACCAATGATCCCCAATCGTGCAAAATAGGGAAAGTACAAGCCGAACTATGAAGGCTCGTACATCATAAACAAAGTCTACCAAGGTGGAGCCTACCTGCTTTTGGATATGCATGGTGAAAGACCCTTCCGGCCAATAAACGGTCGATTCCTAAAAAAATACTACGCTTAACGAGTCATGACTTCGATCAATGATAGATTATGACGCTTGTGTCCGCTCGCTATCTTCCTGAGTCAGAACCCTGAGAGTAGTATCGAAAAAGCTCCATCGTCCCGAAATACGGCGATAATGGACCTAAACGTCCTTAAACTAACAATGGATCGAAATGTCCTTAAACTAATATTCATTCCAAAGATGGGAATATTGGACCGAAACGTCCCTAAACTAATGTGTTCCCCCAAAACATGGGAATAATAGACCGAAACATCTTTAAACTAACATCGAAACATCCTTAAACTAACATTCGTCCCCAAAACGGGAATGATGGACCGAAACGTCCTTAAACTAATGATGGACCGAAATGTCCTTAAACTAACATTCATCCCCAAAACAGGAACAATGGACCGAAACGCCCTTAACTAACATTCATCCCCAAAGCGGGAACAATGGACCGAAACGTCCTTAAACTAACATTCGTCCCCAAAACGGGTCATCTGTGACGAAGATACTCTCGAGAGTTTCATCGTTCAAAAAAAAAGGGGTACGTCCACAAGCAAAATGGACATGGATGAAAATCCGAAAGGGCGCCGTGAGTAAAAACAGCAGGACTAGCGGCGAGCTTGTGAAAACCCGAAAGAGCACAATCTCGTAAAAAAAGGTGAATTTACACACTTGCAGGGTCCCTTCGACCTTGCGAGGAGAAAATACCTGCGTGAGATCTTACGACTCACGAAGGAGCAACACACTTAGAAGTCCCCACGGTTCCTAAGGAGGAATTACACTTGCGAAATCCTTATGACCCGTAAGGAGAATCTCCCCCTATGAGACCTTCACGGCTTATAGGATTCAAAAGCCTTAAGTTATAAGGATCTAAATATGTTCTTAAGCCATAAAAAAAAACCCTACAAAACCCTTTTACCTTACACGCGGTCTAATATTGACCCTTGTATACAATCCACATGAATAAATTAAAACTCTCCCACCAAGTTCCACCAATGGGGAGAAATTTCCCCATATGATGAGTGGCACTTGTAAGTCCTCTCGACTTACAAGGAGAAAATACTCTTGTAAGATCCCGAGGACTTACAAGAGAAAACGCACTTAGGAATCTTCACGGCTCCTAAGGAGAAAATACACCTATGAGATCCTCACGAATCGTAGGGAGAAACATCTTTATGTGACCCTTACGGCTCATAAAGCTGGAAAGCATTGGTCGACAGGATCCTAACCCTATTCACTAAGCCATCTTTGTTCAAATCGACAAAGGCAATTAATGATTCGCTCCTAGTAACATCCCAGTTGTAGCGATTGTTAGTGTATATGCCCTAGAGGCCATTACTGTATCATACTAGTTTGTATATTACTTGATGGAAGCTTGGGATATTCACCTTGTAGAAACAATCTTGCTCAATATAGTAGTATGCTACTTGGTTTGTTTCTACTTCAATGTGTACATGTGTTTATTTTGCGATATCACCTATACGCATTAGTGGAGCCCTTAGGATCTTTGCTTGATTACCAGCGTTGTGATGGCAGTCACACTAGTGGAGGCTGGGTAATCTATAAGCACATCCTTATACAGGTCCCTAGTCGCAGGACTATCGAGACAGGGCATCGATACTCCGGAGTAGACTAGCGTATGCGCTTCTCATCCCAGTGTGGGAGATGGTCTGTCCCACAGCCATCAGTACGTCGTACTGGAGATAGTATACGGGTGCTCGTTAGGTTACGAGTACACTGGACAGGACTCGTCGGGAACTGACAGGTTGGTATTATACCTATCGTCAGTCATCAGTTCCCAGGTGACATGAGTACAGCTTAGTCCGCTGACTTGACACTGGCACTTCGCCTCGAGTGTGTTCCCACTGCACTTTGATCACTACCCTACCACGGCTCAAAGAAGTCGTGCAAACAGGTAGTGGTTGGGTGCAGTCCCGAAGCACTTGGAGGCAGTGACGGTTAGACAGGATTCGTCTCTCCCGGTATTGGGGGTTGACATCGCGCTGTGTCTAGGAGAGCCATTACACGAGTAGTCCCTGGCCAGGGCAAGCGAGATATACTGGTAGGCTTCCAGTGTTATCTCAGGGTGTTTTGGGCTTCACTCCGACACGACTTGTACCGCTATTGGGGGACTGACGTTTTACCGCCCCCTAGGCCCGACATGCGATGTATCAGACGAACAGACCGGACTGTACGGAGAATGTCACATTCAGACTCAGTAGGAGTTCAGATGGGGTTTCACCTCGTCAGCCTTCTTGTCGGCATCTACCTGGGGACCGTTACGCACAGCTAGTGCCGCTTGCGGTCTGTGGTTAAACCCACTGCCAGCGTAGTGTCGAGTCTTTAGAGTCCCACACAGAGGGTATTCGCCTCTGGGCAAAACAGAGTAGAGGTCGCATGGTTTTGCGACAGGGTTCGTTCTCATCCGCGCACTTGTGCACGTTTGGAGTCCGGACGGATTATACTGGCAGGCTCTGGTTTGAGCCAGATACTGGTATATGTTTTGGGGTTGCTTTTATATATCAGTATTCTTGTTCCTCGGAACGAGAATACAGGTGTGTATGCACAGTTGCTGGAGGCGGAGGATGAGGTTTTTCATTAGGGTTTCGGAACGGGTGCGTATGCACAGTTGACAGTCATCATTTTCCAGACCCTAATGGATTTATGGATTATCTATTAATAATAGTAATTAAATGAGAATTATGTTATGGTTGATTTTGTTGACTTGTTGACCATGGTTGACTTGTTGACCATGGTTGAATGTTGACCACCATCATGCTTTGAAAGATACTCCTTGATTCATGCTTACATTTCATTTAATGAAGCATGATAGTGGTCATTCCAAAACTACAATCAACTATTCTCATTTTGAATTATTATTATTTAGATAATTCTTTTTCTTTTGGCATTATGGTTGTAAGAAAGAAAAAGATAGCTCATTATCTCATTTAGCTTCTCTCTCCTCACTTCATCTTCTTCTTCCTCTAGCAAAAGAGAACCCTTCTTATGTGTTGAGAATCCCTCTCTTTAAAAAGAAAAGCACCCCTTAGACACTCTCTACTCACTCTAGGATCAAGGGTTTAGCAAGCCGGAGATTCTAGTTCACTCCAAGTTCGAGAAAGAGCCCAAAAGTCGAACCCTCGAGGTGGATCCATCTTCGACGGAAGAAGGCGACAAGAAGTGAACCATCAACCTCTACAAGGTTTAAAGAAGGAGTTCAAGTTTAGGTATAACCATCTTCCATAGTAGCTAACTCTCTTTAGCAAGTTTGCTAGTTTTAGTTTAGGAAAAGATCCCGACTTTGTTAGTCCATGTTGCCTCTTGCGCTAAAAATTTGATTTTTATACCGTTTCCGCCTCCCCGTAAGAACCGGGGGTCGCAACGTGGACTTACAGTGGTATCAGAGCCTAACTAAACTTAAACTAGCTTGGTAGTGAAGTGTAACGAACTTCGGAACCGAAAAAATCCAAAAACCAAACTTTTGCAAAACCCTAGTTTCTGTTAAAATTTTTTCTGGTCAAAACAAGATTTGTTATACACCTAAATTCGGCTCAGGGTTTTGTGTGAACACCCATGAAAAACGATCCCCTAATTCATTCAATCAGCCGC
Organism: Agapanthus africanus; assembly: GCA_030015575.1. Classification (NCBI taxonomy): domain Eukaryota; kingdom Viridiplantae; phylum Streptophyta; class Magnoliopsida; order Asparagales; family Amaryllidaceae; genus Agapanthus; species Agapanthus africanus. The sequence continues at coordinate 889,602,412 of JASDDO010000024.1, read as the reverse complement.
GGATCCGCGGCCTCACCTTTGCTTAGAGCCGCGGATCCGCCGCCGTTTGTCGTCTTCTGGTGATCGGGTTTCGTGCAGTGTGTCTCTGTGTTGGTTTTGGGATTTTTAAAATATATTATATGTGCCCAGATTTTCCAGAACAGAAATTTGCTTTTGGGGTCCTATAATTCCGTATTTTTTTTCCGAACTTCACTGCACTTTGACTATGATGGTTATATCTGTGATGTTTGCATGTATTGAACGTCGGCTAATCGCTATAAGTCGATTAGTCGGGGTTATACATCTCTGTGATCTGTGTTTGATATTGGAATGTGTATATGAATGTGTTGGACTGTCGCGGGTGAATAGCCGGGGTGGATGTGAGATGAGCTTTTGTTTTTCTTTCATTCATTTGTAAATGTAAATTGATGTAATAATATTATTTGTTTGGCCGCACAACCGGGTCGGGGTTGTAGCCGTCATTGTATAATTCTTTTTACTGTTTTTGCTCCTAGGATAGACCCATGGAGGGGTGCACAAACTGCCGAGTGCTTGGCGGGTAGTTTGTCGCACCCGTAGGGGTCTTGGGTGGGGTATTTGCTATTCACCGCGACCGTGTAATCCGCTTTTCGTTGCAGGCTCGAAAGGATTGCGGATTGCTAGTATATCCAATGTATTCATCTGTGATCTGTAATGTCTATCATTGCTTTATATTTAGGCGTTGCTTATGTTTTACAGCCGCGCTAGCCCAGCCCCCGCTCTGTCGTTAGTTAAGTAACCAACGAGTGATGACGGGACCCCGTGGCGAATGCGAATGGCATAAGCGTACGTCATATTTTGGTTGTTTTCTGCAATGGTAGGATTAAATGATGGGACGCATTAAAAGAACTAATGCAAGAATATCACGCATTAAAAGAACTAATGCAAGATAATAAACCAAACTAAAAGTCATTGGAACACTTTCGAAAAACCACTCGGTTCTTTTCAAAACTAACTTTTAAATGCGGAGCTTGAGCCACTCCTTCTAAAAGCTATCTCGTTCCATCGATTAAATCAAGTTCACTACGTTCACGATTTTGCCAAAACCATCCGTAGCCCTCCGTCGTTTCATATAAATATTCAACAGTATTCAAGCTGTGTTTGTTGACCTTAGTCAAGGCACAGTGTTTGGTAGCTGGTGGGTATTCATATGTTGCATAGATAGAATGCGTTGATTTAGGACAGTCGTGTTGCCTTGTTGGCCATAGTCAAGGGTATATACGGGTGGGTTCAAATTAACCTGGATAACGACGGGTAGAACTTGACATGTTACTTATGATTTGTTGGCCTTAGTCAAGATCATAAGAGCATGGGGCAAAAATCCACATCGGGAGTTTCATAAGTACTGAAACTTGCTAGATTTGCATACCATTTGGAGTGTGATGATTATGGTAGGATTCCTTCATTTTCGTCACGCGATGATATTTGGATCCCGATCCTACTGTGAGTATATGCTACTCCTCGGGAAATTTCTCACTAAACGATCAATGCTATAAACCTAGTAGGTGCCTAGAAAGGTGTTAGCGGGGTTACGCCCCCAGGGAAAAGAGGTTCTTAAATTAAGGAACTTCGCGAAAGCGTTGGAAAACCTCCCTCGAAGTACCGACACTGGCCTGGCTGAACGGTGAAGCAAGTATTGTGTGGTGGGATTGATCCCGGCTAATTCTTCCTTTGTGGTTTGAGGAGGGATTCGAGAGACAGTGGGAGCCATCCTGTTTAGACAAATTAAAAACCATTCTAAACTTGCAAGAGCATCGTGCTAAGTGTTTCTTCTCTCCCCATGCAGCGACCAAATCGAAATGACTGGACTTAAGTTACTTCTAGATAAAAACATACTGACAGGGCCAAACTACAAAGATTGGCTCAGGAATGTCAAATTGGCAATCGCTTATGACAAGCTGGGGTATCTTCTTACCACCAAAGCTCCCCCCGTCCCAGGTCCCACCTCCAGCGTCGCGGATAAGGAAATCCGTAAGACTTGGGAGATTGATTGCGCGAAGGCCAGGTGCCTCGTGCTTGCCTCTATGGACAACGAACATCAGAGGAGGCATGAGAATATGGACCTCGAGTCCATATTTCTCCATACAAAAGAACTGTATGGAGAGCAGTCTCGTATCGCAAGATACGAAGTGTCGAAGAAGTTATTTTCGACAAAGTTGGCCGTCGGATCATCGATAGCGGACCACGTGCTTAAGATGATTGGCTACACTGAGGAGCTCACGGAACTTGGGACCACGTTGGACAGTGAACTCTATACGGATTTAATTCTCCAGTCCCTTCCATCCACTTACGCCCAGTTTATACTGAACTTCAACTTACAAGAAAAGGAAGTTGAACTTTCAGAACTCCTCAACCTTCTGAGGAGCGCAGAGGGCACCCTACAGAAGGGTAGGGAAACACCCGCTTTGTTTGTGGGAGGATCTTCTTCCTCTAGGTCCAAGGCGAAAGCCAAGGGAAAGAGGAAGAAAGCCCCTGCCAAACCAAGAGGCGGTGTTAGTAAAGTGGGTACGAAGGGAAAGGAAAAGGCAACAAAGATTGCGGGGAAGCTTGTTGGAAAGGAAGAATGCTTCTATTGTCATAAGAGTGGACACTGGAAGAAAGATTGCAGGGCTTGGAAGGCCAGGACACAGGAACTGAAGCAGGTTACGGCTTCAGCTTCAGGTGTGTATGTTATTGAAAACTGTCTTTCTATAAACTCTACTTCCTGGGTATTGGATACCGGATCAGGATCTCATATCTGTAATTCTTTGCAGGCGTTGAGAAACCGTAGGTTTTTGAAGGAAGGTGACATGACCCTCAGAGTTGCGAACGGAGCTAGCATGGATGCTAAAGCCGTGGGGGACTATCACCTGGGAATGTCAGATGGGCATGTTTTGGTTTTGCGTAATTGCTTTTTTGTACCCAACGCAACTTGTAATATCATTTCTGTATCTTTGGTTTCTAAAGAAGGTTATGAATTTGCGTTTGTAAGTAATGTTGTAAACATTCACCTTAATCAAGTTCTGATTGGGTCAGGTACACTGAGCAATGGTATATACGTATTAAACCAACCACAGATTTTCAATGTCCAGAATACACATAAAAGAAAGTCTCCAGATATCAATCAGGCTTTCTTATGGCATTGTAGACTGTGTCACATCAATGAGACACGGTTGACTAAGTTACATAAAGAAGGATACTTGGATCCGTTCGAGTATCAGTCTTATGCCACTTGTGAATCTTGTCTCATGGGAAAGATGACAAAGACTCCGTTTACTGGACACGGAGAAAGAGCGAGCGAGCTCTTAGGACTCATACACAGTGACGTGTGTGGTCCAATGTCTACACATGCGCGAACCGGTTATTCATACTTCATTACTTTCACAGACGATTTCTCTAGGTATGGACATGTCTTCTTAATGAAGCACAAGTCCGAGGCCTTTGAGAAATTTCGGGATTACAAGAATGAAGTTGAAAAACAAACAGGCAAAAGTATTAAGATTCTAAGATCGGATCGAGGTGGTGAATACTTGAGTGCCGAGTTCCTGGACTATTTAAAAGAGAATGGAATTCTCTCTCAGCGTACTCCTCCATACACTCCGCAACATAACGGTGTATCGGAAAGGAGGAATCGAACCCTATTGGATATGGTTCGTTCCATAATGAGTAAGGCTGAGTTACCGCGATCTTTCTGGGGATATGCACTAGAAACAGCTGCACATCTCTTGAACCAAGTTCCTACTAAGACAGTGCCTACCACACCATATCAGATGTGGAGTGGGAAGAAACCCTGTCTTAAATCCTTTAAGACATGGGGATGTCCGGCTTTTGTAAAAAAGCAGCATGCGGACAAGCTCGAGGCACGCTCAGTACAGTGCAAGTTTGTGGGATACCCAAAGAACTCTAAGGGGTATCTATTCTATTACGCAGAGGAGCAAAAAGTCCTTGTTTCTCGTCATGCCCACTTCTTGGAAACTGAGTTTTTGGAAAATCAGATAAGTGGGAGCGCAGTAGAACTGGATGAAATTCCAGAACCTCAGACTATTACTGAAAGCTTAGTGGAACCAGAGGGTTCAAAAGAACAGGACATTCCTACGCCGCTCCGCAGGAGTAGTAGGCAGTCTCATCCACCCGAGAGATACTACGGTTTTCTCATAGACGGGGATAGAGAGGATTGCATCATAGACTATGATGAGCCTACTAGCTTCCAGCAGGCCGTTCAGAGCGTTGACTCGGTAAAATGGCTGGATGCAATGCGGACCGAAATGGAGTCCATGTACACCAACAAAGTATGGACGTTGGACATTGCTCCAGACGGGGTAAAACCCGTAGGATGCAAGTGGATCTTCAAAAGGAAGATTGGTGTAGATGGACAGGTTGAGACCTTAAAGCTAGACTTGTAGCAAAGGGTTTCCGTCAAAGACCTGGCTTGGACTATGACGAAACCTTTTCTCCAGTGGCTATGCTGAAATCCATTCGGATCCTTCTTGCCATTGCTGCCTTCCACGATTATGAGATTTGGCAGATGGACGTAAAAACCGCTTTTCTAAATGGAAATTTAGAGGAGTGTGTCTATATGGATCAGCCAGAGGGTTTCATTCAGAGTGGGAGCAGCGGAAAGGTGTGCAAGTTGCTTAAGTCCATCTATGGACTAAAGCAGGCATCGCGGAGTTGGAACATCTGTTTTGATGAGACGGTCAAGGAATTTGACTTTATCAAAAATCCAGATGAACCATGCATCTATAGTAGATTTGTAGCGAGAACTGTAGTATTCCTTGTTTTATACGTGGATGACATTCTCTTAATAGGAAATGACATTCCTATGCTACAATCTGTCAAGGGTTTCTTGTCACACAGGTTCTCCATGAAAGACCTGGGTGATGCCTCTTACATCCTGGGGATCCGGATCCATCGTGATAGATCCAAGAGGATATTAGGACTTTCACAGTCCAGGTACATCGATACCGTACTGAAAAGATTCAGTATGGAAGATTCCAAGCGCGGTAACCTACCGGCTTGTCACGGGATCACCCTCTCTAAAGAGATGTCTCCAAAGACTGATTTGGAGAGGGATCGCATGTCTATTATACCCTACGCTTCTACGGTAGGCTCTATAATGTATGCGATGTTGTGTACCAGACCGGATGTAGCTTATGCACTGAGTGTGGTAAGCCGGTATCAGTCAAACCCTGGGGAGAAACACTGGATAGCGGTAAAGAACATTCTCAAGTACCTGAGAAGGACTAAGGAGATGTTCTTGGTGTATGGCGGAAAAGACCTCCAGATCGAGGCCTTTGCTGACTCCAGCTTCCAGAGTGACAAGGATGATTCCAAGTCCATGTCAGGTTTTGTCTTTACCCTCAATGGAGGGGCGGTGTGTTGGAAGAGTTCCAAACAAGAAACCGTTGCAGACTCGACGATGGAAGCCGAATACATCGCTGCATCTGATGCCGCAAAAGAAGCTGTCTGGATGAGGAAGTTCTTGAAAGAACTTCAGGTGGTTCCGTCCATTGTTGACCCAATACCTCTGTATTGCGACAACAACGGGGCTATAGCTTTAGCGAAGGAACCCAGGTCCCATCAAAGATCCAGGCACATCTTGAGGCGGTATCACCTGATCAGGGAGATCGTGGATCGCAAGGAGATCGAGGTTCGGAGGGTTGCTTCAGAAGAGAACACTGCAGATCCATTCACCAAGGCCCTACCCCAGACTCAGTTCGAGCAGCTGATCGAGATGATAGGTCTTCGATACACCAGTACATGGCCTTAGTGCAAGTGGGAGATTGTTAGTGTATATGCCCTAGAGGCCATTACTGTATCATACTAGTTTGTATATTACTTGATGGAAGCTTGGGATATTCACCTTGTATAAACAATCTTGCTCAATATAGTAGTATGCTACTTGGTTTGTTTCTACTTCAATGTGTACATGTGTTTATTTTGCGATATCACCTATACGCATTAGTGGAGCCCTTAGGATCTTTGCTTGATTACCAGCGTTGTGATGGCAGTCACACTAGTGGGGGCTGTGTAATCTATAAGCACATCCTTATACAGGTCCCTAGTCGCAGGACTATCGAGACAGGGCATCGATACTCCGGAGTAGACTAGCGTATGCGCTTCTCATCCCAGTGTGGGAGATGGTCTGTCCCACAGCCATCAGTACGTCGTACTGGAGATAGTATACGGGTGCTCGTTAGGTTACGAGTACACTGGACAGGACTCGTCGGGAACTGACAGGTTGGTATTATACCTATCGTCAGTCATCAGTTCCCAGGTGACATGAGTACAGCTTAGTCCGCTGACTTGACACTGGCACTTCGCCTCGAGTGTGTTCCCACTGCACTTTGATCACTACCCTACCACGGCTCAAAGGAGTCATGCAAACAGGTAGTGGTTGGGTGCAGTCCCGAAGCACTTGGAGGCAGTGACGGTTAGACAGGATTCGTCTCTCCCGGTATTGGGGGTTGACATCGCGCTGTGTCTAGGAGAGCCATTACACGAGTAGTCCCTGGCCAGGGCAAGCGAGATATACTGGTAGGCTTCCAGTGTTATCTCAGGGTGTTTTGGGCTTCACTCCGACACGACTTGTACCGCTATTGGGGGACTGACGTTTTACCGCCCCCTAGGCCCGACATGCGATGTATCAGACGAACAGACCGGACTGTACGGAGAATGTCACATTCAGACTCAGTAGGAGTTCAGATGGGGTTTCACCTCGTCAGCCTTCTTGTCGGCATCTACCTGGGGACCGTTACGCACAGCTAGTGCCGCTTGCGGTCTGTGGTTAAACCCACTGCCAGCGTAGTGTCGAGTCTTTAGAGTCCCACACAGAGGGTATTCGCCTCTGGGCAAAACAGAGTAGAGGTCGCATGGTTTTGCGACAGGGTTCGTTCTCATCCGCGCACTTGTGCACGTTTGGAGTCCGGACGGATTATACTGGCAGGCTCTGGTTTGAGCCAGATACTGGTATATGTTTTGGGGTTGCTTTTATATCTCGGTATTCTTGTTCCTCGGAACGAGAATACAGGTGTGTATGCACAGTTGCTTGAGGCGGAGGATGAGGTTTTTCATTAGGATTTCGGAACGGGTGCGTATGCACAGTTGACAGTCATCATTTTCCAGACCCTAATGGATTTATGGATTATCTATTAATAATAGTAATTAAATGAGAATTATGTTATGGTTGATTTTGTTGACTTGTTGACCATGGTTGACTTGTTGACCATGGTTGAATGTTGACCACCATCATGCTTTGAAAGATACTCCTTGATTCATGCTTACATTTCATTTAATGAAGCATGATAGTGGTCATTCCAAAACTACCATCAACTATTCTCATTTTGAATTATTATTATTTAGATAATTCTTTTTCTTTTGGCATTATGGTTGCAAGAAAGAAAAAGATAGCTCATTATCTCATTTAGCTTCTCTCTCCTCACTTCATCTTCTTCTTCCTCTAGCAAAAGAGAACCCTTCTCATGTGTTGAGAATCCCTCTCTTTAAAAAGAAAAGCACCCCTTAGACACTCTCTACTCACTCTAGGATCAAGGGTTTAGCAAGCCGGAGATTCTAGTTCACTCCAAGTTCGAGAAAGAGCCCAAAGGTCGAACCCTCGAGGTGGATCCATCTTCGACGGAAGAAGGCGACAAGAAGTGAACCATCAACCTCTACAAGGTTTAAAGAAGAAGGAGTTCAAGTTTAGGTATAACCATCTTCCATAGTAGCTAACTCTCTTTAGCAAGTTTGCTAGTTTTAGTTTAGGAAAAGATCCCGACTTTGTTAGTCCATGTTGCCTCTTGCGCTAAAAATTTGATTTTTATACCGTTTCCGCCTCCCCGTAAGAACCGGGGGTCGCAACGTGGACTTACAGCGATGCCGATGCCTAAATAGGTATCAAATTTCAAGGCTTCGCAGGACAAATGATGATTCACTCCTGCCAATATTCCAGTGGTAGCGATACTAATACCAAGATTGGTATCCGATTTCAAATCCGTAACTCAAAAAAAAAACAAAAAAAAATCCGAAATGATAGGGAAACTCGCAATAAAAAGTAGCGAGTAAAAAACAAAAAAAGTCGAAATGATTGGGCACGGCGATAAATAGCCGAAATGATTAGGCAATCGCGACTTTCATGACATAAAAGCTGAAAAGATAGAGCATCGTGAAAAGAAATAAAAAAAATGAAACCTTTCTACCCTGTATGTATGTCCATATTGACTCTTGTATACGATCATAGGCACAAATGAAAGAAAGGGAACCGTATTTTCCCACCATGCTTCGTCAAAAGGAGCTCCAAGTTTTGACGGTACATATACAACCTAGAGACTATCCCGGCGTTCCTTCTCATTCCGGCAGGATGCAGACGCAATGTCATCATAAAAAAAGATGACCCAAGGGTCAAAGAAAAAATGAAGTAATGAAAAAATCCTAGCTCTAAGTCTTGACGGTACACATACAACCTAGAGACAATCCCGGTGTTCCTTCTCATTCCGGTAGGGTGCAGACGCAACGTCATCATAAAAAAAAGGACCCAAAGGTCAAAGCAAAAATGGAGTAATGGAAAAATCCTAGCTTTAAATCTTAACGGTACATATAAAGTTTAGAGACTATCCCAACGTTCCTTCGCATTCCGGCAGGATGCAGATGCAACATCATTATAAAAAAAAAGAGGACCCAAGGGTCAAAGCAAAAAGGGAGTAATGGCAAAATCCTAGCTCCAAGACTTGATGGTACATATACAAGCTAGAGGACTATCCCAGCGTTCCTTCTCATTCCGGCAGTATACAGATGCAACGTTATGATAGAACAAAAGAGGACCCAAGGGTCAAAGAAAAAATGGAGTAATGGCAAAATCCTAACTCCAACTCTCGACAGTACATATACAACCTAGAAACTATCCCGCCATGACACAACTATCAAATGAAATTGGAGCAATGGTATATTCCTAGCTCCGGACTTGAATTGCAATACATACAGCATAGAGGTCCTACAGATGTCCACCCTACTTCAGCAAAGAATCGGCGCAATATCGTCAAAGAAAAAACGAAGTGACAGCATATTCCTAACTTTGGGTCTTGACGGCAGTACATACAAATCCTAAAGACCGTTGGAGATCATCCCACCCCAGAAAGGTGCGGTTATTACTCATCGGGGCTCCAAATTGAGCCTAACCTCAAGTAAAAAGCGTCATGGCAAATACCTAACGCTTGTTCTTCCAACTGTAATATGACCTAAGGAGATTACTTGAAGACGTCTTGTCCAGCCTCAGAAGGAATCAGAAACACGACAGTTGCGGGGCTACTTGAACAGTGGCTTAAAGACTGCATATCGAGGAATATATCATCCAACGCAACGGTACCACAGACTAAGACCCTAGTGCCACAAACTTAACGGACCTCTATCGTAAAAGAATGCGGATTATCTACATACAACGTCAGGACGAGTTTGCCTATAAACCCAATAGATGTAAACTAAAAATACTCCGAAATGAGTACATAAAACCAAAAAACTCCGAAATGAGTACATAAACTAAAGACTCCGAAATGAGTGAATAAACTACAAACTCCAAAATGATTACATAAACTAGAGACTCCGAAATGAGTGAATAAACTACACTCCGAAATGAGTACATTAACGAGAGACTCCGAAATGAGTGAATAAACTACAAACTCCGAAACGAGTAAAGAAACTAATCAATGCCGAATCAAAACATCAAAAGATAGAGAGGTGCATGCATGAAATAAAATATATATTTTATTCATAAACCAAAATGAATACAAGATAAAAAAGGAAAAATACAGCGACAAAAAAAATTAAGATAGTGGACGATTCAATAAGCCAGCCAAATCATCATTTTTTTTTGCCGGACCTCCACCTCAAGCTCTAGCACCGCTGCAAGCTGAGCCCTTGCCTGTGCCTTTTTTTGATACAAAGAAAACCGATACTCAAGCCCTTTCTCAGCAGTGTTGTGAGTCTCAACCATTTTGTATGTAAACGTGACAGCTTTATCGAGAGCCACCACCTCCGTAATTGCCTCTCGAAGAACTCGCCAATTTTCATAGGCCCGGGTAGTCTTGGTTGTGAGCTGGGCTTGAAGTTCACTCAAAGCCTTTGAGACCAGCTCCCTCTCCGAAAATTTCCGATTGAGTCTTTTCTCACAAAATCGGAGGTTGGCCACACACCGATCAATCCATCATGCAATTTGGCCTTTACAGATAAGATATCAGAAGGAAGGCGTATGCATTCGACTCCATGCAGAGAAGCTTCCACTCAACGGCAATACTCAATCCAAGTATACACCAGCGCCTCGTTATGGTAGGTGGCAAGGACAGACGAAGAAGCATTAGCTTCAATAGCGAATTCCTCTGTGATGACGGAAGTGCCGGCATGAAGATCTTTAATAAGAGTGGCTAGTGAATGTATACTCTGTTTCACCATCCTTTTAAACATACGCCTAGCATAAGGGCCCGGCGGCATATAAATATGGGACTTAAGTGGAGTCAGGGTTGACAAAACTGTGAAGATATATGTATAGTTAGTCGCCTTTCCGAACGGGGAATAAGTAAAAGAATACCAGGGCTAAAGCGTCACTTACCCATGGTCACAGAAGGCAAATCTAATAAATCCCCAGGCCTATCAAGAACCTCAACTTCGTCATCAGCCTGTAGGACTGTGGTTCAAAGTAAAGGGCACGTCAGTACCGTTATGGAAATATAATACGGAAGGCAAGGGAATACCAACCATGGCCGGAAGAAATGACGATGCGCTGGGGAGGTATCACGTGCGGGGCCGCCATGTTAAGTAAACGTAAGAAATTTTCCTTCGGAGATCGATCCACAATAAAGGACGCCAACTCCCACAATTCTGGGAGAAAGAAAGGGTCAAACACATTGAAAGATCATTAAACAGAAAGAAAGATATAAGATTACCTTCAATACTTCGTCCATTCTGGACCAAAGGGACAGCAGCCTTAGGAATGTCCTCTATATCCTCCGGTGCACCACTGGTAATATTTACAGAGTCTATATGTCACGCCCCGCATCCCAGTGTACGGCGAAGTGGACGCGACGAGGTCCGCTACGTATGTACTCAGAAGTACATACGCTAAGCGTAGCTAAGCAATATAAAATAAATACACAAGAGACAAGAGTATAAAAAGAACAGCAACTTTTATTAATAACATTCTTTGTACAATGCATGAAAAGGAAAATACAACTGAAATGAAAAGCGATGCCTAAACAGTGGCATAACATGAAAATGAAAAATACTGGAAAGAACAAGATACAATATCTAGAGCTCGAGGTCTTCGTGGAACCGCTACAAGTCTTCACTGGTGGGCTCGATCTCAGCTTGGTCCGACGCACCTGACGACATTCAAAGAAGAAGGAAATAGAATGTCGTCAGCGAACAGGTCGCTCGGTAAGTCCCAAAGATAATGGAGAAATAGACAGAGACTAAAAGAGAGAGAGAGTAGCTTTTAATGTTGTATTGTATTGTCATATTATAGTAGTATGGTGCTAACGCTGTTGTTGTAGCTTGGTACAGAAGGATGCCGGTGTATACGAGAGGGATCTCTATATGCTAGAGATCAGGGCAAATGGAAGTACAAGGCTCCGTTATACAACCCGGAACAACGGCAATTGGATTCAGGTTAGGTGTCTTAATCTTACCATCTCGTGCCACCTTTAACACCTTCCGTACCAATCTACCCCTTAAACCCCGTGATGTCTTGTTTGTATTGTTATCTTGTAAAATTGTATTGATTGTAAGATTGATTAACTGACTGACCGAAACCATGATATCAGGAAACGGTTATAACCGTAGAGTCATGTAAATGGAATACTGGGAAACATGTAAAAGGAATATCCATGGTTCGGTTCATTCAAGTTATATAGATTGTTAACTGGATTCAGGGATTCATGTATTCATATTGAGTTGAAATATAAAAGAATAAGATTGAATTGAATCATATTCAAGTCAGAAATAGTCAGACTCTAGCCCGAGTCAGACTAAAGAAGGTAAATTGAAGTTCAATATTTGTTAGGGGCCTTATTGTAATTTATAAAACTTGAGGGGGTTTATTGTAAAATGTAATATTGTATTGTTTTCAAAATACACCTCAAGTAATTAATTATCGTCTTTATGTATATACAACAATTTAATGATCAATATAAATATGTATACATGTTCGAATAGTATGAAATGAGTCAAGTATATTATACGAGTAACTACCAAAAACAATGCTGTAAAGAAATATTATGTACGACTAATTAATCAAGTCAAACGAATGCGAGAACATAAACAAAAATATGGATCTAAGTGTTTTGCATGCGTGAGTTCCAGTTTCGCCTAAATACGACTACCGGTTTGAGAGATATATATGTTTTCGTATCGTCGCGCAAAACAGATCAGAATCTATTCGGCACCGTCACATATTTTTTAAAATGCAGTTTGAGTTAATTTCCATCAGTTTTCAGGTTATGAAAAGTATTAAAAAATTTTAGGTATTTCGATGAACTTATCGAAAACACCAAGATTCACATGATTTGGATTTCTGAAACTCTAGTTATGATCATTTTAATATCAGCGTTTAAAACAGACATTCAGATTTCTGGACAGCAACTATATATTCTATTGCAAAGCCTATATCAGGTTGTTTCATGCATTCCTAAGTAATATAATATACAGAAATATATAGTTCTATCAATGGTGCATCTACACATCTAAATTTTGTCACAAACGGACATCGGTTGTTCGAGTTATGTCCAATTTAAAAACAGTGTGCGAATCGGAACAGATTCTGTCCAGATCCGTCACTTAATATTGTAACGCAGTTTTCTTTATCTTAGATGGGTTTTCAGTAAAACTATAAAACTAAGAAAATCTAGATCATTCGATGTAGATATCAAAAACACCTAAGTTTACTCAATTTGGATACCGGTATACCAAGTTATGTGTCCTAGAAATCGATCGATAGCTGCAGTTTTCTGTTTTACGATCAGTGAATAAATATGATATAATTCCTAAACCGTTATGCGGATCGATCTAAAATTTTTACAGCATGAAAAAAATAATATATTCTATCATATGTAAATTTCATGAAATTTCCAGAAGTAAAAATTAATTTCTACAAATTATTTTAAAGGTAAAGATATTGATATGTATACTAAAATCGGCAAAAAGATTAACTAGAATTTTTACGCAAGTTTCATCTTTTCTTTTAATAACCAAACCGATTCCATGAGATATCGTAAATATATTGTGGCATGAAATCTATGTTCTCACTACTCATAATAAACATTTATAGTCATGAACAAAGAATTGAAAACACTTTAATTTGAACAAGAGGTAATAAGATATTATTAAACCATATATAACCATATGTATCTAGACTTATATATATGTATACGTTTATGTTTATTTTTCTCTTAAGGATTACGATATGGATAAAAACGGGTTCACAAGATATGAAAAGAGAAGAATAAAGAGATGGAGGGAGGGAGAGAGAAGGGACTTACATGCACAAGCCGGTATTGTCACCGGGCTTGTCTATCCGCCGATAGCCTCGCGTTACTAGCGAGACCTTCTTGAAGACTTCTTCATGTTCTTCTTCTTGGATTCTAGGTGAAGAGGAAGAAGTGAGAGATAGAAAAATATGAGGAAGGAAAAGATGGAGGAGGACAATAAAGATGGTGTAATGGTGAATTATAATATATGCATTTAACATGAGAATTAAAAGAGAAATGAAAGGCCACCATTCATTTTGGAAATGAAAGGTCTCATTTGTAGGTTATGAGAAGAATAAAAAAAAATGATAAAAAAAACAATTGCAAGAATGAGGATTTGAACATGTGACTTATGGAATAACAATGCAAAGACTTAACCAATGAGCTATAAGGTTGTTCATGCATATATTTAATTAGAATTAAATATATGATGTTGCTTAAAAAGAAAATGGGCTTTTTAGATGGGCTGTAGAGAATAAGAATAATGGATTTGGGTTAAATATTTATGAAAGGAAAATTAAGAATGAGAAGTTAAAAACTTAAATATAAGAAAATGAAATTGTACCTAGAAAAAAAATACATAATAGATTGAGGAATAAAATAATAATAAATTTAATTGAAAAAGGAAAATACCAAGTACAAATAAATATGGTATATTATTGAAGAGGGATAATACAAATGTATAAAGATTTTGGGGTCATTACATTCTACCCTCCTTAAAAATAATTTCGTCCTCGAAATTACTCAAGAAGGATGATGCAACAGAGAAAGGAAATAGGATTAGGATGATGTCATTTTCGAGCTCCGTCGATTGATACTCTAACCAATTGAGCTAATAAGTCTACAAGATACAAATAGAAAGCATGAATAAGAATTAAGGATTCAAAAGTGGAGAGATGGACTTCAAGTAAACCGAAGGTGGAGTTCAAGATGGATTCAAGGAATATGTAATGTAAAGAATGTTTTCAGTTGCTGTTTCTTGTGTTTTATATTGCTTAGGTTGTTCACGCAGAACAGAACTGCCTGATAGGGTTTCATACAGCTCTGACCTGTATGGGCCACCAACAAAACCTGTCACGCCCCGCATCCCAGTGTACGGCGAAGTGGACGCGACGAGGTCCGCTACGTATGTACTCAGAAGTACATACGCTAAGCGTAGCTAAGCAATATAAAATAAATACACAAAAGACAAGAGTATAAAAAGAACAGCAACTTTTATTAATAACATTCTTTGTACAATGCATGAAAAGGAAAATACAACTGAAATGAAAAGCGATGCCTAAACAGTGGCATAACATGAAAATGAAAAATACTGGAAAGAACAAGATACAATATCTAGAGCTCGAGGTCTTCGTGGAACCGCTACAAATCTTCACTGGTGGGCTCGATCTCAGCTTGGTCCGACGCACCTGACGACATTCAAAGAAGAAGGAAATAGAATGTCGTCAGCGAACAGGTCGCTCGGTAAGTCCCAAAGATAATGGAGAAATAGACAGAGAGTAAAAGAGAGAGAGAGAGTAGCTTTTAATGTTGTATTGTATTGTCATATTATAGTAGTATGGTGCTAACGCTGTTGTTGTAGCTTGGTACAGAAGGATGCCAGTGTATGCGAGAGGGATCTCTATATGCTAGAGATCAGGGCAAATGGAAGTACAAGGCTCCGTTATACAACCCGGAACAACGGCAATTGGATTCAGGTTAGGTGTCTTAATCTTACCATCTCGTGCCACCTTTAACACCTTCCGTACCAATCTACCTCTTAAACCCCGCGATATCTTGTTTGTATTGTTATCTTGTAAAATTGTATTGATTGTAAGATTGATTAACTGACTGACCGAAACCATGATATCAGGAAACGGTTATAACCGTAGAGTCATGTAAATGGAATACTGGAAAACATGTAAAAGGAATATCCATGGTTCGGTTCAGTCAAGTTATATAGATTGTTAACTGGATTCAGGGATTCATGTATTCATATTGAGTTGAAATATAAAAGAATAAGATTGACTTGAATCATATTCAAGTCAGAAATAGTCAGACTCTAGCCCGAGTCAGACTAAAGAAGGTAAATTGAAGTTCAATATTTGTTAGGGGCCTTATTGTAATTTATAAAACTTGAGGGGGTTTATTGTAAAATGTAATATTGTATAGTTTTCAAAATACACCTCAAGTAATTAATTATCGTCTTTATGTATATACAACAATTTAATGATCAAGATAAATATGTATACATGTTCGAATAGTATGAAATGAGTCAAGTATATTATACGAGTAACTACCAAAAACAATGCTGTAAAGAAATATTATGTACGACTAATTAATCAAGTCAAACGAATGCGAGAACATAAACAAAAATATGGATCTAAGTGTTTTTCATGCGTGAGTTCCAGTTTCGCCTAAATACGACTACCGGTTTGAGAGATATATATGTTTTCGTATCGTCGCGCAAAACAGATCAGAATCTATTCGGCACCGTCACATATTTTTTAAAATGCAGTTTGAGTTAATTTCCATCAGTTTTCAGGTTATGAAAAGTATTAGAAAATTTTAGTTATTTCGATGAACTTATCGAAAACACCAAGATTCACATGATTTGGATTTCTGAAGCTCTAGTTATGATCATTTTAATATCAGTGTTTAAAACAGACATTCAGATTTCTGGACAGCAACTATATATTCTATTGCAAAGCCTATATCAGGTTGTTTCATGCATTCCTAAGTAATATAATATATAGAAATATATAGTTCTAACAATGGTGCATCTACACATCTAAATTTTGTCACAAACGGACATCGGTTGTTCGAGTTATGTCCAATTTAAAAACAGTGTGCGAATCGGAACAGATTCTGTCCAGATCCGTCACTTAATATTGTAACGCAGTTTTCTTTATCTTAGATGGGTTTTCAGTAAAACTATAAAACTAAGAAAATCTAGATAATTTGATGTAGATATCAAAAACACCTGAGTTTACTCAATTTGGATACCGGTATACCAAGTTATGTGTCCTAAAAATCGACCGATAGCTGCAGTTTTCTGTTTTACGATCAGTGAATAAATACGATATAATTCCTAAACCGTTATGCGGATCGATCTAAAATTTTTACAGCATGAAAAAAATAATATATTCTATCATATGTAAATTTCATGAAATTTCTAGAAGTAAAAATTAATTTCTACAAATTATTTTAAAGGTAAAGATATTGATATGTATACTAAAATCGGCAAAAAGATTAACTAGAATTTTTACGCAAGCTTCATCTTTTCTTTTAATAACCAAACCGATTCCATGAGATATCGTAAATATATTGTGGCATGAAATCTATGTTCTCACTACTCATAATAAACATTTATAGTCATGAACAAAGAATTGAAAACACTTTAATTTGAACAAGAGGTAATAAGATATTATTAAACCATATATAACCATATGTATCTAGACTTATATATATGTATACGTTTATGTTTATTTTTCTCTTAAGGATTACGATATGGATAAAAACGGGTTCACGAGATATGAAAAGAGAAGAATAAAGAAATGGAGGGAGGGAGAGAGAAGGGACTTACATGCACAAGCCGGTATTGTCACCGAGCTTGTCTATCCGCCGATAGCCTCGCGTTACTAGCGAGACCTTCTTGAAGACTTCTTCATGTTCTTCTTCTTGGATTCTAGGTGAAGAGGAAGAAGTGAGAGATAGAAAAATATGAGGAAGGAAAAGATGGAGGAGGACAATAAAGATGGTGTAATGGTGAATTATAATATATGCATTTAACATGAGAATTAAAAGAGAAATGAAAGGTCACCATTCATTTTGGAAATGAAAGGTCTCATTTGTAGGTTATGAGAAGAATAAAAAAAATGATAAAAAAAACAATTGCAAGAATGAGATTTGAACATGTGACTTATGGAATAACAATACAAAAACTTAACCAATGAGCTATAAGGTTGTTCATGCATATATTTAATTAGAATTAAATATATGATGTTGCTTAAAAAGAAAATGGGCTTTTTAGATGGGCTGTAGAGAATAAGAATAATGGATTTGGGTTAAATATTTATGAAAGGAAAAATAAGAATGAGAAGTTAAAAACTTAAATATAAGAAAATGAAATTGTACCTAGAAAAAAAATACATAATGGATTGAGGAATAAAATAATAATAAATTTAATAGAAAAAGGAAAATACCAAGTACAAATAAATACGATATATTATTGAAGAGGGATAATACAAATGTAAAGATTTTGGGGTCATTACACTATAGCTGGTCCACTAACCTCCGCTAAAGGAATAAAAGTCATCATCAGAGTCTCTAAGCCACGATCTGAGCTCGAAACTGCGCCCGCCGTGGAAGGCCCTACAAAAGAAAAATGTGTAAAGAGGAATACAATATGAAAGCAATATAAATCATTTACTGAGAAGGATGTAAAAGGTAAATACCGATACACCAAGGAGCCTGAAGTATAGTCTTTTCAAGCCGCTGCTCTTTTCTTGTTAACCACGCTCGGTGGGCTTCAATTGAAGATAGGGCTCTTCTCGCTTTCAGTGCAGACTCATCTTCAGAAGCGGGTGATATCGGCCGTTTAAGTGCCCTTTCTTCTGCCGGCGTTAAAGGTGTTAGTCATATGTATACCCTAGAGGCCATTATTGTACAGTATTGTATATTATAGTGGATTCTTAGACATATATAGAGAGAGGGAGAGGACTTTCTTGCTCGACATGATAGTATGCTATCTGGTTGCTCTTTATCTTAACATGTACACTTGTATTATTATACAATCTCTCTAATATATGTTGATAAAGCCCTTAGGATATGTACTTGACTACGAGGACTATGATGCAGATCATACTAGTGGGGACAGGGTAGTCCACAAGTACATCCTTTAATTGTTCCTAGTCGAGGGAGTATCGAGACAGGGTGTCGATATTCCAGAGTAGACTAGTGTGTACGTTTCTTGATCCTGTATAGGGCGATGGTTGATCCCATAGCCATTGGTGTTTGACATCAGAGATTGTCACAGGTGCTCATTAGAGAAGGGGTACACTGAACAGGACTCACCGAGAACTCCTAGATAGTACTATACCTATCGCCAGATAGCAATTCTCTGGTGACACTGGTACAGGTTAGTCTGTAGACCCGAGATCGTCATAAAGCCTTGTGTGGTTCCCACTGTGGTTTGATTTCCTCCCTACCACGGCTCAAAGGAGTCATGCAAACAGGTGGATTTTGGGTACAGTCTGTTGGGTTATGCAAGCACCCCGTCCATCAAACCATGGCCATTGCGGAACAAAATTTTTCAAAAACCGGTGCTAGAACAACCCGAAAACCCGGATCGACCCATAAGCCCCAGATAACAAAACATGCAAAGGAGTTAAAATGGTTATACCGAATGATCCGTGTGCTTCGGTCTTGAATCGTCTTTCCAAGCTCCTAGAGGCCTTCTTGATCAAGCTTGATCTCCGGTCTCCCTTCATCGATGATGATCCACCTGAGAGTCTATGAATCGAGCTCCAACCTCATATTCGAGGTAACTAAGGTATCTAGATCGCTATACTGGATACCGTAGAAGAAGTAGAGAGTGATGAAGAATTAATTTGTCTCAAGATGCCTAAGATTTCTCAACACATGAGAGGGTTTGGATGGAGGTAGAAGAAGATGCCATGAGGATGAGAGTGAGGCAACTCAGGAAAGAAAATGGTTAAGTCTTTTTCTTTGTTGTAAGATTTATTTTTGTGTTAATCCTTTTCAATAATTGAAGCCATCCACATAAATATCCCATGGCTCCAAAATATCTAGATTCAACCAAAAATATCTCAAGTCAACAAAATCTCACAACAAACAAAAACTTAATCATGCTTAGAAAAGTAACCATGGGTCACTAATAAGCCATGCCACCAAAAATACAATAAACACCTCATCCTACACCTCAATAACCTTTTAATCCAAAAATGTATAAACCATAATGAGGTGTAATCCTCTAAAAGTAATTTTGTAAGAAATTACAAGAATACCCCTCATCCGTGTATACATACCTGCATCCATATTCTGAAGAATACGAATACAATGAGACGAAAATAATCCAACAATATAATACTAGGATCCGGTTTAAACCAAAGCCCACTAGTATAATCCGTCCGAACATCATCCGTGCACAAGTACACGAATGTGATCGAACCCTACCGTAAAACCATACGGCCTCTACATCGTTTCGCCCGAAGCAGGGAAACTCTCTGTGTGGGACTTTAAAGACTCATCAATACGCTGGCAGTGGGTTTAACTATAAGCACGTCAACGGCACTAGCTGTACGTAACGGCTATCCAGGTATTGAGCGAAAGGGAGGCCGACGAGCAAACGCATCCTAAAACCCCTACTGAGCCTGACAGTGACAATATCCGTACAGTCCGGTCCGTTCTTCTATGAGTATCGCATATCGAGTCTGGGGGTGGATAAAGTCAGACCCCTAACAACGTGACATTTAGTGTCGGTATGAAGCCCATCACCCACTGAGAAACTACCGATCAGAATCAGTAATTCTTGACTACCTTGGCCGAAGATTTCTGGTGATGGCCACCTATGCACAACGCGACATCAACCCCCAATACCGGAAGAGACGAATCCCCTGACGATCCACTCACTGACTCCATATGGCTTGGGACTGTACCCAACTAAAACCTGTTTACACGACTCCTTTGAGCCATGGTAGGGTAGTAATCAAAGCACAGTAGGAACTCAGACGAGACAGATGACGATCTCAGGTCGAGAGACTAACCTGTATATATGTCACTTGGAAACTGCTATCTGACAATATGTATAATACCAATTAGCATGTTCCCGGCGAGTCCGTCCAGTGTACTCATAACCTAATGAGCACCAGTATACATCTTACGTGAACAAACTGACACCAATGTCTTGTGAGACCGGCCACCGCCCCTCGTCGGGGTCTCGATCAATATACACCAGTCTACTCTGGAGTATCGATGCCCAGTCTCGAAACTCCCACGACTAGGGACATTTAAGGATGTGCTTATAGATTGCCCAGCTCCCACGTATATGATCTCCATCATAATGCTGGTAGTCAAGCAAGAATCCTATGGGCTCTATCAACATGTAATAGTGATCTGTAATACCACCTAATACTGTACATGATGATAAAGACAAACTAGATAGCATATTATCACCTCGAGTAAGATTTTTCTACCGGTATTGGTCATCCCTCAATCATCATAATCACCTGCCTGCGACTACGATAAGTGCTTTGAGGGCACTATAGCCAACAATCTCCCACTTGCACTTAAGGCTAATTATTGCGATGTCGCATATTCACAACTCGTGTGATACCGAACACCCAACTCCTCTACTAATCAGTCTCGCAAAGCTCGTTTGCAAAACTATTGTATTCGAGAAATAGCCTCAGTGAGTGGATCCGCTCCAGTGTTTCTTTCTGTATCTCTCTATATCTCAACTTCGCGGAGAAAACTATCTCCCGAAATAAGCAATACCTGTCTTAGAATATGTCTGGATATCTGATGAGACCCAGTTCATAAATGAACTCCAAATCCAGCAAACTTCGTAGACTGTATTGTCCACTAAATTTAATCAGTATCCTGTACCATGCCTTCCTCAGTATCCGCTTGGACCACCTGTCCAAACTACTACTCCTCATGTGAGGGAAAACTATAATTCTGACATTCGCTCTGTCATCTAGGTCACCATGGAAGCCTGGAATGATAACCGTCTCCTGATAGAGGCTGCCGTTACCAAATCCGTAGAACATCCAACTTATGTTCATAAACTGCTTCCTAATATTTCTCCAGGATTGGATTAATATATAAATATTGCATCTAGTGCAAAAATAATATTTGGTGTGGTACCTGACATCACATGATTGACTCAATTGCCTAAGCAAGTGATATGCCAATCATGCAAATCCATCTCCCCTTTAGTCTGAAAGACATCCTTTAGAGAGGGTGACTTCATCACCTGCAGATACACCACCATGCTAGGAGTCAACCATTCTAAAACACCTTTAGAATAATTTCAAAGTACCCAGATTGGGACACTTCCCAAATCTAGATCTAAAACCATAGATCTAGTAACCAGAAAACCTGATATTATATCCATATCCTATGTGGAGAAACAACTTTGTGACAACCACAGTATAACCGATCGTAGTATAGGAATTTCGCTTCCTATAAATTGCATGTCATCCAAATACCAGGACATTACACCCTACTACCTTCTTACCAGATCCATCTCCTATTCTGACGAGGTCAAAGCCTATGATTGTCACATCAAAAATAGATGATTTAGCTCCACTATATCTGCTTTAGTCTACAAATAGACACAAGCTACTTTTCCACTATGCTTCCGCTGCTCCTACTGACTACAATAACCCTCTGGCAGAGTCATATACTCGTGCATTTCTAAAGTTAGTTTAGAACGACATTATACTCATCCTCCTGCCGGGTCTCATAGTTTATAACAGCCGCAATGGCAAGTCTGGGTAAACAAGAACCTCCCTGTCACCGTTTCTGAGAAGACCAAAGTACCTCTCGGGTGTCTGAGGTTACCCACCATATCTGCGGAGTGGCTAATGGAATGTCAAAACCAGTTGAATCTTTAGGTTCTATTAAATTTTCAATAATCGTTTGTGGTTCTGGAATCACTTCCAGTTTTACCATACCCCCACTAATGTTTTCTGAAAAGAATCAATTTTACTAAAACTGTGGCGAGTCAAGAACAATATATCTATTGATCTTCCAGATGGTAGAAAGTTAACCCTCGTCATAGCCCGGGATAACCCACAAACTGCCATTACTGAAACGTGCCTTGAGTTTGTCCAGAGTCTAGTTTAAGCATAAGCCGGACAACTCCATATACCTTAACATCGTTAAGATATGAACCATTCTATATACGATATATAGAAACAGAGGCACTAATTTAATTGGAACCAGCTTCAAATCATGAAGCTGTCTCCAGTGCATGTCAACTAAGTGGAATGATGCCAAATAACATTACTCATCTAGGAGTGCATCCACATATGAGTAACCTGAAAAAGAAGCAAGTTCTCAAAACCATTACTATCAACGGAATACCTAGCATAATTATCTACATCTATGATCACCTTGAAGAATCCTGATACTTGTAACATGTGGTTCTCTACTTTATTCATATACCTATAACTTCTCAAAATTTGGACCTTGTATTTTAGTGAAACACATATCTAAAAACTAGAGAAGTCACAAGTAAACAGAATATAGTACGAGTACTATCCTCTTTGTCCCAGTGGACACTGGAAAACATAAAATACATTGTATAAGTCCCCTGAGTCAAATAACTCATACCATGTGCATCGTAGATTGAAAACTGTAACATGGTTAAGAAGAATTACACCGTTGTTGAATGCTCCTTACCTACCCATCAACTGATATAGGTAAATGTCATAAATATAATTTCAAAAAGTTATATCTCACTTTATAAAATAAACGTACAGATATATCGGTTGGAAATTGGTGCATAACAATCGGATATTCAAAACCAAATATTTGTCGTCGGGCAAAAACCGAAGTGATTTCCTCAAATATCACCAATTACAACGAATTCCGATATAATGAGGATATAATCATCTAATTTCCAATATCTTACTCCCACTCACCATCTGCAACACCATACAGATATGAGAATCAAATCTGGTAAATACATACCCTGGAGTAAGGATCTAATTAGGAAATCAGTTTTTAATTAACAACACACAGTGAAACTGAAACATGAAAATGTTTCGAAGGGGTATCCGGGTATTCCTTCCACTATCCATATTAATGACTGTAACCGTATATTTCCTTGCCATCTCTCCAATCCCTTTATTTGTTTTTACATATTACCTTCTGTACACCACCCTTAGGCTAAATGGTTTTCTTCCTTCCCTACCGTTCGGCACCGGCCTAAGGTTTGGAAGAAGATTATCCAATAAGCATAATAGGTGTACCCTCCTAATCCTAAGAGCCCTCACAACCTGAGAGAAGATAAAAGGAAAAGACAACTGAATAATCCTTATTCTATTTCTCCTGAACCAGAAACCATCCTCAAACTGGAACAAGTTCTTTCGAGTTCGTATGTAACTATACAATGGCGTATCCAATAAATGTGGATCTTCGTAGTGATACGGAATGTTCCGGAGAAATGCAAAGGTGAAGTATGGGTGGCGATGATATACGCGGTTTCATCATGAATGATAGCAGTCGCAATTTACTTTGCCCTCTTTCTAATCACTTTATTTGTCTTTACTTATTACCTTCTGTACACCACACTTAGGCCAATTGGTTTTCTTCCTTTCCTACCCTTCGGCACCAGCCTATGGTTTGGAAGAAGATTATTCGATAAACGTAATAGGTGTACTGTCCTAATACCAGGAGCCCACATAACCTGAGAGAAGGTAAGGGGAAAAGACAACTGAATAGTCCTATTCAATTTCTCCCGAACCAGAAACCATCATCAAATCTAAAACAAGTTTCTTTGAGTTCGTATGTAACTATACGATGGTCATATCCAATAAATGTGGATCTTCATAGTGATACGAAATGTTCCAGAGAAATTCAAAGGGTAAAAGTAGGAGTGGCAATGATATATGCAATTATGACAATCCAAAAGCCAATGTGATTTAAGAAGATTCGGTTAACTTGGTTCATGAGTTTTAGTCTAGGGTCGGGCCATGGTCGCTGCCAAAGAGAGAGAGAAAAGAAACACTTAGCATGCACTCTAACCTAAATCAGAATGGCTAATCACTTTATCTAATCAGAATGTCTATCACTGTTTCCTCGAATTCTCCTCCAAACCTAAAAGAAGAATTAGTCGGGATCATCTAAAATCACCCGAGGAGTAAATCAACTCATTAGTGGGAATCGGGATCCAACTATCACTGTATGATAACTTGATGGAAGCCACTCAAGTTATCACACTCCAGAAGGTATGCGCATGCCTGGCAAGTTTCAGTTTCTTTAGAAACTCCCGATGTGGATTTTTTCCCCATGCTCTTATGACCTTGATGTAGGCCAACAAATCATAAGTCACATGTCAAGTTCTACCCGTCATTGTCCAGATTAATCCAAACCCACCCGTACTCGCCCTTGACGAAGGCCAACAAAGCTGTACAAATGTTCTAGATTAATGCAAATCCATGCAACAGAAAAGTAACATATAGCTACCATACAATATGCCTTGACATGTGACTAAGCGCAACAAACATAGCATGAATACTAAGCGCTACCTGTCTGAAATGACGGAGGGCAACGGCTGGTTTTTGGTGAAAAACCTTTAACGTAATGAACATGATATCGCTGAAGGAATCCAAGTGGTTTTACAAAAGTATAGTGGCAAAAACTTTTGCTAAATAGGTCACTCCCGGTGAAGGGATCTCGGCTCTTTCCTCGTCGAATGAGGTGCAGGATATTCCATACTGAATACCTCGATACAGAGAAAAAATAATCGACTATAGTGAAGTTATTACGCTGATGCAAACTTCTGCCCAAGGGGTCACTCCCGATGAAGGGATCTCGGCCCTTGCCTCGTCGAATGAGGTGCATGATATTCCCAATCGAATATCACTATGCAAAACAAAAGAAAACATCTGTTATGTCTGTTTTTAAAATACTTAGTTCCAACAACATCAAATAGGTTTGTTTTGTCTTTGCATTGATCAGAATCAACGCAGTCCCATCAATTAATCATACCAGAAAAGAACAAAAAATATGATGTACAAATATACCACTCGCATTCGCCACTGGGCCCCGTCATCACCCGTTAGGTTACTTAACTAAAGACAGAGTAGGGGCTAGACTAGCACGGGTGCAAAACATATACAACATCTACTAGTATATATATAAATATATATAACATTCATCTATGATATAAAGTAACATCTCAGAATATCGGCCAAGCAACACAGAGTGGTGGATAATCCTGAAGCCTCGGGTTTCATTTGAGCTGGAAATGAGACCCGACGTTCCCTGTCGTGTGGATAGCCTGTGCAATGAAAACCTAGAGCTCTACAAGCGCGGCAAGTTAACCGCCAATCCCAGAAGCGAGGCAACCTCAATCAACAACGTGAATGGACCACCATCACTCCATGGAATCCGGTAACTTGAGCACCCCTCCTTAGGTCAACCTATACGCCTACGAGTGCGGCGAATAGCCCGCCAATTCTAGAGTGAGGTCCCCTTCGTCTCACCGCCATGAGATGCGGGCATGTTGCCCTCTAGAACCCGGCTATTCGTGCACTCCACTATGGGGTAATCCTAGTACAGAAAAGAAAATAAGTACAAGGGTGATATCGACCTCAACCCGGTCATGCCCCAAACAAATAATATACAAACGAGCAGTGACGGCAGTCTACATGTCAGACGCTCGCCCCGCAATATCAAATGTATAAATGAAACTAAACTGTACTACTATTGCACCCAAGTTATCCACCACGACAATCCAACCATAACCACAGCACAACACAAAACATCAACGTGAATGTCGCGTTCGTAAAACAGTCTAAAAGAGCATATAGCAGTTAGACGAATTGTACCACTTTAATGAAATTCACGGTCACGGATAATAATGTATGTACCGAAAACTACGACATTAGAATTCTGCAGGCAATTAGCAAACTAAACCAATTTCCAAAACCATGAAAAAACAGTGAGCTAAAGTTCCAAAAACCGACCGTTTAAAGCCAATTTGGAAGTCCGAATCAAAACGAAACATGCCCGAACCTTCGCGGGGAGTTAGAGCACAAAATTAAATTCAAGTCAGGGGGCCAAGAGGGGGTACTCCACCCCTGAGGCCACCATGAGGTGTCCAAGGGTGAGGCAGACCCGAAACCGCCCAAGATGGGGTAGTTTCGGGTCCCCACCGCCAAGACCATTTTGTGGTGGTCTTGGGAAGTAACCCCAGCCATTCGGACCCCCTAGGGATTCCCTAGGGTGCCTATGCACCACCCTGCAGCTTCTCAGTTCAAAATATGAGCCCGCGGGGTATGCAAACTTCTCAAAATTTCAGTTTTTGGAACTGTTTTTGTCGGCAGTATTTGCATGACAAAAATGGTGGATTTCTAATGTCGCAAAGAGTTAACTAAGGCTTATGTAGTGGCTCTGATACCATGTTGGTTTATGAAAGCGCCCCAGCCATCAAACCGTGGCCATTGCAGAACAAAAGTTTTCAAAAACCGGCACTAGAACAACCCGATAATCCGGATCGACCTATAAGCCCTAGATAACAAAATATGCAAAGGAGTTAGAATGGTTATACCGAATGATCTGTGTACTTTGGTCTTGAACCATCTTTCTAAGCTCCTATAGGCCTCCTTGATCAAGCTTGATCTCCTGTCTCCCTTTATCGAAGATGATCCACCCGAGAGTCTATGAATCGAGCTCCAACCTCATATTCGAGGTAACTAAGGTACTTAGATCGCTACACTAGATACCGTAGAAGAAGTAGAGAGTGATGAAGAATTAATTTGTCTTAAGACGCCAAAGGTTTCTCAACACATGAGAGGGTTTGGATGGAGGTAGAAGAAGATGCCATGAGGATGAGAGTGAGGCAACTTAAGAAAGAAAATGGCTAAATCTTTTTCTTTGTTGTGAGATTTCTTTTTGTGTTAATCCTTTTCAGTAATTGAAGCCATCCACATAAATATCCCATGGCTCCAAAATATCTAGAGTCAACCAAAAATATCTCAAGTCAACAAAATCTCACAACAAACAAAAACTTAATCATGCTTAGAAAAGTAACCATGTGTCACCAATAAGCCATGCCCCCAAAAATGCAATAAACACCTCATCCTACACCTAAATAACCTTTTAATCCAAAAAGGTCTAAACCATAATGAGGTGTAATCTTCTAAAAGTAATCTTATAAGAAATTACAAGAATACCCCTCATCCGTATATACATACCTGCATCCGTATTCCGAAGAATACGAATACAATGAAACGAAAATAATCCAATAATATAATACTAGGATCCGGCTTAAACCAAAACCCACTAGTATTATCCGTCCGAACATCATCCATGCACAAGTACATGTATGTGATTGAACACTCTCGTAAACCATACGGCCTCTACATTGTTTCTCTCGAAGCAGGGAAACCCTCTGTTTGGGACTCTAAAGACTCGTCAATACGTTGGCAGTGGGTTTAACAACAAACACGTCAGCGGCACTAGCCGTACGTAACGGCTACCCAGGTATTGAGCGAAAGGGAGGCCGACGAGCAAACTAATCCTGTAACCCCTATTGAGCCTAACAGTGACAATATCCATACAGTCTGGTCCGTTCGTCTATGAGTATCGCATATCGAGTCTGGGGTGGATAAAGTCAGACCCCTAACAACGTGACATTTAGTGTCGGTATGAAGTCCATCACCCACTAAGAAACTACTGATCCGAATCAGTAATTCTCGACTACCTTAGCCAAAGATTTCTGGTAATGGCCACCCGTGCACAACGCGACATCAACCTCCAACACCGGGAGAGACGAATCCCCTGACGATCCGCTCACTGCCTCCATGTGGCTCGGGACTGTACCCAACTAAAACATGTTTGCACGACTCCTTTAAGCCGTGGTAGGGTAGTAATCAAAGCACAGTTCGAACTCACACGAGACAAATGACGATCACAAGTCGATAGACTAACCTGTACACATGTCACCTGGGAACTGCTATCTGACAATAGGTATAATATCAACTAGCATGTTCCCAGCGAGTTCGTCCGGTGTACTCATAACCCAATGAGCACCTGTATACATCTTAGGTGAACAAACTGACACCAATGGCTTGTGAGACCGGCCACCGCTCCTAGTCGAGGTCTCGATCAGTATACACTAGTCTACTCTGGAGTATCAATGCCCAGTCTCAAAACTCCCACGACAAGGGACATTTAAGGATGTGCTTATAGACTACCCAGCTCCCATGTATATGATCGCCATCATAATACTGGTAGTCAAGCAAGAATCCTATGGGCTCTATCAACATGTAATAATGATCCGTAATGCCACCTAATGCTGTACATGATGAGACAAACCAGATAGCATACTATCATCTCGAGTAATATTGTTCTACCGGTATAGGTCCTCCCTCAATCATCATAATCACCTTCCTACGACTATGATAATTGCCTTGAGGGCACTATAGCCAACACAGTCTTGAGTCAGATGGAGGAAATGAGCAATAAGATGGGTTTCGTCTCTCCCGGTATTGGGAGTTGATGTTGCGCTATGCTCGATTGGCTATAACAGCAAGTCCCTGGCCAGGACTGATGATGGGATTTACTGGTAAGTGTTATCAGTAGTTTCTCGAACCGTTATACACCACTCATCGGCATAACTTATCAAGTTACTGGGTTCTGACGTTTACCACCCCCAGACTCGATATGCGACATATCAGACGAAGAGACCGGACTGTACGGTAAGTGTTACTTATAAGCTTTATGAGAGTTTGGACAAGCTTTCTTGTTGATCTTCTATTCGCTCAATACCTGGGTAGCCGTTACATCCAGCTAGTACCGCTGACGGCTTGTGGGTGACTGATATGTTCATTACCTACTGCTGGCGTATTGATGAGTTTTTAGAGTTCCACACAAAGGTTTCCTAACTCAAGCGAAACGAAGTAGGGCACATATGTGATATATGCGCGACCTTGATTAAATACGTGTATGTGATACCGTATTCTAATCTCGCGATATATAATATCGGTCGTCTATATGTGATATAACTGGGTTATTGAATTAAGTGTTGATTCGATAAATTGATATACATATAAATGATATTAGTCGATTATATGTGATATAACCAGATTATTAAATCAAGTGTTGATTTAATAATTGGATATATATTAATATATTTGATATATAAATATATATTAACTAATATAATGCTCACTAAAGATTTTCTTCTCTTGGATAAATATATATATGTTGATATATATAATTATATGATATATATATATATATATATATATTTGTGTGTGTGTTACATATACTATTGTGTCATGGTGGATGATACATTGGACATGGATGTATGAGGCTCACACCAAGACTAAAGATTATATGGGTAATTATTTATTAAGAGTAATTCAAAAATTAGGTGGAAATGAGCATGGCTTAAGATACTTATAGAAGTATGTAGAAGCCATTACTCACCCCACTAATTTTTGTTTTACTCTAGATTTTTTATAACCCAACCATTATCTTTAGCCCATGGTTAACTCTCTACATAATCACTCGAGATATTTTCTCACAACAGTTGATCTTCTTCATCTCTTTCTTGCTCTCTAGCTTTTCATGAGGTGAGAAAAGAAAAAGAAAAAGAGATTTCTAAAGTGAGCAAAATTCCTACTTCATCAATCTATACCAAACTTACCCTTTAGTATAGATTGTTTGCTTCACTAATTTCTTAATTAGTGAAGAGATAGCTTGAGTTAGAGATTCTTCAAGATGGATCATCTTCGGCCTCGAAGATCCTTAAGCAAGCTCGTTCCTTTCACCAAGTAGAGCCTAAGAAGAGCTCTAGGAAGTACTACTTGGAGCTAAGGGACTACTACTTGGAGCTTTAGAAATGAAGGACCGGTCTATAAAGGTTGTATTGTCTATTCACTTAGTGTAAAGTTTGTTTACATGCATAGAAACCCTAATTCTCTAGTTCGATTTTAGGATAGCATGCATTAGCACACTAGATTTTTAAAAATTGTATACTTGATACTTCTTAAAACCTAGTAGTGGTGCTAAGGCATACTTTCATGGTATCATAGCCTAGCTAGAGCATCAGGAGTGGCCTAGACGACGTTAAAGTGTTTGATCGAACTTCGAAACCCGTCAAATTCCTAGTTTCTGGAAATTTTTTCAAAAGTTGGAATTTTTAAGATTAAAAATATGCAAAAAATCATGCAGGCTATATAATGGAGCCCCAAGAAATTCGAAGGCCCAACACCACCACTTGGCTGCGAACCGCGGCCTAACCTAGGGTTTAGCCACGGCTGCGCAGAAAAATTGGTGAGTTGTGGACTCAATTTTCTTTTGTTGCTCCATAGTGATATTTGGCACTTTCTGGGTATTTTTTCTGAGGCTCGAGTTGTTGAGATCTCTTGGATTTATGGGTGTTTGATAATTCGATTGAAATATTTAACATCGTCTAGATTATATTGATATGTGATACAATATTTGGAATCCACAATAATTAGTTTTGTGAAAACTAGTTAGTTGTAAATCTAGCAATTTAGTCTCTTTTGATAGATTGCCATGAAGTTTCGATTCGGATCAAAACACCGTCGCAATCTCGTATAGTACGTGAACACTCGCTGAGTAACACTGCTAGATATCCATGCCCCATAGCCTCGACCAAGTGGCTATAGGAGAACCCCATTGCCTAAAGCATCCACTCGGATGCTCGCAGCCATGGTGTTCGGCCTAAGTGCACTTCATCAATGGTATCAGGTGTGCGGCCATCTACTGAAGTTTCCGACAAGCATTTGATCAGGTTGTCTAGAATCTTGTTGAATTACCCGACTGGTTATTGAAAAGTGTTTTCAGTTCGAGACTAAAATGCGAGATTTATAGTGTTAGGCATGAAATCCGAAGTATGAGATATTTCAGGTTTATGATGTCTAAGGTGTTGCAGATTCTAATTGTTGTATTTTTCATTTTCTTTTCTGCGACTGTAAGTGTAATATGTGGTGTATCGCCGATTTTATTACTATACGTCAACAACAATCGGGATATGCATATTTACTTACGCTGATGACATGTGATGTTTATGTGTTGCTGTGATATGTTATATTGGATCGTCGTGTTTGAATAACCGGGGGTTTTTGCGTGAGATGGGAGTTTTTCATTTTCATTCATGTAAAAATTGTATGTAATATTCTTTTATTGGGACACTTCCGAGTTGAAGATGATGTCACCATTAATGTATATTATTTACTTTTCCGCATTAGGATAGACCCAAGGAGAGGAGTACAAGTAACTAGGTTCTCGAGTCCAGTGGGAGGTCATCTCGAGGAGTCGAGAACGGGTCTCCTAACTCTAGAATTGATGGGGTTGCTTGCCGCTCTCGTAGGGGTCTAGGGATGTGGGTTTGTCTATTCATCACGACCGTGGAATCCGTATTTTTTATTGGCTTAATTTAAAACACGGACCTCCTAGTATATCCTTTATTTCATATGTTGACTTCTGCTGCTATGTTCTGTGATGTGATCATACAACTGCGTGAGATAAATACTTTATATTATATATATGATATATAATAAACGTTGTTTATGTTTTGCACCCGTGCAAGTCCTACCCCCGCTCTGCCGTTAGTTAAGTAACCTAACGGTGCATGACAGGGCCCCGTGGCGAATGCGGATGGCATAAGCGTACGTTTTATTTTCGTTTCTTCTGTGATATTTAGGAAACATAAATGATGGGACGCCATTAATGAGATTAATGAAAAAGAAAGAAACCTAAAGATATTGTAGAATCAAAATTTTCAAAAAGATAGCTCTAGTTTTTGCTATGCATAGTGGTGTTCCTTGATGAATATCCGGCACCTCATTCGATGAGGAAAGAGTCTAGATCCCTTCACCGGGAGTGACCTCTTTAGCAAATGCTAGCAAATGCTACAACCCACTCGGTTTATTTTGAAAACACTCGATTTTAAATGCGGAGCTTAAACCACTCATTTTCAAATCACCTGATTCTACAACGATATCAAGTTCATTATGCAAAAGGTTTTCTTAAAAACCTGTCGTAGCCCTCCATCATTTCATATAAGGGCTATTTAGTATTCGTGCTGCGTTTGTTGACCTTGTCAAGGTATAGTGCGAGGTAGCTGATTAGTGCCTATCTGTAACCATAAAATGCGATTGGATTAGGGTAGTCGTACGGCCTTATTGACCTTGTCAAGGGTCGTACGAGTGGGTTTAATTCAATCAGGAAATGAACGGGTTGAACTTGATTTGTGGTTTATATTTTGTTGACCTTGTCAAGGTCATAAATCGCTTGGGGGCAAAAACAGATATTAGGAATTTCAAGTATTGAAAATTTGCAATGAGATTGCTCACCTTCTATGAGACAGTTGGATCCCGATACCCACTGCAAGTAAATGTTACTCCTGAGAGAGTTTTCCACTTTACAATTAGTCGATCCAGTAGGTGTCTAAGAAAGGTGTTAACAGGGTTATGCCCCTGCGAAAATGAGGTTATTTGCGAAAGCATGGCGAGACTCCCTCGGAGTACCAATACCTGTCTGGCTGACTGATTGGAGAACTTGTAGAGTGTAATTAATCCTGGATAATCTTACTTTTTACGGTTTAAAAGAAGATTTGATAAAAACAGTGGGAGCCATTCTGATTAGATAAGATAATAACCAATCTAATCTTCCAAGAGCGCACGCTAAAGTGTTTTCTTCTCTCTCTCTCCAGGTAGCGACCATGACACGCCTTAATCAAGATAATAATATTGATGTATTAACCGAACCCACTTATTATATTAAGCTGGGGAACGTTGGTTCCACTCTACCTTATGATGTCATAAGTCCGAGCAGGAAATAGGGGAATGCCATGATTCCTACACCACCCAAACAAAGAAAGAGCATGCCGATGCATTTTTCTTCAGGTGTGTTCATAACCGAGAGCTGTTTCTCAGTCTGCTCTACGTCCTGGGTATTAGATATCGGATCAGGATCCCACATATGTAATTTTTTACATAGGCTAAAGAGAGGTAGAGAACTGGGAGAGGATGATAAGTCTGTAAGACTAGGGAATGGTGCTCTTATTGCAGCCAAAGCAATTGGCGAATATCACCTAGTGTTACCAAGTGATAATACAATGATTATGAACGACTGTTATTACATACCGAACTTGATATGCAATATTATATTAGTCTCTTTATTAGCTAAAGAAGGATATAACTTTGTATTAGAGGATAATGTTATGAACATTTTCCTAAATCAAGTGTTGATTGGTTTTGGTACGTTATGTAACGGTATATACGTTCTGAATCAAACCACAGTTCTTAACATACAGAACACACACAAGAGAAAAAGTTCAGAAATGAACGAAGCCTTCTTATGGCATTGTAGACTAGGTTCAGAAATGAACGAAGCCTTTTTATCAATGCGACAAGACTAGCTAAGTTGCATAAAGATGGATATTTGAATCCGTTTGAATTTACATCTTATGAAACTGGCTAGTCATGTCTCAAGGGTAAGTTGACCAAAACTCCGTTTACTGGACACGGAGAAAGAGCTACTAAACTCTTGGGACTGATACATAGTGATGTATGCGGTCTTATATCTACGCATGCCAGAAATAGTTCCTCGTACTTTATCACATTCACCGATGATCTCTCAAGATCCGGACATGTGTTCTTGTTAAAACACAAGTCTGAAGCTTTTGAGAAATTCAAGGAATGTAAGTACGAAGTAGAGAACCAAACAGGTAAAAATATTAAAGTCCTGAGATCTGATCAGGGAGGAGAATACTTGAGCACGGAATTCCGTGACTATTTAAAAGAGAATAGGATTCTCTCTCAGCTTACTTCTCCATATACACTACAGCACAATGGAGTTTCGGAGCGGAGGAATTGCACCCTATTAAATATGGTATGCTCTATGATGAGTACTGCTGGGTTACTTATTTCCTTTTGGGGTTATGCACTTGAGACAACCGCATACCTATTGAATCAAGTTCCATCAAACTCTATGCCTAAAACACCATATGTGATATGGAGTGGAAAGAGACCATATCTTAAACGAGTTAAGATATGGGGTTGTCCGGCCTATGTTAGAAAATAAAATCTGGACAAGCTCGAGGCAAGGTCAGTTCTTTGCAAGTTTATGGGATATCCAAAGAATTCACATGGATATCTATTCTACCATAATGAGGAACAAAAGGTGTTTGTTGCTCAGCATGCCACCTTTTAAGAAAAGGAATTTCTTGTGAAATAAATTAGTGGCAATGAGGTAGAACTAGAAGAAGTTCTAGCCTCACAAACTACAACTGATGATTTGGTGGAACCAGAGGATCCAATAGTCCACAATGAACCTCAGCCTCTCCACAGATCTAGTAAGGTTCCTCATCCACCTGAAAGAAACTACGATTTTCTCATAGACGGTGGGACTGAGGATTGCATCATGGAAGATGATGACCCAACTGTTGGCTATAGTGCCCTCAAGTCAATTATTGAATCGCAGGCACGCGATTGTGATGATTGAGGGAGGACCTATACCGGTAGAATAGTCTTATTCGAGATGATAGTATACTATCTGCTTTGTCTTTATCATCATGTACAGTATTAACTGGCATTACAGATCACTATTACATATTTATAGAGCCTATAGGATTCTTACTTGACTACCAGCATTATGATGGCGATCATATACATGGGAGCTGGGTGGTCTATAAGCACATCCTTAAATGTCCCTAGTCGTGGAAGTATCGAGACTGGGCATCAGTACTCTAGAATAGACTGGTGTATGCTTATCGAGACCCCGACGAGGAGCGGTGGCCGGTCTCACAAGCCATTGGTGTCAGTTAATCACCTAAGATAGTATGCAGGTGCTCATTGGGTTATGAGTACATTAGACGGACTTGCCGGGAACCTGCTAAATGGTATTATACATATTGTCAGATAGCAATTCCCATGTGACATGTGTACAGGTTAGTCTGTCGACCTGAGATCATCATTTGTCTCGTGTGAGTTCCCACTGTGCTTTGATTACTACCCTACCACGACACAAAGGAGTCATGTGTTACGACCCGAAATTTAGTTCGTGACCGGCACTTAAATCACGCAACGTTTAAAGGCGTACGTAAATTAAGTTAGCCGAAGCCCGGAAATCTAAACCTTTTAAAGAAAATAAAAGAGGTGAAGTTTTGAAATAAAAGTATGATGAAATCAAAAGTTTTCTTAAATGCATAGATAATAGAACATGAAAATTCAAGTGGATTATACTAGTTGAAAAACATGTTTCTTCCCTTTTTTTTGAAAATTTGGGCAGTACCTCCCTTATATATTTTGATCCAAAACCACATATACAGGATAACAATAAAGGCATCCCCAAGCGGGAGCTATCTCTTCGCCAATCGGCGGAATCACAACCACGCAAGTCAGGAATATATGTATGCGACGCCCAACGGCGAAGATTAACACAAAAGGATAATGTACAGAAGCAAGACATCAAATCCTCCAATAGCGAACATATAATCCGTCACTCTAAGTCTTGCAAGCACAAGTCTTTCTAAGTCTTACTAATTATACAAATATTAGTTTCTGATTGATGGAGTTGACTAGATACAACAGGAATAATAATACAAGAGTGGGCACGATCCAATATGTCCCACCTACCAAAGCAAATCATCCGAATGCAAGCTGTGTGCCAGTGATACCGCTACTAATCCATGCGATCAACCTGCAAGAACTGTGGCACAACAGGGGTGCGTTGCCAACTCGTGAGTAGAAAACATCAGCAAGTAGAAATCGAATAAAACAACAATTCCTAGGTCAACTATATCATAAAAGTAATACTATGATATCTAGGGTGACCGTATCTGCATATGAGCCAACAATATAATCAATGCTTGTATGCATATGGATATCATCCATGTGTCCATCAATGACACGACAACATCATGGAACCTGAGTGTCCAATATCGACACTCAAAACGTCATGAAAGCATATGCATGTAAATATGAGAATATTAACCAACGTGTGTCCATCAATGACACATCAAATCATGGAACCTGAGTGTCTAACATAGTCACTCGAAATATCATGAAACCCGTGCCTAACATCGACATGTAAATCCTCATATCTCGGGCTCCATCAGTCCGGATCGGCCCATGTGCTCCGTCAATCCGGATCGGCCCATATCATCTCACGACTTCGGTCGGTATCCTCCGGATAACCGTCGAGCCCAATACTATCACCGGTTGGTAGTGGCCCCTCTTTCAGGCTGATCGTCTACTGCACAACATACCTTTTTGCCCCGGGATACCATACCAGGTCCACCATGAACCCGCAAACGGATCGTCCATCTCCTCGAATCGGGTTTCACAAACCAGTCACAGCACCGAGAAAACTCATGGTGGACGTCTCGAAATATCATATCAAGAGAAATAGGATTTTTAAAACAATACATGATTTTCTTTGAAATATAACCATGGTTCTCAAATCCAGAATCTCATGAAAACAGCATCTCGATGCGTATAATGATAAAGCATGATGTATGCAAACATAATACAGAAATGTGAGCATATCAAGTATATCATGCAACATAGCATAATGATGTGAGCATAGAAATATATCATGCCAACGAGTCATGTGACAGTACTGAACAATTAAGAGTAATAGCATGATGTAGCAATTCTACTGTGTAAGTGACATAGTAATTGTCGATGATGAAAGTGTGTGAGCCGGCAAATCTGTGTGAGTGTAACATACGCATTATCGATAATTGTATAGGTGTACTAGCACAGGTATATGTATTGCAATGAGAGTATCATGAACATAGCAGAAAGTAAATTGTGAGCGCAATGCTATAAAGTATACGAATCTAATCTAACATCTACGTAAATGCTAAACTAAGCGGTGTAGATAGGGATTAAATATCTATAACATATCCGAGTCGATGAATCTATCGATCGGCATGCAGCCTCACAACATCACGTACGGTGTAATCCATCGTACGGCATCCTCCAGTTAAGAGTATGGATCAATCATCAGGTAAAACTCATTGCGTACGGTAATCTATCGTACGGCGGTATTAAACAAATAGGGATTCTATCAACCTATATAATAATGAGGGTACGGATCTAACGTCTCGTACAGTATATCACTCATTATTCTTACAAATATAGATTTATCTTATTTTACCGATCTTATAACACGTCTATCTCAATCTTATCATATTCATCGATCTCATGTCATATCCTTATACATCTTGTTTCATATCTTATATCAATCATATCCGCTAGTATCATCTCATCTCATCGCCTACTAACTCTTTTAACCATATCCATAAGTTTCTCACATAATTTCTCCAACTATATTCTATATATATTGGTTTCCATTTATAATTTGAGGGAGTGCTATACGCCATCCACCCAACTTCCCATGTAGATATAAATCTACTCACTTGTGGAACTACTTGTTCAGCCGTCGTCGATGTGCTTCGTCGTCTCGGAATCTACGCGAAAGTACCTACAATCAATACACAATCGCAATGCTATTAAAATCAATTCCGAAAACCGAAACGGCACACGAAGTGCTCATAGGTTAGAACCTATAGTTTACGCATGCAAAAACAACCAAACAACCCTCGTCGTTGACGTAAAAACATCCAACGACCAAATCTCATATCTAATATCAAAACCAAGAATTCCAATATCGAGAAACATAGCCAAAACCAAACCAATATGCTCCCAGATTTTGGCTCAGATCAATTGGGACTAAACAAGAAAGTATTGGGGATAGGTTATAGGGTAAGTGAGCTACAGCCAAAAACTCAACACCAGTACCCCACAAAAATCCGGCGACATTGCCTCACAATCCGATCTCGTCGGCCTAGGTAGGGTGAAATTGGCTTGAACTTTGGTGGTGGTCTTCTGGTCGTTTATCTAGGTCACTAGACTTGTTTGATTTTCTCATAAATGGTTCAAGTTGCTCCAGATACCCTGTAGGCTAGCAAACTCCACAAAACCGACACGAAACAATTTCTAAGTTCGTATTTTGGTGTTAATCTCGGGTCTTGGCCAGTAAAACAACACTAAGAGTTAAGTAAACACCCACTACAGATCACAAGTCCACACAAACACCTAAACCTTCTCTTGGAATTTCCAAACATCACTAATCTAAATCGGTTTAACTCTAAACTACTATAGGGTGCTAGGAAACTCAAAAACTAAACTAAAAGTGTAGGAATTATCTCATTTGGCAACTCAAGAATTTTCTTAAATTGCTCAAAATCTTCAAAATCCAACTTTGATTGGTCCAATGGGTTTGTAGAGAGGTTGTGATCATTTTTTGTGAATGGGTTGTAGGGTTTTGGCAAAGTTTTGGAGATGAAACATGGAGGTAGAAGTGGTGGAGGTAGCATGAAGGGGGAGATGAAGAAAACCATGGGGGAAAAAGAAGGCATCCCCCTCTCTCTCCTATCCTCACTCTCTCTTATTCTCACCCTCTCACAAGCCCATGCCTCATCATTTGGTCCCCCTCTCTCTCTCCAATAATTCTCTTTCTTTTCTTTTTCTTTTAAAACCAAATATCAACAATTACAAATGAAACAACATGCAACATGTCATGGTGCACTAACGATGGAAAAATGTAGAAATACGGATTTAGCCTAATCGCGATTAGTAGTGCACTAATCAAGTTTAATTTTAAACTTGCATATAATTAATTATAAAAATGCCCAAATCTGATAAATATATTTTTAAATGAATAAATCATTTTAATCTTCAATTATTTCCCAAATATTTTTATATATTTATACCATTTTACGAAAACCCCAAATTCGCAAATCGAATAGTTTTTGCGAAATATATTATTTTAATATTAAATTCCAAAAATAATATTTTATATTTCTGAAATGTTACAATCTTCCCCCTTAAATAAATTCGGTCCCCGAATTTAAATTTAAATCCCCAATTACTAAAACATTTCAATAATCAGCTCAAATCAACGGGGCTCCAAAATCACGGTAGATACAGAAATACTACAGCGCATCGTGTGCGCCTGAAAACAAGTATGAAACTCAAAATCGAACTCCGTCAAGCGTCACACAATCATCGGAGTTACAATAGAGATACAGATCTCAAAATCCACCACTGAAATCCAATATACACTAGTCGAATACTATAATACGTATATAGTACGCATCCTTGGGAAAAATCTCCTAAAACTGAATAAAACACATGCAAAATCTTTTCTGAATCGCCGTGTGATGCTTAACTCATAGCACAAGTGACGGATGCTCATTTGTAAAGTAATAGATACACGTTCATATATGTTTGCTCAAATATTCGTTCCGCCCTTTTGAAATATCCCAAAAGGTTTTTCTTTATAAACGTTCGTGTCACTCGCGGACACGTAGGAAATAGCGAGACTATAGCTCCTTTTTGAAAAGCTCTTGGTAAACTTTTTATACATGCAAATTACTCAGGTACTGTCCTCAGATCAGTCATGTTCGGTTACTATATATATATATATATAGTACTCAATATCAAAATATAATGCCAAAGGGCAAAAATCAGCCTCAAAAGGCGTATTCAATAATCATGTGTGTCTGGTGCGCACGGAAATCAAAGCCAAATACAAGTGCTACGAATGTGCACAAAAACCAAACTAAGTGCAACTGGTATGCACAAAAGTATCAGTCAAATGCAATGGGTGTGCATGACAACAACATCAAGTGCATCTAGAGTGCACGAAAATCTCAACCCAGTGCAACTAACCTGCACGAATGAAAATTCGAATCAAGTGCATTCAACATGCATGAATAGAACCTCAATAAAGTGCATCCGACATGCACGAACAAAATCTAAATCAAGTGCATTCAACATGCACAAATAAAATCTCAATCAAGTGCATCCGACATGCATGAATAACATCTAAATCAAGTGCATCCAACATGCACGAATAAAATCTAAATCAAGTGCATCCGACATGCACGAATAACGTCTAAATCAAGTGCGTCCGACATGCACGAATAAAATCCCAATCAAGTGCATCTGGTGTACACAAAATCCCACACCATGCACCTAATATGCGCAAAAATCCAACCCAAGCGCGTCAGATCCGTATAAAGCATCTAGTGTAGTAGCATGCACGAAAACGAACGTCAAGTGCAAACGCGCACAAAAACATAAATCTGGTGAAAAAATGCTCAAAGATATAAATCGGATGCAACCAATGTACGGAGTATAGATCTAGTGCAACAATGCACGAAATACCAATCTGGTGCAACCAATGCACGAAATATAAATCTAGTGCAACAAATGCACGAAATACAAATCTGGTGTAAGAAATGCACAAAATATAAATCTAGTACAACAAATGCACGAAATACGAATCTGGTGCAACAAATGCATGGAGTATAGATCGAGTGCAACCAATGCACAAAATACAAATCCGGTGCATCCAATGCACGAAATACAAATCCGGTGCATCCAATGCACGAAATACAAATCCGGTGTAGCCAATGCACGAAATACAAATCCGGTGCATCCAATGCACAAAATACAAATCCAGTGCAATCAATGCACAAAATACGAATCCGGTGCATTCAATGCACAAAAACTCATCCATATCTCAAATTCTCACAAAAACAACACCGAGCATGCCAAGGTGTATTAAAATCATAAGCATGTGCAACTGCGTGCACAAACACGTATCAATGCACTGCAAGCACATGTGAGCTATACCGAGTGCAAAAATCAAATCGAGTGCGTACCACATGCACAAAATCAAATCAACCGTATGAAATCCACGAAATCAAAACCACGTGCTACCAAGGCACAAAATCGACATCAAGTGCAATAGATATGCACAATTCATAAACCAACACAACGGTGTATAAAACATATATCAAGTGCAATAACTATGCACAAAATATAAATACCCAGTAAGTGCAGCCATGGTGCACGAAAACAATATCTTGAAACCCAATCATCAAAACTCAAATCCAAGCTATATAAGCATGATACTCCGATCACAAATACAAATCGCAACAAATGATATTGAGGTACACCTCCTACAATGTCGAAAAATGCCGGTGCGCCTAAAACTGGTAGAGCAAGAACATCCGCTTGCTTCCTGCTCACGGTCTGGCATCCTCTATCTTTGGGTCCTCATTTTCTCTGTGGATTACCAATCCCGCAATCCATCGGCTTATCGGCCCGGTCAGGTGTACTAACGAAAACGATTCCGCTCTGACACTCCTCTGGTCATCTCTCGGCCAATTGTATGACCACTCGTAAAGCAGCACGTCGCTGGCGTCGGCCTCAAGGTCTCTTCCGATCTTGCCTATACCAAACTATACGGAGGCTGGTACTCTTGCATAATCTTTTCTCGTTTTCTGGACATCTGCGTTCTCAGCACAGCATTTCCTTGGGAACTGACCGTATCCCAACGTCTCTGTATACATATCAGATCTCTAATCTCAACGGGGAGTAACAACAGCTCGTTAACATCTCGCATGAACCTCTTGTTTCACCTGTCTTCATTATCGTTCACATCAAAATCACATCATGCTATCTGCGTACTGCAATTGTTCTCGGCTACAGTCAATCCGGAGTCTCTCACACGGACTCGAAATTACGAACTCGGTATCTTCATCACTCTGTAGAAGATATCTGGCCGAACACGTCCTCGGGAATTCATCCCAACCATCGGAGGAATATACTTTATTCATTCGTTCTCGATCAACTCACAATGAATCTGGGCGAGGTCCTTTATCCAAAGCTGGTCAACTTACTGATCTTCTATCGGATCATCCAACGAACAAGTCATCTCGGGATCGATCTACTCTAGATCTGAATAAGATTCTCCACACTGGAGATCTTCAATTCAACTGAGCCTGCATCGGCGCATCAAATCAGACGAATCATCTCAGTCGCTCAACTTAACTCAAGATAGACTAGCTATCTTCTATCGCATCTCTGTCTGAATGCTCCAGCGATCTCGGCTCATAAGCTCTAGAAGCGACATCCCATCAATCTCAGCAACGACTGGGTCATCTATCTACGCAGCAGACAACATCGCAAACTCTGAGGTAAGCTTTACATCAACAGTCCTCTCACAACAGGCGGCCTTTATCAGTGGTCCAATCATCTGGTGCAAAACCGAACACAAGCCTCAAATGAGAGGTCCCAACACAAACACTAAATCGAGACGTTTCCATGTCACCAGAAAACACGATGGCCGGTCCTTGTCCATGACAAGCTCTCCCTGACTGCATCACTAGCAACAGCTCAATCTGCGCTCAAACCATGGTGGCAGGAATCTCAAGCATGTATCAATGAAGATAGATCAAAGGAATGAAAGGAATCAACAGATCCAGAAGGGATACATGATCATAAGGAGGAACGGAATCAATGAGAGTATGATCATGGGAACGAATAGAATCAAGGATCTCATGTATATACATCCTAAGATCACTTAAGCGGAGTATCGTATCGTAAGTATGCCGTGGAACATACGCACGGTACGTCACTCTACTTGAGTTACCTAGTCCATCAATCAGTGTCAACCTATATAACAAAAGTTCGGGTCTAATACCCCTTGTTCAAGTCTACGTTCCGTAAGGTTAGGCCTAGGTTCTGAAATAGATTACACCCCAGACTCCACATAGTCAAACCTAGACTCGAACCAAAGTTAAACCTAACGCTCTGATACCAACTTTGTCACGACCCGAAATTTAGTTCATGACCGGCACTTAAATCATGCAACGTCTAAAGGCGTACGTAAATTAAGTAAGCCGAAGCCCAAAAATCGAAACCTTTTAAAGAAAATAAAAGAGGTGAAGTTTTGAAATAAAAGTATGATAAAATCAAAAAATTTCTTAAATGCATAGATGATGGAACATGAAAATGCAAGTGGATTATACTAGTTAAAAAACATGTTTCGTCCCTTTTTTTGAAAATTTGGGCAGCACCTCTCTTGTATATTTTGATCCAAAACTACATATACAGGATAACAATAAAAGCATCCCCAAGCGGGAGCTAGCTCTTCGCCAATCGGCGGAATCACAACCACGCAAGTCAGGAATATATGTATAAGACGCCCAACGGTGAAAATCAACACAAAAGGATAATGTAAAGAAGCAAGACATCAAATCCCCCAATAGAGAACATATAATCCGTCGCTCTAAGTCTCGCAAGCACAAGTCTTTCTAAGTCTTACTAATTATACATATACTAGTTTCTGATTGATGGAGTTGACTAGATACAACAGGAATAATAATACAAGAGTGGGCACGATCCAATATGTCCTACCTACTAAAGCAAATCACCCGAAAGCAAGCTGTGTGCCAGCGATACCGCTACTGATCCATGCGATCAACCTTCAAGAACTGTGGCACAACGGAGGTGAGTTGCCAACTCGTGAGTAGAAAATATCAGCAGGTAGAAATCGAATAAAACAACGATTCCTAGGTCAACTATATCATAAAGGTAATACTATGATATCTAGGGTGACCGTATCTGTATATGAGCCAACAATATAATCAATGCATGTATGTATGTGGATATCATCCACGTGTCCATCAATGACACGACAACATCATGGAACCTGAGTGTTCAACATCGACACTCGAAATATCATGAAAGCATATGCATGTAAATATGGGGATATCAACCAACGTGTGTCCATCAACGACACATCAAATTATTGAACCTGAGTGTCTAACATCGACACTCGAAACATCATGAAACCCGTACCCAACATCGACACGTAAATCCTCATATCTCGGGCTCCGTCAGTCTGGATCGGTCCACAGGCTCGTCAATCCGGATCGGCCCATATCATCTCATCACTCCGGTCGGTATCCTCCGGATAACCGCCGAGCCCAATACTATCACCGGTAGGTAGTAGTCCCTCTGCCAGGCTTATCGTCCATTGCACAATATACCTTTCTTGCCCTGGGGTACCATACCGGGTCTACCATGAACCCACAAACGGATCGTCCATCTTCTTGAATCAGATTTCACAAACCAGTCTCAGCACCGAGAAAACTCATGGTGGATGTCTTGAAATATCATATCAAGAGAAACTGGGTTTTTTGAATAATACATAATTTCCTTTGAAATATAACCACGGTTCTCAAATCCAGAATCTCATAAAACAGCATCTGAGTGCGTATAATCATAAAGCATGATGTATGTAAACATAGTACAGAAATGTGAGCATATCAAGTATATCATGCAACATAGCATAATGATGTGAGCATAGCAATATATCATGCCAACGAGTCATGTGACAGTACCGAACAATTAAAAGTAATCGCATGATGTAGCAATTCTACTGTGTAAGTGACATAGCAATTATCGATGATGAAAATGTATGAGCCGGCAAATCTGTGTGAGTGTAACATACGCATCATCGATAATTGTATAGGTGTACTAGCACAGCTATATGTAATGAATGAGAGTATCATGAACATAGCAGAAAGTAAATCATGAGCGCAATGCTATAAGGTATACGTATCTAATCTAACATCTATATAAAGGCTAAACTATGAGGAGTAGACAGGGATTAAATATCTATAACATGTCCGAGTCGGTGAATTTATCGATCGGTA
Organism: Agapanthus africanus; assembly: GCA_030015575.1. NCBI lineage: Eukaryota > Viridiplantae > Streptophyta > Magnoliopsida > Asparagales > Amaryllidaceae > Agapanthus > Agapanthus africanus. The sequence goes on along the minus strand of JASDDO010000024.1, from coordinate 889,557,601 downwards.
TTCAGCCTCACAATATCACGTACGGTATAATCCATCGTACGGCATCCTCCAGTCAAGGGTATGGATCAATCATCAGGTAAAACTCATCGCGTACGGTAATTGATTGGTTCGAAAAAGTGTGTTTGTAGTTAACCGCAATCAATAACGGTGTCGCGTGTAGCTAGACCGAGATGAGTACGGGTCGTCCTCTGGGAAACGTTGAACCTTTTATTTTTACTTTAGATGTGTTGAAAAAGAGAGGAGGAAGAAAGAATTTTGCGAAAAGTTTCTAGATCTATTTTAAACAAGAATGTAAAATATAGATCTAGATTATTTTAGAGATTTAAATAATATAATAATAGGGCTTGTAGGGTTCGTTAGGATTTAGTAGTTATGGAAGATTAATTAAAAGTTATCCTTTTTATCCATTAATAGATTTAGAACTAGAACGACGGTGATGCGTGTAGATTAGGGTTTCTGGAGGGAAAAGGAATCCCACTCTTAACCCTTATCTCGACACGAAACTCCGTTCATTATCTAGCCTTTACCAAAACAATCATTAATCTAATCTCTAATCGTGGTCGGAACTAGCAAAGAATTGCTAGCGCGCCCGATTAGGATGTTAATGATTCTTTTGATAAAGTTCCTAAACTTTATAGGACTTAAAAAGGGTTTAATTATTTTCATCGTCCATTAGCCTACCCTAATCCTACGAACCCTAACAAGCGGAGAATTACTCGCGCATGTTGGGAAAAGAAGATGAAAAGATAGAGAGGGAAAACATAATGTAAAATGCAAAAGAATTAAATAAAACAACTACCTTTATTAATCAACTTGAACAATCTACACTTTGATTCCTTAGAAAATGATTACAAAGACTAGTTTGCTTCTCGATCTCTTCCAAGGGGGTAGATGAACCGTTGATGATCAGCCTGGATGCGTGAGCCGTCTTGGACTTCGTGATCTCGTCGGCTTGATGTCTTCTAACTTTAGCCCTTGGTCCTTTATATAGCCCTCAAAGAAGAAAAACTAGTTACCATATATGGTGACTTCCTAATATGGTAACTTTCCATGCCTGGATTCTGAGTCCCTGTCAGTATTGATTTTATGATTTTGGCAGATTTTTGATCCTGACATCTTGAACATCTTGATCTCTTGACCTGAGCACAATATCTTTATGAATAATGTTAGTTTATTTATTAAATTAGAGAGAGTGTGTCTTAATCACTATATATGGTAATAAATTTTTAAGAAACTTGATTAAGAATATTTAATATGCTATGCACTTTATATGGTAATAAATCTTTAACAAACATGATTAAGAATATTTGATATGCTATGCATCTTTTAATTAATAAAATATTATGCATATATTTTGAAATATTATTCTAACCATTTGTATGATATTATATCTTTTTAAGAATTGTGATTAGAATATTTGATATGATATGCATATTTTCAATTACCAAAATATTATATAAATATAAAATGCTTATATTTTCCTTCATAATATTAATTATAATATATAAACATATGGTAAATAGTATTTTGCAGATAAATCCAAATATGCTTAATATTTATAATAAACACCTTTTATTATTTAAGAAATGTAAGGAAAATACTTATACCAAAGTGCAATATTTTCAACTGAACAAATACCCCCAAACTTAAGTTTGATCGTCCCGAGCAAACTAATTATTTAAGAGGAGAAAAAGAAAGGAGAAAAATAAGCACACTTTCGTAGGCAGACACGATTGCACTGAGCACGTGCAACAAGCCGTTAAACCTCTAGGTGTCCCTAGTAGGAGGAGTGTTGTCTCCTGAGGGTTTTCAGCGGATTACACCCACAAAATCCTATAACAAAAGAAAGATGGTGAAATTTACATATAAAGATAAGAACCATAAAAGAAAGGCCTTGAAAAGAAGAGTTTCCAACTATACTAGCTTTTCAGTTGTCATGAGCCCTATCTTAATAGTCATGAAAAAATGTTAGAAATCACATCATCCCTCAATAAAATATCGTCTTTATTCTTCATTCCTATCTTTCATCCAAACATTGATCATAGAACCCCACGTGTGTGTAAAGAACATCCCTACACTCGGAGAATTCAATTCAAGCTATCATACTCTTGTCCATCTACCTCAGTACTTTTTAATTTGATGAATATTTTGCTCACACATTTTCATGCGACCGTTAATACTTCTTGAGGGACTAACCGACCGATTACTCATGTGCTTGCTGATTCGGTGATAATCTTTTCCTCGTCTTGCACCACCTAAGGCTTAGCAGTGACTCCCAGACCAGTTGGCCTTAGGGCACTAGGTGAAGAGGCACCCTCGCTATATTTTTTTATTGCTGCCTTGGCGATACAAAACCAGTGTTCATTTTTTTCTTTTCACCATTTTTATATTTTCTTCATTTTTTTATTTCCTTCATACTTTGGCTTTTAGACAAGAGCATTTCAAGGTATCCTCTACTATCCCGAGTTTCAAGACGTGTGTAGGTGCATATTGTAGGGTATCAACATTCAAATGTTTGGCTTCCAGAATAGAAACTATTTTTCAGACTTATTTTTATCCTCAGATTAGTGACTTCCTTCATCTTACTAACCCTTGGGACAACAGCTCATAACTACTTATTACTAGTTCGTGTAAGAAAACTTCTAATTTTCTTGGTTTTCTTAAACTATTCCAATCTTTTGGATGTAATTTTTCACTTTCTACTCTTTTGTTATAATTTTTTTTTTAAATTTTTGAAAATGTTGTGCTTATGCAAAATATGATGCAAATTGATGTGTAAATAAGTACAAACCTCCCCCAAACCTGTTTACAGCAGTGTCCTCACTGATGTCATCCGTTAAGCTCAAAAACCTGTAGACTTGGGAGGAAATTATTAATGGGGGAAAGAATATATGAAAGTGAATATGCTCCCCAAACTTATTTTTGGCTCACAAATTTGAGGACAAAAGTTATGATCAAGAGCCAAAAATATACCCCCCCTCAAACATGAGTTAGACAATATGAAGCATTTTAAGAGGGGGTGAGTCATTTGGTCAAAGTAAGGCTTTACAAAGACCAAAAGTTAACACCAACCATTCAAAGATTTTATCAGTATATCGTATAGGTTGGTGGAAGAATGTGTTGTATCGACTCAAGAAAAAGTGGGGAAGGCATAAGAGGTGGTCTGGAAAGGGTTTGAAATTAGAGAAAAGAAAGAATGAGGATGAATGTGAATGATTAGAAAGAAGGAATGGTGACGGTTCAACCTCTAGAGGTGGAGATTGATCAATCACAAAATCCGTATTGTTTAAAAATTCAAGTTCGTCAGCAAAAAGTTCTTCAAAACTTTTATCAATAGTGTGATTGAACATTTTGCTGTCAAAGAGTTTTATGCCAGAATTTATTCTACTTGATTCATAAAAAATCACTGAGGTAGAGGACTCAAAAAACTCATCTACCTCTTTTTCAAAAATATCCAAATCAAGTTGAATTTCTGGTATTATTGAACTTGAATTAACAGATTGTGATTTATCAAAACTCACTGAAACTATAGGAACAGAAGAAGAACCGGAGAAAGTAGAAGGTGAAATGGGTAAACAAATTGGTATTTCGAGTGTTGCTGAGCCAGATGTGGAAGATGGAGGTTGTATTTCGGTCTGATCTTCGGGTATACCATTATCATCAACTTCAAGACATATTTGGGGTTCGGGAAGAATTAAAGGCTCAAGATGATGACCATAAGGAAGTGAAAGGATTTGATGAATTGGTGGGCCAAAATCATCCAAAATTTCGGGTTCATCAATCAAAATATCCCCAACGTCAATCACCTCATTCAAGTGAAGGTTAAAATTCTCAAACTCCTCATCAAAAGTATGGTTTTCAATCAGTTTTGGTTCAAGAGTAGAGGTGTAGAGATCACAAGGGTTGGGTATGGTTTCACTTGAAAGGGACCCTTCACAGTTGGGTAAATCAAACACTACAAAGTCACACAACTTATCAGTCATTCTATTTGGTGTACTTGATGAATCTATGAAACTGGAGTTGTGGATTTCAGTTTGGAGGTACAGTTCTGTCTTTTTACCCAAATCCTTCATAATTTGGTTTGACATTTCCATAAATTTTTCTAATGTCTGCTCCAGACTAGTCTTGGGCTGATAAGGGGTTTCAGTATAAGATTGAAATTCCTGTGGATAATTAAAACTCCCAAATGACTGATTAGAAGAACTGCCTAGAGTAGGTGGAAAAGTCGGATTGGATTGATAGGAATAGAATGGTTGCGGAACTTGGGTAGGAGTAGGATCAATATTATGATAAGAAGAATATTGATATGGGTTGGTTGGTTGGCTATTTTCAACAGACATCTTATATGCCACAAACCGCATATCAAACTCTTCTCCGGACAGTGGTGGTGATGGTTGATATTGGTCCGGGTTGAAACTTTGGCCTCTAGTCCTAGCTATGTGCTCAGCAATGGACATTCGTCTAGGGGCTTCCTCACTCTGGGTATGAACTGAAATAGGTGTAGGATTAGGATATGGTTGATAAGACCTAGACTGAGGTGGCCAACTGTTTCTTCCTGCTTGTTCTATATGATCTCTTAAGGACATAGAAGAGCCGGACGGTATACCGAAGGGATTTCGAAAACAAGAGATATCTGGTTGTAGACAGCAAAGCTCGGCGAGTGTTCTTCTGTTTAGGTCACCCATTATAAGAAGAGAAGAAAGGGGAAGGGGTAAAAAGGAGAGAAAGTAATTGGTTTGTTTTGAAAAATGACGGATTTAGACAAATCACAAAAAAAATGCACAACCCTAGAACTATGGTTACCTAGGTCCAGTCTCTAGACAGCTCCTAACTAAGGCTAGAAATAGGACCTCAAACCGCCTCTTCACGGACAAGTACGGCCAGGTAAGTGGGAAGGAACCACCACTACAGTGGGCCTAATTAAAAACCACTAGCCTAGACACCGCAATGTCAGTTAGGATAAACGGTCGATGCCTATACTAGTCTTTTTCCTATTGAGCTCGACAGTCCTTAGAGTCTGGTCTAGATATTTTTTAAATTAATGAAGGGTTGTTCTATATGCTAGGTTTGTGATTTGTGGGGCTTAGGAAGGGTGATGAAATCCCCACCTAATCTTGATTTGGTCTTTGCCCCTTAAAGATCCGTTTTAAAATATGCAAAAACAAACCGAAAAACAAAACTTTGCAAAAAGATTTTTGAGCGGCGATATTTTGCAAAGAATCCTGCAGAAAATCGATTTTATTGGATTTTAGAGGAGAGAGAAGGGAGTTAGAATCTTACCAGAGAAGTGTGAACCCTAGATCTCCTGTTTCCTCAAGTCCGTGACTCCAGATTTCCTCGCAAAAATTCACACAATAATCGTTAAATATACAATTTGCAGTTTTGTTTTAATAATGATATGACTCGTCGAAGAATTCAACACAAATAGTAAAAATAAAAAATTACGCACGTTTCCCCGGCAACGGCGCCATTTGATTGATGTGAAAAAGTGTGTTTTTGTAGTTTAACCGCAATCAATAACGGTGTCGCGTGTAGCTAGACCGAGATGAGTACGGGTCGTCCTCTGGGAAACGTGGAACCTTTTACTTTTACTTTAGATGTGTTGAGAAAGAGAGGAGGAAGAAAGAATTTTGCGAAAAGTTTCTAGATCTATTTTAAACAAGAATGTAAAATATAGATCTAGATTATTTTAGAGATTTAAATAATATAATAATAGGGCTTGTAGGGTTCGTTAGGATTTAGTAGTTATGGAAGATTAATTAAAAGTTATCCTTTTTATCCATTAATAGATTTAGAACTAGAACGACGGTGATGCGTGTAGATTAGGGTTTCTGGATGGAAAAGGAATCCCACTCTTAACCCTTATCTCGACACGAAACTCCGTTCATTATCTAGCCTTTACCAAAACAATCATTAATCTAATCTCTAATCGTGGTCGGAACTAGCAAAGAATTGCTAGCGCGCCCGATTAGGATGTTAATGATTCTTTTGATAAAGTTCCTAAACTTTATAGGACTTAAAAAGGGTTTAATTATTTTCATCGTCCATTAGCCTACCCTAATCCTACGAACCCTAACAAGCGGAGAATTACTCGCGCATGTTGGGAAAAGAAGATGAAAAGATAGAGAGGGAAAACATAATGTAAAATGCAAAAGAATTAAATAAAACAACTACCTTTATTAATCAACTTGAACAATCTACACTTTGATTCCTTAGAAAATGATTACAAAGACTAGTTTGCTTCTCGATCTCTTTCAAGGGGGTAGATGAACCGTTGATGATCAGCCTGGATGCGTAAGCCGTCTTGGACTTCGTGATCTCGTCGGCTTGATGTCTTCTAACTTTAGCCCTTGGTCCTTTATATAGCCCTCAAAGAAGAAAAACTAGTTACCATATATGGTGACTTCCTAATATGGTAACTTTCCATGCCTGGATTCTGAGTCCCTGTCAGTATTGATTTTATGATTTTGGCAGATTTTTGATCCTGACATCTTGAACATCTTGATCTCTTGACCTGAGCACAATATCTTTATGAATAATGTTAGTTTATTTATTAAATTAGAGAGAGAGTGTCTTAATCACTATATATGGTAATAAATTTTTAAGAAACTTGATTAAGAATATTTAATATGCTATGCACTTTATATGGTAATAAATCTTTAACAAACATGATTAAGAATATTTGATATGCTATGCATCTTTTAATTAATAAAATATTATGCATATATTTTGAAATATTATTCTAACCATTTGTATGATATTATATCTTTTTAAGAATTGTGATTAGAATATTTGATATGATATGCATATTTTCAATTACCAAAATATTATATAAATATAAAATGCTTATATTTTCCTTCATAATATTAATTATAATATATAAACATATGGTAAATAGTATTTTGCAGATAAATCCAAATATGCTTAATATTTATAATAAACACCTTTTATTATTTAAGAAATGTAAGGAAAATACTTATACCAAAGTGCAATATTTTCAACTGAACAGTAATCCATCGCACGATATATCAACTTATACAATAATGAGGGTACGGATCTAACGTCTCGTACGGTATATCACTCATTATTCTCATAATATAGATTTATCTTATTTTACCGATCTCATAACACATCTATCTCAATCTTATTATATTCATCGATCTCATGTCATATCCTTATACATCTCGTTTCATATTTTATATCAATCGTATCCGCTCGTATCATCTCATCTCATCGCCTACTAACTCTTGTAACCATATCCATAAATTTCTCACATAATTTCTCCAACCATATTCTAAATATATTGGTTTCCATTCATAATTTGCTGGGGTACTATACGCCATCCACCCGACTTCCTCCGTAGATATAAATCTACTCACTTACGGAACTTCTTGTTCAGTCATAGTCGATGTGGTTCGTCGTCTCGGAATTCACGCGAAGGTACCTACAATCAATACACAATCGCAATGCTATTAAAATCAATTCTGAAAACCGAAACGGCACACGAAGTACTCATAGGTTAGAACATGTAGCTTACGCATGCAAAAACAACCAAACAACCCTTGTTGTTGATGTAAAAACATCCAACGACCAAATCTCATATCTAATATCAAAACCAAGAATTTCAATATCGGAAAATATAGCCAAAACCAACCCAATATGCTCCCAGATTTTGGCTCAGGTCAATTGGGACTAAACAAGCAAGTACAAGGGATAGGTTATACGGTAAGTAAGCTACAGCCAAAAACTCAACACCAGTATCCCACAAAAATCCGGCGACATTGCCTCATAATCCGATCTCGCCGACCTAGGTAGGGTGAAATTGGCTCGAACTTTGGTTGTGGTCTTCTAGTCGTTTATCTAGGTTACTGGACTTGTTTGATTTTCTCATAAATGGCTCAAGTTGCTCCAGATACCCTGTAGGCTAGCAAACTCCACAAAACCGACACGGGACAATTTCTAAGTTCGTATTTTGGTGTTAATCTCAGGTCTTGGCTAGTAAAACACCACTAAGGGTTAAGTAAACACTCACTACAGATCACAAGTCCACACAAACACCTAAACCTTCTTTTGGAATTTCCAAACATCACTGATCTAAATCGATTTAACTCTAAACTACTATAGGGTGCTAGGAAACTCAAAAACTAAACTAAAAGTGTAGGAATTAGCTCATTTGGCAACTCAAGAATTTTCTTGAGTTGCTCAAAATCTTCAAAACCCAACTTTGATTGGCCCAATGGGTTTGTAGAGAGGTTGTGATCAATTTTTGTGAAGGGCTTGTAGGGTTTTCGAAAGGTTTTGGAGATAAAACATGGAGGTAGAAGTGGTGGAGGTAGCATGAAGGGGGAGATGAAGAAAACCATGGGGGAAAAAAGAAAGCAGCCCTCTCTCTCTTATCCTCACTCTCTCTTATTCTCACCTTCTCACAAGCCCATGCCTCATCATTTGGTCCCCTCTCTCTCCCCAATAATTCTCTTTCTTTTCCTTTTCTTTTAAAACCAAATATCAACAATTACAAATGAAACCACATGCAACATGTCATGGTGCACTAATCATAGAAAAATATAGAAACACGGATTTAGTCTAATCGCGATTAGTAGTGTACTTATCAAGTTTAATTTTAAACTTGCATATAATTAATTATAAAAAAGCCCAAATCCGATAAATATATTTTTAAATGAATAAATTATTTTAATCTCTAATTATTTCCCAAATATTAGTCTATATTTTTACCATTTTACGAAAACCCCAAATTTGCAAATCAAATAGATTTTGCGAAATATATTATTTTAATATTAAATTCCAAAAATAATATTTTATATTTCTGAAATGTTACATCGTGCAAACAGGTTTTAATTGAGTACAGTCCCGAGCCATATGGAGGAAGTGAGTGGATCGTTGGGGATTCGTCTCTCCCGGTATTGGGGGTTGATGTCATGTTGTGCACGGGTGGCCATCACCAGAAATCCTTGGCCGAGATAATCGAGAATTACTGATCTAGGATCGGCAGTTTCTCAGGTGGTGATGGATTTCATGCAGACACGAAATGTCGTGTTATTAGGGGCCGGACTTTATCCACCCCCTAGACTTGATATGTAATACTCTTAGACGAACAGACTGGACTGTGCGGATATTTTCATTGTCAGGCTCAGTAGGGGTACGGATGAGTTTGCTCGTCGGCCTTCTTTTCGCTCAATACCTAGGTAGCCGTTATGTACAGCTAGTGCTACTGACGTGCTTATGGTTAAACCCACTTCCAGCATATTAACGAGTCTTTAGAGTCCCACACAGAGGGTTTTCACAGTTCAGGCGATATGGTGTAGATGACGTATGTTGGTATATACATGTGTCCGATTAAATATGTGTACAGGTTGCACAGACTTTAATCGGACGATTGATAATATTAGCCGCTTAGGATTAAGCCAGATTATTAAATCAGGTTTTGATTTAATAATTTATATATGTATGTTTGTGTATGTGTGTGTGTGTGTGTGTGTGTGTGTGTGTGTATTCTAGTATTATTGTTCACTATTCATTTCTCTCTTGGCTATTCGTATTTTTGTACGAATACGTGTATATGTATTTCGATACATATACCGGGTTGCATTCTGTATTTATACGGAATAGCTTCTAGAAGATGGTCACCTCATTATTTGATTTTCATTTTAGAAAATCAATTTAGGAAATAAGGTGGAGGGTGAGTTGGCATGAGCATGGGCTTGGCGTGTAGAGAGGCATGGCACACATTTGTTTATTGTGAAAATTGGAGAAGATATTTTCATTGCATGGTTGTAAATTGTTGAAGCCATATTCTTTACATGCCATCCAAGTATTTTTCCTTCACTTGATAATTCACTTGATTTTCTCATTCTCTTCTCTCTTGAGGGACTTAGCCATTTTCCATGGTTGCTCATGCCATTGTTTTCTTCACCCCTCATTCTTCTTCTTAAATTGCTCCTTGGAGCATTTTTATGAGAGAAAAATTATAGTGAGATATTCCTACACCTCTACTCTCCATTGCTAGCAACCTTGGAGCGTCGGTTGCCTTGTTAGGCAAGGCTGAAGCTTGCGTCGTTTTTCTCGGGTAGATCATCGTAGATGGAGGAAGACCGGCAATCAAATTCTATCCGTGACCACTAGGAGTTTGGGATGATGGTTGAAAACCCGAAGGACTTGGTTCATTCGGTATAACCATTCCTAACTCTTTATATTGCTTGTTATTATAGGGTTAAAGGTAGATCCGGGTATCGGGTTATGGTAGCTCCAGTTCAGAAAATTGTTGTTCCAAATTAGGCCACGGTTTGATGACCGGGGCACTGCCGTAACCCAACATGGTATCAGAGCTAACTCTTTAACCCCATTGCTAGCAGTTTAGGTAATGTTAAAGTATAAAAACCGAAACAACTCCGAAACCATACCCGATATATTCCAGTCTCTGTCGATTTTTCAGAGTCTTCAAAAAAATTTAAAACAATTACAGAAGGCTATTTGTGAGACATATAGAACACTTTGCAAAAACGAGCACAGTTCACCGTATTTGACCCTGTGAGATTGCTTAAAAAATAAGTGTGGCCGATTTTTAAGTGAGTTTGGACTTGAATTTTGTAGGGTTTTCTGGTCTCTGGAATATTGGTGAAGTGGTATTGTTTGTTTTGCCCATTTTGGATATAGTGTTATCTTTTGTTCGGGGGCAATTCGGGGTGTTTCAAAGTCGATATTTTAGCACTGTTCAAATGTTTACAGTACATGCATTACTATCTGCGACCGTGAATGTCATTAGAGCGGTACAACTCGTCTAATTGGTATATGTTCTTTTAGATGAGTTTGCGAACGTGACATTCACGTTGATATTTTGTGTTGTGATGTATTGTGGCTGGATCGTCGTGGTGGATAGCCAGTGGTGCAATGGTAGTACAGTTTAGTTTCATTTGTACATTTGATATTGCAGAGCGAGCGCCCGACATGTAGATTGTCGTCACTGCCAGTTTGTATATTATTTGTTTGGGGCACGACCGGGTTGAGGTCGATGTCACCCTTGAACATATTATTTTCTTTTCTGTACTAGGATTACCCCGCAGTGGAGTGCACAAATAGTCGGGTTCTGGAAGGCAACGGGCCCGCATCTTATGACGTTGAGACGGAGGAGGACTTACTCTAGAATTAGCGGGTTATTCGCCGCACTCGTAGGGGGTATAGGTTGACCCGCAGAAGGGTGATCAAGTTACCGGATTCCATGAAGTGCTTGGTGGCCCACCCACTTTGATGATTGGGGTTGCCTCACTTCTGGGATTAGCAGGTAACTTGCCACACTTGTAGGGGTCTAGATTTTCATTGCACGGGCTATCCACATGACAGGGGAACGTCGGGTCTCATTTGAGACCCGAATGAAACCCGAGGCTCCGGGATTATCCACCACTCTGTGTTGCTTGGCTGAGATTCTTTGATGTTGCTTTATATCATGCCTGAGACGATTGTTATATATATTTATATATATACTAGTAGATGTTGTATATGTTTTGCACCCACGCTAGTCCAGCCCCGGCTCTGTCATTAATTAAGTAACCTAACGGGTGATAATGGGGTCCAGTGGCGAATGCGGATGGCATATACATACATCATATTTTCGTTCTTTTCTGGTGTGATATGTTTAATTGATGGGACTGCGTTGATTCTGATCAATGCAAGGAAAATAAACCTATTTGATGTTGTTGGAACCAAGTTTTTGAAATCATACATTACACACGTTTTCTTTTGCTTTGCACAGTGGTATTCAGTTTGGAATATACTGTACCTCATTCGACGGGGCAAGGGCCGAGATCCCTTCATCGGGAGTGACCTCTTGGGCATAAGTTTGCGTCATCATAATAACTTCACTATAGTTGATTCTTTTGCTTTGCATCGTGGCATTCAGTTTGGAATATCCTGCACCTCATTTAACAAGGAAAGAGCCGAGATCCCTTCAGCAGGAGTGACCCCTTGGGCATAAGTTTGCGTCATCGTAATAACTTCACTATAGTCGATTCGTTTTCTTTGCGTCGTGGTATTCAGTTTGGAATATCCTGCACCCCATTTGACGAGAAAAGAGCCGAGATCCCTTCACAGGGAGTGACCTCTTTAGCAAAAGTTTGTGCAACTATATATTTGAAAAACCACTCGGTTCCTTCAACGATATCAAGTTCATTACGTTAAAGGTTTTTTGCCAAAAACCAGCCATAGCCCTCCGTCATTTCTTATAAGTATTATTTAGTATTCATGCTGCGTTTGTTGACCTAGTCAAGGCGTAGTGTTCGGTAGCTAAGTGGTGCTTGTTTGTTGCATTTTAAATGCGATTGGTTATGACAGTCGTGTGGCCTTATTGACCTAGTCAAGAGCATGTGCGGAAGGGTTTAATGCAATCCAGGATAATAACGGGTTGAACTTGACTAGCGGTTTATAGTTTGTTGACCTAGTCAAGGTCATAAACCGCTTGGGACAAAAATCCACATCGGGAGTTTCTAAAGAAACTGAAACTTGCCAGGCATGCGCATACCTTCTGAAGTGTGATAACCTGAGTGGCTTCTATCAGGTTATCATGTAATAATAGTTGGATCCTGATTCCCACTGATGAGTTGGTTTACTCCCCGGGTGATTTTAGATGATCCCGACTAATTCTTCTTTTGGGTTTGGAGGAGAATTCGAGAAAACAGTGGGAGACATCCTGATTAGATAAAGTGATTAACCATTCTGATCTAGGTTAGAATGCATACTGAGTGTTTCTTTTCTCTCTCTCTTTGGCAGCGACCATGGCTCGACCCTAAACTAAAACTCATGAACCTAGTTAACCGAACCTTCTTAAAACAATTTGGCTTTTAGATTGTCAGAGTCGCATATATTATTGCCGCTCCTACTTTTACCCTTTGCATTTCTCTAGGACATTCCATATCACTACGAAGATCCGCATTTATTAGATATGACCATCGTATAATTACATACGAACTCGAAGAAACTTGTTTCAGATTCGAGGATGGTTTCCAGTTCAGGATAAATTGAATAGGACTATTCAGTTGTCTTTTTCCTTTACCTTCTCTCAGGTTGCGTGGGCTCCTGGTATTAGGAAAGTACACCTATTACGCTTATTGGATAGTCTTCTTCCAAACCATAGGCTAGTACCGAAGGGTAAGGAAGGAAGAAAACCAATTAGCCTAAGTGTGGTGTACATAAGGTAATAAGTAAAGACATATAAAGGGATTAGATTGAGCGCAAAGGACATTGCGACTACTATCATTCACGACGAAACCCCGTATACCCCTGCCACTCCTAGTTCACCTTTCCATTTCTCAAGAGCACTCCGTATCACTACAAAGATCCACATTTTTTGGATACGCCATCGTATAGTAACATACGAACTCGAAGGAACTTGTTCCAAATTCGAGGATGGTTTCTGGTTCAGGAGAAATAGAATAGGACTATTCAGTTTTCTTTTCCCTTTACCTTCTCTTAGGTTGCGAGGGCTCCTGGTGTTAGGAGAGTACACCTATTACGCTTATTGGATAGTCTTCTTCCAAACCATAGGCTGGTGCCGAAAGGTAGGGAAGGAAGAAAACTAATTAGCCTAAAGGTGGTGTACAGAAGGTAATAAGTAAAGATATAATAAATGGATTGGAGTGAGGGCATGAAAGTATACGGTTACGATCATGAATTAGGATAGTGGAAGAGGCGTTACTAGGAATACCAGGTTACCCCTTCGAAATATTTTCATGTTTCAGTTTGACTGTGCAATGTTAATTGAAAACTGTTTCCCAATTAGATTCTGACTCCAGGGTATGTATTTACCAGATATGATTCTCACATCTTTATGGCATTACAGATACTGAGTGGGAGTAAAATATTGGGAATTAAGTGATTATATTCTCAACATATCGGAATTCTTTGTAATTGGTGATATTTAAGGAAATCACCTGGGTTTTGCCTGACGGCAAATATTTGGTTTTGAATATCCGTCGTTATGCACCAATTTCAAACTGATATATCTGTACCTTTATTTTATAAAGTGAGATATAACTTTTTGAAATTATGTCTATGACATTTACCTATATTAGTTGGTAATTGGGTAAGGAGCATTCAACAGCGGTGTAATTCTTCTTAACCATAGTACAATTTTCAACCTACGACACACGGGGTTTGAGTTATTTAATTCAGGGGGCTTATACAATGTATTGTATGTTGTCCAGTGTCCTCTAGGACAAAGGGGTTGGTACTCGTACTATATTCTGTTTACTTGTGACTTCTCTAGTTTTTAGATATGTGTTTCACTGAAATACAAGGTCCTAATTTTGAGAACTTATAGGTATATGAATAAAGTAGAGAACCACATGTTGCAAGTATCAGGATTCTTAAAGGTGATCGAAGATGTAGATACTTGTGCTAGATATTCCGTTGATAGTAATGTTTTTGAGAACTTTCTTCTCTTTCAGGTTACTCATATGTGGATGCACTCTTAGATGAGTAATGCTGCTTGGCCTCATTCCACTTAGTTGACATGCACTGGAGACAGTTGCATGATTTAAATCTAGTTCCAATTAAATTAGTGCCTATGTTTCTATATTGTATATAGAATGGTTCATATCTTAACGATGTTAAGATAAATGGAGTTGTCCGGCTTATGCTTAAAACCAGACTCTGGATAAACTCAAGGCACATTTCAGTAATGGCTGTTTGTGGGTTATCCCGGGCTATGTCGAGGGTTAACTTTCTACCATCTGGAAGATCAATAGATATATTGTTCTTGACTCGCCACAGTTTTAGTAAAATGGATTCTTTTCAGAAAACATTAGTGGGAGTATGGTAGAACTGGAAGTGATTCCAGAACCACAAACGATTACTGAAAATTTAATATAACCTAAAGATTCAATTGGTTTTGACATTCTATTAGCCACTCTGCAGATTTGGTGAGTAACCTCAGACACCTGAGAGGCACTTTGGTCTTCTCAGAGACGGTAACAGGGAGGTTCTTGTTTACCCAGACTTGCCATTGCTGCTGCTCTAGACTATAAGACCCGGCAGGAGGATGAGTATAACGTCGTTCTAAACTAGATTTAGAAGTGCGCGTGTATATGACTCTGCCAGAGGGTTGTTGTAATCAGTAGGAGCAGTGGAAGCATAGTGGGCAAGTAGCTTATGTCTATTTATAGACTAAAGCAGGTATAGCGAAAATTGATCATCTAGTTTTGATGTGACAGTCATAGAGTTTGAGTTCATCAGAACAACAGATGGATCTAGATTTGAGAAGGTAGTAGGCAGAGATGTCCTGGTATTTGGATGACATGCTCTTGAGAGGAAGTAATATTCCTATACTACGATCGGTTATACTGTGGTTGTCACAAGGTGTTTCTCCACATAAGATCTGGATAAAATATAAAGAATTATGGTCACTAGATCTATGGTTTTAGATCTAGAATTGGGAAGTGTCCCAATTCGGGTAGTTTGACACTATTATAAAGTGTTTTAGAATGGACGACTCCTGGCGAGGTGGTGTACCCACAGGTGATGGAGTCATCCTCTCTAAAAGATGTCTTTCAGACTAAAAGGGGAGAGGGATTTGCATGATTGGCATATCATTTGCTTAGGCAATTGAGTCAATCATGAGATATCAAGTACAACACCAGATATTGCTTTTGCACTAGCTGCAATAAGCATATATATTAATCCAATCTTGGGAAAACGTTGGAAAGCGGTTATGAACATAAGTGGATATTCTAGGGATATGGTAACGGCAGCCTCCTTCGGGAGACGGTTATCATTTCAGGCTTCCAAGGTGACCTGGATGACAAAGTGGATGTCTGAGTTATAGATTTCCCTCTTTTGAGGGACAATATGTTGGACAAGTGGTCCAAGCGGATACTGTGGAAGGCATGGCGCAGGATACTGATTAAATTCAGTAGATGATACGGTCTAAGAATTTGTTGGATTTGGTGTTCATTTGTGAACTGGGTCCCATCAAATATCCAGACAAATTCTAAGACAGGTATTGCTCATTTCGGGAGATGGTTATTCTTCACGAAGTTGAGATATAGAGAGATACAGAAAGAAACATTGGAGCGGATCTACTCACTGAGGTTATTTCTTGAACGCAATAGTTTTGCAAACGGGCTTTGCGAGATTGATTAGTAGAGAAGTTGGGTGTTCGGTATCATACAGGCTGTGAGTATGCGACGCCGCAATTATTAGCTTTAAGTGCAAGTGGGAGATTGCTGGCTATAGTGTCCTCAAGTCAATTATTGAATCGCAGGCACGCGATTGTGATGATTGAGGGAGGACCTATACCGGTAGAACGGTTTTACTTGAGATGATAGTATGCTATCTGGTTTGTCTTTATCATTATATACAGTATTAGGTGGTATTACAGATCATTACATGTTGATAGAGCCCATAGGATTCTTGCTTGACTACCAGCATTATGATGGCAATCATATACGTGGGAGCTGGGTGGTTAATAAGCACATCCTTAAATGTCTCTAGTCGTGGGAGTATCAAGACTGGGCATCAGTACTCCAGAGTAGACTAGTGTATTCTTATCAAGACCCCGACGAGGGGTGGTGGCCGGTCTCACAAGCCATTGGTGTTAGTTGGTCACCTAAGATAGTATGCGGGTGCTCATTGGGTTATGAGTATACTGGACGGACTCGCCGGGAACCTGCTAGATGATATTATACATATTGTCAGATAGCAGTTCCTAGATAACATGTGTACAGGTTAGACTTTCGACCTGAAATCGTCATTTGTCTCGTGTGAGTTCCCACTGTGGTTTGATTACTACCCTACCACGGCTCAAAGGAGTCGTGCAAATAGGTTTTAGTTGGGTACAGTCCCGAGCCACATGGAGGAAGTGAGTGGATCATTGGGGATTCATCTCTTCCGGTATTGGGGGTTGATGTCGCGTTGTGCACAGGTGGCCATCACCAGAAATTCTTAGCCAAGGTAGTCGAGAATTACTGATCTAGGATCGGCAGTTTCTCGGGTGGTGATGGGTTTCATGCCGACACGAAATGTCGCGTTATTATGGGTCTGACTTTATCCACCCCTAGACTCGATATGCGATACTCTTAGATGAACAGACCAGACTGTACGGATATTTTCATTGTCAGGCTCAGTAGGGGTACGGATGAGTTTGCTCGTCGGCCTTCCTTTCGCTCAATACCTGGGTAGCCGTTACGTACAGCTAGTGCCGCTGACGTGCTTGTGGTTAACCCACTGTCAGTGTATTGACGAGTCTTTAGAGTCCCACAAAGAGGATTTTTACGGTTCAGGCGATATGGTGTAGATGACATAAGTTGGCACATACAGGTGTCCGATTAAATATGTCTACAGGCTGCACAGACTTTAATCTGATGGTTGATAATATTAGCGGCTTAGGATTAAGCCGGATTATTAAATCAGGTTTTGATTTAATAATTTATTTATGTATATATATATATATATATATATATATTCTAGTATTATTGTTCACTATTCATTTTCACTCTTGGCTATTCGTATTTTTGTACGAATACGCGTATACGTATTTCGATACGTGTACCGGGTTGCATTCCGTATTTATACGGAATAGCTTCTAGAAGATGGCCACCTAATTATTTGATTTTCATTTTAGAAAATCAATTTAGGAAATGAGGTGGAGGGTGAGTTGGCATGAACATGGGGTTGGCGTGTAGAGAGGCATGGCACACATTTGTTTATTGTGAAAATTGGAGAAGATATTTTCATTGCATGGTTGTAAATTGTTGGAGCCATATTCTTTACATGACATCCAAGTATTTTTCCTTCACTTGATAATTCACTTGATTTTCTCATTATCTTCTCTCTTGAGGGACTTAGCCCTTTTCTATGGTTGCTCATGCCATTGTTTTCTTCACCCCTCATTCTTCTTCTTGAGTTGCTCTTTGGAGCATTTTTATGAGAGAAAAATTATAATGAGATATTCCTACACCTCCACTCTCCATTGCTAGCAACCTTGGAGCGTCGGTTGACTTACTAGGCAAGGCTGAAGCTTGCGTCGTTTCCCTCAGGTGGATCATCGTAAATGGAGAAAGACCGGTAATCAAATTCGATCCATGACCACTAGGAGCTTGGGATGATGGTTAAAGACCTGAAGGATTTGGTTCATTCGATATAACCATTCCTAACTCTTTATATTGCTTGCTAGTATAGGGTTAAGGGTAGATCCGGTCATCGGGTTGTGGTAGCGCCAGTTTAGAAAAATTTTGTTCTACATTAGGCCATGGTTTGATGGCTAGGGCACTGCCGTAACCCAACACCAACTAGTTTCGAATAAGCCATCATGAGTAGGGACTCTGTAAAATGGCTGGATGCTATGAGGTCTGAGATGGAATCCATGTACACCAACAAAGTATGGACTTTGGAAGTTGCTCCTGAAGGGGTAAAACCCATTGGGAGCAAGTGGATCTTTAAGAAAAAACTTGGTGTAGATGGAAAAGTTGAGACTTTCAAAACTAGACTTATACCAAAGGTTTTCGTCAACAATCTGGTGTCGATTATGATGAAACATTTTCTCCAGTGGCTATGTTTAAATCCATCCGGATCTTACTTACCATCGCTGCATACCATGACTACGAAATCTGGCAGATGGACGTCAAGACCGATTTTCTAAATGGTGATTTAGAAGAGGGCGTCTACATGACACAGCCAGAGGGCTTCATAGATAGTGGGAGCAGCGGAAAAGTGTGCAAGCTGCTTATATCAATTTATGGATTAAAGCAGGCAACGCGGAGCTGGAACATCTATTTTGATATAGTGGTCAAAGAGTTTGACTTCATCAAAAACGTAGATGAACCTTGTATATACAAAAAGGTTGTAGAGAGTAAGATTGTCTTCCTCGTATTGTACGTGGATGACATACTCTTGATAGGAAATGATGTTCCTATACTACACTCGGTCAATCTCTTCTTATCACAAAAATTCTCCATGAAAGATCAAGGCGATGCCTCCTGCATCCTGGGGATTAAGATCTAAAGAGATAGATCTAAACGGATGTTGGGATTGTCACAATCTAGGTCTATTGACACCATACTAAAGAAGTTTAGTATGGAAGATCCTAAGCGAGACAATTTACCCACTTGCTCAGGAATCACTCTCTCCAAAGAGATGTCTCCCAAGACTGATTTGGAGAGGACTCGCATACAAGAGATACCCTATACTTCAGCAGTCGGGTCTATCATGTATGTGATGTTATGTACCAGACCAGATGTAGCTTACGCACTTAGTGTGGTAAGCAGGTGATTGGTTCAAAAAATTGTGTTTGTAGTTAACCGCAATCAATAACGGTATCGCGTGTAGCTAGACCGAGATGAGTACGGGTCATCCTCTGGGAAACGTTGAATCTTTTACTCTTACTTTAGATGTGTTGAGAGAGAGATGAGGGATAAAGAATTTTGTGGAAAGGTTTCTAGATCTACGTTAAGCAAGAATGCAAAATATATAGATCTAGATTATTTTAGGGATATAGTTAATATAATAAGGGGGCTTGTAGGGTTCGTTAGGATTTAGTAGTTATGGACGATTAATTAAAAGTTACCCTTTTTATCCTTTAATAGATTTAAAACTAGAACGACGGTGATGCGTGTAGATTAGGGTTTCTGGAGGGAAAAGGAATCCCACTCTTAACCCCTATCTCGACACTGAACCCCGTTCATATCTAGCATTTACCAAAACAATCATTAATCTAATCTCTAATCGCGGTCGAGACTAACAATGAATTGGTAGCGTGCCCGATTAGGATGTTAATTATTCTTTTGATAAAGTTTATAAACTTTATAGGACGTAAAAAGAGTTTAAGTATTTTCATCATCTATTAACCTACCCTAATCCTACGAATCCTAACAAGAGGAGAATTACTCGTGCATGTTGGGAGAAAAAGAGATGGAGAGAAAATGCATAATTAAACTACAAAGAAATAGAATAGAAAAAATAGCTATCTTTATTAATCAACAATATTCATTACACTTTGATCCCTTAGAAAATGATTACAAATACTAGTTTGCTTCTCGATCTCTTCCAAGGAGGTAGACGAACAGTTGATGATCAGCCTGGATGCGTGAGCCGTTTTAGACTTCGTGATCTCGTCGGCTTGATATATTTTCCAAGATGCTCTCGGTCTTTATTTATAGTCCCAAAGCCGGAAACTTAGCTTCTAAATTTGGAAGCTAACAGAAAAGATTCAGCCCCAAAATTTGCAAACCCTAACTCCTTTACACTGCCACGGATCCGCGGCCAATAGGGGGGTTTGGCCGCGGATCCGCGGCCAAAGGTGGGGATCATTTCATCAATTTTTTATGGGTTGCTCCTTGTGACATGTGGCGATCCTTGGAACCTTCAGGATTTGGAAATCTTTTCTTTTCTTCTGCCAGAATTGGTTTCTTAATTTTGATTTCTTAATTAGGCAGGTTAGCTTTAACAACTTAATTTCCTTGATTTAAGACCTGAAAATTTTGCACAACAATTTAAATATTTAGTAGACTAAGTCTACTAGGATTAGCTCAATAATATTATATATATTTTCCTACCAAATACTAATTATAATATATCAACACATGGAAAATAGTATTTTTACAGATAAACCCTCATATGTATGATATATTATAATAAAGACCTTTTTTAATATGGAAATGGTAGAAAAAATGTAATAACAAATGTGCAGTTTTTTCAACTGAACAAATACCCCCAAACTTATCTTTGATCGTCCCGAGCAAACTAGTTTATTCAAGAGAAGGAGAAAAAGAAAGGAGAAAACTAAGCACACTTTCGTAGGCAAACACGATTGCACTGAGCACGAGCAACAAGCCGTTAAACCTCTAGGTGTCTCTAGTAGGAGGAGTGTTGTCTCCTGAGGATTTTCAGCGGATTACACCCACAAAATCCTATAACAAAAGAGAGATGGTGAAATTTACATATAAAGATAAGAACCATAAAAGAAAAACTTTGAAAATAAGAGTTTCCAACTATACTAGCTTTTCAGTTGTCATGAGCCCTATCTTAATGGTCATGAAAAGATATTAGAAATCACATCATCCCTCAATAACACATCGTCTTTACTCTTCATTTCTACCTTTCGTCCAAACATTGATCATATAACCCTACGTGTGTGTAATGGACATCCCTACACTCGGAGAATTCAATTCAAGCTATCATACTCTTGTCCATCTACCTCAGTACTTTTTAACTTGATGAATATTTAGATTTGCTCACACATTTTCATGCGACCGTTAATACTTCTTGAGCTACTAACCGACCGATTACTCATGTGTTTGCTGATTAGGTGATAATATTTTCCTCGTCTTGCACCACCTAAGGCTTAGCAGTGACTCCCAGACCAGTTGGCCTTAGGGCACTAGGTGAAGAGGCACCCTCGCTATATTTTTTTATTGCTGCCTTGGCGATAACAAAACCAGTGTTCATTTTTCTTTTCACCATTTTTATATTTTCTTCATTTTTTTCATTTCCTTCATACTTTTGCTTTTAGACAAGAGCATTTCAAGGTATCCTCTACTATCCCGAGTTTCAAGACGTGTGTAAGTGCATATAATAGGGTATCAACATTCAAATGTTTGGCTTCCAGAATAGAAACTATTTTTCAGACTTATTTTTATCCTCAGATTAGTGACTTCCTTTATCTTACTAACCCTTGGGACAACAGCTCATAACTACTTATTACCAGTTCGTTTAAGAAAACTTCTAATTTTTTTGGTTTTCTTAAACTATTCAAATCTTTTGGATGTAATTTTTCACTTTCTACTCTTTTGTTATAAAAGAATTTTTTTTTTAAATTTTTGAAAATGTTGTGCTTATGCAAAGTATGATACAAATTGATGTGTAAATAAGCACAAACGTCCCCCAAACTTGTTTTCAATAGTGTCCTCACTGTTGCTATCTGCTGGATCATAAAAACCTGTAAGCTTGGGAGGACATTATTAATAGGGGCAAGAATATATGAAAGTGAAAATCCTCCCCCAAACTTATTTTTGGCTCACAATTTGAGGACAAAAGTTATGTTAAAGAGCCAAAAATATACCCCCCCTCAAACATGAGTTAGACAATACGAAGCATTTTAAGAGGGGGTGGGTCATTTGGTCAAAGTAAGACTTTACAAAGACCAAAAGTTAACACCAACCATTCAAAGATTTTATCAGTATAGCGTATAGGTTGGTGGAAGAATGTGTTGTATTGAGTCAAGAAAAAATGGGGAAGGGATAAGAGGTGCTCTGGAAAGGATTTGAAATTAGAGAAAAGAAAGAATGAGGACGAATGTGAATGATTAGGAAGAAGGAATGGTGGTGGTTCAACATCTATAGGTGGAGATTGATCAATCACAAAATCTGTATTGTTTAAAAATTCAAGTTCGTCAGCAAAAAGTTCTTCAAAACTTTTATCAATGGTGTGATTGAACATTTTGCTGTCAGAGAGTTTTGTGCCATAATTTATCCTACTTGATTCATTAAAAATCATTGAGGTAGAGGATTTGAAAAACTCATCTCCCTCATTTTCAAACATATCCGAATCAAGTTGAATTTCTGGTATTATTGAACTTGAATTAACGGATTGTGATTCATCAAAACTCACTGAAACTATAGGAACAGAAGAAGAACCGGAGAAAATAGAAGGTGAAATGGGTAAACAAATTGGTGTGTCGAGTGTTGCTGAATCAGATGTAGAAGACGGAGGCTGTATTTTGGTCTGATCTTCGGGTATACCATTATCATCAACTTCAAGATATATTTGGGGTTCGGGAAGAATTAAAGGCTCAAGATGATGACCACAAGGAAGTGAAAGGATTTGATGAATTGGTGGGACAAAATCATCCAAAATTTCGGGTTCATCAATCAATATATCCCCAACGTCAATCACCTCATTCAAGTGAAGGTTAAAATTCTCAAACACCTCATCAAAAGTATGGTTTTCAATCAGTTTTGGTTCAAGAGTGGAGGTGTAGAGATCACAAGGGTTGGGTATGGTTTCACTTGAAATGGACCCTTCACAGTCGGGTAAATCGAACACTACAAAGTCACATAACTTATCAGTCATTCTATTTGGTGTACTTGATGAATCTATGAAACTGGAGTTGTGGATTTCAGTTTGAAATGGGGAGGTTTGATTAGGAAGGGTGTACAGTTCTGTCTTACTACCCAAATCCTTCATAATTTGGTTCGACAGTTCCAGAAATTTTTCTAATGTATGCTCCAGACTAGTCTTGGGTTGATAAGGGGTTTCAGTATAAGATTGAAATTCCTGTGGATAATTAAAACTCCCAAATAAATGATTAGAAGAACTGTCTAGAGAAGGTGGAAAAGTCGGATTGGATTGATAGGAATAGAATGGTTGCGAAAATTGGGTAGGAGTAGGGTCAATATTGTGATAAGAAGAATATTGATATGGGTTGGTCGGTTGGCTATCAAACTCTTCTTTGGAAAGTGGAGGTGGTGGTTGATATTGGTCCGGGTTGAAACTTTGGCCTCTAGCCCTAGCTATGTGCTCAGCAATGGACATTCGTCTAGGGGCTTCCTCACTCTGGGTATCAACTGAAACATGTGTAGGATTATGATACAGTTGATAAGATCTAGACTGAGGTGGCCAACCATTTCTTCCTGCTTGTTCTATATGATCTCTTAAGGACATGGAAGAGCCGGACGGTATACCGAAGGGATTACGAAAACAAGAGATATCTGGTTGTGGACAGCAAAGCTCGGCGAGTGTTTTTCTGTTTAGGTCACCCATTATAAGAAGAGAAGAAGGAGGAAGGGGTAAAAAGGGGAGAAAATAATTGGTTTGTTTTGAAAAATGACGGATTTAGACAAATCACACAAAAATGTACAAACAACCCTAGAACTATGGTTACCTAGGTCCAGTTTCTAGACCGCTCCTAGACTTCCAAAGGACAAGCCATAGGATCAAGCCTCTACCGCCTCTTTACTACCCTTATAGCCAGGTAAGTGCCAGGTAAGTGGGAAGGAACCACAGTAGTGGGCCTAATTAAAAACCACTAGTCTTTGACACACTTGCCTAGACACTACAAAAGTAATGCGGATAAGCGATAGATTACCCACGACCTTCCTCTGTCCTTATTGAGCGCGACAGTCCTTAGAGTCTGGTCTAGATATTTTTTTAAATTAATGTAGGGTTGATGCAGATGCTAGGTTTGTGATTTGTGGGGCTTAGGAAGGGTGATGAAATCCCCACCTAATCTGGATTTTGGTCTTGCCCCTTAAAAATCCGTATTAAAATATGCAAAAACAAACCGCAAAACAAAATTTTGCAAAAAAATTTTTGAGCGGCGATATTTTGCAAAGAATCCTGCAGAAAAGATATTTTATTGGATTTGAGAGGAGAAAGAAAGAGTTAGGAAAGATACCAGAGAAGTTTGAAACCCTAGATCTTCTGTTTCCTCAAGTCTGTGACTCCAGATTCCCTCGCAAAAATTCACGCACAAATCGTTAAATATGCAATTTGCAGTTTTGTTTTAATAATGATATGAATCGTCTAAGAATTCAACACAAATAGTAAGAATAAGAAATTACGCACGTATCCCCGTCAACGGCGCCATTTGATTGATGTGATTTCCGATTGTGTAAGTAAATCAAATGATCCCCGGCAACGGCACCATTTGATTGGTTCGAAAAAATTGTGTTTGTAGTTAACCGCAATCAATAACGGTATCGCGTGTAGCTAGACCGAGATGAGTACGGGTCATCCTCTGGGAAACGTTGAATCTTTTACTCTTACTTTAGATGTGTTGAGAGAGAGAAGAGGGATAAAGAATTTTGTGGAAAGGTTTCTAGATCTACGTTAAGCAAGAATGCAAAATATATAGATCTAGATTATTTTAGGGATGTAGTTAATATAATAAGGGGGCTTGTAGGGTTCGTTAGGATTTAGTAGTTATGGACGATTAATTAAAAGTTACCCTTTTTATCCTTTAATAGATTTAAAACTAGAACGACGGTGATGCGTGTAGATTCGGGTTTCTGGAGGGAAAAGGAATCCCACTCTTAACCCCTATCTAGACACGGAACCCCGTTCATATCTAGCATTTACCAAAACAATCATTAATCTAATCTCTAATCGCGGTCGAGACTAACAATGAATTGGTAGCGTGCCCGATTAGGATGTTAATTATTCTTTTGATAAAGTTTATAAACTTTACAGGACGTAAAAAGAGTTTAAGTATTTTCATCATCCATTAACCTACCCTAATCCTACGAACCCTAACAAGTGGAGAATTACTCGCGCATGTTGGGAGAAAAAGAGATGGAGAGAAAATACATAATTAAACTACAAAGAAATAGAATAGGAAAAAGAGCTACCTTTATTAATCAACAATATTCATTACACTTTGATCCCTTAGAAAATGATTATAAATACTAGTTTGCTTCTCGATCTCTTCCAAGGAGGTAGACGAACAGTTGATGATCAGCCTGAATGCGTGAGCCGTCTTGGACTTCGTGATCTCGTCGGCTTGATAAATTTCCTAAGAGGCTCTCGGTCTTTATTTATAGTCCCAAAACCAGAAACTTAGCTTCTAAATTTGGAAGCTAACAGAAAAGATTCAGCCCCAAAATTTGCAAACCCTAACTCCTCTACACTGCCGCGGATCCGCGGCCAATAAGGGGGTTTGGCCGCGGATCCGCGGCCAAAGGTGGGGATCATTTCATCAATTTTTTATGGGTTGCTCCTTATGACATGTGGCGATCCTTGGAACCTTCAGAATTTGGAAATCTTTTCTTTTCTTCTACCAGAATTGATTTCTTAATTTTGATCTCTTAATTAGACAGGTTAGCTTTAACAACTTGATTTCCTTGATTTAAGACCTGAAAATTCTACACAACAACTTCAATATTTAGTAGACTAAGTCTACTAGGATTAGCTCAATAATATTATATATATTTTCCTACCAAATGCTGATTATAATATATCAACACATGGAAAATAGTATTTTTACAGTTAAACCCTCATATGTATGATATATTATAATAAAGACCTTTTTAAATATGGAAATGGTAGGAAAAATGTAATAACAAATGTGCAGTTTTATCAACTGAACAGCAGGTATCAAACAGATCCTGGAGAGAATCACTGGACAGCTGTAAAAAACATTCTTAAGTACTTGAGAAGGACTAAAGAAATATTCTTTGTGTATGGTAACGGAGAACTCCAGGTGGATTCCTTTACCGATTCGAGCTTCCAGAGTGATAAGGACGACAGTAAGTCGGTCTCGAGTTTCGTCTTTACCCGCAATGGAGGGGCGGTATGTTGGAAGAGTTCCAAGCAAGATACCATGGCAGACTCGACGATGAAGGCTGAATACATCGCTGCCAACGATACTGCCAAAGAGGCTGTCTGGATGAAAAAATTCATAGCTGAACTTGGTGTGGTTCCATCTATTGAGCATCCAATACCCTTATATTGTGATAACAATGGAGCTGTGGCTTTGGCCAAGGAACTCCGGTCCCATCAGCGATCCATACATATTCTTAGGCGGTATCACCTGATCCGGGAGATAGTAGATCGCCGGGAGATCGAGATTAGGAGAGTTGACACGAAGAACAACACGGCGGATCCACTCACAAAGGCCCTCCCCCAGATACAATTTGAGAGACTTTTTGGGATGTTGGGTATGCGATACTACAACAACTGGCCTTAGTGCAAGTGGGAGATTGTTAGTCATATGCACGCCCTATAGGCCATTATTGTACATTATTGTATATTATAGTGGATGCTTGGAAATATATATATAGAGGACTTTCTTGCTCGACATGATAGTATGCTATCTGGTTGCTCTTTATCTTAACATGTACACTTGTATTATTATACTGTCTCTCTGATACATGTTGATAAAGCCCTTAGGATATGTACTTGACTACCCGGACTATGATGCAGATCATACTAGTAGGGCCAGGGTTGTCCACAAGTACATCCTTTAATTGTTCCTAGTCGAGAGAGTATCAAGACAGGGCATCGATATTCCAGAGTAGACTAGTGTGTACGTTTCTTGACCCTATATAGGGCGATGTGTTTGACATCAGAGATTGTATACAGGTGCTCATTAGAGAATGGGTACACCGAACAGGACTTGCCGAGAACTCCTAGATGGTACTATACCTATCGTCAGATAGCAGTTCTCTGGTGACACTGGTACAGGTTAGCCTGTAGACCCGAGATCGTCATAGAGTCTTGTGTGATTCCCACTGTGCTTTGATTTCCACCCTACCACGGCTCAAAAGAGGCGTGCAAAGAGGTGGATTTTAGGTCGGTCCCGAGTCACATGGAGGCAATGAGAGATAGGAAGGTTTCGTCTCTCCCGGTATTGGGAGTTGATATTGCGCTATGCTCGATTAGCTATAACAGCAAGTCCCTGGCCAGGGCTGATGATGAGATTTACTGGTATGTGTTATCAGTAGTTTCTCGAACCGTTATAGACCACCATCGGCATGACTTATCAAGTTACTGGGGTCTGACATTTACAACACCCTAGAATCGATATACGACATATCAAACGAAGAGACCGAACTGTACGGTAAGTGTTACTTAGGCTTCATGGGGGTTTGGACAAGCTTACTTGTTGATCTATTCGCTCAATACCTGGGTAGCGTTACGTCCAGCTAGTACCGCTAACGGCTTGTGAGTGACTGATATGATCATTACCTACTACTGGCGTATTAACGAGTCTTTAGAGTCCCACACAGAGGTTTCCTAGCTCAAGCGAAATGAAGTAGGGCACATATGTGATATGTGCACGACCTTGATTAAATACGTGTATGTGATACCGTATTCTAATCCCGCGATATATAATATCGGTCGGCTATATATGATATAACCGGGTTATTGAATCAAGTGTTGATTTGATAAATTGATATACATATAAATGATATTGGTCGGTTATATTTGATATAATCGGATTATTAAATGAAGTGTTGATTTAATAATTGGATATATATTAATATATTTGGTATACAAATATATATTAACTAACATAATGCTCACTAAAGATTTTCTTCTCTTGGATAAATATATATATATATATATATATATGTTGATATATATAATTATGTGATATATATATATATATATATATTTGTGTGTGTGTGTACTATTGTGTCATGGTGGATGATACATTGGATATGGATGTATGAGACTCACACCAAGATTAAAGATTATATGGGTGATTATTTATTAAGAGTAATTCAAAAATTAGGTGGAAATGAACATGGCTTAAGATGCTTGTAGAAGCATGTAGAAGCCATGACTCACCCCACTAATTTTTGTTTTACTCTAGATTTTTTATAACCTAACCATTATCTTTAGCTCATGGTTAACTCTCTACATAATCACTTGAGATATTTTCTCACCATAGTTGATCTTCCTCATCTCTTTCTTGCTCTATAGCTTTTCATGAGGTGAGAAAAGAAAAAGAAAAAGAGATTTATATAGAGAGCAAAATTCCTACTTCATCAATCTATACCAAACTAGCCATTTGGTATATGTTGTTTGCTTCACTAATTTCTTAATTAGTGAAGAGGTGGCTTGAGTTAGAGATTCTTCAAGGTAAATCATCTTCGGCCTCAAAGATCCTTAAGCAAGCTCGTTCCTTTCACCAAGTGGAGCCTAAGAAGAGTTCTGGGGAGCACTACTTGGAGCTAAGGGAGTGCTACTTGGAGCTTTAGAAGTGAAGGACCGGTCTACAAAGATTGTATTCTCTATTCAATTAGTGTAAAGTTTGTTTATATGCATAGAAATCCTAATTCTCTATCGATTCTAGGATAGCATGCATTAGCATACTAGATTTTTTAAAATTGTATACTAGATGCTTCTTAAAATCTAGTAGTGGTGCTAAGGCATACTTTCAAAAGGAACTGCTGGTGACATAGTAGGAGTCGGATCAACATCACGGAAATCGACGGGAGGAAAGCCTCCCTTCTTAGGGCGTACGTTTTCAGTCTCATCCTGTGATCGCTTTAGGGCTTCGGTCAGCTAAGCGGTCTCGTCGACAGATGTACCCAGAAAAAGAAGACCATCATCTGGTTCGTGCGCAGACATAGGCTCATCATAAGTGAGAGGCTCAGGCCCGAGCAAGGTGTCGATTAAACGTGCGGCCGACTTCTTCCGCCTTTTAGGGCCTGAGCTAGCACTCGCAGAAGGACGCTTCCTCCCCTTAAGCACCTTCGCACGGCGCTGCCCAATTTCATCTTTGGGATCCGGCTTTGATGATGCCGCAGCTTGTGCATTATCAGGAGTCCCTACACCGGTTCCAGTACGAACTGGAATACCAGCAATACGGGGGGCCGACTCTGTTCGAGCAGCTTTCGGAATAATCACTGAATCGCTGTCTCTCGGAGGAGGGCAAGCGACCGACCGTGGTCGCAGTGAACATTGATGGCTTGGGCAAGCGCAGAGGCCTTACACTCGAAAAGCACCCGTCTCTCCTCTGTAATGATGGGACTGACCCGGTGACAATACCAGCCCTAGAAGGGTCCCACATGCCTTGGAATGTAATCGGGCTTAGGGATCATAAAAAGAGAACCGGTTTTCAGCTGCATAAAGTGATGAATATCGTCGCGGGCAGTCTCTAGCAAGGGAGTAGTCTCAACCAAGAAAGTTTCAAGGGCCACACCCTGGTTATAACCCAACTGTTTGGAGAAGCAATGCGGATTATACCGTATGAAGAGAGCATCATCAATTAATCGGAATACCAAGTACCCCGGCCTGATCGAATACAAGTGCATGATCTCCTTGTGTTTCAAAGTCGGTGCTCCATTCTTCAATAAATCAAATAACTATTGAATAGGCCCCGCTGGCGCAAAAAGAACCCGATCATTGAAAACCATGCCACCTTCATTTGAATACGGATTAAGCAGTACACGCAAAGCCCCTAACCGAGTCGGATCAGGAGCGGAAGCATCAAATAATCTCATGACTCATGGGAAAGTATAAGACTCAAAGAAATCAGGCCGCCGATGCACAGCAAACGTGCCTAACACGTGCATCTCAATCCAGGACGTGAAGTAATGGAGGGAGAAGTTCACGGTGTCTGCACCTGGATTTGAAGTGTTGGCTGCGGTACTCAAACCATGATATAGGTGTGATAACCCTACAACACCAATGGCCAGTCGTGCTGCTTCAGCTATGCAGTGTGCGGGGTAGAAGATGGAGGTTCTCATAAAGCGTCGGTGCATCGGCATGGCAAACCAGCTGAGCCAAAGACTGATGAAGCCTACAAAGAATGTTTCCTTGTCCATACCAGGAGCAGCAATCTCGTCAAAAGCCACGGTCGACGAACTTGGGATATAAAATTATGGAAGATCTTTTTCTTTAGCCGGCAGTTTGTCCAGGCCAAAGCCGAAGGGATCTTCAACCTTCGTAAATTTCGGAGCATTCTTGGATAGAGCATCATTACGAAGGAAGCGGGCGATGAAATCGTCAAAATTAACACCTTGCCCTTCCAATGCCACAAACAAGCTCTCAAAAATGCCTAAGACCTTGATTAAACTTGGATGCTTATGCTGAACATCATTCTCAGTTGTTAAGCCTTCATGCATGGCTAGAACTATAGCAAAAACGTACTCGTCAGGAGGTAGTAACTCCTCGTAATGTTCTCCCCTGATCAGAAATCCGGAAATTTCTCAGAATTCCTCCAGCGAAATGGAAAATTTTGCAACGCATACACCGCCTGGTACAATCCAACCTTTTACAACCGTGAGCATTGGGAGGAGAGAATATACCGGGCTCAAGGAAGGTAGCCCACTGGATGCCGCAAGATGATGCCTATCTTATAGACCTGCCCCCAAAGTTGAGCCTCGCCTTGGCATATTCGGCATCCAAGAATGTCAATAGCCACTAAGGGCTGATTGGGTATCCCTGTCGTCGATGGTTCAAGCCGCCCTTTAGGAGTCCAATTAACCGCTTCCACTGCATAAGCAGTACACGGATGCTCCATAAACCGAATCGAACGAATGGGTTCCGTTGGTACTCCACATGTAAAACTACGATGACCCCTTATGATATGAACATACCAGACGCCCTATAGAAGAAGGCTCTTTCTGTCCTTATCATGATTCTTAATCATAGTCATCACTTCCTTGTCTGATGGCGACTATGGGAAAGCGGCCTCTGAGCAGGTATAAGGAAAGTAGGGAAGTGAGGTCATTATACCTAAAAGGGGGGAAACAGTCAAAAAAAGGTTTGAGTTAGTCTTATGGGATTGCTATCTAAAAAGCTAGTAGCCCCTACGAAATCAAAATGGTGGCTTTTCAATGATGAGACAAAGTGCCCATTATGATAATCTAAAAGGATTCTCATTAAATGAACGGTGGAGTTAAAAACTTCCAATATCCCCAAAAAGCGGGTTCTTTTAAAAAGATAACAACAGATTCAAATCTATGAAGAGCCTATTAAAATCCTAAAAAGAAAAATACTCAAGAACAGGAAAGGGAATGAAATTCCCAAAGCTCCAAAAAAATTCAGAGCTGAGCTCTGCAAGAAAAGATGGAATTAAATTCCTCCAATAATGGGATTAAATCCCAGAAATCCCCATGATGGGAAAGATAATGGAATTAAATTCCAGAGACCCTCAAACATCAGGATCAATGATAGGGTAAAACCCTAAGAAGAGAATCGGCGATTCTCGAGGATGCCCATTGATTCAAGACCCACAGTCTACTCAAAAAAAAGTTTTTTTAAAGATCTCCAAGAGATCAGTTCAAGAAAAAAGCCAAGCTCAGTTAATGGATTAAAAATCCAAAACAAAATAAAAATTCTTATAAAAGCTAAGCTCTGTTCATAATCCTTACCAAAATTTTTGGCAGAGTTTAAATCTGATCAGAAGGAGCTCTGTGGGCAGAGATCTAAGCTCTGAAATGAGAATTAAATTCTCAAGAAAGAAAGAAAAATTCAAGAAGGAAGATGAAAAATGGTGGTCACTTCGAGGCCAAAGGCCCCATTTATAAGACGTGATGGGATCGGTTCAACTTCCCATTCCCCTAGGCGATCCAACGGTGGTAAAGATGAACACCGTTGCACTCACGTGCAAGCCACATGAGAGCAACGCTGGAGGACATTTGTTCCCTTATAAAAAAAAGGGAGAGAAAAAAGGAGAATTTCTCACGCCTTGAGCCTCACGTGTTAAACACATGAGCGCTAATATGCAAAGCATATAAGCGCTTAATGAACTGATTAAAACACATATTGGGGTCGCGTATTAAACACGTAAGAACACCCTTTTGAAGTATTAGCTTCAAATAGAGTTAAACTCTATACATAGAATTAAATTCTATTGGGGAGAAATATCTCCCTAATCTTTCTAAACGAGAAGGATATTTTTTGTTGAACAGAAAGTTGTTTGATCAAAGATCCAATGAAATGGGAATATATTTCCCCAATCTTTCTAAACAAAGAAAGAGTGTGCTATGTTAAACAGAGCACCCTTGGATCAAAAATCCAGCGGTGATTATAAAATCACCAATTAAACCATCTGATAGAATTAAATTCTATGTGATAGAATTAAGTTCTATTTGGGAAATATTTTTCTGATCTTTCTAAAATAAGAAAGATTTTCTCTGTTAAACAAAATTAAATTCTATGATTAGGAAAATATCTTCTCAGTCTTGTTAAATTAACAAGATATTCATGTGATAGAAAATTATATCTTAGGAAAATATTTCCTAATCTTTTTAAACAAACAAGAAATCTTCTCTGTTAAACAGAGATCTTTTGGATTAAAAATCCAACGGTGAAAAAAATTCACCGATTGATCTAAAAGATCAAATTGATTGATTATGAAATTCATAATGATCTCTCAATGAGAGATTTTCCAAACAAATTGATTCTTTTCTTTCTCTTATAAATAGGAGCAAAAAGAAAAACACCACATATAGAGGATTGACCCCATAAGTTTCTCCATAAAAAGAAAAATAGAGAATTTAATTCTCAAAAGAAGAAGAAGATCTCCCTCCTTTAAAACTCTAGGTAAAGAAAAATAAGAGATAAAAATATCTCCTTTGCCTAGTATAAAGGAAAATAAGGGTTTAACCCTTCATATAAGAACTTAGTTATTCCTCTGATTTGAAATTTGCAAAGAAAATCTCCCCACAAATTGAGAATTTAATTCTCATCGGGAAGATTCTGTTCTTCAAACTCAAAATGTAGGGGAAAAGAACTAGGTTAAAAAGAAAGAGAAAGAAAAAGAACCTATGTTCTAGGAATTTAATTCCTCTAAAAATAGGATTTAACCCTACGTAAAGAACTTAGTTCTTATAAAAAAATGAACTTAGTTCTTAAATAAAACTGATCTCGGATCTTCAAAGCTGAGATATGGGTGATCATTAATGGTCAAAATGCCATTAGCAGATATTAAATCTCTGAAAGAAAAGAACTTGGCACCTCACTTGCTTCCCACGTGAGCGTCCAAAAACAAAGAAACTCATTTGCACTGATTAGGCAGCCACCAAAACAAAACAACCCAGCACCCGAAAAATAAAGCAATCACGTGAAATACACGTGAGCCACACAAAAAAAAGGTTGAATGCCTCACATGCTTCCCACGTGGGCAACATACCATGTGTTTAGCATTATATGTACTTAGTTAAAATGACTAAGTGTTGGCACCGATTGGCAGCATCCATGCCTGTACACCTCACGTGCTTTCCACGTGAGCGCCAGAGCTCCAAACAAGTGCTTAGCACTTCTGCATAGATAAAAATGGTTGAGCAAATAGAACCCAAATAAATGCTTAGCACTTATAAAAAAAGAAAGAAGAAAAGACTGAGCAGACCAAGCCCAAATTGGCTAAGTCCCTCTGAAAGTTTCTTGCAGCTGAGCCTAAATGCTCTGCTGTTGAATCATAATAAAATTAGATGATCCTGAAAATGTTGCTAAGTTGATCTTAGTCTAAAATATGACTAAAGTATCCTTAGTAAAAAAAAATAAATTATGCCCAAATGCTCATATATTTAAGTTGATCTTAATCTCAAACTAGATCAACGATTCTTAAATAAAACAAAACATTTTTGAACTAGAGAAATATATAACCTAAGTTTAAAACCTAAATCCAAACCTAAAATATACGGATTTGGACTGATTCGCACCCTACGGGCTACGACATAAACTAGTCTTCGTATACAATCCACGAGCAACCTTAACGAATAAAATAACATACGACATAAGGTGAATTACTGGAGAAGGAGAAAGTGGTTATCGCAACACGATAACGTAATTAATTGCAGAAGCTTACTCCTGCAGGGAAGAGTATCCCCACAATCAAAAACTCCTCACAAATGAAGGGGAATCTGATAAAATCTGATACAGCAGTCGCATCTATCCAAACCTCCGATATATGGTGTCATAAATCAACTTGGTATCTTCAGAGAGGTGGATGGATATGTCTAAATAGCATCTACCCCTAAATTCAGGCCAGACGTCCCCAAGCGTCTCGATCCGGTCATCAGCGGTAAACATATGTGTATATGTTTTACTAGTTATTTTATATCGCTAATACATGTTGATAAAGACCATAGGATTCGTACTTGACTACCAGCATTGTGATGGAAATCATATTTGTGGGAGCTGGATAGTCGATAAACACATTTTTAAATATCCCTAGTCATGGGAGTATCGAGACTGGGCATCGATATTCTAGAGTAGATTAATGTATACGTTTCTTGACCTTGACGAGGGGCGGTGGTTGGTCCTACAGCCATTAGTGTGTTTCACCTAAGATTGTATACATGTTCTCACTGTAGGTGAGTACACTAGACGGACTTGCTGAGAACTGGCTAGTTGGTATTATATCTATCGTCAGATATCAGTTTTCTGGTGACATGAGTATAGATAGTCTGTCGACCTGAGATCGTCAATTTTCTCGTGTGATTTCCCACTATGCTTTGATTACTACCCTACCACGGCTCTACTGAGTTGTGCAAATAGATTTTAGTTGGGTATAGTCCCGAGCCACATGGAGGCAACGAGCGATTATTGGGGATTCATCTCTCCGGATATAGGGTGTTGATGTTGCGCCATATTCGGTTGGCCAACACCATAAGTCCCTGGCCAGGGAAGATAAGATTTACTGATAGTTAGATCAGTAATTTCTCGGATGGTCTTGAGTCATATCGGCACGACTTGTCAGGTTATTAGGAGTCTGACGTTTTCCACCCCCTAGACCTGGCATACGATACTCTCAGACGAACAGATCAGACTGTACGGAAATTTTCACGGATAGGCTTAAAGGGGGTTCGGATGAGTTTTCTCCTCAGTCTTGTTTTCGACGAGTACTTAGGTAGCCGTTACGTACAGCTAGTGCCATTGACATGTTTGTGGTTAAACCCACTGCCTACGTACCGTCGAGTCTTTAGAATCCCATACAGAGAGTTCCCTGGTTCAGGAGAAATGATGTAGAGGCCGTATGGTTATATGTTTTCCGATTAAATATGTGTACTAGCTACACAGATTCATGATTGGGTGGTTAATACTAGCGGGCTTAAGATTAAAACGGATTAATAAATCAAGTATTTATTTATTAATAATCTAGTATTATATTTGATGAATTATTATCTCTTATTTGGTATTCGTATTTTAGTACGAATACGAGTATGTATATACGGATTTGCATTCTTTTATTTGTACAAGAATGCTTCTAGAAGAGGACACTTCATTTTAGATTTTTTATTTTTGGAAAATGAGGAAATGAGGTGGATGGCTAAGGTGGCATATGAGAATGGTGAGAAGAATGGCTATGTATTATTTTATTTCATTTGGTAATACTATTCAAGTATGGCTAATTTATTTTATTGGAAAAATGAAATAATACATATCATTCTTCTTCTCATTTTTCACCATTCTTATCTTTGCATTCTCTCTTCTCTTTAGCTCTCCATCTTCTTCTTCATCCTTATCCCCTCCTGAGTTGAAAATTCAAGGGATAAAGAGATATTAATTCATCATATATCTCTCTACATCTTCTAAATACCCTAGATTAGCAAACTAGGTTATTTAGTTACTTCATTAGTGAAGTTTTAGCTTGACCCATAAAATCTCGGATGGATCATTTTTGACATGAGGAGACCAATGTCTAAGCTCGATCCCAATGGACTAGGAGCTAAGGAAGAGGATTTTGAAGATCCGAAGGACACGAACTCATAAATATAATCATTATCCGAGTAGATTAGATCATATGCTGTCTTTTCTAGTTTAGGGCTTATGGTAGATCTCGGGTAGCTAGTTGATGTTGCTTGCTACAAACTTATTTTATGTGAATTATGTATCTCTACAAACACTGTAGAGCGAGCAACATCAACTTAAACGAAAGCACATTTAGTTGGATTCATTTTTAATTTGAATTTGCGAATACGATAAAAAACAACAGACAAATGCTTTAAATGATCTTATTTATTAGAACTTTTTATAACAATATCATCTACATAACATTCACAGATATCGTGTAAAAACTCATCGAAAATTCTGGTCATAGCCCTTTGATATGTGGCGTTGGCATTTTTCAAGCCGAAGGGCATGACTTTATAGCTGTAGATTCCCATCGAAGTTTTGAAGGAGGTATTCCTTTCATCGTCCGGTTGCATTGCTTACCGTCGAAAGACCGGATTGAGACACGGAGACGTCTAGCCTGAATTTAGGGGCAGATACTATTTGGACATATCTACCCACCTCTCCGAAGATACCAAGTTGATTTATGGTACCGTATATCGGAGGTTTGGATAGATGCGACCGTTGTAGCTGACATTATCAGATTCCCCCTCGTTTGTAAGGGGGTTTTGATTATAGGGACGCTCTTCCCAGCAGGCGCAATCCCCTGCAGTTAATTACGTTATCGTGTTATGATAACTGCTTTCTCCTTCCCTAGCAGTTCACTTCGTGTCGTGTGTATTTTTGTTTACTTTGGTTGCCCGTGGATTGTATACGGAGACTATTTTATGTCGTCGCCCGTAGGGCATGGATTGGTCCAAATCCGTATATTTTAGATATGGGTTTAGGTTTTGAACTTAGGTTATATGTTCCTTTAATTCAAAAATGTTTTGTTTGGTTTAAGGATCGTTAATCTAGTTTGAGATTAAGATCAGCTTAAACACATGAGCGTTTGAGCTCAATTTATTTTGTAAACTAAGGATACGTTAGTCCTACTTGAGACTAAGATCAACTTAGCAATATTTTCAGGATCATTAAATTTTATTAAGATCCAACAACAGAGTATTTAGGCTCAACTGTAAGAAACTTCAGAGAGATTTTTAACCAATTTGGGCTTGGTCTGCTCAGTCTTTTCTTCTTTCTCCTCTCTTTTTTTATTCAAAAGTGTTAAGCACTTATTTGGGTTCTGTTTGCTCAACCCCTTTTTCTTTTTATGCAAGAGTGCTAAGCACTTTTTAGAGCTCTGGCACTCACATGTGTATCATGTGAAGCACTCAGTTATGAACGCTGCCCAATAAGTGCTAAGCACTTTAGTCATTTTGACTGAATATGTATAGTGCTAAGCACTTTTGTATGGTGCTCACATGAGAAGTACGCGCGGCGCTAGGATGTGGGCGTTGCCCAATTGGTGCTAAGCGCTCAGTCTTTTTTTGGCTGAATATGAAGTGCTAAGCACCTTTACTCAGCGCTCACGTGTCTTTCACGTGAGGCGCTGGCCTTTTATTTTGAGTGCCCACATGAGAAACACGTGAGGCGCTGAATGCTTTGTTGGGGAGCGCCCACATGGGGAGCATGTGACGCGCTAATTCCTTTGTTTTGGGAATCTTTTGAATGCTCACGTGTTTTTCACGTGAGGCGCTGAGTTCCTTTTCTTTTTTTGAGATTGAATCTCTATTAATGGCATTTTGACCATTAACGATCACCAAGATCTTTGTTTTAAAGATCTGGGATCAAATTTTCTTTAAGAAATAAGTTCTTATGTTTTTTTTATAAGAACTAAGTTTCTTTTTAGAGTAAAACCCTATTTTCAGAGAAATTAAATTCCTGGGACATATTTCTTTTCTGTCTTTTCTTTTTATCTAGTTCTTTGCCCTAAATTTTGAGTCTGAAAGACAGAATCTTCCCGATGAGAATTTATTCTCAACTTGTGGGAGATTTATCTTACGAATCTCAGATCCAGAGAAAGAACTAAGTTCTTATGTTTTGCTTGCACTAGGCAAAGGAGATATTTTTAATCTTTTCTTTTCTTTACCTCGAATTTGAGAGAGCGAGAATCTTCTTATTTTTTTCAAGAAAATTAAATTCTCGGTTCTTGTGGAAAACTTATGAATTCTCTCTCTGTGGTTTCCTCTATATAGTAGTGGCAAATTTTTAATTAGTCTGAGAAAATCTTTCATTTGAGAGATACCAATTGATTTAATTGGTCTCAAAATTTGTTCGGGGGATTTTATCCACCGTTGGATCTTTGATCTAGTGATTTTCTGTTTTACAGAATATGTTTTCTTGTTTTTAACAAGATTGGGAAAATATTTTCCATATATACAGAATTTTATTCTGTCAAATGGTATTTTTAATCACCATTGGATTTTAATTCAAGAGCTCTCTGTTTTACAGAAAACAATCTTTCTTTATTTAGAAAGATTGGGTAAATATATTTCCAAAAATAGAATTTAATTATATCATTGGATTTTTGATCCAACCGAGAATATCTTTCTCACTTAGAAAAATTAGGGAAATATTTTCTCTTCATAGAATTTAATTCTATCATTTGATAATTTATCATCACCACTGGATTTTTGATCCAACGGCTCTATTTAATAGAGAATATCCCAATTTTTAGAGAAATAATTCTCATATAGAATTAATTTCTACCTGTTTTAGTTTGGACGCCGGCGCTCACGTGTCATGCGCGTAGGGCGCCACTTAAGAATTAAATTCTTATTTATGACAGGCGCTCCGGTGCCTTGCGCATTGGCGTTCACGTGAACTTCACGTGCGGCGCCACTATAGGATTTAATTCTATAAGACTGGCGCCGGCGCTCTCGTGGGGAGAACGTGAGGCGCCGCCTGATTGGAATTTAATAGAGCTTAGCTCTTTTTATTACGTTTAATTATTAGGGGAATAAATGCCCCCCATCGTTGTTCTTATGTGGCTTACACGTGAGTGTAACGGTGTCACTTTTGCCACCGTTAGATCACCTAGGAAGTTGAACCGTTCCCCTCCCCCCATCTTAGAAATTGGGCCTTTGGCCCTTGAGATAATTGTTGTCTCATCATCTTCTTCCTTGAGCCTTACTCTTCTTCTGAGAATTTAATTCTCTTTCCAGTGCTTAGATCTCTGTCCTCACTCTTTTGAACAGAGCAGACTCAGCCAAATTTCTTGGTAAGGATTATGAACAGAGCTTAGCTCTTAACCCATTTTGAGCATATATATTTTCTTAGTTTTGGATTTTGAATCCATTATCAGATCCGACGGAGCTTAGCTCTCTCTTTTTTCTAAATCGATCTCTTGGAGATCTAAAAGACCCTTTTTTTATAGATCGTGGATCTTGATGTCCATATCCAAGACTTGAGAGATTTTTATTCTCCTTCTTAGGGTTTTCCCCTGCTGTCAATCTTGACATTTTTTCTGGAACTTGATTCTATAAATTAACCCATGAATTTTTCTAGCATGGGGATTTTTGGGATTTAATCCTACTGTTTAGGGGAATTTAATTCCATTTTCTTTTTGCAGAGCTTATCTCTGATTTGAATCTTAAGAAATTTGGGAATTTTATTCCTTTTACTGTTCTTGGATGTTTTTTTCCTAGAATTTTTGGGGTTTTAATCATTCTCTTTTTTTCTACAAATTTGAATCTGTTGTTTGTTTTAAAGAGCCTGCCTTTCGGGGAATGTTGAGAGTTTTTAACTCTGCTGTTTAATGAGCACAATTCATTTAATAAGAATCCTTTTGGATTCTCACAATGGGTGCATGTCTCATCATTGATGAGCCATCATCTTGATTTTGTGATGCTAGCGTTATTTTTATTGCTAACTTTCCACTGGGTTTCTTTTCAGGTACCATGGCTGGCCATCTGAATGATTTTGAAGAGATTATCTCTTATGAGGAGATTCATATCTAGGATTGCTTTCAAGGCCAAGAGTACACTGACGCCCAATGCGATGAGGTGATGTGTCGCTTCGACGAGTACAACGGTCGATTGCTCTCCCACCGTTCTGCCCTTTTGAAGACCGTCGTTGGGTCAATCTGGGAAGCTATACCTGGGCACCTTGAAGTTATGCCACTTCAAGCGATCGATGATGCTGAAGACAAGGTGCATTCTGTGTATCTGATAGGGTTAATTTCGAAGAAACAATGAGATAATCTTTTCGCCATCTTGCACCGTGTCTTCAACAAAAGCCGATAATATTAGCATACCAGAGGGTGGAGGACATCAATGACACTGACGCTTGCATCCGAGAGAAAATGCATAAAAAGATAGTTGATGGGGCTGAACGTGCATTGCTCAAACTTGCTTTTGAGTTTGAGAATCCATGTCCAGAGTTCAGTGTCTTGCCATTATAGACATTTTGATGATATTTGTTTCTTTCTCTCTTTTTTTTGTTATCATCCTCATTACCAATGTATAAATTTCTTTGAAGTATGAATGACATGTTGGATATAGTGCCCTCAAAGTCAATTATTGGATCACAGGCACGTGATTGCAATGATTGAGGGAGGACCTATGCCGGTAGGATAGTCTTACTCAAGATGATAGTATGCTATCTGGTTTGTCTTTATCATCGTGTACTGCTTTAGGTGACCTTACAGGTCGCTATTGCACGCTGATAGAGCCCTTAGGATTCTTGCTTGACGACCAGTAGTATGATGGCGATCATATACGTGGGAGCTGGGGTCTATAAGCATATCCTTAAAAGGTCCCTAGTCGTGGGAGTTTCTAGACTGGGCATCGATACTCCATTAATAGACTAGTGTATACAGTCGAGACCCCGACGAGGGGCGGTGGCCTGTCTCACAAGCCATTGGTGTCAGTTGGATCACCTAAGATATATACAGGTGCTCATTGGGTTATGAGCACACCGGACAGGACTCGCCGGGAACATGCTAGTTGGTATTATACCTAGCATCAGATAGCAGTTCCCTGGTGATATGTGTACAGGTTAGCTCATCGACCTGAGATCGTCATTTGTCTCGTGTGAGTTCCCATTGTGCTTTGATTACCACCCTACCACGGCTCAAAGGAGTCGTGCAAACAGGTTTTAGTTAGGTACAGTCCCGAACCACATGGAGGCAGTGAGCGGATCGGCAGGGATTCGTCTCTCCCGGTATTGGGGGTAAGGTCGCGCTATGTCTAGGAGAGCCATTACACGAAGTCCTTGGCCAAGGCGGGAGATTTACTGGTAGATATTCCAGTAGTATCTCAGGGTGTTATGGGCTACACTCCGACACGACTTATACCGCTTTTGGGGGTCTGACTTTTACCAACCCCCTAGGCCCTCCATGCGATGATCATAGATGAACGGACCGAACTGTACGGATATTGTCACTGACAGGCTCAGTAGGGTGTCAGGATGAGTTCGCTCATCGACCTCCCTTTTGGTCAATACCTGGTGGCCCGTTATGTACGGCTAGTATCTCTGACGTGCTAGTGGTTAAATCCACAGCCAAAGTATTGACGAGTCTTTAGAGTCCCCCACAGACAGTTTCTCAAGTTTCGGGCGAAACGTTGTAGAGGCCGTATGATATGGCAGGGTTCGATCTTATACGTGCGGTATTGCACGGATCATGATCGGACGGATCATACTAGTGGGCTTTGGTTTAAGCCGGATCCTAGTATTAGATTTGTTGGATTACTTTAGTCTCATCGCATTGACATTCAGTCGGAATACGGATGCAAGTATGTATATACAGGTGAGGGGTATCCTTGTGATCCATCACGAGTTTACTTTAGATATTGCCGTATTTTTTTATTGTTGCAAACATTTGGATTAATGTTTGGATGGTGGAAATATTGAGCTAGAATTTCATCATGAGATGCATTAATGTGACATAGACATTTATCATGACTCATGGTCTTTTTTTTAGCAAAAATGTCACATTAGTGGATTGATTTGTGATGATATGAGAGTAAGAGAGAGGGGGGATGCCATGGTTGTAGTTTTGGTCTTGTATTTTTATCATCTCACATTCTCTCTTACTCTCATTTTATCACAAGGAAAAATGACACAAAAGGAAAAGAAAAGAGCTCACTTCTTCTTCTTCCTCTAGCTCATTATATCCATTAATGGCAACACCTTCAACCTTCATCCAAGTAATGGATGCAAGAGGCAAAGTGATCACAAACATTCTCTACAACACCTTGGACACGTCGGCTTGCATACTTCGTGCTCGAGTTGCTTCGGATGAAGCGGGAGCCCGTATAAAGACTTCTCGATGTGGTGCCCTTTCCGACGAGGAGAACAAGACCGGAGATGCCGCGAGGAGCTTGGGATGGTGGCCGAAGACCCAAGGACACGGATCGCTCGGTATAGCCTTTCTATCCCTTCTCTTGTTAGCTAGTAGTAGGTTAATGGTTCGATCCGGGTTTTAAGCATACGATAGCGCCGGTTTTCAAGTAAAGAAAAAATTTTGTTTCCGCATTTTGGCCTCGGAAAGACGGCCAGGGCGCTACCGTAGACTTACATGGTATCAGAGCCACGCCATTAACCTTTACTAGCTTGCTCTAACGTGTTTAGAACTTCGATCGAACAAAAATTCCAAAAACCACAATTTCAAAATGCAGTTTCTGTCGAATTTTATTTGTGCTCGAAAAATTATTTTGAGTGTTGCAGAAATACGTGCAGGCTTTTCTAAGAGATCTGTGAAAATTTGGTTTCATGTTGCCACTGTTCCGCCGCGGAACCGCGGCCATACCCATGCATTGGCCACGGTTCCGCCGCCATTCCAAGTCAACAGTCAACCAAAATTTCTACAATTCTTTCTGTGTTGGAATTGGGGGTTTTGGTATATTCTGTTTGGGCCTAGATTTATTTTGAGTGCTACAGTTGTGCTTGGGGCCCACTTCGGGAAATTAAGTCGATCAAAAATTTTAAACATGTTAGTTCACAGTATTTACATTATATCTGCGACCGTGAATGTCATTTGATCGGTAAATCCTGTCTAATTACTATAGCCCTTTTAGACGGATTTGCGAATGTGACATTCACGTTGATGTTCTGTGTTGTGCTGTGATGTTGCGGATTTGTCGTGGTAGATAGCCTGGATGCAATGGTAGTACAGTTTTATTGTATATGTACGTTTGATATTGCGGGGCGAGTGTCCGACATGTGGACTGCCGTCACTGCCTGTTTGTATATTATTCTTTTGGGGCACGACCGGGCTGAAGTCGATGTACCCATTGTATATATTTTATTTTCTATACTAGGATTACCCCGCGGCGGGGTGCACGGATAGCCGGGTTCTAGAGGGCAACAGGCCCGCATCTTATGGCTTTGAGACGGAGGGGGCTTCACTCTAGAATTGGCGGGCTATTCGCCGCACTCGTAGAGGGTACAAGTTGACCCAAGGAGGGGTACTCAAGTTACCGGATTCCGTGAAGTGCTGGATGGTCCATTCACATTGTTGAAGGGGGCTGCCTCACTTCAGGTTTTGGCGGGTAACTTGCCGCGCCTGTAAGGGTCTAGGATTTCATTGCACAGGCTATCCACACGACCAGGGGAACGTCGGGTTTCAGTAGCGGCTCTATGAAACCCGGGGATCCCAAATATCTTTATTGTTCTATGATGCTTATTACATTTCTGTGATGTTGCATTTTATCACACCTTGAGCGATTATTATATATTGATATATATACTAG
Source organism: Agapanthus africanus (assembly GCA_030015575.1). Lineage (NCBI taxonomy): Eukaryota > Viridiplantae > Streptophyta > Magnoliopsida > Asparagales > Amaryllidaceae > Agapanthus > Agapanthus africanus. The sequence goes on along the minus strand of JASDDO010000024.1, from coordinate 889,513,793 downwards.
TAGATGTTGTATATGTTTTGCACCCGCGCTAATCCAGTCCCCACTCTGTCGTTAATTAAGTAACCTAACGGGTGATGACGGGACCCAGTGGCGAATGTGGATGGCATATACGTACATCATTATTTTCGTTCTTTATTGGTGTGATCAATTGATGGGACTGCGTTGATTCGGATCAATGCAAACTAAACAAACCTATTCTGATGTTGTTGGAATAATTTTCAAAAAGCTGTTATTGCAAGGACGTTCTCTTTTGTTTTGCACAGTGGTATTCGGTTATGAATATCCAGCACCTCAGTCGACGAGGCAAGGGCCGAGATCCCTTCACCGGGAGTGACCCCTTGGACAGAAGTTTGCGTCAGGGTAATAACTTCACTATAGCCGATTGCCTTTTTGCTTTGCATCGTGGTATTCAGTTGGAATATCCTGCACCTCATTCTACGGGAAAAGAGCGGAGATCCCTTCACCGGGAGTGACCTCTTTAGCAAAGGTTTTCGCCACTATATTTTTATAAAAAGCTATCTGGTTCCTTCAACGATATCAAGTTCATTACGTTAATGGTTTTTCGCCTAAAACCATTCGTAGCCCTCTGTCATTTCAGACGGGTAGCACTTAGTATTCATACTATGTTTGTTGACCTTCGTCAAGGCATAGTGAATGGTGGCTGCTTGTTACTTTTCTGCTGCATAGATAGATGCGTTGGTTTGGAACAGTCGTACAGCCTTGTTGACCTTCGTCAAAGGCTTGTACAGGTGGGTTCAAATTAACCTGGACAATGACCGGTAGAACTTGACATGTGACTTATGATTTGTTGACCTTCGTCAAGGTCAAAAGAGCATGGGGTAAAAATCACATCGGGAGTTTCTAAAGAAACTGAAACTTGCCAGATATGCACATACCTTCTGGAGTGTGATAACGTGAGTGGATTCCATCACGTTATCATGCAATGATAGTTGGATCCCGATTCCCACTGATGAGTTGGTTTACTCCTCGGGTGATCCCGACTAATTCTTCTTTCAGGTTTGGAGGAGAATTTGACGATACAGAGGGAGGTTTTCTGATTAGATAAATTGATAACCATTCTGATCTAGGTTAGAGTGCACGCTGAGTGTTTCTTTTCTCTCTCTCTTTGGCAGCGACTATGACCCGACCCTAGACTATGACTCAGTGACCAAATTGACCGAACCTTCTTAAAACACTGGCTTTTGGATTGTCAGAGTTGCATACCCCATTGCCACTCCTACTTTTACCTTTTTCTCCAGGACACCCCGTATTACTACGAACGTCCGCTTCCATTGGATAAAACCATCGTATGGTTATATATGAACTCGAAGGAACTTGTTCCAGATTCGAGGATGGTTTCCGGTTCTGGAGAAAATGAATAGGACTATTCAGTTGTCTCTTCCTTTTACCTTCTCTCAGCTTGTGAGTGCTCCTTGGATTAGGACGGTACACCTATTATGCTAATTGGATAGTCTTCTTCCAAACCATAGGCAGGTGCCGAACGGTAGGGAATGAAGAAAACCAATTATCCTAACGATGGTGTACAGAAGGTAATAAGTTAAGACAAATAAAGGGATTAGTAAGAGGGCAAAGTAAACTGCGACTGCTATTCACGACCAAACCAAGTATTTCTTCGGCAATCCTACATCACCTTTGTATTTCTCCAGAATACTCCGTATCACTACGAAGATCCACAGTTATTTGGATACTCCATCGTATGGTTATATACGAACTCGAAGGAACTTGTTCCATTTCGGGGATGGAATTTGGTTCAGGAGAAATAGGAATAAGGTTTTATTCGGTTGTCTTTTATCTTTACCTTCTCTCGCATTGTGAGTGCTCCTAGGATTAGGACAGTACACCTATTACGCTTATTGGATAGTCTTCTTCCAAACCATAGGCTGGTACCGAACGGTAGGGAAGGAAGAAAACCATTTAGCGTAACGATGGTGTGCAGAAGGTAACGACTAAAGACATATAAAGGGATTTGGAGAGATGGCAAAGAAATATACGGTTATAGTTGTGAATCTGATAATGGAAGAGGCATTACTAGGAATATCCGGATACCCCTTCGAAACATTTACATGTTTCAGTTTCACTGTGTATTGTTAAAAGAAAACTGATTTCCCAATTAGTCCTTGCTCCAGGGTATGTATTTACCAGGTTTGATTCTCACATCTGTATGGTTTTACAGATGATGATTGGGAGTAAGTTATTTGGAATTAGGTGATCATCCTCATTATATCGGAATTCGTTGTAATTAGTGATATTTGAGGAAATCACCTGGGTTGTTTGCCGGATGGCAAATATTTGGTTTTGAATATCCGTTGTTATGCACCAATTTCAAATTGATATATCTGTACGTTCATTTTTATGAAGTGAGATATAACTTTTTGAAATTATGTCTATGACATTTACCTATATCAGTTGATGATTAGGTAAGGAATATTCAACAGCGGTGTAATTCTTTTTAACCATAAGTACAGTTTTCAACCTACGACACACAGGGAATGAGTTGTTAGACTCAGGGGACTTATACAGAGTATTGTATTTTGTCCAGTGTCCATAAGAACAGAGGGGTTGGTGCTCGTACTATATTCTGTTTACTTGTGACTTCTCTAGTTCTTAGACACGTGTTTCACAGAAATGCAAGGTCTAAGTTTTGAGGAGTTATAGGTATAAGAATAAAGTAGAGAACCAGGCGTTACAAGTATCAGGATTCTTCAAGGTGATCAAAGATGTAGATACTTATGTATAGTATTCAGTTAATAGTAATGATTATGAGAACTTGCTTCTCTTTCAGGTTGCTCATATCTGGATGTACTCCTGAGTTGAGTAACGCTGATCGGCATCCTTCTATTTAGTTGACATGCACTGGAGACAGCTACATGATTTGAATCTGGTTCTAATTACATCAGTGCCTCTGTTTTTATTTTGGATATAGAACGGTTCATATCTTAACGATGTTAAGGTACGGGGAGTTGTCCGACTTATGCTTAAAACCAGACTCTGGATAACTCAAGACACGTTTCTGTAATGGTTGTTTGTGAGTTGACCCGGGCTATGGCGAGGGTTGACTTTCTACCATCTGGAAGATCAATAGTAATATTGTTCTTGAATCGCCACAGTTTTAGTAAAATGGATTTTTTCAGAAAACAGAAGTGGGAGTATGGTAGAACTGGAAGCGATTGCAGAACCGCAAGCGATTCCAGAACCGGAAACGATTACTGAAAATTTGATAAGGACCTAAAGATTCAATCTGGCTTGACATTCCATTAGCCACTCCGTAGATATGGTGGGTAACCTCAGGCACTCGAGAGGTACTTCGGTATGCTCAAAGACGGTGACAGGGAGGTTCTTGTTTACCCAGACTTGTCATTGCTGTTGTTCCAGACTGTGAGACCTGGCAGGAGGATGAGTGTAGCGTCGTTCTAAACTAGCTTTAGAAGTGCACGCGTATATGACTCTACCAGAGGGTTATCGTAGTCAGTGGGAGCAGCAGAAGCATAGTAGACAAGTGGCTTATGTCTATTTATAGACTAAAGAAGAAATAGCGGAGATAGATCATCTATTTCTGATGTGACAGTCATAGGTTTGACTTCATCAGAATAGGGGATGGATCTGTTAAGAAGGTAGTAGGGTGTGATGTCCTGGTATTTGGATAACATACACAGAGTAGGAAGTGAAGTTCCTATACTACGATCGGTTATACTTTGGTTGTCACACAGTGGTTTCTCCACATAGGAATTGGATATTATATCAGACATTATGGTTACTAGATCTATGGTTTTAGATCTAGATTTGGGAAGTGTCCCAATCAGGGTACTTAGACAGCATTCTAAAGGTATTTAGAATGGACGACTCCTGGTACGGTAATGTACCTGCAGGTGATGGAGTCACCCTCTCTAAAGGTGTCTTACAGACTAAAGCGGAGAGGGATGTGTATGATTGACAGATCACTTGCTTAGGCAATTGAGTCAATCATGAGATGTCAAGTACCACACCAGACATTGTTTTTGCACTAGATGCAATAAGTTGATATTGATCCAATCCTGGAGAAACATTCGGAAGTAGTTTTAGAACATAAGTGGATATTCTAGGGATATGATAACAACAGCCTCTATCGGGGGACGGTTATCATTCCAGGCTTCCAAGGTGACCTGGATGACAGAGTGGCTGTCAGAGTTATAGTTTTCCCTCTGACGAGGGCGGTATTTTGGACAGGTGGTCCAAGCGGATACTAAGGGAGGCATGGCGCAGGATACTGATTGGTTTCAGTTGACGATATAGTCTAAGAAATTTGGATTTGGAGTTCATTTATGAACTAGGTCCCATCAGATATCCAGACATATTCTAAGACATGTATTGCTCATTTCGGGAGATGGCTTTCTCCGCGAACTTGAGATAAAGAGAGACATAGAAAGAAACATCATGGCGGATCCACTCACTGAAGCTATTCCTCGAACGCAATAGTTTTGCAAACAGGCTTTGTAAGACTGATTAGTAGAGGAGTTGGGTGTTCGGTATCACACGGGCTGTGAGTATGCGACATCGCAATAATTAGCTTTGAGTGCAAATGGGAGATTGTTGGATATAGTGCCCTCAGAGTCAATTATTGGATCACAGGCACGTGATTGCAATGATTAAGGGAGGACCTATACCGGTAGGACAGTCTTACTCAAGATGATAGTATGCCATCTGGTTTGTCTTTATCATCGTGTACTGCTTTAGGTGACCTTACAGGTCGCTATTGCACGCTGATAGAGCCCTTAGGATTCTTGCTTGACGACCAGCAGTATGATGGCGATCATATACGTGCGAGTTGGGGTCTATAAGCATATCCTTAAAAGGTCCCTAGTCGTGGGTGTTTCGAGACTGGGCATCGATACTCCATTAGTAGACTAGTGAATAAGTCGAGACCCCGATGAGGGGCGGTGGCCGGTCTCACAAGCCATTGGTGTCAGTTGGATCACCTTGGATGTATACAGGTGCTCATTGGGTTATGAGTACACCGGACAGGACTCGCCGGGAACATGCTAGTTGGTATTATACCTAGCGTCAGATAGCAGTTCCGTGGTGACATGTGTACAGGTTAGTTCATCGACCTGAGATCGTCATTTGTCTCGTGTGAGTTCCCACTGTGCTTTGATTACTACCCTACCACGGCTCAAAGGAGTCGTGCAAACAGGTTTTAGTTGGGTACAGTCCCGAGCCACATGGAGGCAGTGAGCGGATCGGCAGGGATTCTTCTCTCCCGGTATTGGGGGTGAGGTCGCGCTGTGTCTAGGAGAGCCATTACACGAAGTCCTTGGCCAAGGCATAAGATTTACTGGTAGGTATTCCAGTTGTATCTCAGGGTGTTCTGGGCTACACTCCAACATGACTTGTGCCGCTTTTGGGGGTCTGACTTTTACCAACCCCCTAGGCCCGACATGCGATGCTCATAGACGAACGGACCGGACTGTACGAATATTGTCACTGACAGGCTCAGTAGGGTGTCAGGATGAGTTCGCTCATCGACCTCCCTTTTGGTCAATACCTGGTGGCCCGTTACGTACGGCTAGTACCTCTGACGTGCTAGTGGTTAAATCCACAGCCAAAGTATTGACGAGTTTTTAGAGTCCCCCACAAACAGTTTCTCAAGTTTCGGGCGAAACGTTGTAGAGGCCGTATGATATATGGTAGGGTTCGATCTTATACGTGCGGTATTGCACGGATCATGATCGGACGGATCATACTAGTGGGCTTTGGTTTAAGCCGGATCCTACTATTAGATTTGTTGGATTACTTTAGTCTCATCGTATTCGCATTCAGTCGAAATGCGGATGCAGGTATGTATATACAGGTGAGGGGTATCCTTGTGATCCGTCACGAGTTTACTTTAGATATTGCCGTATCTTTTTATTGTTGCAAACATTTGGATTAATGTTTGGATGGTGGAAATATTGAGCTAGAATTTCATCATGAGATGCATTAATGTGACATAGACATTTATCATGACTCATGGTCTCTTTTTTAGCAAAAATGTCACATTAGTGGATTGATTTGTGATGATATGAGAGGAAGAAAGAGAGGGGGGGCTGCCATGGTTGTAGTTTTGGTCTTGTATTTTTATCATCTCACACTCTCTCTTACTCTCATTCTATCACAAGGAAAAATGATACAAAAGGAAAAGAAAAGAGCTCACTTCTTCTTCTTCTTCCTCTAGCTCATTATATCCATTAATGGCAACACGTTCAACCTCCATCCAAGCAATGGATGTAAGAGGCAAAGTGATCACAAACATTCTCTACAACACCTTGGACACGTCGGCTAGCACACTTCGTGCCCGAGTTGCTTCGGATGAAGCAAGAGCCTGTAAAAAGACTTCTCGATGTGGTGCCCTTTCCGACGAGGAGAATAAGACCGGAGATGCCGCGAGGAGCTTGGGATGGTGGCCGAAGACTGAAGGACACGAATCGCTCGGTATAGCCTTTCTATCCCTTCTCTTGTTAGCTAGTAGTAGGTTAATGGTTCGATCCGGGTTTTAAGCATACGATAGCACCGGTTTTCAAGTAAAGAAAAATTTTTGTTTCCGCATTTTGGCCTCGGAAAGACGGCCGGGGCGCTACCGTAGACTTACATGACAAAGTCCCCTTTTTTTATGCCAACGCTCACATGTGCTTCACGTAAGGTGTTGTTATATAAAAAAAACTAGCGCTGGCGCTCACGTGTCATACACGTGAGGCGCTGCTATAGGATACGAAGGAATCGTTTCACCTTCTTACTCTGCTTTTCATGAGTCGGCTCTTTCTTTTCCCATGCCCTTTTTTTCAAAACTTGGAAATAGTTCCATCATGCACAACATTTTCTGTGCCTAGACTTAAATGCTTCTCTTTATATTCTGAAGCAATGTTCTCCTTCTTCTTCATAAGGAAAGAACCATTTTTTTTAACAGATCAAGAGTTATGGTTTGCAATCGTCCACATACTCGTCGGCAACCATGGGAGGTGCCTATCGAGGGAATTGTTCCTCGTTATCCTGCATGCTTGGTGAATCCCGTTCTCACGGATGACCAATGCGACATGATGATGTACGAGCTCCTGAATCATAAAGGCTCTCCTCTTCACATCGTCTCCATTTGGCTCCGGATGATCTTCCTGTTTGTGCTCGCTGACATTCCTCCTCATCTAGCAGAGATGACTCCGGCGATGCTCGACGTAGCGGAGGAAAAGATCGAGTGCTTTCATGAGGCACATTTGATTACCCAGCCTCTGAGAGATCGCTATGTTCAATTGTTAAGCCAGATACGGGCTCAGCGGGCCATCATGTCTGCCTTCACCGATAGGCACGGCGCTGACCGATGGGGAGGGACTCCTCGCGAAGATCGCCACTTCGACATGGTGGAGAAGGCTGAGAGGGCTTTAAAAAACTTTATTTATAATTTTGTAAACCCTTGTACTTTTGATCTCGTGTATGGTGATCTATTTCCTGTAGAATAAAGTGTTTATTTAAATGTGTTTCTTTATCGTTGACCGCTGAATGTTTCACCCCCAGCACATATTCATGTGGGCATCTTGCCTCTGCACATGTACTTTGCACTTTACCCTTAGGAGTTTCTGCTGCGTACGATTGCCAATGATGCGCGCATATGTGGCGCGCACACACGCACACATAAATGTGTTAGTTATGTATATGCCCTAGAGGCCATTGTTGTACATATGATGTATATTATAGTAGATACTTGGATATATATATATAGAGGAATTTCTTGCTCGACATGATAGTATGCTATCTGGTTTCACTTTGTCTTAACATGTTAACTTGTATTGCATTACTTTCTTACTCTCGCATGTTGATAAAGCCCTTAGGATATGTACTTGACTACTAGAACTATGATGCAGATCACACTAGTGGGGCCAGAGTAGTCCACGAGTACATCCTATAATTGTTCCTAGTCGAGGGTGTATCGAGACAGGGCATCGATACTCCATAGTAGACTAGCGTATTCGCATCTTGACCCATATGATGGGCGATGGATGATCCCACATCCATTGGTGTTTGACATCAAAGATGGTATACGGGTGCTCCGTAGATACTAGGTACACTGAACGGACTCGCCGAGAACTCCTAGATGGTATTATACCTATCGTCAGGTATCAATTCTCTGGTGACACTGGTACAGGTTAGTCTGTAGACCCGAGATTGTCATAGAGTCTTGTGTGATTCCCACTGTGCTTTGATTTCCACCTTACCACATTCATGAGAACGTGCAAAACGGTGGCTTTTGTGTATAGTCCCGAATCACATGAAGGCAATGAGCGATAGGAGGGGTTTCGTCTCTCCCGGTATTAGGGGTTGATGTTGCACTGTGTTCGATTGGCTATAACTGGAAGTCCCTGGCCAGGGCTAATATGAAGACCTAATGGTAAGAGTTATCAGAAGTTTCTCAACCCGTTATGAGCCTCACATCGACATGACTTATCGATTACTGGGATCTAACGTTTACCACCCTAGACTGGATATGCGACATATCAGATAAAGAGACCGGACTGTACGGTAGTGTTACTGATTGGATTCACATGAGTGTGTGCAGGCTTGCTTGTTGATCTTCTGATCGCTCAATACCCGGGTGGCTGTTACGTTTAGCTGACCTCTTGCAGCTTGTGGGTGTTTGATATGATCATCACCTACTGCCGGCGTATTGACGAGTCTTTAGAGTCCTACACAGAGGTTTCCTGACTCAGGCAAAACAGAGTAAGAGCACATATATTATATGTGCAGGACTGAGAATAATACGTGTATATAATACCGTATTCTATTTTCGCGATATGTGGTATCAGCCGGGTATATGTGATATAGCCGGGTTATCGGATCAAGTGTTGATTCGATAAAACGATACATATTATATTAGTCGGTTATATGTATTATAGCCGGATTATTAAATCAAGTGTTGATTTAATAATTTAATGTATAATTATATATGTGATATATTACATTACATTAACTAATATAAGCTCATTTAAATGATTCTTTTTCTCACTTGATGATACATTGATATATATGTGATATATGTTAATTGTATTATTTTCTTTTGTTACAAAATTGTATATATGAGATATGTATAATTGTAACATGTTAAGTTACAAATGCAACTAGGGTTTATAAGATTAAACCATGCTAGGGTTTAGATTAGGGCTAATGTTTTTATTTTAGATAAATCAAAATTGTGGATTATGCTAAGATATTTTGCTCTTGTTGACTTAGTCTACCCTTATTGATATTTCTAAGATATTTATTAACCTAACCCTAACCCTAGCCCATGGTTTATTCTCTACAAGGGTTAAGCATGACATGCTTAACCCTTGGTTGCATTTCTAACCACACAATTCATTCATCACACTTCATCTTCTTCTTCCTAAAAAGCTTTCTAGTTTTTTCATTTATGATGAATGTTTGTGAGAAAAAGAAAATTAAAGAGAGTAAAATTCCTACTTCATCATCCTCATCTATACTGGCCATTTAGATTAGGGTGTTTGCTTCACTAATACCTCATTAGTGAAGTGATAGCTTGGGTTTGTGATTCCTCAAGGTAGATCATCTTGGATTGTGAAGACTTCAAGCTAGCATGGATCATTCACCTCATGGAACCTCTCTAGAGTCCGGGAGCTTAATGATCGCAGCAAAGGGACCTTAACTCAGAGCTTATGAAGCGAAGAAACGGACTACAAAGGTTGTAATCCCTCTAACTTAGTAGTAAAGATGTTTACTTTGATGTTTTAGTTTGATTCTCTAGTTAAAGATCTTGTCTTGGGTTGTTTAAACATGGCAAAAATTTGAAATTGGCATGGATGATGCCATTTGAAACCTTGCTGCCGTCCTAAGTATCCCAACAAAATGAGCATACTTTAAATGCTATTTCTCATTCAAATATGCATCTAAATGTAGATGAACACTGGACTGATGTGAACAAATGCTTCCCCCTATTACTTTGCTCACAGAGGTATACCCATGAGTGAAGTAGTGTAGAGTAATGCATAGCATATGGTTAGTTTCAGGTTGGCGTATCGTATATAACTTTAAAATTTTTGACATTTCTGTTTCTTGATGTCTTGATCTGGCGCGAAGTAGTTTTTGTACTCATTTCGGAGTTTATAGTTTATTCACTCATTTTGGAGTCTCTAGATTATTCACTCGTTTCGGATTTTTTAGTTCATGTACTCATTTCGGAGTGTTTTTAGTTTACCACTCTTGGGTTTACAGGAAAATTTGTCCTAACGTTGTATGTAGATAACCCCTATTCTTTTATGATAGAGGTCTGTTAGGTTTGTTGTATTAGGGTTTTAGCCCATGCTACCGTCGCGTTGGCTGATATATTCGTCGATATGAAGTTTTTAAGCCGCTGTTCGAGTAGCCCCGCAACTGTCATGTCTCTGATCCCTTCTGAGGCTGGACAAGACGTCTTCAAGTAATCTTCTTAGGTCATATTACCGTTGGAAGAACAAGCATTAGGTATTTGCCATGACGCTTTTTATTTGAGGTTAGGCTCAATTTGGAGCCCCGATGAGTCATAACCGCACCCTTCTGCGGTGGGATGATCTCCAACGGTCTTTAGGCTTTGTATGTTCTGCCGTCAAGACCCGAAATTAGGAATATGTCGTCACTTCGTTTTTTCTTTAATGTTGTCGTGTCGATTCTTTGCTGAAGTAGGGTGGACATCTGTAGGACCTCTATGCTGTATGTATTGCAATTGAAATCCAGAGCTAGGAATATGTCATTGCTCCAATTTCATTTGATAGTTGCATCCGCATCCTGCTAAAATGAGGGGAAATGCTGGGATAGTCTCTAGGTTGTATATGTACTGTCAAGACTTGGTGCTAGGATTTTGCCATTACTCCATTTTTTGCTTTGACCCTTGGGTCTTTCTTTTTTTTATGATGTTGCGTCTGCATTCTGCTGGAATGAGAAGGAACGCCGGGATGATCTTTAGGCTGTAGATATTGCCATCAAGACCTGAAGCTAGGATTTTGCCGTCGCTTCACTTTTATTTGATTATTGTGTCCGCGCCCTGCTAGAATGAGAGGGAATGCCGGGATAGTCTCTAGGTGGTATATGTACCGTCGAGACTCGGTTCCCCTTTTAACGAAGAGTGGTGGGAAAATACGGCTCCCTTTCCTTTAGCTTAATCCATGGAACAAACCACATACGCTGCCACCATGTGAGAGTCGGTTCATGCCCATGGATCGTATACAGGGTCAATATGGACATACTTGCGGGGGGAAAGTTTCATTTTCTTTTATTTTTTTCTTTCCGCGATACTCTATCTTTTCAGCTTTTATGTCGCGAAAGTCACGATCGCCCGATCATTTCGGCTATTTATCGCGGTGCCCAATCATTTCGGCTATTTTTGTTTTTACTCACTGCTTTTTATTGCAAGTTGCCCTATCATTTCGGCTTTTTTTTGAGTTGGAAATTTGAAATCTTATACCAATCTTAGCATCAGCATCACTACCACTAGAATATTGTCAGGAGCGAATCATCATTTGCCATGAGAGCACTTAAAATTTGATACCTATTTAGGCATCGGTATTGCTACAACTGGGATATTACCATGAGCAAATCATCATTTGCCTTTGTTAGTTTGGACAAAGGTGGCTTAGCAAATAGGGTTAGGATCCTGTCGACTAAGGCTTTCTGGTTTTATGAGCCATAAGGGTCTCATAAAGATATTTCTCCCTACGAGTCGAGAGGATCTTGTAGGTGTATTTTCTCCTTAGGAGTCGTGAGGATTCCTAAGTGTGTTTTTCTCTTATAGTCGTAAGGATCTTACGAGAGTATTTTCTTCTTGTAAATCGAGAGGACTTACAAGTATCGTTCACCATATGTGGATATTTCTCGCCATTGGTGGAACTCGGTTGGAACATATTTTGTTCTTGCCCGTGGATTGTATACAAGCGTCGATATGGACATACTTGTAGGGCAGCGATGGCTTAGGAAACAGGTTTAGATCCGTCACCTAAGGCTTTTGAATTCTATGAACTGTGAGCGTCTCATAGGAGGGAATTCTCCTTACCAGTCGTGAGGATCCCGTAAGTGTGTTTTCTCCTTAGGACTCATGGGGACTCCCAAGTGTATTGTTCCTTTATAAGTCGTAAGGATCTCACGCAGGTTTTTTTTAACGAGTTCGCACCCTCTCGGGTTTTTACTAGCTCGTTGGCAGTCCTGCTGTTTTTACTCACGGCGCCCTTTCGGGTTTTCATCCATACCCATTTCCCTTATGGGCATACCTCTTTTTTTTAACGAGTTCGCGCCCTCTCGGGTTTTCACTAGCTCACTGGTAGTCCTGCTGTTTTTACTCATGGTGCCCTTTCGGGTTTTCATCCATACCCATTTCGCTTGCAGACATACCTTCTTTTTTTAAGCGGCCCGTAAGGTAATGCACCATTAGATGTAGACCCCGGTCTTCTTCAAAGGACTACCATGTGGGACCTGGGAGAGTTATGAATCGTTTACGCCCTTGAACTTATACGGTAATCAATATGGGGATTCAGCGTAAGGCTAAACGTGTGAGAACATGACGGTCCTTTATCGCCGTATTTGGGGTGAAATGCTAGTTTAAGGACGTTTCGGTCCACTGTCGCCGTATTTTGGGGTGAATTTTTAGTTTAAGGACTTTTCGGTCCACTGTTAGTTTAAGTACGTTTCGATCTAGTATTAGTTTAAAGACGTTTCGTTCCATTATTCCCGTGTTTTGTGGGAACGCATTAGTTTAAGGACATTTCGGTCCATTGTTAGTTTAAGGACGTTTCGGTCCATTATTCTCGTGTTTTGTAGGAACGCATTATTTTTGGGACGTTTCGATCCATTGTCGCCGTATTTTGGGGTGAGTTTTTTTTGGATACTACTCTCAGAGTTCTAAATCAAGAAGATAATGAGCGGACACAAGCGTCGTCATCTATCATTGATCTAAGTCATGACTCATCAAGCATAGTTTTTTTAGGAATCGACCGTTTATTGGCCAGAATGGTCTTTCGCCATGCATATCCATGAGCAGGTAGACTCCACCTTAGTAGACTTTATCTATGATGTACGGGCCTTCATAGTTTGGCTCGAACATCCCCCGTTTTGCACGATTATGGATCATTAGTCTTTTGACGACTAGCACGAGTTCGCATTGGCAGAATGTTCTCGGTCTGATCAGCTTTTCGTATGACCGTGTCATCTTTGCCTTATAAGCCTCCAGATTTTGCTGTGCTATAAGGCGAGTTTCATCGAGGTCGTCGAGCTCCTCAAGCCTAAGATGAGCATTTTCTTCATCTGTCAGCTCTTATCGAACCGCAACTCGTAAAGAGAGGAGTTCTATTTCCAATGGGAGCACTGCTTCCATGCCGAACACTAATGCGTATGGTGTCATATTCGTGGTCGTCTTGAACGTTGTTCGGTACACCCAGAGAGTTTCATGCAAGCTTTCATGCCAGTCCTTTTTGATTCTGGACACCGTCTTTTTTATAATCTTTATCAAGGTCTTATTGTAAACTTCAGCTAGACCGTTGGTCCGAGAATTATAAACTGAAGAGTATCTCCAATCTATTTTATGTTGCTGTGTGAAGCGACTGATTTTATGACTTTTATAAGCTGGCCTATTATCCGAGATAATTCGTCGCGGAGTACCGAACCGATAGATGACATGAGTTTTGAAGAAGTGGACGATATTCTCTGTCTTTACTTCCCTTAACGGTACCGCTTCTTCCCACCTAGGAAAGTATTCGGTTATTGCTAGTATGAACCGATGTCCTTTAGATGACGCCGGTTCGATAGAGCCAATTATATCGGTTCCCCACATTTCGAAAGGCCAGCTAGCCACTGTCGGGTGTAAAGGATTTGGATGTTGATGGATGAAGTCCCCATGAATTTGGCACGAGTGACACTGCTTCGCATATTCGAGGCAGTCCTGGATCATTATGGGCTAATAGTAACCCATTCTTTTTATCATGAGCTTCATCTTTGGCCCAGCTTGATGAGAACCGCAGAATCCGTCGTGAGTTTCTTGGACTACTTTCTTTGCTTCCTCCGGCCCTAGACATCTTAGCCATAGACAGTCGAACGATCTCTTATATAGAGTATTATTGACAAAGGCGAATGACAAAGCTCGTTTCATGAGCTGATGTCTAAACGATGCATTTTCGGGCGTTCGTCGGGACTTAAAGTAATCTATGAAAACTTCCATCCAGTCCTTGAACTTTTCTTCATTTTCTATTTAAAGGGCTATTTGTTCGGTCGTTTCTTTTCTTTTCCTTCGGATGGCACTATCGGGTCTTCCGACGATATATCTGTTGGCATGAGAACCCTGCGGCTTTGCACAATGATCCTCACGTCATCGAGGTCTTCATCAACCAATTCCTTAGCCAATTTGACTAATGCATCCTCTTTGTTGTTTTCCGCACGCGGTATGCTTTCCAGAGTATAGGAAGGGATTTGTGTCAGCAGTTTCTGCACTCTTTCTCCATACTTTATCAATTTTAGCTTGCATATCTGATAGTCGCCATTTACTTGGCTAACGATCAGCTGGGAGTCTCCATATATGAGGAGGTCTTTGATTCCCATGTCAATAGCGATCTCGAGACCTGCTATCAAAACTTCATATTCAGCTTCGTTGTTATTCCTTGGATCCGTTAAGGAAAGGGTGTAACGTAGGATCCCTCTTTGCGGGGTTATGAAGATAAAGCCCACCCCATAGATCATGGGAGTGTTTTGCTTTCATCTTTTTATGGAAGATGCTTCATCGAAGTAAAGTTCCCATTGGGAATCATTTTCTTATTCGATTGCGTCAAACTCATGTTCGTCTGGCCACTCGCAATTTAAGGAGGAGTCGGCTGGTATCGGATGTTCCGCGAGAAAGTCGACAATGGCCTGACCCTTCACTGCTTTGAGGGGTCGATAAGTTATCGAGAACTCTATCAGGAGGAGGGCCCATTTGGCAAGCCTTCCTATCAGTATAGCCCGTGACATTAGATATTTGAGAGGATCCATCTTCGACATAAGATGGACCTCATGTGCAAAGACGGAATGTCTGAGCTTTTTTATTGGGAAGATAAGCGCCAGGCAATGCATTTTGATGGGGGAATAGTTGCTTTCTGCCCTGAGTAGAACTTGACTTAAATAGTATAGACCTCTCTCCTTTCCCTGATTGTTCTCTTGTGCCCACAATGCGTCTAGAGATCAAAGGTCGTTGTATATAGGATAAAGGGTTTTCCCTTAACCGGAGTGGTTAATACCGGCGGATTTTGCAGGTATTGCTTGATTTCGTCCAGTGCGTTTTGGAACTTTTGATCCCAGATGAACGGTGTCCCCTTTTTCATCAGATGACTGTAGGGATGGTATTTTCTGAGAAGTTGGCTGTGAGCCGCTGGATGTATGTGAGCTTTCTTTGGAGAGACCACGGTTGTTTGAGGGTTCTTGGCATGGGCATTTCCATAATCGCCTTGATTTTTTAGGGATCGATTTTAATACCTCGGTGACGTATGATGAATCTTAGGAATTTGCCTGAGGAAACTCCAAACACGCATTTTAGAGAATTCATCTTCGGATTATACTTCCGAAGACGTTGGAACACTATTTTTAGATGTTCCCAATGTTACTCATGAGATTTGCTCTTTACCACAAGGTTGTCGATGTAGCATTCGACAATCTTATGGACGAGGTCATCAAAGATCTTTGTCATAGCCCTCTGGTAAGTAGCGCCAACGTTCTTCAAACCGAAGGGCATTACCTTATAGCAGAATATGCCTAGCGGAGTTCGGAAGGCGGTATGTTTCTGGTCTTCAGGATGCATTTTTATTTGGTTCTATCCTGAAAATCCATCCATGAAAGAGAAGACCTCATGGGTAGACGTGTTATCGATCATAAGCTCGGTAACGGGCACTGGGAAGTCGTCCTTCGGACAAGCTTTATTGAGATCCCGAAAGTCCACGCAGAGGCGCTCTGTCCTATTTTTCTTCATCACTGGAACGATGTTAGAGATCCAGCCGGGATATTTAACTTCTTGGATGAAGCCGGAGTCGATTACTTTCTTGACTTCAGCGTTGATACTCATCTCAAGTTCGAGTCGCATACTTCTTGGCACCTGTTTGATTGGCTTTAAACCTGGCGATATAGCCAGTTTGTGTACTGCCACTTTTGGATCTAGACCTGGCATTTTAGAGTAGTTCCAGGCGAAGCAATCTTTATACTGCATGAGCATGTCAGTTAACGTGTTTACCTGTTTTTCAGATGATAGCTCACTGACGAATGTTGGCCTCGATCATTTTCTGTCTCTAAGTCAATTTTTCTTAGGTTGTCCGCCGTAGTGTGTATCCCATCTTCCAGCTCTTTTTGTGCTGGTGGAAACTCTGAGATCACCTCGTCATCGTCTTCATTTGTGAAGCACCTGTAGACGTCATTCATAATCTCGTGCCCTCCCTCTTTTGAGAGTGTTATCATATGGCAGGTATGAGTTCGCTTCCCTTCTCGATGTTGAACTGGTCTTATCATGATGGTATAGGTCCTCTTTGGCTCATGTTTTTGTGGCGGGGTTACCCTCCAGCTGTCGAATAACATAAACATACCTTGTCGATACTGGTCTTCTACCCAGTCTTTGAAGGTGAAGCAGTCTTCAAGGGGATGACCTATTACTCAGTGATAGGAGCAATTATCCAGATGATGGACCTCGTTTATTTATTCGGGGTGCCAAGACTCCGGAAGCGTCATCATTTGGTGCTTCATGACAAGGTTAAATATTTTCCTTGTTTTGTTTTGGGGGAAAGAGTATTTCCGACCCATCTTCTTTATAAAGGACAGGCTCCAATCGAGTTTTTCTTGTTTGCACGGTATCTTGGATCCTCTTTGTTATCTTTGAGCGTTGTTTGCGTTCTTAGATCTGTTTTTGCCTCCATTTTGGGATTTTCCCCTTGCGTGAGAACATATAGTAGGCCGAGGGTGAAGAGCATTAAGGTCTAGTTTCTCCGTAGATTGCCGGCTGAGACGCTGCGTTTTGGCCTTTTCATGCTGTGATTGTCCCGGCTCGTTTGACAAGCTTATTTTATTAGCTTGTCAATTTGTTCTTCAAATGACGGACTTAACGCTCTTAGAGCGGGATCTCGCTCCAATTTGACGTCATCGCTACTTGAAAGAGCGTTTTCCTCTTCACCCGAGCTATTTACGATGTGGCAGCTATAGATTTACTCCCGCTTCTTGGACCGAACGTGTCCCAGCCCAGTTGTCTCCATCTTTCTGTTGGACTTCTTTTATTAAGTCCCGGGAATATCCCAAATCTTTTTGTAAAATTGTGCTTGTCGAACAGTTTGTTCACGGGGCACGCCAGGCATCTTAACAGCTTTTTTAATCCCTCCACGTAATATCTTGGCAGACGGATGGGTTGAAGCCTGTCGAGTGCAAAATCAGTACCATACCAAATTTCTTTTTCTACTTTGGTCTCCGTAGATTGGAAGAAGAGGATCGCCTTTTCACCTCTTCGCTTGAAAGGTATGTAGAAATTTTGCAATTCTTGTATGCTGTATGTATCAAGGGCATCAAGTTTCTTGTAGTGTCGAGGCGGAGCCATTATGATTTGCAGGCTCTGATCTACCTATGCAAGAGTATGCATTGACGGGAGGACGAAGAACACTGTATTGTCCTCATCCTCAGAGTCGCTTCCAAAGACCAAAATAGGAGTAGATGGTTTGGGCTTATTGTTTTCTTTTTGGGGTTGCCACGAGTAGACTATTTCTTCATCTCCCTCAGTATCGCTCCCAAAGATCGGGATAGTGGCGACGGGTTTCTGTTTATTCTCCGGCTTGTGTCACCTTTCAGTATCCTCAAAGTCTGGTAGGAAGTACTTTGCGTCTTCCTATTTCCGGACTTCGTTTATGGAGAACGGATTTAGCTCTCCCGTGACGGTGTCCTCTGAGCCATCCTTAAAGTACTTCATACACTGATATTGTGTAGAAAGGATGATGTTGTACTCATATAACCAAGGCCTACCGAGCAAATCTTTATAACAAGTCTTGGCGTCAATGACCTGAAATTTGATGTCAGTGATGAGCAGCCCGAAGTGTAGCGTCAGTATTACGGAGCTAAGCGTCCGTGATGACTGTGAGTCAAACCCGGATATGGTAATTTTATCTCGAGTAAAGCGTTGAACGTTCACGCAAATTTCCTTTAGCACTATCACGTTGAGAAGGTTAACGGAGGATCCGTTGTCGATAAGGATTTTCCTTATCTTGATGTCGTGGTAGTACCCGGTGACGTATAACGGACGATTATGTTTGCACATCGCTGAATGTAATATCAGCCATGTGGACTTCTACCAGTTCATTTTTTATATTTTGTTCCGTAAGAAAAGTTTGGAACTGATCGGGCTCTTGTAATGCCTTAATCGGATAATCCCGTGCCTTTTTGGACAGGAGGAGAGCATCCAATATACTTAACTGTGAGGGTATCTTTCTCAGATGTGCTAAGACGTTGTATTCCACCTTATTTTTCTTAGGCGGATCATTTGTGGTGAGCTCTTTTACTACTCTGTCGTCGAGGGCAATTTCCTCAGGGATTTTCCCTTTCCCTTTGTCTTTTTTACTCGAACCTTTGTTTGTAGGTCCAAGGTTCTTCTCCGGCAGCATTCAATTACGCAGCTAAATGTTCTTGCAGCTCTTCTCGTCCTCTTCTTTTTCAAAAGGGGGGTCTTCGAAGAGAGGGCTGAGGGGTGTTTCGTCCTCAGAATCGCTCCCGAAGGTAAGAGCTTGGGGATTTTTCCCTTCCGAACTGGTACCAACCATATGACAGTTGCCAGTCATTTTTTCATGTGTGTTCGTCCCACTATTTTGCCGTCGACGAGCGTGAGCTTCAAGCTTCTTCTTCTTGAAGTGTTTTTAATGGGCAACGTATCCTTGCCAACACTTCTTAAAGGCACTGCATTCCTCGGTGGGGTGTCCGGTGATATAGGCAGTAATTTGGATGTGATTCTTCTCCATCGAGGCATATGACCCTGGGAGTGTTCTTTATGAGAGGTGGCAGCTTCATCCCCGTTGACAAGCTTTAGCGAACCGCTTCTCTGTTTTGATCCTGCTCTTATTTGTTGCAGGTGTGCTTTGGTTTGGTTGGAGTAATTTACGACTCGTCCTCGCCGCAGCTTCTTTACTCAGACGCTGACGCTTATCCTTTTCATATATGGTTGTCTCACATTCTCGGTCAACTTTGCTTTTTTGAAAGGCTTCGTTTAGCAGCCTCTCAATCGGGTCTTCTTCTGGCAGTTCCGGGGATTTTAGCGCCGATTCTGCCCGCAATTCCTCTGCATTGTTTTCTGACGCTGAGGGAGCATCTTCATCATATAACGATGAATAGGAGACCATGTGGCAACTTGCTACACGGTCTTCTGTGTCTTTTGATGAGACATTCCCCTCATCATTACCACTGTCTTCACCCTCAAGAATATACTTGAGGAATTCTTCGAGCGTGACCGGCGTCCGCGCTTTCTAGATATACTCCTCCAGCGTGTCTATGTATTTTTGTAGATCTGTACGCTTGTCGTCATACTCAACAGGCTGATTGGTCGTGCTTTTGCATGCGTTTTAAAATCAAAGTTAAGAATACTGCAATCAATAACGGTGTCGCTTGGTAGCTAGTCGGTTGAGTACGGGTCGGTCAACATGGAAAATGTGTTCTTTTCTTTATGTTCTTACGAGTTAAGTCCTATTTTTGGTAAGTTTTGATTTTTATAAAAACTAAGATTGAATTTGATTTGGATTAAAACCTTGCTAGGGTTAGCATTAGATTAGTTTGGAAAGTTAATTCTACTCACCGCTTCCTTTGCCCTGATTAAGAACTTAGGTGTTAAATAATAGTTAACAAAGGGGATTAGCATGACTAGGAAGAAACTATGTTTCTTCCTTTTGGTCCTTGTCCGTCCTTTCTTAACTCTTAGCCCTAACATCTATGTAAATCAACCACAACCGGTCTAACTAGGGAATCACCGCTATCTCGTGGGATAGGGTGCCGTAGTGAGCGGTGTGTGTTTGATTAACATAGAGTCCTAATTTTAAGTATTATACGGGCAAGAAAGGAGTGAGAGATTTCCATTTCTCAAAACTACCCCAAACCTAACCCTAACAAGTGAGGAACTACTCACTCATTAGAGATATTATGATGAAGTTCATTTTTTATAATTTTCTTTTAATTACCTAATTAACGTGCAGATAATAAAAGACAGATATGAAAATTACGGAAATTAAATTGCAGATAAGAAAAATTAAAGATAAAAAACTTACTTTTATTGACACCTCTTGACGATTACAATAAAACTAAAATTTAATCTAGAAATTAAAAGAGGCATGCCCCAAAAGTGTCTGTAGGCTTTCCTATTTATAGATAGAAGAAACCCTAGGGTTTACATCTGATCCACAACTGAAATTACAAGACTACCTTAAGAAAGCCGGGTCAAAGCACCGACACCCACTGACACATGCACCGACATGTGCACGGCACGGCCGCAGATCCGCGACGGAATGCCATGTTTGGCCGTAGATCCGCGGCCATCTTGAGGGATCTTTGGCTCTTCTTTTTAGGATTGCTTTATATTGTTATTTTCTTCTCTTGGTTCTTCAGAATCTTTTCTACTTTCTTCCAGATTTCCAACAGTACAGAATTTGTGGCCTTTTACCGTAAGCTTCGAGTTGAAGTCTTGAATCCTTGTGCTGCCCTCGTACTTTGTGTAATCGAACTGTTCATTGATCTTCATTTGTTCCGTAAACTGGTAGGCGGCATCTTGCAGATTCATCTATTTGTTGGTCGTAGTCTCACATTTGTAACGTCTTTTCCTGAATTTCACTGTATTGTTCTGAGAACCTGTAACATGCAACTATTTAGCAGACATGGATCAAAAGCACCTATTTATTTGCAATATGATTAAGAATGGGGAATATAATAATGCAAAATTCTGATATGAACAAATACCCCCAAACTTATCTTTTACTCTTCCCGAGCAAAACTAATTTTATTCTCGAAAAAACCTAACCTCACTTTCACAGGGAATCGCGATTGTACTGATCTCGTGCAACAAGCCGTTAAACCCCTAGGTGTCTCTAGTAGGAGGAGTGTTGTCTCCTGAGGTTTTTCAGTGGATACTACCCATAAAATCCAATCAATTTGTCCTATTGACTTTTATTTTTTAATTCGGTGTTCTAGCAAGAAATTCTATTATCTTTAACTTAGAAATTATCAACCTGTATTTTTCACACTCACTTATCATTTAACTTAAGATTGTATATGTTCTGTAAATTTATTTAGCTTTTACCATCTTTTGAATTTTCCTTCTAAGGTTCCATCTCAACTTAGGAATTTTTATCATCTCTACTGAAGATATAAGCTCTATCTTTCATTCCTATCTCTCATCAAAACCCCAATCATATACCCCTACGTGTGTGTATGTATCACCCTTACACTTGGAAATTCAATTCAAGCTATCATACTCTTGTCCATCGTCCAAAGTACTTTTAGTTGGTGAAGTTTAGATGAAATTGCTCACACATCCTTCATGCGACCGTTAATACTTCTTGAGGTACTAACGACCGATTACAAAATGTGTTCGCGCATTAAAGCGTAATTCCTCGTCTTATAATACCTAAGGCTTTAGCAATGACTCCCAAACCAGTTGGTCTAAGGCACTAGGTGATAAAACACCCTCGCTATATTTTTTTTTTATTTTACACAGCCTTAAGTGATTACAAAACCAGCGTTCATTTTTTTTATCTCTTTATTCACACTTATACTTTTATTTTATTTTTTTTCTAATACTAAGGATTTTAGACAAGAGCATTTCAACGTATCCTCTACTATTCCAAGTTTCAAGGTACGTGTTTGTGCAAGTTGTAGGGTATATATTTTCAGAATATAGACTTAAGGTTTGGAATTATTTTTTAGACTTACACTTCAATAAAAATTTCAATACTCTTCCCTTATTTTGACTTAACCCAAGAACTGAACTCAAAATTTGCCTATTTCTAAATAAACTACAAGGACATATATTTTCTACCGTTAAACTTTAAAAAAGGTTATTTTTAGGGCTTTTAATTTACTAAGTTTATGATCTAGTTTTTCCTAGCTAGTTAACCGTCTTGTCAAACTTAAGTCAAATATGACCAAAATTGAATTTTATAAAAAAAAATTAATTTTTTTATTTGATTTTATCTTTTAAAAAAAAATTATTTTCATTTTTTTTATAATTTTTTTATAATAATTTTTTATAAAGATGCAATGCAGAAATAAACATGCAAAAGAAAAAAGAAAAGTCTATACAAAAATTAAAATATGCAATGCAATGATAATTATTTACAAACCACATCCTCCCCCAAACTTATCAAAAGCAGTGCCCTCACTACTCAGGACCTCGTCGTCCCCTTGAACGTGAACGGGAACGCTCCTCTCACGCCAGCAGCGTAGATACGCCATGTTCAATTTCTGTCACCCGGTGATCCAAGTTGGTCACCATCCCCACCAAATTATCAATCCCTCTAATGGATCTTCTAAGAAGACGTGCAGTTCTATGGGGGTAAGCTCTTCCTCGCTCGCGGTCAAGCCGGAGCTGGGTGTTCTTGCGGGTACATGTTCGGCCGGTTCCCTTCGCGACCATATATCAGTTAGGCGGGTATAGGACGTGGATACGCCCTCAATAAGAGGCCTGATGGGTATACCTCCATGCATGTAAAACACAAATTCCTCCACAGGGAGGAAATAGCACACAGTTGTGCCACTAAAATAGGACATGGGTAATTTGCGGCCCTTTTACCAGCACCATCTGAATTAAGCAAAACCGTGCACATGTCAAATCTAAGATTCCTAGTCATTAAGGTGTGCACGATATGAAGAGATGGGGTGAAAAATGTTGCGTTAGTGAACTGCCAAAAATGTTGTTTTGTACCCAACGGCACACGGTTAATACATTGGCGAAGAGGGTTCTAGCCTGTATGCCCTTCCTAGGTTCCCTCGAACAGTCATTACCCATTAAGGGTAAGTAGTCTTCAAATTGAAGGGGTTGGTCGTGAACAGGTAATCTAGGAATTAAGGTGACTTCATAGATGAAGTCCCTATCAATGATTATTTCCCTATCGCCCCAAAGTAATTTAATAAAACCGTATTGTGCTAGGCAACATTCCTCCATGCACTCGTAAAAGCGAGTGACTAGATCTGGAAGAGCGTAGGCATTGGGATGATTGAAAATTAAAAAGTTCCACCCTCGCCGTGTGATCTCATCACCAAAATAACTCCGATAAATTGTGTGTGAAAAGATTTGTGAAAAAACTCGTTCTAATTGCATGTTTGGTGCCATCACAAAGAATTAAATTGCAGAATTTGTAATTTAACAGAGAAGAGTTTGGAGATCGAACCACCTCTGAAATTTTCAGAGGGAGAAGAAACCATAGAGCGGCGGATGCACGGCCGAAAGCAGGTTCTAGCGGCGGAAGTGCGGCGGCTAGGAGGGATCTCTCTGCAGAAGTTGGAGCGGGGGCTAGGGTTTGAGAAAATGAAAATTTAGGGTTATGAAAAATGCTGTGAAGGGTCGGGTTGTATTTATAGGGAATGGTGGTTTGGTTATTTGCAAAAAGGTCCTCTTTAAAAGAGGAATTTATTTGTAAAAAAAATTTATTTTTTTATTTTTTATTAAAACTAAAAATTTACAAAAATACCCAAAAAAATTTATTTTTAAAATTTTTTTATTTTTTTTATTTTGTTTTTATATACTTACAAATGATACATACCCCGAAACTTGTTTGAAACAGTGTTTGGGCTAGATAATCGAAATTTAGGGGTAAATGGAGGAAGATCATTAAATGTAGATCGGCTCCTGCAAAAGCAGGAGCTCCTCCGAAGGGTCTGCAGTGAGGAACGATTTAAGTCTATGTCCGTTCACTTTAAATAGTGAACCGTCCTCCGGCTTTTATAGATCGACCGCACCGTGCGGATATACGGTGCATACCAAAAATGGCCCTTTCCATCGAGATCTGAGCTTGCCGCGATGGAAATGTAACCGAGTGTCGTAAAGTAAAACCTGTAGACCAGGTTTAAAATTTTTTCGCATAAGGTGTTTATCGTGGAACACCTTCGTTCGGTTTTTGACAATTATTGCATTCTCATAAGCTTCATCCCGAAACTCGTTCAATTCTTTCAACTGCAGCTTTCTATTGCTCTCCGCATCTCCTAGAGATATATTCAACTCTTTTATTGCCCAAGATACTTTATGCTCTATTTCAACTAGAAGGTGGCAAGCATTTTCATAATCAAGCCTATATGGAGACATGCCAAGATCGGTCTTATAGGCAATTCGGAATGCCCAAAGCGCATCAATAAATTTTGATGACCAATCTTTACGGTTTTTGGAAACCGTTTTCTCCCATATCTGTTTAATCTGCCGATTCGAAATCTCGGCTTGCCCACAAGTTTGGGGATGATAGGGTGTTGACAGCTTGTGAGTAATGGAGTATTTCCGCATTAAGAACTCGAATGTCCTATTATAAAAGTGAGATCCATTATCACTGATAATCGGGCGAGGATGCCCAAACCGAGAAAAAATGTTTTCTTTGAGAAATCTAACGACAACCTTGTTGTCATTAGTTTGGCTGGGCACAGCCTCGACCCATTTTGAAACATAGTCAACAGCTAGTAGAATATACATGTTCCCAAAAGAGTTGAGAAACGGTTCCATAAAGTCTATCCCCCAAATATCAAAAATTTCAACAACCAATATTGGTTGGAGCGGCATTTCATTTCTCCTAGATATCCGGCCCAAGTGTTGGCACCGGGAGCATGTCTTGCAGTACTCATATGCGTCTTTAAAAAGTTTTGGCCAGTAGAAACCACACTGCAAGATCTTTTCTGCTGTCTTTTTGGGGCCAAAATGCCCGCCACACGCTTGATCGTGGCAAAATGACAGCACGCTCTTAAACTCATTATCGGGGACACGCCGACGAATAATTTAGTCGGGACAGTATTTGAATAGATACGATTTATCCCAGTAAAATTGTTTTACCTGAGATAGAAATCTGAGTCTGTCCTGATTCGACCATTCGTTTGGTATCAGTCCGGTGGCCAAATAATTTACGATATCTGCAAACCAAGGTTCGCATGACACAGTTAAGAGCTGCTCATCTGGAAAAACGTCTTTAATAGGAATTTGAAGTGTAGGCGAAGAAGGAAGACGTGAAAAATGGTCAGCGACTACGTTTTCGCATCCTCTCTTATCTCTGATGACAAGGTCAAACTCTTGTAGTAAGAGGATCTAACGTATCAGTCGAGATTTAGCGTCCTTCTTCGCAAAAAGATGGTGAAGAGCTGAGTGGTCAGTATAAACGATGACTGGAGAGCCGATTAAATAGGGCCTGAACTTTTCTAGTGCAAACACAACAGCTAAGAATTCTTTTTCAGTTGTTGTGTAATTTAATTGGGCCTCGTTTAAGGTTCGGCTAGCGTAATAAATTACATGCGGCATCTTATTTATGTGCTGTCCAAGAACAGCACCAATGGAGAAATCAGATACATCGCACATAATTTCAAATGGATGGTCCAGTCAGGAGATGAAAGAATGGGAGCGGAAATAAGTGAGTTTTTCAATGACTCGAGCGCCTTCATACAGCTTGAGTCGAAATCAAAAGTGGTGTCCTTGGCCAACAAAAGAGTTAAGGGTCTAGTTATCTTGCTAAAATTCTTGATGAACCGTCTATAGAAACCGGCATGGCCAAGGAATGATCGAATGTCTCGGACACATTTGGGAGGAGGAGGATTGGAAATGACTTCAATCTTAGCTTTATCTACCTCAATACCATTTTGCGAGATGATATGTCATAAGACAATACCTTCTCATACTATAAAGTGGCATTTCTCCCAATTTAAAGTGAGGTTCTTATCCCTACACCGGGTAAGAACTGCGTCTAAATGTAGCAAACACTCATCAAAGGAGTCGCCGAAAATGGAGAAATCATTCATAAAAATCTCCAAGAATTTTTCCACCATGTCTGAAAAATGCCCATCATACACTGCTGGAAAGTAGCGGGTGCATTGCATAACCCAAAGGGCATGCGACGGTAAGCAAACGTACTTAAAGGACAAGTGAATGTGGTCTTGTCTTGGTCCTTTTCAACGATGGGAACTTGATTATAGCCGGAGTAGCCATCCAAAAAGCAGTAAAATTCATGCCCAGCCAATCGTTCTAGCATTTGGTCAATAAAAGGTAATGGAAAGTGGTCTTTCCGTGTCACGGCATTGAGTTTTCTATAATCGATGCAAACTCGCCACCCAGTTTGGGTGCGAGTAAGTATTAACTCATTCGCCTCATTAGTTATGACCGTTATACCCGATTTCTTTTGGACAACGTGAATGGGGCTAACCCACTGGCTATCAGAGATAGGGTAAATGATACCACTATCAAGACATTTTACAATCTCCTTTTTAACGGCCTCCTTCATTATAGGATTTAGTCGTCTCTGTGGATTCCTTACTGGCTTGGCATCATCCATCATATGAATATGATGTTCAACTATTAGGGGACTAATCCCCTTGATATCCGCCATAGTCTAGCCAAAAGCTTGCCGATTATTTTATAAGACCGTTAAAAGGGCTTTCTCTTGCTCGGTGGCTAGAGAGGCCGAGATGATAACGGGAAGGATCTCATTCTCACCTAAGTAAGTGTATTTAAGGTGAGACGACAATAGCTTGAGTTCGAGTTTTGGAGGCGAAACAATTGAAGGTAAAATTGGTGAAACTGTCTCGAACTCGAAGGATTCCAACAAAGGTTCGAAGCGAGTGTAAGCAACCGAGTCGGATGGTTCAGCTAACTCATCCGAAAATTCAAAGGATTCAAACTCGGGTGGTGATTCTTCAAAATCGTTCAAAAAAGTGAAACACTCATAATTGTTATCGGGTGTGAAAGTTGTGTCAGATTCAAGGAGGAACGCACTATTGGCGTCAAAATTGCTGTGATCGAACAGAAATTTTTCGAGCTCACAGTCCTCCTGAGTGATCTCTTGGATCGAGCAAACATCAAGTATATTAGCATTAGGCTCAGAGGGCCGATTCCCCAACTTAAAAATGTTAAGTTCAATTGTCCAAAAGATAGGTTCATTGAACCATTTTGACAATTGATCACCGCATTAGAAGTTGCAAGGAATGGACGACCGAGTATCACCGGAATTTGACTCCGGGGGTTAGCTACAGGCTGTGTGTCCATAACAATGAAATCAACGGGGAATATGAAGTCTCCTACTTTAATCAACACATCCTCTAACTCACCCCTAGGATGGGTGATAGATCGGTCGGTCATTTGGAAAGTACAATGTGTAGGTTTCAGCTCTCCAACGCCTAATTGTTCATATACTGAATAGGGAAGAAAATTAACATTGGCACCAAGATCTAAAAGTGCGCGGTTGATATTCTTATCCCCAATAGTTATTGAAATAGTAGGACAGCCAGAGTCCTTTCGTTTTTGAGGTAAAGGTTGGGTAAGAGTATCACTTACTGCACTAGCCAAGAAAACTTTCTTAGGTACCTGTGATTTCCTTTTCTTGGTGCATAAGTCCTTCAAGATTTTAGCGTAAGAAGGGACTTGTTGGATTGCATCCAAGAGAGGTATGTTAATGCTAACCTGTTTAAATAACTCCACAATTTTCTCCATTTGTGGAGTTTGTTTATTAGATCTCAACCTGTTTGGAAATGGAATATTTTGAAAATTTGTTGAGTCCAATGTTTTTGGAGTAGATTGCGGAGTTAGAACGGATCCCGGTGTTGGTGTTTTCATGGAGTGAGATGTGGGTCCGTTCGAATTAGTAGAAGAAGTAGAGCCTTGTGAAGAATGAAGAACATGCTCTGAAGAAGATGAAGAAGATGAAGAAGAAAAAGAAGAAGCGGCGGCCGGGGTGTCATTATTATTGCCAACGTTGTTATGCAATACCTTTCCAGATCTCAATGTAGTCACTGCACTCACATTATGATTTTGTTGTTCATGAGCAACATGTGCATTTTGTGTGTGACCAGGATTTGGCAATGGTTGAGATGGAAGTTTCCCCTTCTCTCGCTCGCTTAGAGCAGCATTCAGTTGTGCAATTTGAGCTTCAATGGTTTTGATGCTTTGCTCATGTGATGCAGTGTGTTACACCAAAGACTGAATGGAAGACTGGATGTTGGCTGAGGATTGCGTAGATTGTTTTAAAAACGCATCCAGATTTCGTTCTAGCGAGGAAACCTTATCGTTATTTGGTTGAACAAAATTGTTTGGTGGAAAAGAGTTATTTGGTGCAAAATTGTTCATTTGATTTTGGTACAGTTGGGGTTGGAAAGGTTACTGATATTTAGTTTGTTGAGGGGCTTGTTCTTGTGGAGGAGGCCTTTGAAAATTGTTATTGCCTTGGAATTGTTGTTGATTTTGATTCCAAGCGAAATTAGGGTGGTTCCTCTAACCAGGATTATAAGTAGAAGAGTATAGATCATTTCTTTGTCTCTGCTAAAAGGCAGCATTGACTTGATCTTGTCCTTAAGCAGGTGGGTTGTAAGGACACTCTTCAGTCAAATAGGACGGATCCGAACAACAAGCGCAAATAGTGCGAGGGAGTAAAGCGAGGATAGGAGAAGGCGATGAGAATTTACTCTCAATTGCTTCTAGTTTACGTGTAATTGCGGCCATTTCGGCTTTCATTGCAATTGACATGTCAAGTTGATGAACACTTGCCCTAGACGAACCGAATGAAGTAGATGAAGTGGATGAAGCGGTTTGTCTAGTGCTTTCCCACTGAAGCGTTTGTTCAGCAAGATCGTCAAGAAATTGCCAAGCTTCCTCGTCAAATTTTGTAAGAAAGTGACTTTGACAAATGGTTTCCAGCAACTGCTTAGTTGTTGGGTTCAGTCCTTCGTATAAAGTTTGGCAAAGTTTCCATCTCTCGACACCGTGGTGAGGGCACTAAACAAGAAGGTCCTTAAATCGTTCGAAACACTTCCAAAAAGGTTCGGAAGGAAGCTGGGAAAATTGATTAATTTCATTTCTAATTCTCGCGGTCTTGTAGTGTGGGTAAAACTTTTTAAGAAAAGCCTTAACAAACTCTTCCCAACTTTTTATGGAATGCGATGCTGTACTATATAGCCACTTTTCAGGTAGGTCACATAAAGTGAATGGAATGGCACGTAGCCTTATAGCATCATCGGAAAGTTGGGTGGTCTTCATCATTGCGCAAACATTCTGGAATTTGTTAATGAAGATATAGGCATCTACAGATTCCAGCCCGTGAAATTTGGGCAACATATTGATGAAGTGGGGTTTAATTTCGAAGTTATCCCCATTGGCCGGTGGAAGTGAAAGACAAGTGGGAAGTGCGGTGTGGGTTGGATAGAAAAGATTCTGGAGCGCGATTCGCTGGGGCGCTTTAACAGAAGGGTGTTGTGGGTTATTCGCACCAAGTTGAGGTGGAATCAGCCCCGAAATAGGTAAGGGGTTGTTAGGATTGAATCCCAACATCTCCTTAGAAGATGATGAATTTGAAGATGAAGATAAAGAAGTGGAGGTAATTTCGACTTCGGAGTCAAACGTGTCGTCAGTAGGAACTAACGAGACACGGACTAAACGGGCGCTAGTGTCCCTAGTCCAACCGGAAATACACTAAATGAGTTGTAGTGTAGTCAAAAAGTAGAAGGTGGTGGTAAGAAAACGTCAATGAGAGAATGTAGGTGAAAGTTTGGTGCAATGGATTTCTAGCGACAAAATGGCAAGTTTTTGTAAAAACTTTGTTTTGTGGTTTTTTTTTATTTTATTTATTTTTTCTTTTAGAGTCTTTGCAAAAGATTTTTTTTATAAGGAACTAAGACACACTTTCAAGCAATCACAATATGCACAATCATGCCTAGAGCTAGGGTCTCCTAAGTCAACTAGACTGCTCCTAACTGGTCCAAAGGGCAAGTTGTGAGATGTCCCTCGAATCGCCTCTTTACCACCAATTGTGGCCAGGTAAGCACAAGTAAAGAAAGGAGGGATCCGCTCACGAATCACCGTAAGATGGGCCTTTTAAAATTACCTTTCCTACTTGTCTCGCCTAGGCACCACAAAGTCAGGTTTAGATAAACGACCGATTGCCCACAACCTTCCTCTATCCTAATGAGCGCGACGGTCCTTATTGGTCGAGTCTAAATATTTTTTAATTAACTCGAGAGTTGATGCATATGCTTTTTGTGATTTTTGGGGTCCTAGGAAGGGTAATGAAATCCCCACCCAATCTGGATTGATATTATAGCCCCTTAAAAGTCCGTTTTAAAAAATGCAAAGCAGTAAACACACAAAAATCCAAAACACTTGCCAAATTTTTTTTTATTTGCGGCGCAAAGAATCCTGCACAAAATTGATTTATTGGAGAGGGAAAAGATGTTTTGCGCAAAGAACCCTGCAGGAAAATTTTTCAGTGGAGTTCAGGGGGTTACAGAGGAGATAAGGAATACTTACAGAGAAACTAGATTGCTGACGTCAGCAAACCGCCGCAGTTCTGCCGCCAATTGCTTGTTGGTGCTGCAGTTCCGCGGTCGAAAGGTTGGTTCAATCCTCCAAAATTCTTCTGTTTTCTGTTGTGTTTTTTCTCTGTCTATTCAAATCTTCTGTTTCTGGATTTGTTCATCGAGCTTGCTCCAGATCTGAATCTGTCCTTCTTCCTTTCCTGCGCAATTCACATAAAAACCCTTCAAAAAATAACAAGATGATATTTTTATGTTTTTATATTTTTCAATTTTTATGATTTTTTAAATTTTCATTAACTCAAAATTACAAAAAGAAAATAACTACCGTTATCCCCGGCATCGGAGCCATTTGATTGGTCGTGCTCTTGCGTGCGTTTTAAAATCAAAGTTAAGAATACCGCAATCAATAACGGTGTCGCTTGGTAGCTAACCGGTTGAGTACGGGTCGATCCACAGGGAAAACGTGT
This sequence comes from Agapanthus africanus, assembly GCA_030015575.1. NCBI lineage: Eukaryota > Viridiplantae > Streptophyta > Magnoliopsida > Asparagales > Amaryllidaceae > Agapanthus > Agapanthus africanus. Next base: position 889,482,846 of record JASDDO010000024.1, on the reverse strand, counting down.
TCTTTTCTTTATGTTCTTACGAGTTAAGTCCTATTTTTGGTAGGTTTTGATTTTTATAAAAACTAAGATTGAATTTGATTTGGATTAAAACCCTGCTAGGATTAGGATTAGGTTAGTTTGGAAAGTTAATTCTACTCACCGCTTCCTTTGCCCTAATTAAGAACTTAGGTGTTAGAATAATAGTTAACAAAGGGGATTAGCACGACTAGGAAGAAACATAGTTTCTTCCTTTTGGTCATTGTCCGTCCTTTCTTAACTCTTAACCCTAACCTCTATGTAAATCAACCACAACCGGTCTAACTAGGGAATCACCGCTATCTCGTGGGATAGGGTGCCGTAGTGAGCGGTGTGTGTTTGATTAACATAGAGTTCTAATTTTAAGTATTATACGGGCAAGAAAGGAGTGAGAGATTTCCATCTCTCAAACCTACCCCAAACCTAACCCTAACAAGTGAGGAACAACTCACTCATTAGGGATATTATGATGAAGTTTATTTTTTATAATTTTCTTTTAATTACCTAATTAACGTGCAGATAATAAAAGACAGATACGAAAATTGCGGAAATTAAATTGCAGATAAGAAAAATTAAAGATAAAAAACTTACTTTTATTGACACCTCTTGACGATTACAATGAAACTAAAATTTAATCTAGAAATTAAAATAGGCATGCCCCAAAAGAGGTTGTAGGCTTTCCTATTTATAGATAGGAGAAACCCTAGGGCTTACATCTGATCCACATCTGAAATTACAAGAATACCCTAAGAAAGCCGGGTCAAAGCACCGACACCTACCGACACATGCACCAACACGTGCACAGCACGGCCGCGGATCCGCGGCGGAATGCCACGTTTGGCCGCGGATCCGCGGCCATCTTGAGGGATCTTTGGCTCTTCTTTTCAGGGTTGCTTTATGTTGCTATTTCCTTCTATTTTCTTCTCTTGGTTCTTCAGAATCTTTTCTACTTTCTTCCAGATTTCCAACAGTGCAGAATTTGTGGACTTTTACCATAAGTTTCGCGTTAAAGTCTTGAATCCTTGTGCTGCCCTCGTACTTTGTGTAATCAAACTGTTCATTGATCTTCGTTTGTTCCATAAACTGGTATGAGGCATCTTGCAGATTCATCTATTTGTTGGTCGTAGTCTCACATTTGTAATGTCTTTTCCTGAATTTCACTGTATTGTTCTGAGAACCTGTAACCTGCAACTATTTAGGAGACATGGATCAAAAGCACCTATTTATTTGCAATATAATCAAGAATGGGGAATATAATAATGCAAAATTCTGATATGAACACAGGCTGCACATACTTCTTGGTCTTCTTCTTTTTCTTCAATGACCTCAAAGGCTTGACTTGGGGGTTTTCCCCTCGTCAATAATTCTTGGTGGGGGACGAGATTTTAGCATCCCTTCAATTATATCGGGTTCAAGTGGGCTTTTCCACCTGACTGCCGGACATGCTTGTAGATCCTTCAGTATTCTTTTGGTTTTTCCTGAAAGCACAACTTCCCATAGAGTTTCTTCCACGAGTGAGCATAATGCCCCTGCACGTCCACCTTTTTGGAAGTGTATTTCTGGGGCGGGTTTACCTTCCAGTTATCAGACAATGTGAATTTCCCGTGTTGATACTGGTCCTCGACCTAGTTTTTGAAAACGTAGCAATCTTCAATTGGGCGGCTCACCATTCTGTGATAGGAGCAGTAGTTAGGATTGTTAACGTCACCGGGTTGCGGTGGACGCCATGGGTCTGCCAATGTGATGAGTTTATTTAGCATTGCCAATTCAAACAGTCTCCACATCTTGTCATGGGGAAACGAGAAAGCGCGTCCTAGTCTTTCCTCCAAGGACGGGTGCGGACGCGCGTTATTTTGGCGAGCAGCTGGTTTTGGGCCACTCGGCTATTGTTGCGTATTTGCAACGAAGGCTGCTTTCTCTTTACCTTTTTTATTTCAAGGGTCCTTATTTGAGGAGGAAGGCCTATGGCCCATCTGGTCCATTTGGGCCAGTTTATCTATCAGAGCCTGAAAGGTTATGGGTTTGAAGAATGTCATGAACTGGGACACAGTCATTTGGGGATCAAGGGTCCCAATGAACATGCTCACGACAGGAGATTCTTCAATGCGCTGTTCACATTTAGACCACAGGTTCCGCTCCCGGATCACATATTGGACCCATGTTTCTCCCGGCTTTACCTTGGCATTTATTAATGCCGTGATCGGATTACGTTCGCTCACGCTGGCGAAACGCTGTGTGAACAGCAGTTCCATCTCTGCGAATGTTTTCACGGATTCATTTGGGAGCTCCGAGTACCATTCGAAGGCTGTTTCTGACAAGCTGCCTATGAACTGTTGAAGCAACAATTTTTCGTCGCCTCTTGTGTTGCCGCATAGAGCTCTGAATTGCGCGACGTGTTGGTGAGGGTTGCCTGTTCCTTTGTAGACATGGAACTTGGGGATCGTATATCCCGACGGGTATTTGATTTGATCATACCAGCCGAGATATGGTCATCCAGTTCTGACAATTTGGCCGGCGGCTTCATTAGCTTGATAAGCTCTTATTTGTTGAGCAAAGTAATTATCAAGGGCGGCCTTGGAGATCGTTTCCTCTTTGTCCGCTAAAAGGGCCGGAGGAGTGTTTGATATTTCCCCTCTGTCATCCTCGATGATTATCGGTGGATCTTCGGCCGGGGTTTCTGTCTGGATCATCATTCCAACCATGTCTTGGAACAAGAGAGCCATCTTCTTTATGTTAGCAGCTTGCTCAGCGACTTCTTTATCGTTTCTCTCGAGCACTCTTCGTAGAACTCTGTATCGGTCTCCAGCTCTTGGCGCTGTTCGGCCTCTTTGTCCAGAATTTATTTCTATCTAGTGAGTGCCGTCATTTTGTTCAGCATTTCTTGGAGCTTTTGTTGTTACTCCTGAGCCTTTGTCAGTGACCGAGTTTGCGGTCGATGACTCATTGAAGCAGGCTCCTTTCTTACCCATTGGTCATATAGACCGTATGGATGATAATACCCTATGGATTGCGGCATTTAGATCCATCGCCTTTAGAATTTGCCACGGGTAGTAGACTTTTCTCCAGCCTCGTTCTTTTATAAGAGATTAGAGTTGAAAGAGCCATTGTGACAGGCGTCAATTTAGGAAAAGCCCCCCGTTGTATGGCGGAAGAGTAGTGTTTTTCTTGTCGGACCTTCGACTTCTTTGGTTGACGAGAGTAGTTTTGGTCAATCACAGAGTCTTGGACTTTTCGCCAGACCCTATGAATTTGTGAAGATAGCCTTTGGTGAGGCTGCTCTGGCTGTTGCAGCACAGGGACTTCTACTGGCAGAAGTGATTTCTTCAGCACCGCCGTTGGAGAGTACATGGGTACTCTCCTCAGTGGATGAAAGCTTTTCTCGATTGGAACAGCAGCGTTGACATCCACCATCGGAGATGGTGGGGTGAGCCCAGAGGGGGAGTTGCCCCTAGCTTCTCTCACTCAGCGCCAGTGGTGACATCAAGCGTGCCTTGCTGAAGTGACCGTCTTAGTTTTGGAAGCGGCTTCATCATGCCCTCGGTCTTGCTGGGGGTTTCAATCAGCGTCAGCCTGTCAACGACCGACGTCCTTGATGGAGTTCGTGGAGAACTGGCCAATTTTTCGAAGATTGGTCGTCTGATTGGGGAAGCACCTTTGACGGCTTCACCCGTAGCAGGTGTAGGGAGGGCTAGCCTTTTTTGGGTAACCCCTTTCTGGTATCATGAGCTTCTTATGGGCCCGTTTGAGTCTTTTCTCAGCCTGTTGAAGACTGAGATGCCAGATTTTGATGGCTTGCTGATGGGAGCCATTGTGGTTGCCGGCCAATCAAAGACCAACCTTCTAGGAGCTTCTTCTTGCGGTGTTGAGGCACCGAAACTCATAGGTGGGAGCATAGTCCCAGAGAACAATCCAGTAGTGGCTTGTGTGACCTGCCCTACCGGCATTGAGAAATAGAGGCTGTGTTGGGTCCATAGATCACTCCTCCAGTTAGGGTGGAGCGGGAGTTGCTGTTGCGTGAGGTGCAATTGAGAGCCATTGATTTTCTGCACATGAGCAAGACACCAAGTTTTAGTACCTCGAATCCAAGGGAAACCATAGCGAACCGCGATTTTGTTCGCGAAACACGACATACGAAGTATGGAGTGGAAAGCGGAAAAGGTCCCACCGGGCGTGCCAGAATCTGCATACCGCCGAAAGACCGGACTGAGATGCGGATATGTATAGCCTGAATTTGGGGGCAGATACTATTTGGATATATCTACCCACCTCTCCGAAGATACCAACTTGATTTATGGTACCGTATATCAGAGGTTTGGATATATGCGACTGTTATACTAGATTTTATCAGATTCCCGCTTGTTTATGAGGGGTTTTTGATTGTGAGGACGCTATTCCCTGCAGGCGCAAGCCCCTGCAGTTAATTACGTTATAGCGTTGTGATAACCTCTTTCTCTTTCTCCAGCAGTTCACTTCGTGTCGTGTGTATTTTTGTTTACTTTGGTTGCCCATGGATTGTATATGGAGACTATTTTATGTCGTCGCCCGTAGGGCGTGGATCAGTCCAAATCCGTATATTTTAGATTTAGGTTTAGGTTTTGAGCTTAGGTTATATGTTCTTTTAGTTCAAAAATGTTTTGTTTGGTTTAAAGATCGTTAATCTAGTTTGAGATTAAGATCAGCTTAAACATATGAGCGTTTGGACTCAATTTATTTTGTAAACTAAGGATACGTTAATCCTATTTGAGACTAAGATCAACTTAGTAATATTTTCAGGATCATTAAATTTTATTAAGATCCAACAACGGAGCATTTGGTCTCAACTGCAAGAAACTTCAGAGAGACTTTTAGCCAATTTAGGTTTGGTCTGCTCAGTCTTTTCTTCTTTCTTCGCTTTTTTTTATTCAAAAGTGTTAAGCACTTATTTGGGTTCTGTTTGCTCAATCCAATTTTCTTTTTATGCAGGAGTGCTAAGCACTTGTTTGGAGCTCTGGCACTCACATGTGTATCATGTGAGGCACTCACATGTGTATCATATGAAGCACTTAGTTATGGGCGCTGCCCAATAAGTGGTAAGCACTTTAGTCATTTTGACTGAATATGTATAGTGCTAAGAAATTTTGTATGGCGCTCACGTGAGGAGTACATGCGGCGCTAGGATGTAGGCGTTGCCCAATTGATGCTAAGCACTCAGTCTTCTTTTAGCTGAATATGAAGTGCTAAGCACTTTTACTCAGCGCTCACGTATCTTTCACGTGATGCGCTGGCCTTCTATTTTGAGCGCCCGCATGGGAAGCACGTGAGGCGCTGAATCCTTTGTTGGGGGAATCCACGTGGGAAGCACGTAAGGCGCTAATTCCTTTGTTTGGGGAATATTTTGGGCGCTCACGTGAGGCACTGAGTTCCTTTTCTTTTTTAGAGATTAAATCTTTGTTTATGGTATTTTGACCATTAATGATCACGAAGATCTTTGTTTTAAAGATCTGGGATCAAATTTTCTTTAAGAACTAAGTTCTTATGTTTTTTTATAAGAACTAAGTTTCTTTTTAGGGTTAAACACTGTTTTCAGAGGAATTGAATTCCTAAGACATGTTACTTTTCTGTCTTTTCTTTTTATCTAGTTCTTTCCCCTAGATTTTGAGTCTGAAGGACAGAATCTTCCTGATGAGAATTATATCCTCAACTTGTGGGGGATTTGTCTTACGAATCTCAGATCCAGAGAAAGAACTAAGTTCTTGTGTTTTGCTTGCGCTAGGAAAAGGAAATATTTTTAATCTCTTCTTTTCTTTACTTCGGATTTGAGAGAGCGGGGATCTTCTTCTCTTTTTTCAGGAGAATTAAATTCTCAGTTCTTATGGAAAACTTATGGGGTCGATTATCTCTCTGTGGTGTCCTCTATATAGTAGAGGTAAATTGTTAATTAGTTTGAGAAAATCTCTCATTTAAGAGATACCAATTGATTTAATTGGTCTCAAAATTTGTTCGGGAGATTTTATCCACCGTAGGATCTTTGATTCTGTGATTTTATGTTTTACAAAATAGATTTTCTTGTTTTTAAAAAAATTGGGGAAATATTTTCCATATATACAGAATTTTATTCTGTCAAACGGTAATTTTTAATCACAATTGGATTTTAATCCAAGAGCTCTCTGTTTTACAGAGAACAATCTTTCTTTGTTTAGAAAAATTGGGGAAATATATTCCCAAAAATAGAATTTAATTCTATTATTGGATATTTGATCCAACTGAGAATATCTTTCTCACTTAGAAAAATTAGGGAAATATTTTCTCCTAATAGAATTTAATTCTATCATTTGATAATTTATCATCATCCCTGGATCTTTGATTCAACGGCTTTGTTTAATAGAGAATATCCTAAGTTTTAGAGAAATAATTCTCATGTAGAATTTAATTCTACCTATTTTAGTTTGGGCGCCGGCGTTCATATGTTATGCACGTGGGGCACCACTTAAGAATTAAATTCTTATTTATGACAGGTGCTCCTATGCCTTACGCATTGGCGTTCATGTGAACTTCACGTGCGATGCCACTATAGAATTTAATCCTATAAGACTGGCGCTGGCGCTCTCGTGGGGAGCACGTGAGGCGCTGCCTCATTAGAATTTAACAGAGCTTAGCTCTTTTTATTATCTTTAATTATTAAGGGAACATGTATCTTTATTTGATTGTAGCCGGAGTAGCCATCTATGAATGAAAACAGCTTATATGTTGAGGTGTTGTCGATTAACAACTCTGTAATTGGCAGCGGAAAGTCATCCTTGGAGCTTGCTTTGTTGACGTTCCTGAAGTCGATACAAACCCAGAAACCCCCGTTTTTCTTTTTGACTGGGACCATTGAGGAGACTCAGTCGGGGTATTGTTCTTCACGGATGATGTAACACCCGAGCCCAATGCTACTAATTTCAGTTACTGTTTGAGTATAGTGTGGTACTCATTTCATTTAGCGTGCTTGTTTGTTGCTTACTGTAAATTTTTACCCGGTAAAGTCATTTCTGCATATAACAAATTTTAGCATTTAAAATAAAATTAAAAATAGTCATCTTGGCCTACTTGACACCCCTAACCCCGTGATGGCGTCCGTGCATCGTGTTCTTGTCCCGTTCAGTGAAACGGGCGAGTTTGGATGGCTACACGCGCGTACATGTGTCCGTTTTGAGGGTATGCTTTTTAATCATAAGACACTTAATTTTAAAATTTGGAACCCGCTTAAAATCCTATTATTTAAATTTCAAATTTTTGGACCCAACCCGGGCGCGATTTGGAAATGTTTTATTTGGCTCCAAAATCCCAAATTTTAATATTTTAAAACCTTCGAATATATTTCCTTAACTATACAAACCTTACTATTAATTTAAATCTTTAAATCTTTTTCCTAACTAAACATTTTTCCCTTCAGCCAATCAGCACCCTTTTTGCGTGGGCCCCATTCCCATTCTCTCTCTCTCACCGTCTCTCTCTCTTTCTCTATCTCTCTCTCTCCTCTCTCTCTCCCCCTCAAATCTCTCTCTCTCCCTCCCTTATATTTCTTTAAAAAAAAAAACTCTTTCCCTCCTCTATTTTCTCACGAGAACCAGAACGAACCCATCGACATCGAGCCTTAGCCGCCTCCATCCTCGCCGCCGTAGCCCCAACGCCGGCGATGCCATCACCATCACCCTCGCCTCCTCATCCTCATCTCACCAAGCCCTCTTCCTCCTTGTCCCGCGTTCCCAACCACCTGCACCCTCAGCCGCGGCCGCCTGCAGTTTTCCCTGCACACCGTCGGACCGCCTGCGCCGCCGCCGGTGACCACCGTCATCTTGTCCCCGACCTCGTACACTCCTCGGTAAGTTTCACCTACCCTCCTCCCTTCATTTCTCCTTTCTCTGCTGATCTGTAGAATTTTTTTCTTGATATCGGCAGTTTCCCCCGCTATTACTGTTGGCCACCGCCGGAGCCCGTCGACCTCGTCGTCGTTCTCGTGTCTCCTCTCTGTAACCACAGAGCAACCCATTGTAAGCCTCCTCTTCTTCTTCTTTATTCCTTTCATGTTGCAAGTTTCTTGACGTGCACTGTTCATATTCTCGCTGGATTCCGACCGTGCCGACGACGTGACCCGACATTCCAGCGAGGTACCCCGGCCCGCGTGGTACCTTTGTTCGTTGTTTGAGTTCAATCCGTGAACCGAGCGGCCGTCGTGAGTTTCCCCGCCAACGTTACGTTCCGTTTTTCCCGGTTCGCGACCCGTCGAGGCAAGTACCCCTTGCTACATGCTATACAATATTTACATATATATATTGACACCCTAAACCTGTAAAATTTAATTTGGTACAATCGTTTCCCATTTTCGGGTACAATATTGCATTATATCATTTTACTGTTAAACATGGAACTTACAGTTTGCAAATTGAACCTAATAATTATATTTACCTATTCAATCATATTTTACTGTTAAAATAGCTTGTGGCATTTATCCCTGTAGTTCTGTTACATTCGGACACTCGTATGCATTTAACCTGAAATAGCTGTACTGAACCGTTACCTAAATTATTGCACCTCTAAGGGTTCTTAAACCTGTTTAAATGACTAAACGGCTATATTTGTCTTACTGCACTCTTGTAATCATCTCTGTAACAAATTGATATCTGTATTGCAAATTGAATGAAACTGCTTATTACTTAATTCATTGCTTATCTCAAGTTGTTAATACCCATGTTTGATTATATATCTGATTGTGAGCACACCCACGATATTGTTTACATCTTGACCTGACATTGCTACACACACACACACACACACACACACACACACACACATATATATATATATATATTGATATACCTGACATGAAACCGTATACTGTTGACTTGACCTGATGTACCATGACCCGACCCGTTACCTGATCTTGTGTCTAATGCCAACAAACCTGACATGTAGTCCTCATGGACCATTCCTGTTGTCTATCCAGACAAACCTGCTTTTACCTGATCCTGTGTTGGCATTAGTTCTTGATTACTGAATACCTGACTCGACATACATAACTTGGGGGTATGGGGAAATCAAAGGTGAAACCTGACTTGTAACTCAACAGTTCGATACCTGTTCTGATCAGTCTTACGGGCTAAGCCAACCCCAGAGTGATGATGCTGACATCACTCTCCCATCCTGCTACCTGTTACTGCCTAGCGGCACGTCTCGGATTCAGCCCCGAGGGTCTTGACCGTGGTCCGGGTATGCACAGGATACTATTGAGTTACATCGATGATTCATCAATTTGGTTTCAAAGACTTTAGAATAGAAAACCTGATAGAACAGTTTAGTTTACCCACTGCACGCTACCCTGTACTGATATGATTTATATTATTGTTATTCTTGCTGTATTCATGTTTATTTTGCATTGCCTGTTACACTGTTCATATTATATTACTTGACGACTTGACGCGCTGACGTCTGGGTTTTGCATGGCCCAGATTCTGTACCGCTGTCGCAGTCCGAGCAGGAGTACTTCAGCCAGCAGGCTGAGCTGTGAGTTCAGTAGTAGTTAGTTTTATTTCCTGCATTTATTTCCTGATGTGAGCCCGCATTATGGGACATAGATTTCAGTTATTTGTATTGGATCATTTGCTTCCGCATTTATTTATTATTGACTGCTATTATTCTGGATTATGGACATGTTTTAGATAGTTTTATCTTGTTCTTGATATCTCTACAGCCGTAATGTGACTGTGGATGGATACTTCCTACCCACAGGTAGCATGGTTGGCTATGTCACGTGCCTAATCTAGCGCACTCTGGGAAGCGGGGCGTGACAGATGAAGTCTGCATCAATCAACTTTTTGACCACTTTGATGACAGCTTACTCGACTTCGATGTGCATGTTTCGGTGAAGTTGCTTTACCGGTTTCTGGATTGGCTCGATCACGAGACTGTGTACACTGACCTTCAGATCCAGACCTGGCATTTCAGAGTAAGTACAGGAAAAACAATCAATATATGACTTGAGAAGCTCAATCTGTTTAATTTGCTCTTCCTCTTTGAGGTGAGCGCTGATGAAAGTAGGCCTGGGATCTTCAACCATTCCCAAGTTTACTTTTATCAGATCATCAACAATGGCATGTCCTCCTTCTTGGAATTCTGGAGAGACTGACTGTAGTTTTATTAAGTTCGAGTCTTACAATCCTATGGTTTCTAGCAGTGCGGAGGCAGTGTCTCGTTCAGTTTGATCTGCCTGCATGGATTTTATGCGGCGATGATGGATATGTTTGTGAAATTTGAAATAAGGGCGTCTAGAGGTATATGAAAAATACCCCAAACCTCTCATGTATTTAGGTTTTGAACCCTTTATATATTGGTGTGCTTGTGGTGAGTGCCACAAAGTGTTGAACATTCGATAGGTCTCTTGGGATTGTCGTAAGAAACCCCGACTTTCTTGCAGAGTTGCAGTGTTTTGAGTGACATGTCTGGTGGGACCCTTACTTCTACTTGACCATCTTATTCAAAGTAGGAGAGTCTCTTCTCAACACAATCCTTTGGTTGAGATTTGTAGAATATAATCCTTTTTTGTCCTCATGACGGTGGAACAAAGAAGGTTTCTAGATATGTTATATTAGCCGCGTGCAGTTCTTGCATGGGCTTTTGATGTTTGCAAGGGGTTAGAATGAGACGAACTTGGCTCTTCCCCTTTCGTCCTCATCTTCTGATGTCTTGTGTTTGGTATCGAGGATTATCATCATCGTCATTATCTGGTATATGGAAATTCTTGATCTGTTGACAAGCTCCGGGAATGAACTACACAGATGCGTTGTCATCCTCATCTGAAGATTCTGAATCGAAACCCACGCGCAAGATTTTCTGAAGTTTCGGGCCATCTTTGGAAGAGTAGCCGCTTGTGTCGTTGGATTTATTATCTTCCTCGGGTGGTTCCTGCCTTGAATTAGCTGACTCGCTATTGTACTTCTCAAGAAAGTATTTGGCCTCCTCGAGGTGTAATTCATTGACACTGAACGGGTAAGTTTCCCCGTCGATACGATATTCGTGATCGTTCTCTTTGTACTTAAGACACAGATGCAAGGTTGACGACACTATGCTATAGTCATGTAGCCATAGCCTGCCCAGTAGAGCTTTATACATGGTATCGGAGTTAATGACGTGGAACTTTGCTCTAGACATGAGTGGTCCCACTTGGAATTCCAGTGTGATTGACCCCAGGGCTTTCCTCGTGTTCTATTCGAACCCTTGAATCAAGATTTTCTCGGCTGTGAGGCGGCTCACATCAAGAGCCAAGCTATGTAGAGTCTTCAAGGTAATCAGATTTACCAATGCCCCCGAATCCACCAGTACTCTTCTGACTGTGGTGTTATTGAAAGTCCCTGTGATGTATAGGGGTCGGTTGTGTTCCGTGGTTCCCAACAACATATCTTCATCAGTGAACACAACCCCGACAGTCAATTCCTCATAGCAGGTTTGTTTCATTGCTACCTCGGTGAAGAAGGCTTGATATTCTTCGGGATTTTGCAAAGCCTCGACTAGTATACTCCTGAGTTTTGAAGACAATATGAGTGCTTCATATACGGTCATCAGTGCCAGCATCTTATTTAAGTGTGCTAGCATGTAACGATCATAAAAGTCCTATATTTTAGCGTATCATCTTTTTAGTAAAATATTACAATTATTTATTTTTGGTATATTTTGTTTTCTAATAAATATATTATTTTATTACTTCATCTATTTTATCCATTTTATAATTTTTCAAAGCCCAAACCCAAGCCAAGACAAATCCATTTGATTTCTTTTTTTTCTAAGTCCGCTTTCTTTTTAAGGTATGGCATATATTTAATTCTTGTTAAATATGTGCATGAACAACCTTCTTGCTCATTGGTTATGTCCTTGCATTGTTATTCTATAGGTCACATGTTCAAATCCTCATTCTTGCAATTATTTTTATCAATTTTTATTCTTCTCATAACCTACAAATGAGACCTTGCATTTTATCTTCCTTTTAACTCCCAAAATAATTAGAATGATTATGAGCTATAATTTATGGCCATAAACCTTTTTAATATATCACTCCTCTTTCTTTTCTTCATCACACATTTCTATCATTTCACATCTCCCTCATCATCTAGATTTCTCGAAGAAGAACATGAAAAATTTCTCAAAAAGGTCTCGCTAGAAACGCGAGGCTATCGGTGGATAGATAAGCCCGGTGACAATACCGGCTTATGTATGTAAGTCCTCTCTCCTCCTCCTTTTCTCTACTTGAAATTCATCTCCTTACCATGCCTCCATCATGCCGAATCTTGAGATAACTAGTTAATCTCATGATAAAGCTTTTTGTTAAATTAAAAAATGGTTGAAATAAAGCATATATGTTTAGTTATAAAATCTTGCATGCAATGGTTGATAACATGTTAAGTATTATTGTTTTAGAAGGTTAATCATGACTGGATCATATGTTTGCTTCACATATGTTAATTCATGTTATTTATCGCTGAAATTTTAATTAGTTATATTTATTTTTGCACAAGAAAACAAAGTTATAAATAAATACCATAGATTTATCATTTTCAAATACGATCTTACAAAACCTTTATCTTTAAAATAATTTTTATAAATTAATTTCCACTTCTAGAAATTCTTGGAACATTAGGATAAAATAATAGATAGAATTCCAAATCTACAGTAAAAATTTCATATCAAACCGAATAACGGTTTAGAAGTTACGTAGTTTTTATTCACTGTTTTTAAAACCAGAAAACTGCCAATAAGGGTATTCTTCGAGAGACTATAACTCTGTAATTGTTAATCCAAATTAAGTGTTTTCAGATGTTTTGAATATTTACATCTAAAGATCTAGATTTTCTTAGTTTAATTTTTTACTAAAAATTGAAGTAAAATATAGAAAACTGCGTTACAATATTAAGTGACGAATCTGGACAGAATCTGTCCTGATTCGCACATTGTTTTTAAATAGGACATAACTCGAACTCCCGATGTCCGTTCGTGAAAAACTTTAGATGTATAATTGATAGAACTATAATTTACTGTATATTATATTACTTAAAAACACATGAAACAACCCGATATAGACTTTGCAATATAACATATAGTTGTCGTCCAGAAATATGAATTTCTGTTTTAAACGCTGATATTAAAATGATCATAACTAGAGCTTCAGAAATTAAAAACGCGCGAATCTTAATGTTTTGTATAAGTACATGGAAAGACCTACAATTTTTCTATTAATCTTTGTAACCTGAAATCTGATGAAAATCAACTCAAACTGTGTTTTAAAAATATATGACGGTGCTGAACAGATTCTGATATGTTTTGCTCGACGATACGAAAACAGGTATATCTACCAAACCGGTAGTCGTATTTAGGCAAGACTGAAACTCACACGTGCATAACACTTAGATCTATATTTCTGTTTATATTCCAAAATTTATTGACTTGATTGATTAGTCATACACAATATTTATTTACAACATTATTGTTGGACGTTACTTGTATACTTATATCATGTTCTATGATTGCTTATTTATTTTTATCTATATGACTTGTGATTAAACCATTACATGCTAGAATTGACTTGATCTTGACATGACTCAATCATGAATATGTGAACCCAATATGTACACTTGACTCGACTTGACCCGAACCATGAATACGTAATGACTTGACATGAACACTTGACATGAATACATAAACAGTTGACTTGAATACTTGAACTCGACTCGATACTTGAATTGCACTCTCTTATGTATTCATGGATTTGGGTAAGACTTGTAATTTTAATCACAGACTAATATATGCGGGGTGTTAGGATAGTTTGAGTATGAATCCAACAGAATCTCAGGAGTCCCATTACTAAAATAACGTTGTTGTGGTACCGGGCTGAAACGGTACAAATAATGTTACTGTGGTACCGGGCTGAAACGGTACATCATGAAATCCAAACCCCTGGATGATAACCTGTTGGGTTTGGAATACTTCAATAACAATTGAAGTCCCACTATTTTGGCCCGTGATTCCTTACCCCTGGACGATAGCCTTGAGTTTGAGAATTCTCTTGAGATTGGTTGATATTCATACTTGAAATGAAGTTAGAATATATTACCTTGTAGAGACCCCTTAGAACACGGACATCCACTTCATGTTCACTATACCTACACTCTATGGCCATGTTATACTTATTTTCCATGCTGATATAGTTGCCATATACATTAACATACTTGTTCACATATTACAATTTCCATTTATACTATATTATATGTCATCTTGCACTCAATCTATATATTACACATCTTTTTGGGACATACCGAGCGCAAGTTCGCTGACGAGCATTCCACCCATCTTTCCTTTCTTGGAATGTTTGTCAGGTGACTTAGGATCATGGGATGTAGAATCCACTTGTCGCGCCCTGCTTCCCGGTATACGGCGAAGGGGATGCGACGAGACCGCTACGGATTTACTCTGAAATAAATACGCTAAGCGTATCTAAGCAATATAAAGTAAATACACAAGAGACAAGATATATAAATGAACAACAACTTTATTTATTAACATTCTTTCTGTACAATACATGGAAAGTAAATACAACTGAATAAAAAGCAATGCCTAAACAATGGCATAACAGAAATGAAAAAGTACGGAAATAGAAAGTGTACAATGAACTAGAGCTCGGGGTCTTCACTGAATTGGTCCAAGTCTTCAGCAGTTGGCTCGATCTCTGACGAGTCCAAATCACATGACAACATTCAAAGAAGAAGGAATAGAATGTCGTCAGCGAACAGGTCACTCGGTAAGTCCTAAAGATAAGAGGAGAAATAGAATAAACAAAGAGTGAGAGAGAGAAAGAAGATTTTACAGTTGTATTATATTGTTGTATTTAGTGTTAACGCTGTTGTTTGTATGTTGGTACAGAAGATGCCAGTGTATACGAGAGGAGTCTCACTTTCCCCGGAGACTAAGATATCAGGAGTACAAGGCTCCGTCAATAATACCACGGAACAACGGCATGGATGTAATTACGTCTTAAGTGACCACCTCGTGCCACCTTTAACATATTCCGTACCAGTCTACCCCTTAAACCCCGTAGTGTTATGATTGTGTTGTTTGTCTTGTAAATTGTATTGATTGTATAATTGGTTGACTGACCGAAACCATGATATCAATAAACGGATGTAACCGTAGACTCATGTGAATGGAATATCTGGAGAATCATGTAAATGGATGTATATCCATGGTTTGATTCAGTCAAGTTGTATAGATTGATAACTGGATTCATGGATTCATGTGTTCATATTGAATTGGAATATTGTAGCTTGTAGATTGTACTTGAATTATATTCAAGTCAGATATAATCAGACTCAAACCCGAGTCAGACAATTAGAAATATAAATCGAAGTCTTGATTATTCCTTAAACCTATATTTACGAGGGTCCTCAGGGTAATTTATAAAACTTGAGGGGGTTTTATGTAAAAATACTTTTATATACTTTTCAAAATACACCTCAAGTATTTATTATTCGTCTTTAGAGTTGTAATGAATGTGGATTTTATATTGTGATATTTCTAGTGAAAATATCCTAATTTCATAAATAAAGGTATTTATCTATAATATTGATTTATTTGAAATTCATGGTATTTTAGTGTAAAATTTATTCTTGTGATTTTTAGAAAAAGCGGAATATTTATATCATAACAAAATAGATATTTTAATGATAAATATACATGTATTTATATAAAAATAATTTTAATATATTTATTATATTCTAAAAATCTCATTTTCTTAAGATGTCGTACTTTAAATCTTTCGAGACCGAATGCTCCTTACGGAGGTCTGAATCTCGCACTGCTAAGCCCAAGGATGTGCGATAATCCGCACCATCCTGAACGAGTTCCCCAAAATGGGTTGTAGCGGCGCTTTGCAAAGATTGTATAAATACTAAATCCTTTAGAAAACGGTTTTATGAAGTAAATAGTATTTATTTATAAAGATGTCGATTTTCCATATTTTATGTTCTAGGGTCTCCTAAGTCAACTAGACTATTCCTAACTGGTCCAAAACGACAAATTGTGAGATACCTCAAATCGCCTCTTCACCGCCAATTGTGGCCAGGTAAGTACAAGTGAAGAAAGGAGGGATCCGCTCACGAATCACCGTGAGACGGGCATTTTAAAGTTACCTTTCTCACTTGCCTAGCCTAGACACCACAAACTCAGGTTTAGATAAACGACTGATGTCCACAACTTATCCTAGTTCCATAATAAGTGGTATTTATTTAAAAAGTGTATCAATACTAAATCTTTTAGAAATGACTTTATTTAGTAAAGGGTATTTAAATGAAAATGTTTGTTTTCCGTATTCTGAGTTCTCGAGAGTATAGTGTTAGGTTGTATGTGAGTGTGTGAGGAAGTAGGTCGTTACCTCGTGATCTACTTTAAATGTATAGCAAGTTTGATGAAGTTAAATGTAGAATTGAAATAATGTGGTATTTAAGTGAAAAATACGATGAATGGAAATAGCTATCATTTTATGTAATGAAACTTGATCAATTTGTTTGATTAGTATTTAATAGTCAACATGAGGAAGTTTAAGTATGATTGTATTAGTGAGAAGTGGAATTTTATAGGAAACCGAATCGGAAATCGGATTTGTTCCGATTCCGTCAGGTTTTGTAAATCCGTATTTTTAGATAGAAGAGATAGGTAGAAATTGGGACTTACGAGTTTTAGATCACACAAGAGAGTGAAAGGAAAGTAGAGAAATCGCCGATGTGTTGCGTCATCGCCGGTATTTCCTAAAACGATCGTCGGAAGTTCGCCGTAGATTTCGCCGAAAATTTGTCGTAGCTTCGCCTCGTGCTCACTTCGATTGCACACTAGGGTTCTAAGGATTTTTCTTTAGAGTTGGCTCAGAAATGTGAGTGAGAGGGTAGAGGGTAGGGTGGTATTTATAGGGTTAGGCTAGGGTTAGAGTAGATGAAGGGTTTTTTAAATAAAAAAAATGTAAAAATGTATAAAATCATTAAAAATTGGACTAAATAGGGTATTAAAAAAGGTTTCTGGAACCGATCTAAATAAATAGAGTATACAAGGGGGTAGGGGAGGCCAAGAGTCACAAATTCCCAGTTGACGACTCGACCGTCCGGCCGAGTCCGGCCGGCGGCGCTGGCCGAGTCAAGGTCTTAGGAGGTGGGGAGTCTCAGGATATAGGCTCTGGTATATTTAGTTTTTCAGGTTCAGTTCAAGTTTTGGGAGTTATCTCAGGTGGACTGTTGGGCTTCTAAATAATTTAAAACAAAATAATATTAAAAATAATGTGAGGCATGGGATTTGAACTCTAGTGGCTTGGTTCAGCAGTGCAAGGTATTACTAATGAGCCACAAGCTCCTTCTTGTAATTAAATTGCTAATTAATTACTTAAGTCTTGTGCTCAGGCAATAAATACCCCTTTATGGATTTTAAAAAAAAAATTTTAAAAATTTGTATGGAAAAAGTGTATAAGAAAATTAGGGTTGTTACATTCTACCCTCCTTATAAAAATCTCGTCCTCGAAATTTGTAAAAGGAAAGTCTAACAAATCCAAGAAAAGTTTGGTGCTGGTGTACTGACAGTATGTGAAAATAACAAAGTGGTGCAAGGGTGTGAAAAAATGTGTGAAGGAATGAAAGAATGTGAAGGTTTTGGTAAGATTGTAAAAGAGGTGAGGGGATTTTGGGTTAGGACAGATTCAAAGTATATGATTCAAGGAATATGAAATTGATAAGATTCAAGGAACATGAATTGTAAAGAATGTCTTAGTTGCTGGTTCTTATGTTATATTGTTTAGGTTGTTCACGCAGAACAGAACTGCATGATAGAGTTTCATACAGCTCTGACCTGCATGGGCTTCCAACAAAATCTGTCACGCCCCGTTTCCCGGTGTACGGCGAAGGGGACGCGACGAGGCCGCTACGTATTTACTATGATGTAAATACGCTAAGCATATCTAAGCAATATAAAATAAATACACAAGAGACAAGATATATAAATGAACAGCAACTTTATTTATTAACATTCTTTCTGTACAATACATGAAAAGTAAATACAACTAAATAAAAAGCAATGCCTAAACAATGGCATAACAGAAATGAAAAAGTACGGAAATGGAAAGTGTACAATGAACTAGAGCTCGGGGTCTTCACTGAATTGGTCCAAGTCTTCAGCAGTTGGCTCGATCTCTGACGAGTCCAAATCACCTGACGACATTTAAAGAAGAAGGAATAGAATGTCGTCAGCGAACAGGTCGCTCGGTAAGTCCCAAAAATAAGAGGAGAAATAGAATAGACAGAGAGTAAGAGAGAGAGTAGTTTTTACAGTTGTATTATATTGTTGTATTTAGTGTTAACGCTATTGTTTGTAGGTTGGTACAGAAGATGCCAGTGTATACGAGAAGAGTCTCACTTTCCCCGGAGACTAAGGTATCAGGAGTACAAGGCTCCGTCGATAATACCACGGAACAATGGCATGGATGTAATTACGTCTTAAGTAACCACCTCGTGCCACCTTTAACATATTCTGTACCAGTCTACCCCTTAAACCCGTAGTGTTATGATTGTATTGTTTGTCTTATAAATTGTATTGATTGTATAATTGGTTGACTGACCGAAACCATGATATCAGTAAACGGATGTATCCGTAGACTCATGTGAATGGAATATCTGGAGAATCATGTAAATGGATGTATATCCATAGTTTGATTCAGTCAAGTTGTATAGATTGATAACTGGATTCATGTGTTCATATTGAATTGGAATATTGTAGCTTGTAGATTGTACTTGAATCATATTCAAGTCAGATATAATCAGACTCAAACCCGAGTCAGACAATTAGAAATGTAAATCGAAGTCTTGATTATTTCTTAAACCTATATTTACCAGGGTCCTTAGGGTAATTTATAGAACTTGAGGGGGGTTTTATGTAAAAATACTTTTATATACTTTTCAAAATACACCTCAAGTATTTATTATTCATCTTTAGAGTTGTAATGAATGTGGATTTTATATTGTGATATTTCTAGTGAAAATATCCTAGTTTCATAAATAAAAGTATTTATCTGTAATATTGATTTATTTGGAATTCATGGTATTTTAGTGTAAAATTTCTTCTTGTGATTTTTAGAAAAAGTGGAATATTTATATCATAAAAAAATAGGTATTTTAATGATAAATATACATGTATTTATACAAAAATAATTTTAATATATTTATTATATTCTAAAAATCTCATTTTCTTAAGATGTCGTACTTTAAATCTTTCGAGACCGAATGCTCCTTGTAGAGGTCTGAATCTCGCACTGCTAAGGCCGAGGATGTGCGATAATCCGCACCATCCCGAACGGGTTCCCCATTGTATAAATACTAAATCCTTTAGAAAACGGTTTTATAAAGTAAATGGTATTTATTTATAAAGATGTCGATTTTCCGTATTCTATGTTCTAGGGTCTCCTAAGTCAACTAGAGTATTCCTAACTGGTCCAAAACGACAAGTTGTGAGATACCTCAAATCGCCTCTTCATCGCCAATTGTGGCCAGGTAAGTACAAGTGAAGAAAGGAGGGATCCGCTCACGAATCACCGTGAGACGGGCCTTTTAAAGTTACCTTTCTCACTTGCCTAGTTTAGACACCACAAAGTCAGGTTTAGATAAACGACTGATGTCCACAACTTATCCTAGTTCCATAATAAGTGGTATTTATTTAAAAAGTGTATCAGTACTAAATCTTTTAGAAATGACTTTATTTAGTAAAGGGTATTTAAATGAAAATGTTTGTTTTCCATATTCTGAGTTCTCGAGGATATAGTGTTAAGTTGTATATGAGTGTGTGAGGAGATAGGTCGTTACCTCGTGATCTACTTTAAATATATAGCAAGTTTGATGGAGTTAAATGTAGGATTGAAACAATATGGTATTTAAGTGAAAAATACGATGAATGGAAATAGCTATCATTTTATGTAATGAAACTTGACAATTTGTTTGATTAGTGTTTAATAGTCAACATGAGGAAGTTTAAGTATGATTGTATTAGTGAGAAGTGTAATTTTATAGGAAACCGAATCGGAAATCGGATTTGTTTCGATTCCGTCGGGTTTTGTAAATCCGTATTTTTAGATAGAAGAGATAGGTAGAAATTGGGACTTACAGGTTTTAGATAACACAAGAGAGTGAGAGAGAAGTAGAGGAATCACCGATGTGTTGCGTCATCGCCGATAGTTCCTAAAACGATCGCCGGAAGTTCGCCGTAGATTTCGCCGGAAATTCGCCGTAGCTTCGCCTCATGCTCACTTCGATTGCACACTAGGCTTCTAAGGATTTTTCTTAAGAGTTGGCTCAGAAATGTGAGTGAAAGGGTAGAGGGTGGGGTGGTATTTATAGGGTTAGGCTAGGGTTAGGGTAGATGAAGGGTTTTTTAAATAAAAAAAATGTAAAAATGTATAAAATCATTAAAACTTGGAGTAAATAGGGTATTAAAAAAGGTTTCTGGAACCGATCTAAATAAATAGAGTATACAGGAGGGTAAGGGAGGCCAAAAGTCATAAATTCCCAGTTGACGACTCGGCCATCCGGCCGAGTCCGGCCGGCGGCGCCGGCCTGAGTCGGCCGGTCCGCCGGCCGAGTCGAGGTCTTGGGAGGTGGGGAGTCTCAGGATATAGGCTCTGGTATATTTAGTTTTTCAGGTTCAGTTCAAGTTTTGGGAGTTATCTCAGGTGGACTATTGGGCTTCCAAAGAATTTAAAACAAAATAATATTAAAAATAATATGGGGCATGGGATTTGAACTCTGGTGGCTTGGTTCAGCAGTGCAAGGTATTACCAATGAGCCACAAGCTCCTTCTTTTAATTAAATTGCTAATTAATTATTTAAGTCTTGTGCTCAGATAATAAATACTCCTTTATGGATTTTTAAAAAAAACAATTTAAAAATTTGTATGGAAAAAATGTATAAGAAAATTAGGGTTGTTACACCACTGCAGAATTACAACCAGTTCGTACCTGAAATAGATCATTAGTTTTCTTTCCTATTTTTCTTCTTCAGTAAGCCACATGTTTAGACACTTTCTTTTTATGTTCAGACTTCTTGTATCAGTTAAACTCTGTAAAGTTAAGAATGTAAATATATAAAGTGGTTGGATTTTATTTTCACTTATCTTTTCTTATCATTGTTATACTGCTTATATTACACTCAGCGTATTTGTTTTGAAAAATGATCTTCTCTAAATAAATACGTCGCGGGCTTCCCACGTCGTCGTTTCCATCTACTAAGATGCGGGGCATGACATATCACATTGTAGCTAGGTCCGTTCTTGACTTTTGAAGCTGAGGGGATGGCACCTTCTTCAATTTCGATGGCTTTTCCCCTCTCTGTCTCTTTAGCTCTCCGCTTTATATGATTGAGCTTTAGGTCAGAAATGACAGTCTTTTGACACGGGAGAGTCATTTCATCTGCTTCGGCGGCGAAAGTTTTCTCCACCTCTTTTGCTTTTCACTTTAAATCACCACCCTTTGGCAAGGGAACTATAGTTCATCGGCAAGTGATGTCGTTATTTAAAAATCTAATGCCATCTTTGTCTTCGCTGTTAGGGAAGTAAATCAGGTCATCTTCATATTCGTCTTGACGCTTATTACCCTGCATGTATGTGAAGGGTTTGAGGACGGGGCATGCTCTCCCTCGTCTTTGCGGGGTAAGAGAAGGAGACGTCAAAGGTTGGTTTTCGGCTAATTCCTGCATGCGTCGTCTGAACACGATGCATTGTCTTAGTGAATGGCCATAGATTTAGTGAAACACACAGAAGTCAGGATGGTCTACAAGCTCTTCTTCTCTGGGCATGGTGGAAATAGGATGTTCTGCACCGATACTCCTGATAGCCTGGCAAATTCGTAGCAGCTCCTATCCAGCTATTGAGGTTATAGCTTGATTTTTTTGCCCTCTTGATGGAAGGGAGTAAGGGAATCCTTAATGCAATCTGGTTCTGTGGCTTTGACCAGCACTATAATTTTTGGACGTTCGAATTCTTATTGGGCGTCCGTGTGAATCGACTGTATTTTCTCACTTGCGTTGGTGTTCTAATTTTCGGTTTTGCAAGTCATCGATCCGATCTTCTGTAACGGTGAGCTTCTGCTGGAATTCGCTTATCTGTCGACATACTTCAAGGATGTCCTCGTGCAAGTCTCTGACTCCATCGTTCAACTAAAAGATGGCTTGCATGGATGCTTCATGCATTTCATTATGCCTCTCAAAGACTCTAAATAAAAAATTCAACTTTTCTGTAAGATTCCTTTGAGATGAAGGGTGTAAGGGAAGATGTCGGTCTTACTCCATTGTGGTAGAGGACTCGATGCTTCTTCAACCAGAAGACCGGTATCAGCATTTGCATTGCTGCTTTCTCCCTGCTGGAAGGTTATGGGAGAATCATGTCTCTGTTGAGGTCCTTTGGATTTGTCTTAACCCGTGGTTCGATGGTTTATCTCACGACATGTTTGGATACTATCTGAAGAACGCAAGGAGGTATTTTGCCTTCTTCTATTCTGAGGGGTGTCTGACCTGATTCTGTGTAGAATCTTGTATCATTTTTCTGAACGTGTGGCAACGTCTTAGGAAGTGTCCTGCTCGCTGATGCAATATGAAAAAGCTAGGAGATCCTGCAAGTTTTTCTTCCCCGGGCATTCTAGGATATATGAGTTTCGTGCGCAGATTTCTGAGCAAGCGGAATGCTCCGTACAGATCTCGATCGGTCATTGATTCGATCGCTTGACCTACTTGCCCCCTCAGATTTGGTGAATGCTGATGAGGAAGGGGTAATGTTGTTTCTGTGCGGAGTGTTCGTCATGTGTTTTGAGGAGTCTGAAGTGTCTTGACTTTTCAGGCTCTCCTGTGACCGGCTCGTGGGGTGGCATATTCAACCCTATTGCATTGGAACTCTGAGATTTGTCACTGTAGGTTCCGGTTCATTACTTACGATTCACGTGTTTGCTGTCATAAGAAGTCGATGTCTCTACTCATTGAGACATTTTCTCGTAGGATTCTTCTTTATCCCTCCAATACTTCTGAGAACACTTTGTTGGTTGCTGTAAGCCCGCGGGGGCGCCCCGGCCGTCGATCCGACGCCGGAAACGCGGAAAACAAAAACTTTGCGAACTTTGCAAAACGGCACCACCGCGGACTTTTTACCCGGATCGGGCCATTAACCTAGCTAGCTAGCAAAATAGAAAAGAGTAGAGATGCTATACCAAGCGATCCGTGTCCTTCGGTCTTCGTCTCCACTCCGATCTCTTGCGGAATCTCCGTCACCTCCTCGCTCGTCGGAAAGGGGCACCACGTAGCCGGAATCTTTTACGGGCTCCCGCTTCTTAACCGAGGCAACTCGGGCGCGAAGTTGGCTAGCCGACGCGTCCAAGGCTTGCTATAGAATAGTGTAGTGAGTTGTCTCTTTAGGGTTTATGGAAGTTGCCTTGATGGAGGGATTTGAGGAGGAGAATGAAAAAATGAAGCTTGGGATTATTGCAAGCATAAAAGCATGAAATGAGATGAAGAATAAAACATATCACCAATCAACCTCTCTCTCTCTCCCTCACAAAAGTGGCCGGCCTCTCTAAGGATGAGAATGGATTGGAGAGAGAAAAAACAATATATCAAAAAGATAATATAAACCTCACATCCTTTCTCACTCAACTCACAAATCAATCCTTTTTCTAAACCATCAAATGAAAAGCCATCAAAAAGACAAGAAAGGAATCTCATGATTATGAAGCCACACTTATGCAAAGAAACCCCTCACAAAATGTTAATTGCGAACTTGCAATTAACACTCTCCATCACAAAGCCCGGCCGAGAAGGAATGAAAGAAAACCGGCCGGAACGGAATGCAAACTGGCAACTTCAGAAAACCGATCCCGTAATAAATTACAGGAAAACCCCGCTACTGCAAATACATGCCCGCATTTGTATTCCCACTGAACACAAATGCAAAGAGACAAAACTACACTATCTAATACTAGAATCCGGCTTAAGCCAAAGCCGGCTAGTAAAAAACCGTCCGATCACGATCCGTGCAATACCGCACGTATCTGATCGAACCCTGCCATATCTCCATACGGCCTCTACAGCGTTTCGCCCGAAACCTGAGTAACTGTAAGTGTGGTGGACTCTAAAGACTCGTCAATACTATGGCTGTGGATTTAACCACTAGCACGTCAGAGGTATAAGCCAATACGTGACGGGCCACCAGGTATTGACCAAATGGGACGTCGATGAGCGAACTCATCCTGACACCCTACTGAGCCTGTCAGTGACAATATCCGTACAGTCCGGTCCGTTCGTCTATGAGCATCGCATGGCGGGCCTAGGGGGTTGGTAAAAGTCAGACCCCCAAAAGCGGTACAAGTCGTGTCGGAGTGTAGCCCAGAACACCCTGAGATACTACTGGAATACCTACCAGCAAATCTCCTGCCTTGGCCAAGGACTTTTCATGTTCTGGCTCTCCTAGACACAGCACGACCTCACCCCCAATACCGGGAGAGACGAACCCCTGCAGATCCGCTCACTGCCTCCATGTGGCTCGGGACTGTACCCAACTAAAACCTGTTTGCACGACTCCTTTGAGCCGTGGTAGGGTAGTAATCAAAGTACAGTGGGAACTCACACGAGACAAATGACGATCTCAGGTCGATGAACTAACCTGTACACATGTCACCTGGGAACTGCTATCTGACGTCTGGTATATCCCAACTAGCAGGTTCCCGGCGAGTCCTGTCCGGTGTACTCATAACCCAATGAGCACCTGTATACATCTTAGGTGAACCAACTGACACCAGTGGCTTGTGAGACCGGCCACCGCCCCTCGTCGGGATCTCGACTGTATACACTAGTCTACTGTGGAGAATCGATGCCCTGTCTCGAAACTCCCTCGACTAGGGACCATTTAAGGATGTGCTTATAGACCACCAGCTCCCACGTATATGATCGCCATCATACTGCTGGCAGTCAAGCAAGAATCCTAGGGGCTCTATCAACGTGTAATAGCGACATGTCAGGTCACCTAAAGCAGTACACGATGATAAAGATAAACCAGATAGCATACTATCATCTCGAGTAAGACTGTCCTACCGGGATAGGTCCTCCCTCAATCATTGCAATCACGTGCCTGTGATCCAATAATTGACTCTGAGGGCACTATCTCCAACAATCTCCCACTTGCACTCAAGGCTAATTATTGCGATGTCGCATACTCACAGCCCGTGTGATACCGAACACCCAACTTCTCTACTAGTCAGTCTCACAAAGCTCGTTTGTGAAACTTTTGCGTTCGAGGAATAGCCTCAGTGAGTGGATCCGCTGTGATGTTTCTTTCTATGTCTCTCTCTGTATCTCATGTTCGCGGAGAAAACCATCTCCCGAAATGAGCAATACCTGTCTTGGAATGTCTGGATGTCTGATGGGACCTAGCTCATAAATGAACTCCAAATCCAAACTTCTTAAACTGTATCGTCAACTGAACTTAATCAGTATCCTGCGCCATGCCACCCTCAGTATTGCCTTGGACCACCTGTCCAAAATACTGCCCCTCGTCAGAGGGAGAACTATAACTCTGACAACCACTCTGCCATCCAGGTCACCTTGGAAGCCTGGAATGATAACCGTCTCGTAACGGAGGCTGCCGTTATCATATCCCTAGAACATCAACTTATGTTCTAAAACTGCTTCCGACTGTTTCTCCAGGATTGGATCAATATCAACTTATTGCACCTACTGCAAGAACAACATCTGGTGTGGTACTTGACATCTCATGATTGACTCAGTTGCCTAAGCAAGTGATCTGTCAATTATGCGTGTCCCTCTCCCCTTTAGTCTGTAAGACACCTTTAGAGAGGGTGACTCCATTACCTGCAGGTACACTACCATGCCAGGAGTCGTCCATTCTAAATACTCATAGAATGCGGTCAAAGTACCCAAATTGGGAAACCACCCAAATCTAGATCTAAAACCATAAATCTAGTAACCAGAATGTCTGATATAATATCCAAGTCCTATGTGGAGAAACCACCGTGTGACGACCAAAGTATAACCGATCGTAGTATAGGAATATCACTTCCTACTCTGTGTATGTCATCAAACACCAGGACATCACACCCTACTACCTTTTTAACAGATCCATCCCTTATTCTGATGAAGTCAAACCTCTGACTGTCACATCAGAAATAGATGATCTATCTCCGCTATATCTGCTCTAGTCTATAAATAGACATAAGCCTGATATCCACTAATGCTTCCGCTGCTCCCACTGACTACGACAACCCTCTGGCAGAGTCATATACACGTACACTTCTAAAGCAAGTTTAGAACGACGCTATACTCATCCTCCCGCCGGGTCTCGCAGCCTGGAACAACAGCAATGGCAAGTGTGGGTAAACAAGAACCTCCCTGCCACCGTCCTTGAGCATACCGAAGTACCTCTCGGGTGCCTGAGGTTACCCACCTTATCTGCGGAGTGGCCAATGGAATGTCAAACCAGATTGAATCTTTAGGTTCTTATTAAATCTTCAGTAATCGTTTGTGGTTCTGGAATCACTTCCAGTTCTACCATACTCCCACTACTGTTTTTCTGAAAAAAAACATTTTTGATAAAACTGTGGCGAGTCAAGAACAATATCACTATTGATCTTCCAGATGGTAGAAAGTCAACCTCGTCATAGCCCGGGTCAACCCACAAACAGCCACTATTGAAACGTGCCTTGAGTTGTCTAGAGTCTGGTTTTAAGCATAAGCCGGACAACTCCCCGTATCTTAACAACGTCAAGATATGAACTGTTCTATATCCAAGAAACAGAGGCACTGATTTAATTGAACCAGATTCAAATCATGCA
Source organism: Agapanthus africanus (assembly GCA_030015575.1). Classification (NCBI taxonomy): domain Eukaryota; kingdom Viridiplantae; phylum Streptophyta; class Magnoliopsida; order Asparagales; family Amaryllidaceae; genus Agapanthus; species Agapanthus africanus. Next base: position 889,455,929 of record JASDDO010000024.1, on the reverse strand, counting down.
GCTGTCTCCAGTGCATGTCAACTAAATGGAAGAGAGGCCGATCAGCGTTACTCAACTTAGGAGTACTTCCAATTATGAGTAACCTGAAAGAGAAGCTAGTTCTCTTAATCATTACTATCAACTGAATACCACTCACAAGTATCTACATCTTCGATCTCCTTGAAGAATCCCGATACTTGCAACACCTGGTTCTCTACTTTACTCTTATACCTATAACTCCTCAAAACTTAGACCCTGTGTTTCTACGAAACACATGTCTAAGAACTAGAGAAGTTAAAAGTAAACAGAATATAGTACGAGGACCAACTCCTCTGTCCTAATGGACACTGGACAATATACAATACTCTGTATAAGTCCCTTGAGTCTGGTGACTCTTTCACTGTGTGTCGTAGGTTGAAAACTGTACTTTTGGTTAAGAAGAATTACACCGCTGTTCAATGCTTCTTACCTAACCATCCACTGGTATAGGTAAATGTCATAGACATAATTTCAGAAAGGTATATCTCACTCTATAAAAATAGACGTACAGATATATCAATTTGAAATTGGTGCATAACAACGGATATTCAAAACCAAATATTTGCCGACCGGCAAACAACCCAGGTGACTTCCTCAAATATCACCGATTACTACGAATCCCGATATAATGAGGATGGTCACCTAATTCCCAATAACTTACTCCCACTCATCGTCTGTAAAACCATACAGATGTGAGAATCCAACCTGGTAAATACATACCCTGGAGTAAGTGTCTAATCGGGAAATCAGTTTTCTTTTAACAGTACACAGTGAAACTGAAACATTGAAATGTTTCGATGGGGTATCCTGGTATTCCTAGTAATGCCTCCTCCATCATCCAGATTCACAACTATAACTGTATAATTCTTTGCCACCTCTCAAAATCCCTTTATATGTCTTTAGTCATTACCTTCTGTACACCCCTTTAGGCCAAATGGTTTTCTTCCTTCCCTACAGTTCGGCACCAGCCTATGGTTTGGAAGAAGACTATCCAATAAGCATAATGGGTGTACTGTCCTAGTCCTAGGAGCACTCGCAATGCGAGAGAAGGTGAGGATAAAAGACAACCGAATGAACTTAATTCATAGGTGATTTAGGATTGACAAAGAAGTACTTGGTTTGGTCGTGAATAGCAGTCGCAATTTACTTTGCCCTCTTACTAATCCCTTGCTTTGTCTGAACTTAATACCTTCTGTACACCGTTTATGCTAATTGGCTTTCTTCATTCCCCACCGTTCGGCACCAGCCTAAGGTTTGGAAGAAGACTATCCAATTTGCATAATAGGTGTACTATCTCCTAAACCAAGGAGTACTCGCAACCTGAGAGAAGGTAAAAGGTAAAGACAACTGAATAGTCCTATTCGTTTTCTCCAGAACCTGAAACCATCCTCGAAGTCCTTCGAGTTCGTATATAACCATACGATGGTTTTGTCCAATGGAAGTGGACGTTCGTAGTAATACGGGGTGTTCCGGAGAAAAGGGTAAAAGTAGGAGTGGCAAAGAGGTCTGCAACTCAGACAATCCAAAAGCCAGTGTTAAGTAGGTTCGGTCAACTTGGTCACTGAGTCATAGTCTAGGGTCGGGTCAATGGTCGCTGCCAGAGAGAGAGAGAAAAGAAACACTCAGCGTGCACTCTAACCTAGATCAGAATGGTTGTCACTTTATCTAATCTGGAAACTTCCCACTGTAACGTCAAATTCTTCCCCAAACCTGAAAGAAGAACTAGCCGGGATAACCCGAGGAGTAAACCAACTCATCAGTGGGAATCGGGATCCAACTCTCATCGCATGATAACGTGACGGAATCCGCTCACGTTATCACACTCCAGAAGGTATGCGCATATCTGGCAAGTTTCAGTACTTTTGAAACTCCCGATGTGGATTTTTGCCCCATGCTCTTATGACCTTGACTTTGGCCAACATATCATAAGTCACATGTCAAGTTCTACCCGTCATTTTCCTGGTTAATTTGAACCCACCCGTACCTACCCTTGACTTTGGCCAAAATGGCAGTACGACTGTCCCAAACCAACGCATCTATCTAAGCTGCATATGAATACCCAACAGCTACCAAACACTGTGCCTTGACTTTGGCCAACATACACAGCTTGAATACTATTGACCATCCATATGAAACGACGGAGGGCTACGAATGGTTTCTGGCGAAAACCTTTAACGTAATGAACTTGATATCGTTGAAGGAACGGATAGCTTTATAAAAATATAGTGACGACAACCTTTGCTAAAGAGGTCATTCCCGGTGAAGGGATCTCGGCTCTTTCCCCGTAGAATGAGGTGCAGGATATTCCAACTGAATACCACGGTGCAAAGCAAAAGTAATCGGCTATAGTGAAGTTAATGCCCTGACGCAAACTTTTGTCCAAGGGGTCACTCCCGGTGAAGGGATCTCGGCCCTTGCCTCGTCGACTGAGGAGCAGGATATTCCAACTGAATACCACTGTGCAAAACAAAAGAGAACGTCCTTGCAATAACAGCTTTTTGAAAAAGTGTTCCAACAACATCAGATTAGGTTTGTTTAACTTGCATTGATCCGAATCAATGCAGTCCCATCAATTGATCACACCACAAAGAACGAAAATATACTGATGTACGTATATGCCATCCGCATTCGCCACTGGGTCCCGTCATCACCCGTTAGGTTAGCTAACTAACGACAGAGCGGGGACTGGACTAGCGCGGATGAAAAACATATACAACATCTACTAATATATATACCAATATATAGTATTCGCTCAAGGCGTGATAAAAGCAACACAGAAATGTATAGCAACACAGATCAATACAGATATCTGGGATCCCCGGGTTTCACAGAGCCGCTGAAACCCGACGTTCCCCTGGTCGTATGGATAGCCTGTGCAAAGAAAACCCTAGACCCCTACGGGCGCGGCAAGTCACCCGCCAAAACCTGAAGCGAGGCAGCCCCCTTCAGCAACGTGAATGGACCACCCAGCACTTCACAGAATCCGGTAACTTGGGCACCCCTCCTGGGTCAATCCTATACCCCCTACGAGTGCGGCGAAAAGCCCGCCAATTCTAGAGTGAAGCCCCCTCCGTCTCAATGCCATGAGATGCGGGCTTGTTGCCCTCTAGAACCCGGCTATCCGTGCACCCCTCCGCGGGGTAATCCTAGTACAGAAAGTAAAATATACATACAACGGGTACATCGACCGCAACCAGGTCGTGCCCCAAAAGAATAATACAAACTGGCAGTGACGGCAGTCCACATGTCGGACGCTCGCCCCGCAATATCAAATGTACATAATACAACAATACAGTACTAGCATTGCATCCAGGCTATCCCCCACGACCGATCCGCAACAACACAGTACAATCACAGAACATCAACGTGAAAGTCACGTTCGCAAATCCGTCTAACCGGGCTATAGCAGTTAGACGGGATTTACCGATCGAATAACATTCACGGTCACAGATATAATGTAAAAACTGTGAACTAGCATGTTTAAAATATCCGATTGAACAAATTTATCAAAGTGGGCCCCAAGCAGTACTGTAGCACTTACAGAAAATCTGGGCCCAAAGAAAATATCCCAAAAGCCCTATTTCCAACTCATAAGCTTACTGGGAAAATATGGTGCCACGATTCCTCTTATCCGCCGCGCAAGCGCGGCCAAACCAGGGTTTTGGCCGCGCTTCCGCGGTGGAAGTGAGGAATCAGTGGATCGTATTTTCCCAGAATTCTTATAATTTGTTGTACATGTCTCTGCAATCACCTGAAAAATTTTAGGAGCTCAAAAAATTTCAACAGAGAACACATGTGCACAAAAATACGGTTTTTGGGGATTTTGATCGATCGGGTTCTAAACGCGCTAGAGCAAGCTAGGCAAGGTTAATGGCGTGGCTCTGATACCATTGTAAGCCCGCGGGGGCGCCCCGGCCGTCGATCCGACGCCGGAAACGCGGAAAACAAAAACTTTGCGAACTTTGCAAAACGGCACCACCGCGGACTTTTTACCCGGATCGGGCCATTAACCTAGCTAGCTAGCAAAATAGAAAAGAGTAGAGATGCTATACCAAGCGATCCGTGTCCTTCGGTCTTCGTCTCCACTCCGATCTCTTGCGGAATCTCCGTCACCTCCTCGCTCGTCGGAAAGGGGCACCACGTAGCCGGAATCTTTTACGGGCTCCCGCCTCTTAACCGAGGCAACTCGGGCGCGAAGTTGGCTAGCCGACGCGTCCAAGGCTTGCTATAGAATAGTGTAGTGAGTTGTCTCTTTAGGGTTTATGGAAGTTGCCTTGATGGAGGGATTTGAGGAGGAGAATGAAAAAATGAAGCTTGGGATTATTGCAAGCATAAAAGCATGAAATGAGATGAAGAATAAAACATATCACCAATCAACCTCTCTCTCTCTCCCTCACAAAAGTGGCCGGCCTCTCTAAGGATGAGAATGGATTGGAGAGAGAAAAAACAATATATCAAAAAGATAATATAAACCTCACATCCTTTCTCACTCAACTCACAAATCAATCCTTTTTCTAAACCATCAAATGAAAAGCCATCAAAAAGACAAGAAAGGAATCTCATGATTATGAAGCCACACTTATGCAAAGAAACCCCTCACAAAATGTTAATTGCGAACTTGCAATTAACACTCTCCATCACAAAGCCCGGCCGAGAAGGAATGAAAGAAAACCGGCCGGAACGGAATGCAAACTGGCAACTTCAGAAAACCGATCCCGTAATAAATTACAGGAAAACCCCGCTACTGCAAATACATGCCCGCATTTGTATTCCCACTGAACACAAATGCAAAGAGACAAAACTACACTATCTAATACTAGAATCCGGCTTAAGCCAAAGCCGGCTAGTAAAAAACCGTCCGATCACGATCCGTGCAATACCGCACGTATCTGATCGAACCCTGCCATATCTCCATACGGCCTCTACAGCGTTTCGCCCGAAACCTGAGTAACTGTAAGTGTGGTGGACTCTAAAGACTCGTCAATACTATGGCTGTGGATTTAACCACTAGCACGTCAGAGGTATAAGCCAATACGTGACGGGCCACCAGGTATTGACCAAATGGGACGTCGATGAGCGAACTCATCCTGACACCCTACTGAGCCTGTCAGTGACAATATCCGTACAGTCCGGTCCGTTCGTCTATGAGCATCGCATGGCGGGCCTAGGGGTTGGTAAAAGTCAGACCCCCAAAAGCGGTACAAGTCGTGTCGGAGTGTAGCCCAGAACACCCTGAGATACTACTGGAATACCTACCAGCAAATCTCCTGCCTTGGCCAAGGACTTTTCATGTTCTGGCTCTCCTAGACACAGCACGACCTCACCCCCAATACCGGGAGAGACGAACCCCTGCAGATCCGCTCACTGCCTCCATGTGGCTCGGGACTGTACCCAACTAAAACCTGTTTGCACGACTCCTTTGAGCCGTGGTAGGGTAGTAATCAAAGTACAGTGGGAACTCACACGAGACAAATGACGATCTCAGGTCGATGAACTAACCTGTACACATGTCACCTGGGAACTGCTATCTGACGTCTGGTATATCCCAACTAGCAGGTTCCCGGCGAGTCCTGTCCGGTGTACTCATAACCCAATGAGCACCTGTATACATCTTAGGTGAACCAACTGACACCAGTGGCTTGTGAGACCGGCCACCGCCCCTCGTCGGGATCTCGACTGTATACACTAGTCTACTGTGGAGAATCGATGCCCTGTCTCGAAACTCCCTCGACTAGGGACCATTTAAGGATGTGCTTATAGACCACCAGCTCCCACGTATATGATCGCCATCATACTGCTGGCAGTCAAGCAAGAATCCTAGGGGCTCTATCAACGTGTAATAGCGACATGTCAGGTCACCTAAAGCAGTACACGATGATAAAGATAAACCAGATAGCATACTATCATCTCGAGTAAGACTGTCCTACCGGGATAGGTCCTCCCTCAATCATTGCAATCACGTGCCTGTGATCCAATAATTGACTCTGAGGGCACTATCTCCAACAGTTGCCTCCATGAAACTGTTGTGCCTTTCCGACATTGCAGTTAAATGAGCGATGGTTTCAATTATGGTTCCCATCTCTCTTTGCAGCTGAAAGATATATGCCTTGTCAAGACATTCGATGGATTACGGTGTTGTAAGCAACGAATCTTCAGGTTCTTCTTGATGAAAAGGTTCCGATAGGGTGGGGCCAATGGGAACCTGGTCCAAGCTTGCTCATTTTGGTCGACAGATTCTTCCCAGGTAAGATTTACAACTGGCCCTGGGTAAGTCGCGCAAAGCAATACTTTGATTATTTTCTCAGCGGGGTATTCTTCATCTTTTTCCTGCTGAGAATGGCTACTTTCTCCTTGAAGTATCACACGAGGGATGTCAACGCTTTCTTGGACATGCGGAGGGTTAGCTTCGGCTGTCGGTTTAAGTTCTTGATGAACTCCATCAGTATCGCTTATATCTAGCGACGTGTTAGGCTCGGGAGAGTCGATTGCGACCTTTCTTACCTCATCAGGGGTATGGACGGTATAGCGACAGGTGTGAGACCGTATAAGCTAAGTTCGGAAATCTGTTCTTAATAATGCATTTGCCAGCAAGATCAAGCACTGCCTTTGTTGCTCTACTTCTTTTGGATCCAATGGCTCAGAACTGCCTGGTTCCCAGAACTTCTCCTGTGACTTTTTATCGTTTGTTTCTTCACTCCATAAACCAGACGGGATGAAATCATGTAGTGTTATCGGAAGAAAGTTTAATGGCTCCTCTAGCTGAGGGGCTTTCGCTTTCTTTCCCTTATCTTTTTGTGTACCGGTAGTTAGGGCATATGCCGCCTCCGGTGTGTGCTCCTTCTTCTTTCGAGAAATCCCGGGCATCTTTTCTAAACTCCTTTGGAGTTTTGTGGTTTTCTTTGAGATGACAACTTCCCAGGGGTCTATTTGGGCCTATAATATTGCGGATGTGATTAGCTCGTTTTGGCCTCATGTAGTTATATAGTGACTGTGTGCGGTAGGAATATCGACCTTGAATTTATCCGCCAGAACGATATTCCCGAGCTTATACTGATCCTCCATCCAATTTTTGAAGGAAAAACAATCTTCAATAGGGTAAGATATCATACGATGGTATGGGTAGTACATTGGGTTGTTCTTCTTGTTAGCTTCATCGGGCTTCCTAATTTTAGGTAGCTCCATGTCATGCTTCAAAGCCAACTCGAAGATGTATTTGGTGGACACTTTTTTGAAAGAGTATTTCTTATTCATTTTCTCTTCTAAAGAGACTTTTGAACGGGCTCCTTCAGACGACTTTATCGGTTGAGAGGCCGATTGTGCTAAGCTTGGACTGGGCAAGTCTTCATTGGTGTCTACTATCAGGGACATGACCTGCTTAGGCTTTTTCTAGCTATGAGACTTTTGGGTTCGCTCTAGATTTTCACGCACGTACGCTCAGTAGTCTTTGAGCAACGCAGGATCGACATTTTCCAAATTCGCCATCTGCTCGAATAACAGAGCAAATGCTTTGTGTTTTGCGGAAAGGAGGAACAATCGAATTCGACATGGAATCCTGCTAAGTAGGAGTTGCATTGATTGTTCCTAGAGAATTGAAGGATCGCATCATATGGTAGTAGTTCTCCACCTTTTCCTAAATTCCAGAAGCGTTTTATCCCTTAACGGGTTCAGCATGGTGAGCTGGGTAATCATTAACTTATCGGCGACGCTACCTCTAAAACTATGTTTGAATTTTGTCGCCAACTGGTTAAAAGTGAGTATAGAGCCATGTTATAGTTCGTCGAACCATTCGAACGCCATACCATGCAAGCTCTTCAGGAATTGCCGCAGCAGGAAGTTGTCGTTTCTGGATAAATCACCGCATGCTACCTTAAAGTAGGCTAAATGCTGCTCATAGCTTTCGGTTCCATTATATGTACAGAACACGAGGATGACATACCCTATAGGATAAGACATGTCATTATACTCATCAGGGTACGGTTGGTTGGCTACTGGTATCACCGCTTTCTGGTTCATTTGGTTCATCTGCTCAGCAATTAACCTCTACAGAGTAGCAACATACATATTAGTAAGGGATGAAGGCCCTACTGTCAAGGTTGATGAAGACAAACTAAGAGCTACTATTGTTGCAGTGGTTGTAACTATTACTGTCGCTGTGGGTCCGGCGTGCACCAGCAGCGGACCAGTTTTCTTGGGTTGTGGAACAATCGTTTCGCACGGGGTAGGCATTGTCTAAGGAGTCGGAGGCGGCTGTTCTTTCCCCGGCGTTGTCGTTTCTTGCAAAATCGCTGGCTTTTTCTCCTTGTAGGGAGCCTAAGTTGCATAGCCTGCTAGCGTGGTTGGCCATCGCGTTCCTTCTCCTTGTGGATTCAGCCACGGCTCCATTATAAGGCTTTGCAATTGTGCCGACTTGACATGAATGACATTCGCCATAATATCCATCTGTGTTCGCAGCTCGTCGATTTGACAATCTATGTCCTTTGTGTTGGATATAGTGCCCTCAAGTTAATTAATGTAATCGCAGGCAGGTGATTATGATGATTGAGGGAGGACTTATACAGGTAGAACAGTCTTACTCGAGATAATAGTATGCTATATAGTTTGACTTTATCATCATGTACATGCATTATGTGGTATTACAGATCACTATTACATGTTGATAGAGCCCATAGTATTCTTGCTTGACTACCAGTATTATGATGGCGATCATATACGTGAGAGTTGGGTGGTCCATAAGCACATCCTTAAATGTTCCTAGTCTAGCGAGTATCAAGACTGAGCATCAATACTCCAGAGTAGACTAATATATACTTTTCGAGACCCCGACGAGGGGTAGTGGACGGTCTCACAAGCCATTGGTGTCAGTTGGTCACCTAAGATAGTATACAGGTGCTCACTTGAGGTGAATACACTGGACGGACTCGCCGGGAACATGCTAGATGATATTATACCTATTGTCAGATAGCAGTTCTCAGGTGATATGAGTACAGATTAGTCTGTCAACCTGAGATTGTCATTTGTCTCGTGTGAGTTCCCACTGTGCTTTGATTACTACCCTACCATGGCTCAAAGGAGTCGTATAAACAGGTTTTAGTTGGGTGCAGTCTCGAGCCACATGGAGGCAGTGAGCGGATCGTCAGGGATTCGTCACTCTTAGTATTGGGGGTAGATGTCACGCTATGTATGGGTGGCCATCACTAGAAATCCTTGGCCAAGGTGGGCAAGATTTACTGATTTGGATCGGTAGTTTCTCAGTGGGTGATGGGCTTCACACCGACACGAAATATCGCATTATTAAGGGTCTGAGTTTATCCACCCCCTAAACCCAATATGCAATACTCTTAGACGAATAGACCAGACTGTATGGAGATTGTCACAGATAGGCTCAGTAGGGGTATGGATGAGTTTGCTCGTCGGCCTTCCTTTCGCTCAATACTTAGATAGCCGTTATGTACAGCTAGTGCCGTTGATGTACTTATGGTTAAACTCACTGTCAGCGTATTGACGGGTCTTTAGAGTCCCATACAGAGGGGTTTTCCGGTTCAGGCGATATGATGTGATGACGTATATTGGTACATACAGATGTTCGATTAAATATGTGTACAGGCTACACATATTTTAATCGGACGGTTGATAATACTAGCGGCTTAGGATTAAGCCGGGTTATTAAATCAAGTTTAGATTTAATAATTTATATATATATATATATATATATATATATATTTAATATATGTATTCTAGTATTATTGTTCACTATTCATTTTCTCTCTTGGCTATTCGTATTTTTATACGGATACGCGTATATGTATTTCGATATGTATACCGGGTTATATTCCGTATTTATATGGAATTTGTTCTAGAAGATGGACACTTCATTTATGAATATTCATAAAATGAAGTGGAGGGTGAGGTGGCATTGAGCATGATTGAAGACATGTAGAGAGGAATGTGCTTCATTATTTTATTACAAATGATTGTGAGTTTTTTATTTGTATGGTTGCAAAAATATGAAGCCGTTCTTTTTCACTCTTCATTGTTTTTCTCTCATATTCTTCAATACTTGCTCATGGCTATTTTTCCTCACCTCCTCCTCCTCCTTCTTTGCTTGCTCTCTTGAGCATAGATTTGAGAGAAAAAGATAGTGGAAAATTCCTACATCCCCATTCTCTATTCCTAGCGATCTTGGAGCGTCGGTTGCTTCACTAGGTGAAGCCGGAGCTTGGATCGTTTCCCTCGGGTGGATCATCTTCGGCGAAAGAGGGCCGGCTTGCCAACGTGACCTGGAGCTCTTGAGTGTTTGCTAGAGTCCAACCTAATTAGAGAAAATGAAGATGCTACAAAGGTTGTGATTTCTATCTTGTTATAGTTCTAGTTTAGGTGTTTGGTTAGATTCTTGGGTTTAAGTTTCTAGCGTCATGAAAATTTTTGTTTTTGAATTCCGTATTGGCCGCGGGTTAGCGGCGATGGCATTAGGAGCTTTCACTTTGCAGGGACGTTTTCATCAGTATTATCATCCCGTAGAGGATTCTCATCGATATGAAGCAGGTTTTCGTCCGATTCATTGATTTGAGCGATCTTTCTCGAACTGTCGGGTTAAGGGGATCTAGATTCGATGTCCTCTCAGATTGAGGGTGATTGTCATGGGTTCTTGTGCCTGTTGTTGGACCTTTTAACCAAGAAGGCTGGTGATCGTCCGGCTTGCTCATGTCGATCATTCGACAAGTGTGGACAACTGAACAAATTGGAGAGACAAGCGTTGGGCTGGTCGAGTGATGTCGCGCCCCCTTCCTAACATACACTAAAATAAGGGACATGACTCGGCCAGCCATGCTACCTACAGTAAGAAATTATCCTTCCATAGCCATATTAAGGCTGTCATGCAGTAAATCAAGCACAATATATATAATATCTAACTATCACATGTCTAATACCATAATAAATAACAATGGAATCAATAGCAGAAGCAATAAGGAACTATCAAGTCTCGGTATGATCCAAGGAAAATAAACAATAACAATAGTGTCCCTTATAGGCTCATAATAGAAATTATCTAAGAGAATAGTTCAATACGAGAGTTAAACCTAAGCCATCAATAACTAATAAATAAACCACGCTTCACTGCTCAGCAATCTTCTCGAAATATTCCTTATCATCCTGTTCTAAAGCCAATGAATCCGGGCCATGCAAAACTAAGACGTCAAAGCGTCATATGTAATATAATAAGGATATAACTAGAAATGTAATGTATCATGTCATTATACAAGAACTAGTGTCATAAGAGTAAACAAGAACAATAACAATACCAAATGATGTAGCCGCAAGTTATAATCAATGCAATCATGTCATGAAAGTCCTAGATGTCCATGTCTCTAAGCTATCTACACTACAGGTATTTGAAACCAATTAATGCAATCATCTTCGTAACTCAGCAGTATCCCGTACGTGCTCAGGACCACGGTGTCATGACTCTCGGGGCTGAATCCGAGACGTACCTTTAGGTAGTAAAACAATGTCAAGATGGATGAATAATGTCAGCATCACCATTCCAGAGCGAAGCTTGTGTCGACTTATCAGTCTTTAGCAATCAATATCCCATTGAGTTACAATTTGGGTTCCATTCTTTATTTCCCCTTTTTCCCCAGGCTTCAAGTTCATGTCAAGTATCACTAGCTTATGTTATCTAATGCCAACACAGGGACAAGCATGTACAAGTCATATCTAATCAGACAACAGGTCAATCAAGTCAATATCATGGATTGTTGGCAGTTCGGTGAGCATTTTGTTACAAGTAAGGTTTACATGATAATAATATCAATACAATATCAATATCAGGATAATATGGATACATGAGAACAATCTGTATACTATCATGTCAGGAATAACATTATTATATCAATAACATATCACAAATCTCATAGTACAAGCCAGGTAATATGATCAGGCAATATATCTCGATCCGTGTAAAACGATGAAACATAACAGGTCCAGATTTAAATGTCAGATTAAGACGGCTCAGCGATATCTGAGACAACTCGAGTGTGTTAGAGACGGCTCTCAAGTGGTTGAGATGTCTCACAAGTTATTTCAAATCATTATTTATTTTCTGGGTATGAGAGACGGATCAGGATGGTCTTGAGCCAGCTCGTAACCTGTCTTGAGACGGGTCAATTCATTTTAAGATAGCTCGTTAATGCCTAGAGCATTATATGTCTTCTTTGTTTTCATGAGACGGCTCGAGTTAATGTTGAGCCGAATCATGGCCTATTTTCTGATACAATCAGAATATCTTAAAGTTTTGATTATTTCAATTCATGCAAGTAATAAACAAATGTCCAATACATATAAAATTCTTCGGATTTCATACTTCTATCAAACTATCATAAATGTAATCTCTTTAGGGTTTTTAACGATGCATATTGGATTCAAATTTAGTTTATCGATGATACGGGTTATGTTCAATCTGTAATTATCAGTGCATATCTACATGGTCAGAATATCGATACTTCAAGTTTCAGATCTCGATGCTTCGTCATTTTGGGCAATATCAATAAATCAAGAACAATAACTATACTATGATACAATACAACACGATAATGCAACAAGATCTGATCTTGCCGCTAGCATTTAGCAAGTATTGAATCTTGACTCATAGAACGATCTCGTGAACACGATAACGATGAAACCACGATCTTGTAATCCTACGTGATACCCACGCTTGATGTGCTTCGATCTTGAATTAGTGCTCGGGTAAAAGAAGGAGACGACTGCATTGACGATAATCATAAGATGGGGAATCGGTTGCTAGGGTTTGGGGTTCGGTTTAGGAGAGAGGAGGCTATGGTTTTGTGTTAGATGTGTTTGCATGAGAATATATATAGGTTTAAATAGGGTAAGCTATCAATGGGTCCGGTATTCATGTAGTCTATTTCAATTAGGAATAGGAACTTACGGATAAGGTAAAATTTATGTTTCCATCAATAATAATTCAGTAACCCAATAATTTTCCAAGATCCATTGCTATACCAATATTCCCAATGAAATAACAAACCAGAATCACGTCAATAACCATATCAATCGCATGTCAGGTTTTGAGACGACTCAACATATGCCCGAGCCGGTTCACCAATCTTTTCCATCAATAAATTTCTCCTCTGGGTACAAGAGACAGCTCAACCCCTACTTGAGCTGGCTTACAAGATTTTTAGGAAAACATTAAAATAGCCAGCAAAATCAGTCAATTTAATTTATTTAATCAAATACCATATGATCGTTCTAGGGTGTTACAAGCGATCCCTTGCTGGACTTGCGGAAAAAGTTCTTGAGGACGGTGAATTCCTTCGTTTGAAGAAGAACCTGCTATCATCAGGCTCCGAGTAATCTAGAGTTAGGCTTAGTTCTTTGTGCGAGGGAACATAAAGTTCGCTAGCGAGCCTGTTGAGGATCATCATTTTCTTTTGATAGAAGACTCTAGGAAGGACGGTCTTTTGGAGACTCTTGGCCTCTCGATATGCCTTGTAAGTCTTCTGATTAGTAGTCCCTTGTTTGCGAGAGGGACCAGTGATGCATCCATTCCTCCAGGGCTGATCTTGTAGCTGCTGGAGGGAAGAGAATGAGTTTCTAACAGGCACAGTTGCCACCTGCCTATGCCGGGTGAGGGGATGAGTGTCCTCCTCTCGGGCCCTTTTAGTGTCCCTCTTCTTGCGTTGCGAGAGGATCCACTTTTCTTGAGGTGGGGTGAAGTGGTGAAGTATCCCACCCTGAAGACGATGTTGTCTTCCTTTAGGGGATCTTGCTTAGGCCCTTTAGCGATCGAAAGTCTTTCAAATACCGGCTTTCGTTTGGTTCCGATAGTGGGAGCTGGCACCATAATTGATTGCCTCCGGTAGACAATGGTGGTGTCATTCAGAACCATCTTTCTATCCCGGACTTGTCGGATGGTCCTCCTGGATGATGAGGGGATGTCATCAATGTCTTATTTAGGAACCAGCCTATTTTCGTGCCTGATTTGAGTTGGCATAGCTGGCCTTTGAGTTGGTGCTATCGACTGGCTCGACTGGCAACTAAATCTTTGCTTTGGGGGCGGAGCGCTCCCCTTTCTAGCCTGTAGTGCCAGGAAGTCGTTGATGGTGCCAAAGGGGCACATTTTAGGGTTATATCCCGCGAGGCCCGCAGGGGACATGACAAACTGGTGATTGACCCCGGTTATGACGAACATTGTTCTCGCTATTTTGGCTGCTGCAGCGAGGTCAGTGGGTGATAGTGTGCCTTTGCTGTTGTGGTAGGCCATTTATTAGTCTTGAAAAGAAATAACCATAGTGGCATTAGAAACCTTATAGATAGAACGGGTCCCGGTCATAGTGCTTGGCCGGATCTCGCTACTTTGTGTGAATGTCTTAAAGGTTTCGTGATGCTGATATTATGGCACGCAACCATCGTCCAAGTCGATGTCCGGACCAAGTGAGCTTTGCTAGTTGGTATGTGGATGTTTGGCCCAATGGGTAATGCTCTGGTCTGCGAAACCAGGGTTCCGTCGACCAGGGGTTTTGGGATGAAACGCGCAAAGCAAAGCGATTTAGAATAAGCTAAGGAGAAGTCATTGTCCTCAGTGGGGTTTCCATTTTTGTTTACCCTCTTTAGGACCTCTAGCTATTGAACGTTGAAACAAAAGTAAGTTTAAGCAAAATAAGTAATTTTTAGTGTTTTAAGAGTTGGCCAGAAGGTCCTGGGTTTGAGACTTCCGACAGCGCAAGCACGTACCGTTAATTACACTCTATTATCACATGACGCACCTGGACAGGATACCATACTAGCTCATTTCAAAATCGCATTATTATAGTGTGGGAGTTCGTGTATATATTAGTAAAGTACATACCAAGTATAGATCAAACAAAAATGTATATTTTATTCATTTTGTTTAAGTTTGTATACAATTTGAATGTAAATATATTGATATTTGGAAAAAATGTAAAATATATAGAGCTCTCATTTGAGAGTTGAATGGAAATACATGAAGGTATTTTAGTGTCAACTTGGTGAAAGTTGATCGGCACTACCCTATATAGGTGCCATATCACTTCTGCTGATGTGCAAGTGGGATGGGGTCCACACTACCACCTTTGAAGTAAGGGTATCAATTCATTTGAAATATATGTAATACTTCATTTGAAGTATAAGTAGCATTTCATTTGAAATGCAAGTGGGACACCTTAGGTGGGGTCTACACTAGTCAAGCAAGAGTGGGACACCCTGGGTAGGGTCCACGATACTTCATTTGAAATAGGGAATACTTCATTCTAAGTGTGGACGGGACCCCTGGATGTGGTCCATATATGTTAAAGAAACAGAGATGTTTCTATCTAGGGAGGCCTATTTAGGGCCTCCCGAGAGACCGGGAGGGGGTCCCAAAGCAGCCGGGAGGCCATTCTGAGGCCTCCCGAAGGTTGCTTCCAGCCAAGTCAGAAACTCTTTAGAGTTTCTCTTGATGGAACTCATGCACATTATGAGAATATAGGGTATCATTCTCAATAGTTTGTGCAACATGAACACATGGATTTGTATTCAAGAATGAACACATGATTGTTGGGTCATGTTTAAATGATGAATACGGTATCCTTGGCACTACATTCACTGAAAAATACATGGTTTTGCATGTTTGATAGGTGAATAGGAAATTCCTATTCACAAGTGGGTTGAGAATAGAGTTTTCCTATTTATGAAAGTCCTGGAGATATAATTTATATCTCAGGATATGAATGGAGGGTTCCATTCATACATGTCTGTTATGGACATGCATCATGCAAAGACATGTTTATGTCTGAAAATGAATAGGGATTCCCTATTCACATTGTCAGGATACATGATTTTTATGTCTCATGAATAGGGTTTTCCAATTCATGGATTGTGAATCAGAATGTATTGCATGTCTAAAATGATGAACAGGGTTTTCCTGTTCACAGATATCCTAAAGACGTATTTTTATGTCTTAGGGAATGAATGAGATTTCCATTCATATGATTTTAAAGACACATATCTGTGTCTCAGAGTGAATAGGATATTCTATTCACTATTTTTGTTTAAAACAAGGAACATAGGGTTTTGACCTATGTTCTTCAAAAAATAGCGTATCTATTTCTATTTATATGTAAGGAAATATGGTGATCTTTTTCTCAAATATGCAGAACATGAGATAACCCATTTTCTTGGTTCAGTTTATGGGGAGTCAAGAACACATTTTTGTTCTAGGTCTTCATCTTTCTCTGTGAAAGCCATGGCCATGGCTTTCAAGCTCTGCAAATGAGAGTTGAAAACTCATATGAGTTTTCATTTCTCTCTCTGATCAGAAAGAAATAGAGTGAGGGGGACATAGGGAGAGATATGGAAAGAATAGAGACAGAGAGAAAAGTGAAGGAATGATGATATCTCATTCCTATATCTCGCCTTCTTTCTCTTCTTTTTAAGAAGAAAGTTTAGCAAAAGTTCAAGAGCTTCGAGGCAAAGGAGTTCGATTCTTGATTAGTTGATCACATGGGGTATTTATACCTCTCTGTGAGTGGGGAGTAGTGGTAACTACTCCCTGGATATCAGGAGAATGGGGGGGATCCCCCCACTATCTACTAAAGAATAGGTCACCCTTATTCTGGCGAAGGGGTCCTGACACTGCTTTGTGTCGGTACACCCTCATTTAGAGGCTCCCGATATCGGGAGGGGACATCCTGTTCAGTCGAAAATATCGCACTTTTGATATAATATTTTCCTTATTTTTTATAAATATTTAAATGTGTTTAATATAAATATGACACATATGAGGGTTTATCTATAAAAATATCTATTGTCATATGTTTATATATTATAATTAACATTATGAAGGAAAATATATGCATATAATATTTTTATTATGCATATCATATCAAATATTCTAATCATGATTCTTTAAAATATATAATATCATACAAATGGTTAGAATAATATCTCTATAACAAATATTACTAACATTATTCATAGAGATATTGTGCATGAGTTGGCTCAGGTCAGGAGATTGGGATATCGAGATATCGGAAATCAAAAATCTGCCGATGAAGTTAAATAAAATCGAAGAATCAATACTGGCAAAGACTCAGAAAAGATATGAAGATTCCAGACATCAAATAAATCTCCATATGTCACTATGAAAAGGCCCCTAAATTTTGAAACAATGATCCCACCAAACGGCTGCGGTTCTGCGGCTAAAACAATCAAAGTGCGGCGGATCCGCGGCCGATCCACCGAGTTAAGGTTTGGGATATTTAGGTTTGGATCTGCACAACAACCCCTAATTCCTGGGATTTATAGTTTCTGGTTTTGGGACTATATAAAGGACTGATGGCTAAACATAGAAATCATCACCTTTTACACGAAGCAAATCACCGTCAAAAAACAAGTGCTCCACAATAGGTCCACGGTTCGACGTGAGATTCGACAGAGTATCTACTTCCTACGAGGCAGAGATCGAGAGCAACTTCTTCTTCCTCTTGTAATTTAAACTCGAAGGTTTTGTAATTGTGAAGTTGATTAATAAAGGTAGATCATTAGTTTAATAAGTTAGCATTTATTTTCTGTATTTACATTATGATCTCTATCTGTTCTTCTTCTTCTATCTCCATCATGGGCGAGTAATTCTCCGCTTGATAGGGTTCGTAGGATTAGGGTAGAATAATGGATGAGAAAATGTTTTAACTTCTTTTAAATCTTATGAAGTTTATAAACTTTAGCAAAAGAATCGTTAACATCCCAATCGGGCGTGCTACCAATTTATTGCTAGTCTCGACCGCGATTTGAGATTAGATTAACATTTTTTTTGTTAAGGGCTAGACATTAATAGAGATCAATGAAGAGACAAGGGTCAATAGTGGGGAAACCCTAGTTTCTTCCAAGAACCCTAATTCTCATTCATCACTATCTATATAGTTTTAAATCTATCAAAAGATAAAAGGATTAATCTTTATTAGTCATCCATGATTACCAAATCCTACCGAACCCTACAAGCCTCTTCTTTATAGATTCTACATCCAAATTTATACTAGATCTTAAAACTATATATATTCTACATCCGTGTTTAACATAGATCTAGAATCTACAACTATTCTCCTTTCTTCTTCTAATCAACTCGTCTAAAGAAAGATTAAAAGTTCCACGCATCCCTGAGGACGACCCGTACTCATCTTGGTTAGCTACACGCGACACCGTTATTGATTGTGGTTATTTATTACAAACACACACTTTCACAGAATCAATCAAATGGCGCCGTTGCCGGGGATACGTGCGTAATTTTTTTTCTTACTATTCGTGTTGAATTTTTATTCGATCCATATCATAAAAATAAAACAAAACAGCAAATTGTGTATTTAACGATGAGTGTGCGATTTTTGCAAGAGAATCTGGACACACTAATAAAAGGAAATCAAGATTCAGAGACTTTCAGAGAGGTCCAAAGGAGCTAGGAAGGTACTGTAGAAATTTTTTTACAAAGAACCCTCCCTCTTGCGGCGGAACCGCGGCATAAGCTTGCATTTTGCAGTGGTTGGGCGGAGGAATTGAGGAATTGTGCCCCCAAAATTCTCTGGTATCTTCTACATATCCTTCTCTCTCCTCTGAAATCCAATAAAATATTTTTCTGCAGGATTCTTTGCAAAATATTGCCGCTCAAAAAAATCTTTTTGTGTGTTTTATAATTGGTTTGTTTGTGTATATTTTAATACGGACTTTAAGGAGCAAGACCACAATTCAGATTAGGTGGGGATTTCATCACCCTTTCTAGGCCCCACAAATCACAAAACGAGCATCTGCATCACCCTATATTAATTAAAAAATATCTAGACTAAGACTCTAAGGACCGTCGCACTCAATTAGGACAGAGAAAGGTTGTGGGTAATCTATCGCTTATCCGTATTTCTTTTATAGTGTCTAGACAAGCGTGACTAAGGCAAGTGGTTACTTAATTAGGCCCGCTATTTTCGGTGATTCGTATAGCAGATACCTCCCACTTACCCGATACTTACCTGGCTATAAGAGTAATAAAGAAGTGGTAGAGGATTGATCCTGCGACATATCCTTTGGAACTCTAGGAGCGGTCTAGTGACTTGACCTAGGTGACCTTAATTCTAGGGTTCATTGTGCATTTTTTTATGATTTGTCTCACGTCCGACATTTTTCAAAACAAATAATTTTAAATAGTTCTCACACGCTGCCAAGTGCGCTAAACCCGCTTAGTGCATGCTCGGCTGGATACGGGATTCTACTGCCCGTTTTGTCCGCGTTTCTGCTATTGACTCCGAAGTCGGTACTTCTTCATCTTCCTTTTCCCCTTCACTCACCACATCGACTGAGATGAACAGTTCTCCATCAAATAATAACACCACCCTGCCACTACCCGTCGGTGCGCAGAATCCACCGTGCATCTCTCTCCAAGAGAGATGTTACCTTATACACGGTCCCCTTCCTACTTGTCTATCTATTCTACCAGCCAATGGGGATAATTTCGAAATTAAACCCCGCTTCATCAAACTGTTGCCTAAATTTCACGGGCTTGAGTCTGAAGACGCATACGTTTTTATAAACAAATTCGAAAACGTATGTGCAATGATGGGCACGTCACAACTTTCTGTGGATACTATGAAATTACGTCTTCTCCCTTTTACCTTGTGCGGTCTAACAGAAAAATGGCTTTATAATACTGCCGCACATTTTATTTCCAAATGGGATGAATTCGTTGTAGCATTCCTTAAGAAATTTTATCCAAATCATAAGACCGCCCGCGTTCGAAGCGAGATCAACCAGTTTACCCAACTTCCCAGTGAACCATTCTGGAAATATTTTGAACGGTTTAAGGATCTTCTTCTATAATGCCCTCATCACGGAATCAATAGATGGGACCTTTGCTGCATTATATATGAGGGTATTAATCCTGCAACAAAACAGATACTTGAAACCATTTGTCAATGTCATTTCCTGTCTAAAGACGATGGTGAAGCTTTGTAATGTCTGGAAGATCTCACCGAAAAAACTTTACAGTGGGAAAGCGTGAGACCATCATCTTCATCTAGGGCAGGCATCCATCAGCTCGAATCTTCCATCGAAATGAAAGATGAAATGGCAGCGATGCAGAAAAACTCGAAGCTATGGAGAACAAATTCTCATCAGCCTCCTTAAACCAAGTTACGCTTCCTAAAACCGTGTGTGGTTGCTGTTCTGACCCATCATATTTAACGGAAGAATGTCCTTTAAGTCCACTGTTTCAAGGTCAAGAACAAACTAATGCTATTTTTCAGTAACGACCTAGAAACGATCCTCATTCTTGCACATATAATCAGGGATGGAGGAATAATCATAATTTTTCTTGGAACCAAAACCAACCTCAAAATCAAAACCAGTTCCCAAGCAACTATCAAAGACCCCCCACCACAGCAACAACAACCACCACCACAGAGTCAGCACCCCTTTCAATCGCAAAATTTTCAAAATCCAGCCAACAATTCTGCACCAATTAATGATTCTTTCCAAACGGCTGGTACCAAAAAACTCTCCGCACTCGAATGAAGCATGGATATGTTTATTAAACATTCCATGCAAACGACAGATGATTTATTGTCTTTTATCCAAATGTTAATACAGAACGCCTCCTCCCACGGTGAAAGTATAAAATCGATAAAAGCACAACTTGCACAAATAAATGCCGCGATGAGTGCGAGTCCATCTCAATCAATACCGAATCCTAGTCACTCACAAAATTATAATGTGAGTGCTGTTATCACGTTGAGATCAGGAAGAGTGCTAGACAACTAAGTCGGTGAACAGGTTGATGATGAGGAATCAATTGAAACCCCGGCTTCTACTTTTAACCCTATTTCGTCTAGTCCATCTTCTTCCGAGCCTATTCTCCGTATTCCCCAAGGCTTGAACACTCAGGCCACTTCCTCGAGTCTACCTAAAACGATCCCCACTCCAATTCTGGGATCCATTCCATCCCCACAATCTTCTCTAAAGTTGGACCCAACCCTTATTGATAAAGCTCCTTATCTACATAGGTTAAGAGGCAACAGACCAAGTCCATAAATGGAAAAGATTGTGGAAATTTTTAAGCAAATTAACATAAATATTTCTCTCCTAGATGTTATTCAATAAGTTCTGTCTTATACGAAAATTCTAAAGGACTTGTGCATTAGGAAGAAAAAAATTTAAGCATCTAGAAAAGTTTTCTTAGCGAGTAATATGAGCACCGCGCTTACCCAACAATTACCC
Source organism: Agapanthus africanus (assembly GCA_030015575.1). Taxonomy (NCBI): domain Eukaryota; kingdom Viridiplantae; phylum Streptophyta; class Magnoliopsida; order Asparagales; family Amaryllidaceae; genus Agapanthus; species Agapanthus africanus. The sequence continues at coordinate 889,434,641 of JASDDO010000024.1, read as the reverse complement.
AAGAAACGAACCGACCCCGGAAGTCCTACCATATCTATTTCTATTGGGGCTAAAACTATCAATCATGCTCTACTCTATTTAGGTGCTAATGTTAACTTGCTTCCGTATTCTGTATATGATCAATTAGGAATCGGAGAGTTAAAACCGGCGTATTGCACTCTCCAGATGGCAGATCGATCTATCACCCAACTTAGGGGTGAGCTAGAGAATGTGTTAATCAAAGTTGGAGAATTTATATTCCCTGTGGACTTTATCATTATATATACACAGCCTGTAGCAAACCCCCGAAACCAAATCACGGTGATTCTTGGTCGACCTTTTCTTGCAACTTCCAACGCAATAATCAATTGTCGAAACGGCTCTATAACCCTATCCTTTGGGAAAATGTCAATTTAACTTAACATTTACAAGTTGGGAAGTGAACCCTCCGAACCTTATGCTCAAGTTTTTCTGTCGAAGCGATAAATTCCGACAGCGGCAAATTTGAACAGCTTCACGATTCTGATCTTAACTCTGCTAGTACGTTGTTGTTTGACCCTGCTATTTGTTATACACATACGGACCTTTCTATCGAGCTGTCCGGGTCAACATCTAACACTAAATATGAACCTTTTATGGAGTCCGAGTATCATCCCGTTCTTTCCGATGAGATTATTATTCGGGATATCGATGAAAACTTTGAAGAAATTTTCGTTGAAGAACTCGCATTCTTAGAAAACATGGGAGTTGTGATGAATCAACCCCAACAAAAAGAAGTTGAACCACCACCTCTTCTTCTTATCAATAACGAGAATGCGAGTAATCCACCATCATTGTTTCGTCTCTATAAATCGAGACGTAAACCCGTTCTATTCCACCCCTTATCCCCTTCCCACTTCTTCACGTCTATAGGTGACATGATCTTCTACCAACCAGTGTGTTACATCGATAAAATATTTGAATGGTTAGTGTTAACTTTTGGTCTTTGTAAAGCTTTATATTGACCAATAATTTTAACCCCCCTTATAATTTTAAATGCTTAATATTATTGTAGTCAAGTTTGCGGGGGATATTTTGGCTCTTGAAAAAAATAAATTTTTACAAAAATTTTAAGCTAAAATTAAGTTTGGGGGAGAATTTCACTGTCATTATTTCATGTCCTCGTTACTGACTTTTCCTTCCAAGTCTACAGTTTTTTAAGCTTAACAGATGACATCAGTGAGGACACTGCTGTAAACAGGTTTGGGGGAAGTTTGTGCTTATTTACGCATTATCTTGCATTATACTATATATAAGCACAAAATTTTTTTGATAATGAAAGTTTGAAAGTGAAAAATTACATACGAAAGATAGGAATAGTTTGAGAAAAGCAAGAAAGTTAGATGTTTTCTTAAACAAAACTAATAATAAGTAGTTATGAGCCGTTGTCCCAAGGGTTAGTAAGATGAAGGAAATTATTAATCTGAGGATAAAAATAAATCTGGAAATTAGTCCCTATACTTGAGGCCAAACATTTGAACGTTGATACCCTACTATACACATTTGCACAAATCTTGAAACTTGGGATAGTAGAGGATACCTTGAAATGCTCTTGTCTAAAAGCCTTAGTATGAAATAAAAAAAAGTATAAGTGGTGAAGAAAAAAATGATCACTGGTTTTGTAATTACTTAAGACAGTATAAAAAAAATAGAGCGAGGGTGCTTTATCACCTAATGCCTTATAATAACTGGTTTGGGAGCCACTGCTAAACCTTAGGTGTTGCAAGACGAGAAATTACGCCTAAATAAGCAAGCACATTTGGTAATCGGTCGGTTAGTACCTCAAGAAATATTAACGGTCGGATGAAGAATGTGTGAGCAATTTCATCTAAAATATTCACCGACTATAAAATACTTTGGAAGATGGACAAGAGTATGATAGCTTGAATTGAATTCTCTAAGTGTAAAGATGTTTTTACACACACATAGGAGTATATGATCAATATTTTGAAGAAAGGTAGGGAGGAAGAGTAAAGGTGATGTTTTATTGAGGGATGATATGATTTCTAACCTTTTTTCATGACCATTAAGATAGGGCTCATGGCAACTGAAAAACTGGTGTAGTTGGAAACTCTTATTTTCAAGTTCTTTCCTTTATAGTTCTTATCTTTGTACGTAACTTTCATCTTCTTTCTTTTATTATAGGATTTTTTGGGTGTAATCCGCTGAAAACCCTCAAAAGACAACACTCCTTTTACTAGGGACACCTAGAGGTTTAACGGCCTGTTGCACGTGCTCAGTGCAATCGTGTTGCCTACGAAATTGTGCTACTTAGGTTTTTCTTTTTTCTCCCTTTCTTGAATAAATAAGTTTGCTTGGGACGATCAAAGTTAAGTTTGGGGGTATTTGTTCAGTCGAAAATATCGCACTTTTGATATAACATTTTCCTTACTTTTGATAAATATTTAAAGGTGTTTATTCTAATATGACACATATGAGGGTTTATCTGTAAAAATATCTATTGTCATAAGTTTATATATTATAATTAACATTATGAATGAAAATATATGCATATAATATTTATATAATATTTTTATTATGCATATCATATCAAATATTCTAATCATGATTCTTTAAAAGATATAATATCATATAAATGGTTAGAATAATATCTCTATAACAAATATTACTAACATTATTCATGAAGATATTGTGCATGAGTTGGCTCAGGTCAGGAGATTAGGATATCGAGATGTCGGGAATCAAAAATCTGCCGATGAAGTTAAATAAAATCAAAGAATCAATATTGGCAGAGATCAGAAAAGATATGAAGATTTCAGACATCAAATAAATCTCCATATGTCACTATGAAAAGGCCCCAGAATTTTGAAACAATGATCCCACCAAACGGCTACGGTTCCGCGGCTAAAGCAAGCAAAGCGCGGCGGATCCGCTGCCGATCCACCGAGTTAGGGTTTAGGATTTTTAGGTTTGGATCAGCACAACCCCTAATTCCTGGGGTTTATAGTTTCTGGTTTTGGGACTATATAAAGGACCGAGAGCTAAACTTAGAAATCATCACCTTTTACACGAAGCAAATCACCATCAAAGAACAAGTGATACACGACAGGTCCACGATTCGACATGATAAGACGATGTGAGATTCGACGGAGCATCTACTTCCTACGAGGCAGAGATCGAGAGCAACTTCTTCCTCTTGTAATCTAAAATCGAAGAATTGTACTTGTGAAGTTGATTAATAAAGATAGATCATTAATTTAATTAGTTAGTATTTAATTTCTGCATTATGAATTCATTCTCTATCCGTTCTTCTTCTATCTCCATCATGTGTGAGTAATTCTCCGCTTGATAGGGTTCGTAGGGTTATGGTAGAACAATGGATGAGAAATGTTTTAACTTCTTTTAAATCTTATGAAGTTTATAAACTTTAGCAAAAGAATCGTTAACATCCTTATCGGGCGCGCTACCAATTTATTGATAGTCTTGACCACGATTTGAGATTATATTACAATTGTTTGTTAAGGGCTAGATATGAATAGAGATCAATGAAGGGACAAGGGTCAATAGTGGGGAAATCCCAGTTTCTTCCGAGAACCCTAATCCTCATTCATCACTATTGATTGTCAAAGATTTTCTGTGTTTAAATTTACCGCAATCAAGACGGTGTCGCTTGGTAGCTAGCCGATTGAGTACAGGTCGATCCATAGGGAGAAGGAATCCTTTTCTTTATGTTCTAACGAGTTCAATCCAATTAAGTTGGCTTTTGTTTTAAGATCTACAAATGAGAATAAGTTGATAAAAAGCTTGCTAGGATTAGGATTAGGTTAGTTCGAGATAGGGATCTTCTCACATCTTTCAATGTCTTAGTTGTGAATAAAGGTGTTAGGGTAATCGATAACAACGGGGATTAGCACGACTGGGAAGAAACTTAGTTTCTTCCTTTTGGTCCTTGTTCGTCCGTTCTTGGCTCTTAGCCCTAACCTCCGGTTAATTCAACCACAACCGATCTAACTAGGGAATCACCGCTATTATGTAGGATAGGGTGCCGTAGTGAGCGGATTATGGTTGAATTAAAGGGAGTCCGTTTTTAAAATTATTTGGGCAAAGAAAGGAGTGGGAGAGATTTCCTTCTCTCAAACCTTCGCTCTCCTACCCTAACAAGTGAGGAATTACTCACTCATTAGAGAGATAACAATAAAATTCATTATAAGGAAAAAGCAGATAAATTTCTATCACTAAATTTAACAAATTAAAATTGCAGGTACTTAAAATACGATAAAAAAAAAAGAATGTGAGATAAAAAAAAATAAAAACTTACTTTATTGATGACCTCTCAAAAATGCATTACAATGGAATTGAAATTTAGATCTAGAAATTAAAAAGAGACATAAAAGTAAAGAGAGACATCTAAGAAAGGCACCCTAAAAGAGGCACCCTTAATTTGGTTTTGAGCTCTCCTATTTATAGATAGGAAAACCCTAGGTTTACATTCTGATCCATACACGAAATTACAAAACTACCCCAAAAACCGAGTCAAAGCACCGACACCCTACCGACACGTGCAAAGCACGGCCGCGGAACCGCGGCAGATGTGCCTGTTTGGCCGCGGTTCCGCGGCCATTTGGTGGGTTCATGAGGCCATTTCTTTAGGGTTTCTTCAAGTTGCTTTTATCTTCTATTTTCTTTACTTGGTTTCTCAGAATCTCTTCAGTTCTTTTCTAGATATTCAACGGTGGACTTTTGCCTTAAGCTCTGTGTTTGAAGTCTTGGATCTTGTACTGCCCTTGTGCTTTGTGCATTGAAATACTCAATGATTTTCCATTTGTTCCATGAACTGGTATGCGGCATTATACGTATAGTGTGCGGAAACCCGTATTTCTCTGTTTGTTGATCGTAGTCCCACATTTGTTCCGACTTTTCATGAATTTCACTGTAAGAGCTGAGAACCTGTAACCTGCAACTATTTAGCAAACATAGATCAAAAGTACCTACTTATATGCAATGTGATTCAGAATGGGCGGTATAAAAATGCAAAAATCTGATATAAACAAATACCCCCAAACTTATCTTTTGCTCATCCCAAGCAAAGCCAATTTTATTCTCAAAAATTCCTAACCTCACTTTCGCAGGGAATACGATTGCACTGAGCTCGTGCAATAAGTCGTTCAAGCTCTAGGTGTCCCTAGTAGGAGGAGTGTTGTCTCCTGAGGGTTTTCAGCGGATACTACCCACAAAATCCCGTCAAATTGGCCGTTAGCTCTAATTCTTAAATTCAGTATTCTTGCAAGAAATTCTATTATCTTCAACTTAGAAATCATCAACCCGTATTTTTCATACTTCCTTTTTATTTATCTTAAGATCATATACGTTTTGCCAGTTTATAAAGCTTTCAGTATCTCCTAAGTTTTCCTTCTAAGGTGCAATCTTAACTCAGGAATTTTTATCATCTTTACTGAATATATAAGCCCTATCTTTTATTCCTATCTCTCCTCTAAATTCCAATTATATACCCTTACGTGTGTGTAATTATCACCCCAATACTTGGAAATTCAAGTCAAGCTATCATACTCTTGTCCATCTTCCAAAATACTTTTAGTTGGTGAATTTTAGATGAAATTGCTCACACATCCTTCATGTGACCGTTAATACTTCTTGAGATACTAAACGACCGATTACAAAATGTGCTTGCGCATTTAGGCGTAATTCCTCGTCTTGCAACACCTAAGGCTTAGCAGTGACTCCCAAACCAGTTGGTCTAAGGCACTAGGTGATAAAGCACCCTCGCTATATTTTTTATTATGCTGCCTTAAGTAATTACAAAACCAGTATTTATTTTTTTCATCTCTTTATTCACCACTTATACTTTTATTTTATTTTTCTTCATACTAAGGATTTTAGACAAGAGCATTTCAAGGTATCCTCTACTATCCCAAGTTTCAAGATGTGTGTAAGTGCGTAAAGTAGGATATATATTTTCAGAATTTGGACTTAAGGTTCAGAATTATTTTTCAGACTTATACTTCAAATAGAGTTTTCAATACTTTTCCCTTATTTCGATTTAGCCCAAGAACTGAACTCAAAATTTGCCTATTTCAAAATAAACTACAAGGACGTATATTTTCTACAGTTAAACTTTAAGAAATGTTATTTTTAGGGTTTTTTAATTTACTAAGTTTAGGATCTAGTTTTTCCTAACTAGTCAACCGTCATGTTGAACTTAAGTCAAATATGGCCAAAATTGAAATTTTTAATTTTTTTTAATTTTTTGATTTTTATAGGTTTTAAAATAAATATGCAAATGCAAAAAAAATTTACACATGAATATGAAGGAAGAAAGCTTATCGAGCACACCCCCAAACTTAAACTTGACAGTGCCCTCACTGTCAGGCTACACCAAGAGGGTCAAAATTGCCGGTACTCCCCTGTTTGTTTATTTATTATTAATTTATTTATTTAATTTTTTTTATTAAAAGAAAATAAAATATATATACACAAAAAGGTCCCCCCCCAAATTTAAGTGAAACAGTGTTTCCACTGTTGCCATCTGTTAAATCTCAGAAACCTGTAAACTTGGGAGAAAAAATTTATTAACGGGGTCATGAAATATGATTGTGAAAATCTCCCCCAAACTTATTTTTGGCTCACCACTTTGAGTAAAAAAAATTATTTTCAAGAGCCAAATTATACCCCCTCCCAAACTTGAGTTAAACAATGTTATGCTTTTAAAGAGGGGGTTCAAAGTTATTGGTCAATGCCAAGCTTTGCAAAGACCAAAAGTCAACACCAACCATTCGAAGAATTTATCAGTGAAGCGCACCAATTGGTTGAAGAACATGTTGTATAGAGTCATGAAGAAATGGGGTATAGATAAGTGGTGTAATGGAAAAGGTTTACGTCTCGATTTGTAGAGACGAAACAATAATGGTGAACGGAAACGAGAATGTGAATGATTAGGAATGGGAAGAATGGTCAACTTCTCGTATGGGATAAGAAGAAATGGTGATGGTTCGACTTCTTCAGGTGGAGGTTGATTAATCACAAAATCCGTGTCGTTTAGGAGTGCGAGTTCGTCGGCGAAAATATCTTCGAAACTTTCATCGATGGTCCGATTGAACGTTTCAATGTCAATAAGTGTCAACACACTTGATTTTTCAAAAATTATGGAGGTAGGAGACTTGTAAGGCTCATCTACATTATTCTCAAAAGAGTTTAAATCAAGTTGTTTTTCTAGAATTATCGAACTCAAAATATCGGATTGTGATTCATTAACACTCGCTATCATTGAAGGAAAATTAGAAGAAGAACCAGAGAAAGTGGGAGAAAGAAGTGGAATACGAACTTGAGGGTTGAAATGGAGTGTATAAGTTAGCACAATTTGTAATGACCGATGTTTAAAAAGCGATTGTGCTAATCTATCAACCCACTGAGAAATGAGGTCAAATCCCTCAAGATTCGTGAGAAAACATGGGTACGTCGAACTTGGTAAACCAGACATTGAAAATGAAAGTGTAACGGTTTCTTACAAGGTCGGAACGAGGATGGAGGAAAGTGATTGAGGAAGGGTATCGGTTAAAAATTCAGGAAGGTGTGCGCAGTCAATGAAAGGGATAGAATGAATTGGAAAATTCGACTCCTCAAGTAAAACTGCTTCATACTCAATAATTTCCTCAATACTCTCCTCAAAATTTAGCTTATCCATGCAATTCTCATCAAAATCAAGACGCATATGAAGTTTGGGAAAAACAATTAATAACTCGGAACTCATCCAAATCTGTAGGTTCATCATCCGAAATATTCCCAGCGTCGATATACTCAACCAAGTGAAAATCAATTTTTTTAGACACCTCATCAAAAGTATGGATGTTAATCAATTCAAGTTCTAGGGTGGAGGTGTAGAGGTCAAAAGGATTGGTGATGGTTTCACTCGAAAGGGACCCTTCACAACCAGATAAATCAAACACTACAAAGTCGTACAACTCATTAAACGTTTTATCTTCAACTGGTGAATCATTTGGAACACTTGATAGACATTCAAAACCGGAGTTGTGGGATTCAATTGGGGATGGGTAGGTTTGATTTGGAAGGGTGTACAGCTCACTCTCACCACTCAAATTCTCAATCTGTCCAACCGCCTCATCATACATTGGAAAATTTGGAGCTAGTTGGAAACTAGCTACCGGGTCACTAGGTTGTATGAGGGCGGCCATGGACGCATTCAAATCCATCATCTGTTGGCATGACGCTACCCTAAAGTCTTCCAACGCCTGTTCGAGACTAGACATGGGTTGTGAAGGAGTTTCAGTAAAAGATTCAAATTTGTTTGGATACTGAAAACTCCCAAATGGCTGTGTAGAAGCAATATCCAGGGAAGGTGTAAAAGTTGGGTAGGATGGATAGGAATAGAATGGTTGGACAGGGGTAGGATCAATATACGGATAAGAAGATAAATGGAATTGTTGATCCAAAGAATTCGCAGTGGTGAAAGGAGTGAAAGATCAGTTACGAGATTGTTCAATATGTTCAGTAATAGACATGGGTTTCGAAATTACAACAGGACTCAAAAAAGGAGTATCAACGTAAGAAGGTGGTGAAGGTTGAAATGGTTGATACAAGATGGATTAGGGAGTCCAATTGGTTGTCCTATACGCGTCTATCCGATCTTTCAAAGAAATTTTGGGTATGGAGGGGTCGTTCGAAATTCGACTAAAACAAGAACCGTAGGAAGTAATGTCTAGTTGTGGATACCAAAGTTCGGAAAGAGTTTTGCGAGGTAGGGTACCCATGATGTGATGAGAGAAAGGAGAAGAAAAAGAATGTGATTTTTTTAAAATTATTTATTTATTTATTTATTTATTATTTTTTTATAAAAAAATTGCAAGAATGTATATGGACTTACTTCAAACAATCACAGTTAAAATATGCACAATCATACCTAGAGCTATGGTCTTCTAAGTCCACTAGACTGCTCCTAACTGTTCCAAACTGACAAGTTATGAGATATCTCTCAAATCGCCTCTTCACCGCCAATTGTGGCCAGGTAAGCACAAATGAAGAAAGGAGGGTTCCGCTCACGAATCACCGTGAGACAGGCCTTTTAAAATTACCTTTCTCACTTGTCTGGCCTAGATACCACAAAGTCAGGTTTAGATAAACGAATGAATGCCCACAACCTTCCTCTGTCTTAATAAGCACGACAATCCTTAATTGGCTGAGTCCGGATATTTTTTAATTAACTCAAGAGTGATGCATATGCTTTATAGTGATTTTTGGGGTCTTAGGAAGGGTAATGAAATCCCCACCCAATCTTAATTGGTGTTATAACCCCTTAGATTCCGTATTAATTATGCAAAGCAGTAACACAAAAAAAAATTTATTTGTGACGCAAAGAATCCTGCACAAAAACAATTTATTGGAGAGGGAGAAGAATTTGCGCAAAGAATGCTGCAGAAAAATTTGTCAGTGGAGTTCAGAAGAGAGGAGAGGAGAAAAGATATTCACAGAGATTTTAGTTTGCTGACGTCACCTTTTGACCGCGGTTCCACGGTCAAACTGTCGATTATGCCGCGGTTCCGCTGCTGTTCAGACGTTTGACTGCTTCAAAATTGTTTCCTATGCTGAGTTTGTTTTCCTCTTTCTGTCTAGATCTCCTAAATATTGATTTGTTCACTGAATTTGCTCCAGATCTGAAACAGAGTTTGCTCCAAACCAGCACACTTGCACAAAAACCTTTCAAAAATAATAAGATGATTTTTATTTTTATTTTTATTTTTTAAAAAAAAATTCAATTTTTATAATTTTTATTTTTTTTAACCCGAAATTACACAAAGAAAGAGACTACCGTCTCCCCGGCAACGGCGCCATTTGATTGTCAGAGATTTTCTGTGATTAAATTTACCGCAATCAAGACGGTGTCGCTTGGTAGCTAGCCGGTTAAGTACGGGTCGATCCACAGGGAAAAGGAATCCTTTTCTTTATATTCTAACGAGTTCAATCCAATTAAGTTGGGTTTTGTCTTAAAATCTATGAATGAGAATAAGTTGATAAAAAGCTTGCTAGGGTTAGGATTGGGTTAGTTCGAGATAGGGATCTTCTCATATCTTTCAATGCCTTAGTTGCGAATAAAGGTGTTAGGGTAATCGACAACAACGGGGATTAGCACGACTGGAAAGAAACTTAGTTTCTTCCTTTTGGTCCTTATCCGTCCGTTCTTGGCTCTTAGCCCTAACCTCCGGTTAATTCAACCACAACCGGTCTAACTAAGAAATCACCGCTATCATGTAGGACAGGGTGCCGTAGTGAGCGGATTATGGTTGAATTAAAGGGAGTCCGTATTTAAAATTATTTGGACAAAGAAACGAGTGAAAGAGATTTCTTTCTCTCAAACCTTCCCTCTCCTACCCTAACAAGTGAGGAATTACTCACTCATTAGAGAGATAACAATAAAATTCATTATAAAGAAAAAGCAGATAAATTTCTATCACTAAATTTAACAAATTAAAATTACTGGTATTTAAAATACGATAAAAAAAAGAATGCGAGATAAAAAAAAATAAAAACTTACTTTATTGATGACCTCTCAAAAATGCATTACAATGGAATTGAAATTTAGATCTAGAAATTAAAAAGATGCATAAAAGTAAAGAGAGGCATCTAAGAAAGGCACCCTAAAAGAGGCACCCTTAATTTAGTTTTGAGCTCTCCTATTTATAGATAGGAAAACCCTAGGTTTACATTCTGATCCATACACGAAATTACAAAACTACCCCAAAAACTGAGTCAAAGCACCGACACCCCACAGACACGTGCAGAGCACGGCCGCGGAACCGCGGCAGATGTGCCTGTTTGGCCGCGGTTCCGCAGCCATTTGGTGGGTTCATAGGCCCATTTCTTTAGGGTTTCCTCAAATTGCTTTTATTTTCTGTTTTCTTTACTTGGTTTCTCAGAATCTCTTCAGTTCTCTTCTAGATATTCAATAGTGGACTTTTGTCTTGAGCTCCGCGTTTGAAGTCTTGGATCTTGTGCTGCCCTTGTGCTTTGTGCATTGAAATGCTCAATGATTTTCCATTTGTTCCTTGAACTGGTAGGCGGCATTTATACGTATAATGGTCGTAGTTCCACATTTGTTGCGACTTTTCATGAATTTCACTGTAAAGAGCTGAAAACCTATAACCTGCAACTATTTAGCAGACATAGATCAAAAGCACCTACTTATATGCAATGTGATTAAGAATGGGCGGTATAAAAATGCAAAAAATATGATATGAACAACTATCTATCTAGTTTTAAATCTATCAAAAGATAAAAAGAGTTATCTTTATTAGTCATCCATGGCCACCAAATCCTAACGAACCCTATAAGTCTCTTCTTTATAGATTTTACATCCGTATTTAAACTAGATCTTAAAACTATATATATTCTACATCCGTGTTTAATATAGATCTAGAATCTATTCTCCTTTCTTCTTCTTTCTAATCAACTCGTCTAAAGTAAGATTAAAAGTTCCACATATCTCTGCGGACGACCCGTACTCATCTCGGCTAGCTCCCTATTCTTGAGGCCAAACATTTGAACGTTGATACCCTACTATACATACTTGCACACATCTTGAAACTTGGGATAGTAAAGAATACCTTGAAATGCATTTGTCTAAAAGCCATGGTATGAAATAAAAAAAAGTATAAGTGGTGAAGAAAAAAAATGAACACTGGTGTTGGGGTAAAAATTTACACCCCGGTCGACCGAGTCAAAGTCAAGGTCAACCCCCAAGCTAGGTGGGCCCAAGCCCAGGTCAAGCGGGCCCATGCCCAACTCGAGCCCGCGGCCAGCCTCCCCATGCCAACAACAAAATCATGTAATAAATAATTTTTATGTAATTTTTTATACATGAATGTATGCAAGATGGGCATAAAGCCAATATTTTGTAAGCCCATGGCTTATTTGCAAAAATGAAATGGCACATGAGCCATGGGATAGGCAAAACGCCATTTTACAAAGCCCAAAGGGGCTATATGTAAATATGTAAGCCTATAAAAGGCAACATGATGATGAATAAGATAACACTTTCATTCTCTCAAAAAAAACCTAGGGTTTGTATTTCTTTCCCTTTTCTGAAGGTCTCAAACCTTCTTCTTTCTTTTGAATTAAATCAAGAGTTTTACTCTTCCTTTTCAAAAAAAAGATAGTTTTTCACCACCAAACCCACAAAGGGGAACTTGGATCTGTCTTTAGATCTCAAAAAGGAGAAATTTTGAGATCTCACATCTCTTGATCTTCAAGATCCAGCTAACAGAGGAGGAGGAGGAAGAACCCCTTCCATTAACCCCCAAAAACACACTTAGGAGTCCAACTCCACTCTGATTTCTCTTCCGAGAATCTTTTTAGGCTAAAAGCCTCTTTTCCTCGCCGGCGCTCAAGCACAGAGCGCCCATGTGCCGACACGTTGCGCGCTTGCGCTCAAGCGCAGGGCGCCCACATGCCGACACGTGGCGCGCTTGCGCTCAAGCGCAAGCTCTCGAGCGCAAGTCGCCCCAGTGCCGACACGTGGCGCGCTTACGCTCCAGCGCACAGCGCTCGAGCGCAAGTCGCTCCAGTGCCGACACGTGGCGCGCTTGCGCTCAAGCGCACAGTGCTCTGGCGCAAGTCGCCCCAGTGCCGACACGTGGCGCGCTTGCGTCCAAGCGCACAGCGCTCTGGCGCAAGTCGCCCCCGTGCCGACACGTGGCACGCTTGCGCTTAAGTGCCCAGCGCTCTGGCGCAAGTCACCCCCGTGCCGACACGTGGTGCACTTGTGCTCGAGCGTCAGGCGCTGAAGCGCAAAGCGCCCACGTGCCGACACGTGGCGCGCTTGCGCTACAGCGCCCTGCGCTCAAGCGCAGAATGCCCACGTGCCGACACGTGGCACGCTAGCGCCTGAGCGCACAGCACCTGGGCGCACAGCGCCCAAGGCGCTGGCCCCACACATCCTTTGGATGCCTTTTCTCCCTCTTTCTTTTATATATATATGTACATATATACATATATATATATATACACACATATGCATACATATGTGTGCACACACATACACCACGACACTTCCCTGTTAGAAAAAAATTTCTAACGGGGCGCTGCCCCGCACCCCGCAAGGGGGCTGCTAGCCCCCTTGACCCCCAGCCCGCTATCCGGGTAGCGGGACCCTGGTAAAAACTCTGCGGGACCCCCGATATATCCAAAACCCCTTCAAAACACAACACTGCACATTGAGTTCGCATGACCAGTTTAACCCGTTAATCGAAGGTTTCCTCGCCCCAAAGGCGAAGAGTAATTAACGGCAGCTTAGTCCGCGGCTGCCGGAGATTCGGATCCCCACAATCAATAAACCCCGGCTTACCCTAGGCAGGGGGAATCTGTAGTATACGCCTGACAAGCGCGCGCGTATTCCCATCTCAATGGGGTGACGAAAAACACCCTACAGATTCTGGCACGCCCGGTGGGACTTTGATCTCTCCTCCCATATTTCGGGTTAAACGTTCATGCGAACTCAATCAATGTACATACCTGTATTTATACTAAAATAATGCTCTTTCATGCAGATTTTCAAGCAATCACCTTTCAACGATGTCTTCGATAATGAACTCAGCTCCCGTCTCCTACACGATGAAGATAGACTCCAGGACGGTTCTCCCGCCCGGTCTCGGGCGACAATGGGAGGAGCCGCTGCTACCATTCGGCTCTATTGTGTTCATGCCAGTTGGCGCCATCCCAGCTCCTCAAGCCCCGGTGGCAGACAAACCGGTCTCGAAAGGCAGGAGACCAAATGTGGTGATCTTAAGGGCGCCCCAACCCAAACGCAAGTCGGTGTCTGAACGAATTTCCTTAGCCCCAGCTAGGGGCAAGGCCATCAACACCAACAAAGCTACAATGCATCCCGAGCAAGCTCCAGCGGTGCCCTTGACCACTGCTCGATCGGGTGTCTTCTCTAAGCTCCCCTCTGATCAACTCACAATGGCTTCCCGGATAGCGGATGCCCGCCAAACCTTCAAAATCGAGAAGCTAAGGCAGAAAAGGCTCAGATATAGAGCCAACCAAAGGGCTAGGGCTCCTGCTAGGCTAAACCTCATGAGGTTCGAAGAACAGGGTTACCCCGCCGAAGATGAGGAAATGGCTGGATATGTGGTCCACACTGTCTGCGTGGTGGGCACGCGCAGCAAGAGCAAGGACGGGGCCACCACATCTCAAATCCAATCTGGCTTGAAAGTGGTCGCCGCTTCCCAAGAACAGCCGCCTCCACTGGATGATGAAAATCCTCTCGATGAGGATGATAGGCAGAAAGACCCTTCGGTCCATGAGGAGTCGGGCTCGGAAAGTGAAGAGGAGCCAATCTTCCGTACCAAGAATGCAGAGCAGCAACTTCTCCAAGAGCTCCGAAAGCAGCTCAGAAACAAAGACAAGGAGATTGCTAAGCTCTACTCAAAAATCGACGACTTGATGAATGTCGTGATGCAGCTCACAGTCCGGCTTGCCTCTTAGCCGCCCAATCAGGCGAAGGGCTCAGCTCGTGAACCGGGAAATGGTGTCCCAAAGCAGCCGATGCCTATTCCCTCAAATCCAAAAGTGGGCGAACTACATGAAAATCATTCGCATCCTATCTCGGGAAATGTCTTGGCTACCGATGACAGTAGCCCGCTAACTCAAGATCAAATCATGGACTTGGTTTCCAGCAAAGTCAAGACATTGGTGGCCGAAGCCGAAGCGCAAAAAGATATCAGCAGTAGTGGGAGGCCATATCCCACTCAGTATGATCTGGTAGAATTTCCTAGCGGCTATGTCATCCCCAAATTCGGAAGGTTCGATGGGACGGGAAATGCGAATCAGCACATCGCCCACTTCAAAGCCTCATGCGGGAATACTGGGGGCAATGATGCACTTCTTCTCCGCCAGTTCGTTAATAGCTTGACCGATGTTGCTTTCGACTGGTACGCGAGCATACCAGATGGCTCCGTCACCACTTTTGTCCAAATGGAGTCTCTGTTTCGGCAGAGGTTCATGAGCGTCAGCGATAAGATTACCATTGCCGAGCTCGTAAGGACCAAGCCCAAGAGCGACGAAAGCAGCACGGATTTTATAACCCGATGGCGCAATCTCTCCGTCAAATGCGAACCGCCGATAGAGCAGGACCAATCTGTCAGTCTCCTCGTCGGAAATCTCAATAACTGGATGGCACCGTTTCTATGTACCGCTGGTCTCAAAACATTCCAAGAGCTGACCAGAAAAGTCTAGATGTTGGAACGCTCTAAGCAGGAGTCCTCCTCTGACTCCCAAAATAACAATAGGTCCTGGAGAAACCGAAAGGACGAAAATCGCAAAGGCAGAGGTTCTGACGATACTGAATCATTTAACACTTCGGCTAACCGAAATAAGCAAGGGATGAGCGGGCCTAATGCCAACCAGCCTCGGAAGCCAGTGTTCGGAGTGGGAGGAGAATCTCCACTAAAAGAGAAGCTGGATAAGGTCTATTTCTTCAGAAGGGACAAAATCCGTAAAATATTCAAAGATGCCCTGAACAACGGTCTACAACTGCCAGAATCAAAGAGACCGCAAGAAGCGAATATGACCGACGACCCAGAATATTGCCCCTATCACAGGGTGATAGGTCATGCCATTGAGGACTACTTCGTCTTCAAAGATTGGGTCGAAAGGCAATACAAGACGGGAGAGATAGAACTGTCTAAAGGCGTGTTAGCAAACAGTCAAGCTATGACAGCCGATTTCATGCAAATGGAGACTGAAGCTTTCGGGAACCTAATCCTCCCAGACATGTGCCACTATCTGAAAAGGGCGAACCAAACACTGATCGGCCTTAAGAACCAGCATCAGTAAGGGCACCTACTCTAGTGGAGAGAAAGAAGAAGGTGTACTCCTTCAGGAGGGATGAGGTCCGCAATATATTCGAGGAAGCCTTGAACAACGGTCTGCAATTTCCTATTCCAAAAAGGCCACACGAAATGAATATGACCGGCAATCCCGTATACTGCCCATACCATAGAGTGGTGAGTCATACCATTGAAGACTGCCTTGTTTTCAAAGATTGGGCAGAGGACCAATACAAGCTTGGAAAAACCTCACAATCCTCGGATGTATCGGCAACCCACAGAGCTAGGTCATCAACACAGCTCCACCAAGATCAAAGTTCAAGGAGCTGGGATAAGCAAAGAGGACCATCACGTCGTTAAACTGGGAATAATCGACCTCTAAGTCGTTAAACTGGGAATGTAAAAATATATATATATGTAAATAAACAAAAAATGTGTAAATAAAGAAAAGCCGAAATGATGGGGCAACTCGCAATAAAAAAAGCAAGTAAAATAAAAATGAAAATAAAGCCGAAATGATGGGGCAAGCGTGAATAAAAGCCGAAATGATGGGGCAATCGCGATCTTCGCGATAAGAAAAGCTGAAATGATAAAGCAATCGCGGTAAAAAAAAACAACAAAAAAAGAGAAGGAAAAAAAACGGCGAATGATGAGTCGCTCCTGGTACCATATTCCAGTGCAGCGATGCAGACGCCAACAAAATTCCAACTTCTCAAAATTCTTCCGGCCCTACGGTTAGTCGCCAAATTGACTACCGTATACAATCCACGGGCTCAAATAATTCTCAGCATACCCATGCCCCACCACAACCTCCAGTTACGCGGTTGGTCTCCGCCTTTGGATTTATGCTCCTTTAAGAAGACCCACTCATGTGTCCTCACGATACATGAGGAGAACAAACCTTTGTGGGATCCTTACGACTCACAAAGGGAAAACACACTTAGGAGTCCTCACGACTCCTAAGGAGAAAATACACATGCGGGTTCCTTACGACCCGTAGGGAGAAAAGGCTTTATGGGACCCTCACGGCCCATAAAATTGAAAAGCCTTAGGCGATAGGGATCTAAACCTGTCTCCTAAGCCATCGCTCCCCAATCCCCAAGTGGCGAATGATGAGTCGCTCCTCGTACCATATTTCAGTGCAGCGATGCAGACGCCAACCAAATTCCAAATTCTAATCCCTAAATGGAGAATGATGAGTCGCTCCTAGTACTATATTCCAGTGCAGCGATGCAGACGCCAACCGAATTCCAAATCCCATACCACAATGGCGAATGATGAGTCGCTCCTGGTACCATATTCCAGTGCAGCGATGCAGACGGCAACCAGATTCCAAATACCATACCCCAATGGCAAATGATGAGTCGCTCCTGGTACCATATTCCAGTGCAGCGATGCAGACGCCAACCAAATTCTAAATCCGGTACCCTAATGGCGAATGATGAGTCGCTCCTGGAACCATATTCCAGTGCAGCGATGCAGACGCCAACAAAATCTCGAAATTTTTCCGGCCCTACGGTCTGGATCATACATCCTGCAAAACCGTATACAATCCACGGGCGTAAAACAACCCCAATCTCTCCCAAGTCCTACCGGTGAGACCACATTCAAAGTCTCACCAAAAAAAAATGGTATGTCCACAAGCAAAATGGGCACGGATGAAAACCCGAAAAGGCTCCGTGAGTAAAAACAGCAGGACTGCCGGCGAGTTTGTGAAAACCGGAAAAGGCGCAAACTCGTAAAAAAAAGAGATGAAATACACTCACAAAGTCCTCTCGACTTTGTGAGGAGAAAATTCCTGCGTGAGATCCTTACGACTCACAAAGGAGCAATACACTTGGGAGTCCCCACGACTTCTAAGGAGAAAATACACTTACGGGATCCTTACGACCTGTAGGGAGAAAATGGTTTGTGAGACCCTTACGGCTCACAAAATTGAAAAGTCTTAGGTGATAGGGACCTAAAACCTGTCTCTTAAGCCATCATTTCCTAATAAACAAACGCAAATGATGATTTGCTCCTGGTACCATATTCCAGTGTAGCGATGCTGATGCCAAACAAAAAAAAAACTATTTCCCAAGTCCTCCCGAGGCAAATGATGAGTTGCTCCTGGCATTATTCCAGTGTAGCAATACAGATGCCAAACCAAAACCGAAATACCCAAATCCTCTCATGACAAATGATGATTCGCTTCTGGTACCATATTCCAGTATAGCGATGCTGATGTCAACCCAAATCAAATCAAACTAACAACCTCTGCGGCGGAATCATGCTCCGTCCCAGAATTTATCCCGTGTCGAAATCATGCTTCGCCTCGGGATATCTACTTTCCTTGCCAGAATTATGCTCCGCCTCAGAATCAAATCAACCAAAAAGCTCTGCGCCGGAATCATGCTCCATCTCAGAATGTACCCCGTGTCGAAATCATGCTTCGCTTCGGAGTATTTGCCTTCCCTGTCGGAAATATGCTACGCCTGGGAATCAACCTCTGTATCGAAATTATGCTTCGGTCAGAATGTCTGCCGCTTATCGGAATGATGCTCCGATCCCTGGAATTATGCTCCGCCCTTCGGAATGATACTTCGACCCCCTGGAATCATGCTCCGCCCTTCGAAATGATGCTCCGACCCCTTGGAATCATGCTCCGCTCTTCGGAATGATGCTTCGATCCCCTGGAATCATGCTCCGCGCTTCGGATTGATGCTCCGATCCCTGGAATCATGCTCCGCTCTTCGGAATGATGCTCTGATCCCTGGAATCATGCTCCGCCCTTCGGAATGATGATCCGACCCCCTGGAATTGTGCTCCGCTCTTCGGAATGATGCTCCGATCCTTGGAATGATGCTCCGCTCTTCGGAATGATGCTCCGATCTTTGGAATCATGCTCTGCTCTTCGGAATGATGCTCTGATCCCTGGAATCATGGTCCGCCCTTCGGAATGATGCTCCGACCCCCTGGAATCATGCTCCGCCCTTCGGAATGATACTCCGACCCCCTGGAATCATGCTCCGCTCTTCGGAATGATGCTCCGATCCTTAGAATGATGCTCCGCTCTTCGGAATGATGCTCCGATCCCTGGAATCATGCTCCGATCCCTGGAATCATGCTCCACGCTTCGGAATGATGCTCCGATCCCTGGAATTATGCTCCGCCCTTCGGAATGATGCTCCGATCCTTGGAATCATGCTCCGCTTTTCGGAATGATGCTCCGATCTCTGGAATTATGCTCCGCCCTTCGGAATGATGCTCCGATTCTCGGAATGATGCTCCGAATCCTGGAATCATGCTCCACTCATCGGAATGATGCTCCGATCCCTGAAATCATGCTCCGCTCATCGGAATGATGCTCCGATCCCTGGAATCATGCTACGCTCATCGGAATGATGCTCCGACCCTTGGAATCATGCTCCGCTCTTCGGAATGATGCTCCGATCCCCGGAATTATGCTCTGACTCTTCGGAATGATGCTCCGACTCTGGAATTATGCTCGGCAAATCAGAATGATGCTCCGATCCTCGGGAATCATGCTCCCCGAGGGATGCTCCGCCCCCGGAATGATGTTCCACCTCGAAGTCCAGCTTCAAGATCCATCAATTTCATGCACACAACTCAAATGTGCGGTGTGCATTTATTGATGGGGGGCACTTTGTTGGGGTAAAAATTTACACCCCGGTTGACCGAGTCAAAGTCAAGGTCAACCCCCAAGCTAGGTGGGCCCAAGCCCAGGTCAAGCGGGCCCATGCCCAAGTCGAGCCCGCGGCCAGCCTTCCCATGCCAACAACAAAATCATGTAATAAATAATTTTTATGTAATTTTTTATACATGAATGTATGCAAGATGGGTATAAAGCCAATATTTTGTAAGCCCACGGCTTATGTGCAAAACTGAAATGGCACATGAGCCATGGAATGGGCAAAACGCCATTTTGCAAAGCCCAAGGGGGCTATATATAAATATGTAAGCCTATAAAAGGCAACATGATGATGAATAAGATAACACTTTCATTCTCTCAAAAAAAAACCTAGGGTTTGTATTTCTTTCCCTTTTCTGAAGATCTCAAACCTTCTTCTTTCTTTTGAATTAAATCAAGAGTTTTACTCTTCCTTTTCAAAAAAAAGATAGTTTTTCACCACCAAACCCATAAAGGGGAACTTGGATCTGTCTTTAGATCTCAAAAAGGAGAGATTTTGAGATCTCACATCTCTTGATATTCAAGATCCAGGTAACAGAGGAGGAAGAAGAAGAAGAACCCCTTCCATTAACCCCAAAAACACACTTAGGAGTCCAACTCCACTCTGATTTCTCTTCCGAGAATCTTTTTAGGCTAAAAGCCTCTTTTCCTCGTCGGCGCTCAAGCGCAGAGCGTCCACGTGCCGACACGTTGCGCGCTTGCGCTCAAGCGCAAAGCGCCCACGTTCCGACACGTGGCACGCTTGCGCTCAAACGCAAGCTCTTGAGCGTAAGTCGCCCCAGTGCCGACACATGGCGCGCTTGTGCTCAAGCGCACAGCGCTCTGGCACAAGTCGCCCCAGTACCGACACATGGCGCGCTTATGCTCAAGCGCAAGCGCTCGAGCGCAAGTCGCCCCAGTGCCGACACGTGGCGTGTTTGCGCCCAAGCGCACAGCGCTCTGGCGCAAGTCGCCCCCGTGCCGACACGTGGCGCACTTGCGCTCAAGCGCCCAACGCTCAAGCGCAAGTCCCCCCCGTGCCGACACGTGGCATACTTAAGCTCGAGCGTCAGGCGCTGAAGCGCAAAGCGCCCACGTGCCGACACGTGGCGCGCTTGCGCTACAGCGCCCTGCGCTCAAGCGCAGAGCGTCCACGTGCCGACACGTGGCACGCTAGCGCCTGAGCGCACAGCGCCCAAGGCGCTGGCCCCACGCATCCTTTGGATGCCTTTTCCCCTTCTTTCTTATATATATATATATATATATATATATATATATATATATATATATGTACATATATACATATATATATATACACATATGCATACATATGTGTGTGCACACACACACACCACGACACTGTCCCTGTTAGAAAAAAATTTCTAACGGGGCGCTGTCCCGCACCCCGCAAGGGGGCTGCTAGCCCCTTTGACCCCCAGCCCGCTATCCGGGTAGCGGGACCCCGTAAAAACTCTGCGGGACCCCCGATATATCCAAAACCCCTACAAAACACAACACTGCACATTGAGTTCGCATGACCAGTTTAACCCGTTAATCGGAGGTTTCCTCGCCCCAAAGGCGAGGGGTAATTAACGGCAGCTTAGTCCGCGGCTGCCGGAGATTCGGATCCTCACAATCAATAAACCCCGGCCTACCCTAGGCAGGGGGAATCTGTAGTATACGCCTGACAAGCGCGCGCGTATTCCCATCTCAATGGGGTGACGAAAAACACCCTATAACTGGTTTTGTAATTACTTAAGGCAGCATAAAAAAATATAGTAAGGGTGCTTTACCACCTACTGCCTTAGACCAACTGGTTTGGGAGCCACTGCTGAGCCTTAGGTGTTGCAAAACGAGGAATTACGCCTAAATAAGCAAGCACATTTGGTAATCGGTCGGTTAGTACCTCAAGAAATATTAACGGTCGCATGAAGAATGTGTGAGCAATTCCAACTAAAATATTCACCGACTATAAAGTACTTTGGAAGATGGAAAAGAGTATGATAGCTTGAATTGAATTCTCTAAGTGTAAAGATGCTTTTTACACACACGTAGGGGTATATGATCGATTTTTGGAATAAAGGTAGGGAGGAAAACTAAAGGCGATATTTTATTGAGGGATGATGTGTTTGCTAATATTTTTTTCATGACCATTAAGATAGGGCTCATGGCAACTGAAAAACTGGTGCAGTTGGAAACTCTTATTTTCAAGTTCTTTCTTTTATAGTTCTTATTTTTGTACGTAACTTTCATCTTCTTTTTTTTATTATAGAATTTTGTGGGTGTAATCCGCTAAAAAGCCTCAGGAGATAACACTCCTCCTAATAGGGACACCTAGAGGTTTAACGGCCTGTTGCACGTGCTCAGTGCAATCATGTTGCCTACGAAAGTGTGCTACTTAGGTTTTTCTTTTTTCTCCCTCTCTTGAATAAATAATTTTGCTCTGGACGATCAAAGTTAAGTTTGGAGGTATTTGTTCAGTCAAAAATATCGCACTTTTGATATAACATTTTCCTTACTTTTGATAAATATTTAAAGGTGTTTATTATAAATATGACACATATGAGGGTTTATCTGTAAAAATATCTATGTCATATGTTTATATATTATAATTAACATTATGAAGGAAAATATATGCATATAATATTTATATAATATTTTTATTATGCATATCATATCAAATATTCTAATCATGATTCTTTAAAAGATATATCATCATACAAATGGTTATAATAATATCTCTATAACAAATATTACTAACATTATTCATGAAGATATTGTGCATGAGTTGGCTCAGGTCAGGAGATCGGGATATCGAGATGTCGGGAATCAAAAATCTGCCGATGAAGTTAAATAAAATCAAAGAATCAATACTGGCAGAGATCAGAAAAGATATGAAGATTCCAGACATCAAATAAATCTCCATGTGTCACTATGAAAAGGCCCCAGAATTTTGAAACAATGATCCCACCAAACGGCTACAGTTCCGCGGCTAAACAAGCAAAGCGCGGCGGATCTGCTGCCGATCCACCGAGTTAGGGTTTGGGATTTTTAGGTTTGGATCAGCACAACAACCCCTAATTCCTGGGCTTTATAGTTTCTGGTTTTGGGACTATATAAAGGACCGAGGGCTAAACTTAGAAATCATCACCTTTTACATGAAGCAAATCACCGTCAAAGAACAAGTGATACACGACAGGTCCACGATTCGACGTGATAAGACGACGTAAGATTCGACGGAGCATCTACTTCCTACGAGGCAGAGATCGAGAGCAACTTCTTCTTCCTCTTGTAATCTAAACTCAAAGAATTGTACTTGTGAAGTTGATTAATAAAGATAGATCATTAGTTTAATTAGTTAGTATTTAATTTCTGCATTATGAATTCATTCTCTATCCGTTCTTCTTCTATCTCCATCATGCGTGAGTAGTTCTCCGCTTGATAGGGTTCGTAGGATTAGGGTAGAACAATGGATGAGAAAATGTTTTAACTTCTTTTAAATCTTATGAAGTTTATAAACTTTAGCAAAAGAATCGTTAACATTCTTATCGGGCGCGCTACCAATTTATTGATAGTCTTGACCGCGATTTGAAATCAGATTAACAATTGTTTTATTAAGGGCTAGACATGAATAGAGGTCAATGAAGAGACAAGGGTTAATAATGGGGAAACCCTAGTTTCTTTCAAGAACCCTAATTCTTATTCATCACTATCTATCTAGTTTTGAATCTATCAAAAGAGAAAATGAGTCATCTTTATTAGTCATCCATGACTACTAAATCCTAACGAACCCTACAAGCCTATTTTTTATAGATTCTACATCCGTATTTAAACTGGATCTTAAAACTATATATATTCTACATCCGTGTTTAATATAGATCTAAAATCTATTCTCCTTTCTTCTTCTTTCTAATCAACTCGTCTAAACCAAAATTAAAAGTTCCACATATCCCTATGGACGACCCGTACTTATTTCGGCTAGCTCCCTATTCTTGAAGCCAAACATTTGGACATTGATACCCTACTATACACACTTGCACACATCTTGAAACTAGGGATAGTAGAGGATACCTTGAAATGCTCTTGTCTAAAAGCTTTAGTTTGAAATAAAAAAAAGTATAAGTGGTGAAGAAGAAAAAATGAACACTGGTTTTGTAATTACTTAAGGCAGCATAAAAAATATTGCGAGGGTGCTTTATCACCTAATGCCTCAGACCAACTGGTTTGGGAGCCACTGTTGCAAGAGAGGAATTATGCCTAAATAACCAAGCATATTTGGTAATCGGTCAGTTAGTATCTCAAGAAGTATTAACGGCCGTATAAAGAATGTGTGAGCAATTCCAACTAAAATATTCACCGACTATAAAGTACTTTGGAAGATAGATAAGAGTATGATAGCTTGAATTGAATTCTTTAAGTGTAGGGATGCCTTTTACACACACGTAGGGGTATATAATCGATGTTTTGAAGTAGGGAGAAAGACTAAAGGCGGTGTTTTTATTGAGGAATGGTATGATTTCTAACATTTTTTCATGACTATTAAGATAGGGCTCATTGCAACTGAAAAACTGGTGTAGTAGGAAACTCTTATTTTCTAGTTCTTTCTTTTATAGTTCTTATCTTTGTACGTAACTTTCATCTTCTTTCTTTTATTATAAGATTTTTTGGGTGTAATCCGCTGAAAACCCTCAGGAAACAACACTCCTCCTACTAGAGACACCTAGAGGTTTAACGGCTTATTACACGTGCTCAGTACAATCGTGTTGCCTACGAAAGTGTGCTACTTAGGTTTTTCTTTTTTCTCCCTCTCTTGAATAAATAAGTTTGCTCGGGACGATCAAAGTTAAGTTTGGGGTATTTGTTCAGTCGAAAATATCACACTTTTGATATAATATTTTCCTTACTTTTGATAAATATTTAATGGTGTTTATTATAAATATAACACATATGAGGGTTTATCTGTAAAAATATCTATTTTCATATATTTACATATTATAATTAACATTATGAAGGAAAATATATGCATATAATATTTATATAATATTTTTATTATGCATATCATATCAAATATTCTAATCATGATTCTTTAAAAGATATAAAATCATACAAATGGTTAGAATAATATCTCTATAACAAATATTACTAACATTATTCATAGAGATATTATGCATGAGTTGGCTCAAGTCAGGAGATCGGGATATCGAGATGTCGGGAATCAAAAATCTGCCGATGAAGTTAAATAAAATCGAAGAATCAATATTGGCAGAGACTCAGAAAAGATATGAAAATTCCAGACATCAAATAAACCTCCATGTGTTACTATGAGGGGTCCCCAGAATTTTGAAACAATGATCCCACTAAACGGCTGCGGTTCCATGGCTAAAATAAGCAAAGCACGACGGATCCGCGGCCGATCCACCGAGTTAGGGTTTGGGATTTTTAAGTTTGGATCTGCACAACAACCCCTAATTCCTGGGATTTATAGTTTCTAGTTTTGGGAATATATAAAGACCGAGGGCTAAACTTAGAAATCATCACCTTTTACACGAAGCAAATCACCGTCAAAGAACAAGTAATCCACGACAGGTCCACGATTCGACGTGATAAGGAGACATGAGATTCGACGGAGCATCTACTTCCTACGAGGCAGAGATCAAGAGCAACTTTTTCCCCTCTTGTAATCTAAACTCAAAGGTTTTGTAATTGTGAAGTTGATTAATAAAGGTAGATCATTAGTTTAATTAGTTAGCATTTATTTTCTGTATTTGCATTATGATCTCTATCCGTTCTTTTTCTTCTTCTATCTCCGTCATGCGCGACTAATTCTCTGCTTGATAGGGTTCGTAGGATTAGAATAGAACAATGGATGAGAAAATAATTTAACTTTTTTTAAATCTTATGAAGTTTATAAACTTTAGAAAAAGAATCGTTAACATCCTAATCGGACGCGTTATCAATTTATTACTAGGCTCGACCACGATTTGAGATTAGATTAACAATTGTTTTGTTAAGGGCTAGACATGAATAGAGATCAATGAAGGGACAAGGGTCAATAGTGGGGAAACCCTAGTTTCTTCCAAGAACCCTAATTCTCAGTCATCACTATCTATCTAGTTTTAAATCTATCAAAAGATAAAAGGAATAATCTTTATCAGTCATCCATGACTACTAAATCCTAACGAACCCTACAAGTCTCTTCTTTATAGATTCTACATCCGTATTTAAACTAGATCTTAAAACTATATATATTTTACATCCGTATTTAATATAGATCTAGAATCTACAACTATTCTCCTTTCTTCTTCTAATCAACTCGTCTAAAACAAGATTAAAAGTTCCACGCATCCCTGAGGACAACCCGTACTTATCTCGGCTTGCTACACGCGACACCGTTATTGATTACGGTTATTTATTACAAACACACACTTTCACAGTATCAATCACATCCCGATGAGTGATGCCCAAAACAACTCATTTATTAAGTTGTTTCAAGGGGACTGCCCAAGATAAGGGGCCCACTTTCTTTTGAACATGTATTTGACTTGTTCATGTGTATTTAAGCCCTATTTTTGGGCTTTAAGCATGATTAAATTTTGATCAGAATGCTTATAAGTATTCATAAGCATTGGGGGTTAAGATTTTTAACTCCAACAATAGCATTCAATTGAACTGTCTGATTTCTGTTTTATCTTGTACATCCATTTGCATCCCTTGGGCTTTTTATTTGGTAGCAAGGTAACCTTAGACCATGTTTTGTTTGCTTCCAAGCATCTAGTTCATCACGCATGGCCTTTCTCCAAATTGTATTTCTAGCGGCCTCTGAAAATGATCTATGTTTTGCCATAGAATCTAGAGAAGAAAGAAAAGCTTTGTGTGCCAATAAAAATTTATCATAAGAAATGAATGATTGAATAGGATAGGAAGTACCTGAGTGTAAGGAATGATTGGTTGAAGTTGATATCGCTGTGGTGGCATTGGAACAAACATAGTCCTTCAAGTACCCTGGTGGATTTCTGTTTTGATGTGGTAAAGTTTTTGCAGTTGTGTCAACTGTTGGGGTCAAAGGAGAAATTTAAGTGGTTGTATTAACTGTTGAAGTGGTAGTGTTCGAAGACGGGATTGTTGGAGATGAATTGCTATCAAAACTTGATGGTGAACTTTGAGAAATTTGGATTGTGGTGGTGTTAGCAGGTAAAGGTGAATTTTGATCAGTATCATGAAAATCTTGTGAGAGTGGGACATCAGCAATCGGAACAGGAAGAACAACTGTAGAAAATGAATGAGATGGAATATCTTTATAAGGAAAGATATGCTCATGAAAAACAACATCACATGTAACATAAATTGCGCGAGTGGCAATATCAAAAATTGTATATTACTTTTTACCAAAGGGATGACTAAGAAATATACCAGGTGTAACTCTTGCATTAAATTTGTGTTTATTAGGATTAGTATTCCTACCAAAGTATAAACATCCAAAAATTCGTAAATAAAAATAAGATGGTGGTTTGTTAAGAAGGACCTCATGGGCTAATTTTCCGCTGAGAATTGGAGTTCTAATTTTATTGATAAGATAAACAACTGTTAAAATACATTCCTTCCAAAATTTTAAAGGCAAATTAGCTTGAAACCTCAATGGACGTGTAATATTCAATATGTGTCCATGTTTTCTTTTAACTACATTATTTTGTTGTGGAGTCGATACACAACTACATTCATGTAAAATTTCATTTTGTTTGAATAAAGCTTGTAGATCATGAGAAGGAAATTCAGTACCATTATCAGATCAAATTTTTGCAATAGAATGACTATATTGAGTTTTGACCATGACATTTTTTTGTAAATATGACTTAGTGTCAGATTTAGAATTCATGAGACATACCCAAATGTATCAAGTGAAATCATCCACAATTGTTAAAAAATAATGAGAATTACTCAAATTTGGTATGGAAAAACTTCTCCAAAGATCACAATGAATTAATCGAAAAGGTTTAGTAGTTTGAATAAAACTTTTAGGAAATGGTAAACGAGTTTGTTTTGCCAATGGGCAAACCTAACAAACACCATTATTTGAACAAGAAATATTAGAGTCTGTTTTTGATATAAACTCCATACGAGAACGTGATGAATGTCCGAGCCTAGAGTGACATATTTCAGCCGAAGGAGATGAAAAAACAAGATGAGCACTCAAGGACTAAAAATAATATAAACCACCACGAGCTATACCTACTCCAATTGTCTTTCTCAAACTCGGATCCTGAAAACACAATGATTGAGAAAGAATGTCACCGAACAACGAAGAGAATTTGTAATTTGCGAGACGACTAATAGATTAAATTTGAAAGAAGGAACAAGTAGAACATGATCTAACTTAATATTAGAATTTAAAGTAATTGATCCAATATGATCTACACTTGCAAATTGACTATTAGAAAATTGAATAGATGAATTACATTTGGAATGATCATCAAAAATACAAAAAGTTACTCATATGATTTGTAGCCCCAGTATCTATAATCCATTGATTATTAGAAATAGAAGATAAACCAATACCTATTGTATGTTGGAGATAGTGCCCTCAGAGTCAATTATTGGATCGCAGGTACGTGATTGTAATGATTACGGAGGACCTATACCGGTAGGACAGTCTTACTCGAGATGATAGTATGCTATCTGGTTTGCTTTTATCAGTCGTGTACATGTTCAGGTGACTGATTACATGTTACACTTTGATAGAGCCCTTAGGATCTTGCTTTACTACCAACAGTATGATGGCGATCATATACATGAGAGTTGGGTAGTTTATATGCATATCCTTAATTGTGGTCCCTAGTCGTGGGAGTTTCGAGACAGGGCATGGCATCGATACTCCGGAGTAGACTAGTGTATACAGTCGAGACCCCGACGAGGGGCGGTGGCCGGTCTCACAAGCCACTGGTGTCAGTTGGATCAAGTAAGATGTATACAGATGCTCATTGGGTTATGAGTACACCGGACAGGACTTGCCGGGAACCTGCTAGTTGGTATTATACATATCGTCAGATAGCAGTTCCCTGGTGACATGTGTACAGGTTAGTTCATCGACCTGAGGTCGTCATTTGTCTCGTGTGAGTTCCCACTGTGCTTTGATTTCTACCCTACCACGGCTCAAAGGAGTCGTGCAAACAGGTAGCTTTTGGGTACAGTCCCGAGCCATATGGAGGCACGTGAGCGGATCGGCAGGGGATTCGTCTCTCCCGGTATTGGGGGCGAGATCGTGCTGTGTCTAGGAGAGCCATTACACAAAGCCCACGGCCATGGCAGGAGATTTACTGGTAGGTACTCCAGTAGTATCTCAGGGTGTTATTGGGCTACACTCCGACACGACTTATACTGCTATTGGGGGTCTGACGTTACTAGCCCCTTAGGCAGATATGCGATACTCATAGACGAACGGACCGGACTGTATATACATTGTCACTGTTAGGCTCAGTAGGGTTTCCGGATGAGTTCGCTCATCGGCCTCCCTTGAGGTCAGTCCATGGGCAGCCGTTACGCATTGCTAGTGCCGCTGACGGTTTGTGGTTAAACCCACTGCCAGGGTACTGACGAGTCATTAGAGTCCCCCACAGAAAGTTTCCCAAGTTCGGGCGAAACGTTGTAGAGGCCGTATGGTTTTATGGCAGGGTTCGGAAAATGCACGTGCGTTTACGCACGTGTCATTTTTCGGGCAGATGATACTGGTCGGCTTTGGTTTAAGCCGGATCCGAGTATTATATTGAGTAGATATAATATCTTTGTCTCAGTTGCATTTGTATTCGGTCATAATACAAATGTGGGTATATTTATACAGTTACGGGGTTATCCTGAAATTCGTTTCGGGATCACTTTTGGAAGTTGCCTGTTTCCAGTTTTCTATCGGCCGTCTTTTAACATTCGGTTAAAGACGGATTTATCTTTTCTTGAGATGAGTGTAGATGCTTCTAGAAGTTTCTAGAAGAGGTGACTAGGATGGTGACTAGGTTCATGAACCTTAAGTTTGCATTAATGAATGGATGACTAGGTTTAGTGAGTCATTCATTTCATTAATGTGTTTTGTTTTGCCATAGATTTTTTCTCTTGATCTTTTCTTCTTGTGGTCACCTCCTCCCTCCTACACTCACCCCCTCTTGATATAAGTGGCCGGCCCCCTCTCCTCCTCCACTCACTCACTTGAGAAAATTATGGTTGTTAAAAGAAAAGACTAAAGTTTTGGATACATGGAAATTTCATAGTTCATTTCTCGTTCCATTTCATTTCCATTGGTAACTTCATTAACCGATCGTCCACGGCTTTGGACGAAGTGAGACAAAGTAATCTACTCATTCTCTACATCATTCTTGGTCGTCTCTTTTGGCAAACTTGACGACCGAGTTGCCTCGAGTCAGAGGCGGGAGCCCGTTTAAAGAATCAATGACGTAGTGCCACTTGGACGAGCAGATCGGAGATCGACGAGATCGAAGCAGCCGCAACGGAGCGTGGGATGATGGTTAAAGAATGAAGGACTTGGATCGTTCGGTATAACCTTTCTACTCTTTTTACAGTTTTTAGTTTAGCAATAATGGCAGATTCGGGTTATAGTATACGATAGCGCCAGTTAAAAAGTTTGTGTTCTGCATTTGGCGTCTGTAGACGGCCGGGGCGCTACCATAGACTTACAGTGGTATCAGAGCCTCACCATTATGCTATACTAACTTGTGCTAACGCGTTTAAAATATCGATCGAACCGGAAATCAAAAACTGCAAAATTCAAGTTCACAGTTTCTGTCGATTTTTAAAGGGTTCCAAAAATTATTCTACATATCATAGAAATCTGTGCAGGGTTTTCTAAGAACACCGACCAAATTTGAGCACGTGATTCCACCAAACTGCCGCGGAATCGCGGCAAACCCATGGTTTGGCCGCGCATCCACGGCCATTCTGTTGAATCATTGATCCAAATTTGCACAGTGTCTTCTCTGTTGGAATTTGGGGTTTTTGGAATATATCTTTTGGGCCCAGATTTTGTTACTGTTCAACAGATGTTCGTGGGCCCTACTTCGTGATATTTAGTCGATCGAAATCTAAACATGTTAGTTTTCAGTACTTACATTATATCTCCGACCGGGAATGTCATTTGATCGGTAAACTGCGTCTGATTGCTATAGTTCTTTTAGATGGGTTTGCGAACGTGACATTCGCGTTGATGTTCTGTGTTGTGCTGTGATGTTGCGGATTTGTCGTGGTGGATAGCAGTGTGCAATGGTAGTGCAGTTTGGATTTATTTGTACATTTGATATTGCGGGACGAGCGTCCAACATGTGGACTGCCGTCACTGCCTGTTGTATAATATTCTTTTGGGGCATGACCAGGTTGCGGTCGATGTACCTATTGTACTATTTTTCATTACTGTACTAGGTTTTGCCCCGTGACGGAGTGCACGGATAGCCGGGTTCTGGGGGGCAACGGGTCCGCATCTCATGGCTTTGAGAGGCAGAGGGGCCTCACTCTAGAATTGGCAGACTATTCGCCGCACTCGTAGGGGGTACAGGTTGGCCCAAGGAGGGGTGCCCAAGATTACCAGATTCCGTGAAGTGCAGGGTGGTCCATTCACTTTGCTGTAGGGGGCTGCCTCGCTTCAGGTTTTTGCGGGTAACTTGCCGCACCCGTAGGGGTCTAGGTTTCATTGCACAGGCTATCCACACGACAGGGGAACGTCGGGTTTCAGCAGCGGCTCTATGAAACTCGGGGATCCCAGATTATCTGTATTGTTCTGTGATGCTTATTACTTTTCTGTAATGTTGCATATTATCACGCCTTGAGCGATTATTGTATATTGGTTTATATACTATTAGATGTATATATTTTACACCCGCGCTAGTCCAGCCCCCGCTCTGTCGTTAGTTAAGTAACCTAACGGGTGATGACGGGACCCAGTAACGAATGCGGATGGCATATACGTACATTTTATTTTCGTTCTTTTCTGGTGTGATTGATTGATGGGACTGCGTTGATTCTGATCAATGTAAAGGAAAACAAACCTGTTTACAGTTGTTGGAACAAATTTAAAAAGTGTTATTGCAAAGATGTTTCCTTTTGTTTTGCATAGCGGTATTCGGTGGAATATCCTGCACCTCATTCGACGGGGCAAGGGCCGATATCCCTTCACCGGGACTGACCCCTTAGGCAGAAGTTTGCGTCAGGGTAATAACTTCACTATAATCGATTACAAGTTGCTTTGCACTGCGGTATTCAGTGGAATATCCTGCACCTCATTCCACGAGGAAAGAGCCGAGATCCCTTCACCGGGAGTGACCTCTTTAGCAAAAGGTTTTCGCCACTATATTTTAAAAAGCTATCAGGTTCCTTCAGCGATATCAAGTTCGTTACGTTAAAGGTTTTTCGCCAAAAACCAGCCGTAGCCCTCCGTCACTTCTTTTGGGTATTCAGTAGTAGTCAAGCTATGCATTTTAGCCAAAGTTAAGGCATAGTGTTTGGTAGCTGCTGGGTATTCATTTGTTGCATAGATAGATGAGTTGGTTTGGGACGGTCGTTCTGCCATTTGGCCAAAGCCAGGGGCATGTGTGAGTGGGTTCAAATTGACAAGATAGTGACGGGTAGAACTTGGCATGTGACTTATGACATTTTGACCAAAGCCAAGGTTATAAGAGCATGGGGCAAAAATTATATCGGGAGATTCTAAAGAAAATGAAACTTGCCAGGCATGCGCATACCTTCTGGAGTGTGATAACGCGAGTGGATTCCGTCACGTTATCATACGATGAGAGTTGGATCTCGATTCCCACTGATGAGTTGGTTTACTCTTCGGGTGATCCCGATTAATTCTTCTTTCAGGTTTGGAGGAGAATTTGACAGGACAGTGGGAGGTTTCCGGATTAGATAAAGTGATAACCATTCTGATCTAGGTTAGAGTGCACGCAGAGTGTTTCTTTTCTCTCTCTCTTTGGTAGCGACCTTTGACCGACCCTAGACTATGACTTAGTGACCAAGTTGACCGAACCTTCTTAAAATACTGGATTTTGGATTGTCTGAGTTGCATAAGTCATTGCCACTCATTCTTTTACCCTTTGAATTTCTCAGAACACCCCGTATTACTACGGACATCCACTTCCATTGGATAGATCCATCGTATGGTTATATACGAACTCGAAGGGACTTCTTCGAGGATGGATCAAGGTTCAGGAGAAATAGAATTGGTTTATTCAGTTGTCTTTTATTATCACCTTCTTTCAGGTTGCGAGGGATCCTTGGTTTAGGAGAGTACACCTATTACGCTTATTGGATAGTCTTATTCCAAACCATAGGCAGGTGCCGAAAGGTAGGGAATGAAGAAAACCAATTAGCCTAAGTAAGGTGTACAGAAGGTAATATGTAAAGAAAAAATAAAGGGATTAGAAAGAGGGCAAAGTAAGTTGCGACTGTTATCATTCACAACCAAACCGCGTACTTCATCGCCACTCCTATTTCACCTTTTAAAAGAATAAGGTATTATTTAGTTGTCTTTTATCATCACCTTCTCTCGAGATGCGAGTACTCCTTGGTTTAGGAGGGTACACCTATTATGCTTACTGGATAGTCTTCTTCCAAACCATAGGCTGGTGCCGAACGGTAAGGAAGGAAGAAAACCATTTAGCCTAACGATGGTGTACAGAAGGTAACGACTAAAGACAAATAAAGGGATTTGGAGAGATGGCAATAAATTATACGGTTGAAGTCATGAATTGGATTATGGAAGAGGCATTGCTATGAATACCAGGATACCCCTACGAAACATTTTCATGTTTCAGTGCATTGTTAAAGAAAAACTGTTTTCCCGATTAGATACTTACTCCAAGGGTATGTATTTACCAGGTTTCATTCTCATATCTGTATGGTTTTACAGATGATGAGTGGGAGTAAGTAATTGGGAATTAGGTGGTTATCCTCATTATATCGGAATTCGTTGTAATTGGTGATATTTGAGGAAATCGCCAGGGTACAGTTTTCAACCTACGACGCACAGGTTTTGAGTTGCTTAAACTCAGCGGACTTATACAGAGTATTGTATGTTGTCCAGTGTCCATCAGGACAAAGGGGTAGGTCCTCGTACTATGTTCTGTTTACTTATAACTTCTCTAATATTTAAACAAGTGTTTCATAGAAATACAAGGTCTAAGTTTTGAGAAGTTGTGGGTATAAGAATAAAGTAGAGAACCAGGTATCACAAGTATCGGGATTCTTCAAAGAGATTGAAGATGTAGATTCTTGTGATTGGTATTCAGATGATAGTAATGGTTTTGAGAAACGTGTTTCTCTTTCAGGTTACTCATAATTGGATGGATTCCTAAGTTGAGTAATGCTGATTAGCCTCTTTCCATTAAGTTGATATGCACTGGAGACAGTTACATGATTTGAATCTGGTTCCAATTAAATAAGTGCCAAAGTTTCTATATTGGATATAGAATGGATCCTACCTTAAAAGATGTTAAGGTACGGAGAGTTGTCCAGCTTATGCTTAAAACCAGACTCTGGATAGCTCAGGGCACGTTTCTGTAATGGCTGTTTGTGGGTTGACCCTGGCTATGACGAGGGTTGATATTCTACCATTTGGAAGATCAATAGTGATATTGTTCTTGACTCGCCACAGTTTTAGTAAAATGAACTTTTCATAAAACAGTAATGGGAGTATGGTAGAACTGGAAGTGATTCCAGAACCGCGAACGATTATGAAAAATTTAATAGGACCTATATATTCAATCAGATTTGACATTCCATTAGCCACTCCGCAGATATGGTGGGTAACCTCAGACACCCGAGAGATACTCCGGTAGCCTCAAGGACGGTGACAGGGAGGTTCTTATCTACCCAGACTTGATACTACTGTTGTTCCAGGCTATGAGACCCGGTAGGAGGGTTGTCGTAGTCAGTGGGAGTAGCGCAAGCTAAGTGGGCAAGTAGCTTATGTCTATTTATAGACTAGAGCAGTTATAGCGGAGATAGATCATCTAATTTTGATGTGACA
Organism: Agapanthus africanus; assembly: GCA_030015575.1. Lineage (NCBI taxonomy): Eukaryota > Viridiplantae > Streptophyta > Magnoliopsida > Asparagales > Amaryllidaceae > Agapanthus > Agapanthus africanus. The sequence continues at coordinate 889,400,122 of JASDDO010000024.1, read as the reverse complement.
GTCATGGGTTTGACTTCATCAGAATAGGGGATGGATCAGTTAAGAAGATAGTAGGGTGTGATGTCATGGTATTTGGATGACATACACAGAGTAGGAAGTAAAATTCCTATACTACGATCGGTTGTACTGTGGTCGTCACACAGTTGTTTCTCCAGACAGGATATGAATATAATATTTGACATTCTGGTTTCTAGATCTATGGTTTTAGATCTGGATTTGGGTAGTTTCCCAATGTGGGTACTTTGACAGTATTCTAATGGTTTTTAGAATAGATGACTCCTGGCATGGTGGTGTACCTGCAAGTGATGGAGTCACCCTCTCTAAAGGTGTCTTACAGACTAAAGGGGAGAGGGATGGGCATGATTGGCAGATCACTTGCTTAGGCAATTGAGTCAATCATGAAATGTCAAGTACTACACCAGATGTTGTTTTTGCACTAGATGCAATAAGTTTGTATTAATCCAATCCTGGAGAAACATAAGGAAGCAGTTTTAGAACATAAGTACATGTTCTACGGATTTGATGACGGCAGCCTCCTTCGGAAGACGGTTATCATTCCAGGCTTCAAAGGTGACACAGATGACAGAGTGATTGTCAGAGTTATAGTTTTCCCTCTGACGAGGGACAGTATTATGGACAGGTGGTCCAAGAGGATACTGCGGGAGGTTTGGTGCAGGATACTGATTAGGTTCAGTGATCGATACTGTCTAAGAAGTTTGGATTTGGAGTTCATTTATGAACCAGGTCCCATCAAATATCCAGACATATTCTAAGACAGGTATTACTCGATTCGGGAGATGACTTTCTCCGCGAACTTGAGATTAAGAGAGATATATATAAAGAAACATCTAGGCGGATCCACTCACTGAGGCTATTTCTCGAACCAATAGTTTTACAAACGGGCTTTGTGAAACTGATTAGTAGAGAAGTTGGATGTTCGGTTTCACACGGGCTGTGAGTAGTCGACATCGCAATAATTAGCCTTAAGTGCAGGTGGGAGATTGTTGGAGATAGTGCCCTCAGAGTCAATTATTGGATTGCAGGTACGTGATTGCAATGATTGTGGAGGACCTATACCGGTAGGACAGTCTTACTCGAGATGATAGTATGCTATCTGGTTTGCCTTTATCAGTCGTGTACATGTTCAGGTGACTGATTACATGTTACACTTTGATAGAGCCCTTAAGATCTTGCTTTACTACCAACAGTATGATGGCGATCATATACGTGAGAGTTGGGTAGTTTATATGCATATCCTTAATTGTGGTCCCTAGTCGTGGGAGTTTCGAGACAGGGCATCGATACTCCGGAGTAGACTAGTGTATACAGTCGAGACCCCGACGAGGGGCGGTGGCCGGTCTCACAAGCCACTGGTGTCAGTTGGATCAAGTAAGATGTATACAGGTGCTCATTGGGTTATGAGTACACCGGACAGGACATGCCGGGAACCTGCTAGTTGGTATTATACATATCGTCAGATAGCAGTTCCCTGGTGACATGTGTATAGGTTAGTTCATCGACCTGAGGTCGTCATTTGTCTCGTGTGAGTTCCCACTGTGCTTTGATTTCTACCCTACCACGGCTCAAAAGAGTCGTGCAAACAGGTTGCTTTTGGGTACAGTCCCGAGCCATATGGAGGCACGTGAGCGGATCGGCAGGGGATTCGTCTCTCTTGGTATTGGGGGCGAGATCGTGCTGTGTCTAGGAGAGCCATTACACAAAGCCCACGGCCGTGGCAGGAGATTTACTGGTAGGTACTCCAGTAGTATCTCAGGGTGTTATTGGGCTACACTCCGACACGACTTATATTGCTATTGGGGGTCTGACTTTACTAGCCCCTTAGGCAGATATGCGATACTCATAGACGAACGGACCGGACTGTATATACATTGTCACTGTTAGGCTCAGTAGGGTTTCCAGATGAGTTCGCTCATCGGCCTCCCTTGAGGTCAGTCCATGGGCAGCCGTTACGCATTGCTAGTGCCGCTGACGGTTTGTGGTTAAACCCACTGCCAGGGTACTGACGAGTCATTAGAGTCCCCCATAGACAGTTTCCAAGTTCGGGCGAAACGTTGTAGAGGCCGTATGGTTTTATGGCAGGGTTCGGAAAATGCACGTGCGTTTACGCACGTGTCATTTTTCGGGCAGATGATACTGATCGGCTTTGGTTTAAGCCGGATCCGAGTATTATATTGAGTAGATATAATATCTTTGTCTCAGTTGCATTTGTATTCGGTCGTAATACAAATGCGTGTATATTTATACAGTTACGGGGTTATCCTGAAATTCGTTTCGGAATCACTTTTGGAAATTGATTGTTTCCAGTTTTCTATCAACCGTCTTTTAATATTCGGTTAAAGACGGATTTATCTTTTCTTGAGATGAGTGTAGATGCTTCTAGAAGTTTCTAGAAGAGGTGACTAGGATGGTGACTAGGTTCATGAACCTTAAGTTTGCATTAATGAATGGATGACTAGGTTTAGTGAGTCATTCATTTCATTAATGTGTTTTGTTTTGCCATAGATTTTTTCTCTTGATCTTTTCTTCTTGTGGTCACCTCCTCCCTCCTACACTCACCCCCTCTTGATATAAGTGGCCGGCCCCCTCTCCTCCTCCACTCACTCACTTGAGAAAATTATGGTTGTTAAAAGAAAAGACTAAAGTTTTGGATACATGGAAATTTTATAGTTCATTTCTCGTTCCATTTCATTTCCATTGGCAACTTTATTAACCGATCGTCCACGGCTTTGGACGAAGTGAGACAAAGTAATCTACTCATTCTCTACATCATTCTTGGTCGTCTCTTTTGGCAAACTTGACGACCGAGTTGCCTCGAATCAGAGGCGGGAGCCCGTTTAAAGAATCGTTGACGTGGTGCCACTTGGACGAGCAGATCGGAGATCGACGAGATCGAAGCAGCCGCAACGGAGCGTGGGATGATGGTTAAAAAACGAAGGACTCGGATCGTTCGGTATAACCTTTCTACTCTCTTTACAGTTTGTTAGTTTAGCAATAATAGCAGATCCGGGTTATAGTATACGATAGCGCCAGTTAAAAAGTTTTTGTTCCGCATTTGGCGTCTGTAGACGGCCGGGGCGCTACCATAGACTTACATTGTACTCATACTTAGAGGCATATTAAAAACAGAAATCAAAATCATACCAGTTGGATTGTTGGAATGTTGAAGATAATAAGAAAATTTGGCGTCACAAGCATCGAACTTTGGATCAAAAGCATCCATGAAAAAATACCTAAAGATTATATTAAACAAAATTTAGGATCGAATATCTCAGCATTCTGATACCATAATGAATTTAGAGAAGTAATTATGAAAAAATAAAATATGTGAAGAAGAAAGTTTATGCTCTAAATTGTTGGGCAAGAGATACTTATTTTATTCATATCATTATATATATATATAATGGTTACAATGTCTATACATTTAATATACATTTAATATACATACAAAGCGATCACCGTAATAAGACAACAACTTAATTAGATGAATCAATTAGTGAGATCCTTGACTTTAATATAAAATACTCAAATCATTACTTATATAAGGTAATCATTCGTTAAGCACATGAATCAATCATCTTTATGAGAAAACTCTACTCTTCCATATTAAGGATTTGATGTCATCAATTATTTATGCACACAAAATCAATGCGTCCATATGAAAAATATATAAAGATTTAGCATCTCAGGTTAGGTTAACATGAAGATAACTTTTGTATCAAAACAAATGACTGAAATATACAGAAATAAGTTTACTTCCTCATTCTTGCGATTCTTCACTTCAAACAAACATGCATGTACAATATTAAATCCATAAAATACTTAAAGTCGTGGCAAAAAGTACAAGCTTAAATGAATACAAATAATCGAAACAACGGTCTCTCATGGCAAAGAAAAATTATTCTCTACTCCGGCAGTATATGCCAGGATAAGAGAGATAAGAAATAGGAGTGCGGACCCACGCGTCGCATAGGGCTTGGCTGCTCAAAATCCCTCCTCCTCTCTTTTCGTCCGGGTGTATTACACCCAACGTACTGAATAATTTCTCCATGGCAGCCAATGTTTTTTGTGTAATTATCCTTGTAACGGGCGGCGACATGTGATTATGATTATCAACGAGTATCGGTCACTTATGATTGGTAATGCTTGTAAGAGAAAAAAAACAACAAACTGGGGCAGAGATCAAGATCAAGGACATGTTATAGGACTACTTAGAAAGGAAAGCCCAACAAAGGCAAATCCGGCCTGAAGTGATCGAATTGGGCCGGATTCAAATCAGATCCGAATTTGACAAAACTGTATCCAATCCTAAATCCCTATAAATCGCCCCCACTACTTTGTCTCTCTCGGATAACGACAAACGTTGGCCCATTTGAGGGAAACTGAGAGAGAGAGAGCTTTCGAAATCGAGAGAGAGAGAGAGCTTTCGAAATCGAGAGAGAGAGAGACCCTCGAGCTAGGGCAGAGATCATCGATGGCGTCTGAAGAATCTTCGACTTCGGCGGGATCGCCGTCGGTGGATTCGTACATCGGCAGCTTGATCAGCCTCACCTCCAAGAGCGAGATCCGATACGAAGGCGTCCTCGTCTCCATCAACACCCAAGAATCCACCATCGCTCTCCAGAACGGTACTCGATTTGATTCTGGTGAAGGATCGATTGTGAGTTTTTTTAAGGAGAATTTCAGATCTTAGTTGTGTTTTTTGTGTTGTTTTTGTTGGTTTTTGCAGTGAAATCGTATGGGAGTGAAGGAAGAAGGAAAGATGGGCCTCAGGTTCCTGCTAGTGAGAAAGTTTATGAGTATATTCTCTTCAGAGGAAGCGACATTAAGGTGATTTTTAATACTTTGGGAATTGATTTTGTGTGTGGTAGTTGGATCTAGGGTTTGGAAACAGTCATATGCTAAAAACAAGAACATTAAATAGATTGAAAACTTGGGAAATTAATCGGTAAAATAGCTTGAGATGCAACACTTGAATGGTCACTGTTATGCTGGAAGTTCGAAGAGGAACTTGGAAAGGTTATTTCTGTAGACTATTGTGGTGGATCTTGAACCATTTGTCAGGTGAGGCGAAGTTTACACTATGGGAGAACTTTAATCCATAAACACACATGATTAAGTTGCCAAAATAAATAACACAACAAAAACATGAGTTTTTTTTAGTTTTGCATTTAGCGTCTTCGTTGATAAAATTATACAACTATACATAAGTAGAATAACAATATTTCTTAAAAATCTATTTGATTGTAGATGATGAGGCTTTATTGGCTAACATGTTACACATTTAGCTCATAATCAATCATTTTGGGATATATTATTCTTAATCTATACATTTATACAGAGATCCTTTGATGTTTGGAGGCCAATTTATACTTCTCGTAGCACAAAAAACTCTTGCCACAATAGTGGCAACTACTCACAAAATTATAGAGACAAGAAGTATGTACACCAACCGATCGTGATTCAAAATGTAGATTAAAATGCTTTCACCTTGATAGCAAGACTAATAGTGATAGATCGTGAGCTTTAAATGCTTGGATTTGGTTTTCCTCATAGAACAATGTCATTACCTTTTTTAATTCCATTTCCACCCTCAAAATCTTTGTAAGAAAAAGTTCACATAGCCAGCTTTCTTCTTTAATCTTGAAAACTAGTTAGTAGGAATGATAAATAGTTACTAGGAATGAGGATGAGCTCTAAGTGACCGGGATAAAGTTACAAAGCAAGCAGGAGCAACCATAACTTTGAGCATTTGAGATGGGTTATCATTATACCATAATCTTTCTTCAAAATCCAGAAACCGTCTCAATTTCTTTTTTCAACATCAACTTAGTTGCTCAAACTTCAAAAGAGAAAAGAATAAGGATGTCTTACACAGTAGTTCTGGAGTTATTATTCAAGGATGAGAGATATTAATGTAGTAAAGTGAAGGTTAGATATGAGAAGAAATGAGGTGGGTTTTTAAAAAAAAATAAGGAGAATTTGAGTAGGGTGTTGCTGCTTGCCCTATCTTTTTATTTCTCGTGATAGATGTTTGCATATATAATAAAAAAGGATCCAAAGCGGGTCAGGTTAGGTTGAGAGTTTGAGTCACGTCCGGTGGTTTTGAGTTGACAAGCGGACGAGTTGAACATTCCGACCAAGGTTTTGATTAGTCGTTAAGAGTCTGGGAGTATGATGGTTTTTTACCTTTACAATTTGGGTTTGATTCACATTCGGCCCATTAATAGGTTTGCCTATTCTTTACATCATCAGATCCATATGAGGCGGATGCCTAGCCTTGCCAAAATAAGGATCCGCCCCCGACAGGTCAAGGGTATAAAGTTATAAAAGGTGTGGTTGATCGTTATAGTATGGACCTAACTCTCCAAAATGATGAAGCAATCTTGTTGAACGAGGGGAAAGAAGCAAAACAACCAATGCAGATAATTGGTGCTCTCTTACACGATAAAGCAATAAGAAGACGAGATGAATTTTTAACAAAGAACATAGAAAGGAAGGAGGAAACGAAGAAGAGAAAAGAAGATAGCGTGAGGAAAAAGAAAGAAAGAGGAAAGCAAGGAATGGTAAATAGAACACATCATGTCACAATGATGAATATATTTTGTGATACAGTAAGAAGAAAGAAAGAAGAAAAAGGAATGCAAGAAAACAAAAACTTGCAAGAAAAGAAAAATAAGACACATTGTTGCAGTAACGAAGATGGTTTGTCAAACAGGAAAGTTGACCTCAGAATTATAAGGGGTCACCAAAGACAACAACAAAGATGGTTTTTGGGATTGGGAATCGAGATTAAAAGACTTATGATTCCTTTTGAGGGAGAAGAGGTTGTTAGTTTATGATTAGGAAAAAGTACCGCTTCGAGATGAGTTTTATTTAGGACCAATATTTTTATTTACATAATGGTCTTGTATGATTAAGTACGACATAATACGATAAGCAATGGACTTTGATATTACCTCTTTTATTATATTTAACTTAAGTTCTAAATAAGAAAACACAAGTGCGAAATTATTAAAATTTTTTGAGAGACATCGCCTTCTTAATCCTGATTAACTATTTTGCCATATATGTTTTATTGGGTAACTCGTGCAGGCTTTGTCGGGTTGTATAAGAACTTATATAATTCTATAATAAATGTATTCGCATCCAAAAGTATATTATGTATCAAATATACTACTTTATAGTTTATATAGTCATATAGAAACGGTATGCTATCTAACTTAGTTAATTATTCTATATTTATTTACATGACTATGAATTTGTCACGCCCCGCTTTTCTAAAACGAGAAATGAGAGCGATAAGCCCGCGACGTATTCACATCGAGAAGTACCCATTCCCGATATGAATACGCTAAGCGTATGTACAAGCAGTAATAAAAATTAATACAAGAATTTCAAACATAACAAAATGGTTAAACAGTAAATCCAACAATAAATATTATAAAGTTAGTCCAATCAGACACAAGTGTTCAAAGATGAAGAGATGACATGAAAACTATGAAGATCGTGGAACGAAGCATACTGAAAAGAAATCAAGAATTTTCTTACGAAATTAGTTGAATGAACTTCTCATCCGGCTCGGTCATGTACTGAACCTCATCGTCTGTACTCATGACAGACATTCCCAAGAAAAAAGAAAACAAGAAAAAAGAATGTCAGTCAGCGAACTTGCGTCCGGTAACCCCCTCATCAAAAACATTTATATTTGAAAAAGAAAGGATAATAGGCAAAGTGCATGAAAGCTAGCAATGCAAAATTTCAGTAACAAAATACATAAAAGTACGCAACAAATATGAGAGGAAACAATATAAAGACAAACATGTTGCTAGGGACGTATGTCAATGAAGAACATATTATTAACATAGACATGATGGTATATATAAACAATGACAGCAGGAGTTCGGAAATTCATATACATGTAATGATGAACATGTCAGGTATAAATAAATAGTATGGTGTCATTAAACTGTAGGTTTTAAATTCTAACACAAGTTAAGGTACGGCGTCCAACCAATTCGTGGGTTTTTATATATGATGGTAAAGTAGAAGCAGATGGAAACCCCGAAGGGACTGAACGACACATCAACTTCCAACACCCTCGGTAAATATTTTCCCCCGAAGGGACTGAACGACACATCAACTTCCAACACCCTCGGTAAATATCAGTCATGACCATTTCTAACGTAAGGTAAGGTATGGTGTTCAACCACTTCAAAAGTACGGGATTACAGGAATACTTGAATACTTGAGTACTGAGAGTACATGCATGTTGGGTCTGAAGTAGCTGAACTACTCATTCTTAACTATCTCCAACACCCTTGACAAGTATTAGTTAAGCGATTTATGAGTCCACACGGGTTCAATTACAGGATAGTATAATACACGAATACCGGAGTACATGAATATGGAGATTCAGGAATATAGGAATACAGGTTCATGAATATATCAATACATATGTAGAGGAACTCATGTCAAGTACTAGATATAATGCAAAGTATCTATATATACACGAAGCATAGTCAAGTTTCAGAACATAAATCAACTACTTCGTAACACTACTTATAATTAATACAAATAGTCTTATTATACATTTCATACATGTCAAGATATTAGTTAATCAGGTAAAATATAAGTGGTTTTAAGCATGTATTCACATTAGCTATCGAGTAATAAAATGTAAACGTTCACCAAGGTGATATACCTTATGGATACCGTCATATGATAGCATGTGATAATTAAAAGATCATAATCATGCTGTTATTTTATTTTAGTATTCTCACGTTCCCATAATTATGTTCTATACTTGTGCATTGGCTCATGATACACATAATGTTGTGTGTAATTTTGCATCTATTGTATATATTGTCCGTATGAGTTATGTAGTACAACATTAGTTTTAATTTTAACACACATTAGGTTGTTATGTTCCATTTAAAAGTCGGTAGGTGTGCATCAGTGTTATTTTGTCATTTAGTTAATAAGTTACATGTTTCATTAAGTGATTGTTGATTAGTAGCAATATGGCACAAGAAGGCAATATGTATTAGAATGTAGTGTTGGGTAGATGAAAACGAAGTTTTCCTGAGTTCCTTTCTCTAATTTGTCATATCGATCTAGCAATAATATATTTTCCATTGCTCCAATTATTAGAACATACTTGTTACTACTTTTAGCTCTAACCATATATCTAGTTTGGTAAAGTTGGCATTACAACATAAATTGATAAAGTTGAAATTAAATAACTAATAAACAATTTGCTGATTTAATGGAAGCTCAAAAGCCCATAAACCAAAATCATGCGGCGGTTGAAAAGGAGAAACATTGTTTTAAAGGAAGGCATTAATCAGCCACCACGGGTAAGGAGTTGGATCAAACTGAAATATAAAAGTATGCCAATGATATCAAGTCTTAAATGAAATACTAGAGAACTCGGTGATAGTATATCAAATATCAGCACAGGGTTATTCTCTCAATTAATGAATTGACAAAGTGGTTTCTATATTAACTAAATACATCATCCAAATTATTTATAGCGACCTTCGCGTGTAGACACTATAAAGTACTCAACTATGCCTCTAACTTGGTTGTCAAATTTGCACTTGCCGTTGCATCCAATTGATTAGTTTACTTTCCAGCTAGCATCACCACCTCTTATAGCACAAAATTTTAAATGTTTAAAGCAACCTAAATCATTTCAAGCACAACATGGATTAGTGAGCTAAATTGTACTGAATCATAAGCAGATTACATCTTGGGAAACTAAATTCATGACTTTAGACTGTAACGACCGACTAGACGTAGAGTGTACATCTTCATCAACCAAATAACCAAGTTTGCTAATTTTTTAAGTGAATGCTTCAAGGGATCTTAGATATAAATCACGTTGAGGACAAGTAAATTAAACTGAAATAAAACCTTCAGCAGATCAACCTGTAAAACTGGATTCATAATATTAAAGGACTGAATCATACATTATATGTATAACATCAAATAAACTAGCATGCACACACAGTTGAAACAAAACTATAAAAATCTATAAATTAACATTTACTATCACTACCGAGTGACAAATATTATAAACTACCATCATATATATTAATATTAAAAGAAAACAAAGAATAGGAAGAGAAAGAGGAGAGACTTACCCAATATCGAAGGGAACGGAGTCGAGGAGAAAGAGAGCGGCGACGATGGTGATGATCTCGGATTGGGATCTCATGTTTGGTGCAGCGATGGCAAGTGCAGCGAAGGTTAGGTAGCTGTTAACGGTGGTCCTTTAAGGAATTTTATCAAATAGTTGCAAGGCTTGGGTAATCAAGGAAGCCAGGCTCAGCTTTGGATTGGTTCGGTGGAGTAGAGAAGAAGGAGAAGAAGACGACGGCGGCGGCGTTGATGGCTATTGTGCGGAGAACGAAGTGATGATGGCGGCCCGACCGACAACAATCGGGTTTTGGGGTTGCTGTGGAAGAACAAGAGGAAGAAGAAGATGGCTGCGACGCTTGACGACGAGGCTATGGCGACGACGCTCGGGGTTGACGGCTGAAGCAAGGTGCTCGGTTTGGGTTGCTTTGTTGTGGAGTTCTCGGGTTAGAGAAACGAGAGGAAGGAGACGGGCAAGGACGTCGTCGATGGGGTCGCGGCTAGGATTATGGGTTTGGGTTTTTGGGTTTCAGCCGAGAGGAGAAAGGAGATGGATTTTGTGAAAAGAGAGGATGATTGGGGTTTGTGGGTTTAAATAAATTGTAAACACTTTTGCACAAAACCCCCTTATAAAGGTTTTCTTACAAAATCTCCTCATATCAAATTTGTTTAAAAAGATTAGCAAAGATTTTCAAATGTCTATATCTCTTTCCATATATCTTTTACTTTCTCTTATTATCTTAAACTAATAAATATGTATAAATACATAAACACAATAATGAAATAATGAAAACTATTGCAAACATAAACACATCATAGTTATAATAATTTAAATAAACAACATACCTAATAATATATGTTATGCCGTACAACTTGGAGAGGCTAAGGTTTGAATTCAAAACCATTGGAATAGCAATGCAAGGTGATAATCAAAAGTTACAAGGGTAGACTATGTATAGATTTAGAAAAGAAATAACTTAAATATAAGTGATTCAAATAAAAACCCTTTATTCACGAATGGAAAACTAAAAGGAAGGTACATGGAATTTGCGGTTGTTACAATCTACCATCCCTAAAAATAATTTCGTACTCGAAATTACTCAAGGAGAATGTTGCAACTAGGCGAAAGGGAAAAAGCTTAGGATAACACAATCACGTTTTGCCGTCGTTCTCAATCAGTCGGTACTCTAATTGATGAATAGATGTGCGACTAGAGTAGATTGCAAGGGAAACAAAATTGAAGAACAAAAACGATAAGATGTTCCGAGTCAAATAATTTGAAGGCCGACATAAAGTTTTTAGAATAATTTCCAAGTTAACAAGAATGATTCAAGGACGTAATCAAGAGGCAATTATAGATGAAAACCAGAAGGAATCGATTTGACTAGAATTTAAAGTAGAAGAAATCCAACAAGAATATTGTAAAAGAATAAGAAATGGATAAGGATCATGCAGACTACATCGACTACCGCTACGATCATCTATGGCCTAAATCGTTCTTTCTCCAACGTCATCCCAACTTAAGCAAGGAGAAAAATTGAATGGGATTTTAAAAGGTTGAAGAAATACCCTCAAGAAGGATACAACAAAAGAGCAAGGAATATGTAAGGATTGCAAAGGATGGGATCGGGCTAGTAATATCGTATGGTTAGTTTAGAGGTACAAGAAGGATGGTCAAAGGAATGAAAATAAAAGAAGTAACTTGACTAGAATCTTAAAGTACTTCCAAATATGAACGTCGGTGATTGGGAATCTCGAATATTACCCTCCTTTTACGACAGTCGAGGATAGTGTAGGAAGTCCGTAGCCAGTCCATGCCTAGTAATTCCCACAGAAAATAGTCATTGGAAAGTAGCTTGCAACGTCATCGCATACGTGTCGATCAACTGGTGTCCCAACAGATAAGAAGATGTTAGTTACCGTAGATCGCGTTTGAAACGAAATTAGAAGAATCAAATAATTATCAGTCAAAAAGATTCAAAGGGATGTACACGTTTTCTAGAATAATTCTTAATTCACCGTGAAAGCTTCAATAACACGTGCAAAAGAAAGTTAAAAAGATAAAAAGTTACTGATTGAGAATTAAGAAATCAAGCAGCTTATAAGAATGGAGACGGAGATGTAGAGCTCGCACTTCTGTTATCTTTTCATCGAGACATGGTCGAGAAAATCAAGAAAGGATTCAAGGGAATAAGATTTAAGACTGAAACCGTAGCGCGGTTCTTACAATCTACCCTTCTTAAAAGAATTTCATCCTCGAAATCCGCTCAAGGAGTGTTATAAGGTAAGGAAAAAAATAACTCCGTCGCGAAATGTCTTCGCGCCTTCGATTGTTGTGATATGATGTTCAAGGAATGATAAAGAAGGATTTCAATTGATATCAAAGGAAAGAATTTTAGGAGTTCAAGATGTCGAGATGAGATCTTCAAGAAAATCGACGGACGGAATCAAGATTGATTCAATGAATATGATTCAAGAAAAATAATAAATGTAATTGGATTTTTTTAAATTCTTGTATTATCTGCTTCCAAAGGTCATGCAGAACTGACCTGCATGGGCCACCAATTAAACTTGTCACGCCTCGCTTTCCAAAAACGAGAAACGAGAACGACAAGCCCGCGGTGTATTCACACCGAGAAGTACTCCTTCCCGACGTGAATATGCTAAGCGTATATACAAGCAGTAATAAAAAATAATACAAGAATTTCAAACATAACAAAATGGTTGAACAATAAATCCAACAATAAATATTACAAAGTCCGATTGGACAAAAGTGTTCAAAGATAAAGAGATGGACACGAAAATTGTGAAGATCGTGGAACAAAATATACTGAAAAGAAATCAAGGATTTTCTTACGAAGTTGTTGAATGGAGTGTTGAAAAAATGTTCTACCAGCCGATTGCCGATTAATCGGCCGTATAATCGTAAACGGTGTTTAATCGCATAAAAATTGCATTAATCGCTCCATTAACCGGTCAACAATAATTAAACACCATATAATGGGTTTAAAACGGTTAATCGGGCGTTTAATTTCTAAATGGTTGTGAAAAAATATAAATCCGCTTTGGAAAAACCGGCATCGTTTTCTATCCATTTACTGAAGCAATTGAGACCTTTCATTTTTTTCTCATCCAGATTTCTTTCTCGATCCAGCCTCAACCTCCATCCTCGACCTTGACCCCGACCCCGACGAGCCTTCGATCCTCGAACTCCATCCTCCAACCTTCGAAATCCATCCTCCAGCCTTGACGTCTTCAGCTTTCAGCCTTCGATCTTGATCGCAGCCTTCAGCTTCACCTCCATCCTCGAACACAGCCTCCATAGGTAATTTTTAGGATTTCCCCCATTTTTTTTATTTTTTTCTTTGCCCGTAGCATGCCATTTATTGATGATTTTTCAGGAAAAATTATTTTTATCTATTCTCATAAACCAAAGAAATCATTGGCTATATAGAACAAAAAATCTGCTTTATTTTTCAAAAGCTGTTAATAATGGCATGCCAAATGTCAATTTTGCACAAACAAAAAATTTGTAAATTTCTCTTGGTTTTCATGGGCTGCAACATGCGAACTACGTAGGGCGGTGATGAAATATTACTTGATATTTTTTAACCTACAGTCACGGGCAAGACGAATACGTGGTTTACTACTTGATATTCTAAATATGCTTATGGCCGCATAATCCTCGTAAAATGATTAATCACCGTATAATTCGATTATATGCTAGCCGAACGGATAGAAAACGAATACGTGTTTTACAATATTGGTTGAATGAACTCCTCACCCGACTCGGTCATGTACCGAGTCTCATCATCTGTACTCCTGACAGTCATCTCCAGGAAGAAAGAAAACAAGAAAAAGGAATCTCTGTCAGCAAACTTGCGTCCTGTAAGCCTTCATCAAAAACGTTTATATTTGAAAAAGAAAGGATAATAGGCAAAATATTTTAAAGATTGTAATAAAGTGTATGAAAGCCAGCAATGCATAATTTTAGTAACAGAAGACATAAAAACACGCAATATATGAGAGGAAACAATATAAAGACAAATATGTTACTAGGGATGCATGGCAATGAACATATTATCAGCATAGACATGATGGTACATGTAAACAATGAAACCAGGGGTCCGGAAATTCATATCCAAGGATGAACATGTCAAGGATAAATAAATATTGTGGTGTCATTAAATTGTAAGTTTTAAATTCTAATGCTAGTTAAGACATGGCGTCCAACCGATCCGTGAGTTTTTATATATGATGGTAGAGTAGAGGCAGATGGAAACCCAGAAGTGATTGGACGACGCATTCTCAACTCTCAACACCTTCGGTAAATATCGATCATGACCATTTTTAACGTAAACTAAGATATAGTGTTCAACCACTTCAAGAGTACATGAATAGTTGAATACTTGAGTACCGAGAGTACATATATGTTGAGTCCGAAATAGCTGAACTACTCATCCTTAATTACCCCAACACCTCCGGCAAGCATTAGTTTAGCTATTTTTGAGTTAGCACAGGTTCAAGTACAGGATAGCATAATACACGAATACCGGAGAATTGGAATACATGAATAGGAAAATACAAGAATATAGGAATGCATGAATATAGGTTCATGAATACATGAACACGTGTAGAAGAAGTTATGTCAAGTACTTGATATGATACCAAGTATCTATATATACACGAAGCATAGTCAAGTTTCAGAACAGAAATCAACTTAAATCAACTACTTCGTAACACTCTTACAAATAGTCTTATTATATATTTCATATATGTCAATGTATTAGTTAGCCAGTTAAAATATAAGTGGTTTTAAGCATGTATTCACATTAGCTATAGAGTAATAAAATGTACATATTCACAAAGGTTATACACCTTATGGATACAATCATATCATAGCATGTGATAATTAAAAGATCATAATCATGCTATTATTTTATTTTAGTATTCTCACGTTCCCATAATTATGTTGTATACTTGTGCATTGGCACACGATACACATAATACTGTGTGTAATTTTGCATCTATTGTATATATTGTGCGTATGAGTTATGTAGTACAACATTAGTTTTAATTTTAACACACATTAGGTGGTTATGTTCTATTTAAAAGTCATTAGGTGTACATCAGTGTTATTTTATCATTTAGTTAATAAGTTGCATGTTTCATTAAGTGATTGTTGATTAATAGCAATATGGCACAAGCAGGTTGTATGTATTAGAATGTAGTATCGGGTAGATGAAAACAAAGTTGTCCTGAATTCCCTTCTCTAATTTGTCATATAGATCTAGCAATAATATATTTTCCATTACTCCAATTATTAGAATCGCACTTGTTGCCACTTTAGCTCTAATCATATACCTAGTTTGGTAAAGTTAGCACTGCAACATAAATCGATGAAGTTGAAATTAAATAGCTAATAAACAATTTGCTGATTTAATGGAAGCTCAAAAGCCCATAAACCAAAATAATGCAGCGGTAGGAAAGGAGAAACATTGTTTTAAAGGAAGGCATCAATCAACCACCATGGATGAGGGAGTTGTTGATCAAACTGAAATGTAAAAGTATGCCAATCAAGTCTTAAATGAAATATTAGAGAACTTGGTGATATTATATCAAATATTAGCATATGGGTCTCTCAATTAATGAATTGACAAAGTAGTTTCTATATTAACTAAATCCACCGTCCAAATTATTTATAGTGACCTTCCATGTAGACACTATAAAGAATTCAACTATGCCTCTAACTTGATGTTCAAATTTGCATTGCATCCAATTGATTAGTTTGCTTTTCAGCTAGCATCACCACCTCTTATAGTACAAAATTTTAAATGTTTAAAGTAACCTAAATCATTTCAAGCACGACAGGGATTAGTGAGTTAAATTGTACTAAATCATTAGCAGATTATATCTTGGGAAACTAAATTCATAACTTTAGATTGTAACGACTGACTAGACCAATGTTATCTGGAACGCGAAACGTTTCGGTACACAAAGAAAACGGAAACGTGGAATGCCACTTGTTGTGGAACGCGATACGATAAGGGTACTCTTCTTCTATATGCTTGTATAGGATGAAAAACGTACCTCTAAAAAAGAAAGTTTTTTTGGGACCGTTTGTAAGTATGTGTGTATTTATGTATAATATACATAAATATAATACAATTTCTTTGGTTAAAAGATAAATATGTTTTAGTATAATTTGACACAAACCCAATTATATGTCCTATTTAACTAAAGTTTTGATCGGATCAGTGATTCTTCCGATCCAGAGCGCTAGTGTTCCCGAATTCGGAACGATCGTTCCAAATAGCAAGTCGCTAGCAGTTTAACGATTATGGTAACAGAGGACTAGACGTAGGATGTACATCTTCATCAACCAAATAATCAAGTTTGCTAATTTTTGAAGTGAATGATAAACTGGCATACACAAAAAATTTATATCTTTTACACACTTCAAGGGATCTTAGATATAAATCGCGTTGAGGACAAGTAAATTAAACTGAAATAAAACCTTCAGCAGATCATCCTGTAAAACTGGATTCATAATATTAAAGGACTGAATGATACATGATATGCATAACATCAAATAAACTAGCATGCACACACAGTTGAAACAAAACTATAAAAATCTATAAATTAACAACATTTACTATCACTACTGAGTAACATATATTATAAACTACCATCCTATATATTAATATTAAAATGAAAACAAAGAATAGGAAGAGAAAAAGGAGACTTACCCAACATTGAGGGGAATGGAGTAGAGGGGAGAGAGCATCGACGACTGGATCGACGCCGACGATAGCGACGATCTCGGATTGGGATCTCAGATTTGGTGCAGCGATGACAAGTGCTGCGAAAGTTAGATGGCTGTTAATGGAGGCCATTTAAGGCATTTTTAAAAACAGTTGCAAAGCTCGGGTAATCAAGGAAGCAAGGCTCGATCTTGGATTGGTTTGGTTGAGTAGAGAAGAAGAAGGCGGCGACGGTTTTGACGGTCACGGAGAATGAGGCGACGATGGCGGTTGGATCGACGACGATCAGGTTTTGGGGCTGCTGTCGAAGAACAAGAGGAGGAAGAAGAAGATGATGGCTGCGACGCTTGACGATGAGGCTATGGTGACAACGCTCGGGGTTGACGGCTGAAGCAAGGTGCTCAGTTTGGGCTGCTTGGCTATGGAGTTCTCGGGTTAGAGAATCGAGAGGAAGGAGATGGGCAAGGACATTGTCGATGGGGTCGCGGCTGGAGTTTTGAGAGGAGAATGCTCGGTCTATGGAGTTAGGGTTTCGACCGATCAAGATGGAAGGAGGATTGGTCGCGGCTAGGGTTATGGGTTTGGCTATGGGTTTGGGTTTTCAGGTTTTGAGACGAGAGGAGAAAGGAAATGTGGATTTTAAGACAAGAGAAGATGATGAGTGGGGTTTGTGGGTTTAAATAGATTGTGAACACTTTTGCACAAACCCAAGGTTTTCTTACAAAAATCCGTAAAATTAAATTTGTTTAAAAAGATTAGCAAAGATTTTCAAATATCTAACATATCTCTTTCCGTATATTTTTTATTTTCTCTTATTCTCTTAAACTAATAAATATGTATAAATACATAAACATAATAATAAAATAATAAAAACTATTGCAAACATAAACACAACATAATAGCTATAATAATTAAATAAATTAACATACCTAATAATATATATTATGCCATACAAGTTGGAGAGGTTAGGGTTTGAATTTAAGACTTATGGGATAGCAATGCAATGTGATAACCAATAGATACAAGAGTGCACTATGTATAGATTTAGAAAAGAAATAACTTATATATAAGTGATTCAAAGAAAAACCTTTTAATCACGAAAGGAAAACTAAAAGGAAGGTGCATGGAATTTGCGGTTGTTACAGAATTTATCTGCGTATGAGTTTATTTGCCTTTATTTCATGGCTCCTACTATATTATTATGAGATTTGAGAGCTGATAAAATTATGATTTTCCTTGACAGACGCTCCATGGAATATACTCTTGGCATGTTGATTAATGAGCCAAATTTGTGTGTATAAGATGTTATTTTTAAAAAATAAAAAACATCTGGCTTATGCAATTACGGCTTCTAAGGGTGAGTTTTGATGATCATAGAACATTCCTAAATGGAGTACTATGATAAGGAGGTTGGGGTTTAATTGACCTATTTTACCAATTAAGATAAAATGGACAAAACTTTTAGCCATATGCTAAATTTCAGTTACAAGGTACTCCACTGAAAAAAAAAATTAGAAGAAAATCATCAAGTTTTAGCAAAATGGACATAATTCATATATCTGTTTTAAGGATAGTTTCTAAAAACTTCCATTTTCTGGATCTTTATCTTGAGATTACCTTCTTTCTTTTTTCCAGGATTTGCAAGTGAAATTGATAACTTCAAGCAATACAAATCAACAGACATATAATGACCCAGCTATTATTCAGGTACTTACGTGAGTTCACAATGCATTAATATGCACTCTAGGCAAGATTTTCATTCTACTGATCTTGTTTCAAGTTTTTCCCCCTCGCAGTCACACTATGCCCATTCACCTCCTACTCATACCCCTCCTGCCTCAGTTGGAGGTGCAACTCTTACAGGTGGAAATACTAATGCAACGCACCAAGATATAGCTAGGCAGCCATTTCCAGATACATATTCATTGTATAATCAGACTGGGGCCCACCCGAGTACTTGGCCATCTTCAGCTTCTCTTCCAAAGCTGGATGGGCCAATGAATTCACAAGGATATATTGGTACATCAAGCGGCCAAGTCCATGCTCAGCCGCAATCTATTCCTTTTAATCTCCATTCATCAAGTTCGCAAAATCCCTTGCAATATCCTGAAAGTTCTGCACAGCGAAGCCCGCCAAATTTTCCTCTAACTCTTCCATCTCAGACTGTGATCTCTAATCTTTCTAACTCATCATTATTGTTATCGAACAATACTTCTTTACCTTCCCATTTACTGACAATGCCCTCTTTTGCTTTGTCTAATCAAGAACTGAGCTCTACGAGTTTGATTTCCAGCAAAGCTGGCCCTTCACAAATGTCACATGTTCCTGTTTCCTCCATGCCTTTCTCCTCATCTTCGTTTCTGGGGTCTGTTTCGGGCCCAATGTCTGCACCTTCTCCTTTGTTAACACCTGAGCAGCTGACTAACTTGATACCAACAGGAGCAGCAGCATCTCTTCATAATTTCTACCCTGAAACAAAAGATGTGGGGTCTTTGATCCCATCATCAAGGAACTCATCATCAGCAGTTTCTGGAATGCCACAGGAACCATTATTGCCATTGCCAAGACATCAACATCAGGTATCACAATATTTTCTTTTTGTTTAAAATAGATAACCAGCCATACCATTGTCAGGTTTCATGTAACTGCATGCATTTCATGAAACTATTGCATTATATAGTCCATTGTAGAATAAGTTATATCATTTTGTGGGAATATTGTTCTTTTTCCTCTCATGCTAATGTTCAGGTGTCTTGTTTTACCTATTTTTGTATATAATTTACTTTTCATTTCATGCTTAGGCTAATCTTGATCCTAGCATACCTTCACGGACTAATATCAATCGTCTTCAACTGTAGATGTGTATGACTTTAATCCATAAAAAAGAATGTTTTAGGTAATGAAGAAAACACATTAACTTCAGCCAGACCGCTTATGAATGTATATAGCATATATAAATATGCTTCAGATATAACTTGTCCCAGTGTCCCTGGTTCTGTACTAATATCTATTTCTGTAAACAATAGATGTGGGTGGTGTTTTCCATGCCAACATCTTTTAGGAATGAAGGAAATGCAGAGCAACTTCAGCATATTGCTCATGAATATATATAACATACAATAATGCTTATGATATCTCTGCTTCTGAAGTCCAGCATTTGAGTTTAGCTGCCTAAGTTGTAAAAAGCGCTAGGCAGTAGCGGTCCCGCGGCTACCGCCTAGCGCTTAAGTGCCTAGTAGCGGTCCTGCGGCTACCACCTAGCGCTTAAGTGCCGAAGGCGCTGGCTAGGCGGTATAACCTTTACATGCATATATGCAAAAATATTTAATTAAGGACTTCACTAATATTCAAAAAATATTTTAAAAATGAAAAATATTATTAGAACCTTAAAGAACATACATGAAAAGTGCAAGAAACGATGTAACGTTTATATCATTACTTGGATAATTTTGAATTACCATCAAATTAATGGATTACAATGTATGAAGCAAGGGTCGAGGTTTCGGCCGAAACCTCCGATACGTGGTGGTTTCGTATCGGTTTCAGTGGAGACCGATACGAAACCCTGAGACCGATACGAAACCAACCAAACAATATCGTTTCGACCGAAACGTTTTAAAACTTAATTTTTTATAGAATTTTTACCGTCATTGTGATCATTGTAGGCCTTCGCTGTTAGAAAACCATAAAAAAGTGAACCAAAACCTTATATTAATACTTATCTAAGTACACTTTTCGAAATATTTTGCATCATGGCTGAACTTTTAAACACTATGATCATTGTCTTGTAATATAGAACCATAAAGTTAAGTATTTAATATATCTACACTTATGTATGTTATATTATCCCCAAAACCGAAACCCGAACCGAGATTAGCGAAACTAGCCGAAACCCAGCGAAACTAATAAAATTATGAGAGGCCGAAAACAAGTTTTTTAACCTTGGTAAGAAGTTCCTAAAAGACGCCCTTTATTCCACCTAGACAGGTTGATCGGCTTAACATTTGAACTCTGACGATTTACCCACTTAGTTCTGCCGCCTAGCCCCAAAATGGAGCGGTCTAAGGCCGCTTCTGTTTAGGCGGCCGCCTAGACCGCTTCTTAAAACCGTACCTGTTTCATAATAAACACATTGACTAATACTTGGGACATGTTCTATAATGTAGAATGTGTTCCATCCGCACATCTGACTTTGTTGACGCTCGAGGTGATATACTCTATTGCTGATTGTCCCTTAGAGGCCTATATGCTGATTGCTGGTTGTCATGATAGTCAAATCAATATTTCAGCATATTTGAAATAATACCTGGAATATTTTTGCATTTATCGAAATTTAAGATTTCTGACATTAAAGTTTCAGGGCGAACGTGGGGTGACACAGTTCACTGATGAATTTGACTTTACGGCCATGAATGAGAAGTTCAATAAAGATAAAGTCTGGGGTTCTCTTGGAAAGGAGAAACAGAAAAGCAACACTGGAGATACATATGACGATCCAAACTGTTACAGTGTTGAAGTCAACGAGGGTTATGTACAAGATACCCCCAAGCCTGAGAGCAAAGTATGTTGTTATCTCTGCTTATTTTTTCTTTGCTTAATTATAGCTCTTTGAGAATTATATGTTTTTGTCTAATTGTGTTGGGACACCATGCTTCATCAGCTCCAGCTCCGCTAGTTACTCAAAAAGGCAACTCCTATATGCAGCTTCTGGCTGTTACCAGACTACATATGATATAATTAACCTACAAACAGTCTCTTTAAATGAATCGTTTGGTACGTGGCAAATTTTATACAATATCCTATTGACCAAAAATCTTACAGTGTTAATCACTTGGGGGCCGATTGGGTTTGGAGTTGGAATATTTGGATTTATATTTCAACTGGAGTTTACGCCATGCAAACTCTTATTTGCAAGGTCCTAACATCCGTGTAAAAATTAACTGACATGTTTGCAAATTTCTCTATACTCAAAAAATGTTTTTGTTGTCTCATTTCTTGTAGTTTGGAGGTAGGTTTGCAACTTAGAGTACTTTGGTTATCTCAGTATTAAGGTTAAGTATCACCTTGCTTATCTAAACTCCAAAATGAAAGCGAAATGGGGCATATTTAGGTATTTTGAGTTAAGTTTCGATACCTTAGCAGAACCCTGGTCATCCTAACTTAATTCCAAAGCTCTAAACCGGTGCACCAAAAATTAGATACTCCCGCCGTTCACAATTATTTGTCCTTTTAGGAAGTTTTTTTTTGTCCTGAATTACTTGTCCTTTTTTGATATGGATATGAATAGTATAGAATCTCTGGCCACATTTATTATTTGTTTTTATAATTATTTGTTTTTATAAAATATCTAAACTAATCTCAATGAATTTAAGAATATGAGAAAATAACATTCATTTAATATGAGGATAATTTAGGAAAATTTACTAGGATGACGATATTATAATTTCTCTTTTAAATAGGTTTTAAATCATACCTTAATTGCCGTGCAAAAGTTTAAAAGGACAAGTAATTGTGAACGGAGGGAGTAGTATGTTAGGGTATTAAGCATACGATATTTTTGCAGTGAGACTGATAGCACTATGTTCTTGCAGCCTGTATACAATAAGGATGATTTCTTTGACACAATTTCTTGCAATTCCCTTAACCGAGGAGGATGGGGTGGTGGACGAACGAGATCATATGAGCGAAAGAAACTTGACACAGAGGTCTGGATATACTTCACTTTATCGCTCTATTTAAATATTGATTACTTAAGTGAGCCTGTTAACAATGTCAGATTTCTCTTCCAGACTTTTGGTGAATTTGAGCCGAGGGGTCCTACGGGTTATGGATATCGTGGGAGGGGTTATGGGGGATACTACTATGGTGGAAGAGGTCGCGGCGGCGGTTATGGACCTAGTTACTGAAAATGTTTTTCTTTTGTTTTCACCCATAGGTGCGTGCTTTGAAGACTTCACTAGTATTTTCGTTAACACCGGAGTTTTAGTTGTCCACCTATCCTAATCTCTCTTTTACGTGTAATGGTTGGTTGATTACAGAAATTCTCCCCTTTCTCTTTCCCCTGTACGGGCTTTTATTTTCGGTATCTAGTGGTAAGATTACGACGTCTGATGTTGTCAGTATATCGCCTTGATTCAGCAGTCATGTAATGAAATCCAAAGTTCCAGCATGTACATGTTTGTATGACAGTTTTCAGTTGATTTAAATAGTGCCTTGTTATATGTTATACGGTAAATAGGAGGAATATAGAAAATTATCTTTTGGAGCCAGACATGATTGGGATTATTTTGGATGTTTATAATGATTTTTGCATTGGAAGCTAGTGTTGGCATGATCAAGGAATAAACAATACAAGAAATCTATGCAATTTTCTGGGATTAGATACAATGAGTTCCGTTTTTATGATGTGTTTCCTTGTCAGTTTGTTGACTTTAATATCCGGCCTGCATGCTTACAAGCAAATTTGATGTTTGCAAGGATGTACACGGAGAGCGTGGATTTGACATATCCATATTGAGTTGCGCAGGGAATACGGAGAATTATCAGATATACGGAGAATTATCAGAAATGAGAATTACTATTTGTATTCCAATAAGGATACTAGATGAATAGTAGAAATAAAATATCTGATAAAGTAAAAAAAATATTTTTGATGCCAGACATGTTTACGAACGTGATTTTGTTGTCATATCTGGTTCCATGGTTATTGGCGGATCCGGATATTTACTCATCAGAAGATGAAAATTAATATCTGTATTTCTTAAATATCGGATGATGCAGATACGGAGGTGCCTCAGATTATCCAACCAGGTTTACATTCCTGGATGTTTTGATTGGTCACTTCACTAACATCGCAATATGTCGGGCAACTTCCATCAAGCACCTGAAACTATCCAAGCATTCATGGCTGATGCAAAGATACCTCGGTTAAAGATCACTGTCTACCAAGTTAAACTAACCGGAATGTGCTGCACAGACACTCGTCGCGGGACCGAAGCAAGATGGTTTGGGTCTGAGTTCTTGCTTTGGGTCCGAGTTGTTGGGTCAAAGGCCAACAAGACGATCTTTTATTCTAAACTTTTAGAGTCGAATCAAAGCTAGAGCCAACATTAGGGGTAATCATAAGCCCAGGTCGAATGAATACCTTTGTTAAGATGATATTGGATACAAAATGCCAATGTCAACATGAAATGCATTATTATATCACATGTTTGTTACACTTTCAATTATTATTAAAAAAATGTATATAGACTTTGTTTTTGTGTACTTTACAAAGAATCTATGCTTGTGGTTAGTAGAACAAATCAATAAGAATTTGAGTGTCTTGTGGTGGGGGAGGTCCATATGAAGAAGAAGACCAATGGAGGCCATCCATTCTTGACTCACCCCATCCATCTACTCTCAAGAATATTCTATCCCTTGAAAGTTTCCTAATCTACTTTCCTTCTTGCTCTTCATTTCCTTGATTCCTTTCCTCGTCCGGACCAGTCCGTCTCTGCATTGTCTCTGCCATCATTGTCGTAACCGTGAGACCGATTACTAGAACCACGGTTGTCACGGCCAGGACCGCCGATCCAGCGTACACGCCGTCCTTCACAACGTAACATTCTCCGTTCATCCATCCTCGGCCATACGGTTGCCTATTGCTCATGCTCGATCCTGTTCCCAACATCACCGCCGCCAGTCCGAAGCTAAGCCTGTAAATTACAAGAAACTACCATTGGCTATCAAATGTTTAGAGAATGGTTAGAAATATAATTAAAGAAGAGAAACACCTACCATGACAGGACTAGGAGGGTGATGGAGATACATTGCGTTCTTCTCGACTTGTTGCCCCCTTTGGCACACATCCCTGCTGCTACCACCGTCGTACCCACAATCTGCGCGACGGAGAGGCACACGAGCGCGGCCACGCTTAAACCGAACGCAGGGCTCCTTGGCAAATAACATAAACTTCCGTCTATCTGCACGTCCTTTTCCTACAAACGAAACAACACTAGCACTGAAATGCATTGAAATTGTCTACCTATAATTTTCAAAAGAGTAAGCATTCGAGGATATTATATGCACCTTTAGTTTCTTGAATTCGGCCGTGATGCAGCAAGAGAAGGCGGTGGCTCCAAGCAAGATAACGAAGAAGATGATGATCAGAATCGCTCTACATTGAGGTTTCTCCATTTCTTTTCAAGGCTTTGCTATTGTGGAGAATACAAGAGAAGTTTTGGCTCTCTTATATGCTTTGTATTTCTTCCTCTATTATTTGAGTATGCGTGCGTGTGTGTGTGTGTGTGTGTGAGAGAGAGAGAGAGAGAGAGAAAGAGAGAGAAACTTGAATGGTGTGTGTTTGATCCTAAGTTGTGCGTATATGGGGGAGGAGAGGGAGAGACTTGGACTTTGATCTTTTTTTTTTTTTTTTGTATTTGGTTTCTTGCGTAGAACTTTCTTTAAAGCAAAGGAGGTCAAATGCATTAGAATTAGTCCCATATTTACAAAGGGAAGATGGTGGAGGGATCCACTTCATTTTTTTCTTTCTTTCTCATACCTTCTTTTCTCTCTCTCTCCTTTTCATCCAGTTGTCTATTTTGAAAGGGAAGACAGAACAGAGGTGGATGCACGTGAAAATTTGGAAAATAGGGATGTAGACTTATATGGATAATCTGAGCCGGATTTTGTATGCGTATCCGATTTTCAACAAGTTATTTTCATTCTCTGTGACTGTCTATATCCATTCTATATCCGTTAATGGCATTGAATATGGATATGATACCAACTATATCAGTTCCATATCGTATCCCATATCAAACATAATAATTTTTTTTCTTCTATTGGATACACTTTTTTCAATATTAATTCTTTTCCTATCCATATTTATATCAGCATTCGACTCTTGCCAAATATGGAAAATAATTTTCATTCAAAGCAAACTAGAAAGTTGGAACATGCATGCCGAATATATCTCTCCAAACAGACTTAGCAAGCGGGCAATCGAACAAAATATGGAAAGTTGTTTCAGTATCAATTCCGTATGATAAGCAAGAATTATATATCTCCAATCCAACCCCTCTTAGACAAATTTTCCTTTGAGAACCGAATCAAAAGCCATATTTTAAGAGGAGCCACAGAACACCCCCACCCCCCCACCCCCCATCCACCCCCCACGCCACCCCACCCCAGAGAATGGTGTTAAAATGAAATACCCCCATTATTGATAAATTGAAAAAGAGAAATGAAGGAGGGGATAAGAGAATGAGAGGTAAATTAGGATGAACTTTTGAATCCTAATCCAAGTTAGTTCTACAGCAAATCTCAGTTTAAAGTTATAGAAGGTACTATTTGATCATTCAGGAAGTTTTAACGGTTGTATTTAGAAATAGTATGCTTTAGAGGTTGTATTTAGAATTAGCTAAGTTTTAGGGATTCAATGTAGAAAAAACCCTTTTAGTTAACACTCGGGCCCCGTTTGGGAATGGAGTTAAGTTAACTAAACTGCAATTTCATAAAGTTAGCCTCAGTTAACTCCAAAATGCTTACTTTGCCTTGTTAGGTAACTATTTTGGGTTGAGATAACCGCAATTATCTCAGCCCAAAACTTGAGATGACCGCGGTTATCTCAATCCTATCTGACCAAAGTTTTGTAAACTCCATTTTTGGAGTTTAGGGATTGCAAACCACAGTTTGCATACTCTCTAGCTCCACTTAAAAATAAACCATAGTTATCCCAACTCCATATCCAAACTAGGCCTTATGCTTGGGGTGTATTTTTTGGAAAAACAAATTTGAGTTGTCTTTTTTGAAAATATGAAAGTTTGGGGATCCAAAATATAAAAAAAAAAAACCAAAAAATATTGGTCTCACTAAAGGAAAAACATGTTTAAAACTCGCCTTCAAACCTGCGACATTGAGGACTTTATCAAAGCCTGAACATTTTGACCATTTATTGAGGTTTTAAATTCGAAAAAAAATCTGTATTGACCTTTCCAACAAATACTTCAAATAATAATAATAATAATAATAATAATAATAATCTTATAATCCAGAAGGAAAAAACCTAGAAAATGGAAGAGACATCATACACTACCAAAGAGCACAAAATTGGTGTTGGGTTGCTTGAAAATGAAGTTAAATATAATAGATGTTATAACTTATGAAAACAAAGACGCAAAATGCAAAAATTTATGCAGTTGCATTACATGTTGCGAATTTGAAAACCAATAATTGCTGGAGGTGTCATATATACTTGCTAGCAACGGCTTCCACGTAATTCGCAAATACGAAGTCCAAAGTTAAGAAAAATGATTTTAATTTAAATTTTTAATATTATATTATTTATAAATTGCAATATTTTAATTTTATGAACTTCATATATATATAAAATATATGGCAAATTAACTAGCAACTGCTGTATTTTTTACAGCTTTTCATTATTTTCTTTGCTACCATACGAAAATCGAGAAATTTAAAGAATTTTAATATTTCCACTTTTTAAAATTTCCTCTTTTTTTTTCTTTCAGTTTTTTGATATTTTACTTGTTATAGCATATGAGAATCATTAAATAAATTAAAAATGTTTTTTTTTATTTTAAAATTTCAACATTTTTGCATGCTATATAGCACATGACTATTGTTGTGTATGCCACCCATTCCAATCCCTATTTGATTTCCTTGTTTGATTCGGCAATATCACGGAGATTGGACAGATTCAAATTTATCTGTAAGTAAGGGGACAGACGTCTAGAACTATAACTTCAGACATCTGTCAGCGCTCTGTATGTTCGCATACTTTGGACAGACGTCTGACTAGAATATATCAGACGTCTGCGAACGCTTTATATCTGCGAAGCTTAATGACCATACGTCTGAAGCTACTTCTTCAGACATTTGGGGATGCTCTGTTGTTTTGAAGACTTCATGAGAAGATGTTCAGTTGATAAAACTGTACATTTGTTATTACATTTTTCCTACTATTTCTATATTAGAAATTTTTTTTTATAATATATGATACATATGAGGGTTTATCTGTAAAAAGACTATTTTCATGTATTTATATATTATAATTAGCATTTGGTAGGAAAATATATGCAAGAAATATCATTAACCAAATCTTAACTCTACTAAATATTATTTGAGTTGTGCAGAATTTTCAGGCCTAAAATCAAGGAAATCAAGTTGTTAAAGCAAACCTGCCTAATTAAGAAATCAAAATTAAGAAATCAAGTCTGGCAGCAACTACGAGAAGATTTCCAAGTTCCAAAGCTTCCAGAGATTGCCACATGTCACAAGGATCTACCCTAAGAAAAATGATGAAGAGATCTTGACCATTGGCCGCGGATCCGCGGCCATACCCCCTTTTGGGCCACGGATCCGCGGCAGTCAAGAGGAGTTAGAAGTTGCATTTTTTGGGGGAGAATCTTTATAGTTAGCTTCCATATTTGGAAGAAAGAGTTCTGGCCTTTGGGCTATAAATAAAGACCGAGAGCCTCTTGGAAAAATCATCAAGCCGACGAGA
Source organism: Agapanthus africanus (assembly GCA_030015575.1). Lineage (NCBI taxonomy): Eukaryota > Viridiplantae > Streptophyta > Magnoliopsida > Asparagales > Amaryllidaceae > Agapanthus > Agapanthus africanus. Next base: position 889,371,691 of record JASDDO010000024.1, on the reverse strand, counting down.
TCACGAAGTCTAAGACGGCTCACGTATCCAGGCTGATCATCAATGGTTCATCAACCTCCTTAGAAGAGATCGAGAAGCAAACTAGTATTTGTAATCATTTTCTAAAGAATCAAAGTGTAATGAATATTGTTGATTAATAAAGGTAGCTTTTTTTTTCTTATTCTATTTCTTCGTAGTTTAATTATGCATTTTCTCTCCATCTCTTTTTCTCCCAACATGTACGAGTAATTCTCCTCTTGTTAGGGTTCGTAGGATTAGGGTAGGCTAATGGATGATGAATATCTCTAAATCCTTTTTAAGTCCTATAAAGTTTATGAAATTTATCAAAAGAATCATTAACATCCTAATCGGGCACGCTAACAATTCTTTGTTTGTTCCGACCGCAATTAGAGATTAGATTAATGATTGTTTTGATAAAGGCTAGATATGAACGGAGTTCCGTGTCGAGATAAGGGTTAAGAGTGGGATTCCTTTTCCCTCCAGAAACCCTAATCTACACGCATAACCGTCGTTCTAGTTTTAAATCTATTAAAGGATAAAAAAGAGTAACTTTTAATTAATCATTCATAACTACTAAATCCTAACGAACCCTACAAGCCCCCTTATTATATTAACTACATCCCTAAAATAATCTAGATCTATATTTTTGCATTCTTGCTTAACGTAGATCTAGAAACCATTCTTCAAAATTCTTTATCCCTCCTATCTATCTCAACACATTTAAGGTAAGAGTAAAAGATTCAACGTTTCCCTGAGGACGACCCGTACTCACCTCGGTCTAGCTACACACGACACCGTTCTGATTGCGGTTAAACTACTATAAACAATCTTTCGTACCAATCAAATGAAATACCCCCAAACTTATCTTTGATCGTCCCGAGCAAACTAGTTTATTCAAGAGAAGGAGAAAACTAAGCACACTTTCGTAGGCAAACACGATTGCACTGAGCACGTGCAACAAGCCGTTAAATCTCTAGGTGTCCCTAGTAGGAGGAGTGTTGTCTCCTGAGGGTTTTCAGCGGATTACACCCACAAAATCCTATAATAAAAGAAAAATGGTGAAATTTACATATAAAGATAATAACCATAAAAGAAATACTTTGAAAATTTAGATTTTCCAACTATACTAACTTTTCAGTTGTCATGAGCCCTATCTTAATAGTCATGAAAAGATGATAGAAATCACATCATCCCTCAATAAAACATCGTCTTTATTCTTCATTCCTACCTTTCATCCAAATATCGATCATATAACCCTACGTGTGTGTAAAGAACATCCCTACACCCGGAGAATTCAATTCAAGCTATCATACTCTTGTCCATCTGCCTCAGTACTTTTTAATTTTATGAATATTTAGATTTGCACACACATTTTTATGCGACCGTTAATACTTCTTGAGGTACTAACCGACCGATTACTCATGTAGTTGCTGATTAGGTGATAATATTTTCCTCGTCTTGCACCATCTAAGGCTTAACAGTGACTCCCAAACCAGTTGGTCTAAGACACTAGGTGATGAAGCATCCTCGCTATATTTTTTTATTGCTGCCTTGGCGATAACAAAACCAGTGTTCATTTTTCTTTTCACTATTTTTATATTTTCTTCATTTTTTTCATTTCCTTCATATTTTGGCTTTTAGACAAGAGCATTTCAAGGTATGCTCTACTATCCCGAGTTTCAAGACGTGTGTAAGTGCATATAGTAGGGTATCAACATTCAAATGTTTGGCTTCCAGAATAGAAACTATTTTTCAGACTTATTTTTATCCTCAGATTAGTGACTTCCTTCATCTTACTAACCCTTGGGACAACAGCTCATAACTACTTATTACTAGTTCGTTTAAGAAAACTTCTAATTTTCTTGGTTTTCTTAAACTATTCCTATCTTTTGGATGTAATTTTTCACTTTCTACTCTTTTGTTATAAAAGAAAAAAAATTTAAATTTTTTTGAAAATGTTGTGCTTATGCAAAATATGATGTGTAAATAAGCACAAACCTCCCCCAAACTTGTTTTCAACAGTGTCCTCACTGTTGCTATCTGCTGGATCACAAAAACCTATAAACTTGGGAGGACATTATTAATGGGGGCAAGAATATATGAAAGTGAAAATCCTCCCCCAAACTTATTTTTGGCTCACAAATTTGAGGGCAAAAGTTATGTTCAAGAGCCAAAAATATAACCCCCCTCAAACATGAGTTAGACAATACGAAGCATTTTAAGAGGGGGTGAGTCATTTGGTCAAAGTAAGACTTTACAAAGATTAAAAGTTAATACCAACCATTCAAAGATTTTATCAGTATAGTGTATAGGTCGGTAGAAGAATGTGTTGTATCGAGTCAAGAAAAAATAGGGAAGGGATAAGAGGTGGTCTGAAAAGGGTTTGAAATTAGAGAAAAGAAAGAATGATGATGAATGTGAATGATTAGGAAGAAGGAATGATGACGGTCCAACCTCTATAGGTGGAGATTGATCAATCACAAAATCCGTATAGTTTAAAAATTCAAGTTCGTCAGCAAAAATTTCTTCAAAACTTTTATCAATGGTGTGATTGAACATTTTGCTGTCAAAGAGTTTTGTGCCAGAATTTATCCTACTTGATTCATAAAAAAATATTGAGGTAGAGATCTCGAAAAACTCATCTACCTCATTTTAAAAAATATCCAAATCAAGTTGAATTTCTGGTATTATTGAACTTGAATTAACAGATTGTGATTTATCAAAACTCACTGAAACTATAGGAACAGAAGAAGAACCGGAGAAAATAGAAGGTGAAATGGGTAAACAAATTGGCGTGTTGAGTATTGCTGTACCAGATGTGGAAGATTGGGGCTGTATTTCGATCTGATCTTCGGGTATACCATTATCATCAACTTCAAGACATATTTGGGGTTCGGGAAGAATTAAAGGCTCAAGATGATGACCACAAGGAAGTGAAAGAATTTGATGAATTGGTGGGACAAAATCATCCAAAATTTCGGGTTCATCAATCAATATATCCCCAACGTCAATCACCTCATTAACGTGAAGGTTAAAATTCTCAAACACCTCATCAAAAGTATGGTTTTCAATCAGTTTTGGTTCAAGAGTGGAGGTGTAGAGATCACAAGGGTTGGGTATGGTTTCACTTGAAATGGACCTTTCACAGTCGGGTAAATCAAACACTACAAAGTCACACAACTTATCAGTCATTCTATTTGGTGTACTTGATGAATCTATGAATCTGGAGTTGTGGATTTCAGTTTGGAATGGGGAGGTTTGATTAGGATGGGTGTACAGTTCTGTCTCACTACCCAAATTCTCATTTTGTCCTTTGCCCGAATCATATACTGAAAAATTTTGGGCTGGTTTGGAATTATTTGCTTGCATCCACTCTGTTGTTTCCTTCCTAATTTGGTTCGACAATTCCAGAAATTTTTCTAATGTTTGCTCAAGACTAGACTTGGGTTGATAAGGGGTTTCAGTATAAGATTGAAATTCCTGTGGATAATTAAAACTCCCAAATGACTGATTAGAAGAACTGTCTAGAGAAGGTGGAAAAGTCGGATTGGATTGATAGGAATAGAATGGTTGCGGAACTTGGGTAGGAGTAGGATCAATATTATGATAAGAAGAATATTGATATGTGTTGGTTGGCTGGTTATGTTCAATAGATATCTTATATGCCACAAACCGCCTATCAAACTCTTCTCTGGACAGTGGTGGTGATGGTTGATATTGGTCCCGGTTGAAACTTTGGCCTCTAGCCCTAGCTATATGCTCAGCAATGGACATTCGTCTAGGGGCTTCCTTACTCTGGGTATCAACTGAAACAGGTGTAGGATTAGGATATGGTTGATAAGACCTAGACTGAGGTGGCCAACTGTTTTTACCCACTTGTTCAATATGATCTCTTAAGGACATGGAAGAGCCGGACGGTATACCGAAGGGATTACGAAAACAAGAGATATCTGGTTGTGGACAGCAAAGCTCGGCAAGTGTTCTTCTGTTTAGGTCACCCATTTATAAGAAGAGAAGAAGGGGGAAAGGGTAAAAAGGGGAGAAAATAATTGGTTTGTTTTCAAAAATGACGGATTTAGACAAATCACACAAAAATGCACAAACAACCCTAGAACTATGGTTACCTAGGTCCAGTCTCTAGACCGCTCCTAGACTTCCAAAGGACAAGCCGTAGGATCAATTCTCTACCGCCTCTTTACTACCCTTGTAGCCAGGTAAGTGCCAGGTGAGTGGGAGGCTCCCCACTACGAAAGTAGTGGTCCTAATTAAGTAACCACTCGCCTTAGACACACTTGCCTAGACACCACAAAAGTAATGCGGATAAGCGATAGATTACCCACGACCTTCCTCTGTCCTTATTGAGCGCGACAGTTCTTAGAGTCTGGTCTAGATATTTTTTAAATTAATGTAGGGTTGATGCAGATGCTCGGTTTGTGATTGGTGGGGCTTAGGAAGGGTGATGAAATCCCCACCTAATCTGGATTTGGTCTTTACCCCTTAAAAATCCGTATTAAAATATGCAAAAACAAACCGCAAAACAGAACTTGCAAAAAGATTTTTGAGCGGCGATATTTTGCAAAGAATCCTGCAGAAAAGATATTTTATTGGATTTCAGAGGAGAGAGAAAGATATAGAAAATATACCAGAGAAGTTTGCAGCCCTAAATCCCCTAACTGGCCGCGCTTCCGCCGCCGATGTGCACTTCCGGCCGCGGTTCCGCCTCAAGGAAGAGGGATAAGGTGTTGATTTTTGCTACGTGGCCTCCTGTACTCCTCTGGATCTTGATGAATGTCTCTGTCACTCTGTATCCTCAAGTCTGTGACTCCAGATTCCCTCGCAAAATTCACACAATAATCGTTAAATATACAATTTGCAGTTTTGTTTTATTTATGATATAGATCGTATAAGAATTCAACACAAATAGTAAGAATAAAAAATTACGCACGTCTCCCCGGCAACGGTGCCATTTGATTGGTACGAAAGATTGTTTATAGTAGTTTAACCGCAATCAGAACGGTGTCGCGTGTAGCTAGACCGAGGTGAGTACGGGTCGTCCTTAGGGAAACGTTGAATCTTTTACTCTTACCTTAGATGTGTTGAGATAGAGAGGAGGGATAAAGAATTTTGAAGAATGGTTTCTAGATCTACGTTAAGCAAGAATACAAAAATATAGATCTAGATTATTTTAGGGATGTAGTTAATATAATAAGGGGGCTTGTAGGGTTCGTTAGGATTTAGTAGTTATGAATGATTAATTAAAAGTTACCCTTTTTATCCTTTAATAGATTTAAAACTAGAATGACGGTCATGCGTGTAGATTAGGGTTTCTGGAGGGAAAAGGAATCCCAGACTTAACCTTTATCTCGACACGGAACTCCGTTCATATCTAGCCTTTACCAAAACAATCATTAATCTAATCTCTAATTGCGGTCGGAACTAACAAAGAATTGTTAGCGCGCCCGATTAGGATGTTAATGATTCTTTTGATAAAGTTCATAAACTTTATAGGACTTAAAAAGGGTTTAGAGATGTTCATCATCCATTAGCCTACCCTAATCCTACGAACCCCAACAAGCGGAGAATTACCCGCGCATGTTGGGAGAAAAAGAGATGGAGAGAAAATGCATAATTAAACTATGAAGAAATAGAATAAGAAAAAGAAAGCTACCTTTATTAATCAACAATATTCATTACACTTTGATTCCTTAGAAAATGATTACAAATACTAGTTTGTTTCTCGATCTCTTTTAAGGAGGTTGATGAACCGTTGATGATCAGCCTTGATGCGTGAGCCGTCTTGGACTTCGTGATCTCGTCGGCTTGATGATTTTTCCAAGAGGCTCTCGGTCTTTATTTATAGCCCAAAGGCCAGAACTCTTGCTTCCAAATATGGAAGCTAACTATAAAGATTCTCCCCAAAAAAATGCAACTTCTAACTCCTCTTGACTGCCGCGGATCCGCGGCCCAAAGAGGGGTATGGCCGCGGATCCGCGGCCAATGGTCAAGATCTCTTCATCATTTTTCTTAGGGTAGATCCTTGTGACATGTGGCAATCTCTGGAAGCTTTGGAACTTGGAAATCTTCTCGTAGTTGCTGCCAGACTTGATTTCTTAATTAGGCAGGTTTGCTTTAACAACTTGATTTCCTTGATTTTAGACCTGAAAATTCTGCACAACTCAAATAATATTTAGTAGAGTTAAGATTTGGTCAATGATATTTCTTGCATACATTTTCCTACCAAATGCTAATTATAATATATAAATACATGAAAATAGTCTTTTTACAGATAAACCCTCATATGTATCATATATTATAATAAACACTTTTTCTAATATAGAAATAGTAGGAAAAATGTAATAACAAATGTGCAGTTTTACCAACTGAACAGAAGACATTTGGCAATGCCTTCTTCAGACGTCTGTCGTGTCTTGAGCCGGATAATTTATTAGTTGGAAAATTAGTTATTTGGATCAATCTTTTCAATACTATATATATTGTAGTATTTTGTAACCCTAGATTAAGATAGCTTTTATGATATTTTGAGAGAACCCTTTTGTTATTTGTGAGAGCTAGGGTTTTCGAGGGATTTGTGATTCATGCACCGTTTGTATTCCTCCGTATTTTGGTGATTAATAAAAGCTTCTCCTTTGCCTTTTGATTAGTACTTTTATTTCTTATTTGTCTGTCTGATTACTTCTCTATATCGATTGTGTTATTGCTTCATGACCGTCTCGGCGCAACAAACTAGTATCAGAGCCAACAAACTAGTATCAGAGCCACGTTGTATTGTGTTTGGGGATCTTTTGTTTAAACCATTAGATCTTTAATCTTACGATCTAGGTTAACGGTAGGTAACGACACTTGTGTTCTCTTCCTCATTTTCTTAAATCGTGATTTTGAAATTTTTAGGGTTCGTTAGTACTCAAGGTGTTTTAGTTTGATCCTGCATCATGTCTCTGACAATCATGAAGTTCGATATTGAAAAGTATGATGGAAATATGAGTTTTAGTTTATGGCAAGTCCGTATAATTGCCGTATTGGCTCAAAATAATTTGAGAAAGGCGATTCTTGAAAAGAATGCAAAACCTTTCACTATGACGGAGGAAGCTTGAGAGAATGAAAATGCCATCATGGCTATCCGGTTGTGTCTGACGAACGAAGTTTTGCAAGAAATTTTGGTAGAAAATACGGCGGCTAATTTGTGGATGAAGTTAGAGGAGTTATATTTAAGAAACCCTCTCACAAATCGACTCATGTTGAAACAGCGTCTCTACACACATCGTATGTCAGAAGGCTCTCAAATCAAATCTCACATCGGTGAGTTTAATTTGATCATTACGGATCTGGATAAGATCGATATTAAGATTGATGATGAAGATCAAGCTATTCTATTGTTATGTTCGTTGACACTCTCTTATAAGCACTTTCGTGACACCATGGTCTATGGACGCGATGCAATCTCAACCAAAGAAAATTTGATGAATAATGAGAAGATCGATAAGGAGTTAACTTCTAACGAAGGCGACGGTCAATCTTCAGGCTTATTTGTTCAAGGGCGAGCGGAGAAGAGAGATCCGGAAGGTAGCAAGAGGAAGTCAAGATCGAAGTCCAAGAATAAGAAATTGACCTGCAACTATTGTAAGAAAAAGGGACACTTTAAGGTCGATTACTTTAAATTGCAGAACAAACTAAAACAGGAAGACAAACAAAAGGAGTCTTCAGCCGAAACTAGTATAGCGGAAGGAGATCTTCTTATAGTTCTTGATAACACACCGATCCAAGGACGAATAGATCATAAATTCAGGCCGTTCCTACCATATGTGTCCCAAAGGGATTTTTTCACCATCTATGAGTCCATTGATGGTGGAGTGGTTTTGATGGGTAATAATAGTTCTTGTCGAGCTATTGGCAAGAGGACGATCTAAATCAAGATATTTGACGGCGTTGTAAGAACATCAGCGGAAGTTAGGCACGCACCTGACTTAAAGAAGAATGTTATCTCTTTAGGTGCACTCGACGACAAAGGTTACAAGTTTTCCCCGGAGTTTTGAAGGTAACTAAAGGTGCTCTAGTTGTCATGAAGGGCTTGAAGAAGGGGTTCTTGTATTCGTCGCAGGATTCAACGATTTCCGGTTCGGCGACTATTTTATCATCAAAATCTATGTTAGATTTGGATGCAACCGATTATGGCACATGAGGCTCGGGCATATGAGTGAGAGAGGTATGGCCGAATTGTCGAAGCAGGGTCTATTATGTGGACAGAGTACATCGAAAATGGAGTTTTATGAGCATTGCATATTTAGGAAGCAGAAAAGAGTTAGCTTCAGTTCGGCGGTGCACAACACAAAAGGTACTCTTGATTATATCCATTCAGATCTTTAGAGACCCTTTCCAGTTGCTTCTAAAGGATGCAGTGCGAAGTATCTGCTTACTTTTATTGATAATTTTTCGAGGAAGGTTTGAATCTACTTCTTGGAGCACAAGAGTGATGTGTTTCTTACGTTCAAGAAATAGAAAATGTTACTTGAGAAGCAGACATGCAAGTAGATCAAAAGACTAAGGACGGACAACGGGTTGGAATTTTTGTGGTGGAGATTTCAATAATTTCTGCAAAAATGAAGGGATTGTTTTGCATCATATCATTATCTACATACCACAGCAGAATGGAGTTGCGGAGCGTATGAATCGGACTCTTTTGGAGAAAGCGCAGTGCAAGTTGTCTAATGCAGGACTTGGCAAGGAGTTTTAAGCACAAGCGATAAACACGGCGTGCTATATTATGAATCGGTAACCTCATACATCGCTTGGTAGTAAAACACCGGAGCAGGTATGGTCTGGGAAGCACGCCGATTATTTTACACTTAAAGTGTTTGGTTGTCCCGCATATGCACATTGTCATGAAAGCAAATTGGATTCTTGAGCGAAAAAGTGTATTATTCTTGGTTATGCTACCGGCGTTAAAGATTATAGGTTGTGGTGTTCGGATCCTAAGTCTCCAAAATTTATGATTAGCAGAAATATGACTTTTAATGAATCTGCTATGGTGAAACCGAAGATTGTGAAATCTCTAAGTAAAGATGATTCAAGAGAGGACGAGCCGGGCTTTGAAATCGAGGTCGGTGAAAGCTCGGATTCGCTGGAGAACTCTCCTTCACCATCTTCTGTTGAAGCTCAAGATGAGCAGTCCTAAGATGAGGAGTATCTACTCTCTCGTGACTGACAAAGAAAGGATATTAGACCGCCGCAAAGATATGGCTACGATGATTTTGTGGTGTATGCGTTGTCCGTTGTAAAGACGGTTGATAGTAGCAAGCCTATGAGCTATCAAGAAGCTATCTCATTCGATGAGTCAGCTCATTGGCTAGTCGCTATGAATGAAAAGATTGAGTCTCTTCACAAGAACCAGACATAGAAGCTCATTAAGCCCGAAGGAGGAAAGAAAGTAGTTGGCTGCAAGTGGGTTTTCAAGAAGAAGGAAGGAGACCAAGGGTTTTTGGATACTCATTATAAGGCACGGTTGGTAGCTAAAGGTGTTAGGAATATGTATAACCTAGAGGCCATTATTGTATGATATAATGGATACTTGGACATATATATAGAGAACTTTCTTGCTCGACATGATAGTATACTATCTGGTTGCTCTTTATCTTAACATGTACACTGGTATTATTATACTGTCTCTCATATACATGTTGATAAAGCACTTAGGATGTTTGCTTGACTACCAGGACTATGATGCAGATCATCCTACTGGGACTTGTGTAGTCTACAAGCACATCCTTCAACAGTTTCTAGTCGAGGGAGTATCGAGACAGGGCATCAATATTCCAGAGTAGACTAGTGTGTACGTTTCTTGACCCTATAGGGGGCGATGGTTGATCCCATATCCATTGGTGTTTGACATCAAAAATTATACACAGGTGCTCATTAGAGAATGGGTATACTGAACAGGACTCGCCGAGAACTCCTAGATGGTACTATACCCATCGTCAGATAGCAGTTCTCTGGTGAGACTGGTACATGTTACTCTGTAGACCCGAGATCGTCATAAAGTCTTGTGTAGTTCCCACTGTGCTTTGATTTCCTCCCTACCACAGCTCAAAAGAGTCGTGCAAACAGGTGGATTTTGGGTACAGTCCCGAGTCACATAGAAGCAGTGAGCGATAGGATGGGTTTCGTCTCTCCCGGTATAGGGAGTTGATATTGCGTTATGCTCGATTGGCTATAACAGGAAGTCCCTGGTTAGGCCTATTGATGAGATTTACTGGTAAGAGTTATCAGTAGTTTCTCATACCGTTATAGGCCACACATCGGCATGACTTATCAAGTTATTGTGGTCTGACGATTCCAACCCCAGACTCGATATGCGACATATCAGATGAAGAGACAGGACTGTATGGTAAGTGTTACTTATAGGCTTCATGGGAGTTTGGACAAGCTTGCTTGTTGATCTTCTATTCGCTCAATACCTGGATAGCCGTTACGTCCAGCTAGTACCGCTGACGGCTTGTGGGTAACTGATGTGATCATTACCTACTGCTGGCGTATTGACGAGTCTTTAGAGTCCCACACAGAAGTTTTCCGGTTCAAGCGAAAATAAGTAGGGCATATATACTGATATGTGTAGGGGCCTGATTAAATACGAGTATGCGATACTATATTCTAATCTGGCAGTAATCTGATATCAATTAGGTTATATGTGATATAACCAGATTATTGAATCAAGTGTTGATTTGATAATGTTATATACAAATAAATGATATCAGTCGGTTATATGTGATATAACCGGATTATTAAATCAAGTGTTGATTTAATAATATGATGTATATTTATATTTGATATAATTATACATTAACTAATATTACTGCTCACTAATTATTTACTATATATATATATTAATATATATATGTGTGTGTGTGTGATATATATATATATATATATATATATATATATATATATATGAAGCATGGTTGAAATTTCTATTTTTGGAAAATAGAAAATGAGGTGGAAAATGAGGAGCATGGGTGAAACATGGCTTTTAATGTTTGTTTATTCATTTGATTTAACTATTGAAGCATGGGAGCAATTTTTAATTGCTAGATATTTTATGCTTCAATAATTAAAGAGATGAGGTGAATCCATTCTTCACAACACTTATTCATTTTCTTGACTTGAGCTCATTTGCTCTCTAGCTCTCTCAATCTTCTTCACTTCCACCTCCAATCTCAATCTCTTACATAAGTTGTGAACCCTTGAGCTTATGAGAACCCTAGTGAACAAACAACACCCCTACTTCACCATCCTACATTAGATTAGCACTTTGGTGTAGTGTGTTTCCTTTACTAAAGAGTTTAGTGAAGATGTTTCTTGGATTAGTGAAGTTTCGGATAGATCATCTTCGACACGAAGATCGCAAAGGAAGCTCCATTCAACTTCAAGTGGAGCCTAGTGGAGTCGCTTGGACTACCACCTAGAGAATTTGAAGAGAAGGACACGGTCTACAAAGGTTGTTTCCTCCTTCACTTAGTGTAGCTATCTGTATATCATGCTTAAAACCCTAATCATCTAGTTAGATTCTAGGTTAGTGTTGATTAGCATCCCGAAATTTTTTAAAATGGCATGCTTGATTCTAGTAAAACCCAGTGGTGGTGCCAACAAACACTTTCATGGTATCAGAGCCAAAGCTAGAAGATTAGACGATTTTTGTAAAACTACGAAAACAAAACAAGTCCGAAACTGTAACCCGAAAAAACCAAGTTTATGTCGAATTTTAAATGGTCTCTGAAATTTTTTTAAACAAGTACAGAATATTGCATGTAATGTAACTAGAACACCAGAGGAATTTGAGGCCAAAACTCCCAAAATAACCAGGCGAAAACACTCATTTGGCCGGCCTGGCCGGTCCCATAACAATATTTTGGTCTTGTATTTGTTTGGTGTTTTGAAGGCTTGGTTTTGGGGTTTCAGGTTATGTTTGATTAGCCCAAAATTGCATGTGATGTTAATTTTGTTAAGGGGCTAATACAGAGTGTTTCGTAGTCGTAATTTTTATATCGTTTCGGGTTTAAGTTTGATATGTGATACAATAGTTGGAATCCACATTAAATCATTTTTGTGAAAACTAGTTTGTTTGTAAATCTAGCATGTTAGTCTCTATTGATCGATTGCCATGAAGTTTCGATTTGAATCGAAACTCCGTCGCAATCGCGTATCATACGCGAATACTCGCCAGATAACTTTACTAGGTAGCCACGCCCCATAGCCCCGACCAAGTAACTTTAGGAGAACCCCGTTGCCAAAAGCATCCAGTCGGGTACTCGCGGCCACGGTGTTCCGCCTAAGTGCACTTGGTTGACGGTATCGGGGGTGCAGTCATCTACTAAAGTTCCCAACGAGTATTTGATCGGGTAGTCGAGAATCTTGTTGAATTACCCGACTAAGTAATTGAAAAGTGTTTTCGAATTGAGACTAAAGTGCAAGGTTTATAGGGTTTATGATGTCGAAGGAAATGCAGATTCTAATTATTGTAGTTTTTCATTTCTTTTCTGCGACCGTAAGTGTAATATATGGTGTATCCCCGATCTCGTTGCTATATGTCAATGGAATTTGGGATACGCATATTTACTTACGTTGATGATATGTGATGTTATGTGTTGCTGTGATATGCTATATTGGATCATCGTGAATGAATAGCCGGAGGGTTTTACGTGAGATGAGAGTTTTTTAATTTTCATTCATGTAAAAATTTGTATGTAATATTCTTTTATTGGGACACTTCCGGGTTGAGGATGATGTCACCATTGATGTATATTATTTACTTTTCCACATTAGGATAAACCCAAGGCAGGGAGCATAAGTAACCAGTTTCTAGAGTCCAGTGGGAGACCGTCTCGAGGAGTCGAGACCGGGTCTCCTAACTCTAGAATTGGCAGGGTTTCATGCCGCTCTCGTAGGGGTCTAAGGATGTGGGTTTGGCTATTCATCATGACCGTGTAATCCGTGTTTTTCATTACTGGCTGAATTTAAAACACGGACCTCCTAATATATCCAATATTTCATATGTTGAATTATGCTGCTTGGTTCTGTGTTATGTTCATATAACTGCATGAGACGAATGCTATATATATATGATATATATAATAAACATTGCTTATGTTTTGCACCCACGCTAGTCTTGCCCCCGCTCTGCCGTTAGTTAAGTAACCTAACGGCGCATGACGGGGCCCTGTGGCGAATGCGGATGACATAAGCGTACGTTCTATTTTCGTTTCTTTTCTGTGATATTTAGGAAACATTAAATGATGGGATTTTGTTAATGAAATTAATGAAAAGATAAGAAACATAAAGATGTTTTAGAATCAAATTTTAAAAAAAGGTAGCTTTAGTTCTTGCTTTGCATAGTGGTATTCCTTAATGGATATCCAGCACCTCATTCGATGAGGAAAGAGCCGAAATCCCTTCACCGGGAGTGACTTCTTTAGCAAAACTAGCAAATGCTACAACCCATTTGGTTTAGTTTGATAGCTTCTCTAGTTCTCGCTTTGCATAGTGGCATTCCTTGATGGATATCCAGCAACTCATTCGATAAGGAAAGAGCCGAGATCCTTTCACCGAGAGTGGCCTCTTTAGCAAAACTAGCGAATACTACCACTCACTCGGTTTGTTTTGAAAACTAATCGATTTTAAATCGGAGCTTAAACCAATCATTTTCAAATTACTAGATTCTACAACGATATCAAGTTCATTACGTTAAAGGTTTTCATCAAAACCATTCGTACCCCTCCGTCATTTTAGAAAGTAGAATACTTAGTATTCGTACTACATTTGTTGACCATAGTTAAGGCGTAGTGTATGGTAGCTAAGTGATGTCTTCCTATAAAACATATGACACAATTGATTAGAACATTCGTACGGCTTTGTTGACCATAGTTAAGGGTCGTACGGGTAAGTTTAACTCAATCAAGAAATGAACGGGTTAAACTTGGCTAGCGCTTATGATTTGTTGACCATAGTTAAGGTCATAAGTTGCTAGGGGTAAAAATAATTATCGGGAATTTCAAGTGATGAAATTTGCAATGAGATTGCATACATTTTATAAGATAGTTGGATCTCGATACCCACTGCGAGTAAGAGTTACTCCTTGGAGAGTTTTGCACTTTACAATTAGCTGATCAAGTAGGTGTCTAAGAAAGGTGTTAACGGGTTATGCCCCTGCGGAAACGAGGTTATTTAATTAGTTCCATGCGAAAGTATGGGGAGTCTCTCTCGGAGTACCAATACCTGCCTGGCCGAACGATTGACAAACTTGTAGGGTGTAATTAATCCCGGCTAATTTTACCTTTTAGGGTTTGAAGGAAGATTTAATAAAAACAGTGGAAGCCATCCTGATTAGATAAGATAATAACCAATCTAATCTTGTAAGAGCGCACACAAAAGTGTTTTCTTCTCTCTCTCTCCTGGTAGCGACCATGACACGCCTTAATTAAGATAATAATATGAATGTATTGACCGAACCCACTTATTATACTGGGCTAGGTTCCGCTCTATCTTATGACTGTCATAAGTCTGAGCAAGGAAGATTAGAATACCCGGATTCCCACACCACCTAAAATGAAGAAGGAGCATGCCGATGCATCTTCTTCGGGTGCGTTCGTTACCGAGAAATGTTTCTCAGTTTGCTCTACGTCCTGGGTACTGGATACCGGATCAGGATCCCATGTATGTAATTTGTTACATGGGTTAAGTAGAGGTAGAGAACTAGGAAAATGTGATATGTCCCTCAAAGAAGGGAATGGTGCAATTGTTGCAGCCAAAGAAGTCGGCGGATATCACCTTGTATTACCAAGTGGTAACACAATGATTCTGAGTGACTGTTATTTCGTACCAAAAATATTATGAATGTTTTCCTAAATCAAGTGTTGATTGGGTATGGTACATTATATAACGGTATATACGTTCAAAATCACAAAACAGTTCTAAGTATACAGAACACACATAAGAGAAACAGTTCAGAAATGAATGAAGCCTTCTTGTGGTATTGTAGACTAGGTCATATCAATGCGACAAGACTGGCTAAGTTGCATAAGGATGGATATTTGAATCCGTTCGAATTTACATCTTATGAAACTTTCCAGTCATGTCTCAAAAGCAAGATGACCAAAACTCCGTTTACAGGACACGGAGAAAGAGCTACTGAACTCTTGGGACTGACACATAGTGATGTATGCGGTCCTATGTCTACACATGCAAGGAATGGTTCCTCATACTTTATTACATTCACCGATGATCTCTCAAGATACGGACATGTGTTCCTGATGAAACACAAATCTGAATCTTTTGAGAAATTCAAGGAATATAAGTACGAAGTTGAGAACCAGATGGGTAAAAATATTAAAATCCTTCGATCTGATCGGGGGGGATACTTGAGCACAGAATTCAGAGACTACTTAAAAGAGAATGGGATTCTCTCTCAGCTTACTCCTCTGTATACACCACAGCACAATGGAGTTTCGGAGCGGAGGAATCACACCCTATTAGATATGGTGCACTTTATGATGAGTAAAGCTGAGTTGCCTATTTTCTTTTGGGGTTATGCACTTGAGATAGCTGCATACCTATTGAATAGAGTTTTGACCAAATTTATGCCTTTCACTCCATATGAGATATGGAATGGGAAAAGACCATCTCTTAAACGAGTTAATATTTGGGGTTGTCTGGCTTATATTAAAAAGCAAAATCCAGACAAGCTCGAGACAAGGTCTGTTTTATGTAAGTTTGTTGGATATCCTAAATATTCGCGAGGGTATATCTTCTACCACATCGAGGAACAAAAGGTGTTTGTTTCTCGGAATGCCACTTTTTTAGAAAAAGGAATTTCTTATGAGAGAAATTAGTGGCAATGAGGTAGAACTGGAAGAAGTTCCAGCTACACAAACTATAACTGACGATTTGGTAGAACCGGAGGATTCAATAGTCCCCGACAAATCTCAGCCACTCCGTAGATCTAGTAGGGTTCCTCATCCACCTGAGAGATACTACGGTTTTATAATAGACAGTGGGAGCGAGGATTGCATCATGGAAGATGATGAACTAACTAGTTTCGAGCATGCCAACACAAGTGGAGACTCAGTGAAATGGCTGGATGCTATACGATCTGAGATGGAATCCATGTACACCAACAAAGTATGGACTTTGGAAGTTGCTTCTAAAGGGGTAAAACCCATCGGGAGCAAGTGGATCTTTAAGAAGAAAATTTTTGTAGATGGAAAAGTTGTGTAACATTTTAAAATAATTAAATAAATAATTAAATAAATAAAATTGTTTAAGTGAATTTTGTGACTTTCGGTAAAGTAAAACGTATTTTTCGTAAAACAAAACCGTAATTATTTTTCACTATAAATTTAAAAATACCTATTTTAATTATGTTATTACTAGTAAATGGTGTTTATTTAGTCACTCATAAAGTTTTAGTTTAATTGAATATTTTTCCTAAATTAATTGTTTTAAATATTAACATAAGCTTTATTTTTACACTAAATTGTGTAAATTACAAATTTGAATGGTTTTAATTTGTAAAAATGAACAATGGCATATTAGAATTTAGTGTGTTTCATGCAAAATTTATTTGCAAATCTTTCCTTGTTTCTAGATTTTTCTTGAGTTATTCTAGAAAAGAAATAAAAAGAAATTAAGTAAAGTTGTGAAAAGACATTAAGATGATGACATTTTGGAGAAGTTTCTACACCATTTCTCATGTGTTTCTTCCTCTCTTTTCCCTACCTTTAGTGGCCGGCCATCACCCCCATGGCAGCCCCCCCTTTCCCACTTCATTTTATTACAAAAATCCATCAAAAATACATCAAAAAGTCAATAAAAATCCATAAAATCCTATTTAATTCCTACCCTTTATTCTTTGCTCTTCTTTACATGGATTTTGGACATGGAAAGCATGCATTTTGGAGGCTCATTTTCATGTTTGGACTTTATGTTGTGAAGGTATAAATCTTTCTCTTTTGATTTATTTCTATTAGATGTTTCTTTTAAAGCATAATTAGATTTATTAAATTAATTCTATTTGTAAATTTTAAAATTCAAGTTAGGGTTTTTAAATTCAAGTTGTGGTTTTTATTAATTAAATAAGGTTATAATAGCTAGTTTAACATTTTTTAGAGTGGAAAAATCTTGCATGGTTGTTGTATAATAATTTGTTTATTCAAATTGTTTTAATTAAGCTATTTAGCTAACTAGGTTTTTGTAAAGTGTGTTTGTGGGTAATATAAAATTCTAATTAAACTTGCTATCATTAGATTGTAGTTTTAGTGAGAATATTAGCATATTAATGGAAAGAAAAACTTAGTTTGATCACTAGTTTCTTTTGATGATTGGAAAAATACTAATAAAATGCTATTTTTGTAAACTAGATTTTGGAAATTCCTAGATAAATGAGATTAAAAATATAATTTATGGTTTCATTATATCATTATCATCATGAATTTTAGTTTAAGACATTAATCCATGTAAAATCATGTTTAGTGGTGGAATTGTGGTATTTTGCTTGTAAGATGTTGAAAATTTCTAATGGTTGTAAACTAGAAATTTCAAATTAATACAAATTTATGTAATAAAAATATAGTAATGGGTTGTATAGTCTAGTTATGCTATTTAATGAGTTTTATGACCATTGGTTTCATTTAAATGTCAAGTTTTGAAGAAAAACGGTAAATTGGCATTTTCGGATTTTACGAAATTGGACGGTTTGATCGATTTTTAGGGTTTCGATGGATTTAATCATGTTATATATTATAAGTAATGAGTTTTAAAACTATGAGTTATTGTTGATGTTATCTCGATCTATCGGAGTTTGTACGCCAATATCGAGCGATATTTGGTTCTTTCGCGTGGACGGGACATAGGTTTTAACCTATGCTTGTTCCTTGCGTCGTTTTGAATTTTGTATGTGATTCAGTTTACGATGCTATTTATATGTTTGCGTTTAGGTACCCCTCACGTGGACTGTGGGCGATGAAGAGGAGGATGGCGACACCGTCTTCGGCAGACATGGACCAGGTGAGTAGATGCATATCTACGGAGGGAAGTCGGGTGGATGGTGTTTAGCACCCCCGCAACGTAGAATATGAATAGTACTTATTGACATTAGGAAGCCAGATGTGACCCTAGATTCTTAATGAGTAGGACCCTAGTAATGACCCTAGGCTGGACTAGACTGATTTAGGAAGACCATATCAGAGGATGGATATCTTGGAAGAGCTTCATAGGTTTCAGGTAGAAACACACACATGCACACACTGAAACTCGACATGGTGTATACGTCTATGTGTATATATATATAGGACTAGGTATATGTATATATATATACAACACGGATATGGGATACATTGATGTGATATGATACACGGGAATGAAACAGTATAACTGGGCATGATGCCGTGATTCTTGGTTATGCAGTCGTATTAAAATATTAGCGGATCATTAGAAAATGATAATGAACATGTATATATATATATAAATTATAATGGGTAGTGATGATATTGAGGTACATGGGACTCTAAAATAGAACCCGAACTGTAACTTGTGACTGATCACGATATGATATATGTATGACTTGATTACGACATCATATAGGTGTGACCTGATGTCGATATCATATAGGTGTGACCTGATGTCGATATCATATAGGTGTGACTTGATGACGATATGATATCAGTATGACTTAATCACAATATGATACATATGACATGATATTTCTGAGGATAAATTAATGAGGTATATTTATGATGGCAATATTATATAATTGATGTATGCGATTACATCATAGCACCTTGATCATGACATGTGTTGATGATGATATTATACGAATAATGAGACACGTAAGTGATATTTGACCGGTACCCCGATATTGGGATGCCGTACGAAGGATTTTACCGTACGAGGCATAGATGTGATGATTGATCCGCACTCTTGATTTGAGGAAGTCGTACTATGTACGTGACGCTATTGAGGCTGGATCGCCGACTATTAGAGATATGGACTCAGACTTTAGGTGTACTCCTACTTCTTATCGACTAGTTCTTAGGTTAGTTTTCCTTAGGGGGTTAGATGGACACTAGTTTAGGTTCGAGTCTTATAGTGGTAGTTCTATTTGTATATCAAATGGGTGGATAACACACATCTGTCTTTACTTTCATACCGCAATCATAATGTGCATGTTCATATATATGTTTCTATAATCAGCATAAAGCTTTGCCTGTTAGGACACCAGCACCCTTACCGATGATGCGCATATTCCACGCACACTTATTTGCCGGCTCACACACATCATCATCGGTAATTGCTATGTCACGTACACTTTAGATCATATTATCTTTTATTGATAGAATCAGTTAACAACTAGACCGATATACTATTGAGATTACCCTCTGATGTTAGTATAGACATGGTATTTATTTCTTAGACATTCATGCATTCATATTTTCATGTTATCATGCAGTATTATGGGCATATGCCGACACTTATCATATACTTACTCATGATTTTGAGATTTGGGTTTCTATGAGATTTCTAGATTTTTAAGGAAAACCGCAAGAATATGTAAAAATTTATCTCTCTCCTCCTCCTCTCTTTTTAAAATATAAGATGCGGTTTCTCGTGATGTATGTGTCGTCCACCATGAGATTTCATGTTTTCTGATGGATTTCGAGACCCGATTCGAGGAGTGGATGAACCGTCTCGGGTATATGGTGGGCCCGGTATGGTACCCCGGGGCAAGAAGATCGAGTTGTAGACGATGAGCCTGGCAGGGGAAGGCTACCTACCGGTGATGTCTGGCGCGGCGGATATCCGGAGGATACTGACCGTTGTCGTGGGATTTGATGATATGGGCCGATCCGGACTGACGGAGCCCGAGATATTGAGACTTGAGATTTACATGTTTTGTGTCGATGCTTGGCACAGATTTCATGGATTTCATTGTTGATATTTCAGATTCCTATACACATTTTACTATGATAACAGCTAAAGATTTCTTATACAGATATATCTGGATTTCAGGATTGATTATTTTACATTCATGGTGCATGCATATCCATTCATACGACATAGTATTATATGAGGCACTGACATGAGCACGGAGTATCTGCATTTACACGTAGTATTACCCTGCTATTACTAGATGATTGGGATATAGTAGTGTATTATTATGACCTAGGATAGCGTCGTGCATTCGATTTCTTTTCGTAGATGTCTTCTACTCACGAGTTGGCAACTCATCCCCGTTGTGCCAAATTTTATTACAGGTTCGATGTACAGGTTTCCCTGGCAGTTGCTGGCACATTATTTCATTCAGGGTGATTTGCACGGTAGCTTGGTTCACTTGTATCTGGACCACCATTGTACTTTTATTCTTTCATTTGTATCTTGTAAGCTCCATCAACCATACTTGTATTTCTTGATAAGTTTATTGGACCAGTTATTTATTTCGACATTAGAGTCGCGCATGTATTATTCTGTTTTGGGTGGATTGTTTTCTTTTGAGTTTTGAGCCTCGCCTTTTGGCGTTGTATACTATTGTGTATTGTTGTGGTTGTTTCCGCCTGTTGGTGTTGAGCTAGCTCCTGTTTGGGGATGTTTTTTTTTATTGTTTATGTATATTATACTTGTTGTACCCGTTTGGGGCCAGTTTTTACAGAGGAGACTCTGCCGAAATTTTTGGGAAAATTTGCTGATACTTTTAAACTTGTTTTCTTTTTCTTCTTTTTTTTATGGTTTAGTTTTCTGGGCTTCGGCTTACTTAGGTTACGTGACGCCTCTAGACGCTTCGTAATATAAGTGCCGGTCACGTTCCGTACTTTCGGGTCGTGACAAAGTTGGTATCAGAGCGCTAGGTTTAACCTTGTATAAGTCTAGCTGACCCTTGGTTGATGGAGTAGGTGACTTAGGTAGAGTGACGTACCGTTGGTATGATCCGCGGCATACTTACGATACGCTACTCTGCTTAAGGAGCCTTAGGATGTACATTTGTTTGCACCGTATTTCATTCGTTCCTTTGATCTATCTTCGTCGATGTCGGAGGGTGGTTTCTGTTACCACCGGCTCACGGGCAGAGAGAGCTGCGGCTCGAATGCGGTAACCATTAGGGTATTGGTTATTCTTGAGGATTGAAGCATTGTTTAGCGTGCGGACGAAGGGTATTCACATGCCGTCCAGACGAAGTTAAAGGATTCGAACGATTATCAGAAAACCCATTTTCCCAAGTTTAAAGTACTCGGAAGAACATGCAGGTATTTTGAAGATTTTGTTCTACGATTGGTATTTCTTATGTGTACCTTCATTACATTCTATTTGTGTTTCATGTATCTGTTGTATTGATGTTGTTTAGTACACACCTAGTACACTTGATTTGGTTTTATATATTTTGAGATTTTTGATTTGATTTCGTGCATAGGGGTTACACATGATTTTGACATATGTTTCGACCTGGTTTTCATGCATTTTTGTACTGTGATTTCGATTTTGATATTCGATGTATGTTTTCGTGCACCATGTGCACCTGATTAGGATTCTTGCGCATACATGGCGCACTTGATGCGATTTTGTGCACACCAGATGCACTAAATCGGGATTTTGTGCAGATTAGATGCACCTGATAATGAGTCGTGCACGCCCGTTGCACTTGACAGATGTTTTTGGTGCACACCTGTTGCACTTAGTTTTGTTGTTGTGTGTCTTCGTGGTATCTGTATTTGGTTTCGATTTCAGTGCGCACCGGACGCACATGATATTTTTATGATGTGATTGGGATTGATTTCAGTTTGAGCAGTATGTTTTCATAATCATTATTATTTAATTTAGTAACCAAGCGGGACGTGTATGTTAAATAAAAGATATATATATATATGTATAGCTATTTTTTTTAAATAAACGTCCGCTACTTATGCCGTGACACGTGCATCACACGGCGATTTTCAAAAGGGGTTTTTGCATATTTCCTTATCCAGATATTTGGACGGTTTTACTATGATGCGCACTATATATAAGTTAAAGATTGATGTATATTATGTTGGTTTTCATATTGGGTTTTGATATTTTATTCTCGTCATAACTCTGATGATTGCGTTATGCTTGACGGAGTTGATTTTAGTTATGTATTGATAATTTCGGAGCTCCGACGATTTGAGTGTTTTGCTAAATATTTTAGTATTTGGAGGGAGAGTTTTAATTTAAATTCGGGGACCGAATTTCTTAAAGGGGGGAAGATTGTAACATTTAAAATAATTAAATAAATAATTAAATAAATAAAATTGTTTAAGTGAATTTTGTGACTTTCGGTAAAGTAAAACGTATTTTTCGTAAAGCAAAACCGTAATTATTTTTCACTATAAATTTAAAAATACCTATTTTAATTATGTTATTACTAGTAAATGGTGTTTATTTAGTCACTCATAAAGTTTTAGTTTAATTGAATATTTTTCCTAAATTAATTGTTTTAAATATTAACATAAGCTTTATTTTTACACTAAATTAGTGTAAATTACAAATTTGAATGGTTTTAATTTGTAAAAATAAACCATGGCATATTAGAATTTAGTGTGTTTCATGCAAAATTTATTTGCAATTCTTTCCTTGTTTCTAGATTTTTCTTGAGTTATTCTAGAAAAGAAATAAAAAGAAATTAAGTAAAGTAGTGAAAAGACATTAAGATGATGACATTTTGGAGAAGTTTCTACACCATTTCTCATATGTTTCTTCCTCTCTTTTCCCTACCTCTAGTGGCCGGCCATCACCCCCATGGCAGCCCCTCCCATTTCCCACTTCATTTTATTACAAAAATCCATCAAAAATCCATCAAAAATTAAATAAAAATCCACAAAATCCTATTTAATTCCTACTCTTTATTCTTTGCTCTTCTTTACATGGATTTTGGACATGGAAAACATGCATTTTGGAGGCTCATTTTCATGTTTGGACTTTATGTTGTGGAGGTATAAATCTTTCTCTTTTGATTTATTTCTATTAGATGTTTCTTTTAAAGCATAATTAGATTTATTAAATTAATTCTATTTGCAAATTTTAAAATTCAAGTTAGGGTTTGTAAATTCAATTTTTGGTTTTTATTAATTAAATAAGGTTATAATAGCTAGTTTAACATTTTTTAGAGTGGAAAAATCTTGCATGGTTGTTGTATAATAATTTGTTTATTCAAATTGTTTTAATTAAGCTATTTAGCTAACTAGGTTTTTATAAAATGTGTTTGTGGGTAATATAAAATTCTAATTAAGGTTGATATCATTATATTGTAGTTTTAGTGAGAATATTAGCATGTTAATGGAAAGAAAAACTTAGTCTGATCACTAGTTTCTTTTGATGATTGGAAAATACTAATAAAATGCTATTTTTGTAAACTAGATTTTGGAAATTCCTAAATAAATGAGATTAAAACTATAATTTATGGTTTCATTATATCATTATCATCATGAATTTTAGTTTAATACATTAATCCATGTAGAATCATGTTTAGTGGTGGAATTGTGGTATTTTGCTTGTAAGATGTTGAAAATTTCTAATGGTTGCAAACTAGAAATTTCAAATTAATACAAATTTATGTAATAAAATTATAGTAATGCGTTTTATAGTCTATTTATGCTATTTAATGAGTTTTATGACCATTGGTTTCATTTAAATGTTAAGTTTTGAAGAAAAACGGTAAATTGGCATTTTCGGGTTTTACGAAATTGGACGGTTTGATCGATTTTTAGGGTTTCGATGGATTTAGTCATGTTATATATTATAAGTAACGAGTTTTAAAACTATGATTTATTGTTGATGTTATCTCGATCCATCGGAGTTTGTACGCCGATATCGAGCGATATTTGGTTCTTTCGCGTGGACGGGACATAGGTTTTAACCTATGCTTGTTTCTTGCGTCGTTTTGACTTTTGTATGTAATTCAGTTTACGATGTTATTTATATGTTTGCGTTTAGGTACCCCTCACGTGGACTGCGGGCGATAAAGAGGAGGATGGCGACACCGTTTTCGGCAGACATGGACCAGGTGAGTAGATGCATATCTACGGGGGAAAGTCGGGTGGATGGCGTTTAGCACCCCCGCAACGTAGAATAGGAATAGTACTTATTGACATTAGAAAGCCAGATGTGACCCTAGATTCTTAAAGAGTAGGACCCTAGTAATGACCTTAGGCTGGACTAGACTGATTTAGGAAGAGCATATCAGATGATGAATATCTTGGAAGAGGTTCGTAGGTTTCAGGTAGAAACACACACACGCACACACTGAAACTCGACATGGTGTATACGTGTATGTGTGTGTGTATATATATATATATATATATATATAAGACTAGGTATAGGTATATATATATACAACACGGATATGGGATACATTGATGAGATATGATACACGGGAATGAAACAGTATAATTGGGCTTGATGCCGTGATTCTTGGCTATGCAGTAGTATTAAAATGTTAGTGGATCATTAGAAAATGATAATGAACAGGTATATATATATATAAATTATAATGGGTAGTGATGATATTGAGGTACATGGGACTCTAAAATAGAACCCGAACTGTAACTTGTGACTGATCACGATATGATATATGTATAACTTGATTACGACATCATATAGGTGTGACCTGATGTCGATATCATATAGGTGTGACCTGATGTCGATATCATATAGGTGTGACTTAATCACAATATGATACATATGACATGATATTTCTGAGGATAAATTAATGAGGTATATTTATGATGGCAATGTTATATAATTGATGTATGCGATTACATCATATCACCTTGATCATGACATGTGTTGATGATGATATTATACGAATAATGAGACACGTAAGTGATATTTGACCCGTACCCCGATATTGGGATACCGTACGATGGATTTTACCGTACGAGGCATAGATGTGATGATTGATCCGCACTCTTGATTTGAGGAAGTCGTACTATGTACGTGACGCTATTGAGGCTGGATCGCCAACTATTAGAGATATGGACTCAGTCTTTAGGTGTACTCCTACTTCTTATCGACTAGTTCTTAGGTTAGTTTTTCTTAGGGGGTTAGATGGACACTAGTTTAGGTTCGAGTCTTATAGTGGTAGTTATATTTGTATATCGAATGGGTGGATAACACACATCTGTCTTTACTTTCATACCGTAATCATAATGTGCATGTTCATATATATATTTCTATAATCAGCATAAAGTTTTGCCTGTTAGGACACCAGCACCCTTACCGATGATGCGCATATTCCACGCACACTTATTTGCCGGCTCACACACATCATCGGTAATTGCTATGTCACGTACACTTTAGATCATATTATCTTTTATTGATAGAATCAGTTAACAACTAGACCGATATAATATTGAGATTACTCTCTGATGTTAGCATAGACATGGTATTTATTACTTAGACATTCATGCATTCATATTTTCATGTTATCATGCAGTATTATGGGCATATGCCGACACTTATCATATACTTACTCATGATTTTGAGATTTAGGTTTCTATGAGATTTCTGGATTTTTAAGGAAAACCGCAAGAATATATAAAAATTTCTCTCTCTCCTCCTCCTCTCTTTTTAAAATATAAGATGCGGTTTCTCGTGATGTATGTGTCGTCCACCATGAGATTTCATGTTTTCTGATGGATTTCGAGACCCGATTCGAGGAGTGGATGAACCGTCTCGGGTACATGGTGGGCCCGGTATGGTACCCCGGTGTAAGAAGATCGAGTTGTAGACGATGAGCCTGGCAGGGGAAGGCTACCTACCGGTGATGTCTGGCGCGGCGGATATCCGGAGGATACCGACCGTTGTCGTGGGATTTGATGATATGGGCCGATCCGGACTGACGGAGCCCGAGATATTGAGACTTGAGATTTACATGTTTTATGTCGATGCTTGGCACGGATTTCATGGATTTCATTGTTGATATTTCAGATTCCTATACACATTTTACTATGATAACAGCTAAAGATTTCTTATACAGATATATCTGGATTTCAGGATTGATTATTTTATATTCATGGTGCATGCATATCCATTCATACGACATAGTATTATATGAGGCACTGACACGAGCACGGAGTATCTGCATTTACACGTAGTATTACCCTGCTATTACTAGATGATTGGGATATATTAGTGTATTATTATGACCTAAGATAGCGTCGTGCATTCGATTTCTTTTCGTAGATGTTTTCTACTCACGAGTTGGCAACTCACCCCCGTTGTGCCAAATTTTATTACAGGTTCGATGTACAGGTTTCCCTGGCAGTTGCTGGCATATCATTTCATTCAGGGTGATTTGCACGGTAGGTTGGTTCACTTGTATCAGGACCACCATTGTACTTTTATTCTTTCATTTGTATCTTGTAAGCTCCATCAACCATACTTATATTTCTTGATAAGTTTATTGGACCAGTTATTTATTTCGACCTTAGAGTCGCGCATGTATTATTCTGTTTTGGGTGGATTATTTTCTTTTGAGTTTTGAGCCTCGCCCTTTGACGTTGTATACTATTGTGTATTGTTGTGGTTGTTTCCGCCTGTTGGCATTGAGCTAGCTCCCGTTTGGGGATATTTTTTTTATTGTTTATGTATATTATACTTGTTGTACCCATTTGGGGCCAGTTTTTACAGAGGAGACTCTGCTGAAATTTTTGGGAAAATTTGCTGATGCTTTTAAACTTGTTTTTTTTTTTTTTTTTTTTTTTATGGTTTAGTTTTCTGGGCTTCGGCTTACTTAGGTTACGTGGCGCCTCTAGACGCTTCGTAATCTAAGTGCCGGTCACGTTCCGTACTTTCGGGTCGTGACAAAGTTGGTATCAGAGCGCTAGGTTTAACCTTGTATAAGTCTAGGTGACCCTTGGTTGATGGAGTAGGTGACTTAGGTAGAGTGACGTACTGTTGGTATGATCCGCGGCATACTTACGATACGCTACTCTGCTTAAGGAGCCTTAGAATGTACATTTGTTTGCACTGTATTTCATTCGTTCCTTTGATCTATTTTCGTCGATGTCGGAGGGTGGTTTCTGTTACCACGGGCGCACGGGCAGAGGGAGCTGCGGCTCGAATGCGGTAACCATTAGGGTATTGGTTATTCTTGAGGATTGAAGCATTATTTAGCGTGCGGACGAAGGGTATTCACATGCCGTCCAGACGAAGTTAAAGGATTCGAACGATTATCAGAAAATCCATTTTCCTAAGTTTAAAGTACTCGGAAGAACATGCAGGTATTTCGATGGACCCTCTAGAAGAATGAAATCCTAACTCAACATAATGACCACGAGAACGCCCTTGAACCTTAGGATTTACGGCAGTTCCGCGGTGCCATTAGTGAGGCTTGGGTTTGCCCTTCTACGGCTGGACCATCGATGCTGGGGTATGTACCGGATATTTTTAAACTGTACTTGAGTGTTGAGCTCTCGGGAAATTATGGGATTTTGATGGATCGATCGAAAAGTTTAATGTAGTCCGGATGTCAAGTGAAGGGATCGACTACGTGGGAGACTCTAGATATGAGTATTGCCGTTAGTAGCGCAGTCAGCACAGCTACGAAGAGACGAGTTCGAAGCAATCGACATCAGAGGAAAGGGGTGCACATTGACGATAGTGTTTACGATTGTGATTCGGTAATTTGAATTTCATATTTCTGTTATTGGATTTTGGTATTTTGAGGATTTTGTTCTACGATTGGTATTTCTTATGTGTACCTTCATTACATTCGATTTGTGTTTCATGTATCTGTTGTATTGATGTTGTTTAGTACACACCCAGTACACTTGATTTGGTTTTATATATTTTGAGATTTTTGATTTGATTTCGTGCATAGGGGTTACACATGATTTTGACATATGTTTCGACCTGGTTTTCATGCATTTTTGTACTGTGATTTCGATTTCGATATTCGATGTATGTTTTCGTGCACCATGTGCACCTGATTAGGATTCTTGCGCATACTTGGCGCACTTGATGCGATTTTGTGCACACCAGATGCACTAAATCGGGGTTTTGTGCAGATTAGATGCACCTGATAATGAGTCGTGCACGCCCGTTGCACTTGACAGATGTTTTTGGTGCACACCTGTTGCACTTAGTTTTGTTGTTGTGTGTATTCGTGGTATCTGTATTTGATTTCGATTTCAGTGCGCACATGATATTTTTATGATGTGATTGGGATTCATTTCAGTTTGAGCAGTATGTTTTCATAATCATTATTATTTAATTTAGTAACCAGGCGGGACGTGTATGTTAAATAATAGATATATATATATATATATATAGCTATTTTTTTTAAATAAACGTCCGCTACTTATACCGTGACACGTGCATCACACGGCGATTTTCAAAAGGGGTTTTTGCATATTTCCTTATCCAGATATTTGGACGGTTTTACTATGATGCGCACTATATATAAGTTATAGATTGATGTATATTATGTTGGTTTTCATATTGGGTTTTGATATTTTATTCTCGTCATAACTCCGATGATTGCGTTATGCTTGATGGAGTTGATTTTAGTTATGTATTGATAATTTCGGAGCCCCGATGATTTGAGTGTTTTGCTAAATATTTTAGTATTTGGAGGGGGAGTTTTAATTTAAATTCGGGGACCGAATTTCTTAAAGGGGGGAAGATTGTAACATTTAAAATAATTAAATAAATAATTAAATAAATAAAATTGTTTAAGTGAATTTTGTGACTTTTGGTAAAGTAAAACGTATTTTTCGTAAAACAAAACCGTAATTATTTTTCACTATAAATTTAAAAATACCTATTTTAATTATGTTATTACTAGTAAATGGTGTTTATTTAGTCACTCAAAAATTTTTAGTTTAATTGAATATTTTTCCTAAATTAATTGTTTTAAATATTAACATAAGCTTTATTTTTACACTAAATTAGTGTAAATTACAAATTTGAATGGTTTTAATTTGTAAAAATAAACCATGGCATATTAGAATTTAGTGTGTTTCTTGCAAAATTTATTTTCAATTCTTTCCTTGTTTCTAGATTTTTCTTGAGTTATTCTAGAAAAGAAATAAAAAGAAATTAAGTAAAGTTGTGAAAAGACATTAAGATGATGACATTTTGGAGAAGTTTCTACACCATTTCTCATGTGTTTCTTCCTCTCTTTTTCCTACCTCTAGTGGCCGGCCATCACCCCCATGGCAGCCCCCCATTTCCCACTTCATTTTATTACAAAAATCCATCAAAAATACATCAAAAATTCAATAAAAATCCACAAAATCCTATTTAATTCCTACCCTTTATTCTTTGCTCTTCTTTACATGGATTTTGGACATGGAAAGCATGCATTTTAGAGGCTCATTTTCATGTTTGGACTTTATGTTGTGGAGGTATAAATCTTTCTCTTTTGATTTATTTCTATTAGATGTTTCTTTTAAAGCATAATTTGATTTATTAAATTAATTCTATTTGCAAATTTTAAAATTCAAGTTAGGGTTTGTAAATTCAAGTTGTGGTTTTTATTAATTAAATAAGGTTGTAATAGCTAGTTTAACATTTTTTAGAGTGGAAAAATCTTGCATGGTTGTTGTATAATAATTTGTTTATTCAAATTGTTTTAATTAAGCTATTTAGCTAACTAGGTTTTTATAAAATGTGTTTGTGGGTAATATAAAATTCTAATTAAGGTTGATATAATTAGATTGTAGTTTTAGTGAGAATATTAGCATGTTAATGGAAAGAAAAACTTAGTCTGATCACTAGTTTCTTTTGATGATTGGAAAAATACTAATAAAATGCTATTTTTGTAAACTAGATTTTGGAAATTCCTAAATAAATGAGATTAAAAATATAATTTATGGTTTTATTATATCATTATCATCATGATTTGTAGTTTAAGACATTAATCCATGTAAAATCATGTTTAGTGGTGGAATTGTGGTATTTTGCTTGTAAGATGTTGAAAATTTCTAATGGTTGCAAACTAGAAATTTCAAATTAATACAAATTTATGTAATAAAAATATAGTAATCGGTTGCATAGTCTAGTTATGCTATTTAATAAGTTTTATGACCATTGGTTTCATTTAAATGTCAAGTTTTGAAGAAAAACGGTAAATTGGCATTTTCGGTTACAAAATTGGACGGTTTGATCGATTTTTAGGGTTTCGATGGATTTAATCATGTTATATATTATAAGTAACGTGTTTTAAAACTATGATTTATTGTTGATGTTATCTCGATCCATCGGAGTTTGTACGCCGATATCGAGCGATATTTGGTTCTTTCGCGTGGATGGGACATAGGTTTTAACCTATGCTTGTTCCTTGCGTCGTTTTGACTTTTGTATGTGATTCAGTTTACGATACTATTTATATGTTTGCGTTTAGGTACCCCTCATGTGGACTGCGGACGATGAAGATGAGGATGGCGACACCATCTTCGGCAGTCATGGACCAGGTGAGTAGATGCATATCTACGGGGGGAAGTCGGGTGGATGGCGTTTAGCACTCCCGCAACGTAGAATAGGAATAGTACTTATTGACATTAGGAAGCCAAATGTGACCCTAGATTCTTAATGAGTAGGACCCTAGTAATGACCCTAGGCTGGACTAGACTGATTTAGGAAGACCATATCAGAGGATGAATATCTTGGAAGAGGTTCGTAGGTTTCAGGTAGAAACACACACACGCACACACTGAAACTCGACATGGTGTAAACGTGTATGTGTATATATATATAGGACTAGGTATAGGTATATATATATACAACACGGATATGGGATACATTGATGTGATATGATACACAGGAATGAAACAGTATAACTGGGCTTGATGCCGTGATTCTTGGTTATGCAGTCGTATTAAAATGTTAGCGGATCATTAGAAAATGATAATGAACAGGTATATATATATAAATTATAATGGGTAGTGATGATATTGAGGTACATGGGACTCTAAAATAGAACCCGAACTGTAACTTGTGACTGATTACGACATCATATAGGTGTGACCCGATGTCGATATCATATAGGTGTGACCTGATATCGATATCATATAGGTGTGACCTGATGTCGATATCATATAGGTGTGACTTGATGACGATATGATATCAGTATGACTTAATCACAATATGATACATATGACATGATATTTCTGAGGATAAATTAATGAGGTATATTTATGATGGCAATGTTATATAATTGATGTATGCGATTACATCATAGCACCTTGATCATGACATGTGTTGATGATGATATTATACGAATAATGAGACACGTAAGTGATATTTGACCCGTACCCCGATATTGGGATGCCGTACGATGGATTTTACCGTACGAGGCATAGATGTAATGATTGATCTGCACTCTTGATTTGAGGAAGTCGTACTATGTACGTGATGCTATTGAGGCTGGATCGCCGACTATTAGAGATATGGACTCAGACTTTAGGTGTACTCCTACTTCTTATCGACTAGTTCTTAGGTTAGTTTTTCTTAGGGGGTTAGATGGACACTAGTTTAGGTTCGAGTCTTATAGTGGTAGTTATATTTGTATATCGAATGGGTGGATAACACACATCTGTCTTTACTTTCATACCGTAATCATAATGTGCATGTTCATATATATGTTTCTATAATCAGCATAAAGCTTTGCCTGTTAGGACACCAGCACCCTTACCGATGATGCGCATATTCCATGCACACTTATTTGCCGGCTCACACACATCATCATCGGTAATTGCTATGTCACGTACATTTTAGATCATATTATTTTTTATTGATAGAATCAGTTAGCAACTAGACCGATATAATATTGAGATTACTCTCTGATGTTAGTATAGACATGGTATTTATTACTTAGACATTCATGCATTCATATTTTCATGTTATCATGCAGTATTATGGGCATATGCCGACACTTATCATATACTTACTCATGATTTTGAGATTTAGGTTTCTATGAGATTTCTGGATTTTTGAGGAAAACCGCAAGAATATATAAAAATTTCTCTCTCTCCTCCTCTCTTTTTAAAATATAAAATGCGGTTTCTCATGATGTATGTGTCGTCCACCATCAGATTTCATGTTTTCTGATGGAATTCGAGACCCGATTCGAGGAGTGGATGAACCGTCTCGGGTACATGGTGGGCCCGGTATGGTACCCCGGTGCAAGAAGATCGAGTTGTAGACGATGAGCCTGGCAGGGGAAGGCTACCTACCGGTGATGTCTGGCACGGCGGATATCCGGAGGATACCGACCGTTGTCGTGGGATTTGATGATATGGGCCGATCCGGACTGACGGAGCCCGATATATTGAGACTTGAGATTTACATGTTTTGTGTCGATGCTTGGCACGGATTTCATGGATTTCATTGTCGATATTTCAGATTCCTATACACATTTTACTATGATAACAGCTAAAGATTTCTTATACAGATATATCTGGATTTCAGGATTGATTATTTTACATTCATGGTGCATGCATATCCATTCATACGACATAGTATTATATGAGGCACTGACACGAGCACGGAGTATCTGCATTTACACGTAGTGTTACCCTGCTATTACTAGATGATTAGGATATAGTAGTGTATTATTATGACCTAGGATAGCGTCGTGCATTCGATTTCTTTTCGTAGATGTCTTCTACTCACGAGTTGGCAACTCGCCCCCGTTGTGCCAAATTTTATTACAGGTTCGATGTACAGGTTTCCCTGGCAGTTGCTGGCACATCATTTCATTCAGGGTGATTTGCACGGTAGGTTGGTTCACTTGTATCAGGACCACCATTGTACTTTTATTCTTTCATTTGT
Source organism: Agapanthus africanus (assembly GCA_030015575.1). Lineage (NCBI taxonomy): Eukaryota > Viridiplantae > Streptophyta > Magnoliopsida > Asparagales > Amaryllidaceae > Agapanthus > Agapanthus africanus. The sequence goes on along the minus strand of JASDDO010000024.1, from coordinate 889,338,850 downwards.
ATCTTGTAAGCTCCATCAACCATACTTGTATTTCTTGATAAGTTTATTGGACCAGTTATTTATTTCGACCTTAGAGTCGCACATGTATTATTCTGTTTTGGGTGGATTGTTTTCTTTTGAGTTTTGAGCCTCGCCCTTTGGCGTTGTATACTATTGTGTATTGTTGTGGTTGTTTCCGCCTGTTGGCGTTGAGCTAGCTCCCGTTTGGGGATGTTTTTTTTATTGTTTATGTATATTATACTTGTTGTACCCGTTTGGGGCCAGTTTTTACAGACGAGACTCTGCCGAAATGTTTGGGAAAATTTGCTGATGCTTTTAAACTTGTTTTCTTTTTCTTCTTCTTCTTTTTTTTATGGTTTAGTTTTCTGGGCTTCGGCTTACTTAGGTTACGTGGCGCCTTTAGACGCTTTGTAATCTAAGTGCCGGTCACGTTCCGTACTTTCGGGTCGTGACAAGTTGAGACTTTCAAAGCTATAATTGTAGCAAAATATTTTCGTCAATAACCTGGTGTCGATTATGATAAGACTTTTTCTCCTGTTGCTATGCTTAAATCCATCAGGATCCTTCTTGCCATTGTTGCATACCATGATTACGCAATCTGGCAGATGGACGTCAAAGACCGCTTTTCTAAATGGTGATTTCGAAGAGAGCGTGTACATGAAACAACCAGAGGGCTTCGTAAACAGTGGGAGCAGAGGAAGCGTGTGCAAGCTGCTCAAATCAATCTACGGATTAAAACAGGCACCGCGGAGCTGAAACATCTGTTTTGATGAAACTATCAAAGAGTTTGACTTCATCAAAAATGTAGATGAACCATGTATATACAAGAAAGTTGTAGAGAGTAAGGTTGTCTTCCTCGTATTGTACGTGGATGGCATACTCTTGATAGGAAACGATGTTCCTATGCTACACTCGGTCAAGCTCTTCTTATCACACAAGTTCTCCATGAAAGATCTAGGTGATACCTTCTACATCTTGGGGATAAAGATCTATAGAGATAGATCTAAATGGATGTTGGGATTGTCCCAATCCAGGTACATAGACACCATACTAAAGATGTTTAGTATAGAAGATTCTAAGCGTGGTAATTTACCCTCTTGTTCAGGAATCACTCTCTCCAAAGAGATCTCTCCCAAGACTGATTTGGAGGGCTCGCATGAAAGGGATACCCTATACTTTGGCAGTCGGGTCTATCATGTATGCGATGTTATGTACCAAACCAGATGTAGCTTACTCACTAGGTGTAGTGAGTAAGTATCAATCAGATCCAGGGGAGAAACACTGGACAACTGTGAAGAATATTCTTAAGTACCTGAGAAGGACTAAAGAAATGTTCTTGGTGTATGGTAACGCTGAACTCCAGGTGGAGTCCTTTACTGATTCGAGCTTCCAGAGTGATAAGGACGACAGTAAGTCGATCTCTGGTTTTGTCTTCACCCTCAATGGGGGCGGTATGTTGGAAGAGTTCCAAGCAAGATACCGTAGCAAACTCGAAGATGGAGGCTGAATACGTTGCTGCCAACGGTGCTGCCAAAGAAGCTATCTGGATGAAGAAGTTCATAACTGAACTTGGTGTGGTTCCAACCATTGAGCATCCAATACCTGTATATTATGATAACAATGGAGCTGTAGCTTTGGCCTAAGAACCTCGGTCCCATCAACGATCTAGACATATTCTTAGACGTATCACCTGATAAGGAAGATAGTAGATCGCCGGGAGATCGAGTTTAGGAGAGTTGACACGAAGGATAACACAGCAGATCCACTCACAAAGGCCCTCCTCCAGACCCAGTTTGAGAGACATTTTGGGATGTTGGGTATGAGATACTACAACAACTGGGCTTAGTGCAAGTGGGAGATTGTTAGGAATATGTATGCCCTAGAGGTCATTATTGTATGATATAGTGGATGCTTGGACATATATATTGAGGACTTTCTTGCTCTACATGATAGTATGCTATCTGGTTGCTCTATACCTTAACATGTATACTGGTATTATTATATTGTCTCTCATATACATGTTGATAAATCCCTTAGGATGTTTGCTTGACTACCAGGACTATGATGCAGATCATAATACTGGGACTTGTGTAGTCTATAAGCACATCCTTTAACAGTTCCTAGTCGAGAGAGTATCGAGACATGGCATCGATATTCCAGAGTAGACTAGTGAGTACGTTTCTTGAACCTGTAAGGGGCGATGGTTGATCTCATATCCATTGGTGTTTGACATCAAAGATTGTACACAGGTGCTTATTAGAGAATGGCTACACTGAATAGGACTCGTCGAGAACTCCTAGATAGTACTATAACTATCGTCAAATAGCAGTTCTCTGGTGACACTGGTACAGGTTAGTCTGTAGACCCGAGATCGTCATAGAGTGTTGTGTGGTTCCCATTGTGCTTTGATTTCCTCCCTACCACGGCTCAAAGGAGTGATGCAAACAAGTGGATTTTGGGTATAGTCCTGAGTCACATGGAGGCAATAAGTTATAGGAGGGGTTTCGTCTCTCCCGGTATAGGGAGTTGATGTTGCGCTATGCTCGATTGGCTATAACAGGAAGTCCCTAGCCAGGGATGATGATAAGATTTACTGGTAAGAGTTATCAGTAGTTTCTTGTACCGTTATAGGCCACACATCGGCATGACTTATCAAGTTATTGGGGTCTGACGATTCTACCCCCAGACTCGATATGCGACATATCAGATGAAGAGACCGGACTGTACGGTAAGTGTTACTTATAGGCTTCACGGGAGTTTGGACAAGCTTGCTTGTTGATCTTCTATTCACTCAATACCTGGATAGTCGTTACGTCTAGCTAGTACCCCTGACGGCTTGTGGGTAACTGATGTGATCATTACCTACTGCTGGCGTATTGACGAGTTTTTAGAGTCCCACACAGAAGTTTTCTGGTTCAAGCGAAAAGAAGTTGGACACATATGTTGATATGTGCGGGAGCCTGATTAAATACGAGTATGTGATACCGTATTCTAATCTGGCGGTAATCTGATATCAATTAGGTTATATGTGATATAACCAGATTATTGAATCAAGTGTTGATTTGATAATGTGATATACAGATAAATGATATTAGTTGGTTATACATGATATAACCGGATTATTAAATATAATAATATGATGTATATTTATATTTGATATAATTATGCATTAACTAATATTATTGCTCACTAATTATTTACTTTTTATATATATATATATATATATTAATATATATGTGTTATATATATATATATATATATATATATATATATATATATATATATATACATATTATATGAAGCATGGTTGAAATTTCTATTTTTGGAAAATAGAAAATGAGGTGGAAAATGAGGAGCATGGGTGAAGCATGGCTTTTAATGTTTGTTTATTCATTTGCTTTAACTATTAAGTATGGGAGCAATTTTTAATTTCTACATATTGTATGCTTCAATAATTAAAGAGATGAGGTGAAGCCATTCTTCACAACACTTGTTCATTTTCTTGACTTGAGCTCATTTGCTCTCTAGCTCTCTCCATCTTCTTCACTTCCATCTCCAATCTCAATCCCTCACATAAGTTGTAAACCCTTGAGCTTGTGAGAACCCTAGTGAGCAAAAAACACCCCTACTTCACCATCCTACACTAGATTAGCACTTTGGTGTAGTGTGTTTCCTTCACTAAAGAGTTTAGTGAAGAGGTTAGTTGGATTAGTGAAGTTTCGGATGGATCATCTTCGGCACGAAGATCGCAAAGGAAGCTCGATTCAACTTCAAGTGGAGCCTAGTGGAGTCGCGTGGACTACTATCTGGACCATTTGAAGAGAAGGACACGGTCTACAAAGGTTTTTGCCTCCTTCACTTAGTGTAGCTATCTTTATATCATGCTTAAAACCCTAATCATCTAGTTAGATTCTAGGTTAGTGTTAATTAGCACCTCAAATTTTTTTAAAATGGCATGCTTGATACTAGAAAAACCCAGTGGTGGTGCTAACAAGCACTTTCAAAAGGCTATTCGCAGGTTCAGAGAGTTGACTTCAATGAAGTATTTTCTATGGTTGTTAAACACGCCTCTATTCGTATCTTGCTCAGTTTGGTAGCTATGCAGGATTTGGAGCTCGAGCAGCTCGATATTAAGACCGCTTTCCTACATGGTGATTTGGTAAAGAAGATCTACATTCAACAACCCGAAGGTTTCAAAATTAAAGATAAGGAAAATCACGTTTGTTTGTTAGAGAAGACTCTCTATTATTTGAAGTAGTCATCAAGACGTTGGTATAAGAAGTTTGACTCCTTCATGATAGATATTGGGTTTACGAGAAGTAAGGATGACAGTTGTGTTTATAGTAAGAAGCTCGCCGATAGTTCTTTCATATACTTGTTGCTTTATGTTGATGATATGTTGATAGCGGTAAGATATATGGTTGATATTCAGAATTTGAAAGAATGGTTGAAAAGTACGTTCGAGACCAAGGATTTAGGATCGGCCAAAAAAATACTTGGTATGGAGATTAGGCGAGATCGCAAAGGAGAAAAACTTTACTTGTCTCAACAACGATACGTTGAAAAAGTTTTTGAACGTTTTGGCATGGTAGATGCTAAATCAGTAAGTACTCTGCCGGCTGCTCATTTCAAACTTTCATCTCATTCATCATCGCAAACAGTGGATGAGATTAAGTATATGTCGAATGTTCCGTATGCAAGTGCAGTGCATAGCATTATGTATGCCATGGTTTATAGCCGACCCGACATTTCACATGCAGTTAGTGTTGTTAGTTGCTATATGGCATCTCCAGGTAAATGCCATTGGCAAGCTGTGAAATAGATTTTACGATACTTATGATGTAGGGTTGGTGTTTGGAAAAAACAACGACAATTTGGTTGAATTCAGCGATTCCGATTATGCGAGTGATCTTGACAAGCGAAGGTTGATCACTGGCTATGTATTCTATGTAGGTGGATGTGCCATCTACTGGCGTGCTTCTTTACAGCCTACGGTAGTATTGTCTACGACGGAGGCGGAGTATATGGCCGTTGTTGGGGCCGTTAAGGAAGTTGAAGGGACTATTTTCAGAACTTGGTATTCAAAAGGATACCATAATAGTCTATTGTGATAGCTAAAGTACAATTCATTTGACGAAGGACCCGATGAATCATGACAGGACAAAGCATATTGATGTTCGGTACTAGTTTGTTCAGTATTTCGTTGAAAAAGAAGAGATGGTTGTAAAGAAAGTTGGCACAGCGGATAATCCGGCTGATAAATTGACAAATTTGAAAGTGTATTCTAGCACCACCACAAGGTTTTAACCGGTATCAAGTATGCAATTTTAAAAATTCTGGGTGCTAAGTTACGCTAACCTAGAATCTAACTAGAATATTAAAGTTTATATGAACATATAGCAAGTTCTATACTAAGAGATGGAGACTACAACCTTTGTAGACCAAGTCCTTCTCTTCTAAAGCTCTGGGTTGTAGTCCCTATGACTCCTCGTAGCTCCACTTGAAGAAGTGCACGAACTTGCTTCGCGATCTTCGTGACGAAGATGATCCACCCGAAGTTCCTCTAGGTCAAGCTACCTTTTCACTAATCTAGTATTAGTGAAGTAATTATCCCAGTCTAAAGTGTTAATATAGACTAGGATGATGAAGTAGGGTAAAGCTCACTAGGAATTTTCTCAAGTCCTTAGATTCACAACTCATGTGAGGGTTATGGCTTGGATGATGAAGAAAAAGAGAATGGAGAGAGTATAAGAAAAATAAGCTAAGGCATGAAAGGGTGAAGAATGGTTACCATATCATTGAAGCATGAATAAAATTGCAATAATAAATTGCAACCATGCTTGTATAGTGTAAAGCAGATGAATAAAGAATTGATCAAGCCATGCTTCACCCATTCCACAAATATCTCCCCATTTTCCACCTCATTTCTATTTTCTCAAAATAGAAATTCAACCATGCTTCATAATACACACACATACATACATACATACATACATACATATATATATATATATATATATATATATATATATTAAGAGAAGAAAATAATTAGTGAGCAATAATATTAGTTAATATATAATTATATCAAATATAATATATATCATATTATTAAATCAACACTTGATTCAATAATCTGTTTTCCCAATCAGAGCAAAGTTCTGTTCAAAATTTCAAAATTTGAAATGAAGCAGCGCATCATAGCAGCGCCAAGTGCGTTGCACTCTAAGCAGCGCACCACGTGCAAAACACATGAGCACTGGCGCTAAGAGCGCTGCACTTGTTCATATCAGAATTTTACATTATTAAATTCCCCATTCTTAATCATATTACAAATAAACAGGTGCTTTTGATCCATATCTGCTAAATAGTTGCAGGTTACAGGTTCTCAGAACTATACAGTGAAATTCATGAAAAGACGCTACAATTGTGAGACTATGACCAACAAATAGATGAATCTGTATGATGACGCCTACCAGTTTAAGGAACAAACGAAGATCAGTGAACAGTTCAATACATAAAGTACAAGGGTAGCACAAGATTCAAGACTTCAACGCGAAACTAACGGTAAAAGTCCACAAATTTTGCACTGTTGGAAATCTGGAAGAAAGAAGAAAAGATTCCGAGGAACCAAGAGAAGAAAACAGAAGAAAAAAGCAACTTGAAGCATCCCTAAAGAACTGAGCCAGAGATCTCACCATATGGCCGTGGATCCGCGGCCAAACATGGCATTCCGCCGCGGTTCCGCGACCGTGCAGTGCACGTGTCGGTACACGTGTCGGTGCTTTGACCCGGCTTTCTTAGGGCAGTCTTGTAATTTCAAGTATGGATCAGATGTAAAACCTAGGGTTTCTCCTGTTTATAAATAGGAAAGCCTATAGCCTCTTTTGGGGCATGCCTCTTTTAATTTCTTGATCTAAATTTTATTTCTTGTAATCGTTGAAGATGTGTCAATAAAAGTAAGTTTTTTTTATCTTGCATTCTTCGTAATTGAAATTTATTTTTCTGCAATGTTTTATCTGTCTTTATTTATCTGCAAGTTAATTAGTTTATTTAAAAGAAAAAAATTATAAAAATGAATCTCATCGTAACTTTCCTACTGAGTGAGTAATTCCTCAATTGTTAGGGTTAGGATTGGGTAGGTTTGAGAGATGGAAATCTCTCACTCCTTTCTTGCCCATATAACATTTTAATTAGGAATCTATTTGAATCAAACACATACCGCTCACTACGGCACCCTATCCTACGAGATAGCGGTGATCCCTAGTTAGACCGGTTGTGGTTGATTTACATAGAGATTAGGGCTAAGAGTTAAGAAAGGACGGACAATGACCAAAAGGAAGAAACGAAGTTTCTTCCTAGTCGTGCTAATCCACTTCATTAACTATTACCCTAACACCTATGTTCTTAATTAGGGCGAAGGAAGTAGTGAGTAGAGTTTTATTTCCAAACTAAGCTAATCCTAACCCTAGTAAGGCTTTAAATCAAATTAAATTCAATCTTAGATTTTTAAATCAAAACCTACCAAAAATAGGACTAAACTCGTAAGAGCTTAAAGAAAGAACATGTTTTCCCTGTGGACCGACCCGTACTCAACCGGCTAGCTACCGAGTGACACCGTTATTGATTGCGGTATATTCTTAACTTTGATTTTAAAACGCACGTACGCAAAAGATAACCAATCAAATGGCACCGTTGCCGGGGAGACAGTAGTCTCTTTCTTTGTGTAATTTCGGGTTAATAATAAAAAAAAAATAAAATAAAATTTCAAAAAATTATAAAAAATTGAAAAATTTTAAAAACAAAAAAAATAAAAATAAAAATCATCTTGTTATTTTTGAAAGGTTTTTGTGCAAGTGTGCAGGCTTGGAGCAAATACTGATTCAGATCTGGAGCAAGCCCAGTGAACAAATACAGAAACAAAGGATCTGAATAGACAGAGGAGAACCAAATCAGTACAGAGAAAATTTTTGAAGATCCAAACCAGCTATTGAACCGCGGAACCGCAGCATAAGCAGGGGTTTAACCGCGAAACCGCGGTCAAACAGATGACGTCATCTATTTGAAAACTCTCTGTGAGTATATTTTTTCTCCTCCTACCCCCAGAACTCCTCTGAAAATTTTTTCCTGCAGGTATTCTTTGCACAGCAACTTCTTCTCCCTTTCTAATAAATTGTTTTTGTGCAGGATTCTTTGCGCTGCCAAATAAAAAAAAATATTTTGCAAGTGTTTTAGATTTTTTTGGTGTGTTAACTGCTTTGCATAATTAATACAGACTTTTAAGGGGTTATAACACCAATTCAGATTGGGTGGGGATTTAATTACCTTTCCTAAGATCCCAAAAATCACTAAAAGCACATGCATCACCCTTGAACTAATTAAAAAATATTTAGACTCAGCCAATTAAGGACTGTCGCGCTCATTAGGACAATGGAAGGTTGTGGGCATTCAGTCGTTTATCTAAACCTGACTTTGTGGTGCCTAGGCTAGACAAGTGAGAAAGGTAACTTTAAAAGGCCCGTCTCACGGTGATTCGTGAGCGAAACCCTCCTTTCTTCACTTGTGCTTACCTGGCCACAATTGGCGGTGAAGAGGCGATTTGAGGGATATCTCACAATTTGTCGCTCTAGAACAGTTAGGAGCAGTCTAGTTGACTTAGGAGACCCTAGCTCTAGGTTTGATTGTGCATGTTTAAACTGTGGTTGTTTGAAATTATGCCGTAGTTCCGTACAAATTTTGCAAAAACTCTTTCTTAAAAAAAACACTTTCAAAAATTTCAAAACTCCAAAAACAAACAATTTTTTTTTAAAAAATATAAAAATATAAAAATATATAAAAAAAAATCACATTCTTTTCCTTTCTCTCATCACATCATGGATACCCCACCTCGCAAAACTCTTGCTGAACTTTGGTACCCTCAACCAGACATTACTTCCTACGCTTCTTGTTTTGGTTGAATTTCGAACAACCCCTCCATGCCCAAAATTTCTTTGAAAGATCGAATAGACGCGTCTAGGACAACCAGTTGGACTCCGCAATCCACATTATATCAACCATTTCAACCTTCACCACCTTCTTACGTTGATACTCGTTTTTCGAGTCCTGTTGTAACTCTGAAACCCATGTCTATTGCTGAACATATTGAACAATCTCGTAACCGGTCTTTCACTCCTTTCACTACTGCGAATTCTTTGGATCAACAATTTCATTCACCTTCTTATCCAAATATTGATCCTACTTCTATCCAACCATTCAATTCCTACCAGTCCTACCCGACTTTTGCACCTTCCCTAGACATTGCTTCTCCACAGCCATTTGGGAGTTTCACGTATCCAAACAACTTTGAATCTTTTACTGAAACCCCGTCACAACCCATGTCTAGTTTGGAACAGCCGTTGGAAGACTTTATGGTAGTGTCATGCCAACAAATGAGGGATTTGAATGCGTCCATGGCCGCCCTTATACAACCTAGTGACCCAGTAGCTAGTTTCCAACTAGCTCCAAATTTTCCAATGTATGATGAGGCGGTTGGAAAGATTGATAATTTGAGTGAAGAGAGTGAGTTGTGCACCCTTCCAAATCAAACCTACCCATCCCTAATTGAATCCCACAATTCCGGTTTTGAACGTCTATCAAGTGTTCCAAATGATTCACCAGTTGAAAATAAAACGTTTAATGAGTTGTGCGACTTTGTAGTGTTTGATTTACCTGATTGTGAAAGGTCACTTTTGAGTGAAATCATCACCAATCCTTTTGACCTCTACACCTCCACTCTAGAACCTAAATTGATTAATATCCATGCTTTTGATGAGGTGTCTGAAAAAATTGATTTTCACTTGATTGGGGATATAGACGCTGGGAATATTTTGGATGATGAACCCACAGATTTGGATGAGTTTCTCTCTCCAATTCATCATCCCGAGTCATTAACTGTTTTTTCCGAACTTCATATGCGTCTTGATTTTGATGAGAATTGCATGGATAAGCTAAATTTTGAGGAGAGTATTGAGGAAATTATTGAGGATGAAGTAGTTTTACTTGAGGAGTAGGATTTTTCAATTCATTCTATCCCTTTCATTGACTGCGCACACCCTCCTAAATCTTTAACCGATACCCTTCCTCAATCACTTTCCTCCATTCTCATTCCGACCTTGCAAGAAACCGTTACACTTTCATTTTTTATATCTGGTTTACCAAGTTCGACGTACCTATGTTTTCTCACGAACCTTGAGGGATTTGACATCATTTCTCAGTGGGTTGATAGATTAGCACAATCGCTTTTTACACATCGGTCATTACAAATTGTGCTAATTTATACACTCCATCTCCACCCTCAAGTTCGTATTCAACTTATTTCTTCCACTTTCTCAGATTCTTCTTCTATTCTTCCTATAATTTCAGTGAGTGTTGATAAATCACAATCCGATAATTCAAGTTTGATCATTCCAGAAAGCCAACTTGACTTGGATACTTTTGAAAATGAGGTAGATGAGTTTTTCGAGTCTCCTACCTCCATAATTTTTGACAAATCAAGTATGATAAATTCTGGCACAAAACTTATTGACAGTAAAATGTTCAATTATATCGATGAGAGTTTTGAAGAACTTTTCGCTGACGAACTTGCATTCCTAAACAACAAGGATTTTATGATTAATCAATCTCCACCTATAGAAGTTGAACCACCATCCTTTCTTCTTGTAAAATACGAGAATGTCAATATTCCACTCATTTCTGATTATTCACATTCTCGTTTTTATTTATCATCATCTCTTATCTCCTCACATTCACGTTCACGCAAACCTTTTCCATACCACCACTTATATCTTCCCCACTTCTTCTTGGCTCTATATAACATGTTCTTCCACCGACCTATACGTTACATTGATAAATTCTTCAAATGGTTGGTGTTGAATTTTGGTCTGTGCAAAGCTTGGTATTGACGAATAACTTTGAACCCCCTCTTTAAAAGCTTAACATTGTTTAACTCAAGTTTGGGGGGGTATAATTTGGCTCTCGAAAATAATTTTTTCTAACTCAAAGTGGTGAGCCAAAAATAAGTTTGGGAGAGATTTTCACGATCATATATCATGTCCCCGTTAATAAATTTTTCATCCAAAGTTTACAAGTTTATGAGATTTAAAAAATGGCAACAGTAGAAACAATGTTTCACTTAAGTTTGGGGGGAACCTTTTTGTGTATATATATTTTGTTTTCTTTTTCTGTTAATAATAAAAATAAAAATTTTAAAAAAAAGGGGGGGAGTGCCGACAATTTTGACCCTCTTGGTGTAGCCTGACAGTGAGAGCACTGTCAAGTTTAAGTTTGGGGGTGTGCTCGGTAAGCTTTCTTCCTTCGCATTCATATGTATATTTTTGCATTTGCATACTTATTTTAAAACCCATAAAAATTGAAAATTTTTAAAAAATTATAAAAATTGAAAAGTTCAATTTTGACCATATTTGACTTAACTTTAACATAACGGTTGACTAGTTAGGAAAAACTAGATCCTAAATTTAGTAAATTAAAAACCCTAAAAATAACCTTTCTTAAAGTTTAACTGTAGAAAATATACGTCCTTATAGTTTATTTAAAAATAGGCAAATTTTGAGTTCAGTTCTTGGGCTAAATCGAAATAAGGGAAGAGTATTGAAAGTTTTATTTGAAGTATAAGTCTGAAAAATAATTCTGAACCTTAAGTCCAAATTCTGAAAATATATAACCTATTATACGCATTTACACGCACCTTCAAACTTGGGATAGTAGAGGATACCTTGAAATGCTCTTGTCTAAAATCCACAGTATGAAGGAAAATAAAATAAAAGTATTAGTGGTGAATAAAGAGATAAAAAAATGAACACTGGTTTTGTAATTACTTAAGGCAGCATAAAAAAAATATAGTAAGGGTGCTTTATCACCTAGTGCCTTAGACCAACTGGTTTGGGAGTCACTGCTAAGCCTTAGGTATTACAAGACGAGAAATTACGCCTAAATGCGCAAGCACATTTTGCAATCGGTCGTCTAGTACCTCAAGAAGTATTAACGGTCGCATGAAGAATTTATGGGCAATTTCATCTAAAAATCACCAACTAAAAGTACTTTGGACATGGACAAGAGTATGATAGCCAGAATTGAATTTCCAAGTGTAGGGGTAAAAATTACACACAAGTGGGGGTATATGATTGGGATTTGGATGAGAGATAGGAATAAAAAGTAGGGCTTATATCTTCAATAAAGATGATAAAAATTCCTGAGTTAACATTGCATCTTAGAGGGAAAATTCAAAAGATGCTGAAAGTTTAATAAATTTACAGAACATATACGATCTTAAATTAAATGATAAGTGAGTGTGAAAAATACGGTTTGATGATTTCTAAAGTTGAAGATAATAGAATTTCTTGCTAGAATATTGAATTGAAGAATTAGAGTCAACATGCCAAATTGATCGGATTTTGTGGGTAGTATCCGCTGAAAACCCTCAGGAGACAACACTCCTCTTACTAGGGACACCTAAAGGTTTAACGGCTTGTTGCACGAGCTCAGTGCAATCGCGATTCCCTGCGAAAGTGAGGTTAGGTTTTTTCGAGAATAAAAATAGTTTTGCTCGGGACGAGCAAAAGATAAGTTTGGGGGTATTTGTTCATATCAGAATTTTGCATTATTATATTCCCCATTCTTAATCATATTACAAATAAATAGATGCTTTTGATCCATGTCTGCTAAATAGTTGCAGGTTACAGGTTCTCAGAACAATACAGTGAAATTCATGAAAAGACTTTACAATTGTGAGACTACGACCAACAAATAGATGAATCGGTATGATGACGCCTACTAGTTTAAGGAACAAACGAAGATCAGTGAACAGTTCAATGCATAAAGTACAAGGGTAACACAAGATTCAAGACTTCAACGCGGAGCTAACGGTAAAAGTCCACAAATTCTGCACTGTTGGAAATCTGTAAGAAAGAAGAAAAGATTCTGAGGAACCAAGAGAAGAAAATAGAAGGAAAAAACAACTTGAAGCATCCCTAAAGAACTGAGCCAGAGATCTCACCATATGGCCGCGGATCCGCGGCCAAACATGGCATTCCGCCGCGATTCTGTGGCCGTGAAGTGCACATGTCGGTGCACGTGTCGGTGGGTGTCGGTGCTTTGACCCGGCTTTCTTAGGGTAGTCTTGTAATTTCAAGTATGGATAAAATGTAAAACCTATGGTTTCTCTTGTCTATAAATAGGAAAGCCTACTGCTTCTTTTGGGGCATACCTCTTTTAATTTCTAGATCTAAATTTTATTTCTTGTAATCGTTGAAGAGGTGTCAATAAAAGTAAGTTTTTTTTATCTTGCATTCTTCGTAATTGAAATTTATTTTTCTGCAATTTTTTATCTGTCTTTATTTATCTGCAAGTTTATTAGTTTATTTAAAAGAAAAAAATTATAAAAATGAATCTCATCGTAACTTTCCTAATGAGTGAGTAATTCCTCACTTGTTAGGGTTAGGATTGGGTAGGTATGAGAGATGAAAATCTCTCACTCCTTTCTTGCCCATATAACATTTTAATTAGGACTCTATTTGAATCAAACACACACCGCTCACTACGGCACCCTATCCTACGAGATAGCGGTGATTCCTTAATTAGACCGGTTGTGGTTGATTATATAGAGATTAGGGCTAAGAGTTAAGAAAGGACGGACAAGGACCAAAAGGAAGAAAAGAAGTTTCTTCCTAGTCGTGCTAATCCCCTTTGTTAACTATTACCCTAACACCTATGTTCTTAATTAGAGCAAAGGAAGCAGTGAGTAGAGTTTTATTTCCAAACTAACTTAATCCTAATCCTAGCAAGGCTTTAAATCAAATTAAATTCAATCTTAGATTTTTAAATCAAAATCTACCAAAAATAGGACTTAACTCGTAAGAACTTAAAAAAAGAACACGTTTTCTCTATGGACCGACCCGTACTCAACCGGCTAGCTACCAAGCGACACCGTTATTGATTGCGGTATATTCTTAACTTTGATTTTAAAATGCACGTACGCAAAAGACAACCAATCAGCACTCTAAGCAGCGCACCACGTGCAAAGCACGTGAGCGCTAGCGCCAAGTGCGCTGCACTCTAAGCAGCGCACTACGTGCAAAGCACGTGAGCACTAGTGATGAGAACAAAATGTTCTCGGCCCATGGATCAAAGATCCAACGAAGATGAAAAATCATCAATTGACCAGAATAAAATTCTGTTAAAGAAACATTTCTCAGAATCTTTCCAAACAGGAAAGATTATGCTCTGAAAATCAGAGCACCGTTGGATCAATGATCCAGTGGTGATTAAAAATAACCAACATACAGAATAAAATTCTGTATGGGAAAAGATTTCCCAATTTTGTTAAAAACAAGAAGAATGCCTTCTGTAAATCAGAAGCCTTTGGATCAAAGATCCAACGGGGGAAACATCCCCTAGTCAATTAGAGAAAATATCTCCTTAACCGATTAAACAAATTAGCCTACGCTATATAAAGGCCCCAAGACTTCAAGTCTCATATAGAGGAACCGCCCTATAAACTTTGAGAAATTTCAAAGACAAAGAGCAAGCTCTCAAAAGAAAAAGATTTTCTTCAAGGTAAAAAAAGAACAGAGAGATGAAATCGTCTTATATAAAAAGAAGGATTTACTTCTTTTTCGAAGATCATAGATTTATAAGACCAAGCTCTTTCACAAAAAGAGATCAAAGTATCTCATCATAAAAAATAAGGAGAAAAACTTAATCTTCTTCAGATCATAGATCTATAAGACAAATTTTCTTTCAGAGATCATAATATCTCATTACAAAAAAGGGGGGAGAATAATTCAATTCTCTTAGGATCATAAATCCATAATGGCAGAGCCTTTCACCAAAAACATAAGAGATTGAAACATCTCCTATAAAAAATAAGAACTTTGTTCTTAAATCCATGAGACAAAGTCTCTTATAGAGCGAATTTAATTCTCAGGACGCAAAGCTGCTTAAAAAGAGCCTTAGCGCTCCAATTAAAGAAGAGCGCCTCAAGCGCTCCAAATCTAGCGCACAGCGCTGCAGAGTCTTAGCACTCCAAACTTAAACAGAAGCGCTCTGCGCTCATTGACTGACGCTCAACGCCAAGCGCGCCACGTGCTCCTTACGTGTGCCCTACTGCGCTCTTTGAACTGGGGCTCAACGCCAAGCGTGCCACGTGCTCCTCACGTGTGCGCTACTGTGCTCTTTGAACTAGCACTCACCGCCAAGCACGCCACGTGCTCCCCACGTGTGCGCTACTTAAACAGAAGCGCTCTGCGCTCATTAACTGGCGCACAGCACCAAGCGCGCCACGTGCTCCTCACGTGTGCGCTAAGAGAACATAAATTGTTCTATAAATATAGCCCAGAGCTATGATGAGTGCTCCTCATTCAATAAAAGACCAAAAGACTGTCAGAGCCCGAACCGATGCTCAGTATTGTTAAATGTTCAACATTTTAACTAAATGGGCCAATCCCAAAGTGGCCACAGAACCCTAATTCAGATTAATCGAGCCCATATGCTCATAAATCTTTGATCTTAGTCCCAAATTGGACTACAGATCTTCCAACCAATATTGGTTCAAGGGTACATCTCTTCAATCCTCTGATATTTATCGTTGTAATCCTTCAACGTCTTCATAGAGGTGAAGGGTCCCGACAACCAGGCATTCCACAGACTGTGGGGTCCTTAAACTCATGGACTATGATAACTTTAAACTTTACAGACTATGATGTCTCTAAACTACTACGGACTGTGAGGTCCTTAAACTCATAGACTATGATGTCTTTAAAATTTACAGACTATGACGACTTTAAACTATGGACTATGTCCATAAACTCCATAGACTATGATGTCCTTAAACTTCTGGACCGCAATGTCCCTAAACTAAACAATAAAGCCTAAATGCTATCTTGTTGGATATAAATGATCCTGTTAAGTAGATCTTAGTCTAAAATTGGACTAACGTATCCTTAACAAATGTTTAAGTTGATCTTACTCTCAAATAAGATGAACGAGGCTTAAATCCAACCCAAACCCAAATCTAAGAAAATACGAATTTGGACTAATCCACGCCCTATGGACGACAACATAAATTAGTCTCCGTACACAATCCACGGGCAACCAAAAACAAAACAAACACACACGACACGAAGTGACCATCCGGAGAAGGAGAAAATGGTTACCGCGATGCGGTAGAGTAATTAACTGCAGGGGCTTGCACCTGCAGAGAAAAGTGTCCCCATAATCAAAAACCCCTCAACGAGGAGGAATCTGACGAAATCTGCTACATCGGCCGCATCCGTCTAAACCTTCGATACATGGTGCCATAAATCAACTTGTTATCTTCAGAGAGGTGGACAGATAAAACCAAATAGCATCTGCCCTCGAAACTCAGGCCGGACGTCCCGATTTCCCGGTCGTGTCTTTTCGGTGGAGAACAGATTCTGGCACGCCCGGTGGGACCTCTTCCTCTTTCCACTCCACACTTCGTGTGTCGTGTTTCGCGAACAAATCGTGGTTTGACATTTTTGCCTTTGGATGTGAAGTAGTAAGATTTGGTATCTTGCTCCGTGCAGGAAAAACAGAAGATCAATGGTTTCAAACTGCACTAACTGTAACTGCAACTCTCACTCTGTCCTGTCCGGAGGAGTGACTTATGGGCCTCAAGCGGCCTCACTTTTCACAATGCCGGTGGAACAAGTGACCCAAGCCACCACTGGGCTATTCTTCGGGACTATGCTCCCACCGATGAGCTTCAATGCCCCAATGCCATCGCAAGAAGCTCCAAATAAGTCGGTCTTTGATTGGATTACAATTACCGCAGCCCCTCTCAACGGGTCGCCTAAATCCAGTGCCTCAGTTTTTAGCAGACTGGGCCAAAGCTCAAGTGGGCCCATGAAGAAGCCCGCGATACCTGAAGCGGCCATCCCAAAGCGGATAGCCATTCCTGCTCCTGAAGTCGTCAAGACGGCTTCTCCTGCTAAAGGGTCGGTCTTCACAAGACTGGCCATTTCAGCTCCTACTCCACGCGAAGTCACGAAGGCTGCTTCCTTTATTCAAAAGTCAACCTTCGGAAGACTGACTATACCCTCTCAACGGACGTCAGTCTTCGACAGGCTAGCACCAATGACAGGCTCTCCTCAAAGCAGGGGGAATGAGGAAGCTCATCCAACAACGGAGGTGATCCCAGCCGCACGACATGCTCAACGTCGCCACTGGCGCCGAGTGAGGAAAGCTGGGGGCAATTCTCCATCTGGATTGACTTCGCCAGCTCCAATGGTGGAAGTCGACGCTACTGTTCCAACTGGGAACAGCTTTGAACCACTCAGGAGGGTCCGCAAGAACTCTTTGACTGCTGTGCTGAAAAGATCTCCTCCACCTATGAAGAATGCTACAAAGGCGAAGCTAGAGCAGCCCTCTCAGCGGTTGTTCTCCAAAATTCATAAGGTCTGGCGACAGGTCCAAGACTCCGTGATTGATCAAGACTACCCCCGCCGACAGAAAAAGATGAAGGTTCGGCAAGAGAAGGACCATTCTATCGTACCACAGAAGGTGTTATCTACCTGGGTGCCCGCTGCAACGGCTCCCTCAACTTCACCAGCCCACAAAAAGAGAAGGCCGAAGAAAATCCCCGTGTCTACGACAAATGTCAAGGGCACTGAGCCTAAACGCCCTAAGTCTGGGGGTATGGTGGTGCATACCGTCTATATGGCATCCGGAAAAGAGGATAGCCGTATCTCCAAACGTCATCGACCGCTTACGCGATCAGTGACTAAGGCTCAGGAGCAACAACAAAAAAAGCTCCAAGAGATGCTGACAGCTATGGCCGCACTCACGGGACCAAAAGCATACCCAGAGACGTCCTCAGAACAACGTCATGACCAGGAAACTGATGCCGAGTTCCTTCGGAGAACGCTTGAGAGAAAGGACAAAGAGGCTGCGGAACAAGCGGCCAACATAAAACAAATGGCCTTTCTATTCCAAGATATGGTGGGCATGATGATCCAGCTGGACCCTCCAGCCGAAGATCCTCCAGTAATAATTGAAGATGATAGAGGAGAGACGCCAAATCCTCTGCCGGATCTGTCAGCAGCTAAGGAGGAGACCGTCTCCAAAGCCACGCTCGATGATTATATATCTCAACAAATACAAGCTCATCAAGCGAATGAAGCGGCTGGCTAAGTCATCAGAACTGGACGACCTTATCCGGGTTGGTACGATCAAATAAAGTACCGCCGGGATACACAATTCCTAAATTTCATGTGTACAAGGTGTTTCCTGATTTAAAATCAGGAAAGCTTCTGGGAAAAGCTTCAGAAGAGGGTCACGTGCTTACACGTGACTAGAGGTCACGTGTTGGCACGTGACACCTAAGCACATCATCAGGGCAAGTTCAGTTTCCTGACTACGTTAAAGAAAAGAGGCTTCAGAAAGAGTCACGTGCTCCCACGTGACCAGGGTCACGTGGCGACACGTGACATTTAAATGCAAGCGTCAAAGGCACACCGGTTCCCTGATCAAGTCAAGGAAAAGGCTTCAGAAGAGGTCACGTGCTTCCATGTGACCAGGGTCACGTGTTGGCACGTGACGTTCAAGGCAGCAGACTCGTTCTCCAGATGAACCAAGGAAAAAGAGTTCAAGCAAGGGTCACGTGGTCACACGTGACCAGGGGTCACGTGGTGGCACGTGACGGTCAAGCAGCAATCAGAAGACAGAGCGCAAAAGAAAGAGGAAGTCTCATTCCAAAGGGGGTCACGTGCCCACGCGTGACCATGAGTCACGTGGTCACACGTGACCGGCTTTCAAAGCCCATTTTGTTAACAGAATTAAATTCTGAAAGAAATTCAAATCTTTCCAAAGGAAAGCGGCTATCTGGAACCAATCGAATTAAAGATTCAGAGGTGGTGAAATATCATCTATCTATGGGAAAATCTCGGGTTTGGAAAGATTTCCCCTTTAAATCTAACCGAAACAACAAAGGAAAAATCCCTGGATTTGAAATCCAATGGTGAATAAAATTCACCTAATAATTCAAAGGTCCAAAACGAATGATGGATGCAAATCAAATCTCTCATGAAGATTCGTCAAAAAACTGATTGATTCGGCTGCTTCTCCTATAAATAGGAGCCAAGAGACACAGAGATATATATACATAGAGATACAGAGACAGGGAGAGAAAAAGAAAAAGAAGAGAGCTTCGATACTGGAGAAACTTGGATCTTCTGCAAAAACCCTAGGTAAGAAAGGGAAAAGCTCCTTGAAAGAAAAAGAGAATTTAATTCTCAACAGAGTTTAACTCTGATACATAAAAACAGAAGAATATATTTCTTCTCTCTTTGATAGAGGATCTGCAAAGTGCACATCTCCCCTTGAGGTTGAGAATTTAATTCTCAATGGGTTGAGATCCTGCCATGCAGATCCAAAACATGGAGAGGGAATGCAAGCACGAGAATTTAATTCTCACAGAACTATAGGAATTTAATTCCTTTAAAATTAGGGCTTGACCCTGTATCATGGGAATTTAATTCCTTCAGAACAAAAAGAAACAGGGTTTAACCCCAATTAAGAACTTAGTTCTGTTGAAACAACGTGAATTTAATTCCCTTAATCATCATTTAACAGGGAATGGGAATTCAATTCCTTAAAAGCTTTTATTAGGGTTTAACCCTATTCAGTCCTTCACATATACAAGGAATTTAATTCCTACGGAAGATTCAGAGTTTAACTCTATTCAGAATATAAGTCTTCAAAAGGAAGTAGGAATTTAATTCCTCTGAAATTTAAAAGCTCGAGGAATTTAATTCCTGGAAAAAGATTAACAGAGCCTCTAAACAAAATACATAGAGGCAGGGTCACGTGTTACCACGTGACCCCCCCAAGAGATCTACAAAAAGCCCCTTTGAGGCAGCACCCCACGTGACCCACGTGACCCTCGGCAGAAGCTCTAATACATAGGCATTTGAATGCCCATCACGTAATGGCACGTGACGCTTTGAAAAATGCGATAGTCTCAGCAGAATACATGAAGGGAGGGCGCTCTCACGTGTTGCCACGTGACCCCTCTTGCCTTAGTGTTTAACACTAAGTTAAAACTCTCGAACCCAGTGTTAAAACACTGTTGGGCCTTAGTGTTCGACACTAATTAAAAAGCTTTATCTGCAGTGTTCAACACTGATCTGTTTTAGTGTTTAACACTAATTTGAAAAGCCTTGTTGCCGGTGTTTAACACCAATTATCTCTTAGTGTTAAATACTAACTTGTCAACTTCATTCCCAGTGTTCAACACTGACTGCTCTGTAGTGTTTAACACTAGGCTTTGGCCCAATCGGCCTAAATGGATAGAGGCAAAGCCTCTCCTGATTGGACTTAGCCCAAGCTGGCCATAAGTCCTCAATTCATAATCAACTGGGCCAATGGGCTCATAACATAATTAATTGGTCTTGATCCCAAATTGGGCCAAGGACTATTCAATCCACTCCGGTTCTAGGGTACATCTCTTCACTCCTTTGATATTTGGCATTGTAATCCTTCAATGTCTTCAAAGAGGTGACGGGTCCCGACGACCACACATTGATATGGACTGCGGGGTCCTTAAACCCGTGCCTAATGCAAAATTCCTGGTTACGTGGAACGCGGATAATGTCACTCTTTGACCCCGTGGAAAACGTCCAGAGCGGATCCTGGTCCTCGCAGAGCACGGTAGTGAACCCGTGTGAAGCATCCAGAGCGGAGCCTGGTCCTCGCTAAGCGCGGCAGTGAACCCGTGTGAAGCATCCAGAGCACATACCGGACTGTGGGGTCCTTAAACCCATGGACTACGACGTCCTTAACCTTGACCGAGATGTCTTAAAACTAACAATGGACCGCAACGTCCTTAAACTACCCATGGACCACTATGTCCTTAAACTAGAACAATAGAGCCCCGCATGCTCTTTTGTCGGATCTAAACGGTCCCGTTTAAGTTGATCTTAGTCTCAAAGATGGCTAACGTATCCTTAAACCTTCAAACAGACTGGACTATGAATCCCCCCAATTAATTCTAGCTTGAGGGTACATCTCCGAGCTCCTCTGACATCCGTCGTTGTAATCCTTCAACGTCGTCAGAGAGGTGATGGGTCCCGACGGCCATACATACGACGGACCACTATGTCCCTAAACTGGAACAATAGAGCCCCGCATGCTCTTTTGTCGGATCTAAACGATCCCGTTAAGTTGATCTTAGTCTCAAATTAGACTAACGTATCCTTAACAAGCGTTTGAGTTGATCTTAGCCTCAAGCATGGCTGACGTATCCTCGAACCAAACCCCCAAACCCAAATCTAAGATAATACGGATTTGGACTAGTCCACGCCCTACCGGCGACGACATAACTCAGTCTCCGTAAACAATCCACGGGCAACAAAATACAAAACAAACACCCACGACACGAAGTGACCATCTGGAGAAGGAGAAAGTTGTTACCGCAATGCGGTAGCGTAATTAACTGCAGGGGCTTGCGCCTGCAGGGAAGAGCGTCCCCACAATCAAAAACCCCTCAAACGAGGGGGAATCTGACGAAGTCTGCTACATCGGACGCATCCGTCTAAACCTTCGATACATGGTGCCATAAATCAACTTGGCATCTTCGGAGAGGTGGACGGATAGCACCAATTAGCATCTGCCCCGAATCTCAGGCGAGGCATCCAATGTCTCGGCCGCCGTTCGGAGGGGAACAGATTCTGGCACGCCCGGTGGGACCTTTTCCTCTTTCCACTCCACACTTCGTGTGTCGTGACTCGCGAACCAATCGCGGTTCGCTAATGGTTGCCCTTGGGTTTTAAGACACTAAGAATTGGCGTCTTGCTTATTGCAGAAAGCAAAGGATCGATGGCTTCTACTTCCGTGAAAATCTCCAACTGCTCAGACTGTAATTGCAACCAACGCTCTGCCTCGCCAGGAGGTATAGCCTACGGACCCCAAGCTGCTTCGCTATTCACAATGCCCGTGGAACAGGTCACTCGTGCCACCACAGGATTGTTCTTTGGGACCATGCTCCAGCCGACAAACTTCACCGCTCCAGTGCTGACAACGGAAGCTCTTAAGAAGTCGGTCTTTGATCGTCTTACCCCTGTCGCGGCTCCTCTCAACGAGTCGCCCAACGTCAACGCCTCGGTCTTCTCTAGATTGGGCCAGAAATCCTGCAAACCTATCATGGGGCCTACAATCTCAGAGAAGGCTGCTTCTAAGAAGGTGGCCGTTCCTGCCCCCGAAGTCGTCAAGGCAGCCTCTCCGGCCAAAAGGTCGGTCTTTACAAGATTGACGGCTCCAGCTCCCACTCCTTCTGCCCAAAGGATGTCGGTCTTTGACAGGCTAACACCAACAGCGACCCCCCACCCAGACAGGGGGCAGGACGAAATCATTCTTACCGCTGACCCTACACCGTCCGCTCGACACGCTCGACGTCGCCATTGGCGACGAGTAAGGAAGGCTGGGGGCAACTCCCCCTCCGGGTTGACTCCATCGGCCCCGGTAGCAGAGGTTAATGCTGCTGTTCCAACTGGGAACAGCTTTGAAATGCTAAATAAGGTGCGAAGGAATTCTCATACGGCAGTGCTGAAGAGGTCTCCTCCCTCATTAAAAAAGGTTGTGGAAATAAAACCCGAACAGCCCCGATCTCCTCAACGGCTGTCTTCCAAAATCTATAAGGTTTGGCGGCAGGCCCGAGACTCGATCATCGATCCAAACTTCTCCCGCCAGCACAAGAAGCTGAAAATCCAACCGGAAGCTAGTCACCAGGCTAAACCCCAAAAAGCTGTCTGGACGCCCACCTCAACGGCCCCCTCAACCTCCATGGCTCATAAAAGGAGGAGGCCAGAGAAGACCCCCCAGCATGCAACGACGACTAAAAGCACGGAGCCCAGACGCCCTAATTCTGGGGGCATGGCGGTGCACACTGTTTACATGGCCTCTGGAAAGGAGGAAAGCCGCACTTCTACGGGCCACCGACCGCTAACCCGATCCGTGACGAAAGCCCAGGAGCAGCAACAAAAGCTTCAAGAAATGATGAATGCTATGGCCGCGCTCACCGGGCCAAAAGAAAACCCAGAAACGTCCTTAGACGCACGCCGGGAGGAAGAAACCGATGCTGAATTCCTTCGCCGGACACTAGAGAAAAGGGACAAAGAGGCTGCTGAACAAGCGGCCAACATACAACGGATGGGCCTTCTCTTCCAAGATGTGATAGGAATGATGATCCAGCAGGACTTACCCGCCGAGGATCCCCCAATCGTTCTTGAAGACGACCGAGGAGAAACGTCAAATCCACCACCAGCCCTCTCAACGGCCAAGGAGGAGGCATTCTCTAAGGCTGACTTGGCTGACTACATAGCCCAGCAAATCCGGGTTCATCACGCGACTGAGGCAGCTGGTCAAGTCATGAAAACGGGGCGGCCATATCCGAGCTGGTACGACCAAATCAAATACCCGCAAGGCTATACGATACCGAAATTCCACGTGTATAAGGGGACCGGCAATCCCCATCAACATGTCGCCCAGTTTCGGGCCCTCTGCGGTAACACCGGCGGTGATGATAAATTGTTGCTCCGCCAGTTCGTAGGCAGCCTATCAGAAACTGCGTTCGAATGGTATTCAAAACTCCCGAACGATTCTATCAAAACGTTCGCTGAAATGGAGTTGTTATTCACTCAGCGATTCGCAAGTGCCAGCGAACGCACTCCAATAACTGCACTGATTAACGCCAGGGTAAAACCAGGCGAAACCTGGGTCCAGTATGCTATACGCTGGTGGAATTTGTGGTCGAGATGCGAACAACGCATCGAGGAGGCACCCGCAGTGGGCATGTTCGTGGGAACTCTAGACCCTCACGCAACTATCTCCTAGTTTATGATGTTCTTTAAGCCAACCACATTCCAGGCTTTAATCGACAAGTTGGCTCAGATGGACCAGATGGGTCATAGACCACCTCCCTCGAAGTCGGAACCTCGGAATGACAAGGGTAAAGGAAGGGCAACCTTTGTTGCGAATGCCCAACAGCAACCTAACGCCCCGAAACCGGCAGATCAACTGGAGGAAAGGCGTCGGTATTATAATGAGAAGATGAAGCGTCCCTACTCGTTCCCACAGGACAAGACGAAATGGCTATTCGAGCTGGCAATACGCAACAGACTTATAAGCCTACCAAATCCAAGGCGACCGCCGCAACCCGCCGAGGTGAATAACCCTAACTATTGCCCTTACCATCAAACGGTAAGCCATCCGATTGAAGATTGCTTCGTCTTCAAAGGATGGATTGAAGATCAGTACCTCCAGGGGAAGTTTGTACTGTCTGAAAAGTGGAAGGTGAACCCACCGCAGCCGCATGCTCCTAGGAAAGCGGATACACCGGGGGCAACATGTTCTTTTATTGAAGAAGCTCCATGGGAGGTCGTGCTATCAACTAAAACCAAAAGAATGTTGAGAGACCTTCATGCGTGCCCTGCGATCGAATGGAAGGACCCTCTTGAACCTCAAATTATCAAAGGAATGTTGAAGCCCCGCCCAATTACGAAGATTAGCGATAAGGGCCCAAATACTCACGCCCAACCATCAAAATCTTCGAGGAAAAAAAGAAGAGATCCAAGAAGCCCGTGAAGCTTGAAAACGAACATACGAACTTGCAGAAGCAAATCGACGCGTTGGAAGAATACAATCAAAAGGCGCGAACTCCTGTCACACTGCAAGAGTTCCTCAACCACATCTTTCAAGAGGAAGATGATGGAGAAAGCTCGTCGGATGAATCCGAAGGATATGTAGCGAGTTGTAACGTAATCTCCCACTCGTTTACCGATGATGGGAAAACTCCTGGCACTAAAAAGCTGGAGGCAGAGCCTGTACCAGAGCGTGCATGGCCAACAGACGAAATGATCGACGCTTTTCTAGACGAGATTCGTCTAAAATGTAAAGCAGACCAGGAGCGTGAGATGACCACGTCGGAAGGAGCCAAATGCGGGCAACTGAACGAAAGAGTTGAACTACCCCTGTCGGAGCGAAAGGCATCCGAAGTAGACAAGAAGATATTCAAGACGAGGAAAAGGTTTGCCAAAGCCATTTCAATGGGAATGAAGCTACCGCCCTCGGAAGGAAACGCACACGATGGGGTGGAGAGGCACCCTAATTATTGCGCATATCACCGGAAAATATCATACCCCACGGAGGAGTGCGACGCCTTTAAGATATGGTGGCAAGGATATGTTGCTCATCGGCAACATTTTAAGCGCATGAAATGCAAGATCCGTCGGGAGCGAAGAAGTACTGTCGATGGGCACAACAGAACGACTGGCAACTGTTACATGGTTAACGCCAGGGGGTCACAAGTTCTCACCTTCGGGAGCGACTCTGATGAATAAATGGCTCTGGGCCCTCTCTTTAAAGAATCTGTTTTAGAGAAAGAGGAGAAATCGGAAGCCTGCGAGAACATTCAGCTGCGCAATCGCACACTCCCAGAAAAGAATCTCGGGCCCGCGAGTAGAAAGGATAAAGGAAAGGAAAAGGTCACTGAAGATATCACTTTAGATGACCAAGCCATGAGAGAGCTGGCTGCTAAAGACCCTCCTAGGAAGAGTAAAGTGGACTATAACATCCTCGCGCACCTAAGGAAGCTACCTTCTCAGCTTAGCATTCTCGATGCCCTCCTATTATCAAAAGAAGCGCGAGACTCACTAATTAAGGCGTTACAAGAACCTGAGCAATTCCAAGCCTTCCTCGCCACTGAAAAGATGAAGGATGAACTGGAGGAAGTGCATACAGCCGACGTCACTTTCGGTGATGAAGACCTCCTTCTCGGGACGTGCGACCACAACCGTCCCCTATATGTCTCCGGATACTGCCATGATATCAAGATAGGCAAGATCCTGGTGGATAATGGATCCTCCGTCAACCTCCTTAATGTTCGGGTGTTGAAGGAAATCTGCATGAGCGTGCAACACCTCGCTCGTGACAAAATTACTATCTCCGGTTTCGATTCACAATCGTCACGGACTCTCGGATCTGTGATACTAACATTACGCTTTGGACTTCTCGTCACGGACATCAAATTCCATGTCATTGACTCCAAGACCTGCTACAACGCCTTGCTCGATCGTCCTTGGTTACACGAATACAACATCATCCCTTCTACACAACATCAGTGTATGAAGTACTTTAAGGATGGTTTCGAGTATACCGTAACAGGTGAGTTAAACCCATTTTCCGTGAACGAAGTCCGCAAATACGAAGATGCGAAATACTTTTTGCCAGATTTCGAGGATACAGAAAGGTGTCGCAACCCGGAGAACAAAACCGTCGCCACCATCCCCGTTTTCGGAAGCGACACCGAAGAAGAGGAAGAGATAGTTTACGCAGGGCCATCTCAACGCAACAACCTGGGGACGCCCGCCCCCGTGTTGGTCTTCGGAAGTGATTCAGAAGATGAAGTTAATGCTGTGTTCTCCAATCGGCTGTCAATACAAGCACCCCCTGGCGATGACCATAGTTTTCAAATCACCATGGTACCGCGAGAACACTACAAGGATCTCGACATGCTTCAGGCTCACAATGTCCAGGACTTGCAAACATTTTACGTCCCTCCCAGGCGAAGGGGTGAGAAGGTGATCCTATTCTACCGATCCTCAGAGTCCAAAATAGAGAAAGAGATCTGGCATGGCGCGGATGCTACACTTGACAGGCTCCAACCCATCCGTCTGCCCAGATACTATACAAATGGATTAAAGAAGCTGTTGAAGCACCAAGGAGTACCTTTAGAACAGACCGTTCGGCAGGCGCGGTTCTACAACAGGATTTGGGATGTCCCCGGGACTCAACGCAAATTGCCCAACGGGAAGATGGAAACGCTCGGGCTTGGATACGCAAGAGCCGGAAAACGGGAAAGGGCTCACAGCAGCTACGCTATATATACCTTGGATGAAGAGGAGGACGCCCTGTCAGGAGACGCCAACCCCCCATCAAAACTAGACCCCGCGATTGAAACGCCGAATCCGTCGTTTGAAGAACGAATGGGCAAGCCTATCAGGAAAGTGGGTCAGAAAGCTCGAGAAAACCACAACCGCGAAATGGCCATCTACGAGAAGGCCAGGACGCAATGTCTATTTCAACGTGCTGCAAAAGACAAAGACGCTTATCCTCATCAATCCGCTATACGAAAGGCCCGACGCAGAGATGGAAATAAATCAAGAAGCGGCTCGGGTTTGTCCCTCATGAAGAAGATGAGTCGAGCGTACTCCTTCCCCCGAGACAAGACGGAGAGGTTACTCAACCTTGCTATAAAACATCAAATGATCACGCTTCCAGAGTCTAGACATCCTGAGCAAGCTAGCAAGGCCTTTCATCCGAGTTATTGCTCTTATCACCAAGCCATGGGACACCCTACCGAAGACTGCTTCACCTTCAAGAACTGGGTCGAGGACCAGTACCGACGGGGCAGATTCGCTTTATCCGACGGCTGGAATGTGACGCCACCGCAAAAGCATGAGCCCAAGGCCGCAAGAGCCGAACCGGGTCCACCTCAGTCCAGGGAGCGGGTTCGCACTTGTTATACGATTACGATATTAGGAGAAGAGCCCGAGAACGTAGATGACCTTCGCCGGTGCTTTCAGAACAGCGATGATGAGGTGGTCTCGGAATTTCCGCCCGCTCCGAAAGAACTGGAAGATGGTATACATACTACTGCAGATAACTTCAAGAAGATTGAGTTGGGATCGGCAGACGACCCGCGACCGACATTTGTCAGCGAGCTGTTATCCGAAGAGAGGGTGGCTGCGTTAAAGGACGTGCTTCTACGGCATAAAGACTGCTTCGCGTGGAACTACTCCGAGATGCCAGGATTAGATCCGGAGATTGCTGTCCATAGATTAGCAATATCCCCAGATATCAAGCCAGTCAAACAGGCGCCAAGGAGGATGCGACTCGAGCTTGAGATGAGCATCAACGCCGAAGTCAAGAAGCTGATCGATTCTGGATTTATCCAAGAAGTCCAGTATCCCGACTGGATCGCCAATATCGTCCCGGTAATGAAGAAGAATGGGACGGTACGCATATGCGTGGATTTCAGGGATCTCAATAAAGCCTGTCCAAAAGACGATTTCCCAGTACCAGTAACCGAGCTAATGATAGATAACACGTCCACTCACGAGGTTTTCTCCTTTATGGATGGTTCGTCAGGATACAATCAGATAAAGATGCATCCCGAAGACCAGAAGCACACCGCTTTCCGCACCCCTTTGGGTATATTCTGCTACAGGGTTATGCCCTTTGGTTTAAAGAACGCTGGCGGTACCTATCAAAGGGCCATGACAAAGATCTTTGATGACCTCATACACGACGTCGTCGAGTGCTATATCGATGACCTCATAGTAAAGAGCATGTCATACGAAGATCATCTAAAGCATCTGGAGACTGTATTTCGACGCCTTCGGCAATATAATTTGAAAATGAATCCCCTCAAATGCGCGTTTGGAGTCTCCTCGGGCAAATTTCTGGGATTCATCGTTCGACACCGAGGTATTGAAATAGATCCGTCAAAGATTAAGGCGATCATGGAAATGCCTCCGCCAAGAACCCTCAAGCAGTTGCGGTCTCTCCAAGGGAAGCTCGCATACATCCGGCGGTTTATCGCTAATCTTTCGGGCAAATGCCGTCCTTACAGCCACCTGATGAAAAAGGGAACTCCATTCGTTTGGGATCACAAATGTCAAGCGGCACTAGACGAGATCAAGCAGTACTTGCAAAACCCTCCAGTGTTGGCTGCTCCAGTGAAGGGACAGCCTCTCATTCTTTACACGGCCGCCCTTGAAGGTTCTTTGGGCGCGTTATGGGCACAAGAAAACGATCAGGGGAGAGAGAGGGCACTCTATTACTTAAGTCGAGTTCTACTGGGGGCAGAAAGCAACTACTCCCCCATTGAAAAGCACTGCCTGGCGTTGATCTTCGCGATAACAAAGCTTAGACATTACGCATTAGCACATGAAGTCCGTCTTATTTCGAAGGTGGACCCTCTCAAATATTTGATGTCGAAAGCCATATTGACGGGACGACTCGCCAAGTGGGCCCTGCTCTTGATGGAGTTCTCGATAATGTATCAACCTCTCAGGGCAGTGAAAGGCCAGGCCATTGCCGACTTCCTCGCCGAGCACCCGATACCGGCCGATTCTCCTCTGAACTGTGATTTGCCGGACGAGCATGCATTTGATGCGATTAGCGACGGAAGCACCCTATGGGAACTCTATTTCGATGGAGCGTCCTCCATAAAGAAACAGAAACAAGGTATCCCAATGATCAAATCAGGGATAGGCCTCATCTTTGCAACTCCACAAGGAGGGATAATGCGCTTCGCCTTCTCCTTAACAGAGCCGAGGACAAACAATGAAGCCGAATACGAAGCTCTGATAGCAGGCCTCGAGATCGCCATCGACATGGGAATTGAAGACCTCCTTATATACGGGGATTCTCAGCTGGTCGTTAGTCAAGTAAATGGTGACTACCAAACGTGCAAGCCGGAGTTGGTGAAGTACGGCGAAAGGGTGCAACAACTATTGACCCGAATTCCCTCCTATACTTTGGAGAACATACCGCGCGCGGAAAACAGCAAAGCGGACGCGTTGGCTAAACTTGCTAAAGAACTGGCTGACGAGAACCTCGACGATGTCAGAATCGTGGTACAAAGCCGCCGAGTGCTCGCCCCGGCAGAAATATCTCCGGAATCATGCGAAGAAAAGGGAACGACTGAGCAGACGACCCTACAAATAAAAGACCATCAGAAGGCCGAAGACTGGAGGGAAGTCTTCATAGACTACTTTAAGTTCCACCGAATGCCCGAAGAAGCGTCCTCAAGACATCAGCTCATGAAATGAGCTTTATCTTTCGCTTTCGTCAACGATATTCTATACAAGAGATCGTTTGATTCTCTATGGCTGAGATGCTTAGGACCTGACGAAGCAGAAAGAGTCATTCAAGAAGTTCATGATTGACTTTGCGGTTCTCACCAAGCAGGCCCAAAGATGAAGTTAAAAATTAAACGGATGGGTTATTACTGGCCCACGATGATCCAGGACTGCCTCGAGTATGCGAAGCAATGCCACTCATGCAAGATTCACGGAGACTTCATCCACCAACATCCGAATCCACTGCACCCAACGCTGGCTAGTTGGCCATTCGAAATGTGGGGGACTGACATAGTCGGCCCCATTGAGCCAGCGTCATCCCGAGGACACCGTTTTATCCTGGCGACAACTGATTACTTCTCCAAATGGGCAGAAGCAGTACCGTTGAGGGAAGTGAAGACGGAGAATATCTTCCACTTCTTCAAGACGCACGTCATCTATCGGTTTGGAACCCCACGGCGGATTATCTCCGATAACGGGCCAGCCTACAGAAGCCATAAGATTAGCCGCTTAGCGCAGCAGCACAATATAGACTGGAGATATTCTTCAGTTTACAACCCACGAGCTAACGGTCTGGCCGAGGCCTTCAATAAGACCTTGATGAAGATCATAAAAAAGACCGTTTCCAGGAATAAGAGAGACTGGCACGAAAGGCTGCAAGAAGCCCTTTGGGCTTATCGAACTACATTCAAGACGGCCACAAACACAACGCCGTACGCATTGGTATTTGGGACGGAAGCAGTGCTCCCCCTTGAGATGGAGTTACCCTCTCTACGAGTAGCAGTCCACCACGAGCTGACGAACGAAGAAAATGCCCACCTTCGGCTTGAGGAGCTTGATGCCCTCGACGAAACCCGGCTCATAGCGCAACAACATCTAGAGGCCTACAAAGCAAAGCTGACGCGCTCATATGAAAGATTGACCAGGCCGAGGACATTCCGCCAAGGCGAACTCGTACTAGTGGTCAAAAGACCTATGATCCCTAATCGCGCCAAGCGAGGAAAATTTGAGCCAAACTATGAAGGCCCGTATATCATAGACAAGGTCTACCAGGGTGGAGCCTATCTACTCATGGACATGCACGGTGAGAGGCCTTTCAGGCCAATAAACGGCCGCTTCTTAAAGAAGTACTATGCTTAATAAGCCACAGCCTAGGTCAATGATAGATGACGACGACTATGTCCGCTCACTATCTTCCTAGGCTCAAACTTTACAAGCAGCCAGCCTTCTCACATCGACGGACCGAAACGTCCTTAAACTATCGACGGACCGAAACGTCCTTAAACTATCGACGGACCGAAACGTCCTTAAACTAACGACGGACCGAAACGTCCCTAAAACTACTACCGCAGCATCTTTAGGCTGACGAGATAAAAAAAAAACGGTATGTCCATAAGCAAAATGGGCACGGATGAAAACCCGAAAGGGCTCCGTGAGTAAGAACAGCAGGACTATCGGCGAGTGTTTGTGAAAACCCGAAAGGGCGCAACCTCGTTAAAGAACACTTACAGAGTCCTCTCGACCTTGTAAGGAGAAACCACCTGCGTGAGATCCTTACGACTCACAAAGGAGCAGCACACTTAGGGATCCTCACGATGCCTAAGGAGAAAACACACTTACGAGATCCTCACGACTCGTAAGGAGAATTCTCTTATGGGACCCTCACGGCTCATAAGATTTGAAAGTCTTAAGTTACAGAAACCTTAACCTGTTCTTAAGCAACCCCCACAACCTTCGATACTGCCCTACAAGAGGCTCAATACTGACCCTTGTATACAATCCACGGGCGCGAATAAGCATTTCCCCAGCAAAGTCCAACCCTTGTAGGTCCTCTCGACCCATAAGGAGAAAACCCTCTTGTAGGATCCTCACGACTTACAGAGGGACATACACTTAGGAATCCTCACGATCCCTAAGGAGAAAATACACCTGCAAGATCCTCACGACTTGTAGGGAGAAATACCTTTGTGAGACCCTTACGGCTCATGAAGTCAAAAGCCTTAGCCGACAGGATCCTAACCCGGTCTGCTAAGCCACCTTTGCTCAACATCGACAGAGGCAAATGATGATTCGCTCCTGGCAACATACCAGTTGCAGCGATGCTGACGCCGAAATCGGTGTCCAAAATCCGAGCTTGCGGCGAAAAAGCTAGCAAGCCATACGTGCATACGAAATAGCCGAAATGATAGGGCAACTTGCAATAAAAATCAGCAAGTAAAAAAAAATGTATGCATGAAAAATAGCCGAAATGATTGGGCAACTCGCAATAAAAAGCAGCGAGTAAAAATAAAATAAACAGCCGAAATGATTGGGCACCGTGAAAAATAGCCGAAATGATTGGGCAATCGCGATTGTCGCGATATAAAAAGCTGAAATGATAAAGCATCGCGGAAAAAGAAATAAAATAAAAATAAAATGTATGCCTTACAGGTGATGTTCCATCACACCCTGTATACAATCCAATGGCGCAAACAAAGAAGGGATCATACTCCTCCCCCAGGTTTCATCATAAGAAGAAGCCAAATCTCGACGGTTCACAGGTAGCCTAGAGATCATCTCGACGTTCGTCTCATTGCAGCAGACACAACATCAAGCGAAACGGAACAGCGGCAACCCCCAGTTCCATGGCTCGGCGATATACATATCACCAAGAGTCAAACCTCCATTCCGTGAAATGCGGATATATTCAGCAAAATTCCTGGTCACGTGGAACGCGGATAATGTCACTCTTTGACCCCGTGGAAAACGTCCAGAGCGGATCCTGGTCCTCGCAGAGCATGGCAGTGAACCCGTGCGAAGCATCAAGAGCGGAGCCTAGTCCTCGCCTAACGCGGCAGTGAACCCGTGTGAAGCATCTAGTGCAAAATTCCTGGTCACGTGGAACGCGGATAATGTCACTCTTTGACCCCGTGGAAAACGTCCAGAGCGGATCCTGGTCCTCGCAGAGCATGGCAGTGAACCCGTGCGAAGCATCCAGAGCGGAGCCTAGTCCTCGCCTAACGCGGTAGTGAACCCGTGTGAAGCATCTAGTGCAAAATATCTGGTCACGTGGAACGCGGATAATGTCACTCTTTGACCCCATGGAAAACGTCCAGAGCGGATCCTGGTCCTCGCAGAGCATGGCAGTGAACCCGTGCGAAACATCCAGAGCGGAGCCTAGTCCTCGCCTAACGCGGCAGTGAACCCGTGTGAAGCATCTAGTGCAAAATTCCCGGTCACGTGGAACGCGGATAATGTCACTCTTTGACCCCGTGGAAAACGTCCAGAGCGGATCCTGGTCCTCGCAGAGCATGGCAGTGAACCCGTGCGAAGCATCCAGGGCGGAGCCTAGTCCTCGCCTAACGCGGCAGTGAACCCGTGTGAAGCATCTAGTGCAAAATTCCTGGTCACGTGGAACGCGGATAATGTCACTCTTTGACCCCGTGGAAAATGTCCAGAGCGGATCCTGGTCCTCGCAGAGCATGGCAGTGAACCCGTGCGAAGCATCCAGAGCGGAGCCTAGTCCTCGCCTAACGCGGCAGTGAACCCGTGCGAAGCATCTAGTGCAAAATTCCTGGTCACGTGGAACGCGGATAATGTCACTCTTTGACCCTGTGGAAAACGTCCAGAGCGGATCCTGGTCCTCGCAGAGCATGGCAACGAACCCGTACGAAGCATCCAGAGCGGAGCCTAGTCCTCGCCTAACGCGGCAGTGAACCCGTGTGAAGCATCTAGTGCAAAATTCCTGGTCATGTGGAACGCGGATAATGTCACTCTTTGACCCCGTAGAAAACGTCCAGAGCGGATCCTGGTCCTCGCAGAGCATGGCAGTGAACCCGTGCGAAGCATCCAGAGCGGAGCCTAGTCCTCGCCTAACGCGGCAATGAACCCGTGTGAAGCATCTAGTGCAAAATTCCTGGTCACGTGGAACGCGGATAATGTCACTCTTTGACCCCGTGGAAAACGTCCAGAGCGGATCCTGGTCCTCGCAGAGCATGGCAGTGAACCCGTGCGAAGCATCCAGAGCGGAGCCTAGTCCTCGCCTAACGCGGCAGTGAACCCGTGTGAAGCATCTAGTGCAAAATTCCTGGTCACGTGGAACACGGATAATGTCACTCTTTGACCCCGTGGAAAACGTCCAGAGCGGATCCTGGTCCTCGCAGAGCATGGCAGTGAACCCGTGCGAAGCATCCAGAGCGGAGCCTAGTCCTCGCCTAACGCGGCAGTGAACCCGTGTGAAGCATCTAGTGCAAAATTCCTGGTCACGTGGAACGCGGATAATGTCACTCTTTGACCCCGTGGAAAACGTCCAGAGCGGATCCTGGTCCTCGCAGAGCATGGCAGTGAACCCGTGCGAAGCATCCAGAGCGGAGCCTAGTCCTCGCCTAACGCGGCAGTGAACCCGTGTGAAGCATCTAGTGCAAAATTCCTGGTCACGTGGAACGCGGATAATGTCACTCTTTGACCCCGTGGAAAACGTCCAGAGCGGATCCTGGTCCTCGCAGAGCATGGCAGTGAACCCGTGCGAAGCATCCAGAGCGGAGCCTAGTCATCGCATAACGCGGCAGTGAACCCGTGTGAAGCATCTAGTGCAAAATTCCTGGTTACGTGGAACGCGGATAACGTCACTCTTTGACCCCACGGAAAACGCCCAGAGCGGAGCCTGGTCCTCGCCAAGCACGGCAGTGAACCCGTGTGAAGCATCCAAAGCAAATACCGGACTGTGGAGTCCTTAAAATCCACGGACTATGACGTCCTTAACCTCGACCGTGATGTCTTAAAACTAACGACCAACCACCCCGATTCCCTACGGATTTTTCCTTGGTCTAAGGGTACATCTCTTCACTCCTTTGATGCCCGGCGTTGTAATTCCTCAACGTCTTCAAAGAGGTGACGGGTCCGTGCAACCAAACACCGGACTGTGGAGTCCCTAAATCCATGGACTATGAGGTCCTTAACCTTGACCGTGATGTCTTAAAACTAACAGCGGACTGTGGAGTCCTTAAATCCACGGACTATGAGGTCCTTAACCTTGACCGTGATGTCTTTAAACTACGATACCTTAATAGACCCCTGACTCCGTGAAACACGGATAAGGGAGATCACATCCGGCACTTGCAGGCCCTCATGACCTGTAAGGAAGAAAAACTCTCTTGTGAGATCCTTACGACTCTCAAGGGAAAACCCGCTTAAGGATCCTCACGATCTTTAAGAAGAACTTATACCTACGGGATCCACTCGATCTGTAGGGAGAAAAACTCTTTATGAGACCCTCGTGGCTCGTAAAATGCAAAAGCCTTAGGAAGCAGATCTTAACCCCGAATCCTGAGCCATTGCTGTCCTGCAAGAAGATCAAGATAGAATATCCGCAGAATACATTCGATGAAAAGGAGACACATCATTGAGGAGAAAAATGTATCTTTTATTCATAAACCAAAATGGGTACAAAGTACAATTCATGAAATAAACGAAAAGAAAATACTCTCATCCATGAGTATGTACAAAAAGGAAGAAAAAGATACAAACGTTTCAAGCCGGCGGGCGATTCAGCAGCTTGGTCAGCTCATCCTGCTTTTGTTGGACCACGGCTTCATGACGTAAGATCTCCAAAAGACGAGCCTCCGCTGGAGCTTGCTGAGCCTGATACGAAGCGAGCCGAGCTTCGAGCTCTTTCTCGGTGGCCTTATGAGCCTCGACCCTCTCACAAGTGAACGTGGCAGCTTTATCGAGAGCCACAACCTTATGTTCGCTACGTATCGCTCTATCAGGCCAAGTAAGCTCGCTTTCGTAACCACAGCAAACGCGCTCACATCGCCTGATGTGAAAGGCAACAAGAAAAGTTTCCGACATATTTCAAGCATACGTTTGCAATCATATGAGTATTCAAAAAGGGAATAATAATAATAATAGCGTTTGCAATCGCATGAACGTTCATAATACCCAAAATGGTCTGATGCGCAGGAAAGTGATGGTAGCATTTGCAATTGAAGAAAGTTCTCATGAGAAGAATACAAAGTTTATTTATGCAAGCGGAAACATACATACTAGCACCAAGCCTACGCGGAATCTCGGCATAAAGCGTAAAAAAGGAGGGACTAATTTAAAAATGTTCTACGCTAACGGAAAAGGTCACCAAACATGGGATCAACGGCACAAGGGTTAATGAAACAGAGGACAAAATTCTCCATCTCTCTCTCTGCTTTCTCCAGCACGTCAAAGCGACGGTTCTCACGAGGAGTCGCTCCCCATCGATTGGCGCCGTGTTCGTCCGCAAAAGCAGACATAATAGCTCGCCGGGCCCTGATCTGGCTCAGCAGATAAATTGAGCAATCCTTCAAAGCCTGAGTAATCAGGCACGCTTCATGAAAGCCCTCGAGCTTTTCTTCCGCCGCGTCGAGCATCGCCAGAGTCATCTCCGCCGGGTGAGGAGGGATGTCGGCAAGCACGGCCGTGAGAATCATCCGGAGCCAGAGGGAACCCATCGGGAGGGGGGACCCCCTACGGATCGAGAGTTCATGCATGGCTGAGTCGCATTCGTCGTCGGTAAGAAGTGGATCCACTAACCGAGCAGCAAAGCGGGGGATCATCTCCTCGATAGGCACTTCCCATGGCTGTCGACGAGCGTGTGGACGGTTGCAGGCCATAGCACTCAGATACTCCTCAAATTAAATCACGTCAATATGGGAATGAATTTCTCTGTGAGGAGAAAATAGGCTATGGCCTCAAGAATATAAAGAAGTGCATTAAGTGCTGTGCGCGGAAGATCTTGCATGGTGAAGCTATTTCCAAGGCCCAAAAAAGGAAAGGCATCGAAAATCAAGGAGATGGAACTATTTCCAAGGCCCTTTTTTCTGCGTCCGATATTGTGCACTGAAAATACGGCATGGGAAAAATTTTGTGAACAGCCCCATCAATGGACCCCACGTGCAGAACACGTGAGGCCTAAAACCTGATGTACACTTAAAAGAAAATGTATGGAGTAGTACCCTGCATATTGAAAGCACCAACAACAACAGTAGCAAAATGATAAAATCCCAGAGAAAAGACATGCAAACACAGAAAGACATAATAACAATTGTCACTCATACTTCAAGAGGTTCATACAAAACACAGAGGACATATTTACAACGGTAAAACTTCAGATGCGGGACATGGGTTGAGAAACTCAAAATTAACTTTATCCAAGATTTTCCAAGCATTTCGAACCTCCCGAGTATGCTTCCTCTCACGATCACAAGCATCGGGGCCCTCACGAATGTCCTCCACCCTCCGATAGGCGGCAAGTATGGCCGACTGCTGGAACATCTGATGCAGGAGATCAATGAGATTATCCCGCCTTCTCTTTGAGATCAAGTGCATCAGATACACCGAGTGTACTTTATCCTCGGCGGCGTCCAATGCCCCAAGCGGCACACCAGCACAGAATAGGGGGAGAGCCTCCCTGATCGCCAGCACGATCAGCCTTAGAAGAGAAGAGCGACGGGGGAATAGCCGATGGTCGTACTCATCAAAGCGGCTCATGATCTCGGCACATTGAGCATCGGTGAACTCCTGGTTCTGACTACGGCCCAGTGCACGAATATTCCCATAGGAAATGATCTCGTCAAGACCATACAGATGGGCATCCATGATACCTGAAATAAAGGCCATGAGAATCATTAGAAAGCTCCTGTTCCATTAATTGCAGAAGAACAACCTCGGGCCAAGAGACCTCAGGAAGCCTCCGTGTGAAGAAATCAAGTCTTTCATTGGAATTAAATTTCTTATTAAGAAAGGGAATTAAATTCCCAGAAACATTTCTGATGGAATTAAATTCCATGGAGTTGAAACGCCATTATCATCTCCCCAAAAATCATCTAAACCCTAAAAGATCTACAGTTCGAAGGTTAAGCGGTCCTTATGGGAAAACATGAAGAAAAAAGGGTAAAAACCCTTGTTTTGGATTTAAAATCCTGAGGAATGTGAAGGTCCATCGTTTGTCCAAGAACATTACCTGAGGAAAAGAAATCTTTTTGAACAAAGTTAAACTCTGAAAATTGTTTCAAGGCAGAGAACTAAGCTCTGGAAGCGAGAATTAAATTCTCAAGGAAAGAGTTCTCAAAAGAAGAAGATGAACAAAGTGAAAGCTCCTCTGAAGAGACAGCGGTATTTATAGAAGGGGATAGAAACGTTTCATCTCCCTAAATCCCTAGAGGAATCCAACGGTCACAAGAGGTGACAGCGTTGCACTCACGTGCAGACACGTGAGAACAACACTGTGGGGGCATTTGTTTCCTGATTTAAAATCAGGAAAGCTTCTGGGAAAAGCTTCAGAAGAGGGTCACGTGCTTACACGTGACTAGCGGTCACGTGTTGGCACGTGACACCTAAGCACATCATCAGGGCAAGTTCAGTTTCCTGACTACGTTAAAGAAAAGAGACTTCAGAAAGAGTCACGTGCTCCCACGTGACCAGGGTCACGTGGAGACACGTGACATTTAAATGCAAGCGTCAAAAGCACACCGGTTCCCTGATCAAGTCAAGGAAAAGGCTTCAGAAGAGGTCACGTGCTTCCACGTGACCAGGGTCACGTGTTGGCACGTGACGTTCAAGGCAGCAGACTCGTTCTCCAGATGAACCAAGGAAAAAGAGTTCAAGCAAGGGTCACGTGGTCACACGTGACCAGGGGTCACGTGGTGGCACGTGACGGTCAAGCAGCAATCAGAAGACAGAGCGCAAAAGAAAGAGGTAGTCTCATTCCAAAGGGGGTCACGTGCCCACACGTGACCATGAGTCACGTGGTCACACGTGACCGGCTTTCAAAGCCTATTTTGTTAACAGAATTAAATTCTGAAAGAAATTCAAATCTTTCCAAAGGAAAGCAGCTATCTGGAACCAATCGAATTAAAGATTCAGAGGTGGTGAAATATCATCTATCTATGAGAAAATCTCGGGTTTGGAAAGATTTCCCCTTTAAATCTAACCGAAACAACAAAGGAAAAATCCCTGGATTTGAAATCCAATGGTGAATAAAATTCACCTAATAATCCAAAGGTCCAAAACGAATGATGGATGCAAATCAAATCTCTCATGAAGATTCGTCAAAAAACTGATTGATTCGGCTGCTTCTCCTATAAATAGGAGCCAAGAGACACAGAGATATATATACATAGAGATACAGAGACAGGGAGAGAAAAAGAAAAAGAAGAGAGCTTCGATACTGGAGAAACTTGGATCTTCTGCAAAAACCCTAAGTAAGAAAGGGAAAAGCTCCTTGAAAGAAAAAGAGAATTTAATTCTCAACAGAGTTTAACTCTGATACATAAAAACAGAAGAATATATTTCTTCTCTCTTTGATAGAGGATCTGCAAAGTGCACATCTCCCCTTGAGGTTGAGAATTTAATTCTCAATGGGTTGAGATCCTGCCATGCAGATCCAAAACATGGAGAGGGAATGCAAGCACGAGAATTTAATTCTCACAGAACTATAGGAATTTAATTCCTTTAAAATTAGGGCTTGACCCTGTATCATGGGAATTTAATTCCTTCAGAACAAAAAGAAACAGGGTTTAACCCCAATTAAGAACTTAGTTCTGTTGAAACAACGGGAATTTAATTCCTTTAATCATCATTTAACAGGGAATGGGAATTCAATTCCTTAAAAGCTTTTATTAGGGTTTAACCCTATTCAGTCCTTCACATATACAAGGAATTTAATTCCTACGGAAGATTCAGAGTTTAACTCTATTCAGAATATAAGTCTTCAAAAGGAAGTAGGAATTTAATTCCTCTGAAATTTAAAAGCTCGAGGAATTTAATTCCTGGAAAAAGATTAACAGAGCCTCTAAACAAAATACATAGAGGCAGGGTCACGTGTTACCACGTGAACCTCCCCCCAAGAGATCTACAAAAAGCCCCTTTGAGGCAGCACCCCACGTGACCCACGTGACCCTCGGCAGAAGCTCTAATACATAGGCATTTGAATGCCCATCACGTGATGGCACGTGACGCTCTGAAAAACGAGATAGTCTCAGCAGAATACATGAAGGGAGGGCGCTCTCACGTGTTGCCACATGACCCCTCTTGCCTTAGTGTTTAACACTAAGTTAAAACTCTCGAACCCAGTGTTAAAACACTGTTGGGCCTTAGTGTTCGACACTAATTAAAAAGCTTTATCTGCAGTGTTCAACACTGATCTGTTTTAGTGTTTAACACTAATTTAAGAAGCCTTGTTGTCGGTGCTTAACACCAATTATCTCTTAGTGTTAAACACTAACTTGTCAACTTCATTCCCAGTGTTCAACACTGACTGCTCTGTAGTGTTTAACACTAGGCTTTGGCCCAATCGGCCTAAATGGATAGAGGCAAAGCCTCTCCTGATTGGCCTTAGCCCAAGCTGGCCATAAGTCCTCAATTCATAATCAACTGGGCCAATGGGCTCATAACATAATTAATTGGTCTTGATCCCAAATTGGGCCAAGGACTATTCAATCCACTCCGGTTCTAGGGTACATCTCTTCACTCCTTTGATATTTGGCATTGTAATCCTTCAATGTCTTCAAAGAGGTGACGGGTCCCGACGACCACACATTGATATGGACTGCGGGGTCCTTAAACCCGTGCCT
The DNA here is from genome assembly GCA_030015575.1 of Agapanthus africanus. NCBI lineage: Eukaryota > Viridiplantae > Streptophyta > Magnoliopsida > Asparagales > Amaryllidaceae > Agapanthus > Agapanthus africanus. The sequence continues at coordinate 889,298,334 of JASDDO010000024.1, read as the reverse complement.
AATGCAAAATTCCTGGTTACATGGAACGCGGATAATGTCACTCTTTGACCCCGTGGAAAACGTCCAGAGCGGATCCTGGTCCTCGCAGAGCACGGCAGTGAACCCGTGTGAAGCATCCAGAGCGGAGCCTGGTCCTCGCTAAGCACGGCAGTGAACCCGTGTGAAGCATCCAGAGCACATACCGGACTGTGGGGTCCTTAAACCCATGGACTACGACGTCCTTAACCTTGACCGAGATGTCTTAAAACTAACAATGGACCGCAACGTCCTTAAACTACCCATGGACCACTATGTCCTTAAACTAGAACAATAGAGCCCCGCATGCTCTTTTGTCGGATCTAAACGGTCCCGTTTAAGCTGATCTTAGCCTCAAAGATGGCTAACGTATCCTTAAACCTTCAAACAGACTGGACTATGAATCCCCCCAATTAATTCTGGCTTGAGGGTATATCTCCGAGCTCCTCTGACATCCGTCGTTGTAATCCTTCAACGTCGTCAGAGAGGTGATGGGTCCCGACGGCCATACATACGACGGACCACTATGTCCCTAAACTGGAACAATAGAGCCCCGCATGCTCTTTTGTCGGATCTAAACGATCCCATTAAGTTGATCTTAGTCTCAAATTAGACTAACGTATTCTTAACAAGCGTTTGAGTTGATCTTAGCCTCAAGCATGGCTGACGTATCCTCGAACCAAACCCCCAAACCCAAATCTAAGATAATACGGATTTGGACTAGTCCACGCCCTACGGGCGACGACATAACTCAGTCTCCGTAAACAATCCACGGGCAAAAAAATACAAAACAAACACCCACGACACGAAGTGACCATCTGGAGAAGGAGAAAGTTGTTACCGCAATGCGGTAGCGTAATTAACTGCAGGAGCTTGCGCCTGCAGGGAAGAGCGTCCCCACAATCAAAAACCCCTCAAACGAGGGGGAATCTGACGAAGTCTGCTACATCGGACGCATCCGTCTAAACCTTCGATACATGGTGCCATAAATCAACTTGGCATCTTCGGAGAGGTGGACGGATAGCACCAATTAGCATCTGCCCCGAATCTCAGGCGAGGCATCCCATGTCTCGGCCGCCGTTCGGAGGGGAACACAAGGGGACATGCAATCCCCATCAACATGTCGCTCAGTTCAGGGCTCTCTGCGGCAACACTGGAGGGGATGATAAGCTACTGCTTCGCCAATTCGTCGGCAGCTTGGCGGAGACGGCGTTCGAATGGTACTCAGAACTTCCGAACGACTCCGTCAAAACTTTTACAGAGATAGAATTGCTGTTCACCCAGTGTTTTGCAAGCGTTAGCGAATGCACCCCAATCACCGCATTAATTAACGCCAGAGTAAAGCCCGGCAAAACATGGGTGCAATACGCGATACGGTGGCGGAATCTATGGTCGAAGTGCGAGCAGCGCATCGAAGAAGCGCCTGTGCTAGGCATGTTCATAGGTACTCTTGATCCGCAGGCGACCATATCCCAGTTCATGATGTTCTTCAAGCCAACTGCTTTCCAGGCCTTGATTGACAAGCTGGCCCAAATGGATCAGATGGGTCATAGACCATCTTCTTCGAAGTTGGAATCTCGAAATGAAAAAGGGAAAGGGAAAGCAACCTTCGTCGCCAATGCTCAGCAGCAGCCCAGTGGTCCAAAGCCAATTGATCGCCAAGATGAAAGACGACGATTCTTCAATAAGAAACTAAAGCGCCCTTATTCGTTTCCCCGCAATAAAATGAGGAGACTGTTCGAGCTGACGGTGCATAACAGACTCATCACCTTGCCGGATCCGAAACGACCATTGCAACTCGGTGAGGTCAATAATCCTAATTATTGCCCCTATCACCAAGTGGTAGGTATTCCCCGCCGAAAGACACGGACGAAGACGCGGTGGATGTCTCACCTGAATTTCGGGGCAGATGCTAATTGGTGCTATCCGTCCACCTCTCCGAAGATGCCAAGTTGATTTATGACACCATGTATCGAAGGTTTAAACGGATGCGACCGATATAGCAGACTTCATCAGATTCCCACTCATTTGAGAGGTTTTTGATTGTGGGGACGCTCTTAACTGCAGGCGCAAGCCCCTGCAGTTAATTACGCTACCGTATCGCGGTAACCACTTTCTCCTTCTCCAAATGGTCACTTCATGTCGTGGGTGTTTGTTTTGTTTTTGGTTGCCCGTGGATTGTATACGGAGACTAATGTATGTTGTCGCCCGTAGGGCGTGGATTAGTCCAAATCCATATCTTCTTAGATTTGGATTTGGGGGTTTGGGTTTAAGGATACGTTAGCCTCATTTGAGACTAAGATCAACTTAAACGTTTGTTAAGGATACGTTAGTCTCTTTTTAGGCTAAGATCAACTTAAACGTTTGTTAAGGATACGCTAGTCTCATTTTAGACTAAGATCAACTTAACGGGATCATTTAGATCTAACAAGAGAGCAATTGAGCTCTATTGTTTAGTTTAGGGACATTGCGGTAGATTAGTTTAAGGACATTGCGGTCCATTGTTAGTTTAAAGACATCTCGGTCGATGTTAGTTTAAGAATATTGCGGTCCAAGGTTAAGGACATCATAGTCCGTGGGTTTAAAGGGACCCCACAGTCCGAGGTTAGGGACATCATAGTCCATGAGTTTAAGGACCCTACAGTCCATAGTTTAAAGACGTCATAGTCTATAAAGTTTAAGGACATCATAGTCCTTGAGTTTAAGGACCTCACAGTCCGTGAAATGTGTGGTTGTCGGGACCCGTCACCTCTCTGAAGACATTGAAGGATTACAACGAAAGATATCAGAGGAGTAAAGAGATGTACCCTCGAACCAGTGTGAGTTGGTTGAAAGATCTGTAGTCCCTTTTAGGGCTAAGATCTGTTAAAATATTTGTGAGCAAATGGGCTCAATTAATATAAGTTGAGGACTTATGGCCAATATTGGGCTAAGTCCAATAAATGTTTAACATTTTATTTTGGGCTGTTGAGCCTTTATTTGGGTTTGGCTCTTTTAATAATGCTGAGCATTGATCAAAGCTCTGGGCTTATTAAAGAACAATTTATGTTCTGACAGCGCGACACGTGGCGCGCCAGGCGCTTTGCGCCCGTTAAAGAGCGCAATGCGCTTTTGCCAAGTAGCGCACGTGTGAAGGACACGTGTCGCGCTTGGCGCTTTGCGCCAGTTAAAGAGCGCAATGCGCTTCTGTCGAGTAGCACACACATGGAGGACACGTGTTGCGCTTGGCGCTAAGCGCCAGATGATGGGCGCATTACGCCAGTTTATGAGCGCTAAGCGCTAATTTATAAGCCCATTGCGCTTTCAATTTAGTGGCGCACACGTGAGTGACACGTGGTGCGCTTGGCGCTGAGCGCCAGCCCATGAGCGCAGTGCGCTATTTCAGAAGCGCAAAGCGCAAGTTGTTTAATTAGCGCATACGTGGTTGACACGTGGCACATTTGGCGCTGAGCGCAGAAGCGCAGTTTAAGAGCGTAAGGCGCAGTTTAAGAGCGCAAGGCGCAATTCAATAGCGCAAAACGCATTTGATCAATTTTATGATCTGGGAACAAATTTATGTTCTTTTAAAAGAGATTTTGTCTCAAGATTCAAGAACAACGGTTCTTATTTTTGCAGGAGATACTTCAATCTCTTATTTTTATGAAAGGCTTTGCCTTTATAGATCCATGATCTTCAAGAAAATTGAATAATTTTCTCCCCCCTTTATAATGAGATGTTCATGATCTCAGAAAGACAATTTGTCTTATAGATCTATAATCTGTGGACGAAGTAAGTACTTCTTTGTTTTTATGATGAGATCATTTGATCTTTTATAAAAGACCTTGGTCTTGGTAGATCTATGATCTTTTAAGAAGACAATTCTTCTTTTTATAAGATGATTTCATCTCTGTGTTCATCATTCATCATCTTTACCTTGAAGAAGTATCTTCTTGTAAGAGCTTGCTCTTTATCTTTGAGTTTCTCAAAGTTTAGGGGGGGTCTCTATATCAGACTTGAAGTCTTGGGGCCTTTTTATAGGGCAAGCTGATTTGTTGAATCAGTTAAAGAGATCTTTCTCTGATTGATTTGGGGATGTTTCCCCACCATTGGATCTTTGATCCCAGGGCTTCTGTTTTACAGAAGGCAATCTTCTTGTTTTAACAAGATTGGAAAATCTTTCCATAACAGAATTTTAATTCTGATTAATTAATGATTTATCATTATTATTAGATCTTTTGATCTAAGGGTGGGGAATTTTTAATTCCAGCGCTAGCGCACCCGTGCTTTGCACGTGGCGCCAGCTCAGAGCACAGCGCACCTTGCGCTAGCGTACCTGTGTTTGACACGTGGTGCGCTGCTTAAAGCGCAGCGCAGCCTGCGCTAGCGCACCCGTGTTTGACACGTGGCGCGCAGCGCGCCTAGCACTAGCGCACACATGGTGCACTGTCCAGGGCGCAGCGCAGCCTGCGCTAGCGCACCCTTGTTTGACACGTGGCGCGCAGTGCTCCTAGGATAGCGCACACATGGTGCACTGCCTAGGGCGCAGCGCACCTGGCGCTGGATCTAAAGCGTTGCTTCAGTTTTTGAAATTCGAATTTCAAACAGAGCTTTGCTCTGATTGGGGGAAACAAATGCCCCCCCACCGTTGCGCTTACGTGGCCCATACGTGAGTGCAGCGGTGGTAGCATCTGCACCCTTGGATCAACTCAGAAGTTGAAGAGGTGTTTCAATGCCTATAAATAGGACCTTTGGTCTCTTAGATGATGTTCATCTTCTTCTTTGGGAATTTTTATTCAGAGGATCGCTCTTCAGTTTAAGAACTTTTCAAACTCTGTTAAAATTTTAGGTAAAATTTAAATCTTTTAATAAACTAGGGTATTACCCATTAACAGAGCCTTGCTCTTCATAGATCTTTGATCTAAAGAAAACCCTTTTAGGGTTTCATTAATAGAGCTTTGCTCTCTTCAAATCATGAACCCATAGATCTGAGGAGATCTTGTTTCAGGGTTTCTTAACCCATGAACAGAGCTTTGCTCATAAAGAACTCTTAGAGTTTGTTCATAGATCTTGAAGATCTCAGAATTCTTAATTCATAAAAAAAATTGATTTTAATTTTTTTTTTCTGATGGGTTTTTCCATCATCAATTTTTTCAGAGCAAGGCTCTTGAGGAATTTTGATTCCCTCATGATTAGAGTTTGACAAGTGTCACTCTGTCACAGAGCATTGCTCTCAAAGGGAGATTTACTCCTCTTCCCGAGGGATCTCTCATTTAATGAGAATTTTCTTGAGGATCTCCTCACTTAATTAACAGTCTCATCAAATGATGAGGCTGTTTTATTAATTATTAATTGATGAATTGTCATCTAGATTTTGTGGGCCCCCTTTGGTCCATCTCTACTGCATTGCAGTGTAGTACAAATTTTAAAGTACCAAGTGTCAGAATTTAAATTAAATTATAGCACTGACAGTTGACTTTTGTCCCTTTTTTGCGCAGGCGACATGTCTTTTGACACTTCCTTTCCGTTCATCTTATCAGAAGGCGGATTTCTCGAGGCGCCTGTAGACCGAGAGGTTCTCGTGTTGATCAAAGACCACGACCCGGAATACAAGAATCTTCACCTGTGGGGTAGATGGTATGATCAGATTATCAGAGGCCGCCGGAGCTTTTCTTGTGCGACGCCTTCGGAGCCTATCTCGGCGATCCCGTATGTAGATGCACCCCTGGTGAACTATGCCGTGGAGGTGGTTAATTGGATTTCGGAGGGTCTCCTTTAGCCTTCGATCGCCGCAGTACCCGTGCAGCTGGCGGCGGCTTTGGATACCCTGGGGCGGCGCATATGTCAGGGCGAGTCGCGCCCTTGGGGACAGCCCTACACCATCGGGCTAACTCCCCGTCATCCGGCCGGGTACTTGCAGTGGGCCCGATATATCTTGTCGGCAAAGAAATCGCAGCTGCTAAAGCTCGGCTTATACCCTGCGGTCTACGCTTCCTTGTTCCAGTATTCTGCACTTCCCACATAGTGGATCAAGGCGTTTTTGGAGCAGTGGAACATCCCGACCCATACCTTCCTCCTATTGGATAGAGAGGTCTCCATTTCCTTGGAAGAATTCACCGAGGTTTCTATTTTACCAGTTAGGGAGGAGCACTACGAGGAGCTGCTTCCTCCGGATGAATATGTTTTTGCCACCAAGCCAGTGGTGATGGGCTTCACCCCAGAGAACGCCATTCAGCACCAGTTCCCAAGTCTGATAAAGGTGTTGAACATGTATGAGAGCCTCTTCCTTGAATCCGGAGGCCGAGGGGTCAGCTTTGCGGACTTCATTGCCCGTTTTCTTCGCCCGGAAATTTTGTCGCGACAAGGGGAAAAGTTTGCTAAGCTTGATGATCCCTTCGGCTTTGGCTTAGACCGTCGGCCGATACTGGAAGCTGATCAGAAGAGTTTCTTTCTTCCTGACGTCGTGATCGTCCCTCTGTCAGAAATCGCCGCTCCGGGTATTGATGAGGAAGCGTTCTTTCTCGGGTTCCTCAGTTTATGGTTAAGCTGGTTCGCGCTTCCTATGCATCCTCGTTACATGAGGCCTTCCGTCTTCTACCCCGCGCATCGCATGGTTGCCGGAATACAAGTGGCCATCGGGATCGCCGGGTTAGCCCACCTATATCACGGTCTTAGCTTAGCAGCGGATACTACTGAACCAGGGGTGCATCCTGCCAACTTCCCGATGCATTACTTCACTTCATGGATGAAGTTGTACGTGCTTGGGGTCTTTGGCATCCACAAAAGACCTTCTTTTTATGACAGATGCAAGTTCCCATGGATAATGCGGCTGGTTGACGCCTCCATCGTGAGTCCGTCACCACGGGAAGCTAGGGGCTTGCTCCTCCATCCGCGCATGGTTGGAGATGGTATGTCTTTCACAGACAAAGTCTTGTCCATCGGCCAGGAAACTTCAAAGGCGGTGCTGCCATTGCGAGACATTTTTAAAGATGGGGCCTCCGTGTTGAAAGCCCGGGAGATTCTTCATTTGTACTCCATCAGGTCGGGCTTTCTTGTATTCAGGCAAAATGATGCGGCGCTATTCATGAGATACAACCCACATCGTTTTGCCCAGCAGCTGAGTTACAATCAGGGAGTCCCGCTGGAGGCTTTCCTGCTAGAACCTGCTGCCACCGAAGAGGGAATGCTAAGCGCGCTGCATCATTTCATGCGCTTGAACATGGGGTCTCACTTCTTTATCAGCGAACCGAGTTGTGTCCCAAAGGCCCTTAATGTATACGTGGCCTGGTACCAACATGCAATGGGTGCTGTTATCAGGGAGGAGAAGCGACTGTTACTCGACCGTAAGGGTGCACCCCCTGCTGGTGATTGAAATGTCCCCTTGAAGCGACGGACCATTGTCATCCCTCCCCAAAGAGAAGCCGCCGTGATTGAAGTCCCCCATGACAGGCCTGAGCTATCGGTGCCCCGTGCTCCCGTGGAGACGGTGGATGTACTACCGGTGACCCGTGCTCCCGTAGAGACGGTGAATGTAGCTTCCCCCGAGTCTGGCGTGGTTCAGTTATCGGGACTCGTCGCCCCAAAGTGCCCACCAAGCGTAAGCTTGTACTGGCTGCGACTGGAGCTCGCTCGAAGAAGAGGAAGAAGTCGATCCTCTTTGCAGACGCTATACTCGGCCAGGATCCTCATGCTCCTTATAGTGAGGGCTTGGGCGAATATGGGACCAATGAGGGTCTATTCATAGCGCCGGAAGATACTGATCTGGAGGCTGCTATTGCAGCTTCTGTGCTATCGGCAAGCCAAAAAGAGGGACTGGCCATCCTCGTGCAATCAAGTAAGTATAAGCCATAACTTCTGTTATTGCATTATATTTTATTATCATGTCTTGACTGACATTTTTCCTTCTGTAATAGGCTTTTCCACTGAAGAGGCTCTAGCGGCTTCCCTTAGGACCTTTGAGGAGGAGGAGAGGACTCGCGCTTTGCTGGGCATTGGTATTTCTTGGCTCATTAGATCTTCATTCTCCTTTCTTATGGACAATCTGATCCCCTTCTTATCTTATCGCAGGGACCACACTGCCAATCCCGCAAGGTGATGCGGAGATGCTTTCAGGGCCATCCCTTGAAGTCCCGGCCTACTCAGCACTGCCGAAAGAGGCCTTACTCAAACGACCGATGACGGATCCCATAACGGCTCCAAAGGTAACCCTTGGTGTGGACGATGACGCCCTGTTGACGGAGGCTTCTAGAAGATCCGCTCTCACGGCCCGGGCGGAGAGGAAGCGTAGAATGCGCGCGGCAAGGGAGCGTAGTGCTGCCTTGGCTGCGGGTGCAGATTCGAGCACCGCTACCCCTGCCCCTACTCCTTCAGAGGATGCTCGGCTGCCTTGTCCACCGCCCACAGACAGACAGCACGTGCGGCTCGGGAAGCGATCGGAAGACCAACTCAAGGTAATGTGACATTGGGTTCTTTTGTCAAAGTTTTAACTTTCAGGTTCTCATATATCCTATCTTGTAGGGCCGAGTCTTACCGAAGAAGTGGCGGCAACTACTGAGCCTGGGGTAACGGTAGAGGAAATAGCCATGATCGTCAAACCTAAGGTAGCGGTAGGTGAGATGGCTACCATTGCCGAGCTCGAGGTAGCAGTGGGTAAGATGGCTACAGCCGCCGAGCCCGAGGTAGCCACTCTTTCTCAGGAGTCGGGCACCGCCCCAACCGTCGCTCTATCCCCTTGCGGCTCCTTGCCGCGTTGCTGGGCGCTACGAGTATCACGACGATTCTCGTAGAGTCGGGGGATGAATCCACGGGCGCAAAACCATTCCGATGGAGGAGGGTGAAGCAGTCATTGCATCAAGTGATACCCTTGTCGCGGTTTCGACCGGCGACTCACCAGGTAGACTTTGGGTCATTGCTTTTCTTTTTATTCTGCAATCCCTTTCAATCTTTCCTGACAGTATTTATCTCATTTCTAATGCAGGCGTGGCGAGCGTTGAGGTTGCGCTCCTGAGGCAGCGCCATCAGTTACCGCTTTGACGGTGACCACTCCTCTACCTTCTCTTGTACCATCTCAGATGTTAGAAAGTGCGGATTTATGACCCATCAGTTTTATTTCTAGGCTGTATAATTTATGTACTGACATTACATTACCCCGTCCTTGCAGGAGTCCTTTTTGATCACCTGTATCAGGTGCTACACCCACACTTCTCTTTCCAATCAGAGATTAGTCCGCCCGCTGGTGTCTGTGAGTATCTTTCTAACCGACTTCCTTTCTTTAACGGGCAGTCACATTATTGCTAATTCTTCTTTGCATTGCTTGTAGCCTTACAAATTGAAGGAGGGGACGAGGGTATCGTTGCGCCACCAGCACTCCCAGCTTTGCCCCCTGTTGCAGCCGGTATAGTAGACTCTGTTGTTCGTGTATTTTCTTTATTTCTTGAGCCGATATTTGACTATGATTTATTTTGCAGCAATCACGTCGACTCTAGCTCCGTTCGAGTCTCGCATCATAATGCCGGCAGGGCCCTTTTCTAAACGTCAATCTTCCAAAGGCGCTGTGGCCAGCCTGCGTATGTTGAGCGAATACGTCGAGGAGCTTGACGCGGAGGCCCCCACATTCGCTGTAGATTTTGCTGCCGAGATTAATCCAATGCTGGCGACGCTTGTGAACTTCCATAATGAAGGCGTCGTCGAGTCTTGGATTAATCACTGCAGGAAGATTGAGGCCTGCCTGCATGAGCTTGAGCTTAGGCGTCCTGCTCCTGAGATTCTGGCCATGAACTCCCAGCGAGCTGCATGGGTTGAGCAAAGTGCTCTTTTCCTTCGTCATTTCGAATAAGAGGAGATCCTCAAGAGAAAGGAACGTGAGGCGACTTCCGCTGAGTCTGTCCAATTGCGTGCCAGGTCGAAGCGAACGCCGCGCAACTGAGAGCCGTCTTTGACAATTTGCAGCGATGTATTTCGGACGGGCTGGCATTGAGGCGGAAACTCGACTTCATTGAGCGGGTTACGTAGAGTCGCGAAGCTGCCCAACGGGAAATCGATGAGAAGGTTTCATCATGCTTGCAGCAACGGGCTCGAATCGAAGCGGAGCTAGCTGCGGCGGCTGACCTTGAAAAGGAGTTGAGAGGAGTGCGCGAGCAACTGGCTGACTTATTGAAAATGCCTCCTTCTCAGTAGCTGCCTTTGTATCAATTAAACACTTGTAATCTTTGAATAACATGCATCCATTTTTTATTCTTTTATATGATGTATCTTGTATAATTGAGTTCATGAATAAAAACACATTTTTCTTATCTCCCACTGTCGTTTTCTTCTCTTTGCTGTGTTGTTGGTATGTTACTCTGGCAAGTGTGGCCTGTAGATAATAAAGAACATTCTGTTTTGAATTCTTTGAGAGGTAGTGATGGCTTAGGAAGCAGGTTCAGATTTGCTACCTAAGACTTTTCAACTTCGTGAGCCGTGAGGGTCCCATAAAGACTTTTCTCCCTGCGAGTCGAGAGGATCTCGTAGGTGTATTTTCTCCTTAGGAATCATGAGAATTCCTAAGCACGTTTTCTCTTATAAGTCGTAAGGATCTTATAAGAGAGTTTTCTTCCTTATGAGTCGAGAGGACCCGTAAGTGCTTAATGAGATTGACGTTATCCGCATTTCATGGCGTCAGAAGTTGCTCCGGGCGTTTTCCACGGGGTCAAGGTTAACTTTGGCCGTGTTCCACGGAGTCGTTGGATGACGTATTTCCGCACGGGGTCATATGGATGACGTGTTTCCGCGACGGGGTCATGTGGATGACGTACTTCCGAGACGAGGTCATGTGGATGACGTATTTCCGAGACGGGGTCATTTGGATAACGTATTTCCGCGACGGGGTCATGTGGATGATGTACTTCCGTGATGGGGTCATGTGGATGACGTATTTTTGAGACGGGGTCATGTGGATGACGTATTTCCACGACGGGGTCATTTGGATGACGTATTTCCCCGACGGGGTCATGTGGATGACGTATTTCCGAGACGGGGTCATGTAGATAACGTATTTCCGTGACGGGGTCATGTGGATGACGTATTTCCGCGACGGGGTCATGTGGATGATGTGTTTTCGAGACGGGGTCATTTGGATGACGTGTTTCTAAGACGGAGTCATTTGGATGACGTATTTCCGAGACGGGGTCATTTGGATGACGTATTTCCGCGACGGGGTCATGTAGATGACGTATTTCCGAGACGGGGTCATGTGGATGACATATTTCCGCGACGGGGTCATTTGGATAACGTATTTCCGAGACGGGGTCATGTGGATGACGTATTTCCGCGACGGGATCATTTGGATGACGTGTTTCCGCGACGGGGTCATTTGGATGACGTATTTCCGAGACGGGGTCATGTGGATGACGTATTTCTGAGACGGGGTCATGTGGATGACGTTGCGTCTGTTGTAATGAGATGAATGTCGAAGTGGTCTCTAGGTTGTCTGTGAACCGTTGAGATTTGGCTTTTTCTTCTGATGGAGCCTGGGGAGGGAAAGTGTGGTTCCTTCTTTGTTTGCGCCCCTGGATTGTATACAAGTATTGATGTGGTATCACCTGTAGGGCATAAATTTCATTTTTCTTTATTTCTTTCTGCGATGCTCTATCATTTCAGCTTTTATATCGCGAAGGTCGCGATTGCCCAATCATTTTGGCTATTTTTCGCGGCGCCCAATCATTTCGGCTATTTATTTTATTTTTACTCGCTGCTTTTTATTGCGTGTTGCCAAATCATTTCGGCTATTTTGCATGCATACATTTTTACTTGCTGATTTTGTTGCAAGTTGCCCAATCATTTCGGCTATTTCGTATGCATGTGTGGCTCGCCAGATTTTTGCTGCAAGCTTGGAATTAGACACCGATTTCGGCATCAACACCGCTACAACTGGGATATTGCCATGATCGAATCATCATTTTCCCCCGTCAATGTCGAACAAAGGTGGCTTAGCGAACAGGGTTAGGATCCAGTTGACTAAGGCTTTTGACTTCATCAGACGTAAGGATCTCATAAAGGTATTTCTCCCTGCGAGTCGTGAGGATCTCGTAGGTGCGTTTTCTCCTTAGGAATCATGAGAACTCCTAAGTATGTGTTCTCTTGTAAGTCGTAAGGATCTTACAAGAGTTTTTTCTCCTTATAAGTCGAGAGGACTTACAAGGGTTGTTCACCGTGCAAACATACCCCTAGTAACGGATGGGACTTTGTTAGGGAAATGTTTATTCGCGCCCATGGATTGTATACAAGGGTCAATATTGAGCCGCTTGTAGGGCAAAATTGGAAGTTGTGGTGGCTGCTTAAGAATAGGTTCAGATCCCTGTAGCTTAAGACTTTTGAATCTTATGAGCCGTGAGGGTCTCATAAGAGAGTTCTCCTTACGAGTCGTGAGGATCTCGCAAGTGTAATTTCTCCTTAGGAGTCATGGGGATCCCTAAGTGTGTTGCTCTCTTGTGAGTCGTAAGGATCTCATGTAGGTGGTTTCTCCTCACAAGGTCGAGAGGATCTTGCAAGTGTCTCTTAACGAGATTGCGCCCTTTCGGGTTTTCACAGAAATCGCCGGTAGCCCTGCTGTTTTTACTCACGGAGCCCTCTCGGGTTTTTATCCGTGCCCTTTTCGCTTATGGACATACCATTTTTTCTTTTTCTTCTTCTTTTATTCTTCTCTTTTTTTTATCAGCCTTAGGATGCTGCAGTCTACAGTAGTTTATCGACGTCTCGGTCAGCAGCTAGTTTTAGGACATAGTGGTCCATCGTTAGTTTTAGGACATTTCGGTCCGTTGTTAGTTTTAGGACGTTTCGGTTCGTCGTTAGTTTAAGGACGTTTCGGTCCATGGTTAGTTTAAGGGCGTTTCGGTCCGTCGTTAGTTTAAGGACGTTTCGGTCCGTTGTTAGTTTAAGGACGTTTTGGTCCGTCGTTAGTTTAAGGACGTTTCGGTCCATTGTTAGCTTAAGAACTTTCAGTCCGAGAAAAGGAGGCCGGCTACTACTTACAGAGTTTAGGCTTAGGAAGATAGCGAGCGGACATAGGCGTCGTCATCTATCGTTGACCCAGGCCGTCACTCGTCAGGCGTAGTATTTCTTTAGGAAGCGACCATTTATTGGCCTGAAAGGTCTTTCGCCATGTATGTCCATGAGTAGATAGGCCTCACCCTGGTAGACCTTGTCTATGATATACAGGCCTTCATAATTCAGCTCGAATTTTCCCCGCTTGGCGCGATTGGGGATCATGGGTCTCTTGACCACTAGCACTAGTTTGCCTTGGCGGAATGTTCTCGGCCTAGTCAATCTCTCATATGAACGTGTCATCTTTGCTTTATAAGCCTCCAGATTTTGTTGCGCTATGAGCCAGGTTTCATCAAGGGCATCGAGCTCCTCAAGCCGAAGGTGAGCATTCTCTTCGTCCGTTAGCTCGTAATGAACTGCCACTCATAAAGAGGGTAACTCTATCTCGAGGGGGAATACCGCTTCTGTACCGAATACCAATGCGTACGGCGTTGTGTTCGTGGCCGTTTTGAACGTAGTTCGATACGCTCAGAGAGGTTCATGCAGTCTCTCATGCCAGTTCTTCTTATTTCGAGACACCGTCTTTTTCACGATCTTTGTCAAGGTATTGTTGAAACCCTCAGCTAGACCATTAGCTCGGGGATTATAGACCGAAGAGTATCTCCAGTCTATATTATGCTGTTGTGCGAAGCGGCTGATCTTGTGACTTCTATAGGCTGGCCCGTTATAGGAGATAATCCGTGCTGGAGTTCCAAACCAATAAATGACGTGCGTCTTGAAGAAATGGAGGATATTGTCACGACCCGAAGGTATGGGACGTGACCGACACTTAAATTATGAAACGTCTAGAGGCGTAACGTAATCTAAGCAAGCCGAAGCCCAGAAATCTAAACCCTTTAAAAGAAGAAGTGTAGGAAAACAAGTTTTAAAAACAACATCAAATTTCTCAAAAATTTCGGCAGAGTCTCCTTTGTAAAAACTGGCCCCAAACGGGTACAAATACAAATATATATAAGCAACAATAAAAAGGCATCCCCAAGCGGGAGCTAGCTCTACGCCAAAAAGGCGGAAACAACCACACAATGCACTAAAATATACAACGCCGAAGGGCGAGGTTCAAAACTCAAAAGAAAATCCAAATCCACCAGAAAACCATAATAATACAAGCGCGACTCTAAGGTCGAAATAAAAACAACTGGTCTTCTAAACTATCAAGTAATACAAGTCTGGTTGATGGAGTTTATTAGATACAAATGAAATAATAAAAGTACAACGGCGGTCCTAATACAAGTGAACTAACCTACCAAGTAAATCACCCTGAATGAAATGATATGCCAGCAAGCTGCCAAGGAAACCTGTACATCGAAACCTGTAAGAAAATTTTGGCACAACGGGGGTGAGTTGCCAACTCGTGAGTAGAAGACATCTGCGAGTAGAAATCGCATGCACGATGCTCTCCTAGGTCATAATAATATACTTAAATATATCACTAGTCATCTAGTAGTAACATGTCATGTGTATGAGTATGCATGCACCATGAATGTAAAACAATCAACCATGAAATCTGGGTATATCTGTATAAGAAATCTTTAACTTTATCAAAGTAAAATTTGTATGGTAATTTGAAATAGCAATGAAATCCATAGAAATCCGTGTCAAGCATCGACACAAAACATGTAAAACTCAAAATCTCAATAGCTCATAGTCTCAATATCTCATAGTCAGAATCTCTCGGGCTCCGTCAGTCCGGATCGGCCCATATCATCAAATCTCACGACAACGGTCGGTATCTTCCGGATATCCGTCGCGCCAGACATCACAGGTAGGTTGTCTTCCCCTGCCAGGCTCATCGTCAACAACTCGATCTTCTTGCCCGGGGGTACCATACCGGGCCCACCATGTACCCGAGACGGTTCATCCACTCCTCGAATCGGGTCTCGAAATCCAACAAAAAACATGAAATCTCATGGTGGACGACACATACATCATAAGAAAACCGCAACTTGTATTTTAAAAAGAAAACGAGAGAGAGAGAAGTTTTATTATATATTCTTGCGGTTTTCCCCAAAATCCAGAAAATCTCATAGAAGTCCAAAATCCCAAATCATGAGTAAGTAATAATGAGTATCGGCATAAGCCCCACAATACTGCATGATAGTATGAAAATGTGAATGCATGAAGTGTCTATGTAATAAATGCAATGTCTAACTAGCACATGAGAGTAATCATACCCTATTATATTGATCTAGCCTTTAGTTGGTTCTATCAATAAAAGATAACATATTCTAAAGTGCACGTGACATAGCAATTACCGATGATGATGTGTGTGAGCCGGCAAATAAGTGTACGTGGAATATGCGCATCATCGGTAATGGTGCTGGTGTCCTAACAGACAGAGTTTCATATTAACTAAAGAAACATATGTATGAACATGCAACGTGATGATTACAATCTGAATATAAAGGTGAATGTGTATTAACCACTCATTTGGAATATACATATCTAACTACAAACTATATGACTCGAGCCTAAACTAGTATCTATCTAACCCACCAGGGAACTAAACTAAAAAAACTAGTCGATAGGAAATAAGAATCCACCTAAAGTCTGAGTTGATATCTCTAATAGTCGGCGATCCAGCCTCAATAGCATTACGTACATAGTACGACTTTCTCGAGTCAAGAGTGCGGATCAATCATCACATCCATGCCTCGTACGGTAAAATCCATCGTACGGCATCCCAAAATCGGAGTACGGGTCAACTATCACCTATGTACATCATCATTCATATAATATCATCATCAAATATTATCATGATCAAGGGTACTGTGCTATAATCGCATACATCCCAATATCATCAAACATATATCATTGTCTGTGTAAATATATATCATCAAACGGTCCTCAGAAATATCATGTCATATATATCATATCGTGATTAAGTCACATATCCCAATATCATCAAACATATATCATTGTCTGTGTAAATATATATCGTCAAATGGTCCTCAGAAATATCATGTCACATATATCATATCGTGATTAAGTCACATATTACAATCCGGGTTCTATTTTAGAGTCTCGTATATCTCAATGTCATCATCACCTATTATCGTTTATGTATAAATATCCATTTTCTCATTTCCCAACGATCCACTAATATCATAGTACATCTCATATCATTCTCGATCGTATATCTTTAACTCACGGCATCACGCCCAATCATACTGACTCCTCCACAGATATCATATAACCTCCCCATATCACGTTATATATATATATATATATATATATATATATATAAACCTACACACATTCATACACACACATACATATACACCAAGTCAAATGTATGTGTATACATGTGTGTGTGTTTACCTGAAACCTACAAATTCTCTCCAAGGCATTCATCCTCTGGTTAAGTCTTTCTAAATCAGTCTAGTCCAACCTAAAGTCTTTAATAGGACCCTACTCGCCAAGAATCTAAGGTCACGTCCGACTTCCTAATGACAGTAAGTAATATCCCTATTCTACGTTTGCGGGGGTACTAAACGCCATCCACCCGACTTCCCCCGTAGATATACATCTACTCATCTGGCCCTTGTCTGCCGAAGTTGATGCCGCCATCCTCTTCTTCGTCGTCTGAAGTCCACGTGAGGGGTACCTGTACGCAAACATATATATACATCGTAAACCGAATCGTGGATAAAACCAAAACGACGCACGAAGCGCGCATAGGTTAGAACCTATGACCCGCTCATGCAAAATAACAAATACCCTCGACATCGGCGTACAAACGCCGATTGTTCGAGAAAAACCCAAACATACAAATCATAGTCCCAAAACTTACTAGTTATAATATACAATAGATTGCAACTAATCGAAAACTCAAAATAGTTTAAATCGGTTTATTTCCGAAAACCTAGAAAGCGTCAATTGACCGTTTCATTTTAAAACTTGATGTTTAACGAAACTAATGGCCATAATATTCAATAAATATCATAACTAAGTCATACAAATCATTACTATATTTTTATCACACTAATTTGTATTAAATTAAAAATTCTAGTTTGCAATTTTATCCAATTTCAACATCTTTTAAGCAAAAATTCACAATTCCACAACTAAACTTGATTTTGCATATTTTAAATTGTTAAACCACTCAAGGAAACCTTAATGATGTGCTAAAACCCTAACTAGATTTTTAATCCCACATTTAAATAAATTTCAAAAACCTAGTTTACAAAATAGCATATTTATGACAATTTTAAAGTAAAAGCTAGCAATTTGTAACTAGATTTTGTTTCACATTCAATTAACATGTTAATATACACATTAAAACCTTAATCTAATGATAAAAACCCTAATTAGACTTTTGTCTCACCAATATATATATTTTATAAAAACCTAGTTAGCCAAAAAAAACTAATTACAATAATTTAAATACAACAATTTACAAATTAGCAACTAATTTAAGTTTTCTATGTCTTAACTTATTTAATTACACAATATAATCATGAACACATTGTAAAAACACTAACTTGATTTTAGAAACCCTTTCTAGAATTTCCTAAACAAGAAATTATAACCGAATTAACACTTTAAAAATCTAAATTAGCATATTTAAACTACCAATTTAACAACTAGATTAAAATTATACCTTACAAGTTTTGAACCCTAGGTTGCACTAGCCTCCAAGACACCTCCTTTTTCCATGCTTTAAACCAATTAAGGTTTGGGAAGAGGTGGAATAGGGTTTAGGTTTGAATTAGTGAAGAAAATTGTGGATTTTTTTGGATTTTTGTGAATTTTTGCATGAATTTTGAAGAAAAAAGAGAGGGGAAAATGGGGACAGCAGAAGGAGAGGCTCGGCCAAGGGGTGTGGGGAGGGGAAAGTGAGGGATTTGTGTAGAAATTTCTAAGAAGAAACCATCTCTCAAGTGCATTTAATTTACAAAAAAAAACCCATTTTAATTCAATTTTGATCCATTTTCAAACCATAGAACTACAAACTTGGATAGTCTTGATAAAATTTCTGTTAACACTTGATTTTAGTTTATAATGGTTTCTATGTATGTAATTTACCCATTTAAATTTGTATTTAATACTAATTTAATGTATATTTAAAAGCTTAAAATAATACTAAAAATAATTAATTAAGGAAAAAAATTTAAAAGACTAGAAATTTTTAAGTGACAATTTAGTGACCAATTTCTAGCAATATCTTATCTAAATTTTGTATAATTAGGCCTATATTGAAAAAATAATTATTTTGACTTTTTACGGAAAAGACTGATTATTTTACCGATTATCGAAAAACTGCCTAAACGATTTTCGAAGCGTTACAATCTTCCCCCCTTAAAGAAATTCGGTCCTCGAATTTAAATTAAACCCTCCCAACTACTAAAACATTCAGCCAAAACACTCAAATCGTCGGGGCTCTGAAATCATCAATACATAAAACACATCTTAGCGCAATGCATGCGCATGAAAAACGAGTACATAACTCAAATTCAAAACTTCGTCAAACATAACGCAATCATCGGAGTTATGGTGAGAATAAAATATCAAAGCCCAATACGAAAACCAACATGATATACATCAAAACTATAACTTATATATAGTGCGCATCATAGTAAAATCGTCTAAACATCTTAATAAAGAAGCATGCAAAACCCCTTTTTAAAATCGCCGTGCGATGCGCGTATCACGGCATAAGTAGAGGACATTTATTTTAAAAAATAGCTATACATATATATCTTTTATTTAACATACACGTTCCGCCTGGTTACTAAATCAAATAGTAATGATTATAAAAACATACTGTTCAAAATGAAATCAATCCCAATCACAGTATACGAGGTACTACGTGCGTCCGGTGCGCACGAAAATCGAAGTCAGTTACAGATGCCATGAATACGCACAGAAACAAAACTGAGTGCAATGGGTGTGCACGAAAAACATCTGTCAATTGTAATGGGCGTGCATGACAATAATATCAGGTGCATCTAATCTGCACAAAACCCCGATTTAGTGCATCTGGTGTGCATAAAATCGTATCAAGTGCGCCAAGTGTGCGCAAGAATCTCAATCAAGTGCACATGGTGCACGAAAATATATACCGAATATCAAAATCGAAATCACAGTACGGAAAGTGCATGAAAACTATGTCGAAGATACGTCAAAATCATATGCAACCCATATGCACGAAATCAAATCACTATCTCAAAATGTATAAAACCAAATCGAGTGCACTGGGTATGTACAAAACAACATCAATACAACTGATATATGAAACACGAATAGAGTGTAATGAATGTACACATAGGAAATACCAATCATAGAACAAAATCCTCAAAATACCAAAATTCAAACAACGGAAATATGAAATTCAAATCACCAAATCGCAATCGTAAACACTATCGTCAATGTGCGCCTTTTCTAATGTCGACTGATTCGGACTCGTCTCCTCATCGCTGTGCTAACTGCACTACAAACGGCTATGCTCATATCGAGAGTCTCCTACGTAATCTATCCTTTCACCTGATATCCGGACTACGTTAAACCTTTCGATCAATTCATCACAATCCCATAATTCCTCGAGAGTTCAACACTCAAGTACAGTTTAAAAATATCCATACATGCTCCAGCATCTGCGGACCAGCCGTAGAAGGGAAAACCCAAGCCTCACTAACGGCACCGCGGAACTGCCGTAAACCCTAAGGTTCAAAGGCGTTCTCGTGATCATTATGTCGAGTTAGGGTTTCATTCTTCTAGAGGGTCCATAGAAATACCTGCATGTTCTTCCGAATACCTTAAACTTGGGGAAATGGGTTTCTGACATTCGTTCGAACCTTTTAATTTCGTCTGGACGACATGTGAATACCCTTCATCCGCACGCTAAACGATGCCTCAATCCTCAAGAATAGATGATACCCTACAGTCATCGCATTCGAGCCGCAGCTCCCTCTGCCCGTGCGACCGTGGTAACAGAAACCACCATCCGATATCGACGAAGATAGATTAAAGAAACGAATAGAATACGGTGCAAAGAAATGTACATCCTAAGGCTTCTTAAGCAGGGTAGCGTATCGTAAGTATGCCGCGGATCATACCCACAGTACGTCACTCTACCTAAGTCACATACTTCATCAACCAAGGTCAACCTAGACTCGAACAAAGGTTAAACCAACCGCTCTGATACCAACTTTGTCTCGACTCGAAGGTACGGAACGTGACCGGCACTTAAATTACGAAACGTCTAGAGACGTAACGTAATCAAAGCAAGCCGAAGCCCAGAAATATAAACCCTTAAAAAGAAGAAGTGTAGAAAAACAAGTTTTAAAACAATATCAAATTTCTCAAAAATTTTGGCAGAGTCTCCTTTGCAAAAACTGGCCCTAAACGGTTACAAATACGAATATATATAAGCAACAATAAAAAAGCATCCCCAAGCGGGAGCTAGCTCTACGCCAAAAAGGCGGAAACAACCACACAATGCACTAAAATATACAACGCCGAAGGGCAAGGTTCAAAACTCAAAAGAAAATCCAAATCCACCAGAAAACCATAATAATACAAGCGCGACTCTAAGGTCGAAATAAAAACAACTGGTCTTCTAAACTATCAAGTAATACAAGTCTGGTTGATGGAGCTTACTAGATACAAATGAAATAATAAAAGTACAACGGCGGTCCTGATACAAGTGAACCAACCTACCAAGCAAATCATCCTGAATGAAATGATGTGCCAGCAAGCTGCCAAGGAAACCTGTACATAGAAACCTGTAAGAAAAATTTGGCACAACGGGGGTGAGTTGCCAACTCGTGAGTAGAAAATATCTAGGAGTAGAAATCGCATGCACGACGCTCTCCTAGGTCATAATAATATACTTAAATATATCACTAGTCATCTAGTAGTAACATGTCATGTGTATGAGTATGCATGCACCATGAATGTAAAACAATCAACCATAAAATCTTTAACTTTATCATAGTAAAATTTGTATGGTAATCTGAAACAGCAATGAAATCCATCGAAATCCGTGTCAAGTATCGACACAAAATATGTAAAACTCAAAATATCAATAGCTCATAGTCTCAATATCTCATAGTATGAATCTCTCGGGCTCCGTCAGTCCGGATCGGTCTATATCATCAAATCTCACGACAACGGTCGGTATCCTCCGGATATCCGCCGTGCCAGACATCACCGGTAGGTAGTCTTCACCTGCCAGGCTCATCGTCTACAACTCGATCTTCTTGCCCCGGGGTACCATACCGGGCCCACCATGTACCCGAGACGGTTCATCCACTCCTCGAATCGGGTCTCGAAATCCAACAGAAAACATGAAATCTCATGATGGACGACACATACATCACAAGAAAACCGCAACTTGTATTTTAAAAAGAAAGGGAGAGAGGGAGAAGTTTTATTATATATTCTTGCGGTTTTCCCCAAAATCCAGAAAATCTCATAGAAGTCCAAAATCCCAAAATCATGAGTAAGTAATAATGAGTATCGGCATTAGCCCCACAATACTGCATGATAGTATGAAAATGTGAATGCATGAAGTGTCTATGTAATAAATGCAATGTCTAACCAGCACATGAGAGTAATCATACCCTATTATATTGATCTAGCCTTTAGTTGGTTCTATCAATAAAAGATAACATGTTCTAAAGTGTACGTGACATAGCAATTACCGATGATGATGTGTATGAGCTGGCAAATAAGTGTACGTGGAATATGCGCATCATCGGTAATGGTGCTGGTGTCCTAACAGACAGAGTTTCATATTAACTAAAGAAACATATGTATGAACATGCAACGTGATGATTACAATCTGAATATAAAGGTGAATGTGTGTTAACCACTCATTTGGAATATACATATCTAACTACAAACTATATAACTCGAGCCTAAACTAGTATCTATCTAACCCACTAAGGAACTAAACAAAAGAAACTAGTCGATAGGAAATAAGAATCCACCTAAAGTCTTAGTTGATATCTCTAATAGTCGGCGATCCAGCCTCAATAGCGTCACGTACATAGTAGTCAAGAGTGCGGATCAATCATCACATCTATGGCTCGTACCGTAAAATCCATCGTACGGCATCCCAAAATCGGGGTACGGGTCAACTATCACCTATGAACATCATCATTCATATAATATCATCATCAAATATTATCATGATCAAGGGTACTGTGCTATAATCGCATACATCCCAATATCATCAAACATATATCATTGTCTGTGTAAATATATATCGTCAAATGGTCCTCAGAAATATCATGTCACATATATCATATCGTGATTAAGTCACATATCCCAATATCATCAAACATATATCATTATCTGTGTAAATATATATCGTCAAATGGTCCTCAGAAATATCATGTCACATATATCATATCGTGATTAAGTCACATATAACAATCCGGGTTCTATTTTAAAGTCTCGTATATCTCAATGTTATCATCACCTATTATCGTTTATGTATAAATATCCATTTTCTCATTTCCCAACGATCCGCTAATATCATAGTACATCTCATATCATACTTGATCGTATATCTTTAACCCGCGACATCACGCCCAATCATACTGACTCCTCCCCAGATATCATATAACCTCCCCATATCACGTGTATATGTTATACACACACACACACACACACACACATACGTACAGATAGAAACCTACACACATTCATACACACACACACACACACACACACACACACACACACATACACCAAGTCAAATGTATGTGTATACGTCTGTGTGTGTGTCTACCTGAAACCTACGAATTCCCTCCAAGGCATTCATCCTCTGGTTAAGTCTTTCTAAATCAGTCTAGTCTAACCTAAAGTCTTTAATAGGACCCTACTCGTCAAGAATCTAAAGTCACGTCCGACTTCCTAATGACAGTAAGTAATATCCCTATTCTACGTTTGCGGGGGTACTAAACGCCATCCACCCGACTTCCCCCGTAGATATACATCTACTCACCTGGCCCTTGTCTGCCGAAGTCGATGCCGCCATCCTCTTCTTCATCGTCCGAAGTCCACGTGAGAGGTACCTATACGCAAACATATATGTACATCGTAAACCGAATCGCGGATAAAACCAAAACGACGCACGAAGCGCGCATAGGTTAAAACCTATGACCCGCTCATGCAAAATAACAAATAGCCCTCGACATCGGCGTACAAACGCCGATTGTTCGAGAAAAACCCAAACATACAAATCATAGTCCCAAAACTTACTAGTTATAATATACAATAGATTGCAACTTATCGAAAACTCAAAATAGTTTAAATCGGTTTATTTCCGAAAACCTAGAAAGCGTCAATTGACCGTTTCATTTTAAAACTTGATGTTTAAACGAAACTAATGGCCATAATAATCACTAAATATCATAACTAAGTCATACAAATCATTACTATATTTTTATCACACTAATTTGTATTAAATTAAAAATTCTAGTTTGCAATTTTATCCAATTTCAACATCTTTTAAGCAAAAAATCACAATTCCACAACTAAACTTGATTTTGCATATTTTAAATTGTTAAACCACTCAAGAAAACCTTAATGATGTGCTAAATCCCTAACAAGATTTTTAATCCCACATTTAAATAAATTTCAAAAACCTAGTTTACAAAATAGCATATTTATGACAATTTTAAAGTAAAAGCTAGCAATTTGTAACTAGATTTTGTTTCACATTCAATTAACATGTTAATCTACACATTAAAACCTTAATCTAATGATAAAAATCCTAATTAGACTTTTGTCTCACCGATATATATATTTTATAAAAACCTAGTTAGCCAAAAAAAACTAATTACAACAATTTAAATACAACAATTTACAAATTAGCAACTAATTTAAGTTTTCTATGTCTTAACGTATTTAATTACACCATATAATCATGAACACATTGTAAAAACCCTAACTTGATTTTACCCTTTCTAGAATTTCCTAAACAAGAAATTATAACCAAATTAACACTTTAAAAATCTAAATTAGCATATTTAAACTACCAATTTAACAACTAGATTAAAATTATACCTTACAAGTTTTGAACCCTAGGTTGCACTAGCCTCCAAGACACCTCCTTTCTCCATGCTTTAAACCAATTAGGGTTTGGGAAGATGTAGAATAAGGTTTAGGTTTGAATTAGTGAAGAAAATTGTGGATTTTTGTGAATTTTTGCATGAATTTTGAAGAAAAAAGAGAGGGGGAAATGGGGACAGCAGCAGGAGAGGCTCGGCCAAGGGGTGTGGGGAGGGGAAAGTGAGGGATTTGTGTAGAAATTTCTAAGAAGAAACCATCTCTCAGGTGCATTTAATGCTTATTATTGGATATATGTATGCCCTAGAGGCCATTATGTGATAGTGTATGTACTGATATATATATATATAAATATTCAGAGGACAGTCTTGCTCGACATGATAGTATGTTATCTGGTTTTTCTTTATCATATGTTCACTTGATCATGTTTATATTCATTTTTGGTACATGTTGATAAAGCCCTAAGGATATTGACTTGACTACTGGGATTATGATATGGATCATACTAGTGGGACACCTGTAGTTTATAAGCATATCCTTGAAATGTTCCTAGTCGTAGGTATATCGAAACAGGGCATCGATATTCCAGTTAGACTAGCGTATACTATTCTTGTTCCATGTGATGGGTGATAGATGATCATATATCCATCTGGTGTGCTGACACCGAAGATTGTATACGGGTGCTCAGTGAGACTGGGTACACTGAGCGGACTCACCGAGAACTCCTATATGGTATTATATCTTACGTCGGATAGCAGTTCTCAGGTGACACTGGTACAGGTTAGTCTGTAGACCCGAGATCGCCATAGAGTCTTGTGTGTCCTCCCACTGTACTTTGATCTCCACCCTACTACGGCTCTATTGAGTTGTACAAATAGGTGGATTTTGGGTACAGTCCCGAGGCATATGGAGGCAATGAGCGATAGGAGGGGTTTCATCTCTCCCGGGATTGGGGGTTGATGTTGTGCTGTGCACGATTGGCTGTAACAGGAAGTCCCTGGCCAGGGCTGCTGAGATATTACTGATAAGTGTTATCAGTAAGTTTCTCGATTTGTTATAGACCATATACCGGCATGACTTATTGAGTTATTGGGGTCGACGATTCCATCCCTAGACTCAATATGCAGCATATCTGACGAAGAGACCGGACTGTACGGTAAGTGTTGCCAGTTGGATTGACGGGAGTTTTGACAGGTTCGCTTGTTCTT
Organism: Agapanthus africanus; assembly: GCA_030015575.1. Lineage (NCBI taxonomy): Eukaryota > Viridiplantae > Streptophyta > Magnoliopsida > Asparagales > Amaryllidaceae > Agapanthus > Agapanthus africanus. The sequence goes on along the minus strand of JASDDO010000024.1, from coordinate 889,273,033 downwards.
CTTCTGATCGCTCAATACCCGGGTGGCTGTTACGTTTAGCTGACCGCTTGCGGCTTGTAGATGTTTGATATGATCATCACCTAGTGCTGGCGTATTGACGAGTCTTAGAGTCCCACATAGAAGTTTCCTGGCTCAGGCGAAACAAAGTGGTGCGCATATGAGATATGTGCGGAACCTCGATTAAATACGAGTATATGATACCGTATTTTAATCGGGCGTTTTATATTAGTCAGGTCGTATGAGATATTGTTAGTTATATGTATGCCCAAGAGGCCATTACTGTACATTGGATGTATATTATAGTGGATGCTGGGACATATATAGGGAGGACTTTCTCGCTCGAGATGATAGTATGCTATCTGGTTACTCTTTACCTTAACGTGTACACTGATTGTCTCTCTGTTACATGTTGGTAAAGCCCTTAGAATCTGTACTTGACTACCTGGACTATGATGCGGATCATACTAGTGGGGACATGGTAGTCCATAAGTACATCCTTCAAAGTCCCTAGTAGTGGGTGTATCGAGACGGGGCATCGATATACTAGAGTAGACTAGCGTATACCTTCTCGACCCATACAGATGGGCGATGGATGATCCCATATCCATTGGTGTTTGACATCAGAGATGATTTACGGGTGCTCAGTAGAGACTGGGTACACTGGACGGACTCGCCGAGAACTCCCAGATGGTATTATACCTCACGTCAGATGGCAGTTCTCTGGTGACACTGGTACATAGTAGTCTGTTGACCCGAGATCGTCATAGAGTCTTGTGTGGTTCCCACTGTGCTTTGATTTCCATCTTACCACGTCCAAGAGGGCGTGCAAAACGGTGGTTTTTGGGTACAGTCCCGAGTCACATGGAGGCAATGAGCGATAGGAGGGGATTCGTCTCTCCCGGTATAGGGAGTTGATGTTGCGCTGTGTTCGATTGGCTATAACAGGAAATCCCTGGCCAGGGTTGCTGAGATTTACTGGTAAGTGTTACCAGTAGTTTCTCGAATTGTTATAGACCTCATATCGACACGACTTATTGAGCTATTGGGGTCTGACGTTTACCACCCCTAGGCGAGATATGCGACATATCAGACGATCAGACCGGACTGTACGGTAGTGTTACTGGTTGGATTCACTGGAGTGTGAGCGGGCTTGCTCGTCGATCTTCAGATCGCTCAATACCCGGGTGGCCGTTACGTTTGGCAGACCGCTTGCGGCTTGTAGATGTTTGATATGATCATCATCCGCTGCCGGCGTATTGACGAGTCTTTAGAGTCCTACACAGAGGTTTCCTGGCTCAAGCGAAACGAAATAGGAGCGCATATGAGATATGTGCGGGACCGAGAATGATGCGTGTATGTGATACCGTATTTCATTCTCACGATGTGACATTGATCGGTTATATGCGATATAGCCGGGTTATCGGATCAAGTGTTGATTCGATAAGTTGTTACTGATGATACCAGTCGGTTATGTGCGACATGACCGGATCATTGAATCAAGTGTTGATTTAGTGATTTAATGCATAATTATATATTTGATATATTACTTTGCATTAACTAGTATCGGTTCACTTTGAATGGATTTTCTCACTTGAAGTTCACATGTTGTATATGTGATATACTTTTGTGCACTTGATTGTATCATGTTTGATGATACATGTTTACTTGAGTTTGTGTAAAGATTAAACCATGGTTATTTAAATGGTTAGGGTTTTGTTTTTCATATCTATTTATTCATTTATTTATTTATTTTCTTTTTGGAAAAAGAAATGGGAAGAATGGTGGCTTTCTTTGTTTGTAGTTGAATATTCATGAAGCTTTGACTTTGTCTACCATTCTTATCTCATGCTTAACCCTAACCATTTGATTTAACCCTAGTTTATTCTCTACACTTGACCATGGTTGTATGATGATAAGTTTGGAATTTCTTTTCTTTTTAAAAGATAACTTATCATATTCAACTTCTTCTTCTTCTTCACTTCATGAAGAAAAAGCAAGCTCCATCAATGGTGATTGATGGAAATGAGTGAGAAATCCAATTCTAAAGTCTACCCACTTCCTATTTCTTCATCCTCTACCTCTTTCCAAGTAGTAGAGTGTGTTTCCTTCACAAGTTTTTAGGGCTTGGTGAAGGTGGAGCTTGATTTAGCGTTGCCTCGACGTAGATCATCTTCGGCATGGACATCGACGACCTAGCTCGCTTTTTCTCCGACGAAGCCGACTCTAGAGCCCGGATTCCTTTTGGACAGCGGAGACGACTTCGTTGCGGAGCTATGGAGGTGGAGCACCGGATCTACAAAGGTTGTATTTCCGATATCCCATTAGTTAAGTTGTTAACTAGTTTTCTTTTTCGCCTAGATTTCTAGCAAACGATCCGTAGTTTAGGGTTTCTCGGCACCTAGATTTTTTGAAATTGGCATGCTCGATGCCTTGTGAGACCTCATTAGGGTGCCTAGGAACCCTACAGATATGACCGGTTTATTAAATCAAGTGTTGATTTAATATTGACTTTTATCTCATTTATTTAAACCCTTTTCTTTTGATGGATGCATGCATGTATATGTACATGTTGATGTGCATACACACATACATACATGCATTTGTATCACAGTTGATGATATATCTTAGATGGCAATATAAGACTCACATGGTTCATAATTATATATATGGATATTTTTGTATTAAGTTAAAGATAAAGGAAAATAAATAATGACTCATTTCTTCACAAATGATTCATTGTTTCTACACTTTTCCATGGTTGACCTTTGACTTAACCATGGTTTATTTCCTTTGCTCTTTAACTCATAACAAAATATCTAGATATTATTATTAACCATGGTTTGTTTTATAATATTTATCTCTCTCTCTCTCTCTCATTATCATTATGATTATTATTCATCCAAAAGAAAAATATCAAGCCATCTTCTTCTTCCTCTCTCTAGCTCTCTCTTGAGTTCTAAATTGAGTGAGATAAAAAGAAAGAAAGGGTTTTAAGTGAGAAACTAAACCACTTCATCATCCTACACACCTCTTGCTACTTTTTGTAGGGTGTTTGCTTCAAGGATTTCATAGATCGAGTGAAGCAACAAGCTTTGAGTAAAGGACTTCGGGTGGATCGTCGTGGACTTGGAAGTGATCTAGCGAGCCGTTCCAAACCAAAGGAAATCCAAGGAGTCACCCTAAGAGGTCTACAAAGGTTGTAGTCTCTCCACTTAGTGTTAGATTTTCTTTTAGATGTGATACTATTAATTGTTACTCTATAATTCTAGTTCGATTCCTAATTAAGTTTACTTAGCACCTCATAAAATTAAAGTTATGGCATGTGTGATGCTTCCAAACCCTATACGAGGTGTTAAGGAAATCCTACAGTGGTATCAGAGCCAAGCTAGAGCTTTGGAGTAACCTAGACGATGTTAAAAACCTCGAACGAACGAAATACGATGCCCGGGGGTGCTCTCTGGAAATTTTTCAAAAACGTGGATTTTTTCACATTAAAAATACTTAAAAAATTCAGTAGGGTATTTTATGGGCCCAAAAGAAATACGATCCCCTAACTCCACTAAAGGGCCGCGGAACCGCGGCAGGAATGGTCATTCCGCGGCGGTTCCGCGGCGCCCTTGGTGCAGGTGGGGGTGTAATTTCTTGCGCTGGCCCGTATGTACTTTGTACAGTTTCTGTAGGGTTCCAAGGCACTCTCAAGAGGTCTCACAAGGCATCAACCATGCCATTTTCAAATTTTACGGTGCCGAGAAACCCTAGACTAGATCGTTAACTAGAATTTTAGGCAAAATACGAAACTAGTTAACAACTTAACTAAAGGAGAGAGGCTACAACCTTTGTAGATCCGGTTCTCCACTTCCTTAGCTCCATATAGACGTCCTCTCGCTGTCCGTCTCGAATCCCGGACTCAAGCATCGGCTTCATCGGAGAAAAGGGCGGGCAAGATCGTCGGCTTTGTGCCGAAGATGATCTACGTCAAGGTTATACAAGATCAAGCTCCAACTTCACCAAGTTGCGAAATTTATGAAGTAAACACCCTATACTACTTGGCAAGAGGTAGAGAATGAAGAAATAGGAGGTGGGTTCACTTTAAAATTGGATTTCTCACTCAATTGCTCAAGTTGCCATTGATGGGCTTAAGCTTTCTTTCTTGATGAAGATGATGATGAAGAAGAAAGAATATGATAAGCCTTGCTTTTTAAAATGAAAATAAAATCAATACTTATCATATGCAAACCATGGTAAAGTGTAGAGAATGGATCATGGTTAGTTAGAATGGTTAGGGTTAAGGATGAAGACAAAATAGTCACTTGGTTAAAGCTTCATGAAGCTTCAACAAGCTTCATGAAAGAAAGAAACCATTTTGTTTTCTAAAATCTTTTTCACAAAAATGAAAAGATAAATAATTATGTGAAAATATGAAACCCTAACCATTCACTAAACATGGTTTAAGTCTTTACACAAATCCAAGTGAGTATGTATCATCAAACATGATACAAACAAGTGCACACAAAATATATCACATATACAATGTGCTTTTCAAGTGAGAAAATCCCTTTAAAGTGAACCAATACTAGTTAATGCAAAGTAATATATCAAATATATAATTATACATTAAATCATCAAATCAACACTTGATTCAATGATCCGGTCATGTCGCACATAACCGACTAGTATACAATGTATCGATTTATCGAATCAATGATTCGATAACAAGGTTATATCGCATACAACCAATCGAAACATTCATCGCGAGAATGGAATACGGTATCACATACACGCATTATTCTCGGTCCTGCACATATCTCATATGCGCTCCTATCTCGTTTCGCTTGAGCCAGGAAACCTCTGTGTAGGACTCTAAAGATTCGTCAATACGCCGGTAGCAGATGATGATCATATCAATCACCCACAAGCCGCAAGCGGTCTGCTAAACGTAACGGCCACCCGGGTATTGAGCGATCAGAAGATCGACGAGCTAGCCCGCTTACACTCCTGTGAATCCAACCAGTAACACTTACCGTACAGTCCGGTCTGTTCGTCTGATATGTCGCATATCAAGTCTAGGGGTGGTAAACGTCAGACCCCAATAACCGATAAGTCGTGCCGATGTGAGGCTCATAACGGGTCGAGAAACTACTGGTAACACTTACCAGCAAATCTCTGATCAGCCCTGGCCAGGGACTTCCCTGTTACGGCCAATCGAGCACAGCGCAACATCAACCCCCAATACCGGGAGAGACGAAACCCCTCCTATCGCTCATTGCCTCCATGTGACTCGGGACTGTACCCAAAGACCACCGTTTTGCACGCCCTCATGGACGTGGTAAGGTGGAGATCAAAGCATAGTGGGAATCACACAAGACTCTATGACGATCTCGGGTCTACAGACTAACCTGCACAAGTGTCACCTGAGAACTGCCATCTGACGTGAGTTATAATACCATCTAGGAGTTCTCGGCGAGTCCGTCCAGTATACCCAGTCTACACTGAGCACCCGTATACTATCTCTGATGTCAAACACCAATGGATATGGGATCATCCATCGCCCATCTCATGGGTCGAGAAGCGTATACGCTAGTCTACTCTGGTATATCGATGCCCCGTCTCGATACACCCACGACTAGGGACCTTGAAGGATGTACTTATGGACTACCGTGTCCCCACTAGTATGATCTGCATCATAGTCTAGGTAGTCAAGTACACATCCTAAGGGCTTTACCAACATGTAACTATAAGACAGTTTAAAGAGACAAGTGTACATGTTAAGATAAAGAGTAACCAGATAGCATACTATCATATCGAGCAAGAAAGTCATCTCTATATATGTCCAAGCATCCAATATAATATACATCATCTGTACAATACTGGCCTCTAGGGCATACACACAACTAACAATCTCCCACTTGCACTAGGGCCAGCTGCTGTAGTATCGCATACCGAGCATCCCGAAGAGTCTCTCGAACTGTATCTGGGGATTGGCCTTCGTGAGTGGATCCGCCGTGTTGTTCTTCGTGTCAACTCTCCTGACCTCGATCTTCCGGCGATCAACTATCTCCCGGATCAGGTGATACCGCCTCAGAATATGCCTGGATCGCTGATGGGACCTTGGTTCCTTGGCCAAAGCCACCGCTCCATTGTTATCGCAATACAAAGGTATTGGATGCTCAATGGATGGAACCACACCAAGTTCAGTAATGAACTTCTTGATCCAGACAGCCTCTTTGGCAGCATCGTTGGCAGCGATGTATTCAGCCTCCATCGTCGAGTCTGCCACGGTTTCCTGCTTGGAACTCTTCCAGCTAACCGCCCCTCCGTAAAGGGTAAAGACAAATCCCGACTGCGACTTAGAGTCGTCCTTATCACTCTGGAAGCTCGAATCGATAAAGGACTCCACTTGGAGTTCTCCATTACCATACACCAAGAGCATCTCTTTAGTCCTTCGTAAGTACTTGAGAATGCTCTTCACAGCTGTCCAGTGACTCTCTCCAGGATCAGCTTGATACCTGCTCACTACACTTAGTGAGTATGCTACATCGGGTCTGGTACATAGCATCGCATACATGATAGAGCCTACAGCCGAAGCATAGGGTATCCCTTGCATGCGAGCTCTCTCCAAATCAGTCTTGGGAGACATCTCTTTGGAGAGAGTGACTCCAGAGATCGTGGGCAAGTTCCCACGCTTGGATTCTTCCATACTAAACCTCTTTAGTATGGTATCAATGTACCTGGATTGGGACAATCCCAATATCCGTTTGGATCTATCTCTATAGATCCTTATTCCCAATATGCAGGAGGCATCACCTAGATCTTTCATTGAGAATCTTTGTGCTAAGAAGAGCTTGACCGATTGCAGCATAGGAATATCATTTCCTATCAGGAGTATGTCGTCCACGTACAATACGAGGAAGACAACCTTACTCTCTGCCACCTTCTTGTAGATACAAGGTTCATCTGGATTTTTGACGAAATCAAACTCTTTGATAACGACGTCAAAGCAGATGTTCCAACTTCGCGATGCTTGCTTTAATCCATAAATGGATTTAAGCAGCTTGCACACCTTTCCGCTGCTCCCACTGTCTACGAAGCCCTCTGGCTGAGTCATGTACACGCACTCTTCTAAATCACCATTTAGAAAGGCGGTCTTAACATCCATTTGCCAGATTTCGTAATCATGATATGCAGCGATGGCAAGCATGATCCGGATGGATTTAAGCATAGCCACTGGAGAAAAGGTTTCGTCATAGTCCACACCTGGTCTTTGACGAAAACCCTTTGCTACAAGTCTAGCTTTGAAAGTCTCCACTTTCCCATCTACACCAAGTTTTTTCTTGAAGATCCACTTGCTCCCGATGGGTTTTACCCCTTCAGGAGCAACATCCAAAGTCCAAACTTTGTTGGTGTACATGGATTCCATCTCGGACCGCATAGCATCCAGCCATTTCACTGAGTCCTTACTCGTGATGGCCTGCTCGAAGCTAATTGGGTCATCATCCTCCATGATGCAATCTTCGCTTCCACCGTCAATGAGAAAACCGTAGTATCTCTCAGGTGGACGAGATACCCTACTAGATCGGCGGAGAGGCTGGGGTTCGTCGAGTTCTACTGAATCCTCTGGTTCTACCAAGTCTTCTGTTACAGTTTGTGTTGCTGGAACCTCTTCCAGTTCTACCTCAATGCTACTTGTCTGTTTCATAAGAAAACTCTTTTCTAAGAAAGTGGCATGTCGAGAAACAAACACTTTTTGTTCCTCGGAGTGGTAGAAGATATACCCTCGCGAATTTTTGGGATATCCAACAAACTTACATAGAACAGACCTTGCCTCGAGCTTGTCCGGATTTTGTGTTTTAACATAGGCCGGACAACCCCATATCTGAATAAAATTAAGACATGGTCTCTTGCCATTCCATATCTCATATGGAGTGGTAGGCACTGATTTGGTTGGAACTCTATTCAATAGGTATGCAGCAGTCTCCAGTGCATATCCCCAGAAAGAAATAGGTAACTCAACTACACTCATCATAGAGCGCACCATATCTAATAGGGTGCGATTTCTCCGCTCCGATACACCGTTGTGCTGTGGTGTATAAGGAGGAGTAAGCTGAGAGAGAATCCCATTCTCTTTTAGATAATCTCTGAATTCGTTACTTAAGTATTCTCCTCCTCGATCAGATCGAAGGATCTTAATACTTTTGCCCGTTTGGTTCTCTACTTCTTGTTTATATTCTCTAAATTTCTCAAAAGCTTCTGATTTGTGTTTCATCAGGAACACATATCCGAATCTAGAGAGATTGTCAGTGAATGTAATGAAGTATGAAGAACCATCCCTGGCATGTGTAGACATGGGACCGCATGCATCACTATGTATTAGTCCCAAGAGTTCGGTAATTCTTTCTCCGTGTCCCGTAAACGGAGTTTTGATCATCTTGCCTTTGAGACATGACTGGCAAGTGTCATAAGATGAAAATTCAAACGAATTTAAATATCCATCCTTATGCAACTTAGCTAGTCGTGTCGCATTGATGTGACCCAGTCTACAATGCCACAAGAAAGACTCGTTCATTTCTGAACTTTTCCTCTTGTGTGTGTTTTGTATATTGAGGACTGTATTTTGATTTAGAATGAATATGCCATTATGTAACGAGCCTGATGCAATCAACTTTTGATCTAGGAATATGTTCATAATATTATCCTTTACTACAAAATTATATCCTTCTTTACTCAATAAAGAAACTGATATAATGTTGCACATCATGTTCGGTATATAATAGCACTCATTCAGAATCATTGTATTACCACTTGGTAATACTAGGTGATATTCGCCAACTGCTTTGGCCGCAACATTTGCCCCATTCCCAACTTGAACGGAATGATCACCTTTTCCCAGTTCTCTACCTTTCCGCAGCCCATGTAACATCTTACATATGTGGGATCCTGATCCGGTATCTAATACCCAGGACGTAGGGTGAACTGAGAAACAGTTCTCAATGACAAACACACCCGAAGATGATGCATCAACATGCATGGTCTCCGTTTGGGCGGTTTGAGAATCCAGATATTCTCCTGTTTCGTGTTCATTCTTATAACACTTATAAGATAGAACGGGTTCAACGTTCCCCTGCACAGTATAACATGCGGGTTTGGTCAATACATCCATATTATTATCCTTATTAGGGCATGACATGGTCGCTACCTAAAGAGAGAGAGAAGAAAACACTTTAGCGTATGCTCTTGCAAGATCAGATTGGTTATCATCTTATCTAATCAGGATGGCTCCCACTGGTTTTTATCAAATCTTCCTTCAAACCCTAAAAGGAAAGACTAGCCGGGATTAATTACACCCTACAACTTCGTCGATCTTTCAGCCAGGCCAGTGTCGGTACTTTGAGGGAGGTCCCCCGTGCTTTCGCACGAACCTAATTAATGTAAACCTCGTTTTCCCAGAGGCGTAACCCCGTTGACACCTTTCTAGACACCTACTTGATCGGCTAATTGTAATGTGTAAAACTCTCCCAGGAGTAACTCTTACTCGCAGTGGGTATCGGGATCCAACTATCTCATTGAAGGCATGCAATCTCATTGCAAATTTTAACACTTGAAATTCCCGATAATACTTTTGCCCCTAGCGTCCTGTGACCTTGACGGAGGCCAAACTACCCACAGGGCGCTAGTCAAGTTCAACCCGTCATTTCTTGATCAAATTAAACCCACCCGTACGACCCTTGACGGAGGCCAAACTACGCCGTACGAATACCCTAATCCAATCGCATCATATGCTTGCAGATAAGCACTAGTTAGCTACCATACACTACGCCTTGACGGAGGCCAAACTACCGCAGCATGAATACTAAGTAGTACTTATCTGAAATGACGGAGGGCTACGCAGGTTTTTCTGAAAACCATGAGCGTAATGAACTTGATATCGTTGTAGAATCAAAATGAAGTTTTGAAATGGAGTGATTTTGAGGCTTTTCTAGTTTTGCTAAAGGGGTCACTCCCGGTGAAGGGATCGTCGGCCCTTTCCTCATCGAATGAGGTGCGGGATATATCATATATATCACTGTGCAAAGCAGAAACTATAGAAGCAATCAAAAGCAGACCGAGTGTGTAGCATCTGCCAGTTATTGCTAAAGGAGTCACTCCCGGTGAAGGGATCTCGGTCCTTTCCTCATCGAATAAGGTGCAGGGTATATCATATATACCGCTATGCAAAGCAAGAACTGTAGCTACCTGTTTTGTTTAAAATTTGATTCTACAACATCTTAGGTTTCTTTTCTTTCATTAATCACATTAATGAAGTCGCATCATTTAAATACCTAAACATCACAGATAAATACGACGTACACTTATGCCATCCGCATTCGCCTCGATGTCCCCTCGTGCACCGTTAGGTTAGGTAACTAACGGCAGAGCGGGGCAGGGCTAGCGCGGGTGTAAAACATAAGTAACGCCTATATAATATATCATATATACTATATAAAGTATCCATCACAGAACATATCACATGATCACATCACAGATATCGCAGCAGAAGAAACATATGAAACATTGGATATACTAGGACGTCCGTGTTTTCAATACGAGCCAGTATAAAACACGGATTCCACGGTCATGATGAATAGCCAATCCCACACCCCTAGACCCCTACGAGAGCGGCAAGCAACCCTACCAATTCTAGGGTTAGGAGACCGAGACTCGACTCCTCGAGATGGTCTCCCACTGGACCCTAGAACTCGGTTACTTGTGCTCCCCTCCTTGGGTCTATCCTAATGCGGAAAAGTAAATAATATACAAAAGGTGACAACTTCCGCAACCTGGAAGTGCCCCAAATAAAAGAATATTACATACAATTATTTACATGAATGAAAATGAAAAACACTCATCTCACATAAAAAAAACCCGGCTATTCGAACACGACGATCCAATATAACATATCCAGCAACACATAACATCACATGTCATCAACGTAAGTAAATATGCGCATCCCAATTGTCGTTGACATATAGCAACGAAACCGGCGATATCACATATTACACTTACGGTCACAGAAAAGAAAGTGTAAAACTACAACAGTTGGAATCCGCAAGCTCTTTAGACATCGCATGTCTAACACTTATAAACCCCGCATTTTAGTTCCATTATCGAAAACTCTTTTCAATATGAAATGAAACTAAACCGCTAGATTTATAACATTCATTCAGTTATCTCATAACTGTTTGTGAATTCCAATTATTGTATCCCATTCCGGATAAATAGAAAATATTAAACTTTCCGATCGAACATTCGAACACCCAAGTTTTCCCGAAACCGTTCAACACATGAAATAGGTTCAAAGACATTCACTTCATACCTCAGTACCAACGGTCCAGCCGTAGAAGGGTCAAGCCAACGCCTCACATGTGACACGTCGTACTGCCCCAAACCCGAAGGTTCAAAGGGCAGTTCAAGACGGTCGCATAATCGAGTTAAGGTTTGTTGTCTTCTAGAGGGACCATCGCGTTACTTTCACTACTTAGAACGTCTTTAAACCACGGAAAAATCCAACACTTGGAAATTTTTCCGGCAGGGGAAAAGTTGGGTATTTATATCCGGTCGAACTTTTTAACATATTCGAAAATTATCCGGAAAACCACACAGACAAAATTTGAAAATCCGATCGAATCTTTGATTCCCAATACAACCCCAGAATACTCATCTGTAGAGTCACAATGAAAATACCCATAAAATATAGCACTAAATTATATGAGTTACTGTGCAGAAATCATCAGACAAGGGGACAGTACGGCCGCGGAACCGCCGCACATGCCTAGCTCGTGCCGCGGTTCCGCGGTGGAAAAATCGATTTAGGCCCTTGTATTTCACAGTAATTCAAATAAGACCCTGCTTATTTTTCTGCATATTTTTAATTGACAAAAATCCAAATTTTCAGAAAATTTCTAGAGAGCATTTTGGGTTTTAGGGTTTCGGTTCGATCGGGTTTCAAACATCGTCTAGACTTCGCCTAAGGCTCTAGCTAGGCTCTGATACCACTGTAGGGTTCCAAGGCACTCTCAAAAGGTCTCACAAGGCATCAACCATGCCATTTTCAAATTTTACGGTGCCGAGAAACCCTAGACTAAATCGTTAACTAGAATTTTAGGCGAAATACGAAACTAGTTAACAACTTAACTAAAGGAGAGAGGCTACAACCTTTGTAGATCCGGTTCTCCACTTCCTTAGCTCCACGTAGACGTCCTCTCGCTGTCCGTCTCGAATCCCGGACTCAAGCATCGGCTTCATCGGAGAAAAGGGCGGGCAAGGTCGTCGGCTTCGTGCCGAAGATGATCTACGTCGAGGTTACACAAGATCAAGCTCCAACTTCACCAAGTTGTGAAATTTGTGAAGTAAACACCCTATACTACTTGGCAAGAGGTAGAGAATGAAGAAATAGGAGGTGGGTTCACTTTAGAATTGGATTTCTCACTCAATTACTCAAGTTGCCATTGATGGGCTTAAGCTTTCTTTCTTGATGAAGATGATGATGAAGAAGAAAGAATATGATAAGTCTTGCTTTTTAAAATGAAAATAAAATCAATACTTATCATATGCAAACCATGATAAAGTGTAGAGAATGGATCATGGTTAGTTAGAATGGTTAGGGTTAAGGATGAAGACAAAATGGTCACTTGGTCAAAGCTTCATGAAGCTTCAACAAGCTTCATGAAAGAAAGAAACCATTTTGTTTTCTAAAATATTTTTCACAAAAATGAAAAGATAAATAATTATGTGAAAATATGAAACCCTAACCATTCACTAAACATGGTTTAAGTCTTTACACAAATCCAAGTGAGTATGTATCATCAAACATGATACAAACAAGTGCACACAAAATATATCACATATACAATGTGCTTTTCAAGTGAGAAAATCCCTTTAAAGTGAACCAATACTAGTTAATGCAAAGTAATATATCAAATATATAATTATACATTAAATCATCAAATCAACACTTGATTCAATGATCCGGTCATGTCGCACATAACCGACTAGTATATAATGTATCGATTTATCGAATCAATGATTCGATAACTAGGTTATATCGCATACAACCAGTCGAAAAATTCATCGCGAGAATGGAATACGGTATCACATACACGCATTATTCTCGGTCCTGCACATATCTCATATGCGCTTCTATCTCGTTTCGCTTGAGCCAGGAAACCTCTGTGTAGGACTCTAAAGACTCGTCAATACGCCGGTGGCAGATGATGATCATATCAATCACCCACAAGCCGCAAGCGGTCTGCTAAACGTAACGGCCACCCGGGTATTGAGCGATCAAAAGATCGACGAGCTAGCCCGCTCACACTCCTGTGAATCCAACCAGTAACACTTACCGTACAGTCCGGTCTGTTCGTCTGATATGTCGCATATCAAGTCTAGGGGTGGTAAACGTCAGACCCCAATAACCGATAAGTCGTGCCGATGTGAGGCTCATAACGGGTCGAGAAACTACTGGTAACACTTACCAGCAAATCTCTGATCAGCCCTGGCCAGGGACTTCCCTGTTACGGCCAATCGAGCACAGCGCAACATCAACCCCCAATACCGGAAGAGACGAAACCCCTCCTATCGCTCATTGCCTCCACGTGACTCGGGACTGTACCCAAAGACCACCGTTTTGCACGCCCTCATGGACGTGGTAAGGTGGAGATCAAAGCACAGTGGGAATCATACAAGACTCTATGACGATCTCGGGTCTACAGACTAACCTGCACAAGTGTCACCTGAGAACTGCCATCTGACGTGAGGTATAATACCATCTTGGAGTTCTCGGTGAGTCTGTCCAGTGTACCCAGTCTACACTGAGCACCCGTATACTATCTCTGATGTCAAACACCAATGGATATAGGATCATCCATCGCCCATCCCATGGGTCGAGAAGCGTATACGCCAGTCTACTCTGGTATATCGATGCCCCGTCTCGATACACCCACGACTAGGGACCTTGAAGGATGTACTTATGGACTACCGTGTCCCCACTAGTATGATCTGCATCATAGTCCAGGTAGTCAAGTACACATCCTAAGGGCTTTACCAACATGTAACTATAAGACAGTTTAAAGAGACAAGTGTACATGTTAAGATAAAGAGTAACCAGATAGCATACTATCATATCGAGCAAGAAAGTCATCTCTATATATGTCCAAGCATCCAATATAATATACATCATCTGTACAATACTGGCCTCTAGGGCATACACACAACTAACAGTTTCTGGTATTGTTTAAAACTGCTCAAGTGTCGAGCTTTCTGAGAAGTCTTTGGGTGTTTAATCGTTCGAACGAATATTTTAACTGCGCATAATTTATTAGTATGTGATACAATAATTGGAATCTATAAATTTGTTTATTGTGTGTAAATCTAGCAGTTCGGTCTCGGGAATAAACGGAAATCTTGTTGAATTATCCGGCTTGTTTTGAAAAGGTGTTTTCATGGATGAGACCCAAATGCGAGCTTTACATTGTTAGGCATGAAATCTTGTATATGTGATATTCCGGATTTGTGTTGTCTAAAAGCAGTTACGATTCTAATTGTTGTAGTTTTTCATTTTATTTCTCTGTGACCGTAAGTGTAGTATGTAGTTGTATTGCCGGTTTTTGTTGCTATACATCAACGACAATCGGTGTATGCATACTTACTTACGTTGATGATATTTGATATTATGTGTCGATGAGATTTGATGTGCAGGATTGTCGTGAATGAATAGCCGGGGGTTTTATGTGAGATGAGAGTTTTCTTTTCATTCATGTGAAATTAAATTGTATGTAATATTCTTTTATTTGGGGCACTTCCGGGCTGAGGTTGATGTCACCAGTGTTGTATATTATTTACTTTTCCGCATTAGGATAGACCCAAGGAGGAGGGCATAAGTGACCGGGTTCTAGGGTTCAGTGGGAGGCCATCTCGAGGAGTCGAGACCGGGTCTCCTAAACTCCAGAATTGGTAGGGTCACTTGCCGCTCTCGTAGGGGCCTAAGGGTGTGGGATTGGCTATTCATCGCGACCGTGGAATCCGTATTTTTTATTTCTGGCTAAATACAAAATACGGACCTCCTAGATATCCTATATTAAATGTGCTTCTGCTGCTTTTATTATCTGATGTGATCATTTAATATATATCTGAGACGAATGGAATTTTATATATATGATATATAATAGACGTTGCTTATGTTTTGCACCCGCGCTAGCCCCGTTCCGGTATGTCGTTAGTTAAGTAACCTAACGGTGCATATCAGGACACTGTGGCGAATGCGAGTGGCATAAGCGTACGTTATATTTTCGTTTCTTTCTGTGATGGCTTAGGTTTTAAATGATGGGACTACATTAATGAGATTAATGTAAAAGTTAAATGAACCTAAAAAGATGTTGTAAAATCGGATTTGAAACACACTCGGCCTTTTATCAAAAAGCAAGTTTCAAAATGTGGAGCTTAAGCCACTCCTTTTAAACCCATTGGATTCTACAACGATATCAAGTTCAAACCGTTAAAAGTTTTCTTAAAAACTATCCGCAGCCCTCCGTCATTTTAGGAAGTAGAGTACTTAGTATTCGTGCTGCGTATTTTGACTTTAGTTAAGGCGCAGTGTACGGTAGCTAAGTGATGCCTTCCTACACTGCATATGATGCAGATTAGTTAGGACATTCATATGATTATGTTGACTTTAGTTAAGGTTCATATGGGTGGGTCTAGTTAATCACGAAATGACGAGAAGAACTTGACTAGTACTTATGATATGTTGACTTTAGTTAAGGTCATGAGTACTAGGGGTAAAAATATCGAGAATTTCAAGAGTTGAAATTTACAATGAGATTGTATACCTTCTATATGATAGTAGGATCCCGATCCCACTGCGAGCAAAAGTTGCTTCCGGAAGAATTTTGCACTTTACAATTAGCTAACTCAGTAGGTGTCAAGAAAAGTGTCAAACGGGGCTATGCCTTTGGGAAGACGAGGTTTATTTTAATTAGGTCCGTGCGAAAGCACGGAGAACCTCCCTCAAGTACCGGCACCGGCCTGGATGAACGGTTAGCGAAGTTGTAGAATGTAATTAATCCCGACTAGTTTTCTTTTTAAAAGGGTTTAAAGAAGATTTGATAAAAACAGTGGGAATAGACAAGATAATAACCAATCTAATCTTTTACAAGAGTTTTTCGCTGAGTGTATTCTTTTCTCTCTCTTAACAGCAGATTCAAATGTCAGGACTTAAACTTCTACTAGATAAAAACAAGCTAAATGGGACCAACTATAAAGACTGGCTGAGGTATCTAAACATTGCCTTGACTTATGATAAAGTATCATATGTCCTCACGGCTCCAACCCTGCCCACCCTAGGTCTTAAACCTTCAGTTGCGGATAAGGAAATCCGCAAGACATGGGACGCTGACTGTGCCACAGCTAAATGCCTCGCGCTAGCATCAATGGATAACACACATCAGAAGCAGCACGAGAATATGGACGTACAAGCCATATTCCTCCATACAAAAGAGTTGTATGGAGAGCAATCTCGCGTATTATGATACGAAGCATCTAGAAAACTGTTTCAGATGCGAATGGCCGCTGGCACAGCAGTAGGAGACCATGTTCTGAAGATGATAGCTCTCATAGAAGAGCTTGAGGACCTTGGGTGGACAATGGACAATGAACAATATACGGATATTATTCTGCAGTCTCTCCCCTCCACCTTTGCTCAGTTCATAGTTAACTTCAACATGCACAACATGGAGAAGGAACTACCTGAACTCCTTAATATATTAAGGAGTGCAGAGAGCACACTGAAATCAGTAAAGACTCCTGTTTCGTATGTTGGGCCATCATCCTCCTCTCGCCCGAAGGCTAAGGCCAAGGGAAAGATGAAGAAGAAACCTACCAAACCTAAGGGAGGAGTCAAAAAGGTTAAGGGGAAAGACAAGTCTAAGGTTGGGGAATCGGGAAAAGGAGAATGTTTCCACTGCAAAAAGACGAGACACTGGAAGCGGAACTGTACTGAGTACCTTGAACTCAAGAAGAAGCATGGTGATGCTTCAGCTTCAGGTGTGTTCGTAGTTGAGAACTGTTTTTTTATTAACTCTGCTTCCTGGGTATTAGATACCGGTTCAGGTTCTCATATTTGCAATTCTGTGCAGGCGTTGAGAAATAGCAAAGTTTTGAAGAAAGGTGATCATACTCTCCAGGTTGGAAATGGTTCCAATGTAAATGCAGTTTCAGTGGGAGAGTATCACCTAGGGTTGCCGTCGGGTTGTATATTGGTTTTGAACCCATGTTATTTTGTGCCAAGTTTTCTTTGTAATATTATATCCGTTTCCTTGTTAGACAATGAAGGGTATCATTTTGCTATACAACACAATGTTATGAACATTAGACTTAATCAAGAGTTGATTGGTTGTGGTACACAAAATAACGGGATATACGTCCTTAATCAACACACAGTTTTCAACGTTCAACACACAAATAAAAGAAAATTTTCAGATATAAATGAAGCTTTTCTTTGGCATTGTAGACTTGGTCATATTAATGAAACAAGACTAAACAAGCTTCATAAAGATGGATATTTAAATTCTTTTGAGTATAAATCTTATGCAACTTGCCAGTCTTGTATCAAAGGTAAAATGACCAAAACTCCGTTTACTGGACACGGAGAAAGAGCTACTGAGCTCCTAGGCCTCATACATAATGATGTATGTGGGCCAATGTCTACATATGCAAGAGGCGGTTTTTCTTACTTCATAACTTTTACTGATGATTTCTCAAGATTTGGTCATGTGTTTTTGATAAAACATAAATCTGAAGCTTTCGAGAAATTCAAGGAGTCAAACTTGAAGTAGAAAACCAAACAGGAATGAGAATCCAGATACTTCGATCAGATCGAGGTAGAGAGTACTTGAGTACTGAGTTCTTGGACTTCCTAAAAGAGAATGGGATTCTCTCTCAGCTCACTCCCCCTTACACACCATAGCACAACGGTGTGTCAGAACGGCGGAATCGTATCCTATTAGATATGGTACGATCCATGATGAGTGATTCTGAGTTACCCCTCTCCTTTTGGGGGCATGCATTAGAAACTGCAGCTTTTCTGTTAAACAAAGTTCCAAACAAGACCGTGTCTACCACTCCATATGAGATATGGCATGGGAAGAAACCATCTCTTAAAAGAGTTAAGATTTGGGGTTGTCCTGCTTTTGTCAAAAAGCAGAATCCAGAAAAACTCGAGACACGATCAGTCAAATGTATATTTGTTGGATATCCAAAACATTCGTTTGGGTATCTTTTCTACCACAAGGAGGAACAAAAGGTGTTTGTTTCTCAATATGCTACATTTTTAGAAAATGAAATTTAAATGATGCTGATGGCAATGTGGTAGATCTAGAAGAGGTTCTAGAGACACAAGTTACAAATGACGACTTGGTTGAACCTGATGTTACAACAGAATCGAATGAACCTCAACCACTCCGTAGATCTGGTAGGACTTCTCGGCCACCGGAGAGATCTATGGTTTTCTCATTGATGGTGATAGAGAAGATTGCATCATGGATGATGATGATCCTGCCATTTTTCATCAAGCTATCATGAGTGGTGACTCTGTGAAATGGCTGGATGCCATGAAATCTGAAATGGAGTCCATGTACACCAACAAAGTATGGACTTTGGAGGATGTACCCTCCGGGATAAAACCTGTAGGCTGCAAATGGATCTTTAAAAGAAAGATCGCTGTAGATGGACAGGTGGAGACCTATAAGGCAAGGTTGGTAGCGAAAGGTTTTCGTTAAAGACCAGGTTTGGACTATGACGAGACTTTCTCTCCGGTAGCCATGCTTAAAACCATTCGGATCCTACTTGCTATTGCTGCTCACTACGACTATGAAATCTGGCAGATGGACGTTAAAACTGCATTTCTAAATGGTGATTTAGATGAATGCGTTTATATGGATCAGCCAGAGGGCTTCATTGACAGTGGGAGCTGCAGAAAAACATGTAAGTTGCTTAAATCCATTTATGGATTGAAGCAGGCATCACGGAGTTGGAACATCTGTTTTGATGATGTTATCAAAGAGTTTGATTTCATCAAAAACCCAGATGAACCTTGTGTTTATAAAAAGACTGTAGGGAGAAATGTCGCATTCCTCGTATTGTACGTGGATGACATACTTCTGATAGGAAATGACATTCTTATGCTACAGTCGGTCAGATCATTCTTATCACAAAGGTTCTCCATGAAGGACCTGGGTGATGCCACATACATATTGGGCATACGGATCTATAGAGATAGATCCAAACGGTTATTGGGATTGTCCCAAACCAAGTACATCAATACCATCCTTTAGAGATTTAGTATGGAAGACTCCAAGCGGGGTGCCTTACCCGCTTGCCACAGAGTCACTCTCTCCAAAGACGATTGCCCAAAGTCTGATAAAGAGAGAGCTCGCATGAGCATTATTCCCTATGCTTCGGCCGTAAGATCGATAATGTATGCAATATTGTGTACACGCCCTGATGTAGCTTACGCACTCTGTATAGTAAGAAGGTATCAGTTAAACCCAGGGGAGAATCACTGGATTGCTGTGAAGAACATTCTTAAGTACTTGCGAAGGACTAAAGAATTGTTCTTAGTATATGGTAACGGGGATCTCCAAATGGAGGCATTTACCGATTCGAGCTTCCAGAGTGACAAAGATGACAGCAAGTCTATCTTAGGGTTTGCATTTACCCTCAATGGAGGGACGGTGAGTTGGAAGAGTTCCAAACAAGATACCGTTGCAGACTCAACGATGAAAGCTGAGTACATTGCTGCAAATGATGCTGCCAAGGAAGCCTTCTGGATGAGGAAGTGCATCTCGGAGCTAGGAGTAGTTTCAACCATTATTGATCCAATACCTTTGTATTGTGACAATAATGGAGCTATGGCGTTGGCCAAAGAGCCCAGGTTCCATCAGAAGTCCAGACACATCCTGAGGCGATATCATCTGATCCGGGAGATAGTTGATCGCAACGAGATCGAGATCAAGAGAGTAGATAAAAAGGATAACACCGCGGATCCATTCAAGGCCCTCCCTCAGCCGCAGCATAAGCGAATTTTTGAGATGTTGGGTATGAGATATGCCAATAATTGGCCTTAGTGCAAGTGGGAGATTGTTGGATATATGTATACCCTAGAGGCCATTATGTGATAGTGTATGTATTGATGTATATATATATTCAGAGGACAGTCTTGCTCGACATGATTGTATGCTATCTGGTTTCTCTTTATCATATGTTCACTTGATCATGTTTATATTCATTTTTGGTACATGTTGATAAAGCCCTAAGGATATTGGCTTGACTACTGGGATTATGATGTGGATCATACTAGTGGGACCTGTAGTTTATAAGCATATCCTTAAAATGTTCCTAGTCGTAGGTATATCGAAATAGGGCATCGATATTCCAGTGTAGACTAGCATATACTATTCTTGTTCCATGTGATGGGCTATGGATGATCCCATATCCATCTGGTGTGCTGACACCGAAGATTGTATACGGGTGCTCAGTGAGACTGGGTACACTGAACGGACTCACCGAGAACTCCTATGTGGTATTATATCATACGTCGGATAGCAGTTCTCAGGTGACACTGGTACAGATTAGTCTGTAGACCCGAGATCGCCATAGAGTCTTATGTGTCCTCCCACTGTACTTTGATCTCCACCCTACTACGGCTCTATTGAGTTGTACAAACAGGTGGATTTTGGGTACAGTCCCGAGGCATATGGAGGCAATGAGCGATAGGAGGGGTTTCGTCTCTCCCGGTATTGGGGATTGATGCTGTGCTGTGCACGATTGGCTGTAACAGGAAGTCCCTGGCCAGGGCTGCTGAGATTTTACTGATAAGTGTTATCAGTAAGTTTCTCGATTTGTTATAGACCATATACCGGCATGACTTATTGAGTTATTGGGGTCGACGATTCCATCCCTAGACTCAATATGCAGCATATCTCACGAAGAGACCAGACTGTACGGTAAGTGTTGCCAGTTGGATTGACGGGAGTTTTGACAGGTTCGCTTGTTCTTCTTCTGATCGCTCAATACCCGGGTGGCCGTTACGTTTAGCTGACCGCTTGCGGCTTGTAGATGTTTGATATGATCATCACCTACTGCTGGCGTATTGACGAGTCTTAGAGTCCCACATAGAAGTTTCCTGGCTCAGGCGAAACGAAGTGGTGCGCATATGAGATATGTGCGGAAGCTCGATTAAATACGAGTATATGATACCGTATTTTAATTGGGCGTTTTATATTAGTCAGGTCGTATGAGATATGACCGGTTTATTAAATCAAGTGTTGATTTATTATTGACTTTTATCTCATTTATTTAAACCCTTTTCTTTTGATGGATGCATGCATGTATATATACATGTTGATGTGCATACACACATACATGCATGCATTTGTATCATGGTTGATGATACATCTTAGATGGCAATATAAGACTCACATGGTTCATAATTATATATATGGATATTTTTGTATTAAGTTAAAGATAAAGGAAAATAAATAATGACTCATTTCTTCACAAATGACTCATTGTTTCTACACTTTTCTATGGTTGACCTTTGACTTAACCATGGTTTATTTCCTTTGCTCTTTAACTCATAACAAAATATCTAGATATTATTATTAACCATGGTTTGTTTTATGATATTTATCTCTCTCTCTCTCTCATTATCATTATGATTATTATTCATCCAAAAAAAAATTTTCAAGCCATCTTCTTCTTCCTCTCTCTAGCTCTCTCTTGAGTTCTAAATTAAGTGAGATAAAAAGAAAGAAAGGGTTTTAAGTGAGAAACTAAACCACTTCAACATTCTACACACCTCTTGCTACTTTGTGTAGGGTGTTTGCTTCAAGGATTTCATAGATCGAGTGAAGCAACAAGCTTTGAGCAAAGGACTTCGGGTGGATCGTCGTGGACTTGGAAGTGATCTAGCGAACCGTTTCAAACCAAGGGAGATCCAAGGAGTCACCTTAGGAGGTCTACAAAGGTTGTAGTCTCTCCACTTAGTGTTAGATTTTCTTTTAGATATGATACTATTAATTGTTACTCTATAATTCTAGTTCGATTCCTAATTAAGTTTACTTAGCACCTAATAAAATTAAAGTTATGGCATGTGTGATGCTTCCAAACCCTATACGAGGTGTTAAGGAAACCCTACACTTATGACATCATTTTTACAAAAAAAAAACCCATTTTAATTCAATTTTGATCCATTTTCAAACCATAGAACTACAAACTTGGAAAGTCTTGATAAAATTTTTGTTAACACTTGATTTTAGTTTATAATGGTTCCTAAGTATGTAATTTATCCATTTAAATTTGTATTTAATACTAATTTAATGTATATTTAAAAGCTTAAAATAATACTAAAAATAATTAATTAAGGAAGAAAATTTAAAAGACTAGAAATTTTTAAGTGGCAATTTAGTGACCAATTTCTAGCAATATCTTATCTAAATTTTGTATAATTAGGCCTATATTGAAAAAATAATTATTTTGACTTTTTACGGAAAAGACTGATTATTTTACCGATTATCGAAAAACTGCCTAAACGATTTTCGAAGCGTTACAGATATTCTCCGTCTTCACTTCCTTCAGCGGTACCGCTTCTGCCCATTTGGAGAAGTAATCAGTTGTCGCCAAAATGAATCGATGTCCTCTGGACGATGCTGGTTCGATGGGACCGATTATGTCAGTCCCCCACATTTCGAACGGCCAGCTAGCCACTGTCGGATGTAGTGGATTTGGATGCTGATGGATAAAGTCCCCATGAATCTGGCACGAATGGCACTGCTTCGCGTATTCGAGGCAGTCTTGGATCATCGTGGGCCAATAATAACCCATCCGTTTGATCTTCAGCTTCATCTTCGGCCCGGCTTGGTGAGAACCGCAGAGTCCGTCGTGAGTTTCCTGGACGACTCTCTTTGCCTCTTCAGGTCCCAGGCATCTTAACCACAGAGAATCAAATGATCTCTTATATAAAGTGTCATTGACGAAGACAAAAGACAGAGCTCGTTTCATGAGCTGATGCCTTGAGGATGCATTTTCAGGTGTTCGACGGGATTTGAAGTAATCTATAAAGACTTCCCTCCAATCCTTAGCCTTTTCCTGGTCTTTTATTTGCAAAGTCATGTGCTCAGTCGCTCCCTTTTCTTTGGAAGACTCCGGAGATATTTCTGCCGGTGCGAGAACCCGACGGCTTTGTACCACGATCCTCACGTCATCGAGGTTTTCGTCAACCAGTTCTTTAGCGAGTTTGGCTAATGCATCCGACTTGCTATTTTCTGCACGCGGTATAACTTCTAGCGTGTAGGAGGGAATTTGAGTCAGTAATTGCTGCACTCTCTCGCCGTACTTTACCAGCTCTGGCTTGCACGTTTGATAATCGCCATTTACTTGACTAACGATCAGCTGGGAGTCTCCGTATATGAGGAGGTTTTTGATTCCCATGTCAATAGCGATCTCGAGACCTGCTATCAAAGCTTCGTATTCGGCCTCATTATTCGTCCTCGGCTCTATTAAGGAGAAGGCAAAGCGCATTATCCCTCCTTGTGGAGTCACGAAGATGAGGCCTACCCCTGATTTGATTATGGGGGTGCTTTGTTTGCGCTTCTTCATGGAAGACGCTCCATCAAAATAGAGTTCCCATTGGGTATCATTCTCTCTTCTCTCCCCGTCGATCGTGTCAAACGCATGTTCATCTAGCAATTCGCAGTTCAAGGGAGAGTCGGCAGGTATCGGATGCTCAGCGAGGAAATCGGCGATGGCCTGGCCTTTCACTGCCTTAAGAGGCCGATAAGTTATCGAGAACTCCATTAAGAATAGGGCCCATTTAGCAAGCCGCCCTGTTAGTATGGCCTTCGACATCAAATACTTGAGAGAATCCACTTTTGATATGAGATGGACCTCATGTGCCAACGCATAATGTCTGAGCTTCGTTATCGCGAAGATCAACGCTAGGCAGTGTTTTTCAATGAGAGAGTAATTGCTTTCTGCCCCCAGGAGAACTCGACTCAAACCATAAAGGGTTCTCTCCTTCCCTTGGTCATTTTCTTTTGCCCACAGCGCGTCTAAAGAACCTTCAAGGGCTGTTGTGTACAGGACGAGAGGTTTACCTTTAACGGGAGCGGCCAGCACTGGCGGATTCTGTAGGTATTGCTTGATTTCTTCCAGTGCGCTTTGACATTTGTGATCCCAGACAAATGGGGTTCCCTTCTTCATCAGGTGACTGTAGGGGCGGCACTTGCCGGAAAGATTGGCTATGAATCGCCGGATATATGCGAGCTTCCCTTGGAGAGACCGCAGTTGCTTAAGAGTTCTTGGCGGAGGCATTTCCATGATCTCCTTGATCTTCGACGGATCTATCTTGATGCCTCGGTGTTGAACAATGAATCCCAGGAATTTTCCCGAGAAAACTCCGAACGCGCATTTAAGAGGGTTCATCTTCAAGTTGTATTGCCGAAGGCGTTGAAATACGATCTTCAGATGCTCTAGTTGTTCCTCGTAGAATTTGCTTTTAACTACGAGGTCGTCGATATAACATTCGACGATTTCATGTATGAGGTCATCGAAGATCTTCGTCATGGCCCTCTGGTAGGTGGCACCGGCATTCTTTAGACAAAAAGGCATCACCTTGTAGCAGAATATACCCAAAGGGGTCCGGAAGGCGGTATGCTTCTGGTCTTCGGAATGCATCTTTATCTGATTGTATCCTGACGAGCCTTCCATGAAGGAGAAAACTTCATGAGTGGACGTATTTTCTATCATCAACTCGGTAACTGGCACTGGGAAGTCGTCTTTTGGGCAGGCTTTGTTGAGATCCCAAAAGTCCACACATATGCGCACCGTCCCATTCTTCTTCATTACTGGAACAATGTTGGTGATCCAGTCAGGATATTGAACCTCTTGGATGAAGCCAGATTCGATTAGCTTCTTTACCTCGGTGTTGATGCTCATCTCAAGCTCAAGCCGCATTCTTCTCGATGCTTGTTTGATCGGCTTGACGTCCGGAGAAATTGCCAATTTGTGGATAGCAATTTCTGGATCGAGTCCCGGCATCTCTGAATAGTTCTATGCGAAGCAGTCTCTATGATGATGAGCACGTCCTTTAGCGTAGCCACCCTTTTTTCAGACAATAGCTCGCTGACGAAAGTTGGCTGTGGTTCACTTGCCGTCCCCAAGTCAATCTTTCTGAGGTTGTCTGCAGTAGTATGTATTCCATCTTCCAGCTCTTTTGGCACCGGTGGAAACTCTGAGATTACCTCGTCATCATCGTTTTTGAAGCACCAGGGGAGTTCATATATATCTTCTGGTTCTTCTTTCGACAGCGTTATGACGTGATAGGTACGAGATCGCTTCCAAGATCGATGTTGATCCGGTTCTACTCTCGTGGCTTTGGGTTCATGCTTCTGCGGCGGGGTTACCCTCCAGCTGCTGGATAAAGAGAACCTGCCTTGCTGATACTGGTCTTCTACCCAGTCTTTAAATGTGAAGCAATCTTTGAGAGGATGTCCTATGGCCTTGTGATAGGAGCAATAGTCCAGGTGAGAGACTTCGCCTTCTTGCTCGGGGTGCTTGGACTCCGGGAGTGTCATCATTTGATGTTTTATGACAAGATCGAATATCTTCCTTGTCTTGTCTTGGGGAAAAGAATATGCTCGACCCATCTTTTTTATAAGAGACGAATCCGGACTGCTCGATTCCTAATCGCGTGGCTTCTTGGACCTGCTTTGTCGCTGTCGAACGCCTTTCCCGTTCTTTGGTTTGTTTCTGCCTCTGCGTCGGGCCTTTTGTACAACGGGTTGACAAGGAGGAGCATTTTCATTTTTCACAGCCTGTTGAAGGAAGCGTTGCGTCCTGGCTTTCTTATAGATGGCTATTTCACGATTATGGTCGTCTCGATCCTTTTGACCTGCTTCCCTTATAAGCTTGTCCATTTGTTCTTCGAACGACGGACTAGGCATTTTCATGGCGGGAGCTCTTTCTGGTTCAGGGTTAGCATCTTCCTACAGAGCATATCCTTCTTCATCAAAGTCATGTATGATGTAGCAGTCGCGGAGTAGCTCCCGTTTCTTGGATTGAACATACCCAAGCCCGGTCGTTTCCATTCTCCCGTTGGGCAACTTTCATTGAGTTCCGGGGACGTTCCAGATCGTGTTATAGAACCGTGCTTGTCGCACAGTTTGCTTAAGGGGTACACCTTGGCGTCTTAAGAGTCTCTTCAATCCGTCTGTGTAATATCTGGGTAAATGGATGGGCTGGAGCCTGTCAAGTGTAGAATCCGCGCCGTGCCAGATTTCTTTCTTCACTTTGGTTTCCCTGGATCGGTAGAATAGGATTGCCTTTTCATCTTTTCGCGTGGGAGGGACGTAGAATGTCTGTAGTTCTTCCACACCGTAGGTATCAAGCGCATCTAGCTCTTTATGATGCTTTGGCGGAACCATGGCAACTTGCAAACTTTGATCTTCATCAGCGAAGGTTTGTATTGATGGCCGAGCAGAGAATACGGCGTTGACTTCATCTTCTGAGTCGCTGCCGAAGATCAACATAGGAGCGGACGGTCCCGACTTGTTGCACTGGGGTGGACCTGAGTAAACTATCTCTTCTTCCTCCTCAGTATCACTCCCGAAGACCGGAATAGTAGTGATAGTTTTGTTCTTCGATTTGTAACATCTTTCCGTGTCCTCGAAATCTGGTAAGAAGTATTTTGCATCTTCGTACTTTCAGACTTCGTTCATGGAGAATGGGTTCATCTCTCCTGTTACGGTATACTCGAGACCATCTTTAAAATACTTCATACACTGATGCTGTGTAGAAGGGATGATGTTGTACTCGTGTAATCAGGGCCGGCCGAGCAAAGCATTGTAGCATGTCTTGGCGTCAATGACGTGAAACTTAATGTCCGTGACAAGTAGCCCAAAGCGTAGTATCAATATTACAGACCCAAGCGTCTATGATGACTGGGAGTCGAATCCGGAGATGGTGATTTTATCGCGAGCGAGGTGTTGAACGCTCATGCAGATTTCCTTTAGCACCCTTACGTTAAGGAGATTGACGGAGGATCCATTGTCGACCAGGATTTTACCTATTTTGATATCATGACAGTATCCGGAGACATATAGGGGCGGTTGTGCTCGCATGTCCCAAGAAGGAGATCTTCAACGCCGAAGGTGATATCGGCTGTGTGCACTTCTTCCAGCTCGTCCTTCATCTTTTCTTCGGCGAGAAAAGCTTGGAATTGCTCGAGCTCTTGTAATGTCTTGATCACAAAATATCTTGCTTCTTTGGATAACAGAAGGGCGTCGAGAATGCTTAACTGCGAAGGTAGCTTTCTCAAGTGTGCCAGAACGTTGTAGTCCACCTTACTTTTCTTTGGCGGGTCCTTGGCTGTCAGCTTTTCGACGGCCTGGTCATCAAGGATGATATCCTCAGGGACTTTTTCTTTTCCCTTACCTTTTCTATTTGACCCACTATTCGAGGGCCCAAGATTCTTTTCGGGCAGCGTACGATTGCGCAGCTGAATATTTTCACAGGTCTTCGGTTCTTCCTCTTTTCCCAAGGTGGACTCTTTAAAGAGAGGGCCAAGAGTCATTTCCTCGTCAGAGTCGCTCCCGAAGGTGAGAACTTGCGATCCCCCGGCGTTGACCATGTGACAGTTGCCGGTAGTTCTTTTACGCTCCTCAGTCGTACTTCTTTGCTCCCGATGAGTTTTGCGTTTCATCTACTTAAAATGTTGCCGATGAGAAACATATCCCTACCACCATCTTTTAAAAGCGTTGCACTCTTCGGTAGGGTGCGCAATCTTTCGATGATATAGGCAGTAGCTAGGATGTGTTTTCGCTTCACCAAGAATATTTCCTTCGGATGGTGGCAGCTTCATTCCCATCGATATGGCTTTAGCGAACCTTTTCCTCGACTTGAACCTGTTTTTATTTGCAACGGATGTACTTTAATCTGGCGGGAATGTTTCAACTCCTTCGTCCAATCGCCGGCGTTTGGCTTTTTCAAATATGTCCATTTCACGCTCTCGAGCAGCTTTGCTTTTAAGAAGAGCTTCGTTCAGGAATGCATCAATCGTTTCGTCTGATGGCCCTAGAAGTTCCGGTTCAGGATTTTCCCCCAGTTTCTTTGTGTAAGGAGCTTCTTCACCGTCTATCGACGAGTGAGAGATCACATGGCAGCTTACTACATAACCTTCAGATTCATCCGACGAGTCTTCTCCATTTTCATCATCTCCGTCCTCAAGTACGTGGCTGAGAAATTCTTGGAGTGTGACTGGAGTCCGCGCTTTTTGATTATATTCTTCCAACGTGTCAATCTGTTTTTGCAGGTCCGTGCGCTTGTCACCATGCTTCACGGGCTTTTTGGTCTTCTTCTTCTTCTTTGAAGACTTTGACGGTTGGGTGCGAGCGCTTTGGCTATCACTACCAATCTTTGGAGTCGGGCGCGGTTTCAGCATTCCCTCGATGATCTCAAGTTCTAGTGGATTCTTCAACCTGATTGTCGGGCATGTGTAGAGATCCTTCAGCATTCTTTTAGTTTTGGCTGAAAGAGTGACCTCCCATGTGTTGGGGTAAAAATTTACACCCCGGTTGACCGAGTCAAAATCAAGGTCAACCCCCAAGCTAGGTGGGCCCAATTCCAGGTCAAGCGGGCCCATGCCCAAGTCGAGCCCGCGGCCAGCCTTCCCATGCCAACAACAAAATCATGTAATAAATAATTTTTATGTAATTGTTTATGCATGAATGTAAACAAAATGGGCATAAAGCCAATATTCTGTAAGCCCATGGCTTATGTGCAAAAATGAAATGGCACATGAGCCATGGGATGGCTAAAATGCCATTTGGTAGAGCCCAAGGGGCTATATGTAAATATGTAAGCCTATAAAAGGCAACATGATGATGAATAAAAAAAAACTTTTCATTCTCTCCACAAAAATTTTAGATCTGAGATCTTTTGTGCCTCCTGCTCCTTCTCCAAGGTTCTAAACCTTCTCATTTCTTTGAATTAAATCAAGAGTTTTACTCTTTCTTTTCAAAAACTAAGAAGTCTTCCACCACAAAACCCACAAAAGGGAACTTGGATCTACCATTAGATCTTAGAAAGGAGAGATTTTTAGATCTCACATATCTTGAGCATCAAGATCCAGCCAACAGAGGAGGAGGAAGAAGACCCTTTTTCATCAACCAAAACATTTCAGGAGTTTAACTCCATATATTTACATATATATATATATATATATATATAATAAATATTTCCTTTCTGAAGCATAGCTTCTTGTTCAGGGACTAAAAACCCCTTTTTCTTGCCGGCGCCCGGCGCTCGAGCGCAAAGCGCCCACGTGCCGACACGTGGCGCGCTTACGCTCAGGCGCACTGCTCTCGAGCGCAAAGCGCCCACGTACCGACACGTGGCGCGCTTGCGCTCAGGCGCACTGCACTCGAGCGCAAAGCGCCCACGTGCCGACACGTGGCGCGCTGCGCTCAGGCGCACTGCGCTCGAGCGCAAAGCGCCCACGTGCCGACACGTGGCGCGCCTGCGCTCAGGCGCACTGCGGTCAGGCGCACTACGCTCGAGCGCAAAGCGCCCACGTGCCGACACGTGGTACGCTTGCGCTCGCGCTCAAGCGCACTGCGCTCAAGCGCAAAACGCCCACGTGCCGACACGTGGCGCGCTTGCGCTTGAGCGCACAGCACCTAAGCGCACAGCGCTCAAGGCGCTGGCCCCACGCATCCTTTGGATGTCTTTCCCCCTCTTTTTATGTACATACATATACATATACATATGTATACATATTTGCACACACACGTGCTCCACGACACTGTCCCTGTTAGAAAAAAATTTCTAACGGGGCGCTGCCCCGCACCCCGCAAGGGGGCTGCTAGCCCCTTTGACCCCCAGCCCGCTATCCGGGTAGCGGAACCCCCGTAAAAAACTCTGCGTGGCTCCCGATACATCCAAAACACCCCTTTCAAAAACACAACACACGTACACTGCACATTGAGTTCGCATGACCAGTTTAACCCGTCAATCGGAGGTTCCCTCGCTCCAAAGGCGAGGGGAAATTAACGGCAGTTTAGTCCACGGCTGCCGGAGATTTGGATCCCCACAATCATTAAACCCCGGCCTGCCCCAGGCAAGGGGAATCTGTAGTACGCCTAACAAGCGCGCGTGTATTCTCATCTCAATGGGGTGACGAAAAACACCCTACAGATTCTGGCACGCCCGGTGGGACCAATCTCTCCTCCCATATTTCGGGTTAAGCGTTCATGCGAACTCAATCTATATACATGTCTATATTTATACTAAAATAATGCTTTTTCATGCAGGTTTTCAAGCAATCACTTTCCAACAATGTCTCCGATGATGAACTCAGCTCTCAGCACAGCTCTTGTCTCCTACACAATGAAGATAGACTCCAGGACGGTCCTTCCGGCCAGTCTTGGGCGACAATGGGAGGAGGAGCCGCTACCATTTGGCTCTATTATGTTCGTGTCAGCTAACGCCGTCCCAGCTCCACAAGCTCCGGTAACAGACAAACCGGTCTCAAAGGGGAAAAGGCCGAATGTCGTGGTCGCGAGGGCGCCCCAACACAAACGCAAGTCGGTGTTTGAACAACCTTCCTCGGCTCCAGCTTGGGGCAAGGCCATCAACACCAGCAAAGAAACAAGGCATCCCGAGCAAGCTCCAGCGGTGCCCTTGACCACTGCTCGATTGGGTGTCTTCTCAAGCCTCCCCATCACTCGGCCTGTGGTGGCTTCCCGAAGAGTAGAAGCCTGCCAGACGCTCAAGGCAGAGAAGCTGAGGCAGAAGCGACTCAGATATAGAGCTAACAAAAGGGCTAGGGTTCTGGCCATGTTAAAATTTATGAATTTCCAAAGCCCGGACGGCTCCGCGAAACCAGCTGCCAGTGATGAAAGAATGGCTGAGTGTGTTATCCACACTGTCTACATGGCCAGACATGAAGAAACGAACCCTCCTCTTCTTCACAGCCATGGTGATGATATGGTTGACGCTACCCAGCATCGGCTCGATCTAAATGATGAAGAGCCCGCTCAGGCCGATAAGCCAGAGGAGCCCGTGGTTCCTACGGAATTAAGCTCAGGCAATAAAGATTACCCGGTTGTCATAGCCGAAACTACAGAACAAGTATTATTCCAATGGCTTCAAAGGCAATTTCAAGACAGGGATGAGAAGATTGCCGAGGTCTATTCCAAAGTCGACGAGCTGGCAAACGTCGTGGCAGATCTCGCGACCCAAGTCGCCCGATTGCAATTACAGCAGAATCAAATTTTGGCTCATGAGCCAGGGATTGATACCCAGGGGCAGCCAACTGATATCCCTTTCAACCTAAAAGCGAAGCGCCTTCGCGAAAAACGGCCTCAATCAGCCTCCAGTCCCTCCGATACATACACCGGGGGGGGATCGCCTCTGAAAGAGAAGCTGGAAAAGGTCTATTCCTTCAAGAGGGAAAAGGTCCGCAAGATATTCAGGGACGCCCTAAGAAACGGTCTACAACTGCCAGAATCAAAGAGACCGCAAGAAGCGAATATGACCGATGACCCAGAATATTGCGAATATGACCGATGACCCAGAATATTGCCCCTATCACAGGGTGATAGGTCATGCCATTGAGTACTGCTTTGTCTTCAAAGATTGGGTCGAAAGGCAATACAGGACGGGAGAGATAGAACTGTCTAAAGGCGCGTTAGCAAACAGTCAAGCTACGACCACTGATTTCATGCAAATGGAAACCGAAGCCTTTCGGGAACCTAATCCTCCCAGACATGTGCCATTATCTGAAAAAGGCGAACCAAAGACCGATCGACTTCAAGGACCAGCATCAGTAAAGCCACCTACTCCAATGGAGAGAAAGAAGAAGGTATACTCCTTCAGGAGGGATGAAGTCCGCAAAATATTCATGGACGCCTTGAACAACGGTCTGCAACTGCCTGTTCCAAAGAGGCCACAGGAAATGAACATGACCGGCAATCCCATATACTGCCCATATCATAGAGTGGTGGGTCATACCATCGAAAACTGCTATATTTTCAAAGATTGGGCAGAGGACCAATATAAGATTAGAAAAACCTCACAATCCTCGGATGTATCGGCAAGCCACAAACCTAGGTCATCAACACAGCTCCGCCAAGATCAAAGTTCAAGGAGCTGGGATAAGCAAAAAGGACCACTATGTCGTTAGACTGGGAACACCCGCTGACCACCACGTCATTAAACTGGGAACAATTGACCACCATGTCACTAAACTGGGAATAATCGACCTCTAAGTCGTTAAACTGAGAATGTAAAAAAATGTAGATAAAAAAAATGTGTAAATAAAAGAAAAATAGAGAAAAGCCGAAATGATGGGACAACTCGCAATAAAAATCAGCGAGTAAAATAAAGATGAAAATAAAGCCGAAATGATGGGGCAACCGCGAATAAAAGCCGAAATGATAGGGCAATCGCGATCTTCGTGATAAGAAAATCTGAAATGATAGAGCAATCGCAGTAAAAAAGAAAAAAGAAAAAAAAAGCGGCGAATGATGAGTCGCTCCTGGTACCATATTCCAGTGCAGCGATGCAGACGCCACCCAAAATCCAATTTCTTAAAATTCTCCCAGCCCTACGGTCAGTCCCCAAATTGACTACTGTATACAATCCACGGGCTCAAATAATTCTCTTCATACCCATGCCCCACCGCAATCACCAGTTACGCGGCTGGTCTCCGCCTTTGGAATTATGCTCCATTGAGAAGACCCACTCATGTGTCCTCACGATACATTTGGAGAACAAACCTTTGTGGTATTCTTATGACTCACAAAGGAAAAGCACACTTAAGAGTCCTCACGACTCCTAAGGAGAACATACACCTGCGGGATCCTTACGACTCGCAGGGAGAAAATGCTTTTATGGGACCCTCACGGCCCATAAAATTGAAAAGCCTTAGGTGATAGGGACCTAAACCTGTCTCCTAAGCCATCGCTCCCTAGCAGGAAAAGGCAAATGATGAATTGCACCTGGCACCTCTGCTTCAGTGTTAGCAACGCTGATGCCGGCCCCTACCCTAAAATTCCAAGCTCGCCATCCGTAGACCTCTAAGTCTTTAAACTGGAAATAGATGACCTCTACGTCGTTAAACTGGAAACAGATGACCTCCAAGTCGTTAAACTGGAAAAAGATGACCTCTACGTCGTTAAACTGGAAAAAGATGACCTCCAAGTCATTAAACTGGAAACAGATGACCTCTACGTCGTTAAACTGGAAACAGATGACCTCTACGTCGTTAAACTGGAAACAGATGACCACTACGTCGTTAAACTGGAAACAGATGACCACTATGTCGTTAAACTGGAAACAGATGACCTCTAAGTCGTTAAACTGGAAACATATGACCACTATGTCGTTAAACTGGAAACAGTAGACCCCTAAGTCTTTAAACTGGAAACAGATGACCTCCAAGTCGTTAAACTGGAAACAGATGACCACCAATTCGTTAAACTGGAAACAGATGACCACTACGTCTTTAAAACTGGAAACAGATGACCTCTAAGTCGTTAAACTGGAAACAGATGACCACCACGTCGTTAAACTGGAAACAGATGACCTCTAAGTCGTTAAACTGGAAACAGTCGACCTCTAAGTCATTAAACTGGGAACGAAAGAAATCCACTCATGTGTCCTCACGATACATGAGGAGAACAAACCTTTGTGGGATCCTTACGACTCACAAAGGGAAAACACACTTACGAGTCCTCACGACTCCTAAGGAGAAAATACACCTGCGGGATCCTTACGACTCGTAGGGAGAAAATGCTTTATGGGACCCTCACAGCCCATAAAATTGAAAAGTCTTAGGGGATAGGGATCTAAACCTGTCTCCTAAGCCATCGCTCCCCAATCCCCAAGTGGCGAATGATGGGTCGCTCCTGGTACCATATTCCAATGCAGCGATGCAGACGCCAACCAAATTCCAAAACGGCGAATGATGAGTCGCTCCTGGTACTATATTCCAGTGCAGCGATGCAGACGCCAACCAAATTCCAAAACGGCGAATGATGAGTCGCTCCTGGTACCATATTCCAGTGCAGCAATGCAGACGCCAACCAAATTCCAAATCCCGTGGCGAATAATGAGTCGCTCCTGGTACCACATTCCAGTGCAGCGATGCAGACGCCTACCAAATTCCAAACTCAAATCCCAAGCGGCGAATGATGAGTCGCTCTTGGTACCATATTCCAGTGCAGCGATGCAGACGCCGACAAAGTCCCGAACTTTTTCCGGCCATACGGTCTGGATCATACATCCTTCAAAACCGTATACAATCCACGGGGGTAAAACAATCCCGATCCCTAAAAAAAACGGTATGTCCACAAGCAAAATGGGCACGGATGAAAACCCAAAAGGGCTCCGTGAGAAAAAACAGCAGGACTGCCGGCGAGTTTGTGAAAACCCGAAAGGGCGCAAATTCGTAAAAGAAAAAAAAGAAATGAAATGCACTCGCAAAGTCCTCTCGACTTTGTGAGGAGAAAATTCCCGTGTGAGATCCCTACGACTCACAAAGGAGCAACACACTTAGGAGTCCCCACGACTCCTAAGGAGAAAATACACCTACGGGATCCTTACGACCCGTAGGGAGAAAATGCTTTGTGAGACCCTTACGGCTCACAAAATGGAAAAGCCTTAGGTGATAGGGATCTAAACCTGTCTCCTAAGCCACCAATTCTCAAATCCTCCCGGGGCAAATGATGAGTTGCTCCTGGCATTATTCCAGTGCAGCAATGCAGATGCCAAACAAAAAAAACCAAATCCAAATCCTCCCAGGGCACATGATGAGTTGCTCCTGGCATTATCCCAGTGCAGCAATGCAGATGCCAAACAAAAAAAACCAAATCCAAATCCTCCCGGGGCAAATGATGAGTTGCTCCTGGCATTATTCCAGTGTAGCAATGCAGATGCCAAACAAAAAAAAACCAAATCCAAATCCTCCCGGGGCACATGATGAGTTGCTCCTGGCATTATTCCAGTACAGTAATGCAGATGCCGACAGAAAACCAATTCCAAAATCCTCTCAAAGACAGATGATGATTCACTCCTGGTACCATATTCCAGTATAGCGATCCTGATGTCAACCCAAATCAAATCAAACCAACAACCTCTATGGCGGAATCATACTCCGTCCCAGAATTTGCCCCGTGTCGAAATTATGCTTCGCTTCGGGATATCTACCTTCCCTGCCGGAATTATGCTCCGCCTCGGAATCAAGTCAACCACCGACACTCCGCGCCGGGGAAAAGTCAATCAGCGACACTCCGTACCGGGGAAAAGTCAACCACTGACACTCCGCGCGGGGGAAAAGTCGATCAGCAACACTCCGTGACGGGGAAAAGTCAACCCGACACTCCGCGCCGGGGAAAAGTCGATCAGCGACACTCCGTGCCGGGGAAAAGTCAACCCGACACTCCGCGTCGGAGAAAAGTCTATCAGTGACACTCCGTGCCGGGGAAAAGTCAACCAGCGACACTCCGCGCCGGGGAAAAGTCAATCAACGACACTCCGTGCCGGGGAAAAGTCAACCCGACACTCCGCGCCGGGGAAAAGTCGATCAGCGACACTCCGTACCGGGGAAAAGTAAACCAGCTACACTCCGCGCCAGGGAAAAGTCGATCAGCGACACTCCGTGCCGGGGAAAAGTCAACCCGACACTCCGCGTCGGGGAAAAGTCGATCAGCGACACTCCGTGCCGGGGAAAAGTCAACCCGACACTCCGCGCCGAGGAAAAGTCGATCAGCGACACTCCGTGCCGGGGAGAAGTCAACCCGACACTCCGCGCCGGGGAAAAGTCGACCAGCGACACTCCGTGCCGGGGAAAAGTCAACCAGCGACACTCCGCGCAGGGGAAAAGTTGATCAGCGACACTCCGTGCCGGGGAAAAGTCAACCCGACACTCCGCGCCGGGGAAAAATCGATTAGCGACACTCCGTGCCGGGGAAAAGTCAACCCGACACTCCGCGCCGGGGAAAAGTCGATCAGCGACACTCCGTGCCGGGGACACGTCAACCAGCGACACTCTGCATCGGGGAAACGTCCAACACAGACACTCCGCACAGGGAAACATCCGACAACGACACTCTGTGCCAGGGAAACGTCAAGCAGACGCTCCGTGCCGGGGACACGTCAACAAGCGACACTCTGCATCGGGGAAACGTCCAACACAGA
This sequence comes from Agapanthus africanus, assembly GCA_030015575.1. NCBI lineage: Eukaryota > Viridiplantae > Streptophyta > Magnoliopsida > Asparagales > Amaryllidaceae > Agapanthus > Agapanthus africanus. The sequence goes on along the minus strand of JASDDO010000024.1, from coordinate 889,236,748 downwards.
CACTCCGCATCAGGGAAACGTCCGACAATGACACTCCGTGCCGGGGAAACGTCAAGCAGACATTCCGTACCGGGGATACGTCAACAAGCGACACTCTGCATCGGGGAAACGTCCAACACAGACACTCCGCATCAGGGAAACGTCCAACAAGCGACACTCTGCATCGGGGAAACGTCCAACACAGACACTCCGCATCAGGGAAACGTCCGACGACAACACTCCGTGCCGGGGACACGTCAACAAGTGACACTCTGCATCGGGGATACGTCCAACACAGACACTCCGAATCAGAGAAACGTATACCACGGACACTCCGTCTCGGAGACACGTCAAGCGCCGACCGTCCATGTCGTAAAAAGGGCGGTGCATCCCAAAAGTAGGAACCAAAGAAATTCGCCTCCACGCAAAAGAAGATCCATCAAATTCATGCACACGACCCACATATGCTGTGTGCATTTATTGATTGGGGGCAATTTGTTGGGGTAAAAATTTACACCCCGGTTGACCGAGTCAAAATCAAGGTCAACCCCCAAGCTAGGTGGGCCCAAACCCAAGTCAAGCGGGCCCATGCCCAAGTCGAGCCCGCGGCCAGCCTTCCCATGCCAACAACAAAATCATGTAATAAGTAATTTTTATGTAATTGTTTATGCATGAATGTAAACAAAATGGGCATAAAGCCAATATTCTGTAAGCCCATGGCTTATGTGCAAAAATGAAATGGCACATGAGCCATGGGATGGCTAAAATGCCATTTGGTAGAGCCCAAGGGGCTATATGTAAATATGTAAGCCTATAAAAGTCAATATGATGATGAATAAAAAAAACTTTTCATTCTCTCCACAAAAATTTTAGATCTGAGATCTTTTGTGCCTCCTGCTCCTTCTCCAAGGTTCTAAACCTTCTCATTTCTTTGAATTAAATCAAGAGTTTTACTCTTTCTTTTCAAAAACTAAGAAGTCTTCCACCACAAAACCCACAAAAGGGAACTGGGATCTACCATTAGATCTTAAAAAGGAGAGATTTTTAGATCTCACATATCTTGATCATCAAGATCCAGCCAACAGAGGAGGAGGAAGAAGACCCCCTTTCATCAACCAAAACATTTCAGGAGTTTAACTCCATATATTTATATATATATGTATATATATATATATATAATAAATATTTCCTTTCTGAAGCATAGCTTCTTGTTCAGGGACTAAAAACCCCTTTTTCTTGCCAGCGCCCGGCGCTCGAGCGCAAAGCGCCCACGTGCCGACACGTGGCGCGCTTGCGCTCAGGCGCACTGCGCTCGAGCGCAAATCGCCCACGTGGCGCGCTGCGCTCAGGCGCACTGCGCTCGAGCGCAAAGCGCCCACGTGCCGACACGTGGCGCGCTTGCGCTCAGGCGCACTGCGCTCAGGCGAACTACGCTCGAGCGCAAAGCGCCCACGTGCCGACACGTGGCACGCTTGCGCTCGCGCTCAAGCGCACTGCGCTCAAGTGCAAAACGCCCACGTGCCGACACGTGGCGCGCTTGCGCTTGAGCGCACAGCACCTAAGCGCACAGCGCTCAAGGCGCTGGCCCCACGCATCCTTTGGATGTCTTTCCCCCTCTTTTTATGTACATACATATACATATGTATACATATTTGCACACACACGTGCTCCACGACACTGTCCCTGTTAGAAAAAAATTTCTAACGGGGCGCTGCCCCGCACCCCGCAAGGGGCTGCTAGCCCCCTTGACCCCCAGCCCGCTATCCGGGTAGCGGGACCCCCGTAAAAAACTCTGTGTGGCTCTCGATACATCCAAAACTCCCTTTCAAAAACACAACACACGTACACTGCACATTGAGTTCGCATGACCAGTTTAACCCGTCAATCGGAGGTTCCCTCGCTCCAAAGGCGAGGGGCAATTAACGGCAGTTTAGTCCGCGGCTGCCGGAGATTTGGATCCCCACAATCATTAAACCCCGGTCTGCCCCAGGCAGGGGGAATCTGTAGTACGCCTGACAAGCGCGCGCGTATTCCCATCTCAATAGGGTGACGAAAAACACCCTACACCATAGAGCTTCTTCTACGAAAGAACACGATGCCCCTGGTGTATCCGTCTTCTTGAGAGCGTGCGGTTGAGGCGGGTTCACCTTCCAATTCTCGGACAATACGAATTTGCCCTGTTGGTACTGATCTTCTATCCAGCTTTTGAAGATGTAACAATCTTCGATCGGATGGCCCAACATTCGGTGATAAGGGCAATAGTTAGGATTGCTAATGTCGCATGGTTGCGCTGGGCGTCTTGGCTCCAGCAGAGTGATGAGCCTGTTGCGCAGTGCAAGCTCGAATAACCTCTTCGTCTTGTCTCGAGGGAACAAGTAAGGGCGTCTCATTTTATCTCCAAGAGATCGAGTTCCATCATTTTGGCGATCGACTGGTCTTAGACCACTGGGCTGCTGTTGAGCATTAGCGACGACGGTCGCTTTCCCCTTTCCCTTCTCGTTCTATGGCTCCGGCTTTGGAGGAGACGGTCTATGACTCATCTGGTCTATTTGGACCAGTTTGTTGATCAAGGCTTGGAACGTGGTCGGCTTGAAGAACATCATGAATTGGGAAATAGTTGCATGAGGGTCTAGAGTGCCCACGAACATGCCCACCGCCGGCGCTTCTTCGATGCGCTATTCGCATTTCGACCACAGATTTCGCCATCGTATTGCATATTGAACCCATGTCTCACCTGGCTTTACCCTAGCGTTAATCAATGCTGTGATTGAGGTGCGCTCGCTAGCACTTGCGAATCTTTGCATAAATAACAGCTCCATCTCCGCAAATATCTTGACAGATTCGTTCGGGAGTTCAGAGTACCATTCGAATGCCGTTTCTGACAAGCTGCCAATGAATTGGCGAAGTAGCAATTTATCATCACCTCCGGTGTTGCCACATAGAGCCTTAAACTGGGCAACATGCTGGTGGGGATTGCCCGTCCCTTTGTATACATGAAATTTAGGGATCGTATATCCCGGCGGGTACTTTATTTGGTCATACAAGCCTGGGTATGGTCGCCCAGTTTTAACGACTTGGCCGGCCGCTTCATTTGCCTGGTGAGCTCGTATTTGCTGAGCAATGTAGTCATCCAGAGCGGCCTTGGAAATAGTTTCCTCTTTGGCTGCTGAAAGAGCCGGAGGAGGGTTCGATGTCTCCCATCTGTCGTCTTCAATGATGATCGGAGGGTCTTCAGCTGGAGGTTCTGGCTGTAACATCATCCCAGCCATGTCTTGGAACAAGAGAGCCATTCGTTTTATATTAGCTACCTGTTCCGCAGCCTCTTTTTCTTTCCTCTCGAGCATTCTTCGGAGGAACTCAGTGTCAGTTTCTTGTTCCCGACGCTGCTCCGAGGTCTCTGGATTTTCTTTTGGCCCAGTGATTGTGACCATTGCAGTCAGCATCTCCTGAAGCTTCTGTTGCTGCTGTTCTTGAGCCTTCGTTATTGACCGGGTAAGTGGTCGATGTCCCGTAGAAGCACGGCTTTCCTCTTTTCCGGAAACCATATAAACAGTATGCACCATCATGCCCCCGGACTTGGGGCGTTTGGGCTCAGCGTCTTTACGGTTTACTGCAGTCACAGGGGTATTCTCCGGCCTCCTTCTCTTGTTAACGGTTGACGTCGAAAGGGTCGTTGCAGTGGGCACCCAAACAGCTGTTGCCTTTTGTGGCTTGGCAAGATGGTTCTCTTCTTGCTGAACTTTCACTTTCTTCTGTCGGCGAGGGTAATCTTGATCAATTACTGAGTCTTGACAGACTTTGTAAATTTTGGAAGAAAGCCTTTGAGGGGGCTGCTCCGGCTTTGTTTCTGTAGCATTCTCTATGAATAGAGGACATCTTTTCAGTACGGCAGTGGGTGAATTCCTACACACCCTGTTAAGCAGCTCGAAGCTGTTCCTATTTGGAACAGCAGCATTGACTTCCACCGTTGGGGCTGGTGGAGTTAGCCTAGAGGGGGAGTTGCCCCCAGTCTTCCTTACTCGGCGCCAGTGGTGACGTCGAGCGTGTCGAGCCGTTGGGATTGGTTCAGCTATGGCTTCGTCGTGCCCCCTGTTCTAGTGAGGCGTTGTTGATACCAGCCTCTTGAAGACCGACGTCCGTTGAGACTCAACGTCTAATCTGTCAAAGACAGACCTCTGGGCAGGGGAAATAACCTTGACGATTTCGCCTGGAACAGGAGCTGAAATAATCAGTCTTGTGAAGACCGACCCTTTGACAGGAGAAGCTGCCTTGACGACTTCGGGAGCACGGATGGCTATCCTTTTTGGGACAACCCTTTCTGGTATCGCGGCCTTCTTCATGGGCCCAACTGAGCTTTGGCCTAGTCTGTCAAAGACTGAGGCGTTGGAGCTGGGCGACCCGTTGAGAGGGGTCGCAGTAGTTGTAAGCCGATCAAAGACCGACTTCCTCTGAGCTTCTTGTGTTGGTACAGGAGCGCTGAAGCTCGTTGGCGGGAGCATGGTCCCGAAGAACAATCCAGTAGTGGCCCGAGTGACATGTTCCACCGGCATAGCGAAGATAGAGGCCGCTTAGGGCTCATAAGTCACTCCTCCGGACGGTACGGGACGAGAGTTGCAGCTGCAGTTAGTGCAAGTTGAAGCTATTGATCTTCTGTTTTCTGCAAGGAGCAAGACACCAAATCTTAGTACCTCGAACCCAAGGGCAACCATATCAAACCGTGATTCGTTCGCAAACACGACACACGAAGTGTGGAGTGGAAAGAGGAAAAGGTCCCACCGGGCGTGCCAGAATCTGTTCCCCGATGAAAGACGCGGACGAAGACGCGGTGGACGTCTCGCCTGAATTTCGGGGCAGATGCTAATTGGTGCTATCCGTCCACCTCTCCGAAGATGCCAAGTTGATTTATGACACCATGTATCGAAGGTTTAAACGGATGCGGCCGATGTAGTAGACTTCGTCAGATTCCCCCTCATTTGAGGGGTTTTTGATTGTGGGGAAGCTCTTCCCTGCAGACGCAAGTCCCTGCAGTTAATTACGCTACCGCATCGCGGTAACCACTTTCTCCTTCTCCAGATGGTCACTTCGTGTCGTGGGTGTTTGTTTTGTTTTCTATTGCCCGTGGATTGTATACGGAGACTAATATATGTTGTCGCCCGTAGGGCGTGGATTAGTCCAAATCCGTATCTTCTTAGATTTGGGTTTGGAGGTTTGGGTTTAAGGATACGTTAGCCTCATTTGAGACTAAGATCAACTTAAACATTTGTTAAGGATGCGTTAGTCTCATTTTAGACTAAGATCAACCTAAACGTTTGTTAAGGATACGTTAGTCTCATTTTAGACTAAGATCAACTTAACGGGATCATTTAGATCCAACAAGAGAGCAATTAGGCTCTATTGTTTAGTTTAGGGACATTGCGGTCGATTAGTTTAAGAACATTGCGGTCCATTATTAGTTTAAGGACATCTCAGTCCGATGTTAGTTTAAGGACATTGCGGTCCAAGGTTAAGGACATCATAGTCCGTGGGTTTAAAGGGACCCCATAGTCCGAGGTTAGGGACATCATAGTCCATGAGTTTAAGGACCCCACAGTCCGTAGTTTAAAGACGTCATAGTCTATAAAGTTTAAGGACATCATAGTCCATGAGTTTAAGGACCTCACAGTCCGTGAAATGTGTGGTTGTCGGGACTCGTCACCTCTCTGAAGACATTGAAGGATTACAACGACAGATATCAGAGAAGTAAAGAGATGTACCCTCGAACCGGTGTGAGTTGGTTGAAAGATCTGTAGTCCCTTTTAGGGATAAGATCTGTTAAAATATTTGTGAGCAGATGGGCTCAATTAATATAAGTTGAGGACTTATGGCCAATATTGGGCTAAGTCCAATAAATGTTTAACATTTTATTTTGGGCTGTTGAGCCTTTATTTGGGTTTGGCCCTTTTAATAATGCTGAGCATTGATCAAAACTCTGGGTTTATTAAAGAACAATTTATGTTCTGACAGCGCGACACGTGGCGCGCCAGGCGCTTTGCACCAGTTAAAGAGCGCAATGCGCTTTTTCCAAGTAGCGCACGCGTGAAGGACACGTGTCGCGCTTGGCGCTTGACGCCAGTTAAAGAGCGCAATGTGCTTCTGCCGAGTAGAGCACACATGGAGGACACGTGTTGCGCTTGGCGCTAAGCGCCAGATGATGGGCACATTGCGCCAGTTTATGAGCGCTAAGCGCTAATTTATGAGCACATTGCGCTTTCAATTTAGTGGCACACACGTGAGTAACACGTGGTGCGCTTGGCGCTGAGCGCCTGCCCATGAGCGCAGTGCGCTATTTCAGAAGCGCAAAGCACAAGTTGTTTAATTAGCGCATACGTGGTTGACATGTGGTGCATTTGGCGCTGAGCACCGGTCCAAGGAGCGCAGAAGCGCGGTTTAAGAGCGCAAGACGCAGTTTAAGAGCGCAATGCGCAATTCAATAGCGCAAAGCGCATTTGATCAATTTTATGATCTGGGAACAAATTTATGTTCTTTTAAAAGAGACTTTGTCTCAAGATTCAAGAACAACAGTTCTTATTTTTGCAGGAGATACTTCAATCTCTTATTTTTATGAAAGGCTTTGCCTTTATAGATCCATGATCTTCAAGAAAATTTAATAATTTTCTCTCCCCTTTATGATGAGATGTTCATGATCTCAGAAAGACAATTTGTCTTATAGATCTATGATCTGTGAACGAAGTAAGTACTTCTTTGTTTTCATAATGAGATCTTTTGATCTTTTATAAAAGATCTTGGTCTTTGTAGATTTATGATCTTTTAAGAAGATAATTCTTCTTTTTATAAGATGATTTCATCTCTGTGTTCATCATTCATCATCTTTACCTTGAAGAAGTATCTTCTTGTAAGAGCTTGCTCTTTATCTTTGAGTTTCTCAAAGCTTATGGGGGGGTTCTCTATATCAGACTTGAAGTCTTGGGGCCTTTTTATAGGGCAAGCTGATTTGTTGAATCAGTTAAAGAGATCTTTCTCTGATTGATTTGGGGATGTTTCCCCACCATTGGATCTTTGATCCTAGGGCTTCTGTTTTACAGAAGGCAATCTTCTTGTTTTTAATAGATTGGAAAATCTTTCCATAACAGAATTTGAATTCTGATTAATTAATGATTTATCATTATTATTAGATCTTTTGATCTAAGGGTGGGGAATTTTTAATTCCAGCGCTAGCGCACCCGTGCTCAGCTCAGCGCACTTTGCGCTAGCGCACCTGTGTTTGACACATGGTGCGCTGCTCAAAGCGCAGCGCAACCTGCGCTAGCGCACCCGTGTTTGACACATGGCGCGCAACGCGTCTAGCACTAGCGTACACATGGTGCACTGCCCAGGGCGCAGCGTAGCCTGCGCTAGCGCACCCATGTTTGACACGTGGCGCGCAGCGCGCCTAGCGCTAGCGCACACATGGTGCACTGCCTAGGGCGCAGCGCACCTGGCGCTGGTTCTGAAGCGTTGCTTCAGTTTTTGAAATTCGAATTTCAAAATGAGCTTTGCTTTGATTAGGGGAAACAGTAGGCCATCCAATCGAAGATTGCTTCGTCTTCAAAGGCTGGATTAAGGACCAATACTAATAGGGTAAATTCGCGCTGTCTGAGAACTGGAAAGTAAGCCCGCCGCAGTCGCACGCTTTTAAAAGGGGGGACACGCTGGAGGCATCATGCTCTTTTGTAGAAGAAGCTCCATGGGAGGTCGCTCTTTCAACCAAAATAAAAAGAATGCTAAAGGATCTCCAAATATGCCCGGCGATCAGGTAGAAAAGTCCGCTGGAACCCGAGGTCATCGAGGGAATGCTGAACCTGCGCCCGACGCCAAGAATTGGTGGGGATGGTCAAAACGTCCATACCCAGCCGTCAAAGTATTCAAAGAAGAAGAAGAAGAAGACCAGAAAGCCCGTGAAGCTTGATGACAAGCACACGGACCTGCAAAAACATATTGACGCGCTGGAAGAATATAACCAGAAGGCGCGAATCCCGGTCACACTTCAAGAGTTTCTCAACCACATCCTTGAGGACGGAAATGATGAAGGAGAAGACTCGTCAGATGAACCTAAGGATTATGTGGCGAGCTGTCACTCGATCTCTCACTCGTCAATAGATGGTGAAAAAGCTCCTGATGCAGAAAAACTGGGGGCAGATCCCGAACCAGAACTCCTAGGACCGTCAGACAAGATGATTGACGTATTCCTGAACGAAGCTCTTCTGAAAAGCAAAGCTGATTGAGAGCGCGAAATGGCCATATTTGAAAAAGCCAAACGCCGGCGATTGGACGAAAGGGTTAAAACACTCCCACCAGATCAAAGCACATCCGCCACAAATAAAAGCAGGTTCAAGACAAGGAAAAGGTTCGCCAAAGCCATATCGATGGGAATGAAGCTGCTACCCTCCGAAGGAAACACTCCTGATAGGATAAACCTTAACGAAGATGACATACATCTTAACTTCTGCTTATATCATCAGAGGATTGCACACCCTACCGAAGAATGCAACGCCTTTAAAAATTGGTGGCAAGGGTATGTCGCTCACAGGAAACACTTCAAGAGGATGAAGCGTGAAGCTCGTCGACAGTGGAAAAATGCGACAGATGAACGTGGAAGAGATGCCGGCAACTGTCACATAGTTGATAGCAGGGGATCGCAAGTTCTCACCTTCGGGAGCGATTCGGAAGAAGAAATGGCCCTCGGCCCTCTCTTCAAGGAATCCACCTCAGGAAAAGAGGAAGAAACGAAGAGATGCGAGAACATTCAGCTGCGCAATCGCACGCTACCTGAAAAGAATCTCAAACCCGCAAACAAGGGATCGAACAAAAGGGATAAGGGGAAGGAAAAAGTCCCTGAAGATATCGCCCTCAATGATCGAGTCGTCGAAGAGCTGACAACCAAGGACCCACCAAAGAAAAATAAGGTGGATTACAACGTTCTGGCAAACCTGAGGAAGATACCCTCATAGCTAAGCATTCTCGACGCCTTTCTTCTATCTAAAGAGGCGAGAGATTCATTGATCAAGACACTATAAGAGCCCGAGCAGTTTCGAGCTTTCCTTGCCGAAGAAAAGATGAAGGACGAGCTGGAAAAAGTGCACACGGCCGATATCATCTTCGACGATGAAGATCTCCTCTTCGGGACGTGCGAGCATAACCGTCCTCTTTATGTCTCCGAATACTGTCATGATATCAAGATGGCAAAATCGTGGTTGACAATGGGTCCTCCGTCAACCTCCTCATTGTAAGAGTGTTGAAGGAAATCTGCATGAGCGTTCAGCACCTCGCTCGTGATAAAATCACCGTCTCCGGGTTTGACTCCCAGTCATCACGGACGATCGGATCTATGATACTGACGTTACGCTTTTGGCTGCTCATCACGTACATCAAATTTCACGTCATTGACGCCAAGACTTGTTACAATACTTTGCTCAGCAGGCCTTGGTTACACGAGTACAACATCATCCCTTCTACACAACATCCGTGTATGAAGTATTTCAAGGATGGTCTCGAGTATACCGTGACAGGAGAGTTGAACCCATTCTCCATGAATGAAGTCCGAAAGTACGAAGATGCAAAATACTTCTTACCAGATTTCAAAGACACGGAAAGATGCCACAAACCGAAGAACAAAGCTATCACCACTATTCCGGTCTTCGGGAGTGATACTGAGGAGGAAGAAGAAATAGTTTATTCAGGGCCGCCCCAATGCAACAAGCCGAGACCGTCCACCCCTATTCTGGTTTTCGGCAGCGACTCGGAAGATGAGGTCAATGCAGTATTTTCTGTTCGTCCATCAGTGCAAGCCTTCATTGGAGATAATCAAAGTTTGCAGATCGCCATGGTTCTACAAGAGCATTACAAAGAGCTCGACGCACTTGATACCTACAGTGTGCAAGAACTGCAGACGTTTTACGTCCCTCCCAGGCGAAAAGATGAAAAGGCGATCCTCTTTTATCGATCCACGGAAACCAAAGTGGAGAAATAAATCTGGCATGGCGCCAATTCTACGCGTGACAGGCTCCAGCCCATCCGTCTGCCCAGATACTACACAGAAGGATTAAAAAGGCTGTTGAGGCGCAAAGGCGTACCCTTCAAACAGACTGCTCGACAAGCTCAGTTCTACAACAGGGTCTGGAACGTCCCCGGAACTCAACGAAAATTGCCCAATAGGAGAATGGAAACGATCGGGCTTGGATATGTTCAATCCAAGAAATGAGAGCGATTCCATGGCTGCTATGTTATACATGACTTTGATGAAGGAGTGCTCTGTTAGAAGACGCTAACCCTGAACCAAAATGAGGTCCCGCCACAAAAATGCCGAGTCCGTCGTTTAAATAACAGATGGACAAGCTAATAAGGGAAGCGGGTCAAAAAGTCCGGGATGACCATAGCCGCGAAATGGCCATTTACGAGAAAGGCAGGACGCAGCGCCTCCTTCAGCAGCCTGCGGAGAATGACGATGCTCTTCATCGCTAGCCCGTCATACAGAAGACCCGACGCAGAGGTAAAAACAAGCTAAAGAACGAAAAAGACGTTCGACAGCGGCAAAACGGATCCAAGAAGCCTCACGATCGAGAAAAGGTCAACCAAAATCCATCCCTAATGAAGAAGATGGATCGAGAATATTCTTTCTCTCAAGACAAGACAAGGAAGATATTTGGTCTTGTCATAAAGCATCAAATGATTACGTTCCCGGAGTCCAAACACCCCGATCAAGAAAACAAGGTTCATCACCCAGATTATTGCTCCTATCACCGAGTGATAGGACATCCTCTCGAAGATTGCTTCACTTTCAAAGACTGGGTAGAAGACCAGTATCAGCAAGGCAGGTTCGCTTTATCCAGCAGTTGGAAGGTGACCCGGCCACAGAAGCATGAACTGAAAGCCACGTATACAGCGAGAGTAGAACCGGATCAACATCAGTCTTGGAAGCGATCTCTCACCTGTCACGCGATAACGCTGTCAGGAGAAGGAGTACACGAAGATATGGCTGACCTCTCCTGGTGCTTTGAAAATGATGATGACGAAGTGATCTCAGAGTTTCCACCGGCGCCAAAAGAGCTGGAAGATGGGATACATACTACTGCAGATAACCTCAGAAAAATCGACTTGAAGACGGCAAACGATCCACGGCCGACATTCGTCAGTGAGCTGTTGTCTGAAGAAAAGGTGGCTACGCTCAAATACATGCTCATGCAATATAAAGACTGTTTCGCATGGAACTATTCTGAGATGCCAGGATTAGATCCAGAAATAGCCGTCCACAAATTGGTGATTTCTCCGGACGTTAAGCCAATCAAACAAGCACCGAGAAGAATGCGGCTCGAACTTGAAATGAGCATCAACGCCGAGATCAAGAAGCTAATCGACCCCGGCTTCATCCAAGAGGTTCAGTACCCTGACTGGATTGCCAACATCATCCCAGTGATGAAGAAAACTGGGACGGTGCGCATCTGCGTAGACTTTCGGGATCTCAACAAAGCTTGCCCGAAGGATGACTTCCCCGTACCAGTAACTGAGTTGATGATAGATAGTACGTCCACTCATGAAGTTTTCTCCTTCATGGACGGCTCATCGGGGTACAATCAGATAAAGATGCATTCAGAAGACCAGAAGCATACCGCTTTCCGGACCTTTTTGGGTATATTCTGCTACAAAGTGATGCCTTTCGGTCTGAAGAACGCCGGCGCTACCTATCAGAGGGCCATGATGAAGATTTTCGATGACCTCATACATGAAGTTGTCAATGCTATATCGACGACCTTGTGGTGAAAAGCAAATCACATAAAGAGCATTGGGAGTATCTAAAAATAGTATTCCAACGTCTTCGGAAATACAACTTGAAGATGAACCCTCTGAAATGCGCATTCGGAGTTTCCTCAGGCAAATTCCTAGGATTCATCGTACGACATCGAGGTATCTAAGTAGACCCGTCAAAGATCAAGGCGATCATGGAAATGTCGCCGCCAAGAACTCTCAAGCAACTGCGGTCTCTCCAAGGAAAGCTCGCGTATATTCGACAGTTCATAGCCAACCTCTCCGGCAAATGTCGTCCCTACAGTCACTTGATGAAGAAGGGAACCCCATTCGTTTGGGATCGCAAATGCCAAAGCGTACTGGACGAAATCAAGCAATAGCTGCTGAATCCGCCAGTATTCAAGGGAAAGCCTCTCATTCTGTATACAACCACCCTTGAGGGTTCTCTAGGCGCATTATGGGCACAAGAAAACGTCTAAGGGAAAGAGAGAGCCCTCTACTACTTGAGTCGAGTGCTCCTGGGGGCAAAAAACAACTACTCCCCCATTGAAAAGCACTGCCTGGCGTTAATCTTCGCAATAACGAAGCTCAGACACTATGATTTGGCGCATGAGGTCCATCTCATATCAAAGGTGGATCCTCTCAAATATTCGATGTCAAAAGCCAATCTAACGGGACGGCTAGCTAAATGGGCCCTACTCTTAATGGAATTCTCGGTGACATACCGACCTCTCAAGGCAGTAAAAGGCCAGGCCATCCCCGACTTCCTCGCTGAGCATCCAATACCTTCCGACTCTCCCTTGAACTGCAAATTGCCATAAGAGCACGCGTTTTACACGATCGATGGGGAGAAAGGAGGGAGTGATACCCGATGGGAACTCTACTTCGACGGAGCATCTTCTATGAAGAAGCGAAAGCACAACTCTCCCATAATTAAATTTGGGGTAAGCCTCGTCTTCGTGACTCCACAAGGAGGGATAATACACTTCGCCTTCTCCTTAACAGAGCCGAGGACGAACAATGAAGCCGAATATGAAGCTTTGATAGCAGGTCTTAAGATCGCTGTCGACATGGCAATCGAAAACCTCCTCATATACGGAGACTCCCAGCTAGTCGTTAGTCAAGTAAACGGCGACTATCAAACGTGCAAACCAGAATTGGTGAAGTATGGCGAGAGAGTGCAACAGTTGCTAACTCAAGTTCCCTCCTACATTCTGGAAATCATACGGCGCGCAGAAAATAGCAAAGTGGACATATTAGCCAAACTCGCTAAAGAGATGGCTAATGAAAACCTTGATGACGTGAGGATCGTCGTGCAAAGCCATCGGGTTCTTGTACCAGCAGAAATATCTTCGGAGTCTTTTAAAGAAAACGCAACGACCAAGCAAATGGCCCTACAAACAAAAGACCAGGGAAAGGCTAAGGATTAGAGTGAAGTCTTTATAGACTACTTCAAATTCCGTCGAACACGTGAAGATGCGTCCTCGAGACATCAGCTCATGAAACGAGCTCTGTCTTTTGCTTTCGTCGATGATACTCTATATAAGAGGTCATTCGACTCTCTGTGGCTGAGATGTCTGGGACCGGAAGAAGCAAGAAGGTCGTCCAAGAAACTCACGACGGACTCTGCGGTTCTCATCAAGCCGGGCCGAAGATGAAGCTGAAGATCAAAAGGATGGGCTACTATTGGCCCACGATGATTCAGGACTGTCTCGAATAAGCGAAGCAGTGCCACTCATGCCAGATTCACGGGGACTTTATCCACCAGCATCCAAATCCGCTACATCCGACGGTGGCTAGCTGGCCGTTTGAAATGAGGGGAACTGACATAATCGGGCCTATTGAACCAGCATCGTTCAGAGGACATCGGTTCATACTGGCAACAACCGATTACTTCTCCAAGTGGGCAGAAGCAGTACCAGTAAGAGAAGTGAAGACGGAGAATATCCTCCATTTCTTCAAGACACGCGTCATCTATCGGTTCGGCACTCCGCGACGAATTATCTCCGATAACGGGCCGTCCTACAGAAGCCATAAGATCAGCCGCTTCGCACAGCAGCATAATATAGACCGGAGATACTCTTTGGTCTATAATCCCCGAGCTAACAGTCTGGCTGAGGCTTTCAATAAGACCTTGACAAAGATCGTGAAAAAGACGGTGTCTAAAAATAAGAAGGACTGGCACAAGAGACTGCATGAAGCTCTTGGGCGTATCGAACTACGTTCAAAATAGCCACAAACACAACGCCGTATGCATTGGTATTCGGCACTGAAGAGGTACTCACCTTGGAGATAGAGCTACCCTCCTTATGAGTGGTGGTTCATTACGAGCTAACAGATGAAGACCATGCTCATCTTCGGCTTGAGGAGCTCGACATGCTCGACGAAACCCGGCTCATAGCGCAGCAAAATTTGGAAGCCTACAAAGCAAAAGTGACGCGCTCATACGAGAGATTGACTAGACCGAGAACGTTCTGCCAAGGTGAACTCGTGCTAGTGGTCAAAAGACCTATGATCCCCAATTGTGCCAAACGGGGGAAGTTCGAGCCAAATTACGAGAGCCCGTACATCATAGACAAAGTCTACCAGGATAGGGCTTACTTGCTCATAGATATGTATGGCGAAAGACCCTTCAGGCCGATAAACGGTCAGTTCCTAAAGAAATACTATGCCTTACGAGTTACGGCTCAGGGTAATGATAGATGACGATGCCTATGTCCGCTCGCTATCTTCCCAAGCCCAAACTCTATAAGTAGTATCCGTGTGACGGACCGAGATGTCTTAAAACTAACAATGGACCGAAATGTCCCTAAACTAACGCCTGACCGAGCCGTTTATAAACTACTACAAACCGCAGCATCCCAAGGCTGACACAAAAAAATGGTATGTCCATATGCAAGATGGGCACGGATGAAAACCCGAAAGGGCTCCGTGAGTAAAAACAGCAGGACTACCGGCAAGTTTGTGAAAACCCGAAAGGGCGCAATCTCGTTAAAATACACTTGCAAGGTTCTCTCGACCTTGTAAGGAGAAAATACTCTTATAAGATCCTTACGACTCTCAAGAAAAAGCACACTTAGGAATCCCCACGATTCCTAAGGAGAAATTACACTTACGAGATCCCTACGACTCGTAAGGAGAACCTTCTTATGAGACCCCTATGGCTCATAGGATTCAAAAGCCTTAAGCTACAGGGATCTGAACATGTTCTTAAGCCATCACAATCCCCAGATTGCCCTACAAGCGGTTCAATATTGACCCTTGTATACAATCCACGGGCACGAATAAACATTTCCCTAACAAAGTCCCATCAGCGACTAGGGATATGCTCACACGGTGAACGACCCTTGTAAGTCCTCTCGACTTATAAGGAGAAAACACTCTTGTAAGATCCTTACGACTTATAAGAGACCATACACTTAATACTCCTCACAATTCTTAAGGAGAAAACGCACCTGTGAGATCCTCTCGACTCGTAGGGAGAAATACCTTTATGAGACCCTTACGGCTCGTAAAGTCAAAAAGCCTTAGTCAACAGGATCCTAACCCTGTTTGCTAAGCC
Source organism: Agapanthus africanus (assembly GCA_030015575.1). Classification (NCBI taxonomy): domain Eukaryota; kingdom Viridiplantae; phylum Streptophyta; class Magnoliopsida; order Asparagales; family Amaryllidaceae; genus Agapanthus; species Agapanthus africanus. Next base: position 889,221,429 of record JASDDO010000024.1, on the reverse strand, counting down.
ACCTTTATTCGACATCGACAGAGACAAATGATGATTCGCTCCTGGCAATATCCCAGTTGTAGCGAGGCTGATGCCTAAATCGGTATCAAATCCTAAACTCGCGAGAAAAAATCAGCGAGCCAAAAATGCATATGAAATAACCGGAATAATAGGGCAACTTGCAACAAAATCAGCAAGTAAAATATATGCATACAAAAATAGCCGAAATGGTTTAGCAACTCGCAATAAAAAACAGCGAGTAAAAAGAAAAAATAGCCGAAATGATTGGGCACCACGAAAAATAGCCGAAATGATTGGGCAATCGCGACCTTCGCGATATAAAAGCTGAAATGATAGAGCGTCGCGGAAAGAAAACAAAAAAATACATTCAAATGAAACTTTTGCCCTACAGGTGAGATCACATCGATCCCTGTATACAATCCAGGGGCGCAAACAAAGAGGGAACCATATCATCCCACTAGGCTCCATCAGAAAGAGAGCCAAGTCTCGATGGCAACATCTGCACCTCGAGAGAACAACAACAGCGTTCCTCCTCATTCCAGCAGGATTCAGATGCGACAATCAATCTCGGATCCACGACAGAGTCCCTAGTTCCAAGTCTCGACGGCCACATCTACAGCCTGGAGACCCACAACAGCGTTCCTCCTCATTCCGGCACGATTCAGACGCAACAATCAACCTCAGAGCCACGACAAAGTCCCTAGTTCCAAATCTCGATGGTTCACAGACAACCTCGAGACCACCTCGACATTCGTCTCATTACAGCAGACGCAACTTCAGCAAAGCGGAGCCGCGGCAAAGTTCCCAGTTCCATGACTCGGCGGTGCACAGACAACCAAGAGTCAATCCTGACCCCATATGGCTAAAAGTCAATCCTGACCCCGTATGGCTAAAGTCAACCCCTGACCCCGTATGGCTAAAGTCAATCCTGACCCCACATGGCTAAAGTACGAACCTTCAGCTGAGTCATCGTCGGCGCCTTCCGCCTTGGACGAGCGAAAGGACGAACTGATATGAAATAGTTCAAGAAAGAGTCGTCTCATTTCCTTACTTCTTCGTTCTTTTGAATTCATTAACTTCGACGGCTGGTTCTGAACGCCGCGTAACATCATCTTCTTCAACCAACCTCCACCGCCATTTACACAGAGGGGCCTACCTTTCGGTGCGGCCAAGACCCTGAGTTTACTTGACTTCACTTTCAGTTTCGTCAAGTTGGCTCAGGGGTCTCGGGAGGTGAAACTACGGTAGGTGAGCCTTAATTTCATTTGGACTGGCCCAGATCGTTTACTTTGACTGTGAATCCATAAAAACCACCCCATATGGCTAAAGTCAAACCCTGACCCCGTATGGCTAAAGTCAATCCTGACCCATATGGCTAAAGTCAACCCCTGGCCCGGTATGGCTAAAGTCAATCCTGACCCCATATGGCTAAAGTCAACATTTGACCCCGTATGGCTAAAGTAAATCCTGATCCCATATGGCTAAAGTCAACCCCTAGCCCCGTATGGCTAAAGTCAATCCTGACCCTATATGGCTAAAGTCAACCCCTAACCCCGTATGGCTAAAGTCAATCCTGACCCCATATGGCCAAAGTCAACTCTCGACCTCCCCGTCAAAGCAATACTTTGACTCGGGAGCAGGTTAACTCATCAATCACTTACGAGTTCTCTCGACTTGTAAGGAGAAAAGTCTCTTATGAGATCCTTATGACTCTCAAGAGAAAGCACACTTAGGAATCCTCACGATTCCTAAGGAGAAAATACACCTACGAGATCCTCTCGACTCGTAGGGAGAAAAATCTTTATGAGACCCTCACGGCTCATAAAGTTGAAAAGTCTTAGGTGGCGGATCCTAACCCTGTCTCCTAAGCCATCACTGCCCTGCAAAGAGGTCAAGATGGACTATTCACGGGCCATACTCTCCCAAGTCGAATATCGACAAGGAGAGAAACAATCACTTATGAGTCCTCTCGACTTGTAAGGGAGAAAACTTTCTTGTGAGATCCTTACGACTCTCAAGAGAAAAACATATTTAGGAATCCTCACGATTTCTAAGGAGAAAATACACCTACGAGATCCTTTCAACTCGCAGGGAGAAAAATATTTATGAGACCCTCACAGCTCAGAAAATTGAAAAGTCTTAGGCGGCAGATCCTAACCCTGTCTCCTAAGCCATCGCTACCCTGTAAAGAGTCCAAGATGGACAGCTACCCACTATCCACAGGCCACACTTGCCAAAATTACATGCCATCGAAATCGAGGTACTACTCAAGAGTACGTAAACTGCTTTGCGCCAAGTCAAAATAAAAAGGTATAACACACGAACGTCAATCACCTATTATGCAAGGCAATAAGGAGAACATTTGATTTACATCCAATTGAGCGTCCGAAGCGTACCCACTCATGTATGTGCGAAAAGGATAAAATAAACATATGGAAAGGAAAAATTTGTTATTCATACCGCAGAAAAGTTCTTACATTGATGAAAACAGTAAACAAAAACACCATGAAAATGTTTACAATGGTAAGACATCAAATCCAGGACAGGGGTTGAGAAATTCAAAAGTTAGGCCATCTAAAATGTTTCGGGCCTCTCGGACCATTCTCATATGCTTCCTATCACGATCACAGGCGTCATAGTCCTCACTGATGTCCTCCGCCCTTCGATAGGCAGCGATTATCGTCGCCTGTTGGAAAGTTTGATGCAGAATATCGACAAGATTGTATCGCCTTTTCTTTGAGATTAGGCCTATCAGATACACTGAGTGTACTTTATTTTCGGCGTCATCCAATGCTTTAAGCGGCATGCCGTTGTAGAATAAAGGAAGTGCTTCCCAGATCGCTCTCACAATGAGCTTCAAAAGAGCGGAACGACAAGGAAGCAGTCGACCATTGTATTCATCAAAGAGACGCATGATTTCGGCGCACTGAGCATTTGAAAACTCCTGGTTTTGGCTGCGGCCCAGTGCGCGCATGTCTCCATAAGAAATAATCTCGTCGAGATCATACAGATGAGCGGCCATAACGTCTGAAAAGGAAAATTAGTGAGAGTTTAGTGGGCAGACTGATTCAAAAAAGCTTATTGAAACAGACCGGGGATTTAAAGAACTCTTAATATCCTCACGGAGAAAATAAGTTCTGATTAAGAGACACAACAAATTCAAATTTGTGAAAAAAAAGATTCTCATATAATGAGAGACTCCTCGGGTTAAGGAGTTAAACTCCTCGAGAGCAACGCTCAGCAGATAGGAGTGACACCTGTCAAAATCAATTATGAGGGGAATAAAATTCCCCCCAAAATTTCTAATGAGCAATGCTCTGTAAGGAAGATGAAACAATCCATCAAGAAACCCTAAAAGCAAAGCTTTTGATGAATTAAAAATTCCAAGATTTTCAAGATCTATGAACAAACTCTAAGAGTTCTTTATGGAAGATGAACAGTATTCCAGTTCATGGGTTAAAATCGCCCTAAAAAAGATTATACTTTTAAGATCTATGATCTAAAGATGAGCGTGGCTCTGTTAATGGGTAAAACCCTAAAAATATTTTTAGATCTATGATCTGAGAAGAGCAAAGCTCTATTTTTAAGTTCAAATCTTACCAAAAAAAATTGGACAGAGTTTTGACTCTTAAGAGTTCTTAAGGGAAGAGCTATGCTCTGAAAGAGAATTAATTCTCAGAAAAAAGGAAGGAGATGAACAGAGGTCATCTCAAGGGCCAAGGGTCCTATTTATAGGCACTGAGATGCCGTTTCAACTTCTGAGATGATCTAAGGGCGCAGATGCTGCCACCGCTGCACTCACGTGTGGACCACGTGAGTGCAACGGTGGGGGGGAATTTGTTTTCCCAATCAGAGCAAAGATCTGTTCAAAATTTCAAAATTTGAAATGAAGCAGCGCTTCATAGCAGCGCCAAGTGTGCTGCACTCTAAAGAGCACACCATGTGCAAAGCACGTGAGCGCTGGCGCTAAGAGCGCTGCACTCTAAGCAGCGCACCACGCGCAAAGCACGTGAGCGCTGGCGCCAAGTGCGCTGCACTCTAAGCAGCGCACCACGTGCAAAGCACGTGAGCGCTAATGATGAGAACAAAATGTTCTCGGCCCATGGATCAAAGATCCAACGAAGATGAAAAATCATCAATTGACCAGAATAAAATTCTGTTAAGGAAACATTTCTCAGAATCCTTCCAAACAGGAAAGATTATGCTCTGAAAATCAGAGCACGTTGGATCAATGATCCAGTGGTGATTAAAAATCACCAACATACAGAATAAAATTCTGTATGGGAAAAGATTTCCTAATCTTGTTAAAAACAAGAAGATTGCCTTCTGTAAATCAGAAACCCTTGGATGAAAGATCCAACGGGGGAAACATCCCCTAGTCAATTAAAGAAAAGATCTCATTAACCGATTGAACAAATCAGCCTACCCTATATAAAGACCCCAAGACTTCAAGTCTCATATAGAGGAACCCCCCCATAAACTTTGAGAAATTTCAAAGACAAAGAGCAAGCTCTCACAAGAAGAAGATTTTCTTCAAGGTAAAAAAAGAACAGAGAGATGAAATCGTCTCATATAAAAAGAAGGATTTACTTCTTTTTCTAAGATCATAGATTTATAAGACCAAGGTCTTTCACAAAAAAAAGATCAAAGTATCTCATCATAAAAAATAAGGAGAAAAACTTAATCTTCTTCAGATCATAGATCTATAAGACAAATTGTCTTTCAGAGATCATAATATCTCATTACAATAAAGGGGGGAGAATAATTCAATTCTCTTAGGATCATAGATCCATAAAGGCAGAGCCTTTCACCAAAAACATAAGAGATTGAAACATCTCTTATAAAAAATAAGAACTTTGTTCTTAAATCCATGAGACAAAGTCTCTTATAGAGAGAATTTAATTCTCAGGACGCAAAGCTGCCTAAAAAGAGCCTTAGCGCTCCAATTAAAGAAGAGCGCCTTAAGCGCTCCAAATCTAGCGCACAGCGCTGCAGAGCCTTAGCGCTCCAAACTTAAACAGAAGCGCTTTGCGCTCATTGACTGGCGCTCAACGCCAAGCGCGCCACGTGCTCCTCACGTGTGCGCTACTGCGCTTTTTGAACTGGCGCTCAACGCCAAACGCGTCACGTGCTCCTCATGTGTGCGCTACTGTGCTCTTTGAACTGGCGCTCACCGCCAAGCGCGCCACATGCTCCCCACGTGTGCGCTACTTAAACAGAAGCGCTCTGCGCTCATTAACTGGCGCACAGCGCCAAGCGCGCCACGTGCTCCTCACGTGTGCGCTAAGAGAACATAAACTGTTCTATAAATATAGCCCAGAGCTATGATGAGTGCTTCGCATTCAATAAAAGACAAAAAGATTGTCAGAGCCCGAACCAATGCTCAGCATTGTTAAATGTTCAACATTTTAACTAAATGGGCCGATCCCAAAGTGGCCACAGAACCCTAATTCAGATTAATCGAGCCCATATGCTCATAAATCTTTAATCTTAGTCCCAAATTGGACTACAGATCTTCCAACCAATATTGGTTCAAGGGTACATCTCTTCACTCCTCTGATATTTGCGTTGTAATCCTTCAACGTCTTCAAAGAGGTGACGGGTCCCGACAATCAGACATTCCACGGACTGTGGGGTCCTTAAACTCATGGACTATGATGTCCTTAAACTTTGCAGACTATGATGTCTCTAAACTACCATGGACTGTGAGGTCCTTAAACTCATAGACTATGATGTCTTTAAACTTTACAGACCATGACGTGTTTAAACTATGGAGTATGATATCCTTAAACTCCATGGACTATGATGTCCTTAAACTTCTGGACCGCAATATCCCTAAACTAAATAATAGAGCCTAAATGCTCTTTTGTTGGATCTAAATGATCCTGTTAAGTAGATCTTAGTCTAAAATTAGACTAACGTATCCTTAACAAACGTTTAAGTTGATCTTAGTCTCAAATGAGATTAACGAGCCTTAAACCCAACCCAAACCCAAATCTAAGAAAATACGGATTTGGACTAATCCACGCCCTACGGGCGACAACATAAATTAGTCTCTGTACACAATCTACGGGCAACCAAAAACAAAACAAACACACACGACACGAAGTGACCATCTGGAGAAGGAGAAAGTGGTTACCGTGATGCGGTAGCGTAATTAACTGTAAGGGCTTGCGCCTGCAGAGAAGAGCATCCCCATAATCAAAAACCCCTCAATGAGGGGGAATCTGATGAAGTCTGCTATATCGGCCGCATCCGTCTAAACCTTTGATACATGGTGCCATAAATCAACTTGGCATCTTCGGAGAGGTGGACGGATAAAACCAAATAGTATCTGCCCTCGAAACTCAGGCTAGACGTCCCGACGTCCCGGTCGCGTCTTTTCGGCGGAGAACAATCCGGTTATATCACATATAACCGACTGATATCATTTATCGCCAGATTAGAATGCGGTATTGAAAGTGTTTGTTAGCAACCACTGGGTTTTACTAGCATCAAGCATGCCATTTTAAAAATTTTGGGGTGCTAATTAACACTAAATAAGAATCGAAACTAGATGATAAGGGTTTAACATGATATAACAAAAAATTTACACTAAGAGAAAAAGGCTACAACCTTTGTAAACTGTGTCCTTCTCTTCTCAAGCTTCGTGTAGTAGTCCACGCGACTCCACTAGGCTCCACTTGAAGTTGGATCGAGCTTCCTTTGCGATCTTCATGCCGATGATGATCCACCCGAAGCTCCGCTAATCCAAGCTACCTCTTCACTAAACTCTTTAGTGAAGTAAACACACTACACCAAAGTGCTAATCTAGTGTAGGATGGTGAAGTAAGGGTGTTGTTTGCTCACTAGGGTTCTCACAAGCTCAAGAGTTCACAACTCATGTGAGGGATTGAGCTTAGAGATGTAGGTGAAGAAGATGGAGAGAGCTAGAGAGCAAAATGAGCTCAAGTGAAGAAAATGAACCAACTCCTTTTCACATGTGAAAAATGGCTTAACAAATACCTCTCATTATTGAAGTATGAAATAAACTCCAATAAATCAAATGAACCATGCTTCAATAGTGCAAGCAAATGAATTAATAAATATAAAAAGCCATGCCTCACCATTCCTCAAAAGTCTCCCCATTTTCCACCTTATTTTCTATTTTCACAAAATAGAAAATCAAACCATGCTTCATATATATATATATATATATATATATATATATATATATATATATAAAGATAATCAAATAATTAATGAGCAATAATATTAGTTAACATATAATTATATCAAATATAAATATATATTATATTATTAAATCAACACTTGATTTAATAATCCGGTTATATCACATATAACCGACTAATATTACTTATCTGTATATCACATTATCAAATCAACACTTGATTCGATAATCCGGTTATATCACATATAACCAACTGACAACAAATAACCGCCAGATTATAATACGGTATCACATACTCGTATTTAATCAGGCCCCCACACATATCAACATATGTGCCCTACCTCGTTTCGCTTGAACTAGGAAACTTCTGTATGGGACTCTAAAGACTCATTAATACGCCAGCAGTAGGTGATGATCACATCAGTCACCCATAATCCGTCAGTGGTACTAGCTGGACATAACGGCTACCCAGGTATTGAGCGATTAGAAGATCAACAAGCAAGCTTGTCCAGAATCTCATGAAGCCTATAAGTAACACTTACCGTACAGTCCGGTCTCTTCGTCTGATATGTCGCATATCGAGTCTGGGGGTGGAATCGTCAGACCCCAATAACTTGATAAGTCATGCCGATGTGTGGCCTATAACGGTACGAGGAACTACTGATAACTCTTACCAGTAAATCCCATCAATAGCCCTGGCCAGGGACTTCCTATTATAGCCAATCGAGCATAGCGCAATATCAACTCCCTATACCGAGAGAGAAGAAACCCCTCATATCGCTCACTACCTCCATGTGACTCGGGACTGTACCCAAAATCCACCTATTTGCACGACTCCTTTGAGCCATGGTAGGGAGAAAATCAAAGCACAGTGGGAACCATACAAGACACTACGACGATCTCGGGTCTACAGACTAACCTGTACTAGTGTCACCATGGAACTGCTATCTAGCGATAGGTATAGTACCATTTAGGAGTTTTCAGCGAGTCATGTTCGGTGTACCCATTCTCTAATGGGCACCTGTGTACAATCTTTGATGTCAAACACCAATGGTTATGGGATCAACCATCGCCCCTACAGGGTCAAGAAATGTACACATTAATCTACTCTGGAATATCGATGGCATGTCTCGATATCCCCTCGACTAGGAACAATTGAAAGATATGCTTGTGGACTACCCAGGTCCCAGTAGTATGATCCGCATCATTGTTCTGGTAATCAAGCAAATATCCTAAGGGCTTTATCAACATGTATCGGAGAGAAAGTATAATAATAATACTAAGTGTACATGTTAAGATAAAGAGTAACCAGATAGCATACTATCATGTCGAGCAAGAAAGTCCTCTATATATATTTCCAAGCATCCACTATAATATACATATCAATGTACAATAATGGCCTCTAGGGCATAAATATTCCTAACAGGTATCACATACTCGTATTTAATCAGGCTCCTGCACATATCAGCATATGTGCCCTACTTCGTTTCGTTTGAGCTAGGAAACCTCTGTGTGGGACTATAAAGACTCGTCAATAAGCCGACAGTAGGTAATGATCACATCAGTTACCCATAAGCCGTCAGCGGTACCAGCATGACGTAACGACTACCCAGGTATTGAGCGATTAGAAGATTAACAAGCAAGCTTGTCCAAACTCCCATGATGCCTATAAGAAACATTTACTGTACAGTCCGGTCTCTTCGTAAGATATGTCGCATATCAAGTCTAGGGGTGGAATCGTCAGGCCCCAGTAACTTGATAAGTCATGCCGATGTATGGCTCATAACTGTTCGAGAAACTACTGATAACACTTACCAGTAAATCTCATCAGTCCTAGCCAGGGTCTTACAGTTATAGCCAATCAAGCATAGCGCAACATTAACTCCCTATACCGAGAGAGAAGAAACCCCTCCTATCGCTCACTGCCTCCATGTGACTCAGGATTGTACCCAAAATCCACCTATTTGCACGACTCCTTTGAGCTGTGGTAGGGAAGAAATCAAAGCACAGTGGGAACCACACAAGACACTATGACGATCTCGGGTCTACAGACTAACCTGTACCAGTTTCACAAGAGAACTGCTATCTGACGATAGGAATATTACCATTTATGAGTTCTCGGCGTGTCCTGTTCGGTGTACCCATTCTCTAATGAGCATTTGTGTAAAATCTTTGATGTTAAACACCAATGGTTATGGGATCAACCATCGCCCCCTACAGGGTCAAGAAACGTACACACTAGTCTACTCTGGAATATTGATGCCCTGTCTCGATATCCCTTCGACTAGGAACAATTAAAGGATGTGCTTGTGGACTACACAAGTCCCGGTAGTATGATCCGCATCATAGTCCTGGTAGTCAAGAAAACATCTTAAGGGCTTTATCAACATGTATCAGAGAGACAGTATAATATTAATACAAGTGTACATATTAAGATAAAGAGCAACCAGATAGCATACTATCAAGTCGAGCAAGAAAGTCCTCTATATATATGTCCAAGCATCCACTATATCTTACAATAATGGCATCTAGGGCATACATATTCCTAACAATCTTTCACTTGCACTAAGGCCGGTTGTTATAGTATCTCATACCCAACATCCCAAAAAGTCTCTCAAATTGTGTCTGGGGGAGGGCCTTCGTAAGTGGATCCGCGGCGTTGTTCTTCGTGTCAACTCTCCTGATCTCGATCTCCCATCGATCTACTATCTCCCGGATCAGATGATACCACCTAAGAATATGTCTGGATCTCTAATGAGACCGGAGTTCCTTGGCCAAAGCCACAGCTCTATTGTTATTGTTAGTTATATGTATGCCCTAGAGGCCATTATTATACATGTAATGTATATTATAGTGGATGCTTGGACATATATAGGGAGGACTTTCTTGCTCGACATGATATTATGCTATCTGGTTGCTCTTTATCTTAACATGTACATTTATTATCTCTCTATTACATATTGATAAAGCCCTTAGGATGAGTACTAGACTACCAGGATTATGATGCAGATCATATTAGTGGGGTAAGGGTAGCTGGTAAGTAAATCCTTCAATTGTTCCTAGTTGTGGGAGTATCGAGATGGGGCATCGATATTCCAGAGTAGAATAGTGTATACGCTTCTCGACCCATATGATGGGCGATGGATGATCCCACATCCATTGGTGTTTGACATCAGAGAAGGTATACGGGTGCTCAGTGGAGACTGAGTACACTGAACGGACTCGCCGAGAACTCCTAGATGGTATTATACCTATCGTCAGATAGCAGTTCTCTGGTGACAGTGGTACAGGTTAGTCTGTCGACCCGAGATCGTTATAGAGTCTTGTATGATTCCTACTGTACTTTGATTTCCACCTTACCACGTTCAAGGGATCGTGCAAAACGGTGATTTTTGGATACAGTCCCGAGTCACATGGAGGCAATGAGCGATAGGAGGGGATTTTGTCTCTCCCGGTATTGGGGGTTGATGTTGCGCTATGCTTGATTGGCCATAACAGGAAATCCCTGGACAGGATTGCTGAGATCTACTGGTAAGTGTTATCAGTAGTTTCTCGAACCGTTATGAGCCTCACATCGGCATGACTTATCAGGCTATTGGGGTCTGATGTTATACCACCCCCAGGCTGTGATATGCGACATATCTGACGAAGAGACAGGACTATACGGTAATGTTACTGATTGGACTCGCAGGAGTATGAGCATGATTGCTTGTTGATCTTCTGATCGCTCAATACCCGGGTGGCCGTTACGTTTAGCAGAGCGCTTGCGGCTTGTGGGTGACTGATATGATCACCACCTACTGCCGGCGTATTGACGAGTCTTTAGAGTCCTACACAGAGGTTTCCTGGCTCAAGCGAAATGAAATAGGAGCACATATGTGATATTTGCGGGACCGAGATTAATACGTGTATGTGATACCGTATTCTATTCTCGCGATTTGTGATATCGGGCGGTTATATGTGATATAGCCAGGTTATCGGATCAAGTGTTGATCGATAAGTTGATACATATGATATTAGTCGGTTATATGTGATATAGCCCGATTATTAAATCAAGTGTTGATTTAATAATTTAATGTATAATTATATATTTGATATATTGAATTACATTAACTAATATTACCTTACTTAAACATTTCTTTTTCTCACTTTTGTGTACACTTTAATATATATGTAATACATGTTATTGTGTCATGGTTGTTGATATATGCAACATGGGTGTTTGAGACTCACACCATACTTATAATAATGTAAGGGTTTTGTTTATTTAAAGTAAATCAAATTAGTTGGAAATTGTCACATGGTTGAAGCTTGTAGAAGCTTGTGGAACTATTGACCAAGTCCACTAATTTTGTTTTACTTGAAGATATTTATTAACCAAACCATTATTGTTTACCCGCAGTTTAGTCTTTACATGAGTTACTATATGATACTAACTCACCCATGGTTGCTATTCTCACTCATTATTCCATTCACACTTCATCTTCTTCCTCATCTCCAAAAAGCTTTCTAACTTCATGAGAGGTGAAGAAATATAGTGAGAAAATTATTTCTAAAGTAAGAAAAATTCCTACTTCATCAACCTCTTCTCTACTATCCATTTAGATTGGGTTGGTTCTTCACCAAGTTCATCACTTAGTGAAGAGCTAGCTTGAGTTAGTGTCTCCTCGACGTAAATCATCTTCGGCCTCGAAGACTTCAAGCAAGTTTGTTCATTTCACCTTGTGGAGCCTCACTAGAGTCCGGAAGATCACTACTTGGAGCGAAGGGACTACTACACGGAGCTATTGAAGTGAAGGACCGGTCTACAAAGGTTGTATTCCTTGTTCACTTAGATATAAAAATGTTTACATGCTTGTTCGTCTAATTCTCTAGTTTAGATTCTAGCATTTGGGTTTTTTAGCGCGCCAATTTTTTGAAAATGGCATAGTCGATGCCTCCCGAAACCCAGCGGCAACACTAGGGAATCCCGCAGTGGTATCAGAGCCATGCTAGAGAATTAGACGATGTTTGTAGAATTACGAAACCGAAACAACTCCGAAACACTCGAAACAATAACCTAGTTTCTGTCAAAATTTTCAGAGTGTCTAAAATTTTTTTAAGCAGTTGCAGGATGTTATATGAGATGTAACATGAACACCATAGAAAGTTGAACCCTCCTCGCCGGAATTTGGCCGGCTACATGTATTGAAAATCCGATCTCGCCGGTTTTGTAGTGGGATTTTGGCTTCAAATTTTGGTGGTGTTCCAGTCTCTGGGTTTTGGTGTTTCAGGTGTTGCTTGTTTTTACAGATATTACATGTGGTGTTATATTTCTGTAAAGGCAATTCGGAGTGTTTCGTAGTCGTAATTCTAACATCGGTTCGGGTTTTTTAGATGATGTTAAAAAGTTCGAACAGATATCAATAACCCATTTTCTCTCTCGCTGGAAATTTTCCATGAATTGGATTTTTCTATGTTTAAAATCTTCAAAAAATCATGCAGGTAATTCCATAGACCCTCTAGAAGAACGAAACCCTAACTCGATTCTGTGACCGTCGGAACCGCCACCAAACCCTTGGATTTGTGGTAGTTCCGCGGCGCCATAGGTGAGGCAAGGGTTGACCATTCTACGGTTGGTCCATAGGTGTTGTGGCATGTTCTTGGTATTTATTAAACTCCGCTCAAGTGTTGAGCTCTCTGGGAAATTTTGGGTGTTTGTTATTTCAATCGAAAAGTTTAATATCGTCTAGCTATCTGTGATTGTAATATAATACTTGGAATCCACAATATTTAGTTTTATGAAAACTAATTTGAATTTTATAAATCTATCAATCTAGTCTCATTTGATCTGTTGCGACGAGATTTTGATGTGAATCAAAAGTCCGTCGCAATCACATAGCGTACGCGGATACTCACCGGATAATCTTACTAGATAGCCGCGCCCCATAGCCCCGACCAAGTGACTGTAGAAGAACCCCGTCGCCAAAAGCATCCGTTTGGGTGCTCACGGCCGCGGTGTTCCACCTAAGTGCACTTCGTCGACGGCATCGGGGGTGCGGCCGTCTACTAAAGTTTCCGATGAGCATTCGCTCAAGTGTTCGGCAATCTTGTTGAATTATCCAACTAGTTATTGAAAAGTGTTTTCAATATCGAGACTAAAATGCGGGGTTTATAATTGTTAGGCATGCGATGTCTAAGGAATTCATTTGGTTAGGCATGAAATCCAAAGAATGTGATGCATTGGGTTTATGATGTCTAAGGTAGTTGAGGATTCCAATTGTTGTAGTTTTTCACTTTCTTTTCTGCGACCGTAAGTGTAATATGTGGTGTATCGCCGGTTTCGTTGCTATATGCCAACGACAATTGGGATACGGACATTTACTTACGTTGATGACATGTGATGTTATGTGTTACTGTGATATGTTATATTGGATCGTCGTGTTTGAATAGCCGGGGGTTTTTATGTGAGATGAGAGTTTTTCATTTTCATTCATGTAAAAAACTTGTATGTAATATTCTTTTATTGGGGCACTTCCGGGTTGAGGATGATGTCACCATTGATGTATATTATTTACTTTTCCGTATTAGGATAGACCCAAGGAGGAGAGCGCAAGTAACCGGGTTCTAGAGTCCAGTGGGAGACCATCTCGAGGAGTCGAGACCAGGTCTCCTAACTCTAGAATTGGTAGGGTTGCTTGCCGCTCTCGTAGGGGTCTAGGGATGTGGGTTTGGCTATTCATCACAACCATGTAATCCGCGTTTTTTACTGGCTTAATTTAAAACACGGAATTCCTAGTATATCCAATATTCATATGTGTTCTTCTGCTGCTGATATTCTGTGATGTGATCACTTTATATATTGAGACGGATGCTTATATTATATATATGATATATAATAAATATTGCTGCTTTCGTTTCTTCTATGATACTTAGGAAACATAAATGATGGGACTTCATTAATGAGATTAATGAAATAAAAGAAATCTAAAGATGTTGTAGAATCTTGTTCTAAAAACTGGTAGCTCTAGTTTTTGCTTTGCATAGCGGTATTCCTTGTAGAATATCCAGCACCTTATTCGATAAGGAAAGAGCCGAGATCCCCTCACCGGGAGTGACCTCTTTAGCGAAACTGGCAGATGCTACAACCCACTCAGTTTTGTTTTTGATTGCTTTTTAGTTCATGCTTTGCATAGTGGTATTTATGAAATATCCAGCACCTCATCCGATGAGGAAAGAGCCGAGATCCCTTCACCGGGAGTGACCTCTTTAGCAAAACTAGTAAAAGCCTCAAAAATGCTCATTTTCATAATCACTCGATTCTACAACGATATCAAGTTCATTACGCAAAAGGTTTTCTTAAAAACCTATCGTAGCCCTCCGTCATTTCAGATAAGTAGTATTTAGTATTCGTGCTACGTTTGTTGGCTTCGTCAAAGCGTAGTGTGCGGTAGATGATAAGTGCTTATCTGCTTAAGCATGTGATGCGATTGGATTAGGGTAGTCGTACGACTTTGTTGGCTTCGTCAAGGGTCGTGCAGGTGGGTTTAATTCAATCATGAAATGTACGGGTTGAACTTGACTAGCGGACTATGGTTTGTTAGCTTTCATCAAGGTCATAGGACGCTAGGGGCAGAAGATTATCAGGAATTTTAAGTGTTGAAATTTGCAATGAGATTCCATACCTTCTATGAGATAGTTGGACCTCGATACCCACTGCGAGTAAGAGTTACTCCTGGAAGAGTTTTACACATTAAAATTAGCCGATCAAAGTAGGTGTCTAGAAAGGTGTTAACGGGGTTACGCCTCTGGGAAATCGAGGTTTATTTTAATTAGATCCGTGTGAAAGCATGGGGAACCTCCCTCAAAGTACCGACGCTGGCCTGGCCGAAAGATTGGCGAACTTGTAGGATGTAATTAATCCCGGCTAGTCTTACCTTTTAGGGTTTGAAGGAAGATTTGATAAAAACAGTGGGAGCCATCCTGATTAAATAAAATAATAACCAATCTGATCTTGCAAGAGCATACGCAGAGTGTTTTCTTCTCTCTCTCTCCTGGTAGCGACCGTAACATACCTTAATCAAGATAATAATATGGATGTATTGACCGAACCTGCTTATTATACAGAGATAGGGAACGTTAGTTCCGCTCTATTTGATAATTGTTATAAGTCCGAGCAGGAAATAGGGGAATATCCGGATTCCTATGCCACCCAATCGAGGATTAAGCATGTTGATACATATTCTTCGGGTGTGTTCATTACTGAGAACTGTTTCTCAGTATCCTCTACGTCTTAGGTATGAGATACCGGATCAGGATCCCACATATGTAATTTGTTACATGGGCTATGGAAAGGTAGAGAACTGAGATAGGGTGATATGTCTCTAAGTGTTAGAGAATGGTACAATGGTTGCAGCCAAATCAGTTGGCAAATATCACCTTATGTTACCAAGTGGTAAATACACTGATTCTGAACAGATGTTATTACATGCCGAACCTGATATACAACATTACATCAGTTTCTTTATTCATCTAAAGAAGGATATAATTTTGTATTAGAGGATAATGTTGTGAACATTTTCCTTAATCAAGAGTTGATTGGATCAGGCACGTTATGTAATAGTATATACATTCTAAATCAAACCACAGTTCAAAGTATACAGAACACACACAAGAGGATTAGTTCAGAAATGAACGAATCCTTCTTGTGGCATTGTAAACTAGGTCATATCTATGCGACACGACCAGCTAAGTTACATAAGGATGAATATGAGAATCTTTTCGAATTTTCATCTTATGATACTTGCCAGTCTTGTCACAAAGGTAAAGTGACCAATACTCCGTTTACTGGAAACAGAGAAAGAGTTACTGAACTCTTAGGACTGATACATGGTGATGTATACGGTCCTATGTCTATAAATTCCAGGGTTGGTTCTTTGTACTTCATTATATTCACTAATCATCTCTCAAGATTCGAACATATGTTCCTGTTGAAACACAAGTCTGAAACTTTTGAGAAATTCAAGGAATATAAGCTTGAAGTTAAGAACCAGACGGGTAGAAGTATTAAAGTCCTTCGATGTGATCGAGCAGGCGAATACTTATGCATAGAGTTCCTGGATTTTCTAAACAGAGAATGGGATTCTCTCTCAGCTTACTCCTTCGTATACACCACAACACAACGGTGTATCGGGGTGGAGGTATTGCACCCTATGAGATATGACGCGCTCTATGATGAGTATTGCTGAGTTGCCTGTTTCATTTTGGAGTTATACACTTGAGAAGCCGCATACCTATTGAATGAGGTTCCAACCAAATCAGTGCCTACCACTCCATATAAGATATGGTATGGAAAGAGACCATGTCTTAAACGAGTTAAGATATGGGGTTGTCCGGCCTATGTTGAAAAGCAAAATCCGGACAAATTCGAGGCAAGGTCAGTTCTGTATAAGTTTATTGGATATCCCAAACATTTGCGAGGGAATATCTTCTGCCACACTGAGGAGCAAAAGGTGTTTTGTTTCTCAGCATGCCACCTTTTTAGAAAAGGAATTTATTATGAAGAAATTTATGGTCATGAGGTAGAACTGGAAGGAGTTCCAGCTGGACAAACTAACAGCTGATGATTTGGTGAAACCAAAGGATTCAATAGTCTCCAACGAACCTCAGCCTCTCCGCAAATCTGGTAGGGTTCCTCATCCACCTAAGAGGTACTACGGTTTCCTCGATGACGGTAGGAGCAAGGATTGCATCATGATAGATGATGACCCAACCAGGTTCATGCAGGCCATCACGAGTGGGGACTCTGTGAAATGGCTGGATTCTATGCGATCAAAGATGGAATCCATGTACACCAACAAAGTATGACTTTGGATGTTGCACCTGAAGGGGTAAAACCCATTAGGAGCAAATGGATCTTGAGAAGATTCTTGGTGTAAATGGAAAAGTTGAGACTTTCAAAGCTAGACTTGTAGTAAAAGGCTATCGTCAATAACCAGGTGCGGTTTATGATGAAACCTTTTCTCCAGTGGTTATGCTTAAGTCCATCAGGATTAAAGCACGCATCGCGGAGTTAGAACATCTGTTTTGATGTGGCAGTCAAAGAGTTTGACCTCATCAAAAATATATATGAACCTTGTATATACAAAAAGGTTGTAGAGAGTAAGGTTGTCTTCCACGTATTGTACGTAGATGACATACTCTTGATAGGAAATGGTTTCCTATGCTACACTCGGTCAAGCTCCTCTTATCACGAGGATTCTCCATGGAAGATCTGGATGATACCTACTACATCTTGTAGATTATGATCTATGGTGATAGATCTAAATGGATGTTGGGAGTGTCCCAAATCCAAGTACATTAACACCGTATTAAAGGGGTTTAGTATGGAGGATTCTAAGTATGGTGGTTTGCCCACTTACTCATGAATCACTCTCTCCAAAAAGATGTCTCCCTAGACTGATTTGGAGAGAGCTCGCGTGCAAGGGATACCCTATGCTTCGGCAGTAGGCTCTGTCATGTATGCGATGTTATATACCAGACCAGATGTAGCTAACTCACTAGGTGTAGTGATCAGGAATTAATCGGATCTTGGGAGAATCACTAGACAGCTGTGTAGGACATTCTTAAGTACTTGAGAAGTACTAAAGAAATGTTCTTGGTATTTGGTAACGGTGAACTCCAGTGGGAGTCCTTTACCAATTCGAGCTTCCAGAGTGATAAGGTCGACTGAAAGTCGGTCACGGGCTTTGTCTTTACCCTTAGTGAAGGGACGGTATGTTGGAAGAGTTCAAAGCTAGATACCGTGGCAAACTAGACGATAAAGGCTGAATACATCGCTACCAACGATACTACCAAAGTGAATGTCTGGATAATTCTTGTTCATGAGATGAACATGGTTCCCACCATTGAGCATCCAATAACTATTATTGTGACTACAATGGAGTTGTGGCGAGGACCTAGGAACGCCGGTCCCATAGCGATCCAGAAATATTCTGAGGACAGTATCACCTGATCAGGAAGATGGTTGATCTCCAAGGGATCGAGATAAGGAGAGTTGACGCGAAGGATAATATGGCGGATCCACTCATAGAGGCCTTTTCCTAGAGAGACTTTTATGGGGCGTTGAGTATGAGATCTACAACAAATGGCCTTAGTGCAAGTGGGAGATTTTTAGTTATATGTCTGTCCTAGAGGCCATTATTATACATGTGATGTATATTATAGTGGATGCTTGGACATATATAGGGAGGACTTTCTTGCTCGACATGATAGTATGCTATCTGGTTGCTCTTTATCTTAATATGTACACTTATTGTCTCTCTATTACATGTTGATAAAGTCCTTAGGATGAGTACTTGACTACCAGGATTATGATGCAGATCATACTAGTGGGGTAAGGGTAGTCGGTAAGTACATCCTTCAATTGTTCCTAGTCGTAGGAGTATCGAGACGGGGCATCGATATTCTAGAGTAGACTAGCGTATACGCTTCTCGACCCATATGATGGGCGATGGATGATCCCACATCCATTGGTGTTTGACATCAGAGAAGGTATACGGGTGTTCAGTGGAGACTGGATACACTGAATGGACTCGCCGAGAACTCCTAGATGGTATTATACATATCGTCAGATAGCAGTTCTCTGGTGACACTAGTACAGGTTAGTCTGTCGACCCGAGATCGTCATAGAGTCTTGTGTGATTCCCACTGTGCTTTGATTTCCACCTTACCACATTCAAGAGATCGTACAAAACGATGGTTTTTGGGTACAGTCCCGAGTCACATGGAGGCAATGAGCGATAGGGGGGATTTCGTCTCTCTTGGTATTGGGGGTTGATGTTGCGCTATGCTTGATTGGCCATAACAGGAAATTTCTAGCCAGGGTTGCTGAGATCTACCGGTAAGTGTTATCAGTAGTTTATGAGCCTCACATCGGCATGACTTATCAGGCTATTGGGGTCTGACGTTATACCACCCCCAGATTGTGATATGCGATATATCTGATGAAGAGACCGGATTGTACGGTAGTGTTACTGATTGGATTCACAGGAGTATGAGCAGGCTTGCTTGTTGATCTTCTGATCGCTCAATACCCTGGTGGCCGTTACGTTTAGCAGACCGCTTGCGGCTTGTGGGTGACTGATATGATCACCACCTACTGCCGGCGTATTGACGAGTTTTTAGAGTCCTACATAGAGATTTCCTGACTCAAGCGAAACGAAATAGGAGCACATATGTGATATGTGCGGGGCCGAGATTAATACGTGTATGTGATACCGTATTCTATTCTCGCGATTTGTGATATCGGACAGTTATATGTGATATAGCCGGGTTATCGGATCAAATGTTGATTCAAAGAGTTGATACATATGATATTAGTCGGTTATATGTGATATAGCCGAATTATTAAATCAAGTGTTGATTTAATAATTTAATGTATAATTATATATTTGATATATTGAATTATATTAACTAATATTAGCTCACTTAAACATTAATTTTGCTCACTTTTGTGTACACTTTAATATATATGTGATACATGTTATTGTGTCATGATTGTTGATATATGCAACATGGGTGTTTGAGACTCACACCATGCTTATAATAATGTGAGGGTTTTGTTTATTTAAAGTAAATCAAATTAGTTGGAAATTGTCACATGGTTGAAGCTTGTAGAAGCTTGTGAAACCATTGTAACACCCTAGTTCATTTATACCAATTCTAGTATTCTTTATTTATGGTATTTTCTTGATTTATTGTGTTTTGGGTGCGAATAGTGTATTTGACATTTGTATTTGCATCCGACCCGACCCGCTTGCTTGAAACCAGTCTTGATTCATGTTTATGATTTATCCTGACTTAATACGTGGACTCGTGCACTTTCATTTGCATACTAGCATTTTACCTGGCATCTGCATTTTTATATAACATTTAAGTCACATAAAATATTTTAAAATATTTTGCATAGCCTGTATGATACTCCTAACCCTGTGATAGCATCCGCGCATCTTTTTCTTGTCCCGTTCAGTAAAACGGACTTGTTTAGATAACTACGTGCACGTGCGTGCATCCGTTCTTGGGGGTATGCATTTTTTTCATTACCCGGATATCCAACTTTAATTTTGGTCGACATGTATATTTTCATATTTTAAAACTGAATTTTAGACCCGACCCAGGTATGTTTTGGATTATGTTTGTATTTACCAGAATATCAAATTTTACTTATATAATATTAGTTTTATAAACTGATACAAATTAAAATTTAGTTAACTAATAAAAAAAATTTAATTTAAATCTAAACTAATTTCCTAACAAACTAACAACCTCTTTCTCTCTCTCTCTCCTCTGCATATATATATATATATATATATATATATATATATATATATATATATATATTTCTTTCCTTATTTAAAACACCGCCTCTTCTTCTTACTTCTTCTTCTTCTTTCTTCTTTCATTTTCTTGATCTTGTTTCTTGATTCCGATGATCACCGCCGGAGCCGTGTTCATCGCTGACGATCCGAGTGATCCAGTGAACGTACCCTGCCTGTGTAATCACCATCTTGCCTTACCTGGACCGTCCCGCGTGCCGCGTGTGCATTGCGACGATTTACCGATGTCGAACGTGCCGTGCGTATCCGTCGCGTGATTCGATCGAGGCAAGTTTACCTTACTACATGCTATGTTACTATATTTACATCCATTTGAATAAATATAATACATGTATTTACAATTATGCATCCCATGTTATAGTTTTACAGTTTTACGACGTCCGTTTGCATCCGTACAATTTATTTCGTATCTAGTGCATGCAAAGTTTCTTGTTACATGCTAGACTACAATATATTACACCCATTTGAATAGTAACATCACATAATGTTTAGTTATGCATCCCACATTACCATTTTACAGTTTTACTGTCTTCGGACATCCGTATGCATCCATATCACTATTTACATATCTATTCGCATGCTAATTCATCTTTCTACATGCTATGTATCTTATTTTGCATCCATATGAATAAAAATATCACATGTTGATTGCACTGTACATCCATATTAAAGTTTTACCGTTTTCGGATACCCGTTTGCATCCATATCATTTAAAATATATATCGTCGTAATATTTCTTATTATTATATTTAATTATTTTATAATCTGCATTTTATAATGTTATACAAAATATAGTTTGAAAATATTATAGTTTACACATGAAACGTCGTTGCAAAGCGGATACGACAAATCTGAAATTTACTGTACACCTTACCTTATAAAATTCATTATAAATTATAGGAAAATTATTAGTATACGTTCTTTAGTTCGTTACGAAGCTAACTCAGAATAATATAACTCTATGAAATATTTAATTGCAAAATAAATTGTTTAAATAACGTAAATTGCAAATGAAAATATCTCTAAACTGCTGTCCAGGGAAATTCCAGCAGCAAACTTTCAATTTCGAATGTTCATAGTTTTTTGTAAGAACAACCTGAGATACTTCAACTTATAAAAATGAAAAGCTTATTGAATTATCTTTGTTTTGGTATAAGACGCGTCCCTTTTGGAGAACGTTTGTTATTTTTAAGTTATTTTACAAATCAGGGTGACGCTGAATTTCTGAACGGAACTTTCTTGTGCATGGTTAATCAATACCACTTTTATAGTTATTAATCAGTTTGAATATATTATCCATGTTAATATTATTATATCAATATCTATTTAATAAATAATAGTGCTTGTGTTTTAATATTCAGCAAATTTTACCGATTTACAGTTTTATAATATCCGTCTGTATCCGTACGGTTTATTACATACTAGTTGCACGCCGAAACCATATTATTTCATGTTACTGTTGTATTAGTGCACCATGCTTGATAACTGTGCATCCTACTTAGTCATGATGTAACCCCTGATAGATATTTATGTATCCATGCTTTTATCGTACATCCGTACTTTTACCCTAATTCCATACTTGCTACATCTTACTGTTGGGCACCCATTTGTTACATTGTGTACTACTTGACATGATCTGATACACCACTACTTGACATGACTTGATACATGTACACTATCTGACATGACCTGATACACCACTACTTGACATAACTTGATACATGTACACTATCTGACATGACCTAATATATCCCTACTTGACATGTTACCTGATTCTGTTTCTAATGCTGACAATCCTGACATGTTGTCCCGATGGACATATCCTGTTTTCTGTATAGACAAACCTGTTCCTGCTTGATCCTGTGTTGGCATTAGCTTCAGATTTATCAATATCTGACTTGAATACATAACTTGGGGGTAAGGGGAAATCAATGATGAAGCATAACTTGTAACTCAACAGTTCGACGCTTATACTGATCAGTTTTAGGGCTAGGCCAGTCCCGGAATGATGTTGGTAACATCATTCGTTTGTATATGTTTCCTGTTTGTTCTTAGCGGCACGTCTCGAATTCAGCCCCGAGAGTCTGGACCGTGGTTCCGGGTACGCACGGGATACTATTGAGTTACATCGACGATTCATTAAATTGATTTCAAAGACTTGAGAGTAGTTAACCCAGTAGTTTACTTCAGATTACTCACCGCACGTCACATATGCTTATACCCTTCACTGTTTCTTATTCATGTTATTGTTATACTTTTATTACCGTTCATACTCATGCCT
The DNA here is from genome assembly GCA_030015575.1 of Agapanthus africanus. Taxonomy (NCBI): domain Eukaryota; kingdom Viridiplantae; phylum Streptophyta; class Magnoliopsida; order Asparagales; family Amaryllidaceae; genus Agapanthus; species Agapanthus africanus. The sequence continues at coordinate 889,198,601 of JASDDO010000024.1, read as the reverse complement.
GCATGACTTGTTACCCCCTGATTATATTATTATTGATATTATGACGCACTGACGTCTGGGCTTTGCATGGTCCAGATCCTCTACCTTTATCGCAGGCTGATCAGGAGTAATTCCGCCGTCAGGCCGAGCAGTGAGGATCCTGTTACTATCCAGTTAGTTTAGTTATTTCCGTACCTTCCAGATTGTTATTGTTATTTGGATTTATTGCTTCCGCATATTATTTCTTGACTCGTTTATTCTGGCTCATGGACATGTACTAGATAGTTTATTTTATTTCTACTGTTCTTGATATCTCTAGACAGCGGTAATGTGACAGTGGAGGGATGTTTCCTAGCCACAAGTAGCATGGTTGTCTCTGTCACGTGCGTATCTTAGCGCACTCTGGGAAGCGGGGCGTGACAGGGTTTGTTTGGTCTCAGAGCCATAGGATTTAGATTAATCGAGTTTGATTCTTTTGTAGTTAGGTATTGGACCTAATACACGAATCAGAATACTCATAACTAGGAGCATGTCCTGCCACATTGTTATCGTGATTCTTGAATCATGTCTTTCTCTTGATCCTTTGTCTTGACGATATGCAAACAACTTTGCATCTCGGCTTGAAATCTTCTTGATTCCTTATTGTTTATCCCGTCCTACTCCTTCGATTCTGATACTAGGATTTGGGCGACTTGAGTGGAGTTATGTGATTGTAACTATGTACCGCGGCATGGATACAATGCGGTACTCTATTTAAGTAACTTAGAGTCCTGGTCTTGATTCATTTTCTTGTTCCATGGTCGTTTTATTACCTTGGTTCTCTCAGTTTCATTGCTTACCAGTTCATATTTTGCAGATTTCTTGGTTATCAATACTGGAAGCTATAATGTTGTCTTGGGAATGGATTTTCTCGGCACTTTCCACGCTCACATTGATTGTAGGGCAAAGGAAGTGATTTTCCAGATTCCTGGACATCCGGAGTTTGTTTTTGCTGGAGATAGCAGTTCTGTCGGGTCAGTAGAGTTTAGGGTTATGCCGACAAACAATGTTCTTTCGTCGATGGAAGTTGATAAGGAGGAAGTGCCAGCAGTAGTTTGAGAGTTCATGGACGTGTTCGAGGACATCTCGGGTTTACCGCCAAAACGAGATGTGGAGTTCGCGATCGATCTTATTCCTGGTGCAGCACCAATCTCAAAGACGTACTATCCAATGGCACCAGTGGAGTTGGAAGAAGTCAAGAAGCAGGTTACCGAATTACTTGAGAAGGGTTGGATTTGCAGCAACAATTCACCTTGGGGAGCTCCAGTTCTTCTAGTAAAGAAGAAAGATGGCACAAGGAGGATGTGCATCGATTATCGAGAATTAAAACGGGTGACTATTAAGAACAAGTACCCGATTTCTCGCATTGGCGAATTGTTCGAGCAGCTTAGTGGCGCGAGGGTATTCTCAAAGCTGGATTTGTGATCCGGATATCATCAGGTCCGAGTTAAATCAGAGGATATTTGCAAGACTGCGTTCCGAACTCGGTATGGACACTACGAGTATTTAGTGATGCCATTCGGAGTCACGAATGCACCGGCGATATTTATGGACTTGATGAACCGAATCTTTTCACCGTTCTTGGACCAGTTTATAGTGGTGTTCATCGATAATATTCTGGTCTACTCGATGAGCATTGAAGAGCATGCGGAACACCTGAAGATCGCACTGCAGACATTGAGGCAAGAAAGATTATATGCGAAGATGAGCAAGTGCGAGTTTTGGCTTGAAGAAGTGAAGTTTTGGGGAATGTCGTATCCGGAGATGGAATCGCCGTTGATCCCGAGAAGATTGCAGCAGTTCGAGATTGGCCAATTTCGAAGAACGTAGCAGAGATCAGAAGTTTTCTTGGACTTGCCGGCTATTACAGAAGGTTCGTGGAGAATTTTGCTCGTTTGGCTGAGCCTTTGACCAAGCTTACATGCAAGGAAGTACCGTTTGTATGAAAGGATAAATATGCGTCAGCTTTTGAGGCGTTGAAGCAGAGATTGATAACCGCTCCTATTTTAACCGTACCAGACGGTTCCGGAGGATTGGTAATTCACAGCGATGCATCTGGGAAAGGTTTGGGATGTGTTTTGATGCAGCATGGGAAAGTTATAGCTTACGCATTGAGACAGTTGAAGACCCATGAGAAGAATTACCCGACTCATGATTTGGAGCTAGCAACAGTGATTTTCGCTTTGAAGATTTGGAGACTACTTATTGGGCGAAAGAGTCGAAGTATTCACCAATCACAAAAGCCTGAAGTACGTGTTCACACAGAAAGAGCTTAATATGAGGCAACGTAGATGGTTGGAGCTAATGGCTGACTACGATCTTGATCTTAAGTACCATCCCGGGAAAGTTAATGTTGTGCCGGATGCGCTTAGTCGATTGCCAGCGATTCGGATGTTGATTGCACAGAAGGAGCTTATCGAAGACTTTCGGAGATTTGAGTTGGAGATTGTGCTACCGCATTCTTTGGGACAGTTGATGCAGCTGCAAGTACAGTCGTCATTGATCGATAATATTAAAGCAGCACAGTCACAGGACCCAAGATTGCAGAAGTTTCGAGAACAGATTGAAGCTGGACTTCGAACGGACTTGTTGATTCATGAAGATGGTTCGTTGCGTTTTGGTAGCCGTTTGTGTGTGCTGAAAGGAGACATTCGCGAAGAAGTTATGAAGGAGGCGCACAGTTCCGCATATTCCGTACATCCAGGAAGCACAAAGATGTACCGTGATCTATGATAGCATTTCTGGTGGGAGGCATGAAAAGGGAGATTGCCCGTTTTGTAGTGAAGTGCTTGGTGTGTCAATAAATTAAGGCTGAACATTAAAGGGTTGCTGGTCTATTGCAACCACTTCCGATTCCTCAATGGAAGTGGGAACATATAACCATGGATTTCGTGACAGCTTTACCGCGGAGTCCAAAGGGCAACAATGCAGTTTGGGTGATTGTTGATCGATTGACCAAGGCAGCTCATTTCATACCATTTCGAGTTGGTCAATCAACGGAAGCGTTGGCAGAATGGTACATGCAGGAGATTGTGAGATTGCATGGAGTACCTGTGAGCATCATGTCCGACCGTGACACCCGATTCTTATCGCACTTCTGGAGGAGTTTACAGGAAAGTTTGGGGACGCGATTGAAGTTTAACACCGCTTATCATCCTCAGACAGATGTCCAGTCGGAGAGAACGATCCAAACTCTTGAAGATATGTTAAGAGCTTGCATGTTAGATTTCAAGGGTTCATGGGAGGATCATCTACACTTGGTGGAGTTTTCTTACAACAACAGCTTTCAGGCGACTATTCAGATGGCTCCATTCGAAGCACTGTATAGTCGCAAGTGTCGTTCACCTGTTTGTTGGGACGATATTGGACAACGAAGATTGTTGGGACCGGATTTGATCGTGCAAACAGTAGAGAAAGTTAATACTATCCGGAATCACATGAAGGCAGCACAAGATCGGCAGAAGAGTTGGGCCGACACATCGAGAAGACCTCTAGAATTCGTTGTTGGTGATCTGGTATTCTTGAAGATATCACCGACTAGAGGAGTGATTCGTTTTGGGAGTCGAGGAAATCTTAGTCCTCGATTCGTGAGGCATTTCGATATTATGGAGCGTGTTGGAGAAGTGGCTTATCGATTGGTTTTACCACAATCTTTGGCGAATGTTCATGACGTGTTTCATGTATATCAACTCCGTAAGTATGTTCGAGATGAAACACGCGTGCTGGATCATTCGGAGCTGACTGTAAGGGAGGATTTAACCTTTGAGGAACGACCGATGTCGATTGTTGATCAAAGAGAAAAGGTCCTTAAGAACAAGGTTATCCCTCTCATACTTGTTTCTTTGGGAAATCGCTCGCACGGAGAATCGACTTGGGAACGAGAAGACGAGATTCGACAGAAGTGTCCACACCTATTCTTGTAGATTCTTGATTGTTTATCTTTTCTTGTCTTGGGAATTTCGAGGACGAAATTTTTTTGTAATTGGGTATAATGTAATACCCTAATTCATTTATACCAATTCTAGTATTCTTTATTTATGGTATTTTCTTCATTTATTGTGTTTTGGGTGTGAATAGTGTATTTGACATTTGTATTTGCATCCGACATGCTTGAAACCAGTCTTGATTCATGTTTATGATTTATCCTGACTTGATACGTGGACTCATGCACTTTCATTTGCATACTAGCATTTTACCTGGCATCTGCATTTTTATATAACATTTAAGTCACATAAAATATTTTAAAATACTTTGCATGGCTGCATGATACCCCTAACCCTGTGGTAGCATCCGCGCATCTTGTTCTTGTCCATTCAGTAAAACGGATTTGTTTGGATGACTACGTGTACGTGCGTGCATCCGTTCTTGGGGGTATGCATTTTTTCATTACCCGGATATCCAACTTTAATTTTGGTCGAAATGTATTTTTTTCGTATTTTAAAACTGAATTTAAGACCCGACCCTGGCATGTTTTGGACTATGTTTGTATTTACCAGAATATCAAATTTTATTTATATAATATTAATTTTATAAACTGATACAAATTAAAATTTAGTTAAATAATAAAAGATTTTTTTAAATTTAAATCTAAACTAATTTCCTAACAAACTAACAACCCCTTTCTCTCTCTCTCTCCTCCGCATATATATATTTATATATATTTTATTTATTTATTTATTTCCTTATTTAATACGCAGGCTCTTCTTCTTACTTCTTCTTTCTTCTTTCTTCTTTCTTTTTCTTGATCTTGTTTCTTGATTCCGGTGATCACCGCCGGAGCCGTGCTCGTCGCTGACGATCCGAGTGATCCAGTGAACGTACCATACCTGTGTGATCACCCTCTTGCCTTGCCTGGACCCGTCCCACGTACCGCGTGTGTGTTGCGACGATTTACCGATGTCGGACGTGCCGTGCGTATCCGTCGCGTGATTCGATCGAGGTAAGTTTACCTTGCTACATGCTATGTTACTATATTTACATCCATTTGAATAAATATAATACATGTATTTAAAATTATGCATCCCATGTTATAGTTTTACAGTTTTACGACGTCCGTTTGCATCCGTACAATTTATTTCATATCTAGTGCATGCAAAGTTTCTTGTTACATGCTAGACTACAATATATTGCACCCATTTGAATAGTAACATCACATAATGTTTAGTTATGCATCCCACATTACCATTTTACAGTTTTACTGTCTTCGGACATCCGTATGCATCCATATCACTATTTACATATCTAGTCGCATGCTAATTCATCTTGCTACATGCTATGTATCTTATTTTGCATCCATATGAATAAAAATATCACATGTTGATTGCACTGTACATCCATATTAATGTTTTACCGTTTTCGGATACCCGTTTGCATCCATGTCATTTAAAATATATATCGTCGTAATATTTCTTATTATTATATTTAATTAGTTTATAATCTGCATTTTATAATGTTATACAAAATATAGTTTGAAAATATTATAGTTTACACATGAAACGTAGTTGCAAAGTGGATACGACAAATCTGAAATTTACTGTACACCTTACCTTATAAAATTCATTATAAATCATAGAAAAATTATTAGTATACATTCTTTAGTTCGTTACGAAACTAACTCAGAATACTATAACTCTATGAAATATTTACTTGTAAAATAAATTGTTTAAATAATGTAAAATGCAAATGAAAATATCTCTAAACTGCTGTCCAGGGAAATTCCAGCAGCAAACTTTTAACTTCGAATGTTCATAGCTTTTTGTAGGAACAACCTAAGATACTTTAACATATAAAAATGAAAACCTTATTGAATTATCTTTGTATTGGTATAAGACACGTCCCTTTTGGAGAACGTTTGTTATTTTTAAGCTATTTTACAAATCAGGGTGACTTTGAATTTCTGAACGGAACTTTCTTGTGCATGGTTAATCAATACCACTTTTATAGTTATTAATCGATTTGAATATGTTATCTATTTTAATATTATTATATCAATATCTATTCAATAAATAATAGTGCTCGTGTTTTAATATTCAGCAAATTTTACCGATTTACAGTTTTATAGTATCCGTCTGTATCCGTACGGTTTATTACATATCTAATTGCACGTCGAGACCATATTATTTCATGTTACTGTTGTATTAGTGCACCATGCTTGATAACTGTGCATCCTACTTAGTCATGATGTAACCCCTGATAGATATTTGTGCATCCATGCTTTTATCGTACATCCGTACTTTTACCCTGATTCTATACTTGCTACATCTTACTGTTGGGCACCCATTTGTTACACTGTGTACTACTTGACATGACCTGATACACCACTACTTGACATGACTTGATACATGTATACTACCTGACATGACCTGATACACCACTACTTGACATGACTTGATACATGTACACTACCTGACATGACCTAATATATCCCTACTTGACATGTTACCTGATTCTGTTTCTAATGCTGACAATCCTGACATGTTATCCCGATGGACATATCCTGTTGTCTGTATAGACAAACCTGTTCCTGCTTGATCATGTATTGGCATTAGCTTCAAATTTTTCAATACCTGACTTGAATACATAACTTGGGGTAAGGGGAAATCAATGATGAAACCTAACTTGTAACTTAACAGTTCGACGCTTATACTGATCAGTTTTGGGGCTAGGCCAGTCCCGGAATGATGTTGCTGACATCATTCGTCTGTACATGTTTCCTGTTTGTGCTTAGCGGCACGTCTCGAATTCAGTCTCGAGAGTCTGGACCATAGTCCCGGGTACGCACGGGATACTATTGAGTTACATCAACGATTCATTAAATTGATTTCAAAGACTTGAGAGTAGTTAACCCGGTAGTTTAGTTCAGATTACTCACCACACGTCACATGTGCTTATACCCTTCACTGTTTCTTATTCGTGTTATTGTTATACTTTTATTACTGTTCATACTCATGCCTGCATGACTTGTTACCCCCTGATTATATTATTATTGATATTATGACGCACTAACGTCTGGGTTTTGCATGGCCCAGATCCTCTACCTTTATCACAGGATGATCAGGAGTAATTCCGCCGTCAGGCCGAGCAGTGAGGATCCTATTAGTATCCAGTTAGTTTAGTTATTTCCGTACCTTCCAGATTGTTATTGTTATTTGGATTTATTGCTTCCGCATATTATTTTTTGACTCATTTATTCTGGCTCATGGACATGTACTAGATAGTTTATTTTATTTCTACTGTTCTTGATATCCCTAGACAGTCGTAATGTGACTGTGGATGGATGTTTCCTAACCGCAAGTAGCATGGTTGGCTCTATCACGTGCCTATCTTAGCGCACTCTGGGAAGCGGGGCGTGACAACCATTGACCAAGTCCACTAATTTTGTTTTACTTGAAGATATTTATTAACCCAACCATTATTGTTTACCCGTGGTTTAGTCTGTACATGAGTTAGTATATGATACTAACTCACCCATGGTTACTATTCTCACTGATTATTCCATTCACACTTCATCTTCTTCCTCATCTCCAAAAAGCTTTCTAGCTTCATGAGGTAAAGAAATATAGTGAGAAAATTATTTCTAAAGTGAGAAAAATTCCTACTTCATCAACCTCTTCTCTACTAGCCATTTAGATTGGGTTGTTTCTTCACCAAGTTCATCACTTAATGAAGAGGTAGCTTGAGTTAGTGTATTCTCGACGTAGATCATCTTCGGCCTCGAAGACTTCAGGAAAGCTTGTTCATTTCACCTTGTGGAGCCTCACTAGAGTCCGGGAGATCACAACTTGGAGCGAAGGGACTACTACACGGAGCTATTGAAGTGAAGGACCGGTCTACAAAGGTTGTATTCCTTGTTCACTTAGATGTAAAGATGTTTACATGCTTGTTCGTTTAATTCTTTAGTTTAGATTCTAGCATTTGGGTTCTTTAGCGCGCCAATTTTTTGAAAACGGCATGGTCTATGCCTCCCGAAACCCAGCGGCGACACTAGGGAACCCTGCAGTTATCACAATACACAGGTATTGGATGCTTAATTGATGGAACCACGCCAATTTCAGCAATGAACTTCTTCATCCAGACAGCCTCTTTAGTAGCATCATTGGCAGCGATGTATTCAGCCTCCATCATCGAATCTGCTACGGTATCTTGCTTAGAACTCTTCCAACATACCGCCCCTCTATTGAGGGTGTAGACAAAACTCGAGACCGACTTACTGTCATCCTTATCATCATGGAAGCTCGAATCGGTAAAGGAATCCACCTGGAGTTCTCCGCTACTATACTCCAAGAACATTTCTTTAGTCCTTCTCAAGTACTTAAGAATGTTCTTCACAGTTGTCCGGTGCTTTTCCCCAGGATCTGATTGATACCTACTCACTACTCCTAGTGAGTAAGCTACATCCAGTCTAGTATATAACATTGCATACATGATAGACCCGACTGCAGAAGCATAGGGTATCTCTTGCATGAGAACCCTCTCCAAATCAGTCTTGGGAGAAATCTCTTTGGAGATAGTGATTCCTGAACAAGCGGGTAAATTAACCCACTTAGAATCTTCCATACTAAACCTCTTTAGTATGGTGTCAATGTACCTGGATTGGGATAATCCCAACATCCGCTTAGATCTATCTCTATAGATCTTTAATCTCTGGATGTAGGAAGCATCACCTAGATCTTTCATGGAGAACTTTTATGATAAGAAGAGCTTGACCGAGTGTAACATAGGAACATCGTTTCCTATCAAGAGTATGACATCCACATACAATACGAGGAAGACAACCTTACTCTCTATAATCTTCTTGCATATACATGGTTCATCTATATTTTTGATGAAATCAAACTCTTTGATAGCTTTATCAAAACAGATGTTCCAGTTCCGCGATGCCTACTTTAATCCGTAGATGGATTTAAGCAGCTTGCACACCTTTCCACTGCTCCCACTGTCTACGAAGCCCTCTGGCTGTGTCATATACACGCTCTCTTCTAAATCACCATTTAGAAAAGCGGTCTTGACGTCCATCTGCCAGATTTCGTAGTCATGGTATGCAGCAATGGAAAGTAGAATCCTGATGGACTTAAGCATAGCGACAAGAGAAAAGGTTTCATCATAGTCGATACATGGTCGTTGCCGAAAACCTTTAGCAACAAGTCTATCTTTGAAGGTCTCAACCTTTCCATCTACACCAATTTTCTTCTTAAAAATCCACTTGCTCCCGATGGCTTTTACCCCTTCAGGAGCATGTTCCAAAGTCCATACTTTGTTGGTGTACATGGATTCCATCTCAGATCGCATAGCATCCAGCCATTTCACAGAGTCCCCACTTGTGATGGCCTGCTCAAAACTAGTTGGAACATCATCTTCCATGATGCAATCCTCGCTCCCACCGTCTATGAGAAAACCGTAGTATCTCTCAGGTGGATGAGGAACCCTACTAGATCTGCGGAGTGGCTGAGGTTCATCGAGGACTATTGAATTCTCTGGTTCTACCAAACCGTCAATTATAGTTTGTGTTGCTGGAACTTCTTCCAGTTCTACCTCATTACCACTAATTTCTTTCATAAGAAATTCCTTTTCTAAAAAGGTGGCATATTGAGAAACAAATACCTTTTGTTCCTCAGTGTGGTAGAAGATATATTCATAGGAATCCTTTGGATATCCCACAAACTTGCACAAAAAAGACCTTGTCTCGAGATTGTCCGGATTTTGCATTTTAACATAGGCCGGACAACCCCATATCTTAACTCATTTAAGAGATAGTCTCTTCCCGTTCCATATCTCATATGGAGTGGTAGGCACGGATTTGGTCAGAACCCTATTCAATAGGTATGCAGCTATCTCAAGTGCATAACCCCAAAAGGAAATACGTAACTCGGCAACACTCATCATAGAGCGCACCATATCTAATAGGGTGCGGTTTCTCCACTCCAATACTCCATTATGCCGTGGTTTATACGGAGGAGTAAGCTGAGAGAGAATCCCATTCTCTTTTAAGTAGTCTCGGAATTTCGTGCTTAAGTATTCTCCTCCCCGATCAGATCGTAGGACTTTAATACTTTTACTCTTCTGGTTCTCAACTTCATTCTTATATTCCTTGAATTTCTCAAAAGCTTCAGATTTGTGTTTCAACAGGAACATATGTCCGAATCTTGAGAGATCATCGACGAATGTAATGAAGTATGAGGAACCATTCTTAGCATGTGTAGATATAGGACCACATACATCACTATGTATCAGTCCCAAGAGTTCAGTAGCTCTTTCTCCATGTCCAGTAAACGGAGTTTTGGTCATCTTGTTTTTGAGACATAACTCGCAAGTTTCATAAGATGTAAATTCGAACGGATTCAAATATCCATCTTTATGCAACTTAGCTAGTCTTGTCGCATTGATATGACCTAGTCTACAATGCCACAAGTGGGCTTCGTTCATTTCTGAACTTTTCCTCTTGTGTGTGTTCTGTATATTTAGAACTTTGGTTTGATTCAAAACGTATATACTATTACACAACATACCAAACCCAATCAACACTTGATTTAGGAAAATGTTCATAACATTATCCTCTAATGCAAAGTTATACCTTTCTTTATGCAACAAAGAAACTGATACGATATTGCACATCATATTTGGTATGTAATAACAGTCGTTCAGAATCATTGTATTACCATTTAGTAATACTATGTGATATTCGCCAACTGCTTTGGCTGCAATAATTGCTCCATTCCCTACTTTGAGAGACATATCACCATTTTCCAGTTCTCTACCTCTCCTTAACCCATATAACAAATTACATACGTGGGATCCTGATCCGGTATCCAATACTCAGGACGTAGAGCATGCTGAGAAACAGTTCTCGGTAACGAACACACCCGAAGAAGATGCATCATCATGCTCTTTCTTTGTTCAGGTTGCATGGGAATCTTTATATTCTCCTATTCCTTGCTCAGACTTATGACAATCATAAGAAAAAGCGGAACCAACGTTCCGCAGCTCAGTATAATAAGCGGGTTCGGTCAATACATCCATATGATTATCTTGATTAAGGTGTGTCATGGTCGCTACCTGGAGAGAGAAAAGAAAACGCTTCAGCTTGCGCTCTTTGCAAGATTAGATTGGTTATTATCTTATCTAATCAGGATGGCTCCCACTATTTTTATCAAATCTTCCTTCAAACCATAAAATGTAAGATTAGCCGGGAATAATTACACCCTACAAGTTCGCTAATCGATCAGCCAGGCAGGTATTGGTACTCCGAGGGAGTCTTCTCATGCTTTCGCATGGAACTAATTAAATGATCTCGTTTCCGCAGGGGCATAACCCCGTTAACACCTTTCTTAGAAACCTACTGGATTAGCTAATTGTAAAGTGGAAAACTCTCCCAGGAGTAACTCTTACTCACAGTGGGTATCGGGATCCAACTATCTTATAGAAGGTATGCAATCTCATTGCAAATTTCAACACTTGAAATTCCCAATATCTGTTTTTACCCCTAGCAACTTATGACCTTAACTATGGTCAACAAATCATAAGCGCTAGCCAAGTTCAACCCGTCATTTCGTGATTGAATTAAACCCACCCGCACGACCTTTAACTATGGTCAACAAGACCGTACGACCAGCTTAATCCAATCGCATCATATGCGGCAGATAAGCACTAATCAGCTACCGCACACTATGTCTTGACTATGGTCAATAAACGCAGCAAGAATACTAAATAGTCCTTATCTAAAATGACGGAGAGCTACGACTGGTTTTGTAGAAAACCTTTAACGTAATGAACTTGATATCGTTGTAGAATCTAGTGATTTGAAAAGGAGTTTTTTTTGTAGCATTTGCTAGTTTTGCTAAAGAGGTCACTCCCGGTGAAGGGATCCCGGCTCTTTCCTCATCGAATGAGGTGCTGGATATTCATCAAAGAATACCACTATGCAAAGCAAGAACTAGAGAAGCTATCAAAACAAAACCGAGTGGGTTGTAGCATTTGCTAGTTTTACTAAAGAGGTCACTCCCGGTGAAGGGATCTCGGCTCTTTCCTCATCGAATGAGGTGCTGGATATTCATCAAGGAATACCACTATGCAAAGCAAGAACTAGAGCTGCCTTTTTGAAAATCTTGATTCTACGACATCTTTAGGTTTCTTTTTTTCCATTAATCTCATTAATGAATTCCCATCATTTTTGTTTCCCTAAACATCACAGAAAAGAAACGAAAATAGAACGTACGCTTATACCATCCGCATTCGCCACGGAGCTCCGTCATGCACCGTTAAGTTACTTAACTAACGGCAGAGCAGGGGCTGGACTAGCGCGGGTGCAAAACATAAGCAACGTTTATTATATATATCATATATATATAGTATTCGTCTCACGCAATTATATGATCACATCACAGAACTCAAGCAGCAGAAGTCAACATATGAAATATTAGATATATTATGAGGTCCGTATTTTAAATTCAGCCAGTAATGAAAAACACGGATTCCACAGTCGTGATGAATAGACAAACCCACATCTCTAGACCCCTACGAGAGCGGAAAGCAACCCTGCCAATTCTAGAGTTAGGAGACCCGGTCTCGACTTCTCGAGATGGTCTTCCACTGGACTCTAGAACCCGGTTACTTGTGCTCTCCGCCTTGGGTCTATTCTAATACGGGAAAGTAAATAATATACATCAATGGTGACATCATCCTCAACCCAGAAGTATCCCAATAAAAGAATATTACATACATTTGATTACATGAATGAAATTGAAAAACTCTCATCTAAGGGGAAAAAAATCCCAGCATTCAATCATGACAATTCAATATAACATATCACAGCAACATATAAACATCTCATGTCATCAACGTAAGTAAATATATGTATCCTGAACGTCGTTGACATATAGCAACGAGATCGGGGATACACCACATATTACACTTGCGGTCGCAGAAAAGAACTGAAAAACTACAATAATTAGAATCCGCAAACTCCTTAGACATTATAAACCCGAAATATCTCATATTCCGAATTTCATGCCTAACCTATAAATCTTGCATTTAAGTCTCAAATCGAAAACTCTTTTCAATAAGCAGTCGGATAATTCAAAAAGATTCCTGACTAAGTGTTCGCATACTTTACGCGATTGTAATGGAGTTTTGATCCGAATCAAAACTTCGTGGCAATCGATCAAACCGAGACTAAAACGCTAAATTTACAATTACAAACTAGTTTTCACAAAACTAATTATTTTAGATTCTAAAAATTGTATCACATATCATCATAATCTAGACGATGTTAAACATTTCGATCGACTTATCAAACATCTAGAAATCACAGAGAGCTCAACAACTTGAGCATCACTAAAAACACCCAAAAAGTGTCAAATATAATAATAGAGCAGCACAAGAAAATTGATGCCATCATACTACAAAATTGCGGCGGAACCGTGGCTAAACATGTGGTTAGGCCGCGATTCCGCGGCTCTTTGATGGAATTGGCATCTCGAATTTCTTGGGCCTCCATTAAATACCCTGCACGAATTTCTGCATATTTTTAATCTCGAAAATTTCAACTTTTGAAAAATGGACAGAAACTTGTCAAAAACCGGGCTTCGAAAACCAATCGAACACTTTAACGTCGTAAAGACATACCCTAATGTTTTAGCTTGGTTCTGATACCATGAAAGTGTATCCTAGCACCACCACAAGATTTTAACCGGCATTAAGCATGCAATTTTAAAAATTCTGAGTGCTAAGCTACACTAACCTAGAATCTAACTAGAATATTATGGTTTATATGAACATATAGCAAGTTCTGTACTAAGAAATTGAGACTACAACCTTTGTAGACCAAGTCCTTCTCTTCTAAAGCTCCGGGTTGTAATCCCTACGACACCTCATAGCTCCACTTGAAGAAGTGCATGAACTTACTTCGCGATCTTCGTGTCGAAGATGATCCACCCGAAGTTCCTCTAGGTCAAGCTATCTCTTCACTAATCTAGTATTAGTGAAGTAAACATCCTAGTCTAAAGTGCTAATCAAGATTAGGATGATGAAGTAGGGTTTTTTAGTTCACTAGGAATTTTCTCAAGCCCTTGGATTCACAACTCGTGTGAGAGTTATGGCTTAGATGAGGAAGAAGAAGAGAATGGAGAGAGTGTAAGAAAAATAACTAAGGCATGAACAAGTGATGAATAGCTACCATATCATTGAAGCATGAATAAAATTGCAATAATAAATTGCAACCATACTTGTATAGTGTAAAGAAAATGAATAAAAAATTGATCAAGCCATAGTTCACCCATTCCACAAATATCTCCCCATTTTCTACCTCATTTCTATTTTCTCAAAATAGAAATTCAACCATGCTTCATAATATATATATATATATATATATATATATTAAGAGAAGAAAATAATTAGTGAGCAATAATATTAGTTAATATATAATTATATCAAATATAATATATATCATATTATTAAATCAACACTTGATTCAATAATCCGGTTATATCGCATATAACCGACTAATATCATTTATCACCAAATTAGAATGCGGTATCACATACCCGTATTTAATCAGGCTCTCGCACATATCAGCATATGTGCCCTACTTCGTTTCGCTTGAGCTAGGAACCCTCTGTGTGGGACTCTAAAGACTCGTCAATACGCCAGCAGTAGGTAATGATCACATCAGTTACCCATAAGCCGTCAGCGGTACTAGCTGGACGTAACGGCTACCCAGATATTGAGTGATTAGAAGATCAACAATCAAGCTTGTCAAAACTCCCATGAAGCCTATAAGTAACACTTACCGTACAGTCCGGTCTCTTCGTCTGATATGTCGCATATCAAGTCTAGGGGTGGAATCATCAGACCCCAGTAACTTAATAAGTCATGCCGATGTATGGCTTATAACGGTTCGAGAAACTACTGATAACACTTACCAGTAAATCTCATTAGCCCTGGCCAGGGACTTACTATTATAGCCGATTGAGCATAGCGCAACATCAACTCCCTATACCGGGAAAGACGAAACCCATCCTATCGCTCACTGCCTCCATGTGACTCGGGACTGTACCCAAAATCCACCTGTTTGCACGACTCCTTTGAGCCGTGGTAGGGAGGAAATCAAAGCACAATGGGAACCACACAAGACATTATAATAATCTCGGGTCTACAGACTAACCTGTACCAGTGTCACCAGAGAACTGCTATCTGACGATAGGTATAGTACCATCTAGGAGTTCTCGGCGAGTCTTGTTCGGTGTACCCATTTTCTAATGAGCACATGTGTACAATCTTTAATGTCAAACACCAATGGTTATGGGATCAACCATCGTCCCCTACAAGGTCAAAAAACGTACACACTAGTCTACTCTGGAATATCGATGCCCTGTCTTGATATCCCCTCGACTATGAACAATAAAAGGATGTGCTTGTGGACTACACAAGTCCCAGTAGTATGATCCGCATCATAGTCCTGGTAGTCAAGCAAACATCCTAAGGGCTTTATCAACATGTATCAGAAAGACAGTATAATAATACAAGTGTACATGTTAAGATAAAGAGCAACCAGATAGCATACTATCATGTCGAGCAAGAAAATCCTCTATATATATGTCCAAGCATCCACTATATCATACAATAATGGCCTCTAGGGCATACATATTCCTAACAAAAATCTCTTTTGGTTGTTAAGTTTGAGCATTACTAGAACTTAATTGGAGTGATCGCACTCATTGAGTCCTTTAGGGGTTTTATGGTGAAGGTGGAGCTACTATTAATTTTATTGAAGAGTTTTGTGGGATTGATGGGCAAATTGGAGATTTGTTGTGTATGTCTTCCATTCCAATCCCTATTTGATTTCCCTGTTTGATTCGGCAATATCATGTAGATTAGACAGATTCAAGCTTATTTGTAAGCAAGGGGACAGACGTCTAGAACTACAGCTTCAGACGTCTATCGGCACTCTGTATGTTCGCATATTTTGGGCAGACGTCTGACTAGAATACATCAAACGTCTACAAGCACTCTATATCTGCGGAGCTTAATGACTAGACTTCTGAAGCTACTTCTTAAGACGTCTGGGGATGTTCTGTTGTTTTGAAGACTTCATGGGCAGACGTCTAGCAATACCTTCTTCAGACATCTGCCGTGCCTTGGGCCGGATGATTTGTTAGTTGGGAAATTAGTTATCTAGATCTATCTTTTCTATACTATATATAATGTAGTATTTTGTAACCCTATATTAAGATAGCTTTTATGATATTTTGAGAGAACCCTTTTGTAATTTGTGAGAGCTAGAGTTTTCGAGGGATTTGTGATTCATGCACCGTTTATACTCCTTCGTATTTTGGTGATTAATAAAAGTTTCTCCTTCGCCTTTTGGTTAGTACTTTTATTTCATATTTTCTTGTGATTGGTTTGATTATTTCTCTATATCGATTGTGTTATTGCTTCGTGTTATAGCACATGAGAATAAAATTTCCTGTTTTCTTTAAATTTTCAATATTTTTCGCCTTCAATATTTTTGCACACGAATATGGAGAAATTTTAAAAATCTCAAAATTTATGTTTCTTCAGCTTCCCAATATTTATCTTAAATTTTCCCCTTTTTTCGATTTCTCAATATTTTGCTTGTTATAGCACACGAGAATTACGAAATGTACAAAAATCTCAATTTTTTTGTTTTCTATAATTTTCAACAGTTTTACATGCTAGAGCACACAAATATGGAAAAAATTTATAAATCCGAAAATTTACCTTTTTTCTTTTCCAATATTTATCTTAAATATTTTTCTTTGGTTTTTTAATATTTTGCTTGTTATATACATGGGAATCATGAAATTTATAAAAATCCCAAAAAAATTTGTTTTCTATAAATTTTTAACATTTTTGCGTTCTATAGCACACCGATATTGAGAAATTTAAAAAATCTAAAATTTACATTTTTTTGGTTTTCCAATATTTATCTTAAAATTCTTCTTTCTTTGGTTTTTTTAATATTTTCCTTATTATATACCACAGAGTATCATGAAATGTACAAAAATCCCACACCTTTTTGTTTTGTTTAAATTTTCGACAATTCTCATCTTATATAGCATAAGAATATGGAGAAATTTTAAAAATCTCAAAATTTTATGTTATTTCGATCTTAAAATTTTGTTTTTCTTTGGTTTTTTCAATATTTTGCATATTATAGCACATGAGAACCACGAAATGTACAAAAATCCCAAATTATATTGTTTTCTTTAAAGTTTCAACATTTGTGCATGCAAGCACACTTAATATGGAGAAATTTTAAAAATCTTAAAATTTTGGTTTTTTCGGTTTTCCAATTGTTGGGGTCAAAAATTACACCCCGATTGACCAAGTCAAAATAAAGTCAACCCCAAATCAAGTGGGCCTGAGCCCAAGCCAAGTGGGCCCCAGCTCAGGTCAAGACCGAGCATGGAAGAGACCGGCCTCATAACAAAAGAATGAAGCCATAAATTAGTTTAATGTAATTTTTTTTAGAAATAAATATATGGAATATAGGCAAAAAGACAAAATTTTGTAAACTCCATGGCTTATATGCAAACAGAAATAAGTATATGAGGCATGGGGAGGCACAAGTGCCATTTGGAAAAGCACAAGAGGCTATAAGTAAAGTGTGTATCCTATAAAGGCAAACATGATGAGAAAATAAAAAAGAACTTTCATTCTCTAAAAAATTAGGGTTCTGTGGCTCCTTCTCATTTCTCAAGATTCTAAATCTTCTTCTTTTTTTTGAATTAAATTAAGAGTTTAACTCGTCTTTTCCTAAAAAAGAATAGGTTTTCACCATAAAACCTACAAAGGATCTCCTATCAAATCTCTAAAAGGGAGTTTTTAAAGTCTCACCTACCTTTTTTCTCTAAGATCCAGCCAACTGAGAGGAAGAGGAAGAAGGAGACTCATCTCCAAAAATCCCACTTTTGGAAGATCCAAGGCTCAAGAGAAAATCCAGCGCTCAAGGGAGAAGAAAGAGGTCCTCTTTCATCATCTCCGAAAATCTCTCGGGAGTTTAACTCCAAACCAGAATCTCTTCTTTTGGAGTTCAACTCCAAACCGATCTTTGAGGAGTTCAACTCCAAGATCCAAATTCTCAAAAGAGTTTAACCTCAGAATCCAGATCTTTTAGAAGTTTAACTCCACAAAAAATCCCTTTTTTCAAGAGTTTAACTCCAAAAGTCACTCGGGGGTTCAACTCTCAGTCTAGGAGGTAAGCCCCTTTTTCCGCGGGCGCCCAGCATCCATGTGCATGGTGCGTGATTCGCTGGCGCTCAGCCCCCACGCGCCACACACGTGAACCGCTAGCATCCAGCGTCTACACGCCGAGCGCGTGACCCGCTGGCGTCCAGCGCCCGCGTGCCGGGCGCGTGAACCGCTGGCGTCCAGCGCCCGCGTGCCGGGGGCGTGAACCGCTGGCGCCTAGCTCCCGCATGCAGGGCACGTGACCCGCTGGCGCCCACCGTCATGCACGTGGCCTGCGGGCCTCCAGTGCCCACACGCCACGCACGTGGCCCGTTGGCGCCCATGCGCCACTCACGCGTCCTTAGGACGCTCCTAACCTCTTTTTTCCCTCACGCTCCACATTCAAAACACATCCTTCATCTACCTAGCACCCCGTAAAGGGGCTGCTCGCCCCTTGACCCATGGCCGCTATGCGGCAGCGGGACTTCCGTAAACTCTGCGAGGCCCGCAATACATCTATGTCTCCTTCAAAACACAATACACACACTGCACATTGAGTTCGCATGACCAATTTTACCCGTCAATCGGAGGTTCACTCGCTCCAAAAGCGAGGGGTAATTAACGGCAGTTTAGTCCACGGCTGTCGGAGATTCGGATCCCCACAATCAATAAACCCTAGCCTACCCCAGACAGGGGGAATCTGTAATACGCCTGACAAGCGACACGTATTTACCATCTCAATGTGGTGACGAGAAACACCCTATACCAATATTTATCTTAAAATTTTCTTTGTTCTTCAGTTTTTCAATATTTTTTTTTATTAACGAAAATCACTTAATGCGCAAAAGTCCCAAAATTTTTGTTTTCATTTAATTTTCAACATGTTTTGTACATACGCAAAAATGTTGCATATAGCGCACGAATATGGAGAAATTTTCAATTTTTAAATTTTCTTTTTTTCGGTTTTTCAATATTTTGCTTATTATATTACACAAGAGCCACAAAATGTATAAAAAGAATATTTTGTTTTCTTCGAATTTTCAATATTTTTTCATACTATAGCACATGAATATGGAAAAAATTTAAAAATCTCAAAATTTATGGTTTTTTTTCAGTTTTCCAATATTTATCTTAAAGTTTTCTTTTTCTTCAGTTTTTTAATATTTTGTTTGTTATATATAGCATACGAGAATCACGAAATATACAAAAATCACGCGATATTTTGTTTTGATTAAATTTTCAACATTTTTGCTTACTATATACCACATGAGTATGGAGAAATTTAGATTATATCAAAATTTATGTTTCTTCCGGTTTTCCTATATTTATCTTAAAACTATTTAAAAAATTCACTTTTTTGCATATGCTATATAGCACACGAATATGGTGAACTTTTAAAAATCTCAGAATTTATGTTTTTTCTGGTTTCTTATTTTTATATTAAAATTTTCTATTTTTTCGGTTTATCAATAATTTTCATGTTTCAACACACGAGAATCACGAAATATACAAAAATCCCAAAAATTTTGTTTTCATTAATTTTCAATAGTTTTGCATGCCAAACAAGAATATGGAGAAATTTTAAAAATCTCAATTTTTTTTTGGTTTTCCAATATTTATCTAAATTTTTTTTTTCGGTTTTTCAATATTTTGCTTGTTATACCACACACGAACCACGAAATATACAAAAATCCTAATTTTTTTGTTTTCTTTAAATTTTGAACATTTTTTCATGCTATAGCACACGAATATGGAGAAAATTTAAAAATCTAATTTTTTTTCGGTTTTTCAATATTTGTCTTGAAACTTTCTCTTTCGTTCGGTTTTTCAATATTTTGCTTGTAATCCCACACTCAAGAAATGTACAAAAATCTTAAAATATTTTGTTTTTTAAAAATTTTTAAAATTTTGCATGCGCATACGGATATGGAGAAATTCTCAAAATTTATGGTTTTGGGTTTCCCGATATTTGTCTTAAAAAAAATTCTCTTTGGTTTTTCAATATTTTGCTTATTATATAGCACACGAGAATCAAAAAATGTATAAATCCCAAAATGATTTGTTTTCTTTAAATTTTTAATATTTTTGCACATGAATATGGAGAATTTCGAAAATCTCAAATTAACATTTTTTGGCCTTTCCTATATTTAATTTGAAATTTTCTCTTTTCTTCGGTTTACAAGAATCACCAATGTACAAAAATCCTAAAATTTATGGTTTTCTTTAAATTTTCAAAATTTTTACGTGTTATCGCACACGAATATGGAGAAATTTTCCTTTTTCTTTAGTTTTTCAATATGTTGTTTGTTATAACATATGTGAATCACAAAATGCACAAATGTCCCAAATTTTTTATTTTATTTAAATTTTCAATATTTTTGATATGAATACTGAGAAATTTTAAAAATCTCAAAATTTAAGTTTTTATGTTTTCCAACATTTATCTTAAAATTTATTATTTTTTATTTTTCAATATTTTGCCTTTTTTAGTAGATGAGAATCATGAAATATACAAAAATCCTGATTGTTTTTGTTTTGTTTAAATTTTCAACTTTTTTACATGCTATTGCACACGAACATGGAGAAATTTTAAAATTTATGCTTTTTCGGTTTTTCAATATGTTGCTTGTTAGCACAAGAAAATCATGAAATTTTCAAAAATAAAATATTTCTCTTTTCTCAGTTTTCTTAATATTTTTCATGACATAGCATACAAAAATTGCAAAATTTTCTTTTTTTCTTTCTTCTTTTCAATATTATGTATTAAGCATACGAAAATTATGAAATTTTCAAATATCTCAAATTCTCATGCTTTTTCTTTTTTTATTCAATATTTTGCATGGTATAGACTATAGCATGACAATCCAATGTTTAAAATTCCAAAATTATTTATTATTTTCAAATTGACAATATTTTGCACGCTACAACATGAAAATTTCAAAAATTTCAATTCTGTTTTCTTATTTTCTTCAGTATTTTGCTTGCTAGCTCATGAAAGTCGCGATTTTTTCAAAAATTTAAACAAAATTTAATTTTCTTCAAATTTTTAATATTTTGCACGCTAGCAAACGAAAATCCAGAAATTTTCTATACTCTTCGATATTTCAATATTTTGCCTGCTATATACCTTAAGAAAATTACTATATGTTCAAAAATCCTAAATTTTTTTGTTTCCTTTAGGTTTTCAATATTTTGCATTTTAAATAACATTAAAAAATCATGAATTTTTAAAAATTAAAACCTTCTCTAATTTCTTCAAAATTTCAAAATTTTGCTTCTTATATATAACACATGAAAATCGTGAAACTTTCAAAAATCTCACTATTTTTTTATTTTATTCGGTTTGTCTATATTTTGCTTAGCACACAACGATTGCAAATTTTTCAAAACTATGAAAATTTTCCATTTTCTTTATTTTTCCATATTTTGCTTTTCATAGCACACGAAAACTGCTAAATGTCAAACAATCTCAAAAAAATTTGTTTTTTCGATCTTGCAATTCTTTGTATAGTATATAGCATATGAAGATAGTTAAATTTTTCACAGATCAGAAAATTTTATGTTTTCTTCCGTTTTTATTCTTTTTTTTATAAGAGTATGTAATTTTCAATATGTTTAAATACCAAAAAAAATTGTTTTTTCGGTTTTTAACATTTTGCTTAATATAACAAACAAGAATACCCAAAAAATTTAGAAATATTTTCTTTTTATGACTTTTGAATATATTGCATGATATTAGCACTTGAAAATCACAAAATCTTTAAATCCTTTTTCCATTATTTTGAATGCTACACATAAAACTAATGAATTTAAAAAATCTCAGAACTTTATATTTTCTTCATTTTCTAATATTTTATTTGCTTATACTTTTGGAAAACTTCCGGATATTAAAGAAATAAAAAGTTATGTGAAGTACAAAAAAGAAAATAGGAACCTAGCGGAACATAAAAATTCGGTAACAAGAAAATTACAAAAATTTAAAACTCCCGATATTTTTTATTTTCTTCAAGTTTCCAATATTCATGCTAGCACACAGAAATGAAGAAATTTTCATCGATCTCAAAATTTCCTATGTATATGATTTTTTAATATTTTGCTTGTTTATAGTATATGAAAATCGCAAAATCTTCAAAAATGTCGAGGTTTTTTTTTGTTTTCTTCGGTTTTTCAATATTTTCCGTTTGCTATAGCAATTGAAAATCACGAAATTTTCATAAGTCTCTATATTTTCTATGTTACTCTGTTATTTTGTATTTTACATGTAGCACGAGAAAATCACAAAATATTTCGTTTTCTTCCTTTGTTTCAATATTATGCATGCCAACACACGAAAATCGCGAAATTTTCAAAATCTAAAATTTTCTGTTTACTTCAAAACTTTAATATTTTTAAAAATCACAAAATTTTCTGTTTTCCGTTTAAAATAGCGATTTTTTCAAAAATGAAAATTTCTTGTTTTCTCTAGTTTTTCTATATTTCTTTACAATACCAAACAAAAATCATGAAACTTTTAACTCTCAAAATTGTTCTTTTGCCGATTTTTCTTTATTTTGCATACTAAAGCATACAAAAATAATGAAATTTTTCAATATTTTCTAGTAAAACATAAGTAGTGAGAGAAAAAAAATAGAAAGAGCTTTTAAAGAAAGGGCCGACCATTTTCCATCATATAAGTCTAGTTATATGTGATAAAAAATTGATAAATATTAACTAGGGAGCAAATAAAACAATCTCCATAACCCAAACGTAATAAGAGAATCAAATAGAGCCTAGATAACAAGTTTTCCATTAATGGGCAAGCTAGATAAGGAAATATTATCTGATATAACTTTATATTTATTATATAGAGAAAATGGATTGAGTGTGAAAATTCTATAACAAATTTGAAATCATTAAAAAAAATTGAGCATTTTTGCTTGCAACAAATATCGCAAGCAATTTTTTCAGTTAGACGCAAGCAAAACAGCTCCAAAGATCTAAACCTTTTTTCACGAAAAAGATATAAAAGCATATAGTAGTACCAAATTTAAGATTTGTTTCATTTCAATTATATTTGTCAAACTTAGAAAATGTCTAATGTGCTGGATTTTTATTAAAAAATAAAGTGTTTTTCATGGCTCATGGACTATGACTATTTTCTCATAGAAAAAGGAAGGATGGATATTTATGAAAGTTTAAAAAATAAAGGATGAGAGTGCATGTAGGGAGAGTTGACAAATAAATAAAGTTGAAAATGGACTGCGAGAGAAGTGGAGCAAAGATGTAGATATATTTTTAAAAAAATTGAAAGTGGGCATGTGATTGATTAGAATCAAGATTGGATCCAAAGTTGGCTTTAATTTGAGGGGTCATTTTTTCTGCCAAATGTAGAAGATCAATTCTGGCAATGTTATTCTTTTCTTTTTCCTTTTTCTTACACACCTTGAATTTTCTTATTATTCTCAAGCAAATTGAAGTATGCATACATATATCACAGAATAAGAAAACAGAAATTGAAAATGATAATACTCATAATTTTCTCAATCGAGAATTTATTCTTGATATTAAAAACAGGCATGGGAGTAAAAAATGCTGTAACCAATTTAGCTACAGTTCACTAGAAAAACAAGGCTTCAAAATTTCATGGGATAAATCAAGGAGAAAAAAATATGACCTCACAATTTCATGGAATAAATCAGCGTTTTGGTAACTCACCTCTGCAAGTTCTTCTTCAGGCATCTCGAGCATCGTAGCCACATAATTCAACACCTGAATTTGTTTAAAAACAGAATTTGCACTAATATAAATACATATTTGAGGATAACAATGATATGCAAATATATAGATCCAAGCGATCCTCTTCTAAAAATCTATGCCAAAATTATTTGGAAAGCAGTCGAGCAATTCTTAAATCTGATGCCTTCTATATGCAGGATCACAACAAAAATAAAATTAAAATTAAAAAAATTGCTACTATATAATAAACTAAAATATCCCTTATAAAGTGAAATTGTATCAATAAATAAAAACAGCAGCTGCTTCCAACAATTCATTTTTGCTTGGATGCATATAGCCTATGAAGCATGCAGAACCCCAACGCAACTCGTGAAAGGATAACAAATATTGGGATAAATTACACTAGACTGCGTTAACTATGAGCAATCTATACTATAAACTGCCTTGAAGTTCTAAGGATTTCTTTTTTCACTGAACTACACGTAGGAGTAGCAAGCTTGCTGTAACAGGGGGAAAAACCTTAAAACGTTGATTACTGATACACGCTCATGGTTAAGGGCAGTTTCGTGTAATTTAGACCAAAAACATTTATCAATCAATTAAGGGGAAGAAAAAAATTGTAAAACTAAAGATATAGATTTAAAAGAATGCAAGGGAAAAGGCTTCTTCGGAACGAAGTCATGGAAAAACCCAACCCGTGAAAATTATCTATAAATACGCACTCTGAATTTTTATGTTATCAGTAAATCATGCACGCAATATTTGCAAGTGTCCACCGCAAGACAATTCTAGTTAGATGCTAATATTTTCAGAAAATCATGCACGGGGTATTTACAAGTGCGCGCACACTTAATTTATATATCCACCACAAGACAACTCTAATCCGTAGGAAGAATAACAAATGTGATGACCATAAAGCTAGGGATGACTCCACTTGGCTTCACAGATTAGCATGAGATGACGATACTTTTAGATGTTACGAGGTGTGGAACAAGGTACTCATTATTTAATAGTAACTAAACAATGACTAGATAAAGCGACAAACTCGCCCTTCTAACCATCTTCATGTTCGTGCAGACCTACCTCCCACACGGTATAATTTCGGTGCATATTCATATGATCGGATATCTTCAAAATTTCTTTGAAAGCTATATCATCAACTAAATACAACATATTCTTAATGCATAATAACGACAGGTGGTTGTTTAACCATTTGAAAATAGGTATTTATCTAAGTTTTCAAAAATGACTATTCATTCCCTGTATAAGGATACAAGTAACAAGCCATGACTCGGGTAGCTTATCTACTCCATATTCTTCAAATATAAAAGCAGTTTAGGTTTCTGCTTAGTTGTAAATTTCCAGGAAAAAGACGCATATCAGAAGCACTTTGCAGGATTTTCTGGCATCTAAGAAAAAGAAGAGAAAATATGCAAACCCATAATGTTTTCAATGATGCCCGAAGAAGATGCCCAATGATCGTATATGGGCGTAAACTTCAGTTGTATGAATTATTTAGTTCATGGCCAAGGTTTCTAGGATTACTTGCACATACTTTAATTAAGATGAACACCGAGACTGCAGACATCAAAGTAAATGCAGTATGTTTGAACAGAAAACAATATGGCACCTTTTTATTTCCAAAAGCAAAGCTGAAAACAACACGGATTCGGGACATATTTGCCAATTCCCAAATTACGTAAGTCTGAGATCAGGGACGGAACTAGGATTTCCATCCAGCGGGTGCAATATATTATACTAATAAAGATTTGTAAATGTAAGTTTGTATATATAACGTCAAATTCTTCCAATTTATACGTCTTGAATTTCTTCATATATCTATATACCGGTTTGTTATATTTAAATTATTTTGAAAAACTTATTTCAGCATTAGTTGTGCAAAATGGAGGGGAAAAAAGGCTAAATTCTATATATTCATGTGGTAAAAGAAAAGGAAATATGTCTTTTTGTTTTTCCGATTTTCCAATATTTATCTTAAAATTCTCTTTTTCGGTTTTTCAATATTTTGCTTGTTATAGCATACGAGAGTCACGGAATGTATAAAAATCCTAAAAACTTTTGTTTTCATTAAATTTTCAACATTTTGCATGTCATATAGCACACGAATATGGAGAAATTTTACAATAACAATCTTTTCCGCGGTTTTATAATGTTTATTTTTTTAAAAAAATCTTCGGTTTTTCAATTTGCATGTTATATATAGCACATGAGAATCACAAAACGTGCAGAAAAACCCCAAATTTTTTTGTTTTCTATAATGTTTGAACATTTTTGCATGTATATCGCACAAGAATATGGAGAAATTTTAAAAATCTTAAAATTTATGCATTTTTTGTTTTCCTATATTTTGCTGGCTATATAGCACAAGAAAATCATGAAATTTTCAAAAATAAAACGTTTATTATTTTCTTAGGTTTTTCAATATTTTTCAAGACATAGCATAAAAAATCGTAAAATTTTCTGTTTGCTTCCTTTTTTTCTTAATATTATCTATGAAGCATACGAAAATTATGAAACTTTCAAATAACTCAAATTCTTATGTTTTTCTTCTGCTTTTCAGTATTTTGCATTGTATAGGCTATATAGCATGACAATCCGATTTTTAAAAAATACCAAAATTATTTCATGTCTTCAAATTGACAATATTTTGGACGCTAAAACACGAAATTTCATAATTTTCAATTCTTTTTTTTTATTTCCTTCAGTATTTTGCTTACTATAGCACATGAAAATCATGAACTTTTCAAAAATATGTAAAAAAAAATCAATTTTCTTTAATTTTTCAATATTCTGCATGTGATAGAAAACGACTGGAAATTTACAAAAATACGGAAAAAAATCTATAACCTTCGGTTTTTCAATGTTCTGTTTGCTACATGGCATACAAAAATTGCGATATGTTCAAAAATCCTAAAATATTCCGTTTTCTTCAAATTTTCAATATTTTACATTTTATATGGCATTCAAAAATCACAAAATTTTTAAAAAATTAAAACTTTTCTATTTTCTTCAAATTTTCAATATTTTGCACCTTACAGGAAAATCGGAAAATTTTCAAAACTCTCAATATTTTCTATTTTATTCGGTTTTTCTATATTTTGCTTATTATAGCACACAATGATTGCAAATTTTTCAAACCTATCAAAAATTTTTGTTTTCTTTATTTTTCCATATTTTGCTTTTTATTATATAGCACACGAAAATCGCTAAAATTTTAAAAATCTAAAAAAAAAAAATTGTTTTTCATTCTTAAAATTTTTTTATAGTATATAGTGCATGAAAATAGTGAGCTTTTTAAAAATCTTCAAAAAAAAATTCTGGTCTTTTCTATTTTGCTTACCATCCAGTATGAAAATTGCAATGGTTTAAAAAAATGGAAGAAAACAAAACTCGTAGGTGCAATGATTTACTTCACGGGCAAGGTTTTGGGTTCAAATCTAGGACCCAGCTGGGCCATAAGGGTCAGTTCGCGCATCTCTTGACAGTTCAAGATCTTCGAGATGAAATATAGAGTATCGATATCCTTGTGATTAGTAGAGAACAGCCGTCATGACAAATTTGTCATGAATGAATGATCTTGAGCAGTTCATAGGCCAACTTCACTAAATAGAAAGTGGATCAAAACTTCCTTCATAATTTTCAGAACTTCTTCGTAGTTGCTCCGTTCCATACCTCATTTCACAATAATTTGCTTAATATAACAAACGAAAATCTCAAAATTTTCAAAAATCTTACCTTTTTTCACTTTTTCAATATGTTGCATAATATAGCATATGAAAATCAAAAAATCTTCAAAAATTCTATTTTCTTCTTTTTTCCATTATTTGGAATGCTACATAGCACACAAAAATTATGAAATTTAAAAAATCTTGAACTTTTATATTTTCTTCTGTTTCTAATATTTTATTGCCTCATACTTTTGGAAAACTTGCGGCTATTAAAGAGACAGTCGTGTGAAGTTAAAAAAAGAAAATATCGCCTATTACAACTAAGAGCCTAGCTGAACATAATAATTCGATCGAGTGATTAAGACTACGGATGATTAGAAAACCCCGGTAACAAGAAAAATTAAAAATCCCAATTTTTTTTATTTTCTTCCGATTTCCAATATTCATGTTGTAACACACTGAAATCTAGAAATTTTGATTCGATCTCAAAATTTCCTGTGTATATGGTTTTTTAATATTTTGCTATATGAAAATCGGAAAATCTTTGAAAATATTTTTAAAAAATTGTTTTCTTCAGTTTTTCAATACTTTTTATTTGCTATAGTACTCAAAAAATCATGAAATTTTCAATAGTCTCTATATTTTATGTTTTGCTTCCTTATTGTATATTTTACCTATAGCATAAGAAAATCACAAAAAATTTCCTAATTTTTCAATATTATATATGCTAACATACGAAAATTGCGAAATTATCAAAAATCTAAAATTTTCTGTTTAGCTCAAAACTTTAATATTTTATGTGTTATATAGTACAAGAAAGTAGCAAATTTTTTTAAAATGACAATTTCTTGTTTTCTTTGGGTTTTCTATATTTCTTTATAATACCAAACAGAAACGATGAAATTTTTAACTCTTAAAAAATTTCTTTTCCGATTTTTCTTTGTTTTGCATTCTACAACACACAATAATAATGAAAATTTTCAATATTTTGCTGGTAAAACATTAGTAAGAGAAAATATAGAAAGGGTTCTTAAAAAAGGGCCGATCATTTTCTATCATATAAGCTTAGCTATATGGGATAAAAGATTGATAAATATTAAGTAGGAAGCCAATAAAAAAACATAACCCAAACGTAATAAGTGAATTAAATAGTGCCTAGATAACAAGTTTCCCGTTAAAGACCAAGCTAGATATGGAAATATTCTAATGAATACTCTCATATAGCTTTATATTTATTATATAAATTGTATCTCAGCCAAATAGAAAATGGATCGAGCTTCAAATTTCTGCAGCAACATTGAAATCATTCCCAAAGTTTTTAGCAATGTTGCCTGCAACAGATATCACACTCATTTTTTCAGTTAGATGCAAGCAAAACAGCACCAAAGAGCTTAACATATTTTTTTGCGTAAAAGATATAAAAGCATATAGCGGCACCAGATTTAAGATTTGTTTCATTTCAATTATATTTACCAAACTTAGAAAAAGTCTGATGTGCAGGATTTAAAAAAAAAAAAAGTGTTTTTCATGGCTCAATTGGACTATGACTATTTTCTCATACAAAAAAGAAGGATGGATATTTATGAAAGTTTAAAAAATAAAGGATGAGAGTGCATGTAAGGAGAGTTGACAAATAAATAAAGTTGAAAATGGACTGCGAGAGAAGTGGGGCAAAGATGTGGATATATTAAAACAAAATTGAAAGTGGGCAAGCGATTGATTAGAATCAATATTGAGTTGACTCTAATTTGAGTGGCCATTTCTTCTGCCAATGTGGAATATCAATGCTGGCATGTTTTCTTCTCTTTTTCCTTCTTTTTACACATCTTGATTTTTCTTATTATTCTCGAGCAAATTGAAGTATGCATACATATATCACAGAATAAGAAAACAGAAATTGAAAATGATAAAACTCAAAATTTTCTCAATCAAGAATTTATTCTAGAAATTAAAAACAGGCATGGAAGTATAAAAAGCTGCAACCAACTTAGCTACAGTCCACTAGAATAAATAAGTCTTCACAATTTCATGGGATAAATCAACGAGTGAAAAAAAAAAGGACTTCACCATTTTATGTGATAAATCAAGGTTCCCAATGTGCCTGAATTCAAGGATGTTCCTGTTTTATGAAAAGATTACCGGAAGTATTGAATCGATATAATTGATGAATGACAACTTTGTTTTGTAACCAACTTTGTTTCTCGCCTTCTAATTTGCTGTTACAATGTAATACGACATTACATAAACCCTTAAAATTTACATGCTATAAGGAACTATTAAATTTAACCTTGTCCACAGATTTTGGAGCCAGGATAAGAGAAGAGGCGTGTGGCGTTTTGGTAACTCGCCTCTGCAAGTTCTTCTTCAGGCATCTCAAGCATCGATGCCACATAATTCAACACCTAAATTTGTGTTTACAAAGAGAAATTGCACACATAAATACATATTTGAGGATAACAATGAAAAGCAAATTTATAGATCCAAACTTCCTAAAAATCTAAGCCATAATTATTTGGAAAGTAGTCAAGCAATTCTTAAACCTGATGCTTCTATATGCAGGATCACAACAAAAATAAAAATTTAAAAAAAAATTTGCTACTATATAATAAACTAAAATATCCCTTATAAAGTGAAATTGTATCAATTAATAAAAACAGCAGCTGGTTCCAACAATTCATATTGATTGCAAGCATGTAGCCTATGAAGCAAGCAGAACCCCAACAGAACTCATAATAGAATAACAAATATTTGGATAAATTACATTAACTATGAGCACTCTATACTATACACTACCTAAAAGTTTTACATGTAAAGAGTAGCAAGCTTGCTGTAATAAGGGGGAAAAGACCTTAAACGCAGATTACTGATAAACGCTCCAAGTTAAGGGTAGTTTAGTGTAATTTAGGCGAAAAACATTTACCAATGAATTAAGGGGAAGAATTTTTTTATTTTTTTTTGTAAAACTAAAGATATATACCAGCAACCAAAGAAACTTACAGTATGAATGTTGGCTGGATGATTCAGTTGTTCCTTTGAAACAGAAGATGCATCAGATGTCGAAGCCCCAGGCGCGCTTTGATCCTGAGGATTAGAATTATCAGACGGAATAGATAGCAAAGAATCTTTATTCAACTCTGGCAATCCATCAGGCGCATCTGATTCCAACAAGATTCGATCCATGGGTACCTGCAAACATATCTGCAATCAATGGACCAATCCTAAATTTTTAGAAGGGTATTTACCAAAAACTGCTTTGACCCTTTTACGAGAAACTACCCTGTGGTTTTTTCTCTAACGAAAACCACCTTGAAGTATGCACTATTAGCAAAAAACCACCATATCGTCAAGTATATCATAAAATGACATTTCCACCCCTTAATTTTAACTACGCCAAATTAAGATATTCACAAAAAACCGCCATGTAGTTTGATAGTCTTAGCAAAAAACCACCATATAGTTTAATAGTTTTAGAAAAAAAACCACCCTACAGGATGGTTTTTCGCTAACATTGAATACTTCAGGATGGTTTTTCGTTAGTTTCTCGTAAAAGGGTCAAACCACGGGGTGGTTTTTGGTAAATACCCCTTTTTAGAACTAGGTACAAGCTATTGATTAAGCAACTGAAACTCTTGAACATGATTATACAGACCGCTTTTAGCATTTTCTTTGCCTTTGTCGTTTTCATTGATGTAAGGTACCCAGAAAAGGAAAAATAAGCACCAAGTTTAGCAAATCCTGAAACCATTTCAGCAGATCCCATATATGAATGCAGAATTGCACCAGCTGGGAAAGGTCCTGTGCCGCTGTTATTAAAATATTAAAGGTTGTTAGCATAGCAGCTACAAAAAGGATCTAAAAGAATGCAAGGGAAAAGGCTTCTTTGGAACGAAATCATATGGAAGAACCCAATTCGTGAAGAATATTTTAAAATATGCACTCTGATTTTTTTTATGTTTTCAAATAATCATGCACGCGATATTTACAAGTGTACACACTCTATCCACCACAAGACAATTCTAATTAGTGACTAATATTTTCAAAAAATCATGCACGCGGTATTTACAAGTGCACGCGCTTTATCCAAAACAAGACAACTCAATCAGTGAGAAGAATAACAAATGTGATAATCATAAAGCTAGGGATGACTCCATTTGGCTTCACAGATTAGCATGAGAAGACTATCATACATTTAGTTGTTACGAGGTATGGCACAAGTTACTCATTATTTAATGGTGACCAAACTGTGACTAGATAAAGCAACAAACTAACCCTTCTAACCATCTTCATGTTCGTGTAGACCTACCTCTAGCTTTCACTCCTTCATTAATACAATTTATCACTTGAAAATGGCACATATATCACCCTAATGTTGCACATATTTAAACCTGAGTTACCCGAAAACTATCCGATCTCTATGTTTTTCCTTTTGGAACTTTTGATCCGAGGAACTGGATTTTTTCAAAAACTATAAATCCATCAGGGTGCATATTACTATAAAAGATGTCTTTCAAATTTCTTTGATAGCTATATCATCAACGGATAATTAGAACATGTTCTTAATTCATAATAACGTTGAGTGGTTGTTTAACTATTTGATAATAGGTATTTATCTTAATTTTTGAGACTGGCTATTCATTCCTTGTGTAAGGAAACTAGTAACAAGCCATGACTCTGGTTGCTCATCCACTCCATAATTAGCTTAGGTTTTCTGCTTAGTTGTTAATTTTCATGAAAAAGATGCACATAAGAAGCAATTTGCAGGATTTTCTGGCATCTCTCTCTCTCTCTCTCTCTCTCTCTCTCTCTCCTCTCTCTCTCTCTCTCTCTATATATATATATATATATATATATATATATATATATATATATATAAAAACCCTTAATGTTCTCAACTATGTCTTAAGAGGATGTCCAATGGTCATATATGGTCATAAATTTCCGTTGTATGAATTATTTAGTTCATGGTCAAGGTTTTGAGGATCACTCACAAATACTTAAATTAAGATGAACACTGAGACTGCAAGCTACAAACTACAGACATCAAAGTAAATACAGTATGAACTGAAAACAACATGGCACTTCTTTTATTCCCAAGAGCAAAGCTGAAAACAACGCATCAACAGAAAGTGGTTTCGTAAGTAGTACGGATTAGGGACATATTTGCCAATTCCCAAATTACACAAGTCTGAGATCGCAAGGGGGGTTGGTTGGCAGGGTCTAGGATTTCCACTTAGTAGGTGCAATCTATTATACTAATAAAGTTTTTGAAATGTAATTTAGTATATATAACCTCAAATTCTTCCAATTTATGTCTTGAATTTCTTCATATATCTATATCCGGTTTGTTATATTTAAATTATTTTCAAAAACTTATTCCAGCATTAGTTGTGCAAAATGGAGGGGAAAAAATGCTAAATTCCAGATACCCATGTGGTAAAAGAGCTGGAAAATATGCAACAACTTTAATATGAGCTTTCTTTTTGTTTCCTTATTTTACAACAAAAAATAACTTTAGTAATTCACTGACTAGCAAATTTTAGATAATAGTCTAATAAATAAAGCACTTTAAACAATTTAATGGGTTTCAATGTGTAAAATGAATACGAAAAAATACAAAAAATATTTAAATTTGAAAATGGTTAGAAATGATTGCAAAAATATATTTAAAAACAACGTAGACAGAATTCGTACCCGTGTCTACAGCTTAATACTCTAAATTGAAGGCTCCAATAAGGAATGCAAGTTAGGCAATTATGTTGTTTAATTAGAAAGTACACATATAGAAAGCCCCCTAATAACAGGATTAAAAAATTCTTTTTTTCTCTTTTAAGGTAAATTTTAATAAGGGCAACCCCCCCCCCCTCCCCCAACTCGACCCTCGCTAGATATCCACCCGTGTCACATATTATACCCTAAATGACAATTTTAATGGGCACAACTGTAGAGATAGACCTAGACATACATGGATTTAAACAATTAAGAATGATATGTTAATTGGTAATTTAACCAAGAAGATGGAAGCAGCATGGAAGAAACTGATTCACATTGCTGAGCCCAAAAATCTGGAATAAAGACATGTTGCTATATATACAGAACAAAAAATTATCATTTTAGCAAATCTGGACTTTAAGAAACAAATAATTTGTTGTCGTTGATGCATATATAGTTATTTTTAGTGCATAATCATTTTAACAACAAATATTATTGTTGGCATCTTGCTCATTGATTCATTTCTATACAAATATAATAAAATATAAAATTTTCAAATGTGGCAAATGGAGTTCCACAAATATCCTCAACGAATCCAATAAAATCATCTGACACAGCTGTGTTTCCTCATAATGAATCCATGCAACATAGGCGGTTTCCTTAGGAAACAGAGAAGTTGATAAGGGCTCTAAGCTATGAACCGAGTTTGGAAGTTGCATTACCGAAATTTGTTCTAGTGGGAAGATAATAATCTGCATTCTAAAACCTAAAAACAAAAGAATGAAATTCTCTATAGGTTCATGGGATAGAATTTACCCATGCAGCAATGACAGTGAATATACATTCATCTTCGTAATTTAGATATGCAAACATGATATGTTAAATCCTCATAGCTTTCTCATAAAGTCAGGGATAAGCGAATATCGTCATAAGAACTCGCTAGTAAATCTGCTTCTTTAAAAATAAAAATAAAACCTAGCATGTAAGGTTTCCCAAAAATTCTGCACTTTTCACTGATTTTAACCATCATGAAAATTGGATGCAAATGCTAGCAGGCTATGCTATTTTGTCTGCTACTAGCCAAGGGCCTTGCTCAATGTGCAGGTACAAAGTCCAAAATCAAGAAAAAACATATTAACTAATAAGTTTATTGTTATATGATTTGTAAATTGTAATATCTTATATTTATGAACTTCATATGTAAATACATGAAAGATTAACTTTAAAATACTTACAATTTTTTCTTCAACTTTTCAATATTTTCCGTGTTTAGAGCATACGAAAATCGTGAAAAAAATTTAAATCTCAAAATATTTTCTTTTTTCTTCGATTTTTCAATATTTAGCCAATGCACAAGAATCACGAAATGTACAAAATTCCCGAACTTTTTTGTTTTCCTTAAATTTTCGACATATAGCACACGAATATGGCGAAATTTTCAAAATCTAAATTTTTTTGTTTACTTCAGTTTTCCAATAGTTTGTTTGCACAAGAAAATATGAAATTTCCAAGAATAAAATAATTTTGTTTTATTCGGTTTTCCAATATTTTTCATTATATAGCACACGAAAATCGTAAAATTTTCAAAAGTCTCAAAATTTTCCGCTTTCTTTCTTTTTTCCAATATTATGCTATATAACATACGAAACTCACAAGTTTTCAAAAATCTCAAATTTTTCTTTTCTCTTCGATTTTTTAAAATTATGCATGATATGCACATGGCAACCGTGAAATTTACAAAAATCATAAAATTATTTGTTTTCTTCAGATTTACAATATTTTGTACGCTACCATACAAAAATTGCGTAATTTTCACAAATATCAAACATTTCCATTTTCTTCGCTTTCCAATATTTTTGCATTCAAAGTATCGAAAAGTTGAAGAAACCGAAATTTTTAAATTTACACAAAAATCATAAAATTAACAAAAATCTCAAAACTTTCTATGCTCTTCGGTTTTTCAATATTTTGCTTGCTATATATAGCACGTGAAAATCGCTATATCTTCAAAAAAAAAATCCAAAATTTCATGTTTCATTCAAATTTTCAATATTTTGCATGTATAGCACATGAAAATCGCAATTTTTTTTAAAAATTCAAAAAAAATATCAGTTTCCTTCAATTTTTCAACATTTTGCATGCATATAAAATTCGAAATTTCCAAAAATCTCAATATTTTTGTTTTATTCATTTTTTGCTTGCTATAGCACACAAAAATCGCGAGCTTTTCAAAATATCAAAATTTTATGTGTTTTAATGTTTTTCAATATTTTTCTTCTTATAACATTAAAATCGCTAAATTTTAAAAAATCTCAAAGTTCTTTTGCTTTCTTCAGTTTTATAGCAAACAAAAATCATGAAAGTTTCGAAAAAATCAATTTTTTTTGTTTTCTTCGTTTTTTATTATTTTACTTGCTATATAGAACATGAAAATTGCAATATTTTATAACTTCATGTCTTACAACATTTTGCTTGCTATAGCAAATGAAAATCTCAGAAAATTTATGTTCACATCTTTTCAATATTTTGCATGATATATAGCATATGAAAATCACAAAACTTTTAACAATCTTACGATAAATTTGTTTTCTTTTTTTCCATATTTTACATGGTACATAACACATGAGAAATATGAAATTTCAAAAATCTCATAATTTTTTGCTTTCTTCGATTTTCCAATTTTTTGCTTTCTCAAACTTTTATAAAACTTCCGGATATCAAGGATAAGGTGAAATCGGGCTGGATTGAGCAAGTTTTTTGCAAATTTTATACCCAACCCAAAAATTAAAAACTAAACTCAAGACTCGCCCAACCCGTTTACAATGCATTAAACTCAAACCCGAAACTTCGGGTTTCGGGCAGGTTTCGGGTTTGAGCGGGCTGATCAGGTTTTATGGGGTTTCCCCATTATAACTCATCAAAAAATAAAATTATATTTAAGGTGAGTTCTACTGGTATATATGCTTAAAATTTATATTTTTACAAAACAATAATTATTAAATGTGAGATTTAAAGAGTACACATAAAAATTGCACTAACTAGACATCATACAATAAATTACAACATGAATATTATAATGTTTAAAATTAAATGAATGTAATATATGAAGCGAGTTTGGTTCAGGCCAGATTTAAGGTTCGGACGGACGGGTTTAATACTATACTCATACCCAACCCGAAATTTTATCATCTAATTTTCAACCCGTCCAATTGGATTTGGCAGGGTATACGATGTCCAAAAATCCCGGAAAATTCGGGTCGAGTCGAGTTCGGGTCAAACCCAACCCGACTTTCACTCCTTGTCAAGGAGACGAAAAACAATTGAAGTAAAAGGAGAAAAGCTCGCCGATTGTTGCTAAGAGCCTAACAGAACAAAGAAATCCGGTCCGACTGAGAACCTCAACACATGTAATATTTTAAAAATCCCAAAAAAATTGTTTTCTTTAAATTTCTAATATTTCGCACGTAGCGCAAGAAAATCACAAAATTTTCATAAATCTCATAATTTTCTGTTTTCTTTGGTTTTTCGATATTTTGCTTGTTATATCATGGGAAAATCGTAAAATCTTTAAGAATCTCAGTAGTTTTATGTTTTCTTTGGTTTTTTCAATATTTTTTGTTTGATATAGTACAGGAAAATCATGAAATTTTCAAAAATCCTTAAAAAAAATTCTTTCGTTTTACATGCTATAGCACAAGAAAATCGCAAAATTTTCTGTTTTCTACCGCTTTTAATATTATGCATGTTGTATGGTACATGAAAATCGCGAAATTATCAAAAATCTCAAATTTTCTGTTTCCTTCAAAATTTTAAAGCTTAAATCCAAGCAAACTCTCTTGTAGTTTCGATTCGTGGCAGCAAACTACTCTATAGTTTTTTTGGCAGAAAACTCGTCTATCTAACGGCGTTCCATTAGCATTAACGGTCCATGTTATCGCCACGCCATCGCTATGTCATCTTAGCTGCCACATCATCACAAATATTCATTTAATCCCAAAATACCCTCATCCTCCATCTCCTAACCATATATATAACCCTTGCCCCGCCTCATCGCCGCTGCCGCCGTCCAGTCGCCGCCGCCTTAGCCGTCCCCTACTTTCTCTTCGACCTTCGATCGCCTCCCCTACCCTTTCCCTGATCTCCTCACCCTTCCCCCTCCTCCCTGACCTCTTCCGTCCCTCCACCACCACCCCCTTCCTCGACGCCCTCACATCCCTTCCCCAAAATCGCCACCACCATATCCACCACCTCCATCATCATCTTCTTCTTCTTCTCTATCCTTAGCACACCCATCACCGAGCTCCCGTATCCTTCATCGACCTCCCCTCGAGCTCCCCCTCTGTCTCCGATCTCCCCTCGAGCTCCCCCCATCCCTTTCCCAGAATCGTCACCACCACAGCCGCCATCTCCATCATCATCTTCTTCTTCTCTGTCCTTAGCACCCACCCGTCATCGACCTCCCTTCGAGCTCCCCCTCTGCCTCCGACCTCTCCTTCGAACTTTCCCTACTTCTTTTTAGAATTTTTTTCAATGTTAGGGATAAGGGTAGAACTGTCATTTTACCCCAAGTTAACGATTTTAACTTAAATCCGTTAGATAGGATACTTTTATGCCAAAAAACTATAGGGTAGTTTGTTGCCACGGGCTGAAACTGTAAGGGGGTTTGTTGGATTTAAGCCAAATTTTAATATTTTATATATGCACATGAAAATAACGAATTTTTTCAAAAATGTCAAAATTTTTTGTTTTCTCAAATATTTTATATTTTTTTAAATGCCACACGGAAATCATGAAATTTTTTAATATTTTGTCAATAAAATCTTGGTGAGAGAAAATAGAAAGGGATTTTAAAGAAGGGAGCTGATCGAAATTTTACAACGATATAAGCCTAGTTGTATGGGATAAAAGAGTGATAAATATTGAGAGGCGAATAAAAAAAATTCCATGACCCGGATGTAATAACCGGATTAAATAGGGGCTAGATAACATTTTTTCCACTATAATCCAGAGAATATTCTCTTATATAGCTTTTTTATAAATTCTATAGATATTATATAGATAGTACACATCAAATGTAGCTGCTTCAATGGAGACAAACAAAATAAGTATAGCTCCTCACTTAAAAAATTGCTCTCCGATGTGGAAGTTCACTAGTTTGATTCATGTGGGTGTCATTGGATAAAACTTTTAATGAAGATAATGATTATGTTCACTTTGGAAACTTTATTTCATAGTTTGCTGTCACCACAAGCAAGTTGTTGAACGGTATGATCAGAATCTTACTGAAGTATTTCTAGAAGGTCACCATAAGCACGCACACAATGGATAGAAACTGGTCTTTCTAACTCCTTGGCAAGTTCAAGTTGTTGACGAAACACTTCAACCTGAAAGAAGAAAAAAGCGAAGATGGCGCTAATTGAAAATGATAGCCTCGACTAGCAAAAGATCTATTGGTAAATTAATAGTAATGTATAATTTTCTGTAGCCATATTTTGGGTAAAAATATAGACCATTGAAATCCTACTCATGACAGTAGAGGACAATGATGATAGTAAATATAAAAGCAGCATAGATGCAGAAGATATCTAGCTATCGATAATTCGAAAACTAAAATTGCGTACCTGTTCTGCAAATTCAATTTTCTTGCCTTGTGAACCTTTATCTATACCTATCTGGAAGCAGCCAACCACTTGAGCATATTAGACTGATAAACGAGATATAAATTAAATATTGAGGAGTATTTCAAATCCACTTAAAGTAAATATATCATAGGGATGAAGCTATAATGATTTTGGTCTTCTCATTTACAGTATCAAGCCTGGTTTTGGTCTCAACATGTAAAAAGGATTACTATGGCTGAATTGGCCTAGTCAAATAGTAATTATCCATCAAATAATATCACCCCTATAGAAGGTTTGAAATTTAGATTATATATAAATCAGAAACCCTGATGCTGTGCCATTCAGCTCAAAATCTTATGAATTGCCAATATTTGCATAAATTAAATGAGTGATCTGTTGCCATGCAAAACTAACGAATTATAGAATATGGTGAATGCACTGTTGAGACACTGACAAGATGGATTAAATTAGAAGTCATGGATAAAGAGAGGTTAATACGTTTAAGAGAACATGTACATAAAGAAAGACGGGGGATTTGCTTGTGTCTGTTGTTGTTTTTTTTGGTTGGGTGTGTGTGTGTGTAAAGAACTTTTTAAAAAATAGCAAATGCCCATATGTACTCAGATGTGAAGAGAATTACAGGTTTGTGTTAATGGAAGTACATAACGACAACATATCTTCCTTTCAAAATAAGGAGGAGAAAAGAAAACGAAGAGAATTACAGGTTTGTGTTAATGGAAGTAGATAACGATAAATGTATTCCTTTTCCTTGAAAAATAGAGGGGAAAAAAAAAAGAACAGCATAGCCATAGATGAGCATGGAAGCAAAAGATGGAAAAATATGTCACAAAACATGGGAAAGGAGACGAGGAAACAAAACCACAGGATAGATTCATATGATGCCAAAGACATCCAAATATCCAATAAATCAAAAACTATGGTTAAATGGTCCTCAATTTTGCTTAGTATACCCTCTTTCCCATGAAAAAAATCCCAATTTTACATTAATGGTCTCGCAAAATCCTTAGCAGATTGTCTGTCCATGGTTTAAGATCTTGGTTGAAATTGGTATTAGAAGGTAAATTTTGGGATCGGAACAAGTCATCTAAACTACATAGGCTGTCTCCAATTGGAAATTGAGATCTCTATTATGATCAGAATTATTAAATTTATAAATAAATAGTAAAACTTCTTATAAAATTAATAATACCGAGAGTAGTTATTTACACTAGTATTTTGCACATGCTATGCACGTATTTGATAAATTAGCCCTTTTTAAAATAGAAAGAAAAGAGATTATGGGAGGAGTTTGGATTCAATTTTGATGGTGGGAAAGGTGTATTCAAAAGAAAGATGGGTTGGCTGCGGTTATGAAATTTGCTAGCTGCGATTATGAAATTTGATTTGATTTTTTAGAGTTTTTTAGTTGATTTCTCATGTAAATAGGAATGTCATATCACCAAATTGATTTTAAAATTGGAGACCCCTTCCTTTAGCATTATAATAGCAGAGATATATGATAAATGCAACTATATTTTTGACAAATTTCAAGTATTAATGACGTCTAGAGTAGCTTTTTATAAAAACAATATAAATAGTCAAACTAAATAGCAATGTACATGCAGAATAGCCATCATTGTCATTATAATTATGGATATGAATATGATACGAATCCGATATGAATAAGTGCATGTCTCCTTGATGACGAATCCATGCAACATAGGTTTTCCCTACAAAAATTCAGCAGTCGACAAACCAAACAAAATGTCGCTTTCGTGCCTATTCAATTTCAAATATCCTCTATGTACAAAGGAGCATAGCTCCAAAGGTAGAATTTCTTTATCCAACATAAGAATTCGCTGCTTCAATTCCTTGCAAAGTGGACTCACAAATAGGGGGGAAATATCAGGTATCGTTTATAGCCCTAACCGTCATGAAACTACACCAAAATGCTTTTCTCTAGGCATGACAACATTACTAGCAATTCAAATTACATATACATCAATTTTTTTGTCATATACACATGAATTAGTTGCCTTGTATGTTTTTAAACACTTGCTTCAAAACAAGTTGCCTAGTATTTGCTTCATCATTTTACTTGCATCAAAAACAACAAAAACAGCAAGTTTACAAATACAAATCACAAACATCTACTATGTCAAAACACAAGAATGCATAGGCAACTCTCACCTCACCAACCGCAGCCTCCGGTGTCACGGCAAAGAAATCCCTCAACAAATTCAACTAGTTCGCCGACCTCTCAGCAACATACCTAATCATTTCATTTCTTAAATTGGTGTTTCCATCTAAAATCAATTTCAAAGGGGGGGAAACTCAAATTTTCACCATGGATGAATTCCGAAATTGGGGATGACGCAAGGATACTCCTCTCCCATCTGCTTCATGAGATGTCAGCCCTTCTGCAAAAACTCGTTCAAAAGTAACGATTTTGATGGGATTAAGGTTAGGGTTTGGATGGTGAAAGGATGGATGGATACCTAGGAGACGCCATTGACGGCGAAGCAAAGGACGCCGGAGTCAAGGGAGGTGGAAATGAGGCGAGGGGCGACGGCGGAGATGCGGCGATCTTGGAGGTGGCAGTGGGCGTCGAAGAGCCTCACCAATTTCGCGCTGCCGCTGCTGTTCATTGCTCTCCCTCTCTCTCCAATCTCCACCGCTCAAGGCCCTGTTTAGGAATGGAGTTAAGTTTTCTAGACCGCGGTTTCATAAAGTTAGCAAAAATTAAATCCAAAGTGCTAGCTTTGCCTTGTTTGGCAACAATTTTGGAGTTGAGATAACTGTCCAATACTTAAGATAACCACAATTATCTCAACTCTAATCTGGCCAAAGTTTTGCAAACTCCATTTTTAGAGTTTGGTGCTCGCAAACCACAGTTTGCATTCTCTCTACCTCCACTTAAAAATAAACCACAGTCATCCTAGCTCCAAATCCAAACAGGGCCCAAATTGTCATGGATTAACACGTGCGATGAGCGTGTACCAGAACCCGAAGCAAGTTTTTCCGCTGACAAAAATCCCCGGCGCCAAAAATGGTTGTCAAAACCCTGAAAAGGTTTACATTTTAATTGCCAAAAAAAACCTACTTACGATATTTGTATAGTTGTTTGTTATAACTAACTTTTAAGAGATATACATGTAGTTGATTGCGATATGTATGAGCTAATTAGATATAGCATGCAACTACAGACGTCGCTGGAAAATTTTCCAAGGGGTTTTTGAAACCCACTTTGGTGCCAGGGCTTTTTGTCAACGGTAAAATCTATCGGGGGTTAATGGAAGCACATAGCGATAAAATGTATTCCTTTTCCTTAAAAAATAAAGGAAAAAATAAAAGAAAAAGAAAAGCATTGTCATAGATGAGTGTTGGGGAAAAAATTACACCCTTTTTTACCCAAATCGAAAAGTCAAAGGTCAAAATCAAAGTCAAAATCAAGCGGGTCCGAGCCGAGACCCAAGTCAAGTGAGCCCAAGCTCGAGCCCAAGTCAAGTGGGTCCAAGTCCAACACAAGCCGAGTCGAAGCTCATGCGAGTCGGCCCCATACCAAGAAAGAAGAATGTAATAAATAGACTTAAATGTAATTTTTTAGGGATAAAAGCAAGAGAATTGGGCAAAAAGTCAATTTAATAAAGCCGAAGGGATAAGATGCAAAAGTTTGCACATGTATAAAGAAACAGGCAAAAAGCTAATTTTGTAAAGCCCAAGGGCTCAAGTGTAAACATGTAAGGGAACCCCACCCAAAATAGAAATGTGAAGAACTTTCATTCTTTCTTGATTTTTCTAGGGTTTTAAACCTCCACCTCTCTTAAGGTGATTCTCTCTCATCCTTCACTTTATTTTCGAGCTCTAGAAAACTTATAAAAAAAGAGCCTTTCCTCTTGAAAACCTAAATAAAACAAGATAAAGACTTTGCTTTTCTTCATCAAATCAAAGCAAAAAGGAAGGACTCTTAGGGTGAAAGCCATGAGCTTTCACCCCAAACAAGCACCATGTAAAGAACCATGGTAAAACCCAAAACATATAACATAGATGACTTTGGAGTGAAATCTCATAGCTTTAATCACCACAAACTCTTTCGACATCGAATCTCCCATAAGATCCATCGGAACATGGATCATAACCCATGTTCCTCCTCAAAACATGAACATGGGATCCACCTGTGTTCAACCCTACTTCGGGATCCCCCTCAAGAGTCCCCCTCGAAACCCCAAAAGGGGGTTCCCGCTTCAGGGTCCTTTCTTCGAAACCGTCTTAAAGGGGGCTCCCGCCGTCGGGACCCTCCCCAAAAGGGGTTCCCGATGTCGGGATCCCCCCAAAGGGGTTCCCGCTGTCGGGACCCGCCAAGGGGTCTCCATATACTTCGGGACCCCTCCCTAAAGAGATCCCCCGCCTTTGGAACCCCCCTAAAGGGGTTCCCGCCTTCATGAAGGTCTCCCAAACTTGGGAGGCCGCCTCTCTCTCTCCCCCACTTCTTCTCGGACTCTCCGACATACTCAAAACGCTTCCCTTTCAAAAAAATTCTTTCAGGGTGCTGCTCCGAACCCTGCAAGGAGGTTGCTAACCCCCTTGACCCCCATCTCGCTGACCACCGTATGAAAATATATTCAAAGAGGCCTAAAAATTGTTTTCAAACACAACTCACACCACAGAATGAGTTCGCACAATCAGCTCATTAATCGGATGTTCTCTTGCGTCAAAACGAGCGGTAATTAACAACAGT
This sequence comes from Agapanthus africanus, assembly GCA_030015575.1. Taxonomy (NCBI): domain Eukaryota; kingdom Viridiplantae; phylum Streptophyta; class Magnoliopsida; order Asparagales; family Amaryllidaceae; genus Agapanthus; species Agapanthus africanus. The sequence continues at coordinate 889,154,925 of JASDDO010000024.1, read as the reverse complement.
TTTGCGCGCGTCTACTGGAAATTAGATTCCCCACAATTAATAAACCTTTGACTAATATAGGGCAGGGGAATTTGTACAACTCTGAAATACTTGCGTATCCATCTCCATGGGGTGACGAAAAACACTCTAAAATAAGCATGGAAGCCAAAGATGGAAAAATATATGACGATAAAACATGAGAAAGGAGATAAGGAAACAAAACCATGGGATAGATTCATATGATGCCAAAGACATCCAAATATCCAATAGATCAAAAACTATGGCAAAATGGTCCTCAATTTTTCTTGGTATACCCTCTTTCCCGTGAAAAAAAATCCCAATTTTACATTAATGGTCTCGCAAAATCCTAAGCAGATTGTCCATAGTTTAAAATCCTAGTCAAAATTGGTACTAATAGGTAGATTTTGGGCTCAGTATCAGTCATCTAAACTACACAGGCTGTCTCCAATTGGAAATAGAGATCTCTATTATGATCAAAAGAATTAATAAAATTTTATTTAAAAAATATAAATAATAGTAAAACTTATTATAAAAATTGACAAAATGTCAATTATTAATGATTCTGAGAGTGGTTATTTACATATATGATAAATGCAACTATACTTTAAACAAATTTTCAAGTGTTAATGATATCTAGAGTAGCTTTTTATAAAAACATTTATATAAATAGTAAAACTAAATAGAACTATTGTCATTATCTATCATAAAAAACCATGTCAAGAAAATAGCAATGTACATGCAGAATAGCCATCATTGTCATTATAATTATGGATATGAATCTGATATGCATCCGATACGGATAAGTTCATATGTCGAAATTCAGCAGTCGACAAAACAAACAAAGTGTCGCTTTTGTGCCTATTCAATTTCAAATATCCACTATGTCCAAAGGAGCATAGCTCCAAAGGTAGAATTTACGTAAGAATTCACTGCTTCAATTCCTTGCAAAGTCGACTCACAAATGGGGGGAAATATCATGTATCGTTTATGGCCCTAACCGTTATGAAAACTACACCTAAGGCACTCAACATGCTTTCCTCTAAGCACGAGAACATTACCTAGCAATTCAAATTCACTTGCATCAAACAACATAAACAGCAGGTGCATTGGCACCCCTTCTCTTCCAAAAGAAAAAAAAACATAAACAGCAAGTTTGCAATAATAAATCACAAACATCGAATATGTCAAAGCACAAGAATGCAGAGCCAACTCTCACCTCTCCAACGGCAGCAGCTGGCGTCGCGGCAAAGAAATCCCTCAACAAATTCAACCAGTTCGCCGACCTCTCGGCAACATACCTAATCAATCCATTTCGTAAATTAGGGTTTCCATCTAAAATCAATTTCAAAGTGGGGAAAGCTCAAAATTTCTCACCATGGATGCATTCCGAAATTGGGGATGACGCAAGGATACTCCTCTCCCATCTGCTTCACGAGATGCCAATCCTTCTGCAAAATATCGTTCAAAAATAACGATTTTGATCGGATTAGGGTTAGGGTTTGGATGGTGAAACGATGGATGGATGGATACCTCGCAGACGCCGTTGACGGCGAAGCGGAGGACGCCGGAGTCGAGGGAGGTGACGATGATTTGAGGGGCGACGGTGGAGATGCGGCGGTCTTGGAGGTGACAGTGGGCGTCGAAGAGCCTCACCGCCCTCGCGCTGCCGCTTCCGTTCATTGCTCTGCTCTCTCCCCTCTCTCACTCTATCGACTGCTGAAATCTTCATGGCACGTGCGATGACCGTCCAGCAGCTGCCGTAATTTTTGAATATTTTTTTATTCTTTTAAACATCTTTTATTTTTCTTAATTTCTTTCCCTTCTATGGTTACACCACTTGTCGATAATGAAAAAAATCATATCCTATTTTTAGGGTAATTCTTTCACTTATCAAATCTTAACCGTCTGTATATTGTACAGCTAGGGATGAAAGAAGGCCGGTCGGGCGGGTTTTTGACAATTCTTGTGCCCGGCCTGAAATTTAAAACTTAAACCCGAAACCCGTCTGAAACCGACGGGTGTGCAATGCATTATTGTCACGACCCAGAAATGGCACATAACCGGCACCTGAATCACGTGAAGTCTATTGGACCCCACCGTAACCGAAGTATGCCAAAAACCAGAAATCTAAGTCATTTATAAGAAAATAATGGAGATGAAGTTTTGAAATAGGTTTGTAAAATGAAATCAAGCTGTTTGAAAAATGTAAGTAAAGTTTAATTGAAAATATTTTCGTCGTTTAAAAATTGTGCAGCACCTCCTTTGTAAATTTTAAAAAAAACCTTGTACAATGCATAAATATAAATAAGCATCCCCACACGGGAGTTAGCTCATGCCCAAACAGCAGAAAAACAACCACACAATAATATATACGACGCCCAACGCGAAAAATATTAAGCAGAAAACAATAAACACTATATAATCAGTAATAAGTCGACTCCACACGAGTACGACATCCAAAATATACAACATCTAAGTCTCATTTCTAAGTCAAGAAATATACAAGTGGTTGATAGAGCTTTGAACTAGATACAATAGGAAATAAATATACAACAGGCAGTTACGATGCAACACATAACCCATCTAGCAAGAGCAATCACCCGAACAAAGGAAAATGTATCAGCAAGCCGCTACAGATCTAAACAGTCGATCCTACAAGAAACTATAGCACAACGGGGGTGAGTTGCCAACTCGTGGGTAAAAAGATATCATAAGGTAGAAATCATATGAATAACGACCTACCTAGAAGTCATAACATATAATATTAACATAATATATGATAACATATATCTGTAGCATAATCAATATCAATGCATCATAACGGATCGTGCAACATAAAAATACATCATCTATAACATCATCATCATCAAATGAGTGTCCATCGCCGACGCTCGAAATCTCTATAAAAATCATCATCATCAAATCTATGTCAATCATCGACATTCAAAATCTCGTCTTCGAACCCCGGTCAATCCACCGTGTCCAAGACTATCACCAGTCGGTATCCTCCGGATATCCGCCATGATTCGTCATTTATCTGTAATCGTCTATATCCCCAACTCGATTACCGGATACCACCAAAACCCGTCCATCTGATATTCGTAATCGTCTACATCCCCAACTCAATTACCGGATACTACCAAAACACAAATACATGGAAAACTCATGGTGGACGCATCATCATTACCAAATCAAGAGAAAACCGCACTTTGAAAAACAAACGCAAGTTTTATAAATCTTACCACGGCTTCTCTGTAATGATACTAAAAGTCCTATACACTTTTATTGATCCAATGATAATAAAAGAGTGTATTTCTATTCTGGTTTCGTGTTATAAGTTATTATTGATAACTTATGTATAAGAAACAATTTGTAGCTCATTGGTTAAGCCTCTCCTCTGTCGTTCTGTTGCCTGCAAGTTCGAATCTCATCAGTTCCAATTATTTTTTATATTTTTTCTTTTTAATTTTTCAGAAGCCCAAGAGTTGCACGTGCATTACATGGAGAAACGAAGAGTTGCAAATAAATCAAACAATATAAATGATACATAAATACCTAAATGGATGCACTGTACGAACTCCGATGCAACTGCCTCTTTTTGAAAACCGCCACCGGCGGCCCGCATAGCTCCAAATTTCTCTATCCTTTGCAGGTGCATCCCTTCAGCTCCCCGTTACTCCTTTTTCCTATTTGATTTTCCTACAATTAACTAGAGAACCCTAAACCCTTCATCTACCCCTTTACCTTCATTTTTAATACATTTTATTATCTTTTTAATTTCCTCTATACCTATATTTTCCCTTATAAATACCTAGTCTTTCTCTTTAATTCTTCTCCTATATTATTCTGAAAATACCACTCAAAATTCTATCTCTCAAGCCTCACTCTAGCAAAGGAAGTCAAGCGCACAAATCCAAGCCAACTCCGTCGCTCAAATGCGTTCCTCCGCACGTCAGCTACCTAGAGCTCGTTCTTGTACGCGTAACCGGACCCAAGCTCAAGTCTCCACGCAGCATAGTTCTCGGTTCTATAACCGAGCCTTTTTCTCTTCTTTTTCTCACTTGTGCGAATACAAGCGGAAACGGTAAGTTCTCTCATCCTCTCTTCTTTTCTCTCTTGTATATTCTCTTCTACTTTTCCATATCACCACTCCGCATCACTTGAAACCACACCAACTCCTCCCTCTACTTTTCTCTCTTTTGCTTCTCCTCCTACATCGACGCGAAAGAATATGGTATTATAAACAAGTTTAATTTAAATATATATTCATTTTAATTCGATAGGTTCATCATAAATTTTCATGACATGATATCAAGTAAATATGAATTTACAACTCTATCTATGTCTCACAATTTTTATATAATGTTTAATATGTTAAATAACATATAGATTACAAATAACGAATAAATACCATGAACTTTAAAAGTGCCCTTTTATCGATATCTAGAATTTATACCTATAGAAATTCACGGGATAACGACCTACCCCATCACATACACTATGGTTCCATAGCACAATATTTTAAACCATAAAGTTTTATTCGAAATGAAACAATTACATTAAAATACCATTACTTTTATAAAACGTTTTTATCGCTATTTTTAAATGCTTTGCAATTGCATTTCTACAACCCTTTTAAGGGAATTCATTTACGGATGGTGCGGGTTATCGCACGTCCTTAGGATAGTAGAACGGGATACAAGACTCCTCACGGAGAATTCGGTCTCGAAAGAAAATAAAAATACGATTTTAAAAATAATACGACTTTTTAAAACAATTAAACTTTGGAAAAATTATATAAAATAATGAATCTGTATTTTCAATGAAAACAAATTGTGAAAAATATATTTTTAAATGAAAGATTAAAATTTTAATAAAATATCATCTAATTTCCAAAAGTAGTAGTTTTAAAAAAAATACCATAAACTTTTAAAAAGCTAGGTTTTATCATTAAAATACCATTAAAATTAAAATACATTTTTATAAAAACTCTTAATATTATAAATCACCCTTGAGGTTTATTTTTAAACAATATTAAAACATTCTTCATAAAACCCCTCGAGAAATGCAAGTACATAATAAACAAATTTGAATAAATTTTTAAAGACTTTAGATTAATATAGGTTTAAGCGGTATCATTTCTTTTGAGTCTCGGAGAGCTGAAGAAAGTAAGTGCTTGCCTATCCAGGTTAGATAATACCGCAAATTAATGGAGTTATCAATGGCAATCGTCTTGGAAAAAGACATAAATCTTATCGTCCATGTGCAGTGGTTGTTTGATTATTCCTGAACTTAAGATCTTAAAATTAAATCTAGTAATATGAAATGGATATAACTCGAATCCAAACTCGAACCTAAACTTGAATTTAAACTCGAACTCAAACTAGAAATTGAACATGAATCTGAACTTGACACTTGAACTTAACCTGATAGCTAAACCCAATGTCTACTCTTGAACTGACTTGACTCAAATTATGAATACAGCTTGACATGAATACATGATACGAATACTTGATCTTGACATGAACTTAATCTTGCAACTTGAGATATTCATGAATTCGAGCAAGGCTGATAATTTTAACTATAATTTAGAATACATAGGGTGTTGGGGTAGTTTAAAGTGTGAATCCAACGAAATCTCAGGAATCCTCTTAGATCATGAATCCATTTCTACTAAGCTATCATGAGGGCCCATGTTTCCTTACTCCTAGATTATAGCCTGTTGAGTTTGTAATACTTCAACATTAGGTTGAAGTCCCGTTACTAACACTTGATTCGGGTTTGTGATTCCTTACCCCTGTATTATAGTCTATTGGGTTCGAGAACACTCTTAAGATTGGTTGACATTCACTCTTGAGCTTATGTTAGATTAGTTTATCCTTGCAAAGACTTCTTAGGACACTTACATGCACTTCATGTTTACTATACCTACACTACGCGGCCATGTTATACTATGCTCATGTTATATATAACTACCATGTTACATAGAATTACCATGTTTATATTAAATGACATGCTTAAACACCATACCTCCTAGACCATTGCTTTATGATATCCATTTCCAACTTGTCATTATACTTTTATACTTCACACCTTTACTTGAAGACTTACTGAGCACAAGTTCGCTGACGGACATCCATCCATCTCTTTCTTCTTTTGGATGTTTGTTAGGTGGTCTAGAGACTGATGAGATAGAAGAGACTGCATGGGATTACGATCAGACCACCACTCAAGCATAGCTCCACTCAACTTTTCTTTCAATTTATGTATGCCACCTGTTTAGGCATTTCTGTTCTTGTATTTCATTTTCAGTTGAACTCATATATTGTAAATGTATCAAGTTTGAATATAAATAAAGTTGGTGAAGTTTAAATCTCATGTTAACTTCTTGTCATTTTATATTGCTTAATTACGCTTAGTGTATTTATTCCGGGAAACGACCTTCTCAAAATAATACGTCGCGGGCTTATCACGTGCATGTTTCTGTCTTCTGGGAAGCGGGGCGTGACATTCTCAAATCCATGAAAAATATCAAGTAAAACATCAAGTTCATAAGAACATTAATGCATAATTCATCTTTGCCACAATTGGCAATGAGCATCACGAATGTATCAAATAATGACATTCGCATAACGAAGACATAGTAGGCAACATTTAATACTATCATGAAGATAACTAAAACATGAATAAGCATGGCAGTTTCTACAGTGTCATGGCAGTACTAATGATGTATAAGTGTAGCATGCACGTCTGTGATTGTGCAACATGGCAATCATTAGTATTTATAGAGTGTTCTATAAAGTGTGTCACGCCGACGGTAACGGCACGTGACGAGGCCCGCGACGTATTTATTTCGAGAAGGTCATTTCTCAAAACAAATACGCTAAGCGTAATATAAGCAGTATAACAATGACAAGAATAGACAAGTGAAAATAAAATCCAACCACTTTATATATTTACATTCCCAATATTACAAGGTTTACACTGATACAAGATATCTGGATAAGAAACATAAAAAAATGAAAATGCCTAAACAGATGGCATACTGAAAAGAAAACTGAAAGAAAAACTAGGGATCGGCTTATGATGCAAACTGGTCGTAATCCTCTACAGTCGGTGCTACCTCTTCAGTCCCTAGATCACCTGACGAACACCCAAAAGAAAAGGATGGGTGGATGCCCGTTAGCAAACCTGCACTCGGTAAGTCCCCAAGATAGATGAAAATTATGTAATTAAAGTGAAAGGTGATGTGATAATTAAACATGGCCACATGAACATGGCAGTTAAATAATATATGAGTATGGTAATACAATATAGCATGAGACGATCATCATAAGTATATAATAGGCGTGTAGTAGTAAACATGAAGTGAAAGTCAATGTGTCCTAAAAGGTCTCTATAAGGCAATCTAACTAATGTAAGTTTAAGTGTGAATGTCGATCAATCTCAAGAGTATTCTTAAACTCAAAGGTAGGGCTCCAGGAGCAAGGAAATACGTGCCCAAGAGTAACAGGATTTCAATTGTCATTGAAGTATTCCAAACCCAAGAGTAGAGCCCCAGAGGTTTGGAAACACGGGCCCAAATTCAGGAATTCATGAACACGTGATTTGTAGTTATGAGACTCATGAGATTCCGTTGGATTCACACTCAAGCTACCCCAAAACCCTATGTATATTAGTCTGTGATTAAAATTATCAGCCTTGATCGAACTCATGAATACAAAAGATGATATATAATATCAAGTTTTCAAGTTTGAGTTCATGTCAAGAATCATGTAGTCATGTCAAGTGCAAGTTATGTCAATTGTATTCATAATTCGAGTCAAGTTGGATCAAGCATGAAGGTTTAGTACAAGTCATGTCAAGTGTTCATGTCAAGTTCAAGTATTTTTGTTAAGTATTCATGTCAAGTCATTACGTATTTATGGTTCAGGTCAAGTCAAGTTTGAGTTCAAGTCAAGTTCAGATTCAAGTCAAGTTTTTATGTGATTTGGTTTCCGTGAATTTACAAATTATATTTAGGGAGTAGGCAAGTGATAACGCTAATTGTTTCCGGCTCCCGAGGCTCAAGAGAGAACATGTCATTTAAACCTAACCGTTACTTAAATACTTTAAAGAATAGTTGTTTTATAGATTTAGATATTTTTGTGAAAATATATCATTTTGTATTTAAATCAGTTATGTAAACTACTCCTTTGAAAGCTCAAGAGGGTTTTATGTAAGATACCTTATTTTGAAAGCTCGAGAGGGTTTTGTGAAATATGTTAATTAGAATATCGAAGATTTTAATAAAAATATATTTGAGATTTTTATGGTATTTTAGTGATAAAATCCAGCTTTTAAAAATTTATGGTATTTTAATGAAAAAAATCTATCTTTTGTAAATATTAAGGTATTTTAACTGAAATTAAATCTTTTCATTTTAAGGTATTCTATTTAAAATCTAATTTTCAAAATTGATTTCTTGTAAGTTACAAATAGATGATAATTAAATTATTTTTAAATTGTTAAATTTGTTTTATTTTGTTTTAAAGATCTGTATTTCGGACCGTGCTCCGTGAAATGCTTTGCGTCTCACTCCATTAAACCTAAGATGTGCAATAATCCATACCATCAAAACATGGTTCCCCTAACGAATGTTGTAGAGGCGAAATTATAAAGGAAAATGATTTAAAGATTTTAATCTATTCTTTTAAGACTTTAGGGTATTTTAGTGAATTTCAATTCTTTTATAAAAAAAACGTGATAACATATAATCGTGATATGATGCCAAAGTGTGCGTGAGTGAGGTAGGTCATTACCCCGTGTGGTATTATCTAATTTATGTTAGCAAACTCTAAAATTCATATTGTCGCGCCCCGCTTCCCAAAATATGGAATACAAGGGTGACAAGGCCAGCCATGCTTCTACGATCAAGGAAAAATTCTGTCGTAGTCATATTTCGGCTTCTAGCATTATATGGTAATCAGTTAAATATAATACGGGTAAAAAGAATGCAGTCACTAAAACTATCGGATATAAAGAAATCTGAGCTCAATGAAAGTAAGCAAAAAGGCAACTAACCAGGGATATCAATGGAGAAATGTAACTAGTTCACTAGTCTGGAACTTCACGGTCTTCTCGAGATCAGACGAATCCACCTCTATCATTGAGCATGCATACTCAGGTCATCAGGGCGACATAATAGCAATATTATAATAGTATTAACGATGCAAGAAAAATAAAAGTAATAATGATGGAGATAATAAATGCAGGCAATCAATATGTCAATAACTGATGCAATGTATGATCTGTGTCCCTATTGGTCTCTAGTCACTTTTGAAATCGAGATACGGAAAGTAGTGATCATGTTTAACGAGGGTCTCGTACATACCCGAGACTATGGCCCATGATGCCCGGGACATAACCATGTCAGCCGGACCGCTAGGTCCAACCTAATATATAAGAGTCGTTCGAATGATCATCCTCTAAAATCACTGATCTCGCTAAATACAATTTCCTTTCCACTTCGATTTCCCCTTTTCCCCCAGGTTTCACTATTTATGAGTATGGGCTAGTTGTGTACAAGTATGCACCAATAACACGGTTTTATTCACTGTTCACTGTATTGTCACTATCACGAACCATTCACTTTTCACTGGCGTACTTGACACTCCTAAACCGATACCATTCACGTTCGACAATGCATTGTACACTGAAACTTAATAATTACGCGCACTATGACTAGAGGTATTACAGTCGGGTAAAACTGTGAATTATGCCACTAAACAATTTATATGCAGTACAAGTCACTATGCGTCTCATGGACTTATAAATATCACATTAAATCATACATTCAGAATTAAGTAAAATGATACAAAAGCAGTAATCAGTAAACTCGGTAGGAAGTTCCACGAACTTGGTTTCAAGTCAAACGGGTTTCAGGTTCGCAAATTACAGTCGTTTCAATCTAAGTGTTCTCTGCTGGAAATTCAGTTCCTGAACTGAAAGTCCATTTCATAACACAGTTTTCACCCTGTTGGGATCAAAATTAGGTGACGCTACAGTTGAACAATATTTAGGTTTATCAGTTAGGTTTCCAACTCACCAGACGGATCGATAATATCCATAGTTTACTGGAATTTATGAATTATATAGTATTGGGGTATACGTTCTGTCCCTGCTTCGGACTGCCGTCTGTACTGATGGTTTAAAATATGATTAAAATAGTAAACGATGGTAAAAACGAATTAAATCACTTCCAATATTTAGCTAACTGTTTTATCTTCGCTGCGGTATAGGATTACGCATAAAAAAACACTTTCATACAGAAACGTGAAAGCATTTCGATTCTAGTATCGACAGCCAGAGCTGCTCTGGACTGCAGTCCAGAGCCGTAATCTTCCCCTATTTTCATTATCATGACCCATTAAAATTTAATGGAAAGAATATATTACAGTAGGTTATAAAGTTAGCTTCGATATGAGTCCTGAAACGCCTCAATCCAATCTATACATAATTTATTATAAATTTTACGGTTTAGCATGTACGAAAGTTTTCAGGTTTTACGACAGAAATCGGGACACCATTTTACGTGAGCAAACGACATTGTTTTGTAACCAAAATCTTAAAGGATATTCATTATTACTCGGGCCATCTGTTGTGTTTACTTTTCGTCATTTTAAGGGGGTTTTCAAAGCATGGTTTGCATCGAACACTTATAATAATATTGAATCGCAATTGAAATGATTATATAATAGCATGAAGCAAGTATGTAAAACTTGCCTGGCGACGTATCGATGATGATACGGCAGCGAAGCGGCACGGTGGTGAACTATGGCTACGGCAGCAGCAATGGCGCGATCACGACTCGAGGGCGGCTAGGCCCGACACGGCAAACTAGACCTCGGCTTGAACTTGGGTTCGACGGCTCGGCAGTGATGGCTCGGATGATGCTCCGGTGACGATGACGTAGAGAGCGGTGTGCTGTTGGCAACGTCGTCGGCGTGGGTTTGGCCGGAGTTGCAGGGAAAGGGTGGTGTTGGGTCGGCCAGAGCTTGGAGTCGGGGCTTGGGCTTGCGATGGCCGGAGCTGCAGTGGTAGAGGGTGGTCGGGAGCTCGGGTGCAGCGACGGTGCAGAGACGGCTCCGACGAGGTGAGGAACCCGGCGAGGGGGGTGCGTAGGCGAGGGTGCTCATGGAAGGAGGTGGCCGCAGTTTTGAGGAGGAGGCGAGGGTGTTAATGAGGTTGCTATGGTCGGAGGTGATGCATGAAGAGGAAGGAGGTGGCCGCGATGGTTGATAGGTCCGTCAGAGGTTGAAGGTGGAGGTGTGGGTTGGAGTCACGATGGGTTAGGGTGGTGGTCGGTGGGTTCGGCCGGGGTTGAGGGGAGAGGAAGAAGGTGATGGGTTTAGGTGAGGAGAGAGGAGGAGCTGAAGGTGGTTAGGGCAGTGGTGTTGGTGTCGATGATAGAAGTGTGGCTGCGGTGATGGGTTGTGAGGTCGACGATGAGGCGAACTCTGGCGAGGGTGCTCGGGAGAGGAAGCGGGGATGTTACGAGGGTGCTATGGTCGGAGGCGATGCATGATGAGGAGGGAGGCGCGACAGTGAAGCAAAGGAGTAAGTAGGGTTTCTCACGACGAAGGCGGCGAGAAGAAGAAGAAAGAGAAGGAGAGAGAACGCGAAGGGGGAGAGAGAGAACGTGGGATCGAGAGGAGAGAGAGAGGGAGTGAACAAGGAGTGAGAGAGAGAGAGAGTGAGCGTGATGAGAGAGAGAGAGAGAGCGAATGGGGGGATTTAATTAAAATAATTAATTGAAAATTATAAGAAGAGAGAGAGATTAAGAACATGGGTTTAAAAGGGATTTAAATGGGGATTAATTAGGGGAAATAATGGTGATTAATATGAGAATTTATGGGGATTTAGTGTAGAATAATTATGTTTAAGTAGGGAGTTAAAGAGATGGATTAGATATGATTTGGATATATTTATTTTGAATTTTGAAATTTGAGAAGGTGTCTGTTAGGTAAAAAGGAGTAAAGGATCATTGGGCTTGTTGGGCTTGAACTCAAAGAAAATTTAGAAAGAAAAGAATGTGATTAAATATGGACTTGGGCTTATGGTTTTAAGCCTTAGGTTTGGTAGCAAAAGAGTTAGGGAAAATATTTATTTAAATACGGATTTAAAATACAAAGTGAGATCGGTTATTACACATATTAAATATAAAGGTAGTAGAAGTTACATGTATAGCTAAAAATCTATCATTAAAATATGGTTTTAACGACAATAAATTTGAGACGATTTCAGAGATTTGAGTAGCAATTTAAATTCACAAGGTTTATTTCATGAAGTTGATTATGATGACATGCATGAATTATAATAAGATTATAATAGCATGGATGCATGGATGTAGATTCAAAGTATATGGTTGTATAGAAATATAGCAAGGGATGTATTCAAGAGAAGAAGAAGGAGAGGGGGAGACTTACCTACGCAGTACAAAGCCTAAAATGATTCGGTGACATGACTATAAAAGAGATTAAAAAGTGAAGAAGAAAGAGAGGGACTTACGATTTCCGCTGGTATAAATACGGCGAGAGATGAGAAGAAGAAGTCTCGGTTTGAAGAACCGAGAGCGCTAAGCGAATATGATGGTGAGCTACCGACGTTGTTCGACGACTTGTGGAGTAACATAAAGAGAGTAGGGAGCTTCATAAAGACTTGGGCTTAAGAGAAGTAAGGTACGATTTTGCGGAGTTTCGACTTCGAAGAGTTTGGGAAGGGTCTTCAAGTGGTTTAAGGAGGATTTTTGGAGGAGAAATTCAAAGGGGAAGGAGTTGAGACAGCTATGATTTATATAGAAGAAAGGAAATGAAGAGTGGTGTAAAAACAACGTTAAAGAGCATTTAAAAGAATTTAATAAAGAAATGAAGAGTTGTGAACTCTCGGGTTGAATTGGCAGTTTTGTAGTATCGAAACGAATAGAAGAGAGCTCAAGGGTCATACATGCACGGGTGGAGCCCAATTGGCCAAGGTGGGGCCGACCAACCTATGACCCGGGCGGCCCTAGGTCAGCTATTTGGGTCATGGTTTAGGAGCTGGATCGGGTCGACGTTTTAAGTCCAAAACGATATATCTTTTTTTAAAAACGTTTCGTAGCCTTATGCAATGCTCGTGCAAACTCTTGTGCTCCCAAAACGTCAAAAGAAAAATAATAAAAATAATTATGACAGCAAGGATTCGAACATGCGGGCTAAAAGACAGCAGTGGAGAGGCTTAACCGGTAAGCAACAAGTTGTTTCTTACACTTATTTAACAAGAATTACTTATAACTCGATTCAAGAACAGAAAACATCAACGTTTATTAATTAAAACAAAAAGAGACGATACATGAAATTTAGGGTCGTTACAAAGAGTGTACATATATGCATGGAAATTGAAATATAAAACATAGCATTTTAACAATTATAGGAAACCCATGGCATAATCCCAACCAATGGCGTAATCCTCTAGCATATGAAGCATGAATTATAACGACTATGAAGTGTACAAGTATGGTATCGTAAACTAAATATATGAAACTAAGGAGAATGAATAATATAAGCGTAGCGTAAAAAGTAAAATAATTTAAGCGCGAACGTATAACGGGCAAAGTAAACGTAACATGAACGAGTGTTGTAATAGATGAATACTTACGAATAATGCAATTATAGTTTAAAATAGAACGAAACATTGTTTTGGAAATAAGGAGGCTGTTATGTTTTTAAAATAGATATTCATTTGAAATAAGCAGCGCAACCTTGACATTTTGGTTTTAAAAATAGGAAACGAATCGTTGGTTTTGAAATGAGTATAATCATTAGCATATCCATAATATCCCAAACGGGTAAATAATAAGACTCCACGAGTCAAATAAATAAAGGCTGCACTCGACAATCTATCCTCATCACATTCAGTACGAAATCTCCCTCGTATCGATGCCAACCAAACATCCAATTATAATCGGTACGAACCTCAAGTCGCGTACGCAAACACATATAGCTTATATAGTACGGACATCAAGTCGCGTACGACACATTACAATAATCATATATATATATATATATATATATATATATATATATATATATATATATATATATATATATATATATAGCCTACTAGTTATGAATTATATGTTAAGTGTATAACTTACAAATTAAGTATATAAGTTACGAACTATAGACTAATTTATAGTTACAGACTAAGTATACGGATTAAGTTTATACATTTTCTAACATAACATTATGGACTACGTATATGTGTTACGAATTATATAATTATAAGCTAAGTATATGAGATACAAACTATTAAAGAATACTAAGCGTTCTAACGTGACATTATACACTACGCGTATAAATTACGTATCTATACTAACTAAGTGTTCCCTAGAAATAGTTTTAGGGGTTACTATACGCCATCCACCCGACATCCCCCGTATATATAAATCTACTCACCAAACGCGTCTCGAGTTAGTCGAAGCTGACGACCGTCTTGCCCTTCCTCACCGTCTTGGAAGTCCCCGCAATTGATCCTAAACATGTAAAGATTAGTCGAGAAGGGCAGAATCAAAACATCAAGCAAAATAGCTAAAAAAAACCTTGGAAAATGCACGGTAGACGTATGTACCAGCACAAGGCAGATGATCAGTCAAATTTACTGCACATTTTTATGGATTTTCCCTATTATTATTAAGTACTAAAATGTGTTAATTGTAAATAAAGAACATATGTGGGTTTATTTATAAAAAGATTATTATCATATATTTCTTCATTTATAATTAATATAATTAGGAAAATATATACATATCATATTTAAATAAAATATCCATGAGATTATTTATTATTAAAATATGCATATCATATCAAATATTCTTAACCAATATTCTTAAGATATCATATCAATTAATTGGTTAGAATAATATCTCAAATAAAACAAATACTACTAATAAGATGATTTGAGATATTGTGCAGGTATTATAATAGATCAGCTCAGGTCTGAAATACAAGTAGAAGATCTACAACAAATCGGTTCACCACACCAAATCTGTCGAATATTAGGAGCAAATTGAAAAATCTTGCAATAGTAGAGACTAAGAGATATATTTTAGAATCTTTTTATCAAAAAAATCTCCAAATATCGAGAAGAAAAGGCACGAAAAATTTGGAGGCACGAACCCACCAAACAGCAGCGGAAGCGCGGTCAAAGGTGCCATAGGCGGCGGAATCGCAGTCTTCTGGTGGCCGTAGGATTTGAAACTTCAGGGTCTTGATCGTAATTTGACACACTTCAACATGACATCTAAGGTTTCACATTCCAGAGCCTATAAAAAGACCGAGAGCATCTATCATCAAGGGAAATATTATCGAACTATCTATCTATCGATCGAGCAATCTAGATCTATCGAGCAAATTAGGGTTTTTAGTTCTTTTAGATTTTTTTAGTAATCAAATTTTGTAATGCAAAAGTTTCAATAAAAGGTAATTTCTTTCTTTTAATTTTGTCTCATTACTTTCCGCACTTTTATTTTTGTTATTTCTTATGGGTTTCTTATTCTTCCACCTTTCTTTTACTTCGTTTTTCCGATTGAGCGAGTAAATTCTCGCATGTTAGGGTTTGTAGAATATGGTAGTATAATAGATGAAAAAAATCCCTTAATTTCTTTTTAAATTTTAATTTTTATAAACTTTAGCAAAGGAAGTCTTAACTCTCTTATTCGGACGTGCTATCAATTCATGATAGTTACGACCACGATTTGAGATTCGATAATACTTGCTCAATCCGAAAAACCCTACAAAACCTTCTCTTATAAAATTTTCAAATCTCCTTAGTATAAAACGATAAAAATTCCACCTTTCTTTATTAACTCATCTAAAATAAGAAAAATAGTTCATCGTTTCCCTGTGGACGACCCGTACTCACTATCGACTAGCTATTGCGACACCGTTATTGATTGCGGTAATTAGGACACATAAAAACGTAGTTTTTCAAATCAATCAGCAGATGTCTGGTCATAAATCAAAATCCAACCAGAGACTTAAAGACAGACGTCTGTTCAAGGGACAAATGTCTGAAGCTTAGATAGACAGATGTTGGAAGAACAATTTAAATGCAACCCGAGACTTTAGAATAAACGTCCGAAGAACAGAATGACAGACGTCTGTGGCTTGAGTCCAGACGTATGACCAACAAAATCACACAAAAATACATAGAAGGAAGACGTCTGAAACTTCTGAGCCCAGACGTCTGCATAAGAAAACCGCAGAAATGAATTTTCTAAAAATTGCATAATATTAAAAATCCAAATTCTTGCATCAAAATACCCTCTACTATCCAAAATAAAGTGTAATCACCAAGTAAACCATACTAGATCTATCACAACTAGTGGGTCACTTAAACAACCAAGTTTAGAAGAGTTTAACCCGAAAAAAGCGATTTTTATGTAGAAAATACACCTTTCATAGCACATGCTTTGAAACTCGAAGAACTTGGTGAAAGAAGAATTTTTACCTATTTGGATAAGAAAATAGGAGATACAAGCTCTGGGGATGTCTACTTGAAGGTTGTGAAGGATTCTCTTGAAGTCTTGAAGGATCTAATGGGGTAACTTGGTGCTTTTCATGGATTTTAATGGAGGAGCTAAGATTTTTAGTGGAGGAGTTAGGGTGAGTTAGAGATATTGGTGGGAGATGGAGAGGAAATGAGAGAATGAGAGAGAAGAGGGATGAGAGAGTGAGAGGGATGAGCGATGAGGTTAAGGGAGTGGGCATGGGATAGGCATAGGATAGGCATACGCACTCACTCTCTCAAATATTTTTTTTAATTCCAATAAATTAAATACCCATATCGAATTTTATCAAGATAAAATTCCATAATCCCGATTTATAACAATAAATGTATATACATATACCGATATATGAAAACCCAAATCCATTCTTGTTATCATATCCATAAAACTCATAATATTATTATTTAAATTCTAAAATAATATTTTCTAAATGTTACAATTATACCCAAACTTGAAACTTCGGGCTTGGATGGGTTCGGGCGGGTTTAAGCAGGCGGATCGGGTTTTGCGGTTTTTCGGGCTTGGTCCGTTGTAAATTATTAAAATAATCGAAAAAGTAAAACTTGTGACAAATGCTACCCCCCACACACTGAAGAAATGATTTTAAATTATATGTTATAAATTATAACTTAAACACAATATAATAAATTAAAATGATTAATATTTTGTCTATGGTATACACTGTGGATTGAGTCTAGTTGAATTTAGGAAGCTGGTTTAGTTCGGGCCGAGTTTATGGTTCGGACGGACGGGTTTTGTACTAAAGCCATACCTGGCCCAAAAATATTACAGCTAATTTGAAACCCGCCAGTTCAGTTTTGGGCCGGGTTTATGGTTCAGGCCAAATCTATGTTATGCCACAAAACCCCGAAAATATCGGGTCGGGTTTAGGCAAACCAGGCCCGACTTTCACCCCTAATTGCAGCATCATTCATGTTGGTTAACCTGATTCTATCTCAAATGTGAACTATACCACATATTTATACATGATATACTCCTTAAATCTTGTAAATTGTCATGGAAAAGAGTCTATTTTTATTTGTATTCTTTTAAACCTCGAAATTTAAGCGGTTAAAAATCTAAATTTTTGCTTGATTTATAGTTGAATTCAGTTTTATCAATCATTTATATTAATCGAAACAGATGTTGTAAATGTATATTTGATAAAACAAGTAGTAATACCCATGGACGGATGCATAAAATTTGGTCAGTGAGGGCAAAATAAAGACAATGATGTTTTATTGAAAAGTCATATTAAATAATAGTATATAAAAACATTACACAATTTAAAAAGTAAAGAATAATCTTTAAAATTAATATAAGGATTTGAAAATTTCCATATTATAAAAACATATTGGAATACATAGCATTGATATGAAGTATCTTTACTATTATAAATAAAACACACATACCATCTTCTCATTTTTTAAAGAAAATCCAAAAAAAGGAAAAAAAAATCTTTAATTTATCTTTAAAAGAAAAGGTGTCTACCCCTCCTCCCCCCCTTGCTCTCTAAATTTGTGCAAAAATCCAGTAATCTAGTAAAAATAAATAATGCAAATACTAGGAATTGTCCAGTAATCTAGTAAAAATAAATAATGCAAATACAAGGAATTCAAAAATAAATAATGGAAAGGAATTGAACACACAACCTTCAACTGGGAAACTGTTTGACTTATCATCTAGGCTAGACTCCAATACTAATATCATATAGCATATGTATATATAAAGAGAATAATGGAGGAAAGAGGCCATAGGAGGGAATTCCCTCCTATGGCGTCGAAAAAATACCCCCTCCATCAATTTTTCCGACGATCGGCCCCCATCATCTTCATCGTCATCATCTAAGATGTGCGTACACCAAATTTCATGTGATTCTACAACTTTTTCACCGTTGATTTAGCAATGTAAAAAGTTCTATTGTCGGTAAACCGTTAATTTTGAACCCACTAAATCAACGGTGAAAAAGTTGTGGAATCACATGAAATTTGGTGTACGCACATCTTAGACGATGACGATGAAGATGATGGGGGCCGATCGTCGGAAAAATTGGTGGAGGGGGTATTTTTCCGACGCCATAGGAGGGAATTCCCTCCTATGGCATCTTTTCTCCATTATTCTCATATATAAAATACATTCTAAAATATATTACTTTCTTGTTGCGGATATAATTCTTTTGTTTTTTGACAAAAATTCAGCGGGGGCAATTGCCCCGCTGGCTCCATGTAGATCCGTCTCCGCCAATACCAATAATTGAGATGCCAATTAATAACGTCATAGTAAGCTCATTGAAGACAGGATTAAATTTGTTTGCCAATCTTTCAAATCCCTTTTGTGCATGACTTCAATCCTCTCCCCAACATAAGAACAAGAATCATTATTTTTTGCTTCATCATATAGCTAAAATATATTTGAAGTTAACTCCCATCAAGATCTAATTTTAATCAATCCGTAACCTTGCTTTTATCTCTTAGAAGTGCAACTACAAAAGATGTGTTAGTTTAGATCTCTACTTGTATAGTTATAATAAACAGTTATATATGAAAAAAGCAGCTAAGGACATATTATTTAAAACTCTTCACGTAAATACTGTAGTTCGTGGCACATCAAGATATATCTAGTACTCTATGACAATGCAAGTTAGCAACAACAAGAGATTTAGGTTTGAAACATCCTTCTCGGTCTTGCAAAAAAAAATCTACAAAATTAAAATGATGTTGTAATACTTTGTCCGACTTTTGAAGTTATGTCATATTGACATCTCAGCTATAATATTTGAAAGATAAATGCAAAGGCTCCATTCAGAACAAAAAGCACAAGAGATATACGATATGATATTTCTTCTTTCTAAAGTTGATTAGGAAGTTTTGGAATGTCTTCTCTTCAATGCCTATTAGGGCAATTACAAAAGAATAAAAGAGTAAAAAAAAAAAACCCAAAAGAAAAAGGAAAATACAAGAAAAATAAAGACTAGACCTCACATCAATTTGATCAAGCTAGAGCAATATCCTTTCTTGAGCAACAAGATCCAAGACCAAATCCACAAAGGCCAACTTGATGACCTTGTGGTTCTTCATCTCATTGAGCTTTAGATAGCAATGCAACAACTCTTGCAACCTTGGCATCTTCCTAATGCCATAAGCCTCCACCATCTCCTCCATGGACTCCTTGAAATCCCTATAAGGATCTCTAGATGCCATTGCCATCATCACACTTGTCCTCAAGAAGCTACTTGAGCTCCTCAAGTCTTCCATCAATGACTTGGTGCTTGTAGGAGAGAAGAAGAACCTAGTTGAGCTTATAGGGGCTCTTGGTATTTCAAATTGCATTGATACCTCAAGATTTCCCATTTGTCACACACACACACACACACGGAGAGAGAGAGACACACAGAGAGAGTAGGAGGGACAAATGGAAGTGTTTTGGTGTCAAGGATCAGAGACATTTATTTATAGGAAGAAGCTGGACTGCAATAGCATTATGGGATTACGGCAGTAGTTATAAAGATTAATTATTGGAAATTGTTCAATCTAAATAGAGATTAATTATTGTTACTAATTATGAGATGACAAAAAAACTTATGTAGTTGCTAAATTAATGGAGTATTTTCACCTGATCAAGTTGTTTATATGTTAAAATGCTAGCCGGCAATAGATTAATGAGGAAAAATATCTTCAACAAGCATGTGTAAATTTTCAAACTAGTTATAACATAAAATATTAAGCACCTAATAAGGATCGCTAAAATATACTACGGGGAGAATTTATAAAACATCATCGACTTGTTAGTTTCGTTGTCTTTGGAGGTTTTCTGCACCAATCAAATTTTTTGGGAGTTTTCTGAGATATGACCAAATATATTTTTTGGGGTTTACCGAATCTTCTAGCATATATTTTTTGATGAAAAGTTTATTCTCAGCTTATGTCAATAATCTCAATAGTATATTAATAAAAGTTGATGAACTCATTATTCACAAAATAGCTTATGTAGTTAATTATGTGAATCGGTATATATCGTTGATGGTTTTTCTTTTACAGAGCAAACGGATTATCAGCTAATAACTGATATTAAATCGTCAACTAGTGTGTAGGGACCGGGTGGCCTAATCCGACAGTCAAATCGACGATGCACTCCAACCACACTGTTCTACACATTGAGTGATCTATGTGTGCGAAAATTTTATTAATATGATGCATTACAAGTGACGGATCAAACATTTACAAAATGGATGGCTTTTAAACATAATAAAAATGTCATACATCGAGGACACTTGATCGAAGACATAAAAGGTGTCAAATCGATCAAAATTTCTGATATATAGATCACTTCATATGCAAAACAAGTTAGCCGGAGTGGATCGTCGATTTGACGGTTGGATTAGCCTATCTAATAGGCTAGCCGATGGTTCTTATTGTAGGGTTTCGGCTCTATGGTCGTGACATTCATGGACCACGGTGGAAATAATAAACAATAATTTTTCAAATATAGAACCAAAACCAAACTAAGATCATCAAATAGATGTAATAGCAAAAAGAAAAGAGAGCAAGTTTAGAGTGTTACATCTTTTGTAGCTCGTTAGCCATCTCTCCTTGGATTCCGGCTAGTCTCTACGAAATCCGAAACAATTTTGCTCGGTGGTCTTCTGGCTGAAGATGATCCACCTTGAGATAACTCAAACACAAGTTTTAGTTTCAAATTGATCTCATCAAAATAAAGCAACCCACTAATTAAACTTGCTGAGAATGATTATTAGGGATATAAGTTAATATTACTCACTAATTCCTTCTCATTTTCTTTTTCCTTTCTCACTTGAATAAATTCAAGAGAGAGAGAGAGAGAGAGAAGGGTGAGAGTAAGATGATTATGCTGAGTCAAAAAAGAAGTAGCCATGCTTATCAAAATAAGTTCTAGCCTTTTCCAAAAACAACCATCCACTTCTTTTATCAATGACTCACATTCCCATTTATTTAAAAAAAATAAAGAAACCTAATGGTTATCATCTCACTTTCCATGTGTATCCCTTACACACAATTATCATGTATTAGCTAAACTTGTGTGTGCATCTCATACACACAACTTAAATGTATTAGCTAACATGATACATATATTTATATCATATATAAGTATAAAGAGAAGAAATAATAAAATGAACATGATATTAGTTAATGTGTATATATATCAATATATAAATATACATTTAATTATTGAATCAACACTTGATTTATTAATTCGGTTATATCACATATATACCATCTAATATCATTAAACACTCGATTAAAATATGTGTATCAAATACACGCGTTTAATCGAACTCGTGCACGTATCCCTATACGTGCCCTACATCGTTTCGCCTGTGCTGGAAAACCTCCGTCTGGGACTCTAAAGACTCGACAATATGCTGGCAGTAAGTAAGGATCATATCCATAGCCCACAAGCACATCAGCGGTACTAGCTACACGTAACGGCTACCCACGTATTGATCGAAAGAAGGTCAACGAGTAAACTTATCCGAACCCTATAAAGTCTATCAGTGACGATCGTCGTACAGTCCGGTCTCTTTGTTTAAGAGTATCGCATATCGGGTCTAGGGTTTGGAATCTGTCAAACCCCAAAAACTCGATAAGTCATGCGACATAGGACTCATAACCAACCGGAGATACAACTGATAACACTTATCAATTTATCTCCACTGCAGTGACCACTGACTTGTAGTTGCAATCATGTCCTACACAGCGCGATATCAACTCCGTATACCATAAGAGACGAATCCCCTCGACCGCTCACTGCCTCTACGTGTTTCATGACTATACCCAAAAAAACCTGTTTGCATGACTCTTTTGAGCCATGGTAGGGTAGAAAACTAAGTATAGTAGGAACACACATGAGACACTATGGCGATCTCAGGTCTCAGGGACTACCATGTACTTATGTCATCGGAAAACTGCTATCTGACATCGGTATATTACCAAGTAAAAGTTCTTAGTGAGTCCGTCCAGTGTAACTCATCTAATGAGCACCTGTATACAATCCTCAGTGTCAAACACCAATAGCTATGGGATTAGCTATAGCCCTCCAACCGGATCAGAAAACGTACACACTAGTCTAAACTACCGTTGCCTAGTCTCAATACTCCTACAACTAAGGACATTTAAGAATGTGCTTATCGACTACTCAGACCCCACTAGTATGTTCTCCATCATCGTCATGGTAGTCAAGCAAAATCCTAAGAGTTTTATCTCATGTCTAAACGATACATGATAATGAATAAAACGCATCACGTGAAAGATAAAGACAAATCAGTTAGCATACTATTATCTCGAGTAAAATTGTTCTCTCGTATAGGTCCTCCTTAAATTACAATAATTGCCTTGAGGGCACCTATATCCAACAATCTCCCACTTGCACTTAAGGCCAATTATTGCGGTACCGTATACCGAACTTCTGTGCTAATAGTTTCACAAACTGTGTTCGAGAACTAGCTTCAATGAGTGGACCCGGCACAACGCTTCTCTTTGTTTCTTCGTGCATCTCAACTTCACGGATATCAAATATCTCCTAAACTGAGTGATACCTGCCTTAGTATTTGCCTGGACAGACGATGGAATCATATTCATAAATGAACAATTATATCCAGCGAATTCTCAGGCGGTATCCTTTGCCGATTCATAATTAGTATCCGGCACCACGACTACCTCATTATCCCACTTGGAACTCTTTCCAATATACCGCTCCTCAGAAGAGAGCAAACTGTATAACTCACGACAGACATTTTTGTAAGTTGGTCTTAGCATCTCTACTAGGGTTTTAACAAAAGCATGTAAGCTATTTTTAAAATTCTAAAGAGCTAAGTTAACTAAGCATGAATCAAACTAGAGATTAAGGTTTTAAAACAAAATAAAAAGGAATAGATCTAAGTGAATGGAAGCTACAACCTTTGTAGATCAGTCCTTCACTTCAATTGCTCCGTGTAGAAGTCCTAGAGCTCCTCTATGACACCACTTGAAATTGGAACGAGATTGCTAGAGGTCTTTGTCATCTATGATGATCCACCACGAAGCTTCTCACTCTCAAACTCTTACTTCACTAATCTTTGAATAAGTGAAGGTAACAACCTATACTAATTTACTATATTAGTATAGGTTGATGAAGTGGGGAAGTTTCTCACTAAAAATCCTTTCTTTTTCTTTTTCTTTTCAACTTAGAAAAATCCCTAGAGAAGAAAAGTAGAGGAGGATGAACTTGGCTAAGATGAATGAATCTTGGAGATAAGAATGGGATTAATAGATAAGTATGGATGGATAAAACAAAATAAAAAGAATGAGTCATGGTTACCAGAGCCTTTGAGAACCTCATAGAAGCCATGACACATCTTTTCATTTTGTTTTATTCATTTATATTTATCAATATCTTTTCTTTTTCTCCAATGTGATTCTTATATTGCCATGTTCTTTGTATCATCAACCATGATACATACATACATACATACATACATACATACATATATATATATATATATATATTTATAAAGAAAAGAATTGTAATGAGTAACTATTTAATTATTAAATCAATACTTGATCTAATAATCCGGTCATATATTATATAACCCGACTAATATCAAAAAACGCTAGATTAAAATACGGTATCATATACTCGTAGTTAATCAAGTTCCCGCACATATCTCCATATGCGCCCTACTCCGTTTCTCTTGATCTTGGAAATCTCTATGTGAGACTCTTAAGACTTGTCAATACGCTAGCAATAAGTAATGATCATATCTGATATCCACATGCCGTCAGCGGTACTAGCTGGACGTACCAACTACTCAAGTATTGAATGAATAGAAGATCAACAAGCAAACTTGTTCAAACTTTCGTAGAGCCAATAAGCAATACTTACCGCACAGTCCAGTCTCTTCGTCTGATATGTCGCATATTGAGTCTGGGGGTGGTAGAATCGTCAGACCCCAATAACTCGATAACTCATGCCGATGTGTGGCCTGTAACCAATCGAGAAACCACTGATAACACTTATCAGTAAATCTCATTAGCTCTGGTTAGGGACTTACAGTTATAGCCAATCGCGCATAGAACAACATCAACTCCCAATACCGGGAGAGACGAACCCCTCCTATCGCTCACTGCCTCCATGTGTCTCAGAACTGTACCCAAAATCCACCTGTTCGCACGACTCAGTAGAGCCGTGGTAGGGTGGAAATCAAAGCACAGTGGGAAGCACACAAGACGCTATGACGATTTCGGGTATACAGACTAACCTGTACAAGTATCACCGGAGAAGTGCTATTTGACAATAAGTATAATACCATCTAGGAGTTCTCAGCGAGTCCGTTCAGTGTACTCAGTCTTTAATGAGTATATGTATACAATCTTTGATGTAAACACCAATGGATATAGGATCATCCATCGCCCCAATACTGGGTCAAGAAATGTATACACTAGTCTACTCTGGAATATCGATGCCCTGTCTCGATACTCTCTTGACTAGGAACTGTTAAGAATGTGCTTGTGGACTACACATGCCCCACTAGTATGATCTGCATCATAGTCATGGTAGTCAGCCAACATTCTAAGGCTTTATCAACATGTATCAATAAGACAGTAAACTCAAACAGATGAACATGTTAAGATAAAGAGCAACCAGACAGTATACTATCATGTCGAGCAAGAAAGTTCTCTATATATATGTCCAAGTATCCACTATAATATACAATAATGGCCTCTAGGGCATACATATTCATAACAATCTGTAATGACTTTGAATTTACTGTACGAAATTTTTTCAATTTAATGTACAGAAAAGAATTTGAAAGCCTGAGTACAATTTAAATTTAATTTTTGTTTAAGAATAGCAAGAAACAACTTGTAGCTCACTGGTAAAGTTTTGCACTGCTGTGACGTAGCCCCTGTGTTCGAATCCCATCAAACACATTTATTTTCTTCAGATTTTATTTTTAAACTCTTTGGAAGCCCAAAAGTTTACAACTGCAATGCACATAAAAATGAAAAGTTTGGAAAAATAAACATGTGTAAAAGGGTTTAAATACAGACATGGACACGTGTACAAAATCCACCGGCCTAACTCCCTAATTCGACCGGCGAGATCCCTTGTAGGGTCGGCGGTCCCTCCGTAGGGGATGAGGCCCATACTTTGCACAAGTGTCTCTTCTCCTACTCCCATCACCCCTGCACTGTTTGATTACTCTGCAATCAAACAGAGACCCCTCATTTATCTAATTTATTATATTTTAATGCATTTTAATTCACTATTTTAACCCCAAAACCCTAATTCCACACTATAAATACTATTCCATGCCCTAGCCCTTCCTCATTCTGAAAATTCTAACCAAAACTCTCAAATTTTCTCAAGTACAAGTGGAGTAGAAGAGGAGTTAGCCAACGACTAACTTCCGGCGAGAAATCGAGGCTATTCCGGCGACTCAGCGACGCCACGACTACCAATCTCTTTTCTTCTACTTTCTCTTAACCCAATTCACTAGTAAGTCCCTCCAAATCTTTCTATCTCTTGAATTTCTTTTTAATCAAAATCGGTAAAAAGTGGAGTTATTATCGATGTTCCTTTCTCTAAAGCATATAACTCCATCTTCTTTTAACTTTTGATTAAACAAGTTGTAACACTTCACTTATAAGTTTAATACTCATGTCTAGAATAAATTTTATCCAAGAATCTTTTGTAAAATAATCACAATTTAAATTTTTCGTTAAAATACCATGAACTTTACATACCACATTTTAGTATGTTATTAATACTTTACCTTTAGAAAACTTCACGGGGTAATGACCTATCCCTCACATACACACATGTTTCCATAGCACATTGTCTCTTGAACATATTTTGTTATCTTATTACATCAAAATACCATGTACTATAGAAACGGTTTTCTTTTAGATTGTATTTAAAATCCCTTTGCGATTGTGCCTCTACAACCCTTTTTAGGGGACCCGCTATTGGATGGTACGGATTATCGTACATCTTTGGGCTAGTAAAGCGCGATGCAAATCTCCTCACGGGGCATCCGGTCTCGAAAGGTTTTTGATATGATTTTAAAGAAAAACGAAATTTTCTATTTAATAATAAAAATTAATTTTTAATAATTACATAAATATTATAAATCCATATATTTTCTAAATATAATAACTTATATTTTTTAAATAAAAGAATTACAATTTTTATTAAAATACCATCAAGATATCAATACAAGACAAGATTACAGTAAAATACCATGAACTATTCAAGTTAAGGTAATTATCACTAAAATACCTCAATTCTTAAAATACACATCCATGGAAACCTTAAATAATACAAATAATTTCTCAAGGTTATTTTGAACTATATATTAAAAATATTTTTCATAAAACCCCCTCGAGCTATATAAAACACTGTTAAGGACTTTAGTAAATAAGGACTTTAATTAATATTGGTTAATATATATATATATATATATATATATATCAAATTATTAAATCAACACTTAATTTAATAATCCGGTTATATCATATATAATCCGGCTAATATCAAATATATAAATATATATAGAGAATAATGGAGGAAAGAGGCCATAGGAGGGAATTTCCTCCTATGGTGTCGAAAAAACACACCATCCATCGTGTTTTCCGACGATCGGAATGCATCATCTTCATCGTTATCATCTAAGATGTGGGTATACTAAATTTCATGTGATTCTACAACTTTTCACCGTTGATTTAGCAATGTAAAAAGTTCTATTGTCGGTAAACCGTTAATTTTGAACCCACTAATTCAACGGTGAAAAAGTTGTAGAATCACATAAAATTTGGTGTATCCATATCTTAGATGATAACGATAAAGATGATGCATTCCTATCGTCGGAAAACACGATGGAGGGTGTGTTTTTCGACACCATAGGAGAAAATTCCCTCCTATGGCATCTTTCCTCCATTATTCTCATATATATATATATATATATATATATATATATATATAAATCATTGAATCATTCAATAATTCGGTTATATCATATATAATCCGGCTGATATCAAATATCGCTAGATTATTATACTGTATCATATACTCGTATTTAATCAAGCTCCCGCACATATCTCCATACGTGCTCTACTTCGTTTCGCTTGAGCTAGGAAACCTCTATGTGGGACTCTAAAGACAAATCAATACGCCGGCAGTGGGTAATGATCACATCAGATACCCACAAACCGTCAGCGGTACTAGCTGGACGTAACGGCTACCTAGGTATTGAACGAATAGAAGATCAGCAAGTAAATTTGTCCAAACTCCCGTAGAGCCTATAAGCAACACTTACCTTACAGTCCGGTCTCTTCGTCTGATATGTCGCATATCGAGTCTGGGGGTGGAATAGTCAGACCCCAATAACTTGATAGATCATGCCGATGTGTGAGCTATAACTTTTTGAGAAACTACCGATAATACTTATCAGTAAATATCATCAGCCCTGGCCAGGGACTTGCTGTTATAGCCAATCGAGTATAGTGCAACACCAACTCCCAATATCAGGAGAGACGAAACCCCTCCTATCGCTCACTGCCTCCATGTGACTCGGGGCTGTACCCAAAAACCACATGTTTGCACGACTCAATTGAGCCGTGGTTGGGAGAAAATCAAAGCACGGTGGTAACCATACAAGACACTCTGACAATCTCGGGTCTACAGACTAATCTGTACAAGTGTCACCAGAGAACTGCTATCAGACGATAGCTATGTACCATCTAGGAGTTCTCAGTGAGTCCTGTTCGGTGTACTCATTCTCCAATGAGCGCCTGCGTACAATCTTTGATGTCAAACACCAATGGCTGTGTGATCAACCATCACCCCATATAGGATCAAAAAACGTACACACTAGTCTACTCTGGAATATCGATGCCCTGTCTTGATACTCTCTCGATTAGGAACTGTTAAAGGATGTGCTTGTGGACTACACAAGCCCCACTAGTATGATCCGCATCATAGTCCTGGTAGTCAAGCCAACATCCTAAGGGTTTTATCAATATGTATCAATGAAATAGTAAACTAAAACAAGTGCACATATTAAGATAAAGAGCAACCAGATAGCATACTATCATGTCGAGCAAGAAAATCCTCTCTCTCTCTATATATATATATGTCCAAGCATCCACTATAATATATAATAATAGTCTCTAGGGCAAACATATTCCTAATAGCATGTTCCCGAAGAATAGTATGGTAGTGGCCTGTGTGACCTGCCCTACCGGCATGAGAAAGTGGAGGCTGTGTTAGGCCCGTAAGCCATCCCTCCTAATGGGACGGTGATCAGTCATATTTACTGCATAGTTGTACTGTCATTTTCCCTATTATTGTTAATTACTAAAATGTGTTATTTGTAAATTAAGAACATATGTGGGTTTATTTGTAAAAGGATTATTGTCATATGTTTCTTAATTAATAATTAATATAATTGGGGAATATATGCATATCATATTTAAATAAAATATCCATGAGATTATTTATTATTAAAATATGCATATCATATCAAATAATCTTAACCAATATTATAAAGATATTATATCAATTAATTGGTTAGAGTATTATCTTAAAAAAAAGAAATGCTACTAACAATTTGATTTGAGATATCGTGCAGGTATTATAATAAATCAGCTCAGGTCTGATATATAAATAGGAGACCACAGCAAATCGATTTACAAAACCAAATCTGCCGAATGTTAGGAGCAAATTGAAGAATTTCGCAATGGCAGAGACTAAGAAATATATTTTCATCAGAAGGATCTCCAAATATCGAGAGAAGAGAGCACGAAGAATCTGGTGACTCAACTCCACCAGCCGGCGACGGATTCGCGGCTAAATAGGGTATTGGGTGGCGGATGTGCAATCGTTTGGTGGCCGTAGGATGTGAAAACTTAGGGACTTGATCGTCTTTGCACACACTTCAATATGACGTCTAGGGTTTCAAGTTTAAGAACATATAAAAAGACCGAGAGCTATCTATCTATGATCAATTGAACTATCTATCGACCGATCTACCGATCAAGCAATCTAGAGAAAACTAGGGTTTTATAATTATTTTCTCAGCGAGCAACTTCTGTAATGCTATAGTTTATTCAATAAAAGGTAGTTCTTTCTTTTAATTTTTCCGCATTTACTTTCCGCAATTGCTTTCTGTATTTACTTCCCGCAATTTTAATTTCTGTTTAACTTATGGGTTCTGTATTCTTCCACCTTTCTTTTATTTCGTTGATCTCCATGAGCGAGTAAATTCTTGCTTGTTAAGGTTTGTATGATAAGGTAGAATAATGAATGAACAATATCTCTCATTTTAAAGTTTTAAATTTTATAAATTTTAGCAAAATAAATGTTAACCCTCTTATCGGATGTACTATCAATTCATGATAGTCACGACCACGATTTCAGATTAGTTAATACTTGCTTTGTTGAGAGCTTGAGATAAATATGAATCAATGGAAGAACAAGGGTAAGCAGAGGGAAACCCTAATTCCCTCCAAGAACCCTAATCCATATTCATCGCTATTTCTCTAGTATTAAATAATTAAAAATAAAAAGAATTATTTTTACAACTCCATCCATTAACTACTAAGTCCTATAAACCCTACAAGCCCTTCTCTTATAAACTTTTCAAATCTTCCTAGTATAAAACGATAAAAATCCCATCTTTCTTCTATTAACTCATCTAATACAAGAAAATTAGTTCACCATTTTCCAGTGGAAGACCCGTACTCATTAGCAGCTAGCTATTGCGACACCGTTATTGATTGCGGTAATTAGAACACACAAAGACACACCTTTTTCGAGCAAATCAAATGGCGCCGTTGCCGGGGAAATGGTCGTAATATTTTTCTTGTTATTCGGGTTGATTTCTAATAAAAAAACAGAAAAATAAAAATAAAAGAGAACCAAAAACCGCATTTTGTGTTTTTAACGATTCTTGTGCGAGTTTTGCAAGAAATCTGGAGTAATTGGAGCGAACCAACAGAGATTCAGAGACTTTCAAATTGGACCAGAGTAGCATTGGAGTGCTGTGACAATTCATGATAGTTACGACCACGATTTGAGATTAGTTAATACTTGCTTTGTTGTGGGCTTGAGATAAATAGGGATCAATAGAAGGACAAGGGTCAGTAAAGAGAAATCCTAATTCCTTCCCAGAACCCTAATCCACATTCATCGCTATTTCTATAGTATTAAATAATTAAAAGATAAAAAGAATTATTTTTAAAACTCCATCCATTAACTATTAAATCCTATAAACCTTACAAGCCCTTCTCTTATAAACTTTTCAAACCTTCCTAGTATAAAACGATAAAAATCCTATATTTCTTCTATTAACTCGTCTAAAATAAGAAAAATAATTCACCATTTCCCTGTGGACGACCCGTACTCATTAGCGGCTAGCTATTGCGACACCATTATTGATTGCGGTAATTAGAAAAATAATTCACCGTTTTCCTGTGGACGACCCGTACTCATTAGCGGCTAGCTATTGCGACACCATTATTGATTGCGGTAATTAGAAACACAAAGACACACTTTTTCGAACCAATCAGACGGCGTGAGAGTTGCATTTGCAGGAAGTGCAGTTGCTTGCCATTGATTCTGCACAGAAGCGAAATACCAAGTTTTAGTACCTCGAACCTAAGGGTAACCAACATATAGTGAACCACGATTTTGTTCGAGAAACACGACACACGAAGTGTGGAGTGGAAAGAGAAAAGTGTCCCAGCGGGCGTGCCGGAATCTGTTTACCGCCAAAGGCTGGACCGAGACGTTGATACGTCTAGCCTGAATTTGGGGGCATGCTATTTGGACATATCCGTCCACCTCTCCAAAGATGCGACGTATATCGGAGATTTGGATAGATGCAGCCGTTGTAGCATGACTTTATCAGATTCCCCCTCTTTGAAGGGTTTTTTTTATTGTGGGGACGATCTTCCCTGCAGGCGAAAGCCCCTGCAGTTAATTACGTTATCGCAACGTGATAACCATTTTCACCTGCTCCGGTAGGTCACTTCGTATCGTTTTATGTTTGTTTATATGTGTTTGCCCTTGAATTGTATACGGAGACTATTTTATGTCGTCGCCCATAGGGCGCGGATTAGTCAAAATCCATATATTTATGAATTTGGGTTTTGAACTTAGGTTGTATGTTCCATCAGTTCAAAAAATATTTTATTTAATTTAAGGACCGTTAATCTGGTTTGAGATTAAGATTGACTTAAATATATATGTGAGTATTTGGGCTCAATTTTTTTTTAACTAAGGATACGTTAGTCTTGTATGATACTAAGATCAACTTAGCAATGAGCTAGATTGTGAGGAAATTTCAGAGACTTAGCCAATTTGGGCTGAGTCTTGGGTTTTTTCCCTTATCAGAAGTGCTAAGCACCTAATCTTTTGATTATAGATATGATATCCAATTACTGCTCTGATGTTCACGTGCGTATCACATGAGGCGCTCAGAATTGGGCATTGCCCTATCAGTGCTAAGCGCTTAGTCATTTTGACTATAGAGTGCTAAGCACTTTCTTTTTTTACAGCGCTCACATGTAGAACATGTGAGGCGCCTGAACTTTATTCATGGGCGCTCACATGTGAAGCACATGAAATGCTGAGTTTTCTTTTTGAACGCTCACGTGTGTTTCACGTGAGGCGCTGAGTTTTAGGCGCTCACGTGCGTTTCACGTGAGGCACTGCAATGGTGCTAAGCATTAATCTGTTTTGCTTTCTAGCGCTCACGTGCTATTACTTGAGGCGCTAATTTTT
Source organism: Agapanthus africanus (assembly GCA_030015575.1). Classification (NCBI taxonomy): domain Eukaryota; kingdom Viridiplantae; phylum Streptophyta; class Magnoliopsida; order Asparagales; family Amaryllidaceae; genus Agapanthus; species Agapanthus africanus. The sequence continues at coordinate 889,122,539 of JASDDO010000024.1, read as the reverse complement.
CTCTTTTGGGCGCTTACGTGTGAAACACGTGAGGCGCTAAGCCCTTTAGAGATTTAATCTCTGTTTATTTTTTGAAAAGAAATTAAACTTCTGTTAATGGCGTTTTGGCCATTGATGATCATCAAGATCTCTATTTTGAAGATCCGGGATCAAGTTTTTTAGTACTAAGTTCTTATGCTCTTTATTATAAGAACTAAGTTCTTTATAAGGTTAAACCCTGTTTTCAGAGGAATTAAATTCCTGGAATGTAACTTCCATTTTTTCTTTCTTCTTCTTCTTTTTATTTCTTTTCAGAGGCCTAGTTTTTGCTCTAGATGTTGAGTTCTGAAGAACAGAATTTTTCCGATGAGAATTAAATTCTCAACTTATGGAAGATTTGTCTTGTGGATCTCAGATCCAGAGAAAGAATTAAGTTCTTTTTGAAGGGTTAAACCCTTGTATTTTACATATATTAGGCAAAAGAGATAATTTTAATTTCTTCTTTTTTTTTACCTAGGGTTTAAAAGGAGAATGAGGCTTTCTTCAGCGAGAGAATTAAATTCTCAATTATAGCTTCTATCTTTTGTTTGTAGAAGCTTATGGGTTTTCTCTCTCTCTCTCTCTCTCTCTCTTTCTCATTGTCTCCTTTTTTTTAGACTTAAAGTCTCAAATCTTTTATATAGGGATTGCAAATTTTTGATCAGTTTTGAGAAAATCTCTCATTTGAGATATACCAATTGATTTAATTGGCCTCAAAGATTATTCGGGTAATTTTACCCATCGATGGATTTTGGATCCAGTGATTTCTGTTTTACAGAATATATTTTCTTGTTTTTAACAAGATTAGGGAAATATTTTCCCATATATAGAATTTTATTCTATCTCTTGATTCAAACGGTGATTTTTAACCACCATTAGATTTTTAATCCAAGAGTTCTCTGTTCAACAGAGTATATCTTTCTTGTTTAGAAAGGTTAGAAAATATTTTCCCATATAGAATTTAATTTTATCTTTTACTGATTTTTAAAAGCACCATTGGATTTTTTATCCAATGACTTCTGTTTAATAGAGAATATTGTTCTTATTTGATTTGATCATGAGGATATTTTCCCTAATAAAATTTGATTTTATCATTTGATGATTTTAAATCACCATTGGATTTTTGATCCAATGGCTCTATTGAACAAAGAATATCTCCAGATTTTAGGGAAATATTTTCCATGTAGAATTTAATTCGACCCAGGCAAACCCGTTTTAAATTGGGCACTGACGCACACGTGCTATGCACGTGAACGCAGCTTAAGAATTTAATTCTTACTGCAATAGACACCCACGTGCTTTGCACACCGGCGCTCACATGCCTTGCACGTGAGGCGCTGCCTTAGAATTTAATCCTATTAAAGACTGGCGCTGGCGCTCACGTGCCTTTCACGTAAGATGACGCCTTAGCATTTTAATCATAATAGAGACAAGTATCCATATGCTTTGCATGCCGGCACTCACGTGTGTTTCATGTGAAGCGCCGCCTGATTTTATGAGGGAAAAAATCCCCCCCACTGTTGTTCTCACGTGTCTCGCATGTGAGTGCAACGGTGCCCAACTTTGAGCCATCCAATCCGCCTTGGATTTGGGGAATCTGAACTGACCCCCATCAGTTTAAATAGGGTATTAAACCCTAGGCGACAGCTGTGCTTCCATCTTCCTTGAGAAGTTTATTCTTCATTAGAGTTTAGCTCTTGTTTCTTGAAGCTTAGTTCTTCATTTTTCACAGATCTACATTGTAAATCCACTCTGCCAAAATTTTCTTGGTAAGAGTCTTCTTCAGAAGAGCTTAGCTCTTGCTTTTAGAATTTTTTAAGAAAATTGACTCCATTTTTAATCACAGAGCTTAGCTCTATGAATTTTCTTGAAGTTCCGATTTCATTTATAATTACAGAACTTAGATGGAGATGCTAGGAATGGGTTTCGAAGATGAGAAAGAAGGAAATGATGGAGGCGGTGAGGTGTTTTCGAGGTCGGTGCTTAGGAAGCACCGGTGGTGGGCGATCGGCGAAGGGGAAGACACAGTGAAGGATGCGAGGTGCTCGAAGAGGGGGTTCAATCGTGAAGTGTTGGGGTGTAGGTGTCAGCTACGAGGAGGAGAGTGGAAGAGAGAAAGAGAGAGACGCGGGAAAGAGAGAGAGAGAGAGAGTGTGTGTGTGTGTGTGTGTGTGTGTGTGTGTGTGTGTGTTTTGTGAGGTAGAGAGATATATATAGTTTTATATATAGGTTAAAATATTTATTTCCTTTATATATATATATATATATATAGTTTAGTATATAACTAATAACTAATAATATTATAAGCGATATTCTGATCTGTTATTTAAGATTTATATACGTTTAGTCTACAGATAAATATTAATAAAAAGATACTTTAGTACCATAACGGATTTCACGTAAGCAGGTCGGGTCCGATAAACACATATACTATTCAAACCAATCACTATCTAAATAATAATAATTTAAGAAATTCAAAATACTAATTAATATCGTTAAATAATGTACGATCGTGATAGGGTGTTACATTATACCCAACAAAAAAAAATCGTGCTCGAAATTCACGGAAACAGGAAAAACACAAGAACAAGGAAAAATATGGATCTAAGGAAAAAGGTGTGAAAACTTTTGTCGAATTCCGTTTTCACATTCCCAAGTAGATTCCCCATGCGAATGATTTCTCCACGAAACAAGCACTAGAGGGATCTTGAGAACCTTTTCTTGTCGATTCACAATAGCTATCGGTTGCTCTTCATAAGTCAAATTCTCTCTCACTGTCAATTCTGAATGGTCTAGGACGTACGTCTTATCTCGAATATACTTGCGAAGTTGAGATACATGAAACATGTCATGAATACCCACCAAGGATGGTGGTAAAGTCAATCGATAAGCTACTTCTCCAATACACTTAATGATATCGAAAGGCCCCACGAATCGAGAACTAAGCATGCCTAGACTACCAAATCGGATTACTCCCCTAGTCGATGATATCTTCAAGAAAACATGATCACCAACTGCAAACTGTAATGGTATTCTTTCGGTATCTGCTTAACTATTATGTCGATCTTGTGCCACCTTCATATGATCATGAATAAAGTTAACTTTCTCTACAGTTTGTACAATCAGTTCCGGTCCAAACAATCTTCTTTCTCCAATATCGTCTCAACATACTGGCGAGCGACACTTACGACCGTACAATACTTCAAATGGAGCCATCTGTATCGTCGCCAGAAAACTGTTATTGTACGAGAACTCCACTAAATGCAAATGATCCTTTCACGAACCCTTGAAGTCTAACATGCAAGCTATCAACATATTTTCAAGATTTTGGATTGTTCTCTCGGACTGTCTATCTGTTTGAGGATGATATGCCGTACTAAATTTCAAGCGAGCTCCCAAACTTTCTTATAGACTTCTCCAAAAATGCGATAGGAACCGGGCATCATGATAAAAAACAATACTCACCGGTACTCCATGCAATCTCGCAATCTTCTGCATGTACCTCTCTACTAAAGTCTCCGTTGACTAACCAACTCAAAATGGTATGAAATGAGCTGCCTTGGTCAGTCGATCGATAATCACCCACACTGCGTTATTGCCTTTTGGACTCCGTGGTAATACTGTCACGAAATCTATGGTTATATCTTCTCACATCCATTAGGGAATCGGAAGTGGTTGCAATAGACCAGCTACCCTTTGATGTTCAGCCTTGACTTGTTGACACACTAAGCACCTTGACACGTAATTAGCGATCTCTCTTTCCATGCATTCCCACCAAAAGTGTTGTCGCAAATCTCTATACCTATTGTGCCTCCTGGATGTACCGAATATGCGGAACTATGAGCCTCCTTCATGACTTCTTCACGAACTTCTCCTTTAAGCACACACAAACGACTTCCATACCTCAAAGAACCATCTTCATGAATTAATAAACCCGTTCGAAGTCTTGTCTCTACTTATCCTCGAAATTTCTGCAATCTAGGATCATGCAACTGTACCGCCTTAATGCTATCAATCAACAATGGTTGTACACACAACTGCATCAACTGTCCCGAAGAATCTGGTAGTACGAGCTACAATTTGAATCTCTGAAAATCCTCTATAATCTCCTTCTGCGAAGTCAACATCCGTATTGCTGACAACCGACTTAAAACATCCGGTACTATATTAATTTTTCTCGAATGGTATTTTAGATCAATATCATAGTCAGACATATTCACGAACCACCTACGCTGTCTCATGTTGAGCTCTTTCTGTGCGAACACATACTTTAGGCTCTTATGATCGGTAAACACCTCGACTCTTTTCGCCCAATAAGTAGTGTCTCTAAATCTTTAGCGCAAACATAACTGCAGCTAGTTCCAAATCGTACACATCCCAAGCCTTTCCCAGATGCGTCGCTGTGAATAACTAATCCTCTGAAACCATCTAGCACAGTTAAAATAGGAGCGATTGTCAACCTTTGCTTTAGTGTCTCAAAAGCTATCGCACACTACTCGGACCAAACAAACGGTATCTCTTTTCGTGTTAGCTTGGTTAAGGGTTCTGCTATCCGAGGGAAGTTCTCCACAAATCTTCTATAGTATCCAACAAGCCTAAGGAAACTTTTGATCTCCACTACATTCTTTGGAGTCGGCCAATCGTGAACAGCTGCAATCTTTTCAAGGTCAACTGCAATTCCATCTCCGAATACAACATGACCCAAGAACTTCATTTCATCGAGCCAATACTCACACTTGCTCATCTTAGCGTATAGTTTTTCTTGACTCAACGTCTGTAGTGTGATCCTTAAGTGCTCTTCATGCTCTTCTTTACTCCTCAAGTAGACCAGAATATCATCAATGAATACCACCATGAACTGATCTAGAAATGGTAAAAAGATCCGATTCATCAAGTCCATAAATATCGCCGGTGCGTTAGTAACTCCAAATGGCATAACTAAATACTCGTAATGCACATATCAAGTTCAGACCGCCGTCTTGCAAATGTCTTTTGTTTTCACCCACACTTGGTGATAGCCCAATCGCAAATCCAGCTTCGAAAAAACTCTCGCACCACTGAGTTGATCGAATAATTCGTCCATGCGAGGAATTGGGTACTTATTTTTTATGGTTACCCGATTTAACTCTCAATGGTCGATGCACATTCTCCGCGTGCTATCTTCCTTCTTAACCAAAAGAACTGAAGCTCCTCACGATGAACCACTGCTGCGAATCCAACCCTTCTCTAACAATTCAGAAACTTGTCTCTTTACCTCCTCCAGTTCTACTGGGGCCGTCGGATAATAAGCTTTCAAAATTGGCGCCACTCCAGGAATAAGATCAATCGCAAACTCCACATCTCATTTTGGTGGTAAACCCGAGATGTTCTTGAACACGTCCATGAAATCCCAAACCACTATCAGCACTTCATCTGCAACTTGTCCACGAACTTCACCTTTGAGTACATACAAACAGTTCCCCTCATCAATAATTTACAAGTCTGTTCTAAGACTTGTGGGTTATAAGCCCACCACACTTCCTCTATGCTACTCTGATAAATTGAGGCAGGTCTGTCAGAACATCTTTAATCAAATATCTTACACCTGATCGGCCTTGAAGCGGTCTACTCCAGCTTCTGCTGGGGTCAAACTTGAACTACTGCAATCACATATGCTCTCCGTGTTTCTCCTAGTTCTTCGAAACGCAAACGGATTGGTCATTATGAGACCAGGGGAAAAATATAACGCGGTTGTTGGATTGAAGTTCGCTAAAAGACATAAATTCGTAAGTAATGAAACCGAGAAAAAAATAAATTAGTACAACGAACATAAGTCAAGAAAAATGAATCGAAATAGGACTCCATGTTATCTAAATAGAGTACCACATTGTAACCATACCACGGTACATAGTTATAATCACATAACTTCATTTAAGTCGTCCAAATCCTACTATCAAAATCAAGAGAATAATAGGGAGAAATAATAAGGAATTAAGAGGATTCCAAGCTGAGATGCAATGTCATTTCCATATCGTCGAGATAAAAGAGTTTATGGGAAAGATAAGATTCGAGAATTTGAATGATAAGACAATAATGTGGCGGAATATGTTCCTAAAATTCTGGGTCTTAAGGACAATATATTGGGTACCATACCCAACTACAAATTGAACCAAGCCCAGCTAACCTAAAACCTACGCTTTGATACCAACAAAACCTTATCACGCCCCGCTTCACAAAATACGTAAATACGGAACGTGGCAAAACCAACCATGCTACCTATGGTGAGAAAATATCCTTCCATAGTCACATTACAGCTGTTAATCAGATATCAAGTACAGTAAATAAAATATCTACCTATCACATGTCCAAACTGCCACAATAAATAATAACGAGAAAAATAGTAGAAACAAATAAAGATCTAACAATAAGTAATATCCTAGTCTTGTCCCTTATGTGATCACAACGACAATACCATAACTAGAAAAATAAATCTAAAGGATCACTAAACTAAATCAACAGAAGCTCTTCGCTGCTCAGCTTGCCTGTCAAAGTATTCTTGATCTTTCTATGATAAGGTTAAACGAACTGGGCCATGAAAAACCCAGAAATCAGTGCATCATAAATATCATGATAATAATAATAGACTGAACAGTGTGCTATATAGGGTGTCACATGCAAAAGTGAGGTATGAGTATAAACAAAATCAAACACAGGTGTTATAACAGCAAGCTATAGGTAGTCAAACATATCATGCGTATCCTAAGGTCTGTGTTTCTAGGTTAACTATCGTATAGGTATTTGAAACCAATGAATATACTCCTCCACATAACTCAAAAGTATATATCTCGTTACTCCCCGGGATCACAGATGCAAGATGTATGAATCAAGAATGATTCTGTTCTGTTACCTCCCGGAACCACGGAAACATATAATATCCTTTTAAGTTACACTTTAGTTTCACTTTTGATTTTCTTATTTCCCCAGGTTTTGTTTTCCAAGTCAGCTATGAATATAATATTTACCTAATGCCAACATAGGAACAGGCAGGTACAGGTTATGTATCTAGACAACGGGTCACGTCCATCAGGATAACAAGTCAGGATTGTTGGTATCGGTAAGTATCACATGTAGGCAAGTACAAGTAAGATAGTAATATCAGTAACAAGATGACGGGTTATAAGCATGTCAAGGATAGTATATTAAATTAGATAAAGTGTTTATTTGTGATAATATCGTGCGAACAGATCATGATGAAATACGGTTGTAGCCGTTATCTAGGTGCGATAAATAATGTAACGAAAAATAACCACATTAATTCCTACACTTCGATTTATCGATTGATCAAACTAGAATAGTTTGTTATAAACACCGGTTATAGATATAATTTACATAACATTATAAGCTGCAATTATAAAACTTGTTATTCTTAACTAATTATCGATATACGGGTTATATATATAAAACGGTATACTAATAATAAATAATATTACGACAATCAATATATATATATATTTATTTACGTAGACTATAGCATATAGCAAGTTATAAACTTGCCTCGGTCTTGATGAATGCGGGTACGAATATGAACGGACGCGGAACGACGGCAAATACGAAGCATCCTCCAACTTGCAAGGCTCGGAGATGAAGTCAACGACGAATTGCACTACTGTCGATGGTCGTCTCGGCAAAGGTGGGTGTTAGCGATCGCAGAGAGGGTTGCTGGGGAGGTCAGTGACAAACGGAGTGGGGTTTGTAGTCGGAGAAGTTGAGGTGGCAATGGTATGGGCCTCGGTGGTTCGATAGCAGAAGCTAAAGACGATGATGGTCCTGCGGCGACGACGAGGAGGTGGGTTCAAGGTGATCGGAGTCGAGGGCTGGAGTTGGGCATGGGAGTTACGGCAATGAAGTTGATGGTGATCTCGGTAGAGGAAGGAGAAGAGGTGACCAGAGTTCGATAGGTTGTTGCAGGCAATGCTCGGGGCTTGGAGGCGCGGCTGCTGATGGTGGGAACTGGGATAAGGTGGCATTGTTGATGGTGGTTGGCTATGGAGACGGGGGATACGACGAGGTGATGGTCATGGTGGGTAGATGCTGGGAATGGGTTTCAAAGATGAGAGAGATGGAAACGATGGAGGCGGTGAGGTGTTGTCGAGGTCAGTGCTTGGGAAGCACCGGCGGTTGGCGATCAGCGAAGGGGAAGGCGCAGTGAAGGATGCGAGGTGCTCGGAGAGGGGGTTCAATCATGAAGAGTTGGGCCGTGGGTGTCGGCTGCGAGGAGGAGAGAGGGAGAGAGGAAGAGAGAAAAAGAGAGGCGCGGGAAAGAGAGAGTGTTTTGTGAGGTAGAGAGATAGTTTTATATATAGGTAAAAATATTTATTTCCTTTGTATAGTATATTTATATATTATATATATAGTTTAGTATATAACTAATAACCAATAATATTATAAAAGAAATTAGAAATCTCCTATCCGTCTCTACTAACTTTCAAAGAAAATAGATTGGAAATTATCAATACATACATAACCCCCTTAAGGCATAGATCTAAGGGTTAAAAAAATATATTCTAATCTAGTATATTATGCATGGTATCTTAGGATGTTAGGATTTATGTGTAATAGATAATAGTCAGTAAAATAACATGAGATGTTTAAATAAGATAAAACATACTGACAATTAATATATGAAAATATCCCTAACGTATGGCTACCGGAAAAATATATATATATAATTTAAATATTATATATCTGTTATTTAAGATTTATATAGATTTAGTTTACGGATAAATATTAATAAAAAGATACTTTAGCACCATAACGAATTTCACGCAAGCGTGTCGGGTCCGATAAACACATATACTATTCAAACCAATCACAACCCAAACAATAATAATTAAAGAAATTCAAAATGCTAATTAATATTGTTAAATAACGTACGATCGTACTAGGGTGTTACAACAAGAGTGGACTGGACTTGTAAGTTTATCAAGGATGATGTGTTACTTGGTATAACTATTTCAATCTTGAGTCAGTGCAGTTCTTGCCGTAGCCTCCACTGAGAGGTGAGGTTCATTGCTAAAGGCCTGCGACTAAGTGTATCAGGAACTACGTTCATCTTTCTAGGATAATATTGTAGGTTGATGTCGAAGTCTGCCATGAGCTCTAGCCATCTTCTCTGCCGCATGTTGAGTTCTTTTTAAGTAAATATATACTTTAGACTCTTATGGTTGGTGTATATATCCACTCGCTCTCCCAAAAGATAGTGATGCTAAATCTTGATTGCGAAGATGACGGTCGCTAATTCCAGGTCATGTGTTGGATAGTTGTGCCATGAACCATTAACTGTCTTGATGCAAAAACCACAACCTTTTCATGCTGATTTAGAACACATCCTAATCCCTTACTGGATGCATCACAATATACATCGAATCCGCCAGATCGATCCAGTATTACGAGAATAGGTGCAGAGGTTAACCTCGACTTGATTTCTACGAAAGCCTTCTCACATGCTTCTGACCATACGAACACTTTGTCTTTACGTATAAGCTTGGTCAGGGGTGCTGCGATCTTTGAGAATCCTTCGATGAAGCGTCTGTAATATCCTGCTAAGCCCAAGAAGTTTCTTATATCTTTGACTGATATTGGTGTTGGCCATTCGCTGACAGCTGACACCTTAGCTGGATCCACAGAGATTCCTTCGCCTAAAACAATATGTCTAAGAAAACCGACCTGATCTAGCCAAAATTCACACTTGCTGTAATTGGCGTGGAGTTGATGTTGTCGTAGTGTCTCCAGGACAATGCATAAGTACTCGGCGTGTTTTTTTTCGATTTTTTGAATACACCAGGATATCGTCAATGAAGATAACAACAAACATGTCTAAGTACTCACGGAAAACTTGATTCATCGAGTTCATAGAAATGGCTGGTGCATTGGTCACTCCAAATGGCATTACGAGATATTCATAATGGCCATAATGAGTCCTAAACGCCGTCTTCGGAATGTCGGACTCCTTGACCTTCACCTGATGATAGCCTGAACGAAGATCTAATTTTGAGAAGACACAAGATCCACTTAGTTGATCAAAAAGTTCATCGATGCGAGGTAGCGAATACTTGTTCTTAATTATTACTTTATTCAGTGCCCGGTAATCCACGCACATCCGGTACTTACCTTTCTTCTTCTTCACTAGTAACACTGGTGATCCCCAATTTGAGTTACTGGGTCTGATCCAACCTTTCTTCAGGAGCTCGTCTAACTGGATACGAATTTTTTTCAATCCTTCCGGACTTAGTCGATATAGAGATTTTATTACAAATTGTGCACCGGGTTGTAAATCAATACTAAATTCAAGAGCTCGATCGGGAGGCAAACATGATATGTCTTCTAGGGACACGTTCTCAAACTTTTGAACTACTTCGGGCTTTTCTCCTTCAGCTTGTAGGAAGGACACTTCTGCGGTCTTCGGCTTGGCTTGATAGCTTCCTGGCTCCAAGGTTCTGTCTCCACTTTTGAAATAGAAAACTGGGTGATCTGGTATCTAAAAGACTACATTCCTTTGATTGCAGTCAATGGTAGTATAAAATACTCCCAGCCAATCCATTCATAGTACAACATCAAAATTTGGTATATCCAGCACTTTGAAATTTGCATAGAATTCTCGGCCGCAAACTATAACTGGACACTGATCATATCCCAAAGTTGCCTTCAAGACTCCTTTCCCGGAACTGACGTTCCAGCTTAAAATGAGTGGCTTAACGGGTATAGCTTGCTTTCTCATGAACCGTTGCGACATGAAGCAATGTGAAGCTCTAGTGTCGAAAAGTACGAATGCAGGAAGGATGGCTACTAGTATAGTACCTAAGTTGTGTGGGCTTGCGTTTAAGTATAGGGAAAAGACAACGATGTGCTAGTATTGAAAGGTTGAAAAGATAGGAAGAAATTACCGGTGATGACTTTTCCGGTGGCTTCGGCCTCTTCGATCGTCATTGTAAAAGCTTGACGCCTAATCACATCCCTCCTCGTCGGAGACACATTCCTCTGTCATTGAGATATGTTTCTTTATGCCTGATGGTACTATCACTGAGGCTGCGTCGGCGGTCCACGTTAATCTAGTGCAGCAAGAGCTAAGCGAGGTGCAGGTGCCTGAATAGCTAGCCTCTGTGGTGCTGGCATTGCTAGTCTGGGTGCCGATGCTATGTTACCTCGATATGGGCATGCTCCTATAGCTTTATTAGATGCTCCACAAACTAAACACAGGCCATTTTCATGCCTGCAGTCCTTCGCCAAGTATCTTTTCCTCTTGCAGTAGAATCATAATTCTGTACTGGATTTGTTAAACTGTCATCCTGGCCTCTTGGTTGCAAAAGCTGGCCTGGAAAAGGCTCTTCCGGTCATCAGCGTAGCAGGGCGTTTGATTCCGACTGATTGCGGCTTACCCTTCTTCTTAACCACAGCTTCATAACGGCAAGATGCCTTTAGAGCGAGTTCATGAGTCGGATATTCGCCTGTGGCTAATGCCATTTGAATCTCCGGGTCTAAGCTCTATTGGAATCGTTTAGCCCGAATCTCATCGGTAGGGATCAGGTGTGCCTTGAACCAGATATGATGTTGATGTCAGAACAGTTATGTGTTTTACGAAACAAAATTTAAAATGAATTCTTTACCTACTAAGCGTAATGAATTCGACATCATACTCATGCACTGATTTTACCCACATAGAGCGTTGTTGCAGGTGGTTGAACTGTTGTTCCATGTCAAAACGGGCAGTCTCGGGGAAAAACTTTGCATCGAATAGGTCACGAAACGTCTTCCACTCTATTGGCTGTGCAAGACGGCTCTCCTCGGCTTTCCACTAGACTCCTGCATTGTCCGTGAGCTGAAACTTTGCTACATGAATCCAAGCTATGTCTGGTACTTGTGTTGCTGCAAGATCGTCCTCGATATTTTGGGCCCACTTTTCAGCCTCAAGGGGGTTCTCTTTCCCTGAGAAGTTTTTTGGGCACAACGCCCAAAATTTCATCACCTTAGGTGCATCGACTTCAGGACAGTTCAAAAGGATAGCAGTCTGCTGCTGTTGGACCTTCAGAAGACTTTTGATGGCTTCAAGAAGCAACGTCTGTTCGTTGATTGGCGCTGTAACGGTAGGGGAGGTGGTAGGGGAGGCGGTGGTGTGTTTCCATTGACGTCGGTGCTGATATTATTTAGAGAATCCGTCACCTTGATAAAAAAGACGGGTTATGATAGATTCAAGAAATTTGAAATGCAAGGAATGTATAGTTGCCAATTCTTATAATTCTTGCGATATATTGCTTAAGACTTCATGCAGAACTGACCTGCATGGACCACTAATAAAACCTGTCATGCCTCGCTTTCTAAAAGATGGTAACGACACTGTTGGGGTAAAAATTTACACCCCCGTTGACCGAGTCAAAGTCAAGGTCAACCCCAAGCCAAGTGGGCCTAAGCCCAGGTCAAGCGGGCCCATACCCAAGTCGAGCCCGCGGCCAGCCTCCTCCATGCCAACAACAAAAATCATGTAATAAATAATTTTTATGTAATTGTTTATGCATGAATGAAAACAAAATGGGCATAAAGCCAATATTTTGTAAGCCCATGGCTTATGTGCAAAAATGAAATGGCACATGAGCCATGGGATGGCTAAAATGCCATTTTTGTAAAGCCAAGGGGCTATATGTAAATATGTAAGCCTATAAAAGGCAACATGATGATGAATAAAATAACACTTTTCATTCCCCCAAAAACTAGGGTTCTTTGTGCCTCCTGCTCTTTCTTCAAGGTTCTAAATCTTCTCATTTCTTTGAATTAAATCAAGAGTTTTACTCTTTCTTTTCAAAAACTAAGTAGTTTTCCACCACAAAACCCACAAAGAGGAACTCAGATCTTCCATCAGATCTTAAAAAGGAGTGATTTTTAAAATCTCCTACTTCTTGATCTTCAAGATCCGGCCAAACAACAGAAGGAAGAAGAAGAATCCCCTTCATCAGCTTCAAAACATCCTAGGAGTTTAACTCCATATATATAAAACAACAAATATTTTCTTTTTGAAGCATAGCTTCTGTTTTTCAGGCTAAAAGCCTCTTGTCCTCTCCAGCGCGCAGCGCAAGTGCGCAAAGCGCCCGCGTGCCGACACGTGGCGCGCGCGCTTGCACACCTGCACGCTTGCGCAAGTGCGCAAAGCGCCCGTGTGCCGACACGTGGCGCGCGCGCTCGCTTGCGCACCTGCGCGCTTGCGCAAGTGCGCAAAGCGCCCGCGTGCCGACACGTGGCGCGCGCGCTTGCTTGCGCACCTGCGCGCAACACGCATTGCGCAAAGCGCCCGCGTGCCGACACGTGGCGCGCGCGCTTGCGCACCTGCGCGCAGCGCTCTTGCGCAAAGCGCCCACGTGCCGACACGTGGTGCGCGAGCTTGCGCTCCTGCGCAAAGCGCCTACGTGTCGACACGTGGTGCGCTTGCGCTGAGCGCACAGCACCTAAGCGCACAGCGCTCAAGGCGCTGGCCCCACGCATCCCTTGGATGCCTTTTTCCCCTCTTTTTATGTACATACATATACATATACATATGTATACAAATTCACACATATACATACTCCGCAACATTCTCCCCCTCCAAAAAATTTTCGGGCCGGGGCGCTGCCCTGAACCCCGCAAGGGGGCTGCTAGCCCCCTTGACCCCCAGCCCGCTATCCGGGTAGCGAGACCCCCGTAAAAACTCTGCGTGGCTCCCGATATATCCAAAACCCCCCTTTTCAAAACAAAACACACGTACACTGCACATTGAGTTCGCATGACCAGTTTAACCCGTTAATCGGAGGTTCCCTCGCCCCAAAGGCGAGGGGTAATTAACGGCAGCTTAGTCCGCGGCTGCCGGAGATTCGGATCTCCATAATCATTAAACCCCGGCCTACCCTAGGCAGGGGGAATCTGTAGTACGCCTGACAAGCGTGCGCGTATTCCCATCTCAATGGGGTGACGAAAAACACCCTACAGGTTCTGGCACGCCCGGTGGGACCAATCTCTCCTCCCATATTTTGGGTTAAGCGTTCATGCGAACTCAATCAATATACATATCTGTATTTATACTAAAATAATGCTCTTTCATGCAGGTTCTCAAGCAATCACTTCTCAACGATGTCTCCAAAAACCTGCTCAGCTCTCAACACGGCTCTCATCTCATACACGATGAAGATAGACTCCAGGACGGTCCTTCCGGCCAGTCTTGGGCGACAATGGGAGGAGCCGCTGCTACCATTCGGCTCTATCATGTTCATGCCAGTTGGCGCCATCCCAGCTCCTCAAGCCCCGGTGGTAGACAAACCGGTCTCGAAAGGCAGGAGACCAAATGTGGTGATCTCGAGGGCGCCCCAACCCAAACGCAAGTCGGTGTCTGAACGACTTTCCTTGACCTCAGCTGGGGGCAAGGCCATCAACACCGACAAAGCAACAAGGCCTCTCGAGCAAGCTCTGGCGGTGCCCTTAACAACTGCTCGATCGGGTATCTTCTCAAGCATCCCCATCACTCGGCCTATGGCGGCTTCCCGAAGAGCAGAAGCCTGCCAAGCGCTTAAGGCAGAGAAGCTGAGGCAGAAGCGGCTCAGATATAGAGCCAACAAAAGGGCTAGGGCTCTGGCCATGTTAAAATTTATGAATTTCCAAAGCCCGGACCGCTCCGCGAAACCAGCTGCCAGTGGTGAAAGAACGGCTGAATGTGTTATCCACACTGTCTACACGGCCGGACATGAAGAAACGAACCCTCTTCTTCTTCACAGCCATGGTGATGACACGGTTGACGCTACCCAGCATCGGCTCGATCTAAATGATGAAGAGCCCACTCAGGCCGATAAGCCAGAGGAGCCCGTGGTTCCTACGGAATGGAGCTCAGGCAATAAAGATTACCCGGTTGTCATAGCCGGAACTACAGAGCAAGCATTATTCCAATGACTTCAAAGGCAATTTCAGGACAGGGATGAGAAGATGGCCGAGGTCTATTCTAAAGTCGACGAGCTGGCAAACGTCGTGGCAGATCTCGCGACCCAAGTCGCCCGGTTGCAATTACAGCAGAATCAAATTTTGGCTTACGAGCCAGGGATTGGTACCCGGGAGCAGCCAACTGATATCCCTTTAAACCTAAAAGAGGAGCGCCTTCGCGAGAAACGGCCGCAATCAGCCACCAGTCCCTCTGATACATACGCCGGGGGGGAATCGCCTCTGAAAGAGAAGCTGGAAAAGGTCTATTCCTTCAAGAGGGAAAAGGTCCACAAGATATTCAGGGACGCCCTAAGGAACGGTCTACAACTGCCGGAATCAAAGAGACCGCAAGAAGCGAATATGACCGACGACCCAGAATATTGCCCCTATCATAGGGTGATAGGTCATGCCATTGAGGACTGCTTCGTCTTCAAAGATTGGGTCGAAAGGCAATACAAGATGGGAGAGATAGAACTGTCTAAAGGCGCGTTAGCAAACAGTCAAGCTACAACCGCCGATTTCATGCAAATGGAGACCGAAGCCTTTCGGGAACCTAATCCTCCCAGACATGTGCCATTATCTGAAAAGGGCGAACTAAAGACCGATCGGCTTCGAGGACCAGCATCAGTAAAGGCACCTACTCCAATGGAGGGAAAGAAGAAGGTATACTCCTTCAGGAGGGATGAAGTCCGCAAAATATTCATGGACGCCTTGAACAACGGTCTGCAACTGCCTGCTCCAAAGAGGCCACAAGAAATGAACATGACCGGCAATCCCATATACTGCCCATATCATAGAGTGGTGGGTCATACCATCGAAGACTGCTATGTTTTCAAAGATTGGGCAGAGGACCGATATAAGCTTGGAAAAGCCTCACAATTCTCGGATGTATCGGCAAGCCACAGAGCTAGGTCATCAACACAGCTCCGCCAAGATCAAAGTTCAAGGAGCTGGGATAAGCAAAAAGGACCACCACGTCGTTAAACTGGGAACACCCGCTGACCACCACGTCATTAAACTGGGAATGACAGACCACCAAGTCTTTAAACTGGGAATAACAGACCACCAAGTCTTTAAACTGGGAATAATTGACCGCCATGTCACTAAACTGGGAATAGTCGACCTCTAAGTCGTTAAACTGGAAATGTAAAAAAAATGTAAATAAAAAAAAATGTGTAAATAAAAGAAAAATAAAGAAAAGCCGAAATGATGGGGCAACTCGCAATAAAAATCAGCGAGTAAAAATGAAAATGAAAATAAAGCCGAAATGATAGGGCAACTCGCAATAAAAATCAGCGAGTAAAAATGAAAATGAAAATAAAGCCGAAATGATAGGGCAACTCGCAATAAAAATCAGCGAGTAAAATTGAAAATGAAAATAAAGCCGAAATGATAGGGCGATCGCAACCTTCGCGATAAAAAAAAAGGCTGAAATGATAGAGCGATCGCGGTAAAACAAAAAAAAAAACAAAAAAAAAAAAAACAATGGCGGATGATGAGTTGCTCCTGGCATTATTCCAATGAAGCAATGCAGACGCCAAATAAAAATCCAATTTCTCAAAATTCTTTCCGCCCTACGGTTAGTCCCCAACTTGACTACCGTATACAATCCACGGGCTCAAATAATCCTCAGCATACGCATGCCCCGCCGCAACCACCAGTTACGCGGCTGGCCTCCGCCTTTGGGATTATGCTCCATTGGGAAGACCCGCTCATGTGTCCTGGCACATGTGCTTCAGTGTTAACAACGCTGATGCCGCCCTTTATCCCAAAATTCCAAGTCAATCCAATAGACCTCCACGTCTTTAAAACTGGAAACAGATGACCTCTAAGTCGTTAAACTGGAAACAGTAGACCTCTAAGTCTTTAAACTGGAAACAGATGACCTCTAAGTCGTTAAACTGGAAACAGTAGACCTCTAAGTCTTTAAACTGGAAACAGATGACCACTAAGTCGTTAAACTGGAAACAGATGACCACCACGCCGTTAAACTGGGAACAGATGACCTCTACGTCGTTAAACTGGAAACAGATGACCACTAAGTCGTTAAACTGGAAAAAGACAGACCTCTAAGTCCTTAAACTGGAAACAGATGACCACTACGTCTTTAAACTGGAAACAGATGACCTCCAAGTCGTTAAACTGGAAACAGATGACCACCACGTCGTTAAACTGGAAACAGATGACCTCTAAGTCGTTAAACTAGAAACAGTCGACCTCTAAGTCATTAAACTGGGAACAAGGGAAATCCACTCATGTGTCCTCACGATACATGAGGAGAACAAACCTTCGTGGGATCCTTACGACTCACGAAGGAAAAACACACTTGGGAGTCCTCACGACTCCTAAGGAGAACATACACCTGCGAGATCCTTACGACTCGTAGGGAGAAAATGCTTTTATGGGACCCTCACGGCCCATAAAATTGAAAAGTCTTAGGGGATAGGGATCTAAACCTGTCTCCTAAGCCATCGCTCCCCAATCCCCAAGTGGCGAATGATGAGTCGCTTCTGGTACCATATTCCGGTGCAGCGATGCAGACGCCAACCAAATTCCAAAACGGCGAATGATGAGTCGCTCCTGGTACCACATTCCAGTGCAGTGATGCAGACGCCAACAAAGTCCCGAAATTTTTCCTGCCCTACGGTCTGGATCATACATCCTGCAAAACCGTATACAATCCACGGGCGTAAAACAATCCCAATCTCTCCAAAAAAAAAAAAAAAAAACGGTATGTCCACAAGCGAAATGGGCACGGATGAAAACCCGAAAGGGCTCCGTGAGTAAAAAAAAACAGCAGGACTGCCGGCGTGTTTGTGAAAACCCGAAAGGGCGCAAACTCGTAAAAAAAAAGACATGAAATGCACTCGCAAAGTCCTCTCGACTTTGTAAGGAGAAAATTCCCGCGTGAGATCCCTACGACTCACAAAGGAGCAACACACTTAAGAGTCCCCACGACTCCTAAGGAGAAAATACACCTACGGGATCCTTACGACCCGTAGGGAGAAAATACTTTGTGAGACCCTCACGGCTCACAAAATTGAAAGTCTTAGGTGATAGGGACCTAAAACCTATCTCCTAAGCCATCGCTTCCTGATAAGAAAGAGCAAATGATGATTCGCTCCTGGTACCATATTCCAGTGTAGCGATACTGATGCCAAGCAAAAACCAAATCCAAATCCTCTCGGGGCACATGATGGGTTGCTCCTGGCATTATTCCAGTGCAGCAATGCAGATGCCAAACAAACCAAATCCAAATCCTCCCGGGGCACATGATGAGTTGCTCCTGGTACCATATTCCAGTGCAGCAATGCAGATGCCAAACAAACCAAATCCAAATCCTCTCGGGGCACATGATGAGTTGCTCCTGGCATTATTCCAGTGCAGCAATGCAGATGCCAAACAAACCAAATCCAAATCCTCTCGGGGCACATGATGAGTTGCCCCTGGTACCATATTCCAGTGCAGCGATGCAGATGCCAAACAAACCAAATCCAAATCCTCTCGGGGCACATGATGATTCGCTCCTGGTACCATATTCCAGTGTAGCGATGCTAATGTCAAATCAAATCAAACCAACAACCTCCACGGCGGAATCATGCTCTGTCCCAGAATTTACCCCGTGTCGAAATCACGCTTCGCCTCGGGATATCTACCTTCCCTGCCGGAATTATGCTCCGTCTCGGAATCAAATCAACCAACCAGCTCTGCGTCGGAATCAAGCTTCGTCTCAGAATGTGCACCCCGTGTCGAAATGATACCTCACCTCGGTGTACCTGTCTTCCCTGTCGAAATTATGCTTCGTCTCGGATCAAGTCAACCAGCGACCCTCCGCACCGAGGAAAAGTCCATCAGCGACACTCCGTGCCGGGGAAAAGTCAACCCGACACTCCGCGCCGGGGAAAAGTCGATCAGCGACACTCCGTGCCGGGGAAAAGTCAACCCGACACTCCGCGCCAGGGAAAAGTCCGTCAGCGACACTCCGTGCCGGGGAAAAGTCAACCCGACACTCCGCGCCAGGGAAAAGTCCGTCAGCGACACTCCGTGCAGGGGAAAAGTCAACCACCGACACTCCGCGCCGGGGAAAAGTCCATCAGCGACACTCCGTGCCGGGGAAAAGTCAACCCAACCCTCCACACCGAGGAAAAGTCCATCAGCGACACTCCGTGCCGGGGAAAAGTCAACCCAACCCTCCGCACCGAGGAAAAGTCCATCAGCGACACTCCGTGCCGGGGAAAAGTCAACCCAACCCTCCGCACCGAGGAAAAGTCCATCAGCGACACTCCGTGCCGGGGAAAAGTCAACCCGACACTCCGCGCCGGGGAAAAGTCAATCAGCGACACTCCGTGCCGGGGAAAAGTCAACCCGACACTCCGCGCCAGGGAAAAGTCCGTCAGCGACACTCCGTGCCGGGGAAAAGTCAACCCGACACTCCGCGCCGGGGAAATGTCCGTCAGCGACACTCCGTGCCGGGGAAAAGTCAACCCGACACTCCGCGCCGGGGAAAAGTCCGTCAGCGACACTCCGTGCCGGGGAAAAGTCAACCACCGACACTCCGCGCCGGGGAAAAGTCCATCAGCGACACTCCGTGCCGGGGAAAAGTCAACCCGACACTCCGCGCCGGGGAAAAGTCCATCAGCGACCCTCCGCACCGAGGAAAAGTCCATCAGCGACACTCCGCGCCGGGGAAAAGTCCATCAGCGACCCTCCGCACCGAGGAAAAGTCCATCAGCGACACTCCGTGCCGGGGAAAAGTCAACCCGACACTCCGCGCCGGGGAAATGTCCGTCAGCGACACTCCGTGCCGGGGAAAAGTCAACCCGACACTCCGCGCCAGGGAAAAGTCCGTCAGCGACACTCCGTGCCGGGGAAAAGTCAACCACCGACACTCCGCGCCGGGGAAAAGTCCATCAGCGACACTCCGTGCCGGGGAAAGTCAACCCAACCCTCCGCACCGAGGAAAAGTCCATCAGCGACACTCCGTGCCGGGGAAAAGTCAACCCAACCCTCCGCACCGAGGAAAAGTCCATCAGCGACACTCCGTGCCGGGGAAAAGTCAACCCAACCCTCCGCACCGAGGAAAAGTCCATCAGCGACACTCCGTGCCGGGGAAAAGTCAACCCGACACCCCGCGCCGGGGAAAAGTCGATCAGCGACACTCCGTGCCGGGGAAAAGTCAACCCGACACTCCGCGCCAGGGAAAAGTCCGTCAGCGACACTCCGTGCAGGGGAAAAGTCAACCCGACACTCCGCGCCGGGGAAATGTCCGTCAGCGACACTCCGTGCCGGGGAAAAGTCAACCCGACACTCCGCGCCGGGGAAAAGTCAGTCAGCGACACTCCGTGCCGGGGAAAAGTCAACCACCGACACTCCGCGCCGGGAAAAAGTCCATCAGCGACACTCCGTGCCGGGGAAAAGTCAACCCGACACTCCGCGCCGGGGAAAAGTCCATCAGCGACACTCCGTGCCGGGGAAAAGTCAACCACCGACACTCCGCGCCGGGGAAAAGTCCGTCAGCGACACTCCGTGCCAGGGAAAAGTCAACCACCGACACTCCGCGCCGGGGAAAAGTCCATCAGCGACACTCCGTGCCGGGGAAAAGTCAACCCGACACTCCGCGCCGGGGAAAAGTCGATCAGCGACACTCCGTGCCGGGGAAAAGTCAACCAGCCGGAATTATGCTCCGCCTCGGAATCAAACCACCGACACTCCGCGCCGGGAAAAAGTCGATCAGCGACACCCCGTGCCGGGGAAAAGTCAACCACAGGCACTCCGTCTCGGGGAAACGCCCCACAACAGGCACTCCGTCTCGGGGAAACGCCCCACAACAGGCACTCCGTCTCGGGGAAACGCCCTACCACAGGCACTCCGTATCGGGGAAACGTCCTACAACAGATACTCCGTATCGGGGATACGCCCTACAACAGGCACTCCGTATCGGGGATACGTCCTACAACAGGCACTCCGTCTCGGGGATACGTCTTACAACAGGCACTCCGTCTCGGGGAAACGTCCTACAACAGACACTCCGTGCCGGGGACACGTCTACCAAATCGCTCCGGATCAGAGCGTCGACCGTCCATGTCGTAAAACGGGCAGCGCAGGCTCCCCACAAATCGGGAACCAAATCACTCCGGGTCAGGGAAACGTCTACCACAGACACTCCGTCTCGGAGACGCGTCAAGCGTCGACCGTCCATGTCGTAAAAAGGGCAGTGCATCCCAATAAATGGGAACCAAAGCAAGTCGCCTCCACGTGAAAGAAGATCCATCAATTTCATGCACACGACCCATATATGCTGTGTGCATTTATTGATGGGGGGCACTTTGTTGGGGTAAAAATTTACACCCCCGTTGACCGAGTCAAAGTCAAGGTCAACCCCAAGCCAAGTGGGCCTAAGCCCAGGTCAAGCGGGCCCATACCCAAGTCGAGCCCGCGGCCAGCCTCCTCCATGCCAACAACAAAAATCATGTAATAAATAATTTTTATGTAATTGTTTATGCATGAATGAAAACAAAATGGGCATAAAGCCAATATTTTGTAAGCCCATGGCTTATGTGCAAAAATGAAATGGCACATGAGCCATGGGATGGCTAAAATGCCATTTTTGTAAAGCCAAGGGGCTATATGTAAATATGTAAGCCTATAAAAGGCAACATGATGATGAATAAAATAACACTTTTCATTCCCCCAAAAACTAGAGTTCTTTGTGCCTCCTGCTCTTTCTCCAAGGTTCTAAACCTTCTCATTTCTTTGAATTAAATCAAGAGTTTTACTCTTTCTTTTCAAAAACTAAGTAGTTTTCCACCACAAAACCCACAAAGAGGAACTCAGATCTTCCATCAGATCTTAAAAAGGAGTGATTTTTAAAATCTCCTACTTCTTGATCTTCAAGATCCGGCCAAACAACAGAAGGAAGAAGAAGAATCCCCTTCATCAGCTTCAAAACATCCTAGGAGTTTAACTCCATATATATAAAACAACAAATATTTTCTTTTTGAAGCATAGCTTCTGTTTTTCAGGCTAAAAGCCTCTTGTCCTCTCCAGCGCGCAGCGCAAGTGCGCAAAGCGCCCGCGTGCCGACACGTGGCGCGCGCGCTTGCACACCTGCACGCTTGCGCAAGTGCGCAAAGCGCCCGCGTGCCGACACGTGGCGCGCTTGCTTGCTTGCGCACCTGCGCGCAACACGCATTGCGCAAAGCGCCCGCGTGCCGACACGTGGCGCGCGCGCTTGCGCACCTGCGCGCAGCGCTCTTGCGCAAAGCGTCCACGTGCCGACACGTGACGCGCGCGCTTGCGCTCCTGCGCAAAGCGCCTACGTGTCGACACGTGGTGCGCTTGCGCTGAGCGCACAGCACCTAAGCGCACAGCGCTCAAGGCGCTGGCCCCACGCATCCCTTGGATGCCTTTTTCCCTTCTTTTTATGTACATACATATACATATACATATGTATACAAATTCACACATATACATACTCCGCAACATTCTCCCCCTCCAAAAAATTTTCGGGCCGGGGCGCTGCCCCGAACCCCGCAAGGGGGCTGCTAGCCCCCTTGACCCCCAGCCTGCTATCCGGGTAGCGGGACCCCCGTAAAAACTCTGCGTGGCTCCCGATATATCCAAAACCCCCCTTTTCAAAACAAAACACACGTACACTGCACATTGAGTTCGCATGACCAGTTTAACCCGTTAATCGGAGGTTCCCTCGCCCCAAAGGCGAGGGGTAATTAACGGCAGCTTAGTCCGCGGCTGCCGGAGATTCGGATCCCCACAATCATTAAACCCCGGCCTACCCTAGGCAGGGAGAATCTGTAGTACGCCTGACAAGCGTGCGCGTATTCCCATCTCAATGGGGTGACGAAAAACACCCTACAGACACGTGACGAGGCCCGCAACGCATTTACTTTAAGAAGCTCATTTCCCTTAATAAATACGTTAAGCATATGTAAGCAATATAACAATGTGAAAGAATAACAAGAGTAATAAAAATAAACAGCAATTTTATTTACATTCAAATTCAAATACAACTGTCTGAAATAAAAGATATAATGATTGAAAGGTGCCTAAACAATGGCATACAGAAAGTAAGTATAGAAAAGGGAACTAAGAGTCAGGCTGGGCTGTGAGCTGGTCCAAGTTCTCCTGGCTCGGCTCTATCTCCTCAGAATCTGGTCCTCCTGATGAACATTCCAAGAAAAAGAAACAGAGAGGAATGCCGTCAGTGAACTAGCGCTCAGTAAGTCCCCAAAAGAAGTAAATAAAGATGACTGAATGGTATGTAAAATGAATAGAAACCAAGTAAATGTGAACATGTAAGGTTGTATGTAAGAGTATCTAAGCATATCATTTATATGTATAAGATAGTTATTCTAACGTGCTTATTTGTAGTTTGATAAAGAAAGAATTCATGTATACGAGAGGAATCTAACTTATCCCGTGGACTAAGCTAACAGGAAGTACAAGGCCCCATCAAAACCCATGGGACAACGGCACAAGAATTCATGTTAGATGTCTTTTAAAGTGACCTCTCGTGTCACGATATACGTTTCGTACCAACCTACCCCTTATCCCCGCGTATTTAAGTGCATAGTTCAAGTTTACAAGTCTTGGCCGAATCTATGAATATAAAGAGTACAAGTTCAGATTCAAGTGGTAATCAGGTATTCATGTCAAGTTATATTCATGGTTCGGTCAAGTCAAGTCATGTGTTCAAGTTCAAGTTTGGATATTCGAATTCAAGTTCAAGTGTTCACGTTCAAGATCAAGTGTTCAAGTTTGGGTTCGAGTTTGGATTCGAATTCGAGTTTAAAACAAGTTCTTCTTTGTATTTAAGTTATATTCAATATCTTATGAATGGATTTAATTTTTGAAATTCTTAAGTTCGGGAATAATCGGACAACCGTTGCATATGGGCGGCAGGATTTGTGTCTTTTTCCAAGACGATTGCCATGGATAATTCCTTTAATTTGCAGTGTTATCTAACCTAGATAGGTAAGCACTCACTTTCTCCGGATCTCTAAGGCTCAAGTGAAATAATATCGCTTAAATCTATATTAATCTAAGCTCCTTAAAGATTTATTCAAGTTGTTTATTATGTATTTACGTTGTTTGCATTTCTCGAGGAGATTTTATGTAAAATGTTTTAATATTGTTTTAAAAACAAATCTCGAGGGTGTTTTAGAATATTTAGAGTTTTTATTAAAATGTATTTTAGTTTTAGTAGTATTTTAGTAATAAAACCTAGCTTTTTTAAAAGTTCATGGTATTTTTATGAAAACTATAATTTTAGAAAATTGATAGTATTTTTGTGTAACTTTAATTTTTTTCATTTTAAAAATATATTTTTCAAAGAAAAATACAGATTTGTGATTTATGAAAATTTTCAAATGATTTAATTTGTTGAAAAAATCTTATTCTTTAAAATTGTATTTTTATTTTCTTTTGAGACCGAATTCACCGTGAGGAGTTTTATATCTCGCTCTACTATCTCAAGGATGTGCGATAACCCGTACCATCCGCAATGGGTTCCCCTAAAAGGGTTGTAGAGATGTAATTGCAAAGGATTTAAAAATGGCGATTAAAAAATGTTTTGTAAAGTAAGAGTATTTTAATGAAAATTGTTTCTTTTAGATAAAATATTTAACCAAAACCTCGTGCTGTGAAACCATAGTGTTCGTGATGGGGTAGGTCTTTACCCCGTGAATTTTCTAAAGGTATAGATTGTGATAACACTAAAGAGTTATATGTAAAAGTTATGGTATTTATGTGAAAATGTTCGATGTATTTTTATTTCGCATGGAATTTTAAATACATTAAAAATTAAATGAGGTGAATAATATTTTAAAGTGATGTTAGAGTATTTGTGTGACTTATTTAGCTTATCTAAGGTGATAAAAATATTTTAAAGAAAGGATATTAAAGTTAACGCCACTTTTATCGATTTTTGTTTTAAAAATGATGGAGTGGAATCGAATCGAGTGAGAAGAAGGGACTTACGGTAAAATAGAGGAAGAAAGAGATGAGGTCTTGTGGTATCGTGATAACGTCGAGAACTGCTCTGGTCTTCGAAAGAACGAACTTGAATCGCTAACTCCACCTGACTAGTTTAACTATTCTTGAACTTAGAAATTTTTAGAGAATTTTGCTATAGATTTTCAGAATAGGGGAAAGCTAGAGAATTGGGTGGTGTTTATAGGGTAAAATGAGAGTGTATGAATAAAAAATATTGAATAAAAATAGATTTAATGGTGTTAATGGAGGAATTGAAAGGTTGTGAAGCCTCTGGTTTAATTCAAAGAAAACAAATAGGAAAAAGAAGT
The DNA here is from genome assembly GCA_030015575.1 of Agapanthus africanus. Taxonomy (NCBI): domain Eukaryota; kingdom Viridiplantae; phylum Streptophyta; class Magnoliopsida; order Asparagales; family Amaryllidaceae; genus Agapanthus; species Agapanthus africanus. The sequence goes on along the minus strand of JASDDO010000024.1, from coordinate 889,097,238 downwards.
AGAGGGGAGTCAAAGGGTCGAACGGGTGAAACACGGAGGCGAATCGACCAAATCCAACCACCGGTAGAGGTTTTTGGCAATTTTCGGCGGTCGAGATTTGATCATCTGTCTCGAGATTTGTATCATGTGATCTATTTGGTCTTAACTCCTCATTTATTCTGTTTGATTTCTCTAAAACTTTTCGTTTCTTCGTGTAATGTACGCGCAACTCTTGGACTTCCAAAAAGTTAAGAAAGAAAAATATTAAAAATAATTGAGGCTGATGGGATTCGAACATGCAGGCTAAAGAACAGCAGTGGGGAGTCTTAACCGGTAAGCTACAAATTGCTACTTACTTTTATTGATCAAATTTAAGTTATATCTCCTGATCAGGCTGAAATACACTTTTCTATATATTGAATAAGTTACAATTGTACAGGGATTTCAGGGTCGTTACAGCTGCTGGGACAGCAAGTGCGTGCTTGTTGTCCCAGCCCCACATCTGAGACCACTTTGAGGTGGTCTTTAGTGTGGAAGACCCACCCAAGCCCCCGGGGACAGCCCCTAGGTCGCCCCCACGCCACCACGAGGCTCTCGGTCCAAACCATGAGCCCCGGGATGCGAGAAATAGCTAGAAATGCAATGGTTTCTATGGCTGAAAATTTGGACAGCCGCCAATTTTAAAGAAGATTTTGAAAATATGGAATTTTGAATCAATTTGCCACAAACTACAATTGCAAGTATCTGATTAAGCTCTGATACCACTGTAAGGTTTCGGTTCTAGAGTCGTGGCATTCATGGACCGCGGTGGAAATACAAAACAATAATTTTTCAAACATAGAACCAAAACCAAACCAAGATCATTAAATAGATGCAATAAAAAAAATAAAAGAGAGCAAGTATAGAGTGCTACAATCTTTGTAGCGCATTAGCCATCTCTCTTTGGACTCCGGCTAGCCTCCACGAAACCCGGAACAACCTTGCTCGGTGATCTTGTGGCCGAAAATAATCCATCTTGAGATAACTCCAACACAAGTTTTAGCTTGAAATTGATCTTATCAAAATGAAGTAACCCACTAATTAAACTTGCTAAGAATGATTAGTAGGGATGTAGGCTAATATTAATCACTAATTTCTTCCCATTTTCTTTTTTCCTTTCTCACTTGAATAAATTCAAGAGATTTTTCCTTTCTCAGTTGAATAAATTCAAGAGAGAGAGAGAAAGAATGGAGAGAGTTAGATGATTATGCAATGAGTCAAAAAAGAAGTAGCCATGCTTATCAAAATAAGTTCTATCATTTTCCAAAATCAACCACACACTTCTTTTATCTATGACCCATATTCCATTTCTTTTAAAAACAAAGAAACCTAATGGTTATCATCTCACTTTCCATATGCATCCAATACACACAACTATTATGTATTAGCTAAATTTGTGTGTGTATCTCATACACACAACTTATATGTATTAGCTAACAAGATACATATATTTATATCATATAAATATAAAGAGAAGAAATAATAAAGTGAATATGATATTAGTTAATCTGTGTGTAGATAGATATATCAATATATAAATATACATTTAATTATTAAATCAACACTTGATTTATTAATCCGGTTATATCACATATATAACATCTAATATCATTAAACACCCGATTAAAATACGTGTATCTAATACACGTGTTTAATCGAACTCTTGCATGTATCCCTATACGTGCCTTACATCGTTTCTCCTATGTTGGGAAACCTCTGTATGGGACTCTAAAGATCCGACAATCGCCGGCAGTAAGTTAGGATCATATTCATATCCTACAAGCACGTCAGCGGTACTAGCTGCATGTAACGGTTACCCAGGTATTGATCGAAAGAAGGTCAACGAGTAAGCTCATCCGAACCCTGTAAAGTCTATCAGTGACAATCGTCGTATAGTCCGGTCTCTTCATCTAAGAGTATCGCATATCATGTCTAGGGTTTGGAATCTGTCAGACCCCAATAACTCAATAAGTCATGCGATAGAGGATCCATAATCCACCGAAGATACAACTAATAGCACTTATCAGTTTATCTCCACTGCGGTGGCCACCGACTTGTGGTTACAGTCATATCCTACATAGCGCGATATCAACTCCATATACCGAGAGAGATGAATCCCCTCGACCGCTCACTGCCTCTACGTGCTTCGGGACTATACCCAACAAAAACCTGTTTACACGACTCTTTTGAGTCGTGGTAAGGTAGAAGTCTGAGTATAGTGAAAACACACATGAGACTCTATGGCGATCTCAAATCTTAAGGACTACTCTGTACTCATGTCACCAAAAAACTGCTATCTGATATTGGTATATTACCAACTAGGAGTTCTCGGTGTATCCGTCCAGTATAACTCATCCAATGAGTACCTGTATACAATCCTCGGTATCAAACACCAATAGCTATGAGATCAGCTATTGCCCTCCAACCGGGTCAGAAAATGTACACACTAGTCTAAACTGGAGTACCGATACCCAGTCACAATACTCTTACGACTAGGGACTTTTAAGAATGTGCTTATCGACTATCCAGGTCCTACCAGTATGATTTCTATCATCGTCCTAGTAGTCAAGCAAAATCCTAAGCACTTTATCTCATGTCTAAATGATAGATGATAGTGAATAAAACGCATCACATAAAAAATAAAGATAAACCAGATAGTATACTATCATCTCGAGTAAGATTGTTCTCTCGTATAGGTTCTCTTTCAATTACAATAATTGCCTTGGGGGCACGTATATCCAACACTTATATTAGCTACTAGCTGATAGCTCATTTTCTCTTTTATATATATATCAACCACTCTCTCAAAACCTTCTTTATTTTTTAAGAAACAACACATGTTTTTAGTATACTTAAATTTCATCTTTATATTTTGGATTCATTTGGATATTACACCCCAAATTCCTTTTTATTATTAAATCACACTCTTTAATCCAACTTTTTTTTATAAAAAAATTCACCTTTATATTTCTATCTCACATTCAAAAAAAAAAACCTCAAATCTAGTTATTTTTAGATTGAAATCCTGAAATTTTTATACAGAAGCATTCATTTCCATATAGAACCACATATTCCAAAAAAAGAAAAAAAAACTATTAAGTTTGAAATTAATTAGAAAGAAAAGTTTGAAGCATTTTAGAGATCAAAAGGTGTTTACTGGATTTAAAGCGAATAAAATTGAAATTCTAAGATTTGAGCTGATTATCAGAATAACTTATATATAGAATTAAGGGTCAAATATAAAATTACCAAGATTAAGGTATATTTTCTTAAATTAAGAAATATTTTCAGTTGCCACAAAATATATTTAAAACAAAGGAAAGAAAGAAAGTGAAACGTTATTGTAGTATCGGACATATGAGACAAATCTTATGTGGTATTTTATACAGGAGGGTTAATTAATGGCTAAAATTCCTTTTGTTGAAGATTATATATAAGAAAAATTAAAAAAGATAAAGGGACAATGGTAGGACAAATATAATTGAAAATGCATGTGAGTTAGTTGGTTTTGAGAACAGGGTTTGAAGATCATAATGTTTGCAATGATATGAGACCTGTGGGGCAATGAAGAAGATACACAACTGTTTCTGTGATGGTGCTCTATCATGGAGCAATAGTCCCCATTAATTGCTTTGCTCACTCAATGGTGGAACATGGCTCTGTCCCTTTTCTTCTGTTGTTTGTTGTGCAACGGGTATGAACTCGTGATAGGTCATTACCAAACGGTAAATTGGATCGACATGCACACCTTTTGGATAAAACATAAACCTTAGCTGACCGTTGGATGAGCTTTGAGCTGATGTCTTGTATTTCAGAAGATATTACTCAAAACAAGAGACCCCGGAATTTTCAAAAGCACGGTACCAACTATAAAAAGGTTCTATTAACCTTGTTAAAGGTAATTATTAAATAAAAATTATTAAATAATTTAAAAAATCTTAACAGTATTTTAAATTAATTTAGTTACAAATAAATATAGGAAAGGGCTTTTCACAAAAAAATCATATCATGGTTGGCGGTTTTTTTTTTTTTTTTGGGAATTGGCATGTAAGCATAACGCACAGAACACACATGTATAAAACACACAAGTATCTAGGGACCCACAAATTTGCCCCGAAAACGTTAAATTATGGCCACCTCCTTCCTGGGGATCAAACCCCAAATTCTCCCCAAAAGGGAAAGTGTCTGTCACGACCCGAAAATGACACGTGACCGGCACATAAATCACGTGAAATAGAACCCCACCGTAACCCAAGTAAACCGAAAACCCAAAAATTTAAACATTTTAAAGAAAATTGTGGAGGTGAAGTTTTAAAAGAAATGTATGAATGAAATCAGGTTCTCTTTATAAAGCAGAAATAAGTAAAACTTATAACAATACGAGTGGATTATATACTATGGTTTGAAAACATTTTCCTCATTAGAAATTTGGGCAGCACCTCCTTTGTATATTTTGATCAAAACTAGTACATAAACGATAATAATATTACATCCCCAAGTGGGAGCTTGCTCTTCGCCAATCGGCGAAAACACAACCACACAAATAAGTATACGACGTCCAAGGCGAAAATTAATCACAGAAAAAGAATAAAGAAAACCAACATCATCAAATCCAATATAAGAATAATATAAGTCTCGCCACTAAGCCCAAAGAATTTACAACTGGTCTCTAGGTCTACCAAATATATATAGTCTGTTTGATGGAGTTTTTAATTAGATACAACTGAAAAAAATAATGTACAATGGTGGTTACGATCTGAATTGTAACCTACCTATCAAGCAATCACCCGAAAGAAAAATATGCCGGCAAACCCTACTAAATCCGAGCGGTCGATCCTGCAAGAAAACTGTGGCAAAACGGGATGGGTTGCCAACTCATGGGTAGAAAATATTATCAGGTAGAAATCGAATGTATGACGATCTCCTACGTCATACAGTAATATAATAATATTGTACCGGGTGGTATCCAAGTGATCGTGTATACATATGTATATAAATATATAAACTCGTGCATGTTTCAATATATGCCACAATGTCATCCATATCGTGAATATATGTATCATCCAACGTGTGTCCATCAACGACACATCAAAATCGATATAAAATCTTGAGTGTCCAGTATCGACACTCGAAATCATCATAAAACTCGTGTCCAGTATCGACACGTAACTCCTCATATCTTAGACACCGTTTCATCGGATCGGCCTTCATTTTTCAGGCACCGTCTCATCAGATCGGTCCTCATATCCATCTGTCTCATATCACTCCGGTCGGTATCCTCCGGATATCCGCCGAGTCCAGTACTGTCACCGGTAGGTAGTGTTCCCCTACCATGCTCAACGCCTTTTTATATGATCTTCTTGCCCCGGGTACCGTACCGGGTCCACCATGTATCCGCAACCAGTTTCTCCTCATGCCTCGATTCGGATAATCATCATAGCTCAGCACCGAGAAATCTCATGGTGGACGCCGAAATATCATATCAAGAGAACCGCGTTTTTTAAAACAATCACAAGTTTTTAAATAATATCTGCGGTTTCTCAAATCCAGAAATCTCATGAAAACAGAATCTTATAAAATGCATGGCAGTAATGAAATAATATGTACAAGCACAGAACAATACTGTAATGCATAGCAAGTGTGTTCATATGAGCGTGTCGTGTAGCAAAGTAAAGGAAATGCAATAACTGAACTAGTATGTGGTACTGGGTACTAAACAGTAACTAAAATACTAATAGATTATAAAGTGATACGGTAACATAGCAGGTTCTAATATGTACATGGTATGGTAATTACCGATGATGTGTGTGTGAACCGGCAAGAATATGTACGTGCAACATGTGCATCATCGGTAATGGTGCATATGTCCTAGAAAATGAAATCACGTAAAGATAAGGGTATGAAGCGTAGTATATATTATAAATGAAAATAATGCGAGCATATGCAGAAATAAGAAATTGTAACGAAAGCGTAAATAGAATAGAGAAATCGTAAACGTGAACAGTATAAAAATACGCAACTATGAATGAGCCATACGGTTTTAGTTTAAAATAGTACGAATCGTTGTTTTTAGAAAATAGGGGCTATGATATTTTTAAAAAAAACACCATTTGAAAAGGCGTAGCCTTCCCTTGAAGTTATCATTTAAAAGTGTGTAACGATTCGTTAGTTTTGAAAATAGGTATGGCTCTAAATGTATCATAATATCTACTATGTGAATTTAAACAAGCTTTTCTCGAGTCGATATATAAGTCGGCGATCCATTCTCATCATATCACGTACGGAATGTCTATCGTACGATATCATCAAATCAATAGTACAGACTTATAGTTACGTATATCATCTCATCTTATATCATCATATATCATTTCATGTCCTCATATACCATATCATATAACATCGCCTCATATCATCATATCCAATCATATCGACTCGTGTCATCATATCAGATCATATTCTCATCTCATCATATCATCATATGTGTGTGTGTATACTTTCATAAGTAGATATAACTCATATGCTAAGAAATAATAGTAAGGTGTATTTTTCTACTAAATATACTACTATTGCATATAGTATTCTAATAACTCTATAGACTAGGTGTGTGTGTATCTCCTAATCCTACGGTTGTGGGGGTGCTATACGCTATCCATCCGACATCCCCCGTAGATATATATCTACTCACCTACAAGCGCCTCGCTTTAGTCGATCCTGACGGATGCTTTGTCTTCCTTTGTCATCTCGAAAGTCCACACGAATATACCTTCAATCGAATCGTCACCAAGATCGCATGAAAACCTAAATCGAGTTTGAAATCCCGAGCGAAGCACACATAGGCTAAAACCTATGGCCAACGCTTGCTAAAACAACAAAAACCTCCCCGGCGTCGACGTACTAATGTCAAACGACCAAGTCAAGACAAAAAAATCCAAAATCCAAGTTTTAAATATCAGAAAATATCGCCAAAACCAAGTTAAAATGCTCCCAGATTTTGGCACAGATAGTATGAGAACTAACAATATAGTGGCTAAATTATAAGGAGTGTGAGTTACAGACTAAACCCCAACACCTAATTCAAAAATTAGGCAGCCAAAATGTGCTACAGTAACCACCACCGGTGGTTGAATTTTGGAATTTGGGTCTCATTTTTCTGTGGTGATCTCCTAGTAGTCTAACTAGGTCAATGTAGTTGTTTGTTTATCTTGCAAATATACCAAGTTGTTCCAGAATTCATTTAAACTTCAAAATTCAATGAAAACCGACATCGGAAAATTCCAAACTCATCTTTGAAACTTCAAAGCTCATTTTAACCAGGGTTACTATTACTACTAGGCCAGTAGACACTCACTACACCCTCTATTATATCTCCACTACAAGTTTTATATCCTAAAACTCATTCTAGAATTTTCCAAGTTCACAAAATATGCACATAAAGCATCTAAACTAAGTCTAACTAAATTGTGAAGGCAAACTAAACTAAAATATGGTTTAAGGAGGGAGTTTTACCTCATAGGAGTAATTTAAGAAAATTCTAACATGGCCAAAGGAGCTCAAAATCCAAATTTGATCATGCCATGAGGTTAGGATTGAGGTTGTGAACATTTTTTGTGAAGATTATATGATGTGTTGATGGGGTTTTAGGGATGGTCTATGGTAGTAGTGAGGGTAGAGAAGGTTGATGATGAAGAAGTTAAACGAAGAGATGGAATGAGATGAAGGAATATGAATGAATAATTGTCACGCCCCGCTTCCCGGTGTTCGGTGAAGGGGACGCGACTGGCCGCTACGTATTTACTCTGAAGTAAACACGCTAAGCGTATCTAAGCAATATAAGTAAAATGCACAAGAGACGGAGACTAAATATAATTGAACATCAATTTTATTTATTAACATTCTTTTTACAATACATCTGAAAAGTAAATAAATGGAATGGAAAGCAATGCCTAAACAGTGGCATAACAGAAATGGAAAGTGCTGAAATGAAATGTACAAGTAACTAGAGTTCCGGGTCGAAAGCTAGCTGATCCAAGTCCTCGCTGATGGGCTCGATCTCCAGTGAATCACCTGACGACATTCCAAAGAAGAAGAAAGAGAATGTCGTCAGCGAACAAATCGCTCGGTAAGTCCCGTAAATAGACATGAATGGAATAGACAGAATAGAGTATTTATTATTATAATGTTGTATTTAATGTTAACGCTGTTATTTGTAGCTTGGTACATAAGAATGCCAGTGTATACGAGAGGAGTCCCACTATTCCGGAGACTAAGGTATACGGAACACAAGGAACTGTTCAGCTACGGTACAACGGCAATTGAATTCAGATTAGGTGTATTATGGTTACAGTCTCGTGCCATTTCTAACACCTTCCGTACGAGTCTACCCCTTATAAACCCCGCGATATCTTGATTGTATTGATGTATTGTTTGAATTGTGTATTGTATATAGATGGATGACTTGCCGAAACCATAATATCAATAAATGGATGTAACTGGAGAATCATGTAGATGGATGTATATCCATGATTCGGTTCAGTCAATATAGATTGATTAGATTAAAAAGACAGATTCATATATCCATATTATATTGTAGTTTGGATACTTGAATCATATTCAAGTCAGATTGATTATATTGAGACTGAGTCTGAGTCAGACAATTTGAAAAAAAATTGAATCCTGAATTATGTTTTGGTGCTATCGGTAATTGCTGCACATGAACGGCAGGATTTGTGTTTTTTCAAAGACAATTACCGTGTTGATAACACCGTTTGTTATGTTGTTAACCTTAAATAAGCAAGCACCCATATCACTAGCTCCTTGAGGCTCAAGAGACTGGTTCCTCTTAAACCTATGTTTACTAGGGTCCTTATTGTAATTTAGTATAACTTGAGGGGGTTTATGTAAAAATAATTTTATATAGTTTTCAAAATACACCTCAAGTATTTTATTATCGTCTTTAGAGTTTTCATTGATGTATATTTTATCAATGTGACATTTCTAGTGAAATAAACCTAATTTCATAATATATGGTATTTATTTGTAATATTGGAATTGTATGGTATTTTCTTGTAAATGAGATGTTTTTCTTGAATTTTGGAAATGTGGAATATTATAAATATTAAAAAATAGATATTTTATATTAATTACATATATATTTATTTATTAAAAATATAATTTTTATTTATAATAGAAATCATATTTTCTAAAGAAAATTGTATTTTAAATCTTTTGAGATCGTATGCTTCTTACGGAGGTCTGCATCTCACTCTACTAAGCCCGAGAATGTGCGATAATCCACACCATCCCGAACGGGTTCACAGAAATGGGTTGTAGAGATGCATTTGCAAAGATTTGTTAAAATACACATCTTGTAGAAAAAGGTTTTTATAAGTCGGAGGTAGTTATGTGTAAAATCGTATTTTTCCCAGATCTATATGTAGGATTACTAGACACTCTCACAAGGGTCTACAAGGCATCAACCATGCCCGATTTAAAATTTAGACGTGCCGAACAACCCTAACCAAGATCTTTAAACTAGAGATTATACGAAACAAAGCATGTTAAACACTTTAACATCTAAGAGTTTGGGATTACAACCTTTGTAGTCCGGTCCTTCACTTCATAAGCTCCGTGTTGAGGTCCCTTCGCTGCGATCATCAAGAATCCGACTCTAGAGAGGCTCCACGAAGAGAAAGATGCAAGCTTACTTCCGATCTTCGATAACTAAGATGATCTACCTTGAAGTTTTTTTAACACAAGCTCTCACTCATAAATGAAGTGAACACCCTAATCTAAATGGCTAGAATAGATTAGGATGATGAAGTAGGATTTTAGCTCTCATTTATTTTCAAATTCTCACTCTCATTCATCACAAAATGAAAAACCTACAAAGCTTTTTCAAAGCTCAAGGAAGAAGAAAAATAGTAATCCATTTGTGATGAATAATGAAAATGTAATAATGATTACAAATGCAACCATGGTTCAATATGAGAAGGCTAACCCATGTAGAGAGTTAACTAGGGTTAAGGGTGTGGTTTGGGTAAGGAAAATATCTCACAAAATATCCATCATAATATCTTTGCAAGAAACAAAAGGAAACCTTCTGGAAGGTTCAAGAAAGAACTAACCCAAATCAAACCCTAATCTTGTTTAATCTCCACTAAACATGTTGCATTAGTAATCATATCATATTACAATATTATATATCACATATACAATATTTATTGTAACAAAATAAAATAATACAATTAACATATATCGCATATATATCAATATATTACCCGAGTGAGGAAAAAAATCTTTTAGTGAGTTTATATCAGTTAATGTAATTTAATATATCAAATATATAATTATACATTAAATTATCGAATCAACACTTGATCCGATAATCCGGCTATTTCACAAATAACCGAAATCTGTATCAGTTTATCGAATCAACACTTGATCCGATGACCCGGCTATATCACATATACCCGGCCGATATCTCATATCACGAGAATCTAATACGGTATCACATACACGTATTGTTCTCGGTCCCGCACATATCATAGATGTGCTCCTACTCCGTTTTGCCTCAGCCAAGAAACCTCTGTGTAGGACTCTAAAGAATCGTCAATACACCGGCAGTAGGTGATGATCATATCAAACACCCACAAGCTGCAAGCGGTCAGCTAAACGTAACAGCCACCCAGGTATTGAGCGATCAGAAGATCAACAAGCAAGCCTGTACATTCTCCTGCGAATCCAGTCAGTAACACTCCCGTACAGTCCGGTCTCTTCGTCTGATATGTCGCATATCTCGCATAGGGGTGGTAAACGTCAGACCCCAGTAGCTTGCTAAGTCGTGTCGATATGAGGTCTATAACAGTTCGAGAAACTACTGATAACACTTACCAGTAAATCTCAGCAACCCTGGCCAGGGATTTCCAGTTATAGCCAATCGAACACAGCGCAACATCAACTCCCTATACTGAGAGAGACGAATCCCCTCCTATCGCTCATTGCCTCCATATGATTCGGGACTGTACTCAAAAGACACTTTTTTGCATGCCCTCTTGGACGTGGTATGATGGAAATCAAAGCACAGTGGGAATCACACAAGACTCTATGACGATCTCGGGTCTACAGACTAACCTGTACCAGTGTCACCGGAGAATTGCCATCTGACGTGAGGTATAATACCATCTGGGAGTTCTCGGCGAGTCCGTCCAGTGTACCCAGTCTCCACTGAGCACCCGTACACCATCCTTGATGTCATACACCGATGGATATGGGATCATTCATCGCCCATCATATGGGTCAAGATGCGTATACGCTAGTTTACTCTGGTGTATCGATGCCCTGTCTCGATACACCCTCGACTAGGAACAGTTATAGGATGTACTCGTCGACTACCGTGGCCCCACTAGTATTATCTCATCATAGTCCCAGTAGTAGAGTACATATCCTAAGGGCTTTATCAACATGTAATATAGAGACAATCAGAGTACATGTTAAGATAAAGAATAACCAGATAGCATACTATCATATCAAGCAAGAAAGTCCTCCCTATATATGTCCAAGCATCCATTACAATATACATCATATGTACAGTAATGGCCTCTAGGGCATACATATAACTAACACTATGTTCCCAAATTCCATCGTGCTATGTTACATATGAGTGTTGTAGGGAGGTAGGTCATTATCTCATGAGTTTTCTAAGGTAATACGGTTTAAAAAGTTCAAGTATGTCGAAATGAAATATGAAGGTATTTTAATGTAAAAGAGGAATAAAACTTGCTACGATTATTATTTTAATGTCAAACTTGTTCTATTGCCTTTGTTAATGTTTAATGGTCATGACATAATAGTTTGGTATTATTTTGTTTAAGAAAAATAGAACTTTTTAAGGAAAAACCGAACCGGAAGTCGGATTAACTCCGCTTCCGTAGGGTTTTAGTTTTGAATGTTTTTAGAATAGAGAAAAGAAGAAGAATTAAGGAATTACAGGTTATTTGACTAAAAGAGAGAAGGAGGAAGAGATAGGAGGTGCCGGTGTGTCGTTTCTTCGTCAGAATCTCCTCGGATCGTCGTCGGAAGTTCGTCGGAGCTTCGCCTTTTGCTAACTCCACTTGCACACAAAAAGTCTTGGGAATTTTCTTGAGAGTTTGGGCAGGGATTTGGGAGTAAGGAGGGATGATTTTAGGTGTGGTATTTATTGGAAAAATTAGAGTTTAGGGTAATGAAAGGGTGTATTAAAATTTTGTATTAAAATGGATTAAATATGTGTTTTAATTTGCTCTGTAAATGTGCAGGGAAATTAAATAATACAAGGGTTATGGGGGGAGTTCAAGAGTCACATAGGTTAAAACAAATTAGGTTTTGGGCTGAGTCGAACCGGCGGCGCCGGCCGAGTCGGGCAAGTCGCCGGCCTGAGTCGGGCCGCGTCTCCTTGCCACGTGATCTCGACGCTTGGTCTTGATTGGTGGACCCGTTTGTTTATTCTGTAACTTACCCTATTATGTGTAGTGCATGTGTAGACTCTTGGGCTTTTAAAATATTAAAATAATTTAATTAAAAAAATGTGTTTTTGATGGGATTTGAACTCTGGTGCTTTGGTTCAGCAGTGCAACGTCTTACCAATGAGCTACAAGCTCCTTCTTGCTGTTCAAAATTAAATCAAATACTTATAGTACTTATAGGAAATGTAAATACCCCAAGTATATATTAACTTTAAATTAATTTTATGTACACAAGAATTGGAGTTGTTACTGTCTACCCTCCTTATAAAAATTTCGTCCTCGAAAATTACGATTTATTTTAAGGACTAATTTACTAATAAGTGGGGATATCTTGCACACATCTCATCTTCCCTTTCCCATGTCAATTCTCTTGGAGTGGCTTTTCTCCACATCACTCGAACCAAGTTGACTTCCTTGTTCCGAAGTGACTTCACTTTCCTGTCCAGAATCTCAACAGGTTGTTACTCACAAGATAGGTCGGGCTGTACAGTGAGCTCGGAATGATCGAGAATATGGCTAGGGTCACTCACATACCTTCTGAGGTTGGATATGTGAAATACATTGTGCACTCCTTCTAATGAAGGTGGAAGTGCCAAGCGATAAGCCACTTCACCGACTCGTTCGAGTATGTCGAACGGTCCAATGTATCTCGGACTTAGCTTACCCATCTTCCAAATCGAATCACTCCGCGGTTTAGAGATATCTTCAGAAATACATGATCTCCCGGCTGGAATTCCAAATGACGGCGCTTTGCATCAGCCCAGTGCTTCTGTCGATCTTGGGCTATGCGCATTCTTTCTCTGATAGTATGAACCACATCAACAGTTGCTACTATCATCTCAGATCTAAGGAGTTCTCTATCACCGATGTCGTCTCAACCCAATGGCGATCGACACTTCCTTCAATAAAGTGCTGCAAAAGGTGTCATTCCTATACTTGCTTGGTGGCTGTTGTTGTATGAAAACTCCACAAGATGTAGGTGATCTTCCCACGATCCTCCGAAGTCTAGCCTATATGCTCTGAGCATATCTTCCAAAATCTGAATAGTTCGCTCAGACTGACCATCTGTTTGTGGATGATAAGCTGTGCTGAAGTTCAGACTTGTTCCCAAGCTTGCTTGCAGGCTTTGCCAAAACTGCGATCGAAATCTAGTGTCACGATCGGAGACAATGCAGACTGGTACTCCATGAAGTCTCACAATTTCCTGTATGAGTTCATGGGTATCAGAGATAGTACGTATTTGAAGATTTAAAATCTTAGATTCTTACCTCCATGTACATTTTTGCTAATATCTCAGTTGATTGGCCAACTCGAAATGGGATGAAGTGAGCCGACTTCGTGAGTCGATCCACAATAACCCATACCGCATCGTTACCTTTCATGCTGCGAGGAAGTGCAGTCACGAAATCCATTGTGATATGTTGCCACTTCCATTCTGGGATATGTAACGGTTGAAGTAATCCAGCATTCATGTGATGTTCAGCTTTTACTTGCTGACACACCAAGCATTTAGCGACGCTTCTGGCTACTTCACGCTTCATTCCATGCCACTAGTAATTTTGACGTAGATCTTTGTACATCTTTGTACCTCCAGGGTGTACTGAGTAGGGAGAGCTGTGGGCTTCTTTCATTAACTCTTCCCGAACAGAACCTTTTGGTACACATAATCTGCTGGCGTATTTCAAAGATCCGTCTTCATGGATGATGAAGTCTATTCTGAGTCCATTCTCTACTTGTTCTCTGATCTTTTGCAACTTAGCATCACTTATTTGAGCTGCTTTGATCTGATTGACAATAGTAGATTGAACTTGTAAATTCATCAAGTTTGAAGCATTACCTGGCATGACTATTTCAATCTCCATCTGATGCAAGTCTTGTTGAAGCTTCCACTGAGCGGTGAGATTCATTGCTAATGGTTGGCGACTAAGGGCATTAGGTACCACATTCACCTTCCCTGGGTGATATTGCAGGTTGATGTTGAAGTCCGCCATGATTTCTAACCATCGTCTCTGCCGCATATTAAGCTCTTTCTGAGTAAACACATATTTCAGACTCTTGTGATCTGTGTATATGTTCACTCGTTCACCAAGAAGATAATGGCACCAAATCTTAAGAGCAAACATAACGGCTGCCAATTCCAAATCATGTGTCGGATAATTGCACTCATGAATCTTCAGCTATCTTGAAGCATAGGCCACAACCTTACCGTGCTGATGTAGAACATCATAATCCCTTACCGGATGCATCGCAATGCACTTCGAAACCTCCAGATTGGTCTGGTATAACGAGAATAGGTGCTGATGTCAACCTTGACTTGAGTTCTACGAAAGCCTGCTCGCATGCTTCTGACCACACAAAGTCTTCATCTTTACGTGTGAGCTTGGTCAGGGGTGTTGCTATCTTCGAAAATCCGTCAATGAACCTTCGGTAATATCCAGCTAGATGCAAGAAACTTCGAATGTCCTTAACTGACTTTGGTGTCGGCCATTCGCTTACTATTGAAACTTTCACTGGATCCACCGAGATTCCTTCGCCTGATACAATGTGTCCGAGGAAACCAACTTGATCTAGCCAAAACTCGCACTTGCTGTACTTGGCATATAGTTGATGTTGTCGTAGAGTTTTCAGGACAATTCGTAGGTGCTCAGTATGTTCTTTCCGACTCTTTGAATACACCAGGATGTCGTCGATGAAGATGACAACGAACATGTATAAGTACTCCCAGAAAACTTGATTCATCAGGTTTATGAATATTGCTGGTGCGTTGGTCACTCCAAATGGCATCACAAAAAATTTTTAATGACCATAGCGAGTTCTGAATGCTGTTTTATGAATATCAGCTTCCTTGACCTTCACCTGACGATAACCTGAACGAAGATCTAGCTTAGAGAAAACACAAGATCCACTTAGCTGATCGAATAAATCATCGATACATGGTAGCAGATACTTGTTCTTTATAGTTACTTCGTTCAAGGCTCTATAATCGATGCACATTCGGTATGAACCTTCCTTCTTCTTCACAAGTAGAATTGGAGATCCCCAGCTTGAAGTGTTGGGAAGAATCCATCCTTTGGCTAATAATTCGTCCAACTGAGTTCGGACTTCCTTCAAACCTTCCGGACTTAATCGATACGGTGCTTTGATCACCGGTTGTACTCCTGGTACTAAATCAATGCCGAATTCAAGAGCTCGATCGGGAGGCAAACCTGATATATCGTCAGGAAACACATCGTCGAACTCTCGAACAACTTCTGGCTTTGATCCTTCCTCCACTTAAATTGTCGCAATCATTGACTTCTTTGGTTTCGCCTTGTAAGTATTTGGCTCCAGAGTACGGTCTCCACTTTTGAAATAGAAGAACGGATGCTCTAGAATCTCGAATACTACCCTCCTTTGACGACAGTCAATGGTAGCATAAAATGTTCCGAGCCAATCCATACCTAGAACCACATCGAAATTCGGTATGTCCAGCACCTTAAAGTCAGTATAGAATTCTCTGCTGCAGACGACTACTGGACATAAGTTGTATCCCATTGTTGCCTTTAGAACGCCATTTTCTGAACTGACATTCCAACTGGATACAAGCAATGTGACTGGAATCGCATGAGTTCGGACGAACCGTTGCGGCATAAAGCAGTGAGATGCTCCAGTATCGAATAGTGCTAGTGCAGGAAGTGGGGCTACTAAGATTGTACCTAAGGTATGTGGGATATGTTTTAGGTATAGGAAAAATATGTAGATGGGTGTTAAGACTGAAAGAAAATCTTAAAAAGAAAGGGTTACCGGTGATGACTTGGCCAGTGGCCTCAGCTTCTTCCACGGTCATCGTGAAAGCCTGTCGCCATGGTACATTCCTCCTGGCCGGAGGAGCATTCCTCATAACGTTCCTTTGAGCTTGATGGAACTGACGAGGAGGAGGTGCAGTCGGTGGTCCTCTAGGTGGTGGAGCAGGGAGAGCGAGTCTTGGAGCAGGTGCCTGAAGGGCTGGTCTATGCTGGTAAGTGATTGCTGGCCTGGGTGCAGCAATTGGGTTGTGTCTTCGGGGACAAAACCCAATATCATGAGTAGCTGAGCAACAGACTAAGCAAAGACAGTTGGCTCGCCGACAGTCTTTAGCCAAATGTCCATCTCTCTTGCAGTAGGTACAAAAGGCTGGGCTGGGCCGGTTGATTGGTACTCCCAGTCTCCTGGGCACAAATCGTGGCCTTGATAAGGCTCCTCCTGCCATCTGGGTGGCAGGGCGCTTAACTCCAGCAGATTGAGATCTGCCCCTCATCTTTACCACTGCCTCATAACGGCGGGCAACTTTCAGAGCCGATTCATGGGTCGGAAAATCTCCTGTGGCTAATGCAGCCTGGATCTCCGGGTCTAACCCTTGTTGAAATCGACGGGCTCTGATCTCATCCGACGGTATCAAGTGTGCCGCAAATCTGTTAAAGTATTATGTTAGCCGTGTAGTATGTGATTTATTGAAAAATTGAATTATTGAGATATATCTTACCGACTGAGCATGGTGAACTCGGCGTCATATTCATCTACTAACTTGGTCCACATTGAACCTTATTACAGATGGATGAACTGCTGTTCCATGTCGAACCTGGCAGTCTCAGGGAAGTACTTTGCATCGAACATGCCACGGAAAGTCTTCCATTCGATAGGTCGATCAAGACGGCTTTTTTTCGTCTTCCACCAAACCCATACATTGTCCGTGAGCTGCAGCTTCGCAACACGAACCCAAGCTATCTCTGGCACTTGTGCCGCTGCCAGATCATCTTCGATACTCTGAGCCCATTCTTCAGCTTCTAGAGGGCTCTCTTTTCCTGCAAACTGTTTTGGGTGCAAAGCCCTGAATTGCTTCACCCCAGGTGCTTCTGCCTTTGGTCGGGTCATTAAGATAGCAGTCTGCTGCTGCTGTTCTTCTAGGAGGCTGCCAATTGCCTCAAGCAGAACCGTCTGCTCGTTGATCGAAGCAGCGATGGCAGGTGTGAGTGGCAGTGGTGGAGGTGTGTTGTTGACATTCGTGCTGGTGTTGTTTAGGGAATCCATAACCTTGAAAGAAAAATTTGGGTTAGGACAGATTCAAAGTATATGAAGTGATGAGAAAGTATGAATTGTAAAGAATATTTTCAGTTGTTGGTTCTTGTATTATATTGCTTAGGTTGTCCACGCAGAACTAAACTGCATGGTAGAATTCCATACAGCTCTGATCTGCATGGGCCACCAACAAAACCTGTTATGCCCCGCTTCCCGGTGTACGGCGAAGGGGACACGACTGACCACTACGTATTTACTCTGAAGTAAACACGCTAAGCGTATCTAAGCAATATAAGTAAAATGCATAAGAAAAGGAGACAATAAATATAATTGAACAACAACTTTATTTATTAACATTCTTTTTACAATACATCTGAAAAGTAAATATATGGAATGGAAAGCAATGTCTAAACAGTGGCATATCCAAAATGGAAAGTACTGAAATGAAATGTATAAGTAACTAGAGTTCCGGGTCGAAAGCTAGCTGATCCAAGTCCTCGCTGGTGGGCTCGATCTCCACTGAATCACCTGACGACATTCCAAAGAAGAAGAAGAAGAATGTTGTCATCGAACAAATCGCTCGGTAAGTCCCGTAAATAGACAAGAATGGAATAGACAGAATAGAGTATTTATTATTATAATGTTGTATTTAATGTTAACGCTGTTTTTTGTATCTTGGTACATAAGAATGCCAGTGTATATGAGAGGAGTCTCACTATTCCGGAGACTAAGATATACAGAGCACAAGGAACCGTTCAGCCATGGTACAACGGCAATTGAATTCAGATTAGGTGTATTATGGTTACAGTCTCGTGCCACTTCTAACACATTCCGTACCAGTCTACCCCTTATAAACCCCGTGATATCTTGATTGTATTGATATATTGTTTGAATTGTATATTGTATATAGATAGATGACTTGCCGAAACCATGATATCAGTAAATGGATGTAACTGGAGAATCATGTAGATGAATGTATATCCATGGTTCGGTTCAGTCAATATAGATTGATTAGATTAAAAAGACAGATTCATAGATCCGTGTTGTATTGTAGTTTGGATATTTGAATCATTTTCAAGTCAGATTGATTATATTGAGACTCGGTCTGAGTTAGACAATTTGAAAAGAAATTGGATCCTGAATTATGTTTTGATGCTATCGGTAACTGCTGCACATGGATGGCAGGATTTGTGTTTTTTTTCAAAGACAATTACAGTATTGATAACACCGTTTGTTAAGTTGTCTACCTTAAATAGGCAAGAACCCATATCTCCGGCTTCCTGAGGCTCAAGAGACCGGTCCCGCTTAAACCTATGTTTACTAGGGTCCTTATTGTAATTTAGTATAACTTAAGGGGGTTTATGTAAAAATAATTTTGTATAGTTTTCAAAATACACCTCAAGTATTTTATTATGACCTTTAAAGTTTTCATTGATGTATATTTTATCAATATGACATTTCTAGTGAAATAACCCTAATTTCATAATATATGGTATTTATTTGTAATATTGGAATTGTATGGTGTTTTCTTGTAATGAAATGTTTTTCTTGAATTTTGGAAATGTGGAATATTATAAATATTAAAAATAGATATTTTGATATTAATTACATATATATATATTTATTAAAAATATAAGTTTTATTTATAATAGAAATCACATTTTCTAAAGAAAATTGTATTTTAAATCTTTCGAGATCGTATACTCCTTGCGGATGTCTGCATCTCACTACACTAAGTCCGAGGATGTGCGATAATCCGCACCATCATGAACGGGTTCCCCGAAATGGGTTGTAGAGGCGCATTTGCAAATATTTATTAAAATACACATCTTGTAGAAAAAGATTTTTATAAGTCGGAGGTAGTTATGTGTAAAATCGTATTTTTTCCAGATCTATGTTCCCAAATTCTATCGTGCTATATTACATATGAGTGTTGTGAGGAGGTAGGTCATTACCTCGTGAGTTTTCTAAGGTAATACGGTTTAAAAAGATCAAGTATGTCGAAATGAAATATGAAGGTATTTTAATGTAAAAGCGGAATAAAACTTGCTACAATTATTATTTTGATGTCAAACTTATTCTATTGCCTTTGTTAATGTTTAATGGTCATGACATAATAGTTTGGTATTATTGTGTTTAAGAAAAATAGAACTTTCTAAGGAAAAACCGAATCGGAAGTCGGATTAACTCTGCTTCCATCGGGTTTTAGTTTTGAATGTTTTTAGAATAGAGAAAAGAAGAAGAATTAGGGACTTACAGGTTATTTGACAAGAAAAGAGAAGGAGGAAGAGGTAGGAGGTGCCGGTGCGTCGTTTCGTAGTCGGAATCTCCTCGAATCGTCGTCGGAAGTTCGTCGGAGCTTCGCCCTTTCCTAACTCCACTTGCACACAAAAAGTCTTGGGAATTTTCTTGAGAGTTTGGGCAGGAATTTGGGAGTGAGGAGGGGTGATTTTAGGTGTGGTATTTATAGGAAAAATTAAGGTTTAGAGTAATGAAAGGGTGTATTAAATTTTTGTATTAAAATAGATTAAATGTGTGTTTTAATTTGCTCTGTAAATGTGCAGGGAAATTAAATAATACAGGGGTTATGGGGGGAGTTCAAGAGTTGCATAGGTTAAAAGAAATTAGGGTTTGGGCTGAGTCGAACCAGCGGTGCCGGCCCGAGTCGGCCGAGTCGGGCCGCGTCTCCTTGCCACGTGTCCCCGACGCTTGGTCTTGACTCGTGGACCCGTTTATTTATTCTGTAACTTACCCTATTAAGTGTAGTGCACGTGTAGACTCTTAGGCTTCTAAAAAAGATTAAAAGAATTTAATTAAAAAAATGTGTGGTTGATGGGATTTAAACTCTAGTGCTTTGGTTCAACAGTGCAAGGTCTTACCAATATGCTACAAGCTCCTTCTTGCTATTCAAAATTGAATCAAATACTTATAGCACTTACAGGAAATGTAAATACCCTATGTATACATTAACTTTAAATTAATTTTATGTACACAAGAATTGGAGTTGTTACAATAATGGTGCTAACATAACCCCCCCCTCTCTCTCATCCATACCCCCATGTGTCTTTGTTCCTTCATTTCTTTTCTTTTTCTTTTCTCTTCTATCTTCGCTTATCTTTTGAAAACAAATGCAAACCATGGTACAAACACAAATGTAATGTTAACATGTCATGCACACAATCTTGGTTTACAAAATAAAATATGGTTTAGTATAGTAATTAGTAAAATACTAATTAAATTTTAACATTAAACTTATATGAATATAATTATATAATAATTCTTGAAAAGCCCAATAAATAAATGTTTTTCATAAATGATAATTTATTTTAAATCCCAATTATTTTTCCAAAATATATGTATATAATTTTACACATTTATGAAAACTCAAATCTATATTCGTATAATATCCGGGAAATTTATTATTTTATTATTTAAATTTCAAAAATATTATTTTCATTTTTTTGAAATGTTACAGTGCCATACCAACTGAGTTGTTGCTTATTGGTGGGAATTGAACCCAAGACGGCCTGTTGTTGAAAAGCAAAACATGCTATCAGTTGAGATGAAGCATTATTTTGTTTACTTTATACCATAAGTATATAAGTTATATGTACGAAAATACCAAAATGCGTTGCTATTATATTTTAATCTCTATTTTCTTATAAAATTTCAACAGAGGCATAATGCTCTTTAGTCTCCATTTGGATCCACCCCTGTATATTCAAAAAAGTTATTTCATCCTGCCATGAGTGGAGCTAAGGGCTGTTTGGTTGTAGAATTTTGTGGATTTTGCACTATTTGGATTTTAAGATCCTTGGATTAGAGAATATTGTGTTTGGTTGTAGAACTAGCTAAGTTTGGTTTTGGTTGTTTTTAGTGAGTGGCCCACAAGAATTCAAGGATCCTCAATCCTTTTTTTGGCTGGATTCCTGTGGATTGAAGCCAAATATGTGGGGCCTACTGCATTTTATGTATTAAAAAATTAACTTTCTTTCTTTCTATCTATAAAATTCTCAAATCCAAATTCCACTTATTTTTTCCCAACCAAATAAGGATTACAAGAATCTAAAAATCTAATAGTAGGAATCTAATACCATCCAAACACAAAATTAGCTAATCCAAAAATTTTCAATTGTACTATTTGAGAATCCAAATTTCATAACCTTGCAACCAAAAACCCTAAGGGGACCAAAGAGGACAATGTTCCACCAATGACCCCACAATTTCTATGCAGAACATAAGTGTATGTACTACCTCCCGGCTCAACATACCTCCTTCTTGAGTTTGGTTGAATAAGCTAATAACAAATCTTTTGCTTCGAGATGCGAAGAGAAGTAAGACCATTCGCTCGCAAAGAGATCTCCATTCTCTCCCTTAGTTTACTTACTGAAAGTGTCAGTTGTTCTTGAAAAAGAAAACTACTCGACTAAAGCTCAACTCTCCAACCAAGGATGGGGAATTAATGGCATTACATGCAAAGGTTGCTTGCACCTACTGAGAGGACTAACGGCCATAGAAAAGTGGAAAAACTCTTTTCGCTCCTAGCAGGCACTAGCACTAATGGATCATCGGCAATTCCTTAGAAAGTAGTGGGTGGGATCGGTCAAATAATGTCACGCCCCGCTTCCCGGCGTACGGCGAAGAGGACGAGACCGGCCGCTACGTATTTACTCAGAAGTAAATACGCTAAGCGTAACTAAATAATAAAAGAAATATGCACAAGAAACAAATATAATGAACAACAACTTTATTTATTAACATTCTTTTGTACAATACATGGAAAAATAAATACATGGAATAAAACGATGCCTAAACACTGGCATAAAATAAATGGAAAATACAGAATGTAAAGCAAATGTACAAGTGTAACTACAGCTCGGGATCTTCAATAAACTGGTCCAAGTCTTCAGTGCTAGGCTCGATCTCTGGAAGGTACGAATCACCTGACGACTTTCAAAGAAGAAGAAGGAGAATGTCGTCAGCGAACAAATCGCTTGGTAAGTCTCAAAGATAAGGGCGAAATAGAATAGACAGAGAGAGAGAGTAGCTTTTAAAATTATATTATATTGTTAACGCTGTTGTTTGTAGTTTAGTACAGAAGAATACCAGTGTATACGAGAGGGGTCTCTATATGCCAGAAACTAGAGGCAAATGGAGTACAAGGAACCGTTTATGCCACGGTACAACAGCAAATGAATTCAGGTTAGGTGTCTTAAGTCTTGCAGTCTCATGCCACTTCTAACACCTTCCGTACCAATCTATCCCTTAAAACCCCGCGATATCTTGATTGTATTGTTGTATTATATTGTAAATTGTATTGTCTTATATAGATGGATGACTTGCCGAAACCATGATATCAGTAATTGTATGTAACTGGAGAATCATGTAGATGGAAGGTATATCCATGGTTCGGTTCAGTCAATACAGATTGAATAAATGGAATAGATTGATTATATGGATTCATATTGAATTGTAGTTTGTACTTGAATCATATTCAAGTCAGATTATTTATAATGAGATTCAGTCTGAGTCAGACAATTAGAAAAGAAATTGAAATCCTGAATTAAGTTTTGATGTTATCGATAACCGCTGGACATGGGCGGCAGAATTTGTGTCTTTTTCAAAGACGATTACCGTGTGGATAATATCGTTTGTTAAGTTGTCTACCTGAAATAAGCAAGCACCCATATCTCCGGCTCCATGAGGCTTAAGAGACTGGTCCCGCTTAAACCTATATTTACTAAGGTCCTTATTGTAATTTATAAAACTTGAGGGGGGTTTATGTAAAAATTATTTTGTATAGTTTTCAAAATACACCCCAAGTATTTAATTATCGTCTTTAGAGTTTTCATAAATGTAGATTTTATATATGTAACATTTCTAGTGAATAAAACCTAATTTCATAATATATGGTATTTATCTGTAATATTGAACTTGTATGGAATTGCATGGTATTTTCATGTAAAGTGATTCTTTTGATTTAGAAAAGTTGGAATATTTATATTATATTAAAAAAAATATATTTTGATGATACACACACACACACACACACTCATATATATATATATTAATAAAAAACAATTTAATTTATTATTTTTCTAGAAATCTCATTTTCTTAAGATATTTGTATTTTTAAATCTTTCGAGACCGAATGCTCCTTGTGGAGGTATGCATCTAGCACTACTAAGCCAGAGGATGTGTGATAATCCGCACCATCCCAAATGGGTTCCGCAAAATGGGCTGTAGCGGCGCTTTGCAAAGATTTATTTAAAATACATAATTTTATAGAAAAAGGATTTTATAAGATAAAGGTATTTAAGTGTAAATTCGTATTCCCGTATTCTATGTTCCCGAAAGGTATCGTGCTATGTTGTATATGAGTGTTTTGAGAAGGTAGGTCATTACCTCGTGATCTACTTAAAGGTATAGCAATAAAATATGATGTTTAATGTCGAAACTAAACTACATGGTATTTTTCTGAAAAGGTACGATAAAAATTGCAATATGAAATATTTTGCTATGAAACTTGTTCATGATATTTTTTTAATATTTAATAGTTAAGATGTGAGGGTTTGGTATGTTTGTAGTTAAGAAAATTGGGACTTTTTAAAGAAAACAGAATCGGAAGTCGGACTAACTCCACTTCCGTCGGGTTTTAAAAATACGAGTTTTAAGAATAGCAAAGTGTAGAGGGAGGAGGGACTTACTGGTTTTTGGTTTAGAGGAGAGGAAGAGGGAGTGGAAGTAGGTTCCAGTGCGTCGTTTCGTCGTCGGGAGCTCCTAGGGTCGTCGTCGGAAGTTTGCCGGAGTTTCACCCTTCGCTAACTCCACTTGCATACAAAGGTCTAGAGATTTTTCTTGAGAGTTTGGACAGAGTTTTGGAAGTGAGGAGGGGTGAGTTTAGGTGTGGTATTTATAGAAAAAACTAAGGTTAGGGTAGGTGAAAGGGTGTGAAAGAAAATGTATTAAATGTTTGCATTAAAAAGAGTTTTAATTTGATTTTTAATCCTCTGTAATAATGCAGGGTTTTAAAACATAACAGGGGTTATGGGGAGGCCAAAAGGCACCACTTTCATGAAGGGAATTCGGCGATCCATGCTGAGTCGGCCGGCGGCGTCGGCCGATTCGCCCGAGTCGCCGGCCCGATTCGGCCGAGTCGGGCCGGGGCTCGTCGTCACGTGTCCGCCGTCCGTTGGTCTTCCCCCTGGGCTAGTTTTTTTTTATATGTGACTTCTGGTTTTACAGGTTTAGCACGTGTAGACTCATGGGATTCTAAAAATATTAAAAGAAAACAATATTAAAAATAATGTGGCTGATGGGATTTGAACTCTGGTACTTTGGTTCAGTAGTACAAGGTCTTACCAATGAGCTACAAGCTCTTGCTTGCTATTAAAAAAACAAAACAATTATTTATAGTACTCACAGGAAATGCAAATACCCCAAGTATATATTAACTTTTAAACAAATTTTTGTACACTAAAATTAGAGTTGTTACAGTCTACCCTTCTAAAAAAAATTCGTCCTCGAAATTTACAATTTTATTTTAAGGACTAGTTTACAAATAGGTGAGGATATCTTGAACGCATCTCATCTTCCCTTTCCCATGTCGATTCTCCTGGAGTGTTTTTTCTCCACATCATTTGAACCAAGTTGAATTCCTTGTTCCAAAGTGACTTCACTTTGCTGTCCAGGATCTCAACTGGTTGTTGCTCACAAGCTAAGTCGGGCTGTACAGTGAGCTCGGAATGATCGAGAATGTGGCTGGGGTCACTCACATACCATCTGAGTTGGGATATGTGGAACACATTATGCACTCCTTCCAATGAATGTGGAAGTGCCAAGCGGTATGCCACATCACCGACTCGTTCGAGTTTGTCGAACGGTCCAATGTATCTCGGACTTAGTTTATCCCGTCTTCCAAATTGGATCACTTAGCAGTTTGGCGATATCTTTAAGAATACGTGATCTCCCGGCTGGAACTCCAAGTGACGTCACTTTGCATCAGCCCAGTGCTTCTGTCGGTCTTGGGCTATGCGCATTCTTTCCCTGATAGTATGAACCACATCAACAGTTGCTACTATCATCTCAGGTCCAAGAAGTTCTCTATCTCCGATGTCGTCCCAAGTTAATGGTGATCGACACTTCTGTTTTGCCCAATCAGAGCAAAGCTCTGTTTGAATTCAAAATTTAAATTTTTGAAGCAACGCTTCAGATCCTTTGCGCTGAGCGCAACGCGCCACGTGTCAGGCGCAGATACATTAGCGCAGCGCACCCAATCAGAGCAAAGCTCTGTTTAAAAGAAGCAACGCTTCCTTTCCCTTGCGCTGCGCGCGACGCGCCACGTGTCCAGCGCAGATACGTTAGCGCAGCGCACCCAATCAGAGCAAAGCTCTGTTTAAAGGAAGCAACGCTTCAGATCCTTTGCGCTAGCGCTCTGCGCCACGTGTCCAGCGCAGATACATTAGCGCAGCGCGTCCAATTAGAGCAAGGCTCTGTTAAATGAAGCGCCGCGCTGCGCTCTGCGCTGTGCGACACGTGGCAACACAGTTGCGCTGCGCGACACGTGTCAGCGCAGATGCGCTAGCGCAGAAAAAAAAAGGGGGGCTAAGTGCCGAAGGCAATTTAGCCATGCAAAATTACATGCACTTGATGACAACAAATTAAAATACGATGCACAAGCACAACAAAGAGTTCAAATAAAAAGAACACTTAACAGATAATAAAATACTTAATCAAAACATTTATTTATTATTAAATCTAAAAAAGATCACCGAATACGGGATCAGAGAGACAAGGGTTCACAAAAAGAAAAAGAAAATTATTCAGCTCCCTCTCCGCCTTCTCCATCGCGTTGAAGCGGCGATCTTCCCGAGGGGTAGCCATCCAACGGTCGACGCCGCATTCCTGGGAGAAAGTGGCGATGACGACTCGACGAGCCCGTATCTGGCTCAGCAAGTGGAAAGAGCAGTCCCTCAAGGGTTTGGTGATCAAGTGCGCTTCGAGAAAGCACTCGATCTTATCTTCGGCGGCATCCAGCATTGCTGAGGACATCTCTGCTGGAGGAGGGGGAATGTCGGCGAGCGCCGAGGCAAGGATCATCCGAAGCCAAATGGAATTCGGAGGGAGAGGAGACCCCACACGAGTCAAAAGCTCGTGCATTGCAGCGTCGCATTGCTCGTCCGAGAAAGAAGGGTCCACCAAACGTGCAGCAAAAAGGGGAACGATGTCCCGGATCGGCACCTCCCATGGTTGTCGGCGGGCATGAGGGCGGTTGCAAGCCATGATCGAAGAAGTTCTCTGAAAATGAGAGAAGAAAAGGCTCAGCCTTGAGTTATATATATAGACCCCAAGCACAGAAAATTCTGTGCACAATGAAATTATTGCCAAGGCCCGGGAAATCAGAATTTTGGGAATACAAGTTTGACTTGAAAAGAGGAGATGAAGCGGCGCTTCTGATTCTCCAAAATTTAATAAATGAAGCAACGCTTCAGATCCTCTGCGCTGAGCGCAACGCGCCACGTGTCAGGCGCAGATATATCAGCGCTGCGCCCAAGAAGGCGCGCCCAATCAGAGCAAAGCTCTGTTTAAAGGAAGCAACGCTTCAGATCCTTGGCGCTAGCGCTCTGCGCTCTGCGCTGCGCGACACGTGTCAGCGCAGATGCGCTAGCGCAGTTGCGCTGCGCTCTGCGCTGCGTGACACGTGTCACGCGCTGGGGAATCTGCGCCAAACTAAATTAAGGTTTTTAAGAAATCTTTTCTGTTCTTGTTGGAACAAGAAGATTTCCTTCTGCAAAGCAGAAGCCCTTGGATCAAAGATCCAACGGTGGGGAAAATTCCCCAAATCACTCAGAGGATGATCTTTTTAACAAATTTAACTAATTTGTGAGCACTATAAAAAGGACCTTAGGCCTCAATTCAAAGGCATCGAAATTTCTCTTGAGAATTCAAGAACTTTAAACAGAAAGAACTCCGAGAAAATTTCAAGAAAAAGGTAAAGAACCTTCATGGATTAGAAGAAATTCCTTCTAAAAGACCATTAGTCTAAAAAAATATAAGATCAATGATCTTTATATAAAAAGAAAACAGTGCTTTGCACTTCTTGTGAACCTTCGGTTCTTTAAAAACGATACAAAAAAATAAAATAAAATAAATAAAAGAATAGTGCTTTGCACTTTTATGAACCTCTGTTCTTTGAACAAAGAAGAAATTTATTTTTTCTTTGATCTAATTTAGATCAAGAACTTAAACAGTGCTTTGCACTTCCCTTCTTGAATCTAAAAAGATTCTTAGTGCTTTGCACTTCCAAGTTGCGCCGCTGCGCTCTTAAGAGAGCGCCACGTGTCGGCCATAAAACCACTTGCGCTAAGCGCCCTTAAGATAGAGCTTTGCTCTCTGGAATTGGCGCAACTCGCTGAGAGCGCGCCACGTGTCAGCAGCGCAACAGCGCATTGCACTGCGCTAGTGCGCTTGCGCTCATCAGAGCACGATACGTGTCATCACCATATGGACTTGAGCTCATTACTTAGCGCAAAGCGCAGATGCATTAAAAAGGGCCAAGCCCAATTAAGAGAAGGCCTAACAGGCTCAATAAAGCGCAAATACATTATTTTAAGGGGCAGAGTCCAAACAAGAACAGATGCTTCGCATCATTTATAAATGGGCAGAACCCAATATTCAGAATGCTATGCATTTTAAAAAAGGGCAAAGCCCAAACGAAGTAGATGCTTTTGCAAATGGGAAGAGCCCAAAATAAACTGATATTCTGTATCTTTTGCGAGTAGAGCCTAAATAAAAAAAATGCAATGCAAATAAAATGCTGAAATGGACTTAGCCCAATCGTGGCCATAAGTCCTTAAATTAAATTGACTGAGCAAAATGGCTCTCCTAAATCAATCTACATCCGGTTCGAGGGTACATCTCCGAACTCCTTTGACATCCATCGTTGTAATTCCTCAACGACGTCAAAGAGGTGACGGGTCCCAACGACCACACATCGCTATGGACTGCGGGGTCCTTAAACTCGTGGACCGAGACGTCCTTAAACTAATATCGGACCGAGACGTCCTTAAACTAATGTTGGACCGAGACGTCCTTAAACTAATATCGGACCGAGACGTCCTTAAACTAATATCGGACCGAGATGTCCTTAAACTAATGATGGACCACTACGTCCCTAAACTGGCATCGGACCGAAATGTCCCTAAACTAATGACGGACCACCACGTCCCTAAACTGGCGATGGACCGAAATGTCCTTAAACTAATAATGGACCACTACGTCCCTAAACTGGCATCGGACCGAAACGTCCCTAAACTAATAATGGACCACTACGTCCTTAAACTGGTATCGGACCGAGACGTCCCTAAACTAATAAGGGACCACTACGTCCCTAAACTGGAACAATAGAGCCAATTGCTCTTTTGCCGGATCTAAACGATCCCGTTTAAGTTGATCTTAGCCCCAAATACGGCTAACGTATCCTTAAGCACTTAAATGGACTATAAAACCCTCAATCAGCTTTGGTTCAAGGGTACATCTCTGAGCTCCTCTGACACCTATCGTTGTAATCCTTCAACGATGTTAGAGAGGTGATGAGTCCCGATGGCCATAAATTAAATGAATCACCACGTCAGGTTGATCTTAGTCGCAACGCGACTAATGCATCCTTAAACTAAAAACACCAAACCCAAATCTAAGTAAATACGGATTTGGACTAATCCACGCCCTACGGGCGACGGCATTACTCAGTCTCCGTATACAATCCACGGGCAGCCACAAACAAAACAAACACACACGACACGAAGTGAAATTATGGAGAAGGAGAAAGTTGTTACCGCAAAGCGGTAGCGTAATTAACTGCAGGGGCTTGCGCCTGCAGGGAAGAGCGTCCCCACAATCAAAAACCCCTCAAGCGAGGGGGAATCTGACAAAGTCTGCTACATCGGCCGCATCCGTCTAAACCTTCGATACACGGTGCCATAAATCAACTTGGCATTTTTGAAGAGGTGGACGGATAAAAACCAAATAGCATCTGCCCCGAACCTCAGGCACGGACGTCCCGACGTCCAGGCCGCCGTTCGGAGGGGAACAGATTCTGGCACGCCCGGTGGGACCTCTTCCTCTTTCCACTCCACACTTCGTGTGTCGTGTTCGCGAACAAATCGCGGTTTGCTGTGATTGCCTGTGGATTCAAGGTACTAAGATTTGGTGTCTTGCTCCGTGCAGAAAACAGAAGATCAATGGCTTCGAACTGCATCGCCTGCAGCAACAACTCTCGCTCCGTCATTACTGGAGGAGTGACTTATGGGCCCCAAGCGGCCTCCCTTTTCAAAATGCCAGTGGAGCAGGTGGCTCAAGCCACCACTGGACTATTTTTTGGGACCATGCTCCCATCAATGAGCTTCAACGCCCCAATGACATTGCAAGAAGCTCCAAAGAAGTCGGTCTTCGATCGACTCACCACTGCCGCGACCCCTCTCAACAGGTCGCCCAACTCCACTGCTTCAGGTTTTAATGGATTAGGCCAGAGCTCCATCGGGCCCATGAAGAACCCTGCCATACTAGAAGGCGTTATCCCGAAGCGGATAGCCATCCCAACTCCCGTTCCTGGCAAAATCACCAAGGTTGTTTCCCATGTTCAGAAGTCCGCTTCTGACAAGTTGGCCGTCCCCGTTCAACGGACGTCGATCTTTAAAAAGCTGGTACCGGTATATTCTGACCAACACAGGGGGCATGAGGAGGTTACCCCTATAGCTGAAACAACTCCATCAGCACGACACGCTCGACGTCGCCACTGGCGTCGGGTAAGGAAGGCTGGGGGCAACTCCCCCTCTGGGATAACTCCGTCAGCTCCGATGGTGAGAATCGATACTGCTGTTCCAACCAAGAACAGTTTTGAATTGCTAAACAAGGTGTGCAGAAACTCTCCTACTGCAGTGCTGAAGAGAACTCCTTTACCTGTGGAGAATACTCAAGAGAAGAAGCTGGAGCAGCCTCCTCAACGGCTGTCCTCTAAAATTTACAAGGTCTGGCGACAGGTCCAGGAGTCGGTGATTGATCAAGACTATCCCCGCCGACAGAAAAAGATGAAAGTTCGGCAGGAGAAGGACTACTCTGTCAAGCCACAAAGAATGACGGCTACTTGGGTGCCCGCCACAACGGCTCCCTTAACTCCAACCACTCAAAAAAGGAGGCCGCAAAAAGCCCCTATGTCTTCGGCAAATCGCAAAGACACCGAACACAAACGCCCCAAGTCTGGGGGCATGGTGGTGTACACTGTTTATATGGCTTCTGGAAAGGAGAAAAGCCGCACTTCTACGGGCCACCGACCGCTCACTCGATCCGTGACGAAAGCCCAGGAGCAACAACAAAAGCTTCAGGAAATGATGACTACAATGGCTGCACTCACTGAGCCAAAAGAAAGCTCTGAAACGTCTTCGGATGAACGTCAAGAACAAGAAACCGACGCTGACTTTTTACGCAGAGTCCTCGAAAAGAGGGACAAAGAAGCTGCAGAGCAAGCGGCTAATATAAAACAGATGGCGCTCCTCTTCCAAGACGTGATAAGAATGATGATACAACCAGACCCCCCAACTGAAGAACCCCCGATCGTCCTTGAAGATGATAGGGGAGAGACATCGAATCCTCCACCGGCTCTATCCGCAGCTAAAGAGAATACCATATCAAAAGCTGATTTCGATGAATATATCGCCCAACAAATACGGGTGCATCAGGCGACTGAAGCAGCCGGTCAGATCGTGAAAACGGGGTGGCCATATCCGGGCTGGTATGACCAAATCAAGTACCCGCCGGGTTACACTATTCCCAAGTTTCATGTTTACAAAGGGACCGGCAATCCCCATCAACATGTGGCCCAATTCAGGGCGCTTTACGGTAATACAGGCGGCGACGACAAGCTTTTGCTTCGCCAGTTTGTTGGAAGTTATCTGATACGGCGTTTGAATGGTATTCTGAGCTTCCCAACGACTCTATAAAAACCTTTGCGGAGATGGAGCTACTCTTCACCCAACGCTTCGCAAGTGCCAGTGAGCGTACTCCGATGACGGCGCTGATTAACGCCAGGGTAAAGCCCGGCGAGACGTGGGTTCAATACGCTATACGGTGGCGTAATTTATGGTCGAAGTGTGAACAACGCATAGAAGAAGCTCCAGCGGTGGGAATGTTTGTTGGAACCCTTGACCCACAGCCAACCATCTCACAGTTCATGATGTTCTTCAAGCCGACTTCCTTCCAGGCTTTGATCGACAAATTAGCACAAATGGACCAGATGGGCCATAAACCCCCTCTCCCGAAGCCGGACTCCCGAAACGATAAAGGAAAGGGAAAAGCGATCATCGTCGCTAATGCCCAACAACAACCGAACGAATCGAAGCCGGTTGCTCGTCCGAACAATACGCGCCCATACGTACCCCTTGAGGACAGGATGGGACGTGCTTACTCCTTCCCCCATGATAAAACAAGGGGGCTATTCGAGCTGGCATTGCGCAACAGGCTCATAAATCTGCCAGATCCAAAACGTCCGTCACAACCAAGTGACGTCAATGAGCCCAATTACTGCCCTTATCATCGAGTGCTAGGCCATCCAATTGAGGATTGCTACGTTTTCAAGAATTGGCTTGAGAAACAGTACCGTCAGGGCAAATTTGCGCTATCTGACAAATGGAAGGTTAATCCTCCGCAGCCCCACACCTCTAAGGGGACGAATACGCCGGGGGCAACATGCTCCGTCATTGAAGAAGCTCCCTGGGAGGTTGTATTATCAGCCAAAACGAGGAGAATGCTAAATGATCTTCAGACCTGTCCAGCAGTCAAGTGGAAGAACCCCTTGGAACCGCAGGTTATTGAGGGGATGTTGAAGCCACGACCGATTCCGAAGACCGATGATAGCAGTTCAAGCGCTCATAGTCAGCCGTCAAAATCTTCGAAAAAGAAGAAGAAGAAATCTAAGAAGCCAGTTAAGCCTGGTGACAAGCGCACGGACTTACAAAAGCAAATCGATGCGCTGGATGAATATAACCAAAAGGCGCGAACTCCCATCACGCTCCAAGATTTCCTTGATCACGTCTTCCAAAAAGAAGATGAAGGATAAAGTTCATCGGATGAATCTGACGAATATGTGGCAAGCTGTCATATGATTTCCCATTCGACCACGAACGATCAAGGAAATTCTGGCACTGAAACGCTGGGGGCAAATGCCGAATCAGGAACCCCAGGGTTACCGGTTGAAATGATTAGTGCGTTTCTTAATGAAGCTCGGTTGAAAAGCAAGGCTGATCGAGAACGTGAGATGACCATATTCGAAAAGGCTAAGCGTCAGCGACTTGAGGAAGGAGCTGAAATGATCCCGTTGGAGCAAAATGCCTCCACCACTGACAAAAGCCAATTCAAGATAAAAAAGAAATTTGCTAAGGCCATATCGATGGGCATGAAGCTACCACCCTCTGAAGAAAAAGTTACTGGCGCGGTAGAAATGCACCCCTCTTATTGCTTATACCATCAGAAGGTCTCGCATTCCACCCAAGATTGCAAAGCTTTCAATGGATGGTGGCAAGGATACGTCGCTGATCGACAACGATTTAAACGGGAAAAACGTAAAATTCGCCGAGAGCAAAGAAATGCGACTAAAAAACTTGAAAGAACTGCCGGCAATTGTCACACGGTTAACACTACCGGATCACAAGTGCCTACATTTGGGAGCGACTCCGATGAAGAGCTAGAGCTTGGCCCCCTCTTCGAAGAATCCACTTCGGGAAAAGAAAAAGAACCGAAGGCCTGCGAGAATATACAGCTGCGCAATCGAACATTACCCGAAAAGAACCTCGGACCCTTGAATAAGATAAACAAAGGGAAAGAGAAGGTCTCTGAAGACATCGCTTTGGATGACCAAGTTGCGGAAGAATTAACCGCCAAGAACCCCCCAAAAAGGAATAAAGTAGATTACAATGTCTTGGCGCATCTGAGAAAGCTACCCTCACAACTCAGCATTCTCGATGCCCTATTGCTATCAAAAGAAGCGAGGGATTCTTTGATTAAGGCCCTACAAGATCCGGACCAGTTTCAAGCCTTCCTAGCCGAACAAAAGATGAAGGATGAATTGGAAGAGGTGCACACAGCCGACGTAGCTTTTGGTGATGAAGACCTTCTCCTCGGGACGTGTGAACACAATCGCCCCCTTTATGTCTCAGGATACTGCCATGACATAAAGATAGGAAAAATCTTGGTCGATAACGGATCGTCTGTCAATTTACTCAATGTGCGAGTATTAAAGGAGATTTGCATGAGTGTCCAACACCTCGCCCGGGACAAAATCACCATCTCCGGTTTCGACTCTCAATCCTCAAAGACTCTTGGATCTGTAATATTGACGCTACGCTTCGGGGTGCTCGTCACAGACATCAAATTCCACGTTATAGACGCCAAGACGTGCTACAATGCTTTGCTCGGCCGACCATGGCTACACGAATACAATATCATCCCTTCTACACAGCATCAGTGCATGAAGTATTCTAGGGACGGCCTCGAGTTCACAGTAGCAGGAGAGTTGAATCCGTTTTCCGTAAACGAAGTTCGCAAGTATGAAGATGCCAAATACTTCTTACCGAGTTTCGAAGACACGGAAAGGTGTCACAAACCGGAGAACAAAACTAACGCAACCATCCCTGTCTTCGGCAGTGACACCGAGGAGGAGGAGGATATAATTTATTTAGGTCCATCCCAGTCCACCAGGCCAGGACCATCTGTTCCTTCATTGATCTTCGGTAGTGATTCAGAGGATGAAGTTCATGCTGTATTCCCCGCTCGGCCCTTAATACAGATTTCCACTGATGAAGAGCGAAGTCTGCAGGTAACCATGGTGCCGCTTGAACATTACAAAGAACTGGATGCACTCGACACCAACAGCGTAGAAGAATTGCAGACATTCTATATCCCTCCAGGAAGAAAAGGCGAGAAGGCAATCCTATTCTACCGTTCTGAAGAAAACAAGGTGGAAAAAGAAATTTGGTATGGCGCGGATCCCACGCTCGACAGGCTTCAGCCTATCCGTCTTCCCAGATATTATACCGAAGGTTTGAAGAAACTGCTGAAACGCCAAGGGATGTCCTTCACACAGACCGTCAGAAAAGCCAAATTCTATGACAAGGTCTGGAACGTTCCCGGAACTCAATGCAAACTGCCTAACGGAAGAACGGAAACGAAAGGGCTCGGGTATGTTCGCTCAAAGAAGCGGGAGCTAGTAAACAGCTGTTATGCCATGTATGACTTCGATAAAGAGGAGGACGCTCAAGGGGAGGACGCTAATCCTGAATCAGCAAAAACTCCTGACACAAAACCGCCCAGTCCATCGTCTAAAGACCAGGTGGGCAAACTTATAAAGGATGCGAGTCAAAAAGCCCGAGATGATCACGATCGTGAAATGGCAATCTATGAGAAAGCCAAGACACAGCGTCTCCTTCGACAGGCAGTAAAGAACGAAGATGCTGGCTCACGTCAGCCTGCTACAAAAAGGGGTCGACACGAAAGCAAAAACAAGTCGAAAGGCCGAAAAGGTGCTCGACAACCACAAAGCAGAGCTAAGAAGCCACGCATCCGAGAGTCGAGCGTTATTGACCTAGCCCTTATGAAGAAAATGGATCGAGCATACTCGTTTCCTCGAAACAAAACAAGGAAAATACTTGATCTTGCTCTAAAACATCAAATGCATACTCTGCCAGAGTCTAAACATCCTGAGCAAGCGGGCGAAGTCTCCAACCCAAATTATTGCTCTTACCATCGAGTAGTAGGGCATCCGCTTGAAGATTGCTTCACCTTTAAGAATTGGGTTGAGGACCAATATCAGCTTGGCAAATTTGCGTTGTCTGACAGTTGGAGGGTAGCGCCGCCGCAAAAGCACGAACCCGAAAACACAAGGATAAAACCAACTCCGCATTGGGATTGGCAGGAAACTCGCACCTGCCATGTGATAACAATATTAAAAGAAGGGTCCGAGGACATGAACAGCCTCCCTTGGTGCTTTGAAAGCGACAGCGATGAGGTGATCTCAGAATTTCCCCCAGCTCCGAAAGAACTGGAGGATGGAATCCATACCACTGTGGATAATCTCAAGAAAATTGAGTTGGGGACGGCAAATGACCCGCGACCGACATTCATCAGCGAGCTGCTATCTGAAGAAAAGGTGGCCGCGTTGAAGGATGTGCTTCTACAGCACAAAGATTGCTTCGCATGGAACTATTCCGAAATGCCGGGACTAGATCCAGAAATTGCTATACACAAATTAGCGATATCCCCGGACATCAAGCCAGTCAAACAAGCGCCGAGAAGAATGCGACTCGAGCTTGAGATGAGCATCAACGCCGAAGTCAAAAAGCTGATAGACTCCGGCTTCATCCAGGAAGTTCAATACCCTGAATGGATTGCCAACATCGTCCCAGTGATGAAGAAAAATGGGACGGTGCGTATATGCGTGGATTTTCGGGATCTTAATAAAGCCTGCCCAAAAGATGATTTCCCAGTGCCAGTCACCGAACTGATGATAGACAACACATCCACCCATGAGGTTTTCTCCTTCATGGACGGCTCATCGGGGTATAATCAAATAAAAATGCATCCAGAAGACCAGAAGCATACAGCCTTCAGGACTCCTCTTGGTATATTTTGTTATAAAGTGATGCCCTTCGGTTTGAAGAACGCCGGTGCTACTTATCAGAGGGCCATGACGAAGATCTTCGACGACCTTATACATGAAATCGTCGAATGTTATATCGACGATCTTGTGGTTAAGAGCAAATCATACGAGGAACATCTCGAGCATTTGAAGACTGTATTTCAACGCCTTCGGCAATACAATTTGAAGATGAATCCTCTTAAATGTGCGTTCGGGGTTTCCTCGGGCAAGTTCCTGGGATTCATCGTCCGACACCGAGGTATCGAGATAGATCCGTCTAAAATCAAGGCGATAATGGAGATGCCTCCGCCGAGAACTCTTAAACAGCTGCGGTCTCTCCAAGGAAAGCTCGCATACATTCGGCGGTTTATCGCTAATCTTTCAGGAAAGTGCCGACCTTATAGCCACCTGATGAAGAAGGGAACCCCATTCGTTTGGGATCAAAAATGCCAAGGCGCACTAGACGAGATCAAGCAATACCTGCAGAACCCGCCGGTGTTGGCTGCCCCGGTTAAGGGGAAGCCTCTCATTCTTTATACAATCGCCCTCGAAGGTTCCTTAGGCGCATTATGGGCGCAAGAGAACGATCAAGGGAAAGAAAGAGCACTCTATTACTTGAGTCGAGTTCTGCTGGGGGCAGAAAGCAACTACTCTCCCATTGAAAAACACTGCCTGGCGTTGATCTTCGCAATAACAAAGCTTAGACATTACGCATTGGCGCATGAAGTCCGTCTCATTTCAAAGGTGGACCCCCTTAAATACTTAATGTCAAAGGCCATATTGACGGGACGACTCGCTAAATGGGCCCTACTCTTGATGGAGTTTTCGATCACGTATCAACCCCTCAAAGCAGTGAAAGGCCAGGCCATCGCTGACTTCCTCGCTGAACATCCCATACCCGCCGATTCTCCATTAAATTGCGATCTTCCAGACGAACACGCGTTTGATGCAATCGATGGTGGTGATACCCGATGGGAACTCTATTTTGATGGTGCATCTTCCATGAAGAAACGCAAACAAAACACCCCTATAATCAAATCGGGGGTAGGCCTCATCTTTGTAACTCCACAAGGAGGGATAATGCGCTTCGCATTCTCCTTAACAGAGTCGAGGACAAACAATGAAGCCGAATACGAAGCTTTGATAGCAGGCCTCGAGATCGCCATTGACATGGGAATTGAAGACCTCCTCATATATGGGGATTCCCAACTGGTCGTCAGTCAAGTGAACGGCGACTACCAGACGTGCAAGCCGGAGTTGGTGAAGTACGGCGAAAAGGTGCAACAACTGTTGACCCGAATTCCTTCCTACACTTTGGAAAACATACCGCGCGCGGAAAATAGCAAGGCAGACGCATTGGCCAAACTCGCTAAAGAACTGGCTGACGAGAACCTCGACGACGTTAGAATCGTGGTACAAAGTCGTCGAGTGCTTGCCCCAACAGAAATATCTCCGGAATCATCTGAAGAAAAAGGAGCGAAAGAGGAGACAACCCTGCAAATAAAAGACTGGGAAAACGCCGAAGACTGGAGAGAAGCCTTCATAGATTACTTCAAGTTCCACCGAATGCCTGAAGAAGCGTCCATAAGACATCAGCTCGTGAAACGAGCTCTGTCTTTCGCCTTCGTCAATGATACTCTATACAAGAGGTCATTCGATTCTCTGTGGTTGAGATGCCTAGGACCTGACGAAGCAAAAAGAGTCGTTCAGGAAGTTCACGACGGACTCTGCGGTTCCCATCAAGCAGGCCCTAAGATGAAGTTGAAGATAAAAAGGATGGGCTACTATTGGCCCACGATGATGCGGGATTGTCTCGCCTATGCGAGGCAATGTCACTCATGCCAGATTCATGGGGACTTCATCCATCAGCACCCAAATCCGCTACACCCAACAGTAGCTAGTTGGCCATTCGAAATGTGGGGAACTGACATAGTCGGCCCCATCGAGCCAGCATCATCTAAAGGACATCGTTTCATCCTAGCGACGACTGACTACTTCTCCAAATGGGCGGAGGCGATACCGTTGAGGGAAGTGAAGACGGAGAACATCCTCCATTTCTTCAAAACGCATGTCATATACCGGTTTGGAACCCCGAGAAGAATCATCTCTGATAATGGGCCAGCCTACCGAAGTCATAAAATTAGCCGCTTCGCACAGCAGCACAATATAGACTGGAGATATTCCTCAGTTTATAACCCCCGAGCTAACGGTCTAGCTGAGGCCTTCAACAAGACCTTGAAGAAGATCATGAAGAAAACGGTGTCACGAAATAAGAGAGATTGGCACGAAAGATTGCAAGAGGCTCTTTGGGCGTATCGAACTACATTTAAGACGGCCACAAACACAACGCCGTACGCGTTGGTATTTGGGACGGAAGCAGTACTCCCCCTCGAGATAGAATTACCCTCTCTACGAGTGGCAGTCCATTACGAGTTGACGGACGAAGAAAATACCCACATTCGGTTTGAAGAGCTTGACGCCCTTGATGAAATCCGACTTCTAGCACAACAAAATCTGGAATCTTATAAAGCAAAGATGACGCGCTCATATGAAAGATTGAGCCGCCCGAGGACATTCCACCAAGGTGAACTCGTGCTAGTCGTCAAAAGGCCTATGATCCCCAATCGCGCCAAGCGGGGAAAGTTTGAGCCAAACTATGAAGGACCGTACATCATTGATAAGGTCTACCAGGGCGGGGCCTATCTACTCATGGACATGCACGGTGAAAGGCCTTTCAGGCCAATAAACGGTCGCTTCCTAAAGAAATACTACGCTTAACGAGCCTTAGTTTAGGTCAATGATAGATGACGACGACTATGTCCGCTCGCTATCTTCCTAAGCTCAGGCTTTATAAGCAGTAGCCAGCCCTCTCAACGACGGACCGAAATGTCCTTAAACTAATATCAGACCGAAACGTCTTTAAAACTACTACCGCAGCATCTTTAGACCAACGAGATGATAAAAAAAAAAACGGTATGTCCATGAGCAAGAAGGGCACGGATGAAAACCCGAAAGGGCTCCGTGAGTAAAAACAGCAGGGCTACCGGCGAGAGTTCGTGAAAACCCGAAAGGGCGCGACCTCGTAAAAAAAAAAAAAAAAAAAAAACGGTATGTCCATAAGCAAGATGGGCACGGATGAAAACTCGAAAGGGCTCCGTGAGTAAAAACAGCAGGACTGCCGGCGAATGTTTGTGAAAACCCGAAAGGGCGCAACTTCGTTAAAGAACCCTTACAGAGTCCTCTCGACCCTGTAAGGAGAAACCACCTGCGTGAGATCCTTACGACTCACAAGGGAACAACACACTTAGGAATCCCCACGATTCCTAAGGAGAAAATACGCTTGCGAGATCCTCACGACTCGTAAGGAGAACTCTCTTATGGGACCCTCACGGCTCATAGGATTTGAAAGTCTTAAGTCACAGAGACCTAAACCTGTGCTCAAGCAAACCCCCACAAACTTCTAATGTTGCCCTACAAGTGGTTCAATATTAACCCTTGTATACATACAATCCACGGGCGTGAATAAACGTTTCCCTAACCAAGGTCCATCCGTGACCGGGGATATGTTCGCATAACCCTTGTAAATCCTCTCGATTTACGAGGAGAAAACCCTCATGTAGGATCCTTACGACTTACAGAGGAACAAAACACTTTGGAACCCTTACGATTCCTAAAAAAAAATACACCTACAAGATCCTCACGACTTGTAGGGAGAAATACCTTCACGAGACCCTTACGGCTCATGAAGTCAAAAGCCTTAGCCGACAGGACCCTAACCCTGGTCGCTAAGCCTCCTTTGTTCGACAACGACAGAGGCAAATAATGATTCGCTCTTGGTAATATCACAGTTGTAGCGGTGCTGGTGCCGAAATCGGTGTCCAATTTCAGGTTTACGGCAAAAGCCAGCAGGCCGCTCATGCATACGAAATAGCCGAAATGATAGGGCAACTTGCAATAAAAAGCAGCAAGTAAAATGTATGCATGCAAAATAGCCGAAATGATTGGGCCACTCGCAATAAAAAGCAGCGAGTAAAAATAAAAAAATAGCCGAAATGATTGGGCACCGCGAAAAATTGCCGAAATGTTTGGGCAATCGCGACCTTCGCGATATAAAAGCTGAAATGATAGAGCATCGCGGAAATAAAATAAAATAAAAGAAGAAATGATAAAACTTTGGCCCTACAGTCGAGGTCACATCGATCCCTGTATACAATCCAAGGGCATAAACAAAGAAGGAACCATACTTCCCCAGCGGATTCCGTCAAACGACGAAGCCAAACCTCAAAGGTTCATTTCAACCGAAGAAGCCAATGACTTCAACAAAAAATCCTCGACTCACGGATACAAACACTCCGTGACGAGAGCCTTCTGATTCGCGTCGACTCGCAGAGCCACCAGCGCCTCCGTGGGAACCCTCGACTCGTTTCAAACCCCAAGGACACAAATAATCCTTGGCGCTTGGGAAACAAATAATCCCTAGCGAAATCCTCGACTCACGGATACAAACACTCCTTAACGAGAGCTTTCTGATCCGCGTCGACTCGCAGAGCCACCAGCGCCTCCGTGGGAACCCTCGACTCGTTTCAAACCCCAAGGACACAAATAATCCTTGGCGCTTGGGAAACAAATAATCCCTCGCAAAATCCTCGACTCACGGATACAAACACTCCTTGACGAGAGCCTTCTGATCCGCGTCGACTCGCAGAGCCACCAACGCCTCCGTGGGAACCATCGATTCGTTTCAAACCCCAAG
The DNA here is from genome assembly GCA_030015575.1 of Agapanthus africanus. Taxonomy (NCBI): domain Eukaryota; kingdom Viridiplantae; phylum Streptophyta; class Magnoliopsida; order Asparagales; family Amaryllidaceae; genus Agapanthus; species Agapanthus africanus. Next base: position 889,056,251 of record JASDDO010000024.1, on the reverse strand, counting down.
GACACAAATAATCCTTGGTGCTTGGGAAACAAATAATCCCTAGCAAAATACTCAACTCACGGATACAAACACTCCGTGACAAGAGCTTCTTGACTCACACCTCGGGCAGTAAGGATTCAAAAAAAAAACTTACTTCCTGAACAATGGGACCCTGCAAGTCAATCCTAGATGGTCTCTTGCATACTATTCACGGGTCTCACTCTCTGAAGTTGATTCTCGACAAAGAGGGAAACAACCGCCTACGAGCCCTCTCGACTCGTAAGAGGGGCAATGGGATCCTGCAAGTCAATCCTAAATGGTCTCTTGCATACTATTCACGGGTCTCACTCTCCAAAGTCGAATTTCGATGAGGAGGGAAACAACCGCTTGTGGGTCCTCTCGACCCGTAAGAGGGAAAAACTCTCTTGTAAGATCCTTACGACTTATAAGAGAAAACTACACTTAGGAATCCTCATAATTCCTAAGGAGAAAACCCACCTACGAGATCCTCTCGATCCGTAGGGAGAAAATTCTCTATGAGACCCTCACGGCTTATAGAGTTGAAAAGTCTTAGGCAGCAGATCTGAACCTGCGACCTAAGCCATCGCTGATTCTTAGGGAAGTCAAGATGCGTGCCCTACTATCCGTCAACCATGTTCGCTAAGATGATGTGCTGATAATAAAAAAAAAAGACGGAGAAATGACACAAGGCATTACAAAAAAATATGCATCCTTCATTCATAAAATTTGATTGAGTTTAGGATACATCGTACTAAAGAATACAAGATATACATATATGTTACAAATACCAACGATATAAGGAAAATTACTGAGAAGGAAGCATCTTGCACAGATCTAGCAATTGCTCGCACACTTCCTTCCATGCCTTTTCCCGATTGGCCACCACTGCCAACTCCGCCTCCACTTGGGCCCGCTGCTGTGCGACGGAGGCAAGCTGGTCCCTCATAGCTTGATGAGCAGCCTCACGGCCTGCGATGTCACGCTCGGCAATATCGAGCGCCCGCTTCAGTCTCAGCCCATTTGAGATGCGCTCCAGAAGGCCCTCGAAGACGGCCTTTACCTCAGCGGCGTTCGTCTCAACTTCGGCTCGCAGGCGAGCAGCGTTGCTTGAAGATTCTTGGCACTCCTTCAGCCTCGAAACCACTTCTTGTTCCAGATGACGGAAATGAGAAGCGCTTTGCTCGAGCCACGCTCCCCGTTGAGTGCTCGAGGCCAAAATCTCAGGGGACAGGCGCATTGACTCTAGCTGATGAAGGCAAGCCTCGATTTACCGACAATAGTTAACCCAAGAGGCGACAGCACCCTCGTCATGAAAGGTAGCAAATATCGCCAACATCGGGTTAACCGTCGTGGCGAAATCCTCAGCAGACACCGGAGCCTCAATGTCGAATTCCTCGATGTAGTCGCTCAACATGCGCAAACTATTTGCGACACCTTTCGAAGACGGACGTCGCTGGGAAGGGCCGCCCGGTACTATAATACGAGACTCAAAAGGCACTGAGACTGAAACGACAGCTGAAAAAGACAAAATGTGATTAGATGATGATCCAATAGATATGGAGAAAATCATTGACAAGATAATTACTATACCGGTGGGAGCAGGTGGCAAGGACGGAAGGGCGGTAGCGCAGCCGATCTTTCTTCTCCCCCTTCGATTTGTAACACTGCAGTCAGGACAAGAGAGAGTTAGAAATAATTCTACCACTGGAAAAACAAAGATATCAATCAGGAACAGTACTCACCGGCGCCACCAGACGGAGGAAGCGAGCAATGAAGTCCTCAAAATTAACTCCTCGGCTCCCGTGTTCGATGAAAAGGGACTCATAGATGTTCAACACCTTGATCAGGCTTGGGAATTGGTGTTGAATGGCATTTTCTGACGTAATCCCCCTTACCATCGGCTTAGCACCGAAGACATATTCATCTGTCGGGAGCAGCTCTTCATAGTGTTCCCCCATGACTGGTAGGCCGGATACCTCCGCGAATTCCTCCAAGGAAATGGACACTTCCCGATCCATGGCAAGGAAAGTGTGGGTGGGAATATTCCATTGCTCCAAGAAAGCCTTGAACCACCAAGTAGGGAGCGTAGGATATTGGAAAAGAGAGACGTAGACCGCGGTGTACAGTCCTAGTCTTATCAACTGCGACTTCCTCGTCGACAGGATGTACCGGGCCCATGGCAGATATCCAATTGGGTGGCGGGGAATCAAACCAAGGTTATATGATTGCCCCCAGGGTCGTGCTTCTCCCTGACAGATACGGCGTCCTAGGATATCCAAAACCATAGGACGCTGAACCGGGACCGCATCCATAGCGGGATGAAGAAAGCTGTTCGCAGTCCAGTCTATCATCTCCACGGCATACTGCACTGGAGGTGGGTTAGCATAATGAATTGCCGTGATAGGGTCCGACGGCACCGCGCAAGTGAAGCTGCGTCGACCCATAATAATCTGGTTATACCAAGACCCCCAAAGGTGGAGTTTCTTGTACTCCGGGTCATATGCCTTGATCATGGCCAGGACCTCACGGTCCAAAGGCGCCTCTGGAAATCCCTCCTCCGAGCGGACAAACGGGAATGAAGTGTCTTCAGACATGATCGCTGCAAAAAGAGCAATGTAGCCGTCAGTGTTGTAATCCCAACGTTTGACATCGAAAGAAGAAAATACATTAATTAAATTAAGATCAAAATTAATTAATTACACCGCACCACAGTGCAGTGAGTAGGGGACCAAAGAGGGACCCACAAAATCTAAGTGACAATACGTCAATTAAGAAGACAAACTCATCATTGGATGAGATTGTCAGTTGGTCCTTGGGGGGAACATTCCCATAATAAAAAAAGGGGGAAAGAATCCCTAGAGACAAGGAGAAAATCTCCTCTTTCAGAGCAAAACTCTGTCACAGAATGACACTTGTCAAATTCTGGTCTCAAAAGAATTAAGATTCCTTAAGAAAGAGCTTAGCTCTATAATATTCCATCAAAAAGAAAGTTTTTGAAAAGAAATTTAAAATTAAAATTTCTGGAATAAAAAAAAAGAGAGATCCATGAAAGCTTATAGAAAAATTCTTCATTTGTTTCAGATCTAAAAGATCTACATTTGATTCAAAGAGCAAAGCTCTGTTCATGGGTTAGAACCCATGAATAAGATCTCTGTAGATCTATGGATTTGTGAGAGCAAAGCTCTGTTAACGAAACCCTAAAAGGAATTTCTTCAGATCAAAAGATCCATGAGAGCAGAGCTCTATTGGTTAAAATTGATTTAAATTAACTTAACTTAATTTTAAAATTAATTATTACCTAAAAGTTTTCTAAACTTTGGGAAATAAGAGCAAAGCTCTAGAGTCCTGAAAACAAGAGCAAAGCTCTGAAATTCTTAAGCAAAGAGCAGAGCTCTGAAAATCTAAATCCAAGAAAATGGTGAGATTTTCTAAGGGTTAAAAGGCCCTATTTATATGGCGCTTGCGCCTCTTGGAATTCCCCCTCAATCCAACGGTCAGGAGGGGTTGCCACCGTTCCACTCACGTGTGCGCCACATGAGCGCAACGGTTGGGGGGCATTTGTTTCGCCCAATCAGAGCAAAGCTCTGTTTGAATTCAAAATTTAAATTTTTGAAGCAACGCTTCAGATCCTTTGCGCTGAGCGCAACGCGCCACGTGTCAGGCGCAGATACATTAGCGCAGCGCACCCAATCAGAGCAAAGCTCTGTTTAAAAGAAGCAACGCTTCCTTTCCCTTGCGCTGCGCGCGACGCGCCACGTGTCCAGCGCAGATACGTTAGCGCAGCGCACCCAATCAGACCAAAGCTCTGTTTAAAGGAAGCAACGCTTCAGATCCTTTGCGCTAGCGCTCTGCGCCACGTGTCCAGCGCAGATACATTAGCGCAGCGCGCCCAATTAGAGCAAGGCTCTGTTAAATGAAGCGCCGCGCTGCGCTCTGCGCTGTGCGACACGTGGCAACACAGTTGCGCTGCGCGACACGTGTCAGCGCAGATGCGCTAGCGCAGAAAAAAAAAGGGGCTAAGTGCCGAAGGCAATTTAGCCATGCAAAATTACATGCACTTGATGACAACAAATTAAAATACGATGCACAAGCACAACAAAGAGTTCAAATAAAAAGAACACTTAAGAGATAATAAAATACTTAATCAAAACATTTATTTATTATTAAATCTAAAAAAGATCACCGAATACGGGATCAGAGAGACAAGGGTTCACAAAAAGAAAAAGAAAATTATTCAGCTCCCTCTCCGCCTTCTCCATCGCGTCGAAGCGGCGATCTTCCCGAGGGGTAGCCATCCAACGGTCGACGCCGCATTCCTGGGAGAAAATGGCGATGACGACTCGACGAGCCCGTATCTGGCTCAGCAAGTGGAAAGAGCAGTCCCTCAAGGGTTTGGTGATCAAGTGCGCTTCGAGAAAGCACTCGATCTTATCTTCGGCGGCATCCAGCATTGCTGAGGACATCTTTGCTGGAGGAGGGGGAATGTCGGCGAGCGCCGAGGCAAGGATCATTCGAAGCCAAATGGAATTCGGAGGGAGAGGAGACCCCACACGAGTCAAAAGCTCGTGCATTGCAGCGTCGCATTGCTCGTCCGAGAAAGAAGGGTCCACCAAACGTGCAGCAAAACGGGGAACGATGTCCCGGATCGGCACCTCCCATGGTTGTCGGCGGGCATGAGGGCGGTTGCAAGCCATGATCGAAGAAGTTCTCTGAAAATGAGAGAAGAAAAGGCTCAGCCTTGAGTTATATATATAGACCCCAAGCACAGAAAATTCTGTGCACAATGAAATCATTGCCAAGGCCCGGGAAATCAGAATTTTGGGAATACAAGTTTGACTTGAAAAGAGGAGATGAAGCGGCGCTTCTGATTCTCCAAAATTTAATAAATGAAGCAACGCTTCAGATCCTCTGCGCTGAGCGCAACGCGCCACGTGTCAGGCGCAGATATATCAGCGCTGCGCCCAAGAAGGCGCGCCCAATCAGAGCAAAGCTCTGTTTAAAGGAAGCAACGCTTCAGATCCTTGGCGCTAGCGCTCTGCGCTCTGCGCTGCGCGACACGTGTCAGCGCAGATGCGCTAGCGTAGTTGCGCTGCGCTCTGCGCTGCGTGACACGTGTCACGCGCTGGGGAATCTGCGCCAAACTAAATTAAGGTTTTTAAGAAATCTTTTCTGTTCTTGTTGGAACAAGAAGATTTCCTTCTGCAAAGCAGAAGCCCTTGGATCAAAGATCCAACGGTGGGGAAAATTCCCCAAATCACTCAGAGGATGATCTCTTTAACAAATTTAACTAATTTGTGAGCACTATAAAAAGGACCTTAGGCCTCAATTCAAAGGCATCGAAATTTCTCTTGAGAATTCAAGAACTTTAAACAGAAAGAACTCCGAGAAAATTTCAAGAAAAAGGTAAAGAACCTTCATGGATTAGAAGAAATTCCTTCTAAAAGACCATTAGTCTAAAAAAATATAAGATCAATGATCTTTATATAAAAAGAAAACAGTGCTTTGCACTTCTTGTGAACCTTCGGTTCTTTAAAAACGATACAAAAAAATAAAATAAAATAAATAAAAGAATAGTGCTTTGCACTTTTATGAACCTCTGTTCTTCGAACAAAGAAGAAATTTATTTTTTCTTTGATCTAATTTAGATCAAGAACTTAAACAGTGCTTTGCACTTCCCTTCTTGAATCTAAAAAGATTCTTAGTGCTTTGCACTTCCAAGTTGCGCCGCTGCGCTCTTAAGAGAGCGCCACGTGTCGGCCATAAAACCACTTGCGCTAAGCGCCCTTAAGATAGAGCTTTGCTCTCTGGAATTGGCGCAACTCGCTGAGAGCGCGCCACGTGTCAGCAGCGCAACAGCGCATTGCACTGCGCTAGTGCGCTTGCGCTCATCAGAGTACGATACGTGTCATCACCATATGGACTTGCGCTCATTACTTAGCGCAAAGCGCAGATGCATTAAAAAGGGCCAAGCCCAATTAAGAGAAGGCCTAACAGGCTCAATAAAGCGCAAATACATTATTTTAAGGGGCAGAGTCCAAACAAGAACAGATGCTTCGCATCATTTATAAATGGGCAGAACCCAATATTCAGAATGCTATGCATTTTAAAAAGGGGCAAAGCCCAAACGAAGTAGATGCTTTTGCAAATGGGCAGAGCCCAAAATAAACTGATATTCTGTATCTTTTGCGAGTAGAGCCTAAATAAAAAAAATGCAATGCAAATAAAATGCTGAAATGGACTTAGCCCAATCGTGGCCATAAGTCCTTAAATTAAATTGACTGAGCAAAATGGCTCTCCTAAATCAATCTACATCCGGTTCGAGGGTACATCTCCGAACTCCTTTGACATCCATCGTTGTAATTCCTCAACGACGTCAAAGAGGTGACGGGTCCCAACGACCACACATCGCTATGGACTGCGGGGTCCTTAAACTCGTGGACCGAGACGTCCTTAAACTAATATCGGACCGAGACGTCCTTAAACTAATGTTGGACCGAGACGTCCTTAAACTAATATCGGACCGAGACGTCCTTAAACTAATATCGGATCGAGATGTCCTTAAACTAATGATGGACCACTACGTCCCTAAACTGGCATCGGACCGAAATGTCCCTAAACTAATGACGGACCACCACGTCCCTAAACTGGCGATGGACCGAAATGTCCTTAAACTAATAATGGACCACTACGTCCCTAAACTGGCATCGGACCGAAACGTCCCTAAACTAATAATGGACCACTACGTCCTTAAACTGGTATCGGACCGAGACGTCCCTAAACTAATAAGGGACCACTACGTCCCTAAACTGGAACAATAGAGCCAATTGCTCTTTTGCCGGATCTAAACGATCCCGTTTAAGTTGATCTTAGCCCCAAATACGGCTAACGTATCCTTAAGCACTTAAATGGACTATAAAACCCTCAATCAGCTTTGGTTCAAGGGTACATCTCTGAGCTCCTCTGACACCTATCGTTGTAATCCTTCAACGATGTTAGAGAGGTGATGAGTCCCGATGGCCATAAATTAAATGAATCACCACGTCAGGTTGATCTTAGTCCAAAGCAAGACTAACGTATCCTTGACGAATGTTTAAGTTGATCTTAGTCGCAACGCGACTAATGCATCCTTAAACTAAAAACACCAAACCCAAATCTAAGTAAATACGGATTTGGACTAATCCACGCCCTACGGGCGACGGCATTACTCAGTCTCCGTATACAATCCACGGGCAGCCACAAACAAAACAAACACACATGACACGAAGTGAAATTCTGGAGAAGGAGAAAGTTGTTACCGCAAAGCGGTAGCGTAATTAACTGCAGGGGCTTGCGCCTGCAGGGAAGAGCGTCCCTACAATCAAAAACCCCTTAAGCGAGGGGGAATCTGACAAAGTCTGCTACATCGGCCGCATCCGTATAAACCTTCGATACACGGTGCCATAAATCAACTTGGCATTTTCGAAGAGGTGGACGGATAAAAACCAAATAGCATCTGCCCCGAACCTCAGGCACGGACGTCCCGACGTCCAGGCCGCCGTTCGGAGGGGAACAACTTCCTTCCATAAAGAGCTGCAAAATGTGCCATTCCAATACTTGCTTGGTAGCTGCTGTTGTACGAAAACTCCACAAGATGTAGCTGATCTTCCCACGATCCTCCGAAGTCCAACATACACACTCTGAGCATATCCTCCAAGATCTGAATAGTTCGCTCAGACAGACCATCAGTTTGTGGATGATAAGCCGTGCTGAACTTCAGACTTGTTCCCAAGCTTACTTGCAGACTTTTCCAAAATTGTGATCGGAACCTGGTGTCACGATCGGAGACAATGCAGACCGGTACACCATGAAGTCGCACAATTTCCTGTATGAGTTCATGGGTATCAGAGATAGTACATATTTGAAGATCTTAAATCTTACTTAGATTCTTACCTCCATATACTTCTTTGCTAATCTCTCAGTTGATTTGCCAACCCGAAATGGGATGAAGTGAGCCGACTTTGTGAGTCGATCCACAATAACCCATACCGCATCGTTACCCTTTGTGCTACGAGGGAGTGCAGTCACAAAATCCATTATGATGTGTTGCCGCTTCTATTCTGAGATCGGTAATGGTTGAAGTAATCCAGCTGTCCTGTGATGTTCAGCCTTTACTTGCTGACACACCAAGCATTTAGTGACGCTTCTGGCTACTTCACGCTTCATTCCATGCCACCAGTAATTTTGACGTAGATCTTTGTACATCTTTGTACCTTCAGGGTGTACTGAGTAGGGAGAGCTGTGAGCTTCTTTCATTAACTCATCTCGTACAGAACCTTTTGGTACACATAATCTGTTGCCGTATCTCAAAGATCCGTCTTCATGGATGATGAAGTCTGTTTTGAGTCCATTCTCTACTTGTTCTCTGATCTTTTGCAACTTAGCATCACTTGCTTGAGCTGCTTTGATCTGATTGACAATGGTAGATTGAACTTGTAAACTCATCAAACTTGAAGCGTTACCTGGTATGACTACTTCAATCTCCATCTGATGCAAGTCCTGTTGAAGTTTCCACTGAGCGGTGAGATTTATCGATAGTGGTTGGCGACTAAGGACATCAGGTACCACATTCACCTTCCCTGGGTGATATTGCAGGTTGATATCAAAGTCCGTCCGGATTTCTAACCATCGTCTCTGCTGCATATTAAGCTCTTTCTGAGTAAACACATATTTCAGACTCTTGTGATCTGTGTATATATTCACTCGCTCACCAAGAAAATAATGGCGCCAAATCTTAAGAGCAAAGGTAATAGCTGCCAATTCTAAATTATGCATCAGATAATTGCGCTCATGAATCTTCAGCTGTTTTGAAGCATAAGCCACAACCTTACTGTGCTGATGTAGAACACATCCTAATCCCTTACCGGATGTATTATAATGCACTTCGAAACCTCCAGATTGGTCCGGTATAACGAGAATAAGCGCTGCTATCAACCTTGACTTGAGTTCTACGAAAGCTTGTTCGCATGCTTCTGACCACACAAATTCTTCATCTTTACGTGTGAGCTTGGTCAGGGGTGTTGCTATCTTTGAAAAGCCTTCAACGAACCTTCTGTAATATCCAGCTAAACCCAAGAAACTCTGAATGTCCTTCATTGACTTTGGTGTCGGCTATTCGCTTACTACTGAAACTTTCGCTGGATCCACAGAGATTCCTTTGCCTGATACGATATGTCCAAGAAAGCCAACTTGATCTAGCCAAAACTCGCACTTGCTGTACTTGGCATATAATTGATGTTGTCGTAGAGTTTCCATGACAATTAGTAGGTGTTCGGCATGTTCTTTCCGACTCTTAGAATATACCAGGATGTCGTCGATGAAGATGACAACGAACCTGTCTAAGTACTCCCGGAAAAATTGATTCATCAGGTTCATGAATATTGCTGGTCGTTGGTCACTCAAAATGGCATCACTAGAAATTCGTAATGACCATAGCTGTTCCCGCCAAAATTTTCGGCCAAGAGCTACTTGTTGTCTTACAAAAAAGGGGAGAATCTTAAAAAAAAAAGGCATCACGTATAAAACACATGGGCGCATATATGCAAAGCATATGAGTGCTGAACATAAATAACCAATGGCCAAACATGCCTCACGTGTTACATACGTGAGCGCTCTGAACATATACAGGCTAAAACCCACACTAGGGGTCACGTGTTAAACACGTAAGTGCTTTTGCCAATCACATGCAAAGCATGTGAGCACCCTAATTTAAAATGTTCCTATCAAATTTTAGAATTAAATTCTATTTGGGAAATATTTTCTTAATCTTCCTTAAACTAGAAAGATCTTCTCTGTTAAACAGAGGACCCATGGATCAAAGATCCAGCGGTGATCATTTGATAGAATAAAAATCTATCATAGGAAAATATTTTCCTAATCTTATAGCAAGAATAAAATTCTATGTTAACAAGATATTCATATTAAGAAAATATATTTTTGAACTTGTTAAACTAAAAAAATATGATAGAATAAAATTCTAATCTTATTAAAACTAACAAGATATTCATAATCTTGTTAAACAAACAAAAAATCTTCTCTGTTAAACAGAGGGCCTTTGGATTAAAAATCCAACGGTGAATAAAATTCACTGAGTGATCTAAAAGATCATGTTGGTTATAAAATCAATCAAAATCTCTCAATGAGAGATTTGCTGAACAAACTGATTCTTTTCTTTCTCTTATAAATAGGAGCCAAGAAAGAGAAAGAGGAAGGGGAAGAAAAATAGAGAGAGAATTTAATTCTCTAAAGAAGGGGACCCCTCCCAAAAGCTCCCATAAAAAGAGAATTTAATTCTCAAACCAAGAGTTTAATTCTTGTAAAAGAACTTAGTTCTTCCTCTGGTTAAGATCTGCAGAAGCGGATCTCCCCACAAGTTGAGAATTTAATTCTCATCGGGAAAAATCTATCATGCAGATTCAAAGCCTAGGGGAAAGAACTGAATCCAAAAGAGTTTAACTCTTACAAAACATATAGGAATTTAATTCCTCTGGAACTGGGGTTTAATCCATTAAAAAGAATTTAATCCCTACAAAGAACAAAAGGAGAACTTGATCCCTCAGAACCATAGAAGAACAGCCTGATAATTCGTTAGCATTCGCTACATAAAAACTCACGTGTTCCCCACGTGAGCACCTTTGAGGAACAAAGAGGGAAAGAATGAGATCTAGTCACGTGACCCCACGTGATCCCTGAGAAGTGCTCAGCACTTATAAAAGAGAAAAGAGAATAAACCCTATTTTTGGGACGCCTCACGTGACCCCACGTGACCCCTGGGAAGTGCTTAGCACTTATAAAAGAGAAAAGGGAATAAACTCTATTTTTTGAGTACCTCACGTGACCCCTGAGAAGTGCTCAGCACTTATAAAAGAGAAAAGAGAATAAACCCTATTTTTGGGACGCCTCACATGACCCTACGTGACCTCTGAGAAGTGCTCAACACTTATAAAAAAAATAAGGGAATAAACCCAAAGGAGCTGCGCCAGCTTCAAGCGTCTCACATGACCCCACGTGAGCGCATCAAATTGTTAGTGTTTAACACTATTTCAAGCGCCTCACGTGGGAGCACGTGAGAGCTGATTATACACTAATGTTTAACACTACTTTAAGGCCTCACGTGGGAGCACGTGAGCACCGATCATATATTAGTGTTTAACACTATGAGAGGCCAATATTAGCCAAACTTAGATCAAATCTCCCGAGGGCAATCAATCGAGCCCCCCATGCTCAGGGCCCCCCAAACTGATCTTATTCCCAGATATAGCTAATAAACTCCTGGCATCTAAGATGATGTTTAACCCACCATGATCTCTCCTCTCGATCTAGAATTTGGTTCAAGGGTACATCTCTCCATACCTCCGATACATGTTGTAATTCTTCAACGTCTTCAGAGAGGTGGAGGGTCCAAATAGCCAATAACTCTTGGCGCACCACCGAACAAGCTTTTCAAAAAGGGGAGTAAATCTAAAACACATCTCAATTTAGGGGCGCCTCACATGACCTCACGTGATCCCTTGATAGTGCTTAGCACTAAGAAAAAGAAAAGGAGAATAAAAAAGGCAATTTTCATTCTTCAGAGTGCCTCACGTGATCTCACGTGACCCAATAGTGCTTAGCACTCAGAAAAGGAAAAAGGGAATAAACCCATGATAGCTCCCATTTTGGGGGCACCTCACGTGTTCCCACGTGACCCCCAAACAGCGGTGTATAAAAGAGGGAGAAAATTCCAAAGATAGCGCTCGCATTTTGAAGGCACCTCACGTGTCTGCACGTGACTGTTTGATGAACCAAGTGCTTAGCACTTATAAATGAAAGAGGAATAAAATCCAGAGAACAGTTCTCACCTCGGGTGCCTCACGTGCTCACACGTGAGCCAAGAGCTCAGCACTTTTATATATATTTGAGGGAATAAACTCAAGGAACAATGCCCACTTCGGGGCCCCTCACGTGTTCAAACGTGAGCTCCTCCAAAGTCCAGTGTTTAACACTGATTCAGTTCTTAACACTATGAGGTGACTAAGGGAAATCAACCTTAGCTCAAATTAGCCAAGTCTTCTGAAGCCAAGACACTTTTTGTCACTAATCAACCGAGCCCTCATGTTCAGGTCTCCCCAAACTAATCTTAGTTCCAAAGATGACTAGTGTTCTCCTAACAGATGGCATCTAAACAGATGTTCATCACATTCCCCAAATCGGGATATTAGCTCAAGGGTACATCTCTTCATACCTTTGATACATGTCGTTGTAATCTTTCAATGTCTTCAGAGAGATGGATGGTCCCAATAACCGATAATTTTTGGTGCATCCCCAAACGGTTGAACCAAAACCATACAGACTATGACGTCTTTAAACTGTACTATGATGTCCTTAAACTTTACGGACTGTGGGGTCCTTAAACTCATGGACTATGATGTCCTTAAACTTTACGGACTGTGGGGTCCTTAAACTCATGGACTATGATGTCCTTAAAATTTACGGACTGTGGGGTCCTTAAACTCATGGACTATAATTTCCTTAAACTTTATGGACTGTGGGGTCCTTATACTCATGGACTATGATGTCCTTAAACTTTATGGACTGTGTGGTCCTTAAACTCATGGACTATGATGTCCTTAAACTGGACCGCAAAGTCCCTAATCTAAAACAATAGAGCCCAAATGCTCTTATGTTGGATCTAAATGATCCCGTTAAGTTGATCTTAGTCAAAAATTAGACTAACGTGTCCTTAACAAATGTTAAGTTGATCTTAGTCTAAAAGCTAGACTAACGTATCCTTAACAAATGTTTAAGTTGATCTTAGTCTCAAATGAGATTAATGATCCTTAAACCAAACCCAAACCCAGATCTATGAAAATACGGATTTGGACTAATCCACGCCCTACGGGCGACAACATAAATTAGTCTCCGTATACAATCCACGGGCAACCAAAAATAAAACAAACACACACGACACGAAGTGACCATCTGGAGAAGGAGAAAGTGGTTGCCGCGATGCGGTAGCGTAATTAACTGCAGGGGCTTGCGTCTGTAGGGAAGAGCGTCCCCACAATAAAAAACCCTTCAAACGAGGGGGAATCTGACGAAGTCTGCTACAACGGCCGCATCCGTCTAAACTTCCGATACATGGTGCCATAAATCAACTTGGCATCTTCGGAGAGGTGGATGGATAAAACTAAATAGCAACTGCCTCCAAATTCAGGCAAGACGTTTGTCTTTCCCGGTTTTTCGGCGGAGAACAGATTCTAGCATGCCCGATGGGACTTTTTTCCTCTTTCTACTCCACACTTCGTATGTCGTGTTTTTCCCGTGATCAGATAATCGCGGTGCGTATGTTTGTAGTTTCCCTTAGGGGAGTGGATACTGAAGTCGGCGCTTCGTCACTTTGAAGAATGGCGTTTATTCCCACCTTAGCAACACAAGCTCTGTCATATCTGGTGGAGTCAAGTACGGGCCACTTGCAGGCTTAAATCTCTGCAATTCGGCTCTTCAAGAAATCAACGGGCTTCTTTTTGGGTCGATGCTCCTACCTTCGGTGCCTCAACGCCGATGGAGGAAGCCTAGAGGAAGTCTGTCATCCACAGGTGAGCTCCCCAAGCAGCAGCTTTGCCGACAGAATCAGTCCTCAAACAACTGGCATATGCCAAGGACCAAGGTCGACGCAGGGGGCAGAATGTTCAAGCTCTCGAAAGAAACAAGGGGCAGGTTCGACAAAATCCTGAAGCTAATCAAATCCCGGCCGTAAGAAACGGCCGATGTCGATATCAGGGTCATACAAAATGAGCTGGGGGCAGTTCTCCGTATGGTCCTGTTTCAACCCCAGCGGTGAATGTTTTTGTTCCAACTGGGAACAGCTTCAAATTTTTGTGAAGGGTCAGACAAAGTTCTCCTACCGCAATATTGAAGAAGTCTCCGCAGCCCCATGGAGATCCCACGATAGCAGAAACCAGTTCGCTCCCTGAGACAACTTTCCTCATCTATATATAAGGTGTGGAAGAAAGTGAAGGGGACTCACCCCAAGACGGATCCTGATACAGCGGTTCTTCCCAAAACCAAAGCGGCTTTTCACAACAAGAGGCCCAATAAAGCTCAAGTGCCCGGAGCAAACTCCAAAGGCCAAAACTCCAAACACCCCAAGCCTGGGGGCATGATAGTTCACATAGTCTATGTGGTGAATTATAAAGACGAAGTTCGAGCTTCTACTAGTCACCGACCTCAAACTCGATCCCTGACAAAAGTTCAACTGCAACATGAAAAGCTGCAGGAGATGCTCGCTCAGGCCGCAGCAAACGCTAATCCACAACTTAAGGAAAATCGACCTGGGGACGGCAAACGACCCGCAACCAACGTTCGTCAGTGAGCTACTGTTTAAAGAACATGTGGCTACACTAAAAGACGTGCTTATGCAGTATAAAGACTGCTTCACATGGAACTATTCCGAAATGCTGGGACTTGATCCTGAAATAGCTGTGCACAAATTGGCGGTATCTCCAGACATCAAGCCAATCAAACAAGCACGGAGAAGAATGCGACTCGAACATGAAATGAGCATCAACGCTGAAGTCAAGAAGCTAATCGACTCCGGCTTTATCCAAGAAGTTCAGTATCCTGACTGGATCGCCAACATTTTCCCAGTAATGAAGAAAAATGGGACGGTGCGCTTCTGCGTAGACTTTCGGGACCTCAACAAAGCTTGCCCGAAGGATGATTTTCCCGTACCGGTTACCGAGCTGATGATAGATAACACGTCTACTCACGAAGTTTTCTCCTTCATAGACGGCTCATCAGGCTACAATCAAATAAAGATGCATCCCGAAGACCAAAAGTATACCGCTTTTCGGACCCCTTTGGGCATATTCTGCTACAAAGTGATGCCTTTCGGTCTGAAGAACGCCGGCGCTACCTATCAGAGGGCCAAGACGAAGATTTTCGATGACCTCATACATGAAGTCGTCGAATACTATATCGACGACCTTGTGGTGAAAAGCAAATCGCACGAGGAGCATTGGGAGCATCTGAAGATAGTGTTCCAACATCTTCGGAAATATAATCCGAAGATGAACCCTCTTAAATACGCGTTCGGAGTCTCCTCAGGCAAATTCCTAGGATTCATCATACGACACCGGGGCATTAAGATAGACCCGTCGAAGATCAAGGCGATTATGGAAATGCCTCCGCCAAGGACTCTGAAGCAACTGCGATCTCTCCAAGGAAAGCTCGCATATATCCGACGATTCATAGCCAATCTCTCTGGCAAGTGCCACCCCTACAGTCACTTGATGAAGAAGGGAATTCCTTTCGTCTGGGATCGCAAATGCCAAAGCGCACTGGACGAAATCAAGAAATACTTGCTGAATCCGCCGGTATTGACAGCTCCGGTCAAGGGAAAACCTCTCATCCTGTATACAACTGCCCTTGAAGGTTCCTTAGGCGCGCTATGGGGCACAAGAGAATGATCAAGGGAAAGAGAGAGCCCTCTACTATTTGAGTCGAGTTCTCCTGGGGGCAGAAAACAACTACCCCCCTCATTGAAAAACACTGCCCGACGTTAATCTTCGCGATAACGAAGCTCAGACACTACGCATTGGCGCATGAGGTCCACCTCATATCAAAAGTGGATCATCTCAAATATTTGATGTCAAGATCCATACTAACAGGGCGGCTCGCTAAATGGGCCCTCCTCTTGATGGAGTTCTCGATAACTTATCGTCCCCTCAAGGCAGTTAAAGGCCAGGCCATCGCCGACTTCCTCGCTGAGCATCCGGTACCTGCCGATTCACCTTTAAATTGTGAATTGCCAGACGAGCACGTGTTTGACACAATCGACGGGGAGAAAGGAGAGAGTAACACCCGGTGGGAACTCTACTTCGACGGAGCATCTTCTATGAAGAAGCGAAAGCATAACTCCCCCATAATCAAATCTGAGGTGGGCCTCATCTTCGTGACTCCACAAGGAGGGATAATGCGCTTTGCCTTTTCCTTAACAGAGCCGAGGACAAACAATGAAGCTGAATATGAAGTTTTGATAGCAGGTCTTGAGATCACTGTCGACATAGGAATCGAAGACCTCCTCATATATGGAGATTCCCAGCTGGTCGTTAGTTAAGTAAACGGCGACTATCAAACGTGTAAACCAGAATTGGTGAAGTATGGCAAGAGAGTGCAACAGTTGCTAACTCAAGTTCCCTCCTACATGCTGGAAAGCATACTGCGTGCAGAGAATAGCAAAGCGGACGCATTAGCCAAGCTTGCTAAAGAACTGGCCGACGAGAACCTCGATGACGTAAGGATCATTGTGCAAAGTCGCCGGGTTCTTGCACCGGCAGAAATATCTCCGGAGTCGTCCGAAGAAAAGGGAGCTACCGAGCAAACGGCCCTACAAATAAAAGACCAGGCAAAAATTAAGGATTGGAGAGAAGTCTTTATAGACTACTTCAAATCCCGTCGAACAGCTGAAGATACATCCTCAAGACATCAGCTAATGAATCGAGCTCTATCCTTCGCCTTTGTCAACGATACTCTGTATAAGAGATCGTTTGACTCCCTGTGGCTAAGATTCCTGGGACCTAAAGAAGCAAAGAGAGTCGTCCAAGAAACTCACGACAGACTCTACGGTTCTCATCAAGCCGGGCCGAAGATGAAGCTGAAGATCAAATGGATGTGTTATTATTGGCCCACAATGATCCAAGACTGCCTCGAATACGCGAAGCAGTGCCACTCGTGCCAGAGTCACGGGGACTTTATCCACCAGCATCCAAATCCGCTACATCCGACGGTGGCTAGCTGGCCGTTCGAGATGTGGGGAACGGACATAATCGGGCCCATTGAACCAGCATCGTCCAGAGGATATCGGTTCATACTGGCAACAACCGATTACTTCTCCAAGTGGGTAGAAGCAGTACCACTAAGAGAAGTGAAGATGGAGAATATTCTCCATTTCTTCAAGATACACGTCATCTATCGGTTCGACACTCCGCGACGGATTATCTCTGATAACGGGCTGGCCTACAGAAGTCACAAAATCAGCCGTTTCACACAGCAACATAATATAGACTGGAGATACTCTTCGGTCTATAATCCCCGAGCTAACAGTCTAGTTGAGGCCTTCAACAAGACCCTGAAGAAGATCGTGAAAAAGACGGTGTCTCGAAATAAGAAAGACTGGCATGAGAGGCTGCATGAAGCTCTCTGGGCGTATCGAACCACGTTCAAAACGGCCACAAACACAACGCCGTTTGCCTTGGTATTCGGCGCTGAAGCAGTACATCCCTTGGAGATAGAGTTACCCTCTTTACGAGTAGCGGTCCATTGCGAGCTAACAGACGAAGAAAATGCTCATCTTTGGCTTGAGGAACTTGATGCCCTCGACGAAACCCGGCTCATAGTGCAACAAAACTTGGAAGCTTACAAAGGAAAAATGACGCGCTCATACGAGAGATTGACTAGGTCGAGAACATTCCGCCAAGGCGAACTCGTGTTAGTGGTCAAGAGACCTATGATCCCCAATCGTGCCAAACAGGGGAAGTTCGAGCCAAATTACGAGGGCCCGTACATCATAGAAAAAGTCTACCAGGGTGGGCTTACTCGCTCATGGATATGCATGGCGAAAGACCCTTCAGACCGATAAACGGTCGGTTCCTAAAGAAATACTATGCCTGACGAGTTACGGCCCAGGGTAATGATAGATGACGACGCCTATGTCCGCTCGCTATCTTCCCAAGCCCAAACTCCAGAAGTGGTAACCAACGAAACCGTTGCAACAACGGACCGAAATGTCTTAAAACTAACAACGGACCGAAATATCCTAAAACTAACAACGGACCGAGATGTCCTAAAACTAACAATAGAATGAAACGTCCCTAAACTAACGACTGACCGAGACGTCTATAAAACTACTACGGACCGCAGTATCCCAAGGCTGACGCAAAAAAAAATGGTACGTCCATAAGTGAGATGGGCACGGATGAAAACCCGAAAGAGCTCCGTGAGTAAAAACAGCAGGGACACCGGCGAGTTTTGTGAAAACCCGAAAAGGGCGCAATCTTGTTAAAAGACACTTGCAAGGTCCTCTCGACCTTATAAGGAGAAAAATACCTGCGTGAGATCCTTACGACTCATAAGGGAGCAACACACTTAGGAATCCCCACGATTCCTAAGGAGAAGTTACACTTACGAGATCCTCACGACTCGTAAGGAGAACCCTCTTATGAGACCCTCACGGCTCATAAGATTCAAAAGCCTTAAGCTACAAGGATCTGAACCTGTTCTTAAGCCATCACATTCCCCAGAATGCCCTACAAGCGGTTCAATATTGACCCTTGTATACAATCCACCGGCACGAATAAACATTTCCCTAACAGAGTCCCACCAGCGACTAGGGATATGTTCACACGGTGAACAAATACTTGTAGGTCCCCTCGACTTGCAAGGAGAAAACACTCTTGTAAGATCCTTACGACTTATAAGAGAACACACACTTAAGAATCCTCACGATTCTTAAGGAGAAAACGCACCTACGAGATCCTCACGACTCGTAGGAAGAAATACTTTTATGAGACCCTTACGGCTCATGAAGTTAAAAGCCTTAGTCGACAGGATCCTAACCCTGTCTGTTAAGCCACCTTTGTTCAAATCGACAAGGGCAAATGATGATTCGCTCCTGGCAATGTCCCAATGGTAGCGATGATGATGCCTAAATCGGTATTAAATTCCAAGCCCTTTCACGGCAAATGATGATTCGCTCCTGAAAATATCCCAGTTGTAGCGATGCTGATGCTGAAATTGGTATCGGATCCCGAGTTTCATACTCGCGATAAAAATCAGTGAGCCAAAAATGCATATGAAATAGTCGAAATGATGGGGCAACTCGCAACAAAATCAGCAAGCAAAAATATATGCATACAAAATAGCCAAAATAGTTGGGCAACTCGCAATAAAAAACAGTGAGTAAAAAGAAAAAATAGCCGAAATGATTGGGCACCGCGAAAAATAGCCGAAATGATTGGGCAATCATGACTTTCGCGATACAAAAGCTGAAATGATAGAGCATCGCGGAAAGAAAACAAAAATACATATGAAATGAAATTTTTGCCCTACAGATGAGATCACATCGATCCTTGTATACAATCCAGGGGCGCAAACAAAGAGGGAACTATATTATCCCACCAGGCTCCGTCAGAAAGAGAGCCAAGTCTCGACGGCCACATCTACAGCCTAAAAATTAGCAACGGTGATCCTCCTCATTCCAACAGGATTCGGACGCAACATCACCAAATGGAGCCACGGCAAAGTCCCTAGTTCCAAAACTTTATGGTCCACAGACAACCTAGAGTCAACCAATGACCTCCCCGCCGGATCAATGCTCCGTCTCGGAAATAAGTCAACCAACCCCAAGGAAATCAGTGTCCTTGGCAAAATACCTCGATTCAGGAAAATCAGCGTCCTTGACGAGAGTATCTCGATTCGTGTCGACCCGCAAGGAAATCAGTGTCTTTGCAGGAATCTCTCGATTTGTCTCGACCCCCAGGGAAATCAGTGTCCTTGGCAAGTATCTCGATTCAGGGAAATCAGCGTCCTTGACGAGAACATCTCGATTCGTATCGACCCACAGAGAAATCAGTGTCTTTGCAAGAATATCTCGATTCGTCTCAACTCCAAGGAAATCAGTGTCCTTGGCAAATACCTCGATTCAGGGAAATCAGTGTCCTTGACGAGAGCATCTCGATTCGCGTCGACCCGTAAAGAAATTAGTGTCTTTGCAGGAATACCTCGATTCGTCTCAACTCCGAGGAAATCAGTGTCCTTGGCAAATACCTCGATTCAGGGAAATCAGCGTCCTTGACGAGAGCATCTCGATTCGCGTCGACCCGCAAGGAAATCAGTGTCTTTGCAGGAATATCTCGATTTGTCTCAACTCCGAGGAAATCAGTGTCCTTGACAAAACCTCGATTCAGGAAAATCAGCGTCCTTGACGAGAGCACCTCGATTCACGTCGACCCGCAGGGAAATCAGTGTCTTTGCAGGAATACCTCGATTCGTTTCAACTCCAGGGAAATCAGTGTTCTTGACAAAACCTCGATTCAAGGAAATCAGCGTCCTTGACGAGAGCACCTCGATTCGCGTAGACCCGCAGAGAAATCAGTGTCTTTGCAGGAAAACCTCGATTCGTCTCAACTCCGAGGAAATCAGTGTCCTTGGCAAATACCTCGATTCAGGGAAATCAGCATCCTTGACGAGAGCATCTCGATTCGCGTCGACCCGCAAGGAAATCAGTGTCTTTGCAAGAATCTCTCGATTCGTCTCAACTCCGAGGAAAACAGTGTCCTTGGCAAATACCTTGATTCAGGGAAATCAGCTTCATTGACGAGAACCTCTCGATTCGCGCCAACTCGCAGAGAAATCAGTGTCTCTGCAGGAATATACAACGTCAGCCAAACGGAGCCACGGCAAAGTCCTTAGTTCCAAATCTCGAACGGTTCACGGACAACCTAGAGACTACCTCGACATTCGTCTCGTTACAGTAGACGCAACGTCGGCAAAGCGGAGCAGTGGCGAAGTCCCCAGTTCCAGGACTCTACGGTTCACGGACAACCTAGAGTCAGCCCCGACACCACAGAAAACGAAATACGTCAGCAAATGACCCCGTTTCGGAAATGCGTCATCCAATGACCCCGTCGCGGAAATACGTCAGCACATGACCCCGTCGCGGAAATACGTCAGCACATGACCCCGTCACGAAAATACGTCATCCACATGACCCCGTCGCGGAAATACGTCAGCATATGACCCTGTCACGGAAATACGTCATCCAATGACCCCGTTGAGGAAATACGTCATCGAATGACCCCGTCTCGGAAATACGTCATCGAATGACCCCGTCTCGGAAATACGTCACCACATGACCCCACCTCGGAAATACGTCATCCAATGACCCCGTCGTGGAAATACGTCATCACATGACCCTGTCGCGGAAATACGTCAGCATATGACCCTGTCATGGAAATGCGTCATCCACATGACCCCGTCGCGGAAATACGTCAGCACATGACCCCGTCGCGGAAATACGTCATCCAATGACCCCGTCGCGGAAATACGTCAGCACATAACCCCGTCGCGGAAATACGTCATCCACATGACCCCGACACAAAAATACGTCAGCACATGACCCCGTCGCGGAAATACGTCAGCACATGACCCCGTCGCGGAAGCACATCAGCACATGACCCCATCACGGAAACACGTCATCCAATGACCCCGTCGTGGAAATACGTCATCAACTGACCCCGTACGGCCAAAGTCAACCCTTGACCTCTCCTGTCAAAGCAATGCTTTGATTCGGGAGTAGGTCAACTCATCAATCACTTACGACTCCTTTCGACTTGTAAGGAAGAAAATTTTCTTGAGAGATCCTTACAACTCTCAAGAGAAAAACACACTTAGAGATCCTCATGATTTCTAGAGAGAATTTACACCTATGAGATCCTCTCGACTTGTAGGGAGAAAAAACTTTCTTGAGACCCTTACGGCTCATGAAGATGAAAAAAGTCGTAGGCTACAAGGACTCTAAACTTATCCCCTAAGCCGTCAATTCTATTGCCATGCATAACTCTGCACTACTTCACCCATGTACATGCTTACGTGGGCAAAGCAGTAGGGGGCATTTGTTCCCGCCAAAATTTTCGGCCAAGAGCTACTTGTTCTCTTACAAAAAAGGAGAGAATCTTAAAAAATAGGCATCACGTGTAAAACACGTAGGCGCACATATGCAAAGCATATGAGCGCTGAACATAAATAACCAAGGGTCAAACATGCCTCACGTGTTACACACGTGAGCGCTCTGAACATACACAGGCTAAAACCCACACTAGTGGTCACGTGTTAAACACGTGAGTGCTTTTGCCAATCACATGCAAAGCATGTGAGCACCCTAATTTAAAATGTTCCTATCAAATTTTAGAATTAAATTCTATTTGGGAAATATTTTCTTCATCTTCCTTAAACTAAAAAGTTCTTCTCTGTTAAACAGAGAACCCTTGGATCAAAAATCCAGCGGTGATCATTTGATAAAATAAAAATCTGTCATAGGAAAATATTTTCCTAATCTTATAACAAGAATAAAATTCTATGTTAACAAGATATTCATATTAAGAAAATATATTTCTGATCTTGTTAAACTAAAAATATATGATAGAATAAAATTCTAATTTTATTAAAACTAACATGATATTCATAATCTTATTAAACAAACAAAAAATCTTCTCTGTTAAACAGAGGGTCTTTGGATTAAAAATCCAACGGTGAATAAAATTCACTGAATGATCTAAAAGATCATATTGGTTATAAAATCAATCAAAATCTCTCAATGAGAGATTTGCTGAACAAACTGATTCTTTTCTTTCTCCTATAAATAGGAGCCAAGAAAGAGGAAGAGGAAGAGGAAGAAAAATAGAGAGAGAATTTAATTCTCTAAAGAAGGGGAACCCCTCCCAAAAGCTCCCATACAAAGAGAATTTAATTCTCAAACCAAGATTTTAACTCTTCTAAAAGAACTTAGTTCTTCCTCTGGTTAAGATCTGCAGAAGCGGATCTCCCCACAAGTTGAGAATTTAATTCTCGTCGGGGAGATTCTGTCATGCAGATTCAAAGCTTAAGGGAAAGAACTGAATCCAAAAGAGTTTAACTTTTATAAAACATATAGGAATTTAATTCCTCTGGAACTGGGGTTTAACCCTTTAAAAGAATTTAATCCCTATAAAGAACAAAAGGAGAACTTGATCCCTCAGAACCATAGAAGAACAGCCTGATAATTCGTTAGTATTCAAACGCTACATAAAAACTCACGTGTTCCCACGTGAGCACCTTTGAGGAACAAAGAGGGAAAAAATGAGATCTAGTCACATGACCCCACGTGATCCCTGAGAAGTGCTCAGCACTTATAAAAGAGAAAAGTGAATAAACCCTATTTTTGGGACGCCTCACGTGACCTACGTGACCCCTGAGAAGTGCTCAGCACTTATAAAAGAGAAAAGAGAATAAACCCTATTTTTTGAGCACCTCACGTGACCCCACGTGACCCCTGAGAAGTGCTCAGCACTTATAAAAGAGAAAAGGGAATAAACCCTATTTTTGGGATACCTCACGTGACCCTACGTGACCCCTGAGAAGTGCTCAGTACTTATAAAAGAAACAAGGGAATAAACCCAAAGGAGCTGCGCCAACTTCAAGCATCTCACGTGACATCATGTGAGCACATCAAATTCTTAGTGTTTAACACTATTTCAAGTGCCTCACGTGGGAGCACGTGAGCGCTGATCATACACTAGTGTTTAACACTACTTTAAGGCCTCACGTGGGAGCACGTGAGCACCGATCATATATTAGTGTTTAACACTATGAGAGGCCAATATTAGCCAAACTTAGATCAAATCTCCTGAGGGCAATCAATCGAGCCCCCATGCTCAGGGTCCCCCAAACTGATCTTATTCCCAGAGATAGCTAATGAACTCCTGGCATCTAAGATGATGTTTATCCCACCATGATCTCTCCCCTCGATCTGGAATTTGGTTCAAGGGTACATCTCTCCACACCTCCGATACATGTCGTTGTAATTCTTCAACGTCTTCAAAGAGGTGGAGGGTCCCAATAACAAATAACTATTGGTGCACCACCGAACAAGCTTTTCAAAAAGGGGAGTAAATCTAAAACACATCTCAATTTGGGGGCGCCTCACGTGACCTCACTTGATCCCTTAATAGTGCTTAGCACTCAGAAAAAGAAAAGGAGAATAAAACAAATGCAATTTTCATTCTTCAGAGTGCCTCACGTGATCTCACGTGACCCAATAGTGCTTAGCACTCAGAAAAGGAAAAAGGGAATAAACCCAAGGTAGCTCCCATTTTGGGGGCACCTCACGTGTTCCCATGTGACCCCCAAACAGTGGTGTATAAAAGAGGGAGAAAATTCCAAAGACAACGCTCGCATTTTGAAGGTACCTCACGTGTCTGCAAGTGACTGTTTGATGAACCAAGTGCTTAGCACTTATAAATGAAAGAGGAATAAAATTCAGAGAACAGTTCTCACCTCGGGTGCCTCATGTGCTCACACGTGAGCCAAGTGTACAACACTTATATATATATATATATAAAGGAATAAACTCAAGGACAATGCCTACTTCGGGGCCCCTCATGTGTTCATACGTGAGCTCTTCCAAAGTCCAGTGTTTAACACTGATTCAGTGCTTAGTACTATGGGGTGACTAAGGGAAATCAACCTTAGCTCAAATTAGCCAAGTCTTCCGAAGCCAAGACCCTTTTTGTCACCAATGAACTGAGCCCTTATGTTCAGGTCTCCCCAAACTAATCCTAGTCCTAAAGATGACTAGTGTTCTCCTAACAGATGTCATCTAAACTGATATTCATCCCATTCCCCAAATCGGGATATTGGTTCAAGGGTACATCTCTTCATACCTCTGATACATGTCGTTGTAATCTTTCAACGTCTTCAGAGAGATGGAGGGTCTAAATAAGCGATAATTTTTGGTGCATCCCCAAACGGTTGAACCAAAACTATACAGACTATGACGTCTTTAAACTGGACTATGATGTTCTTAACCTTTACGGACGGTAGGGTCCTTAAACTCATGGACTATGATATCCTTAAACTTTATGGACAGTGGGGTCCTTAAACTCATGGACTATGATGTCTTTAAATTTTATGGACTGTGGGGTCCTTAAACTCATGGACTATGATGTCCTTAAACCGGACTGCAAAGTCCCTAAACTAAAATAATAGAGTCTAAATGCTCTTTTATTGGATCTAAATGATCCCGTTAAGTTGATCTTAGTCAAAAATTAGACTAACGTATCCTTAACAAACGTTAAGTTGATCTTAGTCTAAAAACTAGACTAATGTATCCTTAACAAACGTTTAAGTTGATCTTAGTCTCAAATGAGATTAACGATCCTTAAACCCAACCCATACCCAAATCTAAGAAAATACGGATTTGGACTAATCCACGCTCTACGGGCGACAACATAAATTAGTCTCCGTATACAATCCACGGGCAACCAAAAATAAAACAAACACACACGACACAAAGTGGCCATCTGGAGAAGGAGAAAGTGTTTGCCGCGATGCGGTAGCGTAATTAACTGCAGGGGCTTGCGCCTGCAGGGAAGAGCATCCCCACAATCAAAAACCCCTCAAACGAGGGGGAATCTGACGAAGTCTGCTACAACGGCCGCATCCGTCTAAACCTTCGATACATGGTGCCATAAATCAACTTGGCATCTTCGGAGAGGTGGATGGATAAAACCAAATAGCATCTGCCCCCAAATTCAGGCAAGACGTTTGTCTTTCCCGGTCCTTCGGCGGAGAACAATAGCGAGTTCTGAAAGCCGTTTTATGAATATCAGCTTCCTTGACCTTCACCTGATGATAACCTGAACGTAGATCTAGTTTAGAGAAAACACAAGATCCACTTAGCCGATCGAATAAATCGTCGATGCGCGGTAGCGGATACTTGTTCTTTATCGTTATTTCGTTCAAGGCTTTATAATCAATGCACATTCTGTATGAACCTTTCTTCTTCTTCACAAGCAATACTGGTGATCCCCAACTTGAAGTGCTGAGATGAATCCATCCTTTCGCCAATAATTCATCCAACTGAGTTTGGACTTCCTTCAAACCTTCCGGACTTAATCGATAAGGTGCTTTGATCCCCGGTTGTGCTCCTGATACTAAATCAATGTTGAATTCAAGAGCTCGATCGGGAGGCAAACCTGATATATCGTTAAGAAACACATCGTCGAACTCTCAAACCACTTCTGGCTTTGATTCTTCCTCTGCTTGAGTTGCTACAATTACTACCTTCTTCGGCTTCGCCTTGTAAGTACTTGGCTCCAGGGTACGGTCTCCACTTTTGAAATAGAAAACTGGATGGTCTAGAATCTCGAATACTACCCTCCTTTGACGACAGTTGATGGTAGCATAGAAGGTTCCGAGCCAATCCATACCTAGAATCACATCAAAATTCGATATGTCCAGCACCTTGAAGTCAGCATAGAATTCTCTTCTGCAGACGACTACTGGACACAGGCTGTATCCCATTATTGCCTTTAGAACGCCGTTCTTTGAACTGACATTCCAGCTGGATACAAGCAGTGTGACTGGAATCGCATGAGTTCGGACGAACCGTTGCGATATAAAGCAGTGAGATGCTCCAGTATCGAAGAGTGCTAGTGCAGGAAATGAGCCGAGCCTACTAGGATTGTACCTAAGGTATGTGGGATATGGTTTAGGTTTAGGGAAAAGTATGCAGATAGGTAGTAATACTGAAAGAAAATATTTAAGAAGAATGGGTTACTAGTGATGACTTGGCCAGTGGCATCAGCTTCTTCCATGGTCATCGTGAAAGCCTGTCGCCGTGGTACATTCCTCTTGGCCGGAGGAGCATTCCTCGGAACGTTCCTTTGAGCTTGATGGAACTGACGAGGAGGAGGTGCAGTCGGTGGTCCTCTAGGTGGTAGAGCAGGTAGTGCAAGTCTCGGAGCAGGTGCTTGGATGATTGTGCGTTGAGGGTAAGTGATTGCTGGCCTGGGAGCAGCATATGAGTTTTGTCTATGAGGACAAGACAGAATATTGTGAGTAGCTGAGCCGCAGACTAAGCAAAAGCGGTTGGCTCGCCGGCAGTCTTTCATTATATGCCCATTGCAGTAGTTACAAAAGGCTGGGCTGGGCCTGCTGTTCGGTACTCCCCGTCTCCTTGGCACAAAAGGTGGCCTTGATGAGGCTCCTCCTGCCATCTGGTTGGCAGGGCGCTTAACTCCAGCAGATTGAGATCTGCCCCTCATCTTTACCACTGCCTCATAACGGCGGGCAGCTTTCAGAGCCGATTAATGATTCGGAAAATCTCCTGTGGCTAGTGCAGCCTAGATCTCCGAATCTAAACCTTGTTGAAATCGACGGGCTCTGATCTCATCCGTCGGTATCAGGTGTGCCGCAGATCTGTTAAAGTATTGTGTTAGCTGTGTAGTATGTGATTTATTGAAAAAAATTGAATTATTGAGACATATCTTACCGACTGAGCATGGTGAACTCAGCGTCATATTCATCTACTGACTTGGTCCACATTGAACCTTGTTGCAGATGGATGAACTGTTGTTCTTTGTCGAACCTAGCAGTCTCAGGGAAGTACTTTGCGTCGAACATGTCGTGGAAAGTCTTCCATTCAATGGGTTGATCAAGACGGCTTTTTTCCGCCTTCTACCAGACCCGTGCATTGTCCGTGAGCTGCGGTTTCACAACACGGACCCAAGCTATCTCTGGCACTTGTGCCGCTGCCAGATCGTCTTCAATGCTCTGGGCCCATTTCTCAGCTTCTAGAGGGCTCTCTTTTCCTGAGAACTGTTTGGGGTGCAAAACTCTGAATTGCTTCACCCCAGGTGCTTCTGCCTATGGACGGTTCATTAAAAGAGCAGTCTGCTGTTGCTGTCATTCCAGGAGGCTGCGGATCGCCTCAAGCAGAACCGTCTGCTCATTGATCAGAGCAGGGACGGCAGGTGTGAGCGGTAGGGGTGGAGGTGTGTTGTTGACATTGGTGCTAGTGTTGTTCGGGGAATCCATAACCTTGAATGAAAAATTTGGGTTAGGACAGATTCAAAGTATATGAAATGATAAGATTCAAGAAATATGAATTGTAAAGAATGTTTTAGTTGCTGGTTCTTGTGTTATATTGCTTAGATTGTCCACGCAGAGCTGAACTGCATGGTAGGGTTCCATACAGCTTGGACCTGCATGAGCCACCAACAAAACCTGTCACGCCCCGCTTCCCGGTGTACGGTGAAGGGGACGCGACCGGCCGCTACATATTTACCCAGAAGTAAATACGCTAAGCGTAACTAAGCAATAAAAGTAATATACACAAGAGACAAATGTAATGAACAACAACTTTATTTATTAACATTCTTTTGTACAATGCATGGAAAAGTAAATATATGGAACAAAGCGATGCCTAAAAGTGGCATAACATAAATGGAAAATATAGAATGTTAAGAAAATGTACAAGTGTAACAACAGTTCGGGATCTTCAATAAACTGGTCCAAGTCTTCAGTGCCAGGCTCGATCTCTGGAAGGTCCGAATCACCTGACGACATTCAAAGAAGAAGAAGGAGAATGTCGTCAGTGAACAAATCGCTCGGTAAGTCCCAAAGATAAGGGAGAAATAGAATAGACAGAGAGAGACAGAGAGTAGCTTTTAAAGTTGTATTATGTTGTTAACGTTGTTGTTTGTACCTTAGTATAGAAGGATGCCAGTGTATACGAGAGGAGTCTCTATATGCCAGAGACTAGAGGACAATGGAGTACAAGGAACCGTTTATGCCACGGTACAACAGCAAATGAATTCAGGTTAGGTGTCTTAAGTCTTACAGTCTCGTGCCACTTTTAACACCTTCCCTACCAATTTACCCCTTAAAACCCCGCGATGTCTTGATTGTATTGTTGTATTATACTGTAAATTGTATTGTCTTGTATAGATGGATGACTTGCCGAAACCATGATATCAATAATTGTATATAATTGGAGAATCATGTAGATGGAAGGTATATTCATGGTTCGGTTTAGTCAATACAGATTGAATAAATGGAATAGATTGATTATATGGATTCATGGATTCATATTGAATTGTAGTTTGTACTTGAATCATATTCAAGTCAGATTATTTATAACGAGACTTAGTCTGAGTCAGATAATTAGAAAAGAAATTGAAATCCTGAATTAAGTTTTGATGTTATCGGTAACCGCTGCACATGGGCGGCAGGATTTGTGTTTTTTTCAAAGACGATTACCGTGTTGATAATATCGTTTGTTAAGTTGTC
Source organism: Agapanthus africanus (assembly GCA_030015575.1). Classification (NCBI taxonomy): domain Eukaryota; kingdom Viridiplantae; phylum Streptophyta; class Magnoliopsida; order Asparagales; family Amaryllidaceae; genus Agapanthus; species Agapanthus africanus. Next base: position 889,027,346 of record JASDDO010000024.1, on the reverse strand, counting down.
TACCTTAAATAGGCAAGCACCCATATCTCCGGCTCCCTGAGGCTCAAGAGACTAGTCCTGCTTAAACCTATATCTACTAAGGTCCTTATTGTAATTTATAAAACTTGAGGGGGTTTTATGTAAAAATAATTTTGTATAGTTTTCAAAATACACCCCAAGTATTTAATTATTGTCTTTAGAGTTTTCATAGATGTAGATTTTATATATGTGACATTTCTAGTGAATAAAACCTAATTTCATAATATATGGTATTTATCTGTAATATTGAACTTGTATGGAATTGTATGGTATTTTCATGTAAAGTGATTCTTTTGATTTAGAAAAGTTGGAATATTTATTTATATAAAAAATAGATATTTTGATGATATATATATAAACAATTTAATTTATTATTTTTCTAGAAATCTCATTTTCTTAAAATATTTGTATTTTTAAATCTTTTGAGGCCGAATGCTCCTTGCGGAGGTCTGCATCTCGCACTACTAAGCCCGAGAATGTGCGATAATCCACACCATCCCAAATGGGTTCCCCAAAATGGGTTGTAGCGGCGCTTTACAAAGATTTATTTAAAATACATAATCTTATAGAAAAAGGTTTTTATAAGATAAAGCTATTTAAGTGTAAATTCGTATTCCCGTATTCTATGTTCCCGAAAGGTATCGTGCTATATTGCATATAAGTATTGTGAGGAGGTAGGTCATTACCTCGTGATCTAGGTATAGCAAGGAAATATGATATTTAATGTCGAAATTAAACTACATGGCATTTTTCTGAAAACGTACGATAAAAATTGCAATATGAAATTTTTTGCTATGAAACTTGTTCATGATATTTTGTTAATGTTTAATAGTCAAGATGTGAGGGTTTGGTATATTTGTAGTTAAGAAAATTGGGCTTTTTAAAGAAAATTGAATCGGAAGTCGGACTAACTCCGCTTCCGTCGGGTTTTAAAAATACGAGTTTTAAGAATAGCAAAATGTAGAGGGAGGAGGGACTTATTAGTTTTTGGTTTAGAGCAGAGGAAGAGGGAGTGAAAGTAGGTTCCGGTGCGTCGTTTCGTCGCCGGGAGCTCCTAGGGTCGTCGTCGGAAATTTGCCGGAGTTTCTCCTTCGCTAACTCCACTTGCACACAAAGATCTAGAGATTTTTCTTGAGAGTTTGGACAGAGTTTTGGAAGTGAGGAGGGGTGAGTTTAGGTGTGGTATTTATAGGAAAAACTAGGGTTAGGATAGGTGAAAGGGTGTGAAAGAAAATGTATTAAATTATTGCATTAAAAAGAGTTTTAATTTGATTTTTAATTCTCTGTAATAATGCATGGTTTTTAAACATAATAGGGGTTATGGGGAGGCCAAAAAGCACCATTTTCATGAAGGGAACTCGGCGATCCACGCTGAGTCGGCCAGCGGCGCCGGCCGATTCGCCCGAGTCGCCGACCCGATTCGGGCCGGGGCTCGTCGCCACGTGTCCGCCGTCGGTTGGTCTTCCCCCTGTGCTAGTTTGTTTTATATGTGACTTTTGGTTTTACGGGTTTAGCACGTGTAGACTCTTGGGATTCTAAAAAGATTAAAAGAAAATAATATTAAAAATAATGTGGCTGATGGGATTTGAACTCTGGTGTTTTGGTTCAGCAGTGCAAGGTCTTATTAATGAGCTACAAGTTTTTGCTTGCTATTAAAAAAGCAAAACAATTACTTATAGTACTCACAGGAAATGCAAATACCCCAAGTAACATTAACTTTTAAACAAATTTTTGTACACTAAAATTGGAGTTGTTACAAATAAATCGACTTCGAAGGTTCATCTCCTTAGCAATATAATCGGGAGAATTTGGCTATGGATCCATGGAAGCCCTATCACTTCATGTTAGTGGAAGGCGGAGTGGGGTTAGACGCCGTTACACCGCCCTAATAAAAGGTGTTCTGAATGAGTTATTTCTGTTCCACAGTTCCTTATGTCTATTCAAGTAGTGGAAGTTCCTGGCCTCGCACGATTACTATAAAGCAAGGAGAGGAGTTCATTCTCTCAATGAGGAAAAGAAGAGATTCTAGGGTGGATAGTACGCTTTGGAAGACTTAGCTGGGTTACTCCCATCCCACACCCCGGCCTATCCTATGCTACATAGGAGGGCTTGCATGGTGGTTGGAGGCGGAGACACGTTTGGTTGTGAGTTCCAACGTGACGGTCTTTCAAAAGTGGAACAAATCTTAGAAGTGCGTTCGATTGGTTCAATATCGATGAACCTTGAAAGGAGAGTTGAAGGGTGGAACGAACGTATACCAAGAATTCTTGGAATCCTCTTCTGTGGACGCACCTTCGCCTCTCTAAGAAAGAAAATCTCCTTTCCGGTCTTGTGCCAGTTGACCAACTCAAAGAAAAACGATGAACTTTATTTCTGGAATTCCACGAAAATGTCGAAGACCCTACCGTGGTATGCGCCAATAAGACCATCAAAAGCCTTTGTGGCACTAGTGGCCGCACGTCGGAAACAAGAAACGGAATACCTAGGTAGCAAGGTAAGGGAGGATGGAACCCCACTTCGACTCACCAAGGAGAAGGTAAGTATTGTGGCATCCTTTATTCGAAAGTGATATAGAGAAATGCTTGGACTGGAGGGGGCATCAGCCTCCCGGGAAAACGTTTGCAGATGCGACCATGAATCGAACAAGGTCGAAACATTCAGCTGACGGGTTCTGACCACTAAGTAAGTGTGATATCCCATCGAGGTAGAATTCAAGAAGGAAGATCAAGTCCTTGTCAGATCAAAGCTCTTCCTTGAGGCTGGCTCAGCTAGTCCGGCGGGAATGAATACGAGCCAACCAGATTGCCTACTGGGCAACCACTCACTGTTCGGGCTCACCGGAATCGACGTTTTTTTGTTTTATAATGAATCTATCATGACTTGACTTCCGTTGGAAGTTCAGTAGCCAACTGACTGCTTCAGTCTCTGATCGCAACACCGCTGACTAGTCTTGTCTGGTTAAACTTATCTGATCTTATCAATTCCATTTTTCTCGAAGACCTACGTTCGTGGTTGCCTTTGGGTTACCACTCTCTTGTGAGGTCCGGACAAGGAGTTTTTTTATATGCATAATTTAGGAATTACATAAGTAATTTCACTTTGCAAGTTGGTATAACTCATGCAATGCATTTGAACATGACAAAGAAAGGGGTTGGGAATTTTCAGACATCTCCGGACAGCTTTGTGAGTCCCATATTTTTATTTCTTTCTCTCTCATAATCGGACACATGCACACGATACAAGGAAGGATTTTTCATCTGCAGGGAAGGATTTCAAGTCCACCCTTTATTCTGCCGTAGTTTTCAGATATCAGAGGTGCCACTTCTTGATCGGGGGTTGCAGGTGGGGAGGGACGCCTTGTTCGTAGGGCGAGGGTTCCGGATGAAGCTTTTGACTCCGTCTGTAAATAGGTCGAAAGCATGTTCTAAATCCAGACTCGTTTAATTTCTATAAAATCAGACCCTCACCAATTTACACAACGGGTCTATATGAAATGGCCTCATACCCAGACCCGCTAATAATCACGTTAGACCCATTTGCTCAAATCTATTTATCTGCTATTTATTTGTATAAGTGCATCGTTATAATTTAGAAACTTATGAGTAAATTTCAAAACTTAAGGGCATAATAGAAATTGAACTAGAACCATTAGTAATCTTAATTTCAAAATTACCACAACTTAAAAACTATAATTCATATCTAAAAAGACTCGTTAAGCTTATAACCCACAACTACTAAGATGACTTAAAAGGGTTTGATCTACAGAAACCCGGACTCGACCTATTTATAAAGTCATTAAATAGGTCGTGTTTGAGTCAAGTCAGGATCCAGACACATCTTACCGGTCTGGATTTTGTCAACATGCTTGATCCGATCCAGCCATTGACATGCCTACTGCCAACCAATGGCGGACCTATGTTATGGGCAAGGGCTGTGGCAGATAGAAGCCGCAAGAGAGTTAGATTGACTATGGAAGGGGACGACGAGCAGGATGGATTTGCGGGCCGAGGAGACAACATAGCGCCCATTGTACGAGTTGCCGCGGATGGTGGGTACATGAGGACATGAGTTGCGGTCCGGGTGGAGGCTGGTCAGCCGCTGGATGCAGAGACGTAGACGATGCTGTTGGGCTGAGACATGATTTTGGCATATACCTTATCTGTCTGTGGTTACATCTCCATGGTTATCATGCTTTGCTCATTTTGTTTATTTGTATGTTATGGGGTTTGTTCCCCGATTTTGGACCTGCTTTGTATGGGGATTGTTTTTCAGCTTTGTATTTTGGATTTTCTTTGTACTTATTTTGATTTGTTGTTTCGTTAAAAATCTTTATTGAACGTGGGCATTTGAGATTTGGCTTTACTAAAAATATTTAAGAAATGGCAGACTGTATAAGCTTGTGGGGCACGCGCCCCCCATGGTTTTCTTATAAAATAAAAGCCGACCACTACTACTCTTAGCCCACTACAAACCTACAATCCATGAGATTGGATTAAAAAGAACGAACGCATGCTATTCTTAGCCGTACAACTCCCCACGTACGGAATGCATCTATGTTCTCTCGAGTTAAAAACGTTAGAGATTTTCATACCAAATGTATGTTTGGATGGTTTGGAATACGATTAGAAATATTAGATTTTGAAAATAAAATACAGAGTGTTTGGATGATAGGATTGAAAAAAGATTAGAGAAATTAATTAAAAAAAAAGGGTATGATAAAAGGTTCGAGCTCGAAAAAATATAGACAGTTTTAACCTTCTTTCTTTATTGAAGTATTCTTAGATTAATCCAAGGTGTATTGGGTTAATGTTAATGATCTGCTTTCTTCTATAGCCATCTCATGTTGGAGGATCCGGAGTCCCTCCCATTCTCATCCCTTGCTATTCCCTGCTATTAAGATCAACGATCAGGAATTTTTTTTATCTTAAAATCAATGGCCACGATCGGCTGCCAAACGGCGTAAAACAGAAGGGCCTTTGATGTTGGTGTATTTCACGCGCTTTGCACGTATGCTATGCAGGGAACCAAGTAGCAGAGGTTCCAAATCCCATGTTTGAGGTATTGCTTCATTTGTCGAATTAATTTGGTGCTCGAGATTCGTCGGAAGGATTTATGCTGTAAGACTATGTTTTCTTTTTCACTTCTCCAATTTCTTGCTGTCTCGTGGACGTCGGTACTTATGCCGAACCACATTAAATAGAATAACATATAGGTGGTTGACTAACCAAAAGCTCTCATACGAAGTGATGAGAGTTCAATTTATAAAGCAGTACTTCATTGCAAGAAGTCAGTTGTAAGCAAAAATGGAAGATGCTAATTAAGATTACCAAGGAAAATGCAACTATGAATACTGACTTCAAAGCGAATATGAATTGAAGCAGAGCAAAGAAATTACTTAATTACTGGTTATTAACTGTGCCTCACTTTTGAAAAAGAATATAATAATAAAAAAAAATGGAGCTCCATAGAAACTCATTTCTGGAAGTATTCATCTTATTTCTAATTTTACAACAGAGCAAACTTAACGATTCAAATTTAGATATCAAAGGAAATGAAAGTACAACTTGGGCTTAAATCAATTGATTGCAAGTCTGATATAAATATATTGGGCTGTAAGCCTAGTTTGGTCGCTTGACATAAGGGCTTTCCAATGATTTGATATAACAAAGCACGGCATCGTCTCTAATTTTAATAGCATTATACAATCAATCGATTGAGTCTCCATACACTAATATATTATAGGCGACAAGGGGCCTGCAGTGACCCTACAGGCACCGCCGTGCAGTCGACTCATCCATTGCGGGTGGAGCCCATATGGGTATTTTGCAATTACATGCCCCCAACTGCTCAATATTATAGGACATAAAAGTAAATTTGTTAGTTCATGCTTGTATTATGGAGAAATAAAATTGGCAGAATGCAAGAACTCTTGAGGTGATGTTCTTATTATAATAAAAATGGAATGGGGATATGTATGTATGGATTTGAAGAAAAACTTCCATTTACTATATGAAAAGATATGTTCCTATTTATTTTTGTCATATATATTGTAAATTTATGTATATCAAACATGACAATCCGCTAAGTATAAACGAAGGCTGGTCGTATTATATTTTTGAAGTGGAAAAATTGTTTCCGGATCCAGTTTGGAAAAATTACTTATTTTAAAATCCAAGTATTTTCAAAATTATGAAAAAACCCAATACTAATAAAATACACAGATGTTTCAAACCCAAAATAGATTGTGTGTAATTTATTTAGGATATTTTTGCAAAAAATCCACGTTTAGCCTCATTCTTTTTAATTAAATACACATATGGTTATTCTCGTAACAAAATTATTCGCATAATTTCCTCTCACTACCGCTATGGGTTGCACCTTCTTCCTTAGTGCATCTCACCAAATTTCCCACTTTTTTCTTACTGATCACCTCTTAAAAAATATGCATCTCCTTTTTCAAATACCCCATATCCGATCGAATTCCTCCGAAATTTCCATCCCTCCTTTCAAATCCATAATTTCCGATCTAATTCCCTTGATTCTTTTATCTCCGCTCCTAATCCCCCAATCTCCTTTCCCGTTTCGGCATCTCCACTCCTATGACAGCTGAAACTAAGAAAATAATAAAGAGTGAATAATAAAAAAGTTGGAAATTAGGACAAGTAATAATAAAGAAGACAAAAGAAGATGTGTTTAGATAACTATACAAAAGATGAATTTAGAAGATTCCTATAAAAAATAATAATAAAGAAAATGTGTAATACTCGGTTCCCTTGTAAATATTTCCGTATTTATAAATAAATGTTTCCCAAAATTTTCTGTTTGAATACTTTCTATAGATAATTTCCTATATTTTTCTAGTAATAATTTATATTTTTTTTAAAAACCCAAACCCTAACCTTAATCCAAGTCCGTTCCTTAAACCAACCCGGTCCAAGCCCACAACATCCATCTTCCCCTCTCTGCTGCTGATACTGCTTCTTTCCTATTCTTTTATTACCCACGACCCGCGACTCCCACGACCGAGCCCTCGTCGCCAACGTTCCGCCGTGATCCGTATCCATCTCCAGATAACGCTCTGTCACGTCCCGCTTCCCGGTATACGAGGAAGAGGACGCGACTGGCCGCTATGTATTTACTCAGTAGTAAACACGCTAAGCTTATTTAAACACTATAAGTAAAATACATAAGAGACAAGATGTAAATGAACAACAACTTTATTTATTAACATCCTTTTTACAATACAATGAAAAGTAAATACATGGAATGAAAGCAATACCTAAACAGTGGCATAACAGAAATGAAAATGGAATAAGTATAAGTGGCTACAGCTCTGGGTCTTCGGTGCACTGCTTAGGGGCCTGCTCCCAATGCTCCTGACCGGTCTCGTACTCCTCAGCGTAGGGTCCTCCTAACAATATTGCAAAGAAGAAAGAAATAGGAATATCATCAGCGAACAATCGCTCGGTAAGTCCCAAAGAATAAGAGAAGTAGAATAGACAGAAAAGAGAGTATATCTAGTATGATTTTTGAGTGTTAAGTTAACGTAGTGTTTGTAGCTTGATACAGAAGATGCCAGTGTATATGAGAGGAGTCCAACTTACACCGTGGACTTTGGTAACTCGTAGTACAAGGCTCCGTCGATAATACCACGGAACAATGGCATAGATTTAATTACGTCTTAAGTGACCAGCTCGTGCCACCTTTAACATATTCCGTACCAGTCTACCCCTTACAAACCCTTGATTGTATTATTTTTATTAATTGTACGGAATGTATTGTGTTGTATTGTCTTGTATTGTAAATTGTATAGATGGATGACTTGCCGAAACCATGATATCAGTAATGGAACGGATATAATGGATGATCTTGTAAATGGAATATATCCATGGTTCGGGTTAGTCAATATAGATTGATTAGATTGCAAAGACGGATTCATAGATCCATGTTGTATTGTAATTTGATACTTGAATCATATTCAAATCATATTGATTATACTGAGACTCAGTCTGAGTCAGACAATTAGAAAAGACATTGAAGTCCTGAATTATGTTTTGGTGCTATCGGTAACTGCTGCACATGAACGGCAGGATTTGTGTCGTTTTCAAAGACAATTACCGTGTTGATAATACCGTTTGTTAAGTTGTCTACCTTAAATAGGCAAGCACCCATATCTCCGGCTCCCTGAGGCTCAAGAGACTGGTCCCGTTTAAACCTATGTTTACTAGGTCTTTATTGTAATTTAAGATAACTTGAAGGGGTTTTATGTAAAATAGTTTTGTTATATTTTCAAAATATATCTCAAGTATTTAATTATTATTTTTAGAGTTTTCATAGATATTTCTTTTATTCAATATGAAGTTTCTAGTGAACATAACCTAGTTTTAAAGTATAAGGTATTCATTTGAAATATTGGAATTGTATGGTATTTTCTTGTAAATGAGATGTTTTTCTTGAATTTTGGAAATGTGAAATATTATAAATATTGAAAATAGATATTTTGATATTAATTACATATATATTTATTTATTAAAAATATAAGTTTTATTTATAATAGAAATCTCTTTTTCTAAAGAAAAATGTATTAAAATCTTTCGAGATCGTATACTCCTTGGGTGGTCTGCATCCCACTCTACTAAGCCCGAGGATGTGCGATAATCTACACCATCCCGAACGGGTTCCCCAAAATGTATTGTAGAGACGCAATTGCAAAGATTTGTTAAATATATTTTTTATAGAAAAAAAGTTTTTATAAGTTGAAGGTAATTATATGTAAAGTCGTATTTTCCCAAATCTATGTTCCCAAATTCCATCATGGTATATTAGATATGTGTGTTGTGAGGAGGTATGTCATTATCTCGTGAGCTATCTATAGGTATAGTAAGGAATTATGATGGTTTATGTCGAAACTAAACTATAGGGTATTTTTCTGAAAAAGTATGATAAAAGTTACAAAAATGATTATTTTGATGTGCAACTTGTTTTATTGAGTTTATTAATGTTTATTAATCAACATATAAGAATATGGTTTTATCTCGTTAAAGAAAAGTGTAGTTTTTTAAGAAAACCGAATCGAAAGTCGGACTAACTCTGCTTCCGTCGGATTTTAGTTTTGAATGTTTTTAGAATAGAGAAAAGAAGGAGAAGCAGGGACTTACTGGTTTGTTGGACTAGAGAAGAGAGAGAGGGTCCGAAAGAAAGCTTCGGGGCGTCGTTTCGTCGCCGGAAACTCCTCATATCGTTGTCGGAGTTTCGCCCTTTTGCTAACTCCACTTGCACAATATAGGGACTTAGGAATTTGGTATAGTTTTTGTATAGGATTTTCAGCGGGAAGGGATGCAAAATGGAGTGGGTATTTATAGGACTTTTTAGGATTTAGGGGGTGATGAAAAATTGATTTAAATTTGCATTAAAAAGGATTAAAAGGGGGTATTTTAATTCTCTGGTTAATTGCAGAGAATTTAAACAGTGTAGGGGGAGTGGGGTAGGCCAAAGGGTGCTCGGGTAAGAAGATGGGGGTAATAGCGACGGGCGAGACCGGCGGCGCCGGGTCCCTACGCATGCATCGCTGAGCCAATAACGACTGAGGGTGTTGGTTCTTGGGCCACGTGTCCCTTTCGCTTCGATTTCCCTCGTGTTTATGTTTGTTTAATCTGTAACTTACCCTATTACGTGTAGTACACGTGTAGAATCTTGGGCTTCTAAAAGATTAAAAGTATTTAAAATAAAACGAATATTGTGACTGATTGGATTTGAACTCTGGTGCTATGTCTTAATAGTGCTATGCCTTTACCAGTGAGCTGCAAGCTCTTGCTTGATGTTCAAAAATGAATCAAATACTTATAGTACTCACAGGAATTGTAAATACCCCAAGTGTACATTAACTTTTAAACAATTTTAAGTACACAGAATTTGGAGTTGTTATAGTCTACCCTCTTTACAAAAATTTCGTTCTCGAAATTTACAATTTATTTTAAGAACTGGTTTACAAATAAGTGAGAATATCTTGCACGCATCTCATCTTCTCTTTCCCATGTCGATTCTCCTAGAGTGTCTCTTCTCCACATCACTCAAACCAAATTGACTTCCTTATTCCGAAGTGACTTCACTTCCTGTTCAGGATCTTAACAGGTTGCTGCTCACAAGATAAGTCGGGCTGTACAGTGAGCTCGGAATGATCGAGAATATGGCTGGGGTCACTCACATACCTTCTGAATTGGGATATGTGGAACACATTGTGCACTCATTCTAATGAGGGTGGAAGTGCCAAGCGATAATCCACTTCACCGACTCGTTTGAGTATGTCGAACGGTCCAATATGTCTCAGACTTAGTTTACCCCGTCTTCCAAATCGGATCACTCCACGGTTAGGAGATATCTTCAGAAATACGTGATCTCCCGGCTGGAACTCCAAATGACGGCGCTTTGTATCAGCCCAGTGCTTCTGTCGATCTTCGGCTATGCGTATTGTTCCCGCCAAAATTTTGCCTCAAAACCCGCTCCTTATAAAATAATAAAAAATAAAAAGAAAAAAATAATAATAAAATAAATAAATAAATAATAATAATAATAAAGGAGAAAATCTCCCTTTCAGAGCAAAGCTCTGTTCAAATTCCAAGGCGGGAAACGAAGCAACGTTTCTATTTCCCCCAATCAGAGTATAGCTCTATTTTGAAAACTAAAGTGAAAATTAAAATTAAAATAAATGAAGCAACGCTTCAGATCCCCTGCGCTGCGCGCAGAACGCCATGTGTCAAAATCAAACACGCCAGCACAGGGAGCGCAGCGCCCAAGGCAGCGCACTCAATCTGAGCAAGACTCTATAAAGGAAGCAACACTTCAGCTGACTTATGCTCAGCGCTGTGCGCTGTTGCGCTGCGCGACACGTGGCAGCACAGTTGCGCTGCGCGACACGTGTCAAGCGTAGGTACGCTTGCGCCAAACAGAATTAAAATTCTGAAAGATCTTTCTGATCTTTTTAAAACAAGAATATTGTTTTCTGTAAAACAGAAGCCCTTGGATCAAAGATCCAACGGTGGGGAAAAATCCCCAAATCACTCAGAGAAAGATCTCTCTAACCAATTTAACAAACTAATTGGCACTATAAAAAGGCCCCTAGACCCCAAGTCTAAAACACACATCAACACAGAGAGAAAAACAGAGAACTCCTCTAAAAGAAAATTTGAGAAGAGCTCAGAAAAGAAAAAAGGTAAAAACCTTTGAATAAAAGAAGAGTTTCTTCTAAAAAGATCATTGATCTAAGAACAAGATCAAAAATCTTCAATAAAAAAAATATATAATAATAACAAAGGCATTGCCTTTTGATGAACCACTGGTTCTGGAATCTTAAAAAATTCTTTTCTTGAATCCAAAATTGGATCAAGATATTAAAACCGTGCCTTGCACTTGTAAATCTGCACTGTTGCGCTCTTGGGTTGGCGTAAGCCACCAGAGAGCGCCACGTGTCAGCTCCAGAACAACTTGCGCTGTGCACTTTAAAAATAAAGCATTGCTCTCTGAAATTGGCGCAACTCACCAGAGCGCGCCACGTGTCAGAGCGCAACAGCGTAGCGCACTGCGCTTGCGCTCACCAAAGCGTGACACGTGTCACCTCCCTATGGACTTGCGCCTTGCGCTCTTTAATTGGCTCAAAGCGCCTGACAAGCCACGTGGCACTCTGTCAGACTAATTAATGCAGCGCATTATTAAAGGGCAGAGCCCAATTAAGAGGCCCAATGGACCAAAACAAATGCTCTGCATTATAAAAAAGGGGACAGAGCCCAGCTTAAAAGGCCTAACAAGCCAGAATAAAATACAGTGCAGGGGCAGAGCCCTAATTAAGGCCTAATAGGCCAAATGCAAATAAAATGTTGCACATTTTCAATTGGACTTAGCCCAATTCTGGCCGTAAGTCCTCAAATTAAATTGACTAAGCACGGTTGCTCTTTTAAATCAATTTACATCCGGTTCAAGGGTACATCTCTGAACTCCTCTGACATCTGTCGTTGTAATCCTTCAACGTCGTTAGAGAGGCGATGGGTCCCAACGACCATATATTCAATGGACCCCCACGTCCCTAAACTGGAACATGGACCCCCACGTCCCTAAACTAGAATATAGACCACTACGTCCCTAAACTGGAACAATAGAGCCCCCAAATGCTCTTTTGTCGGATCTAAACGATCTCGTTTAAGTTGATCTTAGCCTCAAATACGGCTAACGTATCCTTAAACCTTCAAACAGATTTTAGTCCTAAATTGGACTATAGATCCCCCCCAATCGACTTTGGTTCAAGGGTACATCTCTGAACTCCTCTGACACCTGTCGTTGTAATCCTTCAACGACGTCAGAGAGGTGACGGGTCCTGACGGCTATACACGCTGTGGACCACCATGTCCCTAAACTGGCAATGGACCACTATGTTCCTAAACTGGAACAATAGAGCTAATTGCTCTCTTGTCGGATCCAAACGATCCTGTTAAGTTGATCTTAGTCTGGAAATTAGGCTAACGTATCCTTAACAAACGTTTAAGTTGATCTTAGCCTCAAATATGGCTAACGTGTCCTTAAACTAACATCCGTCCTCAAAATGGGAATGATGAACCTCCACGTCCCTAAACTGGCAATGGACCGCTATGTCCCTAAACTGGAACAATAGAGCCTCCAAATGCTCTTTTGTCGGATCTAAACGATCCCGTTAATTTGATCTTAGTCTCAAATTAGACTAACGAATCCTTAACTAACGTTTAAGTTGATCTTAGCCTCAAATATGGCTAACGTATCCTTAAACCAAAACCCCAATCCCAAATCTAAGAAAATACGGATTTGGACTAATCCACGTCCTACGGGCGACGACATAAATTAGTCTTCGTATACAATCCATGGGCAACCACAAACAAAACAAACACCCACGACATGAAGTGAAATTCTGGAGAAGGAGAAAGTTGTTACCGCGATGCGGTAGTGTAATTAACTGCAGGGGCTTGTGTCTGCAGGGAAGAGCGTCCCCACAATCAAAAACCCCTCGAACGAGGGGGAATCTGACGAAGTCTGCTACATCGGCCGCATGCGCCCAAACCTCCGATGCACGGTGCCATAAATCAACTTGGCATCTTCGGAGAGGTGGACAGATAAAACCTATTAACATCTGCCCCGAATCTCAGGCAAGACGTCCATGTCTTGGCCGTCGTTCGGAAGGGAACAGATTCTGGCATGCCCGGTGGGACTTTTTTCTCTTTCCACTCCACACTTCGTGTATCGTGTTCGTGAACAAATCGCGGTTTGCTGTAGTTTCCTGTGGATTCGAGGTTCTTAGATTTGGTGTCTTGCTCCGTGCAGCAAACAGAAGATCAATGGCTTCAAACTGCACTGCCTGCAACTGCAACTCTCGCTCCGTCCTTGCTGGAGGAGTGACTTATGGGCCCCAAGCGGCCTCCCTTTTCAAGATGCCAGTGGAGCAAGTAACTCAAGCCACCACTGGACTATTCTTCGGGACCATGCTCCCACCGATGAGCTTCAATGCCCCAACGACGTTGCAAGAAGCCCCAAAGAAGTCGGTCTTTGATCGACTTACCACTGCCGCGGCCCCTCTCAACGGGTCGCCCAACTCCAACACTTCAGTTTTCAACAGACTGGGCCAGAACGTCTACAAGCCCGCGATACCCGAAGCTGCCTTCACAAAGCGGATAGCCATCCCGGCTCAAGCGGGCAAAATCATGGGGAAGGCTCCTCCTTCCAAGAAGTCAGTTTTTATAAGGCTGGCCATTCCGGTTGCTGCTCCAGGCGAGGTCATCAAAGCTGCCCAGAGGGGGCATGAAGAAGATTATCCAACAACGGAGGTGATCTCATCCGCACGACATGCTCGACGTCGCCACTGGCGCCGAGTGAAGAAGGCTGGGGGCAACTCCCCCTCTGGGATAACTCCGCCAGCTCCAACGGTGGGGATCGATGCTGCTGTTCCAACCGGGAACAGCTTTGAATTACTGAACACGGTGCGCAGAAACTCTCCTACTGCGGTGCTGAAGCGAACTCCTTCACCTGTGGAGAATATTCCAGAGAAGAAGCTAGAGCAGCCCCCTCAACGGCTGTCCTCTAAAATTTACAAGGTCTGGCGACGGGTCCAAGAGTCGGTGATTGATGAAAACTATCTCCGCCGACAGAAAGAGATGAAGGTTCGGCAGGAGAAAGACTACTCTGTCAGGCCAGAAAAAGCAACGGCTACTTGGGTGCCCACTGCAACAACACCATCAACGTTAATCACTCAAAAGAAAAGGAGGCCGCAAAAAGCCCCTGTGAACAAGGCGAGCCGTAAAAGCGCTGAACACAAACGCCCCAAGTCTGGGGGCATGGTGGTGCACATTGTTTATATGGCTTCTGGAAAGGGGGAAAGCCGTACTTCGACGGGCCACCGACCGCTCACCCGATCCATGACCAAAGCTCAGGAGCAGCAACAGAAGCTTCAAGAGATGATGATTGCTATGGCCGCACTTACCGGGCCAAAAGAAAGCTCAGAGGCATCGTCAGAACAGCGTCATGAACAAGAAACTGACGCCGACTTCTTACGCAGAGTCCTCGAAAAGAAGGACAAAGAAGCCGCAGAATAAGCGGCTAACATAAAACAAATGGCGCTTCTCTTTCAAGATATAGTAGGAATGATGTTACAGCAGGATCCTCCTGCTGAAGATCCTCCAATTGTCCTTGAAGATGACAAAGGAGAGACATCGAATCTCCCTCCGGCTCTTTCAGCAGCCAAGGAAGAAACTATTTCCAAGGCTGCACTGGATGACTATATAGCTCAGCAAATACGAGCTCATCAGGCGAGTGAAGCGGCTGGGCAAATTGTTAGTACCGGACGACCCTATCCGAGCTGGTATGACCAAATCAGTTACCCGCCGGGATATACGATCCCTAAGTTCTATGTATATAAAGGGACGGGGAATCCACATCAACATGTTGCCCAGTTCAGGGCTCTTTGTGGCAATACCGGCGGTAATGATAAATTGTTGCTTCACCAGTTCGTCGGTAGCTTATCGGAGACGGCATTTGAGTGGTACTCTGAACTCCTAAATGACTCCGTCAAGACCTTCGCTGAAATGGAGTTGTTGTTTACTCAGCGATTCGCGAGTGCTAGTGAACGCACCCCGATAACAGCACTGATCAACGCCAGGATAAGGCCAAGCGAAACGTGGGTCCAATACGCAACACGATGGCGGAACCTATGGTCGAAATGCGAACAACGCATCGAAGAAGCACCTGCGGTAGGCATGTTCGTGGGCACTCTTGATCCGCAAGCGACCATCTCGCAATTCATGATGTTCTTCAGGCCGACCACCTTCCAGGCCTTGATCGACAAATTAGCCCAAATGGACCAGATGGGCCATGGACCGTCTCCTCCAAAACCGGACTCTCGAAATGAGAAGGGGAAAGGAAAAGCGATTGTCGTCGCCAATGCTCAACAACAGCCAAGCCACTTGAAGCCGGTTGTCCGTCAAAACAATATGCTTCCACGCGTATCCCTTCAGGAGAAGCTAAGACGTCCTTACTCGTTTCCTCAAAATAAAACGAGAAGACTGTTCGAGCTGGCACTGCGCAACAGGCTCATCAATCTGCCAGATCCAAGTCGCCCGTTGCAGCCAAACGACGTCAATGATCCCAATTACTGTCCCTACCACCGAGTGTTGGGTCATCCGATTGAGGATTGCTACGTCTTCAAAAACTGGATTGAAAACCAATACCTACAAGGCAAGTTTGCGCTGTCTGAAAAGTGGAAGGTAAACCCACCACAGCCGCACACTCCAAAGAAGACGGATGCACCGGAGGCAACTTGTCACGTGATCTCTCACTCATTGATAGACGATAAAGAGGCTCCTTGCGCCGAGAAAACAAGGGCAGATTCTAAACCGGAACTTCTGTGGCCATCAGACGAGATGATCGATACCTTCCTGAATGAGATTCTTCTGAAAAGTAAAGCCAATCAGGAGTGTAAGATGGCTATATTGGAAGAAGCCAAACGCCGGCGACTAGACGAAAGAGTCGAGGCACTCCCGTCAAATCAAAAGACATACGCTGCCAATAAAAACAAATTCAAGACGAGGAAAAGGTTCGCTAAGGCCATATCAATGGGAATGAAGCTACCGCCCTCTGAAGAAAACACTCTCGATGGAGTAGAGATGCATCCTAACTACTGCTTGTATCATCGGAAGATCGTACATCCCACTGAAGACTGCAACTCCTTTAAGTGTTGGTGGCAAGGGTATGTCGTCCACAGGCAATACGTCAACAGAACAAAGCGTGAAGCTCGTAGACAGCGGAAGAATACGACGGATGAGCATAAAAGAGTGGCCGGCAATTGTCATAAGGATGAGCCCGGGGGATCACGAGTTCTCACCTTCGGGAGCGATTTCAACGAAAAAGTAGCCCTTGGCCCTCTCTTCAAGGAGTCCATCTCTGAAAGATTGAGGAATTGCGAGAACATTCAGCCGCTCAATTGCACGATATCCGGAGAGAATCTCGGATCAACCAACAATGGAGCGAATAAGAAGGATAAAGGAAAGGGAAAAACGACCTTCTTCGCCAACACTCAACAACAATCGAGTAGCTCTAGACCGGTTGTTCGTCAAAACAATATGCGTCCACGCATATCTCTCGAGGAGAGGCTAGGACGTCCTTACTCGTTTCCTCAGGATAAAACAAGGAGACTGTTCGAGCTGGCAGTGCGCGACAGACTCATCAATTTGCTGAGTCCAAAACGTCCGTTGCAGCCAGACGATGTCAACGATCCCAATTATTGCCCTTACCACCAAACGGTAAGTCACCCGATCGAGGATTGCTACGTCTTCAAAAACTGGGTTGAAGACCAATACCAACAGGGCAAGTTCGTCATCTCCGAAAATTGGAAGGTGAGCCCGCCACAACCGCACGCTCCGAGAAAGATGGATACGCCGAAGGCATCATACTCATTCATAGGGAAAGCCCCATAGACCGAAAAGTCAGTAAACTAGAGATTCGCCTCAAATACGGCGACGGTGGATCGCAATGTCCTAAAACTTGCAAATGACCAAAACGTCTTTAAACTACTACCGCAGCATTCTCAGGCTGACAAAAATAAAAAATAAAAATAAAATAAAAATAAAAATAAGAATTAAAAAAAAGAACGGTATGTCCATAAGCAAAATGGGTACGAATAAAAACCTGAAAGGGCTCCATGAGTAAAAACAGCAGGGCTACCGGCGAGTGTTCGTGAAAACCCGAAAGGGCGCGACCTCGTTAGAAAAAAGAATAAAAAAAAGATAGACGGTATGTCCATAAGCAAAATGGGCACGGAAGAAAACCCGAAAGGGCTCCGTGAGTAAAAACAGCAGGGCTACCGGCGAGTGTTTGTGAAAACCCGAAAGGGCGCAACCTCGTTAAAAGACACTTATAGGGTCCTCTCGACCGTGCAAGGAGAAACCACCCGCGTGAGATCCTTACGACTCACAGGAAAGCAACATACTTAGGAATCTTCATGATTCCTAAGGAGAAATTACACTTGCGAGATCCTCACGACTCGTAAGGTGAACTCTCTTATGGGACCCTCACGGCTCATAAGATTTGAAAGTCTTAGGTTACAGAGACCTAAACATGTACTTAAGCAAACCCCCCACAACCTTCGATATGGCCCTACAAGTGGCTCAGTACTGACCCTTGTATACAATCCACGGGCGTGAATAAACATTTCCCTAACCAAGTCCCACCCGTGACTAGGGATATGTCCATATGGTGAACAACCCTTGTAAGTCCTCTCGACTTATAAGGAGAAAACCCTTTTGTAAGATCCTTACGACTTACAGGGGAACATACACTTAGGAATCCTCACGATCCCTAAGGAGAAAATACACCTACGAGATCCTCACGACTTGTAGGGAGAAATACCTTTGTGAGACCCTTACGGCTCATGAAGTCAAAGGCCTTAGTCGACAGGATCCTGACTCTGTTTACTAAGCCACTTTTGTTCGACATCGACAGAGGCAAATGATGATTCGCTCCTGGCAATATCCTAGTTGTACCGATGCTGATGCCTAAACTGGTATCAAATTCCAAGTCCTGTCATGGCAAATGATGATTCGCTCCTAGCAATATTCCAGTTGTAGCGATACTGATGCTGAGATTGGCGTCAGATTCCAAATTCCACACTCGCGATAAAAGAAAATCAACGAGCAATACATGCATACGAAATAGCCGAAATGATGGGGAAACTTGCAATAAAAAGCAGCAAGTAAAAATGTATGCATGAAAAATAACCGAAATGATTGGGCAACTCGCAATAAAAAGCAGCGAGTGAACATAAAGTAAATAGCTGAAATGATAGGGCAACTCGCAATAAAAAGCAGCGAGTGAAAATAAAATAAATAGCCGAAATGATTTGGCAATCGCGACCTTCGCGATATAAAAGCTGAAATGATAGAGTATCGCGGAAATAAAATAATAATATAAAAAATGAATGAAACCGCTTCCCTACAGGTGAGATCACATCGATCCCTGTATACAATCCAGGGGCACAAACAAAGAGGGAACCATACCTTCCCAACAGGCTCCACCAGAAAGCAAAACCAAATCTCGACGGTTCATAGACAACCGAGAGACAACCTCGACATTTGTCGCAATATTGCAGACACAATGCCAACAAACGAAGCAAAGGAAGATCCTTCGCTTCAAGGTCTCGACGTCAATATCGACAACTTAGAGATCACCAACGGCGTTCCTTCGCAGTCCAGCAGGATGTAGATGCAACATTAACAAAAGACCCCATGGTCGAAATAAAGCAGGTGACGGAAAAATCCTGGCTCCACCTAGACATTCGTCTCGATACAGCAGATGAAATGTCACCCCAGCGTTCTTCCCCTAGCAGGATTCGGACGCGCCAAAGCAAACGAAGCAAAAGGCCAAATTCCTAGCTTCAGGGTCTTGACGGCAAGTCATATAAAGCCTGAAAGACAATCGGAGATCATCTCGCACCAGCGCGGAGTGGTCACCACCTCGACGATCGTCTCGATACAGCAGATGAAATGTCACCCCAGCGTTCTTCCCCCAGCAGGATTCGGACGCGCCAAAGAAAACGAAGCGAAGGCCAAATTCCTAGCTTCAGGGTCTTAACGGCAAGTCATATAAAGCCTGAAAGACAATCGGAGATCATCTTGCACCAGTGCGGAGTGGTCACCACCTCGTCGTTCGTTTCGATACAGCAGAGATGTCACCCCAGCGTTCTTCCCCCAATAGGATTCAGATGCGATAATCAAACAGCGGAGCCATGGCAATGTCCCTAGTTCCAAACCTCGACGGTTCACCAATAACCTAGAGACAACCGCGACATTCGTCTCGATATAGAGGACGTAATGCCAGCAAACGAAGCAAAGGCCAAATTCCTAGCTTCAGGGTCTTGACGGCAAGTCATATAAAGCCTGAAGGACTATTGGAGATCATCCTACTCCAGCGCGGAGTGGTTATGACTCATCGGGGCTCTCCAAAATGAGCCTAACCTCAAGTAAAAAGTGACATGGAATATCCCTACGCTTGCTCTTTCGACGGTAAGATTACCTGGAAGATTACTTGAAGACGTCTTGTCCAGCCCCCGAAGGGATCAGAGAAATGACAATCGCAAGGCTACTCGAACAGCAAGATTGCATATCGAGGAATATATCTGCCAACACGACGGTACGACGGCCAAAACCCTAAGTACCACAGACCCTAACGGACCTCTGTCGTAAAGAGCAGAGGTTAACTGTGACGTTAGGACATCCTTGCGAGAAATGCTCAATTCATTTCGACTCGTGAGGCAGAGCCTCAGGCGGCGGGGATTAAAAAAAAAAACCTGCTTCCTAAGCACTGGGATCGTGCAAGTCGGCCCAAAACGGTCTCTTGCATACTATCCATGGGTCGCACTCTCCAAAGTCGAATCTCGACAAGGAGGGAAACAACCGCTTACGGGTCCTCTCGACTCGTAAGAGGGTAAATTCTCTTGTGAGATCCTTACGACTCTCAAGAGAAAATGCACTTAGGAATCCTCATGATTCCTAAGGAGAAAATACACCTATGAGATCCTCTCGATCCGTAGGGAGAAAAGTCTTTGTGAGACCTTCACGGCTCATAAAGTTGAAAAGTCTTAGGCTACAAGGATCCTAAACTTGTCTCCTAAACCCTCAATTCCATGGCTACTCATAACTTTGCACTATTTCACCCACGTACATACTTACGTGGGTAAAGTAGTGGGGGGCATTTGTTCCCGCCAAAATTTTGGCTCAAGACCCGCTCCTTATAAAATAATAAAAAATAAAAATAAAAATAAATAAATAAATAAATAAATAAATAAATAAATAAATAAATAAATAAATAAATAATAATAATAAAGGAGAAAATCTCCCTTTCAGAGCAAACCTCTGTTCAAATTCCAAGGCGGGAAACGAAGCAACGCTTTTGTTTACCCCAATCAGAGCATAGCTCTGTTTTGAAAACTAAAGTGAAAATTAAAATTAAAATAAATGAAGCAACGCTTCAGATCCTCTACGCTGCGCGCAGAACGTCACGTATCAAAATTAGACACGCCAGCACAGGGAGCGCAGCGCCCAAGGGAGCGCACTCAATCAGAGCAAGACTCTATAAAGGAAGCAACGTTTCAGCTGACTTGAGCTCTGCGCTGTGCGACACGTGTCAGCGCAGTTGCGCTACGCAACACGTGGCAGCGCAGCTGCGCTAGCGCGACACGTGGCAGCGCAGGTGCGCTGCGCGGCACGTGTCAAGCGTAGGTGCGCTTGCGCCAAACAGAATTAAAATTCTGAAAGATCTTTCTGATCTCGTTAAAACAAGAAGATTGTCTTCTGTAAAACAGAAGCCCTTGGATCAAAAATCCAACGGTGGGGAAAAATCTCCAAATCACTTAGAGAAAGATCTCTCTAACTAATTTAACAAACTAATTGGCACTATAAAAAGGCCCCTAGACCCCAACTCTAAAACACACATCAACACAGAGAGAAAAACAGAGAACTCTTCTAAAAGAAAATTTGAGAAGAGCTCAGAAAAGAAAAAGGTAAAAACCTTTGAATAAAAGAAGAGTTTCTTCTAAAAAGATCATTGATCTAAGAAGAAGATCAAAGATCTTCAATAAAAAAAATATATAATAATAACAAAGGCATTGCCTTTTGATGAACCACTGGTTCTGGAATCTTAAAAGATTCTTTTCTTGAATCCAAAATTGGATCAAGATATTAAAATAGTATCTTGCACTTGTAAATCTGCACTGTTGCGCTCTTGAGTTGGCGCAAGCCACCAGAGAGCGCCACGTGTCAGCTCCAGAATAACTTGCGCTGTGCGCTTTAAAAATAAAGCATTGCTCTATGAAATTGGCGCAACTCACCAGAGTGCGCCATGTGTCTGCAGCGCAACAGCGCAGCGCACTGGCGCAGCGCACTGCACTTGCGCTCACCAGAGCGTGACACGTGTCACCTCCCTATGGACTTGCGCCTTGCGCTCCTCAATTGGCGCAAAGGGCCTGACAAGCCACGTGGCACTTTGTCAGATTAATTAATGCAGCGCATTATTAAAGGGCAGAGCCCAATTAAGAGGCCCAATGGACCAAAACAAATGCTCTGCATTATAAAAAAAGGGGATATAGCCCAACTTAAAAGGCCTAACAGGCCAGAATAAAATACAGTACAGAGGCAGAGCCCTAATTAAGGCCTAGCAGACCAAATGCAAATAAATTGTTGAACATTCTCAACTGGACTTAACCCAATCATGGCCGTAAGTCCTTAAATTAAATTGACCGAGCACGGCTGCTCCCTTAAATCAATTTACATCCGGTTTAATAGTACATCTCTGAACTCCTCTGACATCTGTCATTGTAATCTTTCAACGTCGTCAGAGAGGTGATAGGTCCCGATGACCATACATTCAATGGACCACTATTCCCGCTAAAAATTTCTGCGCAAAAGAGTCCAAGGTATCAAATGACAGTGATACGCTTAAGAAAATGCGAACCAGTATCTTCCGGCCTGTATTTTGATAAACTACCCAATGAGGAACTGTTAAATTATGATGTTATTGAAAGCATCTCGAAAAAACCTTCGATTTGATATATTATGGGCGTCATAATTCATCCGGGATCAAAAGTTATGAACAAATGTGTTATGCACATGTGATCTAAGAAAGAAGATGCGAACCAGTATTTTCCGAACTGTATTTTGACAAACTCCAGAATGAGAAACAGCTAAATTCTAATGGTATTGAAAGCATCTTGAAAAAACCTTCGATTTGATATATTATGGGCCTCATAATTCATCCGGGATCAAAAGTTATGAGCAAATGTGCTATACACATGTAATCTAAAGTAATGTTTTACTACATGGGGAATGCATTTTTTAGTCCCACATCGGGAAAAGGAGAGATGGCTTCTCTACCACTCCCATATAAATAAGAGGGGATACCTCTTAGAAAGGGTAGAGTTAAATTCTCAAAAGATTCAATACTCAAAGGAGCTTAGTTCTCCAAAGGAGCTTAGTTCTCCAAGATAGGAGCATGCTCCTCCATAATGCGCATATGCGCAAGCGCCATGTGGGCTATGTGCAACGCACGTGTGCCCGCCATTCGACACCACGTGAAATGCACGTACGCACCACATGAGAACATTTAATAATATTAAAAGGAGCTTGTTCTCCATATATAGAAGCTCTGCTTCTCTTCATAATGCGCATGTGCGCTACGTGCAACGCACGTGTGCCAGCCACGCGCGCACCACGTGCAACGCACTTGCGCACCACATGAGAACATTTAATAATATTAAAAGGAGCTTGTTCTCCATATATAGAAGCTCTGCTTCTCCTCATAATGCGCATGTGCGCTATGTGCAACGCACGTATGCTCGCCACGCGTGCACCACGTGCAACGCACGTGCGCACCATATGAGAACATTTAATAATATTAAAAGGAGCTTGTTCTCCATATATAGAAGCTCTGCTTCTCCTCATAATGCGCATGTGCGCTACGTGCAACGCACGTATGCGCGCCACGCGAGCCATGTGCAACGCACGTGTGCCCGCCACGCGTGCACCACGTGCAACGCACGTGCGCACCACATGAGAACATTTAATAATATTAAAAGGAGCTTGTTCTCCATATATAGAAGCTCTGCTTCTCCTCATAATGCGCATGTGCGCTACGTGCAACGCACGTATGCTCGCCACGCGCGCACCACATGCAACGCACGTGCGCACCACATAAGAACATTTAATAATATTAAAAGAAGCTTGTTCTCCATATATAGAAGCTCTGCTTCTCTTCATAATACGCATGTGCGCTACGTGCAAATATGAGCGCCCAACACGTGCGACGCACGTGCGCCCAACACGTGCGACGCACGTGCGCGAACGCAAAGAAGCCTTTTTCAGCAGCGAGAAGCTTAAGCTCCAGCCTGTTCTTCCCCGTAATGATTGAGACATGGTTCAAAGGGTACATCTCTCTACACCTTCGATATATGGCACTGCAATCTCTCAGTGTCGTCGGAGAGGTGGTGGGTCCCAACGACCAATGATCCTTCTTTCTAAAATAAAAAAAAAGAAGAGAGAACATTGACAGAGAAACAGAGAAAGAATTCAGAGAACTCCTTAAAAGAAAGTTTGAGAAGAAATCAGAAAGAAAAGAAGGTAAACCTTTAAAAAGAAGAATTTCTTCTGAAAAGATCAATGATATAAGAACAAGATCAAGATCTTAAAATAAAAAGAATAAAAAATAAGAAGATCATTTGATCTATACAAAGGAATTGCCTTTTTTATGAACCACCGGTTCTGGAATCTTTAAGGATTCTTTTCTTGAATCCAAAAGCGCATTATTTACAGAAGGGCCAAGCCCAATTAAAAAAGGCCTAACAGGTCAAATTAAATGCAATGCATTATTTTAAAGAAGGGCAGAGTCCAAACAGATGCTCTGCATCATTTATAAAGGGACAGAGCCCAAATCAGAAAGGCCTAGCAGGCCAAAATAAAATGCAGTGCATTATTAAACAGGGGCAAAGCCCTAGCACAGGCCTAATAGGCCAAAGATAAAATGTTGAATATTCTCAACTGGACTTAGCCCAATCGTGGCCGTAAGTCCTCAAATTAAATTGACTGAGAAAGATTGCTCTCCTAAATCAATTTACAACCGGTTCGAGGGTACATCTCCGAACTCCTCTGACACCTATCGTTGTAATCCTTCAACGACGTCAGAGAGGTGACGGGTCCCGACGACCACACATTGATACGGACTGCGAGGTCCTTAAACTCGTGGACCGAAACGTCCTTAAACTAATATTCGTCCCAAAATGGGAATGTTGGACCGAAATGTCCTTAAACTAATGCTCGTCCCCAAATGGGAATATGGACCACCAAGTCCCTAAACTGGAACATGGACCACCACGTCCCTAAACTGGAACATGGACCGCAACGTCCTTAAACTACCTATGGACCACTACGTCCCTAAACTGGAACAATAGAGCCTCCAAATGCTCTTTTGCCGGATCTAAACGATCCCGTTTAAATTGATCTTAGCCCCAAACACGGCTAACGTATACTTAAACATTCAAATGGACTATAAAACTCCAAATCAATTTTGGTTCAAGGGTACGTCTCTGAACTCCTCTGACACCTATCGTTGTAATCCTTCAACGACGTCAGAGAGGTGATGAGTCCCGACGGCCATATATTAAATGGATCACCACGTTAAGTTGATCTTAGTCTCAAACAGGACTAACGTATCCTTAACGAACGTTTAAGTTGATCTTAGCCTCAATACGGCTAACGTATCCTTAAACAAAAATACCAAACCCAAATCTAAGTAAATACGGATTTGGACTAATCCACGTCCTACGGACGACGACTTAACTTAGTCTCCGTATACAATCCACGGGCAACCACAAACAAAACAAACACCCATGATACGAAGTGAAATTCTGGAGAAGGAGAAAGTTGTTACCGCGATGCGGTAGCGTAATTAACTGCAGGGGCTTGCGCCTGTAGGGAAAAGCATCCCCACAATCAAAAACCCCTCAAGCGAGGGGGAATCTGACGAAATCTGCTATATCGGCCGCATCCGTCTAAACCTCCGATACACGGTGCCATAAATCAACTTGGCATCTTCGGAGAGGTGGACGGATAAAACCATATAGCATCTGCCCCGAATCTCAGGCAAGACGTCTTCACGTCGCCGCCGTCTTTCGGAGGGGAACAACCACCACGTCTTTAAACTGGCAATGGACCACTATGTCCCTGAACTGGAACAATAGAGCTAATTGCTCTCTTGTCGGATCCAAACGATCCCGTTATGTTGATCTTAGTCTGGAGATTAGGCTAATGTATCCTTAACAAACGTTTAAATTGATCTTAGCCTCAAATATGGCTAACATGTTCTTAAACTAACATCCGTCCTCAAAATGGAACATGGACCACTATGTCCCTAAACTGGAACATGGACCACTTTGTCCCTAAACTGGAACATGGACCACGATGTCCCTAAACTGGAACAATGGAGCCCCCAAATGCTCTTTTGTCGGATCTAAACGATCTCGTTTAAGTTGATCTTAGCCTCAAATATGGCTAACGTATCCTTAAACCTTCAAACAGACTTTAGTCCCAAATCGGACTATAGATCCCCCAATCAACTTTGGTCCCAGGGTACATCTTTGAACTCCTCTGACACCTATCGTTGTAATCCTTCAACGTCGTCAGAGAGGTGATGGGTCCCGACGGCCATACATTAAATGGACCACTATGTCCCTAAACTGGAACAA
Source organism: Agapanthus africanus (assembly GCA_030015575.1). Classification (NCBI taxonomy): domain Eukaryota; kingdom Viridiplantae; phylum Streptophyta; class Magnoliopsida; order Asparagales; family Amaryllidaceae; genus Agapanthus; species Agapanthus africanus. The sequence goes on along the minus strand of JASDDO010000024.1, from coordinate 889,001,539 downwards.
TAGAGCCAATTGCTCTCTTGTCGGATCTAAACGATCCTGTTAAGTTGATCTTAGTCTGGAGATTAGGCTAACGTATCCTTAACAAACGTTTAAGTTGATCTTAGCCTTAAAAAGGGCTAACGTATCCTTAAACAAAACCCCAAACCCAAATCTAAGAAAATACGGATTTGGACTAATCCACGTCCTACGGGCGACGACATAACTTAGTCTCCGTATACAATCCACGGGCAACCACAAACAAAACAAACACCCACGACACGAAGTGAAATTCTGGAGAAGGAGAAAGTTGTTACCGCGATGCGTTAGCGTAATTAACTGCAGGAGCTTGCGCCTGCAGAGAAGAGCGTCCCCACAATCAAAAACCCCTCAAGCGAGGGGGAATCTGATGAAGTCTGCCACATCGGCTGCATCCGTCCAAACCTCCGATACACGGTGCCATAAATCAACTTGTTATCTTCGGAGAGGTGGACGGATAAAACTAAATAGTATCTGCCCCGAATCTCAGGCAAGACGTCCTCACGTCTCGGCTGCCGTTCGGAGGGGAACACGCATCTTTTCTTTGATAGTACGAACCACATCAATAGTTGCTACTATCATCTCAGGTCCAAGAAGTTCCCTATCACCGATGTCGTCCCAACTTAATGGCGATCGACACTTCCTTCCATAAAGTGCTGCAAATGGTGCCATTCCTATGCTTTCTTGGTAGCTGTTGTTGTATGAAAACTCTACGAGATGTAGGTGATCTTCCCACGATCCTCCGAAGTCTAGCATACACGCTCTGAGCATATATTCCAAGATCTGAATAGTTCGCTCAGACTGGCTATCAGTTTTTGGATGATAAGCCGTGCTGAAGTTCAGACTTGTTTCCAAGCTCGCTTACAGACTTTGCCAAAATTGTGATCGGAACCTTGTGTCACGATCGGAGACAATACAGACCGGTACTCCATGAAGTCTAACGATTTTCTGTATGGGTTCATGGGTATCAGAAATAGTACCTATTTGAATAGTTTAAATCTTACTTAGATTCTTACCTCTATGTACTTCTTTGCTAATGTCTCAGTAGATTGGCCAACTCGAAATGGGATGAAGTGAGCCGACTTTGTGAGTCGATCCATAATAACCCATACCGCATCATTACCTTTTGTGCTGCGAGGAAGTGCAGTCACAAAATCCATTGTGATGTGTTGCCACTTCCATTCTGGGATAGGTAATGGTTGAAGTAATCCAGCAGTCCTGTGATGTTCAGCCTTTATTTGCTGATACACCAAGCATTTAGCGACGCTTCTGGCTACTTCACGCTTCATTCCATGCCACCAGTAATTTTGACGCAGATCCTTGTACATTTTTGTACCTCCAGCGTGTACTGAGTAGGGAGAGCTGTGAGCTTCTTTCATTAACTCTTCCCGAACAGAACCTTTTGGTACACACAATCTGCCGCCGTACCTCAAAGATCCGTCTTCATGGATGATGATGTCTGTTCTAAGTCCATTTTCCACTTGTTCTCTGATCTTTTGCAACTTAGCATCACTTGCTTGAGCTGCTTTGATCTGATTTACAATAGTAGATTGAACTCGTAAGTTCATCAAACTTGAAGTGTTATCTGGCATGATCACTTCAATCTCCATCTGATGTAAGTCTTGTTGAAGCTTCCACTGTGCGGTGAGATTCAATGCTAATGGTTGGCAACTAAGGGCATCAGGTACCACATTCACCTTCCCTGGGTGATATTGCAGGTTGATGTCAAAGTCCGCCATGAGTTCTAACCATTATCTCTGCCGCATATTAAGCTCCTTATGAGTAAACACATATTTCAGACTCTTGTGATCTGTGTATATGTCAACTCGTTCACCAAGAAGATAATGGCGCCAAATCTTAAGAGCAAAGATTACGGCCGCCAACTCCAAATCATACGTCGGGTAATTGCGCTCATGAATTTTCAGCTGTCTTGAAGCATAAGCCACAATCTTACCGTGCTGATGTAGCCTAATCCTTTACCGGATGCATCGCAATGCACTTCGAAACCTCCAGATTGGTCTGGTATGACAAGGATAGGTGATGATGTCAATCTTGACTTGAGTTTCACGAAAGCTTGTTCGCGTGCTTCTAACCACACAAAGTTTTCATCTTTACGTGTGAGCTTGGTCAGGGATGTTCTATCTTCGAAAAACCTTCGATGAACTTTCTGTAATATCCAGTTAGACCCAAGAAACTTCGAATGTCCTTCACTGAATTTGGTGTCGACCATTCACTTACTGTGGAAACTTTCGCTGGATCCACAGAGATTCCATTGCCTGATACGATATGTCCAAGAAAACCAACTTGATCTAGCCAAAATTCGCACTTGCTGTACTTGGCATATAATTGATGTTGTTGTAAAGTTTCCAGGACAAGTCGTAGGTGCTCGGCATGCTCTTTCCGACTCTTAGAATACACCAGGATATCGTCGATGAAGATGACAACAAACCTATCTAAGTACTCCCGGAAAACTTGATTCATTAGGTTCATGAATATCGCCGGTGCATTGGTCACTCCAAATGGCATCACAAGAAATTCATAATGTCCATAATGAGTTCTCAAAGCCGTTTTGTGGATATCAGATTCCTTGACATTCACCTGATGATAACCTGAACGAAGATTTAATTTGGAGAAAACACAAGATTCACTTAGTTGATCGAACAGATCGTCGATACGCGGTAGCGAATACTTGTTCTTTATCGCTACTTCATTCAAGCCTCTATAATCAATGCACATTCTTTATGAATCTTCCTTCTTCTTCACAAGCAGTACCGGTGATCTCTAACTTGAAGTGCTGGGACGAATCCATCCTTTCGCCAATAATTCATCCAACTGAGTTCGGACTTCCTTCAAACCTTCCGGGCTTAACCGATACGGTGCTTTGATCACCGGTTGTGCTTCTGGTACTAAATCAATGCTGAATTCAAGAGCTCGATCGGGAGGCAAACCTGATATATCGTCAGGAAACACATCGTCGAACTCTCGAACCACCTCTATCTTTGATCCTTCCTCCGCTTGAATTGCTGCAATCACTGCCTTCTTTGGTTTCGTCTTGTAAGTACTTGGTTCCAGGGTACGGTCTCCACTTTTGAAATAGAAAACCGGATGGTCTGGAATCTCTAACACTACCCTCATTTGACGACAGTCGATGGTAGCGTAGAAGGTTCTTAGCCAATCCATACCCAGAACCACATCGTAGTTCGGTATGTCCAGCACCTTGAAGTCGGCATATAATTCTCTGCTGTAGACGACTACTAGACACAAGCTGTATCCCATTGTTGCGTTTAGAACTCCATTTCCTGAACTAACATTCTAGCTGGATACGAGCGGTTAACTGGAATCGCATGTGTTCGGACGAACCGTTGCGACATAAAGCAATGAGATGCTCCAGTATCGAATAGTGCGAGTGCAGGAAGTGAGGCAACTAAGATTGTACCTAATGTATGTGGGATAAGTTTTAGGTATAGGAAAAAATATGTAGGTAGGTGTTAAGACTGAAAGAAATGCTTGAGAAGAAAGGGTTACCAATGATGACTTGGCCAGTGGCCTCAGCTTCTTCCACGGTCATCGTGAAAGACTGTCGCCGTGGTACATTTCTCCTGGCCGGAGGAGCATTCCTATGAACGTTCCTTTAAGCTTGATGGAACTGACGAGGAGGAGGTGCAGTCGGTGGTCCTCTAGGTGGTGGAGCAGGGAGAGCGAGTCTTGGAGCAGGTGCCTGAAGGGCTGGTCTCTGCTGGTAAGTGATTGCTGGCCTGGGTGCAGCAATTGGGTTGTGTCTTCGGGGACAAGACCCAATATTATGTGTAGCTGAGCTGTAGACTAAGCAAAGACGGTTGGCTCGCTGGCAGCGTTTCGCCAAATGTCCATCTCTCCTGCAGTAGGTACAAAAGGCTGGGCTGGACTGGTTGATTGGTACTCCCAGTCTCCTGGGCACAAATAGTGGCCTTGATGAGGCTCCTCCTGCCATCTAGGTGGAAGGGCGCTTAACTCCAGCAGATTGAGATCTGCCCCTCATCTTTACCACTGCCTCATAACGGCGGACAACTTTCAGAGCCGATCATGAGTCGGGAAATCTCCTGTGGCTAATGCAGCCTGGATCTCCGAATCTAACCCTTGTTGAAATCGACGGGCTCTGATCTCATCCGTCGGTATTAAGTGTGCCGCAAATCTGTTAAGGTATCGTGTTAGCTGTGTAGTATGTGATATTTGAAAAATCGAATTATTGAGACGTATCTTACCGACTGAGCATGGTGAACTCAGCGTCATATTCATCTACTAATTTGGTCTATATCGAACCCTATTGTAAGTGGATGAGCTACTGTTCCATATCGAATCTGGTAATCTCGGGGAAGTACTTTACGTTGAACATATCACGGAAAGTCTTCTATTCGATCATCTGGGTGAGATGGCTTTCTTCCGCCTTCCACCAGAAACATGCATTGTCCGTGAGCTGCAGCTTCGCAACTCGAATCCAAGCTATCTCTGGCACTTGTGCCACTGCCAGGTCATCTTCAATACTCTGAGCCCATTCCTCAGCTTCTAGAGGGCTCTCTTTTTCTGAGAATTGCTTGGGGGTGTAAAACTCAGAATTGCATTACCCCTGGGGCTTTCTCTTCTGGTCGGTTCATTAGAATAGCAGTCTGCTGCTGCTGTCCTTCCAGGAGGCTGCGGATTGCCTCAAGCAGAACCATCTGCTCGTTGATCGGAGCAACGACGACAGGTGTGAGTGGTAGTGGTGGGGGAGTGTTGTTGACATTCGTGCTGGTGTTGTTTGGGGAATCCATAATCTTGAAAGAAAAATTTGGGTTATGACAGATTCAAAGTATATGAAATGATAAGATTCAAGAAGTATGAATTGTAAAGAATGTTTTCAGTTGCTGGTTCTTGTGTTATATGGCTTAGGTTGTCCACGCAGAACTTCCCTGCATGTCCATACAGTGCTGACCTGTATGTCCACACAGAGCTGACCTGCATGGGCTACCAACATAACCTGTCACGCCTCGCTTCCCGGTGTATGGGGAAGAGGACGCGACTGGCCGCTATGTATTTACTCAGAAGTAAACACGCTAAGCGTATCTAAGCAATATAAGTAAAATACACAAGAGACAAGATGTAAATGAACAACAACTTTATTTATTAACATTCTTTTTACAATACAATGAAAAGTAAATACATGGAATAAAAGCAATGCCTAAACAGTGGCATAACAGAAATGAAAATGGAATAAGTACAAGTGGCTACAACTCTGGGTCTTCGGTGCACTGCTCAGGGACCTGCTCCCAATGCTCCTGACTGGTCTCGTACTCCTCAGCGTCGGGTCCTCCTGACAATATTCCAAAGAAGAAAGAAACATGAATGTCATCAGCGAACAATCGCTCGGTAAGTCCCAAAGAATGAGAGAAGTAGAATAGACAGAAAAGAGAGTATATCTAGTATGATGTTTGAGTGTTAGGTTAACGTAGTGTTTGTAGCTTGGTACAGAAGATGCCAGTGTATACTAGAGGAGTCCAACTTCTACCGTGGACTTTGGTAACCCGTAGTATAAGGCTCCGTCGATAATACCACGGAACAACGACATGGATGTACTTACGTCTTAAGTGACCACCTCGTGCCACCTTTAACATATTCCGTACCAGTCCACCCCTTATAAACCCCACGATGTCTTGATTGTATTGTTTTTATTAATTGTACGGAATGTATTGTGTTGTATGGATGGATGACTTGCCGAAATCATGATATCAGTAATAGAACGGATATAATGGATGATCATGTAAATGGAATATATCCATAGTTCGGGTCAGTCAATATAGATTGATTAGATTGCAAAGAAGGATTCATAGATCCATGTTGTATTGTAGTTTGATACTTGAAACATATTCAAGTCATATTGATTATACTGAGACTCAGTCTGAGTCAGACAATTAGAAAAGATATTGAAGTCCTGAATTATGTTTTGGTGCTATCGGTAACTGCTGCACATGGACGACAGGATTTGTGCCGTTTTCAAAGACAATTACCATGTTGATAACACCGTTTGTTAAATTGTCTATCTTAAATAGGTAAGCATCCATATCTCCGGCTCCCTGAGGCTCAAGAGACTGGTCCTGCTTAAACCTATGTTTACTAGGTCCTTATTGTAATTTAAGATAACCTGAGGGGGTTTTATGTAAAATAGTTTTGTTATACTTTCAAAATATATCTCAAGTATTTAATTATCGTCTTTAGAGTTTTCATACATGTTTCTTTTATTCAATGTGATGTTTCTAGTGAACATAACCTAGTTTTAAAGTATAAGGTATTCATTTGAAATATTGGAATTGTATGGTATTTTCTTGTAAATGAGATGTTTTTCTTGAATTTTGGAAATGTGGAATATTATAAATATTGAAAATAGATATTTTGATATTAATTACATATATATTTATTTATTAAAAATATAAGTTTTATTTATAATAGAAATCATATTTTCTAAAGAAAAATGTATTAAAATCTTTCGAGATCGTATGCTCCTTGCGGAGGTCTGCATTTCATTCTACTAAGCCCGAGAATGTGCGATAATCCACACCATCCTGAATGGGTTCCCCAAAATGGATTGTAGAGGCACAATTGCAAAGATTTGTTAAATACACTTCTTATAGAAAAATGTTTTTATAAATTGAAAGTAGTTATATGTAAAGTCGTATTTTCCTAAATCTATGTTCCCAAATTCCGTCGTGCTATGTTAGATATGTGTGTTGTGAGGAGGTAGGTCATTACCTCGTATCTATAGGTATAGCAAGGAATTATGATGGTTTATTTCGAAACTAAACTATATGGTATTTTTCTGAAATAGTATGATAAAAGTTACAAAAATAATTATTTTGATGTGCAACTTGTTTTATTGAGTTTATTAATGTTTATTAATCAACATATAAGAATATGGTTTTATCTCGTTAAAGAAAAGTGTAGTTTTTTAAGAAAACCGAATCGGAAGTCGGACTAACTCCGCTTCCGTCGGATTTTAGTTTTGAATGTTTTTAGAATAGAGAAAAGAATGAGAAGTAGGGACTTACTGATTTGTTGGACTAGAGGAGAGAGAGAGGGTCCTAAAGAAAGCTTCGGGGCGTTATTTCGTCGCCGGAAACTCCTCGTATCGTTGTCGGAGCTTTGCCCTTTTGCTAACTCCACTTGCACAATATATAGACTTGGGAATTTGGTTTAGTTTTTGTATAGGATTTTCAGTGTGAAGGGATACAAAATGGAGTGGGTATTTATAGGACTTTTTAGGGTTTAGAGGGTGATGAAAAATGCATTTAAATTTGCATTAAAAAGGATTAAAAGGGGGTATTTTAATTCTCTGGTTAATTGCAGAGAATTTAAACAGTGTACGGGGAGTGGGGTAGGCCTAGGGGTGCTCGGGTGAGAAGATGAGGGCAATAGAGACGGGCGAGACCGGCGGTGCCGGGTCCCCACGCATGCGTTTCCGAGCCGATACCGACGGGGGGTGTTGGTTCTTGGGCCACGTGTCCCTGTCGCTTCGATTTCCCTCGTGTTTATGTTTGTTTAATCTGTAACTTACCCTATTACGTGTAGTGCACGTGTAGAATCTTGGGCTTCTAAAAGATTAAAAGTATTTAAAATAAAAAGAACATCGTGGCTGATAGGATTTGAACTCTGGTGCTATGTCTTAACAGTGATATGCCTTTACCAGTGAGCTACAAGCTTTTGCTTGATGTTCAAAAATGAATCAAATACTTATAGTACTCACAGGAATTGTAAATACCCCAAGTGTATATTAACTTTAAACAATTTTATGTATACAGAATTTAGAGTTGTAACACGCTCCCCCATCTATCTAACCTCCTCATTCCCTCTTCCTCTCCATATCTCTCTTTCTCTCCACCTCTCTAACTCTCTTTCTACCTCTCCTCTCACCTTGCCACCACCGACCACCATGCTGCTACCATCTTCGCAGACGACCCCATATCCCTCTACCTCCACGACAAGACGTCGAGCTCTCTACAACCTGCCGCGCCACCATCATCACTGCCTTCACTCGGTTCTCCCTCTCCCGAGCTCTCCATCCATCGCCATCACCACCTCCTCTCATAGCTGGCGCCTCCGTGAACGCACCGCCGACCTCACCACCGTCAAGCTCTCTCTGCAACCTCCTCTCACCGAAACTCCACCACCACAACTTCCAAGCCGAACCAAAGCCACGCAGTGCTATGTCCGTGCCACCTACCTCGTCGCCGTCGTCATCGCTGCTGCCGTCATCACAAGCATCACCGTGCCATGCTTGCATCGCTTCTGTGCCATCGCCAAGCTTCTCCTCATTGCCCCAACATGCCTACAGCAAAGCCGAGTCCTAAGCATCCAAGCTAAACCTTAGCCCATGCTGCGCCATGCCGTTGCCGTCACCGTTGTCACCCCCGTCCACCGTAACCACGACCGACGAGCTCTCCTCTGCTCACTGCAGCCCAGTTCCGCCACCATCGCACCCTCCACAGCATCAATTGAGGCCCGACATTTCGTCGAACACGTGTATTTATCGCGATCGCCGCTGTTTCGGCTGCCGATATCAAAATCTAAACCATGGTCTCAGTCTCTGTAGCCGTCATGGTCGTCAACGTAGTCGCCGTCGCAACACCGTACATGTCCGTCGTAGTCCGTATCACGCTCGAGTCTCACGTCGCGTCATACCCGATTCCGCAACTTTCGTAGCCATCTTGTGTGTCGAGACGAATAGTCTACATGTTTGTCACTTCCATGTCAGCGACCGAGGCAAGTGAACCCCTCACTTGCTCTACATGCTATAAGACATTAGTTTGTCAAATTTATAATTATATTGATATTATATTTACACTGTAATTATTGTTACATTCTAATGTGTGACCGTCGTTATCTAATCATATTGAGTGGAACACATTCAGGTTTAATATTAACCTTTTAGTACCGTGTAGAACTTGACTAAATCATACTTTAATTAATTGGGTAAAACCGATATTTCAATCGTGACATGTATATAATGCAAGAGTGTTCGATGCGAATTCTAAACCAAAACCTAAATAAAAATAGCGAAACTTATGATTGATAAATCCCTTTACTGTTTATAATTATCGTGTAGAAATTTGAATGCAAAATAACATTGTTTCGCACAAAGAAACGATGCCCCCCAAAAGGCGACGTTGAATATGGAATTAATCACACATGCTACGTTCTAAAATCTATATTAAATCTAATACAACTCGCAACTTAATGTTTTAGGCATTTTATCGAAGCCAACAGATAAATCTACAGCATCCCATAGTCGATCTCTGAATTTTAATAAGTTATAATGATGAAAACTGAGGCGATTCATGGCTCTGAACTGCAGTCCGGGGAAAGAATCTCCGCCTTTGCTTGTTTTAGAACGTACATATCTCACCGTTTAAATACACAAGTGTGTGGAACCATACATGAAAGCGTAGAGAATTCAATTAGTCTTCTAACAGTACTGGTCTCATTACATTCCAGTGTCGTTTGATATTTATAACACCTTTTAAACCGTCTATGTGTTTTGCAGTTTCATGCAGGAATTGAATGATTACCTTAACCTTAGACAATGAATATCTCACTGTGTACAGAGGATATTATTAATCCGTATGATGCGTTGGAAACATAACAGATAAATCTAAATATTATTTAACTGTAGAGTTGCCTAATTATGATCCCAACAGGGAGTAAAACGTGTTACGAAACGGACTTTCAGTTCAGAAATTGGATTTCCAGCAGTAAACACTTAAAATGGAATGACCATAACTCGCAAACCTGATACCCGTTTGACTCGAAACTAATTTTACCGTAAAGATAATTTAATACTCTATTTACTCCTTTTATATTGTTTCATCAAATTATGCACGTGTGATTTCATGTGATTTTTCTAATCCAACCGACACCGGCTGCTCATATGTAATGAGTAGTGCATATACTGTATCCCCATCATGTTGCATGACTGATATACCCTTATAAATAGTGTTCATTTGCATCAATATCTTAGTATCCGTGTTACACTACCAAGTGATAAATATTAGTGATTGGATTGTGGCAAGTACGTTAGTGTAAAAGCGTGATTGAATAATGGAATTGATACGTACTTGTACACAATCAGCGGAACCAGTTAATTATTGCATTGTTGACACCTATGGGACATATATAAGTATAATTATAAATGGTATGGGACGGGTATGGAAGCACTTATATTAGTGTCATAGGTAAGATATCGATAACTGTCCATTTATCTTGGATACCAGTCGAGACATGCTTGATGGAGACTCTGTCTCCAGTTCTCGCGTAGACTTGTCATGGATCGACTAGTATTTGGATTCATGGTCGGTGTTTGATATAGACCGCGGGGTGTGGGGTAGTTTGAGTGTGAGTTCGATTAACGGAATATCAGGAGTCCCACTGCCAGCATATTTAGTGATTTCGGGATTTGTACTGATAGTGTTTCTGATTCTTACTGATAGTGATTCGGGACCATGTTCCCTTGCCTCTGGGGCTTACCGTTGGGTTAGGGATACTTCTGCGGTGGTTGACGCTCACATTTGAACTGACGATAAGTTTAGCGACATGGACATTGAGACTTAGAGTCCGATTGCTTTAGTGACACGGACATTGCATTGATTACTGATCTGATACACTTGCTTTATCGTTACATGTATCGGCTATTTCATATTCGTGTCATTACTCTATACTTACTGCTTTATGTTTATCATCATTGCACATATTACATATTTATATTTGTTGCTATTGTGTCGCTCTGACGATCTGAGTATGCATGCTCAGAGTGAGAAGTGGACTTAGCTTGGATTAGGATCTGTCTTACCTCGAGAATATTGCGGACATCTAGATCAGCGACGTTAGCGCTATCATTCCCTTTGACTCTATCTGGTTAGTTTTATAATTGTTTTGATAGAATTAGTGACTGCAATTCTCATTACTTGTGCTATGATTACTGAATATTAAGTAATGCTAGAAGCTGAAGTGTGATTACGGCAAGATATTTCCTTGACCGTAGGAGCATGGCTGACCTTGTCACCCTCGTATTCCGTATTTTGGGAAGCGGGGCGTGACATGGTTTTGTTGGTATCAGAGCCAAGATTGTTTGGAATGTGTCACGACCCGAAATTTAGCTTGTGACCGACACTTAAATCACGCAACGTCTAAAGGCGTAACGTAAATCAAGTAAGCCGAAGCTCAGAAATCTAAACCTTTTGCGGAAAATAGTGAAGGTGCAGTTTTGAAATAAAGGTATATTGAAATCAAGTTTTTCTTTAAATGCATAGATAATGATATAAGAAAATGCAAATGGATTATGCTGTAGTTGAAAATATTTTTCGTCTTTAAAAATTTGGGCAGCACCTCCCTTGTATATTTTGATCCAAAACCACATACAAGCAATATATATAGGCATCCCTAAGCGGGAGCTAGCTCTTCGCCAATTGCCCGAATAACACACACACACACACACACACACACGCACGCACACACACATATATATAATCACAACCACGTAATAACATACACACACACACACACGACGCCCAACGATGAAGATCAACATAAAAGAATAAAGTAAGACATCAACAACCAAAAAGAAGCGAACATACACCCATCACTCTAAGTCTCGCAACACAAGTCTGTCTAGGTCTACCAATATAAAAAATCTAGTTTCTAATTGATGGAGTTTATCTAGATACAACAGGAATAATAATACAAGAATGGGCACGATCCAATGTGTCCCATCTACTCAAGAAAACACCCTGAAGGAACTGTATGCCAGCGATAGCGCTACTGATCTAAGCAGTCAAACCTGCAAGAACTGTGGCATAACGGGGGTGAGTTGCCAACTCGTAAGTAGAAAACATCAACAGGTAGAAATCGAATAAAACAACGATTTCCTAGGTCGCTATATCTGAAGGTAATACTATGATATCTTGGGTGATCATGTATGCATATGTGTCAACAATCGAGTCAATGCAAATGACATATATAAATAAACATCTGAACTCATATGCCTGCATGCATGTGGATATCATCCACGTGTTTCCATCAACAACACAATCAATATCATGGAACCTGAGTGTCCAATATCGACACTCGAATCATCATAAAACATATGCGTGTATGTATGAGGATATCAACCACGTGTGTCCATCAACGACACATCATAATCATGGAACTTGAGTGTCCAACACCGACACTCGAAACATCATGAAACCCGTGTCCAGCATCGATACGTAAATCCTCATATCTCAGGCGGCATACTTAGATCGGCCCTCATATCTATTTCATCTCAGGTGCCGCATACTCAGATCAGCCCTCATATCTATCTCATATCATAACTCTAAAACGGTATCCTTTGGATATCCATCGAGTTCTATACAATCACCGGTAGGTAGTGCTCCCTCTGCCAGGCTCATCGTCTATACCACAAAAATCATTTCTTGCCCCGGGGTACCATACCGGGTCCACCATGTATCCGCAAACGGCATCCGCCAACTCCTCGAATCGGGTCTCGAAAACAATCTCAGAACCGAGAAAACTCATGGTGGACGCGAAATATCATATCATGGGAAAACCGCGCTTTTAAAACAGTACACAATTTCCTTTGAAATATAACCACGGTTCCCAAATCTAGAGATCTCATGAAAACATCATCTCAATGCATGTAACTATAAAGTACGATGAATGCAACATAGAACAGTAATATGAGCATGCCAAGTATATTATAGAAGCATGTCCTATGATAGTGCTGAGCAATGAATGTACTTTTACGGTTAAGAATAATATCATGGTACAGCAGTTCTACTTTGTAAGTGGCATGTCAATTATCGATGATGAATGTGTGTGAGCCGGCAAATCGGTGTAAGTGTAACATGCGCATCATCGGTATTTGTGCAGGTGTACTAGCAGATGATATCATATAGCAATAAATACCGGAACATGGTATGTACATCACGAGGGATAATCCTACACAAACATGAACAATAATCAAGTATATATGTCTACACATAAATCATACGGTAGTTTTAAAAGATACGATTCGTAGTTTTGAAAGTGTGGGCTACGGTGTTGTTAAGGAAAAGAAACCATTTGAAAATCTATAGCTTCCCTTAAACTTTCCATTTAAAAATGCATACGATCCATAAGTTTTGGAAATAAGTATGGTTCATGTGGCATCTTTACGTCAGCGATCCCGCCTCATAGCATCCGATATGGAAATATCCTCGATCATCATTCTCAAATCACAAGCGTGAATCAATCATCCGGTAAAACTCATCGTGTACGGTAATCTATCGTACGATAATATCAACAGAATAGGGATTTTATCGTCCTATTCATCAATAAAGGTACGGATCTACGGTCTCGTACGTCATATCTTATCGATCTCAAAACACATCTATATCAAATTCATATCATGTATCACATCCATATATCGACATATTAAGCCAAATCATCTTATCTCATCACATTCCCTTTTCATCATAACAATATCGCACATCAAGTCATCTTGCATATATATCATCTTCTCATTTGTATGTATATAGAATCTCATATCATCTATTGGCGTACGAATATAACATGTACATAACCTTGCATCCTTAAACCAACATATCCATTAATATCATCTTTTATCGTATCTTCTCATACTAAAACCTTTAATCATATTCATAAGTTTGTAGCATATTTTTTCTCCAAATATAATTTATATGTCGATTTCCATATCAATGGTTGCGGGGGTGCTATACGCCATCCACCCGACTTCTCTCGTAGATATAAATCTACTCACATGCAAAACTCCTTGCTTAGCCGAATTCGATGCGCTTTGTCGTCTCGGAAGTCCATGCGAAGGTACCTACAATCACAACACATCGAAATGCTATTAAAACCATGTCCGAAAACCGATACGACACACGAATTGCCTATAGGTTAGAACCTATAGCTTACGCATGCTAAAACAACCCAATAACCCCCGTCGTTGACGTACAAACGTCCAACGACCAAATCAAGTCCAAATACCAAAACCAAGAATTCAAATATCGGGAAAACATAGTCAAAGCACTCTCAAACAACTCCCATATTTTGGCAGAGGGGGTATATGACTAAACTAACAATACAGGGGCTAGGTTATAGGGAGTGTGTGCTACAGACCAAACTCCAACACCAGTTCAAAAAGGGGGCACAACGAGATGCATTAAAAATCCGGCGCCGCCGGTTTATATGGGGACTTTTGGGCTCGTGTTCTGGTGGTGTTCTTCTAGTGGTTTATCTAAATCAATGGACTTGTTTAATTTTTATAAAAATATCCCAGATAGCTCCAGATTCCCCGTAGTCCAACCAAACTCCACAAAACCGACACAGAACAAATTCTAAACTCGTGTATTAGGTTCTATCCTCCGGTCTTGGTCAGAAATCATCTCTAAAGTCTTGTAAACGTTCACTACTCTTCAACAACCACATCACAAATCCACAAAATCACTAAACATCAACTTGGAAATTTCCAAGATCACAATCTAACCAATAGGAATTCTAAACTAAACTAGGACATAAAGAAAACTAATAACTAAACTAAAGGAAAAGAAATATAGCTCATTTGGCAACTCAAGAAAATTCTTAGGTTGCCCAAAGTCTTCAAAATCCAAATTTGATTGGTTCAAAGGGTTTAGGAAGTGCTTGTGTATCTTTTTATTGAAGGTGGCATTGGGTTTTGGTAATGGTTTGAAGATGATTCATGGAGGTAGAGAAGGTGGAGGAAATGAAGAAGATGAAGGAGGAGTTGAAGAAATTGAAGTGAAGAAGGAAAGGATGAAGGGTCAAGGGTCTCTCTCTCTCTCTTTCTCACTCTCACCCTCTCTCCTAACCCATACTCATGGCCATGCCTCCTTGACTTTTCTTTTCTTTTTTTGTAAAAGCCAAAATCACTTTAAAGAAAAGAAGAGCTATGGTTAAAAGATAAAAACAAGAATGCAACAAGTGTTTTGCAACATGTTTTGTTGCATGCAATATACATAACAAGATTAATGCATGATTAGGGAAAATTAAACAAGTTTAGCATTAACAATGTATACAAATAATTATATAATAATCTATCATTGCTCAATTCACCTAGTATCTTTCAAAATCAATAATTCTTATTAATTTTCCAAATATTTTCCAAACTATCGGTATATAATTATACCATTTTACGAAAACCCCAATTCGCAAATCGAATAGTTTTCGTGAAATATATTATTTTGTTATTTAAATTCCAAAAATAATATTTTATATTTATGAATGTTACCGAATGAGATTATAGTTTCCGACTAGGGCTTGACAATTTAAGTCGCCCATTTGGTCTAGATTGTAGACTTGTTGTCCTTGACTAGGATCCCTAAAGTTTGTCAAGCTACATTTTTGATTCCGTCCGCTAGAGTTTTGGGTGACTTGGTAGAGTTATGTGATTGTAACTATGAACTGCAGTATAGTTACACGGCAGCACTCTACTTGAGTGACTTGGAGTTCTACATTTGATTTCCACTCGGTTGAGTTTTGCCTCACCACATATTCTTGCTACGTTGTCAATTCTATATCTTATTCTGATTCTTATATTTTAAACCGTCGTCCAAAAATTTGTTATTTCAGAATCATGGCTTCCCACGGCTCTCCTTCCACCTTCACTTTCCAGGATCACCCTGCCGAGATTTTGGGCGTACTGCAAGGATTGAGAGAAGCCCAGAAGAGGACGAACAATCTTTTAGCCGAGGGGTTAAGGAAGTGGCTAGTTCGAGCACCAGGAGGAGCCCCGATCATGAGGGATTCCCTGTTAGTAAAAGAGGAGGTGTACAGATGAAGCGCCCATTTGTCTCTCAGCTTAGGGAGCAGCAGAGAACCCAAGTATGCGATTATTGCAAGAGACTGGGGCACCTTCGAAGAGAACATCGCAGGGACAAGGGACAGTGCTTGATTTGTGGATCCGACAGCATCTTGTCAATGGTTACCCTAGAAGGAAAGAGTTGCAAGGAGGAGATTCGTCAACGCCTTCCACATCTGCTTGAACGACTTGGTTATTTTCGTACTTTGAATTTCGAGGATGGCACGTGTTAGTGATATATGCCCTAGATGCCATTATTGTATAGTACTGGTTTGTATATTATATTTTGGAAGCTTAGGATATACATGGATATAATAACAGTCTTGCTCAATACAGTAGTATGCTACTTGGTTTGATTTTATCTTAATATGTGTATATGTTTCTTTTAACGTATCACTGATACATATTGATAGAGCCCTTAGGATCTTTGCTTGACTACCAGCGTTGTGATGACAGTCACACTAGTGGAGGCTGGGTAGTCTATAAGCACATCCTTATACAGGTCCCTAGTCATAGGATTATCGAGACGGGGCATCGATACTCAAAAGTAGACTAGTGTATACGCTTCTCATCCCAGCATAGGAGATGGTCTGTCCTACAGCCATTAGTACGTCGTGCTGGAGATAGTATGCAGGTGCTTATTGGGTTACGAGTTACACTGGACATGACTCGTTGGGAACTACTGGTTGGTATTATACCCATCGTCAAGTAGCAGTTTCCAGGTGACATGAGTACAGCTTAGTCCGTTGACTGGACATCACTATTCGTCTCGACTGTGTTCCCACTATACTTAGATCATTACCCTACCATGGCTCAAATGAGTCGTGCAAACATGTTGTGGTTTGGTGCAAATCCCGAAGCACTGGGAGGCAGTAGTGGTTAGATAAGATTCGTCTCTCCCGGTATTGGGGGTTGATATCGCGCTGTATTCGGAAATCCATTACACAAAATCCCTGGCCAGGGCAAGCTTGATTTAATGGTAGATACTCCGGTAGTTTCTCAGGGTGTTTTGGGCTATACTCCGGCATGACTTATTGCGCTATTAGGGGTCTGACGGTTACCGCCCCCTTAGGCCCTATATGCGACTCTTATACGAACAGACCGAACTGTACGGAGATTGTCACAGATAGGCTTAGTAGGAGTTCGGATGAGTTTGCTCATCGGCCTTCTTATCGACAGATATCTGAGTAGCCATTACGTGCAGCTAGTACCGCTGACGTGCTTGTAGTTAAACCCACCACCAGCATACTGTTGAGTCTTTAGAGTCCCATACAGAGGGTTTCCTTATTTCGGGCGAAACGATGTAGAGGCCATATGGTTTTGCGGCAGGGTTCGATCATATACGTGTACTTGTGCACGGATCATGATTCGGACGGATAATACTAGTGGGCTTTGGTTTAAGCCGGATCCTAGTATTATATTATTTGATTGTTATCATCTCGTTGTATTCATATTTTTCGGAATACGAATACGGGTATATATATACGGTGAGGGCATTCTTGTAATTTTACAAGGCATGCTTCTAGAAGGGGACACCTCATTATTGGATTATCTATTTATGCAAAATAGATTAATGAGGTGTAATTGGAGATATTTGTGGCATGGGTGTGAAGCATGGCCCATTGAGTTTTTTATTGGTTTAGATGCACTATTGAAGTATGGCTATTATTTTCTATGTGAAAATAATAGATGCTTCATTATTGAAAGTCTATGAGCCATTCTCTACGCTCACACTTCACTTGCTCATTTGCTTTCTCTCATTCTCTCTCCAAAGTTTTCTCCTCCTTCCTCAAAGAGATCTTTACCCTCACATGTGTTATGAAACAAAGGATCTCAAGAGATAAAACACTCCACTAGATACTCTACATCACCTAGGCTACTTAGATCAGCGAACTAAGTACTCTAGTTACCTCGGTTTAGAGGTAGGAGCTCAAAGTACATACTCTCGGGTAGATCATCTTTGACGCGAGGAGGCCGACGTTGCAAGCTCGATCCATTCTTCTAGGAGCCAAGGAGAGGAGGAGAAGAAGACCCAAAGGACTGGTACACAGAGGTATAACACTCTTCATAGTAGTTAAACCTCCTAATTAGTTTAGCTAGTTAAGGTTCCGTAAAGATCCTGGAGTTTAGTCGGTGTTGCGAAGCTCATTAAAATCGTTTTTGAAAATTCCGTCTCCCCGCGAACCCGCGGGGTGTGCGGTATCGACTTACAGTGGTATCAGAGCTTACTAAAGCCTAACTAGCAAGTTAGTAAGTAGTTAGAAATTCGATCGTCGGAAAAATACACGAAATCATGATTCAAAATCATGCTTGCTGTTATTTTTCAAAACTGGTCTAAAAATTATTTCAGAGGCCTTAAAAATACAAGCAGGGTTTTATTAGAACACAAAAGAAAAATGAGGAGGTAATTCGCCAAGAACACCATGGAAACGCGGCAAAACAGTGTGTTTCGCCGCGGTTTCACGGCCGAGTCGAGGCCGAGTTGCTCCGATTTTCTCTTATGGGTCTATTCTGTGGAATTTTTATTTCTGGTATATTTGGTTTCTACCCAGATTTATTTGTGTACTGGATTGTGCATGGGGTAGAAATGGATTTAGTTTATCGATCGAAATTCTAAGATTACTTGGTTAATCGGGTTTTCTGTGTTTGGATATATGATGCTAAACGTCTGCTAATCGCTATACATCGATTAGTGGGGGTTACACATATCTGTGATCTGTGATTGTGGTTTGTGGATATGGAATATTGGATCGTTGTGGATGAATAGCCGGGGGATATGAGAAGAGTGTTTTCTTTTCTTTCATTCATATAATTTGTAAATGTGATGTAATATTATTTTGCGGGGCACATCCGGGTCAAAATTGTAGCCACCATTGTATTATTTCATTTACTATTTTTTGCTCCTAGGATAGATCCAAGGCGGGGTGCATAAACTACAGGGTTCTTGAAGTGCCGAGTGGCCCACTCATTTTACTGAGAGAGGTTGCTTCATTTCAGGAATTTGGCGGGTAGTTTGTCGCACCCGTAGGGGTCTAGGGCGGGGTTTAGCTATTTATCACGACCGTGAAATCCGTCTTTCGTTATAGGCTTAAACGAAACACGGAATTTCTAGTATATCCAATATATTCATCTGTGATATGGAATGTCTATTATTGTGTGAGACGAATGGATATATATATATATATATATATATATATATAGTAGACGTTGCTTATGTTTTGCACCTGCGCTAGTTCAGCCCCTGCTCTGCCATTAGTTAAGTAACCTAACGGTGCATGACGGGGCCCCGTGGCTAATGCGGATGGCATAAGCGTACGTTATATTTTCGTTTTTTCTGCAATGATAGGATTAAATGATGGGACAATATTAATTGATTAATGCAAAGAAAACAAACCAAAACTGAATCGTTAGAATAATTTCAAAACCACTCGGTTTTCTTCAAAAATCAACTTTTAAATGCGGAGCCTAAACCACTCCTTTTAAAAGCTATCATGGTTCTTTCGACTATATCAAGTTCATTACATTCACGGTTTCGCCAAAACCAATCGTAGCCCTCCGTCATTTCAGATGGATATTCAGTAGTATTCAAGCTATGTATTTTGACCTTCGCCAAGGCATAGTGATTGGTAGCTGCTGGGTATTCATCTGTAGTATAGATAGATGTGTTGGTTTGGGACAGTCGTACTACTATTTTGGCCTTCGTCAAGGGTATATTCTGGTGGATTCAAATTAACCTGGACAATGAAGGGTAGAACTTGACTTGCGACTTATGATATGTTGGCCTTCGTCAAGGTCATAAGATCTTGGGGCAAAAATCCATATCGAGAGTTTCTAAGGAAATTGAAACTTGTTAGTGTTGCATACCATTTGGAATGTGATGATTTTGGTAGGATTCCTTTAAGGTTGTCACACGATGATATTTGGATCCCGATCTTACTGTGAGTATCCGCTACTCCTCGGGAGATTTTTTTACTAAACAATCAATGCTATAAACCAAGTAGGTGTCTAGAACGGTATTAGCAAGGCTACGCCATCAGGGAAAAGAGGTTATGTAATTAAGTAATTTCATGAAAGCGTTGGAAAACCTCACTCGAAGTACCAACACCAGCCTGGCCGAAAGGTTAAGCAAGAATTGTAAGGTGCGATTAATCCCGACTAATTCTTCTTTTATGGTTTGATGGAGAATTCAAGAAACAGTGGGAGCCATCCTGTTTAGATAAACTAATAACCAATCTAAACATGTAAGAGTATCATGCTGATTGTTTTTTCCCTCTCCTAATTACAGCGACCAAGATGACCGACCTTAAATTACTATTAGATAATAATAAATTGACTGGGCCAAATTATAAAGATTGGCTAAGGAATGTCCAGATGACCATTACCTATGACAACCTGGGCTACCTCCTTACTACTGAAGCCCCCACCGTCCCAGGTCCAGATTCCACCATCGCGGATGTTGATATCTATAAAACATGGGAAAAAGACAGTACGAGAGCCAAATGCCTCGTGTTAGCCTCAATGGATTATGAACATCAGAGACAGCACGAGAAGATGGAAGCTTCCATCTTCCTCCATACCAAACGACAAGATGGACTTAGCTTCCATCTTCCTCCATACCAAAGTTTTATATGGAGTGCAATCTCGTATCGCAAGATATGAGACCTCGAAGAAATCGATTCAGGCGAGATTGGTTGTCGGATCATCTGTATGGGACCACGTCCTTACGATGATCAGCTATATTAAAGAGCTCATGGACCTAGGGACCACGTTGGAGAACGAGTTATTTACTGACTTGATTCTACAGTCGCTTCTCTCCACCTACGCCCAGTTTATCTTGAATTTCAACATTCAAGGGAAGGAAGTTACACTTCCAGAACTTCTTAATATGTTGAGGAAAGCTGAGGGCACCCTGCAATAATCCATGGAGACAGCCGCTCTTCTTATTAGGGAATCTTCCTCTTCTAGATCCAAGGCGAAAGCCAAGAGAGAGAAGAAGGCCTCCACTAAGCCGAAAGGCGGTGTCAGTAAGGTAAAGGGAAAGGGCAGGGCAAAAGTTTCTGGGCTAACATTAGGGAAGGAGGAATGTTTCTGTTGTCACAGGAAAGGGCATTGGCAGAAGGATTGCAGGGCTTGGAAAGCCAGAAACTAGAATTCGAAGCACGTTGTGGCTTCGGCTTCGGGTGTGTTTATGATTGAAAATTGCCTGTCAATTAACTCTACTTCCTGAGTACTAGATACTGGATCAGGATCTCATATCTATAATTCATTACAGGCTTTGAGAAACCGTAGAGTTATCAAGGCAGGTGACATGACTCTCAGGGTTGCTAACAGAATGAGCATAGACGCTGTATCCGTAGGGAAATATCACCTATGATTGACAAGTGGGCAGATTTTGATTTTGCGTAACTGTTTATGTGTACCTAGTTTGAGTTGTAATATCATCTCTACATCTTTATTTTCTAAAGAAGGTTATGATTTTATATTTGTAAGCGATATTGTCAACATCCACCTAAATCAAGTTTTGATTGGGTCAGGTACACTAGATCTGATCGAGGTGGTAAATACTTAAGTGCCGAGTTCCTACATTACTTAAAGAGAATGGAATTCTCTCTCAGCTTACTCCTCCATACACAACTCAACACAACGGTGTATCGGAATGGCGGAACCGAACTTTATTGGATATGGTACGTTCCATAATGAGTAACGCTGAGTTGCCGCGATCCTTATGGTGTTATGCACTAGAATCAGCTGCATATCTTTTGAACAAGGTGCTTACCAAGACTGTGCTTATCGCACCATATCAGATGTGGAGTAGAAAGAAACCTTATTTTAAGTATTTGAAGATATGAGGATGTCCAGCTTTTGTAAAAAAACAGCATGTGGACAAGCTCGAGGCACGCTCAGTACTGTGTACGTTTGTGGGATACCCAAAGAACTTCAGGGGGTATCTTTTCTATTACGAAGAGAAACAAAAGATTTTTATTTCTCGGCATGCCCACTTTTTGGAAACTCAATTTTTAGAAAAAGAGATAAGTGGGAGCGCAATAGAACTGGTAGAAATTCCAAAACCACAAGCTATTACTGAAAGCATGGTGGAACCAGAAGTTTCGAAAGAACCGGATATCCCCGCGCCACTCCACAGGACTAGTAGGCAGTCTCATCCGTTCGAGAGACACTACAGTTTTCTCATAGACGGGGATAGAGAGGATTGCATTATCGACGATGATGAGCCAACTAGCTTCCAGCAAGCCATTCAGAGCAGAGACTCCGTAAAATGGCCAGATGCACTGCGGGTCGAAATGGAGTCCATGTACACCAACAAAGTATGGATTTTGGACATTGCTCCAGAAAGGATAAAACCCGTATGCTGCAAATGGATCTTCAGAAAGAAGATTGGTGTAGATAGACAGGTTGAAACCTATAAGGCTAGACTTGTTGCAAAAGGTTTTCGTCAAAGACCTGGTTTGGACTATGATGAAACCTTTTCTCCAGTGGCTATGCTCAAATCCATTCGGATCCTTCTTACCATTGCTGCCTTCCACGATTATGAAATTTGGCAGATGAATGTAAAGACCGCTTTTCTGAATGGAAATTTGGAAGAGTGTGTCTATATAGATCCGCCGGAGGATTTCATAGAAAGTGGGAGCAGCGGAAGAGTATGCAAGTTGCTTAAATCCATTTATTGATTAAATCAGGTATCGCGGAATTGGAACATCTGTTTTGATGAGACGGTCAAGAAATTTGACTTTATCAAAATTCCAGATGAACCATGCATCTATAGTAAAATTGTACCAAGAAGTGTGGTATTACTCGTCTTGTACATGGATGACATTTTCTTGATAGGAAATGACATTCCTATGCTATAATCAGTCAAAAGATTCTTGTCACAAAGGTTCTCCATGAAGGACCTGGGTGATGCCTCGTACATTCTGGGGATCCAGATCCATCGTGATAGATCTAAAAGAATGTTGGGATTTTCACAGTTAAGGTACATCGACACCATGCTGAAAAGATTTAGTATGGAAGATTCAAAGCGCGGTAATCTACCAGCTTGTCACGGAATAACCCTCTCGAAAGAGATGTCTCCAAAGACTGATTTGGAAAGAGATCGCATGTCTATTATACCCTACGCTTCTGCGGTAGGCTCTATAATGAATGCGATGTTGTGTACCAGACCGGATGTAGCTTACACACTGAGCGTTGTAAGCAGGCATCGGTCAAACTCAGGTGAGAAGCACTGGACAGCAGTGAAAAATATTCTCAAGTACCTGAGAAGGACTAAGGAGATATTCTTGGTGTACGGCAGAGAAGACCTCCAGGTCGAGGCCTTCGCCGACTCCAGCTTCTAGAGTGACAAGGATGACTCTAAGTCCATGTCGTCTTTACCCTCAATGGAGGGACGGTCTGTTGGAAGAGCTCCAAGCAGGACACCGTTGCTGACTCGACAATGGAAGCGGAGTATATCGCTTCATGTAACGCCATGAAAGAAGCCGTCTGAATCAGGAAGTTCGTGACAGAACTTCAGGTGGTTCCGTCCATTGTTGATCTAATACCGTTGTATTGTGACAATAATGGCGCTATAGCTTTAGCGAAGGAACCAAGGTCCCATCAGAAGTCCAGACATATCTTGAGGCGGTATTACCTAATCAGGGAGATCATGAATCGCCAGGATATCGAGGTGCAGGAAGTAGACTCGGAGAACAACACTACAGATCCACTCACAAAGGGCATCCCTCAGACGCAGTTCGAGAGGCTGATCGAGATGATAGGTCTGTGATATGCCAATACATGGCTTAGTGAAAGTGGGAGATTGTTAGTGATATATGCCATAGAGGCCATTATTATATAGTAACGGTTTATATATTACATTTTAGAAGCTTGGGATATACACGTATATAATAACAGTCTTGCTCAATATGGTAGTATGCTACTTGGTTTGATTCTGTCTTAATATGTGTATATGTTTCTTTTAATGTATCGCTAATGCATATTGATAGAGCCCTTAGGATTTTTGCTTGACTACTAGCGTTGTGATAGCAGTCACACTGGTAGAGGCTGGGTAGTCTATAAGCACATCCTTATACAGGTCTCTAGTCGTAGGATTATCAAGACGGGGCATCGATACTCCAGAGTAGACTAGTGTATATGCTTCTCATCCCAGCTGGGGAGATGGTCTGTCCCACAGCCATTAGTACGTCGTACTAGAGATAGTATGCAGATGCTCATTGGGTTATGAGTTACACTGGACAGGACTCGTTGGGAACTGCTGGTTTGTATTATACCCATCGTCAGGTAGCAGTTCCCAGGTGACATGAGTACAACATAGTCCGTTGACTTGATATTACTATTCGTCTTGAGTGTGTTCGCACTGTACTTAGATCACTACCCTACCACGGCTCAAATGAGTTGTGCAAATAGGTAGTGGTTGGGTGCAGTCCCGAAGCACTGGAAGGCAGTAGTGGTTAGATAGGATTCGTCTCTCCCAGTATTTGGGGTTGATATCGCGCTGTGTTCGGGAAGCCATTACACAAAGTCCCTGGCCAGGGCAAGCGAGATTTACTGGTAGGTACTCCAGTAGTTTCTCAGGGTGTTTTGGGCTATACTCCGGCACGACTTATTGTGTTATTAGGGGTCTGACGGTTACCGCCCCCTAGGCCCGATATGCGATACTCTTAGACGAATAGACCGTACTATACGGAGATTGTCATAGATAGGCTCAGTAGGAGGTCGGATGAGTTTGCTCATCGGCCTTCTTATCGACAGATACCTGGATAGCCATTACGTGCAGCTAGTACCACTGACGTGCTTGTGGTTAAACCAACTGCCAGCGTACTGTCGAGTATTTAGAGTCCTACACAGAGGGTTTCCCTGCTTCGTCCGAAACGATATAGAGGCCGTATGGTTTTGCGGTAGGGTTCGATCATATACGTGTACTTGTGCCTGGATCATGATTCGGACGGATAATACTAGTGGGCTTTGGTTTAAGCCGGATCCTAGTATTATATTATTTGATTGTTATCATCTTATTGTATTCGTATTTTTCGGAATTCGGATACGGGTATGTATATACGGTGAGGGAATTCTTGTAATTTTACAAGGCATGCTTCTAGAAGGGGACACCTCATTATTGGATTATCTATTTATGAAAAATAGATTAATGAGGGGTAATTGGAGATATTTGCGGCACGGGTGTGAAGCATGGCTCATTGAGTTTTTTTATTGGTTTGGATGCACTATTGAAGTATGGCTATTATTTTCTATATGAAAATAATAGATGCTTCATTATTGAAAGTCTATGAGCCATTGTCTACACTCACACTTCACTTGCTCATTTTCTTTCTCTCATTCTCTCTCCAAAGTTTCCTCTTTCTTCCTCAAAGAGATCCTTACCCTCACATGTGTTGTGAAACAAAGGATCTCAAGAGATAAAACACTCCACTAGATACTCTATATCACCTAGGCTACTTAGATCAGTGAACTAAGTACTCTAGTTACTTCGGTTTAGAAGTAGGAGCTCAGAGTACATACTTTCGGATGGATCATCTTTGACGCGAGGAGGCCGACGTTGCAAGCTCGATCCATTCTTCTAGGAGCCAAGGAGAGGAGGAGAAGAAGACCCGAAGGACTGGTACACGGAGGTATAACACTCTTCATAGTAGTTAAACCTCCTAGCCAGTTTAGCTAGTTAAGGTTCCGTAAAGATCCTGAAATTTAGTCGGTGTTGCGAAGCACATTAAAATTGTTTTTGAAAATTCCGCCGCCCCGCGAACCCTCGGGGTGCACGACATCGACTTAAAGCATGGACCCAACACAGTATTCAAACTTGCCTTACGAGATCACAGAGATTTAGATATCGACGCGGAGTTATCACTTTTCCTGCCTTCCATAAAGATATTGTTATTTTATTGATTAGTTGTTTCTTTTCGTTCAAATTTTGTATCTGTTGAACTTCTTGATTTAAATGCAAAAAAATAATAATAATAAAAAAGAAGAAGAAAATAATTAAAAAATAATTTAAAAAAATTGTGAATTGTAATTAAGTACTTTTGTTTTCCTCACTTTCTCTAAGTACTCTACTATTTTTAAATTTTTCATAGTTCTGACTTACACTGCATATTTTATTTTCTAGTCAGTTTTCCTTCTTATGCTTTCCATACTATCGTCCTCTTATTATGAAGTTCCATTCTTCGTGCCTTTTATCTTGATTTTTTCTGCTCTAATTACAGGATGTCATTTTGAGTTATTTGCTACGTTATATTTCTTTTAATGTTTTATTGTTTATTATACTGTTATCATTCTTATTCGTTTCGTTTGTTGGCGTTCTTTTGATTAACTTTCAAAGTTTATATTATTAGCGGTTTGAGTTTTCTTTAAAATGACTTTCATATTGATTTTCTATATAGTATTCTCTTTTCTTTATTCATATTTATGCCAACTATCTTTTGTTTTCTTATTTACGTTTACTTTCGTATTCTTGTGTTCCAATCGATTTAAATTTTCTATTTACTATAATATAAATTATGGTTATCTTATATGCTAATACATTTTTATTTACTTGTACATATATCATTATCTCGGTATTATCTTAGTTTCTTTTGTATTGTATTATCTCCGCACTATTGCAAATATAGTTTAGTCTTGCTCTTTACGCTAATCGTTGATATCTAGTTGTTTACTAGCCAACAAAGTTTTCATTTTATTTTCTTCTGTATTTTACCGTATGAGTATTCTCAATTTATTATATAATTACTTGATTTGTAGTTTTAATAAGGTTGTTTTGGTTCTTAAGACCTATCACCCAATCCTTCATTATTGTTTATTGTTGTCATTCTATTTTAATTGTATTTGTATATACATAGTTTATCACTATTAATAGTTATGTTCTTATGTATGACTATTTCTTTTAACTGCTCTATTTCTTATATATATATAATTATTTGATTTTCATCTAGTTGCTTTGCGTAAACCACTATATAATAGAATTTGATTTTGTTGCTTTTCGCATAGAATTTTTATAGTTTATCGTTATTTTAATTTCGAGCACGAAATTTTATGTAAGTGGGGTATGATGTACTACTCAGTTCCCATGTAAATATTTCTGTATTTACAAATAAATGTTTCCCAAAATTTTCTACTTGAATACTTTCTATAGATTATTTTCTATATTTTTCTAGTAATAATTTCTATCTTTTAAAAAAGCCCAAACCTTAACCCTAACCCAAGCCCGTTCCTTAAACCAACTCGGCCCAAGCCCACAACACCCATCTTCCCCTCTCTGCTGCTGCTGCTTCTTTCCTATTCTTTCGTTACCCATGACCCGCGCCTCCCACGACCGAGCCCTCATCGCCAACGTGCCCCCGCGATCTGTATCCATCTCCAGATAACGCTCTCCCATCTCTATAATCTCCTCACTCCCTCTTCCACTTCACATCTTTCTTTCTCTCCACCTCTCTCTAACTTTCTTTCTCCCTCTCCCCTCACTTTTCCACTACTGACCATCATGCTGCCACCATCACCGTAGGCGACCCCATATCCCTTTACCTCCACCACACGACGCCGAGCTCTCCACAACCTACCGCACCACCATCATCACTGCCCTCACTCGGTTCTCTCTCTCCCGAGCTCTCCATCCATTGCTGTCACCACCTCCTTTCACAGCCGGCGCCTCCCCGAACGCACCGCCAACCTCACCACCATCAATCTCTCTCTGCAACCTCATCTCACCATAACTCCACCACCACAACTTCGAAGCCGAACCTAAGCCACACCGTGCTGTGTCCGTGCCACCCACCATGTTGCCATTTCCATTGCCGCCGCCGTCATCGCAAGCATCACCGTGTCATGCTTGCATCGCTTCTGTGCCATCGCCAAGCTCCTCCTCATTGCCCCAACATGCCTACAGCAAAGCCGAGCCCTAAGCATCTAAGATAAACCCTATCCCGTGCTGCGCCGTGCCGTTGCCGTCATGTTGTCACCCTCTTCCCCAGCAACCACGACCGACGAGCTCTCCTCTTCTCACTGCAGCCCAGTTCCGCCACCATCGCACCCTCCACAGCATCAATCGACACCAAATCGAGGCCTGACATTTCGTCGAACACGTGCATTTATCGCGATCCCCGCTATTTCGACTATCGACATCAAAATCTAAACCGCGGTCTGAGTCTCTATAGCCGTCATGGTCGTTAACGTAGTCGCCGTCGCAACACCGCACATGTCCGTCGCAGTCCGTATCATGCTCGAGCCTCACGTTACGTCATGCCCGATTCCGCAGTGTTCGTAGCCGTCTTGTGTGTCGAGACAAATAGTCTGCACGTTCATCGCTTCTATGTCAGCGACCGAGGCAAGTGAACCCCTCACTTGGTCTACATGCTATAAGACATTAGTTTGTCAAATTTATAATTATATTGATATTATATTTACACTGTAATTATCGTTACATTCTAATGTGTGACTGTCGTTATCTAATCATATTGAGTGGAACACATTCGGGTTTAATATTACCTTTCTAGTACCGTGTAGAACTTGTAGTGATTAAATAACACTTTAATTAATTGGGTAAAACCGATGTTTCAATTGTAACATGTATATAATGCAAGAGTGTTCGATGAGAATCCTAAATCAAAACCTAAATAAAAATAGCGAAACTTATGATTGATAAATTCCTTTACTGTTTATAATTATCATGTAGAATTTGAATGCAAAATAACGTTGTTTCACACAAGAAATGACGGCCCCAAAAGGCGACGTTGAATATGGAATTCACCGCACATGACATGTTCTAAAATCTATATTAAATTGAATACAACTCGCAACTTAATATTTTAGGGCTCGTATCGAAGCCGACAGATAAAACTACAGTATCCCATAGTCGATCTCTGAATTTTAATAAGTTATAACAACAAAAACTGAGGCGATTCATGGCTCTGAACTGCAGTCTGGGGCATGAATCTCCACCTTTTCTCGTTTTAGAACGTACATATCACACCGTTTAGATGCACAAGTGTGCGGAACCATATATGGAAGCATATAGAATTGAATTATCCTTCTAACGGTACTAGTAACATTGCATTTCAGTGTCTTTTGATATTTATAACACCTTTTAAACCGTCGATATGTTCTGCAGTTTCATGCAGGAACAGAATGATTACCTTAACCGTAAACAGTAAATATCTCACTGTGTACAGTGGATATTATTGATCCGTCTGATGTGTTAGAAATATAACAGATAAATATAAATATTATCTAACTGTAGCGTCGCCTAATTATGATCCCAACAGGGAGTAAAACGTTTTACGAAACGGACTTCCAGTTCAGAAATTGGATTTCCAGCAGTAAACACTTAAAATAGAATGACCATAACTCGCAAACCTGATACCCGTTTAACTCGAATCCAATTTTTCCGTACAGACAATTTAATACTATGTTTACTCCTTTTATATTTTTTCTCTAAATTATGCAAATGTGATTTTATGTGATTTTTCTAATCCAACCGACAGCGGCTGCTCATATGTAATTAGTAGTGCATATACCGTATCCTCATCATGTTGCAAGACTGTTATACCCCTGTAATGAAAGTGTTTGTTAGAACCCCGCTGGGTTTTACTAGTATCAAGCATGCCAATTTAAAAAATTTAGGGTGCTAATTAAAACTAAATAAGAATCGAAAATAAATGATTAGGGTTTAATTATGATATAACAAAAACTGTACTAAGAGAAAGGTGGCTACAACCTTTATAGACCTTGTCCTTCTCTTCTCAAGCTCCGTCTAGTAGTCCACGCGACTCCACTAGGGTCCACTTGAAGTTGGATAGAGCTTCCTTTGCGATCTTCATGCCGAAGATGATCCACCCGAATCTCCGCTAATCCAAGCTACTTTTTCACTAAACTCTTTAGTGAAAGATACACACTACACCAAGGCGCTAATCTAGTGTAGGATAGTGAAGTAGGGGTGTTGTTTGCTCACCAGGATTCTCACAAGCTCAAGATTTCACAACTCATGTGAGGGATTGAGCTTGGAGATGGAGGTGAACTAAATGGAGAGAGCTAGAGAGCAAATGAGCTCATGAATATGGCGAAGGTGAAAAAAGAACCAAGTAAAGAATAGGATAATACCCCACATTATTGAAGCAACCAATATCCATCAATATAGAATTGTAACCATGCTTCAATAATGTAGGATGATGAATAAAAAATTCATCAAGCCGTGCTTTACACCATGCCACAAAAGTCTCCCCATTTTTCCACCTCATTTTCTATTTTCACAAAATAGAAAATCAACTATGCTTCATATTATATATATATATATATATATATATATATATATAAACATAAGCAAATAATTAGTGAGCAATAATATTAGTTAATATATAATTATATCAAATATAAATATATATCATACTATTCAATCAACACGTGATTTAATAATCCAATTATATCACATATAACCGACCAATATCATTTATATTTATATCACATTATCAAATCAACATTTGATTCAATAATCCGGTTATATCACATATAACCTAACTGATATCAAATAACCACCAGATTAGAATACGGCATCACATACTCGTATTTAATCAGGCACCCGCACATATCAGCATATGTGCCTTACTTCGTTTCGCTTGAACTAAGAAACTTCTGTGTAGGACTCTAGACTCGTCAATACACCAGCAGTAGGTAATGATCACATCAGTTACCCACAAGTCGTCAGCAGTACTAGATGGACGTAACGGCTACCCAGGTATTGAGCGATTAGAAAATCAACAAGCAAGCTTGTTCAAACTCCCATGAAGTCTACAGGTAGCACTTACCGTACAGTCCGGTCTCTTTGTCTGATATGTCGCATATCGAGTCTGGAGGTGGTATTGTTAGACCCCAATAACATGATAAGTTGTAACAACTCCAAATTCTGTATACATAAAATTTAATGTACAATTGTGGTATTTTCAAATCCTGTGAATACTATAAGAATTTTTTTTACTTTTGAACAGAAAGAAAGAGCTTGTAGCTCACTAGTAAAGCCTGCAATGATATTACAAAGCACCAGAGTTCAAATCCCATCAGCCACAATATCTTTTTATTTTAAATTCTTTTAATCTTTTAGAAGCCCAAGAGTCTGCACATGCACTACACGTAATAGGGTAAGTTACAGAATAATCAAATATATTAAATAGGCTAGTTGAATCGTCGAGGACACGTGGCCCCAATCCAGACCCTAGCCCTTCGGATCCGACCGGCGAGAAGCCTCCTTGGACCGGCGCCGCCCGTTTTCTTTGATCCAAACCCAATTTTTTTTGTAAACTCTAGACCCTTGGACTCCCCTCTTTAACCCCTATCCATTTGTTATCCTTGCATTTTCCAGAAAATTAAAAACCCCTTTAAATTCTATTTTAATGCAAAATTTTAATGCATTATTCATTCCCCTTAAATCCTAAATTGTCCTATAAATACCCACTTCATTTTTCATCCCATCACACCGAAAATTCTATACAAAAACTATACAAAATTCTCAAGTCCTTAGTGTACAAGTGGGGTTAGTGAAGGGCGAACCTCCGACGAACTTCCGAAGAGATTCCGGCGACGAAACGATGCCCCGAAGCTTTCTTTAGGACCCCATCTCTCCCTTCTTGACCCCAAGCCAGTAAGTCCCATTTCCCCTTCTCTTTTTATTCTTTAAAAAGTTTCATTTTCAAAACCCGACGGAAGCGGAGTTAATCCGACTTCCGATTCGGTTTCCTTTAAAAATTATATTTTTCTTAATCAAGATAATTTCATATTCTCACATATTGCTTAACAAACATTAACAAAACCATTAAATCAAGTTTCATCTCAAAATAATCATTTTTATAACATTTATCGCATTTTTTACATAAAAATACCACAAACTATTCATTTCGACATTATAACATTATTTCCTTGCTATACATTTAGATAGTTCACGAGATATTGACCTATCTCATCACAACACATATATCTATTATAGCACGATGAATCTTGGGACAATAGAATACGGAAAATACGACTTTGCAAATAAATACCTTTAACTTATAAAATCGTTTTCTTTAAAAGATGTATTAAAATATTTCCATGCAATTGCGCCTCAACAACCCATTTGGGGAACCCCGTTCAGGATGGTGCAGATTATCGCACATCCTCGGGCTCAGTAAAGTGAGATGCAGACCTCTACAAGGAGCATTCGGTCTCGATGGACTTTTTATACATTTTTCTTTAGAAAATGAGATTTTTTACAAGAAAATAAATAAAATTATTTTCATTAAATATGTATATATAATTATTACCAAAATACTTATTTTAAATATATATAATATTCCATGTTTCCAAAACTCAAGAAAAAAAGTCAAATATTATATGAAACTACCATGATAATTCAAAACAATATTCATATTACAAATAAAAACCATATATTATGAAATTGGGTTTTATTCACTAGAAATGTCACATTTATAAAATATACATCAATGAAAAGCCTAAAGACGATAATTAAATGTTTGAGGTATATTTTGAAATTATACCAAAATTATTTTTACACAAACCCTCTCAAGTTATACTAAATTACAATAAGGACCCTAGTAAACATAGGTTTAAGCGGGACCAGTCTCTTGAGCCTCAGGGAGTCAGAGATATGGGTGCTTGCCTATCTAAGGTTGACAACTTAATTAACAGCGTTATCAATATGGTAATTGTCTTGGGAAAAGACACAAATCCTGCCGTTCATGTGCAGCAGTTACCGATAGCACCAAAACATAATTCAGGACTTCAATTTCTTTTCTAATGGTCTGACTCAGACTGAGTCTCAATCTAAATCAATCTGACTTGAATATGATTCAAGTATAAAACTGCAATACAACAATTTAATATGAATTCATCTATTCAATCTATTTAATCTATATTGACCGAACCGAACCGTGGATATACTCCATTTACATGTTCATCCATTATATCCGTTCCATTACTGATATGAAGGTTTCGAAAAGTCATCCATCTATACAATTTATAATACAAGACAATACAATACAAACAATACAATCAAGAAATCGTTGGGTTTATAAGGGGTAGATTGGTACGGAAGGTGTTAGAAGTGGCACGAGACTGCAACCATAAGACACCTAACCTGAATCTCCATTGCCGTTGTACCATGGCTGAACGGTTCCTTGTACTTCATATACCTTAGTCTCCGGGATAGTGAGACTCCTCTCGTATACATTGGGCTCTTTTGTACTAAGCTACAAACAACAGCGTTAACAATATAATACAACTTTAAAAATTCCATTCTTCTTATGTCTATTCTGTCTCTACTTATTCATTGGGACTTACCGAGCGATTGTTCTCTAACGACATTCCTTTTCTTTCTTCATTGGAATGTTGTCAGGTAGATCGGACCTTCTGGAGACAGAGCCCACCAGCGAGGATTTGGATCAGCTAGCCTTCGACCCAGAGCTCTAGTTACCTGTACATTTCATTTTCATTTCTGTTATGCCATTGTTTAGGCATTGCTTTTATTCCATGTATTTCCATTTCAGTTGTATTGTAAAAAGAATGTTAATAAATAAAGTTGTTGTTCATTTACATCTTGTCTCTTATGTACTTTTATTTTATATTGCTTAGATATGCTTAGCGTATTTACTTCTTGGTAAATACGTCGCGTGACCCATTGCGTCCTCTGCCCATACACTGGGAAGCGGAGCGTGACAGGTTTTGTTGGTGGCCTATGCAGGTCAGCTCTGCGTGGACAACCTAAGCAATATAACACAAGAATCAGAAACTGAAAATATTCTTTACAATTCATATTCCTTGAATCTTTCAATTTCATATATTTTGAATCTGTCCTAACCCAAAATTTTATTTCAAGGTTATGGATTCCCCAAACAACACCAGCACCAACTTCATCAATACTCCACCATCCCTACTAATTACACTTGCCGTCGCTGCTCTGATCAATGAGCAGAAGGTTCTTCCTGAGGCGATTGGTAGCCTCCTGGAGGGACAGCAGCAGCAGACTGCTATCCTGATGAACCGACCAGAGGCAGAAGCATCTGGGGTGAAACAATTCGGGGCCTTACACCCTAAGCAGTTCTCAGAAAAAGAGAGCCCTTTAGAAGCTGAGGAATAGGCTCAGGGTATTGAAGATGATCTGGCAGCAGCACAAGTGCCAGAAGTCGCTTGGGTTCGAGTTGCAAAACTGCAGCTCACTGATAATGCACGAGTTTGGTGGAAGGCGGAAGAAAGCCGTCTCACCCAACCGATCGAACGGAGGACTTTCCGTGATATGTTCAATGCAAAGTACTTCCCCGAGACTGCCAGATTCAACATGGAACAACAGTTCATCCATCTACAACAGGGTTCAATATGGACCAAATCAGTGGATGAGTACGATGCCGAGTTTACCATGCTCAGTCGGTAAGATACGTCTCAATATTTCGATTTTAAAATAGCACATATTACACAGCTAACACAATACCTTAACAGATTTTCGGCACACTTGATACTGACGGATGAGATCAGAGCCCGTCGATTTCAACAAGAGTTAGATTCGGAGATCCAGGCTGCATTAGCCACAGGGGATTTCCCGACTCATGAATTGGCTCTGAAAGCTGCCTGCCGATATGAGGTAGTAGTAAGGATGAGGGGCAGACCTCAGTCTGCCAGGATGAAGTGTCCTGCCAATCAGATGGCAGGAGGAGCCTGTTCAAGGCCACCATTTGTGCCAAGGAGACAGGGAGTACCAAACAACCGGCCCAACCCAACATTTTGCACATACTGCAGGAGAGATGGACATCTGATGAAAGTTTGCCGGTGAGCAAATCGCCTTTGCTTAGTCTGTGGCTCAGCTACTCATGATATTAGGTCTTGTCCTCATAGACAAAACCCATATGTTGCACCCAGGCCAGCAATCACTATCACCAGCGCCCAGCTATTCAGGCACCTGCTCCAAGACTTGCATTACTTGCTCCGCCTCTTCGTGGACCGACTGCGCCTCCTCCCCGTCAGTTCCATCAAGCTCAAAGGATCCTACCTCATAGACCAACAAACAGGCAGAGGAATGCTCCTCCAGCAAGGAGGAATGTGCCGAGGCGACAGGTTTTCACAATGACCGTGGAAGAGGCTGAAGCCACCGGCCAAGTCATTACTGGTAACACTTCCCTTTCAAAACTCTTTTCCAGTCTATATACATACCTATCTATCTTTTCCCTTATACCTAAAACATATCCTACATACCTTAGGTATAATCTTAGTAGCCTCACTTCCTGCACTCGCACCATTCGATACTGGAGCATCTCATTACTTTATGTCGCAACGGTTCGTCCAAACTCATGCGATTCCAGTCACACCGCTTGTATCCAACTGGAATGTCAGTTCAGGAAATGGCGTTCTAAAGGCAACAATGGGATATAACCCGTGTCCGGTGGTCATCTGTAGTAGAGAATTCTACGCTGACTTCAAAGTACTGAACATACCGAACTTCGACGTCGTCTTGGGTATGGATTGGCTCGGAACATTTTATAATACCATTGACTGTCGTCAAAGGAGGGTAGTATTCGATATTCCAGAGCATCCGGTCTTCTATTTCAAAAGTGGAGACCATACCCTGGAGCCAAGCACATACAAGGCGAAACCAAAGAAGAAGGCAGTGATTGCAGCAATTCAAGCAGAGGAAGGATCAAAGCCAGAAGTAGTTTGAGAGTTCGACGATGTGTTCCCTGAAGATATATCAGGTTTGCCTCTCGATCGAGCTCTTGAATTCAGCATCGATTTAGTACCAGGAGCACAACCGGTGATCAAAGCACCTTATCGATTAAGTCCGGAAGGTTTGATGGAAGTCTGAACTCAGTTGGACGAATTATTGGCAAAAAGATGGATTCGTCCCAGCACTTCAAGTTGGGGATCACCAGTACTGCTTGTGAAGAAGAAGGAACGTTCATATCGAATGTGCATTGATTATAGAGCCTTGAACGAAGTAACGATAAAGAACAAGTATCCACTCCCGCGCATCGACGATTTATTCGATCAGCTAAGTGGATCTTGTGTTTTCTCCAAGCTAGATCTTCGTTCAGGTTATCATCAGGTGAAGGTCAAGGAAGCTGATATTCATAAAACAACATTCAGAACTCGTTATGGCCATTACGAATTTCTTGTGATGCCATTTGGAGTGACCAACGCACCAGAAATATTCATGAACCTAATGAATCAAGTTTTCTGGGAGTACCTAGACAGCTTTGTTGTCATCTTCATCGACGACATCCTGGTGTATTCTGAGAGCCGAAAAGAACATGCCGAATACCTACGAATTATCCTGGAAACTCTACGACAACATCAACTCTATACCAAATATAGCATATGCGACTTTTGGCTAGATCAAGTTGGTTTTCTAGGACATATTTTATCAGGCGAAGGAATCTCTGTGGATTCAGCGAAAGTTTCAGCAGTAAGCGAATGGCCGACACCAAAGTCAGTGAAGGACATTTGAAGTTTCTTGGGTCTAGCTGGATATTACAGAAGGTTCATTGAAGGCTTCTCTAAAATAGCAACATTCCTGACCAAGCTCACACGTAAAGATGAAGATTTTGTGTGGTCAGAAGCATGCAAACAAGCTTTTGTGGAACTCAAGTCAAGATTGACATCAGAACCTATCCTTGTCATACCGGACCAATCTAGAGGTTTCGAAGTATATTGCGATGCATCCGGTAAGAGATTAGGATGTGTTCTACATCAGCACGGAAAGGTTGTGGCTTATGCTTCAAGACAGCTGAAGATTCATGAGTGCAATTATCCGACGCATGATTTGGAGTTGGCGGCTGTTATCTTTACTCTTAAGATTTGGCACTATTATCTTCTTGGTGAACGAGTGGACATATACACAGATCACAAGAGTCTGAAATATGTGTTCACTCAGAAAGAGCTCAATATGCGGCAGAGACGATGGTTAGAACTCATAGAGGACTTTGACATCAACTTGCAATATCATCCAGGGAAGGTGAATGTGGTACCTGATGCCATTAGTCGCCAACCATTAGCATTGAATCTCACCGCACAGTGGAAGCTTCAACAAAACTTACATCAGATGGAGATTGAAGTGATCATGCCAGGTAACACTTCAAGTTTGATGAGCTTACAAGTTTAATCTACTATTGTCAATCAGATCAAAGCAGCTCAAGTAAGTGATGCTAAGTTGCAAAAGATCAGAGAACAAGTGGAAAATGGACTTAGAATCTACTTCATCATCCATGAAGACGGATCTTTGAGGTACGGCAGTAGATTGTGTGTACCAAAAGGTTTTGTTCGAGAAGAGTTAATGAAAGAACCTCACAGCTCTCCCTACTCAGTACACCCTAGAGGTACAAAGATGTACAAAGATCTGTGTCAAAATTACTGGTGGCATGGAATGAAGCATGAAGTAGCCAGAAGCGTCGCTAAATGCTTGGTGTGTCAGCAAGTAAAGTTAAACATCACAGGACTGCTGGATTACTTCAACCATTATCTATCCTAGAATGGAAGTGGCAACACATCACAATGGATTTTGTGACTGCACTTCCTCGCAGCACAAAGGGTAACGATGCGGTATGGGTTATTATGGATCGACTGACAAAGTCGGCTTACTTCATCCCATTTCGAGTTGGCCAATCTACCGAGACATTAGCAATGAAGTACATGGAGGTAAGAATCTAAGTATGATTTAAACTCTTTAAATAGGTACTATTTCTGATACCCATGAACTTATACAGGAAATCGTTAGACTTCATGGAGTACCAGTCTGCATTGGCTTCGATCGTGACACCAGGTTCTGATCACAATTTTGGCAAAGTCTGCAAGCGAGCTTGGGAACAAGTCTGAACTTCAGTACGGCTTATCATCCATAAACAGATGGTCAGTCTGAGCGAACTATTCAGATCTTGGAAGATATGCTCAGAGCATGTATGCTAGACTTCGGAGGATCATGAGAAGATCACCTACATCTCGTGGATCTTTCATACAACAACAGCTACCAAGCAACCATAGGAATGCCACCCTTTGCAGCACTTTATGGAAGGAAGTGTCGATCGCCGTTACGTTGGGACGACATCGGTGATAGGGAACTTCTTGGACCTGAGATGATAGTAGCAACTGTTGATGTGGTTCGTACTATCAAAGAAAAGACGCGCATAGCCCAAGATCGACAGAAGCACTGGGTTGATGCAAAGCGCCGTCATTTGGAGTTCCAGCTGGGAGTCATGCATTTCTAAAGATATCTCCGAACCGTGGAGTGATTCGTTTTGGAAGATGGGGTAAGCTAAGTCCAAGGTACATTGGACCGTTCGACATACTCGAATGAGTCGGTGAAGTGGCTTATTGCTTGGCACTTCCACCTTCATTGGAAGAAGTGCACAACGTATTCCATATATCCCAACTAAGAAGGTATGTGAGTGACCCCAGCCATATTCTCGATCATTCCGAACTCACTATACAGCCAGAGTTATCCTGTGAGCAGCAACCTGTTGAGATCCTGGATAGAAAAATGAAGTCACTTCGGACCAAGGAAGTCAACTTGGTTCGAGTGATATGGAGAAAAGACACTCCAGGAGAATCGACATGGGAAAGGGAGGATGAGATGTGTGCAAAACATCCTCACTTATTTGTAAACTAGTCCTTAAAATAAATTGTAAATTTCGAGAACGAAAATTTTTGTAAGGAGGGTAGACTGTAACAACTCCAAATTCTGTGTACATAAAATTTAATGTACAATTAGGGTATTTGCAAATCCTGTGAATGATATAAGAATTTGTTTTACTTTTGAACAGCAAGAAAGAGCTTGTAGCTCACTAGTAAAGCCGTGAACTGGTGTTATAAAGCACCAGAGTTCAAATCCCATCAGCCACAATATCTTTTTATTTTAAATTCTTTTAATATTTTAGAAGCCCAAGAGTCTGCACGTACACTACACGTAATAGGGTAAGTTACAGAATAATCAAACATGTTAAATAGGCTGGTTGAATCGTCGTGGACACGTGGCCCCAATCCAGACCCAAGCCCTTCAGATCCGACCGGCAAGAATCCTCCTTGGACCGGCACCGCCGGTTTTCTTTGAGCCAAACCCTATTTTTTTTGTAAACTCTAGACCCTTGGACTCCGCTCTTTAACCCCTATCTGTTTGTTTTCCCTGCATTTTCTAGAGAATTAAAAACCCCTTTAAATTCTATTTTA
This sequence comes from Agapanthus africanus, assembly GCA_030015575.1. NCBI lineage: Eukaryota > Viridiplantae > Streptophyta > Magnoliopsida > Asparagales > Amaryllidaceae > Agapanthus > Agapanthus africanus. The sequence goes on along the minus strand of JASDDO010000024.1, from coordinate 888,962,448 downwards.
ATGCAAAATTTTAATGCATTATTCATTCCCCATAAACCCTAAATTGTCCTATAAATACCCACTCCATTTTGCATGCCTTCACACTGAAAATTCTATACAAAAACTGTCACGCCCCGCTTCCAAGGAGATGGAAACGATGACGTGGCAAGCCCGCGACGTATTTATTTTGAGCAGATCATTTCTCGAAATAAATAAGCTAAGCGTCTATAAGAAACATAAACTAACAAGAATAAACAAAAGAATAAAATCCAACTGTGATTTATTACATTCATGATTCATAGTAGACAAAATATCTGAATACAAGATATTTAACATGATAAGCCTTAATAAGGAGGCATACATAAATAAGCTGAAATGAAATGAAAAACTGAATGAAACTATACATCTGTTTGTGATGCGAAATGGTTGTACTCTTTTTCGACCACTTCTATCTTCTCTGTCTCAATGTCACCTGACGAACATTCCAAGAATAGAAAGAACAGGGTGGAATGCCCGTCAGCGAACATTCACTCGGTAAGTCCTAAAGAAAAGGTGAGTAAAGAAAAAATGTAATGATAGGGAAAAATTATAATATGAATTATTGAGTATGTCATATCATCTTGTCAAGTTTATTTAGCATGCGGTTTTATTGTAATACAAATGAACAAGTATAGTAATGTGTGACGAGTAGATAAACTTGATATCATGAGCATGGTAGCATAAAAATAACATAGAGATATAATATAAGTGTAGTGAACATGCAGCGAGGTAAGTGTCTTAGCAGGTCTCTACTTTGGTATACTAATCTAATGTAAGTTTAAGGGTGAATGTCAACCAATCTCAAGAGTGTTCTCGAGCCCAACAGGCTGTAATCCAGGGGTAGGGAACCACGGACCCGAATCAAATGTTAGTAACGGGACTTCAACCTAGTGTTAAGTATTCCAAACTCAACAGGCTGTAATCAAGGAGTAAGGAAACACGGGCCCTCATGATAGCTTGCTTGTGTTAGTAGACATGGATTCATGATCTAGGGGGACTCTTGAGATTTTGTTGGATTCATGCATGAACTACCCCAACACCCCGTGTATATAAGTCTGTGATTAAAATTACAAGTCTTGCCCAAATCCATGAATACATAAGAGAGTGCAATTCAAGTTTCGCGTCGAGTTCAAGTATTCAAGTCAATTGTTCATGTATTCATGTCAAGTTTTCATGTTAAGTCATTACGTATTTATGGTTCGGGTCAAGTCGAGTCAAGTATGAAATAGCTTTATGTCAAACATATAATATCTAATTATGTATTCATGTACATGCGATAATTACGAGATCAGGGAAAACACGGTATACATGTTCAAATAGCATGAAATGAGGCAAGTACATTATTCGAATAACTACCAAAAACAATGCTGTAAATAAATATTATGTACGACTAATTAATCAAGTTGAACGATGCGGAATATAAATAAAAATGTGGCTCTAAGTGTTTTTCATGCGTGAGTTCCAGTTTCACCTAAATATGACTACCGGTTTGGGAGGTATATCTGTTTTCGTATCGTCGCACAAAACTGATCAGAATCTATTCGGCACCGTCACATATTTTTAAAATGCAGTTTGAGTTAATTTATATCGGGTTTCAGGTTACAGAAATTATTAGAAAATTGTAGGTCTTTCGATGTACTTGTCTAAAACACTAGGATTCGCACAATTTGGTTTTCTGAAGCTCTAGTTATGATCGTTCTAACATCAGCGTTTAAAACAGAAATTAAGATTTCTAGACAGCAACTATATATTGTATTGCAAAGCCTATATCGGATTGTTTCATGCATTTCTAAGTACTCTAATATACAGAAAATTATATTTCTATCAATTGTCCATCTACATATCTAAATTTTGTCACAAATGGATATCGGGTGTTCGAGTTATGTCCAATTTGAAAACAGTGTGCGAATCGGAACAGATTCTGTCCAGATCTGTCACTAAATATTGTAACGCAGTTTTCTGCATTTTACGTCAGTTTTCAGTAAAAACTTACAACTAATAAAATCTAGATATTTCGATTTAGATATATAAAATACTTGAGTTTGCTCAATATGAATAACTGTAGACCAAGTTATGTGTCTAAGAAGTTGATCGATAAATACAATTTTCTGTTTTTACGAACAATAAATAAAAACGATGTAATTCCTAAACCGTTATGCGGATTGATTTAAAATTTTAACATGTACAAAATAATATATTCTATCATATGTAAATTTCATGAAATTTCCAGAAGTAAAAATTAATTTCTAAAATTTATTTTAAAGGTAAAGATATTGATATGTATGCTAAAATCAGCAAAAAAATTAACTAGTATTTTTTTATGCAAGCGTCTCCTTTTCTTTTAATAAGCAAACCGATTCCATGAGATATCGTAGATATATATTGTGGCATAAAATTTATTTTCTCACAACTCATAATAAATATTCATAGTCATGAACAAGGAATTGAAAACACTTTAATTTGAACAAGAGACAATAAGCTATTATTAAACCATATAGAACCATATATATTTAGACTTATATATATATGTATATGTTTATATTTATCTTCTCTTATGAATTATGATATGAAAAGAATAGCGGGTTCACGAGATATGACAAAAGGAGAATAAAGAGATGGAGGGGGAGAGAGAGAATGGGGACTTACATACACAAGCCAGTATTGTTACCGGGCTTGTTTATCCGCCGATAGTCTCGCATTACTAGTGAGACCTTCTTGAAGACTTCTTCATGTTCTTCCTCTTGGACTCTAGGTGAAGAGGGAGAAGTGAGAGATAGAAAAATGTGAGGACGGAAAAGATAGAGGAGGACAAATAAAGATGGTGTAATGGTGAATTATGTATAATAATATATGCATTCAACATGGGAATTACAAGAGAAATGAAAGATCGCCATTCATTTTAGAAATGAAAGGTCTCATTTATAAGTTATAAGAAGAATAAAAAATTGATAAAAAAATAATTGCAAGAATGGGGATTTGAACATGTGATCTATGGAATAACAATGCAAGGACTTAACAAATGTGCTACAAGGTTGTTCATACATATATTTAATAAAAATTAAATATAGGATGTTGCTTAAAAAGAAAGTGGGCTTTTGGGCTCATAGTTTTATAAAAGAAAATGAAAATGAGATTGGATATGGGTTATGGGCTGAGTCAGGTCTTGCGTTTAATTTGAAATATGTTAAGATTTAGTTTAAAGAAATGAGTTTGAGAAAATTAGATGGAATAATAAAATAATATATTTAATAGAAAACAAAATATACGGAAAAATATTAAGAATAAATAAATATAATACTTTACTAAAGAAAGAAAATACGAAAGTATAGTAATACTAGGGTCGTTACAAAAACTATACAAAATTCTCAAGTCCTTAGTGTACAAGTGGAGTTAATGATGGGCGAAGTTCCGACGAACTTCCAAGGAGATTCCGGCGACGAAACAATACCTCGAAGCTTTCTTTAGGACCCTCTCTCTCCCCTCTTGACCCCAAACCAGTAAGTCCCATTTTCTCTTCTCTTCTTATTCTTTAAAAAGTTTTATTTTCAAAACCCAATGGAAGCGTAGTTAATCCGACTTCCGATTCTGTTTCCTTTAAAAATTATATTTTTCTTAATCAAGATAACTTCATATTCTCATATATTGCTTAAAAAACATTTTAAAAAACCATTAAATCAAGTTTCACCTCAAAATAATCATTTTTGTAACATTTATCGCATTTTTACATAAAAATACCTCAAACTATTCATTTCGACATTATAACTTTATTTCGTTGCTATACTTTTAGATAGTTCACGAGATAATGACCTACCTCATCACAACACACATATCTATCATAGCACGATGAATCTTGGGACAATAGAATACGGGAAATACGACTTTGCAAATAAATACCTTTAACTTATAAAACCGTTTTTTAAAAGATGTATTAAAACATTTCCATGCAATTACGCCTCTACAATCCATTTGGGGAACCCCATTCGGGATGGTATGGATTATCGCACATTCTCGGGGTTAGTAGAGCGAGATGCAGACCTCCGCAAGGAGCATTCGGTCTCGATGGACTTTTATACATTTTTCTTTAGAAAATGAGATTTTTACAAGAAAATAAATAAAATTATTTTCATTAAATATGTATATATAATTATTACCAAAATAATTATTTTAAATATATATAATATTTTATGTTTCCAAAACTCAAGAAAAGAAGTCAAATATTACATAAAACTACCATGATAATTCAAAACAATATTCATATTGCAAATAAAAACCATATATTATGAAATTAGGTTTTATTCACTAGAAATATCATATTTATAAAATATACATCAATGAACACCCTAAAGACGATAATTAAATGCTTGAGCTATATTTTGAAATTATACCAAAATTATTTTTACACAAACCCCCTCAAGTTATACTAAATTACAATAAGGGCCCTAGTAAACATAGGTTTAAGCGGGACCAGTCTCTTGAGCCTTAGAGAGCCGGAGATATGGGTGTTTGCCTATCTAAGATAGACAACTTAACTAACGGTGTTATCAATACGGTAATTGTTTTGGGAAAAAACACAAATCGTGTCGTCCATGTGCAGTAGTTACCGATAGCACCAAATGATAATTCAGGACTTCAATTTCTTTTCTAAGGGTTTGACTCAGACTGAGTCTCAATCTAAATCAATCTGACTTGAATATGATTCAAGTATAAAACTGCAATACAACAATTCAATATGAATTCATCTATTCAATCTATATTTACCGAACCGAACCATGGATATACTCCATTTACATGTTCATCCATTATATCCATTCCATTACTGATATCATGGTTTCAGAAAGTCATCCATCTATACAATTTATAATATAAGACAATACAATATAAACAATACAATCAATACATCGCGGGGGTTATAAGGGGTAGATTGGTACGGAAGGTGTTAGAAGTGGCACGAGACTGCAACCATAAGACACATAACCTGAATCTCCATTGCCGTTGTACCGTGGCTGAACGGTTCCTTATACTCCGTATACCTTAGTCTCCGGGATAGTGAGACTCCTCTTGTATACACTGGCCTCTTCTGTACTAAGTTACAAACAACAACGTTAACAATATAATACAATTTTAAAAGTTATATTCTTCTTATGTCTATTCTGTCTCTACTTATTCATTGGGACTTACCGAGCGATTGTTTGCTGACGACATTCCTTTTCTTTCTTCTATGGAATGTTGTCAGGTAGATCGGACCTTCTCGAGACAGAGCCCACCAGCGAGGATTTGGATTAACCAGCCTTCGACCCGGAGCTCTAGTTACTTGTACATTTCATTTTCATTTCTGTTATTCCATTGTTTAGGCATTGCTTATATTCCAAGTATTTTCATTTCAGTTGTATTGTAAAAAGAATGTTAATAAATAAACTTGCTGTTCATTAACATCTTGTCTCTTGTGTACTTTTATTTTATATTGTTTAGATATGCTTAGCGTGTTTACTTCTGAGTAAATACGTCGCGTGACCCGTTGCGTCCTCTGCCCGTACACTGGGAAGCGGGTGTGACATAAGTCATGCCGATGTGTGGCCTATAATAGTGTAAGAAACTACTGATATCACTTACCAATAAATCTCATCAACAGCCCTAGCCATGGACTTCCTGTTATAGCCAATCGAGCATAGCGCAACATCAACTCCCGATACCTGGAGAGACGAAACCCCTCCTATCATTCATTGCCTCCATGTAACTCAGGACTGTACCCAAAATCCACCTGTTTGCACGACTCTTTTGAGCCGTGGTAGGAAGGAAATCAAAGTACGGTGGGAACCACATAAGACTCTATGACGATCTCAGGTCTACAGACTAAGTTGTACCAGTGTCACCAGAGAACTGCTATCTGACGATAGGTATAATACCATCTAGGAGTTCTCAACGAGTCCTGTTCAGTGTACCCATTCTCTAATGAGCACCTGTGTACAATCTTTGATGTCAAACACCAATGGATATGGGATCAACCATCGTCCCCTACAGGGTCAAGAATCGTACACACTAGTCTACTCTGGAATATCGATGTCCTGTCTCGATATTCCCTCGACTAGGAACAATTGAAGGATGTGCTTGTGGACTACCCAGGTCCTAGTAGTATGATTCACATCATAGTCCTGATAGTCAAGCCAACATCCTAATGTCTTTATCAACATGTATATGAGAGACAGTATAATAATACCAGTGAACATGTTAAGATAAAGGCAACCAGACATCATACTATCCTGTTGAGAAAGAAAGTCCTCTATATATGTCTAAGCATCCACTATATCATATAATAATGGCCTTTAGGGCATACATATCACTAACAATCTCCCACTTACACTAAGGCCAGTTGTTGTAGTATGTCATACCCAACATCCCAAAAAGTCTTTTGAATTGCATCTGGGGGAGGGCCTTTGTGAATGGATCCACTGTGTTATCCTTCATGACAACTCTCCTGATCTCGATCTCCCAGTGATCTATTATCTCCCTGATTAGGTGATACCGCCTAAGAATATGTCTGGATCACTGATGGGACCGGGGTTCCTTGGCCAAAGCCACAGCTCCATTGTTATCACAATACATAGGTATTGAATGCTCAATAGATAGAACCACACCTAGTTCAGTTATGAACTTCTTCAACCAGACAGTCCTCTTTGGCAACATTGTTGGCAGCGATGTATTCAGGCTCCATCATCGAGTCTGCTACGGTATCTTGCTTGGAACTCTTCCAACATACCGTCCCTCCATTGAGGGTGAAAACAAAAACCCGAGACTAACTTACTGTCGTTCTTCTCACTCTGGAAGATCGAATCGGTAAAGGACTCCACCTGGAGTTCACCGTTACTATAGACCAAGAACATCTCTTTAGTCCTTCTCAAGTACTTAAGAATGTTCTTCACAGCTGTTCAGTGTTTCTCTCCTGGATCTGATTGATACCTACTCACTACACCTAGTGAGTAAGCTACATCTGATCTGATACATAACATCGCATACATGATTGACCCGATTGCCTAAGTATAGGGTATCACTTGCATGCGAGCCCTCTCCAAATCAGTCTTGGGAGAAATCTCTTTGGAGAGAGTGATTCCTGAACAAGCAGGTAAATTACCACGCTTAGAATCTTCCATGCTAAATCTCTTTAGTATGGTGTCTATGTACATGAATTGGGATAATCCCAACATCCTTCTAGATCTATCTCTATAGATTTTTATCCCTAAGATGTAGGAGGCATCACCTAGATCTTTCATGGAGAACTTTTATGATAAGAAGAGCTTGACCGAGTGTAGCATAGGAACATTGTTTCCTATCAAGAGTATGCCATCCACGTATAATACGAGGAAGACAACCTTACTCTCTACAACCTACTTATTTATACATGGTTCATCTACATTTTTGATGAAGTCAAACTCTTTGATAGCTCCATCAAAATAGATGTTCCAGCTCCGCAATGCCTGCTTTAATCCCTAGATTATTTTAAGCATCTTGCACATGCTTCTGCTACTCCCACTGTCTATAAAGCCCTCTGGCTATGTCATGTATACGCTCTTTTCTAAATCACCATTTAGAAAAGCGGTTTTGACGTCCATCTGCCAGATTTCATGGTCATGGTATGCAGCAATGTCAAGTAGGATCCTGATGGACTTAAGCATAGCGACAGGAGAAAAGGTTTCATCATAGTCGACACCAGGTCATTAACGAAAACCCTTTGCTACAAGTCTGGCTTTAAAAGTCTCGACTTTTCCTTCTACACCAATTTTCTTCTTAAAGATCCATTTGCTCCCGATGGGTTTTACCCCTTCAGGAGCAACTTCCAAAGTCCATACTTTTTTGGTGTACATGGATTCCATCTCGAATCGTATAGCATTCATCCATTTCACAGAGTCTCCACTTGTGATGGCTTGCTCGAAACTAGTTTGGGTCATCATCTTCTACGATGCAATCCTCACTCCCACCGTCTATGAGAAAACCGTAGTTTCTCTCAGGTGGATAAGGAACCCTGGTAGATCTGCGGAGTGGCTGAGGTTTATCGGGGACTATTGAATCCTCCGGTTCTACCAAATCATTAGTTATAGTTTGTGTTGCTGGAACTTCTTCCAGTTCTACCTCATTACCACTAATTTCTTTCACAAGAAATTCCTTTTCTAAAAATGTGGTATGTTGAGAAAAAACACTTTTTGTTCCTCAATATGGTAGAAAATATATCCATATGAATCCTTTGGATATCCCACAAACTTACACAAAACAAACCTTGCCTCGAGCTTGTCCGAATTTTGCTTTTTAATATAGACCGGACAACCCCATATCTTAACTTGTTTAAGAGATGGTCTCTTCCCATTCCATATCTCATATGGAGTGGTAGGCACGGATTTGGTCGGAACTCTATTCAATAGGTATGCAGCTATCTCAAGTGTATAACCCCAGAAGGAAATAGGCAACTCAACATTCCTCACATAGAGCGCGCCGTATCTAATAGGGTGCGATTCCTCCGCACCGAAACTCTATTGTGCTGTGGTGTATACGGAGGAGTAAGCTGAGAGAGAATCCCATTCTCTTTTAAGTAGTCTCTGAATTCCGTGCTCAAGTATTCTCCTCCCTGATCAGATCGAAGGATTTTAATACCTTTACCCGTCTGGTTCTCAACTTCGTACTTATATTCCTTGAATTTCTCAAAAGTTTCAGACTTGTGTTTCAACAGGAACACATGTCCGAATCTTGAGAGATCATTGGTGAATGTAATAAAGTACGAGGAACCATTCCTGGCATGTGTAGACATAGGACCGCATACATTACTAAGTATCAGTCCCAAGAGTTCAGTAGCTCTTTCTCCGTGTCCAGTAAACGGAGTTTTGTCATCTTGCTTTTGAGACATGACTGGCAAGTTTCATAATATGTAAATTCGAACGGATTCAAATATCCATCCTTATGCAACTTAGCCAGTCTTGTCGCACTGATATGACCTAGTCTACAATGCCACAAGAAGTTTTCGTTCATTTCTGAACTGTTCCTCTTGTGTGTGTTCTGTATACTTAGAACTGTTTTGTGATTTAGAATGTATATACCGTTATACAACACACCATACCCAATCAACACTTAATTTAGGAAAATATTCATAATATTTTTGGTACGAAATAACAGTCGCTCAGAATCATTATGTTACCTCTTGGTAATATAAGATAATATTTGCCAACTGCTTTGGCTGCAATAATTGCACCATTCCCTTCTCTGAGGGACATCACCTTTTCCCAGTTTTCTACCTCTCTTTAGCCCATGTAACATTTTACATACTACTTACTACCCGGCTCACTCGAACAAGAACTCCAGCTTGGCTCACTTCTGGCTCGCTTAGCCCTAGCTCGAAACAGCCAACTCACTTCGCCTACGCAATGAAGAGAAGTAGTTTACTTGATCCTGATCCGGTATCCAATACCCAGGATGTAGAGAAAATTGAGAAACGGTTCTCGGTTATGAACACACCCGAAGAAAATACATCAGCATGCTCCTTCTTTGTTCGGGTAGCTTGGGAATCCTGATATTCCCCTATTCCTTACTCAGACTTATGACAATCATAAGATAGAGCATAACCTAGCCCAGTATAATAAGTGGGTTCGGTGAATACATCCATATTATTATCTTGATTAAGGCATGTCATTGGTCGCTACCAGGAGAGAGAGAAGGATAATCACTTTTGCGTGCGCTCTTTGCAAGATTAGATTGGTTATTATTTTATCTAATCAGGATGGATCCCGCTGTTTTTATCAAATATTCCTTCAAACCTTAAAAGATAAGATTAGCCGAGATTAATTACACCCTATAAGTTTGCCAATCGGTCAACCAGGCAGGTATTGGTACTCCGAGGGAGTCTCCCCATGCTTTCGCATGGAACTAATTAAATAACCTCGTTTCCGCAGGGGCATCACCCCGTTAATACCTTTCTTTGACACCTAATGGATCGGCTAATTGTAAAATGGAAAACTCTCCCAGGAGTAACACTTACTCTCAGTGGGTATCATGATCCAACTATCATATAAAAGGTATGCAATCTCATTGCAAATTCCAACACTTGAAATTCCCAATATTATTTTTACCCCATACGATTTATGACCTTGACAAGATCAACAAACCATAAACCGCAAGTCAAGTTCAACCCGTTCATTTCTTGATTGAATTAAACCCACTCGCACGGCGCTTAACAAGGTCAATAAGGCCGCACGACTACCCTAATCCAATCGCATCACATACGGCAGATAAGCACTAATTAGCTACCGCACACTACGCCTTGACAAGGTCAACAAACGCAGCACGAATACTAAATAGCATTTATTTGAAATGACGGAGGGCTACGTTGGTTTTTAAGAAAATCTTTAGCGTAATGAACTTGATATCGTTGTAGAATCTAGTGATTTTGAAAAGGAGTGGTTTAAGCTCCGCTTTTAAAATCGGGTAGTTTTCAAAAACAAACCGAATAGTTTTTACTAGTTTTTGTTAAAGAGGCCACTCCCGGTGAAGGGATCTCGGCTCTTTCTTCATCAAATGAGGTGCTGGATATCCATCAAGGAATACCACTATGCAAAGCAAGAACTACAGAAGCTATGATGATAAACCGAGTGGGTTATAGCATTTGCTAGTTTTGCTAAAGCGGTCACTCCCGGTGAAGGGATCTCGGCTCTTTCCTCATCGAATGAGGTGCTGGATAATCATCAAGAAATACCACTATGCAAAGAAAGAACTAGAGCTAACTTTTTAAAAACTTTTGATTCTACAATATCTTTAGCTTTCTTTTCTTTTCATTAATCTCATTAATGAAATTCCATCATTTATGTTTCCCTAAACATCACAGAAAAAGAAAAAAATAGAACGTACGCCTATGCCATCCACATTCGCCACGGGGCCCTGTCATGCACCGTTGAGGCACTTAACTAACGGCAGAGCGGGGGTGGACTAGCGCGGATGCAAAACATAAGCAACGTTTATTATATATATATATATATATATATATATAGCATTCGTCTCACGCAGTTATATGATCACATCACAGAACTTAGCAATAGAAGTCAACATATGAAATATTGGATATACTAGAAGGTCCGTGTTTTAAATTCAGCCAGTAATGAAAAACACGGATTCCACGGTCGTGATGAATAGCCAAACCTACATCCCTAGACCCCTACGAGAGCGGCAAGCAACCCTGCCAATTCTAGAGCTAGAAGACCCGGTCTCGACTCCTCGAGATGGCCTTCTACTGGACTCTAGAATCCGGTTACTTGTGCTCCCCGTCTTAGGTCTATCATAATGCGGAAAAGTAAATAATATACATCAAAGGTGATATCATCCTCAACCCGGAAGTATCCCAATAAAAGAATATTACATACAAATTTTACATGAATGAAAATTGAAAAACTCTCATCTCACATAAAACCTCCGGCTATTCATTCACGACGATCCGATATAACATATCACATCAACACATAACATCACATGTCATCAACTCAAGTAAATATACGTATCCCAAATTCCGTTGACATATAGCAACGAGATCGGAGATACACCACATATTACACTTATGGTCGTAGAAAAGAAATGAAAAACTACAATAATTAGAATCCGCATTTTCTTAGACATCATAAACCCGGAATATCTCATATAACGAATTTCATGCCTAACCCTATAAATCTTGCATTTTAGTCTCATATCGAAAACACTTTTCAATAACTTAGTCGGGTAATTCAACAAGATTCCCGACTACCCGATCGAATACTCGACAGGAACTTTAGTGGATGGCCGCACCCCCGATATCATCGACTAAATGCACTTAGGAGGAACACCGTGGCCGTGAGCACCCGAGTGGATGCTTTTGGAAACGGGGTTCTCCTAAAGTCACTTGGTCAGGGTTATGGAACGTGGCTACCTAGTAAAATTATCTGGAGAGTATTCGCGTACGATACGCAATTGCGACGGTGTTTCGATCTGAATCAAAACTTCATGGCAATCGATCAATAGAGAGTAACATGCTAGATTTACAAACACTAACTAGTTTTTGTTAGTTATATGTATGCCCTAGAGGCCATTACTGTACATTGGATGTATATTGTAGTGGATGCTGGGACATATATAGGTAGGACTTTCTTGCTCGACATGATAGTACGCTATCTGGTTGCTATTTATCTTAACATGTATACTTCCTGTCTCTCTGATTACATGTTGATAAAACCCTTAGGATGTGTACTCGACTTCCAGGACTATGATGTAGATCATACTAGTGGGGCCTGGGTAGTCCATGAGTACATCCTTGAAATGTTCCTAGTCGAGGGAATATCGAGACGGGGCATCGATATTCCAGAGTAGACTAGCGTATATCTTCTCGACCCATGTGATGGGCGATGGATGATCCCATATCCATTGGTGTTTGACATCGGAGATGGTATACGGGTGCTCAGTGGAGACTGGGTACACTGAACGGACTCGCCGAGAACTCCCAGATGGTATTATACCTCACGTCAGATGGCAGTTCTCTGGTGACACTGGTACAGCTTAGTCTGTTGACCCGAGATCGTCATAGAGTCTTGTGTGTCTCCCACTGTGCTTTGATTTCCACCCTACCACAGCTCTACTGAGTCGTGCAAACAGGTGGTTTTTGGGTACAGTCCCGATTCACATGGAGGCAATGAGCGATAGGAGGGGATTCGTCTCTCCCGGTATTGAGGGTTGATGTTGCGCTATGCACGACTGGCCATAACAGGAAATCCCTGGCCAGGGTTGCAGTGATATACTGATAAGAGTTATCAGTAGTTTCACGAATGTTATGGACCTTACGTCGGCATGACTTATCAAGCTATTGGGGTCTGACGTTTACCACCCCTAGGCGAGATATGCGACATATCAGACGAACAGACCGGACTGTACGGTAAGTGTTACTGGTTGGATTCACAGGAGTGTGAGCGGGCTTGCTCGTCGATCTTCTGATCGCTCAATACCCGGGTGGCCGTTACGTTTAGCAGACCGCTTGCGGCTTGTGGGTGTTTGATATGATCATCATCTGCTGCCGGCGTATTGACGAGTCTTTAGAGTCCTACACAGAGGTTTCCTAACTCAAGCGAAACGAAATAGGAGCGCATATGAGATATGTGCGGGACCGAGAATAATGCGTGTATGTGATACCGTATTCTATTCTCGCGATGAATGTATCGAATGGTTATATGCGATATAACCTAGTTATCGAATCAAGGATTGACTCGATAAGCCGATACATTGGATACTAGCCGGTTATATGCGACATGACCGGATCGTTAAATCAAGTGTTGATTTAATGATTTAATGTAGAATTATATATTTGATATATTACTTTGCATTAATTAGTATTGGTTCACTTTAAATGGATTTACTCACTTGGTTTATGCACATTGTATATGTGATATATTTTGTGCACATGATTGTATCATGTTTGATGATACATGCAAGCTAGGGTTAGTGTAAAGAATTAGACCATGGTTAAGTTTATGATTAGGGTTCTCTTTTTATTTACTTATTCATTTATTTATTCTTTTTGTTTATTTTGGAAAAAGAAAATGATAAAGAAAATAGAATGGTGGCTTGATTTGTTTGTAGTTGAAGTTTCTTGAGACTTTGACTAAGTTACCATTCTTGTCTCATCCTTAACCCTAACCATTCAAGTTAACCATGGTCCATTCTCTACAACTAACCAAGGGTTAGTAAATGATAAGTATTGATTTATTTATCATTTACATAATACTTATCATAATTCTTTATCATCTTCTTCTTCATCTTCTTCCTTCATGGAGAAAGCTTGCTACTCCAATGGGAAGTGATGAAAACTAGTGAGAAATCCAATTCTAAAGTGAACCCACATCCTATTTCTTCATCCTATACCTCTTGCCAAGTAGTATAGGGTGTTTCCTTCACAAGTTTTCTTGACTTGGTGAAGTTGGAGCTTGATCTAGCGATGCCTCGACGTAGATCATCTTCGGCATCGTCGTCGATGACCTAGCCCGTTCTTCTCCGATGAAGCCGACGTTAGAGCCCAAGATATGATTTGGATAGCGAGGGGACTTCATCACGGAGCCTAGGAGGTGGTGGACCGGATCTACAAAGGTTGTAGTCACTTTCCCTTAGCATTTAATTTGATTACATGCTTGCTTCGCCTATATATCTAGTTAACGATCCGTATTAGGATTTGTAGGCACCCGTAAAATTTGAAATTGGCATGGTTGATGCCTTGTGAGACCTCTTGGGAGGGCCTAGGAACCCTACAGTGGTATCAGAGCCTAGCTAGAGCCTTAGGCGAAGTCCCGACGGAATTAGAAGTCCGATCGACCCAAAACCCCGACTTGAAAAATGCTCTCTGGACAATTCTGTAAAATGTGGATTTTTGTAGATTAAGAATATTCAGAAAAATCAGCAGGAAGATCTAAGGCTTACTGTAAAATTCGAGGGCCTGATTCCATAAAGGCGCCGTGGATCCGCGGCATGAGCATGCTCATGCGGCGGTTCCGCGGCCATTTTTTCGTTTTGTGCATCCAATTTTGCACAGTAATTCTTAGTTGTCTGTGCTGGATTTCCTGGGGTTTTTAATAATTTTTTTTCCAGAGTTGCATTTTCTGGGTCGTATTGGGGACTCGGTATATCGATCGGATTGTCTAATTCTGTCTGTGTGCTTTTCCGGATAATCTTAGAATATGTTAAAAAGTTCGACCGAATATAAATACCCACTTTTTCCCCTGCCGGGAAATTTCCAATTGTTGGATTTTTCCGTAGTTTAACGACGTTCTAAGTAGTGCAAGTAACGCGATGGATCCTCTAGAAGACAACAAACCTTAACTCGATTATGTGACCGTCTTGAACTGCCCTTTGAACCTTCGGGTTTGGGGCAGTACGGCGTGCCACATGTGAGGCGTTGGCTTGACCCTTCTACGGCTGGACCGTTGGTACTGAGGCACGAACTGAATGTTGTTAGACTTATTTCATGTGTTGAGCTGTTTCGGGAAAACTTGGGTGTTCGATTGTTCGATCGAAAAGTTTAGCATTTTCTATTTATCCGGAATGTGATACAATACTTGGAATTCGCAATTAGTTATGAGATGACTGGATGAATGTTATAAACATAGCACTTTAGTCTTATTTGATCGGTTGCCACGGAGTTTTGATGTGATCAAAAGTCCGTCGCAATCACATAGCGTACACGGATACTCGCCGGGTAAACTTAATAGACAGCCTCACTCCATAGCCCCGACCAAGTGACTGTAGGAGAACCTCGTCACCGAAAGCATCCGTTCGGGTGCTCGCGGCAGCGGTGTTCCGCCTTGGTGCACTTTGTCGACGGCGTTAGGGGTGCGGCCGCCTACTAAAGTTTGCGACGAGCATTCGATCAGAATGTCGGGAATTCTGTTGAATTGCCCGACTTGATATTGAAAAGTGTTTTCGATTTTGAGACTAAAATGGGGGGTTTATAATTGTTAGGCATGCGATGTCTAAGTAATTCATTTGATTAGGCACGTGATGTCTAAAGAGGTTGCGGATTCCAACTGTTGTAGTTTTACACTTTCTTTTCTGTGACCGTAAGTGTAATATGTGATATCGCCGGTTTCGTTGCTATATGTCAACGACAATTGGGATGCGCATATTTACTTACGTTGATGACATGTGATGTTATGTGTTGCTGGATATGTTATATTGGATCGTCGTGTTTGAATAGCCGGGGGGTTTTTATGTGAGATGAGTGTTTTTCATTTTCATTCATGTAAAAACTTGTATGTGATACTCTTTTATTGGGGCACTTCCAGGTTGTGGAAGTCGTCACCGTTGATGTATATTATTTACTTTTCTGCACTAGGATAGACCCAAGGAGAGGAGCACAAGTAACCGGGTTCTATGGTCCAGTGGGAGACCATCTCGAGGAGTCGAGTCCGGGTCTCCTAACCCTAGAATTGGTAGGGTTGCTTGCCGCTCTCGTAGGGGTCTAGGGGTGTGGGATTGGCTATTCATCACGACCGTGGAATCCGTGTTTTATACTGGCTCGTATTGAAAACACGGACGTCCTAGTATATCCAATATTTCATATGTTTCTTCTGCTGTGTTTATCTGTGATGTGATCATGTGATGTTCTAAGACAGATATTATATATAGTATATATGATATATTATATAAACGTTGCTTATGTTTTACACCCGCGCTAGCCCTGCCCCGCTCTGCCGTTAGTTACCTAACCTAACGGTGCAGACGGGACATCGAGGCGAATACGGATGGCATAAGCGTACGTTATATTTATCTGTGATGTTTAGGTGGATCTTAATGATGGGATATTCATTAATGAGATTAATGAAAGAAAATAAACCTAATTGATGTTGTGGAATCGAATTTCAAAATAAAAACAGGTAGCTACAGTTCTTGCTTTGCATTGCGGTGTTCATTATAGAACATCCTGCACCTTATTCGATGAGGAAAGGACCGAGATCCCTTCACCGGGAGTGACTCCTTTAGCAATAACTGGCAGATGCTACAGCCCTCGGTTTGTCTTTGATCGCTTCTATAGTTGCTTTGTACAGTGATATATATGATATATCCCGCACCTCATTCGACGAGGAAAGGGCCGACGATCCCTTCACCGGGAGTGACCCCTTTAGCAAAACTAGAAAAGCCTCGAAAACATTCCATTTAAAAACCATTTGATTCCGCAACGAGATCAAGTTCAAAGCGTTAAAGGTTTTCACAAAAACCATTCGCAACCCTCCGTCATTTTAGGAAGTAGAGTACTTAGTATTCGTGCTACGTTTGTCGACCATAGCCGAGGCGTAGTGTGCGGTAGCTAAGTGATGTCTTCCTACACAGCATATAATGCGATTAGTTAGGACAGTCATGTGGCTTTGTTGACCTTAGCCAAGGGTCATTTGGGTGGGTCTAATTAATCACGAAATGACGGGTAGAACTTGACTAGTACCTATGATTTGTTGACCTTAGCCAAGGTCATAGGTGCTAGGGGTAAAAACCATTATCGGGAGTTTCAAGTGTTGAAATTTGCAATGAGATTGCATACCTTCTATGTGATAGTTGGATCCCGATACCCACTGCGAGTAATTGTTACTCCTGGGAGAGTTTTGCACTTTGCAATTAGCCGATCAAGTAGGTGTCTAGAAAGGTGTCAACGGGGTTACGCCTCTGGGAAAATGAGGTTTACTGTAATTAGGTCCATGCGAAAGCACGGGGAACCTCCCTCAAAGTACCGACACTGGCCTGGCTGAAAGATTGGTGAACTTGTAGAGTGTAATTAATCCCGGCTAGTCTTTCCTTTTAAGGTTTGAAGGAAGATTTGATAAAAACAGTGGGAGCCATCCTGATTAGATAAAATATAGAACCAGACTGATCTTGTAGGAGCGCACGCTGAGTGTTTTCTTCTCTCTCTCTCCAGGTAGCGACCATATCACGCCTTAATCAAGATAATAATATGGATGTATTGACCGAACCCGCTTGTTATACTGAGCTGGGGAACGTTGGTCCCGCTCCAACTTATAAATTGTTATAAGACAGAGCAGGAAATAAGGGGAATACCAGGATTCCCGTGCCGCCCAAACGAAGAGAGTGCATGCTGATGCATCATCTTCGGGTGTGTTAGTTACAAAGAACTGTTTCTCAGCATCCTCTGCATCCTGGGTATTTGATACCGGATCAGGATCCCAGATATGTAATCTGTTACATAGGGCTACAAAAGGGTAGAAAAACTGAGAACGGGTGATAAGTTTCTTGAGACAGAAAATGGGGCAAGTGTTGCAGCCAAGTCTGTTGGTCACTGTCACCCTGTATTACCGATACATTGATTCTGAACGAATGTTATTAGATACCGAACCTAACATACAAAATCATATCACTCTCTTTACAAGTAAAGAAATGATAAAATTTTGTATTGTTGGATAATGTTTTGAACATTTCCTATATCAAAAGTTGATCGGTTCAGGCATGTTATCTAAAAGCATTGATGTTCTAAATCAAACTACAGTTCCTAGTATACGGAACACACACAAGAGGAAGAGTTCAGAAATGAACGAAACATTCTTGAGGTATTGTAGACTAGGTCATATCAATACGACCCGACTGGCTGAAGTTACATTTTTAGATGCATATTTAAATCAGTTTGAATTTACATCTTGTGAAACTTGCCAGTCATGTCACAAAGATAAGATGACCATAGCTTTGTTTGTTGGAAACAGAGAAAGAGTTGGTAAACTCTTGGGACTGATACATTATGATGTATGTAAGGTCTCCTGTCTACACATGCCAGGATTAGTTCTTTATACTTAGTTCTTTATACTTCATTACGTTCTCTGATGATCTCTCAAGATTCTGACATATGTTCCTGTTGAAACACAAGTCCGAACCTTTTGAGATATTCACAGAATATAAGTTAGAAGTAGAGAACCAACAACCGGGTATAAGTATTATGTCCTATGATAAGATCAGGGAGGAGAATACTTGTGCATGTTATTCCTGGACTATTCTAAAAGAAAATGAGATTCACTCTCCATATTACTCCTCTGAATACACCACAGCACAACGGTGTATCAGGGCGGAGCAATCGCACAATATTAGATATGGTGTGCTCTATGATGAGTATTACTGAGTTACCTATTTCCTTTTGGGTGTTATGCGCTTGAGAAGCTGCATACCTATTGAATTAAGGTTCGAATCAGATCACTGCCTACCATTCCATATGAGATATGGCATGGGAAGAGCATATATCTTAAATAAGTCAAGATTTGGGGTTGTCCAGCCTATGTATAAAAGCAAAATCCGGACAAGATCAAGGCAAGGTCAGTTCTGTAGAACTAGAAAGGTTCCAGCTATACGAAACTACAGCTGAAGATTTGACAAAACCAAAGGATTCTATAGTCCTCGACGAACCTCAGCCTCTCCGCCGATCTGGTAGGGTTCCTCGCCTGCCTGAGAGATACCTCGGTTTCTCGATGACAGTGGGAGCGAGGATTGCATCATGAGATGATAACCCAACTAGATTCGAGCAGGCCATCAAGAGTAGGGACTCTGTAAGAATGGCTGGATGCTTAGCGGTCTGAGATGGAATCCATATACACCAACAAAGTATGGACTTTGGTTGCTATATCTGAAGGGTTAAATCCCCATCAGGAGCAAGTATATCTTGAGAAGATTACTTGGTGTACTTGGAAAGGTTGAGACTTTCAAAGCTAGACATGTTAAAGGTTTTCGTCATCAACCGGCGTGGATAATGATGAAACCTTTTCCAGTGCCTATGCTTAAGTCCATCCAGATCCTACTTGCCACGGCTACATACCATGACTACGATATCTGGCGGTTGGGTGTCATGACTGCTTTTCTAAATGATGTTTTAGAAGAGAACGTCTATAAGTACACAGCCAGAGGGCTTCGTAGACAGTGGGAGCAGCGGAAACGTGTACAAGATACTTTATAGGTTAAAGCAGGCATCGCGGAGTTGGAACATCTGTTTTGATGTGTTAGTCAAAGAGTTTGACATCATCAAAATGGTAGATGAACCTTGTATATACGAAAAGGTAGTAGGGAGTGTGGTGATCTTCGTAGAGTACGTGGATGACATACTCATGATAGGGAAGGAGTTTCCTATGCTACGCTCGATCAATCTCCGGTTATCACAA
This sequence comes from Agapanthus africanus, assembly GCA_030015575.1. Classification (NCBI taxonomy): domain Eukaryota; kingdom Viridiplantae; phylum Streptophyta; class Magnoliopsida; order Asparagales; family Amaryllidaceae; genus Agapanthus; species Agapanthus africanus. The sequence continues at coordinate 888,942,763 of JASDDO010000024.1, read as the reverse complement.
GAATTCTCCATAATAGGATCAAAGTGATACCTCCTAAATCCTGGATTTTGGATCTATGCGATAGATCTAATTGGATGTTAGGATTCTCACTAGTTGTAGTGAGATGGTATCAATCGATCCTGGGGAGAATCACTGGAAGGGTTCCAGAGTGATAAGAACGACTGAATGTCAGTCGCAGGCATTGTCTTTACCCTTAGTAAAGGGACGGTATTTTGGAAGTTTTCCAAGCTTGATACCGTGACAAACTAGAAGATAAAGGCTGGTAACATCGCTATTAAAGATACTACCAAAGAGGCAGTTTGGGTGTATATTGGTTCATAGGATGAACTAGGTTCCTGCCATTGTATGACAATGGAAGTGTGGCTTTGGCCAAGGAACCATGGTCCCATCAGTGACCCAGACATATTCTGAGGCAGCATCACCTGATCATGGAGATAGCTGATCTCCAGGGTGATCGAGGTTAGGAGAGTAGACTCAGAGGACAACACGGAGGATCCACTCACGAAGGCCTTTCCCAAAGAGAGACTTTTAGGGGATGGTTGAGTATGCGATACTGCAACCACTGCTATAGATGGCCCTAGTGCAAGTGGGAGATTGTTAGTTATATGTATGCCCTAGAGGCCATTACTGTACATTGGATGTATATTGTAGTGGATGCTGGGACATATATAGGTAGGACTTTCTTGCTCGACATGATAGTACGCTATCTGGTTGCTATTTATCTTAACATGTATACTTCCTGTCTCTCTGATTACATGTTGATAAAACCCTTCGGATGTGTACTCGACTTCCAAGACTATGATGTAGATTATACTAGTGGGGCCTGGGTAGTCCATGAGTACATCCTTGAAATGTTCCTAGTCGAGGGAATATCGAGACGGGGCATCGATATTCCAGAGTAGACTAGCGTATATCTTCTCGACCCATGTGATGGGCGATTGATGATCCCATATCCATTGGTGTTTGACATCGGAGATGGTATACGGGTGCTCAGTGGAGACTGGGTATACTGAACGGACTCGCCGAGAACTCCCAGATGGTATTATACCTCACGTCAGATGGCAGTTCTCTGGTGACACTGGTACAGCTTAGTCTGTTGACCCGAGATCGTCATAGAGTCTTGTGTGTCTCCCACTGTGCTTTGATTTCCACCCTACCACGGCTCTACTGAGTCGTGCAAACAGGTGGTTTTTGGGTACAGTCCCGATTCACATGGAGGCAATGAGCGATAGGAGGGGATTTGTCTCTCCCGGTATTGGGGGTTGATGTTGCGCTATGCACGACTGGCCATAACAGGAAATCCCTGGCCAGGGTTGCAGTGATATACTGATAAGAGTTATCAGTAGTTTCACGAATGTTATGGACCTTACGTTGGCATGACTTATCAAACTATTGGGGTCTGACGTTTACCACCCCTAGGCGAGATATGCGACATATCAGACGAACAGACCGGACTGTACGGTAAGTGTTACTGGTTGGATTCACAGGAGTGTGAGCAGGCTTGCTCGTCGATCTTCTGATCGCTCAATACCCGGGTGGCCGTTACGTTTAGCAGACCGCTTGCGGCTTGTGGGTGTTTGATATGATCATCATCTGCTGCCGGCGTATTGACGAGTCTTTAGAGTCCTACACAGAGGTTTCCTAGCTCAAGCGAAACGAAATAGGAGCGCATATGAGATATGTGCGGGACCGAGAATAATGTGTGTATGTGATACCGTATTCTATTCTCGCTATGAATGTATCGAATGGTTATATGCGATATAACCTAGTTATCGAATCAAGGATTGACTCGATAAGCCGATACATTGGATACTAGCCGGTTATATGCGACATGACCGGATCGTTAAATCAAGTGTTGATTTAATGATTTAATGTAGAATTATATATTTGATATATTACTTTGCATTAACTAGTATTGGTTCACTTTAAATGGATTTACTCACTTGGTTTGTGCACATTGTATATGTGATATATTTTGTGCACATGATTGTATCATGTTTGATGATACATGCAAGCTAGGGTTAGTGTAAAGAATTAGACCATGGTTAAGTTTATGATTAGGGTTTTCTTTTTATTTACTTATTCATTTATTTATTCTTTTTGTTTATTTTGGAAAAAGAAAATGATAAAGAAAATAGAATGGTGGCTTGATTTGTTTGTAGTTGAAGTTTCTTGAAACTTTGACTAAGTCACCATTCTTGTCTCATCCTTAACCCTAACCATTCAAGTTAACCATGGTCCATTCTTTACAACTAACCAAGGGTTAGTAAATGATAAGTATTGATTTATTTATCATTTACATAATACTTATCATAATTCTTTATCATCTTCTTCTTCATCTTCTTCCTTCATGAAGAAAGCTTGCTACTCCAATGGCAAGTGATGAAAACTAGTGAGAAATCCAATTCTAAAGTGAACCCACATCCTATTTCTTCATCCTCTATCTCTTGCCAAGTAGTATAGGGTGTTTCCTTCATAAGTTTTCTTGACTTGGTGAAGTTGGAGCTTGATCTAGCGATGCCTCGACGTAGATCATCTTCGGCATCGTCGTCGATGACCTAGCCCGTTCTTCTCCGATGAAGCCGACGCTAGAGCCCAAGATATGATTTGGACAGCGAGGGGACTTCATCACGGAGCCTAGGAGGTGGTGGACCGGATCTACAAAGGTTGTAGTCACTTTCCCTTAGCATTTAATTCGATTGCATGCTTGCTTCGCCTATATATCTAGTTAACGATCCGTATTAGGGTTTGTAGGCACCCGTAAAATTTGAAATTGGCATGGTTGATGCCTTGTGAGACCTCTTAGGAGGGCCTAGGAACCCTACAGTTTTCACAAAAACTAATTAAATGTGGATTCCAAATATTGTATCACATATCAAACTGGGCTAAACAAACATAAACATGAAACCGGGCTAAACAAACATAAACATGAAACCCTAAACCCAACACTACAGAACACAAAATAAACTCAAGCCCAAACACCAATAGTAAAACCGGCGAGGCCGGTCCTTTTGGGACTTTCGCCGGCCAAAACAAAAAGTTGGGTCTCGATTTTGTCTTGTGTTCTAGTTACATCAAATGTAAGCTTCTGCACATGTTTAAAAAATTTTTAGAGTTCATTTCAAAATCGAGAGAAACTGGGTTTCTTGGGTTTCGGTTTCAGAGTTGTTTCATTTTCGTAATCTATCTATGTAGTGACCCCAAAATCTTTATACATTTGTATTACCCCTCTTCAATAATATACCGTATTTATTTGTACTTGGTATTTTCTGTTTTCTATTAAATTTATTATTATTTTAGTCCTCAATCTATTATGTATTTTTTCCTAGGTACAATTTCTTTTTCTTATATTTAAGTTTTTAACTTCTCATTCTTATTTTTCCTTCATAAATATTTAACCCAAATCCATTATTTTTATTCTCTACAGCCCATCTGAAAAGCCTACTTTCTTTTTAAGCAACATCATATATTTAATTCTAATTAAATATGTGCATGAACAAACTTGTAGCTCATTGGTTAAGTCTTTGCATTGTTATTCTATAAGTCACATGTTCAAACCCCCATTCTTGCAATTATTTTTTATCATTTTTTATTCTTCTCATAACCTACAAATGAGACCTTTCATTTTCAAAATGAATGGTGACCTTTCATTTCTTTTTTAATTCTCATATTAAATGCATATATTATTATACATAATTCACCATTACACTATCTTTATTGTTCTCCTCTATCTTTTCCTTCCTCACATTTTTCTATCCCCTACTTCTCCCTCTTCACCTAGAGTCCAAGAAGAAGAACATGAAGAAGTCTTCAAGAAGGTCTCGCTAGTAACGCGAGGCTATCGGCGGATAGACAAGCCCGGTGACAATACCGGCTTGTGTATGTAAGTCCCTTCTCTCTCCTTTCCCCCCACCTCTTATTTTCCTCTTGTCATGCATCGTGAACCCCCTATTCTTTTCATATCATAATCCATAAGAGAAGATACACATAAACATATACATATACATATACATATACATAAGTTTAGATATATATGATTCTATATGGTTTAATAATATCTTATTATCTCTTGTTCAAATTAAAGTATTTTAATTCTTTGTTCATGACTAGGAATGTTTATTACAAGTTGTGAGAACACAAATTTCATACCACAATATATCTATAATGTCACATGAAATCGGTTTGTTTATTAAAAGAAAAATAGAAGCCTGCATAAAATACTAGTTAACCTTTCTGCCGATTTTAGTATACACATCAATACCTTTAGCTTTAAAATAATTTTTAGAAATTAATTTTTACTTCTGAAAATTTCACAGAATTTACATAGGTTAGATTATATTATTTTATACATGCTGTAAAAATTTTAGATCTATCCGCATAACGGTTTAGGAATTACATCGTATTTATTCACTGATCGTAAAACAGAAAACTGCAGTTATCGGTCAATTTCTAGGACATATCGGTATCCAAATTGAGCAAACTCAGGTGTTTTTGATATCTACATCGAATGATCTAGATTTTCTTAGTTTTATAGTTTTACTGAAAACCCATCTAAAATAAAGAAAACTGCGTTTTAAAAATATGTGACGGTGCTGAACAGATTCTGATCTGTTTTGCGCAATGATACGAAAACAGATATATCTCTCAAACCGGTAGTCATATTTAGGTGAAACTGGAACTCACGGATGCAAAACACATAGAGCCATATTTTTGTTTATGTTCCGCATTCGTTCGACTTGATTAATTAGTTGTACATAATATTTCTTTATAGCATTGTTTTTGGTAGTTACTCGTATAATATAATTGACTCATTTCATGCTATTCGAACATGTATACATATTTACCTTGATCATTAAATTTTTGTATGTACATAAAGACGGTAATTAAATACTTGAGTTGTATTTTGAAAACTATACAAAAGTATTTTTACATAAAACCCCCTCAAGTTTTATAAATTACCCTAAGGACCTTAGCAATTATAAGACTTCGTTTCACATTTCTGATTGTCTGACTCGGGTTTGAGTCTTATCAATCTGACTTGAATATGATTCAAGTCAATCCATAATTTACAAGTTTCCAATTCAATATCAACACATGAATCCATGAATACAATTTCCAGTTTATACAATTTGGCTGAACCGAACCATGGATATATTCCTTTTACATGTTTCCCAGTATTCCATTTACATGACTCTACGGTTATAACCGTTTCCTGATATCATGGTTTTGGTCGGTCAGTCAATCAATCATACAATCAATACAATTTTACAAGATAACAATACAAACAAGATATCGCGGGGTTTAAGGGGTAGATTGGTACGGAAGATGTTAAAAGTGGCACGAGACGGTAAGATTAAGACACCTAAAATGAATCCAATTGCCGTTGTTCCGGGTTGTATAACGGAGCCTTGTACTTCCATTTGCCCTGGTCTCTAGCATACTGAGACCCCTCTCGTATACACTGGCATCCTTCTGTACCAAGCTACAACAACAACGTTAACACCATACTACAATAATATAACAATATAATACAACTGTAAAAGCCACCCTCTTCCTCTCTCTCTCACTCTCTGTCTATTCTATTTATCCCCTTACCTTTGGGACTTACCGAGCGATCTGTTCGCTGATGACATTCTGTTTCTCTCTTCTTGAATGTCGTCAGGTGATCTGGACCCGACAGAAGTTGAGCCAACACAAGAAGACTTGGAGCAATTTGCCGAAGACCCTGCAGTATAATTTCATTGTACACTTTTCTTTTCAGTACTTTCCTTTTCCTGTTATGCCACTGTTTAGGTATCTTTATTTCAGTTGTATTTTCCTTTCCATGTATTGTACAAAGAATGTTAATAAATAAAGTTGCTGTTCTTTTTATACTCTTGTCTCTTGTGTATTTATTTTATATTGCTTAGCTACGCTTAGCGTATGTACTTCTGAGTACATAAGTAGTGGACCACGTCGCGTCCCCTTCGCCGTACACTGGGAAGCGGGGCGTGGCAATCTAATATCGTCTAATCTTCTAGCTTGGCTCTGATACCATGAAAGTGTTTGTTAGCACCACTACTGGGTTTTACTAGTATCAAGCATGCCAATTTAAAATTTGTAGGGTGCTAATTAACACTAAACAAGAATCGAAACTAGATGATTAAGGTTGAACTATGATATAACAAAATCTGTACTAAGAGAAAGGCGGCTACAATCTTTGTAGACCGTGTCCTTCTCTTCTCAAGCTCCGTCTAGTAGTCTACACGACTCCACTAGGCTCCACTTGAAGTTGGATCGAGCTTCCTTTGCGATCTTCATGCCGAAGATGATCCACCTGAAGCTCCGCTAATCCAAGCTATCTCTTCACTAAACTCTTTAGTGAAAAAAACACACTACACCAAAACGCTAATTTAGTGTAGGATGGTGAAGTAGGGGTGTTGTTTGCTCACTAGGATTCTCACAAGCTCAAGATTTCACAACTCATGTGAGAGATTGAGCTTGGCGGAGAAGGTGAACTAAATGGAGAGAGCTAGAGAGAAAATGAGCCCATAAAATTGGCTAAGGTGAAAAATGAACCAAGTAAAGAATAGCTTAATACCCCACTTTATTGAAGCAATCAATATCCATCAATATAGAATTGTAACCATACTTCAATAGTGTGGGACGCTGAATAAAAAATTCATCAAGCCATGCTTTACACCATACCACAAAAGTCTCCCCATTTTTCCACCCCATTTTCTATTTTCACAAAATAGAAAATCAACCATGCTTCATATATATATATATATAAGCAAATAATTAGTGAGCAATAATATTAGTTAATATATAATTATATCAAATATAAATATATATCATATTATTAAATCAACAGATGATTTTATAATCCGGTTATATCATATATAACCGACTAATATCATTTATCTGTATATCACATTATCAAATCAACACTTGATTCAATAATCTGGTTATATCACATATAACCTGACTGATATCAAATAACCGCCAGATTAGAATACGGTATCGCATACTCGTATTTAATCAGGCCCCCGCACATATCAGCATATGTGTCCTACTTCGTTTGAACTAGGAAACTTCTGTATGGGACTCTAAAGACTCGTCAATACGCCAGCAGTAGGTATTAATCACATCAGTTACCCACAAGCCGTCAGCGATACTAGCTAGACGTAACGACTACCCAGGTATTGAGCGATTAGAAGATCAAAAAGCAAGCTTGTCCAAACTCCCATGAAGTCTATAGGTAACACTTACCGTACAGTCCGGTCTCTTCGTCTGATATGTCGCATATCGAGTCTGGGATGGTATCGTCAGACCACAATAACTTGATAAGTCATGCCGATGTGTGGCCTATAACAGTACGAGAAGCTACTGATAACACTTACCAGTAAATCTCATTAACAGCCATGGTCAGGGACTTCCTTTTATAGCCAATCGAGCATAGCGCAACATCAACTCCCTATACCGAGAGAGACGAAACTCCTCCTATTGCTCATTGCCTCCATGTGACTCGGGACTGTACCCAAAATCCACCTGTTTGCACGACTCCTTTGAGCCGTGGTTCGGAGGATATCAAAGCACAGTGAGAACCACATAAGACTCTATGAAGATCTTGGGTCTACAGACTAGCCTTTACCAGTGTCACCAAAGAACTGCTATCTGACAATAGGTATAGTACCATCTAGGAGTTCTCGGCGAGTCTTGTTCAGTGTACCCATTCTCTAATGAGTACATGTGTACAATCTTTGATGTCAAACACCAATGGATATGGGATCAACCATCGCCCTATACAGGATCAAGAAATGTACACACTAGTCTACTCTGGAATATCGATGTCCCGTCTCGATATTCACTCGACTAGGAACAATTGAAGGATGTGCTTGTGGACTACCCAGGTCTCAGTAGTATGATCCGCATTGTCACGCCCCGCTTCCCGGTGTACGGTGAAGGGGACGCGACGAGGTCCGCTACGTATATACTTAGAAGTACATACGCTAAGCGTATCTAAGCAATATAAAAGTAAATCACAAGAGACAAGAGATATAGAAATAACAACAACTTTATTAATAATATTCTTTTGTATAATGCATGAAAAGTAAATACAACTGAAATGAAAAGCGATGCCTAAACAATGGCATAACAGGAAATGAAAATACTGAATAGAACAAGGTACAATGTCTAGAGCTCGGGGTCTTCGTGAAACTGATCCAAGTCTTCACCGGTGGGCTCGATCTCTGCTGGGTCCAAAGCACCTGACGACATTCAAAGAAGAAAGAAATAGAATGTCGTCAGCGAACAGGTTGCTCGGTAAGTCCCAAAGATAAGAAAAGACAGAATAAGAGGTATTTTCTAAAGTATAATGTTGTAGAATATTATGTTCACGCTGTTATTTATAGCTTGGTACGGAAGGATGCCAGTGTATACGAGAGGGGTCTCAGTATGCTAGAGACCAGGGCAAACGGAATGTACAAGGAACCGTTAAGCCACGGTACAACAGTAACGGAATATAGCTTAGGTGTCTTAATTTTACCGTATCGTGCCACTTCTAACACCTTCCGCACCAATCTACCCCTTAAATCCCGTAGTGTTTTGATAGTATTGTTGTATTGTATTGTGTAAGTTGGATGACTGACCAAAACCATGATATCAGTAAACAGATTGTAACTGCATAATCAGGTAAATGGAATAACGGAATAATGGATGTATATCCATGGTTTGATTCAGTCAAGTTGTATAGATTGTTAACTGGATTCTGGGATTCATGTATTCATATTGAGTTGGGATATTAAAGGATATAGATTGACTTGAATCATATTCAAGTCAGAAATAATCAGACTCAAACCCGAGTCAGACTAAAAGAAATGTAAGTCGAAGTTCTATATTTGTTTGGGTCATTATTGTAATTTATAAAACTTGAGGGGGTTTTATGTAAAAATACTTTTATATAGTTTTCAAGATACACCTCAAGTATTTATTATTCGTCTTTATAGTTATAATGAGTGTTATTTTATTTTGTGTTATTTCTAGTGAAAATATCCTAATTACATAAATAAAAGTATTAATCTGTAATATTGATTTATTTGAAAATTCATGGTATTTTAATGTAACTTTTAATCTTGTAATTTTTAGAAAAAGGTGGAAACTTTATCTTATCATAAATTAGGTGTTTAAATGATAAATATACGTATGTTTATACAAGAATAATTTTTAATAATTATTTTATTTTCCAAAAATCTCATTTTTCTTAAATGTCGTATTTTAAACCTTTCGGGACCGAATGCTCCATGCGGAGATCTGAATCTCGCACTACTAAGCCCGAGGGTGCACGATAAACCGTACTATCCCTAATGAGTTCCCCAAAGGTGGGTTGTAGTGGCGCTTTACAAACATTAAATAAATATTAGTCATTTAGAAAACGGTTTTATAAAGATAAGGTATTTATTTGTAAAAGGGTGTAAATTTCCGTATTTTAGATTGTAGGGTTTCCTAAGCCAACTAGTCTATTTCTAAATGGTCTAAACGACAAGTCATTAGAAGTCTCAAATCGCCTCTTCACCGCCAATTGCGGCCAGGTAAGTGCCATGTGAGTGGGAGGCTCTCCACTACAAGTAGTGGCCCTAATTAAGTAACCACTCGCCTTAGACATACTTGTCTAGACACCACAAAGTCAGGTTTAGATAAACGATTGATGTCCACAACTTATCGTATTTCCTATTAAAAGATATTGATTTAAAATTGTATAAAACTTATTTAGAAAAGGTTTTATTAAGAAAATGGTATTTTAATGTAAAATCTTGTTTTATCGTATTCTAAGTTTTCAAGGTAGCGTGTTATGATTGCATATGAGTGTGTGAGGAGGTAGGTCATTACCTCGTGATCTACGTTAAGGTATAGCAATGTTAAAGGGTTAAATGTGATAAACTAAATATGGTGGTATTTAAGTGAAAGAATACGATATATTGCAAAACCTATCATTTCATGTGTGAAAACTTGTTCAAATTAACTTTTAAGTGATTAGTAGTCAACATTAAGATGTTTAAGCATTATGGAATTTGTGATAAGTAAGATTTTATGGAAAACCGAATCGGAAATCGGTTTGTTCCGATTTCCGTCGGGTTTATAAGTTCGTATTTTATGAAGGAAAAGAAAGGTAGAAAATAAGGGACTTACGGGTTTGGACAACGCTAGAGAGTGAGAGGGAAGTAGAGGGTCTGCCGGTGCATCGAATCGTCGTTGAGAGGTCCTAGCACGATCGCCGGAATTTCACCGTCGATTTCGTCAGCGCTTCGCCTTTCGCTCGTTTTCTAACGTACCAAGTTCTCGTGGAATTTTGGGAGAGTGGACTTAGAAATTTAGGATGAGAGGGTAGAGGGTATGGGGGTTTATATAGGGTTAGGCTAGGGTTAGGGTTTTTAATAAAAAAAATATAAAAATATATAAAATTATATAAAAATCATTAATCCTTGGAGTAAAAGGGATTTATTGGGCAATTGGTAACCGATCCAAGCATTTAGAGTGTGCAGGTGAGAAGACCAAGTCAAGGGAAAACTTTTCTCTGTTGACGACTCGGCCGTCCGGCAGAGTCCGGCCGGCGGCGCCGGACCTAGTCGGCCGGTTCACCGGCCGGCGGCGCCGAGTCGGGCCGAGTCAAAGTGTAGGGGGCCGGGGAATCTTCTGGGGAATTTAATGGTATATTTACTTTTATATGTCCAGTACAAATTTTGTGAGTTATGGCATTTTGACTGTTGACTTCCAAAAGAAATTAAAACAAAATAAATACAAAAATAATGTGGAGCATGGGATTTGAACTCTGGTGGCTTAGTTCAGCAGTGCAAGGTATTACTAATGAGCTACAAGCTCTTTCTTGTAATTATGGAGTGAAATAAATACTTAAAGAGATATCAGCCGCAATAAATACTCCAAGTATACATTGAATTTAAATCAATTCTTTGTACATTAAAAATGGAGTTGTTACAGTCTACCCTCCTTACAAAAATTTCGTCCTCGAAATTTACAACTTTTATTTGAGGATTAGTTTACAAAGAGGTGTGGATATCTAGTACGCATTTCATCCTCCCTTTCCCAAGTGGACTCTCCTGGAGTGTCTTTCCTCCACATCACTCGAACTAAGTTAACTTCCTTGTTCCGAAGTGTCTTCACTTTCCTGTTCAGGATCTCCACGGGCTGTTGCTCTCAAGACAAATCGGACTATATAGTGAGCTCGGAATGATCAAGAACATGGCTGGGGTCACTCACATACTTTCTGAGTTGGGATATGTGGAACATATTATGCACTCCTTCTAATGAGGGTGGAAGCGCTAAGCGGTATGCCACTTCACCGACTCATTCGAGTACGTCGAACGGTCCAATGTATCTCGGACTCAACTTACCCCGTCTTCCAAATCGAATCACTCTGCGGATCGGAGATATCTCCAAGAATACGTGATCTCCTGGCTGGAACTCCAAGTGTCGTCTCTTTGCATCAGCCCAGTGCTTCTGTCGATCTTGGGCTATGCGCATCCTTTCCCTGATAGTACGGACCATATCAACAGTCGCTACTATCATCTCTGGTCCAAGAAGTTCCCTATCTCCGATGTCGTCGCAACTTAATTGCGAACGGCACTTCCTTCTATACAATGCTGCAAAAAGTGCCATTCCTATGCTTGCTTGGTAGCTGTTGTTGTACAAAAACTCCACAAGATGTAGGTGATCTTCCCACGATCCTTTGAGGTCTAGCATACACGCTCTAAGCATATCCTCCAAGATCTGAATAGTTCGTTCTGACTGACCATCTGTTTGGGGATGATAAGCCGTGCTGAAGTTCAGACTTGTTCCCAAGCTTGCTTGCAGACTCTGCCAAAATTGCGATCGAAACCTGGTGTCACGATCGGAGACAATGCAGACCGGTACTCCATGAAGTTCACTATTTCCTGTATGAGTTCATGGGTATCAGAGATAGTACATTATAAAGAGTTTAAATCTTAATTAGATTATTACCTCTATATACTTCTTTGCTAGTGTCTCAGTTGATTGGCCAACTCGAAATGGGATGAAGTGAGCCGACTTTTTGAGTCGATCAACAATAACCCATATGGCATCGTTACCCTTTGTGCTGCGAGGGAGAGTAGTCACAAAGTCCATCGTGATGTGTTTCCATTTCCATTCTGGGATTGGTAACGGTTGAAGTAATCCAGCAGTCCTGAGATGTTCAGCCTTTACTTGCTGACACACCAAGCATTTTGCGACGCTTCTGGCTACTTCACGCTTCATTCCATGCCACCAATAATTCTGACGTAGATCTTTATACATTTTGGTACCTCCAGGGTGTACTGAATAGGGAGAGCTGTGAGCTTCTTTCATTAACTCTTCCCGAACAGGACCTTTTGGTACACACAATCTGCTGCCGTATCTCAAAGATCCGTCTTCATGGATGATGAAATCTGTTCTGAGTCCATTCTCCACTTGTTCTCTGATCTTTTGCAACTTAGCATCAGTTAGTTGAGCTGCTTTGATCTGATTGACAATGGTTGATTGAACTTGTAAATTCATCAAACTTGAAGCATTACCTAGCATGACTACTTCAATCTGCATCTGATGCAAGTCTTGTTGAAGCTTCCAATGAGCGGTGAGATTCATTGCAAATGGTTGGCGACTAAGGGCATCAGGTACTACATTCACCTTCCCTGGGTGATATTGCAAGTTGATGTCAAAGTCCGCCATGAGTTCTAACCATCTTCTCTGCTGCATATTCAACTCCTTCTGAGTAAACACGTACTTTAGGCTCTTATGATCTGTGTAGATGTTCACCCGTTCACCAAGTAGGTAATGACGCCAAATCTTGAGAGCAAAGATGACGGCTGCCAACTCCAGATCATGCGTCGGATAATTGCGCTCATGAATCTTCAGCTGTCTTGAAGCATAAGCCACAACTTTACTGTGTTGATGTAGAACACATCCTAATCCCTTAGCGGATGCATCGCAATGCACTTCGAATCCTCCAGATTGATCCGGTATGACGAGAATAGGTGCTGATGTCAACCTTGACTTGAGTTCTACGAAAGCTTGTTCGCATGTTTCTGACCACACAAATTCTTCATCTTTACGTGTGAGCTTGGTCAGGGGTGTTGCTATCTTCGAATAGCCTTCAATAAGCCTTCTGTAATATCCAGCTAAACCCAAGAAACTTCGAATATCCTTCACTGACTTTGGTGTAGGCCATTCTCTAACTGCCGAAACTTTCGCTGGATCCACAGAGATTCTTTCTCCTGATACGATATGTCCAAGAAAACCAACTTGATTTAGCCAAAACTCCCACTTGCTGTACTTAGCATAAAGCTGATGTTGTCGAAGGGTTTCTAGGATACTTCGTAGATGTTCTGCATGTTCTTTCCGACTCTTAGAATATACAAGGATGTCGTCGATGAAGATGACAACAAACCTGTCTAGATACTCCCGGAAAACTTGATTCATAAGGTTCATGAATATTGCGGGTGCGTTGGTCACTCCGAATGGCATCACTAGAAATTCGTAATGTCCATAGCGAGTTCTGAAAGCTGTTTTGTGAATATCAGCTTCCTTGACCTTCACTTGATGATAACCTGAACGAAGATCTAATTTAGAGAAAACACAAGATCCACTTAGCTGATTGAATAAATCATCGATGCGTCGGAGTGGATACTTGTTCTTTATAGTGACTTCGTTCAAGGCTCTGTAATCGATGCACATTCTGTATGAACCTTCCTTCTTCTTCACAAGTAGTACAGGTGATCCCCAACTTGAAGTGCTGGGATGAATCCATCCTTTCGCCAGTAATTCGTCCAACTGTGTTCGGACTTCCTTCAAACCTTCCGGACTTAAGCGATAGGGTGCTTTGATCACCGGTTGTGCTCCTGGTACTAAATCAATACTGAATTCAAGAGCTCGATCGGGAGGCAAACCTGATATATCGTCAGGAAATACATCGTCGAACTCTCGAACCACATCTGGTCTTGATCCTTCCTCCGCTTGAGCTGCTGCAACTACTGCTTCTCTTGGCTTTGCTTTGTAGGTACTTGGCTCCAGTGTACGGTCTCCGCTTTTGAAATAGAAGACTGGATGGTCTGGGATCTCGAATACTACCCTCCTTTTACGACAGTCGATGGTAGCATAAAAAGTTCCAAGCCAATCCATTCCTAGAACTACATCGAAGTTCGGTATGTCCAGCACTTTGAAGTCAGCATAAAACTCTCGATTGTAGACGACGACTGGACACAAGCTGTATCCCATAGTTGCCTTTAGAATGCCATTTCCTGAACTGACATTCCAGCTGGATACAAGCGGTGAGACTGGAATCGCATGGGTTCGGACAAACCGTTGCGACATAAAACAATGTGATGCTCCAGTATCAAACAGTGCAAGTGCAGGGATTGAGGATACTAAGATTGTACCTAAGGTAGGTGGGATTTGTTTTAGCTATAGGAAATATGTAACTAAGTAGTAGAATAGAAAAGCAAAGTTTGAAAAGAAAAGTTTACCAGTGATGACTTGGCCAGTGGCCTCAGCTTCTTCCACAGATATCGTGAAAGCCTAGCGCTTGGGTACATTCCTCCTGGCCTGAGGAGCATTCCTCGGAACGTTCCTTTGAGTTTGATGGAACTGACGAGGAGGTGGTGCAGCTTGTGGTCCTCTGGGTGGTGCAGGTCTGGGAGCAGGTGCCTGAAGAGCTGGTCGTTGCGGATAAGTAATTGCTAGCCTGGGTGCAGCAACTGAGTTCTGTCTTTGGGGACAAGACCCAATATCGTGAGTAGCTGAGCCGCAGACTAAGCAAAGGCGGTTGGTTCGACGGCAATCCTTCATCATATGTCCAGTTCTCTTGCAGTAGGTGCAAAAGGCTGGGCTGGGATGATGGGTTGGTACTCCGGGTCTCCTTGGCATGAAAGGTGGCCTGGACGAGGCTCCACCTGCCATCTGGTTGGCAGGGCGTTTGACTCCTGCAGACCGAGGTCTGCCCCTTACTTTTATCACTGTCTTATAACTGCGAGCAGCTTCCAGAGCATCCTCATGAGTCAAAAATTTTCCCGTGGCTAGAGCAGCTTGAATCTCCGTGTCCAGTCCTTGTTGAAAGCGACGGGCTCTGATCTCGTCTATCGGTATCAAGTATGCCGCGAATTTGTTTAAAGATTGTGTTAGCAGTGTAGTATGTGATATTTAAAAATTGAACTATTGTGACATATCTTACCGGCTTAACATGGTGAATTCAGCGTCGTATTCATCTACTGATTTGTCCCACATTGAACCCTGTTGTAGATGAATAAACTGCTGCTCCATGGCAAACTTAGCAGTCACAGGCAAGTATTTCGCAACGAACTTCTCGCGAAAAGTCTTCCATTCAATAGGCTGTACCAGACGACTTTCTTCCGCCTTCCACCAGTTGCGAGCATTATCCGTGAGCTGTAGCTTCGCCACACGGACCCAAGCTATGTCTGGAACTTGTGCTGCTGCCAGATCATCTTCGATACTTTGTGCCCATTCTTCATCTTCAAGAGGGCTTCCTTTACCAGAGAACTGCTTGGGGTGTAAAGCCCTGAATTGCTGTACTCTTGGTGCGTCGATCTCAGGACGGTTCAGGAGTTGTTGCTGTCCCTTAAGAAGGCTGCGAATCGTTTCAAGTAGCACTGTTTGCTCAGTGGGTGGTGCAGGAACAGTTGGTGCGAGGGGTAGTGTTGGAGGTGTGTTGTTGACGTTGGTGCTGGTGTTGTTCGGGGAATCCATAACCTTAAAGAAAAATTTGGGTTATGACAGATTCAAATACATGAAATGATAAGATTCAAGAAATAGAAATTTGTAAGATTCAAGAAACATGAATTGTAAAGAATGTTTTAGTTGCTGGTTCTTGTGTTATATTGCTTAGGTTGTTCACGCAGACCAGAACTGCATGATAGGGATTCATACAGCTCTGACCTGCATGGGCCACCAACAAAACCTGTCACGCCTCGCTTCCCGGTGTACGGCGAAGGGGACGCGACGAGATCCGCTACGTATATACTTAGAAGTACATACGCTAAGCGTATCTAAGCAATATAAAAGTAAATCACAAGAGACAAGAGATATAGAAATAACAGCAACTTTATTAATAACATTCTTTTGTATAATACATGAAAAGTAAATACAACTGAAATGAAAAGCGATGCCTAAACAATGGCATAACAGGAAGTGAAAATACTGAATAGAACAAGGTACAATGTCTAGAGCTCGGGGTCTTCGTGAAACTGATCCAAGTCTTCACCGGTGGGCTCGATCTCTGCTGGGTCCAAAGCACCTGACGACATTCAAAGAAGAAAGAAATAGAATGTTGTCAGCGAACATGTCGCTCGGTAAGTCCCAAAGATAAGAAAAGACAGAATAAGAGGTATTTTCTAAAGTATAATGTTGTAGAATATTATGTTCACGCTTTTGTTTGTAGCTTGGTACGGAAGGATGCCACTGTATACGAGAGGGGTCTCAGTATGCTAGAGACCAGGGCAAACGGAATGTACAAGGAACCGTTAAGCCACGGTACAACAGCAATGGAATATAGGTTAGGTGTCTTAATCTTACCGTCTCGTGCCACTTCTAACACCTTCCGCACCAATCTACCCCTTAAATCCCGTAGTGTTTTGATAGTATTGTTGTATTGTATTGTGTAAGTTAGATGACTGACCAAAACCATGATATCAGTAAACAGATTGTAACTGCATAATCAGGTAAATGGAATAACGGAATAATGGATGTATATCTATGGTTTGATTCAGTCAAGTTGTATAGATTGTTAACTGGATTCTGGGATTCATGTATTCATATTAAGTTGGAATATTAAAGGATATAGATTGACTTGAATCATATTCAAGTCAGAAATAATCAGACTCAAAACCGAGTCAGACTAAAAGAAATGTAAGTCGAAGTTCTATATTTGTTAGGGTCATTATTGTAATTTATAAAACTTGAGGGGGTTTTATGTAAAAATACTTTTATATAGTTTTCAAGATACACCTCAAGTATTTATTATTCGTCTTTATAGTTATAATGAGTGTGATTTTATTTTGTGTTATCTCTAGTGAAAATATCCTAATTACATAAATAAAGGTATTAATCTGTAATATTGATTTATTTGAAAATTCACGGTATTTTAATGTAACTTTTAATCTTGTAATTTTTAGAAAAAGGTGGAAATTTTATCTTATCATAAATTAGGTGTTTAAATGATAAATATACATATGTTTATACAAGAATAATTTTTAATAATTATTTTATTTTCCAAAAATCTCATTTTTCTTAAATGTCGTATTTTAAACCTTTCGAGACCGAATGCTCCTTGCGTAGGTCTGAATCTCGCACTACTAAGCCCGAGGGTGCACGATAAACCGTACTATCCCTAACGAGTTCCCCAAAGGTGGGTTGTAGTGGCGCTTTGCAAAGATTTAATAAATACTAGTCATTTAGAAAACGGTTTTATAAAGATAAGGTATTTATTTGTAGAAGGGTGTAAATTTCCGTATTTTAGATTGTAGGGTTTCCTAAGCCAACTAGTCTATTTCTAATTGGTCTAAACGACAAGTCAATAGAAATCTCAAATCGCCTCTTCACCGCCAATTGCGGCCATGTAAGTGCCAGGTGAGTGGGAGGCTCTCCACTACAAGTAGTGGCCCTAATTAAGTAACCACTCGCCTTAAACACACTTGCCTAGACACCACAAAGTCAGGTTTAGATAAACGATCGATATCCACAACTTATCGTATTTCCTATTAAAAGATATTGATTTAAAATTGTATAAAACTTAGAATGTTTAGAAAAGGTTTTATTAAGAAAATGGTATTTTAATGTAAAATCTTGTTTTATCGTATTCTAAGTTTTCAAGGTAGCGTGTTATGATTGCATATGAGTGTGTGAGGAGGTAGGTCATTACCTCGTGATCTACGTTAAGGTATAGCAATGTTAAAGGGTTAAATGTGATAAACTAAACATGGTGGTATTTAAGTGAAAGAATACGATATATTGCAAAAACTATCATTTCATGTGTGAAAACTTATTCAAATTAATTTTTAAGTGATTAGTAGTCAATATGAAAATGTTTAAGCATTATGGAATTTGTGATAAGTGATATTTTATAGAAAATCGAATCGGAAATCGGTTTGTTCCGATTTCCGTCGGGTTTATAAGTTCGTATTTTATGAAGGAAAAGAAAGGTAGAAAAAGGGGGACTTACGGGTTTGGACAACGATAGAGAGTGAGAGGGAAGTAGAGGGTTTGCCGGTGCGTCGAATCGTTGTTGAGAGGTCCTAGCACGATCGCCGGAATTTCGCCGTCGATTTCGTCAGCGCTTCGCCTTTCGCTCGTTTTCTAACATACCAAGTTCTCGTGGAATTTTGGGAGAGTGGAATTAGAAATTTAGGATGAGAGGGTAGAGGGTATGGGGTTTTATATAGGGTTAGGCTAGGGTTAGGGTTTTTAATAAAAAAAATATAAAAATATATAAAATTATATAAAAATCATTAAACCTTGGAGTAAAAGGGATTTATTGGGCAATTGGTAACCGATCCAAGCATTTAGAGTGTGCAGGTGAGAAGACCAGGTCAAGGGGAAACTTTTCTCTGTTGACGACTCGGCCGTCCGGCCGAGTCCGGCCGGCGGCGCCGGACCGAGTCGACCGGTTCGCCGGCCGACGGCGCCGAGTCGGGCCGAGTCAAAGTAGTGGGCCGGGGAATCTTCTGGTGAATTTAATGGTATATTATATGTCCAGTACAAATTTTGTGAGTTATGGTATTTTGACTGTTGACTTCCAAAAGAAATTAAAACAAAATAAATACAAATATAATGTGGGGCATGGGATTTGAACTCTGGTGGCTTGGTTCAGCAGTGCAAGGTATTACCAATGAGCTACAAGCTCCTTCTTGTAATTATGGAGTGAAATAAATACTTAAAGAGATATCAGCCGCAATAAATACTCCAAGTATATATTGAATTTAAATCAATTCTTTGTACATTAAAAATGGAGTTGTTACACGCATTATAGTCCCGGTAGTCAAGCTAATATCTTAAGGGCTTTATCAATAAGTATATGAGAGACAGTATAATAATACCAGCGAACATGTAAAGATAAAGGCAACCAGATAGCATACTATCATGTCGAGCAAGAAAGCCCTCTATATATATGTCCAAGCATCCGCTATATCGTATAATAATAGCCTCTAGGGCATACATATCACTAACATGTAAATAGTGTTCATTTGCATCAATATCCTAATGACCGTATTACACTAACAAGTGATAAATGTTAGTAATTGGATTGTGGTAAGTACGTCAGTGTAAAAGCGTGATTGAATAATGGAAGCAATACGTACTTGTACACAATCAGCGAAACCAGTTAATTATTGTATTGTCGATACATATGAAACATTTATAAGTGTAACTATAACTGGTATGGGACGGGTATGAAAGCATTTATATTAGTGTCATAGGTAAAATATCGAGCACTGTCCATTTATCTTGGATACCAGTCGAGACATGTTTAATGGAGACTCTGTCTCCAGTTCTCGCGTAGACTTGTCATAGAGCGACTAGTATTTGGATTCATGGTCGGTGTTTGATGTAGACCGCGGGGTGTGGGGTTGTTTGAGTATGAGTTCGTTCAACGGAATCTCAGGAGTCCCACTGCCGGCATATTTAGTGATTTCGGGATTTGTACTGATAGTGTTTCTGATTCTTACTGATAGTAATTTGGGCCTGTGTTCCCTTACCCCTGGGGCTTATCCTTGGGTTGGGATACTTCTGCGGTGGTTGATACTTATACTTGGACCGACAATAAGTTTAGCGACTTGGACATTGAGACTTAGAGACTGATTGCTTTAGTAACATGGACATTGTATTGATTACTGATCTGGTACACTTGTTTTATCGTTACATGTACCGGCTATTTCATGCTCGCGTCATTACTCTATACTTACTTATTTATGTTTATCATCATTGCACATATTACATATTTATATTTATTTCTATTTTGTCGCTCTGACGACTTGAGTATGCATGCTCAGAGTGAGAAGTGGATTTAGATCGGATCAGGATCTGTCTTATCTTAAGAATATTGCGAACATCTAGATCAGCGACATCAGCGCTATCATTCCCTTTTACTCTATCTGGTTAGTTTTATAACTGTTTTGATAGAATTAGTGACTGCAATTCTCATTACTTATGCTATGATTACTGATTACCACGTAATGCTAGAAGCCAAAGTATGACTACGGCAGGACATTTCCTTGACCGTAGGAGCATGACTGGTCTTGTTACCCTCGTATTCTGTATTTCGGTTCCAACCGTTTAGAAGACTATAGAAAGGAAAGTCCTGCCCGATTCTGCAACGTTCGTAGCCTTCTTATGTGTCGAGACGAATAGTCTACACGTTCATCGCTTCCATGTCAGCGACCGAGATAAGTGACACCTCACTTGCTCTACATGCTATAAGACATTAGTTTGTCAAATTTATAATTATATTGATATTATATTTACACTGTAATTATCGTTACATTCTAATGTGTGACCGTCGTTATCCAATTATATTGAGTAGAACACATTCGGGTTTAATATTACCTTTCTAGTACCATGTAGAATTTGTAGTGATTAAATCACAATTTAATTAATTGGATAAAACCGATGTTTCAATCGTGACATAGATATAATGCATGAGTGTTCGACGCGAATTCTAAACCAAAACCTAAATAAAAATAGCAAAATTTATGATCGATAAATCCCTTTACTGTTTATAATTATCGTGAAGAAATTTGAATGCAAAATAACGTTGTTTCACACAAGAAACGACGCCCCCAAAAGACGACGTTGAATCTGGAATTCACCGCACATGCCACGTTTTAAAATCTATATTAAATTAAATACAACTCTCAACTTAATGTTTTAGGACTCGTATTGAAGTCAGATAAACCTAAAGTATCCCATAGTTGATCTCTGAATTTTAATTAGTTATAACGACGAAAACTGAGACGATTCATGACTCTGAACCGCAGTCCGAAGCAAGAATCTCCGCCTTTACTTGTTTTAGAACGTACATATCGCACCGTTAAATGCACAACTATGCGGAACCATATATTGAAGCGTATAGAATTTAATTATCCTTCTAATGGTACTGGTCTCATTGCATTCCAGTGTCGTTTGATATTTATAACACCTTTTAAACTGTTGATGTGTTCTGCAGTTTCATGCAGGAACAGAATGATTACCTTAACCTTAGACAGTGAATATCTCACTGTGTAAAGAGGATATTATTGATCCGTCTAATTCGTTGGAAACATAACAGATAAATATAAATATTATCTAACTGTAGCGTCGCCTAATTATGATCCCAACAGAGAGTAAAACGTGTTACAAAATGAACTTCCAGTTCAGAAAATGGATTTTCAGCAGTAAACACTTAAAACCTGATACCCGTTTGACTCGAAACCAATTTTACCGTACAGATAATTTAATACTCTGTTTACTCCCTTTATATTGTTTCGCCAAATTATGCACGTGTGATTTTATATGATTTTTCTAATCCAACCGACACCGGCTGCTCATATGTAATGAATAGTGCATATACTATATCCCCATCATGTTGCATGACTGCTATACCCCTGTAAATAGTTTTCATTTGCATCAATATCCTAGTGACCGTGTTACACTACCAAGTGATAAATGTTAGTGATTGGATTGTGGCAAGTACATTAGTGTAAAAGCGTTATTGAGTAATGGAAGTGATACGTACTTGTACACAATCAGTGGAACTAGTTAATTATTGAATTATCGACACCTATGAGACATATATAAGTGTAACTATAACTGGTATGGGATGAGTATGGAAGCACTTATATTAGTGTCATAGGTAAGATATCGAGCACTATCTATTTATCTTGGATACTAGTCAAGACATGCTTGATGGAGACCATGTCCCCAAGTCTCGCGTCGACTTGTCATGGATCGACTAGTATTTGGATTCATAGTCAGTGTTTGATGTAGAGCCCGGGGTGTGGGTTAGTTTGAATGTGAGTTCGATCAACGGAATCTCAGGAGTCCCACTGCCGGTATATTTAGTGATTTCGGGATTTGTACTGATAGTGTTTCTGTTTCTTACTGATAGTGATTCGGGCCCGTGTTCCCTTGCCCCTGGGGCTTACCCTTTGGTTGGGAATACTTATGCGGTGGTTGACGCTCACACTTGGACTGACGATAAGTTTAGCGACTTGGACATTGAGACTTAGAGACTGATTGCTTTAGTAACATGGACATTGCATTGATTACTGATCTGATACACTTGCTTTATCGTTACATGTACCAGCTATTTCATGCTCGCGTCATTACTCTATACTTACCGATTTATGTTTATCATTATTGCACATATTACATATTTATATTTATTTCTATTGTGTCGCTCTGACGACCTGAGTATGCATGCTCAGAGTGAGAAGTGGATTTAGCTCAGATCATGATCTGTCTTATCTCGAGAATATTGCGGACATCTAGATCAGCGACGTCAGCATTATCATTCCCTTTTGACTCTATCTGATTAATTTTATAACTGTTTTAATAGAATTAGTGACTGCAATTCTCATTACTTGTGCTATGATTACTGATTACCATGTAATGCTAGAATCCGGAGTATGACTACGGAAGGATATGTTCTTGACCGTAGGAGCATGGCTGGCCTTGTCACGCTCGTATTCCATATTTTGGAAAGTGGGGCATGACATGGTTTTGTTGGTATTAGAGCCAGATTTGTTAGGAATGAGATTACAGTTTCCGACTAGGGCTTGACAATTTAAGTCGCCCATTCGGTCTAAATTGTAGATTTGTTGTCCTCGATTAGGATCCCTATAGTTTGTCAAGGTATATTTTTGACTCCGTCCGCTAGAGTTTTGGGTGACTTGGTAGAGTTATATGATTGTAACTATGAACTGTAGTATAGTTACAAGGCAGCACCCTGCTTGAGTGTTTCAGAATCATGGCTTCCCACGACTCTCCTTCCACCTCCGATTGCAGGATCACCCCGCCGAGATTTTGGGCGTACTGCAAGGATTGAGAGAAGCCCAAGAGAGAACGAATGATCTTTTAACTGAGGGGTTAAGGAAGCGGCTAGTTCGAGCACCAGGAGAAGTCCCGATCGTGAGGCAATCCCTGTTAATAAAAGAGGAGGTGTACAGATGAAGCGCCCATTTGTCTCTCAGCTTGGGGAGCAGCAGAGAACCCAAGTATGTGGTTATTGCAAGAGACTGGGGCAACTTCAGAGAGAACTTCGCCGGGACAAGGGGCAATGCTTGATTTGTGGATCCGGCAACATCTTGTCAATGGTTTCTCTAGAAGGAAAGAGCTGCAAGGAGGATATTCGTCAACGCCCTCCACATCTGCTTGAGCGACTTGTTTATTTTCATACTTTGAATTTCGAGGATGTCATGGACCCAGCACCGGATTCAAACTTGCCTTACGAGATCACAGAGATTTAGATATCGACGCGGAGTTATCACTTTTTCTGCTGCCTACCATAAAGACATTGTTATTTTATTGGATTAGTTGTTTTTTCGTTCAAATCTTATATCTATTGAACTCGGTTTAAATGTGAAGAAAAAAATAAAAACAAGAAAAAAAAAGAATAAGAAAATATAATAAAATAATAAATATTTGAGTTGTAATTAACTACTTTTGTTTTCTTCACTTTCTCTAAGTACTCTACTATTTTCAAATTTTTTATAGTTCTAACTTACACTTCATATGTTATTTTCTAGTCAGATTTCCTATTAATACTTTCCATTCTATCGTCCTCTTATTATGAAGTTCCATCTTCGTGCCTTTGTCTTGAATTTTTCTGCTCTAATTACAGGATGTCATTTTGAGTTATTTGCTACGCTATATGTAACACCCTAGTTCATTTATATCAGTTCTAGTTCAAATATTTCTTTATTTATGATATTTTCCTGATTTACTGTGTTTTGGGTGCGAATAGTTTTTTGACATCTGTATTGGCATCCGACCCGACCCACATGCTTGAAACCAGTCTTGATTCATGTTTGTGATTTATCCTTGCTTGTTACGTGGATCCGTGCACTTTCATTTATACATCCTGTATACTGGCATTTATCTGGCATTTATCTGGCATCTTAAATATAATATTTAAAGTCATATAAAATATTTTAAAAAATATCTAGCATTGCTTGCATCATACCCCTAACCCTGTGGTAGCATCCGCGCATTTTGTTCTCGTCCCGTTCAGTGAAACGGATTTGTTTGGATGGCTACGCGCACGTGCATGCATCCGTTCTTGGGGGTATGCATTTTTCGTTATCTGGATATTCAACTTTAATTTTGGTCGATATATATATTTTTCGTGTTTTAAAACTGAATTTTAGACCCGACTCGAGTATGTTTTGGACTATATTTGTATTTATCAGAATATCAAATTTTATTTATATAATATTAATTTTATAAACTGATACAAATTAAAATTTAGTTAACTAATAAAAGATTTTTTTAAATTTAAATCTAAACTAAGTTTCTAACAAACTAACAACCCATCTCTCTCTCCTTTGTATATATATATTTATATATTTAATTTTTTCTTCCTTATTTAATACACAGTCTCTTCTTCTTACTTCTTCTTCTTCTTCTTTCTTCTTTCCTTTTCTTGATCTTGTTTCTTGATTCCGGTGATCACCGCCGGAGCCGTGCTCGTCGCTGACGATCCGAGTGATCCAGTGAACGCACCTTACCTGTATGATCACCCTCTTGCCTTGCCTGGACCCGTCCCGCGTGCCGTGTGTGCGTTGCGACGATTTACTGACGTCGGATGTGCCTTGCGTATCCGTCGCGTGATTCGATTGAGGCAAGTTTACCTTGCTACATGCTATGTTACTATATTTACATCCATTTGAATAAATATAATACATGTATTTAAAATTATGCATCCCATGTTATAGTTTTACAGTTTTACGACGTCCGTTTGTATCCGTACAATTTATTTCATATCTAGTGCATGCAAATTTATCTTGTTACATGCTAAACTACAATATATTGCACCCATTTGAATAATAACATCACATAATATTTAGTTATGCATCCCACATTACCATTTTACAGTTTTACTGTCTTCGGACATCCGTATGCATCCATATCACTATTTACATATCTAGTCGCATGCTAATTCATCTTGCTACATGCTATGTATCTTATTTTGCATCCATATGAATAAAAATATCACATGTTGATTGCACTGTACATCCATATTAAAGTTTTACCATTTTCGGATACCCGTTTGCATCCATATCATTTAAAATATATATCGTCGTAATATTTCTTATTATTATCTTTAATTATTTTATAATCTGCATTTTATAATGGTATACAAAATATAGTTTGAAAATATTATAGTTTACATATGAAACGTCGTTGCAAAGCGGATACGACAAATCTGAAATTTACTGTACACCTTAGCTTATAAAATTCATTATAAATCATAGAAAAATTATTAGTATACGTTCTTTAGTTTGTTACGAAGATAACTCATAATACTATAACTCTATGAAATATTTACTTTCAAAATAAATTGTTTAAATAACATAAAATGCAAATGAAAATATCTCTAAACTGATGTCCAGGGAAATTCCAGCAGCAAACTTTCAACCTCAAGCGTTCATAGCTTTTTGTAAGAACAATCTGAGATATTTAAACTTATAAAAATGAAAACCTTATTGAATTATCTTTGTTTTGGTATAAGACATGTCCATTTTGGAGAACGTTTGTTATTTTTAAGCTATTTTACAAATCAGGGTGACGCTGAATTTCTGAACGGAACTTTCTTGTGCATGGTTAATCAATACCACTTTTATAGTTATTAATCAGTTTGAATATATTATCCATGTTAATATTATTATATCAATATCTATTTAATAAATAATAGTGCTTGTGTTTTAATATTCAGCAAATTTTACCGATTTACAGTTTATAGTATCCGTCTGTATCCGTACGGTTTATTACATATCTAGTTGCACACCGAGACCATATTATTTCATGTTACTGTTGTATTAGTGCACCATGCTTGATAAATGTGCATCCTACTTAGTCATGATGTGACCCCTGATCGATATTTATGCATCCATGCTTTTATTGTATATCCGTACTTTCAGCTTGATTCAATACTTGCTACAGTTTGATTATGAGCACCCGTTTGACACCTGTGCACTACTTGACATGACCTGATACACCACTACTTGACATGACTTGATACATGTATATTACCGGACATGACCTGATATATCACTACTTGACATGTTACCTGATCCTGTTTCTAAAGCCGACAATCCTGACATGTTGTCCCAATGGACATATCCTGTTGTCTGTATAGACAAACATGTTTCTGCTTGATCCTGTATTGGCATTAGTCTCAGATTTATCAATACCTGACTTGAACACATAACTTGGGGGTATGGGGAAATCAATGATGAAACCTGACTTGTAACTCAACAGTTCGACGCTTATACCGATTAGTTTTGGGGGCTAGGCCAATCCCGGAATGATGTTGCTGACATCATTCGTCTGTACATGTTTCCTGTTTGTGCTTAGCGGCACGTCTCGGATTCATCCCCGAGAGTCTGGACCGTGGTCCCGGGTACGCACGGGATACTATTGAGTTACATCGATAATTCATTAAATTGATTTCAAAGACTTAAGAGTAGTTAACCCAGTATTTAGTTCAGATTACTCACTGCACATCACTTATGCTTTTACCCTTCACAGTTCCATATTTATGTTACCGTTATACTCTTATAACTGTTTATACTCATGCCTGCATGACTTGTTACCTCCTGATTATATTATTGTTGATATTATGACGCACTGACGTCTTGGTTTTGCATGGCCCAGATCCTCTACCTTTGTCGCAGGCTGATCAGGATTACTTCCGCCGTTAGGCCGAGCAGTGATGATCCAGTTAGTATCCAGTTTAGTTATGTTTTACTTTCCAGATGTTTTTCTCTTTGGATTTATTGCTTCCGCATATTATTTCTTGACTCGTTTATTCTGACATATGGACATGTACTAGATAGTTTATTTTATTTCTACTGTTCTTGATATCTTATAGACAGCCGTAATATGACTGTGGAGTGATGTTTCCTAACCACAGGTAGAATGGTTGGCTCTGTCACGTGCCGATCTTAGCGCACTCTGGGAAGCAGGGCGTAACAGGGTTTGTTTGGTATCAGAGCCATAAGATTTAGGTTAATCGGGTTTGATTCTTTTGTAGTTGGATATTGGACCCAATACACGAATCAGAAAACTCGTAATTAGGAGTATGACCTGCCACTTTACTATCTTGCCATTCTTGAATCATATCTTTCTCTTGACCCCTTTCTTTGACGAGATAGAATGACGTTGCATCTCGGCTTGAAATCTTTTGGTTCCTTATTGTTTCTCCCGTCCTATTCCTTTGATTCTTATACTAGGATTTAGGCGACTTAAACGGAGTTATATGATTGTAACTATGAACTGCAGCATGGTTACAATGCGGTACTCTATTTAAGTAACTTGGAGTCCTGGTCTTGATTCATTTACTTATTCCATGGTCGTTTTATTACCTTGGTTCTCTCAGTTTCATTGCTTACCAGTTTATATTTTGCAGATTTCTTAGAGATCGATACAGGCAGTTATGGTGTTGTCTTGGGAATGGATTTTCTCGGCACTTTCCACGCTCATATTGATTGTAGGGCAAAGAAAGTGATTTTCCAGACTCCCGAACATCCGGATTTTGTCTTCACAGGAGGAAGCAGTTCTGTCGGGCCAGTCGAGTTTAGGGCTAGACCGACAAATAATGTTCTTTCGTCAATGGAAGTTGATAAAGAGGAAGCGTCAGCTGTAGTTTGAGAGTTCATGGACGTGTTCGAGGATATCTCAGGTTTACCGCCAAAACGAGATGTGGAGATCGCGATCGATCTTGTTCCTGGTGCACCGCTAATATCAAAGGCGTACTATCCGATGGCACCAGTGGAGTTGGAAGAAGCCAAGAAGCAGGTTACCGAATTGCTAGAGAAGGGTTGGATTCGCAGCAGCAATTCACCTTGGGGAGCTTCAGTTCTTCTAGTAAAGAAGAAAGATGGCATAAGGAGAATGTGCATCGATTATCGAGAATTAAATCGGGTGACTATTAAGAACTAGTACCCGATCCCTCGCATTGGCGAATGGTTCGAGCAACTCAGTAGCGCGAGGATATTCTCGAAGCTGGATTTGCGGTCCAGATATCATCAAGTTCGAGTTAAATTAGAAGATATTTGCAAGACTGCCGAACTCGGTATGGACATTACGAGTATTTAGTGATACCATTCGGAGTCACGAATGCACCGGCGATATTTATGGACTTGATGAACCGAATCTTTTCACTGTTCTTGGACCAGTTTATAGTGGTGTTCATCGATGATATTCTGGTCTATTTGAGGAGCCTTGAAGAGCATGCAGAACACTTGAAGACCGCACTGCAGACATTGAGGCAAGAAAGATTATATGCGAAGATGAGCAAGTGTGAGTTTTGGCTTGAAGAAGTGATGTTTTTGGGGCACGTCGTATCCGGAGATGGAATCGCCGTTGATCCCGAGAAGATTGCAGCAGTTCGAGATTGGCCGATTCCGAAGAATGTAGCAGAGATCAGAAGTTTCCTTGGACTTGCCGGCTATTACAGAAGGTTTGTAGAGAATTTTTCCCGTTTGGCTGAGCCTTTGACAAATCTTACGCGTAAAGAAGTACCGTTCATATGGATGGATAAATGTGCGTCAGCTTTTGAGGCGTTGAAGGAAATGTTGATAACCGCTTCTATTTTGACCATACCAGACAGTTCCGGAGAATTGGTGATTCATAGCGATAGCGATACATCTGGGAAAGGTTTGGGATGTGTTTTGATGCAGTATGGGAGGGTTATAGCTTATTCATCGAGACAATTGAAGATCCACGAGAAAAATTACCCAACTCATGATTTGGAGCTTACAGCAGTGATTTTCGCTTTAAAGATTTGGAGACACTACTTATTGGGCGAAAGAGTCAAATTATTCATCGATCACAAAATGCCTAAAGTATGTGTTTACACAGAAAGAGCTTAACATGAGACTGCGTAGATGGTTGGAGCTGATGGCTGACTATGATCTTGATCTCAAGTACCATCCGGGGAAAGTTAATGTAGTGCCGGATGCGCTTAGTCGGTTGCTAGCAATTCGGATGTTGACTGCACAGAAGGAGTTTATCGAAGATTTTCGGAGATTCGAGTTGAAAATCGTACTACCGCATTCTTCGGGACAGTTGATGCAGCTGCAAGTATAGTCGTCATTGATCGAGAGTATTAAAGCAGCGCAATCGCAGGACCCAAGATTGCAGAAGTTTCGAGAACAGGTTGAAGCTGAACTCCGTACGGACTTGTTAATTCATGAAGATGGTTCGTTGCGGTATGGTAGCCGTTTGTGTGTGCCAAAAGGAGATATTCGCAAAGAAGTATGAAGGAGGCACACAGTTCCGAATATTCCGTACATCCAGGAGGCACGAAGATGTACCGTGATCTACGACAGCATTTCTGGTGGGAAGGTATGAAAAGGGAGATTGCTCGCTTTGTAGCGAAGTGCTTGGTGTGTCAGCAAGTTAAGGCTGAACATCAAAGAGTTGCTGGTTTATTGCAACCACTTCCGATTCCTCAATGGAAGTCGAAATATATAACCATGGATTTCGTGACAAGCTTTACCGCGGAGTTCAAAGGGAAACAATGCAGTTTGAGTGATTGTTGATCGATTGACCAAGGCAGCTCATTTCATACCGTTTCGAGTTGGTTAGTCAACGAAAGCATTGGCAGAACGGTACATGCAGGAGATTGTAAAATTGCATGGAGTACCTGTGAGCATCGTTTCCGATCGTGACACCCGATTCTTATCGCACTTCTGGAGGAGTTTACAGGAAAGCTTGGGGACGCGATTGAAGTTTAGCACAGCTTATCATCCTCAGACAGATGGCCAGTCAGAGAGAACGATCCAAACTCTTGAAGACATGTTGAGAGCTTGCATGTTAGACTTCAAGGGTTCGTGGGAGGATCATCTACACTTGGTGGAGTTCTCGTACAACAACAGTTTTCAGATGACTATTCAGATGGCTCCATTCGAAGCGTTGTATGGTCGCAAGTGTCGTTCACCTGTTTGTTGGGACGATATTGGAGACCGAAGATTGTTGGTACCGGATTTGATCGTGCAAACAGTAGAGAAGGTTATACCATCCGGAATCATATGAAGGCAGCACAAGATCGACAGAAGAGTGGGGCCGATACATCGAGAAGACCTCTAGAGTTCATTGTTAGTGATCTGGTATTCTTGAAGATATCACCGACTAGAGGAGTGATTTGTTTTGGGGGTCGAGGCAAGCTTAGTCCTCGATTCGTGGGGCCTTTCGAGATTTTGGAGCGTGTTGGTGAAGTGGCTTATCGATTGGCTTTACCACAATCTTTGGCGAATGTTCATGACGTGTTTCATGTATCTCAACTCCGTAAATATGTTCGATATGAAACGCATGTGCTGGATCATTCAGAGCTGATTGTAAAAGAGGATTTGACCTTTGAGGAACGACCGATGTCAATTGTTGATCGAAAAGAAAAGGTCCTTAAGAACAAGGTTACCCCACTCGTACTTGTTTCTTGGGAAAATCACTCGCACGGAGAATCGACTTGGGGACGAGAAGATGAGATTCGACAGAAGTTTCCACATTTATTCTTATAGATTATTAATTGTTTATCTTTTCTTGTTTTTGGAATTTCGAGGACGAAATTCTTTTTGTAGTTGGGTATAATGTAACACCCTAGTTCATTTATATCAGTTCTAGTTCAAGTATTTCTTTATTTATGGTATTTTCCTGATTTACTGTGTTTTGGGTGCGAATAGTGTTTTGACATCTGTATTTGCATCCGACCCGACCCACATGCTTGAAACCAGTCTTGATTCATGTTTGTGATTTATCCTGGCTTGTTATGTGGATCCGTGCACTTTCATTTATACATCCTGCATACTGGCATTTATCTGGCATCTGCATTTTAAATATAACATTTAAAATCACATAAAATATTTTCAAAAAATATCTAGCATGGCTTGCATCATACCCCTAACCTTGTGGTAGCATCCGCGCATCTTGTTCTTGTCTCGTTCAGTGAAACGGATTTGTTTGGATGGCTACGCACACATACGTGCATCCGTTCTTGAGGGTATGCATTTTTCGTTACCCGGATATCCAACTTTAATTTTGGTCGACATATATATTTTTCGTATTTTAAAACCGAATTTTAGACCAGACCCGAGCATGTTTTGGACTATGTTTGTATTTACCAAAATATCAAATTTTATTTATATAATATTAATTTTATAAACTGATACAAATTAAAATTTAGTTAACTAATAAAAGATTTTTAAAATTTAAATCTAAACTAAGTTCCTAACAAACTAACAACCCCCCCTCTCTCTCCTCTGCATATATATATATATATATATATATATATATATATATATATATATATTTATTTATTTATTTATTTATTTTTTTCTTCCTTATTTAATACACAACCTCTTCTTCTTACTTCTTCTTCTTCTTCTTCTTTCTTCTTTCTTTTTCTTGATTCCGGTGATCACCACCAGAGCCGTACTCGCCGCTGACGATCCGAGTGATCCAGCGAACGTACCTTGCCTATGTGATCACCCTCTTGTCTTGTCTGGACCCGTCCCGCGTGCCGCGTGTGTGTTGCGACGATTTACCAACGTCGAACGTGCCGTGCGTATCCGTCGCGTGATTCGATCGAGGCAAGTTTACCTTGCTACATGCTATATTACTATATTTACATCCATTTGAATAAATATAATACATGTATTTAAAATTATGCATCCCATGTTATAGTTTTACAGTCTTACGACGTCTGTTTGCATCCGTACAATTTATTTCGTATCTAGTGCATGCAAATTTATCTTGTTACATGCTAGACTTCAATATATTGCACCCATTTGAATAATAACATCACATAATGTTTAGTTATGCATCCCACATTACCATTTTACAGTTTTACTGTCTTCGGACATCCGTATGCATCCATATCACTATTTACACATCTAGTCGCATGCTAATTCATCTTGCTACATGCTATGTATCTTATTTTGTATCCATATGAATAAAAAATATCACATGTTGATTGTACTGTACATCCATATTAAAATTTTACCGTTTTCAGATACCCGTTTACATCCATATCATTTAAAATATATATCGTCATAATATTTCTTATTATTATTTTTATTTAGTTTATAATCTGCATTTTATAATGTTATACAAATTATAGTTTGAAAATATTATAGTTTACACATGAAACGTCGTTGCAAAGCGGATACGACAAATCTGAAATTTACTGTACACCTTAGCTTATAAAATTCATTATAAATTATAGAAAAATTATTAGTATAACTTGTTTAGTTTGTTACGAAGCTAACTCAGAATAATATAACTCTATGAAATATTTACTTGCAAAATAAATTGTTTAAATAATGTAAAATGCAAATGAAAATATCTCTAAACTGCTGTCCAAGGAAATTCTAGCAGCAAAATTTCAATTTCGAGTGTTCATAACTTTTTGTAGGAACAATCTGAGATACTTCAACTTATAAAAATGAAAACCTTATTGAATTATATTTGTTTTGGTATAATACACGTCCATTTTGGAGAACGTTTGTTATTTTTAAGTTATTTTACAAATCAGGGTGACGCTGAATTTCTGAACGGGACTTTCTTGTGCATGGTTAATCAATACCACTTTTATAGTTATTAATCCGTTTGAATATATTATCCATGTTAATATTATTATATCAATATCTATTTAATAAATAATAGTTCTTGTATTTTAATATTCAACAAATTTTACTGATTTACAGTTTTATAGTATCCGTCTGTATGCGTACGGTTTATTACATATCTAGTTGCACGCTGAGAACATATTATTTCATGTTACTGTTGTATTAGTGCACCATGCTTGATAATTGTGCATCCTACTTAGTCATGATGTGACTCATGATCGATATTTGTGCATCCATGCTTTTATTGTACATCCGTACTTTCAGCTTGATTCAATACTTGCTACAGTTTGATTATGAGCACCCGTTTGACACCTGTGCACTACTTGACATGACCTGATACACCACTACTTGATATGACTTGATACATGTACACTATCGGACATGACCTGATATATCACTACTTGACATGTTACCTGATCCTGTTTCTAATGCCGACAATCCTGACATGTTGTCCCGATGGACATATCCTGTTGTCTGTATAGACAAACATGTTCCTGCTTGATCCTGTGTTGGCATTAGTCTCAGATTTATCAATACCTGACTTGAACACATAACTTGGGGGTATGGGGAAATCAATGATGAAACCTGATTTGTAACTCAACAGTTCGACGCTTATACTGATCAGTTTTGGGGGGTAGGCCAGTCCCGGAATGATGTTGCTGACGTCATTCATCTGTATATGTTTCCTGTTTGTGCTTAGCGGCACGTCTCGGATCCAGCCCCGAGAGTCTGGACCGTGGTCCCGGGTACACACGGGAGTTACATTGATAATTCATTAAATTGATTTCAAAGACTTGAGAGTAGTTAACCCAGTATTTAGTTCAGATTACTCACAGCACGTCACATGTGCTTTTACCCTTCACCGTTCCATATTTATGTTACTGTTATACTCTTATTACTGTTTATACTCATGCCTGCTTGACTTGTTACCTCCCGATTATATTATTGTTGATATTATGATGCACTGACGTCTTGGTTTTGCATGGCCCAGATCCTCTACCTTTATCGCAGGCTGATCAGGAGTACTTCCGCCGTTAGGCCGAGCAGTGATGATCCAGTTAGTATCCAGTTTAGTTATATTTTACTTTCCAGATGTTTTGCTCTTTGGATTTATTGCTTCCGCATATTATTTCTTGACTCGTTTATTCTGGTATATGGACATGTACTACATAGTTTATTTTATTTCTACTGTTCTTGATATCTTATAAGCAGCCGTAATGTGACTGTGGAGGGATATTTTCTTACCACAGGTAGCATGGTTGGCTCTGTCACGTGCCGATCTTAGCGCACTCTGGGAAGTGGGGCGTGACACTATATTTCTTTTAATGTCGTATTGTTTATTATACCGTTATCATTCTTATTCGTTTCGTTTGTTGGCGTTCTTTTGATTAATTTTCAAAGTTTATATTATTAGCGGTTTGATTTTTCTTTAAAATGAGTTTCATATTGATTTTCTATATAGTATTCCCTTTTCTTTGTTCATATTTATGCCAACTATCTTTTGTTTTCTTATTTACATTTACTTACGTATTCTTGTATTCCAATCGATTTAAATTTTCTATTTACTATAATATAAATTATGGTTATCTTGTATGCTAATACATTTTTATTTACTTGTACATATATCATTATTTCGGTATTATCTTAGTTTCTTTTATATTGTATTATCTCCGCACTTTCACAAATATAGTTTAGTCTTGGTCTTTACGTTAATTGTTAATATCTAGTTGTTTATTAGCCACCTATGTTTTCATTTTTTTTCTTCTGTATTTTACTGTATGAGCATTCTCAATCTATTATATAATTGCTAGTTTGAGTGTGAGTTCGATCAACGGAATTTCAGGAGTCTCACTGCCGGCATATTTAGTGATTTTGGGATTTGTACTGATAGTGTTTCTGATTCTTACTGATAGTAATTTGGGCCCGTGTTCCCTTACCCCTGGGACTTACCCTTGGGTTGGGGATACTTCTGCGGTGGTTGACGCTCACACTTGGACTGCCGATAAGTTTAGCAAGTTGGACATTGCATTGCTTACTGATCTGCATTATTGCTGATATGATACACTTGCTTTATGTTACATGTACCGGCTATTTCATGCTCGCGTCATTACTCTATACTTACTGATTTATGTTTATCATCATTGCACATATTACATATTTATATTTATTGCTATTGTGTTGCTCTGACGACCTGAGTATGCATGCTCAGAGTGAGAAGTGGATTTAGCTCGGATCAGGATCTGTCTTATCTCGAGAATATTGCGGACATCTAGATCAGCGACATCGGCGCTATCATTCCCAATTACTCTATCTGGTTAGTTTTATAACTGTTTTGATTGAATTAGTGACTGCAATTCTCATTACTTGTGCTATGATTACTGATTACCACGTAATGTTAGAAACCGAAGTATGACTACGACATGATATTTTCTTGACCGTAGGAGCATGGCTGGTCTTGGCACCCTCGAATTCCGTATTTTGGAAAGCATGACGTGACAAAATGGGTCTAAAATATTCATTTAAAAAAACAATTAAGAAGATGAGTTTAAGAAAAAAATGAGGGTAAGCAATAATAAAGAAAGAATAATAAAGAAACCAAGGAAAACTATCGCTACATAATAAAAAAAATCTCATGTTTTAATATTTTAAATATCATTAGAAGGATATTATTACCAATGAATACATAATAACGTATACAAATTAGGATTTGAGTTGAAGTATTAACAAAATATACTTTTGGGTTTTTCTTCTTCGTAATTTTGGAATTTTGTGAGTTTAAAAATAAGTCATCTATCCATACTTGGCTGGAAAACATTTTCCATTTTGAAAATACATAAAAACACGAAGAAGAAGGTTTTAAAATTTTTGTTTCTTCTTTCCGTCCGATTCTATTTAAATTTGTGGGTTTCAAAAAAGAAGGTTTCAAAAATGTTGTAGGAAAATAAAACGAAAAGAAAACTCAGTTGTAAGTAATAATTACTCAATCTTCCCACCATTTCTGGTCTCTTGCCCAGCACTTTTCTTTGATATCATTACGCATGAACCATGCTACCTTTCATTATTTCATCACTGAAAGTTATATGCCAGCACAGGCTACCAAATCAAATCTAATTTGAAAGTTAACCCTAAACCAATAGAAATCTTATTAGATATTTAGGCGCCAATGCATCCAGATATGTAAAAAATAAATATAAATATGTGCTTAAATGACCAGCAATGTCCCTACAGGCCCTTCCCAGCAGCGCCCTCACCCATAGTCCCACCTGCCAATGTGTGTGTTAGGGGAGGGGGTGAAAGTATACTGCTGATGATGCTCATAAGTGGGAACTCCACAGATCTTGACACGTGGTAGCTGATGTGTCCCGAGGCTCACGGGAAAAGAACAAGCACCACACATTGGAGGCGTCCCCATCATTCCGAGGCATGACCCGACCTCAGATGGATCCCTGAACACTCCTATGCTCGTCTTGTAAATAACCATTGGCTCGCCTCCAAGCCTTTCTACACGCTGAACTAACTCGGCCTCCTTGCTCGCTTCCAAGCTATCATAGAACCGAGCTTCCTCGGTTTCCCGCTGATCTCCGAGCCTCCCGCCGAGCTAAATCTTTCCGGTTCTACCGAGCAACCAAGGACGCAGAGCCCAAGCGCCTCCGCCATGGCTCCACGTATCTCTCTAGAAGCGAGATATCCGCCACCCAACATTCCGCGTTCCACGCCGCCGCATCCCCTCCATTAACAAGCGTATCTCGTCATTAATGGGGGGATCCCGTCAATCACGCAGGCGTAACGCCTGTGGCGTAACCGACGGCGAAGGTCTCGTGCCATCTCGCTCCAAGCGACCACTATAAAAACCCCTCTCCCAGACGACTCAGATAACGTAATTTTATTCTAATAAGCCGCTACTCTGCCCAAATTACTCGGCTAACTTGATCGTCGGAGGGTCCACGGTGGTACAACCACCCTGGGACTTCTTTTGCAGATAGCTCGACTTCGCCTCAAACCAAGCCCACTGAGATCCACACGCTCAAGGAGGCAACCCTCAAATCCAATCTCAGCCGTTCACCAACGCTCATGAGAGATCGACGGAGGACATCATCTGAAAGAGATCCAAGCCTCCATAAGTTGGTGCCGTCTGTGGGAAAGGTAGCAATCTTTCCACCCATCAAAAGTTGATTTTCCGCTCTCGACTGCATGGCGAGCGAAGACCGTGGCGATCCCAGCACAAGCCGCCGCCCTCCCCACAACGGAGGCGTGGACGGATTTACTCCCCCACCGAATGCCATCCACGCCCTCTCAGCACAAATCGATAGGCTCGCGTCCAAAGTGGATGCCCTTGTCCTCGTCTAAACGCCGGGCCCAGCCCCCCAGATCGCTGTTCCCCCGTCTGGGGATCACGACCTCCGCAGAAGGGGAGATAACGCCGCCCACGCTGGCACCACCGAACAACGCTTTGCTCACTCCAGCGACCACAGATCCCTTACGGTGATCGATTCTATGACCCGCTGGGCGCCACATGGCCCCACGCCTCGATCTCGCGAAAGAGCCCATCGCCCTGAGGCCCGTCGCATTCCCGTCCCTTCCGAGGAGGTATCGTTCAGCTCGCCTACACCTAGGTATAACCGACACCCCCTCCTTCGACGGGACCGCACGAACGGAACTCGCCGTGAGGACTCAAGAAGGACCTCCCCAGGGGACCTGAGGAATTTGATAGAAAGAAATCGGAATCGCAGCCGGGCGCAGGCTACAAGCGGGAATGGTCACTACTCCGATTACGCCAAATCCTCGGGTTACCACAACCGTCTCGACATCCTCGAAAAGAAAATCGAGGGCATACATCAGGAGGGTCATCCGTTGAGCGAGGCGGCTAGGTATGCCACCGACTCGCTTACAAAGCCCTTCACTGAAGAGCTGCTCGCCGTACACGTCTTATCCAGAAACAAACCTCCCAAGGTGGCCCTCTTCGACGAGAAATCTGACCTGAAAGACCATCTGAACGCATTCACGGCGGGTATGAGCTTCCAGGATAATTTCGACGCTGCCCAATGCCGAGCATTTTCCGCCACTCTCATCCGGGCCAGAAAAGACTGGTTCCGAGGACTCATGCCATGCTCCATCTTTATCTTTGATGAGCTGGCTGCCCAGTTCCTTGGACATTTTGTCGGGAACAGACGACAGAAGCGGACCGTCGATTACCTCTTCACTATAAAGAGCGGGGACGAGGAATCCTTTAAAGGATACGTCACTCGCTTCTACAACGCTCTTCTTGAGCTTCCCGAGCACCGGGACGAAACTGTCATCACAGCTCTGAGGTCAGGTCTTAGGCACAAGGAATGGCTCCTCTCCTTTGCATTAGCACAACCTAAGACCATGGCCGAAGTAAAATCTTGGACCGAGCGAGAAATCAAACTCGAGTCTGAGGTAAACGCAAACCTACCCCAGAGCGATCAAGCCGACCAAAAGAAGAGGGGCAGAGAAGAGAAGAAGAAGGTCGACCGACCAAAGCCATACTCCCCAAAGTTCCAGGAGTATACTCCACTCAACATCTCTCAGAACGAGCTGTTGGAGGAGGCGAAGGCCGAGCGATTCTTCAAGCTCCCCCCGATCACCAATAGAGCGGCTAAATGAACCCGGGGCCCGTACTGCGCCTTCCATAGGTCGCAGGGATACCCGACCGAGAACTGTAAATAACTCCGCGACTATATCGAGGAGTTGATCCGCTCGGGCCACCTGGCGAAATCCCCGCGAGAAAAATGGCAGGCGGACAGGGATCACGACAACCATCCCCCTCCCTGCGAATTAACGATCGGCCAAATCATGGTCGTTTCTTCAGGGTGCGCACATGGATCCGACGAGATTCGTCGCCTCCTACCCGTCGAAGGAACAAGCGACCATCTCCGGAAGAAATGCAAGACCGTCGAGCCTATCACCTTCACTGACGAAGACCTCCATGGTATATTCTTGCCTCACAGCGACCCCCTCGTGATTACGGCACGGGTCCACCGCTACGAGGTTGAGAGGATATTGGTTGACTCAGGAAGCTCGGCAGACATCCTTTTTATGACTGCTTCCATCGTATGGGGCTCGGCCCATCAGACCTACGGCCAACCGCCCACATCCTGTCGAGGTTTACCAACCACTCCATCCCGGCCGAGGGAGTGGTTACCCTCCTCCTTAAGATCGGGGAAGCAGGCCATATGAAGACCGTACCAGTAGAATTCATCATCGCCAGGATCCCCTCGTCATACAACATCCTCTTGAGATGCCCGACGCTAAACTCTCTTCGGGTTTAGATCTCGACCTACCACCTCACGATCAAGTTTCCACTGGATCAAGGTGGGATAGGCCGGGCTTACGGGAACCAGCAAATCGCCAATATTTGCTTCACGATGACATCCATCACTGAATAGCAAAGCGACGACCTCGGAAGCGCAAATAATTTCCAGGGGTCCTTGGATACTCGAGACGAACAGAAGGAAATCCGAGGGGCTCCGGTGGAGGCACTAACAGAGGTCCCCCTCGTCGAGGGGAACAAGGAACGAACTGTCCAGATCGGATCCCTTTTAACTGGAGCCCGGTGCGAGGACCTGATCCACTTTCTCCGAGGCAACTCGGACATGTTCGCCTGGGCGCCTGCTGACATGCCCGGGATTCACCCCAAGGTGATCTTGCACACGCTCGGGGTCGACCCGACGGCCCGGCCCGTCAGACAAAAGAAGCGAAGTTTCGCTCCGATCAAACAAAAGGTGATCGAGGACGAGGTCGATAGGTTGCTTGCAGCCAACTTCATTCGAAATGTGGTCTACTTGGAATGGTTGGCGAATGTGGTTATGGTTAAAAAGGAAAGCGGGAAGTGGCGCATGTACGTCAACTTCACAGATTTGAATAAGGCCTGCCCGAACGACAACTATCCCCTCCCTCAGATAGATCAGCTTGTCGACAGCTCGGCAGGCCGCGAATTGCTCAGCTTCATGGATGATTTCTCTGGCTACAACCAGATCCATATGGACCCGACAGATGAAGAACTCACCGCGTTCATCACGGACCGGGAGGGGGGTATACTGCTACAAAGTGATACCCTTCGGCCTTGTATGGTGTTTTTCGTCACACCATTAAGATGGGAATATGCGTCACTTGTCAGGTGCATTACAGATTCCCCCTGCCTAGGGTAGACAAGGATTTATTGATTGTAGGGGTCCGAATCTCCGACAGCGCGGACTAAGTTGCCGTTAATTACCCCTCGTCTTTGGAGAGAAGGAACCTCCGATTGACGGGTCAAACTGGTCATGCGAACTCAATGTGCAGTGTGCGTGTGATTTAAAAGGGGTTTTGGATATATCGGGGGCCTCGCAAAGTTTACAGGGGTCCCGCTATCCGGATAGCGGGCTGGGGGTCAAGAAGGCCAGCAGCCCTCTTACGGGGTGCGGGGCAGCGCCCCGTTAGAATTTTTTTCTAACGGGGACAGTGTTGTGGAGTGTGTGTGTGTGTGTGTATAAAAAAAGAAGAATAGCATCCAAAGGATGTATGGGCGCTGGCGCCCCACGTGCTTGGCACGCGAGCGCTGGCGCCGGTGCCCCACGTGATTGGCACCCGGGCGCTGGGAGCCGGCGCCCCACGTTCTTGGCATGCAGGCGCTGGGCACCGGCAGGAAAAGGTACTTGGTCCCTTTTCATCTCAGAAAACTGCATTTTAATACCGTTTATTCATTATATATTTTGTTATATATCGGTACTTTTAACCAATGTCTGCTCAGTAATTACAGATTACAGGTGTTCCTGATAAAATACTGGAAACACGTTCAAAATCACGGATATAATGTTTGTGAAGGCGACCTTCTTTCGTGCGAGAGGCTCACCGCAGGTGCCGTAGTAGAGAGAGAATCCTTGTGGGAGTCGACACGGCAAGCAGAAAAGAAAACCGACCGATGTCCAAAGAGTTCTTTTTGCAAATAAACATATGTACACATTTTTGGTCCAACACAATACAAGTGTGCACATGCTCTTTGGTACATGGACCATGGTGGGGCTGCCTTGGCACACATAAATGATGAATTGTGCAAGTGGTGGGCACAAGTGAGTGTTATGTGTGTTTAATGCTAAAAGTTGTGATGTGATGTACTGCTTCATGTTTCCCTCCAAATTCCTTAGTGCAAACCAGGTTATTAAAAAGAAATCAAACAACACCAGAGATATTGTGGAGTGAAATAAAAATCATCACAGCAAAACGAGCCCATATGCTCGGATCCAACCCGGTGAAACCCCCATATAATCCGACGCAGCCGCCCCCTTGCTCCAATCATCCTCATTTTTCTTCTGGTCATTTCTTAGGGTCACATCAGTCTATCTATATTATTTGTTTATTCTGGAGTTGAGCCTATAAATACCAGAACAGATATTGAGCAAGGGGTGTCCAAAGAAGTCTGCATGATATTATACCTTTTTTCCATTCTTGTTTATTTTTGGTTTAGGTTGAGAGTTGAGTGGGCTTCAACTTGGTTTCTTCTTCTTCTTCCCTCTTGAAGCTTTCTTTGGAGAGCTTCATTATGAAGGTTGAACAAATTATCAATATCTTGTACCTAAACTTCTTCAAATGTTAATAATATTGTTGTTTCTTTTATTACTTGCTTTTTATTTTTATTTGCTTTTCTTTTTATCATGCTTAACTAATATCTTTGGTTGTGTTTATGATGAGGAAATGAGATGAAAGGCTTTGCCTCTTCCTCCTCTTTAATGTTTAATGTGTATAATGTGAATCTAAACTTAGTATTGCAACTTGAATGGGTTGATATGGTATGTTGATTCCATGGTTAATTTGTAATCTCATCACATACCATATTCTCCTCACAAACCCCATCTTGCAAGCCTAAGGTTAGAATCAAATTAGTGTTGAGATTGCTAGGTTTAGATATGGTATTGTGTGATTAAGTGCTTGACAATCGCTTGGTTCCATATACGATATACTATCACAAAAATTTAGCAAACTTAACACTAGAACCATTTGCTCCCACTCACTAAC
Source organism: Agapanthus africanus (assembly GCA_030015575.1). Taxonomy (NCBI): domain Eukaryota; kingdom Viridiplantae; phylum Streptophyta; class Magnoliopsida; order Asparagales; family Amaryllidaceae; genus Agapanthus; species Agapanthus africanus. Next base: position 888,900,875 of record JASDDO010000024.1, on the reverse strand, counting down.
TCGTGTCTTTGATATTAATTTATGCTTGCTAACCCGTGTGCTTAGCATTGATACCTCAGGCTTGGACATACAAAAGGTAAGTGAACAAAACGGACTCGTTTCGTGTTTTGCGTCGAATATTGGCAACTTGACGAATTGTGCCTCGCAACCGCCTTGAAGAGTCATGCTTCGCGCCGAGATCGACACAAGAACGAACAACTCATGATCAAGGGAGTGTCGAAGAAATCGTCGTGATTCGACCTTCCGAGCCAAAACCACAACCACTTCTTTCTTAACTTGTTTTCTTTGTTTTCGTATTCTTTCTATTTTTAGTGACAAAACCAAACCATTCATTATTTTTTGAACCTTAAACAACAAAACCTAATACACAATTCCCTGTGGATCGACCTGTACCTGCCGGCTTGCTACAACACGCCGTGCACTTGCGGTTTATAAATTTTAAAACGAGAACGAGCTCGCGTGCGCAATCAATTTCTTAAAACATATCAATTTCCAAAACATACGCGTTTGAGCGCGCGGGTGAATTCCCGACAAGTTTTTGGCACTGTTGCTGGGGATTTGGTAGTATTAGGTATTGTTATTTCTGGTTCGTATTAACAAATTAACTTCTAACTCAAAAAAAATTTCAAAACTAACACAACAAACATTTTTTTTACTTTGTTCTCTGTCTTTGCAACCTGCTATCACTCTGAGACTAAACTTAAAAATCAAAGTATACCATTAGAGCACTAAGATATCTCGGAGAACCCACAAAAATTTTTAGCTTCAAACCTTTTACTTCGGCCGGCGACATTCGCCAAATATCCGGCGCCGCCGGTCCTTTAGTGAGATTTTTGAAGTTTTCTTTTTGTATTAAATCCATTGCTCTGTTAGTATTCTAGTGATATTTTTTGATTTTTATAATTTTGAGTATGCAGGAATTGGGGCAAATATATCGCTTTTGACACTAAATATTGTATTTTCTGGCATTTTCAGGTTTCGACGGAATTACGAGAAGCGATCGTGCGGAGTGACATTCAAGTTCAATTACAAGACGTTGGTGAAGTACAATGCCAAAAATCTAAATAGTTTGACCAGCGCAAGCGAACAATCAAAGACTCAGGATTATTTCAAAGGGGTTTCTTAACCCAAATCACATCGGTACGTATTTTCTAACACCTTTGCTCAAATCCGACGCATTCCAAGGCTCTATCTTCTGCAGAATTCTTCGCACAAGCTTGCCACCAATTGCACAAAGAACTAACCGTATTTATTGCAACGCTTAAATTTAAACAGAAAAAGAATTGCTTTATTGATTAATTTTCTTAAATTCATTTATTGATTGCGCATCTGCATCTTAATACAAAAATTAAGGGCAAAAAGACCAAACAAGATTCGGTAAAGGATTTCATCACCTTTCTCCGTGGCCCACAAATCACAAAACTGCATTCTTACATACCCACAGTAATTAAAATCAACTAAAACTTTGACTTTAAGTCCTTTGCGCTCATTAGGAGAAGTTGACTGTGTTTAGAACACTGCTTAACGGTATATCGTTCACGGGGTTGTTTCCCCCAATCAGAGCAAAGCTCTATTTTGAAATTCAATATTCAAAAATTGAAGCAACGCTTATAATCCAGCGCTAGGCGCGCTGCGCGCCACGTGTCAAACACAGATGCGCTAGCGCCAGGTGCGTTGCGCCCTAGGCAGTGCACCTTGTGTGCGCTAGCGCTAGGCGCGCTGTGCGCTACGTGTTAGACAAGGGTGCACTAGCGCAGTCTGCGCTGTGCTCTGGGCAGCGCACCACGTGTCAAACGTAGGTGCGCTAGCGCAAAGTGCGCTGCGCTCTAAGCGGCGCACCACGTGCAAAGCACGGGTGCGCCAGCGCTGGAATTAAAAACTTCCCCACCCTTAGATCAAAAGATCTAATAAATAATGATAAATCATTAATCAGAATTAAAATTCTGTTATGAAAAGATTTTCTTTCAATCTTGTTAAAAACAAGAAGATTGCCTTCTGTAAAACGGAAGCCCTAGGATCAAAGATCCAATGGTGGGGAAATATCCCCAAATCAATCAGAGAAAGATCTCTTTAACCGATTCAACAAATCAACTTGCCCTATATAAAGGCCCCACGACTTCAAGTCTGAGATAGAGAAACCCTCCTATAAACTTTGAGAAAACTCAAAGAAAGAAGAGCAAGCTCTCAGCAAAAGAAGTCTTTTTCTTCAAGGTAAAAATGGTGATGAACAAAGAGATGGATTCATCTCATAATTAAAATGAAAAATTATCTTCTTAAAAAAGATCATAGATCTACAAAGACCAAGGTATTTCATAAAAAAGATCAAAAGATCTCATCACATAACAAAGAAGTACTTATTTCATTCACAGATCATTGATCTATAAAGGCAAAGCTTTCCAAAAATAAGAACTGTTGTTCTTGAATCTTAAGACAAAGTCTTTTTTAAAAGAACATAAATTTGTTCACAGATCATAAAAATTGATCAAATGCCTTTTGCGCTATTGAAATGCGCTTTGCGCTATTGAAATGTACCTTGCGCTCTTGAACTGCGCTTCTGCGCTCTCTGGACCGGCGCTCTGCGCCAAAATGCACCACGTGTCAATCACGTATGCAACTTGCGCTTTGCGCTTCTGAAATAGCGCACTGCGCTCATGGGCTGGCTCTCTGCGCCAAGCGCACCACGTGTCACTCACGTGTGCGACACTAAATTGACAGCGCAATGCGCTCATGGACTAGCGCTTAGCGCTCATAAACTGGCGCAATGCGCCCATCATCTGGCGCTTAGCGCCAAGCGTGACTCGTATCCTTCTCGTGTGCGCTACTTGGGAAAAGCGCACTGCGCTCTTTAACTGGTGCAAAGCACCTGGCGCGCCACGTGTTACGCTGACAGAACATAAATTGTTCTGATGAATGCTCTGCATTCAATACAAGGCAAAAACAGGGTGTCAAGTTCTAATGTTCAGCATTATTAGAAGAGCCAAGCCCAAATAAAGGCTCAATAGCCAGAATAAAAATGTTCATCATTTATTGGACTTAGCCCAATATTGGCCATAAGTCCTCAACTTATATTTAATTGAGCCCATATGCTCATGAATATTTAACAGGTCTTAGTCCCAAATTGGACTACAGATCTTTCGACCAACTCACACCGGTTCGAGAGTACATCTCTTTACTCCTCTGATATTTGTCGTTGTAATCCTTCAACGTCTTCAGAGAGGTGACGGGTCCCGACAACCATACATTTCATAGACTACGATGTCTTTAAACCGCACCGTGGGGTCCTTAAACTCACGGACCACGATGTCTTTAAACCGGACTGTGGGGTCCTTAAACTCACGGACCACGATGACTTTAAACCGGACTGTGGGGTCCTTAAACTCATGGACTACGATGTCCTTAACCTGGACTGTGGGGTCCTTAAGCCCATGGACTATGATGTCCTTAACCTGGACTGTGGGGTCCTTAAGCCTATGGACTATGATGTCCTTAACTTCGGACTGTGTGGTCCCTTTAAACCCACAGACTATGATGTCCTTAACCCTAGACCACCATTTCCTTAAACTGGTAATTGACCGCAATGTCCCTAAACTAAACAATAGAGTTCAAATGCTCTTTTGTTGGATCTAAACGATCCCGTTAAGTAAATCTTAGTCTAAAAATTAGACTAACGTGTCCTTAACATACGTTTAAGTTGATCTTAGCCTCAAATGAGGCTAACATATCCTTAAACCCAACCCCCAAACCCAAATCTAAGAAGATACGGATTTGGACTAATCCACGCCCTACGGGCGACAACATAAATTAGTCTCCGTATACAATCCACGGGCAACCAAAAATAAAACAAACACCCACGACACGAAGTGACCATCTGGAGAAGGAGAAAGTTGTTACCGCGATGCGGTAGCGTAATTAACTGCAGGGGCCTGCGCCTGCAGGGAAGAGCATCCCCATAATCAAAAACCCCTCAAAAGAGGGGTAATCTGACGAAGTCTGCTATATCGGCCGCATCCGTTTAAACCTTCGATACATGGTGCCATAAATCAACTTGGCATTTTCGGAGAGGTGGACGGATAGCACCAATTAGCATCTGCCTCGAATTTCGGGCAAGACGAACCCGTGCGGTCGCATCTCTGTGTTCAGCAGGGAACAGATTCTGGCACGCCCGGTGGGACTTTTTCCTTTTTCCACTCCACACTTCTTGTGTCGTGTTAGCGAACGAATCGCGGTTTGATATGGTTGCCCTTGGGTTCGAGATACTAAGATTTGGTGTCTTGCTCCGTGCAGAAAATAGAAGATCAATGGCTTCAACCTGCACTAACTGCAGCTGCAACTCTCACTCCGTCCCGTCCGGAGGAGTGACTTACGGGCCCCAAGCGGCCCCCATCTTCACTATGCCGATGGAACAAGTGACTCAGGCCACCATTGGGCTATTCTTCGGGACTATGCTCCCACCGATGAGCTTCAATGCCCCAATGTCGTCGCAAGAAGCTCCAAAGAAGTCAGTCTTTGATCGGCTTACAACTACCGCGGCCCCTCTCAACGGGTCGCCCAAGTCCAATACCACAGTTTTCAGCAAACTTGGCCAATGCTCAAGCGGGTCCATGAAGAAGCCCACGATACCTGAAGCGGCCATCCCGAAGCGGATAGCCATTCCTGCTCCTAAAGTCGTCAAGGCAGCTTCCCCTGCTAAAGGGTCGGTCTTCACAAGACTGTCCGTTTCAGATCCTATTCCATGCGAAGCCACAAATGCTGCTTCCCCTGTTCGAAATTCGACCTTCGCAAGACTAACTATCCCTTCTCAACGGACGTCAGTCTTCGACCGGCTAGCGCCAATAACAGCCTCTCCTCAAAACAGAGGGCATGACAAAGCCATCCTCATAGCCGAACTAACACCATATGCGCGACATGCTCGCCGTCGTCACTGGCGCCGAGTACGGAAGGTTGGGGGCAGCTCTCCGTCTGGATTTACTCCACCAGCTCCAACGGTGGAAGTTAATGCTGCTGTTCCAACTAAGAACATCTTCGAGCTGCTTAATAGGGTGCGCAGGAATTCACCCACCGCCATACTGAAAAGATCTTCTCCACCCGTGGGGAATGTTAAAGAAACGACGCCGGAGCAGTCCCCTCAGCAGCTGTCCTCCAAAATTTACAAAGTCTGGCGACAGGTTCAGGGCTCAGTAATTGATCAAGATTACTCATGCCGATAGAAAAAGGTGAAGGTTCAGCAGGAAGAGAACCGTCCTGTCAAGCCATAAAGGACGACAACTACCTAGGTGCCTGCTGCAACGGCGCCCTCAACATCAACTGGTCAAAATAAGAAGGCGGCCAGAGAAAGCCCCTGTGACTACGGCAAACCACAAAGACGCTGAGCCCAAACGCCCCAAGTCTGGGGGCGTAATGGTGCATACTGGTTACATAGCTTCCAGAAAAGAGGAAAGTCGTGCTTCTACAGGTCACCGACCGCTCACCCGATCCGTGACAAAAGCCCAGGAGAAGCAATAAAAACTCCAGGAAATGTTAACGCAAATGGCCGCACTCACCGGGCCAAAAGAAAGCCCTGAGGCGTCATCGGAGCAGCGTCATGAACAAGAAACCGATGTTGACTTCCTCCGCAGAGTCCTCGAAAAGAAGGATAGAGAAGCAGCAGAACAAGCTGCCAACATAAAACGAATAGCGCTTCTCTTCCAAGATATGGTCGGGATGATGTTACTGCCAGAACCTCCAGCTGAAGATCCTCCGATCATTATTGAAGATGATAAAGGAGAAGCGTCAAATTCTCTGCCGGCTCTGTCAGCAGCCAAGGAGGAAACCATTTCCAAGGCCGCTCTGGATAATTACATTGCTCAGCAAATAGGAGCTCACCGAGCGAACGAAACGGCCGGCCAAGTTATTAAAACTGGGCGACCATATCCGGGCTGGTATGACTAAATAAGTTACCCGCCGGGATATACGATCTCCAAATTCCATGTGTACAAGGGGACGGGCAATCCCCATCAACATGTCACTCAGTTCAGGGCTTTTTGCGGCAATACTGGAGGTGATGATAAACTTCTACTTCGCCAGTTCGTCGGTAGTTTAGCAGACACAGCTTTTGAATGGTACTCAGAGCTTCCCGACGACTCCGTCAAAACGTTTACAGAAATGGAGTTGTTGTTCACTCAACGGTTCGCAAGCTCCAGCGAACGCACCCCGATCACGACATTGATCAACGCTAGAGTAAAGCCAGGAAAGACGTGGGTGCAATATACAATCCGGTGGCGGAACCTATGGTCGAAATGCGAACAACGCATCGAAGAAGCTCCTGCCGTGGGCATGTTCATGTGGACCCTTGACCCTCAGTCGACTATCTCCCAATTCATGATGTTTTTCAAGCTGACCACGTTTCAGGCCTTGATTGACAAGTTAGCCCAAATGGACCAGATGGGCCATAGACTGTCTCCTCCAAAGCCGGAGCCGCGGAACGAGAAGGGAAAGGGAAAAGCGACTTTCGTCGCCAATACTCAACAACAGCCGAGCAACTTAAAGCCGGTTGTTCACCAAAACAATATGCGTCCATGCCCATCCCTCGAGGAGAGACTAGGACGTCCTTACTCATTCCCCCAGGGTAAAACGAGGAGACTGTTCGAGCTGGCAGTGCGCAACAGGCTCATAAAATTGCCGGATCCAAAACGTCCGTTGCAGCCAGGTGATGTCAACAATCCTAATTACTGCCCTTACCACCAAGCAGTAAGCTATTGCTTCGTCTTCAAAGACTAGATTGAAGACCAATACTAATAAGGCAGGTTCGCATTATCTGAAAACTGGAAGGTGAACCCGCCATAACCTTACGCCCCAAAAAGGGTAGACATGCCGGGGGCGTCTGCTCATTCATAGAGAAAGCCCCTTGGACCGAAAAGTACGTAAACTAGAGACTCGCCTCAAATATGGTAACGACGGACCGAAACGTCCTTAAACTAACGATGGACCGCCATGTCCTAAAACTGGCTGTGGACCGAAACGTCCTTAAACTAACGATGGACCACTATGTCCTAAAACTGGCTGATGACCGAAACGTCGTTAAACTACTACCAACCCGCGGCATCCTCAGGCTGATATGGTAAAAAAAACGGTATGTCCATAAGCAAAAAGGGTACGGATGAAAACCCAAAAGGGCTCCGTGAGTAGAAACAGCAGGGCTACCGGCGAGTTTTGTGAAAACCCGAAAGGGCGCAACCTCGTTAAAAGACACTTGCAAGGTCCTCTCGACCTTGTGAGAAGAAACCATCTGCGTGAGATCCTTACGACTCATAAAGGAGCAATACACTTAGGGATCCCCACGATTCCTAAAGAGAAATTACACTTGCGAGATCCTCACGACTCGTAAGGAGAACCCCCTTATGAGACCCTCACGGCTCATAAGATTCAAAAGTCTTAAGCTACAGGGATCTGAACCTGTTCTTAAGCGACCACCACAACCTCCAATGCTGCCCTACAAGTGGCTCAACGCTGACCCTTGTATACAATCCAAGGGCGCGAATAAACATTTCCCTAACAAAATCCCATCCGTGACTAGGGATATGTCTACACGGTGAACAGCCCTTGTAAGTCCTCTCGACTTATAAGGAGAAAACACTCTTGTAAGATCCTTACGACTTATAAGAGGCCATGCACTTAGGAATCTTCACGATTCCTAAGGAGAAAACGCACCTACGAGATCCTCACGACTCGTAGGGAGAAATACCTTTATGAGACCCTTACAGCTCATGAAGTCAAAAGCCTTAGTCGACGGGATCCTAACTCTGTTTGCTAAGCCACCTTTGTTTGACATCGACAAAGGCAAATGATGATTCGCTCCTGACAATATCCCAGTTGTAGCGATGCTGATGCCTAAATTGGTATCAAATTCCAAGCCCTTTCACGGCAAATGATGATTCGCTCCTGGCAATATTTCAGTCGCAGCGATGCTGATGCTAAGATTGGCACCAGATTCTAAGTTCCACACTCGCGATAAAAAATCAGCGAGCTAAAAATGCATATGAAATAGTCGAAATGATGGGGCAACTTACAACAAAATCAGCAAGTAAAAATGTATGCATACAAAAACAGCAGAAATGATTGGGCAACTCGCAATAAAAAGCAGCGAGTAAAAATAAAATAAATAGCTGAAATGATTGGGCAATCGCGACTTTCGCGATATAAAAGTTGAAATGATAGAGCATCGCGGAAAGAAATACAAAAATTCTGAAAAAATGAAATTTATGCCCTACAGGTGAGATCACATCGATCCCTGTATACAATCCAAGGGCACAAACAAAAAGAGAACCATACCTTCCCCCCAGGCTCCATCCGAGAGAGAGCCAAGTCTCGACTATTCACAAACAGCCTGGAGATCATCTCTGCATTCGTCTCGTTACACCAGATGCAATGTCAACAACGGCGTTCCTTCGCAGTCCAGCAGGATGCAGATGCAACGTCAATGAAAGATCTCACGGTTGAAACAAAGCAGAGTGACGGCAAAATCCCAGCTCCACCTCACCATTTATCTCGTTACACCGGACGCAGTGTCAACAACGGCGTTCCTTCGCAGTTCAGCAGGATGCAGATGCAACGTCAATGAAAGACCCAATGGTCGAAATAAAGCGGAGTGACGGCAAAATCCCAGCTCCACCGCAGCATTTGTTTCGATACAGCAGACGAGATGTTACCATAGCGTTCTTCCTCCAGCAGGATTCAAGCGCGACAATCTAACAACGGAGCCATGGTAAAGTCCCTAGTTCCAGGTCCCGATGGTTCACCAACAACCTAGAGACCACCTCGACGTTCGCCTCGATACAGCAGACGATATGTCACTACAGCGTTTTTCCTCCAACAGGATTCGGACACGCCAAAGCAAACGAAGCGAAGGCCAAATCCCTAGATTCACGGTCTTGACGGCAACTCATATAAAACCCGAAAGACTATCGGAGATCATCCCACACCAGCGCAGAGTGGTCACCACCTCGACGTTCGTCTCGATACAGCAGACGAGATGTCACTACAGCGTCCTTCCTCCAACAGGATTCGGACACGCCAAAGCAAACGAAGCGAAGGCCAAATTCCTAGCTTCAGGGACTTGACGGAAACCCATATAAAACCTGAAAAACTATCGGAGATTATCCCACACCAGTGCGGAGTGGTCACCACCTCGACGTTTATCTCGATACAGCAGACGAGATGTCACTACAACGTCCTTCCTCCAACAGGATTCGAACACGCTAAAACAAACGAAGCAAAGGCTAAATTCCTAGCTTCATGGTCTTGACGGCAACTCATATAAAACCTGAAAGACTATCGGAGATCATCCCACGCCAGCGCGGAGTGGTCACCACCTCGACGTTCGTCTTGATACAGCAGACGAGATGTCACCACAGCGTTCTTTCTCCAGCAGGATTCAGACGCGACAATCAAACAACGGAGCCACGACAAAATACCTAGTTCCAAACCTCGACAGTTCACCAGCAACCTAGAGACAACCGCGATTTTCGTCTCGATACAGCAGACGCAATGCCAGCAAACGAAGCAAAGGCCAAATTCCTAGTTTCAGGGTCTTGACGGCAACTCATATAAAACCTGAAAGACTATTGGAGAACATCCCACCCCAGCGCGGAGTGGTTATGACTCATCGTGGCTCTCCAAAATGAGCCTAACCTCAAGTAAAAAGCGGCATGGCAAAATTCCTAACGCTTGCTCTTCCGACGGTCAAACTGCCTAAGAAGATTGCTTGAAGACGTCTTGTCCAGCCCCCGAAAGAATCAGAAACATGACAGTCGCAAGGCTACTCGAACAACAAGATTGCCTATCGAGGAATACATCAGCCAACGTGACGGTACGATGGACAAAACCCTAGTACCACAGACCCTAACGGACCTCTGTCGTAAAGAGCAGAGGTTAACTATGACGTTAGGATATTCTTGTGAGAACTGCTCGATTCGTCTCGACTCGTGAGGAAATTAGTGTCTTTACAAGAACTTCTCGATTCGTCTCGACTCGCAAAAAAAAAGCCTTAGGCAATGAGGATAAGAACCGGTTTCCTAAGCACTGGGGTCCTGCAAGTCAGTCCAAGATGGACTCTTGCATACTATTCACAGACCACACTCTCCAAAGTCGAACCTCGATAAGGAGGGAAACAATCACTTACGAGTCCTCTCGACTTATAAGAGGGAAAAATTCTCTTGTGAGATCCTTACGACTCTCAAGAGAAAACGCACTTAGGAATCTCACGATTCCTAAGGAGAAAATACACCTACGAGATCCTCTCGACTCATAGGGAGAAAAGTCTCCATGAGACCCTCACGGCTCATGAAGTTGAAAAGTCTTAGGTAGCAGATCTGAACCTGCTTCTTAAGCCATCACTACCCCTCGGAGAAGCCAGAACAAGATGCCCACTCTATCATCTGCCGGCTATGCTTACTAAGGTGACATGCTGATAACTAAAGAAAGAAGAAAGCAGAGAGATGACACAAGACATTGCAAAAAAAAATGTATCTTTTATTCATGAATTCAATTGGGTACAAAATACATCATATGAAAGAATAAAAAAATGAATACATTTTATTCAAAATTACAAATGGTACAAAAAAATTATTGAGAGGGAAGCGCTTTCAATAATTCGATTAGCTGCTTGCGTACTTCTCTCAGCCCCTCTTCTTGATCAGCTGCCGCGGCCAACTCTGCTTCGACCTAGGCTCGCTGCTGCAAGTAAGACGAAAGTTGTTCCTCGATGGCCCGCTGAGCTGCTTCACGATTTTGTGCATCCCGCTCAACGACGTCGAGCTTCTACCTCAGTGTTAACCCGTCAGAAATGTATCGTAGAAGGCCTTCGAAGATAACTTTCAGCTGGGCAGTATTCGCATCAACCTGAGCATGCAGTCGAGCAGATTCGCTTGAAGTTTCTTTACATTCCTTCTGCTTTAAAGCAACTTCTTGTTCAAGATGGCGGAAGTAAGAAGTACTCTGCTCGATCCATGCAACCCGTTGAGTGCTCACAGCCAGAATCTCAGGAGCAGGACGCCTAAGCTCAAGCTCATGCAGGAAAGCCTCAATTTCACTGCAGCGATTAACCCAAGACTCAACGACGCCCTCACCATGAAAGTTCACGAGCGTCTACAGCATAGGGTTAACCTACTCGGAAAAATCCGCAGCAGATGTGGGAGTCTCCAGGTCGAGCTCCTCAATATAGTCGGTCAGCATGCGCAGACTATTCGCGGCGCCTTTCGAGGATGGACGTCTGGAAAAGGGCCCTGCCGGCATCATAATGTGAGACTCGAACGGGGCTGGAGTCGATATGATTGCTGCAAAATAAATCATAGTCAGATGTCGGCTCAGGAAATAAAGAAAATACACGAAAAATAGAGTCCACTATACCGGCTGCACCAGGGGGCAGAGCTGGGAGTACTGGTGGCGCAACGATGGCCTTGTCCCCGCCTTCGATTTGTAAGGCTACAAGCAATACAAAGAGCGGTTAGAAATAATATGATTGCCTGTTAAAGAAAGAATGTCGTATAGAAAAGATACTCACCGACACCAGCAGGCAGACTAATCTCTGACAGGAAGGAGAAGTGTGGGTGCAGCACCTGATACAGGTGGTCAAAAAGGACTCCTGCAAGGACACAGTAATGCAATGTCAGTACATAAATTATACAGCCTAGAAGTGAGACTGATGGGCCACAAATCCTTATCTTCCAACATCTGAGACGGTGCGAGAGAAGGTAGAGAAGGGGTCACCGTCAAAACGGTAACTGATGGCATTACCTCGGGTAGCGCGACATCAGTGCTCGCCACGCCCATATTAGAAACGAGATAAATACTGTCAGAAAAGATTGAAAAGGATTGCAGAATAAAAAGAAAAGCAATGACCCAAAATCTACCTGATGAGTCGCCAGTCAGAACCGCGACGAGGGCGTCACTTGATACAGCAACTGCTTCATCCTCTTCCATCAGGATGGTCTCACCTCCCGTCGCCTCATCCCCTGACTCTACGATAGCCGTCGTAACACTTGCGACGCCAGGAGATGGCAAAGAGCCGCAGGCGGAAAAAGCGATGATCGGGGCATTGCCTGACTCTTGCGAAAGAGTGACTACCTCGGGCTCGGCGGCTGTACCCATCTCACCCATCGTCACCTCAGGCTCGGCGGATGTAGCCATCTCACCCATCGCCACCTCAGGCTTGGCAATGGTGGTTATCTCACCTATCGCCATCTCAGGCTCGGCGATCGTGACTGTCTCACCCGCCGCTACCTCAAGCTCGGCGATCGCAGCCATCTCGCCTACCGCCGCCTCGGGTTCGGCAATCACGACTACCTCTTCTACCGCTACCCCAGGCTCAGCGGTCGCCGCCACTACTTCGGTAAGACTCGGCCCTGCAAGGTAAGATATATGAGAATTGATATTTAAAACTTTGACAACGGAACCCCGTGTCATATTACCTTGAGTTGGTCTTCTGAACGCTTCCCGAGCCGCACGTGCTGCCCGTCTATAGGCAGTGGACAAGGCAGCCGGGGATTCCTCTAAAGGAGTAGGGACAGGGGTAGCGGTGCTCGAACCCGCACCCGCACCCGCGGACAAAGCAGCACTACGCTCCCTTGCCGCGCGCATTCAGCGCTTCCTTTCCGCTCGGGCCATCAAAGCGGATTTTCTGGACGCCTCCATCAATAGGACGCCTTCATCCACGCTAAGGGTTACCTCTGGAGCCGTTATAGCTTCCGTCATCGGTCGTTTGAGTAAGGCCTCTTTCGGCAGTGCCGAAGAGGCCGGGACTTCGGTGGCTGGCCCAGGAAGAATCTTCGCATCACCTTGCGGGATTGGCATTGTGGTCTCTGCGATAAGATAAAGAAGGGGTTGGATTGTCTATAAGAAAATGAAGATGCAATGAGCCGAGACATATCGATGCCCAATAAAGCGCGATTCTCCTCCTCCTCCTCAAAGGTCCTAAAGGAAGCCACCAGAGCCTCTTCAGTGGTAAAGCCTGTTACAGAAGGAAAAATGTCAGTCAAGACATGATAATAAAGATAAAGATATAATGCAATAACAAGGTGCGACTGATGTTTACTTGATTGCACGAGGGTGGCCATTTCCGCTTGGTGGCTTGCGGATCGCACAGAAGCTACAATAGCGGCCTCGAGATCAGTATCTTCCGGCGCTATGAAGAGACTTTCATTGGCCCTATATTCGCTCAGGCCCTCGTTATAAGGAGCCTGAGGCTCCAGGTCGAGTACAGCATCTAGAGAGAGGACCGACTTCTTCTTCCTCTTCTGCGCGCGAGCTCCAGTCGCAGCAAGCACAAACTTACGCTTAGTGGGCACTTTAGGGTGATGACTCCCGATATCTGAGCCCACGCTAGATTCTGGGGAAGCTACATTTACCGTCTCCGCGGGAGCATGGGGCACCGGTGGTACATCCACCGTCTCTATAGGAGCACGGGGCACCGGTAGCTCAGACCTGTCCTCGGGGACTTCAATCACGGCAGCTCCTCTTAGCGGAGGAATGACAATGGTCCGTCGCTTCAAGGGAAGGTTTCGGTCACTAGCAGGGGGTGCACCCTTGCAGTCAAGTAGCAGCCGCTTCTCCTCCCTGATAACAGCACCCGTCGCATGTTGATACCAGGCCACGTATACGTTAAGGGCCCTCGGGACGCAACTCGGTTCACTGATAAAGAAGTGAGATCCTGTATTTAAGTGCATGAAATGATGCAGCGCACCCCGCATTCCCTCTTCAATGGCAACGGGTTCTGCCAAGAAAGCCTCCAGCGGGACTCCTTGATTATAACTCAGCTGCTGGGCAAAATGATGGGGGTTATATCTCATGAATAGCGCTGCATCATTTTGCCTGAATACAAGAAAGCCCGGCCTGATGGAGTACAAATGGAGAATCTCTCGGGCTTTCAACACGGAGGCCCCGTCCTTAAAAATGTCTTGCAGTGACAGCACCGCTTTGGAAGTTTCCTGGCCGATGGTCAAGATTTTGTCCGTGAAAGACATACCATCTCCAACCATGTGCGGAAAAAGGAGCAAGCCCCTAGCTTCCCGCTGTGACGGACTAACGATGGAGGCATCAACCAGCCACATAATCCGAGGGAACTTGCATCTCTCGTAAAACGAAGACCTCTTGTGAGTGCCGAAGGCCCCGAGCATGTGCATCTCTATCCATAAAGTGAAGTAATGCATTGGGAAGTTGGCAGGATGCACCCCCGGTTCAGTGGTATCCGCCGCTACGCTAAGACCGTGGTATAGGTGGGTTAACCCGGCGATCCCGGTGGCCACTTGTATTCCGGCAACTATGCGATGCGCGGGGTAAAAGACGGAAGGCCTTATGTAACGAGGATGCATAGCGAGCGCAAACCAGCTCAACCATAGCCCAAGAAACACAAGAAAGAACGCTTGATCTTCAATGCCCGGAGCGGCGATTTCTGACAGAGGGATGATAGCAGCGTCAGGAAGAATGAAGCCCTTCTGATCAGCTTCCAGTACCGGCTGACGGTCCAAGCTAAAGCCGAAAGGATCATCGAGTTTAGCAAACTTTTCGCCTCGTCGTGACAAAATATCCGGGCAAAAAAACCGGGCAATGAAGTCCACAAAACTGACCCCCCAGCCTCCGGATTTAAGGAAGAGGCTCTCGTACAGGTTCAACACCTTTATCAGGCTGGGGAACTGGTGCTGAATGGCGTTCTATGGCATGAGGCCCATCACCACTGGCTTGGTAGCAAAAACATATTCATCCGGAGGAAGCAGCTCCTCATACTGCTCCCTCCTGACCGGTAGACTAGAAATCTCGGTGAATTCTTCCAAGGAAATGGAGACCTCTTTGTCCAACAGAAGGAAGGTATGGGTTGGGATATTCCACTGCTCTAAGAATGCCTTAATTCACTACGTAGGAGGTGCAGAATATTGGAGCAACGAAGCGTAGACCGCAGGGTAAAGCCCAAGCCTCAACAGCTGTGATTTCTTCGCTGACAAGATGTACCGGGTCCACTGTAAGTACCCGGCCGGATGACGGGGAGTCAGCCCGATGTTGTAGGGCTGTCCCCAAGGGCGCGACTCGCCCTGGCATATGCGTCGCCCCAGGGTATCCAAAGCTGCCGGCGGCTGCATGGGTACTGCGGCGATCGAAGGCTGAAGAAGACCCTCCGAAGTCCAATTAACCACCTCCACGGCATAGTTCACCTGGGGTGCATCCGCATACGGGATCGCCGAGATAGGCTCTGACGACATCGCACAAGAGAAGCTTTGACGACCTCTGATAATATGGTCATACCATCTACCCCACAAGTGAAGATTTTTGTGTTCTGGGTCACGGTCTTTGATGAGCCCGAAAACCTCCCGGTCCACAAGTGCCTCTGGGAACCCTCCCTCTGAACGGGCGAATGGAAACGTAGTGTCGAAAGACATGTTGCCTGCAAAAAAAAGGGGACAAAGTCAACTGTCAGTGCTATAATTTAGTTTTAAAT
Organism: Agapanthus africanus; assembly: GCA_030015575.1. Taxonomy (NCBI): domain Eukaryota; kingdom Viridiplantae; phylum Streptophyta; class Magnoliopsida; order Asparagales; family Amaryllidaceae; genus Agapanthus; species Agapanthus africanus. The sequence goes on along the minus strand of JASDDO010000024.1, from coordinate 888,885,415 downwards.
TTTGACATTCGGTACTTTAAAATTTGTACCATACTGCAATGCAGTGGAAAGGGGACCAAAAGGGAACCCACAAAATCTAGATGACAATGCATCAATTAATAAAGCAGCCTCATCATTGGATGAAACTGTTAATTAAATGAGGAAATCCTTAGGAAAATTCTCATTAAATGAGAGATCCCTCGGGAAAAGGAGAAAATCTCCCTTTGAGAGCAAAGCTCTATGACAGAGCGACACTTGTCAAACTCTAATCATGAAGGAATAAGATTCCTTAAGAGCCTAGCTCTGTAATGATGATGGAAAAATCCATCAAGAATTAATTAAAATTAATTTTTATGAATTAAAAATTTTTAGGGTCTTCAAGATCCATGAACAAACTCTTAAGAGCTCTTCATCAAAGATTAAAAAATCTACATGTTATCAAAAGAGCAGAGCTCTGATTCATGGGCTAAGAAGCCCCAAGAAAAGATCTCTTTAGATCTATGGGTTGAGAGCAAAGTTCTGCTAATGAAACCTTAAATGGGTTTTCTTTAGATCAAAGATCTATGAAGAAAAAGGCCCTGTTAATGGGTACAACCCTAATTCATTAAAAAATTTAAACTTTACCTAACTTTTGATAGAGTTCTGACTCTTGAAAAGTTCTGAAGAGCAATGCTCTGAATAAAAATTCTCAAGAAAGAAGATGAGAATCATCTAAGAGACCAAAGGTCCTATTTATAGGTATTGAACACCCTCTTCAACTTCTGAGTTGATCCAAGGGCTTAGATACTGCCATCGCTGCACTCACTTGTGCGCCACGTGAGCGCAACGGTAGGGGGCATTTGTTTCCTCCAATCAGAGCAAAGCACTATTTTGAAATTCAAAATTCAAAAATTGAAGCAACGTTTTAGATCCAGCGCTAGGCGCGCTGCGCGCCACGTGTCAAACACGGATGCGCTAGCGCCAGGTGCGCTGCGCCCTAGGCAGTGCACCATGTGTGCGCTAGCGCTAGGCGTGCTGCGCGCCACGTGTCAGACATGGATGCGCTAGAGCAGGCTGCGCTGCGCTATGGGCAGCGCACTACATGTCAAACATAGGTGCGCTAGCGCAAAGTGCGCTGCGTTTTGAGCGGCGCACAACGTGCAAAGCACGGGTGCGCCAGCGCTGGAATTAAAAAATTCCCCACCCTTAGATCAAAATATCTAATAAATAATGATAAATCATTAATCAGAATTAAAATTCTGTTATGAAAATATTTTCTTTCAATCTTGTTAAAAACAAGAAGATTGCCATCTGTAAAACGGAAGCCTTTGGATCAAAGATCCAATGGTAGGGAAATATCCCCAAATCAATCAGAGAAAGATCTCTTTAACTAATTTAACAAATCAACTTGTCCTATATAAAGACCCCAAGACTTCAAGTCTGAGATAGAGAAACCCCCTATAAACTTTGAGAAAACTCAAAAAAAGAAGAGCAAGCTCTCAGCAAAAGAAGACTTTTTCTTCAAGGTAAAAATGGTGATGAACAAAGAGATGGATTCATCTCATAATTAAAAAGAAGAATTATCTTCTTAAAAAAGATCATAGATCTACAAAGACCAAGTTCTTTCATAAAAGAGATCAAAAGATCTCATCACATAACAAAGAAGTACTTACTTCATTCACAGATCATTGATCTATAAAGGCAAAGCTTTTCAAAAATAAGAACTGTTGTTCTTGAATCTTGAGACAAAGTCTCTTTTAAAAGAACATAAATTTGTTCATAGATTATAAAAATTGATCAAATGCGTTTTGCGCTATTGAAATGCGCTTTGCGCTATTGAAATGTGCCTTGCACTCTTGAACTGCGCTTCTGCGCTCTCTGGACCGGCGCTCTGCGCCAAAATGTGCCACGTGTCAATCATGTATGCAACTTGCGCTTTGCGCTTCTGAAATAGCGCACTGTGCTCATGGGCTGGCGCTCTGCGCCAAGCGCGCCACGTGTCACTCACGTGTGCGCCACTAAATTGACAGCGCAATGCGCTCATGGACTAGCGCTTAGCACTCATAAACTGGAGCAATGCGCCCATCATCTGGCGATTAGCGCCAAGCACGACACGTGTCCTTCTCGTGTGCGCTACTTGGAAGAAGCGCACTGCGCTCTTTAACTGGCGCAAAGCGCCTGGCGTGCCACGTGTTGCGCTGACAGAACAAAAATTGTTCTGATGAATGCTCTGCATTCAATACAAGATAAAAACAGGGTGTCAAGATCTAATGCTCAGAATTATTAAAAGGGCCAAGCCTAAATAAAAGCTCAATAGCCAGAATAAAAATGTCAATCATTTATTGGACTTAGCCCAATATTGGCCATAAATCCTCAACTTATATTTAATTGAGCCTATCTGCTCATGAATATTTAACAGGTCTTAGTCCCAAATTGGACTACAGATCTTTCGACCAACTCACACCGGTTCGAGGGTACATCTCTTTACTCCTCTAATATTTGTCGTTTTAATCCTTCAACGTCTTCAGAGTGGTGACGGGTCCCGACAACCATACATTTCATAGACTGCGATGTCTTTAAACCGGACTGTGGGGTCCTTAAACTCACGGACTACGATGTCTTTAAACCGAACTGTGGGGTCCTTAAACTCATGGACTACGATGTCTTTAAACCGGACTATGGGGTCCTTAAACTCACGGACTATGATGTCCTTAACCTGGACTGTGGGGTCCTTAAGCCCATGGACTATGATGCCCTTAACCTGGACTGTGAGGTCCTTAAGCCCATGGACTATGGTGTCCTTAACCTCGAACTGTGGGGTCCCTTTAAACCCACGGACTAGGATGTCCTTAACCCTGGACCACCATGTCCTAAAACTGGTAATCGACCGCAATGTCCCTGAACTAAACAATAGAGTTCAAATGTTCTTTTGTTGGATCTAAACGATCCCGTTAAGTTGATCTTAGTCTAAAAATTAGACTAACGTGTCCTTAACATACGTTTAAGTTGATCTTAGCCTCAAATGAGGCTAATGTATCCTTAAACCCAACCCCCAAACCCAAATCTAAGAAGATACGGATTTGGACTAATCCATGCCCTACGGGCGACAACATAAATTAGTCTCCGTATACAATCCACAGGCAACCAAAAACAAAACAAACACCCACGACACGAAGTGACCATCTGAAGAAGGAGAAAGTTGTTACCACGATATAGTAGCATAATTAACTGCAGGGGCTTGCGCCTGCAGGGAAGAGCATCCCCACAATCAAAAACCCCTCAAAAGAGGGGGAATCTGACGAAGTCTGCTACATCGGCCGCATCCGTTTAAACCTTCGATACATGGTGCCATAAATCAACTTGGCATCTTCGGATAGGTGTACGGATAGCACCAATTAGCATCTGCCCCGAATTTCAGGCAAGACGAACCCGCGCGGTCGCGTCTCTGTGTTCGGCAGGGAACAGAGGTGTCTAGGCAAGTGTTCAAGAGAAACGGTTATCTAATTAAAGAACTTCACGAAAGCGTTGGAAAACCTCCCCTTATCTCTTGCACTTATCTGGCTTCGTGATCCATATATCTTGAACTCGTTTCTCGACACAGTTTTACTTCGACAATCAGGTTCTTGAGCAGGTCTAGTTGACTAGCATAACATAGACTGCTAGGGGTATGATATTCTTTATTTTTGTGAAATTTGTGAATTCTTGTTATTATGGGTGGCACACAATTTAATTCAATTTTTCACGATGAGTATAGGATTGTGCAGAAATATAGGGCGGAAGACAGCCTTGAAAACCAGTCTTTCATACAGAGTTTTGAAGAATTATTTGCGGATGAACTTGATATTCTCGGTGAGTTTGAGTCGGGATCAATTAGGGTACATCCCATGAACCTTTATTTTTCCAAATTTTTTGTGGATGAACTCCATGTTTTAAACGATCTTAACTCCGAAACTCAACACATTCTTCTTGAAAATTTAATTCATTCGAACAACAATTCTTTTGCCACTTCAAAACTTCATCTTCACCTTCAGCGTCTTCTGATCCCTAATTTTACACACTCATGCCTTTCACTAACAACTAATATATTCTTTTTCTTTTTCTTTTTCATATACTTATTCTTTTACCAGCCTCTGCATTATATCGACAAATTTTTTGGGTGGCTGGTATTAATTTCTGAACAAACAATGTCATTTAACTTGTGAATACTATAATTAATCTTTGTTTTTCTTTTTTTTTTCTTTTTTTTATTTTGAAAATAAGATCTCACTCGTTAGGGGGTGAATGCTGAAGTTTGGGGATAGCACACTGATTTAACTTTTAGTTTGAGTAATTATAAGAAGTGGGGTTTTCTTTTTGTTGGTTTTTTTGTAAAATGTCCTTTATAAAGTCATAACATCCCTGACCCGACCCCTTTATTCTCAGTTCTCAAGCAGCACCATATCCCTTCTTTTCTTTCCCCTAACCTTCCTCCAAAACCATATCCCCTCTACTAGGAATCCCGCTGGCGAGTCTCCTCAAAAATCCGGCGACGCTGGCCGTACTATCCCCGATCGTCGTGTGCCTTTGTCAGAGCTGTAAGATTTTCTCTCCCCACTCTCCTGCATTGTTTAAATTTTCTGAAAAACTTCACTAACCCACAGATCATGGTCCCTTTTGAATTAGAAAGAAATTTTGTCGATGTATTCACCCACAAGGTATTTGGAAGCTATTTTCATGATGTTATCTGACAGTTGGGGTGGGAGTTTTTGCTGTATGTGGAAGAGGGGTTATGTGCTTGTGAACATTTGGTAAATGAGTTCTACGACGCTCTTAGAAATGGTGAAATACTCCAGGATCACATTCGATTTCACTTTCAGGGTAGACGGAGGGTATTTTCAGCAGATACGATATCCAATGTCACCAACATCCCTATCCGACCTGGTTTTCAAAGACCGTTAGAGCTTGCCCAATATAGGAAAATCATGGGAATACAGTGCGAATTATGAGATGCTGGGCTAAATGCCCAGCAGATTTATAGAAACGTCATACGGCTTGCCGCTGGGCTTACCGTAACGTCAGGGGAATCGCTCGAGTTTCCTCTTTTCCAGCGATTGTGGGGCATATGGTTCATTATTTAATGACCAAAGATTATCAATTTTGCATGGCGAGCATGCTATTTGCCACAATCAAGGAAAGTGTCGCTGCACACAAATCATTACTTCCCATCCTCGTCACCCAAATTTGTCGCTACTACATGGAGGATGATGATTTCGCGGCCTGCATCACGATGTATGACACCGTCCTGGTGAAGATAGAGAGGATCTCACCAGGCTATACGGATGGTAGGAGTGAGCAGCAGATTTGGTCACCCTCTGACCCCAGCGAGCATGCGGCACCGCAAACTTCCTCAGAGATTTACTTGGGAGAGGACGTTCCGACAGATCCCTATGAATTACACAGGATGGAGGTCCGTGGAATCAAAACTTTGATCAGGCGGAACAAGGAGATAAAAGACCAACTCAGCCAGATCTTAGCAAACAAGGAAGAAGCAAGCGGGAGCAGCAGAACCAAGGGTAAGGCCAAGCGATGATGAGGACATCGTCATATTCAGTTTGGGGATGGATCTATTTTGGATGCATTTTGTATCAGCATATAGTTTGCATGTGCATATTTCCTGCATTTCAGCACTTACATTATGTATTTCTTTGGATGTAGTCGCATTTCATATCTGCTTTTGTATTACATTGTGGTGAAAAACTTATAAAAATTGAAAATTTTCTTCAAAACATAAAAATTTGTTTGTCAGGTTAACTAGCGGAGGAACTTAGATTCAAAATCTAACGGTTCGGTTAATAAGTTAGAATTAACTAAATCCTTTTTGTGAGACCGATGACCCGAAAAATAACCCTCCCTTGTGTTTAACCATAACTGATATACGTCTTTTAGAACACTTTACACGTATCGTATGTTTTTGAGAATTTGATGAAAGTCTGACATGTCTGTAAAACTTTTAAAAATTGATAAACAGTTTTAGGATCAAACATGTTTGTTCTGAGTTAAGTAATATCAAGAATAGTTCATAAGGTAAAGTAGATATGAAGGATATTATTGACATTTTAATAGAAGCTATAAGTCTGAAAAATAACCCATCTGGAACCTTGTTGGAGTAAGTACACACCTTATCCACATGTAACGTCTTCAAATTTAAAAGAAATGCTGGCTATATCTCCATTTTCACCATGTTCAGAATATTTTAAATAAAATGAGTTTTTTGTTCTATGGCCTTGGTAACTTGGGTAATTAAGTCCTTAGGGTGTCTCCACACCTAATATCCTAAAACTATCTGGTTTGGGAATCATTGGCCCAAAACTCGCTAAGTTTCCAATAGCCAAATAAAACAAGCTAAGTAAGTGTTATCCCCGAGTTAAAAGTCCTCACGGTTCTTTGTGGGAGAATAATCTTGGCGGAGACAAGTTTTCTATTAAAACGGTTTTTTGCGGAGATATGAAGGTATACTTATAAAAACGTTTTGCTTAATAACGAAGGGTGTGTATGAAAAAAAACAGGTGAAAGGTAGGAGTGAAAAATAAGACTTAGGTTTTCGGTTAAAAATGATAGAAATTCTAACTTGAAACTTAACCAGAGAACAAAACTTGAGAAAATCTTAACTCCTTTCAAACTCGTGTGATCCTTCAGAAGTTTATCCTGGTCCGTAATTATGACATGATGACCCTAATCAAAGTTCTTAAAATTTTATGGACAATATCCGCACAATCACGTAAAGACACGTATGAGCTTATGTTAAACAAATTGTGAGGAGTGAAAAATAGGGTTTAACGTTTCTAACTTGGGTAATAGAACTTCTAACTTTGGTCTCTAACTTAATATTAGAATCAACAGTTTTTCCTCGACGCTAACTGGACTGGATTTTGTGGGTGTAATCAGCTGAAAACCCTCAGGAGACAACACTCCTTCTACTAGGGAAAGCTAGAGGTTTAACGGCTTATTACACATGCTCATTGCAATCGCGTTCCCTGCGAAAGTGAGGGTAAGATTTTTTGTTTTGCTCGGGACGAGCAAAAGATAAGTTTGGGGGTATTTGTTCATCTCAGAAAAATGCATTTTAATACCGCTCATTTATTATCTATTTTGTTATATATCGTTACTTTTAACCAGTGTCTGCTCAATAATTATAGATTACAGGTGTTCGTGATAAAATACTGGAAACATATTCAAAATCACAGATGTAACATTTGGGAGTCGGCACGGCAAGCAGAACAGAAAACCGACCGATGTCCAAAAAGTTCTTTTTGCAAATAAACATGTGTACACATTTTTGGTCCAACACAATGCAAGTGTGCACATGCTTTTTGGTACATGCACCATGGTGGGACTGCCTTGGCACACACAAATGATGAATTGTGCAAGTGGTGGGCACAAGTGAATGTGATGTGTGTTTAATGCTAAAAGTTGTGATGTGATATAATGCTTCATGTTTCCCTCCAAATTCTTTAGTGCAAACCAGGTTATTAAAAAGAAATCAAACAGCACCAGAGAGATTGTGGAGTGAACTAAAAATCACCACAGCAAAACGAGCCCATATGCTCGGATCCAACCCGCCGAGACCTCCATATAATTTGGCGCCGCCGACCCCCTTGCTCCAATCATCCTCATTTTTCTTCAGGTCATTTCTTAGTGTCACGTCAGTCCATCTATATTGTTTGTTTATTCTGGAGTTGAGCCTATAAATACCAGAACAGATATTGAGCAAGGGGTGTCCAAAGAAGTGTGCATTATATTATACCTTTTTTCCAGTCTTGTTTATTTTTGGTTTAGCTTGAGAGTTGAGTGGGCTTCAACTTGGTTTCTTCTTCTTCTTCCCTCTTGAAGGTTTCTTTGGAGAGCTTCATTATGGAGGTTAAACAAGTTACCAATATTTTGTACCTAAACTTCTTCAAGTGTTAATAATATTGTTGTTTCTTTTATTACTTGCTTTTTATTCTTATATGCTTTTCTTTTTATCATGCCTAATTAATATCTTTGGTTGTGCTTATGGTTAGGAAATGAGATGAAAGGTTTTGCCTCCTCCTCCTCTTGTTAATGTTTAATGTGTATAATGTGAATCTAAACTTAGTATTGCAACTTGAATGGGTTGATATGGTATGTTGATTCCATAGTTAATTTGTAATCTCATCACATACCATATTCTCCCCACAAACCCCATCTTGTAAGTCTAAGGTTAGAATCAAATTAGTATTGAGATTGCTAGATTTAGATATGGTATTGTGTGATCAAGTGCTTGACAATCGCTTGGTTCCATATACGATATACTATCACAAACACTTAACAAACTTAACATTAGAATCATTTGCTCTTACTCACTAACTTGTGTCTTTGATGTTGATTCATGCTTGCTAACCCGTGTGCTTAGCATTGATACCTCAAGCTTGGACATATAAAAGGTAAGTGAACAAAACGGACCCGTTTCGTGTTTTACGTCGAATATCGGCAACTTGACGACTTGTGACTCGCAACCGCCTTGACGAGTCATGCTTCACACCGGGATCGACACAAGAATGAACAACTCATGATCAAGGGAGCGTCGAAGGAATCGTTGCGATTCGACTTTCCGAGCCAAAACCACAACTACTTTTTTCTTAACTTGTTTTCTTTGTTTCCGTATTCTTTCTATTTTTAGTGACAAAACCAAACCATTCATTATTTGTTGAACCTTAAACAAAAAAACCTAATACACAATTCCATGCGGATCGACCCGTACCTGCCTTCTTGCTACAACACGTCGTGCACTTGCTGTTTATAAATTTTGAAACGAGAACGGGCTCGCGTGCGCAATCCATTTCTTAAAATATATCCATTTCCAAAACATACGCGTTTGCGCGCGCGGGTGAATTACCGATATCCCTGCACTTCACTGGGATCTGTGCTCCCGATTCGACTTCTGGAGTTAAACTCCTGAGAAGAGATTATATTATGGAGTTAAACTCCAGCAGATATTGAATGGAGTTAAACTCTTAGAAATCTTTGTAAAAGATTGAAGGGGATCCCCTTCTTCTCTCCTTTAGCCTTGGCTCCTCTTTTGAGGCTTAGATCTTCCCGAAATGGGATTTTTTGAGACGGGTCTCTTTCTTCTTCCTCTCGGTTGGCCGGATCTTGGAGGAAAGGGGGGTGAAATTTAAAAATCTCCATTTTTTAAGATCTGATGGAAGATCTGATTTCCACTTCAAGGGTTTGATGGTGAAAAACTGTTTAATTTTTGAAAAAGAAGAATTAAACTCTTGATTTAATTCAAAATGGGGAGAAGGTTTTAGAACCTTGAGGAAGGGGAAGGAGGCACATAAACCCTAATTTTTGCGGAGAATGAATTGTATCCTTTATTTCATTATCATGTTGCCTTATATAGGCTTACAAATTTAGATATAGTCTCTTGGGCTTTACAAAATGGCATTTTGCCTTTCACATGCCTCATGTGCTCTTTTCTTTTCCACATGAGCCATGGGCTTTACAAAAATTTGGCTTTATGCCCGTTTCTCTTACATTCATGCATAAAAAATTACATCAAAATTATTTATTACATGATTTCATTTTGGCATAGGGGAGGCCGTCCGCGGGGCTCGACTTGGACATGGGCCCACTTGATCTTGGCTTGGGCCCACTTACTTGGGGTTAACTTTGATTTTGACTTGGTCAACCGGGGTGCAATTTTTGACCCCAACAAAGTGCCCCTATTTATAAATGCACACCGCGTATATGAGTTGTGTGCATGAAATTGATGGATCTTGGAGTTGGACTTCAAGGTAGAACATCATTCCGGAGGCAGAGCATCATTCCGGGAGCATAATCCGGGGATCAAAGCATAATTCCAGGGATCGGAGCATAATTCCGAAGAGCGGAGCATGATTCCGGGGATCGGAGCATAATTCCGGAGAGATGCAGACATTCTGACCGAAGCATAATTTCGATGCAGAGGTTGATTCCCAGGCGAAGCATAATTCCGACAGGGAAAGCAGATACACCGAGGCGAAGCATGATTTCGACACGGGGTACATTCTGAGATGAAGTATGATTTCGTCGCAAAGCTTGTTGGTTGATGTGATTCCGAGTCAGAGCATAATTCCAACGGGGAGGTCATTGGTTGACTTAATTCTGAGACGAAGCATAATTTCGACAAGGAAGGCAGATACACCGAGACGAAGCATGATTTCGACACGGGGTACACTCTGAGACGAAGTATGATTCCGACGCAAAGCTTGTTGGTCGACTTGATTTCGAGGCGGAGCTTAATTCCGACGGGGAGGTCGTTAGTTGATTTGATTTCGAGTCGGAGCATAATTCCAACCGGGAGGTCATTGGTTGACTTGATTTCGAGTCGGAGCATAATTCCAACGTAATTCCAACGGGGAGGTCGTTGGTTGACTTGATTTCGAGTCGGAGCATAATTCCAACGGGGATGTTATTGGTTGACTTGATTCCAAGGTGGAGTATAATTCCGACAGGGTGGTCGCTGGTTGACTTGATTCCGAGTCAAAACATAATTCCGATAGGGAGGTCATTTGTTGACTTGATTCTGAGTCGAAGCACAATTTCGACAAAGAAGGCAGATACACCGAGATGAAGCATGATTTCGACACGGGGTACACTCTGAGACGAAGCATGATTCCGAAGTAGAGCTTATTGGTTGACTTGATTCCGAGACGAAGTATAATTCCGGCGGGGAGGTCATTGGTTGACCTGATTCCGAGGCGAAGCTTGATTCCGACGGGGAGGTCGTTGCTGCCCTTTTTGCGACTTAGACGGTCGGTGCCTGATTTGACTTGCTCCGCTTCTTGCAGTGTCAGGGTTGAAGTCGAATTGCTGATTCGATGTGATTTGGGTTGACATCAATTTCGCTACACTGGAATATGGTACCAGGAGCGAATCATCATTTGCCATGAGAGGATTTAGGGATTTTGGTTTTGGTCTGGCATCAGCACCGCTACACTGGAATATGGTACCAGAAGCGAATCATCATCTGCCGTGAGGGGATTTCCCTCGTTCCCAGTTTAACGACTTAGGGGTCATATGTTCCCAGTTTAACGACTTAGAGGTCATTTGTTCCCAGTTTAAAGACTTGGGGGTCTATTGGATCGGAAGTTTGAAATTTTGGGGTTGGGGTCGGCATCAGCGTTGCTAACACTGAAGCACAGGTGACAGGAGAAATTCATCATTTGCTTTTCCCTGTTGGGGAGCAATGGCTTAGGAGACAGGTTTAGGTCCCTATCACCTAAGTCTTTTCAATTTTATGAGCCGTAAGGATCCCATAAAAGCATTTTCTCCCTACAAGTCGAAAGGATCCCGTATGTGTATTTTCTCCTTAGGAGTTGTGAGGACCCCCAAGTTTGTTTTTCCTCTGTGAGTCGTAAGGATCCCACAAAGGTGTTTTCTTACAAGTCGAGAGGATCTCGTAAGTTTGTTCTCTTCATGTATCGTGAGGACACATGAGTGGTCTTCCCAAATGGAGCATAGTTCCAATGGTGGAGACCGGCTGCGTGACTGGTGATTGCGGTGGGGTATGGATGTGATAAGAATTATTTGAGCCTGTGGATTGTATACAGTAGTCAATTTAGGGACCACCCGTAGGGCTAGGAGAATTTTGGTTGGCGTCTGCATCGCTATACTGGAATTTGGTACCAGGAGCGACTCATCATTCACCGTCTGGCGATTTGGATTTTGGTTGGCGTCTGCTTCGCTGCACTGGAATATGGTATCAGAAGTGACTCAACATTCGCCATGGGGAAATTCAGAGATTTGAAATTTTGGTTGGCGTTTGTATCGCTGCACTGGAATATGGTACCAGGAGCGACTCATCATTCGCCATTAGGACATTCAGAGATTTGAAATTTTGGTTGGTGTCTGCATTGCTGCACTGGAATATGGTACCAGGAGCGACTCATCATTCGCCATTTGGAGGGTTTTTTTTACCGCGATTGCTCTATCATTTCAGTTTTTCTTATCGTGAAGGTCGTGATTTCCCTATCATTTCGGCTATTTATTCACAGTTTCCCCATCATTTCGGTTTTATTTTCATTTTTATTTTACCTGCTGATTTTTATTTCAAGTCGCCCCATCATTTCGGTTTTTTTTTTAAATTTATTTATTTACATCCCCATTTTAACGACTTAGAGGTCGATTGTTCCCAGTTTAACGACGTGGTGGTCGACTGTTCCAAGTTTAACGACGTGGTGGTCATGTGTTAGAGTCTAGGCTCGATTTTGTAGGAACCACGGGCTCCTTTGGCTTAATTGCATAAGCGTGCTCTTCATCATCTAGACCGAGCCAGTGCTGGATGGCAATAACTACGTCATCGTCATGGCTATAAGGCGTAGGAGGACTTGTTCCTCTGAGCTCCATCATGTAGACCGTATAGGTTGTGTATCCGTCTATTGCTTCTTCATCGGCAATATTGCTCGTTTGGCTCTTAGCTTGTTGCCTTTGTCCGCTCCTTTCATGGAAAGGCAGATGTCTGAGAGAATCAGTTTCCCGAAGTACTTCAGTCTCTGTTTATATGAAATTGGCGGTCGCAGCTTGACTGTTTGATAACACGCCTTTAGACAGTTCTATCTCTCCTGCATTGTATTGTTTTTCGACCCAATCTTTGAAGACAAAACAGTCCTCAATGGCATGACTTATCACTCTGTGATAGAGGCAATATTTAGGGTCATCGGTCATATTCGCTTCTTGCGGTCTTTTTAATTTTGGCAATTGTAGACTATTTCTTAGGACGTCTTTGAATATTTTACGGACTTTATCCCTTCTGAGAGAATAGACCTTATCCAGCTTCTCTTTTAGTGTAGCTTCTCCTCCCTCTCCGGACACTGGCTTCCGAGGCTGGTTGGCATTAGGCCCGCTCATCCCTCGCTGATTTCGGTTAGCCGAAGTGTTGAAAGATTCAGTATCGTCGGAACTTCCGCCTTTGCAATTATCGTCTTTTCGGTTTCTCCAGGATCTATTGTTATTTTGGGAATCAGAGGAGGACTCTTGCTTTGAGCACTCCAACATCTGAACTTTCCTGGTCAGCTCTTGGAATGTTTTGAAACCCGTGGTGCATAGAAACGGGGCCATCCAATTGTTGAGATTTCCGACGAGAAGGCTGACAGATTGGTCCTGCTCTATCGGCGGTTCGCATTTGATGGAGAGATTGAGCCATCAAGTTATAAAATCTATGCTGCTTTTGTTGTTCTTTGGCTTAGTCCTTACGAGGTCGGCAATGGTGATTTTATCGCTGGTGCTCATGAACCTTTGCTTGAACATGAATTCTATTTGAGCGAACGTCGTAACGGAGCCATCCGGTATGCTAGTGTACCGGTCGAAGGAGACATCGGTTAAGTTATTAACGAACTGGCGGAGGAGAAGCGCATCATTTCCCCCAATATTCCCGCACGAGGCTTTAAAGTGGGCGATATGCTGATTCGCATTTCCCGTCCCATCAAATCTTCCGAATTTGGGGATGACATAGCCGCCAGGAAACTCTACCAGATCATACTGAGCAGGATACGGTCTTCTGCTACTGCTAACATTTTTTTGCGTTTCGGCTTCGGCTACCAATGTTTTGACTTTGTTGGCAACCAAATCCATGATTTGATCTTGAGTTAGCGGGCTACTGTCATCGGTAGTCAAGACATTTCCCGAGATAGGATGTGACCGACTTTCATGCGGTTCGCCCACCATTGGATTTGAGGGAATAGGCATCGGCTGTCTCGGGATACCGTTTCCCGGTTCATGAGCAGAACCCTGCGCTTGATTGGACGGCTGAGAGGCAACTTGGGCCATGAGCTGCATCACGACATTCGTCAAGTCGTCAATTTTGGAGTAAAGTTTGGCCATCTCCTTGTCTTTACTTCTGAGCTGTTTTCGGACATCTTGGAGAAGTTGTTGCTCTGCGTTCTTAGGACAGAAGATTGGATCTTCTTCGCTTTCTGAGCCCGATTCCTCATGAACCGAGGGATCTCTCTGTTTATCAGCCTCACTGGAAGGGTTTTCATTACCTTCCAGAGGAGGCTGGTATTGGGAAGTGGCAGCCACATTCACTCCAGATTGGATTTGAGATGTGGTGGCCCCATCCTTGCTCTTGCTACGTGTGCCCACCATATAGACAGTTTGGACTACATATCCAGCCATCTCTTTATCTTTGGCGGGGTAACCCTGTTCTTCGAACCTCATGAAGTTCAGCATAGAAGGAGCCCTAGCCCTTTTGTTGGCTCTGTATCTCGGCCTTTTCTGTCTTAGCTTTTGGATTTTGAGATCTTGGCGGGCATCCATTATCCAGGAAGCCATTGTGAGATGATTAGCCGGGAGCTTATAGAAGACACCCGATCGAGCGGTTGTCAAGGGCACCGCCGGAGCTTACTCAAGACGCCTTGTTGCTTTGTTGGTGTTAATGGCCTTACCCCCAGCTGGGACCAAGGAAATTCATTCAAACATCGACCGACGTTTGGGTAGTGGTGCCTTTAAGATCACCACATTTGGCCTCTTGCCTTTGAGGTCCGTTTGTGTGTTACCGGAGCTTGAGAAGCAGGGTTGGCGTCAGCTGACACGAACAAAATAGAGCCAAATGGTTGTAGCGGCTCTTCCCACTGTCGCGCGAGACTGGCCGGGAGAACCGTCCTGGCGTCCATTTTCATTATGTAGGAAACGGGAGCTATATCGAAAGCTGAGCTTGTCACTGGAGACATTGTTGAGGCTTGATCGCTTGAAATCCTGTATGAAAGAGCATTATTTTAGTATAAATATCGATATGTATGTTGATTGAGTTCACATGAACATTTAACCCGGCATATGGGAGGAGAGAAATGTCCCACCGTGCGTGCCAAAATCTGTATGGTGTTTTTCGTCACCCCATTGAGATAGGAATACGCATCACTTGTCAGGCGCATTACAGATTCCCCCTGCCCAGGATAGGCTGGGGTTTATTGATTATGAGGGTCCGAATCTCCAATAGCCGTGGACTAAACTGCCGTTAATTACTCCTCGCCTTTGGCGCGAGGGAACCTCCGATTGACGGGTCAAACTGGTCATGTGAACTCAATGTGCAGTGTGCGTGTGTTATGAAAGGGGTATTGGATATATCGTAGGCCTCGCAGAGTTTACAGGGGTCCCACTATCCGGATAGTTGGCTGGGGGTCAAAGGGGCTAGCATCCCCCTTGCAGGGTGCGGGGCAGCGCCCCGTTAGAAATTTTTCTAATGGGGACAGTGTTGTGGAGTGTGTGTGTATAAAAAAGAAAAAGAATAGCGTCGAAAGGACGCGTGGGTGCCAGCGCCTCACGTGCCTGGCACGCGGGCGCTGGGCGCCAGCACCCCACGTTCCTGGCACGCGGACGTAGAGCACCAGCACCCCGCGTGCACACGGGCGCTATGCGCTGGGCGCCAGCGCCCCCACGTGCTTGGCACGCGGGCGCCAGCGCCCCCACGTGCTTGGCACGCGGGCGCTGGACGTCAGCACGAAAAAGGATATGGTCCCTGCACTGGGAGTTGTGCCCCCGATTTGACTTCTAGAGTTAAACTCCTGAGAAGAGATTAAATTATGGAGTTAAACTTCAGCAGATCTTGAATGGAGTTAAACTCCCAGAAATCTTTCTAAGAGATTGAAGGGGACCCCCTTCTTCTCTCCTTTAGCCTTGGCTCTTCTTTTGAGGCTTAGATCTTCCCGAAATGGGATTTTTGGAGATGGGTCTCCTTCTTCTTTTTCTCCGTTGGCCGGATCTTGGAGGAAGGGGGTGATATTTAAAAATCTCCCCTTTTTGAGATCTGATGGAAGATCCGAGTTCCCCTTCAAGGGTTTGATGGTGAAAAACTATTTATTTTTGGGAATAGAAGAGTTAAACTCTTAATTTAATTCAAAAAGAGGAGAAGGTTTTAGAACCTTGAGGAAGGGGAAGGAGGCACAGAAACTCTAATTTTGGGGGAGAATGAATTGTATCCTTTATTTCATTATCGTGTTGCCTTATATAGGCTTACAAATTTACATATAGCCCCTTAGACTTTACAAAATGGCATGTTGCCCATCCCATGCCTCATGTGCTCATTTCTTTTGCACATGAGTCATGGGCTTTACAAAAATTTGGCTTTATGCCCGTTTCTCTTACATTCATGCATAAAAATTTATATCAAAATTATTTATTACATGATTTCATTATGGCATTGGGGAAGCCGGCCGCGGGGCTCGACTTGGGCATGGGCCCACTTGATCTGGGCTTGGACCCGCTTACTTAGAGTTGACTTTGATTTTGACTTGGTCAGCCGGGGTGCAATTTTTGACCCCAACAGGCCTCAAAAATGCAGGGGCTAGATACCAACGCTTGGTTAACAAAATTGTTCAAACCGCAGATCGGGAGGAACATGGAGGTTTACGTCGACGACATGCTCGTAAAATCAACCTTGTCGGAAGAGCATGCCAAAGATCTTGGGAAGACATTAGACATCCTCCGCAAGTACAAAATGAAGCTGAACCCAGCCAACTACGCGTTCGGGGTCACTAGCGGGAAATTCCTCAAATTTATGGTCACCCACCGAGGAATCAAAGCTAACCTGGAGAAGATCAGTGCCTCCTCAACATAGCCACTCCAAAGAGCAACGTGGACATCATGCGACTCATCGGGAGAGTGGTCGCTCTTAGTCGCTTCTTGTCGAGATCTGGAGAAAAGTGCCTCCCATTCTTCAAAGCCCTGAGAAAGACCCCAAGCTTCGAAAGGTCGGTAGAGTTTCAAAATGCTTTCGAGCAGCTCAACATGCACCTGGAAACTCCCCCACTGCTCACCCGGCCAATTGAAAGAGACGAGTTGTTACTGTACCTTGCAGTATCCGATCATGCTACTAGCTCGGTGCTCATCCGAGAAGTCGAAGGAGTACAGAAGACGGTCTACTACGTGAGCCATGTCTTTAAAGACGCAGAAATGAGGTATCCGGCCATAGAAAAGATTATCTTGGCGCTTATTGTTGCCTCAAGGAATCTATGACACTACTTCCAAGCGCACACCATCCTCGTGCTCACCGAGCGGCCTATGGGGGCTATTCTTGCCTCCCCCAAATTATCTGGTCGTCTGGAGAAATGGAGGTGGGAGCTATTCCAGTTCAACATTAAATACCACCTGAGGAAAGCCATTAAAGCGCAAGTCGTGGCAGATTTTGTTGTCCAGTGTACTATCCCCAACAAGGAAGCAGCATTGCGCCCGTCCCCTGGCCCCGACCCTCGACCGAGGAAGTGCCCGACTTCGTCCCCGATTGGGTCCTCTACGTCGATGGATCCTCTACCGAGGAGGGGAGCGGTGCCGGCCTTATCATTCGAGGCTCGAACGAGGCAGAAATGGAGAACTCTTTGAAGCTCGGGTTCAGAGCATCGAACAACACCGCGGAATATGAGGTTTTGCTTACCAGATTGCGAATCGCTTCCGGAGTGGGGCTGAAGGAGATCCAAACTCACAGCGGCTCCGCCTTGGTCATCGGCCAAGTGACTGAGCGCTTTGAGGCCCGAGAGCCGCTCATAGTGAACTGCTTAGCCGAGGTAAAGAGACTACGAAAAAGTTTCGACAAAGTTCAAGTGGAGCAGATTCCTCGGCACCTGAACTCCCATGCCGACGCACTGAGCAAGCTAGCATCTTCCTATACGGCCAACAATAATAAGAATATCCTCTTCGAAGTCTTGCCTCGATCCAGTGTGGAAGATAGATAGGCTACGCTTCAAGTATACACTACTCATGAGGAAGGACGGGTGTAACACCCGAGCCCAATACTACTATTTCTGTTACTGGTTGAGTGTTCGATATTGCTCATTTCATTTATCTTGCTTGTTTGGGTCTTACTGTAAAATTTTAACTGGCTAAGTCATTTTTGCATATAACAAATTTTAGCACCTAAAATGAAATTAAAAATATCTAAATTGGCCTACTCGTCACCCCTAGCCACGTGGTAGCGTCCGCGCGTCGAGTTTACATCCCGTTCGGTGAAACGGGCGAGTTTGGACGGCTACGCGAGCGTGCAAGTGTCCGACCTGGGGGCATGCTTTTTAATCATAAAACATTTCATTTTAAAATTTGGAACCCGGTTAAAATCTTATTATTTAAATTTCAAATTTTTGGGCGTAACCCGGGCGCGATTTGGAAATGTTTCATTTAGCGCCAAAATCCCAATTTAATAATATATTCTAAAACTATATATATATTCATCCGTTACATATATATCCTTTTAAATCTCTGAGGAATCTTTTAAATAATTTAATTTCCCACGCCAGCCAATCACGAGGCTGAAACCTCGTGGGGCCCCTTCCTTATATCCCTCTCTCTTCCTCTGTCTCTCTCTCTCTCTCTAATTTCTCTTTCTCTCTCTCTCTCTCTAACTCTCTCTCTCCCCTATATATATAATCACGTCCAGAACCTCATCGTGAAAAATGAAGGAACCCATCGCAACCCTAACCGAGCTCCATCCCTCAATTCCTCGCCCTCGTCTCCATCTCCGATCACCCGCCCAGCACAGCAGCAACCTCCTCTAGACCACCGCAAACCTTACCTCTCCTCCTCACCTTACCGTTGCCGTCTCCCTGCTTCAACCTTAGCCGTGACCTGCATCTACGCCACCTCCCTCAACCGAGAACCCATCAACACCCCACTGCCGTCGGCTCCTTCATCCTTAGACGATCCAAACCGCAGCCATATTCCCTCCTCGCTGTCAACCAAACACAAGCACGAACCTTTACCCAACTCCCTGCATCGCCTGAGGCACCGCCGGCGACAACCTGCGCTGTCCCTGGCCATCGCCGACTATCCTCGTCGACCATCCCTCTCCTTCATGGACACCCTCCTCATCTCCCTTCTCCCCGTGCACCCGAACCAGCCATGGCTTAGTATCTGTAGCTGTGTACGGAGATCAAGAAAAGCCTGCTCTTATTACATATCCAGATTTAGCTCTAAACCATATGTCATGCTTTCAAGGATTATTCATTTGGCCTGAAGCTGCTTCTTTATTGCTTCACAATTTTTGCATATATCATATTAGTCCCCCAGGACATGAGTTAGGAGCTGCTCCGATTTCATGCGATGTTGCTATTCCTTGTGTTGATGACTTGGCAGATCAGATTGCTGATGTCCTCTCCTCCTCTGGCTGAGACTCCAACCACCAAGAGTTTCGCGCTCATGCCGAGCCTGCACATTCTCTTATCGCCGGAGTTATTCGCCGTCGTCGATCCCGCTCTCGTCTTCCGACTCCAGTGCGCCCATTCGCCAGAAACCGGCGTACCGTCGACGATCCCGACGAGCGTATCTGATCCGTTTGATCACAGTGTGCGTGGTTTGGATCCGTTCCGTACCATGCGCGCATCGCGACGTTTTCCGCCGACGTGAGACGTTCCGTATTCCCGTTCCTGATCCGTCCAGGCAAGTATCGCTTGCTACATGCTATACTAAACAGTTATATATATTTTGACTCGTTAAACCCGCAAACTTAACTCGATATAGCTAGTTTCTCATTTTGGCTGCAATATGACATATATCATTTTACAATTAACATAAAATTACAGCTTGCTACTTTAACCCTAATAACGAAGTTACCTGTTAACCACATTTTACTGTTTAAAGGATGATAGCCTATACACTAGTAGTTCTATTACATTCTGATATTGATATAACGGTATTGCACCGCAAGGGGTGCTCGAAACTTGCTAATATGATGAAACGTCTGTACTATACCAATGCACTAATGTGATTAAATAAATTGCTTATTGTTGTTACATTCATTGTTTATTTCCTGTTGTGATTCCTTGTTCGATTTTATACCTGTTGTGAGCACACCCTCGATTGTGTTACATATTGACCTGACCTTGATACACATGATATATATATACCGATGCACCGGACATGGTACCCTTTACTATCGACTTGACCTGATGTACCATGACCTGACCTGTTACTTGATCTCTTGCCTAATGCCAACAAACCCGACATGGAGTCCTCATGGACCATTCCTGTTGTCTATCCAGACAAACCTGACCTGTTTCCCGATCCTGTGTTGGCATTAGTCCTTGACTACTGAATACCCGACCTGACACACATAACCTGAGGGTATGGGGAAATCAAACGGGTAATCTAAAGTGTAACTTAAAAGGGTATTACTTGATCCGTGGTCCCGGGGGGTAACGGGACAGAGCCATTCGTGACTCTTACATTCCTGATCCGTGGTCCCGGGGGCCAACGGGACAGAACCATTATTGGTTCCCATCTTCCTGATCCGTGGTCCCGGGGGGTAACGGGACATATCCTTTGAGTTACATGGAGGATTACTCGAATTGATTTCAAAGACTTTAGAATAGAGAACCCGATAGAACAGTTTAGTTACCCACTGCACACTACCCTGCACTGCTTGTTTCATACTATTGCTTTATTCATGTATATTTCTGCATTGCTTATTACACTGTTCATATTATATTATTGGTTGACATGACGCGCTGACGTCTGGGTTTTGCATGGCCCAGATTCTTTACCACTGTCGCTGACCGAGCAGGAGTACTTCAGCCAGCAGGCTGATTTGTGAGTTCTGTAGTGATTAGTTTATTTCCTGCATTTTATTTCCAGATGTGAGCCCGCATTATGGGACGTACTTTTCTATTTTGTATTGGATCATTTGCTTCCGCACTTATTTATTATTGACTCTTGTTATTCTGGATTTGGACATGTGTTAGATAGTTTTTATCTTGTTCTTGATATCTCTACAGCCGTAATGTGACTGTGGATGGATACTTCCTACCCACAGGTAGCATGGTTGGCTATGTCACGTGCCTAATCTTGCGTACTCTGGGAAGCGGGGCGTGACATGGTTCTTTTGGTATCAGAGCCATAGATTAGTTGGGTTGATTCTTTTATAGTTGGGTATCGTACCCAATACACGAATCAGAATACCCGTGTTTAGGAAACATGTCCTGCCACCTTGACCGTTTTACCATTCTTGGATCACATTCTTCCTGATTATATCTTTTACGACGTGCAAACTTACTTTGCATGTCGACTCGAAAACCTGATTCCTTGTTATCTCTAGGACTTAGGCGACTTGGGTGGAGTTAAGTAATTGTGGCTATGATACCGCGGCATAGTTACAATGCGGTACTCTATTTAAGTATCTTGGAGTTCTAGCCTTGATCCATATTCAGAATCTATCATCATGCTAACATTGGGTGTTTTGAGTTCAGGATTATGGCAGGTAAGAATTTGAAGGCGTACCAGAGGCGTGTGGACGAAACCGCCATGCTTGGAGTGATAAGAGGAATGCTGGAAAATCAGAAGAGGCATACTGAGCTGATCCAGCAGCAAGCAGATTCGTTTCAGAAAGGTTTGCATATTGTTCGGCAGTCTGTAAACAACGATGGAGCTAAACCAGTTGACCGAGTAGGGACCGTGGCAGATTTCGGACGTTTGGGTCCGTCTACATTTACTGGTTTGAAGGAGCCGTTGCCATTGGAGCAGTGGCTAGTTGACACAGAGAACTTGCTTTTGCGGCACAGATTCCAGATGACAAAAAATAGTTGTTGTGGTACGCATTCAGCTAGTGGACTACGCCCGAGAATGGTGGCTTGTTGAGGAGACCCGCTTGCCCAGGCGGATCAAGTGGGCAGTTTTTTTAAGAGTTTCCTGGAGAAGTTCTTCCCGCGGGCTGCACGAGAGGAAATGGAAGAGAAGTTCATCAGACTAAGGCAGAATGGAACCCCGTGGACGTGCATGCAGCAGAATGGATGAGACTCAGTAGTTTCGCTGGACCTTTAGCTGCCAACGATGCACACAGCAGTTGCGGTAAGGAAGCAGTTCTGTCGGGCCAGTTGAGTTTAGGGCTAGGCCGACAAACGATGTTCTTGCAGCTACGGAAGTTGATGGTTGTTAAGAACCGGTGGTGGTTCGTGATTTCATGGACGTAGTTGAAGATATATCGGTCTTACCGCCGAAGCGAGACGTGGAGTTCGCGATTGACCTTATTCCTGGTGCAGCGCCAGTATCTAAAGCTTATTATCCGATAGCACCAGTGGAATTGGAAGAAGTTAAGAAGCAAGTTGGTGAATTACTTGAGAAGGGTTGGATTCGAAGCAGCAACTCGCCTTGGGAAGCTCCAGTTCTTCTAGTAAAGAAGAAGGATGGCACGAGAAAGATGTGCATTGATTATAGAGAATTAAACCGGGTGACTATTAAGAACAAGTACCCGATCCCTCGCATTGGAGAACTTTTTGAGCAGCTTAGTGGCGCGAGGGTATTCTCGAAACTGGATCTGCGATCCGGATATCATCAGGTCCGAGTAAAAGCAGAAGACATTTGCAAGACGGCATTTCGAACTCGGTATGGGCATTTCGAGTACCTAGTCATGCCCTTCGGAGTAACGAATGCGCCGGCAATATTCATGGATTTGATGAACCGAATCTTTTCACCATTCTTGGACCAGTTTATTATGGTATTCATTGACGATATTCTGGTTTACTCGAAGAGTTTGGAGGAGCATGCTGAACATTTAAAGATCGCACTGCAGACACTGAGACAGGAGAAATTGTATGTGAAGATGAGTAAGTGCGAATTTTGGCTGGAAGAAGTTAAGTTTCTGGGGCATGTTGTGTCGAGTGACGGAATCGCCGTCGATCCCGAAAGATTGCAGCAGTTCGAGATTGGCCTATTCCAAGAAATGTGGCTGAGGTAAGAAGTTTCCTTGGTTTAGCCGGATACTGCAGGAGATTTGTGGAGAACTTCGCTCGTTTGGCATAGCCGTTGACCAAGCTTACGCGCAAGGGAGTACCTTTTGTTTGGACGGATAGGTGTGCATTGGCTTTCGAGACGTTGAAGCAGAAGTTGATAACCGCCCCTATCCTGACCGTACCAGACAATTCCGGAGGACTGGTGATTCACAGCGACGCATCTGGAAAAGGATTGGAATGTGTTTTGATGCAGAATGGGAAGGTCGTAGCTTACGCATCAAGACAACTGAAGACCCATGAGAAGAATTATCCGACTCATGACTTGGAGCTTGCGGCTGTGACCTTCGCCTTGAAGATTTGGAGACACTACCTTTTGGGTGAGAGAGTCGAAGTTTTTACAGATCACAAGAGTTTGAAGTATGTGTTCACTCAGAAGGAGTTGAACATGAGGCAACGTAGATGGTTGGAGCTGATGGCCGACTACGACCTTGATCTTAAGTACCATCCGGGAAAAGTTAACGTCGTGCCGGATGCGCTTAGTCGGTTACCAGCGATTCAGGTATTGACTACACAGAGGGAGATCATTGCGGATTTTCGAAGATTTGACTTGGAGGTTGTGCTACCACATTCTACGGGACAGTTGATGCAGTTGCAAGTACAGTCGTCCTTAGTTGAGAAGATTAAAGCGGCACAATCGCAGGATCCTAGACTGTAAAAGTTTCGAGAGCAGGTTGAAGCTGGACTACGAACAGATTTACTGGTCCACGAAGATGGTTCGTTGAGGTACGGTAGCCGTGTGTGTGTGCCAAAGGGGGATGTGCGTGAAGAGCTTATGAAGGAGGCACACAGTTCAGCTTACTCTGTACATCCAGGAGGTACAAAGATGTACCGAGATATTCGACAGCATTTCTGGTGGGAAGGCATGAAACGGGAGATCGCTCGCTTCGTAGCTGAGTGCTTGGTATTTCAGCAAGTCAAGGCTGAACACCAAAGGGTTGCTGGTTTGTTGCAACCACTTCCGATTCCTTAGTGGAAGTGGGAACATATAACCATGGATTTCGTGACGGCTTTACCGCGGAGTCCAAAGGGCAACAATGCAGTATGGGTGATTGTCGATCGGTTGACCAAGGCAGCTCACTTTATTCCTTTTCGGGTTGGTCAATCAACGGAGACTTTGGCAGAGCGGTACATGCAGAAGATTGTAAGATTGCATGGAGTACCGGTGAGCATCGTGTCCAATCGGGACACTCGGTTCTTATCACACTTCTGAAGGAGTTTACAGGAAAGTTTGGGGACTCGATTGAAGTTTAGCACAGCTTATCATCCTCAAACTGATGGTCAGTCGGAGAGAACGATCCAAACTCTTGAAGATATGTTGAGAGCATGCATGTTGGACTTCAAGGGTTCTTGGGAGGATCACCTACACTTGGTGGAGTTTTCCTACAACAATAGTTTCCAAGCGACTATTCAGATGGCTCCGTTTGAAGCTTTATATGGTCGTAAATGCCGTTCACCTGTTTGTTGGGATGACGTTGGTGAACAAAGATTGTTGGGACCAGAATTGGTAGTACAGACCGTTGAGAAGGTTAACGCAATCAGGAAGCATATGAAGGCAGCTCAAGACAGACAGAAAAGTTAGGCTGACACGTCAAGAAGACCTCTAGAGTTCGCCGTGGGTGATTTGGTATTCTTGAAGATATCACCGACTAGAGGAGTGATTCGTTTTGGGAGTCGGGGAAAGATTAGTCCTCGATTCGTTGGACCCTTCGAGATATTGGAGCGTGTTGGAGAGGTAGCATACCGTTTGGCGTTACCACAGTCCTTGGCAGGTGTGCACGATATGTTTCATGTATCTCAACTACGAAGGTATGTTCGAGATGAAACCCACGTCTTGGATCATTCGGAGTTAACTGTACGAGAGGACCTAACTTTTGAGGAGCGACCGGTTGAAATCATGGATCGTAGGGAAAAGGTTCTTAAGAACAAGGTTATCCCCCTTGTGCTAGTTTCTTGGGGTAATCGATCGCATGGAGAATCCACTTGGGAGCGAGAAGACGAGATCCAGCAGAAATTTCCTCACCTTTTCCTGTAGTTTTCTATCTTGTATTCTTGGAATTTCGAGGACGAAATTCTTTTTGTAGTTGGGTATGATGTAACACTCGAGCCCAATACTACTATTTCTATTACTGGTTGAGTGTTCGACATTGCTCATTTCATTTATCTTGCTTGTTTGGGTCTTACTGTAAAATTTTAACTGGCTAAGTCATTTTTGCATATAACAAATTTTAGCACCTAAAATGAAATTAAAAATATCTATATTGGCCTACTCGTCACCCCTAACCGCGTGGCAGCGTCCGCGCGTCGAGTTTTCATCCCGTTCGGTGAAACGGTCGAGTTTGGACGGCTACGCGCGCGTGCAAGTGTCCGACTTGGGGGCATGCTTTTTAATCAAAAAACATTTCATTTTAAAATTTGGAACCCGCTTAAAATCTTATTATTTAAATTTCAAATTTTTGGGCGCAACCCAGGCGCGATTTGGAAATGTTTCATTTAGCGCCAAAATCCCAATTTAATAATATATTCTAAAACTATATATATATTCATCCGTTACATATATATCCTTTTAAATCTCTGAGGAATCTTTTAAATAATTTAATTTCCCACGCCAGCCAATCACGAGGCTGAAACCTCGTGGGCCCCCTTCCTTATATCCCTCTCTCTTCCTCTCTAATTTCTCTTTCTCTCTCTCTCTCTAACTCTCTCTCTCTCACATATATATATAATCACGTCCAGAACCTCATCGCGAAAAATGAAGGAACCCATCGCAACCCTAACCGAGCTCCATCCCTCAATTCCTCGCCCTCGTCTCCATCTCCGATCACCCGCCCAGCACAGCAGCAACCTCCTCTAGACCACCGCAAACCTTACCTCTCCTCCTCACCTTACCGTTGCCGTCTCCCTGCTTCAACCCTAGCCGTGACCTGCATCTACACCACCTCCCTCAACCGAGAACCTATCAACACCCCACTGCCGTCGGCTCCTTCATCCTTAGACGATCCAAACCGCAGCCATATTCCCACCTCGCTGTCAACCAAACTCGAGCACGAACCTTTACCCAACTCCATGCATCGCCTGAGACACCGCCGGCGACCACCTGCGCTGTCCCTGGCCGTCGCCGATTATCCTCGTCGACCATCCCTCTCCTTCATGGACACCCTCCTCCTCTCCCTTCTCCCCGTGCACCCGAACCAACCATGGCTTAGTATCTGTAGCTGTGTACGGAGATCAAGAAAAGCCTGCTCTTATTACATATCCAGATTTAGCTCTAAACCATATGTCATGCTTTCAAGGATTATTCATTTGGCCTGAAGCTGCTTCTTTATTGCTTCACAATTTTTGCATATATCATATTAGTCCCCCAGGACATGAGTTAGGAGCTGCTCCGATTTCATGCGATGTTGTTATTCCTTGTGTTGATGACTTGGCAGATCAGATTGCTGATGTCCTCTCCTCCTCTGGCTGAGACTCCAACCACCAAGAGTTTCGCGCTCATGCCGAGCCTGCACATTCTCTTATCGCCGGAGTTATTCGCCGTCGTCGATCCCGCTCTCGTCTTTCGACTCCAGTGCGCCCATTCGCCAGAAACCGGCGTACCGTCGACGATCCCGACGAGCGTATCTGATCCGTTTGATCACAGTGTGCGTGGTTTGGATCCGTTCCGTACTGTGCGCGCATCGCGACGTTTTCCGCCGACGTGAGACGTTCCGTATTCCCGTTCCTGATCCGTCCAGGCAAGTATCGCTTGCTACATGCTATACTAAACAGTTATATATATTTTGACTCGTTAAACCCACAAACTTAACTCGATATAGCTAGTTTCTCATTTTGGCTGCAATATGACATATATCATTTTACAATTAACCTAAAATTACAGCTTGCTACTTTAACCCTAATAACGAAGTTACCTGTTAACCACATTTTACTGTTTAAAGGATGATAGCCTATACACTGGTAGTTCTATTACATTCTGATATTGATATAACGGTATTGCACCGCAAGGGGTGCTCGAAACTTGCTAATATGATGAAATGTCTGTACTATACCAATGCACTAATGTGATTAAATAAATTACTTATTGTTGTTAAATTCATTGTTTATTTCCTGTTGTGATTCCTTGTTCGATTTTATACCTGTTGTGAGCACACCCTCGATTGTGTTACATATTGACCTGACCTTGATACACATGATATATATACCGATGCACCGGACATGGTACCCTTTACTATCGACTTGACCTGATGTACCATGACCTGACCTGTTACCTGATCTCTTGCCTAATGCCAACAAACCCGATATGGAGTCCTCATGGACCATTCCTGTTGTCTATCCAGACAAACCTGACCTGTTTCCCGATCCTGTGTTGGCATTAGTCCTTGACAACTGAATACCCGACCTGACACACATAACCTGGGGGTATGGGGAAATCAAACGGGTAATCTAAAGTGTAACTTAAAAGGGTATTACTTGATCCGTGGTCCCGGAGGGTAACGGGACAGAGCCATTCGTGACTCTTACATTCCTGATCCGTGGTCCCAGGGGGCAACGGGACAGAACCATTATTGGTTCCTATCTTCCTGATCCGTGGTCCCGGAGGGTAACGGGACATATCCTTTGAGTTACATGGAGGATTACTCGAATTGATTTCAAAGACTTTAGAATAGAGAACCCGATAGAACAGTTTAGTTACCCACTGCACACTACCCTGCACTGCTTGTTTCATACTATTGCTTTATTCATGTATATTTCTGCATTGCTTATTACACTGTTCATATTATATTATTGGTTGACATGACGCGCTGACGTCTGGGTTTTGCATGGCCCAGATTCTTTACCACTGTCGCTGACCGAGCAGGAGTACTTCAGCCAGCAGGCTGATTTGTGAGTTCTGTAGTGATTAGTTTATTTCCTGCATTTTATTTCCAGATGTGAGCCCGCATTATGGGACGTACTTTTCTATTTTGTATTGGATCATTTGCTTCCGCACTTATTTATTATTGACTCTTGTTATTCTGGATTTGGACATGTGTTAGATAGTTTTTATCTTGTTCTTGATATCTCTACAGCCGTAATGTGACTGTGGATGGATACTTCCTACCCACAGGTAGCATGGTTGGCTATGTCACGTGCCCAATCTTGCGTACTCTGGGAAGCGGGGCGTGACAACGGGATTGGAGAAGGCCCCTCGTGGAGTTCCTGAAGGAGGGCACACTTCCAGAGGACCGAAAAGAAGCACGTCGCCTTCGAGCTAAAGCCCACCATTTTATCTGGGGCAATGGAAACCTTTACAAGAAGTCATACACGCAGCCTCTGCTCCAGTGCGTCGACCCCCACGAAGCCGACTACGTCCTGCGTGAGATATACGAAAGGGTCGGCGGAGCGCATCAAGGGGCCCGTACCTTAGTCCAGAAGACGCTCCTCCAAGGGTACTATTGTCCAACAATTCACCAAGACGCTCAAAAGCTCGTCAGAAGATGCAAAAGTTGTCAACTCCACGGCAGCATACCCCGTCTTCTGGCTACCGAGCTAACGGCCCTCACCTCCCCCTAGCCGTTTGCCCAATGAGGGATGAACATGGTGGGCTAACTCCCCACAAGTAGGGGCGGGCACAAATACATTCTCGTCGCGGTAGGTTATTTCATAAAGTGGATCGAGGTCGTCCTCATCAGAAAACCGGACGCCTCCACGACCATCAAATTCTTGCAGAACAATTTAATCTTCCGATTCAGAATCCCGAGGTGCATCGTTACCGACCATGGGACGAATTTCAAAAACGAAAAAGTTAAAGAGTTCTGCAGCGAATACCGCATACTGATGAAGTTTGCCGCAGCCGCGCATCCTCAATGCAATGGGCAGGCCGAGGTTGTGAACCAAGACGTCATCCGAGGTCGTCGAACTCGCCTAGAAGGCAGGTAGGGCAACTGGGTCAAAGTACTACCACGGGTGTTATGGGCCTTACACACACCAAAGAAGACGCCCACGGGAGAGACCCCCTTCAGCCTCTGGTACGGTACCGAGGCAATGGTCCCAGTGGAGATCGGACTGCCCAGTTACAGAGTCAAACACTTCGATGACGAAGCAAACACCTCGGCGCTCTGGACTTATTTGGACATCTTGCTAGAGAAGCGGGACCGGGCACAGATCAAAGCCGCCGCTTATCCACAACAAACTGCTCTCTACTATAACGCCCGAGTTAAGCATCACGCCTTCAAGACAGGAGATTTGGTCTTTAAGCGGAACGAGTTCGTAGATCAGAAAAGACTGCACAATTTTTCCCTGAGGTGGGACGGCCCTTTTCTCGTCTCCGAAGTATTGCTCGGTGAAGCCTACCGCTTACAAGACGCAGGGGGACGGAAGTTTGTTCGGCCCTACAACGCTGAAAAACTCAAACTTTACAAATGAATGTATTTCCTTCTTTTCGAAGCAATATGGTTTTTATTAACACTACTACAAATAAGGGTTGCCCCTATGGATAAATCCGTAGGGGCAACCCACTGCCCTTACAGATATATGCGTAGGGGCGAAAAAATACCCCGTAGGTGCAAAGGCTGCAGGTGCAAGTTGAAGCCCTAAGCTTGCCCCTACGGGCAAATTCTTGCCCCTACGGATATCTGTGTAGGTCCTGTTGCCCCTACGGAGTAATGCGTAGGGTAAAAAAAAGTTATATTATTTATGGTTTTTTTAATATATTGAATGTACCTATGGATATAACCGTAGGAGCATTACATAACCCCTACGGATATACGCATAGGTACCTATCCGTAGGGGCCATATATCAGGAATCCTGATATATGGCCCCTACGGATAACACTGTAGGGGCTAGGCTGTTGGCCCTACGGTTGTCTCCGTAGGGGCACTCCCAACCCCTGGCACTGCGATCAGGGGGAAAATATCAGTTACTGCTGTTATTGTGCCCTTACGGGTTTACCCGTAGGGGCAACATGTGTACCTATGGATTAATCCGTAGGTACACAATATCTGTATTTTTTTTTAAAAGTTGGGCTGCTAGATTTTTTCCCGCCCTGTGCACAATAATATATACATCAATCAAATATAAAATTAATCATCACACAACATATATCGCAGTATTATTATTCACATCTCACGCATATAATATACAAAAGAAACCAAAAAACTGAATATGATATAAATATAAACCAAAATCAATATCGCCCAAAATGTTTCAAAATGTAGTACAATATATATCATATAAATAAATACATGTTTCAAAAAATAAGAATCAAAATGCTAGCCTAGCTCGGTCCAGCTCCACCTCTGATAAACGCTAGAATCTTGCGCCTACCCCGTCGCGTCTGGACCTAACGTGTGCAATAAGCATGTAAGAACTCTGTTTTATTCAAATTCTTATCATTATCGAGTTATTTCGAAACCCTATTTAGATATCTAGTTTGGAAAACTGTAGTTTATTTTAATTAGATATGTACATGTATGATTAATAAAACATAAGTCTACAACCAAATAAGCTCAGGCTACGTACTGATATTGGATATGTTGATATCTATAATATGACATGATATTTTACTATTAAGTAGTATATATACCAGCATCTCTTTCAACTCCTGAACGGTGGCCTTCAAGCTCTCCAGTTCCTGCTGGATACGTCGCTCACTGGAGACGGAGGAAGTAACCACCGGGGTGGAGTCCAACCTCATATGGGCCCTGCTAGAGCCCAGTCCTCGGCCTCTCTCCCAACCTCCGTGGTGCCGTCCGTGTGCGGCGTCCAGGACTTGTGTCAGCAGCCTCGAATGCTGCCTTCCCCCTAGCAACTGTCAGAACATTATATTTAGCACATACTGGTCTATAAAATTGACAAGAAATACCAAAATCAACAAATTCAAAACCTTACCTACAGAGGTAGAAGATGTGCTCCTCTGGTATCTGCATGTATCAAAATTTGAATAATATTAATTAATTTCAGTACATACATATTAACAAGGTAAACTCGCATATAGCGCTGCTTACACATATGACAGGGAGTGAACAAGCTCTTGTAGATCATCAGGCGCAAATCTAATCTCATCAAGCAGCCCATGATAATGAGTTGGACGACTAAGAGCAAAAGGAATGTGTGTATATTTATGATATAGCATTCTAAATCAATATACATGCCCTATATAATATATAAACATACCTGGAGGAACGGGAGTAGCCTCTGTCCCTGATATGGACGCATCACCAACAACTAGACAATCAAACATTGACAATATAAGTAATTTTGACATAAACAGGCATGGATATCTATAATATTACATTCAAAATGAATATTAGAGAGCGCACCTGCAGTAAGAAGTGATAAAAGTATCACCCAACAAGAGTGTAATTTACAGAATCAGTTGAGACTCTTGAAAGTCATAGAAGAACCTGACCTGCACAAATCTGATGTATGCTTTCCATTGGACACTAAGAAGTCTCTAAAGGGAAAAGCCTATGTGAAAGCCATCATTAGTTCATATCAGAAGATTGATGCTGAAACAGAGAACAATGAATGCCATTTTCTTCTTCTTCTGCCACATTACTGTCTTCT
Source organism: Agapanthus africanus (assembly GCA_030015575.1). Taxonomy (NCBI): domain Eukaryota; kingdom Viridiplantae; phylum Streptophyta; class Magnoliopsida; order Asparagales; family Amaryllidaceae; genus Agapanthus; species Agapanthus africanus. The sequence continues at coordinate 888,854,173 of JASDDO010000024.1, read as the reverse complement.
CCTTCTTTTTCTGCCACATTACTATCTTCTCCTTCTTATTATGTGCGCATGCAAATTCAATGACTATATTAAGAATATGGATTAATAGTGGGTAGGAAAAGTATTTCTCAAATGGCTTTTGCGTCTAAAAACCATAAACTACTAAGTAATAGCATACATAATTTTTTTAGTATAAGGTTGTTATTTTAAGTTTTCCCTTATAGAGATATGATCTAACTGCCTTTATAAACTATAAGTGTGCAGAAAATTATGATAAGAAACCATAAGAAAGGGTCGTAGCCATGCATAACCTTGAATCTACATACCAAATCATGCAAAAGCATACACTTATTGTCACCTTGCCGTGGAATATAAAATATCTTGGAAGACTATAAGCGAGGATTTAAATCTTGATAGCTTTTGACTTCAACATATATTTTTCTCAAGTACCATGAAATATACTTCCTCCGTATAAATCGTTTTCAGGAAGATGGATTAACAATGACAAATTATCCATTGTGGCTCACTAGTTTAGCATTTTCTCTTCTATTGACCATCTTACTAATCTTCTTGGTAAATTTATTCGGAACCGGCTGCGAATAATTAAAAGACATGCATAAGAAAGAAAGCTAAAATACAGATATATAGCATACCGATACATCGAAACTTCAAAGCTGCGATGACAATCCAGAGATATTTATTTCTACACACGTGGTGCGCGTGCGAATGCGTCAGGCATCATGGACAAATATTTCAGAACATGGAAAGTATTATTAGTATAAAGTAATTAAAACTTTTAAACACCTTGGGTAGCTATTTTCTTAGTTGATGCAATCATATCATGAGGACTAAATTTAAGCTATTATACATATGCATATGTATTTTTCTAACCTAATATATCACACACACACACACACACACACACACACAGAGAACACCAGTTTGGTAGAGAAATCAGGTAGCAGGATCCTGAAGAAATGGAGTCCATAGTATTGCTCATCATCATCATCCATGATCCCTTTGATAATATTTTTTCAAAGGGATCATGGATGATGATGATGAGAAATGCTATGGACTCCATTTCTTCAGGGTCCTGCTAGCTGATTTCTCTACCAAACCGGTGTTCTCTCTCTCTCTGTGTGTGTGTGTGTGTGTGATATATTAGGTTAGAAAAATACATATGCATATGTATAATAGCTTAAATTTAGTCCTCATGATATGATTGCATCAACTAAGAAAATATCTACCCAAGGTGTTTAAAAGCTTTAATTACTTTATACGAATAATACTTTCCATGTTCTGAAATATTTGTCCATGATGCCTGACGCATTCGCACGCGCACCATGTGTGTAGAAATAAATATCTCTGGATTGTCATCGCAACTTTGAAGTTTCGATGTATCGGTATGCTATATATCTGTATTTTAGCTTTCTTTCTTATGCATGTCTTTTAATTATTCGCAGCCGGTTCCGAATAAATTTACCAAGCAGATTAGTAAGATGGTCAATAGAAGAGAAAATGCTAAACTAGTGAGCCACAATGGATAATTTGTCATTGTTAATCCATCTTCCTGAAAACGGTTTATACGGAGGAAGTATATTTCATGGTACTTGAGAAAAATATATGTTGAAGTCAAAAGCTATCAAGATTTAAATCCTCGCTTATAGTCTTCCAAGATATTTTATATTCCACGGCAAGGTGACAATAAGTGCATGCTTTTGCATGATTTGGTATGTAGATTCAAGGTTATGCATGGCTACGACCCTTTCTTATGGTTTCTTATCATAATTTTCTACACACTTATAGTTTATAGATGCAGTTAGATCATATCTCTATAAGGGAAAACTTAAAATAACAACCTTTATACTAAAAAAATTATGTATGCTATTACTTAGTAGTTTATGGTTTTTAGATGCAAAAGCCATTTGAGAAATACTTTTCCTACCCACTATTAATCCATATTCTCAATATAGTCATTGAATTTGCACGCGTACATAATAAGAAGGAGAAGACAGTAATGTGGCAGAAAAAGAAGGAGAAGACAGTAATGCGGCAGAAGAAGAAAAAAATGACATTCCTTGTTCTCTGTTTTAGCATCAATTTTCTGATATGAACTAATGATGGCTTTCACATAGGCTTTTCCCTTTAGAGACTTCTTAGTGTCCAATGGAAAGCATACATCAGATTTGTGCAGGTCAGGTTCTTCTATGACTTTCAAGAGTCTCAACTGATTCTGTAAATTACACTCTTGTTAGGTGATACTTTTATCACTTCTCACTGCAGGTGCGCTCTCTAATATCCATTTTTAGACATTCAAAATGGATATTAGAGAGCGCACCTGCAGTGAGAAGTGGTAAAAGTATCACCCAACTAGGGTGTAATTTACAGAATCAGTTGAGACTCTTGAAAGTCATAGAAGAACCTGACCTGCACAAATCTGATGTATACTTTCTATTGGACACTAAGAAGTCTCTAAAGGGAAAAGCCTATGTGAAAGCCATCATTAGTTCATATCAGAAGATTGATGCTAAAACAGAGAACAAGGAATGCCATTTTTTTCTTCTTCTGCCACATTACTGTCTTCTCCTTCTTCTGCCACATTACTGTCTTCTCCTTCTTATTATGTGCGCGTGCAAATTCAATGACTATATTGAGAATATGGATTAATAGTGGGTAGGAAAAGTATTTCTCAAATGGCTTTTGCGTCTAAAAACCATAAACTACTAAGTAATAGCATACATAATTTTTTTAGTATAAAGGTTGTTATTTTAAGTGCGCGTGCAAATTCAATGAAAGCGGAAACTCCAGTGACAAACTTAGGTTGCATACGTTGTTGCCAATTCACATACATCCAGTCCATAACCCTGATGTACTCATGGGCCATGTTAGACTGTATCATATAAATTGTAGGTTATGATGACTATATTGAGAAATCTAAGAACGGGATGGTTACTGACAAAGGAGAAAATCCGTGTATATGCTTTGTGTGTGCGTTTGTCGTTGAAAAAAATAAATTATCGATAATTAAAGTTAGATTTGAGGATACCCATGTATGAGTTATATTCTATATATGTGTGTTTCGATTTATGATTTCGCTTAAGTGTAGGGTTGTTTTTACTTAAAGAAGTATCACCATCTACTATATATAAAAAAATGTAGCAAACTAGGACTAGAACTCATTTAACATTATCAACTAGTGAGATTTCAATGTCGAAAACTCCCTAAAAAGGAAAATTACTAAAAGGAAAAGACTCTTTGAACAAAACGCATCCACTAGCAATAATATGGAACTGAGACTCGATCAAGATTCTCTGGACTAAAAAATTCCAAGGAATTGCTATTTGAATTACGTTAATTTGGAACACGATCGTTGTAAGTTGTACTTTCCAGACTTGTGCCATGCCCATGAGCACACAAACTTCTCCCCAATCACAAATCCCAGTCCAGATTGGTATTCAAAATTTATTTAATTAGTTTGTGATCCACATCATTGATTCGTTGCTTGAGGCATCAATGTAGGCACAAATATCACTGAAGCAGCCTAAATTACCATATGAACCGGTTATCGGTTTCAATTCCACCAGAATTAGAATTTCATCCGAACAACTTTCACACAGTAATCGGAACCTGGTCAACAAATTTGTCATGCCCGTTGTGCTTTTACTTATGTACAGTACTTCCACAAAATACGTGCTGTCATTTCTAAATGGAAGTTTCTCAGTGCCACCATAGTAGCAGAAGATGGAATTGTTTATCGCAACTAGATTATGCTAAGCCTCGGATAGATTAGGCAAACATGATCTAGAAGAATATAATTAGCATAGGAAAAATATAATAAAACAAAACAAAGCGTAGAAAATAAGATAAAATAAAATAAAGATATAGAAAATAAAAGAGAAATAAGTTTTCGAGAGGAGAGGTGCAAGATATCATGTGCCCCGAAGAAAAGGAGGGCAAAAACAGTGTTGGCATTCATAAGAGGAAAGCTAGACTAACAAGAAGAAACATTACAAATATTACTATGTTTATGAATTATCACATAAAATCAACCCAGAATCTGCAAGAAAATCAAAAGTATGGCTCAAATATGAGACGGACAAATATCTTTTCCTCTCTTATCTTTTCTTTTTTAAAACAAATACCAGAAGATGTTGACTTTCTGGATAGATAGGAGTGGATATGATAAAAACATGTAAAGGATGCATGGAAATGCTAACAGAGACTCTTTGTTGCAACTTTATAGTAAACGGAACAATAACTGGCATATTCAAGTTAAAAGAATTGAAAGAATAATGAACATGGCTTACAAACTTGGGTGAGAACGATGTGGCACTCAGAAAAACATCTAAAAGACAAATTCATAAATGCGGTTAGGCCAAAACCGGACTAAATCCTGCCATGCGACTGATATTCCTTGATGTAGAAGTAAATATAACGGTGGCACACACGCGCACATGCACACAAAAACTATGGCACAAACAAGTGGAAATATGCAAATAAACATGCATGCATGCAGACATTAAAAGATTAATATAACAGAGATGTCTACTGATGATTTGTAAGATGTTATCGCAGGTAGGACAACTGCCAATTCTATGGCTTGTGGCCACCAGCGACTGCTTTCTCACCACAGTAAAAATAATGAGGGACTATAACATATCATGAATTCGATATGCACCGTGATTTCATAGCATATGTCTATTAACCTATAATGTACAAGTTCTCGGCGTTGATTGCAGAGGTGCATACAGTCTGAACTAGTAAATATACGTAAGAAGGAAAAAGAAGAAACGATTCATAAATATGGTTGGGCCAGAAACAGACTTAGTCACTGGATGACATATAACTGATATTCCTTGATGTAGAAGTCAATACACCTTTGATAACAAACTCATTCTTTTTTGGGAGATATATGAATAATCGACTCTGACCCTCAGCATTCCATTGAACACATGGAAATCCATCGTATCTCATATCCAGCCACCTCACTTCATCGATCCTATGATCGCCCTCTGGAGGACGCACAGCCCTAGTCGCAGCCCGAGCCCCAGCCCCAACCCTAGCCCTAGCCGCAGCCCAGCCCAAGCCCCAGCCCGCAGCCCCAGCCGCACCCCCAATAAAAAATTTGATAAATTGACCCTACCCCGACCCCGACCCCGACCCTAACCCTACCCCGACCCTGAACCCGACCCCGCAGCCCAGCCCCTACCCCAACCCTAACCCTACCCCGACCCCGACCGCGACCGCGACCCCTGCCCAACCTCAACTCGCGCGCCATGAACCCTAAGCCCAAAATAATCCAAAAATTCTTTAATTTACCTCGAGATTTACTCACCTGAACGGCTGCTGGGGCTGGGGCGACGACCTAAACTGCGGTGGCGACGACCTGAACCGCGGTGGCGACGAGAACTGCGGTGGCGACGAGACCGGCGGTGGCGACGAGGAGAACAACGTTGGCGACGACGGCGTGGCGATTTGGGGCTTATTTTCGCGCGCGATCGAGAGAGAGAGAGAGGAAGTGAGCGTAGGCGATCGATCTGGGAATTTGTTAAATCGATATTTACTTTCCCCTACGGACATACCCGTAGGTTCTTTGTTTGCGGCTCTGTAGGGGCAAACACCTAATTAAGAATTAATATTTTTATTCTTGGACGTCTTTGCCCGTAGGGGCAACCTTTTAGCCCTACGGATTAATCCGTAGGGCCAAGTTATATATGCCCCTACAGATTCCAATATCCGTAGGGGCAACCCCCTATTTTACTAGTGTAAGTCTCCGAAGTTGTAAGAGACTTCTTCCATAAATTTCGTTCTCTTTCACGGTTCTAAGATCCCTAGATTCATTTCTGAGAGAAAATGCAAAATGCTAAGGGATAAGAGAAGACAAAATATATCGGAAAATAAGAATTTTATTCATTGAGAGGTATTATGGGCTCCTCATCCTTACACAAAAAATTAAAATTACAACAGAGGGGGTAGGGGGTCGAGAAAGCACTGATGATGGTACTCCGAGGAGATCTCCGCCAGCCGAGCCCTAGCCTCTTAAGCTCGCTCCTTCTTGTAAGTCTACGGTAGCGCCCCGGCCGTCTATCCGAGGCCAAATGCGGAAACAAAAACTTTTTCATAAACTTGAAACCGGCGCTATCGCAGACTTTAATCCCGGATCGAACCATTAACCTATAACTAGCTAACTAGAGAAGGGTTAGAAAAGCTATACCGATCGATCCGTGTCCTTCGGTCTTTGGCCACCTTCTCAAGCTCCTCGCGGCATCTCCGATCTCCGGTCTCCTCGTCGGAAAGGGCACCACATCTTCGAATCCTTTTATGGGCTCCCGCTTCATCCAAAGCAACTCGGACACGAAGTTTGCTAGCTGACGTGTCCAAGGCGATGTAGAGAATGTGTGTGATCACTTTGTCTCAAGCATCCATTGATTCGCAACACATAAGAGTGTCTGGATGGAGGTTGAAGATGATGCTATTGGTGGAAATGGTGAGCTAAAGGAAGAAAAAGAAGAAGAGGTTATTTTCCTTTTGTGTTGTGTTATATGATAAGAATGAGAGTAAGCCAAAGAATCAAAATACAAGAGCAAAACCTCTTTCTTTGCTGCCCCCCCCCCCTCTCTCTTCTTATCATTTCAACACCCTAATCAATCACATAATGTGACATTTGCACAAGAAATGAGACCATGAGTCACCTATGAAGTACATGTTTCATTTAATGCAAAAAATTATGAAATCCACTCACAATTTCCACCATCCAAACATTAATCCAAATGTTTGGTCCAACAAAAAGATACGGCAACATCTAAAGTAAACTCGTGACGGATTATACGGATACCCCTCACCTGTATATACATACCTGCATCCGCATTCCGACTGAATGCGAATGCAATGAGACTAAAGTAATCCAACAAATCTAATACTAGGGTCCGGCTTAAACCAAAGCCCACCAGCATGATCCATCCGATTATGATCCGTGCACTACTGCACATATATGATCGAACCCTGCCATATATCATACGGCCTCTACAACGTTTAGCCCGAAACTTGAGAAACTGTCTGTGGGGGACTCTAAAGACTAGTCAATACTTTGGCTATGGATTTAACCACTAGCACGTCAGTGGTACTAACCGTACGTAACGGGCTACCAGGTATTGACCAAAAGGGAGGTCGATGATCGAACTCATCCTGACACCCTACTGAGCCTGTCAGTGACAATATCCGTACAGTCCGTTCCGTTCGTCTATAGCATCGCATGTCGGGCCTAGGGGGTTGGTAAAAGTCAGACCCCCAAAAGCGGTACAAGTCGTGTCGGAGTGTAGCCCAGAACACCCTAAGATACTACTGAAATACCTACCAGTAAATCTCCTGCTTTGGCCAAGGACTTCGTGTAATGGCTCTCCTAGACACAGCGCGATCTCACCCCCAATACCGGGAGAGACGAAACCCCTGCCGATCCGCTCACTGCCTCTATATGGCTCGGGACTGTACCCAACTAAAACCTGTTTGCACGACTCCTTTGAGCCGTGGTAGGGTAGTAATCAAAGTACATTGGGAACTCACACGAGACAAATGACGATCTCAGATCGATGAACTAACCTTTACATATGTCACCAGGGAACTGCTATCTGACGTCAGGTATAATACCAACTAGCATATTCCCGGTGAGTCCTGTCTGGTATACTCATAACCCAATGAGCACCTGTATACATCTTAGGTGATCCAACTGACACCAATGGCTTGTGAGACCAGCCACCGCCCCTCGTCGGGGTCTCGACTGTATACACTAGTCTACTAATGGAGTATCGATACCCAGTCTCGAAACTCCCATGACTAGGGACCACTTTAAGGATGTGCTTATAGACTACCCAATTCTCACGTATATGATCGCCATCATACTGCCGGTAGTCAAGCAAGAATCCTAAGGGCTCTATCAATGTGTAATAGTGACATGTAATGTAACCTAAACCTGTACACGATGATAAAGATAAACCGGATAGTATACTATCATCTTGAGTAAGACTGTCCTACTGGCATAGGTCCTCCCTCAATCATTGCAATCACATGCATGTGATCCAATAATTGACTTTGAGGGCACTATTTAGCGTGCTTGCGCTTTCGAAAAATGAATCAAAAATATTTATAACCGCAATCAAGAACGGCGTCGCTTGGTAGCTAGCCGGTGAGTATGGGTCGGTCCACAGGGATTTTGTGTATCCTCAATTTGTTCTAACGAGTTAATTCCGATTGTTGTCGGATTGATTAAATCTAAAAACTAAGTTGATCTAGATTAAAATCTTGCTAGGGTTAGGTTTAGATTAGGTTTGGAAAGTCAATATTCCTCACCGCTTTCTATGCCCTGTTTAAGATCTATGAGGAGTTATTGTCACGCCCCGCTTCCCAAAATACGGAATACGAGGGGTAGACAAGACCAACCATGCTCCTACGGTCAAGGAAATGTCCTGCCGTAGTCACACTTTGGCTTCTAATTTTTCATGGTAAACAGTAAATGATGCGCAGGTAATGAGAAATGCAGTAACTGAATGAAACAATGTAAAGAACAGACCTGAGGGGAAACAAACGTGATATAACTCTGGATAGCAAATCGAGGTGTCTGTGATATACGTCTAGTCCTGGTCCAGGCTAAATCTTCTCCTCACACTGAGCATGCATACTCAGGTCGTCAGAGCGACACAATAGTAATATAATATATATAAAATCATATGACAATTCTAACAGTGATAATAGATATATGTAGCAGTAAATCAGAATGGTATAGATATAAACATGCAGTAATCAATGCAGCGGAACAGTAAGAGCAGTAGAATGTTATGCCACGTATGTCAACACAGTAAGTATGTATGTCAATGATAGTATCCCTATCAGTCTCTAAGTCTCACTGTACAGGTCACTAAACCTATCGTCAGTCCAAGTGTGAGAGTCAACCACTCGCGAGTGTCCTCCACCCAAGGGTAGAACCCAAGGGCAAGGGACCACGGGCCCAACATGTATATCACGGTAATAATCACATACCATGTAAATCTCCATATATCTCCCTAAATATATAAGCCGGCATGGGACTCCCGAGATTCTGTTGAACTCATACTCAAACTACCCCACACCCCGTGGTCTACATCAAACGCTAACCATAATCCTAAATACCAATCGGTCTGTGACAAGTCTGCGCGAGAACTGGAAGCAGGACCTCCATCAAGCACGTCCCGACTAATACCTAAGATAAATGGCAGTGTCTGGTGCCTTACCTGTGACACCCATGCAAGGGCTTCCATAAGTGTCCTATACCACTTATAGTCACACGTACACGTGTCTCACAGACGTCGATAATGCAATAGAATAATAAGGGTCACTGATTGTGTACAAGTACTTATCACTTTCACTTACTCACTGATACACGAACACTGACGTACTTGCCACAATCATCACTAATACCTAACACTGGGTAATGCACGTTATCACTAGATTATCAATGCAGTGACATGTGTATGATATGATGCGTGAACAGTATATAAAGCATGTTTAGGATGTCCTGAATCATTAATCTACCATTTGCATAATTTCTCATAAATCATACGGTTACAATTTAGTGAAACAGTGAACAAGTAATAATTAGTATGTTCAGTTATCTATCCATCGAATTTAGTTTCATGCCAATTAGGTTCCAGGATCACTAATTATAGCCATTTCATTTTAATCGTTCACGGCTGGAAATCCGGTTTCAGAATCAGAAATCCGTTTCGCAACGCATTTTAATCCCAATTGGGATCAGATTTTAGCGACGCTATAGTTAGATGAAATCTAGAGTTTTCAGTAATATTTTCAACGCAACTGACGGTTTCTCAATCGCGTCTGTACGTCAGGAGTTATACACTGTTTAACATTAATATGTCATCTCAGAATCTGTTCTGGACTGTTTTACGTCCACATCTATTAAATTACAGATTAAATAACAAACGATAACGAAACAGGATGAAACCACTTGTGTTGTCTATCTAACACATTCAACTATAATAAACAGCAGAGTTCCGCAACCTACGAGTTAAGGAAACAGGATGGTGTTCATTACGGAACAGCAAGCAACAATTGGAGTCGCTCTGGACTGCAGTCCAGAGTCGCACTCCGATCCAAATATCGTCACATTTTAAGTACAGGAATATCTGGAAATTAGTATAGGGTTAAAGTTAGTCGAGTTGTCTTCGATTTGAGCCCTCGAACGCATCATTCCAGTGTGTATATAATTTATGACGATTTTAATAGTTTTCAGGTACAAGAAAATTCCAGTTTTATGGTTAAACTTGGGGGTAGTCGTTTTAGTCGTTAACGGTCAAATTATTCAACAAAATTTGCATAAGATATTCATCACTACAAGGGCCAATGTAAACCATCCAGTTCCGTCAAATGTGATAAGTATTCTCATAGGGATCATGCATCGAACAGGTGTGCAGTATAATTTATTCAGAAAAGTAACTACAGAATCTAAACGATTTTAATTCGTACCAAGTATAACTTAGCATGTAGCAAGTAGAGAACTTGCTGGAGACATTTTTGGGGTACTCGGCAGCGACAACGACACACGCGCGGTACAGCAACAACACACGCGCGGCACAGCAACGTCGATGGCAGCGGCTCAGGGTGAGCTCGGGTCTGTTCTGGGGCAGCGAAGAGCGGCATTGGTTGGCCGGAGCAGGTGAGAGGCGTTGCAGAGAGAGAGAGTGAGATTTTGAGATTGAGAGGGAATTAGAGAGAGAGAGAGAGAGAAAAACGGAGATGTTGAGAGGGGGAGAGAGTTGTATTGAGAGAGTAAGATGTAGAGAGAGAGGGAAGAACAGAGAGAGAGAGAATAGAGAGGGAAACCGAGAGAGAAAGGGTTGTAGAGAAGGAGAGAAAGAGAGCACAGGGAGAGAGAGAGAGCACAGAGAGAGAGAGAGCAAGCAGATAGAGAGAGAGCAGAGAAAAGCAGGGAGAGAAGGAGAGAGCAGAGAGACAGGGAGAGAAAGCACAGAGGAAGAGAGAGGGGGAGATGGCGATGGTGATGCGGGGAGTCGACGGTATGCAGGTGTGTCGACGACGAGATGAGAAGCTCACTGGTCGTCGGCACAGGGGAGGTCGAGCTCGAGTGCAGGGGTTCGAGCTTGGCTGTGGGTTTAGGGGTATTGCTTGATGGTGGCAGGGAAGAGTGAGGGAAGGTGGTGAGGAGATGAGGGCGGTGATGAGGGTCCAACGAGGTGGCCGGCGGAGTGGGGTGATGGCGACGGAGGAAGCATGGGTATGGCTCGAGAAAGAGAGAACGGGAGTGGAAAGAAGAATGAGGGGAGTAGACGTGGGGGAGAGAAGGAATTATGAGAGGAGAGAGAGAGGCGCGCGTCGCGGGTAACGCTCGCGAGCGTTGGCGCGAGGGGCGGCGACGATGGTGGATCGGGGAACAGTGGAGCAGGAAATGGGGATGTAGCCGTTAGAGGAAGAAGGTTGGGTAGTGGGCCGGGTCGGGTAGGAGGCACGGGCTGCAAGGGAGTGGGCTGGGGAATAATGAGAAAAATATAAAGGAAATTGAAGAGAAGAGAGGGATGGGCTGAAAGGAGGAGTGGGCCGGGCCAGCGCAGTATTTAATTGGGGAAAAAAAAGAAACGGGCCGGGCTTAATTATTAAGGTTTTGGGTTTAATTTTTGATAAAAGAAAATGGGCTGGGGCTTGGGATTAAGGAAAGGAATAATGAAAAAGAAAAGAGAGATTTGGGTTTTGGTTTAAATACAAATGAATTTCCATTTCTTTAATTTTCTGGGCTAAACAATGGTGTTGGGCCGGGATTGGGCCATAGAGAAAAATTAAAAGAAATTTTGAAGAGAAAAAGGGATGAGCCGGGGTTTAGGGTTTTAAGGGATTTCTTTAAAATAATAAATAATTAAAATAACAAAATTTATAGTTTAACGAAAAATACGGATTTTAGCGTATATAACAGAACCGGGTATTATATCATACCACCCTTACAAAAATTTCGTCCTCGAAATTTAAAATAAGCGATAAATAATACAAACATAGGCGAAAGCTATTATATTGCAACAACACATAAAGTTTTACTTGAAATAGGCGGATGAAGAAATTTGTAGGTTTATATATGTAAGAACTTCATACAAAAATATAGGTTTAAATAAGTAAAAGACAAGAACAACAACAAAGGCAACCTATGAGAATAGCAATAACAACAATAATGAACAATGATATTCGAGGTGTACTCGATAAAATCGAAACTCCAATATATGCACATATACGTATATCAAAAGAAGCACATCAGAAATAGTAAGTATAAGGCACCCTACTTGAAAAATAAAGTAACGACAATAAAATAATGAAAGATTTGTCGGTAGGTTAAAACATTTTAGGACGATATATCGATCAAATAGTTTTAAAATAACTTAGAAAACTCATTTCGAGAAAATAAGAAACATGGAATAAAAATATACGTGGTGTAAGGTTGCGCTACTGAAAATGAGATTAATAATAATGTAATTAAAATACATAAAACGGAGTAATCAATAACACGTACTCTTTGAATAATACAAAAATACTGAAAACTAAATTTTCGAATAACCGTGTCCCTAAATATAGTTAGGATAACAGGAAGAACACAAATAGGTATAGGGCTAGTTAGGGTAATGATTACAAGGAAGTGTGGCACAATCAGAAGATTGGAGTGTGGCGGCTTTAGGCTAAAGATCAAGAAGATTGGGATCGGGTCAGCACAGGAAGTAAGGATGAGCAACAAAGGAATACAAGAGGAAAAGTATGGCGGAAACAACAGTCGATACATCACACGAATCAAAATTTGAAGGGTTAGCGAACTCGGAAATTTCCCTAAATTTTTCTCCTCTCGGAAGGATCTCAAGCGAAGTACGGACAGAAGATGGAGGGTGGACCTCTAAAAGATCGGGTGTGGTACTAGTTAATCTCAGTGAGGGTTAGAACAATGTAAGGAGTAGATGTCAACAGATCTCTATAGGAAAATAATTGTATAGAAGAAATAATCAAGCATCAAGGGAACTAAGAAGATCGAAGAATTTGTGAACTCAGCAATTTATTCCATTCTAGAAGATTTTAAACAAAGCATCATCAAAAACGAAATGTGGTCCTAAACTATACAGGGTTTTATTTGGCCAGAAAGACAACATCAAAAAGAAATCCCGTCAGTCGCGGTTGTAGAGACTCAGCAGGTTGCGGTAAGCCCGCCCGCTCAGATAGGGACGTCCATTTCCATAGCGCCTCGCGGGGACCGCCATTGGGAGTTCTTCCATAGCAGGGTCTTGTCCTTCTGGTCCTTCTTCCTCGGATAGAGCTTCTTCATCGAGGTCCGATTCCATGTGATTCTCTTCTTCTGCATTCTCTTCCATGGGGTTTTCCTCCACTGGATTTTCTCCTATCGGGTCTTCCTCGGGATCTTCCTCCATCGGGTTCTCTTCAGGGTTTCCTTCCTCTTCGTCGGAATTGTCTATCATGTCAAACTCGGGGACGGCTGCTCCTTTGTCCTCAGAATTGTTGTTTCCGACATTGACCTGGGGATCGTTGATCTCATCATCAGAACTCATCAGTATGCGGTCTAAGGAAATGCATGACTGTGCATCCTCATCTAGATGCGGCGCTGCTCCAGGATGGGCCATGGCCTGGAAGAAAAAGAGTCATGATTAGACAATGGAATAAATCAAGAAAATGGCTAAGTGTACGAAGTATGGAAAGATATGCGGTGGCAGGAATTGAAAAATCAAGATTAAAGTACTGTGATAATGAATAGTATAAATAAGGAGAAAGCAAGAGAATGATACATATATTACGATTCAAAGTTTTATTGCATTCAACTAAAAATTCAACAGATACAAGATTTCAAATGGAAAGAAATATTCATAAGAGGATGACAACATTATTACTGAAAGTAGGAAAACTTGAAAAATTCTTCTTTGACTACTAGAACGTTGCATTCTCGTCACGTGAGTTGAATCCTGCGCTGGGTCCGCCTTATCCTCGATGTTTGAACTACGCAATAATCCTCACTTGGCAGAACTGGGGAGTGTGGACGAGTCTCCTCCTTGTAGTTCTTTCATTTCTGGGCAACCGTTGATGAGATGTTTGTTGGACCCGCATATCAGACATTTCCCTTGGGCGCGGCGACAATCCCTCTGAAGATGTCCTGGCCTCTTACAGTACCCACAACATGGGGTCTTCTGCTGCTTCTGTCGCGAGGAAACAAATTGGCGTTTCATCTTCTTCTCTTTTCCTCGTCTAAAGGGGATCCCTTTATGATTGGAGACAGCCGCTGGTGCCTGACTCACCTGCCTTCTCAGTCCTTCAGCTAACAAGTCGTTTGTTCGCTCCTGGGCTTCCTTCAAACCTTGCAGTACACTCAGGATCTCAACAGTCTGCTTCTGGGGAGTGGATATAGAGGAAGAGTCATTGAAAGACATGATCCTGAAACAATGATTTTTGAGGATGATATAAGTCACAAGCTATACGAATTAAAATATAATATGGATAGGACAAAGATTCAAGAATATCAGAGGTGTTGAATTTATTATAAGTGGAGAATCAACCGTATGACTTTAAGTCACTTAAACAGGGTACGGTAGTGCAATTGCAACCACGTAACTTTTCCAAGTCACCCGAAACCCTAGCGAATGGATAGCTAAACATACGATGTGAATATGGATAAAGAATGACAAGTTTACAACCTAGACCAAGGAATGGCTTAGATTGCCAAGCTATACACGGAAAATTGCAATCCCAATCGAAGCAAAACCTGGATCTGATACCAACTAAACCATGTCACGCCCCGCTTCCCAAAATATGGAATACGAGTGGTAGACAAGGCCAGCCATGCTCCTACGGTCAAGGAAATGTCCTGCCGTAGTCACACTTCGGCTTCTAGTTTTTCATGGTAAACAGTAAATGATGTGCAGGTAATGAGAAATGCAGTAATTGAATGAAACAATGTAAAGAACTAACCTGAAGGGAAACAAACGGGATATAACTCTGGATAGCAAGTCGAGGTGTCTGTGATATACGTCTAGTCCTGGTCCAGGCTAAATCTTCTCCTCACACTGAGCATGCATACTCAGGTCGTCAGTGCGACACAATAGTAATATAATATATATAAAATCATATGACAATTCTAACAGTGATAATAGATATATGTAGCAGTAAATCAGAATGGTATAGATATAAACATGCAGTAATCAATGCAGCGGAACAGTAAGAGCAGTAGAATGTTATGCCACGTATGTCAACACAGTAAATATGTATGTCAATGATAGTATCCCTATCAGTCTCTAAGTCTCACTGTACAGGTCACTAAACCTATCGTCAGTCCAAGTGTGAGAGTCAACCACTCGCGAGTGTCCTCCACCCAAGGGTAGAACCCAAGGGCAAGGGACCACGGGCCCAACATGTATATCACGGTAATAATCACATACCCTGTAAATCTCCACATATCTCCCTAAATATATAAGCCGGCATGGGACTCCCGAGATTCTGTTGAACTCATACTCAAACTACCCCACACCCCGTGGTCTACATCAAACGCTAACCATAACCCTAAATACCAATCGGTCTGTGACAAGTCTGCGCGAGAACTGGAAGCAGGACCTCCATCAAGCACGTCCCGACTAATACCTAAGATAAATGGCAGTGTCTGGTGCCTTACCTGTGACACCCGTGCAAGAGCTTCCATAAGTGTCCCATACCACTTATAGTCACACGTACACGCGTCTCACAGATGTCGACAATGCAATATAATAATAAGGGTCACTGATTGTGTACAAGTACTTATCACTTTCACTTACTCACTGATACACGAACACTGACGTACTTGCCACAATCATCACTAATACCTAACACTGGGTAATGCACGTTATCACTAGATTATCAATGCAGTGACATGTGTATGATATGATGCGTGAACAGTATATAAAGCATGTTTAGGATGTCCTGAATCATTAATCTACCATTTGCATAATTTCTCATAAATCATACGGTTATAATTTAGTGAAACAGTGAACAGGTAATAATTAGTATGTTCAGTTATCTATCAATCGAATTTAGTTTCATGCCAATCAGGTTCCAGGATCACTAATTATAGCCATTTCATTTTAAGCGTTCACGGCTAGAAATCCGGTTTCAGAATCAGAAATCCGTTTCGCAACGCATTTTAATCCCAATTGGGATCAGATTTTAGTGACGCTACAGTTAGATGAAATATAGGGTTTTCGGTAAGCTTTTCAACGCAACTGACGGTTTCTCAATCGCGTCTGTACGTCAGGAGTTATACACTGTTTAATATTAATATGTCATCTCAGAATCTGTTCTGGACTGTTATACGTCCACATCTATTAAATTACATATTAAATAACAAACGATAACGAAACAGGATGAAACCGCTTGTGTTGTCTAGCTAACACATTCACCTATAAAAAAAAGTGGAGTTCCGCAACCTACGAGTTAAGGAAACAGGATGGTATTCATTACGGAACAGCAAGCAACAATTGGAGTCGCTCTGGACTGCAGTCCAGAGTCGCACTCCAATCCAAATATCGTCACAGTTTAAGTACAGGAATATCTGGAAATTAGTATAGGGTTAAATTTCGTTGAGTTAGATTCGATTTGAGCCCTCGAACGCATCATTCCAGTGTGTATATAAATTATGGCGATTTTAATAGTTTTCAGGTACAAGAAAATTCCAGTTTTATGGTTAAATTTGGGGGTAGTCGTTTTAGTCGTTAACGGTCAAATTATTCAACGAAATTTGCATAAGATATTCATCACTACAAGGGCCAATGTAAACCATCCAGTTCCGTCAAATGTGATAAGTATTCTCATAGGGATCATGCATCGAACAGGTGTGCAGTATAATTTATTCAGAAAAGTAACTACAGAATCTAAACGATTTTAATTCGTACCAAGTATAACTTAGCATGTAGCAAGTAGAGAACTTGCCTAGAGACGTTTTTGGGGTACTCGGCAGCGGCAACGACACACGCGCGGCACAGCAACAACACACGCACGGCACAGCAACGTCGACGGCAGCAGCTCAGGGTGAGCTCGGGTCTGTTCTGGGGCAGCGAAGAGCGGCGTTGGTTGGCCGGAGCAGGTGAGAGGCATTGGAGAGAGAGAGTGAGATTTTGAGATAGAGGGAATTAGAGAGAGAGAGAAAAATGGAGATGTTGAGAGGGGGAGAGAGTTGTATTGAGAGAGTAAGATGTAGAGAGAGAAGGAAGAACAGAGAGAGAGAATAGAGAGGGAAACAGAGAGAGAAAGGGTTGTAGAGAGGGAGAGAAAGAGAGCACAGGGAGAGAGAGAGAGCACAGAGAGAGAGCAGAGAGAGAGAGAGAGCAGAGAAAAGCAGGGAGAGAAGGAGAGAGCAGAGAGACAGGGAGAGAAAGCACAGAGGAAGAGAGAGGGGGAGATGGCGACGGTGATGCGGGGAGTCGACGGGATGTAGGTGTGTCGACGACGAGACGAGAAGCTCACTGGTCGTCGGCGCAGGGGAGGTCGAGCTTGAGTGCAGGGGTTCTAGCTTGGCTGTGGGTTTAGGGGTATTGCTTAATGGTGGCAGAGAAGAGTGAGGGAAGGTGGTGAGGAGATGAGGGCGGTGATGAGGGTCCAACGAGGTGGCTGGCGGAGTGGGGTGATGGCGACGGAGGAAGCATGGGTGTGGCTCGAGAAAGAGAGAACGGGAGTGGAAAGAAGAATGAGGGGAGTAGACGTGGGGGAGAGAAGGAATTATGAGAGGAGAGAGAGAGGCGCGCGTCGCGGGTAACGCTCGCGAGCGTTGGCGCGAGGGGCGGCGACGATGGTGGATCGGGGAACAGTGGAGCGGGAAATGGGGGTGTAGCCGTTAGAGGAAGAAGGTTGGGTAGTGGGCCGGGTCGGGTAGGAGGCACGGGCTGCAACGGAGTGGGCTGGGAAATAATGAGAAAAATATAAAGGAAATTGAAGAGAAGAGAGGGATGGGCTGAGAGGAGGAGTGGGCCGGGCCAGCGCAGTATTTAAATGGGGAAAAAAAAAGAAACGGGCCGGGCTTAATTATTAAGGTTTTGGGTTTAATTTTTGATAAAAGAAAATGGGCTGGGGCTTGGGATTAAGGAAAGGAATAATGAAAAAGAAAAGAGAGATTTGGGTTTTGGTTTAAATACAAATGAATTTCCATTTCTTTAATTTTCTGGGCTGAAAAATGGTGTTGGGCCGGGATTGGGCCATGGAGAAAAATTAAAAGAAATTTTGAAGAGAAAAAGGGATGAGCCGGGGTTTAGGGTTTTAAGGGATTTCTTAAAAATAATAAATAATTAAAATAACAAAATTTATAGTTTAACGAAAAATACGGATTTTGGCGTATATAACAGAACCGGGTATTACAGTTATGGTAATAATTAATAAAGTGGATTAGTACCATCGGGCAGGAACGATATTTCTTCCTCTAGGTTCTTGTCCTTCCTTTCTTAATTCTTACCCTAACCTTTATGGAAAACACGCTCAACCGGTCGTTTATACTACGGTATCACCGCTACCTCATGGGATAGGGTGCCGTAGGGAGCGGTGTGTACATGTATGCATGGAGTCCTATAAAAACGTATGATGGACAAGAAAGGGGTGAGGGATCTTCATCTCTCAAGGTTTCTCCAAATCTAACCCTAACAAGTGAGGAGACTACTCACTCATTAAGGAATTGAAAAACATTTTCTAACTATCTAACTAGGGCAGATAATAAAGATCTATACTAGGGCAGAAAAGAAAATTTAACTAGGGCAATAAAAAGAAACTTACTCTAGTTTTTATTTGATGCTCTCTTCATACATTGCAGAAATTTACAGATCTGAATTTTGATAAAATGAAATGAGGCACAAGAAGAGGCATAACCTAAAAATGGTTTTAGGATTTTTATTTATAGAACATAGAAACCCTAGGGTTACAGTCGACGCACATCTTCTTTTACAATTTTACCCTAAAGAAGACTAGTCAACGCACCGCCAGCTTACAATTTTCCACCGACACAAGCACTATATGGCCGCGGATCCGCGGCCAAAACCCATGTTTGGCCACGGTTCCACGGCCAAAAAGAGGGCTTGTGGGCTGTGTTTTTTTTTGTGCTGATTCCTGTTGCATTTTTCTTGGCTTTTCTTCACTTGGTTCTTCAGAATGTCTTCTAGTTTTCTTCCAGATTTCCATAGTGAATAATTTTGTGGACTTTACCGTTTACTTCGTGTTGAAGTCTTGAACCTTGTACTGCCTTTGTACTTGTGAATTTGTTCATTTGATCTTCATTTAGCCTTCAAACTGTAGGCTTGATCAAGATTCTTCCATTTGTCGGTCGTAGTCTCACTTTTGTATCATCTTTTCATCTTTTTCACTGTTTTTGTTTTGAGAACCTGTAACCTGCAACTATGTAGCAAACATGGGTCAAAAGCACCTGTTTATTTGTAAAATGAATGAGAATGGGGAATATAATAATGCAATATTATGATATGAACAAATACCCCCAAACTTATCTTTTGCTCGTCCTCGAGCAAACCTAATTTTATTCTCGAAAAAGACCTAGCCTCACTTTCGCAGGGAAACGCGATTGCACTGAGCTCGTGCAACAAGCCGTTAAACCTCTAGGTGTCCCTAGTAGGAGGAGTGTTGTCTCCTGAGGGTTTTCAGTGGATACTACCCACAAAATCCTATCAACTCAGCCCATTTACTTTTATTCTCCAATTAGGTTTTCTAACAAGGAACTTTATTATCTTCGACTTAGAAATTATCCACCCGTATTTTTCACGCTTCCTTATCATTTTACTTAAGATTATATATATTCTTGTGAATTTACTTAGTTTTTGGCATCTTTTAAGTTTTCCTTCTAGGGTTCTATCTCAACTTAGGAATTTTTATCATCTTTATTAAAGATATAAGTCCTGTGTTTCATTCCTATCTCTTATTTAAACCCCAATCACATACCCCTACGTGTGTGTATATATATCACCCATGCACTTAGAAATTCAAATCAAGCTATTATACTCTTCTCCATCGTCCAAAACACTTTTAGTTGGTGAATTTTTAGATGAAATCGCTCATACATTCTTCATGCGACCGTTAATACTTCTTGAGGTACCAACGAACGATTACAAAATGTGTTTGCACATTAAAGCGTAATTCCTAGTCTTGTAACACCTAAGGCTTTAGCAGTGACTCCCAAACCAGTTGGTCTAAGGCACTAGGTGATGAAGCACCCTCGCTAAATATTTTTTTCTATTTTTGCAGCCTTAAGTAATTACAAAAACCAGTGTTCATTTTTTTTCTTTATTCACACTTGTATTTTTTTCGTACTAAGGACTTTAGACAAGAGCATTTCAAGGTCTTTCCTACTATTTCAAGTTTCAAGGTTCATGTTTGTGCAATTTTATAGGGTATATATTTTCAGCATTTAGACTTAAGCTTAGGAATTATTTTTCAAACTTATACTTTAATAAAGATATCAATATTTTTCCCTTATTTTAACTTAGCCCAAGAAGTCAACTCGAAATTTGCCCATTTCTAAATAAACTACAAAAACATATACTTTCTACCGTTAAATTTTTAAGAAAGGTTATTTTTAAGGTTTTTAATTTACGAAATATAAGATCTAGTTGTTCCTAGCTAGTTAACCTTTATGTCAAACTTAAGTCAAATAAAGCCAAAATTGAACTTTTCAATTTTTATAATTTTTAAAAAATTTCAATTTTTATGGGTTTTAAAATAAGTATGCAAATGCAAAAATATACATATGAATGCGAAGGAAGAAAGCTTACCGAGCATACCCCCAAACTTAAACTTGACAGTGTCCTCACTGTCATGCTATACCAAGAGGGTCAAAATGTCGGCACTCCCCTGTTTATTTATTTATAATAATTTTTTTTTATTTTTTTATTGTTGAAAGAAACACAAAATATATATATATATACAACAAGGTCCCCCCAAACTTAAGTGAGACAGTGTTTCCACTGTTTAAGCGTTTAAAGTTCAGAGTTAGGGA
Organism: Agapanthus africanus; assembly: GCA_030015575.1. Taxonomy (NCBI): domain Eukaryota; kingdom Viridiplantae; phylum Streptophyta; class Magnoliopsida; order Asparagales; family Amaryllidaceae; genus Agapanthus; species Agapanthus africanus. Next base: position 888,833,157 of record JASDDO010000024.1, on the reverse strand, counting down.
GGTGAAAAATCAAACTATACAAGGCCTTACACAGGCCAAAGGTTAGCACCAACCATTCAAAAAATTTATCGTTATAATGGTAGGGTTGGTGGAAGAATGGAGTGAAGAGAAAGGAGTTGAGAAACACACGAGACCGTATGGGAAGAAAGGTGGAATATGGTCTCGGTGGAGGAGAAGAATGGCGGAAAAGAGAAAGAAGTGTAGCACGAACTTGAGGGTGTAAATCGAGAGAATAAATTAGCGCAAATTGTGATGACCAATGTGTTAAAAGCGATTGTGATAATTTATTAACCCGTCGAGAAATGGGGTCAAATCCTTCAAGATTCGCAAGAAAACATGGGTACTTTGAACTTGGTAAACCATCCATTGAAGGCGGAAACGCGACGGATTCTTGCGTGGTCGAAACGATAGGAAGGACGAAAGGGGGTGATTTATGGATAGTCTTATTCTCACCTAAGTAATCTGTCTCGAACTTGAATGATTCCATCAATGGTTCAAAATGACTGTAAGCAACCGAGTCTGATGGTTCAACTAACTCATCTGAAAATTCAAAAGACTCAAACTCGGACGGTGAGTCTTCAAAATCGTCCGAAAAAGTGAAGCACTCATAATCGTTATCGACTGTGAGAACTGTGTCAGATTCAAAGATGAACGCACTAGTGGCGTCCAAACTTCTGTGATCGAATAGAAATTTTTCAAGCTCACAGTCCTCTTGCGTGATCTTTTGCGTGGTCGGAACGATGGAAAGGAGGGAAGGTGATTTAGGAAGTATAACAGTTAAAGGTTCAGGAGGATGCATTGGAAAATCCGACACAACAAACAAAAATGGTTCATCCTCATTACTCTCCTCAATACTATCCTCATAATTCTCCTCAAAAGTTATCCCATCCATGCAATTATCATCAAAATCAAGACGCATATGAAGTTCGGGAGAAACATTTAATGACTCGGGATGATGAATTGGAGATAAAATTTCAGTCAAATCTACGGGTACATCACCCAAAATATTCCCGGCGTCAATATCCTCAATCAAGTGAAAATCAATTTTTTTGGACACCTCATCAAAAGCATGGATATTTATCAATTCTGGTTCTAGATTGGAGGTGTAGAGATCAAAAGGATTGGCGACGGTTTCACTCGAATGGGGGTCTTCACAATCAGGTAAATCAAACATACAAAGTCGCACAACTCATTACACGTTTTATCTTTAACTGGTGAATCATTTGGGACACTTTTTTGAAAACCGAAGTTGTGGGATTCAATTGGTAATGGGTAGGCTTGATTTGGAAGTGTGTAGAACTCACTCTCACCACTCAAATTCTCACTCTGTCCAACCGCCTCATTATACATTTGAAAATTTGGAGCTAGTTGGAAACTAGCTACCGGTTCACTGGGTTGTAGAAGGGCGGCCATGGACGCAGCCACATTCCTCATCATTTGGTTTGTCGCTACCATATAAGCTTCCAACGACTGTTCCAGACTAGACATGGGTTTTGAAGGGGTTTCAGTAAAAGATTCAAAATTGTTTGGATACGTGAAACTCCCAAATGGTTGTGTAGAATCAATGTTTAGGGAACGTGTGAAAATCGGGTAGGACTGGTAGGAATTGAATAGTTGGACAGGAGTAGGATCAACATTTGGATAAAAAGATGAATGGACTTGTTGATCCCAAGAACTAGAAGTGTTGAAAGGAGTGAAAGATCGGTTACGAGATTGTTCAATATGTTCAGCTATAGACATGGATTTCGGAGTTACAACAGAACTCGAAAAAGTAGTATCAATATAAGAAGGTGGTGAAGGTTGAAATGGTTGATACAAATTGTGGAGTCGAACTGTTTCTCCTAGACGCTTCTATTCGATCTTTCAAAGAAATTTTGGGCATGGAGGGGTCGTCCGTAATTCGACCAAAACAATTCGCGTATGAAGCAATAATTGGATGAGGGTACCAAAGTTCGGCAAGAGTTTTGTGAGGTGGGGTACCCATGATGTAAGAAAGGAGAAGAAAAAGAATGTGGGGTGCACGGATTTCTTAGCGACAAGTTACAAGTTTTTTGTAAAAAAAATTTCTTTTTTTTTCTGTGTTTTTTTTATAAGGAGCTTTTTGCAAAAAGATTTTCAATAAAAGGCTTAGACACACGTTCAATTAATCACAAATGCACAATCAAGCCTAAATCTAGGGTCACCTAGGTCAGCTAGACAGCTTCTAACTGTTCCAAAGGGCAAGAAATAGGACATCAAACCGCCTCTTCACCGCCAATTGTGGCCAAGTAAGCACAAGTAGAGAAAGGAGGGATCTGCTCACGAATCACCGTGAGGCGGGCCTTTTAAAGTTACCTTTCACTACCTGTCTAGCCTAGGCACCACAAAGTCAGGTTAGGATTAACGGTCGATGCCTACAACTATTCCTTTGTCCTATTGAGCGCGAAATTCTTAGGGCTGAGTCTAATCTTTTTAATTTATTTAGGGTCAATGCAATATGCCTTATGTGATTTTTGGGGTCCTGGGAAGGATAATGAAATCCCCACCCAATCTGGATTGGTGTTCAAGCCCCTTAAAGTCAATTTAAATATGCAAAGCAGTAACATAATCACTTTCAAACAAATTTTTTTAGCGCGGCGTAAAGAATCCTGCACAAGATCAATTATTGGAAGGGGAGAAATTTTTGGTGCAAAGAATCCTGCAGGCAAATTTTACAGAGGAGATATCAGGGGTTGCAGAGAAGAAGAAAATAAGCTCACAGAGAAAATTTCCTTTGCTGACGTCACAAGGGCGCGGCGGATCCGTGGTCCAAGGCATGGTATGGCGGCGGAAATGCGGTCGGGAGGAAGGATCAGGCCTCAAATCTTTTTCTGTTGCTCTGTTGTGGTACTCCTCGGTTGTTCAGATCTGTTGTTTGCCGTTTTGATCTCTGGATTTTTCCAGATCTGAATTTGTTCGTTGGTCCTGCAAAATTCAAATGAAAATACCCTTCACAAAATAACAAGATGATAAATTTTTTTATATTTTTATATTTTTCAGTTTTTATGATTTTTTCAATTTTATATTAACCCAAAATTACAAAAAGAAAATAACACGCTATCCCCGGCAACGGCGCCATTTGATTGAATTTTATTTAGCGTGCTTGCGCTTTCGAAAGATGAATCAAAAATATTTATAACCGCAATCAAGAATGGCGTCGCTTGGTAGCTAGCCGGTGAGTACGGGTCGGTCCGCAGGGATTTTGTGTATTCTCAATTTGTTCTAACGAGTTAATTTCGATTGTTGTCGGATTGATTAAATCTAAAAACTAAGTTGATCTAGATTAAAATCTTGCTAGGGTTAGGTTCAGATTAGGTTTGGAAAGTCAATATTCCTCACCGCTTTCTATGCCCTGTTTAAGATCTATGAGGTGTTCTGGTAATAATTAATAAAGTGGATTAGTACCATCGGGAAGAAACGATGTTTCTTCCTCTAGGTTCTTGTCCTTCCTTTCTTAATTCTTACCCTAACCTCCATAGAAAACACGCTCAACCGGTCGTTTATACTACGGTATCATCGCTACCTCGTGGAATAGGGTGCCGTAGGGAGCGGTGTGTGCATGTATGCATGGAGTCCTATAAAAATGTATGATGGGCAAAAAAGGGGTGAGAGATCTTCATCTCTCAAACCTTCCCCAAATCTAACCCTAACAAGTGAGGAGACTACTCACTCATTAGGGAATTGAAAAACATTTTCTAACTATCTAATTAGGGCAGATAATAAAGATCTATACTAGAGCAGGAAAGAAAATTTAACTAGGGCAATAAAAAGAAACTTACTCTAATTTTTATTTGATGCTCTCTTCACACATTGCAGAAATTTACAGATCTGAAATTTGATAAAATGAAATGAGGCATAAGAAGAGGCATAACCTAAAAATGATTTTAGGGTTTCTATTTATAGAACATAGAAACCCTAGGGTTACAATCGACGCACATCTTCTTTTACAATTTTACCCCTAAAGAAGACTAGTCAACGCGCCGCCAGCTTACAATTTTCCACCGACTCGGGCACTATATAGCAACGGATCCGCGGCCAAAAAGAAGGCTTGTGGGCTTTTCTTCACTTGGTTCTTCAGAATGTCTTCTAGTTTTCTTCCAGATTTCCACAGTGAATAATTTTGTGGACTTTACCGCTTGCTTCGTGTTGAAGTCCTGAACCTTGCACTGCCTTTGTACTTGTGAACTTGTTCATTTGATCTTCATTTAGCCTTCAAACTGTAGGCTCGATCAAGATTCTTCCATTTGTAGGTCGTAGTTTCACTTTTGTATCATTTTTTCATCCTTTTCACTGTTTTTATTCTGAGAACCTGTAACCTGCAACTATGTAGCAGACATGGGTCAAAAGCACCTGTTTATTTGTAAAATGAATGAGAATGGGGAATATAATAATGCAATATTATGAAATGAACAGGCACTATATCCAACAATCTCCCACTTGCACTCAAGGCTAATTATTGCGATGTCGCATACTCATAACCCGTGTGATACCGAACACCCAACTCCTCTACTAATCAGTTTCACAAAGCCCGTTTACGAAACTATTGCGTTCGAGGAATAGCCTCAGTGAGTGGATCCGCCCTAATGTTTCTTTCTATATCTCTCTTTATCTCAAGTTCGAGGAGAAAGCCATCTCCCGAAATGAGCAATACCTGTCTTAGAATATGTCTGGATATCTTATGGGATATAGTTCATAAATGAACTCTAAATCCAAACTTCTTAGAATGTATTATCAACTGAACTTAATCAGTATCCTGAGCCATGCCTCCCTCAGTATCCGCTTGGACCACCTGTCCAAAATACTGCCCCTCGTCAGAGGGAAAACTACAACTCTGACAGTCACTATGTCATCCAGGTCACCATGGAAGCCTGGAATGATAACTGTCTCCTAAAAGAGGCTGTTGTTATCATATCCCTAGAACATCTACTTATGTTCTAAAACTGCTTCCGAACGTTTCTCCAGGATAGGATTAATATCAACTTATTGCATCTAGTGCAAAAAACAACATCTGGTGTGGTACTTGATATCTTATAATTGACTCAATTGCCTAAGCAAGTGATCTGCCAACCATACACATTCCTCTCCCCTTTAGTCTGTAAGACAGCTTTAGAGAGGGTGACTCCATCACCTGCAGATACACTACCGTACCAGGAGTTGTCCATTCTAAAACACCTTTAGAATGCTGTCTAAGTACCCAGATTGGGAAACTACCCAAATCTAAATCTAAAACCATAGATCTAGTATCCAGAGTGTCTGATATTATATCTATATCCTATGTGGAGAAACCACTGTGTGACAACCAAAGTGTAACCGATCGTAGTATAGGAATTTCACTTCCCACTCTGTGTATGTCATCCAAATACCAGGACATCATACCCTACTACCTTCTTAACAGATCCATCCTCTATTCTGATGAAATCAAACCTATGACTGTCACATCAGAAATAGATGATCTATCTCCGCTATATCTGCTTTAGTCCATAAATAGACATAAGCTACTTGTCCACTATGCTTCCGCCGCTCCCACTGACTACGACAACCCTCTGGCAGAGTCATATACACGTATACTTCTAAAGCTAGTTTAGAACGACGCTATACTCATCCTCCTGCCGGGTCTCACAGTCTGGAACAACAGCAATGGCAAGTCTAGGTAAATAAGAACCTCCATGTCACCGTCCTTGAGGCTACCGGAGTACCTCTCGGCTGCCTGAGGTTACCCACCATATCCGCGGAGTGGCCAATGGAATGTCAAACCAGATTGAATCTTTAGGTCCTATTAAATTTACAGTAATCATTTGCGGTTCTGGAATCACTTCCAGTTCTACCATACTCCCACTATTGTTTTCTAAAAAAATCAATTTTTATTGAAACTGTGGCAAGTCAAGAACAATATCACTATTGATCTTCCAGATGGTAGAAAATCAACCCTCGTCATAGCCAGGGTCAACCCACAAACTGCCATTACAGAAACGTGCCTTGAGTTATCCAGAGTCTGGTTTTAAGCATAAACCGGACAACTCCCCGTACCTTAACAATGTTAAGATATAAACTATTCTATATACAATATAGAAATAGAGGCACTGATTTAATTGGAACCAGATTCAAATCATGCAGCTGTCTCCAGTGCATGTCAACTAAATGGAGAGAGGCCTATCAGCATTACTCAACTTAGGAATACATTCAGATATGAGTAACCTGAAAGCGAAGCAAGTTCTCATAATTATTATTATCATCTGAATACCATACACAAGTATCTACATTTTCGATCACCTTGAAGAATCCTGATAGTTGCAACACCTGATTCTCTACTTTATTCTTATACCTATAACTTCTCAAAATTTAGACCTTGCATTTCTACGAAACACATGTCTAAGAACTAGAGAAGTCACAAGTAAACAGAATATAGTACGAGTACCAACCCCTCTGTCTAAATGGACACAGGACAAAATACAATATACTTTGTATAAGTCCCCTGAGTCTAATAACCCATTCCTCGTGTGTCGTAGGTTGAAAACTGTACTTATGGTTAAGAAGAATTACACCGTTGTTTAATACTCCTTACCTAACCATCCACTGATATAGGTAAATGTCATGGACATAATTTCAAAAGTTATATCTCACTTTATAAAAATAAACGTACAGATATATCAATTTGAAATTGGTGCATAACAACAGATATTCAAAACCAAATATTTGCCGTCCGGCAAACAACCCTGGCGATTTCCTCAAATATCACCAATTACAACGAATCCCGATATAATGAGGATGATCACCCAATTCCCAATAACTTACTCCCACTCATCATCTGTAAAACCATATAGATGTGAGAATCAAACCTGGTAAATACATACCCTGGAGCAAGGGCTAATTGGGAAATCAGTTTTCTTTTAACAATACACAGTGAAACTGACACATATAAATGTTTCGAAGGGGTATCCGGGTATTTCTAGTAATATCTCTTCCATTATCAGATTCACAACTGTAACCGTATATTTGTTTGCCATCTCTCCAAATTCCTGTATATGTCTTTAGTCATTACCTTCTGTACACCACCTTTAGGCCAAATGGTTTTCTTCCTTCCCTACCGTTCGGCACCAGCCTATGGTTTGGAAGAAAACTATCCAATAAGCATAATGGGTGTACTCCCCTAATCCTAGGAGCACTCGCAGCGCAAGAGAAGGTAAAGATAAAAAACAACTGAATAAACCTTATTCCTATTTCTCCTGAACCAGAATCCATCCCCGAACTGGAACAAGTCCCTTCGAATTCATATATAACCATACGATGGAGTATCCAATAAACTGTGGATCTTCGTAGTGATACAGAGTGTTCTGGAGAAATACAAAGGTGATGTAGGATTGGCGAAGAAATACTTGGTTTGGTCATGAATAGCAGTCGCAATTTACTTTGCCCTCTTACTAATCCCTTTATTTGTCTTTACTTAATACCTTCTGTACACCTTTTAGGCTAAATGGTTTTCTTCATGCCCTACCTTTCGGCACCTGCCTATGGTTTGGATGAAGACTATCCAATTAGCGTAATAGATGTACCGTCCTAATCCAAGGAGCACTCGCAACCTGAGAGAAGATAAAAGGAAAAGACAACTGAATAGGCCTATTCATTTTCTCCAGAACCGGAAACCATCCTCGAATCTGGAACAAGTTCCTTCGAGTTCGTATATAACAATACGATGGCTTTATCCAATGGAAGTGGATGTTCGTAGTAATACGGGGTGTTCTGGAGAAAAGGGTAAAAGTAGGAGTGGCAATGAGGTATGCAACTCAGACAATCCAAAAGCCAGTGTTTTAAGAAGGTTCGGTTAACTTGGTCACTGAGTCATAGTCAAGGGTCGGGTCATGGTCGCTGCCAAAGAGAGAGAGAGAAAAGAAACACTCAGCTTGCACTCTAACCTAGATCAGAAAAGTTATCAATTTATCTAATCAGAAAACCCCCACTGTATCGTCAAATTCTCCTCCAAACCTGAAAAAAGAATTAGTCGGGATCAGCCGAGGAGTAAACCAATTCATCAGTGGGAATCGGGATCCAACTATCATCACATGATAACTTGATGGAATCCACTCACGTTATCACACTCCAGAAGGTATGCGCATATCTGGCAAGTTTCAGTTTCTTTAGAAACTCCCGATGTGATTTTTACCCCATACTCTTATGACCCTGACTTTAGCCAACAAATCATATGTCACATGTCAAGTTCTAACTGTCATTATCCAGGTTTATTTGAACCCACCCGTACCTACCCTTGAATTTAGCCAACAAAGCAGTACGACCGTCCCAAACCAACGCATCTATCTATGCAACAGAAAAGTAACAAATAGCTACCATACACTATGCCTTGACTTTGGCTAACAAACATAGCATGAATACTAAGTGCTACCCGTCTGAAATGACGGAGGGCTACGAATGGTTTTTGGCGAAAAACTTTTAACGTAATGAACTTGATATCGTTGAAGAAACCGGATAGTTTTTTATAAAAATATAGTGGCGAAAACCTTTGCTAAAGAGGTCACTCCCGGTGAAGGGATCTCGGCTCTTTCCCCGTAGAATGAGGTGCAGGATATTCCAACTAAATACCACGATGCAAAGCAAAAAGTAATCGACTATAGTGAAGTTATTACCCTGACGCAAACTTCTGTCCAAGGGGTCACTCCCGGTGAAGGGATCTCGGCCCTTGCCTTGTCGACTGAGGTGTTGGATATTCATAACCGAATACCCACTGTGCAAAACAAAAGAGAATGTCCTTGTAATAACAGCCTTTTGAAAAATGTTCCAACAACATCAAAATAGGTTTGTTTAGCTTGCATTGATCCGAATCAATGCAGTCCCATCAATTAATCACACCACAAAAAAACGAAAATATGATGTACGTATATGCCATCCGCATTCGCCACTGGGTCCCGTCATCACCCGTTAGATTACTTAACTAACGACAGAGCGGGGACTGGACTAGCGCGGGTGTAAAACATATACAACATCTACTGGTATATATATCAATATATAATAATCGCTCAAGGCGTGATAAATGCAACATCACGGAAATATAATAAGCATCACGGAACAATACAGATAATTTGGGATCCCCGGGTTTCATAGAGCCGCTACTGAAACCTGACGTTCCCCTGGTCGTGTGGATAGCCTGTGCAATGAAATCCTAAACCCCTACGGGCGCGGCAAGTTAACCGCCAAAACCTGAAGCGAGGCAGCCCCCTACAAAAAAGTGAATGGATCACCTAGCACTTCACGGAATCCGGTAACTTGAGCACCCCTTCTTGGGTCAACCTGTACCCCCTACGAGTGCGGCGAATAGCCCGCCAATTCTAGAGTGAAACCCCCTCCGTCTCAATACCATGATATGCGAGCCCGTTGCCCTCTGGAGCCCGGCTATCCGTGCACCCCACCTTGGGGTAATCCTAGTACAGAAAGTAAAAATATATACGACGGGTACATCGACCTCATCCCGGTCGTGCCCCAAAAGAATAATATACAAATAGGCAGTGACGGCAGTCCACATGTCGGACGCTCGCCCCGCAATATCAAATGTACAAATATAACAAAACTGTACTAACATTGCACCAAGCTATCCACTACGACAATCCGCAACATCACAGCACAACACAGAATATCAACGTGAATGTCACGTTCGCAAATCCGTCTAAAAGAGCTATAGCGATTAGACAAGATTTACCGATCAAATGACATTCACGGTCACATATATAATGTAAGTACTGTAAACTAACATATTTAAATTTTCGATCGACAAAATTTTCCGAAGTGGGCCCCAAGTACAACTACAGCACTCAAAATAATTTGGGCCAAAAATAAAAATTCCAGAAACCCCAATTCCAAGATAAAAACCATTGTAGAAAATTTGGTGCAGAGAAGCCACAAAATGGCGGTGGAACCGCGGCCAAAACATGGGTATGGCCGCGGTTCCGCGGCGGTACTGTAGCATCATGCTACTAAATTTTTACAGATTTCTTAGAAAAGCCTGCCTGTTTTTCTGCAACACTCAAAATAATTTTTCGACCACAAAAAAAATTCGACAGAAACTTCATTTTTGAAATTGCGGTTTCGGAAATTTTGTTCGATCGATATTTTAAATACGTTAGAATAAGCTAGTAAAGGTTAATGGCGCGGCTCTGATACTATGTAAGTCTACGGTAGCGCCCCGGCCGTCTATCCGAGGACAAATACGGAAACAAAAACTTTTTCATAAACTTGAAACCGGCGTTATCGCAGACTTTAATCCCGGATCGAACCATTAACCTATAACTAGCTAACTAGAGAAGGGTTAGAAAAACTATACCGATCGATCCGTGTCCTTCGGTCTTTGGCCACCTTCCCAAGCTCCTCGCAGCATCTCCGATCTCCGGTCTCCTCGTCGGAAAGGGCACCACATCTTCGAATCCTTTTACGGGCTCCCGCTTCATCCGAAGCAACTCGGACACGAAGTTTGCTAGCCGATGTGTCCAAGGCGATGTAGAGAATGTGTGTGATCACTTTGTCTTTAGCATCCATTGATTCTCAACACATGAGAATGTATGGATGGAGGTTGAAGATGATGCCATTGGTGGAAATGGTGAGCTAGAGGAAGAAGAAGAAGAAGAGGTTCTTTTCCTTTTGTATTGTATTGTATGATAAGAATGAGAGTGAGCTAGAGAATCAAAATACAAGAGCAAAACCACTTTCTTTGCTGCCCTCTCTCTTTCTCTTCTTATCATTTCAACACCCTAATCAATCACATAATGTGACATTTGCACAAGAAATGAGACCATGAGTCACATATGAAGTACATGTCTCATTTTTTGCACAAAATGATGAAATACACTCACAATTTCCACCATCCAAACATTAATCCAAATGTTTGGTCCAACAAAAAGATACGGCAACATCTAAAGTAAACTCGTGACGGATCACAAGGATACCCCTCACCTGTATATACATACCTGCATCCGCATTCCGACTGAATGCGAATGCAATGAGACTAAAGTAATCCAACAAATCTAATACTAGGATCCGGCTTAAACTAAAGCCCACCAGCATGATCCGTTCGATTATGATCCGTGCACTACTTCACGTATATGATCGAACCCTGCCATATATCATACGGCCTCTACAACGTTTCGCCCGAAACTTGAGAAACTGTCTGTGGGGCACTCTAAAGACTCGTCAATATTTTGGCTGTGGATTTAACCACTAGCACGTCAGTGGTACTAGCCATACGTAACGGGCTACCAGGTATTGACCAAAAGGGAGGTCGATAGGCGAACTCATCCTGACACCTACTAAGCCTGTCAGTGACAATATCCGTACAGTCCGGTCCGTTCGTCTATGAGCATCGCATGTCGGGCTTAGGGGGTTGGTAAAAGTCAGACCCCCAAAAGCGGTACAAGTCGTGTTGGAGTGTAGCCCAGAACACCCTGAGATACTACTGGAATACCTACCAGTAAATCTCCTGTCTTGGCCAAGAACTTCGTGTAATGGCTCTCCTAGACACAGCGCGATCTCACCCCCAATACCGGGAGAGATGAAACCCCTGTCGATCCGCTCACTGCCTCCATGTGGCTCGGGACTGTACCCAACTAAAATCTGTTTGCACGACTCCTTTGAGGCGTGGTAGGGTAGTAAACAAAGCACAGTGGGAACTCACACGAGACAAATGACGATCTCAGGTCGATGAACTAACCTGTACACATGTCACCAGGGAACTGCTATCCGACGTCAGGTATAATACCAACTAGCATGTTCCCGGCGAGTCCTATCCTGTGTACTCATAACCCAATGAGCACCTGTATATATCTTAGGTGATCCAACTGACACCAATTGCTTGTGAGACTAGCCACCTCCCCTCGTCGGGGTCTCGACTGTATACACTAGTCTACTAATAGAGTATCGATACCCAGTCTCGAAACTCCCACGACTAGGGACCACTTTAAGGATGTGCTTATAAACTACCTAACTCTCACGTATATGATCGCCATCATACTGCTGGTAATCAAGCAAGAATCCTAAGAGCTCTATCAATGTGTAATAGTGACCTGTAATGTCACCTAAAACTGTACACGATGATAAAGATAAACCAGATAGTATACTATCATCTTGAGTAAGACTGTCCTACCGGCATAGGTTCTCTCTCAATCATTGCAATCACGTGCCTGTGATCCAATAATTGACTTTGAGGGCACTATATCCAACACCTCTGATCCCGCCCACATACCCGAGACGCCACGGAAGCACCGGAACTCCCTCCCGCCGGGCAAGAGTCTGTGATCTGTCTCTTTTGGAAACACTCCAAAAGGAGGGCCGCCGATCGATTATGTCTGTTCTTCGAGATGAGGCCGCGGACGTAGAGCGTCGCAGCTTATCGAGTGCCTCATCCTGCAGCTGCGGAGACAAGGCGTTGAACAAACCCGGGTACATCCTCCAAATGGCGTACATGAGCAATTGGAGGAAAGGCGACCGCTGAGGAAGTAGGCGGCCGAAGTGGTCCTCTATGCGTTCGACCATCGTTCGGTATGTCTCCTCCGTGCACTCCTGATCATAGAGGTACACATCATTATGGGAGATGATCTCTCTGATGGAGTAGATGAGCCCGGCCATTTTCAGAAATGCAACGCTGAAAGAAACCGACGTACCTTCACTATTTATAGCCTCAACAGAATCCCCGAGGACCGAAATTTGCACGCGCGTCGGTGCGAATCGAGGGATATTTTCATATTTCCTAATACGGGGCTGCCATGTGGCGACCATGCCGTACCACACAAGCCCTTAAGTGGTCAGTGGAAGTTGGAACGACGCGGATCTTGGAGCGTCGCACCTTGCCTGTGTGTTTCTGCCACGTATCGTCTGCGACGGTCACTCTTACAGATTCAAGGGAGATTGAACGACGCCCCATGAAGGCGAGAAGAAGTCTAAAAAAACCTTCATCACGAGGCCACCGAGCAGCTTCCCTGCTCAGTCAATCCCTGGCGGGTAGCTCCTACCCATCCACGCCAAGGATAGAAGCCCTCCTCATGAAGCCACCGAGCAGCTTCACTGCTCGGTCAATCCCTGGCGTGTAGCAACTACCCATCCATGCCAAGGATCGAAGCCCTCCTCATGAGGCCACCGAGCAGCTTCCCTGCTCGGTCAATCCCTGGCGGGTAGCTCCCACCCATCCATGCCAAGGATCGAAAGCCCTTCTCACGAGGCCACCGAGCAGCTTCCCTGCTCGGTCAATCCTTAGCGGGCACATCCTGCCCACCTACGCTAAGGATCGAAACCCTCCTCACGAGGCCACCAAGAAGCTTCCTTGCTTGGTCAATCCCTGGCGGGTAGCTCCTACCCATCCACGCCAAGGATCGAAGCCCTCCTCACGAGGCCACCGAGCAGCTTCACTGCTCGGTCAATCCCTGGCGGGTAGCTACTACCCATCCACGCCAAGGATCGAAGCCTTCCTCACGAGGCCACTGAGAAGCTTCCCTGCTCGGTTAATCCCTGGCGGGTAGCACCTATCCATCTACGCCAAGGGTCGAAAGCCCTCCTCACGAAGCCACCGAGCAGTGTCCTTGCTCGGTCAATCCTTAGCGGGAGCATTCTGCCCACCTACACTAAAGATCGAAGCCCTTCTCATGAAGCCACCGAGTAACTTCCCTTCTCGGTCAATCCCTGGCGGGTAGCTCCTACCCATCCATGCCAAGGATCGAAGCCCTCCTCACGAGGTCACCGAGCAGCTTCCCTGCACGGTCAATCCCTGGCGGGTAGCTCCTACCCATCAACTCCAAGGATTGAAACCCCTCCTCACGAGGCCACCGAGCAGCTTCCCTACTCGTTCAATCCTTAGCGGGAACATCCTGCCCACCTATGCTAAGGATCAAAGCCTTCCTCACGAGGCCAGCGAGAAGCTACCATGCTCAGTCAATCCCTGGCGGGTAGCTCCTACCCATCTATGCCAAGGATCGAAGCCCTCCTCACGAGGCCACCGAGCAGTTTCCCTGCTCGGTCAATCCATGGCGGGTAGCTCCTACCCATCCATGCCAAGGATCGAAAGCCCTCCTCACTAGGCTACTGAGCAGCTTCCTTGCTCGGTCAATCCTTAGCGGGCACATCCTACTCACCTACGCTAAGGATCGAAAGCCCTCCTCAAGAGCCCACTGAGCAGCTTCCCTGCTCGGCCAATCCTTAGAGGGTAGCTCCTACCCATCCACGCCAAGGATCGAAATCCCTCCTCACGAGGCTACCGAGCAGTTTCCCTGCTCGGTCAATCCTTAGCGGGCGCATCCTGCCCACCTACGCTAAGGATCGAAAGCCCTCCTCAAAAGGCCACCGAGCAGCTTTCCTGCTCGGCCAATCCTTAGAGGGTAGCTCCTACCTACCTACGCTAAGGATCCAGAGCCCTCATCAGTCAGCGCCGACCAATCATAACTTGGATATTATTCAACTCACGCTAAGAGACGTGGTCGTCAGCCCGACCCTAAGGAATGGGAAAATACTGATCTTCCCGCAATGAGGGATCTTCCGATGTGTTCTAAGTGAACGATCGTCGCCTCGACTCCGGGGTGGGAAAGGCACCTACCTTCCCGCACTTGGTGGTTACTTGACTTATACTCGACGTGCGATCGTCATCTAAGAGGAACGCATTATTATGGCGAGGAAAATAAACTCAGTTTATTTCATGTTCCAAAATAAAAATTTTACAAGGTATTTTGGGCTCCCCAGCCGTACAAAAATTGCCCGGAGGTTCGCTAAAAAGAAAAAATAGAAGAGCTCAGGCAGCAGGCTCCGCCGGGACCTCGCCTTGTTCGGCACCGCCCTCAGGGGCCGGGGTTTTTGCTTCCATAGCCGCCCCGCTCCGGCCCCAGCCGCCTCCAGCGTTTCCACCGAGAGAGGGACCCGAGCACGGAGCTCACCGTCCGCAAACTCCAGCATAAACTTCTTGATGGCATCAAGGGCTGCATGCCAAACGATGGCGGAGTCTTCACCGAGGTCGGTGTAGAACTGGTCTGATGCTTTATACGCATCCACCGACTTGCGGGCCCGAAGTTCGGCAATCTTCGCCGCCTCAAGCACAGCCTCGGTCTCCCTTTTGCTGGCGTCTTTCGTCTTCTTTATTAAGGCGCGGCGCTTACGCAGCTCCTCCAACTTTCTCTCCATTGCTCAGTGGGACTCGCCCATGAGCCGGTAGGACTCTTGGCTCTTGGAGAGCACGAGCTCCCCGGCGGCCAACCGGGTCTCAAGGGCGTCCGTCTTCACCTTCTCCTGCAGAAGCTAGAGGCGCAGATCCTTCATCTCCGAAGACGATTCCCCACCTTCCTCATGGCCGGGGCGATCTTCTCAGATTCCGGGCTAAAAAAGCAGGGGGAAGGGGGCGAGCAATTAAGACAACAATTGATGGAATACCGACCTGAACAGGCTCCTGAGCGATGGCGGCCACTTGGGCCTTCAGTCTCCCTCGCGGAATCTTTCCCCCGGCCGACTGCTCCATGTCTGCGAGCAAGTTGTCGACGTTGGAAAGCCCCGAGGGGACCACGAAGCAAACGTCCCCCTCCTACACCGGAATCCCCTCGGGGATGTCAGTTGGCGGCGTGCGTGAGACCGTCCATTTCCTCTTGAGGGGGACCTCGATCACCTCCTCCTCCCCCGTTGCCCGGGGTTCCGGGTCTCGGGCGTGCTTCTGGCCGCCCCCGCGACGGTCATCGGAGGCCCGGGGCGCTGCGGAGGACTTCGCCGGTGGGGATGGTTTCAGGGGTGAGCTCAGGCCTGCTCGGGACAAGGTCACGCCCCTGGCCTTCTTCTGGGCCGTAGCGCCAATGACAACAAGGATCTTAGCGCGGTCTATTTGCTTCGTGTAGCTGACGTATCCCGGGGCTCATGGGAACAGGGCAAGCACCGCACATTGGAGGCGTCCCCCGGGCTATTATCCCGAGGCATGACCCGACCTCTGATGGGTCCCTGAACACTCTTATGCTCACCATGTAAATAACCATTGGCTCGCCTCCGAGCCCTCCTACACGCTGAGCTAACTCGGCCTCCTTGCTCGCCTCCGAGCTATCATAGAACCGAGCTTCCTCGGTCTCCCACTCGTCTTCGAGCATCCCGCCGAGCTAAGCCTCCCCGGTTCTACCGAGCAACCAAGGACGCAAAACCCAAACGCCTCCGCCATGGCTCCGCGCATCTCTCCAGAAGCGAGATATCCGCCACCCAACATCCCGCGTTCCACGCCGCCGCATCCCTCTATTAACGAGTGTATCTCGTCATTAATGGGGGGATCCCGTCAATCACGCAGGCGTAACGCCAGCGGCGTAACGCCAGCGGCGTAACCGACGGCGAAGATCTCATGCCAGCTCGCTCCAAGCGACCACTATATAAACCCCTCTCCCAGATGACTCAAGTAACGCAATTTTATTCCAATAAGCCGCTACTCTGCCCAAATTTCTCGGCTAACTTGATCGTCAGAGGGTCCACGGTCCTGGGACTTCATTTGCAGATAGCTCGGCTCCGCCTCAAACCAAGCCCGCTAAGATCCACACGCTCAAGGAGGCAACACTCAAATCTAATCTCAGCCGTTCACCAACACCCGTGAGAGATTGACGGAGGACAACATCTGAAGAAGATCCAAGCCTCCATCAACCGCACTTCCTGTATACTATTTCTCTCTCATTTAATCATCAGACATATAGATATGTACGTCTTACTGTACCTTTCATCCCTCATATATTAATATGTTTGAATCAAATTTGATTTGTTGTATTTTCATGAGAGTATAAACTCGATTAGTTGTGATCCTATATGCTTTCGAATTTTTGAGCGGCCGGGTCCCGTGAATTTGATCCGATTAGTGTAATACAACATCGCATCAAAATTCGTGCGATTTCGAAAATGTTTATTATAAATATGATAATTGTAAAATTAACGGTTTCTTGATGAAGGAATATTTGACGTCATTGGATCAACAACTAAATGGTTTCGAAACCGTATAAAATTTGGTAGACCCCTGTTTCTCACCATGTAGATCAATATAAACGGCTCGGATCGTCAAGAATTTTGTGTTATACTTGAGCGGTTGAATTGCTTAGTTTAGACCTGACTCCCGGATCACAAGTCTAAACTCAATCAAGAAAAGAATGTCCATGATGTAACCCTATCCAATTGGAGGATGAAAAGATTTTTTACTGGTGAGCTTTAAGATGGTCAAATCCTCCGAGTCACTCCTACGAAATTCAATGCTAGGGACAAAAAATGTAATCAGAAATGGCGGTGGATGCTTGGCCCCACCAGTTGTGTGTTATAATTCATATTTCGATGGGCATATCTTGCATGCTATCACCTAATACTGTTTTTCTTCTTTGTTTCAAGACATTTTGTTCGGTCATAATATAACTAGCATATCTAAGGAGAATTTCATGTCACACATATAGGACTAAAAATTCAATTAACTTGAAAATAAAGATTTATTGGGTCTGCGATATACTATAGACAGTTAGCTACGGTCAGCAGACTGCAGAGGGTATAAATCAGAAAGCCCGATTAAGTTGGACGGGACCCAACGCGTCCCTATACCTTTGTAAGAAATGATTCTCGAGTCTCTACATGCTATCTTATTTTTTTATCATATCTAGATTTTATTTTATTTTTTTGGTATAATAACTCAAACTTAATGAAAGTGGGAGTTTGAATCATACACCACTTGCTTGAACCATAAAGAGGATTTACCCCCGGCAGTAGAAATGTGTTGTATGCTATGATGCATGCATGGAAAGAGAAATTGCAGCTTTAATTTCAAGCTATATTCAATTACAATGGGTTATTCATGATTTTTTATTTTTATTTTACCACGGCATATAAATGAAGGGCGAGAAAGGACAGGCTTCAAATATCTTTAGACGGTTTTATAGGTTTCATAATCCCATATCCTTTCCTTCATTACCAATCGCACATAGATCGATTGAATCGGCATAGCTTATGCGGCAAGAATTTCCTTTTCAAAATGAGAGGTTGTCGGTTAGATTTCCGAAGGAGTCATTGTTGGAGCAAATGCACAAAAGGACAAAAGTCCAAACTATATTTTATGGTTATCTTGTATGCTAACACATTTAATTACTTGTACATATATCATTATCTCGGTATTATCTTAGTTTCTTTTGTATTGTATTATCTCCGCACTATTGCAGATATAGTTTAGTCTTGCTCTTTAGGTTAATTGTTGATATCTAATTGTTTACACGCCACCTATGTTTTCATTTTATTTTCTTCTGTATTTTACCGTATGAGTATTCTAAACTTATTATATAATTGGTTGATTTATAGTTTTAGTAAGGTAGTTTTGGTTCTTAAGATCTATCAGCCAATTCTTAACTATTGTTTATTGTTGTCATTCTATTTTAATTGTATTTGTATATACATAGTTTATCACTATTAATAGTTATGTTCTTATTTATGAATGTTCCTTTTAACTGCTTTATTTCTTATATATATAAATATTTGATTTTCATCTAGTTGCTTTTGTGTAAATCACTATATAGTAGTATTTGATTTTGTTGCTTTTCGCATAGCATTTTTATAGTTTATCGCCATTTTAAATTCGGGGCGTGACATGGTTTTATTATATATATGAATATTTGATTTTCATCTACTTGCTTTTGCGTAAATCAATATATAGTAGTATTTGATTTTGTTGCTTTTCGCATAGCATTTTTATAGTTTATCGTTATTTTAATTTCGAGAACGAAATTTTATGTAAGTGGGGTATGATGTAATACCCAGTTCTCTTGTAAATATTTTCATACTTAAAAATAAATATTTCCCAAATTTTTCTATTTGAATACTTTCTATAAATAACTTCCTATATTTTTCTAGTAATAATTACTATTTTTTTAAATAGCCCAAACCCTAATCCTAACCTAAGCCCGTTCCCCAAACCAACCCGGCCCAAGCTCACAACACCCATCTTCCCTTCTCTGCTGTTGCAGCCACTTCTTTCCTATTCTTTCGTTACCCATGACCCGCGCTTCCCACGACCGATCCATCGTCGTCTATGTTCCCCCGCGATCCGTATCCATATCCAGATAACGCTCCCCCATCTCTCTAACCTCCCCACTCCCTCTTCATTTTCAATCTCTCTTTCTCTCCACCTCTCTCTAACTCTCTTTCTCCGCCCCCCCTCACCTTGCCACCACCGACTACCATGTTGCCACCATCACCGCAGGTGACCCTATATCCTTGTACATCCACCATACGACACCGAGCTCTCCACAACCTACCGCACGACCATCATCACCGCCCTCACTCAATTCTCCCTCTCCCGAGCTCTCCATCCATCGCCGTCACCACCTCCTCTCACAGCCGGCACTTCCCTGAACGCACCGCCGACCTCACCACCGTCAAGCTCTCTCTGCAACCTCCTCTCACTGAAACTCCACCACCACAACTTCCAAGCCAAACCTAAGCCATGCCGTGCCGTGTCCGTGCCACCCACTTCGTCGCCGTTGCCGTCATCGCAAGCATCACCGTGTCATGCTTGCATCGCTTCTGTGCCATCGCCAAGCTCCTCCTCATTGCCCCAACATGTCTACAGCAAAGCCGAGCCCCAAGCATCCAAGCCAAACCCTAGCCCGTGCTGCACTGTGTCGTTGCCGTCCCCGTTATCACCCCCGTCCACCGCAACCACGACCAACGAGCTCTCCTCTGCTCACTGCAGCCCAGTTCCGCCACCATCGCATCCTCCACAGCATCAATCGAGGCTCGACATTTCGTTGAACACGTGCATTTATCGCGATCCCCGCTTTTTCGGCTGCCAACGTCAAAATCTAAATCGTAGTCTCAGGTTCTGTAGCCGTTATGGTCGTTAACGTAGTCACCGTCGCAACACCGCACATGTCCGTCGCAGTCCGTATCACGCTCGAGCCCCGCGTCGCGTCATGCCTGATTCCACAATGTTCATAGCCGTCTTATGTGTCGAGACGAATAGTCTGCACGTTCGTCGCTTCCATGTCAGCGACCGAGGCAAATGAACCCCTCACTTTCTCTACATGCTATAAGACATTAGTTTGTCAAATTTATATTTATATTGATATTATATTTATACTGTAATTATCGTTACATTCTAATGTGTGATCGTCTTTATCTAATCATATTGAGTAGAACACATTCGGCTTTAATATTACCTTTCTAGTACCGTGTAGAACTTGTAGTGATTAAATCACACTTTAATTAATTGGGTAAAACCGATATTTCAATCGTGACATATATATAATGCAAGAGTGTTCGATGCGAATTCTAAACCAAAACCTAAATAAAAATAGCGAAACTTATGATCGGTAAATCCCTTTACTGTTTATAATTATCGTGTAGAAATTTGAATGAAAAATAACGTTGTTTCGCATAAGAAACGACGCCCCCAAAAGGCGACGTTGAATCTGGAATTTACCGCACATGCCACGTTCTAAAATCTATATTAAATTGAATACAACTCTCAACTTAATGTTTTAGGACTCGTATCAAAGTCAACAGATAAACCTAAAGTATCCCATAGTTGATCTCTGAATTTTAATAAGTTATAAGGACGAAAACGGAGGCGATTCATGGCTCTGAACTGCAGTCCGGGGCAAGAATCTCCGCCTTTGCTTGTTTTAGAACGTACATATCTCACCGTTTAAATGAACAAGTGTGTGAACCATATATGGAAGTGTATAGAATTGAATTAGACTTCTAACGGTACTGGTCTCATTGCATTCCAGCGTCGTTTGATATTTATAACACCTTTTAAACCGTCGATGTGTTCTGCAGTTTCATGCAGGAATAGAATGATTACCTTAACCTTAGACAGTGCATATCTCACTGTGTACAGTGGATATTATTGATCCGTCTGATGCGTTGGAAACATAACAGATAAATCTAAATATTATCTAACTGTAGAGTTGCCTGATTATGATCCCAACAGGGAGTAAAACGTGTTACGAAACGAACTTTCAGTTCAGAAATTGGATTTTCAGCAGTAAACACTTAAAATGGAATGACCATAACTCGCAAACCTGATACCCGTTTGACTCGAAACCAATTTTATCGTACATATAATTTAATATTCTGTTTACACCTTTTATATTGTTTTGCCAAATTATGTACGTGTGGTTTTATGTGATTTTTCTAATCCAACCGACACCGGCTGCTCATATGTAATTAGTAGTGCATATACTGTATCCCCATCATATTGCATGACTGTTATACCCATGTAAATAGTGTTCATTTGCATCAATATTCTAGTAATCGTGTTACGCTACCAAGTGATAAATGTTAGTGATTGGATTGTGGTAAGTATATTAGTGTAAAAGCGTTATTGAGTAATGGAAGTGATACGTACTTGTACACAATCAGCGAAACCAGTTAATTATTGCATTGTCGACATCTATGAGACATATATAAGTGTAACTACAACAGGTATGGGACGGGTATGGAAGCACTTATATTAGTGTCATAGGTAAGACATCGAGCACTATCCATTTATCTTGGATACCAGTCAAGACATGCTTGATGGAGACCCTGTCTCCAGTTCTCGCATAGACTTGTCATGGATCGACTAGTATTTGGATTCATAGTCGGTGTTTGATGTAGACCCCGGAGTGTGAGTTAGTTTTAGTGTGAGTTCAATCAACAGAATCTCAGGAGTCCCATTGCCGGCATATTTTGTGATTTCGGGATTTGTACTGATAGTGTTTCTGATTCTTACTGATAGTGATTCAGGCCCGTGTTTCCTTGCCCCTGGGGCTTACCCTTGGGTTGGGGATACTTCTGCGATGGTTGACACTCGCACTTGGACTGACGATAAGTTTAGCGACTTGGACATTGAGACTTAGAGGCTGATTGCTTTAGTGACATGGACATTACATTGATTACTGATCTGATACACTTGCTTTATCGTTACATGTACCGACTATTTCATGCTCGTGTCATTACTCTATACTTACTGCTTTATATTTATCATCATTGCACATATTACATATTTATATTTATTGCTATTGTGTCGTTCTGACGACCTGAGTATGCATACTCAGAGTGAGAAGTGGACTTAGCTTGGATCGGGATCTGTCTTATCTCGAGAATATTGCGGACATCTAGATTAGCGACGTCAGCGCTATCATTCCCTTTTGACTTTATCTGGTTAGTTTTATAACTGTTTTGATATAATTAGTGACTGCAATTCACATTACTTGTGCTATGATTACTGATTACCACGTAATGCTAGAAGCCGAAGTGTGACTACGGAAGGATATTTTCTTGACCGTAGGAGCATGGCCGGCCTTATCACGCTCATATTTCGTATTTGGTAAGCAGGGCGTGACATGATTTTGTTGGTATCAGAGCCAGGCTTGTTTGGAATGAGATTACAGTTTCCGACTAGGGCTTGACAATTTAAGTCGCCCATTCGGTCTAGATTGTAGACTTGTTGTCCTTGACTAGGATCCCTATAGTTTGTCAAGCTATATTTCTGACTCCGTCCGCTAGAGTTTTGGGTGACTTGGTAGAGTTATGTGATTGTAATTATGAACTGCAGCATAGTTACAAGGCATCACTCTTCTTGAGTGACTTGGAGTTCTACATTTGATTTCCGCTCGGTTGTGTTTCGCCTCACCGCATAAATCAATTCTATATCTTATTTTGATTCTTATACTTAAACCGTCGTCCGAAAATTTGTTGTTTCGGAATCATAGCTTCCCACGACTCTCATTCCACCTCCCCTTTCCAGGATCATCCCGCCGAGATTTTTGGCGTACTGCAAGGATTGAGGGGTTAAGGAAGCGGCTAGTTCGAGCATCAGGAGGAGCCCCGATCGTGAGGAAATCCCTGTTAATAAAAGATGAGGTGTACAGATGAAGCGTCCATTTGTCCCTCAGCTTGGGGAGCAGCAGAGAACCCAAGTATGCGGTTATTGCAAGAGACTGGGGCACCTTCGGAGAGACCGTCGCCGGGATAAGGGGCAGTGCTTGATTTGTGGATTCGGCAGCATCTTGTCAATGGTTGCCCTAGAAGGAAAGAGCTGCAAGGAGAAGATTCGTCAACGCCCTCCACATCTGCTTGAGTGATTTGGTTATTTTCGTACTTTGAATTTCGAGGAAGTCACGGACCCAGCACAAGATTCCAACTTGCCTTACGAGATCACAGAGATTTAGATATCGACGCAGAGTTATCACTTTTTCTGCTGCCTTCCATAAAGACATTGTTATTTTATAGGATTAGTTGTTTCTTTTCGTTCAAATCTTATATTTGTTGAACTCCTTGGTTTAAATGCAAAGAAAAAAAGAAAAAAAAGGATAAGGAAAAAAAAGGATAAGAAAAAAATAATTAAAAAAAATTTGTGAGCTGTAATTAAGTACTTTTGTTTTCCTCACTTTCTCTAAGTACTCTACTATTTTCAAATTTTTCATAGTTCTAACTTACACTACATATTTTATTTTCTAGTCGGTTTTCCTACTAATACTTTCCATACTATCGTCCTCTTATAATGAAGTTCCATTCTTCGTGCCTTTTGTCTTGATTTTTTCTACTCTAATTACAAGGTGTCATTTTGAGTTATTTTTTATGCTATATTTCTTTTAATATCTTATTGTTTAATTATACTGTTATCATTCTTATTCGTTTTGTTTGTTGGCGTTCTTTTGATTAATTTTCAAAATTTATATTATTAGCGGTTTGAGTTTTCTTTAAAATGAGTTTCATATTGATTTTCTATCTAGTATTCCCTTTTTATTGTTCATATATATGCCAACTATCTTTTGTTTTCTTATTTACGTTTAGTTACGTATTCTTGTGTTCCAATCGATTTAAATTTTCTATTTACTATAATATAAATTATGGTTTTCTTGTATGATAATACGTTTTTATTTACTTGTACATATATCATTATCTCGGTATTATCTTAATTTCTTTTGTATTGTATTATCTCCGCACTTTTGCAAATATAGTTTAGTCTTGATCTTTATGTTAATTATTAATATCTAGTTGTTTACTAGCCACCTATGTTTTCATTTTATTTTCTTCTGTATTTTACCGTATGAGCATTCTCAACTTATTATATAATTGCTAGTTTGAGTGTGAGTTCGATCAACGGAATCCCAGGAGTCCCACTGCCGGCATATTTAATGATTTTGGGATTTGTACTAATAGTGTTTCTGACTCTTACTGATAGTGATTCGGGCATGTGTTCACTTGTCCCTGGGGCTTACCTTTGGGTTGGGGATACTTCTGCGGTGGTTGACGCTCACACTTAGACTGACGATAAGTTTAGTAACTTGGACATTGAGATTTAGAGGCTGATTGCTTTAGTGACATGGACATTGCATTGATTACTAATCTGATATACTTGTTTTATCGTTACATGTACCGGCTATTTCATGCTCGCGTCATTACTGATTTGATACACTAGGGTTCTCACAAGCTCAAGATTTCACAACCCATGTGAGGGATTGAACTTGGAGGTGGAAGTGAACTAAATGGAGAGAGCTAGAGAGAAAATGAGCTCATGTAATTATCTAAGGTGAAAAATGAACCAAGTAAAGAATGGCTTAATACCCCACATTATTGAAGCAATCAATATCCATCAATATAGAATTGTAACTATACTTCAATAGTGTAGGATGAAGAATAAAAAATTCATCAAGCCAAGCTTTACACCATGCCACAAAAGTCTCCCTATTTTTCCACGTCATTTTCTATTTTCACAAAATAGAAAATCAACCATGCTTCACACACACACACACACACATACATACATATAAAGATAAGCAAATAATTAGTGAGCAATAATATTAGTTAATATATAATTATATCACATATAACCTAACTGATATCAAATAACTGCCAGATTAGAATACGGTATCACATACTCGTATTTAATCAGGCCCCCGCACATATCAGCATATGTGCCCTACTTCGTTTCGCTTGAACTAGGAAACTTCTGTGTGGGACTCTAAACACTCGTTAATACGCCAGCAGTAGGTAATGATCATATCAGTTACCCACAAGCCGTCAGCGGTACTGACTGGACGCAATGGCTACCCAGATATTGAGTGATTAGAAGATCAACAAGTAAGCTTGTCCAAACTCCCATAAAGCTTATAGGTAACACTTACCGTACAGTCCGGTCTCTTCGTCTGATATGTCGCATATCGAGTCTGGGGGTGGTATCGTCAGACCCCCAATAACCTGATAAGTCATGCCGATGTGTGGTCTATAATGATACGAGAAACTGCTGATAACACTTACCAGTAAATCTCATCAACAGCCCTGGCCAGGGACTTCCTTTTATAGTCAATCGAGCATAGCGCAACATCAACTCTCTATACCGTGAGAGACGAAACCCCTCCTATCGCTCATTGCCTCCATGTAACTCGTGACTGTACCCAAAATCCACCTGTTTTTACGAATCATTTGAGCCGTGGTAGGGAGGAAATCAAAGCACAGTGGGAACCACACAAGGCTCTATGATGATCTCGGGTCTACAGACTAACCTGTACCAGTGTCACCAGAGAACTGCTATCTGACGATAAATATAGTACCATCTAAGAGTTCTCGGCGAGTCCTGTTCAGTGTACCCATTCATTAATGAGCACCTGTGTAAAATCTTTGATGTCAAACACCAATGGATATGGGATTAACCATCGCCTCATACAGGGTCAAGAAACGTACACACTAATCTAATCTGGAATATCGATGCCCTGTCTCGATATTCCTTCGACTAGGAACAATTGAAGGATGTGCATGTGGACTACCCAGGTCCCAGTAGTATGATCCGCATAATAGTCCTGATAGTCAAACTAACATTCTAAGGGCTTTATCAACATGTATATGAGAGACAGTATAATAATACCAGTGAACATGTTAAGATAAAGGCAACCAGATAGTATACTATCATGTCGAGCAAGAAAGCCCTCTATATATATGTCCAGGCATCCACTATATCATATAATAATGTCTTCTAGGGCATATATATCACTAACATGTAAATAGTGTTCATTCGCATCAATATCCTAGTGACCGTGTTATACTACCAAGTGATAAATGTTAGTGATTGGATTGTGGCAAGTACGTTAGTGTAAAAGCGTGATTGAATAATGAAAGTGATACGTACTTGTACACAATCAGCGGAACTAGTTAATTATTGCATTGTCGATGCCTATGAGACATTTATAAGTGTAACTATAACTGGTATGGGACGGGTATGAAAGCACTTATATTAGTGTCATTGGTAAGATATCGAGCACTGTCAATTTTTCTTGGATACCAGTCAAGACATGCTTGATGGAGACCCTGTCTCCAGTTCTCGATTAGACTTGTCATGGAGCGATTAGTATTTGTATTCATGGTCGGTGTTTTATGTAGACCGCGGGGTGTGGGGCAATTTAAGTGTGAGTTCGATCAACGGAATCTCAGGAGTCCCACTGCCGGCATATTTAGTGATTTTAGGATTTGTACAGATAATATTTCTGATTCTTACTGATAGTAATTCGGGCCTGTGTTCCCTTGCCCCTGGGGCTTACCCTTGGATTGGGGATACTTCTGCGGTGGTTGACGCTCACACTTGGACGAACGATAAGATTAGCGACTTGGACATTGAGACTTAGAGGCTGGTTGCTTTAGTGACATGGACATTACATTGATTACTGATCTGATACACTTGTTTTATCGTTACATGTACCGGCTATTTCATGCTCGCGTCATTACTCTATACTGACTGCTTTATGTTTATCATCATTGCGCATATTACATATTTATATTTATTGCTATTGTGTCACTCTGACGACCTGAGTATACATGCTCAGAGTGAGAAGTGGATTTAGCTCGGATCAGGATCTGTCTTATCTCGAGAATATTGCGGACATCTAGATCAGCGACGTCGGCGCTATCATTTCCTTTGACTATATCTGGTTAGTTTTATAACTGTTTTGATAGAATTAGTGACTGCAATTCTCATTACTTGTGCTATGATTACTGATTACCACGTAATGCTCGAAACCGAAGTATGACTACGGCAGGATATTTTCTTGATCGTAGGAGCATATCTGGTTTTGTCACCCTCGTATTCCGTATTTTTGGAAGCGAGACGTGACAAAATGGGTCTAAATTATTCATTTAAAAAAACAATTAAGAAGATGCGTTTAAGAAAAAAAATTAGGGTAAGCAATAATAAAGAAAGAATAATAAAGAAAGTATGGAAAACTATAGCTACATAATAAAAAAAAAATCTCATATTCTAATATTTTAAAAATTATTAAAAGGATATTATTACCAATGAATACATAATAACGTATACAAATTAGGATTTGAGTTGAAATATTATCAAAATATACCTTTGGGTTTTTTTCTTCGTAATTTTGGAATTTTGTAGGTTTAAAAATAAGTCATCTATCCAAACTGGGCTGGAAAACATTTTCCATTTTGAAAATACATAAAAACACGAAGAAGAAGGTTTCAAAAATGTTGTTTCTACTTTCCCGTCCGATTCTTTTTTATATATTTTTAAAAATTTGTGGGTTTCAAAAAAGAAGGTTTCAAAAATGTTGTAGGAAAATAAAACGAAAAGAAAACTCAGTTGTAAGTAATAATTACTCAATCTTCCCACCATTTCTGGTCTCTTGCCCACCACTTTTCTTTGATATCATTATGCATGAACCATGCTACCTTTCATTATTTCGTCACTGAAAGTTATATGCCAGCACATGCTACCAAACCAAATCTAATTTGAAAGTTAACCCTAAACCAATAGAAATCTTATTAGATATTTAGGCACCAATGCATCCAGATATGTACAAAATAAATATAAATATGAGCTTTAAGTGACCAGCAATGTCCCTGCAGGCCCTTCCCAGCAGCGCCCTCACCCATAGTCCCACCTGCCAGTGTGTGTGTGTGCGGGTGGGTTGGGGGGGGGGGGGTGCAAGTACCCATCACTCCCCGTATACTATTTCTCTCTCATTTAATCATCAGACGTATGTTTGAATCAAATTTGATTTGTTGTATTTTCATGAGAGTATAAACTCTATGAGTTGTGATCCTATATGCTTGAGCCTAAATCTATAATCGAAAATTCTTGAGAATTTTTGAGCGGCCGGGTCCCGTCCGATTAGTGTAATACAACATCGCATCAAAATTCGTGTGATTTCGAAATTGTTTGTTATACATATGATGATTGCAAAATTAACGGTTTCTTGATAATGGAACATTTTGTGTCATCGGATCAACAACTAAATGGTTTCGAAACAGTATAAAATTTGGGAGACCCATGTTTCTCACCGTGTAGATCAATATGAACGGCTCGGATTGTCAAGGTTTATGTGTTATACTTGAGCGCGCGAATTGCTTAGTTCAGGCCCGACTCAGGGGATCACAGGTCTAAATCAAGAAGCGAATGTCCAATATGTAACCCTATCGGATTGGAGGATGAAAATATTTTTTAGTGGTGAGCTTTAAGATGATCAAATCGTCCAGGTCACTCCTACCAAAAATTCAATGCTAGGGACAAAAAATGTAATCAGAAATGGCGGTGGATGCTTGGCCCCACCAGTTGTGTGCTATGATTTATATTTCGATGGGCACATCTTGCATGCTATCACCTAGTACTGTTTTTCTTCTTTGTTTCAAGACTTTTTTGTTTGGTCATAATGTAACCAGCATATCTTCATGTCACGAATATAGGACAAAAATTTCAATTAACTTGAAAATAACAGAAACAACTCGATAAGGCTTATTGGGTCTGCGGTATACTATGGACAGTTACCTATGGTCAGCAGACCGCAGAGGGTGTAAATTAAAAGGTCCGGTTAAGTTGGACGGGCCCCAACACGTCCCTATACATTTGTAAGAAATAATACCCGTGTCTAAACATGCTATCTTATTTTTGTATCATATCTTGATTTTATTTTATTTTTTTGGTATAATGGATCATAACTTAATGAAAGCGGCTGTTCGAATCATAGACCACTTGTTTAAAAGATAAAGAGGATTTACCATTAGACAGCAGAGTAGCCCCCATGGAAATGAGTGTTGTATGCTATGATTCAAGGAACAGAAATTGCAGCTTTAATTTCAAGCTATATTCAATTACGACGGGTTATTTATGATTTTTTACTTTTATTTTACCACGGCAAATAAAATGAAGGGTGAGAAGGCACTGGTTTCGGATATCTTTAGATGGTTTTATAGGTTTCATAATCCCATATCCTTTTCCTTCATTACCAATCGTACATAGATGGATCGAATTGGCATAGCTCATACGACAAGAATTTACTTTCCAAAATGAGAGTATGTCAGTTAGATTTCCGAAGGGGTCATTGTTAGAGCAAATGCACAAAAGAACAAAAGTCCAAACTATACCTTTGTCAAATAGTTTTAAAACGTTTTCACCGACGGTTGCAACCGTTAATAATGCCCACGAACGGCCGCGAACGGTTTTTCACCGACAGCCTCAACCGTTGCGAATGGTTTTTCAACGACGGTTTCGACCGTTGTGAGACGGTTGGTTTTTCACAAACGGTCCCAACTGTTGGTAATGCCCGTTCGGTTTCAACCATTTAGAAGACTACATAAAACCATCCCTTGAAGGCAAAAAGGAACAACAATAAAAAACAAAACACAAACAAAGTTCTTTATTTCTAAAAACAGAATGGCTGAAAGAGTTGTATTTTGGGATTGAATCGCCGCGGTAAACCTGTCAAGAGGGTGGCGATAAACTTTTTTAGGTCAGCGCACTTAAGTGCATGCCTCTTTCCCATAAACTTCGTTTTTCTGACTTACAAAAATTCTGATTATGGGTATATAAGATTTTGTTTATTTATGTTTTGAATTAAAACCGTTTTAAACAATTATTTTTAACAGTATTTTCCAAGGTCAGTTATCTTTTATTAAAACAACATGCATGACAAATGGCAAATAATATTCTTTTTTCTCGTTAAGGCCATATCACTATTATTTTAATGGCGAAGGGAGTCAATTATCTCATACTGACATATGCATTAAACCTCCCTCTATTCTCAAGTTTCATTTTGCTGGGTCCTTCCAGAGTTTTTTGGTATTGAATGTATTGAAGGACATTTGTGGGTGTGTGAAATTGTTGATGTAGCTGTTGATATTTTTTGAATGGTTACCAGCGTGTTTTCAGGCTAATTGGGGCTAATTCTTGTTGTGAAGGTTAAGCTATGGATGACGGTAATGGTTCGCGCTCCCCATTCTTCTATCCGAGCAATTTTAATGAGTCCATTTTTTTTTTTGAATTTTTGTTCAAAGGAACCGTCTTTTATTCTTTGTACATATTTTTAAATTAATTAGTTTTATTCAGTAGTACGTTTGTCCTGTTGTTTTATTCATATATATGCATTAAAAATTCTGCGTAATTAACAAATCTATGTACTTATTCATGTCATATCAGCTTTAATTATATATAACACGCATGCCAAAATGTTACTTCCTGAGGTTCTTTTCAGGTCTCCGTCAGACGTTGTCTTCCGTTGATCTTCCGGTGGATTTTGGTGATGATGTTCTGTCGCGTGTGGGTCTCAATGGGTTTTGGTGAGAAAGATGGTATGAGGAGTTTGGCGCCGAGTACCTGCAAAGAAGCCCCGGGATGGTTTGGTACCACCAAGGACCCTCCGACGATCAAATTAGTGATGAGATCCGAGCAGAGTAACGGCTTAGTAGAGTCAAGAATGGCTTACTCGACTCCTCAGTGATGGGGGTTTATATAACGTCGATGGCACGCGGCAGCAGGCGCGAGAATCTCGCCAGCAGTTACGCTCCCGACGTTACGCCCGCGTAGAGAGCGGATCGCCCTTTAATGACGATCGCGGGGGCGTGGAACGTAGGATGTTGCTGGCGGAGAATCAGCGCATGGCGAGATTCGCGGTGCGGCGGTTACGCCTGTGAGCGGTGGAGCCGGTCAGAGGACCGAGGGAGATTGCCTCGGCTGGGGGGCTCGGAGACGAGCGAGAAGACCGAGGAGTCTTGGTCTTGCGGCAGCTCGGGGCGAGCTGAGGGGCCGAGGAGGCCAGTTTGCAGGGGGCCCCGAGGAAGGCCAGCTCATGATTGCAGGCCGGATGCAGGGTGGTCTGGTCGGCCCCTGTGGGTCCTTTCTTCCGAGTCCTAGGACACGTCATTTGCCACGTGTCCTGATCTTGGAGATCGCCAATATTGAGCATCATCATTAGCCCCCCACTCTTGCCCCGACCAGCTAGCGGGTCGGGTCAGGAGTGGATTGCTAGGCCTCCCGAGGCGGGCTCCTTCCCCGGGCTTTTGTCGGGATGAGTCCTCGGCCGTCAGTTGTCTTTTCTGTTAGCGAATCAGGGCGAGATCTTTGCATTTAAAGAAGATGCGCCGGTTCGTGCACTTCGCCACTGAAGCGACGGTCCACGCGTTAAGCGTCAATTGGCTGACGCGGCGTATGCAGGCCTGCGGCGTCTGATGGGACGTGGTCCAGCACAGAATCGACACGTGGAGCGATCGGAGCTGCTAGGCGCGACGAGTCGCTTCGGCGGGAGATGACGGGCGCCGTTGGATGAGGCCGCTTGCAGCAATAAACAGGGGTGGGGTCCGCTCTTGGGCCCTTACTCCTTCATATTTCCCTCTCTAAAGTCTTGGTTGCTCGGCGCTCGTCTCCTTTCTCCCGCTTTCGGCCCCTGAAGATTCCCTTTCCCAAGGTTAGATGTCTTCCTTTGTAGAGTCAGTAGATATTGTAGGAGTAGGTTCTGGGGCTCCTTTAGTTGCGTCTGAGTCCCCCCGGGGAGCAGGGGTTGGATCCTTTCCCCAGGATCGTGAGGCGGGGGCAGCTCCCAGGGAGAAGGAGGCAGATGCGGCCCATGGCTCCTCGTGCTAGGTGAGACACGAGCACGAGCTCGCCAATTCTCGGGCTCGCTTCCACATCCCCTCGCGCTACACGTTCCGACTGGCCAAGGAAGGAGAGAGGGCGGATCAAGTACGGGGTAGGGAAATCGTCCTGTACTTGGAAGCTTTTTGGGGTGGGATGCGCCTGCCCTTCTCTCCCGAGGTCGTCGCTGCGCTGAAGTTTTTCGGTTTGGCCCCCGGCCGGTTAATGCCGAACTCATGGAGGATCCTCCTTGGGTTATTGATCCGCCTGAAGTTACAGGCGGTTCCCTTCAGCCTTTCCCTTCTCGATTCTTCTCTCTTCTTCAAAAGTCACCCTGGTAGTCGAGCGGGCGACCCGAGATGGGTTTATCTCTCTTTCAGGAAGCGACCGGAGGGCGCTGCCGGGACTGGGGTCGTGGTCTTGCACTCTTCTATTCATGATTGGAAGAAGAAATTTTTCTTCGTTTCCCCTCCCGAGGGCGAGGACTGGCCCGTGCCTACCAAGTGGTCGAGGGAGAAATGTTTGCCGGGGAACCAGTCCGATGACCCCGCCGCGGTGAGAGTGGCGTCGTAGGAGCCCACCCCCCGACCTGACGTGCTGCTTTCTGAGAGGGTCCTGAGCTGGGCCGGGCTTAGCCCTGTCGAGTTCGTTGGTAAGTTAGGCTTGCTTTTTTAGCTTTTGTTTTTCTTGTGTCACTGATTCGTTGGGTATTTGTCTTGTGCAGGATCCATGGACTTCGACTTGCTCAGAACCTCCATGCGCCAGCCGAGGAAGGCTACGAGGGCTGGGGGCGCCAGCTCTTCTCACGCGAAGCCCGTACCGGCTTCTACTGCTCCGGTGGTGGTGCCCCGCGAGCGCTCGGGGGCGGATCCCGCCCCGGTCCCAGCAGAGTGTCTGGCCGGAAGCGGGCCCTGATTCTGGAGGACCCGGCCTCGGAGGAGGAGATCGGCTCTCCCTCGGAGCCGCTCAAGAGGAGCTCCCGGGGGCCTTCCCGGGGCCGGTCCTCGCCGACTGTGGTAGAGGAAGGGGGCCTTCGGTTTGCGGTGCCATCGGGGATGTCCGTCGCGGACAGCCTTCTGCATGAGATAGAGACCTCGGCAGGGGGTAGAGTCCCCGGGAGGACCTTCAGGGCTTAGCTGGAGTCCATCGCCCAGGAGTCCGTGCAGGTAAGTTTCTTGGCTCATTGTGAGATTCAGTGCCTCCTTCATCTTTCTGATCTTTTCCGTGTCTCCCAGGTTCTCCAGCACGTAACCCTCGCCCTGCGCATGGAAGCTGAGGTGGTATCCCCTGCGCTGGAGGCTGCGGGTCGGCTCGCCTCGCTGCAAGAGAGCTCCAAGCGGGGGTTGGAGGCGATGACGGCGAGGGTCGCCGTCTTGGAAGGCAAGGTGGAGGCCGGGAAACGGGAGGTAGCCCGGCACCGCGAGGCCGCCGTGATTGCTGAGGTCAAGCTCGAGGATGCCCAGGTGCTCGCCGGCAACCTGAAGAGGACGGTGAAGACCCTCCGAAAGGAGCTGGAGGCGGTGGCCGAGGCGGCCAAGTCGGCTGAATCGAGGGCGGTGGAGGGCTATAAGAAGTCGAGGGACTTCTATGATGACTTGGCCGTGGCTACGACCCGTATTTGGCATGACGCCCTCGATGCCGTTAAGGCCCGGATGCTGGAGTTCGCCGACAGAGATCTCCGGGCTGAGTTCCCCCTCGTGGACGCCGATGAGCGGGAGAATAGGTCCTTGGCGAGGAAGCTGCCGAGGACCCCGCGCGTCATGTGGTGGAGGTCGAGGACCTCGAGGTTATGCCTGGCCCGGAGGCGTAGAGCCCCCGTCTTCCTCCTTTTATTTTGTTTTTGAATTTTGTAAGGCTGGGGAGCCCCAAAAATTACCCTTTGTAAAGCTTTTGTCTTTGGTAGTAATAGAATTTTTCTTTGGTTTCATCGAATCGTGCTCTACCATCTGTTTATGAAGAATGCTCGTAGGATATCTCTACTTGCACCGTTGTGTTTTCATATCAGGTTTGCCGCTTTCCTAGCAATCGCCCGTCGGGTTGATTTCGCCGACGAGTATGCCAAGCACCGCCGAGGAGGTATCCCCATGGGCCCCGAAGTCGAGAGGAGATTGCTTTGACCTGGATAGATCTGATGCCCCTCACTGGGGTCTCCGATCCTCTGCGGGTGACGGGCGGAGCGCCGTTCATCATATTTGAGCCGAGCGTGAGTGGGCGCCTGCTCGGTGGCTCTATGGGGGGTGCCATCTTTTGACCTCTGTCAACATGAGCATCGACCACCAGTCGGGGTGACTGAGCAGGCTAGCCGCTCGGTTGCCTCTTGCGAGGGCTTCCTGATCCCTGGCGTTGCGGTAGGGAAGCTATCCACCAGGGACGACCGAGCAGGGTAGCTGCTCGGTTGCCTCTTGTGAGGGCTTCGAACCTTAGCGTTGGAGGGGCTCTAAGAAGCCCACCAAGGATGACCGGGCAGTGAAGCTACGCGGTTTCCTCCTGGCGAGGGCTTTGGTCCCTGTCGGTCGTGGTAGGAAGCTATCAGCCGGGGATAGCCGAGCAAGGACTCGACTGCCCTTGGGAGGGCTTTTTGATCCCCGGCGTTGTGGCAGGGAAGCTACCCACTGGGGATAGCCGAGCAAGGACTCGACTGCTTCTGGGAGGATTTTGGTCCTTAGCGCTGGAGGGGCTGTAAGAAGCCCACTAAGGGTGACCGGGCAGTGAAGCTGCGCGGTTGCCTCTTGGCGAGGGCTTTGACCTCTGGTATCGTGGGTAGGCAACTACCAGCCTGGGACGGACGAGCGGGGTAGCTATTCTGGTGCCTCTTGTGAGGGCCTTCGATCCCTGGCGTCGTGGGTAGGGAGCTACCAGCCGGAGTTGACCGAGCAGGGTAGCTGTTCGGTTGCCTCTTGAGAGGGCTTTGATCCTTCAGGACGGGGACTGAGCAGGGTTACTGCCCAGTGCCTCTTGGCGAGGACTTTGATCCCTGTCGGTTGTGGTAGGAAGCTACCAGCCGGGGATAGCTGAGCAAGGACTCGACTGCCTCTGGGAGGACTTTGGTCCTTAGCGCGGGAGGGGCTGTAGAAGCCTACCAAGGACCCTTGGCCAGGCAGGGTTACTGCCCGGTGCCTCTTGGCGAGGGCTTTTGTCCTGAAGGATAGCCAAGCGTGGGATCCTCGGGCTCGACCACATCTGGGAGAGCTTTTTGATCTCTGGCGTTGTGGCAGGGAAGCTGCCCGCTGGGGATAGCAGAGCGAGGGATCCTCGGGCTCGACTGCCTCTGGAAGGGCTTTCTGATCCCTGGCGTTGCTGTAGGGAAGCTACCCGCCAGGGGTGACCGAGCAGGGTAGCTTATGGGTCGAATCTTGGTGAGGTGTAGCCCGACCGTCCAGGTGTAGGCATGGGGAATATGAACGGTCGTGGCAACAGTGCGCGTAGCATGCGCGTTGAATGCGGGGGGAGGCGAAGCGCTAGGGGCGCGTCGCTTCGATTCCACCGGAGAAGGCTCGATGACCGCCGCGTGGCAGCGACCTTCTGGGTGAAAGAGGACGACTGTTGAGCTGCACAGTGGGCTATATAAAGCTGAAGGAGTAATGGTCCTTCCATCCTTCATAAGCAGGTCGTCGAAAATGCAATACTTCCCGTTTACCATCCCCGACATCATCCACTTCGAAGACGTGTACCTTTACGACCAGACTGCACCGAGGACACGGTGCAGCTGGTCTATGGGAGCATTGAGGACTATTTCTGCAGGCTGCTCTCCCAACGCTCCTCCCTGCTGCAGCTGCTGATGTACTCCATCTGGAGGGCATCACCGGGCTTTACAACCCCTTGTCCGAGCAGCTTTATGACGAGGGTGTGGGCAAGCTGCGGTCTCTGAGATGCTTCGGCCTAATCTCTGCGAACCGGCTGGCCCGCTCAGAGGCGCTCGTCCGCGAATGCTACGAGCTGAGGCTTGGGATCGACGCGTGCGGGGGAAACCGGGGGCAGAGGTTGGACCTCGCTAAGCCCCGGCTGGCAGAGATCTTTACCGAGTACCATGAGCAGTGCTCGTTGCACCCCTTTCCCCCACTATTGTAATTTCCTTTTCTTTTTGCGTGTATGGCTGAGGAGACCATAATACCTTTTGAATAAACAAGGTTTTTCTTTCTTTTTCGCAATGTTCCATTGATTTTTATTAAATTAACAATAGATCCTAGGAAGGGTTTACATTGCCCTAAAGAAAAGGTACAGGCTAGTAGATGATCTTATTGGCTGGGTCTGAGCTCCCCGGAGGACTGTGGGCCTCCGCGCTTGGCACGGGGGTGCGGGGCTCCCTGAGTTCCGCGCTGGCCGTCCGTCGAAACGAGCATGATCTGACAGATGGTCAGGTCAGCGGGAGGGCGATACTGCTCCTGTTCGCGGTCGGCCTGCCGTTTGTCCCTCAAGTATGCGGTGAGGTGTCCCGATCGGATGAGCTCTTCAATGTAGTCCCTGAGATTTTTGCAATCCTCCGTGGCGTGGCCCAGTGTCCGGTGGAAAGCGCAATAAGGGCCCTGGGTTCGCTTCGTAGCCTGACGCGGGATCGAAGGGAACTTGAAAAACCCCTCGTTTTGGGCCTCCTCTAGAAACACTGCGAGGGAGACGTTGAGGGGGGTATACTCCTGGAACTTCGGGTGGTAGGGTTGCTGACGCTCCGGCCTTTCTTCCCGAGCCCTCTTCTTCTGGTCGGGTCGTTCTGCTCGGGGGAGGTTAGCATTCACCTCGGATTCCAGTTGAACCTCGCACTCGGTCCACGTCTTGACCTCGGCCATGGTCTTGGGTTGCGCCAACGCGAAGGAGCGTAACCACTCCTTGTGCCTCAGACCAGATCTAAGCGCCGTGATGACGGTCTCATCCTGGTGCTCGGGTACCTCGAGAAGGGCGTTGTAGAAACGGGTAATGCAGGCCTTGAACGTTTCCTTATCCCCACTCTTAACTGTGAAGAGGTAGTCGACCATGTGCTTCTGTCGACGGTTCCCAAAGAAATGGCCGAGGAATTGAGTAGCCAGTTCGTCGAAGGTCGAGATCGAGCGGGGCTCGAGCCCCCGGAACCAGTCCCGACCTGCGCGGATAAGGGTGGCCGGGAAGGCCCTGCACTGGGCGGCGTCGGAGTGGTCCTGGAAGCCCATCCCCGCGGTGAAAGCGTCCAAATAGTCCTTCGGGTCAGTTTTCTCGTCGAACAGAGAGACCTTTGGGGGTTTATTGCGCGAGGAGACGTGGACGGCGAGCAATTCCTCGGTGAACGGCTTTGTGAACGAATCGGAGGCGTACTCAGCCCCGTCGCTCGAGAGGTGAGCCTCCTGGCGCATGCCCTCAATTTTCTTCTCGAGGGCGTCGAGCCGACCGTGGTATCTCGAGGAATCGGCGTCTTGGGATCCCTGGCCTCCGCTGTGGGTGGCCTACGTCTGGGAGCGGCCCCCGTTCCTCTCGATGAGGCGCCTCAGATCCTTAGGCGAGGTGGCTTTCGAGCCGCCGAGGTGAACCCCTTCTGTGCGGCCCCGCCGAGGGTGGTGGTGTCGACCATGCCTGTGGATAGGCAAGGTGACTGACATCTCCTCAGGGGGATAAGGATCGAGAGGAGGCTCGAGGCGGGGCATTCTGGCGGCGGACCTCGGTGTGGAGCCGTGGGGCACCCAGCGGGCCTCGAGGGGTACTAGCTCGAGAGATCGATGGCCAGGAGTCGCAGGCCGCTGGTGGTCAGCCGTCCAGACAGGGACAGAGCCCACTGGAGGCGGTGGGGCGGCGACCTGGGGCGCGGGCCCGGCTGCTTGGACGCGGACGAGCGCCTCCATGAGGGACTGCAGCCGATCTATTCGGCTGGCGAGGGCGTTGATGATGGTCACTGGAGGAGGCTCGTCCACGCCTTCGGTGAGGGGAAGGCGGCGGCTGGTGCCGAGATCTTCAGGATGGTCGCTCGCCTTGCGGGCGGAGATCGGAAGGGAAACTTTGTTTTTGTGGAGTTTGTGTTTCCCACAGACGGCACCAACTGATGGAAGTCCTTTTCAGGTCTCCATCAGATATTGTCTTCCATTGATCTCCCGGTGGATTTTGGTGATGATGTTCTGCGCGTATGGGTCTCAATAGGTTTTGGTGAGAAAGGTGGTATGAG
Source organism: Agapanthus africanus (assembly GCA_030015575.1). Classification (NCBI taxonomy): domain Eukaryota; kingdom Viridiplantae; phylum Streptophyta; class Magnoliopsida; order Asparagales; family Amaryllidaceae; genus Agapanthus; species Agapanthus africanus. The sequence continues at coordinate 888,795,181 of JASDDO010000024.1, read as the reverse complement.
GAGTTTGTCGCCGAGTACCTGTAAAGAAGTCCCGGGGTGGTTTGGTACCGTCAAGGACCCTCCGACGATCAAGTTAGTGATGAGATCCGAGCAGAGTAACGGCTTAGTAAAGTCAAGAATAGCTTACTCGACCCCTCAGTGATGGGGGTTTATATAACGTCGATGGCACGCGGCAGCAGGTACGAGAATCTCGCTAACAGTTACGCTCCCGACGTTACGCCCGCGTACAGAGCGGATAGCCCATTAATGGGGATCGCGGGGGCATGGAACGTGGGATGTTGCTGGCAGAGAATCCGCGCATGGCGAGATTCGCGGTGCGGCGGTTATGCCTGTGAGCGGTGGAGCCGGTCGGAGGACCGAAGGAGACTGCCTCGGCTGGGGGGCTCAGAGACGAGCGAGAAGGCCGAGAAGTCTTGGTCTTGCGGCAGCTCGAGGCGAGCTAACACTACTACAAATAAGGGTTGCCCCTACGGATTTATCCGTAGGAGCAAACAACTGCCCCTACAGATATATCCGTAGGAACAAGAAAATACCCTGTAGGTGCAAACGCCGTAGGTGCAAGTCGCAGCCTTGAACATGCTCCTACGGACAAAAACTTTCCCCTACAGAGTAATGTGTAGGTCCAGTTGTCCCTACGGATTAGGCAGTAGGGACAAAAAATTTATTTAATTTATGATTTTATAAAATAAATTAGGTGTCCCTACGGACTTATCCGTAGTGCTAAGTCGTTGCCCCTACGGATAAGTGCGTAGGTATAAATCCGTATGGACAAAATATCAGGTATCCTGATATTTTGTCCCTACGGATTCCTGTGTAGGGGCATTTGTTTGCCCTTACGGATATATCCGTAGGGGCAAGCTTAACCCCTAATACTGAAATCATAGGGGCAAAATATCAGGTATCCTGATATTTTGCCCCTACGGATAAATCTGTAGGTACATTGTTGGGCCCTACGGATTAATCCGTAGGGGCATTGGTGGGACCTACGTTTAAATCCGTAGGTACATATTATCAGGTTTTTTTTTAAAAAGGGCTGCCTATTTTTTTCTCTCCCTGTGCACAATAATATATACATCATATATAAAATTAATCATCACACAGAACATATATCGCAGTATTCATAATCACATCTCACGCATACTATACAAAAGAAATCAACAAGCAGAATATGATATCAATATAAACACGCAAACACCACCAATATCAATATCGTCCAAAATGTAGTACAATATGTATCATATAAATAAATACATGTTTGAAATATAAGAATCAAAAAGCTACCCTAGCTCGGTCCAGCTCCACCTCTGATAAACGCCAGAATCTGGCGCACCTGCTCCTCGGATATATCCCGAGTCAATAAATCATGCAATGCGGAGCGTGCGGGAGTCTGAGCGGGCTATGGAGCTGTAGGAGTGGTCTGCGCAGCCGCCGTTGAGGTAGTGGCTTGCAGAGCCGCAGCTGCGGGAGTCTGAGAGGGCAGTGGAGCTATAGGAGCTGTCTGCGGAACCGCAGCCGATGTAGTGGCTTGCGGAGCCGCAGCCGAAGGAGATGCATGTGGAGGCTCGGCCGATATACCCTGTCGCGTCTGGAACTACGTATGTGATAAGCGAGTAAGAACTGTGTATTATTCGAATTCGTATCATTATCAAGTTATTTCGAAACCCCAATCTATGTATACTTAGGGACTTAGGCCTCGTTTGGATATCTAGTTTGGAAAACCGTAGTTTATTTTAATTAGATATGTATGTATGATTAATCAAAGCAAAGTCTACAACTAAATAAGCTCAGGCTACGTACTAATATTGGATATATTGCTATCTATAATATGACATAATATTTTACTATTAAGTAGTATACATACCAACATCTCCTTCAACTCCTGAACGGTGGCCTTCAAGCTCTCCAGTTCTTGCTGGAAACGTCGCTCACTGGAGACGGAGGAAGTAACCGCCGGGGTGGAGTCCAACCTCATATGGGCCCTCCTAGGGCCCGGTCCCCGCTAGGGCCCGGTCCCCGGCCTCTCTCCCAACGTCCGTGGTTCCCTCCGTGTGCGGCGTCCAGGACTGGGGTCAGCAGCATCAGATCGTTCTGTCTAGTAAAATCGATCCCCGATGTTTCGGCCTGCTCAACCACCCGCTCCTACACCCACATTAACCAGTAAAATATAAGTATATCATTTAAATTTGAACCTTTCAAAACTAAAATTTCAAATAGAGGTTGAATAAATATTAACACTTACGTAATACTCCTGGGTAGCGGCGTCGGGGTTTCGAAGCTCGCCCGTGGCGGGATCTGTCGAGGTGCCGTGGATGACAAGATATGCGGACAGCACACTCGGTGTACCACCTTGCGCCAGGGTCTGAGCTCTCTGCAATATTAGAAAATAACTCTTAATATTAGATATATTAGAAAATAACTCTTAATATTGCATTATATCACAAAGGCCGGTCTATTGTAATTTACCGATAACTCCATGGTACGAGTAATATTCCTCGAGCCACCTGTATAAGTGGAGAGACTCCTCTTCGCCGACTTCCTATTCTCTATATTTTGAGCGACCTGTTTCTGCACAACACATTCACATTTAGTTTTCTATTTAGGGAACACAAAAAAATAAATTATATACTAAACAATGAATTACATTTAAAATACATACATGTTTGTGTTGAGAGTCGAAATATTCGCACAATAGAGGCCATGTCTCTATGTTGACTCTCGCAAAGGGCAGAGTAGATAGGAGGGCCGCTCTCTCTGCTTCGGGGGTCGCCATCCACAGGGAGTTTCAGTCGGCCTTCAGCTCATTCCTGTTGTATCGGACCTTGGTCTGCATGTTCTTCATCAGGCCATTGTACAGAGCATGAAGATCGAGCACCCTCCCAGGGTGATCAGGGTCGGGTACAGGCTGAAAATCATAATCTAACTGAAAATATAAAAAAACATTGTTATTAGATTGCAAATGTTAATAATAAATATATTGGATAAATCAAATGAAAATATATATTAATACCCGAGCTTGATCAAAGAAGAGGGCGAATGAGCGGCGGTGCTGGTCGCCCCACTCAACGTGAAGTGGATAGTTCTTCACGAGGCGGCTCTCATCCCCCATATACCGGCCGAACCTCTCGGCATGATCGCCGGTATAGCGATAATCAGGGGTAAAAAAGAGGGGGAATGCTGCCTCCCCTTAGCTCTGTCAGGCCTCAGCCTGTGGGACTGATTCGGGCCTCGAGTCCCCCTCTGGGGATGGAGAGGCCCTGCGTCTGCAAGAAATATCAAGACAATCAATATTAAGACAAAGTTGTATTAATAAATCAAGGTTAAACGAAAATTGAAGTGTGATATATACCTCCAGTGACTAAAGCACGAGCCTCGGCCCGGACAGCAGCACGAGCGGGACGACAGTTCCTCCGGTGAGGAACAGCCAGTGTCCCGGATGCGGACGCATCCCCTCCAACTAGAAAATTAACATTGATGCTAAATTTCCATGAAGTTCATATTTATTCTTTAGAGGATATGTAAAATGAATAAATATTTTATATTTATTCATACTAACCTACAGACTGAGCGGAGGGTACGGAAGTGGCGGGAGTGGCCCCTGCATCAGATGTGAACGCACCACCTATAATTAGACAATTAAAAATAGATTATATAAGTAATTGCAAAAAGAATGTGTAGATCAATAATATAACATTCTAAATCAATATGCATGTACTGTAGGATATATAAACATACCCGCAAGTGCGGTGGTGACAGCACATACAGCTAGACAATAAAAAAATGATTATTTAAGTAAGAGCAAAAGGAATGTGTGTATATTTATGATATAGCATTCTAAATCAATATACATGCACTATATGATATATAAACATACCTGGAGGTGCGGGAGTGGCCTCTGTCCCTGATGTGGACGCATCACCAACAGCTAGATAATCAAACATTGACAATATAAGTAATTTTGACATGAACATGCATGAATATATATAATATTACATTCAAAATGGATATGCGTGCAATATACCTGGAGGTGTGGCAAAGTCCACACGGAAGGAGGCATCCGAAGGGGTCTCCGATCTGAGTGCAAGACCGGCCCTCTGAAGCTCCCTACGCAGCTCTCCGGGCGGCAGAACCGCTCTGTCTCTGCCTCTGCCGGTGCCGCGGCTGGAGCTCCTGCCGCCCCTCGCTGCTCCCGTCATCGTCATCAAATCTAAATAAACGGTTCGTGGACGCATTAGACAATCATTATAGGTATTGATTATATACGTATAGATCGTAAAATGTGAAGTAATAATATAACATTACTGATAACCTTTTTCGTTTCGTGGGCGCATTTGACATATTTACTTGGATTTCATCATCGATATCATTTCTAACCCACGTAACTTCATAATCGGCCGAAGACAACCCGTCTTTCGAAACAGACGGTTGGAGCACTCTAAGCCTTCTCTCTTCTTCATCCTCATCGCTGTCTCGAATTCTGGGACATCGTAGACATCCCTGGGTTTCTAACGGCATACGACACTCCATCCCGGATGCTTCAAACACTATGAGTAGTATACTTGGAACGCTTGGTTCGGAAAGATAAACGGATCTTCCTGACCGTAAAATCGAAGTGTGTTCACACTGGTCAATCCATATTCATCTTTCCAAGTCCCAAGATTGCTTCTCCACTTATCTGTATCAGTTCGCGTATCGTACCAAGTACACTGGAATATATAAAAGGGTTCTGATCGTCCGGGATAGTGGATGCCGAGTATACAATTTAAGTACCCATAATAAATCACACCGTCCGATCCTACCGTCACAATCCCACTATTCTGAGTGGTTCTAGATGTTTCTATGTCCTTAACTTCGAATTTGTATCCAAGGACACCGAATCCTTTATAATATGCAACCTCCATACTACGAAATTGAGCTAAACATCTTGAATCACTCTCAAATAATGCAGACAAGTTCGGATCGTGGATCTAACAAAACAAATTTTACGACAAATACACAACGAAATAAGTTTAGATTAAAACTGATAGCAACAACATGTTATTCGAATAACTTACATGATCTGTGACCCAATCGCAAAAATTATCCTGATGATATTTTTCCAATTGTTCATCGTTCCAATCAGGATGCCCCTCACATACCTCGTTAAAATGAATTCTGTTTTCGACAAATAAGGGTGACATTAATATTATATCATTTCATACACACACAAACACAAATATAACAATTAATCCCAAAAAAACTTACTCTCTAATTTGTTCAAGACATGCGCAATTAAGCAAGATAAATCGGTATATCTTGTTGATAAACATAGTGTCTACCCTCTTATAATCGGCTTTACCATATGGCCCGTCTTGAATTCTTCGAGACCGGTTAAGTCTCGTCGCAATGTTCTCGTCCAGATAGCGGGAACAAAATGTGGTTGCTTCATCAAGAAGATAACCTTGCATGATAGAACCCTCTGGTCGATTTCTATTGCGTATATACTTTTTAAGAGTGTAGAGGTACCTAAAGAAAATATGTTGAATAAATAAATACGGGCATACAGGATAACAATAATTTTAAAAATTGCGTGAAACGAAAAATTCCACGTACCTCTCGACGGGATACATCCATCGATATTGTACCGGTCCGGCTAACTTAGTCTCAGTTGCAAGATGAACCGTCAAGTGTATTATGACATCGAAGAATGACGGTGGGAAAATACGCTCAAACTTGCAAAGTATCAACGCAATAGAATTTTCTAGTTTATCCAGCGTCACAACCTCCAGTGTTTTAGCACACAAATTTCTGAAAAAACAACATAGGTCGTTGATTACTAGACCAACCGATTCGGGGAGAGAAGTCCTGAGGGCTAATGAAAGAAGGTGCTCCATGATAACATGGCGATCATGACTTTTCAGCCCATCGATCTTGCCTTTCACAATTTTTATTTTCTTGCTGAATGATCCTGAGAAACCTGTGGGAACTTTCAAATCATGCAACACCTGCAGGAATCTTTTCTTCTCCGGTTGTGACATATGATAAGTGGCATTGGGAAGTACAAACTTGCCTGGTTTACCCGCTACCGGTCTAGGGTGCAATTCACTTCTTATTTCCCACTCCTGTAGATCCATCCGAGCATTCAGGTTGTCTTTCGATTTTCCGTCTTTACAAAGAAGCAACTTGAGTATGTGCTCTGATACTCCCTTCTCTATATGCATGACGTCCAGACAATGACGCATTAAATTTGTTGACCAGTACGGAAGCTCGAACAAAATGCTTAACTTGTTCCAAAATGGTGGTTTGACCAGTTTTGTCGGATCCATCCCGAAGGTCACATTATTGTAACCATCCACTGAGCAGTCACGTCCTCTCCGGACAATGGGGCTGGAGATCCAAGAAGCTCCTGATGACCATCAAAGTGAACAGTGTCTAACCTGTAGGGGTGATCTAGAGGCAGGAAACGTCGATGGCCGCAATAACAAACCTTCCTGCTAAAATTCAAGAATTTCGATGTTGTGTGTTGATGGCAATGAGGACATGCTTTGTGACCATGTACGGACCAACCTGATAGCATTCCATACGCAGGAAAGTCATTAATTGTCCACATTAAAGCCGCACGCAGTATAAAGGTTTTATTTGTGTTTGCATCGTAAGTCTCTACACCATCAATGAACAAAGATTTTAACTCCTCGATCAGAGGTCGGAGATAGACGTCGATATTGTTTCCAGGTGAGTTTGGTCCGTCGATAAGAAGAGGCATCATAAAGTATGATTGGTCCATAGCCAACCAAGACGACAGATTATATATCATTACAACGAGTCATGTGCTGTGACTTCCAGCCATATAGTTGAATGGGCAGAAGCCATCACTAGCCAGTCCGAGCCGAACATTGCGAGGATCGCTACTGAATATTGCGTGCCTCCTATCGAAATCCTTCCATGCCGGTGAATCTCTTGGATGACTCATTTTTCTATCTTCACTTGGAAGAGCACGGTGATGCCAAATATTGCCTCGGCTGTTTTCTTACACCTGAATAGTCTCTGTAGCCTCTGTGTTATGGGAAAGTATCGTGCTATCTTGACAGCTATATCAGGCTTCTTATCAGAATCTTTCGGCTTATACCTGGCCTCTCCGCATGTTGGACACACTTTCAAATCTGAATTCTATTTCCGGTACAACATGCAATTTTTAGGACATGCTTGAATCTTCTCGCACTTCAGACCCAAATCAGACATCATCTTCTGGGCTCCGTACCAGCTATCGGGCACGTTATTTTCCGGGGGCATAGAATCTTTCAAGAACGAAAGAAGCATTGTGAATGACTTGTTGCTCCATCCATTTAGGCACTTAATCTGGAAAAGTTGAACGAACCATGAGAGGGTGGAATACTTTGCATTCTCATAAATTGGTTTTCTAGCATCATTCATGAAATTTTCATATTTATCCGCACGCGTTCCTTGACCGGAAGGAATGTCATCTTCGGTACGAATAGATTCACCTAGGGCAGCCTCTACCATATCCTCCATTTCTTCTGATAGAAATAAATTACCGTTTTCTTCTTCTGCCGCATTACCGTCTTCTCCTTCTACTCCTGCCGCATTATCGTGTTCTCCTTCTTCTTCTGCCGCATTACTGCGTTTTTCTCCTTCCCCGTGATATTTCCAAGTTGTATAAAGTCTAGTAAAACCATATTTTACGATATGAAACTCTGCCAATTCTACCTTCTGCCAGTATTTATTGCCACATCTATCGCACGGGCAGAGAATCTTCTCTATCACGATCTTATTATGTGCGGGTGCAAATTCAATAAAAGTAGCAACTCCTGCGACAAACTTAGGTTGCATACGTTGTTGCCAATCCACATACATCCAGTCCTTAACTCTGACGTACTAATGGGCCATGTTAGACTGTATAACATATAAATTGTAGGTTATGGTGACTATATTGAGAAATCTAAGAACGGGATAGTTACTGACAAAGGAGAAAATCCGTGTATATGTTTTGTGTATGCGTTTGTCGTTGAAAAGAATAAATTATCGAACGTATGTTAACCAATAGGCGGGGACTAAGTGGCGCTTTTAGTTTCATATATGAGTATCGATGGGAATATGAAAGTTTCATATTATCATCGAGTATCATATATTGGTTTTAACTTGAACATCTTGAATCACTCTCTAATGATGTGTTTGTTGTGTATTCTTGTTGTATGTGTGTGTTTCGGCTGTCGGGGGTAAGGCTTCTATCCCATTAAGAATGTATAGAGCGAACACCCATTCGCTTGTGCTTTCAACCGTTTCGAGTAAATTTTGGCAGCACCTCCCCGCTGTTCTCCGAGTACACTGTAATAGAATAGATAATCATTTCAAAGCTGTGAAATAACGTTGAAATGAATATCTAATCTATCTTTGTACACGGAGAACCAGCGGAAAGGTACCGACGAAATATCTCGAAACGGATGAAAACACAAGCGAATGAAGGTGTTTGCTTTATACATTCCTAACTTGTCCACACGGGACAAATCTATCGGTTATCATGGCATTGAATCTTCTCGTCATATAGACTATACGACGGTTGTTAGTATCGAGCTATACCGTCCGATATTTAACAACTTTCGTATAGTTCTATATCACGAAGAATATCGAACGTATGTTAACCGATAGACGGGGACTAAGTGGCACTTTTAGTTTTATATATGAGTATCGATGAGAATATGAAAGTTTCATATTATCATCGAGTATCATATATTGGTTTTAACTTGAACATTTAACATGAATAGGTTTTACGTTTACGTTTCGTTATTAAGGGTTCGAAATTTCAAGTTTAGGGTAAATTTTTCTTGCGTTTACGGTAAAATTGTACGTTTACATTATCATCGAGTATCTCACTGCAATGAACTATTGTATCCTATTAAATAAACTAGTGCACCATAAACCAAAATAACCCAAATTAACCTAATTAAGCACAATTAATCATAATCGTTACCCTAACACAAATTATCCCTAATTAACCCATATTTAACCCAATTTACCCAAATTAACCTAATTAACCCTAATCAACCGAAACTTAACCAAATTAACCCTAATCAACACCATAACCCTTTCAAATTATCACTAATTAACCCAAATTAATCCTGCCCTCTAATTAACCCAAATTAACCCTAGCCTCTAACACTAAACCTGACCCTAACCCTAACCTTAATTACCATAACCCTAAGCCCAACTAATTAACCCCAACCCCAACCCTAACATCAACCTTCGGTCCGTTTTGAAACCCAAGTTATTGTCATGAGTATTATCTAAAAGAAAAAAGATATCATACCAAGTTGTGAGTATTGTTTATTGGTTTTCGAATCAGCATATCAGTTAATACACTTAATTAGCGAATGTATAAGTTATGCGAACTTCGAACGTGGAGCGAAAATGAAAAAGGGGTTTGATTGGATTCTTAAGAACTGATTGTACATCAACTTGAGTGATTCTAACTCCAATATCACACTACCAATCAGGAGACAGCTGCAGTTATCTAAACTCCCGGCAGGTTCCAAAGTTAGCTTTAGCTTCCGCATACAATTTCTATGAGGTCAGCTTCAAAGCAGGTCAATCCCTTAGATATTCTGCTGCCACGTGGCGTCACCTTATTGGTGCAGGGCAGCAGTTGGAGCTTCCATGTGATAACCCTATCCCTCCCCTCATCGGGCTTTCCTCCTCCACGTGTCACCTCACCATGCTTTATTCACGCACAACAAGAGTTGTTTTCAAGAAAAAACAACCCCAACCCCAACCCCAATTCCGAACCCTAACCCCAACCCCAGCCTCAATTCCGAACCCTAACCCTAACCCCAACCCCAACCGCAACCGACCCCTAACCCTAACCCTAACCCTAAACTTAACCCTAACCTAAACTGACCCGATGACTAACCCTAACCCTCATCCGTACCCAAATCCTGCCCTGAACGTAACATCATCAAAAGAGGGAAATAAAAGCATTAAATTAGAAGTAAAAATTGGAGATTTACTAACCTGTTGGGCGGTGGAGGAGACGACGGAGGAGGCGACGAGGAAGTCGACGAGGCTCGGGATCGAGGCGCTGGAGGAAGTCGACGAGGATGTTATGAGGAGACGACGGAGGAGGCGGCGAGGAAGTCGACGAGGCGCGCGCGGGAGGAAATCAATCGCGAGACGCGGGAGAAGATGATAAGGATTTGGGAACGGAAGGCTTTTCTGTGTCTTTTTTATTTATTTATTAATTAACCCATATACATGCCCCTACGGACATAACCGTAGGTCTTTTGTTTGCGGCTCCGTAGGGCCAAATATCAAATTACAATTAAATATTTTTAAATTAAATGTAGAGAACCATAGGGCCAAGTATAGGGATCTACGGTGCAATCCGTAGGGGCAAACCAATAGTTGCCCCTACGGATTCCTTTATCCGTAGGGGCAACCTCTATTTGTAGTAGTGTGAGGGGCCGAGGAGGCCAGTTTGCAGGGGGCCCCGAGGAAGGCCAGCTCGTGATTGCAGGCCGGGTGTAGGGTGGTCTGGTCGGCCCATGTGGGTCCTTTCTTCTGAGTCCTGGGACACGTCATTTGCCACGTGTCCTGATCTTGAAGATCGCCAATATTGAGCATCATCACTACTATATGATACAGGATGGGACATTGAGGTTCAATTATGTCTCCAAGCTCATAAAGGTAATTACTTTTTCCCTCCATTTTCTTTCTCTAATATTCGACACACCTTTGTTTACTTTTTTTGTTGTTGTTGTGTGCATTAAGAAATCTTATAACGTCGTTGAGCACGATCCCCTTCTATAATCTTCAATAGTCTCATTAATAAATAGTTATTTAATTAGCATCTACATTATTGCAACATGGCATTACTCACTAATTAAACAATTATATTCCAATCAACAAAGGCAAATCCCACGTAAGAATGTATAATGCTTGCATCCCCATTGTTTATTAGTGGGAAATAACTAGTCAAATTTGTTTAATCATGAATAAAGTTGTATCATTCATGTTCGAAATATGCATCCGCATCGTAGATGAGCATTTTCATTTTGCCCATCATCCTTATCTGCATCATAGATATTACGGTTTCGAACACAATCATATAAAATCATTTCATTTGCAATTATGTTTAACTCAATGATAGTTCAAAATAAAAACCAAAATTAAGTAAAATAATTTCATTTGCTAAGATTATTGATGGTAACCTTTGACCTAATTTCTTTCTAGATAGAGACTATGATCTGATCATTATGTTTATAACAACTAACTTTTCTTTTTCTCTACATTCAAAATGTTGCGTGTGCGCTGTTCTGAATTTTAAAATCATTTTTAAGTACGATTTATGTCAATTTTCAAGGATTAATTGTGAGGATCATTATTCACAAAATAAATAAGTCTATTCTCAAAAGTGTGAGGATCATAGATAGTTGGGTCAACTACTGCCTAAATCATGACTTCTAACAAACTTAAATTTTTATATTCTTTCCTAAAGGCTCATTTTGCTTAAAACTATCAAGTGTTAATTTTGTAGTTAGGTTAAGATAGAATTAAAAAATTTAAGCCGTGTATGATATACTTTCCGAAAGATGATATTACCTCCGCTATGGGAGTACAGCAGAAGGCAATCACCCTCAAGATACAATAAAACCCCTGAAACTCTCTTAGAAGATGATGAGAAGAAGATGCAAAATATGTGAAGAGAAAGACTTAATTTATAGAGATGAACAGACATAACTGCTTGGACGGTTGTAATTGTCCAGACAACAAAATTGTAATAGACATTTTTTTGACAACCTTTGAATTCGAAATTCCAAAAAGGCAAACTCTGTTATCAAATCAAACCCAAGAAGCCAAAGTGCCCTATCAAAGATAATAATAAATAAATATTGTAAGCCCACTAGAAATTAGGCCGACTTGGCTCATAACCCACTTTGTTCAAGATATTACTAAAATATTGGGAATTATTATAAAGGCTTGGACATTCGTCTCTCCATCCAATGTAGGACTATTTCTCATATACAAATGTTACCAATAGATTCAAACTACCAACAATCCCCCACTAGTTTGTATATATTGGTTGTAACTGCATCTCTCTCATGACAAATATTATGCATAAAAAATGTATCTTTCGATTTAAACCTTCTATTAATGTATATATATCAATCGTCTAACAAAGTTATTGGTGTCCGCAGATTAAACCAAAACTTTTATTATTAGAATTTGAAATACAACACACACAATATTCATTTTATTTTCTAAAAGGTTTATAACTGCTTTAACACTATTATGGCCATGTGTTACTCTTGGTCTTCATAAGCATTTACAAGAGAACACTTCATATCTCTTGTTGAAGCGGTACCATTTCTAAGCTAATATAGGTGGAGTTTCCTTTATTATATTCTTGTTACTGTGGATATTTAAAAATTAAATAACTTCATTGAGAGCTTACGCTCATCCTCTTTATCATAATAGACAACATTAGATACTTATTTATATAAGAATGAGACGTCTAGTACAATACATGCACATGACAGTAACTTGTTATTACTCATTGAACTATTAAAATTAGTTTTTACTAATTAAAGTTGGGTTATCATTACTGATGCCAAATTGTAAATGTTTAAGTCCTATTCCGATCGAAGTATTCTTTACCAAATCTCTAGATAATGCCTTGGTAAAAGGATCCGCTAAATTCTTTACAGATCTCACATAAACTATGGTAATTATTCCATTAGTAATTAAATCTCGAATATATTCATGCCTTAAGCTAATGTGTCTAGATTTACCATTATAAACATTATTATAAACTCTAGACATATCCGTCTCACTATCGCAACGCAAGAAAATAGATGGCATTGGTTGTGGCTACAACTCTATATCCAATAATAAATTTCTCAGCCATTCTGCTTCCTTACCGATAACAGCCAAAGCGACAAATTCAGATTCCATTGTTGAATGTGTGATGCAGGTTTGTTTCTTAGAAGCCCAACTAATGGCACCGCCTCTGATTATAAATACCCAATCTGTTGTGGATTTTTTTGTCACTTGCACTTGTGATCCAACTTGCATCTGAATAACCTTTTAGTACCGCAGGATAATTGGAATAAAATAGATTAAAATTCTTTTGTTCTTTTTAGATACCCAAGAACTCTACTGATGGCCTTCCAATGATTAGTACTGGGTTTGCTGGTGTATCGTGACAATTTGCATACCGCATAAACTATATCAGCCCTTGTACAATGCATCACATACATAAATCTTCCAATAGCGCTAGCATATTCTAATTGTGCAACCACATTGTCACAGTTCTTATTTAATTTTAGACTCGGATCATACGGAGTAACACTTTCTTTAATATTAAGATGTTGGAATTTATTTAATAATTTCTATATATAATGAGATTGGTTTAGCACAAACCCTTCAGTATATTTTTTCACCTTAATTCCTAAAATAGTATCTACTTTATTCAAATCTTTCATTTTGAATACTGAAATTAAATACTTTTTTCCGGTCTGTTCGTCTAAGAGTATCGCATATCGAGTCTAGGGGGGATAAAGTCAGACCCCTAACAACACGATATTTAGTGTCGGCATGTAACCCATTACCACCTGAGAAACTATTGATCCTGGATCGGTAATTCTCGTTCACTATGGCCATGGATTTCTGGTGATGACCACCCGTGCACAACGTTACATCAACCCCTAATACCGGAAGAGACGAATCTCCGACAATCCGATCACTGCCTCCATATGGCTCGGGACTGTACCCAACTAAAACCTGTTTGCACGACCCCTTTGAGCCGTGGTAGGGTAGTAATCAAAGCACAGTGGGGACTCACACGAGACAAATGACGATCTCAGGTCGACAGACTAACCTATACACATGTCACCTGGGAACTGCTATCTGACAATAGGTATAATACCAACTAGCAGGTTCCCGGAGAGTCCGTCCAGTGTACTCATACCCCAATGAGCACCTGTATACTATCTTAGCTGAACAAACTAACACCAATGGCTTGTGAGACCTAGCCACCGCCCCTCGTCGGGGTCTCGATCAGTATACACTAGTCTACATTGGAGTATCGATGTCCGGTCTCGATACTCCTACGTCTAGGGACATTTAAGGATGTGCTTATAGACCCCAGCTCCCACATATATGATCGCTATCATAATGCTGACAGTCAAGCAAGAATACTATGGGCTCTATCAATATGTATATGATGATAAAGACAAACCAGATAACATACTATCATCTCAAGTAAGACTGTTCTATCAGTATAGGTCCTCACTCAATCATCATAATCACAAGTCCACGACTATGATAATTGCCTTGAGGGCACTATAGCCAACAATCTCCCACTTGCACTTAAGACCAATTATTGCAATGTCGCATACTCACAACCCCTGTGATACCGAGCACCCTCAGTGAGTGGATCTGCTCTAATGTTTCTTTCTGTATCTCTCTATATCTCAACTTCGCGGAGAAATCTACCTCCCGAAATGAGCAATACTTGTCTTAGAATTTGTCTGGATATCTGATGGGACCCAGTTCTCAAACGAACTCCGAATCTAGCAAACTTCTTAGACTGTGTCGTCCACTGAATCTAATCAGTATCCTGTGCCATGCCTTTCCTCAGTATCCGCTTGGACCACCTGTCCAACATACTGTCCCTCAGAAGAGGGAAAACTATAACTCTGACAGTCACTCTGTCATCCAGGTCATCTTGGAAGCCTGAAATGATAATCGTCTCCCGAAAGAGGCTGCCGTAATCATTTCCCAAGAACATCTATTTATGTTTAATAACTGCTTCCCAATATTTCTCCAAGATTGGATTAATTTATGTTTATTGCAGCTAGTGCAAAAACAACATCTGGTGTGGTACTTGACATTTCATGATTAATTCAATTGCCTAAGCAAGTAATATGCTAATCATGTAGATCACTCTCCCCTTTGGTCTGTAAGACACCTTTAGAGAGGGTAACTCCATTACCTGCAGGTACACTACCATACCAGGAGTCATCCATTCTAAAATACCTTTAGAATAATGTCAAAGTACCCAGATTAGGATACTTCCTAAATCTAGATCTAAAACCATAGATCTAGTAACCAGAAACCCTGATATTATATCCATATCCTATGTGGAGAAACAACTTTATGACAACCACAGTATAACCGATCGTAGTATAGGAATATCTCTTCCTATCAAGTGCATGTCATCCTAATACCTGGACATCAATCTCTACTACCTTCTTAGCAGATCCATCTCCTATTTTGATGAAGTCAAAGCCTATGACTGTTACATCAAAAATAGATGATCTATTTCCGCTATACATGCTTTAGTCGATAAATAGACATAAGCTACTTGTCCTCTATACTTCCGCTGCTCCCACTGATTACAACAACCCTCTGGTAGAGTCATATACATGTACACTTCCAAAACTAGTTTAGAACGACGCTATACTCATCCTCCAGCCGGGTCCTGTAGTCTAGAACAGCAGCAATGGCAAGTCTGGGTAAACAAGAACCTCCCTATCACCGTCTCTGAAAAGACCGAAGTACCTCTCGGGTGCCTGAGGTTACCCACTGTCACGACCCGAATATTTCGACTCGTGACCGGCACTTAACCACTCAACGTCTATAGGCGTAACGCGACTAAGTAAACCGAACCCAGAAATCAAAACCATTTAAAAGTAGTGAGTGTTGAAAATATTCAATTGAAACATTTAGAAAACCTTAAATAGTTCAATAAAGTTCTTTTTAAAGTTAAATTATCCTTATAATAATTTTGGCAACATTTCCTTTGTAAAAGTAACCCCGAAAACCGGGTATAAAACATGATATAAGTGAAAATGATATATAATAAAATAGAGCATCCCCAAACGGGAGCAAACACGCCCAACGGCGGAAACCATCACCACAAGAGTAATATACGACGCCGTAGCGAAGAATGGGCAATAAGTAAACATCACAGAATAATAACAGCAAATATAAAGTCGGCTCCCACGAGCTCGACACCAGAATACAAAAATATACATCATCGTCCTCACACTGTCTCTAAGTCCAGTAAATATATGGTAGATGGAGAATCCTAGATACAAAAGTGTGTACAATAAAAGTAACCAGATACCACAACCCACCTAATAGCAAAATAGCTCTCGCACCAACTGTAGTGCTATCTGTAGCCAAAAGATGCAAAAAGACAGCCTGTCGCGACTACACCAATGGGCAACCTGCAAATACTGTGGCACAACGGGGGTGAGTTGCCAACCCGTGAATAAAGATAACATATAAAGGTAATCGCGAGCATGCACGTACTGCGCCACTCTATCATATGCCAGCAGGTAAATCTATATGCGACAAGCAGTAGGTGCAATAATCATGCAAATGCTCTGTCAGGTAAAATAACTACAGGATGAGATATATGATAATCAATGCTGAGCATGGGATAAACGACATCTACACGGAATATCAATGGTGGAAAATAATCGGTGTCCAAAACTGCACCCAAATCCCAAATAAACTCAGGCGCCGGCACTCTCCTCGGCCCTCAAATCCTGTAAATCTCTAAGAATCACGAGTGCCCAACATCGGCACCCAAAATATCATAAAATACCCGTGTCCAGCATCGACACGTAAATCCTCATATATCGGGCTCCGTATGTCCGGATCAGCCCACGGGCTCCGTCTGCGGTATCGGCCCTCAGCCCCGGCAGTACGGATCATCCCGCATCCATCTCTCGACTCTGGTCAGTATCCTCCAGATAATCGCCAGGTCCAACCAATCACCGGTAGGTACTCGCCCACCTCCAAGCTTAATCGGCAAAATCCATCGATCATCTTGCCGAGGGGAACCATACCGGGTCCACCACGAACCCGCAAACGGATCATCCACTCCTCGAATCGGGTTTCATGCATACGTCTCAGCACCGAGAAAACGCGTGGTGGACGCACCAAAATATCATATCACAAGGAACCGGGTTTTCAAATAGTGCATCTTTTCTTAAATAATTCCACAGTCCTCAAAACCAGAAATCACATGAAAATCCAACACCAATGAGTAAATCAAATGCGCTGTACTATGTACATCAAGCCATAATATAGGTGCACGGGAGATACCGCTTTCTAAAATAGTTCAGGTTTTCAAAGACATCATGCGGCTCCCAATCACGATGAAAATCATATCAAATCATAGGTGAAAGGAACTACAGTATAATGATCATGGCAGTTCTACAGTGAGTGAGTCATGGCAATTACTAACGGTGTGTGTGTAACATGCAGATTAGTGTTCGTGCAACATAAACCGTTAGTAATAATGCAGTGTTCTATCAATTCTAAGTTTACAATTATATAGCAGGGAATGCAGTATGCAACAACAGTATCCATGAACAGTCAATGTAGGTAAATCCAATATATAGCTATAAGGTCCTATCAGCCCTGACGCATAACGCCATGCGGGCGATATCCCCGTAGATGCTAAATCTACTCACCGAAGTCTCGCGCTAAGTGTAGCCGACGACTTGCTTCCCCTTCTTCGCAGCGTCCGTCTCACTCGCCTGCGAACCTAGAATTACACAATATATCACATATAAGCCCCAAACCATACAAACACGACACTTAAGGTTACACTAGAAACCCGTGTCGCAAACCAAGCGCGCGTGTGCGCGATACGCTAAAACGTGTGATTACGCGCCTGAAGCTAACCCGACGCGTCGCGATACGCAGAAACCCCAAACCCACACACGTATCACGTGTGTCGCGAAGATTTAAAATACGAGAAATAGGTTTTTAACTCCATATTTTTATACAGAATTGATATTACAAAAATATATATACCAATGATCATAAAATAGTAGCAGACTCTTGCTGCCCAAGCCCCAACCCCCAACTCACCCATCTGGCCGTAATCTGCGGCCAGAACTCTTTTTCCGGCGGCCTGGGTAGGGAGGTGGGCCCCCGGGTTTGGTTTGTGCACTCCATACATACTGTGTATGCCCCAGTAATTACAATTTTAATTTACAGAAACTCGGGTTGCAGCAGATTCCTCAGAGCTCAAATTCAAGTTAAAAATCACACTTTTGCACTAAAATGATACTTTAGGGTATTTTTCTGAAATCTGAAACAAACCCAAGTCTAAAATCACACTAATATCACATTACCAAGCTAATCAAGCCTAAAAAAACTAATCTTTAACATAACCTTACTAAAACCCCTTATATAGCACAAAACATGCATAAAAAGGTGATATTTTGCTAAAATACAACAAGTTATGAAATGGGATGTTAAACATGAGTGTAATACCTTCAAAAGACTTTAGAAAAACCCAAAAGTTCCAGCTCTAGCCTCAGGCGCACTGATTTGCTCCAAACACCTCAAAAGAGCCACTAAATCAAGGTTTGTGTGAAGGAATTATGAGGTTTTTGTGTAGGGTTTGAATGAGGGTCTAAAGAGAAATGAAAAGAGAAGAGAAAATGGAGAAAGATGAGGGTTTTTCTGCAACTCCCCTGCAGGAAATCTGAAAGGGGAAGGAGAGAGAAAAGAGAGGGGATAAAGGTCAAACAAAAGTCCAATTTCTCTACCTAACCACCATACCTTCATTTTCTATTCAAAATTTGAGTTATTAAAAAGGGTTACCTAGTTAAAATGGATGGGGGATAATTACAACCATGCAAGGAATGAAAAGGGTTAACATAACAACAATAAGAACCTAGGCCACCAAAATTGGCTAAGTGTGCATGTGTACACTTTGCACAAAAATTCACACTTAGGGTAAACCCGACTAAAAATAATTAATAACCCTATAAATATATATATAAAATACGCACACTTGCTAATTAACGCGAAAATATTCTAAACGAATTTTCAAGGCGTTACACCCATCAAATCTGCGGAGTGGCTAATGGAACATCAAATCCAATTGAATTCTTAGGTTCTATTAAATTTCCTGTAATCGTTTGTGGTTCTGGAATAACTTCCAGTTCTACCATACCCCCACTTGTGTTTTCTGAAAAATTCCATTTTACTAAAACTGTGGCGAGTCAAGAACAATATAAATATTGATCTTTCTGATGGTAGAAAATTATCCCTCGTCAAAGCCCGGGATAACCCACGAACAGGCATTACTAAAACGTGACTTGAGTTTATCCGGATTCTGGTTTTAAGCATCAGCCGGACAACTCCCTATACCTTAACATCGTCAAGATATAAATTGATTCTATATATATCTGATATAGAAACAAAAGCACTAATTTAATTAGAACCATATTCAAAATCATGCAGCTGTCTCCAGTGCATATCAACCAAATGAAAAGAGGACAATCAACATTACTCATCTAGGAGTTCATCCATATATGAGTAACCCGAAAGAGAAGCAAGTTCTCAAAACCATTACTATCAACGGAATACCAAACACAAGTATCTACATTTTCGACTACTTCGATGAATCCTGATACTTCTAATAAATGGTTCTCTACTTTATTCTTATATCTATAACTTCTCAAAATCTGAACCTTGTATTTCAACGAAATACCTGTCTAAAATAAGAGAAGTCATGAGTAAACATAATATAGTACGAGTACCAGCCCCATTGTCTTAATGGTCACTGGACAACATACAATACTTTGTATAAGTCCCCTGAGTTCAACAACTCAAACCTTGTGCGTCGTAGGTTAAAAAACTGTATTATAGTTAAGAAGAATTACACCACTGTTGAATGCATCTTACCTAATCACCAACTGATATAAGTAAATGTCACAGACATAATATCAAAAAGTTATATCTCACTTTATAAAATAAACGTACATATATATCAGTTTGAAATTGGTGCATAATAACGGATATTCAAAACCAAATATTTTCCATCCGGCAAAATCCAGATGATTTCCTCAAAAATATCACCAATTACAATGAATTCCTATATAATGAGGATCTAATCACCCAATTCCCAATATCATACTCCCACTCACCATCCGTAATAACATGCAGATGTGAGAAACTGATATGGTAAATACACACCTTGGAGTTAGATTCCAATTGGGAAAACAGTTTTCAATTAACATTGCACAGTGAAACTGAAACATGAAAATATTTCAAAAGGGTTAACTGATATTCCTAGTAACGCCTCTTCCATTATCCTGAATCATGACAGTAACCATATACTTAGCTGCCCTCACTCCAATCCCTTTATTATGTCTTTACTTATTACCTTCTATATACCTTCTTTAGGCTAATTGGTTTTCTTCCTTCCCTATCCTTCGGCACCAGCCTAAGGTTTGGAAGAAGACTATCCAATAAGCATAATAGGTGTACTCTCATAATCTTAGGAGCCCTCGCAACCTGAGAGAAGGTAAAAAGAAAAGAAATGTGAATAATCCTATCCAATTTCTCTTGAACCGGAAACCATCCTCGAATCTGGAACGAATTCCTTCGAGTATGTATGTAACTATACGATGGCATATCCAATGGAAGTGGATATCCGTAGTGATACGGAGTATTCTAGAGAAATGCAAAGTGGATGTAGGAGTTGCAAGGGTATACACGGTCTTTGTCGTGAAAAATGATGGTCGCAATTTCCTTTGCCATTATTTTAATCCCTTTATATGTCTTTACTTATTATCTTCTGTACACCACACTTAAGCTTAATTGGTTTTCTTCCTTCCCTCCATTTCGGCACCTGCCTATGATCTGGAGGAAGACTATCTAATAAGCTCAATAGGTGTACCCTCTCCTAATCCTAGGAGCCCTCACAAACTGAGAGAATGTAAAAAGAAAAGGCAACCGAATAATCCTATTCAATCTCTCCAGAACCAGAATCCATCCTCAAAAAAGTTCCTTCGAGTTCGTATGTAACGATACGATGGATTTATCCAATGGAAGTGGATGTTCGTAGTGATGCGAGGTGTTCTGGAGAAATGCAAATGTGATATAGAAGTGGCAATGATGTATGCGACACCGTGACATTCTAAAAGCCAAAGTGTTTTTAAGAAAGTTCGGTTAACTTGGTTTATGAGTTTTAGTCAAGGGTCGGGTCATGGTCGCAGCCAGAGAGAGAGAGAGAGAAAAGAAACAATCAGCGTGCACTCAAACCTAGATCAGAATGGTTAATCACTTTATCTAATCTGGATGGCTCCCACTGTTTCCTCGAATTCTCCTCCAAACCCAAAAGGAGAATTAGTTGGAATCACCCGAGGAGTAATCCTACTCATCAGTAGGAATCGGGATCCAACTCTCATCGCATGATAACTTGATGGAAGCCACTCAAGTCACCACACTCCAGAAGCTATGCGCATGCCTGGCAGGTTTCTTGTATGTTTGAAACTCCCGATGTGTGTTTTTACCCGTAGGACCCAAGTGACCTTGACTGAGCCAACATATCAAAAGATCCTAGTCAAGTTCAACCCGTCACTATCTTGATTGCATTAGACCCACCAGCACGAGTCCTTGACTGAGCCAAAATGACCGTACGACTGTCCTAACCAATCGCATATCCATGCAACAGATAAGCACTACATAGCTACCGACCACTACGCCTCGGCTAAGCACGACATACGTAGCACGAATACTAAGCAATACTAATCTGAAATGATGGAGGGCTACGGCTGGTTTTTGGCGAAAAACCTTTAACGTAATGAACTTGATCTCGTAGAAGGAATCCAAGTAGTTTTACAAATACATAGTGGCGAAAACTTTTGCTAAAGAGGTCACTCCCGGTGAAGGGATCTCGGCTCTTTTCTCGTCGAATGTGGTGCATGATATTCCAAACCGAATACCACGTTGCAAAGCATAAAATAATCAACTATAGTAAAGTTATTACGTTGACGCAAACTTTTAGCCAAGGGGTCACTCCCGATGAAGGGATCTCGGCCCTTGCCTCGTCGAATGAGGTGCAGGATATTCCAAAATGAATACCACGATGCAAAACAAAAGAGAACGTCTGTAATGTAAGTTTTTAAAAAACTTAGTTTCAACAACATCATATATAGGTTTGTTTTATCCTTGCATTGATAAGAATCAATGCAGCCCCATCAATTAATCACACCAGAAAAGAACGAAAATAAAATGTACGTATATGCCATCTGCATTCGCCACTGGGTCCTGTCATCACCCGTTAGGTTACTTAACTAACGACAGAGCGGGGACAAGACTAGCGCGGGTGCAAAACATATACAACATCTACTAGTATATATATAAATATATAACAATCGTCCCAGGCATGATATAAAGCAACATCACAGAAACATCACAGAAGCAACACAGAATGGTGGATTATCTTGGAGCCCCGGGTTTCACTTGAGCCGCAAATGAGGCCCGACGTTCCCTGTCGTGTGGATAGCCCGTGCAATGAAACCTAGACCCCTACGAGCACGGCAAGTTACCTGCCAAAACCAGAAGTGAGGCGGCCCCCTTCAACAACGTGAATGGGCCACCCGACACTTCACGGAATCCGGTCACTTAAGCGCCCCTCCGTGGGTCATACCTATACCCCTACAAGTGCGGCGAATAGCCCGCCAATTCTAGAGTAAGGTCCCCTCCATCTTAACGCCATGTGATGCGGACCAGTTGCCCTCTAGAACCTAGCTATTCGTGCACTCCATCGCAGGGTAATTCTAGTACAGAAAAGAAAATAATATATAATGGTGACATCGACCTCAACCCGGTTGTGCCTCAAAAAGAATAATATACAAACTGGCAGTGGCGGCAGTCCACATGTCGGACGCTCGCCCCACAATATTAAATGCACAAATTAAATAAAAATGTACTAACATTGCACCATAGCTATCCACCACGACGATCCAACCAACATCACAGCACAACACAGAACATCAACGTGACTGTCACGTTCGCAAACCCGTCTAAAGGAACATATAGCAGTTAGACGGGTTTACCGATCAAATGACATTCACGGTCGCAGATATAAATGTAAGTACTGCTAATTTTAAACAATGTTAGAAAATATCGAGTTCGAAATAACCCCCGAATAACCCCAAACAAACTGATAAAACCATATCCAAACTGGGCTAAACAAACAATACCACTGCGCTAAGATTCCAGAGACCAAACTGCACCATAAAAACGATGCACAGAAGCCTTCATTAGGCCGGCCTCCTCGGATTTTGGAGCCATGTGCTCGGCCAAAATCCGAGGGGTTGGTGTCGTTTTTGGTGTGCAGGCTATGGGTAAGGTCAGTAGTCTTCTGCACTTGTTTAAATAATTTTTGAAGATACTTTGAAATCGACAGAGAACTGGAATTAGCAGTGCAGTGTATCGGGTTTGTTTTGATTTCGATAGTTTAATATTGTCTAAACAAGCTACCTAAGGGTTTAAAGGGTGGCTCTGATACCATGAAGGGTTATGGCAGCGTCCCGGCCATCGTACCGTGGCCAAATGCGGAACAAAAATTTATTAAACTGGCGCTACCATTTCCCGATTTCCGGATCGACCTTAAATCCTAATCTAGCAAGATAAACTAAGAGTTAGAATGGTTATACCGAGTTGATCCGTGTCCTTCGGTCTTCATTCCAAGCTCCTAGTGATTCCTTGACGAAGTTTGGTTGCCGGTCTTCCTCCATCTCCGATGATCCACCTGAGGGAAACGGCGCAAGCTCTAACCTCGTCGAACGAGATAACCGACGCTCCAAGGTTGCTAGAAATGGAGAGTGGGGGTATATGAATGTGTCACTATAATATTCTCTCATTTCATGTGCTCCATGGAGCAACTTAAGAAGATGATGGAGGAGAGGAAGCTTTGGCATGAGCAACAAAATTGGCTAAGTGTTTTTGTGTGAATGAGAGAGCAAGAGTTATAAAGCTAGTGTAATGTAAAATGAAAATCAATCCCACACTCAAAAGTGGCTGCCTCCTCTTTCATCCATCCAAAAATATCTCATCAAATAATACAATTAAACAATTGCAAACCATACCATGCACTATGCATAGACTCATGCCCATGCCTATGCCATGTCACCTTTTCCACCTCATTTCCTAATTGATTTTCTAAAAGAAAATCAATAATGAGGTGGCATCTTCTAGAAGCTATTCCGTATAAAATACAGAATACTTCCTGGTACATGTATCGAAATACATATACGCGTATTCATACAAAAATACGAATAGCCAAGAGAGAAAATGAATAGTGAACAATAATACTAGAATACATATATATAAATACATATGTAAATTATTAAATCAAAACCTGATTTAATAATCCGGCTTAATCCTAAGCCGCTAGTATTATCAACCGTCCGATTAAAGTCTGCGCAGGAAGTGCACATATTTAATCGGACACCTGTATGTACCAACATACCTCATGTACACCATATCGTCTGAACTGTGAAAACTCTCTGTGTGGGACTCTAAAGACTTGTCAATACGCTGGCAGTGGGTTTAACCACAAGCACGTCAGCAGCACCAGCTGTACGTAACGGCTATCCAGGTATTGAGCGAAAGGGAGGCCGACGAGCAAACTCATGGAGAATCCCTACTGAGCCTGACAGTGACAATATCCGTACAGTCCGGTCTGTTCGTTTAAGAGTATCGCATATCGAGTTTAGGGGGATAAAGTCAGACCCCTAACAACGCGATATTTAGTGTCGGCATGCAACCCATCACCACCTGAGAAACTATCGATTCTGGATCGGTAATTCTCGTTCACCATGGCCATGGATTTCTGGTGATGGCCACCCGTGCACAATGCGACATCAACCCCCAATACCGAGAGAGACGAATCCCCGACGATCCGATCACTGCCTCCATGTGGCTCGCGACTGTACCCAACTAAAACCTGTTTGCACGACTCCTTTGAGCCGTGGTAGGGTAGTAATCAAAGCACAGTGGGAACTCACAAGAGACAAATGGCGATCTCAGGTCGATAGACTAACCTGTACACATGTCATCTAGGAACTGCTATCTAACAATAGGTATACTACCAACTAGCAGGTTCCCGGTGAGTCCGCCCAGTGTACTTATAACCCAATGAGCACATGTATACTATCTTAGGTGAACAAACTAACACCAATAGCTTGTGAGACCTGGCCACCACCCCTCATCGGGGTCTCGATCGGTATACACTAGTCTATACTGGAGTATCGATGCCCGGTTTCGATACTCCTACGACTAGGGACATTTAAGGATGTGCTTATAGACCCCAGCTCCTACATATATGATCACCATCATAATGCTGGCAGTCAAGAAAGAATCCTATGGGCTCCATCAATATGTACATGACGATAAAGAAAAACCAGATAGCATACTATCATCTCAAGTATGACTGTTCTATCGGTATAGGTCCTCACTCAATCATCATAATCACAAGTCTGCGACTATGATAATTGCCTTGAGGGCACTATAGCTAACAATTATTGCTTTATCAAATTTCTCATGCCATTGTTTAGGGGCCTGTTTTAAACCATATAGTGTCTTAGTTAATTTACAAACTTTGTTCTCATTTCCAGAATGTATGAAACCTTTAGGTTGTTTCAAGTATACTTCCTCATTTGATTCACCATTTAAAAATGTTGTTTTTGCATCTATTTGATGCACACATAAATTATATATTAAAGCCAATGTTTACACCGGTTTACGTTTCATTTACAGATATGTGTGAAAGCAGGTCCATCCGTATACGCGAGCAGAGAGTTAGTGCAAGGCATGAGCACATTAGCGGCGTCGGCTGATTGTTAGGGATTTTGCGTACGTGCGTTTTTGAAATCAAAGAATTAACCGCAATCAAGACGGTGTCCTTGGTAGCTAGCCGGTTGAGTACGGGTCGGTCCACAGGGAGATAGATTCCTTTTCTTTATGTTTTAACGAGTTAAATCCAAAAGATTTTAGGTTTTATTTTAAGATCTAAGAATGAAAGAAAAGTAAAAAGCATGCTAGGGTTAAGATTAGGTTAAGTTCGGAAAATCAATTATTCTCACCGCTTTCTATGCCCTAATTAGGAACTTTTAGGTGTTAAGGTAATATTTAACAAAGGGGATTAGCACGATCGGGATGAAACTAGGTTTCTTCCTCTAGGTCCTTTTCCGTCCTTTCTTAACTCTTACCCTAACCTTCATGGAAAACATACACAACCAGTCTTAAACTACGGTATCACCGCTAGCTCGTGGGATAGGGTGCTGTAGTGAGCGGTGTGTGTATGTATGCATAGAGTCCTATTAAAATGTATGACGGGCAAGAAAGGGGTGAGAGATTTTCATCTCTCAAATCTTTCCCATTCCTAGCCCTAACAAGTGAGGAACTACTCACTTATTAGGAAATTGATAAAAGAGACATTTTTATGATTTTAATAACCTAATTATCTAATTTACGGCAGATAATTAAAAGTGCTATCTAATTAATTAGGGCAGATAAATAAAATCTATATTAGGGCAGAAAAGAAAATTAACCAGGGCATATAAATGAAAAACTTACTTTATTTGATGCACTCTTCAAACATTTACAGCGAATTAAAATTCTGAATTTAGATGAATAAAATGAGGAACAAGAAGAGGCATGCTCCAAAAAGAGCTTTAGGGTTTCTATTTATAGATTATAGAAACCCTAGGGTTACATTTGATCCCTATCTGCATTTACAAAATTACCCTAAAAAGCCTAGTCAACGCACCGCCACATCGTCAAAATATGCACCGACACGTGCTTATCATGGCCGCGGAACCGTGGCCAAAAGCCATGTTTGGCCGCGGATCCGCGGCCATATAGAGGGTTCTCTGGCTGGATTTTTCTGGGTTGCTTCTGGTTGCATTTGGCTTCTTGTTTCTTCACTTGGTTTCTCAGATTGTCTTCTAGTTTCTTCCAGAATTCCACAGTGCATAATGTCGTGGACTTTTACCCTTTTCTTCGTGTCGAAGTCTTGAACCTTGCGCTGCCTTTGTACTTTGTGAACTTGTTCATTGATCTTCGTTTGTCTCACAAACTGTAGGCATGATCATGATTCTTCCATTTGTTGGTCGTAGTCTCACTTTTGTATCGTCTTTTCATCATTTTCACTGTTTTGTTCCGAGAACCTGTAACCTGCAACTATGTAGCAGACATGGATCAAAAGCACCTGTTTATTTATAAAATGAATAAGAATGGGGAATATAATAATGCAAAATTATGATATGAACAAATACCCTAAAACTTATCTTTTGCTCGTCCTCGAGAAAAACTAGTTTTATTCTCGAAAAAGACCTAATCCTCACTTTCGCAGGGAAACGCGATTGCACTGAGCTCGTGCAACAAGCCGTTAAACCTCTAGGTGTCCCTAGTAGGAGGAGTTTTGTCTCCTGAGGGTTTTCAGCGGATACTACCCACAAAATCCTATCAATTCGGCCTATTGATTTTTATTTTCCAATTCGGTTTCTAGCAAGAAATTCTATTATCTTCATCTCAGAAATTATCAACCTGTATTTTTCACGCTTCCTTATCATTTAACTTAAGATTGTATATGTTCTGTAAATTTATTTAGCTTTTAGCATCTTTTGAGTTTTCCTTTTAAGGTTCCATCTCAACTTAGGAATTTTTATCATCTCTATTAAAGATATAAGTCCTATTTTTTTCATTCCTATCTCTCATCTAAACCCCAATCATATACCCCTACGTGTGTGTATGTATTGCCCCTACACTTGGAAATTCAATTCAAGCTCTTATACTCTTGTCCATTGTCTAAAGTACTTTGGTGAATTTTTAGATGAAATTGCTCACACATTCTTCATGCGACCGTTAATACTTCTTTAGGTACTAACGACCGATTACAAAACGTGTTTGCATATTAAGGCGTAATTCCTAGTCTTGTAACACCTAAGGCTTTAGCAGTGACTCCCAAACCAGTTGGTCTAAGGCACTAGGTGATAAAGCACCCTCGCTAAATATTTTTTCTATTTATGCAGCCTTAAGTAATTACAAAAACCAGTGTTCATTTTTTTATCTCTTTATTCACACTTGTATTTTTATTTTATTTTCCTTCATACTAAGGACTTTCGATAAGAGCATTTCAAGGTCTCTTCTACTATTTCAAGTTTCAAGGTTCGTGTTTGTGCAATTTGTAGGGTATATATTTTCAGAATTTAGACTTAAGCTTAGGAATTACTTTTCAGACCTATACTTTAATAAAATTATCAATACTCTTCTCTTATTTTTGACTTAGCCCAAGAAGTGAACTCAAAATTTGCCTATTTCTAAGTAAACTACAAAGACATATATTTTCTACCGTTAAGTTTTAAGAAAGGTTATTTTTAGGGTTTTTAATTTACTAAGTCTAGGATCTAGTTTTTCCTAGCTAGTTAACCTTCTTGTCAAACTCAAGTCAATTATGACCAAAATTGATTTTTTTTAATTTTTATAATTTTTCAGTTTTTATGGGTTTTAAAATAAGTATGCAAATGCAAAAATATACACATGAATGCGAAAGAAGAAAGCTTACCGAGCACACCCACAAACTTAAACTTGACAGTGTCCTCGCTGTCAGGCTACACCAAGAGGGTCAGAATTGTCGGGCACTCCCCTGTTTATTTTTTTTATTGTTAACAGAAAAACAAAACAAAATATATATACAAAAAGGTCCCCCCAAACTTAAGTGAAACAGTGTTTCCACTGATTAAGCGTTAAAGTTCAGAGTTAGGGAGGAGAAAAACACAGTATCAAGCTATACAAAGCTTTACACAGGCCAAAGGTTAGCACCAACCATTCAAAATTTTATCGTTATAATGGTGTGGTTGGTGAAAGAATGGAGTGTAGAGAAAAGAAATGAGAAACACACGAGACCGTATGGGAAGAAAGGTGGAATATGGTCTCGGTATATCAGGAGAAGAATGGCGGAAAAGAGAAAGAAGTGTATTACGAACTTGAGGGTGTAAATTGAGTGAATAAATTAGCACAAATTGTGATGACCGATGTGTTAAAAGCGATTGTGCTAATCTATCAACCCGTCGAGAAATGGGGTCAAATCACTCAAGATCCACGAGAAAATATGGGTACGTTGAACTTGGTAAACCATCCATTGAAAATGGAAGCGTGATAGATTCTTGCATGGTCGGAACGATGGAAAGGACGAAGGGGGTGATTTAGGAAGTATAACAGTTAAAGATTCAGGAGGATGAATTGGAAAATCCGACTCATCAAACAAAACTGGTTTATCCTCAATACTATCCTCATAATTCTCCTCAAAAGTTATCTCATCCATGGAACTATCATCAAAATCAAGACGCATATGAAGTTCGGGAGAAACATTTAATGACTCGGGATGATGAATTGGAGAGAAAAATTCAGTCAAATCTGCGGGTTCATCATCCAAAGTATTCCCTGCGTCAATATCCTCAATCAAGTGAAAATTAATTTTTTCGAACACCTCATCAAAAGCATGGATATTTATCAATTCAAGTTTTAGATTGGAGGTGTAGAGGTCGAAAGGATTGGTGATGGCTTCACTCGAAAGGGACCCTTCATAATCTGGCAAAGCAAGCACTACAAAGTCGCACAACTCATTAAATGTTTTATTTTCAACTGGTGAATCATTTGGGACACTTGATGGACATTCAAAACCGGAGTTGTGGGATTCAATTGGTGATGGGTAGGTTTGATTTAGAAGGGTGCACAGCTCACTCTCTCCACTCAAATTCTCAATTTGTCCAACCGCCTCATCATACATTGGAATTTTGGAGCTAGTTGGAAACTAGCTACCGGGTCACTAGGTTGCATAAGGGAGGCAATGGACGCATCCAAATTCCTCATCTGTTGGTTTGTCGCTACAATATAAGCTTCCAACGACTGTTCCAGACTAGACATGGGTTGTAAAGGGGTTTCAGTAAAAGATTCAAAATTGTTTGGATACGTGAAACTCCCAAATGGTTGTGTAGAAGAAATGTCTAGGGAAGGTGCGAAAGTCGGGTAGGACTGGTAGGAATTGAATGGTTGGACAGGAGTAGGATCAACATTTGGATAAAAAAGGTGAATGGACTTGTTGATCCCAAGAACTGGAAGTGTTGAAAGGAGTGAAAAATCGGTCACGAGATTGTTCAATATGTTCAGCAATAGACATGGGTTTCGGAGTTACAACAGGACTCGAAAAAGTATTGTCAACGTAAGAAGGTGGTGAAGGTTGAAATGGTTGATACAAAGTGGATTATGGAGTCGAACTGTTTCTCCTAGACGGTTCTATTCGATCTTTCAAAGAAATTTTGGGCATGGAGGGGTCGTCCATAATTCGACCAAAACAATTCGCGTATGAAGCAATGTTTGGATGATGGTACCAAAGTTCGGCAAGAGTTTTGGGAGGTGGGGTACCCATGATGTAAGAAGGAGAAGAAAAAGAATGTGGGTGCAAGTGGGGTGCAATGGATTTCTTAGCGACAAATGACAAGATTTTATAAAAAAAAAATCCGTTTTGTGTTTTCTTTATAAGGAGCTTTTTGCAAAAAGATTTTCAATAAAAGCTTAGACACATGTTCAATCAATCACAATATGCACAATCAAGCCTAGATCTAGGGTCACCTAGTTCAACTAGACTGCTCCTAACTGTTCCAAATGGCAAGTTGTGAGGACCTTAAATCGCCTCTTCACCGCCAATTGTGGCCAGGTAAGAACAAGTAGAGAAAGGAGGGATCCGTTCATGAATCACGGTGAGATGAGCCTTTTAAAGTTACATTTCCCCACCTGTCTAGCCTAGGTACCACAAAGTCAGGTTAGATCAACGATTGATGCCTATAACTATTCTTTTGTCCTATTGAGTGTAAAGTCCTTACGGCCGAGTCTAATATTTTTTAATTAACTTGATGGTCAATGCAATATGCTTTATATGATTTTTGGGGTCGTGGGAAGGGTAATGAAATCCCAACCCAATCTGGATTGGTGTAAAAGCCCTTTAAAGTCAATTTTAAATATGCAAAGCAGTAAACACAATCAAACACTTGCAAACAATTTTTTTTTATTTTGCGGCGCAAAGAATCCTGCACAAGATCAAGTTATTGGAGAAGGGGAGAAGTTTTTGCTCAAAGAATCCTGCAGGAAAATTTTACAGAGGAGATAATGGGCTTCCAGAGAAGAAAAGAAGCTTACAGAGGGATTTTTGCTTGCTGACGTCACCCACAGACCACGTTTCCGCCGCCAAAGGTTGCCGTTGACCGCGGTTCCGCGGTTGACTCGTTGACTCAAGCCTCCCAACTTCTTCTGTTTTCTGTTGCGGTCCTCCTCTGTTTGTTCAGATCTGCTGTTTGCTGTTTCGCTCTCTGGATTTTTCCAGATCTGAATCTGTTCGTTGATCCTGCATAATTCAAACGAAACACCCTTCAAAGAATAACAAGATGATAAATTTTTTTTATATTTTTATATTTTTCAGTTTTTATGATTTTTCAGTTTTTATATTAATCCGAAATTACAAAAAGAAAATAACTGCGCCATCCCCGGCAACGGCGCCATTTGATTGAACGATGGTTTTATGTGCGCTTTCTCTTTTAGAAAGATAAATCAAAGAATTGTTAACCCGGGCAAGAAAGGGGTGAGAGATTTTCATCTCTCAAACATTCCTTATTCCTAACCCTAACAAGTGATGAACTACTCACTCATTAGGGAATTGATAAAAAGAGACATTTTTATGATTTTAATAACTTAATTATCTAATCTACGGCAGATAATTAAAAGTGCTATCTAATTAAGTAGGGCAGATAAATAAAATCTACACTAGGGCAGAAAAGAAAATTAACTAGGGCATAGAAATGAAAAACTTACTTTATTTGATGCACTCTTCAAACATTTACAGCGAATTAAAATTCTGAATTTAGATGAATAAAATGAGGCACAAGAAGAGGCATGCTCCAAAAAGAGCTTTAGGGTTTCTATTTATAGATTATAGAAACCCTAGGGTTACATTTGATCCCTATCTGCATTTACAAAATTACCATAAGAAGCCTAGTCAACGCACCGCCACACCGTCAAAATATGCACCGACACGTGCTTATCATGGCCGCGGAACCGCGGCCAAAAGACATGTTTGGCCGCGGATCCGCGGCCATATAGAGGGTTCTCTGGCTGGATTTTTCTGGGTTGCTTCTGGTTGCATTTGGCTTCTTGTTTCTTCACTTGGTTTCTCAGATTGTCTTCTAGTTTCTTCCAGAATTCCACAGTGCATAATGTCATAGACTTTTACCCTTTTTTCGTGTCGAAGTCTTGAACCTTGCGCTGCCTTTGTACTTTATGAACTTGTTCATTGATCTTCATTTGTCCCTCAAACTGTAGGCATGATCAAGATTCTTCCATTTGTTGGTCGTAGTCTCACTTTTGTATCGTCTTTTCATCATTTTCACTGTTTTGTTCCGAGAATCTGTAACCTGCAACTATGTAGCAGACATGGATCAAAAGCACTTGTTTATTTGTAAAATGAATAAGAATGGGGAATATAATAATGCAAAATTATGAAATGAACATCGGCACTTAGCAAAAAATCTAAGGGTGAAATGCATGTGCACACATGTAGGTTGTACGTGTATTTACACAATACAATCAGAAAAAAAGGAGTTAGAAATGAAGCATTCGGTGGCTAATGATAGAATGAAAGCATTTAAATAGATAGTTATTCTACAGGGAATAGATCACCAAATACGGGATCAAAAGTACAAGCGTTTATAAAACTATGAATAAAGTTTTCTAAAGCCATCTCAGTTTTCTCTACTATGTCGAAGCGGCGATCTTTGTGAAGAGTTGCACCCCATAGATCAGTGCCGTGCTCATCGACGAAAGCGGCCATGATGGCCCGTTGAGCTTGTATCTGGCTTAGAAACTGGACAGAGCGATCCATCAGAGGCTTGGTAATCAAAAGTGCCTTATGAAAGCACTCGATCTTATCCTCTGCTGTGCGAGCATCGCCGGAGTCATCTCCGCTGGATGAGGGGGAATGTCATCGAGCACAGACAAGAAGATCATCCGGAGCCAAATGGAGCCATTGGAGAGAGGAGATCCTCTACGAGTCGAGTGTTCGTGCAGTACCGTATTACATTGGTCATCCGTGAGAGCGGGATTCACCAAGCGTGCGACAAAACGAGAAACAATTTCCTCGATAGGCACCTCCTATGGCTGCCGATGAGCATGTGGACGATTGCAAGCCATGACTCTTCTCTGTTAAAATGATTCTCTAAAAGTGAAAGATAAGGGGAGCATTACTTCAGATTATAAAGAGTGGCATTTAAGTCTCGGCACAGAAAATGTCGTGCATGGTGGAGCTATTTCCAAGCTTTGACAAAAAAGGTGTTGGAAATGAAAGTTTGACTCAGGAAAAGTAGATAAAGAATGTGAAAAGAAACCTTAATTAATGAGACGGCGTCTCACGTGCCTTCCATAAGGGCGCCAGCGCCAGAGTTAAAAACTCTCATATAGCGCCGCACGTGCTCCTCACGCGGACGCCAATGTGCAAAACACATAAAGGAATTAAAACCTTAATTAGCGCCCACACGCACAACACATGAGCGCCAGCACCCAGGTAAAATTAAATTCTATTCTCTATTAAATAGTGTCGTTGGATCAAAAATCCAACGGAGATGATAAATTATCAAGACTCAAAATTAAAATTCTGTTGAGAGAAAATATTTCTCAAATCTTTCAAAAACAAAAAAGATCCCTTCGGTTGGATTGTAGAATAAAATTCTACGCCTTCTGTAAAATAGAGAACCGTTAGATTAGAAATCTAATGGTGATTAAAAATCACCGTTCTACAAAATAAATTCTGTATGGGAAAATATTTTCCCGATCTTGTTAAAAGCAAGAAAATACTTTCTGTAATACAGAAGTCCTTGGATCAAAAATCCAACGGTGGGTAAATTCCGCGAATCAGTTGGGACCTCTTAATGAGAGTTTCTTTAAAGCTAATTAACAAACTGCCTCTACTATATAAAAGACCAAAGTCTTCAAGTCTCCTACAGAGGAACCCTCCATAAGTTTCGAAGAAAAAAGAGAAAAAGCTTCAAAGAGAACAGAGAATTAAATTCTCAAGGAAGAAGAACTCTTTTCTGGGAAATTTAGGTAACTAAAAATATCTATCTATCTATCTATATATATATATATATTTATACATATTTATAGAGATAAAAAAAATCTCATTTACTTATTGGAGGGTTTAATCCTTCTCAAAGAACCGAGTTCTTTCTCTGGATCTGAGATCCACAAGACAAGTCTCCCATATGATGAGAATTTAATTCTCATTGGGAAGAACTTGTTCTTGAGAATCAAAGATTCATCTACAAAATAAAGATCATATTGATCGTTAAGGAAGAAAAGAACTCAGCTCCCAGCGCCTCACGTGACCCTCACGTAGGCGCCACAGAGGAGAGTGCTTAGCACTCATTGAGTGGCGCTCAGCGCCCAGCGCCACACGTGACCCTCATGTAGGCGCCACAGAGGAGAGTAATTAGCACTCATTGAGTGGCGCTCAGCTCCCAGCGCCTCATGTGACCCTTATATGGGTGCCACAGAATAAAAAGTGCTTAGCACTCACTAGGCAGCGCCTAACGCCTCACGTGCTTTGCACGCGGGCGCCATAAAGAGTGCCTAGCACTCCATATAAAGATAAAAAGGGGTAAAGTATTTAACACTATTGGGCAATCCCTACGACCGAGGGCTCCACATGATTATATGGGGACGACATAACCTTTATAAGTGCTCAGCATTTTTTGCATAAAAGGGGACTGTTTGGACAGAGTCCAAACAAGTGCTTAGCACTTTTTCAAATAGAAAGAAAAATGAACGGACCAAGCCTAAATTGGCTAAGATCCCTGAGGATAGAATCTCCTTGATTCAAATGAACCGAGCCCATAGGCTCATGATTGCCCAAACTGATCTTAGTCCCAAACATGACTAAGGATCTTCCGACAGATGATATCCAAAACGATATTCATCTCACATCTCCTAAGATAATCATAGTCTCAAAATATGACTAACGATTCCTATGTTCACTACAACTCCCATTTTCCCCAATACGGGAATTGGTTCAAGGGTACATCTCTCCACTCCTCTGATACATGTCGTTGTAATTCCTCAATGTCTTCAGAGAGGTGGCGGGTCCCGACGACCAACGACTCTTTGGTGCACTTCCAAACTGACGTGCAAACCTCAAATCAGATCGCACCCCAAACTGGGTGCATTCCATATCATCGTTATGCATCCCGTCACGTAACAAATACATAAGCACGCAAGATGGACAACGAACCGAGATACCTTTAAACTAACAACGGACCGAGATGTCCTTAAACTAAACTTCGCCTCCAAAATGGCGAAAACAGACCGAGATGTTCTTAAACTGACAATAGACCAAAATGTCCTTTAACTAAACTTCGCCTACAAAATGGTGACAGTGGACCGAAACGTCCTTAAACTAAAACTTCGCCTCAGAAATGGTGACAATGGACCGAAACGTCCCTAAACTAACATTCACTTCAAAAATGGTGATAATCGAGCCCCAACTATTCACATACATTTAAGTTGATCTTAATCTTAAACCAGATTAACGATCCTTAAATCAAACCAAACCCAAATCTAAAAATATACGGATTTGGACTAATCCACGCCCTACGGACGACGACATAAATTAGTCTCCGTATATAATCCACGGGCAACAGAAAATAAAACAAACACACACGACACAAAGTGAACTTCTGGAGCAGAAGAAAGTGGTTATCGCGATGCGGTAACGTAATTAACTACAGGGGCTTGCACCTTCAAGGAAGAGCGTCCCGACCATCAAAAACCCCTCATTAAAATGAGGGGGAATCTGAAGAAATCTGCTACAACGGCCGCATCCGTTCAAACCTTCGATATACAGTGCCATAAATCAACTTGGCATCTTCGGAGAGGTGGACGGATAAAACCAAATAGCATCTTCTCCCAAACTCAGGCAAGACGATCTACACGATTTCGTCTCTGTTTTCGGTGGCGCACAGATTCTAACACGTTCGGTGGGACCTTTTCCTCTTTCCACTCCACACTTCGTATGTCATGTTTCGCGAACAAATCGCGGTTTAATTTTGTTACCCCTGTATTCGAGGTACTAAGATTTGGTGTCTTGCTCCTATGCAGAGAAAAGAAAATCGATGGCTTCCAAGTGTACTTGCAATAACAACTCTCACTCCGCCCCGACTGGAGGAGTGACATATGGGCCGAATGTGGCCTCCATCTTTTCAGTACCAATGGAATAGGTGACTCAAGACACCACTGGATTATTCTTCGGGCTCATGCTCCCGCCAGTAAGCTTCAGTGTCCCAGCGCCACCACAGGAAGCTCCTGAAGTCGGTCTTCGATCGACTTTCAACTATCATGACCCCTCTCAACGGGTCATCCAAGTCTGCCGCCTCAGTTTTTAACAGGCTGGGCAAGAACCAAAACGAGCCCGCAAAGAGGCTCGTCATCTCTGAAGGGGCTATCCCAAAACGGATAGTCTTCCCAACTACTCCGGTAGGAGAAGTCGTCAAAAGTGCTTCTCCTACCAAAGGATCGGTCTTCGCAAGATTGGTCATTCTAACTCCTGCTACGGATGAAGTCGTCAAAAGTGCTTCCCCTACTAGAAAGTCGGCCTTCGAAGGATTGGCCGTTCCCTCTCAACAGACGTCAGTCATCGACAGGATGGCACCAGTATCAGCCCTTCATCAAATCCTGGGGCACAACGGAGCCGCTTCCACCACTGAGATGGTCCCATCTGTCAGACACGCTCGACATCGCTACTAGCGCCGAGTGAGGAAAGATAGGGGCAACTCCCCCTCTAGACTTACTTCACCAACTCCAATGGTGGAAGTTGACGCTGCTGTTCCAACCGGGAACAGTTTTGACCTGCTTAGGAGGGTGCGAAAGAACTCTCCAACCGCAGTGCTGAAGAAATATCCCCCGCCTGCTGAAAACATGACGCAGGAAAAGCTGGAGCAGCCCCGCAGTGGTTGTCCTTCCAAATCTACAGGGTCTGGCGGAAAGTTTAAGATTCTGTGGTCAACAAAGACTACTCTCGCTGACTGAAGAAAACGAAGGCTCGACAAGAGGAAGACCATCCATCCATCATACATAGAGGGACGTCTTCAACACAGACGCTTAATACAATGGCTCCTTCAACTTCGATCGCCCACAAAAAGATGGGGCCGGAGAAAGTCCCACCATCGGCGGCAAATTCCAAAGGCGCTAGACCCAAACGCCCCAAGTTTGGGGGAATGATCGTGCACACGGTCTACATGGCTTCCGGGAAAGAGAAAAGTTGTGCTTCCGCAGGTCATCGACCATTCACTCGGTCGTTGACAAGAGCCCAGGAGAAACAAAAAAAGCTCCAGGAAATGCTGATCAAAATGTCAGCATTCACCGGGCAGAAATAAAGCCCGGAATCGGCATCTGGGCAACGCCCAGAGTAAGGGACCGACACAGAGTTCCGGCGAAGAGTGCTGGAAAAAAGGATAAAGAGGCCGTGGAATAGGCTGCGAATATAAAGAAGATGGCTTTTTTGTTCCAAGACATGATTGAAATGATGATCCAGTCAGAGCCTCCAGCTGAAGACCCATCAATAGTCATCGAGGACGACAGAGGGGAAACATCAAACCCTCTTCCGGCTTTCTCAACAGCTAAGGAGGAAATGATCTCCAAGGCAGCCCTTGATGATTACATAGCTCAAAAAATACGAGCTCATCAAGCGAGTGAAGCCGTTGTCCAAGTCGTCAAAACCGGGCGACCGTATCCGGGACGGTATGACCAAATCAAATATCCGCCGGGATATACAATTCCCAAGTTCCATATGTATAAGGGGACATGCAATCCGCGTTAACACGTCGCTCAGTTCAGAGCTTTGTGCGGCAATACTGGAGGCGATGACAAATTGCTGCTGAGCCAGTTTGTGGGTAGCCTATCAGAAACAACATTTAAATGGTACTCGGAGCTCCCAAATAACTTCGTCAAGATATTCACAGAAATGGAGCTACTATTCACACAGTGATTCGCTAGCGCAAGTGAGCGCACTCCGATCACGACATTAATCAATGCCAGGGTGAAGCCAGGAGAGACCTGGGTCCAATACACGATCCGATGGCGAAACCTATGGTCAAAATGCGAAGAACGCATCGAAGAAGCTCCGGTCGTGGGCATGTTCATAGGGACCCTCGATCCTCAGGCGACTGTGTCCCAGTTCATGACATTCTTTAAGCTGATCACCTTCCAGGCGTTGATCGATAAGTTGGCCCAAATGGACCAGATAGGCCATGTACCTTTGTCTTCAAAAATGGATCCTCGAAATGTCAAGGGTAAAGGGAAAGCGACCTTTGTTGCCAACACTCAACAACAACCGAGTGACCCGAAACCGGTTGCTCGCCAAAACAACGCGCGTCCATGCCAATCCCTCGAAGAGAAGCTAGGACTTGCTTACTCGTTTCCCCGTGATAAAACGAGGAGACTGTTCGACTTGGCAGTGCGCAAAAAACTCATCACTCTGCAAGACCTAAAACGTCCACTGCAACCCGGCGACGTCAACAATCTTAACTACTGTTCCTATCACCGAATGGTGAGCCACCCAAATGAGGATTGCTACATCTTCAAGAACTGGGTCGAGGACCAATACCGCCAAGGGAGCCAAGGGAAATTCGCGCTGTCTGAAACCTGGAAGGTGAATCCTCTACAGAGGCACGTTCCTAAAAAGGTGGATACGCCAGGGGCATCATGCTCATTTGTGGAAGAAGCTCCGTGGGAAGTGGCCTTTCAGCTAAAACCAAAAGAATGCAGAAGGATCTTCGAGCATGTCCGGTGATCAGGTGGAAAAGCCTGCTGGAACCCGAGATCATTGAAGGGATGTTGAAACCGCGTTTCGCGCCGAAAATTGTTGATGAGGGGCAAAACTCCCAGGTCAAGACTTCAAAGTCTTTGAAGGAAAAGAAGAAGACCAAGAAGCCCGTGCAGACTGCCGAGTTTGATGACAAACGCACAGACCTGCAAAACTACATTGACGCGCTGGAGGAGTACAACCAGAAGGCACGGACCCCAGTTACTCTTGAAGAGTTTCTTAAGCATATCCTTGAGAACAGAGATAATGACGATGATGAGGGAAATGACTCATTTGAAGAAACCGAGGACTATGTAGCAAGTTGCCACACGGTCTCACATTCTTTATTAAATGACAAAGAAACTCTCTTGGAGTCGGAAAGCAACGCAGAGGAACTGGGGACAGGACTGGTGCCAGAATCCTTGGAACCGTCAGACGACCTGATCGATAGGCTGTTAAACGAAGCCTTTCAGAAAAGCAAAACTGACCGAGAACACGAAATGGCCATATACGAAAAGGCCAAGCATAAATGTCAGGAAAAAGAAGCTACGGCAAGGAGGAGTCATAAAATACTCTAATCAAACCGAAACACACCTGCGGCAGAAAAAAACAGGATCAAGATGGAGAAGCGCTTCGCCAAAGCCCTGTCAATGGGAATGAAGTTGCCACCTCTTAAGGGAAACACTTCCGGGGCCACATGCCTCAACGGGGAGGTTTCATATACGAACTACTAGCTATATCATCGGAAGGTCACCCATCCCACTGAAGAGTGCAGTGCCTTCAAGAAGTGGTGGCAGGGATACGTTGCCCACCGACAACACTTCAAGCGGATGAAGCGCAAAGCTTGTCGACAGTAAAGAAGCGCGGTGAATGAGCATGAAGGAACGGCTGGAAACTTTCATATGGTTGATACCAGGTCCGAAGGGAATAAATCCCAAGTTCTTACATTCGGGAGCGATTCTGAGGAAGAAATAACCCTCAGCCCCCTCTTTAAAGACTCTATCTCCGAAAAAGAATAGGAGGAGAAGAACTGCGAGAACATTCAGCTGCGTAACCGCACATTGCCTGAGAAGAACCTCGGACCTACA
Organism: Agapanthus africanus; assembly: GCA_030015575.1. Taxonomy (NCBI): domain Eukaryota; kingdom Viridiplantae; phylum Streptophyta; class Magnoliopsida; order Asparagales; family Amaryllidaceae; genus Agapanthus; species Agapanthus africanus. Next base: position 888,755,374 of record JASDDO010000024.1, on the reverse strand, counting down.
AACAAAGGTCCGAACAAAAGAGACAAGGAGAAGGAAAAAATCCCTGAAGAAATTGCCCTTGATGATGGAGTCATCAAAGAACTTACAGCCAAGGACCCGCATAAGAAAAACAAGATGGATTAGAATGTCTTAGCATATCTAAGAAAGATACCCTCACAACTATGCATTCTGGATGCTTTCCTCCTATCCAAAGAGGCACGAGATTCTCTGATCAAGGCATTGCAAGATCCTAGTCAGTTCCAGGCTTTCCTCACAGAAGAGGAGATGAAGGACGTGCTGGTGGAAGTTCATACAGCTGATATTACATTCGGCGATGAAGATCTTCTCCTCGGAACGTGAGAGCACAACCGTCCTCTATATGTCACCGGGTATTGCCACGACATCAAAATAGGGAAGATCCTTGTTGACAACGGATCCTCTGTCAACCTTCCCAACGTGAAAGTGCTGAAGGAGATCTGTATGAACGTTCAACACCTGGCTTGAGACAAAATTACCATCTCCGGGTTTGACTCACAGTCATCACGGACGCCTGGATCCGTAATATTGACATTATGCTTTCGGCCACTCGTCACCGACATCAAATTTCATGTCATTGACGCTCAGAATTGCTACAACGCTCTGCTCGGCAGGCCTTGGTTATATGAATATAAAGTCATCCCTTCTACACAACATCAGTGTATGAAGTATTTTAAAGACGGCCTCGAGTACACCGTCACGGGGGAGCTAAACCCATTCTCCGTAAATGAAGTCCGAAAATATGAAGACGCAAAGTACTTCCTCCCGAACTTCAAAGACACGGAAAGATGTTATAATCCGAAGAATAAACAAAAAGCCATCTCCACTACCTCGGTCTTTGGGAGCAATATCGAGGAAGATGAAGAGATAGTCTACTCTGGGCTACCCCAAAGCAATAGGCCCGGAACATCTACTTCTATTTTGGTCTTTGGTAGTGACTCTGAGGACGAGGCTAATGCCCTGTTCTCCATTCGCCCATCAACACAAACCATTACTAGAGCTGATCAGAGTCTACAAATCACTTTGGTTCCACCGCGGCATTACAAAGAACTTGATGAGCTTGACACATACAATGAACATGAGCTGCAGACTTTCTACGTCCCTCCTAGGCGAAGAGATGAAAAAGCGAGATCCTCTTCTAGCAATCTACGAGGACTAAAGTGGAGAAGAAAGTCTGGCATGGTACCGATCTTGCGCTTGATAGGCTTCAACCAATCCGTGTGCCCAGATATTACACAGAGAGATTGAAAAGGCTATTAAGATGCCAAGGCATACCCTTCAAACAAACCGCTCGACAAGCCCAGTTCTACAACAAGATTTAGGACATCCCCGGGACTCATCGAAAGATGCCTAATGGGAGAATGGAGACGACTGGGCTCGGATGTGTTCGGTCAAATAAAAGGGAGCGATTCCATAACTTCCACTTCATATCCGGTGAAGAAGGAAACGTTTTTCCAAATGGTCATAACATTGAACCCGACGAGATCCCGCTATAAGAACGTCAAGTCCTTCATTCGAAGAACAGGTTGCCACGCTAATAAGAGAAACTGGTCAGAAGTTTCGGGATGACCACAACAGCAAAATGGCCATTTACTAAAAGGCCAGGACTCAGTATCTTATTCAGCAGTCTGCGAAAAGAGAAGATTATGATGCCCTTCATCCTCAGCTCGCTGTGCGTTCTTGCGACAAGAAAAAAGCCCGACATAGACAAAAACAAGGTGAAGAACGAGAATGACGTTCGAAAACAGTGAAGCATATCCAAGAAGCCATGCGATCAAGAAAAATTCAGCTGGAATCCATCTTTTATAAAGAAGATGGGTTGAGAATACTTTTTCCCCCAAGAAAAGATAAGGAAAATATTCAACCTTTTCATCAAACATCAAATGATGACGCTCCCGAAGCCTCGGTACCTCGAACATATAAGCGAGGTCCATCACCCGGATTATTGCTCCTACCACCGAGTAATAGGACATCTCCTTGAAGACTGCTTCAACTTTAAAGACTGGGTCAAAGACTAATATCAACAAGACAGGTTCGTTTTATCCGACAACTGGAGGGTAACCACACCGCAAGGGCATGAGCCAAAGGGAACCTATATTGCGAGGACAGGGCCAGATCAATATCGAGCTCGGAAACGAACTCGTACCTGCCATATGATAACATTCTCAAAAGAGGGAGAGCATGAGAATATGGATGACCTCTCAAGGTGCTTCGCAAATGAGGATGGATGAGGTGATCTCAGAGTTTCCACCGACGCCAAAAGAGCTGGAAGATGGGATACACACCACGGCGGACAACCTGAGAAAAATCGACTTGAGGACGGAAAATGAGCCGAGGCCCACATTCATCAGTGACCTGCTATCTGAAAAGCATGTGGCTACTTTAAAAGACGTACTCATGCAATATAAAGACTGCTTCGCATGGACTTATTCCGAGATGCCCGAACTAGATCTAGAAATAGCGGTACATAAACTGGCTATATCGCTGGACATCAAACCAGTCAAACAGGCACCAAGAAGAATGCGGTTCGAACTCGAGATGAGTATCAACGCCGAAGTCAAGGAACTAATTGACTCCAGCTTCATCCAAGAAGTTCAATATCCTGACTGGATCGCCAACATTGTCCCAGTGATGAAGAAAAATGGGACGGTACGCATCTGCGTGGATTTTCAGGACCTCAACAAAGCTTGCCCGAATGATGACTTTCCAGTACTGGTCATCGAGATAATGATCGATAACACATCCAATCATGAAGTCTTCTCCTTTATGGATGGATCTTTGGGGTTTAATCAAATAAAAATGCATCCTGAATACTAAAAGCACACCATCTTCCGGACTCTGCTAGGTATATTTTGCTATAAGGTGATGCCTTTCGGCTTGAAAAATGTCGGCGCTACCTATCAGAGGACCATGACAAAGTTCTTCGATGACCTCATACGTGAGATTGTCGAGTGTTATATCGATGACCTTATGGTGAAAAGCAAATCGTACGAGGAACACTGGGAACATTTGAACATAGTGTTCCAGCGTCTTCGGAAATACAATATGAAGATGAATCTTCTGAAATGCGCGTTTGGAGACTCCTCAAGCAAATTCCTAGTATTCATCATATAACACCGAGGCATCGAAATAGACCCATCAAAGATCAAGGCGACTATGGAAATTCCCACGCCAAGAACCCTTAAATAACTCCGGTCTCTCCAAGGAAAGCTCGCGTATATCCGGCGGTTCATAACCAACCTCTCCGGCAAATGCCGCCCCTACAGCCATCTAATGAAGAAGGGGACCACGTTCATTTGGGATCATAAATGCCAAAGTGCACTAGACGAAATCAAGCAATACTTGCAGAATCCGCCGGTACTGACCGCTATGGTCAAGGGAAAGCCCGTCATCCTGTACACAACAGCCCTTGAAGGTTCTTTAGGCATGCTGTGGGCACAAGAGATTGACCAAGGGAAGGAGAGAGCTCTCTACTATTTGAGTCGAGTTCTTCTGGGGGCAGAAAACAACTACCCCTCCATCGAAATGCATTGCCTGGCACCGATCTTCGTGATAACGAAGCTCAGACACTACGTCTTGACACATGAGGTCCATCTCATATCAAAGGTGGATCCTCTCAAATATTTGATGTCAAGAGCTATACTAACAGAAAGGCTCGCCAAATGGTCCCTCATTTTGATGGAATTCTCGATAACGTATCGACCCCTCAAGGTAGTGAAAGGACAGGCTATCACCGACTTTCTTGCTGAGCACCCGATACCAGCCGACTCTCCCTTAATTTGCGAGTTGCCAGATTAACATGCGTTCAACACAATCGAAGGGGAGAAGGAAGAAAATAATGCCCGATGGGAACTCTACTTCGATGGAGCACCTTCCTTGAAGAGGCGGAAGCAAAGCACCCCCATAATCAAAGCTAGGATGGGCCTTATCTTCGTGACTCCACAAGGAGGGATAATGCATTTCGCCCTTTCCTTAACAGAGCCGAGAATAAACAATGAGACTGGGTATGAAGCTTTGATAGCAGGTATCAAGATCGCTGTCGACATAGGAATTGAAAACCTCCTCATATATGGAGACTCCCAGTTGGTCATTAGCCAAGTAAATGGCGACTATCAGACGTACAAACTGCAGTTGATAAAATATGGAAGGAGAGTGTAGCAACTGCTGACTCAAATCCCCTCCTACATTCTGGAAAGCATACGGTGTGTGGAAAATAGCAAAGCAGATGCATTGGCCATATTGGCTAAAGAATTGGCCGACGAAGGCCTCGATGACGTAAAGATCATCGTGCAAAGTCGTCGGGTTCTCGTGCCAGCAGAAATATCTTCAGAGGATTCAACAGAGTCGTCTGAAGGAAAGGAAGCGACTAAACAAGCAGTCTTCCGAATAGAGGATGAAGAAGAGGCTAAGGATTGAAGAGAAGTATTCACAGACTACTTCAAATCCCATCGAACGCCCAAAGACGTGTCGTCAAGACATCAGCTCATGAAACGAGCTCTATCTTTCGCCTTCATCAATGATACTCTATACAATATGTCGCTTGACTATTTATGGCTAAGGTGCCTGGGGCCAGAAGAAGCAAAAAGAGTCGTCCAAGAAACGCATGACGGACTCTGCGGTTCTCATCAAGCCGGGCCAAAGATGAAGCTGAAGATCAAGAGAATGGGTTACTATTGGCCCACAATGATTCAGGACTTTCTCGAATACGCGAAGCAGTGTCACTCATGCCAAATTCACGGGGACTTCATCCACCAGCATCCAAATCCTCTACACCCAACAGTGGCTAGCTGGCCGTTCGAAATGTGGGGAACCAATATAATTGGCCTCATCTAACTAGCGTCATCCAAAAGATATCGGTTCATATTGGCAGCAACCGATTACTTCTCTAAGTGGGCAGAAGCAGTACCGCTAAGAGAAGTGAAAACAGAGAATATCCTCCATTTCTTCATGGCACATGTCATCTACCAGTTCGGCACTCCGCGACGGATTATCTCGGATAATGGGTCAGCTTATAGAAGCCATAAAATCATCCGCTTCGCACAGCAGCATAATATAAATTGGAGATACTCTTCAGCCTATAATCCCCGAGCTAACGGTCTAGCTGAAGCTTTCAATAAGACCTTGACGAAGATTATAAAGAAAATGGTGTCCAGAAACAAAAAAGGAATGGCACGAGAGACTGCATGAAGCTCTCTGGGTGTATCGAACCACGTTCAAAATGGCCACGAATACAACGCCATACGCATTGGTATTCGACACGGAAGTGGTACTTCCCCTAGAAATAGAGCTACCCTCCCTACGAGTGGTAGTTCGATACGAGCTGACGGATGAAGAAAATGCCCATCTTCGGCTTGAAGAGCTCGATGCCCTCGATGAAACTCGCCTCATGGCGCAGTAAAACCTGGAATCTTACAAAGCAAGGATGACGCGCTCATACGAAAGACTGACTAGGCCGAGAACATTCTGTCAAGGCGAGTTCGTGCTAGTTGTCAAACGACCAATGATCCCCAATCGTGCCAAATGAGGGAAATTCGAGCCGAAATATGAAAGCATGTATATCATAAATAAGGTCTACCAAGGTGGGGCCTACTTCCTCATGGATATGCATGGCAAAAGACCTTTCCGGACAATAAACGGCCGATTCCTCAAGAAATACTATGCTTGACGAGTCACGACTTAGGTCAATGATAGATGACGACGCTCGTGTCCGCTCGCTATCTTCCTGAGTCAAAACTCTAAATGGTATTGGGAAAGACTTCGCCTCGAACGCGGAGACCATGGACCGAGATGTCCTTAAACTAACAATGGACCACTACGTCTTTAAACTGGATATGGACCGGAACGTCCCTAAACTAGCGCATCGCCCCAGATATGGCAATACAGTCTCTTGAGATCCCTGTTGCAATCAAAGTCTTGGTAGCGAAGATTGCAACTCAAGCAATGAGCGGCGAAACTATTATCGAGAGTCCCGCCGTCTAAAAAAAATGGTACATCTACAAGCAAAAGGGGAACAGATGAAAACCCGAAAGGGCGCCATGAGTAAAAACAGTGAGACTACCGGTGAGCTTGTGAAAACCCAGAAGGGCGCAATCTCATTAAAGTAAACACACTTACATGATCCTCATGACTCGTAAGGAGAATCCCCCTATGAGACCCTAACGGCTCATAGGATTCAAAAGTCTTAAGCTACAGGAATCCAAACATGTTCTTAAGTCATCATATCTCCCAAGTTGCCCTATAGGAGGACGAATATTGACCCTCGTATACAATCCACGGGCACAAATAAATATCCCCTCACAAAGTTCTACCACTGGAGAGAAATTTCCCCATATGGTGAACGACACTTATAAGTTCTCTCGACTTGTTAGGAGAAAACACTCTTGGAAGATCTTTACAACTTACAAGAGAAGATACCACTTAGGAATCCCCACGATTCTTAAGGAGAAAATACACCTATGAGATCCTCACGACTCGTAGGGAGAAAACCCTTTATGAGACCACTACGGCTCATAAAGTCAAAAGCCTTAGTCGACAGGATCCTAACTCTGTCTACTAAGCCACCTTTGTCCAAATCGGCAGAGGAAAATGATTATTCGCTCCTGGCAATATTCCAGTTGTAGCGATGCTGAAGTCTAAATCGGTATCAAATTCCAAGATCTCTCAAGGCAAATGATGATTCGCTCCTGGCAATATTCCGGTCACAGCGATAGTGATGTCGGAATTGGTGTCAGGATCTAAGTTCCCGACTCGCGAAAAAAGTATATATGCATATGAAATAGCCGAAATGATGGGGTAACTCGCAATAAAAAAAATCAGCGAGCAAAAAATATGCATATGAAACAGCCGAAATGTTGGGCAATTCGCAATAGAAAAACAGCGAGTAAAAATAAAAAATTAACAGTGGCTAGCTGGCCGTTCGAAATATGGGGAACCGATATAATTGGCCTCATCGAACCAGCGTCATCCAAAAGACTTCGGTTCATATTGGCAACAACCGATTACTTCTCTAAGTGGGCAGAAGCAGTACCACTAAGAGAAGTGAAAACAGAGATTATCCTCCATTTCTTCATGACACATGCCAATCTACCGGTTCGGCACTCCGCGACGGATTATCTCGGATAATGGGTCAGCGTATAGAAGCCATAAAATCACCCGCTTCGCACAGCAGCATAATATAGATTGGAGATACTCTTCAGTCTATAATTCCTGAGCCAACGGTCTAGCTGAAGCTTTTAACATGACCTTGACGATGATTATAAAGAAAACAGTGTCCAGAAACCAAAAGGACTGGCACGAGAGACTGCATGAAGCTCTTTGGGCGTATCGAACCACGTTCAAAACGGCCACGAATACGACGCCATACGCGTTGGTATTCAACACGGAAGTGGTACTTCCCTTAGAAATAGAGCTACCCTCTCTACGAGTGGTAGTTCGATACGAGCCGACGGATGAAGAAAATGCCCATCTTCGGCTTGAGAGCTCGATGCTTTCGATGAAACTCGCCTCATGGCGCAGCAAAACCTGGAAGCTTACAAAGCAACGATGATGCGCTCATACAAAAGACTGACTAGGCCAAGAACATTCCGCCAAGGCGAGCTCGTGCTAGTTGTCAAACGACCAATAATCCCCAATCGTGCCAAACGGGGGAAATTTGAGCCGAACTATGAAGGCACGTATATCATAGACAAAGTCTACCAAGGCGGGGTCTACTTGCTCATGGATATGCATGGCAAAAGACCTTTCCGGCCAATAAACGGCCGATTCCTCAAGAAATACTACGCTTGACGAGTCACGACTTAGGTCAATGATAGATGACGACGCTCGTGTCCGCTCGCTATCTTCCTGAGTCAAAACTCTAAATGGTATTGGAGAAGACTTCTCCTCGAACGCGGAGACCATAGACCGAGATGTCCCTAAAGTAACAATGGACTACTACGTCTTTAAACTAGATATGGACCGGAACGTCCCTAAACTAGCACATCGCCCTAGATACGACAATACAGTCTCTTGAGATCCTTATTGCAATCAAAGTCTTGGTAGCAAAGATTGCAACTCAAGCAATGAGCGGCGAAACTATTCTCGAGAGTCCCGCCGTCTAAAAAAATGGTACGTCTACAAGCAAAAGGGGCACGGATGAAAACCCAAAAAGGCGCCATGAGTAAAAATAGCGAGACTACCGGCGAGCTTGTGAAAACCCAGAAGGGCGCAATCTCATTAAAATAAACACACTTACATGATCCTCATGACTCGTTAGGAGAATCCCCCTGTGAGGCCCTCACGGCTCATAGGATTCAAAAGTCTTAACCTACAGGAATCCAAACCTGTTCTTAAGCCATCATATCTCCCAAGTTTCCCTATAGGAGGACGAATATTGACCTTGTATACAATCAATAGGAAAAAATAAATATCCCTTCACCAAGTTCTACCACTGGCGAGAAATTTCCCATATGGTGAACGACACTTATAAGTCCTCTCGACTTGTTAGGAGAAAACACTCTTGGAAGATCTTTACAACTTACAAGAGAAGATACCACTTAGGAATCCCCACGATTCTTAAGGAGAAAATATATCTATGAGATCCTCACGACTCGTAGGGAGAAAACCCTTTTTGAGACCCCTACGGCTCATAAAGTCAAAAGCCTTAGTCGACAGGATCCTAACCCTGTCTACTTAGCCACCTTTGTCCAAATCAGTAGAGGTAAATGATTATTCACTCCTGGCAATATCCCAGTTGTAGTGATGCTGAAGTCTAAATCGGTATCAAATTCCAAGACCTCTCAAAGAAAATGATGATTCGCTCCTGGCAATATTCCAGTTACAGCGATACTGTTGCCGGAATTAGTATCAGGATCTAAGTTCCCGACTCGCAAAAAAAGTATACGCATATGAAATAGCCGAAATGATGGGGCAACTCGCAATAAAAAAAATCAGCGAGCAAAAAATATGCATATGAAACAACCGAAATGATTGGGCAATTCGCAATAGAAAAACATCGAGTAAAAATAAAAAAATATACATAGCCGAAATGATTGGGCAATCATGACTTTCGCGATATAAAACGCTGAAATGATAGAGCGTCATGGAAAGAAATAAAAGAAAATGAAATGAAAATTTTGCACCACAGGTGAGTCCACATCAACCCCTGTATAAAATCCATGGGCATAAACGAGAAAGGAAACCATATTTTCCCATCAGGCCCGGTCAAAGGGTGAGCCGAGTCTCGACGGTTAACATACAACCTAGAGGCAACCACGACATGCTTCTCGTTACAGCAGACGCAATGCCAACAACGGCGTTCCTTCTCAGTCCAGCAGGATGCAGACTCAACGTAAACAAAAGACCTCACGGTCGAAACAAATCGGTGTGACGGCAAAATCCCAGCTCCACCTCGATATTCGTATCGTTACAACAGACGCAATATCAACAATGGCGTTCCTTCTCAGTCCAGCAGGGTGCAGACGCGATATCAACAAAAGACCCCACGGTCGAAGCAAAACGGAGCCATGGCAAAATCCCTAGCTCCAAATCTTGACGGTTCACAAAACAACCTAAAGACTACCTCGACATGCTTCTTGTTACAGTAAACGCAATGTTAACAACGGCGTTCCTCCTCAGTCTAGCAGGGTGCAGACGTGACGTCAACAAAAGACCACAGGATCGATACAAAACGGAGCCATGGAAAAATTCCTAGCTCCAAGTCTTGACGGTTCACAAAACAACCTAAAAAATACCTCGACATGCTTCTCCTTACACCAGACGCAATGTCAACAACGGTGTTCCTTCTCTGTCCAGCAGGATGCAAACGCAACGTCAACAAAAGACCCCAGGGTCGAAAAAAAATGGAGCCATGGCAAATTCCTAGTTCCAAGTCTCGACGGTTCATATACAACCTAGAGACAACCTCGACATTCATCTCGTTACAGCAGACGCAATATCAACAAAGGCTCCAAAATAGCCAAATCAAAAGAAAGCGAAGGCCAAATTCCTAGCTTCAGGGTCTTGACGGAAACTCAAATAAAACCCGAAAGACTATCGGAGATCATCCCACACCAGTGCGGAGTGGTTATGACTCATTGAGGCTCCCGAACAGAGCCTAATATCAAGTAAAAAGCAACATGGCAAAATTCCTAACGCTTGCTCTTCCGACGGTCAAATTGCCTAAGAAGATTACTTGAAGACGTCTTGTCCAGCCTCCGAAGGGATCAGAGACACGACAGTCCCAGGGCTACTCGATCAGCAGCATAAAGACTGCATATCAAGGAATGCGTCAGCCAACGAGACAGTACCACGGACTAAAACCCTAGTACCACAAAACCTAACGGACCTCTATCGCAAAGAACAGGGGTTATCTATAATGTTAGGACAAGTTTGCCTAACCCAAGGGAGATAAACTAAATAAACTCCGAAACGTGTCCATAAACTAGAGACTCCGAAATGAGTGAATAAAGTACAAATTCCGAAATGAGTAAATAAACTACTTCGCGCCAGATTAAGACATAAAGAAACAGAAGGGTGCAGCTCATGGGCCTCAAGGTTTGGAACTATATCACTTAAGTGTTGAGATTTGAGTCAATGATAGATGACGACGCTTGTTTCGCTCGCTATCTTCTCAGATCGAGATTATAGAAGTTATATACCAGCCTGAAACCGGTCATACGCTATGTATTACTCTACACTACTTCACTCACGTGTATACCTCCGTGAGTAAAGTAGTGGGGGGCATTTGTTTACACCGGTTTACATTTCGTTTACAGATATGTGTGAAAGCAAGCTCATTCGTATACGCGAGTGGAGGGTTAGTGCAAGGGATGAGCACATTAGCGGCGTCGGCACTTAGCAAAATATCTAAGCGTGAAATCCACGTGCACACATATAGGTTGCACGTGTATTTACACAATACAATCAGAAAAAAGGTGTTAGAAATGAAGCAATCGGTGGCCAATGATAGAAGGAAAGCATTCAAATAGACATTTTATTTTACAGGGAATAGATCACCAAACAGGGGATCAAAAGTATAAGGGTTTACAAAACTATGAATAAAGTTTTCTAAAGCCCTCTCAGCCTTCTCCACCATGTCGAAGCGGTGATCTTCGTGAAGAGTTGCTCCCAATCGATCAGTGCCGTGTTCATCGGCGAAAGCAGCCATGATGGCCCGTTGAACTCGTATCTGGCTTAGCAACTGGACAGAGCGATCCATCAGAGGCTTGGTAATCAAAAGTGCCTCATGAAAGCACTCGATCTTATCCTATGTTGTGTCGAGTATCGCCGAAGTCATCTCCGCTGGATGATGGGGAATGTCATCGAGTATGGACAAGAAGATCATCCGGAGCCAAATGGAGCTGTTGGGGAGAGGTGATCCTTTATGAGTCAAGAGCTCATGAAGTACCGTATCATATTGGTCATCCATGAAAGCGGGATTCACCAAGTGTGTGACAAAATAAGGAACAATTTCCTCAATAGGCACCACCCATGGCTACCGATGAGCATATGGACGATTGTAAGTCATGACTCGCCTCTGTTAAAAAGATTCTCTAAAGGTGAAAGAGAAGGGGAGCATTACTTCACATTATAAAGGGAGGCATTTAAGTCTCGGCACAGAAAATGTTGTGCATGGTGGATGTAACGTTCTGAAAAATCGTTTAGGTGAAATTTCTGATAATCGGTAAAATAACTGGTATTTTCCGTAAAAACCAAGATACAATTATTTTTCAATATAGACTAAATTTTACCTATTTTAGATATGAAATGGCTAGTATTGGTATTGGTCACTTATAAAATTGCTAGTTTACTAAAATATTTTCCGTAATTAATTATTTTAAATATTATTATAAGCTTTCACTAATACATTTAATTAGTGATAATTACAAATTTGAAAGGGTTAATTATACAAATGTGAATCATGACAACTTAAAACCTAGTTTATAACATGCTACTTCTTTCTCTAATTGACTCCAAGGTTCTAGAGAAGTCTAGGTTTAAAAATAAAATAAAATATAATTAAATAATTAAGCATAAGTTAATGTATGTTTGATGGGGGATGTTTCTACATGCTCACACACACACAACCACTCACTCCTCTCCCCTCCTTGCTTTGGCCGAGCCTCATCTTGCAGCAGTCCCCACATTTTCCCTCTTCAAGTTCAATAGGAATGAAATTAAAGAGAAAAAATAAACAAACAATAGAGTATGGTGTAATTAAGTAAGATATGGGTCTTCTTTATTTGGCATTTTTTGACACTCACCTCACTCTCTCTCCCCCTCCCAAGCTGCCGAGCCCACTGCAGGAAAATCCCCCATTTTCCTATATGTTTTCCTTCTTTAAAAATCCCCAAAATCCATCAAAAATCCAATTAAAACGTCACAAATCCAAAGCTAATTCTTCATCCATTTCTCCTCAGCCAAATCTAGCTTAAATCTTGGAGCAAGAGACCATTTTGGGGAGGCCAAATTGCAAGTTAAATTCTATAATCTTGAGGTATAAATCTTGGCACAATAGTTACTTTGTGGTTAATTACCTTAATCTAAATTGTTTAAGTGTTAATTTGGTGCTAATTGCAAGTTTGGGTTTTTAAAGATGAAGGTTTGAGTTAGGGCTAGGGTTTCAACCATCACTACTATGTTAATTAAGTTTAGTTTGCCATCTAGTGATTATACAAACCTAATCTAAGTGGTTACCTTGCTTAAGTGACTTCAAAATTATTCTAATCGAGTGGTTATGCAAGCAAATTTCATGATTTTTGTGGGTTAGTGTGATGTTATTTTGATTGTGGCACATGGCTTATTAGGAAGTCTACTTGAGATTTTGGGCATTAGGTCATTAATCCATGATGTTTTGCACCGAAATCCCATTTGAATGCTTACTAGGTTTTCGGTATAATTAGGTGTTGGTTGAATGTGACGTTGTAGTGATATTTATACTATTCCCTATGATAATTAGGATATTGTGAACGGGAGATCGGTACGATCGGGTTCTAGGTTTGGTGGTTGTCACCTTTAGCGACTCCTAGTTGAGGTTGTGGCGTTGCCGTATGCGTTTTGTGCACCAAGTGCACACAGGTCTAACTTGTGGACGTTCATTCTTATGTATCGTTATCTTCGCCTCGTTTCAGGATATTTAGCTTCATATATTGTGTTTGTGCAATTCTAGGATCGGTTGCAGAGGCATCGGATGTGGCGCGGAAATGGCAGAGCTGAAATCGGATCAGGTTAGCCGAGGCGTCCCGGTGAGTAGATGTACACATCTACAGGGGAATCGTCTGGATGATGCAAGGCGCCCGATAGTTAGAATTTATTTTAGTACTTACATTTATATGCGTAGCTCCTAATTATTCATCTTGTTGCATCGCATCATCTTTTATATAGATATATGTGATATCATCTCATAGGACACTTGCACCATTACCATTGGTTTATGCGGCACGGACATTATTCATGTGGACACACACACCTTGGTAATTGCTATGCCACGAACACTATATAACTTGTTTAAAGCAGAATATAAAACCATTGCAACATATATCATTTGTAAACCTGTATTTGTATATTCAATTTATCAGGATGGATACGTAGGATTGTTAGTCATATGCATATACCTCATTGCATCATCGTTCATGCATAGTTTTCTAGTCACGCATCGTATTTCATATTGTTGATACCATATGCATTCATCATCATCAAAATGTGTACATATGGTGATTTTTCTTGAGGATTTCAGTATTATGAAATTTCTGGAATTTTGGGAAAACCGCAAAATTTTATAAACCGTTATTATTTTAATAATGCAAGTTGTGGTTTTCTCGTGATATGATGTATGTGTCGTCCACCATGAGATTTCTCGGTTTTTGAGTGGTGTCATAAACCCAATTCGCGGAGGAGGAACCGTCTGTGGATGCATGGTAGACCCGGTGCGGTACCCGGGGCAATATGGTCACAGATGATAGCGTTGAGCCCGGCAGGGGAGCACTACCGACCGGTTATTTATGACGCGGCGGATATCCGGAGGATACCGACGCAGTCTTGAGATATTGAGATTATGGGCAAGTCCGGATTGCCGGAGCCCGAGACTTGATGATATGGGCCAGTCCGGATTGCCGGAGCCCAAGATATTATGATATTGATACATTGAGACATTGAGATATTCATATTTTGTGTCGATGCTTGACACGGATTTCTGTTGATTTCATTGATGATACTACAGTTAAATTATAGGAGTTTTACTGAGATAAGAATATAGATTTCCTCATACTAAACATATTCAGATCTCGTGTTGATTTTGCATTCATGTTACATACATGCTAGTGCATCGCATCATATTAGTATATGTAGGTTGTGACGGAATTGCGTGGATGCTTACGATAGCCTTATTAGATATTACTTACTATTCACGAGTTGGCAACTCACCCCCGTTGTGCCACAGTATCTTGCAGGTCCGACCCGTTAGCACAGTAGCGACGGGCGCACTTCCTCACTTCATTTCTTTTGCTTGGACTTGCGCATTGCTCGTAGGTGGGTTGCAAGGATATTTATTTCCATCATGTATATTATTTTGTATCTAGTATACTCCATCCACCCTTATATATTTTGGACTAGACGGTGAGACTCGTGAGACTTGTATTTGAGTTTGGTGTCGTTTCTCACTTGAGCCGACGCGGTATTTTCTTATTTCTTGCTTTATGATGCTTATTGTGCACTTTTGTTACATGTGCATGTGGTTGTGTTTCCGCCATCGGCGAAGAGCTAGCTCCCGCTTGGGGATGCCTTTATTCATGATATATATGTATTTTTATATGTTGTACCCGTTTGGGGGCCAATTTTTACAAAGGAGACTCTGCCGAAATTTCAGAAAAATATGATGTTGCTTTTAAAATGATTAAATTCCATTTATATGTTAAAACCACTTGCGTTAAAACGAGTTTTCCTTCACTCTAATTCTTTACTTGGTTTGATTTCTGGGTTTTGGCTTACTTAGATTACGTACGCCTTGAGAAGTTTCGTAATTTAAGTGCCAGTCACGTTCCGTACCTTCGAGTCGTGACAAAGTTGGTATCAGAGCCAGGTTTTACCTTTCTGAGTGTAGGATGACCTTTGGTAGATGGAGTAGGTGACTTAAGCAGAGTGACGTAGCGTGTGTATGTTCCACGATATACTTACGATCCAGTACACCGCCTAAGTAACCTTAGGATATATATGTATATTTGCTTGTATTTCCTTCCTTGATCCGAAAATCCTTTGATTTGATCGCAATGTTCCTATCAATCATGTTCTTGCTCCAGACACTATGCCATCGGAGGCTATGAAGGCCAGAGAGCTGCCGCCAGGAATGAGATTAGAGTAGACTCGTTTGAGATGAGGACCGATCGGGGCGGTACACCTACCCCTCAGGGACAGAGTGATCCGCCTTCTCCAGGACGGATGGCTAGGCTGGAGTCGAGTACTCAGGACTTGCGACAGATGGTTGGATTGTTAGTTGAGGCTAGCCGAGCCCCGAGAGCCGATGATGTCCCTCCTACTGCAGGGACTGAGCTGTTTCTGTTGTTACCAAGATTATTTCCGTATCCTTATAGAATTTTTTGAGGCTGAGGCCTCCAGTTTGTTTTCACTGTCATAGAAGCAGCGGAGGACCCGTAGACAATTCTCGACGGGATGGCTATGATTTGTCATTCACAGAGATGTTCTAACAAGATTTGGACCGAGCTTGCGAGTTTTCTTCTAGAGAGGTCTTGCTTAGACGTGGTGCGAGTCAATTGAGAGAGGCCGAGCTGGAGATCTACGTCCTATGACTTGGGATAAGTTCACAGTTGTATTTCTTGCTCGTTTCCTTCCGGAGAGCGCTCTAAATGCCCGAGCCCATAGTTTCGAGCCTTTGCGTAAGACTTCAGGGATGAAAGTATCCGAGTACTACATTTAGTTTACTCAACGGTCCGATATGCTCCTTACCAAGTGGACATCGAAGAGAAACGGATAAAGGGGTTCGTGTGGAGATTGGACATGCGGTTATTTCATGCCATCGGCACCCAGCATTTTGACACTTATGCCACTGCTATGAACGTAACCTTACTTCTAGTAGAGCGCATTTATGAGATTTCGATCGTTTCTAGGATCGAAGCGGATTTGTACAGGTATGCCAGCTCAGAGGCGATTAGATAGGCGCAGTTGTGACAGGTGTCCTTTTGGTGTTTCCTTCTGATGCGTATTTCTTTTGTTGTTTAAACTTGTATCTACGCACCTTGTACCGAGTTTGGACCGAGAGTCGTCCTTGTTTGATTTGCCACTGGTTGCTATTATTCCATTCGGCGAGACTTTTGTCACTCGAAATGTTTTTTTCGTTCGTGTATGTTTCGTTCGTATCGGAGATAGGGATACTTCTGTCAAATTGATTTTCTCGATATGTTTGACTTCAAAGTTTTTCTGAGCATGGATTGGTTAGCCACGTGTTATGCGTCTATGGACCGCTGTGAGAAGGTGGTCAGATTTAGTTTTCCGGGTGAGCTAGTTTTTATTTTCGGGGAGACCGTAGCGTCGCATTTCCCGGTTTGATTTCTTCTCTTCGCGCTACTCAGCTTTTGAGAAAAGGATGTCAGGAATTCTTGGCATATGTTGTGATGTTAAAGCCGCAGAGGTCCCTTTGGACCAGGTCCCGATTGGGAGAGAGTTTCCAGATGTTTTCCTTACGAGTTGCTTGGTTTGTCTCCAGAGCACGATATTGAATTATGCTTTGATCTGATTTCCGGCACGGGGTCCTTTTTCTCTACTGCAATATCGGATGGGTCCGGCAGAGCTTAAAGAACTGAAGTATCAGTTGCAAGAATTGTTAGATAAAGGGCTTGTTCGTCCGAGTGCGTCACATTGAGGAGCTCCTGTTCTGTTCGTCAAGAAGAAAGACGACAGTTGTATTTGTGCTTCGATTTTTGTCAGTTGAATCGGGTTACTGTGCGGAACAGATATCCCTTACCTCGTACTGAAAATTTGTTCGATTAGCTCCAGGGTGCGGGACATTTCTCGAAGGTTGACTGGTGATCAGGTTACCAATAGTTGCGGGTTCGAGAGGATGATATTCCGAAGACTGCTTTTCACATATTACGGGCGTTATGAGTTTTGGTGATGTCGTTCAAGCTCGCCAATGCCTCAGCAGCGTTTATGGACTTGATGAAACGCATATTCAGGCCGTTTCTTGATCAATTATTATCGTGTTCGTTGATGACATTTTAATACACTTTTGGAGCTGAGTGGAGCCTGGGCAGTAATTGAGGATTTTGTTGCAGACCTTGAGGGAGCACTAGCTATTCGCTAAATTATCCACGTGTGTTTTCTAGTTGGATAGTGTAGACTTCTTGGGACACGCAGTTACAAGAGATGGTAAGTATGGAACCGAAGAAGATCGAGGCCATTCGGCACTGGCCCAGACCTGTATTAGCGACGGAGGTTTGCAACATTTTGGATTTTGGGCGGATACTATTGATATTTCGTACAGGATTTTTTCGCATATAACTGCAACCTTGATCGGGTGACCCAGAAGGGCGTTTCTTTCGTTGGGCTAAGGTATGCGAGCAAAGCTTTCAGCAGTTGAAGACTCATTTGATTACAGCGCCAGTATTATCTTTTGCCTTTAGGATCAGGCGGTTTCATTGGTTATTGCTATGCTTTTCGGCAGCTGAAGAAACACGAACAGAATTATCCCACTCCTGACTTAAGATGGCGGCGGTGGTTTTTGCACTCAAGATATGGAGACATTACCTATATGGCGAGTCATGCCAGATATTCATGGACCACAAGAGCTTAAAGTATATCTTTCAGCAGCGAGATCTAAATTTGAGACAGTACAGATAGATAGAGCTAGTGAAAGACTATGACTGTGAGATTCTTTATCATCCGGGAAAGGCGATAGTTGTGGCAGATGCTTGAGTCGGAGGCCGGAGATAGCTTTTCTTGTTGAGCACAGTTCAGAGACTGTCAACGGCAGATTAGCAGGTTCCTTGTGACAACCGAGTGCAGTTCGAGTTACGTCGACCAGGGGACAACTTGTCGGTGTCCGTACACATCCACAGTTATTCGATCATATCCGTGAGGTATAGTCCGATGACGTTCGTTTGTCAGAGATCATGGAGCAAGTTCGACAGGGCAGAGATTCAGAGTTCGTGATTGATGATCAGGGAGTACTATGATTTGGGACTTGACTATGTATGCCAAATTCCGAGGGGATTGAGACGCGAGATTCTGAGAAGGCGCATCAGTCAGCATATAGTGTTCATCCGGTTTCCACCACCATGTATTATGATTTGATAGAAGTCTACTAGTGTGAAGGGATGAAGAGAGATATTACAGATTTTGTTTCGGGATGCTGACTTGTCAGCAAGTCAAGGTTGAGCATCAGAGATCAGCAAGAGAATTACAACCTTTGCCTTTCCGGAGTGGAAATGGAAATAAATTTCTATGGATTGTATCGTGGGTCTACCTAGGAACAGTCGAGAGTATGACCTTTTTTGGGTGATCGTAGACCGATTGATGAAGCAGCTCACCTTCTGCCAGTAAGGAACATTTTCGGATTCGTTCGGTATGCTCGGATATATGTTGATGAAATTGTGTGACTACATGGAATTCCGACTTGTATTGTGTCCGACAGAAACACCCAGTTCACCAGCCGACTATGGCAGAAACTTCAGGAGGTTTTGGGCACCAGATTGAGTTTCAGTACAGTTTTCTATCCGCGGACCGACGGTCGATCTGAGCGGACCTTTCAGATTCTTGAGGTTATGCTCCGAGGTTGCATTCTAGTTGCGGCGGCAGTTGGGATCGCTACTTGCCCTTAATAGGGTTCTCCTACAATGAAAGCTTCCAGGAGACGATTCAGGCGGCACCCTTCGAGATATTATATAGGAGGAAATGTCGACCACCAGTTTGTTGGACAGAGCTCAGTGAGAGCAGCATTTTGGGGCCACAGATTGTGCAGGAGATGACCGAAAAGATTCTAATGATTTGGGATAGGATGAGAGAGGCCAGAGCGGGAAGAAATCTTATGCAGACTGAAGTTAGAGAAGATTTGAGTTATAGTTGGTGATCATGTTTTCTTGAAGGTTTCTCCGATGAAAGGCGTGTTGAGATTCAGAATGAAAGGGAACGTTAGTCCCAGATATGTGGGCCCCTTTCGAGATTCTCGAACATGTCGGCGCAATTGCTTATCATTTGGCTCTTCCACCCACCCAGCTTTCCAGATATTCACCCCGTGTTTCATGTATCAATGCTCCGCAAATATCTTCATGACCCCTTGCGCGTGATACAACATTAGGCTGGAGCACGATCTTTGTTTCACCGAGCAGCCGATAGTCATTCTAGACCAGCAGGTGAAGAAACTGAGGTCTGAGGTCATACCGTCCGTATAGGTTCTTTGACGTGGCCCGCATGGCGAAAAGGTCACGTGGAAAACTGAGGACGAGATGCGGAAGATATATTCCCATTTCTTTGAGGGTATGCGTAGTTAGATTTTAAAATTCAGGGACCGAATTTCTTTAAAGGGGGAAGATTGTAGTGTTCTGAAAAATCGTTTAGGTGAAATTTCTGATAATCGGTAAAATAACTGGTATTTTCCGTAAAAATCAAGATACAATTATTTTTCAATATAGACTAAATTTTACCTATTTTAGATATGAAATGGCTGGTATTGGTATTTATTTGGTCACTTATAAAATTGCCATTTTACTAAAATATTTTCCGTAATTAATTATTTTAAATATTATTTAAGCGTTCACTAATACATTTAATTAGTGATAATTACAAATTAGAATGAGTTAATTATACAAATGTGAACCATGACAACTTAAAACCTAGTTTATAACATGCTACTTCGTCTCTAATTGACTCCAAGGTTCTAGAGAAGTCTAGGTTTAAAAATAAAATAAAATTTAATTAAATAATTATGCATAAGTTAATGTATGTTTGATGGGGGATGTTTCTACATGCTCACACACACACAACCACTCACTCCTCTCCCCTCCTTGCTTTAGCCGAGCCTCATCTTGCTGCAGTCCCTACATTTTCCCTCTTCAAAGTTCAATAGGAATGAAATTAAGGAGGAAAAAAAAACAATGGAGTATGGTGTAATTAAGTGAGGTATGGGACTTCTTTATTTGGCATTTTTTTACACTCACCTCACTCTCTCCCCCCTCCCCCCTCCCAAGCTACCGAGCCCACCGCAGGAAAATCCCCCATTTTCCCATCTCTTTTCCTTCTCTAAAAATCCCCAAAATCCATCAAAAATCCAATTAAAACCTCACAAATCCAAAGCTAATTCTTCATCCATTTCTTCTTAGCCAAATCTAGCTTAAATCTTGGAGCAAGAGACCATTTTGAGGAGGCCAAATTGCAAGTTAAATTCTATAATCTTGAGGTATAAATCTTGACACAATAGTTACTTTGTAGTTAATTACCTTAATCTAAATTGTTTAAGTGTTAATTTGGTGCTAATTGCAAGTTTGGGTTTTTAAAGATGAAGGTTTAAGTTAGGGCTAGGGTTTCAACCATCACTACTATGTTAATTAAGTTTAGTTTTCCATCTAGTGATTATACAAACTTAATCTAAGTGGTTACCTTGCTTAAGTGACTTCAAAATTATTCGAATCGAGTGGTTATGCAAGCAAATTTCATGATTTTTGTGGGTTAATGTGATGTTATTTTGATTGTGGCACATGGCTTATTAGGAAGTATACTTGAGATTTTGGGCATTAGGTCGTTAATCCATGATGTTTTGCACCGAAATCCCATTTGAATACTTACTAGTTTTTCGGTATAATTAGGTGTTGGTTGAATGTGACGTTGTAGTGATATTTATACTATTCCAAGTGATAATTAGGATATTGTGAACGGGAGATCAGTGCGATCAAGTTCTAGGTTTGGTGGTTGTCACCTTTAGCGACTCCTAGTTGAGGTTATGGTGTTGTCGTACGCGTTTTGTGCACCAAGTGCACACAGGTCTAACTTGTGCACGTTCATTCTTGCGTATCGTTATCTTCATGTCGTTTTAGGATATTTAGCTTCATATATTGTGTTTGTACAATTCTAGGATCGGTTGCAGTGGCGTCGGATGTGGCGCGGAAATGACAAAGCTGAAATCGGGTCAGATTAACCGAGGCGTCCCGGTGAGTAGATGTACACATCTACGGGGGAATCGTCTGGATGGCGCAAGACGCCCGATAGTTAGAATTTATTTTAGTACTTGCATCGCATCATCTTTTATATAGATATATGTGATATCATCTCATAGGACACTTGCATCATTACCATTGGTTTATGCAGTACGGGCACTATTCATGTGGACACACACACCTTGGTAATTGGTATGCCACGAACACTATATAGCTTGTTTAAAGCAGAATATAAAACCATTGCAACATATGTGATTTGTAAACATGTATTTGTATATTCAATTCATCAGGATGGATACATAGGATTGTTAGTCATATGCATATATCTCATTGCATCATCGTTCATGCATAGTTTTCTAGTCATGCATCGTATTTCATATTATTGATACCATATGCATTCATCATCATCGACATGTGTACATATGGTGATTTTTCTTGAGGATTTCAGTATTATGAAATTTCTGGATTTTTGGGAAAACCGCAAAATTTTATAAACCGTTATCATTTTAATAATGCAAGTTGCGGTTTTCTCGTGATATGATGTATGTGTCGTCCACCATGAGATTTCTCGGTTCTTGAGCGGTATCATACACCTGATTTGAGGATGAGGAGGAACCGTCTGTGGGTGCATGGTGGACCCGATGCGGTACCCCGGGGCAAGATGGTTGCAGATGATGGCGTTGAGTCCGGCAGGGGAGCACTACCGATCGGTTATTTGTGACGCGGAGGATATTCGGAGGATACCGACGTAGTCTTGAGATATTGAGATTATGGGCCAGTCCGGATTGCCGGAGCCCGAGACTTGATGATATGGTCCAGTCCGGATTGCCGGAGCCCATGATATTGAGATATTGATACATTGAGATATTGAGATATTCATATTTTGTGTCGATACTTGATACGGATTTCTGTTGATTTCATTGATGATATTATTGTTAAATTACATGAGTTTTACTGAGATAAGAATACTGATTTCCTCTTACTAAACATATTCAGATCTCATGTTAATTTTGCATTCATGTTGCATACATGCTAGTGCATCGCATCATATTAGTATATGTAGGCTGTGACGGAATTGCGTGCATGCTTACGATAGCCTTATTAGATGTTACTTACTACTCATGAGTTGGCAACTCACCCCCGTTGTGTTAAAGTATCTTGCAGATCCGACCCGTCAGCACAGAAGCGGCAGGCGCACTTCCTCACTTCGTTTCTTTTGCTTGGACTTGCGCATTGCTCGTAGGTGGGTTGTGATGATATTTATTTCCATCATGTATATTATTTTGTATCTAGTATGCTCCATCTACCCTTGTATATTTTGGACTAGACGGTGAGATTCGTGAGACTTGTATTTGAGTTTGGTGTCGTTGCTCACTTGAGCCGACGTGGTATTTTCTTATTTCTTGCTTTATGATGCTTATTGTGCACTTTTGTTACATGTGCATGTGGTTGTGTTTCCTCCATCGGCAATGAGCTAGCTCCCGCTTAGGGATGTCTTTATTCATGATATATATGTATTTTTATGTGTTGTACCCGTTTGAGGGCCAGTTTTTACAAAGGAGACTCTGTCGAAATTTTTCGGAAAATATGATATTGCTTTTAAAATGATTAAATGCCATTTATTTGTTAAAACCACTTACGTTAAAACGAGTTTTCCTTCACTCTAATTCTTTACTTAGTTTGGTTTCTGGACTTTGGCTTACTTAGATTACGTACGCCTTGAGACGTTTCATAATTTAAGTGCCGGTCACGTTCCGTACCTTCGAGTCGTGACAGTGAAGCTATTTCCAAGCTCTGACAAAGAAGGCATTGGAAATGAACGTTTGACTTTGGAAAAGCAGATAAAGAAGGTGAAAAGAAGCCTTAATTAATGAGGCAGCGCCTCACGTGCCTTCCACAAGGGCGCCGGCGCTAGTGTTAAAAACTCTCATATGGCGACGCACGTGCTCCTCACGCGGGTGTCAATGTGCAAAGCACATAAAGGAATTAAAACCTTAATTAGCGTCTACGTGCACAACACGTGAGCGCCGGCACCCAGATAGAATTAAATTCTACTCTCTTCTAAACAGAGCCGTTGGATCAAAGATCCAACGGAGATGACAAATCATCAAGACTAAGAATTAAAATTCTGTTGAGAAGAAATATTTCTCAAATCTTTCTAAAACAAGAAAGATCCCTTCGGTTGGATCATAGAATAAAATTCTATGCCCTCTGTAAAATAGTGAACCGTTGAATTAGAAATCCAATGGTGAATAAAAATCTCCGTTCTACAGAATAAATTCTGTATGGGAAAATATTTCCCCGATCTTGTTAAAAACAAGAAAATACTTTCTATAAAACAGAAGTTCTTGGATCAACGATCCAACGGTGGGTAAAATTCCCCGAATCAGTTGGGATCTCTTAATGAGAGATTTCCTCAAAGCTAATTAACAAACTGCCTCTACTATATAAAAGACCAAAGACTTCAAGTCTCATACAGAGGAACCCTTCCATAAGCTTCGAAGAAAAAAAGAAAAAATCTTCAAAGAGAACATAGAATTAAATTCTCGAGGAAGAAGAACTCTCTTCTTGGAAATTTAGGTAAATAAAAAAAATCAAATATATATATATATAGAGAGAGATAAAAAAATATATCTCATTTATCTATTGGAGGGTTTAACCTTTCTCAAAGAATAAAATTCTTTCTCTGGATCTGAGATCCACAAGACAAGTCACCCATATGATGAGAATTTAATTCTCATTGGGAAGAACTTGTTCTTTAGGATCAAAGATTCATCTACAAAATAAAGATCCTATTGATCTTTAAGGAAGAAAAGAACTCAGCGCCCAGCATCTCACGTGACCTTCACGTGGGTGCCACAGAGGAGAGTGCTTAGCATTCATTAAGTGGCGCTCAGCGCCCAGCGCCTTACGTGACCCTCAAGTAGGCGCCACAGAGGAGAGTGCTTAGTACTCATTAAGCGGCGCTCAGTGTCCAGCGCCACATGTTACCCTCATATGGGCGCTACAGAGGAGAGTGCTTAGCACTCATTGAGTGGCGCTCAACGCTCAGTGCCTCACGTGATCCTCACGTGGATGCCACAGAATAAAAAGTGCTTAGCACTCACTAGGCATCACCTAGCGCCTCATGTGCTTTGCATGCGGACGCCATAAAAAGCGCCTAGCACTCCATATTAGGATAAAAATGGTTAAAGTGTTTTACACTTATTGGGCAATCCTTAGGACCGAGAGCTCCACATGATTATATGGGGACACCAGAATCTATATAAGTGCTCAGCACTTTTTGCATAAATGGGGACCGTTTGGACAGAGCCCAAACAAGTTCTTAGCACTTTTTCAAATAGAAAGAAAACTGAACAGACCAAGCCCAAATTGGTTAGGACCCCTGAGAATAGAATCTCCTTGATTCAAATGAACCAAGCCCATAGGCTCATGATTACCCAAACTAATCTTAGTCCCAAACATGACTAAGGAATTTCCGACAGATATGATATTCATCCCACATCTCATAAGGTAATCTTAGTCTCAAAATATGACTAACGATTCCTAGGTTCACTACAACTCCATTTTTCCCCAATACGGGAATTGGGTCAAGGGTACGTCTCTCCACTCCTCTGATACATATTGTTGTAATTCCTCAACGTCTTAAAAGAGGTGGTGGGTCCTGGTGACCAACGACTCTTTGGTGCACTTCCAAACTGACGTGCATACCTCAAATCAGACCGCACGAAAAACTTGATGCATTCCATATCATCGTTGTTCATCCCGTCACATAACAAATACACGTGCACGCAAGATGGACAACGGACCGAGATGTCTTTAAACTAACAGTGGACCGAGATGTCCTTAAACTAAACTTCGCCTCCAAAATGGCAATAACATACCGAGATGTCCTTAAACTAACAACATACCGAAATGTCCTTAAACTAAACTTTGCCTCCAAAATGGCCACAGCGGACCGAAACGTCCTTGAACTAAAACTTCGCCTAAAAATGGTGATAGTGGACCGGAACATCCCTAAACTAACATTTACCTCCAAAATGGTGATAATCGAGCCCCAACTGCTCACATACATTTAAGTTGATCTTAATCTCAAACCAGATTAACGATCCTTAAATCAAATCAAACCCAAATCTAAAAATGTACGGATTTGGACTAATCCACGCTCTACGAGCGATGTAACAACTCCAATTTCAATGTACAGAAAATTGTATAAAAGTTAATGTACAATTGGGGTATTTGCAAATCCTGTGTATGCTATAAGTATTTGTTTTACTTTTGAACAGTAAGAAATAACTTGTAGCTCACTGGTAAAGCCTTGCACTGCTGTGACATACCACCTGAGTTCAAATCCCATCAGCCACATTATCTTTTTATTAAATTTTCTTTTAATCTTTTAGAAGCCCAATGGTTTGCACGTGCACAACACATAAAACGAAAAGTCACAGATTATTTAAACATGTGCACGAGAGTATACGAGACGACACCAACACGTGGCACCCAACCCCAACACCCCCCGTCGGTAAAAGGCCGAAGAAATGCCCAAATTTCCCGATACCGCCGGGCCAACCGTCGGTGATGCCCTCTAAACTTTAGCCCCTGCATCCGTTGGCCTACCCCATTTCCTCTAGGCTGTTTGTATTCTCTGCAATAATCCAGAGAATTAAAATACCCTCTTTAAATCCATTTTTAAAACAAATTTTAATTCACCAATTCAGTATACCAAACCCTAATTTTCCCTAAAAATACCACATCATATTTTACACATCCTCACTCAGAAATCCCTGCCAAAACTATTAAAAATTCTCAAGTCCTCTTATTGTGCAAGTGGAGTTAGCGAAGGGTGAAATTCCGGCGACGATCCAAGAAGATTCCGGTGACGAAACGACGCCTCGAAGCCTTCCGTAGCTTCCTTCTTCTCCCCTCTAACCTTGTAGCCAATAAGTCCCTTCTCCCCTTTTCTTCTACTATCGTAAAAAACTTTCATTTCTAAAACCCGACGGACGCGCAGTTAATCCGACTTCCGATTCTGTTTTTCTTCAAAACTCTACTTTTCTTAATCAACAAAATACCATACTCCCACATAATGTTTAACAAATATTAACAAACACTTTAAAATAAGTTTCATCTTGAAATATTCTTTTATGCAATTTTTATCGTAGTTTTACAGTAAAATACGACAAACTTTATTTCCGACATAAAACAACATAATACATGTATTACCTTTAGATAGTTCACGAGGTAATGACCTACCACATCACAACACACATCTTTGACATAGCACGATGAAGTTTTGGGAATATATTCATGGGATAACACGACATTATAAATAAATACCATCAAACTTGCAAAACCATTTCTTTAAAAACGGTGTTAAATAATTTCTTGCAATTGCGCCTCTACAACCTACGTTTGGGGAACCCTGTTTTGGGATGGCGCGGATTATCGGACGTCCTCGGGCTTATTAGTGCGTAATTCAGACCTCCGCAAGGAGCATTCGAATTCCGATGGAATTTCTAATACCATTTTTAAGAATATGAGATTTCTAGAAAAGATAAATTAAATTTATTTTTATATAAATACATATATATATATATATATATATTTATTATCAAAAGGTCTATTTTAAATATTATACAAATACTCGAAGTTTTCTAAATCAAAGAAATCACAATTTCATGAAAGTACCATTTCATTACAACACAATTCCAATATTTCAATAAAATACCATATACTATGAAAACTAGGTTCTACTCACTAGAAATTTCACATTTATAAAATATATATTTATGAAAACTCTAAAGACGATAAGTAAATACTTCAGGTGTATTTTGAAATTATACCAAAACTATTTTTTACATAAAACCCCCTCAAGTTATATAAATTACAATAAGGACCTTAGTAAATATAGGTTTAAGCGGGAGCGGTTCTCTTGAGCCTCAGGGAGCCGGAGAATATGGGTGCTTTCCTATCTAAGGTAGACAACCTAACAAACGGTGTTATCAACACGGTAATTGTCTTGGAAAAAGACACAAATCCTGCCGTGTATGTGCACCAGTTACCGATAACATCAAAAGCTAATTTAGGACTTCAATTTCTTTTCAAAGTGCGTGACTCAGACTGAGTCTCAATCTAATTAACCCGACTTGAATATGATTCAAGTATAAAACTATAATACAACATGAATCTATGAATCTATCTATTCAATCTATATCATTACATATTGACTCAACCGAACCATGGATATACTCCATCTACATGTCCATCCATTATATCCGTTCCATTTATTGGTATCATGGTTTCGGTAAGTCATCCATCTATATAAAAAAACAATTCAAACAATACACAAAAGACATCGCAGGGTTTATAAAGGGGTAGATTTGTACGGAAGGTGTTAAAAGTGGAACGAGACTGTAACCATAATACACCTAACCTGAATATCCATTGCCGTTGTACCGTGGCTGAACGGTTCCTTGTGCTCCATATAGCTTAGTCTCCGGAATAGTGGGAATCCTCTCGTATACACTGGCATTTTCTGTACCAAGCTACAAACAACTGCGTTAACATTATAATAAACCTTTAATAATTATATTCTCCTTCTGTCTATTCTATCTCTACTCATCTTTGGGACTTACCGAGCGATTGTTCGCTGATGATATTTCGTTTCTTCGTTCTTTGGAATGTTGTCTTGTGGATCGGACTCACTAGAGATCGAGCCCAGTACCGAGGACTTGGAGCAGATAGCTTTTGATCCGGAGCTTTAGATACTTGTACATATTTTCATTTCTGTTATGTCATTGTTTAGGTATTGCTTTCATTCCATGTATTTACATTTCAGTTGTATTGTAAAAAGAATGTTAAATAAATAAAGTTGCTGTTCAATTACATCTATTGTCATTTTCTTACTTTATATTGCTTAGATACGCTTAGCATGTTTATTTCTGAGTAAATACGTAGCGGTCTAGCCGCGTCTCCTTTCCGTACACTGGGAAGCGGGGCATAACAGGTTTTGTTGGCGGCTCATGCAGGTCACTTCTGCGTGGACATCCTAAGCAATATAATACAAGAAACAACAACTAAAAACATTCTTTATAATTACTTATTTCTTGAATCTTATTCTTTTAATCTATCATAACCCTATTTTTCATTCAAGGTTATAGATTCCCCGAACAACACCAGCACCAATGTCAACAATACACCTCCACCTCTACCGCTTACTCCTTCCGTCGCCGCTTCGATCAATGAGCAGACGGTACTGCTTGAGGCAATCCGCAGCCTCTTGGAAGGACAGCAGCAGCAGACTGCTATCTTGATGAACCGACCAGAAGCGGAAACCCCAGGGGTATAGCAATTCTGAGTTTTATACCCCAAGCAATTTTAGGGGAAAGGGAGCCCTTTGGAAGCTGAGGAATGAGCTTAGAGTATTGAAGATGATCTGGCAGCAGCACAAGTACCAGAGGTCGCTTGGGTATGAGTTGCGAAGCTGTAGTTCACTGACAAAGTCGAGTCTGGTGGAAGGCGGAAGAAAGCCGTCTCATCCAACAGATCGAATGGAAAACCTTTCGCGATATGTTCAACGCGAAGTACTTCCCTGAGACTGCCATATTCTACATGTAACAGCAGTTCATCCACCTACAACAGGGTTCGATGTGGACCAAATCAGTGGATGAGTATGATGCTGAGTTTACTATGCTCAGTCGGTAAGATATGTCTCAATATTTTGATTTTTAAATATCATACACTACACAACTAACACAATATCTTAACAGATTCGCGGCACACTTGATACCGACTGATGAGATCAGAGCCCGACGATTTCAACAAGGGTTAGATCCGGAGATCCAAGCCGCGTTAGCTACAGGGGATTTCCCGACCCACTAATTGGCTCTGAAAGCTGCCCGTCGATATGAGGCAGTGGTAAAGATGAGGAGCAGACCTCAATCTGCCGGAGTAAAGCGCCCTGCCAACCAGATGGCAGGAGGAGCCTCTTCAAGGCCACCTTTTGTGCCCAGGAGATCGGGAGTACCGAACAACCAGCCTAGCCCAACTTTTTGTACATACTGCAGGAGAGATGGACATCTGGCAAAGGACTGCCGGCGTGCAAATCACCACTTCTTAGTCTACGGCTCAGCTACTCATGACATTGGAACCTGTCCTCGTCGACATAACCCAAATGCTGCACCCAGACTAGCAATCACCTACCCGCAGCGGCCATCCATTCAGGCACCTGCTCCACGACTCGCTCTCCCTGCTCCACCACCTCGTAGACCGACTGCACCTCCTCCTCATCAGTTCCATCAAGCTCAACGGAACCTACCTTAAGGACAGAGGAATGGACAGAGGAATGCTCCTCCGGCAAGAAGGAACGTACAGAAGCGACAGGCTTTCACAATAACTGTAGAAGAAGCTGAAGCCACCGGCCAAGTCATCACTAGTAACACTTTCTTTTCAAACTCTCTTTCAGTCCATATACATACCTATATATATCTTTTCATTATACCTAAAACATATCCCACATACCTTAGGTACAATCTTAGTAGCCTCACTTTCTGCACTCGCAATATTCGATACTGGAGCATCTCATTACTTTCTGTCGCAACGGTTCGTCCGAACTCATGCGATTCCAGTCACACCGCTTGTATCCAGCTGGAATGTCAGTTCAGGGAACGGTGTTCTAAAGTCAACAATAGGATACAACATGTGTCCAGTGGTTGTCTGCCGCAGAGAATTCTATGCTGACTTCAAGATACTGGACATACCGAACTTCGATGTGGTTCTGGGTATGGATTGGCTAGGAACCTTCTACGCTACCATCGACTGTCGTCAAAGGAGGGTAGTGTTCGAGATTCCAGACCATCCGGTCTTTTATTTCAAAAGTGGAGACCGTACTCTGGAGCCAGGCACTTATAAGGCGAAACTGAAGAAGGCAGTGATCGCTACACATCAGGTAGAAGAATACAACCAGAAGTAGTTTGAGAGTTCGACGATATATTTTCTGAAGACATATCAGGTTTTCCTCCCGATTGAGCTCTTGAATTCAACATTGATTTAGTACCTGGAGCGCAACCGGTGATCAAAGCACCTTATCGCCTAAGTCCATAAGGTTTGAAGGATATCCGAACTCAGTTGGATGAATTATTGAAAAAAGGATGGATTCGTCACAGCACTTTAAGTTGGGGATCTCCAGTTTTGCTCATGAAGAAGAAGGAAGGTTCGTATCGAATGTGCATTGATTATAGAGCCTTGAACGAAGTAGCGATAAAGAACAAATATCCACTACCGCGCATCGACGATTTGTTCGATCAGCTAAGTGGATCTTGTGTTTTCTCTAAGTTAGATCTTCGTTCAGGTTATCATCAGGTGAAGGTCAAGGAAGCTGATATCCATAAAACAACATTCAGAACACGCTATGGACAACGAATATCTCGTGATGCCATTTGGAGTGACCAACGCACCAGCAATATTCATGAACCTAATGAATCAAGTTTTCCGATAGTACCTAGACAGGTTTATTGTCATCTTCATCGATGACATCCTGGTGTATTCAAAGAGTAGGAAAGAACACGCCGAACACTTGAGAATTTTCCTGGAGACTTTACGACAGCATCAGCTCTATGCCAAATATAGGAAGTGTGAGTTTTGGCTAGATCAAGTCGGATTTCTCGGACATATTGTATCGGACGAAGGAATCTCTGTAGATCCAGCAAAAGTATCAGTAGTAAGCGAATGTCCGATACCGTAGTCAGTGAAGGACGGTCGATGAAGATTACAGAAGATTCATTGAAGGCTTTTCCAAGATCGCAACACCTCTGACCAAGCATATACGTAAAGATGAAGATTTCATGTGGTCAGAAGCATGTGAATGAGCTTTCGTAGAACTCAAGTCAAGATCGACATCAGCGCCAATCCTTGTTATACCAGACCAAACTGGAGGTTTCGTTGTGCATTGCGATACATCCAGTAAAGGATTATGATGTGCTCTACATCAGCACAGTAAGATTGTAGCTTATGCATCAAGACAATTGAAGATTCATTGGCGCAATTACCCAACGCATGATTTGGAGTTGGCAGCCGTAATCTTTGCTCTAAAGATTTGGCGCCATTATTTTGTTGGTGAACGAGTGGACATATACACGGATCACAAAAGTCTGAAATATGTGTTTACTCAGAAAGAGTTGAATATGCGGCAGAGAAGATGGTTAGAACTTATGGCGGACTTCGACATCAACCTATAATATCATCCAGGGAAGGTGAATGTAGTACCTGATGCCCTTAGTCGCCAACCATTAATAATGCATCTCACCGCTCAGTAGAAGCTTCAATGGGATTTACATCAAATGGAGATTGAAGTGGTCATGCCAAGTAATGCTTCAAGTTTGATGAACTTATAAGTTTAATCTACCATTGTCAATCAGATCAAAGCAGCTCAAGCAAGTGATGCTAAGTTGCAAAAGATCAGAGAATAAGTAGAAAGTGGACATAGAACAGACTTTATCATTCATGAAGACGGATCTTTGAGGTACGATAGTAGATTGTGCGTACCAAAAGGTTCTGTGTGGGAAGAGTTAATGAAGGAAGCTCACAGCTCTCCCTACTCAGTACACCCTGGAGGTACAAAAATGTATAAATATCTATGTCAAAATTACTGGTGGCATGGAATGAAGCGTGAAGTAGCCAGAAGCGTCGCTAAATGCTTGGTGTGTCAGCAAGTAAATGCTGAACATCACAGGACTGCTGGATTACTTCAACCGTTATCTATTCCAGAATGGAAATGGCAACACATCACAATGGATTTTTTGACTGCACTTCCTCGCAGCACGTAAGGTAACGATGTGGTATGGGTTATTGTGGATCGACTCACAAAGTCGGCTCACTTCATCCCATTTCGAGTTGGCTAATCTACTGAGACATTAGCAAAGAAGTACATGGAGGTAAGAATCTATGTAAAGATTTAAACTTATCATAATATACTATCTCTGATACCCATGAACTTATGCAGAAAATCGTGAGATTACATAGAGTACCTGTTTGCATTGTCTTCGATCGTGACACTAGATTCCAATCGCAATTTTGGCAGAGTCTGCAAGCTAGCTTGGGAATAAGTCTGAACTTCAGCATAGCCTATCATCCAGAAACTGATGGTCAGTCTGAGCAAACTATTTAAATCTTGGAGGATATGCTAGCAAACTATTCAGATCTTGGAGGATATGCTAAGAGCGTGTATGCTAGACTTCGGAGGATCGTGGGAAGATCACCTACATCTTATGGAATTTTCATACAACAACAGCTACCAAGCAAGCATTAGAATGTCACCTTTGCAGCGCTCTATGGATGGAAGTGCAATCGCCATTAAGTTGGGATGACATCGGAGATAGAGAACTCCTTGGACCTGAGATGGTAGTAGCAACCGTAGATGTGGTACGCACTATCAGGGAAAGAATGCGCATAGCCCAAGATCGACAGAAGCACTGGGCTGATACAAAGCGCTGTCACTTGGAGTTCCAGCCGAGAGATCATGTATTTCTGAAGATATCTCCGAACCGGGGAGCGATTCGTTTTGGAAGACGAGGTAGCTTAGTCCGAGGTACATTAGACCGTTCGACATACTCGAACGAGTCAGTGAAGCGGCTTATCGCTTGGCACTTCCACCTTCATTGGAAGGATTGCACAACGTAGTCCATATATCTCAACTCAGAAGGTATGTGAGTAACCCCATCCATATTCTTGATCACTCTGAGCTCACTATACAGCTAGACTTATCTTGTGAGCAGTATCTTGTTGAGATCATAGACAGAAAAGTGAAGTCACTTCGGAATAAGGAAGTCAACTTAGTCCGAGTGATGTGAAAAAAATACATCCCGGGAGAATCAACATGGGAAAGGGAAGATGAGATGCGTGCAAGATACCCTCATTTATTTGTAAACTAGTTCTTAAAATAAATTGTAAATTTCGAGGACGAAATTTTTTTAAGGAGGGTAGACTGTAACAACTCCAATTTGCAAATCCTGTGTATGCTATAAGTATTTGTTTTACTTTTGAACAGCAAGAAATAACATGTAGCTCGCTGGTAAATCCTTGCACTACTGTGACATAGCACCTGAGTTCAAATCCCATCAGCAACATTATCGTTTTATTAAATTTTCTTTTAATCTTTTAGAAGCCCAATGGTTTTCATGTGCACAACATGTAAAACGAAAAGTCACAGATTATTTAAACAAGTGTACGAGGGTATACGTGGCGACACCAACACGTGGCACCCATCCCCAACACCCCCAGTTGGTAAAGGGCCGGCGAAATGCCCAAATTTCCCGATACCGCCGGGCCGACCGTCGGTGATGCCCCCTAAACTTTAGCCCCTGCACCCCTTGGCCTACCCCACTTTCTCTAGGCTGTTTGTATTCCCTGCAATTATCCAGAGAATTAAAATACCCTTTTTAAATCCATTTTTAATACAAATTTTAATTCACCAATTCAATACACCAAACCCTAATTTTTCCTATAAATACCACACCATATTTCACACATCCTCACTCAGAAATCCCTGCCAAAAATCTCAAGAATTCTTAAGTCCTCTTAGTGTGCAAGTGGAGTTAGTGAAGGGTGAAGTTCCGACGACGATCCAAGGAAATTCCGGCGATGAAACGATGCCCCGAAGCCTTCCCTAGCTTCCCTCTTCTCCCCTATAACCCTGTAGCCAGTAATTCCCTTCTCCCCCTCTCTTCTACTATCTTAAAAAACTTTCATTTCTAAAACCCGACGGAAGCGGAGTTAATCCGACTTCCGATTCGTTTTTTCTTTAAAACTCTGCTTTTCTTAATCAACAAAATACCATACTCCCACATAATGTTTAACAAACATTAAAAATACTTTAAAACAAGTTTCATCTCGAAATATTCTTTTATACAATTTTTATCGTAGTTTTACAGTAAAATACCACATACTTTATTTCCGACATAAAACAACATAATCCCTGTATTACATTTAGATAGTTCATAAGGTAATGACCCATCTCATCACAACACATATCTTTGAAATAGCACGATAAATTTTTGGGAATATATTCATGGGATAACACGACATTACAAATAAATACCATCAAACTTGTAAAACCATTTCTTTAAAAACGGTGTTAAAAAATTCCTTGCAATTGCGTCTTTACAACCCACCTATGGGGAAACCCATTTCGGGATGGTGCGGAGTGTCGCACGTCCTCGGGTCTAGTAAAGCAGAATTCAGACCTTTGTAAGGAGCATTCGAATTCCGATGGAATTTCTAATATTATTTTTAAGAAAATGAGATTTCTAGAAAAGATAAATTAAATATATATATATATATATATATATATATATATATATGTGTATTATCCAAAGGTCTATTTTAAATATTATACAAATACTCCAAGTTTTCTAAATCAAAGAAATCACAATTTCATGAAAGTACCATTTCATTACAACACAATTCCAATATTTCAATAAAATACCACATACTATGAAAACTAGGTTCTACTCACTAGAAATTTCACATTTATAAAATATACATTTATGAAAACTCTAAAGACGATAAGTAAATACTTGAGGTGTATTTTGAAATTATACCAAAACTATTTTTTACATAAATCCCCCTCAAGTTATATAAATTACAATAAGGACCCTAGTAAATATAGGTTTAAGCGGAACCGGTTCTCTTGAGCCTCAGGGAGCCGGAGAATATGAGTGCTTTCCTATCTAAGGTAGACAACCTAACAAACGGTGTTATCAACACGGTAATTGTCTTGGAAAAAGACACAAATCCTGCCGTCCATGTGCAGCAGTTACCGATAACATCAAAAGCTGATTCAGGACTTCAATTTCTTTTCAAAGTGTCTGACTCAGATTGAGTCTCAATCTAATAGACCTGACTTGAATATGATTCAATTATAAAACTACAATACAACATGAATCTATGAATCCATCTATTCAATCTATATCATTACATATTGACTGGACCGAACCATGGATATACTCCATCTACATGTCCATCCATTATATCCGTTCTATTTACTGGTATCATGGTTTCGGCAAGTCATCCATTTATATAACAAAACAATTCAATCAGTATAAAAGACATCGTGGGGTTTATAAAGTGGTGGATTGGTATGGAAGGTGTTAAAAGAGGCACGAGACTGTAACCATAATACACCTAACCTGAATATCCATTGTCGTTGTACAGTGGCTGAACGGTTACTTATGCTCCGTATACCTTAGTCTCGTGACTAGTGGGAATCCCCTCGTATACACTGGTATTTTCTGTACCAAGCTACAAACAACTGCGTTAATATTATAATAAACCATTATTAATTATATTCTCCTTCTGTCTATTCTATATTTACTCATCTTTAGGACTTACCGAGCGATTGTTCGCTGACGATATTCCATTTCTTCTTTCTTTGGAATGTTGTCAGGTAGATCATACTCACTGGAGATCGAGCCCAATACCGAGGACTTAGAGCAGATAACTTTTGACCCGGAGCTTTAGATAATTGTACATATTTTCATTTCTGTTATGCCATTGTTTAGGTATTGCTTTCATTCCATATATTTACATTTCAGTTGTATTGTAAAAAGAATGTTAAATAAATAAAGTGCTGTTCAATTACATCTATTGTCATTTTCTTACTTTATATTGCTTAGATACGCTTAGCGTGTTTACTTTTGAGTAAATACGTAGCGGGCCTTGCCACGTCTCCTTCCCGTACTCTGAGAAGCGGGGTGTGACAAGCGACGACATAAATTAGTCTCCGTATATAATCCACGGACAACCGAAAATAAAACAAACATAAACGACAGGAAGTGAACTTTCGGAGCAGGAGAAAGTGCTTATCGCGATGCGGTAACGTAATTAACTGTATGGGCTTGCGCCTGCAGGGAAGAGCGTCCCCACAATAAAAAAAACCCTCATTAAAATGAGGGGGGATCTGACGAAGTCTGCTACAACGGCCTCATCCGTCCAATCTTTCGATATACGGTGCCATAAATCAACTTGGTATCTTCGGAGAGTCGGATGGATAAAACCAAATACTATATGCCCCCAAATTCAGACAAGACGATTTACACGCATTAGTAAAATAGGGGGTTTCCCCTACGGATATTGAAATCCGTAGAGGCAAATTTAAGTAGGCCCTACGGATTAATCCGTAGGGCTAAAAGGTCGCCCCTACGGGCCCAGACGTCCAAGAATAAAAATATTAATTCTTAATTTGGTGTTTGCCCCTACGGAGCCGCAAACCAAGGACCTACGGACAAATCCGTAGGGGGCAACTAAATAGCGATTTAATAAAGGCATAGATCGATCGCCTACGCTCACTTTCTTCCTCTCTCGATCGCGCGCGAAAGAAAATCCCCAAATCGCCACCGCCGTTCTCTTCATCGCCACCGTCGTTCTCGCCACCACCGTTCTTGTCGTCGCCACCGCCGTTCAGGTCATCGCCACCGCCGTTCAGGTGAGTAAATCTTCATGAAAATTAAAGAATTTTTTGATTATTTAGGGCTAGGGTTCATGGCTGGGTCTGGGGTTGCGCGCGTGAGTTGGGGTTCGGCAGGGGTCGCGGTCGGGGTCGGGGTCGGGGTTAGGGTTAGGGTTGGGGTTCGGCTGCGGCTGGGGCTGGGGCTGGGGTTAGGGTTTGGCTTAGGGTTGGGGTTGGGGTTTAGCTGGACGCGCTGGGGTTAGGGTTAGGTTGGGGCGGGGCTGGGCTAGGGCTGGGGCTGGGGCTAGGTTGGGGTTGGGGCTGGGGCTAGGGTGGGCATGGCTAGTTTTCGTGTGTAGACGGTTTAATGGTGGTTGGTCAACTAATATCCAACTTGGAGAGAGTTTTAATGGGTTACTTGAGGATATGTAAATGTTATGAGCATGGCTAGTTTTCGTGTGTGGGCGGTGTGATTGGTTTTGACGGTTGTACTCATCGCGACCTATACTAGTATAATTGATTTGATGGGAGAAAAACATTTGACAGCAGGGTATGATTTAGAGAGAGATCCATCTGATTGTCGACTAACGGTTGTCGTAGGAATGATTAGTGGTGCAAGATTGATTATACGTGAACAGTGTTGGTTAAATTCCCGTGTTGCTTGATCATTGCTATCAACTTTTAATCAATGACGGGTTTTTAGGAAGATAAATATAATTAAATGATCTGAATTTGTTTATCGGCTTAACTCATGCCTAACAACATATTTCGTAACTCGGCCATTTATAATGCTGCTTATAAAGAGAACAAAAAGCACGGATAGGCTTTATTTTCATCCTACTCGTTACTTTTTTGGGAATTTGGAGTTGGTATTTACATTTTTTTAATGATGTCGGTTCGTTCTTTTAAAATGATGGTTGGAGTTGAATTTGATTAGACAAAAACTCCATTAAGATTAATTTATCTAGTGTTGTCACATGACTTGATGATATCCTAATCCCTTGTTGGAAAATTATATATATATATATATATATATATATATATATATATATAATGAAGGAGGGAATTTTCTCTTATGGCGTCGAAAAAATGCGTCCTTATTTTTTCCGACGATCGACATACATCATATTCTTCGTTATCATCTAAGATGTGGGTACAACAAATTTCATGTGATTCTACAACTTTTCTCCGTTGATTTAGTGGGTTAAAAATTAAGGGCAATAAAATTTTTTACATTGCTAAATCAACGATGAAAAAGTTATAGAATCACATGAAATTTGATGTATCCACATCTTAGATGATAACGAAGAAAATGATGAATACCGATCAATGTTGCTTATAACGCTTTATGATATCAGTATCCTACATTTGTAGTTTTAATTGTTGATTGTTATAGATGAATACCATTGCAATAATAGTTTTTGGTTGATGAATGCTATTGTAATGTAGGATGATTAGCTCTATCAATCTTGATCTCAATGGTTTAAAATCATGTTACACATACAACACGAATGCACAACAAACGCATAATTAGAGAGCGATTCGAGATATTCAGGTTAAAACCAATATATGATACTCGATGATAATGTGAAACCTTTATATTCCCATCGATACTCATATATGAAACTAAAAGCACCACTTAATCCCCGTCTATCGGTTAACATACGTGCGATGCTCGTCATGACCTAGAACTATACGAAAGTTGTTAAATATCGGACAGTATAGCTCGATACTAACAACCGTCGTATAGTTTACGCGACGAGAAAATTCAATCGTATGGTAACCCATAATTTGTCCCGTGTGGACAAGTTAAGAATGTATAAAGCAAACGCCTTCATTCACTTGTGTTTTCATCCGTTTCGAGATATTCGTCGGTACCTTTCCGCTGGTTCTCCGTGTACAAAGATAGATTAGATGTTCATTTCAACATTGTTTCACAACTTTGAAATGATTATCTATTCTATTACAGTGTACTCGGAGAACAGCGGGGAGGTGCTGCCGAAATTTACTCGAAACGGTTGAAAGCACAAGTGATGGGCGTTCGCTCTATACATTCTTAATGGGATAGAAGCCTACCCCCGACAGCCGGAACACACACATACAACAAGAATACACAACAAACACATAATTAGAGAGCGATTCGAGATGTTCGGGTTAAAATCAATATATGATACTCGATGATAATATGAAACCTTCATATTCCCATCGATACTCATATATGAAACTAAAAGCGCCATTTAGTCCCCGTCTATCGGTTAACATATGTGCGATGCTTGTCGTGACCTAGAACTATACGAAGGTTGTTAAATATCGGACAGTATAGCTTGATACTAACAACCGTCGTATAGTCTACGCGACGAGAAAATTCAATCGTATGGTAACCCATAGATTTGTTCCGTGTGGACAAGTTAAGAATGTATAAAGCAAACACCTTCATTCACTTGTGTTTTCATCCATTTCGAGATATTTCGTCGGTACCTTTCCGCTGGTTCTCCGTGTACAAAGATAGATTAGATGTTCATTTCAACGTTGTTTCACAGCTTTGAAATGATTATCTATTCTATTACAGTGTACTCGGAGAACAGCGGGGAGGTGCTGCCGAATTTACTCGAAACGGGTGAAAGCACAAGTGATGGGCGTTCGCTCTATACATTCTTAATGGGATAGAAGCCTACCCCCGACAGCCGGAACACACACATACAACAAGAATACACAACAAACACATAATTAGAGAGCGATTCGAGATGTTCGGGTTAAAACCAATATATGATACTCGATGATAATATGAAACCTTCATATTCCCATCGATACTCATATATGAAACTAAAAGCGCCACTTAGTCCCCGTCTATCGGTTAACATATGTGCGATGCTTGTCGTGACCTAGAACTATACGAAAGTTGTTAAATATCGGACAGTATAGCTCGATACTAACAACCGTCGTATAGTCTACGCGACGAGAAAGTTCAATCATATGGTAACCCATAGATTTGTCCCGTGTGGACAAGTTAAGAATGTATAAAGCAAACGCCTTCATTCACTTGTGTTTTCAACCGTTTCGAGATATTTCGTCGGTACCTTTCCGCTGGTTCTCCGTGTTCAAAGATAGATTAGATGTTCATTTCAACGTTGTTTCACAGCTTTGAAATGATTATCTATTCTATTACAGTGTACTCGGATAACAGCGAGGAGGTGCTGCCGAAATTTACTCGAAACGGTTGAAAGCACAAGTGATGGGCGTTCGCTCTATACATTCTTAATAGGATAGAAGCCCACCCCCGATAACTGGAACACACACATACAACAAGAATACACAACAAACGCATAATTAGAGAGCGATTTGAGATGTTCGGGTTAAAACCAATATATGATAATATGAAACCTTCATATTCCCATCGATACTCATATATGAAACTAAAAGCGCCACTTAGTCACCGTATATCGGTTAACATACGTGCGATAATTTATTCTTTTCAACGACAAACGCACACACAAAGCATATACACGGATTTTCTCCTTTGTCAGTAACTATCCCGTTCTTATATTTCTCAATATAGTCAGCATAACCTACAATTTATATGTTATACAGTCTAACATGGTCCATGAGTACGCCAGAGTTAAGGACTGGATGTATGTGGATTGGAAACAACGTATGCAACCTAAGTTTGTCGCAGGAGTTGCTGCTTTCCTTGAATTTGCACGCGCACATAATAAGATCATAATAAAGAAGATTCTCTGTCCGTGCGAATGATGTGGCAATAAGTACTGGCAGAAGGTAGAATTGCCAGAGCTTCATATTGTAAAACATGGGTTTACTAGACTTTATACAATTTAGAAATATCACGGGGAAGGAGAAGAATGCAGTACTGCGGTAGAAGAAGAAGGAGAACACGATAATGCGGCAGGAGACGGAAATTTATTTCCATCAGAAGAAATGGAGGATATGGTAGAGGCTGCCCTAGGTGAATCTATTCGTACCGAAGATGACATTCCTTCCGGTCAAGGACCGCGTGCGGATAAATATGAAAATTTCATGAATGATGCTAGGAAACCAATTTATGAGAATGCGAAGTATTCCACCCTCTCATGGTTCGTCCAACTTTTCCAGATTAAGTGCCTAAATGGATGGAGCAACAAGTCATTCATAATGCTTCTTTCGTTCTTGAAAGATTCTATGCCTCCGGGAAATAATGTGCCCGAAAGCTGGTACGAAGCCCAGAAGATGATGTCTGATTTGGGTCTAAAATTCGAGAAGATTCAAGCATGTCCTAAAAATTACGTGTTGTACCGGAAAGAGAATTCAGATTTGAAAGAGTGTCCAACATGCGGAGAGGCCAGGTATAAACCGAAAGATTCTGATAAGAAGCCTGATATACCTGTGAAGATAGCACGATACTTTCCCATAACACAGAGGCTACAGAGGCTATTCAGGTGCAAGAAAACAGCCGAGACAATGATTTGGCATCACCGTGCTCCTCCAAGCGAAAATGGAAAAATGAGCCATCCAAGAGATTCACCGGCATGGAAGGATTTCGATAGGAGGCACGCAATATTCAGTAGCGATCTTCGCAATGTCCGGCTCGGACTGGCTACCGATGGCTTCTGCCCATTCAACTATATGGCTGGAAGTCACAGTACATGGCCCGTTGTAATGATAATTTATAATCTGTCGCCTTGGTTGGCTATGGACCAATCATACTTTATGATGCCTCTTTTTATCGACGGACCAAACTCACCGAGGAACAATATCGACGTCTATCTCCGACCTCTGATCGAGGAGCTGAAAACTTTGTTCATTGATGGTGTAGAGACATATGATTCAAACACAAATACAACCTTCATACTGCGTGCGGCTTTAATGTGGACAATTAATGACTTTCCTGCGTATGGAATGCTATCAGGTTGGTCCGTACATGGTCACAAAGCATGTCCTCATTGCCATGAACACAAAACATCAAAATTTTTGAATTTTAGCAGGAAGGTTTGTTATTGCGGCCATCGACGTTTTCTGCCTCCAGACCACCCCTATAGGTTAGACACGGTTCACTTTGATGGTCATCAGGAGCTTCTTAGACCTCCATCCCCATTGTCCGGAGAGGACGTGACTGCTAAATGGGATAGTTACAATAACGTGATCTTCGGGATGGATCCGACGAAACAGGTGAAACCATAATATTGGAACAAGTTAAGCATTTTCTTTGAGCTTCCGTACTGGTCTACAAATTCAGTGCGTCATTGTCTGGACGTCATGCATATAGAGAAGGGAGTATCAGAGCACATACTTAACTTGCTTCTATGTAAAGACGGGAAATCGAAAGACAACATGAATGCTCGGATGGATCTACAAGAGTGGGGAATAAGAAGTGAATTGCACTCTAAACCGGTAGCGGGTAAACCGGGCAAGTTTGTACTTCCCAATACCGCTTATCATATGTCACAAACCGGAGAAGAAAAGATTCCTGCAGGTGTTGCATGATTTGAATGTCCCCACAGGTTTCTCAGGATCATTCAGCAAGAAAATAAAAATTGTGAAGGGCAAGATCGATGGGCTGAAAAGTCATGATCACCATGTTATCGTGGAGCACCTTCTTCCATTAGCCCTCAGGACTTCTCTCCCCGACTCGGTTGGTCTAGTAATCAACGACCTATGTTGTTTTTTCAGGGAGTTGTGTGCTAAAACACTGGAGGTTGCGACGCTGGATAAACTAGAAAATTCTATTGCGTTGATACTTTGCAAGTTTGAGCGTA
Source organism: Agapanthus africanus (assembly GCA_030015575.1). Taxonomy (NCBI): domain Eukaryota; kingdom Viridiplantae; phylum Streptophyta; class Magnoliopsida; order Asparagales; family Amaryllidaceae; genus Agapanthus; species Agapanthus africanus. The sequence continues at coordinate 888,713,036 of JASDDO010000024.1, read as the reverse complement.
TTTTCCCACCATCATTCTTCGATATCGTAATACACTTGACGGTTCATCTTGCAACTGAGGCGAAGTTAGCCGGACCGGTACAATATCGATGGATGTATCCCGTCGAGAGGTACGTGTAATTTTTCGTTTCGCGCAATTTATAAATTTATTGTTGTCCTGTATGCCCGTATTTATTTATTCAACATATTCTCATTAGGTACCTTTACACTCTTAAGAAGTATATACACAATAAAAATCGACCAGAAGGTTCTATCATGCAAGGTTATCTTCTTGATGAAGCAACCACATTTTGTTCCCGCTATCTGGAAGAGAACATTGAGACAAGGTTTAACCGACCATGAAGAATTCAAGACGGGCCATATGGTAAAGCCGAGTATAAGAAGGTAGACACTATGTTTATCAACAAGATATACCGGTTTATCTTGCTTAATTGCGCATGTCTTGAACAAATTAGAGAGTAAGTTCTTTTGGATTAATTGTTATATCTGTGTTTGTGTGTGTATGGAATGACATAATATTAATGTCACAATTATTTGTCGAAAACAGAACTCATTTTAACGAGGTACGTGAGGGGCATCCTGATTGGAATGAAGAACGTTTGGAAAAATACCATCAGGATAATTTTTGTGATTGGGTCACAAATCCTGTAAGTTATTCGAATAACATTTTATTGCTATCAGTTTTAATCTAAACTTGTATCGTTATGTATTTGTCGTAAAATTTGTTTTGTTAGATCCACGATCCGAACTTGTCTGCATCATTTGAGAGTGATTCAAGATGTTTAGCTCAATTTCCTAGTATGGAGGTTGCATATTACAAAGGATTTGGTGTCCTTGGATACAAATTCGAAGTTAAGGACATAGAAACATCTAGAACCACTCAGAATAGTGGGATTGCGACGGTAGGATCGGACGGTGTGATTTACTATGGGTACTTAAATTGTATACTCGGCATCCACTATCCCGGACGATCAGAACCCTTTTATATATTCCAGTATACTTGGTACGATCCGCGAACCGATACGAACAGGTGGAGAAGCAGTCTTGGGACTTGGAAAGATGAATATGGATTGACCAGTGTGAACACACTTCGATTTTACGGTCACGACGATCCGTTTATCTTTCCGAACCAAGCGTTCCAAGTATACCACTCACAATATTTGAAGCATCCGGGGTGGAGTGTTGTATGCCGATGGAAACCCAGAGTGTCTACGATGTCCCAAAATACGAGGACAGCGATGAGGACGAAGAAGAGAGAAGGCTTAAAGTGCTCCGACCATCTGTTTCAAAGGACGGGTTGTCTTCGACCGATCATGAAATTACGTGGGTTAGAAATGACATCGACGATGAAATCCAAGTAGATATGTATGATGCGCCCACAAAACGAAAAAGGTTATCAGTAATGTTATAATATTACTTCACATTTTACGCTCTATACATATATAGTCAATACTTTTAATGATTGTCTAATGCGTCCACGAACCGTTTATCTAGATTTGATGACGATGTCGGGAGCAGCGAGGGGCGGCAGGAGCTCCAGCCGCGGCAGAGGCAGAGGCAGAGCAGTTCTGCCGCCCGGAGAGCTCCGTAGGGAGCTTCAGAGGGCCGGTCTTGCACCTAGATCGGAGACCCCTTCGGATTCCTCCTTCCGTGTGGATTTTGCCACACCTCCAGGTATACTGCACGCATATCCATTTTGAATGTAATATTACAGATATTCATGCCTGTTTATGTCAAAATTACTTATACTGTCAATGTTTGATTGTCTAGTTGTTGGTGATGCGTCCACATCTGGGACAGAGGCCACCCCCGCTCCTCCAGGTATGTTTATATATCATATAGTGTATGTATATTGATTTAGAATGCTATATCATAAATACACACATTCCTTTTGCACTTACTTAGCAATTTTTATTATTGTCTAGCTGTAGGTGGTGACACCACCGCACCTGCGGGTATGTTTATATATCCTATAGTGCATGCATATTGATTTAGAACGTTATATTATTGATCTACACATTCTTTTTGCAATTACTTATATAATCTATTTTTAATTGTCTAATTATAGGTGGTGCGTCCACATCTTCCGCAGGGGCCACTCCTGCCGCTTCCCTACCCTCAGCATCGTCTGCAGGTTAGTATGAATAAATTTAAAATATTTATTCATTTTACATATGCTCTATAGAATAAATATGAACTTCATGGAAATTTAGCGTCGATGTTTATTTTCTAGTTGGAGTGGATGCGTCCGCATCCGGGACCCCGGTTGTTCCTCACCGGAGGAACTATCGTCCCGCTCGTGCTGCTGCCCGGGCCCAGGCCCGTGTGATAGTCACCGGAGGTATATATCACACTTGAATTTTCGTTTAACCTTGATTTCTTAATACAACTTTGTCTTATTATTGATTGTCTTGATATTTCGTGCAGACGCAGGGCTTCCCCATCCCCAGAGGGGGACTCGAGGCCCGAATCAGTCCCATAGGCTGAGGCCTGACAGAGTTAGGGGGGAGGCAGCATTCCCCCTTTTTTTACCCTTGACTATCGCTATACCGGTCCTCATGCCGAGAGGTTCGGTCGGTATTTGGGGGACGAGAGCCGGCTCGTGAAGAACTATCCACTTCACGTTGAGTGGGGCGAGCAGCACCAGCGCTCATTCGCCCTCTTCTTTGATCAGGCTCGGGTATGTATTAATATATATTTTCATTTGATCTATCCAATATATTTATTATTAACACTTGCAATCTAATAACAATGTTTTTTTGTATTTTCAGTTGGATTACGATTATCAGCCTGTAGCCGACCCTGATCACCCGGGGAGGGTGCTCGACCTTCATGCTCTGTACAATGGCCTGATGAAGAACATGCAGGCCAAGCTCCGATACAACCGGAATGAGCTGAAGGCTGACTGCTACTCCCTGTGGACGGCGACACCCGAGGCAGAGAGAGCGGCCCTCCTATCTACTCCGGCGTTTGCGAGAGTCGACGTAGAGACATGGCCTCTATTGTGCGCTTATTTCGACTCCCAACGCAAACAGGTATGTATTTTAAATGTAATTCATTATTTATGATATAATTTATTTCTTTGTGTTTCTTAATTAGAAAACTAAATGTTAATGCGTTGTGCAGAAATAGGCCGCTCAGAATACAGAGAACAGGAAGTCGGCGAAGAGGGGTCGCCCCACTTACACAGGTGGCTCGAGGAACATTACTCGAGCTATGGAATTATCGGTAAATTACAATAGACCGACCTTTGTGATATTCTGCAATATTAAGAGTTATTTTCTAATATTTCTAATATTAAGAGTTACTTTCTAATATTGCAAACATCTCGGACCGTGGCGTCAGGTGGTACACCGAGCGTGCTGTCCGCATATCTTGCCGTCCACGGCACCTTAACAGATCCCGCCACGGGCGAGCTTCGATATCCCGACGTCGCTACCCAGGAGTACTGCGTAAGTGTTAATATTTTTTCTACCCAAATTTGAAATTTTAGTTTTGGAAGGTTCAAGTTTAAATTTTATACTTATACTTTACTGCTTAATGTGGGTGTAGGAGCGGGTGGTTGAGCAGGCCCAGGCCTCGGGGATCGATTTTACCGGACAGAGCGATCCGAGGCTGCTGACCCCAGTTCTGGGCGCTGCACACGGAGGGCACCACGGAGGTTGGGAGAGAGGCCGGGGACTGGGCCCTAGCAGGGCCCATATGAGGTTGGACTCTACCCTGGCGGTTACTTCCTCCGTCTCCAGTGACCGACGGGTGCATCTGGAACTAGAGAGCTTGAGGGCCATCGTTCAGGAGTTGAAGGAGATGCTGGTATGTATACTGCTTTATCGTAAAATATCATGTCATATTATATAAATATCAACATATCCATAATTAGTACGTAGCTTGAGCTTATTTGGTTTAAAACTTAAGTTTGATTAATCATACATACAGATGTAATTAAAATAAACAACAAACTAGATATCCAAACGGGGTTTCGAAATAACTTAATAATGATACGAATTCGAATAATACACAGTTCTTACACGCTTATTACATACGTTAGGTCCAGACGTGACAGGGTACATCGGCCGAGCCTCCACATGCATCTCCTTCGGCTGCGGCTCCGCAAGCCACTACATCGGCTGCGGTTCCGCAGACAGCTCCTGTAGCTCCATCGCCCACTCAGACTCCCGCAGCCGCGGCTCCGCAAGCGACTACCTCGACGGTGGCTGCGCAGACCACATCGCCAGCTCCACATGCCGCTCAGACTCCCGCTCGCGACGAATTGCAGAGTTTATTGACCGAGAAGCAGGCGCGCGTTATTCTATCGTTATTCAGAAGTGGAGCTGGACCGAACTAGGGTAGCTTTTTGGTTCTTATTTTTTGAAACATGTATTTATTTATATCATACACATTGTACTACATTTTGAAACTATATTGATATTGGTTTATATTTATATCATATTCAGTTTTTGGGTTTCTTTTGTATATTATATATATGCGTGAGATGTGATTATGAATACTACAATATATGTTGTGTGGCGATTAATTTTATATTTGATTGATGTATATATTATTGTGCACAGGGCGGGAAAAAATCAAGCAGCCCATTTTTAAAAAAAAAATACAGATAATATGTACCTACGGATTAATCCGTAGGCACACATGTTGCCCCTACGGCTATATTCGTAGGGGCAAAATATCAGCAGTAACTGATATTTCCCCCTTGATCTCAGTACCAGGGGGTTGGGAGTGCCCCTACGGACATATCCGTAGGGGCCACTGCCACTCTCCTACGCAGTTAGCCGTAGGGGCAAAATATCAGGAATCCTGATATGTTGCCCCTACGGATAGGTACCTACGTAGATATCCGTAGGGGGTAGTACATGGACCTACGGTTATGTCCGTAGGTATATGTAATATATTAAAAAAACAGTAAATAATATAAAATTTTATACCCTGCGGATTACTCCGTAGGAGCAACAGGACCTACACAGAAATCCGTAGGGGCAAGAATTTGCCCGTGCGTGCAAGTTCAGGGCCTCAACTTGCACCTGCGTCCTTTGCACCTACGGGGTATTTTTTCGTCCCTACGTAGATATCCGTAGGGGCAGTGGGTTGCCCCTACGAATAAATCCGTAGGGGCAACCCTTATTTGTAGTAGTGGTACGGTTTCGTCTCTCTTTTCGGCGGCGCACAGCCAAATTTATAAAAACTCTAATGGATATTATTCTTGCCACTAATCCATAAGTATCGAAATAATCTATGCTCTCCTTTTGTGTGAATCGTTTAGCCACTAATCTTGCCTTGAAAGTTTGTATAGAGCCATCTGTATTTTGTTTTCTTCTAAATACCAATTTACACTTTATAGGCTTAGACCCTTGAGGCAAGTCAACCAATATCGAAGTATTGTTAGACATTATTGAGTCCATTTCGTCATCAATAGCCTATTTCCAAAATGCAGCATCTCTTGAAGACATTGCTTCGTTAAATGTTTTAAGATCATCTTCTATATTAAGTAGATTAGGTATTTTGTTAAAGACTTTGGTTCTATCTCCTTCAACGAGAAAGACTATCGAACGCAAATCAATAAAATCATGACCAAAAGATTTTTCTTTCTCAATTCTTTGACTTTTCCTTAGTTCAATACTTTCATTACTTTCTCTTCTTTTCTCATTTGATAATTTTCTTAGAAATTAGCACATCTTCCTTATTATACAAATTAGAATCAACATTATCATGCATAAATTTATTTTCAAAAAATTCAACATGTATCGATTCAATTATGAAATTTGATTCTAAATCTAGAAATCGATATTCTTTATAATTTTGTGCATATCCAACAAATACACTTCTAATACCTCTTTAACCTAATTTAGATTTATATGGATTAGTCACTTTATAATATGCTATGCACCCCCACACTTTAATATAGTTTAAATTGAGTTTTTATCATTCCAAATTTCATATGGTGAAATATGAGTTTTCTTGGATGGTATTCTATTATGAATATAGCATGCTATTAAAAGAGCCTCATCCCAAAAATTAAAAGGTAATTTAGCATTTAAAAGCACAGTATTTACCATTTCAACTAAAGTCCTATTTTTTCTTCCGGTTAGTCCATTGTGTTGAGGCGTATAAGGTGCAGTTATTTGATGAATAATACCATGAATTAAGCAAAATTGAAAAAAAGAATCAGAAAAATATTCTCCTCCTCTATCAGTTCTAAGAATTTTAATCTTTTTATCTTTCTTATTTTCTACAACAAACTTATACTTTTTAAATTTCTCAAATGCTTCATCTTTTATTCTCAATAAATATACTTATATAAAACGAGAATGATTATCAGTAAAAATTATAAAATACATTTTTCTCCTCTAATTAATTTACCATTTAATTCACAAATATCAAAATGAATAAGTTCTAATAAATTAGTATCTCTTTCAATTTAAGGGAAAGATTTTCTAGTCATTTTTGCTTCTACGTATATTTTACATTTATCATTATGATCATTCTGTAGGGTTCCTAGGCACACTAATGAGGTCTCACAAGGCATCAACCATGCCAATTTCAAATTTTACGGGTGCCGAGAAACCCTAATACGGATCGTTGGCTAGAATTTTAGGCGACCAAAGCAACTAGTTAACTACTTTATCTAAGAGTACGGAAATACAACCTTTGTAGATCCGGTCCTCCACCTCCACGGCTCCGTGATGAAGTCCTCTTCGCTGTCCAAATGAAATCCCGGGCTCTAGCGTCGACTTCATCGGAGAAATGGGCGGGCAAGGTCGTCGGCTTCGTGCCGAAGATGATCTACGTCGAGGCATCACAAGATCAAGCTCCCACTTCACCAAGTCATGAAACTTGTGAAGAATACACACTCTACTACTTGGCAAGAGGTAGAGGATGAAGAAATAGGAGGTGGGTTCACTTTAGAATTGGATTTCTCACTCAATTACTCAAGTTGCCATTGATGGAGGCAAGCTTCTTCTTGTGAAGAAGAAGAAGAAAAAGAAGATAATATTATGATAAGTATCTTTAAAATAGAAAAGAAAATCAATTCTTATCATAAGCCAACCATGGTCAAGTGTAGAGAATAGACTAGGGTTAAGTGGAATGGTTAGGGTTAAGCATGAGACAAATATGGTCAGTCAAAGCTTCATGAAGCTTCAACTAGCATCCAAAGAAAGCCACCATTCATTTATTTTGCAAAATAAATAAACAAAATAAATAAATGATAAAGAAAAAGAAAACCCTAACCATTACACAACCATGGTTTAAACTTTACACAAACTCAAGTTAGCTTGTATCATCAAACATGACACAAACTTGTGTACAAAAGTATATCACATATACAATGTGCACAACCGAGTGAGAAAATCCATCTTAAGTGAACCAATACTAGTTAATGCAAAGTAATATATCAAATATATAATTATGCATTAAATCATCAACACTTGATTTAATGATCCAGTCATATCGCATATAACCGACTAATATCAACAGTAACAACTTATCGAATCAACACTTGATCCGGTAACCCGGCTATATCGCATATAACCGATCAATGTCACATATTGCGAGAATCGAATACAGTATCACATACTGGTATCATTCTCGGTCCCGCACATATCTCATATGCGCTCCTATTTCGTTTCGCTTGAGCCAGGAAACCTCTGTGTAGGACTCTAAAGACTCGTCAATACGCCGGCAGCAGATGATGATCATATCAAACACCCACAAGCCGCAAGCGGTCTGCTAAACGTAACGGCCACCCGGGTATTGAGCGATCAGAAGATCGACGAGCAAGCCCGCTCACACTCCAGTGAATCCAACCAGTAACACTACCGTACAGTCCGGTCTGATCGTCTGATATGTCGCATATCTCGCCTAGGGGTGGTAAACGTCAGACCCTAATAGCTCGATAAGTCGTGTCGATATGAGGTCTATAACAATTCGAGAAACTACTGGTAACACTTACCAGTAAATCTCAGCAACCCTGGCCAGGGATTTCCGGTTATAGCCAATCGAACACAGCGCAACATCAACCCCCTATACCGGAAGAGACGAATCCCCTCCTATCGCTCATTGCCTCCATGTGATTCGGGACTGTACCCAAAAACCACCGTTTTGCACGCCCTCTTGGACGTGGTAAGGTGGAAATCAAAGCACAGTGGGAACCACACAAGACTCTATGACGATCTCGGGTCAACAGACTACTCTGTACCAGTGTCACCAGAGAACTGCCATCTGACGTAAGGTATAATACCATCTGGGAGTTCTCGGCGAGTCCGTCCAGTGTACCCAGTCTCCACTGAGCACCCGTATATCATCTCTGATGTCAAACACCAATGGATATGGGATCATCCATCGCCCATCTGTATGGATCGAGAAGGTATACGCTAGTCTACACTGGTATATCGATGCCCCGTCTCGATACACCCACGACTAGGGACTTTGAAGGATGTACTTATGGACTACCATGTCCCCACTAGTATGATCCGCATCATAGTCCAGGTAGTCAAGTACACATCCTAAGGGCTTTACCAACATGTAACAGAGAGACAATCAGTGTACACGTTTAGGTAAAGATCAACCAGATAGCATATTATCATGTCGAGCAAGAAAGTCCTCCCTATATATGTCCCAGCATCCACTACAATATACATCCTATGTATAGTAATGGCCTCTAGGGCATACATATAACTAACACATTCTGACATACCATATAACCATGTTTAGACATATATTTTAAAGAGTGAAAATTTAAATGACATAATCTAGCATGCCACAAAGAAAAAGAATACTTAACAACATAAGAAAACACACAATTTATTTCATTATTACCGAGTTTGAACATACCATCACAGGAATATCCCTTTCCTACAAACATACCATTCTTTGATATTACAATTTTTTCAGACTCTAGAATAATTTTAAATCCTTTCTTCCTCAACAGATTTGCAGATACAAGATTTTTGCTCAAATCAGGAACATGAAATACATCAAGCAGAGTAAGTTTCTGGTCAGATGCAAACTTCAATTCAACACTTCTTTTATCGAGCACTTTGGCCGAAATGTAGTTTCCCATCAACACTTCTTCAGGTTCTTTCTGATCTATGTAGAGTTTAAACATTGCTTTGTTATTGCATACATGGATGTTGCGCCAGAATCCAACCACCAATCTACAGTTCTAGTTACCGCAGCCATATGCAATTCCGTAATCATGCCTATCTGCATGTCAGAAACAATAGCAACAAGTTCTTTGTCTTCATTTTCTATTAAATTTGCCTTGTTGCTATTTTCTGATCCGAAACCAAGTTTTTTCCCGGTATTTCTGAATTTGCAATCTTTAATATAGTGGCCTTTCTTTCCACAGTTATAACAACGTCATTTCTTTTTTGCAAAATTAGATTTCTTAAAATTATTTCCCTTCTTCTGGACTTTGAAATTGTTCTGAAATTTTCTATGACCATTTTCACTGACGTGATTCACTTTAGAGTTAGATTTAGAACTAAGAACAATCATGTCACGTGCACGGTTCTCTCTGCCTCAATCTGCATAAGAGTCTGAAATTGCTCTATGGTAAAATTTTCAGGAGAGTGCAAAATTTTCTTTCTGTATTCATTCCAAGTAGGAGGAAGTTTAGATATAATTTCTCCAACTTGAAACGAATCAGAGACTTTAATTTCAAGTTCTCTCAGTTTAGAGACGAGAATTTGTAATTCATGCACTTGATCCATGATTGGCATGTCATCAGTCATCTTAAATTCAAAATATTTAAGCGCGAGAAATTTATCCGTACCTTTCTTCTCATTTTTGTACTTTGTTTCAAGGGCCATCCATATTTCTTTTGGTGTCTTCATATTTCTGTAAAGATCATACAGACGATCGGTGAGGGAATTGAGAATGTACCTACGACAAACCAGTTCATCTTCTTCACGTTTGTTTTTCTCCGTCTTGGCACTCTCGGCATCATTTGAAGTGGAGGTTGAATCTGGGATTGGCGGCAAGTCTGGATCGAGCACGTAAAAAATCTTTAAGGTGGTTAACTAGAACACTATCTTGTCTTTCCATTCAGTGTAATTGCTCCCATCGAATCTGTAACGACTCTGAAATCACTGTACAGAAATTTTCTTGTTAATGTACAGAAAAGAGTATTACAGCCTGTGTAAGAGTTAAAAGTTACTTTTGTTAAATAAAAACAAGAAGCTACTTGTAGCTCACCGGTAAAGCCTCTATAGTGCTGTGACGCAGCCTATGCGTTCGATTCCCATCAGACACAATTATTTTTTCTAATATTTTCTTTTTAATTTTTAGAAGCTCGTTGCACGTGCAATATACGGAGAAATGAAAAGTTCAGAAAAATCAAACAGGCGCAATGAGGTGTACAAACTTAAAAACCCGCGTGGCATGAATCTCGAGGCATTTGCCTCAAATCCAACCGGCCAAATTGCCTATAGGGCCGGTGCCGACGGTTGTGATGAGCTCAATTGGTTCTGTGCTTTACACACTTGACCCTTCTACTCCTTCCTCTTCACTGTTTGATTTCCCTGCAATCAAACAGAGACCCTTCATTTCACCAATTAACACCATTTTAATATATTTTAATCCAAAATTTTAATTTCTAACCCCTAATTCTTCACTATAAATATCACCCCAAACTTTAGCTCTTCACCATTCTGAAATTCTAGCAAAAATTCTCTCAAAATGTTCCTAAGTGTAAGTGGAGTCAAGTAGAGTTAGCGGCCAAATTGTTCCGTCGAAGATCGAAACCATTTTCGGAGCTCCCGCGATGCCACGAAGCCCCTCCCCTCTTCCTTAACATTTTCTTGATATCACAAAACCGTAAGTCTCTCTTCTTTCCTTCTCTTTCATCTAAATTCGTACTTTTTAAAAAATATCGACAAAAGTGGAGTTAACACGTAACAAGTTTCGTTTCTAAACATTTTATCATGCTTGATATGTCTAAATGTCACATAATCACCATAATATCTTTATAAAGCAAAATTCACATCTATTGTCTTTTAATATAACCAAATTTTCATGTTCAATACGCAAATAATGAACTTTTTCATTAAAATACCTTGAATTTTATTATCACCTCTTTTCGATATTGATTAAAACAATACCTTTAGGAAAACTTCACGGGGTAACGACATACCCCACATACACACACTTTGGTTTCATAGCATGATGTCTACATATGTATGTTTGGTTCAAAGAATAACTTTATAATAAAATACCACATCTTTTAAGAACCGAGTTTCTTTAAAGCGGTATTTTGTAATTTTTAGTAAATACACCTCTACAACCCTAATTATAGGACTCGCTAATGGATGGTGCGGATTATCGTATATTATTGAGATAGTAGAGCGAGATGTAGAACTCATCACGGAGTATTCTATCTCGAAAGGAAATAAAATACGGTTTTTAAGAAATGCGACTTTTCTAAATAAAACTAATTTTTAAGGTTATATAAAATTATAAATCCATATTTTCAATATATTATGAAAATATATACTTTTTAAAAAAAATGAAAGATTAAACTTTTAATAAAATACCATTAAGTTACCAAAAAAGGGGAAGTTTTTAATAAAATATCATAAACTGTTAAAATCTAAGTATTTATCATTAAAATACATCAATGCTTAAAATACATGTTCATGAAAACCCTATATAATACAAATCACCCTCGAGATTTATTTTTAAACTATATTAAATTATTTTTCATAAAACCCCATCGAGATATGCAAAACAATATTTTAAGGACTCTAGTTAAATATAGGTTTATGCGGGATCAATTCTCTTGAGCCCTAGGGAGCTGGAGAAAGTGAATGCTTACCTATTTAGGTTAGACAATTTGATAGAGTTATTAATGACAATTTTCTTGTGAAAAGACATAAATCCTGCCGTCTATATGCAGTAGTTGCCGATTATTCCCGAACCTAAGAAATTCAAGAGTTAAATCCGTTCACAAGTGTCTGACTCAATCTGAGTCCAAACTTAAATCTGAATCCAAAATCAAACACGAACTTGAATACTTGATCATGAATATGAACACTCGAAATCAATATCAAATGCAAACTTGTATACTTGACTCGACTTGACCGAACCATGATTATAACTTGACATGACTATTTGAACACATGATTATATCCTGAACATGAATCAGAATTTTATATCCATGGATTCGACCAAGACTATAATCTTAATCTATACAATACAACACGCGGGGATAAATGGATAGATTGGTACGGAACGTATATCGTGGCACGAGAGGTCACTTAAAAGACACCTATATGAATTCACGTGCCGTTATCTCGTGGGTTATGAGGGGGCCTTGTGCTACATGTTACCATAGTCCATGGGGTAAGATGGACTCCCCTCGTATACATGAATAACTTTCTTATTAAACTATAAATAACGACGTTAGAATAACTATCATATACCTGTAGATGATCATATAAAATTTCACCTATCCTTTGTTCTTGTAGTTACTATTCACATAATATATTTTTCTCTCTTGTTTCTTTTGGAACTTACCGAGCGCTAGTTCGCTGACGACATTCTTCCCTGTTATCTTTCTTGGAATGTTTGTCAGGAGGACCAGACTCTGAAGACGTAGAGCCGAGCCAGGAGGACTTGGACCAGCTTGCAGCTCAGCCCGACTATTAGTTCTTTCTGCACTTACTTTCAGGATACCATTGTTTTAGGCATTTGCCTTTGTTATTGTATCTTTTATTTCAGACAGTTGTACGTAAAGTTGAATGTAAATAAAGTTGTTGTTTCATTTTATTACTCTTGTCATTCTTGTTCATTTTTATATTGCTTAATTACGTTTAACGTATTTATTTCATAGTAAATACGTTGCGGGCTTACTACGTCACCGTTTCCGTCTATTGGAAAGCGGGGCATGACAGATTTTGTTGGCAGTCCATGCAGGTCAGTTCTGCATGAAATCTTAAGCAATATATCACAAGAATTATAAGAATTAGCAACTATACATTCCTTGCATTTCAAATTTCTTGAATCTATCCCAACCTTTTCTTTCTATCAAGGTGATAGATTCTCCCAACAACACCAGTACCAATGTCAATGGCAACACACCACCACCTACTTTACCACCTCCCCTTACCTTTGCTACTCTAATCAATGGTGCTTTTAGAAGCCATCAAAAGCCTTCTGGAGGGCCAGCAATAGCAGACTGCTATTCTCATGAACCGTCTAGAAGCCGAAGCATATGGAGTAAAGCAATTCCGTGCGTTGCATCCCAGGAACTTTTCGGGGAAAGAGAGTCTTTTTAAGGCTGAAGAATGGACCCAGAGTATAGAGGACGATCTTGCTGCAGCACAAGTACCAGACATAATTTGGGTTCGTGTGGCCAAGCTCCAGCTCACCGACAATGTAAGATTCTAGTAGAAAGCCGAGGAAAGCTGTAACAACTCCAATTTCAATGTACAGAAAATTGTTTAAAAGTTAATGTACAATTAGGGTTTTTACAAATCCTATGTACACTATAAGTATTTGTTTTGTTTTTGAACAGCAAGAAACAACTTTTAGCTCACTGGTAAAGTCCTTGTACTGCTGTGATGTAGCACCTGAGTTCAAATCCCATCAGCCACATTATCTTTTTATTTAATTTTCTTTTAATCTTTTAGAAGCCCAAAGGTCTACATATGCACTACACGTAAAATGAAGAGTCACACAGAAATCAAACATGTGGACGGGGGTATATGAAGCGACAGGGACACGTGGTGATGAATCAAGCCCATTCCACCGGTTTTGGGCTGGCGAAACTCATAAAAAAACTGGTACCGCCGGTCGTACCCGTCAGTAATGCCTTGAATTTTTTCTCCCTACATCTCTTGGCCTACCCCACTTCCCCTAGGCTATTTACATTCTCTGCAATAATACAGAGAATTAAAATACATCTTTAAATCCATTTTTAATACAAATTTTAATTCATTAATTCAATACACCAAACCCTAATTTTTCGTATAAATACCACACTCCATTTCCACCCTCCTTACTCAGAATTCTATTACAAAAACTCTACAAAATTTCCAAGTCCCAATTTTTGCAAATGGGGTTAGCGAAGGGCGAAGTTCCGGTGAAGTTCCAAGGAGGTTCCGGAGAAGAAACGACGCCCCGACGCTTCCCTAGTCTTCTCCTTGTTCTCCGCCGAAAGCCGGGAAAGACTGATGTCTTGCCTGAATTTTGGGGGCAGATGCCATTTGGTTTTATCCGTCTACCTCTCCGAAGATGCCAAGTTGATTTATGACACTGTGTATCGAAGGTTTAGACGGATGCGGCCGTTGTAGCAGACTTCGTCAGATTCCCCCTCGTTTGAGGGGTTTTTTATTATGGGGACGCTCTCTCCTGCAGGCGCAAGCACCTGCAGTAAATTACGCTACCGTATCGCGGTAACAACTTTCTCCTTCTCCAGATGGTCACTTCGTGTCCTGTGTGTTTGTTTTATTTTTGGTTGCCCGTGAATTGTATACGGAGACTAATTTATGTTGTCGCCCGTAGGGCGTGGATTAGTCCAAATCCGTATTTTCTTAGATTTGGATTTTGGGTTGAGTTTAAGGATCGTTAATCTCATTTGAGACTAAGATCAAGTTAAACGTTTGTTAAGGATACGTTAGTCTAATTTTAGACTAAGATCTACTTACCCATTTGTTAAGGATACGTTAGTCTAATTTTAGACTAAGATCTAGTTAACAGGATCATTTAGATCCAACAAAAGAGCATTTGGGCTCTATTGTTTTAGTTTAGGGACTTTGTGGTCCAGTTTAAAGACGTCATAGTCTATAAAGTTTAAGGACATCATAGTCCATGGGTTTAAGTACCCCACAGTCCGTAATAGTTTAGAGACATCATAGTCTGTAAAGTGTAAGGACATCATAGTCCATGAGTTTAAGGACCCCACAGTCCGTGAAATGTTTGGTTGTCGGGACCCGTCAGCTCTCTGAAGACGTTGAAGGATTACAACGACAAATATCAGAAGAGTGAAGAGATGTACCCTTGAACCAATATTGGTTGGGAGATCTGTAGTCCAATTTGGGACTAAGATCAAACATTTATGAGCATATGGGCTCAATTAATCTGAAGTAGGGTTCTGTGGCCACTTTGGGCTCGGCCCATTTAGTAAAAATGTTAAACATTTAACAATGCTGGGCATTGGTTTGAGTTCTGACAATTATTTTTGTCCTTTAATGAGTTCTGAGAACTCATCATAGCTCTGGGGCTTTATTTATAGAACAGTTTATGTTCTCTTAGCGCCCATGTGAGGAGCACGCGGTGCGCTTGGCGCTGAGCACCAGATCATGAGCGCAGAGCGCTTCTGTTTAGGTAGCGCACACGTGAGGAGCACGTGGCGCACTTGGTGCTATGCACTAGACAATGAGCGCAGAGCGCTTCTGTTAAAGTAGCATACACGTGAGGAGCACGTGGTGTGCTTGGCGCTGAGCGCCAGATCATGAGCGCAGAGCGCTTCTGTTTAGGTAGTGCACACGTGAGGAGCATGTGGCACGCTTGGCGCTGAGCGCCAGATCATGAGCGCAGAGCGCTTCTGTTTAGGTAGCGCACACGTGAGGAGCACGTGGCGCACTTGGCGCTATGCGCTAGAGAATAAGCGCAAAGTGCTTCTTGTGAAATTTGGAGCGCTAAGGCTCTGCAGCGCTGTGCGCTAAATTTGGAGCGCTGAAGCGCTTCTTTTAATTGGAGCGCTATGGCTCTTTTTAGGCAGTTTTGCGCTCTGAGAATTAAATTCTCTCTTATAAAAGATTTTGTCTCATGGATTTAAGAACAAAGTTCTTATTTTATAGGGGATGTTTCAAACTCTTATGGTTTTGGTGAAAGGGTTTGCCTTTATGGATTTGTGATTCTAAGAGAATTAAATTATTCTCCCCCTTTTATAATGAGATGTTATGATCTCTTTTGTGAAAGACAATTTGTCTTAAAGATCTATGATCTAGCATAAGAACTAAGTTCTTTTTATGATGAGATGCTTTGATCTCTTTATTTTACCTTGAAGAAATTCTTCTTCTGCTAAGAGTTTTGCTCCTCTCTCTGAACTTTCTCAAAGTTTTTTGGGGGTTCCTCTCTATCAGACTTGAAGTTTTGGGGCCTTTATATAGGGCAAGTTGATTTGTTGAATAAGTTGAAGAGATCTTTTCTCTAATTGATTTGGGGATTTCCCCACTGTTGGATCTTTGATCCTAGGGCTTCTGTTTTACATAAGGTAATCTTCTTATTTTTAACAAGATAGGGAAATCTTTTCTCATGCGGAATTTATTCTGCACCATTGTGATTTTTAATCACCATTGGAGTATTGATCCAACGGTGCTCTGATTTACAGTGCAAAATCTTTTTGTTTGGAAAGATTCTGAAGAATGTTTTCTTAACAGAATTTTATACTGGTAACTTGATGATTTATCATCTTCGTTGGATCTTTGATCCAACGGTGGGGAACATTTAGTTCTAGCGCTAACATACTCGTGCTTTGCACGTGAGCGCTGCTTCAGAGCGCTGGCGCTCTTTGCACTAGCGCACTCGTGCTTTGCACATGAGCGCTGCTCGTTGGCGCTTTTATGAAGCGTTGTTTGTTCGTATCAGAATTTTGCATTATTATATTCCCCAATCTTAATCATATTAAAAATAAATAGGTGCTTTTGATCTATGCCTGCTAAATAGTTGCAGGTTACAGGTTCTCAAAACAATACAGTGAAATTCAGGAAAAGACGCTATAAATGTGAGACTACGACCAACAAATAGATGAATCTGTATGATGCCGCCTACAGTTTAAGGAACAAACGAAGATCAGCGAACAGTTCAATGCACAAAGTACAAGGGCAGTACAGGATTAAAGACTTCAACGTGAAGCTCACGGGAAAAAGTCCACAAAATTCTGCACTGTGGAAATCTGGAAGAAAATAGAAGATATTCTGAGGAACTAAGTGAAGAAAACAGAAGTAAACAGCAACATGAAACAACCCTGGAAAGTTGAGACAGAGAACCCCAAGATGGCCGCGGATCCGCGGCCAAACATGGCATTCCGCCGCGGTTCCGCGGCCGTGCAGTGCACGTGTCGGTGGGTGTCGGTTCTTTGACCCGGTTTTCTTAGGTTAGTCTTGTAATTTCAAATGTGGATCGGATGTAAATCCTAGGGTTTCTACTATCTATAAATAGGAAAGCCTACAGCCTCTTTTGGGGCATGCCTCTTTTAATTTCTTGATCTAAATTTTATTTTCATTTTAATCGTCAAGAGGTGTCAATAAAAGTAAGTTTTTTTTCTTGCATTTTTCATTCGAATTTAATTTCTGCAATTTTCATATCTGTCTTTTATTATCTGCACGTTAATTAGGTTATTAAAACAAAAATTATAAAAATGAATCTCACCGTAATTTCCCTAATGAGTGAGTAATTCCTCACTTGTTAGGGTTAGGATTGGGTAGGTTTGAGAGATGGACATCTCTCACTCCTTTCTTGCCCGTATAATACTGTAAATTAGGAATCTATGTGAATCAAACACACACCGCTCACTACGGCATCCTATCCTACGAGATAGCGGTGATTCCCTAGTTAGACCGGTTGTGGTTGATTTACATAGAGGTTAGGGCTAAGAGTTAAGAAAGGACGGACAATGACCAAAAGGAAGAAACTACGTTTCTTCCTAGTCGTGCTAATCCCTTTTATTGACTATTACCCTAACACCTATGTTCTTAATTAAGGCAAATGAAGCAGTGAGTAGAATTCTTTTTCCAAACTAATCTAATCCTAACCCTAGCAAGGTTTTAAATCAAATTAAATTCAATCTTAGTTTTTCTAAAATCAAAACCTACCAAAAATAGGACTTAACTCGTTAGAATAATAAGAAAAGAACACGTTTTCCCTGTGGACCGACCCGTACTCAACCGGCTAGCTACCAAGCGACACCGTTATTGATTGCGGTATATTCTTAACTTTGATTTTAAAATGCACGTACGCAAAAAGACAACCAATCAAATGGCGCCGTTGCCGGGGATAGCGGTAGTTATTTTCTTTTTGTAATTTCGGGTTAATTGATTTTTTTTTTTTATAAAAACCGAAAAATATAAAAACATAAAAAAATATCATCTTGTTATTTTTTGAAGGGTTTTGTGTGAATTGCGCAGGAAAGGAAGAAGGACAGATTCAGATCTGGAGCAAGTTCGGTGAACAAATCCAGAAATAGAAGATCTGAACAGACAGAGGAGAATCAAAACAGCACAGAACAGATTTTTTGGGATCCGAACCAACCATTACACTGCGGAACCGCGGCGGGAAGAGGCGTTTGACCGCGGATCCGCGGTCAATTGCTGACATCAGCAAACCAAATTCCTCTGTGAGTATTTCTTGTCTTCTCTGTAACCCCCTGAGCTCCACTGAAAAATTTTCCTGCAGGGTTCTTTGCGCAAAACTTCTTCTCCCTCTCCAATAAATCAATTTTGTGCAGGATTCTTTGCGCCGCAAATAAAAATAAAAATGTTTTGGCAAGTGTTTTAGATTTTTGTGTGATTATTGCTTTGCATATTTAAAACGGAAATTAAGGGGCTATAACACCAATCCAGATTGGGTGGGGATTTCATTACCCTTCCAAAGTCCCCAAAAATCATAAAAAGCATATGCATCAACTCTCGAGTTAATTAAAAAATATTTAGACTCAACCAATTAGGGACTGTCGCGCTCATTAGGACGGAGGAAGGTTGTGGGCAATTGGTCGTTTATCTAAACCTGACTTTGTGGTGCCTAGGCTAGACAAATGAGAAAGGTAATTTTAAAAGGCCCGTCTCACGGTGATTCATGAGCGGATCCCTCCTTTCTTCACTTGTGCTTATCTGTCCACAATTGGCGGTGAAGAGGCGATTTGAGGAATATCTCACAACTTGTCGCTTTGGACCAGTTAGGAGCAGTCTAGTTGACTTAGGAGACCCTAGCTCTAGGCTTGATTGTGTATGCTCAAATTGTTACTGTTTGAAAGTGTGTCGTAGTCCGTATAAAATCTTTTGCAAAACATTTTATAAAAAAACCAAAAAAATTTTTACAAAAACTTGCCATTGTCGCTAGAAATCCACTGCACCCAACTTTCACCCACATTTTCTCCATTGACGTTTTCTTACCCCCACATTCTACGTTTGGCTACACTACACCTCATTTAGTGTATGTCCAGTTGGACTAGGGACACCAGCGCCCGTTTAATCCGTGTCTCGTTAGTCCCTACTGACAACGAGTTCGACTCCGAAGTCGAAATTCCCTCCACTTCTTTACCTTCATCTTCAAATTCATCATCTTCTAAGGAGATATCCGGATTCAATCCTAACAACCCCTTACCTATTTCGGGACTGATTCTACCTCAACTGGGTGCGAATAACCCACAATACCCTCCTGTTGAAGCGCCCTAACGATTCGCGCTCCAGGATCTTTTCTGTCCCACCCACACTGCACTTCCTACTTGTCTTTCATTTCCACCGGCTAATGGGGATAATTTCGAAATTAAGCCCCACTTCATCAATATGTTGCCCAAATTTCACGGGCTGGAATCCGAAGATGCCTACATCTTCATTAACAAATTCCAGAATGTTTGCGCAATGATGAAGACCACCCAACTTTTCGATGATACCATATGGCTACGTGTCATTCCCTTCACTTTATGTGACCTAGCTGAAAAGTGGTTATATAGTACAGCATCGCATTCCATAAAAAGTTGGGAAGAGTTTGTTAAGGCTTTTCTTAAAAAGTTTTACCCACACCACAAGACCGTGAGAATTAGAAATGAAATTAATCAATTTTCCCAGCTTCCTTCCGAACCTTTTTGGAAGTGTTTCGAACGATTTAAGAACCTTCTTGATCAGTGCTCTCGCCACGGTATCGAGAGATGGCAACTTTGCAAAACTTTATACGAAGGACTGAACCCAGCAACTAAGCAGTTGCTGGAAACCATTTGTCAAGGTCACTTTCTTACAAAATCTGACGAGGAAGCTTGGCAATTTCTCGACGATCTTGCTGAACAAACGCTTCAGTGGGAAAGTATTAGACAAACCGCTTTGTCCACTTCATCTACTTCATCCGGTTCGTCTAGGGTAGGTGTTCATCAACTTGACATGTCAATTGCAATTAAAGCCGAAATGGCCGCGATTACACGTAAACTAGAAGCAATTGAGAGCAAATTCTCCTCGCCTTCTCCTGTCCCCGCTTTACCCCCTCGCACTATTTGCGCTTGTTGTTCGGATCCGTCCCATTTGACCAAAGAGTGTCCTTACAACCCACCTACTCAAGGACAGCATCAAGTCAATATTGCCTTTCAGTAAAGACAAAGAAATGATCCGTACTCTTCAACTTACAATCCTGGTTGAAGGAACCACCCCAATTTTGCTTGGAATCAAAATCAACAACAATTCCAAGGCAATAACAATTTCCAAAGGCCTCCTCCATAACAACAAGCTCCTCAACAAACTCAATATCAGTAACCTTTCCAACCCCAATTTTACCAAAATCAAATGAACAATTTTGCACCAAACAACTCTTTTCCTTAAAACAATTTTGTTCAACCAAATAACGATAAGGTTTCCACACTAGAACGAAGTCTGGATGCGTTTTAAAACAATCTACTCAATCATCAGCCAACATCCAGTCTTCCATTCAGTCTTTGGTGCAACACACTGCATCACATGAGCAAAGCATCAAAACCATTGAAGCCCAATTTGCACAACTGAATGCTGCTCTAAGCGAGCGAGAGAAGGGGAAACTTCCATCTCAACCACTGCTAAATCCTGGTCACACACAAAATGCACATGTTGCTCATGAACAACAAAATCATAATGTGAGTGCCGTGACTACATTGAGATCTAGAAAGGTATTGCACAACAATGTTGGCATAAATAATGACACCCCGGACGCTGCATCTTCTTCATCTTCTTCAGAGCCTGTTCTTCATTCTTCACAAGGCTCTACTTCTTCTACTAATTCGAACGGACCCACATCTCACTCCACAAAAACACCAACACTGGGATCCGTTCCAACTCCATAATCTACTCCACAAATATTGGACTCAACAAATTTTCAAAATGTTCCATTTCCAAACAGGTTGAGATCCAATAAACAAACTCCGCAAATGGAGAAGATTGTGTAGTTATTTAAACAGGTTAGTATAAACATACATCTCTTTGATGCAATCCAACAAGTCCCTTCTTACGCTAAAATCTTGAAGGACTTATGCACCAAGAAGAGGAAATTACAGGTACTTAAGAAAGTTTTCTTGACTAGTGCAGTAAGTGATGCTCTTACCTAACCTTTACCTCAAAAACGAAAGGACCCTGGCTGTCCTACAATTTCAAAAACTATTGAGGATAAGAACATCAACCGCGCACTTTTAGATCTTGGTGTCAGTGTTAATTTGCTTCCTTATTCAGTATATGAACAATTAGGCATTGGAGAGCTGAAACCCACACATTGTACTCCCCTAATGGCCGACTGAAACATCACCCATCCTAAGGGTGAGTTAGAGGATGTGTTATTTAAAGTAGGGGACTTCATTTTCCCCGTTGATTTCATTGTTATGGACACACAGCCTGTAGCTAACCCCCGGAGTCGAATTCCGGTGATACTCAGTCGACCATTCCTTGCAACGTCTAATGCGGTGATCAATTGTCGAAATGGTTCGATGAACCTATCTTTTGGAAACATGACAATTGAGCTCAATATTTTTAAGTTGGGGAATCAGCCCTCCAAACCTAATGCGAATATACTTAATGAATGCTCGATCCAAGAGATCACTCATGAGGACTGTGAGCTCGAAAAATTTCTGTTCGATCACAGCAATTTTGACACCACCAGTGCATTCCTCCTTGAATCTGACACTGCTTCCACACCCGATAATGACTACTAGTGTTTCACTTTTTCGAACGATTTTGAAGAATTACCGCCCGAGTTTGAATCCTTTGAATTTTCCGATGAGTTAGCTGAACCATCCGACTCGGTTGCTTAAACTCGCTTTGAACCTTTGTTGGAATCTTTCGAGTTTGAGACAGTTTCACCAATTTTACCTTCAATTGTTTCGCCTCCAAAACTCGAACTCAAGCTATTGCCGTCTCACCTTAAATACGCTTACTAAGGTGAGAATGATACCCTTTTTGTTATCATCTCGGCCTCTCTAGCCCCCGAGCAAGAGAAAGCCCTTTTAACGGTCTTACAAAACAATCGGCAAGTTTTTGGTTGGACTATGGCGGACATCAAAGGGATTAGTCCCCTAATTGTTGAACATCATATTCATATGATGGATGATACCAAGCCAGCAAGGGATCCACAGAGACGTCTAAACCCTATAATGAAAGTGGCTGTTAAAAAGGAGATTGTAAAATGTCTTGATAGTGGTATCATTTACCCTATCTCTGATAGCCAGTGGGTTAGCCCCATTCACGTTGTCCCAAAGAAATCGGGCATAACGGTCATAACTAATGAGGCGAATGAGTTAATACCTACTCGCACCCAAACTGGGTGGCGAGTTTGCATCGATTATAGAAAACTCAACGCCGCGACACGGAAAGACCACTTTCCATTACTTTTTAGTGATCAAATGCTAGAACGATTGGCTGGGCATGAATTTTACTGCTTTTTGGATGGCTACTCCGGCTATAATAAAGTTCCCATCGCCGAAAAGGACCAAGACAAGACCACATTCACTTGTCCATTCGGTATGTTCGCTTACCGTCGCATGCCCTTTGGGTTATGCAATGCACCCGCTACTTTCCAGCGGTGTATGATGGGCATTTTTCAGACATGGTGGAAAAATTCTTGGAGATTTTTATGGATGATTTCTCCATTTTCGGCGACTCCTTTGATGAGTGTTTGCAACATTTAGACGCAGTTCTTACCCGGTGTAGGGATAAGAACCTTACTTTAAATTGGGAGAAATGCCACTTTATCATACGAGAAGGTATTGTCTTAGGACATATTATCTCGCAAAACGGCATTAAGGTAGATAAAGCTAAGATTGAAGTCATTTCCAATCTTCCTCCTCCCAAATGCATCCGAGACATTCGAGCCTTCCTTTGCCATGCCGGTTTCTATAGACGGTTCATCAAGGATTTAAGCAAGATAGCTAGATCCTTGACTCTTTTGTTAGCCAAGGACACCACATTTGATTTTGACTCAACCTGTATGAAGGCGTTCGAGTCATTGAAAAACTCACTTACTTCCGCTCCCATTCTTTCATCTCCTGACTGGTTGGATCCATTTGAGATTATGTGTGATGCATCTGATTTTGCCATTGGTGCTGTCCTTGGATAGCACATCAATAAGATGCCTCATGTAATTTATTACGCTAGCCGATACTTGAACGAGGCCCAATTAAATTACACAACAACTGAGAAGGAATTCTTAGCTGTTGTGTTTACAATAGAAAAGTTCAGGCCTTATTTAATCGGCTCTCCAGTCATCATTTACATTGACCACTCAGCTCTTCGCCATCTTTTCGCAAAGAAGGACGCTAAATCTCAGCTGATACGTTGGATCCTCTTACTACAAGAATTTGGCCTTGTCATCAGAGACAAGAGAGGATGCGAAAACGTAGTCGCCGACCATCTTTCACGCCTTCTTTCTTCGCCTACACTTCAAATTCCTATTAAAGACGTTTTTCCAGATGAGCGACTCTTGACTGTATCATGCGAACCTTGGTTCGCAGATATCGTAAATTATTTGGCCACCGGACTTATACCAAACGAATGGTCGAACCAGGGCAGACTCAGATTTCTATCCCAAGTAAAACATTTTTAATGGGATGAACCATATCTATTCAAATACTATCACGATCAAATTATTCGTCGGTGTGTCCCCGACAATGAGTTTAAGAGCGTGTTGTCATTTTGCCACGATCAAGCGTGTGGCGGGCATTTTAACCCTAAAAAGACAGCAGAAAAAGTCTTGCAGTGTGGCTTCTACTAGCCACAACTTTTTAAAGACGCACATGATTACTGCAAGACATGCTCCCGGTGCCAACACTTGGGTCGGATATCTAGGAGAAATGAAATGCCGCTCCAACCAATATTGGTTGTTGAAATTTTTGATGTTTGGGGGATAGACTTTATGGGACCGTTTCCCAACTCATTTGGGAACATGTATATTCTACTCGCTGTTGACTATGTTTCTAAATGGGTCGAGGCTGTGTCCAGCCGAACTAATGACAACAAGGTTGTCATTAGATTTCTCAAAGAAAACATTTTTTCTCATTTTGGGCACCCTCGCGCAATTATCAGCGATAACGGATCTCACTTTTGTATTAGGACTTTTGAGTCCTTAATGCAGAAATACTCCATTACTCACAAGCTGTCAACGCCCTATCATCCCCAAACTTGTGGGCAAGCCGAGATTTCAAATCGGCAAATTAAACAGATATTGGAGAAAACGGTTTCCAAAAACCGTAAAGATTGGTCGTCAAAACTTATTGATGCCCTTTGGGCATTCTGAACTGCCTATAAGACCGATCTTGGCATGTCTTCATATAGCCTTGTTTATGAAAAGGCTTTCCACCTTCCAGTTGAAATAGAGCATAGAGCATTTTGGGCAATAAAAGAGTTGAACCTATCTCTGGGAGATGCGGGCAGCAATAGAAAGCTGCAGTTGATCGAATTGAACGAGCTTCGGGATGAAGCTTACGAGAATGCAATAATCATCAAAAACCAAATGAAGGTGTTCTACGATAAACACCTTATGCGCAAGACTTTCAAACCTGGTCAACAGGTTCTACTTTACGACACTCGGTTACATTTCCATCCCGACAAGCTTAGATCTCGATGGAAAGGGCCATTTTTGATATGCACCATATATTCGCACGGTGCGGTCAATTTAGAAAATCCGGAGGACGGTTCACTATTTAAAGTGAATAGACATAGACTTAAACCGTTTCTCACTGCGGACCCTTCGGAGGAGCTCCTGTTTTTGCAGGAGCCGATTTATATTGACCGATCTTCTTCCATCCACTCCTAAATTTCGATTATCTAGCCAAAACACTGTTTCAAACAAGTTTGGGGGTATGTATCACTTGTAATTATATAAAAACAAAATAAAAATAAAAAAATTTGAAAATAAAAAAAAATTGGGTATTTTTGTAAATTTCCAGTTTTAATAAAAAAATAAAATAAATATTTTTATTTACAAATAATTTCCTTTTTTTAAGAGGGGCTTTTTGCAAATAACCAAATCACCATCATCTATAAATACAACCCAACCCCTCACAGCATTTTGTAAACCCTAAAATTTTCTTCTCTGCAAACCCTAGCCGCCGCAGCAGCCAGAGCAGAGAGATCCCCCCATCGCGCTGCCCTTCCGCCGCAGGAATCCCCATTCGGACGCTCAACCGCCGCGCCTCTGCCTCTTCTCCCTCTGATTTTTTCAGAGGAGGTTTGTATCATATCTTCCTCTCTATTAATTTTTTTATATAAATCTGCGCACTCTCTGAATGGCACCAACCATGCAATTAGAACGAGATTTTTCCCAAATGTTTGCACACACAATTTACAGAAGTTATTTTGGTGATGAGATCACACGGCGAGGGTGGAACTTTTTAATTTTCAATCATCCCAATGCCTACGCTCTTCCAGATCTAGTCACTCGTTTTTACGAGTGCATGGAGGAAGGTTGCCTATCACAATACGGTTTTATTAAATTATTTTGGGGCGATAGGGAAATAATCATTGATGGGGACTTCATCCATGAAATCACCTTAATTCCAAGATTAACTATTCATGACCAACCCCTTCAATTTGAAGACTACTTACCCTGAATGGGTAATGACCGTTCGAGAGAACCTAGAAAGGGCATACAGGCTAGAACCCTCTTCGCCAATGTATTAACCGTGTGCCGTTGGGCACAAAACAACATTTTTGGCAGTTCACATAATACAACATTTTTTACCCCATCTCTTCATATCGTGCACACCTTAATGACTGAACCCTAGATATGGCATGTGCACGGTATTGCTTAATTCAATTGGTGCTGGCAAAAGGGCTGCGAATTATCCATGCCCTTTGTTAGTGACACAACTGTGTCGCTATTTCCTCCCTGTGGAGGCATTTGAATTTTACATGCATGGAGGTAAACCCATTAGGCCTCTTATCGAGGGCGTATCTACGTTCTATACCCGCCTGAATGATGTATGGTCGCGATCAGAACCGACCGAACATGTACCCGCCAGAACATCCAGCTCCAGCTCGACCGCGAGCGAGGAAGAGCTTACCCCCGCAGAACATACACGTCTGCTTAGAAGAGCCACTAGGGGGATTGATAGGTTGGTAGGGATGGTGACCAACTTGGATCACCGGATGACAGAGCTTGAACATGGCGTATCCACGCTGCTGGCGAGAGAGGAACGTTCCCGTTCACGTTCAATGGGACGGTGAGGACATGAGCAGTGAGGGCACTGCTTTTGGTAAGTTTGGGGGAGGAGGTGGTTTGTAAATAGTTATCATTGCATTGCATATTTTAATTTTTTTACATATTTTTTCTTTTCTTTCTTTGCATGTTTAATTCTACATTGCATCTTTATAAAGAAATTTATAAAAATTGAAAAAATTAAAATAAAAAAAAATATAAAAGTAAAATCAAATAAAAAATTGAAAAACTAAAAAGATAAATAAAAATTCAACTTGGCCATCTTTGACTTAAGTTTGACAAAACGATTAACTACTTAGGAAAAACTAGATCCTAAACTTAGTAAATTAAAAACCCTAAAAATAACCTTTTTTAAAGTTTAGCGGTAGAAAATATATGTCCTTATAGTTTATTTAGAAATAGGCAAATTTTGAGTTCAGTTCTTGGGCTAAGTCAAAATAAGGGAAGAGTATTGAAATTTTTATTGAAGTGTAAGTCTGAAAAATAATTCCAAATTTTTAGTCTAAATTCTGAAAATATTTACCCTACAACTCGCACATACACGCACCTTGAAACTTGGGATAGTCGAGGATACCTTAAAATTCTCTTGTCTAAAATCCTTAGTATAAAAAAAATTAAATAAAAGTATAAGCGTGAATAAAGAGATATAAAAAAATGAACACTGGTTTTGTAATTACTTAGGGCTACGTAAAATAAAAAATATATAGCGAGGGTGCTTTATCACCTATTGCCTTAGACCAACTGGTTTGGGAGTCACTGCTAAAACCTTAGGTATTACAAGATGAGGAATTACGGTTTAATGTACGAACACATTTTGTAATCGGTCTTTAGTATCTCAAGAAATATTAACGGTCGCATGAATGATATGTGAGCAATTTCATCTAAAATTCACCAACTAAAAGTACTTTGGACGATGGACAAGAGTATGATAGTTTGAATTGAATTTCCAAGTGTAGAGGTGATACATACACACACGTGGGGGTATATGATTGGGGTTTTTGATGAGAGATAGAAATGAAAAATAGGACTTGTATATTCAGTAGAGATAATAAAAGTTCCTAAGTTGAGATGGAACCTTAGAAGGAAAATTCAAAAGATACTGAAAGCTAAATAAATTTACAGAACATATACAATCTTAAGTTAAATGATAAGTGAGAGTGAAAAATATGGGTTGATAATTTCTAAGTTAAAGATAATAGACTTTCTTGCTAGAATACAGAATTGAAGAATGAAAGTTAACAGGCCAAATTGATCGGATTTTGTAGGTAGTATCCGCTGAAGACCCTCATGAGACAACACTCCTCCTACTAGGGACACCTAGAGGTTTAACGGCTTGTTGCATGAGCTCAGTGCAATCGCGATTCCCTGCGAAAGTGAGGTTAGGATTTTTCGAGAATAAAAATAGTTTTGCTCGGGACGTGCAAAAGATAAGTTTGGGGGTATTTGTTCGTATCAGAATTTTACATTATTATATTCCCCAATCTTGATCATATTACAAATAAATAGGTGCTTTTGATCCATGTCTGCTAAATAGTTGCAGGTTACAGGTTCTCAGAACAATACAGTGAAATTCAGGAAAAGACGCTACAAATGTGACACTACGACCAACAAATAGATAAATCTGTATGATGCCGCCTACAGTTTAAGGAACAAACGAAGATCAACGAACAGTTCAATACACAAAATACAAGGGCAGCACAGGATTAAAGACTTCAATGTGAAGCTCACGGCGAAAAGTCCAAAATATTCTGCACTGTGGAAATCTGGAAGAAAATAGAAAATATTCTGAGGAACCAAGTGAAGAAAACAGAAGTAAACAGCAATATGAAGCAACCCTGGAAAGTTGAGACAGAGAACCCCCAAGATGGCCGTGGATCCGCAGCCAAACATGGCATTCCGCCGCGGTTCCGCGGCCGTGCAGTGCACGTGTCGGTGGGTGTCGGTGGTTTGACCCGGCTTTCTTAGGGTATTCTTGTAATTTCAAATGTGGATCAGATGTAAACCTTATGGTTTCTCCTATTTATAAATAGGAAAGCCTACAGCCTTTTTTGGGGCATGCCTCTTTTAATTTCTAGATCTAAATTTTATTTTCATTGTAATCGTCAAGAGATGTCAATAAAAGTAAATTTTTTTTCTTGCATTTTTCATTCGAATTTAATTTCTGCAATTTTCATATCTGTCTTTTATTATCTGCACATTAATTAGGTTATTAAAACAAAAATTATAAAAATGAATCTCATCGTAATTTCCCTAATAAGTGAGTAATTCCTCACTTTTTAGGGTTAGGATTGGGTGGGTTTGAGAGATGGACATCTCTCACTCCTTTCTTGCCCGTATAATACTGTAAATTAGGACTCTATGTGAATCAAACACACACCGCTCACTACGGCACCCTATCCTACGAGATAGCGGTGATTCCCTAGTTAGACCGGTTGTGGTTGATTTACATAGAGGTTAGGGCTAAGAGTTAAGAAAGGACGGACAGGGACCAAAAGGAAGAAACTACGTTTCTTCCTAGTCGTGCTAATCCCCTTTGTTGACTATTACCCTAACACCTATGTTCTTAATTAAGGCAAATGAAGCAGTGAGTAGAATTCTCTTTCTAAACTAACCTAATCCTAACCCTAGCAAGGTTTTAGATCAAATTAAATTCAATCTTAGTTTTTCTAAAATCAAAACCTACCAAAAATAGGACTTAACTCGTTAGAACAATAAGAAAAGAACACGTTTTTCCTGTGGACCGACCCGTACTCAACCGGCTAGCTACCAAGCGACACCGTTATTGATTGCGGTATATTCTTAACTTTGATTTTAAAACGCACGTACGCAAAAAGACAACCTATCACTGCTTCATTTCAAATTTTGAAAATTTGAACAGAGCTTTGCTCTGATTGGGGGAAACAAATGCCCCCCCACCGTTGCGCTCACGTGGCTTACACGTGAATGCAGCGGTGGCAGCATCTGTGCCCTTAGATTAACTTAGAAGTTGAAACGGCTCTCAGTATCTATAAATAGGGCCTTTGGCCCTTTGAGACGATCTCTGTACATTTTCTTACTTTTTTTCTGAGAATTATTTCTCCTTCAGAGCATAGCTCTTTGTCTTAAGAATTTTCTTAGAGACAGAACTCTGTCAAAAATTAAGGTAAAGATTAAATCTTTGAAGGGATGAGTTAATAATTTAGGGTTTCACCCATTAACAGAGCTTTGCTCTTTTCAAATCATATAGATTTTTAGGGTTTCTCAAAAGAGCTTTGCTCTTCATAGATCTAAAGCGGTCTTTCTTAGGGTTTCTTAACCCATTAACAGAGCTTTGCTCTTTTCAAATCATATAGATTTGTTAATTTTTCATGAAAACTCTTACAGTTTGTTCATAGATCTTGAAGATCTCAGAATTTTTGATTCATTAAAAGCTTTGCTTTAAGTTTTCTGATGGGTTATTCCATCATTTTACAGAGCATGGCTCTTCAGGATTTCTCTTGAGGAATTTTATTCCTTTCATCATCAGAGCTGACAGATGTCACTATTTTGTAGAGCATTGCTCTCATTGGGAGATTTACTCCTTGGCCCGAGGGGCCCTCATTAAATGAGAATCTTTTGAGGATTTCCTCATTTAATGACAGTCTCATCAAATGATGAGACTGTTTTATTAATAGTGAGAATCATCTAGATTGTGTGGGTCCCTTTTGGCCCCTTTTTACTGCATTACAGTGTGGTACGGATTTAAACTAGCAAGTACCGAACATGACTTGTAGCATTGACGGCTAACTTTGTTCTCCTTCTCACAAGTACCATGTCTTTCGATACTTCGTTTCCCTTTGTCCGTTAAGAAAGCGGGTTCCCTGCAGCGCCAGTAGACCGTGAAGTTTTCGCATTGATCAAGGATCACGACCCAGAGCGGAAGAATCTCCATTTATGGGGAATATGGTACAACCAGATCATCATGGGTCGGCGCAGCTTCTCTTGCGCAACACCTTCAGAGCCCATTTCGGCGATTCATTATGCTGACGTACCCCCGGTGAACTATGCCGTGGAGGTGGTTAATTGGACTTCAGAGGGTTGCCTTCAGCTCTCTATGGCTGCAATACCTGTACAACCGCCGATGGCTTTGGACATTCTAGGGCGGCGTATATGCCAGGGCGAGTCACTTCCTTTGGGACAGCCATACAACATAGGCTTGACTCCTCGTCGCTCAGCTGGATATCTGCAGTGGGCCCGATACATCTTATCGGCAAAGAAGTCGGAGCTGCTGAGGCTCGGGTTGTATCCCGTGATTTATGCTTCTCTGTTCCAGTATTCCACACCTCCAGCATGGTGGGTCAAAGCCTTTTTGGAACAATGGAATGTTCCAACTCACACCTTCCTTATGCTAGATCGGGAAGTTTCCATCTCTTTGGAGGAGCTTGCGGATATCTTCGGCATACCTATCAGAGGGGAGCATTATGAGGAGATCTTGCCCCCTGACCAGTATATTTTCGCTACCGGACTGGTGATGACGGGTCTAACCCCAGAGAATGCCATTCAGCACTGATTCCCCAGCTTGATCAAGGTGCTAAACATTTACGAGGGCCTATTTCTTGAATCTGGAAGCCATAGGGTTAGCTTTGCGGACTTCATCCCCCGTTTTCTCCGCCCAAAAGCTTTATCACAACAAGGTGAAAGGTTTGCCAAACTTGATGATCCTTTCGGTTTTGGCTTGGATATCCGGCCGTTAACGGAAGCCGATCAAAAGAGTTTCTTCCTTTCAAACGTCGCGATCATCCCCTTTTCAGAAATCGCCGCTCAGGACATTGATGAAGAAGCATTCTTTCTAGGGTTCCTCGGTTTGTGGTTAAGCTGGTTCGCGCTTCCTATGCACCCTCGCTACATGAGGCCGTCTGTCTTCTACCGAGCTCATCGGATGGTTGAAGGGAGACAGGTTGCTGTTGGGATTGCCGGGCTGGCTTATTTGTATCACGGCCTTACGTTGGCGGCCGACACTACTCAACCGGAGGTGCAGCCCGTGAACTTCCCGATGCATTATTTTACTTCATGGCTCGAGCTGCATATGCTCGGTGCTTTTGGAATGCACAAGTTACCCCATTTCTATGGAAACTTGCAATTTTCCATAGAGCATGCGGCTGGTCGATGCTTCCACTGTGGAGCCAAGTCAGCGAGGGGCTCGGGGTGTGATTCTTCGCCCGCGTACAGTCGGGGACGGCATGACCTTTGTTGATAAGGTCATGACGGTAAGGAATCCGCTAAGACGGTGCAGCCGCTGCGGGACACCTTTAAGGACGGAGCTTCTACCTTGAAAACTTGGGAGATTCTCCATTTTATTCGATCAGGCCGGGCTACTTGGTGTTCAGCTAGAACGACTCGGCTTTGTTCATGAGATATAACCCCCACCGTTTACCCAGCAATCAAGTTATAATCAGGGCGTTCCGCTCGAGGCATTCTTGGCAGAACCGGTTAATATTGAAGAGGGCATCCGGAGCGCTTTGCACCACTTCATGCGCCTAAACACAGGGTCCAATTTCTTTATCAGTGAGCCGAGTTGTGTTCCGAATGCCCTGAACATATACGTGGCATGGTATCAACACGCGATGGGTGCTGTTATCAAGGAGGTGAAGCGACTGTTGCTTGATCGCAAGGGTGTAGCCCCGGCTGGTAATCCGACCGTTCCCCTAAAGCAGTGGACCATCGTTCATCCTCCCCTGAGAGAAGCTGCTACGATTGTGGTCCCGCATGCCATATCTGAGCTTCCCCTTCCTCGTGCTCCCATGAAAGCGGTGGCTGTGGCATCTCCCGAGTCTGGCATGGGTTCGGAGATCGGGACTCATCGTCCAAAGGTGCCCACCAAGCGTAAGCATATGCTAGCGACTACCGGCACTCGCTCACAGAAGAGAAAGAAGTCAAAACTCTCTGCAGATTTTATATTCGGCCAGGAACCTCATGCTCCTTACAGCGAGGGCATAAGTGAATACGGGACCAACGAAGGCTTATTCATGGCACCGGACGATACTGATCTAGAGGATGCTATTGCAGCTTCCGAGCGATTAGCTAGCCACAAAGTAGGACTGGTCACCCTTGCACAGTCAGGTAGAATTCAGTTATATCTTTTCGCTGTTACGTTTTTATTATCATACTTTGACTAACACTTCTTCTTCAACAGACATCTCCACTGAAGAAGCTCTTGTGGCTTCTCTCAAGATTTTTGAAGAGGAGGAAAGGCTTCGTGCTTTCTTGGGCATTGGTACATTTCGGCTTACTGTGCCTTCATTGCCATTTTTATGGGTAAACTAATTCTTCTTTTCCATCTTATTGCAGGGACTACCTTGACTCAAGTTATCCCAAGTGCAGTGCCGATCGTGAGTGGTGACGCGGCGACGCTCCCAAGGCCGGCTGCCGAAGTCCTAGCTCCCCCAGTATTACCGAAAGAAGCTTCGCTCAAACAGCCGATGACGGACGCTGTAGAGGCTCCAGAGATAGAACTTGGTTCGGACGATGATGTCTCCTTGGCGGAGGTCTTGAGGAGGTCAGCTCTGGTGGCTCAGGCTGAAAGGAAGCGTAAGAGGCGTGCAGCGAAAGAACGTGATGCCGCCTTGGCTGTTGGTGCAGGCTCGAGCACTGCTTCCCTTGTCCCTATTTCTCCAGAAGGTGCTCTGGCTACCCTGTCTACCGCTCATAGACAGGCGGTACGCGCAGCTCGGGAAGTAATTGAAAAGCCGTTCCAAGGTAACGTAACACTGGTTTTTTTATTAGAGTTTTATCTTCTGATTGTCATATATCATACCCTGCAGGGCCAAGTCCTGATGAGGAGGTGGTAGGCGAGATGACGGCAACCACCGAGCCTGGAGTGGATACTCTCTCCCAGGAGTCCGGGACTGCTCCAATTGCTGCTCTTTCCACCTGCGATTCCCTGTCCTCGCCTGGCATTGCGAGTGTCACGACGGCTCTCGTGGAATCAGGGGACGATGCCACGGGCGGCGAGACCATCCTCCCGAATGAGATTGAAGAAGTCGCGACGCTTGGTGATGCTTCCGTCGCAGTTTTGGCTGATAACCTATCTGGTAGGTCTCGGGTCGTTGTATTCTTTTCGTTTTGCAATCCCTTTGGGTCCCTTCTAATTACATTTTGTTCCTTTCGAGTATAGGTGTGGTGAGCGCTGAGGTTGTCCCATCTGAAGAAGCATCACCAGATGTCGCTCTGACGGTCGATGTCCCTTCGTCTCCTCTTATATCCTCTCAAATGCAGGAAGGTATGGGTTTGCGATTAATTTAGATCGGGGACAGCATCTTTCGTGTACTGTCCATGTATTGTCGTAATTTTGCAGGAGTTATTTTTGATTATCTGTATCAAGTTTTGAACTCGCACTTCTCCTTTCATTCGAAAATCGCTTTGCCTGCCGATGCCGGTGAGTATAGTTTTTTTTTAACGACGTCTTTTCCTTTCTTCAACGGGCAGCCATGTCAGTGCTAATTCTTCTTTGTATTACTTGTAGCCTTACAAATTGAAAGAGGGGATGAGGGTATCATCGCGCCACCAGTATCCCAGCTCTGCCCCCTGTTGCAGCCGGTATAGTAGACTCTATTGTTCATATATTTTTTCTTTATTTCTTGAGCCGACATCTGACTATGATTTGTTTTGCAGCGGTCGCACCGACTCCAGCTCCCTTCGATTCTCGAATTCCAATGTCGGAAGGGCCCTTTGTTAAACGCCCATCTTTCAGGGGTGCCGCGAATAGCCTGTGAATGTTAAGTGATTTCGTCGAGGATCTTGACGCCGAGGCTTTCGCGTCTGCTGCGGATTTTGCTGCTGAGGTTAATCTCATGTTGGCGATGCTTGCGAACTTCCATAGCGAGGGCGTTGTCGAGTCTTGGGTAAACTACTGCAGGAAGATCGAGGCCTGTCTGCATAAGATTGAGCTCAGGCGTCCCGTTCCAGAAATGTTGACTTCGAATTCTCAACGGGCCGCATGGGTTGAGCAGAGTGTTCCTTTCTTCCGCCATTCCGAAAAAGAAGCGACCTTGAGGCGAAAGGAATGCGATGAGGCTTCAAGTGAATCCGCCCGGCTGCGTGTCCAAGTTGAAGCAAACGCTGCGCAATTGAGGGCTGTCTTTGACAATTTGCGACAATGCATTTTAGACGGACTAGCACTAAGGAAAAAGCTCGACCTTCTGGAGCGGGTTACGCAGAATCGCGAAGTTGCTCAACGGAAAATCGATGAGAAACTTTCATCTGGCTTGGAGCAACGGGATCGAGTCGAAGAGAAGCTGGCCGTAGCGGCTGGTCATGAAAAGGAGCTGAGAGGAGCGCACGAGCAATTGGTTGACTTATTGAAAACACCTCCTTCTCAGTAGCTGCCTTTGTATCAATTAAACCTTTGTAATCTTTGAATAACATGTATCCATTTTTTATTCTTTTATATGATTCGTCTTGTATTCAATTGAATTCATGAATAAAAGATACACACATTTTTTATCTCCCACTGTTGCTTTCTTCTCTTTGCTGTGTTGTTGCCATGTGATTTTAGAAAGTGTGGCATGTAGATAGTATGTAGCTGTCCATCTTGGACTCTTTGCAGGGTGGTGATGGCTTAGGAAACAGGGTTATGATCTGCCACCTAAGACTTTTCAACTTTATAAGCCCTGAGGGTCTCACAAAGACTTTTCTCTCTACGAGTCGAGAGGATCTCGTAGGTGTATTTTCTCCTTATGAATCGTGAGGATTCCTAAGTGTGTTTTTCTCTTGAGAATCGTAAGCATCTCACAAGAGAATTTTCTTCCTTACAAGTCGAGAGGACTCGTAAGTGATTGATGAGTTAACTTGCTCCCGAATCAAAGCATTGCTTTGACGGGGAGGTCGAGAGTTGACTTTGGCCGTTTTCCACGGGGTCAGGACTGACTTTAGCGGTGTTCTACGGTGTCGGAGGGTTGACTTTAGCCATACGGGGTCAGGACTGACTTTGGCCATACGGGGTCAGGACTGACTTTGGCCATACGGGGCAGGACTGACTTTCTCCATACGGGGTCAGGATTGACTTTGGCCATACGGGGTCAGGATTGACTTTGGCCATACGGGGTCAGGATTGAATTTATCCATACGGGGTCAGGATTGACTTTAGCCATATGGGGTCAGGATTGACTTTCGGTTGTCTGTGCACCGCCGAGCCATGGAACTGGGAACTTTGCCACGGCTCCGAGATAGTCTCTAGGCTGTAGATGTCTCCATCGAAATCTGGAACCAGGGACTTTGCCGTGGCTCCGTTTGGTGGATGTCGTGTCTGTTTCCTGCTGGAATGAGGAGGAACGTCGTTGATGATCTCTAAGTTGTAGATGTCGCCGTTGAAATCGGGAACTAGGGACTTTGCCATGGCTTTGTTTGGTGGATGTCGCGTCCGTATCCTGCTGGAATGAGAAGGAACGCCGTTGATGATCTCTTGAGACACAGATGTTGCCATCGAGACTTGGCTCTCTTTCTGATGGAGCCTGGTGTGATGATATGGTTCCCTCTTTGTTTATGCCCCTGGATTGTTTACAGGGATCGATGTGTTCTCACCTGTAGGGAAAAAAGATTGATTTCATTTTTTTTCTTTCCGCGATACTCTATCATTTCTGCTTTTTGTATCGTGAAAGTTGCGATAGCCCAATCATTTCGGCTATTTTTCACGGTGCCCAATCATTTCGGCTATTTTTTTACTCGCTGCTTTTTATTGCGAGTTGCCCAATCATTTCGGCTATTTTGTATGCATATATTTTACTTGCTGATTTTGTTGCAAGTTGCCCCATCATTTCGGCTATTTCATATGCATTTTTGGCTCGCTGATTTTTTATCGCGAGTATGGAACTTGGAATCTGATGCCAGTCTTAGCATCAGCATCGCTGCGACTGGAATATTACCAGGAGCGAATCATCATTTTCCTTGAAAGAACTTAGAATTTGATTCCGAGTCAGGCATTAGCATCGCTACAACTGGAACATTGGCAGGAGCGAATCATCATTTGCCTTTGTCGATTTAAACAAAGATGGCTTAGCAAACAGGATTAGAATTCTGTCGACTAAGGCTTTTGACTTCATGAGCCGTAAGAATCTCATAAAGGTGTTTCTCCATATGAGTCGTGAAGATCTCGTAGGTGAATTTTCTCCTTAGGAATCGTGAGGATTCCTAAGTGTGTGTTCTCTTATAAGTCGTAAGGATCTTACAAGAGTATTTTCTCTTTATAAGTCGAGAGGACTTACAAGAGTTTGTTCATCGAATGAGGGCATTCCTTGTCGTTGGTGGAACTCGGAAAGGAAATGATTATTTGTTCCCGTGGATTGTATACAAGGGTCAGTATTAAACCGCTTATAGGGCAATCTGAGAAAGGTGACGGCTTAAGAACAGGTTCAGATTCCTGTAGCTTAAGGCTTTTGAATCTTATGAGCCGTGAGGGTCTCATAAGAGGGTTCTCCTTACGAGTCGTGAGGATCTCGTAAGTGTAATTTCTCTTTAGGAATCGTGGGGATCCCTAAGTTTGTCGCTCCTTTGTGAGTCGTAAGGATCTCACGCAGGTATTTTTCTCCTTACAAGGTCGAAAGGATCTTGCAAGTGTCTTTTAACGAGATTGCGCCCTTTTGAGTTTTCACAAACTCGCCGGTAGCCCTGCTGTTTTTACTCACAGAGCCCTTTCGGATTTTCATCCATGCCCATCTTTCTTATGGACATATATTTTTTTTGTGAGTATGGAACACAAGATCTGATACCAATCTTAGCATCAGTATCGCTGGACTGGAATGTTGTCAGGAGCGAATCATCATTTGCCGTGAAAGGACTTGGAATTTGATACCAATTTAGTGTAAGTCCACGGTAGTGCCCCGGCCGTCTAACAGACGCCAAACGCGGAACAAAAACTTTTTACAAACTGGCGCTATCGTGTACCGTAACCCGGATCTGCCATTAAAGCTAAACTAATAAATTACAAAGTGGGTAGAAACGTTATACCGAATGATCCGAGTCCTTCGGTCTTCAACCATCATCCCACGCTTTGTTGCGGCTGCTCCGATCTCCTGAATCTCCAATCTTCTCATCCAGGTGGCACCACGTCGACGGATCTTTAAACGGTCTCCCGCCTCTGAACTGAGGCAACTCGGTCGTCAAGTTTGCTAAAAGAGACGACAAAGCTGTTGTAGAGAATGAGTAGAACACTTTGTCTCGTTACGTCCAAAGCTATGGACGAACGGTTAATGAAGTTGCCTTTTTGGATCGGGTGATGGAATAAAATGAACTATGAAATTTCCATACACCTAAACTATATTCTTTTTCCAAATGAATCAACCATGCATTTGCAAAGAGGGGCCGGCCACTTATTTGTAGGAGGGAGGTGAGTGTAGGAGAGATGAGAGGGTGACCATAAAGGAAAGCTTCTCACAAAATATCCTAAGCAATACAAAACCTCATTAATGCAAACCAATCACAATTAACCTAGTCACCTTATTATTAAATGCACCATTAATGACCAAATGACTCACTATCCTTGTCACCCTCTCTAGAACCTTCTAGAGCACTGACTCACCTCATCAAAAAAGATAAATCCGTATTTAACCGAATGTCAAAATACGGCTGATAGAAAACTGGAAACTGGCAACTTCCAAAAGCGATCCCGAAACGGATTTCAGGATAACCCCGTATTAGTATAAACATACCCGCATTTGTATTACGACCGAATACAAATGCAACTGAGACAAAGATATTATATCTACACAGTATAATACTGGGTTCCGGCTTAAACCAAAGCCTACCAGTATTATCTGTCCGAAAAATGACACGTGCGAAAACGCGCGTGTATTTTCCGAATCTTTCCATAAATCCATACGACCTCTACAACGTTTCGCCCGAACTTGAGAAAGTGTCTGTGGGGGACTCTAATGACTCATCAACA
Source organism: Agapanthus africanus (assembly GCA_030015575.1). Taxonomy (NCBI): domain Eukaryota; kingdom Viridiplantae; phylum Streptophyta; class Magnoliopsida; order Asparagales; family Amaryllidaceae; genus Agapanthus; species Agapanthus africanus. The sequence goes on along the minus strand of JASDDO010000024.1, from coordinate 888,674,747 downwards.
CACTGGCACTGGGTATAACCTCTAGCACGTTAGAGGTACGAGCTGTACGTAACGTTTGCCTATGTATTGATTGGAAGGGAAGCTGACGAGCGAACTCATCTATAAACCCTACTGAGCCTGACAGTGACAATGTATATACAGTCCGGTCCGTTCGTCTAAAGAGTATCGCATATCGACTCTAGGGAGTGGATAAAGTCAGACCTCTAATAACGCGATAAATCGTGTCGGCATGAAGCCCATCACCACCTGAGAAACTACTGATCCAAATCAGTAATTCTCCACTACCTCGGCCGAGGGTTTCTAGTAATGGCCACCCGTGCACTGTGCGACATCAACCCCCAATACCGGGAGAGACGAATCCCCGACGATCCGCTCACAGCCTCCATGTGGCTCGGGACTGTACCCAAAAAATACCTATTTGCACAACTCCTTTGAGCGTGGTAGGGTATAAATCAAAGTACAGTGGGAACTCATACGAGATAAATGACAATCTCAGGTCGACAAACTAACCTGTACACATGTCACCAGGGAACTGCTATCTGAGGATATGTATAATACCAACTAGCATGTTCCCGGCGAGTCCTGTCCGGTGTACTCATAACCTAACTGACACCAGTGTCCTGTATACATCTTAGGTGATCCAACTGACACCAGTGGCTTGTGACACCGGCCACCGCCCCTCGTCGGGGTCTCGACTGTATACACTAGTCTACTCTGGAGTATCGATGCCCTATCTCGAAACTCCCACGACTAGGGACACTTTAAGGATGTGCTTATAGACCCCAGCTCCCACGTATATGATCACCATCATACTGCTGGCTGTCAAGCAGAATCCTATGGGCTCTATCATCATGCAATAGTGAACTAAAGCATGTATACGATGATAAAGACAAACCAGATAGCATACTATCATCTCGAGCAAGACTGTCATATCGGTATAGGTCCTGCCTCAATCATTGCAATCACGTACCTGCGATCCAATAATTGACTTTAAGGGCACTGTCTCCAACAATCTCCCACTTGCACTTAAGGCTAATTATTGCGATGTCGCATACTCACAGCCCGTGTGATACCGAACATTCAACTCCTCTACTAATCAGTTTCATAAAGCTAGTTTGTAAAACTCTTGTGTTCAAGGAATAACCTCAGTGAGTGGATCCGCCCTGATGTTTCTTTCTATGTTTCTCTTAATCTCAAGTTCGCGGAGAAAGCCATCTCCCGAATCGAGTAATTACCTGTCTTAGAATATGTCTGGATATCTGATGGGACCTAGTTCATAAATGAACTCCAAATCCAAACTTCTTAGACTGTATCGATAACTGAACCTAATCAGTATCCAGCACCATACCTCCCACAGTATCCTCTTGGACCACCTGTCCATAATACTGTCCCTCATCATAGGGAAAACTATAACTCTGACAATCACTTTGTCATCCATGTCACTTTTGAAGCCTGGAATGATAACCGTCTCCCGAAAGAGGCCGCCGTCATCAAATCTGTAGAACATGCACTTATGTTCTAAAACTGTTTCCTTATGTTTCTTCAGGATTGGATTAATATATACTTATAGCATCTAGTGCAAAAAACAACATCTGGTGTGGTACTTGACATCTCATGATTTACTCAATTGCCTAAGCAAGTGATCTGCCAATCATGCGCATCCCTCTCTCCTTTAGTCTCTAAGACACCTTTAGAGAGGGTGACTCCATCACCTGCAGGTACACCACCATGCAAGGAGTCATCTATTTTAAAATACTATTAGAATACTGTCAAAGTACCCACATTGGGAAACTACCCAAATCTAGATCTAAAACCATAGATCTAGTAACCAGAATGTCAGATATTATATCCATATCCTGTGTGAAGAAACAACTGTGTGAGAATCACAGTACAACCGATTGTAGTATAGGAATTTTACTTCCTACTCTATGTATGTCATCCAAATACCAGGAAATCACACCCTACTACCTTCTTAACAGATCCATCCCCTATTCTGATGAAGTCAAAGCCATGACTGTCAAATCAAAATTAGATGATCTTTCTCTGCTATATCTGCTCATGTCTATAAATAGACATAAGCTACTTGCCCACTATGCTTCCGCTGCTCCCACTGACTACGACAACCCTCTGGCAGAATAATATATACGTACACTTCTAAAGCTAGTTTAGAACGACGCTATACATATCCTCCTGCCATGTCTCATAGCCTGGAACAACAGTAGTGTCAAGTCTGGGTAAACAAGAACCTCTCTGTCACCGTCCTTGAGGCTACCGAAGTACCTCTTGGGTGTCTGAGGTTACTCACCATATCTGCGGAGTGGCTATTGGAATGTCAAACCTGATTGAATATATAGGTCCTATTAAATTTTTCGTAATCGTTTGCGGTTCTGGAATCACTTCCAGTTCTACCATACTCCCACTACTGTTTTCTGAAAAAATCCATTTTACTAAAACTGTGGCGAGTCAAGAATAATATCACTATTGATCTTCCAGATGGTAAAAAAGTCAACCCTCGTCGAAGCCAGGGTCAACCCACAAACTGCCATTACAGAAACGTGCCTTGAGTTATCCAGTGTCTGGTTTTAAGCATAAGCTGGACAACTCCCCGTACCTTAACATCATTAAGATATGAACCGTTCTATATCCAATATAGAAACAGAGGCACTAATTTAATTGGAACCAGATTCTAATCATGCAGTTGTCTTCAGTGCATATCAACTTAATGGAGAGAGGCTAATTAGCATTACTCAACTTAGGAATGTATCCAATTATGAGTAACCTGAAATAGAAACAAGTTTCTCAAAACCATTACTATCATCTGAATACCAATCACAAGAATCTACATCTTCAATCTCTTTGAAGAATCTCGATACTTGCGATACCTTGTTCTCTACTTTATTCTTATACCCACAACTTCACAAAACTTAGACATTGTATTTCTACGAAACACTTGTCTAAATACTAGAGAAGTCATAAGTAAATAGAACATAGCACGAGGACCAACCCTTTTGTCCTGATGGACACTGGACAACATACAATACTCTGTATAAGTCCTCTGAGTTGAATAACTCAAAACCTGTGCGTCGTAGGTTGAAAACTGTACCCAGGCGATTTCCTCAAATATCACCAATTACAACGAATTCCGATATAATGAGGATGATCACCTAATTCCCAATATCTTACTCCCACTCATCATCTGAAAAAACCATACAGATATGAGAATGAAACCTGGTAAATACATACCCTGGAGTAAGTATCTAATCGGGAAATCAGTTTTCCTTTAACAATGCACTGAAACATTAAAATGTTTCGTAGGGGTATCCTGGTATTCTTAGTAATGCCTCTTCCATAATCCAATTCATGACTATAACCGTATATTTCTTTGCCATCTCTCCAAATTCCTTTATTTGTCTTTAGTCGTTACCTTCTGTACACCTTCGTTAGGCTACATAGTTTTCTTCCTTCCCTACCATTCGGCACCAGCCTATGGTTTGGAAGAAGACTATCCAAGAAGCATAATAGGTGTACCCTCCTAAACCAAGGAGTACTCGCAACTTGAGAGAAGGTGATGATAAAAGACAACTGAATAATACCTTATTCTATTTAAAGGTGAAATAGGAGTGGCGATGAAGTACGTGATTTGGTCGTGAATGATAACAGTCGCAATTTACTTTGCCTTCTTTCTAATCCCTTTATCTTGTCTTTACATATTATCTTCTGCACACCCTACTTAGGCTAATTGGTTTTCTTCATTCCCTACCTTTCGGCACCTGCCTATGGTTTGGAAGAAGACTATCCAATAAGCATAATAGGTGTACCCTCCTAAACTAAGGAGCCCTCGCAACCTGAGAGAAGGTGATAATAAAAGACAACTGAATAAACCAATTCTATTTCTCCTGAACCTGGATCCATCCTCGGAGAAATCCCTTCGAGTTCGTATATAATCATACGATGGATCTATCCAATGGAAGTGGATATCCGTAGTAATACGGGGTGTTCTGAGAAATACAAAGGGTAAAAGAAGGAGCGGCAATGACTTATGCAACTCAGATAATCCAAAAGCCAGTATTTTAAGAAGGTTCGGTCAACTTGGTCACTTAGTCATAGTCTAGGGTTAGTCAAAGGTCGCTGCCAAAGAGAGAGAGAGAAAAGAAACACTCTGCGTGCACTCTTACCTAGATCAGAATGGTTATCATTTTATCTAATCAGGAAACCTCCCACTGTAATCTCAAATTCTCCTCCAAACCTGAAAGAAGAATTAGTCGGGATCACCCGAAGAGTAAACCAACTCATCAGTGAGAATCGAGATCCAACTATCATCGCATGATAACTTGATGGAAGCCACTCAAGTTAATACACTCCAAAAGGTATGCGCATGCCTGGCAAGTTTCCTGTATGTTTGAAACTCCCGATATGATTTTTTCCCCATGCTCTTATGACCTTGGCGTTGGTCAAAATATCATAAGTCACATGTCAAGTTCTGCCCGTCATTGTCCTGGTCAATTTGAACCCACCCGCACATGTCCCTGACGTTGGCCAAATAGCAAAACTACTGTCCCAAACCAACTCATCTATCTATGCAACAAATGAAATACCCCAGCAGCTACCAAACACTATGCCCTGGCGTTGGTCAAATGCATAGCTTGAATACTACTGACTATCCATAAGAAATGACGGAGGCTACAGCTGGTTTTTGGCGAAAAACTTTTAACGTAATGAACTTGATCTCGTTGAAGGAAACTGATAGCTTTTAATAAAAATATAGTGGTGAAAAACCTTTGCTAAAGAGGTCACTCCCGGTGAAGGGATCTCGGCTCTTTCCTCGTGGAATGAGGTGCAGGATATTCCAACTGAATACCGCGATGTAAAGCAACTTGTAATCGACTATATTGAATTTATTACCCTGACGCAAACTTCTGCCCAAGGGGTCACTCCCGGTGAAGGGATATCGGCCCTTGCCTCGTCGAATGAGGTGCAGGATATTCCAACTGAATACCGCTATGCAAAACAAAGGAAACATCTTTGTAATAACACTTTTTAAAATTTGTTCCAACAACATCAAATATAGGTTTGTTTTATCCTTGCATTGATAAGAATCAATGCAGTCCCATCAATCAATCACACCAGAAAAGAACGAAAATAAAATGTACATACATGCCATCCGCATTCAACCACTGGGTCCCGTCATCACCCGTTAGGTTACTTAACTAACGACAGAGAGGGGGCTGGACTAGTGCGGGTGAAAAACATATACAACATCTAACAGTATATATACCAATATACAATAATCGCTCCAGGCGTGACAATATGCAACATTACAGAAAAGTAATAAGCATCACAGAACAATACAGATAATCTGGGATCCCCAGGTTTCACAGAGCCGCTACTGAAACCTGACGTTCCCCTGGTCGTGTGGATAGCCTGTGCACTGAAACCTAGACCCCTACGGGTGCGGCAAGTTACCCGCCAAAACCTGAAGCGAGGTAGTCCCCACAGCATAGTGAATGGAACACCCGGCACTTCATGGAATCCGGTAAATTGAGCACCCCTCCTTGGGTCAACCTGTACCCCGTACGAGTGCGGCGAATAGTCTGCCAATTCTAGAGTAAGGTCCCTCTGCCTCTCAAAACCATGAGATATGGACCCGTTGCCCTCCAGAACCCGGCTATCCGTGTACTCCTTCGTGGGATAAAACTAGTACAGAAATAAAAATATGTACAACAGGTACATCGACCTCAACCTGGTCGTGCCCCAAAAGAATATTATACAACAGGCAGTAACGGCAGTCCACATGTTGGACGCTCGCCCCGCAATATCAAATGTACAAATAAATCCAAACTGCACTATCATTGCACCCTGCTATCCACCACGACATATCCGCAACATCACAGCACAACACAGAACATTAACGCGAATGTCACGTTCACAAACCCGTCTAAAAGAACTATAGCAATCAGACGCGGTTTACCAATCAAATGACATTCCCGGTCGGAGATATAATGTAAATACTGCATACTAACAAGTTTAAAATTTCGATCGACTAAATTTCCCGAAGTGGGCCCCACGTACATCTGGTGTACAGTAACAAAATCTGGGCCCAAACAAATATTACCAAAAACCACAATTCCCTGCATAGAAGCCCCTTTAAAAATTTGAGGCACTGTTCCCACTAAACGGCCGCGAAACCGCTGTCAAACCCTAGGTTTGACCGCGGTTCCGCGGTCGTTATATGGGATCACGTGACCAAAATTGTACGGCTTTCTTAAAAAAGCCTGCTTGTTATACTGTGATATGTAAAATAATTTTTGGAACAGTTTAAAAATCAACAGAAACTTTGAATACAGAAAAATGTAGTTTCGGAAATTCCGTTCGATCGATCTTGTAAACGTGTTAGCACAAGTTAGTATAGCTTAATGGTGAGGCTCTAATACCACTGTAAGTCCACGGTAGCGCCCCGGCCGGCTAAGACGCCAAACGCGGAACAAAAATTTTTACAAACTGGCGCTATCGTGTACCGTAACCCGGATCTGCCATTAAAGCTAAACTAACAAATTACAAAGTGGGTAGAAACGTTATACCGAATGATCCGAGTCCTTCGGTCTTCAACCATCATCCCACGCTTTGTTGCGGCTGCTCCGATCTTCTGAATCTCCAATCTTCTCGTCCAGGTGGCACCACGTCGACGGATCTTTAAACGGGCTCCCGCCTCTGAACCGAGGCAACTCAGTCGTCAGGTTTTCTAAAAGAGACGACCAAGATGTTGTAGAGAATAAGTAGAACACTTTGTCTCGTTACGTCCAAGGCTATGGACGAACGGTTAATGAAGTTGCCTTTTTGGATGGGTGTTGGAATAAAGTGAACTATGAAATTTCCATACACCTAAACTATATTCTTTTTCCAAATGAATCAACCATGCATTTGCAAAGAGGGACCGGCCACTTATTTGTAGGAGGGAGGTGAGTGTAGGAGAGATGAGAGGGTGACCATAAAGGAAAGCTTCTCACAAAATATCCTAAGCAATACAAAACCTCATTAATGCAAACCAATCACAATTAACCTATTCACCTTGTCATTAAATGCACCATTAATGACCAAATGACTCACTAGCCTTGTCACCCTCTCTAGAACCTTCTAGAGCACTGACTCACCTCATCAAGAAAAGATAAATCCGCATTTAACCGAATGTCAAAATACGGCTGATAGAAAACTGGAAACTGGCAACTTCCAAAAGCGAAGTCCTTTTTGGCTGTTTTGAACGTAGTTCGATACGCCCAGAGAGCTTCATGCAGTCACTTGTGCCAGTCCTTTTTATTTTTAGGCACCGTCTTTTTAACGATCTTCGTCAAGGTCTTGTTGAAAGCCTCAGCCAGACCGTTAGCTCGGGGATTGTAAACCGAAGAATATCTCCAGTATATATTATGTTGTTATGTGAAGCAGCTGATTTTGTGGCTTCTGTAGGCCGGCCCGTTATCGGAGATAATCCGTCGTGGAGTGCCGAACCGATAGATGTCGTGTGTCTTGAAGAAATGGAGGATATTCTCTGTCTTCACTTCTCTTAGTGGTACTGCTTCTGCCCACTTGGAGAAGTAATCAGTTGTCGCCAGTATGAACCGATGTCCTCTGGATGATGCTGTTTCAATGGGCCCGATTATGTCAGTTCCCCACATTTCGAATGACCAACTAGCCACTGTTGGATGAAGCGGATTTGGATGCTGGTGGATAAAGTCCCCGTGAATTTGGCACGAGTGGCACTGCTTCGCGTATTCGAGGCAGACTTGGATCATTGTGGGCCAATAGTAGCCCATCTTTTTGATCTTCAGTTTCATCTTCGGCCCGTCTTGGTGAGAACCGCAGAGTCCGTTGTGAGTTTCTTGGACGACTCTTCTTGCTTCTTTCGGTCCCATGCATCTTAGCCATAGAGAGTCGAACGATCTCTTATACAGAATATCATTGACGAAGGAGAAAGACAGAGCTCTTTTCATGAGTTGATGTCTTGAGGACGCATCTTCAGGTGTCCGACGGGATTTGAAGTAGTCTATAAAGACTTCTCTCTAATCCTTGACCTTTCCCTGGTCCTTTATCTGTAGGGCCACTTGCTTGGCTGCTTCCTTTTCTTCAAACGACTCCGGAGATATTTCTGCCGGTGCGAGAACCCGATGACTTTGCACAATGATTCTCACATCATCGAGGTTTATGTCAGTCAGTTCTCTAGCGAGTTTGGCTAACGCATCCGCTTTGCTATTTTCTCCGCGCGGTATGCTTTCCAGGGCGTATGAGGGAATTTGAGTTAGCAATTGTTGCACTCTCTCCCCGTACTTTACCAACTCTGGTTTGCACATTTGATAGTCTCCATTTACTTGAATAACGACTAGCTGGGAGTCTCCGTATATGAGGAGGTTTTCGATCCCTATGTCGACAGCGATTTCAAGACCTGCTATCAAAGCTTCATATTCTGCTTTATTATTTGTCCTCGGTTCTGTTAGGGAAAAGGCAAAACGCATTATCCCTCCTTGTGGAGTCACGAAGATAAGGCCTACCCCAGACTTGATTATGGGGGAGCTGTGCTTTCGCTTCTTCATGGAAGATGCCCCGTCGAAGTAGAGTTCCCATCGGGTGTCACCCTCTCCTTTCTTCCCATCGATCGTGTCAAACGCATACTCGTCTGGCAATTCTCAATTTAGGGGTGAATCGACAGGTATGGGTGCTCGGCGAGGAAGTCGGCGATGACCTGGCCTTTCACTGCCTTGAGCGGTCGATATGTTATCGATAACTCTATCAAGTGTAGGGCCCATTTAGCGAGCCGTCCTGTTAGTATGGCTCTTGACATCAAATATTTGAGAGGATCTACCTTTGATATGAGATGGACCTCATGCGCCAACGCATAGTGCCTGAGCTTCTCTATCACGAAGATCAACACCAGGCAGTGTTTTTCAATGCGAGAGTAGTTGTTTTTTGCCCCCAGGAGAACTCGACTCAAATAGTAAAGGGCTCTCTCCTTCCCTTGGTCGTCCTTCTATGCCCATAGTACGCTTAAGGAATCTTCAAGGGCTGTTGTGTATAAGATGAGAGGCTTTCCTTTGACCGGAGCGGTCAGCACCGGCAGATTCTGCAGGTATTGCTTGATTTCGTCCAGTGTGCTTTGGCATTTACGATCCCAGACGAAAGGGGTCCCCTTCTTCATTAGATGACTGTAGGGGCGGCATTTGCCGGAGAGGTTGGCTATGAACCTCCGGATATATGCAAGCTTTCCTTGGAGAGACCGCGGTTGCTTGAGAGTTCTTGGCGGAGGCATCTCCATGATCGCCTTGATCTTTGACGGGTCTATTTCAATGCCCCGGTGTCGTATGATGAATCCTAGGAATTTTCCTGAGGAAACTCCGAACGCGCATTTGAGAGGGTTCATCTTCAGATTGTATTTTCGAAGACGTTGGAACACTATCTTCAGATGCTCCCAATGCTCATCGTGCGATTTGCTCTTTACCACGAGGTCATCAATATAGCACTCGACGATTTCGTGTATGAGGTCATCAAAAATCTTCGTCATGGCCCTTTGATAGGTAGCACCGGTGTTCTTTAGACCAAAAGGCATCACTTTGCAGCAGAATATGCCTAGCGGGGTCCGGAAGGCAGTATGCTTCTGGTCTTCGGGATGCATCTTTATTTGATTGTACCCTGATGAGCCGTCCATGAAGGAGAAAACTTCGTGAGTGGACGTGTTGTCTATCATCAGCTCGGTGACCGGTACGGGAAAGTCATCCTTTGGACAGGCTTTGTTGAGGTCCCGAAGTCTACGCAGATGCGTACTGTCCCATTTTTCTTCATCACTGGGATGATATTGGCAATCCAGTCAGGATACTGAACCTCTTGGATGAAGCCGGAATCGATTAGCTTCTTGACCTCGGCGTTGATGCTCATTTCAAGCTCGAGCCGCATTCTTCTCTGCGCTTGTTTGACTGGATCGACGTCCGGAGATATCGCCAATTTATGCACCGCTATTTCCGGATCTAGCCTCGGCATCTCGGAGTAGTTCCATGCGAAGCAGTCTTCATACTGCATGAGCACGTCTTTGAGCGTAGCCACCTTTTCTTCAGACAACAGCTCACTGACAAACATCGGCCGTGGGTCGTTTGCCGTTCCCAAGTCGATTTTTTGAGGTTATCTGCAGTAGTATGTATCCCATCTTCTAGCTCTTTTGGCGTCGGTGGAAACTCTGAGATCACTCCGTCATCAATTTTGAAGCACCAGGAGAGATCATCCATATCTTTGGGCACTCCTTCTTTTATCAGTGTTATTACGTGACAGATGCGAGATCGCTTCCAAGACCGATGTTGATCCGGCTCTACTCTCGCTGCATATGTGGCTTTCGGTTCATGCTTCTGTGGTGAGGTGACCCTCCAACTGCTAGATAAAGTGAACCTGCCTTGCTGATACTGATCTTCTATCCAGTCTTTGAATGCGAAGCCGTCTTCGAGAGGATGTCCTATCGCTCGGTGTTAGGAGCAATAATCCGGGTGAGAGACCTCGCCTGCTTGTTCGGGGTGTTTGGACTCCGGGAGCATAATCATTTGATGTTTTATGACAAGATCGAATATCTTTCTTGTCTTGTCTTGTCTTGGGGAAAAGAATATGCTCGACCCATCTTCTTTATAAGAGACGGATCCCGGCTGCTCAATTTTCGATCGCGAGGCTTCTTGGACCCGCATTGCCGCTGTCGAACATTTTTTCCGTTCTTCGTTTTATTTTTGCCTCCTGTTCCCTCATGGGAACTGAATAAAGTAGCAAAGAAATACACAAGAGAAGCATCACGTGTCCACATGTGATCGGGCATCACGTGGGGACACGTGACCTTCTATGGGCAAAGTTATAGGCGCTGAGATACACAACTTGAGATGGAGTCATGTGCCAACACGTGATGGGTCTTTAAGCCCACTAAAAAGAATTAAAAGGTATAATAAAACAGCAAGAGAAAACCCCATTGGGGCATCACATGCTCACACGTGACGGGGGTCACGTGCCAATACGTGATGGGTTCCTAAGATCTCTGAAATAATAGGTCAATCATAAGGTCACGTGCCAACACGTGACAGGCTCTTAAACCTTCTGAACTAATAGAATTAAATTCTAATTAAGAAGGAATCAAAAAGCCTAACTGGAAAAATATTTCTCTAAATCTTTCCAAACGAAAATGATTATGCTCTATAATGTGGAGCACCGTTGGATTAAAAATCCAATGGTGATAAAATCACTAATTTATAGAAAGATTCTATACAAGAAAAGATTTTCCTAAAATCTGCCAGGAACAACAAACAAAATATCTTTTGGATTAAAAATCCAATGGTGAATAAAATTCACTGAGTGATCTAAAAGATCATGATTGATTACAAAATCAATTAAAATCTTTCAATGAAAGATTGACAAAAAAAACCGATTCTTTTCTTTCTCCTATAAATAGGAGCCAAGAAGAGAAGAAAAAAGAGGAGATAGAACAACAGAAAGAGAATATAAAAAGAAAAGAGAATTTAATTCTCCAGAGAGAAAAGAAGGTCTCTTGAGGAAAGAAAGAAATCCTAGGTGAGAGATCATCCTATAAGCTCCCACAAAAGAAAAAGAGAATTTAATTCTCAAATTAAGAGTTTAACTCTTCTGAATAAGAACTTGGTTCTTCTTTTGGTTAAAAGTCTGCAGAAACAGATCTCCCCATAAGTTGAGAATTTAATTCTCATCGGGAAGATTCTGCCATGCAGATCTAAAACCTAAGAGAAGACCTAAGTTCAGAGAATTATATTCTCCCACAAGACACATAGGAATTTAATTCCTCCAACAAAATTAGGGTTTAACCCTATAAAAGAATTTAATTTTTTCAAATATATAAGAATTTAATTCCTCTAAATAAAATTAGGGTTTAACCCTATAAAAGAATTTAATTCTTAAACAAGGGACTTTTCATGCACGTAAAAAGATCAAGTACCCAACCTAATCACGTGGCAACACGTGACCCTCCCCCTCAATGATCAAAAAAGGATGAATGAGATGGGGTCACGTGCTCCCACGTGACCCTTGGATAAATCCCTCAAAATAAAGAGAACAGAGCCAAGTCAGAACAGACTTTGGGGCGCCCTCACGTGTCCCCATGTAACCCCCTAACAAATACTTTAATATCCAAATCATGGGTACCCATCACGTGCCCGCACGTGATGGTCATAAAGGCCAAGTGTTTAACACTTATTTGAATATTCTGAGAATAAAATAAAGGAAGTTTGGGCCCAACATTCAAGCGTCTCACGTGCTCCCATGTGAGCACTCCTTTTTAGTGTTTAACACTATTTTATACGCTGCATCCTTAGTGTTTAACACTATTTTAAGTGTGTCACGTGGGAGCACGTGATAGAAGAGTATACTCTAGTGTTTGACACTATATTCAAGCCAATCTTAGTCTAATCTAGCTACTTCCAAAGGCAAGATCTCCTGAAACTGAACTTCAACTATACTATTGACATTCAAAATAATTCCCAGAACCCTTTCAATTAACTTTGGTTCAAGGGTACATCTCTTCACACCTCTGATAAATTTCGTTGTAATTCTTCAACGTCTTCAGAAAGGTGATGGGTCCCAATGGCCAATAATTATATGGTGCATTTCCAAACCCATGTTTGCATCTGAATAATGGACAGTAATGTCCCTAAACTAAACAACAGAGTCCAAATGCTTTTTTGTTGGATCTAAATGATCATGTTAAGTAGATCTTAGTCTAAAATTAGACTAACGTATCCTTAACAAACATTTAAGTTGGTCTTAATCTCAAACGAGATTAACGATCTTTAAATCAATCCAATTACAGATCCCCTAACCAATATTGGTTCAAGGGTACATCTTTTCACTCCTCTGATATTTGTCGTTGTAATCCTTCAACGTCTTCAGAGAGGTGACGGGTCCGAACAATCAGACATTCTACGGACTGTGGGGTCCTTAAACCCATGGACTATGATGTTCTTAACCTTGAACTGTGGGGTCCCTAAGCCTATGGACTATGATGTCCTTAACCTTGGACTGTGGGGTCCCTAAGCCCATAGACTATGGTATCCTTAACCTTGGACCATAATGTTCTTAAACTAACAATAGACCGCAATAGATCCTAAATGCTCTTTTGTTGGATCTAAACGATCCTGTTAAGTTGATCTTAGTCTAAAAATTAGACTAACGTATCCTTAACAAAGCGTTAAGTTGATCTTGGTCTGAAATTAGACTACCGTATCCTTAACAAACGTTTAAGTTGATCTTAGTCTTAAATGATACTAACGCATCCTTAAACCCAACCCCAAACCCAAATCTAAGAAAATACGGATTTGGACTAATCCATGCCCTATGGGCGACGACATAAATTAGTCTCCGTATACAATCTACAGGCAACCAAAAATAAAACAAACACACACGACACGAAGTGACCATCTGAAGAAGGAGAAAGTGGTTACCGCGATGCGATAGCATAATTAACTGCAGGGGTTTGCTCCTGCAGGGAAGAGCCTCCCCACAATCAAAAAGCCCTCAACGAGAGGGAATCTGACGAAGTCTGTTACATCGGCCGCATCCATTTAAACCTTCGATACATGGTGTCATAAATCAACTTAGCATCTTCGGAGAGGTGGACGGATAGCACCAAATAGCATCTGCCCTCGAAATTCAGGCAAGATGAACCTACGCGGTCTCGTCTCTGTTTTCGGCGGAGAACACCTCCGCGTCGAGTCTTCCGTATGACGGGTTGGGGATGAAGGACATCGTCATTTTTCGTAGCCTACTGAAGGAGGCGCTGTGTTCTGGCTTTTTAATAGATGGACATTTCGCGGCTATGGTCATCCCGGACCTTTTGACCCGCTTCCCTTATTAGTTTATCCATCTGTTCTTCGAATGACGGACTTGGCACTTTCATGGCGAGACCTCATTTTGGTTCAGGGTTAGCGTCTCCTATCAGTGCATCTCCTTCTTCATCAAAGTCATGTATAACATAGCAGCCATGGAATCGCTCCCATTTCTTGGATTGAACATATCCAAGCCCGATATTTTCTATTCTCCCGTTGGGCAACTTTCGCTGAGTTCCAGGGACGTTCCAGATCCTGTTGTAGAATTGGGCTTATCGCGCGGTCTGCTTTAAGGGTATGCCTTGGCGCCTCAATAGCCTTTTTAATCCTTCTGTGTAGTATCTGGACAGATGGATGGGCTGGAGCCTATCAAGCATAGAATCGGCGCCATACCAGACTTCTTTCTCCACTTTGGTTTCCGCAGATCGATAAAAGAAGATCACTTTCATCTTTTCGCCTGGGAAGGACGTAGAACGTCTGCAGTTCTTGCACACTACAGGTATCAAGTGCGTCGAGCTCTTTGTAATGCTCTTGCGGAACCATGGCGATCTGCAAACTCTGATCATCTCCAATGAAGGCTTGCACTGACGGACGATCCGAGAATACTGCGTTGACCTTGTCTTCAGAGTCACTGCCAAAGACCAGAATTGGTGTAGACGGTCCCGGTTTGTTGTATTAGGGTGGCCCTGAATAAGCTATCTCTTCCTCCTCTTCGGTATCGCTCTCAAAGACTGGAATAGTGGTGATAGCTTTCTTCTTATTCTCAGGCTTATGGCACCTTTCCGTATCTTCGAAGTCTAGCAAGAAGTATTTTGCGTCCTCGTATTTGCGGACTTCATTCATGGAGAATGGGTTTAGCTCCCCCATCACGGTATATTCAAGACCATCTTTGAAGTACTTCGTACACTAATGTTGTGTAGAAGGGATGATATTGTACTCGTGTAACCAAGGCCAGCCGAGCAAAGCAATGTAGCAAGCCTTGGCGTCAATGATGTGGAACTTGATATCAGTGACGAGCAACCCAAAGCGTAATGTCAGAATTACAGACCCAAGCGTTCGTGATGACTGGGAGTCGAATCCGGAGATAGTGATTTTATCCCAAGCGAGGTGTTGAATGCTCATGCAGATTTCTTTTAGCACCCTCACATTTAGGAGATTGACAGAGGACCCATTGTCAACTAGGATCTTCCCTATCTTAATGTCATGGCAATACCCGGAGACATATAGGGGACGGCTATGCTCACACGTTCCGAGGAGGAGATCTTCATCGCCGAAAGTGATGTCAGCTGTGTGCACTTCTTCTAGCTCATTCTTCATTTTTTCCTCGGCGAGGAAGGCTTGAAACTGGTCAGGCTCTTGTAATGACTTGATCATATAATCTCTCGCCTCTTTGGATAGTAGAAGGGCGTCGAGAATGCTTAGTTGCGAGGGTATCTTCCTCAGGTGTGCCAGAACGTTGTAATCCATCTTATTTTTCTTGGGCGGGTCCTTGGCTGCCAGCTCTTCGACGACTCGGTCATCGAAGGTGATATCCTCAGGGACCTTTTCTTTCTCCTTATCCTTTTTGCCCGATCCCTTGTTTGCGGGTACAAGGTTCTTTTCAGGTAGCATGCGATTGCGCGGCTTAATATTCTCGCAGGTATTCATCTCTTCTGTTTCAGAGATGGATTCTTTGAAGAAAGGGCCGAGGGCTATTTCTTCATCAGAATCACTCCCGAAGGTGAGAACTTGCGATCCCCCGGAACCAACCATGTGACATTCACCGGCAGTTCTTTTATGCTCATCTATCGCGCTTCTTTCTTCCCGACGAGTTTTGCGCTTCATCCGCTTGAAATGCTGCTGGTGAGCAACGTATCCTTGCCGCCAGTTTTTAAAGGCGTTGCACTCTTCAGTAGGGTGTGTAGCCCTTCGATGGTACAAACAATAGTTTGGATGTGCGTCTGTTTCATCGGGATGCATCCCACCAGGAGTGTTTCCTTCGGAGGGTGGCAGCTTCATCCCCATCGACATGGCTTTGGCGAATCGTTTCGTTGTCTTGAGCCTGCTTTTGCTGACGGTGGATGTGGTTTGATCGGGTGGGAGTGTTTTTACCCTTTTGTCCAGTCACCGGCGTTTGGCTTTTTCGAATATGGCCAGTTCGCGTTCTCGATCAGCTTTGCTTTTTAGAAGAGCTTCGTTCAGAAATGCGTCAGTCATCTCATCTGACGGTCCTAGGAGTTCCGATTCGGGATCTTCCCCCAGTTCCTCTGTATCAGGAGCTTCTTTACCATCTACTGACGAGTGAGAGATCATGTGGCAGCTTGCCACATAATCTTCAGGTTTGTCTGACGAGACTTCTCCCTTATCTTTGTCGCTATCTCCGTCTTCAAGGATGTGGTTGAGAAACTCTTGGAGTGTGACCGGGGTTCACTCCTTTTGGTTGTATTCTTCCAGCATGTCAATATGTTTTTGCAGGTCCGTGCACTTGTCATCAGGCTTCACGAGCTTTTTGGTCTTCTTCTTCTTCAAAGACTTTGACGGCTGGGCCTGAGCGTTTTGATTATCGCTACCAATTCTTGGAGTCAGGCGCGGCTTCAGCATTCCCTCAATGACCTCGGGTTTCAGCAGATTTTTCCACCTGATCGCCGAGCATGTTTGGAGATCCTTCAGCATTCTTTTCGTCTTGGCTGAAAGAGCGACCTCCCATGGAGTATCTTCTATAAAAGAGCATGATGCCCCCGGTGTGTCCTCCCTTTTAAGAGCGTGCGGCTGAGGCGGGCTCACTTTCCAGTTCTCGGGCAGTGCGAATTTTCCCTGTTGGTACTGGTCCTCAATCCAGCCTTTGAAGACGAAGCAATCTTCGATTGGATGGCCTACCACTTGGTGATAGGGGCAATAATTGGGATTATTGGCCTCACCAGGCTGTGATGAGCATTTTGGATCCGGCAAGGTGATGAGCCTGTTGCGCACCGCCAGCTCGAACAGTCTCCTCGTTTTATCCTGGGGAAACGAATAAGGGCGCTTCAGTTTCTCATTGAAGAATCGCCGTCTATCATCTTGACGATCAGTTGGTTTTAGACCACTGGGCTGCTGCTGAGCATCGGCGACGAAGGTCGCTTTCCCTTTCCCATTTTCGTTTTGAGATTCCAACTTCAAAGAAGATGGTCTATGACCTATCTGATCCATTTGGGACAGCTTGTCAATCAAGGCCTGGAAAGTAGTTGGCTTGAAGAACATCATGAATTGCGAAATGGTCGCCTGAGGGTCGAGGGTCCCTAGGAACATACCTACCACAGGCGCTTCTTCGATGCGCTGCTCGCACTTTGACCATAGATTCCACCACCGTATCGCATACTGCACCCATGTTTCGCCTGGCTTCACTCTGGCGTTAATTAACGCGGTGATCGAGGTGCGCTCACTAGCGCTGGCAAAACATTAGGTGAACAGCAATTCCAGCTCCGTAAAAGTTTTGATGGAGTCGTTGGGAAGCTCTGAGTACCATTCGAACGCCGTCTCCGCCAAGCTGCCGACGAATTGGTGAAGCAGTAACTTATCATCCCCTCCAGTGTTGTCGCAGAAAGCCCTGAACTGAACGACATGTTGATGGGGATTTCCTGTCCCCTTGTACACATGGAATTTAGGAATTGTGTATCCTGACGGGTACTTTATCTGATCGTACCATCCTGGATATGGTCGCCCAATTCTGACGACTTGGCCAGTTGCTTCATTTGCTTGATGAGCTCGTATTTGCTGAGCTATATAATCATCGAGCATGGCTTCGGAGATGGTCTCCTCCTTGGCTGCTGACAGAGCAGGCAGAGGATTTGATGTCTCTCCTCCATCATCTTCAATTATTAATGGAGGATCTTCGGCTGGAGGGTCCGGCTGGATCATCAGGCCCACCATATCTTGGAATAAAATGGCCATTTGTTTTATGTTGGTCGCTTGTTCCGCAGCCTCTTTGCCCTTCTTCTCAAGCATTCTCCGAAGGAATTCGGCATCCGTTTCTTGCTCATAACGCTGCTCCGAAGATGTCTCCGGACCTGCTTTTGGTCTAGTGAGTGCAGCCATGTGTTTACCGCCGAAAACCGGAAAGACGGACTGTCTTGCCTGAATCTGGGGGCAGATGCTAATTGGTTCTATCCGTCCACCTCTCCGAATATGCCAAGTTGATTTATGACACCATGTATCGAAGGTTTAGACGGATGCGGCCGTTGTAGCAGACTTCGTCAGATTCCCCCTCGTCGAGGGGTTTTTGATTGTGGGGACGCTCTTCTCAGCAGGCGCAAGCCCCTGCAGTTAATTACGCTACCGCATCGCGGTAACAACTTTCTCCTTCTCCAGATTGTCACTTCGTGTCGTGGGTGTTTGTTTTGTGTTTGGTTTCCCGTGGATTGTATACGGAGACTAATTTATGTTGTCGCCCGTAGGACGTGGATTAGTCCAAATCCGTATTTTCTTAGATTTGGGTTTGGGGGTTTAGGTTTGAGGATACGTTAGTCTCATTTGAGACTAAGATCAGCTTAAACGTTCGTTAAGGATACGTTAGTCTAATTTTAGACTAAGTTCAACTCAACGTTTGTTAAGGACACGGTAGTCTAATTTTAGACTAAGATCAACTTAACAGGATCATTTAGATCTAACAAAAAAGCATTTGGGCTCTATTGTTCTAGTTTAGGGACTTTGCGGTCAATTGCCAGTTTAAGGACATGGTGGTCCAATACCAGTTTAAGGACATAGCGGTCCATTGTTAGTTTAAAGACATCACGGTCGAGGTTAAGGACATCATAGTCCGTGAGTTTAATGACATCACAGTCAAGGTTAAGGACATCATAGTCCGTGAGTTTAAAGACCTCACAGTCAAGGTTAAGGACATCATAGTCCGTAAGTTTAAAGACCTCACAGTCAAGGTTAAGGACATCATAGTCCGTGAGTTTAAAGACCTCACAGTAAAGGTTAAGGACATCATAGTCCGTAAGTTTAAAGACCTCACAGTCAAGGTTAAGGACATCATAGTCCGTGAGTTTAAAGACCTCACAGTCAAGGTTAAGTACATTATAGTCCAAGAGTTTAAGGACCCCATAGTCCAAGGAATGATTGGTTATCGGGACCCGTCACCTCTCTAAAGACGTTGAAGGATTTCAACGACAAATATCAAAGGAGTTCAGAGATGTACCCTTGAACCAAAATTGATTGGGAGATCTGTAGTCCAATTTGGAACTAAGATCCATTAATTAGATTATGAGCACGTTGGCTCAGTAAAGTATGAATTGAGGACTTATGGCCAACTTGGGCTAAGTCCAATTAAGTTTGAAATGTTGGCCCTTTTTTGGTTCATTAGACATTTGTCTAGGTTCAAGCCCATATTATTCAGCAATGTTAAACATTTTCATTTTTGATTTCCTCAATTTTGAGATTCATTTGGAGGCTGGACTTTTGCCTCTGGAAAATTAGCCAATTTGGCTAAAAGTAGTGTCAAACACTAAAGAACAACAGTGTTAAACACTGGAAATATAGAATCCCAAATTAGTGTTAAACACTAGAAAATAACAGTGTTAAACACTGGAAATAAGAGATTCAAATTAGTGTTAAACACTCAAGGATAATCAATGTTAAACACTGGGAATAAAGCTCTCGAATTAATGTTAAACATTAAAGAAAAAAGGGATCACGTGTGGACACGTGAGGACGCCCAAAGGTGGGATCAGATTCCTTTTCTTTATTCTGCAATTAAGTGTTAAACACTTTTATTTTTATTTTGAGCATCACGTGTTGACACGTGATGGAGACTTATACACTGATTATTAAAGCACTTGCTAAGGGGTTACGTGGGAGCACGTGAGAGAGCCCAAAGCTTCTATTTTCTTTGCTTTTTCTTTCTGTGTTTCGGGGATCACGTGGAGCACATGAGGCGTTGCCTCAAAGCTTTTTCCTTCTCATTTTTGGGGATCTTTTCAAGGGTCACGTGGGGCCACGTGACCTTAATTCTTTCCGTGCACAGAGATCTTTTTAGTCTCCTTATTTTATTTTGAGAATTAAATTCTCTGTAGGGTTAAACCCTAATTATGATTTTGGAGGAATTAAATTCCTATTGTGAAAGAATTAAATTTTTATGTAGGGTTAAACCCTAATTCCATTTTAGGAGGAATTAAATTCCTGTAATTTTGAGAGAATTAAATTCTCAAATAGGGTTAAACCCTAGTTCTGTCCATCTTGAAGGAATTAAATTCCTATAGTTTTAAGAGAATAAAATTCTCAGATAGGGTTAAACCCTAGTTTGTTTTGGGAGAATTAAATTCTCTAAACTCAAGTCCCCCTCTAAGTTTTGGATCTGCATGGCAGGATCTCAACCCGATGAGAATTAAATTCTCAACCTATGGGGAGATGTGCTTCTGTAGATCTTCAACTAGAGGAAGAACTAAGTTCTTTTGTAGAAGAGTTAAACTCTTAGATTTGGAGAATTAAATTCTCTGTTTGAAGTTTTGATTCCCTTTCTTTTCTCACCTAGGGTTTTCTTTGTTGAGAATTAAATTCTTCTCTCTTTTCTCTCTTGAGAATTAAATTCTTCTCTCTTTTTTTCTCTTGAGAATTAAATTCTCCTCACTCTGTTCTTCTCTCAAAAAAGTCGATCCCTTATCTTTTCTTCTTGGCTCCTATTTATAGGAGTAAGAAAAGAATCAATTTGTTTAGTAAATCTTTCATTGAAAGATTTTGTTTGTTTTCATAATTAATATAATCCTTTAGATCATTCAGTGAATTTTATTTACCGTTGGATTTTAAATCCAAAGATATTCTGTTTGTTATTTTCAGTAAGATTTAGGGGAAATCATTCCCTGTCTAAGATTTTTTCCAGAAATTGGTGATTTTTAATCACCCTTGGATCTTTAATCCAACGGTCCACATAATCCTTTTCCATTTGGAAAGATTGAGAAGCCTTTTGAATTTAATTTTGTTAAACTGTAAGGCTTTCGAAACCAGTCACGTGCACGTATGAGCACGTGACCCCCAATTGAGTCATTTTCTCAGCGTTTATTTACGCTTCAGTTTTAACCATCACATGTCAACACGTGACAATTGGTCACGTGTGAGCACGTGATACCTCATTGAGGTATTTCCCTATTTTTAGAATTAAATTCTATTAAGCTGCAAGGTTTTCAAATCCTGTCACGTGCTGGCACGCGACCCTTGGTCATGTGTGAGCACGTGACCCCCAATTGAGTCATCTTTCACCCGTTTATTTTAGTTTCTGCTTTAACCATCACTTGTCAACACGTGACCATTGGTCACGTGTGAGCACGTGACACCTCATTGAGATAATTCCTGATTTTTAATCAGGGAACAGTGCATAGCATATTTGCTCATAACTTTTGATCCCGGATGAATTATGAGGCCCATAATATATCAAATCGAAGGGTTTTTTGAGATGCTTTTGATACCATCAGAATTTAAGAGTTTTCCCTTCGGGAGTTTATCAAAATTCAGCTCGGAAAATACTGGTTCACATTTTCTTAAGCGTACCGCTGCCATTTGATACCTTAGGCTCTTTGCGCAGAAATTTTTGACCGGAACAAATTCCCCCCACTACTTTGCCCACGTAAGTATGTACGTGGGTGAAGTAGTGCAGAGTTATGCATGGCCATAGAATTGAGGGCTTAAGAGACAAGTTTTAGGGTCCTTGTAGCCTAAGTCTTTTTCATCTTCATGAGCCGTAAGGGTCTCAAGAATGTTTTTTCTCCCTACAGGTCGAGAGGAACCCACAGGTGTATTTTCTCCTTAGGGGTCGTAAGGACTCCTAAATGCATTTTCTCTTTAGAGTCGTAAGGATCTCACAAGAGAATTTTCTCCATTACAAGTCGAGAGGACTCATAAGTGATTGTTTCCCTCCTTGTCGATATTTGACTTCGGGGAATGTGGCCTATAAATAGTCCATCTTGACCTTTCTATAGGGCGGCGATGGCTTAGGAGACAGGGTTAGGATCTGCCACCTAAGACTTTTCAACTTCATGAGCCGTGAGGGTCTCATAAAGACTTTTCTCCCTACGAATCGAGAGGATCCCGTAGGTGTATTTTCTCCCTAGGAGTCGTGAGGACTCCTAAGTGCATATTTTCTCTTGAGAGTCGTAAGGATCTCCCAAGAGAATTTTTCCCGCTTATAAGTCGAGAGGATTTGTAAGTGGTTGTTTCCCTCTTTGTCGATGTTCGACTTCGGAGAGTGTGACCCGTGAATAGTATGCAAGAGTCCGTCTTGGACTGACTTGCAGGGCCCCAGTGCTTAGGAAACAGTTTTTTTTAATCCCCATTGCCTAAGGCTTTGCCTTACGAGTCGAGACGAATCGAGAAACTCTCGCAAGGATGTCCTAATGTCACAGTTAACCTCTGCTCTTTACGACAAAGGTCCGTTAGGGTTTGTGGTACTAGGATTTTGTCCGTCGTACCGTTGCGTTGGCAGATGTATTCCTCGATAGGCAATCTTGCTGTTCGAGCAGCCTTGCGACTGTCGTGTCTCTGATCCCTTCGGGGGCTGGACAAGACATCTTCAAGCAATCTTCCTAGGCAGTTTGACCGTCAGAAGAGCAAGCGTTAGGAATTTTGCCATGCCGCTTTTTACTTGAGGTTAGGCTTATTTTGGAGATCCCCGATGAGTCATAACCACTCTGCGCTGGTGTGGGATGATCTCCGATAGTCTTTCAGGTTTTATATGAGTTGCCGTCAAGACCCTGAAGCTAAGAATTTGGACTTTGCTTCGTTTGCTGGCACTGTGTCTGCTGTATCGAGACAAATGTCGTGGTTGTCTCTAGGTTGTTGGTGAACCGTCGAGGCTTGGAACTGGGAATTTTGCCGTGGCTCCGTTGTTTGATTGTCGCGTCTGAACCCTGCTGGAGGAAGAACGCTGGGGCCACATCTCGTCCGCTGTATCGAGATGAACGTCGAAGTGGTGACCACTCCGTGCTGGTGTGGGATGATCTCCGATGGTCTTTCAGGTTTTATAAGAGTTACCGTCAAGACCCTGAAGGTAGGAATTTGACCTTTGCTTCGTTTGCTTTGGCATGTCCGAATCTTGTTGGAGGAAGGACGCCTAGTGACATCTCGTCTGCTGTATCGAGACGAACGTCGAGGTGGTGACCACTCCGTACTGATGTGGGATGATCTCCGATAGTCTTTCAGGTTTTATATGAGTTACCGTCAAGACCCTGAAGCTAGGAATTTGGCCTTCGCTTCATTTGCTTTGGCGTGTCCGAATCCTGTTGGAGGAAGGACGCCGTAGTGACATCTCGTCTGCTATATCGAGACGAACGTTGAGGTGGTGACCACTCCGTGCTGATGTAGGATGATCTCCCATAGTCTTTCAGGTTTTATATGAGTTACCATCAAGACCCTGAAGCTAGGAATTTGGCCGTAACTTCGTTTGCTTTGGCGTGTCCGAATCCTGTTGGAGGAAGGACGCCGTAGTGACATCTCGTCTGCTGTATCGAGACGAACGTCGAGGTGGTGACCACGCCGTGCTGATGTGGGATCATCTCCGATAGTCTTTCAGGTTTTATATAAGTTGCCGTCAAGACCCTGAAGTTAGGAATTTGGCCTTCGCTTCGTTTGCTTTGACCGTGAGGTCTTTTGTTGACGTTGCATTTGCATCCAGCTGGATTGAGAAGGAATGCCGTTGTTGACATTGCGTCTGGTGTATTAAGACGAATGCTGAGGTGGAGCTGGGATTTTGCCGTTACTCCGTTTGATGGTGTAACATCTGTGTCCTGCTGGACTGAGGAGGCACACCGTTGTTGGTCTCCAGGCTGTAGATATGGCCGTTGAGATTTGGAACTAGGGACTTTGCCATGGCACTGTTTCATTGCGACTCTGAGGTCGGTTGTTGACGTCACGTCTGCATCTGGTTGGAGTGAGAAGAAACGCCGTTGGTGATATCTAAGTTGTCGATATTGACGTCGAGACCCTGAAGACAGGGATCTTCCTTTGCTTCGCTTGTTGACATTGTGTCTGCAATATTGCGACAAATATTAAGGTTGTCTCTAGGTTGTCTATGAACCGTCGAGATTTAGCTTCGCTTTCTGATGGAGCCTGTCAGGAAGGTATGGCTCTCTCTTTGTTTGTGCCCCTGGATTATATACAGGGATCGATGTGATATCACCTGTAGGGCAAAAAGTTTCATTCTTTCATCATTTTTTTTATTCTTTCCGTGATGCTCTATCATTTCAGCTTTTTATATCGCGAAAATCGCGATTGCCCAATCATTTCGGCTATTTTTTGTGGTGCCCAATCATTTCGGCTATTTTTCTTTTTACTCGCTGCTTTTTATTGCGAATTGCTCAATCATTTCGGCTGTTTTTGTATGCATACATTTTTACTTGCTGATTTTGTTGCAAGTTGCCCCATCATTTCGGCTATTTCATATGCAATTTTTTTTGGCTCGCTAATTTTTTCTCGCGAGTAGGGGATTTGGGATCTGATACCAATCTTAGCATCAGCATCGCTGCGACTAGAATATTGCCAGGAGCGAATCATCATTTGCCGTAAAAGGACTTGGAATTTGATACCGTTTTAGGCATCAGCATCGCTACCACTGGGATATTACCATGAGCGAATCATCATTTGCCATAAAAGGACTTGGAATTTGCTACCGTTTTAGGCATCAGCATCGCTACCACTGGGATATTACCAGGAGCGAATCATCATTTGCCTCTGTTGACGTCGAACAAAGGTGGCTTAGCAAACAGGGTTAGGATCCTGTCGACTAAGGCTTTTGATTTCATGAGCCGTAAGGGTCTCATAAAGGTATTTCTCCCTACGAGTCGTGAGGATCTCGTAGGTGTGTTTTCTCCTTAGGAATAATGAGGATTCCTAAGTGTGTGTTCTCTTATAAGTCGTAAGGATCTTACAAGAATGTTGTTCACCGTGTGAGTATATCCCTAGTCGCTGGTGGGACTCTGTTAGGGAAATGTTCATTCGTGCCCGTGGATTGTATACAAGGGTCAATATTGAACCGCTTGTTGGGCAGTATCGGATGTTGTGGGGGCTGCTTAAGAACTGGTTCAGGTCTCTGTAACTTAAGACTTTTGAATCTTATGAGCCGTGAGGGTCCCATAAGAGAGTTCTCCTTACGAGTCGTGAGGATCTCGCAAGTGTAATTTCATCTTAGGAGTTGTGGGGATTCCTAAGTGTGTTACTTCCTTTGTGAGTCGTAAGGATCTCACGCGGGTGGTTTCTCCTCACAAGGTCGAGAGGACCTTGCAAGTGTCCTTTAACGAGGTTGCGCCCTTTAGGATTTTCACAAACACTCGTCGATAGCCCTGCTATTTTTACTCACAGAGCCTTTTCGGGTTTTCATCCGTGCCCATATTCCTTGTGGACGTACCGTTTTTCCCCATTTTGTTTTTTCTTTTTTTTTTATTCGAACGACCTTGCGCCCTTTCGGGTTTTCACATGGCTCGCCGGTAGCCCTGCTGTTTTTACTCACGGAGCCCTTTCGGGTTTTCATCCGTGCCCGTTTTGCTTATGGACATACCGTATTTTTTTTAACGAGTCTGTGCCCTTTCGGGTTTTCACAAACATCGCTGATAGTCCTGCTGTTTTTACTCACGGCGCCCTTTCGGGTTTTCATCCGTGCCCATCACGCTTGTGGACGTACCGTTTTTTTTACCATGTCAACCTGAAGATGCCGCGGGTTGGGAGTAGTTTAACGACGTTTCGGTCATTTGCAAGTTTTAGGACATTGCGGTCCATCGTTAGTTTAAGGACGTTTCGGTCCGAGGTCCGAGATTTTTCGGGGAACGTACGATTACGCGGTTAGATTTTCTCGCAAATCTTCGCATCTTTTATGTCGGAGGTGGATTCTTTGAAGAGAGGGCTGATGGCGATTTCTTCGTCAGAGTCACTTCTAAAGGTGATAACTTGCGATCCCTTGGTGTCGGCTATGTGACAGTTGCCAGCAGTTCTTTCGCGCTCATCTGTCGTGCTTTCCTTTTCCCGACGAGCTTTGCGCTTCACTCATTGAACGTGTCATCGATGGGCAACATATCCCTGCCACCAGTTTTTAAAGGCTATGCATCCTCGGTTGGGTGTGCAATCTTCTGATGGTATAGGCAGAAGTTAGGATGTATGTCCTTTTCATCAAGACGTATATTACCAGGGGAATTTCTTTTGAGAAAGGACAACTTCATTCCTATCGCCAGGGCCTTAGCAAATCGTTTCCTTATTTTATGCTTGTTTTTGCTGGAGATAGGGATGCTTTGTTCCAGTCGGGGTGTCTCGACCTTTTCCTCCAGTCGTCGGCGTTTAGCACTTTCAAATATAGCCAGTTCACGCTCTCGGTTGGTTTTGCTTTCTTGACGGGCTTCGTTTAGGAATGCATCAATCATTTCGTCTGATGGTCCTAGAATTTCAGGCTCAGGATTTGCCCCTGGTTTTTCTACATCCAAAGCTTCTTCACCGTTTATTAACGAGCGAGTGATCACATGACAGCTTGCTACATAATCCTCAGACTCATCCGACGAGTCTTCTCCATTGTCATCATCTTTATCCACAAGGACGTGGGTGAGAAATTCTTGGAGTGTGACTGGGGTCCGTGCCTTCTGATTATATTCTTCCAACACGTCAATCTGTTTTTCAGGTCCGTGCGCTTGTCACCAGGCTTCACGGGCTTTTTGGTCTTCTTCTTCTTCTTCGAAGACTTTGACGGCTGGGTGTGAGTGCTCTGACCATCACCACCAGTTTTTGGAGTTGGGCGCGGTTTCAGCATTCCCTCGATGATCTCGGGTTCCAGTGGATTTTTCCACCTGATCGCCGGGCATGTTTGGAGATCCTTCAGCACTCTTTTCGTCTTGGCTGAAAGAACATCCTCCCATGGGGCTTCCCTTATGAATGAACACGATGCCCCCGGCATGTCCACCTTTTTAGGGGCGTGAGGTTGTAGTGGGTTCACCTTCCAATTTTCGGATAATGCGAACTTGCCTTGTTGGTATTGATCCTCCATCCAGCCTTTGAAGACGAAACAATCTTCGATTGGATGGGTTACTGCTTGGTGGTAAGGGCAATAATTAGGATTGTTGACATCGCCTGGCTGCAACAGACGTTTTGGATCCGGCAGATTGATGAGTTTGTTGCGCACTGCCAGCTCGAACAGTTTCCTCATTTTATCCTGGGGAAACGAGTAAGGACGTCCCAGTCTCTCCTCGAGGGATGGGCGTGGACGCACGTTGTTTTGGCGAACAACCGGCTTTAAGTTGCTCGGCCGTTGTTGAGTATTGGCAACAAAAGCTGCTTTCCCTTTGCCCTTTTCATTCCAAGGCTCTGTCTTTGAAGAGGAAGGCATATGGCCTATCTGGTCCATTTGGGCCAGCTTGTCAATCAAGACCTGGAAGGTGGTCAGCTTGAAGAACATCATGAATTGGGAGATGGTCGCTTGAGGGTCGAGAGTACCCACGAACATGCCCACGGCAGGAGCTTTTTCGATGCGCTGCTCGCACTTTGACCATAGGTTACGCCACCGTATCGCATACTGGACCCAAGTTTCTCCAGGCTTCACCCTGGCATTGATCAATGCCGTGATTGGGATGCGTTCGCTAGCGCTTGCGAAACGCTAGGTGAATAGCAACTCTATCTCTACGAATGTCTTGACAGAGTCATTTGGGAGTTCGGAATACTACTCGAATGCCGTCTCCGACAAACTGCCAACAAACTGGTGGAGCAGTAACTTATCATCGCCCCCGGTGTTGCCGCACAGAGCCCTAAATTGAGCGACATGCTGATGCGGATTTCCAGTCCCCTTATATACGTGGAATTTGGGGATCGTGTATCCCTGCAGGTATTTTAACTGATCATACCAACCTGGATACGGTCGCCCAGTCTTCACGACCTGGCCAGCCGCTTCATTTGCCTGGTGAACTCATATTTGTTGAGCAATATAGTCATCCAGGGCAGCCTTAGAAATAGTTTCCTCCTTGGCTGCTGACAGAGCCGGAGGAGGGTTCGACGTCTCCCCTCTGTCATCTTCAATAATGATTGGAGGGTCTTCGGATGGAAGATCCGACTGTATCATCATCTCGACCATGTCTTGGAACAGAAGGGCCATTTGCTTTATATTGGCCGCTTGTTCCGCAGCCTCTTTGTCCTTCCTCTCGAGCATTCTTTGGAGAAACTCGGTGTCAGTTTCTTGTTCCCGATGCTGCTCCGAGGATGTTTCCGGGCTTGTTTTCGGTCCCGTAAGTGCGGCCATAGCTGTTAGCATTTCTTAAAGCTTCTGTTGCTGCTCTTGGGCTTTTGTCACGGATCGCGTAAGCGGTCAGTGACCCGTGGAAGCGCGGCTTTCCTATTTTCCGGAAGCCATGTAAACAGTATGCACCATTATGCCCCCAGACTTAGGGCGTTTGGGTTCAGTGCCTTTGACATTTGTCGCAGGCATGGGGATCTTCTCCGGCCTTCTCTTCTTATGAGCGGTCGAAGTTGAGGGGGCCGTCGCGGTGGGCACCCAGATAGCTTTCCGTGGCTTGGGAAAATGGCTTTCTTCTTGTTCAACCTTCGCCTTTTTCTTTCGGCGATGGCAGTCTTGATCAACCACTGAGTTCCGGACCTGCCGCCAGACTATGTAGATCTTGGAGGACAGCCGCTGAGGGGACTGTTCTGGCTTTGTTTCCGCAACATTCTCCACCGGAGGAGGAGATCTTTTCAGTACGGCGGTAGGAGAATTCCTACGCACCTTATTTAGCAGCTCAAAGTTGTTCACGGTTGGAACAGCAGTATTAATTTCCGCCGTCGGGGCTGGTGGAGTTAGCCCAGAGGGAGAGTTGCCCCCGGTCTTCCTTACTCGGCGCCAGTGGCGACGTCGAGCGTGTCGAGCTGATGGTGTTGGTTCGGCGATGGGAATGGCTTTGTCTTGCCCCCTGTTCAGGTGAGGCGCCGCCGGTGCCAGCCTCTTGAAGACTGATGTCTTTTGAGTAGCGGTATCCAATTTGTCAAAGACAGACTTCCGAGCAGGGACGGGAACCGTAGTGGGATCCGGAACAGTCAGTCTTGTTAAAACCGACTCTTTGACAGGAGAAGCCGCCTTGACGACTTCGGGGGCAGGGTTGGTCACTCTTTTCGGAATAACCTTTTCTTGAGGTGCAGGCTTCATCATGGGCCCATCTGAACTTTGGCCTAATCTGGAGAAGACCGAGGCGCCGGTGCTGGACGACTCGTTGAGAGAGGCCGCAGTAGCTGTAAGCTGATCAAAGATCGACTTCTTGGGAGCTTCCGGTGTTGGCACAGGAGCGGTGAAGCTCGTTGGTGGGAGCATGGTCCCGAAAAACAATCCTATGGTGGCTTGGGTGACCTGTTCTACCGGCATAGCGAAGATGGAGGCCCCTTGGGGCCCGTAAGTCACTCCTCCGGACGGGATGGAGTGAGAGTTGCAGTTGTATTTAGTGCAGTTTGAAGCCATTGATCTTCTATCTTCTGCACTGAGCAAGGCACCAAATCTAAGTATCTCAAATCCACATGCAACCATATCAAACCGCGATTCGTTCGCGAACAGTACACACGAAGTGAGGAGTAGAAAGAGGAAAATGTCCCACCGGGCGTGCCAGAATCTGTTTACCGCCGGAAACAGGGAAGACGGACTGTCTTGCCTGAATCTGGGGGCAGATGCTAATTGGTGCAATCCGTCCACCTCTCCGAAGATGCCAAGTTGATTTATGACACCATGTATCGAAGGTTTAGACGGATGCGGCCGTTGTAGCAGACTTCGTCAGATTCCTCCTCGTCGAGGGGTTTTTGATTGTGGGGACGCTCTTGCAGGCGCAAACCCCTGCAGTTAATTACGCTACCGCATCGCGGTAACAACTTTCTCCTTCTCCAGATGGTCACTTCGTGTTGTGGGTGTTTGTTTTGTATTTGGTTTCCCGTGGATTGTATATGGAGACTAATTTATGTTGTCGCCCGTAGGACGTGGATTAGTCCAAAACCGTATTTTCTTAGATTTGGGTTTGGAGGTTTGGGTTTAAGGATACGTTAGTCTCATTTGAGACTAAGATCAAC
Organism: Agapanthus africanus; assembly: GCA_030015575.1. Lineage (NCBI taxonomy): Eukaryota > Viridiplantae > Streptophyta > Magnoliopsida > Asparagales > Amaryllidaceae > Agapanthus > Agapanthus africanus. The sequence continues at coordinate 888,644,892 of JASDDO010000024.1, read as the reverse complement.
TTAAACGTTCGTTAAGGATACGTTAGTCTAATTTTAGACTAAGATCAACTCAACGTTTGTTAAGGACACGTTAGTCTAATTTTAGACTAAGATCAATTTAACAGGATCATTTAGATCCAACAAAAGAGCATTTGGGCTCTTTTGTTCTTGTTTAGGGACTTTGCGGTCAATTGCCAGTTTAAGGACATGGTGGTCCAATACCAGTTTAAGGACATAGCGGTCCATTATTAGTTTAAAGACATCACGGTCGATATTAAAGACATCATGGTCCGTGAGTTTAAAGACATCACAGTCAAGGTTAAGGATATCATAGTCCGTGAGTTTAAAGACCTCACAGTCAAGGTTAAGGATATCATAGTCCGTGAGTTTAAAGACCTCACAGTCAAGGTTAAGGACATCATAGTCCATGAGTTTAAGGACCCCACAGTCCATGGAATGATTGGTTATCGGGACCCGTCACCTCTCTAAAGACGTTGAAGGATTACAACGACAAATATCAGAGGAGTTCAGAGATGTACCCTTGAACCAAACTTGATTGGGAGATCTGTAGTCCAATTTGGAACTAAGATCCATTAATTAGATTATGAGCACGTTGGCTCAGTAAAGTATGAATTGAGGACTTATGGCCAACTTAGGCTAAGCCCAATTAAGTTTGAAATGTTGGCCCTTTGTTGGTTCATTAGACATTTGTCTAGGTTCAAGCCCATATTATTCAGCAATGTTAAACATTTTCATCTTTGATTTCCTCAATTTTGAGATTTATTTGGAGAATGGACTTTTGCCTCTGGAAAATTAGCCAATTTGGCTAAAAGTAGTGTCAAACACTAAAGAACAACAGTGTTAAACACTGGAAATATAGAATCCCAAATTAGTGTTAAACACTAGAAAATAACAGTGTTAAACACTGGAAATAAGAGTTTCAAATTAGTATTAAACACTCAAGGATAATCAGTGTTAAACACTAGGAATAATGCTCTCGAATTAGTGTTAAACACTAAAAAAAAAAGGGGTCACGTGTGGACACGTGAGGGCGTCCAAAGGTGGGATCAGATTCCTTTTCTTTGTTCTGCAATTAAGTGTTAAACACTTTTATTTTTATTTTGAGCATCACGTGTTGACACATGATGGAGACTTATACACTGATTATTAAAGCACTTGCTAAGGGGTCACGTGGGAGCACGTGAGAGCGCCCAAAGCTTCTATTTCCTTTGCTTTTTCTTTCTGTGTTTCGGGGATCACGTGGAGCACGTGAGGCGTTGCCTCAAAGCTTTTTCCTTCTCATTTTTGGGGATCTTTTCAGGGGTCACGTGGGGCCACGTGACCTTAATTCTTTTCGTGCACAGAAATCTTTTTAGTCTCCTTATTTTATTTTGAGAATTAAATTCTCTGTAGGGTTAAACCCTAATTATGATTTTGGAGGAATTAAATTCCTATTGTGAAAGAATTAAATTCTTATGTAGGTTAAACCCTAATTCCATTTTAGGAGGAATTAAATTCCTGTAATTTTGAGAGAATTAAATTCTCAAATAGGGTTAAACCCTAGTTCTGTCCATCTTGAAGGAATTAAATTCCTATAGTTTTAAGAGAATTAAATTCTCAGATAGGGTTAAACCCTAGTTGGTTTTGGGAGAATTAAATTCTCTAAACTCAATTCCCCCTCTAAGTTTTGGATCTGCATGGCAGGATCTCAACCCGATGGGAATTAAATTCTCAACCTATGGGGAGATGTGCTTCTGTAGATCTTCAACTAGAGCAAGAACTAAGTTCTTTTGTAGAAGAGTTAAACTCTTAGATTTTGAGAATTAAATTCTCTGTTTGAAGTTTTGATTCCCTTTCTTTTCTCACCTAGGTTTTCTTTGTTGAGAATTAAATTCTTCTCTCTTTTCTCTCTTGAGAATTAAATTCTCCTCTCTTTTTTTCTCTTGAGAATTAAATTCTCTTCTCTCTGTTCTTCTCTCAAAAAAGTCGATCCCTTCACTTTTCTTCTTGGCTCCGATTTATAGGAGAAAGAAAAGAATCAATTTGTTTAGTAAATTTTTCACTGAAAGATTTTGTTTGTTTTCACAATTAATATGATCCTTTAGATCATTCAGTGAATTTTATTCACCGTTGGATTTTAAATCCAAAGATATTCTGTTTGTTATTTTCAGTAAGATTTAGGGAAAATCTTTCCTTGTCTAAGATTTTTTCCATAAATTGGTGATTTTTAATCACCTTTGGATCTTTAATCCAACGGTCCTCATAATCCTTTTCCATTTGGAAAGATTGAGAAGCTTTTAGAATTTAATTCTGTTAAACTGTAAGGCTTTCGAAGCCAGTCACGTGCTGACACGTGACCCTTTGACCCTTTGTCACGTGTGAGCACATGACCCCCAATTGAGTCCTTTTCTCAGCGTTTATTTACGCTTCAGTTTTAACCATCACGTGTCAACACGTGACCATTGGTCACGTGTGAACACGTGATACCTCATTAAGGTATTTCCCGATTTTTAGAATTAAATTCTATTAAGCTGCAAGGCTTTCAAAGCCTGTCACGTGCTGGCACGTGACCCTTGGTCACGTGTGAGCACGTGACCCCCAATTGAGTCATCTTTCACCAGTTTGATTTCCTTTCTGCTTTAACCATCACGTGTCAACACGTGACCATTGGTCACGTGTGAGCACGTGACACCTCATTGAGGTAATTCCTGATTTTTAATCAGGGAACAATGCATAGCATATTTGCTCATAACTTTTGATCCCGGATGAATTATGAGGCCCATAATATATCAAATCGAAAGGTTTTTCGAGATGCTTTTGATACCATCAGAATTTAACAGTTTATCCTTTAGGAGTTGATCAAAATTCATCCCGGGAAATACTGGTTCGCATTTTCTTAAGCGTACCGCTGCCATTTGATACCTCAGGCTCTTTGCGCAGAAATTTTTGACGGGAACACCATGGCTGTCAGCAGTTCTTGGAGCTTTTGATGTTGCTGCTCCTGAGTTTTAGTAACAGACCGTGTAAGTGGTCGGTGACCCATAGAGATAAGGCTATCCACTTTTCCGGAATCCATATAAACAGTATGCACCACCATGCCCCCAGACTTGGGGCATTTAGATTCAGTGTCCTTGCGATTTTCCAAAGACGCAGGGATCTTCTCCTGCCTCTTTCTTTTGTGGGCGGTCGAAGTTGAAGGAGCCGTTGCAGCGGGCACCCAAACAGATGACACCTTCTGTGGCTTGACAGTGTGATCCCCTTCTTGCCGATCGTTCATGTTTTTCTGTCGGCGGGGGTAGTCTTGATCAATCACGGAGTCTTAGACCTGTCGCCGGACCTTGTGAATTTTGGAAGACAGCCGCTGAGGGGGCTGCTCTAGCTTCGCCTTTGTAGCGCTCTCCATAGGTGGAGGAGATCTCTTCAGCACGGCCGTCGGAGAGTTCTTGTGCACCCTCCTGAGTGGTTCAAAGCTGTTCCCGGTTGGAAAAGTAGCAGCAATTTCTATCGTTGGAGCTGGCAGTGTCAGTCCAGAAGGGGAACTACCCCCAGCCTTCCTCACTCGGCACCAGTGGCGATGTCGAGCATGTCGTGCGGCCGGGACCACCTCTATTATTGAATCAACTTTTCCATGCCCCCTGCTTTGAGGAGAGGCTGTTATTGGCGCTAGCCTGTCGAAGACAGACGTCCGCTGAGAGGGAATGGTCAACCTGTCGAAAGTCGACCTTCGAGTAAGGAGAGCAGCTTGGACGACCTCAACTGTAGCAAGAGTTGGAGTTTCCTTCTGTGGTATTGCGAGCCTCTTTGTGGGCCCACTAGAACTTTGACCCAGCTTGTCGAAGATTGAGACATTGGAGTTGGACGACCCGCTGAGAGGGGCCATGGTGGTTGCAAGCCGATCAAAGACCGACTTCTTCGCGGCTTCCTGTGACGGCATCTGAACGCTGAAGCTCGTTGGTGGGAGCATAGTCCCAAAGAATAGCCCTGTGGTGGCTTGCGTCACCTGGTCTACCGGCATCGTAAAAAGGGAGGCCGCTTGAGGCCCGTAGGTCACTCCTCCCGCAAGGACGGAGTGGGAGTTGTTGCAGCTAGTGCAGTTGGAAGCCATTTTCTCTGCACGGAAGCTGTTAGTTATATGTATGCCCTAGAGGCCATTACTGTACATAGGATGTATATTGTAGTGGATGCTGGGACATATATAGGTAGGACTTTCTTGCTCGACATGATAGTACGCTATCTGGTTGCTCTTTATCTCAACATGTATACTTGCTGTCTCTCTATCACATGTTGATAAAACCCTTAGGATGTGTACTCGACTTCCAGGACTATGATGTAGATCATACTAGTGGGGCCTGGGTAGTCAATGAGTACATCCTTCAATGTTCCTAGTCGTGGGAATATCGAGACGGGGAATCGATATTCCAAAGTAGACTAGCGTATATCTTCTCGATCCATGTGATGGGCGATGAATGATTTCATATCCATTACTGTTTGACATCAGAGATGGTATGCGGGTGCTCAGTGGAGACTGGGTACTCTGAACGGACTCGCCGAGAACTCCCAGATAGTATTATACCTCACGTCAGATGGCAGTTCTCTGGTGACACTGGTACAGCTTAGTCTGTTGACCCGAGATCGTCATAGAGTCTTGTGTGTCTACCACTGTGCTTTGATTTCCACCCTACCACGGCTCTACTGAGTCTTGCAAACAGGTGGTTTTTGGGTACAGTCCCGATTCACATGGAGGCAATGAGCGGTAGAGTCTTGTATCTCTCCCGGTATTGGGGGTTGATGTTGCGCTATACTCGACTGGCCATAACTGGAAATCCCTGGCCAGGGTTGCAGTGATATACTGGTAAGAGTTATCAGTAGTTTCACACTTGTTATGGACCTTACATCGGCATGACTTATCAAGCTACTGGGGTCTGACGTTTACCACCCCTAGGCGAGATATGCGACATATCAGACGAACAGACCGGACTGTACGGTAAGTGTTACCGGTTGGATTCGCAGGAGTGTGAGTGGGCTTGCTCGTTGATCTTCTGATCGCTCAATACCCGGGTGGCCGTTACGTTTAGTAGACCGCTTGCGGCTTGTGGGTGTTTGATATGATCATCACCTACTTTCGGTGAATTGACGAGTCTTTAGAGTCCTACACAGGGGTTTCCTGGCTCAAGCGAAACAAAATAGGAGCGCATATGAGATATATGCGGGACCGAGAATAATACCAGTATGTGATATTGAATTCTATTCTAGCGATTTGTATCATCGGACGGTTATATAAGATATAGCCGGGTTATCGAATCAAATGTTGATTCGATATATTGATACACTTGATATTAGTCGGTTATATGCATTATGACCGGATCATTAAATCAAGTGTTGATTTAATGATTTAATGTATAATTATATATTTGATATATTACTTTACATTAACTAGTATTGGTTCACTTAAGATTATTTTTCTCACTAGATTGTGCACATTGTATATATGATATATGTTTGTGCACTAGTTTGTATCATATTTGATGATACATGCAAACTTGGGTGTGTGTATGCTTTAAACCATGTTTAGCTTAATGGTTAGGGTTTTAGCTTATTTATTTATTTTATTCATTTTATTTTGGCAAAAATAAAATGGTGGCTTTCTTTGTTTTATGCATGAAGTTTCATGAAGCTTCAACCATTTTGTTTTTTCCTTTAACCTAACCATTACACCTAAACCCTAGTTTATTCTCTACATGTGTTAACTTCACCCATGGTTGCATTATGATAAGCATCACTTGATTTATTATTTTTAAGATTTCTTTTTCTTTTGCTTCTTCTTCATCTTCTTCATGAAGAAGAAAAACCCTTCTTGAAAATTCCAAGTGATGAAATCAAGTGAGAAATCCAAATCCAAAGTGAACCCACTTCCTATTTCTTCATCCTCTACCACTTGCCATGTTGTATAGGGTGTTATCTTCATAAGTTTCATGACTTAGTGAAGATGGAGCTTGAGCTTGAGTCGCCTTGACGTAGATCATCTTCGGCATCGAAGTCAACGGCCTAGCCCGATCATTTCTCCGATGAAACCAACGCTAGAGTCCGGGATCCCGATGATCGCAGCGGAGGGACGTCATCACAGAGCTAAAGAAGTGGAGGTCCGGATCTACAAAGGTTGTAATCCTTTTCACTTATTAGTAAAGTTGTTTGCTAGCTTTTAGTTTCGCCTATCCTCTAGTTAACGATCTTCATTAGGGTTTCTCGGCACACAAAAATTTGATTTTGGCATGGTTGATCAGTTGTAGAACCTCATGAGTGTGCCTAGGAACCCTACAGTAGTATCTGAGCCTAGCTAGAGCTTTACGCGAAGTGTAGACGAAGTTAGAAACCCGATCGAACCCCGAAACCCTAATCGCAACCCCTCTCTGTACATTTTTGAAAACAGTGGATTTTTCCAAATTAAAAATATCCAAAAAATACAGCAGGGTTATATTGGTATTACTGTGAAGCACGTGACCGTAACTCCATCAATGCGCCGCGGAACCGCGACGCCACCCTGGCTTGCACGGCGGTTCCGCGGCCATACTGTAGCCTTATTTGTCACGGTTTGCACAGTAATGTTAATCTGAATTTCCTGTGTTTTCTGGGAATTTTTAAATTATTCTCAAGAGTTGAGTTTTCTGGGTTATTTTGGGGACTCGATGTTTCGATTGGATTGTTTAACTTTGTTTTTGTTTTTCCGGGTATTTTAGAACATGTTAAAAGGTTCGACCGAATATAAATACCCAATTTTTCCCCTGCCGGGAAATTTCCAAGTGTTGGATTTTTCCGAACTTTAAGAATGTTCTAAGTAATGCAAGTAACGCGATGGACCCTCTAAAGACAACAAACCTTAACTCGATTATGTGACCGTCTTGAACTGCCCTTTGAACCTTAGGGTTTAGGGCAGTACGGCGTGCTACATGTGAGGCGTTGGCTTGACCCTTCTACGGCTGGACCGTTGGTACTGTGGCATGAAGTGAATGTTTTTAAACTTATTTCATGTGTTGAGCTGTTTTGGGAAAACTTGGGTGTTTGATTGTTCGATCGGAAAGTTTAACATTTTCTATTTATCTGGAATGTGATACAATATTTGAAATCCATAAGTAGTTATGAGATAACTGATTTGGATGTTATAAACAAAGCAGTTTAGTCTCACTTGATCGGTTGCCACGGAATTTTGATGCGATCAAAAGTCCGTCGCAATCACGTTGCGTACGCGGATACTCGCCGGGTAAACTTAATAGACAGCTACACCCTAAAGCCCCGACCAAGTGACTGTAGGAGAACCCCATCGCCGAAAGCATCCGTTTGGGTGCTCGCGGTAGCGGTGTTCCGCCTTAGTGCACTTCGTCGACGGTATCGGGGGTGCGGCCGTCTACTAAAGTTTGCAACGAGCATTCGTTCTGGATGTCGGGAATCTTGTTTAATTACCCGACTTGATATTGAAAAGTGTTTTCGATAATGTGACTAAAATGCGGGGTTTATAATTGTTAGGCATGCGATGTCTAAGGAATTCATTTGGTTAGGCATGCGATGTGTAAGGAGGTTGCGGATTCTAACTGTTGTAGTTTTACACTTTCTTTTCTGCGACCGTAAGTGTAATATGTGATATCACCGGTTTCGTTGCTATATGTCAACGACAATTGGGATGGACATATTTACTTACGTTGATGACATGTGATGTTATGTGTTGCTGGATATGTTATATTGGATCGTCGTGTTTGAATAGCCGGGTTTTTTTTATGTGAGATGAGTGTTTTTCATTTTCATTCATATAAAAACTTGTATGTAATATTCTTTTATTAGGGCACTTCCAGGTTGCGGAAGATGTCACCGTTGATGTATATTATTTACTTTTCTGCATTAGGATAGACCCAAGGAGGGGAGCACAAGTAACTGGGTTCTAGGGTACAGTGGGAGACCATCTCGAGGAGTCGAGTCCGGATCTCCTAACTCTAGAATTGGTAGGGTTGCTTGCCGCTCTCGTAAGGGTCTAGGGGTGTGGGGTTGGCTATTCATCACGACTGTGGAATCCGTGTTTTATACAGGCTCAAAATAAAACACGGACATCCTAGTATATCCAATATTTCATATGATATTTTCTGCTGCGTTATCTGTGATGTGATCATGTGATTTGTTCATATAGATATTGTATATAGTATATAGACGTTGCTTATGTTTTACACCCACGCTAGCCCTGCCTCGCTCTGCCATTAGTTACCTAACCTAACGGTGCAGACGGGACATCGAGGCGAATGCGGATGGCATAAGCGTACGTTATATTTATCTGTGATATTTAGGTGGACTTAAATGATGGGGCATTCATTAATGAGATTAATGAAAGAAAATAAATCCAAAAGATATTATGCAATCGAATTTCAAAAATCAGGTTGCTACAGTTCTTGCTTTGTATCGCGGTGTTTCTTGTAGAACATCTTGCACCTTATTCGATAAGGAAAGGGCCGAGATCCCTTCACTGGGAGTGACCCCTTTAGCAATAACTGGCAGATGCTACAACCCTCGGTTTGTCTTTTGATTGCTTCTATAGTTTTTGCTTTGTACAGCGATATATATGATATATCCTGCACCTTATTCGATGAGGAAAGGGCTGACGATCCCTTCACCGGAAGTGACCCCTTTAGCAAAACTAGAAAAACCTAAAAAACACTCCATTTAAAAACCATTTGATTCCGCAACGAGATCAAGTTCAAAGCGTTAAAGGTTTTCTTAAAAACCATCCACAACCCTCCGTCATTTTAGGAAGTAGAGTACTTAGTATTCGTGCTGTGTTTGTTGACCATAGTCAAGGCACAATATACGGTAGCTAAGTGATGTCTTCCTACACCGCATATGATGCGATTAGTTAGAACAGTCGCGTGACTTTGTTGACCTTAGTTAAGGGTCATGTGGGTGGATCTAATTAATCACGAAATGACGGGTAGAACTTGACTAGTGCTTATGATTTGTTGACCATAGTTAAGGTCATAAGTGCTAGAGATAAAAACCATTATCGGGAGTTTCAAGTATTGAAATTTGCAATGAGATTGCATACCTTCTATATGATAGTTGGATCCCGATACCCACTACGAGTAATTGTTACTCCTGGGAGAGTTTTGCACTTTGCAATTAGCCGATCAAGTAGGTGTCTAGAAAGGTGTCAACGGGGTTACGCCCCTGGGAAAACGAGGTTTATTTTAATTAGGTCCGTGCAAAAGCACGGGGAACCTCCCTCAAAGTACCGGCACTGGCCTGGCTGAAAGATTGGCGAACTTGTAAAGTGTAATTAATCCCGGCTAGTCTTTCCTTTTAAGGTTTGAAGGAAGATTTGATAAAAACAGTGGGAACCATCCTGATTAGATAAAATAAATAACCAATCTAATCTTGCAAGAGCGCACGCAGAGTGTTTTCTTCTCTCTCTCTCCAGGTAGCGACCATATCACGCCTTAATCAAGATAATAATATGGATGAATTGACCGAACCAGCTTGTTTTACTGGGCTGGGGAACGTTGGTCCCGCTCCAACTTATAATTGTTATAAGACCGAGCAGGAAATAAGGGAATACCAGAATTCCTATGCCGCCCAAACGAAAAAAGTGCATATGATGCATCTCCTTCGGGTGTGTTCATTATAAAGAACTGTTTCTCAGTGTTCTCTACGTCCTAGGTATTAGATACCGGATCAGGATCCCGCAAATGTAATCCGTTACATGGGCTACAGAAAGGTAGAGAACTGAGAACGGGTGATAAGTTTCATGAGACAGAAAACGGTGCAAGTGTTGCAGCCAAGTCTGTTGGTCACTGTCACCCTGTATTTCCAAATACATTGATTCTGAACAAATGCTATTAGATACCGAAGCTGATATACAAAATCATATCAATCTCTTTATTTATTAAAGAAGGATATAATTTTTTATTGTTGAATATTGTTTTGAACATTTCAAAAGTTGATCGGTTCAGGCACGTTATCTAAAAGTATTGACGTTCTAAATCAAACTACAGTTCCTAATATACAGAACACATACGAGAGGAAGAGTTCAGAAATGAACGATTCCTTCTTGAGGTATTGTAGACTAGGTCATATCAATGTGACCTGACTAGCTTAAGATACATTTAGATGCATATTTAAATCAGTTTAAATTTACATCTTATGAAACTTGCCAGTCATGTCACAAAAATAAGATGATCATAGCTCCGTTTACTGGAAATAGAGAAAGAGTTAGTGAACTCTTGGAACTGATACATAGTGATGTATAAAGGTCCCTAGTCTACATATGCCAAGACTGGTTTTTTTGTACTTCCTTACATTCACTGATGATCTCTCAAGATTCGGACACATGTTCCTGTTGAAACACATGTCTGAAGCTTTTGAGAAATTCAATGAATATAAGTGAGAAGTAGAGAACCAAATACAGGTATAAGTATTATGTCCTATGATGAGATCAGGGAGGAGAATACTTGTGCATGGAATTCTTGGACTATTCTAAAGGAGAATGAGATTCTCTCTCAATATTACTCCTCTGTATACACCACAGCACCACGGTGTATCGGGGCGGAGCAATCGCACCCTATATGATATGGTGCGCTCTATGATGAGTACTGCTGAGTTACCTGTTTCCTTTAGGGGGTTATGCACTTAAGAAGCTGCATACCTATAGAATTAGGTTCGAATCAGATCACTGCCTACCACTCTATATGAGATATGGTATGGGAAGAGCCTATCTCTTAAGTAAATTAAGATTTGGGATTGTCCGGCCTATGTCAAAAGCAAAATCTGGACAAGATCGAGGCAATGTCAGTTCTGTAGAACTGGAAGGATTTCCAGCTATACAAACTACAGCTGATGATTTGATAAAACCAAAGGATTCAATAGTCCCCAACGAACCTCAGCCTCTCCACCGATCTAGCAGGGTTCCTCATCCGCCTGAGAGATACTTTGGTTTCTCGATGACAGTGGGAGCGAGGAATGTATCATGAGATGATGACCCAACTAGTTTCGAGCAGGCCATCAAGAGTGGGGACTCTGTAAGAATGGCTGGATGCTTAGCGATCTGAGATGGAATCCATGTACACCAACAAAGTATGGACTTTGGTTGCTATATCTGAAGGGTTAAATCCCCATCAGGAGCAAGTATATCTTGAGAAGATTACTTGGTGTAGATGGAAAAGTTGAGACTTTCAAAGCTAGACTTGTTAAAGGTTTTCGTCATCGACCAGGCGTGGATAATGATGAAACCTTTTCCAGTGCCTATGCTTAAGTCCATCCGAATCCTACTTGCCATTGCTACATACCATGACTACGATATCTGGTGGTTGGGTGTCATGACTGCTTTTCTAAATACTGATTTAGAAGAGAACGTCTGTAAGAACACAGCCAGAGGGCTTCGTAAACCGTGGGAGCAGCGGAAACATGTGCAAGTTGCTTTACAGAACAAAGCAGGCATCGCGGAGTTGGAACATCTGTTTTAATGTGGTAGTCAAAGAGTTTGACATCATCAAAATGGTAGATGAACCTTGTATATACAAAACGGTAGTAGAGAGTAAGGTGGTCATCCTCGTATTGTACGTGGACGACATACTCTTGGTAGGAAAAGAGTTTACTATACTACACACGGTCAATCTCCTCTTATCACATGGATTCTCCATATAGGATCAAGGTGATACCTCCTAAATCCTGGGTTTTGGATCTATAAGATAGATCTAAATGGATGTTAGGATTCTCGCTAAGTATAGTGAGATGGTATCAATCGATCCTTGGGAGAATCACTGGAAAGGTTCCAGGGTGATAAAGACGACTGAATGTCAGTCGCAGGCATTGTCTTTACCCTCAGTGGAGGGACGGTATGTTAGAAGAGTTCTAAGCTAGATACCGTGGCAAACTAGACGAGAAAGGCCGGTGACATCGCTATCAAAGATACTACCAAAGAGGCAGTTTGGGTGTATATTGGTTCATGAGATGAAATAGGTTCCTACCATTGTGTGACAATGGAAGTGTGGCTTTGGCCCAGAAACCCTGGTCCCATCAGTGACCCAGACATATTCTGAGGCAGCATCACCTGATCATGGAGATAGTTGATCTCCAGGGTGATCGAGTTTAGGAGAGTAGACTCAGAGGATAACACGGCGGATCCACTCACAAAGGCCTTTTCCCAGAGAGAGACTTATATGGGATGGTTGAGTATGTGATACTACAACCACTGCTACAGATGGCCCTAGTGCAAGTGGGAGATTGTTAGTTATATGTATGCCCTATAGGCCATTACTGTACATAGGATGTATATTGTAGTGGATGCTGGGACATATATAGGTAGGACTTTCTTGCTCGACATGATAGTATGCTATCTGGTTGTTCTTTATCTTAACATGTATACTTGCTGTCTCTCTATTACATGTTGATAAAGCCCTTAGGATGTGTACTCGACTTCCAGGACTATGATGTAGATCATACTAGTGGGGCCTGGGTAGTCAATGAGTACATCCTTCAATGTTCCTAGTCGTGGGAATATCGAGACGGGGCATCGATATTCCAGAGTAGACTAGCGTATATCTTCTCGATCCATGTGATGGGCGATGGATGATCCCATATCTATTGGTGTTTGACATCAGAGATGGTATGCGGGTGCTCAGTGGAGACTGGGTACACTGAACGGACTCGCCGAGAACTCCCAGATGGTATTATACCTCACGTCAGATGGCAGTTCTCTGGTGACACTGGTACAGCTTAGTCTGTTGACCCGAGATCGTCATAGAGTCTTGTGTGTCTACCACTGTGCTTTGATTTCCACCCTACCACGGCTCTACTGAGTCTTGCAAACAGGTGGTTTTTGGGTACAGTCCCGATTCACATGGAGGCAATGAGCGGTAGAGTCTTGTGTCTCTCCCGGTATTGGGGGTTGATGTTGCGCTATACTCGACTGGCCATAACTGGAAATCCCTGGCCAGGGTTGCAGTGATATACTGGTAAGAGTTATCAGTAGTTTCACGCTTGTTATGGACCTTACATCGGCATGACTTATCAAGCTACTGGGGTCTGACGTTTACCACCCCTAGGCGAGATATGCGACATATCAGACGAACAGACCGGACTGTACGGTAAGTGTTACCGGTTGGATTCGCAGGAGTGTGAGTGGGCTTGCTCGTTGATCTTCTGATCGCTCAATACCCGGGTGGCCGTTACGTTTAGTAGACCGCTTGCGGCTTGTGGGTGTTTGATATGATCATCACCTACTGCCGGTGTATTGACGAGTCTTTAGAGTCCTACACAGGGGTTTCCTGGCTCAAGCGAAACAAAATAGGAGCGCATATGAGATATATGCGGGACCGAGAATAATACCAGTATGTGATATTGAATTCTATTCTAGCGATTTGTATCATCGGACGGTTATATAAGATATAGCCGGGTTATCGAATCAAATGTTGATTCGATATATTAATACACTTGATATTAGTCGGTTATATGCATTATGACCGGATCATTAAATCAAGTGTTGATTTAATGATTTAATGTATAATTATATATTTGATATATTACTTTACATTAACTAGTATTGGTTCACTTAAAATTATTTTTCTCACTAGATTGTGCACATTGTATATATGATATATGTTTGTGCACTAGTTTGTATCATATTTGATGATACATGCAAACTTGGGTGTGTGTATGCTTTAAACCATGTTTAGCTTAATGGTTAGGGTTTTAGCTTATTTATTTATTTTATTCATTTTATTTTGGCAAAAATAAAATGGTGGCTTTCTTTGTTTTATGCATGAAGCTTCATGAAGCTTCAACCATTTTGTTTTTTCCTTTAACCTAACCATTACACCTAAACCCTAGTTTATTCTCTACATGTGTTAACTTCACCCATGGTTGCATTATGATAAGCATCACTTGATTTATTATTTTTAAGATTTCTTTTTCTTTTGCTTCTTCTTCATCTTCTTCATGAAGAAGAAAAACCCTTCTTGAAAATTCCAAGTGATGAAATCAAGTGAGAATTCCAAATCCAAAGTGAACCCACTTCCTATTTCTTCATCCTCTAACACTTGCCATGTTGTATAGGGTGTTATCTTCATAAGTTTCATGACTTAATGAAGATGGAGCTTGAGCTTGAGTCGCCTCGACGTAGATCATCTTCGGCATCGAAGTAAACGACCTAGCCTGATCATTTCTCCGATGAAACCAACGCTAGAGTCCGGGATCCCGATGATCGCAACGGAGGGACGTCATCACGGAGCTAAAGAAGTGGAGGACCGGATCTAAAAAGGTTGTAATCCCTTTCACTTATTAGTAAAGTTGTTTGCTAGCTTTTAGTTTCGCCTATCCTCTAGTTAACGATCTTCATTAGGGTTTCTCGGCACACAAAAATTTGATTTTGGCATGGTTGATCAGTTGTAGAACCTCATAAGTATGCCTAGGAACCCTACAGAAGCAAGACACCAAATCTTAGTATCTCGAATCCAGGGGCAACCACATTAAACCGCGATTCGTTCGCAAACACGACACACGAAGTGTGGAGTGGAAAGAAGAAAAGGTCCCACCGAGCGTGCCAGAATCTATTCTCCGCCGAAAGCTGGGAAAGACTGACGTCTTACCTGAATTTTGGGTGCAGATGCTATTTGGTTTTATCCGTCTACCTCTCCGAAGATGCCAAGTTGATTTATGACACAGTGTATCGGAGGTTTAGACGGATGCGGCCGTTGTAGCACACTTCGTCAGATTCCCCCTCGTTTGAGGGTTTTTTTTTATTGTGGGGACGCTCTTCCCTGCAGGCGCAAGCCCCTGCAGTTAATTACGCTACCGCATCGCGGTAACAATTTTCTCCTTCTCCAGATGGTCACTTCGTGTCGTGTGTGTTTGTTTTATTTTTGGTTGCCCGTGGATTGTATACGGAGACTAATTTATGTTGTCGCCCGTAGGGCGTGGATTAGTCCAAATCCTTATTTTCTTATATTTGGGTTTTGGGTTGGGTTTAAGGATCGTTAATCTCATTTAAGACTAAGATCAACTTAAACGTTTGTTAAGGATACGTTAGTTTAATTTTAGAATAAGATCTACTTAACCATTTGTTAAGGATACGTTAGTCTGATTTTAGACTAAGATCTACTTAACAGGATCATTTAGATCCAACAAAAGAGCATTTAGGCTCTATTGTTTTAGTTTAGGGACTTTACGGTCCAGTTTAAAGACGTCATAGTCTATAAAGTTTAAGGATATCATAGTCCATAAGTTTAAGGACCCCACAGTACGTAATAGTTTAGAGACATCATAGTCTGTAAAGTTTAAGGACATCATAGTCCCTGAGTTTAAGGACCCTACAGTCAGTAGAATGTCTGGTTGTCGGGACCTATCACCTCTCTGAAGACGTTGAAGGATTACAACGACAAATATCAGAGGAGTGAAGAAATATACCCTTGAACCAATATTGGTTGGGAGATCTGTAGTCCAATTTAGGACTAAGATAAAAAATTTATGAGCATAGGGCCTCAATTAATCTGAAGTAGGGTTTTGTGGCCACTTTGGGCTCGGCCAATTTAGTAAAAATGTTAAACATTTAACAATGCTGGGCATTGGTTTGAGTTCTGACAATTATTTTTGTCCTTTATTGAGTTCCGAGCACTCATCATAGCTCGGGGGCTTTATTTATAGAACAGTTTATGTTCTCTTAGCACCCACGTGAGGAGCATATGGTGCGCTTGGCGCTGAGCACCAGATCGCTTCTGTTAGGTAGCGCACACGTGAGGAGCACGTGGCGCGCTTAGCGCTATGCGCCAGACAATGAGCGCAGAGCGCTTTTGATAAAGTACCGCACACGTGAGGAGCACGTGGTGCGCTTGGCGCTGGGCGCTAGGTCATGTGCGCAGAGCGCTTCTGTTTAGGTAGCGCACACGTGAGGAGCATGTAGCGCGCTTGACGCTGAGCGCCAGATCATGAGCGCAGAGCGCTTCAGTTTAGGTAGCGCACACGTGAGGAGTATGTGGCGCGCTTGGTGCTATGCGCAAGACAATGAGCGCAAAGCGCTTCTTGTGAAATTTGGAGCTCTAAGGCTCTGCAGCGCTGTGCGCTAGATTTGGAGCGCTGAAGCTTTTTTTAATTGGAGTGCTAGGGCTCTTTTTAGGCAGTTCTGTGCTCTGAGAATTAAATTCTCTCTTATAAGAGACTTTGTCTCATGGATTTAAGAACAATGTTCTTATTTTATAGGAGATGTTTCGAACTCTTATATTTTTGGTGAAAGGCTTTGCCTTTATGAATCTGTGATCCTAAGAGAATTGAATTATGCTCCCCCTTGTATAATGAGATATTATAATCTCTTTTGTGAAAGACAATTTGTCTTAAAGATCTATGATCTAGCATAAGAACTAAGTTCTTTTTATGATGAGATGTTTTGATCTCTTTATTTTGCTTTGAAGAAATTCTTTTTCTGCTAAAAGTTTTGCTATTCTCTCTGAACTTTCTCAAAGTTTATGGGGGGTTCCTCTCTATCAGACTTGAAGTCTTGGGGCCTTTATATAGGGCAAGCTGATTTGTTGAATCAGTTGAAGAGATTTTTTCTCTAATTGATTTAGGGATTTCCCTACCGTTGGATCTTTTATCCTAGGGCTTCTGTTTTACAGAAGGTAATCTTCTTGTTTTTAACAAGATTGGGAAATCTTTTCTCATGCGGAATTTATTCTGCACCATTGTGATTTTTAATCACCATTGGATCATTGATCCAACGGTACTCTGATTTACAGAGCAAAATCTTTTTGTTTGGAAAGATTCTGAAGAATATTTTCTTAACAGAATTTTATTCTGGTAACTTGATGATTTATCATCTTCGTTGGATCTTTGATCCAACGGTGGGGAACATTTAGTTCTAGCGCTAGCGCACTCGTGCTTTGCACGTGAGCGTTGCTTCAGAGCGCTGGCACTCTTAGCGCCAGCGCAATCGTGCTTTGCACGTGAGCGCTGCTTCAGAGCGCTGGTGCTCTTTGCGCCAGCGCACTCGTGCTTTGCACATGAGCGCTGCTCGCTGGCGCTTTTATGAAGCGCTGCTTCATTTCAAATTTTGAAAATTTGAACAGAGCTTTGCTCTCATCGGGGGAAACACTCCTACGTACCCCCTTCTTTCTCAAAAGCCAGTAAGTCCCCTCTTCCCCTCTCCTTTCTATTCTAAAAACTTTCATTTCTAAAACCCAACGGAAGTGGAGTTAATCCGACTTCTGATTCGGTTTTTCTTTAAAAATTCTATTTTTCTTAAACCATAAAATAACATACTCTCATATAATGTTTAACAAACATTAACAAACACTTTAAAACAAGTCTCATATCAAAAGAATCATTTATGCAACTTTTATTGTATTTTTACAGTAAAATACCATATGCTTTATTTTCGATACAAAACAATGTAACACTTGTTTTACCTTTAGATAGCTCACGAGGTAATGACCTAACTCATCACAACACATATATTGAACATAGAACGATTTACTTCTGGGCAATGTTTTGAGAATATTACGAGTTACACTATAATACCCTAAACTATTACAAAACCATTTTCTTTAAGAAAAGTATTATCTTATTCCATACAATCCTCGTCCTTACAACCCACTTTTGGGGAAATCCGATCGGGATGATGCGGATTATCGCACGTCCTCGGATCTAGTAGGGCGGAATTCAGACCTCCGCAAGGAGCATTCGAATTCCGATGGAATTTCTAATGCTATTTTTAAGAAAATGAGATTTCTAGAAAATAAATCAATTATATATATATATGAGTATTATTAAAATATCTGTTTTAAATGTATTATACAAATATTCCAAGTTTTTCTAAATCAAAGGAATCACCATTACATGAAACTACCATCCATATACAAAGCAACTTCAATATTTCATTAAAATACCATATACAATGAAAAGTAGGTTATACTCACTAGAAAATATCACTTTTATAAAATATACATCAATAAAAACCTTAAATAAAATAATTAAATACTTGAGGTGTATTTTGAAATTATACCAAAACTATTTTTACATAAAACCCTCTCAAGTTATACTAAATTACAAAAATGACCCTAGTAAATATAGGTTTAAGCGGGACCAGTTCTCTTCAGCCTCAGAAAGCCGGAGAATATGGGTGCTTTCCTATCCAAGATAGACAATCTAAAATATCGGTGTATCAACACGGTAATTGTCTTGGAAAAAGACACAAACTATGCCGTCCATATGCAGCAGTTACCAATAACATTAAAACTTAATTCAGGACTTCAATTTCTTTTCAAAGTGTCTGACTCAGACCGAGTCTCAATCTAATCAATCTGACTTGAATATGATTCAAGTATAAAACTATAATTCAATCTGAATTCGTCTATTCAATCTATATCAATCTATACTGACTGAACCGAACCATGGATATACTCCGTCTACATGTCTATCCATTATAGTCGTTCCATTTATCTGATATCATGATTTCAGCAAGTCGTACAATCTATATAATAAAACAATACAATCAATACAAAAGACATCGCGGGGTTTTTAAAGGGATAGATTGGTACGGAAGGTGTTAAAAGTGACACGAGACTGTAACCATAATACACCTAACCTGAATATCCATTGCCGTTGTACCGTGGTTGAACGGTTCCTTGTGCTCCGTATACCTTAGTCTCCAGAATAGTGGGACTCCTCTTATATACACTGGAATTTTCTGTACCAAGGTACAAACAACTGTGCTAACATTATAATAAAACATTATTAATTATACTTTCCTTCTGTCTATTCTATCTCTACTCATCTTGGGACTTACTGAGCGATTTTTCGCTGACGACATTCCGTTTCTTCTTTCTTTGGAATCTTGTCAGGTAGATCGGACTCACTGGAGATCGAGCCCAGCATCGATGACTTGGAGCAATTAGCATTTGACCCAGAGCTTTAGATACTTATACATACTATTTCCATTTTTGTTATGCCATTGTTTAGGCATTGCTTTCATTTTATGTATTTACATTTTAGTTGTATTGTAAAAGAATGTTATATAAATAAAGTTGCTGTTCAATTACATCTATTGTCATTTTCTTGTGTATATTTACTTTATATTGATTAGATACGCTTAGCGTGTTTACTTCTAAGTAAATACGTAGTGGGCCTCGTCGCGTCCTCTTTCTATACACTATGAAGCGGGGCATGACAAAAGCTGTCTCACACAACCAATAGAGTGGAAGATATTTCGAGATCTGTTCGATGCGAAGTTTTTCCCCGAGACTGCTCGATTTGAGATGGAGCAACAATTCATCCACCTGCAACAAGGCTCCATGTATGTAAAATCAGTAGATGAATATGATGCTGAATTCATCATGCTTAGCAGGTAAAGAATTCATATCAAATTCTGTCCTATAAGACACATCACTATCTTGACATCAACATCTTATCAGGTTCGCGGCACATTTGATCCTGATCGATGAGATTCGGGCCAGACTATTCCAACTGGGTTTAGACCCGAAGATTCAGGAACCATTAGTCACAGGCGACTATCCAACTCATGAACTCGCTATGAAGGCAGCACGTCGTTACAAAGCTGTGGTCAAGAAGAAAGGTAAGTCCCAATCTGCTGGAATCAAACGCCCTTCTACCCAGATGACAGGAGGAACCTCTTCTAGGCCGAATTTTATACCCAAGTGGCCAGGAGAATCTGTTCCCCTCCGAAAGACGGCGACGACGTGAGGACGTCTAGCCTGAGATTCGGGGCAGATACTATATGGTTTTATCCATCTACCTCTCCGAAGATGCCAAGTTGATTTATGGCACCGTGTATCAGAGGTTTAGACGGATGCGGCCGATGTAGCAGACTTCGTCAGATTCCCCCTCGCTTGAGGGGTTTTTGATTGTGGAGACGCTCTTCCCTGCAGGCGCAAGCCCCTGCAGTTAATTACGCTACCGCATCGCGGTAACAACTTTCTCCTTCTCCAGAATTTCACTTCGTGTCGTGGGTGTTTGTTTTGTTTGTGGTTGGCCGTGGATTGTATACGGAGACTGAGTAATGCCGTCGCCCGTAGGACGTGGATTAGTCCAAATCCGTATTTACTTAGATTTGGGTTTGGTGTTTTTAGTTTAAGGATACGTTAGCCGCATTTGAGGCTAAGATCAACTTAAACGTTCGTTAAAGATACGTTAGTCTGATTTGAGACTAAGATCAACTTAACGGGATCGTCTAGATCCATTTCCAGTTTAAGAACGTAGTGGTCCATTTAATATATCGCCGTCGGGACCCGTCACCTTTCTGACGACGTTGAAGGATTACAATGACATGTGTCAGAGGAGTTCGGAGATGTACCCTTGAACCAAAGTTGATTGGGGGTCTATAGTCCAATTTGGGTCTAAAGTCTGTTTGAATGTTTAAGGATACGTTAGCCATATTTGAGGCTAAGATCAACTTAAACGGGATCGTTTAGATCCGACAAAAGAGCATTTGGGAGCTCTATTGTTCCAGTTTAGGGACGTAGTGGTCCATAGGTAGTTTAGGGACATTGCGGTCCATTGGTAGTTTAAGGACATTGCGGTCCATATTCCAGTTTAGGAACGTGGTGGTCCGATATTAGTTTAAGGACATTTCGGTCCAACATTAGTTTAAGGACGTTTCGGTCCACGAGTTTAAGGACCCCGCAGTCCGTATTGATGTGTGGTCGTCGGGACCCATCACCTCTCTGACGTCGTTGAAGGATTACAACGATGGGTGTCAGAGGAGTTCGGAGGTGTACCCTTGAACCGGTCGTAAATTGATTTAGGAGAGCATTCTTGCTCAGTCAATTTAGTTTGGGGACTTACGGCCATGATTGGGCTAAGTCCCGTTGAGAATATTCAATATTTTTCTTGATCTTGGGCCTATTAGGTCTGTGCTAGGGCTTTGCCCATATTTAATAATGCACTGCATTTTATTCTGGCCTGCTGGGCCTTTTTGATTTGGGCTCTATCTCTTTATTTATGATGCAGAGCATCTATTTTGGTTTGGGCTCTGCCCTTTTTAAAATAATGCATTGCATTTTATTAGGCCTGTTAGGCCTTCTTTAATTGAGCTTGACC
Source organism: Agapanthus africanus (assembly GCA_030015575.1). Classification (NCBI taxonomy): domain Eukaryota; kingdom Viridiplantae; phylum Streptophyta; class Magnoliopsida; order Asparagales; family Amaryllidaceae; genus Agapanthus; species Agapanthus africanus. Next base: position 888,623,844 of record JASDDO010000024.1, on the reverse strand, counting down.
CTTTTATAAGCAATGCAGTGCATTTGTCTGGCGCTTTGCGCCAAGTAATGAGCGCAAGCTCATATGGTGATGACACGTGTCATGCTCTGGCAAGCGCAAGCGCAACAGCGCTGTTCTAGTGCGCTGCGCTTGCGCTGCTGACACGTGGCACGCTGTGGTGAATTGCGCCAGTTTTAAAGATCAAGGCTCTGTTTCAAAAGCGCATAGCGCAATTGGTTCAGATGCTGACACGTGGCGCTCTCTAGTGGCTTGCGCCAACCCAAGAGCGCAACAGTGTAGTTTTGCAAGTGCAAGGCACTATTAACTTGAGAATCTTTTAGATTCCAGAACCAATGGTTCATAAGTGCAAAACACTACTTGGTTTCTTGATCTAATTTAGATCAAAGAAAACAAGTGTTTCTTATTTTTCTTGATCTTAGAGAACCAATGGTTCATAAGTGCAAAGCACCATTTTTATTTTGTTTTTTTTTAAAGATCTATGATCTGTTCATAAGAGAACTTTCTCTTTTTCTAAAGGTCTTTACCTTTTTTGTTCTTGAGAAGTTCTTCAGAGCTCTCTTTCTCTCTCTTTTTTTTTTAGAAAATGTTCATTTCTTTGAATTGAGGCCTAGGGTCCTTTTTATAGTGCCCATAAATTAGTTAAATTTGTTAAAGAGATCTTTCTCTGAGTGATTTGGGGAATTTTCCCCACCGTTGGATCTTTGATCCATGGCCTTCTGTTTTACAGAAAAAAATCTTCTTGTTTTAACAAGAACAGAATGTTTCTTTTAGAATATTAATTCTGTTTGGCGCAAATGCCTCAACGCGTGACACGTGTCGCGCAGCGCAACTGCGCTAGCGCATCTGCGCTGACACGTGTCGCACAGCGCAAACCGCAGCGCAACTGCGCTGACACGTGTCGCGCAGCGCAACTGCGCTGACACGTGTCGCGCAGCGCAGCGCAACTGCGCTAGCGCATCTGCGCTGACACGTGTCACGCAGCGCAGTGCTTGCGCAACTGAAGCATTGCTTTCTTTGATTTTAGTTTAAAAGAGTCTTGCTCTGATTGGACGCACTGCCTTGGGCGCTGCGCTGCCGTATCAGCTTTTGACACGTGGCGCGTTGCGCGCAGCGCATTGAATCTGAAGCGTTACTTCGAATTTTGAATTTTGAAATTCAAACAGAGCTTTGCTCTGATTGGGGGAAACAAATGCCCCCCCCCACACCGTTGCACTCACATGGCGCACACGTGAGTGCAGCGGTGGCAAACTCCTGATCGTTGGATCAAGGGGTGAGTTGAAGGGACGCAAGCGCCTATAAATAGGACCCTTGGTCCTTAGTAAATGTTTTACCATTTTCAAGAATCTTGTGTTTTCAGAGCCTTGCTCTTGTTTAAGAATTTTAGAGCCTTGCTCTTGCTTTTTCACAAGAACTCCAGAGTTCAGAACTTGAAACCATCTTAGGTATTAATAAATAAAATTAAATTAAATTAAAATTGATTAATAGAGCCTTGCTCTCATAGATCTTTGATCTAAAACCCTTTTGGGGTTTCATCAGCAAAGCCTTGCTCTGGAAAGTTCATAGATCTACAGAGATCTTGTTCATGGGTTTTAACTCATGAACAGAGCTTTGCTCATGGATCAAATGTAGATCTTTTCTGATCTGAAAATAGAGAACTCCTACAAGTTTTCATTGACCTTTAAAATCCCAAATTTTTAGTCTTTAAGTGTTGAAGTTTTCTTTTTGATGGATTTTCCATCATTAATATAGGGCTAGGCTCTCTTTAAAGAAATTTTGTTCCCTTGAGACCAGAGTTTGACAAATGTCACTCTGTGACAGAGCTTTGCTCTAAAAGAGGAGATTTTCTCCTTGTCTCTAGAGATTTCCAATCAATGAGGATATTCTCTTGGGGATCTTTTCATTAACTGACAGTCTCATCCAATGATAGGGCTGTCTTATTAAATGATGTACCGTCGTCCAGATTTTGTGGGCCCCCTTTGGTCCCCCTATCCACTGCATTGCGGTATGGTATAAAAATTTAAAAATGTTGAGCGTTGGAATTATAATACTGACGGCTAATGTTTGTCTCTTTACAGGAAACATGTCTGCCAATTTGTCTTTTCCTTTTGTTCGCTCGGAGGGAGGGTTTCCCCAGGCACCGGTGGATCGCGTGGTGCTCGCTCTCATCAAGGATCATGACCTCGAGCACAAAAACCTTCACTTGTGGGGTAGGTGGTACAATGAAATCATCCAGGGTCATCGCAGTTTCAGTTCCGCCACGCCGTCTGAGCCAACATCTTCATTCCCCTATGCAGATGAACCCACGGTGAAGTATGCCGTGGAGGTCAAAAATTGGAATTCAGATGACCTCCTCCAGCCTGCGATTGGTGCTATCCCCGTGCAGCCGCCGCCGACAATAGATATTTTAGGGAGGAGAATTTGTCAGGGTGAAGCGCGCCCTTGGGGACAGGCCTATAACATTGGACTGATCCCACGACCGCCTGCCGGATATTTGCAATGGGCCCGGTACATCCTATCAGCGAGGAGGACTCATCTGATGAGGATTGGTTTGTACTCGGCCATTTACGTCTCGCTCTTTGAGTATCCTTCTCCTCCAACGTGGTGGGTTAAGGCTTTTATCGAGCAATGGAATATTCCCACACACACCTTCCTGATGACGGACCGGGAAGTTTCTATCTCCTTGGAGGAGTTTGCTGAAATCTCGGGTCTGCCGATGAGGGGAGAGCCTTACGAGGAGCTGCTTCCTCCCGATGAATACGTCTTTGCCACCAAGCCGCTGGTGTTTGACCTGACGCCGGAGAATGCTATTCAGCACCAGTACCCGGGCTTGGTGAAGGTATTGGAGATTTATGAAGGACTCTATCTAGAATCGGGTGACCGGGGAGTCAGTTTTGTAGATTTCATTGCTCGCTTCATTCAACCGGAGTTCTTATCAGAGAGGAGCGAGAAGTTCGCCCAGCTCGACGACCCTTTTGGGTTCGGTTTTGATCGCCGACCCACATCGGAGGATGACCACAAAGACTTTTATCTCCCTGGTGCCGCCGTCGTCCGTTTTTCAAAAATTGTCGTTCCCGACATGGATGAAGAGACCTTCTTTGTAGGGTTCTTGGGCTTGTGGTTGTGCAATTTTGCTCTTCCTATGCATCCACGCCATATGTGGCCGATTGTTTTCTACCCAACGCATCGGATGGTGGCTGGTTTGCAGTTGTCAGTAGGAATCGCCGGGCTGGCTCATCTTTATAATGGACTTAGTATAGCGGCGGACGCTAGTGAGCCAGGGGTGCAACCCGCCAACTTCCCGATGCACTACTTTACCTCTTGGATGGAGATGCACTTGCACGGGGTGTTCGGCGCCCATAGGATTCCTCCCTTTTTTGAGAAATGCAGGCTCCCAAGGGTCATACGGTTGGTCGGGGCTTCGATTGTAGTTGCACCTCCACGGGAGGCAAGGGGGCTGCTCCTTCGACCACACCTGGTCGGGGCGAAGGTTTTCTTCGTGGATAAGGTCGTAACAATAGGCTCAGAGACCATCAAGTTGGTAGTGTCGCTACGCGATGATTTTAAAGACGGGGCTTCCATACTGAAGGCTCGGGAAATCCTCCATCTCTACTCCATTCGGCCAGGCTACCTGGTGTTCAGGCAGAATAAGACAGCACTCTTCATGAGGTATAACCCTCACCGGTTTGCTCAGCAATCGAGCTACAATTAAGGGATCCCGATGGAAACCTTCTTGGAAAAGCCCGTGGTTAGCCGGGAGGGGATAAAGAATGCAATGGACCACTTTATGCGGCTCAACACGGGTTCTTATTTCTTTATCAGTGAGCCGAGCTGCGTCCCCAAAGTCCTCAACGCGTACGTGGCCTGGTATGCGCATGCGATGGGGCCCGTTATTTTGATGGAGAAACGTATGCTGGTTGACCGCAAGGGTGCACCTCCCGGCGGCGATCGCAAGGATCCCTTGAGGCCGAGGACTCCGGTCATTCCTCCATTGAAAGGTGCTGGAGGCGGACCTCCGCTCGTGTTGAGTCCCCCGCGCGGATTGCCGCTTCGTGATGCTGTGGATGCGTCACCAGCCCCCCGTGCTCCAGTGGAAACGGTAACTGTGGTATCGCCGGAGTCCGGTGTAGGCGCGGATATCGGGACCCGCCGCCCCAAGGTGTCTGCTAAACGCAAATCAGTCCCGGGTGCATCCAGAGTTGGCGGGCAAAAGAAGAAGAAGTCGCTCCTTTCTCTTGACGCGATTCTTGGCTTAGAGCCTGAAGCCCCTCTTACCGAAGGAATAAGTGAATATGGCAGCAATAAGGGCTTCGCGGTAGACCCCGCAGACACCAACCTGGCGGCCGCCATTGCGGCTTCTGAGCGATCAGCGAGGCTTGAAGCGTGGTTGAGTAAACTCGCTGAGTCAGGTAATTATTAGCTGCTTTCTTCATCATTTCATTGCATTTTTATCATTATTCTTGACTAATACTTTTCCCCATTTTCAACAGGTGTCTCTACCGAAGAAGCTATTGCTGACTCTTTGAAAACCTTCCAAAAGGAGGAGGAGAAACGCGCTTTAGCGGGCGCCAGTGTGTCCCACCCCCTTTTTTTTTAAAACAAATTTCGTTATCTTTTTCGATGGTTAATCTAACTTTCTTCCTTTGTTTCTTTATAGGGGTTATACTAGTCGATGAGGGGATCCTCTCTGAACATGTTATTGGAGTTCCGGTCTCGTCGGGGCTGCCGTAAGAGCCTCGACTTGACAAGTCGACGAGAGATGCCTTGAAGAATTTGGAGGCATCTCTGTGTACAGACGAGGACACCTCAATGAAAGAGGCTCTGGTAAGTTCCATTTCAACGGCCCGAGAGGAAAGGAAGCGGCTGAGGCGTGAGGCGAAGGCGCGCAGGGCTGCTTTGGCTATGGGAGCGGGCCCAAGCACCATCCCTCGTGCCGATACTCCGTCAGATGAGTCCCCGGTCGCTTTGTCTACCGCTCATAGACAGGCGATCCGCGCCAATAGAGAGGCTAACGACAAGTCTGCCTCAGGTAGCACTTCTTTCAGAATTTCATTATAAGACTCATAAAGCTGTCGGTTCTTATATACCTTATCTTGCAGGGCCAAGTCCGACCGAGGGGGAGGCGGAGACCGTTGAACCCAAGGAAACAGAGGAGGTGGCACCTGCCGAACCTGAGCCGACGGTGGGCAACGTCGCTGAGGCTTTGAAACCTGAGATGGAGGCTGGGGGGTTTGTAGCCGAGAAGGTCATTGATGCAGAGCCTGAAGTGGCGGCAGATGAAATGATCATTACAACCGAGCCCAAGGTGGTGGCAGACGAGGCGCTTGAGGCCGGCGACCTTGTGGTGGCGGCGGATAAGCTGATGGAGATTGCGGAGCCCGAGGAAGTAGCGAGTGAGATGGGCACGACTCTTGGGGAAGAGTCAGCCGCTCTCTTTCAAGAGTCCGGCAATGCTCCAATCATTGCCCTCCCCGTCTACGATCTTCCGCTGTCTCCTGGCCATGCGAGCACGACGACGGTCCCCATCGAGTCGGGTGATGAGGCTACGGGCGGCGGCCTCATGTCGATAGAGGAGGGAGTCGCCTCCGTTTCAGCCAGGAGCTCCTCAGGTAAACCCCAAGTTGCTGTTTTTCTTTACTTTACAATCCTTTCTGACAAGTTCACTTTTCTTGTAACACAGGTGCAGCCAGCGTCGATGCCCCACTACTTGAGGGAGCGCCTTCAACGACTGCCTTGGCGGTGGTCACCTCTCAACCCTCTCTCATACCCTCGAAGATGTTGGAAGGTATGGGTTTGCAACTTATTAATCTTATCTTCCAGACGCATAATTTGTGTACTAAAGTCACACTGTTGTGTCTTTCAGGAGTGGTTTTTGACCATCTCAATCAAGTGTTGCTCCCACACTTCTCCTTCCCATCTGAATTCGCCTCTCCCTCTGGTGGCACTGGTGAGTACCTTCCCCGAGTGATATCTTTGTTTTTCAATAGTAGAATTATTTATAACTCTCTCTTGTCCTGACTGCAGTGTTACAAATCGAAGGGGGAGAAGGAAGATCGGTTGCACCACCGGCCCTTCCGGCCTTGTCACCTGTCTCAGCTGGTATGGCGACTATCACATTGATGACTTTCCCCTTTTTAATTCCCTGAACAGTTATCTAATCACAACCTATTTCTTTTCAGCGGTCGTTCCGGTCTCGGCGCCCTTCGAGTCTCGCATCATCATGCCGGCAGGTCCTTTCCTGAGATGTCCATCTTCGAAAGGCGCCGCGAACAGCTTACGCATGTTGAGCGACTACATTGAGGAGCTCGACGTCGAGACCCCTACTTCTGCTGCGGATTTCGCTATAGTGGTTAACCCGATGTTGGTGATACTCGTGAATTTCTATGACGAGGGTATCATCGCATCTTGGGTTAATCATTGTATGGAGATCGAGGCTCGCCTGCATAAGCTGGAGTCGATGCGTACCGCCCCCGAGACTTTAGCCGCGAGCAATGAAAGAGCAGCATGGATCGAGGGAAGCGCTTCTTATGTCCACCACTTGGAACAAGAAGCAGCTTTAAAGATAAAGGAATGCCAAGAGACCTCGAGCGAGATGGCCCGTCTGCGTGCTAAGGTTGAAGCGAATGCTGCCCAAGTGAAGACTATTTTCGAGGGTCTTCTGGAGCGCATCTCCCATGGGCTAAACTTGAAGCGAAAGCTTGATGTAGCTGAGCGCGATACTCCAGGTCGAGAAGCTGCTTATCAGGCCGTCAGGGAGCGGCTTGCATCTGTCTTGCAGCAACGGGCCCAAGTGGAGGCGGAGCTGGCGATGGCAGCAGATCAGGAGAAAGTGAAGAAAGAATTGCGCGAACAATTGCTAGATCTATGCAAGATGTTTCCTTCTCAGTAATTCTCCTTGTATCGTTTGTACTTGTGAATAAAAAAAATGTATATATGTTTCTTTTTTGTTCTTTAGCACAATGTATCCTGTACTCAACCAAGTTTATGAATAAAAGATATACATCTTCTGTAATGTCTTGTGTTATTTCTCCGCCTTTTCTTTCTTTTATTATCAGCACGCCACCTTAATAAACATGGTCAACAGATAATAGAGCACGCATCTTGACTTTCTTAAGAAATAGTGATGGCTTAGGCCGCAGGTTCAGATCTGCTGCCTAAGATTTTTCAACTCTATGAGCCGTGAGGGTCTCATAGAGACTTTTCTCCCTACGGATCGAAAGGATCTCGTAGGTGGGTTTTTCTCCTTAGGAATCGTGAGGATTCCTAAGTGTGGTTTTCTCTTATAAGTTGTAAGGATCCTATAAGAGAATTCTTCCCTCTTACAAGTCGAGAGGACCCGTAAGCGGTTGTTTCCCTCCTTGTCGAGATTTGACTTTGGAGAGTGAGACCCGTGAATAGTATGCAAGAGATCGTCTAGATCGATTTGCAGGGTCCCACTGTTCAGGAAGCAAGTTTTTTAATCCCTGCTGCCTGAGGCTTCATCTTGCAAGTTGAGACGAATCGGGAATTTTCCCGCGGAGACACTGGTTTCTCTGCGAGCCGACGCGAATCAGGAGGCTCTCATCAAGGAGTGTTTGTATCCGTGAGTCGAGGAGTTTGCTAGGGATTATTTGTTTCCCAAGAGCCAAGGATTATTTGTTTCCTTGTGGTTTGAAACGAGTCGAGGATTTCCCACGGAGGCACTGGTGGCTCTGCGGGTCGACACGGATCTGGAGGCTCTCGTCAAGGAGTGTTTGTATCCGTGAGTCGAGGAGTTTGCTAGGGATTATTTGTTTCCCAAGCGCCAAGGATTATTTGTTTCCTTGGGGTTTGAAACGAGTCGAGGATTTCCCATGGAGGCACTGGTGGCTCTGCGAGTCGACGCAGATCAGGAGGCTCTCGTCAAGGAGTGTTTGTATCCGTGAGTCGAGGAGTTTGCTAGGGATTATTTGTTTCCCAAGCGCCAAGGATTATTTGTTTCCTTGGGGTTTGAAACGAGTCGAGGATTTCCCACGGAGGCACCGGTGGCTCTGCGAGTCGACGCGGATCAGGAGGCTCTCGTCAAGGAGTGTTTGTATCCGTGAGTCGAGGAGTTTGCTAGGGATTATTTGTTTCCCAAGCGCCAAGGATTATTTGTTTCCTTGGGGTTTGAAACGAGTCGAGGATTTTCCACGGAGACACTGGTGGCTCTGCGAGTCGATGCGGATCAGGAGGCTCTCATCAAGGAGTGTTTGTATCCATGAGTCGAGGAGTTTGCTAGGGATTATTTGTTTCCCAAGCACCAAGGATTATTTGTTTCCTTGGGGTTTGAAACGAGTTGAGGATTTCCCACGGAGGCACTGGTGGCTCTGCGAGTCGACGCGGATCAGGAGGCTCTCGTCAAGGAGTGTTTGTATCCGTGAGTCGAGGAGTTTGCTGAAGATATTGGTTTCTTCAGAATTGGACTGAACCGTCGAGATTTGGCTTCATCTTCTGGCGGAGCCTGTTAAGAAAGTATGGTTCCCTCTTTGTTTACGCCCTTGGATTGTATACAGGGATCGATGTGATCTTAATTGTAGGGCCAAAGTTTTATCATCATTCTTTTTGTTTTATCTCCGCGATGCTCTATCATTTTAGGTTTTATATCGCGAAGGTCGCAATTGCCCAATCATTTCGGCTATTTTTCGAGGTGTCCAATCATTTCGGCTATTTATTTTATTTTTACTCGCTGCTTTTTATTGCGAGTTGCCCAATCATTTCGGCTATTTTGCATGCATACATTTTTACTTGCTACTTTTTATTGTAAATTGCCCAATCATTTCGGCTATTCCGTATGCATGTGCGGCCTACTGGCTTTCCGCCGTAAACCTGGAATTAGACACCGATTTCGGCATCAGCACCGCTACAACTGGGATATTGCCATGAGCGTATCATCATCTACCTCCGTCGATATTGAACAAAGGTAGCTTAGCGACAAGGGTTAGGGTTCTGTCGTCTAAGGCTTTTAACTTCATGAGCCGTAAGGGTCTCACAAAGGTATTTCTCCCTACAAGTCGTGAGGATCTTGTAGGTGTATTTTCTCCTTAGGAATCGTGAGGATTCCTAAGTGTATGTTCCTCTGTAAGTCATAAGGATCCTACCACAGGGTTTTCTCCTTGTAAGTCGAGAGGACTGATAAGGGTTGTTCATCATGCGAACATATCCCCAGTCTCGGATGAGACTTGATTAGGGAATGTTTATTCGCGCCCGTGGATTGTATACAAGGGTCAGTATTGAACCGCTTGTATGGCAATATCGAAAATTGTGGGGATTGCTTAAGCACAGGTTTAGGTCTCTGTAACTTAAGACTTTCAAATCTTATGAGCCGTGAGGGTCCCATAAGGGAGTTCTCCTTACGAGTCGTGAGGAACTCGCAAGTGTATTTTCTCCTTAGGGATCGTGGGGATCCCTAAGTCTGTTGCTCCCTTGTGAGTCGTAAGGATCTCACGCGGGCGGTTTCTCCTTACAAGGTCGAGAGGACCCTATAAGTGTCTTTTAACGAGGTTGCGCCCTTTCGGGTTTTCACAAACACTCGCCGGTAGCCCTGCTGTTTTTACTCACGGAGCCCTTTCGGGTTTTCATCCGTGCCCATTTTGCTCATGGACGTACCGCTTTTTTTATTCTTTTTATTTTTATATATTTTTTACGAGGTCGCGCCCTTTCGGGTTTTCACGAACACTCGCTTGTAGCCCTACTGTTTTTACTCACGGAGCCCTCTCGAGTTTTCATCCGTGCCCTTTTTGCTTATGGACATACCGTTTTTATTTTATTTTATTTTTTATATGTTCTTTTTTTTATATCTCGTCAGCCTAAAAGATGCTGCGGTAGTAGTTTAAAGATGTTTCGGTCTGCTATTAATTTAAGGACATTTCGGTTCGACTTTGAGAAGGCTGGCTACTGCTGATAGAGTTTGAGCTTAGGAAGATAGCGAGCGGATATAGTCGTCGTCATCTACCATTGACCTAGGCTGTGGCTCATTAAGCATAGTATTTCTTTAGGAAGCGACCGTTTATTGGCCTGAAAGGCCTTTCACCGTGCATGTCCATGAGTAGATAGGTCCCACCCTGGTAGACCTTATCTATGATGTATGGGCCTTCATAGTTTGGCTCGAATTTTCCTCGTTTGGTGCTATTGGGGATCATAGGCCTTTTGACCACTAGCACAAGTTCGCCTTGGCGGAATGTCCTCGGTCGGGTCAATCTTTCATATGAGCGTGTCATCTTTGCTTTATAAGATTCCAGATTTTGCTGTGCTATGAGCCGGGTTTCATCAAGGGCGTCAAGCTCCTCAAGCCGAAGGTGAGCATTTTCTTCATCCGTCAGCTCGTAGTGGACTGCCACTCGTAGAGAGGGTAACTCTATCTCGAGGGGGAGTACTGCTTTCGTCCCAAATACCAACGCGTACGGCGTTGTGTTCGTGGCCGTCTCGAACGCAGTTCGATACGCCCAAAGAGCCTCTTGCAGTCTCTCGTGCCAGTCTCTCTTATTTCGGGACACTGTTTTCTTTATGATCTTCGTCAAGGTCTTGTTGAAGGCCTCAGCTAGACCGTTAGCTCGCGGATTATAAACCGAGGAATATCTCCAGTCTATATTGTGCTGCTGTGCAAAGCGACTGATCTTATGGCTTTTGTAAGCTGGCCCGTTATCGGAGATGATCCGTCGCGGAGTTCCAAACCGATATATGACATGCGTCTGGAAGAAATGGAGGATATTCTCCGTCTTAACTTCTCTTAACGGTACTGCTTCTGCCCATTTAGAGAAGTAGTCAGTCGTCATCAAGATAAAACGATGTCCCCTAGACGATGCTGGTTCGATAGGGCCAACTATGTCAGTTCCCCACATCTCGAACGGCCAGCTAGCCACCGTTCGATGTAATGGATTTGGATGCTGATGGATGAAATCCCCATGAATTTGACATGAGTAACACTGCTTCGCATATTAGAGGCAGTCCTGAATCATCGTGGGCCAGTAGTAGCCCATCCGTTTGATCTTCAACTTCATCTTTAGGCCCGCTTGATGAGAACCGCAGAGTTCGTCGTGAACTTTCTGGACGACTCTTTTCGCTTCGTCAGGTCCTAAGCACCTCAGCCACAGAGAATCAAACGATCTCTTGTACAGAGTATCATTGACGAAGGCGAAAGACAGAGCTCGTTTAATGAGCTGATGTCTTGCGGACGCTTCTTCAGGCATTCGGTGGGATTTAAAGTAATCTATGAAGACTTCTCTCCAATCCTCGGTATTTTCCCAATCTTTTACTTGCAGGGTCGTCTGCTCGCTTGCTCCTTTTTCTTCGGATGATTCCGGAGATATTTCTGCTGGGGCAAGCACCCGACGGCTTTGTACCATGATTCTGACGTCATCGAGGTTCTCGTCAGCCAGCTCTTTAGCAAGTTTGGCCAACGCGTCTGCTTTGCTGCTTTCCGCGTGCGGTATGTTCTCCAAAGTATAGGAGGGAATTTGGGTCAACAGTTGTTGCACCTTTTCCCCGTACTTCACCAACTCCGGTTTGCACGTTTGGTAGTCGTCGTTTACTTGACTAACGACCCGTTGAGAATCTCCGTATATAAGGAGGTTTTCAATTCCCATATCGATGGCGATCTCAAGACCTGTTATCAAGGCTTCATATTCGGCTTCGTTATTCGTCCTCAGCTCTGTTAAGGAGAAAGCGAAACGCGTTACCCCTCCTTGTGGAGTTACGAAGATGAGGCCTACCCCCGATTTGATTATAGAGGTACTTTGTTTGCGTTTTTTCATGGAAGATGCTCCATCGAAATAAAATTCCCATCGGGTATCACTACCGTCGATCACGTCAAACGCATGTTCGTCTGGCAAATCGCAATTCAAAAGAGAATCGGCAGGTATCGGGTGCTCAGCAAGGAAGTCGGGGATGGCCTGGCCTTTCACTGCCTTGAGAGGTTGATATGTTATTGAGAACTCCATCAAGAGCAGGGCCCATTTAGCGAGTCGACCTGTCAGTATAGCCTTCGACATCAAGTATTTAAGGGGGTCCACCTTTGAAATGAGACGGACTTCGTGCGCCAACGCATAGTGCCTGAGCTTTGTTATTGCGAAGATCAACGCCAGGCAGTGTTTTTCAATGGTAGAGTAGTTGCTTTCTGCCCCCAGCAGAACTCGACTTAAGTAGTAGAGTGCTCTTTCTTTTCCTTGATCGTTCTCTTGTGCCCATAATGCGCCTAAGGAACCTTCGAGGGCGGTTGTATAAAGAATGAGGGGCTTTCCCTTGACCGGAGCAGCCAACACCGGCGAGTTCTGCAGGTACTGTTTAATTTCGTCCAGCGCGCCCTAGCATTTTTGATCCCAGACGAATGGGGTTCCCTTCTTCATCAGGTGACTGTAAGGGCGGCACTTGCCAGAGAGGTTGGCTATAAATCGCCGAATATATGCGAGCTTTCCTTGGAGAGACCGCAACTCTTTAAGAGTCCTTGGCGGAGGCATTTCCATGATCGCCTTGATCTTGGATGGATCTATTTCGATACCCCGGTGTCGGACGATGAATCCTAAGAATTTTCCCGAGGAAACTCCGAATGCACACTTAAGAGGGTTCATCTTCAAGTTGTATTGTCGAAGGCGTTGAAATACAGTCTTTAGATGCTCGAGATGTTCTTCGTATGATTTGCTCTTAACCACGAGATCGTCGATATAGCACTCGACAATTTCATGTATAAGGTCATCGAAGATCTTCGTCATGGCCCTTTGGTAAGTGGCACTGGCGTTCTTTAATCCGAAGGGCATCACTTTATAGCAGAATATTCCCAAAGGGGTCCTGAAGGCTGTGTGCTTCTGGTCTTCGGGATGCATTTTTATCTGATTATAACCTGACGAGCCGTCCATGAAGGAGAAAACCTCATGAGTGGACGTATTGTCTATCATCAGTTCGGTGACTGGCACTGGAAAATCATCCTTCGGGCAAGCTTTATTAAGATCCCGGAAGTCTACGCATATGCGCACTGTCCCATTTTTCTTCATCACCGGGACGATGTTGGCGATCCATTCAGGGTATTGAACTTCCTGGATGAAGCCAGAGTCGATCAGCTTCTTGACCTCGGCATTGATGCTCATCTCAAGCTCGAGCCGCATTCTCCTCGGCGCCTATTTGACTGGCTTGATGTCCGAGGATATCGCCAATCTGTGCACAGCAATTTCTGGATCTAGTCCCGGCATTTCGGAATAGTTCTATGCGAAGCAATCTTTGTGCTGCATAAGCAGGTCTTTTAATCAGGCCACCTTTTCTTCAGACAGCAGCTCACTAATGAACGTCGGTCGGGGGTCATTCGCAGTTCCCAACTCAATTTTCTTAAGGTTATCTGCAGTGGTATGGATTCCATCTTCCAGCTCTTTCGGCGCTGGTGGGAATTCTGAGATTACCTCGTCGTTGCTGTTTTCGAAGCACCAGGGAAGGTTGTCCATGTTCTCGGGCTCTTCTTTTAATATTGTAATCATGTGACAGGTGCGAATTCGCTTCCAATCCCAATGTGGAACCGGTTCTTCTTTCGTGGCCTTGGGCTCATGCTTTTGTGGCGGTGCTACCCTCCAGTTGTCAGACAGAGCGAACTTGCCAAGCTGATACTGATCTTCAACCCAATTCTTGAAGGTGAAGCAGTCCTCGAGAGGGTGTCCTATCACTCGGTGATAAGGGCAATAGTCCGGGTGATAGACTTCGCCTGCTTGTTCGGGGTATTTAGACTCCGGCAGTGTAAGCATTTGATGTTTTAGAGCAAGGTCAAGTATCCTCTTCGTCTTATCCCGAGGAAAAGAGTATGCTCGACTCATTTTCTTCATGAGGGATAGATCAATAACGCTCGATTCCCATTTGCGTGGCTTCTTAGCCCTGCTTTGTTGCTGTTGAGCGCCTTTTTGGCCTTTCAATTTATTTCTGCTTCTACGTCGAGCTTTTTTTATAACAGGTTGACAAGGGCCGACATTTTCATCTTTCACGGCCTGTTGAAGGAGGCGTTGCGTTCTGGCTTTCTCGTAGATGGCCATCTCGCGGTTGTGATCATCTCGGACTTTTTGACCAGCTTCCCTTATAAGCCTGTCCATTTGTTCTTCAAACGACGGATTGGGCACTCTTGCATCAGGAACTTTTACTGGTTCAGGAATAGTGTCCTCCCGTTGCGCATCTGCTTCATTGAAGTCGTGTACGATGTAACAATCGCGGAGCAGCTCTCGTTTCTTGGAGCGAATGTATCCGAGCCCGATCGTCCCCATCCTGCCACTAGGCAGCTTGTGCTGAGTTCTGGGGACGTTCCAGACCCTGTCATAGAATTTGGCCTTTCTAACGGTCTGTTTGAAGGGTATCCCTTGGCGCTTCAACAACTTCTTCAAGCCTTCTGTATAATATCTGGTTGACGGATGGGTTGAAGTCTGTCCAGCGTAGGATCTGCCCCGTGCCAGATTTCATTCTCCACTTTGTTTTCTTCAGAGCGGTAGAATAGAATTTCCTTCTCGCCTTCTCGCCTGGGAGGGATATAGAACGTTTGCAGTTCTTCTACATTGTAAATATCGAGTGCATCCAGTTCTTTACGGTGTTTAAGCGGCACCATAGCAACTTGTAAACTTTGCTCTTCGTCAGCGGACGTTTGTATTGAAGGTCGAGCAGAGAATACAGCATGGACTTCATCTTCCGAATCGCTACCAAAGATCAATGCAGGAGCCGATGGTCCCGGCTTGGTGTATTGGGGCGGACCCGAATAAACTCTCTCCTCTTCCTCCTCGGTATCACTGCCGAAGACAAGGATGGTGGCATTAGCTTTATTCTCCGGCTTGTGACACTTCTCCGTATCTTCGAAATCCGGTAAGAAGTATTTGGCATCTTCGTATTTGCGGACCTCGTTCATAGAGAACGGGTTCAGTTCTCCCGTCACTGTATACTCGAAACCATCCTTAAAATACTTCATACACTGATGTTGTGTAGAAGGGATGTTGTTGTACTCGTGTAACCATGGTCGGCCGAGCAAAGCATTGTAGCATGTCTTGGCGTCTATGACGTGGAACTTAATGTCCGTGACGAGTAGCCCGAAGCGTAGCGTCAGTATCACAGACCCAAGAGTTCTTGATGACTGGGAGTCGAACCCGGCGATGGTGATCTTGTCACGAGCAAGGTGCTGGACCCTCATGCAGATTTCTTTCAAGACCCGTACATTGAGTAAGTTAACGGACGACCCGTTATCGATCAGGATTTTGCCTATCTTTATATCATGGCAGTATCCCGAGACGTAGAGGGGGCGATTGTGCTCGCACGTCCCAAGGAGAAGGTCCTCGTCGCCGAAAGTAAAATCGACCGTGTGCACTTCCTCCAATTCATCCTTCATCTTTTCCTCGGCCAGGCATGCTTGGAATTGTTCCGGATCTTGGAGTGCCTTAATTAACGAATCTCTCGCCTCTTTTGATAGCAAAAGGGCGTCAAGAATGCTGAGCTGTGAGGGCAGCTTCCTCAGATGTGCTAAGACGTTGTAATCCACCTTATTCTTCTTTGGCGGGTCCTTGGCAGCTAGCTCTTCCACCACTTGGTCATCTAAGATGATATCTTCAGAGACCTTTTCTTTCCCTTTATCTTTCCTGTTTAAGGGTCCGAGGTTCTTTTCAGCCAGCGTTCGATTCCGCAGCCGGATATTTTCGCAGACCTTCGGCTCTTCTTCTATTCTCGAAGTGGATTCTTTAAAGAGAGGGCCAAGTTCCAGCTCCTCATCAGAATCGCTCCCGAATGTAGGCACTTGTGACCCGCCGGTGTTAACCACGCGACAATCGCCGGTAGTTCTTTTAATCCCTTCGGTCGTATTTCTTTGCTCTCGACGAGTTTTACGCCTTTCCCGCTTAAAGCGTTGTCGATGAGCAACGTATCCTTGCCACCATCTATCGAAAGCTTTGCACTCTTGTGTGGGGTGCGAAATCTTTTGATGATATAAGCAATAGGAGGGGTGCGTTTCCACTTCACCGGTGATGTTTCTTTCAGAGGATAGTAGCTTCATGCCCATTGATATAGCCTTAACAAACTTTTTCCTCATCTTGAATTGGCTTTTGTCGGCCGCGGAGGTGTTTTGCTCCAGCGGGATCATCTCAGCTCTTTCATCAAGTCGTTAGCGTTTGGCCCTTTCGAATATAACCGCCTCGCGCTCCCGATCAGCTTTGCTTTTTAAGAGAGCTTCATTAAGGAATACATCAATTACTTCATCCGACGGCCCCGAAATTTTTGGTTCAGGATCTTCCCCCAGCGTTTCAGTACAAGAAGTCTCCTCATCGTTTGTGAACGAATGGGAAATCATATGACAGCTCACCACGCATTCTTCAGATTCATCTGACGAACATTCTCCCTCACCTTCCTCTTGAAAGACGTGTTTGAGAAACTCCTGGAATGTAACGGGAGTCCGTACCTTCTGGTTGTATTCCTCCAGCGCGTCAATTTGTTTTTGCAGGTCCGTGCGCTTGTCGCCAGGCTTCACGGGCTTCTTTGACTTCTTTTTCTTCTTCTTCGAGGATTTTTACGGCTGGTTGCGAGTGCTTGAGCCACTACCATCGGTCTTTGGAGTTGGACGTGGCTTCAACATCCCCTCAATGACCTGCGGTTCTAACGGGTTCTTCCACCTGATTGCTGGACATGTCTGAAGGTCGTTCAACATCATCTTTTTCTTGGCTGATAATACAACCTCCCAAGGAGCTTCTTCAACGACGGAGCATGTTACCCCCGGCGTATTCGTCCCCTTAAAGGTGTGGGACTGCGGGGGATTCACCTTCCATTTGTCAGATAACGTGAACTTGCCCTGTCGGTACTGGTTTTCAAGCCAATTTTTGAAAACGTAGCAATCTTCGATCGGATGGCCTAGTACTCGATGATAAGGACAGTAGTTGGGTTCGTTGACGTCACTTGGTTGCAGCGGACGTTTTGGATCCGGCAGATTTATGAGTCTGTTGCGTAATGCCAGCTCGAATAACCTTCTTGTTTTATCGCGGGGAAACGAGTAAGGACGCCCCAGTCTCTCCTCAAGGTCTACGTATGGACGCATATTATTTTGACGCACAACCGGCTTCGAGTTGCTCAGTTGTTGTTGAGCATTAGCGACGACGATCACTTTTCCCTTCCCTTTGTCATTTCGAGAGTCCGGCTTTGGAAGGGGGGTTTATGGCCCATCTGATCCATCTGCGCTAGCTTGTCAATCAAAGCCTGGAAGGTAGTCGGCTTGAAAAACATCATAAATTGCGAGATGGTTGCTTTTGGATCAAGGGTTCCTACAAACATACCCACCGCGGGAGCTTCTTCAATGCGCTGCTCGCACTTCGACCGTAAGTTCCACCATCGTATAGCGTCCTGAACCCACGTCTCGCCTGGCTTTACCCTGGCATTAATCAGTGCTGTCATCGGGGTACGTTCATTGGCGCTTGCAAAACGCTGAGTAAACAATAGCTCCATTTCCGCGAAGGTTTTGATAAAGTCGTTTGGGAGCTCAGAGTACCACTCGAATGCCGTATCCGATAAACTTCCAACAAACTGGCGAAGTAAAAGCTTGTCATCACCACCGGTGTTGCCGCAGAGCGTCCTGAACTGGGCAACGTGCTGGTGAGGATTGCCCGTCCCCTTGTAGACATGGAACTTGGGAATTGTGTGACCTGGAGGGTACTTGATTTGGTCGTACCAACTTAGATATAGCCGCCCCGTTTTTACGACCTGGCCGGCTGCTTCGGTCGCATGATGAACCCGTATTTGTTGGGCCATGTACTCGTCCAAATCAGCTTTAGAGATTGTATCCTCCTTAGCTGTTGATAGGGCTGGCGGAGGATTTGATGTCTCTCCCCTATCATCTCCAAGGACGATCGGGGGCTCTTCTTCTGGAGGATCTTGCTGTATCATTATCCCTATCATGTCTTGGAAGAGGAGGCCCATACGCTGTATGTTGGCTGCTTGTTCACCAGCCTCTTTGTCCTTCTTTTCCAATATCCGATGAAGGAATTCGGCGTCGGTTTCTTCCTCTTGGCGTTCATCCGAGGACGTTTCAGGGTTTTCTTTTGGCCCTGTAAGTGTGGCCATAGCGTTCATCATTTCTTGGAGCTTCTGCTGCTGCACTTGAGCCTTGGTCACTGATCTCGTGTGCGGTCTATGACCTGTTGATATGCGGCTATCCTCCTTTCCTGATGCCACATAAACTGTATGAAATATCATGCCCCCGGACTTAGGGCGTTTAGGCTCACCACCTTTGGCATTTGCCGCGGGCGCGGGGGTTTTCTCCGGCCTTCTTCTTTTGTGGGCCGTTGAGGTTGGAGGGGCCGTTGCAGTAGGCACCATAGCGACTGTCATCCTTTCCTGTTTGATCGGACGGTCCTTTTCTTTTTCCACTTTCGCCTTTTTCTGTTGACGAGAACGACCTGGGTCAATCACGGAGTCTTGAACTCTCCGCCAAACTTTATAAATTTTTTAGGACAGCCGTTGAGGGGGCTATTCTTGCTTCGTTTCCAGAACTCTCTCCGCAGGCGGAGGAGATCTTTTCAATGTAGCGGTTGGAGAGTTCTTCCGTACCCTTCTCAGCAGTTCAAACCTGTTCCCAGTTGGAACAGCAGCGTTGACTTCCACCACTGGAATCGGTGGAGTTAGCCCTGAGGGGGAGTTGCCCCCTGCCTTCCTTACTCGTTGCCAGTGGCGACGTCGAGCACGACGGGCCGTTGGGACTGGCTCGGAGATAGAGATTGCTACTTTTTGCCCCTTTCTGAATGAGGCGCGGCTGGTGTTAACCTCTTAAAGACTGAGGTTATCTTTTGAGGGGTGATATTTAACCTGTCGAAGACAGATCCTCAGGCAAGGGCAGGAGCAGGAATCGTCGGTCTTGAAAAGACTGACTCTTTGACAGGGGAAGCCGCCTTGATGACTTCTGGAGCAGCAGTTATTGCTTTCCTTGTGACAGCCAATTTAGAGTTCTGATTTAGCCTGGTGAAAACAGAGGCTGTCGGTTTGGTAGTGGGCGACCCGTTGACAGGGGTTGTCGTAGCAGTAAGCCGGTCGACAAAATTAGGAAGCACCAATAATTCGAATTCATTGACCGACTTCTTGTTCACTTCCGGTGCAGGTATTGGCTCAGAGAAGGTTGTAGGTGGGATCATGGTCCCGAGGAACAGGCCAGTGGTGGCCTGGGTCACCTGGTCTACTGGCAGAGTGAGGAAGGAAGCCGCTTGAGGCCCATATGCTACACCTCCCAGTGAGGTGGAGCGTCCGTTGCAGTGGCACTTCGAGCAGTTGGTGCAATTAGAGGCCATTGAATCTTCAGTTCTGCGCCAGGCAAAAGACCAAATCTTAGTAACTTGAAATCCGAAGGCAACCATTAACAAACCGCGACTGGTTCGCGAAGACGACACACGAAGTGTGGAGTGGAAAGAGGAAAAGGTCCCACTGGGCGTGCCAGAATCTGTTCCCCTCCGAAAGACGGTGACGACGTGAGGACGTCTAGCCTGAGATTCGGGGCAGATGCTATATGGTTTTATCCATCTACCTCTCCGAAGATGCCAAGTTGATTTATGGCACCGTGTATCGGAGGTTTAGACGGATGATGCCAATGTGGCAGATTTCGTCAGATTCCCCCTCGCTTGAGGGGTTTTTGATTGTGGGGACGCTCTTCCCTGCAGGCGCAAGCCCCTGCAGTTAATTACGACCGCATCGCGGTAACAACTTTCTCCTTCTCCAGAATTTCACTTCGTGTCGTGGGTGTTTGTTTTGTTTGTGGTTACCCGTGGATTGTATACGGAGACTGAGTAATGCCGTCGCCCGTAGGACGTGGATTAGTCCAAATCCGTATTTACTTAGATTTGGATTTGGTGTTTTTACTTTAAGGATACGTTAGCCGCATTTGAGACTAAGATCAACTTAAACGTTCGTTAAGGATACGTTAGTCTGATTTGAGACTAAGAACAACTTAACGGGATCGTCTAGATCCATTTCCAGTTTAAGGACGTAGTGGTCCATTTAATATATGGCCGTCGGGACCCGTCACCTCTCTGACGACGTTGAAGGATTACAACGACATGTGTCAGAGGAGTTCGGAGATGTACTCTTGAACTAAAGTTTTTTGGGGATCTTATAGTCCAATTTGGGACTAAAGTCTGTTTGAATGTTTAAGGATACGTTAGCCATATTTGAGGCTAAGATCAACTTAAACGGGATCGTTTAGATCCGACAAAAGAGCATTTGGGAGCTCTATTGTTCCAGTTTAGGGACGTAGTGCTCCATAGGTAGTTTAGGGACATTGCGGTCCATTGGTAGTTTAAGGACATTACGGTCCATATTCCAGTTTAGGGACGTAATGGTCCGATATTAGTTTAAGGACGTTTCGGTTCAACATTAGTTTAAGAACGTTTCGGTCCAACATTAGTTTAAGGACGTTTCGGTCCACGAGTTTAAGGACCCCGCAGTCCGTATTGATGTGTGGTCGTCGGGACCCGTCACCTCCCTGGCGTCGTTGAAGGATTACAACGATGGATGTCAGAGGAGTTCGGAGATGTACCCTTAAACCGATCGTAAATTGATTTAGGAGAGCATTCTTGCTCAGTCAATTTAGTTTGGGGACTTACGGCTATGATTGGGCTAAGTCCCGTTGAGAATATTCAATATTTTTCTTGATCTTGGGCCTATTAGGCCTGTGCTAGGGCTTTGCCCATATTTAATAATGCACTGCATTTTATTCTGGCCTGCTAGGCCTTTTTGATTTGGGCTCTGTCTCTTTATCTATGATGCAGAGCATCTGTTTTGGTTTGGGCTCTGCCCTTTTTAAAATAATGCATTGCATTTTATTAGGCCTGTTAGGCCTTCTTTAATTGAGCTTGACCCTTTTATAAGCAATGCAGTGCATTTGTCTGGCGCTTTGCGCCAAGTAATGAGCGCAAGCTCATATGGTGATGACATGTGTCATGCTCTGGCGAGCGCAAGCGCAACAGCGCTGTTCTAGTGCGCTGCGCTTGCGCTGCTGTCACGTGGCGCGCTGTGGTGAATTGCGCCAGTTTTAAAGAGCAAGGCTCTGTTTCAAAAGCGCATAGCGCAATTAGTTCAGATGCTGACACGTGGCGCTCTCTAGTGGCTTGCGCCAACCCAAGAGCGCAACAGTGCAGTTTTGCAAGTGCAAGGCACTATTAACTTGAGAATCTTTTAGATTCCAGAACCAATGGTTCATAAGTGCAAAGCACTACTTGGTTTCTTGATCTAATTTAGATCAAAGAAAACAAGTGTTTCTTATTTTTCTTGATCTTAGAGAACCAATGGTTCATAAGTGCAAAGCACCATTTTTGTTTTGTTTTGTTTTTAAAGATCTATGATCTGTTCATAAGAGAAGTTTCTCTTTTTCTAAAGGTCTTTACCTTTTTTGTTCTTGAGGAGTTTTTCAGAGTTCTCTTTCTTCAGAGTTCTCTTTCTCTCTCTTTTTTTTTAAGAAAATGTTCATTTCTTTGAATTGAGGTCTAGGGTCCTTTTTATAGTGCCCATAAATTAGTTAAATTTGTTAAAGAGATTTTTCTCTGAGTGATTTGGGGAATTTTCCCCACCGTTGGATCTTTGATCCAAGACCTTCTGTTTTACAGAAGAAAATCTTCTTGTTTTAACAAGAACAGAAAGATTTCTTTTAGAATCTTAATTCTGTTTAGCGCAAATGCCTCAGCGCGTGACACGTGTCGCGCAGTGCACAGCGCAGCGCAACTGCGCTGACACGTGTCGCACAGCGCAAAACGCAGCGCAACTGCGCTAGCGCATTTGCGCTGACACGTGTCGCGCAGCGCAGTGCTTACGCAACTGAAGCGTTGCTTCCTTTGATTTTAGTTTAAAAGAGCCTTGCTCTGATTAGGCGCACTGTCTTGGGCGCTGCGCTGCCGTATCAGCTTTTGACACGTGGTGCGTTGCGCGCAGCGCATTGAATTTGAAGCGTTGCTTCGAATTTTGAATTTTGAAATTCAAACAGAGTTTTGCTCTGATTGGGGGAAACAGGATCATTTAACCGGTCCACTCCAGATTTCTGGTTCTACTACAAGAGAACTGGACACTTGGCACAGGACTGCAGACGTGCAAATGGATTGTGTTTGATTTGTGGCACATCTACTCACGCTATAGGAGCATGCCCATATCGTATTAACACAGCACCAGCACCCAGACCTGCAATTACAGCCCCACAGAGGCCAGCCATTCAGGATCCTGCACCTCGCCTAGCTCTTCCTACACCAGCACCACGTGGACCACCTGCACAGCCTCATCGTCAATTCCATCATGCACAGAGAAACATGCCTTAAGGGCAGAGAAACGTGCCCTAAAGACAGAGGAATGTGTTAGTTGTATGTATGCCCTAGAGGCCATTATTGTACATGTGATGTATATTATAGTAGATGCTTGGACATATATAGGGAGGACATTCTTGCTCGACATGATAGTATGCTATCTGGTTACTCTTTATCTTAACATGTACACTTACTGTCTCTCTGTTACATGTTGATAAAGCCTTTAGGATGTGTACTTGACTACCTGGATTATGATGCAGATCATACCAGTGGGGCCAGGGTAGTCCGTAAGTACATCCTTTAATTGTTCCTAGTCGTGAGAGTATAGAAATGGGGCATCGATATTCCAGAGTAGACTAGTGTGTACGATTCTTGACCCTGTATGGGGCGATGGTTGATCCCACAACCATTGATGTTTGACACCATAGAATGTGCACAGGTGCTTAGTGGAGACTGGGTATACTGAACAAGACTCACGGAGAACTCCAAGATGGTATTATACCTCATGTCAGATAGCAGTTCTCTGGTGACACCGGTACAGGTTAATCTGTAGACCCGAGATCGTCATAGAGTCTTGTGTGATTCCAACTGTGCTTTGATTTCCACCTTACCACGTTCAAGAGAACATGCAAAACGGTGGTTTTTGGGTACAGTCCCGAGTCACATAGAGGCAATGAACGATAGGAGGGGATTTCGTCTCTCCCGGTAATGGGGGTTGATGTTGCGCTGTGCTCGATTGGCCATAACAGGAAATCTCTGGCCAGGGTTGCAGAGATTTACTGGTAAGTGTTATCAGTAGTTTCTCGAACCGTTATGAGCCCCACATCGGCATGACTTATCAAGCTATTAGGGTCTGACGTTTACCATCCCCAGGCTAGATGTGCGACATATCAGACGAAAAGACCGGACTTTACTGTAGTGTTACTTATTGGATTCACGGGAGTATGAACAGGCATGCTTGTTGATCTTCTGGTCGTCCAATACCCGGGTAGCCGTTACGTTCAGCTAGTATCACTGACGGGTTATGGGTGACTGATATGATCATCACCTACTGCCGAAGTATTGATGATTCTTTAGAGTCCTACACAGAGGTTTCCTGGCTCAGGCGAAATGAGATAGGAGCACATATGTGATATGTGCGGGACCGAGATTAATACGTGTATGTGATACCGTATTCTAATATCGCGATATGTGATATCGGTCGGTTATATGTGATATAGCCGATTATCGAATCAAGTGTTGATTCGATAAGTTGATACAAAATATATTAGTCAGTTATATGTGATATAGCCGGATTATTAAATCAAGTGTTGATTTAATAATTTAATGTGTAATTATATATTTAATAAATTATTATGTATTAACTAATATTAGCTCACTTAAGGATTTTTTTTATCTCACTTGTATACATTTAATATATATGTGATATATATTAATTGTATTTGTCTCTTTATGTATCATGCTTGATGATACATACTACATGGGTGTATGAGACCCATACCTTGCCATTAGATAATTGGGGTTTTATTTATTTAATGTAAATACAAAATTAGGTGGAAATTAAGCATGGTTGGATGCTTTGGAAGCTTGTGGAAACTATTGACTTAGTCCACTAATTTTTTCTTACATTAGATATTTATTAACCCAACCATTATCTTTAGCCATAGTTACGTCTTTACAAGGGTCATATATGATATGATCTCACCCATGGTTGCTACACTCACACTCATTCCATTATTGCCTTCATCTTCTTCTTCATCAAGAGAAAGCTCTCTAACTTTTCTTGAGGTGAAGAAAATTAGTGAGAAAAAAATTTCTAAAGTGAGCAAAATCCTACTTTATCAACTTACACTAGACAAGCCATTTAGTTTAGGTTGTTTGCTTCTCTAATTCCCAATTAGTGAAGAGATGGCTCGAGCTAGAGTCTCTTCGACGTAGATCATCTTCGGCCTCAAAGATTTCAAGCAAGCTTATTCCTTTCAGCTTGTGGAGTCCAACTAGAGTCCGGGAGACCACTACTTGGAGCGAAGGGACTGCTACACGGAGCTATTGAAATGAAGGACCGGTCTACAAATGTTGTATTCCCATTCACTTAGTGTAAAGTTGTTTACATGTTTGCTTACTCCTAATGCTTTAGTTAAGATCTATGGTTCGATTCTTTGGCACGCTGAATTTTTGTAAAACGGCATGGTAGATGCCTTTCGGAACCCCGTAGCAGTGCTAGGGAACCCCGTAGTGGTCAGAGCCAAGATAGAACATTAGGAGTTATCTAGGCGAAGTTAAAAGTTCGAGCGAACTCCGAAACCCCGATTTTTACCCCTCTCTGGAAATTTTTCAAAATGTTGAAATTTTTCATGTTAAAAATATTTAGAAAGACATGCAGGTAATTCTATGGACCCACTAGAAGAACGACACCGTATCTCGACTCTATGACTGCGGAACCGCGGCCAAACCCTAGGGTTTGCGGCGGTTCCGCGGTGCCATAGGTGAGACAATGGTCGGCCCTTCTACGGTTGGTCCGTAGGTGCTGTGGTATGTTCTGGGTATTTTTTAACACTGCTCAAGTGTTGAGCTCTCTGGGAAATTTTTGGAATTTGTTGATTCGATCGAAATGTTTAACATCGCCTAGCTATCTGTGGAATTTGATACAATATTTAGAATCCACAATAATCGGTTTTGTGAAAACTGGTTTGAATTTTATAAACCTAGCCATTTAGTCTCATTTGATTGGTTGCCACGGGATTTTGATATGGATCAAAACTTCGTCGCAATCACGTAGAGTACGCGGATACTCGCCGGGTAACATTATTAGATAGCCACGCCCCATAACCCCGGCCAAGTGACTGTTGGAGAACCCCGTTGCTAAAAGCATCCATTCGGGTGCTCGCGGCCGCGGTGTTCCGCCTAAGTGCACTTCGTTGACGGCATCAGGGGTGCGGCCGTCTACTAAAGTTTCCGACGAGCATTCGATCAGGATGTCAGGAATCTTGTTGAATTGCCCGACTTGTTATTGGAAAGTGTTTTCAATGACGAGACTAAAATGCGGGGTTTATAATTGTTAGGCATGAAATTCGGAATATGAGATATTCCGGGTTTATGATGTCTAAGGAATTCTTTTAGTTAGGCATGAAATCTGAAGTATGAGATATTTTGGATTTATGATGTCTAAGGATGTTGCGGATTCCAATTGTTGTAGTTTTCACTTTCTTTTCTGCGACCGTAAGTGTAATATGTGGGGTATCGCCGGTTTCGTTACTATACGTCAACAGCAATTGGGATACGCATATTTACTTACGTGATGACATGTGATGTTATGTGTTGCTGTGATATATTATATTGGATCGTCGTGTTTGAATAGCCGGGGGTTTTATGTGAGATGAGAGTTATTCATTTTCATTCATGTAAAATTCAATGTATGTAATATTCTTTTATTGGGACATTTCCGAGGTTAGGATGATGTCACCATTGATGTATATTATTCACTTTTCCGCATTAGGATAGACCCAAGGAGGGGAGCATAAGTAATCGGGTTCTAGGGTCCAGTAGGAGACCATCTCGAAGAGTCGAGACTGGGTCTCCTAACTCTAGAATTGGCAGGGTTGCTTGCCGCTCTCGTAAGGGTCTAGGGATGTAGGTTTGGCTATTCATCGCGACCGTGGAATCTATGTTTTTTACTAGCTTAATTCAAAACGCGGAAATTCTAGTATATCCAATATTTCATATGTTGATTTCTGCTGTTGATATTCTATGATGTGATCATTTTATATGCTGGGATGAATGGTTTTATTATATATATGATATATAATAAACATTGCTTATGTTTTGCATCCATGCTAGTCCCGCCCCGCTATGCCGTTAGTTAAGTAACCTAACGGTGCATAACGGGACACTGTGGCGAATACGGATGGTATAAGCGTACGTTCTATTTTCGTTTCTTTATCTGTGATACTTAGGAAGTATAAATAATGGGACTTCATTAATAAGATTAGTAAAAGAAAATAAACCTAACGATATTGTGGAATCAAATTTTCAAAAAGGGTAGCTCTAGTTTTTTGCTTTGCATAGTGGTATTCCTTGATGAATATCCAGCACCTCATTCGATGAGGAAAGAGCCGAGATCCCTTCACCGGGAGTGACCACTTTAGCAGAAGCTAGTAGATGCTACAACCCACTCGGTTTTGTTTTTGATTGCTTTTCTAGTCCTTGTTTTGCATAGTGGTATTCCTTGATGAATATCCAGCACCTCATTCGATGAGGAAAGAGCCGAGATCCCTTCACCGGGAGTGACCTCTTTAGCGGAACTTGTGAAAGCCTAAAAAACACTCCTTTTCAAAATCACTCGATTCTACAACGAGATCAAGTTCAAAGCGTTAATGGTTTTCTTAAAACCCATCCGCAACCCTCCGTCATTTTAGAAAGTAGAGTACTTAGTATTCGTGCTACGTTTGTTGACCATGGTTAAGGCGTAGTGTACGGTAGCTAAGTGATGTCTTCCTACACAGCATATGATGCAATTAATTAGGGCATTCATGTGACTTTGTTGACCATAATTAAGGGTCATGTGAGTGGGTCTAAATTAATCATGAAATGACGGGTAGAACTTGACTAGTGCTTATGATTTGTTGACCATAGTTAAGGTCATAAGTCACTAGGGGTAAAAACCATTATCGGGAATTTCAAGTGTTGAAATTTGCAATGAGATTGCATACCTTCTTTGAGATAGTTAGATCCCGATACCTGCTACGAGTAAATGTTACTCCTGGGAGAGTTTTACACTTTACAATTAGCTAACCCATTAGGTGTCTAGAAAGGTGTCAACGAGATTATGCCTCTGGGAAAATGAGGTTTACTTTAATTAGGTCTGTGCGAAAGCACGGGGAACTTCCGTCAAAGTACTGACACTAGCCTGGCTGAATGGTTAGCAAACTTGTAGGTTGTAATTAATCCCGGCTAGTCCTTCCTTTTAGGATTTGAAGGAAGATTTGATAAAAAAGGGGGAGCCATCCTGATTAGATAAAATAATAACCAATCTGATCTTGCAAGAGCATACGCAGAGTGTTTTCTTCTCTCTCTCTCTCTCCTGGTAGCGACCGTGATATACCTTAATCAAGATAATAATATGGATATATTGACCGAACCTGCTTAATATACTGAGCTTGGGAGCATTGGTTCCGCTCTATCTTATAATTGTTATAAGTCTGAGCAAGAAATAGAGGAATGCCAGGATTCCCATGCCACCCGATCGAAGAAAGAGTATGTTGATGTATTTTCTTCAGGTGTGTTCGTTACCAAGAACTGTTTCTCAGTATACTCTACTTCCTGAGTATTAGATACCGGATCAGGATCCCACATATGTAATTTGTTACATGGTCCACAGAAAGGTAGAGAACTGGGATCGGGTGATAATGCAATTGTTGCAGCCAAATCAGTTGGAAAATATGATCTTGTATTACCAAATACATTGATTCTGAACGAATGCTATTCCATACCGAACCTGATATGCAACATTATATCAGTCTCTTTATTAAGTTAAAGAAGGATATAATTTTGTATTACAGAATAATGTTATGAATATTTTCCTGAATCAAAAGTTGATTGGATTAGGCACGTTATATAATGGCATATACATTCTAAATCAAACCACGATTCTAAGTATACAAAATATACACAAGAGGAGTAGTTCAGAAATGAACGAATCCTACTTGTAGCATTGTAGACTGGGTCATATCAATGCGACACGACTAGCTAAGTTACATAAGGATGAATATTTTAATCCGTTCGAATTTTTATCCTATGATACTTACCAGTCATGTCTCAAAGGTAAAATGACCAAAACTCCGTTTATTGGAAACGGAGAAAGAGTTACTGAACTCTTGGGAATGATACATGGTGATGTATGTGGTCCTATGTCTACAGATATCAGGGATGGTTCCTCATACTTTTTTACATTCACTGACTATCTCTCAAGATTTATACATATGTTCCTGTTGAAACACAAGTCTGAAGCTTTTAAGAAATTCAAAGAATATAAGCATGAAGTTGAGAACCAGACGGGTACAAGTATTTAAATCTTTCGATCTAATCGAGGAGGAGAATATTTAAGCATGGAATTCCTGGATTATCTAAAAGAGAATGAGATTCTCTCTCAGCTTACTCCTCCGTATACACCACAGCACATTGGTATATCGGGGCAGAGGAATCGCACCCTATGAGATATGGTGCGCTCTATGATGAGTACTGCTGAGTTGCTTATTTTCTTTTGGAGTTATGCACTTGAGAAGCTGCATACCTATTGAATAGGGTTTCGACCTAATCAGTGCCTACCATTCTATATGCGATATGGTATGGGAAGAGACAATGTCTTAAACGAGTTAAGATATGAGGTTGTCCGGCCTATGTTGAAAGGCGAAATCTGGACAAACTCGAGAAAAGGTTAGTTGTGTAAGTTTGTTGGATATCCTAAACATTCGCGAGGGAATATCTTCTACCAAACTGAGGAACAAAAGGTGTTTTGTTTCTCAGCATGCCACATTTTTAGAAAAAGGAATTTCTTGAAAAAAATAAATCTGTGGTCATGAGATAGAACTGGAAAAGTTCCAGCTATACAAACTACAACTGATGATTTAGTGGAACCAAAGGATTCAATAGTCTCTAATGAACCTTAGCCTCTCTGCGAATCTGGTAGGATTCCTCATCCACCTGAGAGATATTACGGTTTTCTCAATGACAGTGGGAGTGAGGATTGCATCATAGTAGATGATGATCCAACTAGATTCAGGCAGGCCATCACGAGTGGGGACTCTTTGAAAAGGCTGCTTGCAATGCAATCTGAGATGGAATCCATGTACACCAACAAAATATGGACTTTGCATATTGCTCCTAAAGGGGTAAAACCCAACGGGAGTAAGTGGATCTTTGAGAAAGATACTTGGTGTAGATGAAAAAGTTGAGAATTTCAAAGCTTGACTTGTAGTAAAAGGTTTTCGTCATATAACCAGGTGTGGATTATGATGAAACATTTTCTCCAGTGGCTATACTTAAGTCCATCCGGGTTGAAGCAGGCATCGCGGAGTTGGAACATCTGTTTTGATGTAGTGGTCAAAGAGTTTGACTTCATCAAGAACATAGATGAACCTTGTATATATAAGAAGGCAGTAGAGAGTAAGTCTGTCTTCCTCATATTACACGTAGATGACATACTCTTGATAGGAAATAGGTTTCTTATGCTACACTCGGTCATGCTCCTCTTATCATAAGGATTCTCCACGGTAGATCTGGGTAATTCCTCCTACATCTAGGGGAATAGGATCTATAGAGATAGATCTATACGGATGTTGGGAGTGTCCAAAATCCAGGTACATTAAGGGGTTTAGTATGGAAGATTCTAAGGTGTGGTGGTTCGCCCACTTACTCAGGAATCACTCTCTCCAAAAAGATGTCTCCCAAGACTGATTTGGAGAGAGCTCGCGTGCAAGGGATACCCTATACTTCGGCGGTAGGCTCTATCATGTATGCGATGTTATGTACCAGACCCAATGTAGCTGACTCACTGAGAGTAGTGATCAGGAATCAATCGGATCTTGGGAGAATCACTGATAGCTATGAAGCACTAAAGAAGTGTTCTTGGTGTTTGGTAACGGTAAACTCCAGTGGGAGTCCTTTACCGATTCGATCTTCCAGAGTGATAAGGTCGACTGAAAGTCAGTCTCGGACTTTGTCTTTTACCCTTGGTGGAGGGACGGTATGTTGAAAGAATTCCAAGCTAGATACTGTGGCAAACTAGACGATAAAGGCTGAATACATCGCTACCAACGATATTACCGAAGAGGCTGTCTGGATATTTCTTGTTCATGAGATGAACATCGTTCCTACCATTGTTGAGACAATAGAGTTGTGGCTTTGGCCTAGGAACCCCGGTCCTATCAGCGATCTAGACATATTCTGAGGCAGTACCACCTGATCGGGGAGATGGTTGATCTCTAAGGGATCGAGGTTAGGAGAGTTGACGCGAAGGATAACACGGTGGATCCACTCACAAAGGCTTATCCCAAGAGAGACTTTTATGGGACGTTGGATATGGGATACTACAATAACTGGCCTTAGTGCAAGCAGGAGATTGTTAGTTGTACGTATGCCCTAAAGGCCATTATTGTACATGTGATGTATATTATAGGATGCTTGGACATATATAGGTATTCCCCTCCGAAAGACGCGGACGAAGACGCGGCGAACGTCTGGCCTGAATTTCGGGGCAGATGCTAATTGGTGCTATCCGTCCACCTCTCCGAAGATGCCAAGTTGATTTATGGCACCATGTATCAAAGGTTTAAACGGATGCAGCCGATGTAGCAGACTTCGTCAGATTCCCCCTTATTTGAGGGGGTTTTGATTGTGGGGATGCTCTTCCCTGCAGGCGCAAGCCCCTGCAGTTAATTATGCTACCGCATCACGGTAACAAGTTTCTCCTTCTCCAGATGGTCACTTCACGTCGTGGGTGTTTGTTTTGTGTTTGGTTGCCCGTGGATTGTATACGGAGACTAAGTTGTGTTGTTGCCCGTAAGGCGTGGACTAGTCCAAATCCGTATCTTTCTTAAATTTGGGTTTGGGGGTTTGGGTTTAAGGATACGTTAGCCTCATTTGAGAGTAAGATCAACTTAAAAATTTGTTAAGGATACGTTAGTCTAATTTTAGACTAAGATCAATTTAACGGGATCGTCTAGATCCGATAAGAGACCAATTGGGCTCTATTATTTTGTTTAGTGACATTGCGGTCGATAATTAGTTTAAGGACATTGCAGTCCATTGGTAGTTCAAGGACATCTCGGTCCAATATTAGTTTAAAGACATCACGGTCGAGGTTAAGGACATCATAGTCCATGGGTTTAAGGACCCCACAGTCCAATATTAGTTTAAAGACATCACGGTTGAGGTTAAGGACATCATGGTCCATGAGTTTAAGGATCTCACAGTCCGATGTTAGTTTTAAGACATCACAGTCGAGGTTAAGGACATCAAAGTCCATGAGTTTAAGGACCCCACAGTCCAATGTTAGTTTTAAGACATCACGGTCGAGATTAAGGACATCATAGTCCGTGGGTTTAAGGACCCCACAGTCCGATGTTAGTTTAAAGACATCACGGTCGAGATTAAGGATATCATAGTTTGTGGGTTTAAGGACCCCACAGTCCGATGTTAGTTTAAAGACATCACGGTCGAGCTTATGGACATCATAGTTCATGAGTTTAAGGACCCCACAGTCCATGAAATGTGTGGTTGTCGGGACCCGTCACCTCTTTGAAGACGTTGAGAAATTACAACGACAAATATCAAAGGAGTGAAGAGATGTACCCTTGAACCAAAGTGAGTTGGTTGAAAAAGCAGATGTGCTCAATTCAAAATAAGTTGAGGACTTGTGGCCAGAATTGGGCTAAGTTCAATTAAAAATGTGTAACATTTTATTTTTGTTCTGGCTATTAAGCCTTTATTTGGGCTCGGCCCTTTTAATAATGCTAAGCATTGGGCTCTGACATATTTGTCTGGTATTGAATGCATAGCATTCATCATAAACAAAGCTTGTTCTGGTAGTGCGCCACGTGGCGCGCCAGGCGCTTTGCGCCGGTCCAAGAGCGCATTGCGCTTCTGTCAGGTAGCGCACACGAAGAGGACACGTGTCGCGCTTAGCGCTAAGCACTAGTTCATTAGCGCATTGCGCTTTTAATTTATGAGCGCTTTGCGCTAGTTTAAGGATGCTCCAGTGAGTGACACGTGGCGCGCTTGGCGCTGAGCGTCAGTCCATGAGCGCAGTGCTCTGTTTTAAAAGCGCAAAGCGCAAGTAGTGTCTATAGTTGACGTGTGTCATGTTTTGGTGCTGAGCGCCGATATCTGGAGCGCAAAAGCACGGTTCATGAGTGCAAGGCACTTTCTAATAGCCCAAAGCGCATTTTGATCAATTTTAATATCAAAGAACAAATTTATGTTCTTCAAAGGAGGCTTTGCCTCAAGATCCAAGAACAAAAGTTCTTGTTTATTATAAAAGGCTCTGCCTTTTATAGATCAAAGATCTGTAAATGAAGTAAAAATATTTCTTTTATTTTTATGATTAGATATTTTGATCTTTTTATGAGAGACCTTGGCCTTATTTAGATCTATGATCTTTTTTTAGAAGACAGTTCTTCTTTTCAGGAGATGATTTCATCTCTGTGTTCAAGAATCATGTTCTTTAGCTTGAAAAATTAATCTTCTTTTGCTAAGAGCTTACTCTTCTTTCTTTGAGTTTTCTCAAAATTTGTAGGGGGGTTTCTCTATTTGCTTCTGTATATCTGTTTCTTTTCCTTTTTTTTATTGAAAAGAAGGATCATTGGTCGTTGGGACCCACCACCTCTCCGACGACACTGAGAGATTACAGCGTCATATATCGAAGGTGTGGAGGGATGTACCCTTTAAACCATGTCCCACTCATTAGGGGAAAAGAACAGGCTGAAGCTTAAGTTTCTCGCTGCTGAAAAAGGCTTCTTTGCGTTCGCGCACGTACGTCGCACGTGTTGGGCGCACGTGCGTCGCACGTGTTGGGCGCATATGGAGCTTGCGCATATACGCATTATGGGGGGAGCAAGCTCCTACGGAGAACGTATCTCCTTTTAATATTATTAAATGTTCTCATATAGTGCGCACGTGCGTTGCATATGGTGCGTACATGGCGAACATACGTGCGTTGCACGTAGCGCACGTAGCGCTTGCGCATATGCGTATTATGGGGAGGAGCATGCTCCTATCTTGGAGAACTAAGCTCCTATGGAGAACTAAGCTCCTTTTAGAATTGAATCCTTTGAGAATTGAACTCTACCCTTTCTAAGAGGTATCCTCTCTTATTTATATGGGAGTGGTAGAGAAGATATCTCTCTTTTTCCCGATACGGGACTAAAAATGCATTCCCCATGTAGTAGAGCATTACTTTAGATTACACGTGCATAGCACATTTGCTCATAACTTTTGATCTCGGATGAATTATGAGGCCCATAATATATCAAATCGAAGGATTTTTCGAGACACTTTCGATACCATCAAAATTTAGCTGTTTCTCATTCCGGAGTTTATCAAAATACAGTTCGGAAAATACTGATTCGCATCTTCTTCCTTAGATCACATGTGCATAGACATTTGCTCATAACTTTTGATCCCGGATGAATTATGAGGCTCATAATATATCAAATAGAAGGTTTTTTCGAGATGGTTTCAATACCATCAGAATTTAGCTGTTTCTCATTCAGGAGTTTGTCAAAATACAGCCCGAAAAATACAGGTTCACATTTTATTAAGCGTATCGCTGTCATTTGATGCCTTGGGCTCTTTTGTGCAGAAATTTTTGGCGGGAACAATAGGGATGACTTTCTTGCTCGATATGATAGTATGCTATCTGGTTACTCTTTATCTTAATATGTACACTTACTGTCTCTCTGTTATATGTTGATAAAGCCCTTAGGATGTGTGCTTGACTACCAGAATTATGATGCAGATCATACTAGTGGGGCCAGGGTAGTCCGTAAGTACATCCTTTAATTGTTCCTAGTCGTGGGAGTATCGAGACAGGGCATCGATATTCCAGAGTAGACTAGTGTGTACGATTCTTGACCCTGTATGGGGTGATGGTTGATCCCACAACCATTGGTGTTTGACATCAGAGAATGTGCACATGTGCTCAGTGGAGACTGGGTACACTGAACATGACTCGCCGAGAACTCCTAGATGGTATTATACCTCACGTAAGATAGTAGTTCTCTGGTGACACTGGTATAGGTTAGTCTGTAGACCCGAGATAGTCATAGAGTCTTGTATCATTCCCACTGTGCTTTGATTTCCACCTTACCACATTCAAGAACGTGCAAAACGGTGCTTTTTAGGTACAGTCCCGAGTCACAAGGAAGCAATGAGCGATAGGAGGGGATTTCGTCTCTCCCGGTATTGGGGGTTGATATTGCGATGTGCTCGATTGGCCATAACAGGAAATCCCCGGCCAGGGTTGCAGAAATTTACTGGTAAGTGTTATCGGTAGTTTCTCAAACCGTTATAAGCCTCACATCGGCATGACTTATCAAGCTATTGAGGTCTGACGTTTACCACTCCCAGGATAGATATGCGACATATTAAACGAAGAGACCGGACTGTACGATAGTGTTACGTATTGGATTCACGGGAGTATGAACAGGCATGTTTGTTGATCTTCTGATCGCTCAATACCCGGGTAGCCGTTACGTCCAGCTAGTACCGCTGACGGCTTGTGGGTGACTGATATGATCAACACCTACTGCCAAAGTATTGATGAGTGTTTAGAGTCCTATACAAAGGTTTCCTGGCTTAGGCGAAACGAAGTAGGAGCACATATGTGATATATGCGGGAATGAGATTAATACGTGTATGTGATACCGTATTCTAATCTCGCGATATGTAATATCGGTCGGTTATATGTGATATAGCCGAGTTATCGAATCAAGTGTTGATTCGATAAGTTGATACAAAAGATATTAATCGGTTATATGTTATATAGCCGGATTATTAAATCAAGTGTTGATTTAATAATTTAATGTGTAATTATATATTTGATATATTATTATGCATTAACTAATATTAGCTCACTTAAGGATTTCTTTTATCTCACTTGTATACATTTAATATATATGTGATATATGTTAATTGTATTTGTTTCTTTATGTGTCATGCTTGATGATACATACTACATGGGTGTATGAAACTCATACCATGCCATTAGATAATTGGGGTTTTATTTATTTAATGTAAATACAAAATTGGGTAGAAATTAAGCATGGTTGGATGTTTTGGAAGCTTGTGGAAACCATTGACTTAGTCCACTAATTTTGTCTTACATTAGATATTTATTAACTCAAGCATTATCTTTAGCCATGCTTAAGTCTCTACAAGGGTCATCTATGATATGATCTCACCCATGGTTGCTACACTCACACTCATTCCATTATTGCCTTCATCTTCTTCTTCATCAAGAGAAAGCTCTCTAGCTTTTCTTGAGGTGAAGAAAATTAGTGAGAAAAATAATTCTAAAGTGAGCAAAAATCCTACTTTATCAATCTACACTAGACTAGCCATTTAGTTTAGCTTGTTTGCTTCTCTAATTCCCAATTAGTGAAGAGCTAGCTTGAGTTAGAGTCTTCTCGACGTAGATCATCTTCGGCCTCGAAGACTTCAAGCAAACTTGTTCTTTTCACCTTGTTGAGTCCAACTAGAGTCCGGGAGACTATTATTTGGAGTGAAGGGACTACTATACGGAGCTATTGAACTGAAGGACCGGTCTACAAAGTTTGTATTCCCATTCACTTAGTGTAAAATTGTTTACATGTTTTCTTACTCCTAATGCTTTAGTCAAGATCTATGGTTCGGATTCTTTGGCACGCTGCATTTTTGTAAAATGGCATGGTAGATGCCTTCCGGAACCCCGTAGCAGTGCTAAGGAACCCTACAAAATGTGCCTTCGGCAAGGAGAAATATACTAAGATGACAGACTTTTACAATGACGGTCGAGGAGGCCGAAACCACAGGACAAGTCATCACTGGTAAATCCCCCCATCCTTTCAACCTTTCAATTTTGTGTATCACTATACTTTTCCTATATCTAAACCCAAACTCATACAACTTAGGTACTATACTAGTAGCCACCCTTCCTGCACTCGTACTTTTCGACACTGGAGCTTCACACTGCTTCTTGTCACAACGATTCATGAGAACGCACGCAATTCCCGTAAAGCCACTCATTTCAAACTGGAATGTCCGTACCGGGAATGGAGTCTTGAAGGCAACTATGGAGTATGATCAGTGCCCAGTTGTAGTTTGCGGTCGAGAATTCTATGCAAATTTCAAAGTACCGGAAATACCAAATTTTGATATTGTGGTTGGAATGGATTGGCTGGGAGTATTCTACACTACTATTGTCTGCCGCCAAAGGAGGATAGTATTTGAGATACTAGATCACCCAGTCTTCTATTTTAAAAGTGGAGATAGAACCTTAGAGGCAGGAAGCTGCCGTGCTAAACCAAAGAATGCAGAAGTGTTTTCTCTACCCGCGGAAGAAGAAAAGCCCGAAATAGTTCGAGAGTTCGAGGATGTGTTCCCTGAAGACATATCAGATTTGCCTCCCAATCGAGCTCTTGAGTTTAGTATTGATTTGTAACCTGGTGCGCAACCTTTAATCAAAACTCCATGCCGGTTAAGTCCGGAGGGATTGAAGGAGATCCGTATTCAGTTGGACGAACTACTGAAGAAAGGTTGGATCCGATCAAGTACTTCAAGTTGGGGATCTCCGGTTTTACTAGTGAAGAAGAAGGAAGGTTCATACAGGATGTGTGTGGAATATCGAGCTTTGAACGAAGTGACAATTAAGAACAAGTATCCACTACCATGCATCGATGACCTTTTTGATCAGTTAAGTGGGTCTTGTGTCTTTTCAAAGCTAGATCTTCATTCGGGTTATCATCAGGTGAAGGTCAAACAGTCCGACATTCCGAAGACGGCGTTTATGACTCGTTATGGCCATTATGAATATCTCGTAATTCCATTTGGAGTGGCCAATGCACTTTCCATCTTTATGAACATGATGAACCAAGTTTTCCGAGAGTACTTAGACAGGTTCATTGTCATCTCCATCGTGGTGTATTCAAAGAATGGGAAACAACACGCCGAGTACTTGCGCATTGTCCTGGAGACATTACGACAATATCATCTCTACGCCAAGTACAACAAGTGTGAATTTTGGCTACATCAAGTCGGATTTCTCGGACATATCGTTTTAGGCCAAAGAATCTCTGTAGATCCAGCTAAGGTGTCAGCTGTTAGTGAGTGGCCGACACCAAAGACGGTGAAAGATATACGAAGTTTCTTGGGATTAGCAGGATACTACCGACGATTCATCAAAGGATTTTCAAAGATCGCAGCACCCCTGACCAAGCTCATCCGTAAATACGAAGCATTCGTGTGGTCAGAAGCATGTGAAAAGTTTTTGTAGAACTCAAGTTGAGGTTAACCTCTACACCAATACTTGTAATACCGGATCAATCTGGAGGATTCGTTGTGCATTGTGATGCTTCCGGTAAAGGATTAGGATGTGTTCTATACCAGTATAGAAAAGTTATGGCTTTTACATTAAGACAACTGAAGGTTCATGAGCGCAACTATTTAACACATGATCTAGAATTGACAGTCGTCATCTTCGCACTCAATATTTGGCGCGATTATCTTTTGGGAGAACGACTGGATATATACACTGACCATAAAAGTCTGAAGTATGTATTTACTCAGAAAGAACTAAACATGCGGCAGAGATGATGGCTAGAACTCATGGTGGATTTCAATATCAACCTACAGTATCATCCTGGAAAGGTGAACGTAGTCCCTGATACACTTAGTCGCCAGCCATTAGCAATGAACCTCACCGCTAAGTGGAAGCTACAACAGAAATTGCATGGATTGGGAATTGAAGTAGTTGTGCCAGGCAACTCTTCCTATTTGATGAACTTATAAGTCCAGTCCACTGTTGTAAATCAGATCAAGATAGCTCAAGCAAATGATGCCAAGCTAAAAAAGATCCGAGAATAAGTAAAAAGCGGACTACGAACCGACTTCATTATCCATGAAGATGGATCCTTGCGATATGGAAGTCGTTTATGTGTGCCAATCAGCCATGTTCGAGAAGAGTTGATGAAAGAAGCTCACAGCTCTCCATATTCGGTACGTCCTAGTGGTATAAAGATGTACAAGGATCTACGGCAATACTAATGGTGGCATGGAATGAAGCACGAAGTACCAAGGAGCGTAGCCAAGTGTTTGGTGTGTCAGCAAGTGAAGGCTGAACATCACAGAACTGCTGGTCTACTTCAACCGTTACCAATTCCAGAATGAAAATGGCAACACATTACCATGGACTTTGCGACTACCCTCCCTTGCAGTACGAAGGGTAACGACGCAATTTGGGTTATTATGGATCGACTCACAAACTCGGCTCACGATTTCGAGTTGGCCAGTCAACCGAGACGTTAGCAAAGAAATATATGGAGGTGAGCATAAATCTAAAGTAAGATTTAAACTTTCAAGATGTACTATATTTAATACCCATAAACTCATGCAAGAGATCGTGAGATTATATGGAGTACCTGTTTGCATCGTCTCCGATCGTGATACAAGATTCCGATCACAATTTTGGCAGAGTCTGCAACCTAGCTTCAGAACGAGTCTGAATTTCAGCACGGCGTATCATCCACAAACAGATGAACAGTCCGAGCGAACATTTCAGATTCTAGAAGACATGCTAAGAGCCTGTATGTTAGACTTCGGAGGTTCGTGGGAAGATCACCTA
Organism: Agapanthus africanus; assembly: GCA_030015575.1. NCBI lineage: Eukaryota > Viridiplantae > Streptophyta > Magnoliopsida > Asparagales > Amaryllidaceae > Agapanthus > Agapanthus africanus. The sequence continues at coordinate 888,585,231 of JASDDO010000024.1, read as the reverse complement.
CACCTTGTGGAGTTTTCATACAACAACAGCTATCAGGAAAGTATTGGGATGGCACCATTCGCAGCACTCTACGGACGGAAGTATCGTTCACTGCTAAGTTGGGACTACGTTGGAGATCATGAACTCCTTAGACCAGAGATGATCGTGGCAACTGTGGATGTGGATCGCACGATCAGAGAAAGTATGTGCATAACCCAAGACCGACAGAAACATTGGGCAGATGCAAAGTGTCACGCCCCGCTTCCCAGAGTTCGCTAAATTGGGTACGTGACATAGCCAACCATGCTACCTGTGGGTAGGAAGTATCCATCCACAGTCACATTACGGCTGTAGAGATATCAAGAACAAAATAAAACTATCTAAAACATGTCCATAAGCCAAGATAATATGAGTCAAGAATAATAAAAGTGCGGAAGCAAAAAATCCAATACAAAATAACTGGAATGTATGTCCCATAATACGGGCTCACATCAGGAATAAAATACAGTAAATAAAAGAACTAACTACTGTTGACACCTCACAGCTCAGCCTGCTGGCTGAAATACTCCTGCTCGGACTGCAGCAACGGTACAGAATCTGGGCCATGCAAAACCCAGACGTCAGCGCGTCAAGTCATCAAGTAATAAAGGGTAACAGGGTTACAAGCAATGCAAATATAATCATGAGTTATAAAGCATATGTAACAGTGATATAAATCAGGCAGTGAAGGGTAGTGTGCAGTGAGTAAACTAAACTGGTCTATTGGGTTATCTATCCTAAAGTCTCTGAAATCAATTTGATGGATCATCGATGTAACTCAATAGAATCCCGTGCATACCCGGGACCACGGTCAAGATTCTCGGGCTGAATCCGAGACATGCCGCTAGGCACTAAACAGGAAATATGTACAGATGAATGATGTCAGCAGTATCATCCCAAGGCTGGCCTAGCCTCTAAAACTGATCAGTAAAGGTAGTACACTGTCGAGTTACAAGTAAGGTTTCATCATTGATTTCCCATACCCCAAGTTATATGTGTATGTCAAGTCAGATATTCAGTAATCAAGGACTAATGCCAACACAGGATCAGGTAAGCAGGTTTGTCTGGATAGACAACAGGAACGGTCCATGAGGACTACATGTCAGGTTTGTTGGCACTAGACACAAGATCAGGTAACGGGTCAAGTCATGGTACATCAGGTCCAGTCAAGTAGTGTACGGTACCATGTCGGGTCAATCAATATATGTGTAGCAAATCAGGCCAGGGTGTAAAAGATATCATGTGGGTACTTATAGACAGCTAGCATAATCATGGTTATAAGTAATCAAGCATGGTTATCAACAACATAATCTGAGCATTGAATTAAACAATAAAGCAGATTCAATTAATTAGCAGTACAGTTATCAGTTGTGGTTCAGAGACGGTTTCAACATTATATGAATACAGGGTTACATTCATGGTCGTTAAATCATATTAACTAATATTAAGAATTTCCAGGGATGCAATAATCTATAAATAGGTTCACTGGATAAAGTCACAGCTAAAACTGGTTTAGATACGCACAAGTGTCCGATGGATTAAAACTATAGAAAGATACCATAGGCTATGTCAGAATGTGATTAAACATATGATTGTGCTTATGAGATTTAACATTTAAATGTGATCATGTATGCAATAATTACCTTTCAAGTTCTAGATCTAAAATAATATAAACCGATGCAAACGGAACATCGAAATGATATAAAACGATGCATGGGGTACTATATTTAAACTACAGGTATTAGAATATGTATAAAATGATTTAAATAGCATGTAGCAAGATTAACTTGCCTCGACGGGTCGCGAAACGGAAAATGGAACGTTACGCGTCGGCGGGGAAATCTCGCGACGTGCGCACGGTTCCCGGAATGAACCCAAATAACGAACAGTGGAGTCACACGGGTCGCTGGATCGTCGGGAATCGTCGCCGGCACGGTCGGATTCCAGCCACCAACAGTTCACCACAAAAGGTTTTTTCAAGAATTGTAATGGAGGAAAAGAACAGGAGAAGAGAGGAAGGATGGAGGAGAGAAGGCTCACATCGATCTACAGAGGGGTCGTGAAGATCGACGACGTCGACGGAGCTCCGGTGCACGAACTGTAAAGGACTCGGCAATCAACAGAAAAAATTCTGTTAAGAAATGAAATAGAAAGAAGAAGGAAGGAGGAAGAAGAGGGATAGGTAAAGCTTACTGGGGTTTGCACGAAGGCCGGGGCACGGAGACGAGGCCACTGGCGGCGACAGATCCGGCGGTGCAAAAGTGCAGGGGGTGCAGGGCACGGCTGCAGGGTGCTCGGGAGAGAGGGAAGGAGGACAAAGAGGAGTTGGAGGTGACAAGGGCGAGGAGGCGACGAGGTCTGCGACGATGGCGTCGGCGTTGGTGCAACGGAGAGGGAAGACGAGACGGCTAGGGTTTGCAGGGAGGTGGGTTTGCTTCTATGAAAAAATATAAGGAGGAAAAGAAATATAAGGGAAAGAGAGAGAAAGATTCGCAGGGAGGAGAGAGAGAGAGATACAAGAGGAGAGAGAAGAGGAGAGAGATAGAGAGGGGGTGAGAGATCAAGAGGAGAGAGAAAGCGAGAGGAGAAAGAAATTGGCTTTAGCGCCACAGAGAGAGAGAGAGAAGAGAGAGAAAGAGAAGGAGAAAGGGAGAGAGAAAGAGAGATTGTGGGGCCCAGGGGTTAAAGAAACGATGGTGATTGGCTGGGAAAAATTTTGTGAAAGATTTAAGGGTAAAAAGATAGCATGGGGTTTTTAAAAGAATTTATTCGGTTGTAGGAAATATTCTGGAGGGCAAAAGAAAATGGTTAAATAATTTATTAAATAATTATAATTTGGCGGAATACAAAATAATTCAGAATTGCGCCCGGGTCGGGTCCAAAATTTGAATTTGAAATATGAAATTTATTGGCGGGTTCTAAAATTTAATATGAAGTATTTTATAATTAAAAAGCATACCCCCAAGAACGGATGCACGTACGTGCGCGTAGCCGTCCAAACACGTCTGTTTCCTTGAACGGGATGAGAATACGATGCAAGGACGCTACCACAGGGTTTGGGGTGTCGAGTAGGCCATGTCAATTATTTTTAAGTTATTTTAAATGACTTAAACTGTTATATGCAGAATTTGAATTGTCGGGGTAAATTTATAACTAAGCAACAGTCAAGCAAGATAAATGAATTAGATACCACACACTACACATACGGTAACTGAAATTTCTAGAACCGGACTCGGTTGTTACATTATACCCAATTACAAAAGAATTTCGTCCTCGAAATTCCAAGAACACAAAAGATAGACGACCGACAACTACAAGAAGAGATGAGGAAACTTCTGCCGGATTTCATCTTCTCGTTCCCAAGTGGACTCTCCATGCGAGTGATTACCCCAAGAAATAAGTATAAGAGGGATAATCTTATTCTTAAGAATCTTTTCACTTCGATCCACAATTTCAACCGGTCGCTCCTCAAAAGTCAAGTCTTCTCGTACCGTCGGCTCCGAATGATCCAACACATGTGTTTCATCTCGAACATATCTACGGAGTTGAGATACGTGAAACACATCGTGTACATTCGCCAAAGACTGCGGTAACGCCAAACGATACGCTACTTCGCTAACACGCTCCAAGATCTCAAACGGTCCAACAAATCGAGGACTGAGCTTTCCTCGACTTCCAAAAAGAATCACCCCTCTAGTCGGTGATATCTTCAAGAATGCCAAATCACCCACGGCGAACTCTAGAGGTCTTCTCGACGTATCTGCCCAACTCTTCTGTCTGTCTTGTGCTGCTTTCATATGATTCCTGTTAGTGTTAACTTTCTCTACTGTCCGCACAACCAAATCTGGTCCCAACAATCTTCGTTCACCGACATCGTCCCAACAAACCGGTGAACGACACTTGCGACCATACAAAGCTTCAAACGAAGCCATCTGAATAGTTGCCTGGAAACTGTTGTTATAAGAAAACTCCACCAAATGTAGATGATCCTCCTAAGAACCCTTGAAGTCCAACATGCATGCTCTCAACATATCTTCAAGAGTTTGGATCGTTCTCTCCGACTGATCATCAGTTTGAGGACGATAAGCTGTGCTAAACTTCAATCGAGTCCCCAAACTTTCCTGTAAACTCCGCCAGAAGTGTGATAAGAACCGAGTGTCCCGATCGGACACGATGCTTACCGGTAATCCATGCAATCTTACAATCTCCTGCATGTACCGCTCCGCCAAAGTCTCTGTTGATTAACCAACCCGAAAAGGGATAAAATGAGCTGCCTTGGTCAAACGATCAACAATCACCCATACTGCATTGTTGCCTTTTGGACTCCGCGGTAGAGCTGTCATGAAATCCATGGTTATATGTTCCCATTTCCACTGAGGAATCGGAAGTGGTTGCAATAAATCAGCAACCCTTTGATGTTCAGCCTTAACTTGCTGACACACCAAGCACTTTGCCACAAAGCGAGCAATCTCTCGTTTCATGCCTTCCCACCAGAAATGTTGTCGTAAGTCTCGGTACATCTTCGTGCCTCCTGGATGTACAGAATAAGCTGAACTGTGTGCCTCCTTCATAAGCTCTTCGCGAATGTCTCCCTTTGGCACACACAAACGGCTACCATACCTCAATGAACCATCTTCGTGGATCAATAAATCTGTTCGTAGTCTGGCTTCAACCTGCTCTCGAAACTTTTGCAATCTAGGATTCTGCGATTGCGCTGCTTTAATATTCTCGATCAATGACGAATGCACTTGCAGCTGCATTAACTGTCCCGAAGAATGCGGTAGCACAACCTCCAAATCAAATCTTCGAAAGTCTTCAATGAGATCCTTCTGTGCAGTCAACATCTGAATTGCTGGTAACCGACTGAGCGCATCCGGCACGACATTAACTTTCCCCGGATGGTACTTAAGATCAAGATCGTAGTCAGCCATCAGTTCCAACCATCTGCGTTACCTCATATTAAGCTCCTTCTGCGTGAACACATACTTTAAACTTTTATGATCCGTGAAAACTTCGACCCTTTCGCCCAAAAGGTAGTGTCTCCAAATCTTCAAAGCGAAAATCATAGCCGCAAGCTCCAAGTCGTGAGTTGGGTAATTCTTCTCATGGGTCTTCAACTGTCTTGATGCGTATGCTACAACCTTTCCATGCTGCATCAAAACGCATCCCAATCCTTTCCCAGATACGTCGCTGTGAATCACCAATCCTCCGGAATTGTCTGGCACGGTCAGAATAGGGACGGTTATCAATCTCTGCTTCAACGTCTCAAAATCCGACGCACAACTATCCGTCCACACAAAAAGTACCTCTTTGCGCGTAAGCTTGGTCAACGGCTCCGCCAGACGAGCAAAGTTCTCCATAAATCTTCTATAATATCCGGCGAGTCCAAGAAAACTTCTTATCTCCGTAACATTCTTTGAAATCGGCCAATCTCGAACTGCTGCAATCTTTTTTGGATCGACGGCGATTCCATCGCCAGATACGACATGCCCCAAAAACTTTACTTCTCCCAGCCAAAACTCGCACTTGCTCATCTTCGTATATAGCTTCTCTTGTCTCAGCGTCTGCAGTGCGATCTTCAGATATTCAGCATGCTCTTCCATACTCCTCGAGTAAACCAGAATATCGTCGATGAACACCGCAATAAAATGTTCCAAGAATGGTGAAAAGATTCGGTTCATCAAGTCTATGAATATGGCCGGTGCATTCGTTACTCCAAAGGGCATCACTAAGTACTCGTAATGTCCATACCGAGTTCGGAACGCCGTCTTGCAAACATCTTCTGCTTTCACTCGGACCTGATGATATCCGGATCGCAAATCCAGCTTCGAGAATACCCTCGCGCCACTAAGCTGCTCAAAAAGTTCGCCAATGCGAGGGATCGGGTACTTGTTCTTAATAGTCACTCAGTTTAATTCTCGATAGTCGATGCACATCCTTTTCGTGCCATCTTTCTTCTTAACTAGAAGAACTGGAGCTCCCCAAGGCGAGTTACTGCTTCGAATCCAACCCTTCTGAAGCAATTCAGCAACCTATTTCTTGACTTCTTCCAACTCCACTGGTGCCATTGGATAATACGCTTTAGATACTGGCGCTGCACCAGGAATAAGATCAATTGCGCACTCCACGTCTCGCTTCGGCGGTATTCCCGATATATCTTCAAATACGTCCATAAAATCGCGAACAACAGCTGGCTCTTCACTTCCGTCAACCTCCATCGATGCAAGAATATTATTTGTCGGCTTAGCCCTAAACTCGACTGGCCCGACAGAACTGCTTCCTCCAGCGAAGGTAAACTCGGGATGTCCGAGAATCTGGAAAATTACTTTGTTTGCCCTACAATCAATGTGAGTATGGAACGTGCCAAGAAAATCCATTCCCAAGACAACTTCGTAGCTACCCGTATCAATCACCAAGAAATCTGCAAAATGCTCCCGTCCCCACACAACAACTGTACAATCTTTACATTCCCTACTAGATATGATTTTCCCATTCCCAGTGTGTATGTCCCAGAAACTAGACAGTGTCGTGAAGGCAATAGAGTGTGTAACTATAAACTTGGATGACATAAAATCATAGGATGCTCCAGAATCAAATAACGCTAATGCGGGAAAACTATGAACGAGTAGAATACCTGAAACAACTTCTCCCGAAGCCTTAGCTTCCTCAGCCGTCAAGGTAAAAGCTCGAGCCTGATTAGGTCCTTGAGCCAGCTGCTTCTGTCCCTGGAACGGTCTCTGCGGAGGCTTATGAAAATCATCCCTCGTACGAAACTTCGACGGACATGACTTAACAGTGTGATCTGCCGCTCCACAAACCAAACAGAGTCTCTGCCTCCTTCGACAATCCTTTTGCATGTGGCCAGGTAAATGGCAGTAGTTGCAAGTCACGCTCTTTCTCTGGTCAACTACAGCAGGCTTCTTCATCGGTGTTACGCCACGACGGTCCACTGGAATACCTCTGTGACCATGAGCTCGGTTTGGTACAAATGCCGGCTTCTTTACCGCAATTGCTGTCTGCTGTGAACTCCCAGTCTTTCCCGATAGGCTCTGCTGTTCTCGAGCTGCCGTAAGTACCTGTGAGAAAGTGGTCAAACCCAGGGAGACAATCTGCCTCTGGATGTCCACATCCAAGCTGCGCATGAACCTCCTTGCCCTGTCTGCATCGTTGGCAACTAAAGGTCCAGCGAATCTACTGAGCCGTGTCCACTCTGCTGCATGTACGTCCAAAGGTGCACCATTCTGCTTCAGACTAATGAACTTCTCTTCCATTTCCTCCCGTGCAGTCCGCGGGAAGAACTTCTCCAGGAAACTCTTCGAAAAATCCGCCCACTTGATCGGCTTAGGCAAGCGGGTCTCCTCCACAAGCCACCATTCGCGGGCGTAGTCCACTAACTGAATGCGCACCACATCCACTCTCTTATCATCTGGAATCTGTGCCGCAATAAGTAAGTTCTCCGTGTCAACTAGCCACTGCTCTGCTGGCAAAGGCTCTTCCAAACCGGTAAAGACAGACGGACCCAAACATCTGAAATCTGCTACGGTCCCAACACGATCAACTGGCTTAGCTCCAACATTGTTCACGGACTGCTGAACGGTCTACAAACCTTCCTGAAACGATTCAGCTTGCTGCTAGATCAGCTCGGTCTGCCTCTTTTGATTCTCCAGCATTCCCCTTATCACTCCAAGCATGGCGGCTTCGTCAACACGCCTTTGGTACGTCTTCAGATTCTTGCCTGCCATACTCCTGAAATCAAAACACCCAAGATTAGCATGATAACAAATTTACAATATGGATCAAGGCTAGAACTCCAAGTTACTTAAATAGAGTTCCGCATTGTAACCATGCCGCGGTATCATAGCTACAATTACATAACTCTACTCAAGTCGCCTAAGCTCTAGAGATAACAAGGAATTAGGTTTTGAGTCGATATGCAAAGGAAGTTTGCACATCGTAAAAGATATAATAAGGAAGGACTTGATTCAAGAACGGTAAACGGTAAGGTGGCAGGACATGTTTCCTAAACACGGGTATTCTGATTCGTGTATTGGGTACAATACCCAACTACAAAAATAATCAACCCGACTATCCTATGGCTCTGATACCAAAAGAACCATGTCACGCCCTGCTTCCCAGAGTACGCTAAATTGGGCACGTGACATAGCCAACCATGCTACCTGTGGGTAGAAAGTATCTATCCACAGTCACATTACGGCTGTAGAGATATCAAGAACAAAATAAAACTATCTAAAACATGTCCATAAGCCAAGATAACATGAGTCAAGAATAATAAAAGTGCGGAAGCAAAAGATCCAATACAAAATAACTGGAATGTATGTCCCATAATACGGGCTCACATCAGGAATAAAATGCAGTAAATAAAAGAACTAACTACTATTGACATCTCACAGCTCAGCCTGCTGGCTGAAATACTCCTGCTCGGACTGCAGCAATGGTACAGAATCTGGGCCATGCAAAACCCAGACGTCAGCGCGTCAAGTCATCAAGTAATAAAGGGTAACAGGGTAACAAGCAATGCAAATATAATCATGAGTTATAAAGCATGTGTAACAGTGATATAAATCAGGCAGTGAAGGGTAGTGTGCAGTGAGTAAACTAAACTGGTCTATTGGGTTATCTATCCTAAAGTCTCTGAAATCAATTTGATGAATCATCGATGTAACTCAATAGTATCCTGTGCATACCCGGGACCACGGTCAAGATTCTCGGGCTGAATCTGAGACATGCCGCTAGGCACTAAACAGGAAATATGTACAGATGAATGATGTCAGCAGTATCATCCCAAGGCTGGCCTAGCCTCTAAAACTGATCAGTAAAGGTAGTACACTGTCAAGTTACAAGTCAGGTTTCATCATTGATTTCCCATACCCCAAGTTATATATGTATGTAAAGTCAGGTATTCAGTAATCAAGGACTAATGCCAACACAGGATCAGGTAAGCAGGTTTGTCTGGATTGACAACAGGAACGGTCCGTGAGGACTATATGTCAGGTTTGTTGGCACTAGACACAAGATCAGGTAACGGGTCAAGTCATGGTACATCAGGTCCAGTCAAGTAGTGTACGGTACCATGTCTGGTCAATCAATATATGTGTAGCAAATCAGGCCAGGGTGTAAAAGATATCATGCGGGTACTTATAGACAGCTAGCATAATCATGGTTATAAGTAATCAAGCATGGTTATCAACAACATAATCTGAGCAATGAATTAAACAATAAAGCAGATTCAATTAATTAGCAGTACAGTTATCAGTTGTGGTTCAGAGACGGTTTCAACATTATATGAATACAGGGTGACATTCATGGCCGTTAAATCATATTAACTAATATTAAGAATTTCCAGGGATGCAATAATCTATAAATAGGTTCACTGGATAAAGTCACAGCTAAAACTGGTTTAGATGCGCACAAGTGTCCGATGGATTAAAACTATAGAAAGATACCATAGGCTATGTCAAAATGTGATTAAACATATGATTGTGCTTATGAGATTTAACATTTAAATGTGATCATGTATGCAATAATTACCTTTCAAGTTCTAGATCTAAAATAATATAAACCGATGCAAACGGAACATCGAAATGATATAAAACGATGCATGGGGTACTATATTTAAACTACAAGTATTAGAATATGTATAAAATGATTTAAATAGCATGTAGCAAGATTAACTTGCCTCGACGGGTCGCGAAACGGAAAACGGAACGTTACGCGTCGGCGGGGAAATCTCGCGACGTGCGCACGGTTCCCGGAATGAACCCAAACGACGAACAGTGGAGTCACACGGGTCAGGGGTCCTGGCTGGATCGTCGGGAATCGTCGCCGGCACGGTCGGATTCCGGCCACCAACAGTTCACCACAAAAGGTTTTTTCAAGAATTGTAATGGAGGAAAAGAAAAGGAGAAGAGAGGAAGGATGGAGGAGAGAAGGCTCACATCGATCTACAGAGGGGTCGTGAAGATCGACGACGTCGACGGAGCTCCGGTGCACGAACTGTAAAGGACCCGGCAATCAACAGAAAAAATTCTGTTAAGAAATGAAAAAGATAGAAGAAGGAAGGAGGAAGAAGAGGGATAGGTAAAGCTTACTGGGGGTTGCACGAAGGCCGGGGCACGGAGACGAGGCCACTGGCGGCGACAGATCCGGCAGTGCAAAAGTGCAGGGGGTGCAGGGAGAGGCTGCATGGTGCTCGGGAGAGAGGGAAGGAGGAAGAAGAGGAGTTGGAGGTGACGAGGGCGAGGAGGCGACGAGGTATGCGACGATGGCGTCAGCGTTAGTGCAACGGCGAGGGAAGAGGAGGCGGCTAGGGTTTGCAGGGAGGTGGGTTTGCTTCTATGAAAAAATATAAGGAGGAAGAGAAATATAAGGGAAAGAGAGAGAGAAAGATTCGCGGGGAGGAGAGAGAGAGAGAGATACGGGAGGAGAGAGAAGAGGAGAGAGATAGAGAAGGGGTGAGAGATCGAGAGGAGAGAGAAAGTGAGAGGAGAAAGAAAGTTGGCTTTAGCGCCAGAGAGAGAGAGAGAAGAGAGAGAAAGAGAAGGAGAAAGGGAGAGAGAAAGAGAGATTGGGGGGCCGGGGGTTAAAGAAATGATGGTGATTGGCTGGGAAAAATTTTGTGAAAGATTTAAGGGTAAAAAGATAGCGTGGGGTTTTTAAAAGAATTTATTCGGTTGTAGAAAATATTCTGGAGGGTAAAAGAAAATGGTTAAATAATTTATTAAATAATTATAATTTGGCGGAATACAAAATAATTCAGAATTGCGTCCGGGTCGGGTCCAAAATTTGAATTTGAAATATGAAATTTATTGGCGGGTTCCAAAATTTAATATGAAGTATTTTATAATTAAAAAGCATACCCCCAAGAACGGACGCACGTACGTGCGCGTAGCCGTCCAAACACGTCCGTTTCCCTGAACGGGACGAGAACACGATGCAAGGACGCTGCCACAGGGTTAGGGGTGTCGAGCAGGCCATATCAATTATTTTTAAGTTATTTTAAATGACTTAAACTGTTATATGCAGAATTTGAATTGTCGGGGTAAATTTATAACTAAGCAACAGTCAAGTAAGATAAATGAATTAAATACCACACACTACACATACGGTAACTGAAATTTGTAGAACTGGACTCGGTTGTTACACAAAGTTTCGACATCTGGAATTCCAACCTGGAGACCATGTATTCCCGAAGATCTCTTGAAACAGAGGAGTGATCCGTTTTGGAAAGAGGGGTAAACTCAGTCCAAGATATATAGGGCCATTCGATATACTCGAACGAGTTGGAGAAGTAGCATACCGTTTAGCACTACCATCCTCATTGGAAAGAGTACACAACGTATTACATATATCCCAGCTACGAAGATATGTGAGCGACCCCGGCCATATACTTAATCACTCAGAGCTCACAGTACAAACTGACTTAACCTGCGAGCAATAACCAGTTGAGATCCTGGACTAAAAGGTGAAGACATTGCGGAATAAGGAAGTAAACTTGGTCTGAGTGATTCGGAGAAAGGATTCGCCAGGAGAATCAACATGTGAACGGGAAGAAGATATGTGTAAACGATACCCTTTTCTCTTTGAAAATTAGTCCCTATGTAATTGTAAATTTCGAAGACGAAATTTTTATAAGGAGGGTAGAATTTAACGACTCTGAAATCACTGTATAGAAATTTTCTTGTTAATGTACAGAAAAGAGTATTACATCATGTGTAAGAGTTAAAAGTTACTTTTGTTAAGTAAAAGCAGGAAATAACTTGTAGCTCACTGGTAAAGCCTCTACACTGCTGTGACGTAATTCCCATCATGCACAATTATTTTTTTCTAATTTTTGGAAGCTCAAGAGTTGCACGTGCAATAAACGGAGAAATGAAAAGTTCAGAAAAATCAAAAAGACTCAACAAGGTGGCACGAATCTTACGTGGCATGAATCTCGAGGCATTTGTGTCACGCCCCGCTTCCCAGAGTACGCAAGATCGGGCACGTAACATAGCCAACCATGCTACCTGTGGGTAGGAAGTATCCATCCACAGTCACATTACGGTTGTAGAGATATCAAGAACAAGATAATAAACTAATCTAACACATGTCCAAATCCATAATAACAAGAGTCAATAAACAATAAGTGCGGAAGCAAATGATCCAATACAATAATAGAAAGGTACGTCCCATAATGCAGGATCGCACCTGGAAATAAAATGCAATAAATGAACTAACCACTACAGAACTCACAAATCAGCCTGCTGGCTGAGGTACTCCTGCTCGGTCGGCGACAGTGGTAAGGAATCTGGGCCATGCAAAACCCAGACGTCAGCGCGTCATGTCAACCAATAATATAATATGAACATGGTAATAAGCAATGCAGGGATAAACATGAATAAAGCAGTACTAAGAAATAACAGTGCAGGGTAATGTGCAGTGGTAACTAAACTGTCCTATCAGGTTTCTACTCTATAGTCTTTGAAATCAATTGATGATTCGTCGATGTAACTAAATAGTATCCCGTACATACCCGGGATCACGGCCACAATATTCTCAGCTGCAGCCGAGACATGCCGCTAGGCACAAAACAGAAAAGTGTACACTCGGTAGTACCCCATACATACCCGGGATCACAGCCACAATATTCTCGACCGAAACCGAGACATGCCGCTAGGCACAAAACAGGAATGTGTACACTCGAACAGGTAGTGAACTGTCGAGTTACAAGTCAGGTTCATCTTTGATTTCCCCATACCCCCAAGTTATGTATGTCAAGTCAGGTATTCAACAATCAAGGACTAATGCCAACACAGGATCAGGTAAAAGCAGGTCTGTCTGGATAGACAACAGGAATGGTCCATGAGGACCCCAAGTCAGGTTTGTTGGCATTAGGCATGAGATCAGGTAATCGGTCAGGTCGTGGTACAACAGGTTGAGTCGGTATGTATATATATGTCATATGTAGCAGGGTCAGGCCAATATGTAGTGAAATCGAGTATGTGCTCACAACAGGTATACAATTAAATAATGAACAGCAGCAAGAATAAAGTAATTAACAATAACGGTTCACTTAATCACAATGGTACATGAATATGATGCAGTTGTATTATACTAGCAGGTCCGAGCACCCTTGGGGTGCAATAGTCACAAGGTGAAACAATATCAACAACATAAAGTAATGAAGCTACATGAATTTAAGACTAAAGCATAAATAATTGTCTCATGGATGATTTAACGAATAAAGCAAGGACGATCTAATTGGTTTAGTTAGTTAAAGTATGGATTTATAGCATACCACTTAATTTCACGAAGCTACTATACTGATTTAATGTTAGAGAGAAATGCAACCGTCAATTCTAGCCATACTGTACTATCGATATCACCATCACTGTGTTGTTGTATTATATAATATAATATTCAAATGCATAGCAAGACTCGATCTTGTATGCTAGCATGTTAGAGCAAGTATTCGGATACTTGCCTCGACGGTTTCGCAAACCGGAAAGCACGGATGCAATGTCGGCGGAAAACACGAGACGGATGCACGGGCCACAGATCGAGTCCAAACAGAGAACAACGGGACCACACGGACCAGAGTACTCCGCTGGAAAGTCGGGTCCAAACGACGGCACGGCCGGAATCCGGCGAAAAGTCAAAACGGCAAAAAGTTAGCAAAAACATACGATACATGTACACTAAGACCAGCGGGGGGTTTTACACTAATGGAAAGTTAAAGAGATGCTTACAGGGAAGCACCAGGGGGCAGCCACGACGGGCTCGACGGCGATGGGGTGCCGGCGGCGAGGAACAGTGGCGCGGCAAGGGTTTGAGGTGGCTGGATCGGGGTGCAGCGAGTAGGGGAGAGGTTCTAGCCTGGCCCGGGTTGCAGGGAGGAGAGGAGGTGGTCGTCGGTGTGCTGGCGACGACGAGGGGTCGACGGTGTCCTTTTTCCGGTGAACTAGAGGGTTAAGTGATGGGGGTTGGGCTCGGGTTGGTGGTGGTCCGGCGAGGGGAGGAGAAAGAAGACGAAGAGGTCGGGACGAGGATGAAGGGAGGAAAGCCTTGGCGTCGTCGGCGATGGGAGGCGGCGGCGACGGCGGCCACTGGGTGCTGGTGGTGGCGTCGGGGGTTGGGTTTGCAGGCTCGGGAATGAGAGAGGAAGGCTGCGGTCGAAGCTGTGGGGGTGAGGACGGCGACGGCGAGGTCGCGGGGAGGTCGACGGCAACGGCAGGAGGTGGCTAGGGTTAGGGTTCGGGGGTACGCGATGGGTTTCTCGTGGTGAGGTTGTGGACGAGGCGGGCGTATAATAATAGGTAGAGAGAGAGAGGGATTGTTAAAGAAGAGAGATAGAAAAGATTAGATAGAGAGATTGTTGGAGAGATATAGAGAGAGGGTTAGAGATAGAGAGAGAATGAGAAATTAGAGAGAGATAGAGAGAGGCGGAGAGAGAGAGGATAGGGGGCCCACGAGGGATTTAAATCCCTCGTGATTGGCTGATGAGGGAAGAACAGTAAAACTAAAAAGATTAAATGTGATTTAATCGTTGGATTTAGAACGGAAAGAATATATTATAAGGTTTTAAAATATTTAATTAATTGGGCATTTCGGCGCTAAATGAAACATTTCCGAATCGCGCCCGGGTTGCGCCCAAATGTTTCAAATTCAAATTATAGGATTTTAAGAGAGTTCCAAATTTTGAAAAGAGGTGTTTTATGATTAAAATGCATGCCCCCAAGTCGGACACTTGCACGCGCGCGTAGACGTCCAAACTTGCCCGTTTCACCGAACGGGACGAAATCTCGACACGCGGACGCTACCACGCGACTAGTGGCGACGAGTAGGCCAACATGGATATTTTTAATTTCATTTTAGGTGTTAAAGTTTGTTATGTGCCAAAATGACTTAACCGGTTAAAATTTAGCAAAAAGCACCAAACAATCAGGATAAATGAAATGAGCAATGTATAACACTCAACTAGTACCAGAAATAGTATTATTGGGCTCGGGTGTTACATCATACCCAACTACAAAAAGAATTTCGTCCTCGAAATTCCAAGAATACAAGATAGATAGCTACAGAAAAAGGTGAGTGAACTTCGGCCGGATCTCGTCTTCTCGCTCCCAAGTGGATTCTCCATGCAATCGATTACCCCAAGAAACTAGCACAAGAGGGATAATCTTGTTCTTAAGAACCTTTTCTCTTCGATCCTTGATTTCAACTGGTCGCTCCTCAAAAGTTAGGTCCTCCCGTACGGTCAACTCCGAATGATCCAAGACATGAGTCTCATCTCGGACATACCTCCGTAGTTAAGATACATGAAACACCTCGTGCACTCCTGCCAATGACTGTGGTAACGCCAAACGGTACGCTACCTCTCCAACACGCTCCAATATCTCGAAGGGTCCACGAATCGAGGACTAAGCTTTCCCCGACTCCCAAAGCGAATCACTCCTCTAGTCGGTGATATCTTCAGGAATACCAAAACAACCACGGCGAACTCTAGAGGTCTTCTTGACGTGTCAGCCCAACTTTTCTGTCTGTCTTGAGCTGCCTTCATGTGCTTCCTGATTGTATTCACCTTCTCGACTGTCTGTACCACCAAATCTGGTCCTAGCAACCTTCGTTCACCAACATCATCCCAACAAACAGATGAACGGCACTTACGACTATACAACGCTTCAAACGGAGCCATCTGAATAGTCGCTTGGAAGCTATTATTGTACGAAAACTCCACCAGGTGTAGATGATCCTCCCAAGTACCTTTGAAGTCCAACATGCAAGCCCTCAATATATCTTCAAGGGTCTGGATCGTTCTTTCCGATTGCCCATCAGTCTGAGGATGATAAGTTGTGCTAAACTTCAATCGAGTCCCCAAACTTTCTTGTAAATTCCTCCAGAAGTGCGACAAGAACCGAGTGTCCCGATCGGACACGATGCTTACCGGTACTCCATGCAATCTTACAATCCCCTGCATGTACCGCTCTGCCAAAGTCTCCATCGATTGACCAACCCGAAAAGGAATAAAGTGAGCTGCCTTGGTCAACCGATCGACAATCACCCATACTGCATTGTTGCCCTTTGGACTCCGCGGTAAAACCGTCACGAAATCCATGGTTATATGTTCCCACTTCCACTGAGGAATCGGAAGTGGTTGCAACAAACCAGTAACCCTTTGGTGTTCAGCCTTAACTTGCTGACACACCAAGCACTTAGCCACGAAGCGAGCAATCTCCCGTTTCATACCTTCCCACCAGAAGTGCTGTCGAAAATCTCGGTACATCTTTGTCCCTCCTGGATGTACAGAGTAAGCTGAACTGTGTGCCTCCTTCACAAGCTCTTCACGCACATCCCCTTTTTGGCGCACACACACGGCTACCATATCTCAACGAACCATCTTCATGGATCAGTAAATCGGTTCGTAGCCCGGCTTCAACCTGCTCTCGAAACCTTTGCAGTCTAGGATCCTGCGATTGTGCCGCTTTAATCTTCTCAACTAAGGACGACTGTACTTGCAACTGCATCAACTGTCCCGTAGCATGTGGTAGCACAACCTCCAAGTCAAATCTCCGAAAGTCCGCAATGATCTCCCTCTGTGCTGTCAATACCTGAATCGCTGGTAACCGACTTAGCGCATCCGGCACGACGTTAACATTTCCTGGATGGTACTTAAGATCAAGGTCGTCGTCGGCCATCAGTTCCAACCATCTGCGTTGCCTCATGTTCAACTCCTTCTGAGTGAACACATACTTCACACTCTTGTGATCTGTAAAGACTTCGACTCTCTCGCCCAAAAGGTAGTGTCTCCAAATTTTCAAGGCGAAGATCACGGCCGCAAGCTCCAAGTCATGAGTCAGATAATTCTTCTCATGAGTCTTCAGTTGTCTTGATGCGTAAGCTACGACCTTCCCATTCTGTATCAAAGCACATCCCAATCCCTTTCCAGATGCGTCGCTGTGAAACACCAGTCCTCCTGAATTATCGGGTACGGTCAGGATAGGGGCGATTATCAACTTCTGCTTCAATGTCTCGAAGGCTAATGCACATCCATCCGTCCAAACAAACGGTACCTCCTTGCGCGTGAGCTTGGTTAACGGCTCTGCCAAACGAGCGAAGTTCTCCACAAATCTCCTGTAGTATCCGGCCAAACCAAGGAAACTTCTTATTTCGGCCACATTTCTTGGAATATGCCAATCTCGAACTGCTGCAATCTTCTCGGGATCAACGGCGATTCCATCGCCCGACACAACATGTCCCAGAAACTTCACTTCTCCCAGCCAGAATTCGCACTTACTCATCTTCGCGAATAATTTCTCCTGTCTCAGTGTCTGCAGTGCGATCTTTAAATGCTCAGCATGTTCCTCCGGACTCTTCGAGTATACCAGAATATCGTCAATGAATACCACAATAAACTGGTCTAAGAATGGTGAAAAGACCCGGTTCATCAAATCCATGAATATTGCCGGCGCATTCGTCACACCAAGGGGCATCACTAGATACTCGAAATGTCCATATCGAGTTCGAAACGCCGTCTTGCAAATGTCTTCTGCTTTCACTCGGACCTGATGATATCCTGATCGCAAGTCCAGTTTCGAGAATACCCTCGCGCTACTAAGCTGCTCAAAAAGTTCTCCAATGCGAGGGATTGGGTACTTGTTCTTAATAGTCACCCGGTTCAATTCTCGATAATCAATGCACATCCTTCTCGTGCCATCCTTCTTCTTTACTAAAAGAACTGGAGCTCCCCAAGGCGAGCTGCTGCTTCGGATCCATCCCTTCTCAAGTAATTCACCAACTTGTTTCTTAACTTCTTCCAATTCCACTGGTACCATCGGATAATAAGATTTTGATACTGGCGCTGCACCAGAAATAAGGTCAATCGCGAACTCCACATCTCGCTTCGGCGGTACGCCCGATATATCATCAAATACACCCATAAAGTCGCGAACAACTGCCGGCTCTTCTTTACTATCAACTTCTATAGCTGCAAGGACACTGTTTGTCGGCCTAGCCCTAAACTCGACTGGCCCGACAGAACTGCTTCCTTACCGCAACTGCTGTCTGCATCGTTGGCCGCGAAAGGTCCAGCGAGACTACTGAGTCTCGTCCATTCTGCTGCATGCACGTCCACGGTTGCTCCATTCTGCCTTAGTCCGATGAACTTCTCTTCCATTTCCTCCTGTGCAGTCCGTGGGAAGAATTTCTCCAGGAAACTCTTAGAGAAATCCGCTCAACTGATTTGCTTGGGCAAGCGGGTCTCCTCCACAAGCCATCACTCTCGGCGTAATCCACTAGCTGAAAGCGCACCACATCAACTCTCTTGTCTTCTGGGATCTGTGCCGCAATCAGTAAATTCTCCGTGTCACTAGCCTCTGCTCGGCTGGTAACAGCTCCTTTAAACCAGTAAAAGTAGTAGGACCCACACGGCTGAAATCTGCCACGGTCCCTACCCGGTCAACTGATCTAATTCCAATCTCGTTCACAGACTACTGAACGATCTGCAAACCTTCCTGAAACGAGTCCGCTTGCTGCTGGATCAGCTCGGGCTGTTTCTTTGATTTCCAGCATTCCTCTTATCACTCCAAGTATGGCGGCTTCGTTCACACGCCTCCGGTACGTCTTCAACCTCTTACCTGTCATAATCCTGAACTCAAAACACCCAACATTAGCATGATGATAGATTCTGAATGTGGATCAAGGCTAGAACTCCCAGATACTTAAATAGAGTACCGCATTGTAGCTATGCCGCGGTATCATAGCCGCAATTACTTAACTCCACCCAAGTCGCCCAAGTCCTAGGGATAACAAGAAATCAGGTTTCCGAGTCGACATGCAAAGTAAGTTTGCACGTCGTAAAAGATATAATCCGGAAGAATGTGATTCAAGAATGGTAAAACGGTCAAGGTGGCAGGACATGTTTCCTAAATACGGGTATTCTGATTCGTGTATCGGGTATAATACCCAACTACAAAAGAATCAACCCAACTAACCTATGGCTCTGATACCAAAAGAACCATGTCACGCCCCGCTTCCCAGAGTACGCAAGATCGGACACGTAACATAGCCAACCATGCTACCTGTGGGTAGGAAGTATCCATCCACAGTCACATTACGGTTGTAGAGATATCAAGAATAAGATAATAAACTAATCTAACACATGTCCAAATCCATAATAACAAGAGTCAATAAACAATAAGTGCAGAAGCAAATGATCCAATACAATAATAGAAAGGTACGTCCCATAATGCGGGATCGCACCTGGAAATAAAATGCAATAAATGAACTAACCACTACAGAACTCACAAATCAGCCTGCTGGCTGAGGTACTCCTGCTCGGTCGGCGACAGTGGTAAGGAATCTGGGCCATGCAAAACCCAGACGTCGGCGCGTCATGTCAACCAATAATATAATATGAACATGGTAATAAGCAATGCAGGGATAAATATGAATAAAGCAGTACTAAGAAATAACAGTGCAGGGTAATGTGCAGTGGTAACTAAACTGTCCTATCAGGTTTCTACTCTATAGTCTTTGAAATCAATTGATGATTCGTCGATGTAACTCAATAGTATCCCGTACATACCCGGGATCACGGCCACAATATTATCGGCTGCAGCCGAGACATGCCGCTAGGCACAAAACAGGAAAGTGTACACTCGGTAGTACCCCGTACATACCCGGGATCACGGCCACAATATTCTCGGCCGAAACCGAGACATGTCGCTAGGCACAAAACAGGAATGTGTACACTCGAACAGGTAGTGAACTGTCGAGTTACAAGTCAGGTTCATCTTTGATTTCCCCATACCCCCAAGTTATGTATGTCAGGTCAGGTATTCAACAATCAAGGACTAATGCCAACACAGGATCAGGTAAAAGCAGGTCTGTCTGGATAGACAACAGGAATGGTCCATGAGGACCCCAAGTCAGGTTTGTTGGCATTAGGCATGAGATCAGGTAATCGGTCAGGTCGTGGTACAACAGGTTGAGTCGGTATGTATATATATGTCATGTGTAGCAGGGTCAGGCCAATATGTAGTGAAATCGAGTATGTGCTCACAACAGGTATACAATCAAATAATGAACAGCAGCAAGAATAAAGTAATTAACAATAACGGTTCACTTAATCACAATGGTACATGAATATGATGCAGTTGTATTATACTAGCAGGTCCGAGCACCCTTGGGGTGCAATAGTCACAAGGTGAAACAATATCAACAACATAAAGTAATGAAGCTACATGAATTTAAGACTAAAGCATAAATAATTGTCTCATGGATGATTTAACGAATAAAGCAAGGACGATCTAATTGGTTTAGTTAGTTAAAGTATGGATTTATAGCATACCACTTAATTTCACGAAGCTACTATACTGATTTAATGTTAGAGAGAAATGCAACCGTCAATTCTAGCCATACTGTACTATCGATATCACCATCACTGTGTTGTTGTATTATATAATATAATATTCAAATGCATAGCAAGACTCGATCTTGTATGCTAGCATGTTAGAGCAAGTATTCGGATACTTGCCTCGACGGTTTCGCAAACCGGAAAGCACGGATGCAATGTCGGCGGAAAACACGAGACGGATGCACGGGCCACGGATCGAGTCTAAACAGAGAATAACGGGACCACACGGACCAGAGTACTCCGCTGGAAAGTCGGGTCCAAACGACGGCACGGCCGGAATCCGGCGAAAATTCAAAACGGCAACAAGTTAGCAAAAACATACGATACATGTACACTAAGACCAGCGGGGGGTTTTACACTAATGGAAAGTTAAAGAGATGCTTACAGGGAAGCACCAGGGGGCAGCCACGACGGGCTCGACGGCGATGGGGCGCCGGCGGCGAGGAACAGTGGCGCGGCAAGGGTTTGAGATGGCTGGATCGGGGTGCAGCGAGTAGGGGAGAGGTTCTAGCCTGGCCCGGGTTGCAGGGAGGAGAGGAGGTGGTCGTCGGTGTGCTGGCGACGACGAGGGGTCGACGGTGTCCCTTTTCCGGCGAACTAGAGGGTTAGGTGATGGGGGTTGGGCTCGGGTTGGTGGTGGTCCGGCGAGGGGAGGAGGAAAAAGACGACGAGGTCGGGACGAGGATGAAGGGAGGAAAGCCTTGGGGTCGTCGGCGATGGGAGGCGGCGGCGACGGCGGCCACTGGGTGCTGGTGGTGGCGTCGGGGGTTGGGTTTGCAGGCTCGGGAATGAGAGAGGAAGGCTGCGGTCGAAGCTGTGGGGATGAGGACGGCGACGGCGAGGTCGCGGGGAGGTCGACGGCAACGGCAGGAGGTGGCTAGGGTTAGGGTTCGGGGGTACGAGATGGGTTTCTCGTGGTGAGGTTGTGGACGAGGCGGGCGTATAATAATAGGTAGAGAGAGAAAGGGATTGTTAAAGAAGAGAGATAGAAAAGATTAGATAGAGAGATTGTTGGAGAGATATAGAGAGAGGGTTAGAGATAGAGAGAGAATGAGAAATTAGAGAGAGATAGAGAGAGGCGGAGAGAGAGAGGATAGGGGGCCCACGAGTGATTTAAATCCCTCGTGATTGGCTGATGAGGGAAGAACAGTAAAACTAAAAAGATTAAATGTGATTTAATCGTTGGATTTAGAACGGAAAGAATATATTATAAGGTTTTAAAATATTTAATTAATTGGGCATTTCGGCGCTAAATGAAACATTTCCGAATCGCGCCCGGGTTGCGCCCAAATATTTCAAATTCAAATTATAGGATTTTAAGCGAGTTCCAAATTTTGAAAAGAGGTGTTTTATGATTAAAATGCATGCCCCCAAGTCGGACACTTGCACGCGCGCGTAGACGTCCAAACTTGCCCGTTTCGCTGAACGGGACGAAATCTCGACACGCGGACGCTACCACGCGACTAGTGGCGACGAGTAGGCCAACATGGATATTTTTAATTTCATTTTAGGTGTTAAAGTTTGTTATGTGCCAAAATGACTTAACCGGTTAAAATTTAGCAAAAAGCACCAAACAATCAGGATAAATGAAATGAGCAATGTTTAACACTCAACTAGTACCAGAAATAGTATTATTGGGCTCGGGTGTTACAATTTGCCTCAAATCTGACCGGCCAAATTGCCCATAGGGCCAGCGCCGATGATTATGATGAGCCCAATTGGCTTCGTGCTTTGCACACTTGACCCTTCGACTCCTCTTAACTTCTCTGCACTGTTTGATTTTTCTGGAATTAAACAGAGATCCTTCATTTCACCAATTAACACCATTTTAATGCTTTTTAATCCAAAATTTTAATTCCCAAAGCCTAATTCTCCACTATAAATACCACCCCATGTTTTAGCTCTTCACCATTCTGAAATTCTGACAAAAATTCTCTCAAAAAGTTCCTCAATGCAAGTGGAGTCAAGTGGAGTTAGCGGCCAAGCTTATTCCGTTGAAGATCGAAGCCATTTCCGGAGCTCCCGCGACGCCACGAAGACCCTCCCCTCTTCCTTAACCTTTTCTTGATATCACCAAACCGTAAGTCCCTCTTCTCTCCTCCTCTTTCATCTAAATTTGTATTTTTTTAAAAACATCGACAAAAGTGGATTTAACACATAACAAGCTTCGTTTCAAAACATTTTATCATGCTTGATATGTCTAAATGTCACATAATCACCCTAATAACTTTTTAAAGCAAAACTTACATCTATTGTCTTTTAATATAACCAAATTTTCATGTTCAATGCGTAAATAATGAACCTTTTCATTAAAATACCTTGAATTTTATTATCGCCTCTTTTCGATATTGATTAAAACAGTACCTTTAGGAAAACTTCACGGGGTAACGACCTACCCTCCTCCCCCCCCCACACACACACACAAACACTTTGGTTTCATAGCACGATGTCTACATATGTATGTTTGGTTCAAAGAATAACTTTACAATAAAATACCGCATCTTTTAAAAACCAGGTTTCTTTAAAGCGGTATTTTGTAATTTTTAGCAAATACGCCTCTACAACCCTCGTTAGGGGACCCGGTAATGGATGGTACAGATTATCGCACATTCTTGAGATAGTAGAGTGAGATGCAAAACTCCTCACGGAGTATTCGATCTCGAAAGAAAATAAAATACGTTTTTTAAGAAATGTGACTTTTCTAAATAAAGCTAATTTTTAAAGTTATATAAAATTATAAATCCATATTTTCAATATATTATGAAAAAAAAAAAATTTTAAATGAAAGATTAAAGTTTTAATAAAATACCATCAAGTTACCAAAAAAAGGGAAGTTTTCAATAAAATATCATAAACTTTTAAAAGCTAAGTATTTATCATTAAAATACCTCAATACTTAAAATACATGTTCATGAAAACCCTAAATAATACAAATCACCCTCGAGATTTATTTTTAAACTATATTAAATTATTTTTCATAAAACCCCCTCGAGATATGTAAAACAATATTTTAAGGACTCTAATTGAATATATGTTTAAGAGTTCAATTCTCTTGAGTCTTAGGGAGCCGGAGAAAGTAAGTGTCTGCCTATTTAGGTTAGACAACTTAACGGAGTTATCAATGACAATTGTCTTCGAAAAAGGCACAAATTCTGTCGTCCATGTGCAGCAGTTGCCGATTACTTCCTAACTTAAGAAATTCAAGAGTTAAATATGTTCACAAGTGTCTGACTCAATCTGAGTCTAAACTCAAACCTGAATCAAAAATAAAACACGAATTTGAATACTTGATCATGAATATGAACACTCGAAATCAATATCAAACTCAAACTTGTATCTGAACATGGTTATAATTTGACATGAACTCGGTATGACTATTTGAACACATGATTACATACTGAACATGAATCTGAACATTTTATATTCATGGATTCGACCAAGATTTATAATATTAATCTATATAATACAACACGCGGGGATAAAGGGGTAGATTGGTACGGAATGTATATCGTGGCACAAGAGATCACTTAAAAGACACATACATGAATTCACGTGTCGTTGTCCCGTGGGTTATGACGGGGCCTTGTACTATACATTACCGTAGTCCACGAGGTAAGATGGACTACTCTCGTATACACGAATACCTTCCTTATCAAACTACAAATAATCACGTTAGAATTACTATCATATACCTGTAGATGATCATATATAATTTCACATATCCTTTGTTCTTGTAGTTCCTATTCACGTGATATTGTCACGACACAAAACTAGACAAGTGACCGGCACTAAAACTACATGACGTCAACAGGAATAACGCAATTTAAGTAAGCCGAAAACCCAGAAATCTAAACTATCAAAAGAAGTAAGTGATAAAAATATTGTTAAAAAAATTTGGAAATCTCAAGTAAAAATCTTTAAACTTTAGTTTATTTTCTTAAAAAATTCGGCAGTACCTCCTTTGTAAAAACTAGCCCCGAAACAGGTACAAACATAGAATATAAATAAAGTATCCCCAAATGGAAGCAAATCACGCCCAAAGGCGGAAACAATCACCAAAAGCACATATACGACGCCGTAGCGAAGAAATAGACAATATAAATGAAAAACAGCATAAAGAGGTAAAACAGCATAATAAAGGCCGGCCCACACGAGCACGACACCCAGAATCACAAAATATACAATATCGTCCTCACAACTCGTCTCTATGTCAATATAAGAAAGTGGTAGATGGAGAGTACTAGATACAATGAAATATACAATGGATAATTAAATAACCGCAACCCCACCTATAGCAAAAGGCTCACAGCCAACCGTAGTGGTATCCGCTGAAAAAGATACAATAAGAAGCCCTGTCGCGATTAGTCTGAGGGTCAAGCCTGCAAAACGCCGTGGCACAACGGGGTGAGTTGTCAACTCGTGAATAGTAAGTAATATCATACAGATAATCGCAGGTATGCAAGAACAACGATAATCTAATACATGCAATCTGGTAGTATAAGTATGGCAATATGGATATGCAGAATGATCAAAATCAATGTACATCACCAGAGTACAACAACGACATGAAACAGTACATGTCTAATAATTCTAGAGTATGGGATAATATATAAAACCTCATGCATGAATAATCATTATGGAAAACCAGTGTCCATCGACGACACATAAATCCCAATACCTCAGGCGCCATCACTCTGATCGGCTCTCATATCTGTAAATCTCATGGAACCTGAGTGCCCAACATCGACACTCGAAATATCATGAAAACCCGTGTCCATCAACGACACATAAATACTCATCTCTCAGGCACCGCATACCCAGATCGGCCCTCAATATATCTCATGTCATAACTCCTAAACGGTATCCTCTGGATATCCGTCGGGTTCTATACTCTCACCGGTAGGTGGTATTCCCTCCATCGGGCTCACCGCCTTTCTATACGAGTCTTCTTGCCCCGGTGTACCTTACCGGGTCCACCATGTACCCACAGACGGTGCCTACCGCTCCTCGAATCGGGTATCTAACATAAGTCTCAGAACCGAGAAAACTCATAGTGGACGCATCGAAATATCATATCAAGAGAAACCGGGTTTTCAAAACAATGCATACTTTCTTGAAATATCCTCACGGTTCTCAAATCCATAAATCACATGAAATCCGTATCTCAATACGTAAATCCATAAAATATGATATATGCAACATAAAACAGTAATATGAGCATATCAAGAGAAAACCGCTCTTTTAAATGAATCAAGTTTGTAAATATCCATGCGGTTCCCACATTCTCCAAAATCAAATGCAACATCATATAAAGGTGTATATGTAGTTATAGTAAGGTATGTGTGTATACATGTAGGTATGTATCCATACATTTCATATGCGCAATAGAACAAGAATCAACGTCTCAATGTCAATAACGAATACAATACTACATATGTGTATAGGTTGTGTGTGTCATGGCAATTACCGATGGTGTGGGTATAGCATACAATATAGTGCTGGTGCAATATGAACCGTCGGTAATGGTGCAGTGGTCAATGGGTACTAAGGCAAGGTACAACAAGTAATGGTGTACAATGATGCTCATGCACAATCAACTCATATGCATATAACATGTGACTATAATATCATATCTGGTCCTGACGCTTAACGACATACGGACGATTTTCCCGTAGATGTTAAATCTACTCACCGATGATCTCGAGCTAGGTAAATCCAACCACCAGCTTTCCGTTCTTCGTAGCGTCTTAAGTCCCCGTACTTGCCCCTAATATCACACAAAATATAGCAAGTGCAACTTAGAAATCGACCAATAATACATACAAACTACGTTTAAACCGACGCACCGACTCCAACAACTCTCAAGTGTTCGCTTAGTGGCTAACGTGTATAGCGACGTTCTAATTTAACCCTAAGTGCAACAAGCTACACTAACAACGCGAACCGTGTCGGATAACGTAACGCGCGTCGTCGAAACACTATAATTTTAGCAAAGTGGTCCCAGATTTTGCATACAATTAAAACATAAAAATCTAGCAGTACTAAACACCCTAAAACACCTACAGACAGCTACCCTAAAAACCAAAACCCCCCAGTCCCCAAAAAAACCGAGCTCGCCGGAAAATGTCCCTATCTCGCCGGCCAAAACAGGTTAGATTGGGTTCGGGTTTCAGGTGAACACTCAAGGCCTATAGTAAAACACTAATACACTGCTAGATTTTCCATTAAAGATTCATGGTCATAGCAGATCATAGACACACCAAAACGACACTAAAATTACGACATGTGCTCAAAACTACATCTTTATTGTTCCAAAAGGCAATTACTAAGCAACATAACATAATAAAAACCTAACTAACAGTTAGAGGTCATTATCTATCCACACTTGCCCAAAAATCCTAGCTTTCTATACTCCAAGTGATCTATATGGCTTAACTTGACTTTGTGAAGGGTTTTAGTGAGGTTTAGTGGTGATTTGGTTTGGTTTAGTGAGGATTTGGATAGGGTTTCAGTTGAGAGATGAAGGAAATGAGATGAAGAAACAAATGGGAATGAAGAGAGAATGAGAGTGTATGAGGGTTAAGGAAAATGAGAGTGTGAGTGTGGGATTGAAGGAATGAGGGTGTGAGTTTAGTATGAACCACGCCCCCCTCTTCTCTCTCCTCATTAAATGCAAGCCATGCTTGCCCCATGCTCTTCATTCCCATGTCAATCCCCTCTCTCTCTATCAAGTCATCCAAATTTCAAACCTTTTATTTTTTTATAACTAAATAATTAAAATAATTACATAAAACTTAATAGAATGGGGTTAAGGTGCCATGTCTACTTAAGCATGGTTAACCCTAATTAACCTTAGGTTAACATGCACAAGTGTGTGCAAGCCCGAAATAAATAATAATAAAATATTAATTAATTTTTATCAAATATGTGAAAACTATTTTGATAAACTTTTTACTAAAAACTCGCATTATCGATTAATTAACACTAATCGCATTCTAAAGTGTTACAATATTCCCCCTTAAAGAAATTCGTCCCCGAATTAAAAATCTTACTATGCGTACTTTCAAAGAGATGAGGGAATTTCTTCCGCATCTCGCTCCCGGCCTCCTAACTGACCTGTTCACTATTCGGGCCACGCCAAAAAACCTTCACATATGGCAAGACCTTTGACCAAAATTTCTTCACCTGCCGGTCTAATATAACTACCGGCTGCTCGGTGAACGAAAGATCGCGCTCTAACTAAACAGTCTGTTGCTGAATCATGTGAGAAGGGTCATGAAGGTACTTGCGAAGTATCGATACATGGAATACGGGGTGAACATCCAGAAAACTGGGCGGAAGTGCCAAACGGCAACGGTACCAACTCGCTCAAGGATCTCAAAAGGACCTACAAATTGAGACTAAGCTTCCCTTTCTTCCCAAATCTCATCACGCCCTTCATCGGAGAAATCCGTAGGAATACATGATCCCCCACTGCGAACTCGAGCCTGCGACGACGACGGTCGGCATAACACTTCTGTCTGCACCGGCTGCTCTCATCCTATCCTGAATCAACTGGATCTTCTCCGTAGTCTCTTGAACTAGCCGGGGTCCTAAAATCCTGCTCTCGCTGAGTTCGGTCCAACAGACTGGCGATCGACACTTCCTACCATACAAAGCCTCAAAAGGCGCCATCTGAATCGTCTCCTGATAACTGTTATTGTAGGAGAACTCTATCAACGGCAAGTGACGATCCCTACTGCCACTAAAATCAAGCACGCACACACAAAACATATCCCTAAGTGTCTGTATAGTCCGCTCCGACTGACCATCGGTCTGCGGATAGAAAACGGTGCTAAAACTCAAGCGGGTGCCCAAAGCTTCCTGAAGCTTCTGCCAAAGACGGCTAGTGAACTGGGTGCCCCTGTAAGATACGATGCTTGTAGGAATGCCGTGCAAACGCACAATCTCATCAATGAACAACTGAGCATACTAACCGAAAGTGGTCTTCACTGGAATAAAGTGAGCCGCTTTCGTCAACCGGTCAACAATCACCTAAATGGAGTCATACCCTCGACTGCCCCTGGGTAGACCCACAACGAAATACATAGAGATATGTTCCCATTTCGACTCCGGAACGGGTAAAGGCTGCAACTCTCCTTCCGGTCTCTGATCCTCAGCCATGACTTGCTGACAAATCAGACACCTCGAAACGAAATCCGAAACACCACTCTTCATCCCTGCCCATCAGTAGATATCTCTCAAGTCACGGTACATCTTGGTGGAACCTGGGTGAACACTATAGGCTGACTGATGTGCCCGCTCTAGGATCTCGCGACTCAACCCATCGGTATCAGGTACACACAAACGAGTCCAAAAACGTAGCACACCCTGGTCATCAATCAAGAACTCCGAATCTTTACCCTGCCGAACATGCTCAAGAATTTCAGACAAACGGGCATCGTCGGGCTATACCTCACGAATACGATCAACTAGAAGTGGACGGGCGCGGACGTGAGCAAGCTGTCCCCCAGTGGAAGTGAACTCAAACTGTACTCTGCTGTCGTATAAGATCTGCCAATCTGTAGAAGACTGTCTCTGAATTACGCTCAACTGGGACAAGCTACCCGCGGGCCTACGACTCAAAACATCAGCAACCACATTCTTCTTGCTCGGGTGATAAAGGATCTTACAATCATAATCCTTCACAAGCTCCATCCAACGGCGCTGTCCCAAATTCTGATCCCGCTGCTTGAAGATGTACTTTAAGCTCTTATGATCCGTGAAAATCTGACACGACTCCCCGTACAAGTAGTGTCTCCAAATCTTAAGCGCAAAGATCACCACGGCCATCTCAAGATCGTGAGTGGGATAATTCTGCTCGTGCTTCTTCATCTACCGAGAAGCATAAGCGATAACCCTATCATGCTGCATCAATACACAACCGAGCCCCACTCGAGATGCATCACAGTAAACGACATAACCTCCTAATCCAGAAGGCAAAGACAAAACTGGTGCTGTCATCAACCGAGTATTCAACTGCTGAAAACTCAGCTGGCATGCCTCAGTCCAAACAAATGTAACCCCCTTCCTGGTCAGTCCGGTCAACAGTGCAGCGATACTCGAGAAGTCTTGCATGAAACGGCGGTAATAACCGGCTAAGCCCAAAAAGCTGTGGACCTCTGTCACTGATACAGGTCTAAGCCAAAGCTGTACGGCCTCGATCTTCCTCAGATCCACACAAATACCGTCTCCCATAAGCACATGACCCAGGAAGTCAACACTATCAAGCCAGAAAGCACACTTCGAGAATTTCGCTAACAGCTGGTGCTCTCTCAATGTCTGCAAAGCAATTCTCAAGTGCTGCTCATGCTCCTCTTGGCTCTTGGAATAAACCAGAATTTCATCAATAAACACAATAATAAACTGGTCGAGGAACGGCCTGACAATCCGGTTCATCAAATCCATAAACGCTGGTGGGGCATTGGTGAGTCCGAACGACATCACCAAAAACTCATATGCTTGTAGCGCGTACGAAAAGCAGTCTTCAGAATGTCATCAATCCAAAACCGCAACTGATGATAACCTGATCTCAAATCAATCTTGGAAAAATGTCCCGCACCCTAGAGCTGATCAAACATATCGTCAATGCGAGGTAAAGGATACCTATTCCGCACCATAACTCGGTTCAATTGACGATAATCAATGCACAGCCTCAAACTGTCGTCCTTCTTCTTGAAGAACAGAACAGGAGCACCCAAAGGCAAAACACTCGGACGCCCAAGTCTCCTATCAAGCAACTCTTGCAGCTGATCCTTAAGCTCCGCCGAGGCCATCTAGTAAGGTGGTATAGAAATAGGCCTCGTGGCCGGGATCAAATCAATGCAAAACTCAATCTCACGCTCTAGCGGCAACCCAGGTAACTCGTCGGGAAAAACGTTGGGAAACTCTCTCACAATAGGATCCCGGTATAACAAATCTACCGTGGCTCCGGAATCATGAATGAAAGCTAAGAATCCCCGACATCCCGTCCTCAAAAGCCGATTAGCGCAAAGGGATAAAATCAAACTGTGAGGGGCGGTACCACAGCCCCCCTACACAACAAGAACTGACTCGCACGGAAAACAAAACCTGACTGTCTTCTCGCAGCAGTCTACGGACGTATAGCAAGTATCTAACCAGTCCATACCTAGGAGAACGTCGAAGTCCAACATCTCAAGAAAGATCAAGTCGACAGACGAATCTCTATCTCCAATACGAACGACACACGACCGAAACACGTGTCGTGCAACAAAAGACCCGCCAACAGGAGTAGTCACGACAAGCTGCTGATCTAGCAAACATGACTCTCGGACCAACCTCGTCAAGAAGTGTGTAGAAACATACGAGTGCGTAGATCCCGGATCAAACAAAACGTGTGCATTGAAGGAACATACATAAAGAACACCTGAAACCACTGCTTCGGACGACTGGGCGTCCCGATAAGTCAAAGCAAATACTCGAGCCTACCCTCTACCGGCAACTGGTTGTCCTCCGCCTCTACCACCCCGTCCCCTCTGAGAAAAACCTCCGTGACCGCGACCTCTCTGAGCAAAAGTCTGACGTGGAGCATCAACAAGCGTAGGAGGCAACGCTCTCTGAGGTGAAGGTGGTAAGGTAACATGTGGAACCGCTGCCTCCCTCTGGTGTATCTCAGTACAATCTCTGATGTGGTGATGGGGACTGCCACACCCAAAACATCCAGGCGACGACAGCTGACCCTGTGGGTATAAACTATATGTATGGCCCGTCTCACACTCCGTCTACCCGCACGGCCTATAGCGAATCCATCGCGGCCTCTGCCAAACTGCCTCTGTGCTGATAAATCAGTACGAATCCTCTTCGGTTCCGGAACGACCGAAGTCTCAGAAATATGCTCCTCTACTAATAGGGTTGCGTCCGCTGCGGCTGCGTATGTATCGAAATGCTGGGAGCAGATAGCGAGGAACAACTGGGTAATCAGGCCTCGAACAAATCTCTTAATTCGCATCTCCTCAGTATCTACCAAATACGGAGCATATACAGATAACTGGGTAAACTGAATGTCATACTCTGCCATCGTCATACCCGTAGTCTGGCGTAACGACTCGAAACTGTGGGCTCGATCATCCCTGACACTCTGCAAAAGAAATCAGGCAAGAAAAACCGTCACGAACTCAGCCCAGGTCATAGGAGAAAGGCCTGCAGCTCTGCCTCTCTCTAAAGACTCACACCAAGTCTGAGCAAGACCCTCCAGACGAAAACTCACGAACACTACCCATCTCGCGTCGGAACATCTTAGCGAACGACAGATCCTGGCCATCCGATCGATAAACGACTGTGGATCCTCAGCTGTATCGGTGCCGGTGAAGACAAGAAGCTTCAGCCTCATGAACTCAGATAACGATACGGTGATAACCTACGTAGCTGCAGGTACGACTGCCTGAACCGTAGGCACCATCGTGGTCCCCGTAACAGGTGGGACAACCTCCTGTCTCTGCGCTCGACTAGCCTCAACTAACAACCCCATCATCTGGCGCAAATCCCGCATACCGGCCTCTAGCCTAGTAATACGGTCTGTCGAAGGTGGATCAATCTGCTCCTGTACAACGGGCGTACCGTCCTGGTCAGTCCTCGTCTCCGACGAGCCTACCCTGACCTCGGCTCTCGCAGCTGCTCTCTGCGCCCTCGTAGTCTTCGGCGGCATAATGGATGGAAATGAAAATAGGATTCGATAAGAACATGGAAATCGAATCGCAAGGATATATATAATCATGAAAGGAACTTCAACCAACAAGTCCTAAGGTCACTTAGGTGGAGTACCATGTCGTAAGTATGCCGCGGAACATACACATGCTGTGACACTCTGCTTAAGCTATCTACTCCATCATACAAGGTCATCCTACATACCGAAAGGTAAAACCTAGCGCTCTCATACCAACTTTGTCACGACCTAAAATTAGGCATGTAACCGGCACCTAAACCACATGACGTCAACAGGTGTAACGCAATTTAAGTAAGCCGAAAACCCAGAAATCTAAACTATCAGAAGAAGTAAGTGATAAAAATATTGTTAAAAACATTTGGGTCATCCTACACTCGGTACGTTCTAGTGGTATAAAGATGTACAAGGATCTACGGAAACACTAATGGTGGTATGGAATGAAGCACGAAGTACCAAGGAGCGTAGCCAAGTGTTTGGTGTGTCAGCAAGTGAAGGCTGAACATCACAGAACTGCTGGTCTACTTCAACCGTTATCAATTCCAGAATGAAAATGGCAACACATTACCATGGACTTTATGACTGCCCTCCCTCGCAGTACGAAGGGTAACGACGCAATTTGGGTTATTGTGGATCGACTCACAAACTCGGCTCACTTTATTCCATTTCGAGTTGGCCAGTCAACCGAGACGTTAGCAAAGAAGTACATGGATGTGAGCATAAATCTAAAGTAAGATTTAAACTTTCAAGATGTACCATATTTAATACCCATAAACTC
Source organism: Agapanthus africanus (assembly GCA_030015575.1). NCBI lineage: Eukaryota > Viridiplantae > Streptophyta > Magnoliopsida > Asparagales > Amaryllidaceae > Agapanthus > Agapanthus africanus. The sequence goes on along the minus strand of JASDDO010000024.1, from coordinate 888,552,303 downwards.
ATGCAAGAGATCGTGAGATTATATGGAGTACCAGTTTGCATCGTCCCCGATCGTGATACAAGATTCCGATCACAATTTTGGCAGAGTCTGCAAGCTAGCTTCGGAACGAGTCTGAATTTCAGCACGGCGTATCATCTACAAACAGATGAACATTCCGAGTGAACAATTCAGATTCTAGAAGACATGCTAAGAACCTGTATGTTAGACTTCGGAGGTTCGTGGGAAGATCACCTACACCTCGTGGAGTTTTCATACAACAACAGCTATCAGGAAAGTATTGGGATGGCACCATTCGCAGCACTCTACGGACGGAAGTATCGTTCACTGCTAAGTTGGGACTACATTGGAGATCATGAACTCCTTAGACCAGAGATGATCGTGGCAACTGTGGATGTGGTTCGCACGATCAGAGAAAGGATGCGCATAACCCAAGACCGACAGAAGCATTGGGCAGATGCAAAGCATCGACATCTGGAATTCCAATCTGGTGACCATGTATTCCTGAAGATCTCTCGAAACAGAGGAGTGATCCGTTTTGGAAAGAGGGGCAAACTCAGTCTAAGATATATAGGACCATTCGATATACTCGAACGAGTTGGAGAAGTAGCATACCGTTTAGCACTACCACCCTCATTGGAAAGAGTACACAACGTATTACATATATCCCAGCTACGACGATATGTGAGCAACCCTAGCCGCATACTTGATCACTCAGAGCTCACAGTACAAACTGACTTAACCTGCGAGCAATAACCAGTTGAGATCCTGGACCAAAAGGTGAAGATATTGCGGAATAAGGAAGTAAACTTAGTCTGAGTGATGCGGAGAAAGGATTCGCCAGAAGAATCAACATGGGAACGGGAAGAAGATATGTGTACACGATACCCTTATCTCTTTAAAAATTAGACCCTATGTAATTGTAAATTTCGAAGACGAAATTTTTATAAGGAGGGTAGAATTTAACGACTCTAAAATCACTGTACAGAAATTTTTTTGTTAATATACAGAAAAGAATATAACATCATGTGTAAGAGTTAAAAGTTACTTTTATTAAATAAAAGCAGGAAATAACTTGTTGCTCACTGGTAAAGCCTCTACACTGCTGTGACGTAGCCTGTGTGTTCGATTCCCATCATACACAATTATCTTTTTCTAATTTTTTTATAATTTTTGGAAGCTCAAGAGTTGCACGTGCAATAAACGGGGAAATGAAAAGTTCAGAAAAATCAAAAAGACTCAATGAGGTGGCACGAATCTCATGTGGCACGAATCTCGAGGCATTTGCCTCAAATCTAACCGGACAAATTGCCCATAGGACCAGCGCCGACGATTGTAGTAAGCCCAATTGGCTTCGTGCTTTGCACACTTGACCCTTCGACTCCTCTTAACTCCTCTGCACTGTTTGATTTCCCTGCAATTAAATAGAGACCCTTCATTTCACCAATTAACACCATTTTAATGCTTTTTAATCCAAAATTTTAATTCCCAAACCCTAATTCTCCACTATAAATACCACCCCATGTTTTAGCTCTTCACCATTCTGAAATTCTAACAAAAATTCTCTCAAAAAGTTCCTAAATGCAAGTGGTGTCAAGTGGAGTTAGCGGCCAAGCATGTTCCGTCAAAAATCGAAGCCATTTCCGGAGCTCCTGCGACGCCACGAAGCCCCTCCCCTCTTCCTTAACCTTTTCTTGATATCACCAAACCGTAAGTCCCTCTTCTCTCCTCCTTTTTCATCTAAATTTGTATTTTTTTAAAAACATCGACAAAAGTGGATTTAACACGTAACATGCTTCGTTTCTAAACATTTTATCATGCTTGATATTTCTAAATGTCACATAATCACCCTAATATCTTTTTAAAGCAAAACTTACATCTATTGTCTTTTAATGTAACCAGATTTTCATGTTCAATGCGCAAATAATGAACCTTTTCATTAAAATACCTTGAATTTTATTATCACCTCTTTTCGATATTGATTAAAACAGTACCTTTAGGAAAACTTCATGGGGTAACGACCTACCTCACACACACACTTTGGTTTCATAGCACGATGTCTACATATGTATGTTTGGTTCAAAGAATAACTTTACAATAAAATACCGCATCTTTTTAAAACCAGGTTTCTTTAAAGCGGTATTTTGTAATTTTTAGCAAATACGCCTCTACAACCCTCGTTAGGGGACCCGGTAATGGATGGTACGGATTATCGCACATTCTTAAGATAGTAGAGTGAGATGCAAAACTCCTCACGGAGTATTCGATCTCGAAAGAAAATAAAATACGGTTTTTAAGAAATATGACTTTTCTAAATAAAACTAATTTTTAAAGTTATATAAAATTATAAATCTATATTTTCAATATATTATGAATATGGATATGCAGTATGATCATAATCAATGTACATCACCAGAGTACAACAACGACATGAAACAGTACATGTCTAATAAATCCAGAGTATGGGATAACATATAAAACCTCATGCATGAATAATCATTATGGAAAACCAGTGTCCATCAACGACACGTAAATCCAAATACCTCAGGCGCCGTCACTCTGATCGGCCCTCATATATGTAAATCTCACGGAACCTGGGTGCCCAATATCGACACTCGAAATATCATGAAAACCCGTGTCCATCAAAAACACGTAAAAACTCATCTCTCAGGCACCGCATACCCAGATCGGCCCTCAATATATCTCATGTCATAACTCCCAAACGGTATCCTCTGGATATCCGTCGGGTTCTATACTATCACCGGTAGGTAGTATTCCTTCCGTCGGGCTCACCGCCTTTCTATACGAGTCTTCTTGCCCGGGTGTACTTCACCGGGTCCACCATATACACACTGACGGTGCCTACCGCTCCTCGAATCGGGTATCTAACACGTCTCAGAACCAAGAAAACTCATAGTGGACACATCGAAATATAATATCAAGAGAAACCGGGTTTTCAAAATAATGCATACTTTCTTGAAATATCCCCACAGTTCTCAAATCCATAAATCACATGAAATCCGTATCTCAATACGTAAATCCATAAAATATGATATATGCAACATAAAACAGTAATATGAGCATATCAAGAGAAAACCGCTCTTTTAAATGAATCAAGTTTGTAAATATACCATGCGGTTCCCACATTCTCCAAAATCAAATGCAACATCATATGAAGGTGTATATGTAGTTATAGTAAGGTATGTGTGTATACATGTAGGTATGTATGCATACATTTCATATGCGCAATAGAACAAGAATCAACGTCTCAATGTCAATAACGAATACAATACTACATATGTGTATAGGTTGTGTGTGTCATGGCAATTACCGACGGTGTGGGTGTAGCATACAATATAGTGCTCGTGCAACATGAACCGTCGGTAATGGTGCAGTGGTCAATGGGTACTAAGTCAAGGCACAATAAATAATGGTATACAATGATGCTCATGCACAATCAACTCATAAGCATATAACATGTGACTATAATTTCATATCTAGCCCTGACGCTTAACGCCATACGGGCGATTTCCCCGTAGATGTTAAATCTACTCACCGATGATCTCGAGCTAGGTAAATCCAACCACGTGCTTTCCCTTCTTCGTAGCGTCTTAAGTCCCCGCACTTGCCCCTAATATCACACAAAATATAGCAAGTGCAACTTAGAAATCGACCAATAATACATACAAACTACGTTTAGACCGACGCACCGACTCCAACAACTCTTAAGTGTTCGCTTAGTGGCTAACATGTGTAGCGACGTTCTAATTTAACCCTAAGTGCAGCAAGCTACACCAACAACGCGAACCGTGTCGGATAACGTAACGCGCGTCGTCGAAACACTATAATTTTAGCAAAGTGGTCTCAGATTTTGCATACAATCAACACATAAAAATCTAGCAGTACCAAACACCCTAAAACACCTACAGACAGCTACCCTAAAAACTACAACCCCCCAGTCCCCAAAAAAACCGAGCTCGCCGGAAAATGTCCCTATCTCGCCGGCCAAAACAGGTTAGATTGGGTTCGAGTTTCAGGTGAACACTCAAGGCCTATAGTAAAACACTAATACACTGCTAGATTTTCCATTAAAGATTCGTGGTCTTAGCAGATCACAGACACACCAAAACGACACTAAAATTATGACATGTTCTCAAAACTACATCTTTATTGTTCCAAACGGCAATTACTAAGCAACATAACATAATAACAACCTAATTAACAGTTAGAGGTCATTATCTATCCACACTTGCCCAAAAATCCTAGCTTTCTATACTCTAAGTGATCTATGTGGCTTAACTTGACTTTGTGAAGGGTTTTAGTGAAGTTTAGTGGTGATTTGGTTTGGTTTAGTGAGGATTTGGGTAGGGTTTCAGTTGAGTGATGAAGGAAATAAGATGAAGAAACAAATGGGAATGAAGAGAGAATGAGAGTGTCTGAGGGTTAAGGGAAATGAGAGTGTGAGTGTGGGATTGAAGGAATGAGGGTGTGAGTTTAGTATGAGCCATGCCCCCCTCTTCTCTCTCCTCATTAAATGTAAGCTATGCTTGCCTCATGCTCTTCATTCCCATGTAAACCCCCATCTCTCTATCAAGTCATCCAAATTTCAAACCTTTTATTTTTTTATAACTAAATAATTAAAATAATTACATAAAACTTAATGGAATGGGGTTAAGGTGCCATGTCTACTTAAGCATGGTTAACCCTAATTAACCTTAGGTTAACATGCACAAGTGTGTGCAAGCCCGAAATAAATAATAATAAAATATTAATTAATTTTTATAAAATATGTGAAAACTATTTTGATAAACTTTTTACTAAAAACTCGCATTATCGATTAATTAACACTAATCGCATTCTAAGGTGTTACAATATTTCCCCTTAAAGAAATTCGTCCCCGAATTTAAAAATCTTATTATGCGTACCTTCAAAGAGATGAGGGAATTTCTTCCGCATTTTGCTCCCGGCCTCCCAAGCGACCTCTTCACTATTCGGGCCACGCCAAAGAATCTTCACATATGGCATGACCTTTGACCGAAATTTCTTCACCTGCTGATCTAATATAACTACCAGCTGCTTGGTGAACGAAAGATCGCGCTCTAACTGAATGGTCTGGTGCTGAATCATGTGAGAAGGGTCATGAAGGTACTTGCGAAGTATCGATACATGGAATACTGGGTGAACATCCAGAAAACTGGGCGGAAGTGCCAAACGGCAACGGTACCAACTCGCTCAAGGATCTCAAAAGGACCTACAAATCTGGGACTAAGCTTCCCATTCTTCCCAAATCTCATCACGCCCTTCATCGGAGAAATCCCTAAGAATACATGATCCCCCACTGCGAACTCGAGCCTGCGACGACGACGGTCGGCATAACACTTCTGTCTGCTCCGGGCTGCTCTCATCCTATCCTGAATCAACTGGATCTTCTCCGTAATCTTTTGAACTAGCTGGGGTCCTAAAATCCTGCTCTTGCTGAGTTCGGTCCAACAGACTGGCGATCGACACTTCCTACCATACAAAGCCTCAAAAGGCGCCATCTGAATCATCTCCTGATAACTGTTATTGTAGGAGAACTCTATCAACGAAAAGTGGCGATCCCAACTGCCACTAAAATCAAGCACGCACGCACGAAGCATATCCTCCAGTGTCTGTATAGTCCACTCCGACTGACCATCGGTATGCGGATGGAAAGCGGTGCTAAAACTCAAGCAGATGCCCAAAGCTTTCTGAATCTTCTGCCAAAGCCGGCTAGTGAACTGGGTGCCCCTGTCGGATACGATGCATATGGGAATGTCGTGCAAACGCATAATGTCATCAATGTACAACTAAGCATACTATACATAACCGAAAGTGGTCTTCACTGGAAGAAAGTGGGCCGCTTTCGTCAACCGGTCAACAATCACCCAAATGGAGTCATACCCTCGACTGGACCTGGATAGACCCACAACGAAATACATAGAGATCTGTTCCCATTTCGACTCCGGAACGGGTAAAGGCTGCAACTCTCCTGCCGGTCTCTGATGCTCAGCCATGACTTGCCGACAAGTCAGACACCTCAAAACGAAATCCGAAACATCACTCTTCATCCCTGCCCACCAGTAGATATCTCTCAAGTCACGATACATCTTGGTGGAACCTGGGTGAACACTATAGGCTGACTGATGTGCCTGCTCTAGGATCTCGCGTCTCAACCCATCGGTATCAGGTACACACAAACGAGTCCCAAAACGTAGCACACCCTGGTCATCAATCAAGAACTCCGAATCTTTACCCTGCCGAACATGCTCAAGAATTTCAGACAAACGGGCATCGTCGGGCTATACCTCACGAATACGATCAAGTAGAAGTGGACGAGCGCGGACGTGAGCAAGCTGTCCCCCAGTGGAAGTGCCCTCAAACTGTACTCTGCTGTCGCACATGATATGCCAATCTATAGAAGAGTGTCTCTGAACTGCGCTCAACTGGGACAAGCTACCCGCGGGCCTACGACTCAAAGCATCAGCTACCACATTCGTCTTGCCCGGGTGATAAAGGATCTTACAATCATAATCCTTCACAAGATCCATCCAACGACGTTGTCGCAAATCCAGATCCCGCTGCTTGAAGATGTACTTTAAGCTCTTATGATCTGTCAAAATCTGACACGACTCCCCGTACAAGTAGTGTCTCCAAATCTTAAGCGCAAAGACCACCACGGCCATCTCAAGATCGTGAGTGGGATAATTCTGCTCGCGTTTCTTCAGCTGCCGAGAAGCATAAGCGATAACCCTATCATGCTGCATCAATACACAACTGAGCCCCACTCGAGAAGCATCACAGTAAACGACATAACCGCCTGATCCAGAAGGCAAAGACAAAACTGGTGCTGTCGTCAACCGATTCTTCAACTGCTGAAAACTCAGCTGGCATGCCTCAGTCCAAAGATACGTAACCCCCTTCCTGGTCAGTCCGGTCAACGGTGCAGCGATACTCGAGAAGTCTTGCATGAAACGGCGGTAATAACCGGGTAAGCCCAAAAAGCTGTGGACCTCTGTCACTGATACAGGTTTAGGCCAAAACTGTACGGTCTCGATCTTTCTCGGATCCACACAAATACCGTCTCCCGTAAGAACATGACCCAGGAAGTCAACACTATCAAGCCAGAAGGCACACTTCGAGAATTTCGCTAACAGCTGGTGCTCTCTCAATGTCTGCAAAGCAATCTTCAAGTGCTGCTCATGCTCCTCTCGACTCTTGGAATAAACTAGAATGTCATCAATAAACACAATAATAAACTGGCCGTGGAACGGCCTGAAAATCCAGTTCATCAAATCCATAAACGCTGCTGGGGCATTGGTGAGTCCAAACGAGATCACCAAAAACTCATAGCGCGTACGAAAAGCAGTCTTCTGAATGTCATCAATCCGAAACCGCAACTGATGATAACCTGATCTCAAATCAATCTTGGAAAAATGTCCCGCACCCTAGAGCTGATCAAACATATCATCAATGTGAGGTAAAGGATACCTATTCCGCACCATAACTCGGTTCAATTGACGATAATCAATGCACAATCTCAAACTGTCGTCCTTCTTCTTGAAGAACAGAACAGGAGCACCCCAAGGCGAAACACTCGGACGCCCAAGTCTCCTATCCAGCAACTCTTGCAGCTGATCCTTAAGCTCCGCCGGGGCCATCCGGTAAGGTGGTATAGAAATAGGCCCCGTACTGGGGATCAAATCAATGCAAAACTCAATCTCACGCTCTGGCGGCAACCCAGGTAACTCGTCGGGAAACTCTCTCACAATAGGAACCCGGTATAACAAATCTACCATGGCTCCGGTATCACGAATGAAACCTAAGAATCCCCGACATCCCCTCCTCAAAAGCCGATTAGCGCAAAGGGCTAAAATCAAAATGTGAGGGGCGGCACCACAGCCTCCCTGCACAACAAGAACTGACTCGCCCGGAAAACAAAACCTGACTGTCTTCTCGCAGCAGTCCATGGACGCATAGCAAGTATCTAACCAGTCCATGCCTAGGAGAATGTCGAAGTCCAACATCTCAAGAAAGATCAAGTCGACGGACGAATCTCTATCTCCAATAGGAACGACACACGACCGAAACACGTGTCGTCCAAAAAAAGACCCACCAACAGGAGTAGTCACAACAAGCTGCTGATCTAGCAAACACGACTCTCGGCCCAACCTCGGCACGAAGTGTGTAGAAACATACGAGTGCGTAGATCCCGGATCAAACAAAACGTGTGCATCAAAGGAACATACATAAAGAGTACCTGAAACCACTGCATCGGACGACTGCGCGTCCCGATGAGTCAAAGCAAATACTCAAGCCTGCCCTTTACCGGCAACTAGCTGTCCTCCGCCTCTACCACCCCGTCCCCTCTGAGCAAAACCTCCGTGACCATGACCTCTCTGAGAAAAAGTCTGACGTGGAGCATCAACAAGCGTAGGAGGCAACGCTCTCTGAGGTGAAGGTGGTAAGGTAACATGTGGAACCGCTGCCTCCCTCTGATGTATCTCAGTACAATCTCTAATGTGGTGATGAGGATTGCCACACCGAAAACATCCAGGCGACGACTGCTGACCCTGTGGGTATAAACTATATGTCTGGCCTGTCTCATACTCAGTCTACCCGCACGGCCTATAGCGAATCCATCATGGCCTCTGCCAAACTGCCTCTGCACTGATAAATCAGTACGAATCCTCTTCGGTTCCGGAACGACCGAAGTCTCAGAAATACGCTCCTCTACCAATAGGGTTGCGTCCGCTGTGGCTGCGTATGTATCGAAATGCTGGGACCAAATAGCGAGGAACAACTGGGTAATCAGGCCTCGAACAAATCTCTTGATTCGCATCTCCTCAGTATCTATCTACCAAATACGGAGCATATACAGATAACTGGGTAAACTGAATGTCATACTCTGCCACCGTCATACCCGGAGTCTTGCGTAACGACTCGAAACTGCGAGCTCGATCATCCATGACGCTCTGCAAAAGAAATCAGGCAAGAAAAACAATCACGAACTCAGCCCAGGTCATAAGAGGAAGACCTGCGGCTCTGCCCCTCTCTAAAGACTCGCACCAAGTCTGGGAAAGACCCTCCAGACGAAAACTCGCGAACTCTACCCATCTCGCGTCGGAGTATCTCAGCGAACGACAGATCCTGGCCATCCAATCGATAAACGACTGTGGATCCTCAGCTGTATCGGTGCCGGTGAAGACCGGAGGCTTCAGCCTCATGAACTCAGATAATGATACGGTGATAACCTCCATAGTTGCAGGTACGACTGCCTGAACCGTAGGCATCATTGCGGTCCCCGTAACAGGTGGAACAACCTCCTGTCTCTGCGCTCAACTGGCCTCAACTAACGACCCCATCATCTGGCGCAAATCCGACATACCGGCCTCTAGCCTAGTAATACGGTCTGTCGAAGGTGGATCAATCTGCTCCTGTACAACGGGCGTACCGCCCTGATCAGTCCTCGTCTCCGACGAGCCTAGCCTGACCTCGGCTCTCGCAGCTGCTCTCTGCGCCCTCGTAGTCTTCAGCGGCATAATGGCTGGAAATGAAAACAGGATTCGATAAGAACATGGAAATCGAATCGCAAGGATGTATATAATCATGGAAGGAACTTCAACCAACAAATCGTAAGGTCACTTAGGCGGAGTACCATGTCAAAAGTATGCCGCGGAACATACACATGCTACGACACTCTGCTTAAGCTATCTACTTCATCATACCAAGGTCATCCTACACTCCGAAAGGTAAAACCTAGCGCTCTCATACCAACTTTGTCATGACCCAAAATTAGGCATGTAACCGGCACCTAAACCACGTGACGTCAACAGGCATAACGCAATTTAAGTAAGCCGAAAACCCAGAAATCTAAACTATCAAAAGAAGTAAGTGATAAAAACATTGTTAAAAACATTTGGAAATCTCAAGTAAAAATCTTTAAACTTTAGTTTATTTTCTTAAAAATTTCGGGAGCGCCTCCTTTGTAAAAACGAGCCCCAAAACGGATACAAACATAGAATATAAATAAAGTATTTCCAAACGGGAGCAAATTACGCCCAAAGGCGGAAACAACCACCACAAGCACATATACGATACCGTAGCGAAGAAATAGACAATATAAATGAAAAACAGCATAAAGAGGTAAAACTACATAATAAAGGCCGGCCCATATGAGCACGACACCCAGAGTCACAAAATATACAATATCGTCCTCACAACTCGTCTCTAAGTCAATACAAGAAAGTGGTAGATGGAGAGTACTAGATACAATGAAATATACAATGGATAATAAAATAACCACAAACCCACCTATAGCAAAAGGCTCACAGCCAACCGTAGCGATATCCACTGAAAAAGATACAATAAGAAGCCCTGTCGCGACTACTCTGAGGGTCAAGTCTGCAAAACACTGTTGCACAACGGGGGTGAGTTGCCAATTCGTGAATAGTAAGTAATATCATACAGATAATCGTAGGTATGCACGAACATCGATAATCTAAAACATGCAATCTGGTAGCATAAGTATGGCAATATGGATATACAATATGATCATAATCAATGTACATCACCAGAGTACAACAACAACATGAAATAGTACATGTCTAATAAATCCAGAGTATGAGATAACATATAAAACCTCATGCATGAATCATCATCATAGAAACCTGTATCCATCAACGACACGTAAATCCCAATACCTCAGGCGCTGTCACTCTGATCGGCCTTCATATCTGTAAATCTCATGGAACCTGAGTGCCCATCCCGACACTCGAAACATCATAAAAACCCGTGTCCATCAACGACACGTAAATACTCATTTTTCAGGCGCCGCATACCCAGATCGGCCCTCAATATATCTCATGTCATAACTCCCAAACGGTATTCTCCAGATATCCGTCAGGTTCTATACTATCACCGGTATGTAGTATTCCCTCCGTCGGGCTCACCGTCTTTCTATACGAGTCTTCTTGCCCCGGGGTACCTCACCGGGTCCACCACGTACCTGCAGACGGTGCCTACCGCTCCTTGGATCGGGTATCTAACACAAGTCTTAGAACCGAGAAAACCCATGGCGGACCCATCGAAATATCATATCAAGAGAAACCAAGTTTTCAAAACAATGCATACTTTCTTGAAATATCCCCATGGTTCTCAAATCCATAAATCATATGAAATCCGTATCTCAATGCGTAAATTCATGAAATATAATATATGCAACATAAAACAGTAATATGAGCATATCAAGGGAAAACCGCTCTTTTAAATGAATCAAGTTTGTAAATATACCATGCGGTTCCCACATTCTCCAAAATCAAATGCAACATTATATGAAGATGTATATGTAGCTATAGTATGGTATGTGTGTATACATATAGGTATGTATGCATGATACATTTCATATGCGCAATAGAACAAAAATCAACGTCTCAATGACAATAACGAATACAATACCACATATGTGTATAGGTTGTGCGTGTCATGGCAATTACCGACGGTGTAGGTGTAGCATACAATATAGTGCTTGTGCAACATGAATCGTCGGTAATGGTGCAGTGTCCAATGGGTACTAAGTCAAGGCCCAACAAGTAATGGTATATAATGATACTCATGCACAATCAACTAATATGCATATAACATGTGACTATAATATCATATCCAACCCTGACGCTTAACGCCATACGGGTGATTTCCCCGTAGATGTTAAATCTACTCACCGATAATGTCGAGTTAGATAAATCCAACCACCTACTTTCTCTTCTTCGTAGCGTCTAAAGTCCCCGCACTCGCCCCTAATATCACACAAAACATAGCAATTGCAACTTAGAAATCGACCAGTATTACGTACAAACTACGTTTAGACCGACGCACCGACTCCAACAACTTTCAAGTATTCGCTTAGTGGCTAACGTGTGTAGCGACGTTCTAATTCAATCCTAAATGCAGCAAGCTACCCCAACAACGCGAACCGTATTGGATAACATAACGCGCGTCGTCAAAACACTATAATTTTAGCAAAGTGGTCCCAGATTTTGCATACAGTCAAAACATAAAAATCTAGCAGTACCAAACACCTACAGGCAGCTATCCTAAAAACCACAACCCCCTAGTCCCCCACAAAACCTAGCTCGCCGGAAAATGTCCCTATCTCGTCGACCATAACAGGTTGGATTAGGTTCAGGTTTCAGGTGGACACTCAGGGCCTACAGTAAAAGACTAATACACTGCTAGATTTTCCAGTAAAAATTTATGGTCGTAGCAGATCACAGACACACCAAAACGACACTAAAATTACGACATTTGCTCAAAACTACATCTTTAGTGTTCCAAACGGCAATTACTAAGCAACATAACATAATAACAACCTAATTAACAGTTAGGGGTCATTGCCTATCCACACTTGCCCAAAAATCCTAGTTTTTCATACTTCAAGTGATCTTAGTGTCTTAACTTGACTTTGTGAAGTGTTTTAGTGAAGTTTAGTGGTGATTTGGTTTGGTTTAGTGGGGATTTGGGTAGGGTTTCAGTTAAGGGATGAGGGAAATGAGATCAAGAAATAAGTGGGAATGAAGAGAGAATGAGAGTGTATGAAGGTTAAGGGAAATGAGAGTGTGAGTGTGGAATTGAAGGAATGAGGGTGTGAGTTTAGTATGAGCCATGCCCTCTCTCTCTTCTCATGTCAAACCCCCCCCCCCTCTCCTCTCTTCTCATTAAACGCAAACCATGCTGCCCCATGCTCATCATCCCCATGTCAAACCCCCCCCCCCCTCTCCTCTCTTCTCATTAAACGCAAACCATGCTGCCCCATGCTCATCATCCCCATGTCAACCCCCCATCTCTCAAGTCAACCAAATTTCAAACCTTTTATTTTTTTATAACTAAATAATTTAAATAATTACATAAAACTTAATGGAATGGGCTTAAGGTGCTATGGCTACTTAAGCATGGTTAACCCTAATTAACCCTAAATTAACATGCACAAGTGTGTGCAAGCCCGAAATAAATAATAATAAAATATTAATTAATTTTTATAAAATATGTGAAAATTATTTTGGTAAACTTTTTACTAAAAACTCGCATTATCGATTAATTAACACTAATCGCATTCTAAGGTGTTACAGATATACTATTCTCTCTTATTTCTTTTGGGACTTACCGAGCGCTAGTTCGCTGACGACATTCTTCCCTATTTTCTTTCTTGGAATGTTTGTCCGGAGGATTAGACTCTGAAGACGTAGAGCCGAGCCAGGAGGACTTGGACCAGGTTGTAGCTCAGCCCGACTACTAGTTTTTTCTGCACTTACTTTTAGTATACAATTGTTTAAGCATTTGCTTTTGTTATTGTATCTTTTATTTCAGACAATTGTATGTAAAGTTAAATGTAAATAATATTGTTTCATTTTATTACTCTTATCATTCTTGTTCATTTTTATATTGCTTAATTACGTTTAATGTATTTATTTCATTGTAAATACGTTGCGGGCTTGCCACGTCACCGTTTCTGTCTACTGGAAAGCAGGGCATGACAGAATCAATTCAGTTTGATAACATCTTGATTCCGGAAATGAATCTTGATACTTGAATTTAATTCTGTCTCCACAGAATTAAAAGTTTTGAGGCGTGTATGATACACTTTCTGAAAAGATGATATTGCTCCCGCTATGGGAGTACAGCAGAAGGCAACACCTCCAAGATACAATAAAACCCTTAAAACTCTCTTAGAAGATAATAAGAAGAAAATGCAAAATCTGTGAAGAGCAAGACTTAATTTATAGAGTTAAACAGACACAACTGTTTGGGCGGTTGTGATTGTTCAGACAACAAAACTGCAGTAGACAGTTTTTAGACAACCTTTGAATTCGAAATTAAAAAATGGCAAACTCCGTTATCAAATCAAACCCAAGATGCCCTTATGAAATAATTAATTTACCTTATGAAATCCATCCAAGAATCAAGAGAATACCCGGTAAGAATAGCAATTCAAATCATAGCCTAAATCGCCTAATTTCAATATCAAAATCCTAAATCATTAAACTGTTGGGACGGTTTTCTCTTTTATATAATATGAACCGCTACTTTAAGTACCGATTAAATATTTTAACCTACCTTCTAATTAATGGTTAAATATGAACCGTTTATTTTAACGCCTATGGTTCAGATTTGTTGGATATCAAAGACAATAATAAATAAATATTATAAGCCCACTAGAAATTAGGCCCATTTGGCTTATAAACCACTTTTTCCAAGATATTACTTAAATATTGGGAATTATTATAAAGGTTTGGACATTCGTCTTTCCATCCAATGTAGGACTATTTCCCACATACAAATACTACCAATAAATTCAAACTACCAACAAAAGGTACTAAAACTCTAGGTTGAATAAAATGATTTATTTTGAAATTCGGTTTCGTGTACAAACAAAGCAGCATTATTATATGTTCTGCATGAACTGAGCTTTTAGGCAGACTCGACCCCAATAACTTTCCAGTGGTCTTTTTTAAGACCAATTTGCTGATGTTAATATTTTTATATTAGGGAGATGTGTGTTTGCGTTTTTACAAATACGGGTGTTATATAATGGTGATAAGAAAAGGAAAAAAAGCTTCAAAAAAAGTAAACTGTTTTTAGGCTGCAAGTTTCTATAACAGCAGCCAAGAAAAGCTACAAACAATGGTTTAATATATAAAAAGAAAAAAAGATTTTAAATTAAAGAAAACCATTTTAGAATCATTTATCTTAAGATTAAAATAAATTTGACTGTGACCAAAGATTCCATGAATCCAAGATTGATAGCACATGTTTCTTAATATTATTGGTCAAAGTTCAAATACATGCAGCTCAAAGATCACATGTCCATTTGCATTACTGAAGAGCTAAAATCTATAATTCAAAAATTGCAGCTTCAATAATAAAACATGACATATTGTTTTAACAATAAAAGCAGGGACTAAAGAATATAAATTGATCTAATAATAAATATTTTAAGTCAGTTGAGTTGAGAGTTGAGTTGATTTGATCATCTAATAAACTTAGGCGAAACTACGAAAGAACTCGAGATCTCTTTCATTGTTCTTCAAGCGCTCATTTTCTTTCAAATGGAAGAATCTGGTGAAAAGTCATTTATTGCATCCACAACAAAATTGAGAAAACAAATTTGAATGTGGATTTAAAAAATGGCTAAATTACAAGAAATACCCCCAACATATCCTCAATAGCAAGAAATAGTTGCTAATTAAATAATAAAAGAAAAGCTTCATGTTGAAATTGATTACAAATTCGAAGCCCGAGATCGAGATCAAGGGCCCAAAAGCCCAAGAATGAATACGTGCACTGCACGTACTAGGATTTAAATTAATTATTAATTTAAATTCCAATCTTATTCGTTAGAATCGTATATCTACTATGATTAATTAATTGAAAGAGGATGCATGTGGATTAATCTAAAAGTCTGCGGCCAATATAAAAGCCAACGAGAGCCTAGGTCTTGGGGCTGTTGCTGATAATTTATTTAAATCAACTGAGGTTTTAAGCCTGCGTCTGCGGCAATTAATTGGCCTAAAGGAAAATCCAGTGGCTTGAAGCCGAGAGAGAGAGACATTTGTATAGAGGGGATTGCGTTTTGTATTTGCGTGAAGCAGAAATTATCTCTTGTAATTCTTCGTTAAATAGTGAAAGCAATTCGTCGTCTGTTTTCAGAATTAAGTGCAAGTGCGCACCGAACCTGAGTAATATCTTGTGTCCTTTTCTTGATGTGCATTTCCTTTATTACTTATTAATTTTGCGTAGTCGCTACGTTTGATATTTTTTATTAGTTCCGATTCATGCATATCGATCATCCACTGCGTATTTTAATGTCCTATTTTCACTTACACATTATGGAGGCAAAATCAAAGTTAAGAAGGGCAAAGTGCATGTGTTAGAAAGTTGTTCCCTTGGACAAAGATCAGGAGTATTTTCAGCTATTCAGCCAAAAAAAAAATTCCATCAGAAGAGACATCGAGCTTATTCATGTCGGTTCGAAATTGAGTATCACCTAAAATTTATAGTTACAATGTTACATACTCACGTATGCTTTATTCAATCCATGATCACCAACCATAATAAATATCAATTGCAATTTAACAAACTATATACAGCATTAAACGGAAATCCTCACCCCTTAACCAAATCTCCCTCACATAACAACACAAGAATTAGGGTTCTCCTCTTCACTTTGCACATAGTAATGTGTGGTCATGTGAGGGTTATAAGCCTTGTAAGCCTTGGCAAGCTCCATGTAGAATTGCTCTTGTGGGTCTATGATTTTCTTCTCTGCTGCTGCTGGCTCTTCCTTCTTCTTCTCTGCTGGCTCCTCCTTCTTTGCTTCTTCCTTCTTTGGTTCTTCTACCTTGGCTTCTTCCTTCTTCGGCTCCTCCTTCTTCTCTGGCTCCTTCGCGGGACCCACGGAGAAGATCTCGGTGCGCCAGAACTTGCGTAGCTTGCTTACGACGGTGACCGGGTCGACCGCCCCAATGACGGTCAGTTTCTGCTCTTTCATATCCATGGCGATCGAATCGATCCCTGAGAAGGTCAAGAGCGTTAAAGTTAAAGTTTGAAGTTAAGGTGAAGGTAGAGATGAATGTTTTTTTGGTAAATCTACTTTAAATATGGCTTTAAAGTGGAATTTGAAACCCCATAACTTGTGATATAGTTCAATACTAAGTGCGCTCATGTAATCCCACTTAACGAGAAATTATTCGGTATGCCAGGTGTAGTACATCCGGGTCCAGGGATAAGAGAGAGGGTAGAGTTTCAGGCAGCCTGTGGGGTCCATACTTCTATTTACTCATTTTCTTATCCGGATGTATCCGGCAGGCACATGGAATAATTTTTCGCATTTAACACCCTTGTACGGTTCAGTCCGATGAGATTTGGAACAGAAAAGTTAGACTAGACCATTGATTAATAAATCAGCAACTCTTAAAACCTGATGGTGTTCTGATACCATTTAAAAAATCTTTAATACTCAAAAATAATTTGAAAATTTCGAAACTCTGAAATAATTTGAGTGATTTCAATTATGAGTTAAAAAAAATTAAAAATCGAGAGATGGAAATATTGATACCTGGGAGAGTGGAGACAGCCTTAAGTGCCTTTTGTTTGGCCTTGTCATCATGTAAATCCAATTTTAACACAACTTTCTGCAAACAAAGCCATGGAGAGATTAACTAATCAAATCACTAACTGATCAATCAACGTTAACAAAGCTTAGATGAAAATGACTTAAGATTTCCATATAATAATTAACTAGCTAGAGAATCAAAACTATCATTTTTTGACTTGAATCAAGAATTAAAAGTAAACAGACTTGACATCAAAATGAAATCATAAGAATGATCTACCCTTTGATCTTAGAAATTTAATGAAAATTTGGTCAAAAATTCATGTCGCACATATTCCCAACTAAAAGAATCAATTCCCATAACATTCTCCAAGGAACCCATCAAGAATCATTCAATCATATTCCACATGAAGGGTACAAATTAAGAAGAAAAACTCAAATAAGCTATGAATCGAAAAAAGCAACTTTAACAAAATGCAAACCTTCATAATTTCTTTCTCTCTTCCTTTCTTGGATGCAAAGGTGAATGGGGAGCTAACAAGAATCAAATAAGAGAGAGAGAGAGAGAGAAGAATGAGAGTCTAAAAAGGATTGAGAAAAAGTAGAGGTAGATATAGAGGTGATTTTGATGGGGTTTTGTCTTGGTATAAAAAAAGTAAGAAGTGGGTTGCAAGGGAAAAAAATATTAAATGTTTTAAAATTTTATATTTATAAATGAAGAAGAAGAAAAACAAGAAATGGGCTCTTGGTTTTGGATACATTTTGGTTGCGTCATTTGTCTCTCATTCATTCATTCATCTCTCCCCACCAGTGGTTAACATCCATCACCCGTAGACTTTCACTTGCCTTCACCTTGCCACATGCATTCTAACAATTTCTTATTATTTTTGGTGTTAAAAGTGGAAGTATTTTTCTCATGACAGCAATAGTTTCTTGAAGATGTTAAGGTATTAGATTTAGGATTTGTGGTGAGAAGTTGAGATTATGTTTGTATATACTAGGATAAAGTTATATTATAATATAATGAATTTTGCTCATAATTATTAATATATTACATATAATACAATAAAATGCTATAAATTTTATATCTCTTATTTTTATGAGCATGTGGGGGATGAAAAACCATCCGAGTCGATGAAAAGTCAACAATCGATCAAACACCATTTATCTTGATAACACGAAAAGTTATCTGAATTTGCTATTTTTTGTGCTTGCATTGAACAGTCGTAAATTTAACGGCTTACCATTTAAAACAATTTTCATAATCAAATGAACAGTTGAAGTGAATTTAAATCACATAGAGGTCTGAATAAATACTCATCTGTACCTTTGAGCTCCACATTTCTCTATTTCTATTTTATAACATTGTCTTGTAATTTATAAGCAATGAAAGGGTGTTTTAGTATTTTGTATTCCATGTTTTATTACCTTTTTAGTGAATCTACTTAAGATTTGCTTGTGCATCATGTCTGGGATGATTTCATAATTGTACTTTGTACAGTGCTTTTGTGGTTGAGTGCTTTCTCTTTTTCATTGGATTCTGGGCTTAAAGTGAAAAATGATATGCAAGCTCCAATTAAATGATGCCATACATACTCCAATGTATGGTGGTGTACACACTGACACAGTGTACGTTCCCTTTTGCTCTTGTATTTAAACCTACTAATTTTTGTTAAGCCATTTTTTAACTCAATTAGAACTCCAAAATTTTAGAGAAAACAGATAATACCTTCACTGTAGGAATACACTGCACTGTCTATTTCGACCGTTTATATGGGTCGAATTAGGTCTATTTCGCCGGGACCTTCTAAATTGCGACAGAAGACCGCCGCCGCTTTCGATTTTGTCGCTGTAGATCTAATTCAACGCTCAATACGTGTCGAATTAGACTTTTTTTAATTCGACGCAAGATACTCGTCGAATTAGACCTTATTTCGACGAGCAGCTCTGTTTCCCCAATAAGAGCGAAGCTCTGTTCAAATTCCAAGATTTAAAATGAAGCGGCGCTTCTGCTTTCCCTAATCAAAGCAAAACTCTGTTCAAATTCCAAGATTTCAAAATTCAAAATTAAAATTGAAGCAACGCTTCAGATCCCATGGGCTGCGCGCTGCGTGCCACGTGTCAAGCGCAGACGCGCTAGCGCCAGGTGCGCTGTGCCCTAAGCAGCGCGCCCCCAATCAGAGTAAAACTCTGTTTTAAAATTCAAAATTTAAATCGAAGCAACGCTTCAGATCCAGCGCTTTGCGCGCCACGTGTCAAACGCGGGTGCGCTAGTGCCGTTGCGCTGCGCTCTGCGCTGCGTGCCACGTGTCAAATATGGGCGCGCTAGCACAGTTGTGCTGCGCACTGAGCTGCGCGCCACGTGTCAAGCTCAGGTGCACCAGCACAAGGTGCGCCAGCGCTGGAATTAAAATTCCTCCATCGTCAGATCAAAAGATCTACTAATAACAAATTATTAATTAATCAGAACTAAAATTCTGTTATGGAAAGATTTTCCAATCTTATTAAAACAAGAAAATTATTTTCTGCAAAGCAGAAACCTTAGGATCAAAGATCCAACGGTAGGAAATATTCCCAAATCAAGCAGAGAAAGATCTCTTAAAACTGATTTAACAAATCATTTGGCCCTATATAAAGGACCCTAGACTTCAAGTCTAACACACAGAGAAAGAGATAGAAAAACCCTCTGCAAAAAGAAGAGCAGGCTCTTAGAAAAAAGAAGATTTTTCTTCATCTTCAAGGTAAATAACTATGTTCTTGAAATAACAGAGATGAAACCATCTCGTAAAAAGAAGAACCATCTTCTAAAAAGATCTTAGATCTATAAAAAGACCAAGGTCTTTGTTTTAAAAGCAAAAGATCAAAAGATCTAATCATAAAGAAAATAATAATAAAAAGAAGTAATTTTACTTCGTTTACAGATCTTTTGATCTATAAAGGCAGAGCCTTTTATAAAAACAAGAACTTTTGTTCTTGGATCTTGAGACAAAGGCTCCTTTGAAGAAAATAAATTTGTTCTTTGATCTTAAAAGTGATCAAAATACGCTTTGCGTTATTACACAGTGCCTTGCACTCATGAATTGCGCCTTTGCGCTTCTTGGATTGGCGCGCAGCGCCAGAACACGCCACGTGTCAACCATAGATACGATCTGCGCTTTGAGATCTTGAAAACAGCGCACTGCGCTATTGGGCTGGCGCTCAACGCCAAGCGCGCCACGTGTCACTCACTGGCGCGCCAACAGATTAGCGCAAAGCACTCATAAATTAAAATCGCAATGCGCTAACAAACTAGCGCTTAACGCTAAGCACGACACGCGTCCTCTTCGCATGCGCTACCCGACAGAAACGCAATGCGCTCTTTGACTGGCGCAAAGCTCCTGGCACGCCACGTGGCGCGCTGTCAGAACACACATTGTTCTGATGAATGCTATGCATTCAATATAAGACAAAAATGTCAGAGCCCAATGCCTAGCATTATTAAAAGGGCTGAGCCTAAATAAAGATTTAATAGCCAAAACCAAAATAAAATGTTAAAACATTTTAATTGGACTTAACCCAATTTTGGCCATAAGTCCTCAACTTGTTTTGAATTGAGCAAATCTGCTCTTTCAACTAACTCACCTTGGTTCAAGGGTTCATCTCTTCACTCCTTTGATATTTGTCGTTGTAATTCCTCAATGTCTTCAAAAAGGTAACGGGTCCCGACAACCACACATTACTATGGACTGTGAGGTCCTTAAACTCATGAACTATGATGTCCTTAATCTCGACCGTGAAGTCTTTAAACTAACAATGGATTGTGGGGTCCTTAAACCCACGGACTATGATGTCCTTAACCTCGACCGTGATGTCATAAAACTAAACATTGGACTGTGGGGTCCTTAAGCCCACGGATTATAATGTCCTTAATCTCGGCCGTGATGTCTTTAAACTAATATCGGACTGTGAGGTCCTTAAACCCACGGACTATGATGTCCTTAAGCTCGACCGTAATGTCTTAAAACTAATATCGGACTGTGAGGTCCTTAAACTCACGGACTATGATGTCCTTAATCTCGACCGCGATGTTTTTAAACTAACATTGGACCGAGATGTCCTTAAACTACCAATGGACCATAATGTTCTTAAACTAATTATCGATCACAATATCACTAAACTAAACAATAGAACCCAATTGCTCTCTTGCTGGATCTAAACGATCCCGTTAAGTTGATCTTAGTCTAAAATTAGGCTAACGTATCCTTAGCAAACGTTTAGTTGATCTTAGTCTCAAATGAGGCTAACGTATCCTTAAACCCGTTGCGTTTTGGCTTTCTCATAGATGGCCATTTCGCGGTTATGATCGTCTCGAACTTTTTGACCAGCTTCCCTTATAAGCCTGTCCATTTGTTCTTCAAACGACGGACTGTGCACTTTTGCATCAGGAACTTTTACTGGTTCAGGATTAATGTCCTCCCGTTGCGCATCTGCTTCTTCATTGAAGTCGTGCACGACGTAACAGTCGCGGAGCAGCTCTCGTTTCTTGGAGCGAATGTATCCGAGCCCGATTGTCTCCATTTTCCCATTAGGCAGCTTGCGTTGAGTCCCGGGAACGTTCTAGACTTTGTCATAGAATTTGGCTTTTCGAACGGTCTGCTTGAAGGATATCCCCTGGCGTTTCAGTAACCTTTTCAAGCCTTCTGTATAATATCTGGGTAGACGGATGGGTTGAAGCCTGTCTAGCGTAGGATCCGCCGCCTGCCAGATTTCTTTCTCCACTTTGTTTTCTTCAGAGCGGTAGAATAGAATTGCTTTTTCGCCTTCTCGCCTGGGAGGGATATAGAATGTCCGCAGCTCTTCTACACTGTAGATATTAAGTGCATCCAGTTCTTTATGATGTTTAGGCGGCACTATGGCGACTTGTAGACTTTGCTCTTCGTCAGCGGACATTTGTATTGCAGGTCGAGCAGAGAATACAACATGGATTTCATCTTCCGAGTCGCTACCAAAGATCAACGTAGGAGCAGATGGTCCTGGCTTGTTGTATTGGGGCGGATCCGAATAAACTGTCTCCTCTTCCTCTTCGGTATCACTGCCGAAGACAGGGATGGTAGCGTTAGTTTTATTCTCCGGCTTGTGACACCTTTCCGTGTCTTCGAAACTCGGTAAGAAGTATTTGGCATCTTCATATTTGCGAATTTCGTTTACGGAAAACGGATTCAATTCCCCCGTCACGGTATACTCGATACCACCCCTAAAATACTTCATACACTGATGCTGTGTAGAAGGGATGATGTTATACTCGTGTAACCATGGTCGGCCGAGCAGAGCGTTGTAGCACGTCTTGGCATCTATGACGTGGAATTTAATGTCCGTGACGAGCAGCCCGAAGCGTAGTGTTAATATCACAGATCCGAGAGTCCGTGATGAATGGGAGTCAAAACCGGAGATGGTAATTTTGTCACGAGCGAGATGCTACACGCTCATGCAGATTTCCTTCAACACCCGAACATTAAGGAGATTGACGGAGGATCCATTATCCACGAGGATCTTGCCTATCTTGATATCGTGGCAATATCCGGAGACGTATAGGGGACGGTTGTGGTCGCACGTCCCGAGGAGAAGGTCTTCGTCACCGAAAGTGACATCGGCCGTTTGCACTTCCTCCAATTCATCCTTCATCTTTTCTTCAACCAGGAAAGCTTGGAACTGCTCGAGTTCTTGTAACGCCTTGATTAATGAATCTCGCGCTTCTTTTGATAATAGGAGGGCATCGAGAATGCTGAGCTGAGAAGATAGCTTCCTTAGGTGCGCTAGGATGTTGTAGTCCACCTTACCCTTCCTGGGAGGGTCCTTGGCAGTCAGCTCTTTCATGACCTGGTCATCTAAGGCGATATCCTCAGTGACCTTTTCCTTACCCTTATCTTTTCTATTCGCGGGCCCGAGATTCTTTTCCGGGAGCGTGCGATTGCGCAGCTGAATGTTTTCGCAGGCCTCTAATTCTTCCTCTTTCCCTAAAAAGGATTCTTTAAAGAGAGGGTCCAGAGCCATTTCTTCATCAGAGTTGCTCCCAAAGGTGAGAACTTGCGATCCTCCGGCGTCGACCATGTAACAGTTGCCGGTAGTTCTTTTGTGCCTGTCGGTAGTACTTCTTTGTTCTCGGCGAGTTTTGAAATTCATGCGCTTAAAACGTTGTCGGTAATGTTAAATAATAATAAATATATTGGATAAATCAAATGAAAATATATATTAATACCCGAGCTGATCCCAGAAGAAGGCAAATGAGCGCCGGTGCTGATCGCTCTACTCAACGTGAAGTGAATACTTTTTTAGGATGCGGCTCTCATCCCCCATATACCGGCTGAAGCTCTCGAAATAATCGCCAGTATAGCGATAATCGGGGGTAAAAAGGAGGGGGAATGGTGCCTCCCCCTAACTCTATCGGGCCTCATCCTATGGGACTGATTTGGCCCTCGAGTCCCCCTTTCAGGATGGGGCTGCCCTGCATCTACAAGAAATATCAAGACAAGCAATATTAAGACAAAGTAGTATTAAGAAATCAAGGATTAACGAAAATTGAAGTGCGATATATACCTCCAGCGACAGCAACACGAGCCTTTACCTGGAAAGCAGAACAAGCGGGGCGATAGTTCCTCCGGTAAGGAACAGCCGGTGACCCGGACGTGGACGCATCCCCTCCAACTAGAAAATAAACATTGACAATAAAATTACATGAAGTTCATGTTTATTCTTAGAGAATATGTAAAACGAATAAATATTTTATATTTATTCATACTAACCTGCAGACTGAGTGGAGGGTACGGAAGTGGCGAGAGTGGCTTCTACGCCGGATGTGGACGCACCACCTATAATTAGACAATTAAAAATAGATTATATAAGTAATTGCAAAAAGAATGTGTATATCAATAATATAACATTCTAAATCAATATGCATGCAATATAAGATACATAAATATACCCGCAGGTGCGGTGGTGGCCTCTTCCCGAGATGTGGATGCACCACCTACAGCTAGACAAGCAAAAACTGATTATCTAAGTAAGAGAAAAAAGAATATGTGTATATTTATGATATAACATTCTAAATCAATATGAATACACTATAGGATATATAAACATACAGGCAGGTGCAATAGTGGCATCTGCCTCTGATGTGGACGTACCACCAATAGTTAGACAATTAAACACTGACTATATAAGTAATTTTGAAATAAATATACGTGTATGTCTATAGTATTACATTCAAAATGAATATGTGTGTAATATACTTGAAGGTGTGGCAAAGTCCATATGGAAGGAGTCATCTGAAGGGGATACCGATTGGGGTGCAAGACCGGCCCTATGAAGCTCCCTACGCAGCTCTCGGACGGCAGAACCACTCTGCCTCTGTCTCTGCCACTGCCGCTGCCGCGGCTAGTGCTCCTGCCGCCCCTCGCTGCTCCGGTCGTTTGTCATCAAACCTAAATAAGAGTACAATTATTACATATGCATGAAATAAATATATATATCATAGAAATGTGAAGTAATAATATAACATTACTGATAAAAATTTTCGTTTCGTGGATGCATTAGACATATCTACTTGGATTTCATCATCGATATCATTTCTAACCCACGTAACTTCACGATCAGCCGAAGACAACCCGTCTTTTGAAACAGACAGTCAGGGCACTTTAAATCTTCTCTTTTCTTCATCCTCATCGCTGTCCTCCATACGATCCTCGAATTCTGGGACATCGTAAACATCTCTGGGTTTCCAACGGTATACGACACTCCATCTCGGATGCTTCAAGCACTGTGAGTAGTATACGTAGAATGCTTGGTTCGAAAAGATAAATGGATCGTCCTGACCGTAAAATCGAAGTATGTTCACACTAGTCAATCCATATTCATTTTTCCAAGTCCCGAGATTATTTCTCCACTTATCCGTATCGGTTCATGTATCGTATCAAATATACCGAAATATATAAAACGGTTCTGATCGTCCAGGATATTGGATGCCAAGTATGCAATTTAAGTATCCATAATAAATCACACCATCCGATCCCACCGTCGCAATCCCACTATTCTGAGTGGTTCGAGATGTTTCTATGTCTTTAACTTCAAATTTGTATTCAAGAACACTGAATCCTTTATAATATGCAACCTCCATATTAGGAAACTTAGCCAAATATCTTGAATCTGTCTCTAATGATGCAAACAAGTTCGGATCGTGGATCTGACAAAACAAATTTTACGACAAATACATAACTATATAAGTTTAGATTAAGACTGGTAGCAATAACATGTTATTTGAACAATTTACATGATCTGCAACCTAATCGCAAAAATCATCCTGATGATATTTTCCAATCGTTCATCATTCCAATCAGAATGCCCCTCATGTACCTCATTAATATGAATTCTGTTCTCAACAATAAATTATGACATTAATATTATATCATTTCATACACACAAATACAAATATAACAATTAATCCAAAAAACTTACTCTCTAATTCTTCAAGACATATGCTATTGAGGAGGATAAACCGATATATCTTGTTGATAAATATTGTGTCTACTCTCTTATAATCAGGTTTACCATATGGCCCGTCCTGAATTTTCCGAGGCCGGTTAAGCTCGTCTCAATGTCTTCGTCCAGATAACAGGAACAAAATGTGGTTACTTCATCTAGAAGATAACCTTGCATGATAGAACCCTATGATCAATTTCTATTGCGTATATACTTTTTTAGAGTGTAGAGATACCTAAAGAAAAATATATTAAATAAATAAATACGGGCATACAGGACAACAATAATTTTAAAAATTGTGTGAAACGAAAAATTCCGCATACCTTTCGACGGGATACATCCATCGATATTGTACCGGTCTGGCTAACTTAGCCTCGGTTGCAAGATGAACCGTCAGGTGTTTGCATCGTAAGTCTCTACATCATCAATGAATAAAGATTTTAACTCATCGATCAGAGGTCAGAGATAGACGTCGATATTATTTCCCGGTGAGTTTGGCCCATCAATAAGAAGAGGCATCATAAATTAGGACTGATCCATAACCAACCAAGACGACAGATTATAAACTATCATTACAACGGGCCATGTGCTGTGGCTTCTAGCCATATAGTTGAATGCGCAGAAGCCATCATTAGCGAGTCCGGGCCTGACATTGCGAGGATCACTATTGAATATTTCGTGCCTTCTATCGAAATCCTTCCATGCCGGTGAATATCTTGGATGCCTCATTTTTCCATCTTCACTTGGAGCAGCACGGTGATGCCAAATCATTGCCTCGGCTGTTTTCTTGCACCTGAATAGCCTCTGCAGCCTCTGTGTTATGGGAAAATATCGTACTATCTTGACAGGTATATCGGGTTTCTTATCAGATTCTTTCGGCTTATATCTGACTTCTCCGTATGTTAGACACTCTTTCAAATCTGAATTCTCTTTGCGGCACAACACGTAATCTTTAGGATGCATGAATCTTCACACACTTCAGACCCAAATCAGATATCATCTTCTGGGCTCCGTACCAGCTATCAGGTATGTTATTTTCTGGGGGCATAGAATCTTTCAAGAACTTCAGAAGTATCGTGAATGACTTGTTGCTCTATCCATTTAGACACTTAATCTGGAAAAGTTAGTGTTCTCCGCTGAAAGACGCGACCGGGACGTTGGGACGTCTGGCTGGGGGCAGATACTATTTGGTTTTATCCGTCCATCTCTCCGAAGATGCCAAGTTGATTTATGACACCGTGTATTAGAGGTTTAGACAGATGCGGCCGTTGTAGCAGACTTCGTCGGATTCTTCCTCGTGTACGAGGGGTTTTTGATTATGGGGATGCTCTTCCCTGCAGGCGCAAGCCCATGCAGTTAATTACACTACCGAATAGAGGTAACCACTTTTTCCTTCTCCAGATGGTCACTTCGTGTCGTGTGTGTTTATTTTATTTTTGGTTGCCCGTGGATTGTATACGGAGACTAATTTGTGTTGTCGCCCATAGGGCGATTAGTCCAAATCTGTATTTTCTTAGATTTGGGTTTGGGTTGGTTTAAGAATCTTTAACCTTGTTATTAGATTAAAATCAACTTAAATGCTTGTTAAGGATACGTTAGTCTAATTTTAGACTAAGATCTACTTAACAAGACTTTAGGATCATTTAGATCCAACGAAAGAGTATTTGGACTCTATCGTTTTAGTTTAGCGATATTGCGGTCCATTGGGTTTAAGAACATCATAGTCCATAGAGTTTAAGGACATCATAGTCCACAGTTTAAAGAAGTCATAGTCTATAGAGTTTAGTTTAGGGACGTTGCGGTCCATGGTTTAAGGACATCATAGTCCATGGAGTTTAAGGACATCATAGTCCATAGAGTTTAGTTTAGGGACGTTGCGGTCCATAGTTAGTTTAAATACATTACGGTTCATTGGGGTGTATCCATGGGTTTGGAAATGTACCAAAAAGTTGGTTGTCGGGACCCGCCACCTCTCTGAAGACGTTAAGGAATTACAATGATATGTATCAGAGGTGTGCAGAGATATACCCTTGAACCAATGTCCCGACTGAGGGGGGATCGGATGAACATCATTTTAGATGCCATCTGTTAGGAGTTCATTAGCTATCTTTGGGACTGAGATCGGTTTGCAGGACCCTGAGCATGAGGGGCTCAATTGATTGTCCTCGGAAGATTTGGTCTAACTTTGGCTAATATTGGCCTCTCATAGTGTTTAAACACTAGTATATACTCAGCGCTCACATGCTCTCACGTGCGGCTTTAAAGCAGTGTTGAACACTGAAATTTTGGGGCGCTCACGTATGGCACGTTAGGCGCCTGAAAATTGGCGCTGTTCATTGGGTTCTATTCCCCTTTTATATATGTAAGTGTTAAACACTTAGCTCCCTGTGGTGCTCACGTGAGAACACGTGAGGCGCCTTCAAAATGTGAGCACTGCTTTTGGATATATTTCTTTTCTATATGCGTGTTGAGCAATTGGTTTATTAAATGGTCACGTGCGGACACATGAGGTATTCTCTAAATGTAGGCGCTGTATTTGGGTGCTGAGCGCTTAGTTCATTAACGCTCACGTGCAAACACGTGAGGTGCTCTCAAAATGTGAGTGCTGATTTTGGGCTCATTCTCTTTTCTGTATAGGTGCTAAGCACTTTTAGAGGGCCACGTGGGATCACGTGAGCCGCCACAAAAGTGGTAACTATCTCTGGGGTTTATACCCTTTCTCTTTTGGAAGTGCTAAGCACTTTTAGTGGGGTCACGCGGCTAGATCTCAGTCTTTCTTTTTTCGTTCCTCAAAGGTGCTCACGTGGGAATACGTGAGCTTTTATTGTGTAGCGTTGAACGCTAATGAATCACCAGGCTCTTCTTCTATGGTTCTGAGGAATCAAATTCTCCTTTTTGTTCTTTGTAGGGATTAAATTCTTTTTAAAAAGTTAAACCCTAGTTTCAGAGGAATTAAATTCCCATATGTTTTGTAAGAGTTAAACTCTTTTGAATTCATTTCTTTCTCCTAGGTTTTGAATCTGCATGACAGAATCTCCCCGATGAGAATTAAATTCTCAACTTGTGGGGAGATCTGCTTCTGCAGATCTTAACCAGAGGAAGAACTAAGTTCTTTAAGAAGAGTTAAACTCTTGGTTTTATAATTAAATTCTCTTTTTGTAGGAGTTTTTTAGGAGGGGTTCCTCTTCTATTTTTCTTCCCCTCTCCCTATGTGTGTTTTTTTCCCTCCTCCCTTTGCTCCTATTTATATGAGAAGAAAAAGAATCAATTTGATAAGGGAATCCCTCATTAAGAGATCATGATTGATTTCATGATCTTTTAGATCAATCGGTGAATTTTATTCACCGTTGGATTTTTAATCCAAAAGCTCTCTATTTAACAGAGAAGATTTCTTATTTGTTTAACAAGCTTATAAATATCTTGTTAGTTTTGACAAGATTAGAATTTTATTCTATCATATCTTTTTAGTTTAACAGGATCAGAAATATATTTTCTTAATATAGAATTTAATTCTATCATATAGATATCTCGTTAGTTTAATAAGATTAGAATTTTATTCTAATATAGAATTCTGATCATATGAATATCTTATTAATTTAACAGGATTAGGAAAATATTTTCCTATGATAGAACTTTATTCTACCAGATGATCACCGTTGGATCTTTGATCCAAAGATCCACTGTTTAACAGAGAAGATCTTTTTAGTTTGAGAAATATCAGGAAAATATTTCCCAAAATAGAATTTAATTCTAGAATTTGATACGTGCATTTTAATTTGGGGAGCTTACATGCTTTGCATGTGAGAGGCAAGAGAACTCATGTATTTAACACGTGACCCCTGCTGTGGGTTTTAGCATGTTTATGTTCAACGCTCATATGCTTTTCATATGAGCGCTCACGTGTTTTACACATGAGGCCTGTTTGGCCATTGGTGATTTATGTTCAGCGCTTATATGTTTTGCATATGAGCGCTCACGTGTTTTACAAGTGAGGCCTGTTTGGCCCTTAATTATTTTATTCAGCGCTGATACGCTTTGCATATGAGCGCTCACGTGTTTTACACGTGAGGCCAAATTTTGAGGGCTCTCCCCCTTTTTTATAAGGGAACAAGTAGCTCTTGACCGAAAATTTTTGCGGGAACAAATTCCCCCATTACTTTGCCCACATAAGCATGTATGCGGGTGAAGTAGTGCAGATTTATGCATGGCAATAGAATTGAGGGCTTAGGGGATAAGTTTAGAGTCCTTGTAGCCTAAGACTTTTTTCATCTTCATGAGCCGTAAGGGTCTCAAGAAGGTTTTTTCTCCCTACAAGTCGAGAGGATATCGTAGGTGCAAATCTCCCTAGAAATCGTGAGGATTTCTAAGTGTTCATCGCCTCTGTGAGTCATAAGGATCTCACTCGGGTATTTTTCCTTACGAATCGTGAGGACCCGTAAGTACCTTCTTTATTTCATTGGCGAATGTGGCTTTGGCAAATGTGGCCTGCAGATAGTCCATCTTGACCTCCTTGTAGGCAGCAATGGCTTAGGAAATAGGTTCAGATCTGCCGCCTAAGACTTTTCAACTTTATGAGCCATGAGGGTCTCATAAAGACTTTTCTCCCTACGAGTCGAGAGGATCCCGTAGGTGTAATTTCTCCTTAGGGGTCGTGATGACTCTTAAGTGCCTTTTCTTTTGAGAGTCGTAAGGATCTCATAAGAAAACTTTCTTTTTATAGGTTCGTATGTTGACTTATTTCCGAGTCGAAGCATTGCTTTACGACAGGGAGATTATGGATTGATGTATTTCCGAGATGGAGCACTGCTCCGGCGGGGGGAGGGGGGTTTAGGGGTTGACATGTATCCGAGTTGAAGCCTTACTTTACGACAGGGAGGCCAGCGTTTGACATGTATCCGAGTCGAAGCGTTGCTTTACGACAGGGAGGTCAGGGGTTGACATGTATCCGAGTCGAAGCGTTGCTTTACGACAGGGAGGTCAGGGGTTGACATGTATCCGAGTCGAAGCATTGCTTTACAACAGGGAGGTCAGGGGTTGACATGTATCCGAGTCGAAGCGTTGCTTTACGATAGGGAGGTCAGGGGTTGACATGTATCCGATTCGAAGCATTGCTTTACGACAGGGAGGTCAGGGGTTGACATGTATCCGAGTCGAAGTGTTGCTTTACGACAGGGAGGTCAAGGGTTTGACATGTATCCAAGTCAAAGCATTTCTTTACGACAGGGAGGTCAGGGTTTGACATGTATCCGAGTCGAAGCATTGCTTTACGACAGGGAGGTCAGGGGTTGACATGTATCCGAGTTGAAGCATTGCTTTACGAGAGGGAGGTCAGGGTTTGACATGTATCCGAGTCGAAGCGTTGCTTTACGACGGGGTGGTTAGGGGTTGACATGTATCCGAGTCGAAGCATTACTTTACGACAGGGAGGTCAGGGTTTGACATGTATCCGAGTCGAAGCATTACTTTGACGGGGAGGTCATTGGCTGACTTGTTTCCAAAATGGGTTCATTGGATGACATATTTTCGAGACGGGGTCATTTGCTGACGTATTTCCGAAACGGGGTCATTGGATGACGTATTTCCACGACGGGATCATTTGATGACATATTTCCGAGACGGGGTCATTGGATGACGTATTTCTGCGACGGGGTCATTTGCTGATGTATTTCCGAGACGGGGTCATTTGCTGACGTATTTCCGAGACGGGGTCACTGGATGACGTGTTTCCGAGACGGGGTCATTAGATGACGTATTTCCGAGATGGGGTCATTGGATGACGTATTTCCGCGGCGGGGTCATTGGATGACGTGTTTCCGAGATGGGGTCATTGGATGACGTCTTTCCGCGACGGGGTCATTGGATGACGTCTTTCCGCGACGGGGACATTGGATGACGTATTTCCGCGAGGGGGTCATTTGCTGACGTATTTCCGAGACGGGGTCATTGGATGACGTATTTCCTAGACAAGGTCATTTGATGATGTATTTCCACGACGGGGTCATTGGATGACGTATTTCCGAGACGGGGTCATTGGATGACGTGTTTCCGTGACGGGGTCATTTCCTGACGTATTTTCGAGACGGGGTCATTGGATGACGTATTTCTGTGACGGGGTCATTGGATGACGTATTTCTGCGACGGGATCGTTGGATGACGTATTTCCACGACGGGGTCATTGGATGACTCTAGGTTGTCCGTAAATCGTAGAGTCTTGGAACTGAGAACTTTGCCATGGCTCTGACTGGTGATATCGCGTCTGAATCCTGCTGGAATGAGGAGGAACGCCGTTGTTGTTCTTTAGGCTATAGATGTTGCCGTTGAGATTTGGAACTAGGGTCTTTGCCATGGCTTTGCTTAGTGGTGTCACATCCGTGCCCTGCTGGCATGAGGAGGAACGCCATGTTGATCTTCTGGGTTGCAGATGTTGCCGTCGAGATCTGACTCTCCCTTTGACAAGGTCGGGTGGGGAAATGTGGTCCCCTTTTTGTTTATGCCCATGGATTGTATACAGGGGTCAGTATGGACTTACCTGCAAGGCAAAAGTTTCATTCTTTAATTTTTTTTATTTTTTTCCGCGATACTCTATCATTTCAGCTTCTATATCGCAAAAGTTACGATTGCCTAATCATTTCGGCTATTTTTCGCGGTGCCCAATCATTTCGGCTATTTTTCTTTTTCTTTACTCGCTTCTTTTTATTGCGAGTTGCCCAAAAATTTCGGCTATTTTTATATGCATATGTTTTACTTGCTGATTTTTATGCAAGTTGCCCTATCATTTCGGCCATTTCATATGCATTTTTTTTGCGAGTATGGAACTCAAGATCTGATACCAATCTTAGCATCAGCATCACTGCGAATGGAATATTGCCAGGAGCGAATCATCATTTGCCGTGAAAGGACTTGGAATTTGATACTGATTTAAGTATCAACATCGCTACTACTGGAACGTTGCCAGGAGCAATCATCATTTGCCTCCGTCGATTCGAACATAGATGGCTTATCAAACAGGGTTAGGATCCTGTCGACTAAGGCTTTTGACTTCATGAGCCATAAGGGTCTCATAAAGGTGTTTCTCCTTACGAGTTGTGAGGATCTCTTCGGTGCGTTTTCTCTTTAAGAATCGTGAGGATTCTTAATTGTGTGTTCTCTCATAAGTCGTAAGGATCTTACAAGAGTGTTTTCTCCTTATAAGTCGAGAGGACTTATAAGTGCCATTCACCACATGAGGAAATTTCATGCCGTTGGTGGAAATGGGTGAGGAAATGATTATTTGTGCCCGTGGATTATATACAAGCGTCAGTGTTGAGCCGCTTGTAGTGCAGTCTGGGAGATGTGATGGCTTAAGAACAGGTTCAGATCCCTGTAGCTTAAGGATTTTGAATCTTATGAGCCATGAGGGTCATATAAGAGGTTTCTCCTTACGAGTCGTGAGGATCTCGTAAGTGTAATTTCTCCTTAGGAATCGTAGAATCCCTAAGTGTGTTTCTCCTTTGTGAGTTGTAAGGATCTCACCCAGGTGTTTTCTCCTTACAAGGTCGAGAGGACTTCGCAAGTGTGCACGAATTTTTTACGAGCCTGCGCCCTCTCGGGTTTTCACAAACTCGCCAGTAACCCTGCTGTTTTTACTCACGGAGCCCTTTCGGGTTTTCATCCGTGCCCATTTTGCTTGTGGACGTACCGTCTTTTTTTTACGAGTCTGCGCCCTTTCGGGTTTTCACAAATATCACCGGTAGCCGTACTGTTTTTACTCATGGAGCCCTTTCGAGTTTTCATCCGTGCCCATTTTGCTTGTGGACGTACCGTTTTTTTTGGGTCAGCCCTAGAATGCTGCGGTTTGTAGTAGTTTAAAGACGTTTCGGTCCGTCGCTAGTTTTAGGACATTGCGGTCCACAGCTAGTTTTAGGATATTACAGTCCATTGTTAGTTTTATTGACATTTCGGTCCATTGTTAGTTTAGGAACGTTTCGGTTTGTCGTTAGTTTAGGGACGTTTTGATCCATAGCTAGTTTTAAGATATTACAGTCCATTGTTAGTTTTAGGGACATTTCGGTCCATTTATAGTTTAGGGACGTTTCGGTCCGTTGTTGCCGTTTTGGAGACAACAGTTTTTCTAGATACTACTTATATTGTTAGGTCTTGGGAAGATAGCGAGCGGACATAGACGTCGTCATCTATCGTTGACCTAGGCCGTAACTCGTCAGGCGTAGTATTTTTTTCAGGAACCGGCCATTTATTGGCCTGAAGGGT
Source organism: Agapanthus africanus (assembly GCA_030015575.1). Taxonomy (NCBI): domain Eukaryota; kingdom Viridiplantae; phylum Streptophyta; class Magnoliopsida; order Asparagales; family Amaryllidaceae; genus Agapanthus; species Agapanthus africanus. The sequence continues at coordinate 888,518,423 of JASDDO010000024.1, read as the reverse complement.
CTTTCGCCATGCATATCCATGAGCAAGTAAACCCCACCTTGGTAAACTTTGTCTATGATGTACGGGCCCTCATAATTCGGCTCGAATTTCCCTCGTTTAGCACGATTGGGGATCATAGGTCTTTTAACAACTAGTACGAGTTCGTCTTGGCGGAATGACCTTGGCCTAGTCAATCTTTCGTATGAGCTCGTTATCCTTGCTTTGTAAGCCTCCAAGTTTTGCTGTGCCATGAGACGAGTTTCATCGAGGGCGTCAAGCTCCTCAAGTCAAAGATGAGAATTCTCTTCGTCTGTTAGCTCATAATGAACCGCCACTCGTAGAGAGAGTAGCTCTATTTCCAAGGGGAGTACTGCTTCAGCACCGAATACCAATGCATACGGCGTTGTATTTGTGGCCGTTTTGAACGTGGTCCGATACGCCCAGAGAGCTTCATGCAGTCTCTCATGCCAATCCTTTTTATTTTTGGACACCATCTTCTGTATGATCTTTGTCAATGTCTTGTTGAAAGCCTCAGCTAGGCCGTTAGCTCGGAGATTATAGACCGAAGAGTATCTCGAGTCTATAATATGTTGTTGTGCGAAGCGGCTGATTCTGTGACTTCTGTAGGCCGACCCGTTATCGGAGAAAATCCGTCACGGAGTGCCGAACTAATAGATGACGTGTGTCTTGAAGAAATGGAGGATGTTCTCCGTCTTAACTTCCCTTAGCGGCACTGCTTCTGCCCACTTAGAGAAGTAATCGGTTGTTGCCAATATGAACCGATGTCCTCTGGATGACGCTGGTTCAATGGGCCCAATTATGTCGGTCCCCCACATTTCGAACGGCCAGCTAGCCACCGTTGGGTGTAGCGGGTTTGGATACTGGTGGATGAAGTCTCTGTGAATTTGGTACGAGCGGCACTGCTTTGCATATTCGAGGCAATCCTGGATCATCGTGGGCCAATAGTAGCTCATTCTTTTGATCTTCAGCTTCATTTTTGGCTCGGCTTGATGAGAACTGCAGAGTCCGTCGTGAGTTTCTTGGACGACTCTCTTTACTTCTTTTGGTCCCGGGCATCTTAGCCATAGAGAGTCAAACGATCTCTTATATAGAATATCATTGATGAAGGCGAAAGACAGAGATCATTTCGTGAGCTGATGTCTTGAGGATGCATCTTACGGTGTTTGACGGGATTTGAAGTAGTCTATAAAGACTTCTCTCCAATCCTTAGCCTTTTCTTGGTTCTCTATTTGTAGGGCCATTTTCTTGGTCGCTTCCATTTCTTCAAATGACTCCGGAGATATTTCCGCTGGTGCAAAAACCCGACAGTTTTGTACAACGATCCTTACGTCATCGAGGTTTTCGTCAGCCAGTTCTTTGGCGAGTTTGGCTAATGCGTCCGCTTTGCTATTTTCTGTACTGTAGGGTGTTTTCGTCACCCCATTGAGATGGGAATACGCGCGCGCTTGTCAGGCGTACTATAGATTCCCCCTGCCTAGGGTAGGCCGGGGTTTAATGATTGTGGGGATCCGAATCTCCGGCAGCCGCGGACTAAGCTGCCGTTAATTACCCCTCGCCTTTGGGGCGAGGGAACCTCCGATTAACGGGTTAAAATGGTCATGCGAACTCAATGTGCAGTGTACGTGTGTTGTGTTTTGAAAGGGGGGTTTTGGATATATCGGGAGCCACGCAGAGTTTTTACGGGGGTCCCGCTACCCGGATAGCGGGCTGGGGGTCAAGGGGGCTAGCAGCCCCCTTGCGGGGTGCGGGGCAGCGCCCCGGCCCGAAAATTTTTTGGAGGGGGAGAATGTTGCGGAGTATGTGTATGTGTACATTTGTATACAAATGTATATATATATTTATGTACACAAAAAGAGGGGGAAAAGGCATCCAAGGGACACAACAGGCTTTTAGCCTAAAAAGATTTCTCTGAAGAGAAATCAAAGAGGAGTTAGACTCCTGAGTGTGTTTTTGGGGTTAATGGAAGGGTTCTTCTTCTTCTTCCTGTTGCTTGCTGGATCTTGAAGATCAAGAGATGTGAAATCTCAAAATCTCTCCTTTTTAAGATCTGATGACAGATCCAAGTTCCCCTTTGTGGGTTTTGTGGTGGAAAACTATTTAGTTTAAAAAAAAGGAGGAGTAAAACTCTTGATTTAATTCAAGAGAAAGAAGAAGGTTTTGGAACCTTGAAGAAGGAGAAAGATCTCAGATCTAATTTTTTTTGGAGAGAATGAAAAGTGTTACTTTATTCATCATCATTTTGCCTTTTATAGGCTTACATATTTGCATATAGCCCCTTGGGCTTTACAAAATGGCATTTTGCCATCCCATGGCTCATGTGCCATTTCATTTTTTTGCACATAAGCCATGGGCTTACAAAATATTGGTTTTATGCCCATTTTGCATACATTCATGTATAAAAAATTTCATAAAAATTATTTATTACATGATTTCATTTTCGGCATGGGGAGGGTCGGCCGCTTCATGTTTCGGATTCGACCTGGGCATGGGCCCACTTGACCTGGGCTTGGGCCCACCTGGCTTGGGGTTGACCTTGACTTTGACTCGGTCAACCGGGGTGTAAATTTTTACCCCAACATGTACGTGGTATGCTTTCCAGGATATAGGAAGGGATTTGAATCAGCAATTGCTGCACTCTCTCGCCGTACTTTACCAACTTTGGTTTGCACGTTTGATAGTTGCCGTTTACTTGACTAACGACCAGCTGGGAGTCCCCGTATATAAGGAGGTCTTCGATTCCCATATCGATAGCGATATCAAGACCTGCTATCAAAGTATTATATTCTGCTTCATTGTTTGTCCTGGGCTCCGTTAGGGAAAAGGCAAAGCGTATTATCCCTCTTTGCGGAGTCACAAAGATAATGCCTACTCCGGATTTGATCATGGGGGAGCTGTGCTTTCATTTCTTTAGGGAAGATGCCCCATCGAAGTAGAGTTCCCATCGGGTATCGTCCCCTTCTTTCTCCTTGTCGATCGTGTCAAACGCGTGCTCGTCCGGCAATTCACAATTTAGGGGTGAATCGGCAGGTATAGGATGCTCAGTGAGGAAGTCGGCGATGGCCTGGCCTTTCACTGTCTTGAGAGGTCGGTATGTCATCGAGAATTCTATTAAGAGTAGGGCCCATTTAGCGAGCCGTCCCGTTAGTATGGCTCTCGACATCAAATATTTAAGAGGATCCACTTTTGATATAAGATGGATCTCATGCGCCAAAGCGTAATGCCGAAGCTTCGTTATCGCGAAAATTAATGCCAGGCAGTGTTTTTCGATAGGGGGTAATTGTTTTCTGCCCCCAGGAGAACTCGACTCAAATAGTAAAGGGCTCTCTCTTTCCCTCGGTTGTTCTCCTGTAAGGTTAGTATAGCACCCTATGAAGTGTTTTAAAGCATCACATGACCCAAAATTATAATTTTTGAGGTGCTAAACTAACATGCAAGTGGATCGATCCTAGAAAATTAGGGTTATTAAACTTTAAGCTAGAAAAGATTAGGATTTGAAGGCTACAACCTTTGTAGCTCCCCTTTGCTAGACTCCTTGGTGTCTTGGGTGTTGAGTCGAGGTCCTCTCGAAGTTCCCTTGCGTCCACGACGATCCACCACGGAGCACTCCGTCCAAGCTCGCAACTTCGACAAACCGAAGAGAACACTCTAAACAAAGCGGCTAAGCTTGTATAGAATGATGTTGTGGTTAGGTTTCTCACTTCAAAAACCTTTCTTTTGTTGTATATAGCTCACTAGAAAAGACTAGAGAGAAAGAGATGAAGGAGGATGAAGATGGTGGCTAAAATGAACAAGAGGTATATGAAAATAACCTTGAGTTAAAAAGAAAAAGAAATATATATCACTATATATATATTTATTTCCTTCTTAACTCCAACCATGATTAAATGATAGATAGTTAATTTAACTTGGGTTTTGAATGATAAAGAGAAGGATAACCCTTGGTTAGTGGTAGTTGAGATAGGTTAGGTTAGAAGAAGAATGTAGAAGCAAGAATGTTTATCCTTTCCTTTTTCATTTTACTTTAAAACCAAAATTAAATAATTATCCATTGTTTAATCTATGGTGTGAGGCTTATATTGCCACCATTTCCATATATAATCAACCATGATGGTTTGATGTATGTATGTGTACATGTATGCACATCTACATGTGCATGAAACTAGAAAAGAAGAAAGAAACACATGCATGCATGCATACATCCATCAAACCCTAGAAAGGTTTTAAGTGAGAAAACTAATGGTTAAATGATAAATCAACACTTGATTTATCAATCCGGTCATATCTCATATGACCCCACCAAAAGCAGTTCACCCGATCAATGTTCGGTATCATATACGCACATTTCAATCGGGTGCATGCGCATATCGCATATGCGCACCACAACGTTTCGCCTGGACTGGGTAACTCCTCTGTGGGACTCTAAGACTCGTCAATACGCCGGCAGAGGGTAATGATCATATCAATTACCCTCAAGCCGCAAGCGGTCAGCTAAACGTAACGGCCACCCGGGTATTGAGCGATCAGAAGGCAACAAGCGAACCTGCTACAACTCCCGTCGAGCCATCCGGCAACACTACCGTACAGTCCGGTCTCTTCGTCAGATATGCTGCATATTGAGCCTAGGGATGGTCACGTCGACCCCAATAACTCAATAAGTCGTGTCGGTGAATGGTCTATAACAGATCGAGAAACTACTGATAACACTTATCAGCAAATCTCAGCAGCCCTGGCCAGGGACTTGCTGTTATAACCAGTCGGGCACTGCACAGCATCAACTCCCAATACCGGGAGAGACGAAACCCCTCCTATCGCTCATCGTCTTCGTGTGTCTCGGGACTGTACCCAACGGCCACCTGTTTGCACGACTCAGTAGAGCCGTGGTAGGGTGGCAATCAAAGTGCAGTGGGAGAATACACAAGACTCCATGACGATCTCGGGTCTACAGACTAACCTGTACCAGTGTCACCTGAGAACTGCTATCCGACGATAGATATAATTCCATATAGGAGTTCTCGGTGAGTCCGTCCAGTGTACCCAGTCACCACTGAGCACCCGTATATGATCTTGATGTCAAACATCGATGAATGTGGGAACATCCATCGCCCATCGTATGGGTCTAGTATCATATACGCTAGTCTACTCTGGTATATCAATGCCCCGTCTTGATATACCTACGACTAGGGACGTTCCAGGATATGCTTATAGACTACAGATGTCCCACTAGTATGATCTCCATCATAATCAGAGTAGTCAAGCCGATATCCTCAGGGCTTTATCAGCATGTATGAGTGAATAGAAGCATGATCAAATAAACATGCCAGATAAAGAAGAACCAGATAGCATACTATCATGTCGAGCAAGAATGCAAACTGAATATATATATATGTATAGATACATCCACTATCACATAATGGCCTCTAGGGCATACATATATCCAACAATTTCCCACTTGCACTAAGGCCAGTTATTGGCGTATCTCATACCCAACATCTCAAAAAGTCGCTCATGCTGCGGCTGAGGGAGGGCCTTAGTGAATGGATCCGCGGCGTTGTTCTTTGTGTCTACTCTCTTAATCTCGATTTCGCGGCGATCTACAATCTCCCGGATCAAATGAAAGCGCCTCAGGATGTATCTGGACCGCTGATGGGATCTGGGCTCCTTGGCTAACGCCATTGCCCCATTATTGTCACAATACAAAGGTATTGGATCAATAATGGTTGGAACTACTCCTAGCTCCGAGACGAACTTCTTCATCCAGACGGCTTCCTTGGCGGCATCATTTGCAGCAATGTACTCAGCTTCCATCGTAGAGTCTGCAACGGTATCTTGTTTGGAACTCTTCCAACTTACCGCCCCTCCATTGAGGGTAAATACAAACCCTGAGATAGATTTGCTGTCATCCTTATCGCTCTGGAAGCTCGAATCGGTAAAGGCCTCCATTTGGAGATCTTTATTACCATATACCAAGAACAATTCTTTAGTCCTTCGTAAGTACTTAAGAATGTTCTTCACAGCTATCCAGTGGTTCTCCCCTGGGTTGGATTGATACCTGCTTACAACACTAAGTGCATAAGCTACATCTGGGCGTGTACATAACATCGCATACATTATAGATCCTACTGCCGAGGCATAAGGTATAATGCTCATGCGAGCTCTCTCTTCATCGGTCTTTGGACAAGAATCCTTGGAGAGAGTGACTCCATGGCAAGCGGGTAAGGCATCCCGCTTGGAGTCTTCCATACTAAACCTCTTTAGGATGGTGTTGATGTACCTGGTTTGGGACAGTCCCAATAACTTTTTGGATCTATCCCTATAGATCCTTATGCCCAGGATGTATGTGGCATCACCCAGATCCTTCATGGAGAACCTCAGTGATAAGAATGATTTGACCGACTATAGCATAGGAATATCATTTCCTATCAGAAGAATGTCATCAACGTACAATACGAGGAATGTGACAGCTCTTCCTACAGCTTTCCTATAAACACAAGGTTCATCTGGATTTTTGATGAAATCAAACTCTTTGATAACATCATCGAAACAGATGTTCCAACTCCGAGATGCCTGCTTTAACCCATATATGGATTTAAGCAATCTACATGCTTTCTCGCTGCTCCCACTGTCAATGAAGCCCTCTGGCTGATCCATATAAACGCATTCTTCTAAATCTCCATTTAGAAATGCTGTTTTAACGTCCATCTGCCAGATTTCATAGTCGTAGTGAGCAGCAATAGCAAGTAGGATCCGAATGGATTTAAGCATGGCTACGGGCGAAAAAGTTTCGTCATAGTCCAAACCTGGTCTTTGATGAAAACCTTTCGCCACAAGTCTTGCCTTATAGGTCTCTACCTGCCCATCCACACCAATCTTTCTTTTAAAGATCCATTTGCACCCTACAGGTTTTACCCCAGGGGGTACAACGTCCAAAGTCCATACTTTGTTGGTATACATAGACTCCATTTCGGATCTCATGGCATCCAGCCACTTCACAGAGTTACCACTCGTGATAGCTTGCTGAAAACTGGTAGGATCATCATCTTCCATGATACAGTCTTCTCTGTCACCATCAATGAGGAAACCATAGTACCTCTCCGGTGGGCGAGAAGTCCTACCAGACCTACGGAGTGGCCGAGGTTCTTCAGTTTCTGCTACAACAGTTGGTTCAACCAAATCGTCATTTGTAGTTTGTGTCTCTAGAACCTCTTCTAGATCCACCACTTTACCATCATCTTTATCTGTGAAAAACTCTTTTTCCAAGAATGTGGCATGTTGAGAAACAAACACTTTTTGTTCCTCTTTGTGGTAGAATAGATATCCATAAGAATTCTTTGGATATCCTACAAAATTACACATGACTGACCGTGTCTCGAGTTTGTCCGGATTCTGCTTTTTAACATAGGCCGGGCAACCCCAAATCTTAATTCTCTTAAGAGATGGTCTCTTCCCATGCCATATCTCATATGGCGTGGTAGACACGGCTTTGGTTGGAACCCTGTTTAGCAGAAACGCTGCAGTCTCCAATGCATGCCCCCAAAACGAGACTGGTAACTCAGCGTCACTCATCATGGACCGGACCATATCTAATAGGGTCCTATTTCGTCGTTCTGACACACCGTTATGTTGTGGTGTGTAAGGAGGAGTGAGCTGAGAGAGAATCCCATTCTCTTTTAGGAAGTTTGCAAATTCTGTACTGAGATACTCTCCACCTCGATCTGATCGAAGCATCTTAATACTCAAGCCGGTTTGTTTTTCTACTTCTTGTTTATATTCAATGAATTTCTCGAAAGCGTCGGACTTGTGCTTTAATAAAAATACATGACCGAATCTTGAGAAATCATCAGTGAATGTAATGAAGTATGAAAAACCGCCTCTAGCCTGTGTAGACATAGGCCCACATACATCACTATGTATGAGGCCCAGGAGCTGAGTAGCTCTTTCTCCGTGTCTGGTAAACGGAGTTTTGGTCATTTTACCCTTGATACAAGACTGGCAAGTCGCATAAGATTTATATTCAAAAGGATTTAAATATCCATCTTTGTGTAACTTGTTTAGTCTTGTTTCGTTAATATGACCAAGTCTACAGTGCCAAAGAAAAGCTTCATTTAATTCTGAAAGTTTTCTTTTATTAGTGTGTTGTATACTGAAAACTGTGTGTTGATTTAGGACATATATTCCGTTATTAAGTGTACCATACCCAACCAACATTTGATTCAGGTGAATGTTCATAACATTGTTTTGCAATACAAAATTATACCCTTCATTGTCCAACAAAGAAACGGATATTATATTACATAGCATATCAGGTACAAAATAACATGGATTCAAAATCAAAATACATCCAGACGGCAACCCCAAGTGATACTCTCCCACTGCGACTGTATGTACATTGGAACCATTTCCAACGCGGAGAGTATGGTCACCTGTCTTCAAAACCTTGCTATTTCTCAGCCCCTGCATAGAATTGCAAATGTAAGAAGCTGAACCGGTATCCAATACCCAGGAAGCAGAGTTTATAGAAAAACAGTTTTCAGTCACAAACGCACCTGAAGCGGAAGCATCACCATGCTTCTTCTTGAGACTTAAGTACTCTGTGCAATTGCGCTTCCAATGTCCTGTCTTGCGGCAATGAAAACACTCGCCTTTCCCTGGGTCTCCAGCCGTGGACTTTCCCTTTCCCTTTACCTTTTTGACTCCGCCCTTAGGATTAGTGGGTTTCTTCTTTTTCTTTCCCTTGGCCTTAGCTTTCGGGCGAGAAGAAGAAGACTGTCCAATAGTCATAACGGGAGTCTTCACTGACTTCATAGTGCTCTCTGCACTCCTTAACATATTAAGGAGTTCAGGGAGTTCCTTCTCCATGCCATGCATGTTAAAGTTCACTATGAACTGAGCAAAGGTGGAGGGGAGGGACTGCAGAATAATATCTATATATTGTTCATTGTCCATTGTCCATCCGAGGTCCTCAAGCTCTTCTATAAGAGCTATCATCTTCAAAACATGGTCTGCTACTGGTGTGCCAGGGGCCATCCGCATGTGAAACAGTTTCTTTGATGCTTCGTATCGTAATACGCGGGACTGTTCCCCATACAACTCCTTTGTATGGAGCAATATCCCGTGAATGTCCATGTCCTCATGCTGCTTTTGATGTGTGTTGTCCATCGATGCAAGCGCGAGGAATTTTGCCGTGGCACAGTCAGCGTCCCATGTCTTGCGGACTTCAATGTCCGCAACTGAGGATTTTGGGCCTGGGACGGGCGGGGCTGAAGCCGTGAGGACATATGATACTTTATCATAAGTCAAGGCGATCTTCAGATTCCTTAGCCAGTCTTTGTAGTTAGTCACATTCAGTTTGTTCTTATCTAGTAGAAGCTTAAGTCCAGTCATTGGTATCTGCCATTAAGAGAGAGAAAAGAATACACTCAGCGAAAGCTCTTGCACAGATTATATTGGTTTATTATCTTGTCTAATCGATGTTTCCCACTGCTTTTTATCAAGTTTTTCTTTCAAACCTTAAAAAGAAAAACTAGCCAGGATTAATTACAGTCTACAACTTCGCTAACCGTTCAGCCAGGCCAGTGTCGGTACTTTGAGGGAGGTTCCCCGTGCTTTCGCACGGACCTAATTAGAGTAAATCTCGTTTTCCCAGAGGCGGAGCCCCGTTAACACCTTTCTAGACACCTAATGAGTTAGCTAATTGTAAACTGTAAAACTCTCCTAGGAGCAACTATTGCCCACAGTGGGATCGGGATCCAACCATCATATGGAAGGTATGCAATCTCATTGCAAATTTCAACACTTGAAATTCCCGATGTGGTTTTTACCCCTAATACTCGTGACCTTGGCTAAGGTCAACAAATCACGAGCACTAGTCAAGCTCAACCCGTAATTTCTTGATTAATTAGACCCGTTCACATGACCCTTGGCTAAGGTCAACAAAGTCATATGCCCGTCCTAATTAATCTGCATCATATGCGTTTGTAGGAAGACATCACTTAGCTACCGTACACTACGCCTTGGCTAAGGTCAACAAACGTAGCACGAATACTAAGTACTCTACTTCCTAAAATGAAGGAGGGTTGCGGATGATTTTTAAGAAAATCTTTAACGCTTTGAGCTTGATATCGTTGTAGAATCAAAAGGTTTTCAAAAGGAGTGGCTTAAGCTCCGCATTTTTGAAATATAGCTTTTTCATAAATAGCCGAGTAGTTTTTAAATCCGATTCTACAACATCTTTTAGGTTTATTTTCTTTACATTAATCACATTAATGTAATCCCATCATTTAAGTCCTTAAGCCAATCACAGAAAAGAAACGAAAATAACACGTACGCTTATGCCATCCGCATTCGCCGCAATGTTCCGTTATGCACCGTTAGGTTACTTAACCAACGGCATACCGGGACGGGACTAGCGCGGGTGTAAAACATAAGTAACGTCTACTATATATCATATATATAATATGTCATTCGTCTCAGATATCACAGAACACAGGCAGCAGTAACATAGATATAACGTGGGATATACTAGGACGTCCGTATTTAGTATTTAGCCAGAATAGAAAATACGGATTCCACAGTCGCGATGAATAGCCAACCCCACACCCTGGACCCCTACGAGAGCGGCAAGTGGCCCTACCAATTCTGGAGTTTAGGAGACCCGGTCTCGACTCCTCGAGATGGCCTCCCACTGAACCCCAGAACCCGGTCACCTGTGCTCTCCTCCTTGGGTCCATCCTAATGCAGAAAAGTAAATAATATACAACACTGGTGACACAACCGCAACCTGAAAGTGCCCCAAATAAAAGAATATTACATTACATTTGAATTTACATGAATGAAAATATAAAACTCTCATCTCACAAAAACCCCCGGCTATTCGATCGCGACAATCCTGCACATCATATCTCAGCAACACATAATATCATATATCATCAACGTAAGTAAGTATGCGTACCCCGATTGTCGTTGATGTATAGCAACGAAACCGGCGATATCTAACATACCACACTTACGGTCACAGAAAAGAAAGTGTAAAACTACAATATTTGGAATCCAGATTCTTTTTAGACATCATAAATGCGAAATATCACATATTTCGTATTTCATGCCTAAACCATATGAATTCCACATATTGTATCACATTCCAGACAAACAGACAGTATTAAAGTTTTCAAACGAACAATCAAGCACCCAAGATTCACTAAAGCTCAACACTTGAGCAGGGTTCAAAAAAATCTGGAGTGTGACACAGTAGCGGCGGTCCAGCCGTAGAAGGGTCAAGCCAACGCCTCACATGTGGCACGCCGTACTGCCCCAAACCCTAGGGTTCAAAGGGCAGTTCGAGACGGTCACATAATCGAGTTAAGGTTTGTTGTCTTCTAGAGGGACCACCGCAAAAAGACTTGCACGTATTTCCAAACTATTTAAACCCCGTGAATAGTGAGTAAATGATACTCGTTCAAACACTTCAATACTTTCTAATTTACCCGGAAAAACTACGAAATGAAAGTCCCGATCGAATCGATGAATCCAAAAACATCTCCAGAATTTTTCAAAACTTTATTCAGTTTAAAAATACCCAAAAAATTATATATGCAGAACCAAGAATTACTGAAGAAAACTTATCCATCAATTCATAGGTATGGCCGCGGAACCGCGGCCTAAGCAAGCTTAGGCCGCGTTTCCGCGGCTAAAATCACTGTTCACTGAACAAATTTTGTATCGTAACTCTTATATTTTCCTGATGTATTTTTTACATATTTTTAATTCTGCAAAATATCAAAATTTAGAAAATTTCCAGAGAGCACCCAAAAATACGGTATTTTTGTCCGATCGGGGTTTTCACTTCGTAAAAACGTCGCCTAATATTCTAGGTCGGCTCTGATACCAATGTAAGGTTAGCATAGCACCCTATGAAGTGTTTTGAAGCATCACATGACCCAAAGTTATAATTTTTGAGGTGCTAAACTAACATGCAAGTGGATCGATCCTAGAAAATTAGGGTTATTAAACTTTAAGCTAGAAAAGATTAGGGTTTGAAGGCTACAACCTTTGTAGCTCCCCTTTGCTAGACTCCTTGGTGTCTTAGGTGTTGAGTCGAGGTCCTCTCGAAGTTCCCTTGCGTCCACGACGATCCACCACGGAGCACTCCGTCCAAGCTCGCAACTTCGACAAACCGAAGAGAACACTCTAAACAAAGCGGCTAAGCTTGTATAGAATGATGTTGTGGTTAGGTTTCTCACTTCAAAAACCTTTCTTTTGTTGTATTTAGCTCACTAGAAAAGACTAGAGAGAAAGAGATGAAGGAGGATGAAGATGGTGGCTAAAATGAACAAGAGGTATATGAAAATAACCTTGAGTTAAAAAGAAAAAGAAATATATATCACTATATATATATTTATTTCCTTCTTAACTCCAACCATGATTAAATCATAGATAGTTAATTTAACTTGGGTTTTGAATGATAAAGGGAAGGATAACCCTTAGTTAGTGGTAGTTGAGATAGGTTAGGTTAGAAGAAGAATGTAGAAGCAAGAATGTTTATCCTTTCCTTTTTCATTTTACTTTAAAACCAAAATTAAATAATTATCCATTATTTAATCTATGGTGTGAGGCTTATATTGCCACCATTTCCATATATAATCAACCATGATGGTTTGATGTATGTATGTGTACATGTATGCACATCTACATGTGCATGAAACTAGAAAAGAAGAAAGAAACACATGCATGCAGGCATACATCCATCAAACCCTAGAAAGGTTTTAAGTGAGAAAACTAATGGTTAAATGATAAATCAACACTTGATTTATCAATCCGGTCATATCTCATATGACCCCACCAAAAGCAGTTCACCCGATCAATGTTCGGTATCATATACGCACATTTCAATCGGGTGCATGCGCATATCGCATATGCGCACCACAACGTTTCGCCTGGACTGGGTAACTCCTCTGTGGGACTCTAAGACTCGTCAATACGCCGGCAGAGGGTAATGATCATATCAAGTACCCTCAACCCGCAAGCGGTCAGCTAAACGTAACGGCCACCCGGGTATTGAGCGATCAGAAGACAACAAGCGAACCTGCTACAACTCCCGTCGAGCCATCCGGCAACACTACCGTACAGTCCGGTCTCTTCGTCAGATATGCTGCATATTGAGCCTAGGGATGGTCACGTCGACCCCAATAACTCAATAAGTCGTGTCGGTGAATGGTCTATAACAGATCGAGAAACTACTGATAACACTTATCAGCAAATCTCAGCAGCCCTGGCCAGGGACTTGCTGTTATAACCAGTCGGGCACTGCACAACATCAACTCCCAATACCGGGAGAGACGAAACCCCTCCTATCGCTCATCGTCTTCGTGTGTGTCGGGACTGTACCCAACGGCCACCTGTTTGCACGACTCAGTAGAGCCGTGGTAGGGTGGCAATCAAAGTGCAGTGGGAGAACACACAAGACTCCATGACGATCTCGGGTCTACAGACTAACCTGTACCAGTGTCACTTGAGAACTGCTATCCGACGATAGATATAATTCCATATAGGAGTTCTCGGTGAGTCCGTCCAGTGTACCCAGTCACTACTGAGCACCCGTATATGATCTTGATGTCAAACATCGATGAATGTGGGAACATCCATCGCCCATCGTATGGGTCTAGTATCATATACGCTAGTCTACTCTGGTATATCAATGCCCCGTCTCGATATACCTACGACTAGGGACGTTCCAGGATATGCTTATAGACTACAGATGTCCCACTAGTATGATCTCCATCATAATCAGAGTAGTCAAGCCGATATCCTCAGGGCTTTATCAGCATGTATGAGTGAATAGAAGCATGATCAAATAAACATGCCAGATAAAGAAGAACCAGATAGCATACTATCATGTCGAGCAAGAATGCAAACTGAATATATATATATATGTATAGATACATCCACTATCACATAATGGCCTCTAGGGCATACATATATCCAACATCTCATGTGCCCATAACGCGCCTAAAGAACCTTTAAGGGTGGTTGTGTACAGGATGAGGGGCTTTCCCTTGATCGGAGCGGTCAGTATTGGCGGATTCTGCAGGTATTGCTTGATTTCGTCTAGTGCGCTTTGGCATTTGCGATCCCAGACGAAAGGGGTCCCGTTCTTCATCAGGTGGTTGTAGGGACGACATTTTCCGGAGAGATTGGCTATGAACCACCGGATATACGCGAGCTTTTCCTGTAGAGACCACAGTTTCTTGAGAGTTCTTGGCGGCGGCATTTCCATGATCGCCTTGATCTTTGATGGGTCTATTTCGATACCCCGGTGTCGTATCCTAGGAATTTGCCCGAGGAAACTCCGAACGCGCATTTGAGAGGGTTCATCTTCAAGTTGTATTTCCGAAGGCGCTGGAACACTATCTCCAGATGCTCCCAATGCTCCCCGTGCGATTTACTTTTCACCACGAGGTCGTCGGTATAGCATTCGACGATTTCATGTATGAGGTCATCGAAGATCTCCGTCATGGCCCTTTGATAGGTAGCGCCGGCGTTCTTCAGACCAAAAGGCATCACCTTGTAGTAGAATATGCCCCGAGAGGTTCGGAAAGCGGTATGCTTCTGGTCTTCGGGATGCATCTTTATTTGATTGTACCCTGACGAGCCGTCTATGAAGGAGAAGATTTTGTGAGTGGACGTGTTTTCTATCATCAGCTCGGTGACCGGTACGGGAAAGTCATCCTTTGGACAGGCTTTATTGAGGTCCCGAAAGTCACGCAGATGCGCACCGTCCCATTTTTCTTCATTACTGGGACAATGTTCGCGATCCAGTCAGGGTACTGAACTTCTTGGATGAAGCCGGAGTCGATTAGCTTCTTGATCTTGGCGTTGATGCTCATCTCAAGTTCGAGCCATATTTTTCTCGTTGTCTGTTTGACTGGCTTGACGTCCGGAGATATCGCTAATTTGTGCACAGCAATCCTGGATCTAGTCCCGGCATCTCGGAGTAGTTCCATGCGAAGAAGTCTTTATACTGCATGAGGACATCTTTTAGCGTAGCCAACTTTTCTTCAGATAGTAGTTCACTGACGAACGTTGGTCGCGGATCGTTTGCCGTACCCAAGTCGATTTTCCTTAGGTTGTCCGCAGTGGTATGTATTCCATCTTCCAACTCTTTTGGCGCTGATGGAAATTCTGAGATCAATTCCTCTTCATCCTCATTTTCGAAGCACCAGGAGAGGTCATCCGTATTATCACGCTCTCCTTCTTCTAACAATATTATCACGTGACAGGTATAAGATCGTTTCCAAGACTGATGTTGATCTGGTTCTACTCTTGCCATATACGTTGCTTTTGGTACGTGTTCTTGTGGTGGGGTTACCCTCCAACTGTTGGATAAAGCGAATTTGCCGAGTTGATATTGGTCTTCGACCCAGTTTTTGAAGGTGAAGCAGTCTTCAAGAGGATGTCCTATCGCTCGGTGATAGGAACAATAATCCGGGTGATGACCTTCGTTTGCTTGATCGGGGTGCCGAGACTCCAGGAGTGTCATCATCTGATGTTTCATGACGAGGTCGAATATCTTCCTTGTCTTGTCTTGAGGGAAGGAATACGAGTGACCCATATTTTTCGTTAGAGACGGATTCCAGCTGACCTTTTCTTGATCGCATGATCTTTTGGATCCGTTTTGCCGCCATCGAACGTTTTTTCCGTTCTTTAACTTGTTTTTGCCTCTGCGTCGAGCCTTTTTCTTATCTTGGGAATGCACGGCAGACTGACGATGGAGGGCATCGTCATCCTCTGTAACCTGCTGAAGGAGGCGTTGTCACGACCCGAAGGTACGGAACGTGACCGACACTTAAATTACGAAACGTCTAAAGGCGTAACGTAATCTAAGTAAGCTGAAGCCCAGAAATCTAAACCATTAAAAGAAGAAGTAAAGAAAAACATGTTTAAAAGCAACATCAAATTTTCTCAAAAAATTCGGCAGAGTCTCCCTTGTAAAAACTAGTCCCAAATGGGTACAAATAAGAATATATACATAAGCAATGATAAAAAGGCATCCCCAAGCGGGAGCTAGCTCTTCGTCAATTGGCGGTCACAACCACGCAAGCAATATAATATACAACGCCGAAGGGCGAGGAACAAAACTCAAAGAAAACCATCAAAACCACCAGAAAACCATAATAATACAAGCGCGACTCTAAGGTCGAAATAATAAGCAACTGGTCTACTAAATTATCAAGTAATGTAAGTCTGGTTGATGGAGCTTACTAGATACAAATGAAATAATAAAAGTACAACGGCGGTCCTGATACAAGTGAACCAACCTACCAGCAAATCACCCTGAACGAAATGATGTGCCAGCAAACTGCCAAGGAAATCTGTACATCGAAACCTGTAAGAAAATTTGGCACAACGAAGGTGAGTTGCCAACTCGTGAGTAGAAGACATCTACGAGTAGAAATCGCATGCACGACGCTCCCCTAGGTCATAATAATATACTTAATATATCACTAGTCATCTAGTAGTGGCAGGATAATAATCTATGCATAAGTGCAATGCTCAGTGCTCGTGTCAGTACCTCAAGTAGTAACATATCATGTGTATAAGTATGCATGCACCATGAATGTAAAACAATCAACCATGAAGTCTGGATATATCTGTATAAGAAATCTTTAACTTTTATCATAGTAAAATTTGTATAGTAATCTGAAACATCATCAATGAAATCCGTGTCAAGCATTGACACAAAACATGTAAATCTCAAAGTCTCAATACCTCATAGTCTCAATATCTCATAGTCCCAATATCTAGGGCTCCGTCAGTCCGGATCGGCCCATATCATCAAATCTCACGACAACGGTCGGTATCCTCCGGATATCCGCCGCGCCAGACATCACCGGTAGGTAGTCTTCCCTTGCCAGGCTCATCGTCTACAACTCGATCTTCTTGCCCCGGGGTACCATATCGGGCCCACCATGTACCCGAAACGGTTCATCCACTCCTCAAATCGGGTCTCGAAATCCAACAGAAAACATGAAATCTCATGGTGGACGACACATACATCACGAGAAAACTGCAACTTGTATTTTAAAATGAGAGGAAGAGAGAGAGAGAGAGAAGTTTTTATATATTTTCTTGCGGTTTTCCCCAAAATCCAGAAATCTCATAAAAATCCAAAATCCCAAAATCATGAGTAAGTAAATAATGAGTATCGGTATAAGTCCCACAATACTGCATGATAATATGAAAATGTGAATGCATGAAGTGTCTAAGTAATAAATGCAATGTCTAAACTAGCACATGAGAGTAATCACACAATATTATACTGGACTAGCATTTAGCTAATTATGTCAATAAAAGATAATATGTTCTAAAGTGTACGTGACATGGCAATTATCGATGATGATGTGTGTGAGCTGGCAAATAAGTGTACGTGGATCATGCGCATCATCGGTAATGGTGTTGGTGTCCTAACATGCAGAGTTTCATATTAACTAAAGAAACATATGTATGAACATGCAATGTGATGATTACAATCTGAATATAAAAGTGAAAGTGTATTAACCGCACATTTAGAATAAACATATCTAACTACAAACTATATGACTCGAGCCTAAACTAGTATCTATCTAACCCACTAAAGAACTAAACTAAAGAAACTAGTCGATAGGAAATAAGAATCCACCTAAAGTCTGGGTCGATATCTCTAGTAGTCGGTGATGCAGCCTCAATAGCGTCACATACGTAGTACGACTTCCTCGAGTCACGAGTGCGGATCAATCATCACATCTATGCCTCGTACGGTAAAATCCATCGTACGGCTTCATAAAATCGGGGTGCGGGCCAACTATCACAGATATACATCATCGTTCGTATAGTATCATCCTCAAACAATATTATGATCAAGGGTACTGTACTATAATCGCATACATCCCAATATCATCAAACATAATCATTGTCTGTGTAAATATACATCGTCAAATGATCCACTAAAATATCATGTCATATATCATATCGTGATTAAGTCACATATTACAATCCGGGTGCTATTCTAGAGTCTCGTACATTTCAATGTCATTATCACCTAATATCGTTTATATAAGTATATTTTATATAATATCATTACCCAACGATCCGCTACTATCATAACACATCTCATATCATAACTCGATCGTATCTCCAATAGATCACGGCATCAAGCCCAGTCATATCGACTCATCCCCATGTATCATATAACCTCCTTATATCACATGTATATATTGTGTGTATATATATATATATATATATATATATATATATATATATATATATATACCTACACACATTCCTATATGTATACACACACACACACACATACACAAAGTCAAGTTTATGTGTGTGCGGGTGTGTATGTGTCTACATGAAACCTACGAATTCCCTCCAAGGCAGTCATCCTCATGGTTAAGTTTTTCTAAATCAGTCTAGTCCAACCTAAAGTCTTCAATAGGACCCTACTCGCTAAGAATCTAAAGTCACGTCCGACTTCCTAATAACAGTAAGTACTTTCCCTATTCTACGTTGCGGGGGTGCTATACGCCATCCACCCGACTTCCTCCGTAGATATACATCTACTCACCTGGTCCTTGTCTGCCGAAATCGATGTCGCCCTCCTCTTCTTTCTCGTCCGAAGTCCACGTGAGGGGTACCTATACGCAAACATATATAATATCGTAAACCGAATCGTGGACAAAACCAAAACGATGCACGAAACACGCATAGGTTAAAACCTATGATCCGCTCATGCAAAATAACCAAATAACCCTCGACATCGGCGTACAAACGCCGATTGATCGAGAAAAACCCAAGCATACCAATCGTGGTTTCACAAATCACTAATTATAATATAAAATAAATTGCAACTCATCAAAAACTCAAAATAAATCAAATCGATTTATTTCCGAAAACCTAGAAATCGTCAATTAACCGTTTCACTGCAAAACTTGATGTTTAAACGAAAATAATGGTCATAATATTCACCAAATATCATAAATAGGATATATAAACCATTCTTATAATTTATCTTCATCAATTTGTATTGAATTGAAAATTCAAGTTTGCAAAAATATCAAATTTCAATACTTTTTAAAGAAAAATTCAAAATTCAACAACTAAGCTAGATTTTGCATATTTTAAATTGTTGACCCACTCATGGAAACCTTAACGGTGCACTAAAAATCCTAACTAGATTTTAATCCCACAATTAAATTAATTTCTAAAAACCTAGTTAGCAATTTAGCATAATTATCACAATTTTTAAACTAACCATTAACAACTAGTGACCAAATTAGGTTTTGCATTCAATTAACATATTAGTCTACCCATTAAAACCATGAATCATTGATAAACATCATCACTAGAATTTTATCTCACCAATTTATATAAATATTAAAAACCTAGTATGCAAAATTATCAAATTTTAACAATTTTGAAGCAACAATTTGCAACTTAACAACTAAACTAAATTTAGCATATCATAAAGTGTTAATCTACATATTGTAATCATGATCAACTTATAAAAATCCTAACTTAATTTTAAATCCCTCTTTTGAATTTTAAATTTACAAATTAAACCATATTAAACACCAAATTGAACTAGTTTAAAGTAATTAACAACAAATTAAATATGGGGTTAGGATTTATACCTCCATAAACATGTGATCAAACATGCAAACTTGTCTCCAAAATGCTAACCTTGCTCCAAGATCCAAGCTTATTTGAACAAGGAATAAAGGGGCAAAGATTTAATTAGGAATTGGTGGAATTTTGTTTTGATTTTTCATGAATTTTAATAAATTTTTGAAGTGAAAATGAACTTGGAAAGAATGGGGGCTGCCTCAAGGTATGTCTCGGCCGCACAAAGAGAAAGAGAAGAGAGAGAGAGAATTGTGTATATGTGTGTAGAAACACCCCATTTATTTCACATTTTCACTTAAACCCTTAATTATTCAAAATTTTCCCATTTACCCTTTTTCCTAGAATTCCATAGAACCATGGAGAAATTTTGAGAGATAATTTTGCATGTTACATACTTAATTCCAATATTTTATAGTTCACTTTTGTCAAATTAACCCATTGAAATTTGTAATTTGCACCAATTTAATGTATAATTAAAAGCTAATGTAAATATTGAAAATTAATTAATTACGAAAAATATTTTAGTAAACTAATAATTTATAAGTCACTAAATAAATACCATTTACTAGTAATTACATAGTTAAAATAGGCGTATTTAAATCTATATTGAAAAATAACTGTAGTTGAGTTTTACGGAAAATACGGTTTATTTTACCGATTATCAGAAAATTCACCTAAAGGATTTTATTTATTTATTTATTTATTTTTAAAACGTTACAGGCGTTGCGTCTTGGCTTTCTCGTAAATGGCCATTTCGCGGCTGTAGTCGTTCCGAACCTTTTGACTCGCTTCCCGTATTAGCTTGTCCATCTGTTCTTCGAACGACGGACTCGGTATTTTTATGACAGGACCGCATTCTGGCTCAGCGTCAGCGTCTGTTAAAAGAGCATCCGTTTCTTCATTAAGGTCCTTTATGACACGGCAGTCATGGAATTGCTCCCGTTTCTTGGACTGGATATATCCAAGCCCGATCGTTTCCATTTTTCCGTTGGGCAATTTTCGTTGAGTCCGGAGGACGTTCCAGATCCTATTGTAGAACTGAGCTTGTCGAGAAGTCTGTTTGAAAGGTACACCTTGGCATCTTAATAACCTTTTCAATCCCCCGGTGTAATACCTGAGCAGACGAATGGGTTGGAGCCGGTCGAGCGCAGGATCGGCACCATGCCAGACTTCTCTTTCGACTTTAGTCTCCATGGATCGATAGACTTTGATCACCTTTTCATCTCTTCGTCTGGGAGGGGCGTGGAATGTCCGTAGCTCTTGCATATTGTATATCTCAAGCGCATCAAACTCTCTGTAGTGCTGCCGCGGAACCATGGCGATCTACAAACTCTGATCATTTCCAGTGAGGTTCTGCACTGATGGACGGACCGAGAACACTGCGTTGACTTTGTCTTCGGAGTCACTGCCAAAAACCAGAATAGGGGTAGATGGTCCCGGCTTGTTGTATTGGGGCGGCCCCGAATAGACTATCTCTTCTTCATCCTCGGTATCGCTCCCGAAGACCGGGATAGTGGTGATAGCTTTTTGCTTATTCTCCAGTTTATGGCATCTTCCGTGTCTTTAAAGTCTAGTAGGAAATACTTTGCATCCTCGTATTTGCGGACTTTGTTCACGGAGAATGGGTTTAGTTCCCCTGTCACAGTGTATTCGAGACCATCTTTGAAATACTTCATACACTAATGTTGTGTAGAAGGGATGATGTTGTACTCGTGTAACCAAGGCCTGCCGAGCAAAGCGTTGTAGAAAGTCTTGGCGTCAATGACATAAAATTTGATGTCAGTGATGAGCAGCCCGAAGCGTAATGTGAGAATTACAGACCCGAGCGTCCGTGATGACTGGGAGTCAAAACCGGAGATGGTGATTTTATCTCGAGCTAGGTGCTGCACGCTTATGCAAATTTCCTTTAGCACCCTCACGTTGAGAAGGTTGACAGAGGACCCGTTGTTAATTAGGATCTTCCCTATATTGATGTCATGGCAATATCTAGTAACATACAAGGGACGGTTGTGCTCGCAAGTTCCGAGGAGGAGATCTTCATCGCTGAAGGTGATATCGGCCGTGTGGACTTCTTCCAGCTCTTCCTTCATCTTTTCCTCCGCCAGGAAGGCTTGAAACTGGTCGGGCTCTTATAACGTCTTGATCAGGGAATCTCACGCTTCTTTGGATAGGAGGAAGGCATCCAAGATACTCAATTGTGAGGGTATCTTTCTCAAATGCGCTAAGACATTGTAATCCGCCCTGCTTTTCTTAAGCGGGTCCTTGGCTGCAAGCTCTTTGACGAATCGATCACCGAGGGCGATATCCTCAGGGACTTTTCCTTCCCTTTATCTTTTTTGTTCATCCCTTTCTTTGTGAGTCCGAGATTCTTTTCAGGCAACGTACGGCTGCGCAGCTGAATATTCTCCCAGTTCTTTATCTTTTCTTCTTTTCCTGAGGTGGATTTTTTGAAGAGAGGGCCGATGGCTACTTCTTCGTCAGAGTCACTTCCAAAGGTGAGAACTTGTGATCCCCCGGATTCAACCATGTGACAGTTGCCGGTAGTTCTTCCACGTTCGTCTGTCGCACTTTTTCGCTGTTGACGAGCTTCACGCTTCATCCTCTTAAAGTGTTGCCTATGAGCGACATATCCTTACCACCATTTTTTAAAGGCCATGCATTCTTCGGTAGGATGTGCAATCCTCTAATGGTATAAGCCATAGGTGGGATGTACATCCGCTTCGTCAGGGTGCATACTGCCGGGAGTACTCCCTTTGAAAGGTGGCAGCTTCATTCCCATGGACAAGGCTTTGGCGAACCGTTTCCTCGTTTTAAATTTGTTTTTGTCTGCGGCGGATGTGCTCTGATCTGGTGGGAGTGTTTTGTGACCCATCCCTACCGCGACTTCTTTAAATTGACGCCGATTCCTGGCCCTTTCAAATATGGCCATTTCGCGTTCTTGATCATCCTTGCTCTTTTGACGGGCTTCGTTCAGCAACATGTCAATCATCTCGTCAGACGGTTCCAAGGGTTTTGGCTCCGATCCTGTCCCCAGCTCTTCTATGTTGTCTTCTAACGTCGAGTGAGCTTCTTCTACATTTAGTGATGAGTGAGAGATCATGTGGCAACTTGCCATATCATCCTCAGATTCTTCTGACGAGTCATCTCCGTCGTCATTGTCGTTATTTCCTCTCTCAAGGATATTGTTGAGAAATTCTTGAAGTGTGACCGGGGTTCGCGCCTTTTGGTTGTATTCCTCCAGCGCGTCAATACGTTTTTGCAGGCCCGTGCGCTTGTTATCAGGCTTCACGGGCTTTTTGGTCTTCTTCTTCTTCTTCTTCGAAGACTTTGACGGCAGGGCCTGAGTGTTTTGACCATCGCTACCAATTCTTGGCTTCGAGCGTGGTTTCAGCATTCCCTCAATGATCTCAGGTTCCAGCGGGCTTCTCCACTTAATCGCCGGGCATGTTTGGAGATCTTTCAGCATTCATTTTGTTTTAGCTGAAAGAGTGACCTCCCATGGAGCTTATTCTATGAAAGAGCATGATGTCCCCGGCGTGTCTATCTTTTTAGGAGCGTGTGGCTGGGGCGGGCTTACCTTCCAATTCTCAGATAGCGCGAATTTGCCCTGTTGGTATTAGTCTTCAATCCAGCCTTTGAAGATGAAGCAATCTTCGATTGGATGGCCTACTTCTCGGTGGTAAGGGCAGTAATTAGGATTGTTGGCATCGCCCAGCTGCAGTGGACGTCTTGGATCTGGCAGATTGCGCACTGCCAGCTCGAACAGTCTCCTCGTTTTATCCCAGGGAAACGAATAAGGGCGTTTTAGCTTCTTGTTGAAGAATCGATGTCTATCGTTTTGGCAATCAGCTGGTTTTGGACCACTGGGCTGCTGCTGAGCATTGGCGATGAAGGTCGCTTTCCCTTTCCCCTTTTCGTTTTGAGGCTCCATTTTTGAGGAAGACCGTCTATGGCCCATTTTTTCCATTTGGGCCAGCTTATCAATCAAGGCCTGGAAGGTAGTCGGCTTGAAAAACATCATGAATTGGGATATGGTTGTCTGCGGATCGAGGGTACCCACGAACATGCTTACTGCAGGAGCTTCTTCGATGCGTTGTTCTCATTTCGACCATAGGTTTCGCCACTGGATTG
Organism: Agapanthus africanus; assembly: GCA_030015575.1. Lineage (NCBI taxonomy): Eukaryota > Viridiplantae > Streptophyta > Magnoliopsida > Asparagales > Amaryllidaceae > Agapanthus > Agapanthus africanus. Next base: position 888,494,633 of record JASDDO010000024.1, on the reverse strand, counting down.
CCTACTGAACCCATATTTCTCCCGGCTTCACCCTGGCATTGATCAATGCGGTGATCGGGGTGCGCTCGCTAGCGCTTGCGAACCTTTGTGTAAACAGTAGCACCATTTCTGCAAATGTCTTGACAGGGTCATTCGGGAGCTTGGAGTACCATTCAAATGCTGTCTCCGACAAGCGGCCAACAAACTGGCGAAGCAGCAGTTTGTCGTCACCCCCAGTATTACCATACAGAGCCCTGAACTGAGCAACGTGCTGGTGTTGGTTACCCGTCCCCTTATACACATGGAATTTAGGGATCATATGTCCTGGCGGGTACATTATTTGATCGTACCAATCCGGATAGGGTCGTCTAGTCTTGACGATTTGGCCGGTCGTTTCGCTTGCCTGATGAACTCGTATCTGTTGAGCTATTTAGTCGTCAAGGGCGGCTTTGGAGATGGTCTCTTCCTTGGCTGCTGATAGAGCCGGAAGAGGGTTTGATGTCTCCCCTCTGTCGTCTTCAAGGATTATTGGAGGGTCTTCAGCTGGAGGATTTGGCTGTATCATCATCCCGACCATATTTTGGAACAGAAGCGCCATTTGTTTTATGTTGGCCGCTTTTCCCGCGGCCTCTTTGTCTTTCTTCTCGAGCATTCTTCAGAGGAATTCGGCATCGGTTTCCTGTTCCTGACGTTGCTCCAACAACGTCTCCGGGCTTTCTTTGGCCCAATGAGCACAGCCATCTTTGTTAACATTTCCTGGAGCATCTGTTGTTATTCCTGGGCCTTTGTTACGGATCAGATGAGTGGTCGGTGACCCCCGGAAGCGCGGATCTCTTCCTTCTCGGAAGTTATATAAATAGTATGCACCACCATGCCCCCAGACTTGGAGCGTCTAGGTTCAGTGCCCTTGAGATTCGTCGCAGGCATAAGGATCTTCTCCACCCTCCTCATTTTATAGACGGTAGAAGTTGAGGGGGCTATTGCTGTAGACGACACCTTTCGTGGAGTGGCGGAGGGATGGTCCTCCTTTTGCTGAATCTTTATTTTCTTCTGTCGGCGGGAGTAGTCCTTATCGATTATGGAGTCTTGGACTCTCCGCCAGACCTTATGAATTTTGGAGGACAGCCGCCGAGGGGGCTTCTCTGGCTTTGCCTTTGTATCGTTCTCCATAGGTGGAGGAGATCTTTTTAACACGATAGTTGGAAAATTCTTGCGCACCCTCCTGAGCGGTTCAAAGTTGTTCCCAGTTGGAACAGCAGCATCGATTTCCACCATCGGAGCTGGTGGAGTCAATCCAGAAGGGGAACTGCCCCCAACTTTCCTCACTCGGCACCAGTAGCGACGTTGAGCATGTCTTGCAAATGGTACTGGCTCAGTTACGGGGGTGGCTTCATCATGTCCCCTGTTCTGGTGAAGGGTTGCTGTTGGTGCCAGCCTATCGAAGACTGACATCCACTGAGAAGAAACGTTCAACCTGTCGAAGACTGACTTTCGGGCAGGGGAAGTAGCTTTGATGGCTTTGCCTGAAGCGGGAGTTGGAACGGACAGTTTTGTGAAGACCGATCCTTTAGCAGGAGAAGCCCCTCTGATGACTTCGTTTACTGGAGCTGGAATAGCTATCCGTTTCGGGATAACTCCTTCGGATATTGCAGGCTTCTTCACGGGTCCACTGGAGCTCAGGCCCAGTCTGTCAAAGACTGATACAGTAGACTTGGAATTGGACAGCCCGTTGAGAGGGGCCGTAGTAGTTGTAAGCCGATCGAAGACCGACTTCTTCGGAGCTTCCTGTGACGGCATTAGGACGCTGAAGCTTGCCGGTAGGATCATGGTCCCAAAGAAAAGTCCAGTGGTAGCCTGAGTCACTTATTCCACCGGCATAGCAAAGATGGAGGCCGCTTGGGGCCCATAGGTCACTTCTCCAGCGAGGACGGAGTGGGAGTTGTTGTTGCAGTTGGTACAGTTGGAAGCCATTTTCTCTGCACGGGAGCAAGACACCAAATCTTAGTACCTCGAATCTAAGGGGAAACCACATTAAACCGCGATTCATTCGCGAACACGACACTCGAAGTGTGGAGTGGAAAGAGGAAAATGTCCCACCAGGCGTGCCAGAATCTGTTCTCCGCCGAAAGACACGACCGGTGTAACAACCCTAATTTTCATATACACTTTTCTGTACAAAATTTTTAAATTTTTTTAAAAATCCATAAAGGAGTATTTTAATCTGAGCACAAGATATATACAATTAATTATTTTGTTTTTAAATAATTTCATTTTTAGTGTATATAAAATTGTTTTAAAATTAAAGTGTACTTGGGGCATGTAGTGTTGCTGTTACCAATTTAAGTAGGTATTTTCCCATAATAATTACAAGAAGGAGCTTGTAGCTCATTGGTAATACCTTGCACTGCTGAACCATGCCACCAGAGTTCAAATCCCATGCCCCACATTAATTTTAGATTATTTTTCTTTTAAAATTCTTGGAATCCCAACAGTCCACAGGCCATAACTCCCAAATATTGAACTGAACCCCAAAAAACGGAGTATGCCAAAATCTTAGTCGAAGAACCCCGCACCCAACCGTCGCCGAACCCGGCTGGGATCGGCCAACTCGGCCGGCCGGCCTGCCGAATCGGCCGGCGCCGCCGGCCGGAGTTGGTCGGACGGTCGGGGTCCCAAAACGAAAATTGTGCCTTTTCGTATTCTAAACCCCTTGTTAACTCCAAATTATTATATCAGTTCCAGAATTTTTATTACACCCTAATTACTACAAAATTTTAATGATTTTCTTTAAATTTTTATATTTTTTTTAATAAACAAAACCCTTCACCTACCCTACCCTAGCTATCCTATAAATAGACCCCTACCCCCTATCTTCTCATTCCAAAACCATAGAATTACTCTCTTGAAAATTCCACAAGAAAGTGTGCTTTGAAACCGAGTTCACGGCAAATCGCTGACGGATTCCGGCGACGTTCTTTGAAGCAACCGGCGACGAAACCACACCTCGGCCATTTCCCTAGTTCCTCTTTACTCTTTAGAAGAGTTTGAAACCCGTAAGTCCCATTCTTCTCTCTTTTCTATTTCTTAAAATACGGAATTATGAAACCCGACGGAAATCGGAACAAACCGATTTCCGATTCGGTTTTTCTACAAAATCCTACTTGTCACCTAATCCATAACACCTAAACATATCCATGATGACTATTAATCACATAAAAATTAATTTGAACAAAGTTTCTCACATGAAATGATAGCTTTCTTGTAATATCGTATTTTTTTCATAATAATACCATAAAGTTTATTTTTTCTTCTTCTAATCAATTCCCTCATTCCTAAACATGTTCATCTTGATCACTAAACTTGTAGAAATCAATTTGAATGAGTTTTCACACATGAAATGATAACGTTTACAAATACCGTATTCTTACACTTAAATACCTTCATGTTTAATATATCATATTTAACCTCTAAACTTCACTAAACCTTAAAATAAGTCACGAGGTAATGACCTACCTCCACACACACGCAAATACAACCTTAATTGATATTCCCAAAATTTAGAATACGAAAATACAAGACTTTACATTAAAATACCATAATCTTCATAAAACCATTCTTAAAGATTTTAGATTTATTTCACTTTTTAGTAAATGGCTCTTACTAGGAAAATACGATAAGTTGTGCACATCGATCGTTTATCTAAACTGACTTTGTGGTGTCTAGAATAGGCAAGTGAGCTTGGGTAACTTTAAAAGGCCCGTCTCACGGTTCGTGAGCGTATCCTCCCTCCTCACTTGTACTTACCTGGCCATAATTGGCGGTGAAAAGGAGATTTGAGACTTCTAACGACTTGTCGTTTAGACCTTTTAGAAATAGGCTAGTTGGCTTAGGAAACCCTAAAATCTAAAATACGGAAAATTACACTTTTCAAATAAATACCTTATATTTATAAAACCGTTTTTTCTAAATGAATAGTATTTATTAAACCTATGCAAAGCGCCACTACAACCCACCTTTGGGGAACCCGTTAGGGATAGTACGGTTTATCGTGCACCCGCGGGCTAGTAGTGCGAGATTCAGACCTCCGCAAGGAGCATTCGGTCTCGAAAGGTTTAAAATACGACATTTAAGAAAAATGAGATTTTTGGAAAATAAAATATCTATTTTAAATTATTCTTGTATTAGTATATATGTAATTATCATTTAAACACCTATTTTATTATAAGATAAAGTTTTCACTTTTTCTAAAAATTACAAGATTAAAAGTTACATTAAAATACCATGAATTTCAAATAAATCAATATTATAAATTAATACTTTTATTAGGATATATTCACTAGACTAACACAAATAAAACTTACACTCAGTATAACTATAAAGACGAATAATAAATACTTGAGGTGTATCTTGAAAACTACACAACAGTACTTTTTACATAAAACCCCCTCAAGTTTTATAAATTACAATAAGGACCCTAACAAATATAGAACTTCAAATTATCCTTCTTTTAGTCTGACTCGGGTTAGAGACTGACTATTTCTGATTTGAATATGATTCAAGTCAATCTATATTCTTTTATATTCCAACTCAATATGAATACATGAATTCCTGAATCCAGTTAACAATCTATTCATTTTAATTGAATCAAACCATGGATATACATCCATTATCCTGTTATTCCATTTACCTGATTATGCAGTTACAACATGTTTACTGATATCATGGTTTTGGTCAGTCACCCAACTTACACAATACAATACAACAATACTGTTAAAACACTATGGGGTTTAAGGGGTAGATTGGTACGGAAGGTGTTAAAGGTGGCACGAGGTGGTCAGATTAAGACACCTAACCTGAATCCCATTGCTGTTGTACCGTGGCTTAACGGTTCCTTGTACTTTCAGTTTGCCCTGGTCTCTAGCATATAGAGACCCCCCTCGTATACACTGGCATCCTTCTGTATCAAGCTACAAACAACAGCGATAACATAACATTACAACAATAGTTTACATTTTAAAAATGTACCTTCTTATTCTGTCTTCTCTACTTTCCTCTTACCTTTGGGACTTACCGAGCGATCTGTTCGCTGACGACATTCTGTTTCTCTCTTCTTTGAATGTCGTCAGGTGATCTGGACCCGGCAGAAGTTGAGCCAACACAAGAAGACTTGGAGTAATTTGCCGAAGACCCTGCAGTATAATTTCATTGTACACTTTTCTTTTCAGTACTTTTCATTTCCTGTTATGCCATTGTTTAGGCATCTTTATTTCAGTTGTATTTCCTTTTCATGTATTGTACAAAGAATGTTAATAAATAAAAGTTGCTGTTCCTTTTATATTCTTGTCTCTTGTGTATTTATTTCTATATTGCTTAGCTACGCTTAGCATATGTACTTCTGAGTACATACGTAGCGGACCTCGTCGCGCCTACTTCGCCGTACACTGGGAAGCGGGGCGTGACAACCGGGACGTTGGGACGTCTGGCCTGAATTTTGGGGGCAGATGCTATTTGGTTTTATCCGTCCACCTCTTCGAAGATGCCAAGTTGATTTATGGTACCGTGTATCGGAGGTTTAGACAGATGCGGCCGTTGTAGTAGACTTCGTCAGATTCCCCCTCATGTACGAGGGGTTTTTGATTGTGGGGACGCTCTTCCCTGTAGGCGCAAGCCTCTGGAGTTAATTACGCTACCGCATAGCGGTAACCATTTTCTCCTTCTCTAGATGGTCACTTTGTGTCGTGTGTGTTTGTTTTATTTTTGGTTGCCCGTGGATTGTATATGGAGACTAATTTGTGTTGTCGCCCGTAGGGCGTGGATTAGTCCAAATCCGTATTTTCTTAGATTTGGGTTTGGGTTGATTTAAGGATCGTTAATCTTATTTTAGATTAAGATCAACTTAAACGTTTGTTGAGGATACGTTAGTCTAATCTCACACTAAGATCTACTTAACATGATTTGAGGATCATTTAGATCCAGCGAAAAAGCATTTGAACTCTATCGTTTTAGTTTAGGAACGTTGCGGTCCATTGTTAGTTTTAGGACATTACGGTCCATTGTTAGTTTTAGGACATTGCGGTCCATTGTTAGTTTAGGGAAGTTTCGGTCCGTAGCTAGTTTAGGGACGTTTCGGTCCATAGCTAGTTTTAGAACATTACGGTCCATTGTTAGTTTTAAGGACGTTTCGGTCCATTGTTAGTTTAGGAACGTTTCGGTCCGTTGTTTCCATTTTGGAGACAACAGTTTTGCTGGATACTACTTATAGAGTTAGGGCTTGGGAAGATAGCGAGCAGACATAGGAGTCGTCATCTATCGTTGACCTAGGCCGTAACTCATCAGGCATAGCATTTATTAAGGAACCGGCCGTTTATTGTCCTGAAGGGTCTTTCGTCATGCATATCCATGAGCAAGTAAACCCCACCTTGGCAGACTGTCTATGATGTACGGGCCCTCGTAGTTCGGCTCAAATTTCTCTCGTTTGGCACGATTGGGGATCATAGGTCTTTTGACAACTAGTACGAGTTCGCCTTGGCGGAATATCCTCGGCCTAGTCAATCTTTCGTATGAGCGCGTCATCCTTACTTTGTAAGACTCCAAGTTTTGCTGTGCCATGAGACGATTTTCATCGAGGGCGTCAAGCTCTTCAAGCCGAAGATGAGCATTCTCTTCGTCTGTTAGCTCGTAATGAACGGCCACTCGTAGAGAGGGTAGCTCTATTTCCAAGGGGAGTACGGATCCAGCAACAAATACCAATGCATACGGCGTTGTGTTTGTGGCCATTTTGAACGTGGTCTGATATGCCCATAGAGCTTCATGCAGTCTCTCGTGCCGATTCTTTTTATTTTTGGACACCGTCTTCTTTATGATCTTTGTTAAGCTCTTGTTGAAAGCCTCAGCTAGACCGTTAGCTCAGGGATTATAGACCGAATAGTATCTCCAGTTTATATTATGTTGTTGTGCGAAGCGGCTGATTCTGTGACTTCTGTAGGCTGGCCCGTTATCGGAGATAATCCGTCGCGGAGTGCCGATCCGATAGATGAAGTGTGTCATGAAGAAATAGAGGATGTTCTCCGTATTAACTTCCCTTAGCAGCACTGCTTCTGCCCACTTAGAGAAGTAATCGGTTGTTGCCAATATGAACCGATGTCTTCTGGATGACGCTGGTTCGATGGGCCCAATTATGTCGGTTCCCCACATTTCGAATGGCCAGCTAGCCACCGTTGGGTGTAGCGGGTTTGGATGCTGGTGGATGAAGTCTCCGTGAATTTCGCATGAGTGGCACTGCTTTGCATATTCGAGGCAGTCAAGGATCATCGTGGGCCAATAGTAGCCCATCCTTTTGATCTTCAGCTTCATCTTCGGCCGGGCTTGATGAGAACCGCAGAGTCCGTCATGAGTGTCTTGGACGACTCTCTTTGCTTTTTCTGGCCCCAGGCATCTCAGCCATAAAGATTCGAACGATCTCTTATATAGAGTATCATTGACGAAGACGAAAGACAGAGTTCGTTTCATGAGCTGATGTCTTGAGGACGTATTTTCAGGTGTTCGACGGGATTTGAAGTAATCTATAAAGACTTCTCTCCAATCCTTAGCCTTTTTCTGGTCTTCAATTTGCAGGGCTGTTTCCCCGGTCACTTCCTTTTCTTCAGACGACTCCGGAGATATTTCCGCTGGTGCAAGGACCCGACGGCTTTGTACAACGATCCTCACGTCATGGAGGTTTTCATCGGCCAGTTCTTTAGCGAGTTTGGCTAATACATCCGCCTTGCTATTTTCTGTACGTGGTATGCTTTCTAGGACGTAAGAAGGGATTTGAGTCAGCAATTGTTGCACTCTCTCTCCGTACTTTACCAACTCTGGTTTGCACGTTTGATAATCGCCGTTTATTTGACTAACGACCAGCTGGGAGTCTCCGTATATGAAAAGGTTTTCGATCTCTATGTCGATAGCGATCTCAAGACCGGCTATCAAAGCTTCATATTCTGCTTTGTTGTTTGTTCTGGGCTCTGTCAAGGAAAGGGCAAAGCGCATTATCCCTCCTTGTGGAGTCACGAAGATGAGGTCTATCCCAGATTTGATTATAGGGGTGGTGTAGTTTCTCTTCTTCATGGAAGATGCCCTATCGAAGTAGAGTTCCCATCGGGTATCACTCCCTCCTCTCTCCCTGTCGATCGTGTCAAACGCGTGCTCGTTCAGCAATTCACAATTTAGGGGTGAATCGGCAGGTATCGGATGCTCTGCGAGGAAGTTGGCGATGGCGTGGCTTTTCACTGCCTTGAGAGGTCGGTATGTTATCAAAAATTCCATTAAGAGTAGAGCCCATTTAGTGAGCCGTCCCGTTAGTATGGCTCTCGACATCAAATATTTGAGAGGATCCACTTTTGATATGAGACGGACCTCATGCGCCAAAGCATAATGCCGAAGTTTCGTTATAGTGAAGATTAACGCTAGGCAGTGTTTTTCGATTGAGGAGTAGTTGTTTTCTGCCCATAGGGGAACCCGACTCAAATAGTAGAGGGCTCTCTCTTTCCCTTGATCACTCTCTTATGCCCATAGCGCGCCTAAAGAACCTTCAAGGGCTGTTGTGTATAGGATGATGGGCTTTTCCCTGACCGGAGCGGTCAGTACCGGCGGATTCTGCAGGTATTGATTGATTTCGTCACGTGCACTTTGGCATTTCCGAGTCCAGATGAACGGGGTCCCCTTCTTCATTAGATGGTTGTAGGGACAGTATTTGCTGGAGAGATTGACTTGGAGTTTGATACCTGTTTATGCATCAGTATCGCTACAACTGGGATAGTGCCAGGAGCGAATCATCATTTGCTCCTGTCGATTTGGACAAAGGCGGCTTAGTAGATAGGGTTAGGATCCTGTCGACTAAGACTTTCGACTTTACGAGCCGTAAGGGTCTCAAAAAGGGTTTTCTCCCTACGAGTCGTGTGGATCTCGTAGGTGTATTTTATCCTTAGAAGTCGTGAGGACTCCTAAGTGGTGTTTTCTCTTATAAGTCGTAAGGATCTTATAGGAGTGTTTTCTCCTTATAAGTCGAGAGGACTTACAAGTGTTATTCACTATATGGGGATATTTCTTGCCATTTGTAGAACTTGAAAAAGAAATATTTATTCATACCCCTGGATTGTATACAAACCACCTGTAGGGCAATTTGAGAGATATGACGGCTTAAGAACAGGTCTAGATCCCTGAAACCTAAGGCTTTTGAATCCTATGAGCCGTAAGGGTCTCACAGGGGGGGTTCTTCTCACGAGTCGTGAGGATCTCGTTAGTGTATTTATTTTGACGAGGTTGCGTCCTTCCGGGTTTTCACAAGCTCGCCGACAGTCCTGCTATTTTTACTCACGGCGTCCTTTCGGGTTTTCATCCGTGCCCATTTTGCTTATGGACATGCCATTTTTTTAGCGGGGCATTCCACTAGATTGTGGGACCTGTTTATAGGCCCTTTAATATCCTTCCTGTCTTTTGAGAAGAAAGGATCATCCCACATAGGGATTCTTCCGCCAATGAAAAATATGCCCCATGTGTATATCTCGGGGGGAACGAGTATCCACGCCGTCGCTATTTTGGCGACAGGTTGCTTCAGAACCGCTTATTTTTGTTGAGCTAGGCGACAAACGCCATCTTGCCTATGCTTCTCACTCGTCACCATCGGATGAGAAAGAGTATTGACCCATTTGATCCAATCGAGCCATTTTATCCTTGAGTTCTTGGAAGGTCGTCGGCTTGAAGAGGGCCATATACGAGGACGCCTTTGAATTTGGATCAAGGGTGGTTATGAGCATTCCCATGGCTGCAACATCATCGATGCGTTGCTTGTATTTGACCAGAGATTGCACCATCGGGTAACATATTGAACCTAAGTCTCATTCGGTCTAACCCTTTCGTTGACCAGCGCCGTCATGGTAGTATGTTCGTTCTCATTAGCGAATCCCTGATAGAAGAGCATATCCATCTCGTCGAAGGTATTCACAGAGTCATTCAGGAGTTCCGCATACTATTCGAAGGCAATGCTCGCCAGACAGTTGACGAACTGTCAGAAGAGAAATATATCATTCTCTCCAGTGTTACCGCATATGGATTTAAATCGCGCGATGTGCTAGTGAGGATTCCCGGTTCCTTTGCATATGTGGAGTCAGAAGTATATATTCTGGCGGGTACTGTATTTGATCATGGCACGCCGGATACGGTCGACCAGTCTTGATTGACCCATTTGAGGCTTCACTGGCATAGTGAGTTTTGACTTGCTGAGCAATATATGTGTCCAGCTTTGCTTTTGGAATCATTTCCTCTTCAGCTGTTGATGAGATTTGCAGAGGATTTGAAATGTCATCCTTATCTTTAAGACCGACTACTGGCGGTTCATTTGTCAGTGGTTCTGATTGAACCATCCTTCCAGCCATATTCTGAATCAGAAGGGCCATCTGGTTCATTTTAGCGGACATTTCTGCCACTTCTTCATCCCTCTTTTTTAGAGCGCGCTTTAGGAAATCAATATCCGACTCCTTCTCTACTCTTTCTTCAGGTGCGTCCTCGGGGTTTTCCTTAGGCGATGGATTTAGTGTTTGCTGCCGCCTGAGCGAGCATCTACTGCAGCTTTTCATGTTGCAGTTAAACTTTTGTCAGGGACCGAGTTTGAGGTCGGTGACTAGAAGAAGCTCGAACTTCGTCTTTGGAATTCACCGCATAGACTATATGAACTACCATTCCCCCAGGCTTGGAGTGTTTTTGCTTCGGGCACTTGAGCTTTATTAGGCTTCTTTTTTTTGTTGAAAGCCGCTTTGGTTTTGGGAGGAACCGCTGTATCAGGATCATTCTTGGGATGAATCCCCTTGTATTTGAAAGAGGATTTGTCAGAATTTGGCTGATGTCTAGGGAAAGAGCTGCGGTTGACGACAGAGACCTTCACCTGCTTCCACATCTTATATATAGATGAGGAAAGTTGTTTTAGGGAGCGAACTGGTTCCTGCTATCGTGGGATCTCCATAGGCTGCGAAGATTTCTTCAATATTGCGGTGGGAGAATTTTGTCTGACCCTTTGCAACAGTTTGAAGCTGTTCTCGGTTGGAACAACAACATTCACTACTGGGGTTGAAACAAGACCATACGGAGAACTGCCCCCAGCTCATTTTGTATTATGCCGATATCGACATCGACTGTTTCTTACGGTCGGGATTTGATTAGCCTCAGGATTTTACTGAGCCTGCCCCCTGTTTCCTTTAAGAGCTTGAATATTCTGCCCCCTACGTCTACCTTGGCCTTCGGCAGGTGCTAGTTGTTTGAGGACTAATTCCGTCGGCAAAACTGTATCTCGGGGAGCCAGCCTCTGGAAGACAGACTTCCTCTAAACTTCCACCATCGGCGTTGAGGCACCGAGGGTTGGAGGTGGGAGTATCGACCTAAAGAGAAACCCGTTGATTTCTTGAAGAGCCGGATTACAAAGATTTGAGGCTGCAAGTGCCCATACTTGACTCCGCCAGATGTGACAGAGCCTGAGTTGCAGTGAGTGAAAGCAAACGCCATTCTCGGAAAAGACGCAACACCGGCTTCAGTATCTCATCACCCAAGGGCAACCACAAACACACATACTACGATTATTTGATCACGGAAAAACACGACACACGAAGTGTGGAGTGGAAAGAGGAAAAGGTCCCACCGGGCGTGCCAGAATCTGTTCTCCGCCGAAAGATGCGACCGAGACTTTGGGACGTCTGGCCTGGGGGCAATGCCAAGTTGATTTATGGCACCGTGTATCGGAGGTTTAGACAGATGCGGCCGTTGTAGCAGATTTCGTCAGATTCCCCCTCGTATACGAGGGGTTTTTGATTGTGGGTACGCTCTTCCCTGCAGGCGCAAGCCCCAGCAGTTAATTACGCTACCGCATAGCGGTAGCCACTTTCTCCCTCTCCAGACGGTCACTTCGTGTCGTGTGTGTTTGTTTTATTTTTGGTTGCTCGTGGATTGTATATGGAGACTAATTTGTGTTGTCGCCCATAGGGCGTGGATTAGTCCCAATCCGTATTTTCTTAGATTTGGGTTTGGGTTGGTTTAAGGATCGTTAACCTTGTTTTTAGATTAAGATCAACTTAAATGCTTGTTAAGGATACGTTAGTCTAATTTTAGACTAAAATCTACTTAACAAGACTTTGGAATCATCTAGATCCAACAAAAGAGTATTTGGACTATATCGTTTTAGTTTAGGAACATTGCGGTCCATTGGGTTTAAGAACATCATAGTCCATGGAGTTTAAGGACATCATAGTCCACAGTTTAAAGACGTCATAGTCTATAAAGTTTAGTTTAGGGACGTTGCGGTCCATGGTTTAAGGACATTATAGTCCGTGGAGTTTAAGGACATCATAGTCCATAGAGTTTAGTTTAGGGACGTTGCGGTCCATAGTTAATTTAAGAACATTACGGTCTATTGGGGTCTATCCATGGGTTTGGAAATGTACCAAAAAGCTGTTGGTTGTCGGGGCCCACCACCTCCCTGAAGACGTTGAGGAATTACAACGACATGTATCAGAGGTGTGGAGAGATGTACCCTTGAACCAATGTCCCGACTGAGGGGGGATGGGATGAACATCATTTTAGATGCCATCTATTAGGAGCTCATTAGCTATCTTTGGGACTGAGATCGGTTTGGGGGACCCTGAGCATGAGGGGCTTAATTGGTTGTCCTCAGGAGATTTGGTTTAACTTTGGCTAATATTGGTCTCTCATAGTGTTTAAACACTAATATATGCTCAGCGCTCACGTGCTCTCACGTGCGGCTTTAAAGCAGTATTGAACACTGAAATTTTGGGGGCGCTCACGTGTGGCACGTGAGGCGCCTGAAAATTGGCGTTGTTCATTGGGTTCTATTCCCCTTTTATATATGTAAGTGTTAAACACTTAGCTCCCTGAGGTGCTCACGTGCGAACACGTGAGGCGCCTTTAAAATGTGAGCACTGCTTTTGGATATATTTCTTTTCCATATGAGTGCTGAGCAATTGGTTCATTAACTGGTCACGTGCGGACACGTGAGGTATTCTCCAAATGTAGGCACTGTAATTGGGTGCTGAGCGCTTAGTTCATTAACGCTCACGTGCGAACACGTGAGGTGCTCTCAAAATGTGAGTGCTGCCTTTGGGCTCATTCCCTTTTCTGTATAGGTGCTAAGCACTTTTAGAGGGCTGTTAGTGTATATGCCCTAGAGGCCATTACTGTATCATACTAGTATGTATATTACTTGATGGAAGCTTGGGATATTCACAGTTGTACAGACAATCTTGCTCAATATAGTAGTATGCTACTTGGTTTGTCTCTGCTTTAATGTGTACTTGTGTGTTTATTTATTATATCACCTATACGCATTAGTAGAGCCTTTTGGATCTTTGCTTGATTACCGGCGTTGTGATGGCGATCACACTCGTGGGGGCTGGGTAATCTACAAGCACATCCTTATACACGTCCCTAGTCGTGGCAGTATCGAGATAGGGCATCGATACTCCGGAGTAGACTAGCGTATGCGCTTCTCATCCCAGCACGGGAGATGGTCTGTCCCACAGCCGTCGGTACGTCGTACTTGAGATAGTATGCGGGTGCTCGTTGGGTTACGAGTACACTGGACATGACTCGTCGGGAACTGATGGTTGGTATTATACCTATCGTCAGTTATCAGTTCCCAGGTGACATGAGTACAGCTTAGTCCGCTGACTTGACACTGTCACTTTGCCTCGAGTGTGTTCCCACTGTTCTTTGATTGCCACCCTACCATGGCTCTACTGAGTCGTGCAAACAGGTAGTAGTTGGGAGCAGTCCCGAAGCACTTGGAGGCAGTGACGGTTAGACAGGATTCGTCTCTCCCGGTATTGGGGGTTGACATCGCGCTGTGCCTAGGAGAGCCATTACACAAGTAGTCCCTGGCCAGGGCAAGCGAGATATACTGGTAGGTTTCCAGTGTTATCTCAGGGTGTATTGGGCTTCACTCCAACACGAGTTGTACCGCTATTAGGGGACTGACGTTTACCGCCCCCTAGGCCCGCCATGCGATGTATCAGACGAACATACCGGACTGTACGGAGATTGTCACATTCAGACTCAGTAGGAGTTCAGATGGGTTTTACCTCGTCAGTCTTCTTATCGGCATCTACCTGGGGACCGTTACGCACAGCTAGTGCCGCTTGCGGTCTGTGGTTAAACCCACTGCCAGCGTAGCGTCGAGTCTTTAGAGTCCCACACAGAGGGCTATTCGCCTCTGGGCAAAACTGAGTAGAGGTCGCATCGTATTGCGGCAGGGTTCGTTCTCATCCGCGCACTTGTGCACGTTTGGAGTCCGGACGGATTATACTGGCAGGCTCTGGTTTGAGCCAGATACTGGTATATGTTTTGGGGTTGCTTTTATCTTTCAGTATTCTTGTTCCTCGGAACGAGAATGCAGGTGTGTATGCACAGTTGCTAGAGGAGGAGGATGAGGTCTTTCATTAGGGTTTCGGAACGGGTGCGTATGCACAGTTGACAGTCGTCTTTTTCCAAACCCTAATGGATTTATGAAATATCAATTAATAATAGTAATTAAATGAAATAATGTTATGGTTGATTTTGTTGACTTGTTGACCATGGTTGACTTGTTGACCATGGTTGAATGTTGACCATCATCCTTGCTTTGCAAGGATACTCCTTGATTCTATCTTACATTCATTTATTGAAGTGATGATGGTGGTCATTCCAAATACAACTATCAACTATTTCATTTTGATTTATTATTATTAATTAGATAAATCATTTTCCTTTTGTTATGGTTGCAAGAGGAAAATAGCTCATTCGATCATTTGGTTTCTCTCTCTTCACTTCATCTTCTTCCTCCTCTTGTTCAAGGAGAGAAAATCTCATGTGTTGAGAATCATCTCCTTGAAGATATAACACCCCAAAGCACACTCTACTCACTCTAAGGTAGAAGGTCTAGCAAGCCGAATACCTTAGTTCTCTCAAGATCGAGAAAGGAGCCCAAGGATGAAGCCCTCAGGTGGATCTATCTTCGGCAAAGAGGAGACGAGGAGGGGAAGCCATTCAAGCTACTACAAAGTGCAAGAAAGAAGAAGAACAACAAGAAGAGAAGGAGTTCAAGTTGAGGTATAACCACTTTGCCGAGTAGTTAACTCTTCTTTGCAAGTATGCTAGTTTAGTTTAGCAAAGATCCGGCTTTTACGGTCCATATTACAAAGTTTAGAAAATTTTTTGTTTTACCGTTTCCGCAACCCCGAAAGTACCGGGAGAGGTAACGTGGACCTAACAGTGATATCAGAGCCTAACTAAACTTAAACTAGCTTTGTAACGAAGTGTATGGAAGTTCGAAACGGAAAAATCGCAAAACCGGAAAATAAAAAAAAAACCTAAGTTTCTGTTGAAATTTTTTGTGCTCTAAATGTAAAAAGTTTAACTCCTAAAATCGGCTCAGGGTTTTGTGAGAACACCCAAGAAAAACGATCCCATGAAACCTTCAAACAGCCGCGGATCCGCGGCCTCAGCTATTGTCTTAGCCACGGATCCGCCGCCGTTTAGGCTCTTCATGTGATTGTGTTTTGTGCAGTGTTCTTCTGGTAGGGTTTTGGGATTTTTCAAATATGTTATATGTGCCCAGATTTTTCAGAAAAGAAATTTACTTTTGGGGTCCTATAAATCCGTATTTTTTTTTCGAACTTCGCTACACTTTGGCTATATTGGTTATATCTGTGATGTTTGCATGTATTGAACGTCGGCTAATCGCTATAAGTCGATTAGTCGGGGTTATACATCTCTGTGATCTGTGTTTGATATTGGAATGTGTATATGAATGTGTTGGACTGTCGCGGGTGAATAGCCGGGGTGGATGTGAGATGAGCTTTTGTTTTTCTTTCATTCATTTGTAACATGTAAATTGATGTAATAATATTATTTGTATGGCCGCACAACCGGGTCGGGGTTGTAGCCGTCATTGTATAATTCTTTTTACTGTTTTTGCTCCTAGGATAGACCCATGGAGGGGTGCACAAACTACCGGGTACTTGGCGGGTAGTTTGCTGCACCCGTAGGGGTCTTGGGTGGGGTTTTGGCTATTCACCGCGACCGTGTAATCCGTTTTTCGTTGCAGGCTCGAACGGATTGCGGATTCCTAGTATATCCAATGTATTCATCTGTGATCTGTAATGTCTATCATTGCTTTATATTTAGGCGTTGCTTATGTTTTACAGCCGCGCTAGCCCAGCCCCCGCTCTGTCGTTAGTTAAGTAACCTAACGGGTGATGACGGGACCCCGTGGCGAATGCGAATGGCATAAGCGTACGTCATATTTTGGTTGTTTTCTGCAATGGTAGGTTTTATATGATGGGACGCATTAAAAGAACTAATGCAAGAAAATAAACCTAAAAGACGTTGTTGGAACAAGTTTTTTCAAAAAGCTGTTATTACAAGGACGTTCATCTTTTTGTTTTGCATCGAGGTATTCGGTTATGAATGCCCAGCACCTCAATCGACGAGGCAAGGGCCGAGATCCCCTCATCGGGAGTGACCCCTTGGACAAAAGGTTTGCGTCAGGGTAATAACTTCACTATAGTCGATTATTCTTGCTTTGCATCGAGGTATTCATCTTATGAATGCCCAGCACCTCACTCGACGAGGAAAGAGCCGAGATCCCTTCACAGGGAGTGACCTCTTTAGCAAAAAGTTTTCGCCACTATATTTTCAAAATTGTATCACGTTCCTTCAACGACATCAAGTTCGTTACGTTAACGGGTTTTCGCCAAAACCCAGTCGTAGCCCTCCGTCGTTTCGGATTGATATTGCTTAGTATTCGTGCTACGTATTTCGTGCTCAGCCGAGGCGTAGTGTACGGTAGCTATGTAATATTTTTCCGTAGGATACAAAGTGATTGGTTAGGACAGTCGTACGGTCATTTTGGCTCAGTAAAGGACTCGTACAGGTGGGTCTAATGCAGTCAAGATAATGACGGGTTGAACTTGACTAGGATCCTTTGATATGTTGGCTCAGTCAAGGTCACTTGGGCCCTAGGGGCAAAAACCACATCGGGGGTTTCAAAAGTACCGAGACTTGCAAATTTAGCATACCTTCTGGAGCGTGGTGACTAGAGTGGATTCCATCTAGGTCATCACACAATGATAGTTGGATCCCGATCCCACTGATGAGTTGGATTACCTTCGGAAGATTATTTCACTTAATAATCAATGCTATAAACCTAGTAGGTGACTAGAAAGGTGTTAGCGGGGTTACGCCCCCAGGGAAAAGAGGTTCTTGAATTAAGGAACTTCGCGAAAGCGTTGGAAAACCTCCCTCGAAATACCGACATTGGCCTGGCTGAAAGGTTAAGCAAGTATTGTGACGTGAATTAAATCCCGGCTAGTTCTTCTTTTAAAAAGGTTTTAAGAAGAATTTGAGTAAACAGTGGGAGACATCCTGGTTAGATAAATTAATAAACCAATCTAATCTTGCAAGAGCATACGCTGAGTGTTTCTTTTCTCTCTCTCCAGGCAGCAACCTTTTCACGCCCTAATCAAGATAATAAATGTATCGCTTGACCGATCCGAATTCTTATTCGGGACTGGGGAAAGTTGGTTCAGCTCTAACTTGTGACAACAGTCATGAGTATGAGAATGGGATAGAGGAAAGTATGGATTTCCAGGATACCCAGTTGAAGAAGAAGCATGGTTTTGCATTTACTTCAGGTGTTCTTGTAATTGAGAACTGTTTTACGGTCAGCCCTACCTCCTGGGTACTTGATACCGGATCAGGATCTTATATCTGTAATTTATTACAGGGACTGAGAAAAAGTAGGAAAGTTGCACCGGGTGATATGTCGCTCAGAGTAGCGAACGGAGCACAAGTTAATGCGGCAGCCGTCGGTGAATATCACATAGTATTGCCAAATGGCAAGACTATGATTTTGAACGATTGCTACTATGTACCCTCCATGGTTTGCAACATCATATCAGTTTCTTTACTCGATAAAGATGGATATAACTTTGTTCTTGAAAAGAATATCATGAACATTTACCTTCATAAGGTACTGGTTGCAGAGGGTACACTGTGTAATGGTATCTACGTTCTAAATCAGAATACAGTTCTTAATATACAAAACACACGCAAGAGGAAGAATTCAGATACGAATGAATCCTACTTGTGGCATTGTAGACTTGATCATATCGGAGAGAAAAGACTGAGTAAGTTGCATAAAGATGGACTCTTGGATGCGTTCGAGTTTTCATCTTATGAAACTTATCAGTCTTGTCTCAAAGGGAAGATGACCAAATCTCCGTTCACCGGACATGGAGAAAGAGCAGCAGAGCTCTTGGGACTCGTACATAGTGATGTATGTGGTCCGATGTCTATACATGCAAGGGGTGGGTTCTCGTACTTCATCACATTCACTGACGATCTCTCTAGGTTCGGATATGTGTATCTGATGAAACACAAATCTGAAGCATTTGAGAAATTCAAGGAATTCAGAAACGAAGTAGAGAACCAGACAGGCAAAAGTATCAAGATCCTCCGGTCTGACAGGGGAGGGGAGTACTTAAGCACGGAATTCCTAGATTACTTAAAAGAGAATGGTATTCTCTCTCAGCTTACTCCTCCTTATACACCACAGCACAACGGTGTATCGGAGCGGAGGAATCGTACCCTACTGGATATGGTTCGCTCCATGATGAGTAATGCCGAGTTACCTCTTTCATTTTGGGGACATGCGCTCTTGACGGCAGCATATCTGTTGAATGATGTTCCGTCTAAATCTGTGCCTAAGACACCGTTCGAGATATGGAATGGTAAAAAACCGTATCTTAAACGTTTTAAGATATGGGGTTGCCCGGCCTATGTGAAAACACAGAAACCGGACAAGTTAGAGGCACGGTCAGTTCTCTGTAAATTTGTGGGATATCCTAAGAACTCCACAGGATATCTGTTCTACCACACCGAGGAACAGAAAGTGTTTGTATCTCGCTACGCCACCTTTTTAGAGTGGCAATTTCTTGCAAAAGAAACAAGTGGGAGTTCGGTAGAACTGGAAGAAATTCAGCGACCACAAAATGAAACTGAAGATTTGACAGAACCTCAGAATTCAATAACCCCAGAAGAACCTCAGCCACTCCGCAGATCTGGTAGGATTTCTCATCCGCCCGAGAGATACTACAGTTTTCTCATAGACGGGGATCGAGAGGATTGCATCTTGGAAGAAGATGACCCTACCAGTTTCAGGAAGGCCATTATCAGTAGGGACTCTGATAAGTGGCAGGAAGCAATGCAATCCGAAATGGAGTCCATGTACGCCAATAAAGTGTGGACCTTGGATATTGCTCCACCTGGGGTAAAACCCGTTGGATGCAAATGGATCTACAAAAGGAAACTTGGTGTAGATGGGCAGGTGGAAACCTATAAAGCTAGACTCGTTGCAAAAGGTTTTCGTCAAAGACCTGGTTTGGACTATGACGAGACTTTTTCTCCGGTGGCTATGCTCAAATCCATTCGGATCCTACTTGCTATTGCTGTCTTCCATGACTATGAAATCTGGCAGATGGATGTTAAGACGGCTTTCCTGAACGGTTGTTTGGAAGAGTGCGTTTACATGGATCAACTAGAAGGTTTCGTAGACAGTGGGAGCAGCGGAAGGGTGTGCAAGTTGCTTAAATCCATTTATGGATTAAAGCAGGCATCGCGGAGCTGGAACATCTGTTTTGATGAGGCAATCAAGGAATTTGATTTCATCAAGAACGAAGATGAACCCTGTGTATATAAGAAGATTGTAGGACGAACTGTCGTGTTCCTAGTCTTGTACGTGGACGACATTCTTTTGATAGGAAATGATATTCCTATGCTACAATCGGTCAAGCTATTTTTGTCACAAAGGTTCTCCATGAAAGACCTGGGTGATGCCTCGTACATTCTGGGGATCAAGATCTATAGAGATAGATCCAAGAAACTATTGGGACTTTCGCAGTCCAGGTACATAGAGACCGTACTAAAGAGATTTAGTATGGAGGGTTCCAAGCGCGGTAACATACCCGCATTGCACGGAATTACCCTCTCCAAGAAGATGTCTCCTAAGACTGACGAGGAGAGGGTTCGCATGAGCACTATACCCTACGCTTCGGCGGTAGGATCTATAATGTATGCGATGCTATGTACAAGACCAGATGTAGCTTACGCGTTGAGCACAGTAAGCCGGTATCAGTCAGACCCAGGGGAGGACCACTGGACAGCAGTGAAGAACATTCTCAAGTACCTGAGAAGGACTAAGGAGATTTTCCTGGTTTACGGTAATGGAGACCTCAGGGTCGAGTCCTTTACCGATTCAAGCTTCCAGAGTGACAAAGATGACAGCAAGTATGTCTCGGGTTTTGTGTTTACCCTCAACGGAGGGGCGGTATGTTGGAGGAGTTCCAAGCAGGATACCGTCGCAGACTCGACGATGGAGGCTGAATACATTGCTGCAAGCGATGCCGCAAAAGAGGCGGTCTGGATGAAGAAGTTCATTAGTGAACTTCAGGTGGTTCCGTCCATTGTTGACCCAATACCTTTGTATTGCGATAACAATGGGGCTATAGCTTTAGCGAAGGAACCAAGGTCCCATCAGAAATCCAGGCACATCTTAAGGCGGTTTCACCTGATCAGGGAGATCATTGATCGCCAGGAGATCGAGGTGCGGAGAGTGGACACAAAGGACAACACTGCGGACCCATTCACGAAGGCTTTACCCCAGACTCAGTTCGAGCGGCTGATCGAGATGATAGGTCTTCGATACGCCAGTACATGGCCTTAGTGCAAGTAGGATATTGTTAGTGTATATGCCCTAGAGGCCATTACTGTATCATACTAGTATGTATATTACTTGATGGAAGCTTGGGATATTCACAGTTGTACAGACAATCTTGCTCAATATAGTAGTATGCTACTTGGTTTGTCTCTGCTTTAATGTGTACTTGTGTGTTTATTTATTATATCACCTATACGCATTAGTAGAGCCTTTTGGATCTTTGCTTGATTACCGGCGCTGTAATGGCGATCACACTTGTGGGGGCTGGGTAATCTACAAGCATATCCTTATACACGTCCCTAGTCGTGGCAGTATCGAGATAGGGCATCGATACTCCGGAGTAGACTAGCGTATGCGCTTCTCATCCCAGCACGGGAGACGGTCTGTCCCACAGCCGTCGGTACGTCGTACTTGAGATAGTATGCGGGTGCTCGTTGGGTTACGAGTACACTGGACAGGACTCGTCGGGAACTGATGGTTGGTATTATACCTATCGTCAGTTATCAGTTCCCAGGTGACATGAGTACAGCTTAGTCCGCTGACTTGACACTGTCACTTCGCCTCGAGTGTGTTCCCACTGTTCTTTGATTGCCACCCTACCACGGCTCTACTGAGTCGTGCAAACAGGTAGTAGTTGGGAGCAGTCCCGAAGCACTTGGAGGCAGTGACGGTTAGACAGGATTCGTCTCTCCCGGTATTGTGGGTTGACATCGCGCTGTGCCTAGGAGAGCCATTACACAAGTAGTCCCTGGCCAGGGCAAGCGAGATATACTGGTAGGTTTCCAGTGTTATCTCAGGGTGTATTGGGCTTCACTCCGACACGACTTGTACCGCTATTAGGGGACTGACGTTTACCGCCCCCCTAGGCCCGCCATGCGATGTATCAGACGAACAGACCGGACTGTACGGAGATTGTCACATTCAGACTCAGTAGGAGTTCAGATGGGTTTTATCTCGTCAGTCTTCTTATCGGCATCTACCTGGGGACCGTTACGCACAGCTAGTGCCGCTTGCGGTCTGTGGTTAAACCCACTGCCAGCGTAGCGTCGAGTCTTTAGAGTCCCACACATAGGGCTATTCGCCTCTGGGCAAAACTGAGTAGAGGTCGCATGGTATTGCGGCAGGGTTCGTTCTCATCCGCGCACTTGTGCACGTTTGGAGTCCGGACGGATTATACTGGCAGGCTCTGGTTTGAGCCAGATACTGGTATATGTTTTGGGGTTGCTTTTATCTTTCAGTATTCTTGTTCCTCGGAACGAGAATGCAGGTGTGTATGCACAGTTGCTTGAGGCGGAGGATAAGGTCTTTCATTAGGGTTTCGGAACGGGTGCGTATGCACAGTTGACAGTCGTCTTTTTCCAAACCCTAATGGATTTATGAAATATCAATTAATAATAGTAATTAAATGAAATAATGTTATGATTGATTTTGTTGACTTGTTGACCATGGTTGACTTGTTGACCGTGGTTGAATGTTGACCATCATCATTGCTTTGCAAGGATACTCCTTGATTCTAGCTTACATTCATTTATTGAAGTGATGATGGTGGTCATTCCAAATACAACCATCAACTATTTCATTTTGATTTATTATTATTAATTAGATAAATCATTTTCCTTTTGTTATGGTTGCAAGAGGAAAATAGCTCATTCGATCATTTGGTTTCTCTCTCTTCACTTCATCTTCTTCCTCCTCTTGTTCAAGGAGAGCAAATCTCATGTGTTGAGAATCATCTCCTTGAAGATATAACACCCCAAAGCACACTCTACTCACTCTAAGGTAGAAGGTCTAGCAAGCCGAATACCTTAGTTCTCTCAAGATCGAGAAAGGAGCCCAAGGATGAAGCCCTCAGGTGGATCTATCTTCGGCAAAGAGGAGACGAGGAGGGGAAGCCATTCAAGCTACTACAAAGAGCAAGAAAGAAGAAGAACAATAAGAAGAGAAGGAGTTCAAGTTGAGGTATAACCACTTTGCCGAGTAGTTAACTCTTCTTTGCAAGTATGCTAGTTTAGTTTAGTAAAGATCCGGCTTTTACGGTCCATGTTACAAAGTTTAGAAAATTTTTTGTTTTACCGTTTCCGCAACCCCGAAAGTACCGGGAGAGGTAACGTGGACCTAACAAGGGCCACGTGGGATCACGTGAGGCAACACAAAAGTGGTAACTGTCTCTGGGGTTTATACCCTTTCTTTTTTTGGAAGTGCTAAGCACTTTTAGTGGGGTCACGTGGCTAAATCTCAGTCTTTCCTTTTTCGTTCCTCAAAGGCGCTCACATGGGAACACGTGAGCTTTTATTGTGTTGCGTTGAACGCTAATGAATCACCAGGCTGTTCTACTATGGTTTTGAGGAATCAAGTTCTCATTTTTGTTCTTTGTAGGGATTAAATTCTTTTTAAAGGGTTAAACTCTAGTTTTAGAGGAATTAAATTCCCATATATTTTGTAAGAGTTAAACTCTTTTGGATTCAGTTCTTTCCCCTAGATTTTGAATCTGCATGACAGAAACTCCCCAATGAGAATTAAATTCTCAATTTATGGGGAGATCTGCTTCTGCAGATCTTAACCAGAGGAAAAACTAAGTTCTTTGAGAAGAGTTAAACTCTTGGTTTGAGAATTAAATTCTCTTTTTGTTGGAGCTTTTTAGGAGGGGTTCCTCTTCTTTAGAGAATTAAATTCTCTCTCTATTTTTCTTCCCCTCTCCCTCTGTGTGTTTTTTCCCCTCCTCCTTTTGCTCCAATTTATATGAGAAGAAAAAGAATCAATTTGTTAAGGGAATCCCTTATTAAGAGATCATGATTGATTTCATGATCTTTTAGATCAATCGGTGAATTTTATTCACCGTTGGATTTTTAATCCAAAGGCTCTCTGTTTAACAGAGAAGATTTCTTGTTTGTTTAATAAGATTATAAATATCTTGTTAGTTTTGACAAGATTAGAATTTTATTCTATCATATCTTTTTAGTTTAACAGGATCGGAAATATATTTTCTTAATATAGAATTTAATTTTATCATATAGATATCTCGTTAGTTTAATAAGATTAGAATTTTATTCTAACATAGAATTCTGATCATATGAATATCTTGTTAATTTAACATGATTAGAAAAATATTTTCCTATAATAGAACTTTATTCTACCAGATGATCACCGTTGGATCTTTGATCTAAAGGTCCTCTGTTGAACAGAGAAGATCTTTTTAGTTTGAGAAAGATCAGGAAAATATTTCCCAAAATAGAATTTAATTCTAGAATTTGATAGGAGTATTTTAAATTGGGGCGCTCACATGCTTTGTATGTGAGAGTCAAGAGAACTCACGTGTTTTACACGTGAGGCCTGTTTGGCCATTGGTGATTTATGTTCAGCGCTTATATGCTTTGCATATGAGTACTCACGTGTTTTGCACGTGAGGTCTATTTGGCCCTTAATTGTTTTATTCTGCGCTCATACGCTTTGCATATGAGCGCTCACGTATTTTACACGTGAGGCCAAATTTTAAGGACTCTCCCCCCTTATTTTATAAGGGAACAAGTAGCTCTTGGCCGAAAATTTTGGCGGGAACAGTTAGACGAACCATGATAAGATGGAATACTTTGCATTCTCATAAATTGGTCTTCTAACATCATTCATGAACTTTTCATACTTATCCGCACGCGGTCCTTGACCGAAAGGAATATCATTTTCTATAGGAATACTATCACCTAGGGCAGCCTCTACCATAACCTCCATTTCTTCTCCTGGAAATAAGTTATCGTCTTTTTCTTCTTCTGCCGCATTACCGTCTTCTCTTTCTTCTTCTGTCGCATTACCGTCTTCTCTTTCTTCTTCTGTCGCATTACCGTCTTCTTCTTGTCCTTCTCCGTGATATAGCCAAGTTTTATAAAGTCTAGTAAAACCATGTTTAACGATGTGAAGCTCTACGATTTCTACCTCCTGCTAGAACTTATTCCCACATCTATCGCACGGGTAGAGAATCTTCTCGATCTTTTTATGTGCGCGTGCAAATTCAAAGAAAACAGTAACTCCCGTGACAAACTTAGATTGCATGCATTGTTGCCAATCCACGTATATTCAGTCTTTAACTCTGATGTACTCATAGGCCCTGTTAGATTATATAACATATAAATTGTAAGTTATGATGACTATATTGAGAAATCTAAGAACGAGATGGTTACTGACAAAGAAAAAAATCCGTAGAGGCAAGTCTGTCGTTGAAAAGAATAAATTATTGATAAATAAAGTTAGATTTGAAAATACCCAAGTATGAGTTGTATTCTGTGTATCTGTCTTTCAATATATGATTTCGCTTAAGTGTAGCGTTGTTAGTGTGTATGTGCTTTGTGTGTGAGTTTGTTGTGTATTCATGTTGTATGTGTGTATTTCGGCTGTTGGGGGTAAGGCTTCTATCCTATTAAGAATGTATAGAGCTGACTCCCATTCGCTTGTGTTTTCATCCGTTTCGAGTAAATTTCGGCAGCACATCCCCGCTGTTCTCCAAGTACACTGTAATAGAATAGATAATCATTTCAATTCTGTGAAACAACGTTGAAATGAACATCTAATCTATCTTTATATACGGAGAACCAGCGGAAAAGTACCGACGAAATAACTCGAAACGAATGAAAACACAAGTGAATGCAGGTATTTGCTTTATACATTCCTAACCTTTTCACACTGGACAAATTTATCGGTTATCATACGATTGAATTTTCTCGTCACATAGACTACATGACGGTTATTAGGACCGAACTATACCGTCCGATATTTAACAACTTTCGTATAGTTCTATATTACGACGGACATCGAACGTATGTTAACCGATAGACGGGGACTAAGTCGCGCTTTGATTTTCACATATGAGTATCGATGAGAATATTAAAGTTTCATATTATCATCCAGTATTATATATTGGTTTTAACTTGAACATTTAACTTGAATAGGTTTTACGTTTACGTTTCGTTTTTAAGGGTTCGAAGTTTTTAGTTTAGAGAAAGTTTTCTTACGTTTACGGTAAAGTTGTACATTTACGTTATCACCGAGTATCCTACTGAAGGAACTAGTGCACCCTAAACTCTGACCCTAATTAACCCTAATTATCACCCTAACTCAAATTATCCCTAATTAACCCAAAATTAACCCAATTAACCTTAATCACCACCCTAACTCAAATTATCCATAATTAACCTAAAATTAAGCTAATTAAACCAAATTAACCCTGATCAACACCCTAACACAAATACACTCTATTTTACCTAATTAACCCAAATTAACCCTAGCTCAAACCTAATCCAAATTAACCTAACCCTAATCATCACCCAAACCCCAACTCAAATTAACCCTAGGCCAAACCAAAATTAAGCTTAATTAATCATCACCAACCCTAATCCTAACCCTAATCATCACCAACCCTATTTTACCTAATTAACCCAAACTAACCCTAACCCTAAACATCAACTTAACCCTAACCTTAACCCTAATTAACCCTCAATTAACCCGGCCTTAGCTATAACCCTAACCCTAACTCTAACCCTAAAATCAACAAACATAATTATAAGTTCAAAATGCAAATTAACTCACCTCAGTAGTAGTTTTGCCGGCGGCAAAAAGCTCGACGAGGTGGAGGAGGTCGGGGATGGAGCTCGACGAGACTGTGGCGGCGACAAAGAGTTCGACGAGCTCATGGCGAGACTGTGGTGCCAACGACGACGAGAGTGTGGTGGCGACGGTGGGAAATTTTGGGGATGAGAGTGTGGTGACGAGAGTGGAGGAGGTGGGTGATCGATCGCGGGAGTTGGTGAAAATTTGGGGACGGTGGGAAATTACTTAGCTTTATTTTTTTATAAATAACCCTTTGTTGTCCTTACGGATTAATCCGTAGGGTTTTGTTTTGCAGCTCCGTAGAACCAAATAAAAGATTACATTTTAATATTTTTATACCCCTACGGTGGGCACCGTAGAGGCAAACCAATGGCCCTATAGATTAATCCGAAGGGGCAATAAAAAGTTGCTTCTACGGATTCCTATATCCATAGGGGCAATAAAAAGTTGCTTCTACGGATTCCTATATTCATAGGGGCAACCCCTTATTGTAGTAGTGTTGCTAACTTAGAAAACACCGGGGCTTTTATTGTGTGAGAGTAAGAGAGTGAAACGAGCGAGGAAGAGTTAGAGAGATTGAGAGATGTAATAATGTATTTTTTCTATTTTTTCAAAATAAAAATAAAAACTTATGAAAGCCTCTTTCATTGCAGTTTGCAATTTGAATGTCCTTTTTTGGGACAGATATCTAGACGGTCGCACAACGGTATTTTTCTTTAGATCCTTTTTATTAATGCGTGCTCGATAGAATTTGATTCGACTACCAATCTAAAGTCTCTGATTTCGAAACAGCAGAGTTATAATGGAGTTTGAGGAATATAACTTTATCACAAAACTCCAAACTAAAATTTGTTTATACTCAAATGATTGGTTCAAAATTATGAGACACTTATCACCCCTGAACACATACACATTGCAACTGTGACACGTAAACTAAAGCCCATGCACCTTGAAAAAGATGCCATATGCCTTTAGATAATACATAAGTGGCCTCAATTAATATTTCTCGGACTTAAATTAATATTTGATGAAAGCGATAAGGATCAAAACATAGGAAACTAGCAGCTAGCAAAATATTTGAATTGTAGCTAGAAAAACCAAAGCCAGGGTGCAGCTGTAGGGGAAAAAAAAAGTCTTTTCCTCTTTGTTTCTTCTGTGGGCAATCAAGTTGGAATTAGAACGGAAGCATCATTCCACACATATAGTCATTTTTCGAAAAGGTGATTGGCTTTAATTTTAAGCATTTTGGGGCACTAGTTGTCTTGTGGGGAAGTGAAGTACCTTTTACGTGGAATGTCTCTACTCGTGGATTATTTCCTTTGCCGGCCGTGCCCGGATAAAAAAGAGAAGAAACAGAAATGCGGTTCCCATATCTTGGGGCCGTCCGAAACCCATCCCTCCTCCCCCAACCCGGTGTATATAAGTAATAATTTCTCCAACTACCTCCAACTACTTATGAAAACCCAAGTGATAAAACCTTCTAGCAATTAAAGAGAGAAATGTGAGTCTCAAAGTTCTCTTTTTAGTCAAAATATCAACTTTCCAAAACTGGTTTTTTATGATCAGCATCGCCCTGTTTGTCTATTTTGATATTAATGGCGTCAACCATATGTACACTTCAATGTGATTTTGTAAGTTGATTTGGTTAGAAAACTGTTTTATTATTAATAACTCGTTAAATTTGAGAACATCATAATGAGATATTTTTTGTTGTTCGTGCATGTCATAAAATATGTTAATCAAGATAAACGGAGACGATATCACATATATCACCTATGTATGTCTTTGACCACACATTCCTCGATTAAAGATTGAGAAGGATTGCCTAAATTAAAGCTTGCGATATACACTTGCGATGCATGTGTACACATGTAAATATCTAGGAATGTAAACCGGTCAGATTGGATGGATTTGAGGAAATTTGTACCCAAAACCACTTTAGAGCTAGCATTATACACTTGCGATCCATGTGTACATATGTAAATATCTAGGATCGTAGACTGATCAGGTTGGATGGATTTTGAGGAAATTTGTCACGTTTTGCTTCACAAAATTAATAGGGTTGACAAAAATATTAAAATAATAGGATTGCGGGGACGTGACAAAGCCCACGGGGTATCTATAACAAAAAGTACACTTTTCGATATAGATACGTTAAACGTAACATACAATAAATCTATCACAAGAATTTATAACAATATTTATTAAACAAGAGAATCAAGATTCACAACAAAACAACAAGTTTCAAGCGATACAAAAGAAAGAGCCTTCGAAAACGAGGCAATAAGATACATGTCGTAAAGCGATAACAAAAGGAAAGACTAATACTCTGGAAATGACTGGAAGTGTGAAAGGTCTTAGGTTGACGCATCCTCCTCACCGAGCACTGCTTCGTCCCCTCCAAAATAGAATTTGACTGACATTTCAAGAAAAAGATAAAACATACGAAATGCCCGTCAAACCCTAGCCCCCTTGATTCCCAGCCCACTGACAGGTCAGAGGGACCTCCGTAAACTCTACGAAACCCCCGATATACCCAAAACACCCTCAAAATTGTTTCTTTTCAAAACACAACACGCACCATATTGCACACTGAGTTCACATGACATATACGACCCGTTAATTAGAGGTTCGCTCGCCTCAAAGTGAGAGGTAATTAACGACAGTTTTATCCGCGGCTGCCGAAAATCAGAATCCCCACAATCAATAAATCTTTGCCTATCTTAGGTAGGGGGATCTGTACACGCCTGAAAAGAAAGCACATCCTATCTCAATAGGGTGATGAAAAACACTGTACAAATTCTGGCATGCCCGGTGGGACTTATCACTCCTCTCATATTTCGGGTTAAATGATCACGCGAACTCATTTAAAATATACATCGTTGTTTGTACTGAAATCATGTTCTTTCATGCAGATTATCAACTTTCAATTATAATTCCAAGCTCAACAACGATATCTCCAAAAGCAAACTCAGCTTTCGCCGCAACCCCAGTCGCCTACACAATTAAGGCGACTGCTCGAGTGAAGGTCCCGTCAGAGCTCATCATGCACCAATGGATGGAGCAACCGCTCCAATTCGGCTCCATTTCATTCGCCTCAGCTAGCAGCGTTCCTGCCCCTTAAACTCCAGTGATGGATAGACCGGTCACAATAGGAAGGAGGCCAAATATTGTGATCGTGAGAGCACCCGAGCCCAAACGCAAGTCAGACTTTGAACGGGTCTCTGTTGCTCCAGCTGGGGGCAAAGCACTCAACACCAAGAAAACGACAAGGCTTCTCGAGCAAGCTCAGACGCTACCTTTGACAACTGAACGATCGGGCGTGTTTTCTGGACTTCCTGTCAATCGGCCTACGACAGTTTCCAGGAAAGCAGATGCCCGCCAAACCATCAAAACTGAGAAGCTAAGGAAAAACCAACTCAGCTACATAGCCAACAAGAGGGCAAGGGCTCCTACTCCCTTGGAATTTGTGAGGTTTCAAAAAGAAGGTTACCCCACGACTCAAGTTGGACCAGCTGTGAATTGAATCCGGTTCAGAAAAATGCTATGACGGATAATATAAAAAAGCGGGCGATTTAGAGAGTCTTGCAAAGAGGTGTGTCTAAGCCCCCGACTCAAAAGCGTGACACTATCTCATAAAAAGTCTACCAAGTGCTTCTCGTCGCGCGAAAGCAATGGAGGGAGTTCCAAAAGAGGGTGTCAGTGCCATCCAAGATCCCAGTCAGGCAAGCGGTCTTCAGTTGCCCGCCCTTTCCCGAAAAGGATAGGCCACGACGATGGTCTGAGAGACCAACCGCCAACAATAAAGGGATGGCCGAATGCATGGTCCATATGGTCTACATGGCAGGCACGCACCCCAGTGATGACCTTCGCAGTAAGAACAAAAATGGAGCTACCACTTCCCAGGCCCAATCTGGTTTGAATGCAGTTGCCACTTCCCATTCCCGGCCTTCTTTGGAAGACAATGAAAACCCTTTTGGTGAGGCTGCTAAGCAAATATATCCCTTAATTCATGAAAATTCAAACTCGAAAAGTGATGAGGAGGTAACTGTTATCCCTAAGACCGCAGAACAACAACTGTTCCAAGACCTCCGGAAACAGCTAAAAAACAAAGACAAGGAAATGAGTAAGCTCTACTTTAAAATTGATAATTTGACAAATGTTGTGATGCAACTCACAACCAAGGCCATCCAAGGGCAGTTTAATCAAGTACAAGGCTCTATCCATGAGCCGGGAAGCGATGCCCCAAAGCAACCGACACCTATTCCCCCGAGTTTAAAGAAAGGCGAGCCCCGCGAAAAGCGTCCGCATTCTGGTTCAAGGGACAACTTGACTCTAGATGATAGCAGAACGCTAATGCAAGATCAAATCATGGACTTGGTCGCCAACAAAGTCAAGATATTGGTGGCCGAAACCAAAGTGCTGAAAAACGCCGGAAATAGTGGGAGATCGTACCCTGCATGATATGATCTCGTAGAGTTTCCTAATGGCTATGTCGTCCCTAAATTCAGAAGGTTTGACGGGACGAGAAATGGAAACTAGATCATTGCCTACTTTAAAGCATCGTGTGGAACCACCGGGAGCAATGATGCGCTTTTCTTTCGGCGGGTTGTTAACAGCTTGACCAATGTTGCCTTTGACTGGTACGCAAGAGTACTGTACGGCTCGATCATGACATTCGCTCAAATAGAGTCTATATTCAACCAAAGATTCATGAATGTCAGCAATAAAAGCACCATTGCCAACATTGTGAGAACTAAACCAGAGACCAACGAAAGCAACACGAATTTTATAGTCCGATGCCGTAATCTCACCATCAAGTGCGAACCACCATTAGAGCAGGACGAATCCACCAGCCTTTTTATACGAAATCTCAGCAACCGGATGACTCATTTCTTATGCACAGCTGCTTTCAAAACATTGCAGGAGCTGACCAAGAAGGTTCAGATGTTGGAACGCTCAAAATATGAACTCACCCTGGACCTCCAAGTTAACAATAAATCCAGGAAGAACCTGAAATATGATAATCGTAAAGGCGGGAATTCCAACAATACTTACTATTTCAATACGTCTGACGACGAGGGCAAACAAATAGCGGGTGGATCAAAGACCGACCGGTCTCGAAAGCCAGTACTGGAAGGAGGAAGGTCGTCTCTAGAAGAGAAGAAGAATAAGGTCTACTCTTTCAGAAGGGACAAAATCTATAAAATATTTAAGGACGTCCTGAACAATAACCACAAGAGTCGAAGAGGCCTCATGAGGAAAATATAACCGACAATTTCATTTACTGCTTATACCACAGAATATTGAACCATACCATCGAAGACTGTTACGTCTTCAAGAATTGATTCGAGAAATAATACAAGACTGGAAAAATTAAACTGCCCAAGGGCGTGTTAGCAAACAATAAAGCCGTGACAGCCAACTTCATACAAACGGAAGCTGAAGACTTCTGAGGGAAGACGACCTAATCGCCCGATCCAAAAAATGGCTTCAGTATGCCGCAACCTCCCTGGAGCGTATTCCGGCCGAAAAATACGGAGAACATGTTAAAGCTATTTCAGAAATAGGAGGATCAAATGGAGCCCACTATTCCGGCTATCAATTCGGCTCGACTAAGCTCAAAGCCCAAGAATCTTAAGAAGAAGAAAAAGAGGAATGCAGCTCGACTTGAAAAGGGGTTTGTGAGGAAATCGACGATCCAAAAATATATCGATTATCTTGAAGACTATGTGCAAAAGGAGAGAGCCCTAATCAAATTGGAGTTATTCCCTAGAGAAGTAGCTGAAATCCTGGAAGAATTAGAAGAAGATACTGGTGATGAAGTCTCGGTAGTAACTTGCTATGCCATACATCTTGGCAGCGATTCTGAGAAAGAGTTATGTTTTTCCAAAGAGGATGATGAGCTTGCCACAAAGGCCAACTAGATCCAGCCCAGAGCAACAAAGTGATGATGGAGATCCTGCCCATAAAGACTCAAACTCTCTTTCAGTAGACTATAACACATTGGCTCATCTCCAAAATCTCTCATCTCTCTTGAGTGCCTACAATTCTCTTGTTCTATCAAAAAAACTTAAAGATGTCCTTATTTATGCTCTACAAAATCCTGAACGGTACCAGGCTTTCTTCGCAGAAATCAATATGAAAGAATCCTTGAACGCTCTGTATACAGCTTCAGTCGCATTCAAGGATGAAGTGTCACGCTCCAGTACGGATGGTATTGTCCGCTTTAGCCAAAACCGCACGGTTTTGTTCTTTGGAGCGAACTGGACTCGAGAAGAGGCCACTTCCCAGCAGGTCACCCATCCTAGGATTTCCCTAGCCCGGACACACTTAACTACGGAGTTCTTCAAACTCCGGAGTGCTTATTCATCCAAAAAGCGCATCCGTAATTGAGGGTGGTATCATTACATTTATAATACAGTTCGGTCCTCTTTTGGAATGTGCTTCAGGGACCCGATCCTATTATTCTGAACTGGCTCCACACTTAGATCATCATATGTCCGCAATAGACCACACTGTATGTGGATAGAGCAGAACACCATGTTGTCTGAAGACCGCACTGCTGTGGAGTATTACACGAAGACCTGCTATTAGGGACGGTAGAACATAACAGACCATTCTATATAACAGGATACAACAAAGGTGACATGATTAATCACATATTAATTGATTCGGAATTATCGGCAAACATCATGAACCTCCAGAATCTGAAGAGTTTATCGAAGGACGTCCGGAACCTATCAAAGGAAAGAATCATTGTAACGATGACTATTTTTATAACACTATTTTTGTACGGTTACTTTTGTACTTAGAGGTATTCTATGAAAATCCTCCTTTCCTCTCTTTTATTGAAACTTATATCTTTAAAGGAGTATTTTTGTATTAAGAATCCTTGTGTGCTGAGTTGGTTTCAATACAAGAGTTCCAACCTTAAGATTACGTGTTCGAACCCCGACTGGAATATTTTAGTTTTATTTTAATTCCCAAGTTTTAAAATCAATATCATATTTTTTATATAGCCAAATATCTATTAATATCTTAAAGGAAACGAAAAGATTGTCTTCTAATTAAAAATAAAATTTAATTTTTTATTTTAATTTATTTGTTTTTTTATTTTGAAATATTTGTTTTGATTGTTTTTTTTGTTGTTCAGATTTTGGAGGGCTGATAGTATTTTAATAAATTTTAACTCAGCATATGTTTACAACCGATTTATGTGTTTTCTCTGTGTATATTAGTTAAGTTATTTCTCGCTGCAAATGATCTCTATATTCCTTTGAATTTCTTTTAGACTGCGAACCATACGTCTTTATAATGGGAACCTTATGTTTTTTAAAATCAACTTGATACTAAATCAATTTCGAAAAGGGACCAAAATATAATTCTAATATTCGAAGCTTTCAAAAAAATTAGATCCAATATTTAGATAGCTTTTATACTTGCCTTAAAAAAATCTCAAAATCGAAACGGAACATAGTTTAGGTTTTTCGTCGCATTTTTGTCACTGTTTTGAAATCTAGAAAACTGTTTTGAACGTCTGTCTTCGAAAATTCATAACTTAGAATTCCGAGATCCAAACTGAGTGATTTCATGTGCTTTTGATAACTAAATCAAAATATCTATATTTTCTTAATTCAATCCGACCTCTGAAAACCGACGAAATTAACCCAATTATGTCTTTTAAGTTTGTGTGTCAAATCTAGACAAAATCTATCCTGATTTGCGCAGCGTTTTGCAAAATGAAATAACTCGAACTATAGAAATCGGTTTTGACTAACCATGGATGTATGGATGCCAAATTGAAGACCTTACAACTTTTCTATATAACTCGAGACTCAGAACTATATATATCAACACGATATACACTCCTCAAGTTACCCTCACCTTGCTGTCTAAAGAACGAAATTTGTTTTTAAACCCTTATACTAAAACAACCATAACTGTAGTTTCAGAAATCCAAATCGTGCAAACTCAAGTTGTTTACATAAGTAGACCGAAAGACCTACAAGTTTTTAATTATTTTCGAGACCTGAAAACCGATAGAAAGTATCGTAAACTGCGTTTTAAAAACATGTGTCAGGGTTGAACAAATTCTGATCTGTTCCGCACGACAATATTGAAATGTGTCTAACTCCTAAACTAGTAGCCGGAATTAGATGAGGCTTGAACCTGAGTCTACATAACTCCTAGGACTATGTTTCTTATTATTTTTTGAATTCATACGAGTTGAATAATCGGTAGTTTCCGGCACTTCTTTATGACACTATTTCTAGTTTGTACTTGAATATTATACTTGTCTCATTTCATACCATGCGACTAACTTATTATCTTTGTACCTATATAAACTACTTGATTTTATATATTACATGCCTGATACGAACTTGACCTGACCCAGTTGGAGTTAAAAATCTAACTCCTAAACATAAAAAATACTCATATGAGTGTTTTTTACAAAAATACACCCCAGTGATCAAATCTTTGATCAAAACATGATCAAGAACAAGCTAAAGGATTGTTCATCATTGGTGGAACTGTTTACCGCCAAAAATAGAGACAAAACCGAGCAGTTCTCGTAAGGACACTAATTTCCTCACGAGTCGAGACGAATCGAGAAGTTCTCGCAAAGACACTGTTTTCCCTACGAGTCGAGACGAATCGAGAATTTCTCGCAAGGACACTAATTTCCTTACGAGTCGAGACGAATCGAGAAGTTTTCACAAGGACTCTGATTTCCTTACGAGTCGAGACGAATATAGAAGTTCTCATAAGGACACTAATTTCATTACGAGTCGAGACGAACCGAGAAGTTCTCGTAAGGACACCTAATTTCCTCACGAGTCGAGACGAATCGAGAAGTTCTCGCAAGGACACTAATTTCCTTACGAGTCGAGACGAATCGAGAAGTTCTCGCAAGGACACTAATTTCCTTACGAGTCGAAATGAACCGAGTGTTGGATATATGTATATCCTATAGGCCATTATATGATAGTGGATGTATATATATATATATATATATATATATATATATATTCAGTGTACATTCTTGTTCGACATAATAGTATGCTATCTGGTTCTTCTTTATCTGACATATTGACTTGATCATGCTTTTATTTAGTTATACATGTTGATAAAGCCCTGAGGATATTTGCTTGACTACTGTGATTATGATGGAGATCATACTAGTGGGACATCTGTAGTTTATAAGTATATCCTGAAATGTCCCTAGTCGTAGGTGTATCAAGACGGGGCATCGATATACCAGAGTAGACTAGCGTATATAATACTAGACCTATATGATGGGCGATGGATGTTCCCACATCCATTGATGTTTGACATCGAGATCATATACAGGTGCTCAGTGGGGACTGGGTACACTGGACGGACTCGCCGAGAACTCCTATATGGTATTATATCTATCGTCGGATAGCAGTTCTCAGGTGACACTAGTACAGGTTAGTCTGTAGACCTGAGATCGTCATAGAGTCTTGTGTGTTCTCCCACTGTACTTTGATTACCACCCTACCACGGCTCTACTGAGGCGTGCAAACAGGTGGCTTTTGGGTACAGTCCCGAGACACACGAAGAAGATGAGCGATAGGAGGGATTTCGTCTCTCCCGGTATTGGGAGTTGATGCTGTGCTGTGCTCGATTGGCTATATCAATCAGTCCCTGGCCAGGGCTGTTGAGATTTACTGATAAGTGTTATCAGTAGTTTCTCGATCTGTTATAGACCATTCATCGGTACGACTTATTAAGTTATTGGGGTCAACGTTACCATCCCTAGACTCGATATGCAGCATATCTGACGAAGAGACCGGACTGTACGGTAATGTTGCCGGTTGGCTCGACGGGAGTTGTGATAGGTTTGCTTGTTTTCTTCTGATCGCTCAATACCCGGGTGGCCGTTACGTTTAGCTGATCTCTTGCGGCTTGGGGGTGCTTGATATGATCATCACCCACTGCCGGCGTATTGACGAGTCTTAGAGTCCCACAATGGAGTTACCTAGTCCAGACGAAACGATGTGGTGTGCATATGGGATATGCGCGGAGACCCGATTAAATGCGAGTATATGATACCGTATATTAATCGGGCAGTTTGCTATTGGTCAGGTCGTATGTGATATGACTGGTTTGCTAAATCAAGTGTTGATTTATCATTGACCATTAGCTTTTTCACTTTAAACCCTTCTTGTCTTTTGTTGTATGCATGCATGTATGCATTTATTCTCATTGATGCACATATGGATGTGCATGCACACATACATGCATACATAATTCTATCATGGTTGTTGATATAGTGGATGGTGGCAATATAAGACTCACATCATTTATAAATATATGGATATTTCTTTTTGGAAAAGAAAATGGAAATTATTATCATGCTTGATTATTTTATTCACCCACTAACCTTTGTATTAACCTTGAGTTAATTTCCATGGCCATTATGCATACAAAAGAAAATATCTAGATATTTATTAACTAGAGTTAAGAGTGAGAAGAAGAATATATATATATATATATTTTCTTTTTTCATTCTTATCTTTATCTTTATCATTATTTTTGAGCTCTTCATTTGCCATCTTCTTCTTCCCCACTCTCTTGATCTCTAGGTTTGGTTAGTGAATAAAAGAGTGATTAAGTTAGTGTTTTGAAGTGAGAAAACAAACCACATCACCATTCTACACTACTCTTGCCCATTAGTTTAGAATGTTGGCTTCTACTTTTCCTTTTGATCAAGTGGAGGCTTTAGCTTGGACAAAGAGGACTCCGGGTGAATCGTCGTGGACTTGGAGGATCTCAAGCAAGCTTCTTCCAACCCTCAAGTGGCCAAGGAGTCTAGCGTAGGGAGCTACAAAGGTTGTATTCCCTAAACCTAGCCTTTTTACTACTTGTATTAGTGTTAAAGTTTTATTACACTAGCTTTTCTAGCATGATCCTTAGGTTAGTTTCTCTAGCACCCTATAATTTTTTAATATGGCATGTGTGATGCTACCAAACCCTAGTAGTGGTGATTTAGAAACTCCTTCACCGAGAAGTTCTCGTAAGGAAATTGTTTTCCCTACGAGTCGAGACGAATCGAGAAGTTCTCGCAAGAACACTAATTTCCTTACGAGTCGAAACAAACTGAGAAGTTCTCGTAAGGACACTAATTTCCTTACGAGTCGAGACGAACCGAGAAGTTCTAATTTCCTTACGAGTCGAAACGAACCGAGAAGTTCTCGTAAGGGCACTAATTTCCTTACGAGTCGAGATGAACCGAGAAGTTCTCGCAAGGACACTAATTTCCTTACGAGTCGAGACGAACCGAGAAGTTCTCGCAAGGACACTAATTTCCTTACGAGTCGAAACGAACCGAGAAGTTCTCGTAAGGAAATTGTTTTCCCTACGAGTTGAGACGAACCGAGAAGTTCTCGCAAGGACACTAATTTCCTTACGAGTCGACACGAACCGAGAAGTTCTCGTAAGGACACTAATTTCCTTACGAGTCGAGACGAATCGAGAAGTTCTCGTAAGGACATTAATTTCCTTACGAGTCGTGAGGATCTCATAGGTGTATTTTCTCCCTAGAAATCATGGGGATTTCTAAGTGTTCGTCGCCTCCGTGAGTCGTAAGGATCTTACTCGGGTATTTTTCCTTACGAATCATGAGGACCCGTAAGTAGCTTCTTTATTTCATTGGCGAATGTGGTTTTGGCAAATGTGGCCCGCAGATAGTCCATCTTGACCTTCTTGTAGAGCAGCAATGGCTTAGGAAACAGGTATGGATCTGCCGCCTAAGACTTTTCAACTTCATGATCCATGAGGGTCTTATAAAGACTTTTCTCCGTACGAGTCGAGAGGATCCCGTAGGTGTATTTTCTCCTTAGGAGTCGTGAGAACTCCTAAGTGCATTTTCTCTTGAGAATCGTAAGGATCTCACAAGAGAATTTTCCCCCTTACAAATGGAGAGGACTCGTAAGTGATTGTTTCCCTCCTTATCGATATTCGACTTTGGAGAGTGTGGCCCGTGAATAGTATGCAATAGTCCATCTTGGACTGACATGCAGGGCCCCAGTGCTTAGGAAACAGGTACTTATCCCCGTTGCCTAAGGCTTTTCTCTGCGAGACGAGACGAATCGAGAAGTTCTTGCAAGGACACTAATTTCCTCACGAGTCGAAACGAATTGAGAAGTTCTCGCAAGGGTGTCCTAATATCACAGTTAACTCCTGATAATAGAAGTCCGTTAGGGTCTGTGGTACTAGGGTTTTTTACCCGTCACACCGTCGTGTTGGCAGATATATTCCCCGATATGCAATCTTGCTGTTCGGGTAGCCCCACGACTGTCTTGTCTCTGATCCCTTCGGGGGCTGGACAAGACGTCTTCAAGTAATCTTCCAGGTAATATTATCGTTGAAAGAGCAAGCGTTAGGGATATTCCATGCCGCTTTTACTTGAGCTTAGGCTCAGTTTAGGAGCCCCGATGAGTCATGACCACTCCGCGCTGTAGTGGGATGGTCTCCGATAGTCTTTCAGGTCTCATTTGAGTTGCCGTCAACACCCTGAAGTTAGGGATCTTCCTTTGCTTCGTTAGTTGACATTGTGTCCGCAATATTGCGATGAATGTCGAGGTTGTCTCTTGTCACGATCCGATTCCCAGTATACAGGCAGAGGACGCGACGAGGCCGCTACGTATTTACTGTGAAGTAAATACGCTAAGCGTATCTAAGCAATATAAAAGTAAAGCACAAGAGACAGGATATAATAAACAGTAACTTTATTTATTCACATTCTTTCTGTACAATGCATGGAAAGTAAATACAACTGAAATAAAAAGCGATGCCTAAAAAATGGCATAACAGAAAAGAAGAGTACTGAAATGAAAAATGTACAATGTACAAGAGCTCGGGGTCTTCACTGAACTGGTCCAAGTCTTCAGCGCTGGGCTCGATCTCTGATGTGTCCAGATCACCTGACGACATTCAGAGAAGAAAGAAAGAGAATGTCGTCAGCGAACAGGTCGCTCGGTAAGTCTCAAAGATAAAGGAGAAATAAAATAGACAGAATAAGAACCTAGCTTTTAAAGTTATATTATAATGTGATGTTAACGCTGTTATTTGTAGCTTGGTACAGAAGAATGCCAGTGTATACGAGAGAAGTCTCTATATGCCAGAGACTAGAGGTAAGTATAGTACAAGGAACCGTTTATGACACGGTACAACAGCAACTGGATTCATATTAGGTGTATTAAGTCTTACTGTTTCGTGCCACTTCTAACACATTCCGTACCAATATACCCGTCTTGTTTGTATTGTATTGTATTGATTGTATAATTGGATGACTGACCGAAACCATGATATCAGTAAATGGATGTAACCGTAGAATCATGTAAATGGAATAACTGGAGAACCATGTAAATGGAATGTATATCCATGGTTCGGTTCAGTCAAGTTGTATAAATTAATAATTGGATTCATGGATTCATGTTGAATTGTAATATTGAAAATTGTAGATTGTAGATTGTACTTGAATCATATTCAAGTCAGATTATAATGAGACTCACTCTGAGTCAGTCAATTAAAAAAGTAAATTGAAGTCTTCATTGTTTTGATGTTATCGGTAACCGCTGCACATGGACGGCAGGATTTGTGTCTTTTTCAAAGACGATTACCGTATTGATAACACCATTATTAAGTTGTTTACCTTAAATAGGCAAGCACCCACTTCTTCGGCTCCCTGAGGCTCAAGAGATTGGTCCCGCTTAAACCTATGTTTACTAGGATCCTTAGGGTAATTTATAGAACTTGAGGGGGTTTTATGTAAAAATACTTTTATATACTTTTCAAAATACACACCAAGTATTTATTATTCGTCTTTAGAGTTGTAATGAATGTAGATTTTATAT
Organism: Agapanthus africanus; assembly: GCA_030015575.1. NCBI lineage: Eukaryota > Viridiplantae > Streptophyta > Magnoliopsida > Asparagales > Amaryllidaceae > Agapanthus > Agapanthus africanus. The sequence goes on along the minus strand of JASDDO010000024.1, from coordinate 888,454,385 downwards.
TGTGATATTTCTAGTGAAAATATTCTAATTTCATAAATAAAGGTATTTATTTGTAATATTGATGTGTATGGAGTTCATGGTATTTTAATGTAAAATGATTCTTGTGACATTTTAAAAAAAAAATGGAATATTTATAATAATTCAAAATAGACATTTTTATGTAACATATACATATATTTATATGAAAATAATTTTTTGTATATATATAATATTCTAGAAATCTCATTTTCTTAAGATGTCGTATTTTAAATTTTTCGAGACCGAATGCACCTTGCGGAGGTCTGTATCTCGCACTACTGAGCCCGAGGATGTACGATAATCTGCACCATCCCGAACGGGTTCCCCAAATGGGTTGTAGCGGCGCTTTGCAAAGATTTGTATAAATACTAATCATTAAGAAAAACGGTTTTATTAATTATGGTATTTATTTGTAAAGATGTCGATTTCCCGTATTCTATGTTTCCGAGGGTATTGTGCTATGTTGCATATGAGTGTGTGAGGAGGTAGGTCATTACCCCATGATCTACTTAAAGGTATAGCAAGTTTTGTGATGTTAAATGTTAGAATTGAAACTATGTGGTATTTAAATGAAAAATACGGTAAAATGAAATAGTAATTACTTTATGATATGAAACTTGATCAATATGGTTGATTAGTGATTAATAGTCAATATGTAATGGTTTAAGAATAATTGTATTAAAGAAAAGTGAGATTTTATAAAGAAACCGAATCGGAAATCGGATTTGTTCCGATTCCGTCGGGTTTTGTAATTCCGTATTTTTAGAAAGAAAAAAGAAGATAGAAATAGGACTTACAGGTTTAGGACAACAAAGAGGGGAGATTGATCGGGAGGAGTCGCCGGTGCGTCGTTTCGTCGCCGGGAGCTCCTAAAATGGTCGTCGGAAATTTGCCGGAAAATTCGCCGTAGCTTCTCTTCTTGCTCGTTTTCAAAGTACACAAGATTTCTAATGATTTCTTGAGAGTTGGCTCAGAGTTTTGGGATGAGAGGGTGGTGTGTAGGGTTGGTATTTATAGGGTTAGGATAGATGAAGGGTTTAAATTAAAAATGTAAAAAATGTATTAAAAATTCATTAAAAATAGAGTAAATGGGGATTAATGGTGTCTCTGGAACCGATCTAATTAAATGGAGTGTGCAATGGGTATGAGAAGACCAAAATCCAGGATTTTCCTGTTGATGACTCGGCCGACCGGCCTAGTCCGGCCGGCGACCGGTCGAGTCAGGCCGAGTCGGGAGCTCGGGAGGTGGGGGGGTCGTCTGATGTAGCCTCTGGTATATTTATTATTTCAGGTGTAGTGGGAAAATTTGGAGTTATCACGTGTTGACTGTTGGTCTTCTAAAAAATTTAAAACAAATAATATTAAAAATAATGTGCGGTATGGGATTTGAACTCTGGTGGTTTGGTTCAGCAGTGTAAGGTATTACCAATGAGCATCAAGCTCCTTCTTGTAATTATGGAGTTAATTAATTACTTATCTTGTGCTCAGACAATAAATACCCCTTTATGGATTTTTGAAATTTTTTTGTAAAAACTTGTATAGGAAAATTTAGAGTTGTTACATTCTACCCTCCTTATAAAAATTTCGTCCTCGAAATTTGTAAAAGAAAAGTGTAACAGATTCAAGAAACTTTAGTGACTGAAGTACTGACAGTGTTTGAAAAAAAATAACAAGGTGGTGCAAGGGTTTTTTAAAAATGTGAAAAATGTGTGAAGGAATGGAAAAATGCGAAGGTTTTGGTAAGATTATAAAATAGGTGAGGGATTTTTTTTGGGTTAGGACAGATTCAAAGTATATGATTCAAGGAATATGAAAGATAAGATTAAAAGAACATGATTGTAAAGAATGTTTTAGTTGCTGGTTCTTGTGTTATATTGCTTAGGTTGTTCACATAGAACAGAACTGCATAGTATGGTTCTATACAGCTCTGACCTGCATGGGCCACCAACAAAACCTGTCACGCCCCGCTTCCCAGTATATGGGCAGATGTCGCGACAAGGCCGCAACGTATTTACTGTGAAGTAAATACGCTAAGCGTATCTAAGCAATATAAAAGTAAAGCACAAGAGATAGGATATAATAAACAACAACTTTATTTATTCACATTCTTTCTGTATAATGCATGAAAAGTAAATACAACTGAAATAAAAAGTGAAGCCTAAATAATGGCATAACAGAAAAGAAGAGTACTGAAATGAAAAATGTACAATGTACTAGAGTTCGGGGTCTTCACTGAACTGGTCCAAGTTTTCAGCACTGGGCTCGATCTCTGATGTGTCCAGATCACCTGACGCCATTCAAAGAAGAAAGAAAGAGAATGTCGTCAGCGAACAGGTCGGTCGGTAAGTCACAAAGATAAGGGAGAAATAGAATAGACAGAATAAGAAGGTAGCTTTTAAAGTTATATTATATTGTGATGTTAACGCTGTTGTTTGTAGCTTGATACTGAAGAATGCCAGTGTATACGAGAGGAGTCTCTATATGTAAGTCTACGGTAGCGCCCCGGCCGTCGATCCGAGGCCAAAAAGCGGAAACAAAAACTTTTGATAAACTTGAAACTGGCTCTAACGCAGACTTTAATCCCGGATCGAACCATTAACATTAGACTAACGATCTAAAGAGGGTTAGAAAAGCTATACCGATTGATCCGTGTCCTGCGGTCTTTAGCTACCATTTTTAGCTCCATGCGGCATCTCCGATCTCGCTCGATCTCCAATCTCCTCGTCGGAAAAGGCACCAAATCTATGAATCCTTTTACGGGCTCCCGCTTCGAACCGAAGCAACTCGGACACGAAGTTTGCTAGACGACGTGTCCAAGCTGAAATAGAGAATGTGTGTGATAACTTTGTCTCTTGACACTCTAGGATTCTCAATACATGAGATGGTTAGAATGGAGGTAGAGGATGATGCCAATGGTGGAACTTGTGAGCAAGAAGAAGAAATAAAGTAGAGAGCTTTTTGTTATTATGTTGAGATGAAGAAAAATGAGAGCGCTAGAATAAATCAAGAGCAACCCCAAGTCTAACATGGCTGCCCTCTCTCTCTCCAAGCATCATATCAATACAATAATCAATCATAAAATGTGAGATTTGCACAAATAATGATACCATGAGTCACTAGATTGCATATGCCACATTTAATGCACCTTATGATGAATTCCACTCACAATTTTCATAAGTAAGCATTAATCCAAATGTTTGCAACAATAAAAAGAACGACATCATCTAAAGTAAACTCGCGACGGATCACAAGAATACCCCTCACCTGTATATACATACCTACATCCGCATTCCTACTGAATGCAAATGGGATGAGACTAAAGTAATCCAACAAATCTAATACTAGGATCTGGCTTAAACCAAAGCCCACTAGTATGATCCGCCCGATCATGATCCGTGCACGACTGCACGTATATGATCGAACCCTGCCATAATACCATACGGCCTTTACAACGTTTCGCCTAAAACTTGAGAAACTGTCTGTGGGGGACTCTAAAGACTCGTCAATATTTTGGCTGTGGATTTAACCACTAGCACGTCAGTGGTACTAGCTGTACGTAACGGGCTGCCAGGTATTGACCAAAAGGGAGGCTGATAAGCGAACTCATCCAGACATCCTATTGAGCCCGTCAATGACAATATCCGTACAGTCCGGTCCGTTCGTCTATGAGCATCGCATGTCGGGCCTAAGGGGTTGGTAAAAGTCAGACCCCGAAAGCGGTACATGTCGTGTCGGAGTGTATCCCAGAACACCCTAAGATACTACTGGAATACCTACCAGTAAATCTCCTGTCTTGGCCAAGGACTTCGTGTAATGGCTCTCCTAGACACAGCGCGATCTCACCCCCAATACCGGGAGAGACGAAACCCCTGCCGATCCGCTCACTGCCTCCATGTGGCTCGGGACTGTACCCAACTAAAACCTGTTTGCACGACTCCTTTGAGCCATGGTAGGGTAGTAATCAAAGCACAGTAGGAACTCACACGAGACAAATGACGATCTCAGGTAGATGAACTAACCTGTACACATGTCACCAGGGAACTGCTATCTGACGTCAGGTATAATACCAACTAGCATGTTCCCGGCGAGTCATGTCCGGTGTACTCATAACCCAATGAGCACCTGTATACGTCTTAGGTGAACCAACTGACACCAATGGCTTGTGAGACCAGCCACCGCCCCTCGTCGGGGTCTTGATCGTATACACTAGTCTACTATCGGAGTGTCGATGCCCAGTCTCGAAACTCCCACGACTAGGGACACCTTTAAGGATGTGCTTATAGACTACCCAACTCTCACGTATATGATCGCCATCATACTGCTGGTACTCAAGCAAGAATCCTAAGGGCTCTATCAATGTGTAATAGTGATCTGTGATATCACCTGAAGCATGTATACGATGATAAAGATAAACCAGATAGCATACTATCATCTCGAGTAAGACTGTCCTACCGTCATAGGTCCTCCCTCAATCATTGCAATCACGTGCCTGCGATCTAATAATTGACTTTGAGGGCATTATATCCAACAATCTCCCACTTGCACTCAAGGCTAATTATTGCGATGTCGCATACTCACAGCCCGTGTGATACGAACACCCAACTCCTCTACTGATCAGTCTCACAAAGCCCGTTTGTGAAACTATTGTGTTCGAGAAATAGCCTCAGTGAGTGGATCCCCCTGTTGTTTCTTTCTATGTCTCTCTTTATCTCAAGTTCGTGGAGAAAGCCATCTCCCGAAATGAGCAATACCTGTCTTAGAATATGTCTGGATATCTGACGGGACCTGGTTCATAAATAAACTCCAAATCCAAACTTCTTAGACTTTATCGTCAACTGAACTTAATCAGTATCCTGCACCATGCCTCCCTCAGTTCTCGCTTGGACTTCCTGTCCAAACTACTGCCCCTCGTCAGAGGGAAAATTATAACTTTGACAGTCACTCTGTCATCCAGGTCACCTTGGAAGCCTGGAATGATAACCGTTTCCCGAAGGAGGCTGTCGTTTATCATATCCCTAGAACATCCACTTATGTTTTAAAACTGCTTCCGAATGTTTCTTCAGGATTGGATTAATATCTGAACTTATTGTAGCTAGTGCAAAAACAACATCTGGAGTGGTACTTAACATTTCATGATTGACTCAATTGCCTAAACAAGTGATATGCCAATCATGCGCAACCCTCTCCCCTTTAGTCTGTTAGACACCTTTAGAGAGGGTGACTCCATCACCTGCACTTATACTACCGTGCCAGGAGTCGTCCATTCTAAAACACCTGTAGAATGCTGTCTAAGTACCCAGATTGGGAAACTTCTCGAATCCAGATCTAAAACCATAGATCTAGTAATCAGAATGTCTGATATAATATCCAAGCCTTATGTGGAGAATCCACCGTGTGACAACCAAAGTATAACCGATCGTAGTATAGGAGTTTCACTTCCTACTATGTGTATGTCATCCAAATACCAGGACATCACACCCTACTACTTTCTTAACAGATCCATTCCCTATTCTGATGACGTCAAACCTATGACTGTCACATCAGAAATAGATGGTCTATCTCCGCTATCTCTGCTTTAGTCTATAAATAGACATAAGCTACTTGTCCACTATACTTCCGCTGCTCCCACTGACTACGAAAACCCTCTAGCAGAGTCATATACACATGCACTTCTAAAGCTAGTTTAGAACGACGCTATATTCATCCTCCTGCCGGGTCTCATAGTCTGGAACAACAGTAGTGTCAAGTCTGGGTAAACAAGAACCTCCCTGTCACCGTCCTTGAGGATACCGGAGTACCTCTCGGGTGCTTGAGGTTACCCACCATATCCGCGGAGTAGCCAATGGAATGTCAAACCTGATTGAATCTTTAGGTTCTTACCAAATTTCCAGTAATCGTTTGTGATTCTGGAATCACTTCCAGTTCTACCATACTTCCACTACTGTTTTATGAAAAAATCCATTTTTATTAAAACTGTGGCGAGTCAAGAACAATATCACTATTGATCTTCCAGATGGTAGAAAGTCTACTCTCGTCATAGCTCGGGTTAACCCACAAATAGCCATTACAGAAACGTGCCTTGAGTTATCCAGAGTCTGGTTTTAAGCATAAGCCGGACCACTCCATATACCTCAACAACGTTAAGATATGATCTATTCTATATACAATATAGAAACAGAGGCACTGATTTAATTGGAACCAGATTCAAATCATGCAGCTGTCTCCAGTGCATGTCAACTAAATGGAAGGAGGCCGATCAGCGTTACTCAACTTAGGAATGCATCCAGATATGAGTAACCTGAAAGAGAAACAAGTTTCTCAAAATCAATACTATCAACTGAATACTAAATACAAGTATCTACATCTTCGATCATCTTGAAAAATCCTGATACTTGCAACACCTGGTTCTCTACTTTATTCTTATACCTATAACTTCTCAAAACTTAGAACTTGCATTTCTACAAAACACTTGTCTAAAAACTAAAGAAGTCACAAGTAAACAGAATATAGTACGAGGACCAACCCCTCTGTTCTAATGGACACTGGACAATATACAATACTTTGTATAAGTCCTCTGAGTTGAATAACTCAAACCCTGTGCGTCGTAGGTTGAAAACTGTACTATGGTTATGAAGAATTACACCGCTGTTGAATGCTCCTTACCTAACCATCAACTGATATAGGTAAATGTCATGGACATAATTTCAAAAAGTTATATCTCACTTTATAAAAATAAACGTATACATATATCAGTTTGAAATTGGTGCATAACAATGGATATTTAGAACCAAATATTTGCCGTCCGGCAAAAACCAAGGTGATTTCCTCAAATATCACCAATTACAACAAATCCCGATATAATGAGGATGATCACCTAATTCCCAATAACTTACTCCCACTCATCATCTGTAAAACCATACAGATGTGAGAATCATACCTGGTAAATACATACCCTAGAGTAAGGGCTAATTGGGAAATCAGTTTTCTTTTAACAATACACAGTGAAACTGAAACATGAAAATATTTTGAAGAGGTATCCTGGTATTCCTAGTAATGCCTCTTCCATTATCAGATTCACAACTGTAACCATATATTTCTTTGCTATCTCTCCAAATCCCTTTATATGTCTTTAGTCATTACCTTCTGTACACCACCTATAGGCCAAATGGTTTTCTTTCTTCCCTACCGTTCGGCACCAGCCTATGGTTTGGAAGAAGACTATCCAATAAGCATAATAGGTGTACTTTCCTAATCCTAGGAGCACTCGCAACCCGAGTGAAGGTAAAGATGAAAGACAACTGAATAAACCTTATTCTTATTTCTCCTGAACCAGAATCCATCCCCGAACTGGAACAAGTTTCTTCGAGTTCGTATATAACCATACGATGGAGTATCCAATAACTGTGGATCTTCGTAGTGATACGGAGTGTTCTGGAGAAATACAAAGGTGAAATAGGAGTGGCGATGAAACACTTGGTTTGGTTGTGAATGATAGCAGTCGCAATTTACTTTGCCTTCTTTCTGATCCCTTTATTTGTCTTAACTTAATACCTTCTGTACACCTTTTAGGCCAAATGGTTTTCTTCATTCCCTACCGTTCGGCACCTGCCTATGGTTTGGATGAAAACTATCCAATTAGCGTAATAGGTGTACCGTCCTAATCTAAGGAATACTCGCAACCTGAGAGAAGGTAAAAGGAAAAGACAACTGAATAGTCCTATTCATTTTCTCCAGAACCGGATGTAGGGTTCCTAGGCACACTCATGAGTTCCACAACTGATCAACCATGGCAAAATCAAATTTTCCGAGTGCCGAGAAACCCTAATGCTAGATCGTTAACTAGAGAATAGGCGAAACTATAAGCTAGTAAACGACTTTACTTGCTAAATGAAAGAAACTACAACCTTTGTAGATCCGGTCCTCCACTTCCTTGGCTCCATGACGATGTCCCTTCGCTGCGATCATCAGATCCCGGACTCTCGCGGTGGTTTCATCGAAGAAATGATCGGGCTAGGTCGTCGACTTCGATGCCGAAGATGATCTACGTCGAGGCAACTCAAACTCGAGCTCCAACTTCACCAAGTCATGAAACTTGTGAAGGAAACACCCTATACTACTTGCCAAGTGGTAGAGGATGAAGAAATAGGAAGTGGGTTCACTTTGGATTTGGATTTCTCACTCTTTTTCTCATTTCACCATTGATGCTAGCAAGCTTTTATGAAGCTTGATGAAGATGAAGATGAAGAAAGAAAAAAATGAATTATTTTAAAAAGAAAATCCAAGTCATTCTTATCATAATGCAACCATGGTTGAGTGTAGAGAATTAACTAGGGTTTAGTTAAATGGTTAGGTTAAGAGATGGAGACAAAATGGTCACTTAGTCAAAGATGCATGAAGCATCAAGAAGCTTCTTATATAAAACAAAAGCAACCATTTAGTTTCCTTTTTCTTTTAACCAAAATAAATAAAGTAAATCAAACCTTAACCATTTATCTAAACATGGTGTATAGCATACACACACCCAAGTTTGCATGTATCATCAAACATGATACAAACTAGTGCACAAAACTATATCATATATACAATGTGCACATCAAGTGAGAAAATCCATCTTAAGTGAACCAATACTAGTTAATGCAAAGTAATATATCAAATATATAATTATACATTAAATCATTAAATCAACACTTGATTTAACGATCCGGTCATATCGCATATGACCGACTAATATCCAATGTACCGACTTATCGAATCAATCCTCGATTCGATAACTAGGTTATATCGCATACAACCAATCGATACATTCATCGCGAGAATAGAATACGGTATCACATACACGCATTATTCTCGGTCCCGCACATATCTCATATGCGCTCCTATTTCGTTTCGCTTGAGCCAGAAAACCTCTGTGTAGGACTCTAAAGACTCGTCAATACGCCGGCAGCAGGTGATGATCATATCAAACACCCACAAGCCGCAAGCGGTCTACTAAACGTAACGGCCACCCGGGTATTGAGCGATCAGAAGATCGACGGGCAAGCCCGCTCACACTCCTGTGAATCCAACCAGTAACACTTACCGTACAGTCCGGTCTCGTCGTCTGATATGTCGCATATCTTGCCTAGGGGTGGTAAACGTCAGACCCCAATACCTCGATAAGTCATGTCGATATGAGGTCTATAACAGTTCGAGAAACTACTGGTAACACTTACCAGTAAATCTCAGCAACCCTGGCCAGGGATTTCTGGTTATAGCCAATCGAACACAGCGCAACATCAACTCCCTATACCGGGAGAGACGAATCCTCTCCTATCGCTCATTGCCTCCATATGATTCGGGACTGTACCCAAAAACCACCATTTTGCACGCCCTCTTGGACGTGGTAAGGTGGAAATCAAAGCACAGTGGGAATCACACAAGACTCTATGACGATCTCGGGTCTACAGACTAACCTGTACCAGTGTCACCAGAGAACTGCTATCTGACGTGAGGTATAATACCATCTGGGAGTTCTCGGCGAGTCCGTCCAGTGTACCCAGTCTCCACTGAGCACCCGTATATCATCTCTGATGTCAAACACCAATGGATATGGGATCATCCATCGCCCATCTATATGGGTCGAGAAGGTATACGCTAGTCTACTCTTGTATATCGATGCCCCGTCTCGATACACCCACGACTAGAGACCTTGAAGGATGTACTTATGGACTACCATGTCCCCACTAGTATGATCTACATCATAGTCCAGGTAGTCAAGTACACATCCTAAGGGCTTTACCAACATGTAACAGAGAGACAATCAGTGTACACGTTAAGATAAAGAGCAACCAGATAGCATACTATCATGTCGAGCAAGAAAGTCCTCCCTATATATGTCCCAGCATCCACTACAATATACATCCTATGTACAGTAATGGCCTCTAGGGCATACATATAACTAACACCGGAAACCATCTTCGAATCTGGAACAAGTTCCTTCGAGTTCTTATATAACCATACGATGGTTTTATCCAATGGAAGTGGATGTTCGTAGTAACTACGAGGTGTTCTGGAGAAAAGGGTAAAAGTAGGAGTGGCAATGAGGTATGCAACTCAGACAATCCAAAAGCCAGTGTTTTAAGAAGGTTCGGTTAATCTTGGTCACTAATTCATAGTGTAGGATCGGGCCATGGTCGCTGCCAAAGAGAGAGAGAGAAAAGAAACACTCTGCGTGCACTCTAACCTAGATCAGAATGGTTATCAATTTATCTAATCAGGAAACCTCCCACTGTATCCTCAAATTCTCCTCTAAACCTGAAAGAAGAATTAATCGGGATCACCCAAGGAGTAAACCAACTCATCAGTGGGAATCGGGATCCAACTATCATCGCATGATAACGTGACGGAATCCACTCACGTTATCATACTCCAGAAGGTATGCGCATGCCTGGCAAGTTTCAGTTTCATTAGAAACTCCCGATGTGATTTTTACCCCATGCTCTTATGACCTTGACTAAGGCCAACAAATCATAAGTCACATGTCAAGTTCTACCCGTTATTGTCCAGGTTAATTTGAACCCACCCATACAAGCCCTTGACTAGGGCCAACAAGGCTGTACGACTGTCCCAAACCAACGCATCTATCTATGCAGCAGAGAAGTAACAAATAGCTACCATACACTATGCCTTGACTAAGGCCAACAAACATAGCATGAATACTAAGTGCTACTTTTCTGAAATGACGGAGGGCTACGAATGGTTTTTGGCGAAAAACCTTTAACGTAATGAACTTGATATCGTTAAAGGAACCAGATAGTTTTTTACAAAAATATAGTGGCGAAAACCTTTGCTAAAGAGGTCACTCCTGGTGAAGGGATCTCGGCTCTTTCCCCGTAGAATGAGGTGCAGGATATTCCAAATGAATACCGCGATGCAAAGCAAAAAGTAATCGACTATAGTGAAGTTAATACCCTGACGCAAACTTCTGTCCAAGGGGTCACTCCCGATGAAGGGATCTCGGTCCTTGCCTCGTAGAATGAGATGCTGGATATTCATAACCGAATACCACTGTGCAAAACAAAAGAGAACGTCCTTGTAATAACAGCTTTTTGAAAAATGTTCCAACAACATCGAATATGTTTGTTTTCCTTGCATTGATCAAAATCAACACAATCCCATCAATTAATTACACCACAAAAGAACGAAAATATAATGTACTTATATGCCATCCGCATTCGCCACTGGGTCCCGTCATCACCCGTTAGGTTACTTAACTAACGACAGAACGGGGACTGGACTAGCGCGGGTGTAAAACATATACAACATCTACTAGTATATATATCAATATATAATAATCGCTCCAGGCATGATAAATGCAACATTACAGAAAAATAATAAGTATCATAGAACAATACAGATAATCTGGGAGCCCCGGATTTTCTTTGAGCCGCAAGTGAAACCCGACGTTCCCCTGGTCATGTGGATAGCCTGTGCAATGAAAACCTAGACCCCTATGGGTGCGGCAAGTTACCCGCCAAAACCTAAAGCGAGGAAGCCCCCTTCAGCAAAGTGAATGGACCACCCAGCACTTCACAGAATCCAGTAACCTGAGCACCCCTCCTTGGATCAACCTATACCCCCTACGAGTGCGGCGAATAGCCCTCTAATTCTAGAGTGAAGCCCCCTCCGTCTCAAAGCCATGAGATGCGGGCCCGTTGCCCTCTAGAACCAGGCTATCTATGCACTCCTCCGCGGGGTAATCCTAGTACAAAAAATAAAATATATGCACAACAGGTACATTGACTTCAACCCGGTCGTGCCCCAAAAGAATAATATACAAATAGACAGTGACGGTAGTCCACATGTCGGATGCTCGCCCCGCAATATCAAATGTACAAATAATACTAGATTGCACTAACATTGCACCAAGCTATCCACCACGACAAATCCGCAACAACACAGCACAACACAGAACATCAATGTGAATGTCACGTTCGCAAATCCGTCTAAAAGATCTATAGCAATTAGACAAGATTTACCGCTCGAATGACATTCACGGTCATAGATGGTAACGTAAGTACTGCGAACAAACTTATTTAAATTTCGATCGACAAAATTTTCCGAAGTGGGCCCCAAGCACAAATCCAGTACTGTAACAAATATGGGCCCAAACAAAATATTCCAGAAACCGCAATTCCACACAAAAGACCAGCGCAAGAAAAATGGTGCACTGAAGCCACATAACTGCGGCGGAACCGCGGCCAAAACGTGGGTATTGCCGCGGTTCCGCGGCGTTACTGTGGACTCACGCTACCAAATTTCTTCAGAAGTCTTAAAAAAGCCTGCCTGATTTTCTGAAATACCCAAAATAATTTTTTGACCCCAAAAAAATTTCGACAGAAACTCGGAAAATTGATATGCGGTTTCGGAAATTTTGATCGATCGATATTTTAAACATGTTAGAACAAGCTAGTAATGGTTAATGGAGTGGCTCTGATACCATGTAAGTCTACGGTAACGCCCCGGCCGTCGATCCGAGGCTAAAATGCGGAAACAAAAACTTTTGATAAACTTGAAACTGGCGCTAACGCAGACTTTAATCCTGGATCGAACCATTAACATTAGACTAGCGATCTAAAGAGGGTTAGAAAAGCTATACCGATCGATCCGTGTCCTTCGGTCTTTAGCCACCATCTTTAGCTCCATGCGGCATCTCCGATCTCGCTCGATTTCCAATCTCCTCATCGGAAAGGGCACCACATCTATGAATCCTTTTACGGGCTCCCGCTTTGAACCGAAGCAACTCGGACATGAAGTTTGCTAGCCGACGTGTCCAAGGTGAAGTAGAGAATGTGTGTGATAATTTTGTCTCTTAACACTCTAGGATTCTCAACACATGATATGGTTAGAGTGGAGATAGAGGATGATGTCAATGGTGGAACTTGTGAGCAAGAAAAAGTAAGAAAGTAAAGAGCTTTTTGTTATTATGTTGAGATGAAGAAAAATGAGAGCGCTAGAATAAATCAAGAGCAACCCCAAGCCTAACATGGCTGCCCCCTCTCTCTGCGAGCATCATATCAACACAATAATCAATCATAAAATGTGACATTTGCACAAATAATGATTCCATGAGTCACTAGATTGCATATGCAACATTTAATGCACCTCATGATGAATTCCACTCACAATTTCCACAAGCAAATATTAATCCAAATGTTTGCAACAATAAAAAGAACGGCATCATCTAAAGTAAACTCGCGACGGATCATAAGAATACCCCTCACCTGTATATACATACCTACATCTGCATTCCGACTGAATGCAAATGTGATGAGACTAAAGTAATCCAACAAATCTAATACTAGGATCCGGCTTAAACCAAAACCCACTAGTATGATCCGCCCGATCATGATCCGTGCACGACTGCACGTATATGATCGAACCCTGCCATAATACCATACGGCATTTACAACTTTCGCCTAAAACTTGAGAAACTGTCTGTGGGGGACTCTAAAGACTCGTCAATATTTTGGCTATGGATTTAACCACTAGCACGTCAGTGGTACTAGCTGTACGTAACGGGCTGCCAGGTATTGACCAAAAGGGAGGCTGATAAGCGAACTCATCCAGACACCCTATTGAGCCTGTCAGTGACAATATCCGTACAGTCCGGTCCGTTCGTCTATGAGCATCGCATGTCGGGCCTAGGGGGTTGGTAAAAGTCAGACCCCAAAAGCGGTACAAGTCGTGTCGGAGTGTAGCCCAGAACACCCTGAGATACTACTGGAATACCTACCAGTAAATCTCCTGTCTTGGCCAAGGACTTTGTGTAATAGCTCTCCTAAACACAGCGCGATCTCACCCCCAATACCGGGAGAGACGAAACCCCTACCGATCCGCTCACTGCCTCCATGTGGCTCGGGACTGTACCCAACTAAAACCTGTTTGCACAACTCCTTTGAACCGTGGTAGGGTAGTAATCAAAGCACAGTAGAAACTCACACGAGACAAATGACGATCTCAGGTCGATGAACTAATCTGTACACATGTCACCAGGGAACTGCTATCTGACGTCAGGTATAATACCAACTAGCATGTTCCCGGCGAGTCCTGTCCGGTGTACTCATAACCCAATGAGCACCTGTATACGTCTTAGGTGAACCAACTGACACCAATGGCTTGTGAGACCAGCCACCGCCTCTCGTCAGGGTCTCGATCGTATACACTAGTCTACTATCGGAGTGTCAATGCCCAGTCTCGAAACTCCCACGACTAGGGACACCTTTAAGGATATGCTTATAGACTACCCAACTCTCACGTATATGATCGCCATCATACTGCTGGTAGTCAAGCAAGAATCCTAAGGGCTCTATCAATGTGTAATAGTGATCTGTGATATCACCTGAAGCATGTACACGATGATAAAGATAAACCAGATAGCATACTATCATCTCGAGTAAGACTGTCCTACCGTCATAGGTCCTCCCTCAATCATTGCAATCACGTGCCAGCGATCCAATAATTGACTTTGAGGGCGCTATATCCAACACTATATACCAGAGACTAGAGGCAAGTATAGTACAAGGAACCGTTTATGCCATGGTACAACAGCAACTGGATTCATGTTAGGTGTATTAAGTCTTACTGTCTCGTGCCACTTTTAACACCTTCTGTACCAATCTACCCCTTAAACCCCGAGATGTCTTGTTTGTATTATATTGTATTGATTGTATAATTGGATGACTGACCGAAACCATGATATCAGTAAACGGATGTAACCGTAGAATCATGTAAATGGAATAACTGGGGAACCATGTAAATGGAATGCATATCCATGGTTCGGTTCAGCCAAGTTTTATAGATTGATAATTGGATTCATGGATTCATATTGAATTGTAATATTGAAGATTGTAGATTGTAGATTGTAGATTGTACTTGAATCATATTCAAGTCAGATTATAATGAGACTCGCTCTGAGTCAGACAATTAGAAAAGTAAATTGAAGTCTTGATTGTTTTGATGTTATCGGTAACCGCTGCACATGGACGGCAGGATTTATGTCTTTTTCAAAGATGATTACCGTATTGATAACACCATTATTAAGTTGTCTACCTTAAATAGGCAAGCACCCACTTCTCCGGCTCCCTGAGGTTCAAGAGATTGGTCCCGCTTAAACCTATGTTTACTAGGGTCCTTAGGATAATTTATAGAACTTGAGGGGGTTTTATGTAAAATACTTTTATATACTTTTCAAAATACACCCCAAGTATTTATTATTCGTCTTTAGAGTTGTAATGAATGTAGATTTTATATTGTGATATTTCTAATGAAAATATCCTAATTTCATAAATAAAGGTATTTATTTGTAATATTTTAGTGTATGGAGTTCATGGTATTTTAGTGTAAAATGATTCTTGTGACATTTTTAGAAAAAAAGTGGAATATTTATAATAATTCAAAATAGATATTTTTATGTTACATATACATATATTTATATGAAAATAATTTTTTGTATATATATAATATTCTAGAAATTTTGTTTACTTAAGATGTCGTATTTTAAATCTTTCGAGACCGAATGCTCCTTGCGGAGGTCTACATTTCGCACTACTAAGTCCGAGAATTTGCGATAATTCGCACCATCCCGAACGGGTTTCCCAAATGGGTTGTAGCGGCGCTTTGCAAAGATTTGTATAAATACTAATCATTAAGAAAACGGTTTTATTAATTATGGTATTTATTTGTAAAGATGTCGATTTCCCGTATTCTATGTTCCCGAGGGTATTATGCTATGTTGCATATGGGTGTGTGAGGAGATAGATCATTACCTCGTGATCTAGTTAAAGGTATAGCAAGTTTTGTGATGTTAAATGTAGAATTGAAACTATGTGGTATTTAAATGAAAAATACGGTAAAATGAAATAGTAATTACTTTATGATATGAAATTTGATCAATATGGTTGATTAGTGATTAATAGTCAACATTTAATGGTTTAAGCATAATTGTATTAAAGAAAAGTGAGGTTTTATAAAGAAACCGAATCGGAAATCGGATTTGTTCCGATTTCGTTGGGTTTTGTAATTTCGTATTTTTAGAAAGAAAAAGGAAGATAGAAATGGGACTTACGGGTTTAGGACAACAAAAAGAGGGAGATTGATCGGGAGGAGTCGCCGGTGCGTCGTTTCGTCGCCGGGAGCTCCTAGGATGGTCGTCGGAAGTTTGCCAGAAAATTCCCCGTCTTCGCTTCTTCCTCGTTTTCAAAGTACACAAGGTTTCTAATGATTTCTTGAGAGTTGGCTCAGAGTTTTGGGGTGAGGGGCTAGTGTGTAGGTTTGGTATTTATAGGGTTAGGGTAGATGAAGGGTTTTAAATTAAAAATGTAAAAAATGTATTAAAAATTCATTAAAAATAGAGTAAATAGGGATTAATGGTGTCTCTGGAACCGATCTAATTAAATGGAGTGTGCATGGGGTATGAGAAGACCAAAAGCCAGGATTTTCCTGTTGATGACTCGGCCGACCGGCCTAGTCCGGCCAGCGGCGCCGTCCCGAGTCGGCCGGTCCTCCGGCCGACTCGGCCGAGTCAGGCCGAGTCGGGAGCTCGGGAGGTGGGGGGTCGCCTGATGTAGCCTCTGGTATATTTATTATTTCAGGTGTGTGGGAAAATTTGGAGTTATCACGTGTTGACTGTTGGTCTTCTAAAAAATTTAAAACAAAATATTATTAAAAATAATGTGGGGTATGGGATTTGTACTCTGGTGGCTTGGTTCAGCAGTGCAAGGTATTACCAATGAGCTACAAGCTCCTTCTTGTAATTATGGAGTTAATTAATTACTTATCTTGTGCTCAGGCAATAAATACCCCTTTATGGATTTTTGAATTTTTTTTGTAAAAACTTGTATAGGAAATTTAGGGTTGTTACATCTCTGAACCGTCGAGATTTGGAACTAGGGGACTATGCCATGGCTCCGTTTGTTGATGTCGCGCATGTATCCTGCTGGAGAGAGGAAGAACGCTGTTGGTTGATCTTTAGGCTGTGGATGCCGCCGTCGAGACTTGGAACTAGAGACTTCGCCATGGCTCTGAGGTAGTCTCTAGGTTGTCTGTGAACCGTCAAGATTTGGAACAATGGGGCTTTGCCGTGGTTCTGTTTTGCTGACGTCGTATCTGCTTCTGGTTGGGACGAGAAGGAACGCCGTTATTGATTTCTAGGCTGTAGGTATAGCCATCGAGATGTGGCTTCCCTTTAGCGAAGCCTAGTGGGACGATATGGTTCCCTTTTCGTTTGTGCCCATGGATTGTATACAAGGGTCAATATTGAACCGCTTGTAGGGCAGAATTTCATTTTTTTTTTTGTATTTCTTTCCGCGATGCTCTATCATTTCAGGTTTTTATATCGTGATTGCCCAATCATTTCGGCTATTTTTCGTGGTGCCCAATCATTTCGGCTATTTTTCTTTTCTTCTACTCGCTGCTTTTTATTGTGAGTTGCCCAATCATTTCGGCTATTTTTTGTGCATATATTTTACTTGCTGGTTTTTGTTGCAAGTTGCCCTATCATTTTGGCTATTTCTTATGCATTTATGGCTCGCTAATTTTTTGCTGTGATTATGGAACTCCAGACCTAATACCAATCTTAGCATCAGTATCGCTGTGACTGGAATATTGCCAGGAGCGAATCATCATTGCCGTGAAAGGACTTGGAATTTGATACCGATTTAGGCATCAACATTGCTACCACTGGGACATTTCCAGGAGAAAATCATCATTTGCCTTTGTCGGTTCGAACAAAGGTGTCTTAGCAAACAGGGTTAGGATCCTGTCGATTAAGGCTTTTGACTTCATGATCCGTAAGGGTCTCATAAAGGTGTTTCTCCCCATGAGTCGTGAGGATCTCATAGATGCGTTTTCTTCTTAGGAATCGTGAGAATTCTTAAGTGTGTGTTCTCTTATAAGTCGTAAGGATCTTACAAGAGTATTTTCTCCTTGTAAGTCGAGAGGACTTACAAGTGTTGTTCACCACATGAGGACATTCCTCGTCGTTGGAGGGACTTGGTGAGGGAAACGTTTATTTGTGCCCATGGATTGTATACAAAGGTCAATATTGAACCGCTTGTAGGGCAATTTGGGGAGTGTGATGGCTTAAGAACAGGTTTAGATCCCTGTAACTTAAGGCATTTGAATCCTACGAGCCATGAGGGTCTCATAGGGGGAATTTTCCTTACGAGTCGTGAGGAACCCATAAATGCAATTTCTCCTTAGGAATCGTGGGGATCCCTAAGTGTGTTGCTCCGTTGTGAGTCGTAAGGATCTTACGCAGGTATTTTCTCCTTACAAGGTCGAGAGGACCTTGCAGGTGTCTTTATTTTAACAAGATTGCGCCCTTTTGGGTTTTCACAAACTTGCCGGTAGTCCTGCTGTTTTTACTCACGGCGACCTTTCAGGTTTTCGTCCGTGCCCATTTCGCTTGTGGACGTACCCCCTTTTTTTTGTTTTTTTTGCACGATGAAACTCTCGAGAATAGTTTCGCCGCATGTGATCCATCCGTTTGCCGGTGGGATTTGAGTTACAGTCCTTACTACAGGGATTTTTGGACTTGTATTCCATTATCGCCAAGTTTGAGGTGACGTTGTTAGTTTAGGGACTTCTCGGTCCATTGTTAGTTTAAAGACATCTCGGTCCAATGTTAGTTTAAGGACATCTCGGTCCATTGTTAGTTTAGGGATATCTCGGTCCATTGTTAGTTTTAAGGACATTACAGTCCGTAGCTAGTTTAAGGACGTTGCGGTCCATTGTTAGTTTTAAGGACGTTACGGTCCATAGATAGTTTAAGGACGTTACAGTCTGTAACTCTCCATGTTTGAGACGGAGTACTTTTGGGTACTACTCTTAGAGTTTTGACTCAAGAAGATAGCGAACGGACATAGGCGTCGTCATCTATCATTGACCTGGGCCGTGACTCGTCAGGCGTAGTATTTTTTCAGGAATCGGCCGTTTATTGGCCAGAAGGGTCTTTCGCCATGCATATCCATGAGCAAGTAGGCTCCACCTTGGTAGACCTTGTCTATGATGTACGTACCCTCATAGTTCGGCTCGAATTTCCTCCATTTGGCACGGTTGGGGATCATAGGTCTTTTCACGACTGACATGAGTTCGCCTTGGCGGAATGTCCTCGGCCTAGTCAATCTTTCGTATAAGCGTGTCATCCTTACTTTGTAAGCTTTTAGGTTTTATTGCGCCATGAGATGAGTTTCATTGAAAGCATCGAGCTCCTCAAGTCGAAGATGGCCATTCTCTTCATCCGTTAGTTTGTACCGAATCGCCACTCGTAGAGAGGGTAGCTCTATCTCCAAGGGAAGTAGCACTTCCGTGCCGAATACTAACGCAAATGGCGTTGTGTTCGTGGCCGTCTTGAACGTAGTCCGATAGGCCCAGAGAGCTTCATGCAATCTCTCATGCCAGTCCTTTTTTATTTCTGGACACTGTTTTCTTTATGATCTTTGTCAAGGTCTTGTTGAAAGCCTCATCTAGACCGTTATCTCGGAGATTATAAACTGAAGAATATCTCCAATCTATTTTATGTTGCTGTGCGAAACGACTGATTTTATGGCTTCTGTAGGCCGGCCCGTTATCCAAGATGATCTGCCGTGGAGTGCCGAACTGATAGATGACATGTGTCCTGAAGAAATGGAGGATGTTCTCTGTCTTCACTTCTCTTAACGGGATTGCTTCTGCCCATTTAGAGAAGTAATCGGTTGTTGCTAGTATGAACCGATGTCCCTTGGATGATGCTGGCTCGATGGGCCCGATTATATCGGTTCCCCACATTTCGAATGGCCAGCGAGCCAACGTTGGGTGTAGCAGATTTGGATACTGGTGGATGAAGTCCCCGTGAATTTGGCACGAGTGACACTGCTTCGCATATTCGAGGCAGTCCTGAACCATTGTGGGCCAATAACAGCCCATTCTTTTGATCTTCAGCTTCATCTTTGGCCCGTCTTGATGTGAACCGCAGAGTCCGTCATGAGTTTCTTGAATGACCCTTTTCGCTTCTTCTGGTCCCAGGCATCTCAGCCATAGACAATCGAATGATCTCTTATAAAGAGTACCATTGACAAAGGCGAAAGACAGGGCTCGCTTCATGAGTTGATACCTTGACGACGCGTCTTTGGGCATTCGATGTGTTTTGAAGTAGTCTATAAAGACTTCTCTCCAATCCTTCACCCTTTCTTCATCCTCCAACTGGAAGGCCTCTTGTTCAGTTACTTCCTCTCCTTGAGATGTCTTCGGAGATATTTCTGTTGGTGCGAGAATCCGGCGACTTTGCACAATGATCTTTACGTCATTGAGGTTTTTGTTAGCCAGTTCTTTAACGAGTTTGGCTAACATATCTGCCTTACTATTTTCTGCATGCGGTATGCTTTCCAGGGTATAGGAGAGGATTTGCGTCAGCAATTGCTGCACTCTTTTACCATACCTGATCAGTTCTGGTTTGCACGTCTGATAGTCGCCATTTACTTGGCTAACGACCAGCTGGGAGTCTCCATAGATGAGGAGGTTTTCGATCCCCATGTTGACAGCAATCTCGAGACCCGCTATCAAGGCTTCATACTCAGCTTCATTGTTTGTTCTTGGCTCCATTAAGGAAAGGGAAACGCATAATCCCTCCTTATGGAGTCACGAAGATAAGGCCTACCCCGGTTTTAATCATGGGGTTGTTTTGCTTTCGCTTCTTCAAGGGGGATGCTCCATCGAAGTAGAGTTCCTATCGGGTATCACTCCCTTCTTTCCCCCCGTCGATTGCGTCAAACGCGTGTTCGTCCGACAACTCGCAGCTCAAGGGAGAGTCGGCAGGTATCGGATGTTCAGCGAGGAAGTCGGCGATGGCCTGACCTTTTATTGCCTTGAGGGGTCGATATACTATCGAGAACTCCATCAAGAGGAAGGCCCAATTGGCAAGCCTTTCCGTTAGCATGGCTCTTGACATCAAATACTTGAGAGGATCCACCTTCGATATGAGACGGGCCTCATTTGCCAAGGCGTAATGTCAGAGCTTTGTTACTGTGAAGATCAGTGCCAGGTAATGCTTTTCGATGGGGGAGTAGTTATTTTCTGCCCCTAGGAGAACTCGACTCAAATAATATAGAGCTATCTCCTTCCCCTGGCCGTTCTCTTATGCCCATAACGCGCTTAATGAACCTTCAAGGGCTGTTGTGTACAGGATGATGGGCTTTCTTTTGACCGGCGTGGTCAGTACCAGCAGGTTCTGCAGATATTGCTTGATTTCGTCCAGTGTGCTTTGGCATTTACGATCCCAAACGAACGGGATCCCCTTCTTCATCAGATGACTGTAGGGGCGGTATTTACCGGAGAGGTTAGCTATGAACCGCCGGATATACGCGAGCTTTCCTTGGAGAGACCGCAATTGCTTGAGAGTTCTTGGTGAAGGCATTTCCATAATCTCCATGATCTTCGATGGGTCTATTTCGATACCTCGGTGTCGTATGATAAATCCTAGAAACTTTCCTGAGGAAACTCCAAATGCGCATTTCAGAGGATTCATCTTCAGATTATATTTCCGAAGACGCTGGAACACTATTTTCAAATGCTCCCAGTGCTCCTCGTATGATTTGCTTTTCACCATGAAGTCGTCGATATAACATTCAACAATCACATGTACGAGGTCATCGAAGATATTTGTTATGTCTCTCTGGTAGGTGGCGCCAGCGTTCTTCAGACCGAATGGCATTACTTTGTAGCAAAATATGCCCAGCGGAGTCCGGGAAGCAATGTGCTTTTGGTCTTCAGGGTGCATCTTGATTTGGTTGTACCCCGAGGATCCGTCCATGAAGGAGAAGACTTCATAGGTGGATGTGTTATTGATCATTAACTCGGTGACAGGCACTGGAAAGTCGTCTTTCGGACAAGCTTTGTTAAGGTCCCGAAAATCTATGCAGATACGTACTGTCCCATTTTTCTTCATTACCAAAACGATATTGGCGATCCAATCAGGATATTGAACTTCTTGGATGAAGCCGGAGTCGATTAGCTTCTTGACTTCGGCATTGATACTCATCTCAAGCTCGAGCCGCATTCTTCTTGGCGTTTGTTTGACTGGCTTGACGTCCGACGATATTGCCAGTTTATGCACAGCTATCTCTAGGTCTAATCTCCGGATCTCGGAATAGTTCCATGCGAAACAGTCTTTATACTGTATAAGCACGTCTTTTAACGTGGCTACCTATTTCTCAGACGGCAGCTCACCGACGAACGTTGGCCTTGGCTCGTTTGCCATTCCCAAGTCAATTTTTCTCAGGTTGTCTGCTTGGTGTGTATCCCATCTTCCAACTTTTTTGGCGCCGGTGGAAATTCTGAGATCACCTCATTCTCATCTTCATTTGTGAAGCATTGGGAGAGGTTGTTCATATTCTCGTGCTCTCCTTCCTTTGAGAATGTTATCATATGGCAGGTGCGAGCTCGTTTTCAAGCTCGATGCTGATCTAGACTTTCCCTCGCAGTGTAAGTTGTTCTCGGCTCATGCTTTCGTGGCGGGGCTACCCTCCAGCTGTCGGATAGAGAAAACCTGCCTTGCTGATACTGATCTTCAACCCAGTCTTTGAAGGTGAAGCAGTCTTCAAGAGGATGTCCCACTACTCGGTGGTAGGAGCAATAATCCAGGTGATGGACCTCGTCTATTTGTTCGGGGCGCTGAGACTCCGGGAACACCATCATTTGATGTTTTATGACATGGTCGAAGATTTTTCTTGTCTTGTTTTGAGGGAAGGAGTACTCCCGACCCATCTTTCTCATAAAAGACGGGTTCTAGCTGACTTTTCCTTGCTCGCGTGGCTTCTTGGATCCGCTACGCTATTTTTGGACGTCGTCCCTGTTCTTGACCTTGCTGTTGTTTCTACGTCGGGCTTTCTTTTTGCTACAAGAGCGCACAGCGGGTTGGGAGTGAAAGGAATCGTCATCCTCCGTAGCCTGCTGAATGATACGCTGCGTCCTAGCTTTTTCGTAAATGGCCATTTCACGGCTGTGGTCATCCTGAACCCTTTGACCTGCTTCTCTTATTAGCTTGTCAATCTGCTCTTCGAATAACGGACTTGATATACGTACGGCGGGATCTCATTCTGGTTCGACATCAACGCTGTCCGGAAATGTATTTGCTTCTCCGCCGGAGTTATTAATGACACGGCAGCCATAGAATCGCTCCTGTTTCTTGGACCGAACGTATCCAAGGCCAGTCGTCCCCATTCTCCCGTAAGGCATCTTTCGCTGAGTCCCGGGAACGTCCCAAATCTTGTTATAGAACTGGGCTTGTTGGGCAGTCTGTTTGAATGGTACGCCCTGGCATCTCAATAGCCTTTTCAGTCTGTCCATGTGATATCTGGGTAGACGGATTGGTTGAAGCTCGTCGAGCGCAGGTTCGGCACCGTGCCATACTTCTTTCTCCACTTTAGTCTCCGTGGATTTGTAGAAAAGGATCGCCTTCTGTAACATTTCAGAAAAATAAAATATTATTTTTGGGAATTTTTGTAATTAAATAATAAATATATTGAATATTTTAATATTGCGGTATAATTAAATACCGATAATTTGGGAAAATTTTGGAAAATTACAAAGTTACTGGAATGAGGGTGCTTTATTGGATTTAAGCAAATTATGAAATTTTATGATTTATTATACACTATTTTAATGCTAATCGCGGTTAAATATCGCTAATCGCGCATTAAGCATGTTTTGTGCACATATGGCATGCACATGTCATTTTTACATAGTTACATTTTCTCTCATGACTCCTCTTCATTTTTCACTTTGGGTTTTGTTTTGATTAAAGTGAGAAGAGATAAGAAAAGATAAGAAAGGAAAAGAAAATAAAAAGAAAGAGGAATAAAGAATAGAATAGTGAGGGATGGGCATGAGAGAGAGAGGGTGAGGGGTCAAACCTTGGACCAAGGCTCCCATTCCTTCTTCATTCTTTCATCATTTTCTTCCCTCATTCTCTCATGGCAGCACCTCCTCCCTCCCCCTCTTCAAGCCACAAAGCACCATAAAAAACAACCCAAAACCCCATCTCCATTTCATTAAAAATGTTCATAAGCTCATGGCAAACACTTTGGACCTAGAAAGCAAGGATTTTGAGCACTTGGGGAAACTCAAGGATTTTCTTGAGTTGCCAAATGAGCTAATTTCTGCACCATTAGCATTATATTTCCACTATCTTAGCACCCATACATGATTAGAAGTGTTTTGATGTAGTTTAGTGAACTTTGAAAATTCCTAGTTAGGGTTTTGTGGAATTCTTGAGTTGTGATGTGTAATGGAGCTTAGTAGAGGCCACAAAAACCCCCTAGTGCTAGAATTCAGACCCTAAACCTGAGACTTAACCCTGGAACGCGAGCTTTGAATTTCTGCCGACATTGAAATTGTGAGAATTGTGATAGGAAAACTGAATTTGCTAACACCCGGAGACTTATAAAATTATTTAGCAAACACAGAGAAGTGTGCAGGCACCTAGTAAGCATCACCCAAGACCCCAGCCCCTATACCCTCACCCAGGCCGCAAATAAATCCCCTCTGGCCGCAAATTGCCACCAGACCTGGTCTATTTTGGTTCGTGCTTGTTCTGTAGATCCATCTCCAGTAAAATAGACCCTTTACATATGCAAAATTGACTAATTTGGCCTGGAGTAAAATCTGGGACCATTTCCTTGTGTTGCTGTTTTGATTCGGGGTTTTGTTTTGCGTATTTTGAATTCTGGATTTTAGAAATTTGGTTTTAACTCGATAGTTTGACATTTGTACGACGATATCGAGAGTTGTTTGGTGGTTTTGAAGGCGTAGTCCGTAGGTTCGAACCTATAGGCTTTTAGCGTGTTGTTTTGGCTTTGATTTGGATTTTAATGCGATACGATACGTTATGATGTGTAGGTACCTCACGTGGACTTCAAGACGAAGAGGATGAGCGTGGCGTCATCGACTCCAGAGAGCGAAGATCAAGGTGAGTAGATATATATCTACAGGGGAAGTCGGGTGGATGGCGTATAGCACCCCCGCAATTTCGTAAGAATATGATGTGATGTGATATTGATGTACATTTATACGCTATTGTGAGATATGAACCTTAGCAAATGAAAGGCTAAAGGAGATTATGGGTTTAGTGTTAGATAGAATTGAAGAAAGGACTTTAGTTGATTCCTTAGTCACGAAACCCTAGAGTAAAGATTTGCATACACGCACATACACACACTCGCATACATTTACTCCTTTGTGCGTATTGAGGATGTCATATATATATTCGTATTCATATGCATGGATGATGAGGATATTATATGGTATTTGGAGATGAGTCGATGAGATTAGGCATGGTGCCATGAGATCGGTGATGTGATTTAGTTCTTATTATGAGATACGACATGTTATTAGCGGATTGATGGGCGACGTGTATTCACACACACGCATACATATATGTTGATGATATTAGTATTGTACTAGACTTAGATCAGTACCCCCCCCCCGTTCACGATATGTGATGATAAAGATATCAGATGAGTAATGAGATAAACATGATATTTGGCCCGTACCCAGATTTGGGATGCCGTACGATAGATTCACCGTACGAGATATAATTATGATATTAGATCCGCACTCTTGACTCGAGGATGTCATATATATATATATATATATATATATTGTATCGTACGTGATACTATTGAGGCGAGATCACCGACTACTAGATATATATATAGGTCAACTCAGAACTAGGTGGATTTCCTTACCCTTTTGACTGGGCTCGAGTCATACTTGTTTTCAAATGCAGTGAATCGTGAGTACTTTAAAATACCACACTGTATGACTCATATATTGGGTAGGTTTATTCTTCAGTGTTGTTGTTACTATATCACTTTCTGTATATTCATGATGTTTCATCGCATTGCATGCTTATACATATGTTATCTGTAATTATTATGAAACCTTGCTGTCAGGACACCAGCACCATTACCGATGATGCTTATGTTCCACGTACACCTGCTTGCCGGCTCACACACATCATCATCGGTAATTGCCATGTCACGTATATTTTAGAGAATATTATTTCATTGACATAGCTTGCTAGCTGATAGTTGCAATATGTTATCACTGTTATATGCTAGTTTAACTATTGCACTCATTGCATGATATCAGAGGCATTCATATATTCATTGGTCATGCAGTATTATGGAGTTTTATGTTGATATTCACTGTTTGCTTACTCAGTATTTTTGGACTTCGGATTTTCATGAGATTTCGTGATTTAGGGGAAAACCGCAAGAATATATATATAAACTTCTCTCTCTCTCTCTCTCTTTTTAAAATGCAAGTTGCGGTTTTCTCGTGATGTATGAATTATCCACCATGAGTTTTCATGATAGCTGTTGGATTTCGAGACCCGTTTCGAGGAGTTGTATGAACCATCTCGGGTACATGGTGGACCCAGTATGGTACCCCGGGGCGAGAGTGATTTCATGGAGG
Source organism: Agapanthus africanus (assembly GCA_030015575.1). Taxonomy (NCBI): domain Eukaryota; kingdom Viridiplantae; phylum Streptophyta; class Magnoliopsida; order Asparagales; family Amaryllidaceae; genus Agapanthus; species Agapanthus africanus. Next base: position 888,427,874 of record JASDDO010000024.1, on the reverse strand, counting down.
ATGATGAGCCTGGCAGGGGCAGACTGCCTACCGGTGATTGTTTGACGCGGCGGATATCCGGAGGATACCGTTCGTGGTCGTGAGATTTGATGATACAGGCCAATCCGGATAGCCGGAGCCTGAGATATTGAGATATTGAAATTCATGTTCTGTATCGATGCTTGACACCGATTTCTCTGTTGATTTCATTGATGATATTCGATTTATATACATACAGGAATCTCATTAAATAAAGAAAACAGTTGTCTCATTCATGATGTTTTCTATTTCCATTCTTAATGCATTCATACATCATATATCTGATATATTGCTATCTGAGGCACTGACACGAGCACGTAGTATTGCACTTATATATAGATGGATCAGGATATTATTTGAGGATATTACTTGATATGACCTAGGATGCGTCATACATGCGATTTCTGCTCTGTGATGTTTTCTACTCACGAGTTGGCAACTCACCCCCAATGTGCCACAGTTCCTTGCAGGTTTTGCCGTATAGGTTTCGTTGCGGCTTTGCTGGCACACTGTTCCTTCTGGGTGATTGCTTTGGTAGGTGGGTTCACTTGCATCGTGACCACCATTATATATTTGTTATTTCAGTTGTATCTAGTAAAACTCCATCAACCAGACTTGTATATTTGATAGAGATAGATGACCTGTGTATATTCTTTCAATCTTAGAGTCGCGCGCTGTATTATTATGGTTTTCCTCTGGGTTTCTTGATGATGTTGGATTTTTATCCTGAGTTTGATCCTCGCCTTTCGGCGTTGTATATTATATTGCATTATGTGGTTTTGTCTGCCGGTTGGCAAAGAGCTAGCTCTCGCTTGGGGATGCCTTTATTCATTATATATGCTTTATCAGATTTTGTACCCGTTTGGGGTCTGAATTTACAAAGGAAACTCTACCGAATTTTTTTGAAAAGACTTGACATTTCCAAAATGCATACTTCGGCTTATGTTGTTAAACTTCTTGCTTTAAAATTGATTTTTCCTTCACTCTACTGCTTTACTTGGTTTGGATTTCTGGGTTTCGGCTTACTTAGATTATGTACGCCTCGAGACGTTTCGTAGTTTGAGTGCCGGTCATGTTCCATACTTTTTGGGTCATGACAAAATTGGTATCAGAGCGTTAGGTTTTACCTCCTAAGTGTAGGATGACCCTTGGTTGATGGAGTAGGCGACTTTAGTAGAGTGACATACCGTGTGTATGTTCCGCGGCATACTTACGATACGCTACTCCGCTTAAGAAGCCTTATGATGTACATTTCCTTGCACCGTATTATATTCATTCATATGATCTATCCCCTTCAGTACCAGCTTATGGTTTTGTTACCACGGTTGTACGGGCGTGGAGAGCTACGGCTAGAGTTACGTCAGCATGAGCTCGTCACGGACGAGGACTGACCAGGGCGTGATTCCAGGGACATACGATTGCATAGAGGCGTCGTTTTATTATGTTTTCGTGCCAGGAGCGTTTGATGGGTCGCTTTTACGAGATTACTCGAACGTGAAGAACAACACCAGAGGATTGAGCCACTGATAAAGGCCAGCCAGAATCTGATGACCATTGATGTATCGCCTATTCATGATGATTGAGGCACTGTTCACCGTGCAGAAGAATGAGCCAGTAGTTGCTGCGAACGACGTGATATCGCCCCAGATGTTAGAGCTATTGCAGTACGAGTTGTACTTAGAGGTATGACAGGAGATCGCTAGTCACCCGAGGATGAATTACTAGGATATGTGGTTCGTTCGCTTACTCCGATGCGAGGTCATCAGATTGATTGATTCCAGCTAGAGATGACTTCACGCAGGTACGTTAAGTGTCGATAGAGGCGATCGAATATCAGAAACCCATATTCCAAGTTTAAAGTATTCAAAAATACATGCAAGCAATTCTATGGACCCTCTAGAAAAATGACAACCCTAACTCGACATAATGACCATGTGAAAGCCTTTGAACCTTAGGGTTTGTGGCAGTTCCGCGGTGCCATTAGTGAGGCTTAGGTTTGCCCATCTACAGCTGGTCCACCGGTGCTGTGGTATGTACTCGATACAATTAAACTGTACTCAAGATGTTGAGCTCTTATGGGATTATGAGACTTTGAAGAATCGATCGAAAGGTTCGACTTCATTCGGATATCATGTGATGGGATGCATTGCTTGGAAGACTCCAGATAAGAGTATAGCCGTTGGAGCGCATTCCATGCAGCCATGAAGAGTCGAGTCCAAAACAGTTGACATTAGAGAAAAGTGGAGTAAGAGGTTCGTACGAGATCTTGATGAGATGACGTTCAACTCCGCCGACATCAGAGATGTGATACGCATGCAGAGGCGTTGTATATGGATATATCTTCCGGAAGGAGTCGCGATGAGTATGCAACCGTTCCGGAACCAGAAACAGATATAGTAAAGGGTGATAACCTCCGGATAGTTCGGCAGAGACGAGATTTGGGAGAGAGCTCGACAGGACCTTTCTGGAATAATTTACGAGAAGACTTGGACCCAGGAGCGGTCCTATTACGCACACCCATCAGGCCAGAGTTCGGCATCGTCGACGAGACATTTTATGAGTGACCACGACAGTTGGCCAGAGACTCTTAGAGGATGTGCTTGAGTGGGACTATTCCGCCATACTTGATTTCGGTATTTTGGGCGATCTATTCGCATGATTGAGTTTTGATGACTGAGTTTCATGATATTTGTTTTCGTACACTATGGCTGCACCTACTGAGTATTTACGTTTTGCACATAGTTATTGCACTAGAGATATGCCTTATACACCATTGTGTTGATTATGATTTGTGCAGGTTTATTGCACTTGATTCAGTTTTGTGCCTTGGCTGCACATGTTTATGATTTCATGGATTGCATACTGCTGATTGATTTTTGTGCAGGTGGTATGCACTCGATTTGGTTTTTGCACTCGGTATAGCTTACATATGCTTGCAGTGCGTAGATACGTGTTTTGTGCACGCAGTTGCACGCGTTTATGATTTTATACACCTTGGCACACTCGGTGTTGCTTTTATACGCATTTGAGTTATTGATGCATTTCCGTGCACTTGTTGCACCCTAGTTGTATTTTGTGCAGTTGTTGCACTAGGTTTTTACACTGTGCATTGTTACACCATATTGTATTTTGTGCACTGGATGCACTGTATTTGGTATTTCGTGCACTGGATGCACTGTATTTGGTATTTCGTGCACTGGATGCACTGGAGTTGGTATTTTGTGCACTTGATGCACCATATTTATATTTTTGTGCGATTGTTGCACTGTATTGTATTTCGTGCACTGGATGCACCGGATTCATATTTCGAGCATTTGTTGCACCAGGTAAGTATTTTGTGCATTGGTTGCACCGGAATTATACTCCGTACCTTGGTTGCACCCTATTTATGTTTTTGAGCATTTGTGTTACCAGATTTTTGTTTTGTGCGCGTCTGCACTTGATGTTCGTTTTCATGCATGTTACTGCACTAGATAGTTTTCACGGACTGACGCGCTTGGGTTGGATTTTTTTGCGCATATTAGGCGCTTAATATTGGATTTTATGCGCATCGGATGCACTTGATTTAGATTTTATTCGTGCATGCTGGATGCACTTGATTTAGATTTTATTCATGCATGTTCGATGCCTTGATTTAGCCTTCATTCGTGTATGACGGATGCACCTGATTTGGATTTTTGCGCATGTTGGGCGCATGTTATGAGATGCGATTTTGGTACACACCAGATACGCTAAATCGAGATTCTTCGTGCATATCAGATGCACTTGATTTTGTTGTCAGGCACACCCGTTGCCTTTAACAGGTGTTTCGTGCACACCCATTGCATTTAGATTTTGTTTCTGTGCACATGTATGGCACATTCATGGATTTCGATTTCCGTGCTCACCAGACACACAGAGTATTCTTATGCGCATTTTGGGATTGATTTCTGATGGAGCAGTACGTTTTTATGATAGTTGCTATTTATTTTCGTACTGTGCAGGACTAGTCAGAGAACAGTACCTGGATATATTTTGCATGCATAGATAGTTATCAAAGGGACTTCCAAAAAGGGAGCTATAGTCTCAGTATTTACCTACGTGTCTGATATGACACGAAACGTTTAAAACAAAGAAACCCTTCTAGCATTGTTTTCAAAACGGCGGGGCGTGTATATTAAACAAGGGGTATATATATATATATATATATATATATATATATATATATATATATATATAGTTATTTTCTTTCTATAGACGTCCACCACTGTGCAGTGATACGCGCATCACACAGCGATTTGAAAAGAGTTTAGTATGCATTTTCTTCAGATGTTTTGATGAATTTACCACGATATTTACATGTATAGTTTTGATATATATCATATTGGTTTTCGTATTGGATTTGATATTTGTGTCTTCACCATGACTCCGATGATTGCGGGATGCTTGACGGAGTTTTGATTTTGGTTTATACACTTGTTTTTCATGCGCGTGCATTACGCTACGATGTGTTTTATGTTTTTATGATTTCGGAGCCCCGACGACATGGCCATTTACTGAAATGTTTTAGTATTGAGGGGTTTAAATTTAAATTCGGGGACCGAATTTTTTTAAGGGGGGAAGATTGTAACATTTCAGAAAAATAAAATATTATTTTTGGGAATTTTTGTAATTAAATAATAAATATATTGAATATTTTAATATTGCGGTATAATTAAATACCGATAATTTGGGAAAAATTTGGAAAATTACAGAAATTAGTGGAATGAGGGTGCTTTATTGGATTTAAGAAAATTATGAAATTTATGATTTATTATACACTATTTTAATGCTAATCGCAGTTAAATATCGCTAATCGCGCATTAAACGTGTTTTGTGCACATGACATGCACATGTCATTTTTACATTGTTACATTTTATCTCATGGCTTCTCTTCATTTTTCACTTTGGGTTTTGTTTTGATTAAAGTGGGAAGAGATAAGAAAAGATAAGAAAGGAAAAGAAAAGAAAAAAAAAAGAGGAATAAAGAATAGAATAGTGAAGGATGGGCATGAGAGAGAGAGAGAGGGTGAGGAGTCAAATTTTGGACCAAGGCTCCCATTCCTTCTTCATTCCTTCATCATTTTCTTCCTTCATTTTCTCATGGCAGCACCTCCTCCCTCCCTCTCTTCAAGCCACAAAGCACCATAAAAAACAACCCAAAACCCCATCTCTATTTCATTAAAAATGTTCACAAACTCATAGCAAACACTTTGGACCTAGAAAGCAAGGATTTTGAGCATTTGGGGCAACTCAAGGATTTTCTTGAGTTGCCAAATGAGGTAATTTATGCACCATTAGCATTATATTTCCACTATCTTAGCACCCATATAAGATTAGAAGTGTTTTGATGCGGTTTAGTGAACTTTGAAAATTCCTAGTTAGGGTTTTGTGGAATTCTTGAGTTGTGATGTGTAATTAAGCTTAGTAGAGGCCACACAAACCCCCTAGTGCTAGAATTCAGACCCAAAATTGAGACTTAACCCCTGAACGCAAACTTTGAATTTCTGCCGACATTGAAATTGTGAGAATTGTGATAGGAAAACTGAATCTGCTAACACCCGGAGACTTATAAAACTATTTAGCAAACACAAAGGAGTGTGCAGGCACCTAGTAAGCATCACTCAAGACCCCAGCCCCTATACCCTCACCCAAGCAGCAAATAAATCCCCTCTGGCCGCAAATTGCTTCCAGACCTGGTCCATTTTGGTTCGTGCTTGTTCTGTAGATCCATCTCCAGTAAAATAGACCCTTTACATATGCAAAATTGACTAATTTGGCCTGGAGTAAAATCTGGGACCATTTCCTTGTGTTGTTGTTTTGATTCGGGGTTTTGTTTTGCGTATTTTGAATTCTGGATTTTAGGAATTTGGTTTTAACTCGATAGTTTGACGTTTGTGCAACGATATCGAGAGTTATTGGTGGTTTTGAAGGCGTAGTCCGTAGGTTCGAACCTATAGGCTTTTAGCGTGTTGTTTTGGCTTTGATTTGGATTTTAATGCGATACGTATGTTATGATGTGTAGGTACCTCACGTGGACTTCGAGACGACGAGGATGAGTGTGGCGTCATTGACTCCAGAGAGCGAAGATCAAGGTGAGTAGATATATATCTACGAGGGAAGTCGGGTAGATGGCGTATAGCACCCCCGCAATTTCGTAAGAATATGATGTGATGTGATATTGATGTACATTTATACGCTATTGTGAGATATGAACCTTAGCAAATGAAAGGCTATAGGAGATTATGGGTTTAGTGTTAGCGAGAATTGAAGAAAGGACTTTAGTTGATTCCTTAGTCACGAAACCCTAGAGTAAAGATTTGCATACACGCACATACACACACTCGCATATATTTACTCCCTTGTGCGTATCGAGGATGTCATATATATTCGTATTCATATACATGGATGATGAGGATATTATATGGTATTTGGAAATGAGTCGATGAGATTAGGCATGGTGCCATGAGATCGGTGATGTGATTTGGTCGTATTATGAAATACGACATGTTATTTATGGATTGATGGGCGATGTGTATTCACACACACGCATACATATATGTTGATGATATTAGTATTGTACTAGACTTAGATCAGTTCCCCCCTTTCACGATATATGATGATAAGGATATCAAATGAGTAATGAGATAAACATGATATTTGGCCCGTACCCAGATTTGGGATGCCGTACGATAGATTTACTGTACGAGATATAATTATGATGTTAGATCCGAACTCTTGACTCGAGGATGTCATATATATATATATATATATATATATTGTATCGTACGTGATACTATTGAGGCAAGATCACTGACAACTAGATATATATATAGGTCGACTCAGAACTAGGTGGATCTCCTTACCCTTTTGACTGGGCTCGAGTCATACTTGTTTACAAATGCAGTGAATTGTGAGTACTTTAAAATACCACACTGTATGACTCGTATATTGGGTAGGTTTATTCTTCAGTGTTGTTGTTACTATATCACTTTCTGTATATTCATGATGTTTCATCGCATTGCATGCTTATACATATGTTATCTGTAATTATTATGACTGTCAGGACACCATCACCATTACCGATGATGCGTATGTTCCATGTACACCTGCTTGCCGGCTCACACACATCATCATCGGTAATTGCCATGTCACGTACACTTTAGAGAATATTATTTCATTGACATAGCTTGCTAGCTGATAGTTGCAATATGTTATCACTGTTATATGCTAGTTTAACTATTGCACTCATTGCATGATATCAGAGGCATTCATATATTCATTGGTCATGCAGTATTATGGAGTTTTATGCTGATATTCACTGTTTGCTTACTCTGTATTTTCATGAGATTTCGGGATTTGGAGGAAAACCGCAAGAATATATATATAAACTTCTCTCTCTCTCTCTCTTTTTAAAATGCAAGTTGCGGTTTTCTCGTGTTGTATGAGTCGTCCACTATGAGTTTTCATGATAACTGTTGGATTTCGAGACCCGTTTTGAGGAGTAGTATGAACCGTCTCGGGTACATGGTGGACCCGGTATGGTACCCGGGGCGAGAGTGATTTCATGGAGGAGGATGAGCCCGGCAGGGGCAGACTGCTTACCGGTAATTGTTTGGCGCGGCGGATATCCGGAGGATACCGTTTGTGGTCATGAGATTTGATGATACAGGCCAGTCCGGATAGCCGGAGCATGAGATATTGAGATATTGAGATTCATGTTTTGTGTCGATGCTTGACACTGATTTCTCTGTTGATTTCATTGATGATATTCAATTTATATACATACAGGAATCTCATTAAATAAAAAAACAGTTGTCTTATTCATGATGTATTCTATTTCCATTCGTAATGCATTCATATATCATATATCTGATATGTTGCTCTCGGAGGCACTGACACGAGCACATAGTATTGCACTTATATGTAAATGGATCAGGATTTTACTTGATATGACCTAGGATGTGTCATACATGCAGTTTCTGCTCTGTGATGTTTTCTACTCACGAGTTGGAAACTCATCCCCATTGTGCCACAGTTCCATGTAGGTTTTGTCGTACAGGTTTCGTTGCGGCTTTGCTGCCACACTGTTCCTTCTTGGTGATTTCTTTGGTAGGTGGGTTCACTTGCATCGTGACCACCATTGTATATTTGTTATTTCAGTTGTATCTAGTAAAACTCCATCAACCAGACTTGTATATTTGATAGAGATAGATGACCTGTGTATAATCTTTCGACCTTAGAGTTGCGCGCAGTATTATTATGGTTTTCCTCTAGGTTTCTTAATGATGTTGGATTTTTATCCTGAGTTTGATCCTCGCCTTTCGGCATTGTATATTATATTGCATTGTGTGGTTTTGTCCACCGGTTTGAGAAGAGCTAGCTCCCGCTTGGGGATGCCTTTATTCATTATATATGCTTTATCAGGTTTTGTACCCGTTTGGGGTCTAAATTTACAAAGGAAACTCTGCCGAAATTTTCAGAAAAGACTTGACATTATAAAAATGCATACTTCGGCTTATGTTGTTAAACTTCGTACTTTAAAATTGGTTTTTCCTTCACTCTACTGCTTTACTTGGTTTGGATTTCTGGGTTTTGGCTTACTTAGATTACGTACGCCTCGAGACGTTTCGTAGTTTGAGTGCCGGTCATATTCCGTACTTTTCGGGTCGTGACACCTTCTCACTTCTTTAGCGAGGAGGGACGTAGAAGGTCTGCAGCTCTTGCACGCTATATGTACCAAGTGCATCAAGTTCTTTGTAATGCCGCTGCGGGACCAGGATAATCTGTAAACTCTGGTCAGCTCCAACAAAGGTCTGTATTGACAGACGGACGGAGAACACTGCGTTGGCCTCATCTTCAGAGTCACTGCGAAAGACTAAAATAGGAGTGGATGGTTCTGACCTGTTGCCTTGGGGTTGCCCCAAGTAGACAATATCTTCATCCTCTTCAGTATCGCTCCCAAATGTGGGGATGGTGGCGATGGCTTTTTGTTTATTCTCCGGTTTGCGACATCTTTCCTTGTCTTCAAAGTCTGGTAAGAAGTACTTGGCGTCTTCATATTTGCGAACTTCATTTACGGAGAATGGGTTCAGTTCCCCTGTAACCGTGTACTCGAGGCCATCCTTGAAGTACTTCATACACTGATATTGTGTAGAAGGGATGATATTGTACTCATGTAACCAAGGCCTGCCGAGCAAAGTGTTGTTGCAAGTCTTGGCGTCAATAACATGGAACTTGATGTCAGTGACGAGCAGCCCAAAGCGTAGTATCGATATTACGGACCCGAGCGTTTGTGATGACTATGAGTCAAAACCGGAGATGGTAATTTTATCGCAGGCCAAATGTTGCACGTTCATGCAAATCTTCTTCAACACCCTTACATTGAGAAGGCTTACGGAGGACCCATTGTCGACTAGGATCTTCCCTATCTTGATGTCGTGACAATACCCGGTTACATACAGCGGACGATTGTACTCGCACGTTCCTAGAAAGAGGTCTTCATCGCTGAAGGTGATATCAGCTGTGTGGACTTCTTCCAGCTCGTCCTTCATCTTTTCTTCTGCAAGAAAGGCTTGAAACTGGTCGGGCTCTTGTAACGCCTTGATCAGGGAATCTCATGCATCTTTAGACAGGAGAAGGCATCTAAGATACTCAATTGTGAGGGTATCTTTCTCAGATGTGTCAGGACGTTGTAATCCACCCTGTTCTTCTTGGACGGGTCCTTGGCTGTGAGCTCTTCAACGACTCTATCATCGAGGGCAATCTCCTCAGGGACTTTTCTTTTCCTTTGTCCCTTTTGCCCGAACCTTTGTTTGAAGGTCCGAGATTCTTTTCAGGCAACGTGCGGTTACGCAGTTGAATGTTCTCACAGCTCTTCATCTTCTCTTCATTTTCAGAGATGGATTCCTTGAAGAGAGGGCCGAGGGCTATTTCCTCGTCAGAATCTCTCCCGAAGGTAAGAACTTGAGGTTTTGCTCTTATCGGGATAGCATCAACCATATGATAGTTACTGGTCGTTCCTTCACTCTCGTCTGTCGTGCTTCTCTGCTCCCGACGGGCTTTGCGCTTCACTCGCTTGAAGTGTTGTCGGTGGGCAACGTATTCTTGCCACCACTTATTGAACGCATTGCACTTTTCGGTAGGGTATGTGACCCTCCGATGATACAAGCAGTATTTCGGATGGACATCCGGTTCGTCGGGGCACGTATTCCCGGAAGTATTTTCTCTGGAAGGTGGCAGCTTCATTTCCATCGACAGAGCTTTGGCGAACTGCTTCCTTATCTTGATTCTGCTCTTGCTGGTGGCAGGGGCGCTTCGATCCGGTTGAGATACTTTATAGCTTCTCATCACCGGGGTTTTTTCAGCTTGACGCCGACGCTTGGCCTTTTCGTATATGGCCGCTTCACATTCTCGATCAGCTTTGCTCTTTTGGAAGGCTTCATTCAATAGCTCGTCGATCAGGTCATCTAACGGTTCCATGGGTTTTGGCTTTGGATCTGCCCCCAGTTTCTCTATGTCAAGAGCTTCTTTGCCATTTATCAACGAGTGAGAGATCATGTGGCAGCTCGTTACATACTCCTCGGGTTCTTCTGACGAATCGTCTCCTTCATCAATGTCACTGCTTCCGTTCTTAAGGACATGCTTGAAGAACTCTTCCAGTATGACCGGGGTCCGTGCATTTTGGTTGTATTCCTCCAATGCATCGATGTATTTTTGCAGACCCGTACGATTGTTGTCGAGCTGCACAGGCTTCTTGGCCTTCTTCTTTTTCTTTAAAGATTTCTGAGGCTTGGCCTGGAGGTTTTGTCCATCGTTATTAACTTTTGGCGTTGGGCACGCTTCAGCATTCCGTCAACAATCTCGGGCACCAGCGGGCTTTTCCACCTAATCGCCGGACATGCTTGAAGATCCTTCAGCATTCTTTTAGTTTTAGCTAAAAGGACCACTTCCCACGGAGCTTCTTCTATAAATGCATGATGCCCCTGGCGTATCCACCTTTTTAGGAGCGTGCTGCTGCGGCGGGTTCACCTTCCAGTTTTCGAACAATTCGAATTTTCCCTGCTGGTATTAGTCTTCGACCCAGTTTTTAAAGACGTTACAATCTTCGATTGGGTGGCCCACTATTCGGTGGTAGGGGCAGTAATTGGGATTGTTGAAGTCACCCGATTGCAGTAGGCGTCTCAGATCCGGTAGAGTGATGAGCCTGTTGCGCACCGCCAGTTCGAATAGTCTCCTCGTTTTATCCCGAGGGAACGAGTAAGGACGTCTCAACTTCTCTTTGAGGGCTCGCGGTCTACTGTTTTGGCGAATAACCGGTTTTGGGTCACTCGATTGTTGTTGAGCGTTGGCGACGAAGGTCGCTTTCCCTTTGCCCTTTTCATTCCGAAGATTTGTCTTTGAAGAGGACGGCCTATGGCCCATTTGGTCCATTTGGTCCAGTTTGTCAATCAAGGCCTGGAAGGTGGTCGGCTTGAAGAACATCATAAACTGAGATATAGTTGCCTGAGGATCAAGGGTCCCCACGAACGTGCCCACAGCAGGATCTTCTTCTATGCACTGTTCACACTTTCACCATAGGTTACTCCACCAAATTGCGTATTGAACTCAGGTCTCTCCTGGTTTCACCCTGGCATTGATTAATGCCGTGATTGGGGTGCGCTCGCTTGCGCTTGCGAACCACTGTGTAAACAGTAGCTCCATTTCTGCAAATGTCTTGACAGAGTCATTTGGGAGCTCGGAGTACCATTCAAATGCCGTCTCCACCAAGCTGCCGAAAAATTGGCGAAGCAATAGTTTGTCGTCGCCTCCAGTATTGCCGCATAGAGCTCTAAATTGAGCAACGTGTTGGTGCGGATTGCCCGTCCCCTTATACACATGGAATTTAGGGATCATATATCCTGGCGGGTACTTAATTTGGTCATACCAGTTTGGGTAAGGTCGCCCAGTTCTAACGACTTGTCCTACCTCTTCGTTCGCTTGATAAGCTCGTATTTGTTGAGCCATGTAGTCATCAAGGGTAGCTTTGGAGATCGTCTCCTCCGTGGCTACTGATAAAGACAGAGGACGGTTTGATGTCTTCCCTCTGTCGTCTTCAATGATTATTGGAGGGTCTTTGGCCGGAGGATCTGGGTGGATCATCATCCCCACCATGTCTTGGAACAAAAGCGCTATTTGTTTTATATTAGCCGCTTGTTCTGCGGCCTCTTTGTCTTTCTTTTCAAGAACCCTCCATAGGAATTCGGTGTCGGTCTCCTGCTCCTGGTGTTGTTCCGACGATACTTCCGGGCTTTCTTTCTGCCCAGTAAGTGCGGCCATTCTTGTCAACATTTCTTGGAGTTTTTGTTGTTGCTCCTGAGCTTTTGTCACAGACCGTGTGAGTGGTTGATGACTCATGGAAGCACGACTATCCTCTTTTCCGGATGCCATGTAAACGGTATGCACAACTATGCCCCCAAACTTAGAGCGTTTGGGTCCATCACGCTCAGAATTTATCTGCGGTGGTGGTTGATTCTCTGGCCTTCTCTTTTTGTGGGAGAACAAAGTTGAGGGAGCCGTTGCAGCGAGCACCCGTGCAGACGGTACTATCCGTGGCATGACGGCAGGATGGTCCTCCCCTTTCCGAACCTTCGTCTTTTTCAGCCGGTGAGAGTAATCTTTGTCAATTACAGAGTCTTGGACTTTCCGCCAAACCCTGTGGATCTTGGAGGAAAACCGCTGAGGAGGCCGTACTGGCTACACCTGTGTTGTGTTTTCAACAGGCAGAGAAGACTTCTTCAGTATGGCGGTTGGAGAGTTCTTGCGCACCCTCCTGAGCAGCTCAAAACTGTTCCTGGTTTGAACAGCAACATCAATTTCCACCGTTGGAGCTGGTGGGGTATGTTCAGAAGGAGAGTTGCCCCTAGCTTTCCTCATTCGGCGCCAATGGAGATGTCGAGCATTTCTTGAGGATGGGATCATGTTAGTTGTAGAAGCGACCTCGTCATGCCCCTTGCTTTGATGAGAGGCTACTGTTAGTGCCAACCTGTCGAAGACTGACGTCCGTTGAGAGGCAACGTCTAACCTGTCGAAGACCGACTTAGGAATAGGGGAAGCACTTGTAACGACCACACCCGTAGAAAGAGTTAGAATGGCCAGTCTTGCAAAGACCAATCCCTTAGCAGGAGAAGCCCCTTTGACGACTTCTTCTACCGGAGCTGGAATGGCTATCCACTTTGGGATAACGACTTCAGGTATTGCAGGCCTCTTTACGGGCCCACTGGAGCCTTGGCACAGTCTGTTAAAAATTGAGGCGTTGGAATTGGATGACCCGTTGAGAGGGGCCGTGGTAGTTGCAAAACGATCGAAGACCGACTTCTTTGGAGCCTCATGTGATGTCACTGAAGTATTGAAGCTCATTGGAGGGAGCATGGTCCCGAAGAACAGTCCAGTGGTGGCCTGAGTCACCTATTCCACTAGTATTACGAAGATGGAAGCCGCTTGGGGTCCATAAGTCACTCCTCCAGCAGGGACGGAGTGGGAGTTGTTGCTGCAATTGGTGCAGTTGGAAGCCATCGATATCATCTTCTCTTCTGCACGGAGCAAGACACCAAATCTTAGTATCTCGAATCCAGGGGGCAACCATATTAAACCGCGATCCGTTCACGAACACGACACACGAAGTGCAGAGTGGAAAGAGGAAAAGGTCCCACCGGGCGTGCCAGAATCTGTTTACCGCCGAAAACAGAGACGAAACCGCGTAGGTCGTCTTGCCTGAATTTAGGGGCAGATGCTATTTGAACTTATCCGTCTATCTCTACGAACATGCCAAGCTGATTTTTGGCACCGTGTGTCAGAGATTTAGACGGATGCGGCCATTGTAGCAGACTTCGTCAGATTCCTCCTCGTTGTGAGGGGTTTTTTGATTGTGGGGACGCTCTTCCCTGCAGGCACAAGCCCCTGCAGTTAATTACGTAACCGCATCGCGGTAACCACTCTCCTGCTCCAGAAGGTCACATCATGTCATGTGTGTTTATTTTATTTTTTTGGTTGCCCGTGGATTGTATACGGAGACTAATTTGTGTTGTCTTCCGTAGGGCGTGGATTAGTCCAAATCCGTATTTTCTTAGATTTGGGTTTGGTTTGATTTAAGGATCGTTAACCTTGTTTGAGATTAAGATCGACTTAAATATTTGTTAAGGATACGTTAATCCGATGTTAGACTAAGATCTACTTAACGGAGGTTCAGGATCATTTTTGATCCAACGAAAGAGTATTTGGGCTCTATCATTTTAGTTTAAGAACGTTACGGTCCAAGGGCTAGTTTAAGGACATTACGGTCCATTGGCTAGTTTAAGGACATTACGGTCTATTGGGATATGCTCATGGATTTGAGAATGTATCCAAGAGCTGTTGGATGTAGGTACCCTCCACCTCTTTGATATCGTTGAAGAATTACAACGACATATATCAGAGGTGTAGAGAGATGTACCCTTGAACCGAACTCCAGATTGAAGGGAGAGATCATGATGGAACGAACATTATTTTAAATGCCACGTGTCAGGAGATCATTGGCCATCTCTGGAACTAAGATCAATTTGGGGGGACCTGAGTATAGGAAGGCTCGGTTGACTGATGGTCAAAAGGTTTCTGGCCTCGAGAGACTTGGCTAATTTGGGCTAAGGTTGGCCTCTCATAGTGTTAAACAAGGATAAATGTTTGGCGCTCACGTGCTCCCACGTGAGGCTCTTAAGCAGTGTTAAACACTGAAATTCAGGGCACTCATGTGTGGTACGTGAGGCACCTGAGTATTGGGCACTATTTCTTTGGGCTTATTCTCTCGTTCTATGCATGTAAGTGTTAAACACTTAAATCTTCTCACCATCACGTGTAGACATGTGAGGCGCCACCAAGTTGGGCACTGGCTCCTTTGAATTTATCTTCCTATTCTTTTCTAAGTGCTAAACACTATTATAGGTTACGTGGGATCACGTGACTCGATCTTAATTGTTCTTTTTTGTTCCTCAGAGGTGCTCATGTGGGAAGACGTGATCTGTTGTTATAGCGTTAAACACTAATATGCATGGGGCTCTTGATCTAGGTCTTGAGGATTTCAAGTCCTTTATTTTATAAGAATTAAATTCTTACGCAGGGTTAAACCCTAGTTCTATTAGAGGAATTAAATTCCTATATCTTTGGAAGAATTAAAATTTTCAAACTTAGTTCTTTCCTCTAATTTTTGGGACTACATAACAGAATCTCCCCGATGAGAATTAAATTCTAAACTTATGGGGAGATCTGCTTCTGCAGATCTCAACCAGGGGAAGAAATAAGTTGTTTTTTGGAAGAGTTAAACTCTTGTAAATGGAGATAAAATGATCTCTATGTCTTTTTCTCACCTAAGGTTTCTTTTTCTCTAAAAGGATCTCCTCTTCCTTTTTTTGTTTTCTCAAATCTTATGGGGGGGTCTCCTCCTTTCTCTCTTCAGTCTCGAGCCCTTTATATAGCAGAGACAAGTTTGTTGATTTTTGTTAAGGAAATCTCTCATTGAGAGATTTTTGATTAATT
This sequence comes from Agapanthus africanus, assembly GCA_030015575.1. Taxonomy (NCBI): domain Eukaryota; kingdom Viridiplantae; phylum Streptophyta; class Magnoliopsida; order Asparagales; family Amaryllidaceae; genus Agapanthus; species Agapanthus africanus. The sequence continues at coordinate 888,412,292 of JASDDO010000024.1, read as the reverse complement.
CGAAGATTTTATCCACCATTGGATCTTTGATCCCAGGACTTCTGTTTTACGGAAGACATTTTTCTTGTTTTTAATAAGATCGGGAAAATATTTTCCCATACAGATCTTGTTATGTATCTTAGTGATTTTTAATCACCATTGGATCTTTAAACCAATGGTGCTCTGATTTACAGAGCACAATCTTTCTTGTTTAGAAAGATTGGGAAAATATTTTCCCATACAGAGCTATTCTGTATCTTGGTGATTTTTAATCACCATTGGATCTTTAATCCAACGGTGATCTGATTTACAGAGAACAATCCTTCTTGTTTAGAAATACTGGGAAAATATTTTCCCATACAGAGCTTATTCTGTATCTTGGTGATTTTTAATCACCATTGGATTTTTAATCCAACGGTGCTCTTTTTACAGAGCACAACCTTTCTTGTTTAGAAAGATTGGGGAAAATATTTCCAAAATAGAGTTCTGATCCCTCTTATATAGAATTTAATTCTATCGGCTCAGAAGGTATTAGGAACCCTCACGTGTAGCACATGACCCATAGCACTAGGTCGATTTGCTTATATGCAGCAGTATCAGAGAAAAGCATCACGTGCTGGCACATGATGCACCTTCTGGCCTGTTATTTGTTTTAGGAAGGCGCCTATATACTTTGTATATAGATGCCCACGTGCCTGCACGTGAGGCACAATTTCAGTCTTATTTGTCAAGCGTGCTGCCTGCAATTTTTGCTCCAAAGCGCATCACGTGCGAGCACGTGACGCTCCATTTGGGGAATTTTCCCATCGCTTTTTGGTTCATTATTTATTTATTTTTTATGGGGGAACAAGAACCCCTTGCCTAGAGAGGTTCCCCTTTTTGTGCAATTCAAAATTGAGTTGATTTGGAGCACCTTTTTGTTGGGATCCCCTTGAATGAAACTCATAATTGAGTGTCTAAACTCAGAATTGAGTTGATTTAGGGCATCCCCCATCGGAATGCCCCCTTCCGAGCTCGGGAAGCCACCTCCCAATCTCGGGAGACCCCTAATAGGAGTGTCCCAACACTAGATAGAGTCGGGACTCCTTTTTTAGAATAGGTTTTATCTATTCTTCAGGAGATAGTGGAGGCATTCCAACCCCCCTATTTTCCCTAATATCAAACGAGTAGTTATGCACTACTCCCCAATCACAGAGGAATATAAATACACCCATATAAGCAACTTATCAAAAGATTGAAACTTTTATGCTTAAAAACTTAGAACTTTGATAAAAGTCTGAGAAGAAGAAGAAAAGGCAGAGGAGGAAGAAGAAGAAAAGAAGAAGGTGAGAATATGGAAATAGAATAACCCTATTCCTTCACTCTTCTTTCTCTCTGTCCTTATCTCTATCTCCTCTTCTCTGTCTTTCTTTCTGATCAGAGAAACAAGAATGGAAACTTCTTTAGGTTTCTAGCTCTTAGACAAAAGAGCTTGAATGCCATGGCTATGGGTTTTCACATGGAAAAAGCTCTCGAACACAATATGTTCTTGACCAAGATGAACTGAACCAATAACATTAGCCATCCTATGTTCTGCATACTTTGGAATAGGCCACCATATTCCCTACATACTTAACAGAAATAGATACACTATTTGTCACGCCCCGCTTCCCAGTATACGGGTAGAGGACGCGACGGGCCGCTATGTATTTACTCAGAAGTAACACGCTAAGCGTATCTAAGCAATATAAATAAAATACACAAGAAACAGAGACAATAGATATATATTGAACACCAACTTTATTTATTAACATTCTTTTTATAATACATCTGAAAAGTAAATAAATGGAATGAAAAGCAATGCCTAAACAGTGGCATAACAGAAATGGAAAGTACTGAAATGAAATATACAAGTAACTAGAGCTTTGGGTCGAAAGCTAGCTGGTCCAAATCCTCGCCGGTGGGCTCGATCTCCAGTGAGTCTGAAACACCTGACGACATTCCAAAGAAGAAGATAGAGAATGTCGTCAGCGAACAAATCACTTGGTAAGTCCCGTAAATAGACAGGAATGGAATAGACAGAATAGAGTATTTATTATTATAATGTTGTATTTAATGTTAACGCTGTTGTTTGTAGCTTGGTACACAAGAATGCCAGTGTATACGAGAGGAGTCCCACTATTCCGGAAACTAAGGTATACAGAGCATAAGGAACTGTTCAGCCACGGTACAACAACAATTGAATTCAGGTTAGGTGTATTATGGTTACAGTCTCGTGCCACTTCTAACACCTTCCGTACCAGTCTACCCCTTATAAACCCCGCGATGTTTTGATTGTATCAATGTATTATTTGAAGTGTATATTGTATATAGATGGATGACTTGCCGAAACCATGATATCAGTAATGGAATGGATATAATGGATGATCATGTAGATGGAATATATCCATGGTTCGGTTCGGTCAATGTAGATTGATATAGATTGAATTGACGGATTCATAGATCTATGTTGTATTGAAATTTGATACTTGAATCATATTCAAGTCAGATTAATTATATTGAGACTCAGCCTGAGTCAGATAATTTGAAAAGAAATTGAATCCTGAATTATGTTTTGGTGCTATCGGTAACCGCTGCACATGGACGGCAAAATTTGTGTCTTTTTCAAAGACAATTACCGTGTTGATAACACCGTTTATTAAGTTGTCTACCTTAAATAGGCAAGCACCCATATCTCTGGCTCTCTGAGGCTCAAGAGACTGGTCCCGCTTAAACCTATGTTTATTAGGGTCCTTATTGTAAATTAGTATAATTTGAGGGGGTTTTATGTAAAAATTTTTTTATAATTTTCAAAATACATTTCAAGTATTTTGTTATCGTATTTAGAGTTTTCATGGATGTATATTTTATCAATGTGACATTTCTAGTGAATAAAACCTAATTTCAGAATATATGGTATTTATTTGTAATATTGGAGTTGTATGGTATTTTCTTGTAAATGGAATGTTTTTCTTGAATTTTGGAAATGTGGAATATTATAACTATTAAAAATAGATATTTTGATATTAATTACATATATATTTATTTATTAAAAATATAAGTTTTATTTATAATAGAAATCACATTTTCTAAAGAAATTTTGTATTTTAAATCTTTCGAGATCGTATGCTCCTTGCGGAGGTCTGCATCTCACTCTACTAAGTCCGAGGATATGCGATAATCTGCACCATACTGAACGGGTTCCCCGAAATAGGTTGTAGAGGCACATTTGCAAAGATTTTTTAAAATACATATCTTGTAGAAAAAGGTTTTTATAAGTCAGAGGTAGTTTTGTGTAAAATCGTATTTTTCCAAATCTATGTTCCCAAATTTCATCGTGCTATATTACATATGAGTATTGTGAGGACGTAGGTCATTACCTCGTGAGTTTTCTAAAACTGACTATGGTTATCATTTTAATGTCAACTTGTTCTATTGTCTTAGTTATTGAGTATTAAACGAGATAGCAAAAGTTGTAAGTTTATTATTAAGAAAATGTTGTATTTTTGAAAGAAAAGACAATCGGAAGCCGGATAACTCCGCTTCCGACACGTTTTAAGAATTAAGAATTTGAGAATAGTAAAAGAGAGAGAGAATGAGGACTTACGGGTTAATTAGCTAGAGGAGAGAAAGAGGAAGAGATGGGAGTTGCCGGTGCGTTGTTTCATTGTCGGAAACTCCTCGGATTGCCGTCGGAAGTTCGTCGGAGTTTCGCCCTTTGCTAACTCCACTTGCACACAAAAGTCTTCGGAATTTTCTTGAGAGTTTGGGCAGGGATTTGTGAGTGAGGGGGGTGATTTGAGGGGTGGTATTTATAGGAAAATCTAGGGTTTAGGGTAATGAAAATGTGTATTAAAAAGTTGTATTAAAATGGATTAAATGGGAGTTTTAATTTGCTCTGTAAATGTGCAGGGAATTTAAATAATACAGGGGTTATGGGGTAGGCCAAAGGTTGCAGAGGATTCAAGAAAATTAAGGTTTCGACAGAGTCGGACCGGCGCCGCCGGCCGATTCGTGCGAGCCGCCGGCCTGAGTCGGCCGAGTCGGGCCGCGTCTCCATGCTACGTGTCCCCGTCGCTTCGTCTTGACTCATAGGCCCGTTTGTTTATTCTGTAACTTACCCTATTACGTGTAGTGCACGTGTAGACTCTTAGGTTTCTAAAAGATTAAAAGAATTTAATTAAAAAAATGTTTGGTTGATGGGATTTGAACTCTGGTGCTTTGATTCAGCAGTGTAAGGTCTTACCAATGAGCTACAAGCTCTTTCTTACTGTTCAAAAGCAAATCAAACTTATAACTTGTGCTCAGGCTCAAATACCCCTTTCCATATTTTTGAAAAATTCGTACAAAAAGTTAGGGTTGTTATACTATTTCTTGAAAGACGTCGATCAAAACCCCTTTTCTTTCTCTGTGAACAAAGGTGAATAGAATATTCTATTCACCTTGAGACATAAAAATATGTCCCTAAAAATATATGTGAATAAGCAAATCATATTCACAAGACATGAAAAATAATATCTTCTGTCATATGAATAGGAAAACCCTATTCATTTTCAGACATAAAACATGTCTATGCATTATGTGTGTCCATAACAGACATGTATGAATGGAACCATCCATTCATGGCCTGAGACATGAAAATCATGCTTTTAGGACTTTCATGAATAGGAAAACCCTATCAGATGTGCAAAACACATCTTTTCCTATGAATACAGTGCATTCGTTTCATGAATGTGGCTTTAAAAGGTTATATTTTACTCTTGAACACAAATCCATGTGTTCATATTACGCAAACTACTGAGAATGATATCATAAATTCTCAGTATGTGCAGGAAACTCAAAATAAATGAGCTTCATTTAAGAAAACTCTATATCAAAGTTTTTCTGATATGGCTTGAAGCAGCCTTCAGGAGGCCATAAAATGGCCCCCTGGCTGCTTCAGGACCCTTCCCGGTCCCTCGGGATGCCCCTATATGGGCATCTCTAAATGGAAACATCTTTGTTTCCTTAAACATGTGTGGCTGTGGACCCCATCCAGGATATCTCATTCATGCTTGACTAGTGTGGACCCCACCTAAGATATCCCACTTGCATTTCAAATGAAATGTCACCCATACTTCAAATGAAGTATTAGTTATATTTTAAATGAGATGATACCCTTACCTCAAAGGAGTTAATATGAACCCCACCTAAGATGTCATATCTGCACTTTAAAGGAAGTGATGTGGCCCCCACATAGGGCAGTGCCCATCAACTTTTACCACACTAAAGTACCCCAAGTATTTCAATATAACACTCAAATGAGAGCCCTATGTAATTTTTACATTCTTTTGCAAATGTTAATGTATTTACATTCAATTCGTATACAAATTAGAACAAAATGAATAAGATATGCATTCCTTTGTTTGACCTATATTTGGTGTTTACTCTATACACGAACCCTCACATTATAATGATGCGATTTGAAATGAGCTAGTATAGTATCCAGTCAAGATGCATCCTGTGACAATAAGGGTGTAATTAACAGTATGCGCTTGAGCTACCATATGTTTTGAACCCAGAAACTTCTAGTCAACTCTTAAAACGCTAAAAATAACTTGTTTTGTTTAAACTCACTTTTTCCCCAACGTTCAAGGGTTGGAGGTCCATAAAGAGGGTAAACAGACCCATGAATACATATTGATATGAATTCGACATGAACTTGACATGGACTTGCAACACCCTAATGTATTCATGGATTCATGTAAAGATTGTGTCATTTCTTTATAACCTAACATACGTGGGGGGAAGTGATAGTTTGGTAATGAATGTATGTCGTGGCACAAGAGTCCACTAAAAATCACTTAACCTAAATATCGTGTGTCGTTGTTCCGTGGGTTTGACGGAGCTTAACTCTACATGATGTTGGTCCATGGGTTTGACGGAATACTCTCATATACATGCATACCTTCCCTATCGCACTACAATAAACACGTAATCGTAGAACTTCCATGCTAATATAGAACTTCTATGCTTATATATATAGCAACTATGCTCATATAGTTTGCCCTGTTTACTTGACATATCATGCTTGTTCATCTCAGTATGCTATTTTTCATACCTACTCATATAATTGTCATTATATCATCTTATTTTATTATCATATCTTTATTGAGGACTTACCGAGTGCAAGTTCGCTGACGGATATTCCGTTGTTTTTCTGTCTTCCTTGGAAATGTTCGTCAGGTGACTTTGGGACAGGTGGAGTGATAGTAAAGCGTGAGCCAACAGTGGAGGACTATTCCCAGCTGACTTCACATGCTGACTATTAGTCGACGCTAGTCTTTTTTTCCTACGCCGACTTGTTAAAGCTTTTCTTTATTTCCTGTTTATTTCTTGTATCAGATATTTGACTTTATATCGACACTTGTTTATTTGTGGGAACTGAATGTAATAATATAGTTGGATTTATGCTCTTATTTATTATATATTACTTATGATATGCTTAATGTATTTATTTTGAGAAGGACTCTTCTCGGTATAAATACGTCGCGGACCTCGTCATTTGCCTGCTACTGTTTTTGGAAAGCGGGGCATGATAAACCCAAATTCCAAGTCCAAATTCAAAATCAAAATTCCAAAATCTTCATCTGAGATGACATTAAACATCAAATGCCAAATCAAAGTTCCAAAACCTCCATCTAAAATGACGTTAAATTTCAAAATTTCAAATTCTCCAAAAACATTCTGTCTAAGTAGACGTTAAACCAAGTTTCTCCGTCTAAATAGACGTTAAATCAAGATCCTCCGTCTAAGTAGACGTCAGCTCCATTCCCAAACCAAATCAAGTTAAAGTATTGACCTCCACATCGCTAAAAGGGAAGTATCAAGTTCCACGTCACTAAAAAGGGAATCAACCTAACGTCCCCATGAAAAAATATCCATCAATTTCATACGCACGACACATAAATAGCGTGTACATTTATTGATGGAGGGCACTTTGTTGGGATCAAAATTTACGCCCCATTTTCGAAACCAAAAATCAAAAATTAAAAGTCAAAAAGTCAAAGTCAATGTCTAAACAAGTGGACCAAAGTCCAATCAACCCGGATCCAAGCCCAAGCAAGAGGGCCCATACCCAAACCGCCTCAAGCCCCAACAAAGCCGACCGGCCATCGAAGAAGAAAGAGAAAGAAATTTGTAATAAATAAATTTTATATGCAAATAAGTGTGAAAATGTAATACAAATGGATAAAAGGCCAAATTTATGTAAAACCCATGGTTTATGTGCAAAAAGAAATGAGTGCATGGATATAGGAAAGACAAAATGCCAATTGTGTAAAGCTCAAAGGGCTATATGTAAAGTTGTAAGGCTATATAAGGCAAACATATGAAGAAATCAACAACTTTGGTTTCTCTCATATCATTCTAGGGTTTTGTGTCTTTATTGCTCTCTTGAAGTGAGCTCTCTTTTCTTATTCCTCAAATGAGACCCAAAGGAAAAGAGAGTTCTTTTTGGATCTATCTCATCTTCTCTATCTCTTTCTTCTCCAAAATAACCCATCAAAAGAGAACTCATCTCTTGAAGAAAACTCCATCCATCAAAGATCAAGATCCAAGATCAAAACCCAATAAAGGAGCAAGCCGTCCTCGCCAAACTTGAAGAACTAGGGTGGAGAAAGGTTTTTGGGGTGAAAGACCACGGCTTTCATCCCGAGCAAGCATGACCGATAGTATCGAACTCAAGAAAGAACCACCGATGAAGAACTTCGAAGAAAGCCATTGGCTTTTGTCTTATTCATGTCGCCTCCGCTTGTTGGAAAGGATTCTCAAAAGGATCCTTGCCATGGACGTCCCCGCGAGGGGAATGTTCGCCTCGAAAACCCCCGCATGGGGATTTTCCGTCTTGGAAACCCCCCAAGGGGCTTTTTCGCTATATCCATTTCAGACATCTCAAAGGGATGCCTGTAATGGGTATCCTCAATGGAAATATCTGCTCCCTTTTAAATTTCCTTTTTTCGAAGATCTCCGACATACTCAAAACGCTTCCCCTTTCAAAAAAAAATTCTAATGGGGTGTTGTCTCGCACCCTGCAAGAGAGCTGCTAGCCCCTTTGACCCCCAGATATCTGACTGGTGAGTGGGACCCCCGTAAACTCTGCGAGGCCTCCGATATGCCTAAAGCATCCTCAAAACTGTTTTTTTCAAAACACAACAAATGCATATTGCACACTGAGTTCGCATGACCTATACGAACTGTTAATTGGAGGTTTTCTCGTCTCAAACCCAAACGTAATTAACGACAGCTTTTTCCGCGGCTGCCAAAGATCAGAATCTCCACAATCAATAAGCCCTTGCCTATCAATAAACGCCTGATAAGAGAGCGCATCCTATCTCAATAAGATTACGAAAAACACTCTACACCGAGCACTTCTTCATCCCCCTCTAAAATAGAATCTGACGGACATTTCAAGAAAAAGAGAAAACATATGAAATACCCGTCAACGAACTAACGCTCGATAAGTCTCCTAAAAATCCAATAAAGATAATGAAAATATGATATTGATAAAACAAAATCAACACAGTAAATAGCAAGGAAAAATAATGTAAGCTCATGTAAAAAGATATTGACGTATATATTTTTTAAAACCATGTTTTATTCTGTACGAGTCCAAACAAGAATAGGGCATGCAATATCGTGAGTATTTCGTTAGCTATGTCGGAACATAATATGAGGAATCTATAGGTGGCCCTCGCGAATTCAAGAGGTGGCCCCCGGCCTCATGACGTGTCACTTAGTTCCACATATAATAACATTTATCGCCTTCTCGATATATCTGACTCTATTCCTTTTCCAACTCCTCCATTACCCCATGTCAAAAACGGTTTACTACATGAAACATGAATTTTCTATAAACAAGAGTTAATCAGTAATATGAACAAAGTATCAATCATATATAAAGTAGTAATCACGTATAAAGTATCACATGCGAAAAGTAAACCAATATAACTTGAAAAATCTCAAAAAACATGAATAAATATTTGGGAAAACTCACATAATTTCAGTTGGGAAATATGATAAGAGCTTCCGGAAAATATAAATATACGGACAAGAGAAACTTACAGAAGTGTGCAAATCGATGTAACAATTAATTTGCCGAAGTCCTAACACATAGATTGAGACCCCGATCGACTTGAAATTCCTATAGTGTCTCAAAAAAGACTTTTTGTTGTGACGAAAAATTATAAGAGAGGATGAGAGGAAAAGATTTATTTATAGGGCTAAGAATTAGGGTTTTGATACGAAGGGCTGGGATTAAATAAGATTAGATCTAACGTTTTAAAGAGTGGTTTCATAAAAATAGGTTTGATTTTAAAAAATGTTTTTAATTAACATGAAATATAATTAAACTCTTAAAAATACTTAATAAATAATATTATCTTTTAAAAAACTTTTTAATAAATCTCTTAATTTTTACTTGTCTTTTAAAAATACCAAAAATGATTTTAGTAATTATTTTCTCTAACAAAAGGTATTTTAAATTAAAGATAAACATAATATTTTCCTTTAAAATACTAATAAATATTTTTTATATTGAAAATCCTTTTCTAACGATTCTCTTTTCAAAAATCACCTTTATCAAAATCAAATAAAATTTAAAATCAAGATTCCATTTGAAAAAAATAAATTCCTTCTTTTCTCTTTTAAAATACTAGCAAATCAATTTTATTTTTTCAAAATTAAAAATTCTTTTTTATTATTTAAGAAACAAAAATAAAAAGATTAAATTCAAACAAAATTTTATTTATTTCAAAACAGGCACGGTCGTTACAATCTACCCTCAAAAAAATTTCGTTCTTGAAGTTTCTACAAGGAGTATGTTATAACGGTGTAAGGAAAAGTTAGGATAACGCCCACGCTCTCGATTTTCGATGTTCCATTCAAAAGAAAAGGCAATCTAAGGGATGCAAGGAATGAAAGAACCAATAGGAAATTAAGAAATGAAGAAGGGTACAACATGTTTGAGACATGATCTTCAAGAAATGATATGAAAGGATCAGGATTGTTTCAAGTCATTGAATTTTAAGAAGACTAATAAATGTTGGGATGATTTATAGACTTTTGCAATACACTGATTAATGGACCTGCATGGACCACCAATAAAACCTATCGCGAGTCGCTTCCCAAAAATAATAGAGTTGACAAAAATATTAAAATAATAGGGTTGCGAGGACATGACGAAGCCCACGACGTATCTATATAAATAAACACATCTTCCCGATATAAATACGCTAAGCGTCTATACATGCAATAAATCTATCACAAGAATTTATAATAATATTTATTAAACAAGATAATCAAGATTCACAACAAAGTAACAAGTTTCAAGCAATACAAAAGAAAGAGCCTTCGAACACGGGGCAACAAGATACATGTCGTAAAGCGATAAAAAAAGGAGAGACTTATACTCTGGAAATTGCTGGAAGTGTGAAAAATCTTAGGTAGATATATCCACCTTTCTGATCACTGCTTCGTCTCCCTCTAAAATAGAATCTGACTGACATTTCAAGAAAAGATAGAAAACATACGAAATCGAAATGCCCGTTAGTGAACTAAAGCGTGGTAAGTCTCCCAAAAATCCAATAATGGGAATGAAAATATGATATTGATAAAACAACTCAGTAAATAGCAAGGAAAAATTGTAACATTTCAGACATATAAAATATTATTTTTGGAATTTAAATATTAAAATAATATATTTCACGAAAACTATTCGAGTTGCGAATTGGGGTTTTCATAAAATGGTATAATTATATACCAATATTCGGAAAATATTTGGAGATTAATATTGTATTAATTAATAAAACGGTATTTATTGGATTTGGGCATTTTATAATTCATTATATGCAAGTTTAAATTAAACTTGATTAGTGCACTACTAATCACGACTAAGCCAAATCCGTATTTTTATATTTTTCATGGTTAGTGCACCATATCATGTTGCATTTTTGTTGCATGTTGTTTCATTGTGTTTGTTTCATTTGTGTTTGGTTTTAAATGAGAGAGAAACAAAAAGAAAAAGAGATGGCATGATTGATGAGAGAGAAGGGGGACGACATGATGAGGCTTGGGGTATAGGCTTAAAGGAGGGGGGGGAGAGAGAGTGAGTGAGAAAGGATGGCTACAACCCTTGACCATTCCCTTTATTCATCTTCCTTCATCACTTCATTTTCCTCTTCTCACCATTTCTTCACCTCCTTCCTCCACCCTCACTACCCCATGAAAACATCTCAAATTCTTCATCAAAAACCCACACCCCCTTCAATAAAAAGACGCACAACCTCAACCTGAATCCTATGGATCAATCAAGTGGAGATTTTGAGCACTTTGGGCAACCCAAGAATTTTCTTGAGTTGCCAAATGAGATATATTTCCATTCTTTTAGTTAAGTTATTTATGTTTAGTATATCCTAGTTTAGTTTAGAGTTCGAATTAGTTAGATTTGTGAGCTTGTCCAAGTTGATGTTAGTGGATGTGTGGACTTGTGATATGGTTATTTATGTATAGTGAGTCTTTACAAGACCTTAGGGATGCTTTTCTGACTTGGACCAGAGACTAGAACCCAAATACGAACTTAGAATTTTCCCGATGTCGTTTTTTTTTTGGATTGTGATACTCAGATGGGATCTCGAGCAACCTGGGATGTTTATAATAAAATCAAACAACTATATTGACCTAATTAGACCACTAGAAGACTACCACTCGAATACGAATCCAAAACTTCCTACTCCAACTGGCGACACCAGGTATTTTGGCTTCTTCACCGGCGAAGTGTTGGCTTCTGGTGTTGGGGTTTTGCCTGTAGCTCACTTACCTTATAACCTAGCTACTGTATTGTTAGTATAGTCCCTATTTACCTAAGCAAGAATCTGGGAGTGATTTCCTCAGTTGTCGTATTATGTTTTCCGATATTTGAAACTTGGTTTTAATATTTGAATTTGGATTTGGTTGCTGGACGTTTGTACGTCAATGATGAGGGTTATTTGGTTGTTTTTGCATGCGTAAGCTATAGATTCTAACCTATAAGAAATTCGTGTGCCGTATCGGTTTTCAAACTTGGTTTTCATAACGTTGCGATGTATGTTGATTTGTAGGTATTCTAGCGTGGACTTCCGAGACAACGAAGCACATCGACTTCGGCTAAACAAGGAGTTTAGCTGGTGAGTAGATTTATATCTACGGGGTAAGTCGGGTGGATGGCGTATAGCACCCCCGCAACCATAGTGTTAAGGATATATATATATATATATATATATATATAGGGTTTTAGAATACTATATGCGATAGTAGTGGACATGGTAAAAGAATATATCTCTAGTTCTATTTTCTTAACCTTTGAGCTATATATACACATATATAGGAAAAGGAAAGTTATGATATGATGATACGAGTCGTTAGGATACGATATAATGATATAAGGTGATGTAATATGATATGATTACGAGATGATATATGATGACATGAGATGAGATGATGTACGTGACTATAGATCTGTACTATTGATTGGATGATATCCTACGATGGATATTTCGTACGTAACATAATAAGGATGAATCACCGATATTTATTTTCGACTTGAGGACATTTTATTGTATATCACGAAGTGGACATCGTGATATGTTTGAAGTCATACCTATTTTAAAACTAACGAATCATTACGCACTTTTAAATGATGATTTCAAGGAGACGCCACAAACCTTTCAAATGATATCCTTTCCAAAAATATCATAGTCCTCTATTTTCTAAAACATCGATTTATACTATTTTAAACTATAATTGTATGACTCATACGTAGTTGCATTTTTTTATACTGTTCGTGCTTACGATTCCTTTATTTTGTATACGTTCGCGTTACGATTTCTTATTTCAACATACGCTCGCATTTCTTTCATTACGACATATATACGACAATTTATACCCTTTTGTTTACATGATTTTATCTGCTAGTACACCTGCACAATTACCAGTGATGGGCATGTTACACTTACACAGATTTTCCGGCTCACACATTCATCATCAGTAATTGCTATACCACTTACACAGTAGAATTGCTATATCATGGTATTATTCTTAATTGTAAAGTATATTCATTGTTCAGTATTACCATATGACACGTTTGCACGATATACTTGATATGCTCACATTATTGTTCTATGTTTGCATACATCGAACTTTTATGGTTGCATGCATTGAGATACTGTTTTCATGAGATTTCTGGATTTGAGAACCGCGGTTATATTTCAAAGGAAATTATAAATTATTTTTAAAACGTGGTTTCTCATGATGTGATTTTGAGGCGTCCACCATGAGTTTTCTCTGTTCTGAAATTGTTTTCGAGACCTGATTCAAGGAGTTGGATGAACCGTCTGCGGGTACATGGTGGACCCGGTAAGATACCCCGGGGCTAGAAAGGATTGTTGTGTAGTAGACGATGAGCCTGGCAGATAGAGTACTACCTACCAGTGATAGTTTGGACCTGGCGGTTATCCAGAGGATACTGATCGGAGTCATGACATGGATATGAGGGTCGATCAGAGTATGCGGCGCCTGAGGGCCGATCAGAGGATGCGGCGCCTGAGATATGAGGATTTACGTGTCGATACTGGACACGGATTTCATGATGTTTCGAGTGTCACTGTTGGACACTCAGGTTCTATGATTTGATGTGTCGTTGATGGGCACGCGTTGGTGATTCTCATATACATGCATGCATATGATTCAGATGTTGGTTTTTGTATATGTTATTGGCATTGATTATATTGTTGTTACATATGCATACATGGTCACTCTAGATATCATAGTATTACTGTCATGTTGGAGATAGTGCCCTCAGAGTCAATTATTGGATCACAGGCACGTGATTGCAATGATTGAGGGAGGACCTATCCCGGTAGGACAGTCTTACTCGAGATGATAGTATGCTATCTGGTTTATCTTTATCATCGTGTACTGCTTTAGGTGACCTGACATGTCGCTATTACACGTTGATAGAGCCCCTAGGATTCTTGCTTGACGACCAGCAGTATGATGGCGATCATATACGTGGGAGCTGGGGTCTATAAGCACATCCTTAAAAGGTCCCTAGTCGTGGGAGTTTCGAGACTGGGCATCGATACTCCATTAGTAGACTAGTGTATACAGTCGAGACCCCAACGAGGGGCGGTGGCCGGTCTCACAAGCCACTGGTGTCTGTTGGTTCACCTAAGATGTATACAGGTGCTCATTGGGTTATGAGTACACCGGACAGGACTCGCCGGGAACCTGCTAGTTGGTCTTATACCAGACGTCAGATAGCAGTTCCCTGGTGACATGTGTACAGGTTAGTTCATCGACCTGAGATCGTCATTTGTCTCGTGTGAGTTCCCACTGTGCTTTGATTACTACCCTACCACGGCTCAAAGGAGTCGTGCAAACAGGTTTTAGTTGGGTACAGTCCCGAGCCACATGGAGGCAGTGAGCGGATCTGCAGGGGTTCGTCTCTCCCGGTATTGGGGGTGAGGTCGCGCTGTGTCTAGGAGAGCCATTACGCAAAGCCCTCGGCCGAGGCAGGAGATTTACTGGTAGGTATTCCAGTAGTATCTCAGGGCGTTCTGGGCTACGCTCCGACACGACTTGTACCGCTTTTGGGGGTCTGACTTTCACCAACCCCCTAGGCCCGCCATGCGATACTTATAGACGAACGGACCGGACTGTACGGATATTGTCACTGACAGGCTCAGTTGGGTGTCGGGGTGAGCTTCCTCATCGACGTCCCTTTTGGTCAATAACCGGTGGCCCGTCACGTATTGGCTAATACCTCTGACGTGCTAGTGGTTAAATCCACAGCCATAGTATTGACGAGTCTTTAGAGTCCACCACACTTACAGTTACTCAAGCTTTCGGGCGAAACGCTGTAGAGGCCGTATGGAGATATGGCAGGGTCCGATCAGATACGCGCGGTATTGCACGGATCAGGATCGGACAGTTTTGTACTAGTGGCCGTATAGTAATATGGCAGGGTTTGATCTGATACGTGCGGTATTGCACGGATCAGGATCGAACGGATTTTACTAGCCGGCTTTGGCTTAAGCCGGTCCTAGTCTAGTACAGTGTAGATTTTGTCTCATTGCTTTTGTATCCGGTCGGAATACAGATGCGGGTGTGTATGCACAGTGTTGGGGTTTTCCTGTAATTTATTACGGGACCAGTTTTCTGGAGTTGCCAGTTTGCATTCCGTCCCGGCCGGTTTTCCTTTGTTCTTTCCCGGCCGGACTTTTCCGATGGAGGGTGTTATTTGCAAGTTTGCAAATAACATTTTGTGGAGGGTTTATTTGTAAGATGATTTGTTATGATAGCATCTTTTGATACCATTCTTTTCCATCATCATTATATTCTTTTTCCATCACCTTTTCTTGGATTGATTGTGATTAGAAATGGATGATAAGTTGATGTAAGTTTTGTTATCATGATGCTTGGGATATGGTCACCTTTCTTTTTCTCCTACACTAACCTCCCTTCTTGTTATGGATTCATATTCATTCCTCCACCATTCTTGAAAGAGATGAGAGGCTTCACTTGAGAGAAAAAGAATGAGAGAGTTCATTTTCATCTTCTTCTTGCTAGAAAATTGAAAGCACCAATTTTCTTTACCTCTTCCTCCATCCATCAATGGCAACTACATAAACTCCAAGAGACAAAGTTTCTACACTACATTCTACAGCAATTCTTGGGCATGTCGAGTTGCCGGCTTCATGCTCGAGTTGCCTCGGTATTGAGGCGGGAGCCCGTAAAAGAAGCAGGCGATGTGGTGCCCTTTCCGGCGAGGAGGCGACGATATGGAGACTACACTTTCCGCGGGAGATCGGGACGATGACGAGAAGACCGGAGGACTCGGATCACTCGGTATACTTCTCACCCTATCTCTAGATTGCTAGCATTAGGTTAATGGTTTCGATCCGGGTTTTCTTTGTCCGCGGTAGCGCCGGTTTCCGAGTAAGGAAAAAAATTTTATTCCGCATTTTGGCCTCGAGTACGAGGCCGGGGCGCTGCCGTGGCGCAACATGGTATCAGAGCCACGCCTTTAACCTTATCTAGCTTGTTCTAATGCGTTTTACTTATCCGATCGACCAAAATCTCAAAAACCGTATTTTTCCTTCACATCAGTTTCTGTTGAAATTTTTTGAAGTCTAAAAATTTTTCAGGTGGTCTCAGAAAGATGTACAGGGAGATTTAAGAACTCTGGAAAAAAACGAGACAGTGATCCATTAGTTCAAGCGCGGAAGCGCGGCAATACCCCCCTTTCTGCCGCGCTTCCGCCGCAAGATGGTGGGCCCACTTTGTCGTTTTTCTTCAGTTGTTTTATGGGCTGAAAATAGGGCTTTTGGGATATTAAAATTGGGCCAGTTATTTCTGTGAGTGCTACAGTTTTCTTTGGGGCCCACTTGTTAATTGTTTGATCGATCGGATATTTTTAAACACATTATTTCACAGTATTTACATTATATCTGCGACCGTGAATGTCACTCGATTGGTAAATCCGGTCTAACTGCTATAGCCCGGTTAGACGGATTTGCGAACGTGACTTTCACGTTGATGTTCTATGTTTATGCTGTGATGTTGCGGATCGGTCGTGGGGGATAGCCTGGATGCAATGCTAGTACAGTGCTGTTGTATTATGTACATTTGATATTGCGGGGCGAGCGTCCGACATGTGGACTGCCGTCACTGCCTGTTTGTATTATTCTTTTGGGGCACGACCTGGTTGCGGTCGATGTACCCGGTGTATGTATATTTTACTTTCTGTACTAGGATTACCCCGCGGTGGGGTGCACGGATAGCCGGGTTCTGGAGGGCAACGGGCCCGCATCTTAGGGCATTGAGACGGAGGGGGCTTCAGTCCAGGATTGGCGGGCTATTCGCCGCACTCGTAGGGGGTACAGGTTGACCCAGGAGAGGTGCCCAAGTTACCGGATTCCGTGAAGTGCTGGGTGGTCCATTCACGGAGCTGAAGGGGGCTGCCTCGCTTCAGGTTTTGGCGGGTGACTTGCCGCGCCCGTAGGGGTCTAGGATTTCATTGCACAGGCTATCCACACGACCAGGGGAACGTCGGGTTTCAGCAGCGGCTCTGTGAAACCCGGGGCTTCCAGACATCTGTATTGTTCTGTGATGCTGTTCTTTTCTGTGATGTTGCATTCTTATCACGCCTTAAGCGAATATAATATATTGGTATATATATTAGTAGATGTTGTATATGTTTTCATCCGCGCTAGTCCAGTCCCCGCTCTGTCGTTAGTAAGCTAACCTAACGAGTGATGACGGGACCCAGTGGCGAATGCGGATGGCATATACGTACGTCATTATATTTTCGTTCTTTGTGGTGTGATTAATTGATGGGACTGCGTTGATTCGGATCAATGCAAGATAAACAAACCTATTCTGATGTTGTTGGAACACTTTTCAAAAAGCTGTTATTGCAAGGACGTTCACTTTTGTTTTGCATCGTGGTATTCATTTGGAATATCCTGCTCCTCAGTCGACGAGGCAAGGGCCGAGATCCCTTCACCGGGAGTGACCCCTTGGACAGAAGTTTGCGTCAGGGCATTAACTTCACTATAGCCGATTACTTTTGCTTTGCATCGTGGTATTCAGTTGGAATATCCTGCACCTCATTCTACGGGGAAAGAGCCGAGATCCCTTCACCGGGAGTGACCTCTTTAGTAAAGGTTTTCGTCACTATATTTTTATAAAAGGCTATGCAGTTCCTTCAACGATATCAAGTTCATTACGTTAAAGGTTTTTCGCCAAAAACCATCCGTAGCCCTCCGTCATTTCCTACAGGTATTATTTGGTATTCGTGCTGCGTTTGTTGACCTAGTCAAGACGTAGTGTTCGGTAGCTAAGTGGTACTTGTTTGTTGCATAAGTGGGATTGGTTAGGACAGTCGTGCGGCCTTGTTGACCTAGTCAAGGGCACGTACGGGTGGGTTTAATGCAATCCAGAATAATGACGGGTTGAACTTGACTGGCGGTTTATGGTTTGTTGACCTAGTCAAGGTCATAAACCGCTTGGGGTAAAAATCACATCGGGAGTTTCAAAAGAACTGAAACTTGCCAGGCATGCGTATACCTTCTGGAGTGTGGTGACTTGAGTGGATTCCGTCAAGTTATCATGCGGTGATAGTTGGATCCCGATTCCCACTGATGAGTTAGTTTACTCCTCGGGTGACCCCGACTAATTCTTCTTTCAGGTTTGGAGGAGAATTTGAGGTACAGTGGGAGGTTTCCAGATTAGACAAAGTGATAACCATTCTGATTTAGGTTAGAGTGCACGCTGAGTGTTTCTTTTCTCTCTCTCTTTGGCAGCGACCATTGACCCGACCCTGGACTATGACTCAGTGACCAAGTTGACCGAACCTTCTTAACACTGGCTTTTGGATTGTCAGAGTTGCAGACCTCATTGCCACTCCTACTTTTACCCTTTTCTCCGGGACACCCCGTATTACTACGAACGTCCACTTCCATTGGACAAAACCATCGTATGGTTATATACGAACTCGAAGGACTTCGAGGATGGTTTCTGGTTCTGGAGAAAACGAATAGGATTATTCAGTTGTCTTTTCTTTTCACCTTCTCTCAGGTTGCGAGTACTCCTTGGTTTAGGAGTAGTACACCTATTATGCAAATTGGCTAGTCTTCTTCCAAACCATAGGCTGGTGCCGACCGGTAGGGAATGAAGAAAACCAGTTAGCCTAAAACGGTGTACAGAAGGTATTAAGATTAAGACAAAGCAAGGGATTAGTAGGAGGGCAAAGTAAATTGCGACTGATATTCACGACCAAACCAAGTATTTCTTCGCCAATCCTAAATCACCTTTGTATTTCTCCAGGACACTCCGTATCACTACGAAGATCCACAGTTTATTGGATACTCCATCGTATGGTTATATACGAACTCGAAAGGAACTTGTTCCAGTTCGGGGATGGATTCTGGTTCAGGAGAAATAGGAATAAAGTACATTCAGGTGTCTTTTATCTTCACCTTCTCTCGCGTTGCGAGTGTTCCTAGGATTAGGACAGTACACCCTTTATGCTTTTTGGATAGTCTTCTTCCAAACCATAGGCTGGTGCCGAACGGTAGTGAAGGAAGAAAACCATTTGGCCTAAAGGGGTGTGCAGACGGTATTGACTAAAGACATATAAAGGGATTTGGACAGGTGGCAAAGAATTATACGGTTATAGTTGTGAATCTGGATAATGGAAGAGGCATTACTAGGAATACCAGGATACCCCGACGAAACATTTCAATGTTTCAGTTTCACTGTGTACTGTTAATAGAAAACTGATTTCCCGATTAGACACTTACTCCAGGGTATGTATTTACCAGGTATGATTCTCACATCTGTATGGTTTTACAGATGATGAGTGGGAGTAAGTTATTGGGAATTAGGTGACCATCCTCTTTATATCGGGATTCGTTGTAATTGGTGATATTTGAGGAAGCCACCTGGGTTGTTTGCCGGTCGGCAAATATTTGGTTTTGAATATCCGCGGTTATGCACCAATTTCAAATTGATATATCTGTACGTCTATTTTCATAGAGTGAGATATACCTTTTGATATTATGTCGATGACATTTACCTATATCAGTGGATGGTTAGGTAAGGAGCATTAAACAGCGGTGTAATTCTTCTTAACCATAAGTACAGTTTTCAACCTGCGACGCACAGTGAAAGAGTTGTTAGACTCAGCGGACTTATACAGAGTATTGTATGTTGTCCAGGGTCCATCAGGACAGAGGGGTAGGTCCTCGTACTATATTCGGTTTACTTATGACTTCTCTAGTTTTTAGAAAGGTGTTTCGTGGAAACACAGGGTCTAAGTTTTGAGGAGTTATAGGTATTTGAATAGAGTAGAGAACCAGGTGTAGCAAGTATCGGGATTCTTCAAAGTGATCGAAGATGTAGATACTTGTGTATGGTATTCAGTTGATAGTAATGATAAAGAGAAATTGCTTCTCTTTCAGGTTACTCATAATTGGAAGCATTCCTAAGTTGAGTAACGCTGATTGGCCTCTCTCCATTTAGTTGACATGCGCTGGAGACAGCTGCATGATTTGAATCTGGTTCAATTAAATCAGTGCCTCTGGTTCTATATTGGATATAGAACAGTTCATATCTTAACGATGTTAAGGTACGGGGAGTTGTCCGGCTTATGCTTAAAACCAGACTCCGGATAACTCAAGGCACGTTTCTGTAATGGCTGTTTATGGGTTGACCCAGGCTATGACGAGGGTTGACTTTCTACCATCTGGCAGATCAATAGAAATATTGTTCTAGACTCGCCACAGTTTTATTAAAAATGGTTTTTTTTCAAAAACAGCAGTGGGAGTATGGTAGAACTGGAAGTGATTCCAGAACCGCAAACGATTACTGAAGATTTAATAAGGAACCTAAAGATTCAATCTGATTTGACATTCCATTGGCCACTCCGCAGATAAGGTGGGTAACTTCAGGCACCCGAGAGGTACTCCGGTAGCCTCAAGGACGGTGACAGGGAAGTTCTTGTTTACCCACACTTGCCATTGTTGTTGTTCCAGGCTGCGAGACCCGGCAGGAGGATGAGTATAGCGTCGTTCTAAACTAGCTTTAGAAGTGCACGTCTATATGACTCTGGCAGAGGGTTGTCGTAGTCAGTGGGAGCAGCGGAAGCATTGGTGGACATCAGGCTTATGTCTATTTATAGACTAAAGCAGATATAGCGGAGTTAGATCATCTATTTCTGATGTGACAGTCATAAGTTTGACGTCATCAGAATAGGGGATGGATCTGTTGAGAAGGTAGTAGGAAGTGATATTCCTATACTACGATCGGTTATACTTTGGTCGTCACACAGTGTTTTCTCCACATGGGACTTGGACATTATATCAGACATACTGGTTACTAGATCTATGGTTTTAGATCTAGATTTGGGTGGTTTCCCAATCAGGGTACTTTGACAGCATTCTAAGAGTATTTAGAATGGACGACTCCTGACACGGTAGTGCACCTGCAGTTGATGGAGTCACCCTCTCTAAAGGTGTCTTATAGACTAAAGGGGAGAGGGATACTCATGATTGGCAGATCACTTGCTTAGGCAATTGAGTCAATCATGAGATGTCAAGTACCACACCAGATGTTGTTCTTGCAGTAGGTGCAATAAATTGATATTAATCCAATCCTGGAAAAACAGTCGGAAGCAGTTTTAGAACATAAGTGAATGTTCTAGGGATATGATAACGGCTGCCTCCTTTAGGAGACGGTTATCACTCCAGGCTTCCAAGGTGACATGGACGACAAGGAGGTTGTCAGAGTTATAGTTCTCCCTCTGACGAGGGGCGGTATTTTGGACAGGTGGTCCAAGGCAATACTGAGGGAGGCATGGCGCGGGATACTGATTAGTTTCAGTTGATGATACAGTCTAAGAAGTTTGGATTTGGAGTTCATTTATGAGCTAGGTCCCATCAGACATCCAGACATATTCTAAGACAGGTATTGCTCATTTCGGGAGATGGTTTTCTCCGCGAACATGAGATATAGAGAGACATAGAAAGAAACATCCCTGCGGATCCACTCACTGAGGCTATTCCTCGAACGCAATAGTTTCGCAAACGGGTTTTGTGAGACTGACTAGTAGAGGAGTTGGGTGTTCGGTATCACACGGGCTGTGAGTATGCGACATCGCAATAATTAGCCTTGAGTGCAAGTGGGAGATTGTTGGAGATAGTGCCCTCAGAGTCAATTATTGGATCACAGGCACGTGATTGCAATGATTGAGGGAGGACCTATCCTGGTAGGACAGTCTTACTCGAGATGATAGTATGCTATGTGGTTTATCTTTATCATCGTGTACTGCTTTAGGTGACCTGACATGTCGCTATTACACGTTGATAGAGCCCCTAGGATTCTTGCTTGACGACCAGCAGTATGATGGCGATCATATACGTGGGAGCTGGGGTCTATAAGCACATCCTTAAAAGGTCCCTAGTCGTGGGAGTTTCGAGACTGGGCATCGACACTCCATTAGTACACTAGTGTATACAGTCGAGACCCCGACGAGGGGCGGTGGCCGGTCTCACAAGCCACTGGTGTGTGTTGGTTCACCTAAGATGTATACAGGTGCTCATTGGGTTATGAGTACACCGGACAGGACTCGCCGGGAACCTGCTAGTTGGTCTTATACCAGACGTCAGATAGCAGTTCCCTGGTGACATGTGTACAGGTTAGTTCATCGACCTGAGATCGTCATTTGTCTCGTGTGAGTTCCCACTGTGCTTTGATTACTACCCTACCACGGCTCAAAGGAGTCGTGCAAACAGGTTTTAGTTGGGTAAGTCCCGAGCCACATGGAGGCAGTGAGCGGATCTGCAGGGGTTCGTCTCTCCCGGTATTGGGGGTGAGGTCGCGCTGTGTCTAGGAGAGCCATTACGCAAAGCCCTCGGCCGAGGCAGGAGATTTACTGGTAGGTATTCCAGTAGTATCTCAGGGCGTTCTGGGCTACGCTCCGACACGACTTGTACCGCTTTTGGGGGTCTGACTTTCACCAACCCCCTAGGCCCGCCATGCGATACTCATAGACGAACGGACCGGACTGTACGGATATTGTCACTGACAGGCTCAGTTGGGTGTCGGGGTGAGCTTCCTCATCGACGTCCCTTTTGGTCAATAGCTGGTGGCCCGTCACGTATTGGCTAATACCTCTGACGTGCTAGTGGTTAAATCCACAGCCATAGTATTGACGAGTCTTTAGAGTCCACCACACTTACAGTTACTCAAGCTTTCGGGCGAAACGCTGTAGAGGCCGTATGGAGATATGGCAGGGTCCGATCAGATACGCGCGGTATTGCACGGATCAGGATCGGACAGTTTTGTACTAGTGGCCGTATAGTAATATGGCAGGGTTTGATCTGATACGTACGGTATTGCACGGATCAGGATCGAACGGATTTTACTAGCCGGCTTTGGCTTAAGCCGGTCCTAGTCTAGTACAGTGTAGATTTTGTCTCATTGCTTTTGTATCCGGTCGGAATACAGATGCGGGTGTGTATGCACAGTGTTGGGGTTTTCCTGTAATTTATTACGGGACCAGTTTTCTGGAGTTGCCAGTTTGCATTCCGTCCCGGCCGGTTTTCCTTTGTTCTTTCCCGGCCGGACTTTTCCGATGGAGGGTGTTATTTGCAAGTTTGCAAATAACATTTTGTGGAGGGTTTATTTGTAAGATGATTTGTTATGATAGCATCTTTTGATACCATTCTTTTCCATCATCATTATATTCTTTTTCCATCACCTTTTCTTGGATTGATTGTGATTAGAAATGGATGATAAGTTGATGTAAGTTTTGTTATCATGATGCTTGGGATATGGTCACCTTTCTTTTTCTCCTACACTAACCTCCCTTCTTGTTATGGATTCATATTCATTCCTCCACCATTCTTGAAAGAGATGAGAGGCTTCACTTGAGAGAAAAAGAATGAGAGAGTTCATTTTCATCTTCTTCTTGCTAGAAAATTGAAAGCACCAATTTTCTTTACCTCTTCCTCCATCCATCAATGGCAACTACATAAACTCCAAGAGACAAAGTTTCTACACTACATTCTACAGCAATTCTTGGGCATGTCGAGTTGCCGGCTTCATGCTCGAGTTGCCTCGGTATTGAGGCGGGAGCCCGTAAAAGAAGCAGGCGATGTGGTGCCCTTTCCGGCGAGGAGGCGACGATATGGAGACTACACTTTCCGCGGGAGATCGGGACGATGACGAGAAGACCGGAGGACTCGGATCACTCGGTATACTTCTCACCCTATCTCTAGATTGCTAGCATTAGGTTAATGGTTTCGATCCGGGTTTTCTTTGTCAGCGGTAGCGCCGGTTTCCGAGTAAGGAAAAAAAATTTATTCCGCATTTTGGCCTCGAGTACGAGGCCGGGGCGCTGCCGTGGCGCAACATGTCACACCCCGCTTCCCAGAGTACGCTAAGATCTGCACGTGACAGAGCCAACCATGCTACATGTGGTTAGGAAGCATCCCTCCACAGTCACATTACGGCTGTCTATAAGATATCTAGAACAGTGAAATGTATAAAACTAACTAGTACATGTCAATCTGCCAGAATAAACGAGTCAAGAAATATAAATATGCGGAAGCAATAAATCCAATAACAGTAACATCTGGAAAGTACGTCCCAAATACGGGCTCACGTTAGGAAATGAAAATACAGAAATAAAACTAAACTAAACTAAATACTAACAGGATCCTCACTGCTCGGCTTGTCGGCAGAAGTACTCCTGGTCAGCCTGCAAAAGAGATAAAGGATGTGGGCCATGCAAAACCCAGACGTCAGTGCGTCATAATATCAAACAATAATAAATGGACAGGATACACGAGATATGCAGGCATGAGTATGAACAGTAATGAGTGTATACAAGTAACACGGGTAAGAAACAGTGAAGTGCGTACGTGCGGATGAAGTGCGGTAAATAATCTAAACTGTGCTACTGGGTTATCTATTCTAAAGTTATTCGAAATCAATTGATGTACTCCTCATGTAACTCAAATAATATGTCCCATTACCCCCCGGTACCACGGATCAGGATATGTGAACCAAGAATGGTTCTGTCCCTTTACCCCCCGAGACCACGGATCAAGAAGAATCACGAATGATTCTTTCCCGTTACCCCTCGGGACCACGGATCAAGTAATGCCCTTTTAAGTTACACTCGATTCCACCATTGATTTCCCCATACCCCCAAGGTTATATGTTCAAGTCAGGTATTGATAAATGAAGCTAATGCCAACACAGGATCAAGCGGGTACAGGTTTTTCTATGTAGACAACAGGATACGTCCGTCAGGACAACATGTCGAGATTGTCGGCATTAGAAACAGGATCAGGTAACAGGTCAAGTAGTGGTGTACCGGGTCATGACAGGCAGTGGACATGTATCAAACGGATGCTCATAATAAAACTGTAGTAAGTACGGATGCACGATAAAAGTACGGATGCACAGTAAAACACGGATGCACAAATATCTATCAAGGATTACATCTACAACTCTTTGACTATGTTGGATACACATTATCAAGCATGGGGTGTTAATACAATAGTAACACGAATTAATATGATCTGTAAATGCAGCTACATAAATGATAAATGATATGGATGCATACGGGTATCCGAAAACCGTAAAATATTAATATGGGTGTACAATGCAATCAACATGTGATATTTTATTAATATGGATGCAAAATAAGATACATAGCATGTAGCAAGATGAACTTACATGTGACTAGATATGTAAATAACGGTATGGATGCACACGGGTATCCGAAAATAGTAAAATAGTAAAATGGTATTGTAGGATGCATAACTAAACAATATGTAATGTTATTATTCACATGGGTGCAAGATATAGTAGTATAGCATGTAGCAAGATAAACTTGCCTGATCGGATCTCAATACGGGGTGCGTACGCCACGTCCGACGTCGGTAAATGTCGCGATGCACATACGGGCGTACAGAACTGAAGCAAGCAAAGCAAGAATGTGACCACGCTGGCTGGGAATGTCCACAGGGTTTCCCGGATCGTCGGCGACGGCACAGTTCCGGTGATGACCGGAAATTCAAGAAACAAGAAAAGAAAGAGAAGAAGAAGAAGAAGGTATGCCCTTTCTGGTTCTCTGGTGTGGTTCTTAGGACAGGGGAGGCGAGGGGAGGTGACGACGGCTCGAGGTTTTCCGACGAATATTTACGGCAAGGGCAGTGGGGGTTGCGGGTTCTGTGCAGGGTAGATGCTCTGGTGTTGGGAGAAAGGAGGAGTGAGGAGTATGACGTGGTGGCGACGGGGTGAGGCCGACTAGGGTGGTCAGCGGCGAGGAGGGGTACAGGCGACGACGATGGGTTTTCCGGCGAGGTCTACGATAAAAGGAAGTGGGCACTAGGGTTCTCGGGTGTCGGGTTTCTGCAAGGAAAGAGTTGGGCAAGAGGTGGAGGAGGAGAGAGGGAGGTGAGAGGTGATGGAGGATGGGTCGACGACGGCGAGGCGAGGTTGGCGACGAGAACGGTTCGTCGGGTGCTGGGTTTTCTTGGGTCGGGGGTTATGGTGGTCGAAGAACGTGAGGGTGGTGTCGAGAAATGAAGGGGAGAGGGAGAAGAAGTCGAGGAGGTGATGACGAGGCCGACGAGGTGATCGGCGGCGACAAGGGTGGAGGAAGCGGCGGCGAGCGTGAGGTAGGGCTCGGACGTGGGTTAGGCGGCGGAAAAAGAATTTTGAGAAGAAGTAGTAGAGAGAGATAGAGAGCCGGGGTTAAAAAAATAGGGTAAAGAATAATATATAATAAGTAAGAGAGAGAGAGAGAGAGAGAGAGAAACAATGAATTAGTAGTTAGGATAATAAAAGAAAATCTTTTAAAATATTTAAAACCAAATAAAATATAAAGAATATTATTTTTAGCAGTTAAAACAGTAAAAATAAGAAATTAGTTAAATTTTGAGATTTTGGCTAATACAAAAATAGTCCAAAACACGCTCGGGTCGGGTCTAAACTTATGGTTTGAAAATACGGTTAATATACGTGTTAACCAAAACCAAAATAGAATATCCGGGTCACAAAAAAGCATACCCTCAAGAACAGATACATGTAGCGTGCACGTAGCTATCAAAACGAGTCTGTTTCTCAAAACGGAACGAGAATACGATGTACGGATGTTACAACAGGGTTAGGGGTATGACGCAGGTCATGCTAAATATTTTTTAAAAATATTATTTGACTTTAAATGTTATATTGAAAAATGCAGATGCCAGATATAATGCAGTTACACAACATGAAAGTGCACGGATTCTCATAACTAACCGGGATCAATCATAAACAGGAATCAAGACGGGTTTCAGCACGCGGGTCGGGTCGGATGCATATACAGATGCCAATTATACTATTCACACCCAAACAGCAATAAATCAAGAAATAGCCATAATTAAAGAAATACCCACAATAGAACTGGTATAAATGAACTAGGGTGTTACATTATACCCAACTACATAAGAATTTCGTTCTCGAAATTCCCGGAACAAGAAAAGACAAACAAACATGAATTTACAAGAACAGATCTGGAAACTTCTGTCAAATCTCATCTTCTCGTTCCCAAGTCGATTCTCCATGCGAGCGATTCCCCCAAGAAACAAGTACGAGAGGGATAACCTTGTTCTTAAGGACCTTTTCTCTTCGATCAACAATCGACATCGGTCGCTCCTCAAAGGTCAAATCCTCCCTTACAGTCAGCTCCGAATGATCTAGCACGTGTGTTACATCTCGAACATACTTACGGAGTTGAGATACATGAAACACGTCATGAACATTCGTCAAAGATGGTGGTAGAGCCAATCGATAAGCCAGTTCTCCAAAACGCTCCATGATCTCGAAAGGCCCCATGAATCGAGGACTAAGTTTGACTCGACTCCCAAAACGAATTAATCCTTTAGTCGGTGATATCTTCAAGAATACAAGATCACCAACAGCGAACTCTAAAGGTCTTCTCAATGTATCGGCCCAACTCTTCTGCCGATCTTGTGCTGCCTTCATGTGATTTCGGATAGTATTAACCTTCTCTACTGTTTGCACGATCAAATCTGGTCCCAACAATCTTCGTTCTCCAACATCATCCCAACAAACAGGTGAATGACACTTGCGACCATACAATGCTTCGAATGGAGCCATCTGAATAGTCGCCTAAAAGTTGTTATTGTACGAGAACTCCACCAAGTGTAGATGATCCTCCCATGAACCCTTGAAGTATAACATGAAAAATCTCAACATGTCTTCAAGAGTTTGGATCGTTCTCTCCGACTGGCCATCTGTCTGAGGATGATAAGCGGTGCTAAACTTCAATCGCGTCCCCAAACTTTCCTGTAAGCTCCTCCAGAAGTGCGATAAGAATCGAGTATCACGATCAGAAACGATGCTCACAGGTACTCCATGCAATCTCATAATCTCCTGCATGTACCGCTCTACCAACGCTTCCATTGACTGACATACTCGAAACGGTATGAAATGAGCTGCCTTGGTCAATCGATCAACAATCACCCAAACTGCATTGTTGCCCTTTGGACTCCGCCGTAAAGCTGTCACGAAATCCATGGTTAT
This sequence comes from Agapanthus africanus, assembly GCA_030015575.1. Taxonomy (NCBI): domain Eukaryota; kingdom Viridiplantae; phylum Streptophyta; class Magnoliopsida; order Asparagales; family Amaryllidaceae; genus Agapanthus; species Agapanthus africanus. The sequence goes on along the minus strand of JASDDO010000024.1, from coordinate 888,384,113 downwards.
ATGTTTCCACTTCCACTGAGGAATCGGAAGTGGTTGCAATAAACCAGCTACCCTTTGATGTTCACCCTTAACTTGCTGACGCACCAAGCACTTCGCTACAAAACGGGCAATCTCCCTTTTCACGCCTTCCCACCAGAAATGCTGCCATAGATCACGATACATCTTCGTGCCTCCTGGATGTATGGAATATGCAGAAGTGTGCGCCTCTTTCATAACTTCTTCACGAATGTCTCCTTTCGGCACACACAAACGGCTACCATATCGCAATGAACCATCTTCATGAATCAACAAGTCCGTTCGAAGTCCCGCTTCAACCTGTTCTCGAAACTTCTGCAATTTTGGGTCCTGTGACTGTGCTTCTTTTATATTATCGATCAATGATGACTGTACTTACAGCTGCATCAGCTGTCCTGAAGAATGCGGTAACACAATCTCCAATTCGAATCTTCGAAAATCTTCGATAAGCTCCTTCTGTGCAGTCAACATCCGAATTGCTGGCAACCGACTAAGTGCATCCGGCACTACATTAATTTTCCCCGGATGGTACTTGAGATCAAGATCATAGTCAGCCATCAGTTCCAACCATCTACGCTGCCTCATGTTAAGCACTTTTTGTATGAACACGTACTTTAGGCTTTTGTGATTGGTGAACACTTCGACCCTTTCGCCCAGTAAGTAGTGCCTCCAAATCTTCAAAGAGAAAATCACTGTTGCAAGCTCCAAATCATGAGTTGGGTAATTATTCTCATGGGTCTTCAACTGTCTCGATGCGTAGGCTATAACTTTCCCATGCTGTATCAAAACACATCCCAAACCTTTCCCAGACGCGTCGCTGTGAATCACCAATCCTCCGGAACCGTCTGGTACGTTCAAAATAGGAGCGGTTATCAATTTTTGCTTCAACGCCTCAAAAGCTGAAGTCCAACTATCCATCCAAATGAACGGTACTTCCTTCCACGTAAGCTTGGTCAAAGGCTCAGCCAATCGAGCAAAATTCTCCACGAATCTTCTGTAGTATCCAGTAAGTCCAAGAAAACTTCTGATCTCCGCTACATTCTTCGAAATCGGCCAATCTTGAACTGCTGCATACTTTTCAGGATCAACGGTGATTCTATCTCCGAATACGACATGCCCCAAAAACTTCACTTCTTCAAGCCAAAACCCGCACTTGTTCATCTTCGCATATAATCTTTCTTGCTTCAATGTTTGTAGTGCGATCTTCAAGTGTTCTGCATGCTCTTCTAGGCTCCTTGAATATACCAGAATATCATCAATAAACACCACAATAAACTGGTCCAAGAATGGTGAAAAGATTCGGTTCATCAAGTTCATAAATATCGCCGGTGCATTCGTGACTCCGAATGGCATTACCAAATACTCGTAATGTCCATATCGAGTTCGTAACGTAGACTTGCAAATATCCTCTGATTTAACTCGAACTTGATGATATCCGGATCGCAGATCTAGCTTCGAGAATACCCTCGCGCCACTGAGTTACTCGAACAATTCGCCAATGCGAGGGATCGGGTACTTATTCTTAATAGTCACCCGGTTTAATTCTCGATAATCGATGCGCATCCTCTTTGTGCCATCTTTCTTCTTGACTAGAAGAACTGGAGCTCCCCAAGGTGAATTACTGCTGCGAATCCAACCTTTCTCTAGCAATTCGGTAACCTGTTTCTTTACTTCTTCCAACTCCACTGGTGCCATCGGATAGTACTCCTTTGAGATTGGCGCTGCACCAGGAACAAGATCGATCGCGAACTCCATATCTCGTTTTAGCAGTAAACCCGAGATGTCTTCGAAAACGTCCATAAACTCTCGAACTACTGCTGGCGCTTCCTCTTTATCAACTTCCATCGACGAAAGAACAGTGTTTGTCGGCCTAGCCCTAAACTTTACTGGCCCGACAGAACTGCTACCTCCAGCAAATACAAACTCCGGATGTCCGGGAATCTGGAAAATCACTTTCTTTGCCCTACAATCAATGTGAGCATGGAAAGTGCCGAGAAAATCCATTCCCAAGACAACATCATAACTGCCGGCATCGATCACCAAGAAATCTGCAAATAATTCCCGTCCACAGATAACAACCGAACAATCATTGCACTCGCTATTAGATATGATCTTCCCGTTCCCAGTGTGTATGTCCCAACAACTAGACAGGGCCGTGCATGCAATCAAGTGTGCAGCAATAAACTTGGACGACATACAACAATAGGACGCACCAGAATCGAACAATGCTAATGCAGGAAAACATGAACAAGTAGGATACCTGAAACGACTTCTTCTGAAGCCAAGACACTGAAGAAGATAAGCACGGTAAATAGGATTCAAGCTTGCGATAAAACATGAACTGGAAAGCAATGAAACCGAGAGAAGCAAGGTAATATCACGACCATAAATCAAGAAAATGAATCAAGACTAGGACTCCAAGTTACTTAAATAGAGTACCGTATTGTAACCATATTGTAGTTCATAGGTACAATCACATAACTCCGTTCAAGTCGCCCAAATCCTAGTATTAGAATCGAAAGAATAGGAAGGGAGAAACAATAAGAAACCAAAAGGATTTCAAGCCGAGATGCAAAGTCGTTTGCATATTGTCAAGACACAAGAGTGAAGGGAAAGATGAGATTCAAGAATAGCAAGATAGCAATATGGCAAGACATGTTAATAATTACGAGCTTTCTGATTCGTGTATTGGGTCCAATACCCAACTACAAAAGAATCAAACCCGATTAACCTAAATCTTGTGGGTCTGATACTAAACAAACCCTGTCACGCCCCGCTTCCCAGAGTGCGCTAAGATCGGCACGTGACAGAGCCAACCATGCTACCTGTGGTTAGGAAACATCCCTCCACAGCTACATTACGGCTGTCTATAAGATATCAAGAACAGTGAAATATATAAAACTAACTAACATATGTCCATCTGCCAGAATAAACGAGTCAAGAAATATAAATATGCGGAAGCAATAAATCCAATAACAGTAACATCTGGAAAGTACGTCCCAAATACGGGCTCACGTCAGGAAATGAAAATACGGAAATAAAACTAAACTAAACTAAATACTAACAGGATCTTCACTGCTCGGCCTGTCGGCTGAAGTACTCCTGGTCAGCCTGCGAAAGAGATAAAGGATCTGGGCCATGCAAAACCCAGACGTCAGTGCGTCATAATAGCAAACAATAATAAATGAACAGGATACACGAGATATGCAGGCATGGGTATGAACAGTAATGAGTGTATACAAGTAACACGGGTAAGAAACAGTGAAGTGTATACGTGCGGGTGAAGTGCAGTAAATAATCTAAACTGTGCTACTGGGTTATCTATTCTAAAGTTATTCGAAATCAATTGATGTACTCCTCATGTAACTCAAAGAATATATCCCGTTACCCCCCGGGACCACGGATTAGGATATGTGAACCAAGAATGGTTCTGTCCCGTTACCCCCCGGGACCACGGATCAAGAAGAATCACGAATGATTCTGTCCCGTTATCCCCCGGGACCACGGATCAAGTAATACCCTTTTAAGTTACACTCGGTTCCACCATTGATTTCCCCATACCCCCAAGGTTATGTGTTCAAGTCAGGTATTGATAAACTGGAGCTAATGCCAACACAAGATCAAGCAGGTACAGGTTTGTCTTTGTAGACAACAGGATATGTCCGTCAGGACAACATGTCAGGATTGTCAGCATTAGAAATAGGATCAGGTAACAGGTCAAGTAGTGGTGTACCAGGTCATGACATGCAGTGCACAGGTATCAAATGAATGCTCATAATAAAACTGTAGCAATTAAGGATGTACAGTAAAAGTACGGATGCACAGTAAAACACGGATGCACAAATATCTATCAGGAATTACATCTATAACTCTATGACTATGTTGGATGCACATTATCAAGCTTGGGGTGTTAATACAACAGTAACATGAATTAATATGATCTGTAAATGCGGCTACATATATGATAAATGATATGGATGAATACGGGTATCCGAAAACCATAAAATATTAATATGGGTGTACAATGCAATCAACATGTGATATTATATTCATATGGATGCAAAATAAGATACATAGCATGTAGTAAGATGAACTTGCATGCGACTAGATATGTAAATAATGGTATGGATGCACACGAGTATCCAAAAACAGTAAAATAAAAAAATGGTAATGTGGGATGCATAACTAAACAATATGTAATGTTATTATTCACATGGGTGCAAGATATAGTAATATAGCATGTAGTAAGATAAACTTGCCTGATCGGATCTCAATATGGGGTGCGTACGCCGCATCCGACGTCGGTAAATATCGCGATGCACACATGGGCGTACAGAACTGAACCAAGCAAAGCAAGAATATGACCACGCTGGCTGGGAATGTCCACAGGATTTTCCGGATCGGCGGCAGCGGCACGGTTCCGGCGATGACCGGAAAATCAAGAAACAAGAAAAGAAAGATAAGAAGAAGAAGTAGGTATGCCATTTCTGGTTCTTTGGTGTGGTGCTCGGGACAGGGGAGGCGAGGGGAGGTGACGACGACTCGAGGTTTTTCGACGAGGGTTTACGGCAAGGGCAGTGGGGGTTGCGAGTTCTGTGCAGGGTAGATGCTCCGGTGTTGGGAGGAAGGAGGAGTGATGAGTATGACGTGGTGGCGACGGGGTGAAGCCGACTAAAGTGGTCGGCGGCGCGGAGGGGTGCAGGCGACGACGATGGGTTTTCCGGCGAGGTCTACGACAAAAGGCAGTGGGCACTAGGGTTCTCGAGTGTGCAAGGAAAGAGTCGGGCAAGAGGTGGAGGAGGAGACAGGGAGGTGTGAGGTGACGGAGGAGGTGTCGACGACGGCGAGGCGAGGTCGACGAAGAGAACGGTTCCTTAGGTGCTGGGTTTTCTTGGGTCGGGGGTTGTGGAGTTCGAAGAAGAACGTTAGGGTTGTGCCGAGAAATGAAGGGGAGAGGGAGAAAAAGTCGAGGAGGTGATAACGAGGCCAACGAGGTGATCGGCGGCGACAAGGCTGGAGGCAGCAGTGGCGAGCGTGAGGCAGGGCTCGGACGTGGGTTAGGCGGCGGAAAAAGAATTTTGAGAAGAAGAGCTAGAGAGAGATAAAGAGCCGGGGTTAAAAAAATAGGGTAAAGAATAATATATAATAAGTGAGTGAGAGAGAGAGAAACAGTGAATTAGTGGTTAGGATAATAAAAGAAAATCTTTTAAAATATTTAAAACCAAATAAAATATAAAGAATATTATTTTTGCACTTAAAACGGTAAGAATAAGATATTAGTTAAATTTTGAGATTTTGGCTAATACAAAAATAGTCCAAAATACGCCCGGATCGTGTCTAAAATTATGGTTTGAAAATACGGTTAATATACATGTTAACCAAAACCAAAATAGGATATCCGGGTCATGAAAAAGCATACCCCCAAGAACGGATACACGTAGCGTGCACGCAGCTATCCAAACGAGTCCGTTTCTCAAAACGGAACGAGAATACGATGTACGGATACTACAACAGGGTTAGGGGTATGATGCAGGCCATGCTAAATATTTTAAAAATATATTATTTGACTTTAAATGTTATATTGAAAAATGCAGATGCCAGATATAATGCAGTTATACAACATGAAAGTGCATGGATTCTCATAACTAACCGGGATCAATCATAAACAAGAATTAAAACGGGTTTCAGCACGCGGGTCGGGTCGGATGCACATACAGATGCCAATTATACTATTCACACCCAAACAGCAATAAATCAAGAAATAGCCATAATTAAAGAAATACCCACAACAGAACTGGTATAAATGAACTAGGGTGTTACAATTACCTTTATGTTACAGTATGACCTAGGAATCGCAGTTTATTCAATTTCTACCTGTTGATTTTTTTCTACTCACAAGTTGGCAACTCACCCCCATTGTCCCATAGTTTTCTTGCAGGTTTGATCGCTTGGATCAGTAGCGGTATCGCTGGCACACAGTTTCTTTCAGGGTGTTTGCTATGGTAGGTGGGACACATTGGATCGTGCCCACTCCTGTATTTATTTCCATTGTATCTAGATAAACTCCATTAATCCGAAATTAGAATTTGTATATTGGTAGCCTAGACAGACTTTTGTTGCGAAACTTAGAGCGATGGATGTATGTTCACTTCATTGAGATGATTATGTCTTGCTTTATTTATTCTTTCTGTGTTTGATCTTCACCGTAAGGCATCGTATATATGTTTTGTTTCGTGGTTGTGATTCCGCCATTTGGCGAAGAGCTAGCTCCCACTTGGGGATGTCTATATATTGTTATGTATATGGTTTTGGATCAAAATATACAGGGGTGGTGCTGCCCAAAATTTCAAGGACGAAAAATGTTTTCAAAGATAGTATACATTCATTGCCCTTTTTATTATATAGCTTATACCTTTAAAAATGAACGCTTGAATTTCTTACAACGATGTTTCAAAACTGCACCCCCACTATTTTCCGCAAAAAGGTTTAGATTTATTGGGCTTCGGCTTACTTGATTTACGTTACGCCCTTAGACATGGCGTGATTTAAGTGCCGGTCACATGCTAAATTACGGGTCGTGACAAAGTTGGTATCAAAGCGTTAGGTTTATTCTTGGTTCGAGTCTAGGTTTGACTATGCGGTGTCTAAGGCGTGATATATTTCGGAACCTAGACTTGAGCTTACGGAACTTAGACTTGACTGGGGGTATTAGACCCGAACTTTCGTTATATAGGTTGACCTTAGTTGATAGAGTAGGTAACTCAAGTAGAGTAACATACCGTGCGTATGTTCCGCGGCATACTTACGATACGATGCTCTGCTTAGGTAAGCTTAGGATGTACATATCTTGAGATATGCGATTCTCTTCGTTCCTATAATCATATATCCATTTTGGATCTGTTGATTTCTTTCTTTACTTTGATCTATCTTCATCGATACCTGCTTGAGGTTCCTGTCACCATGGTTTGAGCGCAAATTGAGCTGCTGCTAGAGATGCGGTCAGAGTGAGCTCGTCACAAACGAGGACTGACCATGATGTTTTTCTGGTGACGTAGGAACGCATCGACATAGTTTGTGTTGAGATCTCTCGTTAGAGGCGAGTGTTCAGTTTTGCACTGGATGATCAGGCCATTGATAGAGGCTGCCAGATTGAGAGGACTATTGATGTACAACCGACCTCATAGATCATGATATTGTCTACCGTGCAGACAAATGACCCAGCTGATTGCTGAGATTTGACGGGATGTCGCCTCCAGAGTTTATAAGATGAAACCACTGGAGCTTTCTAACAGAGATGTGACAGAAGATCGCTAGTCCATCTTGAATAGAGCGACAATGATGATTCGTCTAATTTGATGCGTCGACGTAGGCTCAGTTGAATTGAAGAATTCCAGTTTAAAGGATCTACTCAGATCTAGAGTAAATCGATCAAGAGAGATGTTGTTCGTTGGATGCTCTGATGTGAGATCAGTAAGTTGACCAGTTTCTGATAGAAGGACCTCACCCAGATGCATTGTGAGTTGATCGAGAATGGACGAATGAAGCGTATTCCTCCGATATGTGGGACGAATTCCCGAAGATGTAATCTGCTAGATATCTTTCACAGAGTGGTGAAGATACCTGAGTTCGTAATTTCGAATCCGTGTGAGAGACTCTGAATTGAATGTAGCCGAGAATGAATTGCAGCACTTAGCCCTCAAGTTATGACATCGACGTGGACGATGATGAAGTCGGGTGAAACAATAGGTTCGTGAGAGATGTTAACGGGATGGGTTACTCCCCGTTGATACCAAGGGGATTGTTATGTATGTAGAGGTGCCGGATGCGGCCAAATTCCTGAGGAAAGCCGTATTGAGGATGCAGCCATTCGGATATGAGAAAAAGGATTAAGTGAAGAGTGCCAACTTCCGTACAGTTCAGCATATGTGAGATTGAAAGAGACCTTAAGTAGGTTCTTTCCAGGATGCCACAGCGATAAAGATTTGCACCCAGGATTAGTTGTATCGCGCGTAAACAGAGGGCCAGATGCCTCCGTCAGTGACGTGCTGCTTTACGAGTGGTCATGTTAATTGGCCAAGAGAGGATCAGTGGAGTGCCGGAGCGGAACTGTTTATGTCATTATACCCAACCGGGCCGACGAGCAGAAAGATTATGGGATCGGTGATCCATAGAAGAAAACAAGGACCCAGAGATAAAGGACGCCCGACCGTGAGCACGAGCCAAGCGGATGTTCTTGCTCTACCATCTTTGGGCGTACCAGCATTTTTCGATATAGAAAGAGGTGTACCTCAATGTCATTTATTGCAATTTGCATTTTATGATCCGAGTATCACACTGTTATCGCTTGGATTTGAGTTTCGATGATTGCGTTTCGTGATATTTGTTTTCGAGCACCATGGCTGCACCTACTGGATATTTCCACTGTGCACATTTATTACACTTGATTTATGTATTATACACCATTACATTGTTTTATGATTTTTGCATATCTACTGCACAAGTTTATGATTTCATGGATTTCGATACTGTCGATTTGATTTGATGCTTGTTGTATGCATTCGACTGAACTTATGCACTCGGTATAGCTCACATGTGCTAGCAGTGCATTGGTATGGGTTTTGTGCACACAATTGCATACGCTTGTGATTTTATACACCTTGGTATACTCGGTGTTGTTTTTGTGCGCGTTTGAGATATTGACCAGTTTTCGGGCACCTAATGCACCAGATTTGTATTTCATGCATTTGTTGCACCAGGTTTATACTCCGTGCATTTGTTGCACCAAATTTATGTTTTCGTGCGCATCTGCACTTGACGTTCGTTATCGTGCACACTACTGCACTAGATATTTTATACGGACCTGATGCATTTGATTTAGATTTTTGCGCACACTGGGCGCATGAGATGTGGTTTCGTGCATACCGGGTGCACTCGATTGAGATTTTATTTGTACACGATTGTCACACTCGATTGAGATTTTATTTGTGCATGATTGTCACACTCGATTGAGATTTTATTCGTGCATAATTGTTGCGCTGGATTTAGATGTTCATGCACTCTAGATGCACTTGATGTTGTTGTCGTGCACACCTGTTGCGCTTGACAGATATTTTCATGAACACCCGTTGCACTTAGTTTTTTCTTTTGTGAACATTTATGGCACTTGTATTAGACTTAGGTTTCCGTGTGCACCAAACGTACGTGATATTGGATACGCCTTTTGAAACTAATTTATTTCTGAGTACCATATTTTCATGGTGGGTACTATATTATGTAATAGCCGAACAGGACTGATCTGAGGGTAGTACCTGAGTATTTTTGCATGCATCAAAATTACCAAGAGATTTTCAAAAAGGAGCTATAGCCTCACTATTTTTTTACGTGCCTAGGAGTGACACGAATTTTCACAAGGAAAACCTTTTGGGATATTTCAAAAAGGCGGAACGTATATCTTAAGCAAACGTATATAGACGCATATTTATTACTTTACAAATGAGCATCCACCACCTGTGCCGTGAGTTACGTATCGCACGGCGATTCGGAAAATATTTTGCATGTGTTTTATTCAGCTTTTAAAATGGTTTTAAAGGGATGCATATTATATGAGTATTACGATTTTGGCTATAGTATATTAGATTTTAGTAGTGGATTTCGAGATTTGTATTTCCTTTATAACTCCAGTGATTGCGTGATAGTTGACGGAGTTCGATTTTGAGTTTGCATTCGTTTTCATGTGCACATGATGCGCTATTGTATTTTTGAGTATTCCGTGATTTCGGAGCCCCGTTGATTTGGATTGATTATTGAAATGTTTTAGTATTTGGGGGTTAAATTTAAATTCAGGGACCGAATTTATTTAAGAGGGGAAGATTGTAACATTTCAGAAATATAAAATATTATTTTTGGAATTTAAATATTAAAATAATATATTTTATGAAAACTATTCGAGTTGCGAATTGGGTTTTCGTAAAATGGTATAATTATATACCAATATTTGGAAAAAATATTTGGAGATTAATATTGTATTAATTAATAAAACGGTATTTATTGGATTTGGGCATTTTATAATTCATTATATGCAAGTTTAAATTAAACTTGATTGGTGCACTACTAATCACGACTAAGCCAAATCCGTATTTTTATATTTTCAATGGTTAGTGCACCATGTCATGTTGCATTTTTGTTGCATGTTGTTTCATTGTGTTTGTTTCATTTGTGTTTGGTTTTAAATGAGAGAGAAAAGAAAAGAAAACGAGATGGCATGATTGATGGGAGAGAGAGGGGACAACATGATGAGGCTTGGGGCATGGGCTTAAGGGGGAAAGAGTGAGTGAGTGAGAAAGGATAGCTACAACCCTTGACCATTCCCTTCATTCATCTTCCTTCACCACTTCATTTTCTTCATCTCACCATTTCTTCACCTCATTCCTCTATCCTCACTACCCCGTGAAAACCCCACACTCCCTTCAATAAAAAGATGCACAAGCTCATCCTAAAACCCATGAATCAATTAAGTGGAGATTTTGAGCACTTTGGGTAACCAAAAATTTTCTTGAGTTGCCAAATGAGATATATTTCCATTCTTTTAGTTAAGTTGTTTATGTTTAGTATATCCTAATTTAGTTTAGAGTTCGAATTAGTTAGATTTGTGATCTTGGAATGTTCCAAGTTGATGTTAGTTGATGTGTGGACTTGTGATGTGGTTATCGAAGTATAGTGAGTCTTTACAAGACCTTAGGGATGCTTTCCTGACCTGGACCAGATACTAGAACCCAAATATGAACTTAGAATTTTTCCGATGTCGGTTTTCTTTTGGATTGTGATACTCAGATAGGATCTGGAGCAATCTGGGATGTTTATAAAAAAATCAAACAACTACATTGACCTAATTAGACCACTAGAAGACCACCACCCAAATACGAGCCCAAAACTTCCTACTCCAACTGGCGACACCGGGTATTTTGGCTTCTTCGCCGACCAAGTGTTGGTTTCTGGTGTTGGGGTTTTGCCTGTAGCTCACTTACCTTATAACCTAGCTACTATATTGTTAGTTTAGTCCCTATTTACCTGAGCAAGAATCTGGGAGTTATTTCCTCAGTTGCCGTATAATGTTTTCCGATATTTGAAACTTGGTTTTGATACTTGAATTTGGATTTGGTCGTTGGACGTTTGTACGTCAACGACGAGGGTTATTTGGTCGTTTTTGCATGCGTAAGCTATATGTTCTAACCTATAAGCAATTCGTGTACCGTATCGGTTTTCAGACTTGGTTTTCATAACGTTGCGATATGTGTTGATCTGTAGGTACCCTAGCGTGGACTTCCGAGACGACGAAGCACATCGATTTCGGCTAAACAAGGAGTTTAAGCAGGTGAGTAGATTTATATCTACGGGGAAAGTCGGGTGGATGGCGTATAGTATCCCCGCAACCGTAGTGTTAAGGATATATATATATATATATATATATATATATATATATATATAGTCTATAGGGTTTTAGATTATTATATGCGATAGTAGTGGATATGGTAAAATAATATATCTCTAGTTCTATTTTCTTAACCTTTGAGCTATATATACACGTATATAGGAAAAGGAAAGTTATGATATGATGATACGAGTCGTTAGGATACAATATAATGATATAAAGCGATGTGATATGATATGATTACGAGATGATATATGATGACATGAGATGAGATGATGTACGTGACTATAGATCCGTACTATTGATTGGATGATATCGTACGATGGATATTCGTACATGACATAATAAGGATGAATCACCGATATTTATTTTTGACTTGATGACATTTAATTGTATATTACGATGTGGACATCGTGATATGTTTGAAGTCATACCTATTTCAAAACTAACGAATCGTTATGCACTTTTAAATGATGATTTCAAGGAGATGCTACAAACATTTCAAATGATATCCTTTCCAAAAATATCATAGTCCCTGTTTCGCCCAATCAGAGCAGAGCTCTGTTGAAATTCAAAAATTCAAAATTTTGAAGCAACGCTTCACATCTCGGGCGCAACGCGCCACATGTCAGGCGCTGATACGTCAGCGCAGCGCCCAAGAAGGCGCGCCCAATCAGAGCAAAGCTCTATTTTTATGAAGCAACGCTTCAGCTGCACAAGCACTGCGCTGCGCGACACGTGTCAGCGCAGATGCGCTAGCGCAGTTGCGCTGCGCGACACGTGTCAGCACAGATGCGCTAGCGCAGTTGCGCTGCGCGACACGTGTCAGCGCAGTTGCGCTAGCGCAGTTGCGCTGCGTGACACGTGTCACGCGCTGGGGCATCTACGCCAAACAGAATTAAATTTCCAAGAAATCTTTTCTGTTCTTGTTAAAACAAGAAGATTTTCTTCTGCAAAGCAGAAGCCCTTGGATCAAAGATCCAACGGTGGGGAAAATTCCCCAAATCACTCAGAGAAAGATCTCTTTAACAAATTTAACTAATTTATGGGCACTATAAAAAGGACCCTAGGCCTCAATTGAAAAGAATGAACATCTTTCTAAAAAAAAGAGAGAGAAGAGAACTCTGAGGAACTCCTCAAGAACAACAGAAGGTAAAAAAAACCTTTAGGAAAAAGAGAAAATTCTCTTAAAAACAGATCATTGATTTAAGAACAAGATCAATGATCTTCAATAAAAAAGAAAAATAATTAATAATGGTGCTTTGCACTTGCTTATGAACCACAGGTTCTATGAAAACAAGAAAAACTTATTTTCTTTGATTTAAAATTGATTGAAAGATAAAACAGTGCTTTGTACTTGCAAACTGGGCTGTTGCGCTCTTAAGAGCGCGCCACGTGTCAGCAGCGCAACAGCGCAGCGCACTAGCGCAGCGCACTGCACTGTTGCGCTTGCGCTCACCAGAGCGCACCACGTGTCAGCAGCGCAACAACGCAACGCACTAGCGCAGCGCACTGCACTGTTGCGCTTGCGCTCACCAGAGCGCGCCACGTGTCAGCAGCGCAACAGCGCAGCGCACTAGCACAGTGCACTGCACTGTTGCACTTGCGCTCACCAGAGCATGACACATGTCCTCACCGCAAGCGCTTGCCCTCAGTGATTGGCGCAAGGCGCCTAAATGCAATGCATTTTAATGAAGGGCCAGGCCCAATTAAAAGACCAAACAGGCCTAAGTAAATTGATGCTCTGCATCATTTATAAATGGGCAAAGCCCAAACAAAATAATAAAATGCTATGCAGATGCCTTGCAAAGCCCAAAATAAATCGATGCTCTGCATCTTTTATGGGCAGAGCCCAAACAAGAAAATATAAGTAATGCAATGCATTATTTAAGTATGGGCAGAGCCCTAGCACAGGTCTAATGGACTAAAAATAAATAAAATGCTGAACATTTTCAACTGGACTTAACCCAATTCTGGCCGTAAGTCCTTAAGTTAAATTGAACCGAGCACAAATGCTCTCTCTCAAATCAATTTATATCCGGTTCGAGGGTACATCTCCGAACTCCTTTGACACATATCGTTGTAATTCCTCAACGACGTCAGAGAGGTGACGGGTCCCAACGACCACACATGAGTATGGACTGCGGGGTCCTTAAACTCGTGGACCGAAACGTCCTTAAACTAATATTGGACCGAAACGTCCTTAAACTAATATCGACCGAAACGTCCTTAAACTAATATCCGACCGAAACGTCCTTAAACTAATATCGGACCGAAACGTCCCTAAACTAATATCGGACCGAAACGTCCTTAAACTAATATCTGACCGAAACGTCCCTAAACTAATATCGGACCGAAACGTCCCTAAACTAATATTGACCGAAACGTCCCTAAACTAATATTGGACCGGAACGTCCTTAAACTAATATTGGACCGAAACATCCTTAAACTAATAGCGGACCACCACGTCCCTAAACTGGAATGTGGACCACCACGTCCTTAAACTGACGATGGACCGAAACGTCCTTAAACTAATAATGGACCACCACGTCCCTAAACTGGAATATGGACCACCATGTCCCTAAACTGGAGCAACAGAACCTCCAAATGCTCTTTTGCCGGATCTAAACGATCCCGTTTAAGTTGATCTTAGCCCCCAAACACGGCTAACGTATCCTTAAACATTCAAACGGACTATAAAACTCTAAATCAACCTTGGTTCAAGGGTACATCTATGAACTCCTCTGACATCTGCCGTTGTAATTCTTCAACGACGTTAGAGAGGTGACGAGTCCCGATGGCCAGATATTAAATGGATTATCACGTTAAGTTGATCTTAGTCTCAAACAGGACTATCGTATCCTTAACGAACGTTTAAGTTGATCTTAGCCGCAACGCGACTAATGCATCCTTAAACTAAAAACACCAAACCCAAATCTAAGTAAATACGGATTTGGACTAATCCACGTCCTACGGGCGACGGCATTACTCAGTCTCCGTATACAATCCACGGGCAACCACAAACAAAACAAACACACACGACACGAAGTAAAATTTTGGAGAAGGAGAAAGTTGTTACCGCGATGCGGTAGCGTAATTAACTGCAGGGGCTTGCGCCTGCAAGGAAGAGCGTCCCCACAATCAAAAACCCCTCAAGCGAGGGGGAATCTGACGAAGTCTGCTACATCGGCCGCATCCGTCTAAACCTCCGATACATGGTGCCATAAATCAACTTGGCATCTTCGGAGAGGTGGACGGATAAAACCATATAGCATCTGCCCGAATCTCAGCGTCAGACCATCGCGGTCCTGTGCACCGTCCTTCAGAGGGGAACAGATTCTGGCACGCCCGGTGGGACCTTTTCCTCTTCCCACTCCACACTTCGTGTGTCGTCTTCTCGAACCAATCGCGGTTTGTTAATGGTTGCCTTCGGATTTCAAGTTACTAAGATTTGGTCTTTGCCTGGCGCAGAACTCAAGATTCAATGGCCTCTAATTGCACCAACTGCTCGAAGTGCCACTGCAACGGACGCTCCACCTCACCAGGAGGTGTGGCATACGGACCCCAGGCGGCTTCCTTCCTCGCTCTGCCGGTAGAACAGGTGGCCCAGGCCACCACTGGCCTGTTCTTCGGGACCATGATCCCACCTACAAGCTTCTTTGAGCCAATACCTGCACCGGAAGTGAACAAAAAGTCGGTCTTCGACCGGCTCACTGCTACGACAGCCCCTATCAACGGGTCTCCCACTACCAAACCGACAGCCTCTGTTTTCACCAGGCTAAATCAGAACTCTAAACTGGCTGTCCCAAGGAAGGCAATAACTGCTGTTCCGGAAGTCGTCAAGACGGCTTCCCCTGTCAAAGAGTCAGTCTTTTCAAGACTGACGATTCCTGCTTCTGCCCCTGCTCAAAGATCCGTCTTCGACAGGTTGAATATCACCATTCAAAAGACAACCTCAGTCTTTAAGAGGTTAACACCGGCGGCGCCTCATTCAGACAGGGGGCAAAAAGAAGATGTCTCAATCTCCGAACCAGTCCCAACGGCTCGTCATGCTCGACGTCGCCATTGGCAACGAGTGAGGAAGGCAGGGGGCAACTCCCCCTCAGGGCTAACTCCACCGGCTCCAGTGGTGGAAGTCAACGCTGTTGTTCCAACTGGAAACAGCTTTGAACTGCTGAGGAGGGTGCGTAAGAACTCTCCAACCGCTACCATAAAAAGATCTCCTCCACCTGCGGAAAGAGTTACGGAAACGAAGCAAGAACAACCCCCTCAACGGCTATCCTCAAGAATTTATAAAGTTTGGCGGAGGGTTCAAGACTCCGTGATTGACCCAGGTCACTCTCGTCACCAGAAAAAAGCGAAGGTGGAAAAAGACAAGGACCGTCCCATTAAACAGCGGGGGACAGCAGCTGCTAGGATGCCCACTTCAACGGTTCCTTCAACCTCAACGACCCACAAAAGAAGGAGGCCAGAGAAAACTCCCGCGTCAGCGGCAAAAGTTAAAAATAGTGAACCTAAACGCCCTAAGCCAGGGGGCATAACAGTTCATACGGTTTACATGGCATCGGGAAAAGAAGATAGCAGCATATCAACAGGTCATAGACCGCACACGAGGTCAGTGACCAAGGCTCAGGAGCAGCAGCAGAAGCTCCAAGAAATGATGAACGCTATGGCCGCACTTACAGGGCCAAAAGAAACCCCTGAAACATCCTCGGACGAGCGTCAAGAACAAGAAACGGACGCTGAATTCCTTCGTCGCGTACTGGAGAAGAAAGATAAAGAAGCTGTGGAGCAGGCAGCCAACATAAAGAAAATGGCCCTCCTGTTCCAGGATATGGTGGGTATGATGATTCAACAAGATCCACCTACTGAAGATCCCCCAATCATTCTTGAAGACGATAGGGGAGAGACGTCGAATCCTCCACCAGTTCTGTCCACAGCTAAAGAGGATACAATCTCCAAAGCTGATTTGGATGAATACATCGCCCAGCAAATACGGGTTCATCATGCAACCGAAACAGCCGGCCAGGTCGTGAAAACGGGGAGACCATATCCGATTTGGTACGATCAAATCAAATACCCGCCAGGTTATACGATTCCCAAGTTCCATGTTTACAAGGGGACGGGCAATCCTCACCAGCATGTTGCCCAGTTCAGGGCACTCTGCGGTAATACCGGTGGAGATGGCAAGCTTTTACTTCGCCAGTTTGTTGGAAGTTTATCAGATACGGCGTTCGAGTGGTACTCTGAGCTCCCGAACGACTCTATTAAAACCTTCGCGGAGATGGAGCTGTTGTTTACTCAGCGTTTTGCAAGCGCCAGTGAACGTACCCCGATGACAGCACTGATTAACGCCAGGGTAAAACCCGGCGAGATGTGGGTTCAGTACGCTATACGATGGCGGAACTTATGGTCAAAGTGTGAGCAGCGCATTGAAGAAGCTCCCGCGGTGGGTATGTTTATGGGAACCCTCGATCCACAAGCAACCATCTCGCAGTTTATGATGTTTTTCAAGCCGACTACCTTCTATGCTTTGATTGACAAACTAGCGCAAATGGATCAAATGGGCCATAAACCCCCTCTTCCAAGGCCAGACACCCGAAATGACAAAGGGAAGGGAAAAGCGATCGTCGTCGCTAATGCTCAACAACAACTGAGCGACTCGAAGCCGGTTGCTCGTCAAAATAATACGCGACCGTACGTGCCCCTTGAGGATAGGATGGGACGTCCTTATTCCTTTCCCCGTGATAAAATGAGGAGGTTATTCGAGCTGGCGTTGCGCAACAGACTCATAAATTTGCCAGATCCAAAACGTCCGTTGCAACCAAGTGACGTCAACGAGCCCAACTACTGTCCTTATCATCGAGTACTAGGCCATCCGATCGAAGATTGCTACGTTTTCAAGAATTGGCTTGAAAACCAGTACCGACAGGGTAAGTTCGCGTTATCTGACATATGGAAGTTGAATCCCCCGCAGCCCCACACCTCTAAGGGAACGAATACGCCGGGGGCAACATGCTCCGTCATTGAAGAAGCTCCTTGGGAGGTTGTATTATCAGCCAAGACAAAGATGATGCTAAACGATCTTCAGACATGTCCAGCGATCGAATGGAAGAACCCGTTGGAACCGCAGGTCATTGAAGGGATGTTGAAACCGCGTCCAACTCTAAAGACCGATGGTGGTGGCTCAAGCACTCGCAACCAGTCGTCAAAATCTTCGAAAAAGAAAAAGACGAAATCTACGAAGCCGTGAAGCCTGGCAGTAAACGTACGGACTTACAAAAGCAAATTAACGCGTTGGAAGAATACAACCAAAAGGCGCGGACTCCTATTACATTCCAAGAGTTCCTCAATCATGTCTTTCAAGAAGAAGATGAAAGAGAAAGTTCATCGGATGAATCCGAGGAATATGTGGCGAGCTGTCATATGATTTCCCATTCGACCACGAACGATGAGGAGACTCCTTGCACCGAAAAGCTGGGGGCAGATCCCGAACCAAAAGTTTTAGGGCCACCAGAGGAAATAATCGACGCATTCCTTAATGAAGCTCGGTTGAAAAGTAAAGCTGATCGGGAGTGCGAGGCGGCTATATTTGAAAGGGCCAAGCGCCAGCGACTTGAGGAAGGAGCTGAGACGATCCCGCTGGAGCAAAACACCTCCGCTACCGACAAAAGCCAATTCAAGATGAGGAAAAAGTTCGCTAAGGCCATATCAATGGGCATGAAGCTACCATCCTCTGAAGGAAACATCGCCGGTAAATTGGAAACGCACCCCTCGTATTGCTTATATCATCGGAGGATTTCGCACCCCACTGAAGAGTGCAAAGCTTTTGATAGATGGTGGCAAGGATATGTTGCTCATCGACAACGCTTTAAAGCGGGAAAAACGTAAAACTCGTCGGGAGCAAAGAAATACGACCGAAGGGCTTAAAAGAACTGCTGGCGATTGTTGCATGGTTAACACCGGTGGATCACAAGTGCCTACATTCGGGAGTGATTCTGATGAAGAGCTAGAACTTGCCCCTCTCTTTAAAGAGTCCGCTTCAGGAAAAGAAGAAGAACCGAAGGTCTGCGAAAATATCCGGCTGCGGAATCGGACGCTGCCTGAAAAGAACCTCGGACCCTTGAACAGAAAAGATAAAGGGAAAGAAAAGGTCTCTGAAGATATCGTCTTAGATAACCAAGTAGTGGAAGAGCTAGCCGCCAAGGACCCGCCGAAGAAGAATAAGGTGGATTACAACGTCTTAGCACATCTAAGGAAGCTGCCCTCACAGCTCAGCATTCTTGACACCCTTTTGCTATCAAAAGAGGCGAGAGATTCGTTGATTAAGGCGCTCCAAGATCCGCAACAATTCCAAGCATGCTTGGCCGAGGAAAAGATGAAGGATGAATTGGAGGAAGTGCACACGGCCGATGTCACTTTCGGCGATGAAGACCTTCTACTTGGGACGTGCGAACACAATCGCCCTCTCTACGTCTCGGGATACTGCCATGATATAAAGATAGGCAAAATCCTGATTGATAACGGGTCGTCTGTTAACCTACTCAACGTGCGGGTGTTGAAAGAAATCTGCATGAGCGTCCAGCACCTTGTTCGTGACAAGATCACCATCTCCGGGTTCGACTCCCAATCGTCAAAGACTCTTGGATCTGTGATACTGACGCTACGCTTCGGGCTACTCGTCACGGACATTAAGTTCCACGTCATAGACGCCAAGACATGCTACAACGCTTTGCTCGGCCGACCATGGTTACACGAGTACAACATCATCCCTTCTACACAACATCAGTGTATGAAGTATTTTAAGGATGGTTTTGAGTATACCGTGACGGGAGAACTGAACCCGTTCTCTGTGAACGAGGTCCGCAAATACGAAGACGCCAAATACTTCTTACCAGATTTCGAAGACACGGAGAAGTGTCATAAGCAGGAGAATAAAACTAACGCCACCATCCTTGTCTTCGGTAGTGATACTGAGGAGGAAGAGGAGTTGGTTTATTCGGGTCCGCCCCAACACAACAAGCCGGGACCATCAGCTCCTATGTTGATCTTTGGCAGCGACTCGGAAGATGAAGTCCATGCTGTATTCTCTGCTCGACCTTCAATACGAACGTTCGCTGATGAAGAGCAAAGTCTGCAAGTCGCCATGGTGCCGCTTAAACACCATAAAGAACTGGATGCACTTAATATTTACAATGTAGAAGAGCTACAAACATTCTACATCCCTCCCAGGCGAGAGAGCGAGAAAGCAATTCTGTTTTATCGCTCTGAAGAGACCAAGGTAGAAAAAGAAAATTGGCATGGCGCGGATTCTACGTTCGACAGGCTTCAGCCTATCCGTCTTCCCAGATATTATACAGAGGGTTTGAAGAAGCTGCTGAAACGCCAGGGGATATCCTTCAAGCAGACCGTTCGAAAGGCCAAATTCTATGATAAAGTCTGGAACGTTCCCGGGACTCAACACAAACTGCCTAACGGGAGAATGCAGACGAAAGGACTCGGATACATCCGGTCAAAGAAACGGGAGCTACTAAACAGCTGTTACGTCATGTATGACTTCGATGAAGAAGCAGATGCTCAATGGGAGGACGCTAATCCTAAGCCCGTGAAAGTTCCAGATGCAAAGGAGCCCAGTCCGTCGTTCGAGGAACAAATGGACAAACTTATAAAGAAAGCTGGTCAAAAAGTCTGAGAAGATCATAACCGCGAAATGGTCATCTATGAGAAAGCTAAGACGCAACGCCTTCTCCAACAGGCCGTGAAAGATGAAAAGGCTGCTCCCTGTCAACATGTTATAAACAAGGCTCGACGCAAAAGCAGAAATAAGTCGAAAGGCCGAAAAGGCGCTCAACAGCAGCAAAGCAGGGCTAAGAAGCCACGCAAATGGGAGTCGAGCGTTATTGACCTATCCCTCATGAAGAAAATGGGTCGAGCGTACTCGTTTCCTCGGGACAAGACGAAGAAGATACTTGATCTTGCTCTAAAACATCAAATGCTTACATTGCAGGAGTCTAAACACCCCGAACAAGCGGGCGAAGTCTCACACCCGGACTATTGCTCTTACCATCGAGTAATAGGGCATCCTCTTGAAGATTGCTTCACCTTCAAAAATTGGGTTGAAGATCAGTACCAGCTTGACAAGTTCACCCTGTCTGACAACTGGAAGGTAACGCCGCCACAAAAGCACGAACCCAAGGCCACGAAAGAAGAACGGGTTCCACATTGGGATTGGAAGCGAATTCGTGGACCGGAACTCGTAGACCGGAACGTCCTTAAACTAATATTGGACCGGAACGTCCTTAAACTAATATTGGACCGAAACGTCCTTAAACTAATGTTGGACCACCACGTCCCTAAACTGGCGATGGACCAAAACGTCCTTAAACTAATGATGGACCACTACGTCCTTAAACTGGCGATGGACCACCACGTCCCTAAACTGGAATATGGACCACCACGTCCCTAAACTGGAATGTGGACCACTACGTCCCTAAACTGGAACAATAGAGCTCCCAAATGCTCTTTTGCCGGATCTAAACGGTCCCGTTTAAGTTGATCTTAGCCCCAAATACGGCTAACGTATCCTTAAACATTCAAACGGACTATAAAACTCCAAATCAACCTTGGTTCAAGGGTACATCTCTGAACTCCTCTGACATCTGCCGTTGTAATCCTTCAACGACGTTAGAGAGGTGACAAGTCCCAATGGCCAGATTATCACGTTAAGTTGATCTTAGTCTCAAACAGGACTATCGTATCCTTAACGAACGTTTAAGTTGGTCTTAGCCGCAACGCGACTAATGCATCCTTAAACTAAAAACACTAAACCTAAATCTAAGTAAATACGGATTTGGACTAATCCACGTCCTACGGGCGACGGCATTATTCAGTCTCCGTATACAATCCACGGGCAACCACAAACAAAACAAACACACACGACACGAAGTGAAATTCTGGAGCATTTTCTTTTTTAGACGCCAAACGTTGGAATTACAATACTAATGGCTAAATTGTTCTTTTTGCAGCGATCATGTCTCTAGACACTTCATTCCCGTTCGTCCGCTCGGAGGAGGGATTTCCCGAGGCACCCCTGGACCGTGAAGTCCTGGCTATGATCAAGGAGTACGACCCGGAATACAAGAGTCTCCATCTTTGGGGGGCGTGGTACAATCAGATCATCATGGGCCGACGGAGCTTCACCTGCGCGGTACCGTCAGAACCCATCACGGCAATTCACTACGCTACCCCACCTTCAGTGCAGTATGCCGTGGAGATGATAGACTGGACCGCGAACAGCTTTCTTCATCCGGCTATGGATGCGGTTCCGGTTCAGCGTCCTATGGTCTTGGATATCCTAGGACGCCGTATTTGTCAGGGAGAAGCACGACCCTGGGGGCAATCATATAACCTTGGTTTGATTCCCTGTCACCCGATTGGCTATCTGCCGTGGGCCCGGTACATCCTGTCGACGAAGAAGTCGCAGTTGATAAGACTAGGACTGTACACCGCGGTCTACGTCTCTCTCTTCCAATATCCTACGCTCCCCACCTGGTGGTTCAAGGCTTTCTTGGAGCAATGGAATATTCCCACCCACACTTTCCTTGCCATGGATCGGGAAGTGTCCATCTCTTTAGAGGAATTCGCGGAGCTATCCGGCCTACCGGTCATGGGAGAACATTACGAAGAGCTGCTCCCAACAGATGTGTACGTCTTTGGTGCTAGGCCAGTGGTCAGGAGGGTCACGCCGGAGAATGCCGTTCAACATCAATTCCCGAGCTTGATTAAGGTGTTGAACATCTATGAATCTCTCTTTATCGAACGCGGGATTCGCGGAGTTAATTTTGAGGATTTCATTGCTCAGTTTCTTCATCCAAACGTCCTCTCGGCAGCAGCTACCAAGTTTGCCACCCTTGAGGACCCTTTCGGTTTAGGTTTGGATAACCTGCCAGCCAGAGATATAGACCAAAAGGACTTCTTTCTTCCTAACTCCCCAACTACGTCCTTTGCAGAAATTGCGGCCCCCGGAATGGATGAGGAGGCCTTTTTCTTAGGATTTCTCGGACTGTGGCTGAGTTGGTTCGCAATCCCAATGCACTCTCATCGCATGCGGCCTTCTGTCTTTTACCCAGCCCACCGAATGGTCATCGGGGTAAAGGTGGCTGTGGAGATCGCTGGCCTGGCGCACCTATATCATGGTCTCAGCCGAGCAACGGATGCCAACGAGCCCGGGGTACTGCACGTGGTCTTCCCGATGCACTACTTTGCATCGTGGCTCGAGCTACACACGGCGGGTGTCTTCGGTATGCATAAAAGGCCTTCATTCTTTGACAAGTGCGGTTTTCCTCGCATTTTACAGTTGATTGGCTCATCAATCGTGACCCCTTCACCACGGGACGCCAGGGGTTTACTGCTTCGCCCTCACACCGTTGGAGTCGGGATGTCCTTTATTGATAAGGTATTAACCATTGGGAAAGCGTCCACCACTGCGGTGCGACCATTACAGGACTCCTTCAAGGCTGGAGCTTCAGTGTTAACGGCCCGGGAGATCCTCCATTTGTATTCTATTAGACCGGGTTTCCTAGTCTTCAGGCAGGGTGGTGCAGCAGTCTTTATGAGATATAACCCGCATCGTTTTGCCCAACAACTAGGTTACGATCAAGGGGTACCCTTGGAAGCTTTCTTACTGGAACCTGCTGTCAATGAAGAAGGGATGGAGAACGCGTTACATCACTTCATGCGCCTGAACACGGGTTCTCGTTTTTTTATCAGCACGCCAGCCTGCGCTCCACGACTCCTTAATGTATATAAAGAGTGGTACAATCATGCGACGGGGGCTGTTATAAAGGAAGAGAGGCGAGTGTTGATCGACCGTAAAGAAGTACCCCCCGGCACCAACCGTAACGCTCCCTTAGTGCCAAGGATCCCGGTGGCTCCTCCTCTAAAAGATGCCGGGGGCAGCATGCTCCGTCATTGAAGAAGCTCCTTGGGAGGTTGTATTATCAGCCAAGACAAAGAGGATGCTAAACGATCTTCAGACATGTCCAGCGATCGAGTGGAAGAACCCGTTGGAACCGCAGGTCATTGAAGGGATGTTGAAACCGCGTCCAACTCCAAAGACCGATGGTGGTGGCTCAAGCACTCGCAACCAGTCGTCAAAATCTTCGAAAAAGAAAAAGAAGAAATCGACGAAGCCCGTGAAGCCTGGCGGCAAACGTACGGAATTACAAAAGCAAATTGACGTGTTGGAAGAATACAACCAAAAGGCGCGGACTCCCATTACATTCCAAGAGTTCCTCAATCATGTCTTTCAAGAAGAAGATGAAGGAGAAAGTTCATCGGATGAATCCGAGAAATATGTGGCGAGCTGTCATATGATTTCCCATTCGACCACGAACGATGAGGAGACTCCTTGCACCGAAAAGCTGAGGGCAGATCCCGAACCAAAAGTTTTAGGGCCACCAGAGGAAATAATCGACGCATTCCTTAATAAAGCTCGGTTGAAAAGTAAAGCTGATCGGGAGTGCGAGGCGGCTATATTTGAAAGGGCCAAGCGCCAGCGACTTGAGGAAGGAGCTGAGACGATCCCGCTGTTAGTTATATGTATGCCCTAGAGGCCATTACAGTACATACGATGTATATTATAGTGGATGCTAGGACATATATAGGAAGGACATTCTTGCTCGACATGATAACATGCTATCTGGTTGTACTTTATCTTAACATGTACTCTGATTGTCTCTATGTTACATGTTGATAAAGCCCTTAGGATATGTACTCGACTACTGGGACTATGATGAGATCATACTAATGGGCCACGGTAGTCGACGAGTACATCCTATAACTGTTCCTAGTCGAGGGTGTATCGAGACAGGGCATCGATGCACCAGAGTAGACTAGCGTATACGCATCTTGACCCATATGATGGGTGATGGATGATCCCATATCCATCGGTGTTTGACATCAAGGATGGTGTATGGATGCTCAGTAGAGACTGGGTACACTGGACGGACTCACCGAGAACTCCCAGATGGTATTATACCATACGTCAGATGGCAGTTCTCCGGTGACACTGGTACAGAGTAGTCTGTTGACCCGAGATCGTCATAGAGTCTTGTATGGTTCCCACTGTGCTTTGATTTCCATCATACCACGTCCAAGAGGGCGTGCAAAAAGGTGGCTTTTGGGTACAGTCCCGAATCATATGGAGGCAATGAGCGATAGGAGGGGATTCGTCTCTCACGGTATAGGGAGTTGATGTTGTGCTGTGTTCGATTGGCTATAACCGGAAATCCCTGGCCAGGGTTGCTGAGATTTACTGGTAAGTGTTATCAGTAGTTTCTCGAACTGTTATAGACCTCAAATCGACACGACTTATCAAGCTACTGGGGTCTGACGTTTACCACCCCTAGGCGAGATATGCAACATATCAGACGACGAGACCGGACTGTACGGGAGTGTTACTGTTTGGATTCGCAGGAGAATGTACAGGCTTGCTTGTTGATCTTCTGAGCGCTCAATACCTGGGTAGCTGTTACGTTTAGCTGACCGCTTGCAGCTTGTGGGTGTTTGATATGATCATCACCTACTGCCGGCGTATTGACGATTCTTTAGAGTCCTACACAGAGGTTTCTTGACTCAGGCAAAACGGAGTAGGGGCACATATGCGATATGTGCGGGACCGAGGATAATGCGATTTGTGATACCGTATTCTATTCTCGCGATATTTGATATCAGCCGGGTCATCGGATCAAGTGTTGATTCGATGAATCGGTACGGATAAATATTAGCCGGTTATATGCGATATAGCCGGATTGTCGGATCAAGTGTTGATTCGATAATTTAATGTATAATAATATATATGATATATTAAATTGCATTAACTAATATTTGCTCACTAAAAGATTCGTTTTCTCACTCGGGTAATACATTGATATATATGCGATATATGTTAAATGTATTATTTTATTTTGTTACGATAAATATTATATATGTGATATATAATATTGTAACATGATATGATAACTAATGCAACTTGTTTAGTGGAGTTTAAACATGATTAGGGTTTGGATTAGGGTTAAGCTTTCTAGATGTTTCTAGAAGCTTTTCTTTTTGTCATGATAAAGATATTTTCAAGTGAGTCATGCTTTAACCCAACCCAAACCCTAACCCTAGTTAATTCTCTACAAAGGTTCACTTGACCATGGTTGCATAATTCTATCATATTATTCTTTTCCTATTCATCACAAAAGGATTCTAACATTGTTCATCTTCTTCCTCCTTCATTCTTTCATGAAAAGCTTACTAGTTTTTCAAAAGGTGATGAATAAATATGAGAAAAAGATAAATAAAGAGAGCAAAAATCCTACTTCATCATCCTCATCTTCCCTTGCCATTTAGATGAGGGTGTTCACATCATTTCATGAGTGTTATCTTGTGTTAAAGAAACTTCAAGGTAGATCATCTTAGTATCGAAGATCGGAAGCAAAGGTTGCGTCTTTCTCTTCGTGGAACCTCTCGAGAGTCCGGATCCCGATGATCGCAGCGAAGGGACCACAACACGGAGCATATGAAGTGAAGGACCGGATCTACAAAGGTTGTAATCCCTCTCACTTAGTGTTAAAGTGTTTAGCATGCTTGTTTTCGCCTAATCTCTAGTTTAAAGTTCCGTATTCGGGTTGTTCGGCATGGCTAAATTTTTAATTGGGCATGGTTGATGCCTCGTAGACCCTTGTGCGCGTGCCTAGCAACCCTACAGTGGTATCAGAGCCAGGCTAGAGCTTTAGGCGAAGTCTAGACGAAATTTAAAGTCCGATCGAAACCCGAAACCCCGATAAAACCCGCTCTCTGGACTTTTTCTAAAAACTGGGATTTTTCCACATTAAAAATGCTTAAAAAATTCAGCAGGGAATTATAAGAATTACGGTGCAAAAAGTTTTTGATGAACAGTATAAAGAGCGGCGGAACCGTGGCAGAAGCATGCCTTCTGCGGCTGTTCCGCGGCAAAATGATGACGTCAGCATCTCCTGTTTGCACAGTAACTCCTATTTTAATATGCTGGATTTTCTGGGAATTTTTAATATTTGTTCTCCTGTTGAGTTTTCTGGGGTTGTTTAGGGATTCGATGATTCGATCGGATTATCAGATTTTGTCTATGTGTGTTTTCCGGATAATTTTTAGAAACTGTAAAAAGTTCGAACGGATATCAATAACTCACTTTTTCCCCTGTCGGAAAATTTTTCAAAAGTTGGATTTTTCCTCGTGTTTAAGAACGTTCTAAGTCGTGCAAGTAACGCGGTGGACCCTCTAGAAGACAACAAACCTTAACTCGATTATGTGACCGTCTTGAACTGCCTTTTGAACTTTAGGGTTTGGGACAGTACGGCGTGCCACATGTGAGGCGTTAGCTTGACCCTTCTACGGCTGGACCATTGCTACTGTGGCATGTAATGGATGTTTTTAAACTGATTTCAAGTGTTGAGATATATTGGGGAAATCTTGGGTGTTTGATGATTCGATCGGAAAGTTTAACTTTTTTTATTTATCTGGAATGTGATACAATATTTGGAATCCACAGGTAGTTATGAGATAACTAATTTAAATATTATAAACATAGCAGTTTAGTCTCAGATGATCGGTTGCCACGGAATTTTGATGTGATCAAAAGTCCGTCGCAATCACGTAGCGTACGCGGATACTCGCTGGGAAAACTTAATAGACAGCCACACCTCTTAGCCCCGACCAAGTGACTGTAGGAGAACCCCGTCGCCGAAAGCATCCGTTCAGGTGCTCGCGGTAGCGGTGTTCCGCCTTAGTGCACTTCGTCGACGGCATCCAGGGGTGCAGCCGTCTACGAAAGTTTGCGACAAGCATTCGATCAAGACGTCGGGAATCTTGTTGAATTGCCCGACTTGATATTGAAAAGAGTTTTCGATAAATGAGACTAAAATGCGGGGTTTATAATTGTTAGGCATGTGATGTCTAAGGAATTCATTTGGTTAGGCATGCGATGTCTAAGGAAGTTGCGGATTCCAACTGTTGTAGTTTTACACTTTCTTTTCTGTGACCGTAAGCGTAGTATGTGGTGTATCGCCGGCTTCGTTGCTATACATCAACGACAATCGGGATACGCATACTTGTTTACGTTGATGATATGAGATATTATGTGTTGCTGTGATATGTTGTATTGGATCGTCGCGTTTGAATAGCCGGGGGTTTTATGTGAGATGAGAGTTTTTTCTTTTTCATTCATGTAAAATTCATTTATATGTAATATTCTTTTATTGGGGCACTTCCAGGTTGCGGAAGATGTCATCGTTGTATATTATTTACTTTTCCGCATTAGGTAGACCCAAGGCGGGGAGCATAAGTAACCGGGTTCTAGGGTCCAGTGGGAGACCATCTCGAGGAGTCGAGACCGGGTCTTCTAACCCTAGAATTGGCAGTGTTACTTGTCGCTCTCGTAGGGGTCTAGGGATGTGGGTTTGGCTATTCATCGCGACCGTGGAATCCGTGTTTTATACAGGCTCGTATTGAAAACACGGACATCCTAGTATATCCAATATTTGATATATGTTCTTCTGCTGCAATGTTCTGTGATGAGATTATATTACTGCCTGAGACGAATGTTTATATTATATATATGAGATATATGTTATATTGCAGATTTCGTTTCAAAAGAGATGCTTGTGAAGCATAATAAAATGGGACTTCATTAATGAGATTAATGAAATAAAAGAAACCTAAGATGTTGTAGAATCGAATTTCAAAATAAAAAGGTAGCTACAGTTCTTGCTTTGCACAGTGGTATATATGATATATCCTGCACCTTATTCGATGAGGAAAGGACCGAGATCCCTTCATCGGGAGTGACTCCTTTAGCAATAACTGGCAGATGCTACACACTCGGTTTGTATTTTGATTGCTTTTAATAGTTTTTGCTTTGCACAGTGATATATATGATATATCCCGCACCTCATTCGACGAGGAAAGGACCGACGATCCCTTCACCGGGAGTGACTCCTTTAGCAAAACTAGAAAAGCCTCAAAGACACTCCATTTCAAAATTCATTCGACCCTACAATGATATCAAGTTCATTACGCAATAGGTTTTCAGAAAAACCTGTCGTAGCCCTCCGTCATTTCAGATAAGTTGTATATAGTATTCGTGCTGCATTTGTTGGCTTTCGTCAAGGTGCAGTGTGCGGTAGCTATATGCTGCTTATCTGCTAGCATACGATGCGATTGGATTAGGGTAGTCGTGCGACTTTGTTGGCTTTCGTCAAGGGTCGTGCGGGTGGGTTTAATTCAATCAAGAAATGTACGGGTTGAACTTGACTAGCGGGCTATGGTTTGTTGGCTTTCGTCAAGGTCATAGCACGTTAGGGGCAAAATATTATTGGGAATTTCAAGTGTTGAAATTTGCAATGAGATTGCATACCTTCTATGAGATAGTTGGATCCCGATACCCGCTGCGAGTAAAAGTTACTCCTGGGAGAGTTTTACACATTACAATTAGATGATCAAGTAGGTGTCTAGAAAGGTGTTAACGGGGTTACGCCCCTGGGAAAACGAGGTTTACATTAATCAGGTTCGTGCGAAAGCACGGGGGACCTCCCTCAAAGTACCGACACTGGCCTGGCTGAAAGATTGGCGAACTTGTAGCATGTAATTAATCCCGGCTAGTCTTTCCTTTTAGGGTTTGAAGGAAGATTTGATTAAAACAGTGGGAGACATCCTGATTAGATATATTAGATAACCAATCTAATCTTGCAAGAGCATACGCTGAGTGTTTTCTTCTCTCTCTCCAGGTAGCGACCATATCACGCCTTAATCAAAATAATAATACGGATATATTGACCGAACCCGCTTGTTATACTGAGTTGGGGAACGTTGGTCCCGCTCCAACTTATAATTGTTATAAGAACAGAGCAGGAAATTGGGGAATACCAGATTTCCCGTGCCGCCCAAACGAAGAAAGTGCATGTTGATGCATCATCTTCGGGTGTGTTCATTACACAGAACTGTTTCTCAGTATCCTTTACGTCCTGGGTATGTGATACCGGATCAGGATCCTGTATATGTAATCTGTTACAAGGGCTACAGATAGGTAGAGAACTGAGAACGGGTGATAAGTTTCATGAGACAAAAAACGGTGCAAGTGTTGCAGCCAAGTCTGTTGGTCACTGTCACCCTGCATTACCGGAATACATTGATTCTGAACAAATGTTATTAGATACCGAACCTGATATACAAAATCATATCAGTCTCTTTATTAGTAAAGAAATGATATAATTTTGTATTGTTGGATAATGTTTTGAACATTTCCTATATCAAAAGTTGATCGGTTCAGGCACGTTATCTAAAATCATTGACGTTCTAAATCAAACTACAGTTCTTAGTATACAGAACACACACAAGAGGAAGAGTTCAGATATGAACAAATCCTTCTTGAGGCATTGTAGACTAGGTCATATCAATGCGACCCGACTGGCTAAAGTTACATTTAGATGCATATTTAAATTAGTTTGAATTTACATCTTATGAAACTTGCCATTCATGTCACAAAGATAAGATGACCATAGCTCTGTTTATTGGAAACAAAGAAAGAGTTAGTGAACTTTTGGGATTGATACATGTTGATGTATGTAAGGTCCTCTGTCTACATATGCCAAGATCGGTTCTTTGTACTTCTTTACATTCTCTGATAATCTCTCAAGATTCAGACATATGTTCCTGCTGAAACACAAGTCCGAAGCTTTTGAGATATTCACAGAATATAAGTTAGAAGTAGAGAACCAAAATACGGGTATAAGTATTATGTCCTTTGATGAGATCAAGGAGGAGAATACTTGAGCACGGAATTCCTGGACTATTCTAAAGGAGAATGAGATTCTCTCTCGGCATTATTCCTCCGGATACACCATAGCACGATGGTATATCGGGGCGGAGCAATCACACCCTATATGATATGGTGTGCTCTATGATGAGTACTACTGAGTTACCTTTTTCCTATTGGGTGTTATGCACTTGAGAAGTTGCATACCTATTGAATAGGGTTCGAATCAAATCAGTTACCTACCACTTCATATGTGATATGGAAAGGGAAGAGCCCATATCTTAAGTTGGTTAAGATTTGGGGTTGTCCGGCCTATGTCTAAAAGCAAAATCCGGACAAGCTCGAGGCAAGTTCTGTTATGTAGAACTGGAAATGTTCCAGCTATACAGACTGCAGCTGATGATTTGATAGAACCAAAGGATTCAGTAGATTCCAACGAACCTCAGCCTCTCCGCCGATCTA
The DNA here is from genome assembly GCA_030015575.1 of Agapanthus africanus. Lineage (NCBI taxonomy): Eukaryota > Viridiplantae > Streptophyta > Magnoliopsida > Asparagales > Amaryllidaceae > Agapanthus > Agapanthus africanus. The sequence goes on along the minus strand of JASDDO010000024.1, from coordinate 888,353,373 downwards.
GTAGGGTTCCTCACCCACCTGAGAGATACTTCTGTTTCTCTATGACAGTGGGAGCGAGGATTGCATCATAAGATGATGACCCAACTAGTTTCGAGCTGGCCATCAGGAGTAAGACTCTGTAAGAATGGCTGGATGCTTATCGATCTGAGATGGAATCCTTATACACCAACAAAGTATGGACTTTGGTTGCTCTATCTAAAGGGTTAAATCCCCATCAGGAGCAAGTATATCTTGAGAAGATTACTAGGTGTACATGGAAAAGTTGAGACTTTCAAAACTATGCTTAAGTCCATCCAGATCCTACTTGCCACGGCTACATACCATGACTACGATATCTGGTGGTTGGGTGTCATGACTGCTTTTCTAAATGATGTTTTAGAAAAGAGCGTCTATAAGTACACAGCCAAAGGGCTTCGTAGACAGTGGGAGCAGCGGAAACGTGTGTAAGATGTTTTATATGATAAAACAGGCATCGCGGAGTTGGAACATCTGTTTTGATGTGGTAGTCAAAGAGTTTGACTTCATCAAAATGGTAGATGAACCTTGTATATACAAAAAGGTAGTAGAGAGTATGGTGGAGATCCTCATAGAGTACGTGGATGACATACTCTTGATAGGGAAGAAGTTTCCTATGCTACGCACGGTCAATCTCCGCTTATCACAAGGATTCTCCATATAGGATCAAAGTGATACCTCCTAAATCCTGGGTTTTTGGATCTATGAGATAGATCTAATTGGATGTTAGGATACTCACTAGTTGTAGTGAGATGGTATCAATTGATCCTGGGGAGAATCACTGGAATGGTTCCAGGGTGATAAGGACGACTGAATGTCAGTCGCAGGCTTGTCTATACCCTCAGTGGAGGGACGGTATGTTGGAAGAGTTCCAAGATAGATACCGTGACATACTAGACGATTAAAGGCAAGATACATCGTTACCAAGGATACTACCAAAGAGGCAGTCTGGATATTTATAAGTTCATGCGATGAACTTCGTTCCTACCATTGTGTGACAATGGAGTTGTGGCTTATGCCAAGGAACTATCGTCCCATCAGAAATCCAGATATAATTCTTAGGCAGTATCACCTGATCATAGAGATGGTTGATCTCCAGGGAGATCGAGGTTAGGAGAGCAGACACAGAGGACGACAGCGCGCATCCACTCACAAAGGCCTTTTTCCCAGTAGAGACTATTATGGGATGGTTGAGTATGAGATACTTCAACCGCAGCTAATTGTTGGGTATGCGATACCATAACAGATGGCCCTAGTGCAAGTGGGAGATTGTTAGTTATATGTATGCCCTAGAGGCCATTACTGTACATACGATGTATATTGTAGTGGATGCTAGGACATATATAGGGAGGACTTTCTTGCTCGACATGATAGTATGCTATCTGGTTGTACTTTATCTTAACATGTACTCTGATTGTCTCTATGTTACATGTTGATAAAGCCCTTAGGATATGTACTCGACTACTGGGACTATGATGAGATCATATTAGTGGGTCATGGTAGTCGACGAGTACATCCTATAACTGTTCCTAGTCGAGGGTGTATCGAGACAGGGCATCGATGCACCAGAGTAGACTAGCGTATACGCATCTTGACCCATATGATGGGCGATGGATGATCCCATATCCATCGGTGTTTGACATCAAGGATGGTGTACGGGTGCTCAGTAGAGACTGGGTACTCTGGACGGACTCGCCGAGAACTCCCAGATGATATTATACCATACGTCAGATGGCAGTTCTCCGGTGACACTGGTACAGAGTAGTCTGTTGACCCGAGATCGTCATAGAGTCTTGTGTGGTTCCCACTGTGCTTTGATTTCCATCATACCACGTCCAAAAGGGCGTGCAAAAAGGTGGCTTTTGGGTACAGTCCCGAATCCTATGGAGGCAATGAGCGATAGGAGGGGATTCGTCTCTCCCGGTATAGGGAGTTGATGTTGTGCTGTGTTCGATTGGCTATAACCGGAAATCCCTGGCCAGGGTTACTGAGATTTACTGGTAAGTGTTATCAGTAGTTTCTCGAACTGTTATAGACCTCAAATCGACACGACTTATCAAGCTACTGGGGTCTGACGTTTACCACCCATAGGCGAGATATGCAACATATCAGACGACGAGACCGGACTGTACGGGAGTGTTACTGTTTGGATTCGCAGGAGAATGTACAGGCTTGCTTGTTGATCTTCTGAGCGCTCAATACCTGGGTAGCTGTTACGTTTAGCTGACCGCTTGCAGCTTGTGGGTGTTTGATATGATCATCACCTACTGCCGGCATATTGACGATTCTTTAGAGTCCTACACAGAGGTTTCTTGACTCAGGCAAAACGGAGTAGGGGCACATATGTGATATGTGCGGGACCGAGGATAATGCGATATGTGATACCGTATTCTATTCTTGCGATATTTGATATCAGCCGGGTCATCGGATCAAGTGTTGATTCGATGAATCGGTACGGATAAATATTAGCCGGTTATATGCGATATAGCCGGATTGTCGGATCAAGTGTTGATTCGATAATTTAATGTATAATAATATATATGATATATTAAATTGCATTAACTAATATTTGCTCACTAAAAGATTCTTTTTCTCACTCGGGTAATACATTGATATATATGCGATATATGTTAAATGTATTATTTTATTTTGTTACGATAAATATTATATATGTGATATATAATATTATAACATGATATGATAACTAATGCAACTTGTTTAGTGGAGTTTAAACATGATTAGGGTTTGGAGTAGGGTTAAGCTTTCTAGATGTTTCTAGAAGCTTTTCTTTTTGTCATGATAAAGATATTTTCAAGTGAGTCATGCTTTAACCCAACCCAAACCCTAACCCTAGTTAATTCTCTACAAAGGTTCACTTGACCATGGTTGCATAATTCTATCATATTATTCTTTTCCTATTCATCACAAAAGGATTCTAACATTGTTCATCTTCTTCCTCCTTCATTCTTTCATGAAAAGCTTACTAGTTTTTCAAAAGATGATGAATAAATATGAGAAAAAGATAAATAAAGAGAGCAAAAATCCTACTTCATCATCCTCATCTTCCCTTGCCATTTAGATGAGGGTGTTCACATCATTTCATGAGTGTTAGCTTGTGTTAAAGAAACTTCAAGGTAGATCATCTTAGTATCGAAGATCGGAAGCAAAGGTTGCGTCTTTCTCTTCGTGGAACCTCTCGAGAGTCCGGATCCCGATGATCGCAGCGAAGGGACCACAACACGGAGCATATGAAGTGAAGGACCGGATCTACAAAGGTTGTAATCCCTCTCACTTAGTGTTAAAGTGTTTAGCATACTTGTTTTCGCCTAATCTCTAGTTTAAAGTTCCGTATTCGGGTTGTTGGGCACGGCTAAATTTTTAATTGGGCATGGTTGATGCCTCGTAGACCCTTGTGCGCGTGCCTAGCAACCCTACACCCGCTGGAGCAAAACACCTCCGCTACCGACAAAAGCCAATTCAAGATGAGGAAAAAGTTCGCTAAGGCCATATCAATGGGCATGAAGCTACCATCCTCTGAAGGAAACATCGCCGGTGAAGTGGAAACGCACCCCTCGTATTGCTTATATCATCGGAGGATTTCGCACCCCACTGAAGAGTGCAAAGCTTTCGATAGATGGTGGCAAGGATATGTTGCTCATCGACAACCCTTTAAGCGGGAAAAACGTAAAACTCGTCGGGAGCAAAGAAATACGACCGAAGGGCTTAAAAGAACTGCTGGCGATTGTTGCATGGTTAACACCGGTGGATCACAAGTGCCTACATTCGGGAGTGATTCTGATTAAGAGCTAGAACTTGCCCCTCTCTTTAAAGAGTCCGCTTCAGGAAAAGAAGAAGAACCGAAGGTCTGCGAAAATATCCGGCTGCGGAATCGGACGCTGCCTGAAAAGAACCTCAGACCCTTGAGCAGAAAAGATAAAGGGAAAGAAAAGGTCTCTGAAGATATCGTCTTAGATGACCAAGTGGTGGAAGAGCTAGCCGCCAAGGACCCGCCGAAGAAGAATAAGGTGGATTACAACGTCTTAGCACATCTAAGGAAGCTGCCCTCACAGCTCAGCATTCTTGACACCCTTTTGCTATCAAAAGAGGCGAGAGATTCGTTGATTAAGGCGCTCCAAGATCCGCAACAATTCCAAGCATGCTTGGCCGAGGAAAAGATGAAGGATGAATTGGAGGAAGTACACACGGCCGATGTCACTTTCGGCGATGAAGACCTTCTACTTGGGACGTGCGAACACAATCGCCCTCTCTACGTCTCGGGATACTGCCATGATATAAAGATAGGCAAAATCCTGATTGATAACTGGTCGTCTGTTAACCTACTCAACGTGCGGGTGTTGAAAGAAATCTGCATGAGCGTCCAGCACCTTGCTCGTGACAAGATCACCATCTCCGGGTTCGACTCCCAATCGTCAAAGACTCTTGGATCTGTGATACTGACGCTACGCTTCGGGCTACTCGTCACGGACATTAAGTTCCACGTCATAGACGCCAAGAAATACTACAACGCTTTGCTCGGCCGACCATGGTTACACGAGTACAATATCATCCCTTCTACACAACATCAGTGTATGAAGTATTTTAAGGATGGTTTTGAGTATACCGTGACGGGAGAACTGAACCCGTTCTCTGTGAACGAGGTCCGCAAATACGAAGACGCCAAATACTTCTTACCAGATTTCGAAGACACGGAGAAGTGTCATAAGCAGGAGAATAAAACTAATGCCACCATCCTTGTCTTCGGTAGTGATACTGAGGAGGAAGAGGAGTTGGTTTATTCGGGTCCGCCCCAACACAACAAGCCGAGACCATCATCTCCTACGTTGATCTTTGGCAGCGACTCGGAAGATGAAGTCCATGCTGTATTCTCTGCTCGACCTTCAATACGAACGTTCGCTGATGAAGAGCAAAGTCTGCAAGTCGCCATGGTGCTGCTTAAACACCATAAAGAACTGGATGCACTTTATATTTACAATGTAGAAGAGCTATAAACATTCTACATCCCTCCCAGGCGAGAGAGCGAGAAAGCAATTCTGTTTTATCGCTCTGAAGAGACTAAGGTAGAAAAAGAAAATTGGCATGGCGCGGATTCTACGCTCGATAGGCTTCAGCCTATCCGTCTTCCCAGATATTATACAGAGGGTTTGAAGAAGCTGCTGAAACGCCAGGGGATATCCTTCAAGCAGACCGTTCGAAAGGCCAAATTCTATGATAAAGTCTGGAACGTTCCCGGGACTCAACGCAAACTGCCTAACGGGAGAATGGAGACGAAAGGACTCGGATACATCCGGTCAAAGAAACGGGAGCTACTAAACAGCTGTTACGTCATGTATGACTTCGATGAAGAAGCAGATGCTCAATGGGAGGACGCTAATCCTAAGCCCGTGAAAGTTCCAAATGCAAAGGAGCCCAGTCCGTCGTTCGAGGAACAAATGGACAAACTTATAAAGAAAGCTGGTCAAAAAGTCCGAGAAGATCATAACCGCGAAATGGTCATCTATGAGAAAGCTAAGACGCAACGCCTTCTCCAACAGGCCGTGAAAGATGAAAAGGCTGCTCCCTGTCAACATGTTATAAACAAGGCTCGACGCAAAAGCAGATATAAGTCGAAAGGCCGAAAAGGCGCTCAACAGCAGCAAAGCAGGGCTAAGAAGCCACGCAAATGGGAGTCGAGCGTTATTGACCTATCCCTCATGAAGAAAATGGGTCGAGCGTACTCGTTTCCTCGGGACAAGACGAAGAAGATACTTGATCTTGCTCTAAAACATCAAATGCTTACATTGCCGGAGTCTAAACACCCCAAACAAGCGGGCGAAGTCTCATACCCAGACTATTGCTCTTACCATCGAGTAATAGGGCATCCTCTTGAAGATTGCTTCACCTTCAAAAATTGGGTTGAAGATCAGTACCAGCTCGACAAGTTCACCCTGTCTGACAACTGGAAGGTAACGCCGCCACAAAAGCACGAACCCAAGGCCACGAAAGAAGAACGGGTTCCACATTGGGATTGGAAGCGAATTCGCACCTGTCACATGATTACAATATTAGGAGAAGAGCCCGAGGACATAGATGAGCTCCCTTGGTGCTTTGAAAACAACAACGACGAAATAATCTCAGAATTCCCACTAGCGCCAAAAGAGCTGGAAGATGGAGTCCATACCACTGCAGATAACCTCAAGAAGATTGAGTTGGGGGTGGCAAACGATCCACGACCGACATTCATCAGCGAGTTACTATCTGAAGAAAGGGTAGCTGCGTTAAAGGATGTACTTCTGCAGTATAGAGATTGCTTCGCGTGGAACTATTCCGAAATGCCGGGATTGGATCCAGAAATCGCTGTGCATAGATTGGCGATATCCCCGGACATCAAACCAGTCAAACAGGCACCGAGGAGAATGCGACTCGAGCTTGAGATAAGCATCAATGCTGAGGTCAAGAAGCTAATCGACTCTGGCTTCATTCAGGAAGTTCAATACCCTGAATGGATCGCCAACATCGTCCAGTGATGAAGAAAAATGGGACTGTGCGCATATGCGTGGACTTCCGGGATCTCAATAAAGCTTGCCTGAAGGATGATTTCCCAGTGCCAGTCACCGAACTGATGATAGACAACACGTCCACTCATGAAGTTTTCTCCTTTATGGACGGCTCATCAGGGTATAATCAAATAAAGATGAATCCCGAAGACCAGAAGCACACCGTCTTCAGGACTCCTTTGGGTATATTCTGCTATAAGGTGATGCTCTTCGGTCTAAAGAACGCCGGCGCCACCTATCAGAGGGCCATGACGAAGATCTTCGATGACCTTATACACGAAATCGTTGAATGCTATATCGACGACCTCGTTATTAAAAGCAAATCATATGAGGAACATCTCGAGCATCTGAAGACCGTATTTCAACGCCTTCGGCAATACAACTTGAAGATGAACCCGCTTAAGTGTGCATTCGGAGTTTCCTCAGGCAAATTCCTGGGATTCATTGTTCGACATCGAGGTATTGAAATAGATCCGTCCAAGATCAAGGCGATTATGGAAATGCCTCCGCCAAGAACTCTTAAACAGCTGCGATCTCTTCAAGGGAAGCTCGCATACATACGACGATTTATAGCCAACCTCTTTGGCAAGTGTCATCCTTATAGCCACCTGATGAAGAAGGGAACACCATTCATCTGGGATCACAAATGCCAAAACGCACTGGATGAGATCAAGCAATACCTGCAGAGCCCTCCAGTTTTGGCTGCTCCGGTTAAGGGAAAGCCTTTCATTCTTTACACGACCGCCCTTGAAGGTTCTTTAGGCGCGTTATGGGCACAAGAAAATGACCAAGGGAAAGAAAGAGCACTCGACTACTTAAGTCGAGTTCTACTGGGGGCAGAAAGCAACTACTCCCCCATTGAAAAACACTGCCTGGCGTTGATCTTCGCGATAACAAAGCTCAGGCACTACGCGTTGGCGCATGAGGTCCATCTCATTTCAAAGGTGGACCCTCTTAAGTATTTAATGTCAAAGGCCATACTGACAGGTCGACTCGCTAAATGGGCCCTACTCTTGATGGAGTTTTCGATCACGTATCAACCTTTCAAGGCAGTGAAAGGCCAGGCCATCGCCGACTTCGTCGCTGAGCATCCCATACCCGCCGATTCTCCTCTAAATTGCGATCTTCCAGACGAACATGTGTTTGATGCAATCGACGGTGGTGATACCCGATGGGAACTCTATTTTGATGGCGCATCTTCCATGAAGAAGCGCAAACAAAACACCCCTATAATCAAATCGGGGGTAGGCCTCATCTTTGTAACTCCACGAGGAGGGATAATGCACTTCGCATTCTCCTTAACAGAGCCGAGGACAAACAATGAAGCTGAATATGAAGCCTTGATAGCAGGCCTCGAGATCGCCATCGACATGGGAATTGAAAACCTCCTCATATACGGAGACTCCCAGCTGGTCGTTAGTCAAGTAAACGGTGACTACCAAACATGCAAACCGGAGTTGGTGAGGTACGGCGAAAAAGTGCAACAATTGTTGACCCAAATTCCCTCTTATACTTTGGAGAACATACCGCGCGCGGAAAACAGCAAAGCAGACGCATTGGCCAAACTTGCTAAAGAACTGGCTGACGAGAATCCCGATGACGTTAGAATCGTGGTACAAAGCCGTCAAGTGCTTTCCCCAGCAGAAATATCTCCGGAATCATCCGAAGGGAAGGGAGCGACTGAGCAAACGACCCTGCAAATAAAAGACCGGGAAAAGGCTGAGGATTGGAGAGAAGTCTTCATAGACTACTTTAAGTCCCACCGAATGCCCGAAGAAGTGTCCACAAGACATCAGCTCATGAAACGAGCCCTGTCTTTCGCCTTCGTCAATGATACTCTTTACAAGAGGTCATTCGATTCTTTGTGGCTGAGATGCTTAGGACCTGATGAAGCGAAAAGGGTCGTCCAGGAAGTTCACGACGGACTCTGCGGTTCTCATCAAGCGGGCCCAAAGATGAAGTTGAAGATAAAACGGATGGGCTACTACTGACCCACGATAATTCAAGACTGTCTCGAATATGCGAAGCAGTGTCACCCGTGTCAAATTCATGGGGATTTCATCCACCAGCACCCAAATCCATTACATCCAACGGTGGCTAGCTGGCCATTCGAGATGTGGGGGACTGATATAGTCGGCCCCATCGAACCAGCATCGTCTAGGGGACATCGTTTCATCCTGGCGACGACTGACTACTTCTCTAAATGGGCAGAAGCAGTACCGTTAAGAGAGGTGAAGACGGAAAATATCCTCCATTTCTTCAAGACGCATGTCATATATCGATTTGGAACTCCGCGACGGATCATCTCCAATAACGGGCCAGCTTACAGAAGCCACAAGATCAGTCGCTTCGCGCAACAGCATAATATAGACTGGAGATATTCCTCAGTTTATAATCCGCGAGCCAATGGACTAGCTGAATCCTTCAACAAGACATTAACAAAAATCATAAAGAAAACAGTGTCCCGTAATAAGAAAGATTAGCATGAAAGACTGCAAGAAGCACTTTGGGCATATCGAACTATATTCAAGAAGGCCACGAACACAACGCCGTACGCGTTGGTGTTCGGTACGGAAGCGGTACTCCCCCTCGAGATAGAGTTACCCTCTCTACGAGTAGCAGTCCACTACGAGCCGACGGATGAAGAAAATGCCCACCTTCGGCTTGAGGAGCTTGACGCCCTTGATGAAACTAGGCTCATAGCACAGCAAAATCTGAAAGCTTATAAAGCAAAGATGATGCGCTCATACGAAAGATTGACCCGACCGAGGACATTCCACCAAGGCGAACTCGTGCTAGTGGTCAAAAGGCCTATGATCCCCAATCGCGCCAAGCGGGGAAAATTCGAGCCAAACTATGAAGGCCCGTACATCATAGATAAAGTTTACCAGGGTGGGGCCTATCTACTCATGGACATGCACGGTGAAAGGCCTTTCAAGCCGATAAACGGTCGCTTCCTGAAGAAATACTACGCTTAATGAGCCACAGCCTAGGTCAATGATAAATGACGACGACTATGTCCGCTCGCTATCTTCCTAAGCTCAAGTTTTATAAGCAGTAGCCAGCCTCTCAATATGGACCGAAACGTCCCTAAACTAATATGGACCGAAACGTCCCTAAACTAATGTTGGACCGGAACGTCCTTAAACTAATGTTGGACCGAAACGTCCTTAAACTAATAGCGGACCACCACGTCCCTAAACTGGAATGTGGACCACCACGTTCTTAAACTGGCGATGGACCGAAACGTCCTTAAACTAATAATGGACCACCACGTCCCTAAAGTGGAGCAATAGAGCCTCCAAATGCTCTTTTGCCGGATCTAAACGATCCCGTTTAAGTTGATCTTAGCCCCCAAACACGGCTAACGTATCCTTAAACATTCAAACGGACTATAAAACTCCAAATCAACCTTGGTTCAAGGGTACATCTCTGAACTCCTCTGACATCTGCCGTTGTAATCCTTCAACGACGTTAGAGAGGTGACGAGTCCCGATGGCCAGATATTAAATGGATTATCACGTTAAGTTGATCTTAGTCTCAAACAGGACTATCGTATCCTTAACGAACGTTTAAGTTGATCTTAGCCGCAACGCGACTAATGCATCCTTAAACTAAAAACACCAAACCCAAATCTAAGTAAATACGGATTTGAACTAATCCACGTCCTACGGGCGACGACATTACTCAGTCTCCGTATACAATCCACGGGCAACCACAAACAAAACAAACACACACGACACGAAGTGAAATTCTGGAGAAGGAGAAAGTTGTTACCGCGATGCGGTAGCGTAATTAACTGCAGGGGCTTGCGCCTGCAGGGAAGAGCGTCCCCACAATCAAAAACCCTTCAAGCGAGGGGGAATCTGACAAAGTCTGCTACATCGGCCGCATCCGTCTAAACCTCCGATATACGGTGCCATAAATCAACTTGGCATCTTCGGAGAGGTGGACGGATAAAACCAAATAGCATCTGCCCCGAATCTCAGCGTCGGGCCATCGCGGTCCTGTGCGCCGTCCTTCGGAGGGGAACAGTCCCCTATTTTCTAAAACAACAATTCGTACTATTTTAAACTATAACTATATGACTCATACGTAGTTGCATTTTTTTATACTGTTCGCGCTTACGATTCCTTTATTCTGTTTTCGTTCGCGTTACGATTTCTTATTTCTGCATACGCTCGCATTTCTTTCATTACGACATATATACGACGTTTCATACCCTTTTGTTTACATAACTTCGTCTGCTAGTACACCTGCACAATTACCAATGATGCGCATGTTACACTTACACAGATTTGTCGGCTCACATATTCATCATCGGTAATTGCTATGCCACATACACAGTAGAATTGCTATATCATGGTATTATTCTTAATTGTAAAGTACATTCATTGTTCAGTATTATCATATGATACGTTTCCACGATATACTTCATATGCTCACATTACTGTTCTATATTTGTATACATTGTACTTTTATGGTTGCATGAATTGAAATACTGTTTTCATGAGATTTCTGGATTTGAGAACCGCGGATATATTTTAGAGGAAATTATAAATTGTTTTAAAAATGCAGTTTCTCGTGATGTGATTTCGAGACGTCCACCATGAGTTTTCGGTTCTGAGATTGTTTTCGAGACCCAATTCGAGGAGTTGGATGAACCGTCTGCGGGTACATGGTGGACCCGATAAGATACCCCGGGACAAGAAAGGATTGTTCTGCAGTAGACGATGAGCCTGGAAGATAGAGTACTACCTACCGGTGATAGTTTGGACCTGGCGGTTATCCGGAGGATACCGACCGGAGTCGTGAGATGGATATGAGGGCCGATCAGAGTATGCGGCGCCTGAGGGCCGATCAGAGGATGCGGCGTCTAAGATATGAGGATTTACGTATCGATGCTGGACACGGGTTTCATGATGTTTCGAGTGTTGCTGTTGGACACTCAGGTTCCATGATTTGATGTGTTGTTGATGGACACGCGTTGGTGATTCTCATATACATACATTCATATGATTTAGATGTTGGTTTTTACTTGTGTCATTGGCATTGATTATATTGTTGTTACATATGCATACATGGTCACCCTAGATATCATAGTATTACCTTCATGTTATAGTGTAACCTAGGAATCGCTGTTTATTCGATTTCTGCCTGCTGATGTTTTCTACTCACGAGTTGACAACTCACCCCATTGTACCACAGTTTTCTTGCAAGTTTGACCGCTTGGATCAGTAGCGGTATCGCTGGTACACGGTTTCTTTCAGTGTGTTTGCTATGGTAGGTGGGACACATTGGATCATGCCTACTCCTGTATTTATTTCAATTGTATCTAGATAAACTCCATCAATCAGAAACTAGAATTTGTATATTGCTAACCAAGACAGACTTGTGTTGCGAGACTTAAAGCGATGGATGAATGTTCGCTTCTTTAAGTTGATGATGTCTTGCTTTATTTATTCTTTCTGTATTTGATCTTCGCCGCAGGGCATCGTATATATGTTTTGTTTCATGGTTGTGATTCCGCTATTTGGCGAAGAGCTAACTCCTGCTTGGGAATGCCTATATATTGTTATGTGTATGGTTTTGGATCAAAAGATATAAGGGATGCGCTGCCCAAAATTTCAAGGACAAAAAATGTTTTCAAAGATAGTATATGTAGCAACTTCAATTTCTATGTACATAAAATTCATTTAAAGTTAATATACAATTGGGGTATTTACAATTCCTGTGAGTACTATAAGTATTTGATTCAATTTTGAACAGGAAGAAAGAGCTTGTAGCTCACTGGTAAAGCCTTGCACTGCTGAACCAAAGCACCAGAGTTCAAATCCCAATAGCCACATATTCATTTATTTCAAATTCTTTTAATCTTTTAGAAGCCCAAAAGTCTACACGTGCACAACACGTAAAACCAAGAGTCACAACCTAAACAAACATGTGCAAATTAGTATTCAGACCGACTTAGAAATGTGGCGATAATCCGAGCCCCCAACCCCGAGATCCGACCGGCGAGAATCGTTCAGGGGCCGGTGCCGCCGGTTTTGTAAAGCCCAAACCCTAATTTTCTTTAACCCTAGCAACCCTTGGACTCCCCCTGTTAACACCTGACTGTTTGTTTTCCTGCATTTTCCAGAGAATTAAAACTTTGCATTACTCCATGTTTTAATGCATTTTAATTCTCAAATTTATCACACCCCAAACCCTAACTTGTCCTATAAATACCCACTCTATTTTTACACCCCTTCACACTGAAATTTCCTATAAAAACTGTACAAAAAATTTCTAAGTTCTATTTGTGTGCAAGTGGAGTTAACAAAGGGCGAGGCTCCGACGAACTTCCGAGAAGATTCCGGCGACGAAACGACGCCCCGAACCTCTCTTTAGGACCCCCTCTCCCCTCTTGATCCCAAGCCACTAAGTCCTCCTTCTTTCTCTTTTTTGCTATTCCGAAACCCTTCATTCTTAAAATGTGTCAGAAGCGGAGTTATTCGGCTTCCGATTATCTTTTCTTTTTAAAAAAATACAACTTTTTCTTAATAGCAAATCTATAACTTTAGATATATTGTTTAGTACTAATTAACAAAGACAATAGAATAAGTTTGACATTAAAATAATAACCGTAGCAAATTTTATTCCATCTTTACATTAAAATACTTTCATATTTCATTTAGACATGCTTAAACTTTTTAAACTCTATTACCTTAGAAAACTCACGAGGTAATGGCCTACCTCCTCACAACACACATATCTAACATAGCACGATGGAATTTGGGAACATAGATTTGGAATAATACGACTTTACATATAACTACCTTCAACTTATAAAACCTTTTTTTATAAGTGTATTTAAAAAATGTTTGCTATTGCGCCTCTATAACCCATTTTGGGGAACTAATTTGGGATGGTGTGGATTATCACACATTGTCGGGCCTAGTAGAGTGAGATGCAGACATCCGCAAGGAGCATACGATCTCAAATGATTTTACAAACATTATTCTTTAGAAAATGTAATTTCTATTATAAATAAAACTTATATTTTTAATAAATAAACATATATGTAATTAATATCAAAATATCTATTTATAATATTTATAATATTCCACATTCCAAAATTCAAGAAAAACATTCCATTTACAAGAAAATACCATACAATTTCAATATTTCAAATAAATACCTTATACTTTAAAACTAGGTTATATTCACTAGAAATTTCACATTGAATAAAAGAAACATCTATTAAAACTCTAAAGACGATAATTAAGTATATTTTGAAAGTATAACAAAACTATTTTACATAAAACCCCCTCAAGTTATATTAAATTACAATAAGGACCCTAGTAAATATAGGTTTAAGCGGGACCAGTCTCTTGAGCCTTAGGGGGCTAGAGATATGGGTGCTTGCCTATTTATGGTAGACAACTTAGCAAATGGTATTATCAACACGGTAATTATCTTTGAAAAAGATACAAATGCTGCCGTTCATGTGCAGCAGTTACCAATAGCACCAAAACATAATTCAGGACTTCAATTTCTTTTCTAATTGTCTGACTCAGACCGAGTCTCAATATAATCAATATAACTTGAATATGATTCAAATATCAAACTACAATACAACATGGATCTAGGAATCCGTCTTTGCAATCTAATCAATCTATATTGCCTAACCCGAACCATGAATATATTCCATTTACATGATCATCCATTATATCTGTTCCATTACTGATATCATGGTTTCGGTAAGTCATCCATCTATATACAATATACAATTCAAACAATACAAATAATACAATCAAGATATCGCGGGGTTTATAAGGGGTAGATTGGTACGGAAGGTAACAGAAGTGGCACGAGACTGCAACCATAAGACACCTAATCTGAATCTCCATTACCGTTGTACCATGGCTGAATGGTTCCTTATACTCCGTATACCGTAGTCTCTGGTATAATGAGACTCCTCTCATATACACTGGCCTCTTCTGTACCAAGCTACAAACAACAGTGTTAATAATATAATACAACTTTAAAAGCTGCACTCCCTCTCTGTTTATTCTATTTCTCCCTCATATTTGGGACTTACCGAGCGATTGTTCGCTAACGAAATTCCTTTTCTTTCTTCTTTGGAATGTTGTCAGGTGGATCGGACCTTTAGGAGATCGAGCCCACCAGCGAGGACTTGGACCAGCTAGTTTTCGACCCGGAGCTTTAAATTCCTTGTACATATTTACATTTCTGTATTTTTAATTTCTGTTATACCGCTGTTTAGGTATTGCTTTCCATTCCATATATTTACTTTTCAGATGTATTGTAAAAAGAATGTTAATAAATAAAGTTATTGTTTATTTACATCTTGTCTCTTGTGTACATTTCATTTTATATTGCTTAGATACGCTTAGCGTGTTTAATTCTGAGTGAATACGTAACGGCCCGTCGCGTCCTCTGCCTGTAAACTAGGAAGCGGGGCGTGACAGGTTTTGTTGGTGGCCCATGCAGGTCAGAGTTGTATGGAAATCTATCATGCAGTTCAGCACTGCATGGACAACCTAAGCAATATAACACAAGAACCAGCAACTGAAAACATTCTTTACAATTTATATTCCTTGAATCTTATCATTTCATATACTTTGAATCTGTCCTAACCCAAATTTTTCTTTCAAGGTTATGGATTCCCCAAACAACACCAGCACGAATGTCAATAACACTCCCCCACCACTACCACTCACACCTGCCATCGCTGCTCCGATCAACGAGCAGACGGTTCTGCTTGAAGCAATCCGCAGACTCCTAGAAGGACAGCAGCAGCAGACTGCTATCTTGATGAACCGACCAGAGGCAGAAGCACCTGGGGTGAAACAATTCAGAGCTTTGCACCCCAAGCAATTCGCAGGAAAAGAGATCCTCTTATAAGCTGAGGAATGGGCTCAAAGCATTGAAGATGACATGGCAGTAGCACAAGTGCCAAAGATAGCTTGAGTTCCCGTTGCGAAGTTGCAGCTCACGACAATGCACGGGTTTGGTGGAAGGCAGGAGAAAGCCGTCTTGATCAACCCATCGAATGGAAGACTTTCCGTGACATGTTCGATGCAAAGTACTTCCCTGAGACTTCCCGCTTTGATATGGAACAACAGTTCATCCATCTGCAACGAGATTCAATGTGGACCAAGTCAGTAGATGAATATGACTCTGAATTCACCATGCTCGGTCGGTAAGATACGTCTCAATATTTAGATTTTGAAATATCACATACTACACTGCTAACACAATACTTTATCAGATTTGCGGCACACTTGATACCGACGGATGAGATCAGAGCCCGTCGATTTCAACAAGGGTTGGATCCAGAGATCCAGGCTGCATTAGCCACAGGAGATTTTCCGGCCCATGAATCGGCTCTGAAAGCTGCCCGCCGTTATGAGGCAGTGAAATCTGCTGGAGTTAAATGCCCTGCTATCCAGATGGCAGGAAGAGCCTCTTCAAGGCCACCATTTATACCCAGGAGACCGGGAGTACCAATCAACCGGCCCGGCCCAGTATTTTGCACATACTGCAGGAGAGATGGACATCTGATGAAAGACTGTCGGCGTGCAAATCGCCTTTGCTTACTCTGCGGCTCAGCTACTCATGACATTGGGTCTTGTCCTCATAGACAAAACCCATATGCTGCACCCAGGCCAGCAATTACTTACCCACAGCGCCCAGCCATTCAGGCACCTGCTCCGAGACTTGCACTACCTGCTCTACCTACTCTAGGACCACCGACTGCACCTCCTTCTCATCAGTTCCATCAAGCTCATAGGAACGTTCATAGGAATGCTCCTCCAGCAAGGAAGAATGTGCCGAGGCGACAGGCTTTCACGATGACTGTGGAAGAGGCTGAAGCCACCGGCCAAGTCGTTACTGGTAACACTTCCCTTTCAAATTCCCTTTCAGTTCATAGACATGCTTATATATTTTTTCCCTTATACCTAAAACATATCCCACATACATTAGGTAAAATCTTAATAGCCACACTTCCTGCACTAGCACTATTCGATACTGGAGCATCTCATTGCTTTATGTCGCAATGGTTCGTCCGAACACATGTGATTCCAGTCACACCGCTTGTATCCAGCCGGAATGTCAGTTCAGAAAACGGTGTTCTAAAGGCAACAATGGGATACAGCCTGTGTCCAGTGGTCATCTATAGCAGAGAATTCTATGCTGACTTCAAAGTGCTGGACATACCGAACTTCGATGTAGTTCTAAGTATGGATTGGCTCGAAACATTCTATGCTACCATCGACTGTCATCAAATGAGTGTAGTATTCGAGATTCCTGAGCATCCGGTCTTCTATTTCAAAAGTGGAGACCGTACCCTGGAGCCAAGTACTTACAAGGCGAAACCAAAGAAGGCAGTGATTGCAGTAATTCAAGCGGAGGAAGGATCAAAGGCAGAAGTGGTTCGAGAGTTCGACAATATGATTCCAGACGATATATCAGGTTTGCCTCCCGATCGAGCTCTTGAATTCAGCATTGATTTAATAGCAGGAGCATAACCGGTGATCAAAACACCTTATCGATTAAGTCCAGAAGGTTTGAAGGAAGTCCGAACTCAGTTAGACGAATTATTGGCGAAAGGATGGATTCGTCCCAGCACTTCAAGTTGGGGATCTCCAGTTCTACTTGTGAAGAAGAAGGAAGGTTCATACAGAATGTGCATCGATTATAGAGCCTTGAACGAAGTAACGATAAAGAACAAGTATCCGCTACCGCGTATCGACGATCTGTTCGATCAGCTAAGTGGGTCTTGTGTTTTCTCTAAGTTAGATCTTCGTTCGGGTTATCATCAGGTGAAGGTCAAGGAATCTGATATCCATAAAACGGCATTCAGAACTCGCTATGGTCATTACGAATTTTTTGTGATGCCATTTGGAGTGACCAACGCACCAGCAATATTGATGAACCTAATGAATCAAGTTTTCTGGGAGTACTTAGGCAGATTTGTTATCATCTTCATCGACGACATCCTGGTGTATTCTAAGAGTTGGAAAGAGCATGCCGAGCACCTACGAATTGTCCTGAAAACTTTATGACAACATCAACTATATGCCAAGTACAGCAAATGCGAGTTTTGGCTATATCGAGTTGGTTTTCTCGGACATATTGTATCAGGTGATGGAATCTCTGTGGATCCAGCGAAAGTTTCAACAGTAAGAGAATGGCCGACACCAAAGTCAGTGAAGGACATTCGAAGTTTCTTAGGTCTAGCTGGATATTACAGAAGGTTTATTGAAGGATTTTCGAAGATAGCAACACCCCTGACCAAGCCCACACATAAAGATGAAGACTTTGTATGGTCAGAAGTATGCGAACAAGCTTTCATGGAACTCAAGCAAGGTTGACATCAGCGCCTATTCTCGTTATGCCGGACCAATCTGGAGGTTTCAAAGTACATTGTGATGCATCCGATAAGCGATTAGGATGTGTTCTACATCAGCACCGTAAAGTTATGGCTTACACTTCAAGACGGCTGAAGATTCATGAGCGCAACTACCCGACGCATTATTTGGAGTTGGCGGCCATAATCTTTGCTCTTAAGATTTGGCGCCATTATTTTCTTGGTGAGCGAGTGAACATATACACAAATCACAAAAATTTGAAATATGTGTTTACTCAGAAAGAGCTTAATATGTGGCAGAGACAATGGTTAGAACTCTGGCCGACTTTGATATCAACCTGCAATATCACCCAAGGAAGTTGAATGTAATACCTGATGCCCTTAGTCGCCAACCATTAGCTTTGAATCTCATCGCCCAGTAGAAGCTTCAACAGGATTTGCATCAGATGGAGATTGAAGTAGTCATGCCATGTAACGCTTCAAGCTTGATGAATTTACAAGTTCAATCAACAATTGTCAATCAGATCAAAGCAACTCAAGAAAGTGATGCTAAGTTGCAAAAGATCAGAGAAAAAGTGGAGAATGGACTTAGAACAGACTTCATCATCCATGAAGATGGATCTTTGAAGTACGGCAGCAGATTATGTGTATCAAAAGGTTCTGTTCGGGAAGAGTTAATGAAAGAAGCTCACAGCTCTCCCTACTCAGTACACCCTGGAAGTACAAAAATGTACAAAGATCTACGTCAAAATTACTGGTGGCATGGAATGAAGCGTGAAGTAGCCAAAAGCGTCGCTAAATACTTGGTGTGTCAGCAAGTAAAGGCTGAACATCATAGGACTGCTGGATTATTTCAACCGTTATCAATCCCAGAATGAAAGTGACAACACATCACAATGGATTTTGTGACTGCATATTCTCGCAGCACAAAAGGTAACGATGCGGTATGGGTAATTGTGGATCGACTCACAAAGTTGGCTCATTTCATCCCATTTCGAGTTGGACAATCTACTGAGACATTAGCAAAGAAGTACATGAAGGTAAGAATCTAAGTAAGATTTAAACTCTTCAAATTGTATTATCTCTGATATCCATGAACTCATACAGGAAATTATGAGACTTCATGGAGTACCGGTCTGCATTGCCTCCGATCGTGACACCAGGTTTCGATCACAGTTTTGGTAAAGTCTGCAAGCAAGTTTGGAAACAAGTCTGAACTTCAGCACGGCTTATCATCCACAAACAGATGGTCAGTCTGAGCGAACTATTCAGATCTTGGAGGATATGCTAACAGCGTGTATGCTATACTTCGGAGGATCGTGGAAAGATCACCTACATCTTGTGGAGTTTTCATACAACAACAGCTACCAAGAAAGTATCGGAATGACACCTTTTGCAGCACTTTATAGACGGAAGTGTCGATCGCCATTAAGTTGGGACGACATCGGTGATAGGGAACTTCTTGGACCTGAGATGATAGTAGCAACTGTAGATGTGGTTCGCACTATCAGAGAAAGAATGCACATAGCCCAAGATCGACAAAAGTAATGGGCTGATGCAAAGCGCCATCATTTGGAGTTCCAGCCGGGAGATCACGTATTTCTGAATATATCTCTGAACCGTGGAGTGATCCATTTTGGAAGACGGGATAAGCTAAGTCCAAGATACATTGGACCATTCGAAATACTCGAACGAGTCGGTGAAGTGGCTTATCGTTTGGCACTTCCACCTTCATTGGAAGGAGTGTATAATGTGTTCCATATACCCCAACTCAAAAGGTATGTGAGTGACCCCAGCCATATTCTCGATCATTCCGAGCTCACTGTACCGCCCGACTTATCTTGTGAACAGCAACCTGTTGAGATCCTGGATAGGAACGTGAAGTCACTTCGGAACAAGGAAGTCAACTTTGTTCGAGTGATGTGTAGAAGGGACACTCAAGGAGAATCGACATGGGAAAGGGAAGAAGAGATGCATGCAAGATATCCTCACTTATTTGTAAACTAGTCCTTAAAATAAATTGTAAATTTCGAGGATGAAATTTTTGTAAGGAGGATAGACTGTAACAACTCCAATTTCTATGTACATAAAATTTATTTAAAATTAATGTACAATTGGGGTATTTACAATTCCTGTGAGTACTATAAGTATTTGATTCAATTTTGAACAGTAAGAAAGAGCTTGTAGCTCACTGATAAAGCCTTGCACTGCTGAACCAAAGCACCAGAGTTCAAATCCCATCGGCCACATATTCTTTTATTTTAAATTCTTTTAATCTTTTAGAAGACCAAAAGTCTACACGTGCACAACACGTAAAACCAAGAGTCACAGCCTAAACAAACATGTGCAAATTAGTATTCAGACCGACCTAGACACGTAGCGAGAATCCGAGCCCCCAACCCCGAGATCCGACCGGAGAGAATCGTTCAAGGGTCGGCGCCGCCGGTTTTGTGAATCCCAAACCCTAATTTTCCTTAACCCTAGTAACCCTTGGACTCCCCCTGTTAACCCCTCACTGTTTGTTTTCCTGCATTTTCCAGAGAATTAAAACTTTGCATTACTCCATGTTTTAATACATTTTAATTCTCAAATTTATCACACCCCAAACCCTAACTTGTCCTATAAATACCCACTCTATTTTTACACCCTTTCACACTGAAATTTCTTACAAAAACTCTACAAAAAATTCCAAGTTATATTTGTGTGCAAGTGGAGTTAACAAAGGGCGAACCTCCGACGAACTTCCGAGGAGATTCCGGCGACGAAACGACGCCCCGAAGCTCTCTTTAGGACCCCCTCTCTCCCCTTTTGACCCCAAGCCAGTAAGTCCTCCTTCTTTCTCTCTTTGCTATTCCCAAACCCTTCATTCTTAAAATGTGTCGGAAGCGGAGTTATCCGGCTTTCGTTTATCTTTTCTTTAAAAAAAATACAACTTTTTCTTAATAACAAATCTACAACTTTTGATATATTGTTTAGTACTTATTAACAAAGACAATAGAATAAGTTTGATATCAAAATAATAACCGTAGCAAGTTTTATTTCTTCTTTACATTAAAATACCTTCATGTTTCATTTCGACATGCTTAAACTTTTTAAACCGTATTACCTTAGAAAACTCATGAGATAATGACATACCTCCCCACAACACACATATCTAATATAGCACGATAGAATTTGGGAACATAGATTTGGAATAATACGACTTTACATATAACTATCTTCAACTTATAAAACCTTTTTTTCTATAAGAAGTGTATTTAACAAATCTTTGCAATTGCGCCTCTATAATCCATTTTGGGGAACTCATTCGGGATGGTGCGGATTATCGCACATCCTCAAGCCTAGTAGAGTGAGATGCAGACCTCCGCAAGGAGCATACGATCTCGAAAGATTTTAAAAACATTATTCTTTAGAAAATGTAATTTCTATTATAAATAAAACTTATATTTTTAATAAATAAACATATATGTAATTAATATCAAAATATCTATTTTTAATATTTATAATATTCCACATTCCAAAATTCAAGAAAAACATTTCATTTACAAGAAAATACCATACAATTCCAATATTTCAAATAAATACCTTATACTTTAAAACTAGGTTATATTCACTAGAAATTTCACATTGAATAAAAAAAACATCTATAAAAACTCTGAAAATGATAATTAAATACTTGATGTATATTTTGAAAGTATAACAAAACTATTTTACATAAAAACCCCTCAAGTTATATTAAATTACAATAAGAACCCTAGTAAACATAAGTTTATGCGGGACTAGCCTCTTGAGCCTCAGGGAGCCGGAGATATGGGTGCTTGCCTATTTAAGGTAGACAACTTAACAAACGGTGTTATCAACACGGTAATTGTCTTTGAAAAAGACACAAATCCTTCCATCCATGTGCAGCAGTTACCGATAGCACCAAAACATAATTCAGGACTTCAATTTCTTTTCTAATTGTCTAACTCAAACCGAGTCTCAGTATAATCAATATAACTTGAATATAATTCAAATATCAAACTACAATACAACACGGATCTATGAATCCGACTTTGCAATCTAATCAATCTATATTGATTGACCCGAACCATAGATATATTCCATTTACATGATCATCCATTATATCCATTCTATTACTGATATCATGGTTTTGGTAAGTCATCCATTTATATACAATATACAATTCAAACAATACAAACAATACAATCAAGACATCGCGGGGTTTATAAGGGGTAGATTGGTACGGAAGGTGTTAGAAGTAACACGAGACTGCAACCATAAGACACCTAACCTAAATCTCCATTGCCGTTATACCGTGGCTGAACGATTTCTTATACTCCGTATACCGTACTCTTTGGTATAGTGAGACTTCTCTCATATACACTGGCCTCTTCTGTACCAAGCTACAAACAATAACGTTAACAATATAATATAACTTTAAAAGCTGCACTCCCTCTCTGTTTATTCTATTTCTCTCTCATTTTTGGGATTTACCGAGCGATTGTTCGCTGACGACATTCCTTTTTATTCTTTTTTGGAATGTTGCCAGGTGGATCGGACCTTCAAGAGATCGAGCCCACCAGCGAGGACTTGGACCATCTAGCTTTCGACCCAGAGCTTTAGATTCCTTGTACATATTTACATTTCTGTATTTTTTATTTTTGTTATGCCACTGTTTAGGCATTACTTTCCATTCCATGTATTTACTTTTCAGAGGTATTGTAAAAAGAATGTTAATAAATAAAGTTGTTGTTTATTTACATCTTATCTCTTGTGTACATTTCATTTTATATTGTTTAGATACGCTTAGCGTGTTTACATTTGTGTGAATACGTAGCGGTCCGTCGCGTTCTCTGCCCGTACACTGGGAAGCGGGGTGTGACAGTATACATTCATTGCCCTTTTTTTATTATATAACTTATACATTTAAAAATGAAGGCTTGCATTTCTTACAACGATATTTCAAAACTGCACCCCCCCCGACACTATTTTCCGTAAAAACGTTTAGATTTACTGGGTTTTGGCTTACTTGATTTACGTTATGCCTTTAGACGTGTCATGATTTTGTTAGTGTATATGCCCTAGAGGCCATTACTGTATCATACTAGTTTGTATATTACTTAATGGATGCTTGGGATATTCACCTTGTATATACAATCTTGCTCAAAATAGTAGTATGCTACTTGGTTTGTTTCTACTTCAATGTGTACTTGTGTTTATTTCAGTATATCACTTATACGCATTAGTGGAGCCCTTAGGATCTTTGCTTGATTACCAGCGTTGTGATGGCAGTCACACAAGTGGGGGCTGGGTAATCTATAGGCACATCCTTATACAGGTCCCTTGTCGCAGGACTATCGAGACGGGGCATCGATACTCCGGAGTAGACTAGCGTATGCGCTTCTCATCCCAGTGTGGGAGATGGTCTGTCCCACAGCCATCAGTACGTCGTACTGGAGATAGTATACGGGTGCTCGTTGGGTTACGAGTACACTGGACAGGACTCGTTGGGAACTGACAGGTTGGTATTATACCTATCGTCAGTTATCAGTTCCCAGGTGACATGAGTACAGCTTAGTCCGCTGACTTGACACTGGCACTTCGCCTCAAGTGTGTTCCCACTGCACTTTGATCACTACCCTACCACGGCTCAAAGGAGTCGTGCAAACGGGTGGTGGTTGGGTGCAGTCCCGAAGCACTTGGAGGCAGTGACGGTTAGACAGGATTCGTCTCTCCCGGTATTGGGGGTTGACATCGCGCTGTGTCTAGGAGAGCCATTACACGAGTAGTCCCTGGCCAGGGCAAACGAGATATACTGGTAGGTTTCCAGTGTTATCTCAGGGTGTTTTGGGCTTCGCTCCGGCACGACTTGTACCGCTATTGGGGGACTGACGTTTACCACCCCCTAGGCCCGCCATGCGATGTATCAGACGAACAGACCGGACTGTACGGAGACTGTCACATTCAGACTCAGTAGGAGTTCAGATGGGGTTTCACCTCGTCAGCCTTCTTGTCGACATCTACCTGGGGATCGTTATGCACAGCTAGTGCCGCTTGCGGTCTGTGGTTAAACCCACTGCCAGCGTAGTGTCGAGTCTTTAGAGTCCCACACAGAGGGTATTCGCCTCTGGGCAAAACAGAGTAGAGGTCGCATGGTTTTGCGACAGGGTTCGTTCTCATCCGCGCACTTGTGCACGTTTGGAGTCCGGACGGATTATACTGGCAGGCTCTGGTTTGAGCCAGATACTGGTATATGTTTTGGGGTTGCTTTTATATCTTGGTATTCTTGTTCCTCGGAACAAGAATGCAGGTGTGTATGCACAGTTGCTTGAGGCGAAGAATGAGGTTTTTCATTAGGGTTTCGGATCGGGTGCGTATGCACAGTTGACAGTTATCTTTTTCCAAACCCTAATGGATTTATATATTATCTATTAATAATAATAATTAAATGGGAATTATGTTATGGTTGTGTTTTGTTGACTTGTTGACCTTGGTTGACTTGTTGACCATTGACCACTTTCATGCCTTGAAAGTCTTCCTTGATTCATGCTTACTTTTTATTAAATGAAGCATGGTTGTGGTCATTCCAAATACTACCATCAACTATTCTCATTTTCAATTATTATCATTTAGATAATATTATTCTTTTGCATTATGGTTGCAAGAAGAGAAAATAATAGCTCATTCTATCATTCTCATTCTCTCTCCTCTCTTCATCTTCTTCTTCCTCTAGTAAAGAGAAACCCTCTCATGAGTTGAGAATCCTTCTCTTTTAAAAGGAAAAGCAAACCCTAGTCACTCTCTACTCATCCTAGGATCAAAGGATTAGCAAGCCGGAGATTCTAGTTCACTCCAAGTCCGAGAAAGAGCCCAAGGTTGAACCCTCGAGGTGGATCCATCTTCGACGGAAGAAGGCGACAAAAGAGAACCATCAACCTCTACAAGATTTCAAGAAGAAGGAGTTCAAGTTTAGGTATAACCCTCATCCGAGTAGCTAACTCCTTTTAGCGTAATTGCTAGTTTAGTTTAGACACGATCCCGACCTTGTTTAGTCCATGTTGCCTCTTGCACTAAAAATTTGATTTTTATACCGTTTCCGCCTCCCCGTAAGAACCGGGGGTCGCAATATGGACTTACAGTGGTATCAGAGCCTAACTAAACTTAAACTAGCTAGGTAGTAAAGTGTAACGAAGTTCGGAACCGAAAAAAATCACAAAACCGGAAAACTACAAAAACTGAGTTTCTGTTGAAATTTTTTCTGGTCAAAATGAAAAACTTTATACTCCTAAATTCGTCTCAGGGTTTTGTTAGAACACCCATGAAAAACGATTCACCAATTCGTCTAAACCGCCGCGCTTCCGCCGCGTCACCCTTCTTGGCCGCCGCGGAAGCGCCGCGGTTTGTTGTCTTTAGTGCGTCGTTTTTCGTGCAGTGTGTGTCTGTGTTGGTTTTGGGATTTTTAAAATATATTATATGTACCCAGATTTTCCAGAACAGAAATTTCTTTTTGGGGTCCTATAATTCCGTATTTTTTTTTCCGAACTTCACTACACTTTGACTATGATGGTTATATCTGTGATGTTTGCTTGTATTGAACGTCGGCTAATCGCTATAAGACGATTAGTCGGGGTTATACAAGATCTGTAATGTGCTGGAATGTGTATATAAATATGTTGGATTGTCGCGGGTGAATAGCCGGGGGTTGTGAGACGAGAGTTTTCTTTTCTTGCAATTCATTGTAAATGTAAATTGATGTAATTATATTATTTGTTTGGCCGCACAACCGGGTCGGGGTTGTAGCCGTCATTGTATAATTCTTTTTACTGTTTTTGCTCCTAGGATAGACCCATGGAGGGGTGCACAAACTACCGAGGACTTGGCGGGTAGTTTGCCGCACCCGTAGGGGTCTTGGGTGGGGATTTGGCTATTCACCGCGACCGTGTTATCTGTTTTTTGTTACAGGCTCGTACAAATTACAGATTGCTAGTATATCCAATGTATTTATCTGTGATCTGAAATGTCTATCATTGCTTTCTATTTAGGCGTTGCTTATGTTTTACAGACGCGCTAGCCCAGCCCCCGCTCTGTCGTTAGTTAAGTAACCTAACGGGTAATGACGGGGCCCCGTGGCGAATGCGAATGGCATAAGCGTACGTCATATTTTGGTTGTTTTCTGCAATGGTAGGATTAAATGATGGGACGCATTAAAAGTACTAATGCAAGAATATCACGCATTAAAAGAACTAATGCAAGATAATAAACCAAGTTTAAGTCGATGGAACACTTTCGAAAAACCACTCGGTTCTTTTCAAAACTAACTTTTAAATGCGGAGATCGAGCCACTCCTTCTAAAAGCTATCTCGTTCCATCGATTAAATCAAGTTCACTACGTTCACGGTTTCGCCAAAACCATTCGTAGCCCTCCGTCGCTTCGCATGAATAGGCAATAGTATTCAAGCTATGTATTTTGGCCAAAGTCAAGGCATAGTGATTGGTAGCTATTGGGTGTTCATGTGTAGCATAGATAGATGCGTTGGTTTGGGACAGTCGTGCTGCCATTTTGGCCAAAGTCAAGGGTAGATACGGATGGATCCAAATTAACCTGGATAACGACGGGAAGAACTTGACATGTGACTTATGATTTGTTGGCCTTAGTCAAGGTCATAAGAGCATGGGGCAAAAATCCACATCGGGAGTTTCATAAGTACTGAAACTTGCTAGATTTGCATACCATTTGGAGTGTGATGATTATGGTAGGATTCCTTCATTTTCGTCACACAATGATATTTGGATCCCGATCCTACTGTGAGTATATGCTACTCCTCGGGAAATTTCTCACTTAACGATCAATGCTATAAACCTAGTAGGTGCCTAGAAAGGTGTTAGCGGGGTTACGCCCCCAGGGAAAAGAGGTTCTTTAATTAAGGAACTTCGCGAAAGCGTTGGAAAACCTCCCTCGAAGTACCGACACTGGCCTGGCTGAACGGTTAAGCAAGTATTGTACGGTGGGATTGATCCTGACTAATTCTTCCTTTATGGTTTGAGGAGGGATTCGAGAAACAGTGGGAGCCATCCTGTTTAGACAAACTAAAAACCACTCTAAACTTGCAAGAGCATCATGCTGAGTGTTTCTTCTTCTCTCTCCTAATTGCAGCGACCAATCAACATGACTGGACTTAAGTTACTCCTAGATAAAAACAAGCTGACAGGGCCAAACTACAAAGATTGGCTCAGGAATGTCAAGATAGCAATCACTTATGACAAGCTGGGGTATCTTCTTACCACCAAAGCTCCCCCTGTCCCTGGTCCAACTTCCAGCGTCGCGGATAAGGAAATCCGCAAGACTTGGGAGATTGATAGCGCGAAGGCCAAGTGCCTCCTGCTTGCCTCGATGGACAACGAACATCAGAGGAGGCATGAGAATATGGACATGGAGTCCATATTGCTCCATACAAAAGAACTGTATGGAGAGCAATCACGTATCGCAAGATACGAAGCGTCGAAAAAGTTGTTTTCGACAAAGATGGCCGTCGGATCATCAGTAGCCGAGCACGTGCTAAAGATGATCGGCTACATTGAGGAGCTCGCTGACCTAGGGATCACATTGGAGAGTGAGCTATATACGGATATAGTTCTCCAGTCCCTTCCTTCCACTTACGCCCAGTTTATACTGAACTTCAACCTACAAGAAAAAGAGGTTGAACTATCAGAGCTCCTCAACATGCTGAGGAGCGCAGAGGGCACCCTACAGA
This sequence comes from Agapanthus africanus, assembly GCA_030015575.1. Taxonomy (NCBI): domain Eukaryota; kingdom Viridiplantae; phylum Streptophyta; class Magnoliopsida; order Asparagales; family Amaryllidaceae; genus Agapanthus; species Agapanthus africanus. The sequence continues at coordinate 888,325,669 of JASDDO010000024.1, read as the reverse complement.
AAAGTAGGGATACATCCACTTTGTTTGTAGGAGGATCATCTTCTTCTAGGTCCAAGGCGAAAGCCAAGGGAAAGAAGAAGAAGGCCCCCGCCAAACCAAGGGGCGGTGTTAGTAAAGTGGATACGAAGGGAAAAGGTAAAGCAACAAAGATAGCGGGGAAGCTTGTGGATAAGGAAGAATGCTTCTTTTGTCATAAGAAAGGACACTGGAAGAATGATTGCAGGGCCTGGAAGGCCAGAACACAGGAATTGAAGCAGGTTGCAGCTTCAGCTTCAGGTGTGTATGTTATTGAAAACTGTCTTTCAATAAACTCTACTTCCTGGGTATTGGATACCGGATCAGGATCTCATATCTGTAATTCTTTGCAGGCGTTGAGAAACCGTAGGGATTTGAAGGCAGGTGACATGACCCTCAGAGTTGCGAACGGAGCTAGCATGGATGCTAAAGCCGTGGGGGACTATCACCTGGGAATGTCAGATGGACATGTTTTGGTTTTGCGTAATTGCTTTTTTGTACCCAACGCAACTTGTAATATCATTTCTGTATCTTTAGTTTCTAAAGAAGGTTATGAATTTGCGTTTGTAAGTAATGTTGTAAACATTCACCTTAATCAAGTATTGATTGGGTCAGGTACTCTGAGTAATGGTATATACGTGTTAAACCAACCACAGATTTTCAATGTCCAGAATACACACAAAAGAAAGTCTCCAGAAATAAATCAGACTTTCTTATGGCATTGTAGATTGGGTCACATCAATGAGAGAAGGTTGACTAAGTTGCATACAGAAGGATATTTGAATGCGTTCGAATATCAATCATATGCCACTTGTCAATCTTGTCTCAAAGGAAAGATGACAAAGACTCCGTTTACTGGACATGGAGTAAGAGCGAGCGAGCTCTTGGGACTCGTACACAGTGACGTGTGCGGTCCAATGTCTACACATGCCCGAAGCGGACATTCTTACTTCATTACTTTTACGGATGACTTCTCAAGGTACGGTTATGTCTTCTTAATGAAACATAAGTCCGAGGCCTTTGGAAAATTCCAGGAGTATAAGAATGAAGTAGAGAAACAGACCGGCAAAAGTATTAAGATTCTAAGATCGGATCGAGGTGGAGAATACTTAAGTGCCGAATTCCTGGACTATTTAAAAGAGAACGGAATTCTCTCTCAGCTTACTCCTCCATACACCCCGCAACATAACGGTGTATCGGAGAGACGGAACCGCACCCTATTGGATATGGTGCGGTCCATGATGAGTAACGCTGAGTTACCGCGATCATTCTGGGGGTATGCACTAGAATCAGCCGCATACCTTTTGAACCGAGTTCCCACTAAGACTGTGCCTACCACGCCATTTGAGATGTGGTGTGGGAAGAGACCCCATCTTAATCACATTAAGATATGGGGAAGTCCAGCTTTTGTCAAAAAGCAGCATGCGGACAAGCTCGAGGCACGCTCAGTACTGTGCAAGTTTGTGGGATATCCAAAGAATTCCAAGGGATATTTCTTCTACTGTGAAGAGGAACAAAAAGTTCTTGTTTCTCGTCATGCCCACTTTCTAGAACACCAGTTCATAGAAAAAGAAATAAGTGGGAGCGCAGTAGAGCTGGAAGAAATTCCAGAACCACAGACTGTTACTGAAAGTTTGGTGGAACCAGAAGGTTCAACAGAACAGGACATTCCTACGCCGCTCCGCAGGAGTAGTAGGCAGTCTCATCCGCCCGAGAGATACTACGGTTTTCTCATAGACGGGGATCGAGAGGATTGCATCATAGATTATGATGAGCCTACTAGCTTCCAGCAGGCCGTTCAGAGCGTTGACTCAGTGAAATGGCTGGATGCAATGCGGACCAAAATGGAGTCCATGTACACCAACAAGGTATGGACGTTGGACATTGCTCCAGACGGGGTAAAACCCGTAGGATGCAAGTGGATCTTCAAAAGGAAGATTGGTGTAGATGGACAGGTTGAGACCTATAAAGCTAGGCTGGTAGCAAAGGGTTTTCGTCAAAGACCTGGCTTGGACTACGACGAAACCTTTTCTCCAGTAGCCATGCTGAAATCCATTCGGATCCTTCTTGCCATTGCTGCCTTCCACGATTATGAGATCTGGCAAATGGACGTAAAGACAGCTTTTCTAAATGGAAATTTAGAGGAGTGTGTCTATATGGATCAGCCAGAGGGTTTCATTCAGAGTGGGAGCAGCGGAAAGGTGTGCAAGTTGCTTAAGTCCATTTATGGACTAAAGCAGGCATCGCGGAGTTGGAACATCTGTTTTGATGAGACAGTCAAAGAATTTGGCTTTATCAAAAATCCAGATGAACCATGCATCTATAGTAGATTTGTAGCGAGAACTGTAGTATTCCTCGTTTTATACGTGGATGACATTCTCTTAATAGGAAATGACATTCCTATGCTACAATCTGTCAAGGGATTCTTGTCACAAAGGTTCTCCATGAAAGACCTGGGTGATGCCTCATACATCCTAGGGATCCGGATCCATCGTGATAGATCCAAGAGGATATTGGGACTTTCTCAGTCCAGGTACATCGACACCATAGTGAAAAGATTCAGTATGGAAGATTCCAAGCGCGGTAACCTACCGGCTTGTCACGGGATCACCCTCTCTAAAGAGATGTCTCCCAAGACTGATTTGGAGAGGGATCGCATGTCTATTATACCCTACGCTTCTGCGGTAGGCTCTATAATGTATGCGATGTTGTGTACCAGACCGGATGTAGCTTATGCACTGAGTGTAGTAAGCCGGTATCAGTCAAACCCTGGGGAGAAACATTGGATAGCAGTAAAGAACATTCTCAAGTACCTGAGAAGGACTAAGGAGATGTTCTTGGTGTATGGCGCAAAAGACCTCCAGATCGAGGCCTTTGCTGACTCCAGCTTCCAGAGTGACAAGGATGATTCCAAGTCCATATCGGGTTTTGTCTTCACCCTCAATGGAGGGGCGGTGTGTTGGAAGAGTTCCAAACAGGAAACCGTTGCAGACTCGACGATGGAAGCGGAATACATCGCTGCATCTGATGCCGCAAAAGAAGCTGTCTGGATGAGGAAATTCTTGAAAGAACTTCAGGTGGTTCCGTCCATTGTTGACCCAATACCTCTGTATTGCGACAACAACGGGGCTATAGCTTTAGCGAAGGAACCCAGGTCCCATCAGAGATCCAGGCACATCTTGAGGCGGTATCACCTGATCAGGGAGATCGTGGATCGCAAGGAGATCGAGGTTCGGAGGGTTGCTTCAGAAGAGAACACTGCAGATCCATTCACCAAGGCCCTACCCCAGACTCAGTTCGAGCGGCTGATCGAGATGATAGGTCTTCGATACGCCAGTACATGGCCTTAGTGCAAGTGGGAGATTGTTAGTGTATATGCCCTAGAGGCCATTACTGTATCATACTAGTTTGTATATTACTTAATGGATGCTTGGGATATTCACCTTGTATATACAATCTTGCTCAAAATAGTAGTATGCTACTTGGTTTGTTTCTACTTCAATGTGTACTTGTGTTTATTTCAGTATATCACTTATACGCATTAGTGGAGCCCTTAGGATCTTTGCTTGATTACCAGCGTTGTGATGGCAGTCACACAAGTGGGGGCTGGGTAATCTATAGGCACATCCTTATACAGGTCCCTTGTCGCAGGACTATCGAGACGGGGCATCGATACTCCGGAGTAGACTAGCGTATGCGCTTCTCATCCCAGTGTGGGAGATGGTCTGTCCCACAGCCATCAGTACGTCGTACTGGAGATAGTATACGGGTGCTCGTTGGGTTACGAGTACACTGGACAGGACTCGTTGGGAACTGACAGGTTGGTATTATACCTATCGTCAGTTATCAGTTCCCAGGTGACATGAGTACAGCTTAGTCCGCTGACTTGACACTGGCACTTCGCCTCAAGTGTGTTCCCACTGCACTTTGATCACTACCCTACCACGGCTCAAAGGAGTCGTGCAAACGGGTGGTGGTTGGGTGCAGTCCCGAAGCACTTGGAGGCAGTGACGGTTAGACAGGATTCGTCTCTCCCGGTATTGGGGGTTGACATCGCGCTGTGTCTAGGAGAGCCATTACACGAGTAGTCCCTGGCCAGGGCAAACGAGATATACTGGTAGGTTTCCAGTGTTATCTCAGGGTGTTTTGGGCTTCGCTCCGGCACGACTTGTACCGCTATTGGGGGACTGACGTTTACCACCCCCTAGGCCCGCCATGCGATGTATCAGACGAACAGACCGGACTGTACGGAGACTGTCACATTCAGACTCAGTAGGAGTTCAGATGGGGTTTCACCTCGTCAGCCTTCTTGTCGACATCTACCTGGGGATCGTTATGCACAGCTAGTGCCGCTTGCGGTCTGTGGTTAAACCCACTGCCAGCGTAGTGTCGAGTCTTTAGAGTCCCACACAGAGGGTATTCGCCTCTGGGCAAAACAGAGTAGAGGTCGCATGGTTTTGCGACAGGGTTCGTTCTCATCCGCGCACTTGTGCACGTTTGGAGTCCGGACGGATTATACTGGCAGGCTCTGGTTTGAGCCAGATACTGGTATATGTTTTGGGGTTGCTTTTATATCTTGGTATTCTTGTTCCTCGGAACAAGAATGCAGGTGTGTATGCACAGTTGCTTGAGGCGAAGAATGAGGTTTTTCATTAGGGTTTCGGATCGGGTGCGTATGCACAGTTGACAGTTATCTTTTTCCAAACCCTAATGGATTTATATATTATCTATTAATAATAATAATTAAATGGGAATTATGTTATGGTTGTGTTTTGTTGACTTGTTGACCTTGGTTGACTTGTTGACCATTGACCACTTTCATGCCTTGAAAGTCTTCCTTGATTCATGCTTACTTTTTATTAAATGAAGCATGGTTGTGGTCATTCCAAATACTACCATCAACTATTCTCATTTTCAATTATTATCATTTAGATAATATTATTCTTTTGCATTATGGTTGCAAGAAGAGAAAATAATAGCTCATTCTATCATTCTCATTCTCTCTCCTCTCTTCATCTTCTTCTTCCTCTAGTAAAGAGAAACCCTCTCATGAGTTGAGAATCCTTCTCTTTTAAAAGGAAAAGCAAACCCTAGTCACTCTCTACTCATCCTAGGATCAAAGGATTAGCAAGCCGGAGATTCTAGTTCACTCCAAGTCCGAGAAAGAGCCCAAGGTTGAACCCTCGAGGTGGATCCATCTTCGACGGAAGAAGGCGACAAAAGAGAACCATCAACCTCTACAAGATTTCAAGAAGAAGGAGTTCAAGTTTAGGTATAACCCTCATCCGAGTAGCTAACTCCTTTTAGCGTAATTGCTAGTTTAGTTTAGACACGATCCCGACCTTGTTTAGTCCATGTTGCCTCTTGCACTAAAAATTTGATTTTTATACCGTTTCCGCCTCCCCGTAAGAACCGGGGGTCGCAATATGGACTTACAGATTTAAGTGCCGGTCACGTGCTAAATTTCGAGTCGTGACAAAAATAAAGTAAGCATATGTAAAAAGATATCGACGTATATATATTTTTTAAAACCATGTTTTATCCTGTACGAGTCCAAACATGAATAGGGCATGCGACATCGTGAATTTTCCGTTCGCCGTGTCGGAATATCATTTGGGGATTCTAGAGGTAGCCTACGCAAATTTAATAGGTGGCCTCTGCCCTCATGATATGACACTTTGTTCCACATGACACTTAATTTCGCATACAATAACATTTATTGCCTTCTAGATATATACGATTTTATTCCTTTCCCAACTCTCCCATTACCCCATGTCTAAAACGGTTTACTACATGAAAGATGAATTTTCTATAAACAAAAGTTAACCGGCAACATAAATCAAGTATCAATCACATATAAAGTAGTAATCATGTATCAAGTATCTCATGCGAAAAGTAAACCGACATAACTTATAAAATATAAAAAAAAACATGAATAAATACTTGGAAAACTATCTGACGAAAACATGTAATAGTCACATAATTTCAGTAGGAGAATATGATAAGAGTTTCCGGAAAATATAAATATACGGTCAAGAAAAACTTACAGAAGTGTGCAAATCGATATAACAATCAATTTGCCGAATTCCCAACTTATAGATCGAGACCTCGATCGAATTGAAATTCCTATAACACCTCAAGAAAGATCTTTTGTTGTGACGAAAAATCATAAGAGAAAGAGAGGGGAAAAGATTTATTTATAGTGCTAAGGATTAGGGTTTTGAAATGAAGGGCTAGGATTAAATAAAATTAGATCTAACAGTTTAAAGAGGTTTTCATAAAAATAGGTTTGTTTTATAAGAAATTAATTAAGATGAAATCTAATTAAACTCTTAAAAATACTTAATAAATAATCTTATCTTTCCAAAAACTTTTTAATAAATCTCTTAACCATTTCTTTTCTTTTAAAAATACCAAAAATGATTTTAGTAATTATTTTCTCTAACAAAAGATATTTTAAATTAAAGATAAACAAAAAAATTTCCTTTAAACTACTAAAAATATTTTTTTTTATTGAAAATCATTTTCTAAATATTCTCTTTTCAAAAATCCCCTTATTAAAATCAAATAATATCTATCTCTACCTTGTCCAAGTAAAGGCGAAACCCTTCTAAATTTCGAGAATGGAATTCCTTTTAAGGAAGGCCGACTATAATTACGGCAATTTTCATATACTTTCCTTTCTTTAAAATTACCTTTTCTCCGAATCAAGTAGATATATGTTAATAATTTTGTGGTTTATGTGCAAGATTATTAATAGTCTCTACTGATTACCCACATGCATCGCCATCTTATAAATTACAAGCTCGATTCCGTGTATTTACGATATCTAGTTTATTTTTTGTTTATTATTTATTTTTAGATCTATAGCTTCACGTGTGTGCTCCACAAACCCCGAAGACTTATACAAAAAAACATACGATATTTTGGGCTTAATAGGATCAAGTGGGACTCACCGGAGAAGACCCAAGCCCAACGGCCAAGCTTGGGCCGCCCCACGAGGTTTCTTAGGCTCTGAATCACAAGATTTTTGTCATTTGATCGCATCGGGTCTCCAGTAGAGTTTTTATCACCTCTGATTTTTATAAATCAACCTGTGATACCAGAAGCCTATATAATCCTTCGTAAACCCTAATTTCTCTTTTCTTTTAGTTATCTTTTTTCTTCTAATCCGAATCATTTTCTCCTTTCTCTGTCTATTCCTTTTTTTAATGTTTTTCTCCCAAACCCTAAGAATTCTATCAAGAGTAACGAACAACATTGGAGAAGAAGCCCTTCCACGCGTTCTCTTCATCGCCTCTATCAGATCAAGGTATTTTCAACCTCCATCGATAAAGAAGATTATTGATCTTCCTTAATTGTAAGTTCCAACCTTTCATCTTTTACATTTTGATGTATGAAAACCCTAAAAAGAAACTATTTTGATAAATTCATTAATCTAAGATGTAAAAAGTGAAAATTTATGATATGTTCCTTTAAGCGTATTATTATAAATTATGTAGTAACTATGATTCTTATATGTGATTTTGATAGAGAGTTTTAAACTATTAATTAAGAGAACACATAGATCGTATCATCATCGAATTTGCATAACATCACACAAAATGATTTATTTATAGAAAGGAATTTTTTATTATGTAATAAAGAAAATTAATAAAAATATATCGCATTATAATACAAGCCAGCGATATAATATTCTTTTATATATATATATTAATTATTTTTTGTATTTATCTTCGATGCTCCTTGTTCGCGTCGTTATTTTCTTTTGTTTATTCTCTTTAGATTAATAACCACAAATAAAGATTTTAGCTTTGTCATAGATCTTGAAAACCCTAATTCTCTCAAAAGAAAAAATGTAATCTTTTTAAAAAACATGACAATCAAGAATACTGATTTTATTTTAATCGTTAAAATATTTTCTTATAGTTATTTTGACACCCTATATCATGGGTGCCTATTTCATAATGAATACTATTGGTTTTTTATTGTTTCGATATCTTAGGTCATGAATGTCAATATCATGCTGGTTGTATTTAATTTTTTTTTGTGACATCCTATGTCACAGATGCCGATACCATGTTAATTAGTTTGATATATATTAATATTGTGTGATTCCTTATATGTTTATACCCTCAGCCACGGGTATCTCTGTATTTCCATATAAGGAGACTTAACCTGAAATTATGTTTCGTAATGATCCAGCGACTACTTTGTTATAGTTATCTAACCTACGAGTAATGATGTCTTCCCGTGGTCAGTACAAAATTCATAGTTTAAATTAAGTCGGGTTGTTGCATTGTTTTCCTTTTATGAATAAAATATGTTTTTCTTGCAACGCTGAAACCGATTTACACCTGACTTAAAATAGACATAATTCCCAACTCTGATATCCAAATTGAGAAAAATCAAGTTTCTGAAATATCTACAGAAAAATATCTAAAATTTTCTCTTAGGTTAATTTTCTTGAAGACTGATGAAAACTATTTTAAAACACGTTTTAAAAATATATGTCGAATTTAGACAGCAGTAGGAAATATCTGCACAGCTGTCGTTGAATAACTATAACTCCTTCTCTGGTTAACAAAACCCAAAGATTTTTATGGGAAATCATTCCCAACGTACAGACTCTTTTTTCCTGTTTTATTTTTGAAACTGTAAATTTAATAGAACATACTCGAAAATGCAAGTTACCACCAATGCATGCATTCTAAAATCTGCATTGATCTGCTCTGCGCAGCGTAACGAAAACACCTGTAACTCTCTCACCAAGAACCCGACCGAGGCAAACTCGGTCTCAGTATTTACACTACATTCTGAACTACAAGTTAATCCTTGTGTAATATTTCCAAATTCCAATCCAAACCTATTTTTTTCTGCATGTGAACATATGGTTGATTTCTGGCCTGAATAAGTGATGATTGGAGTTTCATATTGCGTGTGTATATAGATATGTTTACATTATATCTTGAACTCGACATGACTCCGCGTATATATGTATCCATAAACCTGTATTAATCTATAAATATTTTGACCATTGATTGCTTAGGGTGTTGAGGTAGTTGAGAATGAGTCATTCAGCAACTACGGAGTCCTCTACTTGAACCCGTGAACCCGTGTTTGCTGTGATATTGAGCCAGAATAGTAAATTACATTGTTTGCTGTGATATCTAGCCGTAAAAGTATATCCTATATAAAATCTCATGAAGTGGTTGAACACCATACCTTAATTTGCGTTAGAATAGAAAACCTATATATATTAATGACCGTATAAGTTTTCTTTAGTCCTGACATGTTCTCTCCATACTTATATATGAATTTCCTGACTCCTATTATCATTATTTACATGTATTGTTATATGATTGATTACCATGCCATTGTTATTCGTTGTGATATGTCATGTTCTTTATTTGTATATTAAATCCTTGACATGCACCATCGTGTCTATGCTAATGTTATATTCTTGATTGTCATGCGTTCCTAATACTATATTTCGTTTTTATGTTGCTTCCTCTTATATGTGTTGTATACTTTTATGTCTTTTGTTATTAAAATTATGCATTGCTGGTTTTCATGTAATTTGTTACCATCTCTTAAATATTTTATATTGTGCGTTTTTCACGTATAAATGTTTTATAATGAGGAACTTGCCGGGACCAAGTTCACTGGCAGACATTCCGTTTGTTTTCTTTCTTCTTGGGATGTTTGTAAGGAGGTATAGGAGATACATATAATAAGGCTCATTACGTGACCGAGCCGAGTGAGGAGAAGTTCGTTCAACTAATTTCACAAGAAAATCCTTGGTTCCTTTCTTGTATGCTTCGTTCAACGATTTTCATATCCTTCACGTTATTTCTTTACCTTTAAACAGCTGTGTCTTTTTGGACTTACCTTGTAATAGTTATTGTTGGATTTATTTGTTCAAGTTTCCTTTTATTATGCATTGAATTCTTGCATTATTTCTTATCACTGTTTATACAGACGCTTAACATATTCATATCGGAAAGGGGTGCTTTTTGGTATGAATATATCGCGGGCTTGTCAGCTATCGCTTCTCGTCTTTTGGAAAGCGGGACGTGACAAAAACCGCTTTACAAGACTAGTTTTCAACTGTTACTGTACCTAGGGCTATTAAAAAGGTTTGAAGCTTGGATCAAGATCAACTCGTAAGAATCTCGTTCAGCAACTAAATGAACTGATCATGAACAAAATCCCAAACTCGATGAAATGAACATACAGACATAAACACTGCAGGCTCGAGCTATAGGCTCATGTAGGTTTGGATATATAATTTATATCTTATTCGGTGTTCAGCAGTAATAATAAAATAATTACTAAATATTAAATTTAGATCATTATTGTTAATCCACTAATGTTAACTCGGTACACGGATTATAATAAACCAGTGTATGGCAAGTGCATGTGATTAAATTGATTAAATTGATAGTGCATATAAAAGTACAAAATTTTTGAAAAAGAATTAGCTATATTTTAATTTCTTGCGGAAGTTTTGTCATAGGTTTTCAATTTGTAACGATTGTTAAAAAATTTATTAGTCTCATTTAATGTTTTCTGTTTAAATCTATATTTTTCTGTTTTATAGCTGTTGAAACTAAAAGATTTTCTCGTGTCAAAAAGATGAACAATCTTAGAATAAAAAATTTCTTTTGTTTTCCTGAATATTAAATTTGGAAAATGTGATAGTGCCACGCCCCCATGCATTATAATAGGAGAGATATTGGGTCAAATATATTTATGGTGTAATATTTAAGAATATAGATAATTAATAACTTTAAACTTAGTTAGTAAGGTCCTAACATGCTTTGAACCAGTTTATTTAGTCATAATTATTAACTATATTTTTCGATAGTCACATTATCAAATATAATATCAAACATCCATATATTTTCCATATGCTTTTACAATATTTTTATTGCTAGTTTCGAGATTTTAGCTCCAACCATATATAGATACTAGAAAAGGATGAAAGAAGAATATCTTCAGATCCTTTTTTTTTCTTGATCTATTAATCTGAGCCCTTGGAATTCTCTCTTCAACACATACAAGCATGAGGGGTATTGTTTTCTACTGGTTTCAGCCATTGGATTTGCAGGAAAGAATTAATTAATGCAACAGTGGTTCCGAATCCTCTAGTGATAGTGGCTAGTACATTTTATTTCACTAATTACTGGGAAGTGGTAAACCAAATGCTTTCAGGCACAAGGGATTATTAAATATATGGATTTGGTGTTGAAAAGAGCCAGTGGGGACTCTTTGTCAAAAGGAGGACCTAAACAAAATTGGACAAATTCAATTATGAAGTTGGTAAAACTTGGTTGTTAAATGAACCATGATTATATTTAAATGTCTATCATGAATTTCTTAATAAAAGTGCGATATAGGGGTTCCAAGTTCCACTTCATGAAAAACTTCATATTTGGAGACATCATACAAAGAAATTTCTTGGGCACCACTGATGAGTGGCTTTAGGATTTTCACGCTGCTGGCTTTTAATAATGCGATTTTGACTAAAAACAACCTTTGTAGAAGAAAGCGGACCCGGTCGGCGCTCTATGGAATGTGTGGGGAGAAAACGGAAACAATTGATCATTTATTTTTGACGTGTTCTAGGATTATAGATTGGGAGAAAATGCTTTGAAAAAATTACATCTTTTGGGACGTTTATTGATTTATGGAGCAAAAGAGGGGCGGCGGAGGTTTAGGAACGAAGTGTCTTGGGAATTGAGATATTATGATTTCATTTTTGAGTAGAATGGAATGATACCATTTTTAATAATGTTAGAAATTTTATTATGCATGTGATAAATGGGATTGGGTCAAAAATTATATTTTGGTCAGGTACGGCAGCGGCGATGGGTGGAAAAAATGCAAAGGTTACTACAAGGGATGAAGAGTCGAATATTGGAGCAGAACAGAGAGTTTACGAAGCAAGGCGTGTTGAATAGGATGGACGTTGAAATGGGAAGTGGGAAGGATTATGGCCTTTTATTGCTGCGAGAAGCGTGCTTCGATGTTTTGGCATTGTTGCTTTGCTTGTTTATTTGTTTTTTATTTTTCCGTTTGTATTTATTTTAGGCCGGCTGATGTTTCGGTAAAATTTTTATTTAATGAACCGCGGAGGCATTTGACTTCTTTTTCGATAAAATAAATAAATAAATAAATTAGTGGCTTAAGTTTTTTATGCTGAGTAGCAACCATGCGCCTACCAAATATTGAAAATAATTCCAACGAGATCTCTTGTTTTTTTTTTGCCCGTCTTGAAAATGATAGTCTCGAGAATCGAACCAGACCTCTCATTTTTGAAAAAGAAAGTCTTACCACATAAGTTTTGCTTTATTGATTTCTTGTTGGTTCATTGACTCTACCTAATATATCTAAACATCAAACGAAGCGCTCAACAAACTATTGTTCTTCAAGATTTCCGGAGTATATTTCTTATTGTTGATATTTCATATATTTTATTTAATTCGCTTCAAGAAACTGATGCCTATTTCGACGGAATTTGTTGATTTTGGTCAACACCTAATTCGACGGGAGTCTCACGTCGCATTAATGTTCTCCAAAGTCAACAACCCTAGCCCAGTACTTCAGCTTCTTTTCCTCCATTACATCCGCCACTCGAAAAATTTTCAGGAAAAATCCCCGCTCCCCACTCCTCCACGTCGCCTCCGCCACCACCCTTTCGTTTTCGTCATCTGTAACAACTCCATTTTTAGTGTACATAAATTTGATTTAAATTTGAAATATACTTGGGGTATTTAATGTTACTGTACCACTTTAAGTATTTATTTCACACAATAATTACAAGAAAGAGCTTGTAGCTCATTGGTAACCCGTAAGTCCCTTTTCTATCTCTCTTTTCTATTCTAAAAATACGAAATTACAAAACTCGACGGAATCGGAACAAATCCAATTTCCGATTCGGTTTTCTATAAAATTCCACTTCTCACTAATACAATCATACTTAAACTTTCTCATGTTGACTATTAAACACTAATCAAAAAATTTGATCAAGTTTCATCACATGAAATGATAGCTATTTCAATTTATCGTATTTTTCACTTAAATACCATATTGTTTCAATCATTCATTAAACTCCATTAAACTTGCTATACATTTAAATTAGATCACGAGGTAACGACCTACCTCCTCACACACTTACATACAACCTAACACGATACCATCGAAAACTTAGAATACGAGAAAACAAAAAAATTCATTTAAATACCCTTTACTTAATAAAACTATTTCTAAAAGATTTAGTGTTGATACATTTTTAAATAAATACCTCTTATTATGAAAATACGATAAGTTGTGCACATCGGTCGTTTATCTAAATCTGATTTTGTGGTGTCTAGGCTAGGCAAGTGAGAAATGTAACTTTAAAAGATCCTTCTCACGGTGATTCGTGAGCGGATCACTCTTTTCCTCACTTGTACTTACCTGGCCACAATTGGCGGTGAAGAGGCGATTTGAGGTATCTCACAACTTGTCATCTGGACCAGTTAGGAATAGACTAGTTAACTTAGGAGAATTTAGAACAAACAATACGGAAAATATACATCTTTACAAATAAATACCATTTACTTCATAAAACCGTTTTCTAAAGGATTTGGTATTTTACAATCTTTGCAAAGCGCCGCTACAACTCATTTTGGGGAATCCGTTCGGGATGGTGCGGATTATCGCACATTCTCGGGCTTAGTAGTGCAAGATTCAGACCTCCGCAAGGAGCATTCGGTCTCGAAAGATTTAAAATATGACATATTAAGAAAATGAGATTTTTTTAAAATATAAAATATTATTAAAATTATTTTTGTATAAATATATGTATATTTATCATTAAAATATCTATTTTTATGATATAAATATTCCATCTTTTTCTAAAAATCACAAGAACAAATTTTACACTAAAATACCATGAATTCCAAATAAATCAATATTATAAATAAATACCTTTAATTATGAATCTAGAATATTTTCACTAGAAATATCACAATATAAAATCCACATTCATTATAACTCTAAAAACGAATAATGAATACTTGAGGTGTATTTTTAGAAGTATATAAAAGTATTTTTATATAAAACCCTCTCAAGTTTTATAAATTACTCTAAGGACCCTAGCAATTATAGGTTTAAGAAATAATCAAGATTTTGATTTACACTTCTAATTGTCTGACTCGGATTTGAGTCTGATTAATCTGGTTTGAATATGATTCAAGTACAATCTACAATCTACAATTTTCAACATGAATTCATGAATTCAATTATCAACCTATACGACTTGACTGAACCGAACCACGGATATACATTCCATTTACATGAGTCTTCGGTTATTCCACTTATATGATTCTACGGTTACATCCGTTTACTGATATCATGGTTTCGGTCAGTGTTTCAATTATACACTCAATTCAATTTAAAGTACAAAACAATACAAATAAAACACTACGGGGTTTAAGGGGTAGATTGGTACGGAAGGTGTTAAAAGTGGCACGAGACTGTAAGACTTAATACACCTAACATGAATCCAGTTGCTGTTGTACCATAGCATAAACGGTTTCTTGTACTATACGTGTCTCTAGTCTCTGGCATATAGAGACTCCTCTCGTATATACTGGCATTCTTCTGTACCAAATTACAAACAACAGCGTTAATACAACATTACAACAAGACAATACAACTTTAAAAGATACCTTCTTATTCTTTCCATTCTATATCTCCTTTCTCTTTGGGGACTTACCGAGCGACCTGTTCGCCGACGACATTCTATTTCTTTCTTCTTTGAATGTCGTCAGGTGATTTGGACCCGGCAGAGATCGAGCCATCTGTAGAAGACTTGGAGCAGTTTGCTGAAGAACCAGAGCTCTAGTTTCATTGTACATTTTCCATTCAGTACTTTTCATTTCCTGTTATGCCATTGTTTAGGCATCGCTTTTATTTCCGTTGTATTTACTTTTCATGCATTGTACAAAAGAATGTTAATAAATAAAATTTGTTGTTTTTATTATATCTTGTCTCTTGTGTATTTACTTTTATATTGTTTAGATACGCTTAGCGATGTACTTCTGAGTATATACGTAGCGGACCAGTCGCGTCCCCTTCGCCGTATACTGAGAAGCGGGGCGTGACAGGTTTTGTTGGTGGCCCATGCAGGTCAGAGCTGTATGAAACCCTATCATGCAGTTTTGTTCTGTGTGAACAACCTAAGCAATATAATACAAGAACCAGCAACTAAAACATTCTTTACAATTCATGTTGCTTGAATGTTACAATTTCATATTCCTTGAATCTTATCATTTCATGTACTTGAATCTGTCCTAACCCAAATCTTTCTTCAAGGTTATGGATTCTCCGAACAATACCAGCACCAACGTCAACAACACACCTCCACCTCCACTACCAATCGTTCCTGCTGTTCCTACGCCACCCGCCGAGCAAACAGTGCTACTTGAGGCGATCCGTAGCCTTCTTGAGGGACAGCAACAACTCCTGAACCGTCCCGAGACTGACGCACCTGGGGTAAAGCAATTCAGGGTTTTACATCCCAAGCAGTTCTCCGGAAAGGGAAGTCCTCTTAAAGCTGAGGAATGGGCACAAGCATAGAGGATGATCTGGTAGCAGCACAAGTGCCAGACATAGCTTGGGTCCGTATGGCGAAACTGCAGCTAACGGACAATGCTCGCAACTGGTGGAAGACGGAAGAAAGCCGTCTTGTACAACCTATTGAATGGAAGACTTTTCGGGAGAATTTCAATGCGAAGTACTTCCTTGTGATTGCCAGGTTTGCCATGGAGCAGCAGTTCATTCATCTACAACAAGATTCGATGTGGGACAAGTCAGTAGATGAGTATGACGCTGAATTCACCATGCTAAGTCGGTAAGATATGTCACAGTATTTCAAATTTTAAATATCACATACTACACAGCTAACACAATCCTTAAACAGGTTCGCAGCACATTTGATACCGACGGATGATATCAGAGCCCGTCGTTTTCAACAAGGTTTGGACACAGAAATTCAGGCTGCACTAGCCACACGGAAATTTCTGACGCATGAAGATGCTCTAGAAGCTGCCCGCAGTTATGAGGCAGTGATAAAAGTAAGGGGCAGACCTCAGTCTGCAGGAGTTAAGTGCCCTGCCAATCAGATGGCAGGAGGAGCCTCGTCCAGACCACCTTTTGTGCCAAGACGTCTAGGAGCACCAATTAACAGGACCAGCCCAGCCTTTTGTAATTACTGCAAGAGAAATGGGCATCTGGCGAAAGATTGTCGTCGTGCGAACAACCTTTGCTTGATCTGCGGCTCAGCTGCTCATGGTATTGGGTCTTGTCCTCACAAACAAAATCCAATTGCTGCACCCAGGCCAGCAAATAATTACCCACAGCGCCCAGCCATCCAAGCCCCTGCTCCAAGACCTGCACTACCTGCACCACCCAGAGGACCACAAGCTGCACCACCTCCTCGTCAGTTCCAT
Source organism: Agapanthus africanus (assembly GCA_030015575.1). NCBI lineage: Eukaryota > Viridiplantae > Streptophyta > Magnoliopsida > Asparagales > Amaryllidaceae > Agapanthus > Agapanthus africanus. The sequence continues at coordinate 888,309,152 of JASDDO010000024.1, read as the reverse complement.
AAAGCTCAAAGGAACGTTCCGAGGAATGCTCCTCAGGCCAGGAAGAATGTACCAAGGCGTCAGGCTTTCACTATCTCAGTGGAAGAAGCTGAGGCCACTGGCCAAGTCATCACTGGTAAACTTTTCTTCTCAAACTTTTCTTTCAGTCTTGTTTATCTACACACTTTCCCTATAAATAAAACATATCCCACATACCTTAGGTACAATTTTAGTAACCTCACTAGCTGCACTAGCACTGTTTGATACTAGAGCATCGCACTGCTTTATGTCGCAACGGTTCGTCCGAACCCATGCGATTCCAGTCTCACTGCTTGTATCCAGCTGGAATGTCAGTTCAGGAAATGGCGTTCTAAAAGCAACCATGGGATACAGCCTGTGTCCAGTCGTCGTCTGCAGCAGAGAGTTTTATGCTGACTTCAAAGTACTGGACATACCGAACTTCGATGCAGTTCTAGGAATGGATTGGCTTAGAACCTTTTATGCTACCATCGACTGTCATCAAAGGATGGTAGTATTCGAGATTCCAGACCATCCGGTCTTCTATTTCAAAAGCGGAGACCGTACCCTGGAGCCAAGTACCTACAAAGCGAAACCAAGGGAAGCAGTAGTTGCAGCAGCTCAAGCAGAAGAAGAATCAAGACCAGAGGTAGTTCGAGAGTTCGACGATATATTTCTTGACGATATATCAGATTTGCCTCCCGATTGAGCTCTTGAATTCAGTATTGATTTAGTACCAGGAGAACAACCGGTAATCAAAGCACCTTATAGATTATGTCCGGAAGGTTTGAAGGAGGTCCGAACACAGTTGGACGAATTATTGGCGAAAGGATGGATTCATCCCAGCACTTCAAGTTGGGGAGTACCTGTACTACTTGTGAAGAAGAAGGAAGGTTCATACAGAATGTGCATCGATTATAGAGCCTTGAACAAAGTCACTATAAAGAACAAGTATCCACTCCCGCGCATCGATGATTTATTCGATCAGCTAAGTGGATCTTGTGTGTTCTCTAAATTGGATCTTCGTTCAGGTTATCATCAAGTGAAGCTCAAGGAAGCTGATATTCACAAAACAGCTTTCAGAACTCGCTATGGACATTACGAATTTCTAGTGATGCCATTTGGAGTGACCAATGCACCAGCAATATTTATGAACCTACTGAATCAAGTTTTCCGGAAGTACTTAGACAGGTTTGTTGTCATCTTCATCGACGACATCCTGGTGTATTCTAAAAGTCGGAAAGAACATGCAGAGCACCTACGAATTGTCCTGGAAACTCTTCGACAACATAAGCTCTATGCCAAGTACAGCAAGTGCGAGTTTTGGCTAAAGCAAGTTGGTTTTCTTGGGCATATCGTATTAGGAGAAGGAATCTCTGTGGATCCAGCGAAAATTGCAGCAGTTAGCGAATGGCCTACACTAAAGTCAGTGAAGGACATTCGGAGTTTCTTGGGTTTAGCGGGATATTACAGAAGGTTTATTGAGGGATTTTCGAAGATAGCAACACCCCTGACCAAGCTCATACGTAAAGATGAAGAATTTGTGTGGTCAGAAGCATGCGAACAAGCTTTCGTAGAACTCAAGTCAAGGTTAACATCATCACATATTCTCGTAATACCGGATCAATCTGGAGGATTCGAAGTGTATTATGATGCATCTGGTAAGGGATTAGGATGTGTTCTACATCAGCACGGTAAGATTGTGGCTTATGCTTCAAGACAACTGAAGACTCATGAGCGCAATTATCCGACGCATGATCTAGAGTTGGCAGCCTCATCTTTGCTCTCAAGATTTGGTGCCATTATCTACTTGGTGAACGAGTGAACATCTATACAGATCATAAAAGTCTGAAATACGTGTTTACTCAAAAGGAGTTGAATATGCTGCAGAGAAGATGGTAGAAGATGGTTAGAACACATGGCGGACTTTGACATAAACTTGCAATATCACCCAGGGAAGGTGAATGTAGTACCTGATGCTCTTACTCGCCAACCATTATCGATGAATCTCACCGCTCAGTGGAAGCTTCAGCAAGACTTGCATCAGATGGAGATTGAAGTAGTCATGCCAGGTAATGCTTCAAGTTTGATGGATTTACAAGTTCAATCAACCATTGTCAATCAGATCAAAGCAGCTAAAGCAAATGATGCTAAGTTGCAAAGGATCAGAGAATAAGTGGAGAATGGACTCAGAACAGACTTCATCATCCATAAAGACGGATCTTTGAGATACGGCAGCAGATTGTGTGTATCAAAAGGTCCTGTTCGGGAAGAGTTAATGAAAGAAGCTCACAGCTCTCCCTACTCAGTACATCCTGAAGGTACCAAAATGTACAAAGATCTACGTCAGAATTATTGGTGGCATGGAATGAAGCATAAAGTAGCCAGAAGCGTCGCAAAATGCTTGGTATGTCAGCAAGTAAAGGCTGAACATCAGAGGACAGCTGGACTACTTCAACCGTTACCAATCCCAGAATGGAAGTGGCAACACATCACGATGGATTTTGTGACTGCTCTTCCTCGCAGCACAAAGGGTAACGATGCCATATGGGTCATTGTGGATCGACTCACAAAGTCGGCTCACTTCATCCCATTTCGAATTAGCCAATCTACTGAGACACTGGCAAAGAAGTACATGGAGATAATAATCTATTTAATATTTAAACACTTCATAATGTACTATCTCTGATACCCATGAACTCATACAGGAAATTGTGAGACTTCATGGAGTACCGGTCTGCATTTTCTCCGATCGTGACACCAGGTTCCGATCGCAATTTTGGCAGAGTCTACAAGCAAGCTTGGGAACAAGTCTGAACTTCAGCACGGCTTATCATCCATAAACAGATGGTCAGTCGGAACGAACTATTCAGATCTTGGAGGATATGCTCAGAGCGTGTATGTTAGACTTCAAAGGATCGTGGGAAGATCACCTGCATCTTGTGGAGTTCGCGTACAATAACAGCTACCAAGCAAGTATAGGAATGACACCTTTTATAGCATTGTATGGAAAGAAGTGTCGATCACCATTAAGTTGGGATGACATCGGAGATAGGGAACTTTTTGGACCAGAGATGATAGTAGCGACCATTGATGTGGTTCGTACTATCAAGGAAAGGATGCGCATAGCCCAAGATCGACAGAAACACCGGGCTGATGCGAAGAGACGACACTTGGAGTTCCAGCCAGGAGATCACGTATTCTTGAAGATATCTCCGAACCGCAGAGTGATCCGATTTGGAAGACGGGGTAAATTAAGTCCGAGATATATTGGATCGTTCGACATATTCGAACGAGTCGGTGAAGTGGCATACCGTTTAGCGCTTCTACCCTCATTGGAAGGAATGCATAATGTGTTCCACATATCCCAACTCAGAAAGTATGTGAGTGACCCCAGCCATGTTCTTGATCATTCCGAGCTCACTATACAGCCCGACTTGTCTTGTGAGCAACAGCCTGTGGAGATCCTGGACAGGAAAGTGAAGACACTTCGGAACAAGGAAATTAACTTGGTCCGAGTAATGTGGAGGAAAGACACTCCCGGAGAATCCACTTGGGAAAGGGAAGATGAAATGCGTGCAAGATATCATCACCTCTTTGTAAACTAGTCCTCAAATAAAAGTTGTAAATTTCGAGAATGAAATTTTTGTAAGGAGGGTAGCTGTGACAACTCCATTTTTAGTGTACATAAATTTGATTTAAATTTGAAGTATACTTGGGGTATTTAATGTTACTGTTACTACTTTAAGTATTTATTTCACACAATAATTATAAGAATGAGCTTGTAGCTCATTGGTAACACATTGCACTGCTGAACCAAGTCACCAGAGTTCAAATCCCCTGCCCCACATTATTTTTAATATTATTTTGTTTTAAATTCTTTGGAAGCCCAACAGTCCACACACCATAACTCCCAAAACTTGAACTGCACCTGAAAAACTAAATATACCAGATCATTCACCTGACTACCCCCTACATTCTGGACTCCCGACTCGGCCTGACTCGGCCGAGTTGGCCGGTGGACCGGCCGACTCGGGCCGGCGCCGCCGGCCGGACTCGGCCGGACGGCCGAGTCATCAACACAAAAATTGTGTCTCTTCAGCGTCTGAAACCCCCTGCACACTCTAATTTATTCGATCGGTTCCAGAAGGTTAAATATACCCCATTTACTATAATTTTTAATGAATTTCCTACATTTTACAATTTTTTTTATTTAAAAACCCTTCATCTACCCTAATCCTAGCCTACCCTATAAATACACCCCTACCCTCTACTCTCTCTCCCAAAATTCTGAGCCCACTCTCTCAAAATTCCAATAAAACTTGTGTACTTTAAAAACAAGCTCGAGGCGAAGCTCCGACGAATTCCCAGCGGAACTTCTGGCAATCCTTTTAAAAACTACCGGCGACAACGCAACACATCGGCGATCTCTCTAGTTCCCTCTCACTCTCTAGTGTAATCTAAAACCCGTAAGTCCCTTTTCTATCCCTCTTTTCTATTCTAAAAATACGAAATTACAAAACCCGACGGAATCGGAACAAATCCGATTTCCGATTCGGTTTTCTATAAAATTCCACTTCTCACTGATACAATCATACTTAAACTTTCTCATGTTGACTATTAAACACTAATCAAACAATTTGATCAAGTTTCATTATATGAAATGATAGCTATTTCAATTTATCGTATTTTTCACTTAAATACCACATTGTTTCAATGCTTCATTTAACTCTATCAAACTTGCTATACATTTAAAGTAGATCACGAGGTAACGACTTACCTCCTCACACACTTACATACAATCTAACACGATACAATCGAAAACTTACAATATGAGAAAACACAAATTTTCATTTAAATAACCTTTACTTAATAAAACTGTTTCTAAAAGATTTAGTGTTGATACACTTTTAAATAAATATCTCTTATTATGAAAATACGATAAGTTGTGGATATCGGTCGTTTATCTAAACCTGACTTTGTGGTGTCTAGGCTAGGCAAGTGAGAAAGGTAACTTTAAAAGGCCCGTCTCACGGTGATTCGTGAGCCGATCCTTCCTTTCCTCACTTGTACTTACCTGGCCACAATTGGTGGTGAAGAGACGATTTGAGGTATCTCACAACTTATCGTCTGGACCAGTTAGGAATAGACTAGTTAACTTAGGAGAATCTAGAACAAACAATACGGAAATATACATCTTTACAAATAAATACCATTTACTTCATAAAACCGTTTTCTAAAGGATTTAGTATTTTACAATCTTTGCAAAGCGCCGCTACAACCCATTTTGGGAAACCCGTTCGGGATGGTGCGGATTATCGCACATCCTTCGGCTTAGTAGTGCGAGATTCAGACCTCCGCAAGGAATATTCGGTCTCGAAAAATTTAAAATATGACATCTTAAGAAAATGAGATTTTTTTAGAATATAAAATATTATTAAAATTATTTTTGTATAAATATATGTATATTTATCATTAAAATATCTATTTTGTTATGATATAAATATTCCACCTTTTTCTAAAACTCACAAGAACAAATTTTACACTAAAATACCATGAATTCCAAATAAATCAATATTATAAATAAATACCTTTAATTATGAATCTAGGATATTTTCACTAGAAATATCACAATATAAAATCCACATTCATTATAACTCTAAAGACGAATAATGAATACTTGAGGTGTATTTTGAGAAGTATATAAAAGTATTTTTATATAAAACCCCCTCAAGTTTTATAAATTACTCTAAGGACCCTAGCAATTATAGGTTTAAGAAATAATCAAGACTTCGATTTACACTTCTAATTGTCTGACTCGGGTTTGAGTCTGATTAATCTGGCTTAAATATGATTCAAGTACAATCTACAATCTACAATCTTCAATATGAATCCATGAATCCAATTATCAATTTATACGACTTGACTGAACCGAACCATGGATATACATTCCTTTTACACGAGTCTCCAGTTATTCCACTTATATGATTCTACAGTTACATCCGTTTACTGATATCATGGTTTCGGTCAGTCTTTCAATTATACACTCAATTCAATTTACAGTACAAAACAATACAAATAAAATACTACAGGGTTTAAGGGGTACATTGGTACGAAAGGTGTTAAAAGTGGTACGAGACTGTAAGACTTAATACACCTAACATGAATCCAGTTGCTGTTGTACCGTGGCATAAACGGTTCCTTGTACTATACGTGCCTCTAGTCTCTGGCATATAGAGACTCCTCTCGTATACACTGTCATTCTTCTGTACCAAGCTACAAACAACAGCGTTAATACAACATTACAACAAGACAATACAACTTTAAAAGATATCTTCTTATTCTGTCCATTCTATATCTCCTTTCTCTTTGGGGACTTACCGAGCGACTTGTTCGCCGACGACATTCTATTTCTTTCTTCTTTGAATGTCATCAGGTGATTTGGACTCGGCAGAGATCGAGCTATCTGCAGAAAACTTAGAGCAGTTTGCTAAAGAACCAGAGCTCTAATTTCATTGTACATTTTCCATTCAGTACTTTTCATTTCCTGTTATGCCATTGTTTAGGCATCGCTTTTATTTTCGTTGTATTTACTTTTCATGCATTGTATAAAAGAATGTTAATAAATAAAAGTTGCTGTTTTTATTATATCTTGTCTCTTGTGTATTTAATTTTATATTGCTTAGATACGCTTAGCGTATGTACTTCTGAGTATATACATAGTGGACCAGTCGCGTCCCCTTCGCCGTATACTGGGAAGCGGGGCGTGACATCATCGCCGCTTCTATGTCCTCGTCGATCCCCGCTCCCCTCTCCTCCTCACCGACTTGTCCCCCTTCTTCAATCCCTTCTTCCTCCTCTCTGCCCCCACCTCACCCTCTTCGACTTCCTTGCCTCCTCTACTCATTGTCACCGAGGTCCCTACCTTCGCCTCCTCCTTCTCGTTATATCCGAGAGCCCCTCTTCATCCTCCTTCAACCGATCCGCCTTCTCCGATTTCATCAATCCCCTCCTCCTCCTCATACCCGAGACCCATTTCTTCATCCTCTTTCAACCGATCCACCTCCTCCGACTTCAGCGATCCAGTTCACTAGCTACCTCGACGTGGAATCGGCGATGAATAAGGTGAATAAATTTTATAAACTTTCAATTTTCAAAGTTTATTTGTTGTTAATTTTAGTTAATTTCGTCATATTGAATGATTTGTGTAGAAGTGTTATTACAAAGTAATTAAAAAATTTGTGTGATTATAGGGTTGACGTCGGCGTGATTGCTCGCTTTTTCTTCGCAGTCGATATACGTCGGTCTCTAGTACACCACTCTACCTCTTTTAATTCTTAACTACTAAATTTAGACTAAATCACTTTGCCTTAATATACGTCGGTACCCGGTACACCGCCTACACCCTTTAATTCTTAACTATGTACTAAAACTAGATTAAGTCACCAATTAAATATTAATTAAACCGAAAACCATGTTGTTCTAATTTACATAGTTAATAATCAATTAACCGATTGACCATTTAATCCTAATCTAGATACTTGACGTGTCTTAAACCTGTCATACCCCGCTTCCCAGAGTACGCTAAGATAGGCACGTGACATAGCCAACTATGCTACCTGTGGATAGGAAAAATCCTTCCACGGTCACATTATGGCTGTAGAGATATCAAGAACAGGAAAGTAAACTAAACTATCTAATACATGTCCATGAGCCAGAATAAATGAGTCAAGAAATGATAATATGCGGAAGCAAAAGATCCAATAAATAAAACACTTGGAAAGTAAAACTGCATACCAACAGGATCCTCACCGCTCGGTCTAACAGCGGCAATACTCCTGATCAGTCTGCAACAAGGGTAGAGGATCTGGGCCATGCAAAACCCAGACGTCAGTGCGTCATAACATCAAGCAAATATATATAAACAGGGTAGCAAGACATGCAAGTATGATTATAAACGGTAAAGCAGGTGTAACAGCAATATAAATCAGGGCAGTGAAAGGTATTGTGCAGTGAGTAATCTAAACTGGTCTATTGGGTTAATTACTCTCAAGTCTTTGAAATCAATTTGATGAATCATCAATGTAACTCAATAGTATCCCGTACGTGCCCGGGATCACGGTGAAGATTCTCGGGCTGAAACCGAGACATACCGCTATGCACTAAAAGGAAAAGGGGTAACAATGAATGATGTCAATAGCATCATCCCAAGGCTGGCCTAGCCTCTAAAAGGTAGTAGGTAACGATGGATGATGTCAGCAGCATCATCCCAAGGCTGGCCTAGCCTCTAAAACTGATCGGTAAAGGTAGCGAACTGTCGAGTTACAAGGCAGGTTTCATCATTGATTTCCCCATACCCCCAAGTTATATGTGTTCAAGTCAAGTATTAAATAATCTAGAGATAATGCCAACACAGGATCAAGCAAGTACAGGTTTGTCTGGATAGACAACAGGAACTGTCCGTAAGGACAACAGGTCAGGTTTGTTGGCATTAGTCACAAGATCAGGTAACAGGTAAAGCCATGGTACATCAGGTCAAATCAGGTAGTATATAGATATCATGTCATGTCAAGAGTTGGACGGTACCATGTCGTGTCAAGTAGTAGGTGTAACCAGTCATGTCAGGGGTGCAGAAAATGTCATGTGGGTGTTCATAATCAACTAACGTAAGCATGGGTAACAACACAAGCATGGGATACTAGTGAAATAATAAGATGGGACACTGTAATGTGAAATGCAATCAGATACAGATTAAGGCATATAGATGCACAGTTATGATTAGGGTTATAGTTCAAACATTAATTGAATACAGTTTATCAAATATGGAATGTTAAAACCACACTAATATGTATTAAATGATTTAGGGATGCAATTGAACAGATATTAGTCTAGATGTATGCAAACGGTGTCCGATAGGGTAGAAACTATTTAAAAGTACTATGGGCTATGCAGATAATTATTAACTGATTTAAATACGGATGTGGGTACTATGTATAGTAAAACAAAATGCAACATGATAGGGTTCAAGTTGTGAATCTAAAATGATATAACCGGACATCGAAATGTAAAATGGAAACTAATAGCCTTAGGTTTAATTTACAGGTTTAATCATGAAATTAAATATGTATAAAATAATATAATAGCATGTAGCAAGTTCTACTTGCCTCGATTGGCTCACGATACGGGATGCGCACGCAGCGTCCAATGTCGGCAATCGTTGCAACATCTATACGCGCACGCGGGACAGGTCTAGGCACAGTAAGAAGGTGACTATGTTGGCTGGGAACGTTCACTGGGTCGCCTGGATCGTCAGCGATGGCACGGCTCCGCCGATCACCGGAAAATACGCGATCAAGAAAAAAAAAGAGAAGAAGAAAGAAGAAGGAAGAGAGTTGTGATCTGATTTGGGTACTTTGGAGTTGGCTCGGGGGTTCTGGGACAGAGGTGAAGGGGTGACGACGACAATGGGTCGTCGATGGCGAAGTCCACGGCAAGGCAGTGGGTTTTCTGGCGATGGGGCAGTGTGTGTAAATTCTGTGCAGTGAAGAGTCGGGAAACGTAGGGATGGTAGTAGAGGTGGTATGGTGATGAGGATGATGGGGTACGGTCGTCGACAAGGTCCCCGACGAGGTAAGGTTGACTGTGATGACGACAGACACGACGAGGGGTTGGGCATGGGTTTCTTGGGTTGCAGGGGGAAGTTGCACGTGGCGATGACGAGGGTGGTCGTGGTGTCGGGAGGAGAGAAGGAAGTGAGGAGAAGAAGGCGGTGACGAGGGTGGTTGTCGGCAGCGAGGGCAACACGAGGCGCGGGCGATGGCAGTCGAGGTTCTTGGGTTCGCCGCGTCTCGTCGTCGGGGATGCAGTGGAGAAAGAGACGAGCGAGGTAAGGTTGAGGTTGAGAAGTGGATCGGGTTGAGGGTGAGACGGCAACGGCGGGTGAGCGAGGGTGAAGGCTAGGGTTAGGGTTAGGGTTTTCTCGAAGTGAGGCGGCGGCGAAAAAAATAAAAGGAAGAAGAGAACTGTGAGGGAGAGAAAATAATATTTAATATAAATTAAAATATATATATATAGAGAGAGAGAGAGAGAGAAATGGAAAGAGAGAGAGTGTAGACAGTTAATATAATATATATATATATAAAAAACTAAAACTGGTAGTATATAATGATTTAGTAATATATTTTAGTTAAAAGAATAATAATAGTTTATAAATATATAAAGAATATAATATTAGTCCGTTTTGAGATTTTGGCAAATACAAATTTACTCCAAAACATGCCCGGGTCGGGTCTAAAATTCAGATTTAAAATATGAAAAATATATGCGACTTCCAAATTTCAAAAGGAATACTCAGGTAACAAAAATGTATACCCCCAAGAACGGATGCACGTACGTGCGCGTAGCCATCCAAACACGTCTGTTTCACTGAACGGGACGAGAACAAGATGTGCGGATGCTACCACGGGGTTAGGGGTAACATGCAGGTTATGAAATGCAATTTTAAATTATTTTCTGTGACCTAAAATGTTATATGATAAAAGATGCGATACTAGATAAAATACCAGTATGTACTAATCATGAGATGCATGTGTCCAAGCAACAAGTCACGGTAATCTATAAATAAGAATCAAACAGGTTCAAGCAAGCAGGTCGGGTCGAATGCATTGTAAAGTGTAAAATACCATTCGCACCCACAATACGTTAAATCAAGAGTATCACGAATAAAGAAATACAAGAACTGGAATTGGTATAATGAACTCGGGTGTTACAAAACCAATTAGCTATGTGCATACTTTCTTTCACGTGTTTAAAATCAATTACTTATCATTTCTTAAAACAAACATTCAATATCGGAATCTTCATCCGCACTCCCAAAAGGCCATGACTCCTCATCTACAGAATTGCCATCAATCGATGACATCAAGAAGAGCATCCTTTATACCGTAATGAAAGCTAAATTCATGAGGATAGATTACAAGGGTTATGAAAGCATTCTCTATCGATTATGGGGTGGTATGAACTGGCCGATCAAAATCGATCACGTCATCCTTCGGCTCTTGCACTTAGCCGTATAAGTGATGAATTGTTGTCTTGGAAATGTGTAGGGTATCATGCCTGAGCCGAACAATTCTAATGTTGTGATTTTCCTTGCTATCTATTTGGTTTGCGATGTTTACGTATCTGTTGGGGATGTGTGTACTATGTGTGTGGAATATGTTGTATATGGATGTGTGTATTGTATGAAATATGTTGTGTACATGTTTTTCTGAGAAAGAGAGAGTATGAGACTTACCTTTATGTAATGTTGTAAGTCAAGACCACCAATATTTTTACATCGCGGACCCTAGGGATGCCTGTCACACCCCGCTTCCTAGTAGACGGAAACGGTGACTTGGCAGACCGCAACATATTTACTATGAAATAAATACGTTAAGCGTAATTAAGCAATATATAAAAATGAATAAGAATGACAAGAGAATAAATTGAAACAACAATTTTATTTACATTCAACTTTACATACAACTGTTTGAAATAAAAGATACAATAATCAAAAGCAAATGCTTAAACAATGGCATACTGAAAGTAAGTGCAGAAGAACTAGTAGTCAGGCTGAGCGGTAAGCTGGTCCAAGTCCTCCTGGCTAGGCTCTATCTTCTCAGAGTCCGGTCCTCCTGAAGAACATTCCAAAGAAAGAAACATAAAGGAATGTCATCAGTGAAGTAATGCTCAGTAAGTCCCAAAAGAAGAAAGAGAATATAGTATATAAAGTGAAATGAACAAGTAAAGTTGTATATGACCGATTGCTGGTATATGATAGTTATTATAACGTCGTTCTTTGTAGTTTGGTAAAGAAAATATTCATGTATACGAGAGAAGTCCATTTTACCCCGTGGACTATGGTAACATGTAGTACAAAGCCCCTTCATAACCCACGGGACAACGGCACGAGAATTCATATAGGTGTCTTTTAAGTGACCTCTCGTGCCACGATATACGTTCTGTACCAATCCATCTCTTTATCCCCGCGTAATGTATTGTATAGATTATGTTTACAAGTCTTGGCCAAAACCATGGATACAAAATGTTCAGGTTCATATCAGCATATAATCATGTATTCAAGTAGTCATGTCAAGTTCAAGTCAAGTTATAACCATGGTTCGGTCAAGTCAAGTCAGGTATACATGTTTGAATTTGATGTTTGAATTCGAGTATTCATGTTCGTGATCAAGTATTTGTATTTGATTTTGGATTTAGGTTTGAGGTTGGACTCAGACTGAGTCAGACACTTGTAAACTGATTTAACTCTTGAATTCTTAGGTTCGGGAGTTATCGGCAACTGCTGCACATGGACGGCAGGATTTGTGTCTTTTTCCAAGATAATTGCCATTGATAACCCCTGATAAGTTTTCTAACCTGAATAGGAAAGCACTCACTTTCTCTGACTCCCTAGGGCTCAAGAGAATTGATTCCTCTTAAACTTATATTTAGTAAAATTCTTAAAATGTTGTTTTGTATATCTCGAGAGGGTTTTATGAAAAATAATTTTAATATAGATTAAAAATAAAACCTCGAGGCTAATTTGTATTACTTAGGGTTTTCATAAGCATGTGTTTTTAAGTATTGAGATATTTTAATGATGAATACCTGGCTTTTAAAAGTTTATGATATTTTATTGAAAACTAGTTCTTTTTAGTAACTTGATGGTATTTTATTGACATTTTTTAATCTTTCATTTTTATAAAAAAATATAGTTTCATAATATAGTGAAAATATGGATATATAATTTTTAATTTTTAGAAAAATTAGTTTTATTTAGAAAATTCGTTTTTCTTAAAAACCGTATTTATATCTTTTCGAGATCGAATACTCCGTGAGGAGTGCTGCATCTCGTTCTACTATTCGCAGGATGTGCAATAATCCGCACTATCCATTAGCGGGTCCCCTAACGAGAGTTGTAGATGCATAATTGTAAAAGAATACGAAGTACAACTTTAAAAGAAATTCGGTTTTAAAGTATGTGGTGTTTTATTATAAAGATTATTCTTCGAAACAAATATACAAACAAATAGGCATCGTTCTATGAAACCAAGGTGTATGTGTGGGGTAAGTTATTACCCCGTGAAGTTTTTCCTAAAGGTATAATTTTAACAAAAACGAAAAGAGCTGATAATAAAATTCAAGGTATTTTAATGAAAACGTTTAATTATGGTTGTTTCACATAAGATTCTAGGTTAAACTTGATTCTAAATATTGGTATTTAAGATTATAAGTAATGTGTAAAATTATGTTGATCGATATATAAAGAAAAAGGGAGTTTCTAGGGTTTAGAAAAAGAATATCGGTAATAAATCAACTTTACCGATATAAGATTTAAAGATGAAATTCAATGAAGAGAAAGAGAGTTTAGGAGGGACTTACGGTTTGGAAAACTTAAGAAAAGAGTAAGAAAAGGAAAGAGTGTCTTCATGGCGTCGCAGGAGCTCCGGAATCGGCTTCAATCTTCGATGGAATAAGCTTGCTCGCTAACTCCACTTTACTCCAGTTGCACTTAAGAACTTTTGAGAGAGTTTTTGCTAGAATTTTCAGAATGGTGCAGAGCCAAAGTATGGGGTGGTATTTATAGTGGAGAATTAGGGTTTGTGAATTAAAATTTTGGATTAAAAAGCATTAAAATGGTGTTGATTGGTGAAATGAAAGGTCTTTGTTTGATTGAAGGGAAATCAAACAGTGCAGAAGAGTTGAGGGGAGAGACGAGTGTGCAAAGCACGGATCAATTTGGACCCATCTGAACCGTCCCCGCTGGCCCTAAGGCTATTTTCGCCGGCCGATCTTGAGGCAAATGCCTCGAGATTCGTGCCACCAGACTAAATCAGTGTTTACACCATTTTCCACATGTTCGATTTTTCTGAACTTTTCATTTCCCCGTGTATTGCACGTGCAACTTTTTGGGCTTCCAAAAAGTTAAAAAGAAAAATTAGAAAAAAAATTGTGTCTGATGGGAATCGAACACACATGCTATATCACAGCAGTAGAGAGTCTTAACCAGTGAACTACAACTTATTTCTTGCTTTTATTTAACAAAAATGACTTATGACTCAAACTCAGGCTGTAATACTTTTTTCTTGTATATTAACAGGAAAATTTCTATACAGAGATTTTAGAGTCGTTACAATGCCCAGTGGGATGTTACTATTTTGACGAATCCACGAGACTATTATAGCATGGGAAATCGTTGATTGCCCAAAGAAATGTGAAACTTACAATTTATTACTTCTTTATGATATTCTTTTAGTATTATTGATATGTCATATGAACTAACTTAAATAATGTGAAACTTGAAAACAACCTTAGAGGGGGATAAAAAGGCTTTATGGTAAACTCAGCGCAATCGGGCGAAATTAAGAAATTTTTCAACGGAATATAAATCAGAGTAAAAAAATAAACACAATTTCACAAACACAGAATACGTAGAAAGAAAATGACACAGAGGATTGTTAACGAGGTTCACCAACACTGTGACTAATCCCTGCCTGAGAATTCATGCTCAGGATTCAACTTCACTATCCAATGACTCCTTACGGGTGGAGAAACCCAGATCTTTTCCCAAGTTTGTATCTTAAAACCCTTACACTTACAAGCGGTGAACACCCAGACTTTTTCCCAAGGCTCAAGTCCGAAACCTTTATAATGTGAAGATCTTAGACTTTTATTTACTAGGTCATACAAACAAGATTTTCAATAAATCTTTAAATACCAAACATACAATCCTATTGATCTCAATGGATAAATCAAGTTTCGATTCAAAGGAGATAATGTATTGTGTTTTTTGAGATTAAGTAAGTTTTAAAATGATTCGAAGAAGTTTTTAAAAGGTTTAAGAAATGGTTTTGAAACACAAACCTGTTCGACAAAATCAGAGATCTTTCGATTCTAAAAACTAGAAAAATATTAAGCCCTGAAAGATCTCTCTTTCTGAAAAGATTAATAAAAATTTTACAATGAGAGAATGGGTAGAGTTTTCAAAAAAGATTAAAGAATGAGAAGAACTTGAAAACATGAATGAGATTATCAAAAATTCAGGGTAAAAATTCTTTTGAAATGAGTCTTTTATATAGAATTTTAAAATGGGCAGTAGGGGCAGTTGTAATAACTACTCCAAGAAATTAGGACAGTTATTGGCAGTTTATAACTGTTGGTAGTTTGAAATTCAAATTAAAAACATATTTTTGAAAAGGTTACAACTGTCATGGACGTCTGAGAGGACGTCCAATGATATCGACTCTAGACTCAAAGAAAATAAAAGCCTTAAATATTCCGTTTGTGTGAATTCTTCAATATTTCGTTTTAATTTGCAATTTTGATTTTCAGAGTCGTTCTTCACTAGATGTTACTATTGTGGTGCCAGGTACAGTGTCAATTGTTCTCTTGCTTAACTAAATTCATTATTTGTAGCACTTTAACATATCTGGTATGCTTAGTAACATATAATATCTTTGAAATATGGTATTTGTAAAATAGTCAAAACTAAAGAGAATGTAACTCATAGGTCAACAATCTACCCCTTTTTGATATTTTACAAAACCTAAAATAATATTTTTAAAATATGCATTATTTCAAAGAGATATAAAATGCTCCTCCTGAACTGTTGCATATATGTTTCCCTTTATTTTTCTCCCCCCCCCCCCCTGAAAATATCAAAAAGTTTTTAAGAAATACGAAGGAGTACTTAGAAAAATGAAGGAGCAACTTAAACATGACATTAATACAAACAACTATAAGCAAGCAAACTAATAAATTAACATTAAGGTTTACCCAACTACATAAGAAACATTGTTTTAAATATAAAATCATACAATCAAAATGTAAACTACGACATAAGCAAAACAACTACTACATAATCACTAACAAAGCGAAATAACTACTCGTCGTCATGTAGCGGCGGAGGAGGTTGATCAAAGTCCATCGGAGGTTTGTAGTGAAATGGTGGCGCAGGAGGATAACTCGACTGAGCATATAGATAGTCAAAATGATGGTCAATGCGAGCGTTTGTCTCATCGATGCGGTAGTCAACATTGGCAAGACACATATTAAAGATTTGACGGGTTTCAAGATAAAGGTTGGTCATATATTGAAACATACGATTTTCAAAATCTTGAAGTTCATCTAGATGTTGTGGAACTTCGGGAATCTCAGGTGCGGGAGTAGGAAGTAAGGGAAAATGATGTTCTTATAGAGGTGGTGCTTCTTGATAGTTGTCAAGATGCATAAGACGGATGTTATAGTGACCGAAATGTTTATCGGGATTTTGAATGGATGTGTCAATAGATGGATAAATGCTGGCATCTTCGATAATTTTAATAATCACCTTGCCGTAATATAGATTGGAAGTGGATGTATTTAAATTCCAAATAGTGTTGATTAGGAATAGTGGAAGATTTACACGGATACGAGTCATAACACAATAAGTGAACATCTTATGTATGAGTGTGAGATGGTCTCGGCCACGGGACTTGGGGTAAATAATATGACTTGGTAGGTAGGCCAAAATACGAGCACAGGAAACAAGTGTTTGAGTTTATGGGTCATTGTATAAATGAGGGTATTCATCGCCGTGAAGGAGTTTCGAGGCATCCTTTTTAGCGATGTTAGAAGGATATTATGAAAAAGCGAAAAGGGTTTTCTTATAGATATTCACACCTTCGTTAGGAACTTGTAGTATCCTAGCAAGCTATGTGTAAGGTAGTTTGCTCACTATATAGGATTTTAAAATTTTAGGGGAAGCGATTTTAGAAAAATTAGAGAGAAAAAACCATAAAGAACCAAAATCGAGCCTAAAGATTATAACTTAAAAACAAAATAAAGGAGCGAGGCTAGAAATTGGAACTACAACCTTTGTAGCGTCTTTTAAAGCTCCAAGGATGGACTCCTTCTTAGCTCTAAGTGATTTGAAGAAGCTTGTAAGTAGATCTTCTTCGTGTAAGATAATCTATGCGAAGGAAACGGAAACTTTAGCTCTAGCTCCACCCTTGTGTGAACTTGGATGAAGCAACTTATTTTAATTCTTTACTAGGAAATTAAATCAAGAGATGTAGTGAGGTTATCTTTGTGTTTTTTCTCTTCTCAAAGTTTTCTTTTCTTTTTAGAAAGTATTGGAGGAGGAAGATGAAGTGTAGAGAATAAAATATCTTAATATATCATTTATCTCTTTATCTTTTCCAATTTGTGGAGAGGGGGAATATATCAATGAGTCATCATATGACTCACAAGCCCATACCCTTCACCATCCTTCTAAAATGACAAGAAAAGAGTGTAATTTATTTATATATTTATATATATATATATATATATATATATATATAATTATACTAAATACCTACACTTGTGTATGTATCAAATACATATACCCGTATTCGTATCAAAATACGAATACCGTAGAGAGAAAAATAAAAGATATAATACTATTGATATTAAATCAACACTTGATTCAATATCCGACAAGTATTATTAAAACGTCCGATTAAAATACGTGCATCATATACACGTGTTTAATCGAACTCCCGTGCGTATCATCATACGCACACTACATCATTTCGCCAAAGCTGGGAAACCTTTTGTGTAAGATTCTAAAGACTCGAAAATATGCTGATAGTAGCTCAGGATCATATTCTTAACCACAAGCACGTCAGCGGCACTAGCTGTACGTAACGGCTACCCAGGTATCCACCGAAAGAAAGGTCGACAAGTAAGCTTATCCTAACCCTGCAAAGCCTATCAGTGACACTCATCATACAGTCCGGTCTTTTCGTCTGAGAGTATCGCATATCAAGTCTGGAGGGTGGAATCCGTCAGACCCCCAATAACCCGGTAAGTCGCGCCAACCAGTGAACTATAACTACAATAGATACAACTGATAACACTTATCAGTTTATCTCATCCGCCCTAGTCAGGGACTTATGGTTATAGTTGATCAAGCACAGTACGACATTAACTCCTCATATCGGGAGAGACGAAACCCATTTGATCGCTCACTACCTCCATGTGGTTCAGGACTGTACCCAGCTAAAACCTGTTTACACGGCTCTTTAAAACCGTGGTAGGGTAATAATCAAAGCACAGTGGAAAACACATAAGACACTATGACAATCTCAAGTATACAGACTACCTTGTACTTATGTCATGAGAGAAGTGCTATCTGACGATAGGTATAATACCATCTAGAATTTCTCGGTGAGTCCGTTCGGTGAAACTCATTCTCCAATTAGCACATGTATACAATCTTCATTGTCAAACACCAATGGATATAGGAACTACCATCGCCCATGTTGGGGTCTAGAAACGTATACACTAGTCTACTCTGGAGTATCGATGCCCAGTTTCAATACTTCCACGACTAGGAAAATTTAAAGAAGTGCTTATAGACTATCCAGGCTCCATAAGTACAATCTCTATCATAATCTTAGGAGTCAAGAAAATATCATACGGGCTTTATCAATATATACTAGCGATAGTAATAACAAGTAGAAACTATACACATGAATGATAAAGGCAAACAAAATAACATACTATCATATCGAGTAAGACTGTCATGTACGTATATATGTCCAACAATTACAATAATTGCCACTAGGGAATACATATCTAACAATCTCCCATTTACACTAAGGCCAATTATTGGCGTATCGCACACCCAACATTTCAAAAATTCGCTCAAACTGTATCTGAGAGAGGGCCTTGGTGAGTGGATCTGCTGTGTTATTCTCCGTGTCTACTTTCATGACCTCGATCTTGCGACGATCAACTATCTCCCGAATCAAGTGATACCGCCTCAAAATGCTTCTGGAACGCTGAGGGGAATAGGGTTCTTTGGCTAATGCCATAGCCCCACTGTTATTACAATACAAGGGTATTAGATTAACAATGGTTGGAACCACACCGAGCTCTGAGATGAACTTCTGCATCCAGACCGCTTCCTTGGCAGCATCGTTGGCAGCAACGTACTCAGCTTTTATCGTCAAGTCTGTTACAGTATCCTATTTGGAACTTTCCAAGATACCGTCCCTCCATTGAGGGTGAACACAAAACCCGAGATAGACTTGTTGTCATCCTTATTACTCTGGAAGCTGGAGTCGGTATAGGCCTCAATTTGGAGGTCACCATTACCATACACTAAGAATATTTCTTTAGTCCTTCGTAACTATTTTAGAATGTTCTTCACAGCTATCCATTTTTTCTCACCTGGGTTGGATTGATACTGCTTACTACATTAAGTGCGTAAGGTACATCTGGTCGAGTATTCAACATTGCATACATGATAGGCCCTAGAGCAGAAGCGTAGGGTATAACACTCATGTGAGCCCTCTCTTTATCAGTCTTGGGAGACATTTCTTTAAAAATGGTGATCCATGACAAGCGGGTAAATTATCATTTAGAATCCTCCATACTAAACATCTTTAGTATGGTGTCGATGTATTTGGATTGGGACAATCCCAAGATCCTTTTAGATCTATCCCTATAGATCTTTATCCTAAGAATATAGTTGGCATCACCCAGGTCTTTCATGGAGAACCTTTATGACAAGAATAGTTTGACCGATTGTAGTATATGAATGTCATTTCCTATCAAGAGGATGTCATCCACGTACAATACGAGAAAAGTGACCATACTCTCTACAATCTTTTTATAAATACAAGATTCATCTACATTTTTGATAAAATCAAACTCTTTGATCGTATCATCAAAGTAGATGTTCCAACTCCGTGATACCTTGTCACGCCCCGCTTCCCAGAGTGCGCAAGATTTGGGCACGTGACATAGCCAACCATGCTACCTGTGGGTAGGAAGTATCCATCCACAGTCACATTACGGTTGTAAAGATATCAAGAACAGTAAAATAGACTAAACTAATACATGTCCAACTCCATAATAACAAGAATCAATAAACAATAAATGCGGAAGCTAATGATCCAATACAATGAATAAACAGTATGTCCCATAATGCGGGCTCACATCTGGAAATGAAATGACATAAATAAACTAAACTCTCAAGAACTCACAGTTCAGCCTGCTGGCTGAAGTACTCCTGCTCGGTCGACGTCGAGGGCACGGAATCTGGGCCATGCAAAACCCAGACGTCAGCGCGTCATGATATCAAGTATAAAGCATAAACATGATAATAAACAATGCAGTCATGAACATGAATAAAACAGCAATAAGAAGTAATAAACAGGGTAATGTGCAGTAGTGACTAAACTGTTCTATCAGGTTTTCTACTCTATAGTCTTTGAAACCAATTGATGATCGTCGATGTAACTCAATAGTATCCCGTGCGTGCCCGGGACCACGGTCATGATTCTCGGGGCTGAATCCGAGACGTGCCGCTAAGCAGTAAAAGGTAGTAGGATGGATGAGTGTTGTCAGCATCAACACTCCGGAGCTGGCCAAGCCCGTAAGACTGATCAGAACAATGTATCGAACTGTTGAGTTACAAGTCGGTTTCACCTTTGATTTCCCCATACCCCCAAACTATGTATGTCAGTCAGGTATTCAGTAGTCAAGGTCTAATGCCAACACAAGTCAAGTAAAGGTAGGTCTGTCTGGATCGACAGCATGAATAGTTGGGTCCGTCGGCATTAGGCACGAGATCAGGTAACAGGTCAGGTTACGTTCAACAGGTAGAGTCGATATGTACAGGGTGTTGTGTCCGGTGTATCAGTACATGTGTCAGGTGTATCAAGATCGGTCAATATGTAATGCAATCAGGTATATGATGATAACAGGTATAGTAACAAATAATGAACAGTAGCAGGAAACAGTAAATAACAATTATTATTGTATGTGAACACAGTGATGTTTGTATTTTCATATTTATCCGGTTCACGCACCTTTGAGGTGCAAAAGCCACAAGACGAGCAATATCGATAATATGCGTAATGGAGTTACAGTATTTGAACTAAATATAATAATTGCCTCATGAGAGGCTTAACAAATGAAGTGAGGATGATCTAGCAATTTAGGCAAGGATGTGCCAGATTGGTTAATTAGTTAAGGT
Source organism: Agapanthus africanus (assembly GCA_030015575.1). Classification (NCBI taxonomy): domain Eukaryota; kingdom Viridiplantae; phylum Streptophyta; class Magnoliopsida; order Asparagales; family Amaryllidaceae; genus Agapanthus; species Agapanthus africanus. The sequence goes on along the minus strand of JASDDO010000024.1, from coordinate 888,288,106 downwards.
GTTGATTAAAAGCATACCGGTTAACTACAAGTAGCAACTACAATGGTTTAACATTACGGATGATTGTAATTGTCATCAAGTCGTGTGGTTATAACAGATAACATGATTATTAAGTTTGTAGCATGTTAAAGCAAGTATTCGGATACTTGCCTCGGCGGTTCCGCAAACCGAAACGCGGATGCAAAGTCGGTAGAAACCACGATACGGAAGCACGGGCCACAGATCGAGTCCCAACAGAGGTCACTGGAATCACACGGACCAGGGGACTTCGCTGGAGCGTCGGGTTCGTCAGATGGCACGGTCGGATTCCGGCAACGACAAAAGAGCGAAGTTAGCAATACGATAAACATGCAAGATCAGCGGGGGGTGTTGCACCAAAAATGAAGGAGAAGGAAACTTACAGGGAAGAAACAAGGTGCAAACACGATGGCTCGACGGCACTGGATCGCCGGCGAGGCAGCGACGGCGAAGACGGTGGCTGGAACAATCTTGAGTTCGCTGGAAAGGGGTGCTGCAGCGAGTGCGAGGGTGGTGGTCGCCTCTGGTGGTCGAGAGGGAAGGGAGGTGGTCGGAGGTGGCGTCTACGAGGTCTCCGGCGCGTTTTTCCGGCGAACAGGGAAGGTGCAGGCGTTGGGTGAAGGGTCGGGTTGCTTTTTCCGGCGAGGGGAGGAGGGAACGACGACGAGGTCGGGTCGAGTAGGGTGAAAGGGAGTCGTGGGGTCGTCGACGACGATGGGCGACGTCGACGGTGAGGTTGCGAGGGGATGGAGGCGTCGGGGAGATGGGTGTCGGCGCGGGAGAGAGAGGAGGAAGGAGGGAGGAAGTGCGGCGGTCGAGGCGGCGTTGTCGGCGGCGACGGCGAGGTCGCGGGGAGGTCGGCTGTGGGATCGCGAGACTAGGGTTAGGGTTAGGGTTCGTGGTCGCGATGGAGGAAGATGGTTGAGGCGGCTGCAGAAGGTTATGTAAATATATATAGAGGAGAGAGAGAGAGAGATAGGAGAGAGAAAGTGAGAGATTGAGGGAAGAGAGAGAAAGAGAAAGAGAAAGAGAAAAAGGAGAGAGGCAGAGAGAGAGATGGAAAGGAGGGGGGCCCACGAGCTCAATAAGAGCTCGTGATTGGCCACGAGATTAGATTGAGAAGGGAAAATGCGTAGGCTTTGAGGGGTTTCTGTTGGAATTAAAGATTTGAGTGTAAAATATATATATTCGATATTAAATTTAAATGGGCCATTTTGGCGCGAAATAAAACATTTCCAAATCGAGCCCGGGTCGCGCCCAAAAGTTCCAAATTCAAATTATAGGATTTTAAGCGGGTTCCAAATTTAGAAAATAGGTGTTTAAAGATTAAAATGCATGCCCCCAAGTCGGACACTTGCACGCGCGCGTAGTCGCCCAAACTTGCCCGTTTAGCCAAACGGAATGGAATCTCGACACGCGGACGCTACCACGCGACTAGTGGCGACGAGTAGGCCAACATGGACATCTTAAATTTCATTTTCGGAGTTAAAATTTGTTATGTGCCAAAATGACTTAACCGGGTAAAATTTAGCAATAAACACCAGAAAATCAGGAAAATTGGAAAGAGCAATAAATAACCCTCAACTAGTAATATACATAGTATTATTGGGCTCGGGTGTTACATCATACCCAACTACAAAAGAATTTCGTCCTCGAAATTCCAAGAATACAAGATAACTAACTACTGGAAAAGATGAGGGAATTTCTGCCGGATCTCGTCTTCTCGCTCCCAAGTTGATTCTCCATGCGATCGATTACTCCAAGAAACTAGCGCAAGGGGGATAACCTTGTTCTTAAAAACCTTTTCTCCTCGATCCTATATTTCGACTGGTCGTTCCTCAAAAGTCAGGTCCTCTCGTACAGTTAACTCCGAAAGATCCAAGACATGAGTCTCATCACGAACATACCTCCGTAGTTGAGACACATGAAACACATCATGAACTCCTGCTAATGACGACGGTAACGCCAACCGGTACGATACCTCTCCGACACGCTCCAATATCTCGAAGGGTCCAACGAATCGGGGACTAAGCTTTCCCCGACTTTCAAAACGAATCACCCCTCTAGTCGGTGATATCTTCAGGAATACCAAATCGCCCACGGCGAACTCTAGAGGTCTTCTTGACGTGTCGGCCCAACTCTTCTGTCTGTCTTGAGCTGCCTTCATGTGCTTTCTGATTGTATTCACCTTCTCAACTGTCTGTACCACTAAATCTGGCCCTAGCAACCTTCGTTCACCCACATCATCCCAACATACAGGTGAACGGCACTTACGACCATACAATGCTTCGAACGGGGCCATCTGAATTGTTGCTTGGAAGCTGTTGTTGTAAGAAAACTCCACCAGGTGTAGATGATCTTCCCAAGAACCTTTGAAGTCTAACATGCAAGCCCTCAACATATCTTCAAGGGTCTGGATCGTTCTCTCTGATTGTCCATCAGTCTGGGGATGATAAGCTGTGCTGAACTTCAATCGAGTCCCCAAACTTTCTTGTAAACTCCTCCAAAAGTGTGACAAGAACCGAGTGTCCCGGTCGGACACGATGCTTACCGGTACTCCATGCAATCTGACAATCTCCTGCATGTACCGCTCTGCCAGAGTCTCTGTCGATTGACCAACCCGAAACGGAATAAAGTGAGCTGCCTTGGTCAACCGATCGACAATCACCCATACTGCATTGTTGCCCTTTGGACTCCGCGGTAAAGCCGTCACGAAATCCATGGTTATATGTTCCCACTTCCATTGAGGAATCGGAAGTGGTTGCAACAAACCAGCAACCCTTTGGTGTTCAGCCTTGACTTGCTGACACACTAAGCACTTAGCCACGAAGCGAGCGATTTCCCGTTTCATACCTTCCCACCAGAAATGCTGTCGAATATCTCGGTACATCTTGGTCCCTCCTGGATGTACAGAGTAAGCTGAACTGTGTGCCTCCTTCATAAGCTCTTCACGCACATCTCCTTTTGGCACACAAAGACGGCTACCATATCTCAACGAACCATCCTCATGGATCAGTAGATCGGTTCGTAGTCCGGCTCCAACCTGCTCTCGAAACTTTTGCAGTCTAGGATCCTGCGATTGCGCCGCTTTAATCTTCTCAACTAAGGACGATTGTACCTGTAACTGCATCAACTGTCCTGTAGCACGCGGTAGCACAACCTCCAAGTCAAATCTCCGAAACTCCTCAATGACCTCCCTCTGTGCAGTCAATAATCGAATTGCTGGTAACCGACTTAGCGCATCTGGCACGACGTTAACTTTTCCCGGATGGTACTTAAGATCAAGGTCGTAGTCGGCCATCAGCTCCAACCATCTGCGTTGCCTCATGTTCAACTCCTTCTGAGTGAACACATATTTCAAACTCTTGTGATCCGTAAAGACTTCAACTCTCTCGCCCAGAAGGTAGTGTCTCCAAATCTTCAGGGCGAAGATCACGGCTGCAAGCTCCAAGTCGTGAGTCGGATAGTTCTGCTCATGAGTCTTCAGCTGTCTCGATGCGTAAGCGACGACTTTCCCATTCTGCATCAGAACACATCCCAATCCCTTTCCAGATGCGTCGCTGTGAATCACCAGTCCTCCTGAATCATCCGGTACGGTTAGGATAGGGGCGGTTATCAACTTCTGCTTCAACGTCTCGAAGGCCAATGCACATCCATCTGTCCAAACAAACGGTACCTCCTTACGCGTAAGCTTGGTTAACGGCTCAGCTACACGAGCGAAGTTCTCCACAAATCTTCTGTAGTAACCGGCGAGTCCAAGGAAACTTCTTATCTCTGCAACATTCTTTGGAACAGGCCAATCTCGAACTGCTGCAATCTTCTCGGGATTAACGGCGATTTCATCGCCCGACACGACATGCCCCAAAACTTCACTTCTTCCAACCAGAATTCGCACTTACTCATCTTCGCAAATAATTTCTCCTGTCTCAGCGTTTGCAGTGCGATCCTTAAGTGTACAGCATGCTCCTCCGGACTCTTCGAGTACACCAGAATATCGTCAATGAATACCACAATAAACTGGTCCAAGAACGGTGAAAAGATCCTGTTCATCAAGTCCATAAATATTGCCGGCGCATTAGTCACTCCGAAGGGCATCACTAAATATTCGAAATGCCCATACCGAGTTCGAAACGCCGTCTTGCAAATGTCTTCTGCCTTCACTCGGACCTGATGATATCCTGATCGTAAGTCCAGTTTCGAGAATACCCTCGCGCCACTAAGCTGCTCAAAAAGTTCTCCAATGCGAGGGATCGGGTACTTGTTCTTAATAGTCACCCGGTTTAATTCTCGGTAATCGATGCACATTCTTCTCGTGCCATCTTTCTTCTTTACTAAAAGAACTGGAGCTCCCCAAGGTGAGTTGCTGCTTCGAATCCATCCCTTCTCGAGTAATTCACCCACTTGTTTCTTAACTTCTTCCAATTCCACCGGTGCCATTGGGTAATAAGATTTTGATACTGGCGCTGCACCAGGAATGAGGTCAATCGCAAACTCCACATCTCGCTTCGGCGGTAGGCCTGAAATATCTTCAAACACATCCATAAAGTCGCGGACAACTGCCGGCTCTTCATTCCTATCCGCAACCATAGCCGCAAGAACATTGTTCGTCAGCCTAGCCCTAAACTCGACTGGCCCGACAGAACTGCTTCCTTACCGCAACTGCTGTCTGCATCGTTGGCCGCGAAAGGTCCAGCGAGACTACTGAGTCTCGTCCACTCCGCTGCATGCACGTCCACGGTTGCTCCATTCTGCCTTAGTCCGATAAATTTCTCCTCCATTTCCTCCCGTGCAGTCCGCGGGAAGAACTTTTCCAAGAACTTTTAGAGAAATCCGCCCAACTGATTGGCTTGGACAAGCGGGTCTCCTCCACCAGCCACCACTCTCGGGCGTAATCCACCAGCTGAATGCGCACCACATCAACTCTCTTGTCGTCTGGGATCTGTGCCGCAATCAGTAAATTCTCCGTGTCTACTAGCCACTGCTCGGCTGGCAACGGCTCTTCCAGAAAAGTGAAAGTAGATGGATCCAAAAGTCTGAAATCTGCTACGGTCCTTACTCGGTCAACTGGTCTAGTTCCAACATCGTTTACAGATTGCTGAACGATCTGCAAACCTTCCTGAAACAAGTCCGCTTGCTGCTGGATCAGCTCGGTCTGTTTCTTTGATTTCCAGCATTTCTCTTATCACTCCAAGCATGGCGGCTTCGTTCACACGCCTCTGGTACGTCTTCAACTTCTTACCTGTCATAATCCTGAACTCAAAACACCCAACATTAGCATGATGATAGATTCTGAATGTGGATCAAGGCTAGAACTCCAAGATACTTAAATAGAGTACCGCATTGTAGCTATGCCGCGGTATCATAGCCGCAATTACTTAACTCCACCCAAGTCGCCTAAGTCCTAGAGATAACAAGAAGTTAGGTTTTCGAATTGACAATGCAAAGTAAGTTTGCATGTCGACATGATCCGGAAGGATTCAAAGAGGGTAAAACGGTCAAGGTGGCTGGACATGTTTCCTAATCACGGGTATCCTGATTCGTGTATAGGGTGCAATACCCAACTACAAAGAATCAACCCAATTAACCTATGGCTCTGATACCATAAAACCATGTCACGCCCCGCTTCCCAGAGTGCGCAAGATTTGGGCACGTGACATAGCCAACCATGCTACCTGTGGGTAGGAAGTATCCATCCACAGTCACATTACGGTTGTAAAGATATCAAGAACAGTAAAATAGACTAAACTAATACATGTCCAACTCCATAATAACAAGAATCAATAAACAATAAATGCGGAAGCTAATGATCCAATACAATGAATAAACAGTATGTCCCATAATGCGGGCTCACATCTGGAAATGAAATGACATAAATAAACTAAACTCTCAAGAACTCACAGTTCAGCCTGCTGGCTGAAGTACTCCTGCTCGGTCGACGTCGAGGGCACGGAATCTGGGCCATGCAAAACCCAGACGTCAGCGCGTCATGATATCAAGTATAAAGCATAAACATGATAATAAACAATGCAGTCATGAACATGAATAAAACAGCAATAAGAAGTAATAAACAGGGTAATGTGCAGTAGTGACTAAACTGTTCTATCAGGTTTTCTACTCTATAGTCTTTGAAACCAATTGATGATCGTCGATGTAACTCAATAGTATCCCGTGCGTGCCCGGGACCACGGTCATGATTCTCGGGGCTGAATCCGAGACGTGCCGCTAAGCAGTAAAAGGTAGTAGGATGGATGAGTGTTGTCAGCATCAACACTCCGGAGCTGGCCAAGCCCGTAAGACTGATCAGAACAATGTATCGAACTGTTGAGTTACAAGTCGGTTTCACCTTTGATTTCCCCATACCCCCAAACTATGTATGTCAGTCAGGTATTCAGTAGTCAAGGTCTAATGCCAACACAAGTCAAGTAAAGGTAGGTCTGTCTGGATCGACAGCATGAATAGTTGGGTCCGTCGGCATTAGGCACGAGATCAGGTAACAGGTCAGGTTACGTTCAACAGGTAGAGTCGATATGTACAGGGTGTTGTGTCCGGTGTATCAGTACATGTGTCAGGTGTATCAAGATCGGTCAATATGTAATGCAATCAGGTATATGATGATAACAGGTATAGTAACAAATAATGAACAGTAGCAGGAAACAGTAAATAACAATTATTATTGTATGTGAACACAGTGATGTTTGTATTTTCATATTTATCCGGTTCACGCACCTTTGAGGTGCAAAAGCCACAAGACGAGCAATATCGATAATATGCGTAATGGAGTTACAGTATTTGAACTAAATATAATAATTGCCTCATGAGAGGCTTAACAAATGAAGTGAGGATGATCTAGCAATTTAGGCAAGGATGTGCCAGATTGGTTAATTAGTTAAGGTGTTGATTAAAAGCATACCGGTTAACTACAAGTAGCAACTACAATGGTTTAACATTACGGATGATTGTAATTGTCATCAAGTCGTGTGGTTATAACAGATAACATGATTATTAAGTTTGTAGCATGTTAAAGCAAGTATTCGGATACTTGCCTCGGCGGTTCCGCAAACCGAAACGCGGATGCAAAGTCGGTAGAAACCACGATACGGAAGCACGGGCCACAGATCGAGTCCCAACAGAGGTCACTGGAATCACACGGACCAGGGGACTTCGCTGGAGCGTCGGGTTCGTCAGATGGCACGGTCGGATTCCGGCAACGACAAAAGAGCGAAGTTAGCAATACGATAAACATGCAAGATCAGCGGGGGGTGTTGCACCAAAAATGAAGGAGAAGGAAACTTACAGGGAAGAAACAAGGTGCAAACACGATGGCTCGACGGCACTGGATCGCCGGCGAGGCAGCGACGGCGAAGACGGTGGCTGGAACAATCTTGAGTTCGCTGGAAAGGGGTGCTGCAGCGAGTGCGAGGGTGGTGGTCGCCTCTGGTGGTCGAGAGGGAAGGGAGGTGGTCGGAGGTGGCGTCTACGAGGTCTCCGGCGCGTTTTTCCGGCGAACAGGGAAGGTGCAGGCGTTGGGTGAAGGGTCGGGTTGCTTTTTCCGGCGAGGGGAGGAGGGAACGACGACGAGGTCGGGTCGAGTAGGGTGAAAGGGAGTCGTGGGGTCGTCGACGACGATGGGCGACGTCGACGGTGAGGTTGCGAGGGGATGGAGGCGTCGGGGAGATGGGTGTCGGCGCGGGAGAGAGAGGAGGAAGGAGGGAGGAAGTGCGGCGGTCGAGGCGGCGTTGTCGGCGGCGACGGCGAGGTCGCGGGGAGGTCGGCTGTGGGATCGCGAGACTAGGGTTAGGGTTAGGGTTCGTGGTCGCGATGGAGGAAGATGGTTGAGGCGGCTGCAGAAGGTTATGTAAATATATATAGAGGAGAGAGAGAGAGAGATAGGAGAGAGAAAGTGAGAGATTGAGGGAAGAGAGAGAAAGAGAAAGAGAAAGAGAAAAAGGAGAGAGGCAGAGAGAGAGATGGAAAGGAGGGGGGCCCACGAGCTCAATAAGAGCTCGTGATTGGCCACGAGATTAGATTGAGAAGGGAAAATGCGTAGGCTTTGAGGGGTTTCTGTTGGAATTAAAGATTTGAGTGTAAAATATATATATTCGATATTAAATTTAAATGGGCCATTTTGGCGCGAAATAAAACATTTCCAAATCGAGCCCGGGTCGCGCCCAAAAGTTCCAAATTCAAATTATAGGATTTTAAGCGGGTTCCAAATTTAGAAAATAGGTGTTTAAAGATTAAAATGCATGCCCCCAAGTCGGACACTTGCACGCGCGCGTAGTCGCCCAAACTTGCCCGTTTAGCCAAACGGAATGGAATCTCGACACGCGGACGCTACCACGCGACTAGTGGCGACGAGTAGGCCAACATGGACATCTTAAATTTCATTTTCGGAGTTAAAATTTGTTATGTGCCAAAATGACTTAACCGGGTAAAATTTAGCAATAAACACCAGAAAATCAGGAAAATTGGAAAGAGCAATAAATAACCCTCAACTAGTAATATACATAGTATTATTGGGCTCGGGTGTTACATACCTATTTTAACCCATAAATAGATTTAAGAAACTTACATACATCCCACTGCTCCAACTGTCAATGAAGCCCTCCGACTAAACCGTATAAACACACTCTTCTAAATCTCCATTTAGAAAAGTGGTTTTAACGTCCATCTGCCAGATGTCATAGTCGTGGAAGGCAGCAACGGCAAGTAGAATTCGTATGGATTTAAGTATAGCCACAGGAGAAAAAAATTTCTTCATAGTTTACGTCTGGTCTTTGACGAAAACCTTTAGCAACAAGTCTAGATTTATAGGTCACTATCTGTCCATCTATACCAATCTTTTTTTTTGAAGATCCATTTACATCCAACGGTTTTTAGCTCTGGAGAAGTAATGTCCAAAGTCCAAACTTTGTTAGCGTACATCATAGTCACAAATTCGTGATTCGACAATAATTCGGCGAGGTCGAAAATTCGGATTCGGAGAACTATTCGGAAAAAATCGGCAGGTATTTGGGAAAGATTTGGTAAATATTCGGGAAGGATTTCGAGCAAAAAACTAATATAAAATTAATATATGAGAGGCTAGATTTTGATTTCGTGAATTATTTGCTGTTTTTTGAATAATTCGCTTTTTTTTGAATAATTCGCGAATAATTCGGGAATTATTCGCGAATAATTCGGCAACAATTCGGCGCGTTCGGTGATAGCGAATAATTCACAGATTTAATCGGCAGTCACATAATTCTCGAATTATTCGCGAATTCGCCGAATAATTCGCGAATTATGTGACTATGGCGTACATGGATTCCATTTCAGATCTCATAGCATCCAGCCACTTCACAGAGACCCTACTCATGATTACTTGCTGAAAACTAGTAGGGTCATTATCTTCCATGAAGCAGTTATTTAACGCCGAAGACCGGACTGAGACGTTGAGACGTCTAGCCTGAATTTGGGGGCAGATGCTATTTGGACATATCCACCCACCTCTACGAAAATACCAAGTTGATTTATGACACTTTATATCGGAGGTTTGGATAGATGCGACCGATATAACAGACTTTATTAGACCCCCCCTCATTTGTGAAGGGAGGTATTGATTGTGGGGACGCTCTTTCCTGCAGTCACAGGCCCCTGCAGTTAATTATGTTATCGTGTTGCGATAACCACTTTCTCATGCCTCAGTAGTTCACTTCGTGTCGTGTGTTATTTTATTTATTTTGGTTGCCCGTGGATTGTATACGGAGACAAGTTTATCTCGTTGTCCATAGGGCGCGGATTAGTCCAAATCCGTATTTATTAGATTTGGGTCAAGCATTTGCTTGCGGGGTCCACGTTGATAGCTTAGTTTGCCAATGGGAGTGAACTTAGGACGCATTTCTCATATTTGTGAGGTCTATCCATTCATGGGAAACTTGAGTTTGATCTAAGGATGGTTAGACATATTTGAGACTAAGATCAACTCGCCATGTTTGAGATGACAAAAGAGGAGTTGTCAGTTGTTGGAACCCGCCACCTCTCTAAAGACGTTGAGGAATTACAACTACATATATTAGAGGTGTGGAAAGATGTACCCTTGAACCAATTCTCGTATTTGAGGGAAAAAATCATGGTGGATCTAAGAATCGTTAGTCTTATATGAAACTAAGATTAACTTAGAAAATATGAGATGAATATCATTCTGGATATCATCGATGAGAGATTATCAGTCTTATATGGGTCTAAGATCAAATTGGATATCACGAACATATAGGCACAGTTGATTTAAAATCAAAGAAGAAGCTTAGCTTCACAAACTTAGCCAATTTGGGGTAAGACTGGGTTTTTATACTACCCAGCAATGCTAAGCACTCAGATATATAGCGCTCATGTGTGTTTAATGTGAGGCGCTGAAATAATGCTAAGCATTAGTCTTTTCTGGCGCTCGCATGTGTTTTACGTGAGGCGCTGAGCTTTGGTGCTCATGTGTGTTTCACATGAGGTGCTGAGTTTCTTAAAGATTTAATCTCTGTTGATATTTTCAGAGAGCTTAAATCTCTGTTAATTGTATTTTGACCATTAACGATCACCAAGATCACTATTTTGAGAATCGGGGATCCGGTTCTTTAAGAACTGAGTTCTTGATTTGAAGGAAGTAAGTTTCTGGAGTATTATGGATTCCATCTTCTTCATGTTCTTTTCTTCCATGTTCTTTTCGACATTATTCTTCCCTGTATCTTCAAGGCTCAATAACAAGATCTTCCCGATGAGAATTAAATTCTCAACTTGTGGAAGACTTGTCTTGTGGATCTCAGATCTAGAGAAAGAACTAAATTCTTTGAGAAGGGTTAAACCCTTGTATATGATATGATAGGTAAAAGAGATATTTTGATCTCTGCCTTTTTCTTTACCTAGGGTTCTGAGGAGGAAAATCTTTCTTTTTTACTGAGAATTAAATTCTCTGTTGTTTTTTTGGAACCTTTTGAGAGCTTTTTGTATTTTTATAGAAGCTTATGGGGGTTTTCCTCCTTTTTGATTTAATCTCTTTACTCCTATTTATAGGAGAAGAAAAAAATCAATTTGTTGGAGGCAATCTCTCATTAAGAGATCATGATTGATTTAGAATCAATCAAAATAATCTTAAAGATCAACCGGTGATTTTATTCACCGTTGAATTTTAATTCAATGGTTCTCTGTTTTACAGAGAAGATCATTTTTGTTTATTTATCAAAATTAGGAAAATATTTTCCTAAGATAGAATTTAATTCTATCAGATGATAAGATAGTTATTTTATAATCACTGTTGGATTTTTGATCCAAAAGTTCTCTGTTTAACAGAGAAGATCTTTCTTATTTTAGAAAGATTAGGGAAATATTTCTCACATAGAATTTAATTCCACCATATGAATATCTTATTTGTTTAACAAGAATAGGAAGATATTTTCCTAACATAAAATTTAATTCTATCATATGAATATTTTGTTAATTTAACAAGATTAGGATGATATTTTCCTAACATAGAATTTAACTGTCACGTCCCGCTTCCCGGTGTACGGGCAGAGGGCGCGACTGGCTGCTACGTATTTACTCTGAAATAAATACGCTAAGCGTATCTAAGCAATATAAATAAAAATGCACAAGAGATAAAGACAAGAGGTATAATTGAACAGCAACTTTATTTATTAACATTCTTTTACAGTACATGGAAAAGTAAATACATCTGAATGAAAGCAATGCCTAAACAGTGGTATAACAGAAAAGCAAAGTACTAAAATGAAATGTGTATAATGAATCTAAAGCTTTGGGTCGTAGGCTAACTGATCCAAGTCCTCACTGGTGGGCTCGATCTCCTGAAGATCTGAATCACCTGACAACATTCCAAAGATGAAAGAAAAGGAATGTCGTCAGCGAACAATCGCTCGGTAAGTCCCGAAGATAAGGGAAAAGTAGAATAGATAGAGAGTAAGAGAAAGAGTGTAGCTTTTAAAGTTGTATTTAATATTAATGCTGTTGTTTGTAGCTTGGTATAGAAGGATGCCAGTGTATACGAGAGGAGTCTCTATATGCCAGAGATTAAAAGCAAGTGGAGTACAAGGAACCGTTTATACCACGGTACAACAGCAAATGAATTCAGATTAGGTGTCTTAAAAGTTGCAGTCTCGTGCCGCTTCTAACACCTTCCGTACCAATCTTCCCATTAAACCCCGCGATATCTTGGTTGTATTATTTGTATTATATTGCAACTTGTATTGTTTTGTAATATAGATTGTATAATGGGATGACTTGCCGAAACCATGATATCAGTAAATGAATATAACTGGAGAATCATGGATGTGACTGGAGAATCATGTAAATGGAAGTATATCCATGGTTTGGTTCGGTCAATACAGATTGAATAGTTTGAACAGATTGGATTCATGGAATCATATTGAATTGTAGTTTGTACTTGAATCATATTCAAGTCAGATTATTATAAAGAGACTCAGTCTGAGTCGGACAATTAGAAATGAAATTGAATCTTGAATTAGGTTTTAGTATTATCGGTAACCGCTGCACGTGGGCGGCAGGATTTGTGTCTTTTTCAAAAACGGTTACCGTGTTGATAACACCGTTTGTTAAGTTGTCTACCTTGAAAAGGCAAGCACCCACTTCTCCAGCTCCCTGAGGCTCAAGAGATTGGTCCCGCTTAAACCTATGTTTACTAGGCTCCTTAGGGTAATTTATATAACTTGAGGGGGTTATATGTAAAAATACTTTTGTATAATTTTCAAAATACACCCCAAGTATTTAATTATCGTCTTTAGAGTTGTCATAAATGTAGATTTTATCATTGTGATATTTCTAGTGAATAAGACATAATTTTCATAATATAGGGTATTTATTTGCAATATTGAACTTGTATGGAATTGCATGGTATTTTCATGTAAAATAATTCTTTTTGATTTAGAAAAGTTGGAATATTTATATTATCACAAAAATAGATATTTTGATGACACACATACACACACACACACACATATAAAATAATTTTAATATATTATATTTCTAGAAATCTCAATTTCTTAAGATATTTGTATTTTTAAATCTCTCGAGACCGAATGCTCCTTGCGGAGGTCTGTATCTCGCACTATTAAGCCCGAGAATGTGCGATAATCCGCACCATCCCTAACGGGTTCCCAAAATGGGTTGTAACGGCGCTTTGCAAAGATTTATTTAAAATACATAATCTTGTGAAAATGGTTTTTATAAGTTAAACATAATTTTGTGTAAAACGGTATTTTTCCGAATCTATATTTCCCAAAAGATATCGTGCTATGTTTCATATGAGTGTTGTGAAGAGGTAGGTCATTACCTCATGATCAATTCAAAGGTATAGCAAGAAAATATGATGTTTAATGTCAAAACTAAACTACATGGTATTTTACTGAAAAAGTACGATAAAAATTGCAATATGAAATATTTTACTATGAAACTTGTTCATGAGATCTTGTTAATGTTTAATAGTCATGATGTGAGGGTTTGGTATGTTTGTATTTAATAAAATATGGAGTTTTTAAGGAAAAAACCAAATCGAAAGTCAGATTAACTCCGCTTCCGTCAGGTTTTAGAAATATGAGCTTTAAGAATAGAAAATAGAAGAGTGAGAAGAGACTTACTGGATTAGAGCTTAGAAAAGAGGAATGGGGAGTGGAAGTAGGTTCCGGTACGTCGTTTCGTCGCCGGGAGCTCATAGGGTCGTCGTCAGAATTTCACCGGAGCTTCACCCTTTGCTAACTCCACTTATACACAAAATTTCTAGAGAGTTTTCTTGAGAGTTTTGGACAGAGTTTGTGAGTGAGCGGGTGTGGAATGGAGTTGTATTTATAGGAAAAGATTAGGGTTAGGGTAGGTGAAAGGGTAAGAAGAAAATGTATTAAATTTTTGCATTAAAAAGAGTTTTAATTTGATTTTTAATTCTCTGTAATAATGCAGGGCTTTTAAACATAATAGGGGTAATGGGGAGGCCAAAATGCACCACTTCACAGAAGAGCCAACCCCGATCCGAGCTGAATCGGCCGGCGGCGGCGGCCGAGTCGGCCGGTCCGCCGGCCGAGTCAGCCCCCCTTGCTGCCGTGTGTCTTTTGACTCTTGGTGTATCCCCTGAGTCAGTTTGTTTTATATGTGACTTTTGGTTTTACAGGTTTAGCACGTGTAGACTCTTGGAATTCTAAAAAGATTAAAAGAAAACAATATTAAAAATAATGTGGTTGATGGGATTTGAACTCTGATACTTTGATTTAGCAGTGCAAGGTCTTACCAATGAGCTACAAGCTCTTTCTTGCTATTAAAAAGCAAAACAATTAGTTATAGTACTCACAGAAAATGCAAATACCCTAAGTATTCATTAACTTTTAAACAAATTTTTGTATACTAAAATTGGAATTGTTACATTAATTCTATCATATGAATATCTTGTTAATTTAACAAGATTAGGAAGATATTTTCCTAACATAGAATTTTATTCTATCATATGAATATTTTTTTAATTTAACAAGATTAGGAAGATATTTTGCTAACATAGAATTTTCTTCTATCACATAGAATTTAATTCTATCAGATGGTTTAATTGGTGATTTTATCACCATTGGATTCTAAATCCAGGATTCTCTGTTAGAGAAAGATCTTTCCATATTAGAAAGATCAAGAAAAATATTTCTCAAATAAAATTTAATTCTATCAGTTGATGATCTTTTTAATCACCATTGGATTTTTAATCCAACGGCTCTCTGTTTAACAGATAATATCTTTCTTTTTTAGAAAGATCAGGAGAAATATTCTCCCAAAAATAGAATTTAATTCTATATAGAATTCAATTCTGTCAGAAGCTAGTGTTTCAGGAAGATGTTTTCACGTGATTAATATATGACCCCGGTGTGAGTTTTAACCTGTTTACATATAGCGCTCATATGCTTTGCATATGAACGCTCACGTGTTTAACACGTGAGGCTAGTTTACCCTTTGGTTATTTATTTCCAGCACTTATATGCTTTGCATATAAGCACTCACGTGTTTAACACGTGAGACATGTTCGGTCTTTAGTTATTTATTTTCAGCGTTTATATGTTTTGCATATAAGCGCTCACGTGTTTAACACGTGAGTCCAAACTGTAGGTTTTAATTCTCCTCAAAGTCAGAACGCTCACGTGCTTTTCACATGGGAGGAATTCGTTTCTTCTTTCTTTTTTCCTCCCTTTTTATAAGGCAACTAGGCCAATTTTTTTTAGCGGGAACAAATGTCCCGCACTATTTTTCCCATGTAGGTATGTACGTGGGTTAAGTTGTGTAGGGTTATGCATCTTCATAGAATTAATGGTTTAGGATGCAGGTTTAGGATCTCTGTCGCCTAAGACTTTTTCATCTTCATAAGCCATAAGGGTCTCGAGAAGTTTTTTCTCCTTATGAGTCGAGAGGATCTTACAGGTGCATATTCTTCTTGGGAATCGTGGGGATTCCTAAGTGTCTTTCACCTTCGTGAGTCATAAAGATCTCACGCCGGTATTTTCTCCTTACGAATCGAGATGACCCGTAAGTGGCTTTTTCACTTCATCAATATACAACTTTTGGCAAATGTGGTCTGTGGATAATATACAAGAGTCCGTCTTGACCTTCTTGCAGGGCAGCGATGGCTTAGAAAACAGGTTTAGATCTATCGCCTAAGGATTTTCGACTTTATGAGCCGTGAGGATCTCATAAAGATGTTTCTCCCTACGGGTCGAAAGGATCTCATAAGTGTTTTTTCTCCTTAGAAGTCATGATGACTTCTAAGTGTTTTTTCTCTTAAGAGTCATAAGGATCTCACAAGAGTATTTTCCCCTTACGAGTCGAGAGGACATATAAGTGGCTTCTTCTCCTCATTGGATGCAACTTTAGAGAATGTGGCTCGTGGATAGCATACAAGAGTCGATATCGAACTACTTGTAGGGAATTATTGCTTAGGAAATAGGTTGATATTCCTCTCGCCTAAGACTTTTCACCTTTATGAGCATCGAGAGTCTCATAAAGATGTTTCTCCTTACTAGTCGAGACGAGTCGAGAAGATCTCGCAGATGTATTCTAACGTGAAATATAGATAACCCCCTTTTTTATAAGAGTCCGTTAGGTTTATGGTACTAGATTTAAGTCCATCGTACCATCGCGTTGGCTGATATATTCTCGATACGCAGTCCCATAGGTTGTTGCTTGAATAGCCCCGCGTTTATCGTGTCTCTGATCTTTTCTAAGGCTGGACAAGACGTTTTCAAGCAATCTTCTTAGGTTGGAATATCCATATTACCATCGGAAGATCAAGCGTTAGGTATTTTCCATGGTGTTTTTTGCTTGAGCTTATGCTTAATTTGAAGCTCTGATGAGTCATAACCGCACCCTTCTAGGGTGGGATGATCTCCAATGGTCTTTAGGCTTTATATGTATTGCCGTTAAGAGCCGAAACTAGGAATATTCGATCACTTTTTTTTGCTTTGATGATGTCATACCAATTCTTTGCTGAAGTTGGGTAGACATCCAAATGATCTCTATGCTGTATGTATCGCTATCGAGGTCTGGAGCTAGGATTTTGCCATAACTTCTCTTTTATTTGACCCTTGGGTCTTTTGTTGACATCGCGTCTGCACCCTGTCGGAATGAGAAAAATGTGGATATGATCTTTAAGCTGTAGATATTGACATTAAGATCTGGAACTAGGAATATGGCATTGCTCCACTTTGATTTGGTTCCTTGGAGCCTTGTCGACACCACGTCTCTACTCCGCTGGAGTAAGAGAGATGTCGAATTGAGCTAGGGTTTTGCCATTACTCTGCTTTGATTTATCTCCCTAGAAATTTGTTGACACCACGTCTGCACTCTGTTGGAGTAAAAAGGATGTCGAATTGGTTTTTAGGCCGCATATATTGCCAGCAAGACCTGGAGTTAGAAATATGTTGTCACTCCACTTTTGTTTGACCCTTGGGTCGTTGTTGACGTTGCATCTGCACCAAGAAGGAAGATCGAAGTTGATCTCTAGGCTGTAGATGTCGCCATCACGATCAGGAGCTAGGAATATGCCATTACTCCACCTTTATTTGACCCTTGGGTCCTTGTCGACGTCGCGTCTGCACCCTGTCGAAATGAAAAGAACATGGATATGATCTCCAGGCTGTTGAATATACCATTGCTCCACTTTTATTTGACCCTTGGGTTCTTATTGAAGTTGCGTCTGCACTGAGAAAGAACGTCGAGTTGGAGCTAGGATTTTTCCATTACTCCGCTTTGATTTGGCTCCTTGGAGCCTTATCGACGTCGCATCTGCACTTTGCTGGAGTACGAAAGACGTCGAATTGGTCTTTAAGCCGCATGCATTGCCATCGAGTCATGGAGCTAGGAATATCCCTTTACTCCATCTTTAATTTGACCTTTTTGGCCTTTGTTGACGTCGCATTTGCACCCTGCTGGAATTAGAAGAACATCGAGATGATCTCCAGGCTATAGATGTCGCAATCGAGATCTGGAACTTCTTTTGACGAAACATGGTGGGAAAATATAGTTCTCTTTCTTTCATTTGTGCCCATTGATTGTATACAAGAGTCTGTATGGACCTACTTGCATGGCAATTTTTTTATTTTATTCTCTTTTTTTTCTTTCTCTTTTTTATATTTCCGCGATACTCTATCATTTCAGCTTTTCATATCGCGAAATTCACGATTGCCCAATCATTTAGGCTATTTATTCAAGGTGCCCAATCATTTTGGATATATCATTTTTTATTTTACTCGCTATTTTTTATTGCGAGTTGCCCAAACATTTTGGCCGTTTTATATGCATATATATTTTTTTGGCTCGCTAATTTTTATTGTGAGTTACCCCATCATTTCGGCTATTTTTATATGCATATTTTTTTTGCTCGCTGAATTTTTTGCAAGTCGGGGACTTGGGTCCTGATACCAATCTTGGCATCAGTATCGTTACAACTGGAATATTGCCAGGAGCGAATTATCATTTTCCGTGAGAGAACTTGGAGTTTGCCACCTGTTTAGGCATCAGTATCGCTACAACTGGGATATTACCAGGAGCGAATCATCATTTGCTTTTGTCGATTTGAACAAAGGTGGCTTGGCAAATAGGATTAGGATCCTGTCAACTAAGCATTTTTGACTTTATGAGCCGTAAAGGTCTCATAAAGGTATTTCTCCCTACGAGTCTTGAGGATCTCGTGGGTGTATTTTCTCCTTAGGAGTCTTGGGGATTTCTAAGTGATATTTTCTCTTGTAAATCATAAGAATCTTATAAGAGTATTTTCTCCTTGTAAGTCGAGAGGACTTACAAATGTCGTTCACCATATGGGGATATTTCTCGCCATTAGTGGAACTCGGTTGGAACATATTTTGTTCATTCCCATGGATTGTATATAATAGTCGATATCGAACTACTTATAGGGTATCTTAGGGAATATGACGACTTAAGAACAGGTGTAGATCCCTGTAACCCAAGACTTTTGAATTCTATGAGCCGTAAGGGTCTCATAGGGAGAAATTCTCCTTACGAGTCGTGGGGATCTCGCAAGTGTAATTTCTCCTTAGGAATCGTATGGATCTCTAAGCGTGTTGCTCTTTTGTAAGTCATAAAGATATCACGCAGGTATTTTCTTCTCACAAGGTCGAGAGGACCTTGCAAGTGCCCGTAAATTTTTTTATTTTACGAGTTTGCGCTCTTTTCGGGTTTTCACAAATTCACCGGCAGTCCTGCTGTTTTTACTCACGGTGCCCTTTCGAGTTTTCATACGTGCTCATTTCGCTTGTGGACATACTGTCTCTCTCTCTTTTCTTTTCTTTTTTTCTCTTTTTTTAACGAGATTGCACCATTTCGGGTTTTCACAAACTCGCCGGCAGTCCTGTTGTTTTTACTCACGGCGCCCTTTCGAGTTTTCATCCGTGCCCATTTCGCTTGTGGACATACCTTTTTTTGCGAACGGTGAAACTCTCGAAAATAGCTTCATCGCCGGTAACCCATCTGTTTGCCGGTAGGATTTGGGGGTGGCTTCATCGCTGGAGTAGCTATGTAGCCAATGGGACTTGTGTTGCAATCTTCGCCTGTAGGACTTCAATTGCAATATAGATCTCAAGACGCATATTAGTTTTAGGGACGTTCAGGTCCATCATCACCGTGTTTAGGGCAAAATACTAGTTTAGGGACGTTCAAGTCCATTATCTCCATGTTTGGGACGAAATGCTAGTTTAAGGACGTTTCGGTCCCTAGTTTGTCATTTGGTCAGAGAGTTGCATAACTCATTCTTTTCAATGCTTTCTTGCTGAGGTGCTGATGTATATCCTTTGTTTGCATGGACACTTTACGCCTTAGACTATTTTCACTTTCTTAAACTACTTTATTTATCATCGTACCAATCGGGTTGTTTTGCGAGAAATACCGGGCCTTTTACACGGCACCTTCCCCCTACTCATTAATGTCACTTTCTGACACTGACAAAGGAGCAAAATATCACATCACTCTTTCTGCCGAGTCTTCTTCTTCTATGGAAAAATGAACTTGACTTGGGGACTTTTCCCCTCATCATCTGATTTGGACATGGATTCTATATCCCTTTCATGGTTTTTGGTTCAATCGAGATACTCCACTCAATTATAGGACCCGTTTTATAGGTCCTTTAATATCCTTTCTGTTCTTTGAAAAAAGGACAACCTCCGTAGAGATTCCATCGTCAGCGAGCAAGATGCCCTCTGCGTATATTTCAGGTGAGCGAATATTCGCATCCCAATCCTTTCCCAAGGGTGGGACCCGCGCTGTCACTAATTTGGCGACAGGTTGCTTCAAAGCCGCTCAGTTTTGGTTGAGCATCCGCGGTACAAACGCTGTCTTACCTCTACTTTTCATATATCTTCATCGGAAGAGGATGCGTCTTGACCCATCTGATCCAACCGAGCCCTTTTATCTATGAGCTCTTGGAAGGTTGTCGGCTTGAAGATGGTCATATATGGGAAGACCTTTGAATTTGGATAAAGGGTGGCTATGAACATTCCCACGGCTGGAGCTTCGTCGATAGGCTGCTCGCATTTAGACCAAAGATTTTTCCATCTGGTAACATATTGAACCCAAATCTCATTCGATCCAACCCTTTCGTTGACCAACGCCGCCATGGTAGTGCGTTTATTCACACTGGTGAATCTCTGATAGAAATGCATCTCTATCTCATCGAAGGTATTCATGGAGTCATTTGGGAGTTCCGCATACCATTCGAACGCAATACCCACCAGACTACCGACGAACTGTCGGAGGAGTAGTATATCATTTCCTCCAGTATTCCCGCACATGGATTTAAATCGTGCGATGTGCTGGCGAAGATTCCCAGTTCCTTTGTACACATGGAATGTCAGAAGTATATATTCTGACGGGTACTGTATTTGATCGTAGCACACCGGATACGGTCGACCAGTCTTGATTGACCTATTTGCTGTTTCATTGGCATAGTGAGCTTTGATTTGCTGAGAGATATATGCGTCTAGCTTTGCTTTTAGGATCATTTTTTCCTCAGCCGGTGATGAGGTTCATAGAGGATTTGAAATGTCACCCTTGTCTTTAAGAACGAGTATCGGTGGTTCATCTTCCAGTGGTTCCGAATAGACCATCATTCCAGCCATATTCTGGATCAGAATGGCCTTCTGGTTCATTTTAATGGACATCATTGACGTTTCTTCATCTCTCTTCTTGAGAGCACGCTTTAGGAAATCAATATCTGACTCTTGCCCTACTCTTTCTTCGAGTGCGTCTTCGGGATTTTTCTTAGGCAATAGATTAGCGAGTGCTGCCGCTTGAGCAAACATCTCCTGCAACTTTTCACGCTGCAGTTGAGCTTTTGTCGGAGACCGAGTATGTGGTCCGTGACTAGTAGAAGCACGAATTTCTTCTTTGGAGTCCACCACATAGATTGTGTGAACTACCATGCCCCCAGGCTTGGGGCGTTTGGAATCTCGACCTTGAGAGCTTGCCTCGGACGCTTGTGTTTTATCTGGCCTTTCTTTTTTGTGAGAAGCTGCTTTAGGAGGAACCATCATATCAAGAACCGCTTTGGGGTGAGTCCCCTTGTATTTGGAAAGGGAGTTGTCAGAGTTTAGCTGACGCTTAGGGAAAAGGCCGTGGATAACGACTAAGTCCTTCACATGCTTCCACATCTTATATATAGATGGGGAAAGTTCTTTTAGGGAGCGAACTAATTTCTGCTCTCCTCGGATCTCCATGGGTTGCAGAGACCTTTTCAATACTACGATAGGGGAATTTTGTCTGACCCTTCGCAGCAGTTCAAAACTGTTTCCGGTTGGAACAGCAGTTTTCGCCATCAGGGTTGAAGCAGGTGGAGTCAATACGGATGGAGAACTGTCTCGAACTTGCCTTTTTTGCTGAGTTTGCCTCCTGTTTTCATTGAGAGCTTGACTATTCTGCCCTCTGTATTGACCATGGTCTTTGGCAGGTGCCAGTTGTTTGAGGACCGATTCCGTCGGCAAAGCTGCAGCTTGGGGAGCCAGTCTGTGGAAGACAAACTTCTTCTCGGCTTGCTCTTTCGGTGTTGAGATACCGAGAGTAGGAGTTGGGAGTATCGACCCAAAGAAAAGCCTACTGATTTCTTGAAGAGCCAGATTGCAGAGATTTGAGACTGCAAGCGGCCCATACTTAACTCCACCAGATGTGACAGAGCCTAAGTTACGGTGAATGGAAGCAAACTCCATTCTACATAGAGTCGAAACGCCAGCTTCAGTATCCTATCACCCAAGGGCAACTACAAACATATATACCATGATTATTTGATCGCAGAAAAACACGACACACGAAATATGGAGTGGAAAGAGGAATAGGTCCCACCGGGCATGCCAGAATCCGCCGAAGGCTGGACTGAGATATTGAGACGTCTAGCATGAATTTGGGGGCAGATACTATTTGGACATATCCACCCACCTCTCCGAAGATACCAGGTTGATTTATGCCACCATATATCGAAGGTTTGGATAGATGCGATCGATATAGCAAACTTTATCAGATTCCCCCTCATTTGTGAGGGTTTTTTTATTGTGGGGACACTCTTCCCTGCAGGCGCAAACACCTGTAGTTAATTACGTTATCGTGTTACGATAACCACTTCTCCCACTCCAGTAGTTTACTTCGTGTCGTGTGTTATTTTATTTATTTTGGGTGCTCGTGGATTGTATACAGAGACTAGTTTATGTCGTTGCCCGTAGGGTGCGAAGTAATCCAAATCCGTATATATTAGATTTGGGTCAAGAATTTGCTTGACAGGGTCCATGTTGGTAGCTTGGTTTGCCAATGGGAGTGAACTTAGGATGCATTTCTCATATTTGTGAGGTCCATCCGTTCACGGGAAACTTTGGTTTGATCTAAAGATCGTCAGTCGTATTTGAGACTGAGATCAACTTGCCATGTTTGAGACGACAAAAGAGTAGTTGTTGGGACCCGCTACCTCTCTAAAAACGTTGAGAAATTATAACGACATATATCAGAGGTGTGGAAAGATGTACCCTTGAACCAAATCTCGTATTTGAGGGAAAAGATCATGGTGGATCTAAGAATCATTAGTCTTATATGAGACTAAGATTAATTTAGAAGATATGAGATGGATATCATTTTGGATATCATCGATTAGAGATCATCAGTCGTATATGGGACTAAGATCAAATTGGATATCACAAGCATATGGGCTCAGTTTATTTAAAATCAAAGAAGAAGCTTAGCTTCACAAACTTAGCCAATTTGGGGCTAAGACTGGGTTCTTATACTACCCAGCAGTGCTAAGCACTCAGATATATAGCGCTCACGTGTATTTCACGTGAGGCGCTGAAATAGTGCTAAGCATTATTTTTTTCTGGCGCTCACATGTGTTTCACGTGAGACGCTGAGTTTTGGCGCTCACGTGTGTTTCATGTGTGGTGCTGAGTTTCTTAGAGATTTAATCTCTGTTGATGTTTTCAGAGAGGTTAAACCTCTATTATGGTATTTTGACCATTAACGATCACCAAGATCACCATTTTAAGGATCTGTGATCCGGTTCTTTAAGAACTAAGTTCTTGATTTGATGGAGCTAAGTTCCTGGAGTATTATGGACTCTATTTACTTCATGTTCTTTTCTTCCATGTTCTTTTCGACATTATTCTTCCCAGAATCTTCGAGGCTCAAGAACAAGATCTTCCCGATGAGAATTAAATTCTCAGCTTGTGGGAGACTTGCCTTATGGAGCTCAGATCCAGAGAAAGAACTAAGTTCTTTGAGAAAGATTAAACTCTTGTATATGATATGATAGGTAAAGCAGATATTTTGATCTCTGATTTTTCTTTACCTAGGGTTTTGAGGAGAAAGATCTTTCTTTTTTACTGAGAATTAAATTCTCGATTGTTTTTTTGTGGAACCTTTTGAGAGCGTTCTGTATTTTTACAGAAGCTTTTAGGGGGTCTCCTCCTTTTTAATTTAATCTCTTTACTCCTATTTATAGGAGAAAAGAAAAATCAATCTGTTGGAGGAAATCTCTCATTAAGAGATCATGATTGATTTAGAATCAATCGAAATGATCTTAAAGATCAACCGGTGAATTTTATTTACCATTGGATTTTAATCTAAGAGCTCTCTGTTTTACAGAGAAGATCATTCTTATTTATTTAACAAAATTAGTAAAATATTTTCCAAAGATGGAATTTAATTCTATCAGATGATCAGATAGTGATTTTATAATCACCGTTGAATTTTTGATCCAAAGGTCCTCTGTTTAACAGAGAAGATCTTTCTTATTTTAGAAAGATCAGGGAAATATTTCCCACATAGAATTTAATTCTACAATATGAATATCTTTTTAATTTAAAAAGATTAGGAAGATATTTTCCTAACATAGAATTTTTTTCTATTACATAGAATTTAATTCTATCAGATAGTTTAATTGGTGATTTTATCACCATTGGATTTTAAACCCAAGATTCTCTGTTAGAGAAAGATCTTTCCATATTAGAAAGATCAAGAAAAATATTTCCCAAATAAAATTTAATTCTATCAGTTGATGATTTTTTTAATCACCATTGGATTTTTAATCCAACGGCTCTCTGTTTAACAGAGAATATCTTTCTTTTTTAGAAAGATCAGGAAAAATATTTTCTCAAAAATAGAATTTAATTCTATATAGAATTCAATTCTATCAGAAGCTAGTGTTTTAGGAAGGTGTTTTCACGTGATTATACGTGATCCTAGTGTGGGTTTTAACCTTTTTATATTTAGCGCTCATATGCTTTGCATATGAACGTTCACGTGTTTAACACGTGAGGTTAGTTTGGACCTTTGGTTATTTATTTCCAGCGCTTATATGCTTTGCATATAAGCGCTCACGTGTTTAACATGTGAGACCTGTGCGATCTTTAGTTATTTATTTTCAGCGTTTATATGCTTTGTATATAAACACTCACGTGTTTAACACGTGAGTCCAAACTGTAGGTTTTAATTCTCCTCAAAGCCAAAACGCTCACGTGCTTTGCACATGGGAGGAATTCGTTTCTTTTTTCTTTTCTCCCGATTTTTTTATAAGGGAACTACAAGCTCTGGGTCAATTTTTTTTTGGCGGGAACAGCAGTCTTCTTGATCACCGTCTACGAAAAACCATTGTATCTCTTAGATGGGTGAGAAGGCCTACTAGATCTACGGAATGGCCGGGGTTCATCGAATTCTATTGAAGGTTCTGGTTCAACCATATTTTCAGTATCAGCTTGTGGTTCTGGAATTTCTTCCAATTCTACTATGCTCCCACTAATTTCTTTTTCAAGAAATTCCTTTTCTAATAAGATGGAATTCCAAGAAACAAAAACCTTTTGTCCCTCAAGGTAGTAGAAAATATATCCTCGAGAAATCTTGGGATATCCCACAAATTTGCATAATACTGATCGTGCATTGAGTTTTTCTTGATTCTACTTCTTTACATAAGCAGGACAACCCTGTATCTTAATAAATTTAAGACATGGTCTCTTACTACTCCATCTTCCATACGGAGTGGATGACACGGATTTGGTTGGAACCCTGTTTATCAGATATGTAGCTGATTCTAGCGCATAACCCCATAAGGAAAATGGTAACTCAACACTACTCATCATAGAACGTACCATATGTAATAAGGTACAATTTCTACGTTCCGACACACCATTGTGCTATGGTATATGTCACGCCCCGCTTCCCAGAGTACGCAAGTTTGGGCACGTGACATAGCCAACCATGCTACCTGTGGGTAGGAAGTATCCATCCACAGTCACATTACGGTTGTAAAGATATCAAGAACAAGATAATAAGCTAATCTAATATATGTCCAAATCCATAACAACAAGAATCAATAAACAATAAGTGCGGAAGCTAATGATCCAATACAATGAAAATAACAGTACGTCCCATAATGCGGGCTCACATCTGGAAATGAAAAGCAATAAATAAACTAAATCCTAAGGACTCACTGTTCAGCCTGCTGGCTGAAGTACTCCTGCTCGGTCGACGACAAAGGTACGGAATCTGGGCCATGCAAAACCCAGACGTCAGCGCGTCATGATATCAAGTATATAGCATAAACATGGTAATAAACAATGCAAGCATGAACATGAATAAAGCAGCAATAAGAAGTAACAAGCAGGGTAATGTGCAATGGTGACTAAACTGTCCTATCAGGTTTTCTACTCTATAGTCTATGAAACCAATTGATGAATCATCGATGTAACTCAATAGTATCCCGTGCGTGCCCGGGACCACGGTCATGATCCTCGGGGCTGAATCCGAGACGTGCCGCTAAGCAGTAAAAGGTAGTAGGATAGATGAGTGATGTCAGCATCATCACTCCGGAGCTGGCCAAGCCCGTAAGACTGATCAGAACAAGTATCGAACTGTTGAGTTACAAGTCGGTTTCACCTTTGATTTCCCCATACCCCCAAGCTATGTATGTCAAGTCAGGTATTCAGTTGTCAAGGACTAATGCCAACACAATATCCGGTAAGAGTAGGTCTGTCTGGATCGACAGCAGGAATGGTTAGGTTTGTCGGCATTAGGCATGAAGTCGTGAGACAAGTAATGTCATGGTACAACAGGATGAGTCGGTATGTATGTATATGTCAGGTGTAGCAGGGTCAGGTCAATATGTCGTGCAATCGGGTAAGTGCTCACAACAGGTATACAATCAATAATGAATAACAGCAGGAAACAGTAATTAATCACAATGTTCCATATAACTACAGCGATGTTTGTATTCTCTTATTAACAGGTTCAATCATCTTTAGGGTGCAAAAGCCACAAGGTAAAGCAATATTCACAATTATAAATTAAGGAACTACATGAAATTATACTAAGTATAATAATTATCTCAAGAATAGTTTAACAGTTCAAGCAGATATGATTCAGTCGTTTTATTTAGTTAAAGCATGGATTGATGTGGGTTAATGAATTACGAGGAACGGTTGTACGATTCCATTATGAGGACAACAGCAATATTACGATATCAAATGCCGTATCTAAGTTACGGTATTAAATAGTTTGAATTAAATTGCGTGGCAAGACTAGATCTCGCACGCTAGCATGTTCAAGCAAGTATTCAGATACTTGCCTCGACGGTCAGCAGACGGAAACCCGGATGCGATGTCGGCAGAAAACGCGATATGAAAGCACTGGCCACGGATCGAGTCCCAACAGAGGTCTACGGGATCACATGGACCAGGGGACTTCGCTGGAGCGTCGGGTTCGTCAGACGGCACGGTCGGATTCCGGCAAAAGTTATCGGCAACAAGTTAGCAATAAGATAAACATACAAGATCAGCGGGGTTTTGCACCAAAGGGAGTAAAGTGATGCTTACAGAGGAGAAACAGGGGTAACTATGACGGGCCCGACGACGATGGACCCACCGGCGGTGAACAGGAGGTGCGGCGAGGGTGCTGGAACGGCTGAAAGGGCTCGGGGTCGCTGGAAAGGGGTGCTGCGGTGAGTGGGGAAGAGTGTGGTCGGCTCTGGTGGTCGGGGGAGAGAAGGAGGTGGTCGGAGGTGGTGTCGACGAGGTCGCCGGCGCGTTTCTCCGGCGAACAGCGGGGTAGGCGATGGGTTAGGGCTTGTGTTGGGTGTTCCGGCGAGGGGAGGAGGGAAACGACGACGAGGTCTGGTCGAGTAGGGTGGGAGGGGGTCGCGGGAGGCGTCGGCGGCGAGGGGCGGCGTCGACGTCTCCTATGCAGGGTTGGAGGCGAGGTCGGGAATGGGTGCAGGTGCGGGATCGTCGGGAGAACAGGAGAAGGAGGGTGCGGCGGTCTCGTGGTGGCGAGGGAGGCGACGGCGAGGTCTTGGGGAGGTCGGCGGTGAGGTCTGCGGTGAGCTAGGGTTAGGGTTTGATGGGTTCTCTCGTGATGGGTAATGAGGGAGGAGGCGGCTGCATGATTTTAGAAATATAGGGGAAGAGAGAGAGAGGTTGATGAGATAGAGAGAGAGGGAGATTTGAGAGAGGTTGAGGGAGGAGAGAGAGAGAGATAGGGAAAAGGAGGTGGGGCCCACGCGGTGGGTTGGCGGCCTGTGATTGGCCACGAAAGGATTTGAGAATGAAATGTGTTAGGATCTGTGAGGGATTTAAGTTAAGGAATTTAGATTCGTATATAGATATAAAGTTTTATATATTAAATTAAAATGGGCCCTTTTTGGCGCGAAATGAAACATTTCCAAATCGCGCCCGGGTTGCGCCCAAATGTTCCAAATTCAAATTATAGGATTTTAAGCGGGTTCCAAATTTTGAAAATAGGTGTTTAATGATTAAAATGCATGCCCCCAAGTCGGACACTTGCGCGCGCGCGTAGTCGCCCAAACTTGCCCGTTTAGCCAAACGGAACGGAATCTCGACACGCGGACGCTACCACGCGACTAGTGGCGACGAGTAGGCCAACATGGACATCTTAAATTTCTTTTTAGGAGTTAAAATTTTTTATGTGCCAAAATAACTTAACCGGGTAAAATTTAGCAACAAACACCAGAAAATCAGGAAAATTGGAATGAGCAATATATAACCCTCAACTAGTAATATAACTAGTATTATTGGGCTCGGGTGTTACATCATACCCAACTACAAAAGAATTTCGTCCTCGAAATTCCAAGAATATAAGATAGCTAACTACTGGAAAAGATGAGGGAATTTCTGCCGGATCTCGTCTTCGCGCTCCCAAGTGGATTCTCCATGCGATCGGTTACCCCAAGAAACTAGCACAAGAGGGATAACCTTGTTCTTAAGAACCTTTTCTCTCCGATCCTTGATTTCAACTGGTCGCTCCTCAAAAGTCAGGTCCTCCCGAACGGTCAACTCCGAATGATCCAAGACATGAGTCTCATCACGAACATACCTCCGTAGTTGAGACACATGAAACACATCGTGAACTCCTGCTAATGACGGTGGTAACGCCAACCTGTACGATACCTCTCCAACACGCTCCAATATCTCGAAGGGTCCAACGAATCGGGGACTAAGCTTTCCCCGACTTCCAAAGCGAATCACCCCTCTAGTCGGTGATATCTTCCGGAATACCAAATCACCCACGGCGAACTCCAGAGGTCTTCTTGACGTGTCGGCCCAACTCTTCTGTCTGTCTTGAGCTGCCTTCATATGCTTCCTGATGGTATTCACCTTCTCGACTGTCTGTACCACCAAATCTGGTCCCAGTAACCTTCGTTCACCAACATCATCCCAACAAACAGGTGAACGGCACCTACGACCATACAGTGCTTCAAACGGGGCCATCTGAATAGTTGCTTGGAAGCTGTTGTTGTACGAAAACTCCACCAGGTGTAGATGATCTTCCCAAGAACCTTTGAAGTCCAACATGCAAGCCCTCAACATATCTTCAAGGGTCTGGATCGTTCTCTCTGATTGTCCATCAGTCTGAGGATGATAAGCTGTGCTAAACTCCAATCGAGTCCCCAAACTTTCTTGTAAACTCCTCCAAAAGTGCGACAAGAACCGAGTGTCCCGATCGGACACGATGCTCTCCGGTACTCCATGCAATCTGACAATCTCCTGCATGTACCGCTCTGCCAAAGTCTCTGTCGATTGACCAACCCGAAAAGAAATAAAGTGAGCTGCCTTGGTCAACCGATCGACAATCACCCATACAGCATTGTTGCCCTTTGGACTCCGCGGTAAAGTCGTCACGAAATCCATGGTTATATGTCCCCACTTCCATTGAGGAATCGGAAGTGGTTGCAACAAACCAGCAACCCTTTGGTGTTCAGCCTTGACTTGCTGACATACCAAGCATCTAGCCACGAAGCAAGCAATTTCCTTTTTCATACCTTCCCACCAGAAGTGCTGTCGAATATCTCGGTACATCTTTGTCCCTTCTGGATGTACAGAGTAAGCTGAACTGTGTGCCCCCCTTCATAAGCTCTTCACGCACATCTCCTTTTGGCACACACACACGGCTACTATATCTCAACGAACCATCTTCATAGATCAGTAAATCGGTTCGCAGTCCGGCTTCAATCTGCTCTCGAAACTTTTGTAGTCTAGGATCCTGCGATTGTGTCGCTTTAATCTTCTCAACTAAGGACGATTGTACTTGCAACTGCACAAACAGTCCTGTAGCCCGCGGTAGCACAACCTCCAAGACAAATCTCCGAAAATCCTCGATGATCTCCCTCTGTGCAGTCAATAACTGAATTGCTGGTAACCGACTTAGCGCATCTGGCACGACGTTAACTTTTCCCGGATGGTACTTAAGATCAAGGTCGTAGTCGGCCATCAGCTCCAACCATCTGCGTTGCCTCATGTTCAACTCCTTCTGAGTGAACACATATTTCAAACTCTTGTGATCCGCAAAGACTTCAACTCTCTCGCCCAGAAGGTAGTGTCTCCAAATCTTCGGGGCGAAGATCACGGCTGCAAGCTCCAAGTCGTGAGTCGGATAGTTCTTCTCATGAGTCTTCAGCTGTCTCGATGTGTAAGCGACGACTTTCCCGTTCTGCATTAAAACACATTCCAGTCCCTTTCCAGATGCGTCGCTATGAATCACCAGCCCTTCTGAATCATCCGGTACGGTCAGGATGGGGCGGTTATCAACTTCTGCTTCAACGTCTCGAAGGCCAATGCACATCCATCCGTCCAAACAAACGGTACCTCCTTACGCGTAAGCTTGGTTAACGGCTCATCTAAACGAGCGAAGTTCTCCACAATCTTCTGTAGTAACCGGCGAGTCCAAGAAAACTTCTTATCTCCGCAACATTCCTTGGAACAGGCCAAACCCGAACTGCTGCAATCTTCTCGGGGTCAACGGCGATTCCATCGCCCGACACGACATGCCCCAGAAACTTCACTTCTTCCAGCTAGAATTCGCACTACTCATCTTCGCATAAAGCTTCTCCTGCCTCTACATCAGTAGGACCCAATGCCATTCGGATCGCAAATCCAGTTTCGAGAATACCCTCGCGCCACTAAGCTGCTCAAGAGTTCTCCAATGCGAGTGATCGGGTACTTGTTCTTAATAGCCACCCGGTTCAATTCTCGATAATCAATGCACATCCTTCTCGTGCCATCCTTCTTCTTCACTAAAAGAACTGGAGCTCCCAAGGTGAGTTGCTGCTTCGAATTCATCCCTTCTCGAGTAGTTCACCAACTTGTTTCTTAACTTCTTCCAATTCCACCGGTGCCATCGGATAAAAGATTTTGATACTGGCGCTGCACCAGGAATAAGGTCAAACGCAAATTCCACATCTCGCTTCGGCGGTAAGCCCGAAATATCTTCAAACACATCCATAAAGTCGCGGACAACTGCCGGCTCTTCATTACTTTCCACTACCATAGCCGCAAGAACACTGTTCGTCGGCCTAGCCCTAAACTCGACTGGCCCGACAGAATTGCTTTCTCCAATGAAGGTAAACTTAGGATGTCCGGAAATCTGGAATTTACCTTCCTTGCCCTACAGTCCATGTGGGCGTGGAAAGTGCCAAGAAAATCCATCCCCAAAACAATCTCATAACTGCCCGTATCTATCACCAAGAAATCTGCAAAAAGCTCCTGTCCGCAAACAACGACTGTACAATCTCTACATTCCTTACTAGCTATGATTTTCCCATTCCCAGTGTGTATGTCCCAAAAACTAGACAGGGTTGTGCAGGTAATCGAGTGTGCAGTTATAAACTTGGATGACATAAGCAATGGGATGCTCCGAAATTAAGTAATGCCAAAGCAGGAAAACCATGAACGAGTAAATTACCTGAAACCACTTCTCCCGATACCTTAGCTTCTTCCGTTGTCAACACGAACGCTCGAGCCTGCTGTGGTCCTTGAGTAAGCGGTTCCTGTCCTTGGAACGGTCCCTGCGGAGGCTTCTGTGTATCATCCTTTATGCGAGGCTTCGACGGACAAGCATCAACGGTGTGATCTGCCGCTCCACATCTCAAACAGAGTCCCAGCCTCAAACGACACTCCCTTCGCACATGTCCGGGTTTATGGCAGTGGCTACAGATCACGCTCCCCTTCGATCACCCACAATCATTTTCTTCATCGGTGCTACGCTGCGCCTGTTCACTGGAATACTTCTACGTACCGACGTTTGGTTCAGTGCAAAAGCCGGTTCCAGCTCGATCTGTTCCTTTAGACTCTCCAGCAATCCCCTTATCACTATACGCCTGGCGGCTAAGACCGCACTTCTTTGGTCCATCTTCAAATTCGTACCTGCCATGAATCCTGGAAATCAAAGTACCCAACATTAGCATGATGATAGATTCTGAGTATAGATCAAGGCTAGAACTCCAAGATACTTAAATAGAGTACTGCATTGTAGCTATGCCGCGGTATCATAGCCGCAATTACTTAACTCCACCCAAGTCGCCTAAGTCCTAGAGATAACAAGAAATTAGGTTTTTGAGTTGACAAATGCAAAGTAAGTTTGCACGTCGACATGATCCGGAAGAATGATTCAAGGATAGTAAAACGGTCAAAGTGGCAGGACATGTTTCCTAATCACGGGTATTATGATTCGTGTATCGGGTGCAATACCCAACTACAAGAATCAACCCAATTAACCTATGTCTCTGATACCATAAAACCATGTCACGCCCCGCTTCCCAGAGTACGCAAGTTTGGGCACGTGACATAGCCAACCATGCTACCTGTGGGTAGGAAGTATCCATCCACAGTCACATTACGGTTGTAAAGATATCAAGAACAAGATAATAAGCTAATCTAATACATGTCCAAATCCATAACAACAAGAATCAATAAACAATAAGTGCGGAAGCTAATGATCCAATACAATGAAAATAACAGTACGTCCCATAATGCGGGCTCACATCTGGAAATGAAAAGCAATAAATAAACTAAATCCTAAGGACTCACTGTTCAGCCTGCTGGCTGAAGTACTCCTGCTCGGTCGACGACAAAGGTACGGAATCTGGGCCATGCAAAACCCAGACGTCAGCGCGTCATGATATCAAGTATATAGCATAAACATGATAATAAACAATGCAAGCATGAACATGAATAAAGCAGCAATAAGAAGTAACAAGCAGGGTAATGTGCAATGGTGACTAAACTGTCCTATCAGGTTTTCTACTCTATAGTCTATGAAACCAATTGATGAATCGTCGATGTAACTCAATAGTATCCCGTGCGTGCCCGGGACCACGGTCATGATCCTCGGGGCTGAATCCGAGACGTGCCGCTAAGCAGTAAAAGGTAGTAGGATAGATGAGTGATGTCAGCATCATCACTCCGGAGCTGGCCAAGCCCGTAAGACTGATCAGAACAAGTATCGAACTGTTGAGTTACAAGTCGGTTTCACCTTTGATTTCCCCATACCCCCAAGCTATGTATGTCAAGTCAGGTATTCAGTTGTCAAGGACTAATGCCAACACAATATCCGGTAAGAGTAGGTCTGTCTGGATCGATAGCAGGAATGGTTAGGTTTGTCGGCATTAGGCATGAAGTCGTGAGACAAGTAATGTCATGGTACAACAGGATGAGTCGGTATGTATGTATATGTCAGGTGTAGCAGGGTCAGGTCAATATGTCGTGCAATCGGGTAAGTGCTCACAACAGGTATACAATCAATAATGAATAACAGCAGGAAACAGTAATTAATCACAATGTTCCATATAACTACAGCGATGTTTGTATTCTCTTATTAACAGGTTCAATCATCTTTAGGGTGCAAAAGCCACAAGGTAAAGCAATATTCACAATTATAAATTAAGGAACTACATGAAATTATACTAAGTATAATAATTATCTCAAGAATAGTTTAACAGTTCAAGCAGATATGATTCAGTCGTTTTATTTAGTTAAAGCATGGATTGATGTGGGTTAATGAATTACGAGGAACGGTTGTACGATTCCATTATGAGGACAACAGCAATATTACGATATCAAATGCCGTATCTAAGTTACGGTATTAAATAGTTTGAATTAAATTGCGTGGCAAGACTAGATCTCGCACGCTAGCATGTTCAAGCAAGTATTCAGATACTTGCCTCGACGGTCAGCAGACGGAAACCCGGATGCGATGTCGGCAGAAAACGCGATATGAAAGCACTGGCCACGGATCGAGTCCCAACAGAGGTCTACGGGATCACACGGACCAGGGGACTTCGCTGGAGCGTCGGGTTCGTCAGACGGCACGGTCGGATTCCGGCAAAAGTTATCGGCAACAAGTTAGCAATAAGATAAACATACAAGATCAGTGGGGTTTTGCACCAAAGGGAGTAAAGTGATGCTTACAGAGGAGAAACAGGGGTAACTATGACGGGCCCGACGGCGATGGACCCACCGGCGGTGAACAGGAGGTGCGGTGAGGGTGCTGGAACGGCTGAAAGGGCTCGGGGTCGCTGGAAAGGGGTGCTGCGGTGAGTGGGGAAGAGTGTGGTCGGCTCTGGTGGTCGGGGGAGAGAAGGAGGTGGTCGGAGGTGGTGTCGACGAGGTCGCCGGCGCGTTTCTCCGGCGAACAGCGGGGTAGGCGATGGGTTAGGGCTCGTGTTGGGTGTTCCGGCGAGGGGAGGAGGGAAACGACGACGAGGTCGGGTCGAGTAGGGTGGGAGGGTGTCGCGGGAGGCGTCGGCGGCGAAGGGCGGCGTCGACGTCTCCTATGCAGGGTTGGAGGCGAGGTCGGGAATGGGTGCAGGTGCGGGATCGTCGGGAGAACAGGAGAAGGAGGGTGCGGCGGTCTCGTGGTGGCGAGGGAGGCGACGGCGAGGTCTTGGGGAGGTCGGCGGTGAGGTCTGCGGTGAGCTAGGGTTAGGGTTTGATGGGTTCTCTCGTGATGGGTAATGAGGGAGGAGGCGGCTGCATGATTTTAGAAATATAGGGGAAGAGAGAGAGAGGTTGATGAGATAGAGAGAGACGGAGATTTGAGAGAGATTGAGGGAGGAGAGAGAGAGAGATAGGGAAAAGGAGGTGGGGCCCACACGGTGGGTTGGCGGCCTGTGATTGGCCACGAAAGGATTTGAGAATGAAATGCGTTAGGATCTGTGAGGGATTTAAGTTAAGGAATTTAGATTCGTATATAGATATAAAGTTTTATATATTAAATTAAAATGGGCCCTTTTTGGCGCGAAATGAAACATTTTCAAATCGCGCCCGGGTTGCGCCCAAATGTTCCAAATTCAAATTATAGGATTTTAAGCGGGTTCCAAATTTTGAAAATAGGTGTTTAATGATTAAAATGCATGCCCCCAAGTCGGACACTTGCGCGCGCGCGTAGTCGCCCAAACTTGCCCGTTTAGCCAAACGGAACGGAATCTCGACACGCGGACGCTACCACGCGACTAGTGGCGACGAGTAGGCCAACATGGACATCTTAAATTTCTTTTTAGGAGTTAAAATTTTTTATGTGCCAAAATGACTTAACCGGGTAAAATTTAGCAACAAACACCAGAAAATCAGGAAAATTGGAATGAGCAATATATAACCCTCAACTAGTAATATAACTAGTATTATTGGGCTCGGGTGTTACAGTATATATGGAGGAGTAAGTGGAGAGAGAATTCCATTCTCTTTTAGGAATTCAAGAAATTCGGTGCTTAAGTATTCTCCATCTCAATCCGATTGAAGTATCTTAATACTTTTACCGTTTATTTTTCTACTTCATCCTTATATTCTTTGAACTTTTCAAAAGTTTCGGACTTATTTTTCAACAAGAACACATCTCCATATTTTGAAAAATCATCGATAAAAGTAATGAAGTAAGAATAACCACTTCTTGCATGTGTAGATATTAGACCACATACATCATTATGTATGAATCACAAGAGTTCAGTATCTCTTTCTCCATGTTCTGTAAACGGAGTTTTGGTCATCTTACCTTTTAGACATGACTGATAAGTTACATAAGATTGATATTCGAACGAAATCAAATATCCTTCTTTATGTAACTTAGTCAGTCTTGTTTCATTGATATGACCAAGTCTACAATGCCATAAGAAAGTTTCATTCATGTCTGAAGTTTTTCTTTTGTTAGTATGTTGAATACTGAAAATTGTATGTTGATTCAGGACGTAAATACCGTTATTTAATGTTCCGTACCCAATCAACTGTTGATTTATGTGAATGTTCATAATATTACTTTGCAACAGAAAATGATATCCTGCTTTATCTAATAAAGACATTGATATTATATTACATAACATGTTCGGTACAAAATAACATGGTTCCAAAACCAATATACATCCTGAAGACAACCCTAAGTGATACTCTCCAATAGCTGCGGCATCAACACTTGAACCATTCCCAACGCGGAGAGGCATGCCACCTTTCCTCAAAAACTTGCTATTTCTCAGCCTATGCGGGGAATTACAGATGTGAGAACATAACCCAGTATCCAATACCCAGAAATCAGAGTTAATTGAAAAACAATTTTCTGTGACAAACACATCTGAAGTAAAAATATCAACATGCTTCTTTTCCTTGCGTTCGGCGAGATAAGCCTTGCAATTTCTTCTCCAGTGTCCAGTCTTATGATAATGGAAACATTTGCCCTTTCCTGTTCCCGCATCCCCAGAAGTGTCCTTACCCTTCGCTTTTTTAACACCACCTCTCGGCTTGGTGGGTTTCTTCTTCTTCATTCCCTTTGCCTTATCTTTGGGGATAGAAGAGGAAGATTGCCCAACAAGAAGAGCATGTGTTTTTTCTTTCTTAAAAGTGCTCTCAGCGATCCTCAATATATTGAGAAGCTCAGAGAGAGTCCTCTCCATGTTGTGCATGTTGTAATTTAGCTCAAACTAAGTATACGCGAAAGGAAAGGACTGTAGAAATAAATCAGCATATAGTTCATTTTCCAGCATCCAGCCTAGGTCTGCAAGCTCTTCAATAACGCTAATCGTCTTTAGGACGTAGTCCCCAAAATATGATCATGCAACCATTCTCATCTGAAACAATTTCTTAGAGCTCTCGTATCTAGCTATACGAGATTGCTCTCCATACATGTCCTTTGTATGGAGAAAAATAGACTGTACGTCCATCTTCTCATGCTGCCTCTGATACTCATTATCCATCGAGGCCAACGCGAGGCACTTGGCTGTAGTGCAGTCTTGATCCCATATTTTGCGGATCTCCTTATCCGCAATTGAGGAATCAGGTCCTGGGAGCTTGGGTGCGAAGGTAGTGAGAACGTATGCAACCTTGTCATAAGTTAGGGCAATATTAACGTTCCTCAGCCAGTCCTTATAGTTAGGTCCCGTGAGTTTGTTCTTATCTAGTAGAAGCTTACGTCCCGTCCCGTCATTGCTTGCTGCCTGTTAGAGAGAGAAAAGAAGTACTCAGTGTGTGTTCTTGCAAGATTAGAATGGTTTATTATCTGATCTAATCAGGATGGCTCTCACTGTTTTTTCGAATTCTCCTTAAAATCTTAAAAAGAGAATTAGCCAGGATTAATTGCACCCTACAATTTCGCTAACCGGTCAGCCAGGCCAGTGTTGGTACTCTGAGGGAGTCTCTCCGTGTTTTCGTACGGAACTAATTAAATAATCTCGTTTCCACAGAGGCGTTACCCCGTTAACACCTTTCTAGACACCTACTGGATTAGCTAATTGTAAAGTGTAAAATTCTCCCGAGAGTAACACTTACTCACAGTTGAAATCGGGATCCAACTATCACACAGAAGATATGCAATCTCATTGCAAATTTCAACAATTGAAACTCCCGATATGGTTTTTACCCCTAATGACTTATGACCTTGATGAAGGCCAACAAACCATAAGCCGCTAGTCAAGTTCTACCCGTAATTTCGTGACTAATTTAAACCCATCCATATAACCTTTGATGAAGGCCAACAAGGCTATGCGAATATCCTAACTAATCGCATCATATACGGCAAATGAGTATAACTTAGCTACCATACACTACGCCTTGACGAAGGCCAACAAACATAGCATGAATACTAAGTACTCTACCCATTTGAAATGACGGAGGGCTACGGCTAGTTTTGATGAAAACTATTAACATAATGAACTTGATATCATTGTAGAAACCGAATGATGTGAAATGGAGTGGCTTAAGCTCCGCTTTAAAACAAGTAGTTTTGAGAGAGAAAACCAAATAGTTTCAAAATTTGTTTCTACAATATCATTTTAGGTTTATTTACTTTACATTAATCATATTAATGCAGTCCCAACATTTAGTTCCTAGTCACACCAAAAAACAAAAAAGAAAATAGAACATACATATATGCCATCCGCATTCGCCACGGGGTCCCGGGTCTTCACCGTATGGTTACTTAACTTACGGCAGGGCTGGGGCAGGGCTAGCACGGATGCAAAACATATATATCGTTTATTTATATATATCATATATATAGTCATCACAGGCAGTATAATGATCACATCACAGAAACAAATGAAAACGGATATACTGGAAGTTCCGCTTTCGATCGAGCCATCAAACGAAATGTGAAGTTCCATGTTCATGTGAATAGCCACTAACCCATCTATCTTAGATCCCTGTGAGTACGGTAAGCTACCCACCAATCCTATAATTAGGTGACCCGGGTCTCAACTCCTTGAAATGGACACCCTTTAGATTCTAGGACCCGGTAACTTGAGCACCCCGCCTCAGGACAAACCTAGATGCGGAAAAAGTAAAATATATATCGAATGGTGATATCAACCTCAACCTGGAAGTGTCCCAATAAAAGAATATATACATAAAAATTTACATCGAATGAATTACAAATTACATACAATACTTGAATGTAAAAACGCCATTCTTAGCTATTCACACGACGATCCGTTTTCCATTTGAACAATCACACCACATTCCAAAATGCGCAACCCCGTCTAATTTTCCATAAAGAAATTAGCAAGGTTTATTAACGCATTATTACAGAAAAGAAATGAAAAAAAATCCATTACCCGCAAGGTGGTTCGTTCTAAATTCTGACTTGAACTTCAAATGAACCCCGATGCTTCAAAAACTCCATTTTTTGCACTTAGACGAATTCAAAAAAATATGATTTGAGGTCGAGAGTCTGAACGGACAAACATACTCGACTAATGAGCTCATGGGGTTTCGAAGGGCACCCCAAACCCGAGAGCACTAAGTTTTGGTGCTCTCGGGTTTGACACCCAAACTCGGGGTCACCATTTGGTGCTCTCGGGTTTGGGCGCCTCTCGATCCTCCTCATCAGCGTATTAATTATTATATAACTCTAATCAAGGCCTTGGTCCAAACCAAAACCCACCAGAGTTCAAGTTATGTGCAAAAAATGAGTTTTTGATGCAAATTTCTAAAATTAGTGTTTTCAAAAATGGACTAATGATTTCTTTTGGCTACAAATCACAAGTTGTAATTTTTAGGGATGGATTTGATACCAATGTAAGATAGTTTTCTCATTAGATTGGATTTTAGAATTTTAGCGGAAGCGGTTTTAGAAAAACTAGAGAGCAAAAACTTGGATGAAGCAACTTGATTTAATTTTTTGCTAGGAAATTAAATAAAGAGATATAGGGAGCTTATCTTTGTGTTTTTTCTCTTCTCTAAGTTTTCTTTTCTTTTTAGAAAGTATTGGAGGAAGAAGATAAAGTGTAGAGAATCAAATATATTAATATATCATTTATCTCTTTGTCTTTTCCAATTTGTGGAGAGGGAGAATGTATCAATGAGTCATCCTATGACTCACAAATCCACACCCTTCACCATCCTTCTAAAATGACAAGAAATGAGTGTAATTTATTTAATACACACACACACACACACATATCTATATATATAATTATATTAAATACCTATACTTGTGTATGTATCAAATATATATACCTGTATTCGTATCAAAATACGAATACCGTAGAGAGAGAAAATAAAAGATATAATACTATTGATA
Source organism: Agapanthus africanus (assembly GCA_030015575.1). Lineage (NCBI taxonomy): Eukaryota > Viridiplantae > Streptophyta > Magnoliopsida > Asparagales > Amaryllidaceae > Agapanthus > Agapanthus africanus. Next base: position 888,248,749 of record JASDDO010000024.1, on the reverse strand, counting down.
TTAAATCAACACTTGATTCAATATCCGACAAGTATTATTAAAACGTCCGATTAAAATACGTGCATCATGTACACGTGTTTAATCGAACTCCCATGCATATCATCATACGTACACTACATCATTTCGCCAGAGCTGGGAAACCTTCTATGTTGGACTCTAAAGACTCGAAAATATGCTGGCAGTAGTTCGGGATCATATCCTTAATCACAAGCACGTCAGCGGCACTACCTGTACGTAACGGCTACCCAGGTATATACCGAAAGAAAGGTCGACATGCAAGCTTATCCTAACTCTGCAAATCCAATCAGTAACACTCTCCGTATAGTCCGGTCTTTTCGTCTGAGAGTGTCGCATATCAAGTCTGGAGGGTGGAATCCGTCAGACCCCCAATAACCCGATAAGTCGCACCAATCAATGACCTATAACCACAATAGATACAACTGATAACACTTATCAGTTTATCTCATCCGCCCTTGCCAGGGACATATAGTTACAGTCGATCAGGAACAGTACAACATCAATTCCCCATACCGGGAGAGACGAAACCCTTCCAATCGCTCACTGCTTCTATGTGATTCGGGACTATACCCAACTAAAACCTATTTGCTCGGCTTTTTAAAACCGCGGTAAGGTAATAATCAAAGCACAGTGGGAAATACATAAGACACTATGACAATCTTAAGTCTACAGACTACCCTGTATTTATGTCACTAGAGAACTGATATCTGACGATAGGTATAATACCATCTAGGAGTTCTCGGTGAGTCCGTTCGGTGAAACTCATTCTCTAATGAGCACCTGTATACAATCTTTAGTGTCAAACACCAATGGCTATGGGAACTACCATCGCCCCAGTTGTGCTCTAGAAACGTATACACTAGTCTACTCTGGAGTATCGATGCCCAGTCTTGATGCTCTCACAACTAGGAATATTTAAAGATGTGCTTATAGACTATCCAGGCTCCATAAGTAAGATCTCTATCATAATCCTAAGATTCAAGCAAAGATCCTACGGGATTTATCAACATGTATTAGCAATAGTAATAGCAAGTAGAAACTATATACATGAATGATAAAGGCAAACCAAATAGCATACTATCATATCGAGCAAGACTGTTCTGTACATATATATGTCCAACAATTACAATAATTGCCACTAGGGCATACATATCTAACAAGATGTGGGTAAAATGATAATCAATTGTATTTTAAGACGAGTTTTGAGAATTGTAATGTCTTCTTTATTGCTAACAAGGTTAGCATTAAAGAGATAAACAAATTTTTGGTAAGTTGGACAATCAAGAGTGAAAAAGTTGATCCAGCCTTAGAATTGGAGAAGAGAATTGAGATTGAAGTTTTCGATTTCATTCAATCGAACGAAAGACCCAGTTACGATCTTCTTCTTGACGATACGATCGTAAAGTTTGGATGCTTTGTCATTGATGAAGGCAAAGACTACATTTTCTTCTTCTTCTTCTTCTTCTTCGTCTTGAGTGTAGCTTGTATTCTCATTCTTTTGAATATAGGTATCATTGTCTTCATCATCATATTCTTCTTTTGATTCATGAATGGGTTGAGGAGGAGGAGGAACATGTTGAGAACGTTTAGGACGATTGAATGACAAAGATTTTCCTTCTTCAACGTTTTTTGTCCTCACCATGGTTGTAAAAAAATTGAGTAGAAGGAAACTGGGGTTTTAAAGTAGAGAGTATGCTGGAGGAAGAAAGAGTAAATGATTGAGAATATGAGGGTTTAGAAGTAGTATGTGAATATATAGGAGATAAATGGATGTCCTAGTGGAAAAGGGACCAATTCAAAGGGTCGTAATCCTTCAATTGAAACGTCGGATCAAGGAAAAAAATTGACATATGGACGTCAGCATGGACATCCATAGTCCAATAGATGTCACCATGGACGTCCATTGAGGCATCCTTGCAAATGTTTTCATATTTGCATAGTTTTGGGTTAATTGATTGGCTGTATTTGTAAATTGTGTATCTATTTGTAAGAGTTAAGTAAGAATATTGATTAACAGATAAAGATGAATATTTTATTCATAAAAGTAAACGAACATTACATGACATTATACTTACAATAAAAACAAAAACAAAAAACATACAAACACGAACATAAACTAATACAATACATTTAAAACAAACAAAAGAAAACTGACTAAGAGACATTATTTAGAACGATGGAAATCCTAGAAGCGTGGGAGATGCTTCCAAAACTCCGTCGTTTTTGTCTCTCGTTCTTTGATGAACTCCCCTTTGACCCTGTCATATGCCTGAATTTGAGTGTCATGGACTTCAACTCGGGCGATGAACATGACATGTTCCTCAGGAGGGGGATGAACATAAAATGGATTTGGGTCGAAATGATACCTAGTCTCTTGAGGACCATTTTGGGGTGGTCCTTGATTGACTGGTTCATTCAGAAAGGGATTTTCTTCAGGAATCTCATCGGTCGGAGGAGGGGGAAAGGTAAACTCTTCAAATGGCTCCTCTGATGGATCTTCCTCTGGAGATGGAGTCGAAGGAGAGTGTGGCAGGGTGAACGGTAAGGTTCTCGACGGTTTGGAAGTCAATTTCACAGGAGAAATGGGATCCTCCTTCATCTTGATGTTCTGTTTCATAAAGGAGGAAGAGCCCTTCTCTACGATAGGGGAGTTCCTAGTACTGATGGTCCTTTTAGACATTGTGTAGGGTTGTGTAGGATTTGTGTGTTATTGGTAAGGAAAAGTGAATTGAAGAAGAAAGAATTCACTTTAATTTATAGAGGCAGAGAAAAACTGTAGTAGGGAAGTCTTAAAAACTGATCAATCGGTTTCTAAAACATTTAAAAGTTATTGAAATTTCAAAATTTCAAAAACCGATGCGGTGAGTTATCAAATTGCACGGCAGTTTGAACATCAGACCACCATTGAGACGTCTGCATGGACGTCTATTGTGACGTACAAGGCCCTACGAGACTTATGGTTTGGTTGAATATCCTAAGTTTTTATTGATAAAGATTCTAATGTTTTAGTTTTCTAATTCAAGAATGTTGAGTTCACATCTTATTTGAACAAAACGAATCATATCTAAAGCTTTAGTGAATATATCAGTCAACTGTGATTCAGTCTATAAATATCGAGCATCGATATGTTTGGTTCTAGAGTGTTGGTCAGTGTTCTTGGTACTGTGCTAATGTTGTCACAAAGTATTGAAATTTTAGAGACTATTTTCTTATAGTCTTCTAAAGTATATTTGATCCAAAGACTCTGGACACAGTATGCACCAGCGGCAATATACTCTGCTTTAGCAATAGACAATGCTACTGAAGCTTGTTTCTTGGAATTCCAAGATACAAGCCAGTTACCTAAGAAATGAGATGTAACGCTAGTACTTTTTCTGTCAGTTTGACTTTCAGTATAGTCAGCATCCGAATAACTTAATAAGTGGAACACATTATTCTAAGATACCATAATTCTAGATTGATTGTGCCTTTAAGATAATGAATGATTCTCTTAACGGCTACTGAATGAGACTCTCGATAATCTGCTTGGAATCTAGCACATAGACACACGCTATACATGATATTAGTTCTACTTGCAGTTAAATATAACAAATTACCAATCATATCTCGGTAGAGTCGTATACTTACCGCCTTTCCAGTTTCATCCTTGGTTAGTTTGGTTGTCGTTGCCATCGGAGTCTCACGTGTCTTTGCATCTTCTAAACCGAACTTTTTGATAAGTTCCCTAGTATACTTGGTTTGAGTGACTAATAGTCCTTCTTGACTTTGTTTGATTTGTAGTCTGAGAAAGAAATTCAATTCTTCCATCATACTCATCTTAAATTCATCTTGAATAAGCTTTGAGAATTCTTGGTAAAGCAGCTCGTTAGTAGGACCAAATATAATATCATCAACATAAATTTGAAGAACTATAATATCATTTCCATATGTTTTCATAAATATGTTCTTGTCAACAACGCCTTTTATATATCCTATCTTTGTTAAGAATATACTTAATCTCTCATACCAAGTTCTAGGGGCTTATTTGAGACTGTACAAATTTTTTTTAATTTTTAAACGTATTCAGGATGTTTATGATTTTCAAATCCTGGTTGTTGTGCTACGTATGCTTCTTTTTCTATTTTACCGTTCAAGAATGCATTTTGGACGTCCATTTGAAAGATTTTAAAGTTTTTGAAATAAGCGAAGACTAATAATATCTTACTAGCCTCGAGACTAGCAAAACGTGCGTAAGTTTCGTTATAATCAATTCTTTCGACTTGTTTATAAACCTGAGCAACTAAATGTGATTTATTCCTTACTATGTTCCTGGCCTCATCTAACTTATTTCTAAAACCCCGCTTAGTAACAACTATTGGTCTATCTTTGGATTTTGGAACTACTTTCTAAACTTTATTTCTTTCAAATTAGTTTAACACATCATGCATTGCTTCTATCCAATACTCATCATTTTCAGCTTCTTTAAAATTCTTTTGTGCTATAACCGAGATAAAGGCTGAATTGATGCATAAGTTAAACGCTGATAATGTAATAACTACTCATTTATCTATATCTTCTATTATTAAGTCTTCAGGGTGGTCTTTGTTGAATTGCCAATATTTAGAAAGAGTGGTATCAATAACTTGCTCTTGTTGTTCCATTAGATTGGCTGCAGCATTATTTTCTATTGATGCATCATCTAAGATTTTTAGCAAGATAGAGTCATCATCATCTATAGGATTTAAGGAGTTAGTTTCATCAAATTGAACGTGCATGCTTTATTGAATGGTTAAAATTTGTTTATTATAAACGTGATAGGTTTTACTGGTTATTGAATAACCAACAAATATACCCTCATCACATTTTGAATCAAACTTTCCTAAGTTATCTAAAGTATTTAGTATATAATATTTACAACCAAAGATTTTGAAGTATTTTATGTTTGGTGTTTACCATAAAATAATTCGTCTGGGGTTTTATGTAAGTATTTTCTAATTATTACCCTATTAACAATGTAGCATGAAGTGTTAATAGCTTCAGCCCAGAAGTATTTAGGTAAATTATTTTCGTTGAGTATGGTGCATGTCATTTCTTGTAAGAACGATTTTTCCTTTCAACAACTCCATTTTTTTGTCAAGTTCTGACACAAGTGAATTTGTGTTTGAAACCTTTCTTATTATAATATTTTTCGAATATTGAGTTTTCAAACTCTCCACCATGGTTACTTCTTATTTTAGATATATTTAAATTCATTTCGTTTAGAATTTGTTTAGAAAATACTTTGAAAATATTAAAGATTTCATCTTTGATTTTTAAGAAAAATACCCAAGTAAATCTTGAAAAGTAATCTATAATAATATAAGCATAATATTTACCTCCTAAACTTGCATTGCAGTTAGGACCAAAAAGATCCATATGAAGCAGTTGCAAAAGAGTATTAGAAGACACATTAGTTTTAGGTTTGAAAGATGTCTTGATTTGTTTACCTCTTCGGCAAAAATTACATAACCTGTCTTTTATAAATTTAATTTTGAGGATGCATTTGAGTAGGTTATTCTTTAAGATTTTGGATAAAATATCCATTGAGGAATGACCGAATCACCTATGCCAAAGTAACACGTCTATTTCATTGTTTGCTATTAGACACTTAATATCTGGATTTTTAAAATCTTGGGTGTAAATAATATATATATTATGATATCTTTTACCAGTAAAAACAACTTTATTATCATATGTAATTTTACAAAATTCCTTTTCGAAAACTATATTATAACCTTTATCAAAAAATTAGCTTACACTAAATAAGTTATATTTTAGATTTTCTATATATAATACGTATTTTGTTGTTGTTGTATTAGATGCACTATTAATGGAAATATCACCTTTACCGATGATCTTACCTCTGTTGTTATCTCCAAAAGTAATATTGCTACATTCTTCTCTTGATAGCGTCTCGAAGTTTTGAATGTTTCCAGTCATATGCCTCGAGCATCCACTATCAAGGATCCAACAACAGCTACATCTTTGGAAGTCCTCATCATCTTGTTCCATGAAACACATATTTGCGACTTCTTCGGCTTCAGAGTTGCTGGAATCCGTATCGTCCCAAATAACCTGAAACGAATGCTTTTCTGATTCTTTCTTAAATTTCCACTCATCCTTGTTGAGATTAGCATACTCCGACTTCAAATGGCCTTCATTATTGCATTCAAAACAAAGAAATGTTTTATTAGCATTAAAAAATTTATTAGATTTATATGTACCTTTCTTCTGAGGAAATTTCCTGGACTTCAGATACTTCCTGAATTGTCTAGCAATATTGACCATTTCTTCATCGTCGCTTTCCTCATCACTAAATGTTTGCTTAGGATTAGACTTACCGATCGAAGCCTTAAACGCGATATTTTTCCTTTGAGTGTCATTCTCTTATTTTTGCTTTAGATCACCTAGTTGCATTTCGTTCGTCTTTAACACGCCTTTTAGGGAGTCAACAGTCAATGTTGTCATATCATTGGCTTCTTCAATAGCAGTGATCTTAGATTTCCATGAGATTGTTAGTGATCTCAACAACTTATAATACTTTTTTTCTCATCGAATTTCTTCCCTAGGTTAAAAAGTTTTGTAATAACGTTGTTGAATTTAGAATACATAGAGTCGATGGTTTCATCGTCTCTCATTTGAACATCTCATACTCGTGCATGAGACGGTTGATCTTACTCTATTTAACTTGACTGGTTCATGAACAGTCTGGAGAGTATTTCAAATCTCATTTTCCATTTGACACATAGAAATTCTATTGAATTCAAAGAACAATGAAGTGCATTCATTGCCTTGACATTTAATATCATTGATCTCTTGTCGGCATCAAATAATGGATTCGTGGTAAGGGCGACAAAGGGTTTTTCAATGATTTCTATGATTTCTAGATCCATACACTGAAGGAAAACTCTAATCTTAGTTTTTCCAGAATTGATAGCTAGTACCATTGAAAAGAGGAGAAAATTTAGTGGTTTTCCTTCCATGTGCTTTGCCATAGGATAGGATACTCAAGAGGTTAATCTTACAAAATAGAGTAATCTTGCTCTGATACCAATTGAAAACAGCTTTAAAGGGAGGTGAATAAGGTTCTATAGAAAACTTAGTGCAATTGTGCAGAATATAAATCAGAGTAAAAAAATAATCACAATTTCATAAACACGGAATACGCGGAAAGAAAATGACACAGAGAATTATTAACGAGATTCACCAACTCTATGGCTAATGTCTGCCTGAGAACTCCTGCTCAGGATTCAACTTCACTGTCCAGTGACTTCTTACGGGTGCATAAACCCAGACCTTTTCCCAGAGTCAAATTTTAAAATCTTTACACTTGCAGACGGTAAACACCTTGACTTTTTCCTAAGGTTCAAGTCCGAAACCCTTACAATGTGAAAATCTTAGACATTTCTTCACTAGGTCGTACAAACAAGATTTCAACAAATCTTTACAAACCAACTATACAATCCTATTGATCTCAGAGGAAAAATCAAGTTTCGATTCGAGGGAGATAATGGATTGTGTTTTTGGAGATTAAGAAATTTTTTAAACGATTCGAAAAAAGGTTTTAAAAGGTTTAAGAAATGGGTTTGAAATACAAACTTCTACGACAAAATCAGAGATCTTTTGATTCTAAAAACTAGAAAAATCTTAAGCCCTAAAAGATCTCTTTCTTTTAAAAGATTAATAAAAATTTAGAACGAGAAAATAAGCAGAGTTTTCAAAAATGACTAAAGAATGAGAAGAACTTGAAAACGTGAATGAGATTATCAAAAATTCATGGTAAAAATTCTTTTGAAATGATTCCTTTATATAGAATTTAAAAATGGACAGTTTGGGCAGTTGTAATAACTGCTCCTAGAAGTTAGAACAATTATTGGCAATTTAAATCCGTTGGTAGTTTGAAATTCAAACTAAAAACAGATTTTTAAAAAGGCTACAACCGTCATGGACGTCTAGAGGTACATCTATGGAGACGTCCATAGAGACATCAGATGTTTGATATATCAGACACATGCTCCCTTTGGATGTTTAAAATATTTTTGAAATAATTTTGATTGGTTTTGAAAACTTTAAAAAGAAGTTTTAAGTAAAGGAATTTAGTATAAAAAATTTAGAACTTGAAAAGAGATTCGAACCAATGAGATCGACTCTAAACTCAAAGAAAATAAAAGTCTTGAATATTCCGTTTGTGTGACTTCTTCGATATTTTCTTTGAATTTGCAATTTTGGTCTTCAGGGTTATTGTTCACTTGATGTTACTGTTGTGGTGCCGATTACAGTGTCGATTGTTCTCTTATTTGACTAAATCTATTGTTTGTAGCACTTTAACATATCTGATATGGTTAGTAACATATAATATTTTTGAAATATGGTTTTTTTAAAATAGTCAAAACTAAAGAGAATGTGACTCATAGGTCAATAAAACTTACATATTTGTTGCTCCTATATATTATTCTTTTCAGCATTATTGCTCTATTATCTATCATAAATTTCATCTACATAAATAATGTGTAATTTATATTTTACCATCGTACTTCATTAATTTTCACTATTATTTTTTCCCATAACATATTAAACTATATACCGCGAAGTTATTTTAGATATATTAGGTGATAATATAGGTGCACTGAAGGCAATTATTGCAATTGCATATGGACCTATATGGATAGAACATTCTTGTCCGAGATAATAGTATACTACCTGGTTTGTTTTTATCATTCATGTGTATAGTTTTACTTGTTATTACGTATCGCTAATACATGATGATAAATCCCATGAGATCTTTGTTGGATTACCAGGATTATGATGGGGATCATAATAGTGGAGCCTGGATAGTCCATAAGCACATCCTAAAATGTTCATAATGGTAGGAGTACCGAGATTGGCCATCGATACTCCAAATTAGACTAGTTTATATATTTCCTGACCTGGTTAGAGAGCGATAGCTAGTCGAATAGCTATTGGTGTTTAACACTGAGAATTATATACAGGTGCTCATTGGAAAATGAGTTTCACTGAACGGACCCATCGAGACCTTTTAAATGGTATTATACTGTAGGGTTGCTAGGCATGCGCACAAGGGTCTACGAGGCATCAACCATGCCCGATTAAAAATTTATCCGTGCCGAACAACCCAAAGCCGGAACTTTAAACTAGGGTTTAGGCGAAAACTAGCATGTTAAACACTTTAACACTAAGTGAGAGGGATTACAACCTTTGTAGATCCGGTCCTTCACTTCTAAACCTCCGTGTTGAGGTCCCTTCGCTGCGATCATCGTGTTCTGGACTCTCGAGAGGCTTCATGAAGAGAATGATGCAACCTTTGCTTCCGATCTTCGATACAAAGATGATCTACCTTGAAGTTTCATTAACACAAGCTAACACACATGAAATGATGTGAACACCCTCATCTAAATGGAAAGGATAGATGAGGATGATGAAGTAGGATTTTTGCTCTCATTTGTTTGTTTTCTATTTCTCACTCATTTTCATCACAAAGATCAAAGCTAGAAAGCTTTGCAAGCAAAGAAGAAGAAGGAAGAAGATGATGAATAATATGATAGGATTCCTTTTGAGATGAATAATGCAAAGAAGATAATGATCAATAATGCAACCATGGTTGTCTAAACCATTGTAGAGAATTAACCAAGGCTAGGGTTTGGGTTAGGTTAAGAAATGAGTCATAACAAAATATCTTTCACAAAACAAAACTAAACCTTCTAGAATCATCTAGAAAGCATTAACCCAAATCAAACCCTAATCTTGTTTAATCTTTACTAAACATGTTGCATTAGTTATCATATCATGTTACAATATTATATATCACATATATAATATTTATTGTAACCAAATAAAATAATACAATGAACATATATCGCATATATATCAATGTATTACCCGAGTGAGAAAAAAAATCTTTTAGTGAGCTAATATTAGTTAATGCAATTTAATATATCATATATATTATTATACATTAAATTATCGAATCAACACTTGATCCGACAATCCGGCTATATCGTATATAACCGACTAATATTTATCCGTACCGATTCATCGAATCAACACTTGATCCGATGACCCGGCTGATATCATATATCGCGAGAATAGAATACGGTATCTCATATCGCATTATCCTCGGTCCCGCACATATCACATATGTTCCCCTACTCCGTTTCGCTTGAGCCAAGAAACCTCTGTGTAGGATTCTAAAGAATCGTCAATACGCCGGCAGTAGGTGATGATCATATCAAACACCCACAAGCTGCAAGCGGACAGCTAAACGTAACAGCCACCCAGGTATTGAGCGCTCAGAAGATCAACAAGCAAGCCTGTACATTCTCCTGTGAATCCAAACAGTAACACTCTCGTACAGTCCGGTCTCGTCGTCTGATATGTCGCATATCTCGCCTAGGGGTGGTAAACGTCAGACCCCGGTAGTTCGATAAGTCGTGTCGATATGAGGTCTATAACAGTTCGAGAAACTACTGATAACACTTACCAGTAAATCTCAGCAACCCTGGCCAGGGATTTCCGGTTATAACCAATTGAACACAGCACAACATCAACTCCTTATACCGGGAGAGACGAATCCCCTCCTATCACTCATTGCCTCCGTGTGATTCGGGACTGTACCCAAAAGCCACCTTTTTGCACGCCCTCTTGGACGTGGTATGATGGAAATCAAAGCACAGTGGGAATCACACAAGACTCTATGACGATCTCGGGTCAACAGACTACTCTGTACCAGTGTCACCGGAGAACTGCCATCTGACGTAAGGTATAATACCATCTGGGAGTTCTCGACGAGTCCGTCCAGTGTACCCAGTCTCCACTGAGCACTCGTACACCATCCTTGATGTCAAACACCGATGGATATGGGATCATCCATCGCCTATCATATGGGTCAAGATGCGTATACGCTGGTCTACTCTGGTGTATCGATGCCCTGTCTCGATACACCCTCGACTAGGATTAGTTATAGGATGTACTCGTCGACTACCGTGGCCCCACTAGTATGATCTCATCATAGTCCCAGTAGTCGAGTACATATCCTAAGGGCTTTATCAACATGTAACAAAGAGACAATCAGAGTACATGTTAAGATAAAGTACAACCAGATAGCATACTATCATGTCGAGCAAGAAATTCCTCCCTATATATGTCCAAGCATCCACTATAATATACATCAAATGTACAGTAATGGCCTCTAGGGCATACATATAACTAACATATACTTATTGTCAGATATCAGTTTTCTGGTGACATGAGTACATGGTAGTTTTTTGACCTAAAATCGTCATAGTTTCTTGTATGTATTCCTATTGTACTTTGATTACTATCCTACCATGGCTCTAATGAGCCATACAAAAAGGTTTTACTTAGGTATAGTCCCAAGCACATAGAGGCAGTGAGAGATCGAAGGGATTCGTCTCTCCCGGCATTATGAGTTGATGTCGCGCTGTGCTTGATTGGTTATAACCATAAGTCATTGGCCAAGACGGTTGAGATGAACTGATAAGTGTTATCAGTTGAATCTTAAGTGGTTATTAGTTTGACATCAGCATGACTTATCGGGTCATTGGGGGTCTGACAGTTTCCACCCTCCAATCCTGGTATGCGACACTATCTGACGAAGAGTCTGGACTGTATGGTGACTGTCGCTGATAGACTTTGATTGCGTACGGATGAACTTACTTATCAACTTTTCTTTTAATCAATACCTGAGTAGCCGTTATGTGCAGCTAGTACCGATGACGTACTTGTAGGTTAACACCGTAAGGGGATTGATCTGAAAGTGTTTCAGATCAATCGGATATGATCCTAACCTACTGCCAGCGTATTGATTAATTCTTTAGAATCCCACGCAGAGGTTTTTTCCACTCAGGCGAAACGATGTAGTGAGCGCAAGGCGATACATGCTGGAGTTCGATTAAATACATGTATTTGATACATGTACATTAATCAGACGTTTAATAATATTAACCGATTTATGTTTAAACCGGATTATTAAATCAAGTATTGATTTAATACACACACACACATACATATATTAGTATTATGTTCAATTTCTATTTCTCTCTCATTTGGTATTTGTATACAATACAAATACGCGTATATGTATACGATACATATACTTTGTGTATATAATACACATACGTACTTTTAGAAGGGACACCTCATTTCTTTTATCATTTATAAAGAAATGACTCATTTCATTTAAATGATAAAGAAAATGAGAATAGTGTAGAGAGGAATGGGCTTCATATTATAATGGTTTAATTACTATTAAAGTATGAAGCATTCTCTCTTTTCCTCACTTCTTCATGCTATTTCTCTCTCCTCTTTTCTTTGTAGAGTAAAGAGAGATAAAAAGAGGGAAAGATGAGAGAAAAATGAGAGTGATATAACTACATCTTTTCATATCATTATCTAGCAAATAATGATATCAAATTTCTTCACAAAGTTTGTTCTTTTGGTGAAGATGAAGCTTGAGTTGGGGTTTTCCTCAATGTGGATCATCTTCGGTGAGGATGTCCGCTTGCAAACTCGTTCCTACGACGACAGAGTCTACCTTAGGTCTTCCACGATTAGGTGGACATGCTACAAAGATTGTAATCCCCTAAACCCCATTCAATTCTTACTAGATTGTTACAACTTCTTATATTTGAATGATTTTGGGATTGGTATTTGGTGCTATGCTCTATGAATTTTTTGTTCATCATTCCACCGCGGTCCGTAAATGTTGCGACCATAGCACCAAATTCAAACAGTTAGGACCAATCAGGATACGGAGGATAAAGGACTGCCTTTCCATCTACGAACAGGGTGTGAGAGGATCCAAAGGCACTACCGAGATCTGGAAGATGATACCAGATTCCCCCGACAAGCCGATTGCATATATTTCATTTTCAGGGGACCTTGTTTATAAGAGCTATACTGAAGTGAAGAATATGATGTCATTTATAATGAAAAATGAGAAACGCATACCTCATGTCATCGAGAACGGCGATGGCAATTGGATGGCCCTTGAGTGGGAAAGCTCAGGTTGGAGCAGAAGAAGAACATTGTTATATAAGAGGTCATGGTGAGATTTGTTTATACTATTCAATACCGAACTGTATTTTGATTTGTTTAAATACGTCTACCTATACGATGATGAATTATCCTGTTTTGCAGAGCCCGTTTGATTTCTGGTGGTATGGTAAAGAGGGTCCCGAAACGGTTATCGATGAACGAGAAGTTCACGATAAGATGTTTAAGCATATGGCGAAGAACTGGAGAGGCTGATTGGAAGAATTTGAGTTAACCGCAATCAAGACGGTGTCGCTATGCGGCTAGCCGGTTGAGCACGGGTCGATCCACAGGGAGATGGTTGTATGTCCTTTCTTGTCTTAGAAGAGTCAATAAAGAATTTGTATGAGTTTGTTCAATCTAACCTATGTGTATTATTTGCAAGTATAAAGTTGTTAAGAAAAAGATACGAGATTATAAGCTAAGGAAATCCGTACTCAAAACCTTTGAGCCGAATCTTGACCAATTGAAGCTAGAGCAATCGGCAACAACGTGGATTAGGGGATTTAAGCGCGGTATTCGTGGAATCCGGCTTATTTACCCTTGTCCTTCTGTTCTTATCTCTTGCTTTCGCCTCCGGCCAAACCGAACGCAACCGGTCGCGGTTAGGAATCACCGTTACCTTGTTAGGGTAGGGTGCCTAACGGAGCGCTTGCGTATCGTTTGGGCGGAGTTCAATGGAAAATACGGGAAAAGGAAATGGGTAAAGAAACGTTAACTTATAATACCGTATTTCTTCTTAACAATAATAATTACATTCATTCACAAAAAGAACCAAAAAGAGAGAACAAAAAGAAAAGAACAAAGAAAAGAAAAGATTACAAGTAATTAAGTGCATGAATAAAATTGCAAGAAAGAAAAGCAAGATAATAAGCAAGTAATCAAAAGCGATAAAAAGAACAAGAAACTAGGACTCAAGACAAGCATGTGATCAATAGCCAACCCTTAAACTTGCAAGCTCAATCAAGAGGTTGCAAGATCAAGGGAAGGGTAGAGAACGCATGTGAAATGAAGTGCTAATTCCATGAAAGAATACGACCCTTGAGATCAATAACTAACCCTTAACCATTCAAGCTCAATGAAGAGCTTGAAAGAGAAAGCAAGAATCTCAAGGGGAAGAAGAAACAAGAGAGAATGATACAAAAAGCCCTCATCTTCATTGATCTCCCACTCAAAAAGCTCTCACTACAATTTTCATGGAAAAAGAATGAAGAAGAAGAAGAAGAAAAAGACTAAATCCTAAAAAGAAAGAAGAACAAAAGAATGACCCTTGTCTTTGGCAAGTTCTGCTGTATTTATAGGCAGGGAAATGAAACCCTAGGGGCAAATTATGATATAAAATGAAGTACCCAAAGTGCCCATGAAAAACGACAGAATGAAGACCCCACATGGCCGCGAATCCGCGGCCAATACCCCTCTTTGGCCGCGGATCCGTGGCCGTCTTGATGAGTTGGGTCGTCGTATTTTTGGTGCTTCCCTGGTTTCTTGTCCCCTGTTGTCTGGTACATATATTTTCTGAAAATACTTTCACATTTCTTCCAGAATTTCTGTTGAGGAAAGGTGGACTTTTGTGTGTGCTTTTGTCATGATTGCCTCAAGCTCCGCGTAGATTTCTTGGAACTTGTTGTTGCCATTGAGCCTTGTGCATGAAGATGACATTGATTTGACATTTTGTCTTCCTAAACTGGTATCTGGCAACATACGGATGACGAGCGGAGACCGTGTTTTCTCAGTGGTTGGCAGGAACCCGGATTTTGTCGTGTTTTCCATGAATTTCACCGTTTTAGAACCGAGAACCTGTATCCTGCAAATATGTAACAAACACGGATTAAAAGTACCTAGCTATAAACAACCGAGCGTAAGAATGGGCGGTATAAAATGCAGTATTCTGTGATGAATAAATACCCCCAAACTTAACTTTTGCTAGTCCCGAGCAAAACCAATTATTCACAAAAAATAAAATCCTAACCGCACTTTCGCAGGGAACGCGATTGCACTGAGCGCGTGCAACAAGCCGTTAAACCTCTAGGTGTCCCTAGTAGGAAGAGTGTTGTCTCCTGAGGGTTTTCAGCGGATACTACCCACAAAATCCCGTCAAGCTAGTGTCATAAGTTAACGTCGATTCTACTCCTACAGTTTAGTATTTACGTTAGAAATTCTATCATCCTAAGTTAGAAATATCCAACCCTTATTTTTCACACCTCCTATCTATTTACCCTTAGATTATATACGTTCCAAGAAAGTTTAGAAAGATGTCGGTTCTCCTGAGTTTTCCTTCTAAAGCGTGGCCTCAAATCAGGGATTTTTATCAACTTTACAGAAAACATAAGTCTTATTCTTCATTTCTATCTCTTATTCAAACATCGATTGTATACCCCTACGTGTGTGTATATTTGCACCCCTACACTCAAGAATTCAATTCAAGCTATAATACCCTTGCCCTAATACCTAATACTACTTCTTTTCATTAAGGATGGACGGATTTGCTCACACACCTTTTATGCGACTATTAATGCTTCCTGAGGCACTAACGGCCGATTACTGAATGTGTGAACTTAAAGCGTAAATAGCAGTTTCCAGGTCTTGACTTTATTCTATTTTTCTTTTTTTTCTTTTTTTTTTCTTTTTCTTTTTCAAGACCGGATATATTTTTCAATATGCTCTTTTGGTGTTTAGCTTTAAATACCGTTTTTTCTTTCATACTAGGCTTTCAGGCAAGAGTATTTCAAGGTATCCTCTACTATCCCAAGTTTCAAGGTGCGTGTAAGTGCAGTTTGTAGGGTATATACTTTCTAAATTTGAACTCAAGAAAAGAAACTATTTTTCAGACTTATCCTTTAGTAAAGCATCAATGCTTTCCCTTCATCTTGACTTAACTAAAGAACTGAACTCAAAATTACCTATTTCTCAAAAAAACTGTAAGGACGTATACTTACCAAGTTTAAACAGAATGAGGGTTATTTTTAGGATTTTCAATTCCTAAGCCTAGAATTTAGTTATTTCTATCATATCAACTAATCTTTCGGAATAAAGATCTAAGTTACCCTATTAGCTAACTTGACGACAAAGTTTTTATATTTTTGGAAAATTTTCGATTTTTATGGGTTTTTAATAAGGTATGCAAATGCAAAATATACAAATGAATGCGAAGGAAGAAAGCTTACCGAGCACACCCCCAAACTTAAACTTGACAGTGCCCTCACTGTCAGGCTACACCAAGAGGGTCAAAATTGTCGGCGCTCCCTAGAAACAAATTATATACAAACTAAAAAACCAAAAAAAATACAAAAAAGGAGTCCCCCCCCAAACTTAAGTATAACAGTGTTTTCACTGTTAAGCATTGAAGTTCAGATTAGGGGGGAAAGAAAACAGTATCAAGCTATACAAGGCCTTACACAGGCCAAGTTAGTACCAACCATTCAAAGATCTTATCGTGATAAAGTAGTGGTTGGTCAAAGAAGGCGTAGAGAAAAGAGATGGAGAATACGCGAGACCGTATGGAGATAGAATCGGGATACGGTCTCGGTATATCAGAAGAAGAAGAATGGCGGAAGGGAGAAAGAAATAGAATACGAACTTGATGGTGGAAATGGATTGAATAAATTAGTACAATCTGTAATGATCGATGTGAAAAGATGGATTGTACTAATCTATCAATATGGCAAGAAATTGGGTCAAATCCCTCAAGATTCGTAAGAAGCCATGGGTACGCCGAACTTGGTAAACCAGACATAGTAAATGAATGTGAGACGGTTTCTTGCAAGGTCGGAACGATGGAAAGAATGGAGGGAAGTGGTTGAGGAAGGTTCTCGGTTAAAGGTTCAGGAGGGTGTACACAGTCAGTGGAAGGGATAGGATGAATTGGAAAATCCGACTCATCAATTATAACTGGTTCATCCTCAAAACTATCCTAAGAATTCTCCTCAAAGTTAAGCTCATCCCTGCCTTTATCATCAATATCAAGACGTATATGAAGTTCGGGAAAAACATTTAATGACTCGGGATGATGATTTGGAGAGAAAAACTCAGTCAAATCTACGGGTTCATCATCCAAAATAGTCCCAGCGTCAATATCCTTAATCAAGTGAAAGTCAATTTTCTCAGACACCTCATCAAAAGCATGGATTTCAATCAATTCAGGTTCTAAGATGGAGGTGTAGAGGTCAAAAGGATTGGGTGTGGTTTCACTTGGCAAGGTCCCTTCACAATTTGGCAAATCAAATACTACAAAGTCGCACAACTCATTAAACATTCTATCTTCAACTGATAATTCATTTGGGACACTTGATAGACTTTCAACACAGGAGTTGTGGGATCCAATTTGAGACGGGTAGGTTTGATTTGGAAGGGTATACAGCTCACTTTCTCCACTCAAATTCACATCCTGTCCTACCGCCTCTTCATACATTGGAAAATTTGGAGCTAGTTGAAAACTAGCTACCGGGTCATTAGGTTGTATGAGGGCGGCCATGGACGCATTCAAATCCATCATCTATTGGCTTGACGCTACCCTAAAGTCTTCCAAGGACTGTTCTAGACTAGACATTGGTTGTGAAGGGGTTTCAGTAAAAGATTCAAAGTTGTTTGGATACTGAAAATTCCCAAATGGCGGTTCAGAAACAATGTCTAGGGAAGGTGAAAAAGTAGGGTAGGACTGGTAGGAATTGAATGGTTGGACAGGGGTAGGATCAACATTTGGATAAGAAGGTGAATGAAATTGTTGATCCCAAGAATTTGAAGTGGTGACAGGAGTGAAAGATCGGCTACGAGATTGTTCAATACGTTCTGCAATAGACATAGGTCTTGGAGTTGCAACATGACTCGAAGAAGGGGTATCAACGTAAGAAGGGGTGAATGTTTGAAATGGTGGATACGAAGTTGATTGCGGAGTCAAATTGTTTGTCCTAGACGCGTCTATCCGATCTCTCAATGAAATTTTTGGCATGGATGGATCGTTCGAAGTTCGGCCAAAGCAAGACCCGTAGGATGTAATGTCTGGTTGTGCGTACCAAAGTTCGGCAAGAGTTTTGCGAGGTGGGGTACCCATGATATGAAGAGAGAAAGAAAGAAAGGCAGAGAAAAGGAAGGGGGAAAATGAATATTTTTTTTTATTAACAAAAGAATGAAGTATACACAAAAAGAATATGGACAAAAACAATCACGACACAAAAATACCACACACCTAATCGTTCTAGGGTTCACCTAGGTCAACTAGACCTGCTCCAGAACTTGATTGTCGAAGTAAAACTGTGTCAAGAAACGGGCTCAAGATACACTGATCACGAGGCCAGGTAAGTGCAGAGATAAGGGGAGGTTTTCCAACGCTTTCGCGAAGTTCCTTAATTAAATAACCCTTTCTCTTTTGGCGGTTGCGCCGTTAACACTTTCCTAGACACCCCGTAAACAATATACCGTTTAGCGAGGTTCTAAACACAGTTAACTTCTCCTAGTGAGCGCGAAGTTCTTAAGACTTAAAGTCTAATTTCTTTTAAAATTTGTGCGGGTAAACGTTATGCTCAAGTTCATGATTTGTGGGCCACGGAAAAGGTGATGAAATCCTTTACCGTATGTTGTGGGGTTCGCTTGCCCTTAAATCCGTATTAATGAATGCAATGCGCAATTCAATAAAAATTCTATAAAGAATCAAAAAATCGTTTTTTAGTTTAAGCGCGGCACTGCAACAAATACGGGTTAGTCAATTTTTGGCGTTTGCTAGGGAACTTGCAAAGAATCCTGCAAAGAATAGTCTATTGGATGCGTCGGATTTGAGAAGAAGGTGTTAGAAAAGTACGTACCGTTAAGTTTTTGGGTTAGGAAACCCCCGTTGAATCAAATCCGGTAAGCTTGAAAAGTTCGCTTGCGCGGGTCAAACTACCCGGATCTTTAGCACTGTACTTTGCAATCACCTTAGCCTTGAATGTACACTTTGCTCCCCACAATCGCAGTTTGCAAATCTGCAAAAATCTGCACTCTTGCCCACAAAAATGATCAAAAAAAACAAAAAGAATATTTTTTTTTCTTTTTATATATATATATATATATATACAAAAAGAATATTAACCCGAATAACAAGAAAAGAAATACGCTACCGTCTCCCCGGCAACGGCGCCATTTGATTGGAAGAATTTGAGTTAACCGCAATCAAGACGGTGTCGCTATGCAGCTAGCCGGTTGAGCACGGGTCGATCCACAGGGAGATGGTTGTATGTCCTTTCTTGTCTTAGACGAGTCAATAAAGAATTTGTATGAGTTTGTTCAATCTAACCTATGTGTATTATTTGCAAGTATAAAGTTGTTAAGAAAAAGATACGAGATTATAAGCTAAGGAAATCCGTACTCAAAACCTTTGAGCCGAATCTTGACCAATTGAAGCTAGAGCAATCGGCAACAACGTGGATTAGGGGATTTAAGCGCGGTATTCGTGGAATCCGGCTTATTTACCCTTGTCCTTCCGTTCTTGTATCTTGCTTTCGCCTCCGGCCAAACCGAACGCAACCGGTCGCGGTTAGGAATCACCATTACCTTGTTAGGGTAGGGTGCCTAACGGAGCGCTTGCGTATCGTTTAGGCGGAGTTCAATGGAAAATACGGGAAAAGGAAATGGGTAAAGAAACATTAACTTATAATACCGTATTTCTTCTTAACAATAATAATTACATTCATTCACAAAAAGAACCAAAAAGAGAGAACAAAAAGAAAAGAACAAAGAAAAGAAAATATTACAAGTAATTAAGTGCATGAATAAAATTGCAAGAAAGAAAAGCAAGATAATAAGCAAGTAATCAAAAGCGATAAAAAGAACAAGAAACTAGGACTCAAGACAAGCATGTGATCAATAGCCAACCCTTAAACTTGCAAGCTCAATCAAGAGGTTGCAAGATCAAGGGAAGGGTAGAGAACGCATGTGAAATGAAGTGCTAATTCCATGAAAGAATACGACCCTTGAGATCAATAACTAACCCTTAACCATTCAAGCTCAATGAAGAGGTTGAATGATCAAGAGAAAGCAAGAATCTCAAGGGGAAGAAGAAACAAGAGAGAATGATACAAAAAGCCCTCATCTTCATTGATCTCCCACTTAAAAAGCTCTCACTATAATTTTCATGGAAAAAGAATGAAGAAGAAGAAGAAGAAAAAGACTAAATCCTAAAAAGAAAGAAGAACAAAAGAATGACCTTGTCTTTGGCAAGTTCTGCTGTATTTATAGGCAGGGAAATGAAACCCTAGGGACAAATTCTGACATAAAATGAAGTACCCAAAGTGCCCATGAAAAACGACAGAATGAAGACCCCACATGGCCGCGGATCCGCGGCCAATACCCCTCTTTGGCCGCTGATCCGCGGCCGTCTTGATGAGTTGGGTCGTCGTATTTTTGGTGCTTCCCTGGTTTCTTGTCCCCTGTTGTCTGTTACATATATTTTCTGAAAATACTTTCACATTTCTTCCAGAATTTCTGTTGAGGAAAGGTGGACTTTTGTGGGTGCTTTTGTCATGATTGCCTTGAGCTCCGCGTAGATTTCTTGGAACTTGTTGTTGCCATTGAGCCTTGTGCATGAAGGTGACATTGATTTGACATTTTGTCTTCCTAAACTAGTATCTAGCAACATACGGATGACGAGCGGAGACCGTGTTTTCTCAGTGGTTGGCAGGAACCCGGATTTTGTCGTGTTTTCCATGAATTTCACCGTTTTAGAACCGAGAACCTGTATCCTGCAAATATGTAACAAACACGGATTAAAAGTACCTACCTATAAACAACCGAGCGTAAGAATGGGCGGTATAAAATGCAGTATTCTGTGATGAACAGAGGCCATAAGAACAAAGTCTTCAAAAAACTTGAATCTGCCAATACGCCGGAGGAGATGTATGCGATGAAGCCGGATCCAAATTGGTCCGACGATTACTGACGTGCCATGGTCAGGCATTACATGAGCCCGGCGTTTACGGTATTTCTTTTGACTATACTTTTCTTTCTTTTGTAGCAACTCAGTAAACAATATTTGATATAACTGCAGGAGAGAAGCGCACGAGGTAAAGCATCTCGCGCTGAATTGCATGATTTACAAGGGAGAGAACAAGAGTTCTCAACAGTTTTGCATCAAATATGTAAGTTTCGACAATCAATATTTTATATTAATACGTTCAAAATATATCTTAGAAATTTATGTGTTAACTTTCTAAATGTAATATGTAGTAAGAAGGCCATGATGGAGACTCCATTAATCGGATCGAAGTTTTCAAGGCCAGATTTGTACGGGACGATGGCATACCTGCATCAGTTACGACTAAGGAGTAATATGTAATACTCCACTAATATCGTGTTATAGGGTTACTAGGCACTGTCACAAGGGTCTATAAGGCATCAACCATGCCGAATTTAAAATTTTCAAGTGCCGAACAACCTAAAGCGAGGATCTTTGCTAGATAATTAGGATAAACAAAGTATGTAAATAACTTTACATCTAAAGGAAAGGGATTACAACCTTTGTAGTCCGCTCCTTCGTTTCATAAGCTCCAAGTAGTAGTCCCTTCGCAGCGATCCATGAACTTCCGGACTCTAGAGAGGCTCCACAAGCCGAATGATCCATGCTTTCTTGAAGTCTTCCTTTTCGAAGATGATCTACCTTGAAGAATCAATAACTCAAACTCTCACTTTTCTAATCAAGTATTAATGAAGTGAACACCCTAATCTAAGTGGCTAGAATAGATAAGGATGATGAAGTAGGAATTTAGCTCTCTTTTTATTTCAATTTCTCACACTTATTCATCACTAACCCAAAAGCTAGAAAGTTTTTCAAGAGGAAGAAGAAGAAGAAGAAATCTATTTGTGATGAATAATGAAATTCTTGTTGTGGTTACAATTGCAACCTTTGGTTAAGAATGAAAGGATTAACCATTGTAGAGAATAAACCATGGTAAAGGGTTTTTGTTGGGTTAAGAAATATCTTCACAAAATATCAACACAAAATATCTAAGCTTAAAACAAAATAAAGTTTCTAGAAGCTTCATGAAAAAGCTAACCCAAATGCTAACCCAAATCAAACCCTAACTTATTTAATCTCCACAAATAATGTTGCATTTGTAACCCTAACTTGTTACAATATTATATATCACATATATAATATATTTTTGTAACAAAAGAAAATAATACAATTAACATATACCGCATATATATCAATGTATTATTCGGTGAGAAAATGAATCAATAAAGCGAGCAAATATTAGTTAATATAATGTAATATATCACGTATATAATTATACATTAAATTATCGAATCAACACTTGATCTGACAATCCGGCTATATCGCATATAACCGACTAATATAATATGTACTGATTCATCGAATCAACACTTGATCCGATGACCCGGCTATATCACATATACTCGGTCGATATCATATATCGCGAGAATAGAATACGGTATCTCATATCGTATTATTCTCGGTCCCACACATATCACATATGTGCTCCTACTCCGTTTTGCCTGAGCCAGGAAACCTCTGTGTAGGACTCTAAAGAATCGTCAATACGCCGGCAGGAGGTGATGATCATATCAAACACCCATAAGCTGCAAGCGGTCAGCTAAACGTAACAGCCACCCAGGTATTGATCGATCAGAAGATCAACAACCAAGCCTGTACATTCTCCTGTGAATCCAATCAATAATACTACCGTACAGTTCGATCTCTTCGTCTGATATGTTGCATATCTAGTCTAGGGGTGGTAAACGTCAGACCTGTTAGTTATGTGTATGCCCTAGAGGCCATTACTATACATAGGATGTATATTGTAGTGGATGCTGGGACATATATAGGGAGGACTTTCTTGCTCGACATGATAGTATGCTATCTGGTTAATCTTTACCTTAACGTATACACTGATTGTCTCTCTGTTACATGTTGGTAAAGCCCTTAGGATCTGTACTTGATTACCTGGACTATGATGCGGATCATACTAGTGGGGACATGGTAGTCCATAAGTACATCCTTCAAAGTCCCTAGTCATGGGTGTATCGAGACGGGGCATCGATATACCAGAGTAGACTAGCGTGTACCTTCTCGACCCATACAGATGGGCGATGGATGATCCCATATCCATTGGTGTTTGACATCAGAGATGATATACGGGTGCTCAGTAGAGACTGGGTACACTGGACGGACTCGCCGAGAACTCCCAGATGGTATTATACCTCACGTCAGATGGCAGTTCTCTGGTGACACTGGTACAGAGTAGTCTGTTGACCCGAGATCGTCATAGAGTCTTGTGTGGTTCCCACTGTGCTTTGATTTTCATCTTACCACGTCCAAGAGGGCGTGCAAAACGGTGGTTTTTTGGGTACAGTCCCGAGTCACATGGAAGCAATGAGCGATAGGAGGGGATTCGTCTCTCCCGGTATAGGGAGTTGATGTTGCGCTGTGTTCGATTGGCTATAACAGGAAATCCCTGGCCAGGGTTGCTGAGATTTACTGGTAAGTGTTACCATTAGTTTCTCGAATTGTTATAGACCTCATATCGACACGACTTATTGAGCTATTGGGGTCTGACGTTTACCACCCCTAGGCGAGATATGCGACATATCAGACGATCAAACCGGACTGTACGGTAGTGTTACTGGTTGGATTCACTGGAGTGTGAGCGGGCTTGCTCGTCGATCTTCAGATCGCTCAATACCCGGGTGGCCGTTACTTTTAGCAGACCGCTTGCGGCTTGTGGATGCTTGATATGATCATCATCTGCTGCCGGCGTATTGACGAGTCTTTAGAGTCCTACACACAGGTTTCCTGGCTCAAGCGAAACGAAATAGGAGCACATATGAGATATGTGCGGGACCGAGAATGATACCAGTATGTGATACTGTATTTGATTCTCGCGATGTGACATTGATCGGTTATATGCGATATAGCCGAGTTATCGGATCAAGTGTTGATTCGATAAGTTGTTACTAATGATACTAGTCGGTTATATGCGATATGACCGGATCGTTAAATCAAGTGTTGGTTTAATGATTTAATGCATAATTATATATATGATATATTACTTTGCATTAACTAGTATCGGTTCACTTTAAATGGATTTTCTCGCTCGGGTGTGCACATTGCATATGCGATATGATTTTGTGCACATGCTTGTATCATGTTTGATGATACATGCCTTTTTAATTAAGTGTATAGAATTAAACCTTGGTTAATGGAATGGTTAGGGTTTGCTATTTGCTTATTCATTTTATTCATTTATTTATTTATCTTTTTCTTATTGGAAAAAGGAAATGAAATGATAAAATGGTGGCTTTTTCTTTTGTACATTCATGAAGCTTCATGATTGCTTTGACTTGTTGACCATTTTGTTTTTAGCTTAACCCTAACCATTGCATCAAACCATGATTAGTTCTCTACACTTAACAATGGTCAAGTTATGATAAGGATTGATATTCTTTTCTTTTCAAATTAATCTTATCATAATATTCTTCTTCTTCTTCCTTGAACTCAAGAAGAAACCTTCACTTCATCAATGGTGGATTGATGAAATGAGTGAGAAATCCAAAACTAAAGTCTACCCACTTCCTATTTCTTCATCCTCTACCTCTTGCCAAGTAGTAGAGTGTGTTTCCCTCACAAGTTTTCAAGACTTGGTGAAGGTGGAGCTCGATCTAGCGATGCCTCGACGTAGATCATCTTCGGCATGGACATCGACGACCTAGCTTGCCCATTCTCCGACGAAGCCGACGCTAGAGCCCGGATTTGATTTGGACAGTGGAGAGGACCTCATCTCGGAGCCGTGGAGGTGGAGGACCGGATCTACAAAGGTTGTATTTCCATATTCCCTTAATTAAGTGTTAACTAGTTTATTTTTCGCCTAGTTTTCTAGTAAACGATCCGTAGTCGGGTCTCTCGGCACCTAGAATTTTTTGAAAATGGCATGTTCGATGCCTTGTGAGACCTCATTAGGGTGCCTAGGAACCCTTCAAGACCCCAGTAACCGATAAGTCGTGTCGATGTGAGCCTCATAACCAGTCGAGAAACTACTGATAACACTTACCAGTAGCACTTTATATCAGCCCTGGCCAGGGACTTCCAGTTATAGCCAATCGACCACAGCACAACATCAACTCCCTATACCGGGAGAGACGAAACCCCTCCTATCGCTCATTGCCTCCATGTGATTCAGGACTGTACCCAAAAGCCACCGTTTTGCACGACCTCTTGGACATGGTAAGGTGGAAATCAAAGCACAGTGGGAATCACACAAGACTCTATGACGATCTCGGGTCTACAAACTAACCTGTACTAGTGTCACCAGAGAACTGCTACCTGACGATTGGTATAATACCATCTTGGAGTTCTCGGCGAGTCCGTTCAGTGTACCCAGTCTCCACTGATCACCCGTACACCATCTTTGATGTCAAACACCGATGGATATGGGATCATCCATCACCCATCATATGGGTCAAGATGCGTATACGCTAGTCTACTCTGGTGTATCGAAGCCATGTCTCGATACACCCTCGACTAGGAACAGTTATAGGATGTACTCGTCGACTACCCTGGCCCCACTAGTATGATCTCATCATAGTCCCAGTAGTCGAGTACATATCCCAAGGGCTTTATCAACATGTGAGAGCAAGACGGTAAACTAATACAAGTCAACATGTTAAGAGAAAGTGAAACCAAATAGCATACTAACATGTCGAGCAAGAAAGTACTCTCTATATATATCCAAGCATCCACTATAATATACATCATATGTACAACAATGGCCTCTAGGGCATATATATAACTAACAATCTCCCACTTGCACTAAAGCCAGCTATTGTATCTCATACCCAACATCCCGAAGAGTCTCTCAAACTGTGTCTGGAGAATGGCCTTCGTGAGTGGATCCGCAGTGTTGTCCTTTGTATCAACTCTCCTGATCTCGATCTCCCGGCGATCAACTATCTCCCGGATCAGGTGATACCGCCTTAGAATATGTCTGGACTTCTGATGGGACCTGGGTTCCTTGGCCAAAATCACAGCTCCATTGTTATCATAATACAAAGGTATTGGATGCTCAATGGACGGAACCACACCAAGTTCAGTGATGAACTTCTTCATCCAGACAGCCTCTTTGGCAGCATTATTGGCAGCGATGTATTCAGCCTCCATCGTCGAGTCTGCAACGGTTTCCTGTTTGGAACTCTTCCAACACACCGCCCCTCCATTGAGGGTAAAGACAAATCCCGAGTGCGATTTTGACTCGTCCTTATCACTTTGGAAGCTAGAATCGGTAAAGGACTCCACCTGGAGTTCTCCGTTACCTTACACCAAGAACATCTCCTTAGTTCTTCTCAAGTGCTTGAGAATGTTCTTCACAGCTATCTAGTGACTCTCTCCACGATCTGCTTAATACCCACTCACTACACTTAGTGAATATGCTATATCAGGTCTGGTACATAGCATCGCGTACATGATAGAGCCTACTGCCGAAGCATAGGGTATCCCTTGTATGCAAGCTCTCTCCAAATCAGTCATGGGAGACATCTCTTTGGAGAGAGTGAGTCCAGAGATCGTGGGTTGGTTCCCACGCTTGGATTCTTCCATACTAAACCTCTTTAGTATGGTGTCAATGTACCTGGATTGAGACAATCCCAGTATCCTTTTAGATCTATCTCTATAGATCTTAATTCCCAGTATGCATAAGGCATCACCTAGATCTTTCATTGAGAATCTTTGTGATAAGAAGAGCTTGGCCGATTGCAGCATAGGAACATCATTTCCTATCAAGAGTATGTCATCCACGTACAATACGAGGAAGACAACCTTACTCTCTGCAACCTTCTTGTACATACAAGGTTCATCTACATTTTTGATGAAGTCAAACTCTTTGAATACAACATCAAAGCAGATGTTCCAACTCCGCGATGCCTGCTTTAACCCATAGATGGATTTAAGCAGCTTGCACACCTTTCCGCTGCTCCCACTGTCTACGAAGCCCTCTGGCTGAGTCGTGTACACGCACTCTTCTAAATCACCATTTAGAAAGGCGGTATTAACATCCATCTGCCAAATTTCGTAGTCGTGGTATGCAGCAATGGCAAGTAGGATCCGGATGGACTTAAGCATAGCCACTGGAGAAAAGGTTTCATCATAATCCACACCTGGTCGTTGACGAAAACCCTTTGCAACAAGTCTAGCTTTGAAAGTCTCCACTTTTCCATCTACACCAACTTTCTTTTTAAAGATCCATTTGCTCCCAATGGGTTTTACCCCTTCAGGAGCAACTTCCAAAGTCCACACTTTGTTGGTGTACATGGATTCCATCTCAGATCGCATTGCATCCAGCCACTTCACAAAGTCACCACTCGTGATGGCCTGCTCGAAACTAGTCGGGTCATCATCTTACATGATGCAATTCTCGCTCCCACCATCAATGAGAAAACCATAGTATCTCTCAGGTGGATGAGGAACCCTACTAGATCAGCGGAGTGGCTTGGGTTTGTCAGGAACTACTGAATCCTTTGGTTCCATCAAATCTTCTGTTGTAGTTTTTTCTGCTGGAACTTCTTCCAGTTCTACCTTAGAGCCACTAATCTGTTTTGCAAGAAATTTCTTTTCTAAAAAGGTGGCGTGTTGAGCAACAAACACTCTTTGTTCCTCACTATGGTAGAAGATATACCTTCACGAATGCTTGGGATATCCAACAAACTTATATAAAATAGACCTTGCCTCGAGTTTGTCCGGTTTTTGTCTTTTGACATAGGCCGGGCAACCCCATATCTTAACAAAATTAAGATATGATCTCTTCCTTTCCCATATCTCATATGGGGTAGTAGGCACAGATTTGGTAGGAACTTTATTCAATAGGTATGCAGCTGTCTCCAGTGCATATCCCCAGAAGGAAATAGGCAGCTCAGCTGTGCTCATCATAGAGCGCACCATATCTAATAGGGTGCGATTCCTCGCTCCGATACACCGTTGTGCTGTGGTGTATATGGAGGTGTAAGCTGAGAGAGAATCCCATTCTCTTTTAGATAATCTAGGAACTCATTGCTCAAGTATTCTCCTCCTCGATCAGATCGAAGGATCTTAATATTTCTGCCCATTTGGTTCTCTACTTCATGCTTATATTCCCTGAATTTCTTAAAAGCTTCAGACTTGTGTTTCATCAGGAACACATATCCGAATCTTGAGAGATCGTCAGTGAACGTAATGAAGTATGAAGAGCCATCCCTGGCATGTGTAGACATGGGACCACATACATCACTATGTATTAGTCCCAAGAGTTCTGTAACTCTTTTTCCGTGTCCACTAAACGGAGTTTTGGTCATTTTGCCTTTGAGACATGACTGACAAGTGTCATAAGATGAAAATTCGAACGGATTCAAATATCCATCCTTATGTAATTTAGCTAGCCGTGTCGCATTGATATGACCTAGTCTACAATGCCACAAGAAGGATTTGTTCATTTCTGAACTCTTCCTCTTGTGTGTGTTTTGTACATTAAGTACTGTAGTTTGGTTGAGAACGTATATGCCATTATTTAACGATCCTGATCCTATCAACTTTTGATTCAGGAATATGTTCATAATATTATCCTGTACTACAAAATTATATCCTTCTTTATTCAATAAAGAAACTGATATAATATTGCATATAAGGGTTGGAATGTAATAGCACTCGTTCAGAACCAATGTATTACCATTTGGTAACACAAGGTGATATTCGCCAACAGCCTTGGCTGCAACATCTGCACCATTCCCTACTCTTACGAAATGATCACCCATTCCCAGTTCTCTACCTTTACGTAGCCCATGCAACATATTACATATGTGGGATCCCGATTCGGTATATAATACCCAGGACGTGGAGTGAACTGAGAAACAGTTCTCGTTAACTAACACACCCGAAGAAGATGCATCAGCATGCTTGTTCTTCGTTTGGGCGGTGTGAGAATCCAGATATTCTCCTATTTCCTGCTCAGTCTTATAACACTTATAAGAAAGAACGGGACCAACGTTCCCCTGCTCAGTATAATATGCGGGTTCAGTCAATACATCCATATTATTATCTTGATTAAGGCCTGACATGGTCGCTACCTGGAGAGAGAGAGAAGAAAACACTTTAGCGTATGCTCTTGTAAGATTAGATTGGTTATTATCTTATTTAATCAGGATGTCTCCCACTGTTTTCATCAAATCTTCCTTCAAACCCTAAAAGAAAAGACTAGCCAGGATTAATTGCATCTTACAAGTTCGCCAATCTTTCAGCCAGGCCAGTGTTGGTACTTTGAGGGAGGTTCCCCGTGCTTTCGCACGGACCTAATTAAAATAAACCTCATTTTCCCAGAGGCATAACCCCGTTAACACCTTTCTAGATACCTACTTGATCGGCTAATTGTCCTGTGTAAAATTCTCCCAGGAGTAACTCTTACTCGCAGTGGGTATCGGGATCCAACTATCTTATAGAAGGTATGCAATCTCATTGCAAATTTCAACACTTGAAATTCCTGATAATATTTTACCCCAAGCATCCCATGACCTTGACAGAGGTCAACAAATCATAGGGTGCTAGTCAAGTTCAACCCGTCATTTCTTGATTGAATCAAACCCACCCGCATGACCCTTGATGGAGGTCAACAAGGCCGTACGACTACCCTAATCCAATCTGCATCATATGCATAAACAGATAAATACTAGTTATTTACCGCACACTACGCCTTGACGGAGGTCAACAAACGTAGCACGAATACTAAGTAGGACTTATTTGAAATGATGGAGGGCTACGACAGGTTTTTCTGAAAACCTATTGCGTAATGAACTTGATATCGTTGTAGAAACAAGTGATTTTGAAAAGGAGTGTTTTTGAGGATTTTCTAGTTTCGCTAAAGAAGTCACTCCCGGTAAAGGGATCTCGGCTCTTTCCTCATCAAATAAGGTGCAGGGTATATCATATATACCACTATGCAAAGCAAGAACTATAGAAGCAATCAAAAACTAAACTGCGAGTTTGTAGCATCTGGCAGTTTTTGCTAAAGAGGTCACTCCCGGTGAAGAGATCTCGGCTCTTTCCTCATCGAATAAGGTGCAGGCTATATCATATATACCGCTATGCAAAGCAAAACTGTAGCTACCCATTTTATAAAGTTTTGATTCTATAACATCTTTTAGGTTTCTTTTCTTTTATTAATCTCATTAATAAATCCAATCAATTATGCTTTCTAAGCATCACAGAAGAAACGAAAGCAGTAATATTTATATATCATCATATATATATATAGTATAAGCATTCGTCTCAGGCAGTAATATGATATCATCACAGAACATTGCAGCAGAAGATAACATATGAAATATTGGATATACTAGGACGTTCGTGTTTTATATCGAGCCTCTATAAAACACGGATTCCACGGTCGCGATGAATAGCCAAACCCACATCCCTAGACCCCTACGAGAGCGGCAAGTAACACTGCCAATTCTAGGGTTAGGAGACCCGGTCTCAACTCCTCGAGATGGCCTCCCACTGGACCTTAGAACCCGGTTACTTGTGCTCCCCTCCTTGGGTCTACCTGATGCGGAAAAATAAATAATATACAATGGTTACATCATCCTCAACCCGGAAGTGCCCCAATAAAAGAATATTACATATAATGAATTTTACATGAATGAAAATAAAAATGCTCATCTCACATAAAACCCCTGGCTATTCAGAACACGACGATCCAATATAACATATCACAGCAACACATAATATCTCATATTATCAACGTAAGCAAGTATGCGTATCCCGATTGTCGTTGATGTATAGCAACGAAGCCGGCGATACACCACATACTATGCTTACGGTCACAGAAATGAAAGTGTAAAACTATAACATTTGGAATCCACAATCACTTTAGGCATCTTAAATCCGAAATATCACATACTTTGCATTTCATGCCTAACTATATGAATTCCACATATTGTATCACATTCCAGATAAATAGACAATGTTAAACTTTCCGATCGAATAAACAAACACCCAAGATTTCCCAAATAGCTCAACACTTGAGCAGAGTTCAAAAAGTCCCAGAACATGTCACAGCCCCAATGAACCAGCCGTAGAAGGATCGAACCAGCCGTAGAAGGATCGAACCAGCGCCTCACATGTGGCAACGCTAAACTACCACAAACCCTAAAATTCAGTGGCAGTTTTGACGGTCAGATAATCGAGTTAAGGTTACGTTCTTCTAGAGGGTCCACAGATATGCTTGCATATTTTTTTCGAAAGATTTAAACTCGGGAAAAATTCCAACACTTGAAAGTTTTTTGTGTCGGGAAAAAGTGAGTTATTGATATCCGTTCGAACGTTTTAACACGTTCTAAATTATCCGAAAAAACTAAACGATGTTAAACTTTCCGATCAAATTAACGAATTCTTAAGATCTCCAGAAAACTCAACACTTGAGTAATATTAAAAATTCCCAGAAGCATAACGTAATACCTACGGTTCACCTGTTGAAGTACGATCCCTGAATCCTCAGGTGCAGCCGCGGAACCGCCGCCAATAGCAAGGTTTGGCCGCGGTTCCACGGTGGCTTGATGGACTTAGGGAATCGTACTTCACAGATATCCATATAATCACCTGCTTAATTTTCTGAGTATTTTTAATACGGAAAAAACCATCCTTTTAAAAAATTTCCAGAGAGTGGGTCCAAAATGATGTTTCGGGGTTCGATCGGACTTTTAACTTCGTCTACACGTCGCCTAATGCTCTAGCTATGCTCTGATACCACTGTAGGGTTACTAGGCACCGTCACAAGGGTCTATAAGGCATCAACCATGCCGAATTTAAAATTTTCAAGTGCCGAACAACCTAAAGCGAGAATCTTTACTAGATAATTAGGATAAATAAAGCATGTAAACAACTTTACATCTAAAGGAAAGGGATTACAACCTTTGTAGTCCTCTCCTTCGCTTCATAAGTTCCGAGTAGTAGTCCATTCGCAGCGATCCATGAACTTCCGGACTCTAGAGAGGCTCCACAAGCCGAATGATCCATGCTTTCTTGAAGTCTTCCTTTTCGAAGATGATCTACCTTGAAGAATCAATAACTCAAGCTCTCACTTCTCTAATCAAGTATTAATGAAGTGAACACCCTAATCTAAGTGGCTAAAATAGATAAGGATGATGAAGTAGGAATTTATCTCTCTTTTTATTTCAATTTCTCACACTTATTCATCACTAACCCAAAAGCTAGAAAGCTTTTCAAGAGGAAGAAGAAGAAGACATCTATTTGTGATGAATAATGAAATTCTTGTTGTGATTACAATTGCAACCCTTGGTTAAGAATGAAAACCATTGTAGAAAATAAACCATGGTAAAGGGTTTTTGTTGGGTTAAGAAATATCTTCATAAAATATCAACACAAAACATCTAAGCTTAAAACAAAATAAAGCTTCTAGAAACTTCATGAAAAAGCTAACCCAAATGCTAACCCAAATCAAACCCTAACTTGTTTAATCTCCACAAATAATGTTGCATTTGTAACCCTAACTTGTTATAATATTATATATCACATATATAATATATTTTTGTAACAAAAGAAAATAATACAATTAATATATACCGCATATATATCAATGTATTATCCGGTGAGAAAATGAATCAATAAAGCAAGTAAATATTAGTTAATGTAATGTAATATATCACGTATATAATTATACATTAAATTATCGAATCAACACTTGATCTGACAATCCGGCTATATCGCATATAACCGACTAATATAACATGTACCGATTCATCGAATCAACACTTGATCCGATGACCCGGCTATATCACATATACCCGGCCGATATCATATATCGCGAGAATAGAATACGGTATCTCATATCATATTATTCTCGGTCCCGCATTTATCACATATGTGCTCCTACTCCGTTTTTCCTGAGCCAAGAAACTTCTGTGTAGGACTCTAAAGAATTGTCAATTCGCCGGCAGTAGGTGATGATCATATCAGACACCCACAAGCTGCAAGCGGTCAACAAAACGTAACAGCTACTCATGTATTGATCGATCAGAAGATCAACAAGCAAGCATGTACATTCTTCTGTGAATCCAATCAATAACACTACCGTACAGTCTGATCTCTTCGTCTGATATATTGCATATCTAGTCTAAGGGTGATAAATGTCAGACCCCGGTAACCGATAAGTCGTGTCGATGTGAGCCTTATAACCAGTCGACAAACTACTGATAACACTTACCAGTAGCACTCTATATCAGCCTTGGCCGGGGACTTCCAGTTATAGCCAATCGACCACAGCACAACATCAACTCCCTATACCAGGAGAGACGAAACCCCTCCTATCGCTCATTGCCTGCATATGATTCGGGACTGTACCCAAAAGCCACCGTTTTGCACGCCCTCTTGGACGTGGTAAGGTGGAAATCAAAGCACAGTGGGAATCACACAAGACTCTATGACGATCTCGGGTCTACAAACTAACCTGTACCAGTGTCACCAGAGAACTGCTATCTGACGATTGGTATAATACCATCTAGGAGTTCTCGGCGAGTCCGTTCAGTATACCCAGTCTCCACCGAGCACTCGTACACCATCTTTGATGTCAAACACCGATGGATATGGGATCATCCATCGCCCATCATATGGGTCAAGATGCGTATACGCTAGTCTACTCTGGTGTATCGATGCCCTGTCCCGATTAGATCTTTTGATTATTATTTTCTTTATGATTAGATCTTTTGATCTTTTGCTTTTAAAACAAAGACCTTGGTCTTTTTATAGATCTAAGATCTTTTTAGAAGATGGTTCTTCTTTTTACGAGATGGTTTCATCTCTGTTATTTCAGGAACATAGTTCTTTACCTTGAAGATGAAGAAAAATCTTCTTTTTTCTAAGAGCTTGCTTTTCTTTTTGCAGAGGGTTTTTCTCTCTCTTTTTCTATGTGTTAGATTTGAAATCTAGGGTCCTTTATATAGGGCCAAATGATTTGTTAAATCAGTTTTAAGAGATCTTTCTCTGCTTGATTTAGGAATATTTCCCACCGTTGGATCTTTGATCCTAAGGCTTCTGCTTTGCAGAAGATAATCTTATTATTTTAATAAGATTGGAAAATCTTTTCATAACAGAATTTTAGTTCTGATTAATTAATAATTTGTTATTAGTAGATCTTTTGATCTGACGGTGGGGGAATTTTAATTCCTGCGCTAGCGCACCTGAGCCTGACACGTGGCGTGCAGCGCAGAGCGCAGCGCAACAGTGCTAGCGCGCCCGTGTTTGACACGTGGCATGCAGCGCAGAGCGCAGAGCAACGGCGCTAGCGCGCCCGTGTTTGACACGTGGCACACAGCACAGAGCGCAGCGCAACTGCGCTAGCGCGCCTGTGTTTGACACGTGGCACACAGCGCAGAGCGCTGGATCTGAAGCGTTGCTTCAATTTAAATTTTGAATTTTAAAACAGAGCTTTGCTCTGATTGGGGCGCGCTGCCTAGGGCGCAGCGCACCTGGCGCTAGCGCGTCTGTGCTTGAGACGTGGCACGCAGCGCGCAGCGTACGGGATCTGAAGCGTTGCTTCAATTTTAATTTTGAATTTTGAAATCTTGGAATTTGAACAGAGCTTTGCTCTGATTGGGGAAAGAAGAAGCGTCGCTTCATTTTAAATCTTAGAATTTGAACAGAGCTTCGCTCTGATTGGGGAAACAAATGCCCCTCCACCGTTGTGCTTATGTGGCCCACATGTGAGCGCAGCGGTGGCAACATCTGAGCCCTTGGATCAACTCAGAAGTTGAAGAGATGTCTTAACGCTTATAAATAAGACCTTTGGCCCTCTAGATGATTATCATCCTCTTTGAGAATTTTGTTCAGAGCACAGCTCTTCTGTTTGAGAATTTCTCAAAAGTAGAGAAGAAACTCTTTCCAAACTTAGGTAAAATTTTAATAAATCTTAATGAGTTAGGGTTTTGCCTATTAACAGAGGTTTGCTCTTAATAGATCTTTGATCTTCAGAAAACCCATTTAGGGTTTCACTAGCAGAATTTTGCTCCATAGGTCTAAAGAGATCTAAAAAGAACCCTATTGGGGTTCCATTAATAGAGCTTTGTTCTCTAAAAGGATTTTACTTATGATTTCTTAATTCATTAATGGAGCTTTGCTCCTTTCAAATCATATAGAAGAACTCTTAAAATTTTTTCATGGATCTTGAAGATTAAAAATGGAATTTTATTTTTGATGAATTATATCATCTTCTCAGAGCAAGACTCTCAATGTTCTCGGGGGATTTCTTTAAATTCCCTTCATAAGTAATTTTGACAGGTATCACTCCTGTTTGTAGAGCATTGCTCTCGAGGAGTTTAACTCCTTGTGTCTGTTTTTTTAATAAGAATTCGCTTAATCAGTCTGTCCGCTAATTTTGTTGATTTTCTTTTTTAGGAGTAATGGACGCTCACATGATCTCGATGAAATTATCTCTTACGGAGACATCCGCTCACTCGGCCGTTCTCAGAATCGAGAATTCACAAACGCCGAGTGTGCCGAAATTATGAGCCGCTTTGACGCATACGATGGTCGATTGCTTTCTCGACGTTCCTCTCTCCTGAAGCTTATTGTGGGAGCGATCTGGGAAGCGCTTCCTCTATTCTGTACCGGCATGCCGTTTAGGGCATTGGATGCCGCCGAGGATAAGGTGCATTCGGTGTATCTGATGAGCCTAATCTCGAAGAGAAGGCGAGACAATCTTATTGACCTCCTGCATCAGGCTTTTCAATAGTCGGCCATACTTGCTGCCTATCGGAGGGTGGAGGACATCCGTGGGGATCCCGACGCTTGTGATCGTGAGAGAAAGCATACTAGGATGGTTCGGAATGCCTGGAAGATTCTGGACAAAGTTACTTTTGAGTTCCTCAATCCATGCCCCGGATCTGAGGTTTTGCCATTGTAATTGTTTGGATAATATTTTTGTTTACTGCTTTCATAATTGTAAGAACTTTTTTACAGTATGAATGGCAAGTTTCTCGTTTCAGCTTGTTTTATTTTACATACTAAATCTTTTGCGCATGCATGAACGGGTATGTCTTGAACGCTTAATTAAATGCGAATCAAATGTTCTCCTTGTCGCTTTCTTCTCCTTACTGTGTTGTTGCCATGTGATTTTAGCAAGTGCGGTCTGTAGATAGTATATAGCCGTTAATCTTGGATTCTTTGTAGAGTGGTGATGGCTTAGGAAACAGGGTTAGGATCTGTCACCTAAGACTTTTTGATTTTATAAGTCGTGAGGGTCTCATAAAGTCTTTCTCCCTACGAATCGTGAGGATCTCGTAGGTGTATTTTCTCCTTAGAAATCGAGAGGATTCCTAAGTGCGTTTTCCCTTATAAGTCATAAGGATCTTATAAGAGAGTTTTTTCCTTACGAGTCGAGAGGACCCGTAAGTGTTTGATGAGTTGATCTACTCCCGAATCAAAGTATTGCTTCAACAGGGAGGTCGAGGGTTGACTTTGGTTTGTCTGCGCACCGCCGAGTCATGGAACTGGGAACTTTACCGCGGTTCCGCTTTGCCGACGTTGTATATTCCTGCAGAGACACTGATTTCTTTGCGGGTCGGCACAAATCGAGATGTACTCGTCAAGGACACTGATTTCCCTGAATCGAGGTTTTTGTCGAGAACGCTGATTTTTTCGAAGTTGAGACGAATCGATGTATTCCTGCAAAGACGCTGATTTCTCTGCGGGTCGACGCGAATCGAGATGTTTTCGTCAAGGACGCTGATTTCCTTGAATCGAGGTTTTTGCCAAGGACACTGATTTCCCTGGAGTCGAAACGAATCGATATATTCCTGCAAAGACGCTGATTTCTCTGTGGGTCGACGTGAATCGAGATGTCTCGTCAAGGACACTGATTTCCCTGAATTGAGGTTTTTGTTGAGGACGTTGATTTCCTCGGAGTTGAGACGAATCGATGTATTCCTGCAAAGACGCTAATTTCTCTGTGGGTCGATGCGAATCGAGATGTTCTCGTCAAGGATGCTGATTTCCTTGAATCGAGATTTTTGCCAAGGACACTGATTTCCCTGGAGTCGAAACGAATCGAGGTATTCCTGCAAAGACGCTGATTTCTCTGCGGGTCGACGCGAATCGAGATGTTCTCGTCAAGGACACTGATTTCCCTGAATCGAGGTTTTTGCCAAGGACACTGATTTCCCTGGAGTCGAAACGAATCGAGGTATTCCTGCAAAGACGCTGATTTTTCTGCGGGTCGACGCGAATCGAGATGTTCTCGTCAAGGACGCTGATTTCCCTGAATCGAGGTTTTTGCCAAGGACGCTAATTTGCTCGGAGTTGAGACGAATCGATGTATTCCTGCAAAGACACTGATTTCTCTGCGGGTCGACGCGAATCGAGATGTTCTCGTCAAGGACGCTGATTTCCCTGAATCGAGATTTTTGCCAAGGACACTGATTTCCTCGGAGTTGAGACGAATCGAGGTATTCCTGCAAAGACGCTGATTTCTCTGCGGGTCGATGCGAATCGAGATGCTCTCGTCAAGGACGCTGATTTTCCTGAATCGAGGAGGTTGCCAAGGACACTGATTTCCTCAGGGTTGAGACGGATCGAGGTGTTCCTACAATGACGTTGATTTCTCTGCGGGTCGACGCGGATCAAGGTGCTCTCGTCAAGGACGCTGATTTTCCTGAATCGAGATTGTTGCCAAAGACGCTAATTTCCTCGGAGTTGAGACGAATTGAGGTATTCCTACAAAGACGCTGATTTCTCTGTGGGTCGACGCGAATCGAGATGCTCTCGTCAAGGACGCTGATTTCCCTGAATCGAGGTTTTTGCCAAGTACACTGATTTCCTCGGAGTTGAGACGAATCGATGTATTCCTGCAAAGATGCTGATTTCTCTGCGGGTCGACGCGAATCGAGATGTTCTCGTCAAGGACGCTGATTTCCTTGAATCGAGGAGGTTGCCAAGGACACTGATTTCCCTGGGGTTGAGATGAATTGTTTCCGAGACAGAGCATTAATCTGGCGGAGAGGTCATTGGTTGACTCTAGGTTGTCTGTAGACTGTAGAGTCTTGGAACTAAGGACTTTGCCGTGGCTCCGTTTGTTGATTTTGCGTCTGCATCCGATTGGACTGCGAAGGAACGTCGTTGCTGACATTGCGTCTGCTGTATCGAGACGAATGTCGCGATTGTCTCTAGCTTGTTGGTGAACCGTTGAGGCTTGGAACTAGTGACTTTGCCATGGCTCCGTTGTTGGTGTTGCGTCTACATCTTGTTGGAGGAAGAACGCTGGGGTAACATCGCGTCTGCTGTATCGAGACGAACGTCGAGGTGGTCTCTAGGTTGTTTTTGAACCGTCGAGACTTGGAACTGGGGACTTTCCCGTGGCTCCGATTTGTTTTGACCTTGGGTTCGCTTGTTGACGTCCCGTCTGCACTCCGTTGTAGTGAGAAGAAACGCTGTTGTTGGTCCCCAGGCTGTAAATGTGGCCGTCAAGACTTGGAACTAGGTACTCCATCATGGCTCCGTTGTTTTGACCCTGGGGTCGTTTGTTGACGTCGCATCTGCATTCCGTTGTAGTGAGAAGAAACGCTGTTGTTGGTCTCCAGGCTGTAAATGTGGCCGTCGAGACTTGGAACTAGGGACTCTGCCATGGCTCCGTTGTTTTCACCCTGGGGTTGTTTGTCGACATCGCATCTGCATCCTGTTGGAGCAAGGAGAAACGCCATTGCTGATCTCTAGGCCGTCTGTGAACCATCGAGATTTGGAACTAGGGGGCTTTGCCATGATTCCGTTTCACTGTGTCGCTTCCGTGCCTTGTTGGCATAAGGAGGAGCGCTGTTGTTGGTCTTCTGGGATGCAGATGTGACCGTCGAGACTTGGCTCTCTTTCTGATGGGGCCTGAGGAGGGAAGGTGTGATTCCTTCTTTTTTTGCGCCCCTGGATTGTATACAGGGATCGATGCGATATCACCTATAGGGCATAACTTTCATTTGTTTCCTGATTTAAAATCAGAAAAGCTTATGGAAAAGGCTTCAGAAAAGGGTCACGTGCTTACACGTGACCAGCAGTCACGTGTTGGCACGTGACATCTAAAAGCATCAGCAAGGCAAATTCAGCTTCCCGACTACATCAAAGAAAAGGGCTTCAGAAAGGGTCACGTGCTCCCACGTGATCTGGGTCACGTGTTGGCACGTGAAAATTAAAAGCGGCTTCAAAGGAAAACCGGTTCCCTGATCAAATCAAGGAAAAGGCTTCAGAAGAGGTCACGTGCTCCCACGTGACCAGGGTCACGTGTTGGCACGTGATACTCAAAAGCAGCAGACTTATTCTCCGGTTAAATCAAGAAAAAGAGTCCAGACGAGGGTCACGTGCTCACACGTGACCAGGGGTCACGTGATGGCACGTGACGGTTAAGCAGCAACCAGAAGACAGAGCGCAAAAAGAAAGAAGAAGGCTCGTTCCAGGGGGGTCACGTGCCCACACGTGACCAAGGGTCACGTGGCCACACGTGACCGACTTCAAAGCCCATTTGTTAACAGAATTAAATTCTGAGAAAAGACCTCTCAAATCTTTCCAAAAGCAACCGATTGAATTAAAGATGATTAAATATCATCTATCTATGGGAAAATCTCGAATTTGGAAAGATTTCCCCGTAAAATCTAACCAAAATAACAGAGGAGAATCTATGGATTTAAAATCCAATAGTGAGTAAAATTCACCTAATAATCCAAAGGTCCAAAACGAATGATGGATACAGATCAAATCTCCTAATGAAAGATCCACCAAAACTAATTGACTCGGCTGCTTCTCCTATAAATAGGAGCCAAGAGACACACAAGAAAAAGATATATGCAGAGGGAAAGAAAAGAGAGAGAGCCTTGATACTTTAGAGGAATTTGGATCTTCTGCGAAAGAAAATCCTAGGTAAGAAAGGAAAGGTTTCATTGAAAGAAAAGAGAATTTAATTCTCAACAGAGTTTAACTCTGATATAAAACAGAAGGACATATTTCTTCTCTCTTTGATGGAGGATCTGTAAAGTGCACATCTTCCCTTGAGTTGAGAATTTAATTCTCAATGAGTTGAGATCCTGCCATGCAGATCCAAAGCATAGAGAGGGAATGGAAGCACGAGAATTTAATTCTCACAGAACTATAGGAATTTAATTCCTTCAAAATAAAATTAGGATTTGACCCTGTGTTATGGGAATTTAATTCCTTCAGAATGAAAAGAATCAGGGTTTAACCCTAGTTAAGAACTTAGTTCTGTTAAAACAACAAGAATTTAATTCCCTTAATCTTATTCCCCAGAATAATTCTCTAACAGAGAGTGGGGGTTTAATTCATTAAAGCTTTTATTAGGGTTTAACCCTATTCAGTTCTTCACATATATGAGGAATTTAATTCCTACAGAAAATTCAGAGTTCAACTCTTCAAAAGGAACTAGGAATTTAATTCCTCTGAAATTATTGTCAGGGTTCAACCCTACGAGGAATTTAATTCCTGAAAGGGATTAACAGATCTTCTAAACCACTACAGAAAAGCAGGGTCACTTGTCACCACGTGACCCCCCCGAAAGATCTACAGAAAGCTCTTTGGGGCAGTGCCTCACGTGACCCACGTGACCCTTGGCAGAGGCTTTAACATACTCCATTCAAACACCCGTCACTTGATGACACGTGATGCTCCAAAAGATGCGATCTTTTCATCAGAATAAACGAAGTGAGGGCGCCCTCACGTGCTACCACGTGACCCCTCTTGCCTCAGCATCTAACGCTAAATTGAAACCCCTGAATTCAGTGTTAAAACGTTGTTTGGCCTTAGTGTTCAACACTAAGCAAAGAACTTTATTTGCAGTGTTCAACACTGATTACCTTAGTGTTCAACACTAATTTGGGATTTCTGTTGCCAGTGTTTAACACTGGTCTGTTTTAGTGTTTAACACTAATTTAAAGGCCTTGTTGATGGTGTTGACACCAACTATCTTCTAGTGTTAAACACCGACTTATCAATCTCATTCTCAGTGTTCAACACTGATTGGTCTTTAGTGTTTAACACTAGGCATTGGCCCAATTGGCTAAATGGCCAGAGGCAAAGCCTCTCCTTCAAAAGACCAACAAGAGGGCCGATGTCCCAGACATGATTGGACTTAGCCCAAGCTGGCCATAAGTCCTCAATTAGTAATTAACTGGGCTAATGGGCTTATAACATAATTAATTGGTCTTGATCCTAAATTGGGCCAAAGACTATTTAATCCACTCCGGTTCCAGGGTACATCTCTTCATTCCTTTGATACTTGGCGTTGTAATCCCTCAACGTCTTCAAAGAGGTGACGGGTCCCGATGACCACACATTGATATGGACTGTGGGGTCCTTAAACCCATGGACTACGACGTCCTTAATCTTGACCGAGATGTCTTAAAACTAACAATGGACTGTGGGGTCCTTAAACCCATGGACTACGACGTCCTTAACCTTGACCGAGATGTCTTAAAACTAACAATGGACTGTGGGGTCCTTAAACCCATGGACTGCGACGTCTTTAACCTTGACCGAGATGTCTTAAAACTAACAATGGACCGCAATGTCCTTAAACTACCCACGGACCGCAATGTCCTTAAACTACCCATGGACCGCAATGTCCTTAAACTGGCAATGGACCACTATGTCCCTAAACTGGAACGATAGAGCCCAAACGCTCTTTTGTCGGATCTAAACGATCCCGTTTAAGTTAATCTTAGCCTCAAATATGGCTAACGTATCCTTAAACCTTCAAACAGACTGGACTATGAATCCCTCCAATCAACTTTGGTTCAAGGGTACATCTCTGAACTCCTCTGACATCTGTCGTTGTAATCCTTCAACGTCGTCAGAGAGGT
Organism: Agapanthus africanus; assembly: GCA_030015575.1. Taxonomy (NCBI): domain Eukaryota; kingdom Viridiplantae; phylum Streptophyta; class Magnoliopsida; order Asparagales; family Amaryllidaceae; genus Agapanthus; species Agapanthus africanus. Next base: position 888,206,788 of record JASDDO010000024.1, on the reverse strand, counting down.
GATGGGTCCCAACGGCCATACATGCAATGGACCCCTATGTCCCTAAACTGGAACAATTGAGCCAATTGCTCTTTTGTCGGATCTAAACGATCCCGTTAAGTTGATCTTAGTCTCAAACTGGACTAACGTATCCTTAACAAACGTTTGAGTTGATCTTAGCCTCAAATATGGCTAACGTATCCTCAAACCAAACCCCCAAACCCAAATCTAAGATAATACGGATTTGGACTAGTCCACGCCCTACAGGCGACGACATAACTCAGTCTCCGTAAACAATCCACGGGCAACAAAACATAAAATAAACACACACGACACGAAGTGACTATCTGGAGAAGGAGAAAGTTGTTACCGCGATGCGGTAACGTAATTAACTGCAGGGGCTTGCGCCTGCAGGGAAGAGCGTCCCCACAATCAAAAACCCCTCAAGCGAGGGGGAATCTGACGAAGTCTGCTACATCGGACGCATCCGTTCAAACCTTCGATGCATGGTGCCATAAATCAACTTGGCATCTTCAGAGAGGTGGACGGATAGCACCAATTAGCATCTGCCCCGAATCTCAGTGCCAAGACCTCGCAGTCTTGCGCGCCGTCTTTCGGAGGGGAACAGATTCTGGCACGCCCGGTGGGACCTTTTCCTCTTTCCACTCCACACTTCGCGTGTCGTGATTCGCGAACCAATCGCGGTTCGCTAATGGTTGCCCTTGGGTTTCAAGATACTAAGACTTGGCGTCTTGCTCATTGCAGAAAGTAAAGAATCGATGGCTTCTACTTCTGTGAAATGCTCCAACTGCTCGGACTGCAATTGCGACCAACGCTCTGCCTCGCCAAGAGATATAGCCTACGGACCCCAAGCTGCTTCATTATTCACAATACCGGTGGACCAGGTGACTCAGGCCACTACCGGATTGTTCTTTGGGGCTATGCTCCCACCGACAAGCTTCACCGCGCCGGTGCTGACAGAGGAAGCTCCCAAGAAGTCGGTCTTTGATCGTCTTACCCCTGATGCGGCCCTTCTCAACGGGTCGCCCAACATCAGCGCCTCGGTCTTCTCTAGATTGGGCCAGAACTCCTGTAGACCCACAATGGGACCTACAATCCCAGAGAAGGCTGCTTCTAAGAAAGTGACCGGTCCTGTTCTTGAAGTCGTCAAAGCGACTTCCCCTGCCACAAAGTCGGTCTTTACAAGATTGACGGCTCCAGCTCCCGCACCTGCTATCCAAAGGACGTCGGTCTTTGACAGGCTAACACCAGCAACGACCCCCCACCTACACAGGGGGCAAGACGAAGCTATTCTCACCGCTGAACCAACGCCGTCCGCTCGACACGCTCGACGTCGCCATTGGCGCCGAGTAAGGAAGGCTGGGGGCAACTCCCCCTCTGGGCTAACTCCACCAGCCCCGATGGCAGAAGTTAACGCTGCTGTTCCAACTGGGAACAGCTTTGAGATGCTAAATAAGGTGCGTAGGAATTCTCCTACCGCGATGCTATAGAGGTCTCCTCCTCCGCTAAAAAGGGTTGCAGAAACAAAGCCAGAACAGCCCCGATCCCCACAACGGTTGTCTTCCAGAATCTATAAGGTTTGGCGGCAGGCCCGAGACTCGATGATCGATCCAAACTTCTCCCGCCAACACAAGAAGCTGAAAATCCAACAGGGAGCCAATCACCAGGCTAAACCACGAAACACTGTCTGGACGGCCACCTCAACGGCCCCCTCAACCTCCACTGCTCATAAAAGGAGGAAGCCAGAGAAGAGCCCCCAGCCTGCAACGACAGCTAAAAGCACTGATCCCAGACGCCCTAAGTCTGGAGGCATGATGGTCCACACCGTATACATGGCGTCAGGAAAAGAAGACAGCCGTGCGTCTACAGGTCATAGACCGCTCACACGGTCGGTGACCAAAGCTCAGGAGCAACAGAAAAAGCTCCAGGAAATGATGAATGCTATGGCCGCACTTACCGGACCAAAAGAAAACCCAGAAACGTCTTCGGACAAACGCCAGGAGGAAGAAACCGACACCGAATTCTTTCGCCGGATACTGGAGAAGAAGGACAAAGAGGCTGCTGAACAAGCAGCCAACATACAGCGTATGGACCTCCTCTTCCAAGATATGATAGGAATGATGATCCAACAGGATCCACCCGCTGAAGATCCCCCGATCGTCCTTGAAGACGACACGGGAGAAACGTCAAATCCACCACCGGCCCTCTCAACGGCCAAGGAGGAGACAATCTCTAAGGCTGACTTGGTCGACTATATAGCCCAGCAAATCCGGGTTCATTATGCGACTGAGGCAGCTGGTCAAGTCGTAAAAACGGGGCGGCCATATCCAAGCCGGTACGACCAAATCAAGTACCCGCCGGGTTACACAATTCCCAAGTTCCATGTTTACAAGGGGACCGGCAATCCCCACCAACATGTCGCCCAGTTCAGGGCCCTTTGCGGTAACACCGGCGGAGATGATAAACTGTTGCTTCACCAGTTCGTGGGCAGCTTATCAGAAACAGTGTTCGAATGGTATTCGGAACTCCCGAACGATTCTATCAAGACGTTCGCTGAAATGGAGTTGCTATTCACTCAGCGATTCGCAAGCGCCAGCGAACGCACTCCAATAACGGCACTGATTAACGCCAGGGTAAAACCAGGCGAAACCTGGGTCCAGTATGCTATACGCTGGCGGAATTTGTGGTCAAGATGTGAGCAACGCATTGAGGAAGCACCCGCAGTGGGCATGTTCGTGGGAACCCTAGACCCTCACGCAACTATCTCCCAGTTTATGATGTTCTTTAAGCCAACCACATTTCAGGCTTTAATCGACAAGTTGGCTCAGATGGACCAGATGGGTCATAGACCACCTCCCCTAAAGTCGGAACCTCGGAATGACAAGGGTAAAGGAAGGGCAACCTTCGTCGCGAATGCCCAGCAGCAACCTAACGCCCCGAAGCCGGCAGATCAATTGGAAGAAAGACGCCGGTATTATAATGAGAAGATGAAGCGTTCCTACTCGTTCCCACGAGATAAGATGAAACGGTTATTCGAGCTGGCAGTACGCAACAGACTTATAAACCTGCCAAATCCAAGACAACCGCCACAACCCACTGAGGTGAATAACCCTAATTATTGCCCTTACCATCAAACTGTAAGTCATCCGATTGAGGATTGCTTCGTATTCAAAGGATGGATTGAAGATCAATACCTCCAGGGGAAGTTTGCACTGTCCGAAAAGTGGAAGGTGAACTCACCACAGCCGCATACTCTTAAGAAAGCAGATACACCGGGAGCAACCTGTTCCTTTATTGAAGAAGCTCCGTGGGAGGTCGTGCTGTCAACTAAAACCAAAAGAATGCTGAGGGACCTTCATGCGTGCCCTGCGATCGAATGGAAGGGCCCTCTTGAACCTTAAATTATCGAAGGGATGTTGAAGCCCCGCCCAACTACGAAGATTCGTGATAATGGCCCAAATACTCACGCCCAACCGTCAAAATCTTCGAAGAAAAAGAAGAAGAAATCCAAGAAGCCAGTGAAGCCTGGAGACAAGCGCACGAACTTGCAGAAGCAAATCGACGCGCTGGAAGAGTACAATCAAAAGGCGCGGACTCCCGTCATGCTGCAAAAGTTCCTTAACCACGTCTTTCAAGAGGAAGATGAGGGAGAGAGCTCGTCGGATGAATCCGAGGGATATATGGCAAGTTGTAACGTAATCTCCCACTCGTTTACTGACGATGAGAAAACTCCTGGCACTAGGAAACTGGGGACAAAGCCTGAACCAGAGCGTGTGTGGCCAACAGATGAAATGATCGACGCCTTTCTAGACGAGATTCGTCTAAAGAGTAAAGCGGATCAGGAGCGTGAGATGGCCGCATCGGAAGGAGCAAAATGCAAACGACTGAACGAAAGAGTTGAAGTACCCCCGCCAGATCGAAAGGCATCCGAGGCAGACAAGAAGGTGTTCAAGACGAGGAAAAGGTTTGCCAAAGCCATGTCAATAGGAATGAAGCTACCACCCTCGGAAGAAAACACGCTCAATGGGGTGGAGAGGCACCCTGATTATTGCGCATATCATCGGAAAATTTCACACCCCACAGAGGAGTGCGATGCCTTTAAGATATGGTGGCAAGGATATGTTGCTCATCGGCAACATTTTAAGCGCACGAAACGCAAGACTCGTCGGGAACGAAGGAGTACTGCCGACGGGCACAACAGAACTATTGGCAGCTGTTACATGGTTAACGCCGGAGGGTCACGAGTTCTCACCTTTGGGAGCGACTCTGACGAAGAAATGGCTCTAGGCCCTCTCTTTAAGGAATCCGTTTTAGGGAAAGGGGAGGAACCGGAGGCCTGCGAAAACATTCAGCTGCGCAACCGCACGCTCCCAGAAAAGAATCTCGGGCCCGCAAATAGAAAAGATAAGGGAAAGGAAAAGGTCACTGAGGATATCACTTTAGATGACCAAGTCATGAAAGAGCTGGCTGCCAAAGACCCTCCTAGGAAGGGTAAGGTGGACTATAACATCCTAGAGCACCTAAGGAAGCTACCTTCACAGCTTAGCATTCTCGATACCCTCCTATTATCGAAAGAAGCGCGAGACTCACTAATTAAGGCGTTACAAGAACCTGAGCAATTCCAAGCCTTCCTCGCCACGGAAAGGATGAAGGATGAACTGGAGGAAGTGCATACGACCGACATCACTTTCGGTGACGAAGACCTTCTTCTCGGGACGTGCGACACAACCGTCCCTTATATGTCTCGGGATACTGCCATGATATCAAGATAGGCAAGATCCTAGTGGATAATGGATCCTCCGTTAATCTCCTTAACGTTCGGGTGTTAAAGGAAATCTGCATGAGTGTGCAACACCTCGCTCGTGACAAAATTACCATCTCCGGTTTCGATTCACAATCGTCACGGACTCTCGGATCCGTGATACTAACATTACGCTTTGGACTCCTCGTCACAGACATCAAATTCCATGTCATTGACGCCAAGACCTGCTACAACGCTTTGCTCGGTTGTCCTTGGCTACACGAGTACAACATCATCCCTTCTACACAACATCAGTGTATGAAGTACTTCAAGGATGGTTTCGAGTATACCGTAACAGGTGAGTTGAACCCATTTTCCGTGAACGAAGTCCGCAAATACGAAGATGCCAAGTACTTTTTGCCAGATTTCGAGGATACAGAAAGGTGTCGCAACCCGGAGAACAAAGCCGCCGCCGCCATCCCTATTTTCGGGAGCGATATCGAAGAAGAAGAAGAGATAGTTTATGCCGGGCCATCTCAACGCAACAACCCAGGGACGTCCGCCCCCATGTTGTTCTTCGGAAGTGACTCGGAAGATGAGGTTAATGCCGTGTTCTCCAATCGGCTGTCAATACAAGCACCCCCTAGCGATGATCAGAATTTGCAAATCACCATGGTGCCGCGAGAACACTACAAGGATCTCGACACACTTCAAGCTTACAATGTGCAGGACCTACAGACATTTTACGTCCCTCCCAGGCAAAGGGGTGAGAAGTTAATCCTATTCTACCGATCCTCAGAGTCGAAAATAGAGAAAGAGATCTGGCATGGCACGGATGTTACACTCGACAGGCTCCAACCTATCCGTTTGCCCAGATACTACACAAATAGACTAAAGAGGCTATTGAAGCGCCAAGGAGTACCCTTAAAACAGACTGTTCGACAAGCTCGATTCTACAACAGGATTTAGGATGTCCCTGAGACCCAACACAAATTGCCCAACGGGAAAATGGAAACACTTGGGCTTGGATACGCGAGAACCGGAAAACGGGAACGGGCCCACAGTAGCTACGCCATATATAATTTTGATGAAGAAGAGGACGCCCCGTCAGGAAATGCCAACCCCTCATCAAAACTAGATCCCGCGATTGAAATACCGAATCCGTCGTTTGAAGAACGAATGGACAAGCCTATCAGGAAAGTGGGTCAAAAAGCTCGGGAAGACCACAACCGCGAGATGGCCATCTACAAGAAGGCCAGGACGCAACATCTGTTTCAACAGGCTGCAAAAGACAAAGATGCCCATCCTTGTCAACCCGTTGTACGAAAGGCCCGACGCAGAGATGGAGATAAATCAAGAAGCGGAAAGAGGAGACGACAACAACGACGCAGGATTAGAGAGTTACGTGATCGGGTATTGTGCGGCTCGGATTTGTCCCTCTTGAAGAAGATGAGTCGAGCGTATTCCTTCCTCCGAGACAAGACGGAGAAGTTACTCGAGCTCGCTATAAAACATCAAATGATCGCGCTTCCAGAGTCTAGACACCCTGAGCAAGCTAACAAGGCTTCTCATCTGAGCTATTGCTCTTATCACTGAGCCATAGGACATCCTACCGAAGACTGCTTCACCTTCAAGAACTGGGTCGAGGACCAGTACCAACAGGGCAGATTCGCTTTATCCGACGGCTGGAGGGTAACGCCGCCACAAAAGCACGAACCCAAAGCCGCAAAAGCATAACCAGATCCACCGCAGGCCTGGAAGCGGATTCGCACCTGTTATACGATTACGATATTAAAAGAAGAGCCCGAGAACATGGATGACCTTCCCTGGTACTTTGAGAACAGCGATGATGAGGTGCTCTCAGAATTGCCGCCAGCTCCAAAAGAACTGGAAGATGGCATACATACTACTGCAGATAACCTCAAGAAGATTGAGTTGGGATCGGCAGATAACCCGCGACCAACGTTTGTCAGCGAGTTACTATCTGAAGAAAGGGTGGCTGCGTTAAAGAACGTGCTTTTACGGCATAAAGACTGCTTCGCGTGGAACTACTCCGAGATGCCAGGATTAGATCCGGAGATCGCTGTGCACAAATTAGCAATATCCCCAGATATCAAGCCAGTCAAGCAGGCGCCGAGAAGGATGCGACTCGAGCTTGAAATGAGCATCAACGCCGAAGTCAAAAAGCTGATCGATTCTGGATTTATCCAAGAAGTCCAGTATCCCGACTGGATCGCCAATATCGTCCCGGTAATGAAGAAAAATAGGACAGTACGCATATGCGTGGATTTCAGGGATCTCAATAAAGCCTGTCCAAAGGACGATTTCCCAGTACCAGTAACCGAGCTAATGATAGATAACACGTCCACTCATGAGGTTTTCTCCTTTATGGACGGTTCATCAGGATACAATCAGATAAAGATGCATCCCGAAGACCAGAAGCATACCGCTTTCCGGACCCCTTTGGGTATATTCTACTACAGGGTTATGCCCTTTGGTCTAAAGAACGCCGGCGCTACCTATCAAAGGGCCATGACAAAAATCTTCGACGACCTCATACATGACATCGTCGAGTGCTATATCGATGACCTTGTAGTAAAGAGCATGTCATACGAAGAGCACTTAAAGCATCTGGAGACTGTATTTCAACGCCTTCGGCAATATAATCTGAAGATGAATCCCCTCAAATGCGCGTTTGGAGTCTCCTCGGGTAAATTCCTAGGATTCATCATCCGACATCGAGGTATCGAAATAGATCCATCTAAGATCAAGGCGATCATGGAAATGCCTCCGACAAGAACCCTCAAACAGTTGCGGTCTCTCCAAGGGAAGCTCGCATACATCCGGCGATTTATCGCCAATCTTTCAGGCAAAGGCCGTCCTTACAGCCACCTGATGAAGAAGGGAACTCCATTCGTTTGGGGTCACAAATGCCAAGGTGCACTAGACGAGATCAAGCAGTACCTGCAGAACCCTCCGGTGTTGGCTGCGCCGGTCAAGGGAAAACCCCTCATTCTGTATACAATCGCCGTCGAAGGTTCCTTAGGCGCATTATGGGCACAAGAGAATGACCAAGGGAAAGAAAGAGCACTCTACTACTTAAGTCGAGTTCTGCTGGGGGCAGAAAGCAACTACTCTCCCATTGAAAAACATTGCTTGGCGTTAATCTTCGTGATAACAAAACTCAGGCACTATGCGTTGGCGCACGAAGTCCGTCTCATCTCGAAGGTGGACCCTCTTAAATATTTGATGTCAAAGGCTATATTGAACGGGCCGGCTCGCTAAATGGGCTCTACTCCTGATGGAGTTCTCAATAACGTATCGACCTCTTAAGGCAGTGAAAGGCCAGGCCATTGCCGACTTCCTCGCTGAGCATCCAGTACCTGCCGGTTCTCCTCTGAACTGCGATTTGCCGGACGAACATGCATTCGACGCGATCGGCGGCGGTGATACCCGATGGGAACTCTATTTTGACGGGGCATCTTCCATAAAGAAGCGCAAACAATGTACCCCCATAATCAAATCTGGAGTAGGCATCATCTTCGTAACCCCACAAGGAGGGATAATGCGCTTTGCTTTCTCCTTAACGGAATCGAGGACGAACAATGAAGCCAAATACGAAGCTTTGATAGCAGGCCTCGAGATCGCCATTAACATGGGAATTGAAGACCTCTCTATATACGGGGATTCTCAATTGGTCGTTAGTCAAGTAAATGGTGACTACCAAACGTGCAAACCGGAGTTGATGAAATACGGCGAAAAGGTGCAACAACTATTGACCCAAATTCCCTCCTACACTTTGGAAAGTATACCACGTGCGGAAAATAGCAAAGCAGACGCGTTAGCTAAGCTCGCTAAAGAACTGGCTGACGAGAACCTCGATGACGTCAGAATCGTGGTACAAAGCCGTCGAGTGCTCGCCCCAGCAGAAATATCTCCGGAATTATACGAAGAAAAGGGGGCGACTGAGCAGACGACTCTACAAATAAAAGACCATGAGAAGGCCGAGGACTGGAGAGAAGTCTTCATAGACTACTTTAAGTCACACCGAATGCCCGAAGAAGCGTCCTCAAGACATCAGCTCATGAAACGAGCTCTATTTTTCGCTTTTGTCGACGACACTCTATACAAAAGATCGTTTGATTCTCTGTTGCTGAGATGCTTAGGACCTGACGAAGCAGAAAGAGTCGTTCAGGAAGTTCATGACAGACTCTGCGGTTCTCACCAGGCAGGCCCGAAAATGAAATTGAAGATCAAACGGATGGGTTATTATTGGCCCACGATGGTTCAAGACTGGCTCGAGTATGCGAAGCAATGCCACTCGTGCCAGATTCATGGAGACTTTATCCACCAACATCCGAATCCACTACACCCAACGGTGGCTAGCTGGCCATTCGAAATGTGGGGGACTGACATAGTCGGCCCCATCGAGCCAGCATCGTCCCGGGGACATCGTTTCATCCTGGCGACAACTGATTACTTCTCCAAATGGGCAGAAGCAGTGCCGCTGAGGGAAGTGAAGACGGAGAATATCCTCCACTTCTTCAAGACGCACGTCATCTATCGGTTTGGAACCCCACGGCGGATTATCTCCGATAATGGGCCAGCCTACAGAAGCCATAAGATTAGCCGCTTCGTGCAGCAGCACAATATAGACTGGAGATATTCTTCAGTTTACAATCCACGGGCTAACGGTCTGGCCGAGGCCTTCAATAAGACCTTGACAAAGATCATAAAAAAGACGGTGTCCCGAAATAAGAAAGACTGGCACGAGAGGCTGCAAGAGGCCCTTTGGGCCTATCGAACTACATTCAAGATGGCCACGAACACAACGCCGTACGCATTGGTATTTGGGATGGAAGCAGTGCTCCCTCTCGAGATAGAGTTACCCTCTCTATGAGTGGCACTCCACTACGAGTTGACGGACGAAGAAAATGCTCACCTTCGGCTTGAGGAGCTCGATGCCCTCGACGAAACCCGGCTCATAGCGCAACAAAATCTGGAAGCTTATAAAGCAAAGATGACGCGCTCATATGAAAGATTGACCCGACCGAGAACATTCTGCCAAGGCGAACTCGTGTTAGTGGTCAAAAGGCCTATGATCCCAAATCGAGCCAAGCGGGGAAAATTCGAGCAAAACTATGAAGGCCCGTACATCATAGATAAGGTCTACCAGGGTGGGGCCTATCTACTCATGGACATGCACGGTGAAAGGACTTTCAGGCCAATAAACGGTCGCTTCCTAAAGAGATACTACGCTTAATGAGCCATGGCCTAGGTCAATGATAGATGACGATGACTATGTCCGCTCGCTATCTTCCTAAGCTCGAGCTTTATGAGCAGTAGCCGGCCTTCTCCATGTCGGACCGAAATATCCTTAAACTAATAATGGACCGAGACGTCCTTAAACTAATAACGGACCGAGACGTCCTTAAACTAATAACGGACCGAGACGTCCTTAAACTAACGACGGACCAAAATGTCCTTAAACTAACGACAGACCGAACGTCCCTAAACTACTACTGCAGCATCCTTAGGCTGACGAGATAAAAAAAAGAAAATGAAAATGAAAAGAATAAAAAAAACGGTATGTCCATAAGCAAAATGGGCACGGATGAAAACCCGAAAGGGCTCCGTGAGTAAAAACAGCAGGACTACCGGCGAGTGTTTGTGAAAACCCGAAAGGGCGCAACCGCGTTAAAAGACACTTATAGGGTCCTCTCGACCTTGTAAAGAGAAACCACCCGCGTGAGATCCTTACGACTCACAAAGGAGAAACACACTTAGGGATCCTCACGATTCCTAAGGAGAAAATACACTTGCGAGATCCTCACGACTCGTAAGGAGAATTCTCTTATGGGACCCTCACGGCTCATAAGATTTGAAAGTCTTAAGTCACAGAGACCTAAACCTGTGCTTAAGCAAAATCCCCCATACCCTTCGACATTGCCCTACAAGTGGCTCAATACTGACCCTTGTATACAATCCATGGGTGCGAATAAACATTTCCCCAGCAAAAGTCCCACCCGTGACTAGGGATATGTCCATATGGTGAGCAACCCTTGTAAGTCCTCTCGACCTATAAGGAGAAAGCCCTCTTGTAAGATCCTTACAACTTGCAGAGGAACATACACTTAGGAATCCTCACGATTCCTAGGGAGAAAATACACCTACAAGATCCTCACGACTTGTAGGGAGAAATACCTTTGTGAGACCCTTACGGCTCATGAAGTCAAAAGCCTTAGCCGACAGGACCCTAACCCTGTTTGCTAAGCCACCTTTGTTCAACATCGACAGAGGAAAATGATGATTCGCTCCTGGCAATATCCCAGTGGTAGCGATGCTGATGCCGAAATCGGTATCTAAAATCCAAGCTTGCAACGAAAAGGCTAGCGAGCCACACATGCATACGAAATAGCCGAAATGATGGGGCAACTTGCAATAAAAAGCAGCAAGTAAAAATGTATGGATGAAAAATAGCCGAAATGATAGGGCAACTCGCAATAAAAAGCAGCGAGTAGAAAATAAATAAATAGCCGAAATGATGGGGCACCGCGAAAAATAGCCGAAATGATGGGGCAATCGCGACTTTCGCGATATAAAAGCTGAAACGATAGAGCATCGCGGAAAAAGAGATAAAATAAAAATAAAATTTATGCCGTACAGGTGATGTTCCATCATACCCTGTACACAATCCAAGGGCGTAAACAAAAAAAAAGAGAACATACCTCCCCCCAGGTTTCACCAAAGAAAGAAGCTAAATCTCGACAGGTCACAAGCGACCTAGAGATCATCCCAACACTCGTCTCGTAACGACATATACAACTTCAAGCTAAGCGGAACAGCGGCAACTCCCAGTTCCATAGCTCGGTGGTATACATATCGCCAATAGTCAAACCTCCATCCCGTGAAATGCGGATATAATCAGCAAAATTCCTGGTTACGTGGAACGCGGATAACGTCACTCTTTGACCCCGTGGAAAACGTCCAGAGCGGATCCTGGTCCTCGCAGAGCACGGCAGTGAACCCGTGCGAAGCATCCAGAGCGGAGCCTAGTCCTCGCCAAGCACGGCAGTGAACCCGTGTGAAGCATCTAGTGCAAAATTCCTGGTTACGTGGAACGCGGATAACGTCACTCTTTGACCCCGTGGAAAACGTCCAGAGCGGATCCTGGTCCTCGCAGAGCACGGCAGTGAACCCGTGTGAAGCATCTAGTGCAAAATTCCTGGTTACGTGGAATGCGGATAACGTCACTCTTTGACCCCGTGGAAAACGTCCAGAGCGGATCCTGGTCCTCGCAGAGCACGGCAGTGAACCCGTGCGAAGCATCCAGAGCGGAGCCTAGTCCTCGCCGAGCACGGCAGTGAACCCGTGTGAAGCATCTAGTGCAAAATTCCTGGTTACGTGGAACGCGGATAACGTCACTCTTTGACCCCATGGAAAACGTCCAGAGCGGATCCTGGTCCTTGCAGAGTACGGCAGTGAACCCATGTGAAGCATCCAGAGCGGAGCCTAGTCCTCGCCGAGCACGGCAGTGAACCCGTGTGAAGCATCTAGTGCAAAATTCCTGGTTACGTGGAACGCGGATAACGTCACTCTTTGACCCCGCGGAAAACGCCCAGAGCGGAGCCTGGTCCTCTCCAAGCACGGCAGTAAACCCGTGTGAAGCATCCAGAGCAAACACCGGACTGTGGAGTCCTTAAAATCCACGGACTATGACGTCCTTAATCTCGACCGTGATGTCTTAAAACTAACGATCAACCACCCTGATTCCCTACGGATTCTGCCTTGGTTTAAGGGTACATCTCTTCACTCCTTTGATACTTGGCGTTGTAATTCCTCAACGTCTTCAAAGAGGTGACGGGTCCCCGCAACCAAACATCGGACTGTGGAGTCCCTAAACCCATGGACTATGAGGTCCTTAACCTTGACCGCGACGTCTTTAAACTACGATACCTGGGGAAACCCCTGACTCCGTAAAACACGGACAGGGGTGACCACATCCAGCACTTGCAGGTCCTCACGACCTGTAAGGAAGAAAAACTCTCTTGTGAGGTCCTTACGACTCTCAAGGGACAACCCGCTTAAGAATCCTCACGATTCTTAAGAAGAACTTACACCTATGGGATCCTCTCGACCTATGGGGAGAAAAACTCTTTATGAGACCCTCGTGGCTCATAAAGTGCAAAAGTCTTAGGAAACAGATCTTAACCCTGAATCCTAAGCTATCGCTGCCCTGCAAGGAGATCAAGATAAATTGTCCGCAAACGCATTCAATGAAAGGGGACACACCATTGAGAAGAAGAATGTATCTTTTATTCATAAACCAAAATGGATACAAAGTACAATTCATGAAAGAAACAAAAAAGAAAGATACCCTCATCCATGAGTACGTACAAAAAGGGGGAAAAGATACAAGTCCTCAAGCCGGCGGGCGGTGCAATTATTTTACCAGCTCATCGTTCTGTTGCTGAGCCACGGCTTCATGACGCAAGATTGCCAAAAGACGGGCCTCCGCCTGAGCCTGCTGGGCCTGATACGAAGCGAGCCGGCCTTCAAGCTCTTTCTCGGTGGCTTTATGAGCCTCGACCTTCTCGCGAGTGAACGTGGCAGCTTTATCGAGAGCCACCACCTCTTTTATGGACTCCTGGAGTACTCGCCAGAGTTCGTACGCTTTGTTGGCCTTGGCTGTGAGGCTGGCCTGAAGCTCGCTCAGCGCCTTAGAAGCTAGCTCCCTCTCCGAAAATTTACGGTCAAGGCCTTTTCTCGCACAACAATATGTTCGCTACGTGTCGCTCTATCAGGCCGCGTAAGCTCGCGTTCGTGACCGCAGCCTTGGATACAAAACATTTACAAGACCCTATAAATGGGCTCCCGCTTGACGAGAATAATCGATCTAAAATGCGCTCACATCACCTGATGTGAAAAGCAACAAGGAAGATTTCCGACGTATTTCAAGCATGCATTCGCAATCATATGAGTATTCAAAAAAAAATAATAATAATAATAGCATTTGCAATCGTATGAACATAATGCCCAAGAAGGTCTGACACGCATGAAAGTGATGATAGCATTTGCAACTAAAGAAGGTTCTCATAAGAAGAATACAAAGTTTATTTATGCAAGCGGAAACATACATTCTAGCACCAAGCCCATAGAGAAATTCAGCCTAGAACATAAGGAAAAGGAGGGACTAATTTGAAAATGCTACGCTAATGGAAAAAGGTCACCAAACACGGGATCAATGGCACAAGGGTTAACAAAACAAAGAACAAGGTTCTCCATCTCTCTTTCCGCTCTCTCCAGCACGTCAAAGCGACGGTTTTCGCGAGGAGTCGCTCCCCATCGATTGGCTCCATGTTCGTCCGCGAAAGCAAACATAATAGCTCGCCGGGCCTTTATCTGGCTCAGCAGATGAATTGAGCAATCCTTCAAAGCCTGAGTAATCAGGCACGCTTCATGAAAGCCCTCGAGCTTTTCTTCCGCCACGTCAAGCATCGCCAGGGTCATCTCTACCGGATGAGGAGGGATGTCGGCAAGCACGGCCGTGAGGATCATCCGGAGCCAGAGGGAACCCATCGAGAGGGGGGACCCCCTACGGATCGAGAGTTCATACATGGCTGAGTCGCATTCGTTGTCGGTAAGGAGGGGATCCACCAACCGAGCAGCAAAGCGGGGGATCATCTCCTCAATAGGAACTTCCCATGGCTGTCGACGAGCATGAGGACGATTGCAGGCCATGGCGCTCACTTGTTTCTCAAGACAAGTTACACTAAAATAAAAAAATAACATAAATCTCTCTGTGAAGGGAAAAGAAAGCTATAGCCCCATATATAAAGAAGTGCATTAAGTGCTGTACACGGAAAATCTTGCATGGTGAAGCTATTTCCAAGGCCCAAAAAAGGAAAGGCATCGAAAATCAAGGAAATGGAACTATTTCCAAGGCCCTTTTTCTGCATCTGATATTGTGCACTAGAAATATGGCACGGGAAAATTTTGTGAACAGCCCCATCAAGAGAACCCACGTGCAGAACACGTGATGCCTAAACCTAATGTACACGAAAAATGGAATAGCACCCTGCATATTGAAAGCGCCAACAACAACAGTAGCAAAATGATAAAATCCCAGAGAAAGGCATGCAAACATGGCAAGACATAATAAAACTTGTCACTGAATCTTTCAAGAAGTTCATACAAAATAAAGAGGACCCGTTTACAAGGGTAAGACTTCAGACGCGGGGCATGGGTTGAGAAACTCAAGATTAACTTTGTCCAAGATTCTCCAAGCATTTCGAACCTCCCGAGTATGCTTCCTCTCGCGGTCGCAAGCGTCGGGATCCTCACGAATATCCTCCACCCTTCGATAGGCGGTAAGTATGGCTGACTGCTGAAAGGCTTGGTGCAAGAGATCGATGAGGTGATCTCGCCTCCTCTTTGAGATCAAGCCCATCAGGTACACCGAATGTACCTTATCCTCAGCAGTGTCCAAGGCCCTGAGCGGTATGCCGGTGCAAAAGAGAGGAAGTGCCTCCCGGATCGCCAGCACGATCAGCCTCAGAAGAGAAGAGCGACGGGGGAGTAGCCGATGGTTGTACTCGTCAAAGCGGCTCATGATCTCGGCACACTGAGCATCGGTGAACTCCCGGCTCTGACTGCGGCCCAATGCACGAATATTCCCATAGGAGATGATCTCGTCAAGACCATACAGATGGGCATCCATGATACCTGAAATAAAGGTCATGAGAATCATTAGAAAGCTCCTGTTGCATTAATTGCAGAAGGACAACCTCGGGTCAAGAGACCCCAAGAAGCCTCCGTGTGAAGAAACTGAGTTCTTCATTGGAATTAAATTCCTTATTAAGAGAAGGGAATTAAATTCCCAGAAACATTTTTGGATGGAATTAAATTCCATGGAGTTGAACCGCCATCATCATCTCCCCAAGGATCATCCGACCCTAAGAGATCTACTGTTGGAGGTTAAGTGGTCTCATATTTGGTTAGAGAACTTGAAGAAAAATGGGTTCTTTGTGAAACCCTTGATATGGATTTAAAATCCAGAGAGTTTTGTCAAATTGAAGGTGCTTCGATCACCATTACCTGACGAGGAAGAGTCCTTTTAAACAGAGTTAAACTCTGAAAATGTTTCAAGGCAGAGAACTAAGCTCTGGAAGAAGAGAATTAAATTCTCAGAAAAAGTCCTCAAAGGAAGGAGATGAGCAAAGTGAAGCCTCTTCGGAAGGGACGTGAACATTTATAGGATGTGATGGAGACGCTTCATATCCCCAAATCCCTAGAGGAATCCAACGGTCACAAAAGGTGACAGCGTTGCACTCACGTGCGGACACGTGAGAACAACGCTGTGGGGGCATTTGTTTCCTGATTTAAAATCAGAAAAGCTTATGGAAAAGGCTTCAGAAAAGGGTCACGTGCTTACACGTAACCAGCAGTCACGTGTTGGCACGTGACATCTAAAAGCATCAGCAAGGCAAATTCAGCTTCCCGACTACATCAAAGAAAAGGGCTTCAGAAAGGGTCACGTGCTCCCACGTGATCTGGGTCACGTGTTGGCACGTGACAATTAAAAGCGGCTTCAAATGCAAACCGGTTCCCTGATCAAATCAAGGAAAAGGCTTCAGAAGAGGTCACGTGCTCCCACGTGACCAGGGTCACGTGTTGGCACGTGATACTCAAAAGCAGCAGAATTGTTCTCCGGTTAAATCAAGAAAAAGAGTCCAGACGAGGGTCACGTGCTCACACGTGACCAGGGGTCACGTGATGGCACGTGACGGTTAAGCAGCAACCAGAAGACAGAGCGCAAAAAGAAAGAAGAAGGCTCGTTCCAGGGGGGTCACGTGCCCACACGTGACCGACTTCAAAGCCCATTTGTTAACAGAATTAAATTCTGAGAAAAGACCTCTCAAATCTTTCCAAAAGCAACCGATTGAATTAAAGATGATTAAATATCATCTATCTATGGGAAAATCTCAAATTTGGAAAGATTTCCCCGTAAAATCTAACCAAAATAACAGAGGAGAATCTCTGGATTTAAAATCCAATGGTGAGTAAAATTCACTTAATAATCCAAAGGTCCAAAACGAATGATGGATACAAATCAAATCTCCTAATGAAAGATCCACCAAAACTAATTGACTCGGCTGCTTCTCCTATAAATAGGAGCCAAGAGACACACAAGAAAAAAATATATGCAGAGGGAAAGAAAAGAGAGAGAGCCTTGATACTTTAGAGGAATTTGGATCTTCTGCGAAAGAAAACCCTAGGTAAGAAAGGGAAGGTTTCATTGAAAGAAAAGAGAATTTAATTCTCAACAGAGTTTAACTCTGATATAAAATAGAAGGACATATTTCTTCTCTCTTTGATGGAGGATCTGTAAAGTGCACATCTCCCCTTGAGTTGAGAATTTAATTCTTAATGGGTTGAGATCCTGCCATGGAGATCCAAAGCATAGAGAGGGGATGGAAGCACGAGAATTTAATTCTCACAGAACTATAGGAATTTAATTCCTTCAAAATAAAATTAGGCTTTGACCCTGTGTTATGGGAATTTAATTCCTTCAGAATGAAAAGAATCAGGCTTTAACCCTAGTTAAGAACTTAGTTCTGTTAAAACAACAAGAATTTAATTCCCTTAATCTTATTCCCCAGAATAATTCTCTAACAGAGAGTGGGGGTTTAATTCATTAAAGCTTTTATTAGGGTTTAACCCTATTCAGTTCTTCACATATATGAGGAATTTAATTCCTACAGAAAATTCAGAGTTCAACTCTTCAAAAGGAACTAGGAATTTAATTCCTCTGAAATTATTGTCAGGGTTCAACCCTACGAGGGATTTAATTCCTGAAAGGGATTAACAGATCTTCTAAACCACTACAAAAAAGCAGGGTCACGTGTCACCACGTGACCCCCCCCGAAAGATCTACAGAAAGCTCTTTGGGGCAGTGCCTCACGTGACCCATGTGACCCTTGGCAGAGGCTTTAACATACTCCATTCAAACACCCATCACATGATGACATGTGATGCTCCAAAAGATGTGATCTTTTCAGCAGAATAAACGAAGGGGGGTGCCCTTACGTGCTACCACGTGACCCCTCTTGCCTCAGCGTCTAACGCTAAATTGAAACCCCTGAATTCAGTGTTAAAACGTTGTTTGGCCTTAGTGTTCAACACTAAGCAAAGAACTTTATTTGCAGTGTTCAACACCGATTACCTTAGTGTTCAACACTAATTTGGGATTTCTGTTGCCAGTGTTTAACACTGGTCTGTTTTAGTGTTTAACACTAATTTAAAGGCCTTGTTGCTGGTGTTGACACCAACTATCTTCTAGTGTTAAACACCGACTTATCAATCTCATTCTCAGTGTTCAACACTGATTGGTCTTTAGTGTTTAACACTAGGCATTGGCCCAATTGGCTAAATGGCCAGAGGCAAAGCCTCTCCTTCAAGGGACCAACAAGAGGGCCGATGTCCCAGACATGATTGGACTTAGCATAAGTCATCAATTCGTAATTAACTGGGCTAATGGGCTCATAACATAATTAATTGGTCTTGATCCCAAATTGGGCCAAAGACTATTTAATCCACTCCGGTTCCAGGGTACATCTCTTCATTCCTTTGATACTTGGCGTTGTAATCCCTCAACGTCTTCAAAGAGGTGACGGGTCCCAATGACCACACATTGATATGGACTGTAGGGTCCTTAAACCCATGGACTACGACGTCCTTAACCTTGACCGAGATGTCTTAAAATTAACAATGGACTGTGGGGTCCTTAAACCCATGGACTACGACGTCCTTAACCTTGACCGAGATGTCTTAAAACTAACAATGGACTGTGGGGTCCTTAAACCCATGGACTACGACGTCGTTAACTTTGACCGAGATGTCTTAAAACTAACAATGGACCGCAATGTCCTTAAACTACCCACGGACCGCAATGTCCTTAAACTACCCATGGACCGCAATGTCCTTAAACTGGCAATGGACCACTATGTCCCTAAACTGGAACTATAGAGCCCAAACGCTCTTTTGTCGGATCTAAACGATCCCGTTTAAGTTGATCTTAGCCTCAAATATGGCTAACGTATCCTTAAACCTTCAAACAGACTTGGACTATGAATCCCTCCAATCAACTTTGGTTCAAGGGTACATCTCTGAACTCCTCTGACATCCGTCGTTGTAATCCGTCAACGTCGTCAGAGATGTGATGGGTCCCAACGGCCATACATGCAACGGACCCCTATGTCCCTAAACTGGAACAATAGAGCCAATTGCACTTTTGTCGGATCTAAACGATCCCGTTAAGTTGATCTTAGTCTCAAACTAGACTAACGTATCCTTAACAAACGTTTGAGTTGATCTTAGCCTCAAATATGGCTAACGTATCCTCAAACCAAACCCCCAAACCCAAATCTAAGATAATACGGATTTGGACTAGTCCACGCCCTACGGGCGACGACATAACTCAATCTCCGTAAACAATCCACGGGCAACAAAACATAAAATAAACACACACGACACGAAGTGACCATCTGGAGAAGGAGAAAGTTGTTACCGCGATGCGGTAGCGTAATTAACTGCAGAGGCTTGCGCCTGCAGGGAAGAGCGTCCCCACAATCAAAAACCCCTCAAGCGAGGGGGAATCTGACAAAGTCTGCTACATCGGACGCATCCGTTCAAACCTTCGATGCATGGTGCCATAAATCAACTTGGCATCTTCGGAGAGGTGGACGGATAGCACCAATTAGCATCTGCCCCGAATCTCAGTGCCAAGACCTCGCAGTCTTGCGCGCCGTCTTTCGGAGGGGAACATCATTTTTTTCTATTTCTTTCTGCGATCCTCTATCATTTCAGCTTTTTATATCGCGAAGGTCGTGATTGCCCAACTATTTCGACTATTTTTCGCGGTGCCCAATCATTTCGGTTATTTATTTTATGTTTTACTCGCTGCTTTTTTATTGCGAGTTGCCCAATCATTTCGGCTATTTTGTATGCATACATTTTTACTTGCTGATTTTGTTGCAAGTTGCCCCATCATTTCGGCTATTTCATATGCATTTTTGGCTCGCTGATTTTTTTATCGCAAGTGTAGAACTTGGAATCTGGTGCCAATCTCAGCATCCGCATCGCTACAACTGAAATATTGCCAGGAGCGAATCATCATTTGCCGTGAAAAGACTTGGAATTTGATACCGATTTAGGCATCAGCATCACTGCAACTGGGATATTGCCAGGAGCGAATCATCATTTGCCTCTGTCGATGTCGAACAAAGGTGGCTTAGCAAACAGGGTTAAGATCCTGTTGACTAAGGCTTTTTGACTTTACGAGCCGTAAGGGTATAATAAAGGTATTTCTCCCTACGAGTCGTGAGGATCTCGTAGGTGTATTTTCTTCTTAAGAATCGTAGGGATCCCTAAGTGTGTTGCTCCCTTGTGAGTCGTAAGGATCTCACGCGGGTGGTTTCTCCTTACAAGGTCAAAAGGACCTTGCAAGTGTCATTTAACGAGATTGCGCCCTTTCGGGTTTTCACAAAACTCGACGGTAGCCATGCTGTTTTTACTCACGGAGCCCTTTCGGGTTTTCATCCATGCCCATCTTGCTTGTGGACGTACCTTTTTTTTTAACGAGTCTGCGCCCTTTCGGGTTTTCACAAATATCGCCGGTAGTCCTGCTGTTTTTACTCACGGCGCCCTTTCGGGTTTTCATCCGTGCCCATTTTTCTTATGGACATACCTTTTTTTTTTACACCACGTCGGCCTGGGGATGCCGCGGTCCATAGTAGTTTATAGACGTCTCGGTCAGTTGCAAGTTTTAGGACATTGCGGTCCATCGTTAGTTTAGGGACGTTTCGGTCCGCTGTAGCTTTGAGGCGAAGTTTTGCCGGATGCTTTGTGAACAAGTAGGTTTCTCCTTGATAGACCTTGTCACATAATCCAAGAGTTTTGGCACTGCTCCTACCCCCATCTCCTCTACGTTATCTCCTAACGCCGAGTGAGCTGCTTTGTTACTTAACGACAAATGAGCGATCATGTGGAAACTTGCCACATAATCTTCGAATTCTTCTGACAAGTCGTCTCTCTCATCATTGTCGTTATCTTCATTCTCAAGGATGTGACTGAGGAACTCTTGAAGCGTGATTGGGGTTCGCGCCCTCTGATTGTATTCTTTCAGCGCATCAATATGCTTTTGCAGATCCGTGCGCTTGTCGTTAGACAGCGCGGGCTTTTTGGTCTTCTTCTTTTTCTTCGAATACTGTGACGGGTGTTCCTGGGTACTTTGCCCATTACTATTAAGTCCCAATGTTGGGCGTGGTTTCAGCATCCCGTCGATGATCTCCGGCTCTTGCAGGCTTTTCCACCTGATCGCCGGACATGTTTGAAGATCTTTCAGCATTTTTTTAGTTTTTTTCCGAAAGAACAACTTCTCATGGAGCTTCCTTTATGAATGAGCACGATGCCCCCGGTATGTCCATCTTTTTCGGAGTATGTGGTTGTGGCGGATTTACCTTCCAGTTTTCGGACAGCGCGAACTTACCCTGTTGATACTGGTCTTCAACCCAATTTTTGAAGACGTAGCAGTCTTCGATCGGATGGCCCAATACTTGGTGGTAGGGGCAGTAATTAGGATCGTTGACGTTGTTCGGTTGCAGTGGGTGTCTCGACTCCGGTAGAGTAATGAGCCCATTGCGCACTGCCAGTTCAAACAGTTTCCTTGTTTTATCCTGGGGAAATGAGTAAGGACGTCTCAACTTCTCATCGAGGGACTGGCGCTTGTTGCTTTGGCGAACAACCCGTCTCGGGCCACTCGGTTGTTGTCGAGCGTTGGCGACGAAGGTTGCTTTCCTTTTGCCCTTTTCATTCCAAGGCTCCGTTTTTGAAGAGGAATGCCTATAGCCCATTTGGTCCATTTGGGCTAACTTGTCAATCAAGGCCTGGAAGGTAGCCGGCTTGAAAAACATCATGAATTGGGATATGGTCGCCTGCGGATCGAGGGCTCCCACAAACATGCCTACTGCAGGAGCCTCTTCGATGCGCTGCTCGCATTTTGACCATAGATTCTGCCACCGTATCGCGTACTGGACCCAAGTTTCTCCCAGTTTCACCCTGGCATTGATCAATGCCGTGATTGGGGTACGTTCGCTGGCACTCGCAAAACGTTGGGTGAATAGCAACTCCATCTCCGTAAAATTTTTGACGGAATCGTTGGGAAGCTCTGAATACCATTCAAACGCCGTCTCCGCCAAGCTGCCGACGAACTGGCGAAGCAGTAGCTTATCATCCCCTCCAGTGTTTCCGCAGAGAGCTCTGAACTGAGCGACATGTTGATGAGGGTTTTCTGTCCCCTTGTATACATGGAATTTGGGAATCGTATATCCTGGCGGGTACTTTATTTGATCATACCAACCCGGATAGGGTCTTCCAGTTTTAATAATTTTCCCAGCCGCTTCATTTGCCTGGTGAACTCGTATTTGCTGAGCGATATAATCATCCAGGGCGGACATGGAAATAGTTTTCTCCTTGGCTGCTAAAAGAGCCGGAGGTGGATTTGATGTTTCTCCTCTGTCGTCTTCGAGGATAATCGGAGGATCTTCAGCTGGAGGGTCCTGCTGGATCATCATACCCACCATGTCTTGGAACAGAAGAGCGATTTGCTTTATATTAGCCGCTTGCTCCGCGGCTTCTTTGTCCTTCTTTTCGAGTATTCTGCGAAGGAAATCAGCATCAGTTTCTTGTTCATGACGCTGTTCTGATGATGCTTCCGGGCTTTCTTTTGGCCCGGTGAGTGCGGCCATCGCAGTTAGCATCTCCTGAAGTTTCTGCTGCTGCTGTTCCTGAGCTCTTGTGATAGATCGGGTGAGTGGTCGGTGGTCCGTAGAAGCGCGGCTATCCTCTTTCCCGGATGCCATATAGACGGTATGCAGCACCATGCCCCCAGACTCAGGGCATTTGGACTCAGTGCCTTTGACATTTGTCGCAGGCATGGGGATTTTCTCCGGCCTTCTCCTCTTATGAGCAGTCGGAGTTGAGGGGGCCGTTGTAGCGGGCACCCAAATGGTTGTCGTCCTTTGTGGTTTGCTGGGACAGCTCCCTTCCGGCTGAACCTTCAGCTTCTTCTGTAGGCGGAGGTAGTCTTGATCGATCACTGACTCTTGGACACGTCGCCAGACTTTGTAAACTTTAGAAGACAGTCATTGAGGGGACTGTTCCGGCTTCGTTTTTGTGACAGTCTCCACCGGCAGCGGAGATCTTTTTAATACGGCGGTAGGCGAATTCCTGCGCACCTTGTTCAGTAGCTCAAAGCTGTTCCCGGTTGGCACAGCAGCATTAATTTCCACCGTTGGAGCCGGTGGGGTTAGCCCAGAGGGGGAGTTGCCCCCAGCCTTCCTTACTCGGCGCCAGTGGCGACGTCGAGCGTGTCGAGCCAATGGTGTTGGTTCGGTGATGGGGACGGTTTTGTCTTGCTCCCTATCCCGATGAGGCGCCGATGGTGCCAGCCTCATGAAGACTGACGTCTTTTGAGTGGCGGTATCTAATCTGTCAAAGACAGACCTTCGAGCAGGAACGGAAGCCGGAATAGTCAGTCTTGTAAAGACCGACCCTTTGGCAGGAGAAGCCGCCTTGACGACTTCAGGAGCAGGGGTGGCTATCTTCTTTGGGATGGACACTTCAGGTATTATGGGCTTCTTGGCAGGCCCATCGGACTTCAGACTCAGTCTGGCGAAGACCGAAGAGTTGGAGCTGGACGACCCGTTGAGAGGGGCCGTGGTAGTAGCAAGCCGATCGAAGACCGACTTCTTGGGAGCTTCCGGTGTTGGCATAAGAGCGCTGAAGCTCGTTGGCGGGAGCATGGTCCCGGAAAACAATCCTGTGGTGGCTTGGGTAACCTGTTCCACCGGCATCGTGAACAGGGATGCCGCCTGAGGCCCGTAGGCTATGCCTTTGGATGAGGCGGAGCGTACATTGCAGTTGCAGCCGGAACATTTTGCACAAGTGAACTCCATTGATCATTTGCTTTCTGCACCAAGTAAAACGCCAAATCTTAGTATCTCGAAACCAAGGGCAACCATCAGCAAACCACGATTGGTTCGCGAACACGACACACGAAGTGTGGAGTGGAAAGAGAAAAAGGTCCCACCGGGCGTGCCAGAATATGTTCCCCTCCGAACACAGAGACGCGACCACGCAGGTCCGTCTTGCCTGAAATTCGGGGCAGATGCTAATTGGTGCTATCCGTCCACCTCTCCGAAGATGCCAAGTTGATTTATGGCATCATGTATCGAAGGTTTAAACGGATGCGGCCGATGTAGCAGACTTCGTCAGATTCACCTTCGTCTGAGGGGTTTTTGATTGTGGGGACGCTCTTCTCTGCAGGCGCAAACCCCTGCAGTTAATTACGCTACCGCATCGCGGTAACAACTTTCTCCTTCTTCATATGGTCACTTCGTGTCGTGGGTATTTGTTTTGTGTTTGGTTGCCCGTGGATTGTATACGGAGACTAAGTTATGTTGTCGCCCATAGGGCGTGGACTAGTCCAACTCCGTATCTTTCTTAGATTTGGGTTTGGGTTTTTTGTATTTGCAGTTGGATTACGACTTTCATCCTATACCCGACCCTGATCACCCTGAGAGAGTGCTCGATCTTCACGCTCTATATCAGGGCCTGATGAAGAACATGCAATCAAAGGTTCGATACAATAGGGACGAGCTGAAGATCGACTGCTATTTCCTATGGATGGCGACCCCCGAGGCAGAGAGAGCGGCTCTCCTACATACTCCGGTCTTTGCGAGAGTCGACGTAGATACATAGCCCCTCTTGCGCCAATATTTCGACTCTCAGCGCAAATAGATTTGTAATTTAAATGTAATTCATTATTTAGTATATAATTTATTATTTTTTGTTGCTTAATTAGAAAACTAAATTTGAATGTGTTGTGTAGAAACAAGGCGATCAAAATAAGGAGAGTAGGAAGTCGGCGAAGAGGGGTCGCCCTACTTATACAGGTGGCTCGAGAAATATTACTCGTGATATGGAGGCATTGGTAAATTACAATAGATCTATTTTGATATAATGTAATATTAAGAGTTATTTTATAATATATGTAAATTTTTGGCGAATTGCAGAAAGCTCAGAGCCTGGCGAAGGGTGGTACACTGAGCGTGCTGGCCGCGTATCTTGCCATCCACGGCAACTCGACAGATCCCGCAACGGGCGAGCTTCGATTCCCCGACACCGCTACCCAGAAGTATTGCGTAAGTGTTAATATTTATTCTAACAGGTTTGAAATTTTTGTTTTGAAAAGTTCAAATTTAAATGATATACTTATATTTTAATGGTTAATATGGGTGTACGAGCGGATGGTAGAGCAGGCGGAGGCATCTGGGATCGATTTTGCTGGACAAACCGATCTGATACTACTGACCCCAGTCCTAGATGCCGCACACGGAGGGCACCACGGAGTTTGGGAGAAAGGCCGGGACTGGATCCTATAGGGCCCATATGAGGTTGGTCTCCACTCCGGCGGTTACTTCCCCTACCCCCTATGAGCGACATCTAGAGTATAATGTTGCCGCCTTAAAGACCACCATCGAGAAGTTGAAAGAGATATTGGTACGTATACTATTTAATAGTAAAATATTATATCACATTAAAGATAGTAACATATGCAATATTAGTAGCCCGAGCTTATTTGATTGTAGATTTAGCTTTTATTAACCATACTTACATAAAACTATCTAATTAAAATAAACTACGGTTTTCCAAACTAGATACCCAAACGAGGCCCAAGTCGTTAAGTATTCTTAAATTGGGGTTTTGCAATAACCTGATAATGATACAAATTCGACTAAAATCTAATACACCGTTCTTACTCGTTTATTACACACAAAATTTAATAGATGGGACAGGCTATTTCGGCTGCGGCTCCATATACATCTCTTTCGGCTGCAGTTCCGCAAGCCAGTATATCGGCTACGGTTGCTCAGACCACTTCTGCAGTTTCACAACCCGCTCAGACTCCCGCATGGTCCGCTCCTTCATTAGTCGAGTTTTTGACAACTCAGGGCTGTACCGAAGAGCAGATACGCCAGATTACAGTGTTTATCAGAGGTGGAGGAGCTGGACCGAGGTAAGGTAGTTTTTTTTATATTTTTGAAGATGTATGTACTTATCTGATACATATTGTATATATTTTGGACGATATTGGTGGTTGTTTGCTTGTTCACGATGATTTAGATTGATATCGTATCATGTTTGATTATTTTTTTTATATATTATGCGTGAGATGTTGATTATGAATATTTCTGTATTTGGTTATATGATGTATGAATTATTGTGCACAGGACAGGGAAAAAACAGGAAGCCCATTTTTTAAAAAAAGCCCTGATATTTTGTCCCTTTGGATTAATCATATGGACATCTGTTCCACCTACGGATTAATCCGTAGGTGCAATTTTTGCCCCTACACAGTACGCCGTAGGGACAAAATATTACCTGATATTTTGTCCCTATGGACTCAGTAATAGAGGTAAAACTTGCCCCTACGAATTAATCCGTAGGGGCATATCAGACCCTACGGATAAATCTGTAGGGATAAGTATTGGGCCCAACAGATATATCTGTAGGGGTAAATATTTTATTTTATAAACTAATAAATTAAATAAAAATTATGTCCCTACGGAGTACCCCGTAGAGATAAATGTCCCTATGGAGTAAGCCGTAGGGGCAATTATTACTCCGTAGGGGCATGTTCAGGACGAACATTTACACCTGCGGTCTTTGCATCTACGGAGGAATTTTATGTCCCTACGGATATATCCATAGGGATAGTGGTTTGCCCCTACGGCTAAATCCGTAGGGGCAACCTATTTTTATAGTAGTGGAAGCAGTAAATCAAGACAAACAAGTAAATTGAATCGGCATGAGTAACTTTTAGATCTTTTCATCAGCCAAAAAGTGTAACTCATTTATCTCTAAATAGAAAAAAGAAAAAAGAGGAACTCCACTTAAAACTTATGCAATTTATATTGTGACATATTTAGTGATATTTAGATATTAGTTTAGATTATAGTCTTTTCTTGTTGACAAACTGATGCTTTACTTGGTGACTCTGGCTTTAATAAAGTATGGAGTAAATGTTTTCCGTTTCAGCAAGATTATATATATATATATATATTATTTTTCTAATCTCAATTTTTTCTAATTCCTCTATACAGAAAAAAAAATTCCAAATTACTTTTCTTTAATAATTAGCCTATGTTCAATGCCATGTTAGGGAAATAACTATTGAGCACGGAACACGACATCCATAAGAAGAAGGGATAACATGATTTAAAATGGTTCGATCAAATTCGACCTAATCCACAGAGGCAAACATGAGGATTTCATTAACTTAAAAGAGGTTACAGAGAGTACACACCACTTTACAATATCTCTTTCTCTTTCCCCCCTCTCCGCTCTCACATCATAAGAGAGAAGGGGTTTATAAACGCTCAACTTTAGACACAACATCATTTTAGCCTTTTTGCCCAGTCTTAGCCCTTGTCCTTTTTTCTCCATGAAAGCATCTTTCTATTTATAATATAAAATAATTAAAGATCAACATCATAAGACTTATCTTAATTCTATGTATAACTAGTATTTTCCACGTGCAATGCACGTTATATATCAAGTGTAGTTTAAAAAAGATTTGTAAGGAATTAGTTAGTGAAAGAGTTTGCCGAGTTAACCATTAGAAGAGATGTATAGAGTTAGTTGTGGTTACAAATTGAGATTAGATTTTTTAAATTTTTTCATGTTGTTTAAATCTAATTAATAAATATATCCCTTTAAGTATGATGTCATTTCATTATCCATTATCAGCTCACACCACACCAAGCAATTACTTTGGCTCAACTGGTCCGAGTCCAATCGAGACCTCCCGAGATCCACGAACAGCTTATAAGTGGTCAACTGGATATTAGGTATAGACACAAGTCCAACAAAAACCCACTTGCATGCATTGCTTAAAATGGAAACTCAAATTTTAAAAATTTGACTATGCATTATAATGATCATCAAGCATACCACTAGAAGACGTGCTTAACATTAAAGTTGATAACACTGGCGAGTTTTGGTCGTTCTCTCAATCAAAGATAAGATTCGAACAAAAAGAAAAAGCAATCGATTGAAAACACAAGAATGGAAAGAAATAATCCGCATATATGCAAGCATGATGATGCGATCATTCCTGAGTTGAAACGAAACTATAAAGCAAAGATTAATTATCATGAAAAACTAATGAATTAAAGAGAGAGAAAAAAGGAAAGAAAATTATAAAAAACTAGAACAAAATAGTTTGGAGAACAAACCACTACAATTAAACCAAAATACTATGCATGTATCTGGGACAAACCTGGATACAACAAACAATCACCTGAGAGAGTGTTGATCCTAGGACTGTATATACGGATTCGGATCTTCTGCTTGCCAAGCAAGGTTCTTACAAATCCAACAGTTGAAAATGGGGTATAACAGGAGGCTCATGGTTTGTGTAGCGTCAAGAAGAGATCCACCGGCTAGAGCGGCCATAGCAGGGTGCTTGACAAAAAAAAAGGCATATATAATATGAAGAGAACAGTGATTTCCAAACAAATTATACATGCATATTTTCGATTCTAGGCGTTTTAATGAACCAGAAGGCTCATACAATTCCAACTATACCAAAATCTATAAATAGATGGTCCGATTCCAATATCTAAGCTCTCAATATGTAGCTATTGATACAATATGTATAGTAAATTAAAAATCATAGTCGAATCTGCAGCTAAATCTGACAATTTTCTAAACGCATCAGATAGATCACACATCATAGTACAATGCATCCTATCTTGGCATAATTAATAGAAACTTTAACAACAGTGTTTGGATATGTATGTGTATTAAACTAATAACTTTTACTGCGCGCGCTAGTGTATATATATATATTTCAACTAAGATTCTATCGTAAGAATTTGGAAACAAATCATTCCTATCATTAAATTTGGGATTTGTGCATTCAATTATATTATGTTTGGTAATAAATAATCATTCATTCTAGTCTCTCTCTTTGTATAAATATATATACGCACACAACCAAACAGCAAACACAAATAGATGAGAGGCTCAAAATGGATGAAAGATAAGTGATGATGATGGAGATGATGGTGATTACAAGGGGGACGAAGGCCAAACAGGATGCAATGGTACTTTAGGTCGACTGTGTGCATGGCTTGCCTGTGAAAATGATGGGAGAAAGCAATGGCTGCACAGGGAAAATAAAAATGGGTGTCACCTAGCAGGAATTATTCAGTATGCCGGGTGTAATACATCCGGACAGGTGGTGAGAGAGAAAGGAGCTTCGGACAGTTTTAGGCAGCGTGTAAGACCCAAACTTTTATTTCTTCTCTCTCTTGTCCTGATGTATACGTCCGACACATGGAATAAATTTTCGTCCTGCAGATAATCGTCCTGCAGATAACCATGAAGGAAAGTGGATTGGAAGATCAAAACCTGATGTGTTTGTTTTAGGGGCCCACATGCCAAGAAAGAATATTAATTTGAAGGAATGTGTTGCAAAGGTTGCGTGACAATTAAGCTTTCTCCTTTTTATCCCTCTCATTATCGGCTTCATTTTCACGCTAGTCATTAATACTTTTGATATGTTTGTCTGTAAGTTTCAAATTTTAACCCAAGCCATTTTCTTTTGGGTAAATTGTCAAAAATTCCAAGACAACTTTTTCCCGCTGACAAAAAGCGCCGGCCCGAAAGCAGTTGAAAAAACCTCTTGAAAATGTTTTCCGTTGTCAAAATAAAACCTTATCTGAGTTATCTGTATAGTTGTATGTTGTATCTAACTTTTTATGCGATATGTATGAAGTTGCCTGCGATATCTATAAGATAATTAGATATAGTAGGCAACTATGCAGATATTGCAGCAAAACTTTCCAAGGAGTTTTTGATAACCGTTTCAGAACCGGGGATTTTTCCCAGCGGTAAAACTTGCCGGGGTTTTTTTCTTCTTTATTTTCATGTACCGGTTTTGCTATTAAATTTTTTTCTTGCCACTGGCCCGTAAGCCCTAACCTATGCACACAACACACAGAAACATCACACAAAACCACACAACACACGCGCACATTCAGAAGATCCATGAATTTGTCTCGAAAGGGTTAATTTATGGCCACTTCCGCTATTGGGGTTTTAAACCCCGTCCTCTGCCCAAGAGAGGAAGTGCTCATACCAACTGAGCGATTGCTTATTGGTTATATATAATAGAAGCGGGCTTTTGCTTCCGTTTTGACCGAGGAAGGGGGTCTGATCAATCATTCGCGTATATAGCTAATTAACAAGCTACGAAAGATCCTAGGGATCTTAGTTTGTTCATGTATCGTTTTTAGGGTTATATACGAGCTTGACACAAAATTCAGGTCCAACTAAAAGAATTAATGGGTCCGATTTGCATAGGTTAATGAGTCTAAATCAAATTAATTATATAATAAAAGGGGTTAGTTGCAGATAACCCATCAATACTCAATGTAACCAAAGCTAAATATCTCTCTCTCACACACACAATATTTACATAATAAAATAAACCATAAAAATAATTATTATAGAGATCGGTGAAGTCGTTAAGCATCTTGTTTTCTGTAAGGCAATTTGTACCACCGCGGTAAGAATCTAGTGGTTCTCTATCCATAAAGCGGGTTTCACCATGTTGCCTCCAGAATATAACAACCAATAAATCTCACTGTTTCGCGCTCCATTTCTGTACAGAATAAAAAGTAAGAGCTCCACCCGTACCTTTTTCTACTAAGATCAGGTTGCATTCACTATTGATGGTCGTTGAAAAGATATCTAGATAAAGTTTTATTGCTTGCAATAATTAGTACTCATTCCCTTTCGAAAAGAAAGACATTTTTGGCCTTTTCATTTGTTCCAAAATAAAAGTCTCTTTATCAAAAACAACAAATTACTCTATGCATCTTGAAATCATGCAATATGTAAATAGGATTTCCAATTTATCGGTAATAAATTTCTTATTAAAGTTTGAAGTAAAGTAATGAAATGTAATTATTAGGATTAAACTGGTAAATTATCATTTAGTATGTTTTAGATTTTAGAATAATTAAACATTTCTTAATGCAAAATCACAAAAAAGACTTTCTTTTTTAAATGGAGAGAGTAATATATAGCAAAGGTCATATAGTTTTTTGAAGGAAGCAAAGGTTATATAGTTAATTTACTATTACTTGAATGTTGAAAATTTAAAATGTTAATTTTCTCCATGAGAAAAATGGCGATTCTGATCACTTACCAAACTGAGGTGCTTAATCAAAAAATTTAAGAACTTTGATGTGCAAGTGGAGCCAATTATCAAAACAATTAGGATTAGTTCGAGGGACATAACTCATGCTGCAAGTTGAAGTTAGATATATACTCTTTTATTATAACAAATTCTCATATGATTGCATTTGACGTACGTTGTCATTAAAAATATGAATGGTTTGGATTAGAATGATGCATGTCACCAAAATCTTACAAAAGCATTAATTAATATAATAATGTCATTACAGATTTAGTCTATTTTTTATTAACTTATTGAGGATATGCCAAGCATCCATTGCGGTTGTAGAAATTTATTATGGTGGTGAAACACAATGTAATTAAAACACTATTCATTCATTCATTTTTTTTTAACTTTTTGCATGCTAATTATAAATATTCTTGAATTTGCAAACAGACGTATACTCTGTTCGCACTCTCAAAGCCTCACCGTCCTAGTTTAAAATATTCCCCTTGATGTAGCCTTAGGGCCGAAAGGTTAATTTATTATTAATTTTATTCGAGTGATCGAAAATAAAATATTGGTTTGATGTTGATAATGATGAGAGATTATCAATAAGAGTGGGCGCAAATATTAGAACAGGATCAACCCGCCATCATTAATCTTGGTTTTTTCTGAGCTTTAAAGGGATGTCACCATTTCACAATTAGGAAAGGTTACAATTCATATTGAAATGTGTATGATGTTTACAAGAAAATTATAAGATACCTGACATATGAAAGAATGTACTTCCAAAGTGCATACATCATTTACAAGATGGTTCTAAGTAATTGAGAGAGAAAATTATCTTACATAGCTATGGATAAGGAACTATTTGAAAACTCGGAAATTTCTCTCAAAATCGTAATGTAAGCATGAAAAATCAGATAAATGTGTCGAAACATTCAATATTAGAATGGCCAATGTATATGATAGTGAAATTTGTCGATGATGGCTTCTAAAGAAAGCGCTCAAACATGGTGATTAGAGAAATTTGTCAAAAACAGTTTTCTAAAAGATTTAGTATGCCAAAGATGTTACATGGAATTATGTCGAACTTTAAGCGCACACATATATAGCAAAAGACGACGGCATTCCTTTATTAATTTTTTAGTAAATATTGCAAGAAGCCATTAGCAAAAGTATTGAAATTGAAGGAGGTTATGGTCAAATTAGACTTTTCTCCTTTCATTAATTTCAATAATACGTGGCAAAATGTTCCCAGTGATTAAGCACTTGAAATCAATTGTTTTTTTCCATAAATGCGTGGTTCATGAACATTCATATTAAATCAAGTATTTTATTGTTACTTCGGCCCATAAAGTTGGTTAAAACTATGCATGATTGTATGGCTCATTAACATTTTTATATAGTAAATAAATATTAATGGAAGTTTATGAAATCTTTTGATGATACTTTTAATATTACTTCTTATGATTCTATTTTTTCGGGAGTCAGGGTTCGTGTTCTAATTTTCCGATGTTGTTACATATTTAGTAATAGCAGTCATCCCTGATCCGAATTTTTATATAGAATATCATCTCTCATTTTATTCGAAACTTTTTCTGCTCAAAGTACATCTTTCAAAAAATCTTTGATTAAAAACCTCCAGAATAGAGACAATCATTTTTGTTTTTGAATGATCAAGGTTGTTTTTTTTTATTTTTATATTCTAAAACATGAATACATTGAGAGAAGTATAAAATTTTGTTATAAGAATCCGCTGATTATGTAATCATCCGGTGTAAGTGCAAAGTATGTCATCGAACAATAAAGTATGAAATGTATGTGAAGGGATGTAAAGTGATGATATATAATTTTTTGCGGCGGGGGGTGGGGGTGCGGGGTTGGGGGTGTCTTGTGGATATATTAACACTTAGAATGATAAGATCAAAGTGGGCTAGTGAATAATGCATTGTTATCAGGCCTGGCCCATATAGGTATGAAGTTGAGCATACCCGGCCTTAACTGCAGGGAAACAAACCCAATTTTCAAGCCCGGAGGCCCTCAATGGCAAGCTAAATGAGATGCTTAAGAATTTTTTTAGATATAGTTAAAATAAATAGCATATTTTAAAATTTCTTATTATATTTTTTTCCAATCAT
Organism: Agapanthus africanus; assembly: GCA_030015575.1. Lineage (NCBI taxonomy): Eukaryota > Viridiplantae > Streptophyta > Magnoliopsida > Asparagales > Amaryllidaceae > Agapanthus > Agapanthus africanus. Next base: position 888,173,589 of record JASDDO010000024.1, on the reverse strand, counting down.
ACTCATAGCTTGTTGCATTGATACATTTGAGGTATGTGATTGCTCATACAGGTAACCCATTCAGATGTAACACTCTTCAGCTAAAGTAACAGTTGTACCATAAGAGAAATTATCCGATGCTTGGGTGATACCTGGATCGTAGCTCAATGTTATCAGATGACACCATTAAGTCAGGTCGACGACTGGATTTAGTTGTTGCCTTAAATGCATCGGAGGTTCTAAGAATCAACATGAGAAAGTATATTTCTTTACATATTTTAAACCATGTAAAAAAAGGTACTCTAGGCCTCTCATATTTCACTATAATTACTAGAAAGACTCTCCATATTTCATGCATGCTTAAAACACCTTCCATACCTTTAAATGGCACTAAAAGGCTTCCCAACAGGCGAAAAGGAATTTTTTTTTGTATATTTCATTATTTTGTTAGGAGGCTAACGGTGAGTATCGGTTAGGATTTTAAAAGCCTCCCATCCTCTCTTTTTTTCCTAAAATTTCTAATTTTTTTCCCAAATTGGCTTTAGCATTGGGGTTTTGATAAAAAAATCTCTCAAATCGAACATGGAAACCAACTCGTTTTTCTTAACTTTCTCCAGCAACGACCTTGTCGAGCACCGTTGTCCCTTCAAATGCAGGCTTTGAATTCATGGGTAACCTCTTTTGAAAGAAGAGTGATTCAGTATTTGCGCAATCTTCAATTAAGTTAGAATACGGGTTCTTTTTATAGGAGAAACATTTTGGAAGCACCAAAAAGGTGAGAACGGCTAAAACACAAGCTTAAGTTTCATCTTTCTAATGGGGCGCTAACTTTTGAAAGAGAACTAGTGAGGATGGTTTTTAATGCAATTTAAATATATGAGGGGTCTTTTAAGTAAATATGAAGTATAAAGGATTTTTTAATAATCAGCGAAGTATAAAGGGACATTTTAGTAAAAGAAAGCCCTAAAATTGTTTCTACATGAGGAGGGAATTCCCTCCTATAGCGTCGAAAAACCACACCCTCCATCGTGTTTTCCGACGATCGGAATCCACCATCTTCATCGTTATCATCTAAGATGTGGGTACACCAAATTTCATGTGATCCTACAACTTTTTCACCGTTGATTCAGCAATGTAAAAAGTTCTATTGTCGGTTAACTATTAATTTTAAACCTACTAATTCAACGGTGAAAAGGTTGTAGGATCACATGAAATTTGATGTACACACATCTTAGATGATAACGATGAAGATGATGGGTTGCTAAATCAACGGTGAAAAGGTTGTAGGATAACATGAAATTTGGTGTACCCATATCATAGATGATAACAATGAAGATGATGGGTGCCGATCGTCGGAAAATACGATGGAGGGTGTGTTTTTTCGACGCCATAGGATGGACAGTATGGTATTCGTCACTTATACATTTTGTCGGGTCCAGATGAGTTTGCTCGTCGACCTGCTTTTATCTTGATCATACCTGAATAGCCGTTATATACAGCTAGTACCGCTGACGAGTTTGTGGGTTAACCCGTGAGGGTATTGAATATGAAAGTATTTCAGATTCAATCGGATATGATCATGTTTAACCCACTGCTAGCGTATAGACATGTCTCTAGAGTCCTGCAACAAAAGTGTCTGTCCAGACGAAATGATTATGTGGCGTGCGTATTGGATACGTGCGGGAGTTCGATTAAATGCGTGATTTAATCGAACGTCGGATGATACTAGCCGGTTTAAAAGCCGGAATATTAAGTCAAGTATTGACTTAATAACCATATATATGATATGGTTTATAGTATTGTGTATAGGATACACACTCTCTCATTTTCTCTCATTGGCATATCGCAACAAACCTAAATTTCCAATACAAGTTTTTACAAAAAAAATTCAAAAAATCCATAAAGGGGTATTTTAGCCTGAACACAAGTTATAAGTAATTATTTTGCTTTTTAATTACAAATTAAAAGAATGTAACAACTCCATTTTTAGTGTACAAAAATTTGCTTTAAAATTAATGTATACTTGAGGTATTTACATTTACTATTATTATTTTAAGTAATTAATTAGCTCCATAATTATAAGAAGGGGCTTGTAGCTTATTGGTATACCTTGCACTACTGAACCAAGCCACCATAATTCAAATCCCATACCCCACATTATTTTTAATATTGATTTTTTTTAAAACCTTTAGAATACCAAGAGTGTACACATGCATATCTCACAAAAACCCCATTACACTCAAAGATATAACATTTCCAGGAGTTAGATGAACCGTCGGGAGGGATCCTGGCCGTCTGACTCGGCCGGGAATCGGCCAAATCGGCCTTGACTCGGTCTGACTCAGTCCTCAGACCGAGTCACGGCAGAGTCACGGCCGAGTCGGCCGATTCCGGCGACGACCCCAACATGAAAGTTGTGTCTTTTCATATTCCCTATGCACCTGCAAAATTTCAGCCTCAGGCCATTTTCAGAGCTCTTTAAAAACCCCAATTACTCCACTTTTAATACATTTTTATTATATTTTATCACATTTTTATTTTAAATTTTTTATCTACCCTAACCCTAGCCTAACCCTATAAATATCAACCGTATACACTACCCTCTCACCCTAAAATCCTGAGCCCACTCTCTCAAAAATTTTCCAAGAGTCACGTACTTTGAAAACAATCTCGAGGCGAAGCTCCGACGAAATTCCGGCGGAACTTCCGGCGATCATCTTAGGAACTATCGGCGACGACGCAACACACCGACGAACCCTCTAGTTCCCTCTCACTCTCTTGAGTAATCTAAAACCCGTAAGTTCTTTTTCTATCTCTCTTTTCCATTCTCAAAATACGAAATTATAAAACCCGACGGAATCGGAACAAATCCGATTTCCGATTCGGTTTTCTATAAAATTCCACTTCTCAGTAATACAATCATTCTTAAACTTCCTCATGTTGATTATTAAACACCACTTAAACAATTTGAACAAATTTCATCACATGAAATGATAGCTTTCTCAAATTATGGTATTTTTCACTTAAATACCACATTGTTTCAATTCTACATTTAACTCCATTAAACTTTCTAATACTTTAAAGTAGAGTACAAGGTAACGACCTATTTCCTCACACGCTCATATGCAACACCCCCGAGAACCTAGAATACGAGAAAATAAACATTTTCATTTAAATACCATATATTTAATAAAACCATTTCTAAAAGATTTAGTTTTGATACACTTTTTAAAAAAAGGTACCACTTATTATGAAAATACGATAAGTTGTGGACATCGGTTGTTTATCTAAATCTGATTTTGTGGTGTCTAGGCTAGGCAAGTGAGGAAGGTAACTTTAAAAGGCCCGACTCACGGTGATTCGTGAGCGGATCCCTTCTTTCCTCAGTTGTACTTACCTGGCCACAATTGGCGGTGAAAAGGCGATTTGAGGTATCTTACAACTTGTCGTCTGGACCAGTTAGGAATAGACTAGTTGAGTTAGGAGAATCTAGAACATACAATACGGAAAATATACACCTTTACAAATAAATACCATTTACTTCATAAAACCGTTTTCTAAAAGAATTAGTATTTTACAATTTTTGCAAAGCGCCGCTACAACCCACTTTGGGGAACCCGTTCGGGATGGTGCGGTTTATCGCACATCCTCAGGCTTAGTAGTGCGAGATTCAGACCTCCGCAAGGAGCATTCGGTCTCGAAAGATTTAAAATACGACATCTTAAGAAAATAAGATTTTTAGAATATAAAATATTTATTAAAATTATTTTTGTATAAATATATGTATATTTATCATTAAAATACCTATTTTATTATGATATAAATATTCCATCTTTTTCTAAAAATCACAAGAATAAATTTTACACTAACATACTATGAATTCCAAATAAATCAACTTTACAAATAAATACCTTTATTTATGAAATTAGGATATTTTCACTAGAAATATCACAATATAAAATCCACCTTCATTACAACTCTAAAGATGAATAACGAATACTTGAGGTGTATTTTGAAAAGCATATAAAAGTATTTTTAGAAAAAACCCCTCAAGTTTTATAAATTTCCATAAGGACCCTGGCAAATTATAGGTAAGAATTAATCAAGACTTCGATTTACATTTCTAATTGTCTGACTCGGATTTGAGTTTGATTAATCTGACTTGAATATGATTCAAGTCAATCTACAATTTACAATCTTCAACATGAATTCATGAATCCAATTATCAATCTATACAACTTGACTGAACCGAACCATGGATATACATTCCATTTACATGGTTCTCCAGTTATTCCATTTATATGATTCTACGGTTACATCCGTTTACTGATATCATGGTTTCGGTCAGTCTTTCAATTATACATTCAATACAATTTACAGTACAAAACAATACAAATAAAACACTACGGGGTTTAAGGGGTAGATTGGTACGGAAGGTGTTAAAGGTGGCACGAGACGGTAAGATTAAGACACCTAACATGAATCCAATTGCCGTTGTTCCGGGTTGTATAACGGAGCCTTGTACTTCCATTTGCCCTGGTCTCTAGCATACTGAGACCCCTCTCGTATACACTGGCATTCTTCTGTACCAAACTACAAACAACAGTGTTAATACAATATTACAACAATATAATACAACATTAAAAGCTACTCTCTCTCTCTCTTTCTTCTTTTCAACTTCTCCCTTATCTTTGGGACTTACCGAGCGATCTGTTACCTGACGACATTCTATTTCTTTCTTCTTTGAATGTCGTCAGGTGGTTTGGACCCGACAGAAATCGAGCCATCTGCAGAAGACTTGGATCAGCTTGCTGAAGAACCAGAGCTCTAGTTTCATTGTACATTTTCCATTCAGTACTTTTCATTTCCTGTCATACCATTATTTAGACATCATTTTTATTTCAGTTGTATTTCCTTTTTATGTATTGTACAAAAGAATGTTAATAAATAAAAGTTGTTATTTTTATTATACCTTGCCACTTGTGTATTTTCTTTTATATTGCTTAGTTACGCTTAGCGTATATACTTCTGAGTATATACGTAGTGGGCCAGTCGCGTCCCCTTCGCCGTAGAATGGGAAGCGGGGCGTGACAGATTTTGTTGGTGGCCCATGCAGGTCAGAGCTGTATGAAACTCTATTATGTAGTTCTGTTATGCATGAACAAGCTAAGCAATATAACATAAGAACCAGTAACTAAAACATTCTTTACAATTCATGTTTCTTGAATCTTATCAATTTCATATTCCTTGAATCTTATCATTTTATTTGAATCTGTCCCAACCCAAATTTTTCTTCAAGGTTATGGATTCCCCGAACAACACCAGCACCAACGTCAACAACACACCTCCACCTCCACTACCAATCGTTCCTGCTGTTCCTACACCACCCACCGAGCAAACAGTGCTACTTGAGGCGATCCGCAGCCTTCTTGAGGGACAGCAACAACTCCTGAACCGTCCCGAGACTAACGCACCTGGGGTAAAGCAATTCAGGGCTTTACATTCCAAGCATTTCTCCAGAAAGGGAAGCCCACTTGAAGCTGAGGAATGGGCACAAAGTATAGAGGATGATCTGGCGGCAGCACAAGTGCCAGACATAGCTTGGGTCCGTGTGGCGAAACTGCAGCCCACGGACAATGCTCGTAACTGGTGGAAGGCGGAAGAAAGCCGTCTTGTACAGCCTATTGAATGGAAGACTTTTTGTGAGAAGTTCGACGCGAAGTACTTCCCTGTGACTGCCAGGTTTGCCATGGAGCAGTAGTTCATTCATCTACAACAAGGTTCGATATGGGACAAGTCAGTATATGAGTACGACGCTGAATTCACCATGCTCAGTCGGTAAGATATGTCACAGTATTTCAAATTTTTAATATCACATACTACACAGCTAACACAAGATCGTAACAGATTTGCGGCACATTTGATACCGACGGATGAGACAGAGCCCGTCGCTTTCAACAAGGTTTGGACACGGAAATTCAGGCTGTACTAGCCATAGGGAAATTTCTGACTCATGAGGATGCTTTGGAAGCTGCCCGCAGTTATGAGGCAGTAATAAAGGCGAGGGGCAGACCTCAATCTGCCGGTTTGAAACGCTCTGCCAATCAAATGGCAGGAGGAGCCCCTTTCAGGCCATTGTTTGAACCCAGGAGAACTGAAGAAATTTTCCACTACTGCCATAGAAAGGGACACTTGTGGAAAGACTGTAAACGCGCAAAAGGTCTGTGTCTAATTTGTGACGCATCCAATCACAGAATTGAGATCTGTCCATATAGATACAACACAGCTCACATACCTACCAACTACCCGTAGCGGCCAGCTATCCAGGCTCCTGCAACTCGTCCTGCACTACCTGCTCCACCACCTGCACAGCCTACTCGCCAATTCCAACAAGCAATGAGGGACATGCCTAGAGGGCAGAGAAACAGGCCCCAAAGACAGAATGTGCCTCCAGCTAGAAGGAATGTACCACGGCGACAGACATTCACATTAGAAGCCGTAGAAGCCGAGACTGTAGGTCAAGGTAACACCGGTAAGCTTTTTTCACCCTTATATCACTTTGTTATTTTTATACACTATCTATACTCCAGTCACCATACTTTCCTTGAAACTGTTACACTTTTCTTTTACAAATTTCGAGAACGAAATTTTTATAAGGAGGGTAGAATGTAACAACCCCAAATTTCCAATACAAGTTTTCATAAAAAAAATCCATAAAGGGCTATTTTAGCCTGAGCATAAGTTATAAGTAATTATTTTACTTTTTAATTACAAGTTAAAAGAATGTAACAACTCTATTTTTAGTGTACAAAAATTTGCTTTAAAATTAATGTATACTTAGGGTATTTACATTTACTGTTATTACTTTAAGTAATTAATTAGCTCCATAATTACAAGAAGGAGCTTGTAGCTCATTAGTTATATCTTGCACTGCTGAACCAAGCCACCAGAGTTCAAATCCCATACCCCATATTATTTTTAATATTGATTTTTTTTAAAACCTTTAGAATACCAAGAGTTTACACGTGCATATCTCACAAAAACCCCACTACACCCAAAGATGTAACATTTCCTGGAGTTAGATGAACCGTCGGGGGGGATCCTGGCCGTTTGACTCGGCCGGGAATCGGCCAAATCGGCCTTGACTCGGTCTGACTTAGTCCTCAGACCGAGTCACGGCCGAGTCGGCCGATTCCGGCGACGACCCCAACATGAAAGTTATGTCTTTTCATATTCCCTATGCACCTGTAAAATTTCACTCTCAGACCATTTCCAGAGCTCTTTAAAAACCCCAATTACTCCACTTTTAATATATTTTTATTACATTTTATCACATTTTTATTTTAAACTTTTCATCTACTCTAACCCTAACCTATCCCTATAAATACCAACCCTACACACTACCCTCTCACCCCAAAATCCTGAGCCCACTCTCTCAAAAATTTTCCAAGAGCCGTGTACTTTGAAAACAAGCTCGAGGCAAAGCTCCGACGAAATTCCGGCGGAACTTCCGGTGATCATCTTAGGAACTATCGGCGACGACACAACACACCGACGATCCCTCTAGTTCCCTCTCACTCTCTTGAGTAATCTAAAACCCGTAAGTCCCTTTTCTATCTCTCTTTTCCATTCTCAAAATACGAAATTACAAAACCCGACGGAATCGGAACAAATCCGATTTCCGATTCGGTTTTCTATAAAATTCCACTTCTCACTAATACAATCATTCTTAAACTTCCTCATGTTGATAATTAAACATCACTTGAACAATTTGAACAAGTTTCATCACATGAAATGATAGCTTTCTCAAATTATCGTATTTTTCACTTAAATACCGCATTGTTTCAATTCTACATTTAACTCCATTAAACTTGCTATACCTTTAAAGTAGAGCACGAGGTAATGACCTACCTCCTCACACACTCATATGAAACATCCCCGAGAACCTAGAATACAAGAAAATAAACATTTTCATTTAAATGCCATACATTTAATAAAACCATTTCTAAAAGATTTAGTTTTGATACACTTTTTTTTTTAAAAGTACCTCTTATTATGAAAATACGATAAGTTGTGAACATCGGTCGTTTATTTAAATCTGATTTTGTGGTGTCTAGGCTAGGCAAGTGAGAAAGGTAACTTTAAAAGGCCCGACTCACGGTGATTCGTGAGCGGATCCCTCCTTTCCTCATTTATACTTACCTGGCCACAATTGGCAGTGAAGAGACGATTTGAGATATCTCACAACTTGTCGTCTGGACCAATTAGGAATAGACTAGTTGACTTAGGAGAATTTAGAACATACAATACGGAAAATATACATCCTTGCAAATAAATACCATTTACTTCATAAAACCGTTTTCTAAAGGAATTAGTATTTTACAATCTTTGCAAAGCACCGCTACAACCCACTTTGGGGAACCCGTTCGGGATGGTGCGGTTTATCGCACATCCTCGGGCTTATTAGTACGAGATTCAGACCCCCGCAAGGAGCATTCGGTCTCGAAAGATTTAAAATACGACATCTTAAGAAAATGAGATTTTTAGAATATAAAATATTTATTAAAATTATTTTTGTATAAATATATGTATATTTATCATTAAAATACCTATTTTATTATGATATAAATATTCCACCTTTTTCTAAAAATCACAAAAATAAATTTTATACTAAAATACTGTGAATTCCAAATAAATCAACTTTACAAATAAATATCTTTATTTATGAAATTAGGATATTTTCACTAGAAATATCACAATATAAAATCCACCTTCATTACAACTCTAAAGACGAATAACGAATACTTGAGGTGTATTTTGAAAAGCATATAAAAGTATTTTTACATAAAACCCCCTCAAGTTTTATAAATTTCCCTAAGGACCCTAGCAAATTATAGGTAAGAATTAATCAAGACTTCGATTTACATTTCTAATTGTCTGACTCGGGTTTGAGTCTGATTAATCTGATTTGAATATGATTCAAGTCAATTTACAATTTACAATCTTCAACATGAATCCAATTATCAATCTATACAACTTGACTGAACCGAACCATGGATATACATTCCATTTACATGGTTCTCCAGTTATTCCATTTACATGATTCTACTGTTACATCCGTTTACTGATATCATGGTTTCGGTCAGTCTTTCAATTATACATTCAATAAAATTTACAGTACAAAACAATACAAATAAAATACTACGGGGTTTAAGGGGTAGATTGGTACGGAAGGTGTTAAAGGTTGCACGAGACGGTAAGATTAAGACACCTAACATGAATCCAATTGCCGTTGTTCCGGGATGTATAACGGAGTCTTGTACTTCCATTTGCCCTGGTCTCTAACATACTGAGACCCCTCTCGAATACACTGGTATTCTTCTGTACCAAGTTACAAACAACAACGTTAATACAACATTACAATAATATAATACAACATTAAAAGCTACTCTCTCTCTCTTTCTTCTTTTCTACTTCTCCCTTATCTTTGGGATTTACCGAGCGATCTGTTCACTGACGACATTCTATTTCTTTCTTCTTTGAATGTCGTCAGGTGGTTTGGACCCGACAGAGATCGAGCCATCTGCAGAAGACTTGGATCAGCTTGCTGAGAACTAGAACTCTAGTTTCATTGTACATTTTCCATTCAGTACTTTTCATTTTCTGTCATGCCATTGTTTAGGCATCATTTTTATTTCAGTTGTATTTTCTTTTCATGCGTTGTACAAAAAAATGTTAATAAATAAAAGTTGCTGTTTTTATTATACCTTGCCTCTTGTGTATTTTCTTTTATATTGCTTAGTTACGCTTAGCGTGTGTAGTTCTGAGTATATACGTAGCGGGACAGTCGCGTCCCCTTTGCCGTAGAATGGGAAGCGGGGCGTGACATATATGATACTGATGGATTATTGTATATATGATGCATAATATTTGTATATGTATATGGATACATACTCTCTCTCTCTCACTCTATTTTTCATGAATGGGATACATGATTTTATATGTATTTGGACACATATATTTGTGTGTGTGTGTATTACAAATACAATCAAGAGAGAGAGAGAAAAAGAAAAGAAGATGATGATCAAAGAAGAGTAAAGAAAAGAAAAGAAGATGGGGAAGCTTCTTTATTTTGAAGCTTCTTTTTTATTCTTCTTACTTTTTATTTGTCTTCGGTCTTCTTTAATCATCTTCGTTTGGAGGACGAATCAGCGCGAATCGAAGGAGGACAACTGTGAGTGGTAATGGGTCCGAAAGATAGTTTATATGGGAGGAGCTTGCTATTTTATTTTTTGGGAGAATAAGACTTGCATTTAGTTTTTTATAGGGGATGTGTTATCCTTTTTTATTTTCCTTTCCTTTTATTTTATTTTTCTTATTTTGGATGAATTTTGATGTAGTTTCGTTAAATCGTCGTTTAATGAAACACGGGGACGTGTTGTCTTCATTTTAATCAAATATATATATATATATATATATATATATATATATATATATATATAAAAGAGAATAATGGAGGAAACATGCCATAGGAGGGAATTTCCTTCTATGGCGTCAAAAAAACACACCCTACATCGTGTTTTCCGACGATCGGCACCCATCATCTTCATCGTTATCATCTAAGATATGGGTATATCAAATTTCATGTGATCCTACAACCTTTTCACCGTTGAATCAGTGGGTTCAAAATTAACGGTTTACCGACAATAGAACTTTTTATATTGCTAAATTAACGGTGAAAAAGTTGTAGGATCATATGAAATTTGGTGTACCCACATCTTAGATTATAACGATGAAGATGATGGATTTCGATCGTCGGAAAACACGATTGAGGGTGTGTTTTTTCGACGCCATAGGAGGGAATTCCCTCCATATATTCTCTCCTATAGCCTATTTCCTCCATTATTCTCTTATATATATATATATATATATATATATATATATATATATATATATATATATTTGATTAAAATGAAGACAACACATCCTCGTGTTTCATTAAACGACGATTTAACGAAACTACATCAAAATTCATCCAAAATAAGAAAAGTAAAAAGAAAGGAAAGGAAAATAAAAATGGATAACACATCCCCTATAAAAAAACTAAATGCAAGTCTTATTCTCGCAAAAAATAAAATAGCAAGCTCCTCCCGTATAAACTATCTTTCGGACCCATTACCGCTCACAGTTGTCCTCTTTCGATTCGCGCTGATTTGTCCTCCAAACGGAGATGATTAAAGAAGGCTGAAGACAAATAAAAAGTAAGAAGAATAAAAAAGAAGCTTCAAAATAAAGAAGCTTCCTCATCTTCTTTTCTTTTCTACTCTCTTCTATAATCATCATCTTCTTTTCTTTTCCTTTCTCTCTTGATTGTATTTGTAATACGCGCGCACACACACACACAAATACATGTGTCCAAATACATATAAAATCATGTATCCCATACTTGAAAAATAGAGTGAGAGAGAGAGAGTATGTATCCATATACATATACAAATATTATGCATCATATATACAATAATCCATCGGTATCATATACCAATTAGAGAAAATGAGAGAGTGTGTATCCTATACACAATACTAGAAACCATATCATATATACGGTTATTAAGTCAACACTTGACTTAATATTCCGACTTTTAAACCGGCTAGTACCATCGGACGTTCGATTAAATCACACATTTAATCGAACTCCACCACGTATCCAATACGCACGCCACATAATCATTTCATCTGGACAGACACTTTCGTTGTAGGACTCTAGAGACATGTCTATACGTTAGCAGTGGGTTAAATATGATCATATCCGATTGAATCTGAAACACTTTCATATTCAATCCCCTCACGGGTTAACCCACAAGCTCGTCAGCTGTACTAGCTGCATATAACGGCTACTCAGGTATGATCAAGATAAAAGCAGGTCGACGAGCAAACTCATCTGGACCCGACAAAATGTATAAGTGACGAATACCGTACAGTTCAGTCTCTTCATCAAAGAGTATTGCATACCGGGTCTGGAGGTGGAAACTGTCAGACCCCCAATAACCCAATAAGTCGTGCTGATATTGGACTCATAATCATTTGTGATACAACTGATAACACTTATCAGTTTATCCCATCTGACATAACCAAGGATTTTTGGTTATAGTCATGTCCTGCACATCGCAATGTCAACTCCATATACCAAGAGAGGCGAATCCCCTTGAACGCTCACTGCCTCCATGCGCTTCGGGACTATATCTAACTAAAACCTGTTTTCCCGACCCAGTAAAGCCATAATAGGATAGTAATTAAAGTATAGTGGGAACGCACACAAGACACTATGGCGATCTCAGGTCAAGAGTACATGTACTATCGTCACCAGGGAACTGCTATCTGATAATAGGTATAATACCATTTATGAGTTCTCAGTGAGTCCGTCCAGTATAACTCATAACCTAATGAGCACATATATATAATTTTTGATGTCAAACACCAATGGCTATGGGATCAACCACCGCCCCAGTCGGGATCAAAAAAACGTATACACCAGTCTAAATTGAATTACCAATACCCAGTCTCGATACTCTTACGGCTAGAGACATTTAAAAGATGTGCTTACGGACTACTCAGGCCATACTAATATGATCTCTATCATAATTCTGGTAGTTAAGCAAAAATCCCATGGGCTTTATCATCATGTATTAGCCATACGTGATAACGAATAAAACGTATACACATAATGATAAATACAAATCAGAAAACATATTATCATCTCGAGCAAGATTGTTCTATCCGTATAAGCCCTTTTTCAATTATAATAATTGCCTTGAGGGCACTATATCCAACAACGTTGAGGTGACACGGATGATACTGGCGTGTTACCGTTAAGTTTGATAATTTTTTGATCATTTTAAAGATACTGGCAGTTTTCAGATTCTGTCCCAAACTTGTATAGAGTTTTCGATAAATAAGCCTAAAGATTATTGTATTTTCAAAATAAAGTTGTGCAAGGATCAAATGAATAACATGATTGTATACTTTATTTTCTCGTATTCTGTTTGCACAGGGAATCAAATTAGTCCCACATGGGGGAAACAATGTATCAATCCGTAGCTTATATTCTAACAAAAATTGTTGGGAAGCTTCCTCCATGAGCATTTTATTTGGAATAATGATGAAACTAGCTGGTGCCTAAAAAAATTATGAAACTAGCTAAAGCATTTTATGTACCCAACAAAAAAAATAAAAATAAAAATAATCCCTACATTTATTAAACATTTGTAACATCCATACCAATTTTAAAAAAAAAGAAAAAACCCATGAGTTTAGATTGTAATGATTATTAAATCAAAAGTTAAAGCGACGATTTTGCTAAGAAAGACTTCACCAGAATGTTTTGCCACGCGTTAGCATTCAGGTAATTGAGCATGTCAAGTTCAACTGATCAGTTCCTACTAGCAACAAGGAAAAACAAAGACATCACCCATATATTTGTCGGAATGTGTTTTCTCAGGTAATCAAATACCCTGAGCCAAAGGCCCATAGAAAAATGGTCTGCCTTAGGTAATCAAATACCCTGAACCAAAGGCCTATAGAAAAATAGGCTGGCCCAGCAAGCATTGGTCATGCATAAGCCTCAATGTCGCGGGTCGGATAGAGAGCTCAGGTTCAGCCCGTTAGGTCAGAACTTGAGCCCAAATAACCTAGAGTTTATAAAAGGTCACTCAAGGGCAACGGGGACAGGCCTGAACAATCAATCTCACAAAAACCCTTGCCTAAAATTAGCCATAGCTTCTAGCATAGACCTAGTTCTTCTCCGGTTTCTATGGCTGTAGAATGAGCTGATAGCTGATTCTCGACCACCACCGCCATCGATGCCTTGCTCGGGACCGAGAAGTGCAGCCCATCCCAACAAGTAATGCCTCTTTCGTCCCTGATCTACCATAAGCAACACTAGATGGGACGATCTTCGGCTTCTGCGCCGATGTACGACCAAGTCATGATCGATTACGTCGTTGTAGATTTGTCCGAAAGATCTGTTAGTGTATATGCCCTACGAGCCATTATTGTATCATACTAGTTTGTATATTATTTAACGGAAACTTGAGATATTCACAGTTATATTAACAGTCTCGCTCAACATAATAGTATGCTACTTGGTTTAGGTCTATCTTAATATGTGTATATGTTAGCATATCGTGAATACATATTGATAGAGCCCTTAGGATCTTACTTGACTACCAGCGTTGTGATGGCAGTCACACTAGTGGGGACTGGGTAGTCTACAAGCACATCCTTTTTCAGGTCCCTAGTCGTAGGATTATCGAGACAGGGCATCGATACTCCGGAGTAGACTAGTGTGTACGCTTCTCATCCCAGCAGGAGAAATGGTCTGTCCCACAGCCATTAATATATTGTACTGGAGATAGTATACAGGTACTCGTTGGGTTACGGGTACACCGGACAGGACTCGCAGGGAACTGTTGGTTGGTATTATACCCGTCGTCAGTTAACAGTTCCCAGGTGACATGAGTACAGCATACTCCGCAGACTTGACACTACTATTTCGTCTCGAGTGTGTTCCCACTGTTCTTAGATTGCTACCCTACCACGGCTCAAAGGAGTCGTGCAAACAGGTAGCAGTTGGATGCAGTCCCGAAACACTTGGAGGCAGTAGCGGTTAGATAGGATTCGTCTCTCCCGGTATTGGGAGTTGATATCGCGTTGTGTTTGGAAATCCATTACGCAAAGTTCCTGGCCAGGGCAAACGAGATTTACTGGTAGGATTTCCAGTAGCTTCTCAAGGTGTAATGGGCTTTGCTCCGACACGACTTATACAGCTTTTAGGGGACTGACGCTTGCCGCCCCCTAGACTCGATATGCGATAGTCCAAGACGAACAGACCGGACTGTACGGAGATTGTCACATCAGGCCCAGTAGGAGTTCGGATGGGTTTCCTCATCGGCCTTCTTATCGATATCTACCTGGGGACCGTTACGTACAGCTAGTGCCGCTTGCGGTCTGTGGTTAAACCCACTGCCAGCGTAGTGTCGAGTCTTTAGAGTCCCGCACAGAGAGTTTCCCTGCTTCGGGCAAAACGCTATAGAGGTCATATGGTTTTACGAAAGGGTTCAGATACATACGTGTTTTTACGCACGTACGATGTTCGGACAGTTTATACCAGCAGGTTTTGGTTTAAGCCAGATTCTAGTATTGGATTATTGGATTTATACAGTCTCAGTATTTCCTTGTTTTCACGGATGGGAGGGGCATTCTCGTAATTAGTCGAGAAGCTTCTAGAAGATTGATGAGTTGGAGGCTTAGGTGGAATTTGCATTAAATGGATTAATGACTCATGGTGTGATTCATCCAAATGAGTTAATGAAGCATTTATTGCTTAATGACTCATGAGGTGATTCATACATAGTGAGTTAATGAAGCATGGTTGATATTATCATATGTTATTCATTTAATAATTATCATGCTTCATATATATTCACAAATGAGATATTATTCATATCATTCTCACTCACACCTTCTCTCTCTTCAAGCTCTCCCTCTTCAAAGAACCAACCCTAACCTCTCATGTGTTGAGATCCAAGGGTTAGCAAGACTAATAGATCCCTAATCCTCTTCTATATCCACTAGGTTACCTTGATTAGCACTCATAGTCACCTAGTTACCTCAAGTGAGAGGTTAAACCTTGGAGAAGTAGCTCTCGGATGGATCTTCTATCACATCGAGGAGGCCGACGAGGAGGTGATCAACAAGAACAAGAAGGAATTGATTCATTAGGTATAATCATCTATCATAGTAGCTAATCACTTCTATATAGTTGTTAGTTAGGGTTTAGCTCTGCCCCATCTTGGGTCTAGGGTGGGGTTTTGGCTATTCATCGCGACTGTGTAATCCTTCTTTCTTTGCAGGCTCAAAAGGAATGCGGATTCGTAGAAAATCCAATATGTTCATCTGTGATCTGGAATGCTTATTATTGCGTCTGACGAATGTACAATATCTATATATGATATCTATTAGGCGTCGCTTATGTTTTGCACCCGCGCTAGCCCAGCTCCCGCTTTGTCGTTAGTTAAGTAATCTAACGGGTGAATGACGGGACCCAGTGGCGAATGCGGATGGCATAAGAGGACGTTGTATTTTCGTTGTTTTCTGCAATGATAGGTTAATTGATGGGACGCATTATATTAATGCAAAGAAAATAAACCAAAGTTGAATCATTGGAATAGTTTAAAAGAAACCACTCGGTTATTTTAAAAACAGAAGATATTTTTAAATTGCGGAGCTTAAACCACTCCTTTTAAAACCTATCAGGTTCCTTTGATCATATCAAGTTCACTACGTTCACGGTTTCGCCAAAACCATTCGTAACCCTTCGTCATTTCATTTAGGTATTCAGTAGTATTCAAGCTATGTATTTTGACCAACGCCAAGGTATAGTGTTTGGTAGCTGCTGGGTATTCATTTGTTGCATAGATAGATGAGTTAGTTTGGGACAGTCGTATTATCATTTGGCCAATATCAGGGGTATGTACGGATGGGTTCAAATTAACAAGATAATGATGGGTAGAACTTGACATGTGACTTATGACATTTTGACCAACGCCAAGTCATAAGAGCATGGGGCAGAAATTGATATCGGGAATTTCTAAAGAAACTGAAATTTGCTAAGAGTTGCATACTATTTGGAGTGTGATAATTTTGGTAGGATTCCTTCTGCTTTATCACACGATGATATTTGGATACCGATCCTATTGTGAGTATCCGCTACTCATTAGGAGATTCGTCACTTAACGATCAATGCTATAAACCAAGTAGGTGTCAAGAAAGGTGTCAGCGGGGCTACGCCCCGAGAGAAAAGAGGTTATTTAATTAAGGAACTTCGCGAAGGCGTCGTAAAACCTCCCTCGAAGTACCGACACCGGCCTGGCTGAACGGTTAAGCAAGAATTGTATGGTGAGAATAGTCCTGACTAGTTCTTCCTTTTTAGTTTAAGGAGGGATTCGAGAAACAGTGGGAGCCATCCTGTTTAGATAAACTAAAAACCACTCTAAACTTGCAAGAGTATCATGCTAAAGTGTTCCCTCTGTCTCTCATTGCAGCGACCCAGAACATGACATGCCTTAAGTTACTATTAGATAAAAATATTTTGACAGGGCCAAACTATAAAGATTGGTTCCGGAATGTTAAGATGGCTATTACTTATGACAAATTAGGGTATGTCCTTACCACTAAGGCACCTACTGTCCCTGGTCCAGAATCCAGTGTCGCGGATAAGGAAATCCACAAGACCTGGGAGATTGATTGCGTGAAGGC
Organism: Agapanthus africanus; assembly: GCA_030015575.1. Taxonomy (NCBI): domain Eukaryota; kingdom Viridiplantae; phylum Streptophyta; class Magnoliopsida; order Asparagales; family Amaryllidaceae; genus Agapanthus; species Agapanthus africanus. Next base: position 888,156,297 of record JASDDO010000024.1, on the reverse strand, counting down.
TAAATGCATCGTGCTTGCCTCTATGAATAATAAACATCAGAGGAGGCACGAGAATATGGATCTTGAATCCATATTTCTCCACACCAAGGATTTGTATGGAGAGCAATCTCGTATAGCTAGATACGAGACCTCGAAGAACTTGTTTCAGTCGAGGCTAGCCGTCGGGTTATCTGTAGGAGAATATGTCCTTAAAATGATTGGCTATATAGAAGAGCTCGCGGACCTTGGGACGACTTTAGAGAACGAGTCGTATACAAACTTGGTTCTTCAGTCCCTTCATTCCACCTACGCCCAGTTTATTCTGAATTTCAACATTCAAGGAAAAGAAGTTGAACTTTCAGAACTCCTTAACATGTTGAGCAGTGCAGAGGGCACCTTGCAGAAAACAAGGGAAACACCTACTATATTTGTTCGCGGTGCTTCCTCTTCCGGGTCCAAGACTAGGGCCAAAGGAAGGAAGAAGAAGGCCGCTACCAAACCAAGAGGTGGTGTTGGTAAGGTGGGAGTTAAGCGAAAGACAAAGGTTGCGGTGCCAGTAGTGACAAAAGACGAGTACTTCTACTGTCGTAGGAAAGGCCATTCGAAGAAAAATTGCAAAGCTTGGATTGCCAAGAACCAGGACCCGAAGCAAGCTGTGGCTTCGACTTCAGGTGTGTTTGTAATTGAAAATTGTCTGTCAATCAACTCTATTTCCTGGGTATTGGATACCGAATCAGGATCTCATATATGCAATTCATTGCAGCCACTGAGAAACCGTAGAGTGCTGAAGGTTGGTGATATGACCGTCCAGATTGCTAACGAAGCTAGCGTGGGTGCTGTGTCCGTAGGGGATTATCACCTAGGATTGACGAATGGACATATTTTGGTTTTGCGCAACTGTTTTTGTGTACCTAGTTTAACGTGTAATATCATATCAGTATCGTTGTTATCAAAAGAAGGTTATGATTTCACGTTTGTAAGCGATGTTGTTAACATCCACCTTAATCATGGTTTGATTGGGTCCGGTATACTAGATAACGGTATATACGTGCTAAACCAATTACAGATTTTCAATGTCCAGAACACACTAAAAAGAAAGTCTCCAGATATAAATAAGGCTTTCTTATGGCATTGTAGACTAGGTCACGTCAATGAGATAAGGTTAACTAAGTTACATAGAGAAGAAATTTGGATCCGTTCGAATATCAATCTTATACCACTTGTTAATCATGTCTCAAAGGAAAGATGATAAAGACTCATGTTTCCCCCAATCAGAGCAAAGCTCTGTTTGAAGTTCAAAAATTCAAAAATTGAAGCAACGCTTCAAATTCCTTGCGCTGCGCGCAACGCGCCACGTGTCAAAAGCTGATACGTCCGCGCAGCGCCCAAGGCAGCGCGCCCAATCAGAGCAAGGCTATATTTAAAAAGAAATTAAAAGAAGCAACGCTTCAGATAATCTGCGCTCTGCGCTGCGCCACACGGGGCAGCGCAGTTGCGCTGCGCTCTGCGCTGCGGGCCACGCGGCAGCGCAGTTGCGCTGCGAGACACGCGGCAGCGCAGTTGCGCTGCGCTGTGCGCTGCGCGACACGTGTCAAGCGCTGGGGCGTTTGTGCCAAACAGAATTAAAATTCCAGTAAAATCTTTCTGTTCTTGTTAAAACAAGAAGATTGTCTTCTGTAAAACAGAAGCCCTTGGATCAAAGATCCAACGATGGGGAAAATTCCTCAAATCACTCAGAGAAAGATCTCTTTAACAAATTTAACAAATTAATGGGCACTATATAAAGGCCCCTAGACCCCAATTCAAAATCATCAATATCAAGATCAATAGAGAGAGAACAAAAAAAAACTCAGAAACAGAGAGAACTCTGAAGAATTGTGAGAAAAACTCAAGAAGAGAAAAAAGGTAAAAACCTTTATAAAAAAAGAAGAATTTCTTCTGAATAGATCATTGATCTAAGAATAAGATCAAAGATCTTCAATAAAAAATAAATAATAACAGTGCCTTTCATTTTTTTTATGAACCATTGGTTCTGGAATCTTAAAGATTCTTCTCCTAAATCCAAAATTGGATTAAGTTATTGAAACAGTGCCCTGCACTTGCAAAACTGCACTGTTGCGCTCCTGGGTTGGCGCAAGCCACCAGGGAGCGCCACGTGTCAGCTCCAAGACCACTTGCGCTGTGCGCTTTTAAGATAGAGTATTGCTCTTTAAATTTGGCGCAACTCACCAAAGCGCGCCACGTGTCAGTAGCGCAACAGCGCAGCGCACTGCGCTGTTACGCTTGCGCTCACCAGAGCGTGACAAGTGTCACCACCATAAGCGCTTGCGCTCAATAATTGGCGCAAAGCGCCTGACAAACCACTGTCAAGTAATTAATGCACTGCATTATTTACAGAAGGGTCAAGCCCAATTAAAAAATTAAATGCAATGCATTATTTTAAAGAAGGGCAGAGCCCAAACAGATGCTCTGCATCATTTATAAAGGGACAGAGCCCAAATCAGAAAGGTCTAGCAGGCCAAAAATAAAATGCAGTGCATTATCAAACAGGGGCAAAGCCCTAGCACAGGCCTAATAGGCAAAAAATAAAAACGTTGAATATTCTCAACTGGACTTAGCCCAATCATGGCCATAAGTCCTCAAATTAAATTGACTGAGCAAGACTGCTTTCCTAAATCAATTTACATCGGTTCAAGGGTACATCTCTGAACTTCTCTGACGCCTATCGTTGTAATCCTTCAACGACGTCAGAGAGGCGACGGGTCCCGATGACCACGCATACTATGGACCACCATGTCCCTAAACTGGCAGTGGACCACCATGTCCCTAAACTGGCAGTGGACCCTTATGTCCCTAAACTGGAACGTGGACCACTATATCCCTAAACTGGAACAATAGAGCCCCCTAAATGCTCTTTTGTCAGATCTAAACGATTCCATTTAAGTTGATCTTAGTCTCAAACATGGCTAATGTATCCTTAAACCTTCAAACAGACTTTAGTCCCAAATTGGACTATAGATCCCCCAATCAACTTTGGTTCAAGGGTACATCTCTGAACTCCTCTGACACCTGTCGTTATAATCCTTCAACGTCGTCAGAGAGGTGACGGGTCCCGACGGCCATATGTTAAATGGACCACTACGTCCCTAAACTGGAACAATAGAGCCCAAATGTTCTTTTGTGGGATCTAAACGATCCCGTTAAGTTGATCTTAGTCTCAAACCGGACTAACGTATTCTTAACAAACGTTTGAGTTGATCTTAGCCTCAAATACGGCTAACGTATCCTCAAACCAAAACCCCAAACCCAAATCTAAGAAAACACGGATTTGGACTAATCCACGTCCTACGGGCGACAAGAATAAATTAGTCTCCGTATACAATCCACGGGCAACCACAAACAAAACAAACACACACGACACGAAGTGAAATTCTAGAGAAGGAGAAAGTTGTTACCGCGACGCGGTAGCGTAATTAACTGCAGGGGCTTGCGCCTGCAGGGAAGAGCGTCCCCACAATCAAAAACCCCTCGAACGAGGGGGAATCTGACGAAATCTGCTACATCGGCCGCATCCGTCTAAACCTCCGATACACGGTGCCATAAATCAACTTGGCATCTTCGGAGAGGTGGACTGATAAAACCAAATAGTATCTACCCCGAATCTCAGGCAAGACGCCCATGTCTTGGCCGCTGTTCGGAGGGGAACAACTCCATTCACTGGACATGAAGTAAGAGCGAGCGAGCTCTTAGGACTCATACACAGCGATGTATGCGGTCCAATGTCTACATATGCAAGAGCTGGTTTTTCATATTTCATTACTTTTACAGACGATTACTCTAGGTATGGATTCATTTTCTTAATGAAACATAAATCTGAGGCCTTTGAGAAATTCCAAGAATATAAGAATGAAGTAGAAAACCAAACCGGCAAAAGAATCAAGACACTGAGATCTGATCGAGATGGTGAATACTTAAGTGCCGAGTTCCTAGGTTACCTAAAAGAGAAAGGAAATCTCTCTCAGCTTACTCCTCCATACACTCCACAGCATAACGGTGTATCAGAGAGACGGAACCGAACTCTATTGGATATGGTACGTTCCATGATGAGTAATGCTGAGTTACCGCGATCTTTCTGGGGTTATGCGCTAGAATCAGCAGCATATCTTTTGAACATGCCTCCTACCAAGACTGTGCCTATCACGCCATATCAGATGTGGAGTGGGAAGAAACCCTATCTTCAGTATCTGAAGATATGGGGATGTCCGGCTTTTGTTAAAAAGCAGCATGCGGACAAACTCGAGGCACGATCAGTACAGTGTAAGTTTGTGGGATATCCAAAGAACTCCAAGGGGTATTTCTTCTATTACACAGAGAAACAAAAGGTTTTTGTTTCTCTTAATGCTCATTTTCTGGAACAGCAGTTTTTAGAAAAGGAAACAAGTGGGAGCGCAATAAAACTGGAAGAAATTCCAGAACCACAAACTACTACTGGAAGTTTGATAGAACCAGTAGTTCAAGAAGAACAGGACATTCCCGCACCCCTCTGCAGGAGTAGTAGGCCGTCTCATCCGCCTGAGAGATACTACGGTTTTCTCATAGATGGGGATAGAGAGGATTGCGTCATTGATAATGATGAACCTACTAGCTTCCAGCAGGCCATCCAGAGCGGCGACTCGGTAAGATGGCTGGATGTAATGCGGACCAAGATGGAGTCCATGTACACCAATAAAGTATGGAATTTGGACTTTGCTCCAGGTGGGGTAAAACCCATAGGATGCAAATGGATCTTCAAGAAAAAGATTGGTGTAGATGGACAGGTGAAAACCTATAAGGCTAGACTTGTTGCAAAGGGTTTTCGTCAAAGACCTGGTTTGGATTATGACGAAACTTTTTCTCCAGTGGCTATGCTTAAATCCATTCGGATTCTTCTTACCATTGCCGCCTTCCATGATTATGAGATCTGGCAGATGGACGTAAAGACGGCTTTTCTAAATGGTAATTTAGAAGAGTGCGTCTATATGGATCAGCCAGAAGGTTTCAATCAGAGTGGGAGCAGCGGGAAAGTGTGCAAGTTGCTTAAGTCCATTTATGGACTAAAGCAGGCATCGCGGAGTTGGAACATCTGTTTTGATGAAACAGTCAAGGAATATGACTTTATCAAAAATCCAGATGAACCATATATATATATATATATATATAGTAAAATTGTAGCACGAACTGTCGTATTTCTCGTCTTGTATGTGGATGACATTCTATTAATAAGAAATGACATTCCTATGCTATAATCTGTCAAAGGATTCTTGTCACACAGGTTCTCCATGAAAGACCTGGGTGATGCCTCTTACATTCTGGGGATCCAGATCTATCGTGATAGATCTAAGAGGATGTTGGGACTTTCGCAGTCCAGGTATATCAACACTATACTGAAAAGATTCAGTATGGAAAATTCTAGGCGCGGTAATTTACCGGCTTGTCACGGAATCACCCTATCCAAAGAGATGTCTCCCAAGACTGATTTGGAAAGGGATCGCATGTCAGTTATACCCTATACTTCTGCGGTAGGCTCTATAATGTATGCGATGTTATGCACCAGACCAGATGTAGCTTACGCACTGAGCGTGGTAAGCAGGTATCAGTCAGACCCAGGGGAGAAGCACTGGATAGCAGTAAAGAACATTCTCAAGTACCTGAGAAGGACTAAGGATATGTTCTTGATTTACGGCGGAAAAGACCTCTAGATCGAGGCTTTTGCTAACTCCAGCTTCCAGAGTGATAATGATAACTCCAAGTCCATATCAGGTTATGTCTTTATCCTCAATGGAGGGGCGGTGTGCTGGAAGAGTTCCAAGCAGGACACCGTTGCCGACTCGACGATGGAAGCGGAGTATATCGCTGCTTGCGATGCCGCAAAAGAAGCGGTCTGGATGAAGAAATTCCTAACAGAACTTCAAGTGGTTCCTACCATTGTTGATCCAATACCGCTGTATTGCGACAACAACGGAGCTATAGTTTTAGCGAAGAAACCCAGGTCCCATCAGAAGTCCAGACACATCTTAAGGCGGTATCACTTGATCAGGGAGATCATAGATCGCCAGGAGATCGAGGTCCGGAGAGTTGCTACGGAGGAGAACACTGCAGATCCATTCACAAAGGCCTTACCTCAGATTCAGTTCGAGAGGCTATTCGAGATGATGGGTCTTCGATATGCTAGTACATGGCCCTTGTGCAAGTGGGAGATTGTTAATGTATATGCCCTAAGGGCCATTATTGTATCATACTAGTTTGTATATTACTTAATGAAAACTTGGGATATTCACAGTTATATTAACAGTCTCGCTCAACATAGTAGTATGCTACTTGGTTTAGGTCTATCTTAATATGTGTATATGTTAGCATATCGTGAATACATATTGATAGAGCCCTTAGAATCTTGCTTGACTACCAGCGTTGTGATGGCAGTCATACTAGTGGGGGCTAAGTAGTCTACAAGCACATCCTTTTTCAGGTCCCTAGTCGTAGGATTATCGAGACAGGGCATCGATACTCCGGAGTAGACTAGTGTGTACGCTTCTCATCCCAGCAGGGGAAATGGTCTGTCCCACAGCCATTAGTACGTTGTACTGGAGATAGTATACAGATGCTCGTTGGGTTATAGGTACACCGGACAGGACTCGCGGGGAACTGTTGGTTGGTATTATACCCGTCGTCAGTTAATAGTTCCCAGGTGACATGAGTACAGCATAGTCCGCAGACTTGACACTGCTGCTTCGTCTCGAGTGTGTTCCCACTGTTCTTAGATTGCTACCCTACCACGGCTCAAAAGAGTCGTGCAAACAGGTAGCAGTTGGGTGCAGTCCCGAAGCACTTGGAGGCAGTGGCGGTTAGATATGATTTGTCTCTCTCGGTATTGGGAGTTGATATTGCGCTGTGTTTGGAAAGCCATTACTCAAAGTCCGTGGCCAGGGCAAACGAGATTTACTGGTAGGATTTCCAGTAGCTTCTCAAGGTGTAATGGGCTTTGCTCCGACATGATTTATACAGTTTTTAGGGGACTGACGCATGCCGCCCCCTAGACTTGATATGCGATAGTCCAAGACGAACAGACCGGACTGTACGGAGATTGTCACATCAGGCCCAGTAGAAGTTCGGATGGGTTTCCTCATCGGCCTTCTTATCGACATCTACCTGGGGACCATTACGTACAGCTAATGCCGCTTGCGGTCTGTGGTTAAACCCACTGCCTGCGTAGTGTCGAGTGTTTAGAGTCCCACACACAGAGTTTCCCTGCTTCGGGCGAAACGATATAGAAGTCATATGGTTTTACGACAGGGTTCGGACACATACGTGTTTTTACGCACGTACGATGTTCGGACAGTTTATACCAGCAGGCTTTGGTTTAAGCCAGATTCTAGTATTTGATTATTGGATTTATACAGTCTCACTATTTCCGTGTTTTCACGGATGGGAGGGGAATTCTCGTAATTAGTCGAGAATCTTCTAGAAGATTGATGAGTTGGAGGCTTAGGTGGAATTTGCATTAAATGGATTAATGACTCATGGTGTGATTCATCCAAATGAGTTAATGAAGTATTTATTGCTTAATGACTCATGAGGTGATTCACACATGGTGAGTTAATGAAGCATGGTTGATATTATCATATGTTATTCATTTAATAATTATCATGCTTCATATATATTCACAAATGAGATATTATTCATATCATTCTCACTCACACCTTCTCTCTCCTCAAGCTCTCTCTCTTCAAAGAACTAACCCTAATCTCTCATGTGTTGAGATCCAAGGGTTAGCAAGACTAATAGATCCTTAATTCTCTTTTATATCCACTAGGTTATCTTGATTAGCACTTATAGTCACCTAGTTACCTCAAGTGAGAGGTTAAAGCTTGGAGAAGTAGCTCTCGGGTGGATCTTCTATCACATCGAGGAGGCCGACGAGGAGGTGATCAACAAGAACAAGAAGGATTTGATTCATTAGGTATAATCATCTATCATAGCAGCTAATCACTTCAATATAGTTGTTAGTTAGGGTTTAGCAAAGATCCGTAATGTTAGTCGATGTTAATTTAAACAAAATAATTGTTTTACCTATTCTGCCTCTCCGCATCATGTGGGGTGTCTAACGTCGACTTACAAGATCCAGTGAGGAGGACCGAAATAGCTCCATCATCAGGGGAGACCCAAAAGTTCAGCCCTGTGCCCTTGAGTCGATGGAGATGGCCTGGGCCTCATCAGAGATCAGGCATAATCACAATATTCGCGATTTATTCGATGAGTTTGCGAATAATTTACGAATTTTTGAACGGCCGATTAAATCTTGGCAAACTATTCGAATTATTCGCGAATAATTTACGAATTATTCATGAATAATTCATAAAATCAGCGAATAATTCAAAAAAAAGCGAATAATTCACAATATCAAAACTAGGCGCTTTATATATTAAATTTTTCCTCGAAATACTTCCCGAATATTTCCAGAATATTTGTCGAATCTTTCCCGAATACTTGCTGATTTTTTCCAAATAGTTCTCCGAATCCGAAATTTCGACTCACCGAATTAATCCCGAATACCGAATTTGTGACTATGGGATCAGGTAAGCGGCTCGCGCTTGGCCTCTCAGAGCATCCACGACTGGCCCAGGGTTACAGTTCCTGAGGTCGGACAAGTGATCAGAGATCCTGTAATAGCCAGTTCCTTTAAAAGTAATTTTCGTATTTATAAATAAACATTTCCTATATTTTTCCTTATTTAAATATTTCTTATATTTTTTCCCTCTTTAAATATTTCTATTTTTCCTAACACTACCCAAACCCAACCCGATCCCTTCTCTCTCTTTCATTTCTTTTCTTTCTTCTTTTTCTCTTCTCTCTTTCCCCCAAGCCCAAAGCCCAGGCCCACTCCCTAAAACCCTAACCTCTTAAACCTAAACTAAACCCATGCTTGCCCGTACCCGACCCGACCCGCCTTCCCCTCTCCTTCTTCCCCACTCCCTCTCTTTTTCCCGCCATTTCTCCCCAACGGCTCCCTCACGACCCTCCCCCCCGCTCCTCACGCTCGCCCGCTTCTCACGCCCATCATCCCCACGACCCGCGCCCATCCGAGGCCCGCTCACTCCCCAACGGGCACTTCCTCCAACAGCTCTCGTCCACGACTCCGCTCTTCTCGCACTCACTCGAGACCCGATACCCACGACGACCGAGCTTTCTCCATTCTTTTCCCCTCGCTTTCCTTCTTCCTCGTTTTCATTCTCTCACCTCCTCCATCACCAACCCCGTTGGCTCACCCTACCGCGCCGTGCCGACCACCCTTCTATCCCAACCGCACCGCTTCTCTCTCCTTCTTCTTCCTAACAACCCCGCACCCGGGCACCCCCATACAGTCGCAACCCACCTCCAAATCTATGAGCGCACCTCACTGGAACCACCTCCGACCACCGCGCAGCCGCCATCGACGCCTATAAGCCCTTGCCACCTCGCCCATGCCTTCCTATCCTCCTCTGTCACTATAACCCACCAACCACCATTACAAACCGGCCATTGAGTTTCCCTCATTGCCGCTGCACCGCCGGCGAACTACACTCCACTCCGCTGCCTCCTCTTGTCGCCTGAGCCGTTGCTTGCAACTCCTACTCCCTCTCTCAAACCTAACTCTCTTCATTGCATCGAGCTCCAGCACCGAACCTTCACATACTCGTTGTCACCCTTTGCCGGAGCTCCCCTGAACCATTGCTGACCTAGTCACCGTCATCCTCTCCACCTCGACACAGCTGGCAGCCTCCCTCCATCACCTGCCCCGAGATCTCCCCGCTCACCTCCCTCTCCTCCACGCTACTAACAGCGACGACCCAACACCCGAACCCAACGCCCTCGTCCCTGCACCTCGCCTGCACCCTCGCCGGAGCTCGACCCCTCATCGTTGTCACTCCGCACTCGCTTACACCTCCTTCTTCTTCCTCGACAGAAACCCGATCATCCCCTGCAGCACCCCGAGCTCCCCTGCACCCATAGCCGCCTACCTCAGCCGACCTCGCCAGAGCTAGAGCCCATTGTCTCCAGCCGCCATCCGAACTCGTTGCTGTCGCCGTTGCACGTGCCAGGCTGTGCCCTCTCCCAGGACCACCGTGCCACTATCGGACCCACTCCCGCGTCGCGCCGTATCCACCTGTGTGCCACGACAGCACCCACTCCGTACCCGGCACCGTGCCACATCGTGCCCACTACTGTGCCCGGTCCAATGCCCGCCTCCGTATCACCGCGTATCCAGACGTGTAGCGCCCCATACCCACTCCCCGTGACAGCCCCTGTGCCACACCGTGCTTGATCCAGTGCACGCGCCGTGCCGCTCCCGGACCACACACCAAGTCCAAACCGTGCCCAGTGCCGTATCGCGCCGAGCCAGGACCACGTCCACTACCGTATCACGCCCGTGTCGCTACCGCGTCCAGTACCGGATCACCGCGCATCGCGCTTGCGTCACGCGCCCTTGTCTAGCATCGCGCCGTCTCGTATGTCAAGATAAACTCTTCAGCGGCGTCGTTTCTATATCAAGCGACCGAAAGCAAGTGAACCCCTCTCACTTGCTTCACATGCTAAATAAAATTATATCGAGTAAATGGATGGTTCTAATCATAATATATTAATATATATATGTCGTATCATGATTTATTATCGAACATATAATAGCGACTACTTTGCATTAACCGTATTGGATGGAAAATAAATATGGGTTACTTATTGTTTAACCAACTGAATGAACCGGTGTTCGAATGATAGCAACGTAAGTGCTCGATACGAAACCCTAAGCGAAAACCTATTTTAAAATGACGGGATTTATGACCAATAAGTCCCTTTACTGATAACGAATATCATGTAGAAATTTGGGTTGAAAATATTGACGTTTACAATATGAAATGACATCCCCGATAACCGAAATGAAATCTGGAATTTACTGCATGCACTGCCATATTAAATTCATAGTAAATCGTACATAAATAGTATCGTGACATGCTTGGACCCATTATGAATCAGACTAGATAATTTGTAAACTTCTGTAATTCTTACTGAATATTGTTTTGTTATGATGTTGAAAACTGAGGCGATTCGCGGCCTTGAACTGCAGTCCGGGACAGTGTTCGTTTTGAATACCTGACTTTGGAACACCTGCATACCCCTTATTTAAACTGAAAATGCATGGAGCCCTGTATGGCCACGTAGAGAATTTAGTTAGCAACCATCTGAATCTAGTCCTGTGTCATTTCACCTTCGTTTGACATTTAATTCGTATTTTAGAATACCGTGGTGTTCTGCAGTCTCTGTAGTGACCCCTCTTACACCAGCACCTTGTATATAACCTAACTTCTAATAAAGGAATCCTATTGATAACCCTTTTAATGCGTTGGAAAGATAACAGAAAAATATACAATTAGTTAAACTGTAGTGTCGCCTAATTATACTCCCAAATGGGAGTAAAACGTGTTACGAAACGGACTTCCAGTTCAGAAATTAGATTTCTAGCAGTGAACACTTAAAATGAAATGGCCATAACTAGCGAACCTGAAACCCGATTGACGTGAAACTAATTTTGATGGATAGATAATTAAACAGACTGCTTACCCCTTTTGTATTGTTCTACTTAACTCTGCATGTATGATTGATAGTAAATTTTGCAAGTGGTAGGTTACTGGTTGCTGATATTTTATTCATATCGTAATTATTGCATTCTCATCATATCATGTAGTGGTCATGAAACATTGATAACCTAGTGATCATGCACATTACCCAGTGATAGATATTAGTGTTTGGATTGTGGCAAGTACGTTAGTGTTAAAGCGTGTTTTGGATTATGGCAAGTACGTTAGTGTTAAAGTGTAAATGAATAAGTGAATTGACACGTACTTTTACACAATCAGCGGAACCAGTTAAATTATTGCATTGTCGACGTCTATGGGACATATATAAGTGTAAGTATAATTGAAATGGGACAGTTATGGAGCACTTATATTAGTGTCATAGGTAAGGCACCAAACACTGTCCATTTATCTTGGGTACCAGTCGAGACATGCTTGATGGAGATCATGTCTCCAGTTCTCATGTAGAGTTGTCATGGACCGACTAATATTTGAGTTTATGGTCGGTGTTTGATGTAGACTACGGGGTGTGGGGTAGTTTGAGTGTGAGTTCAACGAAATCTCGGGAGTCCCATTGCCGGCATATACAGCGATTCTGGGAGTCATATGGATGATATTACTGATTATTAGTGAGCGTTCCGGGCCCGTGTTCCCTTGCCTCTGGGGCCCTATCCTTGGATTGGGGATACTCATGCATGGTTGACTCTCACACTTGGACTGACGATAGATTTAGCGACCTGGACAGTGAGACTTAGGGACTAATAGGTCTAGTGACATGCATTGATTACTGATTCGATATACCTGCCTTACTGTTTACCTGCTTTATTGTTTACCTGTACTGGCTACTTCATGCTCATGTCATTGCTCCATACTTACTGTTTCATGTTCAGCATCATTGCACGTGTTTATATTTGTATTTATATAAATTGCTATTGTGTCGCTCTGACGACCTGAGTATGCATGCTCAGAGTGAGAAGTGGATTTAGCTTGGATCATGACCTGACGCACCTCGAGGATATTGCGGACATCTAGATCAGCGACGCCATCGCTATCTTTCTTTGACCCTATCTGGTTAGTTTTATATCTGTTTTGATTTAGTGACCGCATTTCTCATTACATGTGCATTGATTACTGATTACCACGTAATGCTAGAAGTCGAAGTGTGACTACGGTAGGATATTTTCTTAACTGTAGGAGCATGGCTGGCCTTGTCAACCCCATGTATTCCGTATTTTGGGAAGCGGGGCGTGACAGATCCAATCTTGCATTCAAACTGGTTGAAGTCGGGCCGAGCGTGATACCGAAAGCCGAGCTGTCAGCTGCGGCTCATTCCCGTAAGTCAGATGTCCAACCCTAGACGGATGACCAACAATGGGCTGCGGGACTGGCCGACCGGCAACGAACCGCCGATCGGTGGCGGGCAGGCCGACAGACGACTGATAATCAGCTGCGTGGCCTATCGGTCGAAGGGCGGCGAGGGAGGTCGGCCGGTGGCGAACTGCTGATTGACAGCGAGCCGGCCGATGGACGACCGACGATGGGCTGTAGGACCGGCCAGAGGATGGTGAGGGAGGCCGGATGGCTGCAAATTGCCGATTGGCCGCGGGCCAACCGACGGGCGACCTACGATGGGCTGCAGGGCAGGTCGACCGGTGGGTGACCGACGATGGGCTGCAGGACCGGCCGGAGGGTGGAAAGGGAGTCCGGACGGCGGCAAACTGCCAATCGGCAGCCGGACGACCGACGATGGGCTGCGGGGCCGGCCGGAGGGTGGCGAGGGAGGCCGACGGCGGCGAAGTGCCCATCTGCAGCCGGTCGGCCGACAGACGATGGGCTGCGGGGCCAGCCGGCTGCTGGCGAGGGAGGCCAGCCGGCGAGCGACCGACAATAGGCTGCGGGGTCGGCCGGCCTGCGACGATGGACTGACCGGCCGGCGGCCGACCGACGATGGGCTGCGGGGCCGGCCGACCGGAATGTGGCAAGGGAGGCCGGCCGGCGGATGGTCATGACCCGTTCATGTTAGGCTAGAATATTTTATTGTAATATATGATAGACACATGTTTTGGAAGTAATAGAATTACCATAAAATTGGGTTATTTGATTACGATGGTAATCCTATATTTCCGGAAATATTTTTTACACCTAAACAAACGTGGTAATATTTCATTTTAATCCAAGATTACCAGCCAGATTATCTACTCCCAAAAGCCCCTCCCAAAAGCCCCTGAACAAAAATGAAGAAAATGTTCTATGATATTAATATGGGTAAATTTTCAAAAAGCCCCCGGCCCGCTCGGCGGATGTCAAAAAATTCCTATAATTTTCGAAATTGCTCGGGAGGGCCTATTGTTCAAAATCTTTGTGAAAAAACCGGGCTTTATTTCATTTAGACCTTGTATTTTCCTTAACCGCTTTGATATTACAGGCAACGGCTTAGATATTACACGCAACCGTAATTGTTTAGATATTGCAGACAACTGCTTAGATATTACAGGCAGCTGGAATATATGGGGTTTTGATTGGGCCTAGGATTTTTTAACAAGTGCAAAAGGCCTACGGTTTTTGACAGAAGCTTGAAGCGGGGTCGGGGGCTTTGACAATTTATCCTATTAATATAGTTGCCTACAATAAGGATAATGGAAGCTATATTAAAAAAAATTCACACCACGTGAATTGGCATGCACAAAATAATAGCATAGTTAACACCGATAAGCCATCAAAGATAAAGGAAGATATATAAAATAAACGGGCGTTGGAGTCGACCGCTGCTCTATAGTTGCAGCTGCATTACCCGGTTTCTGTATGGGCCATGTCCCAACTTAATCCAAGTTTCCATCCTATCCATCCGACCGTATACCCCCTTGGCGGGTGGACCTATGAGGTTGCGGTGGACTCGACTCCATCCCGGCATCCCATATATATCTCATATAAGATTTAGCATAAATTACTTTTCATATGGGTCATACATGAAAACGATATTCCATTAAATAAGTTTGGGAAAGTGAGTACATGGTAGCTATGAGCACAGCAGCAGTGAATTAGGACAATGATTAATTAGCTGCAACACGCATCACCTAATAATACCCCATGCAGCCTGTCATTTTGTCTTTCGCATGCTAACACCCAATTACAATGTGAATAAATCCTGCAAATTAATTCGAAAAAATAAAATAATATTAACTTTGTGTGATGATGATAACAGATAATTCTAATAAATTTCAAGAAATAGCCTCATATTCACGATCAAATATGATTAAATACTGTGTACCATCTTTTTGTACAACATTTGGTTTGAAGGGCACATGATGTCTATCAGGGAAATGTTCGGGAAGGATTTCGAACAAGAAATTAATATATGAGATGCTAGGTTTTGATTTTGTGAATTATTCGCTGTTTTTCGAATAATTCACGAATTATTCGGCACGTTCGACAACGGCGAATAAATCGGAATCGGCTGATAAAAAATTCGTGAATTATTCAATAATTCGCTGAATAATTCACGTTACCATGCAATCAATCCAATAGTATTCCTTTTCCACCAAACACACCAAATCATAACTATTTTCTTATATACCCCACCCATATATTTCATATTCTTAAAAAAAATCACCAAAATCTTCTTATTTCTAAAAATCCACTCATTGTTTTAAAAACTAAATAAGTATCCCTAATTTATTTCCATCTACTTATCATTCATAATTCGTTAAATAATGATTGAAAAGACCATAATATCCTCTATGACCAACCCTTCTACCTTCTACCTTCTTCTCCCTCCCTTCCCTGCCAATGAACTATGATAGTCTGAGTAGATGAAGGGTTTAGCAACCAATTCACTCAACTCAATGTTAGAAAGAAGAGAGGGGAGAGGGGAAAAAATGTATAGTTCATATATTAACGAGTTTAACTTAACCATATTTTACTGAAATAACCTACCGTGTTGGGTTTTAACTTCTTTTCTTTAACTGACTTGTAAGCCTAGCTTAACCAATGCACACAACACTTCACGCAACACAACACATACCGGGGGCCCATGAATTTGCCCTAAAAGCGATAAATTGTGGCCGCTTTCCTTCCTGGAGATCCAAAATCAGGAGAAAAAGTGCCGTGCCAACTGTACGGTCACTCATTGGTGTGGTATTTTCAGTTAGAGGTAAGATTTGGTTTGATTTTAAAAAAATATAGAGAGATCCAGATTTTTAAAACTAGAATAAAAATAAACCCCAAGGCTAATTCCGTAATCTCAGTCCCCAAACCCCAAATTAAATCCCCAGGCCCCAAATCCCGAAACTAAACCCCAAAAAAAGAAAAAATGCGCACTCTCTTCTCTCTCTCATGCGGCTGCAAAGACTCCAAGTCCGTTTCGGAACCCGTATCGCTCTCCTCCGATACTTCCGATAAATCCGCCGCCGCCACCACCAAAACATCTCAAAACCCCCTCTCCTCCTCCACCGCCACCGTCGCCGCCACCACAACCACCGCCACCGCCGACGACGCCGCATCCACCTCCTCCTCCCCAAGCTTCTCCTCCCTCCTCCGCCAGCTCAGCGAGCTCGAGCGCAGCGTCGTCGCGTGGGCCCCACCGCTACCCCTCCCTTCCCGTCATCGCCGCTGCCGCAGCGACGCCGGAGTCGGCGTCCGAGGGAGGCGGGGGTTGGAGGAGAGCGTGGCGGTGGTGAAGGAGAGCGAAGACCCGCTCTCGGACTTCCGCCGCTCGATGCTGCAGATGATCATCGAGAAGGAGATCGTCGACGGCGACGATCTCCGGGACCTCGTCGGCAGGTTCCTCAGACTCAACTCGCCACGGCACCACGACCTGATCCTGCGGGCCTTCGCCGAGATCTGGTCCGAGGTCTTCTCCGTCTGCGAGGACTCACCGGACCTCCTCCGTCGCTCGAGAGCCAATCATCTCGCTCGCCGCCGGCGCTGAGATTTTGTAAAGTTTTATTTGTTTATTAATTAATTTAATTATATTTGATAGGGGTGTTTTGGTAATCTGTGGGGGATAATTGATGGGGCTTTCAGTGGTTGAGAGATTTGAGGGGAGCGGGGGGGGTGGTTGGTTGGGGAACGTGGAGAGCGGAATTTACTTATTTAATTCATTCATAATTAAATTTGATTGGGGTTGATAATGATGGGTGTCAAGAATCATCAACAGGTCAAGTATCGAAAATTTACTGCCTGTCTGAAAAACTACACACTACTACAATAATGGGTTGCCTTTATGGATTTAGCCGTAGGGCAATCACTGCCCCTACGAATATATCCGTATGGACATAAAACTTCACCGTATGTCCAAAGGCCGCAGATGCAAGTCTTCGCCCTGAACATGTCTCTACGGAGTAATAATTGCCCCTACGTTTTATTCTGTAGGGGCATTCATCCCTACCGATTACTCCGTAGGGACATAATCTTTATTTAATTTATCAGTTTATAAAATAAAATACTTGCTCCTACGTAGTAATCCGTAGGACCTGATAACTGCCGTTACGGATTAATTCGTAATGGCATCTTTTACACCTTTTATTGAGTCTATAGATATTTTGTCCCTACGTCTAACTGTGTAGGGGCAATATTGCATCTACGGATTAATCCGTATGGACAAAATATCAGGGTTTTTATATATATAAAAAATGGCTTCATGTTTTTTTCCCGCCCTGTGCACATAATATATACACCATATAACCAAATACAAAAATATTCATAATCAACATCTCACGCATAATATATAAAAGAAATAAACAAACAGAATACGATATCAATCTAAATCATCGTGAACAAGCAAATAACAACCAATATCGTCCAAAATATATACAATATGTATCATATAAGTACATACATCCTCAAAAATATTTTTAAAAAAAGCTATTCTAGCTCGGTCCAGCTCCTCTACTTCTGATAATCGCCGTAATCTGGCGCATCTGCTCCTCGTGTAGTCCTGAGTCATCAAAAACTCGACTAATGAAGGAGAGAACCGTACGGAAGTTTGAGTGGGCTGTAGAGCTACAGGAGTGGTCTACGCAACCACAACTAAGATAGTGGCTTGCGGAGCCGCAACTGAAGGAAATGCATGTGGAGCCGCAGCCGAAATAGTCTGTCGCATCTGTTAAATTTTGTGTGTAATAAACGGGTAAGAACGGTGTGTTAGATTATAGTCGAATTCGTATCATTATCAGGTTATTGCGAAACCCCAATTTAAGAATACTTAGGGACTTAGGTCTCGTTTGAGTATCTAGTTTGGAAAACCGTGGTTTATTTTAATTAGATAGTTTTATGTAAGTATGATTAATCAAAACTAAGTCTACAACCAAATAAGCTCAGGTTACTAATATTGCATATGTTACTATTTATAATGTGATATAATATTTTACTATTAAGTAATATACATACCAATGTCGTGCACCCCGCGGGTCCGCGGGGAGGCGGAATTTACAAAAAACGATTTTTACAATGCTTGCAACACCGACTAAACTCCAGGATCTTTACGGAACCTTAACTAGCTATAATTACTTGGAGGTTTAACTACTATGAAGAGTTTTATACCTCCTAGTTTCAAGTCCTTCGGGTCTTCTTGTCCTCTTCTTGAGCTCCTCAAGTGTACGGATCGTGCTTGATCGTCGGCCTCGTCGTGTCAAAGATGATCCACCCGAGAGTATGTATTTCAAGCTCCAACCTCTAAACCGAGGTAACTAGGGTACCTAGTTGCTGAGCTAAGTAGCCTAGAAAATGTAGAGAATGATTATGGATTAATTTGTCTCAATTACCCTACCTTTCTTAACTCATGAGAGCTATTAGGGTTTGAGGAAGAAGAAGAGAGCCTTGGAGGAGAGAGAGTGTGTTGAAGAGATAATGATATGATGAATAATGGCTAAGGGTTGATGATAATGAAGCATATAATAAATCAATAATAAATCAACCATGCTTCAATAGTCATCAAATAATGAATCACCTAAGTAGCCATGCTTCAATCATGTACTTAATAGCACCTCATACCTCCATCTCATTATCCATTTAAGTAAATGGATTAAACCATAAATGAGGTGTCTATTTCTATAAGCAATCTTGTAAAATTACAAGAATACCCCTCACCGTATATACATACCTGTATTCGTATTCCGAAAAATACAAATACCAAGAGACAAAAATAATCTAATAATATAATAGTAGGATCAGGCTTAAACCAAAACCCACTAGTATTATCCGTCCGAACAACGTCCGTGCAACTAGTACACGTATATGATCGAAACCTGCCGTAAAACCATATGGCCTCTACATCGTTTCGCCCGAAGCAGGAGAACCCTCTGTGTAGAACTCTAAAGACTCGACAGTACGCTAGCAGCGGGTTTAACCACAAGCACGTCAGCGGTACTAGCCGCACGTAACGGCTAGCCAGGTATCTATCGATAAGAAGGCCGATGAGCAAACTCATCTGAACTCCTACTGAGCCTATCTGTGATAATCTCTGTACAGTCCGGTCTGTTCGTCTAAGAGTATCGCATATCGGGCCTAGGGGGTGGTAAATGTCAGACCCTTAATAGCGCAAAAAGTCGTGCCGGGTAGAGCCCAATAAATCCTGAGAAACTACTGGAGTACCTACCAGTAAATCTCGCTTGCCCTGGCCAGGGACTTTGTGTAATAGATTTCCGAACACAACGCGATATCAACCCCCAATACCGAGAGAGACGAATCCTATCTAATCACTACTGCCTCCCATTGCTTCGGGACTGCACCAAACCGCTACCTGTTTGCACGACTCATTTGAGCCATCGTAAGATAGTGATCTAAATACAGTAGGAACACACTCGAGAAAAATAGTGATGTCAAGTCAACGGACCAACCTGTACACATGTCACCTGCGAGCTGCTACCTGACGATAGGTATAATACCAACCAGCAATTCCCAATGAGTCCGTCTAGTGTAACTCATAACCCAATAGGCACATGTATACTATCTCCGGTACGACGTACCAATGGCTATGGGACAGACCATCTCCCCTGCTGGGATGAGAAGCGTATACACTAGTCTACTCTGAAGTATCGATGCCCCGTCTCGATAATCTTACGACTAGGGACCTGTATGTGCTTATAGACTACCCAGCTCTACTAGTGTAACTGTCATCACAACGCTGGTAGTCAAGCAAACATCCTAAGGGCTCTACCAATATGTATTAGCGATATGCTAAAAAAAACATATACACATATTGAGGTAGAATCAAACCAAGTAGCATACTACCATTTTGAGCAAGACTGTTATTATATCTGTATATATCCTAAGCTTCCAAAATATAATTTACAAACCGGTACTATACAATAATGGTCTCTAGAGCATATAATACTAACAATGTAAGTATGATTAATCAAAGCTAAGTCTACAACCAAATAAACTCAGGCTACTAATATTGCATATGTTACTATCTATAATGTGATATGATATTTTACTATTAAATAATATACATACCAACATCTCCTTCAACTCCTCGACGGTGGTCTTCAAGACGGCAACATCATCCTCCAGACGTCGCTCACGGGGGTAGGGGAAGTAACCGCTAAAGTGGAGACCAACCTCATATGGGCCCTGTTAGGACCCAGTCCCCGGCCTCTCTCCCAACCTTCGTGGTGCCCTCCGTGTGCGGCGTCTAGGACCAGGGTCAGTAGTATCGAATCGGTGTGTCTACTAAAATCGATCCCCGATGCCTCCGCCCGCTCCACCGCCCGCTCCTACACCCACATTAACCATTAAAATATAAGTATATCATTTAAATTTGAACTTATCAAAACAAAAATTTCATTTGAATTAGAATAAATATTAACACTTACGCAATACTCCTAGGTAGCGGTGTCGGGAAATCGAAGCTCATCTGTGGCGGGATCTGTCGAGGTGCCGTGAATGGTAAGATACGCGGTTAGCACGTTTGGTGTACCACCCTGCGTCAGGGTCTGAGCTCTCTGCAATTCGCCAAAAATTTACATATATTATAAAATAACTCTTAATATTATATTATATCAAAATAGATGTATTGTAATTTACCGATGCCTCCATGGCACGAGTAATGTTTCTCGAACCATCTGTATAAGTGGGGCGACCCTTCTTCGCCGACTTTCTATTCTCCTTATATTGATCGGCATGTTTCTGCACAACACATTCAGATTTAGTTTTCTAATTAAGTAACAAAAAAAATAAATTATATACTAAATAATGAATTATATTTAAAATACAAACCTGTTTGCGCTGAGAGTCGTAATATTGGCACAAGAGAGGTCATGGATCTACGTCGACTCTCTTAAAGGCCGGGGTATGTAGGAGAGCCGCTCTCTCTGCCTCGGGGGTCGCCAACCATACCAAATAGCAATCGATCTTCAACTCGTTCCTATTGTATCGAACCTTTGATTCATGTTCTTTATCAGGCCCAGGTACAGAGCGTGAAGATCGAGCACTCTCTCTGGGTGATCAGGGTTGAGTACAGCCTGAAAGTCGTAATCCAGCCGCAGATACAAAAAAAATAATGTATTTAGCCCGCAAGTGTTAAATAATAATAAATATATTGTATAAGTCAAATGAAAAATATATTAATACCCGAGAATGATCCCAAAAGAGGGCGAATGGGCGCCGGTGCTGATCGCCCTACTCAACGTGAAGTGGATACTTTTTTTGGATGCAGCTCTCATCCCCATATACCGGCCGAATCTCTCGGTATAATCTCGGTGAGTTTGGTCCGTCAATAAAAAAATGCATCATAAAATAAGATTGATCCATAGCTAACCAAGGCAATAAATTATAAACTATCATTATAACGGGCCATGTGCTGTGGCTTCCAGCCATATAGTTGAATGGGCAGAAACCATCACTAGCGAGTCCGAGCCTGACATTGCGAGGATCACTACTGAATATTTCATGCCTCCTATCGAAATCCTTCCATACCGGTGAATCTCTTGGATGGCTCATTTTTCCGTTTTCGCTTGGAGCAGCACAGTGATGCCAAATCATTGTCTCGGCTGTTTTTTTGCACCTGAATAGCCTCTGCAGCCTCTGTATTATGGGAAAGTATACTATCTTTACAGGTATATCGGGCTTCTTATCAGATTCTTTCAGTTATACCTGGCCTCTCCGCATGTTGGACACTCTTTTAAATCTGAATTCTCTTTCCGGTACAACACGGAATCTTTGGGACATACATGAATCTTCTCACACTTCAGACCCAAATCAGCCATCATTTTCTAGGCTTCATACCAGCTATTGGGCACGTTATTTCCCGGGGGCATAGAATCTTTCAGAAATTTCAGAAGTATCGTGAATGACTTGTTGCTCCTTCCATTTAGGCACTTAATTTGGAAAAGTTGGACGAACCATGATAGGGTGGAATATTTTGCATTCTCATAATTTGGTCTCCTAGTATCATCATGAACTTTTCATACTTATCCGCACGCGGTCCTTGACCGGAAAATGTTAGTTATATGTATGCCCTAGAGGTCATTACTGTACATGGGATGCATATTGTAGTGGATGCTTGGACATATATAGTGTCACGCCCCGCTTCCCAAAATACGGAATACGAGGGGTAGACAAGGCCAGCCATGCTCCTACGGTCAAGGAAATGTCCTGCCGTAGTCACACTTCGGCTTCTAGTTTTTCATGGTAAAATGTAAATAATGCGCAGGTAAAGAGAGATGCAGTAACTGAAGGAAACAATGTAAAGAACTGACCTGAGGGGGGACAAATATAGATATAACTCTGGATATCAAATCGAGATGTCTGTAATATACGTCTAGTCATGGTCCAGGCTAAATCTTCTCCTCACACTGAGCATGCATACTCAGGTCGTCAGAGCGACACAAAAGCAATATAATATATATAAAATCATGTGACAATTCTAACAGTGGTAATAGATATGTGAAACAGTAAATCAATGACAGTATGAATATGAATGTGCAGTAATCAATGCAGCGGAACAGTAAAAGCAGTAGAACGATATGCCACGTATGTCAACACAGTAAATAAGATATCTCAATGCCAGTATCCCAATCAGTCTCTAAGTCTCACTGTACAGGTCACTAAGCCAATCGTCAGTCCAAGTGTGAGAGTCAACCACTCGCGAGTGTCCTCCACCCAAGGGTAAGGGACCACGGGCCCAACATGTATATCACGGTGATAATCACATACCCTATAAATCTCCATATATCTCCCTAAATATATAAGCCGGCATGGGACTCCCGAGATTCTGTTGAACTCACACTTAAACTACCCCACACCCCGTGGTCTACATCAAACGCTAACCATAACCCTAAATACTAATCGATCCGTGACAAGTCTGCGCGAGAACTGGAGGCAGGACCTCCATCAAGCACGTCCCGACTAATGCCTAAGATAAATGGCAGTGTCTGGTATCTTATCTGTGACACCCGTGCAAGCGCTTCCATAAGCGTCCCATACCACTTATAGTCACACGTACACGCATCCCACAGACGTCGACAATGCAATAGAATAATAGGGTCACTGATTGTGTACAAGTACGTATCACTTTCACTTATTCACGGATACACGAACATTGACGTACTTGCCACAATCATCACTAAAATCTAACACTGGGTAAATGCATGATATCACTAGGTTATCACTACAATGATATGGGTATGATATGATACGTAAGCAGTATATGAAGCATGATTAAGGTGTCATAAAAACAGTGTTCTATCACTTGCACGATTTATCATGAAACGTACGTGTATAGTTTAGCGAAGCGATAAACAGGTAATAATTAGTATGTTCAGTTGTCCATCCATCGAATTTAGTTTCAAGCCAATTAGGTTCCAGGATGATTAATTATAACCATTTCATTTTAAGCGCTCGCGGCTGGAAATCCGGTTTCAGAATCAGAAGTCCGTTTCGCAACGCATATTAATCCCAGTTGGGATCAGATTTTAGCGATGCTACAGTTTGATGAAATCTAGGGTTTTCAGTAAGTCTTTCAACGCAACAGACGGATCTTCAATCGCGTCTGTACGTCAGGAGATATACACTATTCAATACCAATATGTCAGTTTCTGGTTCTGTTGGGACTGTTATGCGTCCCGATCTTTTAAATTGCAGATTAAATAACAAATGATAATGTAACAGAATGAAACCACTTGTGTTGTCTAGCTAATAGGTTCACCTACAATAAACAGCGGAGTTACGCAACCTACGAGTTGAGGAAATCCTGTGGTACCCATTACGGAACAGCAAGCAACAACTGGAGTCGCTTTGAACTGCAGTCCAGAGTAGCACTCCGATCCAAATATTAACACAGTTTGAGTACAGGAATATCTGGAAACTAGTATAGGGTTAAAGTTCGTCGAGTCGGCTTCGATTTTAGCCCTCGAACGCATCATTCTAGTATGTATATAATTTATAGCGATTTTAACGGTTTTCAGGTACAGGGAAATTCCAGTTTTACGAGTAAACTTGAGGGTAGTTGTTTTAGTCATTAACGGTTATATTTTCTAACGAAATTCACCCATTAGATTCACAGCTATACGGGCCAAACTATAACATTTATTTCTGTCAAATTTGATGAGTAATTTCATTGGGAACACACGCCGAACAGTTATGACGCCTAATTGATCTAACATCATAACGTGATAATCTAAGTAGTCTAAGTTTGTAACTCGAGTATATAGCATGTAAGCAAGTAAAATACTTACCTGGACACGGTGAACTGATGGCGCGGCAGCTAAAGCAGTAGTGACACGTCCCGGCACGGTGTAGCAAACGCGTAACGAATCTCGGCTAAGCTTGGGCTTGGCTCGAGCTTGAGGGGGTTGTTGCGAGCTCAGGCGGTGTCGGGACTGGGGATCGCTGATGCTGTCGAGGCCGAGGGTGAGGGATTTGCAGATGGGGAGAGATATTGAGAGAGAGAAAGAATTAAAGAGAGAACAAGAGTTTGCAGAAAAGTGAGAGGGTGTGTAGGGGAAAGATAGTGTGTGAAGATAGATAAAGAGATTGAGGAATTAGAGAGAGAAATGAGAGAGAGAAGCAGGGAAAGAGAGTAGTGTGCACAGGGTGATAAGTGAGTGAGAGAGAGAAAACTGAGAGAGAAAGAGAAACAGAGAGATTGAGGAAGAGAGAGAGTTTAGAAGAGAGAGGGAGAGAGAAAGGTGCAGGGATGATGGCGAGGGTGATGATGATGGTGGTGGTCGCCGGGATGCAGTGGGTTCTGACGAGGGGGTGCAGGTGACGGTGCTCGGGAAAGAGGTGGCCGGAGATCGGAGCTGAAGGTTTTCTCGTGAGAGAGAGAGGGGAGGTTTGAGATTGAGAGGGAGACGGGAGTTTGAGTCGAGGAGGGTTGAGGAAGAAGGAGGAGGCTAGCGATGGGTGCCGGTAGAGGTGGCGGGGTGTGTGCGGCCGTGGGCGTAGGTTCGAGAGGGGAGCGGAAAAAGAGAGAGAGGGAGAGGAGAACGTGAGGGAAGAATAAAGAGAACATGGAGGCGAGAGAAGAGAGAGAGGAGAGAGGCGCGCGTAGTGGGAGTAACTCGCGCGAGCGTTGGCGGAGGCGGAGGCGAGAAACGCGGGTGACGTGGTCGCGAAGGAAACGCGCGCGGAAATGAGGGAATGAGCCGTTGGGGACGAAGGAGGTTAGGGTAAGGGACGGGTCGGGTTGAGTCGCGGGCCAAGGGAGTTGGGCTGGCAAAAATAGAAAAAAATTATAGGAAATGGAAACAGAGGGCCGGGCCGGGGTTTTTGGAAAAT
The DNA here is from genome assembly GCA_030015575.1 of Agapanthus africanus. Lineage (NCBI taxonomy): Eukaryota > Viridiplantae > Streptophyta > Magnoliopsida > Asparagales > Amaryllidaceae > Agapanthus > Agapanthus africanus. Next base: position 888,130,954 of record JASDDO010000024.1, on the reverse strand, counting down.
AAATGGGGATAAAAGGAGTGGGCCGGGCTGCGCTTAACAAAATTCCTAATAATTAATTTTAATTTTTGTGGGCCGAGGGAATTTAAACTGAGGAAATGAGTTTGGAAAATTGGAAATGGGTTGGGGAATTTTGGATTAAAGAAAAATGTAATTAAATCATGGATTTGGGTTTATGGTTTAGGATAAATAACTAGAACTAGGATTTGGGTCCAGGGCTGACTTTAGACGGAGAAATATACATAACATTTGTTTTGGGTTTAAATTCAATAAAAGGAAAACGGTTGAGCCAGTGGAAAAAAAAGATAAGATCTGGGTTTAATAGGATTTTGAAAATAAATAAATAATTATAAATAAATTTTATAGATAAAAAGAAATACGGATTTAGGCGTATAAGAAAAACTGGGTATTACATCATACCACCCTTACAAAAAATTTCGTCCTCGAAATTTAAAATAAGCCATAAGTTATACAAACATAAGCGAAAGCTATTAGATTGCACACTAACACCAAAGATTTATTAGTACGTGGACAAAGAAATTTGAAATATATATAAGTAAGAACCACATACGGAAAGGTAGGTCTATATAGGTATAAGGCAAGAATAACTATAAGGGCAACTACGAGTATACGAGAATATAGGTATTAATAACGAACAATAATAATCAAAATGTGTTCGATAAAAGTCGAAACCCACATATGTGCACATCTAAGTATATCAAAAGCAAGCAGGAAAATAAGTATAAGGCTCAACCTTCTAACATAGTAATCATAGGCACAAAGCCCGAAAATAAAGTACTGACAATAAAGTAGTAAAAAAATTAGTTGGTAGGTTATAACATTTTAGGATAGCGTATCGAGAAATAGGTTTAAAATGATTAGAAAACTTGTATAGTGAATCTAAGAAACATGGAACAAAATTTGCACGGTGTAAGGGTGCACTACTGAAAACTGAAGATAATAGTAGTGTGCTTACAATACATAAAACTAATTAGTCAATAACACATACTCTTCGATAAATGCCAACTACTGAAAACCAAATCTCGAATAATAAAGTCCCTATATCTATTTAGGGTAATAGGAAGAATACAAATAGGTATAGGGCTAGCTAAGGTAATGATTACAAGGAAGTGTGGATCATTCAAAGGTTGAAGTATGGTGGCTTTAGGCTGAAGATCAAGGAGATTGGGATCGGGTCAGCACAGGGAGTAAGGGGGAGCAACAAAGGACTACAAGGTGAATGTATGGGGAGGACAACGGTCGGTACCGCCTATGAATCAAGATTTGAAGGGTTAGCGAACTCGAAATTCCCTAAACTTTTCTCCTCCCAGAAGGATCTCAAACGAGGCACAGACGGAGGATGAAGGGTGGACCTCTAAAACATCAGGTGTGGTACTAGTTAATCTCAGTGAGGGTTAAGACAAAATAAGGAGTAAGTGTAGATAGATCTCAATAGGAAGAATAATTGTACATAAGGAATAATCAAGTAGCACACGACCTAAGAAGATCGAAGGATTTGTGAACTCAGCAATTTATTTCATTTCAAAAGATTCCAACCCAAGCATTCTCAAAGAAGAAAGGTGGCCCTAAACTATACACAGGCTTTATTTGGCCCAAGAAGACAACATCAAAAAGAAATCCCGTCAGTCGCGGTTGTGGTGATTCAGCAGGTTGAGGTAGGCTCGCGCACTCAGGTAGGGGCGTCCATTTCCATAGCGCCTCGCAGGTATCGCCATTGGGAGTTCTTCCACCGCAGGGTATTGTACTTCTGGTTCTGCTTCCTCAGCTGGAGCTTCTTCATCGAGGTCTGACTCCAAGTGATTCTCTTCTTCTGGATTCTCTTCCATGGGATTTTCCTCCACTGGATTTTCTTCTATCGGTTCTTCCTCGGGGTCTTCCTCTATCGGGTTCTCTTCAGGGTCTTCTTCCTCTTCATCGGAATCATCTATCATGTCAAACTCTGGTGCGGCTGCTCCTTCGTCCTCTGAATCGTTGTTTTCGAAATCGACCTGAGGACCGTTGATCTCATCGTCAGAACTCATCAGCGTGCGGTCTAAGGAAACGCATGACTGTGCATCCTCATCTAGATGCGGCGCTGCTCCGGGATGGGCCATAGCCTGAAAAGAAAGAATCATGATTAGGCAGTGGAATACATCAAGAAGAATAGCTAATTGTACGAAGCATAGAAAGATATGCGGTGGCAGGAGCTGAAAAATCAAGATTAAAATGCTGTGATAATGAATATTATGAATAAGGGGAAAGACAAGAGAATGATACATATATTACGATTCAAGTTTTATTGCCTTCAACTAAAAGTTCGACAGATACAAGATTTCAAACGGAAAGAAATATTTATAAAAGGATGACCACATTATTACTGAAATTGGAAAACATGAAAGTTCCTATTAGATTGCTAGACCGTTGGATTTTCGTCACGCGAGTTGATTCCTGGGCTTGGTCCGCCTTATCCTCGAAGTTCGAACTACGCAGTAATCCTCACTTGGCAGAAGTGGGGAGTGTGGACGAGTTTCCTCCTTGTAGTTCTTTCCTTTCTGGGCAACCGTTGATGAGATGTTCGCTGGATCCACAAATCAGATATTTCCCTTGGGCGCGGCGACAATCCCTCTGAAGATGTCCTGGCCTCTTACAGTACCCACAACATGGGATCTTCTGCTGCTTCTGCCGCGGAGAAACAAATTGACGCTTCATCTTCCTCTCTTTTCCTCTTCTAACTGGGATCCTTTTATGATTTGAGACTCCCGCCGGTGCCTGATTCGCCTGTCTTCTCAGTCCTTCAGCCAGTAAGTCGTTTGTTCGCTCCTGGGCTTCCTTTAAACCTTGCAGTGCACTCAGAATCTCGATGGTCTGATTCTGGGGAGCGGATATAGTTGAAGAGTCGTTGGAAGACATGATCCCGAGACAACAATTTTGAGAACGATATAAGTCACAAGCCAACTAATCAAAATATAATATGGATAGGACAAGGATTCAAGAATATCAGAGATGATGAATTTATTACAAGTGGAGAATCAACTGTATGATTTTAAGTCACTTAAACAGAGTATGATGGTGTAATCGTGATGTAATTCACAATTACAACCACGAAACCTGCCAAGTCACCTAAAACCCTAGTGAATGGATAGCAGAACGCTTAATGCGAATATGGATTAAGAGTATCAAGTTTACAATCTAGACTGAGAGATATCTTAGATTGTCAAGCTCTACACGGAAAACTGCAATCCCAAACGAAGCAAAACCTGGCTCTGATACCAACTAAACCATGTCACGCCCCGCTTCCCAAAATACGGAATACGAGGGGTAGACAAGGCCAGCCATGCTCCTACGGTCAAGGAAATGTCCTGCCGTAGTCACACTTCGGCTTCTAGTTTTTCATGGTAAACAGTAAATAATGCGCAGGTAAAGAGAGATGCAGTAACTGAAGGAAACAATGTAAAGAACTGACCTGAGGGGGGACAAATATAGATATAACTCTGGATATCAAATCGAGATGTCTGTAATATACGTCTAGTCCTGATCCAGGCTAAATCTTCTCCTCACACTGAGCATGCATACTCAGGTCGTCAGAGCGACACAAAAGCAATATAATATATATAAAATCATGTGACAATTCTAACAGTGGTAATAGATATGTGAAACAGTAAATCAATGACAGCATGAATATGAATGTGCAGTAATCAATGCAGCGGAACTGTAAAAGCAGTAGAACGATATGCCACGTATGTCAACACAGTAAATAAGATATCTCAATACCAGTATCCCTATCAGTCTCTAAGTCTCACTGTACAGGTCACTAAGCCTATCGTCAGTCCAAGTGTGAGAGTCAACCACTCGCGAGTGTCCTCCACCCAAGGGCAAGGGACCACGGGCCCAACATGTATATCACGGTGATAATCACATACCCTATAAATCTCCATATATCTCCCTAAATATATAAGCCGGCATGGGACTTCCGAGATTCTGTTGAACTCACACTTAAACTACCCCACACCCCGTGGTCTACATCAAACGCTAACCATAACCCTAAATACTAATCGATCCGTGACAAGTCTGCGCGAGAACTGGAGGCAAGACCTCCATCAAGCACGTCCCGACTAATACCTAAGATGAATAGCAGTGTATGGTGCCTTATCTGTGACACCCGTGCAAGCGCTTCCATAAGCGTCCCATACCACTTATAGTCACACGTACACGCATTCCACAGACGTCGACAATGCAATAGAATAATAGGGTCACTGATTGTGTACAAGTACGTATCACTTTCACTTATTCACAGATACACGAACACTGACGTACTTGCCACAATCATCACTAAAATCTAACACTGGGTAAATGCACGATATCACTAGGTTATCACTACAATGATATGGGTATGATATGATATGTAAACAGTATATGAAGCATGATTAAGGTGTCATAAAAATAGTGTTCTATCACTTGCACGATTTATCATGAAACGTACGTGTATAGTTTAGCGAAGCGATAAACAGGTAATAATTAGTATGTTCAGTTGTCCATCCATCGAATTTAGTTTCAAGCCAATCGGGTTCCAGGATCATTAATTATAACCATTTCATTTTAAGCGCTCGCGGCTGGAAATCCGGTTTCAGAATCAGAAGTCCGTTTCGCAACGCATTTTAATCCCAGTTGGGATCAGATTTTAGCGATGCTACAGTTGATGAAATCTAGGGTTTTTAGTAAGTCTTTCAACGCAACATACGGATCTTCAATCGCGTTTATACGTCAGGAGATATACACTATTCAATACCAATATGCCAGTTTCTGGTTCTGTTAGGACTGTTATGCGTCCCAATCTTTTAAATTACAGATTAAATAACAAATGATAACGTAACAGAATGAAACCACTTGTGTTGTCTAGCTAACAGGTTCACCTACAATAAACAGCGGAGTTCCGCAACCTACGAGTTGAGGAAATCCTGTGGTACCCATTACGGAACAGCAAGCAACAACTGGAGTCGCTCTGAACTGCAGTCCAGAGTCGCACTCCGATCCAAATATTAACATAGTTTGAGTACAGGAATATCTGGAAACTAGTATAGAGTTAAAGTTCGTCGAGTCAGCTTCGATTTGAGCCCTCGAAAGCATCATTCTAGTATGTATATAATTTATAGCGATTTTAACGGTTTTCAGGTACAGGGAAATTCCAGTTTTACGAGTAAACTTGAGGGTAGTTGTTTTAGTCATTAACGGTTATATTTTCCAACGAAATTCACCCATTAGATTCACAGCTATACGGGCCAAACTATACCATTTAGTTCCGTCAAATTTGATGAGTAATTTCATTGGGAACACACGCCGAACAGTTATGACGCCTAATTGATCTAACATCATAACGTGATAATCTAAGTAGTCTAAGTTTGTAACTCGAGTATATAGCATGTAAGCAAGTAAAATACTTGCCTGGACACGGTGAACTGATGGCGCGGCAGCTAAAGCAGTAGTGACACGTCCTGGCACGGTGTAGCAAATGCGTAACGAATCTCGGCTAAGCTTGGGCTTGGCTCGAGCTTGAGGGGGTTGTTGCGAGCTCAGGCGGTGTCGGGACTGGGGATCGCTGATGCTGTCGAGGCCGAGGGTGAGGGATTTGCAGATGGGGAGAGATATTGAGAGAGAGAAAGAATTAAAGAGAGAACAAGAGTTTGCAGAAAAGTGAGACGGTGTGTAGGGGAAAGATAGTGTGTGACGATAGATAAAGAGATTGAGGAATTAGAGAGAGAAATGAGAGAGAGAAGCAGGGAGAGAGAGTAGTGTGCACATGGTGATAAGTGAGAGAGAGAGAGAAAACTGAGAGAGAAAGAGAAACAGAGAGATTGGGGAAGAGAGAGAGTTGAGAAGAGAGAGGGAGGGAGAAAGGTGCAGGGATGATGGCGAGGGTGATGATGATGGTGGTGGTCGCCGGGATGCAGTGGGTTCTGACGAGGGGGTGCAGGTGACGGTGCTCGGGAAAGAGGTGGCCGGAGATCGGAGCTGAAGGTTTTCTCGTGAGAGAGAGAAAGGAGGTTTGAGATTGAGTGGGAGACGGGAGTTTGAGTCGAGGAGGGTTGAGGAAGAAGGAGGAGGCTAGCGATGGGTGCCGGCAGAGGTGGCGGGGTGTGTGCGGCTGTGGGCATGGGTTCGAGAGGGGAGCGGAAAAAGAGAGAGAGAGAGAGGAGAACGTGAGGGAAGAAGAAAGAGAACATTGAGGCGAGAGAAGAGAGAGAGGAGAGAGGCGCGCGTAGTGGGAGTAACGCGCGCGAGCGTTGGCGGAGGTGGAGGCGAGAAACGCGGGCGACGTGGTCGCGAAGGAAACGCGTGCGGAAATGAGGGAATGAGCCGTTGGGGACGAAGGAGGTTAGGGTAAGGGCCGGGTCGGGTTGAGTCGCGGGCCAAGGGAGTTGGGCTGGCAAAAATAGAAAGAATTATAGGAAATGGAAACAGAGGGCCGGGCCGGGGTTTTTGGAAAATAAATGGGGATAAAAGGAGTGGGCCGGGCTGCGCTTAACAAAATTCCTATTAATTAATTTTAATTTTTGTGGGCTGAGGGAATTTAAATTGAGGAAATGAGTTTGGAAAATTGGAAATGGGTTGGGGAATTTTGGATTAAAGAAAAATGTAATTAAATCATGGATTTGGGTTTATGGTTTAGGATAAATAACTAGAACTAGGATTTGGGTCCAGGGCTGACTTTAGACGGAGAAATATACATAACATTTGTTTTGGGTTTAAATTCAATAAAAGGAAAACGGCTGAGCCTGAGGAAAAGAAGATAAGATCTCGGTTTAATAGGATTTTGAAAATAAATAAATAATTATAAATAAATTTTATTGATAAAAAGAAATACGGATTTAGGCGTATAAGAAAAACTGGGTATTACATATAGGGAGGCCTTTCTTACTCGATATGATAGTATGCCATTTGGTTGCTCTTTGTCTTAATATGTTGACTAGTATACGTGATGCTTTCTTACTCTCACATGTTGATAAAGCCTTTAGAATGTGTACTTGACTATCAGGACTCTTATGTAGATCATACTAGTGGGGCTATGGGTAGTCCACAAGTACACCCTATAATTGTTTCTAGTCGTGGGAGTATCGAGACAGGGCGTCGATACTCCAGACTAGACTAGCGTATACGCTTCTCGACCCATGTGATGGGCGATGGATAATCCCATATCCATTGGTGTTTGACATCATAGAAGGTATACGGGTGCTCAGTGGAGACTGGGTACACTGAATGGACTCGCCGAGAACTCCTAGATGATATTATACCTATCATCGGATAGCAGTTCTCTGGTGATACCGGTACAGGTTAGTCTGTAGACCCGAGATCGTCATAGAGTCTTGTGTGATTCCCACTGTACTTTGATTTCCACCATACCATGGTCAAGAGATAGTGCAAAAGGGGGGGTTTTGGGTACAGTCCCGAGTCACATGGAGGCAATGAGCGATAGGAGGGGTTTCGTCTCTCCCGGTATTGGGAGTTGATATTGCGCTATGCTCGATTGGCCATAACAGGAAATCTCTGGCCAGGGTTGCTGAGATCTACTGGTAAATGTTATCAGTAGTTTCTCGAACCGTTATGGACCTTGTATCTGTATGACTTATCAGGCTATTGGGGTCTGACATTACCACCCCTAGGCTGTGATATGCGACATATCAGACGAAAAGACCGGACTGTACAGTAGTGTTACTGATTGGATTCGAAGGAGTATGAGTATGCATGCTTGTTGATCTTCTGATCGCTCAATACCCGGGTGGCCGTTACGTTTAGCAGACCGCTTGCTGCTTGTGGGTGTTTGATATGATCATCACCTACTGCCGGCGTATTGACGAGTCTTTAGAGTCCTACACAGAGATTTCCTGGCTCAAGCGAAACGGAGTAGGAGCATATATGTGATATGTGCGGGACCGAGATTAATACTGTATGTGATACCGTATTCTATTCTCGCGATTTGTGTTATCGGTCGGTTATATATGATATAACCGGGTTATCGAGTCAAGTGTTGATTCGGTAAGATATACACATGATATTAGTCGGTCATATGTGATATAGCCGGATTATTAAATCAAGTGTTGATTTAATGATTTAATATATAATTATATATTTGATACATTAAGTTACATTAACTAATATTCATTCACTTAAGATTTGTTTTCTCACTTGATTTGTGCATGTGTATATATGTGATATATATAAGTGTACAAAGTTTTGTGTCATGCTTGATGATACATGCAACTTGGGTGTGTGTGTGACTTACACCATACTAGTGATATTCTAGGGTTTTATTTATTTAAGATTATTCAAAAATTAGTTGCAATTTGTCATGGCTCAAACCTTGTAGAAGCTTGTGGATGTATTGACTTAGTCTTCTAATTTTGTTTAGCTTAAGATATTTATAAACCCAACCATCATCCTACCCATGGTTAACTCTCTACAAAGGTTAGTATATGATACTAACTCACCTTGGGTTGCAATTCTCTACTTGATTATTATCATGAGAGATTTCTTCTTCTTCTTCCTTAAAGCTTTCAAGCTTCAATGGAGATGATGGAAAAATGGTGAGAAATTATTTCTAAAATGAGTAAAATTCCTATTTCATAATCCTCTAGTACTTGCCATTTAGTATAGGGTGTTTGCTTCACTAATTCCACAATTAGTGAAGAGATAACTTGGGTTAGTATCTCCTCGACAGAGATCATTTTCGGCCTCGAAAACTTCTAGCAAGCTTGTTCCGTATATCTTGTGGAGCCTCTCAAGAGTCCGGGAGTTCATGGATCGCAGCGCAGGGACTACTACACGGAGCATTAGAAGTGAAGGACCGGTCTACAAAGGTTGTATTCCTCATTCACTTTGATTGTAAAGTTGTTTACATATCGTTCGTCGGATTTTCTAGTATCGATTCTAGGGTTAGGGTTAGCTAGAACGGCAATTTTTGAAATTGGCATGGACGATGCCTCCCGAAATTTTGCTGCCATGCTAGACAACTCTGCAGTGGTATCAGATCCATACTAGAAAATTAGACGATATTTGCTAGGATTACGAAACCTAAATTACTCCGAAACACCCGATACGAAAACTTGGTTTCTGTCGAATTTAAAAGGTCGTCAAAATTTTTTTTAAACAACTGCAGAATGTTATATGTGATATAACATGGACACCATGAAAAATTGAAGCACTTTGGCCATGAAGTGGCCGACCACAATGAAGAAAAATCTGAGCTCTTCGGGTGGATTTTGGAATTTAGGCTTCAAATTTTCAGGGTGTTTCAGTCTCTGGGTTTTAGGGTTTCAGGTGTTGTTTGTTTTTGCTAAATTCTTATGTGATGTTAACTTTCTGCAAAGGCAATTCGAAGTGTTTCGTAATCATAATTCTAACATGTATTCGGGTTATTTAGACGATATTAAAAAGTTCGAACGGATATCGATAACCCAATTTTTCCCCCGCTGGAAATTTTTCAAGAGTTGGATTTTTTCCGAGTTTAAAATTTTCAGAAAATCTTGCAAACGATTCTGTGGACCCTCTAGAAGAACGAAACCTTAACTCGATTCTGTGACCGTCAGAACCGCCATCAAACCCTAGGCTTTGTGGTAGGTCAGCGGTGCCACAGGTGAGGTATTGGTTGATCCTTCTACGGCTGGTTCATAGGAGCTGTGGCATATTTTGGGTACTTTTTTTAACTCCGCTCAAGTGTTGAGCTTGTCGGGAAACTTTGGGTGTTTGCTTTTTTCGATCGAAAAGTTTAACTTCGTCTAGCTATCTATGATTGTGATACAATATTTGGAATCCACATAAGTAGTTATGTGATAACTAGTTTGAATTTTATAAATCTAGCAGTTTAGTTTCATTTGATCGGTTGCCACGGGATTTTGATGTTGATTAAAAGTCTGTTGCAATTACGTAGTGTATGCGGATACTCGCCGGGTAATCTTACTAGATAGCCACGCCTCATAGCGCCGACCAAGTGACTGTAGGAGAACCCCGTCGCCAAAAGCACCCGTTCGGGTGCTCGCGGCCGCGGTATTCCGCCTTAGTGCACTTCGTCGACCGTATCGGGGGGTGCGGCCGTCTACTAAAGTTTCCGACGAGCATTTGATCAGTTTATCGAGAATCTTGTTGAATTACCCAACAGGTTATTAGAAAGTGTTTTCAATATCGAGACTAAAATGCGGGGTTTATAATTGTTAGGCATGTGATGTCTAAGGAATTCATTTGGTTAGGCATGAAATCCAATGTATGTGATATATTGGGTTTATGATATCTAAGATGGTTGCGGATTTCAACTGTTGTAGTTTTTCACTTTCTTTTCTGTGACCGTAAGTGTAATATATGGTGTATCACCGGTTTCGGTACTATATGTCAACGACAACTGGGATACGCATATTTACTTACGTTGATGACATATGATGTTATATGTTGATGTGATATGTTATATTGGATCGTCGTGTTCTGAATAGCCGGGGTTTTTATGTGAGATGAGAGTTTTTCATTTTCATTCATGTAAAAGCTTGTATGTATTATTATTTATTGGGGCACTTCCAGGTTGAGAATGATGTCACCATTGATGTATATTATTTACTTTTCCACATTAGGATCGACCCAAGGCGAAGAGCACAAGTAACCGGGTTCTAGGGTCCAGTGGGAGACTATCTCGAGGAGTCGAGACCGGGTCTCCTAACTCTAGAATTGGTAAGGTTGCTTGCCGCTCTCGTAGAAGTCTAGGGATGTGGGTTTGGCTATTCATCGTGACCGTGGAATCCGCGTTTTTATTGACTTATATAAAACATGGAAATCCTGGTATATCCAATATTTCATATGTTATGTTCTGCTGCTCTGTGATGTGATCACTGTGATATGTTCAGACGAATGTCTATATTATATATATGAGATATAATTAATATTGCTGCTTTCGTTTCATATGTGATGCTTAGGAAGCATATAATGATGGGACTTCATTAATAAGATTAATGAAATAAAAGAAACCTAAAAGATATTATAGAAACTTGTTTTAAAAACTGGTAGCTTTAATTCTTGTTTTGCATAGCGGTATTCCTTGTAGAATATCCAACACCTTATTCGATAAGGAAAGAGCCGAGATCCCTTTACCGGAAGTGACCTCTTTAACGAAACTAGTAGATGCTACAACCCACACGGTTTGTCTTTTAATTGCTTCTATAGTTTTTGCTTTGCAAAGTGGTATTTGTGAAATATCATGCACCTTATTCGATAAGGAAAAAGCCGAGATCCCTTCACCGGGAGTGACCTCTTTAGCAAAACCAGCAAAAGCCTAAAAAACACTCATTTTAAAATTCACTCGATTCTACAACGATATCAAGTTCATTACGCAAAAATGTTTTCTTAAAAATCTGTCGTAGCCCTCTGTCATTTCAGATAAGTACTATTTGGTATTCGCGCTACGTTTGTTGACCATGTTAAGGGTCGTGCGGGTGGGTTTAATTCAATCAGGAAATGATGGGTTGAACTTGGTTAGCGCTTATGATTTGTTGACCATGTTAAGGTCATAAGTAGTTAGGGGCAAAATATTATCAGGAATTTCAAGTGTTCAAATTTACAATGAGATTGCATACCTTCTATGAGATAGTTGGATCCCGATACCCACTGCGAGTAAGAGTTACTCCTGAGAGAGTTTTACACATGATAATTAGCCGATCAAGTAGGTGTCTAGAAAGGTGTTAACGGGGTTACGCCCCTGAGAAAACGGGGTTTATTTTAATTAGGTCCGTGCGAAAGCACAGGGAACCTCCCTCAAAGTACCGACACTGGCCTGGCCGAAAGATTGGCGAACTTATAGAGTGTAATTAATCCCGGCTAGTCTTTCCTTTTAGGGTTTGAAGGAAAATTTGACTAAAACAGTGGGAGCCATCCTGATTAGATAAAATAATAACCAATCTAATCTTGCAAGAGCACACACAGAGTGTTTTCTTTTCTCTCTCCTGATAGCGACCATGTCACGCCTTAATCAAGATAATAATATGGATGCATTGACCGAACATACTTATTATACTGAGCTAAAGAACGTTGGTTCTGCTCTATCTTATAACTGTTATAAGTCCGAACAGGAAATAGGGGAATATCCGGATTCTCATGCCACCCAATCAAAGAAAGTGCATGTTGATGCACCTTCTTCGGGTATGTTCATTACCGAGAACTGTTTCTCAGTGTCCTCTACGTCCTAGGTATGAGATACCGGATTAGGATCCCACATATGTAAAAGTTACATGGGCTACAGATAGGTAAAGAATTGAGAATGAGTGATATATCTCTAAGTGTAAAAAAATGATGCAAGTGTTGCAGCCAAATCAGTTGGCAGATATCATCTTGTATAAATACATTGATTCTGAACAAATATTGTTGCATACCGAACCTGATATACAACATTATATCGGTTTCTTTAATGAGTTAAAGAAGGAAGTAATTCTGTATTGGAGGATAATGTTATGAACATTTTCCTGAATCAAGAGTTGATTCGTTCAGGCACATTATATAATAACATATACGTTCTAAATCAAACCACAGTTCAAAATATAGAACACACACAAGATGAATAGTTCAGAAATGAACGATCCTTCTTGTGGTATTGTAGACTAGGTCATATCAAAGCGACACGACCAGCTAAGTTACATAAGGATGAATATGAGAATCTGTTCAAATTTTCATCTTATGATACTTTCTAGTCTTGTCTCAAAAGTAAAATGACCAATACTCCATTTACTGGAAATAGAGAAAGAGTTAGTGAACTCTTGGGACGAATACATGATGATGTATTCGGTCCAATGTCTACAAATGCCAATGATGGTTCTTGGTACTTCATTACATTCATCGACTATCTCTCGAGATTCAGACATGTGTTCCTGTTGAAACATGAGTTTAAAACTTTTGAGAAATTCAAGGAATATAAGCTGAAGTTAATAACCAGACGGGTAGAAGTATTATGTCCTTTGATGTGATCAGGAAGGAGAATACTTGAGCATGGAGATCCTGAACTATTCTAAAAGGAGAACGTGATTCTCTCTCAGCTTGCTCCTTCGAGTACACCACAGCACAACGGTGTATCGGGGCGAAGGTATCGCACCCTATGAGATATAATGTGCTCTATGATGAGTACTGCTGAGTCACCTGTTTTCTTTTGGGTGTTATGCACTTGAGAAGCTGCATACCTATTGAATGAGGTTCCGTCCAAATCAGGGCCTACCACTACATATGATATATGGAATAGGAAAAGACCATGTCTTAAACGAGTTAAGATATGGGGTTGTCCGGCCTATGTTGAAAAGCAAAATCTGAACAAGCTCGAGGCAATGTCAGTTCTGTATAAGTTTGTTAGGATATCCCAAATATCTGTGAGGGAATATCTTCTACCACTCTGAGAAGCAAAAGGTGTTTTGTTTCTCAGCATGCCACCTTTTTTTAGAAAAGAAATTTCTTATGAAGAAATTTGTGGTCATGAGATAGAACTGGAAGGAGTTCCAGTTAGACAAACTAACAATTGATGATTTGGTGAAACCAAAGGATTCAATGGTCTCCAACGAAGCTCAGCCTCTCCGTGAATCTGGTAGGGTTCCTCATCCACTTGAGAGATACTACGATTTTCTCGGTGACAGTGGGAGCGAGGATTGCATCATGGTTGATGATGGCCCAACTAGGTTCACGCAGGCCATCACGAGTGGCGACTCTATGAAAAGGCTGGATGCTATACGATCAAAGATGGAATCCATGTACACCAATAAAGTTTGACTTTGCATGTTGCACCTGAAGGGGTAAAACCCATTGGGAGCAAATGGATCTTGAGAAGATTCTTGGTATAGATGGAAAATTTTAGACTTTCAAATCTATGCTTAAGTCTATCAGGATCAATGCAAGCATCGCGGAGTTGGAACATCTGTGTTGATGTGACAGTCAAAGAGTTTGACTTCATCAAAATGGTAGATGAACCTTGTATATATAAGAAGGTTGCAGAGAGTAGGGTTGTTTTCTACGTATTGTATGTAGATGACATACTCTTGATGGGAAAGGGTTTCTTATGCTACAATCGGTCAAGCTCCTCTTATCATGAGGATTCTCACTAGAAGATCTGGATGATACCTACTACATCTTGTAGATTATGATCTATGGTGATAGATCTAAGTGGATATTGGGAGTGTCCTAAATCCAGGTACATTAACACCATACTAAAGGGGTTTAGTATGGAGGATTCTAAGCATGGTGGTTCGTCCACCTACTCAGGAATCACTCTCTCCAAAAAGATGTCTTCCAAGACTGATTTGGAGAGAGCTCGCGTGCAAGGGATGACCTATGCTTCGGCATTAGGCTCTATCAGAGTATACGATGTTATGTACCAGACCAGATGTAGATGACTCACTAGGTGTAGTGATCATGAATCAATCGGATCTTGGGAGAATCACTGAAAAGCTGTGGAGGACATTCTTAAGTACTTGAGAAGCATTTAAGGAATGTTCTTGGTTCGAGCTTCCAGAGTGATAAGGTCGACTGAAAGTCAGTCACAGGCATTGTTTTTTCCCTCAGAAGAGGGACGGTATATTGGAAAAGTTCCAAGCTAGATACCGTGACATACTAGACGATAAAGGCTGAATACATTGCTACCAATGATGCTGCCAAAGTGACTATCTGGGCATTTCTTGTTCATGAGATGAACAAGTTTTCTACCATTGAGCGTCCAATAACTGTTTTGTGACAACAATAGAGTAATGGCTTTGGCCTATGAACGCAGGTCCCATCAACGTTCTAGACATATTTTGAGGCAAGTATCACCTGATCAGGGAGATGGTTGATTTCCAAGGGATCGAGGTAAGGAAAGTAGATTTTGAAGTTAACACGGCGGATTCACTCACCAAGGCCTGCTTCCCCAAATACTATTTGAGAAATTTTTGGGATGGTTGAGTATGGGATATTACAACTACTGCTAAACATGTTGGGTATTGGATACTACAACAGATGACCTTAGTACAACTGGGAGATTGTTAGTTATATGTATGCCTTAGAGGCCATTACTGTACATGGGATGTATATTGTAGTGGATGCTTAGACATATATAAGGAGGACTTTCTTGCTCGATATGATAGTATGCTATCTGGTTGCTCTTTATCTTAACATGTCGATTAGTATACATGATGCTGTCTTGCTCTCACATGTTGATAAAGCCCTTAGGATGTGTACTTGACTACCAGGACTATGATGTAGATTATACTAGTGGGGCCATGGTTAGTCCACAAGTACACCCTATAATTGTTCCTAGTTGTGGGAGTATCTAGACAGGGCATCGATACTCCAGAGTAAACCAGCGTATACGCTTCTCGACCCATATGATGGGCGATGGATGATCGCATATCCATTGGTGTTTGACATCAGAGAAGGTATATGGGTGCTCAGTGGAGACTGGGTACACTGAACGGTCTCTTCGAGAACTCCTAGATGGTATTATACCTATCGTCGGATAGTAGTTCTCTGGTGACACTGGTACACGTTAGTTTGTAGACCCGAGATCGTCATAGAGTCTTGTGTGATTCCCACTGTGCTTTGATTTCAACCATACCACGGTCAAGAGATAGTGCAAAAAGGGGGTTTTTGGGTACAGTTCCGAGTCACATGGAGGCAATGAGCGATAGGAGGGGTTTCGTCTCTCCCGGTATTGGGAGTTGATGTTGCGCTATGCTCGATTGGCCATAACAGGAAATCCCTGGCCAGGGTTGTTGAGATCTACTGGTAGGTGTTATCAGTAGTTTCTCGAACCGTTATGGACCTTGCATCGGCATGACTTATCAGGCTATTGGGGTCTGACGTTATACCTATAAGTCCATGCTACCTCTCCCGGTACTTACGGGCTTACGGAAATGATGAAAAACGATTTTCAAGAGGTGGTAACATGGACTCAAAATACAGATCTTTGTTAAACAACTATCTAACAAACCTAACAAGAGTTTTACCTACTCGGTTAGGGGGTTATACCTTTCTTGAACTCCTTCGTCTTCAACTCTTTCCGGTGTACGGATCGGCCTCACCTCGTCGTCTCCTTGCGCCGAAGATGGATCCACCTGAAAGCTTCTACCTTTGGCTTCTTCTTCGAACTTGAAGAAATTAGAACACTTGGTTTGCTAAACCTTGTGAACTAGGATGAGTAAAGAAGTGATATGGGTTTTTTTTTATCTTTAAGGCAATGTTTCTCAACTTATGAGAGGGTGTTGCCTTAAGCTAGAGAGAGAGAAAGAGGAAGAGCAAGAGGGAGAGCTCAAGCAAGAGAGAGAAATGAAATGAGAGAATGAGTAACTCTTTTGCCATCCAAGCTCTTATAATCCAAAACCATCATAACAAAAATAGTAATCAAGTATTATATGATAGTTCAAGTCAAAATGGCTATATCATTTCATGCACTCATTTTGCAAAAACAAACAAGTAAGCAAAAGTCTTTGCCATTGTCATGATGATGGCCAACTAGTCCAACCCAGTCAACCGGTCAACAAAGTCAACAAGTCAACAAAGTCAACCCCTCAACAACCATGTCACCATAATACTTAATTAATATTATTGTTAATTATATTTCTTATTCTCATTAGGGTTTAGCCAAAAGTCAATAGTCAACAGTCAACAGTCAACAACCCCAATGAGAATCATCTGCCTCTGTCTCTCTGTCAACTGTGCATACACACCCGCATCCACGTTCCGTGGAACACGAATACAAACGAGATAAAACCAATCCCAAAATGTACACTAGGATCTGGTTTAAACCAAGGCCCGCTAGTGTTAACTGTCCGGACACCAAACGTGCACAAGTGCACGGATGTGACCGAACCCTGTCGCAAAACCATGTGACCTGTCGCAAAACCATGCGACCTCTACTCTTTTGCCTAAAGGCGAATAGCTTTCTGTGTGGGACTCTAAAGACTCGACACTACGCTGGCAGTGGGTTTAACCACAGACCGCAAGCGGCACTAGCTGTGCGTAACGGTCCCCAGGTAGATGCCGACAAGAAGACTGACGAGGTGAAACCCATCTGAACTTCTACTGAGCCTGAATGTGACAATCTCCGTACAGTCCGGTCTGTTCATCTGATACATCGCATGGCGGGCCTAGGGGGCGGTAAACGTTAGTCCCCTAATAGCGGTACAAGTCGTGTCGGAGTGAAGCCCAGAACACCCTGAGATGGCACTGGAAACCTACCAGTATATCTCGCTTGCCCTGGCCAGGGACTACTCGTGTAATGGCTCTCCTAGACACAGCGCGATGTCAACCCCCAATACCGGGAGAGACGAATCCTTTCTAACCGTCACTGCCTTCAAGTGCTTCGGGACTGCACCCAAAAACTACCTGTTTGCACGACTCCTTTGAGCCGTGGTAGGGTAGTAATCAAAGTACAGTGGGAACACACTCGAGGCGAAGTGACAGTGTCAAGTCAGCGGACTAAGCTGTACTCATGTCACCTGGGAACTGATAACTGACGATAGGTATAGTACCAACCAACAGTTCCCGACGAGTCCTGTCCAGTGTACTCGTAACCTAACGAGCACCCGCATACTATCTCAAGTACGACGTACTGACGGCTGTGGGACAAGACCGTCTCCCAAGCTGGGATAAGAAGCGCATACGCTAGTCTACTCCGGAGTATCGATACCCTGTCTCGATAGTCCTGCGACTAGGGACCTGCATAAGGATGTGCTTATAGATTACCCAGCCCCCACGAGTGTGACTGCCATCACAACGCTGGTAATCAAGCAAGGATCCTAAGGGCTCCACTAATGTGTAAAGGCGGTATGCTTAAAGAAACACATGCACATATTAAAGCAGAAACAAACCAAGTAGCATACTACCATTTTGAGCAAGATTGTCAATACAAGGTGAATATCCCAAGCTTCTATTAAGTAATATATATACTAGTATGATACAGTAATGGCCTCTAGGGTATATACACTAACAATACCACCCCCAGGCTGTGATATGCGACATATCAAACGAAGAGACCGGACTGTACGGTAGTGTTACTGATTAGATTCGCAGGAGTATGAGCAGGCATCCTTGTTGATCTTCTGATCGCTCAATACCCGGATGGCCGTTACGTTTAGCAGACCGCTTGCGGCTTGTAGGTGTTTGATATGATCATCACCTACTGCCGGCGTATTGACGAGTTTTTAGAGTCATACACAGAGCTTTCCTGGCTCAAGCGAAACAGAGTAGGAGTACATATGTAATATATGCGAGACCGAGGTTAATACTGTATGTGATACCGTATTCTATTCTCGCGATTTGTGTTATCGGTCGGTTATATGTGATATAGCCGGGTTATCGAGTCAAGTGTTGATTCGATAAGATCATACACATGATATTAGTCGGTTATATGTGATATAGCCGGATTATTAAATTAAGTGTTGATTTAATGATTTAATGTATAATTATATATTTGATATATTAAGTTATATTAACTAATATTCATTCACTTAAGATTTGTTTTCTCACTTGATTTGTGCATGTGTATATAAGTGTACAAAGTTTTGTGTCATGCTTGATGATACATGCAACTTGGGTATGTGTGTGTGACTTACACCATACTAGTGATAATCTAGGGTTTTATTTATTTAAAATTATTCAAAAATTAGTTGCAATTTGTCAAAGCTTGTAGAAGCTTGTGGATGCATTGACTTAGTCTTCTAATTTTGTTTAGCTTAAGATATTTATAAACCCAACCATCATCCTAGCCATGGTTAACTCTCTACAAAGGTTAGTATATGATACTAACTCACCTTGGGTTGCAATTCTCCACTTGATTATTATCATGAAAGATTTCTTCTTCTTCTTCCTCAAACCTTTCTAGCTTCAATGGAGATGATGGAAAAATAGTGAAAAAATAATTTCTAAAATGAGTAAAATTCCCACTTCATTATTCTTTACTACTTACCATTTAGTATAGGGTGTTTGCTTCACTAATTTCACAATTAGTGAAGAGATAGCTTGGGTTAGTATCTCCTTGACGTAGATCATCTTCGGCCTCGAAGACTTCTAGCAAGCTTGTTCCGTACATCTCGTGGAGCCTCTCAAGAGTCCGGGAGTTCATGGATCGCAGCGAAGGGACTACTACACGGAACATTAGAAGTGAAGGACCGGTCTATAAAGGTTGTATTCCTCATTCACTTTGATTGTAAAGTTGTTTACATATCGTTCGTCGGATTTTCTAGTATCGATTTTAAGATTAGGGTTAGCTAGAACGGCAATTTTTGAAATCGGTATGGACGATGCCTCCCGAAACCTTGCTGTCGTGCTAGACAACCCTGCAGAAGGAATGTTATCTTCGGTAGGAATACTATCACCGAGGGCAGGTTCTACCATATCCTCCATTTCTTTTTCTGAAAAGAAGTCATCGTCTTCTTTTTCTTCTACCGCATTACCGTCTTCTCCTTCTTCTTCTTCCGCATTACCGTCTTCTTATTGTTCTTTCCCGTGATATAGCCAAGTTGTATATAATCTAGTAAAACTATGTTTACGATGTGAAGCTCTATGATTTTTACCTTCTGCTAAAACTTATTCCCACATCTATTGCACGGATAGAGAATCTTCTCTAACACGATCTTATTATGTGCGCGTGCAAATTCAATGAAAGCAGCAACTCATGTGACGAACTTAGATTGCATGCGTTGTTGCCAATCCACGTACATCCAGTCTTTAACTCTGATGTACTCGTGGGCCATGTTAGACTGTATAACATATAAACTGTAGGTTATGGTGACTATATTGAGAAATCTAAGAACGAGATGTTTACCAACAAAGAAGAAAATCCGTAGAGAAAAGTTTGTCGTTGAAAAGAATAAATTATCAATTAACAAAATTAGATTTAAAGATACCCAAATATGAGTTGTATTTTGTGTATGTGTGTTTCAATTTATGATTTCACTTAGGTGTAGGGTTGTTAGTGTGTATGTGCTTTGTGTGTGCATTTGTTGTGTATTCGTATTGTATGTGTACGTTTCGGCTGTCGGGAGTAAGGTTTCTATCCATTAAGAATGTATAGAGCAGACACCTATTCGCTTGTGCTTTCATCCGTTTCGAGTAAATTTCGGCAGCACCTCTCCGCTGTTCTCCGAGTACACTGTAATAGAATATATAATCATTTCAATACTGTGAAACAACGTTGAAATGAATATCGAATCTATCTTTGTACATGGAGAACCAGCGGAAAAGTACCGACGAAATAACTCGAAACGAGTGAAAACACAAGTGAATGCAGGTGTTTGCTTTATACATTCCTAACTTGTCCACACTGGACAAATCTATCGGTTATCATACGATTGAATTTTCTCGTCATATAGACTACACGACGGTTGTTAGCACCGAACTATACCGTCCAATATTTAACAATTTTCGTATAGTTATATATCACGACGAATATCGAACGTATGTTAACCGATAAACGGGGACTAAGTTGTGCTTTGATTTTCACGTATGAGTATCGATGAGAATATGAAAGTTTTATATTATTATCGAGTATCATATATTGATTTTAACTTGAACATTTAACTTGAATAGGTTTTAAGTTTACATTTCGTTTTTAAGGGTTTGAAGTTTTTAGTTTAGGGTAAGGTTTTCTTACGTTTACGGTAAAGTTTTACATTTACGTTATCATCGAGTATCCTACTGAGAACTAATGCACCTTAAACCCCAACCCTAATTAATCTAAATTAACCCTAATCACCACCCTAACTCAAATTATCCCTAATTAACCCAAAATTAAGCTAATTAAACCAAATTAACCATAAGCAACACCCTAACTCAAATTAACCCTATTTTACCTAATTAATCCAAATTAATCTTAACCCTAACCATCATCCAAACCTAAATTAACCCCATTTTATCAAATTAACCCAAATTAACCCTAACCCTAATCATCATCCAAACCCTGACCTAAATTAACCCTAGCCTAAACCAAAATTAAGCTTAATTAATCTAATTAGCCCTAACCCTAATCCTAATTATCACCAACTCTATTTAACCAAATTAACCCAAATTAACCCTCACCCTAACCCTAATCATCACCCAAACCCTAACCCTAACCCTAATTTATCTAATTAACCCTAACCTTAATCATCACCCAAAACCTAAGACTAACTCAAATTAACCCCCAATTAACCCGGCTCTATAACCCTAACCCTATTTTACCTAATTAACCTTAACCCTGACCTTAATCATCACCCAAAACCTAACCCTAACCCAAATTAACCCCCATTTATCCTGGCCTGGTAACCATAACCCTAAAATCAACAACAATAACATCAATTTAAAACAACAAAATTATAAATTAAAATCAATGAATACTCATACCTCTGCCGACGTGTGCAGTTTCTCGAGAAGGTGAAGAGCAAGGCTTCGACGAGGTGGAGGAGACCGGAAAGACAGAGCTCGAAGTGGTGGAGGCGGCGACTATGACGATTGGTGGCGACGAGATCGGTTGGCGGCGACGAGGAACTCCACGACGAGCTCGATCGACGGCGATGGAGGAGGAAGGCGGCGACGAAAGTGGGTCGGTGACGATGGGCGAGGGGAGACGATCGATGGGCGAGGGCATGCGGGTTGATGGGAAATTTTGGGGATAGTGGGAAAATTCTTGGCTTTATTTTTTTTAGAACCTTTTTTTGCCCCTACGGATTAATCCGTAGGGCTCTCTTTTGCGACACCGTATGGCCAAATAAAGACATGAATTTTAATATTTTTTAATTTATTCATGCCCCTATGGATTTAGCCGTAGAGGCAAACAGATGGCTCTACGGATTAACCTGCAGGGGCAATAAAAAATTGCCCCTACGAATTTTTCTATCCGTAAGGGCAACCCCTTATTTTAGTAGTGACCCATACTCAAACCATCGTTCTAAAAGTACCACCAGATCTTACCCGACACGTGGGTTCGTGCATACTGAAAATGGAAAAAAAATATTGTGAAGCTTCCGAATAACAAGGATCAGCTGTCCTGCGTTGATTTTAGGTGAAGTTTCTCAATTAGAATTATTCTTCAAAGGCTGTAGAACTTTGTTTGTGTTTTTATATATACACATGTTTTCATATACATAATGAATATAATTTAATTAAATTTTTTGGATTTATCAGCTATGTATAATGTATGGTACCTGTTAACCTGTTCATTGATGACCTGTTTATCCATTCGGATCACTTGCTAATCTGTTAATAGATGTCTCTTTTATCCATTTACGGATTACATCCAAACCCGTCTATCGGTTTACAGGTCAAAGTGAGGGACAGTTTAACATCCGTTCAACTTGGAGTAATTTTACCCATACCCATTTTACTCTTAGGATCCATTTTACTCATAGGATTCCCGTTCCGTTCTCTTAACTTTATGTTATGTTTATTATGATCAGCTCCTTCTCTTTTAGCCGGTTCGGTATGCCGGTCCGCATTCAAGTGTTATGACTAGTTGGTTAAAGTTGCATCATCATGACTATGTGGCTTTCTTCATTTTTATGTCTTGCCAATTGTAATTTGAGATGCTTTAGATTTCATCGTATTCGGCCAGTTGATCAGTCATGACAACAAAACAAAACAAAACCATAAATATTCGAAATTTGTTGCATGTTTTTTATTCTTTGATGCACCAATACCACTCGAGTAATTAATAATTTCTTAAAATGGACTTCACTTTAGCCTTTTGCTTTAGCTGGATTCGTTGTTATTTATATTGAGAGTTGGGATTAAATAATGTGTGGGAATCTGTGAAATGACATCTAGGGCTGCATTGGGATTTGCTAACGTTTGGTAGCTAATGCATTGAGTAGTAATTGATTGCGACGTGGGAAGAGGGGATTGAAGCAAGGGTTTAGTTGCTAATCCTCATATGCTGTCTCCTTGATTAATTTTAGTGTCCTGTATTAAGAGCATTTGTCATTAACTGATATGACTGTTTGGTTGGATGTGGTTGAGACAGTTTAGGGTTCGAAAACTAGTACTATATGACAATGTTAAATCATATTTTGGGAATTGCTATTTGTTGTCGAATTGTATAACTGGAACTAGAATTTGATTAAAAATCATGTAGTTTCAATAAAGCTTG
Organism: Agapanthus africanus; assembly: GCA_030015575.1. Classification (NCBI taxonomy): domain Eukaryota; kingdom Viridiplantae; phylum Streptophyta; class Magnoliopsida; order Asparagales; family Amaryllidaceae; genus Agapanthus; species Agapanthus africanus. The sequence continues at coordinate 888,107,865 of JASDDO010000024.1, read as the reverse complement.
TTTATGTTGGAGAATTACATTGCCATGATGGGCAGTTAAAGTTGGGCTCAAAAAAGTGCTATTGGCATGAACCTAAGCAAGAAGTAATAAATATATAGCATATATCATCTAATAGACTAAGCCCCTCCAATTGCAAGGGAAAAGTAGTTAATAAAGGCTTACACAGAGCTTACTATTCCTCCTCTGGATTCATTTGGATCTTGAGATCAAACTTTTCCTCTAAATATAAATGACTGTTGCTTCAATTTTTGTTAATTTTTCTGAGTATATCATGGGATTAGATGGACACCAAATCTAAAATAATTGTATTTCCTATTGGTACAAGTGAAATCATATTCAACAATGAGACGGTTGAGGAAACTAATCCAAAAATGTAACTGTAGAGTGTTTTTCGCCATCCTATTAAGATAGGAATGTGTTCGCTGGTCAGGCATGTTAGAAATTCCTCCTGTTTAGAGAAGGAATAGGTTTATTGATTGTGGAGATCCTAATCTCCGGAAGCCGCGGACGAAACTGTCGTTAATTATCCGTTGCTCCGAAGCGAGGAAATCTCCAATTAACGGGTTGTACAAATCATGCGAACTCAATACGGAATGTTTGCATTTGGAAATTAAATGTGAATATATTCATCCAATCTTTATTTTTTTTTTGTTTATTTTATGCCATATATATATATATTTGTTTATTTTATGCCATATATATATATTTGTTTATTTTATGCCATATATATATATATTTTGTAAGGAAGTTGGACTCCCATATCTTCTTTTTTTAATTTAATTTTTAATTAAAAAAAATTAATTTGATGGAGACCTTCCCCTGTGGTGGAGAGAGTCCCCAAAGATTTGTGGCCAGAGGCCTTCCCAATGGAAAGTGGCCCCTGGGCCTTTGGGGCCCATTCTTTGGGAAAGGGGCTGCGGGACCCTCTCCTGAGGTCCCGAATGTTCGACCGCTGCCGCGGGAAGGGAAAGCCTTTATTTGAGGTGAAAAATTTACCGAGTAAAATTGAACATGCATTTTATTCAAAAGCGACAAATCGCATTTAAACAGTAATTTCAGGCCGCACAAAGAGATCACCAAACATGAGATCTGAGTTACAGGGGTTAACAAAATAGTAAATGCAATTTTGGAGCTCTCGTTCAGCCTTTTCCACCATGTCGTAGCGGCGACTCTCACGAAGAGTCTCTCCCCACCTATCAGCGCCACAACCTTAGGCAAAGGAAAACATGACAGCCCGTCGAGCATGCATCTGACTCGAGAGATGGACGGAGCGGTCTCTCAGGGGCCCCGTAATCAAGCATGCCTCACGAATGGAGTCGATTTTTTCCTCCGCATCATCAAGCATCTCAAAAGTCATCTTCTCTGGATGAAGAGTGATAGCGATGAGGATGGCAAGGAAAATCATCCGAACCCAAGTAAAACCAACTGAAAGAGGAGACCCCACATGGATCACCAACTCGTGCATCACCGTATCATACTGACCATCCGTGAGGTCGAAATTCACTAAGCGTGCAGCGAAACAGGGAACTATGTCTGTAACGGACACTTCCCATGGCTGTCGAAAAACGTGTGGGCGATTGCGAGCCATTATTCTCTCTTCGCAAATGAGGAAGAGAATGTGCACCCCACAAATTTATAAAGAAAAAGCACTAAAACCCTAGCACACCAACCGTTGCATGGTATGAAAGATGGAGTGCTTCTCAAGCGCCGATCAAACAAGTGCCAGAAAAAGAGATAAGATGGTTCAGAAAATCATGAAAGAGTAAAAAAAGGTCCCCCGCCGCACACTAGAAGGCGCCGTGCCACTGCGCCAAGAGGCTCCCGCTATGCTCCAAGGGTCTCCGTCGCCATGCACCAAAAGGTCTCCGCTGTTGCGCCAAGGGTCTCAGTCGCCATGCACCAAAGGATCTCCACTGTTGCGCCAAGGGTCCCCGTCGCCATACGCCATGGGTCCCCGTCACCGAGCGCCAAAGGTCTCATTCGCCATGCTCCAAAGGGTCTCCGCCGCTTTTGCGCAAAGGATCTCCGCTGTTGCACTAAAGGTCCCCCTCGCCATGCGCTAAGAGGTCTCTACCGCTGTTGTGCCAAGGGTCCCTGTCACCGTGCGCCAAGGGGTCTCCGCCGCCGTTGCGTCAAGGGTCTTCGCTGTTGCGCCAAGAGTCCATGTCGCCACCACGCCAAGAGGCTCCCTCCATGATCCCAAAGGGTCTCCGACACAACCTCTCTGCTACACCTTCAAACTAGAGCCCCGCCGCTCCTTAAAAGGGGTCCTCGACGGCAGGAGCACCTACGAAATGCAAAATGATGCAGCGAGCTACACATCCCACGTTCTTAATCATGGCCCATGTTAATGGCCACGATTTTAAAATACATCAGAGACTGTAAAATCTCTCTATAAGCCTTAGAAAAGGGGCTAATTACTCTGAACTATATGAAAATCATCAAGTATCACCGCTGCATCATCAGAGAGCACCAGAGGCATTTGAAAAGTCAAGTTTGTTAGAGGAAGAGGAAGAGAAAAGTTTAAGCGTAAGGATGGAGCCGTAAAGATCCTTTTCTCTGCAAATTCCCCCTGCTTCAATGATGTTCTCCTCAATTGCTATGAAATGTGTGATATATAGGATGCTCGATAAAGACTTATCCCCGAAATGCAAAGTTAATGGCCCCGTTCTAAACTTGTTTGATAAACTTGAAATTCTGTAATAAGCCTCATGACGGCTCTAAAACTAAATTGTGGGATGCTTGTAAAAGTTATCCTTTTTCGGATGCTCTTCGGAGTTATTCCCATTTATACGGATTCTCGTTCGGGTTATCCTTCATGTGATTGTCCTCGTAATGGACTCCGAGAGGGTATGCAAGGGTAAAAAAAAAGAGCAAACACACTTACATACTTACTGGACATGAAGCACAGAACAAAAACCTAAACATTCTTACTGACAAAACAACCAACTGCGGGAACCTACTCACTAAGATCAAACAATGGCGGAGACCCCTATAGGCCTCCGCACCTTTCAAGCTTACGTGGTGGCATCCTTCAGTGGGTCCCACATGTACAGAACAATGTCGGAGACCCCTATAGGCCTCCACACCTTTCAAGCTTATATGGCGTCCCCCAGTGGGTCTCACGTCAACAAAACAATGGCAGAGACCCTTATAGGCCTCCGCAAACCTATGGCGACACCCCAATAGGCCCCATGTCCTTCAAACCCATGGCGGCCCCCTAGTGGGCCCCATGTCAATCCAAGCCTATGGCAGAAGCCCCTAGCGGGCCTCATTCTGACCAAAACCCATGGCAAAGGCTCCCCCAAGGGTCTTCGCACTTGTTCCCATAGCCAATTCCTTAGCACTATCATTTTTAAATCTCAAAGTAAAGCAAACGTGCCCTATAGCAAATTATAAATATTTTGCCATATGTAATCCACGGGCTATTATCATGACATTAAAGTCGAACACCCCTGCAAATGTACCCTATGACAAATTACAAATATTTTGCAATATACAATTCACGGGCTACCATCGTGGTACAGAAGCCAACCCTACGTGACACAGAAAGTCAGTCAGCATACTTACCCCAACCCAAAACTGTCCTGCAGCACAAATGTACAAAGCGTGTCGTATACAATCTGTAATGGTCGAGATTTCTAATAAAATAACTTTCATTTTTGAATACCTAGAGTCGAGTGGTTATTTACATATTTTTTTTCTTTGAGTAAAGGAATGTTTTTAATAATTTTTTTCTGAACATTGAATAGGATTAAAAGAATTTTCTAATTCTACTTATTCTTTTTATAGTCATAAAATGTTTTAATAAAATTTTATAATACCTTAAAATAATCTACATATTTTTATTATCAATTAAAGTAATTAATTCGTAATTAAAAATATTTTAAAGATAAACTAGATATTATATAATTATTATAACTAGCTAACAATTTAGAAATGGATGTATTATTTGTTTTTAGCCCAAAATTATTTTTATAGTAAATCTAATAATAAAATATATTTTCTGGAATTTTTCCAAAAGTTTCCCGTATTTTAAATTATTTTTAACAATTTTTGGAAGCCAAATCCAATTTTTTAATAATAAACAGAAATATTATTTTTATATAAAAAAATAAAATAATAATAATAAACCCCCTTTAACCTGGACCGTTGGATCACAAGATCCAACGGCCCAGAACCCGCTGACGGCGCCCACGTGGTGGGGACCACGCGAAAGCGCGTGATCCCCACACGCGCGGGCGCGTGGCGACGCGTGGCGTGGCGGCGGGGGCTGGCGGTGCGATCTGGGCCGTTGGATGCAGATCCAACGGCCACGAAACGTGGCGGCGGGCGCAATCATTAACTGAATGATTCGCAATGATTGGCCGGCTTGATTTCCCGTGCGATTTAACTACTTTTTTGGATTTTATTGTTACCTTTTGAACCCTATAAATAGGCACTTTAAACCTAAATTTCTCACACCACCGAACTCCAAAAATTCTGAAAAAAATACCGGTGCCTTCGTATCGACGACGCGGACGCTACGGCTACACCCAATTGCCAAGGAAAAATCGGGACGCGGAGCTTTTGCGGAATTTTGTACCAGCCTACGTTTTCCACCGTCTACGTCCAAACTCTAATCAAAGGTAGGATTCGCCTCTCACTCCTTTCCCTGTCACCTTCTTGTATCTCAATAACCTAGTTCCAATCTATAATCCTCAACCTCTATTTAAAAAAGTTGTTATAATAATTGTGCATACCTTTTTCTTTGTACCCTCAATAATAATAATGTTAACCCCCATTTAAAACGGTGTTAAATTTCCTTTGTACATAGAAGTATATTGCATACCCAAAACACCTTGAATCTAATATGCTTAATGTCATGAATTATCATTCTACCTCTGACATACCCACACTATAAAAATGATCTCATAATAGGTTACTTCCACAAGATACTCTCGTTTAATTTAAATATTATATTTGTTTAAATAGCTATAAGAACTAAAAGATATATGAAATAAATATTTTAGATACAATATACGTATATTCTACTTACAAATAGTTCTAAAACGCCTCAACTTTTTAAGAGAGAAAATATTAAATTTAAACAACGATATCTTTTTTTTAAAAAGGGAATAGTTAGTATCTTTTAAAAGGTAATTTTAAAATAACACCAATCTAGAATAAAAGAACGGTTGTAGGCATCGATCGTTTATCTAAACCAGTTTTTGTGTTGTCTAGGCAAGTGTGTCTAAGGCTAGTGGTTATTAATTAGGCCCACTACTTACGTAGTGGAGTACCTTCCCACTTACCTAGCACTTACCTAGCCACAATTGGCGGTGAAGAGGCGATTTGAGGACCTTATAATTTGTCCTTTTGGAATATTAGGAACCGTCTAGATTTTTTTTAAATAAAAATTCTTTTTAAAAGATTTTTCAAATAAACATCACAACCTTGTATCAAAAGGATATTTTCTGTAAAACCTTATTCTTTCCCAAAATAATAAATATCCCAAATATCATGATTTTTCTTAGAAGAAATAAACGATATTTAAACCTTATTATTTTAACTAAGCTTTTTCCGAAGAACACGAAGCACTTTACAAATTCTAGGAAATAAAACGAGTGGTTGTGGAAGACCATATTAAATGAGATCAAATACACTTTCTAAAATTCCAGTTTATGACAACATGACATATACAAAAAAATGATACGGTTAGGGTTAGAATGTGCGGACCTAGGTATGGAATACTTTATAAAGATCCCGATATTACGGGTGAACAGTCCAAAGTGTGGACGACTATACAAATATGAAGATCCCGATATTACGGGTGAACAGTCCAAAGTGTGGGCGACTATACAAATATGAAGATCCCGATATTCCGGGTGAACAGTCCAAATTGTGGACGACTATATAATGTGGAAATTCCATGCCTAGAAGTATACGCACTAACTCTAATCCGTCAAAATCTTTATACTGAATAACGGGACGGGTAGTTTGATTAGGCAAGGATAATTCGGAACTCGGATTCCCCTACTACTCGATCATGATCCCGGGAAGTGAAACGGTACATTTCACTTCCCCAGTTGTTGTTCCGTGGCCACAACGGAATAATCTCGAGTATCCGGACCCTTATTTAACAAACTAATACAAACTATTATCTTCATCTACACATAACTTACAACATATGAAACCTACTCATATTCACATATCCAATCTATACTTAACCTCATACCTTTATACTCACGTACATCATATTTATTATGCACACCTGTTCGTTTCTGTACCTTTACTATCTTATGAGGTAATCCTACCCGAGTATAACTCGCTGACGGACTTTCTCTCTTTTACCCTTTTGGAATGTCCGTTAGATGGGAATGAGTTTTATGAAGAAGATCTAGGCGAGGAACCAACTAACGAAGATTTTGCAGAGATGGCATTGGAGGATTAATTAGTTTTCTTGTTGCCCACTTGTTTAGGGCTTTGTTTCCTTTGATGTAATTGAACCAATTAGTTTGCTTTGCTCTTTCTTTGAAATGTAATAAAGTTGGTTAATGGAAATAAATGCTTTTCGCTTTATTGTTTTGTTTTTGTACACAACCCTGCATACTATGATTCATTTTTTTTCCGCTTAACGTAACTGTATTGAATAGAACACCTTCAATACAGTTAGGTTGCGGACCGTGCCACGCCACTCTTCACCTTCTTTGGGAAGTGGGGTGTGACAGGTTTTTGTGGTGGCCCATGCAGGTCAGTCTTGTGTACTAAAATGAAACTGTTAACCGACTTATTATATTTGTGAATCCTATCCGTTTGTATCAATTTCATAAAGTTTTCCCATTCCTCGTCCTTTCCTTGACATCTCTGTATCCTGACCATGACCGTCCTTCTCAGGCCATGGCACATCTTCCGGATGAGGACAGTACGTCAGTCATCACCTTTGAAGCTACGCTTGGGTTTTCGGACGACGAAGTAATAGGTCCCCAAATAAATATCCCCAAGGACGATATGGAAGAGGACGAAGAGGAAGATCCCATGAAAGAGGACGAAGAGGAAGATCCCGTTGAGGAAGAGGAAGATGAGGAAGAGGAAGAGGAAGATCCCGTTGAGGAAGAGGAAGAGGAAGATCCCGTTGAGGAAGAGGAGGAGCCCGAAGTGGAGGCTCCCGCTGAGGAAGAAATCCCAGTAGAAGAAGAAGAACCAAGAGAATACGGGCCACACATGTGGTTCATTGGGAAGACCCTCTATATTCGGGGGCACGCTTATCGATGTGTTCGTCGTACCCCTCCGCAACTCTACCGCCGGGATCTACCAGGCTCTCCTTTCTTTTACAGTTTTGCAAAAAAGATCAACAAGCGCCGAGCCAATAACGCGCAGTTTCCGCCTCCAAATTGATGGACGAAGGGCATCTGTGCAGCTCTTAGTTTTTAGTGAGCAGAATAAAATGTGTATAGAAGTAGGATCCTATTTAAATAATTCCTTGTAGTCCCGTTGGCATTTTTTTAATAAAATCTTGATTTCGACAATTGCACTCTCGTGTCTCTCATTTTTTTATTCCTTACTAGTTTCCCTCTGGCATGAATCGTTACTCCTCCTACAAGTTACTATTCTATGTCTTTCACCTACGGTTTTAGCCTAACCCCTTCTGATTCAGATACCCATGGCTGGACGACACCATCACCGCAACCGAAGGGGAAACGGAGACATTGAACCCACTGCTCAAAACGCAGCGATGCTACAAATGCTGCAAGGACTACTGGAGCAACAGCAGCAGCAGACAGCTGCCCTGCATCAAGAGCTGCGCGAGAGTAGGCAGCAACAAGCAGAAGTCTTAAAGCAGGCACTGGTCCCAGTTCCTCAAGGAGCGGCGGGAGTGAAACAGTTCAGATCACTCCACCCTAAGGCTTTTTCAGGAAAGGAAACTCCTTTAGAAGCTGAAGAGTGGCTCAAGGGAACAATCAACGACCTCGGTGCTGCCCAAATCCCGAAGGACGCGTGGGTGAACATTGCCAAACTACAACTCACTGATAATGCCCGAATATGGTGGGAGGCCGAGGAAAGCAGGTTGAAGGAGCCCGTCGACTGGGAAACATTCAAACGGCGGTTCGATACTCAATACTTTCCCGCCGTAGCACACCTAAAAATGGAACGGGAGTTTGTACAGTTCCAACAGGGGAGTATGTGGGATAAATCGGTGGACGAGTACGCTTCGGAGTTCGCGAGATTAAGTCGGTTTGCGCATCACCTGGTGGCAACTCCGGAACTGTATGCCAAAAGATTCCGGCAGGGGTTGGATCTGAAGACGCAGTCCTCCATGTCTTCTGCCACCTTAACAACTTATGATGAAATCCTAGAGGCGGCACGAAACTTCGAAGACCTTCAGAGACGCATAAGGAAGGATGATCGATTGACTGGCATTAAGCGACCAGCCAATCAAGTTCTTAGAGAAGCCTCTTCCAGATTTCACGCGAGGCAACAACCTAAGAGACCAGCAGGACCAGCTACTTTCAGGAAACCAGCGGTCACATGCAACCATTGCGGCAAAGTCGGACACTTCATGAAGGATTGCCGCTATTTGAACAAGCTCTGTATAATCTGTGGGTCTCCGGAACATGCCATAGGGGATTGTCCACAGAGAAGATGACCATTACTCCCGGACAGCAGACCAGCCAATCTTGGAGCACCTCAACAGGGAGCCCGGCCACCACCCGCTAATAAACCGAACGGGCAAGGAACAGCAGCTAGAGGACCACCCTTACCCCAACAGAAGCGAGTTTTTCAGCAAGCTCAGCGCAACGGACCGAAGCGTCAGGCCTTTACTATGACCGCAGAAGAGGCTGAAGCAACTGGTGAAGTAATTACAGGTATCGTTGTTTTGACTAGCATATTTCCAAGTTCACTCCCATCTTGCATACATATCTTGTTAGGCTCTTTCCTAATCTTCTTTCACCTATAACTTAGGTATCCTCCTAGTAGCCTCTTTACCTGCACTCACACTTTTTGACTCTGGTGCGTCGCATTGCTTTATGGCACAAAAGTTTGCGACCACCAACTCCATCCCCGTAACACCTCTCATCACCGAGTGGAACGTCAACACGGGAAACGGTGTGATCAAATCCACTTCAGGATACGATCTGTGCCCCGTGGTAGTCTGCGGGCGAGGTTTCTATGCCAACTTTATGGTAATAGATATGCCCAATTTCGACGTGGTCTTGGGTATGGACTGGTTGAGTACTTTCTACGCTACTATCGACTGTCGTCAAAGGAGGGTAGTGTTTGAAATCCCTGACCACCCGCTGTTCATATTCGAGAGTGGAAGTAAGTCCTTGGACCCAGCAACCTACCGAGCTGTACCGAGAAAGGAAGAGACTTTGTACGTCGTACAAAGGGAGGAAAGGATGCCAATGGTCGTACGAGAGTTTGAAGACGTATTTGCAGAAGTGTCGGGTTTACCGCAGGATCGGGCGTTTGAGTTCACCATAGACTTGGTACCAGGAACTCAACCCATATTGAAGGCACCGTATCGAATGGGGCCAGCAGAATTGAAGGAGCTTCGGGCGCAAGTGGAGGACCATCTTAATAAGGGGTTCATTCGGCCCAGCTCGTCACCTTGGGGTGCCCCAGTTCTTTTAGTACCTAAGAAGGATGGAACTAAGCGGATATGCATCGACTATCGGGAATTAAATAAAGTGACAATCAAGAACAAATATCCCTTGCCACGGATAGATGACCTGTTCGATCAGCTGGAGGGAGCCCGAGTGTTCTCCAAGTTGGATTTACGAACAGGCTACCATCAACTCAAGGTGAAAGCGTCTGACATACCTAAGACGGCTTTCAGGACTAGGTATGGACATTATGAATTCCTAGTGATGCCCTTTGGAGTAACCAATGCCCCCGCAGTCTTTATGAACTTGATGAATCAAGTGTTTTACGAGCAATTAGACAAGTTTGTGGTTGTCTTCATCGACAATATTCTAGTGTATTCTAAGAATCAAGAAGAACACGCAGAACACTTGCGTGCGGTGCTCGAAACCTTGCGACAACACCAACTTTATGCAAAGCTCAGCAAATGCGAGTTTTGGTTAGAGCAAGTGGCGTTCCTGGGACACGTGGTGTCAGGCGAAGGGATTTCAGTGGATCCAGCCAAGATTGTCGCAGTACAGGCATGGCGATACCAAGAACTGTTACCGAGATCATGAGCTTTTTGGGACTTGCTGGATATTACCGTCGTTTCATCAAAAACTTCTCCAAGATTGCGGAACCACTGACGACTTTGACTCGGAAAGATGTACCGTATGTATGGTCCGAGAGTTGCGAGGAGGCATTCGCAGAGTTGAAGACACGGTTAACCTCTGCACCCATTCTTACGATTCCCGACAGAACTGGAGGATTCGACATACATTGCGACGCCTCGGGAAAAGGCTTGGGATGCGTTTTGCACCAACATGGTAGGGTAGTGGCCTATGCATCCAGACAATTAAAGGTGCATGAGCGAAACTACCCAACGCACGATTTAAAACTTGCCGCAGTTGTTTTCGCACTAAAGATTTGGAGGCACTATTTATTGGGGGGGAGAGTAGATATTTACACCGACCACAAGAGCTTGAAGTATATCTTCACCCAGAAGGAACTCAATATGAGGCAGAGGAGATGGCTGGAATTAATAGCAGATTTCGACGTAAATTTACAATACCATCCGGGAAAGGTGAATGTAGTCCCGGATGCTTTGAGTCGTCAACCCATGCTTTCAAGTCTGACTACTCATTGGAGGAATCGCCAAGATCTTAATGAACTAGAGACCGAGTTGTTAATGCCCGGAATGTTTACATCCTTCATGAATTTGCAAATTCACTCAACATTAGTCGAACGGATCAAGACCGCTCAAATGGAGGACCCGAAGTTGCGAAGGATCAAAGAACAAGTGGACGCCAATCTGCGGACGGATTTCATCATACACGAAGATGGTTCTTTGAGATATGGAAGCAGAGTCTGTGTACCTAAGGGGGAGATGAGGGAGGAATTATTAAAAGAGGCACATAATTCTCCCTACTCTGTTCATCCGGGAGGAACAAAGATGTACAAGGACCTCAGGCAAAACTATTGGTGGCATGGGATGAAGCGGGAGATAGCCAAGAGTATATCCAAATGTCTCGTTTGCCAACAAGTAAAAGCCGAACACCACAGGACGGCGGGTCTATTACAGCCGTTACCAATACCCGAATGGAAATGGCAAAACATTACTATGGATTTTGTGACCGCACTCCCTCGCAGCTCTAAGGGAAACGACGTTGTATGGGTGATTGGGGTCCGACTCACCAAGTCGGCGCATTTCATTCCTTTTCGAGTGGGTCAATCAACCGAAAACCTTGCAAAAAGGTATATGGAGGAGATTGTCAGATTGCACGGCGTACCGATTTGCATCGTGTCCGACCGAGATACGCGGTTCAGATCTCAGTTTTGGCAAAGCCTACAAGAAAGTCTGGGCACGAATCTGAGTTTCAGTACCGCCTATCATCCTCAGACCGATGGCCAATCAGAAAGGGTTATTCAAATTCTCGAAGACATGCTCCGGGCCTGTATGCTGGATTTTAAAGGATCTTGGGAAGATCACCTGCACTTGGTAGAGTTTGCTTACAACAATAGCTACCAGTCTAGTATCGGCATGGCGCCTTTCGCCGCTTTGTATGGACGAAAGTGTAGGTCACCATTAAGTTGGGACGATATTGGGGATCGAGAACTTCTAGGCCCCGAGATGATTGTTGAGACAGTGGAGGTGATAAGAACCATCAAAGAACAATTACGCATAGCACAAGATCGGCAGAAGCATTGGGCGGATACAAAGAGAAGGCCACTAGAGTTCCAACCAGGAGAACACGTGTTTCTGAAGATTTCTCCTAACCGGGGAGTGATACGTTTTGGAAAACGCGGAAAACTCAGCCCACGGTTTATAGGTCCCTTCGATATTCTCGAACGAGTTGGAGAGGTTGCGTATCGTTTAGCCTTGCCCCCTTCTCTGAAGGGCGTACACAACGTTTTTCATATCTCTCAATTGAGGAGATATGTCAGCGATCCCGGTCACGTTTTGGATCATTCGGAAATCACCGTGGGAACTGACCTAACCTATGAACAACAGCCGGTGGAGATCCTTGATCGGAAGGAAAAGATCTTGAGAGACAAGTCAATCAGATTGGTTAGGGTCATGTGGAGGAAGGACTCTCCCGGAGAATCCACGTGGGAAAGAGAAGACGAAATGAGAGAACGACATCCTCACTTATTTGAAGTTTCCTTTATGTAAATTTTTTTTTTCTTTTTTTCCTTCTCTCCCTCCTTTTGATCTACCTTCTGAATTTCGGGGACGAAATTATTCTAAGGAGGGTAGATTGTAATGGTCGAGATTTCTAATAAAATAACTTTCATTTTTGAATTCCTAGAGTCGAGTGGTTATTTACATTTTTTTTCTTTGAGTAAAGGAATGTTTTTAATAATTTTTTTCTGAACATTGAATAGGATTAAAAGAATTTTCTAATTCTACTTATTCTTTTTATAGTCATAAAATGTTTTAATAAAATTTTATAATACCTTAAAATAATCTACATATTTTTATTATCAATTAAAGTAATTAAGTCGTAATTAAAAATATTTTAAAGATAAACTAGATATTATATAATTATTATAACTAGCTAACAATTTAGAAATGGATGTATTATTTGTTTTTAACCCAAAATTATTTTTATAGTAAATCTAATAATAAAATATATTTTCTGGAATTTTTCCAAATTTTTCCCGTATTTTTAATTATTTTTAACAATTTTTGGAAGCCAAATCCAATTTTTAAATAATAAACAGAAACATTATTTTTATATAAAAAAATAAAATAATAATAATTAAGCCCCTTTAACCTGGACCGTTGGATCACAAGATCCAACGGCCCAGAACCCGCTGACGGCGCCCACGTGGTGGGGACCACGCGAAAGCGCGTGATCCCCACACGCGCGGGCGCGTGGCGACGCGTGGCGTGGCGGCGGGGGCTGGCGGTGCGATCTGGACCGTTGGATGCAGATCCAACGGCCACGAAACGTGGCGGCGGGCGCAATCATTAACTGAATGATTCGCAATGATTGGCCGGCGTGATTTCCCGTGCGATTTAACTATTTTTTTGGATTTTATTGTTACCTTTTGAACCCTATAAATAGGCACTTTAAACCTAAATTTCTCACACCACCGAACTCCAAAAATTCTGAAAAAAATACCGGTGCCTTCGTATCGACGACGCGGACGCTACGGCTACACCCAATTGCCAAGGAAAAATCGGGACGCGGAGCTTTTGCGGAATTTTGTACCAGCCTACGTTTTCCACCGTCTACGTCCAAACTCTAAACAAAGGTAGGATTCGCCTCTCACTCCTTTCCCTGTCACCTTCTTGTATCTCAATAACCTAGTTCCAATCTATAATCCTCAACCCCTATTTAAAAAAGTTGTTATAATAATTGTGCATACCTTTTTCTTTGTACCCTCAATAATAATAATGTTAACCCCCATTTAAAACGGTGTTAAATTTCCTTTGTACATAGAAGTATATTGCATACCCAAAACACCTTGAATCTAATATGCTTAATGTCATGAATTATCATTCTACCTCTGACATACCCATACTATAAAAATGATCTCATAATAGGTTACTTCCACAAGATACTCTCGTTTAATTTAAATATTATATTTGTTTAAATAGCTATAAGAACTAAAAGATATATAAAATAAATATTTTAGATACAGTATACGTATATTCTACTTACAAATAGTTCTAAAACCCCTCAACTTTTTAAGAGAGAAAATATTAAATTTAAACAACGATATCTTTTTTTAAAAAAGGGAATAGTTAGTATCTTTTAAAAGGTAATTTTAAAATAACACCAATCTAGAATAAAGGAACGGTTGTAGGCATCGATCGTTTATCTAAACCAGTCTTTGTGTTGTCTAGGCAAGCGTGTCTAAGGCTAGTGGTTATTAATTAGGCCCACTACTTACGTAGTGGAGTACCTTCCCACTTACCTGGCACTTACCTAGCCACAATTGGCGGTGAAGAGGCGATTTGAGGACCTTATAACTTGTCCTTTTGGAATATTAGGAACCGTCTAGATTTTTTTAAAATAAAAATCCCCTTTAAAAGATTTTTCAAATAAACATCACAACCTTGTATCAAAAGGATATTTTCTGTAAAACCTTATTCTTTCCCAAAATAATAAATATCCCAAATATCATGATTTTTCTTAGAAGAAATAAACGATATTTAAACCTTATTATTTTAACTAAGCTTTTTCCGAAGAACACGAAGCACTTTACAAATTCTAGGAAATAAAACGAGTGGTTGTGGAAGGCCATATTAAATGAGATCAAATACACTTTCTAAAATTCCAGTTTATGACAACATGACATATACAAAAAAATGATACGGTTAGGGTTAGAATGCGCGGACCTAGGTATGGAATACTTTATGAAGATCCCGATATTACGGATGAACAGTCCAAAGTGTGGGCGACTATACAAATATGAAGATCCCGATATTACGGGTGAACAGTCCAACGTGTGGGTGACTATACAAATATGAAGATCCCGATATTCCGGGTGAACAGTCCAATTGTGGACGGCTATATAATGTGGAAATTCCATGCCTAGAAGTATACGCACTAACTCTAATCCGTCCAAATCTTTATACTGAATAACGGGGACGGGTAGTTTGATTAGGCAAGGATAATTCGGAACTCGGATTCCCCTACTACTCGATCATGATCCCGGGAAGTGAAACGGTACATTTCACTTCCCCAGTTATTGTTCCGTGGCCACAACGGAATAATCTCGAGTATCCGGACCCTTGTTTAACAAACTAATACAAACTATTACCTTCATCTACACATAACTTACAACATATGAAACCTACTCATATTCACATATCCAATCTATACTTAACCTCATACCTTTATACTCACGTACATCATATTCATTATGCACACCTGTTCGTTTCTATACCTTTACTATCTTATGAGGTAATCCTACCCGAGTATAACTCGCTGACGGACTTTCTCTCTTTTACCCTTTTGGAATGTCCGTTAGATGGGAATGAGTTTTATGAAGAAGATCTAGGCGAGGAACCAACTAACGAAGATTTTGCAGAGATGGCATCGGAGGATTAATTAGTTTTCTTGTTGCCCACTTGTTTAGGGCTTTGTTTCCTTTGATGTAATTGAACCAATTAGTTTGTTTTGCTCTTTCTTTGAAATGTAATAAAGTTGGTTAATGGAAATAAATGCTTTTCGCTTTATTGTTTTGTTTTTGTACACAACCCTGCATACTATGATTCATTTTTTTTCGCTTAACGTAACTGTATTGAATAGAACATCTTCAATACAGTTAGGTTGCGGACCGTGCCACGCCACTCTTCACCTTCTTTGGGAAGTGGGGCGTGACACAATCCATGGGCTACCATCGTGACATAGAAACTAACCCCATCGTGGCATAGAAGCCAATGATATATGAATTTGAAGTCAAAATACCGACCAGCAACCCTATAAAACTGCCCTATGGCAAATTTATAACAAAATAACTTACCATATACAATTTACGGGCATCCATTTTGGCAAAGAAGCCAACTTTCTTTTTTTGTCCCACCAAGCGTGCACCCTATAACATATCCCATTCTCATCGAATCCCACCGGACGTGTTGTTTGACCATCACCGTCTTTTAAATTTCTATTGTGACATAGAAGTCAATATCTCAACATCCTGGTTCGAAATGATCCTAAAATACTACCCATGTCCGAATCGATTTTAAACTAATATTCTGGTCTGTAATGACCCTAAACTACCTATGTCCGAAATGATTTTAAATTAATACCTATATTTGAAAACTAAAGAAACCCTAAACCTTGCCCTATAGACAGCAATACAGCTTATCATATACAATCCACGGGCAACCATTCATGACACCGAAATCAACTGTCTCACTTAGCTTGGACATTTCTACCTTATAAATTGCATAAACCTGCTCTACGGTAAGTTGTTTTATATTAGCAATCTATACACAATTCACGGGCATAAACGACGGAGCGAATACGTGTTTCCTTGACGACCGTGATGCATTTGGTAGAAGATATATCATTTCTGTTATGCAATAAAATGTACATAATATGAAATGTATGATGCGGCTAAATATATGTAAATTAAGAAGTATAACATTATATATAAAAATTATGAAATGGATGCCTCAATTGCTGTCTTTATATGTTCTTGTTTTTGAATACATACCATTGATATCTGTTTTGCTCTTGTATTTAAATGCACTTAGGAATAAACCACTTGTAGAAAGTTCTTTCCGTTTAATACGGAAGGGTAATTAACTACAGAGCCTTGTGCCTGTAGAAAATCTAGTTCCCAAAATCAAAAAACCCTTTCCGAAGGGTGAATCTGAGAAGTCGTACTATATCGGTCGTATCCGCAAAAACCCTTAGCCATATGCTGCATCGCTGCAATGAGTCGCGCTGAAGAGCTAAACGGATCCGCATTGATTGACATCTTAAGACCCCCATGATGGACAAAGGATCCTCGGGGGACCCTTTCGGCGGCGAACGATCTTACTATTTTTTTTATTATGGTTTGAGCGGGGACCTAAAGGCAAGTCATCAAAAATAATCGGACGCCCCATTTAGGGTACCCAAAGCAACAAGAAGTTGATGAACTTTGTCTGTGTCGGCCATTTTACCCCAGATTCCAAATATTTTATTAATTTATATTTTTTTAATTGTTTTGTTTAATTTTGTAAACGAAACTAAACATGCAGATTTCGATGGAATTTTGACAGCATGATCGCTGGATTTGTCGATTTATCGTATGTAAAGGTGAAGCACGGACAACTCTGCACCCCCCCAAAAAAGAATACGAACCGAAATATGTATTTCAAAGGGAAATACGGACCGAAGTCCATATTCTCGAGTTACCGAAAAGGAAATACAGATCGAAATTTGTATTCCCAAGCCACCGAAAGGGAAATACGGCTCGAAATTCGTATTTCCGAAAGTTCCTCCATGGGAAAAGACCGAAAGTTTTCCCTTTTATGGGGTCACCCTCAACCGTCTCCGATCGGGTCTCCAAAATATATTCTTGAATAATGAGAAAGATCTTTTGATTGATCTGTTTTAAAGAAGTGTTTGTATAATAACCGCAATCAATAACGGTGTCGCATGTAGCTAGACGGAGATGAGTACGGGTCATCCTCAGAGATATGTGGAATCTTTCAATCTTACTTTAGACGTGTTGAAAAAGAGGAAGAATAGAGAAATAAAGAATAGTGGAAATAATTTCTAGATATACATCAAAATACGGATGTAGAATACAGATCTAGTTTGAATACGGATATAGATTTTATAAGAAGAATGCTTGTAGAGTTCGTTCGGATTTAGTAGTCATGGATGACTAATAAAGATTACTCCTTTTATCTATTGATAGATTTAATACTAGATACATAGTGATGAATGAGAATTAGGGTTCTTGAAAGAAACTAGGTTTTCCCCACTATTGACTCTTGCTCTTTCATTGATCTCTATTCATGTATAGCCCTTAACAAAACAATTGTTAATCTGATCTCAAATCGCGGTCGAGACTAACAATAAATTGGTAGCGCGCCCGATAAGGATGTTAACATTTATTTTGCTAAAGTTTATAAATTTCATAAGATTTAAAAGAAGTTAAAACATTTTTTCATACATTAATCTATTCTAATCCTACGAACCCTATCAAGCGGAGAATTACTCGCGCATGATGGAGATAGAAGAAGAACGGATAGAGAAAGAATTCATAATGTAAATGCAGAAAATAAATGCTAAATAATGATCAACCTTTATTAATCAACTTCACAATTACAAAGCCTTCACGTTTAGATTATAAGAGGAAGAAGAAGTTGCTCCCGATCTCTGCCTTATAGGAAGTAGATGCTCCATCGAATCTCACGTCATTCTATCACGTCGAATCGTGGACCTGTCGTGGATCTCGTGTTCTTTGACGGTGATTTGCTTCGAGTAAAAGGTGATGAATTCTAAGTTTAGCTCTCGGTCCGTTATATAGCCCTCAAAGAAGAAAACCTAGTTACCATATATGGTGACTTCCTAATATGGTGATTTTCCATATATGGTGATTTCTTAATATGGTGATTTTTCATATATGGTGATTTTCTAATATGGTGACTTTCCATATATGGTGATTTTCCACATATGGTGACTTGTCTTTAGGATCCTACCCAAAAAATCCAGAACCCCAATTCCCTATAACGGCCGCGGATCCGCCGCATATGGCTTGTGTAATGACCCCAAAATCTTTATACATTTGTATTATCCCTCTTCAATAATATACCATATTTATTTGTACTTGGTATTTTTCTTTTTCTATTAAATTTATTATTATTTTATTCCTCAATCTATTATGTATCTTTTTCTAGGTACAATTTCTTTTTCTTATATTTAAGTTTTTAACTTCTCATTCTTATTTTTCCTTTCATAAATATTTAACCCAAATCCATTATTCTTATTCTCTACAGCCCATCTAAAAAGCCCATTTTCTTTTTAAGCAACATCATATATTTAATTCTAATTAAATATGTGCATGAACAACCTTATAGCTCATTGGTTAAGTCCTTGCATTGTTATTCCATAAGTCACATGTTCAAATCCCCATTCTTGCAATTATTTTTTTTTCATTTTTTATTCTTCTCATAATCTACAAAGAGACCTTTCATTTCCAAAATGAATGGCGACCTTTCATTTCTCTTTTAATTCTCATGTTGAATGCATATATTATTATACATAATTCATCATTACACCATCTTTATTGTCCTCCTCTATCTTTTCCTTCCTCACATTTTTCTATCTCTCACTTCTTCCTCTTCACCTAGAGTCCAAGAAGAAGAACATGAAGAAGTTTTAAAGAAGGCCTCGCTACTAACGCGAGGCTATCGACGGATAGACAAGCCCGGTGACAATACCGGCTTGTGCATGTAAGTCCCTTCTCTCTTTCCTTCCCCCCATCTCTTTCTTTTTCTCTTTATATTTCTCTTATTTTATATTGCCATGAAAAACTTCCCTTGACATATCATAGTTCCTAAATAATTAATTAAATGGATACATATATAAATAATGAACACACAAACATACAGACATATATAGTTTGTGAAGTCTTTTTCATTACTCTCAATTCACATGTTAAGATTTCATAATGACCAATTAGGAGTGCATTTTTGTTGTTTTATTTTAAATCACTTTATTTAAAGTTTGTAAAAAAAAAATGAAGTTACGAATAAATACCATGGTTTTCTCATTTCTCACATATGACATATCAATACCTTTAGTTTTAAAATAATTTTTATAAATTAATTTTTAATTCTGAAAAATTTCAAGAAATTTACATATGATAGAATATATTATTTTGTACACGCAGTAAAAATTTTTAGATCGAACCGCATAACGGTTTAGGAATTACATCGTTTTTATTCATTGACTGTAAAACAGAAAACTGCAGTTATCGGTCAACTTTTAGGACACATAACTTGGTCTAAAGATATCCAAATTGAGAAAACTCAGGTGTTTTGGATATCTACATAGAATGATCTAAATTTTCTTAGTTTTATGTTTTTACTGAAAACCGACGTAAAATATAGAAAACTGTGTTACAACATTAAGTGACGGATCTGGACAGAATCTGTCCTGATTCGTACACTGTTTTTAAATTAGACATAACTCAAACTTCCGATATCCGTTCGTGATAAAATTTAGATGTGTAGATGCGCAATTGATAGAAATATAATTTATGTATACTTGATTACTTAGAAATGCATGAAACACCCCGATATAGGCTTTGCAATATAATATATAGTTGCTGTCCAGAAATCTGAATTTCTGTTTTAAATGCTGATATTAAAATGATCATAACTAGAGTTTCAGGAATCCAAATCACATGAATCTTGGTGTTTTGGATAAGTAATTCAGAATACCTACAATTTTCTACTAATATTTGTAACCTGAAACCTTATGGAAATTAACTAAAACTGTGTTTTAAAAATATGTGACAGTGCTGAACAGATTCTGATCTGTTTTGCACAGCGATACGAAAATAGATATATCTCTCAAACCGGTAGTCGTATTCAGGTGAAACTGGAACTCATGCATGAAAATCACTTAGAGCCATATTTTTTGTTTATGTTCCGCATTCTTTCGTCTTGATTAATTAGTCGTACATAATATTTCTTTATAGCATTGTTTTTGGTAGTTACTCGTATAATATACTTGACTCATTTCATGCTATTCGAACATGTATACATATTTATCTTGATCATTAAATTGTTGTATGTACATAAATACGATAATTAAATATTTGAGTTGTATTTTGAAAACCATACAAAATTATTTTTATATAAAACCCCCTCAAGTTCTATAAATTACCCTAAGGACCCTAGTAAACATAGGTTTACCAATCTCTTGAGCCTCAGGGAGCCGGAGAAGTGGGTGGTTGCCTATTTAAGGTAGACAACTTAACAACGGTGTTATCAACACGGTAATCGTCTTTGAAAAAGACACAAATCCTGCCGCCCATGTGCAGCGGTTACCGATAATATCAAAACAATCAGGAGTTCAATTTACTTTTCTAACTGTCTGACTCGGGTTTGAGTCTGATCATAATCCGACTTGAATATGATGACTCGGTTTGAGTCTCGGTATAATTTGACTTGAATATGATTCAAGTGCAATCTACAATCTTCAATATTACAATTCAACATGAACACATGAATCCATGAATCCAGTTATCAATCTATTCAACTTGACTGAACCAAACCATGGATATACTTTCCATTTACATGATTCCAGTTTACATCCATTACATCCGTTACTGATATCATGGTTTCGGTCAGTCATCCAACTATACAACTTATACAATACAATATAACAACACAATCAAAACACTACGGGGTTTAAGGGGTAGATTGGTACGGAAGGTGTTAAAAGTGTCACGAGACAGTAAGATTAAGACACCTAACATGAATCCTGTTGCTGTTGTACCGTGGCATAACGGTTCCTTATACTTTCAGTTTGCCCTGGTCTCTAGCATATAGAGACCCCTCTCGTATACACTGGCATCCTTCTTTACCAAGCTACAAACAACAGCGTTAACACAATATTCTACAATATTATACAACCTTAAAAGATACATTCTTATTCTGTCTTTTCTATTTCTCCCTTAACTTTGGGACTTACCGAGCGACCTGTTCGCTGACGACATTCTATTTCTTTCTTCTTTGAATGTCGTCAGGTGATCTGGACACAGCAGAGATCGATCCCACCAGTGAAGACTTGGATCAATTCCTCGAAGACCCCGAGCTCTAGACATTGTACATTTCCATTCAGTACCTTTAATTTCCTGTTATGCCATTGTTTAGGCATTGTTTTTACTTCAGATGTATTTCCTTTTCATGCATTGTACAAAAGAATATTAATAAATAAAGTTGCTGTTATTTTTATATCTCGTCTCTTGTGATTACTTTTATATTGCTTAGATACGCTTAGCGTATTTACTTCACAGTAAATACGTAGCGGACCAGTCGCGTCCCCTTCGCCGTATACCGGGAAGCGGGGCGTGACAGCTTGTTTTGGCCGTGGAACTGCGTGTAGGGTGTTTTTCGTCACCCCATTGAGATGGGAATACACGCGCGCTTGTCAGGCGCATTACAGATTCCCCCTGCTTAGGGTTAACTGGGGTTTATTGATTGTGGGGATCCGAATCTCTGGCAGCCGCGGACTAAACTGCCGTTAATTATCCCTCGCATTTGGAGCGAAAGAATCTTCGATTGACGGGTTAAACTGGTTATACGAACTCAATATGCAGTGCATTGGTGTGTTTTTTTTGTTTTATTCCATTTGTTAAAAAAGGGATATATATATTTTTCTATATATAAATTACAAAAATAAATAAGTAAATAAAAATTTAGAGAATTTTTTTATTTAATTTATTACTATTATTTTTAATTTAAAAATATTATTTATAATTTATTTTTATTTTATTTTATTTTATTTTTTAAATAAAAAGGATTAAATAAAGAAAAGAAGGAAGAAATAAGAAAAGAAAGGAAAATAAGAATTTTAAGAAAAAGGAAGGGAGAACCTGGGCTCCCATTTAATGGGAGCCTCCCCTCACATGCTAGCGTGTGAGGGACGGTCACATGCTAGCATGTGACCCCTCACATGCTAGCGTGTGACCCCTAGCATGTGAGGGGGGTCACATGCTAGCATGTGACCCCTCACATACTGGGCATGTGACCCCTCACATACTGGGGTCAAAAGGGCTACAATTTTTTTTATTTTTTTAATTATTTTTTTTACATGGAGTTCAACTCTAAAAGATTTTAATTGGAGTTTAACTCCAAAAAGGGTTTTAAATGGAGTTTAACTCCAAAAAGATTTTTATTACAGAGTTAAACTCCAAAAAAAATTTATTTGTGGTGTTGAACTCCGAAAGAATTTAAATGGAGTTGAACCCCGAAAGAATTTTTATTATGGAGTTGAACTCCGAAAGAATTTTAAATGTGGAGTTAAACTCCGAATAAATTTTTATAGTAGAGTTAAACTCCAAAAGAATTTTTGTAGTGGAGTTAAACACCAAAATAGCATGTGAGGGTCACATGCTGGCATGTGACTAGCATATGGGGGTCACATGCTGGCATGTCACATGCGAGCATGTGAGGGTCACATGCTAGCACATGACTAGCATGTGAGGGGGGCCAAAAGGGCTCCTATTAAATGGGAGCCCTCCCCTTCACGTGCTAGTATGTGATGGGGGCAAAAAGGGTTCTTTTTTTTTTTACATGGAGTTCACCTCCAAAATATTTTAAACGGAGTTTAACTCCAAAAGGAGTTTTAAATGAAGTTTAACTCCGAAAAGATTTTTATTGCGGAGTTAAACTCCGAAAGAATTTTATTTGTGGAGTTAAACTCCGAAAGAATTTAAATGTGGAGTTAAACTCCGAAAGAATTTTATATAGAGTTAAACTACTGAAAAGATTTAATGTGGAGTTAAACTCCCAAAAAAAAGATTTTTACTGTGGAGTTAAACTCCAAAAGAATTTCTGTAGCGGAGTTAAACTCCATAAATAATTTTATTTGTGGAGTTTAACTCCAAAAGATTTTCCCCTTTCTCTTTTGAGAAGAAGCCCAAAATGGGTTCTCTTGAAACTCCAAGATCTAGATCTTGGATGATAAAAAAAGAGACCCTTTTTTCTTCTCTTGATTGAGTTTTGGGAGGTGGGTTTATAGTAGAACTTTATTTAGTTTTAAAAAAAAGGAAGAGCTAAGCTCTTGATTTAATTGAAAAATGAAAAGAAAAAAGAAGAACTTGGAAAGAGAGAGTGGAGGCACAAACCCTAGAGTTTGAGAGAATGAAGAGTGTATATTTTATTCATCATCATGTTGCCTCTTATAGGCTTACACATTTACATGTAGCCCCTTGGGCTTTACAAAATGGCATTTTGCTCATCACATGCCTCATGTGCTATTTTTTTTTGCACATAAGTCATGGGCTTTACAAAAATTTGGTTTTATGCCCATTTTGCTTACATTCATGCATAAAAAAATCACATCAAAATTATTTATTACATGATTTTTTATTTCGGCATGGGCGAGGCCAGCCGCTTCATGTTCTGGCTCGGCTCGGGCATGAGCCAACTTGATTTGGGCTTGGGCCCACCTGGCTTGGAGTTGACCTTGACTTTGACTTGGTCAACCGGGGTGCAATTTTCGATCCCAACAAAGTGCCCCCTATCAATGAATGCATACCGCATGCATGAGTTGTGTGCATGAAATTGATGGATCTTGAAGTTGGACCTCGAGGTGGAACATCATTCCAAGGGCGGAGCATCATCCCGGGAGCATAATTCCGAGGATCGGTGCATAATTCCGATGAGCGGAGCATGATTTCAAAGGGTCGGAGCATAATTCCGACGAGTAGCAGACATTCTGACCGGAGCATAATTTCGATGCAGAAGTTGATTTCCAGGAGAAGCATAATTTCGGGGATCGGAGCACAATTCCGAGGATCGGAGCATCATTCTGAAGAGCGGAGCATGATTCTAGGGATCGGGGTATCATTCCGAAGAGCGGAGCATGATTCCAGGGATCGGAGTATCATTCCGAAGAGCGGAGCACGATTCCAAAGGGGTCGAAGCATAATTCCGACGAGCGGCAGACATTCTAACTGAAGCATAATTTCGATGCAAAGGTTGATTCCCAGGCGAAGCATAATTCCGACAGGAAAGGCAAATACTCTGAGGTGAAGCATGATTTCGACACGAGGTACATTCTGAGACGGAGCATGATTCCGGCGCAGAGCTTGTTGGCTGATTTGATTCCGAGGTGGAGCATAATTCCGGAGAGGGAAGGCGGATACGCCGAGGCGAAGCATGCTTTCGATACGGGGTACACTCTGAGACGAAGCATGATTCCGGCGCAGAGCTTATTGGCTGACTTGATTCCGAGACGAAGCATAATTTCTACAGGGAAGGCAGGTACACCGAGACGAAGCATGATTTCGACACGGGATACACTCTGAGAAGAAGCATGATTCCGATGCAGAGCTGGTTGGTTGATTTGATTTGATTTGGGTTGACATCAGCATCGCTGCACTGGAATATGGTACCAAAAGAGAATCATCATTTGCCATGAGAGGATTTGGGGATTTAGCTTTTTGTTTGGCATCAGCATCGCTACACTGGAATATGGTACCAGGAGCGAATCATCATTTGCGCTTGCTTGTTAGGAAGCGATGGCTTAGAAGACAGGTTTTAGGTCCCCATCACCTAAGACTTTTCAATTTTGTGAGCCGTAAGGGTCTCACAAAGCATTTTCTACCTACGGGTCGTAAGGATCCCGTAGGTGTATTTTTTTCCTTAAGAGTCGTGAGGACTCCTAAGTGTGTTGCTCCTTTGTGAGTCGTAACGATCTCACGCGGGAATTTTCTCCCCATAAAGTCGAGAGGACTTTGCGAGTGCATTTCATCTCTTTTTCACGAGTTTGCGCCCTTTCGGGTTTTCACAAACTCGCCGGCAGTCCTGCTGTTTTTACTCACGGAGCCCTTTCGGGTTTTCATCCGTGCCCATTTTGCTTGTGGACATACCCTTTTTTTAATCTTCACCGCCTGTGGGACTTTGAATGTGGTCTCGCCGGCAGAACTTGGGAGAGATTGGGATCGTTTTACGCCCGTATACGGTTGTGCAGGATGTATGATCCAGACCGTAGGGCAGAAAAAATTTCGGGACTTTTTTGGCGTCTGCATCGCTGCACTGGAATATGGTACCAAGAGCGACTCATCATTCGCCGTTAGGATATGGGATTTGGAATTTGGTTGGCGTCTGCATCGCTGCACTGGAATATGGTACCAGGAGCGACTCATCATTCGCCACTTGGGGTATGGGGTTTGGAATTTGGTCGGCGTCTGCATCGCTGCACTAGAATATGGTACTAGGAGCGACTTATCGTTCGCCATTGGGATTTGGAATTTGGTTGGCGTCTGCATCGCTGCACTGGAATATGGTACCAGGAGCGACTCATCATTCGCCACTTGGGGTATGGGGTGTGGAATTTGGTTGGCGTCTGCATCGCTGCACTGGAATATGGTACCTGGAGCAACTCATCATTCGCCATTGGGATTTGGAATTTGGTTGGTGTCTGTATCGCTGCACTGGAATATGGTACCAGGAGCGACTCATCATTCGCCATTGGGACATTCAGAGTTTGGTTGGCGTCTGCATCGCTGCACTGGAATATGGTACCAGGAGCGACTCATCATTCGCCATTGGAGGATTTTTTTACCGTGATTGCTCTATCATTTCAGCTTTTCTTATCGCGAAGGTCGCGATTGCCCTATCATTTCGGCTTTTTATTCGCAATTGTCCTATCATTTCGGCTTTATTTTTATTTTTATTTTTATTTTTGTTTTATTTACACATTTTTACATCCCCAGTTTAACGACTTAGAGGTCGATTATTCCCAGTTTAATGACATGGTGGTCAGCTGTTTTCAGAGAAAGGCAGATGTTTGAGAGAATCAGTTTCATGAAGAACTTCGGTCTCCGTTTGTATGAAATTGGCAGTCGCAGCTTGACTGTTTACTAACACGCCTTTATTAACACGCCTTTAGACAGTTCTATCTCTCCTGCCTTGTGTTACTTTTCGACCCAATCTTTGAAGACGAAACAGTCCTCAATGGCATGACCTATCACTCTGTGATAGGGGCAGTCTTTAGGGTCGTCGGTCATATTCGCTTCCTGCAGTCTTTTTGACTTTTGCAGTTGTAGACCGTTTCTCAGGCCGTCTTTGAATATTTTACGGATTTTGTCCCTTCTGAAGGAATAGACCTTATCCAGCTTCTCTTTCAGTGGAGATTCTCCTCCCTCTTTGAACACTGGCTTCCGAGGCTGGTTGACACTAGGCCCACTCATCTTTCGCTTATTTCGGTTAGCCGAAGTGTTGAAAGATTCAGAATCGTCGGAATTTCCGCCTTTGCGATTATCGTCCTTTCGGTATCTCCAGGACCTATTGTTATTTTGGGAATCCGAGGAGGACTCCTGCATTGAGCGCTCCAGCATCTGAACTTTCCTGGTCAGCTCTTGGAATGTTTTGAGACCCGCGGTGCATAGGAACGGGGCTATCCAATTGGTTAGATTTTCATTAAGAAGACTGACAGATTGGTCCTGCTCTATCGGTGGTTCACATTTGACGAAGAGATTGCGCCATCGGGTTATAAAATCCGTGCTGCTTTTATTGTTCTTTGGCTTGGTCCTTACGAGATCGGCAATGGTGATCTTATCGCTGACGCTCATGAACCTCTGCCGAAACAGAGACTCCATTTGGATGAAAGTCGTGACAGAGCCATCCGGTATGCAAGCGTACCAGTCGAAAGCAACATCGGTTAAGCTATTAACGAACTGGTGGAGGAGAAGCGTATCGTTGCCCCCAGTATTCCCGCATGAGGCTTTGAAGTGGGCGATGTGCTGATTCGCATTTCCTGTCCCATCAAATCTTCCGAATTTGGGGATGACATAGCCGCTAGGAAATTCTACCAGATCATACTGAGCAGGATATGGTCTTCCACTACTGCTGATACCTTTTTACGCTTCGGTTTCGGCTACCAATGTTTTGACTTTGTTGGCAACCAAATCCATGATTTGATCTTGAGTTAGCGGGCTACTATCATCGGTAGCCAAGACATTTCCTGAGATAGGATGCGACTGGCTTTCGTGCGGTCCGCCCACTTTTGGATTTGGGGAAATAGGCGTCGGCTGTCTCGGGACACCGTTTCCCGGTTCATGAGCAGAGCCCTGCGCTTGATTGAGCGGCTGAGAGGCAAGCTGGGTCTTGAGCTGTAAGACGACGTTTGTCAAGTCATCAATTTTTGAGTAGAGCTTGGCCATCTCCTTGTCTTTGTTTCTAAGCTGCTTTCGGAGCTCCTGGAGAAGTTGCTGCTCTGCGGTCTTAGGATGGAAAGTTGGCTCATCTTCGCTTTCCGAGCCCGACTCCTCGTGAACTGAGGGCTCTCTCTGCCTATCAGCCTCACTGGGAGGATTTTCATCACCCTCCAAAGGATGTTGGTCTTAAGAAGTGACAGCTATATTCACACCAGGTTGGATTTGAAATGTGGTGGCCCCGTCCTTACTCTTGCTGCGCGTACCCACCATATAGACAGTGTAGACCACATATCCAGCCATCCTTTCATCACTGGCAGCTGGTTTCACGGAGTGGTCCGGGCTTTGGAAATTCATAAATTTTAACATGTCCAGAACCCTAGCCCTTTTGTTGGCTCTGTATCTGAACCGCTTCTGCCTCAGCTTCTCTACCTTGAGCGCTTGGCAGGCTTCTGCTCTTCGGGAAGCCGCCATAGGCGGAGTGATGGGGAGGCTTGAGAAGACATCCTCCCGCGTGTCCGTCGAAGGTATCGCCTGGGTTTGCCCACGACGTCTATCAACTTCTTTTGTTCTGACGGCTTTACCCCCAGCCGGGGCCATGGAGAGCCGTTTGAGCACCGACTCACGTTTAGGTTTGGGCGCCCTCGAGATCAACACATTTGGCCTTTTACCTTTCGAGGCCGGTCTGTCAGTTATCGGAGCTTGAGGAGCTAGGACGACGTTAGCTGACACGAACATAATAGAGCCAAATGGTAGCGGCGGCTCCTCCCATTGTCGCCTGAGATTGTCCGGAAGGACCGTCTTGGAGTCTATCTTCATCGTGTAGAAGACGGGAGCCGTGCTGAGAGCTGAGTTCATCTTTGGAGATATTATTGAAAATTGATTGCTTAAAAACCTGCATGAAAAAACATTATTTTAGTATAAATATAGATATGTATATTGATTGAGTTCGCATAGATATTTAACCCGAAATATGGGAGGAGAGATAGGTCCCACCGGGCGTGCCAGAACCTGTAGGGTGTTTTTCGTCACCCCATTGAGATGGGAATAGACGCGCGCTTGTTAGGCGCATTACAGATTCCCCCTGCCTAAGGTAGGCTGGGGTTTATTGATTGTGGGGATCCGAATTTCCGGCAGCCGCGGACTAATCTGCCGTTAATTACCCCTCGCATTTGGAGCGAAAGAACCTCCGATTGACTGGTTAAACTGGTCATGCGAACTCAATGTGCAGTACGTTGGTGTTTTTTGTTTTGTTTTGTTCCATTTGTTAAAAAAAGGATATATATATTTTTCTATATATAAAAAAACAAAAATAAATATGTAAATAAAAATTTAGATAATTTTTTTAATTTAATTTATTATTATTTTTTTAATTTTAAAATATTATTTATAATTTATTTTTATTTATTTAATATTTATTTATTTTATTTTATTTTATTTTTTAAATAAAAAAGGATTAAATAAAGAAAAGAAGGAAGAAAGAAGGAAAAAAAGAAAAAAAAGAATTTATAAAAAGAGGGGAGAACCTGGGCTCCCATTTAATGGGAGCCTCCTCTCACATGCTAGCATGTGAGAGGGGTCACATGCTAGCATGTGACCCTTCACATACTAGCGTGTGAGGGGGGCTCACATACTAGCATGTGACATGGAGGGTCACATGCTAGCATTGAGGGGGGAGTCATATGCTAGCATGTGACCCCTCACATGCTGGGGGCAAAAGGGCTCCAGATTTTTTTATTTTTTATTTTCTTATTTATTTTCTTATTTTTTTTTACATGGAGTTCAACTCCAAAAGATTTTAAATGGAGTTTAACTCCAAAAAGGGTTTTAAATGGAGTTTAACTCCGAAAAGATTTTTATTGCGGAGTTAAACTCGAAAAGAATTTTATTTATGGAGTTAAACTCCGAAAGAATTTAAATGGAGTTGAACTCCGAAAGAATTTTTATTATGGAGTTGAACTCCGAAAGAATTTTTGTAGTGGAGTTAAACTCCGAAAGAATTTTTGTAGTGGAGTTAAACTCCAAAATAGCATGTGAGGGTCACATGCTGGTATGTGATGAGCATGTGAGGGTCACATGAATAGCATGTGAAGGTCACATGCTGGTATGTGACGAGCATGTGAGGGTCACATAAATAGCATGTGAAGGTCACATGCTAGCATGTCACATGCTAGCATGTGATGGGGGCAAGAAGGGTTCTTTTTTTTACATGGAGTTCAACTCTAAAAGATTTTAAATGGAGTTTAACTCCAAAAAGAGTTTTAAATGGAGTTTAACTCCGAAAATATTTTTATTGCGGAGTTAATCTCCAAAAGAATTTTATTTGTGGAGTTAAACTCCGAAAGAATTTAAATGTGGAGTTAAACTCCGAAAGAATTTTATATGGAGTTAAACTCCTGAAAAGATTTAATATGGAGTTAAACTCCCAAAAAAAGATTTTTATTGTGGAGTTAAACTCCAAAAGAATTTCTGTAGTGGAGTTAAACTCCAAAATAATTTTATTTATGGAGTTAAACTCCAAAAGATTTTCCCCTTTCTCTTTTGAGAAGAAGCCCAAAATGGGTTCTCTTGAAACTCCAAGATCTAGATCTTGGATGATAAAAAAAGAGACCCTTTTCTCTTCTCTTGATGGAGTCTTGGGAGGTGGGTTTATGGTAAAACTTTATTTAGTTTTAGAAAAAAAGAAAAAGCTAAGCTCTTGATTTAATTGAAAAATGAAAAGAAAGAGGAAGAACTTGGAAAGAGAGAGTGGAGGCACAAACCCTAGAGTTTGAGAGAATGAAGAGTGTATATTTTATTCATCATCATGTTACCTCTTATAGGCTTACACATTTACATGTAGCCCCCTGGGCTTTACAAAATAGCATTTTGCTCATCCCATGCCTCATGTGCTATTTTTTTTTTGCACATAAGCCATGGGCTTTACAAAAATTTGGCTTTATTCCCATTTTGCTTACATTCATGCATAAAAAAATTATATCAAAATTATTTATTACATGATTTTTTATTTCGTCATGGGAGAGGCCGGCCGCTTCATGTTCGGGCTCGACTCGGACATGAGCCCACTTGATCCGGGTTTGGGCCCACCTGGCTTGGGGTTGACCTTGACTTTGACTTGGTCAACCGGGGTGCAATTTTCGACCCCAACACCGCGGCCGTTTGGTGTGATCATTGCTTCAAAATTCTTGGGCTGCTTCATAGTGACACATGGAGATTTATTTGATGTCTAGAATCTTCATATCTTTTCTGAGTCTCTGCCAGCATTGATTCTTTGATTTATTTAACTTCATCGGCAGATTTTTGATTCCCGACACTCGATATCTCGATCTCCTGACCTGAGCTAAACCCTGCATAATATCTCAATGAATAATGTTAGTAATATTTGTTTTTATTGAGATATTATCTTAACCATTTTATATGATATTATATTTTAAAAATATTGATTAGGGATATTTGATATGATATGCATATTTTAATTATCAAAACATTGTATAAATATAATATGCATATATTTTTCTTCATAATCTTAATTATAATATATAGAATATATGACAATAAATATTTTGCAGATAAACCCTCATATGTTCTATATTTACAATAAACACCTTTAAGCACTTAACAAAAATAAGAAAAAAATTATATCAAATGTGCAATATTTTCGACTGAACAAATACCCCTAAACTTAATTTTGATCTTCCCGAGGAAACTAGTTATTCAAAAGAAGGAGAAAAAGAAAGAAAAACCTAATAGCACACTTTCGTAGGCAACACGATTGCACTAAGCACGTGCAACAAGCCGTTAAACCTCTACGTGTCCCTATTAGGAGGAGTGTTGTCTCCTGAGGGTTTTCAGCGGATTACACCCACAAAATTTTATAATAAAAGAAAGATAGTGAAAGTTATATACAAAGAAAGAACTTAAAAATAAGAGTTTCCAACTACACCAGTTTTTCGGTTGTCATGAGCCCTATCTTAATGGTCGTGAAAACATATTAGAAATCATATCATCCCTCAATAAAACACCGTCTTTAGTTTTCCTCCCTATCTTTCCTCCAAATATTGATCATATACCCCCTACGCGTGTGGAAAAGACATCTCTACACTTAGAGAATTCAATTCAAGCTATCATACTCTTGTCCATCTTGCTTAATACTTTTTAGCTGGTGAATATTTTAGATGGAATTGCTCACACATTTTTCATGCGACTGTTAATATTTCTTGAGGTACTAACCAACCGATTACAAAATGTGATCGCGTATTAAGGCGTAATTCCTCGTCTTGCAACACCTAAGGCTTAGCAGTGGCTCCCAAACCAGTTGGTCTAAGGCACTAGGTGATAAAGCACCCTCGCTATATTTTTTTATGCTGCCTTAAGCAATTACAAAACCAGTGTTCATTTATTTCTTCACCACTTATATATATTTTTTATTTTTTATTTCCTACTAAGGCTTTTAGACAAGAGCATTTCAAGGTATGCTCTACTATCCCAAGTTTTAGGATGTGTGACAGTGCATATAGTAGGGTATCAACGTTCAAAAGTTTGGCCTAAAAAATATAGACTATTTTTCAGACATATTTTTATCCTCAGATTAGTAATTTCCTTCATCTTACAAATCCTTGGGACAACCGCTCATAACTACTTATTACTAGTTTCTTTTAAGAAAACATCAAATTTTCTTGCTTTTCTTAAACTCTACCTATCTTATCGTATGTAAATTTTCACTTTCAAACTTTCATTATCAAAGAAAAAAATTTTGTGCTTATGCAAAGTGTAATGCAAAGTAATGCGTAAATAAGCACAAATCTTCCCCAAATCTGTTTACAGCAGTGTCCTCACTGATGTCATCAGTCAAGCCTAAAAAACCCTGTTGTTGGAAGGAAAAGTTATCAAAGGGAACAAGAAATAATGAAAGTGAAATCTCCCCCAAACTTATTTTTGGCTCGTAATTTTGTAAAATCTTATTTTCAAGAGCCAAAGTATTCCCCCCTCCCCAAACTTGAGTTAAACAATATTAAGCATTTTAAAAATTATAAGAGAGGGGGGGGGTAAAGTTATTGGTCAATATAAACCTTTACAAAGACCAAAAGTCAACACCAACCATTCAAAAATTTTATCGATGTATCGCACTGGTTGGTGGAAGATTATATATGTGAATAAGTAGGGGGGATAGGAGGCGGAATCGATCTGGTTTACGTCTCGGCTGGTAGAGACGAAACCGTGATGGTAGATAAAAACGAGAATGTGAATGATTAGGAATGAGTAGAATATTTGCGTTCTCGTATTTTATAAGAAGAAAGGGTGGCGGTTCAACTTCTTTAGATAGAGGTTGATTAATCACAAAATCCGTGCCGTTTAAGAATGCGAGTTCGTCGGCGAAACTTTCTTCGAAACTTTCATCGATAGTCCGATTGAACGTTTCAATGTTAATAAGGGTCGCGCCGGAATTCAACACACTTGATTTGTCAAAAATTATAGAGGTAGGAGTCTCGAAAAACCAATCTACCTCATTCTCAAAGGGGTCTAAATCAAGTGATCTTTCTATAATTATCGAACTCGAAATATCGGATTGTGATTCATCAACACTCGCTATCATTAAAGGAAGATTAGAAGAAGAATCAGAGAAAGT
This sequence comes from Agapanthus africanus, assembly GCA_030015575.1. Lineage (NCBI taxonomy): Eukaryota > Viridiplantae > Streptophyta > Magnoliopsida > Asparagales > Amaryllidaceae > Agapanthus > Agapanthus africanus. The sequence goes on along the minus strand of JASDDO010000024.1, from coordinate 888,074,777 downwards.
GGGAGATGAAATGGGTAAACATATTGGTGTGTCGAGTATTGCTGAACCAGATATGGGAAATGAAGGCTGAATTTCGTTCTGCTTTTCGGTTATACATTTATTATCAACTTTAAGACGCATATGGGGTTCGGGAAGAATAGTTAGAGGCTCGAGATGATGACCACACGGGAGTGAAATGACTTGATGAGTTGGTGGGAAAAACTCATCCAAAATTTCGGGTTCATCATTCAATATATCCCAACGTCAATCTCCTCAATCAAGTGAAGGTTCAAATTCGGGTTCTCAATCAATTATGGTTCTAGAGTGGAGGTGTAGAGATCATAAGGATTGGGTGTGGCTTCACTTGAAATGAACCCTTCACAATCGTGTAAATCAAATACTATAAAGTCACACAACTCATCAGACATTCTATCTTCAATTGGTGAATTATTTGGTGTACTTGATAGATTGGTGAAACTAGAGTTGTGGATTGCAATTTGGGATGGGGAGATTTGATTAGGAGGGGTGTACCGCTCTCTCTCACTACCCAAATTCTCAATTTGTCCTATGGCTGTATCATACATTGAAAATTTTGAGCTGGTTTGAAACTAGTTGCTCGTTTGTTCTGTTTATTGAGGACGACCATGCACTCTTTCAATTCCTCTCTGGTGCGGTGTGACTCTATCACATATTCTTCTAGTGTCCGCTCAAGACTAGACATGGGTCGGTAAGGGGTTTCAGCATAAGATTGAAATTCTTGTGGATAAGTAAAACTCCCAAATGAATGATTAGAAGGACTGTTTAGAGAATGTGTAAAAGTCGAGTAGGATTGATAGGAATTGAATGGTTGTGAAAATTGGGCAGGGGTAGGATCAACATTGTGATAAGAAAAATATTGATATTGGTTGGTTGGTTGACGATTTTCAACAGACGTCATATACGCCACAAACCGAGTATGAAAATCTTCTTTAGAAAGCGGTGGTGTTTGTTGTCCTAATGGTTTGAATGGATTGAAACTTTGGCCGTTAGCCCTCGCTATATGCTCAGCGATGGACATGCGTTTACAAGTTCCTTCACTCGGAGTATCAACATAAGAAGATGTAGAATTTGGATGCGGTTGACAGGACCTGGAGTGAGGTGGCCAACTGTTTCTTTCCGTTTGCTCTATCCGATCTCTTAAAGACATGGTAGAGTCGGATGGTATACCAAAACGATTACGATAACAAGAAATATCTGGTTCTGGATAGCAAAGCTCGGCAAGAGTTCTTTTATTTGGGTTACCCATTATAAGAAGGTGAAAAGAAAAGTGGGTGAAAAGATTTAAGCTCTATTTGGATTGTTTTGCTTTGAAAGTGGACTTGGGGGTTTACTCACAAATCACAAAATGCACAAGCAAACCCTAGAACTAAGCTTACCTAGGTCAAGCACTAGACTGCTCTTAGACTTCCAAAGGACAAGCCGCAGGATTAATGCTCTACCACCTCTTTATCGCTCTTGTGGCCAGGTAATTTCCAGGTAAATGGGAGGTATCCGCTATATGAATCACCAAAAATAGTGGGCCAAATTAAGTAAACACTTGCCTTAGACACACATTCCTAGACACCACAAAAGTAATGCGGATAAGCGATAGATTACCCACGACCTTCTTCTGTCCTTATTGAGCGCGACGGTCTTTAGAGTCTTGGTCTAGATATTTTTTTAATTAATGCAAGATGATGCGGATGCTCGTTTTGTGATTTGTAGGGATTAGGAAGGGTGATGAAATCCCCACATAATCTGAATTTGGTCTTTGCCCCTTAATGTCCATATTAAAATATGCAAAATCAAACCGCAAAACAAAACTCGCATAAGGATTTTTGAGCGGCGATATTTTGCAAAGAATCCTGCAGAAAATATATTATTGGATTTTTCAGAGGAGATAGAAAGAGATAAAAAAAGATACCAGAAAAGTTTGAGGGCACAACTCCCCAAGACCGCCGCGGTTCCGCCGCCATTTGCATATAATAACCACGGTTCCACCGCGCTTTAGGGGGTTCTTTGTTTAATTTTTTTTAACCGTTGCTTCCTTTGCTTCTCTGGGTCTTGATGAATGTCTCTGAATTTTTATCTCCTCGCTAAAGTGACTCCAGATTCCCTCGCAAAAATCGCACACTAATCGTTAAATATGCAAGATGCGGTTTTATTTTATTTTTATGATATATATCGAATAAGAATTCAACACAAATAGTAAGAATAAAAAAATTACGCACGTATCTCCGGCAACTGCGCCATTTGATTGATCTATTTTAAAGAAGTGTTTGTAGAATAACCGCAATCAATAACGGTGTCGCGTGTAGCTAGACCGAGATGAGTACGAGTCGTCCTCAGGGATATGTGGAATCTTTCAATCTTAGTTTAGACGTGTTGAAAAAGAGGAAGAATAGAGAAATAAAGAATAGTGGAAATAGTTTCTAGATCTACGCCAAAATACGGATGTAGAATATAGATCTAATTTGAATACGGATATAGATTTTATAAGAAGAATGCTTGTAGGGTTCGTTCGGATATAGTAGTCATGGATGACTAATAAAGATTACTCCTTTTATCTATTGATAAATTTAATACTAGATAGATAGTGATGAATGAGAATTAGGATTCTTGGAAGAAACTAGGGTTTCCCCACTATTGACCCTTGTCCTTTTATTGATCTCTATTCATGTCTAGTCTTTAACAAAACAATTGTTAATATGATCTCAAATCGCAGTCGAGACTAGCAATAAATTGGTAGCGCGCCCAATAAGGATGTCAACATTTATTTTGCTAAAGTTTATAAATTTCATAAGACTTAAAAGAAGTTAAAATATTTTTTCATCCATTGATCTACCCTAATCTTACGAACCCTATCAAGCGGAGAATTACTCGCGCATGATGGAGATAGAAGAAGAACGGATAGAGAAAGAATTCATAATGTAAATGAAGAAAATAAATGCTAAATAATGATCAACTTTTATTAATCAACTTCATAATTACAAAGCCTTCAAGTTTAGATTACAAGAGGAAGAAGAAGTTGCTCTCGATCTCTGCCTTGTAGGAAGTAGATACTCCGTCGAATCTCACGTCGCTCTATTACGTCGAATCGTGGACCTTTCATGGATCTCATGTTCTTTAACGGTGATTTGTTTCATGTAAAAGATGATGAATTCTAATTTTAGCCATCGGTCCTTTATATAGCCCTCAAAGAAAAAACCTAGTTACCATATATGGTGACTTCTTAATATGGTGATTTTCCATATATGGTGATTTCCTAATCTGGTGACTTTCCATATATGGTGATTTTCCATATATGGTGACTTGTCTTAAGGATCCTACCCAAAAAATCCAGAACCCCAATTCCCTATAACTGCCGCGGATCCGCCGCATATGGCTTGTTTTGGCTGTGGAACCGCGGCCGTTTAGTGTGATCATTACTCCAAAATTCTTGGGCTGCTTCATAGTGACACATGGAGATTTATTTAATGTCTAGAATCTTCATATCTTTTCTGAGTCTCTGCCAGTATTGATTCTTCGATTTATTTAACTTTATCGGCAGATTTTTGATTCCCGACACTCGATATCTCAATCTCCTGACCTGAGCTAAACCTTGCACAATATCTCAATGAATAATGTTAGTAATATTTGTTTTTATTGATATATTATTCTAACCATTTTATATGATATTATATTTTAAGAATATTGATTAAGGATATTGGATATGATTTGCATATTTTAATTATCAAAATATTGTATAAATATAATATGCATATATTTTCCTTCATAATGTTAATTATAATATATAGAACATATGACAATAGATATTTTGCAGATAAACCCTCATATGTTCTATATTTACAATAAACACATTTAAGTACTTAACAAAAGTAAGAAAAATGTTATATCAAATGTGCAATATTTTCGACTTAGGGGTCGTCTTCTGGCTTCATTTTCTTGTTACGCATTTTTGATGTATCTTTGCGGGGTTGTTTGGGATTAGCTTGTCCGGGATTTGAAGCATTCATGCGTAATATTTGATGTCGACCGTTGATGGATGGCATGGGCCCATTTCCTTCAATGCTTATCAGCTGGTAGAGTTTTGAGTTTGGATATTGATTGAAGTCTGCATCGCTATATAGGACGATGGTATCAGGAGCGACTCATCAGTCGCCATTAGGAAATTTGGGGATTTGAAGTTTTGTTGGCGTCTGCATTGCTAACACTGGAATGGTACCAGGAGCGACTCATCATTCGTTATTGAAGGGATTTTTTAACCGGTTTGCGCCCTTTCGGATTTTCACAAGCTCGCGGGTAGTCTCGATTTTTTTACTCACGAAACCTTTTCAGGTTTTCATTCATGCCCCTTTTGCTTATGGAATGACCCTTTTCTAATTTTAATTCCCAGTTTAACGACTTAGGGGTCGATGCCGCGCTTATTCTTTGTTCGACCTTGTTGGTGCCTTTTTGCAGTGTTATTTGGGCTTCTTAGATTTTGAGTTTGCTCGAGCTTGAATTGATGGCCGAAAGTACAGTCTTCACTTGATTCTTCTGCCGGACCTTGGGCTTCCCTTGAAGACGCCTTAGTATTTTCTTCTTCTTTTGGACTAGTGTGTGCCCCACGAAGGTTGTGGCAGACTCGAGTCATTTCTTGAAGTGGACAATTGAGTTTTATGTTCCTGGAGGATTTCGGCTTTCGTTTGTATAACATTAGCAGTCGACACTTGGTTAGAGTTATGTATGGAGCTGGTGTGCTCTTTTTGAATTCTCCATGTTTCTTTCGCACGGCGAGGAGTGCTTGATGGACTCTCGATGAGATCGTGTCATGTTTTTGATTCTAAGGCTTAGACACACTTCTTTGCTGAACTCATTGAATTGTCGTCTTCTTGATCTTTGCAGTTGGATCATTTTTCTATACTGGCCTTAAAGGTTCAAAATAAATGTTGACAAATATGATATGTTCAACTTTTGTCGTAGGATGGCCAAATTTTTGGAACCTGGCGAACTCCAATTGAATGGGTGCTCTTTTCCCTTTATTGACCCCATATCTTAGCAGTTTTTTAAAGCTAGACAAGCATATGCTTTCTTGGGAGATACTGTAAGCCGATTAATAGAGAGTCTGGAGAAGACATTTGCATTTGCGGTCATCATAGGCCTCACCTGGGATGACTTGTTACCCCCTATGAGTTAACGGCTTTGCCTCAGATGGGGAGACAGAAAACCGCTCAAATGTCGACTTGTGCTTTGGTTCGGGAAAAGAGCCGTCGTTTTTATTTGTTGCCACTCGATGTGCCTCAACGGAATGTTTAACGTCGTTTTAGACAGGAAAATTTAACGTTAGCTTAGACGAAAGATTTGATTAACGTCAGCTTAGACGGAAGATTTTGTTTAACGACTATTTAGAAGGGAGCGTTTGGTTTAACGTCTACTTAGACGGAGGAGCTTTGTTTAATGTTTGGTTAGATGTAAGATTTTGTTTAACGTCTACTTGGAGAGGGAGATCTTGGTTTAACGTCTACTTAGATGGAGGAGATTGGTTTAACGTCTGCTTGGACGGAAGAGCTTATTTAACGTCTGCTTGGACGGAGGAGCTTAGTTTAACGTCTCCTTAGATGGAATAACTTATTTTTCCATAAATTTGACATACATTAGTTTAACGTCATTTCGGACGTGACTTGAAAACTTGAGAAAATTTAGTTTAATGCCATTTTGGACGTGAAATTACGGAACATGTATGTGAAGTGGTTATTGAAGGAGGACCTAAGGCTCTCTACTAGGATTTTACAACTTGCACACATAGAGATTTTAAAAATCAAGAGAGCTCTAAGTCAACAAACATTGGATATTAGCTAAAGAATTGAACTAGTAAGCACAAGTTAGAGATTACAACCTTTATTGCATCTTCAAGAGCCTCTTTTTGTGTTGGACTCCATGCAAAACTCCATTAAGTAAAGGGAACAAGCTTGGTGAAGACTTCCTTCATCAAAGATGATCCACCTTGAAGGTCCCTTCCTTTAGCTCCACACTTCTATCTTGAAGTGAACTGGTGCTCCTAGTTTGCTAATCTAGGAGGCTTAGGATGTAGTTTAGCTCACTAATTATTTTATTCACTAATTTTTTTCCTTTTTCACTAACTAAAGAGGAGGAAAAATAAGAGAGCTTAAGGCTTGAAGAAGAAGAAGAGTTATGAACATATCTCTTAACCATTTAAAAGAATGCTTGCTAAGATATTTCATTCCCTCCAAAATCCTAGCCCTTGGATCTAATCAATCATCTAAGTGTCCACCATCTTCTCTTCCTATCCTACCCTGCTTCCCAGTATACGGAGAAGGAGACATGACGGGCCCGCGACGTCTTTACTCAGAAGTAAACACGTTAAGCGTAAATAAAAGCACAAGAAATGACAATAGATATAAATAAACAACAACTTTTATTGATAACCATTATTTATATACAACTGAAAAGTAAAATACAATGAAGGAAAGCGATGCCCAAATAATGGCACATGAACTAAAAGAAAAGTAAGTACAAGTAGGAATTAGAAATCTGGCTCCTCAGTGAACTGCTCCAAATCGTCCTGGCCGGACTCAATCTCGTGAGAGTCGGGTCCTCCTGACAACATTCCAAAGAAAGAAGAAACATGAATGTCGTCAGCGAACTAGCGCTCAGTAAGTCCCAAAAGATAGAATGAAATAGATAAGTAAAGAGAATAGAATTAGTACAGTGGTTCAAGTATATATTTGTTATGCTAACGTAGTTGTTTATAACTTGGTACAGAATGAGCCAGTGTATACGAGAGGAGTCCAACTTACTCCGTGGACTAAGGTAACTTGTAAGTACAAGGCCCCGTCAAGACCCACAGGACAACGGCACATGATGTTAATGTAGGTATCTTTTAGTGACCATTATCGTGCCACTTTTAGCACATTCCATACCAGTCTACACCTTTAAAATCCCGTAATGTATATTGTATTGAGTTAGAGTTATCAGACTTGCCAAGACCATAGTATAAGTTGTTCTTGTAAACTGATTCAGGATATAAACGGTAGTCATGTAGTCAAGTTCAATATATATCCATGGTTCGGTTAAATCAAGTCATGTTGATTTTGTTTGGGTATTCATGTTCGTTCAGGTTCAAGTATATATTGGATTCATGTTGGATTGGAGTTATGATTGAATTGTATTCATGTTTGGATTGTGTTCAGATTAGAATGAGACTCAGATTGAGTCAGACCCTTAAACAGATTGGATTCCTGAATTGGTTTTGGAGTTATCGGTAACTGCTGCAAATGGACGGCAGGATTTGTGTCTTTTTCCAAGACAATTACCACTTGATAACCCTGTTTTAGATTTTCTACCTTAAATAGGCAAGCACCCACTTTTTCCGGCTCCCTGAGGCTCAAGAGAATTGGTCTCGCTTAAATCTATATTTACTAGGGTCCTTATTGTAATTTAATAATATTTGAGGGGGTTTTATGAAAAATATTTTTAGTATACTTTCAAAATAAATCTCAAGTATTTATTTATATTATTTAGAATTTTCATGGACATGAATTTTATAGAATGAGGTATATTAGTGAATATATATATATATATATATATATATATATATATATATATATAATTTTTGAATAGTTCAATATATTTTAGTGTAAACTTGACCTGTATGGATTCTTGATGGTATTTTCATGAAACTTTAATTCTTTTATTTTGTTTAAAAAACTTGGAATTTATTATATATTAAAAATATGTGATTTAATAATATATATATATATAATTATTAAAAATAAATTTTTATTATTAAATAGAAATTCTCGTTCTTTTAAAAAATTGTATTAAAATTCCATCGAGATCGTATGCTCCGTGAGGAGGTCTGTATCTCGCCCTACTAGTCCGATAGATGTGCGATAACCCGCACCATCCGATTCGGATTCCCCAAAAGTGGGTTGTAGAGGCACAATCGCAAAGAATTTAAAATAACACAATTTAAAGAAATCCGGTTTTTAATAGTTTAAGGTATTTTGATGAAAAGTTGTATTTGTCCCAAAAATATTGTTAAAAGAGAATTGTGCTATGTCAAGATGCGTGTTTGTGAGAGGTAGGTCATTACCCCGTGAGATTTTCTAAAGGTATGCTAAACAAAAGTATTAAAAGATGTCATATGTAAACTTTATGGTATTTAAACGTAAAAACTTAATAAAAGTTGTTTTACATGGAGTTTTAAAATTAAACTTATTTCTAAATATTAGTTAATGTTTAACAGGTATAATAATATGGATGAGTGCTTGTTAAAAAAATTGAAATTTGAATAGAATTAAAGGTCGGTATAACTCCACTTACCGACATGATTTGAAAAGAAGAAGTTTTATGGTAGAAAGAGAGGAAGAGAGGTGAGACTTACAAGTTTAAAGTTTAGAGGAGAGGTAGAGAAAGTGAATGATGGCCTCCGTGGAGTCGCGGGGTCGCCGGAAGTGCTTCGAATCCTCGCCAGAAATGAAACTAGGCTAACTCCACTTGTATTCTTCTTTGCCTTGGAAATTGTGAGAATTTTTTACAAGAGATTGCAGAATGAAGAGGGTTAGGGTATGTGGTTGTATTTATAGTGTGGAATTAGGGTTTTTGAATTGAAAGATTGAATTAAAATGCTTTAAAAATGGGATTTATGATGAAAATCAATTCTCTGGATAATTGCAGAGGAAACAAACAATATGGGAGTAATGGGGTAGGCCAAGAGGTGTTGTGTGCACAACACGGAGACCATTCCCCATGGGGGACCGATGCCGCCGGCCAAAACCTTCATCTCGCCGGCCATTCTTTTGAATGGGACCGTCGGATTGAGGCCATGTGTCCCACTCTGTTCATATAACATTTTGCACATGTTTATTTTATCCGACTTTTCATTTTTACGTGTATTGCAAGTGTAAATTTTTGGGCTTCCAAAAAGTTTAAAAGAAAATTAGTAAAAATAATATGTGGCTGAGGTGATTTGAATACAGGGACTACGTCACAGCAGTGCAAGGTTTTACCAATGAGCTACAAGTGCTTTCTTGCTGTTCTTAAATAAAAACAACATATAAAGTATACCCAGGCTTGCAAATACTCCATTCTGTACATTAACTTTAAAAATTTTGTACAATAAAAACAGAGTCGTTACATTCTACCCTCCTTATAAAAATTTCGTCCTTGAAATTTACAATTATATAAGGACTAGATTACAAACAATTAATGGTATTTTTTACGCATGTCATCTTCTCTTTCCCACGTTGATTCTCCTGGTGAATATTTTTTCCACATTACTCGGACCAAGTTTACTTCCTTGTTCCGTAGTGTCTTCACCTTTCTGTCCAGAATCTCAACGGGTTGTTGCTCACAAGATAGATCTGTCTGTACAATGAGCTTGGAGTGATCAAGAATGTGGTTGGCGTCGCTCACATATCTTCGGAGCTAGGATATGTGGAACATGTTGTGTACTCCTTCCAATGATGGTGGTAGTGCCAAATGGTAAGCCACTTCTCCGACTCGTTCTATAATGTCGAATGGTCCAATAAATCTCGGACTGAGCTTACCACTCTTGCCAAAGAGAATTACTCCACGGTTTAGAGAGATCTTTAAGAACACATGATCTCCCGGTTGGAACTCTAGATGTCAACGCTTTGCATCAGCCCAGTGCTTCTGTCGGTCTTGGGATATGCGCATTCTTTCCTTGATCGTGCGAACTATATCCACAGTTGCCATGATCAACTCTGGTCCAAGGAGTTCCCTATCTCCGATGTCGTCCCAAATTAATGGTGAACGAAACTTCCTTCCATAGAGAGCTGTAAAGGGTTTCGTTCTAATACTTGCTTGGTAGCTGTTATTGTATGAGAACTCCACAAGATATAGGTGATCTTCCCACGATCCTACGAAGTCTAACATATAAGCTCTTAGCATGTCTTCAAGAATCTGAATTGTTCGCTCAAACTGTCCATCTGTTTGTTGATGGTAAGCTGTGCTGAAGTTCACACTCGTTCCCAAGCTAGCTTGCAGACTCTACCAAAACTGCGATCGGAATCTGGTGTCACGATCGGAGAAAATGCAAACCGGTACTCCATGTAATCTCACGATCTCCTGCATGAGTTCATAGGTATCAGAAGTAGTAAGCTATGAAGGATTAAATCTTACTTAGATTCAGACTTACCTCCATGAACTTCTTTGCTAATGTTTCGGTAGATTGGCCAACTCAAAAGGGAATAAAGTGAGACGACTTTATGAGTCGATCCACAATAACCCATACCGCATCGTTACCTTTCGTGCTGCGAGAAAGAGTAGTCACGAAGTCCATGGTAATGTGTTTTCATTTCCATTCTGGAATAGGTAACGGTTGAGTAAACTAGCAGTCCTGTGATGTTTGGCCTTTACTTGCTGACACACCAAACATTTGGCTACACTTCTGGCTACTTCGCGCTTAATTCCATGCCACCAGTAATGTTGCCGAAGATCTTTGTACATCTTTGTACCACCAGGGTGTACTGAGTATGGAGAGCTGTGAGCTTTTTTCATCAACTCTTCCCGAACAGAACCTTGTGGTACACACAATCTGCTTCAGTATCTCAAAGATCCGTCTTCGTAGATGATGAAGTCTGTTCGAAGTCCACTTTCTACTTGTTCTCGGATCTTTTGCAGCTTGACATCACTTGCTTGAGCTGCTTTGATCTGGTTGACAATAATAGACTGAACTTGTAAGTTCATCAAATTCGAAGTGTTACCTGGCATAATCACTTCAATTTCCATCTTGTGCAATTCCTGCTGTAGCTTCCACTGTGCGGTGAGATTCATTGATAGTGGTTGGCGACTAAGTGCATCAGGAACTATATTCACCTTTCCTGGATGATATTGTAGGTTGATGTTGAAGTCCGCCATAAGTTCTAGCCATTTTCTCTGCCGCATGTTCAATTATTTCTGAGTAAACGCATACTTCAGACTTTTGTGGTCGTGTATATATCTACTCGTTCTCCAAGAAGATTGTGGCGCCAAATCTTAAGTGCAAAAATAACGGCTACCAACTCCAGATCATGCGTTGGATAGTTGCGCTCATGAACTTTCAGCTGTCTTGATGCATAAGCTATGATTTTACCGTGCTGGTGTAGAACACATCCTAATCTCTTACCGGATGCATTGCAATGCACAACAAAATCTCCAGATTGGTTCGGTTTGACGAGAATAGGAACTGATGTCAGTCTTGACTTGAGTTCTACGAAAGCTTGTTCATATGCTTCTGACCACACGAACGCTTCATCTTTACGTGTGAGATTGGTCAGGGATGCTGCAATCTTCGAAAAGCTTTCAATAAATTTTCGGTAGTATCCTGCTAAACCCAAGAAACTTCAAATGTCCTTCACTGTCTTTGGTGTCGGCCATTCGCTTACTGCTGATACTTTAGCTGGATTTACGGAGATTCCTTCACCTGAAACGATATGCTCGAGAAATCCAACTTGAGCTAGCCAAAACTTACACTTGCCGTATTTGACATAGAGTTGATGCTGTCGTAAAGTCTTCAGGACAATTCGTAAATGCTCTGCGTGCTCTTTCTGACTTTTAGAATACACCAGGATGTCATCGATGAAGATGACAACAAACCTGTCTAGGTACTCTCGAAAATCTTGATTCATTAGATTCATGAATATGGTCGGTGCGTTGGTCACTCCAAATGGCATCACGAGATATTCGTAATGACCATAGCGAGTCCTGAATGTCGTCTTCGGAATATTAGACTCTATGACTTTCACCTAATGATAACTTGAACGAAGATCTAATTTTGAGAAAATGCAAGACCCACTTAGCTAATCAAACAGATCGTCGATGCGCGGAAGTGGATGCTTGTTCTTTATCGTTACTTCGTTCAGAGCTTTATAATCAACGCACATTCTGTATGAACCTTCCTTCTTCTTCACAAGCAAAAATGGAGATCCACAACTTGAAGTGCTGGGACGAATCCATCCTTTCTTCACAAGTTCGTCCGATTGAGTACGGATCTCCTTCAATTCTTCTGGACTTAACTGGTACGGAGCTTTGATCACCGGTTGTGCGCCAGGTACTAAGTCAATACCGAATTCAAGAGCTCGATCGGGAGGAAAACCTGAGGTGTATTCAGGATATACATCGTCGAACTCTCGAACTATCTCTGGCTTGTCTTCTTCCGCCTAAAGTGTTGCAACTACTGCCTTCTTTGGTTTAGCTTTGTAAGTGCTAGGCTCCAGGGTACGGTCTCCACTCATGAAATAAAAGATCGGATGGTCTGGAATCTCGAACACTACCCTCCTTTTACGACAGTCGATGGTAGCAAAGAAAGTTCCTAGCCAATCCATACCTAAGACAACGTCGAAGTTCGTTATGTCTAGCACCTTGAAGTCAGCATAAAATTCTCTGCTGCAGACGACCACTGGACACAGGTCGTATCCCATGGTTGCCTTTAGAACGTCGTTCCCTGAACTGACATTCCAGCTGGATACAAGTGGTTTGACTGGAATCGCATGAGTTTGGATGAACCGTTGTAACATAAAGCAATGAGATACTTCAGTATCGAATAGTGTTAGTGCAGGAAGGGAAGCTACTAAGATTGTACCTAAGTTGTGTGGAATATGTTTAGGTATAGAAAAGGTATCTTGATATGTATAAAGATCAAAAGAAAGTTTGAAAGAAAGGGAGTTATCAGTGATGACTTGGCAAGTGGCTTCAGCTTCTTCCACAGTCATTGTGAAATCCTGATGCTTAGGTACATTCCTCCTTGCTGGAGGCACATTCCTCTGTCCGTTCATCTGTCCTTGAGGTAGGTTCCTTTATGCATGATGGACTGACGAGGAGGCGGGGCAGGAGGTCTACGAAGAGGTGGAGCTGGAAGAGCAAGATGAGGCGCATGTGCCTGGATAGCTGGCAGCTGCGGAAGGTGAGTGCTGGTCGGGGTGCTGGTGCTGGGGTAAGTCGATGTGGGCAATCTCCAATGGCATGAGTAGATGCGCCACAAACTAAGCACAGGCAGTTAGCACACCTACAGTCCTTCGCCAGATGTCCATTCCTCTTCCAGTAGAAGTAAAGGTTTGGACTGGGCTGATTAAAAGTTACTCCCGGTCTCCTAGGTACAAACGGTGGCCTGAAAGAGGCTCTTCCTGCTGTCTGAGTAGCAGGGCGTTTCACACCGACAGATTGAGATCTGCCTTTTTTCTACACAACTGCCACATATTTTCGGGCAGCCTTCAGTGCAAGGTCGTGGGTTGGGAAATCCCCTGTAGTTAGGGCAGCTTGGATCACCTGGTCCAACCCTTGCTGAAATCTTCGAGCTCCGATCTCAGCAGTCAGTATGAGGTGTGCCGCGAACCTGTTACGGTCTTGTGTTAGCTGTGCAGTATATGATATTAGAAAATTTGAATATTGAGATATATCTTACCTGCTCAACATGGTAAATTCAGTATCATACCCATCCACTGATTTGCTCCACATAGAGCCTTATTGCAGGTGGATGAATTGCTGCTCCATGTCAAAATGGGTAGTCTCGGGAAAATATTTCGCGTCGAACATATCGCGAAATGTCTTCCATTCGATCGGCTGGGCAAGTCAACTTTCTTCAGCTTTCCACCATACTCTGGCGTTATCCGTGAGTTGCAGCTTCGCAACCCATACCCAAGCAATATCTGGCACTTGTGCTTCTGCCAGATCGTCCGCAATCGACTGAGCTCATTCTTCTGCCTCCAAGGGGCTCTCTTTCCCAGAGAATTGTTTAGGATGCAGTGCCCGGGATTGTTTCACACCGGGTGCCTCAGCTTCTTGGCAGTGTAGGAGAATGGCAGTCTGCTGCTGCTATCCCTCCAAGAGCCTCTTGATTACCTCAAGAAATACTGTCTGCTCGTTGATAGGGGCTGCTACGGTAGGTGTAAGTGGTAGAGGTGGTGGGGTGTTGGCGTTCGTGCTCGTATTGTTCGGTGAATCCATAATCTTGATAGAAAAATAGGGTTATGATAGATTCAAGGAATTTGAAATGTAAAGAATGTTTAGTTGCCGATTCTTATAATTCTTGTGATATATTACTTAGAATTCTATGCAGAACTGACCAGCATGGGCCGCCAACAAAACCTGTCGTGCCCCGCTTCCCAGTATACGGAGAAGGAGACGTGACGGGCCCGCGATGTATTTACTCAGAAGTAAACACGTTAAGCGTAAATAAACAATATAAATAAAAGTACAAGAAATGACAATAGATATAAATAAACATCAACTTTTATTGATAACCATTCTTTACATACAACTGAAAAGTAAAATACAATGAAGGAAAGCGATGCCTAAATAATGGTATGTGAACTAAAAGAAAAGTAAGTACAAGTAGGAACTAAAAATCGGGCTCCTCAGGGAACTGCTCCAAATCGTTCTGGCTGGGTTCGAACTCCTAAGAGTCGGGTCCTCCTGACAACATTCCAAAGAAAGAAGAAACAGGAATGTCGTCAGCAAACTAGCGTTCGGTAAATCCCAAAAGATAGAATGAAATAGATAAGTAAAGAGAATAGAATTGGTACAGTGGTTCAAGTATATGTTTGTTATGCTAACGTAGTTGTTTGTAGCTTGGTACAGAATGAGCCAGTGTATACGAGAGGAGTCCAACTTGCACTGTGTACTAAGGTAATATGTAAGTACAAGGCCCCGTCAAAACCCATGGGACAACGGCACATGATGTTCATATAGGTGTCTTTTAGTGACCATCATCGTGCCACTTTTAACACATTCCATACCAGTCTACCCCTTTAAAAACCCGTAATGTATATTGTATTGAGTTAAAGTTATCAGACTTGCCGAGACCATAGTATAAGTTGTTCTTGTAAACTGATTCAGGATATAAACGGTAGTCATGTAGTCAAGTTCAAGATATATATATGGTTCGGTCAAGTCAAGTCATGTTGTTTTGTTTGGGTATTCATGTTCAGGTTTAAGTATATATTGGATTCATGTTGGATTGGAGTTATGATTGGATTGTATTCATGATTGGATTGGGTTCAAATTGGACTGAGACTCAGATTGAGCCAGACCCTTAAACAGATTGGATTCCTGAATTGGTTTTGGAGTTATCGGTAACTGCTGCACATGGACAGCAGGATTTGTGTCTTTTTTCAAGACAATTACCATTTGATAACCCCGTTTTAATTTTTCTACCTTAAATAGGCAAGCACCCACTTTCTCCGGCTCCTTGAGGCTCAAGAGAATTGCTCCCGTTTAAACCTATATTTACCAGGGTCCTTATTGTAATTTAATATAACTTGAAGAGGTTTTATGAAAAATATTTTTAGTATACTTTCAAAATAAATCTCAAGTATTTATTTATATTTTTTAGAATTGTCATGGATGTGAATTTTATAGAATGAGGTATGTATATATATATAATTTGAATAGTTCAAGGTATTTTAATGTAAACTTGACTTGTATGGATTATTGATGGTATTTTCAGGAAACTTGTAATTCTTTTATTTTATTTAGAAACATGGAATTTATTATATATTAAAAATATGTGATTTAATTATATATATATATATATATTATTAAAAATATTTTTATTATTAAATTGAAATTCTCGTTTTTCTTAAAAATTATATTAAAATTTTATCGATATTGTATACTCCGTGATGAGGTCTGCATCTCGCCCTATTAGTCCGATGGATGTGCGCTAACCTGCACCATCCGATTCGGATTCCTCAAAAGTGGGTTGTAGAGACACAATCACAAAGAATTTAAAATAACACAATTTAAAGAAATCCAGTTTATAATAGTTTAAGGTATTTTGATGAAAAGTTGTATTTATCCTAAAAATATTGTTAAAAGAGAATCGTGCTATATCAAGATGCGTGTTTGTGAGAGGTACGTGATTACCTTGTGAGATTTTCTAAATGTATGCTAAGCAAAAGTATTAAAAGATGTCATATGTAAAGTTCATGGTATTTAAAAGTAAAAACTTAATAAAAGTTGTTTTCCATGGAGTTTTAAAATGAAACTTGTTTCTAAATATTAGTTAATGATTAACAAGTATGATATAATAATATGGATGAGTGGTTGTTAAGAAAAATTGAAATTTTAAAAAGAATAGAATTAAAGGTCGGTATAACTCCACTTATCGACATGATTTGAAAAGAAAAAGTTTTATGGTAGAAAGAGAGGAAGAGAGGTAGGACTTACAAGTTTAAAGTTTAGAGGAGAGTTAGAGAAAGGGAATGATGGCCTTCATGGAGTCGCGGGGTTGCCGGAAGTGCTTCGAATCCTCGCCGGAAATGGAACTAGGCTAACTTCACTTGTACTCTTCTTTGACTTGGAAAATTTTGAGAATTTTTTACAAGAGATTTCAGAATAAAGAGGGCTAGGGTATGGGGTTGTATTTATAGTGTGGAATTAGGATTTTGGAATTGAAAGATTGAATTAAAATGCATTAAAAATGGGATTTATGAAGAAAATCAATTCTCTGGATAATTACAGAGAAAACAAACAGTTGGGGGTAATGGGTAGGCCAAGAGGTGTTGTGTGCTCAACATGGAGACCATTCCCCACGGGGGGGCCGATGCCGCCGGCCAAAACCTTCATCTCGCTGGCCATTCTTTTGAATGGGACCGTCGGATTGAAACCATGTATCTGTCTCTGTTCATATGACATTTTGCACATGTTTGTTTTATTCGATTTTATATTTTTACATGTATTGCACGTGTAAACTTTTGCGCTTTCAAAAAGTTTAAAAGAAAAATCAGTAAAAATAACATGTGGCTGAGAGGATTCGAATACAGAGGCTACGTCACAGCAGTGCAAAGCTTTACCAATGAGCTACAAGTGCTTTCTTGCTTTTCTTAAATAAAAACAACATATAAAGTATACTCAGGCTTGCAAATACTCCATTCTGTACATTAACTTTAAAATTTTTGTACAATAAAAACAGAGTCGTTACACTTCCCTCCACTTTCACCACAATGAGAGTGGCTAATGATATGTTCTTCCCTTTGAACAACATAAGTTAAAATGAACCCAAAAGGAAAAAGAAATAAAGAAAAGAAAGTATTAAATTACTTAACATAATCTTTTCCTTATTCTTTACACATAAGTGAGATAAATATAAAGCGACATAATACTAGCAAATACATATAGTAACTTCTTACCCATCTACACCAAGGATCAAAGGCCCACAACCTCAGCGTAACCGACCAACCTTAAGAGATGTGGTCACCAGTCCTACTCGAGGGAACGGACAAACCTACACTTTTCTACTCGGAAGGGCACGCCGACGTACCTTCAGCAAGCGATCCCCATCTCGGCTTCGGGGCCATAGAGATGTCGACCTTGCACCGATCTTTGCACACTTGGAAAATGGTTGAGTTTAACTCGACGTGCGATCGCAAGCTGAAGGACCGGTCGCCGAACTAACGCATCGTGAAAGCAGTACCGCGCAAATGGAGATTTTACCACAAACAAAGTGAAAATACGTACTCAAAGATTCCTACAAAACGATTTCATTCACAAAGGTCGGAAGTCTTTACAGAGGTATTATGGGCTCCCCATCCTTACAAAAATGCCCGGAGGCTTACAAAATTTCAACGCAAAAGAAAATAAGAAGGAGGCGAGGAGATTCAGGCCTCAAGGCCGGGGAGAACCTCGATGAGCTCTTTTTCCACCACGATAGCCGGGGCGGCGGCTTGAAGGTCGGCGCCCACCACAGGAGCCTCGGCGCTAGAAGCCAGGGTGACCGACTTCTCCCCGACGCTCCCACCAAGGGCCTTTCCCTCGGCGGCGCTTCCGAGGGCATTCCCCAACACCTCACCCTAGAGGGGGTACTCTCCCCGGAGATCGCCGTCAGGAAACTCCGGCATTAGGGCCTTGACGGCGTCAAGGGCCACATGCCAAACGAGGGCAGTGGCTCCAGCAATGTCGGTGTAGTACTGGTCCGACTTCTGGTAGTTTTCTACCGCCTTCGACGCTCGGAGGTCAGCACGCCTCACTCCTTCCTTCACTGCCTCGTTCTCCCTCTTGAGGGTGCTCGCCTTCTTCTTCAGGGTGGTGACAAGCACTCTGGCATCTTCCAACTTGGCCTCGGTGGCCTTGTTGGACTCCCTCAAGACCCGGACGGCCTATCGGCAGTTGGCGTTCTCCCGATCCCCAGCCGCCACCCGGTCTTCGAGGGCGGCGATCCTCTCGGACGCCGCTTGCAGCTCCAGCCTTGAGCTCTCCTCCCGCGAGGAGGACTCGCCCGCGATCTGCATCGCCGGGGCAATCTCCTCGTGCTCCATGCTGACGATGAGGGTGCAGTGCTGGAGGACTTGGGGAAAACAGGAGGGGGTTAGAAAGGTATCCGATCCTGCGAGCAAAAAGTACTTAATAAAACCTCGAGAGGGAGGCGGACACTGACTTGCACGGCCTCCTGGGCTATGGCCGCCATTTGAGCCTTGAGGGTCCCCGGGGAATCTTGCCCCCAGCCGACCGCTCCATCTCTGAGAGAAGGCTGTCGGCGAAGGAAAGCCCTGAGGGAACCTCGAAGCGAAGATCCCTTCCTCCACGATGATCAGGGAAGCCAGAGAACGGGGCACCGTCCTGTGGTACCTCTTGAAGAGGAGAGCGGGAGGATCGGTCTCTCCTCCCACCTCCAAGACCCGGGGCTCCTGCTCCCAAGCGCGTTTTCGGCTCTGCTCGGGGCCGGCCTCTGAGGCCCAGGGCATGCTGGAGCTCTTTGTCGGGGCAGACACCGGTGGGGCCGGACTCGACAATTAGCGGGAGGGGCCGCCACCTCCGGCCTTCCTCCCTTTCTTCTGTTCGACCAGGGCCGCCCGAAATTTAGCTAGGTCCATCGGCTCTGCAAAAAAGCTAAAATACAAAGAAGGGTTTAGGAATGCCAGAAAAAGTGGAAGAATACACGAATCTAAACAGCTCGCCTAAAACTCCTAACTTACCTCCAAACTGAGCGGGTGTGAGCCCGGCCTAACTGAGGGCCTGCTCAGACAGCAACACATCGGCCCGGGGGACGGGCTCCCACTCCGACACCGACACCGCGTCGGGATCGTTCGACTAGCTCACCCGTGGGCAGTTGGCCCTGTGCCATTGGATGGGCACAGGCCAATCCTCACCCTCGGATGGCCCGATAAACAAAAACTTCTCCTTCCACTCGTGAATGGAATAAGGTACTGCGACGACCCACGATCCGGCCGCACCTCCCCGGTGCTTTCTAAAAGAAATGTATACCCATCTTGGCTCGTCCTTGCGAGTGCCGGGATGGTTTTTGTAGCAGAGAGAGAAAAGGAGAAGGCTCAGACTGAAAGGGATCTCCCGCAATTTCAACCGGACCAGGAACCCGAGGAGAATCCTCCAAGAGTTTGGCACTAACTGGCCAGGGGCTAACTGAAAACAATATTACTCCGCACTCACCTCGTGGGAGAAAAGCGGGCGCATTCCGGCCCAAAAGGCTTCCTGGTACAAGGCAATCTCCTTGTCCCGTACCTGGTCTGCCCTCCCCCCTCCCCGGCTATACGAAGCGAGTAGCCGGGAGGAATGTGGAAGCGAGCCCGGACGGTGGCAAGCTCGTCTGCATGCCTCAGTATGGAAGACGCGTCATGGACACCCCTAACCTGCGCTTTGGGGATCGTCCCCGTCCCACGGCCCCGGGGAGCATGACTAACCCTAACTTCCCGGGGGGACTCCAACTCGGACGAGGAAGAGGAAGAAGCAGAAGAGGAAGAGGAAGAGGAAGCTGCAGAAGACTCCATAGACTCTACCTCTACTACCCCGACAGACTCCTCAGAGGAAGACATCTAACCTGAGCAGAGGAAGAAGACGTCCGAGAGAAGAACGCAAGAAATCCGACATAAAGAGAAGAGTACCGGGCTAACACGCGAAGGGACGAGGAAATGACTGCGAAGTATGGGCCCTGTGGAGGATCCAACCTCTATTTATAGCAGCCGGTGTACGCATCCTATGGCGCTGATCGTCTCCCGCCAAAACAACACTTTGCAATCAACGACCGTCAACATTCCACCTGTCGCACTCGCATTGGGCGCGTCCCGTCGGGCGCGAAGGACATCGGCGGCCCGTCACGTCAGCCAACAAGCGTCAGACACGTGGACTGGCGCTTCGACAAATGTACGCGCGAATCGGCGCTTCCTCTTTAATGCGAGATCTCTCCCCTCATCCGCTGACGTCATCAAGAAAATACAACTAATTGCCCGGAAATACGCACCGACGATATCTTCAAATAAGAGCTTACCCCGGATGACCGGTCAGACCACTTTCGACCCGACCCATGAATGGGTCGAGACGAGAGGGGGGGCTAATGATGATGCTCGATGCTGGGGATTCCCTAGATCATGACACGTGGCAGATGACGTGTCCCAAGGCTTACAAGAAAGGATCAAGAATGGTACATTGGAAGCATACCCCGGGCCTTCGACCCGAGGATGTTCCCGACCTTCGATGGCCTTCCAGACTACTCCTATGCTCGCCTTATAATGAACCATCGGCCCGCCTCCGAGCCCTCTCACACGCTGAGTTCCCTCAGCCCTCTTGCTCGCCTTCGAGCTATCACAGAACCAAGCTCCCTCGGCCTCCCGCTCGTTCCCGAGCCTCCCGCCGAGCTTAGCTTTCTCGGTTTCATCGACCGACCCACAACACTGATCGCAGGCGTCTCCGCCACGGCTCCGCGAATCTCGCCAGACGCGAGATATGCGCCGCCTATGATCCCGCGTTCCACGCCATCACGCTCCCCCATTAACGAGTATATCTCATCATTAATGGGGAATCCCGTCTTTCACGCGGGCGTAACGCCGGGAGTGTAACGCTAGGGGCGTAACGGCCGGCCTGAATCTCGCGCCCGCCTACCCATGGCTGCCGCTATATAAACCCCTCTCTCAGATGACTCAGGTAAGCGAATTTTACCCCCATAGGCCGCTACTCTGTCCAAATAGCTCGACTAACATAATTGTCGGAGGATCCATGGTGGTACAACCATCCCGGGACTTCCTTGCAGGTAGCTCGGCTTCATTCGAAATCAAGCCCATTGAGATCCACACGCATCAAGAAACAACCCTCAAATCAAATCCCAGTCATCCATTAACGCTCGTAGCAGATTAACGGAAGACAACATTTGAAGGAGATCCTAAGCTACATCAGGAGGTTTCCCTAAGGGAAAAGCCCGAAAGCTTTCCCTTTTATGAGACAACCCTCAACCGTCTCCGATTGGGTCTCCAAAATATATTCCGGAATAATGATAAATATCCTTCATTTTTGGTTGATCTCTAGATCTTTAGGAATAAGAGGGTGGATGACAAAATCTCTTCTTTCTTTTTTGGTTTCTGGGGATACGGCTGAAGGATTGATTCCCTCATCTTTTATTTTATTTTTTTATTTATGGAATTTGGAATTTGATATCTTATTCACTTTTAGGAAAATAAAGCTTTCTCTTTGATTGTTTTTAGAGATGAATAAAAAGAAACCGAGAGAGCAAACAGAAAGAAAAAGCGGACGGCTCAAATCCTAGAATTTTTTAAAGAGAAGAATTGTATTTTATTTTATCATAGGATTGGTTTTATGTAGCCTTTACACTTTTCATTTAGGACTTTGGGTTTTACAATTTTGGCATTTTGCCCATCTTTTTTATATTTATTCATATAATTAAAAAATGCATTAAATTTATTTATTGCAAAAGTCATTTTATTCTCTTAGGGTCTGTTATTGGTTGTGAATTCTTAAGTCCTAGTAGCACAATTGTCCTAATAGAACTTTTACTTGGACTTGGCCTTTTCCTTGAACTTTTTCTTTGATTTTGATTTTTTCTTGGACTTAAACTTGGACAATATTGTAGGATTTTGTATAACATAGCATTAATCTTCTATTTTAATTTTATGACATGCCCATATCATCATCCCCATCACCACCTTCCATCTTCATCATCCCCATCACCTCCTTCTTCATCATCTAAAATATTTTAACCCTGAAATTCAAAGGAATTGACCGGTCAATCTCTCCACAATAAAATCACAGTCATCGTTGCAAGTCAACTCTTTTTCAAATGAAAGACTGAGCTGCCTTGATGTTTATAGCAAGCAACATAAATTATTCATGCACAGTGAGAATCAAACAAAGCAAGTGGTGCAAGCTAAAGATACCTCAGATAATAATGAGGTACAGATGCTCTTTACAATTTGTTCAGAATAGGCAATCTCTCCAAAAATCTAAAACATTTTAATTCACCATTTGTGATCCATTAAACATCATAATATCTTAACCCTGAAATTTAAAGGAAGCATGCCCCAAGTAAAATAAAATTCATCTTCAACAAAGAACCAATTATTCTACCATCACATACAATCGATAAAAACTCTGGCTTCAGAATTGAGTCAATTGAGAGGGCATTTGCACACCGCCATTTTCCAGAACTTGGATACAACTTGCAATAAATAGCATCTTCCCCCATTTTCCATTTTCCAGAACGTGATGACGAAGAAGGTGATGAAGAAGATGCTCAAATTCTTTCAATCTCGTATTCAAGCTCCGAATCGGCTCCCACTCCTCCATCCCCTCCTTCTCTTTCCTCAGAATCCTCCTCTGACGTGTGTCGAATCACGTCAAGATGTTACCTTCCGTAGATCTACTGCAAGCGACGATGGACGGCTGGGATGGAGTTGGGAGTTGCCTCCTGAAGCGTGTGGATCTCAATGGGTTGTGGATTTGAGGTTGAGCCGAGCTACCTGTAAGGAAGTCCCGGGGTGGTTGTACCACCGAGGACCCTCCGACGATCAAGTCAGTGGTGCAAGTCGAGCAGAGTAACGGCTTAGTGTGGAAAGAATTGCTTACCCGAATCGTCTGAAAGAGGGGTTTATGTAGCGATGGCAACAGGCAGACAGGTGCGAGAATTATGCCGGCCGTTACGCCCCTGACGTCACGCCCGCGTGATCGGCGGGATCCCACATTAATGGTGAGGCAGACTCGTTAATGGGGATCGTGATGGCGTGGAACGCGGGACGTGGTCGGCGGATATCTCGAGTATGGCGGGATTCGCGGAGGTGAGACGGATGCGCCTGCGGTCGATGCCGTTGATCGGTCAATTAGACCGAGGAAGATGAGATCGGCGAGAGGCTCGGGGACGAGCGGGAGGCCGAGATATCTTGGTTCTGCTATAGCCCGAAGGCGAGCTGAGAAGGCCGAGGAGGCCAATTATGCAGGGGCTCGGAGGTGAGCCAGCGGTTGTTTATAGGACGGGCATAGGAGTGGTCTGGTCGGTCACTGCGGGTCCTTTCTTGCAAGCTTCGGGACACGTCATCTGCCACGTGTCATGATCTGGGAGATCACCGATATCGAGTATCATCATTAGCCCCCTACTCTCGTCCCGACCTGCTCACGGGTTGGGTTGAGAGTGGTCAGCCAGGTAATCCGAGATGAGCTCCTTTTTGAAGACATCGTCGGGACGTGTTCCCGGGCAGTCTGTCATATTCTCTTGATGACGTCAGCGAATCAGGGGTTAGATCTTCCATTAAAGAGGAAGCGCCGGATCGTGCATACGTTCACCGAAGCGGCAGCCCATACGTCTAGCGCTAGTTGGATGATGTGACGGGTAGCAGATTTCTGGCGTCCGTTTGGATATGACCAATGCCCGTGCGACAGGTGGAGCGATGGTGGCCGTCGGATGCGATGAGTCGTTTCGGCGGGAGATGACTGTCGCCGTTGGATGTGTACGCCGGTAGCTATAAATAGAGGTGGGGTCCCCCTCAGGGCCCATATCTCTTCATAATTTCCTCGTCTTGGGTCTTGTTGGCTCGGCGTTCTCCTTCTTAGGCCGGGATACCAACGTTTTCTCTTCCGAGGACGCATCCTCTCAATCAGATTAGATGTCTTCTTCTGAAGAGTTTGTAGAAATAGATCGGGTAGAGTCTAGGGAGCCCCCCCGTAGATTCTTCTTCTTCTTCTGCATCTTCTTCTTCAGCTTCTTCCTTCACTGAGTCGAAGTCCTCTCGGAAAGTTAGGGCCAGATCCTCTTCCCGGGGTCACGCGACAGGTGTGGTTCCCAGAGCGGAGGTTGTGGATGCCCCCGGTGTGTCATCCACGGTAAGGTATGAGGATGAGATCGCCACCGCTCGGGCTCGTTTTCATATTCCTCCCGGCTATACGCTACGTTTGGCCGAGGAAGGGGAGAGGGAAGATCAGGTGCGGGGTAAGGAGATTGCTCTGTACTTAGAAGCTTTTTGGGCCGGAATGCGTTTGCACTTCTCTCCCGAGGTTGTTAGAGCGCTGAACCATTTTGGGTTATCCTCGGGCCAGTTAATGCCGAACTCCTGGAGGATTCTCCTCGGGTTCCTAGTCCGTTTGAAGTTGCGCGTGATCCCTTTCAGGATGAGCACCCTCAGCTCTTCTCTCTGTTACAAAAGTCACCCCGGCACTCGCGCGGGCGAGCCGAGGTGGGTGTACATCTCATTCAGGAAACGACAGGGAAGTTTTGCCGGGCCGGGGGTCGTCATCATGCCTTCTTCCATCCACGATTGGAAGAAGAAGTTTTTCTTTATTGGGCCGCCCGAGGGTGAGGACTGGCCCGTGCCCACCCAGTGGTCTAGGGATAGGTGTAGGCGAGAGGGTCAGTCGAGCGATCCTGACGCGCTGAAAGTGGCGGAGTGGGACCCATTCCTCGGGCTTACGTACTACTTTCTGAGCAGGCCCTTAGTTGGGCTGGGCTCAGCCCCGCCCAGTTCGCGGGTAAGTTAGGAGTTTACAAGCGATCTGTTAGACTTGCGTTTATTTTACTTTACTTGCATTGCTGACTCTATTGTACCTTGTCTTGTGCAGAACCCATGGACGAGAGAAAATTACGAGCAGCCATGCTTGAGCAGAAGAAGGGATCAAGGGCTGGAGGTGCCAGCTCCTCCCGCCCGAAGTCGGCCCCTGCTCCCCCGGCAGCTGCTCCACCCAGGCGTTCGAGTGCGGCCCGTGCCCCGGAGCCTAGCCAAACGCCGAGCCAGAAGAGGGTTCGGGTGCAGGAGGCCCGGGCTGCGGAGGTAGAGACTGGCTACCCGGCGCCGTCCCTCAAGAGGTTTCACCAGACGGTTCCGCGAACCCCGGCAACCCCGATCCTGGTGGACGAGGGGAACCTCCGCTTTGAGGTGCCCTCGGGGCTCTCCGTTGCCGACAGCCTGCTGGCACAGATGGAGAGGTCGGCCGGGGGCAAAATCCCTCGGGGGACTCTTAGGACGCAAATGGTGGCCATCGCCCAAGAGGCCGTGCAGGTTAGTGCTCGCACCTCACTTGGTTTTCACCCAGCATCTCGTTGTTCTGGCGTTTGATGCCTCTCCTTTTCTTTCCGACCCCTCTCTGATTTCTTCAGGTCCTCCAACACGTCGCCCTTGTCGTCCAAATGGAGGACGAGAAGATTGCCCCGGCGATGCGAACCGCGGGCGAGTTCTCTTAGCTGGAAGAAAGCTCGAAGTTGGAGCTGGAGGCGGCGGTGACGAGGGTCGCTGCCCTCGAGGACGAGGTGGAGGCCCGGAAGCAGGAGGTGGTGGCCGGAAAGCAGGAGGTCGCCAGGCACCGTGAGGCCGCCCGGGCCTCCGAGGCCAGGCTTCAGGACTCCAACGTGCTTGTCGGCACCCTGAAAAAGTCGGCGAGCTCCCTCCGGAAGGAGCTAGAGGCGGCTACAGAGGGGACGAAGCGAGCCGAACTTAGAGCGTCGAAGGCGGTGGAGAACTATAAGAAGTTGGACCATTTTTACGCCGACCTAGCCACAGCCTCTACCCTTATCTAGCATGATGCCCTCGACGCCGTTAAGGCTCGGATGCCGGAGTTCCCTGACGAAGAGCTCCGGGGTGAATATCCTCACGGGGATGACGTGCAGGGGAATTCCCCAGGAAGCGCTGCCGGGGAAGAGGCCCCCGGCGAAGGTGGCGCCGAGGCTCCTGCGATGGGCACCGATCCTCAAGATGCAGCCCCGGTCGCAGTGGACGTGGTGATCCTCGAGGTTGCCCCCAACCCTGAGGCCTGAAATCCCTCGTCTCCTTATATTTTTGTTGCTTTGGGAATCATGTAAGCCTCCGGACGCTTTTGTAAGGCCGGAGGGCCAATAATACCTTTGTAAACACTTTTGACTGAAGTATTTTTGCGGTGTTCGGTGTAGTCTTCCCTTTTGCTTGTTGTTAAATCTCTTTTTGCACGGTGCTGAGCTTGGAGAATTTCATTTGGCGACCGCACGTCGAGTTGAATTTAGCCATTTTGCCAACTGCCTAAGTGTGCAAAGGTCGGTGTGAGGTCGGTATCTTCGTATGGCGATCATACGTCGAGTTGAATTTAACCATTTGCCAATTGTGCGAAGACCGGTGAAGGGTGTGCAAAGACTGGTGAAGGGTTAGTATCCCCATGGCCTCGAAGTCGAGGTGTGGATCGCTTAGACGTGGATGGCTTCTTGGCGAGGGCTTAGATCCCTGGCGTCATGGGGTAGGGAGCTTCCAGCCAGGGATAACCGGGCAGAGGCGAGTCCGGTTGCCTCTTGGTGAGGGCTTCGATCCTTAGCGCGGGGAGGGTCGTGAGAGGCCTGCTAAGGATGGACCGAGCAGTGAAGCTGCTTAGCTGCCTCTTGGTGAAGGCTTCGATCCCTGGCGTCGTGGGGTAGTGAACTGCCAGCCAGCCGAGGAAGGGCGAGCCCGGTTGCCTCTTGGTGAGGGTTTCGATCCTTAGCGCGGGAGGGGCCATGAGAGGCCTGCTAAGGACGGGCCGAGCAGGGTTACTGCTCGGCACCATTTGGTGAGGGCTTTAATCCCTGGCATTGTGGGGTAGGAAACTACCAGCCAGGGATAACCGAGCAAGGGCGGGCCCGGTTGCCTCTTGGTGAGGGCTTTGATACTTAGCGCGGGAGGGGCCGTAAGAGGCATACTAAGGACGAGCCGAGCAGAGTTACTGCCCGGTGCCTCTTGGCGAGGGCTTTGATCCCTGGCGTTGGTGGGTAGTGAACTACTTGCCATGGATGACCGAGCAGGGTAGCTGCTCAATTGCCTCTTGGCGAGGGCTTTGATCTCTGGCGTTGCGGGGTAGGGAGCTACCAGTCAGGGATAACCAAGCAAGGGCGAGCCCAGTTGCCTCTTGGTGAGGGCTTCGATCCTTAGTGCTGGAAGGGCCGTAAGAGGCCTGCTAAGGATGGACCGAGCAGTGAAGCTGCTCAGTTGCCTCTTGGCGAGTGCTTTGATCCCTGGCGTTGCAGGGTAGGGAACTGTTAGTTATATGTATACCCTAGAGGCCATTACTGTACATACGATATATATTGTAGTGGATGCTTGCACATATATAGGGAGGACTTTTTTGCTCGACATGATAGTATGCTATCTGGTTGCAATTTATCTTAACATGTACTATGATTGTCTCCATGTTACATGTTGATAAACCCCTTAGGATGAGTACTTGACTACCAGGATTATGATGTAGATCATACTAGTGGGGACAGTATAGTCTCTAAGTATATCCTTCAAATGTTCTTAATCGTAGGTGTATCGAGACAGGGCATCGATATACCAGAGTAGACTAGCGTATAGCTTCTCGACCCATGTAGATGGGCGACGGATGATCCTATATCCATTGGTGTTTGACATCAGAGACAGTATACGGGTGCTCAGTGGAGACTGGGTACACTGAACGGACTCGCCGAGAACTCCCAGATGGTATTATACCTCACGTTAGATGGCAGTTCTCTGGTGACACAGGTACAGCTTAATCTGTAGACCCGAGATCGTCATAGAGTCTTATGTGATTCCTACTGTACTTTGATTTCCACCTTACCACGTTCAAGAGAACGTGCAAAACGGTGGCTTTTGGGTACAGTCCCGAGTCACATGGAGGCAATAAGCGATAGGAGGGGTTTCGTCTCTCCCGGTATTGGGAGTTGATGTTGCGCTGTGCTCGATTGGCTATAACAGGAAGTCCTTGGCTAAGGCTGCTTCAGAGATATACTGGTAAGTGTTAATAGTAGTTTCTCGACCCGCTATGAGCCTCATATCGATACGACTTATCGAGTTACTGGGGTCTGGCGTTTACCAACCCTAGACGAGATATGCGACATATCAGACGAAGAGACCGGACTGTACGGTAGTGTTACTGATTGGATTCGCAGGAGTACGAGCAGGCTTGCTTGTTGATCTTCTGATCGCTCAATACCCGGGTGGCCGTTACGTTTAGCAGACCGCTTGCGGCTTGTGGGTGTTTGATATGATCATCACCTACTGCCGGCGTATTGACGAGTCTTTAGAGTCCTACATAGGGGTTTCCTGGCTCAAGCGAAACGGAGTAGGAGCACATATGTGATATGTGCGGGATCGAGATTGATACGATATGAGATATCGTATTGTATTCTCGCGATTTATGACATTGGTCGGTTATATGCGATATAGCCGGGTTATCGGATCAAGTGTTGATTCAATAAGTTGTTACACATGATATTAGTCGGTTATATGTGATATAGCCGGATTATTAAATCAAGAGTTAATTTAATAATTTAATGTATAATTATATATTTGATATATTACATTATATTAACTAGTATTATCTCACTTAAGATATCTTTTCTCACTTGATATGCACATTGTATATATGTGATATGTATATTTGTGTACATGAATTGTATCATGGTTGATGATACATGCAAGATGGGTGTATGAGACTTAAACCATGCTAGGGTTAAGTTAGGGTTTTATTTATTTCTTAAGAAATAACAAAAGAGTGAAGACTTGGTCAATATTGTCAACCTTGGATGAAGCTTGTAGAAATATTGACAAAGTCCACTCTTTTGTCATTCCTTAGGATATTTTTGTTAACCCAACCCTTAACCTTACCCCTTGGTTAATTCACTACATGAGTTAGGCATGTGGGCATAACTCACCCATGGTTGCAATAATTCATTTGGATAATGAATTCATGAGATGAGTTCACATCTTCTTCTTCTTCCTCAAAGCTTTTTAGCTTCAATGGAGATGTGAGAAAATGAGTGAGAAAATCAAATCTAAAGTGAGCCCACTTTCTACTTCATCATCCTCTACTACTTGTCATTTAGTATAGGGTGTTTGCTTCACTAATTTCATGATTAGTGAAGAGATAGCTTGGGTTAGTGTCTCCTCGACGTAGATCATCTTCGGCCTCGAAGTCTTCGATGCAAGCACGTTCGTTTCTTCAAGGGAGCCTCTCTAGAGTCCGGAGTTCATGATCGCAGCGGAGGGACTACTACACGGAGCTATTGAAGTGAAGGACCGGTCTATAAAGGTTGTATTCCTTGCTCACTTAAGATGTAAAGTATTTACATTTGTTATTCCGTCGATTTATTGTTAACGATTCTTAGTTAGGGTAAGCTAAAACGGCAAATTTTTGAATTTGGCATGGACGATACCTCCCGAAACCTTACTGCCATCTTAGGTGACCCTGCAGTGGTATCAGAGCCATGCTAGAAATTTATACGGATTTTGTTAAGATTACGAAACCGAAACAATTCCGAAACTTGCAACGCGAAACTCAAGTTTCTGTCGATTTTAAATGTTGTTCAAAAAAAAGTTTCAAACAAGTACAGAGTGATGTATGATATATATCATGAACACTGTGAAAATTGCAGGGCATTCCCAAAAATTTTGGCCAGCCACATGTAGTATGATCTTGACCAAAACCGAGCACCCCCCCTGAAAATTTTTGTGTTTTCCAAAAACTTGGTTTTGATGTTTCAGATGTTGTTTATTTTTGCTAATTTTGCATGTGATATAATCTTACACTATAAACAATTCGGAGTGTTTCGTACTCGTATTTTAACATTGTTTCGGGTTATTCGCATGTTATCTAGGCGAAGTTAAAAAGTTCGAAAGAATGTCAAAAACCCATTTGTTCCCCTCCGAAAGACGGCTCGACATGACGTCTTGCCTGAGATTAGGGGCAGATACTAATTGGTGCTATCCGTTTACCTCTCCGAAGATGCCAAGTTGATTTATGGCACCATGTATCGAAGGTTTAAACGGATGCGTCCGATGTAGCAGACTTCGTCAGATTCCCCCTCGCTTGAGGGGTTTTTGATTGTGGGGATGCTCTTCCCTGCAGGCGCAAGCCCCTGCAGTTAATTACGCTACCGCATTGCGATAACAACTTTCTCCTTCTCCAGATGGTCACTTCGTGTCGTGTGTGTTTGTTTTATTTGTGGTTGCCCGTGGATTGTATACGGAGACCAATTTATGTCGTTGCCCGTAGGACGTGGATTAGTCCAAATCCGTGTTTTCTTAGATTTGGGTTTGGGGTTTTGGTTTGAGGATACGTTAGCCATATTTGAGGCTAAGATCAACTCAAACGTTTGTTAAGGATACGTTAGTCCAGTTTGAGACTAAGATCAACTTAACGGAATCGTTTAGATCCGACAAAAGAGCATTTGGGGGCTCTATTGTTCCAGTTTAGGGACATAGTGGTCCATTGAATGTATGGCCGTCGGGACCCGTCACCTCTCTGACGACGTTGAAGGATTACAACGACAGGTGTCAGAGGAGTTCAGAGATGTACCCTTGAACCAAAGTTGATTGGGGGATTTATAGTCCAATTTGGGACTAAAGTCTGTTTGAAGGTTTAAGGATACGTTAGCCATATTTAAGGCTAAGATCAACTTAAACGGTTGTTAAGGATACGTTAGTCCAGTTTGGGACTAAGATCGACTTAACGAGATCGTTTAGATCCGACAAAAGAGCGTTTGGGCTCTATTGTTCCAGTTTAGGGACATGGTGGTCCAATACATGTATGGCTGTTGGGACCCGTCACCTCTCTGACGACGTTGAAGGATTACAACGACAGGTGTCAGAGGAGTTCCGAGATGTACCCTTGGACCAAAGTTGGTTGGGAGACCTGTAGTCCAATTTGGGACTAAAGTCTGTTTGAGGGTTTAAGGATACGTTAGCCGTATTTGAGGCTAAGATCGACTTAAACGTTTGTTAAGGATACGTTAGTCCAGTTTGAGACTAAGATCAACTTAACGGGATCGTTTAGATCCGACAAAAGAGCGTTTGGGCTCTATTGTTCCAGTTTAGGGACATGGTGGTCCATTGCCAGTTTAGGGACATAGTGGTCCATTGCATGTATGGCCGTCGGGACCCGTCACCTCTCTGACGACGTTGAAGGATTACAACGACAGGTGTCAAAGGAGTTCCGAGATGTACCCTTGAACCAATGAGTTGGTTGAAAGAGCAGATGTGCTCAGTTCAAGATGATTTGAGGACTTATGGCCAATTTGGGCTAAGTCCAATTGTGTTTGAAATATTGGCTCTCTGCTGGTCCATTGAAGGAGAGGCTTCGCCTCTAGAAACTTAGCCAATTGGGCTAAAGCTAGTGTTAAACACTAAAGGTCAACAGTGTTGAACACTGGGAATAAGATTAACAAGTTAGTGTTAAACACTAAAAGATAATCAGTGTTAAACACTAGCAACAGGGCTTTCAAATTAGTGTTAAACACTAAAGCAAATCAGTGTTAAACACTGGTAATCAGAGATTTCAAATTAGTGTTAAACACTAAGCAAATCAATGTTAAACACTTAGGACAAAGTCTTCAGATTAGTGTTAAACACTAAGGAGAGAGGGGTCACGTGTGGACACGTGAGAGCGCCCTGATTCCCTTTATTTTATTCTGCAGATCAGTGTTTAACTCTTTTAATTCTGGCGGCCATCACGTGTGGGCACGTGATGGAGGCCCCTGCTCTGGTCTGTTAGAATGCTCATTAGGGGTCACGTGGTGACACGTGAGGGCGCCCTAAATGTGGAGCCAGATCTCCTTTTGGTTTATCCTCAAATCTGCGAACAAGTGTTAAACACTTTTATTTTTATTTTAGAGCATCACGTGTTGGCACGTGATGGGGATCTGTGCGCCAATTGTTAAAGCATTTGCTGAGGGGTCACGTGATAACACGTGAGAGCGCCCAAAGCTTTCATTTCCTTTGCTTTTTCTTTCTGCGTTTTGGAAGTCACGTGGAGCACGTGATGACATCAAAAAGTGGGGCCAGATCCCCTTTATTTTGTTCTGCAAATAAGTGTTAAACACTTTTAATTTTCATAGCCATCACGTGTGGGCACGTGACGTATACTCATGCCCTGATTTATTAGAACATTTATTAGGGGTCACGTGGTAACACGTGAGAGCGCCCAGAATTGTTTCTGCCTTTGCTTTTGTTCCATATATAATGAGGGTCACGTGGGAACACGTGGGGTGATGCTTCAAAGTTCTTTGTAGGGGATCTTTTCAAGAGTCACGTGGAGGCACGTGACCCTAGTTCTTTTCATGAAAAAGATCTTTTAAGAATTGAATTCTTTGTAGGGTTAAACCCTAATTATGATTTTGGAGGAATTAAATTCCTATCGTGAAAGAATTAAATTCTTATTTAGGATAAAACCCTGATTTCTTTTCAAAGGAATTAAATTCCCAGATATGTAAAAGAATTAAATTCTTGATTAGGGTTAGACCCTAGTTTTGTTTTAGGAGAATTAAATTCTCAAAACTCAATTCCCCTTCTAAGTTTAGGATCTGCATGGCAGGATCTCAACCCGATGAGAATTAAATTCTCATCCTATGGGGAGATGTGCTCTGTACAGATCTTCAACCAGAAGAAGAACTAAGTTCTTCTTTTTTTTTTATAAGAGTTAAACTCTTGAATTTTGAGAATTAAATTCTCTTTATTGAAGTTTTGATCCTTTTTCCCTTCTCACCTAGGGTTTTTTCTTTGTTGAGAATTAAATTCTCCTTTTTTTCTTCTCTGTTGAGAATTAAATTCTCCTCTCTCTGTTTTTCTCTCTGAAAAAGTAGATCCCCCTCTCTTCTCTTCTTGGCTCCTATTTATAGGAGAAGGAAGAGAATCAATTTGTTTAGCAAATCTCTCATTGAAAGATTTGATTTGTATGTTGAGATATTTGATTTATATTTATCATTCATCTGGGTCTTTAGATTGTTAAGTGAATTTTATTCACCATTGGATTTTAAATCCAAAGATATCCCTTTGTTATCTCGGTTAGATTTAGGGGGGAAATCTTTCCAAGTCCAAGATTATTCCATAAATTGGTGATTTTTAATCACCCTCGGATTTTTAATCCAACGGTCCCCATAGACCCTTTATGTTTGGAAAGATTTAGAAAATTTTAGAATTTTAATTCTATTAACTGTAAGGCTTTCGAAACCAGTCACGTGCTGACACGTGACCCTTGGTCACGTGTGAGCACGTGACCCCCCAATTGAGTTCTTTAACGGCCGCTTGTTTATGTTGTTGTTTTAACCATCACGTGTCAACACGTGACCACTGGTCATGTGTAAGCACGTGATACTTCGTTGAGGTATTTTCTGACTTTTAGAATTAAATTCTATTCATTATTTTAGAGGCCTTACAAGCCCATCACGTGTCTGCACGTGACCCATGGTCACGTGTGAGCACGTGACGCCCCATTGGGGTCTTTTCTGAGTTTTAATTATATCTTTTAACTTCTCCAGCGGGTTCTTAAAGGCCCATCACGTACGGACACGTAATGCCTCATAACTTTTGATCCCGGATGAATTACGAGGCCCATAATATATCAAATCGAAGGATTTTTAGAGCCGCTTTCGATACCATCAGAATTTATCTGTTTCTCATTCGGGAGTTTGTCAAAAAATAGCCCGGAAGATACTGGTTCCCATTTTCTTAAGCGTATCGCCGCCATTTGATACCTTGGGCTCTTTTGCGCAGAAATTTTTGGCGGGAACAAATGCCCCCCACTACTTTGCCCACGTAAGTATTTACGTGGGTGAAGTAGTGCAAAGTAATGCATAGCGTATGACCAGTTTCGGGTTGGTATATTACTTTCAGAATCTTGATTTGAGAAGATAACGAGCGGACACAAGCGTCGTCATTTATCATTGACTCAAATCTCGACTCTTAAGAGATATAGTTCCAAACCCTTAACTCCATGAGCCGCACCCTTCTATCTCTTTATATCTTACTCTGGAGTGAAGTAGTTTATATGCTCATGCGTAGCTTTTCCATTTCAATGGCATATAGCTTTGGCGAGTGTGGCTCATAGATAGTCCATCTTGACCTCTTTGCAGGGCAGTGATGGCTTAGGAGACAGGGTTAGGATTTGCCACCTAAGACTTTTCAACTTTATGAGCCGTGAGAGTCTCATAAAGACTTTTCTCCCTACGGATCGAGAGGATCTCGTAGGTGTATTTTCTCCTTAGGGGTCGTGAGGACTCCTAAGTGTGTTTTCTCTCATAAGTCGTAAGGATCCTATAAGAGAATTTTCTCTCTTACGAGTCGAGAGGACCCGTAAGCGGTTGTTTCCCTCCTTGTCGAGATTCGACTTCGGAGAGTGAGACCCGTGGATAGTATGCAAGAGACCATTTTGGGCCGACTTGCAGGATCCCAGTGCTTAGGAAACAGGTTTTTTAATCCCTACTGCCTAAGGCTTTATCTCACGAGTCGAGACGAATCGAGAAGTTCACGCAAAGACATCAATTTCCTCACGAGTCGAAACGAATCGAGCAGATCTCGCAAGAATATCCTAACGTCACAGTGAACCTCTGCTCTTTACAACAGAAGTCCGTTAGGGTCTGTGGTACTTAGGGTTTTGGCCATCGTACCATCGCATGAGCTGATGTATTCCTCGATAGGCAATCGTGCTGTTCGAGTAGCCCTGCGACTGCCATGTCTCTGATCCCTTCGGGGGCTGGACAAGACGTCTTCAAGCAATCCTCCTTGGCAGTTTGACCGTCAGAAGAGCAAGCGCTAGGAATTTGCCATGCCGCTTTTTACTTGAGGTTAGGCTTATTTTGGAGAGCCCCGATGAGTCATAACCACTCCGCGCTGGTGTGGGATGATCTCCGATAGTCTTTCAGGCTTTATATGACTTGCCGTTAAGACCCTGAAGCTAGGAATTTGGCCTTTGCTTCGTTTGCTGGCATTGCGTCCTCTGTATCGAGACGAATGTCGTGGTTGTCTCTAGGTTGCTGATGAACCGTCGAGGTTTGGAACCAGGGATTTCGCCATGACTCCTTTCGGTGATGTTGCGTCTGCTGTGTCGAGACGAACGTCGAGGTGGTGATCACTCCATGTTGGTATGAGATGATCTCTGAATGTCTTTCCGGTTTTATATGACTTACCGTCAAGATGTTGAAGCAAGGAATTTGGCCTTCGCTTCGTTTGCTTTGTCGCGTCCGAATCCTGCTGGGGAAGAACGCTGGGGTGACATTTCATCTGCTGTATCGAAACGAACGTCAAGGTGGTGACCACTCCGCGCTGGTGTGGGATGATCTCCGATTGTCTTTCAGGCTTTATATGACTTGCCGTCAAGACCCTGAAGCTAGGAATTTGGCCTTCGCTTCGCTTGCTGGCATTGCGTCCTCTGTATCGAGACGAATGTCATGGTTGTCTCTAGGTTGCTGGTGAACCGTCGAGGTTTGGAACTAGGGATTTTGCCGTTGCTCCTTTTGGTGATGTTGCGTCTGCTGTATCGAGACGAACGTCGAGGTGGTGACCACTCCACGTGGGATGATCTCCGGTGGTCTTTCAGGCTTTATATGACTTGCCGTTAAGACCTTGAAGCTAGGAATTTGGCCTTCGCTTCGTTTGCTGGCATTGCGTCCTCTGTATCGAGACGAATGTCGCGGTTGTCTCTAGGTTGCTGGTGAACCGTCGAGGTTTGGAACCAGGGATTGCCGTGACTCCTTTCGGTGATGTTGCGTCTGCTGTGTCGAGACGAACGTCGAGGTGGTGATCACTCCATGTTGGTATGAGATGATCTCTGAATGTCTTTCCGGTTTTATATGACTTACCGTCAAGACGTCGAAGCTAGGAATTTGGCCTTCGCTTCGTTTGCTTTGTCGCGTCCGAATCCTGCTGGGGGAAGAACGCTGGGGTGGCATTTCATCTGCTGTATCGAAACGAACGTCAAGGTGGTGACCACTCCGTGCTGGTGTGGGATGATCTCTGATTGTCTTTCAGGCTTTATATGACTTGCCGTCAAGACCCTGAAGCTAGGAATTTGGCCTTCGCTTCATTTGCTGGTATCGCGTCTGCTGTATCGAGACGAATGTCGTGGTGGTGATCACTCCATGTTGGTGTGAGGACTAGGATCCGCTTTGGATGTTTCCCACAGGTTCGAAGAGTGACATTGTCCGCGTTCCACGTGACCAGGAATTTTGCTCTAGATGCTTCACACGGGTTCACTGCCGTGTTAGGCGAGGACTAGGCTCAGCTCTGGATGCTTCGCACGGGTTCACTGCCGTGCTCTGTGAGGACCAGGATCCGCTCTAGACGTTTTCCACGGGGTCAAAGAGTGACGTTATCCGCGTTCCACGTGACCAGGAATTTTGCACTAGATGCTTCACACGGTTTCATTGCCGCGTTAGGCGAGGACTAGGCTCCGCTCTGGATGCTTCACACGGGTTCACTGCCGTGCTCTGCGAGGACCAGGATCCGCTCTGGACGTTTTCCACGGGGTCAAAGAGTGACGTTATCCGCGTTCCACGTGACCAGGAAGTTTGCACTAGATGCTTCACACGGGTTCACTGCCGCATTAGGCGAGGACTAGGCTCCGCTCTGGATGCTTCGCACGGGTTCACTGCCGTGTTCTGC
Source organism: Agapanthus africanus (assembly GCA_030015575.1). Lineage (NCBI taxonomy): Eukaryota > Viridiplantae > Streptophyta > Magnoliopsida > Asparagales > Amaryllidaceae > Agapanthus > Agapanthus africanus. Next base: position 888,038,205 of record JASDDO010000024.1, on the reverse strand, counting down.
GAGGACCAGGATCCGCTCTGGATGTGTTCCACGGGGTCAAAGAGTGACGTTATCCGCGTTCCACGTGACCAGGAATTTTGCACTAGATGCTTCACACGGGTCCACTGCCGCGTTAGGCGAGGACTAGGCTCCGCTCTGGATGCTTCGCACGGGTTCACTGCCGTGTTCTGCGAGGACCAGGATCCGCTCTGGACGTTTTCCACGGGGTCAAAGAGTGACGTTTTCCGCGTTCCACGTGACCAGGAATTTTGCACTAGATGCTTCACACGGTTTCACTGCCGCGTTAGGCGAGGACTAGGCTCCGCTCTGGATGCTTCACACGGGTTCACTGCCGTGCTCTGCGAGGACCAGGATCCGCTCTGGACGTTTTCCACGGGGTCAAAGAGTGACGTTATCCGCGTTCCACGTGACCAGGAATTTTGCACTAGATGCTTCACACGGGTTCACTGCCGCGTTAGGCGAGGACTAGGCTCCGCTCTGGATGCTTCGCACTGGTTCACTGCCGTGTTCTGCGAGGACCAGGATCCGCTCTGGACGTTTTCCACGGGGTCAAAGAGTGACGTTATCCGCGTTCCATGTGACCAGGAATTTTGCACTAGATGCTTCACACGGGTCCACTGCCGCGTTAGACGAGGACTAGGCTCCGCTCTGGATGCTTCGCACGGGTTCACTGCCGTGTTCTGCGAGGACCAGGATCCGCTCTGGGCGTTTTCCACGGGGTCAAAGAGTGACGTTTTCCGCGTTCCACGTGACCAGGAATTTTGTTGATTATATCCGCATTTCACGGAGTTAGGATTTGACTCTCTGTGGGAGTACATCGTCGAGTTATGGAACTGGGAGTTGCCGCTGTTCCGCTTTGCTTGATGATGTGTCCGCTATGACGAGACGAGTGTTGAGGTGGAGCTAGGATTTTCCGTCACTCCGCTTCGCTGACCATGAGGTCTTTTATTAACTTTGCATGTACATCTTGCTGGACTGCGAAGGAACGCCGTTGTTAACGTTGCGTCTGCTGTAACGAGACGAATGCTAAGACGGAGTTGGGATTTTGCCATCGCTCCGCTTGATGGTGTAACACCTTTGCGCTGCTGGAATGAGGAGGCACACCGTTGTTGGTCTCCAGGCTACAGATGTGGCCGTTGAGATTTGGGACTAGGGCCTTTGCCATGGTTCCGTTTCGTTGCGACTTTGAGGTCGATTGTTGACGTCATGTCTGTATCTGGTCGGAGTGAGGAGAAACACAGTTGGTGATCTCTAAGTTGTCGATGTTGACGTCGAGACCCTGAAGCTCGGGATCTTCGTTTGCTTCATTTGTTGACGTCGTGTCTGTAATATTGCGACAAATGTCGAGATTGTCTCTATGTTGTCTATGAATCGTCGAGATTAGGCTTCGCTTTCTGATGGAGCCTGTTGGGGAGGTATGGTTCCTTCTTCGTTTGTGCCCCTGGATTGTATACAGGGATCGATGTGATTTCACCTGTAGGGCAAAAAGTTTCATTCTTTCATTTTTTTATTCTTTCCGCGATGCTCTATCATTTCAGCTTTTTATATCGCGAAAATCGCTATTGCCCAATCATTTCGGCTATTTTTCGCGGTGCCCAATCATTTCGGCTATTTTTCTTTTCACTCGCTGCTTTTTATTGCGAGTTGCCCAATCATTTCGGCTATTTTGCATGCATACATTTTTACTTGCTGATTTTGTTTGCAAGTTGCCCCATCATTTCGGCTATTTCGTATGCATTTTTTTTTTGGCTCGCTGATTTTTTTTTTTGCGAGTAGGGGATTTGGGATATGATACCAATCTTGGCATCAGCATCGCTGCGACTGGAATATTGCCAGGAGCGAATCATCATTTGCCGTAAAAGGACTTGGAATTTGATACCGGTCTAGGCATCAGCATCGCTGCAACTGGGATATTGTCATGAGCGAATCATCATCTGCCATGAAAGGACTTGGAATTTGATACCGATTTAGGCATCAGCATCGCTGCAACTGGAATATTTACAGGAGCGAATCATCATTTGCCGTAAAAGGACTTGGAATTTGATACCGGTCTAGGCATCAGCATCGCTGCAACTGGGATACTGCCAGAAGCGAATCATCATTTGCCTCTGTCGATGTTGAACAAAGGTGGCTTAGTAAACAGGGTTAAGGGTCCTGTCGACTAAGGCTTTTGACTTCATGAGCCGTAAGGGTCTCACAAAGGTATTTCTCCCTACAAGTCGTGAGGATCTTGTAGGTGTGTTTTCTCCTTGGGAATCGTGAGGATTCCTAAGTGCATGTTCTCTTGTAAGTCGTAAGGATCTTACAAAAAGGTTTTCTCCTTATAGGTCGAGAGGACCTAAAAGGGTTGCTCACCATATGGACATATCCCTAGTCACGGATGGGACTTTGTTAGGGAAATGTTTATTCGTGCCCGTGGATTGTATACAAGGGTCAGTGTTGCGCCGCTTGTAGGGCAGTATCGAAGGTTGTGGGGGTTGCTTAAGAACAGGTTAAGGTTTCTGTAACTTAAGACTTTCAAATCTTATGAGCCGTGAAGGTCCCATAAGAGAGTTCTCCTTACGAGTCGTGAGGATCTCGCAAGTGTAATTTCTCCTTAGGAATCGTGAGGCTCCCTAAGTGTGTTGCTCCCTTGTGAGTCGTAAGGATCTCACGCAGGTGGTTTCTCCTTACAAGGTCGAGAGGACCCTATAAGTGTCTTTTAACGAGGTTGCGCCCTTTCAGGTTTTCACAAACACTCGCCGGTAGCCCTGCTGTTTTTACTCACGGAGCCCTTTCGGGTTTTCATCCGTGCCCGTTTTGCTTATGGACATACCGTTTTTATTTATTCTTTTTTTTTTAACGAGGTCGCGCCCTTTCGGGTTTTCACGAACACTCGCCGGTAGCCCTGCTGTTTTTACTCACGGAGCCCTTTCGGGTTTTCATCCGTGCCCATTTTGCTTATGGACATACCGTTTTTTTTTTAACGAGGTCGCGCCCTTTCGGGTTTTCACGAACACTCGCCGGTAGCCCTGCTGTTTTTACCCACAGAGCCCTTTCAGGTTTTCATCCGCGCCCATTTTGCTTGTAGACGTACCGTTTTTTTTTACCACGTCAGCCTGAAGATGCTGCGGGTTGGGAGTAGTTTAACAACGTTTCGGTCATTTGCAAGTTTTAGGACATTGCGGTCCATTGTTAGTTTAAGGGCGTTTCGGTCCACCGTCGCCGTATTTGAGACGCATCTCTAGTTTACTGACTTTTCGGTCTATAGGGCTTTCCCAATGAATGAGCATGATGCCCCCGGCATATCCACCTTTTTCGGAGCATGTTGTTGTGGCGGGTTTACTTTCCACTTTTCGGGCAGCGCGAACTTGCCCTGTTGGTACTGATCTTTAACCCAGTTTTTGAAGACGTAGCAATTTTCAATCGGATGGCCCAATACTTGGTGGTAAGGGCAGTAATTAGGATTGTTAACGTCACCTGGTTGCAATGGACGTTTTGGATCTGGCAGAGTGATGAGCCCGCTGCACACTGCTAGCTCGAACAATCTCTTCGTTTTATCTTTGGGAAACGAGTAAGGACGTTTCAACTTCTCATTGAGGTATCGTGGCTTGTTGTTTTGACGACAACACGGTCTCGGGTTACTCGGCTGCTGTTGAGTGTTGGCAACAAAGGCCGTTTTTTCCTTTTCCTTTCTCATTTCGTTTGCTCCGTCGTTTGCGGGTCCGAGATTCTTTCCGGGTAGCGTGAGATTGTACGGCTGAACGTTCTCACAACTCTCCAATTCTTTTGTTTTAGAAATGAATTCCTTGAAGAGAGGGTTGAGGGCGGCTTCTTTTTCAGAATCGCTTCCAAAGGTGAGAACTCGTGATCCCCCGGGCTCGTCCCTATGACAATTGCCGGTAACTCTTTTATGCTCATCTGTCGCATTTTTTCGCTGTCTACGAGCTTCCCGCTTTATTCTATTGACGTGTTGTCTATGAGCGACATATCCTTGCCACCAACACTTAAAAGTGTTGCAGTCTTAAGTAGGATGTGCGATCCTCTAATGATATAAGCAGAAGTTAGGGTGTACGTCCGTTTCATCAAAATGTATACCACCAGGAGAATTTTCTCTGAAAGAGGGCGGCCTCATCCCCATTGATATGGCTTGGGCTAATCGTTTCCTTGTCTTGATTCTGTTTTCATTTGCGGCGGATGTACTTTGATATGGTGGGAGTGTTTCGACCCTTTTGTCCAGTCGCCGGCGTTTGGCCTTTTCAAATATGGCCATCTCGTGCTCCCGATCAGCTTTACTTTTTAGACGAATCTTATCTAGAAAAGCGTCGATCATTTCGTCTGACGGCCATACGAATTCCGGCTCAGGCTCTGCCCCCAGTTTCTCAGTGCAAGGAGTTTTTCCATCGTCCGTAAATGAGTGGGAGATCACGTGGCAAGTTGCCCCCGGTGCGTCCGTCTTCTTTGAGTGTGCGGCTGTGGTGGGTTTACTTTCCACTTTTCAGACAGCGCGAACTTTCCTTGTAGGTACTGATCCTCGATCCATCCCTTAAAGACGAAGCAATCCTCGATCGGGTGACTTACCGTTTGGTGGTAAGGGCAATAATTGGGATCGTTGACATCGCCTGGTTGCAACGGACGTTTTGGACTCGGCAGATTGATGAGTCTGTTGCGCACTGCCAGCTCGAACAGTCTTCTCGTCTTATCCTGAGGAAACGAGTAAGGACGTCCCAGTCTCTCCTCGAGGGATGGGCGTGTACGCATATTGTTTTGACAGACAACCGGCTTTAAGTTGCTCGACTGTTGTTGAGTATTAGCGACGAAAGTTGCTTTCTCTTTCTCCTTTTCATTCCGAGGGTCCGTCTTTGAAGGAGATGATCTATGATCCATCTGATCCATTTGGGCCAACTTGTCAATCAAAGCCCGGAAAGTAGTTGGCTTGAAGAACATCATGAATTGCGAGATGGTCGCTTGCGGATCAAGAGTGCCCACGAACATGCCTACCGCAGGTGCTTCTTCAATGCGTTGTTCGCACTTCGACCATAGATTCCGCCATCGTGTCGCGTATTGAACCCACGTCTCGCCTGGCCTTACCCTGGCATTAATCAGTGCCGTGATCGGGGTGCGTCCGCTAGCACTCGCGAATCTTTGTGTAAACAGTAGCTCCATCTCCGCAAATGTTTTGACAGAGTCGTTAGGTAGCTCCGAATACCATTCAAAGGCTGTTTCTGCTAAGCTGCCGACGAATTGGCGAAGCAGCATTTTATCATCGCTTCCAGTGTTGCCGCATAAGGCCCTGAACTGGGCGACATGCTGATGTGGATTCCCTGTCCCTTTATATACGTGGAACTTAGGGATCGTATATCCCGGCGGGTAACTGATTTGGTCATACCAGCTCGGACAGGGTCGTCCAGTTCTAACAATTTGCGCAGCCGCTTCATTCACTTGGTGAGCCCGTATTTGATGAGCTATATAGTCATCCAGCGCAGCCTTGGAAATGGTTTCATCTTTAGCTGTTGAAAGAGTTGGAGGAGGATTAGATGTCTCTCCTCTATCGTCTTCAGTAATGATCGGAGGGTCTTCAACTGGAGGGTCCGGCTGTAGCATCATCCCTACCATATCTTGGAAGATGAGCGCCATTTGCTTTATGTTAGCCGCTTGCTCTGCGGCTTCTCTGTCCTTCTTTTCGAGGACTCTGCGTAAGAAGCCAGCATCAGTTTCTTGTTCGTGACGCTGCTCTGATGATGCCTCCGGGCTTTCTTTTGGCCCGGTGAGTGCGGCCATTGCAATCATCATCTCCTGAAGCTTCTGTTGCTGCTCCTGGGTTTTCGTCACGGATCGGGTGAGCGGTCGGTGGCCCGTAGAAGTGCGGCTTTCCTCCTTTCCAGAAGCCATATAAACAGTGTGCACCACCATGCCCCCAGATTTGGGGCGTTTGTGTTCAGCGCTTTTATGCTTCGCCATGCTTACAGGGGCTTTTTGTGGCCTCCTTTTTTGAGTGATTGGAGTTAAGGGAGCCGTTGTAGTGGGCACCCATGTAGCTTTTGCTTTTTGTGGTTTGACAGAGTAATCCTTCCCCTGCCGAACCTTCATCTTTTTCTGTCGTCGGAGGCAGTCTTGATCGATCACCGACTCTTGGACCTGTCGCCAGACTTTGTAAATTTTAGAGGACAGCCGTTGAGGGGGCTGCTCTAGCTTCTTCTCTGGAATATTCTTCACAGATGAAGGAGTTCGCTTTAGCACCGCAGTAGGAGAGTTTCTGCGCACCTTGTTGAGCAGTTCAAAGCTGTTCTTGGTTGGAACAGCAGTATCGATCCCAACCATTAGAGTTGGACGAGTAAGTCCAGAGGGGGAGTTGCCCCCAGCCTTCCTTACTCGACGCCAGTGGCGACGTCGAGCGTGTTGTGCTGATGGAGTTGTTTCAGCTATAGGGGTGACCTCCTCATGCCCTCTGTGTTGGTCAGAATATACTGGTACCAGCTTTTTAAAGATCGACGTCCGTTGAACGGGGACGACCAACCTGTCAGAAGCGGGCTTCCGAGCATGGGAAGCAACCTTGGTGATTTCGCCAAGAACGGGATCTGGGATGGCTATCCGCTTTGGGATAACGCCTTCTGGTATGGCAGGCTTCTTCATGGGCCCGATGGAGCTCTGGCCTAATCCATTAAAACCTGAAGCAATGGAGTTGGGCGACCTATTGAGAGGGGTCGCGGCAGTGGTAAGTCGATCGAAGACCGACTTCTTTGGAGCTTCTTGCAATGTCATTGGGGCGTTGAAGCTCATTGGTGGGAGCATGGTCCCAAAAAATAGTCCAGTGGTGGTTTGAGCCACCTGCTCCACCGGCATTTTGAAAAGGGAGGCCGCTCGAGGCCCATAAGTCACTCCTCCAGTGATGACGGATCGAGAGTTATTGCTGCAGGCGATGCAGTTCGAAGCCATTGATCTTCTGTTTTCTGCACGGAGCAAGACACCAAATCTTAGTACCTTGAATCCACAGGCAATCACAGCAAACCGCGATTTGTTCGCGAACACGACACACGAAGTGTGGAGTGGAAAGAGGAAAAGGTCCCACCGGGCGTGCCAGAATCTGTTCCCCTCCGAAAGACGGCGCGACATGACGTCTTGCCTGAGATTCGGGGCAGATGCTAATTGGTGCTATCCGTCTACCTCTCCGAAGATGCCAAGTTGATTTATGGCACCATATATCGAAGGTTTAAACGGATGCGTCTGATGTAGCAGACTTCGTCAGATTCCCCCTCGCTTGAGGGGTTTTTAATTGTGGGGACGCTCTTCCCTGCAGGCGCAAGCCCCTGCAGTTAATTACGCTACCACATTGCGATAACAACTTTCTCCTTCTCCAGATGGTCACTTCGTGTCGTGTGTGTTTGTTTTATTTGTGGTTGCCCGTGGATTGTATACGGAGACCAATTTATGTCGTCGCCCGTAGGACGTGGATTAGTCCAAATCCGTGTTTTCTTAGATTTGGGTTTGGGGTTTTGGTTTGAGGATACGTTAGCCATATTTGAGGATAAGATCAACTCAAACGTTTGTTAAGGATACGTTAGTCCAGTTTGAGACTAAGATCAACTTAACGGGATCGTTTAGATCCGACAAAAGAGCATTTGGGGGCTCTATTGTTCCAGTTTAGGGACATAGTGGTCCATTGAATGTATGGCCGTCGGGACCCGTCACCTCTCTGACGACGTTGAAGGATTACAACGACAGGTGTCAGAGGAGTTCAGAGATGTACCCTTGAACCAAAGTTGATTGGGGGATTTATAGTCCAATTTGGGACTAAAGTCTGTTTGAAGGTTTAAGGATACGTTAGCCATATTTAAGGCTAAGATCAACTTAAACGGTTGTTAAGAATACGTTAGTCAAGTTTGGGACTAAGATCGACTTAACGAGATCGTTTAGATCCGACAAAAGAGTGTTTGGGCTCTATTGTTCCAGTTTAGGGACATGGTGGTCCAATACATGTATGGCTGTTGGGACCCGTCACCTCTCTGACGACGTTGAAGGATTACAACGACAGGTGTCAGAGGAGTTCCGAGATGTACCCTTAGACCAAAGTTGGTTGGGAGACCTGTAGTCCAATTTGGGACTAAAGTCTGTTTGAGGGTTTAAGGATACGTTAGCTGTATTTGAGGCTAAGATCGACTTAAACGTTTGTTAAGGATACGTTAGTCCAGTTTGAGACTAAGATCAACTTAACGGGATCGTTTAGATCCGACAAAAGAGCGTTTGGGCTCTATTGTTCCAGTTTAGGGACATGGTGGTCCATTGCCAGTTTAGGGACATAGTGGTCCATTGCATGTATGGCCGTCGGGACCCGTCACCTCTCTGACGACGTTGAAGGATTACAACGACAGGTGTCAAAGGAGTTCCGAGATGTACCCTTGAACCAATGAGTTGGTTGAAAGAGCAGATGTGCTCAGTTCAAGATGATTTGAGGACTTATGGCCAATTTGGGCTAAGTCCAATTGTGTTTGAAATATTGGCTCTCTGCTGGTCCATTGAAGGAGAGGCTTCGCCTCTAGAAACTTAGCCAATTGGGCTAAAGCTAGTGTTAAACACTAAAGGTCAACAGTGTTGAACACTGGGAATAAGATTAACAAGTTAGTGTTAAACACTAAAAGATAATCAGTGTTAAACACTAGCAACAGGGCTTTCAAATTAGTGTTAAACACTAAAGCAAATCAGTGTTAAACACTGGTAATCAGAGATTTCAAATTAGTGTTAAACACTAAGCAAATCAATGTTAAACACTTAGGACAAAGTCTTCAGATTAGTGTTAAACACTAAGGAGAGAGGGGTCACGTGTGGACACGTGAGAGCGCCCTGATTCCCTTTATTTTATTCTGCAGATCAGTGTTTAACTCTTTTAATTCTGGCGGCCATCACGTGTGGGCACGTGATGGAGGCCCCCGCTCTGGTCTGTTAGAATGCTCATTAGGGGTTACGTGGTGACACGTGAGGGCGCCCTAAATGTGGAGCCAGATCTCCTTTTGGTTTATCCTCAAATCTGCGAACAAGTGTTAAACACTTTTATTTTTATTTTAGAGCATCACGTGTTGGCACGTGATGGGGATCTGTGCGCCAATTGTTAAAGCATTTGCTGAGGGGTCACGTGATAACACGTGAGAGCGCCCAAAGCTTTCATTTCCTTTGCTTTTTCTTTCTGCGTTTTGGAAGTCACGTGGAGCACGTGATGACATCAAAAAGTGGGGCCAGATCCCCTTTATTTTGTTCTGCAAATAAGTGTTAAACACTTTTAATTTTCATAGCCATCACGTGTGGGCACGTGACGTATACTCATGCCCTGATTTATTAGAACATTTATTAGGGGTCACGTGGTAACACGTGAGAGCGCCCAGAATTGTTTCTGCCTTTGCTTTTGTTCCATATATAATGAGGGTCACGTGGGAACACGTGGGGTGATGCTTCAAAGTTCTTTGTAGGGGATCTTTTCAAGGGTCACGTGGAGGCACGTGACCCTAGTTCTTTTCATGAAAAAGATCTTTTAAGAATTGAATTCTTTGTAGGGTTAAACCCTAATTATGATTTTGGAGGAATTAAATTCCTATCGTGAAAGAATTAAATTCTTATTTAGGATAAAACCCTGATTTCTTTTCAAAGGAATTAAATTCCCAGATATGTAAAAGAATTAAATTCTTGATTAGGGTTAGACCCTAGTTTTGTTTTAGGAGAATTAAATTCTCAAAACTCAATTCCCCTTCTAAGTTTAGGATCTGCATGGCAGGATCTCAACCCGATGAGAATTAAATTCTCATCCTATGGGGAGATGTGCTCTGTACAGATCTTCAACCAGAAGAAGAACTAAGTTCTTCTTTTTTTTTATAAGAGTTAAACTCTTGAATTTTGAGAATTAAATTCTCTTTATTGAAGTTTTGATCCTTTTTCCCTTCTCACCTAGGGTTTTTTCTTTGTTGAGAATTAAATTCTCCTTTTTTTCTTCTCTGTTGAGAATTAAATTCTCCTCTCTCTGTTTTTCTCTCTGAAAAAGTAGATCCCCCTCTCTTCTCTTCTTGGCTCCTATTTATAGGAGAAGGAAGAGAATCAATTTGTTTAGCAAATCTCTCATTGAAAGATTTGATTTGTATGTTGAGATATTTGATTTATATTTATCATTCATCTGGGTCTTTAGATTGTTAAGTGAATTTTATTCACCATTGGATTTTAAATCCAAAGATATCCCTTTGTTATCTCGGTTAGATTTAGGGGGGAAATCTTTCCAAGTCCAAGATTATTCCATAAATTGGTGATTTTTAATCACCCTCGGATTTTTAATCCAACGGTCCCCATAGACCCTTTATGTTTGGAAAGATTTAGAAAATTTTAGAATTTTAATTCTATTAACTGTAAGGCTTTCGAAACCAGTCACGTGCTGACACGTGACCCTTGGTCACGTGTGAGCACGTGACCCCCCAATTGAGTTCTTTAACGGCCGCTTGTTTATGTTGTTGTTTTAACCATCACGTGTCAACACGTGACCACTGGTCATGTGTAAGCACGTGATACTTCGTTGAGGTATTTTCTGACTTTTAGAATTAAATTCTATTCATTATTTTAGAGGCCTTACAAGCCCATCACGTGTCTGCACGTGACCCATGGTCACGTGTGAGCACGTGACGCCCCATTGGGGTCTTTTCTGAGTTTTAATTATATCTTTTAACTTCTCCAGCGGGTTCTTAAAGGCCCATCACGTACGGACACGTAATGCCTCATAACTTTTGATCCCGGATGAATTACGAGGCCCATAATATATCAAATCGAAGGATTTTTAGAGCCGCTTTCGATACCATCAGAATTTATCTGTTTCTCATTCGGGAGTTTGTCAAAAAATAGCCCGGAAGATACTGGTTCCCATTTTCTTAAGCGTATCGCCGCCATTTGATACCTTGGGCTCTTTTGCGCAGAAATTTTTGGCGGGAACACCATTTTTCCATATTTAACGTATTCGGAAAAACATGCAAGTAACTCTATGAACTCTCTAGAAGAATGAAACCCTAACTCGACTTTTTGGATCGCGGAACTGCGGTCAAACCCTAGGGTTTGCCGTAGTTTCGTGGCGACATGAGTGAGGCTTGGGTTTGTCTTTCTACGGCTGGTGCATAAGTACTGTGGCATATTCTGGGTATTATTAAAACTGTGCTCAAGTGTTGAGCTGTCGGGAAATTGTGGGATCTTGATGAATCGATCGAAAAGTTTAATGTTCGTCCGGATATTATGTGATGGGATACAATATTTGGAATCCACATATAGTTATGAGATAACTAATTTGAATGTTATAAATCTAGCAATTTAGTCTCATTTGATCGGTTGCCACAGGATTTTGATGTGATCAAAAGTCCGTCGCAATTACGTAGCGTACGCGGATACTCACCGGGTAAACTTAATAGATAGCCACGCCCCATAGCCCCGACCAAGTGACTGTAGGAGAACCCCGTCGCCAAAAGCATCCGTTCGGGTGCTCGCGGCAGCGGTGTTCCGCCTTAGTGCACTTCGTCGACGGTATCGGGGGGTGCAGCCGTCTACTAAAGTTTCCGACAAGCATTCGATCAGGATGTCGGGAATCTTGTTGAATTGCCCGACTAGTTATTGAAAAGTGTTTTCGGTATCGAGACTAAAATGCGGGGTTTAAAATTGTTAGGCATGCGATGTCTAAGGAATTCAATTGGTTAGGCATACGATGTCTAAGGTGGTTGCGGATTCCAGCTGTTATAGTTTTTCACTTTCTTTTCTACGGCCGTAAGTGTAATATGTTGTGTATCGTCGGTTTTGGTGCTATATGTCAACGACAATTGGGATACGCATATTTACTTACGTTGATAACATGTGATGTTATGTGTTGCCGTGATATGTTATATTGGATCGTCGTCTTTGAATAGCCGGGGTTTTTATGTGAGATGAGAGTTTTTATTTTCATTCATGTAAAATTCATTGTATGTAATATTTTTTTATTGGGGCACTTCCGGGTTGAGGATGATGTCACCATTGTATATTATTTACTTTTCCGCATTAGGATAGGCCCAAGGCGGGGAGCACAAGTAAGCGGGTTCTAGGTTCCAGTGGGAGACCATCTCGAGAAGTCGAGACCGGGTCTCCTAAATCTAGAATTAGTAAGGTTGCTTGCCGCGCTCGTAGGGGTCTAGGGGTGTAGGATTGGCTATTCATCACGACCGTAGAATCCGTATTTTATACAGGCTTAATTTAAAACCCGGAAATCCTAGTATATCCAATATTTCATATGTTTTATTCTGCTGCGATATTCTGTGATGTGATCATTGATTATATTCTGAGACAAATGCTTATATTATATATATATGATATATTGTTGCTTTCGTTTCATATGTGATGCTTAGGAAGCATAATTAAATGGAACTTCATTAATGAGATTAATGAAATAAAAGAAACCTAAAGATGTTGTGGAATCGAATTTTCAAAAACAGGTAGCTCTAGTTGTTGCTTTGCATAGCGGTGTTCCTTGTAGAACATCCAGCACCTTATTCGATAACGAAAGAGCCGAGTTCTCTTCACCAGGAGTGACCTCTTTAGCAATAACTGGCAGATGCTACAACCCTTGGTTTTGTCTTTTGATTGCTTTTCTAGTTCTTGCTTTGCATAGTAGTATTTATGAAATATCCTGCACCTCATTCAATAAGGAAAGAGCCGACGATTCCTTCACCGGGAGTGACCTCTTTAGCAAAACTAGTAAAGGCCTAAAAAACACTCCATTTAAATCATTTGATTCTGCAACAATATCAAGTTCATTACGCAAAGGGTTTTCTTAAAAACCTGTCGTAGCTCTTCGTCATTTCAGATAAGTAATAGTTAGTATTTGTGCTGCGTTTGTTGAACTTGTCAAGGCGTAGTGTGCGGTAGCTGATTAGTGTTTATCTGCATAAGCATATGATGTGATTGGATTAGGATAGTCGTGCGACTTTGTTGACCTTGTCAAGGGTCATGCGGGTGGGTTTAATTCAATCAGGAAATCACGGGTTGAACTTGACTTGCGGCCTATGGTTTGTTGACCTTGTCAAGGTCATAGATCGTTCGGGGTAAAACAATATCGGGAATTTCAAGTGTTGAAACTTGCAATGAGATTGCATACCTCCTATGAAATAGTTGGATCCTGATACACACTGCGAGTAAGAGTTAATCCTGGGAGAGTTTTACACATCATAATTAACCAATCAAGTAGGTGTCTAGAAAGGTGTTAACGGGGTTACGCCCCTGGGAAAACGAGTTTTATTTTAATCAGGTCCGTGCGAAAGCACGGGAAACCTCACTCAAAATACCGGCACTGGCCTGGCTGAAAAATTGGCGAAATTGTAGGGTGTAATTAATCCCGGCTAGTCTTTCCTTTTAGGGTTTGAAGTAAGATTTGACTAAAACAGTGGGAGCCATCCTGATTAGATAAAATAATAACCAATCTAATCTTGCAAGAGCATACGCTGAGTGTTTTCTTCTCTCTCTCTCCAGGTAGCGACCATGTCACACCTTAATCAAGATAATAATACGGATGTATTGACCGAACCGCTTGTTATACTGAGCTGGGGAACGTTGGTCCCGCTCTAACTTATAATTGTTATAAGACCGAGCAGGAAATAGGGGATTACCAGGATTCCCGTGCCGCCCAAACGAAGAAACTGCATGATGATGCATCTTCTTCGGGTGAGTTAATTACCAAAAACTGTCTCTCAGTATCCTCTACGTCCTGGGTATGTGATACCGGATCAGGATCCCATATATGTAGTCTGTTACATGGGCTACAGATAGGTAGAGAACTAGGAACGGGTGATAAGTTTTAAGAGTTAGAAACGGTGCAAGTATTGCAGCCAAGTTTGTTAGCAGTTATCATCCTGTATTACCAAATACATTGATTCTAGACGAATGTTATTAGATAACGAACTTGATATACAATATCATATCGGTCTCTTTATTAAGTAAAGAAGGATATAATTTTGTATTGTTGGATAATGTTTTGAACATTTCCTATATCAAGATTTGATCGGTTCAGGCACGTTATCTAAAAGCATATACGTTCTAAATCAAACCACGGTTCTTAAGATACAGAACACACACAAGAGGAAGAATTCAGAAATGAACGGATTCTTCTTGAGGCATTGTAGACTAGGTCATATCAATGCGACCCGACTAGCTAAATTACATAGAGATGCATATTTAAATCAGTTTGAACTTACATCTTGTAAAACTTGCCAGTCATGTCACAAAGATAAGATGACCATAGCTCCGTTTATTGGAAACAGAGAAAGAGTTAGTGAACTCTTGGGATTGATACATGATGATGTATGTAAGTCCCTTGTCTACACATGCCGGGACCGGTTCTTTGTACTTCATTACATTCACTGATGATCTCTCAAGATTCGGACATTTGTTCCTGTTGAAACATAAGTCTGAAGCTTTTGAGAAATTCATAGAATATAAGTTAGAAGTAGAGAACCAAAATGGGTATAAGTATTATGTCCTTTGATGTGATCAAGGAGGAGAATACTTAAGCGCAGAATTCATGAACTATTCTAAAGGAGAATGAGATTCTCTCTCAGTATTACTCTTCCGAATACACCACAGTTCGTTGGTGTATCGGGGCGGAGCACTCGCACCCTATGTGATATGGTGTGCTCTATGATGAGTACTACTGAGTTGCCTATTTCTTTTTTGGGGTTATGCACTTGAGAAGCTGCATACCTATTGAATAGGGTTCCAATCAAATCAGGTGCCTATCACTCCATATGTGATATGAAATGGGAAGAGCCCATCTCTTAAATATGTTAAGATTTGGATTATTCGGCCTATGTCTAAAAGCAAAATCCGGAAAAGCTCGAGGCAAATTCAGTTATGTGGAAGTTTGTTGGATATCCCAAGCATTCGCAAGGGAATATCTTCTACCACACCGAGGAACAAAAGGTGTTTTATTTCTTGGCATGCCACCTTTTTAGAAAAGGAATTTCTTTTAAAGAAATTAGTGTTCATGAGGTAGAACTGGAAGGAGTTCCAGCTATACAAACTGCAGCTGATGATTTGGTAAACCCGGAGAATTCAATAGTTTCCAACGACCCTCAGCCTCTCCACCGATCTGGTAGGGTGCCTCATCCACCTGAGAGATACTTCGGTTTTCTCTATGACAGTGGGAACGAGGATTGCATCATGAGATGATAACCCAACTGGTTTCGAGCAGGCCATCAAGAGTGGGGACTCTGTAAGAATGGCTGGATGCTAAGCGATCTGAGATGGAATCCATATACACCAATAAAGTATGGACTTTGGTAGCTTTATTTGAAAGGGTAATCCCCATCAGGAGTAAGTATATCTTGAGAAGATTACTTGGTGTACATGGAAAAGTTGAGACTTTCAAAGCTAAGACTAGTTGTAAAAGGTTCTCGCCATCGACCAGGTTTGGATAATGATGAAACCTTTTCTAGTGGCTATGCTTAAGTCCATCCGGATCCTCCTTGCCATTACTACATACCATGACTACAATATCTGGCGGTTGGGTGTCATGACTGCATTTCTAAATAGTGATTTAGAAGAGAGCGTCTATAAGTACACAGCCAAAGGGTTTCGTAGACAGTGAGAGCAGCGGAAACATGTGCAAGTTGCTTTATGGGTTAAAGCAGGCATCGCGAAGTTGGAACATCTGTTTTGATGTGGTAGTCACAGAGTTGGACTTCATCAAAATGGTAGATGAACCTTGTACATACAAAAAGGTAGTAAGGAGTATGGTGATGATACTCGTATTGTACGTGGATGATATACTCTTGATAGGAAAGGAGTTTCCTATACTGCGCTCGGTGAGTCTCCACTTATCACAAGGATTCTCCATATAGGATCAAGGATGATACCTTCTAAATCCTGGGGTTTTGGATCTATGAGATAGATCTAAGTGGATGTTAGGATTCTCACTAGGTGTAGTGAGATGGTATCAATCGATCCTGGGGAGAATCACTGGATAGCTTTCAGGGTGGTAAGGTCGACTAAATGTCAGTCACAGGCATTGTCTTTACCCTCAGTGGAGGGACGGTATGTTGGAAGAGTTCCAAGCTAGATACCGTGGCATACTAGACGATAAATGCTGGATACATTGGTACCAAAGATGCTACTAAAGAGGTAGTCTGGATGTATATAGTTCATGAGATGAACTTCGTTCCTACCATTGTGTGACAATAGAGTTGTGGTTTTGGCCTAGGAACCCCCGTCCCATCAGTGATCCAGACATATTCTTAGGCAGTATCACCTGATCATGGAGATGGTTGATCTTCAAGGGAGATCGAGGTTAGGAGAGTAGACACATAGGAGAACAGGGCGGATCCATTCACAAAGGCCTATTACCATGAGAGACTTTTATGGGATGGTTGAGTATGGGATACTTCAACCACTGCTGATTGTTGGGTATGAGATACTACAACAGATGGCCCTAGTGCAAGTGGGAGATTGTTAGTTATATGTATGCCCTAGAGGCCATTACTGTACATACGATGTATATTGTAGTGGATGCTTGCACATATATAGGGAGGACTTTTTTGCTCGACATGATAGTATGCTATCTGGTTGCAATTTATCTTAACATGTACTATGATTGTCTCCATGTTACATGTTGATAAACCCCTTAGGATGAGTACTTGACTACCAGGATTATGATGTAGATCATACTAGTAGGGACAGTGTAGTCGCTAAGTACATCCTTCAAATGTTCCTAGTCGTAGGTGTATCGAGACAGGGCATCGATATACCAGAGTAGACTAGCGTATAGCTTCTCGACCCATGCAGATGGGCGACGGATGATCCCATATCCATTGGTGTTTGACATCAGAGACAGTATACGGGTGCTCAGTGGAGACTGGGTACACTGAACGGACTCGCCGAGAACTCCCAGATGGTATTATACCTCACGTTAGATGGCAGTTCTCTGGTGAGACTGGTACAGCTTAGTCTGTAGACCCGAGATCGTCATAGAGTCTTATGTGATTCTCACTGTGCTTTGATTTCTACCTTACCACGTTCAAGAGAACGTGCAAAACGGTGGTTTCTGGGTACAGTCCCGAGTCACATGGAGGCAATGAGCGATAGGAGGGGTTTCGTCTCTCCCGGTATTGGGAGTTGATGTTGCGCTGCGCTCGATTGGCTATAACAGGAAGTCCTTAGCCAAGGCTGCTTCAGAGATATACTGGTAAGTGTTATCAGTAGTTTCTCGACCCGCCATGAGCCTCATATCGATACGACTTATCGAGTTACTGGGGTCTGACGTTTACCAACCCTAGACGAGATATGCGACATATCAGACGAAGAGACCGGGCTGTACGGTAGTGTTACTGATTGGATTCGCAGGAGTACGAGCAGGCTTGCTTATTGATCTTTTGATCGCTCAATACCCGGGTGGCCGTTACGTTTAGCAGACCGCTTGCGGTTTGTGGGTGTTTGATATGATCATCACCTACTGCCGGCGTATTGACGAGTCTTTAGAGTCCTACACAGGGGTTTCCTGGCTCAAGCGAAATGGAGTAGAAGCACATATGTGATATGTGCGGGACCGAAATTGATATGATATGAGATACCGTATTGTATTCTCGCGATTTGTGACATTGGTCGGTTATATGCGATATAGCCGGGTTATCGGATCAAGTGTTGATTCGATAAGTTGTTACACATGGTATTAGTCGGTTATATGTGATATAGCCGGATTATTAAATCAAGAGATGATTTAATAATTTAATGTATAATTATATATTTGATATATTACATTACATTAACTAGTATTAGCTCACTTAAGATTTCTTTTCTCACTTAATATGCACATTGTATATATGTGATATGTATATTTGTGTACATGAATTGTATCATACTTGATGATACATGCAAGATGGGTGTATGAGACTTAAACCATACTAGGGTTAAGTTAGGGTTTTATTTATTTCTTAAGATATAACAAAAGAGAGAAGATATTGTCAAGCTTGGATGAAGCTTGTAGAAACATTGTCAAAATCCACTCTTTTGTCATTCCTTAGGATATTTTTGTTAACCCAACTCTTAACCTTACCCCTTGGTTAATTCTCTGCATGAGTTAGGCATGAGAGCTTAACTCACCCATTGTTGCAATAATTCATTTGGATAATGAATTCATGAGATGAGTTCACATCTTCTTCTTCTTCCTCAAAGCTTTCTAGCATCAACGGAGATGTGAGAAAATGAGTGAGAATATCAAATCTAAAGTGAGCCCACTTCCTATTTCATCGTCCTCTACTACTTGCCATTTAGTATAAGGCGTTTGCTTCACTAATTTCATAATTAGTGAAGAGATAGTTTGGGTTAGTATCTCCTCGACGTAGATCATCTTCGGCCTGAAAGTTTTCGAAGCAAGCATATTCGTTTCTTCAAGGGAGCCCCTCTAGAGTCCGGAGTTCACGATCGTAGCGAAGGGACTACTACACGGAGCTATTGATGTGAAGGACCGGTCTACAAAGGTTGTATTCTTTGCTCACTTAGGATGTAAAGTGTTTACATTTGTTATTCCGTCGATTTCTAGTTAACGATTCTTAGTTAGGATTAGCTAAAACGGAAAATTTTTGAATTTGGCATGGACGATGCCTCCCAAAACCATACTGCCGTCTTAGGTGACTCTGCAGACTACCAGCCAGGGATAACCGAGCAAGGACAAGCCCGGTTGCCTCTTGGTGAGGGCTTCGATCTTTAGCGCTGAAAGGGTCGTAAGAGGCCTGCTAAGGATGGACCGAGCAGTGAAGCTGCTCAGTTGCCTCTTGGCAAGGGCTTTGATCCCTGGCGTTGTGGGATAGGGAACTACCAGCCAGGGATAACCGAGCAAGGGTGAGCCCGGTTGCCTCTTGGTGAGGGCTTCGATCCTTAGCGCTGGAGGGGCCGTAAGAGGCCTGCTAAGGACGGGTCGAGCAGGGTTACTGCCCGGTGCCTCTTAGCGAGGGCTTTGATCCTTAAGGACGGGCCGAGCAGGGTTGCTGCCCGGTGCCTCTTGGCGAGGGCTTTGATCCCTGGCGTCGTGGGGTAGGGAACTACCAGTCAGGGATAATCGAGCAAGGGCGAGCCCGGTTGCCTCTTGGTGAGGGCTTCGATCCTTAGCGCTGGAGGGGCCGTAAAAGGCCTGCTAAGGATGGACCGAGCAGTGAAGCTTCTCAGTTGCCTCTTGGCGAGGTCTTTGATCCCTGGCGTCGGGGGGTATTGAACTACCAGCCAGGGATAACCGAGCAAGGGCGAGCCCGGTTGCCTCTTGGTAAGGGCTTCGATCCTTAGCGCTGGAGGGGCCGTAAGAGGCTGCTAAGGATGGACCGAGCTGTGAAGCTGCTTAGTTGACTTTTGGCAAGGGCTTTGATCCCTGGCGTCGTGGTGTAGGGAACTACCAGCCAGGGATAACTGAGCAAGGGCGGGCCCAGTTGTCTCTTAGTGAGGGCTTCGATCCTTAGCGCTGTAGGGGCCGTAAGAGGCCTGCTAAGGATGGACCGAGCAATGAAGCAGCTCAGTTGACTCTTGGTGAAGGATTTGATCCCTGGCATTGAGGGGTAGGGAACTACCAGCCAGGGATAACCGAGCAAGGGCGAGCCCGGTTGCCTCTTGGTGAGGGCTTCGATCCTTAGTGCTGGAGGGGCCGTAAGAGGCCTATTAAGGATGGACCGAGCAGTGAAGCTGTTTAGTTGCCTCTTGGCGAGGGCATTGATCCCTGGCGTTGCGGGGTAGGGAACTACCAGCCAGGGATAACCGAGCAAGGGCGAGCCCGGTTGCCTCTTGGTGAGGGCTTCGATCCTTAGCGCTGGAGGGGCCGTAAGAGGCCTGCTAAGGATGGACCGAGCAGGGTTGCTGCCCGGCCGATTCATGAGGTTCTGTCCGACCTTCCCGGTGTGAGTATGGGGAATAGGGACAGTCGCGGGTTACACGTGTCATGAACGTGTGTGGGAGGCGATTCGTCCACGCCTCCGTTGTGAGGGAGGCGGTGGCTAGTGTTTGGATCATCGCGGTGATCGCTCGCCATTGAATGGAGATCGGAAGATGAACTTTTATTTTAGTGGAATCAAGATTTCCTACAGACGGCGCCAGCTGACGTGTGTCGAATCACGTCAAGATGTTACCTTCCGTGGATCTACTACAAGCGATGATGGACAGCTGGGATGGAGTTGGGAGTTGCCCCTTGAAGCGTGTGGATCTCAATGGATTGTGGATTTGAGGTTGAGCCGAGCTACCTGTAAGGAAGTCCCGGGGTGGTTGTACCGCCGAGGACCCTCCGACGATCAAGTTAGTGGTGCAAGTCGAGCAGAGTAACGGCTTAGTATGGAAAGAATTGCTTACTCGAATCGTCTGAAAGAGGGGTTTATGTAGCGGTGGCAACTGTAATACCCGGTTCTTGTTATACACCAATATTCGTATTTGGTTACTCTTAAAAGTTATTCATGTTATTCTACAACTATTTTGTATTATAAACAAACCCCAAACCCTAAATCTTTACATTTTTCCATAATACAACAGCCAACCCAAACCCCAGCCCATTCTTCTTTCCTCATTTATTATTTGTTTTATTTTTCCTCTAAAAACCCCGGCCCATCCCCCTCTCCTCTCCTCAAATTTCCCCCCCTTATTTTTCCAGCGGCCCAGTGCCTCAGCCCACTCTTTCTTTTTCAATGTTAATTAATAATTCAGCCCGGCCCGCTTCTACTTTTTTCCCCCAATCAATTTCTTTTCCTTTTATTTTTATTTGGCCCGGCCCACTCACTTCCCCAGCACCCGCTCCCGCTTCATCCCTCACCCTCACCCGCTTCCTCGACCCGACCCGCTCCTATTCATCCTTCTCCCCAATGGCTCTCATAAATTCCCGCCCACCTCCTTCAATGCGCGATCCGCCTCCTTCGCCCGCGTTCGCTCTCTTGTCGGCCACGCTCGCGCGCCGTTACCCCCACGACGCGCGACCCTCGTCTCTCCTGCTCTCCCCCACGTCTTCTCCATTCTCTCTTCCCTCCTCCTCCTCGATCTCTCCTGCATACCCAATTTCCCTATCACCGAGCACCCAACGTCGCATGCCCCGATGGCGACGACCATGACCTCTCTTCCTCTCTCCCTCACCTCCACCCTCGACCACCATCAACCCGAGCTCCCCACTCCCTCTCTCCCTCGACTTCCCCCTCCTGCTCACCATCCCTCAAGCCACCGTACCTCTCGCCGGCGAGCCTCCCCTGCACCCTCGCAGCGTCATCATCATCACCATCGCCATCATCTATCTCACCATCTCACTCTCTCTCTCTCGATCACTCTCTTTTCCCTCTCTCTCCCTACCTCTGCTTCTCTCTCTCTCTGTGCACTCTGCTCTCTCTCTCTCTGTCTCTCTCTCTTCATCTCAGATCTCTCTCTCTCCCTGCTTCTCTCTCTCTGTTCTCTCTCATTTCTCTCTCTGTCTCCCCTCTCTCTAATCTCTCAATCTCTCAATCTCTCTTTACACTCTCTCTTTCCCTTGCACACTCTCTCACTTCTCTGCAATATCTTGCTCCCTCTCTAACTCTTTCTCTCTCTCAATATCTCTCACCCTCTGCAAATCCCTCACCATCGGCCTCGCAGCACCATCATCTCCCCAGTCTCACGAGCCCTAGCCGTTGCCGAGACAGAACCCCATAGTCGAGCCCAAGCTTGTGGTCATCGTGTCGCGTTCGTGACGTTACCGTCCCCGTACATCCCCGAGACGTGTCCAGGCAAGTATTTTACTTGCTTACATGCTATATACTCAAGTTACAATCTTTAATTGCATAGATCATAATGTTACAATTTTAGATCAATTATGTGCCATACCTGTTCGACGTGTGTTCCTAATGAAAATACTTATCTAATTTGACGGAACTGGATTGTTTATATTGGCCCGTGTAGTGATGAATACATTGTACAAATTTCGCTGTAAAATATGACCGTTAATGACTAAAACGTATACCCCCAAGTTTACCTGTAAAACTGGAATTTTCTTGTATCTGCAAACCGTTAAAATCACCATAAATCATATACATTCTGGAATGATAAGCTCGAGGGCTTAAATCGAAACCGACTCGACGAACTATAACCCTAGACAAGTTTCCAAATATTCCTGTACTTAAACTATGACAATATTTGGGTCGGAGAGCGACTCTGGACTGCAGTCCAGAGCGGTTGTGTTTACTGTGTGCTGTCCCGTAATGGGTACCACCAGATTTTCTTAACTTGTAGGTTGCGGAACTCCACTGTTTATTAAAGGTGAACCTGTTAGATAGACAACATAAGTGGTTTCATTCTATTTCGTTATCGTTTGTTATTTAATCTGTAGTTTAATAGATCGGGACATATAACAGTCCCAACAGAATCAGAATTTACATACTAGTATTGAACAGTGTATATCTCTTGACATACAGACGCGATTGAGGATCCGTCTATTGTGTTGAAAACTTTCCTGAGAACCCTAGTTTTCATTCAACTGCAGCATTGCTAAAATCTGATCCCAATTGGGATTAAAATGCGTTGCGAAACGGACTTCCGATTCTGAAACCGGATTTCCAGCCGTGAACGCTTAAAATGAAATGGCTATAATTAATGATCCTGGAACCCGATTGCCGTGAAACCAAATTCGCTGGACAGATAACTGAACATACTATTTATTCCCCGTTCATCGTTTCACTAAATTGTAACCGTATGATTTATGATAAATTATGCAAGTGGTAGATTATTGATTCCGGACATCCTAAACATGCTTTATATACTGTTCACGCATCATATCATACACATGTCACTGCATTGATAACCTAGTGATAACGTGGATTATCCAGTGTTAGGTATTAGTGATGATTGTGGCAAGTACGTCAGTGTTCGTGTATCAGTGAATAAGTGAAAGTGATACGTACTTGTACACAATCAGTGAACCTTATTATTCTATTGCATTGTCGACGTCTGTGGGATGCGTGTACGTATCACTATAAGTGGTATGAGACACTTATGGAAGCTCTTGCACGGGTGTCACAGATAAGGCACCAGACACTGCCATTTATCTTAGGTATTAGTCGGGATGTGCTTGATGGAGGTCCTGCCTCCAGTTCTCGCGCAGACTTGTCATAGACCGATTGGTATTTGAGGTTATGGTTAGCGGTTGATGTAGACCACGGGGTGTGGGGTAGTTTGGGTGTGAGTTCAACAGAATCTCGGGAGTCCCTTGCCGGCTTATATATATGGAGATATATGGAGATTTACAGGGTACATGATTATTACCGTGAGTTACATGTTGGGCCCGTGGTCCCTTGCCCTTGGGTTCTACCTTTGGGTGGAGGACACTCGCGAGTAGTTGATTCTCACACTTAGACTGACGATAGGTTTAGTGAGCTGTACAGTGAGACTTAGAGACTGATAGGGATGATAGCGTCGATATACATACTTACTGTGTTGACATACGTGGCATATCATTCTACTGCTTTTACTGTTCCGTTGCATTGATTACTGCATGTTCATACCTATACTGTCATTGATTTACTGTTATATATATCTATTATCACTATTAGAATTGTCACATGAATTTATATATTATATTGCTATTTATGTCGCTCTGACGACCTGAGTATGCATGCTCAGTGTGAGGAGAAGATTTAGCCTGGACCAGGACTAGACGTATATCACAGACACCTCGACTTGCTATTCAGAGTTATATCCAATTTGTTTCCCCTCAGGTCAGTTCTTTACATTGTTTCATTTAGTTACTGCATTTCCCATTACCTGCGCATCATTTACTGTTTACCATGAAAAACTAGAAGCCGAAGTGTGACTACGGTAGGACATTTCCTTGACCGTAGGAGCATGGCTGGCCTTGTCAACACCTCGTATTCCGTATATTGGGAAGCGGGGCGTGACATAGTTTAGTTGGTATCAGAGACAGGTTTTGTTTCGATCGGGATTGCAGTTTTCCGTGTAGAGCTTGACAATCTAAGACGTCCCTCAGTCTAGATTGTAAGCTTGATATCCTTGATCCATATTCACATTAAGTGTTCTGCTATCCATTCGCTAGGGTTTCAGGTAACTTGGCAATGTTTCATGGTTGTAATTGTGAACTACATCACGGTTACACTAGCATACTCTGTTTAAGTGACTTAGATTCATACAGTTGATTTTCCCATTTGTAAAGAATTTAATCGCATATGATATTCTTGAATCTTTGTCCAATCCATATTATGTTTGATTCTTATAGCTTGTGCCTCATATCATCTTCAAAACTATTGTTTCAGGATCATGTCTTCCAACGACCCTTCCTCTATCTCCACTTTCCAGAATCAGACCGTTGAGATCCTGAGTGTACTGCAAGATTTAAAGGAAGCCCAGGAGCGGACGAACGACTTGCTAACTGAAGGACTGAGAAGGCAGGTGAATCAGGCACCAGCGGGAGTCTCAAATTGTAAAGGGATTCCCGTTAGAAGAGGAAAAGAGAAGAAGATGAAGTGCCAATTTGTTTCCCCACGACAGAAACAGCAGAAGACCCCGTGTTGTGGGTACTGTAAGAGGCCAGGACATCTTCAGAGCGATTGTCGGCGTGCCCAAGGAAAATGTCTGATTTGCGGATCCAGCGAACATCTCGTTAACGGTTGCCCAAAAAGGAAGGAGCTACAAGGAGGAGACTCATCCACACTCTCCACTTCTGCCAAATGATGATTATTGCGTAGTTCAAACATCGAGGATAAGGCGGACCCAACGCAGGATTCAACTCACGTGACGAGAATACAACGTTCTAGTAGTCAAAGAAGAATTTTCATGTTTTCTACTTTCAGTAATAATGTTGTCATCCTCTTATGAATATTTCTTTCCGTTTGAAATCTTGTATCCGTTGAACTTTTAGTTAAATTCAATAAAATTTGAATCGTAATATATGTATCATTCTCTTGTCCTTTCCTTTGTTCATACTATTCATTAGCACAACATTTTAATCTTGATTTTTTTTCAATTCCTGCCACCGCATATCTTTCCATACTTCGTACACTTAGCTATTTTCCTGATGTATTCCATTGTCTAATCATGACCCTTACTTTTCAGGCCATGGCCCACCCTAGAGCAGCGTCGCATTTGGATGAGGATGCACAGTCATGCGTTTCCTTAGACCACACGCCGATGAGTTCTGACGATGAGATCAACGGTCCCCAGGTCAATTTCGGAAATAGCGATTCAGAGGACGAAGGAGCAGCCGCCCCAGAGTTTGACATGATAGGAGATTCCGACGAAGAGGAAGGAGACCCTGAAGAGAACCCGATAGAGGAAGACCCCGAGGAAGAACCGATAGAAGAAAATCCAGCGGAGGAAAACCCCATGGAAGAGAATCCAGAAGAAGAGAATCCCATGGAATCAGATCTTGATGAAGAGGCTCCAGCCGAAGAAGAAGGACCAGAAGGACAAGACCCTGCGGTGGAAGAACTCCCAATGGCGATCCCCGCGATGCGCTATGGAAATGGACGCCCCTACCTGAGTGCGCGAGCCTACCGCAACCTGCTGAATCTCCACAACCGCGACTGACGGGATTTCTTTCAGATGTTGTCTTATCTGGCCAAATAAAACTGTGTATAGTTTAGGGCCACCTTTCATCTTTGAGAATGCTTTGTTTAAAATTTCCTGGAATGAAATAAATTGCTGAGTTCGCTAATCTTTCGATCTTTTTAGTTCACTTACTACTTGATTATTTCTTCTATACAATTATCTTCCTACTGAAATATGTCCACCCATACTCCTTACATTGTCTAAACCCTCACTAAGATTAACCAGTACCACACCCGATCTTTTTGAGGTCCACCGTCCATCCTTCGTCTGTGCCTCGTTTGAGATCCTTCTGGGAGGAGACAATTTTAGGGAAATTTCTGAGTTCGCTAACCCTTCAAATTTTGATTCGTGTGATGTACCGACTGTTGTTTCCCCCATACTTTTCCTCTTGTATTCCTTTGCTGCTCATCCTTACTTCCTGTGCTGACCCGATCCCAGTCTCCTTGATCTTCAGCCTAAAGCCGCCACACACCGACCTTCTGATTGAGCCACGCTTCCTGGTAGCCCTATACCTCTTTATGTTTTTTTCCTATTACTCTAAATATATATAGGGACATTATTATTCGAAAAATTGGTTTTCATTATTTTATATTTATCGAAAAGTGTGTTTTATCGACTATTCCCGTTTTACGCATTTCAAGTACTCCACGACTAGCTTTCCCATTATTTTCAGTAGCGCAACCTTACACCGCGCATATCTGTGTTCCATGTACCTTATTTTCGCTATGTGAGTTTCTAAGTTATTTGATCGATACATCGTCCTAAAATGTTTTAACCTATCGACGAATCTTTCACTATTTTATTGTCGTTACTTTATTTTTCGGGTATTGTGCCTACGTTTACTATCATAAATGATTGTACCCTATACTTATTTATGTTTGCCGTGCTACCTTTGATATACTTATACGTGCACATATTTGAGTTTCGATTTTATCGAGTATGCCTCGAATATCATTGTTCGTTATTGTTGTTATTGTTATTCTCGTATACATGTAGTCGCCCATATAGTTATTCCTGACTTACACCTATTTAGACTTATCTTTTGTATATTGTTCTTACATGTTTATACCTTCAAATTTCTTCGTCCACGGATTTTTAGTAAATCTTTATGTGTTAGTTTGCAATATAATAGTTTTCGCCTATGTTGGTATTACTTATCGTTTATTTTAAATTTCGAGGACGAAATTTTTTATAAGGGTGGTATGATGTAATACCCGGTTCTTGTTATACACCAATATTCGTATTTGGTTACTCTTAAAAGTTATTCATTTTATTCTACAACTATTTTGTATTATAAACAAACCCCAAACCCTAAATCTTTACTTTTTTCCATAATACCACAGCCAACCCAAACCCCAGCCCATTCTTCTTTCCTCATTCATTATTTGTTTTATTTTTCCTCTAAAAACCCCGGCCCATCCCCCTCTCCTCTCCTCAAAATTTCCCCCCTTATTTTTCCAGCGGCCCAGTGCCTCAGCCCACTCTTTCTTTTTCAATGTTAATTAATAATTCAGCCCGGCCCGCTTCTACTTTTTTCCCCCAATCAATTTCTTTTCCTTTTATTTTTATTTGGCCCGGCCCACTCACTTCCCCAGCCCTCGCTCCCGCTTCAGCCCTCACCCGCACCCGCTTCCTCGACCCGACCCGCTCCTATTCATCCTTCTCCCCAACGGCTCTCCCAAATTCCCGGCCACCTCCTTCAATGCGCGATCCGCCTTCTCTGCCGCCTCCTTCGCCCGCGCTCGCGGTTTTGTCAGCCACGCTCGCGCGCCGTTACCCCCACGACGCGCGACCCTCGTCTCTCCTTCTCTCCCCCACGTCTTCTCCTTTCTCTCTTCCCTCCTCCTCCTCGATCTCTCCTGCACACCCAATTTCCCTATCACCGAGCACCCAACGTCGCACGCCCCGACGGCGACGACCATGACCTCTCTTCCTCTCTCCCTCACCTCTACCCTCGACCACCATCAACCCGAGCTCCCCACTCCCTCTCTCCCTCGACTTCCCCCTCCTGCTCACCATCCCTCAAGCCACCGTACCTCTCGCCGGCGAGCCTCCCCTGCACCCTCGCAGCGTCATCATCATCACCATCGCCATCATCTATCTCACCAACTCACTCTCTCTCTCTCGATCACTTTCTTTTCCCTCTCTCTCCCTTCCTCTGCTTCTCTCTCTCTCTCTGTGCACTCTGCACTCTCTCTCTCTCTTCATCTCAGATCTCTCTCTCTCCCTGCTTCTCTCTCTCTGTTCTCTCTCATTTCTCTCTCTGTCTCCCCTCTCTCTAATCTCTCAATCTCTTTATCTCTCTTTACACTCTCTCTTTCCCCTGCACACTCTCTCACTTCTCTGCAATCTCTTGCTCTCTCTCTAACTCTCTCTCTCTCTCAATATCTCTCACCCTCTGCAAATCCCTCACCATCGGCCTCGCAGCACCATCATCTCCCCAGTCTCACGAGCCCTAACCGTTGCCGAGACAGAACCCCATAGCCGAGCCCAAGCTTGTGGTCATCGTGTCGCGTTCGTGACGTTACCGTCCCCGTACATCCCCGAGACGTGTCCAGGCAAGTATTTTACTTGCTTACATGCTATATACTCAAGTTACAATCTTTAATTGCATAGATCATAATGTTACAATTTTAGATCAATTATGTGCCATACCTGTTCGACGTGTGTTCCCAATGAAAATACTTATCTAATTTGACGGAACTGGATTGTTTATATTGGCCCGTGTAGTGATGAATACATTGTACAAATTTCGCTAGAAAATATGACCGTTAATGACTAAAACGTATACCCCCAAGTTTACCTGTAAAACTGGAATTTTCTTGTACCTGCAAACCGTTAAAATCACCATAAATCATATACATTCTGGAATGATACGATCGAGGGCTTAAATCGAAGCCGACTCAACGAACTATAACCCTAGGTAAGTTTCCAAATATTCCTGTACTCAAACTGTGACAATATTTGGGTCGGAGAGCGACTCTGGACTGCAGTCCAGAGCGGTTGTGTTTACTGTGTGCTGTCCCGTAATGGGTACCACCAGATTTTCTTAACTCGTAGGTTGCGGAAATCCTCTGTTTATTAAAGGTGAACCTGTTAGATAGACAACATAAGTGGTTTCATTCTATTTCGTTATCGTTTGTTATTTAATCTGTAGTTTAATAGATCGGGACGTATAACAGTCCCAACAGAATCAGAATTTACATACTAGTATTGAACAGTGTATATCTCCTGACGTACAGACGCGATTGAGGATCCGTCTATTGCGTTGAAAACGTTTCTGAGAACCCTAGTTTTCATTCAACTGTAGCGTCGCTAAAATCTGATCCCAATTGGGATTAAAATGCGTTGCGAAACGGACTTCCGATTCTGAAACCGGATTTCCAGCCGTGAATGCTTAAAATGAAATGGCTATAATTAATGATCCTGGAACCCGATTGCCGTGAAACCAAATTCGCTGGACAGATAACTGAACATACTATTTATTCCCCGTTCATCGTTTCACTAAATTGTAACCGTATGATTTATGATAAATTATGCAAGTGGTAGATTATTGATTCCGGACATCCTAAACATGCTTTATATACTGTTCACGCATCATATCATACACATGTCACTGCATTGATAACCTAGTGATAACGTGCATTACCCAGTGTTAGGTATTAGTGATGATTGTGGCAAGTACGTCAGTGTTCGTGTATCAGTGAATAAGTGAAAGTGATACGTACTTGTACACAATCAGTGAACCTTATTATTCTATTGCATTGTCGACGTCTGTGGGATGCGTGTACGTGTGACTATAAGTGGTATGGGACACTTATGGAAGCTCTTGCACGGGTGTCACAGATAAGGCACCAGACACTGCCATTTATCTTAGGTATTAGTCGGGATATGCTTGATGGAGGTCCTGCCTCTAGTTCTCGCGCAGACTTGTCACAGACCGATTGGTATTTGAGGTTATGGTTAGCGTTTGATGTAGACCACGGAGTGTGGGGTAGTTTGGGTGTGAGTTCAACAGAATCTCGGGAGTCCCTTGCCGGCTTATATATATGGAGATATATGGAGATTTACAGGGTACATGATTATTACCGTGAGTTACATGTTGGGCCCGTGGTCCCTTGCCCTTGGGTTCTACCTTTAGGTGGAGGACACTCGCGAGTAGTTGATTCTCACACTTGGACTGACGATAGGTTTAGTGACCTGTACAGTGAGACTTAGAGACTGATAGGGGTGATAGCGTCGATATACATACTTACTGTGTTGACATACGTGGCATATCATTCTACTGCTTTTACTGTTCCGCTGCATTGATTACTGCATGTTCATACCTATACTGTCATTGATTTACTGTTATATATATCTATTATCACTGTTAGAATTGTCACATGAATTTATATATTATATTGCTATTTATGTCGCTCTGACGACCTGAGTATGCATGCTCAGTGTGAGGAGAAGATTTAGCCTGGACCAGGACTAGATGTATATCACAGACACCTCGACTTGCTATTCAGAGTTATATCCAATTTGTTTCCCCTCAGGTCAGTTCTTTACATTGTTTCATTTAGTTACTGCATTTCCCATTACCTGCGCATCATTTACTGTTTACCATGAAAAACTAGAAGCCGAAGTGTGACTACGGCAGGATATTTCCTTGACCATAGGAGCATAGCCGGCCTTATCAACTCCTCGTATTTCGTATATTGGGAAGCGGGGCGTGACAGCAACAGGCAGGCAGGTGCGAGAATCACGCCGGCCGTTACGCCCTTGACGTCACGCCCACTTGATCGGCGGGATCCCGCATTAATTTTGAGGCAGGCTCGTTGATGGGGATCGTGATGGCGTGGAACGCGGGACGTGGCCGGCGGATATCTCACGCATGGCGAGATTCGTGGAGGTGAGGTGGATGCGTCTGCAGTCGGTGCCGTTGGTCGGTCAATTGGACCGAGGAAGATGAGCTCAGCGTGAGGCTCGGGGACGAGCGGGAGGCCGAGAAATCTTGGTTCTGCTATAGCCCGGAGGCAAGCTGAGAGGGCCGAGGAGGCCAATTATGCAGGGGATCGGAGGTGAGCCAGCGGTTGTTTATAGGACGGGCATAGCAGTGGTCTGGTCGGTCACTGCGGGTCCTTTCTTGCAAGCTTTGGGACACGTCATCTGCCACGTGTCATGATCTGGGAGATCACCGATATCGAGCATCATCATCATCCTCGCTTTATTCTAACCAAAATCAACTCTCGATTCATTGACCTCGGTCACAATCGCATCCTTAAACTCTATGAAATCGATCCCAAACTTGGTGCTGAACTCCGGCGACGAGTAAATCCTGTGAATCTCCGAGAGCTTCAGCTGGATCCGCTTCACGAACTCGAATTCGGCGATGGAATCATTCTTGGTGGAGTTGATGAAGTTCTCAAGCTCTTGATCGGCAAGGCTCTTGAAGGAGTTCGCCCTCGTTCGGATCAGCTGGAGGTCGGCGCCAGCCGAATGGTGCACCTCGCGCAAACCCTAATTTTGAGAAATTGTAAAGCTAAGGAGAGAGAGCAAGAGGGTTTACGGCTTGTGGAGACGCCGGTTGGCGTGGTCGCCGGCATGGGGAGGCGGGCTGTTGATCTGGGTATGTTGATTTGAGAGAGTCCCAACCGGTAAAATCTCTTTTTTTTTCCTTGGATTTTCTTTACTGAAAATTAGGATTTTAAGAGTCCAACCCAATTTCAAGTACAAGCAACCAATAACATATAATTTTGAAATCCAAATTGAAACCTAGAACCAATAATACAAAAAGGTAAAGTCCACAAAAAATTCTAAGTCTAAATGAAAAGTCATGAACCAACAACCCTCCTAAGCACGGGGCCGGCTCTGCTAGGGCTCGAACTTGGCTCGAGCCTAGACCTACTTATCTGAACGTTGACTTGTTAACTTTCTGACTTTGTTTTTTTGGGTAAAGGGGTGTAAATTTTGATCCCAACAATAATACTTCCATTTTTCTTGTGTGACGGAGTGATGGTAACAACTCAATATAAAGACAATGGATTTGCCTGAATGTTGTTTGGGACCCAATGCAAACCTCTTCTATGTTCACTCCCCTGCACCTCTGTGGCTTTGTGCACGTGTTTGTTTCATTACAGGTGCGACATCTTTTTGTTATTAATTTGTCTGGTTTTTTTCCAAATTTCGTTCTTTGGGTTTATATTTGTAATTATTAATCAAGTAGTGGATATGAAAATATTTAAATTTATAAAAAAAAAGAAAGAAAGAAAAAAAATAACTCTATTTTAATTCAAGTTTGGCAAGCAGACACTGCTGATGTCAAGTACGTTTAAAAACCTTTATACTAAATTTAATTTGTCTTTGTGCCTAAGAATTCGGAAACTCAATTACTTTTGACCTATCTAAAACTATAACTTGTTCAAAATACTAATACACAAATGATATGGAACTTGTCAACACAGTATATGCGGAATATAATTTTGCTGATCAAAATTTTCCTTTAATATTTAATATATATATATATATATATATAGTCTAGGATAAAAAGGGTTGGGTCCAATTCGAAAGGAATAGAAATTGTCTTTTGCAGCTATCTATTATCTCGGATTCGTCCATTTTTCGCTGGGATGTTGGTGCCAAACCTTCATAGATGCCCTACTGCAATAATTTTTTGTAACTGACAGTAATAGGTGTATAGATCTAAGTTTCATCGAAGTGATTTATCTAAGTTTTTGAAATATCATCTTACTGAAGTCTTTGTTTTAAAAAGCAAGGAGCCAATTCTCAATTATACTTTTGAACAAGATGCGTGTTCTAACTATTTCCTCTCCCTCCATGTCCTGAAACTGAAACCAGAACCATATAAGGAACCTGTTGATACTGTTGAATTATGATGCTACAAAGTGAACGTTGTAGGCAATATAGACGTCAACGATAAATATTTGTGTTTGCTGTGTTTCTAATGCCGTTATATCTGCTCAAGAATATGCGCATTGATTTTGAAATGCTCTTTTCAAAAGCTGCAATTAGTATCTTCTTTATCTTTACTATTTTGACCATATATAATTCTTGGGTTCATAATTTGATTTCAATTTGATGCTTAACACAGCCTGTAATAGCACCACACCATCAACTTCCAGAGTCAACCAACTTTGTGAGGTCTTCAATGTTGTGTACTATTATATCTTGCGGCGTCTCTTTTTTCCCTTTGGACATCGAAATTAGAAATATGCAAAATATCAAATTTAAGCATTTTAAGACCACTTTGAGAAACCTTTGCCACATTAACATATATGATGCCCTTGTCGAACACCCGCACCTCAACACATACACACTCTTTGAAGCAAGTAGATCAAGCATAATATACCGGTGAATTTATGGTAAATGATAGAGACACAAAACCATGAGCAGCATGATAAAATTTCAAATACCTGAGATGCTGTAACGCCTTATATGTGCACACAGTCCTCATCGTTATGTTGATGCAACATTCCTATGCATCATGGAGGTCAATCCACAACCAAAAGAGATTGCACATTCTTATAATTTTCTACATTAAAAACGCGCCTAATTTATCCAATTGAAAAATAGAGATGTCGACTTTGGCACATTAGCCAAGAAGCTCAAATATTCATTAAATATTCCATCACTTCTTGCAACAATGATTGTTCAAGGAGAATCCTAAAAATCCATGCAAGGTCTCCATTCAAGCATCAATAGATTTCCAATCAAGCATTAATTAAAAATATGGAAATTTACTTCTACCCCCATTAGTCAAAAGCAAATTATTTCTAAACCCACAAACTTCCATTAATGCCAAAAAGCCTTATTCCTTTATTCAAATTTCTTTTAAACCCAGAATACTATTAAAAGGTACAAATACAGTGTAGTATTCATTGATTTTTTTAAAATGCCAAAATTACCCTCATCTTCTATCTTGAACCCTTTCCAAGACCCATCAAAGCCCTAATCGTCTTCTTTCCATTCCTCTAAATAAAGTATAATTGTTAAACGATTAAAGAAAAAAGAATTAGATACTTTAATTATGTGACCGATGGGTTTTTTATATAAGAATTATAATTACTTGATGTCCAAGTATCATAGTACGGTCATCATAACAATATATTCTAAACTATAACAACACTTCCTCTCAAGCTGGAGCATAGATATCATTGATGCGTAGCTTGGACAATAGATGAACGAATGCGGGTCTTAGAAGAGATTTAGTCAAAATATCTGCAATTTGTGTGTGAGTAAAAATATGATGGAGATTGACTTTCTTTTCAACAATTTTCTCCTGGATAAAATGACAATGCACTTCAATGTGTTTTGTGCGTTTGTGAAATACTGGATTTTCTGAAATATGAATTGCAGCTTTATTATCACAGAACAAGGATGCCGATATTGTAGAACAAACACCGAGATCTCGAAGCAATGCAGAGAGCCACGTAAATTCTGAGACGGCATGGGCTATATCCCTATATTCAGCCTCGGCTGATGAGCGTGCAACAACTTGGTACTTCTTGCTGCGCCAGTTAACTAGGTTTTCCGTAAAGAAAACAAAAAATCCACTTGTGGAGCGACGATCACTCATAGATCGGGCAAAATCAGTATCGGCATAGACTATAAGAGACGAATTATAACAGGGTTTATAGAGAAGACCTTACCCAGATGCACACTTCAAATAGCAGAGAATACGCTCAACAACCCAAAAATAAGAAACTAAAGGCGCCTGTATAAACCGGTTCACTGTGCTGACTGCAAAACATATGTATGGACGAGTAACCGTGAGATAAATTATCTTCCCAACTAACCGTCGATATTGACCTGGATCGGAAAGTGGCTAGGCATCATGTGAGCTAACTTGAAAGAGCTTTACTGTTGTATCCATGAAAATATCAGTAAGGCGACAGCCAAGAAATCCTGTTTCTTTAAGAAAATCAAGAGTATACTTCCGCTGTGAGACATGATAATCTCTTATTTCGAGATATCTCCATACCAAGAAAATATCGTAGAGGGACCAAGATCTTTGGCATGAAAATGTGAGGCCATATGAGTTTTGACTTGAAATATACCCTCGGAATCATCTCTAGTGATGATTATGCCATCAACATAAATAAGGAGAATAACTATTCCTTTTTTTTCGTCTATGTATAAAAAAATATGGATCTGCCGAGTTACTTGTGAAATTTACCTTTTTTAGGACCATACTGAATTTATCGAATCAAGTCCGAAGAGATTGTTTTAGCCCATGGATAGATTTTTTAAGATGACATACAAGAGACTCCCCCTCATGCTCAAAACCTACTAGGAGGCTGCTGCATATAAACCGTCTCGGAAAGATTTTCATTAAAGAAGGCATTCTTGACATCTAGCTGATGTAGAGTCCAATCACGGGTAACCGCAAGAGATCAGGACATGAACAGTAGTGAGTTTGACCGCTGGAGAAAAGTCTCAGCATAGTCGACACCGTATTGTGGAGTATAACCTTTGGTAACAAAGCGTACTTTCAAACGATATATACTACCATCAAGATTATGTTTAATAGCAAAGACCCACCGGCAACCAACCACCTTTTTCTGTGAAGGAAGGCTGACTAGATCTCAAGTGTGATTAGATCTCAGTGCCTGCAACTTTTCCATCATAGCCCTATGCCAACCTGAATGACTCACAACTTCTTGTACAGAGTTTGGAAGGGAAACATCAGACAAGGAAGAGACAAACTGACTTAGAGTTGGAGTAAGACAATATGAAATAAATGAAGTAAGAGAATGAGAAGTGGTGCATGTTTGTTTATCTTTGCGAAGAGCAATTGGTAAGTCGTCGGACAAACCATCAGAAGGAGTGAGAGATGAAGGCTCATCAGCTTCCGGCTGTATACATGGTGAAGGAGTTTCAGTATATGCTGTTGAATCTATTACTGCTCTCGATCGACGCCTATAGACATGCGTAACCGGAGGAAGATGAGGAACTTCGACAGTAGTAGATTTGGTTTGAATTGGTTGATCATATGGTATCACGCCCCGCTTCCCAGTATACGGGCAGAGGACGCGACGAGGCCGCTACGTATTTACTCTGAAGTAAATATGCTAAGCGTAACTAAGAAATATAAAAGAAATATACACAAGAGACAAATGTAATGAACATCAACTTTATTTATTCACATTCTTTTTGCAATACATGGAAAAGTAAATACATCTGAATGAAAGCAATACCTAAACAGTGGCATAACAGAAAAGGAAAATACAGAATGTAAAAGAAAAAATACAAGTGAAACTACAGCTCGGGATCTTCAGTAAACTGGTCCAAGTCTTCGGCGCTGGGCTCGATCTCTGAAAGGTCCGAAACACCTGACAAAATTCCAAAGAAGAAAGAGAAGGAATATCGTCAGTGAACAATCGCTCGGTAAGTCCCAAAGATAAGGAAGAAGTAGAATAGACAGAGAGAGAAAGAGAGAGTAACTTTTAAAGTTGTATCATATTGTTATATTGTTGTATTTAGTGTTATCGCTGTTGTTAACGTAAGTTCAAGGGTGAATGTCAACCAATCTCAAGAGTGTTCTCGAACCCAACAGGCTGTAATCCAGGGATAGGGAACCACGGGCCCGAATCAATTGTCAGTAACGGGACTTCAAGCTAGTGTTGAAGTATTCCAAACTCAAACGGCTATAATCCAGGAGCAAGGAAACACGGGCCCTCATGATAGCTTTCTTGTGTTAGTAGACATGGATTCATGATCTAGGGAGACTCTTGAGATTTTGTTGGATTCACGTATTAACTACCCCAATACCCCGTGTATTTATTGTATTGATAGTAATGATTGTACTGATGGTATTGTATTGTATTGTCTTGTAAATTGAATTGTATAGTATTATAGATTGTATAGATGGATGACTTGCCGAAACCATGGTATCGGTAAATGGATATAACTGGAGAATCATGTAGATGGATGTATATGTATGGTTCGGTTCAGTTAATACAGATTGAATAGATTGAACAGATTGATTATATGGATTCATGGATTCATATTGAATTGTTATATATATATACTTGAATCTCATTCAAGTCAGATTGATTATATTGAGACTCAGTCTGAGTCATACAATTAGAAAAGAAATTGAATCCTGAATTAAGTTTTGATGTTATCGGTAACCGCTGCACATGGGCGGTAGGATTTGTGTTTTTTTCAAAAACGATTACCGTGTTGATAACACCGTTTGTTAAGTTGTCTACCTTAAATAGGTAAGCACCCATTTCTCCGGCTCCCTGAGGCTCAAGATATTGGTTCCGCTTAAACCTATGTTTACTAGGGTCCTTAGGGTAATTTATAGAACTTGAGGGGTTTTTATGTAAAAATACTTTTGTATAATTTTCAAAATACATCCCAAGTATTTATTATCGTATTTAGAGATGTCATAGATGTAGATTTTATATATGTGATATTTCTAGCGAAAATAACCTAATTTCACAATATAGGGTATTTAATTGTAAAGACTTGAACTTATATGGAATTGCATGGTGTTTTCATGTAAAATAATTCTTTTGATTTAGAAAAGTTGGAATATTTATATGATATCCAAAATTAGATATTTTGATGACACACACACACACATAAATATTTATATAAAATAATTTTAATTTATTATATTTCTAGAAATCTCATTTTCTTAGGATATTTGTATTTTTAAATCTTTCGAGACCGAATGCTCCTTGCGGAGGTCTGCATCTCGCACTACTAAGCCCGAGGATGTGCGATAATCCGCACCATCCCGAACGGCTTCCCCAAATGGGTTGTAGCGGCACTTTGCAAAAACTTGTTTAAAATACATAATCTTGTAAAAATGGTTTTTATAAATTAAAGGTAGTTTTGTGTAAAACCGTAGTTTCCGAATCTATGTTTCCCAAAAGGTATCGTGTTATGTTGCATATGAGTGTTGTGAGGAGGTAGATCATTACCTCGTAATCTATCTAAAAGTATAGCAAGATTAATGATGTTTTAAAGTCGAAACTAAACTACATGGTATTTTTCTGAAAAGTACGATAAAAATTGCAATATGAAATATTTTTGCTATGAAACTTGTTCAACATGTTTTCTTAATAATTAATAGTCAAGACGTAAGAGTTTGATATATTGTATTTAAGAAAAGATGGAGTTTTTAAGAAAAACCGAATCGGAAATCGGATTAACTCCGCTTCCGTCGGGTTTTAGTTTTATAAGTTTTTAGAATAGAATAGAGAAGGGGGAGGTGGGACATACTGGCTTTTGGTTTAGATGAGAGGAAGAGGGAGTGGAAGTAGGTTCCGGTGCGTCGTTTCGTCACCGGGAGCTCTTAGGGCCGTTGTTGGAATTTCGCCGGAGTTTCGCCCTTCGCTAACTCCACTTGCACACAAAATTTCTAGAGAGTTTTGTTGAGAGTTTGGACAGAATTTATGAGTGAGGAGTATGTGTTTAGGGGTGGTATTTATAGGGTAAAACTAGGGTTAGGGTAGATGAAAGGGTGTGAAGAAAATGTATTTAATTTTGTATTAAAAATGGTTTTAATTGGATTTTTAATTCTCTACAATAATTCAGGAAAATTAAACATGACAGGGGTTTCAAGAAGGCAAAGAGGCACAGATTCACAGAAGACAAAATCCGATTTCGTCATGACTCGGCCGGCGCCGCCGGCCGATTCGGCTGAGTCGCCGACCGAGTTAGGCTGAGTCAGGCCGAGTTTTGTCGTCACATGCCCCTTGTCTCTTGTTCTATCTCCTGGATCAGTTTGTTTTATGTATGACTTTTGGTTTTACGGGTTTAGCACGTGTAGACTCTTGGAATTCTAAAAATTTAAAAGAAAACAATATTAAAAAATAATGTGGGTGATGGGATTTGAACTCTGGTGCTTTGGTTCAGCAGTGCAAAGTTTTACCAATGAGCTACAAGCTCTTTCTTGCTATTAAAAAGCAAAATAAACTTATAACTTGTGCTCAGGCAAAAATACTCCTTTTTGTATTTTTGAAAAATTGTACAGAAAGTTGTACAGAAAATTTAGGGTTGTTACATATAGAGTTATAGAAAGTGGTGGTGGTGGTGGTGGGACGTGAGAAGGACTTTCCGTTAGAAGGTAAAAGGGCCGATTTTCAAGAAAAATGACATCACGAGAGAGTACGACAGTGGATGTAGAAGGAAGTATGCAAACATAACCTTTTTGAGTTCTAGAATAACCAACAAATATATGTTTAAAAGCTCTAGAATCCAATTTATCGCGAGTTAATCGGTGATTATGAATACAGCAAATCTAAATACTTTAGGAGGAAGGGGAAAAGGGTCTTGGTCGGGAAATAAAATAGAGAACGGTGTTTGGTTTTGAAAAATCGTGAAAGGCATGCGATTGATAAAAAAACATGCAGTAAGTAAGGAAAAATTCCAAAGTTATTTTAGGATATGCATGTTAAGCATAATAGAACGAGTAACGTAAAGCAAGTGGCGGTTTTTTCTTTCAGTAATGTCATTTTGTTGTAGTGTGTATGAGTAGGAAGTTTGATGAATAATCCCATGGGATTGGCAAAGAATTTGAAAAATACTACTCATGTATTCTTATGCATTGTCAGTTCTTATAGTTTTAATAGACGTATTAAACTGATTAACGACTTCATTAATAAATGTTTTAAACACATGTGGTAATTCAGGTTGATCACGTAAAAGAAACAGCCATGTCATTCCAGAGTGATCATCAATAAAAGTGAAAGTATTTATACCTAAATACGCTAGTATGCTTATAAGGACCCTAAATGTCAGAATGGACTAACTCAAATATCGAAGAACTACGTTTATTAACTGAAGGAAACGAGAAACGAAAATGTTTCCCCAAAATTCATGACTCGCATGAAAAATCAGATAAAAAGAAATAAGTTAATATAGTATGTAGCATAGGAAAAGATAGATGTCCAAGACGTCGATACCAGCAAATGGTAGAAACAATAGTAAATGCGGAAGGTGACACATCCAAGTAGTACATGCCATTAACTTCTTTACCTCCACCAATTTGCTCCTTCGTGTGGTCGTCCTGGATCACAAAGTAGTGAGAAGAGAAAGTTATTGAACGGTTGTAATCATTGGTAAGGCGACGAACAGATAAAAGATTTGTATACAGTGAAAAAACAACGAGAACATTTTTAAACGGTAATGAAAATGTTACATCAATATTGGTACAACCATGAATAGAAAGGACATCCCCATTGGCAATGTAAATGAATATATGCGAAGTGGAAAATACAAAATTAGAAGCAGTATGAGTCATGTGGTCGAAAGCCCCGGAGTCAAGAACCCAAGGGTTTGATTGAGATAGTAGAGATATACCTGATGTGGTTAAGTTGGTAGTATAGATATGAGGTAAAATACGTTGCAGGTGCTGTAAGATTTTAGGAGAGAGATGCGAGGATGATGATGTTTGATTGTTGGGTCGCTGTGAATGGAGGAGTCGTACTCTGTCGGGCAATGAAAGCTTAATCCGTACAGCCTTATTTCTCCCAGCAGAATTCATCTGTATGGTTGGTACGACCACAATGAGAGCAAGAAAGGGAACCACGTCCGCGAATCCGTCCCCCATGATCCTGAGTACCAATCGGAGCACGGCCACGACCGGGGGGAATCCTTGGCCATGGCCCGGAGCAACAAGGGCAGTAGATGGAGCCTCCACTGTAAAAGTGATCGGTGAAGGAATACGATAAGTAGCAGTAAGAATACTATTTAGGATAGACGTACTGTCCTAAGAGAAGAAAGGAGCGAACCCCATCCAAGTGAGGCATCATCTTAGCCAAATAAAGAGTCTCAATAAGAGGCTCGCGCTGACTCTTGGTAAGGGCTGGATCAGAGAAGATGGGTTGATACATGTTCCATTCTTCTAGAACCCCCCGGAACCGGGCCTTAAAGGCATGTAGATTATCATCTGGAGTAGCGGTAGTGAGTTCATTGAAGATATCATAGAGCTGCTAAATGCTATCTTTAGACGAGTAAAAAGATTTGAGATGAAACCACATCTTCTTCGCAGTAGGGAGATACATAATAACCTGATAACAGCTGGGCTTCATAGAGTTTGTAAACCAAGTGCAGACTTTGTTGTCATTTTGAAAACAAGATGAATACTGCGCATCGGAGGTTGATGGAGCTTCCTGAAATAGACGTGCGCCCATTCCAAAAATTATTAGAGCAAGAAATAGTCTAGGTAGTTAAAAGGAGATCCGTTTTGTAATCGAAAATAGAAGGATCGATCTTGTTGTTTGTCATATTGACCGTCGCATGCAAAAAAAAAGCAAGCAATAGAAAGTGCAGATCTAGCACATAAAGAACGAGAGAAAGATACTCATCTCAAGTTCAATTCATGACGGGATTTCGAGTCAGTGGGAGGAAGATCCAGCAAGACGAGGATCTGAAGGAGTCATGGGATCTGGGGGCTAGAGGTGAGGCGTCGGTAGGATCTGGAGGCGTCGGCGTGGAGGCGCGTCGACGAGGATCTGGATCGAGGTGCAGGGAGATCGAGGTGAGGGCGGCGAATGGGGCAAGGCGATCGAGGCAAAGGCGACGATCTGGATGAGGGCGAGGAAGAAGAGAAGAGGCGGTGGCAAGGTTTTTCTTTATATATTTTTTAATTTTTGAGGATTAAGGTTGTGGTTTAGGAGAGCTGCTCTGATACCGTGTTAAATGATAAAAGAAAAAGAATTAGATGCTTTATTATGTGGCCAATAGTCTCTTTATATAAGAATTACAATTACTTGATGTCCAAGTATCATGGTACGGTGTACCCTCACAACAATATTGTAACAACCGAGTTCGGTTATACCAATTTCTATTTCCGTAATTGTTTGTCTGTGGTATTTTATTGATTTATCATGTTTGGATGCGAATGGTAGTTTACTTTTATATTGCATTCGACCCAACCCGCTTGCTTGAACTGATTGATTTATATTTATAGACTACCCTGGCTTGTTAAATAGACACGTGCATCTAGTATAAACTGCATGTTCCCCTCCGAATGGCAGCGCACAAGACTGCGATGTCCTGACGCTGAGATTCGGGGCAGATGCTATTTGGTTTTATCCGTCCACCTCTCCGAAGATGCCAAGTTGATTTATGGCACCGTGTATCGGAGGTTTAGACGGATGCGGCCGATATAGCAGACTTCGTCAGATTCCCCCTCGCTTGAGGGTTTTTTGATTGTGGGGACGCTCTTCCCTGCAAGCGCAAGCCCCTGCAGTTAATTACGCTACCGCATCGCGGTAGCAACTTTCTCTTTCTCCAGAATTTCACTTCATGTCGTGTGTGTTTGTTTTGTTTGTGGTTGCCCGTGGATTGTATACGGAGACCGAGTAATGCCGTCGCCCGTAGGACGTGGATTAGTCCAAATCCGTATTTACTTGATTTGGGTTTGGTGTTTTTAGTTTAAGGATACGTTAGCCGTATTGAGGCTAAGATCAACTTAAACCTTCGTTAAGGATACGATAGTCCTGTTTGAGACTAAGATCAACTTAACGTGATAATCCATTTAATATCTGGCCATCGGGACTCATCACCTCTCTGACGTCGTTGAAGGATTACAACAATAGGTGTCAGAGGAGTTCAGAGATGTATCCTTGAACCAAAGTTAATTTAGAGTTTTATAGTCCATTTGAATGTTTAAGGATACGTTAGCCGTGTTTGGGGCTAAGATCAACTTAAACGGGACCGTTTAGATCCGGCAAAAGAGCATTTGGAGGCTCTATTGCTCCAGTTTAGGGACGTGGTGGTCCATGTTCCAGTTTAGGGACATGGGGGTCCATATTCCAGTTTAGGGACGTGGTGGTCCGCACTCCAGTTTAGGGACGTGGTGGTCTATATTCCAGTTTAGGGACATAGTGGTCCGCTATTAGTTTAAGGACGTTTCGGTCCAACATTAGTTTAAGGACGTTTCGGTCCATCGCCAGTTTACGGACGTAGTGGTCCATCATTAGTTTAAGGACGTTTCGGTCCAGTATTAGTTTAAGGACGTTTCGGTCCATTGCCAATTTAAGGACGTAGTGGTCCATCATTAGTTTAAGAACGTTTCGGTCCAATGTTAGTTTAAGGACGTAGTGGTCCATCATTAGTTTAAAGACGATTCGGTCCATCATTAGTTTAAGAACGCTTCGGTCTGCTATTAGTTTAAGGACGTTTCGGTCCAACATTAGTTTAAGGACGTTTCGGTCCATCGCCAGTTTAAGGACGTAATGGTCCATCATTAGTTTAAGGACGTTTC
Source organism: Agapanthus africanus (assembly GCA_030015575.1). Taxonomy (NCBI): domain Eukaryota; kingdom Viridiplantae; phylum Streptophyta; class Magnoliopsida; order Asparagales; family Amaryllidaceae; genus Agapanthus; species Agapanthus africanus. The sequence continues at coordinate 887,995,427 of JASDDO010000024.1, read as the reverse complement.
GGTCCACGAGTTTAAGGACCCCGCAGTCCATATCGATGTGTGGTCGTCGGGACCCGTCACCTCTCTGACGTCGTTGAAGGATTACAACGATGGGTGTCAGAGGAGTTCAGAGATGTACCCTCGAACCGGAGGTAAATTGATTTGAGAGAGCATTTGTGCTTAGTTCAATTTAATTTAAGGACTTACGGCCAGAATTGGGCTGAGTCCAGTTGAAAATGTTCAACATTTTATTTGTATTTGGCCTGTTAGGCCTTTACTGGGGCTCTGCTCCTGTTTAATAATGCATGGCATTTTTGTTTGGTCTATTAGACCTTTATTTGGGCTCTGCCCTTTTATAAATGATGCGCAGCATCTGTTTTTTATTTGGGCTCTGCCCTTTTTAAAGTAATGCATTGCATTTAATTTGGCATGTTAGGCCCTTTTTAATTGGGCTTGGCCCTTCTATAAATAATGCGGTGCATTAATCATCTGATAGTAGCTTGTCAGGCGCTTTGCGACAATTATTGAGCGCAAGCGCTTGTGATGAGGACACGTGTCATACTCTGGTAAGCAAGTGCAAAGCACTATTATTAGTTAGTTTTCTTTCTTATTGAAGATCATTGATCTTGTTTTTAGATCAATGATCTGTTTTTAAGAGAATTTTCTCTTTTTCTGAAGGTTTTTACCATTTTTGCTCTTGAGGAATTCTTCAGAGTTCTTTTTTTTTTCCTCTCAGAAAATGTTGATGCCTTTGAATTGAGGCTTGGGGTCCTTTTTATAGTGCCCATAAATTAGTTAAATTTGTTAAAGAGATCTTTTTCTGAGTGATTTGGGGAATTTCCCCACCGTTGGATCTTTGATCCAAGGGCTTCTGTTTTACAGAAGAAAATCTTCTTGTTTTAAAAAGAACAGAAAGATTTCTTAAAATCTTTATTCTGTTTGACGCAAACGCATCTGCGCTGACACGTGTCGCGCAGCGCACAGCGCAGCGCATCTGCGCTGACACGTGTCGCGCAGCGCAGTGCTTGCGCAACTGAAGCGTTGCTTCCTTTAATTTTGCTTAAAATAGAGCTTTGCTCTGATTGGGCGCGCCTTCTTGGACGCTGCGCTGATGCATCTGCGCCTGACACGTGGCGCGTTGCACGCAGCGCAAAGAATTTGAAGCGTTGCTTCATTTATTAAAGTTTAAATTTTCAAAGCAGAGCTTCGCTCTGATTGGGGGAAGATGAAGCGTTGCTTCATCTCCCGCCTCTGAATTTGAACAGAGCTTTGCTCTGATTGGGGTAAACAAATGCCCCCCCACCGTTGCGCTTACGTGGCCCCAAACGTGAGCGCAACGGTGGCGGAATTCCAACCGCCGTGGCAACTTTTGGAAGTTGAAGAGGCACTTGATGCCTATAAATAGGACCTTTGGTCCCCCACAGATGCTTATCCTCTTTCAGATTTTTTATTTTCAAAAAACTTCAGAGCGTTGCTCTTGCTTTCAAGAACTCCAGAGCCTTGCTCTTCTTGCCAAAGTTTTTAGAGAAACTTTAGGTAAAATTGATTCTTAGATTAAATTAATTTTAATTAATCTTAACCAACAGAGCTTTGCCCTCATAGATCTTTTGATCTAAAGAAAGTCCCTTCGGGGTTTCACCAGAAGAGCTTTGCTCATTTTCAAAGTTACAAACTTTAGGTAAAATTAATGTAAATCAAATTAATTTAGATTAATCTCAACCAAAGAGCTTTGCTCTCACAGATCTTTTGATCTAAAGAGATCCCCATTGGGGTTTCATAAACAGAGCTTCACTCTCAAAAAACTTATAGATCTGCAGAGTTTTTGTTCATGGGTTTTAATCCCTGAACAGAGCTTTGCTCTCGAGGAATTTAGCCCTCAGTGCATATTATTTTTCTTCTATCGCTAATCTTCCTGTGGTATTTCCTCCAGGCATAATGGCGGTGCGTCTATACAGTTTGCACGAGTTCATCACCTATGACGATATCTGCGCACAGGGTCGTCAACAAAACCAAGAGCTTACAGACGCTCAATGTGCAGAGGTCATGGGTCGTCTGAACGCAAGCGGTGGTTGGCTGCTTCCTCGTCGTTCGGCTCTCTTGAAAGTCGTGCTGGGAGCAATATGGAGAGCACTTCCGGGTCTTCACGAGGCCCTACCGCTCAACGCGCTGGATGATGCCGAAGACAAGGTGCATTCAGTGTACCTGACGGGGCTGATCTCGAAGAAACGGCGCGACGGCCTCATTGACATCCTACATCAAATCTTCCAGCAGACGACGATAGTTGCTGCTTATCGAAGGCCGGGAGGGCTTGCTGAGGATCTTGACACACAGGAGCACGAGAGGCTGCGCATAAGAATAATTAGAAAGGCCAGAAGAACTCTGGATGGCCTTACTTTTGAATTCCTCAATCCGTGCACCGGATCTGAGGTTATACCGTTGTAATAATTTGAATAATGTTTCTTATTCATTGCTTTTATGATTGTAAGAATTTTAGCAACATGAATGGAAACCCTTTTTTTTATTTCAGCTTGTCTTATTTCTCGTCCTGAGTCCTCTGCCCATGTATAAATGAGTGTGTCTCGAACGCTTGGTCAAATGTAAATCGGATGTTCTTTCTGTCATTTTCTTCTTTCTTTTATTGTTAGCAGACTGTCTTAATAACCATGGTTGACGGATGATTAGAGCGAGCATCCCGACCCTCTCAAGAAACAGCGATGGCTTAGGCCGCAGGTTCAGATCTGCTGCCTAAGACTTTTCAACTCTATAAGCCGTGAGGGTCTCATAGAGACTTTTCTCCCTACGGATCGAGAGGATCTCGTAGGTGGATTTTTCTCCTTAGGAATCGTGAGGATTCCTAAGCGTGGTTTTCTCTTATAAGTCGTAAGGATCCTATAAGAGAATTTTTCCCTCTTACAAGTCGAGAGGACCCGTAAGCGGTTGTTTCCCTCCTTGTCGAGATTCGACTTTGGAGAGTGAGACCCATGAATAGTATGCAAGAGATCTTTTTGGATCGACTTGCAGGGTCCCATTGTTCAGGAAGCATGTTTTTTAGTCCCTGCTGCCTGAGGCATCATCTTGCAAGTTGAGACGAATCGGGAATTTCCCGCGGAGACACTGGTTTCTCTGCGAGCCGACGCGAATCAGGAGGCTCTCGTCAAGGAGTGTTTGTATCCGTGAGTCGAGGAATTTGCTAGGGATTATTTGTTTCCCAAGCGCCAAGGATTATTTGTTTCCTTGGGGTTTGAAACGAGTTGAGAATTTCCCACGGAGGCACTGGTGACTCTGCGAGTCGACGCGGATCAGGAGGCTCTCGTCAAGGAGTGTTTGTATCCGTGAGTCGAGGAATTTGCTAGGGATTATTTGTTTCCCAAGCGCCAAGGATTATTTGTTTCCTTAGGGTTTGAAACGAGTCGAGAATTTCCCACGGAGGCACTGGTGGCTCTGCAAGTCGACGCGGATCAGGAGGCTCTCATCAAGGAGTGTTTGTATTCGTGAGTCGAGGAGTTTGCTAGGGATTATTTGTTTCCCAAGCGCCAAGGATTATTTGTTTCCTTGGGGTTTGAAACGAGTCGAGGATTTCCCACGGAGGCACTGGTGGCTCTGCGAGTCGACGCGGATCAAGAGGCTCTCGTCAAGGAGTGTTTGTATCCGTGAGTCGAGGAGTTTGCTAGGGATTATTTGTTTCCCAAGCGCCAAGGATTATTTGTTTCCTTGGGGTTTGAAATGAGTCGAGGATTTCCCACGGAGGCACTGGTGGCTCTACGAGTCGACGCGGATCAGGAGTCTCTCGTCAAGGAGTGTTTGTATCCGTGAGTCGAGGAGTTTGCTAGGGATTATTTGTTTCCCAAGCGCCAAGGATTATTTGTTTTCTTGGGGTTTGAAATGAGTCGAGGATTTCCCACGGAGGCACTGGTGGCTCTGCGAGTCGACGCGGATCAGGAGGCTCTCGTCAAAGAGTGTTTGTATCCGTGAGTCGAGGTATCTGCTGAAGACACTGGTTTCTTCAGAGTTGGACTGAACCGTCGAGATTTGGCTTCGTCTTCTGGCGGAGCCTGTTGGGAAAGTATGGTTCCCTCTTTGTTTACGCCCTTGGATTGTATACAGGGATCGATGTGATCTTAACTGTAGGGCCAAAGTTTTATCATCATTTTTTTTGTTTTATCTCCGCGATGCTCTATCATTTCAGCTTTTATATCGCGAAGGTCGCGATTGCCCAATCATTTCAGCTATTTTTCGCGGTGCCCAATCATTTCGGCTATTTATTTTATTTTTACCCGCTACTTTTTATTGCGAGTTGCCCAATCATTTCGGCTATTTTATTTTTTTTTTATTTTTACTCGCCGCTTTTTATTGCGAGTTGCCCAATCATTTCTGCTATTTTGCATGCATACATTTTTACTTGCTGCTTTTTATTGCAAGTTGCCCCATCATTTCGGCTATTTCGTATGCATGTGCGGCCTACTGGCTTTTCGCCGTAAGCCGATTTCGGCATCAGCACCGCTACAACTGGGATATTACCAGGAGCGAATCATCATCTGCTTCCGTCGATGTCGAACGAAGGTGGCTTAGCGAACAGGGTTAGGGTCCTGTCGACTAAGGCTTTGACTTCATGAGCCGTAAGGGTCTCACAAAGTTATTTCTCCATACAAGTCGTGAGGATCTTATAGGTGTATTTTCTTCTTAGGAATCGTGAGGATTCCTAAGTGTTTGTTTCCTCTGTAAGTCGTAAGGATCCTACAGGAAGGTTTTCTCCTTGTAAATCGAGAGGACTTACAAGGGTCGTGCGAACATATCCCCAGTCACGGATGGATCTTGGTTAGGGAAATGTTTATTCGCGCCCGTGGATTGTATACAAGGGTCAGTATTGAACCACTTGTAGGGCAATATCGGAAATTGTGGGGATTGCTTAAGCACTGGTTTAGGTCTATGTAACTTAAGACTTTCAAATCTTATGAGCCGTGAGGGTCCCATAAGAGAGTTCTCCTTACGAGTCGTGAGGATCTCGCAAGTGTATTTTTTCCTTAGGAATCGTGGGGATCCCTAAGTGTGTCGCTCCCTTGTGAGTCGTAAGGATCTCACGCGGGTGGTTTCTCCTTACAAGGTCGAGAGGACCCTATAAGTGTCCTTTAACGAGGTTGCGCCCTTTCAGGTTTTCACAAACACTCGCCGGTAGCCCTGCTGTTTTTACTCACGGAGCCCTTTCGAATTTTCATCCGTGCCCATTTTGCTTATGGACGTACCGCTTTTTTTTTTTATTCTTTTTATTTTTATATATTTTTTACGAGGTCGCGCCCTTTCGGGTTTTCACGAACACTCGCCGGTAGCCCTGCTGTTTTTATTCACGGAGCCCTTTCGGGTTTTCATCCGTGCCCATTTTGCTTATGGACGTACCGCTTTTTTTATTCTTTTTATTTTTATATATTTTTTTACGAGGTCGCGCCCTTTCGGGTTTTCACGAACACTCGCCGGTAGTCCTGCTGTTTTTACTCACGGAGCCCTTTCGGGTTTTCATCCGTGCGCTTTTTGCTTATGGACATACCATTTTTTTAATTTTATTTTTATATGTTTTTTTTATATCTCGTCAGCCTAAAAGATGCTGCGGTAGTAGTTTAAAGACGTTTCGGTCTGCTATTAGTTTAAGGACATTTCGGTCCGTCACGGAGAAGGCTGGCTACTGCTTATAAAACTTGAGCTTAGGAAGATAGCGAGCGGACATAGTCGTCGTCATCTACCATTGACCTAGGCTGTGGCTCATTAAGCATAGTATTTCTTTAGGAAGCGACCGTTTATTGGCCTGAAAGGCCTTTCACCGTGCATGTCCATGAGTAGATAGGCCCTACCCTGGTAGACCTTATCTATGATGTATGGGCCTTCATAGTTTGGCTCGAATTTTCCCCGCTTGGCGCGATTGGGGATCATAGGCCTTTTGACCACTAGCACGAGTTCGCCTTGGCGGAATGTCCTCGGTCGGGTCAATCTTTCGTATGAGCGCGTCATCTTTGCTTTATAAGCTTCCAGATTTTGTTGCGCTATGAGCCGTGTTTCTTCAAGGGCATCAAGCTCCTCAAGTCGAAGGTTAGCATTTTCTTCGTTCGTCAGCTCGTAGTGGACTGCCATTCGTAAAGAGGGTAGCTCTATCTCGAGGGGAAGTACTGCTTCTGTATCGAACACCAACGCGTACGGCGTTGTGTTCGTGGCCGTCTTGAACGTAGTTCGATACGCCCAAAGAGCTTCTTGTAGCCTTTCGTGCCAGTCCTTCTTATTTCGGGACACCGTTTTCTTTATGATCTTTGTCAAGGTCTTGTTGAAGGCCTCAGCTAGACCGTTAGCTCGTGGATTATAAACCGAGGAATATCTCCAGTCTATATTGTGCTGCTGCGCAAAGCCGCTGATCTTGTGACTTCTGTAGGCTGGCCCGTTATCGGAGATGATCCGTCGCGGAGTTCCAAATCGATATATGACATGCGTCTTGAAGAAATGGAGGATATTCTCCGTCTTAACTTCTCTTAACGGTACTGCTTCTTCCCATTTAGAGAAGTAGTCAGTCGTTGCCAGGATGAAACGATGTCCCCTAGACGATGCTGGTTCGATGGGGCCGACTATGTCAGTTCCCCACATCTCGAACGGCCAGCTAGCCACCGTCGGATGTAATGGATTTGGATGCTGATGGATGAAATCCCCATGAATTTGACATGAGTGACACTGCTTCGCATATTCGAGGCAGTCCTGAATCATCGTGGGCCAGTAGTAGCCCATCCGTTTGATCTTCAACTACATCTTTGGGCCCGCTTGGTGAGAACCGCAGAGTCCGTCGTGAACTTCCTGGACGACTCTTTTCGCTTCGTCAGGTCCTAAGAATCTCAGCCATAGAGAATCAAACGACCTCTTGTACAGAGTATCATTGACGAAGGCGAAAGACAGAGCTCGTTTCATGAGCTGATGTCTTGTGGACGCTTCTTCAGGCATTCGGTGGGACTTAAAGTAGTCTATAAAGACTTCCCTCCAGTCCTCAGCCTTTTCCCGGTCTTCTATTTGCAGGGTCGTCTGCTCGCTCGCTCCTTTTTCTTCGGATGATTTCGGAGATATTTCTGTTGGGGCAAGCACCCGACGGCTTTGTACCATGATTCTGACCTTATCGAGGTTCTCGTCAGCCAGCTCTTTAGCAAGTTTGGCCAACGCGTCTGCTTTGCTGTTTTCCGCGCGCGGTATGCTCTCCAAAGTATAGGAGGGAATTTGGGTCAACAGTTGTTGCACCTTTTCCCTGTACTTCACCAATTCCGTTTTGCACGTTTGGTAGTCGCCGTTTACTTGATTAACGACCAGTTGAGAATCTCCGTATATGAGGAGGTTTTCAATTCCCATGTCGATGGCGATCTCGAGGTCTGCTATCAAGGCTTCAATTCGGCTTCGTTATTCGTCCTCGGCTCTGTTAAGGAGAAAGCGAAGCGCATTATCTCTCCTTGTGGAGTCACGAAGATGAGGCCTACCCCCGATTTGATTATAGGGGTACTTTGTTTGCGATTTTTCACGGAAGATGCTCCATCGAAATAAAGTTCCCATTGGGTATCACCACCGTCGATTGCGTCGAACGCATGCTCGTCTGGTAGATCATAACTCAGAGGATAATCGGCGGGTGTTGGATGCTCAGCAAGGAAGTCGGCGATGGCCTGGCCTTTCACTGCCTTGAGAGGTTGATACATTATCGAGAACTCCATCAACAGCAGAGCCCATTTAGCGAGTCGACCTGTCAATATGGCCCCTGACATTAACTATTTGAGAGGGTCCACCTTCGAAATGAGACGGACTTCATGTGCTAATGCGTAATGTCTGAGCTTTGTTATCACAAAGATTAGCGCCAGGCAGTGCTTCTCAAGGGGAGAGTAATTGCTTTCTGCTCCCAGCAGAACTCGACTTAAGTAATAGAGTGCTCTTTCCTTCCCTTGATCGTTCTCTTGTGCCCATAATGCGCCTAAGGAACCTTCGAGGGCGGTCGTGTAAAGAATGAGAGGCTTTCCCTTAACTGGAGCAGCCAATACTGGAGGGTTCTGCAGGTACTGCTTGATCTCGTCCAGTGCGCCTTGGCATTTATGATCCCAGACAAATGGGGTTCCCTTCTTCATCAGGTGGCTATAGGGACGGCACTTGCCTGAAAGGTTGGCTATAAATCGCCGTATGTATGCGAGCTTCCCTTGGAGAGATCGCAACTGTTTGAGAGTTCTCGGCGGAGGCATTTCCATGATCGCTTTGATCTTTGACGGATCTATTTCAATACCTCGGTGTCGAACAATGAATCCCAGGAATTTGCCTGAGGAAACTCCGAATGCACACTTGAGCGGGTTCATCTTCAAGTTGTATTGCCGAAGGCGTTGAAATACAGTTTTTAGGTGTTCGAGATGTTCCTCATACGATTTGCTCTTAACCACGAGATCGTCAATATAACATTCGACGATTTCATGTATAAGGTCATCGAAGATCTTCGTCATGGCCCTCTGATAGGTGGCACCGGCATTCTTTAAACCGAAGGGCATCACCTTGTAACATAATATACCCAAAGGAGTCCTGAAGGCGGTGTGCTTCTGATCTTCGGGATGCATCTTTATCTGATTATACCCTGACGAGCCGTCCATAAAGGAGAAAACCTCATGAGTGGACGTGTTGTCTATCATCAGTTCGGTGACTGGCACCGGGAAATCATCCTTCGGGCAATCTTTATTGAGATCCCGAAAGTCCACGCATATGCGCACCGTCCCATTTTTCTTCATCACCGGGACGATGTTAGCGATCCATTCAGGATATTGAACCTCCTGGATAAAGCCAGAGTCGATCAGCTTCTTGACCTCGGCGTTGATACTCATCTCGAGCTCGAGCCGCATTCTCCTCGGCGCCTGTTTGACTGGCTTGATGTCCGGGGATATCGCCAATTTGTGTACAACAATTTCTGGATCTAGTCCCGGCATTTCGGAATAGTTCCACGCGAAGCAATCTCTATGCTGCAGAAGCACATCCTTTAACGCAGCTACCCTTTCTTCAGATAGTAACTCGCTGATGAATGTCGGTCGTGGATCGTTTGCCGTCCCCAACTCAATCTTCTTGAGGTTATCTGCAGTGGTATGGATTCCATCTTCCAGCTCTTTTGGCGCTGGTGGGAATTCTGAGATTATCTCGTCGCTGCTGTTTTCGAAGCACCAAGGGAGCTCATCTATGTCCTCGGGCTCTTCTTTTAATATTGTAAACATGTGACAGGTGCGAATTCGCTTCCAATCCCAATGTGGAACCGGTTCTTCTTTCGTGGCCTTAGGCTCGTGCTTCTGTGGCGGCGCTACCCTCCAGTTGTCAGACAGAGTGAATTTGCCAAGCTGATACTGATCTTCGACCCAATTCTTGAAGGTGAAGTAATCTTTAAGAGGATGCCCTATTACTCGATGGTAAGAGCAATAGTCCGGGTGTGAGACTTCGCCCGCTTGTTCGGGATGTTTAGGCTCCGGCAATGTAAGCATTTGATGTTTTAGAGCAAGATCAAGTATCTTCTTCGTCTTGTCCCGAGGAAACGAGTACGCTCGACCCATTTTCTTCATGAGGGATAGATCGATAATGCTCAACTCCCGTTTGCGTGGCTTCTCAGCCCTGCTTTGTTGTTGTTGAGCGCCTTTTTGGCCTTTCGACTTATTTCTGCTTTTGCGCCGAGCCTTCTTTATAACAGGTTGACAAGGAGCGGCATTTTCATCCTTTACGGTCTGTTGGAGAAGGCGTTGCGTCTTGGCTTTCTCGTAGATGGCCGTCTCGCGGTTGTGATCATCTCGAACTTTTTGACCAGCTTTCTTTATAAGTTTGTCCATTTGTTGCTCGAACGACGGACTGGGCTCCTTTGCATCTGGAACTTTCACTGGCTTAGGATTAGCGTCCTCCCATTGAGCATCCGCTTCTTCATCAAGGTTATACACGACGTAGCAGCCGGGTAGTAACTCTCGTTTCTTTGACCGGATGTATCTAAGCCCTTTTGTTTCCATTCTCCCGTTAGGCAGTTTGCGTTGAGTCCCGGGGACGTTCCAGACTCTGTCATAGAATTTGGCCTTTCTAACGGTCTGTTTGAAGGGTATCCCCTGGCGTTTCGGCAGCTTTTTCAAACCTTCCGTATAATATCTGGGAAGACGGATAGGCTGAAGCCTGTCGAGCGTAGAATCCGCGCCATGCCAGATTTCTTTTTCTACCTTGGTTTCTTCAGAGCGGTAAAACAGAATTGCTTTCTCGCTCTCTCGCCTGGGAGGGATATAGAATGTCCGCAACTCTTCTACACTGCAGATATTAAGTGCATCCAGTTCTTTATGGTGTTTAAGCGGCACTATGGCGACTTGTAGACTTTGCTCTTCGTCAGCGGACGCTTGTATTGAAGGTCGAGCAGAGAATACAGCATGGACTTCATCTTCCGAGTCGCTGCCAAAGATCAATGTAGGAGCCGATGGTCCCGACTTGTTGTGTTGGGGCAGACCCAAATAAACTATCTCCTCTTCCTCCTCGGTATCACTGCCGAAGACAGAGATGGTAGCGTTAGTTTTATTCTCCGGCTTGTGACACTTCTCTGTGTCTTCGAAATCCGGTAAGAAGTATTTGGCGTCTTCATATTTGCGGACCTCGTTCACAGAGAACGGGTTTAGTTCTCCCGTCACGGTATACTCGAAACCATCCTTAAAATACTTCATACATTGATGTTGTGTAGAAGGGATGATGTTGTACTCGTGTAACCATGGTCGGCCGAGCAAAGCGTTGTAGCATGTCTTGGCGTCTATGACGTGGAACTTAATGTCCGTGACGAGTAATCCGAAGGTAGCATCAGTATCACAGATCCAAGAGTCTTTGACGATTGGGAGTTGAACCCGGAGATGGTGATCTTGTCCCGAGCAAGGTGCTGGACGCTCATGCAGATTTCCTTCAACACCCGTACATTGAGGAGATTAACGGAGGATCCATTGTCGATCAGGATTTTGCCTATCTTTATATCGTGACAATATCCTGAGACATAGAGAGGGCGATTGTGTTCGCACGTCCCAAGTAGAAGGTCTTCATCGCCAAAAGTAATATCGGCCGTGTGCACTTCCTCCAATTCATCCTTCATCTTTTCCTCGGCCAGGCATGCTTGGAATTGTTCTGGGTCTTGGAGCGCCTTAATCAACGAATCTCTCGCCTCTTTTGATAGCAAAAGGGCGTCAAGAATGCTGAGCTGTGAGGGCAGCTTCCTCAGATGTGCTAAGACGTTGCAATCCACCTTATTCTTCTTTGGCAGGTCTTTGGCAGCTAGCTCTTCCACCACTTGGTCATCTAAAACGATATCTTCAGTGGCCTTTTCTTTCCCTTTATCTTTTTTGTTCGAGGGTCCGAGGTTCTTTTCGGGCAGCGTGCGATTACGTAGCCGGATATTTTCGCAAACCTTCGGTTCTTCTTCTTTTCTCGAAACAGACTCTTTAAAGAGAGGGGCAAGTTCTAGCTCTTCATCAGAATCACTCCCGAATGTAGGCACTTATGATCCACCGGTGTTAACCATGCAACAATCGCCAGCAGTTCTTTTAAGCCCTTCGGTCGTATTTCTTTGCTCCCGACGAATTTTGCGTTTCTCTCGCTTAAAGTGTTGTCGATGAGCAACATATCCTTGCCACCATCTATCGAAAGCTTTGCACTCTTCAGTGGGGTGCGAAGTCTTTTGATGATATAAGCAATAGGAGGGGTGCGTTTCCACTTCACCGGTGATGTTTCCTTCAGAGGATGGTAGCTTCATGCCCATTGATATGGCCTTAGCAAACTTTTTCCTCATCTTGAATTGGCTTTTGTCCGCAGTGGGTGTACTTCGCTCCAGCGGGAGTATCTCAATTCTTTCGTCAAGGCGCTAGCGTTTGGACCTTTCGAATATAACCTCCTCGCGTTCTCGATCAGCTTTACTTTTCAATCGAGCTTCGTTGAGGAATGCGTCAATTTCCTCATCTGATGGCCCCAGAATTTTTGATTCAGGGTCTGCCCCCAGCGTTTCAGTACAAGAAGTCTCTTCATCGTTCGTGAACGAATGGGAAATCATATGACAGCTCGCCACGCATTCTTCAGATTCATCTGACGAACTTTCTCCCTCACCTTCCTCTTGAAAGACGTGGTTGAGAAACTCTTGGAATGTAATGGGAGTCCGTGCATTCTGGTTGTATTCCTCCAGCGCGTCAATTTGTTTTTGCAGGTCCGTGCGCTTGTCGCCAGGCTTCACGGGCTTCTTTGACTTCTTTTTCTTCTTCTTCTTCGAGGATTTTGATGGCTGGTTGCGAGTGCTTGAGCCACCACCATCGGTCTTTGGAGTTGGACGTGGCTTCAACATCCCTTCAATGATCTGCGGTTCCAACGGGTTCTTCCATTTGATCGCTGGGCATGTCTGAAGATCGTTTAGCATTCTCTTTGTCTTGGCTGATAATACAACCTCCCAAGGAGCTTCTTCAATGACGGAGCATGTTGCCCCCGGCGTATTCGTCCCCTTAGAGGTGTGGAGCTGTGGGGGATTCACCTTCCACTTGTCAGATAACGCGAACTTGCCCTGTCGGTACTGGTTTTCAAGCCAATTTTTGAAAACGTAGCAATCTTCGATCGGATGGCCTAGTACTCGATGATAAGGACAGTAGTTGGGCTCGTTGACGTCACTTGGTTGCAACGGACGTTTTGGATCCGGCAGATTTATGAGTCTGTTGCATAATGCCAGCTCGAATAACCTTCTCATTTTATCGTGGGGAAACGAGTAAGGACGCCCTAGTCTCTCCTCAAGGTCTACGTACGGGCGTATATTATTTTGACGCACAACCGGCTTTGAGTTGCTCGGTTGTTGTTGAGCATTAGCGACGACGATCGCTTTTCCCTTCCTTTGTCATTTCGGGAGTCCGGCTTTGGAAGAGGGGGTTTATGGCCCATCTGATCCATCTGCGCTAGCTTGTCAATCAAAGGCTGGAAGGTAGTCGGCTTGAAAAACATCATAAATTGCGAGATGGTTGCTTGTGGATCAAGGGTTCCTACAAACATACCCACCGCGGGAGCTTCTTCAATGCGATGCTCGCACTTCGACCATAAGTTCCGCCATCGTATAGCGTACTGAACCCACGTCTCGCCTGGTTTTACCCTGGCGTTAATCAGTGCCGTCATTGGGGTACGTTCACTGGCGCTTGCAAAACGCTGAGTAAACAACAGCTCCATCTCCGCGAAGGTTTTAATAGGGTCGTTCGGGAGCTCAGAGTACCATTCAAACGCCGTATCTGATAAGCTTCCAATAAACTGGCGAAGCAACAGCTTGTCATCACCGCCGGTGTTGCCGCAGAGTGCCCTGAACTGGGCAACATGTTGATGAGGATTGCCCGTCCCTTTGTAGACATGGAACTTGGGAATTGTGTAACCGGGTGGGTACTTGATTTGATCGTACCAACTTGGATATGGCCGCCCCGTTTTTACGACCGACCGGCCGCTTCGGTCGCATGATGAACCCGTATTTGCTGGGCAATGTACTCATCCAAATCAGCTTTGGATATTGTATCCTCCTTATCCATCGACAGAGCTGGTGGAGGATTTGATGTCTCTCCCCTATCATCTCCAAGGACGATCGGGGGCTCTTCGGCCGGAGGATCTTGTTGGATCATCATCCTTATCATGTCTTGGACGAGGAGGTCCATACGCTATCTTGTTCCGCAGCTTCTTTATCTTTCTTCTCCAGTACGCGACGAAGGAATTCAACGTCAGTTTCTTATTCTTGACGCTCGTCCGAGGACGTTTCAGGGGTTTCTTTTGGCCCTGTAAGTGCGGCCATAGCGTTCATCATTTCTTGGAGCTTCTGCTGCTGCTCCTGAGCCTTGGTCACTGACCTCGTGTGCGGTCTATGACCTGTTGATATGCAGCTATCCTCCTTTCCCGATGCCACATAAACTGTATGAACTATCATGCCCCCTGACTTAGGGCGTTTGGGTTCACCACCTTTGATATTTGTCACCGGCACGAGGGTTTTCTCCGGCCTTCTTCTTTTATGGGCCGTTGAAGTTGAAGGGGCCGATGTAGTGGGCACCCTAGCGATTGTTGTCCCCTGCTGTTTAATAGAACGGTCTTTTTCTTCTTGCACTTTCTCCTTCTTTTGTTGACGAGAGTGATCTGGGTCGATCACGGAGTCTTGGACTCTTCGCCAAACCTTGTATATTTTTGAGGACAGTCGTTGAAGGGGCTGTTCTTGCTTCGTTTCTGGAGCTCTCTCCGCAGGTGGAGGAGATCTTTTTAGTGTAGCGGCTGGAGAGTTCTTACGTATCCTCCTCAGCAGTTCAAAGCTGTTCCCAGTTGTAACAGCAGCGTTGACTTCCACCACTGGAGCCGGTGGAGTTAGCCCTGAGGGAGAGTTACCCTCTGCCTTCCTTACTCGTTGCCAGTGGCGACGTCGAGCACGACGAGCCGTTGGGACTGGCTCGGAGATAGAGGTTGCTTCTTTTTGCCCCCTGTCTGAATGAGGCGCGGCTGGTGTTAACCTCTTAAAGACCGAGGTTGTCCTTTGAGAGATGATATTTAACCTGTCGAAGACAGATCCTCGGGCAGGTGTCGGTTTAGCCTTGGGACAGCCAAATTAGAGTTCTGATTTAGCCTGGTGAAAACAGAGGCTGTCGGTTTGGTAGTGGACGACCCGTTGACATGGGTCGTCGTAGCAGTGAGCCGGTCGAAGACCGACTTCTTGTTCACTTCCGGTGCAGGTATTGGCGCAGAGAAGCTTGTAGGTGGGATCATGGTCCCGAAGAACAGGTCAGTGGTGGCTTGGGTCACCTGGTCTACCGGCAGAGCGAGGAAGGAAGCCGCTTGGGGCCCATATGCTACACCTCCTGGTGAGGTGGGGCGTCTGTTGCAGTGGCATTTCGAGCAGTTGGTGCAGTTAAATGCCATTGAATCTTGAGTTCTGCGCCAGGCAAAAGACCAAATCTTAGTAACTTGAAATCCAAAGGCAACCATTAACAAACCGCGATTGGTTCGCGAAGACGACACACGAAGTGTGGAGTGGAAAGAGGAAAAGGTCCCACCGGGCGTGCCAGAATCTGTTCCTCTCCGAATGGCGGCACACAAGACTGCGATGTCCTGACGCTGAGATTCGGGGCAGATGCTATTTGGTTTTATCCGTCCACCTCTCCGAAGATGCCATGTTGATTTATGGCACCGTGTATCGGAGGTTTAGACGGATGCGGCCGATATAGCAGACTTCGTCAGATTCCCCCTCGCTTGAGGGGTTTTTGATTGTGGGGATGCTCTTCCCTGCAGGCGCAAGCCCCTGCAGTTAATTACGCTACCGCATCACGGTAGCAACTTTCTCCTTCTCCAGAATTTCACTTCATGTCGTGTGTGTTTGTTTTGTTTGTGGTTGCCCGTGGATTGTATACGGAGACCGAGTAATGCCGTCGCCCGTAGGACGTGGATTAGTCCAAATCCGTATTTACTTAGATTTGGGTTTGGTGTTTTTAGTTTAAGGATACGTTAGCCGTATTGAGGCTAAGATCAACTTAAACCTTCGTTAAGGATACGATAGTCCTGTTTGAGACTAAGATCAACTTAACGTGATAATCCATTTAATATCTGGCCATCGGGACTCATCACCTCTATGACGTCGTTGAAGGATTACAACAATAGGTGTCAGAGGAGTTCAGAGATGTACCCTTGAACCAAAGTTGATTTGGAGTTTTATAGTCCATTTGAATATTTAAGGATACGTTAGCCGTGTTTGGGGCTAAGATCAATTTAAACGGGACCGTTTAGAACCGGCAAAAGAGCATTTGGAGGCTCTATTGCTCCAGTTTAGAGACATGGGGGTCCATATTCCAGTTTAGGAACGTGGTGGTCTATATTCCAGTTTAGGGACGTGGTGGTCCGCTATTAGTTTAAGGACGTTTCGGTCCAATATTAGTTTAAGGACGTTTCGGTCCATCGCCAGTTTAAGGACGTAATGGTCCATCATTAGTTTAAGGACGTTTCGGTCCAATGTTAGTTTAAGGACGTTTCGGTCCAGTATTAGTTTAAGGACGTTTCGGTCCATCGCCAATTTAAGGACATAGTGGTCCATCATTAGTTTAAGGACATTTCGGTCCAATGTTAGTTTAAGGACGTTTCGGTCCATCGCCAGTTTAAGGACGTAGTGTTCCATCATTAGTTTAAGGACGTTTCGGTCCATCATTAGTTTAAGGACGTTTCGGTCTGGTATTAGTTTAAGGACGTTTCGGTCCAACATTAGTTTAAGGACGTTTCGGTCCATCGCCAGTTTAAGGACGTAGTGGTCCATCATTAGTTTAAGAACGTTTCGGTCCAATGTTAGTTTAAGGACGTTTCGGTCCACGAGTTTAAGGACCCCCACAGTCCATATCGATGTGTGGTCGTCGGGACTCGTCCCCTCTCTGACGTCGTTGAAGGATTACAACGATAGGTGTCAGAGGAGTTCAGAGATGTACCCTCGAACCGGAGGTAAATTGATTTGAGAGAGCATTTGTGCTCAGTTCAATTTAATTTAAGGACTTACGGCCAGAATTGAGCTAAGTCCAGTTGAAAATGTTCAACATTTTATTTGCATTTGGCCTGTTAGGCCTTTACTGGGTCTCTGCTCCTGTTTAATAATGCATGGCATTTTTGTTTTGTCTATTAGACCTTTATTTGGGCTCTGCCCTTTTATAAATGATGCGCAGCATCTGTTTTTTATTTGGGCTCTGCCCTTTTTAAAGTAATGCATGGCATTTAATTTGGCCTGTTAGGCCATTTTTAATTGGGCTTGGCCCTTCTGTAAATAATGCAGTGCATTAATCATCTGATAGTAGCTTGTCAGGCGCTTTGCGCCAATTATTGAGCGCAAGCGCGTGTGATGAGGACATGTGTCATGCTCTGGTGAGCGCAACAGCAACAGCGCAGTGCGCTATGTCAGTGCGCTGCGCTGCTGCACTACTGACACGTGGCGCTTCCTGGTGGCTTGCGCCAATACAGGAGCGCAACAGCGCAGTTCTTGCAAGTGCAGAGCACTGTTTTATCTTTTGATCAATTTTAAATCAAAGAAAACAAGTTTTTCTTGTTTTCAAGGAACCAATGGTTCATAAGCAAGTGCAAAGCACTATTATTACTTAGTTTTCTTTCTTATTGAAGATCATTGATCTTGTTTTTAGATCAATGATCAGTTTTTAAGAGAATTTTCTCTTTTTCTGAAGGTTTTTACCTTTTTTGCTCTTGAGGAATTCTTCAGAGTTCTCTTTTTTTCTCTCAGAAAATGTTGATGCTTTTAAATTGAGGCTTGGGGTCCTTTTTATAGTGCCCATAAATTAGTTAAATTTGTTAAAGAGATCTTTTTCTGAGTGATTTGGGGAATTTTCCCTACCGTTGGATCTTTGATCCAAGGGCTTCTGTTTTACAGAAGAAAATCTTCTTATTTTAACAAGAACAGAAAGATTTCTTAAAATCTTTATTCTGTTTGGCGCAAACGCATCTGCGCTGACACGTGTCGCGCAGCGCACAGCGCAGCGCAACTGCGCTAGCGCATCTGCGCTGACACGTGTCGCGCAGCGCTGTGCTTCCGCAACTGAAGCGTTGCTTCCTTTAATTTTGCTTAAAATAGAGTTTTGCTCTGATTGGGCGCGCCTTCTTGGGCGCTGCGCTGATGCATCTGCGCCTGACACGTGGCGCGATGCACGCCGCGCAAAGAATTTGAAGCGTTGCTTCATTTATTAAAATTTAAATTTTCAAAGCAGAGCTTCGCTCTGATTGGGGAAAGATGAAGCGTTGCTTCATCTCCCGCCTCGGAATTTGAACAGAGCTTTGCTCTGATTGGGGTAAACACTGCATATTAAACTTTTACATGGCATCGCACATTTTATCATGTAACATTTTAGATCACGTAAAATAAATTAAAATTGCATTTCATGGCCTGCTTGGTACCCCTAACCCCGTGGTAGCATCCGTGTATCTTGTTCGCGTCCCGTTCAGTGAAACGGACGTGTTTGGATGGCTACACGCACGTACGTGCATCCGTTCTTGGGGGTATGCATTTTCGTTACCTAAGCATCCGTTTTGAATTTTGAAAGTCGCATATATTTTTCATATTTAAAATCTGAATTTTTAGACCCGACCCGGACGTGTTTTGGACTAGTTTTGTATTAGCCAAAATCTTAAATTTTACTAATATTATATTCTAATATATCTCTACGTTTATAAAATTTTCCTAACTAAAAATATTTTTTTAAAATTTGTTTAACTGACAATCTCTCTCTCTCTCCATATCTCTCTCTCCCCCTTTCTCTTTCTCTCCTCTCGATCTCTCTCTTCTTTCTTTTTCTCCCCTGTATATTTCTCATCCTTTATCTCCAATTATATAATTTTCTTTCAAAATAAACCCACAACTTACTCCTTCGTCTTCCTCACCCCTATCGTTGCGGCGCACGTCGACTCCTCGAGCACCCTCGACCAGAGCCGAACCCCGTCGCTATCATCTTCATCTCGTTGTTGCTAACCTCCTCTCCCTTCATCCACGCCACCTTCTACCGTTGGCAAACTCTCAACCCCATCACCGCTTCATCTTCTATCAACCACCAAGCACCGCGCCACTTTTCTCATCCCCCTCACCACCGCCGGTAACCCGAGCACCCTCCTCCAGCAAACCATCAACCCATCTCCATCTTCTTCCCATTGTCTTCCTATCAAAACCCATAACCCCAAGCCCTAACCTCCAGCGGCACCCTCATCATTACCTAGCCGTGCCACCACCAATCCCTGCACCATCACCTGAACCTACCAGGCTGTCGACACCTAAACACCGACCATCTTCCTTCCCGCAGCACATCCCCCGACAGCCCACAACCGAGCACCATCGCCACCTCCTTCTCCTTCAACATCCGAACAACCCATCAACATCGTCGCATCACGTTACCTCCACCACCGACATCATAAACACCTCCAGCATGCCGTCGATTTCAACCCAACACCACCGAACCCTAGAAACCACTTGTACCATGGTAGCACCCTCGTCGAGATCCCCTCACCGTCACTGACTTCGCCGTTGCCTTCTTCCTCTAATGCTGTAGCCGACACCCTTGCTACTTGAGCCGAGACCTAACCAAGCCATCAACCGTGGATCTTGCTTCGGGTCTCTGTCATCTCCGTGGGCATATTTTTCTTCGTGATCATGTTCGAGATCTTTGATTTTAGCACAGGAGGATCATGAGTTTCTTGACAGGATTGCTGATCGTCCGCCGAAAACCGGACGTGACGTCGACGATCCCGACGAGCCAGCGAACGAAACTAACTTGTGTAATCACCTTTGTATGTTGTTTGGATCCGTTCCGTGTACCGTGCACACGTCGCGACATCTCGCCGACGTGAGACGTTCCGTACACACCCGTTTCTTGATCCGTCGAGGCAAGTAAAACTTGCTACATGCTATTTATATTATTTTTTATACGTATTTAATTGCATATTAAACCTGTAGTTTAAATCTAATACCACATGTTCTATTATATCATTTTAGACCTAGAACTTGAAACGTATCATGTTGCATTTTAGTTTATAATACGTGGTACCCACGTCCATATTTATATCATATAGTGCTTGGTTTCATAGCCCATAATACCATTTTAATTGTTTATAACTTTTCGGACACCGTTTGCATCCATTTAGCCTATTATATATACAATTGCATCCATAGATCACTTGTTTAGATAATATTGTAAATTTAACATTCTATATTTGATAAAGTGTATTTAATTAGTGTTGGAACCATAACCCTAACTTAAATCGATAACCGTGCATTCATATGTTTTAATCTGTACCTATTTGCGTACTATATCACAATGTTCCATTTTTATTGTTTCATTAGTAGCCCATACTTGTTTTGTATACCCATGCTTATTATAATTTGATTATGAGCACCCACCCACCTGACACTTATGCACCCCTGACATGACTTGATACACCTACTACTTGACACGACATGGTACCGTACACTTCTTAACATGACATAATACCTATATACTACCTGACTTGACCTGATATACCATGGCTTTACCTGTTACCTGATCTTGTTACTAATGCAAAAAAACTTGACATGTTGTCCCTACGGACATTTCCTGTTGTCTATCCAGACAAACCAATACCTGCCTGATCCTGTGTTGGCATTAGCTCCAGATTATTTAATACCTGACTTGAACATATATAACTTGGGGGAATGCGGAAATCAATGATGAAACCTAACTTGTAACTCGACAGTTCGATACCTTTACTGATCAGTTTTAGAGGCTAGGCCAGCCTTGGGATGATGCTGCTGACATCATTCATCGTTACCCACTACCTTTTAGTGCCTAGCGGCATGTCTCGGCTTCAGCCCGAGAATCTTCACCATGGTCCCGGGCACGCACGGGATACTATTGAGTTATATCGATGATTCATCAAATTGATTTCAAAGACTTGAGAGTAGTTAACCCAATAGACCAGTTTAGATTACTCACTACACATAACCCTCACTGTCCTCATTTATATTACTGTTATACATGTTTTACTGTTCATACACATACCTGTATGTCTTGCTACCCCTGTTTATAGTATTGCTTGATATTATGACGCACTGACGTCTGGGTTTTGCATGACCCAGATCCTCTACCTTTGTCGCAGGCTGATCAGGAGTACTGCCGCTGTTAGACCGAGCGGTGAGGATCCTGTTGGTATCGAGTTTTACTTTCCAGGTGTTTTATTTATTGGATCTTTTGCTTCCGCATATTATATTATTTCTTGACTCGTTTATTCTGGCTCATCGACATGTACTAGATAGTTTAGTTTACTTTCCTATTCTTAATATCTCTACAGCCGTAATGTGACTGTGGAGGAATTTTTCCTATCCACGGGTAGCATGGTTGGCTATGTCACGTGCCTATCTTAGCGTACTCTGGGAAGCGGGGTGTGACATGGTTTCTTTGGTATCAGAGCCATAGGATATAGGTTAATCGAGTTTGATTCTTTTGTAGTTGGGTATTGGACCCAATACACGAATCAGAATACTCGTGATTAGGAACATGTCCTGCCACCTTGTTATAGTGATTCTTGAATCATATCTTTCTCTTGATCCTTTGTCTTGACGATATGCAAACAACTTTGCATCTCGGCTTGAAACCTTTTTGGTTCACTATTGTTTCTCCATGTTCCTTGATTCTGATACTAGAATTTGGACGACTTGAGTGGAGTTATGTAATTATACCCATGAACTGCGGCATGGTTATAATGCGGTACTCTATTTAAGTAACTTGGAGTCCTGGTCTTGATTCACTTCCTTGTTTCATGGTCGATATATTGCCTTGCTTCTTTTGCTTTCCAGTTCATGTTTATCGCAGGCTTGAATCCTATTTACCGTGCTTATCTTCTTCAGTGTTTGGCTTCAGGTGAAATTGTTTCAGGTATCCTACTTGATCAGGTCTTTCCCACATTAGAATTTTTCAATTCTGGTACATTCCTTTGTTTGTTGCTGTCTTGGGAATGGATTTTCTCGGCACTTTCCATGCTCACATTGATTGTAGGACAAAGGAAGTGATTTTCCAGATTCCTAGACATTCAGAGTTTATCTTTGCTGGAGGAAGCAGTTCTGTTGCGCCAGTCAAGTTTAGGGCTAGGCTGACAAATAATGTTCTTTCGTCGATGGAAGTGGATAAGGAAGAAGCGCCGGCTATATTTCAAGAGTTCATGGACGTGTTCGAGAATATCTCGGGTTTACCGTAAAACGAGATGTGGAGTTCGCGATTGATCTTGTTCCTGGTGCAGCGCCAATCTCGAAGGCGTACTATCCATTGGCACCGGTAGAGTTGGAAGAAGTCAAGAAGCAGGTTACTGAATTACTTGAGAAGGGTTGGATTCGCAGCAGTAACTCACCTTGGGGAGCTCCAGTTCTTTTAGTAAAGAAGAAAGATGGCACAAGGAGGATGTGCATTGATTATCGAGAATTAAACCGGGTGACTCTTAAGAACAAGTACCCGATCTCTCGCATTGGCGAATTGTTCGAGCAGCTTAGTGGCGCGAGGGTATTCCCGAAGCTGGATTTGCGGTCCGGATATCATCAGGTCCGAGTTAAATCAGAAGATATTTGCAAGACTGCGTTCAGAACTCGGTATAGACATTACGAGTACTTAGTGATGCCCTTCGGAGTAACGAATGCACCGGCAATATTTATGGACTTGATGAACCGAATCTTTTCACCGTTCTTGGACCAGTATATAGTGGTGTTCATTGATGATATTCTGGTTTACTCGAGGAGCATTGAAGAGCGTGCAGAACACTTGAAGATCGCACTGCAGACATTGAGACAAGAAAGATTATATGCAAAGATGAGCAGGTGCGAGTTTTGGCTTGAAGAAGTGAAGTTTTTGGGGCACGTCGTATCCGAAGATGGAATCGCCGTTGATCCCGAAAAGATTGCAGCAGTTCGAGATTGGCCGATTTCGGAGAACGTTGCAGAGATCAGAATCTTTCTTGGACTTGCCGGGTATTACAGGAGGTTCATGGAGAATTTTGCTCGTCTGGCGGAGTCTTTGACCAAGCTTACGCGCAAAGAAGTACCATTTGTGTGGACGGATAAGTGTGCGTCAGCTTTTGAGGCGTTGAAACAGAAGTTGATAACCGCTTCTATTCTGACCGTACCAGACAGTTCCGGAGGATTGGTGATTCACAGCGACGTATCTGGGAAAGGATTAGGATGTGTTTTGATGCAGCATGGGAAGGTTATAGCTTACGCATCGAGACAGCTGAAAACCCATGAGAAGAATTACCCAACTCATGACTTGGAGCTAGCAGCTGTGATTTTTCGCTTTGAAGATTTAGAGACACTACTTATTGGGCGAAAGGGTTGAGGTTTTCACCGATCAAAAAAGCCTAAAGTATGTGTTCACACAGAAGGAGCTTAATATGAGGCAGTGTAGATGATTGGAGCTGATGGCTGACTACGATCATGATCTTAAGTACCATCCGAGAAAGTTAATGTTGTGCCGGATGTGCTTAGTCGGTTGCCAGCAGTTCAGATATTGACTGCACAGAAGGAACTTAGTGAATACTTTCGAAGATTCGATTTGGAGGTTGTACTACCACATTCTTCGGGACAGTGGATGCAGCTACAAGTACACGTCATTGATCGAGAATATTAAAGCAGCGCAATTGCGGGACCCTAGATTGCAAAAGTTTCGAGAATAGGTTGAAGCTGGACTTCGAACAAACTTACTGATCCATGAAGATGGTTCGTTGCGATATGGTAGCCGTTTGTGTGCCAAAGGGAGATATTCGCGAAGAGCTTATGAAGGAGGCGCACAATTCAGCATATTCCATACATCCAGGTGGCACGAAGATGTACCGAGATATACGACAGCATTTCTGATGGGAAGGTATGAAATGGGAGATTACCCACTTTGTGGCAAAGTGCTTGGTGTGTCAGCAAGTTAAGGCTGAACATCAAAGGGTTGCTGGTTTATTGCAACCACTTCCGATTCCTCAGTGGAAGTGAGATCATATAACCATGGATTTCGTGACGGCTCTACCGCGGAGTCCAAAGGGCAACAATGCAGTTTGGGTGATTGTTGATCGATTGACCAAGGCAGCTCATTTCACTCCATTTCAAGTTGGTCAATCAACGGAAGGTTTGGCAGAATGGTACATGCAGGAGATTGTAAGATTGCATGGAGTACTGGTAAGTATCGTGTCCGACCGTGACATTCGTTTCTTATCACACTTTTGGAGGAGCTTACGGGAAAGTTTGGGGACTCGATTGAAGTTTAGCACAGCTTATCATCCTCAAACAGATGGCCAGTCGGAGAGAACGATCCAAACTCTTAAAGACATGTTGAGAGCTTGCATGTTAGACTTCAAGGGTTCATGGGAGGATCAGGTACACTTGGTGGAGTTTCGTATGATAACAGTTTCCAGGCGACTATTCAGATGGCTCCATTCGAAGCATTGTTTGGTCGCAAATGTCATTCACCTGTTTATTTGGACGATGTTGGAGAACGAAGATTGTTGGGACCGAATTTGATCGTGCAAACAGTTGAGAAGGTTAACACTATCCGGAATCATGTGAAAGCAGCACAAGACTAACAAAAGAGTTGAGCAGATATATCGAGAAGACCTCTGGAGTTCGTGGTTGGTGATTTGGTGTTTTGAAGATATCACCAACTAGAAGAGTTATTCGTTTCGGGAGTCGAGAAAATCTTAGTCCTCGATTCGTTGAACCTTTTGAGATTTTGGAGCGTGTTGGAGAAGTGGCGTATCGATTGGCTTTACCTCAATCCTTGGCGAATGTTCATGACGTGTTTCATGTATCTCAACACCGTAAATATGTTCGAGATGAAACACATGTGCTGGATCATTCGAAGCTGACTGTCCGAGAAAATTTAACTTTTGAGCAGCAACCGATGTCGAGTATGAATCGAAGAGAAAATGTTCTTAAGAAGAAGTTATCCCTCTTGTACTTGTTTCTTGTGGTAATCGCTCACATGGAGAATCAACTTGGGAACGAGAAGATGAAATCTGGCAGAAGTTTCCACATCTATTCTTGTAGTGTGTTGATTGTTTATCCTTTCTTGTTCTTGGAATTTCGAGGACGAAATTCTTTTGTAGTTGGGTATAATGTAACAACCGAGTTCAGTTATACCAATTTCTGTTTCCGTAATTGTTTGTCTGTGGTATTTTATTGATTTATCATATTTGGATGCGAATGGTAGTTTACTTTTACATTGCATTGGACCCAACCCGCTTGCTTGAACTGATTGATTTATATTTATAGACTACCCTGACTTGTTAAATAGACACGTGCATCCAGTATAAACTGCATATTAAACTTTTACTTGGCATCGCACATTTTATCATGTAACATTTTAGATCACGTAAAATAAATTAAAATTGCATTTCATGGCCCTTGGTACCCCTAACCCCGTGGTAGCATCCGTGTATCTTGTTCTCTTCTCGTTCAGTGAAACGGACGTGTTTGGATGGCTACACACACGTACGTGCATCCGTTCTTGGGGGTATGCATTTTCGTTACCTAAGCATCCGTTTTGAATTTTGAAAGTCGCATATATTTTTCATATTTAAAATCTGAATTTTTAGACCCGACCCGGGCGTGTTTTGGACTAGTTTTGTATTAGCCAAAATCTTAAATTTTACTAATATTATATTCTAATATATCTCTACGTTTATAAAATTTTCCTAACTAAAAATATTTTTTTAAAATTTGTTTAACTGACAATCTCTCTCTCTCCCTTTCTCTCTCTCTCTCCTCCCGATCTATCTCTTCTTTCTCTTTCTCCCCTGTATATTTCTTATCCTTTATCTCCAATTATATATTTTTCTTTCAAAATAAACCCACAACTTACTCCTTCATCTTCTGTTAGTTATATGTATGCCCTAGAGGCCATTACTATACATAGGATGTATATTGTAGTGGATGCTTGGACATATATAGGGAGGACTTTCTTGCTCGACATGATAGTATGCTATCTGGTTGCACTTTACCTTAACGTGTACACTGATTGTCTCTCTGTTACATGTTGGTAAAGCCCTTAGGATGTGTACTTGACTACCTGGACTATGATGCGGATCATACTAGTGGGGACATGGTAGTCTATAAGTACATCCTTCAAGATCCTTAGTCGTGGGTGTATCGAGACGGAGCATCGATATACCAGAGTAGACTAGCGTATACCTTCTCGACCCATACAGATGGGTGATGGATGATCCTATATCCATTGGTGTTTGACATCAGAGATGATATACGGGTGCTCAGTGGAGACTGGGTACACTGGACGGACTCACCGAAAACTCCCAGATGGTATTATACCTTACGTCAGATAGCAGTTCTCTGGTGACACTGGTACAGGTTAGTCTGTAGACCCGAGATCGTCATAGAGTCTTGTGTGATTCCCACTGTGCTTTGATTTCCACCTTACCACGTCCAAGAGGGCGTGCAAAACGGTGGTTTTTAGGTACTGTCCCGAATCACATGGAGGCAATGAGCGATAGGAGGGGATTCGTCTCTCCCGGTATAGGGAGTTGATGTTGCGCTGTGTTCGATTGGCTGTAACCGGAAATCCCTGGCCAGGGTTGCTGAGATTTACTGGTAAGTGTTACCATTAGTTCTCGAACTGTTATAGACCTCATATCGACACGACTTATCGAGCTACTGGGGTCTGACGTTTACCACCCCTAGGCGAGATATGCGACATATCAGACGACGAGACCGGACTGTACGGTAAGTGTTACTGGTTGGATTCACAGGAGTGTGAACGGGCTTGCTCGTTGATCTTCTGATCGCTCAATACCTGGGTGGCCGTTACGTTTGGCAGACCGCTTGCGGCTTGTGGGTGTTTGATATGATCATCACCTGCTGCCGGCGTATTGACGAGTCTTTAGAGTCCTACACAGAGGTTTCCTGGCTCAAGCGAAACGAAATAGGGGCGCATATGAGATATGTGCGGGACCGAGAATAATACCAGTATGTGATACTGAATTCTATTCTCGCGATTTGTATCATCGGACGGTTATATAAGATATAGCCGGGTTACCGAATCAAATGTTGATTCGATATATTGATACACTTGATACTAGTCGGTTATATGCATTATGACCGGATCATTAAATCAAGTGTTGATTTAATGATTTAATGTATAATTATATATTAGATATATTACTTTACATTGACTATTATTGTTCACTTAAGATGGATTTTCTCACTTGATTTGCACAAGTTGTATATGTGATATATTTTTGTGCACTTGTTTGTATCATGTTTGATGATACATGCAAACTTGGGTGTGTGTATCACTTAAACCATGTTTAGGTTAATGGATAGGGTTTTAGCTTATTTATTTATTTTATTTATTTATTTTTGACAAAACTAAATGGTGGCTTTTTGTTGTTATGCTTGAAGCTTCATGAAGCTTTTCTAGCATCTTTGAAAAAGTCTACCATTTTTGTTTTATCCTTAACCCTAACCATTTACCTAAACCCTAGTTTATTCTCTACATTGGTTACACTCACCCATGGTTGCTAAATGATAAGCATCACTTGATTTTCTATTTTTGATAATTGATTCATTCTTTTCTTTCTTCTTCTTCTTCTTCATGAAGAAAGAAAACCATTGCTAGAATATTCCAAGTGATGAATCCAAGTGAGAAATCCAAATCCAAAGTGAACCCACTTCCAATTTCTTCATCCTCTACCACTTGCCATGTTGTATAGGGTGTTTTCTTCACAAGGTTCATGACCAAGTGAAGATGGAGCTTGAGTTAGAGTCGCCTCGACGTAGATCATCTTCGGCATCGAAGTCAACGACCTAGCCCGATTATTTCTCCGACGAAACCATCGCTAGAGTCCGGGATTCCGATGATCGCAGTGGAAGGACGTCAACACGGAGTTAAAGAAGTGGTGGAGCGGATCTACAAAGGTTGTAGTCCCTTTCACTTAGCAATAAAGTTGTTTACTTGCATGTAGTTTCGCCTATCCTCTAGTTAACGATCTTGCATAGGGTTTCTCGGCACATGAATTTTTGAATTTGACATGGTTGATGCCTTGTGGAACCTCATGAGTGTGCCTAGGAACCCTACATCTTCCACACCCCTATCGTTGCGGCGCACCTCGACTCCTCGAGCACCCTCGACCAGAGCCGAACCCCGTCGCTATCATCTTCATCTCGTTGTTGCTAACCTCCTCTCCCTTCATCCACGCCACCTTCCACCGTTGGCTAACTCTCAACCCCATCACCGCTTCATCTTCTATCAACCACCAAGCACCGCGCCAATTTTCTCATCCCCCTCACCGCAGCCGGTAACCCGAGCACCCTCCTCCAGCAAACCATCAACCCATCTCCATCTTCTTCCCATTGTCTTCCTATCAAAACCCATAACCCCAAGCCCTAACCTCCAGCGGCACCCTCATCGTTACCTATCCGTGCCACCACCAACCCCTGCACCATCACCTGAACCTACCATGCTGTCGACACCTAAACACCGACCATCTTCCTTGCCGCAGCACATCCCCCGACAGCCCACAACCGAGCACCATCGCCACCTCCTTCTCCTTCAACATCCGAGCAACCCATCAACACCGTCGCATCACGTTACCTCCACCACCGGCATCGTAAACACCTCCAGCATGCTGTCGATTTCAACCCAACACCACCGAACCTAGAAAGCACTTGTACTACGGTAGCACCCTCGTCGAGATCCCCTCACCGTCACTGACTTCGCCGTTGCCTTCTTCCTCTAATGCTGTAGCCGACACCCTTGCTACTTGAGCCGAGACCTAACCAAGCCATCAACCGTGGATCTTGCTTCGGGTCTCTGTCATCTCCGTGGGCATATTTTTCTTCGTGATTATGTTCGAGATCTTTGATTTTAGCACAGGAGGATCATGAGTTTCTTGACAGGATTGCTGATCGTTCGCCGGAAACCGGACGTGACGTCGACGATCCCGACGAGCCAGCGAACGAAACTAACTTGTGTAATCACCATTGTGTGTTGTTTGAATCCATTCCGTGTACCGTGCGCGCGTCGCGACATCTCGCCGACATGAGACGTTCCGTACACACCCGTTTCTTGATCCGTCGAGGCAAATAAAACTTGCTACATGCTATTTATATTATTTTTTATACGTATTTAATTGCATATTAAACCTGTAGTTTAAATCTAATACCACATATTCTATTATATCATTTTAGACCTAGAACTTGAAACGTATCATGTTGCATTTTAGTTTATAATACATGGTACCCACGTCCATATTTATATCACATAGTGCTTGGTTTCATAGCCCATGATACCATTTTAATTGTTTATAACCTTTCGGACACCGTTTGCATCCATTTAGCCTATTATATATACAATTGCATCCATAGATCACTTGTTTAGATAATATTGTAAATTTAACATTCTATATTTGATAAAGTGTATTTAATTAGTGTTGGAACCATAACCCTAACTCAAATCGATAACCGTGCATCCATATGTTTTAATCTGTACCTATTTGCATACCACATCACAATGTTCCATTTTTATTGTTCCATTAGTACCCCATACTTGTTTTGTATACCCATGCTTATTATAGTTTGATTATGAGCACCCACGTGACACTTGTACACCCCTGACATGACTTGATACACCTACTACTTGACACGACATGGTACCGTACACTTCTTAACATGACATGATACCTATATACTACCTGACTTGACCTGATGTACCATGGCTTTACCTGTTACCTGATCTTGTTACTAATGCAAACAAACTTGACCTGTTGTCTCTACGGACATTTCCTGTTGTCTATCCAGACAAACCTATACCTGCCTAATCCTGTGTTGGCATTAGCTCCAGATTATTTAATACCTGACTTGAACATATATAACTTGGGGAAATGGGGAAATCAATGATGAAATCTGACTTGTAACTCGACAGTTCGATACCTTTACTGATCAGTTTTAGAGGCTAGGCCAGCCTTGGGATGATGCTGCTGACATCATTCATCGTTACCCACTACCTTTTAGTGCCTAGCGGCATGTCTCGGCTTCAGCCCGAGAATCTTCACCGTGGTCCCGGGCACGCACGGGATACTATTGAGTTACATCAATGATTCATCAAATTGATTTCAAAAACTTGAGAGTAGTTAACCCAATAGATCAGTTTAGATTACTCACTACATATAACCCTCACCGTCCTCATTTATATTACTGTTATACCTGTTTTACTGTTCATACACATACCTGTATGTCTTGCTACCCCTGTTTGTAGTATTGCTTGATATTATGACGCACCGACGTCTGGATTTTGCATGGCCCAGATCCACTACCGTTGTCGCAGGCTGATCAGGAGTACTACCGCTGTTAGACTGAGCGGTGAGGATCCTGTTGGTATCCAGTTTTACTTTCCAGGTGTTTTATTTATTAGATCTTTTGCTTCCGCATATTATATTATTTCTTGACTCATTTATTCTGGCTCATGGACATGTACTAGATAGTTTAGTTTACTTTCCTGTTCTTGGTATCTCTACAGCCGTAATGTGACTGTGGAGGGATTTTTCCTATCCACAGGTAGCATGGTTGGTTATGTCACATGCCTATCTTAGCGTACTCTGGGAAGCGGGACGTGACAAATATATCCTAAACTATTCCGACAATAATGATGTCTCTGCCTATCATCACCTTGACTTCTGTATCAATCTAATTTATTTTATTGTGAAACATAAATTTTTGTTTCGCACACATGAATCTAAAGGCGAGGTATAATTTTTTTTCATGTTTTTCTTTTGATTAGTTTTCTCTTTGCGAACAAAACTTGGCTAATTATGATTGAAAGAATTCATGAAATATTAATTAGATTATAATTTCTATAATTCCTGATGTCATAAGTTCTTAATTTAATTAAGCAAAATCAAGAGAAGAATTTTAATTGGGATCTAAAAAAGATGAAGAATAATAGTGTAATTTTACTTAAAAAGTGTATCATACATTGAAATACGTATGCTAAAAGTGCGCCCAGGACTTAAGAATAATTGAATATCAACGTATTTGGTTTTTTAGCGTTTATGGAAATACGTGGGTTTAAAAATAAATCAATTTCTAGTTTTGGGCTTGGAAACAATTTTCCCTTAAAAATAATAATCTTTTTCCGCCAAAGGAAAAGCAGGTAATTCCATATATAAAGTAACTAAAAAAATAAGAACAATGAATGTCGAGAATAAATTCCACACTTGAAAGCATACCTCCACAAAAAGAATATTTGACAGGAAAAGAAGGAAATTATGTTTAAACCTTCTCTTAAAAGAGCGCGTGATTAGGAAAAAATCAATTAAAAGGGGCGAAAGGTAGATTGCTAAATTATAAATGAAAGGCTGCTCTTCTCAACAGCCGCATTAAGAATTTGGATCTTTTATCAACTTCATGGCCCGTAAGAAATCTCATTCGCTACATATATGGCTGAAAATATGAACGGGGACAACTATTGGGGTGTCTCATTTCATGCAAATAAGAGCAACCAATTATTTTATTAAGTTATATGAAGTGATTTGTCATGATTCGAGTTGTAGTCTAGACATGCATTACCTTTTTTTTAGTTTTGTTGCAGCTAAGTGTTATAGCTTCGTACAAATTTAAATAGCAACTTTTGGGTAACATTTCCTACCCATGCGCAGAGAGTCATGCTACCACATCGGTTAATTATAAAGAGCATAGGAATCGTATAAAAAATTTAAAAATTGTAAAATAAGAAATTACCTAAGCTCTAAATCATAGAATCGGTGGCTATAAGATTGAAGAATGGGCAGATTGATCTAGGATCTTTAAAGTACTCCGTTAAGTTAAGCACCACCCATCCATCAACGATGCAACTTTAACAACTTTTCCGATTATGGATCCATGGATCATGTGTCTATATAGATTCAATCCCGAGCGTTTTCTAGATGCTCCTAATAACCAAGGAATGACAAGTGCCTGTGAGAACAAAAGTTAGAAATAAATCCCTGCAGAAAAAAATCCATTAAAAAATCAGAAGGCATCCAAAACCATAAAAAATTGAAGAAACTTGATGAGGATTGTTGAGATTCCACCTTTTATCAACCCCTTATTGATCAGAAAAGTAAACCAAACAAACCAAACAAATCAAAGGGGGTCAATAAAAGTGGAACCCCAGCCCTAAACAGATTGCAAATCGTCCAAGATTGCTCAGGGCATTGAGCATTTGAATGAAAACCTGAATAGGCTAAGTAATGGGTAAAGTAAAGCATGTCTCTCTTTGTGGCAAAAAACCTCAATCCTCATTGCTATTTTTCAATATCTCCGATGAAGTAATCCAGCATTGCCCCGTTAATCCCTGTCTAACGGTTTCATAGTCATTTAATACAAATGTTGCTTCATGTTTAAACAGAGCATATTGAACCTCAAAACCTAACTCCACTATTATAATCTTGGACATCGTGCTACCAACGACATGGTAGTTCATCTTCATAGAGATGCCCAGGCATACATTATGGTATTCATCTTTGAAACAAATTCTACATCCTTTGCTCGGTCCTGATGCAGATCCATCGGCAGACTTGATATTCTTAAGAAAATTCAAAATTCAAAAATAAAATATATTTAGTGTTAAAAGGGGCCCGTTGAATGGTAGCATGCTCAAACCCCAAAGAAATATCCAAATAGGTAACAATACAATTTCTTAAAATGGTTATGTTAGGATAACCAAAGTTTCATATATCTTAATTTAACACGAAAATCCTGACTATGCCATACTTGGAAAGGGTTTTGGAGTAGAAACTTTGGTCGGTCTCCGGTTATCAAAATCATGTCTGCTGATGGATCTACAACTAGACCGAGCAGAGGCGGTGGAATTTGTTTCAAAGATGAACACTGTAATTTGCGCCTGGGCATCTCTGTAAAGATAAACTACCATGTTGTTGTTAGCACGATATCTGAGATTTTAACTGCGGGGTTGGATTTAGGATTATTATATGCTCTGTCTAAACCTGAAGCGGTATTTGTATTAAATGACTATGAAACCATTAGACAGCAGTTGACAGGGCAGTGACAAATTACTTCACTGAAAATAGCAATGAGCATTGAGATTCTTTGTCGCAAAGAAAAAGTTTAGTTTTATAATCCCCATGGAGACATACTTACCTTTACTCGTTACTTAGCCTATTCGGGTTTTCGTTCATAGGCTCAATGCCCTGAGCAGTCTTGGATGATTTGCAATCCATTTATGGCTGGGGTTCTATTTTTTGACCCCTTTGATTTGTTTGATTTACTTTTATGCTCAATAAAGATTCGATAAAGATAGAATCTCGATAATATTATGTTGGCAAAAATAATAATGAAAAAGATCATTTGTCTTTGCCAAATGCACTCCTTGAAAATTTATTATAAAGGTAAGCCTATTCCTTGCCATTTCAAAACATAACCACACATGGTCTAATTTTCTTCAACATTGCAATATTGTCCACAAAATGACCTATAAATTTTAGGTTTATAATAAATTAAAGCTTATTTTCAACCTACTGCGAGAGAGGGGCCTTGGATGCTTCATTCAGTTATACACTATGCAAACATTTGGTACAAAGACAATAGAAAGGAAAATAATTAATGTGCAAGAGTTATCTTTAACTCCATTATTCAGCGGGGCCTAGAAGCCTTACCCAGGCTATGGAAGCTGTCCATTTACGTCGGTGACCTTCAAAGCTTGAAGTACCACCGGCGTTGAAGGGGATCTCCATTGATGGTGAGCTCAAAGTAGCCCCTGCCGCTGAAACGGAAGACTTATGAAAGAACATTGCTAGGTGTCAGGAGATATGATGTCCTCCCTACCTGTGAGAAACGGAATCGTCTTGGACTAGTGGTGTCAAACGGACAGGTCGGGTTATCCGCGAGCAGACGATTGCGGGTAGCGGGTAAAATGGGCACGGGTAAAAATACCCGGATTTAAACGGGTCATTATTTTTGTGCTCGACATCCGACCCATATATGGCAGGCGGGTGTGCAGGTAACCCGTGTATGGATAAACATGGCATCCATGAACGGGTTAATATATAACTTATATTGTTTTTTGATGTTCGTTTTCGAAATGGTTTGCAATTTAATATAAGAGATTTGATTTTAGATTTTTTGGGTTTAAATAGATTAATTATCATAAATAAATAAAGATGATAATTGCATTTAAATGTATATTCTAATGTCGATTTAATATCCATGATATAATTTTAATAAAAAAAGTTTATTGAAAATGACTAGAAAAACAACATGATAAGTTATTTGTTTTTTTTTTATTTTCGAGACGGGCCGGGTAAAATCCATAAACCCACTGGTCGGGTCAACAAACGAGTAAACCCATGAACCCGTAGGTCGGGCGATCCGGTGATACTTTTAAACGGACGAGCCGGGTACAGATAGTTTTTAAACGGGTTATAAAATTTTGACCCATAACCGGTGTGTTACGGGTCGACCCACGAATCAAACGAGTCACGGGTTATTCTTTACACCTCTATCTTGGACATAACCCTTTTCAATTGGAAAAGGACCACCGTTGTCAAAGAAGGAAAGGGGTTTGCGGGTTTTGGGGTTGAAAGGAGAAGGGTTTTTGAGAGGGTCGCTGCTACTGAATGTATCTCAGTATGGACACCGACTGTCAATTTGATCCCAATTAATACCCACGGGTTATTTTTCACTAGTGTTTTGTACGCGCGCTGCACATTTAATGAACTAGATTTTTTAGACACTAAATTAGTTAATTTAGATAGTGTGAATGGTTTCTTTAAAGAGAGGGGTTAGTAAGAAATGTTTTATTATGAGAAACAAAAAGGAAAATAAATTGCATCCACTAAATTTGGTAGTTTATGAAATTTGATTTAAGTTTTTAGAGTTTTTAAGTTAATTTATCTTGCAAATAAGAATGCCACGTCACCAAATTGATTTCAAAATTAGATACCTTCATCCTTTTGCTCTATAATAGTAAAGATATATTAAACAACAGCCAAAGAAAGATTCGGCTTGAAATTCTTAAACAATTTTTTGAATAGAAAGTGTACAGAATTTCTCATCTCTTTGAATGGAATGCTGTAATGGATGATCATACCTTTCAAAAAATTGATAGCATTTTTAAGAACATTTATACCATTATAAAAATAAAATTATACAAGGACTCTCTATATCCTTTTGTTAACAAAATAATAAATTGCTAAAGAAAAAACAATTAGCTCAGATGACAATACAATTGTATAAATCATATGTAATCACGGTGTTGAAAAAAGGGATATTCGATTCGGTAGCAAAACAAACAGAAACTAAACCGATTATTAGCCGCACAAACTGAATATTCGGCTGAACAAACCGAATATTCTGACGAATAACTGAATATTCGGCCAAATTGGCCCATTAGGCCCAAAACAAAAAAAAACCACAACTAAAATGTAAATGTGGGATCCACATCTTAATTAAAAAATAAGTTGGACCCACGCTTATTATTTCACACAATCTCTTCTCATTTCTAAATTCTTGTTAGTTTGGACGCTTTACCCTTAGACCACGAGTATATTAGTTTTCTATATCTTTATATTTTTTGACTTCTTTATATGTAACATTATATGTAATATTTAAATGAAAATATTGATTGTCGCATAATCCGAATATACCGAATATTCACCGAATAAACCGGATTTTCTTTATTCGCCGGCCAACCGAACAATTTCCGAATCGGTGCTTTACAACATTATTACGCACAATCTTATTACTGATAATTATAGCAATTTTATAGCTTGGCCATTTCAATCATACCCAATTTAAAATTTATTTTCATCTTTGCCAGAGGAGTTTATTTGCCAATGAGAAAAATTTAACACAGTCTATTAGTAAATACTAAATAAAGCCAATGAATTTTAGGAGTTTGAATTGCAAATATGATATAATACTTCATATGGGTCATTAACTCACCGTCAAGCACAAAGAGGAAGTATGCAACTTTGCCATCGATTAAAAAATCCCTGGGACGAAAAATAGAAATAAAAATAAATCCATGCAATAAAATGTAAATCAACGAAGGAAAAAATCATAAAATTTATCTCCTCTCACATAAGAAAAACCCTCACCTCAAATAAAGAACAACAATGGCAAAGAAAGAAAGATATGGAAAATATAATAATGTTAACTACAGTATTAATAATAAATCAAAGATTAATCCTCACCTAAAAGACTTAGAGCCTAAAAGCATTTTTTTCTTGATCAAGACATCTAGAACAGACATTTTCTCTTGATCAAAGCACCTAAAAAAGAAAATAGGGATGGAAAAGATTTCTCATCCTCCTTTTCAAATTCTCTCGTGGTCTTTGGAGTTTTAAATATTTTTTCTTCTTTCTTTGATTGATGAGTTTCTGCTTCTCAAATAGCAAAAAAGAAAGAAATGTTCAACCCATGGTTTAAAATCTTAGACAATCCCGATCCAAGATGGATGATTCCGATAAAAAAAAATGACCGTCCGAATTTATGATACCGATTCCATCTGACATGTAGCTATTAGATTCACCATTTGATTAATAGAATTATAACATTAATTTTATTAATAGGTTAATGGTTTTATTAATAGGTTAACATGTTGCAGTTTATTTGACATGATTAATTAGTAAAAAGTATATAAAAACATTATATTAATTTATGCAAGCTATTAAAACAACCGTTTTCAGACATCATTAATTGCTGAGGAATTTTCCAAATTATTTTTAATTATTCTTATATTGATTTTTCATAAATTTTTAATTTTTCATCAAAATGATATAAAATTATGATATTTCCGAACTGAGACATCGGATACGGCCCATTCCCATCCTAAAAGTGACACCCGATTCCGAGATTTTAAATCTTGGTTCAACCCTTTCCCTCTAAGGCCAGCTATTCCCCACTGTTGCCAAATGGTTTCCCATATGACCTGATGCCCCACACCTTGGTTCCTAATCTTGGTTCAACCCTTTCCCTCGAATCTTTCTGCACGCAGCTTTATATAGATATATAGAAACTAGGAATTATATAATATAGTGAGAAAAGATATTATCTCTTAGATTTCATCCACTGATGCCTTAGATCTAGATGTCATCGATGACCATGTATATTTCTAAATGTTTCTTCAGTAGTCCTGACGCTGGTCCTAAAACTTTATTTATGTTTCCTTTCCATATTTCTTTTGGTTAGATACTAGACTTCTTTCTTTTGTTCTTCATATAATTTCTCTTGTGAGATAACTATGTATGTTTATAATCTTGACAGTTAATTGATATGGCAAGGGAATATTTTGGTCTGTCTTCGCTGGAAAAGTGTACAGAAGCTGGTGGTTTACTTTCGATCCACATTGGCGATGCACTTTCTCCGTATGATGCAGTTCAAGGAGGGTTTGCTGGTAAGCCTTTTATACTTGTAATGGCATGCATGTCTCTTGATTTGTATGGATGTTTTCTGTACTAATTGGTAAGTGATGATTTTCTTTTTGATATTGCTAACTAATTCATTATTGATCTGTTTTTCTTCTTTTATCTGTTGCATAACAACTTTTTAATTCCTGTAATCTGTTTTCTTGGTCCAGCACCTCTTTAATTTACTGTCATCACTCTCGATCTTTTTCCACGTATATCAATGTGCATCTGCTGTGAATACCTACACTTCTTTAATCTTTTTCCTTGGTTTTTTTGCCGTTGTATGACTGCCTGCTGCATAAATATTTCTTATGATACGCTGCAGGAAGCAACATGGCAGGAAATTGAAAAAAGGCTGATGCCGCGTGGTCAAATCATGGTGAACTGTGGTGGGGCCCATGCTGAAATAGCAGGCAGTCAAGATCAAGCAGTATATTTGAATGCTTCACTGAATGGTTCCCGGTTACCAGGTTCGAGGTTTCAGCCGAAACCACCGATACACGTTGGTTTCGTATCGGTTTCGGTGGAGACCGATACGAAACCAACCGAAACCAATGCAAAACCAACCATAAAATATCATTTCGGCCAAAACCTTTATAAACTTGTATTTTATACCATTTTTACTGTTATTGTGAACATTGTAGGCCTTCGTTTTTAGAAAGCCGCAAAAAAATGAACACAAACCCTATATTAACACTTATCTAAATATACTTTTCCATATATTTTGTATCATGTGTAACAACCCTAATTTTTTTATACACTTTTTTCTATACAAACTTTTTTAAAATATTTTTTAAAAATCCACAAAGGGGTATTTAAGTCTGAGCACAAGATTTAGGTAATTATTTTTGTTTTTAATTACAAGCAACAAGAATGAAATAACTCCATTTTTAGTGTACAAGAAATTACTTTAAATTTAATGTATACTTGGAGTATTTATTCTTGCTGCTATCAGTTTAACTAATTAAAAACCACAATAATTACAAGAAGGAGCTTGTAGCTCATTGGTAATACCTTGCACTTATTTTTGTATTTATTTTGTTTTAATTTTTTTTGGAAGTCAACGGTAAAAAGGCCATAGCTCCCAAAATATGTACTGGACAACAAAAAGTAAAAATACCAAGTTGTTCCTCAAGAAAACCCCGGCCATTGGACCCTTGACTCGGCACGACTCGGCGCCGCCGGTCGGCGAGTCGGCCGACTCGGTCCGGCCGATCCGGCCGGACTTGGCCGGACGGCCGAGTCACCAACTGAGAAAAGTTGGCTCTTGACTTGGTCAACCCACTTGCATACTTATTATACCTGGATCGGTTTTGATTTGGCCAATAAATCCCTTTTACTCTTAGGTTTAATGATTTTTAATGAATTTTTAATGTTTTTTTATATTTTCTTTTAATATTTTTAATCCAAACCCTAACCCTAGCCTAGCCCTATATAAAGACCCCTATCCTCTACCTTTTCCCCTCACAGCTCTAAGTCTACTCTCTCAAATTCTCGAGAACTCGGTACGAAGAGCAAGAAGCGAAGCGCTGCCGAAATCGACGACGGATTCCGGCGACCGGATCAGAACCTTCGCGACGTTTTCGATGAATCGACAACCACCACATCCCTTAGCTTCCTTAGCTTGTCCAAACCGTAAGTCCCACTTCTTCTATCTCTCTTTTCTTTAAGGTAAAAATACAACTTTTTGGAACCCGACGGAAATCGGACAAACCGATTTCCGATTCGGTTTTTCTATAAATTTCCACTTGTCACCTAATACATATTATCTACCCATATTTATGTTGACTATTAATCACCCATAAACCAATTTAATCAAACTTTTTCACATGAAATGATAACTTCTTTGCAAAACCGTATTCTTTTCATTAAAATACCATGAAGTTCGTTTTTCTTAGTTTAATTAATTACCTCACTCCTAAATATGTTTATCTTGATCACAAAACTTGTAGAACTCAATTTGAATGAAATTTCACACATAAAATGATAACGTTTTCGAATACCGTATTCTTGCGCTATAATACCTTTAAGTTTAACATAGCATGTTTTACCTTTAAACTTCACCAAAACTGAAAATAAGTCACGAAGTAATGACCTACCTCTACACACACTCAATATAACCCTAATTGATAAGTATCAAAACACAGAATACGAAATTACAGGACTTTTCACTAAAATACCCTAATCTTTATAACCTTTATTGAAAGCTTTAAGTTGTAAACATTTCTAGATAAAATCTTTTAATACAATGAAAACACAATTGGTCATGGACATCAATCGTTTATCTAAACTGTTTTGTGGTGACTAGGCAAGTGTGTCTAAGGCTAGTGGTTTTTAATTAGGCCTACGACTGTGGTTCCTTCCCGCTTACCTGGCACTTATCTGGCCGCAATTGATGGTGAAGAGGCGATTTGAGGCTTCTAATGACTCATCGTTTAGACCTTAGAAGTAGGCTAGTTGGCGTAGGAAACCCTAACAACTAAAATACGGAAAACTATACCTTTTGCAAATAAATACCTTATATTTATAAAACCGTTTTCCCAAATGAAAAGTATTTGTTAAACCTAAGCAAAGCGCCGCTACAACCCACTTTTGGGGAACCTGTTAGGGATAGTACGGTTCATCGTGCACCCGCAGGCTAGTAGTGCGAGATTCAGACTTCCGCAAGGAGCATTCGGTCTCGAAAGGTTCAAAATACGATATTTAGGGAAAATGAGATTTTTTCTAATAAAATATTTATATAAAACTATTCATGTGTTAATATATATATAATTATCATTTAAACACCTATTTTATCATAATATAAAGTTTCCACATTTTTCAAAAAATATTATAAGATTAAAAGTTACACTAAAATACCATGAATTTCAGATAAAACAATTAATACTTTGATTAGGATATATTCACTAGAATAACACAAATAAAATTCACATTCATTATAACAATAAAGACGATTATTAAATACTTGAGGTGTATTTTGAAACTATACAAAAGTATTTTATATAAAACCCCCTCAAGTTTTACAAATTACAATAAGGCCCATAGCTAATATTGAACTTCAAACTATCTTCTTTTAGTCTGACTCGGGTTAGAGTCTGACTATTTCTGACTTGAATACGATTCAAGTCAATCTATATTCTTTTATATTCCAACACAATTTGAATACATGAAATCCTGAATCCAGTTAACAATATATTCTTTTTGACTGAATCAAACCATGGATATTCATCCATTATCCTAATATTCCATTTACCTGATTATACAGTTACAACATGTTACTGATATCATGGTTTTGGTCAGTCACCCAACTTACACAATACATTACAACAATACTGTTAAAACACTACGGGGTTTAAGGGGTAGATTGGTACGGAAGGTGTTAAAGGTGGCACGAGATGGTAAGATTAAGACAACTAACCTGAATCCAATTGCCGTTGTTCCGGGTTGTATAACGGAGTCTTGTACTTCCATTTGCCCTGGTCTCTAGCATACTGAGACCTCTCTCGTATACACTGGCATCCTTCTGTACCAAGCTACAATAACAGCGTTAACACCATACTACTATAATATGACAATACAATACAACATTAAAAGCTACTCTCTCTCTCTCTCTCTCTCTCTTACTCTCTGTCTATTTCTTCCTTATCTTTGGGACTTACCGAGCGACCTGTTCGCTGACGACATTCTATTTCTTTCTTCTTTGAATGTCGTCAGGTGCGTTGGACCAAGCTGAGATCGAGCCCACCGGTGAAGATTTGGAGCAGTTCCACGAAGATCCAGAGCTCTAGATATTGTACCTTGTTCTTTCCAGTATCTTCATTTTCTGTTATGCCACTGTTTAGGCATCGCTTTTCATTTCAGTTGTATTTTCTTTTCATGCATTGTACAAAGAGTGTTATTAATAAAAGTTGATGTTATTTCTACATCATTTGTCTCTTGTGATTTACTTTCTATTGCTTAGTTACGCTTAGCGTATGTACTTCTGAGTACATACGTAGTGGGCCTTGTCGCATCCACTTCGCCGTACACTGGGAAGCGGGGTGTGACAGGTTTTGTTGGTGGCCCATGCAGGTCAGAGCTGTATGAATCCCTTTCATGCAGTTCTGGTCTGTGTGAACAACCTAAGCAATATAACACAAGAACCAGCAATTAAAACATTCTTTACAATTCAGGTTCCTTGAATCTTGCAAACTTCTATTCCTTGAATCTTATCATGTGTTTGAATCTGTCCTATCCCAAATTCTTCTTCAGGCTTATGGATTCCCCGAACAACACCAGCACCAACGTCAACAACACGCCTTCAGCACTACCTCTTACACCCGCTGTTCCTGCACCACCCACTGAGCAAACGATGCTATTTGAGGCAATCCGCAGTCTTCTCGAGGGACAGCAACAACTTTTGAACCGTCCTGAGACCGATGTACCGGGAGTAAAGCAATTCAGGGCTTTGCACCCAAAGCAGTTCTCTGGTAAAGGAAGCCCTCTTGAAGCGGAAGAATGGGCACAAAGCATCGAAGACGATCTGGCCGCAGCTCAAGTGCCAGACCACGCTTGGGTCCGTGTAGCGAAGCTACAGCTCACGGATAACGCTCGCAATTGGTGGAAGGCAGAAGAGACCCGTCTGGCACAGCCGATTGAATGGAAGACATTTCGCGAGAAGTTTGACGCGAAATATTTCCCTGTGACTGCCAGGTTCGCTATGGAGCAGCAGTTTATTCATCTACAGTAAGGATCAATGTGGGAGAAATCGGTAGATGAATACGATGCTGAGTTTACTATGTTGAGCCGATTCGCGGCACACCTGATACCGACGGACGAGATCAGAGCCCGTCGTTTTCAGCAAGGTTTGGACACAGAGATTAAGGCTGCTCTAGCCACAGGAAAGTTTTTGACTCATGAGGAAGCCCTAGAAGCTGCCCGCAGTTATGAGGCAGTAATAAAAGAGAGGGGCAGACCTCAGTCTGCAGGAGTCAAGCGCCCTGCCAACCAGATGGCAGGTGGAGCCTCTTCCAGGCCATTGTTTGAACCCAGGAGGACTGAAGAAATTTGCCATTACTGCCATAGAAAGGGACATTTGTGGAAGGACTGTAGGCGTGCAAAAGGCCTGTGTCTAATTTGTGGCGCATCCAACCACGGAATTGGGAACTGTCCTTACAACAGCAACTCATCTCACACATACACCAACCAACCGCAGCGGCCAACCATCCAGGCTCCTGCAACTCGTCCTGCACTACCTGCTCCACCACCTGCACAGCCTACTCGCCAATTCCAACAGGCAATGAGGGACATGTCTAGAGGGCAGAGAAACAGGCCCCAAAGGCAGAATGTGCCTCCAGCCAGAAGGAATGTACCACGGCGACAAACCTTTACATTGGAAGCCGTAGAAACCGAGACTGTAGGTCAAGGTAACACAGGTAAGCCTTTTTCACCCTTGTATCTCTTTGTTATTTATACACTATCTATACCACAACCACCAAACTTCTTTGCACTGTTACACTTTCCTTTTACAAATTTCGATGACGAAATTTTTATAAGGAGGGTAGAATGTAACAACCCTAATTTTTTTATACACTTTTTCCTATACAAATTTTTTCAAAATATTTTTTCCACAAAGGGGTATTTAAGCCTGAGCACAAAATTTAGGTAATTATTTTTGTTTTTAATTACAAGCAACAAGAATGAAATAACTCCATTTTTAGTATACAAGAAATTACTTTAAATTTAATGTATACTAGGAGTATTTATTCTTGCTGCTATCAGTTTAAGTAATTAAAAACCACAATAATTACAAG
The DNA here is from genome assembly GCA_030015575.1 of Agapanthus africanus. Taxonomy (NCBI): domain Eukaryota; kingdom Viridiplantae; phylum Streptophyta; class Magnoliopsida; order Asparagales; family Amaryllidaceae; genus Agapanthus; species Agapanthus africanus. The sequence continues at coordinate 887,952,720 of JASDDO010000024.1, read as the reverse complement.
AAGGAGCTTGTAGCTCATTGGTAATACCTTGCACTACTGAACCAAGCCACCGGAGTTCAAATCCCATGCCCCACATTATTTTTGTATTTATTTTGTTTTAATTTTTTTTGGAAGTCAACGGTAAAAAGGCCATAACTCCCAAAATATGTACTGGACAACAAAAAGTAAAAATACCAAGTTGTTCCTCAGGAAAACCCCCGGCCATTGGACCCTTGACTCGGCCCGACTCGGCGCCGCCGGCCGGCGAGTCGGCCGACTCGGTCCGGCCGATCCGGCCGGACTTGGCCGGACGGCCGAATCACCAACTGAGAAAAGTTGGCTCTTGACTTAGTCAACCCTCTTGCATACTTATTATACCTGGATCGGTTTTGATTTGGCCAATAAATCGCTTTTACTCCTAGGTTTAATGATTTTTAATGAATTTTTAATGCTTTTTTATATTTTCTTTTAATATTTTTAATCCAAACCCTAACCCTACACTACTACAATATGGGGTTGCCCCTACGGATGATGAAATCCGTAGGGACAGATTTTTCTTGCCCTTACGGACTAAGCCGTAGGGCCAAATGGTTGTCCCTACGGTGCCCGACATTTTAATTTAAAAATATTAAATCTTAATTTGTTGTTTGGCCCTACGGATCCGCAAACCAATAACCTACGGTTATGTCCGTAGGGGCATCTAAATGGGAATTTAATAAAAAAAGGCACAGAAATGCCCTACGCCTCGATCTCTTTCCCTCTCGTTCCCAAAATTTTCTCTCGTTCCCGCGTCTCCAATTTTCTCTTCGTCGCCACCGCGCGCCCTCCGTTCTCAGCCCGCCACCGCCTTCCGTTCTCGGCCCACCACCGCCCTCGTTCTTCCTCGTCGAGTTTCTCGTCGCCGATTGCGTGCGTCGTCAACCGCCAAGCGTCTCCGTCGTCTCCTCCACTGTCTACAGGTAAGTAAATCTCCAATTAAACATAATTGTGATGATATTAGGGCTAGTGTTCAGGGTTCGGTTAGGGATGAGGGTTAAGGTTAGGCATCGGGTTCAGTTTATGTTAGGGTTAGGGTTAGGGTTAGGGTTGGGGCTCGGCTGGGGCTGGGGCTGGGGTTGGGGTTTAGCTGGGGCTGGGTCTGGGGTTAGGGTTAGGTTGGGGCTGGGATTGGGGTTGGGGTAGGGCTGGGCTGGGCTGGGGCTGGGGTTAGGATTAGGTTGGGGTTGGGGTTTGCTGAATTTGGCAAACCTGAGAAGAATTTCCAGCAATTTTAGCCTAGTTTGATTACTATAATTATTGTTGATCGAGAAAATCTTGGGTCCTTCTAATCAAACATTGTTTGTTACTGTATGTCAACGAGTACTGATAAAAGAAAAAACCGATTTCAAGTGGAAATTAGGTATGTACAATGTTCTAATATAAAAATTAAGAAATCCCTTTTATTTAAATATAAAGCATATGTTTCATGTTAACAATAGGAGTTTGGCTTCAAGCATGGTTAATTATATATGGATCTATGTTTATAATTATGAAAAAGAGTATCAACTTAGAACTATCATACTATCATGTTGATCTGCATGGTGATCTGATGAATGTGTCTAAATTTTATATAATCTCCTAGAAATACCTTGATGCCTTGTATCGATAAATTTCAGGTTAATTAGTTAATTAGGCATATGGATTGTTATATTATAGGTGAGCCGAATATCAAGAAATTATAGAATTATTGGATTTATGAGTTTTGATAAACATTGATTTGATAAAAAAAATGGTAATTTGTAATATCTTAGTTTTTCCCAAGTTAGGGCTTCAAGCCAAGGTTGTTCTCCTCGTCGCCACCGCCGGTTTCGTCGCCACTGCAGTTCTCGTCGCCACCGCGGTTCAGGTCGTCGCCACCGCCGTTTAGGTCGTCGCCCCAGCCCCAGCAGCCGTTCAGGTGAGTAAATCTCGAGGTAAGTTAAAGAATTTATTGGATTATTTTGGGCTTAGGGTTCATGGCGTGCGAGTTGGGGTTGGGCTGGGGTCGCGGTCGCAGTCGGGGTCGGGTTAGGGTTAGGGCAGGGGATGGGCTGCGGGGTCGAGTTCGGGGTCGGGGTAGGGTTAGGGTCGGGGTCGGGGTCGGGGAAGGGTCAATTTATCAAATTTTTTATTGGGGGTGCAGCTGGGGCTGCGGGCTGGGGCTAGGGCTGGGCTGCGGCTAGGGCTAGGGTTGGGGCTGGGGCTGCGGCTGCGGCTAGGGCTGTGCGTCCTCCAGAGGGCGATCATAGGATCGGTGAAGTGAGGTGGCTGGATATGAGATACGATGGATTTCCATGTGTTCAATGGAATGCTGAGGGTCAGAGTCGGTTATTCATATATCTCCCAAAAAAGAATGAGTTTGTTATCAAAGGTGTATTGACTTCTACATCAAGGAATATCAGTTATATGTCATCCATTGACTAAGTCTGTTTCTGGCCCAACCATATTTATGAATCGTTTCTTCTTTTTCCTTCTTACGTATATTTACTAGTTCAGACTGTATGCACCTCTGCAATCAACGCCGAGAACTTGTACATTATAGGTTAATAGACATATGCTATGAAATCACGGTGCATATCGAATTCATGATATGTTATAGTCCCTCATTATTTTTACTGTGGTGAGAAAGCAGTCGCTGGTGGCGAAAGTTGTTCGGATGAAATTCTAATTCTGGTGGAATTGAAACCGATAACCGGTTCATATGGTGATTTAGGCTGCTTCAGTGATATTTGTGCCTACATTGATGCCTCAAGCAACGAATCAAATGATGTGGATCACAAACTAATTAAATAAATTTTGAATACCAATCTGGACTGGGATTTGAATACCAATCCTAGTTTGCTACATTTTTTTATATATAGTAGATGGTGATACTTCTTTAAGTAAAAACAACTCTACACTTAAGCGAAATCATAAATCGAACACACATATATAGAATACAACTCATACATGGGTATCCTCAAATCTAACTTTCATTGAATTTGCACGCGCACTTAAAATAACAACCTTTATACTAAAAAAATTATGTATGCCATTACTTAGTAGTTTATGATTTTTAGACACAAAAGCCATTTGAAAAATACTTTTTGTACCCACTATTAATCCATATTCTCAATATAGTCATTGAATTTGCACGCGCACATAGTAAGAAGGAGAAGACAGTAATGTGGCAGAAGAAGAAAAAAATGACATTCCTTATTCTCTGTTTCAGCATCAATCTTCTGATATGAACTAATGATGGCTTTCACATAGGCATTTCCCTTTAGAGACTTCTTAGTGTCCAATGGAAAGCATACATCAGATTTGTGCAGGTCAGGTTCTTCTATGACTTTCAAGAGTCTCAACTGATTCTGTAAATTACACCCTAGTTGGGTGATACTTTTACCACTTCTCACTGCAGGTGCGCTCTCTAATATCCATTTTGAATGTAATATTATCGATATTCAAAATGGATATTAGATAGCGCACCTGCAGTGAGAAGTGATAAAAGTATCACCCAACAAGAGTATAATTTACAGAATCAGTTGAGACTCTTGAAAGTCATAGAAGAACCTGACCTGCACAAATCTGATGTATGCTTTCCATTGGACACTAAGAAGTCTCTAAAGGGAAAAGCCTATGTGAAAGCCATCATTAGTTCATATCAGAAGATTGATGCTGAAACAGAGAACAGGGAATGCCATTTTTTTCTTCTTCTGCCACATTACTGTCTTCTCCTTCTGCCACATTACTGTCTTCTCCTTCTTATTATGTGCGCGTGCAAATTCAATGACTATATTGAGAATATGGATTAATAGTGGGTAGGAAAAGTATTTCTCAAATGGCTTTTGCGTCTAAAAACCATAAACTACTAAGTAATGGCATACATAATTTTTTTAGTATAAAGGTTGTTATTTTAAGTTTTCCCTTATAGAGATATGATCTAACTGCATCTATAAACTATAAGTGTGCAGAAAATTATGATAAGAAACCATAAGAAAGGGTCGTAGCCATGCATAACCTTGAATCTACATACCAAATCATGCAAAAGCATTCACTTATTGTCACCTTGCCTTGGAATATAAAATATCTTGGAAGACTATAAGCGAGCATTTAAATCTTGATAGCTTTTGACTTCAACATATATTTTTCTCAAGTACCATGAAATATACTTCCTCCGTATAAACCGTTTTCAGGAAGATGGATTAATAATGACAAATTATCCATTGTGGCTCACTAGGTTAGCATTTTCTCTTCTATTGACCATCTTACTAATCTGCTTGGTAAATTTATTCGGAACCGGCTGCGAATCATTAAAAGACATGCATAAGAAAGAAAGCTAAAATACAGATATATAGCATACCGATACATCGAAACTTCAAAGTTGCGATGGCAATCCAGAGATATTTATTTCTACACACGTGGTGCGCGTGCGAATGCGTCAGGCATCATGGACAAATATTTCAGAACATGGATTGTATTATTCGTATAAAGTAATTAAAACTTTTAAACACCTTGGGTAGATATTTTCTTAGTTGATGCAATCATATCATGAGGACTAAATTTAAGCTATTATACATATGCATATGTATTTTTCTAACCTAATATATCTCTCTCTCACACACACACACACAGAGAGAACACCAGTTTGGTAGAGAAATCAGCTAGCAGGACCCTGAAGAAATGGAGTCCATAGCATTGCTCATCATCATCATCCATGATCCCTTTGAAAAAATATTATCAAAGGGATCATGGATGATGATGATGGGCAATACTATGAACTCCATTTCTTCAGGATCCTGCTACTTGATTTCTCTACCTACCTGGTGTTCTCTCTGTGTGTGTGTGTGTGTGTGTGTGTGTGTGTGATATTAGGTTAGAAAAATACATATGCATATGTATAATAGCTTAAATTTAGTCCTCATGATATGATTGCATCAACTAAGAAAATATCTACCCAAGGTGTTTAAAAGTTTTAATTACTTTATACGAATAATACTTTCCATGTTCTGAAATATTTGTCCATGATGCCTGACGCATTCGCACGCGCACCACGTGTGTAGGAATAAATATCTCTGGATTGTCATCGCAACTATGAAGTTTCGATGTATCGGTATGCTATATATCTGTATTTTAACTTTCTTTCTTATGCATGTCTTTTAATAATTCGCAGCCGGTTCCGAATAAATTTACCAAGCAGATTAGTAAGATGGTCAATAGAAGAGAAAATGCTAACCTAGTGAGCCACAATGGATAATTTGTCATTATTAATCCATCTTCCTAAAAACGGTTTATACGGAGGAAGTATATTTCATGGTACTTGAGAAAAATATATGTTGAAGTCAAAAGCTATCAAGATTTAAATGCTCGCTTATAGTCTTCCAAGATATTTTATATTCCAAGGCAAGGTGACAATAAGTGCATGCTTTTGCATGATTTGGTATGTAGATTCAAGGTTATGCATGGCTACGACCCTTTCTTATGGTTTCTTATCATAATTTTCTGCACACTTATAGTTTATAGATGCAGTTAGATCATATCTCTATAAGGGTAAACTTAAAATAATAACATTTATACTAAAAAAATTATGTATGCCATTACTTAGTAGTTTATGGTTTTTAGACGCAAAAGCCATTTAAGAAATACTTTTCCTACCCACTATTAATCCATATTCTCAATATAGTCATTGAATTTGCACGCGCACATAATAAGAAGGAGAAGACAGTAATGTGGCAGAAGGAGAAGACAGTAATGTGACAGAAGAAGAAAAAAATGACATTCCTTGTTCTCTGTTTCAGCATCAATCTTCTGATATGAACTAATGATGGCTTTCACATAGGCTTTTCCCTTTAGAGACTTCTTAGTGTCCAATGGAAAGCATACATCAGATTTGTGCAGGTCAGGTTCTTCTATGACTTTCAAGAGTCTCAACTGATTCTGTAAATTACACCCTAGTTGGGTGATACTTTTACCACTTCTCACTGCAGGTGCGCTCTCTAATATCCATTTTGAATGTAATATTATAGATATCCATGCCTGTTTATGTCAAAATTACTTATATTGTCAATGTTTGATTGTCTAGTTGTTGGTGATGCGTCCATATCAGGGACATAGGCCACTCCCGTTCCTCCAGGTATGTTTATATATTATATAGGGCATGTATATTGATTTAGAATGCTATATCATAAATATACACACATTCCTTTTGCTCTTAGTCGTCCAACTCATTATCATGGGCTGCTTGATGAGATTAGATTTGCGCCTGATGATCTACAAGAGCTTGTTCACTCCCTGTCATATGTGTAAGCAGCGCTATATGCGAGTTTACCTTGTTAGTATGTATGTACTGAAATTAATTAATATTATTCAAATTTTGATACATGCAGATACCAGAGGAGCACATCTTCTATCTCTGTAGGTAAGGCTTTGAATTTGTTGATTTTGGTATTTCTTGTCAATTTTATAGACCAGTATGTGCTAAATATAATATTCTGACAGTTGCTAGGGGGAAGGCAGCATTCGAGGCTGCTGACCCCAGTCCTGGACGCCGCACACGGACGGCACCACGGAGGTTGGGAGAGAGGCCGAGGACTGGGCTCTAGCAGGGCCCATATGAGGTTGGACTCCACCCCGGTGGTTACTTCCTCCATCTCCAGTGAGCGACGTATCCAGCAGGAACTGGAGAGCTTGAAGGCCACCGTTCAGGAGTTGAATGAGATGCTGGTATGTATACTACTTAATAGTAAAATATAATGTCATATTATAGATATCAACATATCCAATATCAGTACATATCCTGAGCTTATTTGGTTGTAGACTTATGTTTTATTAATCATACATGTACATATCTAATTAAAATAAACTACAGTTTTCCAAACTAGATATCCAAATGGGGTTTCGAAATAACTCGATAATGATAAGAATTCGAATGTGGGTGTAGGAGCGGGTGGTTGAGCAGGCCCAGGCCTTAGACTCCACCCCGGCGGTTACTTCCTCCGTCTCCAGTGACCGGCATGTCCATCATGAACTGGATAGCTTGAGGGCCAGCGTTCAGGAGTTGAAGGAGATGCTGGTATGTATACTACTTTATAGTAAAATATCATTTCATATTATATACATATCAACATATCCATAATTAGTACGTAGCTTGAGCTTATTTAGTTTTAGACTTAAGTTTGATTAATCATACATACATATGTAATTGAAATAAACAACGCTTTTCCAAACTAGATATCCAAACAGGGTTTCGAAATAACTTAATAATGATACGAATTCGAATAATAAACAGTTCTTACACGCTTCTTACACACGTTATATCCAGACGCGACAAGGTAGATCGGCCGAGCCTCCACACGCATCTCCTTCGGCTGCGGCTCCGCAAGCCACTACATCGGCTGCGGTTCCGCAGACAGCTCCTGTAGCTCCACCGCCCACTCAGACTCCCGCAGCCGCGGCTCCGCAAGCGACTACCTCGACGGCGGCTGCGCAGACCACATCGCCGGCTCCACATGCCGCTCAGACTCCCGCTCGCGACGAATTGCAGAGTTTATTGACCGAGGAGCAGGCGCGCGTTATTCTATCGTTATTCAGAGGTGGAGCTGGACCGAGCTAGGGTAGATTTTTGGTTCTTTTTTTTTGAAACATGTATTTATTTATATCATACACATTGTACTACATTTTGAAACGATATTGATATTGGTTTGTATTTATATCATATTCAGTTTTTGTGTTTCTTTTGTATATTATATATATGCGTGAGATGTGATTATGAATATTGCAATATATGATTTGATTGATGTATATATTATTGTGCACAGGGCGGGAAAAAATCAAGCAGCCCATTTTTTAAAAAAAATTACAGACAATATGTACCTACGGATTAATCCGTAGGCACACATGTTACCCCTACGGATATGTCCGTAGGGGCAAAATATCAGCAGTAACTGATATTTCCCCCAGATCTCAGTGCCAGGGGGTTGGGAAAGCCCCTACGGATATATCCGTAGGGGCCACTGACTCTCCCCTACGGCGTTATCCGTAGGGGCAAAATATCAGGAATCCTGAATTTGTGCCCCTACGGAAACGTACCTACGCATATATCCGTAGGGGGTAGTACATGCCCCTACGGGTATATCCGTAGGGCCAAGTAATTTATTAAAATAAACCGTAAATAATATAAAATCTTATACCCTACGGCTTAATCCGTAGGGGCAACAGGACCTACACATATATCCGTAGGGGCAAAAATTTAACCGTAGGGGCAAGTTCAGGCCCTCAACTTGCACCTGCGGCCTTTGCACCTACGGGGTATTTTTTCGCCCCTACGTATATATCCGTAGGGGCAGTGGGTTGCCCCTATGGATAAATCCGTAGGGGCAACCCTTCTTTGTAGTAGTGCTAGCCTAGTCCTATATAAAGACCCCTATCCTCTACCTTTTCCCCTCACAACTCTAAGTCTACTCTCTCAAATTCTCGAGAACCCGGTACGAAGAGCAAGAAGCGAAGCGCTGCCGAAATCGACGACGGATTCCGGCGACCGGATCAGAACCTTCGCGACGTTTTCGATGAATCGACAACCACCACATCCCTTAGCTTCCTTAGCTTGTCCAAACCGTAAGTCCCACTTCTTCTATCTCTCTTTTCTTTAAGGTAAAAATACGACTTTTTGGAACCCGACGGAAATCGGACAAACCGATTTCCGATTCGGTTTTTCTATAAATTTCCACTTGTCACCTAATACATATTATCTACCCATATTTATGTTGACTATTAATCACCCATAAACCAATTTAATCAAAATTTTTCACATGAAATGATAACTTCTTTGCAAAACCGTATTCTTTTCATAAAAATACCATGAAGTTCGTTTTTCTTAGCTTAATTAATTACCCCACTCCTAAATATATTTATCTTGATCACAAAACTTGTAGAACTCAATTTGAATGAAATTTCACATATAAAATGATAACGTTTTCGAATACCGTATTCTTACGCTATAATACCTTTAAGTTTAACATAGCATGTTTTACCTTTAAACTTCACCAAAACTGAAAATAAGTCACGATGTAATGACCTACCTCTACACACACTCAATATAACCCTAATTGATAAGTATCAAAACACAGAATACGAAATTACAGGACTTTTCACTAAAATACCCTAATCTTTATAACATTTATTGAAAGCTTTAAGTTGTAAACATTTCTAGATAAAATCTTTTAATACAATTGTCACGCCCCGCTTCCCAAAATACGGAATACGAGGGGTAGACAAGGCCAGCCATGCTCCTACGGTCAAGAAAATGTCCTGCCGTAGTCACACTTCGGCTTCTAGTTTTTCATGGTAAACAGTAAATGACGCGCAGGTAATGAGAAATGCAGTAACTGAAAGAAACAAAGTAAAGAACTGACCTGAGGAGAAAGCAAACGAATGTAACTCGGAATGGCAAGTCAAGAAGTCTGTAATGCACGTCTAGTTCTGGTCCAGGCTAAATCTTCTCCTCACACTGAGCATGCATACTCAGGTCATCAGAGCGACACAATAGCAATATATTATATAAAATCAAGTGACAGTTCTAACAGTGGTAATAGATATGAATAACAGTAAATCAATGACAGCATTAATATGAATGAGCAGTAATCAATGCAGCGGAACAGTAAAGCAGTAGAACGATATGTCACGTATGTCAACGCAGTATATAAAGTATATAAATGCCAGTATCCCTAGCAGTCTCTAAGTCTCACCGTGCAGGTCACTAAGCCTATCGTCAGTCCAAGTGTGAGAGTCAACCACTCGTGAGTGTCCTCCACCCAAGGGTAGGACCCAAGGGTAAGGGACCACGGGCCCAATATGTAACATGTATATCACGGTGTATATCACATACCCTGTAAATCTCCATATATCTCCCTAAATATATAAGCCGGCATGGGACTCCCGAGATTCTGTTGAACTCACATTTAAACTACCCCACACCCCGTGGTCTACATCAAACGCTAACCATCACCCTAAATACTAATCGATCCGTGACAAGTCTGCGCGAGAACTGGAGGCAAGACCTCCATCAAGCACGTCCCGACTAATACCTAAGATAAACGGCAGTGTCTGGTGTCTTATCCGTGACACCCGTGCAATGCTTCCATAAATGTCCCATTCCACTTATAGTCACACGTACACGCACCCCACAGACGTCGACAATGCAATAAAATAATAGGGTCACTGATTGTGTACACGTACGTATCACTTTCACTTATTCACGGATACACGAACACTGACGTACTTGCCACAATCATCACTAAAATCTAACACCGGATGAATGCACGATATCACTAGGTTATCACTACAATGATATAGGTATGATATGATGCATGAACAGTATATAAGCATGATTAGGATGTTATGAAACAGTATTTTATCACTTGCACGATTTATCATGGAATGTACGTGTACAGTTTAGCGAAATGGTAAACAGGTGATAATTAGTATGTTCAGTTTTCCATCCATAGAATTTAGTTTCAAGCCAATCGGGTTCCAGGATAGCTAGTTATAACCATTTCATTTTAAGCGCTCGCGGCTGGAAATCCGGTTTCAGAATCAGAAATCCATTTCGCAACGCATTTTAATCCCAGTGGGGATCAGATTTTAGCGACGCTACAGTTAGATGAATTCTAGGGTTTTCAGTAAGGTTTTCAACGTAATAGACGGATCTTCAATCGCATCTGCACGTCAGGAGATATACACTGTTTAACACTAATATGTCGGTTCTGATTCTGCTGGGACTGTTATGTGTCCCGATCTATTAAATTGCAGGTTAAATATCAAACGGTAACGAAACAGAATGAAATCAATTGTGTTGTCTGGATAACAGAGTTACCTATAATAAGCAGCAGAGTTCCGCAACCTACGAGTTAAGGAAATCTTGTGGTACCCATTACGGAACAGCAAGCAACGACTGGAGTCGCTCTGGACTGCAGTCCAGAGTCGCATTCCGATCCTATTATCAATACAATTTAAGTACAGGAATACTAGGAAACCAGCATAGGGTTAAAGTTCGTCGAGTTGGCTTCGATTTGAGCCCTCGAACGCACCATTCTAATATGTATACAATTTATGATGAATTTATTCGTTTTCAGGTACGAGGAAATTCTAGTTTTAATGGCTTATTTGGGGGTATTAATTTTAGTCGTTAGCAGTCATGTTATCAAACGAAATTTGCACAAGATGTTCATCACAGCAAGGGCCAATGTAAATAATCCAGTTCCGTCAATTTAGAAAAGTATTTTCTTTGGGAACACGCGTCGAACAGATATGACACATAATTGGTTTAAATTTGTAACTTTAAAATCTATGTATTGAGTGATTGTACAATAAGTAAATAGCATGTAAGCAAGTAAAAACTTGCCTGGAGGCGTCTTGGTGATGCTCGGCAATGATAACGGCACGAACGCGCGATGAATGGCGCGTGTAGGGTTCGCGGCCTCGGCTCGTGCTCAGCTATGGGGTTTGCTGTGTGTTCATGCGATGTTGTGTCTCCTTTGATGGTTACAGCGGTGCTCAGGCGATAGCCGACGGCTGCGGTTGGGGGTGAGGTGATTGCTTGATTGATTAGAGAGAAAGGAAGAGAGATAAAGTAACAGAGAGAGAGAGAGAGTGAGAGGGAGAGAGAAGACTGAGAGAGAGTGAGTGAGAGGGAGAGAGAAGACTGAGAGAGAGATAGTGAGAGAAGACTGAGAGAGAGATAGTGAGAGAGAGAGAACTGAGTGAGTGAGTGAGAGAGAGAGAGAGAGAGAGAGACAGAGTTAGAGATTTAGAGAGAGAAAGAGAGTGAGAAGGGAAGAGAAACATAGAGAGTAAGGTTGAACGCCGACGACGTGGCTGCGTGGCCGGAGGAGGTTGACGGCAAGAGAGCAGCTCGAGTTGAAGGCGATAGGGAGCTCAGGGATCGGGCGGCGGATGCGGAGGGCAGCAGCTGGAGGCGAGGAGGTCACGATGGTGGAGGCGGTGGCTGGCACGCAGTGGGGCAGCAGTTGTTTGGGGGTTCTTGCGACGGTTGGTCGGAGCTTGCAGGCGATGGCCGCCGGGGTTGCAGGGAGGAGGAGGAGTTGGTGGTCAGTGGTGAAGGGGAGAGCGGATGAAGCTTGGGGTGGTCGGGGATCTTGGGTTAATGAAGGAGGAGTCGTGGAGGGAGGAGGTTGGTGGCGGAGTCTCTAGTTGGGGTGCGATGAGGTTGGGGACGAGGGTGGAGGCGAGCGGCGCTGAGGAGACGGCGGTGGGCGTGAGTTGGAGAGAGAAAGGGAGAACGAGAGGAGAGCGATGGCGAGCTCGAGGGGGTTAGGAGAGACGAGGGGTGCGCATGTCAAGGTAACGACGCACGAGTCGTGGGGAGAACGGCAGCGCGTGGGCGTGAGCGACGGCGGGGAAAAGGGATCGCGCGCGTGAATTATGGGTTACCGTTGGAGAAATTTGAAGGAGATGAACAGGGGTAGCGGGTCGGGTTGGAAACGGAGGCAGGCCGAATGGAGAACGGGCCGGGCTCGCAAAAAGGAAATTAATTCCCTTAAAAATGAATGGGCTGAGTGAGTGTGGGCCGGGGATTGAATGAAAAATCAGAAAACAAATTAGAAAAAGAGATGGGGCCGGGCTTAGGAAAAAATGGTGCTGGGCTTGGGTAGAAAAGTTTAAGGATTTTTATTTAAACCAATGGGCCGGGCTAGGATTAATAGGAAATTATTTGGGGATAAATATAGGGAGTGGGCCGGGAGGAATAAACGGGCTGAAGGAGGATGGAAGAACCAACATCTAAAGCTTGGGCTGGGGATTTTGTAAGGGAAAAAATATAGGATTTGGGAAATAGGTTCGGGTTGTAATAAAAGAAATATGCGGTTTAGAAGAAATAAACTTATAATTAAAATGAATACAATTATAAGTAAGAATACAAAGAATTCTAAAGTAATAAAATACGGACTTTGGTATAAAAAGGGGTCGGGTGTTACAACAATAAAAACACGATTGGTCATGGACATCGATCGTTTATCTAAACTGTCTTGTGGTGACTAGGCAAGTGTGTCTAAGGCTAGTGGTTTTTAATTAGGCCCACGACTGTGGTTCCTTCCCACTTACCTGGCACTTATCTGGCCGCAATTGACGGTGAAGAGGCGATTTGAGGCTTCTAATGACTCATCGTTTAGACCTTAGAAGTAGGCTAGTTGGCTTAGGAAACCCTAACAACTAAAATACGGAAAACTATACTTTTTGCAAATAAATACCTTATATTTATAAAACCGTTTTCCCAAATGAAAAGTATTTGTTAAACCTAAGAAAAGCGCCGCTACAACCCACTTTTGGGAAACCTGTTAGGGATAGTACGGTTCATCGTGCACCCGCAGGCTAGTAGTGCGAGATTCAGACCTCCGCAAGGAGCATTCAGTCTCGAAAGGTTCAAAATACGATATTTAGGGAAAATGAGATTTTTTCTAATAAAATATTTATATAAAATTATTCATGTGTTAATACATATATAATTATCATTTAAACACCTATTTTATCATAATATAAAGTTTCCACATTTTTCAAAAAAAATTACAAGATTAAAAGTTACACTAAAATACCATGAATTTCAGATAAAACAATTAATACTTTGATTAAGATATATTCACTAGAATAACACAAATAAAATTCACATTCATTATAACAATAAAGACGATTATTAAATACTTGAGGTGTATTTTGAAACTATACAAAAGTATTTTACATAAAACCCTCTCAAGTTTTACAAATTACAATAAGGCCCCTAGCTAATATTGAACTTCAAACTATCTTCTTTTAGTCTGACTCGGGTTAAAGTCTGACTATTTCTGACTTGAATACGATTCAAGTCAATCTATATTCTTTTATATTCCAACACAATTTGAATACATGAAACCCTGAATCCAGTTAACAATATATTCTTTTTGACTGAATCAAACCATGGATATTCATCCATTATCCTAATATTCCGTTTACCTGATTATACAGTTACAACATGTTACTGATATCATGGTTTTGGTCAGTCACCCAACTTACACAATACATTACAACAATACTGTTAAAACACTACGGGGTTTAAGGGGTAGATTGGTACGGGAGGTGTTAAAGGTGGCACGAGATGGTAAGATTAAGACAACTAACCTGAATCCAATTGCCGTTGTTCCGGGTTGTATAACGGAGCTTTGTACTTCCATTTGCCCTGGTCTCTAGCATACTGAGACCCCTCTCGTATATACTGGCATCCTTCTGTACCAAGCTACAATAACAGCGTTAACACCATACTACTATAATATGACAATACAATACAACATTAAAAACTACTCTCTCTCTCTCTTACTCTATGTCTATTTCTTCCTTATCTTTGGGACTTACCGAGCGACATGTTCGCTGACGACATTCTATTTCTTTCTTCTTTGAATATCGTCAGGTGCGTTGGACCAAGCTGAGATCGAGCCCACTGGTGAAGATTTGGAGCAGTTCCACGAAGATCCAGAGCTCTAGATATTGTACCTTGTTCTTTCCAGTATCTTCATTTTCTGTTATGCCACTGTTTAGGCATCGCTTTTCATTTCAGTTGTATTTTCTTTTCATGCATTGTACAAAGAGTGTTATTAATAAAAGTTGCTGTTATTTCTACATCATTTGTCTCTTGTGATTTACTTTCTATTGCTTTGTTACGCTTAGCGTATGTACTTCTGAGTACATACGTAGCGGGCCTTGTCGCGTCCACTTCGCCGTACACTGGGAAGCGGGGCGTGACATCATGGCTAGGTTTTTAAAATACTATGATTATTGTCTTATAATATAGAAGTATAAATTGAAATATTTAATATATCTACACTTATGTATGTTGTATTACCGTCGAAACCGAAACATGAACCGAGATTAGCAAAACTTGCCGAAACCCGGCAAAACTAATAACGTTATGAGAGACCGAAACCAAAACCAAAACCGAGTTCTCAAACCTTGCTGGTTACAGAATTGTACCATCAAGGCTCTATGTCGAGCGTTTCATATTACTGCTAATTCTATATTGCGGTGCTTTAATAGGATATTTCCATGACTGCTTTTATGATTGTTCTTGGCAAGTATAATCCCCTTTGAATAACTGGTAAAATGTACGTCTCAACTGCAACTCGTGGGGCTTCAATAGATATTTCCATGTCTGCCTTTATGGTTGTCCTTCGCAAGTATAAGCCCCTTCAGATAACTGGTAAATTTTGCGTCTCAAATACAACTTTTCCTGAAGAAGCAGTCAATTAAGTCCATCAGCACCCTTTGCTCGTGATCTATTTTAGGATAGCTCAATGTATACGTTCATGTATTGGAACTTCTTATAAATTTATTAGCCTTTTAATGTATAGGTGATAAGTCACTAATTTGATGTCTGACGCGTGCTGTATCGCGTCAAGATGTTACCTTCCGTTGATCTGCTGTTGGCGATGATGGACAGCCGAGATTTGAGTTGGAGAATAGCTCCTGAAGTGTGTGGATCTCAATGGGTTTGAGGTTGTTGGGGCCGAGCCACCTGCAATGAAGTCCCGGGGTGGTTGTACCACCAAGGACACTCCGACGATCAAATTAGACAGGAAATCCGAGCAGAGTAACGGCCTAGTGAATGGAAAATGACTTACTTGAACCGTCTGAAAGAGAGGTTTATATAGCGGTGGCAGCAGGCAGGCAGGTGTGAGAATCACGCCGGCCGTTATGCCTCCGACGTCACGCCCGCGTAATGGGCGGGATCTCCCATTAATGGCGAGGCAGGCTCGTTAATGGAGATCGTGAAGGCATGGAACGTGGGATCGTGGGCAGCGGATATCTTGCGAATGACGAGATTCACAGAGGCAAGGCGGAAGCACCTGCGAATGATGCTGTTGGTCGGTCGAAGGGATCGAGGAAGATGAGCTCGGCAGGGGCTCGGGACTGAGTGGGAGGCCGAGCAATCTTGGTTCTGTGGTAGCCCGGAGGCGAGCTGAGAGGGCCGAGGAGGCCAAATGTGAAGGCGGCTCGGAGGCTCGCCAACGGTAGTATGCAAGACGGGCATAGGAGTGGTGTAGACGGCTCAGAAGGTCGGCCACATCCATGGGTCGCAGACCCGGGTGTTCCTCCGACGTGCTGTTCTTAGTCCTTCCTTGTGGGCTTCGGGACACGTCATTAGCCACGTTTCACGATCTGGGAGATCACCGATATCGAGCATCATCATTAGCCCCCCACTCTCGTCCCGACCTGTTTACCGGTCGGGTCGAGGGTGGTCTGCCGGGTCACCCGAGGTGAGTTCCTTGTTGTAGATATCGTGAGCATGTGTTCTCGGGCAATCAACTGTATCTTCTTGGTGATGTCAGGGGATCAGGGGACAGATCTCATATTAAAGAGGATGCGTCGGATCGTGCGTACGTTCACCGAAGCGACAGCCCACGTGTCAGGCGCTGGTTGGTTGACACGACGTGCCGCAGACTTCTGGCGTCTGATGGGATACGGCCAATGCGCATGCGACAGGTGGAGCGATCGTGTCCGTCGAATGCGCTGAGCCGTTTTGGCGGGAGATGACCATCGCCGTAGAATGTGTACGCCGGCAGCTATAAATAAAGGTGGGGTCCCCATCAAGGCCCATGCCTCTATAAATTTTCCTTGTCCCGAGTCTCGTTAGCTCGGCGCTCTCTTTTTAGGTCGGATCTCTGCGTTTCCCCTTCCGAGGACCCATCCTCTTAATCAGGTTAGATGTCTTCTTCTGAAGAGTTTGTAGAAATAGATCGGGTAGGGTCTGGGGAGCCCCCTGTAGATTTTTCTTCTTTTTCTTCCTCTGCTTCTTCTGCTTCTTCTTCCACTGAGTCGGAATCTTCCCGGAAAGTTAGAGTCAGATCCTTTTCTCAGGGTCGCGAGATGGGGGTGGTTCCCAGAGCGGATGTCGCGGACGCCCCTGGTGTGTCATCCATGGTGAGGTATGAGGACGAGCTTGCCACCGCTCGGGCTCGTTTTTATATTCCTCCCGGCTATACGCTACATTTGGCCGAGGACGGAGAGAGGGCAGATCAGGTACGGGGTAAAGAAATTGCCTTGTACCTGGAAGCCTTTTGGGCCGGAATACGCCTGCCTTTCTCTCCCGAGGTTGTTAGAGCGCTGAATCATTTTGGGATAGCCTCGGGCCAGCTAGTGCCGAACTCCTGGAGGATTCTCTTTGGGTTCTTGGTCCGTCTGAAATTTCAGTCGATCCTTTTCAGACTGTCCACCCTTACCTATTCTCTCATTTACAAAATACACCTTGGCACTCGTGCGGACGAGCTGAGGTGGGTATACCTCTCGTTTAGGAAGCAGCGGGGAAGTGCTCCCGAATCGGGGGTCGTCGTCGTGCCTTTTTCCATCCACGATTGGAAGAAAAAGTTTTTCTTTGTTGGGCCGCCCGAGGGTGAGGACTGGACCGTGCTCACCCAGTGGTCTAAGGATAGGTGTCGGCGAGAGATCCAGTCGAGCGATCCCGACGCGCTGAAAGTGGCGGAGTGGGAGCCCATTCCTCGGGCCGACGTGCTGCTTTCTGAGCAGGCCCTGAGTTGGACTGGGCTCAGCCCCGCCCAGTTCATGGGTATGTTAGGAGTTTGCAGGCGATCTGTTAGACTTGCGTTTATTTTACTTTTACTCCTGTTGCTGACTCCATTGTACCTTGTCTTGTGCAAAACCCATGGACGCGAGCAAACTTCGAGTGGCCATGCATAAGCCGAAGAAGGGATCGAAGGCTGGAAGTGCCAGCTCTTACCGTCTGACGTCGGCCCCAGCTCCCTCGGCAGCCGCCCTACTCCGGCGTTCGAGTGCGGGCCATGCCCTGGAGCCCAGCTAGGCGCCGAGCCGAAAGTGGGTTCGGGAACAGGAGGCCCAGGCTTCGGAGATAGAGACCGGCTCCCCGGCGTCGTCTCTCAAGAGGTTCCCCCAGACGGTTCCGCAGACCCCGGCCTCCCCGATCTTGGTGGACGAGGGGGACCTCCGCTTTGAGGTGCCCTCGGGGCTCTTCGTTGCTGACAGCTTGCTGATGGACATGGAGAGGTTGGCCGGAGGCAAGGTTCCTCGGGGGACCCTAAGGGTGCAGATGGCAGCGATCGCCCAAGAGGCCCTGCAGGTTAGCGCTCGCACCTTACTTGATTTTTCTCTCAGCGTCTTACCATGTTTGAGATTTGGTGCCTCCCTTTTCTTTCTGACCCCCTCTGATTTCTTCAGGTCCTCCAGCATGTCGCCCTTGTCGTCCAGATGGAGGACGAGGAAATTTCCCCGGCGATGCGAGCCGCGGGCGAGCTCTCCTCGCTGGAGGAGAACTCAAAGTTGGAGATGGAGGTGGCGATGGCGAGGATCGCCGTCCTAGAGGGCGAGGTGGCGGCCGGGAAGTAGGAGGTTGCGACCGGGAAGCAGGAGGTTGCCAGGCACTGCGAGGCCGCCCAGGTCGCCGAGGCCAAGCTTCAGGACTCCAAGTTGCTCGTCGGCACCCTGAAGAAGTCGACGGGCACCCTTCGGAAGGAGCTGGAGGCGGCGGAAGAGGGGATGAAGCGGGCCGAGCTCAAGACAGCGAAGGCGGTGGAGAACTATAAAAAGTTGGACCATTTTTATACCGACCTAGCCGCAACCACTATCCTCATCTGGCATGAGTCCCTCGACGCCGTTAAGGCTCGAATGGCGGAGTTCCCCGATGAAGAACTCCGGAATGAATATCCTCGCGGGGACGACGCGCAGAGGGATGCCTCCAGGAGCACTACCGGGGAAGGGACTTCCGTCGAGGGCGGTGCCGAGGCTCCTGTGATGGGCACAGCCCCAGTCGTGGTGGACGTTGAGCTCCCCGGGGTTGCGCCCGGCCCTGAAGCCTAAAGCCCCTCGTCTTCTTGTTTCTTTTCTTTTGTTGCATTGGGAATTTTGTAGGCCTCCGGGCATTTTGTAAGGCTAGGGAGTCCACAATACCCTTGTGAAGACTTTTGGCTTTGTGAATAAAAACTTTTTGCAGTAGTATTTGCACGAGTATTTTCCTTTGTCGGTAAACACCTGTATTTGCACAGTTCAGTCTTCACGTCGGGTCGGTTCTTCGTCTGGCGATCGCACGTCGAGTTGAATTCGACTATTTGCCAAGTGTGCAAAGACCGGTGGGGAGACGGTATCTCTGTAGCCCCGAATTTGAGGTGGAGATCGCTCAGACATAGATAGACCGGATAGCTCTTGGTGAGGGCTTTATTCTTTAGTCACGGGTGGCGCGGTGAGGTATGCTAAGGATGGGCCGAGCAGGGTAACTGCCCAGTGCCTCATAGTGAGGGCTTAGATCCCTGGTGTTGTGGGATAGGGAGCTACCATCCAAGGATAACTGAGCAAGGGCGGGCCCGGTTGCTTTTTGGCGATGGCTTTTGATCCTTGGCGCGGAAGGGGCTGTAAGAGGCCTACTAAGGACGGGCCGAGCAGGGTTGCTGCCCGGTACCTCTTGGCGAGGGCTTTGATCCCTGGCGTTGTGGGGTAGGGAACTACCAGTCAGGGATAACCGAGCAAGGGCGGGCCCGGTTGCCTCTTGGTGATGGCTTTGATCCTTAGCGCGGGAGAGGCCGTAAGAGGCCTACTAAGGACGGGCCGAGCAGGGTTACTGCCCGGTGCCTCTTGGCGAGGGCTTTGATCCTTAAGGACGGGCCGAGCAGGGTTGCTTCCCGGTGCCTCTTGGCTAGGGCTTTGATCCCTGGCGTTGTAGGATAGGGAACTACCACCCAGGGATAACCGAGTAAGGGCGGGCCCGGTTGCCTCTTGGTGAGGGTTTTGATCCTTTACGCGGTAGGGGCCGTAAGAGGCCTACTAAGGACGGGCCGAGCAGGGTTACTGCCCAGTGCCTCTTGGCGAGGGTTTTGATCCTTAAGGACGGGCCGAGCAAGGTCACTTCCCGGTGCTTCTTGGCGAAGGCTTTGATCCCTGACGTTGCGGGGTAGGGAACTACCAGCCAGGGATAGCCGAGCAGGATAGCCGCTTGGCTGCTTCTTGGTGAGGGCTTTGATCTCTGGCGTTGTGGGTAAGAAGTTACCAGCATGGGATGGCCGAGCACGGTAGCCGCTCGGTCGCCTCTTGATGAGGGCTTAGATCCCTGGCGTTGCGGGGTATGGAACTACTGGCCAGGGATAATCGAACATGGTAGCCACCTCCTGATGAGGGCTTAGATCCCTGGCGTCGTAGGATAGGGAACTACCAGCCAGGGATAGCCGAGCATAGTAGCCGCTCGGCCGCCTCTTGGTAAGGGCTTTGATCCCTGGCGTCGTGGGTAAGGAGTTACCAGCCAGGGATGACCGAGCAGGGTAGCCGCTCGGTCACCTCCTGATGAGGGCTTAGATCCCTGGCGTTGCGGGGTAAGGAGTGTTGTAGAATCGAGCTTGTCGAGTAGTCTGTCTGATGGGCATCCCTTGGCGCTTCAAGGGTCTTTTTAATCCGTCTGTGTAATATCTGGGCAGACTTATAGGCTGGAGCCTATCGAACGTAGAATCGGCGCCATGCCAGATTTCTTTCTCCACTTTGGTTTCCCCGGATCGGTAGAATAGGATCGCCTTTTCACCCTTTCGCCTAGGGGGGATATAGAATGTTTGCAGTTCTTGCACACTATAAGTATTAAGTGCATCGAGCTCTTTGTAATGCTCTTGTAAAACCATGGCAACTTGCAAACTTTGATCTTCGTCGGAGAAGATTTGTATCGACGGCCGAGCAGAGAATACAGCATTGACCTCATCTTCTGAGTCGCTGCCGAAGATCATCATAGGGATGGACGGTCCCGGCTTGTCGCATTGGGATGAACCTGAATAAACTATTCCTTCCTCCTCCTCAGTATCACTCCCGAAGACTAGAATAGTGGTGATAGTTTTGTTCTTCGGTTTGTGACATCTTTCCGTGTCCTCGAAATCTGGTAAGAAATATTTTGCATCTTAGTACTTTCGGACTTCATTTACGGAGAATGGGTTCAACTCTCACGTTACGGTATACTCGAGACCGTCCTTGAAATACTTCATACACTGATATTGTGTAGAAGGGATGATGTTGTACTCGTGTAACCAAGGCCTGCCGAGCAAAGCATTGTAGCATGTCTTGGCATCAATGACATGAAACTTAATGTCCGTAACAAGCAGCCCAAAGCGTAGTGTCAATATTACAGACCCAAGCGTTCGTGATGACTGAGAGTCAAACCCGGAGATGGTGATTTTATCACGAGCGAGGTGTTGAACGCTCATGCAGATTTCCTTCAACACTCTCACATTGAGGAGATTGACGGAGGACCCATTGTCGACCAGGATTTTACCTATCTTTATATCATGACAGTATCCGGAGACATAAAGGGGACGGTTATGCTCGCACGTCCCAAGTAGGAGATCTTCATCGCCGAAAGTGATGTCGGCTGTATGCACTTCTTCCAGTTCGTCCTTCATCTTTTTTTCAGCGAGGAAAGCTTGGAATTGCTCTGGCTCTTGTAATGCCTTGATCAATGAATCTCTCGCCTCTTTGGATAGCAGAAGGGCGTCGAGAATGCTTAGTTGTGAAGGTAATTTTCTCAAGTGTGTCAAAACGTTGTAGTCCACCTTACTTTTCTTCGGCGGGTCCTTGGCTGTCAGCTCTTCGATGACTTGGTCATCAAGGATGATATCCTCAGGGATCTTTTCTTTCCCCTTATCTCTTCTATTTGACCCACCGTTCGAGGGCCGAAGATTCTTTTCGGGCAGCGTACGATTGCGCAGCTGAATATTTTCACAGGTCTTCGGTTTTTTCTCTTTTCCCAAGGTGGACTCTTTAAAGAGAGGGCCAAGAGTCATTTCTTTATCAGAGTCACTCCCGAAGGTAAGAACTTGCGATCCCCAAGCGTCGACCATGTGACAGTTGCCGGTAGTTCTTTTACGCTCATCGGTCGTATTTCTTTGCTCCCGACGAGTTTTGTGTTTCATCCGCTTGAAATTTTGCTGGTGAACTACATATCCCTTCCACCATCTTTTAAAAGCGTTGTACTCTTCGGTGGGGTGCGCAATCTTTCGATGATATAAGCAGTAGCTAGGATGCATTTCCGCTTCACCAAGAATGTTTTCTTCGGAGGGTGGCAGCTTCATTCCCATTGATATGGGTTTGGCGAAGCTCTTCCTCGTTTTGAACCTGCTTTTATTTACGGCGGATGTACTTTGATCCGGCGGGAGCGTTTCAACCCTTTCGTCCAGTCGCCGACGTTTGGCTTTCTCAAACATGGCCATCTCACGCTCTCGAGCAGCTTAACTTTTAAGAAGAGCTTCGTTCAGGAATGCATCAATCATTTCTTCTGATGGCCCTAGAAATTCTGGCTCAGGACCTACCCCCAGTTTCTCTGTGGGAAGAGCTTCTTCATCGTCTATCGACGAGTGAGAGATCATATGGCAACTTGCTACGTAATCTTCAGATTCATCCGACGAGTTTTCTCCATCATCTCCGTCCTCAAGGACGTGACTGAGAAATTCTTGGAGTGTGACTGGAGTCCGCGCCTTCTGGTTATATTCTTCCAGTGCGTCAATCTGTTTTTATAGGTCCGTGCGCTTGTCACCAGGCTTCACGTGCTTTTTGGTCTTCTTTTTCTTCTTCGAAGACTTTGACGGCTGGGTGTGAGCACTTTGACTATCACCGCCAATTTTTAGAGTTGGGCACGGCTTCAGCATTCCCTTGATAATCTCGAGTTCCAGCGGATTCTTCCACCTAATTGCCGAGCATGTTTGGAGATCGTTCAACATTCTTTTAGTTTTGGCTGAAAGAGCGACCTCCCATGGAGTTTCTTCTATGAAAGAGCATGATGCCCTCGGTGTGTCTGTCTTCTTGGGAGCGTGTGGCTGTGGTGGGTTCACCTTCCAATTCTCGGACAGCGCAAACTTGCCTTGTTGGTATTGGTCCTCGATCTATCCCTTAAAGATGAAGCAATTTTCAATTGGATGGCTTACCGTTTGATGGTAAGGGCAATAATTGGGACTATTAGTCTCGCAGGGTTGCAATGGTCATTTTGGATTCGGCAGATTGATGAGCTTGTTGCGCACCGCTAGTTCGAACAGTCTCTTCGTTTTGTCCTGAGGGAACGAATAAGGACGCTTCATTTTCTCATTATAGTATCAGCGTCTCTCTTCTAGTTGATCCGTTAGTTTTGGGGCACTGGGCTGCTGTTGAGTATTCGCAACGAATGTTGCCTTCCCTTTACCCTTTCCGTTCCGCGGCTCCGGTTTCGGAGGAGACGGTCTATGACCTATCTGGTCCATTTGAGCCAGTTTTTCGATCAAGGCTTAGAATGTGGTCGGCTTGAAGAACATCATGAATTGGGAAATAGTAGCCTGAGGGTCCAGAGTGCCCACAAACATGCCCACTGCCGGCGCTTCCTCGATGCGCTGCTCATATTTTGACCATAAATTTCTCCACCGTATTGCGTATTGTACCCAAGTTTCGCCTGGCTTCACCTTGCCGTTAATTAATGCGGTAATCGGGATACGCTCGCTAGCGCTCGCGAATCTCTGTGTAAACAGCAGTTCCATCTCCGCGAATGTCTTGACAGAGTCGTTTGGAAGTTCAGAATACCACTCGAATGCCGTCTCCGACAACCTACCAACAAACTGGCGGAGCAGAAGTTTATCGTCACCCCCGGTGTTGCCACACAAGGCTCTGAACTGAGCGACGTGCTGATACGGATTCCCCGTCCCTTTATATACGTGAAATTTAGGGATCGTATATCCCGGCGGGTACTTTATTTGGTCATACCAGCCTAGATATGGTCGCCCAGTTTTAACAATTTGGCCGGACGCTTCATTCGCCTGGTGAGCTCGTATTTACTGAGCAATGTAGTCATTCAGAGCGGCTTTGGAGATGGTTTCCTCTTTGGCTGCTGAAAGAGCCGGAGGAGGGTTCGATGTCTCCCCTTTATCGTCTTCAATGATGATCGGGGGGTCTTCAGCTGAAGGTTCTGGCTGTAACATCATCCCAGCCATGTCTTGGAACAAGAGAGCCTTTCGTTTTATATTGGCTGCCTGCTCCGCTGCCTCTTTTTCTTTTCTCTCGAGCATTCTTCAGAGGAACTCGGTATCAGTTTCTTGTTCCCGACGCTGCTCCGAGGTTTCTGGATTTTCTTTTGGCCCAGTGAGCGCGGCCATTGCAGTCAGCATCTCCTGAAGTTTCTGTTGCTGTTGTTCCTGAGCCTTCGTTATCAATCGGGTAAGCGGTCGATGACCCGTGGAAGCACGGCTTTCCTCTTTTCCGGAAGCCATATAAACAGTATGTATTACCATGCCCCCGGACTTGGGGCGTTTAGATTCGATGTCTCTGTGGTTCGCCATGGTCACAAGGGGCTTTCTCTGGCCTCCTTCTCTTATAAGCAGTTGAAGTCGAGGGGGCCGTTGCAGCGGGCATCCAGGCAGCTGTCGCCTTTTGTGGCTTGACAGGATGGTCCTTTTATTGCCGAACTTTTATCTTTTTCTGTCGGCGAGAGTAATCTTGATCAATTACTGAGTCCTGAACCTGTCGCCAGACTTTGTAAATTTTGGAAGAAAGCTGCTGAGAGGATTGTTCTGGCTTCGCCTTCGGTGCATTCTCCACGGGTGGAGGAGATCTCTTCAGTACTGCAGCAGGAGAGTTCCTACGCACCTTATTAAGAAGTTCAAAGCTGTTCCCGGTTGGATCAACAATATCGATCTCTACCGTTGGAGCTGGTGGAGTAAATCCAGACGGAGAGCTGCCCCCAGCCTTCCGTACTCGGCGCCAGTGACGACGGCGAGCATGTCGAGCAGATGGTGTTGGTTCAGCTATGGGGATGGCTTTGTCATGCCCCATGTTCTGGTGAGGCGCTGCTGGTACCAGCCTCTTGAAGATCGATGTCCGTTGAGCAGCAGTGTCCAATCTGTCAAAGACAGACCTTTGAGCAGGAACGGGGGCCGGAGTGGCCAGCCTCGTAAAGACTGATCCTTTGACGGGAGAAGCTTCTTTAGTGACCTCGAGAGCAGGAATGGCTATCCGTTTTGGGATGGCCGCTTCAGGTATCGTGGGCTTCTTGACGGGCCCATTAGAGTTTAGGCTCAGCCTATCGAAGACTGATGCTGTTGGCTTGGCATTGGATGACCCGTTGAGAGGGGCCGTGGTGGTAGTGAGCCGATCATAGGCCGACTTCTTCTGCGCTTCTTGTGGCAGCGGGACGTTAACGCTCATTGGTGGGAGCGTGGTCCCGAAGAACAACCCGGTGGTAGCCTGCGTTACCTGCTCTACCGGCATTGTGAAAAGAGAGGCCGCCTGGGGCCCGTAAGTTACACCTCCAGATGAGGTGGAACGGGAGTTGCAGTTGCAGCTGGAGCATTTTGTGCAGGTAGACACCATTGATTTCTCGTTTTCTGCACCAAGCAAGACACCAAATCTTAGTACCTCGAACCCAAGGGCAACCATTAGCAAACCGCGATTCGTTCGCGAACACGACACACGAAGTGTGGAGTGGAAAGAGAAAAATATCCCACCGGGCATGCCAGAATCTGTTCCCCGCCGAAAACCGGAGACGCGATAAACATCTTGCCTGAATTTCGGGACAGATACTAATTGGTGCTATCCGTCCACCTCTCCGAAGATGCCAAGTTGATTTATGGCATTGTGTATCGAAGGTGCAGACAGAAGCGGCCGATGTAGCAGACTTTGTCAGATTCCCCCTCATTTGAGGGGTTTTTGATTGTGGGAACGCTCTTCCCTGCAGGCGCAAGCCCCTGCAGTTAATTACGCTACCGCATCGCGGTAACCACTTTCTCCTTCTCCAGATGGTCACTTCATGTCGTGGGTGTTTGTTTTGTTTTTGGTTGCCCGTGGATTGTATACGGAGACTAATTTATGTCATCGCCCGTAGGGCGTGGACTAGTCCAAATCCGTATTTTCTTAGATTTGGGTTGGGGGTTGGGTTTAAGGATACGTTAGTCTCATTTGAGATTAAGATCAACTTAAACGTTTGTTAAGGATACGTTAGTCTAATTTTAGGCTAAGATCAACTTAACAGGATCGTTTAGATCCAACAAGAGAGCATTTGGGCTCTGTTGTTTTAGTTTAGGGACATTGTGGTCCATTGTTAGTTTAAAGACATTACGGTCCATTGTTAGTTTAAGGACATCTCGGTCCAAGGTTAAGGACATCATAGTCCATGGGTTTAAAGGGATCCCACAGTTCGAGATTAAGGACATCATAGTCCATGAGTTTAAGGACCCCACAGTCCAGTTTAAAGACGTCATAGTCTGTGAAATGTGTGGTTGTCAGGACCCGTCACCTCTTTGAAGACGTTGAAGGATTACAACGACAAATATCAAGGGAGTGAAGAGATGTACCCTTGAACCGAAGTTGATTGGGGGATCTGTAGTCCAATTTGGAACTAAAATCAATTAATTAGATTATGAGCACATTGGCTCGGTTAAATCTGAATTGAGGACTTATGGCCAATTTGGGCCAAGTCCAATTAAATTTGAAATGTTGGCCTCTTGTTGGACTATTAAACATTTGTCTGGGTTCAGCCCCTCATTATTGAGCAATGCTAAACAAGAGTTTGAGGGCTCTGATGATATTTTGTCCTTGGCTGAGCATTAAACCCTTCATTATAGCTCTGGGTTTTACTCTGCATGTCGTATGAAATGATCAATTTTGAGATTCAGTTGAAGGAGAGGTTTGCCTCTGGAAAACTTAGCCAATTTGGCTAAGATTGGCTTTAAAATAGTGTTAAACACTAGAGGATATCTGGTGGTCACTTATCCTCACGTGATGTATTTAAAACAGTGTTAAACACTGGAGACAAAATACTCAAAATAGTGTTAAACATTAGAAAGGAAAGGATCACGTGGGAGCACGTGAGGGCACCCAAAGGTGGGGCCAGACCTCCTTTATTTTATTCTCGGAACTGCAAATAAGTGTCAAACACTTTTAATCTTCTGGCCATCACGTGTTGGCACGTGATGGGTATTCATGTATTGATTCTTAAAGTGTTTATTAGGGGTCACGTGAGGACACGTGAGAGCGCCCAAAGCCAGTACTGCCTTTGCTTTTGTTCTCTTTGTTTTGGAAGTCACATGGGAGCACGTGAGGCATTTCCTCCAATCTTTTTTCCTTCACATTTTGGGGGATCTGTTTAGGGGTCACGTGGGGGCACGTGACCTAGTTCTTTATGTGCATGGTGATGTTTCAAGTCTCTTTATTTTAAGAATTAAATTCTCTGTAGGGTTAAACCTTAATTATGTTTTAGAGAAATTAAATTCCTATGAATTTGGGAGAATTAAATTCTCATATAGGGTTAAACCCTAGTTTTGTCTTGGAGGAATTAAATTCCTGTGAATTTGGGAGATTTAAATTCTCATATAGGGTTAAACCCTAGTTCTGTCTGTCTTGGAGGAATTAAATTCCTATGAAATTGAGAGAATTAAATTCTCATATAGGGTTAAACCCTAGTTTTATTTTTGGGAGAATTAAATTCTCTAAATTCAATTCTCCCTCTAAGTTTTGGATCTGCATGGTAGAATCTCCCCGATGAGAATTAAATTCTCAACTTGTGGGGAGATTTGCTTCTGCAGATCTTCAACCAGAGGAAGAACTAAGTTCTTTTGCAGAAGAGTTAAACTCTTAGATTGAGAATTAAATTCTCTTTTTAATTGATGGAGCTTTGATCCCTTTCCCCTTTCTCACCTAGGGTTTCTTTTCTTGAGAATTAAATTCTCCTTTCTTTTCTTTCTGCTATTTTTCTTCAGAAAATTCCAAGATCCAAAAATCAATCCTCCCCTCTCTTCTCTTCTTGGCTCCTATTTATAGAAGAAGGAAAAGAATCAATTTGTTTAGTAGATCTTTCATTGAAAGATTTTGTTTATTTTTGTAACTAACATGATCTCAGTGAATTTTATTCACCATTAGATTTTTAATCCAAAAGATATTCTGTTTGTTATTCTTGGTGAATTTTAGGGAAATCTTTCCTTATATAAAATCTTTCCATAAATTAGTGATTTTTAATCACCATTGGATTTTTAATCTAACGGTGCTCCACTTTACAGAGCATAATCCTCTTTTGTTTGGAAAGATTTAAAGAAATACTTTCCCAGTTAGGGTTTTTGATTTCCCTTAATTAGAATTTAATTCTGTTAATTCAGAAGGCTTTTAAAACCCATCACGTGTTGGCACGTGATCCCAATGTTTGATCATTGAAATAGAATTTAATTCTATCAGTTAAAGAGCTAAGAGACTTGTCACGTGTTGGCACGTGACCCTCTTTTATTCAGAATTTAATTCTGCCTTTTAACAGAGCTAAGGGACCATCACATGTCAGCACGTGACCATTGATCACGTGTGAGCACGTGATGCCCCATTGGGGTCTTTCCTTAGCTGTTTTGTTACATTTTTGTTTTATTAGAATTTAATTCTATAAAGTAGAGATCACAGGAAACTATCACGTATCAACACGTGACCCTTGGTCACGTATGAACACGTGAGACCTCATTGAGATATTTCCTGATATTTTATCAGGGAACAAGGAGTTACCAGCCAGGGATGACCGAGCAGGGTAGCAGCTCGGTCGCCTCCTAATGAGGGCTTAGATCCCTGGCGTTGCGGGGTAGGGAACTGCCAGCCAGGGATAGCCGAGCAGGGTAGCCGCTTGGCTGCCTCTTGGTGAGGGCTTCGATCCTTAGAGCTAGAAGGGCCGGAAGAGGCCTGCTAAGGACGGATCGAGCAGTGAAGCTGCTCAGTTGCCTCTTGGAGAGAGCTTAGATCCCTGGAGTCGTGGGGTAGTGAATTACCAGCCAAGGATAACCGAGCAAGGGCGAGCCCGGTTGCCTCTTGGTGAGGGCTTTGATCCTTAGCGCGGGAGGGGCCGTAAGGGGCCTGCTAAGGATGGACCGAGCAGTGAAGCTGCTCAGTTGATTCGTGAGGTTTTGTCCGACCTTCCCGATGTGAGTATGGGGAAGATGGACAGTCGCGGGTGACACGTGTCATGAACGCGTAGGGGAGGCGATTCGTCCGCACCTCCGTTGTGAGGGGCGGCGGCTAGTGCTTAGATCGTCGCGGTGATCGCTCGCCATTGAATGGAGATCGGAAGATGAACTTTGTTCAGTGGAATCAAGATTTTTCCACAGACGGCACCAGCTGACGCATGCTGTATCGCATCAAGATGTTACCTTCCGTTGATCTGCTGTTGGCGATGATGGACAGCCGAGATTTGAGTTGGAGGATAGCTCCTGAAGTGTGTGGATCTCAATGGGTTTGAGGTTGTTGGGACCGAGCTACCTGCAAGGAAGTCCCGGGGTGGTTGTACCACCGAGGACCCTCCGACGATCAAGTTAGACAGGAAATCCAAGCAGAGCAACGACCTAGTGAATGGAAAATGACTTACTTGAACCGTCTGAAGGAGGGGTTTATATAGCGGTAGCAGCAGGCAGGCAAGTGCGAGAATCACGCCGGCCGTTACGCCCCCGACGTCACGCCCGCGTGATGGACGGGATTTCCCATTAATGGCGAGACAGGCTTGTTAATGGGGATCGTGATGGCGTGGAACGCGGGATCGTGGGCAGCGGATATCTCGCGCATGACGAGATTCACGGAGGCGAGGCGGAACCACCTGCGAATGATGCCGTTGGTCGGTCGAAGGGACCGAGAAAGATGAGCTCGGCGGGGGCTCGGGACCGAGCGGGAGGCCGAGCTATCTCGATTCTATGGTAGCTTGGAGGCGAGCAGAGAGGGCCGAGGCGGCCAAATCTGTAGGAGGCTCGGAGATGAGCCAACGGTTGTTTGCATGGCGGGCATAAGAGTGGTGTGGACGGCTCAGAAGATCGGCCACGTCCATGGGTCGCAGACCCGGGTATTCCTCCGACGTGTTGTCCTTGGTCCTTTTTTGTGGGCTTCGGGGCACATCATCAGCCACGTGTCACGATCCGTGAGATCACCGATATCGAGCATCATCAATGTCCTTTTACAGCTTAACTACAACCTTAACCATATATATGAAATACATACACATTTTAATGTCTAATGAAGTAGAAGTGGTGCTCAGGAATACTGCTATGAATAAAAAAAATACGCTTAGGGTTAATTGCAAACACATCATGGTTCATGATTTTGTTCATGAAGTCATATATCATGCAAGGCATGTAGTGATAACACAATTATCATTGGTGCAAGTCACTCCAGTCCAACGCATGTAGCTAATTTCTGGATTTATTTTCTAATTGCAGCTAATTAGTTGGAAGAGAATGGCAGAAAAAGATAGTGATAACTATCTCGCACTCACAGGACCTTCGCCAGATTTGGATTCATGGTCTGCTGCTTTGCCTGATCCATTGAGCTCAAATGTGAAACTATGGAGACCTTGTGACCTTGCTTCATAATTCTTCCAGAAAATTTTCTTGTTCTTAGGTATGCAAATTTTTAACTTTCTTTTCAATAAAATGGAGATGACTGGCATGGTACAAATCCAGGGATGGGTCCATGCTGCATAGGGCTACTAAATGAAATGCGCGAGGATGCAAAATGAAAACACAAGCACAAATTATGATGTAATGCAAACGAATAACAGATGCAAATAGTAATCTATATGATCAAACACATGAGAATGTAAAGTCAATATTTGCAATTAATAAATGGATGAATTATATCACAATTTAACTGTGCTACTCACAATAGAACTTTCAAAATTAAAGATAGAGATTAATGCTCGAAATTGATCAAACACATGAGAATGTAAAGTCGATATTTGCAATTAATAAATGAATGGATTATATCACAACTTAAGCGTAATGCCCACAATAGAACTTTCAAAATTAAAGATAGAGATTAATATTCCTATGAAATTGCATAAGAATATTTCTTGTGCAGTTGTGCTGTTTTCGCTTAAAACCCCTCGCATGGCTATTCTTTATCTAAACCATTTCTTTCTTTTTTCCCCTTTCTTTCTCAAATTGTGACCACTCTCTCACTCGAGAGGAAGCAAGCCAAGCCTTCGAGAGTTTTGAAGGACACGGATGGTGAAGACTTGATGCCTACTTCTTCATCATATCAACTTAAAGACACGGTAAGGCAGTTAAAAAAGCTTAAAGCTCGGATTGGATCAGCCCGATAAAATCCCGTTCAAGCTCGATTGATAGTTAAACAAGCCGAGCTTGAACATAAATTAAATAAAATAAACGAACAAACATAAAGATAACTTGTTCGAGCTCGGCTCATGTTCAGGCTTGACTTTTGTTAAGGGCTCATGTAGCCTCAAATGGTTTATGGCTTCATTAGTATTTAGTATTAATAATATAATAGTTATTTATGTTTAAATTCAGATGATATCTATTAAACTCGTACCTGAAATTCAAATCGTCATAAATATTTAGTCAAGTATCATTATACTACAATGTCGAAAAATCTAGATTTCGACAAGGTTTTAAATAAGAACTAGCTTGTTCATTTGGTAATAACAACAATATTTCTCACTGCCCATGTTGGCAAAATAATATTAAAAATCTATATGTTTATCATATAATTTTGTTATTATTTGTAGTTATTTTCTAGACTCTAAATAGGCATGATAAAGCTTGAGTCTCGGTGAAAGCTCGCTCGGGATCGTTCGACAAATAAATGAGCTGTGAGCTTAAACACGTTCTTGAGCACGCTAAATAAACGAGCCAAGCTGAACATTCTAAAGCTCGGCCCGTTTTAGGTCGTTTAACAGCCCAGGTACAAGGCCTTAAAGCCGGGGGCTTTGTCGTGTATCGAAGAAAGGGATTAGGATCCTCTGCTTGGCAAGCAGGGTTCTTGACAAATAAAGGCCGTCGGATCCCCCTTCCCGTTCCCACCAACCCCTGGGCCTCATGTTTTCCACTGATCTCGACCGTTTAAAAATCAGAGGGGACGAAAATATCCGAGGATTCGGATCCCGAAGAAAGATGGGTAGGGATGGCGCCGCCAAAAGTTTCTATGATGAGAAAATCATGACGGCTTCAGAGTTGCTAGTGTTAGTAATTTAAATCTATTGGTAGTATTTGTATGTTGGGAAATAGTCTCACATCGGATGGAGAGACGAATGCTCAAGTCTTTATAATAATTCCCAATATTTAAGTAATATCTTGAACAAAGTGGGTTATGAGCCAAGTGGACCTGATTTCTAGCAGGCTTATAATATTTATTTATTATTATCTTTGATAGGGCATCTTGGGTTGACTTAATAACAGAGTTTTCCTTTTTGAATTTCAAATTCAAAGGTTGTCTGAAAACTGTCCACTGCAGTTTTGTTGTCTGAACAGTCACAACCGTCCAAACAGTTGTGTCTATTCAACTTTATAAATTAAGTCTTTCTCTTCACCAATTTTGCATCTTCTTCTCATTATCTTCTAAGAGAGTTTTAAGGGTTTTGTTGTATCTTGGGGGTATTGCCTTCTGCTGTACTCCCATAGTGGGGGCAATATCAGCTTTCAGAAAGTGTATCATATACGCCTCAAAGCTTTTTAATTCTGTCTTAACCAAACTAAAAACTCAACAATCGAAAGGTGATATTTTATGGAGACAGAATTAAATTCAAGTGTCAAGATTCATTTCCAGAACCAAGATATTATCAAACTGGATCGATTCGATGGGAGTAATTGCACAAGATGGAAAGACAAGATGGTGTTCTTATTGACCGCCTTGAAGATTTTTTACGTGCTCGATCCAGACTTGCCGCCAATTCCAGATTCAGCCTCAACTTCGAAAGATGCCGAGAGTGCCAAAACAGAGAAAAACAAGCGTGAAGAAGATGAACTAGTTTGTCGCGGGTACATTCTCAATTCCCTCACCGATCGTCTATATGATTTTTACAGAAATATGAAAACACCAAAGAAATCTGGAGCGCCCTTGAAGCAAAGTACAAAAATCAGAAGAGAGGTACGGATAAATTTCTAGCGCTTAAATATTTTGAATTTAAGATGAATGATGACATGCCAATCATGGATCAAGTGTATGAATTACAAATTCTCGTCTCTAAACTGAGCGAACTTGAAATTAAAGTCCCTGATTCGTTTCAAGTTGGAGCGATTCTATCTAAACTTTCTCCTACTTGGAATGAATACAGAAAGAAAATTCCGCACTCTCTTGAAAATTTTACCATAGAGTAATTTCAGACTCATCTGCAGATTGAGGCAGAGAACCGTGCACGTGACATGATTTTTCTTAGTTCTAAATCTAACTTTAAAGTGAATCATGTCAATGAAAATGGTCATAGAAAATTTCAGAACAATTTCAAAGTCCAGAAGAAGGAAAATGATTTTAAGAAATCTAATTTTGCAAAGAAATAATGGCCTTGTTATAACTGTGGAAAGAAAGGCCACTATATTAAAGATTGCAAATTCAGAAATACCGGGAAAAAACTTGGTTTCGGATCAGAAAATAGCAACAAGACAAATCTAATAGAAAATGAAGTCAAAAAACTTGTTGTTATGGTTTCTAACATGCAGATAGGCATGCTTATGGAATTGCATATGGCTGCGGTAACTAGAACTGCAGATTGGTGGTTGGATTCTAGCGTAACCATTCATGTATGCAATAACAAAGCAATGTTTAAAACCTACACGGATCAGAAAGAACCTGAAGAAGTGTTGATGGGAAACCACGTTTCGGCCAAAGTGCTCGGTAAAGAAAGCGTTGAATTGAAGTTTACATCTGGACAGAAACTTATTCTGCTTAATATAGTTCATGTTCCTGATTTGAGGAAAAATCTTGTATCTGCAAATCTGTTGTGCAAGAAGAGATTTAAAATTATTCTAGAGTCTGACAAAGTTGTAATGTCGAAGAATGGTATATTTGTAGGAAACAGATATTCCTGTGATGACATGTTCAAATTCAGTATTAATGAAATAAATTGTGTGTTTGCTTATGTTCTTGAGTATTCTTCTTCTTTGTGGCATGTTCGATTATGTCATTTAAATTTTCGCTCTTTAAAGTATATGTCTAAACATGGTTATATTGCATGTCAGAATGATCATAATGATAAATGTGAGATTTGCGTAGAAGCAAAAATGACTAGAAAACATTTTCCTAAATTTGAAAGAGAGATTAATTTATTAGAACTTGTTCATTCTGATATTTGTGAATTAAATGGTCAATTAACTAAAGGAGAAAAAAGATATTTTATAACTTTTACTGATAATCATTCTCGTTTTACATATGTATATTTATTGAGAACAAAAGATAAAGTATTTAAGAAATTTAAAGTGTATAAGTCAGTTGTAGAAAATCAGAAAAATAAAAGGATTAAAATCCTCAGAAGTGATAGAGGGGGAGAATATTTTTCTGATTCTTTTTCTCAATTTTGCGAAATGCATGGTATTATTCATCAAAAAATTGCACCTTATACGCCTCAACACAATGGATTAACCGAAAGAAAAAATAGGACTTTAGTTGAAATGGTAAATACTATACTTTTAAATGCTAAATTACTTTTTAATCTTTGGGGTGAGACACTTTTAACAGCATGTTATATTCATAATAAAATACCATCAAAGAAAACTCATGTTTCACCATATGAAATTTGGAAGGGTAGAAAACCCAATTTAAACTATATTAAAGTATGGGGGTGCATAGCATATAATAAAGTGACTGATCCATATAAATCTAAATTAGGGCCGAGAGGTATTAGAAGTATATTTGTTGGATATGCACAAAATTCTAAAATATATCGACTTCTAAATTTAGAATCAAATGTTATAATTGAATCGATACATGTTGAATTTTTTGAAAATAAATTTTTGTATGACAATGTTGATTCTAATTTGTATAATAAGAAAAATACGGCAACTTCTGAAAAAATTACCAATGAGAAAAGAAGAGAAAGTAATGAAAATATTGAACCAAGAAAAAGTCAAAGAATCAGAAAAGAAAAATATTTTGGTCATGATTTTATTGATTCGCGTTCAATAGTCTTTCTCGTTGAAGGAGATAGAACCAAAGTGCTTAACAAAGTATCTATTCTACTTAATATAGAAGATGATCCTAAAACATTTAGTGAAGCAATGTCGTCAAGAGATACTGCATTTTGGAAAGAGGCTATTGATGACGAAATGGACTCAATAATGTCTAACAATACTTGGATATGTGTTGACTTGCCTCAAGGATCTAAGCCTATAAAGTGTAAATGGGTATTTAAAAGAAAACAAAATACATATGGCTCTATACAAACTTTCAAGGCAAGATTAGTTGCTAAAGGATTCACACAAAAAGAGGACATGGATTATTTTGATACTTATGCACCTGTGGCTAGAATAACATCCATTAGAGTTCTTATAGCTTTGGCTTCAATATATAATTTATATGTACATCGAATGGATGTAAAAACAGCCTTTTCAAATGGCGAATTAAATGAGGAAGTATACATGAAACAACCCGAAGGTTTCATACTTTCTGGAAATGAGAGCAAAGTTTGTAAATTAACTAAGTCGCTATATGGTATAAAACAGGCCCCTAAACAATGGCATGAGAAATTTTATAAAACAATAATATCAAATGGTTTTAAGCATAATAGTGCGGATAAATGTATATATTCCAAATTCAATCAGAATTATGGAGTAATTATATGTCTCTATATAGACGACATGTTGATATTTGGTACAAACATGATTGGAATAAATGAAACAAAAAAGTATTTAACTTCGGTATTCAAAATGAAAGATTTTAATGAAGCGGATACTATTTTAGGAATAAAGGTGAAAAACATAGTGAAGGGTTTGTGCTAAACCAATCTCATTATATAGAGAAATTATTAAATAAATTCCAACTTCTTAATATTAAAGAAAGTGTTACTCCGTATGATCCGAGTATGAAATTAAATGAGAATTGTGACAATGTGATTGCACAATTAGAATATGTCGGATTGCACAATTAGAATATGTCGGCGCTATTGGAAGCCTTATGTATGCGATGCATTGTACAAGGCCTGATATAGCTTTTGCAGTATGCAAATTATCACGATACACCAGTAAACCTAGTACTAATCATTAGAAGGTCATCAGTAGAGTTCTTGGGTATCTAAAAAGAACAAAAAAGTTTGGTCTATTTTATTTCAATTATCTTGCAGTACTAGAAGGTTAGTCGGATGCAAGTTGGATCACAAGTGCAAGTGATAATAAATCCACAACAGGTTGGGTATTTACAATCAGAGGCGGTGCCATTAGTTGGGCCTCTAAGAAACAAACCTGCATCACATATTCAACAATCGAATCTGAATTTGTCGCTTTGGCTGCTGCCGGTAAGGAAGCGGAATGACTGAGAATTTATTATTGGATATAGAGTTGTGGCCATAACCAATACCATCTATTTCCTTGCATTGCGATAGTGAGGCGATTATGTCTATAGCTTATAATAATGTTTATAATGGTAAATCTAGACACGTTAGCTTAAGGCATGAATATGTTCGAGATTTAATTGCTAATGGAATAATTACCATAGTTTATGTGAGATCTACAAATAATTTAGCAAATCCCTTACCAAGGCATTATCTAGAGATTTTGTAAAGAATACGTCAATCGGAATGGGACTTAAACATTTACAATTTGGCACCAGTAATGGTAACCCAACTTTAATTAGTAAAAACTAATTTTAACAGTTCAATGGGTAATAACAAGTTACTGTCATGTGCCTGTATTGCACCAGACGTCTCATTCTTATATAAATAAGTATATAGTGCTGTCTGTTACGATAAAGAGGATGAGCGAAAGCTTTCAATGGAGTTATTTAATTTTTAAATTTCCACGGTAACAGAGATATAATAAAGGAAACTCTACCTATATTAGAATAGAAATGGTGCCGCTTCAACAAGAGATATAAAGTATTCTTTTGTAAATGCTTATGAAGACCAAGAGTAGCACATGGCCATAATAGTGCTAAAGCAGTTATAAACCTCTTAGAAAATAAGATGAATATTGTGTGTGTTGTATTTCAAATTCTAATAATAAAAGTTTTGGTTTAATCTGCGGACACCAATAATTTTGTTAGACGATTGATATATATACACCAATGGAAGATTTAAATCGAGAGATACCTTTCTTTTATGCATAATATTTGTCACGAGAGAGAAGTGGTTGCAGCCAATATATACAAACTAGTGGGTGATTGTTAGTAGTTTGAATCTATTGGTAGCATTTGTATATGGGAAATAGTCCCACATCGGATGGAGAGACGAATGCCCAAGCTTTTATAATAATTCCCAATATTTAAGTAATATCATGAACAAAGTGGGTTATGAGCCAAGTGGGCCTGATTTCTAGCAGGCTTATAATATTTATTTATTATTGTCCTTGATAGAGCATCTTGGGTTGACTTAATAACAGATTTTGCCTTTTTGAATTTCAAATTCAAAGGTTGTCTGAAAAACTGTCCACTGCAATTTTGTTGTCTGAATAGTCACAACCGTCCAAACAGTTGTGTCTATTCAACTCTATAAATTATGTATTTCACTTCATAGATTTTGCATCTTCTTCTCATTATCTTCTAAGAAAGTTTCAAGGGTCTTGTTGTATCTTAAAGGTGATTGCCTTTTGCTGTACTCCCATAGTGGGGGCAATATCACCTTTCGGAAAGTGTATCATATACGGCTCAAAGCTTTTTAATTCAGTTTTAACCAAACTAAAAACTCAACAGCTAGGAGTTGTCAGTGATGGTGATTGGTGGAAGTAGCAGAAGCAAAGGGCTCTCAATGATGTAGAAGGAGGCTAAGTGATGTTGAGACCAAACAAATGTGGAACGAGGTTGTGTGATGCGGATAGAGGCTGATGTCGACAACGTTTGGTTGAAGTGGCAAAAGCAAAGGGTTGTTGGTTGCAGTGGCTTAGGGATTAGGGTTATAGTTTTGGCTATTGGACGATACCATTTGATTAATGGATGAAACAAATAAAGTAATACTCCGGACCCACACCCTGCCAAAGCAATCAAGATTTATATATTTTGCAAATATACGAGGAAGATTTTTCATTCATTCAATAATTAAACATACCACGCTTAACTCTTTACGTAGACAAGTTTGAGTGCAAATCTAGCAAATAAAATATATTATAAAATAAAAAGGATCCAAAATTTTGGAGGGGTGGGGTGGGGGGAGGAGGAATCTCAACTACAATCTAAAAGATCTCTAAATCGAATAGAATCTCAAGTAGAATTAAAAATGTCCTTTCATAAAAGAAGTTCAAAAATCTCTATTCACATAATAAGGGTTTGCTTTAGTTACTTAACCAGTGACGCGGTGCGGATCGCGTCAATATGATACCTTCCGTTGATCTGCTGTCGGCGATGATGGACGGCCGAGATTTAAGTTGGATGATAGCTGTCGAAGTGTATGGATCTCAATGGGTTTGAGGTTGTTAGGGCCGAGCTATCTGCAAGGAAGTCCCGGGTGGTTGTACCACCGAGGACCCTCCGACGATCAAGTTAGACAGGAAATCCGAGCAGAGTAACGACCTAGTGAGTGGAAAATGACTTACTTGAAACGTTTGAAGGAGGGGTTTATATAGCGGCGGCAACAGGAAGGCAGGTGCGAGAATCACGACGGCCGTTACGCCCCCGACGTCATGCCCGTGTGATGGACGGGATCTCCCATTAATAGCGAGACTGGATCGTTAATGGGGATCGTGATGGCGTGGAACGCGGGATCGTGGGCAGCGGAGATCTCGCGCATGGCGAGATTCACGGAGGTGAGGCGGAAGCACCTGCGAATGATGTCGTTGGTCGGTCGAAGGGACCGAGGAAGATGAGCTCGGCGGGGGCTCGGGACCGAGTGGGAGGTCGAGCTATCTTGGTTCTATGGTAGCCTGGAGGCGAGTTGAGAGGGCCGAGGAGGTCAAATGTGCAGGAGGCTCGGAGGTGAGCCAGTGGTTATCAGTAGGACGGGCATAGGAGCGGTCTGGTCAGCCACTGCAGGTCCTTTCTTGCACGCTTCGGGACACGTCATCAGCCACGTGTCACGATCTGGGAGATCACCGATATCGAGCATCATCATTAGCCCCCCACTCTCTTCCTAACCTGTTCACAGGTCGGGTCGAGGATGGTCTGCCGGGTCACCCGAGGTGAGCTCCTCGTCGTAGATATCGTGAGCGTGTGTTCTTGGGCAATCAACTGTATTTTCTCGGTGATGTCAACGGATCAGGGGCTAGATCACGCATTAAAGAGGATGCGCTGGATCGTGCGTACGTTCGCCGAAGCGACAGCCCACGTGTCAGGCACTGGTTGGATGACGCGACGGTTCACAGGCTTCTGGCGTCTGATGGGATACGACCAATGCGCGTGCGACAGGTAGGGTAATCGTGGCCGTCGAATGCACTAAGCCGTTTCGGCGGGAGATGACTGTCGCCGTAGGATGTGTACGCCGGCAGCTATAAATAGAGGTGGGGTCCCTATCAAGGCCCATACCTCTACAAATTTTCCTCGTCCTGAGTCTCGTTAGCTCGGCGCTCTCTTTTTAGGTCGGATCTCTGCGTTTTCCCTTCCGAGGACCCATCCTCTTAATCAGGTTAGATGTCTTATTCTGAAGAGTTTGTAGAAATAGATCGAGTGGGGTCTAGGGAGCCCCCTGTAGATTTTTCTTCTTCTTCCTCTGCTTCTTCTGCTTCTTCTTCTACTGAGTCGGAGTCTTCCCAGGAAGTTAAGGTCAGATCCTCTTCTCGGGGTTGCGAGATGGGGGCGGTTCCCAGAGCGGGGGTCGTGGACGTCCCTGGTGTGTCATCCTTGGTGAGGTATGAGGATGAGCTCACCACCGCTCGGGCTCGTTTCCATAATCCTCCCGGCTATACGCTACGTTTGGCCGAGGAAGGAGAGAGGGCAGATCAGGTACGGGGTAAAGAGATTGCCTTTTATCTGGAAGCCTTTTGGGTCGGAATGCGCCTGCCTTTCTCTCCCGAAATTGTTAGAACGCTGAACCATTTCGGTATAGCCCCGGGAAAGCTAGTTCCGAACTCCTGGAGGATTCTCCTTGGGTTTTTGGTCCGCCGTAAGTTGCAGTCGATCCCTTTCAGGCTGTCCACCCTTGCCTCTTCTCTCATTTACAAAAGCCACCCTGGCACTCGCGCGGGCGAGCCGAGGTGGCTATACTTCTCGTTTAGGAAGCAGCAGGGAAGTGCTCCCGGATCAGGGGTCATCGTTGTGCCTTCTTCCATCCACGATTGGAAGAAGAAATTTTTCTTTGTAGGACCGTCTGAGGGTGAGGACTGGCCCGTGCTCATCCAGTGGTCTTGGGATAGGTGTCGGCGAGAGGGTCAGCCGAGCGATCCCAACACGCTGAAAGTGGTGGAGTGGGAGCCCATTCCTAGGGCCGACGTGCTGCTTTCTGAGCAGGCCCTGAGTTGGGCTGGGCTCAGCCCCGCCCAGTTCGTGGGAAAGTTAGGAGTTTGCAGGCGATCTTTTTAGACTTGCGTTTATTTTACTTTTTACTTGTGTTGCTGACTCCATTATACCTTGTCTTGTGCAGAACCCATGGACGTGAGCAAACTTCGGACGGCCATGCGCGAGCCGAAGAAGGGATCGAAGGCTGGAGGTGCCAGCTCTTCCCGTCCGACGTCGGCCCCGGCTCTCCCGGCAGCCGCCCCACCCCGGCGTTCGAGTGCGGGCCGCGCCCCGGAGCCCAGCCAGGCGCCGATCCGAAAGCGTGTTCGAGGACAGGAGGTTGAGGCTCCGGAGATGGAGACCGGCTCCCTGACGTCGTCTCTCAAGTGGTTCCCCCGGATGGTTCCGCGGACCCCAGCCTCCCCGATCATGGTGGACGAGGGGAACCTCCGCTTTGAGGTGCCCTCGGGGCTCTCCGTTGCTGACAACTTGCTGGCGGACATGGAGAGGTCGGCCGGAGGTAAGGTTCCTCGGGGGACCCTAAGGGCGCAGATGGCGGCGATCGTCCAAGAGGCCGTACAGGTTAGTGCTCGCACCTTCCTTGATTTTTCTCTCAGCGTCTTACCATTCGTGACATTTGGCGCATCCCTTTTCTTTCTGACCCCCCTCTGATTTCTTCAGGTCCTCCAGCATGTCGCCCTTATCGTCCAGATGGAGGACGAGGAAATTGCCCCGGCGATGCGAGCCGTAGGGGAGCTCTCCTCGCTGGAGGAGAGCTCGAAGTTGGAGCTGGAGATGGTGATGGCGAAGGTATCCGTCCTAAAGGGCGAGGTGGCGGCCGGGAAGAAGGAGGTTGCGACCGGGAAGAAGGAGTTCGCCAGGTACCGCGAGGCCGCCCAGGTCGCCGAGGCCAAGCTTTAGGACTTCAAGTTGCTCGTCGGCACCCTGAAGAATTCGGCGGGCGCCCTTTGGAAAGAGCTGGAGGCAACGGTAGAGGGGACGAAGCGGGCCGAGCTCAGGGCGGCGAAGGCAGTGGAGAACTACAAAAAGTCGGACCATTTTTGCACCGACCTAGTCGCAGCCACTACCCTCATCTGGCACGAAGCCCTCGACGCCGTGAAGGCTCGGATGCCGGGGTTCCCCGATGAAGAGCTCCGGAATGAATATCCTCGCGGGGATGATGCGCAGGGGTATGCCCCTGGGAGCACTGCCGGGGAAGGGTCTCCCGTCGAAGGCGGCACCGAGGCTCCTGTGATGGGCGCAGCCCCAGTCGTGGTGGATGCAGTGCTCCTTGGGGTTGCGTCCGGCCCTGAGGCCTGAAGCCTCTTGTCTTCTTGTTTCTTTTCTTTTGTTGCATCAGAAATTTTGTAGGCCTCCGGGCATTTTGTAAGGCTGGGGAGCCCATAATACCCTTGTAAAGACTTTTGCCTCGTGAATAGAAACTTCTTGCAGTAGTATTTGCGCGCGTATTTTTCTTTGCCAGTAAACACTTGTGTTTGCACAGTTCAGCCTTCACGTCGGGTCGGTTCGTCGTCTAACGATCGCACGTCGAGTTTAATTCGACTATTTGCCAAATATGCAAAGACCAGTGAAGGGTTGGTATCTCCAGGGCCCCGAAGTTAAGGTTGGGATCGCTTAGACGTAGATGGCCTCATGGCGAGGGCTTGGGCCGAGGCGTCAGCGGTTAGTAACACCGGCTACGGATGACCGAGCATGGTAGATGCTCGGTTGCCTCTTGTCGAGGGCTTTGATCCCTGGCGTCATGGGGTAGGGAACTACCAGCCAGGGATAGCCGAGCGGGGTAGCCGATCGGCTTCCTCTTGGTGAGGGCTTTAATCCCTGGAGCTGTGGGTAAGGAGTTACCAGCCAGGGATAGCCGAGCAGGGTAGCCTCTCAACTTCCTCTTGATGAGGGCTTTGATCCCTGGCGTTGTGGGTAAGGAGTTTCCAGCCAGGGATAGCCGGGCAAGATAGCCGCTCGGCTGCCTCTTGATGAGGGCTTTGATCCCTGGCGTTGTGGGGTAGGGAGCTACCAGCCAGGGATAACCGAGCAAGGGCGGGCCCGGTTGCCTCTTGGCGAGGGCTTTTGATCCATAGCGCGGGAGGGGCCGTAAGGGGCCTACTAAGGAAGGACCGAGCAGGGTTGCTGCCCGGTGCCTCTTGGTGAGGGCTTTGATCCTAAAGGACGGGGCCGGGCAGGGTTACCGCCCGGTGCCTCTTGGCGAAGGCTTTGATCCCTGGCGTTGTGGGGTAGAGAGCTACCAGCCAGGGATAACCGAGCAAGGGCGAGCCCGGTTGCCTCTTCG
Organism: Agapanthus africanus; assembly: GCA_030015575.1. Taxonomy (NCBI): domain Eukaryota; kingdom Viridiplantae; phylum Streptophyta; class Magnoliopsida; order Asparagales; family Amaryllidaceae; genus Agapanthus; species Agapanthus africanus. Next base: position 887,910,152 of record JASDDO010000024.1, on the reverse strand, counting down.
TGAGGGCTTTTGATACTTAGCGCGGGAGGGGCCGTAAGAGGCCTACTAAGGACGGGCCGATCAGGGTTATTGCCCGGTGCCTCTTGGCAAGGGCTTTGATCCTTAAGGATGGGCCGAGCAGGGTTACTGCCCGGTGCCTCTTGGCGAGGGCTTTTGATCCCTGGCGTCGTGGGATGGGGAACTACCAGCCAGGGATAGCCAAGCAGGGTAGCCGCTTGGCTGCCTCTTAGTGAGGGCTTTGATCCCTGGCGTCGTGGGGCAGGAAACTACCAGCTAGGGATAGCCGAGCAGGATAGCCGCTCGGCTGCCTCTTGGCGAGGGCTTCGATCCCTGGCGCTGTGTGGCAGTGAACTACTAACCGGGGATAGCTGAGTAGGGTAGCCGCTAGGGGCTGCCTCTTGATGAGGGCTTCGGTCCCTGGCGCTGTATGGCAGTGAACTACCAGCTAGGGATAGCCGAGCAGGGTAGCCGCTCGGCTGCATCTTGATGAGGGCTTCGGTCCCTGGCGATGTGTGGTAGTGAACTACCAGCTGGGGATAGCCGAGAAGGGTAGCCACTCGGCTGCCTCTTGATGAAGGCTTCGATCCGTGGCGCTGTGTGGCAGTGAACTACCAGCCGGGGATAGCCGAGCAGGGTAGCCGCTCAGTTGCCTCTTGATGAGGGCTTCGATCCTTGGTGCTGTGTGGCAGTGAACTACCAATCGGGGATAGCCGAGCAGGGTAGCCGCTCGGCTGCCTCTTGATGAGGGCTTCAATCCCTGGCGCTGTGTGGCGGAGAACTACCACCAGGGGATAGCCGAGCAGGGTAGCCGTCCGGTGCCTCTTGGTGAGGGCTTCGATCCCTGGCGCTGTGTGGCTGTGAACTACCAGCCGGGCATAATCGAGAAGGGTAGCCGCTCGGCTGTCTCTTGGTGAGGGCTCGATCCTTAGCGCTGGAAGGGCCGGAAGAGGCCCGCTAAGGACGGACCGAGCAGTGTAGCCGCCCAGACGGTTCTGGAGGTTTTGTCCGACCTTCCCGGTGTAAGTATGGGGAATGGGGACAGTCGCGGGCAACATGTTTATCGAACGCGTGGGGGAGGTGAAGCGCCGGAGCCGCGTCATTTTGATTTCGCCAAGAAAGGCTCGAGGTCTGCCGCGTGGCAGCACAACTATGGGTGAAACGGGCAACTGTTGGATTTTTGAGGGCGAAGCGGGCTATAAAGCGGAGGGAGTGTTGATCACTCCTTTCTTCACACCCAAACGTGAGAATGGAGGACTTCCCTTTTACGATCCCCGACATCTTGAATTTTGAGGACGTGTACCTCTATGACCAGTACTGCAACGAGAACACGGTGTAGCTAGTGGTTGGCCGACTTGAGGATCATTTCGGCCGACTGCTCCCCCGGCGCTCCCCCCTGCTCTAGCTGTTGATATACTCCATCTAGAGGGCGTCGCCGGGGCTTTACAACCCCTTGTCTGAACAGCTAAGGGACGAGGCGGTTGGTAAGCTAAGGTCCTTGCGGCGCTTCGGCCGTATCTCTGGGGGTCGGCGGGATCGCTCGATGGAGCTCATCCTTGAGTGCTATCAATTGAGGCACCACGCCGACATTCGTAGGCGGCATCAGAGGCAAAGGGATGAAGCGGCGAGGGCTCAGCTGGCGGAAATATGCTCGGAGTACCACGAGCAGTGTTTCCTGTACCTCCCTCCCTCGCTATTGTAATTTTTCTTTTTCGGTGTACGGCTGAGGAGCCTATAGTACCCTTCGAATAAACAAACTCTTCTTTTTGCAATGTTTTATTGATCTCTTCTTATTATATAAACAGAAAGATCCTGAGAAAGTTTACATTGCCTTAGTAAAAGAAGTACAAGCTAGTAGAAGTTCTTTTTATTTGCGCAGCATGAGCCTCTCGGATGTCTGTTGCCCTCCGCGACATCTTGAATTTTGAGGACGTGTACCTCTATGACCAGTACTGCACCAAGGACACGGTGCAGCTAGTGGTTGGTCGAATTGAGAATCATTTCGGCCGACTGCTCCCCCGGCGCTCCTCCCTGCTCCAGCTGCTGATGTACTCCATCTGGAGGGCGTCGCCGAGGCTTTACAACCCCTTGTCCGAACAGCTAAGGGATGAGGCGGTTGGTAAGCTAAGGTCATTGCGGCGCTTCGGCCTTATCTCTGCGGGTCGGCGGGATCGCTCGGTGGCGCTCATCTTTGAGTGCTATCAATTGAGGCACCACGCCGACATTCATGGGTAGCATCAGTGGCAAAGGGCTGAAGCAGCGAGGGCTCGGCTGGCGGAAATATGCTCGGAGTACCACGAGCAGTGTTTCCTGTACCCCCTTCCCCCACTATTGTAATTTTTCTTTTTCGGTGTACGGCTGAGGAGCCTATAGTACCCTTCGAATAAACAAACTCTTACTTTTGCAATGTTTTATTGATCTCTTCTTATTATATAAACAGAAAGATCCTGAGATAGTTTACATTGCCTTAGTAAAAAAAGTACAAGCTAGTAGATGTTCTTTTTATTTGCACAGCTTGAGCCCCTCGGATGTCTGTTGGCCTCCGCGACCGGTGCAGGGTGTTGAGCCTCGTAGGTATCCAACATACCCACCGCTGACATGACCATGATTTGGCCGATTGTCAACTCGCCGGGAGGGGGACGTTGCTACTGCTCGCTGTCAGCTTGCCGCTTGTCTCGGAGTAGTTTACAGCTCTCCGTGGAATGGCCTAGCGATCTGTGAAAACCGCAGTAGGGACCCCGAGTACGCTTTGCCGCCATGCGCGAGATCGGGGGAGCTTGAAGAACCCCTCGCCCTTGGCCTCCTCAAACAGTACCGTCTGGATGAGGTTGAGCAGGGTGTACTTCTGAAACCTCGGGGAGTAGGGCTTTGGCCACTCAAGTCTCTTTCTCTCTTCCCTCGCCCTTTTCTTCTGGTCAGTTTGTTCTGCCCCGGAGAGATTTGCGTTCACCTCGGACTCGAGCTGGATTTCGCGCTCGGTCCATACTTTTACCTCGGCCATGGTCTTAGGTTGCGCTAATGCAAAGGAGCGTAACCACTCCTTATGCCTAAGACCAGACCTCAGGGCTGTAATGACTGTCTCGTCCCGATGTTCGGGGACCTCGAGAACGGCATTGTAGAAGCGGGTGACGTACGCTTTGAACGTTTCTTTATGCCCGCTCTTGATCGTGAAGAGATGGTCAACGGTCCATTTCTGCCGTCTGTTCCCGACGAAATGGCCGAGGAATTGGGTGACCAGCTCGTCGAAGGTTGAGATCGAGCGTGGCGCGAGTCCTCAGAACCAAGCTCGTCCGGAGCGGATGAGAGTGGATAGGAAAGCTCAGCATTGGGCGGCGTCATAGTTTTCTTGGAAGGTCATCCCGGCCGTGAACGTGTCCAGATGATCCTTCGGGTCTGACTTCCCGTCGAAGAGCGAGACCTTAGGGAGCTTGTTCCAGGAGGAGACATAGACGGCGAGAATCTCCTCAGTAAAGGGCTTTGTGAGCGACTCGGCGGCATATTTAGCCCTGTCGCTCGAGTGGCGACCTTCTCGATGCATGCCCTCGATCTTCTTTTCGAGGGCGTCGAGCCGGTCATGGTACCCCGACGATTCGGCACATCCCGATCTTTGGCCCCTGCCGTTGGAGATCTGTGTCTGGACGCGACCCTGGTTCCTCTCGATGAGGTTCCTCAGGTCCCCTGGAGAGGTAGTCTTCAAGGTGCCGTGATGAGTCCCGTCCGTGCGATCCCGTCGAGGGAGGGAGTGTCGGTCATGTCTGGGGGCAGGCGAGCTGACCGACATCTCCTCGGGAGGGGCAGGAACGCGTGGGGGCTCGGGGCGAGGCACTCGGGCGATAGACCTCGGTGTTGAACTGCCGGGTGCCCATCGGGTCATAGAATATGTTAGCCTGGGAGATCGGTGACCGTGGGAGGTAGTGAGGTGGTGGTCGGCAGTGCCGACGCGAGCAGAGTCATCTCTTCCTCTGTAGGGGTCCTGTTCATATCATAATATTGCATTTTATACTCCCCAATTCTTATTCGTTTTTATAAATAAACATGTGCTTTTGACGCATGTCTGCTACATATTACAGGATACAGATTCTTAGAGCGAAAACAGTGAAAAAGACACAAGATGATACAAAAGAGGGACTTTTGACCAACAAGTAGAAGGATCCTAGTCAAGCCTAGACGAAGAACAATTCACAATTGTACAAGGCAACGCAAGGTCCAAAATGTCAAAGTGAACGGTTAAAAGACCATTACAAGTTTTCACTGAAGATCTGGAGAAGGCCCATAAGCCAAATGAAGAAAAGAACTACAAAAATAAAAAGTCCAAACATCAGAGAAGCAGCCCACAAAAATTGAGCAGATGATCTCACTAATAGGCCGCGGAACCGCGGCCCTACCCCCACCCATGCCGCGGTTCTGCGGCCATTCATTGCACGTGTCGGTGCAGAAAAAGTCTGTCGGTGCATCGGTGCTTTTGTTGGGATTTTTCGGGGGTATATCTGTAATAGCACATGTGCGGGCAATTGTAACCCTAATTTTCCTATTTCCTTATAAATATGTAATCAAAATATTGTATTAAGGATGCCTCTTTTTGATAAATAAAATTCAGATTCAATTCAGTGGAAAGAGCATCATTTCTGTAAGTTCGTTTTTTTTAATTTCTGCCTTAGTTTAGAATTAAATTCTTGCCCTAGATTAATTAATCTTTTGCCTTAGTTAAATCTAGTGTAGCATTCTTTTAAACGGCAGTAGGTAATTAATCCCGTAAATCTAAAAATACACATACAAAAATGATGTTTTTAATAGATCCCCTAATGAGCGAGTAACTTCCTCGCTTGTTAGGGTTAGGAATAAGGGATGGATTGAGAGATGAAAATCTCTCATCTCTTTCGTGCCAAATTATTTTTAATAACTAGAACTTCATGCATGCATGCATGATCCGCTCCCTACGGCACCCTACACACGAGGTAACGGTGAAGCCGTAGTATAAAGGACCGGACATGCATGTGTTCCATGAAGGTTAGAGCAATTATTAGGAAAAGACGGACAAGGATCTAGAGGAAGAAACTTCGTTTCTTCCCAATCATCCTAATCTCTTTTACTAATAATTGCTATAACTTCTAAAAGATTTCATTTAGGGCATTGAAAGATGTGTGACATTCAATCTTATCAAACTCACCCTTCCTAGCAAGTTTCTAATCATCGTACAACTTAGTTTTTAGATTCAATTAAAAGACCAAACAACCATTGGAATTAGCTCGTAAGAACACTTAGGAAAATTACACATCCTTGTGGACCGACCCGTATTCACCGGCTAGCTTCATGCGACGCCGTTCTTGATTGCGGTAAACATTTTTGATCGTTAAGAACTTCTCTTAATCAAATGGCGTCGTTGCCGGGGATAGCGTAAAATTTCTTTTGTGTAATTTCGGGTTGATATAAATTTTATATAAAAAAAATCATAAAAATCTGAAAATATAAAAAGTACAAACATTTTTATCATTTTTTTTATTGTTTAAAGGGTTATTGTTTGAATCTTGCAGGAACAGCGAAAAATCTTGGATCTGGAAATTTACAGAAGGCGAAACAGAAAAGGGTACATCAAAACAGAGGGATAAGTCCAAAATAGAATAGCAAAAATTTTCTCGGGAAGTGATCCCTCCACTCAACCGCGGAACCGCGGCTCAGCAGCGCCCCAAACCGCGGAACCGCGGCGCGATTGCCACGTCAGCAAGTCAGATTTTGTCGGTTTGTTTTCTTTACCCTTCTCTGCCAACCTCCATATATCTTTTTGCGAAATTTTCTGCAGGATTTCTTTGCGCTAAAAATCTTCTCTCCCCTTCTAAATAACAGATTTTCTGTAGGTTTCATTGCGCCGTGCTAAAAATAATTGATTGCAAGTGAATTTACTGGGTTTTGCATATTTTAATCAGACTTTAAGGGGCTATTGACCAAACTCAGATTGGGTGGGGATTTCATTACCCTTCCCAGGACCCTAGAAAACACTTAAAGTATTTGCATTGACCACTCTTAAATTAAAAAAATATTAGACTCAGCCCTAAGGACGTCACGCTCACTAGGACAGAGGACTAGTATAGGCATCAGCCGTTTATCCTAACCCGATTTTGGGGTGCCTAGGCAAGTGTGTCAAAGGCTTGTGGTTTTTAATTAGGCCCACTACTGTGGTTCCTTCCCACTTACCTAGCACTTACCTGGCCGCAATTGGCGGTGAAGAGGCGGTTTGAGGTCCTATCCCTAGCTTTTTGGAACAGTTAGGAGCTATCTAGCTGACCTAGGTGACCCTAGATCTAGGCCTGATTGTGCATTTGTGGTTGAGTGGAATTGTGTCAAAAGTCACTTTTCAAAAATCTTTTTGCAAAAATCACACATAAAAAAAAGAGAAAAAAAAAATCTTTTCAAAACTTGCAACTTGTCGCTAAAGAAATCTTGCACCTCACTTACACCACTTCCTCTCATTGACGTTTTCTTACCTCCACATTCTGTCTTTCATTTTTTCTGACTACACTACCCTTTAGTGTATGCAACTTTGGACTAGGGACACTAACGCCCGATTAGTCCGTGTTTCGTTGGTACCGACCGACGAACCCTTCGACACCGAAGTCGAAATTCCGACCACTTTCTTACCTCCACCTTCAAATTCTTCTTCCGAAGGTATGTCGGGATACAACCCTAACAATACCTTACCGACGGGAATGATTCCACCTTCGATAGATGCGAATAACCCGAATCAACCGCCTGTCGAAGCGCCCGCACGAGTCGCGCTCCAGGATCTCTTCTATCCCGTCCGCACCTCTTTACCTACCTGTCTTTCACCCCCACCGGCAAATGGGGACAATTTTGAAATAAAACCCCACTTCATCAATATACTGCCGAAGTTTCACGGTTTGGAATCCGAAGATGCATATATTTTTATTAATAAATTCCAAAACGTTTGCGCTATGATGAAAACGACCCAATTAAGTGATGACGCTCTAAGGCTAAGGGTCATTCCTTTCACCTTATGTGACTTAGCCGAGAAGTGGCTATACAGCACCGCATCACATTCCATTAGAAATTGGGACGAGTTTGTGAAAGCTTTTCTTAAAAAGTTCTATCCTCATCACAAAACTGCTAGAATCCGCAATGAGATTATACAATTTTCACAGCTTCCTTCCGAACCATTTTGGAAGTGTTTTGAGAGATTTAAAGACCTACTCGTTCAATGCCCTCATCATGGGATCGAAAGTTGGCAAATTTGCCAAACATTATACGAGGGATTGAACTCGGCAACGAAGCAGTTGCTAGAAACCATCTGTCTAGGTCACTTTCTCTCCAAATCTAGTGAGGAAGCGTGGCAGTTTCTTGAGGATCTTAGTGAACAAACAATTCAGTGGGAGAGCACCAAGACCACATCATCTTCTTCTAGTGGTCAATCTAGGGCAGGCATACATCAAGTAGAGATGTCGATTGCTATGAAGGCCGAGATGGCCGCTCTTACGAAAAGTTAGAAACGATTGAGACCAAAATCTCATCGCCTTCTCCTGCCCCTGTTATGCTTCCACGAACTGTTTGTGCTTGTTGTGCGGACCCATCACACCTCACCGAAGAGTGTCCTTACAATGCTTCTACTCAAGGACAGGATCAAGTTAATGCTGCATTTCAGCAACGACAAAGAAATGATCCATACTCTTCTACATATAATCCGGCTAGGAGGAGTCACCCAAATTTCGCTTGGAACCAAAATCAACAATTCCAAGGAAATAACAATTTTCAAAGGCCTCATCCTCCACAACAACAACAAGCACCTCCACAAACTCAATTTCAACAGCCTTTCCAACAGCAACCTTACCCTAATCAAGTGAACAATTTTGTGCCTAACACTACTTACCCGCCAAACAATTTTGTTCAACCTAATAATGACAAGGTTAGCTCGCTCGAAAGAAGTCTAGAGGCGTTCCTAAAGCAATCTACACAATCTACAGCAAGATTAAAGACTTCTATTCAATTTTTGGTGCAAAACAGTGCCTCACACGATCAAAGCATAAAATCTATTGAGGCACAAATTGCACAACTCAATGCAGCTTTGAGCGAGCGCGAAAAAGGAAAGCTCTCATCTCAACCACTGCCCAATCCCGATCACATACATGCTGCATATCAACAGCAGAATCATAACGTAAATGCCGTGACCACGTTGAGATCAGGAAAAGTGTTGCAAAACAATGTGGGTATTAACAATGACACCCCTGCCGGTGGCCCTTCTTCATCTTCTTCACCTTCTTCTTCTTTTTCTTCGTTAGAGCCTATTCTCCATCCTTCACACGGCTCTAATTCTTCTAGCTCGAACGGACCCATTTCTCACAACACGAACACATCTACACGGGGTTCCGTTCCAACTCAACAATCTGATCCGCAAAAATTGGACTCAACAACTTTTCAAAACGTTCCTTTTCCAAACCGGTTGAGATCCAATAAACCATCTCCATAAATGGAGAAGATTGTCGAGTTGTTCAAGCAGGTTAGCATAAATATCTCTCTTTTGGATGCAATCCAACAAGTTGCTTCATATGCAAAAATCTTAAAGGACTTATGCACCAAAAAGAGAAAGTCACAAGTATCAAAGAAAGTTTTCGTGGCTAATGGTATTAACCAAGCTCAACCCTTACCCCAAAAACGAAAGGACCCCGGCTGTCCTACGATTTCAATTACAATTGGGGATAAGAAAATCAATCGAGCACTTCTAGATCTTGGATCTAGTGTTAACCTGCTTCCCTACTCCGTGTACGAACAATTAGGGGTTGGAGAGTTGAAACCCACACGTTTTACTCTCCAAATGGCTGATCGATCAATCACCCAACCTAGCGGTGAGCTAGAGGATATGTTGATCAAAGTTGGGGATTTCATATTCCCCGTTGATTTTATTGTTATGGACACACAACCTGTTGCTAACTCACGGAACCAAATTCCGGTGATTCTCGGTCGACCATTTTTGGCCACTTCCAATGCCGTGATAAATTGTCGCAATGGCTCCATGACTCTATCCTTCGGGAAGACGTCTAGTGAGTTCAATATTTACAAGTTAGGAAGTCTATCCCCCGTGCCTAAAACTAGTATACGAGAAGTTTGCTCTATTCACGAAATCACGCAGGAGGACTGCGAGCTTGAAAGATTTTTGTTTGATGAAAACAGTTTTGACACCACTAGTGCGTCCCTCCTTGAGCCTACCACCGTTGACACAACCGATATTGATTATGAATGTTTCATTTTTTCGGATGACGACGACTCACAACCCGAATATGAGTCTTTTGAATTTTTGGATGAACCATCCGAATCGATTGTTTGCAGTGATTTTGAACCTGTGTTGGAGTTCTTTGAGTTCGAGGTAGATTACCCAATTTTGCCTATGATTCTTTTGCCTCCGAAACTCAAACTCATGCCCTTGCCGTCTCACATTAAATATGCTTACATATGTGAGAATGAGACCTTTCCCGTTATCATATCGGCCTCTCTAGCCCTCGAGCAAGAGAACGCCCTTTTAATAGTCTTACAAGATAGGCGGCAAGCTTTCGGCTGGAATATGGCGGACATCGAGGAGATTAGTTCCCTCATAATTGACTGTCATATGCATATTATGGATGATGCCAAATCGATGAAAGATCTACAGAAATATCTTGGGGATAGTGTGGTTAGTCAACCTTCTCCTTTGGAAGTTGAACCACCCCCATTTCTTTTAATAAGTTATGAGAATGCCAATACTCCACTGATTGCTGATCATTCGCATTCTCGTTTTGATTCATCACCACCTCCTATCTATTCACTTCCACACTTTCCATACCACCACTTCTACCTTCCCCAATTCTTTTTGGATTGGTACAACATATTCTTCCACCAACCGATACTCTTTACAGATAAATTTTTCAACTGGTTGGTGTTGACATTTGGTCTATGCAAAGTTTGGCAGTAATGTCTAACATTGTTTAAATGAAGTTTGGGGGGGGGACTTTCTGTATATATTTTTGTTTTTTTTTCTTTTAACAATAAAATAAAAAAAGGTATAAATAAATAAACAGGGAAGTGCCGGCATTTTAACCTTCTTGGTATAGCATGACAGTGAGGACACTGTCAAGTTTAAGTTTGGGGGTATGCTCGGTACGTCTTCTTCCTTCGCATTCATTTGTACATATTTTTGCATTTGCATATTTATTTGAAAACTCATAAAAACTGAAAAATTTCAAAAATTATAAAAATTAATTTATTCAATTTTGGCCATATTTTATTTAAGTTTAACAGGTAGGTTAACTGGGTACGAACAACTAGATCTTAGACTTAATAAATTAAAAACCCTAAAAATAACCTTCCTTAAAGTTTATCGGTAGAAAACATATGTCTTTGTAGTTTATTTAGAAATAGACAAATTTTTGGTTCACTTCTTGGGCTAAGTTGAAATAAAGGAAAAAGTATTGATTATTATTAGAGTATAAATTTGAAAAATAATTCCTGGCTTAAGTATAGATTCTGAAAATGTATACCCTATAAAACTGCACAATCACGCACCTTGAAGCTTGGAATTGTAGAGGAAACCTTGAAATGCTCTTGTCTAAAAGTCCTTAGTACGAAGAAAATGAAAAATACAAAAGTGAATAAAGAAAAAAATGAACACTGGTTTTGTGATTACTTAAGGTTAAAAATAGAAAAATATTTAGCGAGGGTGCTTCATCACCTAGTGCCTTAGACTAACTGGTTTGGGAGTCACTGCTAAAGCCTTGGGTGTTGCAAGACTAGGACGTACGCTTTAAAGTGCAAACGCATTTTGTAATCGGTCGTTGGTACCTCAAGAAGTATTAACGGTCGCGTGAAGGATGTGTAAGCAAAACTCACCAATTAATAAGTGATTTGGACAACGGACAAGGGTATGATTGCTTGATTTGAATTTCCAAGTGTAGGGGTGATTTATACACACACGTGGGGATATGTGATTAGAGTTTAGATAAGAAAAGGAATGAAGACTAAAACTTGTATCTTTAGTAAAGTTGATAAAAATTCCTAAGTGGAGATGGAACCCTAAAAGGAAAACTTAAGAAATGCCGAAAGCTGAGTGATTCTATAGAACATATATAATCTTAAGTTAAATGATGAGAAAGTGTGAAGAATATGGATGGATAATTTACGAGTCGACGATAATAGAATTCCGTGTTAAAAAACCTAATTGGAGAATTAATGTCGAAAAAGCCAAATTGATAGGATTTTGTGGGTGTAATCCGCTGAAAACCCTCAGGAGACAACACTCCTCCTACTAGGGACACCTAGAGGTTTAACGACTTGTTGCACGTGCTCAGTGCAATCGCGTTTCCCTGCGAAAGTGCGGTTAGGTTCTTTGTAGAGAATAAAAAATAAGTTTGCTCGAGGACGAGCAAAAGATAAGTTTGGGGGTATTTGTTCATATCATAATATTGCATTTTATACTCCCCAATTCTTATTCGTTTTATAAATAAACAGGTGCTTTTAATGCATGTCTGCTACATATTACAGGATACAGGTTCTTAGAGCAAAAATAGTGAAAATGACACAAGATGATACAAAAGAGGGACTTTTGACCAACAAGTAGAAGGATTCTAGTCAAGCCTAGACGAAGAACAATTCACAATTGTACAAGGCAACGCAAGGTCCAAAATGTCAAAGTGAACGGTTAAAAGACTATTACAAGTTTTCATTGAAGATCTGGAGAAGACCCAGAAGCCAAATGAAGAAAAGAACTACAAAAATAAAAAGTCCAAACATCAGAGAAGCAACCCACAAAAATTGAGCAGATGATCTCACTAATGAGCCACGAAACCGCGGCCCTACCCCCACCCATGCCGCGGTTCCGCGGCCATTCATTGCACGTGTCGGTGCAGAAAAAGTCTGTCGGTGCGTCGGTGCTTTTGTTGGGATTTTTCGGGGGTATATCTGTAATAGCACATGTGCGGGCAATTGTAACCCTAATTTTCCTATTTCCTTATAAATATGTAATCAAAATATTGTATTAAGGATGCCTCTTTTTGATAAATAAAATTCAGATTCAATTCAGTGGAAAGAGCATCATTTCTGTAAGTTCCTTTTTTTTTAATTTCTGCCTTAGTTTAGAATTAAATTCTTGCCCTAGATTAATTAATCTTTTGCCTTAGTTAAATCTAGTGTAGCATTCTTTTAAACGGCAGTGGGTAATTAATCCCGTAGATCTAAAAATACACATACAAAAATGATGTTTTTAATAGATCCCCTAATGAGCGAGTAACTTCCTCGCTTGTTAGGGTTAGGAATAAGGGATGGATTGAGAGATGAAGATCTCTCATCTCTTTCGTGCCCAATTAATTTTAATAACTAGAACTTCATGCATGCATGCATGATCCGCTCCCTACGGCACCCTACACACGAGGTAACGGTGAAACCGTAGTATAAAGGACCGGACATGCATGTCTTCCATGAAGGTTAGAGCAATTATTAGGAAAGGACGGACAAGGATCTAGAGGAAGAAACTTCGTTTCTTCCCAATCATTCTAATCCCTTTTACTAATAATTGCTATAACTTCTAAAAGATTTCATTTAGGGCATTGAAAGAGGTGTGACATTCAATCTTATCAAACTCACCTTTAGACCTAATCCTAGCAAGTTTCTAATCATCGTACAACTTAGTTTTTAGATTCAATTAAAAGACCAAACAACCATTGGAATTAGCTCGTAAGAACACTTAGAAAAATTACACATCCCTGTGGACCGACCCGTATTCACCGGCTAGCTTCATGCGACGCCGTTCTTGATTGCGGTAAATATTTTTGATCGTTAAAAACCTCTCTTAATCAAATGGCGCCGTTGCCGGGGATGGCGTAAAATTTCTTTTGTGTAAATTCGGGTTGATATAAATTTTTTTTTAAAAAAATCATAAAAATCCGAAAATATAAAAAGTACAAACATTTTTATCATTTTTTTTATTGTTTGAAGTGTTATTGTTTGAATCTTGCAGGAACAACGAAGAATCTCGGATCTGGAAATTTACAGAAGGCAAAACAGAATAGGGTACATCAAAACAGAGGGATAAGTCCACAACAGAACAGCAAAAAATTTCTTAGGAAGTGATCCCTCCACTCAACCGCGGAACCGCGGCTCAGCAGCGCCCCAAACCGCGGAACCGCGGCGCGATTGCCACGTCAGCAAGTCAGATTTTGTCGGTTTGTTTTCTTTACCCTTCTCTGCCAACCTCCATATATCTTTTTGCGAAATTTTCTGCAGGATTTCTTTGCGCTAAAAATCTTCTCTCCCCTTCTAAATAACAGATTTTCTGCAGGTTACTTTGCGCCGCGCTAAAAATAATTGATTGCAAGTGAATTTACTGTTTTTCCATATTTTAATCGGACTTTAAGGGGCTATTGACCAAACTCAGATTGGGTGGGGATTTCATTACCCTTCCCAGAACCCCAGAAAACACTTAAAGCATTTGCATTGACCACTCTTAAATTAAAAAAATATTAGACTCAGCCCTAAGGACGTCACGCTCTCTAGGACAGAGGACTAGTATAGCCATCAGCCGTTTATCCTAACCCGACTTTGCGGTACCTAGGCAAGTGTGTCAAAGGCTAGTGGTTTTTAATTAGGCCCACTACTGCGGTTCCTTCCCACTTACCTAGCACTTACCTGGCCGCAATTCGCGGTGAAGAGGCAGTTTGAGGCCCTATACCTAGCCCCAAGGAACTGTTAGGAGCTGTCTAGCTGACCTAGGTGACCCTAGATCTAGGCCTGATTGTGCATTTGTGGTTGAGTGAAATTATGTCAAAAGTCTCTTTTCAAAAATCTTTTTGCAAAAATCACATATAAAAAAAAGAGAAAAAAAATCTTTTCAAAACTTGCAACTTGTCGCTAAAGAAATCTTGCACCTCACTTACACCACTTCCTCTCATTGACGTTTTCTTACCTCCACATTCTGTCTTTCATTTTTTTCTGACTACACTACCCTTTAGTGTATGTCACTTTGGACTAGGGACACTAACACCCGATTAGTCCGTGTTTCGTTGGTACCGACCGACGAACCCTTCGACACCGAAGTCGAAATTCCGTCCACTTTCTTACCTCCACCTTCAAATTCTTCTTCCGAAGGTATGTCGGGATACAACCCTAACAATACCTTACCGACGGGAATGATTCCACCTCCGATGGGTATGAATAACCCGAATCAACCGCCTGTCGAAGCGCCCGCACGAGTCGCGCTCCAGGATCTCTTCTACCCCGTCCGCAACTCTTTACCTACCTGTCTTTCACCCCCACCGGCAAATAAGGACAATTTTGAAATAAAACCCCACTTCAACAATATGCTGCCGAAGTTTCACGGTTTGGAATCCGAAGATGCATATATTTTTATTATTAAATTCCAAAACGTTTGCGCTATGATGAAAACGACCCAATTAAGTGATGACGCTATAAGGCTAAGGGTCATTCCTTTCACCATATGTGACTTAGCCGAGAAGTGGCTATACAGCACCGCATCACATTCCATTAGAAATTGGGAGGAGTTTGTGAAAGCTTTTCTTAAAAAGTTCTATCCTCATCACAAAACTGCTAGAATCCGCAATGAGATTATACAATTTTCACAGCTTCCTTCCGAACCATTTTGGAAGTGTTTTGAGAGATTTAAAGACCTACTCGTTCAATGCCCTCATCATGGGATCGAAAGTTGGCAACTTTGCTAAACATTATACGAGAGATTGAACTCGGCAACGAAGTAGTTGCTAGAAACCATCTGTCAAGGTCACTTTCTCACTAAATCCAGTGAGGAAGCGTGGCAGTTTCTTGAGGATCTTAGTGAACAAACAATTCAGTGGGAGAGCACCAAGACCACATCATCTTCTTCTAGTGGTCAATCTAGGGCAGGCATACATCAAGTAGAGATGTCGATTGCTATGAAGGCCGATATGGCCGCTCTTACGAAAAAGCTAGAAGCGATTGAGACCAAAATCTCGTCGCCTTCTCCTGCCCCTGTTATGCTTCCACGAACTGTTTGTGCTTGTTGTGCGGACCCATCATACCTTACCGAAGAGTGTCCTTACAATGCTTCTACTCAAGGACAGGATCAAGTCAATGCTGTATTTCAGCAACGACAAAGAAACGATCCATACTCTTCTACATATAATCCGGGTTGGAGGAGTCACCCAAATATCGCTTGGAACCAAAATCAACAATTCCAAGGAAATAACAATTTTCAAAGGCCTCCTCCTCCACAACAACAACAAGCACCTCCACAAACTCAATTTCAACAGCCTTTCCAACAGCAACCTTACCCTAATCAAGTGAACAATTTTGTGCCTAACACTACTTACCCGCCAAACAATTTTGTTCAACCTAATAATGACAAGGTTAGCTCGCTCGAAAGAAGTCTAGAGGCGTTCCTAAAGCAATTTACACAATCTACAGCAAGATTAAAGACTTCTATACAATCTTTGGTGCAAAACAGTGCCTCACACGATCAAATCATAAAATCTATTGAGGCACAAATTGCACAACACAATGCAGCTTTGAGCGAGCGCGAAAAAGGAAAGCTCCCAACTCAACCACTGCCCAATCCCGGTCACGTACATGCTGCATATCAACAGCAGAATCATAACGTAAATGCCGTGACGACGTTAAGATCGGGAAAAGTGTTGCAAAACAATGTGGGTATTAACAATAACACCCCTGCCGGTGGCCCTTCTTCATCTTCTTCACCTTCTTCTTCTTTTTCTTCGTTAGAGCCTATTCTCCATCCTTCACACGGCTCTACTTCTTCTAGCTCGAACGGACCCATTTCTCACAACACGAACACATCTACACGGGGTTCCGTTCCAACTCAACAATCTGATCCGCAAAAATTGGACTCAACAACTTTTCAAAACGTTCTTTTTCCAAACTGGTTGAGATCAAATAAACCATCTCCACAAATGGAGAAGATTGTCGAGTTGTTCAAGCAGGTTAGCATAAATATCCCTCTTTTGGATGCAATCCAACAAGTTCCTTCATATGCAAAAATCTTAAAAGACTTATGCACCAAAAAGAGAAAGTCACAAGTACCAAAGAAAGTTTTCGTGGCTAATGCTATTAACCAAGTTCAACCCTTACCCCAAAAACGAAAGGACCCCGGCTGTCCTACGATTTCAATTACAATTGGAGATAAGAAAATCAATCGAGCACTTCTAGATCTTGGGTCTAGTGTTAACCTGCTTCCCTACTCCGTGTACGAACAATTAGGGGTTGGAGAGTTGAAACCCACACGTTGTACTCTCCAAATGGCCGATCGATCAATCACCCATCCTAGGGATGAGCTAGAGGATGTGTTGATCAAAGTTGGGGATTTCATATTCCCCGTTGATTTTATTGTTATGGACACACAACCTGTTGCTAACTCACGGAACCAAATTCCGGTGATCCTCGGTCGACCATTTTTGGCCACTTCCAATGCCGTGATAAATTGTCGCAATGGCTCCATGACTCTATCCTTCGGGAAGACGTCTCGTGAGTTCAATATTTACAAATTAGGAAGTCTGCCCCCCGTGCCTAAAACTAGTACACGAGAAGTTTGCTCTATTCACGAAATCACGCAGGAGGACTGCGAGCTTGAAAGATTTTTGTTTGATGAAAACAGTTTTGACGCCACTAGTGCATCCCTCCTTGAGCCTACCACCGTTGACACAACCGATATTGATTATGAATGTTTCACTTTTCGGATGACGACGACTCACAACCCGAATATGAGACTTTTGAATTTTTGGATGAACCATCCGAATCGGTTGTTTGCAGTGATTTTGAACCTGTGTTGGAGTTCTTTGAGTTCGAGGTAGATTACCCAATTTTGCCTATGATTCTTTTGCCTCCGAAACTCGAACTCATGCCCTTGCCGTCTCACATTAAACATGCTTACATAGGTGAGAATGAGACCTTTCCCATTATCATATCGGCCTCTCTAGCCCTCGAGCAAGAGAACGCCCTTTTAATGGTCTTACAAAATAGGCGGCAAGCTTTCGGCTGGAATATGGCGGATATCGAGGAGATTAGTTCCCTCATAATTGACTGTCATATGCATATTATGGATGATGCCAAATCGATGAAGGATCCACAGAAATATCTTGGGGATAGTGTGGTTAGTCAACCTTCTCCTTTGGAAGTTGAACCACCCCCATTTCTTTTAATAAGTTACGAGAATGCCAATACTCCACTGATTGCTGATCATTCGCATTCTCGTTTTGATTCATCACCACCTCCTGTCTATTCACTTCCATACTTTCCATACCATCACTTCTACCTTCCCCAATTCTTTTTGGATTGGTACAACATATTCTTCCACCAACCGATACTCTTTACAGATAAATTTTTCAACTGGTTGGTGTTGACATTTGGTCTATGCAAAGTTTGGCAGTAATGTCTAACATTGTTTAAATGAAGTTTGGGGGTGCCTTTCTGTATATATTTTTGTTTTTTTTTCTTTTAACAATAAAATTAAAAAAAAGGTATAAATAAATAAACAGGGAAGTACCGGCATTTTAACCTTCTTGGTATAGCATGACAGTGAGGACACTGTCAAGTTTAAGTTTGGGGGTATGCTCGGTACGTCTTCTTCCTTCGCATTCATTTGTACATATTTTTGCATTTGCATATTTGTTTGAAAATTTCAAAAAATTTCAAAAATTATAAAAAATTAATTTATTCAATTTTGGCCATATTTTACTTAAGTTTAACAAGTAGGTTAACTGGCTACGAACAACTAGATCTTAGACTTAGTAAATTAAAAACCCTAAAAATAACCTTCCTTAAAGTTTATCAGTAGAAAGTATATGTCTTTGTAGTTTATTTAGAAATAGACAAATTTTTGGTTCACTTCTTGGGCTAAGTTGAAATAAAGGAAAAGGTATTGATTATTATTAGAGTATAAATTTGAAAAATAATTCCTGGCTTAAGTATAGATTCTGAAAATGTATACCCTATAAAACTGCACAATCACGCACTTTGAAGCTTGGAATTGTAGAGGAAACCTTGAAATGCTCTTGTCTAAAAGTCCTTAGTACGAAGAAAATGAAAAATACAAAAGTGAATAAAGAAAAAAATGAACATTGGTTTTGTGATTACTTAAGGTTAAAAATAGAAAAATATTTAGCGAGGGTGCTTCATCACCTAGTGCCTTAGACTAACTGGTTTGGGAGTCACTGCTAAAGCCTTGGGTGTTGCAAGACTAGGACGTACGCTTTAAGGTGCAAACGCATTTTGTAATCGGTCGTTGGTACCTCAAGAAGTATTAACGGTCGCGTGAAGGATGTGTAAGCAAAACTCACCAATTAATAAGTGCTTTGGACAACGGACAAGGGTATGATTGCTTGATTTGAATTTCCAAGTGTAGGGGTGATTTATACACACACGTGGGGATATGTGATTAGAATTTAGATAAGAAAAGGAATGAAGACTAAAACTTGTATCTTTAGTAAAGTTGATAAAAATTCCTAAGTGGAGATGGAACCCTAAAAGGAAAACTTAAGAAATGCCGAAAGCTGAGTGATTCTATAGAATATATATAATCTTAAGTTAAATGATGAGAAAGTGTGAAGAATATGGATGGATAATTTACGAGTCGACGATAATAGAATTCCGTGTTAAAAAACCTAATTGGAGAATTAATGTCGAAAAAGCCAAATTGATAGGATTTTGTGGGTGTAATCCGCTGAAAACCCTCAGGAGACAACACTCCTCCTACTAGGGACACCTAGAGGTTTAACGACTTGTTGCACGTGCTCAGTGCAATCGCGTTTCCCTGCGAAAGTACGGTTAGGTTCTTTGTAGAGAATAAAAAATAAGTTTGCTCGAGGACGAGCAAAAGATAAGTTTGGGGGTATTTGTTCATATCATAATATTGCATTTTATACTCCCCAATTCTTATTCGTTTTATAAATAAACAAGTGCTTTTGATGCATGTCTGCTACATATTACAGGATACAGGTTCTTAGAGCAAAAACAGTGAAAATGACACAAGATGATACAAAAGAGAGACTTTTGACCAACAAGTAGAAGGATCCTAGTCAAGCCTAGACGAAAAACAATTCACAATTATACAAGGCAACGCAAGGTCCAAAATGTCAAAGTGAACGGTTAAAAGACCATTACAAGTTTTCATTGAAGATCTGGAGAAGACCCAGAAGCCAAATGAAGAAAAGAACTACAAAAATAAAAAGTCCAAACATCAGAGAAGCAGCCCACAAAAATTGAGCAGATGATCTCACTAATGGGCCACGAAGCCGCGGCCCTACCCCCACCCATGCCGCGGTTCCGCGGCCATTCATTGCACATGTCGGTGCAGAAAAAGTCTGTCGGTGCGTCGGTGCTTTTGTTGGGATTTTTCGGGGGTATATCTGTAATAGCACATGTGCGGGCAATTGTAACCCTAATTTTCCTATTTCCTTATAAATATGTAATCAAAATATTGTATTAAGGATGCCTCTTTTTGATAAATAAAATTCAGATTCAATTCAGTGGAAAGAGCATCATTTCTGTAAGTTCGTTTTTTCTTTATTTCTGCCTTAGTTTAGAATTAAATTCTTGCCCTAGATTAATTAATCTTTTGCCTTAGTTAAATCTAGTGTAGCATTCTTTTAAACGGCAGTGGGTAATTAATCCCGTAGATCTAAAAATACACATACAAAAATGATGTTTTTAATAGATCCCCTAATGAGCGAGTAACTTCCTCGCTTGTTAGGGTTAGGAATAAGGGAGGGATTGAGAGATGAAGATCTCTCATCTCTTTCGTGCCCAATTATTTTTAATAACTAGAACTTCATGCATGCATGCATGATCCGCTCCCTACGGAACCCTACACACGAGGTAACGGTGAAACCGAGTATAAAGGCCCGGACATGCATGTCTTCCATGAAGGTTAGAGCAATTATTAGGAAAGGACGGACAAGGATCTAGAGGAAGAAACTTCGTTTCTTCCCAATCATCCTAATCCCTTTTACTAATAATTGCTAAAACTTCTAAAAGATTTCATTTAGGGTATTGAATGAGGTGTGACATTCAATCTTATCAAACTCACCCTTAGACCTAATCCTAGCAAGTTTCTAATCATTATACAACTTAGTTTTTAGATTCAATTAAAAGACCAAACAACCATTGGAATTAACTCGTAAGAACACTTAGGAAAATTACACATCCCTGTGGACCGACCCGTATTCACCGGCTAGCTTCATGCGACGCCGTTCTTGATTGCGGTAAATATTTTTGATCATTAAAAACCTCTCTTAATCAGGTCCCGGTCCCGAGGTGCGGGAGCGGCGACCCGGGGAGCTTGCCCCGCCATTTGGACACAGACAAGCGCGTCCACGACGGACGCGAGTTGATCTATCCGGGTGGCTAGGGCGTTGATGGCGTTCGGGGGAGGAGATCCGTCCGCGCCTCCGTTATGGGGGAGGCGACGGCTAGTGCTTGGATCGTCATGGTGACCGCTCGTCATTGGGTTGAGATCGAAAGATGAACTTTGTTGAGTGGAATCTAGATTTCCCACAGACGGCGCCAGCTGACGCGGTGCGGATCGTGTCAAGATGTTACCTTCTGTTGATCTGCTGTCGGCGATGATAGACGGCCGAGATTTGAGTTGGAGGATAGCTGTCGAAGTGTGTGGATCTCAATGGGTTTGAGGTTGTTGGGACCGAGCTACCTGTAAGGAAGCCCGGGGTAGTTGTACCACCGAGGACCCTCCGACGATCAAGTTAGACAGGAAATCCGCAGAGTAACGGCCTAGTGATTGGAAAGTAACTTACTTGAAACGTCTGAAGGAGGGGTTTATATAGCGGCTACAACAGGCAGGCAGGTGCGAGAATCATGCCGGCCGTTACGCCCCCGACGTCATGCCTGCGTGATGGGCGGGATCTCCTATTAATGGCGAGACAGGCTTGTTAATGGGGATCGTGATGGCGTAGAACGCGGGATCGTGGGCAACGGAGATCTCGCGGATCGCGAGATTCGCGGAAGTGAGGCGGAAGCACCTGCGAATGATGTCGTTGGTCGGTCAAAGGGACCGAGGAAGATGAGCTCGGCGGGGGCTCGGGACCGAGTGCGAGGCCAAGCTATCTTGATTCTGTGGTAGCCCGGAGGCGAGTTGATAGGGCCGAGGTGGCCAAATGTGCAGGAGGCTCGGAGGTGAGCCAGCGGTTGTCTGTAGGATGGGCATAGGAGCGGTATGGTCGGCCATTGCAGGTCCTTTCTTGCACGCTTCGGGACACGTCATCAGCCACGTGTTATGATCTGGGAGATCACGGATATCGAGTATCATCAACCAGGCATTTATTGTAATGTGATGCACATGAGTGATGCATGTCTAGCATATGCGTACATAGATTAAGTGCATTTGTACCTATATTATGCAAGTGTATTACAGTGTTTCAGCATTACAAGAGCCCATATACCAAAGGAGCGCGTTTGATAGGTGGACATAATTATTTCATAATTTTTTGACTTTGTGATGTTTATGAGCTTATTTTTATAAAGCTTTCCTAAAGTTTCGGGGTTTTTGTAGCAATCAACCAAAAAGTTTCAAATCTCCATAAAACTACCATGGTATATGGTCAACATGGGTCAACCCTTATGTTGGGAGAGGGAGAAGGAATAAACACACCACCGTTCGAATAGACTGAATTATGTTAAACGGTCAACCACGCAAAACGCAATAAACAACGAAAAATAAAACATTGCAAGAATAAGAGAATCAAATCAGAGAGAGACAAACAATTTTAACGAGGTTCACCAACCGTATGATTAGTCCCTGGTAAAACGAAATCTGCAAACTTCTACTAGATCTTCAGTCAAGTTACACCAAAATCAAACGATAGGAGATTTCTTTCAAATCTGTCTCAGTCGTCACCCTCTCTCTATACAAAATAATAGCCATAATGTTTTTCTATATGAGGGACCCTATATATAGCCAAACCCTAATCTTATACAAATTAGATTTACACAGAATATGGTAAATATTCTATTCGCACAGAAAACCCACGTGCATACGTCTGATGAAGACTTCGTCAGACGTCTGCCGACGCTTTATGTTTTCTTCACCTCCTTAGGCAGACGTCTGCCGACATTTTGAATTTTGGTTTCAGCTTGGGCAGACATCTGCTACTCTTTGGTCAAACATCTGATTTCGTCCTGGAGACTACTCAGACCCTTCTTCAGAAATCTACCACTTTGGCCTTCAGACGTCTGGCCTTACTCTGGACTTTTGCTCAATGCTTCATGCATAGCTTGTTCAGACGTCTGAGGAAGATTCTCTACGAATATTAACATTCTCCCACTTGGATATTCTTCCGCTTTGATTCTAAAAAAACTTGTAGACTTTACACGGTTCCGCTATCTGCTCTCTCCTATTCAAATCTTCTCGGAAAAGGTTCATCAATTTGCAACAGAGATCCAGTTTATCTCTGACTACAACTTTAGTGAACATATCTGCAGGATTCTTATCTCCCGTGATCTTCTACAATGTCAACTCACCATCTTCCAACGCTATGCATATGAGAAATGATACCGCACCTTGATGTGTTTTGTCCTAGAGTGATATGCAGCCTTCTTGGCCAAATGTATTGCATTTGACTATCGCTCCACAAGGTATTGAACTACTGTTTCTTACCCAATTCTTCGAGTAACCTTTGTAACCATATCATCTCTTTGCTGGCTTCCATGATGGCCACATATTCGGCCTCTGTCGTTGACAACGCAATATTTTTTTTCAACCAAGAAATCCAACTGACTATTGTTCTCCCAACGATGAATACGTGCACTGTTGTGCTTTTCCCACTATCATGATCACCTGAGTAGTATGCATCAACATAATCTTGCACATTGATAGAATCACCCCTGAAACATAAACAATGAGCAGATGTTCCCCTGAGATATCTCAATATCCACTTCACTGCATCCCAATGCTTCTTCTCCGGGTTTTGCATGTACATGCTTACAACTCCCACTGCTTATGCAATATCTGGTCAAGTACTCACCATTGCATAAATCAAACACCCAACCGCCGATGCATATAGCACTCGTGTCATGTCATCCTTCAGCTCTTGAGTTGTCAGGCACAACACTTTGCTGAGTTTGAAATGCTTCGTTAAAGGCGTGCTTACCGGTTTTGCTTTGTCCATGTTGAACCGCTCCAAAACCTTCTCGACGTAGTCCTTTTACGACAGCCACAGTTTTCGTTGCTGCCTATCTTTAATGATTTTCATACCCAGAATTTGCTTGGCTGCTCCCAAATCCTTCATGGAGAATTATTCAGACATCAGTTTCTTCAAACTTTAAATTTTCTTGAAATTCGAACCCGCTACCAACATATCATCCACATAGAGTGATAAAATAATGTAGTTTCCATCCTTAAATATCTGAACGTAAACAGTGATCCGAATCACATCTCATAAATTCTGACTCCAACATGAATTGATCAAACTTGAGATACCACTGTCTTGGATTGCTTAAGGCCATAAAAACTCTTTCACAGTCTACAAACCATATTTTCCTTCCTCTTAACCTCGTATCCTGGTGGCTGCATCATATAGATTTCCTCCTCCAAATCTGCATGAAGGAACGCGGTTTTCGGATCTAGCTGTTCTAAATACAAATCTTCCACTGCCACCATATTGAATATAACCCGAATTGAAGTCATCTTCACCGCTGGGGAAAATATTTCCTGATAGTTTATTCTATACTGTTGCGTATATCCTTTTACTACCAAACGAGTTTTGTACCGCTTCATACCATCTGTCGCATCCTTGATTCTGTACACCCATCTATTCAGCAAAGCCTTTCAACCCTTGGGTAGTTTAACTAGATCCCATGTACGATTCTTTTTCAATGAACCCATCTTTTCATCCATAACTTGCTCCCACTGCTTACTAGCACTGTCACGCGTCGCTTCTGTGAGGGATTCGGGCTCTTCTGAATCAGTGTATATAGAGTGTTTTTCGTCACCCTATTAAGATAGGAATGCGCATCGCTTGTTAAGCGTATTACAGATTCCCCCTGTCTGGGATAAGCAGGGATTTATTGATCGTGGAGATCCAAATCTCCGACAACAATGGATTAGGCAGCTGTTAATTACCCCTCATTTTTGGAGCGAGAGAACATCCGATTAACAGGTCAAACAGACCATGCAAGCTCAATTGTGAAGTGTTGATGCTTAAAAATAATGTATAGGGGCGTGTTCATTTCATTTCATTTATTTATTTATTTTATTTGTGACAAATGGATTTTTTTATTCAAAGAAATATTTTTCTTTTATTTTTATTTTTTTAGAGGCACCTCCACATATGAGAAAGGGGATGGAGAGCAGCCCCCTCACATGGGGGAAACAAATCCCCCTCACGTGAGGGGCAGGAACTCCCATCTTTCACGTGGGGGAGAACAAAGTTCCCCCTCATCGGAAGGAAGGCGGAAGCAGCCCCCTTCACGTGGGGCGAACAAATCCCCCTCACGTGAGGGGGCGGGAACAACCCCCTTCCACGTTGGGGGGACAAAGTCCCCCTTCACGTGAGGGGGGAGTAGCCCCCCGTCCACGTGGGGGGAACAAAGTGTCCCCTCATATGAAGGGGGGGCAGGCCCCCATCCATGTGGGGGGGGGGAGGAACAAAGTTCCCCCTCACATGAGGGGGGCGGTTGCAGCCCCCTCCATGCAGGGGGAAAAGAAAATCCCCTCACGTGAGGGGGAGATTGGGACGAGGCCCTCCGGATGATGATTTGGTGTTAAACTCTCAAGAAATTTTTATTTATAGTAAACTCCCAAAATATTTTATTTGGAGTTAAACTTCCAAAACAAGTTTATTTGAAGTTAAACTCCTAAAACATTTATTTTTGGATTTGGAGGAGTTAAACTCCCAAAAAATATTTTTATTTAGAAAAACCAAAAAGGGTCTCTTAAAACTTCAAGATCTATGTCTTGGATGATGAAAGGAGACCCTTTTCTTTTCTTTTGAGCCTTGGATCCTCCTAAACTGAGATTTTCGGAAATGAGTCTCATTCCTCTTCTCTCTTTTTGGATCTTGGAGAAGAAGGGTGATGATATTTAAAATCTTTCCTTTTAGAGCTTTAATGGGAGATTAGAATTCTACTTCAATGATTTTATGGTGAAAAACTATTTCTTTTTGAAAACAAAAGAGTTAAAATCTTGATTTTATTCAAAAAGAGAAAGAAGAAGGTTTAAAACCTTTAAAGAAGAAGGAGGCACAAAATCTTAGAAAGATTGAGAGAATAGAAATTGTTATTGATATCTCATCATATTTGCCTTTTATAGGCTACACCTTTTTACATATAGTCTCTTGAGCTTTTCCAAATGGCACTTGTGGCTCCCTATTCCTCATGTGCTTATTTATTTTTGCACATAAGCCATGAAATTTACATAATTTGGATTTTGCCCATTTTTTATACATTTATTTCTAAAAATTACATTAGACTTATTTATTACCTTATTCTTTCTTAGCATGGGGCCGACCCCTTCCATGCTTGGGCTGGACTTGGGTTTGGGCCCACCTTATTTGGGGTTGATTTTCGACTTTGACTTTGAATTTTTGGACAATGGGGGAGAATTTTTTTACTCCAACAGTGTACAATATGAAGTCGGTAACTAACATTTCAGGTTGCTTCCTCTCTCGTGTAGATCTTTTCAGAATTAGAACATCTTGTTGCTAAACCTGATCTTCAACTGGTTTCTGAGCCCGATCCTGCACTGCAGTGCTTGTCTTTTCCATATTCTGATCTGCACATATAGGCATCTGACCATTCTCCTGAGTCTCATCTAACTCAACAAACTAAGATACTGCACCATTGTTAACATTGGCATACTTTGTGTCACGCCCCGCTTCCTAGTATACGAAGAAGGAGACATGGCGGGCCGTGACGTATTTACTCAGAAGTAAACACACTAAGCATAAATAAGCAATATAAATGAAATAACACAAGAATAACAAGAGATGTAATGAAACAACTTTTTATTTATATTCATTCTTTACGTACAACTGAAAAGTAAAATACAATGATGGAAAGCGATGCCTAAACAATGGCATATGAACTGAAAGAAAAGTAAGTACAAGTAGGAACTAGAACTCCATCTCCTCTGTAAACTGCTCCAAATCGTCCTGGCTGGGCTCGATCTCCTGAGGGTTGGGTCCTCCTGACAACATTCCAAAGAAAGAAGAGACATGAATATCGTCAACGAACTAGCGCTCGGTAAGTCCCAAGAGATAGAATAGAAATAGACAGGTAAAGAGAATAGAATAGGTAAAGTATGTGTTTGTTATGTTAACGTAATTATTTGTAGTTTGGTACAGAATGTGCCAGTGTATACGAGAGGAGTCCAACTTGCTCCGTGGACTAAGGTAACATATAAGTACAAAGCCCCGTCAAAATCCATGGGACAACGGCACAGGATGTTCATGTAGGTGTCTTTTAGTGACCATCATCGGGCCACTTTTAACACATTCCGTACTAGTCTACTCCTTTAAAAACCACGTAGTGTATATTGTATTGATTGTATTGATTTGTAGTTATCAGACTTGCTGAGACCATGGTATAAGTTGTTCATGTAAACTGATTCAGGATGTAATGGTAGTCGTGTAGTCAAGTTCAAGATATAGCCAAGGTTCGGTCAAGTCAAGTCCTGTTGATATTATTCTGGTATTCAAGTTCAAGTGTTCATGTTTGGTATATTGGATTCATGTTGCATTGGAGTTGGATTCATGTTTGGATTGTATTTAGATTAGACTGAGACTCAGATTGAGTCAGACACTTTAGACAAAATTGGATCCTGAATTAGGTTTAGGAGTTATCGGTAACTGCTGCATATGGACGGCAAGATTTGTGTTTTTTTCCAAGAAAATTACCATTGATAACCCCATTTTAGTTTTCTATCTTAAATAGGCAAGCACCCACTTTCTCCGGCTTTCTGAGGCTCAAGAGAATTGGTCCCACTTAAACCTATATTTACTAGGGTCTTTAATATAATTTTATATAATTTGAGGGGGGGTTTATGAAAAATATTTTTAGAATACTATCAAAATAAAGCTCAAGTATATATTTATCGTATTTAAGGTTTTCATGGATGTAACTTTTAAAAAGTGAGGTATTCTAGTGAATATATACCTAGCTTGAATAGTTTAAGGTATTTTAATGTAAAGTTAGACTTGTATTGATTCTTGATGGTATTTTCATGAAACTTGTAATTCTATTATTTTGTTTAGAAAACGTGAAATTTAATAATATCTCAAAATATGTTATTTGATAATATTTATATAATTATAAAAAATTAATTTTCTTTATTAAGTAAAAATCTCGTTTTTCTTGAAAATTGTATTAAAAATTCCATCGAGATCATATGCTCCGTGAAGAGGTCTGCATTTCGCTCTACTAGTCCTGAGGATGTGCGATAATCCACACCATCCCGATCGGGTTCCCCAAAATAGGTTGTAGAGGCATAATCGTAAGGAATTGAAATAACACAATTTAAAGAAATCCGGTTTTTAATAGTTTAAGGTATTTTGATGAGAAGTTGTATTTTGCCACAAAAATGTTGTTCAAGAGAATCGTGCTATGTCATGATATGTGTTTGTAAGAGGTATGTCATTACCTCGTAAGATTTTTTAAAGGTATGCTAAACAAAAGTATATAAAGATATCGTATGTAAACTTCAAGGTATTTAAACGTAAAAGCTTAATAAAAGTTGTTTTACATGGAGTTTTAAAATGAAACTTATTTCTAAATATTAGTTAATGTTTAACAAGCAGGGTATAATGATATGGATAAATAGTTCTTAAGAAAAGTTGTAGTTTTAAAGAGTATAGAATTAAAGGTCGGTATAACGTCACTTACCGACGTGATTTGAAAATAGATCATTTTAAGATAAGAAGAGGAGAAGAGAGGTGGGACTTACAAGTTGAAAGAACATAGGGGAGGATGAGGAAGAGATTGGTGGCTTCGTGGAGTCATGGGGTCGCTGGAATCGCTTCGAATCCTCGCCGGAAAATTAACTTGGGCTAACTCCACTTGTACTCTTCTTTGACTTGGTAAATTTTTGAGAATTTTGACAAGAGATTTCAGAATGAAGAGGGCTAGGGTATGGGGTTTTATTTATAGTGTGGAATTAGGGTTTTGGAATTGAAAGATTGAATTAAAATGCATTAAAAATGAGATTAAATAGTGAATTAAGTTCTCTGTTAATTTATAGAGAAATCAAACAGCATGGGGATAATGGGGGTAGGCCAAAGGGTTTCGTGTGCAGAATTTGGGGGCATTACCAACGGGGAGGCCCGACGGCGCTGGCCCAATGATGAATCTCGCCGGCCAAGTGTATGGGGTTGGGTCTTAGATCAATGCCACATGTCCATGTCGGTTCATATAACATTCAGTACATGTTTGATTTTTTGTGACTTTTCATTTTACGTGTATTGCACGTGTAAACTTTTAGGCTTCCAAAAAGTTTAAAAGAAAACTCAGTAAAAATAATATGTGGCTGAGTGGATTTGAACACATAGGCTACGTCACAGCAGTGCAAGGCTTTTACCAATGAGCTACAAGTTGTTTCTTGCTGTTCTTAAACAAAAACAACATTTAAAGTATACTCAGGCTTGCAAATACTCCATTCTGTACATTAACTTTAAAATTTTTGTACAATGAAATTAGAGTCGTTACACATTGCTTCCTTATACAAGTGTTGCTTATCAAAGACGACATTCCGGCTTCATATTATATTCTTGCTTGAATAATCCCACAGCCGATATCCGAACGCAACTCCTCCATAACCAATTAATGCACACTTCCTAGATTTGGAGTCAGGCTTACTCATTTCCATCTTATCTATCAGCGAATAAGCAATACAACTAAAAAATTTAAGGTGCGAGTAATTTACTGGTTTACCTGA
Source organism: Agapanthus africanus (assembly GCA_030015575.1). Classification (NCBI taxonomy): domain Eukaryota; kingdom Viridiplantae; phylum Streptophyta; class Magnoliopsida; order Asparagales; family Amaryllidaceae; genus Agapanthus; species Agapanthus africanus. The sequence goes on along the minus strand of JASDDO010000024.1, from coordinate 887,881,246 downwards.
CCAAATTTCTTCCAGAATTCCTCAATCGAGTGCACCTACCGGGGCTTCGATTGATCAGATACACAGCAGCATCGATAGCTGCTGCCCATAAGAATTGAGGCACATCTGCATCCAAGGTCATGCTACTTACCCACTCTAGAATTGTCATGTTCATCCTTTCAGTGATGTCGTTATGTTGCGATGTCCCTGGTACCGTCTTTAACCAACATATACTTTTCTGTGAGCAAAACCCCTTAAACTCTTATGTGCAATATTCCCCGTCATTGTCGGACTTTAGGCACTTAACCTTCGTCCCTGTTTGGTTCTCCACCTGTGTAATCCAGTGTTTGAAGTGACCAAACACATCGGGCTTCTTCTTCATTGCATACACTCAGGTCTTCCTGTTTGCATCATCAATGAAAGTAACGAAGTACTGATTTCCTCCATAAAACTCTCCTGACATTGGTCCTCATACATCCGTATGCACCAACTCTGGCTTTTTGGTCTTCTTTGCTACACCTCCAATCTGAAACCTAATTGTGTTTTGATTTCTACAAACACAACTATCAGAGAGTCATAACTCTACCTTCTTTAGCCCAGATAAAAGCCCTTAACTCTGAAGAATCTTCATATTCTTCTCGCTAAAGTGCCCCAATCTCTTATGCCACAACGAAGTCTCAGAATCAGCATCTGAACCTATCGTCAATGCAATCGAATCGCTACTACTCCCACTGAAGGAATACAACATACGATCAATTTACCCCTTGCGACTACCAACGATCCCTTGGAAATCTTCCATCGAGAATTCCCAGATACCGTAACGTACCCTTCGTTGTTCAGCTGACCTATAGATATTAGACTCTTCTTCAGATCTGGTATGTGTCTAGTGTTCTTTAGCTTTATCTGACCTCCTCTTGACGGATGCAATATAATCGTCCATTTTCTAAAGATTTTGCAGAGTTAACCGCATCTCACCGTCACATGCCCAAGACCCCCTTGAACATATTAGCTAAAGTGATGCCGGCCTGAAGTGCAGTAAAAGGATATCCCTAAATCTAGAAACCAAGTATCTCCATTTGTGCTCTCGCTCGCCGAAAGACAAAGTCCATGTTTCCCTTGTTCATGTGTATACACCACATTGGCTTCCTTTTTATCTAACTTCCCATCTGTGCATTTCTCTTTCTTCAAGAGTCTGCAATCTGCTTTCAAGTGGCCCTTCTTTCCACAGTTCTAACAGTTGCCTTGGATCTTTCTGACTTTTCTCGGCTCTTTGACTTGCTCTTCTTCCATTTTCCCCTTTCCATTATCCTGCCATGATTCTCTACTAAGAGTACAAAAGTTCCCGAAGTTCCACTCACAGCCTTTCTCCTCATCTCATCATTTAATATGTAACTCACCACATCATTAAATGTGAGAGTCTCTGAGATCGAGTTGCTGACCACTATAACCAGGTTTTCCCAACTCTCCGGCAACGAACATAGAAACAATAGGGCTCAAATCTCATCTTCAAACATGATTGCAACTAATTCGAGTTGGCTTGTCATACTGTTGAACTCGTTCAGATGTTGTCACTGAACCGTTTTCTGCCATCTTCATATTGAAAAGCTTCTTCATCAGAAATATCTTTTTCAACGTTGAAGGCTTCTTATACAACTTTGCTAATGTCATCATTAACCCCATGGTTGTTTTCTATTTCGAAATATTAAAAGCTGCCTGCGGAGTCAATGATAACCTAATCGTCTCCAGGGCTTTCATATCCAGTAGATTTCATGCCTCATCGAACATCTTCTCGGGCCTATCGTCCAATAACGGAAGATACAAATCTTTCTGATATATGTAGTCCTCTATCTGCATACGCCACCAACTATAGTTCTGACCAATAAATTTCTCGATTCTGATTTTATCCTTAGCCATCTTTCGTTTACTGCGGTAACAAACTTTACCTTTTCTCTCGGATCTTTGAACCAACTCCTTCGAAATCACAAACTAAGAAGATGGGAAGTAGACACAAGCGTCGTCACCCACCATAAACTTATATCATAGAATCGAAAACCCTTCGGTTCCTTATGCTCTGATACCACTTTATTGGAAGAGGGAGAAGGAATAAACATGCCGCCGTTCGAATACACAGAACTATGCTAAACGGCAAAAAACGCAAAACGTAATAAACAACAAAAGATAAAACAATACAAGAATAAGATAATCAAACCAGAGAGACACAAGATTTGTTAACGAGGTTCACTCACCGTATGACTAGTCCCCGGAAGAGCGAAATCTGCAAACTTCTACTCGATCTTTAGTCAAGTTACACCAAGAGCAAACCCTAGAAGATTTCTTCCAAATGTCTCTAATCTTTCTTAGCCGTCACCCTCTCTATACAAAATAATAGCCTTAATGTTTTTCAATATGAGAGACCCAATATATAGCCAAACCCTAATCCTATACAAATTATATTTAAACAGAATATAGTAAATATTCTATTCACACAGAAACCCGCACAGATGTCTAATGAAGACTTCGTCAGACTTATGGCGATGCTCTATGTTCTCTTTAGCTCTTTGGGCAAACATCTGCCACTCATAAGTCAGATGTCTACCGATACTCTGGATTTTGGCTTCATCTTGGGCAGACGTTTGCCACTTTTTTGTCAGACATCTGACTTCGCTCTGGAGATGACTTGGACCCTTCGTCAGACGTCTGCTACTTTGGCCTTCAGCCGTATGGGCTTGCTCTGGACTTTTGCTCGATACTTCGTGCATGGCCAGACATCTGAACCTCCTTGTTCAAATGTCTGAAGAAGATTATCCTCGAATATTAACACTTAGTGGTGTTTGTTGTACATCTAAAATGACATCTTTGCCCCTAAGAGCATAACTAAGGGTATGGATAAACCTAAATGAAATGGGGTAAAAGCAATTAAGAAAGGTATGTTCATTGTTAATTTAGGCAAGGAGTGGTCCTTAACAGAGAAAAATGGAATTGAAGATCAATTCATATAACCGACCGCAAAATTTTAAGATAAAGGCTTGTTGTATTAATTTAAACAGTTATCGATGATGGTGGCAGGTAAAGATAGGCAATGGCGGCGGTGGTAAGAGGAGCTGTGGAGGTCGCTAGAGAGGCAGCGAGAGGGGGGCAACAGAGGCGGCTAATTTTAGGTTTTGGTTACTTAAAGGAGGAGGAAGAAGAAGACGATGGTGGATGCGATGAGGTTGTATGGTGGCAGTGAGGTGGTTATGATATAGAGAAGATGAAGAGTAGGTGGCCATTAAACAAAAGATGAAATTCGAGAAGGGCAACAACGACTATAGAAGAATAGGTTGGCGACGAGATGATAGGGCGGCAGCCAGAGCAAGGTGACTATGTTATAGAGGAGATGAGGAAGAAGATGAAAAGAAGGTGGCCATAGAAAAATAAGAAGAAAATGATCAAAGGGGGCGCCGACAGCGAAGGAGGAGGGTGTCGACGTTGATGGCGGCTAGTATGCGTTAGGATTAGAATGAAGAAGAGGGTAATTTGGGGATCTTTGCAAATTGTTTTATGATATGGCAACTCAACTGATTGGGCTGATGCGGCAGATAGTGTCACCATTAGTGCTAATGTGACATAATAATTTTTTAAAGATTTGAAACTTTTTGGCAGTTCTTACCAAATGTTGAAACCTTTAAGGGGTTACGTAAAATAAGCCTTTTCTGTAAGATTTCATATTGGCCATTAATCTCGCTATACTCAAAGAGATATGAGGGATATCATTCCGTATTGGTCATGCAACACTGTTAAAGATCGAGATCGTCAATTCATCTTCATGAGTAACACCAAGATATACCAGCGATTATTATGATTAGTATATGGCTAAAATTCATTACACCCTCATTAAGTTTGGTCATATCCCAGAAAACCCCCAAAAAATTTGATTGATGCAGAAACCTCCAAAAAATAACAGTGACACGTCATCACAATTGGTGTCACATCACCACTAAATCGGCAAACTGCCACATCGGTAAAAAATACAAAATTTCCCTAAATTACCCTCAACCTCCTACCAAAAAACCCTAACTAATTTGGAAAAAACCCTAACCCACCACTTACGCCGCCGCCCCCCTTCCTCCACTCCGCTGCCGCCACCTCCCTCTCTCCTTCCTCCTCTAACCTTGACCCTAACCTTTGCACAAACCTGCCTCCTCGTCTCCTCGCCTTCACGTCGCCCATCTCCTTCCATCCTCCACCTCGCCCACCTTCTCCTCCGATCGCCTACCCCTATCCTCCTCTCCTCACCCACCTCCTTCACTCCTCGCCCGCTTGCTCGCCCACCACTTCCTCACCGACTTCCTCCTCACCTCCTGCCTTCCTCCGACCACGCTCCTCCGACCAAGCCCAACTCAGCCCGATATTATCAATTTTAATATTAATTAATAATTTAATAAATAAAATTAATAATTTAATTAACATGATTATTCAAAAGGACAAAATGGTCATTTTAGCCATTGACCGTTGCCTTTAAGGTTTCTGCGCCGATTAAATTTTTTGGAGGTTTTATGGGATATGGCCAAATTTATTGGGGGTTTAATGAACTTTAGTCTTAATATACTGTATATGAGCTCATGCTTATTTGGACTAAAACTAGGGATAAGATTTATATTTAAGTTGTGAAGTAGATACTTGAATTGATCTCAAGTATTATCGAAACCAAATTGTAACAAAACCGTTGTGCATCTAAGTAGCATTATTCAACATGCTAATATGAGAAATCTTTTTTCCCCTAATGAAATCTGCATGCTAAAAAGATCGGGAAATTTGCATCATAGAGGTGATCATCCTACCTAGAAATAACCTTGTTGTAGTTGTCTTATGAACTTTAAAAATCACTTGTTAAAAATGTTCAAATACATATATGTTATATATAACAATCTCGTGGTCAATGCAGACGTCGAGGAGAGATTTAATTCCTGCTAGTTTACCTCGACAACTATTTTATAAAACAGTAGATTACTCCTAACACTTGGTTTAGTTTCCTTCCTTCTCTCATTAATCTATACTTCGATGTCTTTTCCAATTTAGTCTTGATACTCTCATAAACTGAACCAATAACCTTTTATGTCGAACTGAAATGTTTTATTGTGGAATTTTGGTAAATTATATATATGGGCAATAGGCTAATAATGATTATAAGCCTTTCTAAATCTTTTTCCATGCTAAGAGGTGGGGTTAGACTATAAGAGACTGCTATTTATTACATCTTGCTATATTTCATGCTAATAGCTCTTTTTCCCCACACCATAACTGAAAAAGAAAATAGAAAAAATCACACCAATGTAATTTTCCAACATGAACAGCTTTGTTTTTGAATCAGAATCGATAAAGTTAATGGATAAATTTCATATAACACCCTTCAGGTATGTATGGTCGACAAAACCATTAACAACCCGCTAGGGTTGGATGTGGTACTCAACTCTGAAGTAATTCAGATCAATTTTCTGTAGTTCAACACATCAAGGAGTAGGTTGTACTGAAAACAAATTGTAAAATGTTAGTTTCAATCATGCAGAGGTGAATATTATTTAAGCCATGCTGATGATGCTCACAAGTGGTATTTCCTCATATTACGACACGTGGCGGATGACTTGTCCCGAAGGCTACGGAGGTGGAATAAATGAGTTGCATTAGAGGCATTCCTCAGGACCTCGTCTCGAGAAAGTGTCCGACCTTTCAGGAGACCTCCCTGAGTACTTTCCACCTTCACCAAGCAAACTACCAACAGCCCGTCTTCGAGCTTTCTCAGTCCCTTGCCCGTCTTCGAGCTTCCTCAGTCAGGCCGAGCTTTCTCGGCCTCCTTGCTCTTCTTCGAGCCTTCTGTCAGGCCGAGTTTTCTCGGCCTCCCCGATCAACCGAGAGCGCAGAACCCAAACGCCCCCGCAACGGCTCCGCGTATCTCACCGGGACGAAATATCCGCCTCCCCACGTTCCGCGTCCCATGCTAGCGCATCCCTCCATTAATGGGCGCATCCCACCATTAAAGGCGAGGATAACGCTAGGGCGTAATTGACGGCGATGATCTCGCGCCTGCTCGTCCCACACGACCACTATATAAACACCTCTCTCAGACGACTCAGGTAACTGGAACTCATTTCCAATACGCCGTTACTCTGCACCTATTCCTTGGCACTAACTTGATCATCGGAGGGTCTTACAGTGGTTACCCATCCCAGGATCGACGGAGGACAACAACTGAAGGAGATCACAACCTCCATTAGTTGGCACCGTCTATGGGAACGTTTCAGAAACTTCACCACCCCTAAAAGTTGATCTTCCTTTTTCGACCCGATGGTGAGCGACAGCCGCGGCGATCCAAATACGAGCCGCCACAACGGAGGAGGAAGAGGCTCGTCTCCCCCTCCTAACGTCACCAACGTCTTATCCGCTCGGATAGACAGGCTCACATCGCTTGTGGATGCCCTCGTCCGCGTTCAAGAAGTGGGCCCTATCCACTAGACCGCAGCTCCCCCTTCCTGGGATAACGACGTCCGCAGAAGGACGGCTGGGCATGCTCAAGCCCTTGATCTCACTCATGTTCATCTCAGCATCACCGAGCGCCGGCGTGCCGGCTCCGGCCACCGTGACCCGCATGCGGCGATTGATTCCATGACCCGCTGGGTGCCGGACAGCAACACGCCCCGATCACAGGGAAAACTGACCCGTCGCTCCGATGCCCGCTACGCGCTCTCTTCCCCTGAGGAGGTGTCAGTCAGCTCGCCCGTTTCCAGGCATGACCGACGCCCCCATTCTCGCCAGGGCCAAGCGAACAGAGAACGTCGGAACTACTCGATAAGGGCTTCGCCCGAGAATTTGAGAAATTTGATAAAGCGGAATCGAAGCCGCACCATCGAGAAGACCCGGAGCGGGGGTAGCCACCACTCTGGCTATGCAGAATCCTCGGGATACCACCACCAACTTGAAGCCCTCGAAAAGAAAATCGAAGGAATATGACGAGATGGCCATGCGCCCGGCGAAGAGGCCAGGTACTCTGCCGACTCACTAACAAAGCCCTTTACAGAAGAGCTGCTGGCCGAGCATGTTTCGTCCAGGAACAAGCCGCCAAAAGTGGCCCTATTCGACGGGAAATCCGACCCGAAAGACCACCTGGACGCATTTACTGCGGGCATGAGCTTCCAAGATAACTCGGATGCGGCTCAATACCAAGCTTTCCCCACCACCCTCATCCGAACTGGCCGGGACTGGTTCTAAGGACTTACGCCACGCTCTATCTCGACCTTCGACGAGCTGGCCACCCAATTTCTCGGTCACTTCGTCGGGAACCGATGACAGAAGATAACGGTCGACTACCTGTTCACTGGGAAGAGCGGAGGCAAGGAATCCTTCAAAGGATATGTCACCCACTTCTATAATGCCCTCCTGGACGTCCCCGAGCACAGCGATGAAACAGTCATCACCGCGCTGAGGTCGGGTCTTAGGCATAAAGAGTGGCTCCGCTCTTTTGCATTAGCGCAACCTAAAATTATGGCCGAAGTGAAAGCCGGGACCGAGTGAGAAATCCAACTCGAGTCCGAGGTGAACTCAAACTTCCATCGAGTCGACTAGGCGGACAGAAAGAAAAGGGATAGGGAGAAGAAAAAGAAAGTCGATCGTCCGAAACCTTACTTCCCGAGGTTTCAAAAGTACAATCCTCTAAATATCTCTCAGACCGAGCTGTTGGAGGAAGCTAAGGGCGAGAGGTTCTTCAGGCTCCCGCCGGCTACCTGAAGCACGGGCAAATGGCTCCGAGGCCCGTATTGTGCCTATCATTGGACGCCAGGACATCCGACCGAGAATTGTAAACAGCTGCGCGATTACATCGAAGAGCTGATCCGCTCCTATCACTTAGAGAAATACCTGCGAGACAAACATCAAGCAGATAGGGGGCAAGCCGGCCAAATTACAGCCGAAGAGCTGACAATAGGGTAGATCATAGGCGTAACCAACTGACCCAAGTCCGAGCAACGAGGACACTCGCCGAATCCGTTCATTTAATACGAGAGAGTTTATATTAAATCATTGAATCTGTATTTTCTTTAATCATAAAGATTCTTGTTTCCCTGCAATCTGAACTGCTTCTCTCTGTTTCCATACTATAACTTATTGCAGGGCCACCGAGTAGCTTCCTGCTCGGTCCATCTGCAGTGGGAAGCTTCCTGCCCAACTATACTCTGGATCAAAAGCCCTTCACACGAGGCCACCGAGTAGCTTCTTGCTCGGTCCATCCGGAGTGGGTAGCATCCTTCCCAACAAACGCTGTGGATCTAAAGCCCTCCTCATGAGGCCACCGAGTAGCTTCCTGCTCGGTCCATCCGCAGCGGGTAGCTTCCTGCCCAGCAACGTTGTGGATCTAAAGCCCTCATCACGAGGCCACCGAGTAGCTTCCTGCTCGGTCCATCTGCAGCGGGTAGCTTCTTACCCAATAACGTTATGGATCAAAAGCCCACCTCACGAGCCCACCGAGTAGCTTCCTGCTCAGTCCATCCGCAGTGTTCATATCAGATTTTTGCATTTTTATACCGCCCATTCTTAATCACATTGAATATAAATAGGTGCTTTTGATCCATATCTGCTAAATAGTTGCAGGTTACAGGTTCTCAGCTCTTTACAATGAGATTCGTGAAAAGTCGCAACAAATGTGGGCCTACGACCAATAACAGATGAATACTGATCCGCATGAGGCCGCATACTAGTTCAAGCGGAGATCAAGGCAAAAGTCCATATCATTCTGCACTGTTGGAAATCTGGAAGGAAATAGAAAAAATTCTGAGAAACCAAGTAAGAAAACAGAAGATAAAAGCAACTTGAAAAAACCCTGAAGAAATGGGCCCATGAACCCACCAAATGGCCGCGGAACCGCGGCCGTGTTATGCACGTGTCGGTGGCAGTGTCGGTGCTTTGACTCGGCCCTCTTGGGGTAGTTTTGTAAATTAGTGATTGGATCAAAATGTAAACTTAGGGTTTCTTATCTATAAATATGAGAGCTCAAGGCCTCTTTTAGAGTGCCTCTTTTAGGGTGCATCTTCCTTAGATGCCTCTTTTTAATTCTTAGATCTAAATTTTAATTCTAACTGTAATGCATTGTTGAGAGGTCATCAATAAAATAAGTTTTATTTTTTTATCTCACATTCTTTTATCTGAATTTTAATTCTTGCAATTTTTTATCTGTTCTTTTATTATCTGCAATTTAGTTCATCTATTAAAATAAAAAAAATGAATTTTATTGTTATCTTCCTAATGAGTGAGTAATTCCTCACTTGTTAGGGATAGGAGAGGGAAGGTTTGAGAGAAGGAAATCTCTCTCACTTCTTTTTTTGCCCAAATAATTTTAATTAAGGACTCTCTTTAAGTCAACCATAATCCGCTCACTACGGCACCCTATCCTACATGATAGCGGTGATTCTCTAGTTAGACCGGTTGTGGTTGAATTAACCGGAGATTAGGACTAAGAGCCAAGAACGGACGGACAAAGACCAAAAAGAAGAAACTTAGTTTCTTCCTAGTCGTGCTAATCCCCGTTGTTGAGTATTACCCTAACACCTATATTCTTAATTAGGGCATTGAAAGAAGTGAGAAGAATTCTTATTTCGAACTAACCTAACTCTAACCGTAGCAAGCCTTTATATCAATTTATTCTCATTCTTAGATCTTAAAACAAAACCTACCAAAGTTAGGACTTAACTCGTTAAAACTTAAAGAAAAGGACATCATTTCCCTGTGGATCGACTCGTACTCAACCGGCTAGCTACCAAACGACACCGTCTTGATTGTGGTAAATTTAAACACAAAAAATCTCTATCAATCAAACGGCGCCGTTGCCGGGGATACGTGGTATCTTTCTTTGTGTAATTTCGGCTTAATAAAAAAAATTATAAAAAATTATAAAAATTGAAAAAATTTAAAACAAAAAAAAATAAAAATAAAAATAAAAATCATCTTGTTATTTTTGAAAGGTTTTTGTGCAAGGGTGCAAGCTTAGAGCAAACTCTATTACAGATTTGGAGCAAATTCAGTAAACAAATCAATATTCAGGAGATCTAAACAAGTAGAGGAAAACCAACTCAGCACAGAGACAAAATTTGAAGCAGTCAACCTTCTGTTAGGCCGCGGAACCGCGACAGAAACAAGTGTTTGACCGCGGAACCGCGGTCAACTGGTGATGTCAGCACCCAATTTTCTCTGTAAGTATCTCTTTTCTACTCTCCTCTCCACTGCACTCCACTAAAAAGAATTCCTGCAGATTTCTTTGCACAGATTCTCTTTCTCCTATCCAATAAATTGTTTTTGTGCAGGATTCTTTACGCTGCCAAATAATAAAAAAAATTTACAGGTGTTTTAGATTTTTGGTGTGTAAACTACTTTGCATAATTAATACGGAATCTAAGCGGCTATAACACCAATCAAGATTGGGTGGGGATTTCATTACCCTTCCTGAGACCCCAAAAATCACTAAAAAGAATATGCATCACCCTTGAGCTAAATTAAAAAATACCTAGACTCAGCCAACTAAGGACTGTCGTGCTCATTAGGACAGAGGAAGGTTGTAGGCATTCAGTCGTTTATCTAAACCTGATTTTGTGGTGCCTAGGCTAGACAAGTGAGAAAGGTAACTTTAAAAGGCCCGTCTCACGGTGATTCGTGAGCGGAACCCTCCTTTCATCATTTATGCTTACCTGACCACAATAGGCGGTGAAGAGGCGATTTGAGGGATATCTCACAACTTGTCACTTTGGAATAGTTAGGAGCAGTCTAGTGGACTTAGAAGACCATAGCTCTAGGTTTGATTGTGCATGTTTTAACTATGATTGTTTGAAATAAGTCCGTATATATTCTTACAAAACTCTTTCAAAAATTTCTAAACTCCAAAAACAAACAATTTTTTACAAAAAAAATAAAATAAAATAAAAAAATCACATTCTTTTTCTTCTCCTTTCTCTCATTACATCATGGGTACCCCACCTCGCAAAACTCTTGCCGAACTTTGGTACCCACAACCAGACATTACTTCCTATGGTTCTTGTTCTGGTCGAATTTCGAACGACCCCTCCATGCCCAAAATTTCTTTGAAAGATCGGATAGACGCATCTAAGACAACCAATTGGACTCCGCAATCCACCTTGTATCAACCATTTCAACCTTCACCACCTTCTTACGTTGATACTCCTTTTTCGAGTCCTGTTGTAACTCCGAAATCCATGTCTACTGCTGAACATATTGAACAATTTCGTAACCGATCTTTCACTTCTTTCACCACTGCGAATTTTTTGGATCAACAATTCCATTCACCTTCTTATCCAAATGTTGATCCTACTCCTGTCCAACCATTCAATTCCTACCAATCCTACCCGACTTTTGCATATTCCCTAGACATTGCTTCTACACAGCCATTTGGGAGTTTCCAGTATCCAAACAACTTTGAATTTTTACTGAAACTCCTTCACAACCCATGTCTAGTTTAGAACGGGTGTTAGAAGACTTTAGGGTAGTGTCATGCCAACAGATGATGGATATAAATGCGTCCATGGCCGCCCTCATACAACCTAGTGACCCGGTAGCTAGTTCCCAACTAGCTCCACATTTCCCAATTTATGACGAGGCGGTTGGACAGATTGATAATTTGAGTGGTGAGAGTGAGCTATACACCCTTCCAAATCAAACCTACCCATCCCCAATTGAATCCCGCAACTCCGGTTTTGAATATCTATCAAGTGTTCCAAATGATTCACCAGTTGAAGATAAAACGATTAATGAGCTGTGCGACTTTGTAGTGTTTGATTTGCCTAATTGTGAAGGGTCCCTTTCAAGTGAAACCATCACCAATCCTTTTGATCTCTACACCTCCACTCTAGAACCTAAATTGATTGATACCCATGCTTTTGTTGAGGTGTCTGAGAAAATTAATTTTCACTTGATTAAGGATATTGACGCTGAGAATATTTTGGATGATGAACCCGCAGATTTAACTGAATTTTTCTCTCCAATTCATCATCCCGAGTCATTAAATGTTTCTCCCGAACTTCATATGCGTCTTGATTTTGATGAGAATTGCATGGATAAACTAAATTTTGAGGAAAGTGTTGAGGAAATTATTGAGGATGAAGCAGTTTTACTTGAGGAGTCGGATTTTCCAATTCATTCTATCCCTTTCATTGACTGCGCACACCCTCCTGAATCTTTAACTGATACCCTTCCTCAATCACTTCCCTCCATCCTCGTTCCTACCTTGCAAGAAACCGTTACACTTTCATTTTCAATGTCTGGTTTACCAAGTTCAACGTACCCATGTTTTCTCACGAATCTTGAGTGATTTGACCTCATTTCTCAGTGGGTTGATAGATTAGCACAATCACTTTTTACACAACAGTCATTACAAATTGTGCTAATTTATACACTCCATCTCCACCCTCAAGTTCGTATTCAACTTCTTTCTTCCACTTTCTCTGGTTCTTCTTCTAATCTTCCTTTAATGATAGCGAGTATTTATGAATCACAATCCGATATTTTAAGTTTGATAATTCTAGAAAAACAACTTGATTTAGACTCTTTTGAGAATAAGGTAGATGATCTTTACGAGTCTCCTACCTCCATAATTTTTGAAAAATCAAGTGTGTTTAATTCTGGCGCGACACTTATTGACATTGAAACGTTCAATCGGACCATCGATGAAAGTTTCAAAGATACTTTCGCCGACGAACTCGCATTCCTAAACGACACGGATTTTGTGATTAATCAACCGCTACCTGGAGAAATCGAACCACCACCATTTCTTCTTATCCCATACGAGAATGTGACCATTCTTCCCATTCCTAATCATCCACATTCTCGTCTCCGTTCACCATTATTGTTTCGTCTCTACAAATCGAGACGTAAACATTTTCCATTACACCACTTATCTTTACCCCATTTCTTCCTGACTCTATACAACTTGTTCTTCCACCAACCGGTGCGCTTCACTGATAAATTCTTCGAATGGTTGGTGTTGACTTTTGGTCTTTGCAAAGCTTGGCATTGACCAGTAACTTTGACCCCCCTCTTAAAAAAAATAAAAAAAACAACAAAAAATAAATAAAAATAAAAAAAATGCTTAGCATTGTTTAACTTAAGTTTAGGAGGGGTATAATTTGGCTCTTGAAAATAATTTTTTCTAACTCAAAGTGGTGAGCCAAAAATAAGTTTGGGGGAGATTTTCACGATCATATTTCATGTCCCCGTTAATAAATTTTTTCTCCCAAGTCTATAAGTTTATGAGATTTAAAAAAATGGCAACAGTGGAAACAATGTTTCACTTAAATTTGGGATGGACCTTTTTGTGTATATATTTTTTTTCCTTTTCTGTTAATAATAAAAAAATAAATAAAATAATAATAAATAAACAAACAGGGGAGTACCGGCAATTTTGACCCTCTTGGTGTAGCCTGACAGTGAGGACACTGTCAAGTTTAAGTTTGGGGGTGTGCTCGGTGGTTTTCTTCCTTCGCATTCATGTGTATATTTTTGCATTTGCATACTTATTTTAAAACCCATAAAAATCAAAAAATTAAGAAAATTGAAAATTTCAATTTTGGCCATATTTGACTCAAGTTCAACATGACGGTTGACTAGTTTCGAAAAACTAGATACTAAACTTAGTAAATTAAAAAACCCTAAAAATAACCTTTCTTAAAGTTTAACTGTAGAAAATATACGTCTTTATAGTTTATTTAGAAATAGGCAAATTTTGAGTTCAGTTCTTGGGCTAAATCGAAATAAGGGAAGAGTGTTGAAAACTCTATTTGAAGTATAAGTCTGAAAAATAATTCTGAACCTTAAGTCCAAATTCTGAAAATATATACCCTACTTTACGCACTCACACACATCTTGAAACTTGGGATAGTAGAAGATACCTTGAAATGCTCTTGTCTAAAATCCTTAGTATGAAGGAAAATAAAATAAAAATATAAGAGGTGAATAAAGAGATAAAAAATGAACACTGGTTTTGTAATTGCTTAAGGCAGCATAAATAAAAAAATATAGCGGGGGTGCTTTATCACCTAGTGCCTTAAACCAACTGGTTTGGGAGTCACTGCTAAGCCTTAGGTATTGCAAGACGAGGAATTACGCCTAAATGCGCAAGCACATTTTGTAATCGGTCGTTTAGTACCTCAAGAAGTATTAACGGTCGCATGAAGGATGTGTGAGCAATTTCATCTAAAATTCACCAACTAAAAATATTTTGGAAGATGGACTAGAATATGATAGCTTGAATTGAATTTCCAAGTATAGGGGTGATATTTACACACACGTAGGGGTATATAATTGGAGTTTGGAGGAGAGATAGAAATAAAATATAGGGCTTATATCTTCAGTAGAAATGATAAAAATTCCTGAGTTAAGATTGCGCCTTAGAAGGAAAACTTAGGAGATGCTGAAAGCTTTATAAACTTGCAAAACGTATATGATCTTAAGATAAATGAAAAAGAAGTGTGAAAAATACGGGTTGATGATTTCTAAGTTGAAGATAATAGATTTTCTTGCTAGAATACTGAATTGAAAAATTGGAGTCAACAGCCAAATTGTTTGGATTTTGCGGGTAGTATCCGCTGAAAACCCTCAGGAAACAACACTCCTCCTACTAAGGACACCTAGAGATTTAACGGCTTATTGCACGATCTCAGTGCAATCGCGTTCCTTGGGAAAGTGAGGTTAGGAATTTTTGAGAATAAAATTGGCTTTGCTCGGGACGAGCAAAAGATAAGTTTGGGGATATTTGTTCATATCAGATTTTTGCATTTTTATACCGCCCATTCTTAATCACATTGCATATAAATAGGTGCTTTTGATCCATGTCTGCTAAGTAGTTGCAGGTTATAGGTTCTCAGCTCTTTAGAGTGAGATTCGTGAAAAGTCGCTACAAATGTGGGCCTACGACCAATAACAGATGAATACTGATCCGCATGATGCCGCATACCTGTTCAAGCGGAGATCAAGGCAAAAGCTCACATCATTCTGCACTGTTGGAAATCTGGAAGGAAATAGAAGAAATTCTAAGAAACCAAATAAAAAAAACAGAAGATAAAAGCAACTTGAAGAAACCCTGAAGAATGGGCCCATGAACCCACCAAATGGCCGCGGAACCACGGCAAAACAGGCTCTTCTGCCGCGGAACCGCGGCCGTGTTATGCACGTGTCGGTGGCAGTGGCAGTACTTTGACTCGGTCCTCTTGGGGTAGTTTTGTAAATTAGTGATTGGATCAAAATGTAAACCTAGGGTTTCTTATCTATAAATAGGAGAGCTCAAGGCCTCTTTTAGAGTGCCTCTTTTAGGGTGCATCTTTCTTAGATGCCTCTTTTTAATTCTTAGATCTAAATTTTAATTCCAACTGTAATGCATTGTTGAGAGGTCATCAATAAAATAAGTTTTATTTTTTTATCTCGCATTCTTTTATCTGAATTTTAATTCCTGCAATTTTTTATCTGTTCTTTTTTTATCTGCAATTTAGTTCATCTATTAAAATTTTAAAAAAATGAATTTTATTGTTATCTTCCTAATGAGTGAGTAATTCCTCACTTGTTAGGGATAGGAGAGGGAAGGTTTGAGAGAAGGAAATCTCTCTCACTCCTTTCTTTGCCCAAATAATTTTAATTAAGGACTCTCTTTAAGTCAACCATAATCCGCTCACTACGGCTCCCTATCTTACATAATAGCGGTGATTCCCTAGTTAGACCGGTTGTGGTTGAATTAACCGGAGGTTAGGTCTAAGAGCCAAGAATGGACTGACAAGAACGAAAAGGAAGAAACTTAGTTTCTTCCTAGTCGTGCTAATCCCCGTTGTTGACTATTACCCTAATACCTATATTCTTAACTAGGGCATTGAAAGAAGTGCGAAGAATCCTTATTTCGAACTAACCTAATCATAACCCTAAGCCTTTATATCAATTTATTCTCATTCTTAGATCTTAAAACAAAACCTACCAAAGTTAGGACTTAACTCGTTAGCATTTAAAGAAAAGGACACCATTTCCCCGTGGATCGACTCGTACTCAACCGGCTAGCTACCAAGCGACACCGTCTTGATTGCGGTAAATTTAAACACAGAAAATCTCTATCAATCACGCAGCGGGTAGCTTCCTACCCAACAACGCTGTGGATCAAAAGCCCTTCTCACGAGGCCACCGAGTAGCTTCCTGCTCGGTCCATCCGCAGTGGGTAGCTTCCGGCCCAACAAACGCTGTGGATCTAAAGCCCTCGTCTCGAGGACACCGAGTAACTTACTGCTCGGTCTATCCACAGTGGGTAGCTTCCTGCCCAACAACGCTGTGGATCTAACGCCCTCGTCCCAAGGCCACCGAGTAGCTTCCTGCTCGGTCCATCCGCTGCGGGTAGCTTCCTGCCCAACAACGCTGTGGATCAAAAGCCCTCCTCACGAGGTCACCGAGTAGCTTCCTGCTCGGTCCATCCACAGTAGGTAGCTTCCTACCCAACTACACCGCGGATCAAAAACCCTCCTCACGAGGCCACCGAGTAGCTTCCGGCTCAGTCCATCCGCAGCGGGTTGCTTCCTGCCCAACAACGCTGTGGATCCAAAGCTCTCATCACAAGGCCACCAAGTAGCTTCCTACTCGGTCCATCCACAGCAGGTAGAGTCCTGCCCTGCAAAGAAGCGGATCTAAAAGCCCTCCTCACGAAGCCACCGAGCGGATTTCTGCTCGTCCTATCAATCAGTTCATACTCGAGGCGCGATCACCACCTCGACTCTGGGGAAAAGGAGGATACCGACCTTCCTACACTTAGCCATCAATCGACTCGTACTCGATGTGCGATCGCCACCTCAACTCTGGGGAAAGGGAGGATGCCGACCGTCTTACACTTGGCTATCGTTCGACACTACTCGATGAACGGTCAGCAAGTGTGGGAAGGGTGGACACCAGCCTAACACTCGCAAGATAAAGATACTTATGAGCTAAAAATACTTGCTGAAGGGAGATTCGAATGAAAAGTATACGATCTAAAAGTACTTGTGCAGTGAGCAGACATTTGGGCAAAGGAAAGAGGTGTACTTTATTTTAATCAAAAATAAATACAAAGTATTCCGGGCTCCTTTATAATCAAAAATAAATACAAGATATTCCGGGCTCCTCAACCTTACAAAAATGCCCGGAGGCTTACAAAAATTTAAGAAAAAAATCATCAAGGAAGGAAAGCGCAGCCCGCCCGCTCGACCGAGATCTCACCCTGCTCGAGGCCGCCATCGGGGACCAAAACTGCGACCTCAGGGTCGGCACTTCCACCGACAGCCTCGGCGACTTCCCCTTGCGGCGCTTCCTTGGTAAGGAGGTACTTGGCGTGGAGCTCGCTGCCATCGAACCCCGGCATGGACTCCTTGACGGCATCGAGGGCGATGTGCCACACGACGGATTCGGTGAGATCGGCATAAAATTGGTTGGACGTCTTGTAACCCTCCACGGCCTTCGCCGCCTGGCTCTCGGCGAGCTTCACCGCGTCTATAGCCACCCAGACATCCCTCTTGAGGGTGTCCCTCGACTTCTTCAGCGCGTTGTAGAGGCGGTTCACCTCCTCCAACTTGGCTTGGATAGCCCGGTTGGACTCATCCAGGAGCCGATGAGACTCCTTCAGCTTGGAGTTCGTCAACCCCTCGTCGACCAGTCGAGTGTCGGGGAGAGCCGCCTTCTTCTCCGCCTACCGCAGTTGGAGGCGGAGTTCCTCTTCCCATGAGGAGGATTCGCCCGCCTTTTTCATGGCCGGGGATACCTCCTCGAATTCCATGGCGACGAGGAGAGCGCAGTGATGAAAGACCTGAGAAAAGCAGCAAACGGGTTAGAAATCTAAAACCGAGAAAACAAGACTTAAGAAATTTTAAGAAAAATCAAGAACCGATCTGAACCGCCTCCTGCGCTATGGCGGCCACCTGGGCCTCCATGGTCCCCCGGGAAATCTTACCCCCGGCTGCCTGCTCCATGTCTGAAAGTAAGCTGTCGGCGACGGAGAGCCCCGAGGGCACCTCAATGCAAAAGTCGCCCTCCTGCACTGGCCGGTAGAAGGTGGCCGAGAGACCGTCCGCTTCAGCCTTTTGAGGAGGATTTCGGCGGGCTCAGCCTCCTCCTCCTCCTCTCTCGCCCGGGGCGCCGGGTCCCACGCGTGCTTATGACCCCCTTTCCCCCATGGCGTTCTTCTGGGGTCGGGGAGCGGCGGAAAGTGTCACGCCCCGCTTCCCAAAAGAAAGTGAAGGATGGCGTAGTATGGTCCGCAACCTTACTGTATTGAAGGTGGTCTATTCAATACAGTTACGTTAAACGTATGAATATCTACATGCAGGATGTCTACCAAAACAAAAATAATAAAAGCGAAAGGCATTTATTTCCATTAACCAAACTTTATTACATCCCAAAAGAAATAGTAAAATAAACGAAGTAGTTTAATTACATCGAAAGAGAAACAAAAGCCCTAAACATGTGGGCAACAACAAAAATTAAAACTAGCTAATCTTCCGTCGTCAAGTCTGTGTAATCTTCATTTTTTGGCTCCACACCTTGATCCTCGTCATAAAACTCATTCTCATCTAACGGACATTCCAAACATAGAGAGAAAAAGGAAAGTACGTCAGCGAGTAACACTCGGTTAGGATTGTCTCATAAGAAGTAAAGGTATAGAAACGAACAGGTGTATATAATGTATGTGTACAGGCATGATGTATATGGGTATAAGGATATGAGGTGTACACAAATAAGACATGTTAACAGAGATATATGTGAATATGAGTATGTTGTATAAGGTGCATGTGAGTAAGGGTAGGTTGTATAAAGTGTACGTAAGTAAGGGTATGTGGTATGAAGTATATGCCAGGTAAAAGGTCGCATTAGTTTTGTTCCCCTCCGAATCACGGCGCGACGGGGACGTCTTGCCTGAGATTCGGGGCAGATGCTAATTGGACCCATCCGTCCACCTCTCCGAAGAGGCCAAGTTGATTTATGACAATGTGTATCGAAGGTCTAAACGGATGCGGCCGATGTAGCAGACTTCGTCAGATTCCCCCTCGTTCGAGGGGTTTTTGATTGTAGGGACGCTCTTCCTTGCAGACGCAAGCCCCTGCAGTTAATTACTCTACCGCATCGCGGTAACAACTTTCTCCTTCTCCAGATGGTCACTTCGTGTCGTGGGTGTTTGTTTTGTTTGTGGTTGCCCGTGGATTGTATACGGAGACTAATTTATGTGGTCGCCCGTAGGACGTGGATTAGTCCAAATCGGTATTTTCTTAGATTTGGGTTTGGGGTTTTGGTTTAAGAATACGTTAGCCTTATTTGAGACTAAGATCAACTTAAACGTTTGTTAAGGATACGTTAGTCTAATTTCCAGACTAAGATCAACTTAACAGGATCGTTTAGATCCAACAAAAGAGCATTTGGGGGCTCTATTGTTTAGTTTAGTGACATTTCGGTCAATTGCCAGTTTAGGGACATGGTGGTCCATTGTTAGTTTAAAGACATCCCGGTCAAGGTTAAGGACATCGTAGTCCGTGGGTTTAAAGGGACCCCACAGTCCAGGTTAAAGACATCGTAGTCTATAAAGTTTAAGGACATCGTAGTCCATGAGTTTAAGGACCCCACAGTCCGTGAAATGTGTGGTTATCGGGACCCGTCACCTCTTTGAAAATGTTGAGGAATTACAACGACAAATATCAAAGGAGTGAAGAGATGTACTCTTGAACCAAAGTGGATTAAGTGATCTGTACTCCAATTTGGAACTAGGATCAGTTAATTATATTGTGAGCACGTTGGCTCAGTTGAGTCTGAGTTGAGGACTTATGGCCAACTTGGGCTAAGTCCAATTGAATTTGAAATGTTGGCCCTTTGTTGGACCATTAACACTTGTCTGGGTTCAACCCCACATTATTTAGCAATGCTAAACATTTTCATCTTTGATTTTCTCAATTTTGAGATTCATTTGGAGGAGGACTTTGGCCTCTGGAAAATTAGTCAATTTGGCTAAAAGTAGTGTTAAGCACTAGAGAAAACAGTGTTAAACACTAGAAATCAAGCTCTCAAATTAGTTTTAAACACTATGTAAAAAAGGGTTACGTGGGGACACGTGAGGGCACCCAAAGGTAGGGCCAGATCTCCTTTATTTTATCCTCAAATCTACGAATAAGTGTTAAACACTTTTTATATTTTCGTTTTGAGCATCACGTGTTAGCACGTGATGGTCATCTGTGCGCTGACTGTTAAAGCGTTTGCTAAGGGGTCATGTGGTAACACGTGAGAGCGCCCAAAGCTTAGATTTCCCTTGCTTTTATTTTTTGTGTTTTGTAGGTCACGTGGGAGCACGTGAGGCGTTACCTCAGAACTTTTTCCTTCTCATTTTTGGGGATCTTTTTAGGAGTCACGTGGGGACACATGACCTTAGTTCTTTTCATGTACAGAGATCTTTTAATTCTCTGTAGGGTTAAACTCTAATCATGATTTTGGAAGAATTAAATTCCTATTATGAAAGAATTAAATTCTTATGTAGGGTTAAACCCTAATTTCTTTTAGAGGAATTAAATTCCCATATATGTAAAAGAATTAAATTCTTTCATAGGGT
Organism: Agapanthus africanus; assembly: GCA_030015575.1. Classification (NCBI taxonomy): domain Eukaryota; kingdom Viridiplantae; phylum Streptophyta; class Magnoliopsida; order Asparagales; family Amaryllidaceae; genus Agapanthus; species Agapanthus africanus. Next base: position 887,860,662 of record JASDDO010000024.1, on the reverse strand, counting down.
GAAACCCTAATTTCATTTTTTAAGAGGAATTAAATTCCTGTGAATTTGAGAGAATTAAATACTCAATATAGGGTTAAACGCTAGTTCTGTCCATCTTGAAGGAATTAAATTCCCGTAGTTTGGGAGAATTAAATTCTCATATAGGGTTAAACCCTAACTTTGTTTTGAGAGAATTAAATTCTCTAAACTCAATCCCCCCTCTAAGTTTTGGATCTGCATGGCAGGATTTAAACCCGATGAGAATTAAATTCTCAACTTATGGGGAGATGTACTCTTTGCAGATCTTCAATCAGAGGAAGAACTAAGTTCTTTGTGCAGAAGAGTTAAACTCTTAGATTTGAGAATTAAATTCTCTTTTTTGAAGTTTTGATCCCCTTTCTTTTCTCACCTAGGGTTTTCTTTGTTGAGAATTAAATTCTCCTCTCTTTTCTTTCTCTGCTTTTTGGAAATTTCAAGATCCCAAAATCCTCTCTCTTTCTTTTCTCTTGGCTCTTATTTATAGGAGAAGGAAAAGAATCAATTTGTTTAGTAAATCTTTCATTGAAAGATTTATTTGTTTTCATAATCAATATGATCCTTTAGATCACTCAGTGAATTTTATTCACCGTTGGATTTTAAATCCAAAAGATATTCTGTTTGTTATTTCTGGTGAGACTTAGGGAAATCTTTCCTTGTCTAAAATCTTTCCATAAATTGGTGATTTTTAATCACCCTTGGATCTTTAACCAACGGTCCCCATAATTCTTTTCCATTTGGAAAGATTTAGAAGCTTTTAGAATTTAATTCTATTAAACCGTAAGGCTTTCGAAGCCAGTCACGTGCTGACACGTGACCCTTGGTCACGTGTGAGCACGTGACACCCAATTGAGTCCTCTTCTCAGCGTTTATTTACGCTTCAGTTTTAACCATCACGTGTCAACACATGACCATTGGTCACGTGTGAGCACGTGATACCTCATTAAGGTATTTCCTTGAGCCATTTGTTTTTATTTCTGTTTTAACTATCACGTGTCAACACGTGACCATTGGTCACGTGTGAGCACGTGACCCTCAATCGGGTCCTTCTTTAGCCGTTTGTTTTTATTTCTGTTTTAACTATCACGTGTCAACACGTGACCATTGATCACGTGTGAGCACGTGATACCTCATTGAGGTAATCCCTGATTTTTAATCAGGGAACAGTGCATAGCATATTTGCTCATAACTTTTGATTCCGGATGAATTATGAAGCCCATAATATATCAAATCGAAGGGTTTTTCGAGATGCTTCCAATATCATTAGAATTTAGCTATTTATCATTTGGAGGTTTGTCAAAAAATAGTCCGGAAGATACTGGTTCGCATTTTCTTAAGCGTATCACTGCCGTTTGATACCTTGGGCTCTTTTACGCAGAAATTTTTTACGGGAACAAGTTTGTTAAACAAAGGTCCGGATACTCGAAATTATTCCTTTGTGGCCACGGAACAACAACTGGGGAAGTGAAATGTACCGTTTCACATCTCGGGATCATGGTCGAGTAGTAGGAGAATCCGAGTTCCACATCTCTTTGCCTAATCAAACTACCCATCCCCGTTATTCGGTGTATAGATTTTGACGAATTAGAATTAGTGCGTATATATCTAGGCATGGAATTTCCACATTGTATGCCATCCACATATTGGATCATTCGCCCTCAAGTAGGGTTAGTATTCGTCCGAATATCGGGTTAGTAGTCATTCACACATTGGACCATTCATCCCAAAGATAGGGTTAGTATACGCCCGAATATCGGGTTAGTAGTTGTCCACACATTGGACTATTCACCCTGCCTGCAGAGATCCTCATATATAAGTATTCCATACCTAGCTCCATGCATTCTAACCCTAACTGTATCATGTGTCATGTATGTCATAAACTTGTAATCAAACAGTTGATCTGTAACGTTTCTGAAATCGTTATGCAAATTTTTCCGTTTTAGGGTAAAATAGTCGGTATTTTCCGTTTTAACCCGATTGTGATCAAACCTCTGTACAGACTTGACTGCGCCTAGTTTAACTAGAATAGTGCTAGTGCACGGGTTTTGGGAGTCAATTGGAAGTTTTGGTTCACATAGAATTTTTCCCTAATTAAAATATTATTTTAATGTGTTATTTATGCACTTAATTAAAGGTTAAAGTTTGTGCATTGTTTTTGGCCAATTTTTCCTTCACCGCTTTTGTTCTGGCCGAACCTTCATGATGGATGTAGGTTTGATGAGTCATGCTTAATGTTTCTAGAATTGGTGAGTCATTTGATGAGGTGGCTTATGCATTCATTCCATTTTATTTTGGGTTAAGATATTTCATGTAGGATATTATGATAGATTTTCCTTATGGTCACTATTTTTCTTGCTTGTGCTCAACCCCCCCCCCCCCCCCCCGCCACTAGATGGCCGAGCACTTTTCCTTGGCTGCCCCATATTGGACGAACCCAATTTTGGGTGTGAAAAATTTGTTCATTGTAATTTTCAAATCTTATTTCACTTCACAACTCCAAATTCAATTCATACCCATTTTCCTTAAGCCTAAACTAGCATAGATATTCTTTAAAGACATCATTTCTTGGAGGCTTAAGTTTGGGTTTTGTTGCAAGTTTGATAGCATGTTTGTGAGGTATAAATCCTAGCCCAAATCCTTATTTGTTGTGTTTAATCATTAAGCTTACTTATTTAGATGTTTATTATAGCTTCAAGTTCATGTCTTGTTAATTCATGATTAAGTTTTTGAATTTCAAGTTAGGGTTTAAATTGATGTTATGGTTAATTGTTAATTGAAGAGTAGAATACTTAACCTAGTGGGAAATGATATTTGTTTAATTGCTAATTTGTCTAATTGAGATTTTTAGTAAACTAGTTTTTTCTAAATCATTTTTGGGTGAGATTAAAATTATGAAATTGGTTTGGATAGCTAAGTTAAGCTACTTTGTGTTGTTGGAAATTGCTAGCATTGTTAAATTTCTAAACTTGTGCTAAATTTTCGATAAAGTTGCTTACTAGCTTTTCTCTAAAATTAAACAAGGATTTTAATTGCCGTAGAGATAACATATATATTATTATCTACGATATTTATTGTGTTGTGAATGAGTATTGGTACGATTGGATTTTGGCGAGGCAGTTTTTATGTATAGGACCCTAATGAGGGTTTTGGCTATGTTTTTCCGGTATTTGGATTTCTTGGTTTTGCGACTGGATATTGTATTTGGGCGTTGGATGTTTTTACGTCAACGACGAGGGTTGTTTGGTTTTTTTGCATGCGTAGGCTATAGGTTCTAACCTATGAGCGCACCACGTGCCGTTTTTGGATTTCGGAATTTGATGTTAATAGCATTGCGAATTCATATTGATTGTAGGTACCTTCGTATGGATTTCGAGATGACGAAGCGTATCGACTATGGCTAAGCGAGGAGTTTAGCAGGTGAGTAGATTTATATTTACGGGGGAAGTCGGGTGGATGGCGTATAGCACCCCCGCAAATATTGATATGGAATATCGTATGATTATTTTATACTGATAAATGATATGCGACGGATATGATTATAGGATTTACAAACGATCATATGATAGAAGTTGATGCTAATGGACATATTGACATATGAGAATATGGAATGATAAATGAATCATGATGGCTACAAATTGAAAGAGAACAAGTGTGACGTTTATATAATGTGATTGCGAGATATTAATGTGATGAACGAGTATACGATGTGATATGATGACTTAGTGTGATATGTCATTTTATGGATTCGAGTTGATATGAGATTGTTGATACCTTTGTAGGTCCCCTGATACGAGACTGACATGGATGTGACCTGAGAGATAGGTATATTTATATGGATAATGTTTTACATATTGAGTGATATGCCGTACGAGACTTAGATCCGTACCCCCGTTGTTGTATAGGTTGATAGAATCCCTATTTGTTTATTGCCACCGTACGTGGATTACCGTACGCGATGAGTTTTACCTGTTGATTTATCCATACCCTTGTTTAGAGGATGCCGTACGATGGTTTGTACCGTACGTGATGTTGTGAGGCTGGATGTCGATTGATGGATTCACCGACTCGGATATATTGTAGACACGTATACCTTATATTTTTTAGCTGAAAATATACTTTATGCTACGATCATGTTATTCTCATTGCATTACATATACCTGTGGTAGTACACCTACACCATTATCAATGATGCGTATGTTACACTTACACAGATTTGCTGGTTCACACACTTCATCATCGATAATTGCTATGTCACTACACAGTAGAATTGCTATATCATGCTATGATATATTTGCTATGTTCATATCACTGTTCCACGTTGCATGAGATATACGGACATGCTTACATCTTGTTATGTGTTGCATACCTTACTACAGCTACATGCACATCATGCATACATACTGACATGTACACCCACATATCTTGCTATAGCTGCATATACCCCTAAGTGGTATTCTATTGACATGTGATAACGAGACGTTGATTTTTGTACTATTTCGCTTATGGAATGAATCATACATACTTGCTTACATGTAGATACTTATACCTTGCTACGGTTACATATACACCCTATATGATGCTGCACTTGATTTTCGGAGGATTTAAAAACCGCATGATATATTTTAAAGCTGGATTCATTTAAAAGAGCGGTTTTCCCTTGATATGCTCATATTGTTGTTTATGTTGCATATATTAGTTTTCATGGATTTACGCATTTAAATATGGATTTCATGTGATTTATGGATTTGAGAACCATGGGGGTAGTTCAAGAAAACTATGTATTGTTTGAAAACCCGGTTTCTCTTGATATGATATTTCAGTGCGTCCACCATGAGATTTCTCGGTTCTGAGATATGAGATATATACCCGATGCGAGGAGTGAGCGGGACGTGTGCGGGTATATAGTGGAGCCCGGTACGGTTCCCCTCGGCAGGAAGTTCGCAAATGATAGGCGATGAGCCTGGAAGGCTGGGCAAGTACCTACCGGTGATAGTATTTGAACTCGGCGGTTATCGTGGGGATACCGACTGGAGTGATGTACAGACATGACATCAGGGCCAGTCGTGGGGGTGGCGCCTGAGGCGTGAGGATTTACGTATCGATACTAGACACGGGTTTCATGATGTTTCGAGTGTCGAGGTTAGACACTCAGGTTTCCATGATTTTGTTGTGTCGCGAGGGACACATGTTGTTTTATATCCTCATATTTACTTGCATATACTTTTATGATATTTACATGCAGGAGTTGTTGTGTTAGTGGGTGACACGTGAACGAGATCCACTGCATACATGCATTGAGTATATTGTTGGACGAGATCCACTGCATACATGCATTTATTACATTATTGGACGAGATCCACTGCATGCATGCATTGATTACATTGTCCTGCATACATGCATTGATTATATTGTTGGATGATATGCACTTGCTGTTAGGCTTTTATTATGTGTTGGCACATATGCAGATACGGTCACCCTAGATATCATAGTATTACCTTTATGATATAGTTGACCTAGAAATCGTTATTTATTTCGATTTCTATCTGGTGATGTTTTTATATTCACGAGTTGGCAACTCACCCCCGTTGTGCTACAGTTCTTGTAGGTTGTCCGCATGAATATGTTGCGGCATCGCTGGCACACAGCTGTTTTCGGATGACTTGCTTATGGTAGGTGGTACATGTTGGATCGTGCCCCTCTTGTATTCATTATTCATATTGTATCTAGTCACTATATCAAATCAGAAACTACTAATTGTATATGTTGCAGACTTAGAAGACTTATAGTTGCGAGACTTGAGCGATGGGTTTTATGTTCGCTTTTGGGGTTGATGTCTTACTTTACTTTATTTTCTTATGTGGATCTTCGCCGTTGGGCATCGTATGCTTGTTTTTTTATACTTGTGGTGGTTGTTTCCGCCGTCGGGCGTGATTTGCTCCCGTTTGGGAATGTTTTATTATATTCTGTGTTGTACCCGTTTTCGGGGTTAGTTTTTACAAGGGAGGTGCTGCCCAAATTTTCAAAAGACAAAACATGATTTACCATATCTTTATTTCAAAGCTTTACCTCTTTATTTCTTAAAAAAGTTTAGATTTCTGGGTTTCAGCTTACTTGAATTACATTACGTCTGTAGACGTCGCGTGATTTAAGTGCTGGTCGCGAGCTAATAGTTTGGGTCGTGACAGATCTCATTTAATATGGCTTTCCACAACCACTCATTTTATCTTGTTATCTTTTTAAGTTTGCAAGGCGCTTCATATCATTTTATAGAATGCTTAGTTAATAAAGGATGGTAATGTTTAATGATATTTATTGTTTATAAGAAAACCATGATATTTGGAATATTTATCATTTTGAAGCCCATAGTATTTTACCGAGAAAATATCCTTTTAATAAAAGGTTAAGGTATTTATTTTAAATTTTTCTTTTTATAAAGCTTTAGATAATTATTTGGAAGAAAAAAATCGTTATAAGATTTATGGTCTTTGTTGAAAATAGCCTCTTAGTAAAGGTCAAGATATTTAAATGAAATTATATCTTTTTAGGATGGATTGAGATATTTTATTGTAATTAATAATTTTATAAAATTATAGTGTTTTAAGTTTGAGGTAACATTTTAGAAAATATGTTCGTGTTGGCAACCGCTGCACATGGGCGGCAGGATTTGTGTCTTTTTCAGGAACGATTGCCTATCAACCACGAGATATTTACGTAAAACATTACCTTATTAGGGTATTTTATTATAGGTGATATTCTACAAGAACAACTCAGCGTTGACAACCACTGCACATGGGCAGCAGGATTTGTGTCCTTTTCAGGGACGATTGTCTAGAAACCACGGGGTGATTCAGGTAAAGTGTTCCACTATTAGAGTATCTTATTAAATTTTAGTTAATATGCTAAGAAAAATTAATATAAAAATATCCTCTCGAGTGAAAGGGGCTAAGATGAAAAATCATATCACCGTTATTTAGATTTAATATTACCCCCTTTCAAAAGGTAAAGGGATTTAACAAAACTAAAATAGTTGGTGGATAAAAGTGTAAGTAAAAATATATCGTTTTAGTGTCTAAAACATTTATTCTAAATATCTTATCTCATATGGATATTTTAAACATATACAACATTTTAATAAAATGAGGGTATTTTGTAGAAGTAACCTATTTCGCGATCTTATTGGTAACATGGGTAAGTGGGTGTACAAGAAAGGTAGATTGATACCCCATGAGATATAGCTTCAAACATATCATATTCCATGTAGGATGAGGGTGCAATATTCACGCATATATAGGTAATTAATTAAACCATTTTAAACATGGGGTCAAATTCTTATCGTTAAGGGGTACAAAAATAGGAATGCAAAAATATTTTAACATCATTTTAATATAAGGTTGGAGATTAGAAGTTGAAACTAAGGTCATTAAAAGAAGAAAGGTGACCAATGAGTGGTGAGAGGTGAATCCTACCTTTGGTTAGAGTTGGATGTCGATGAGTCAAAAACGTAGGCTCTTACTAAATTCTCAATAGCTCAGCGCTCGGATTTTTCCTCGATACTTGGGTGGAATCGCAGCGTCGGCGCCGTCGGTACGAAGGCGTGGGTATTTTTATCAGAATTTTTGGAGTTCTGAGAGGTGAGAAATCATTGTTTGAAGGTCTCTATTTATATGGTCTTTTCCCCAACAATAAAATCCAAAATCTGTTAAAAAATCCCTAAAACCCCGCGCCCAAATGATTGCCCATGATTAGCCGCCGCCGCCGCCTCCTCATCTCAGCCATTGGATCATGATCCAACGACCTTGATCTCACTGCCTGCACGCCCACGTGGCCGCGAGAGGAGACCACGCGTTTTCGCGTGGTCCCTACCACGTAAGCGCCGCCGGTGGTTCTAGGCCACTGGATCTTATATCCAACGGTCCAGGATCAAAGGTGATTTAATTTTTTTTTAAAATAAAATCTAACTGTTTATTATAAATTTTTTTAAAACCGCATTTGTTTCCAAAAATTGTTTAAAATAGTTAAAAATATAGAAAAATTTCAGAGAATTTATTTTATTGTTATCTTTAGTATAAAAATGATTTTGGGTTAAAACTAAATAATATTTTCATATCTATGATATTTGTTAGTTAGTATAATTATTTAAAAATCTATTTTTTCCTTGGAAATATTTTAATTACGAAATAATTATTTTAATTGATAATAAAAATATATAAATTATTTTAAGGCATTATAAAATTTTATTAAAATATTTTAAGCCTAGAAAAATATAAATAGATTTTAGAAAATTCCTTTAATTATATTCAATGCTTTGAAAATTACTAACATTACTTTTTAAAAAAATAAAAATATTTTTCTATCAACGAAACACGTAAATAATTATTTGATACTAGAAAATTAAATAAAAGATGTTTTATTAGGTATTAGAAAACACAGTCGTTACAATCTACCCTTCTTAAAATAATTTCGTCCTCGAAATTTCAGAAGTTAGGACAATGAAAATCACCAAGAAGGGATTATCGTGGTTAAAAAAAATTTGGGTCTCGCTCTCTCGTCCCGTTTCCTCGCTTCCGCGTATGTCTGCCTAGTAGTTCTTTCTCTACATAACTCTAACCAGTTGGATTGTTTTGTCCCTCAAGATTTTATCCTTTTAGTATCCCAGCCAGTTGATGCTCGTAGGTTACGCCAACCCTTCCGTGATCTCGGAACGATCAAAAGTATGACTAGGGTCGCCAACATACCCTCTTAACTGCGAGATATAGATGTATTAAGCACGCCCTCCAAAGAAAATAGCAAAACTAGGCTATACGCAATCCCACCGTCTCTTTTCAGGATGTTAAACGGCCGATGAGTCGTGGGTTGAGCTTTCCGCGCTTACTGTATTGTATCACCATCTCCATTATTTCTATAATCATCTCAATCTACAAATTCTCCATCTTCAGTATCGTCCCAATGGATCGCCACTTTCCCCATATAAAATTTGACCCCTCTCATCTGCTTCATGTGTTTCAACCCTCCATGTCCACACGTTCTCCTTATAATAATGTCTCTATATCTTCAAGATGAACATTACTATTGCCAGCTCTATATATGGATAGGAATAGTTGCGTTCACGAATCTTTAGTTGTCTTGACGCATATGCAACTATATCGCCGCGCTGATACCTCGCACCACCAAGTCCCTTCCTCAAAAAATCGTAGTTGACGTTAAAACTTCCGAGTCTGTTAGGAATGGCAAGAATGGGTGTGATAGTTACGATCTACCCTCCTTAGAATAATTTCATATATGAAATTTCCAAAGGAGTAGCCACTACTAGGCACGGAAATCAGTAACGCTGTCATGAGTCCTCTTAGCCGCATGTGTTGCTCCTGGGAGTTGGTGTATCGCTTAATGCTTGGAAAGTCTCTGAAGGGTTTAAGTATAAAGAATCGGAAAATATAAAATCAGTAGTTGCTTCCGGATATAAAATTTTGGAAGTTGAAGGAAGGTTGTGAATTGATAGAAAACTTGAGAGATAGAACATAAAGGCAACTAGTTGAAATTACGGAAACTAGAGAAATTAGGGTGAGTCTAATTAAGATTTGCATCGAAGGATAAATAAGTATAGTGTCAAAAGGAAGGTTGAAAAGGAAGAAGTACCTCTGCTAACTTGCCCTGTGGCATCAGCCTTCTTGACTGTCATGGTGAAGGTCTGGCGTTTGGGTCCATTCCGTTGCGCTTGCTGAAAAAACACGCTCCTGTGATGGCAAGAGTGGTCCCTTTGGTGATGCCCCTTGACCGATTGGTTTAGTGGCGGAAATTGGTCGGTTTCCCCATCGTGGTGCCATATAATTAGCCGGCTTGTTGACGAGGCCTAATTGTCTCCCTCTCTAAGGACAGTCACCAATAGCATGATCCGGAGACCCACCGATTATGCAAAGTTTGTTCAAAATGCGACAGTCTCTCATGTAGTGTCCGGTTCTACCACAATGGTTGCATATAACGGCTAGTTTTCTTGAGACGGTTGGCCCTACTAGCCTCTTGAATTGCAACCCTCCGTTGAATTTGGAAGATGATTCTCTAGAAAATTGTCTTGTCAATCGCTTAACACCTGACGAATGGTCATTCTTCCTTATATGTTTCTATAGATCTTCAAAGTTTCGTTCTGCATCTAAGATTGCGTCATAGGTCGAAAGAGTAGCAGAAGATATGGAGGACTGCGTTTTCAAGTCCAACCCTTGTCGGAACCTCTTAGCATATAGTTCAGAAGTTGCCACCAGGTGATGCACGAACCGACTTAATCTCGCGAACTCCGAAGCATACTCGTCCACCGACTTATCCCACATGCTCCCAAGTTGGAACTGTATAAACTCTCTTTGCATCTTTAAGTGTGCCACGACTGGAAAGTATTGAGTATCGAAACGTTGTTTGAATGCTTCTCAGTCGATGGGCTCTTTCAGTTTACTTTCCTCGGCCTCCCACCATATCCTGGCATTATCCGTGAGTTGTAGTTTGGCAATGTTCACCCACGCATCCTTAGGAATTTGTGCGGCACCAAGATCATTGACTGTTCCCTTGAGCCATTCCTCAGCTTCTAAAGGAGTTTCCTTCCCTGAAAAGGTCTTGGGGTGAAGTGCTCTGAATTGCTTCACTCCCGCTGAACTTTGAGGAACTGGGGCTAGTGCCTTTCTTAAAATCTCTGCATGTTGCTGCCAACTTTCTTGCAGCTCTTTATGAAGGGCAGCTGTCTGCTGCTGCTGTTGCTCCAGTAGTCCTTACATCATTTGTAGCATAGCTGCTTGTTGAGCAGCGGCTCCATTTCCCTTCCGATTGCGGTTATGGTGTCGTCCGGCCATGATGATCTGAATCAGAATAGGTTAGGTTACAAACAGACTGAGGTATGAGACAAGATAAGAACTTGCATGAAAGAACAACAATTAATACAAGAGGAAAACTAATAAGAAGAAGAGAAAGAAACACAAGAGATATTTTTTGCTCGAAACTAAGAATTTATTATCCAACTTCAATAAGGAGAGTACAACTGAAAAGTAAGGTCATGCCCCGACTGCTCTACATCGTTTTATTCGGCCAAAAGAAAAAGGAAAAGTCTTATTAATTTCGATTATAGAAGTTCAACAAGTTGCAGTAGGCTCTCTCACTAAGAAAGGTACGACCATTCCCACAGTGTCTTGCGGGGACAACTGCCTGAGTTTCTTCGGCCTCGAGTTCCTCCTCACTCGAAGCTTCGTCTTTCGACTCATCCACGGCAAGAGCCTCATTCTCATATTCCACCCCTCTAGGGTCTTCTTTTTCTGTGGAAGCCACCTCATCAGGATCATCTTCCATAGGTTCATCTTCTATAGGATCTTCTTCTTCGTCTTCGGGGTCATTGGCCATCATAGACTCCGGTGCTGCAACATCGACTTCCTCATCCTCCAAGTCATGGTTAGAAATAACTGTCTGGGGGCCTAATATTTCATCATCCGAATATCCAAGTGTAGACTCAAAGGTGATGTCTGACATGTTGTCCTCATCCGAAAGATTTTCCATGACCTGAGAAGAATGGTCATGGTCAGATACAGATTGTCAAGGAAAGGACAAGGGGTATGGAAAAAATTATGAAATTGATACAAGTGGATGAGATTCACAAATATAATAAGTCAGTTAACAGTTTCATTTTAGTACACAAGAGGACCAGCATGGGCCACCACTAAAACCTGTCACACCCCGTTTCTCAAAAGAAGGTGAATGATGACATGGCATGGTCCACAATCTAACTGTATTGAAGGTGATCTATTCAATACAGTTACGTTAAGCGTATGAATATCTACATGCAGGATGTCTACCAAAACAAAAATAATAAAAGTGAAAGACATTTATTTCCATTAACCAAACTTTATTGCATCCCAAAAGATAGAGAAATAAACTAAGTAGTTTAATTACATCGAAGGAGAAACAAAAGCCTTAAATATGTGGGCAACAACAAAAATTAAAACTGGCTAATCTTCCGTCGTCAAGTCTGTGTAATCTTCATTTTTTGGCTCCACACCTTGATCCTCGTCATAAAACTCATTCTCATCTAACCGACATTCCAAAGATAGAGAGAAAAAGGAAAGTCCGTCAGTGAGTTACACTCGGGTAGGATTGCCTCATAAGAAGTAAATGTATAGAAACGAACATGTGTATATAATGTATGTGTATAGACATGATGTATATGGGTATAAGGATATGAGGTGTATACAAATAAGACATGTTAAAAGAGATATATATGAATATGAGTATGTTTTATGAGGTGCGTGTGAGTAAGGGTAGGTTGTATAAAGTGTACGTAAGTAAGGGTATGTGGTATGAAGTATATGTCAGGTAAAAGGTCACATTAGTTTGTTAAACAAGGGGTCCGGATACTCGAGATTATTCCATTGTGGCCACGGAACAACAACTAGGGAAGTGAAATGTATCGTTTCAATTCCCGGGATCATGATCGAATAGTAGGGGAATCCGAGTTCCACATCTCCTTACCTAATCAAACTACCCATCCCCGTTATTCGGTGTATAGGTTTTGATGAATTAGAGTTAGTGCGTATACATCTAGACATGGAATTTCCACATTGTATATCATCCACATATTGAATCATTCGCCCTCAAGTAGGGCTAGTATTCGCCCGAATATCTGGTTAGTAGTCGTCCACACATTGGACCATTCACCTCCAAGGTAGGGTTAGTATTTGCCCAAATATCGGGTTAGTAGTTGTCCACATATTGGACTGTTCATCTTGTCTGCAGGGATCCTCATATATAAGTATTCCATACCTAGGTCCGCGCATTCTAACCCTAACCGTATCATGTGTCATGTATATCAAACAGTTGATCTCATTTAATATGGCCTTTCACAACCACTCATTTTATCTTGTTATCTTTTTAAGTTTGTAAGATGCTTCATATTATTTTATAGAATGCTTAGTTAATAAAAGATGGTAATGTTTAATGATATTTATTGTTTATAAGAAAACAATGATATTTGGAATATTTATCATTTTGAAGCCCATAGTATTTTACCAAGAAAATATCCTTTTAATAAAATATTAGGGTATTTATATGAAAATTTTCTTTTAATAAAGCTTTAGATAATTTTTTGAAGAAAAAAACATTATAAGGGTTATGATCTTTGTTGAAAATAGCCTCTTAGTAAAGGTCAAGATATTTAAATAAAATTATATCTTTTTGAGATGGATTGAGATATTTTATTGTAATTAATAATTTTATAAAATTATAGTGTTTTAGTTTGAGGTAACATTTTAGAATATATGTTCGTTTTGGCAACCGCTGCACATGGGCGGCAGGATTTGTGTCCTTTTCAGTAACGATTGCCTATCAACCACGAGGTATTTACGTAAAACATTACCCTATTAGGGTATTTTATTATAGGTGATATTCTACAAGAACAACTCCGCGTTGACAACCGCTGCACATGGACAGCAGGATTTGTGTCCTTTTTAGGGACGATTGTCTAGTAACCACGGGGTGATTCAGGTAAAGTGTTACCCTATTAGAGTATCTTATTAATTTTTAGTTAATATGCTAAGAAAAATTAATATAAAAATATCCTCTCGAGTGAAAGGGGCTAAGATGAAAACCCATATCACCGTTATTTAGATTTAATATTACCCCTTTCAAAAGGTAAAGGGATTTAACAAAATTAAAGTAGTTGGTGGATAAAAATGTAAGTAAAATATATATCGTTTTAGTGTCTAAAACATTTATTCCAAATATCTTATCTCATATGAATATTTTAAACATATACAACATTTTAATAAAATGAGGATATTTTATATAAGTAACCTATTTCGAGATCTTATTGGTAACATGGGTAAGTGGGTGTACAAAAAGGGTGGATTGATACCCTATGAGATATAGCTCCAAACATATCATGTTCCATGTAGGATGGTGGTGCAATATTCACACATATATAGGTAATTAATTAAACCATTTTAAGCATGGGGTCAAATTCTTATCGTTAAGGGGTACAAAAATAGGCATGTAGAAATATTTTAATATCATTTTAATATAAGGTTGGTGATTAGATGTTGAAATTAAGATCATTAAAAGAAGGAAGGTGACCGATGAGTGAAGAGAGGCAGATTCTACCTGTGGTTAGAGTTGGATGTCGATGAGTCGAAAACGTAGGCCCGCACTAAATCCTCAATAGTACCGTGCTCGGATTTTTCCTCGATACTTAGGTGGAACCACAGCGTTGGCTTCGTCGGTACGAAGGCGTGGGTATATTTTTCATAATTTTGGGAGTTCTGAGGGGTGAGAAATCAGTGTTTGAAGGTCTCTATTTATAGGGTCTTTTCCCCAACAATAAAATCCAAAATCTATTAAAAAAATCCCTAAAATCCCATGCCCAAATGATTGCCCATGATTAGCCGACACCGCCTCATCTCAGCCGTTGGATCATGATCCAATGGCCTTGATCGCGTCGCCTGCACGCCTACGTGGCCGCGAGAGGAGACCACGCGTTTTCACGTGGTCCCCACCACGTGGGCACTGTCGGTGGTTCTGGGCCGTTGGATCTTGTATCCAACGGTCCAGGATCAAAGGTGATTTAGTATTTTTTTTTAAAAATAAAATCTAACTGTTTATTATAAAAAAAATAAAACCGCATTTGTTTCCAAAAATTGTTAAAAATAGTTTAAAATATGGAAAAATCATGGAAAAATTTCAGAGAATATAATTTATTGTTATCTTTAGTATAAAAATGATTTTGGGTTAAAACTAAATAATATTTCCATATCTATGAAATTTGTTAGTTAAAAATCTATTTTATCGTTATTTAAAAATCTATTTTATCCTTGGAAATATTTTAATTACGAAATAATTATTTTAATTGATCATAAAAATATGTAAATTATTTTAAGGCGTTATAAAATTTTATTAAAACATTTTAAGCCTAGAAAAATATAAATAGATTTTAGAAAATTCCTTTAATTATATTTCAATGCTTTGAAAATTACTAACATTACTTTTAAAAGATAAAAATATTTTTCTATCAACGAAACACGTAAATAATTACTTGATACTAGAAAATTAAATAAAAGATATTTTATTAGGTATTAGAAAACACGGTCGTTTTTGAAGGCTTGGACGGTGGAGTTGGCCTTGGGGCCGAGCTCGGACCGCGTCGGGACGAGCTTGCGCCCCCGGCCTTCCTTCCTTGCATCTTGGCGGCCATGGCGGCTAGAATTTTTGAATGGTCCATGGGCTCTGCGAAAAAATAACATACAAACAAAAGGTGGTTAGCGACACCGACAAGGCGAAGGAAGTTAACGAAGTCTAAACAGATCGTCGAAGGCCCTAACTTACCCAGAAAACATGCAGGACTGAATCCAGCCCAGCTCAGTGCCTGCTCGGATTGCAGAACATCCGCCCGCTGGATCGGTTTCCACTGGGACACCACCCTCGCCTCCGGGGAAGTCGACTGCTTTGCCCTCGGGCAGTCGGCCCTGTGCCACTGTGTAGGCACAGGCTAATCCTCGCCCTCAGATGACCCAACGAATACAAACTTCTCCTTCCATTAGTGGATGTAAAAAGAGATGACTACTACCCCCGACCCGGCCGTCCCACCCTTACGTTTTTATACGAAAAATAACCTCAGCTCGGCTCTTTCTTGCTGGTGCCGGGGTGATTTTTATAACAAAGAAAAGACACAAGGAGGGTCAAACTGAAGGGGATCTGATCGAGTTTTAACCGGACCAGAAACCCGAGAAGGATTCTCTACGAGTTCGTCGCTAGCTGGCCCAGGGCAAGACGGAATCAACGAAGCACCCCACAAACCTCGGTTGGGAAGGGCAGACGCATTCCTGCCCGGAACGCTTCCAAATACAGGGCAATCTCCTTGCCCTGCACCTGGTCTGCCCGCTCACCTTCTCTAGCTAAACGGATGGAATAGCTAGAGGGGATGTGGAATCAAGTATAAATCTCGGAAAGCTCGTCCAGACTCTTTAAGACGGTGGGCGCATCACGGGTGTTCCCGATGCGCACTTGGAGGCCCTTGTCGCCACCCGACGGCGAGTGGCAAAGGCAGCCCTGACTCTAGGGGGAGCTCGACATAGAAGACGTAGCAGAAGAGGATCCCTCTTGGCAATCTAAAGCCAAATAAGAGGAAGACCCACTGGACTCGGCCCCAGCAACTAGAGCCTCATCGTCCTACTCTATTCTTACTACCTCTACAGACTCCTCGGATGATGACATCTAACCTGATTTAAAGGAAGGGGCTCACCGAGGAAAAATCAACAGAGGATCCGATCTAAGAAGTGGAGCGACGGACAATCTTCAACAATGAAAGAGAATTAGAGCAAAGTGTCCGCCCTAGGATGGTCCCCTCCTATTTATACACCCCAAAGGAGAACATCCTACGACCCAGATTGATTCCCGCCAAAATGAAACGTCGCGCCTAAACAGCAGTCGAAGGTGTAGGCTACGGAAGCGCCCCGGCCATCAATCCGTGGCCAAACGCGGAACAAAAACTTTTAAAACCCGGCGCTAACAGAACCCTAAACGACGGATCGTACCATTAACCCTATACTAGTTCTATGAAAAGAGTTTGGAGAGATTATACCGATCGATCCGTGTCTTTCGGTCATCAACCTCTGTCCCAAGCTTCTCGCGGCTTCCTTGATCAAGTTCGTTCTCCGGTGTCCCTCGTCGAAGACGATCCACGTCGAGGATTATTAATACGGGCTCCCGTTCAAAACCGAAGCAACTAGGGCATCCAGTTTGCTAGCCTAAATACCCAAGGTGAAGTAGAGAGAGTGTGTGATAATTTTGTCTCAATACACCCAAGAGTTCTCAACTCATTAGATGGAATGGGTGGAGGTTGAAGAAGAAGCCATTGTAGGAAAGTTGTGAGCTCAAGACTTGGCTAAAGAAAAAGAGATGAAGAAATAAGTCTCTGTTGTTTTTCTTGTGAGTGTGCTATTGTGTGTGTTCAACTAAAGAAAAACCCCTGCTCAAAATATCTGCAACTTTCCTCAAGCCATCAATGCATCATGAATCACACAAGACCCAACACCATGAGTCACAAGTTGCACATGCTACATTCAATGCTCAAGGCCAAGACTTGAACTCACAATTTCCACCAAATAAATATTAATCCAAATGTTTAATCAAAAAAGAGAATGGCAACTTCTAAAGTAAACGTGTAACGAATTATAAGAACACCCCCCATCCGTATATACATACCTGCATCCGTATTCCGACTGAATATGAATACTACGAGACGAAAATAATCCAAGAATATAATACTAGGATCTGGCTTAAACCAAAGCCCACTAGTATTATCCGTTCGATCATGATCCGTGCACAAGTGCACGTATATGATCGAACCATTCCATAAAACCATACGGCATCTACAACGTTTCGACCGAACCAAGGAAACCCTCTGTGTGGGACTCTAAAGACTCGTCAATACGCTGGAAGTGGGTTTAACCACAAGCATGTCAGTGGCACTAGCTGTACGTAACGGCTACCCAGGTATTGAGCGAAAGGGAGGCCGACGAGCAAACTCATCCTGAAACCCTACTGAGCCTGACAGTGACAATATCCGTACAGTCCGTTCCGTTCATATATGAGTATCGCATATGGAGTTTAGAGGGTGGATAAAATCAGACCACTAATAACTTGACATTGAGTGTCGGTATGAAGCCTATCACCAACTAAGAAACTACTGATCCGAATCAGTAATTCTCGTCTACCCCGGCCGAGGATTTCTGCTGATGGCCACCCGTGCACACCGTGACATCAACCCCCAATATACCGGGAGAGACGAATCCCCTAACGATCCGCTCACTGCCTCCATGTGGCTCGGGACTGTACCCAACTAAAACCTGTTTGCACGACTCCTTTGAGCCGTGGTATGGTAGTAATCAAAGCACAGTAGGAACTCACACGAGACAAATGATGATCTCAGGTCGATGGACTAACCTGTACACATGTCACCAAGGAACTGCTATATGACAATAGGTATAATACCAACTAGCATGTTCCGGCGAGTCCGTCCGGTGTACTCATAACCCAATGAGTACCTGTATACATCTTAGGTGAACCAACTTACACCAGTGGCTTGTGATACCGACCACTGCCCCTCGTCGGTGTCTCGATCCGTATACACTAGTCTACTCTTGGAGTATTGATGCCCAGTCTCGAAACTCCCACGACTAGGGACACATTAAGGATGTTCTTATAGACCACCCAATTCTCATGTATATGATCGCCATCATACTGCTGGTAGTCAAGAAAGAAACCTATGGGCTCTATCAACATGTAATAGTGATCTGTAATGTCACCTGAAGCATGTACATAATGATAAAGACAAACAAGATAGCATACTATCATCTCGAGTAAGACTGTTCTACCGGTATAGGTCCTCCCTTAATCATTGCAATCACGTGCCTGCGATCCAATAATTAACTTGAGGGCAATATAGCCAACAATCTCCCACTTGCACTGAAGGCTAATTATTGCGGTGTCGCATACTCACAGCCCTTGAGATACCAAACACCCAACTTCTCTATTAATCAGTTTCACAAAGCTCGTTTGTAAAACTATTGCGTTCGATAAATAGCCTCAGTGAATGGATCCGCTACAATATTTCTTTCTATGTCTCTCTTTATCTCAAGTTCGCGGAGAAATCCATCTCCCGAAATGAGCAATACCTGTCTTAGAATGTGTCTAGAAATCTTATGGGACCCAGTTCACAAATGAACTCCAAATCCAGTAAAATTCTTAGACTGTATCGTCAACTGAATTTAATCAGTATCCTGTGCCATGCCTCCCTCAGTATACGCATGGACCACCTGTTCAAACTACTGCCCTCAAAAGAGGGAAAACTATAACTCTGACAGTCACTCTGTCATCCAAGTCACCTTAGAAGCCTGGAATGATAATCGTCTCCAGAAGGAGGATGCCGTTACCAAATCCCTAGAACATCCACTTATGTTCATAAACTGCTTCCGGACGTTTCTCCATGATTGGATTGATATATCAACTTATTGTATCTAGTGCAAAAACAACATCTGGTGTGGTACTTGACATCTCATGATTGACTCAATTGCCTAAGCAAGTGATATGCCAATCATGCACATCCCTCTCCCTTTTAGTCTGTAAGACACCTTCAGAGAGGGTGACTCCATCACCTGCAGGTACACCACCATACCAGGAGTCGTCCATTCTAAAATACCTTTAGAATACTGTCTAAGTACCCAGATTGGGAAACTATCCAAATCTAGATCTAAAACCATAGATCCAGTTACGAGAATGCCTTATATAATATCCATATCCTATGTGGAGAAACCACTGTGTAACAACCACGGTATAACCGATCGTAATATAGAAATTTCACTTCCTACAAAGTGTATATCATCCAAATACCAGGACATCACACACTACTATCTTCTTAGCAGGTCCGTCTCCTATTCTGATGATGTCAAAGCCTATGACTGTCAAATCAAAAATAGATGATCTATCTCCGCTATATCTGTTTTAGTCTATAAATAGACACAAGCTTCTTGTCCACTATGCTTCCGCTGCATCCACTGACTACAACAACCCTCTGGCAGATTCATATACATGTGCACTTTTAAAACTAATTCAGAACGACGCAATATTCATTCTCTTGCCGGGTCTCATAGTCTAGAACAGCGGTAATGGCAAGTCTGGGTAAACAAGAACCTCCCTGTCACTATCTTTGAGGATACCGAAGTACCTCTCGGGTGCCTGAGCTTACCCACCATATCTGCGGAGTGGCTAATGGAATGTCAAACTCGATTGAATCTTTAGGTTCTATTAAATTTTCAGTAATCGTTTGTGGTTCTGGAATCACTTCAAGATCTACCATACCCCCACTACTGTTTTCTGAAAAGCACCATTTTGCTAAAACTGTGGCGAGTCAAAAACAATATCACTATTGATCTTCCAGATGGTAGAAAGTTAACCCTCGTCATAACCCGGGATAACCCACAAACTGCCATTACAGAAACATGCCTTGAGTTATCCAGAGTCTGGTTTTAAGCATAAGCCGGACAACTCCATATACCTTAACATCGTTAAGACATGAACCATTCTATATACAATATAGAAATAGAGGTACTAATTTAATTGGAACCAGATTCAAATCATGCAGCTGTCTCCAGTGCATGTCAACCAAATGGAGAGAGGCCGATCAGCATTACTCAACTAGGAGTGCATCCAAATATGAGTAATCTGAAAGAGAAGCAAGTTCTCAAAACCATTACTATCAACTGAATACCAAACACAAGTATCTTCATCTTCGATCACCTTGAAGAATCCTGATACTTGCAACACATGGTTCTCTACTTTATTCTTATACCTATAAATTCTCATAACTTAGACCTTGTATTTCTACGAAATACCTGTCTAAAACTGGAGAAGTCACAAATAAACAAAATATAGTACGAGGACCAACTCCTCTGTCCTAATGGACACTGGACAACATACAATAGTTTGTATAAGTCCGCTGAGTTGAATAACTCAGACCCTGTACGTCGTAGGTTGAAAACTGTACTATGGTTAAGAAGAATTACACCGCTGTTTAATGCTCCTTACCTAACCATCAACTGATATAGGTAAATGTCATGGACATAATTTCAAAAAATTATATCTCACTTTATAAAATAAAC
Organism: Agapanthus africanus; assembly: GCA_030015575.1. NCBI lineage: Eukaryota > Viridiplantae > Streptophyta > Magnoliopsida > Asparagales > Amaryllidaceae > Agapanthus > Agapanthus africanus. The sequence continues at coordinate 887,839,978 of JASDDO010000024.1, read as the reverse complement.
GTTTAGATATATCAATCTGAAATTGGTGCATAACAGCGGATATTCAAAACCAAATATCTTCCATCAGGCAAAACCCCAGGAGATTTCCTCAAATATCACCAATTACAACGAATTCCGATATATTGAGAATATAATCACCTAATTCCCAATAACTTACTCCCACTCATCATCTGTAAAACCATACAGATGTGAGAATCAAACCTGGTAAATACATACCGTGGAGTAAGGATCTAATTGGGAAATCAGTTTTCAATTAACAACGCATAGTGAAACTGAAACATAAAAATGTTTCGAAAGGGCGGCCGGGCATTCCCAGTAATGTCTCTTCCATTATCCAGATTCATGACTGTAACCGTATATTTCTTTGCCATCTCTCCAAATCCCTTTATTTGTCTTTACTCATTACCTTCTGTACACCATTCTTAGGCTAAATGGTTTTCTTCCTTCCCTACCGTTCGGCTTCAGCCTATAGTTTGGAAGAAGACTATCCAGTAAGCGTAATAGGTATACTCTCCTAATCCTAGGAGTACTCGCAACTTGAGAGAAGATAAAGATAAAAGACAACTGAATAATCCTTATTCTATTTCTCCTGAACCAGAATCCATTCTCGAACTGGAACAAGTTTCTTCGAGTTCGTATATAACTATACGATGGATTATCCAACAAGTGTGGATCTTCGTAGTGATACGGGGTGTTCTGGAGAAATGCAAAGGTGAAGTAGGAGTGGCGATGAAATACGTGGTTTGGTCGTGAATGATAGCAGTCGCAATTTACTTTGCCCTCTTTCTAATCCCTTTATTTATCTTTACTTATTACCTTCTGTACACCACACTTAGGCTAATTGGTTTTCTTCCTTCCCCACCTTTCGACACCTGCCTATGGTTTGGAAGAAGACTATCCAATAAGGGCAATAGGTGTACCCTCTCCTAATTCTAGGAGCCATCACAACCTGAGAGAAGGTAAAAGGAAAAGACAACTGAATAGTCCTATTCTATTTCTCCAGAACCGGAAACCATTCTCGAATATGAAACAAGTTTCTACGAGTTCGTATGTAACTATACGAGGGTCATATCCAATAAATGTGGATTTTCGTAGTGATACGAAATGTTCCGGAGAAAAGCAAAGGGTAAAAGTAGGAGTGGCAATGAAGTATGCAACTCTGACAATCCAAAAGTCAATGTGTTTTAAGAAGGTTCGGTTAACTTGGTTACTGAGTTTTAGTCTAGGGTCGGGACATGGTTGTTCACCGCCGAAAGATGCGACCGGGACGTTGGGACGTCTGGCCTGAATTTTGGGGGCATATGCTGGTTCTATCCGTCCATCTCTCCGAAAATACCAAGTTGATTTATGGCACCGTATATCGGAGGTTTAGACAGATGCGACCGATGAACAGACTTCGTCAGATTCCCCCTCGTTGTGAGGCCTTTTTTATTGTGGCGCAAGCCCCTGCAGTTAATTACGCAACCGCATCGCGGTAACAACTTTCTCCTTCTCCAGATAGTCACTTCATGTCGTGTGTGTTTGTTTTATTTTCGGTTGCCCGTGGATTATATATGGAGACTAATTTATGTTGTCGCCCATAGGGCGTGGATTAGTCCAAATCCGTATTTTCTTAGATTTGGATTTGGGTTGGTTTAAGGATCGTTAATCTTGTTTTAGATTAAGATCAACTTAAACGTTTGTTGAGGATACGTTAATCTAATTTTAGACTAAGATCTACTCAACAGGATTTTCTTTAGTTTATAAGGACATTGCAGTCTATTGGGTTTAAGAACATCATAGTCCATGAGTTTAAGGACATCATAGTCCATAGTTTAAAGACGTCATAGTCTATAGAGTTTAGTTTACGGACATTACGGTCCATTGGGTTTAAGGACATCATAGTCCATGAGTTTAAGGACCTCATGGTCCATAGTTTAAAGACATCATAGTTTATGGGGTTTTGGTTTGGCGGTTTGGGGAATGTGCCAAAAGTTATTGGTTATTGGGGCCCTCCATCTCTCTGAAGACGTTGAAGAATTACAACGACATGTATCAGAGGTATGGAGAGATGTACCCTCGAACCAATGTTGGTTGGGAGATCTATAGTCAGGTTTTGGACTAAGACCAATTAAATAGATTGTGAGCACATTGGCTCAGTTAATTTGAATTAGAGACTTATGGCCAACTTGGGCTCAGTCCACTCAGTTCTGAATAGAATGTTTGAACACTTGTTTGGACTCAGTCCACTCATTTTGAATAAAATGTTGCACATTTGTTTGGGCTCAACCCTTTTTTTATTCAATAATACTGAGCATTGATTTGGGTTCTGACACCCCTTTTTCTTTTTGTCTTTTATTAAGTGTTGAACACTTTTTATGGCACTGGGGCCTTATTTACATATTGCTTTGTAATTCCTTAGCGTCCACATGAGGAGCACGTGGAGCGCCTGGCGCTGAGCGCTAGACCGGGAACGCTACGACGCTTCTTATAAAAGGGCGCCCATGTGCGGAGCACGTGGAGCGCTTGACACTGAGCGCCAGACTTGGAGCGCTAAAGCGCTTATTATAAAAGGACACCCACATGAGGAGCACGTGGAACGCTTGGCGCTGAGCACCAAACTTGGAGCGCTAAAACGCTTATTATAAAAAGTCGCCCACGTGAGGAGCACGTGGAGCGCTTAACGCTGAGCGCCAGACATGGAGCGCTAAAGCGCTTCTTTTAAATTGGAGCGCTAAAGCGTTTCTTTTAAATTGGAGCGCTAAGGCGCTTCTTTGGCAGCTCTGATTAATTCTGTGCTCTGAGAATTAAATTCTCGGTTTATAAGAGACTTTGTCTCATGGATCTACGAACCGGGTTCTTCTTTTTGTGAGGAGATGCTTTGATCTCTTCTGTTTTTTGTGCAAGACTTGGTCTTATAGATCTGTGATCTAGGAAAAGAACTGAGTTCTTCTGATGTGAGATTTGAACTCTCAAATATGGAGGAGATGTTATGATCTCTCTACCTTTTATTTGCCTCAAAGAAAATTTCTTCTTCTTAAAGCTTGCTCTTCTCTTTTTATTTTCTGAGAATTTGAAGTTTATGGCGGTTCCTCTCTTTTTCTTCTTTCGATTTGAGAACTTATGGGGAGGTTTCTGTCTGTGCAAGACTTGAAGTCTTGGGTCCTTTATATAGAGGAGGCTAACTTGTTGAATCAGTTAAGGAAATCTCTTACTAAGAGATCTCTGATTGATTTGGGGAATGTTTCCCACCGTTAGATATTTGATCTAAGGGCTTCTGTTTTACAGCAGATAGTTTTCTTGTTATTAACAAGATTGTGAAAATATTTTCCCATATAGAACTTATTCTGTATCTTGGTGATTTTTAATCACCATTGGATCTTTGATCCAACGGTGCTCTGATTTACAGGGCACAGTCTTTCCTGTTTGGAAAGATTTTGAGAAGTATTTCCTCAACAGAATTTTATTCTAGTAATTTGATGATTTATCATCTTCGTTGGATCTTTGATCCAAGAGTTGAGAACTTTTAGTTCTGGCGCTGGCGCTCTCGTGATTTGCACATGAGCGCTGCCTCAGAGTCTTTGACTCTTAGCGCTGGCGCTCTTGGCCACAGCGCTCTCGTGCTTTGCACGTGAGCGCTGTCTCAGAGTCTTTGACTCTTAGCGCTGGTGCTCTTGGCGCGAGCGCTCTCGTGCTCTGCACGTGAGTCGCTGCCTCTTTATTGAAGGTGTCTTTTCGTCTTCTTTCTCTACTTTTCCTGAGTCAAACTTCTCTTTCCCAATGCATTCTCTTAACAGTGCTTTGAAACAGTTCCATCAAGCACAAAATTTTCTGTGCTTAGACCTAAATGTCTCTCTTTATAATTTAAAGCAATGCCTCTCTTCTCTCTCACTTTCAGAGAATTATCTTAACAGAGAAGAGCTATGACTTGTAATCGTCCACATGCTCGCCGGCAACTATAAGAGATGCCTATTGAGGAAATCGTTCCTCGTTTTGCTGCACATTTGGTGAACCCTGCTCTTTCGGATGACCAATGCGATACGGTGTTGTACGAGCTTTTGACTCATAGAGGATCTCCTCTCCCCATCGGCTCCATTTGGCTTCGGATGATCTTCTTGTCCGTGCTCGATGACATCCCTCCTCATCCAGCGGAAATGACTCCGGCAATGCTCGACGCCGCAGAGAACAAGATCATGTGCTTTCACGAGGCACTTTTGATTACCACAGCTCAGAGGGATCGCTCTGTTCAGTTGCTAAGTCAGATACGGGCTCAGCGGGTCATCATGTCTGCCTTCGCTGACGGGCACGGTGCGGACCGATGGGAAGTGATTGTTCGTGAAGATCACCGCTTTGACATGGTGGAGAAGGCAGAGAGGGCGTTAGATAATTTTATCCATAGTTTTGTGAATCGCTGTACTTTCGATCCCATATTTGGTGATCTATTTCCTGTAGAATAAAATATTCGATTAAATACTTTCTTTTTGTCGTTGACCACCAAGTGCCCCCTTTCTAACACCTGTTCTTTCTCTGATATGTGCATGTGCATATATGAATGAGCCCGATTTCACACATATCTGTAAACGAAACTTAAACCGGTGTAAACAGGAACAAATAGCTCTTGGCCGGAGATTTTGGCGGGAACAAATGCCCGCTACTATTTTGCCCACGTAAGTATGTACGTGGGTGAAGTAGTGCAGAGTCATGCATGGCCATAAAATTGAGGGCTTATGAGACAATTTTAGGGTCCTTGTAGCCTAAAACTTCTTTCATCTTCATAAGCCGTAAAGGTTTCAAGAAGATTATTTCTCCCTACGAGACGATAGGATCTCGTAGGTGCGAATTCTCCCTAGAGAACGTGAGGATTTCTAAGTGTTTATCGCCTCCGTGAGTCGTGAGAATCTCACTCGGGTATTTTTCCTTACGAATCATGAAGACTCGTAAGTGGCTTCTTTGTTTCATTGGCGAATGCGGCCCGTAGATGGTAGATAATTGTCCATCTTGTCCTCTTTATGGGGTAGCGATGGCTTAGGAAACAGGTTCAGGTCTGCCGCCTAAGACTTTTCAACTTTATGAGCCGTGAGGGTCTCATAAAGACTTTTATCCCTACGAGTCGAGAGGATCCCGTAGGTGTATTTTCTCCTTAGGAATCGTGAGGATTTCTAAGTGCGTTTTCTCTTGAGAGTTGTAAGGATCTCACAAGAGAATTTTCTCCCTTACAAGTTGAAAGGACTCATAAGTGGCTGGTGGATTGACTTGTTTCCGAGTCGAAGCACTGCTCCGACGGGGAGGTTGTTTGTTGACGTGTTTCCGTGACGGGGTCATTTGATGAAGTGTTTCCGAGACGGGGTCATTTGCTGACGTATTTCCGAGACGGGGTCATTTGGATGACGTATTTCCAAGACGGGGTCATTGGATGATGTATTTCCGCGACGGGGTCATCGGATGACGTGTTTCCGAGACGGGGTCATTTGCTGACGTGTTTCCAAGACGAGGTCATTGGATGACGTATTTCCGCAACGGGGTCATTGGCTGACGTATTTCCGCGGCGGGGTCATTAAATGACGTGTTTCTGCGACGGGGTCATTGGCTGACGTGTTTCCGCGATGGGGTCATTGGCTGACGTATTTCCGCGACGGGGTCATTGGCTGACGTATTTCCGCGACGGGGTCATTTGCTGACATATTTCCGTGACGGGGTCATTGGATGACGTATTTCCGCGACGGGGTCATTTGCTGACATATTTCCGTGACGGGGTCATTTGCTGACGTATTTCCGCGATGGGGGCATTGGATGACGTATTTCCGCGACGGGGTCATTTGCTGACGTATTTCCATGACGGGGTCCTTAGCTGACGTATTTCCGCGACGAGGTCATTGGATGACTTTAGGTTTTCTGTGAACCGTAGAGTCTTGGAACTGGGGACTTTGCCGTGGCTCCATTTGGTAGTGGCGCGTCCGTATCCTGCTGGAATGAGGAGGAACGTCATTGCTGTTTTTTAGGCTGTAGATGTTGCCGTTGAGATCCGGCTATCTCTTTGACAGAGTCTGTCGGGGAATGTGGTTCCCTCTTCATTTATGCCCATGGATTGTATACAGGGGTCAGTATGGGCTCGTCTGTAGGGCAAAAAGTTTCATTTCATTTTTTTTATTTCTTTCCACGATGCTCTATCATTTCAGCTTTTTATATCGCGAAAGTCGTGATTGCCCAATCATTTCGGCTATTTTTCACGGTGCCTAATCATTTCGGCTATTTTTCTTTTTACTCGTTGCTTTTTATTGAGAGTTGCCCAATCATTTCGGCTATTTTTGTATGCATATCTTTTACTTGATGATTTTGTTGCAAGTTGCCCTATCATTTCGGCTATTTCATATGCATTTATATCTCGCTGACTTTTGCTGCGAGTATGGAACTTGGAATCTGATGCCAATCTTAGCATCAGCATCGCTGGGACTGGAATATTTCCAGGAGCGAATCATCATTTGCCGTGAAAGGACTTGGAATTTGTTACCGATTTAGGCATCAGCATCGCGACCACTGGGACATTTCCAGGAGCGAATCATCATTTGCCTCTGTCGATGTCGAACAAAGGTGGCTTAGCAAACAGGATTAGGATCCTGTCGACTAAGACTTCTGACTTCATGAGCCGTAAGGGTCTCATAAAGATGTTTCTCCCTACGAGTCGTGAGGATCTCATAGGTGAAATTTCTCCTTAAGAATCGTGAGGACTCTTAAGTGTGTGTTCTCTTATAAGTCGTAAGGATCTTACAAGAGCGTTTTCTCTTTATAAGTCGAGAAGACTTACAAATGTTGTTCACCAGGCGGGGAAATTTCGCGCCATTGGCAGAACTTGGTGGGGGAGACGTTTATTTGTGCTCGTGGATCGTATACAAGGGTCAATACTAAACCGTTTGTAGGGCAGTTTAGGAAATGTGATGGCTTAAGAACAGGTGATCCATGTAGCTTAAGGCTTTTGAATCTTATGAGCCGTGAGGGTCTCATAAGAGGGTTCTCCTTACTAGTCGTAAGGATCTTGTAAGTGTAATTTCTCCTCAGGAATTATGGGGATCCCTAAGTGTGTTGCTCCCTTGTGAGTCGTAAGGATCTCACGCAAGTATTTTCTCCTTACAAGGTCGAGAGGACCTTGCAAGTGCGCATGAATTTTTTACGAGTCTGCGCCCTTTCGGGTTTTCACAAACTCGCTGGTAGCCCTGCTGTTTTTACTCGCGGAGCCCTTTCGGGTTTTCATCCATGCCCATCTTGCTTATGGACGTACCGTTTTTTTTTGTCAGCCCTAGGATACTGCAGTTTGTAGTAGTTTAAAGTCTTTTCGGTCCGTCGTTAGTTTCAAGACGTTATGGTCCATTGTTAGTTTAAGGACGTTTCGGTCCGGTAGCGATTTTGAGGCAAGGTTTCGCTAGATATTACTTATAGAGTTTGGGCTTGGAAAGATAGCGAGCGGACATAAGTGTCGTCATCTATCGTTGACCTAGGCCGTGACTCGTCAGGCGTAGTGTCTTTCCAGGAACCGGCCGTTTATTGGCCTGAAGGGTCTTTCTCCATACATGTCCATGAGTAGATAGGCCCCTCCTTGGTAGACTTTGTCTATGGTGTATGGGCCCTCATAGTTCGGCTCGAATTTCCCCCATTTAGCACGATTGGGGATCATAGGCCTCTTGACCACTATCATAAATTCGCCTTGGCGAAATGTTCTCAGCCTAGTCAATCTCTCGTATGAGCGGGTCATTTTTGCTTTGTAAGCCTCCAAGTTTTGCTGCGCCATGAGACGAGTTTCATCGAGGGTGTCGAGCTCCTCAAGCCGAAGATGAGCATTCTTTCGTCTGTTAGCTCATAATGAACCGCCACTCGTAGAGAGGGTAGCTCTATCTCCAAGGGGAGTACTGCTTCAGCGCCGAATACCAATGCGTACGGCGTTGTGTTTGTAGCCGTTTTGAACGTGGTCTGATACGCGCAGAGAGCTTCATGCAGTCTCTCGTGCCAATCCTTTTTATTTTTGGACACTGTCTTCTTTATGATCTTTGTCAAAGTCTTGTTGAAAGCCTCAGCTAGACCGTTAGCTCGGGGTTATAAATCGAAGAGTATTTCCATTCTATGTTATGCTGCTGTGCGAAGCGGCTGATTTTGTGACTTCTGTAGGCTGGTCCGTTATCGGAGATAATCCGTCGCGGGGTGCCGATCCGATAGAAGATGTGTGTCTTGAAGAAATGGAGGATGTTCTCCGTCTTCACTTCTCATAGCGGTACTACTTCTGCCCACTTAGAGAAGTAATCAGTTGTCGCCAATATGAACCGATGTCTTCTGGATGACGCTGGTTCGATGGGCCCAATTATGTCGATTCCCCACATTTCGAACGACCAGCTAGCCACCGTTGGATGTAGCGGGTTTGGGTGCTGGTGGATGAAGTCTCCATGAACTTGGCACGAGCGGCACTGCTTTGCATATTTGAGGCTGTCCTGAATTATCGTGGGCCAATAGTAGCCCATTCTTTTGATCTTCAGCTTCATCTTTGGCCTGGCTTGATGAGAACTGCAAAGTCCATCATGAGTTTCTTGGATGACACTTTTCGCTTCTTCCGGTCATAGGCATCTTAGCCATAGAGAGTCGAACGATCTCTTATACAGAGTATCATTGACGAAGGCGAAAGACAGAGCTCGTCTCACGAGCTGATGTCTTGAGGATGCATCTTCAGGTGCTCGACGGGATTTGAAGTTGTCTATGAAGACTTCTCTCCAATCCTTAACCTTTTCTTGGTCCTCTATTTGTAGGGCCGCTTTCTTGGTCGCTTCCTTTTCTTCAGACGACTACGGAGATATTTCTGCCGGTGCGAGAACCCGACGGCTTTGCACGAGATTCTTACGTCATCGAGATTTTCATCAGCCAATTCTTTAGCGAGCTTAGCTAGTGCATCAGCTTTGCTATTTTCCGTGCGCGATATGCTCTCCAGCATGTAGGAGGGGATTTGGGTCAGCAGTTGCTGCACTCTCTCGCCGTACTTCACTAACTCTGATTTGCATGTTTAATAGTCGCCGTTTACTTGACTAAGGACCAACTGGGAGTCTCCCTATATGAGGAGGTCTTCAACTCCCATGTCGACAGCGGTATCAAGACCTGCTATCAAAGCATCATATTCTACTTCATTGTTTATCCTTGGCTCTGTCAAGGAAATGGCAAAGCGCATTATCCCTCATTGTGGAGTCACGAAGATGAGGCCTACCCCAGATTTGATTATATGGGAGTTGTTCTTTCGCTTCTTCATGGAAGATGCCCCATCAAAGTAGAGTTCCCATCGGGTATCACTCTCTCCTCTCTCCCTGTCGATCGTGTCAAACGCGTGCTTGTCCGGCAGTTCACCATTTAGGGGTGAATCGGCAGGTATCGGATGCTCGGCGAGGAAGTCGGCGATGGACTGGCCTTTCACTGCTTTGAGGGGTCGATAGATTATCGAGAACTCCATCAAGAGGAGGGCCCATTTAGAGATTCGTCCTGTTAGTATGCCTCTTGACATCAAATACTTGAGAGGATCTACCTTTGATATGAGATGGAACTCATGCGCCAAAGCATAGTGTCTGAGCTTCGTTATCGCGAAAATTAACGCCAGGCAGTGTTTTTCGATAGGGGAGTAGTTGTTTTCTGCCCCAGGAGAACTCGACTCAAATAGTAGAGGGCTCTCTCTTTCCCTTGGTCATTTTCCTGTGCCCATAACGTGCCTAAAGAACCTTCAAGGGCGGTTGTGTACAAGATGAGGGGCTTTCCCTTGACCGGGACGGTCAGTACCGGCGGATTCTGAAGGTATTGCTTGATTTCATCCAGTGCGCTTTGACATTTGCGATCCCAGACGAACGGGGTCCCCTTCTTCATTAAATGACTGTTGGAGCAGTATTTGCCAGAGAGGTTAGCTATGAACCGTCGGATATACGCGAGCTTCCCTTGGAGAGACCGCGGTTGCTTGAGAGTTCTTGGTGAAGGTATTTCCATAATCGCCTTGATCTTCGATGGATCTATTTCGCTGCCTCGATGTCGTATGATGAACCCTAGAAATTTTCCCGAGGAAACTCCGAACGCGCATTTGAGAGGGTTCATCTTCAGGTTGTATTTCCGAAGACGTTGGAATACTACCTTCAGATGTTCCCAATGCTCCTCGTGTGATTTTCTTTTTACCACGAGGTCGTCAATATAGCATTCGACGATTTCACGTATGAGGTCATCAAAAATCTTTATCATGGCCCTCTGATAGATAGCGCCAGCGTTCTTCAGACTGAAAGGCATCACTTTGTAGCAGAATATGCCCAGAGGAGTCCGGAAAGCGGTATGCTTCTGGTCTTCGGGATGCATCTTTATTTGATTGTACCCTAATGACCTGTCCATGAAGGAGAAGACTTCATGAGTGGACGTGTTGTCTATCATTAGCTCGGTAACAGGTATGGGAAAATCATCCTTCGGACAGGCCATGTTGAGGTCCCGAAAGTCTACGCAGATGCGCACCATCCCATTTTTCTTCATCACTGGGACAATATTGACGATCCAGTCAGGATACTAAACTTCTTGGATAAAGCCAGAGTCGATTAGCTTCTTGACTTTGGCGTTGATGCTCATTTCAAGTTCGAGCCGCATTCTCCTCGGTGCTTGTTTGACTGGCTTGACGTCCGGGGATATCGCCAATTTATGCACAGCTATTTCCGGATCTAGCCCCGGCATCTCGGAGTAGTTCCATGCGAAGCAGTCTTTATACTGCATGAGCACGTCTCTTAGCGTAACTACCTGTTCTTCGGACAGCAACTCACTGAAGAACATAGGCCTCGGGTCGTTTGCCGTCCCCAAGTCAATTTTCCTTAGGTTGTCCGCCGTGGTATGTATTCCATCTTCCAACTCTTCTGGCGCTGGTGGAAATTCCGAGATCAATTCCTCTTCATCCTCATTTTCGAAGCACCAGGAGAGGTCATCCATATTCTCTGGCACTCCTTCTTCTGACAGCGTTATCACGTGACAGGTATGAGATCGTTTCCAAGACCGATGTTGATCTGGTTCTACTCTCGCCATATACGATGCTTTTGGTATATGCTTTTGCGGTGGGGTTACCCTCCAACTGTTGGATAGAGGGAACCTGTCGAGTTGATATTGGTCTTCGACCCAGTTTTTGAAGGAGAAGCGGTCTTCAAAAGGATGTCTTATCGCTCGGTGATAGGAGCAATAGTCCGAGTAATGAACCTCGTTTGCTTGATCGGGGTTCTTGGACTCCGGGAGCGTAATTATTTGATGTTTCATGACAAGATCGAATATCTTCCTTATCTTGTCTTGAGGGAAAGAATATGCTCGACCCATCTTCTTTATAAGAGACGGATCCCGGCTGCTCAATTCTCGATCGCGTGGCTTCTTGGACCCGCTTTTCCCCTGTCGAACGATTTTTCCGTTCTTTAGTTTATTTTTTCCTCCGCGTCGAGTCTTCTGTATGACGGGCTGGCGATGAAGGGCATCGTCGTTCTCCGTAGCCTGCTGAAAGAGGCACTGCGTCCTGGCTTTCTCGTAAATGGCCATTTCACGGTTGTGGTCATCCCGGACCTTTTGACCCGCTTCCCTTATTAGCTTGTCCATCTGTTCTTCAAATGATGGACTCGACATTTTTATGGTAGGACCGCGTTCAGGCTCGGCGTCAGCGTCTTTTAAAAGAGCATCTCCTTCTTCATTGAAGTCATGTATAACGTAGCAGCCATGGGATCGCTCCCGTTTCTTGGATTGAACATATCCAAGCCCGATTGTTTCCATTCTCCCGTTGGGAAATTTTCGCTGAGTTCCGGGGACGATCCAGATCCTGTTGTAGAATTGAGCTTATCGAGCAGTCTGTTTGAAGGGTATGCCTTGGCGTCTCAACAGCCTTTTTAATCTTTCTGTGTAGTATCTGGGCATACGGATGGGCCGGAGCCTGTCAAGTGCCGAATCGGCACCATGCCAGATTTCTTTCTCCACTTTGGTTTCCGCAGATCGATAAAAGAGGATTGCCTTTTCATCCTTTCGCCTAGGAGGGACGTATAACGTCTGTAGCTCTTGCACACTATATGTCTCAAGCGCATCCAGCTCTCTGTAATGCTGCCGCGGGACCATTGCGATTTGCAAATTCTAATCATCTCCGGTGAGGGCCTGCATCGATGGGCGGACCGAGAACACTGCGTTGACTTCGTCTTCAGAGTCACTACCAAAGACCCGAATAGGGGTAGACGGTCCCAGCTTGTTGCATTGGGGTGACCCCGAATAAACTATCTCTTCTTCCTCCTAGGTATCACTCCCGAAGACCAGAATAGTGGTGATAGTTTTTTGCTTATTCTCCGGTTTATGGCATCTTTCCATGCCTTCAAAGTCTGGTAGGAAGTACTTGGCATCTTCATACTTGCGGACTTCGTTCACGGAGAATGGGTTTAGTTCCCCCGTCACAATGTACTCGAGACCATCTTTGAAGTACTTCATACACTGATGTTGTGTAGAAGGGATGATATTGTACTCGTGTAACAGCGGCCTGCCGAGCAAAGCGTTGTAGCAAGTCTTGGCGTCAATGACGTGAAACTTGATATCGGTGACGAGTGACCTGAAGCGTAATGTCAGTATTATAGACCCGAGCATCCGTGATGACTGGGAGTCAAAACCGGAGATGGTAATTTTATCCCGAGCTAGGTGCTGAACGCTCATGCAAATTTCTTTTAGAACTCTGGCATTTAGAAGGTTGACAGAAGACCCGTTGTCAATTAGAATCTTCCCTATCTTAATGTCGTGGCAGTACCCGGTGACATATAGGGGGAGGTTGTGCTCACATGTCCCGAGGAAGAGATCTTCATCGCTGAAGGTAATGTCGGCCGTGTGCACTTCTTCCAGCTCGTCCTTCATCTTTTCTTTGGCAAGGAAGCTTGAAATTGGTCAGGCTCTTGTAGTGCTTTGATTAGAGAATCTCGCACCTCTTTAGACAACAGAAGGGCATCGAGAATGCTTAGCTGCGAGGGTATCTTTCTCAGATGCACCAGAACATTGTAATTCGCCTTGTTTTTCTTGGGCAGGTCCTTGGCTGCGTGCTCTTCGACGAATCGGTCATCGAGGGTTATATCCTTAGGGACTTTTCCTTCCCTTTATCTTTTTTGTACGATCCCTTGTTTGTAGGTCCGAGATTCTTTTCGGGCAACGTATGGTTGCGCAGCTGAATATTCTCACAATTCTTCGTTTCTTCTTCTTTTTCTGAGGTGGATTCTTTGAAGAGAGAACCGACGGCTATTTCTTCATCAGAATCGCTCCCGAAGGTGAGAAGTTGCGATCCCCTAGCATCAACCATGTGACAGTTGCCGGCAGTTCTTTTACGCTCATCTGTCGTGCTTCTCTACTCTCGACGAGTTTTGCGCTTCATCCGCTTGAACTATTGTCGGTGGGCAACATACCCCTGCCACCAGTTTTTAAAGGCCATGCACTCTTCGATAGGGTGTGTAGTCCTCTGATGGTATAAGCAATAGTTAGGGCATGCATCCGCTTCGTCAAGGGGTATACTGCCAAGAGTATTTTCTTTGGGAGATGGCATCTTCATTCCCATTGACAGGGTTTTAGCTGACTGTTTCCTTGTCTTAAGCTTGCTTTTGTTTGCCGCGGGTGCACTTTGATCTGGTTGGAATATTTCATGATCCATCTCTACCATGACTTCTTCAAATTAACACCGACGCCTCGCCCTTTCGAATATGGCCATTTCACGTTGCTGATCAGCCTTGCTCTTCTGATGGGCTTCGTTCAACAGCATGTCGATCATCTCGTCAAACAGTTCCAAGGGTTTTGGCTCCGATCCTGCCTCCAGCTCCTCTATGTTGTCTTCTAACGCCGAATGAGCTTCTTCTTCCTTTAGCGACAAGTAAGAGATCATGTGACAGCTTGCCATATAATTCTCAGATTCTTCTGACGAGTCATCTCCGTCGTTATTGTCGTTATCTCCACTCTCAAGGATATTGCTGAAAAATTCTTGGAGTGTGACCGGGGTTCGCGCCTTTTGGTTATATTCCTCCAGTGCGTCAATATGTTTTTGCAGGTCCGTGCGCTTGTCATCAGGCTTTACGGGCTTTTTAGTCTTCTTCTTCTTCTTTGAAGACTTTAACGGCTGGGAATGGGCGTTTTGACTATCGCTACCAATTCTTGGCGTCGGGCGCGGCTTCAGCATTCCCTCAATGACCTCGGGTTCCAGCGGAATTTTCCACCTGATTGTCGGGCATGATTGGAGATCCTTCAGCATTCTTTTCGTTTTGGCTGAAAGAGCGACCTCCCATGGAGCTTTTTCTATAAATGAGCATGATGCCCCCGGCGTGTCTACCCTTTTAGGAGCGTGCGGCTGCAGCGGGCTTACCTTCCAGTTCTCGGATAGTGCAAATTTGCCCTGTTAGTATTGGTCCTCGATCCAGCTTTTGAAGACGAAGCAATCTTCAATTGGGTGTCCTACTACTCGATGGTAGGGGCAATAATTGGGATTGTTGACGTCACTTGGCTGCAGTGGGCGTCTCGGATATGGCAGAGTGACGAGACTGTTGCGCACTGCCAATTCGAACAGTCTCATTGTTTTATCCCGAGGGAACGAGTAAGGACGTTTTAACTTTTCGTTGATAAATCGTTTTCTGTCGTTTTGGCGATCAGCTCGTTTTGGACCACTCGGTTGTCGCTGAGCATTGGCGACAAAGGTCGCTTTCCCTTTCCCTTTTTCATTCTGAGGCTCTGTCTTTGAAGAGGAAGGCCTATGGCCCATCTGGTCCATTTGGGTCAGCTTGTCAATCAAGGCCTGAAAGGTGGTTGGCTTAAAAACATCATGAATTGGGATATGGTCGCCTACGGATCGAGAGTTCCCACAAACATGCCTACTGCAGGAGCCTCTTCTATGCGCTGTTCGCACTTCGACCATAGGTTGTGCCACCGAATTGCATACTGAACCCATGTCTCCCCTGGCTTCACCCTGGCATTGATCAACGCCGTGATTGGGGTGTGTTCGCTGGCGCTTGCAAAACGCTGGGTGAATAACAACTCCATCTCCGTGAATGTTTTGACGGAGTCGTTGGGAAGCTCCGAATACCATTCGAAGGCTGTCTCCGCCAAGCTGCCGACGAATTGGCGAAGCAGCAGCTTATCGTCACCTCCAGTATTGCCGTAAAGAGCCCTGAACTGGGAGACATGCTGGTGGGGGTTACATGTCCCCTTATATACATGAAATTTAGGGATTGTGTATCCTGGTAGGTACTTAATCTGATCGTACCAGCTGGGATAGGGTCACCCAGTTCTGAAGACTTGGCCAGCAGCTTCATTCGCTTGATGGGCTCGTATCTGTTGAGCTATATAATCATCAAGCGCTACTTTCGAGATTGTTTCCTCCTGGGCGGCTGAACAGTCCGGAAGAGGGTTTGATGTCTCCCCTCTGTCGTCTTCAATGATCACCGGAGGCTCCTCTGCTGGAGGGTCCGGCTGGACCATCATGTCCACCATGTCCTGGAACAATAGCGCCATTTGTTTTATATTGGCCGCTTGTTCCACGGCCTCTTTGTCTTTCTTCTCGAGCATTCTTCGGAGGAACTCGGCATCGGTTTTCTGTTCCTGGCGCCGCTCCGACAACGTCTCCGGGCTTTCTTTCGGCCCAGTGAGCGCAGCCATCTTCGTTAGCATCTCCTGGAGCTTTTGCTGTTGCTTCTGAGCCTTTGTCATAGACTGGGTGAGTGGTCGATGACCCGTGGAGATACGGCTGTCATCTTTCCCGGAAGCCATGTAGATGGTGTGCACTACCATGCCCCCCAGACTTGGGGTGTTTGGATTCAGCACCCTTGAGATTTGTCGCAGACATAGGTATCTTCTCCGGCCTTCTCCTTTTATGGGCAGTCGAAGTTGAGGTGGTTGTCGTAGACGATATCTTTCGTGGCACGACGGCGGGATGGTCCTCCTCTTGCCGAACTTTCATTTTCTTCTGTTGGCGAGAGTAGTCTTTGTCTATCACAAAGTATTGGACTCTTAGCCAGACCCTGTGTATTTTAGAGGACAGCCGCTGAGGGGGCTGTTCCGGCTTCGCCTTTGTGATGTTTTCAGCATGCGGAGGAGACCTTTTCAGCACGGCAGTTGGAGAGTTCTTGGGCACCCTCCTGAGCGGCTCAAAACTATTCCCAGTTGGAACAGCAGCATCAACTTCCACCATAGGGGCTGGTGGGGTAAGTACGGAAGGGGAACTGCCCCCAGTTGTCCTCACTCAGTGCCAGTGGCGATATCAAGCATGTCTTGCAGATGGTACTGGCTCAGTTATGGGGGTGGCTTCATCATGCCCCTTATTCTGGAGAAGGATTGTTGTTGGTGCCATCCTATCAAAGACGGACGTCCGCTGAGAAGAAACGTCCAACCTGTCGAAGACTGACCTTTGGGCAGATGAAGTAGTTTGGACGACCTCACCCGAAGCAGGAATTGGGATAGCCAGTCTCGCAAAGACCGATCCCTTAGCAGGAGAAGCCCCTTTGAAGACTTCGTCCGTCGGAGTTGGAATGGCTTTCCGCTTCGGGATGACTCGTTCAGATATTGCAGGCTTCTTCATGGACCCACTTGAGTTGGAATGAAAACCGTCTCCCAAATGAGGATGCCGTTACCAAATCCCTAGAATATCCACTTATGTTCATAAACTGCTTCCGAACATTTCTCCAGGATTGGATTAATATATCAACATATTGCATCTAGTGCAAAAACAACATCTAGTGTGGTACTTGATATCTCATGATTGACTCAATTGCCTAAGCAAGTGGTATGCCAATCATGCACATCCATCTCCCCTTTAGTCTGTAAGGCACCTTCAGAGAGGGTGACTCCATCACCTGTAGGTACACCACCATACCAGGAGTCATCCATTCTAAAATACCTTTAGAATACTGTCTAAATACCCAGATTGGGAAACTATCCAAATCTAGATCTAAAACCATAGATCCAGTTACCAGAATGCCTTATATAATATCCATATCCTATGTGGAGAAACCACTATGTAACAACCACAGTATAACCGATCGTAGTATAGAAATTTCACTTCCTACAAAGTGTATATCATCTAAATACCAGGACATCACACCCCACAACCTTCTAAACAGATCCATCTCATATTCTGATGAAGTCAAAGCCTATGACTGTCACATCAAAAATAGATGATCTATCTCCGCTATATCTACTTTAGTTTATAAATAGACACAAGATTCTTGTCCACTATACATCCGCTACTCCAACTGACTACAACAACTCTCTGGCAGAGTCATATACACGTGCGCTTTTAAAACTAATTTAGAACGACGCTATATTCATTCTCTTGCCGGGTCTTATAGTCTAGAAAAGTAGTAATGGTAAGTCTGCGTAAACAAGAACCTCCCTGTCACCGTCTTTGAGAATACCGAAGTACCTCTCGGGTGCCTGAGGTTACCCACCATATCTGCGGAGTGGCTAATGGAATGTCAAACCCGATTGAATTTTTAGGTTCTATTAAATTTTCAGTAATCGTTTGTGGTTCTGGAATCACTTCCAGTTCTACCATACTCCCACTACTGTTTTCTGATAAGGTCCATTTTGCTAAAACTGTGGCGAGTCAAGAACAATATCACTATTGATCTTCCAGATGGTAGAAAGTTAACCCTTGTCATAGCCCAGGATAACCCACAAACTGCCATTACAGAAACGTGGCTTGAATTATCCAGAGTCTGGTTTTAAGTATAAGCCGGATAACTCCATATACCTTAACATCGTTAGATATGAACCATTCTATATACAATATAGAAATAGATGCACTGATTTAATTGGAACCAAATTCAAATCATGCAGCTGTCTCCAGTGCATGTCAACAAAATGGAGAGAAGCCGATCAACATTACTCAACTAGGAGGGCATCCAAATATGAGTAATCTGACAGAGAAGCAAGTTCTCAAAATCATTACTATCAACTGAATACCAAATACAAGTATCTTCATCTTCGATCACCTTGAAGAATCCTGATACTTGCAACACATGGTTCTCTACTTTATTCTTATACCTATAACTTCTCAAAACTTGGACCTTGTATTTCTACGAAATACCTGTCTAAAACTGGAGAAGTCACAAATAAGCAAAATATAGTACGAGGACCAACCCCTCTGTCCTAATGGACACTGGACAACATACAATACTTTGTATAAGTCCCCTAAGTTGAATAACTCAGACCCTGTGCATCGTAAGTTTAAAACTGTACTATGGTTAAGAAGAATTACATCGTTGTTTAATGCTCCTTACCTAACCATCAACTGATATAGGTAAATGTCATGGACATAATTTCAAAAAATTATATCTCACTTTATAAAATAAACGTATAGGTATATCAATTTGAAATTGGTGTATAACAACGGATATTCAAAACCAAATATCTGCCATCAGGCAAAACCTCAGGAGATTTCCTCAAATATCATCAATTACAACGAATTCCGCTATAATGAGAATATAATCACCTAATTCCCAATAACTTACTCCCACTCATCATCTGTAAAACCATACAGATGTGAGAATCAAAACTGGTAAATACATACTCTAGAGTAAGGATCTAATTGGGAAATCAGTTTTCAATTAACAACGCATAGTGAAACTGAAACATAAAAATGTTTCGAAGGGGCAGCCGGGTATTCCTAGTAATGCATTTTCCATTATCCAGATTCATGACTGTAACCATATATTTTTTTGTCATCTCTCCAAATCCTTTTATTTGTCTTTACTCATTACCTTCTGTATACTATCCTTAAGCTAAATGGTTTTCTTCCTTCCCTACCATTCGGCTCCAGCCTGTGGTTTGGAAGAAGACTATCCAATAAGCGTAATAAGTGTACTCTCCTAATCCTAGGAGTACTCGCAACTTGAGAGAAGATAAAAATAAAAGACAACTGAATAATCCTTATTCTATTTCTCCTGAACCAGAATCCATCCTCGAACTGGAACAAGTTTCTTCGAGTTTGTATATAACTATACGATGGATTATCCAATAAGTGTGGGTCTTCGTAGTGATACGGGGTGTTCTGGAGAAATGCAAAGGTGAAATAGGAGTGGCGATGAAATACGCGGTTTGGTCGTGAATGATAGCAGTCGCAATTTACTTTGCTCTCTTTCTAATCCCTTTATTTGTCTTTACTTATTACCTTCTGTACACCACACTTAGGCTAATTGGTTTTCTTCTTTCCCTACCTTTCGACACCTACCTATGGTTTGGAAGAAGACTATCCAATAAGGGCAATAAGTGCACCCTCTCCTAATTCTAGGAGCCATCACAATCCGAGAGAAGGTAACAGGAAAAGACAACTGAATAGTTCTATTCTATTTCTCCAGAACCGGAAACCATTCTCGAATATGAAACAAGTTTCTTCGAGTTGGTATGTAACTATACGAGGATCATATCCAATAAATGTGGATCTTCGTAGTGATACGGAATGTTCCGGAGAAAAGCAAAGGGTAAAAGTAGGAGTGGCAATGAAGTATGCAATTCTGACAATCAAAAAGTCAATGTGTTTTAAGAAGGTTCGGTTAACTTGGTTACTGAGTTATAGTCTAGGGTCGGGACATGGTTGTTCGCCGCTGAAAGACACGACCGGGACGTTGGGACGTCTGGCCTGAATTTTAGGGGCAGATGCTATTTGGTTTTATCCTTCCACCTCTCCGAAGATACCAAGTTGATTTATGGCACCGTATATCGGAGGTTTAGACAGATGCGACTAATATAACAAACTCCGTCAGATTCCCCCTCATTGTGAGGGGTTTTTGATTATGGGGACGCTCTTTCCTGCAGGCGCAAGCCCCTGCAGTTAATTACGCTACCATATCGCGGTAACAAATTTCTCCTTCTCCAGATGGTCACTTCATGTCGTGTGTGTTTGTTTTATTTTCGGTTGTCCGTGGATTGTATACGAAGACTAATTTATGTTATCGCCCGTAGGGCGTAGATTAGTCCAAATCCATATTTTCTTAGATTTGGTTTTGGGTTGGTTTAAGAATCGTTAATCTTGTTTTAGATTAAGATCAACTTAAATGTTTGTTGAGAATACGTTAGTCTAATTTTAGACTAAGATCTACTCAACATGATTTTCTTTAGTTTATAAGGACATTGCGGTCCGTTGGGTTTAAGGACATCAAAGTCCATGAGTTTAAGGACCTCATAGTCCATAGTTTAAAAAAGTCATAGTCTATAGAGTTTAGTTTAGGGACGTTACGGTCCATTGGGTTTAAGGACATCATAGTCCATGAGTTTAAGGACCTCATAGTCCATAGTTTAAAGACATCATAGTCTATGGGGTTTTGGTTTGGCGGTTTGGGGAATGTGCCAAAAGTTATTGGTTATTGGGACCCTCCATCTCTCCGAAGACGTTGAAGAATTACAACGATATGTATCAGAGGTATGGAGAGATGTACCCTCGAACCAATGTTGGTTGGGAGATCTATAGTCAGATTTGGGACTAAGACCAATTAAAAAGATTGTGAGCACATGGGCTCGGTTAATTTGAATTAGAGACTTATAGCCAACTTGGGCTCAGTCCACTCAGTTCTGAATAGAATGTTTGAACACTTATTTGGACTCAGTCCACTCATTTTGAATAAAATGTTGCACATTTGCTTGAGCTCAGCCCCTTTTTTATTCAATAATGCTGAGCATTGATTTGGGTTCTGACACCCCTTTTTCTTTTTGTCTTTTATTAAGTATTCAACACTTTTTATGGCGCTGGGGCCTTATTTACAGAGCGCTTTGTAATTCCTTAGCGCCCACGTGAGGAGCACATGTAGAGCCTGGCGCTGAGCGCTAGACCGGGAGCGCTACGGCGCTTCTTATAAAAGGGTACCCACGTGAGGAGCACGTGGAGCGCTTAACGCTGAGCGCCAAACTTGGAGCACTAAAGCGCTTATTATAAAAGGGCGCCCACGTGAGGAGCACGTGGAGCGCTTGGCTCTGAGCGTCAGACTTAGAGCGTTAAAGCGCTTATTATAAAAGAGCGCCCACGTGAGGAGCATGTGGAGCGCTTGGCACTGAGCGCCAGACTTGGAGCGCTAAAGCGCTTCATTGGCAGCTCTAATTAATTATGTGCTCTGAGAATTAAATTCTCGGTTTATAAGAGACTTTGTCTCATGGATCTAAGAACCGAGTTCTTCTTTTTGTGAGGAGATGCTTTGATCTCTTCTGTTTTTTGTGCAAGACTTGGTCTTATAGATCTGTGATCTAGGAAAAGAACTGAGTTCTTCTGATGTGAGAGTTGAACTCTCAAATATGGAGGAGATGTTATAATCTCTCTTCTTTTTATTTACCTCGAAGAAAATTTCTTCTTCTTAAAGCTTGCTCTTTTCTTTTTCTTTTCTGAGAATTTGAAGTTTATGGGAGGGTTCCTCTCTTTTTCTTCTTTCGATTTGAGAACTTATGGTGAGGTCTCTGTCTGTACTAGACTTGAAGTCTTGGGTCCTTTATATAGGGGAGGCTGACTTGTT
The DNA here is from genome assembly GCA_030015575.1 of Agapanthus africanus. NCBI lineage: Eukaryota > Viridiplantae > Streptophyta > Magnoliopsida > Asparagales > Amaryllidaceae > Agapanthus > Agapanthus africanus. The sequence continues at coordinate 887,818,505 of JASDDO010000024.1, read as the reverse complement.
GAATCGGTTAAGAAAATCTCTTATTGAGAGATCTTTTATTGATTTGGGGAATGTTTCCTACCGTTGGATCTTTGATCCAATGCCTTCTATTTTACAGCAGATAGTTTTCTTGTTATTAACAAGATTGGGAAAATATTTTCCCATACAGAACTTATTCTGTATCTTGGTGATTTTTAATCACCATTGGATCTTTGATCCAACGGTGCTCTGATTTATAAGGCACAATCTTTCCTGTTTGGAAAGATTTTGAGAAATATTTCCTCAACAGAATTTTATTCTGGTAATTTGATGATTTATCATCTTCGTTGGATCCTTGATCGAAGGGTTGAGAACTTTTAGTTCTGGTGCTGGCGCTCTCGTGTTTTGCACGTGAGCGCTGCTTCAGAGTTTTTGACTCTTAGCGCCGGCGCTTTTGGCGCTAGCGCTCTCGTGCTTTGCACGTGAGCGCTGCCTCAGAGTCTTTGACTCTTAGCGCTGGCGCTCTTGGAGCGAGCGCTCTTGGCGCGGGCAGCGAGCGCTCTTGGCGCGCGCGCTCTCGTGCTTTGCACGTGAGCGTTGTCTCAGAGTCTTTGACTCTTAGCGCTGGCGCTCTTGGCGCGAGTGCTCCTAGCACGAGCGCTCTCGTGCTCTGCACGTGAGGCGCTGCATCTTTACTGAAGGTGTCTTTTCGCCTTCTTTCTCTGATTTTCCTGAGTCAAACTTCTCTTTCCCAATGCATTCTCTTAACAGAGCTTGGAACCAGTTCCATCATGCACAAAATTTTTTGTGTTTAGACTTAAATGTCTCTTTTTATAATTTGAAGCAATGCTTCTCTTCTCTCTCACTTTCAGAGAATTATCTTAACAGAGAAGAGTTATGGATTGTAATCGTCTGCATGCTCGCCGGCAACCATGGGAGGTGCCTATTGAGGAAATCGTTCCTCGTTTTGCTGCACGCTTGGTAAACCCTGCTCTTACGGATGACCAATGCGATACGGTGTTGTACGGGCTTTTGACTCGTAGAGGATCTCTTCTCCCCATCGGCTCCATTTGGCTTCGGATGGTCTTCTTGTCCGTGCTCGATGACAACCCTCCTCATCCAGCGGAAATGACTCCGACAATGCCCGACGCCGCAGAGGACAAGATCGAGTGCTTTCACGAGGCACTTTTGAGTACCACAGCTCTGAGGGATCGCTCTGTTCGGCTGCTATTCCAGATACGGGCTCAGCGGGTCGTCATGTCTGCCTTCGCTGACGGGCACGGTGCTGACCGATGCGAAGCGATTGTTTGTGAAGATCGCCGTTTTGACATGGTGGAGAAGGCAGAGAGAGCGTTAGATAATTTTATCCATAGTTTTGTGAATTCCTGTACTTTCGATCCCATGTTTGGTGATCTATTTCTTGTAGAATAAAATGTTCAATTAAATGCTTTCTTTTTGTCGTTGAACACCAAGTGCTCCCTTTCTAACACCTGTTCTTTCTCTGATGTGTGCATGTGCATATATGAATGAGCTCGATTTCACACATATCTGTAAACGAAACTTAAACCGGTATAAACAGGAACAAATAGCTCTTGGCCGGAGATTTTAGCGGGAACAATGGTCGCTGCCAAAGAGAGAAAGAAAAGAAACACTCAGCATGCACTCTAATCTAGATCAGAATGATCAATCACTTTATCTAATCAGGATGTCTTCCACTGTTTCCTCAAATTCTCCTCCAAACCTGAAAGAAGAATTAGTCGGGATCATCTAAAATCACCCGAGGAGTAAACCAACTCATCAGTGGGAATCGAGATCTAACTATCATCGCATGATAATCTGATAGAATCCACTCAATTTATCACACTCCAGAAGGTATGTGCATGTCTGGAAAGTTTCCTGTACGTTTGAAACTCTCGATGTGATTTCTACCTTATGCTCTTATGGCCTTGACGAAGGCCAACATATCATAAGTCACATGTCAAGTTCTACCCGTCATTGTCCAGGTTAATTTGAACCCACCCGTACATACCCTTAACGAGGGCCAAAATAGTAGTATAACTGTCCCAAACCAACGCATCTATCTATGTAACAGAAAAGTAACAAATAGCTACAATACACTATACCATGACGAAGGCCAACAAACATTGCATGAATACTAAGTGCTACCCTTCTGAAATGACGGAGGGCTACGAATGGTATTTGGCGAAAAACTTTTAACGTAATGAACTTGATATCGTTGAAGAAACCAGATAGCTTTTTACAAATGTATAGTGGCGAAAACCTTTACTAAAGAGGTCACTCCTGGTGAAGGGATCTCGGCTCTTTCCTCGTTGAATGAGCTGCAGGATATTCCAACTGAATACCTCGACGCAAAGCAAAAATTAATCATCTATAGTGAAGTTATTACCCTGACGCAAACTTCTGTCCAAGAGGTCACTCTCGGTGAGGGGATCTCGGCTCTTGCCTCGTCGAATGAGATGCTGGATATTCATAACCGAATACCGCTCAAAACAAAAGAAAACGTCCTTATAATAACAGCTTTTTAAAAAATTGTTCCAACAACATCGAATTAGGTCTGTTTTCCTTGCATTGATCTGAATCAACGCAGTCCCATCAATTAATCACACCACAAAAGAACGAAAATATGATGTACGTATATACCATCCACATTCGCCACTGGGTTCCGTCACCACCCGTTAGGTTACTTAACTAACGACAGAGCGGGGACTGGACTAGCGCGGGTGAAAAATATATACAATATCTAATAGTATATATATATATATATATATATATATATATATAATAATCGCTCCAGGCATGATAAATGCAACATCACAAATAAGCAATATGCATCACAGAACAATACAGATAATCTGGGAGCCCCGAGTTTCCATTGAGCCGCAAGTGAAACCCGACGTTCCCCTGGTCGTGTGGATAGCCTGTGCAATGAAAACCTAGACCTCTACGAGGGCGGTAAGTTACCCGCCAAAACCAGAAGCGAGGCAGCCCCCTTCATCAAAGTGAATGGGCCACCCAGCACTTCACGGAATCCTGTAACTTGAGCACCCCTCCTTGGGTCAACCTGTACCCCCTACGAGTGCGGCGAATAACCCGCGAATTCTAAAGTGAAGCCCCCCTTCTTTCTCAACGCCATGAGATGCGGACCCGTTGCCCTCTAGAACCCGGCTATCCATGCACTCCATCGTGGGGTAATCCTAGTACAGAAAAGAAAAATATGTACAACGGTGATATCGACCTCAACCCGGTCGTGCCCCAAACAAATAATATACAAGCAGGCAGTGACGGCAGTCCACATATCGGACGCTTGCCCCACGATATCAAATGTACAAATAAAACTAAATTGTACTAGCATTGCACCCAAGCTATCCACCACGACAAATCCGCAACAAACACAGCACAACACAGAACATCAACGTGAATGTCACGTTCGCAAACCCGTCTAAAAGAACTACAGCAATTAGACAAGTTGTACCGCTCTAATGATATTCACGGTCGCAGATAATAATGCATGAACTGAAAACTTTAAACAATATTAGAAATATCGACTTCGAAATAACCCCGAATAGCCCTAAACGACTAGATAAAACCATATCCAACTGGGCTAAACTAGCAATACCAATGAACCAATATTCCAGAGACCAGACCACACCCAAAATATCAAACCCCAATTTCCTACTTTGGCTGGCTAGCTCGGAAATTCAAGCAATGTGCTCGGGTCATTGAGGGTGGAGGTGGTTCGTATTTGAGGTGCAGTCTAGTGGTCATCTAAGTAGTCTTCTGCAGTTGCTAAAATAATTTTTGAAGACTCAGAAAAAAATGACAGAAACTAGAATATATCGGGTATTGTTTCGGAGTTGTTTCGATTTTGATACTTTAATATCGTCTAAACCAACTAGTAAGTGGTTAATGGGTTAGCTCTGATACCATGTAGGGCTACGGCAGTGCCCCGGCCATCAATCCGTGGCCAAACGCGGAACAAAAACTTTTAAAACCCGGCGCTAACGGAACCATAAACAGCGAATCGTACCATTAACCCTATACTAGTTCTATGAAAAGAGTTTGGAGAGGTTATACTAATTGATCTGTGTCCTTCGGTCTTCAACCTCTGTCCTAAGCTCCTCGCGGCTTTCTCGATCAAGTTCGTTCTCCGGTCTCCCTCGTCGAAGACGATCCACGTCAAGGATTAGTAATACGGGCTCCCGTTTCAAAACCGAAGTAACTCGAGCATCCAGTTTGCTAGTCTAGATACCCAAGGTGAAGTAGTGAGAGTGTGTGATCATTTTGTCTCAATACACCCAAGGGTTCTCAACTCATGAGATAGAATGGATGGAGGTTGAAGAAGAAGCCATTGTAGGAAAGTTGTGAGCTCAAGACTTGGCTAAAGAAAAAGAGATGAAGAATAAGTCTCTGTTGTTTTTCTTGTGAGTGTGCTATTGTGTGTTCAACTAAAGAAAAAGCCCTGCTCAAAATATCTGCCACTGGCCTCAAGCTATCAATGCATCATGAATCACACAACACCCAACACCATGAGTCACAAGTTGCACATGCCACACTCAATGCTCAAGGCCAAGACTTGAACTCACAATTTCCACCAAATAAACATTAATCCAAATATTTAATCAAAAAAGAGAATGGCAATTTCTAAAGTAAACGTGTAACGAATTATAATAATACCTCGCATCCATATATACATACATGAATCTGTATTCCGACTGAGTACGAATACTACGAGACGAAAATAATCCAACAATATAATACTAGGATCCGGCTTAAACTAAAGCTTACTACTATTATCCGTCCGATCATGATCCGTGCACAAGTGCACGTATATGATCGAACCCTGCCATAAAACCATACGGCTTCTACAATGTTTCGCCCGAACCAGGGAAACCCTCTATGTGGGAATCTAAAGACTCGTCAATACGCTGGCAGTGGGTTTAACCATAAGCACGTCAATGGCACTACCTGTACGTAACGGCTACCCAGGTATTGAGCGAAAGGGAGGCCAACGAGCAAACTCATCCTGAAATCCTACTAAGCCTGACAGTGACAATATCCGTACAGTCCGGTCCGTTCGTCTATGAGTATCGCATATCGAGTCTAAGGGCGGATAAAGTCAAACCCCTAATAACATGACATTTAGTGTCGGTATGAAGCCTATCACCAACTAAGAAACTGCTGATCCGAATCAGTAATTCTTGTCTTCCCCGACCGAGGATTTCCGGTGATGGCCACCCGTGCACAACGCGACATCAACCCCCAATATACCGGGAGAGACGAATCTCCTGACGATCCGCTCACTGCCTCCATATGGTTCGGAACTGTACCCAACTAAAACCTGTTTGCAAGACTCTTTTGAGTCGTGGTAGGGTAGTAATCAAAGCACAGTGGGAACTCACACGAGACAAATGACGATCTCGGGTCGATAGACTAACCTGTACACATGTCACCAGGGAACTGCTATCTGACAATAGGTATAATACCAACTAGCATGTTTCTGGCGAGTCCGTCCGGTGTACTCATAACCCAATGAGCACCTGTATACATCTTAGGTAAACCAACTTACACCAATGGCTTGTGAGACCGGCCACCGCCCCTCGTCGGGGTCTCAATCCGTATACACTAGTCTACTCTTGGAGTATCGATGCCCAGTCTCGAAACTCCCACGACTAGGGACACTTTAAGGATGTGCTTATAGACCACCAAACTCTCACGTATATGATCGCCATCATACTACTAGTAGTCAAGTAAGAATCCTATGGGCTCTATCAACATGTAATAGTGATCTGTAATGTCACCTGAAATATGTATACGATGATAAAGACAAACCAGATAGTATACGATCATCTCGAGTAAGACTGTTCTACCGGTATAGATCATTTCTTAATCATTGCAATCACATGCCTGCGATCCAATAATTGACTTGAGAGCACTATAGCCAACAGAAGGTCCACGTGGCGGTCAACCATTGGGGACGTCTCTTCGGTTGCTGGAGTCAAAGACAGCCTGTCTCGCCCGCCAACCGACGTCCGACACATGGCCCGTACTCCAACTGAAATGACGCCCTCTCTTTAAAGCGCAATCATTTCACTGATCCGCTGACGCCATTGGAGATACGCGCGAAAATTCAGGCGCGCGACAAGACGACACGTGGGCCCGAAAATCGAAACGACTCAACCGCAAAACGCCATGTCGTTCTCGGGCGATCCACATTATGATTCTCAGCACCAAACTGTGTAAAAGAAAAACTGAGCAGGCCATTCTCGACCCAACCCGTGAATAGGTCGGAACGAAAGTGGGGGGCTAATGATGAAACTCACAAGTGGTATTTTCTCAGATTACGACGCGTAGTGGATGACTTATTCCGAAAGCTACGGAGGTGGAATAAATGAGTTGCATTAGGGGCATTTCTCGGGACCTCGTCTCGAGGAAGTGTCCGACCTTTCAGGAGACCTCCCTGAATACTTTCCACCTTCATCTAGCAAACTACCAACAGCTCGTCCCCGAGCTTTCTCGGTCTCCTTACCTGTCTCCGAGCTTCCTCAGTCTCCTTGCTCGTCTCCGAGCCTTCTGTCAGACCGAGCTTCCTCAGCCTCCTTGCTCGTCTCCGAGCTTTCTGTCAGGCCGGGTTTCCTCAGCCTCACCGATCAACCAAGAGCGCAGAACCCAAGCGCCCCCGCAACAGTTCCGCGTATCTCGCCAGGGCGAGATATCTGCCTCCCCACGTTCCGCGTTCCGCGATAGCGCATCCCCCCATTAATGGGTGCATCCTGCAAATAAATGCGAGGATAACACTGGGACGTAACTGACAGCGATGATCTCGCGCCTGCTCGTCCCACGCGACCACTATATAAACCCTTCTCTCAGACGACTCAGGTAACTGGAACTCATTTCCAATACGTCGTTATTCTGCACCTATTCCTCGGCACTAACTTGATCGTCGGAGGGTCCTACGGTGGTTATCCATCCCGGGACTTCTTTTGCAGATAGCTCGGTGTCAACGCCAACCCATTGAGTTCCACACGCCCAACAACTCCCAAATCAAATCCCAACCGTCAAATACCGTCATCACGGGATCGACGGAGGACAACAACTGAAGGAGATCACAGCCTCCATCACATGCCTCGATTACTTTCTCTTTCAGTGGCGTTGATTTCTCCCATATTTGGAAGATTGGATCCATTATTGTTTAGAAAGAACTTTTGTTCATTGATCTGAACGTTTTGAACAATTTAATAAAGTTCATGACTCTAATCCGATCGAGGTCTTATATTATGTAGGCTGCATATTTTACGCGATTTCGGATCACCCATTAGTCTTGAAAGATGCAGGTGGGAAGCTATTTCTTGTTCTATCTTGTTTCAAATACATCATTCATGCCATTTATTTCTTGAAATTATATTATACATTGATAAGCATCTTAAGAAATAATATATAAAAACATGCAAGTTTAAGCTAAGAGTCTTTTGGATTTCTTCCACGTTAACTGTTTGCTTTCCATTTTCGCCTTGCCATATAATCTGTAGAAGGGTGGTATATAAGTTACATCGCGTATTGTTAATACGCTTAAAACACTGCAAAACCGAGTCAAATTAAGGTTCAGTCAATGGATTCATAAATTAAAACGTTGAATATTGACCAATACATTCCTTCCACCAAGAAAAAAGGGTGAAAAGGTGAAATAAAATTAATGGAAAATAGAAAGAAAGAAAATGATCCTTTTATTCTTGTATTATTTCATTAGTGGAAAAAAAAACAGATAACAAAACAAATACGGTTCGATAATAACAAGTCAGGTCCAATCATTTGGGTCTGACCAAAAAACTACAAACTTAGCTAGGTGTTGCATTAATAACAAAAGAGAATGAATCAGGCCTTTTTGATTCAATCTTTTGAAAAACAAATTACAAACTACAACTAGAGGAAATAATAATTAGACCTTAGGTAGCAGCTTGAACAAGAGGGGAGTGAGGAGACATCAAGTGAGGACTCATGATGCTCATGTCCTCAAATCTCCTAATGCTCAATCTCAAGCTAGCCCCTTGCCAACTCTTCTTCTTCTTGGCCAAAACCCTAGCCCTGTTCACCCGATCCACGAACGATTTGATCCGTCCAAGAGCAATATCCATTGTCTCGTCATCTATATTCGCAAAGCAAACCCTAAACCACCCTGGCTCACTACAATGAAACGAAGACCCCGGGGACACGTTGAGCTTCACTTCATTTATTATCACTCTCCATAATTCAATCTCGCCATCAACCGTCGCTTCTTTCAGCAGCGATCGAAGGTCCATCCAACAAAAAAGACCGGCATTGCTCTCTAAACACTGGATGTTCACTTGTTGCAAGCCCAGAGTAAAAACCCTGTGCCTCTCTGCAAGTCTTTTCGCGCTTTCAGACAAGAATTTGTTGATGAAGTCATCGTCTGATAGCATCAATGCTAGAAAGTGTTGTGTCTGTGTCGAGATGAGACCGAAGCTTGACATTTTGCGAGCACAGCTAACAACTTCATCGTTATAAGAGTAGACGAGACCAACTCTGAACCCCGGAAGACCAAGAACCTTAGAAAGACTATAGACTATGTGGACGAGATTTTTGTTCATGCTCGGGTTGTTTTCGATGATTTCCGTGGCACTGATGAATTTGGGGTACTCTGTGAAGTTGGTGCCCGCAAAAATTTCATCACAAACGAGATGGATTTGCTTTGTGTTGGTGAAGGTGATCACGGTTTCAAGGGTTTCTCGGTCCATTGAAGTACCGAGCGGGTTTGAGGGATTTGTTATGAGAACTCCTTTTACTCGAATGTTAGCCTTTACGGCGTCTTCGTAGGCTGATTCGAGAGCGGCCGTGGAGACCTTGAAATTGTTGGAGCTGTCGCAATGGATTGGAAGGAGTTGTACTCCTGTTCTCCATCCAAAATCTCGATCGAATCTGAAAATTGAAGTACGATGCAAAATTAGTTAACTATCCCGAATTCTAATTAACGAAATTTTTGTGCCGTAGAGTAAGTTTTGCCGCAAAAATAACTACGTTTCTATAGTTTATATATATTTTATAACTTGTTAATCAAAATATGAGTATATTATTCGATAGGAGTGAGTGAAGACGGAGGATTCATGTGCTGGACCCGGCGTGATTCTCATACTGGTTCATATAACCTACCTCATATACTTGGGATAAAAGGGCTTAATCAAAATATGGTACCTAAAATTTGACAAGACAGAAGTGTTGACCCTAACAACCTAATTAATAAGATATTGATGCCCAACTTGATTGATGTTGACTCAAATTATTTGATGTTTTTTGGGGGCTTTTTAAGCAATTAAGAGTAAAGTTTCCTTATTTAGATCTATACAAATGAAACATCAAAAGTATCGGTCTCAAAGAAACCCAAAACAAAATTGATATTAAAGTGAAAAAAGTTGCATGGAGTGTGAGTTTCAAGAATGTTTATATTGAAACTTTTAGGAGCATAAAAAAGACAATTAATCTTATTTATGCCACTTTGAATGTTTTCGAATAGTTAATGCAATCGGTAATGCTAGTTGTATGTTTCGACAAGTTTATTGACGTTTTAATAAAAACGGGGAAAAAAAGGTCAATGGTGTTTAATGTAATTTATGCAAGCAGCGATACATGGATATGTTCTTACCCAGGGTAATAAGGTGTAGGGATGAGAAAGGCATCGCCGGGGTCAGCGAGACAGAAAGCCATCAACTCCTGAGCCCCGGTGGCTCCGCCGCTCATTATGATGCGGTCTGGGTCGAATCGAACGCTGCCTCCTCTCACTTTCTCCATAAACTTAGCCACGGCCTGCATTATTGTGCACATCACATCATTAGCCTAATAACATCCAAAAACCAACCACCTCCTTTAATTATATATGCAACAACAATCGCCTCAAGTTTATTATCAAAAAGATTCTTCTGTCTTTTTGCTAATAAATGGGTAGAAAATGTATTTATCTTTTTTCAATAAAAATATATATAGAATAGAAGAAGTTTTTTTTTTTTCCTAGGAGGATAATATGTGGTTTACTTAAATAAATAAGCCTATCCATGGTAATCTTATTGACTCTAAAGAGAGAACACAATTTTGGTTGAAATATATATATCTTACTTGTCTGAATGCAAGCAATCCATGGTAATCTTGAAAATTAGCAATAGCTTTAAACTCTGAGACACCCTCAGCTGTGCAGATTGAAGCCTCAGGGTTCTTTCTAATCCACTCTTCAATCAAATCATGGCAAAGCTACAAAAAATTTATAAAGAAAACCCATTAATTATTTAATAAGAAAGAAATTGACCAAAATCTTACTAGAATTAAACTAGCTAAAACATAATTAATGTGTTAGTGTATTTAGTTCTTAGGTACCTGGTTCTCTGCAAGACCCATTTGAATGACTCCGTCCTTGTTCTTGGTTGGATGAAATGGATGGTTTTCGTAAGCTTTCCATCCGTCGAAATACGATGAGTTCTCGCCGTGGCCTCCGTTGGTCGCGAGCTTCGATAGCACCACCATGTCGAAAAATTCGCAACCGAGAGAGAGAGAGAGAGAGAGAGAGAGAGAGAGAGACAAGGCGGCTTAGTTAATTTTGGTTTGTGTTTGTGTTGGAAGAGGGAGCATGCATATGATGTATTTATAGGAGCAAAGGAAGAGGTCCTAAATAGTTTTCAACGTTCAAATATTTACAATAGGGCCTTTTGACACTAATTATGTTAATTTAATTAATTGAAAAAATTCATTAAGAGATAAGGAAGGTTCGTTTATAAGTGGATCGCAGCGTCGGGGCTGACGTCGACGGCGACTGGCTGCTGATGGTGCTGCTCCTCACGAGAATTTATAATTTATTTATTTAATTGATCATACTGTGGGCAGTTAGTAAGTCGTGACTTGATATTAAATTGATTTTTTGTGATGGGGTCCATGTAGTTAGATGCCCTCATATGAGATATTATTATTGGGGGGCACCGGGCATGGAGAGAGAGGTTTCTAAAAGAAATACCGAGAGACAAATGAAGAAGAAGATATTGAATGAAGAAGAAGCCCTTTCGTGGCGGCTTTCTTTTATATATTATTTGTTACAACCAGATTAATCTCTCAAATATTCTCTTACAATTTAATCTCTTAAAATCTTTCCAAACTAACTGGTCATGTAGGGACAGACATATGCCCGTACATGTGCAGACGTCTGCCACGCACACGTGCAGACGTCTGTCCAAGCTCTGTCAAAGTATGGACAAATCCAGACGTTTGTCCCTTACAGATGCAAACGTCTGTCTGCGCTCTATTGGCGCACTAACCAATCCAGACGTCTGACCTGGAAGGGCCAGACATCTGTCGTCTTGGACAGACGTCTAACCTAGACGTCTGTTGGCCTAAGGACTTCGATTCGTTATTATGCCCCTCAAGCTAAACGGCGGCTGGACGACGTTGAGCTTAAAACGCAATTTGACAAAGCGTTGTCTCGAGAGTGGCTTGGTGAGAGCCTCGGCACATTGATCACGGGTGCGCACAATAAGTTGGTTCAGCAACACGTTCATGAACAAAATGAAAGTCAATTTCAACGTGTTTGGTGTGAGCGTGGAAAACAGGATTAGCAGTAAGGTACGTAGCGCCAATGTTATCACACAACAACGCATGTGGGAAATGAGTGAATCATAGCACGTAAAGTAAGGATTGAAACCAAATGAGATCGGCCGTGGCATTTGCTGGCGTCTTGTATTCAGTCTCTGTACTTGAGCGAGCGACCGTAGCTTGTTTCTTAGAGCTCCTTGAAATGAGATTGCAACCGAAGAAAATAGTATAGCCACTGGTGGAACGACGATATGCAGTATTTCCAGCCCTGTCAGCATCACTTAAAGCATGCAAATGTCATAGCGAATCTCAATAGAGATGAAGGCCATGAGAGTGCGTGCCGTGAAGATAGCGTAGAATGTGCTTAACTAGCGACCAATGGTGCGGAGTAGGGGCATGCAAATGCTGACAGGCCCGATTGACTGCGAAGGAGACATCAGGACGAGTGATGGTGACATATTGAAGAGCGCCCACAATGTTGTGATACATAGAAGGATCGGCGAGAGGAGTGGAAAGAGGATCATCGACAGTCGTGACGGTGGCCATAGGTGTGCACATCGAGCGTGCGGCGGTCATTTTGGAGCGCTTAAGAATATCCATAATATATTGAAATTGAGATAAAAGACAGCCATCGGGATGAAGACTGAGTTCGATCCCAAGAAAATAATGAGCGGCGTCAAGGTCACGAATGGAGAATTCCCATTGAAGAGAGGCAATAAGGTCATTAATGCCCCCTTGATCGGAACCGGTGATTAGAATATCGTCAACATAAATTTGTGAGCGTCGGTTCCAACGAAAAATAACGAAGTATTGGTCTTGGAACCAAGGAAGTCGAGCTGAAGGAGTCGAGTACTCAGACATTTGAACCAAGCACGAAGAGCCTGACGAAGTCCGTAAAGAGAGCGATGCAGTCGACAGACATGATTGGGAAATTGAGGGTGAGCAAAGCCCGAGGGCTGATCCATATAGATCACTTCCTTAAGATGACCATGTAAAAATGCATTCGATACATCCAACTGCCGCACTGGCCAAACCGAGTCGATCGCAATTATAAGAACCAAGCGAACCATGGTGATCTTAATTACCGGACTGAAAGTGTAACAACTCCAAATTCTGTGTACATAAAATTCATTTAAAGTTAATGTACAATTGGGGTATTTACAATTTCTGTGAATGCTATAAGAATTTATTTTGCTTAAGAACAGTAAGAAGGAGCTTGTAGCTCACTGGTAAAGCCTTGCACTGCTGAAACAAAGCACCAGAGTTCAACTCCCATCAGCCACATTATCTTTTTGTTTTAATTTATTTTAATCATTTTAGAAGCCCAAGAGTATACACGTGCACAACACGTAAACTGAAGAGTCGCAGTTTATACAAACATATACACTGAAGAATACCAATCGACCCCGACACGTGGCCTAAACCCCAAGCACACCCGTCGGTGTTGGCCCGACGAGAAGGCCAAAATCCAAGGCGCCGCCGGTCTCCCCTGTACCAAATGCCCTCATATTTTTTCCCTGCAACCTTTAGACTCCCCCCTTAACTCCTGTATTGCTTATTTATTCTGCACATTTTCCAGAAGCAATAAAACACCCATTTAATTCATTTTTAATACATATTTTAACTCACCATTCATCACCCCTAAACCCTAATATTTCCTATAAATACCACTTCATTTCACACCCCTCCTCCCTCACAAATCCCCGCCAAAACTCTCAAGAATTCCCAAGTCATTATATTGTGCAAGTGGACTTAACGAAGGGCGAAGTTCCGGCGACGATATGAAGAGGTTCCGGCAACAAAACGACGCTCCGAAGCTCTCTTTACGACCCCCTCTCTCTCCTCTAGTCCAACAAGCCAGTAAGTCCCATTTCCCCTCTCATCTTTTTTTTAAGAAATTCCATTTCTAAAACCCGACGGAAGCGGAGTTAGTCCGATTTTCGATTCGGTTTTCTTTTAAAAACTACACTTTTATTTAACAAGATAAAAACATATTGTCATATGTTTATTAATAAACATTAACAAATTCAATAAAACAAGTTTCACATCAAAATAATCATTTTTGTGACATTTATCGCATTTTTATATAAAAATACCACAAACTATTCATTTCGACATTATAACTTTTATTCCTTGCTATACCTTTAGATAGTTCACGAGATAATGACCTACCTCATCACAACATATATCTCTATCATAGCACGATGAAGCTTGGGACAATAGAATTCGGGAAATACGACTTTACAAATAAATACTCTAAACTTACAAAACCGTTTTCTATAAAAAGATATATTTAACATTTCTATGCAATTACACCTCTACAACCCATTTTGGGGACCCCGTTCGGGATGGTGCGGATTATCGCACATCCTCGGGATTAGTAGAGCGATATGCAGACCTCCGCAAGGAGCATTCGATCTTGATGGAATTTTTATACATTTTTCTTTAAAAAATGAGATTTTTACAAGAAAATAAATAAAATTATTTTCATTAAATATGTATATATAATTATTACCAAAATACTTATTTTAAATATATATAATATTCCATGTTTCCAAAACTCAAGAAAATAATTCAAATATTACATGAAACTACCATGATAATTCAAAACAATATCCATATTAAAAATAAATACCATACATTTTGAATTTAGGTTTTTACTCACTAGAAATTTCACATTTATAAAATATGCATCTATAAAAACTTTAAAGACGATAATTAAATGCTTGAGGAGTATTTTGAAAATTATACAAAATTATTTTTACAGAAAACCCCCTCAAGTTATACTAAATTACAATAAGGACCCTAGTAAACATAGGTTTAAGCGGGGTCAGTCTCTTGAGCCTCAGGGAGCCGGAGATATGGGTGCTTGCCTATTTAAAGTAGACAACTTAACAAATGGTGTTATCAACACGGTAATTGTCTTGGATAAAATCCCGTCGTCCATGTGCAGCAGTTACCGATAATATCAAAACAATCAGGATTTCAAATTCTTTTAAAAGTTTCTGACTCAGACTGAGTCTCAATAAAATTAATCTAACTTGAATTTGGTTCAAGTACAATCTACAATACAACAATTCAACATGAATCCGTCTATTCAATCTATATAACTTGACTGAACCGAACCATGGATATACTCCATTTACATGTCCATCCATTATATCCGTTCCATTTACTGATATCATGGTTTCGGCAAGTCATCCATCTATATAAAACAAGACAATACAATACAAACAATACAATCAAGATATCGCGGGGTTTATAAGGGGTAGATTGGTACGGAAGGTGTTAAAAGTGGCACGAGACTATAACCATAATACACCTAACATGAATCTCCATTGCCATTGTACCATGGCTGAACGGTTCCTTGTACTCCGTATACCTTAGTCTCCGGGATAGTGGGACTCATCTCGTATACACTGACATTTTCTGTACCAAGCTACAAACAACAGCGTTAACAATATAATACAACTTTAAAAGTTACATTCTCCTTCTGTCTATTCTGTCTCTTCTTACTTTTGGGACTTACCGAGCGATTGTTCGCTGACGATATTTCTTTTCTTCTTTTTTTGGAATGTTGTCAGGTGGATCGGACCTTCTGGAGACAGATCCCACCAGCGAGGATTTGGATCAGCTAGCCTTTGACCCAGAGCTCTAGTTTACGTGTACATTTCATTTTCATTTCTGTTATGCCATTATTTAGGCATTGCTTTCAGTACTTGTATTTTCATTTCAATTGTATTGTAAAAAGAATGTTAATAAATAAAGTTGTTGTTCATTTACATTTTGTCTCTTGTGTACATTTTATTTTATATTGCTTAGATACGCTCAGCGTGTTTACTTCTGAGTAAATACGTCGCATGACTCGTCGCGTCCTCTACCCATACACTGGGAAGCGGGGCATGACAGAAAGTATCAAAGGAGTCGACGCCGGGTTGTTGTCGAAACCCCTTGACCACAAGCCGCGCCTTGTGACGCTCAATCGAACCATCTGCACGATATTTCAGCTTAAACACCCATTTGCACCTGACGATATTGAAATGAGATTAGCGAGGGACGAACGACCAAGTTCCATTGCGAAGTAGAGCATCGAATTCAGAGGATATAACCACATGCCACGACGGATCCTTGGATGCCTGGTTAAAGTAGGTGGGCTCGATAAAAGCAGTAGCAAGAAGTGCTGAAGATAATGCATGACTGCTGGTGAGTGCACGAAGTGGTGGAGAATCAATGACCTGGTCAGTGGAGGAATAAATATCGGCAAGAGAGTGCATGCGAAGAACAGGGGGCTCGTCGGAAGTGTTCGACGAGGTGGTGGAAGGGGAATCTAGGAGCGGGGAGGATTGTGCTGAAAGTTGGGGACCAGATTCATCTGCAGGTAGCAATCGAGGAGTACGAGTGTGAGCGGGACTAGGAGTTGATGGTGGGGAGCTCGCTGGAGAAAGAGCGACCGTAGACGAGCGGCTGGATGGAGCAAGTTGCGGCGACTGGCGTGGGGGAGATCCAAGGATGCCAGTCGCACGAGGGGAGGCAGTAGCCGACACTAGTGGTAAAGCTTGGTTCGGAACAGGGCCAGAGCCAAGGATGCCCGCTCGTGGAAGGAGCTCAATGTTTTATGGTAAACCATTGGGAGAATCTAAACCTGAAAAGGGGAAGCAAATTTCATCAAAAATAACATGCCTAGACACATACTGTCTAGACACATACATTCGGACGGATTGTACATGAAGACAACGGTAACCATGGTATTGAGTACTATAACCCATGAACACACATCGATCGGACCGAGTAGCAAGTTTATGTGGGGCATAAGGACGAAGCCAAGGATAGCACGCACATCCAAATGTGCGGAGGAAAATATAATTAGGATGGTGACCAAATAATTTATGTAGAGGGGTTGTTCATCACAGAAAATTGCATTTTAATACCACTCATTTATTATCAATTTTGTAATACATCCGGTACTATTAATCAGTGTCTGCTCAGTAAATACAGATTACAGGTATTCATGACAAAACACTGGAAAACATACTCAAAATCACGGATATGACATTTGTGAGCCAACACTGCAATCAGAACAGAAAACCGATCAATATTCAAAGAGTTCTTTTGTAAAGAATAAGATGTACACAATTTTGGTCCAACACATTACAAATGTGCACTAACTCTTTGGTACATGGACCTAGGTGGGGGCTGCCTTAGCACAAGTGGGCACAACAACTCATGACTTGTGCAAGTGGGCATGTGTGAGTAAATGCAAAAAGTATTGATGCGATATAAAGCATCAAGTTTCCCTCGAAATCTTCTGAGTACAAACTAGGATTAAATAGAGAAATCAAACAGCACCAGAAAGATATTGGAGAGCACTCGAGTTCACCACACCAACACGAGCCCTAATTGTCAACATTGGACCGGCAAGGATCAACAATTGGCCGGCGTCGCTGGCCCCACCATGTGGAAAATGCCCCATTTTTCTTCTGGTAATTTATAGTCGTCACATCATCCCATTTATATTGTTTGTTTATTCCAAATTGGTGCCTATAAATACCAGAACAGATTTAGAGAGAGGAAACCCCATTATCCAATTTCTATTCTTTAGTTTAGTTTTAGTTTTTGGTTTAGTTTTGAGAGAGTTGTTGGAGCTTAAGCTTGGTTTCTTCTTCTTCTTCCCTCTTAGAGCTTTCTTTTGAGAGCTTCATTATGGAGATTGAACAAGTAACCAACACCATGTATCTCAACTCATTTATTTGTTAATATACTTGTTCTTTTCATTGTTTATTTATTTCTTTGTTGTTTTCATTTCTTATGTTTAATATGCTTGAGTAATCTTTTAGTTGTGGTAATGGTAAGGATGTGAGATGAATGGTTTTGCCTTCCTCCTCCTCTTGTTAATATTTAATGTGCTTATATTGTGATTCTAACTTAAAAATTGCTTTATGTATTGGTGTGATATGATATTTTGAACCCATGGTTACAAAGTAATCTCTTCATATACCATATTCACTCCATCTCTCCATTTTCCAATGTTTAAGTTAAAATCAATTTAGTGTTAAGGTTTCTATGTTTAGATATGGTATTTTGTTATCAAGTTTCTTGACAAACTACTTGGTTTCATATACCCTATACTATCACAAACCACTTAGCAAACTTAACACTAAAACTACTTGCTTTCACATATTAATTTGTGTTTTTGATGTTGTCGTATACTTGCTAACCCTTGTGCTTAGTGTTGATACTTCAAGTTTGGAAATACAAATGGTAAGTGAATAAGATGGATTCGTTTCGTTTCTTGTGACGAACTTCAGTATTTTGATGACTTGTACTTCGTAACCGTCTTAACAAGTCATGCTTCACGTCGGGATCAACACAAGGACGGACAACTCATGATCAAGGGAGCGTCGATGAAATCGCCGCAATTCAACCATTCGAACCAAAGCCACTGCCACATTCTTTTAACTTAGTTCTATATTTCGTATTTTCTAATTTTGTGACACAACTCAAATTCTTTCTCGAACCTTCAGCAACAACCCCTAATTTCCAATTCCCTGTGGATCGACCCGTACTTGCCGGTTCGCTAAAACGCGTCATGTACTTGCGATTTAAAAATTTTAAACGAGATCGAGCTCGCGTGCGCAATATTTCCAAAACCGATTATTTTCAAAACCTACAAAAGCGCGCACGGGTGAAGTCCCAACAGGGGTGTTGCGAATGACCGGTGTAGGGAGACGATTAATGAGAAAAAATGCGATTTGGACGGCCTCATCCTAATAATGAGAAGGGATGGAAGAATGAGCAAGAAGAGAACGAGCGGTCTTTATAATATGACAGTGTTTGCGTTCCGCTGCCCCGTTTTGTTCGGGAGTGTGTGGGCAGGAAACACAATGGAGGATACCCTCCATGACTACATGGCGATAAAGGGAATGATATTCACCACCCCCAATCACCAATCAGAATGAAACATACGTATCTTCCTATTGAAATAACGTTCAACATGACGTTGAAAGCGACAAAAGATATCAAATAAGTAAGACTTATTATGCATCAGAAACAACCGGGTAAATTTGTTATAGTCATCAACAAATGTAACATAGTAATGGAAACATGTGTGAGATAAAATAAGAGCAAAGCCCTAAACATCAGAATAAATTAAGTCTTAAGGCGCTGAAGATACTCTTGATGACAATTCAAAAGATAGTTTATAGTTTTAGGCCTTCATGCAACTAGAACAGACTGACTCTCTACAAATCTTAACAGTTAGTAAATGATAACTAGATAGAATCCTGACTACAGTTTTTAAGGCAGGGTGACCTAAGCGAGCGTGCCATGAGGAAGTAAAGGTACTTAGGTACGTTCGCCAACAAGCGCGATAGAAGACGAGACATTTGGAAGAGGCAATTGGTACAGTCCATTATTGAGGTGGTCTTGAAGTAAAAATGTTCCCAACTTCGGATCCTTCACAAAACAATCAAACGGGTGAAACTCAAAAATAACATTGTTATCTTTAGTAAATTTATGAATAGATAAGATATTTTTCGTTATTGAAGGAACATGAAGAACATTGTTCATGCGAAGTGATCGAGAAGGCGATGGAATTGCTATGTGACCATAGTTAAGAATTCGCAAACATGTACCATTATCTATGTGTACTGTATCCGTACCTTTGTAAGGGGTTGCCGAGAGAAGTTGAGTGTAGTCTGGCATGATGTGATGAGTTACCTCCAAATCAGGGTACCAATCAGAAGAAGCAACACTTGGACCACTCGAGGAATATGGTGGAGGTGTTTGTGATAGCATGGCATAGGGTGCAGGTCCTTGATAGTACCCATCTGATCTTGCATTCTGATATTGTGGGGAAGAAAATTATGGAGCATCTCTTGGACCGCCAGAGAAAGTCTGATTGAAGCGCTGTGGGCAGTTATTGCCATAGTGGCCAATTGTCATGCAGATTTGGCATCAAGGAGGACCGCGGTCGCGGCCTCGACCGTGACCCCGGCCATAAGTGCGACCTCCACGACCGCCGCACTCGGTGTTATAGTCACACTGATAGGAATCTGAAGAGGAACCTCCACGGTCCATGGTTGCGGTGTTGACAGATGGAAAGGGAGTAGTATCAGTAGACTTATCTTTGTGCTGGTAAAGGCTCTCGTGTGCAAGAAGCATGCCATGCAGATTTTCAAGCGAGATATCATTTATGCGGATGGTGATAGCGGGAACAAAGGATTCATAGACTGATCCTAGGCTGGCCAAAACATGCATGACGAGATCGGCATCGAAAATTCTATGTCCAATAACCGCAAGATTGTCAGAGACGGTCTTGATGTTCTGAATGTACTATGTGATAGAGACGGATCCTCGTTTGATATTCCGAAGTTGTGTTTTCAGTTGAAAGATGCGAGCGTGGGAGTATGATGCGAGACTTTGGCAAGTGTCTCCCATACCGTCTGTGTTGTAGTTCGACCGACCACCAAAAGAATTAGAGTCTCAGTCAGAGACGCTAACAGCCAACTCACGATTAATTGATCCTTTTGGATCCATACAGCATATTCCGGATCGTATGCTGGAACAAGCGGATTTTTTTCATCAAGAACAGTCATGGGCAGGCACTTTTATGTGCCGTCGATGATGCCCATGTACCTTTACGACTTAAGAGCAGCTTCAAACTGCATCGTCCAGCCGAGGTAGATGTCCCGGATGAGTAATATGGAGAAGTGACATGGCATTCGGTCCATATGGTGAAAAGGACGACGATGTATTAGGGTTAAGAATTGGTGTTGGGGCGAGAAATGGGGTTGATGAGATGGAGGATTGATCTTGATAGGTTGTCATTGTAGTAGTAGAAATATAGAGAGAAGAAAATTTTTAATGGCGTTAGCCTTTATGGCTCTGATACCATAAAAGAAATAGCAAGAGATAGAGCAAGAAGAAGCCCAAGAGATTCTTTTCTATTGTGGCTTTCTTTTTATATTATTTCATATATATTATTTGTTACAACCAAATCAATCTCTCAAATTTTCTGTTGCAATTAAATCTCACAATCTAATCTCTCAAAATCTTTCCAAACTAACATGGTCAAGCAGGGACAGACGTCTGCCCCGCACACGTGCAGTCTGTTAAAGCGTGGACAAATTCATACGTCTGTCCATTACAGATGAATACGTCTGTCTGCGCTCTGTTGGCATACTAACCAATCCAGACGTCTGGCCTGAAAAGGCCAGACGTCTGTCGTTTTGGATAGACATCTGACCTGAAGGTTCAGACCTCTGTTGGCCTGAGGACTTTGAGAGTTATTAGTATCATGTCATCAAAAACAAATGCTATAGTTGTCTTGTATGCATTGTTGCTATGGTGATTTATACCTGCTAGACTTTGAGAGGAGTTGAAATTTGTTTAAACTTTTAGATGTACAGATTCCATCCAATTACAAATTTATTACAAGCTTGACGTGTTTCTCTTCTTTTTTTTTTGGTTAGTTGTTGGGCTTAGAAAACCTTAATACACAATTTAGAGTGTCATGTTTACTTTAAAATAGATCTACGAAAATGGTCGATAAGGATTACGGCTCGTATGTATGTGTGCGCGTTCAAACAACTTATAGGATGTTAGGCAGATAGCTGGCGGCCAATCATATTGGATTTCTTCCGATACCTAAATCAGTATTTTTATCTTAAGACAACAAAAGTAACTCAAAGGCCGCTAGTTGGCTTTCTCATCTATTTATGAGCTAGATGCCTGAATTTGCCTTTATCGTCTTTTTTATGTAAGAAAATAGCTTTCGATGCCTCCATTTTATTTTAATAAGAGTCTGGCTTACGTTCGTTTACAAATTTTGATTATTTTTGTTGATATTTTTATATAATCTGCAATCAGCAATGACCCATCATGACCCGTCTGCAGATATCCCGACCCGTGGATTGACTCTTCTATTGGTAAGCTTGGCTGTCGGGGGGACTTGTTAGGCTGTGATTAAAAGAAGGCAAAAGGCAGTGATTAGCTATTATCAATTATCGATTAATAGATACTAAGCATGAAAGAGAGAGAGAGCGAGGTCAAAAGAAAGTAGTAATCAAGAAGTCGTAGGCTGACCTAGAAATATGATGTGTTGTTGTTTGTTGTCGCTTTCTTTCACACCAGCCGAGTGCTAGCTAAGCTTTTGGTGCTCGACAGGTAAATGCTAAGTGTGCAAACCCTATGATAGCATAGGGAGCATGGCTCTCCATGCTTTGCCTTCTAGGATGAGTTGTGACCCTTAGGGGCCATTGAAATGTTGCTCCATGAGAAGAAAAAAAATCTTTACCAGGTCGGGCATGTCTGGCCGGTTATAAGAGAGAAAGAGCTGAGATCATTGATCGCACAAAACCGTCCGAGATATGTATGATACTCGGTATTTCAGCAAAAAGTTGTTGTTTATAACAAATATGTTGACAAGTGATGAGGGTTATCTTGTCTGGCTGTTTTCTTTAGCTTTATATAGGAGTTTGCTTTTTAGAATGCACTGACTGGCCATGAGAACCTCTCAGCACGCTGTTCCCTGAGAAGTTCTCTCGGTGCCTGGTGTGAGGGCTAATGACAAGTGATGAGGGTTATCTTGTCTGGCGATTTTCTTTAGCTTTATATAGAAGTTTGTATTTTAGAATGAGCTAACTGGTCCTGAGAACTTCTCAGAGCATTGTTCCCTAAAAAGTTCTATCGGTGCCAGGTGTAAGGGTCTCACTCACATGGATGGGCCCCTCTCTGTATCGCATCAGCCCTCACATCAGGCACTGAGAGAACTTCTCAGAGAGCGGCGCCCCGAAAAGTTATCAAGGCCATTAAAGTCTTTTAGAATATAGATGTATTAGATGCATCCTTGTAGTTTTAGCCTTTTTTTCTCCCTTTATATGTGTTGCATTATCTTCAATTTGAGGATTGGTCAAATTTCTCATGCCCATCAACTCTTCCGTCCCTAAAAGACGTTATTTATCTGGATTACCAACTAAAAGTTTTAAACCTTCAACCAAACTTTTCCATATGCTCACCGTTTTTTATTTATAATTAAATTTACATGCACATTTCAATTTTTTTAATCTTTTCAAGGCAAGGTCTTTCCCTGTCGACCTGTTCAGTCAAAAATATTGCAATTTTTAACATAATAATTTCATAACTTTTCTAATCATCTAAGAATGTTTTTTATAAATATAACACGTATTACAAGTTCGTCTGGAAAATACCAAATACCATGTGTTATACATCATAATCAACATTTTGGAAGGAAATTGTATGTTTATTATTTCACGCATGATATTATATATCTCAACATTCTCCATTGAGATTTTTGCGCAGAAAATTATTTCAGGATAGATATCGGAATCGCAAATTCGCCTATAAAAATGTAGCAAATAAAAGAGTTAAAATCTGGCAGAGATTCAGAAGAGATAAAAGAATTCTAGATATCACCTGAACACCAATTGGCCAACATCAGAATACACAGAGAAAATGAGGCAACAAGCTCACCAAACGGCCGCGGATCCACGGCCGAGTCAGGCCAATCCACCGCGGATCCGCGGCCGAGTTAGGGCATCGACGGTCAAAAGTTCTCCCGAAGCTCCATTGCAACTACCTAGCTTGTTGAAGACGCTCCATTATAACAACCTTGTTATGGAAGTTTCCCTACAACTACATAGATTCTTGGGGAAGATTGACCTAGCTTCTAGTGGAAAATTAGTGAAGGGCTATATAAAGAAACTAAGCCTTCATTTTGGGGGTAACTGAATTTTGAGTTGAACAATTCATTACACAACCAAATCCAATTCAATTCCAATTCAAGATCCAAATCAAGAATCGTAGAGAACAATATCGAGTGACGACATTCAAGATCCTTTACGCGAAACCGATCGTTGTCAAGAGCACGTGATCCGCGATAGATCCAAGACTCACGGTGATCGAGCAAAGCGAAATTCGACGGAATAATTATCTCTTTAAGGGAGTGATCGAGAGCAATTCTTGTAATCTCGGATTGAAGGAAAGTGTAATTAGAAATTGATTGATAAAGGTGATCATTTGTTAAGTCCCGTTTTCTTTAAGTTTTCGCATTATGAAATTTCTAATTCTTGATTCTTTTATTTTCATGATGCGTGAGTAAATCTCCGCTTGCTAAGAATTCGAAAAAATTCGGTAGATCAAATGGTGATGAAATCCTATACACAACTTAAGTCTTATGAGAATTATGAATTTTAGGAAAAAGAATCGTCAACGACCAAATTTGAAATGAGATCACCGTTCTTGATAATCTCATTGCAGTTTGGGATTAAATGATTGATAATTCTCTTTGGTAAAAGCTGGATTTGAATGGTGATCAATAAAAAGACAAAGAATAGTGAAGGAGAAATCCTAGTTTCTTTCAAAGATCCCTAATTTTCATTCATCACTATCGTTCTAGCTATAATTCATCAATAGATAAGATGAGTCATTTTTAGTATTCATCATTGCTACTAATTCCTATTGAATTTTACAAGCTATTCTTTAATTTTCTTGATAACTAAAATTGATATTGGATAATTTCTTGATTACTAAATCTTAAACTCTTTCTTGATTTTCTTGAAATGACAAACTCAATTAAATCTTGAAATCTCATTTTCTTGAATTTTCTTTACTATTTTCTTTCGGCTCAACTAAAGTAAGAACGAATAAATACACGAATCTCAGTGGACGACCCGTACTCATTAACGGACTACATCGACACCGTTATTGATTGCGACTATAAATTCTTTGATTGTGATTATACTTTTCATTCAATCTACGGATCATATTCGGATCGATCAATCAAATGGCGCCGTTGCCGGGGATCCGTGCGTAATTTGTTCGTTCTTGCTATTTGAGTTGAAATATTCTTATTCCATCAAAATTTGAATCAAAATCGTATCGTGTGCTTAACAATTAGTGTGTGAATTTTGTAAGGAAATCTGGAATCACTGGAGCAGGGAGAAAATTTTTCAGATCATTTCATCTAGGACAGAGGAGCAAAGGGAGCATCAGAACAAAAAATCGTTCAAAGAACCATTCAAACAACCGCGGAATCGCGGCGGATAGCAGCATTGGCGGCGGATCCACGGTATTTTTGAAGAGTTAGGGTTTCAGAATTCTCTGGCATATTCTATACTTTCTTATCTCTTCTCTGATCTATCCAATAACAACTTTTCTGTAGGATTCTTTGCAAAAATTCGCCGCTCAAAAATAAAATTTGTTGCATGTTTTGATATTGGTTGTTTTGCATATTTTAATACGAAAATTAAGGGGTAAAGACCAAATCCAGATTATGTGGGGATTTCATTACCCTTCCTAACCCCGTAAATCACAAAACTAGCATCCGCATCACCTTTCATTAACTAAAAAATATCTAGATAAGACTCTAAGAACCGTCGCGCTCAATTAGGACAGAAGAAGGTCGTGGGTAATCTATTGCTTATCCGCATTTCTTTTGTGGTGTCTAAGGCAAGTGGTTACTTAATTAGGCATGCTACTTATGTAGTGGATACCTCCCACTTGCCTGGCACTTACCTGACCACGGGAGAAATAAAGAGATAGTAGAGGATTTATCCTGCGATTTGTCTTTTGGAAGTCTAGGAGCGGTCTACTGACTTGACGTAGGTGACCGTAGATTTAGGGTTGATTGTGCATTTTTTTGTTGTGATTTTTTCTAAATCCGTCTTTTTCAAAACAAACCAAAACCCAAAAACAAACCACTTTCTCTAATTATCACAAACGCTGCCACTTGTGCTAAACCGTTTAGTGTATTCTCGGCTGGACACGGGATTCTAGTGCTCGTCTTGTCCGTGTTCCTCCTATCGACTCCGAAGTCGGTAATTCTACATTTTCTTTTTCTTCACCCACTACCACATCCACCGCGATGGACGGATTTCTATCAAATTTTAATAACACCACTCTACCACCGCCCGTAAGTGCGCGGAACTCACCGCGTATATCTCTCCAAGAGAGATGCTACCCTATTCGAGGTCCCCTCTCTACTTGCCTTTCCATTCCACCAGCCAACGAGGATAATTTTAAAATCAAACCACACTATATCAATCTTTTGCCTAAATTTCACGGTCTCGAGTCTGAAGACGCATACGTTTTTATTACCAAATTTGAAAACGTATGTGTTATGATGAGCACTTCATAACTTTCTGTGGATACTATGTGTTTACGTCTTCTCCAGTTCACTTTATGCGATTTAGCCGAAAAATGGCTTTATAACATAGCTGCACACTCTATTTCAAACTGGGATGAATTCTTCATAGCATTCCTTAAGAAATTTTATCCCAATCATAATACCGCCCGTGTCCGTAGCGAAATCAATCAATTTACCCAGGTTCCTAATGAACAATTTTGGAAGTGTTTTGAACGATTCAAGGATCTGCTAGTCCAATGTCCTCATCACGGAATCCATCGATGGGATCTCTGTCGAATTATATATGAGGGTATTAACCCAACAACAAAGCATATGCTTGAATCCATGTGTCAAGGCAATTTCATGTCTAAAGACGATGGTGAAGCTTGGAAATTTTTAGAAGATTCGCTGAGAAAACTTTGCAATGGGAGAGTGTTAGTCAACCATCATCTAGGGGTGGTATCCATCAACTTGATGTTTCCATAGCAGTCAAAGCTGAAATGGCAGCAATACAAAAGAAACTTGAAGCTATGGAACACAAATTTTTATTAGCCTCCCTAAACCAGGTCACACTCCCCAAAACCGTGTGTGGATGCTGTTCCAATCCATCACATTTGACGAAAGAATGTCCTTTGAATTCTCCGTTTCAAGGTCAAGAACGCACTAATGCTGCTTTCAGTAACGACCTAGAAACGATCCTTATTCTTCCACTTATAATCAGGGTTGGAGGAATCATCCTAATTTTGCTTGGAACCAACACCAAACTCAAAATACGGTTCCAAACCAAACTAACTTTCAAAGGGTTCCTCCACAACAACAGCAACCACTGCAACTGAGTCAACACCCCTTTCAACCACAAAATTTTCAAAATCCGACCAACACTTCTGCACCGTATAATAATTCTTTGCAATTGGTCGGTACCGATAATTCCTCTTCACTCGAACGAATCGTGGATTTGTTTATGAAACATTCCATCCAAGTGTCGACTGATATAAGGTCTTCTATCGATGATATAAAGAAGAACTCTGCCTCCCACGGTGAGAGTATTAAATCGATAAAAGCATAAATTGCACGATTAAATGCCGAAATGAGTGCTAGAGAGAAAGGGAAACTTCCATCTCAACACCTACCGAATCCTGGGCATTCACAACACTACAATGCGAATGCCATTACAACGTTGAGATCTGGAAGAGTGCTGAATAATCAAGTCGGTGAACAGATTGATAATGATGGAATAATCAATGACACCCTGACTTCCACTTCTACTTCCACCTCCACTTCTAACCCTAGTTCATCTTCTTGCGAGCATATTCTTCGTTTTCCCCAAGGCTCGAACCCTCCCCCACCTTCTTTGAGTCCACCTCACTCGATCACCACTCCAATTCTGGGATCTGTTCCACCCATACGACCTTCTCTAATGTCGGACCCGGCACTTATTGCTAAAGCTCCTTATCCGAATAGGTTAAGGGGAAACAGACCAAGTCCACAAATGGAGAAGATTATGCAAATGTTTAAACAAGTTAACATCAATATCCCTCTTGTAAGGTGTTTTTCGTCACCCCATTGAGATGGGAATACGCGCACGCGCTTATCAAGCGCATTACAGATCCCCCATGCCTAGGGTAGGCCGGGGTTTAATGATTGTGGGGATCCGAATCTCCGGCAGCCGCGGACTAAGCTGCCGTTAATTACCCCTCGCCTTTGGAGCGAGGGAACCTCCGATTGATGGGTTAAACTGGTCATGCGAACTCAATGTGCAGTGTTGTGTTTTGAAGGGGTTTTGGATATATCGGGGGCCCCGCAGAGTCTTTACGGAGGTCCCACTACCCGGATAGTGGGCTGAGGGTCAAAGGGGCTAGCAGCCCCCTTGCAGGGTGCGGGGCAGCGCGCCGTTAGAAATTTTTTTCTAACAGGGACAGTGTCGTGGAGTATGTGTGTGTATATATATGTATATATATGTATATATATAAAAAGGGGGGAAAGGCATCCAAAGGATGCGTGGGGCCAGCGCCTTGAGCGATGTGCGCTTAGGCGCAAGCGCGCCACGTGTCGGCACGTGGGCGCTTTGCGCTCGAGCGCTGGGCGCTTGAGCGCAAGCGCGCCACGTGTCGGCACGTGGGCGCTTTGCGCTCGAGCACAGGGCGCTGGCGAGAAAAAGGAGCTTTCAGTCCCAGAAATAGGGTTTAGAGTGGAGTTAAACTCCTAAAAATGTTTTGGTTGAGGAAATGGGTTCTTCTTCTTCCTCCTCTGTTGGCTGGATCAAGAGATGTGAGATCTAAAAATCTCTTCTTTTTAAGATCTAATGACAGATCTAAGTCCCCCTTTGTGGGTTTTGTAGTGAAAAACTATTTAGTTTTGGAAAAGAGAGAGTAAAACTCTTGATTTAATTCACAAAAAAAGAAGGTTTGAAACCTTCAGAAAGGAGAAAGAGGCACAAACACTAGGTTTTTGAGAGAATGAAAAGTATTTTTTTTATTCATCATCATGTTGCCTTATATAGGCTTACATATTTATATATAGCCCTTTGGGCTTTACAAAATGGCATTTTGCCTATCCCATGGCTCATGTGCCATTTCATTTTTGCACATAAGCCATGGTCTTACAAAATATTGGCTTTATGCCTATTTTGCATACATTCATATATAAAAAAATTACATAAAAATTATTTATTACATGATTTTGTTGTTGGCATGGGGAGGCTGGCCACGGGCTCGACTTGGGCATGGGCCCGCTTGACCTGGGCTTGGGCCTACCTAGCTTGGGGGTTGACCTTGACTTTGACTCGATCAACCGGGGTGCAAATTTTTACCCCAACAAGTTGCCCCCCATCAATAAATGCACACCGCACATTTGAGTTGTGTGCATGAAATTGATGGATCTTGAAGCTGAACTTCGAGGTGGAATATCATTCCGGGGGCGGAGCATCATCCCGGGGAGCATGATTCCTGGGAATCGGAGCGTCATTCTGATTTGCAGAGCATAATTCCAAGGTCGAAGTATCCCTCGGGGAGCGTGATTCCCGGGGATCGGAGCATCATTCCGATTTGCGGAGCATAATTCCAAGGTCGGAGCATCATTCCGAAGAGTCGAAGCATAATTCCGAAGAGTAGAGGCATGATTCCAAGAATCGGAGCATCATTCTGAAGAGAGGAGCATGATTCCAGGGATCGAAGCATCATTCCGATGAGCGGAGCATGATTCCAGATATCGGAGCATCATTCCGAAGGGCGGAGAGATCGGAGCATCATCCCGATGAGTGGAGCATGATTCCAGATATCGGAGCATCATTCCGAAGGGCGGAGCATGATTCCAGAGATCGGAGCATCATTACGATGAGTGGGGCATGATTCCAGGGTTCGGAGCATCATTCCGAAGAGCGGAGCATGATTCCAGGGATCGGAGCATCATTCCGATGAGCGGAGCATGATTCCAGGGTTCAGAGCATCATTCCGAAGAGCGGAGCATGATTCCAGAGTTCGGAGCATCATTCCGAAGAGCGGAGCATGATTCCAGGATTCGGAGCATCATTCCGAAGAGCGGAGCATGATTCCAGGGATCGGAGCATCATTCCGATGAGCGGAGCATAATTCCAGGGTTTGGAGCATCATTCCGAAGAGCGGAGCATGATTCCAGGATTCGGAGCATCATTCCAAAGAGCGGAGCATGATTCCAGGGATCGAAGCATCATTCCGATGAGCGGAGCATTATTCCAGGGATCGGAGCATGATTCCGAAGAGCGGAGCATGATTCCACGGATCGGAGCATCATTCCGATGGGCGGAGCATAATTCCAGGGATCGGAGCATCATTCCGAAGAGCGCCAGACATTCTGACCGAAGCATAATTTCGAGGCAGAGGTTAATTCCCAGGCGAAGCATAATTCCGATGCGGAAAGCAGATAATCCGAGGCAAAGCTTTATTTCGACACGGGGTGTATTCTTAGACGGAGCATAATTCCGGTGCAGAGCTTGTTGGCTGACTTGATTCCGAGACGAAGCATAATTTCGACAGGGAAGGCAGGTACACCGAGGCGAAGCATCATTTCGACACGGAGTGCATTCTGAGACGAAGCATAATTCCGACGCAGAGCTTGCTGGTTGACTTATTTCCGAGGCGGAGCATAATTCCGACGAGGAGGTCGTTGGTTGATTCCGAGCCGAAACATAATTCCGATAGGGAAGGCAGATACACCGAGGCGAAGCATCATTTCGACACAGGGTGCATATTCTGAGACGAAGCATGATTCCGACGCAGAGCTTGCTGGTTGACTTGATTCCGAGGCGGAGCATAATTCCGACGAGGAGGTCGTTGGTTGATTCTGAGCCGAAGCATAATTCTGACAGGGAAGGCAGATACACCAAGGCGAAGCATGATTTCGACACGGGGTAACTTCTGGGATGGAGCATGATTCCGCCGTAGAGGTTGTTGGTTTGATTTGATTTGGGTTGACATCAGCATCGCTACACTGGAATATGGTACCAGGAGCGAATCATCATTTGTCATGAGAGGATTTGGGAATTGGTTTTTTTTTTTGTTTGGCATCAGCATCGCTACACTGGAATATGGTACCAGGAGCGAATCATCATTTGCGTGAGAGGATTTGAGAATTGTTTTTTTTTTGTTTGGCATCAGCATCGCTACACTGAAATATGGTACCAGGAGCGAATCATCATTTGCGTTTGCTTATTAGCAAACGATGGCTTAGGAGACAGGTTTTAGGTCCCTATCACCTAAGACTTTTCAATTTTGTGAGCCGTAAGGGTCTCACAAAGCATTTTCTCCCTACGGATCGTAAGGATCCCGTAAGTGCATTTTCTCCTTAGGAGTCGTGGGGACTCCTAAGTGTGTTGCTTCTTTGTGAGTCGTAAGGATCTCACGCGGGAGTTTTCTCCTCACAAAGTCGAGACTTTGTGAGTGCATTTCGTTCTCTCTTTCACGAGTTTGCGCCCTTTCGGGTTTTCACAAACTCGCCGGCAGTCCTGCTGTTTTTACTCACGGAGCCCTTTCGGGTTTTCATCCGTGCTCATTTTGCTTGTGGACATACCTTTTTTTATTTTTATTTTATTATTTTTAGAGAGATTGGGATTGTTTTACGCCCGTGGATTGTATACGGTTTTGCAGGATGTATAATCCAGACCGTAGGGCTATAAAAATTTCAGGACTTTGTTGGCATCTGCATCGCTGCACTGGAATATGGTACCAGGAGCGACTCATCATTCTCCACTTGGGGATTTGGATTTGGAATTTGGCTGGCGTCTGCATTGCTGCACTGGAATATGGTACCAGGAGCGACTCATCATTCGCCATTGGGGTATGGGATTTGGAGTTTGGTTGGCGTCTTCATCGCTATACTGGAATATGGTACCAGGAGCGACTCATCATTCGCCATTGGGGTATGGGATTTAGAAAATGATGGCTTAGGAGACAGGTTTAGATCCCTATCACCTAAGACTTTTCAATTTTATGGGTCGTGAGGGTCCCATAAAAGCATTTTCTTCCTACGAGTCGTAAGGATCCCGTAGGTGCATTTTCTCCTTAGGAGTCGTGAGGACCCCCAAGTGTGTTTTTCCTTTGTGAGTCGTAAGGATCCCACAAAGGTTTGTTCTCCTCATGTATTGTGAGGACACATGAGTGGGTCTTCTCAATGGAGCATAATTCCAAAGGCGGAACCAGCCGCGTAACTGGTGGTTGCGGTGGGGCATGGGTATGCTGAGAATTATTTGAGCCCGTAAATTGTATACGGCAGTCAATTTGGGAACTAGCCGTAGAGCTGGGAGAGTTTTGGGAATTTGAATTTTTGTTGGCGTCCGCATCGCTGCACTGGAATATGGTACCAGGAGCGACTTATCATTCGCCGTTGTTTTTTTGTTTTGTTTTTGTTTTACCGCGATTGCTCTATCATTTCAGCTTTTCTTATCGCGAAGGTCGCGATTGCCCTATCATTTCGGCTATTTATTCGCGGTTGCCCTATCATTTCGGCTTTATTTTCATTTTCATTTTTACTCGCTGATTTTTATTGCGAGTTGCCCTATCATTTCGGCTTTTCTTTATTTTTCTTTTATTTACACATTTTTTTGTTTATATAGACACATTTTTTTTATATTTAATTTTTTTTCTTTACATTCCCAGTTTAACGACTTAGAGGTCGACTGTTCCCAGTTTAATGACGTGGTGGTCGATTGTTTTCAGAGAAAAGCAGATGTCTGAGAGAATCAGTTTCACGAAGAACTTCGGTCTCTGTTTGTATGAAATTGGCGGTCGCGGCTGGACTGTTTGTTAACACACCTTTAGACGGTTCTATCTCTCCTGCCCGGTACTGCTTTTCGACCCAATGTTTGAAGACGAAACAGTCCTCAATGGCATGACCTATCACTCTGTGATAGGGGCAGTATTTGGGTTCGTTGGTCATATTCGCTTCCTGCGGTCTTTTTGACTCCGGCAGTTGTAGACAGTTCCTCAGGGCGTCTTTGAATATTTTGCGGATTTTGTCCCTCCTGAAGGAATAGACCTTAGCCAGCTTCTCTTTTAGTGGAGATTCTCCTCCCTCTCCGAACATTAGCTTTCGAGGCTGGTTGGCATTAGGCCCGCTCAACCCTTGCTTATTTCGGTTAGCCGAAGTGTTAAAAGATTCAGAATCGTTGGAATTTTTGCCTTTGCGATTATCGTCCCTTTGGTTTCTCCAGGACCTATTGTTATTTTGGGAGTCAGAGGAGGACTCCTACTTTGAGCGTTCCAACATCTGGACTTTCCTGGTCAGCTCTTGGAATGTTTTGAGACCCGCGGTGCATAGGAACGGGGCCATCCAATTGTTGAGATTTCCGACGAGGAGACTGACAGATTGGTCCTGCTCTATCGGCGGTTCACATTTGACGGAGAGATTGCGCCATCGGGTTATAAAATCCGTGCTGCTTTCGTTGTTCTTGGGCTTGGTCCTTACGAGCTCGGCAATGGAGATCTTATCGCTGATGCTCATGAACCTTTGTCGAAACAAAGATTCCGTTTGGACGAAAGTAGTAACGGAGCCATCCGGTATGCTTGCATACCAGTCGAAAGCAACATCAGTCAAGCTATTAACGAACTGGCGGAGGAGAAGCGCATCATTACCCCCAGTATTCCCGCATGAGGCTTTGAAGTGGGCGATGTGTTGATTCGCATTTCCCGTCCCATCGAATCTTCCGAATTTGGGGATGACATAGCCGCTGGGAAATTCTACCAGATCATACTGAGCAGGATATGGTCTCCCGCTACTGCTGATATCTTTTTGCGCTTCGGTTTCGGCCACCAATGTTTTGACTTTGCTGGCAACCAAATCCATAATTTGATCTTGAGTTAGCAGGCTACTGTCATCGGTAGCCAAGACATTTCCCGAGATAGGATGCGACTGATTTTCATGCGGTCCGCCCACTTTTGGATTTGAGGGAACGGGTGTCGGCTGTTTCGGGACACCGTTTCCCGGTTCATGAGAGCCCTGTGCCTGATTGGGCGGCTGAGAGGCAAGTTAGGCCGTGAGCTGTAAGACGACGTTTGTCAAGTCGTCGATCTTTGAGTAGAGCTTGGCCATCTCCTTGTCTTTGCTACTGAGCTGTTTTCGGAGCTCTTGGAGAAGTTGCTGCTCCGCGTTCTTGGGCTGGAAAGTTGGCTCATCTTCGCTTTCCGAGCCCGACTCCTCATGGACCGAAGGGTCTCTCCGCCTATCATCCTCATCGAGAAGGTTTTCATCACCCAGCGGGGGCGGCTGTTCTTACAAAGCAGCAACCACATTCAAGCCAGATTGGATTTGAGATGTGATGGCCCCATCCTTGCTCTTGCTGCGCGTGCCCACCATGTAGAAAGTGTGGACCACATACCCAGCCATTTCCCCATCTTCGGCGGGGTAACCCTGTTCTTCGAACCTCATGAGGTTCAGCCTAGCAGGAGCCCTAGCCCTTTTGTTGGCTCTATAACTGAGCCTTTTCTGTCTTAGCTTTTCAATTTTAAGGGCTCGGCGGGCATCCATTTCCTGGGAAGCCACCGTGAGTCGATTAGCGGGGAGTTTAGAGAAAACACCCAATCGAGCAGTTGTCAGGGGCACCGCCGGGGCTTGCTTGAGAGGCCTTGTTGCTTTGTTGGTGTTGATGGCCTTGCCCCCAGCTGGGGCCAGAGAGAGTCGTTCAAACACCGATTTGCGTTTGAGTTGGGGCGCCTTCGAGACCACCACATTTGACCTCTTGCCTTTCGAGACCGGTTTGTCTGTCACCGGGGCTTGAGGAGCTGGGATAGCGCCAAGAGGCATAAACATAATAGAGCCAAAAGGTAGCAGCGGCTCCTCCCATTGTCGCCCGAGACTGGCCGGGAGGACCGTCCTAAAGTCCATCTTCATCGTGTATGAGATGGGAGCCGTGTTGAGAGCTGAGCAGGATTTTGGAGACATCGTTGAGAAGTGATTGCTTGAAAACCTGCATGAAAGGGTATTATTTCAGTATAAATATAGGCATGTATATTGACTGAGTTCACATGAACGTTCAACCCGAAATATGGGAGGAGAGATGGTCCCACCGGGCGTGCCAGAATCTGTAGGGTGTTTTTCGTCACCCCATTGAGATGGGAAAACGCGCGCACTTGTCAGGCGCATTACAGATTCCCCCTGCCTAGAGTAGGCCGGGGTTTAATGATTGTGGGGATCCGAATCTCCGGCAGCCGCGGACTAAGCTGGCGTTAATTACCCCTCGCCTTTGGAGCGAGGGAACCTCTGATTGACGGGTTAAACTGGTCATGCGAACTCAATGTGCAGTGTTGTGTTTTGAAGGGGTTTTGGATATATCGGGGGCCCCGCAGAGTTTTTACGGGGGTCCCGCTACCCGGATAGCGGGCTGGGGGTCAAGGGGGCTAGCAGCCCCCTTACGGGGTGCGGGGCAGCGCCCCGTTAGAATTTTTTTCTAACAGGGACAGTGTCGTAGAGTATGTGTGTGTGTACATATGTATACATATGTATATATATGTATATATATAAAAAGGGAGGAAAAGGCATCCAAAGGATGCGTGGGGCCAGCGCCTTGAGCGTTGTGCGCTTAGGCGCAAGCGCGCCACGTGTCGGCACGTGGGCGCTTTGCGCTCGAGCGCTGTGCGCTTGAGCGCAAGCACGCCACGTGTCGGCACGTGGGCGCTTTGCGCTGGAGCGCAGGACGTTGGCGAGAAAAAGGGGCTTTTAGTCCCAGAAATAGGGTTTAGAGTGGAGTTAAACTCCTAAAAATGTTTTGGTTGAGAAAATGGGTTCTTCTTCTTCCTCCTCTGTTGGCTGGATCAAGAGATGTGAGACTAAAAATCTCTTCTTTTTTATATCTAATGACAGATCCAAGTTCCCCTTTGTGGGTTTTGTGGTGAAGAACTATTTAGTTTTGGAAAACGGAGAGTAAAACTCTTGATTTAATTCACAAAAAAAGAAGAAGGTTTGAAACCTTCAGAAAGGGGAAAGAGGCACAAACCCTAGGTTTTTGAGAGAATGAAAAGTATTTTTTTTATTCATCATCATGTTGCCTTATATAGGCTTACATATTTACATATAGCCCCTTGGGCTTTACAAAATAGCATTTTGCCTATCCTATGGCTCATGTGCCATTTCATTTTTGCACATAAGCCATGGGCTTACAAAATATTGGCTTTATGCCCATTTTGCATACATTCATGTATAAAAAAATTAAATAAAAAATATTTATTACATGATTTTGTACTTGGCATGGGGAGGCTGGCCACAGGCTCGACTTGGGCATAGGCCCGCTTGACCTGGGCTTGGACCCACCTAGCTTGGGGGTTGACCTTGACTTTGACTCGGTCAACCGGGGTGAAAATTTTTACCCCAACACCTCTCCTAAATGCTATCCAACAAGTTCCGGCTTATGCGAAAATCCTTAAGGACTTGTGTACTAAGAAGAGGAAGACTCAAGTGCCCAAAAGAGTATTCATGATGAATAATGTTAGCACAGCTTTTACCCCACAATTACCAAAGAAACGTAAGGACCTTGGCTGTCCTACAATCTCCATTTCTATTGAGGGTAAAAATATTAGCAGTGCTTTATTCGACCTTGGCGCTGGTGTTAACCTGCTTCCATACTCTGTCTATGAGCAGTTAGGGATTGGAGAGTTGAAACCAGCTCATTGTACTCTCCAAATGGCAGACCGATCCATCACCAAACCTAGGGGTGAGCTTGAGGATGTGTTGATAAAAGTCGGGGAATTTATATTCCCTGTGGACTTTATTGTTTTGGATACATAACATGTAGCAAACCCACGGAACCAAATTCCGGTGATTCTCGGTCGACCCTTCCTAACCACTTCCAATGCTGTCATTAATTGTCGAAACGGTTCCATGAACCTATCCTTCGGGAAAATGAAAATTTAGCTTAACATTTACAAGATTGGAAGTCAGCCATCTGAACCCTCTGCTCATATTCTTGATGTATGTTATGTCCACGAGATAGCTCCCGAAAGCTGCAAGGCTGATGAACTTTCACATCATTGTTTGATCTTGCACATTATAGTGAGGACACCTTTGACGAGTACACCCCCGAGTTTGAACCTTCTGACTCATCACAAAAGTCAGTCACACTTTCCGAGTCTGTATCATTTGCAGGCTATGAACTTCTTCAAGAATCCGAATGTCATTCGCTCACCCCACCTTCTATTGTCTCTCTGCCGACAATAGATCTCAAATTATTACCTTCTCATCTTAAATATACATATTTATGTGAGAATGAGTCTTTGCCTGTGATCATATCTGCTTCTCTAGCCTTAAAGTAAGAGAACGCTCTTTTGATGGTCTTGAGATCTAATAGGTAAGCCTTTGGCTGGACAATGGCTGACATCAAAGGGATTAGTCTCTTGATTGTTGAACATCATATACATTTGATGGATGAAACCAAGCCAACCCGAGAACCACAAAGACAATTAAATCCCGTCATGAAGGAGGCGGTAAAGAAAGAAATTGTCAAGTGCCTTGACAGTGGTATCATTTACCCAATCTCTGATAGCCAATGGGTAAGTCCTATTCATGTAGTCCCTAAAAAGTCTGGCATCACGATCATATCTAATGAGGCTAATGAGTTGATCCAGACACGTACTCAAATTGGGTGGCGTGTATGTATTGATTATAGAAAACTCAATGCCGCAACGAGAAAAGACCACTTCCCTCTACCTTTCATTGACCAGATGTTGGAACGATTATCTGGATATGAATATTATTGTTTCATGGATGGATACTCTGGCTATAACCAGATCCCTATAGCCGAAAAGGATCAAGATAAAACCACATTTACTTGTCCTTTCGGTACTTTTGCTTATAGACGCATGCCCTTTGGGTTATACAATGCTCCCGCTACATTCCAGCGGTGTATGATGGGGATATTCTCGGACATGGTCAAGAATTTTCTGGAGATTTTCATGGACGATTTCTCGATATTCAGGGACTCTTTTGATGATTGCCTATCTCATCTTGACGCAGTTCTTACTCGTTGTAAAGATAAGAACTTAACTTTGAATTGGAAAAAATGTCATTTCATAGTCCAAGAGGGTATTGTGCTTGGACATGTCATTTCACGGAAAGGCATTGAGGTCGACAGAGCTAAGATAGATGTCATTCATAACCTTCCTCATCCCAAATGCGTCAAAGATATACGATATTTCCTTCGCCATGCAGGATTTTATAGGAGATTCATTAAGAATTTTAGCAAAATTGCTAGACGCTTAACTCTTCTCTTGGCCAAGAATACCACATTTCACTTTGATTCGGATTGTGAGGCTGCATTTGACTTGCTTAAAAATTCCCTCACTACAGCCCCTGTTTTATCATCTCCCGATTGGAACCACCTGTTTAAGATTATGTGTGATACATCAGATTTTACTGTTGGTGCAATTTTAGGACAGCACATTGATAAGATACCACATGTGATTTATTATGCAAGTAAGACCCTGAATGATGCTCAAATTAATTATACAACTACCGAGAAAGAACTCTTGGCAGTTGTATTTGCGTTAGAAAATTCAAGCCTTACTTGATTGGCTCACCGATTGTGGTTTACATTGATCACCCCGCCCTAAAACATCTTTTATCGAAGAAGGATGCTAAAGGCAAGTTAATACGTTGGATCCTATTATTACAAGAATTTAATCTTGTCATTCGAGATAAGAAAGGATGTGAAAACGTAGTGGCCGACCATCTTTCGCGCATCTCTTCTTCACCTACTGTGACCTTGCCAATTAACGACTCTTTCCCGGACGAACAGCTCTTGACCGTATCCGGCAAACCTTGGTTCGTGGATATTGTGAATTATCTTGCAATGGGACTTATTCCAAGCGATTGGTCTAAACAAGACAATTATCAATTTCTATCCCAAGTAAAACATTTTTACTGGGATGAACCTTATTTGTTTAAGTATTGTCCTGACCAAATCATTCGCAAATGTGTCCCCAATGATGAATTCAAGAGTGTTTTATTTTTCTGTCATGATCGGGCATGTGGAGGTCACTTTGGTCCACGTAAGACGGCGGAGAAGGTTTTGCAATATGGTTTTTACTGGCCTACATTATTCAAAGATGCATTTGATCATTGCAAAACTTGTCCACGGTGTCAACACACGGGTCGGATTTCTAAAAGAAATGAGATGCCACTTCAACCGATCTTGGTTGTTAAAATTTTCGACGTTTGGGGTATTAATTTTATGGGTCCTTTTCCCAACTCTTTTTGGGAATTTGTACATCTTGTTAGCGGTTGATTACGTCTCGAAATAGGTGGAAGCAATTCCATGTCGCACTAATGACGACAGGGTTGTCATTAAGTTTCTTAAAGAAAATATCTTTTCACGATTTGGACACACGCGCGCTATCATTAGCGACAACGGGACGTATTTTTGTAATAGGTCTTTCGAGACTTTGATGCGGAAATATGCAATCAATCACAAACTTTGCACGCCCTATCATTCCCAAACGAGTGGGCAAGTTGAGATCTCAAATAGGCAAATCAAACTAATTCTGGAGAAGACAGTTTCTAAAAACCGGAAAAATTGGTCAACCAAATTGACGGATGCTCTTTGGGCATTTCGTACCGCATATAAGACCGACCTTGGTATGTCTCCTTACCGCCTGGTGTTTGGAAAGGCTTGCCACCTTCCTGTCGAGATCGAGCATAAAGCATTGTGGGCCATTAAAGAACTTAACTTCGATTTAAATCAAGCATGCAACTTTCGGAAGCTACAATTAAATGAGCTAAGCGAACTCCGCGATGAAGCTTACGATAATGCGGTGATTTTAAAGAATCGGACAAAGGTATTGCACGATAAAAATATTTTGAGAAAAACTTTTACCCCAGGTCAACAAGTCCTTCTTTACAATTTCCGTCTCCATCTTCATGCGGGTAAGCTCCGATCTTGTTGGAAAGGACCATTTGTGGTGCGGTATGTCTACCCGCACGGGGCAGTTGAAGTTGAAAATAAAAAAACGGTACAATTTTCAAAGTGAATGGGTATAGATTAAAACTGTATTTTTCCACTGACCCCACGGATGAGCTCCTGTTTTTACAGGAGCCGCTTTATAATGACTAATCTTCCTCCATCTCACCTCAATGACTCGGTAATATTGTCTCATCTTTAGAATGGATGTGAGTTATAAAATTATTTTAAAAATTTTAAAAAAAATTTTAAAAAAATATGCAAAATTGTGCATAAATAAAAAATAAGTTTGGGGGAAGATTTTCACTCATTTATTCTTGTCCCCGTTAATAACTTTTCCTCCCAAACCTACAGATTTTTGAGATTTGAAAGAGACAACAGTGAGGACACTGCTGTAAACAGGTTTGGGGGAGGTTTGTGCTTATTTACCCATTACATTGCATTACACTTTGCATAAGCACAAAACACAAAATTTTCAAAAAAAAATTCTTTGATAATGAAATATTAGAAAGTAAAAAATTACATTTAAAAGATTGGAAAAGTTTAAGAAAACCAAGAAAGTTAGATATTTTCTTAAACGAAACTAGTAATAAATAGTTATGAGCCGTTGTCCTAAGGGTTAATAAGATTAAGAATGTCACTAATCTGAGCATAAAAATAAGTCGGAAAAATAGTTTCTATTCTGGAAGCCAAACATTTGAACGTTGATACCCTACTATACGCACTTACACACATCTTGAAACTCGAGATAGTAGAGGATACCTTGAAATGCTCTTGTCTAAAAGCCAAAGTACGAAGAAAATAAATATAATTAAGCATAAAAGTATAAAATGGTGAAGAAAAATGAACACTGGTTTTGTAATCACCAAGGCAACATATAAAAAATATAGTGAGGGTGCTTCATCACCTACTGCCTCAGACCAACTGGTTTGGGAGTCATTGCTAAGCCTTAACTGTTGCAAGACGAGAAAATTGCTAATTACGCGTAATATGTGAGCACATTTAGTAATTGGTCGGTTAGTATCTCAAGAAATATTAACGGTCGCATGAAGAACGTGTGAGCAATTCCATCTAAGATATTCACCGACTAAAAAGTACTGAGATAGATGGATAAGAGTATGATAGCTTGAATTGAATTCTCCGAATGTAGGGATGTCTTTTACACATACGTAGGGGTATATGATCGGTGTTTGGAAGAAAGATATGGATGAAGAATAAAGGCGATGTTTTATTGAGGGATGATATGATTTCTAACATCTCTTCATGACTATTAAGATAGGGCTCATGACAACCGAAAAGTTAGTGTAGTTGGAAACTCTGATTTTCGAAGTCTTTCTTTTATAATTCTTATCTTTATATGTAACTTTTACAGTCTTCCTTTTATTATAGGATTTTGTGGGTGCAATCCGCTGAAACCCCTCAGGAGACAACACTCCTCCTACTAGGGACACCTAGAGTTTTAAAGGCTTGTTACACGTGCTCAGTGCAATCGTATTGCCTATGAAAGTGTGCTAGTTAGTTTTTTTTCTTTCTATTTTCTCCTTCTCTTGGATAAAAGAAATTTGGTTGAGACGATCAAAGTCAAGTTTGGGGGAATTTGTTCAATCGAAACTATTGCAATTTTTAACATAACAATTTCCTCACTTTTCTAATTATCTAAGAATGTTTGTTATAAATATAACACGTATTACAAGTTCGTCTGGAAAATACCAAATACCATGTGTTATACATTATAATCAACATTTTGGAAGGAAATTGTATGTTTATTATTTCACGCATGATATTGTATATCTCAACATTCTCCATTGAGATTTTTGCGCGGAAAATTATTTCAGGACAGATATCGGAATCGCAAATTCGCCGAAAAAATGCAGCAAATCAAAGAGTTAAAATCTGGCAGAGATTCGGAAGAAATAAAAGAATTCTAGATATCATCTGAATACTAATTGGCCAACACCAGAATACACAGAGAAAATAAGGCAACAAGCTCACCAAACGGCTGCGGATCCGCGGCCGAGTCAGGCCGATCCGCCGCGGATCCACGGCCGAGTTAGGGCATCGACGGTCAAAAGTTCCCCCAAAGCCCTATTGCAACTACCTAGCTTGTTGAAGACGCTCCATTATAACAAGCTTGTTCTGGAAGTTTCCCTACAACTACCTAGCTTTTTGGGAAAGATTGGCCTAGCTTCTAGGGGAAGATTGGTGAAGGGCTATATAAAGAACCTAAGCCTTCATTTTGGGGGTGACTGAATTTTGAGTTGAACAATTCATTACACAACCAAATCCAATTCAATTCCAAATCAAGATCCAAATCAAGAATCTTTGAGAACAATATCGAGCGACGACATTCAAGATCCTTTACGTGAAACCGATTGTCATCAAGGGCACATGATCCGCGATAGATCCAAAACTCACGGTGATCGAGCAAAGCGAAATTCGACGGAATAGTTATCTCTTCAAGGGAGCGGTCGAGAGCAATATTTGTAATCTCGGATTGAAAGAAAGTGTAATTAGAAGTTGATTGATAAAGGTTATCATTTGTTAAGTCTCGCTTTCTTTAAGTTTTCGCATTATGAAATTTTTAATTCTTGATTCTTTTATTTTCATGATTCGTGAGTAAATCTTCGCTTACTAAGGATTCGAAGGAATTCGGTAGATCAAATGGTGATGGAATCCTATACGCATTTTAAGTCTTATGAGAATTATGAAATTTAGGAAAAAGAATCGTCAACGACCAAATTTGGAGTGAGATCACCGTTCTTGATAATCTCGTTGCAATTTGGGATTAAATGATTGATAATTCTCTTTGCTAAAGGCTAGATTTGAATGGTGATCAATGAAAAGATAAGGGATGATGAAGGAGAAACCCTAGTTTCTTCAAAACATCCCTAATCTTCATTCATCACCATCGTTCTAGCTATAATTCATCAATAGATAAGGTGATTCATTTTTAGTATTCATCATTGCTACTAATTCATATTGAATTCTACAAGCTATTCTTTAATTTTCTTGATAACTAAAATTGATATTGGACAATTTCTTGATTAATAAATCTTAAACTCTTCCTTGATTTTCTTGAAATGACAAACTCAATTAAATCTTGAAATCTCATTTTCTTGAATTTTCTTTACTATGTTCTTTCGGCTCAACTAAAATAAGAACGAATAAATACACGAATCTCAGTGGACGACCCGTACTCATTAACGAACTACATCGACACCGTTATTGATTGCGGCTATAAATTCTTTGATTGTGATTATACTTTTCATTCAATCTACGGATCACATTCAGATCGATCAATCAGGACCGACTTCCTTTATTCGGAATGAATCCGTCTCAAAAGAAAGAGCTAACGAACCACATCAATTCCATTCCAATTCTCTCAGACAGGATAGCTACCATCAAGCCGCCCCTTTAGAGTGAGGGCCTTCCGAGACCAAGACAATAAAGAAGAAGTAATAAGAGCCTCGTAGCCTTAAGGCTTTAACTAAATCATTGACCTTGTGCCTGCTTTGATTAGGACATTGTCGCGTTACATGAAATATACATGTAGGTAAGTAAATTAGAGAACTTGGAAAACAAAGATCGCCTATAGATAAAAACAGAGGAAAGATAGAAAATTTGAACTAATATTCTTTGACCCTCAAATTCTCTACAGAAAGCGCGTTTTGTTTTTCCTTTCGGTTATTTTTGTGGAAATGTATGTTTACAATTATATATCTCAATTTTAAGTTTAATTCTCATTAAATGCATGTCTCTATTTAAAATTAAGCATTATGATTCCA
The DNA here is from genome assembly GCA_030015575.1 of Agapanthus africanus. Classification (NCBI taxonomy): domain Eukaryota; kingdom Viridiplantae; phylum Streptophyta; class Magnoliopsida; order Asparagales; family Amaryllidaceae; genus Agapanthus; species Agapanthus africanus. Next base: position 887,775,607 of record JASDDO010000024.1, on the reverse strand, counting down.
CCTCAATAATAATAAAACCGAATTTAAACTTGTTTTTCCTTTCGGTTATTTTTGTGGACATGTATGTTTATAATTATATATCTCAATTTTAAGTTTAATTCTCATTAAATGCATGTCTCTATTTAAAATTAAGCATTATGATTCCACCTCAATAATAATAAAACCCAATTTAAACTTACTGTTCAAAAGCTATCACTTCCTATTGCATAAATGCTTGCTCCATTATCCTTTTCATGAGTTGACATTTATACAATTGCATTCATTACATCACTCTTTGCTATATCTGCCCCTGTAACTACAAAACTTGTCACGCCCCGCTTCCCAGTATACGGGCAGAGGACGCGACCAGACCGCTGCGTATTTACTCTGAAGTAAACACGCTGAACATATCTAAGCAATATAAATAAAATGCATAAGAGACAGAGACAATAGATATAATTCAACAGCAAGTTTATTTATTAACATTCTTTTTACAATACATCTGAAAAGTAAATATATGGAATGGAAAGCAATACCTAAATAGTGGCATAACAGAAATGGAAAGTACTGAAATGAAATGTACAAATATCTAGAGCTCCGGGTTGAAAGCTAGCTGGTCAAAATCCTCGCTGGTGGGCTCGATCTCCAGTGAGTCCAAATCACCTGACGACATTCCAAAGAAGAAGAAAGAGAATGTCGTCAGCGAACAAATCGCTCGGTAAGTCCCGTAAATAGACAAGAATGGAATAGACAGAATAGAGAGTATATTGTTATAATATTATATTTAGTGTTAACGGTGTTGTTTGTAGCTTGGTACAGAAGAGGCCAGTGTATACAAGAGAAGTCTCACTAGACCAGAAACTACGGAATACAGAGTACAAGAAACCGTTCAGCCACGGTATAATGACAATTGAATTCAGATTAGGTGTCTTAATGGTTGTTGTCTCGTGCCACATCTAACACCTTCAATACCAATCTACCCCTTATAAACCCCGCGATGTCTTGATTGTATTGTTCGTATTGTTTGTATTGTATATTGTATATAGATGGATGACTTACCGAAACCATGATATCAGTAAATGGATGTAACTGAAGAATCATGTAGATGGATGTATATCCATGATTCGGTTCAGTCAATATAGTTGATATAGATTGAATAGACGGATTCATAGATACATGTTGTATTGTAGTTTGATACTTGAATCATATTCAAGTCAGATTGATTTTGAGACTCAGTCTGAGTCAGACAATTAAAAAATAAATTGAATTCTGCATTAGGTTTTGGTGTTATCGGTAACCGCTGCACATGGACGGCAGAATTTGTGTCTTTTTCAAAAACGATTACCGTATTGATAACACCGTTTGTTAAGTTGTCTATCTTAAATAGGCAAGCACCCATATCTCCGGCTCCCTGAGGCTCAAGAGACTGGTCCCGCTTAAACCTATATTTACTAGGGTCCTTATTGTAATTTAGTATAACTTGAGAGGGTTTTATGTAAAAATAATTTTGTTATACTTTCAAAATATATCTCAAGTATTTAATTATCGTCTTTAAAGTTTTCATAAATGTTTCTTTTATTCAATGTGAAATTTCTAGTGAATATGACCAATTTTTTAAAGTATAAGGTATTTATTTGAAATATTGGAATTGTATGGTATTTTCTTGTAAATGGAATGTTTTTCTTGAACTTTGGAAATGTGGAATATTATAAATATTAAAAATAGATATTTTGATATTAATTACGTATATATTTATTTATTAAAAATATAAGTTTTATTTATAATAGAAATTACATTTTCTAAAGAAAAATTGTATTAAAAATCTTTCGAGATCGTATGCTCCTTGCGGAGGTCTGCATCTCACTCTACTAGGCCCGAGGTATGCGATAATCTGTACCATCCCGAACCAAAATGGGTTGTAGAGGCGCAATTGCAAAGATTTGTTAAATTCACTTCTTATAGAAAAATGTTTTATATGTTGAAAGTAGTTATATGTAAAGTCGTATTTTTCCAAATCTATGTTCCCAAATTCTATCGTGATATATTAGATATGTGTGTTGTGAGGAGGTAGGTCATTACTCATAAGTAACCGGCGTCAAAATCTACGTCCTCCACCATTTTTTTCGACGATCGGCACCATCCATCTTGATCTTCATCGTCTAAGATGTTGATACACCAAATTTTATGATTTTAATACTTTTTCACTGTTGATTTAGTGGATGCAAAATTAACAGTTTACCGACAATAGAACTTTTTACATTGTTAAATCAACAGTGAAAAAGTAATAAATCACATGAAATTTGGTGTATCAACATATTAGACGATGAAGATCAAGATGGGAGGTGTCGATCGTTGAATAAAATGGTGGAGGGTGTAGATTTCGACGCCACCTGACGCAAAAAGCCTCCTAAGGCCTGTTTCCTTCATTATTCTCGAAATATATATATATATATATATATATATATATATATATATATATATAATGTCAAAAGAGAGGTATACGGAGCACGTGCAAAACAAGACCCCTCTAATTTTGTGTCCTGTCAGTAATGTCGATGTGTCAAAAATTGGTTATTTTGATCTATATTGAATTTGAAATAAAAAAAAATAAAATATGAAGATTTTGAGGTTATTGTTGCTATTCATCCATAACAAGTTCCCAAAACTGAAAGATTTTATGTTCCAATCATCTCTGTAACTCTTTTCATTCTCAAGTTCCCATCTCACCAACTAATTCTTTAAAAATCTTTTCAAATTTATGTGATGTTAAAATATACAAACGTGTATCGTACTAACTGGTACGAAATCATCGTGTTCTATGAGTTTAAAGATACCGCAATCAAGACGGTGTCACACGTAGCCAGCCGAGATGAGTACGGGTCATTCGCAGGGATAAGATATGTTTTTAGTTCTGTATTAACGAGTTAAGTCCGAAAATTCGAGTTTGTTTGTTATTTTAAGATTTATGAAAAAACGTTCAAAAGAAAGACTTGTCAGGGATAGATTTAGGTTAGTTTGAGCTGGGATAATATTTACCTCTTCCTTATGAACATGTTGATGCTAAGATTGTAGGGTTTTTTAGCACGACAGCAAGGTTTCGGGGGGCATCGTCCATACCATTTTCAAAATTTTGACATGCTACTTAACCCTAGCCCTAGAATCTTAACTAAACATTTAGACGAAACGATATGTAACCAACTTTACAATTAAGTGAATGCGGAATACAACCTTTGTAGATCGGTCCTTCACTTCAAATGCTCCGTGTAGAAGTCCCTTCGCTGCGAGTAATGATCTCTCAAACTCTTGAGAGGCTCCACAAGGTGAAAGATGCAAACTTGCTTGAAGTCTTCAAAGCCAAAGATGATCTATTTTGAGGAGAGACTAACTCAAACTACCTCTTCACTAATTAGGGATTAGTGAAGCTAACTGTCACGACCCACCCCCAATACAGAGAGTATTGCCCGCTCTGGCCGAAGCCGTACGGTTTTATCCTTCGGTGTGAACTGGACCCGACCAGGGGCCACTTCCCAGGAGGTCACCCATCCCAGGACTTCCATGGCCAGAGCACGCTTAACTACGGAGTTCTCAAACTCCTATAGTGCCAGTTCACTTAAAAGGCGCCTCTGTATTGAAGAGGGGTATCATTCCATTTATAGTACAGGTCTTGACCTCTTTCGGAATGTATTCTGAATATTCCCCATGTTCTACAGTGGGTCCCCATGCTTATCTGGTATAAATGGGTATACCAGATAATACCTGGGGTATTACATTCTCCCCCACTTAGAACAATGGTTCGTCCTCGAACCACAGACCTACTATTGAGGAACCAGCTCTGATACCATTCTGTCACGACCCACCCCCAATACAAAGAGTATTGTCCGCTCTGGCCGAAGCCGCACGGTTTTGTCCTTCGGTGTGAACTGGACCCGACCAGGGGCCACTTCCTAGGAGGTCACCCATCCCAGGACTTCCCTGGCCCGAGCACGCTTAACTACGGAGTTCTCAAACTCCTATAGTGCCAGTTCACTTAAAAGGCGCCTCTGTATTGAAGAGAGGTATCATTCCATTTATAGTACAGGTCTTGACCACTTTCGGAATGTATTTCGAAAATTCCCCATGTTCTACAGTAGGTCCCCATGGTTATCTGGTATAAATGGGTATACCAGATAATACCTGGGGTATTACATTACTTTGTCACGACCCAAAATTGGCCTGTGACGGCCCTAATACTACGCAACGCCAAAAGACGTAACGCAGTAAAAGAAAGCCAAAACCCAGAAATCTAAACCAAGAAAATACGGAAAAGACAGTATAGTTTTTGAAACATTTGAAATCACAACCCAAATTCTTTAAAAGTCCCACTTTCTTTCTTTAAAATTTTGGCAACACCCTTTTTTATAAAAACTAGCTCAAGGTGGAAAACAATAACATCATAAATATACGACGCCGTAGCGAAGAAATAAGAGACAATAGAGAGAAAGCTGTATATAAAAGACATCAAATCCACAATAATACACAATAACGTCCTCACCAAGTCTCTAAGTCAACAATACAATAGTAGATGGAGAGTACAAAATACAACGAATGTACAATATGAAATACAGATAATCATCTAACCCACCCAAGCAAAATGGTGTACTGTGAGTTGATGCGGTATCTGTAGCAAAAGATGATAGATGGAAAGCTGAATAGCCTGCCTCGACTACTCTGGGGAACAACCTGAAACACCTGTGGCACAACGGGGGTGAGTTGCCAACTCGTGAATAGTAGATAACATATGCAGGTAATCGCAGGAATGTACGTACAGCATGAATCTAAGATATGCGAGTACAGTAATAACATGTCATGCAAATGCTAAATAAAGGAAAGTACACTAGCAGGTACAATCGATATGTGTATGCAATAACCATGCAATAGGGATATGAAAAAGTAGATATGCAACTATCATAAGGGTACGCTAACAGGTACAACCAATATATGAATCTGTGCATAAAAAGGGTAAGTGTGAGGTATGGGGTGGAATATGTCATTTCCACGGAAACCTGACATCGTGGCCGGATCACAATCCATCAAGACACCCAAATCCCAAATCCTCAAACCAGCCCTAAGTCGGGCTCTCATATCATATAAGTCTCACATCTCCTCAATGTACAATATCGAATAGATCTCCTATATCCCGAATGTACAAATCATCAATCTCTTTCATATCCAATATCCAATCTCAATGAATCACCTATATCCCAAGTCGAATCTCAAGTAAATTTCTAATATCCTAGATAAATATATATATGCAGAAATAAATATGATGGGGGCAATACACATATATTAGCGTCCCATTCCACTAATATTGGTGTAAGGGTATATATAACAACGGCTAAATCCCCGGTTATATATACAAAGGTATTAAAAGGAATATCATGAAAACCAATGTGCCAAGTATCGACACAGAAATCCTGATCACGTATCATACGCTATCCCGAAAGCACGAGTGCCTAGCTCTGACCCTCGCCTTCCGACGTATGCATACGTACATGACTCACAGCGGTGTCTCCGTGATCCCCCGCCGAGTCATGGGTACTGTCACCGGTAGGTACTCGCCCGCCTCCAGGCTCAATCGGTAAAGTCCATCGATCTTCTTGCCGAGGGGAACCATACCGGGCCCCACCATGTACTCTCATACGGCAACCACACCTCGTATAGAGTATATAATCAGCACCGATAAAACTCATGGTGGACGCGCAAATATCATATCAAGGAAACCGGGTTTTTCAATGTATGCATAATTTCATGAACTCCCACGGTTCCTAAATCCAGAAAACACCATATAAAATCCAAATAAAACAATGAGCAAATCCAGGGACACATAAATGCGATGTATCTGAATGTGAGCATATAAATGAGAACATGTAGCTGAAACCAGATGTATGCGAAATCAATAAGGTACAGCTAAGTAACATCAGTGAAGATAAAAATGTACTGCAACTGAATATGCATGAAACATACAGGTGTAGCAGTGTATAGGTATCTACCTATAAGAACTGATGTCGTATACCCTCCTGGGTATAAGAAAATATGAGTAAGGTATACCTGTAAATGTATCGTAAAGGGTATGTGTACCTATCACTAATGGTACGATACTCTATAGGTATATAGGTATGGTAATGTCATATGTGATAAGCAATATAATGTCTATAATGGTTTGTGTGTGACATGGCAATTATTGACGGTGTGTGTGTAGCATACAATCCGTGCTCGTGCAACATGAACCGTCAATAATATGTGCAGTGTCCTACGGCTGCTAGTCACAGTACAACTATATCAAGGAAATAAAGTAAATGCGCAATTCTAACAATGACGTAGAATGTGCGATAGGTATTGAATCCTAGCCCAGACGCATAACGCCATGCGGGCGATTCCCCTGTAGATGTTAAATCTACTCAGCTACGCTCCACGCTAGGTGAATCCTACCATCTGCTCCCCCCTGTAGCAGTGTCCGTAGTCCCTGCCTGCAAACCTGCAAATAAGACATGGAAATCACATATAAGTCAAAAATCCCGCGAAACGCGATATCGAACCAAAACGAGAAACTCGCGTCGCGAACTAAACGCGCGTGTGCACGATACGCTGAATCGTGTGTGTACGCGTCTAAAACTATCGCGACACGCCGCGATACGCTGGATCACAGAACGCTCTCACGTATCGCGCGTATCGCGCAAACACAACGGACATGCAAAACGATATATGATCCCAGATTCTCCTACAGATCAAAACTTACAAAACTAGACATGCCAAAACACTACAATACACTGCAGACTACCCTACACAAAACCCCAGCATCCAACTCACCTTCCTGGCCGCAATTTGCGGCCAGATTGAATTAATTGGCGGCCTGGGTAGGGAGAAGGTGGCTCGTGTTCTTGTGGTGGTATCTAGACCTAGGTAGCATATTCCAGTTTCCTCAATTTTGTTCTGTAGGGTCCGGATCAAAAGCAGATTACAAATACCCAGCATATCACTTTAAAAACACAATTTAGCACAAAAGCAAAACCTATGGTATTTTAGTGTAATCTGGGGCTAAGCTCAGTTCAGTGACCCTAATAACACTTAAATAAACTAAGGTAGCTAACACAACCAACAATTTGCCACAACATCTCACAAATCACCAAAATCTAGCACTAAACTAGCTAATTAACCCTAACCGACACCAATTAACACATACACTAAGCAACTAGGAGATTGGGTTCAGAAAATATACCCTAACAAACCCTAGAGAGCAGGAGAAGAAGAAGATGAGGGGTTGCTACTGCTGCTGGGGCTCCTGTTGCTGCTAAGGCTGATGCTGTTGCTGCTACAGCTGCTTGCTGCTGATGCTAATGTTGCTTGGGCTGGTGATGCTGCTCTGCTGCTGCTTCTGGTGTTGCTGCTGCTTCTCCTGGGGCTGCTGCAGCTGCTGCTCTGCTGTTGTAGGTGTGTGTGGGTGTGAGAGAGTGAGAGATGAGTGATATGAGAGTGAGAAAATGAGAGTAAGGCTAGAACCCCTCCCTCTCTCCTTCTCTCTCATCATTAAATGAGGCATGGCAAAGGCCATCATGCCCCATAATGCACTCTCTCTCTCTCAAGGTCAACATAAAGAAAGTCAATTTAAAAAAAACCTTTTTCAAATTCATTTTAAAACAACCATACACTATTAAACCCAAAACACCTAAAACAAAACTAAAAGCTAGATTAGAGAAAATGGTTAGTTAACCATGATTGCTAATCATGTTTAACCCCAAAAACAACCCTAGTTATCATGCACAAGTGTGTGCAAGCCTAGGAAAAATCTAATAAAATATTCAATAAATAGGAATAAATAATTAAAAACCAAATTGGTAAACTTTTTATTAAAAACCATACATTAAAATATAATTAGCCACAAAACACATTCTAAGGTGTTACAATCTCTCCCCCTTAAAAGAAATTCGTCCCCGAATTTAAAAATATATCGATACGCGTACCTTCAAAGAGAAGATTACAACTCTCAAATCTCGCTCGCAGCCTCTCAAGTGATTACCTCACTATACGGCTACGTTCAAGAAAATCCTTCACAGATGGCAAGACCCTTGACCGACGTTCCTTCACCTGCCGAGCCATTAACACGCATGGCTGCTGGCGAACGAAAGATCCCATCCAAGCCCAAAGGTCTGGTGCCAAATCATGTGAGAAAGGTCATGAAGGTAATTGTAAAGCATCATCACAAGGAATACGGGGTGAAAATCCAATAATCTGGGCGGAAGAGCCAAATTAAGGGCAACGAAACTAACTCGCTTATAGGATCTCAGAAGGACCAAAATTCTGGAACAAGCTTCCCAAAATCCAACACGTCATTCATCGGAAGTCCATAGGAATACATGATCTGTCCCTGCGAACTCGAGTCTATGGCTAACACAGTCGGCATAAGACCTCAGTTCGCAATGGACAATTTCCATCCTGACCTAACACAACTGGATCATCTCCGAAGCTCTAGACTAGCTGGGGTCCAAAGTCCTACTTACGCAGAGTCAGAAAAACAGACTGGTGATCGACACGACCTAACCCCTGAGCCTAAGGGTGGCCAATTGAAGTGTCTCCTGATAACAGCTATCGAAGGAGAACCCTAACGATGGCGAGTGACGATCCCCAACTGCTGACAACAATCAAAACAAACACACCACTTAATAAGAAACAACTGAGCAATTTGAGTATAATCGGACGACAAGAATCCGAATGGAGTCACACCCTGACTAACCCTGGGTAGAAACCATAACGGAATTCATGGAGATCTGCTCCCACTCCTACTTCGGAACGGTAAAAGGTTGCAACTCTCCAGCCGGCCTCAGATGCTCGACCCAAGCACACAACAAGACAGACACCTTGAAACGAAACCTGAAACTTCTCTTTACATCCCTGTCCACCCGTAACTATCTCACAAGTCACGCTAAATGTTGGTGGGACTTGAATGTATGCAGAGAGTTGACTGGTGTGCATTTTCTAGGATTACACGTCTCTACCCGATGAGGTCAGGTACACAAACGTGTTCCTAACTTAGCACATCATTGTCATAAATTAGGGTCTCCGAATCATTATCCAGCCGAGTATGCTCAAGTATCACTGACGAACGAGCATAGGCGGGCAGTGTCTCATGAAAACGATTTAAAGAAAGTGGTCGGGCGCGGACATGAGCAAGCTGTCCCCTCCGTAGAGACGAACTTAAGTTGTACTCGACGATCACACAAGAACTGTAACTCTGCAGAAGACTGTCACAACAATCAAATCCGCTGCAGGAAGATGTACATTAAGCTCTGGTGGTCCGTGAAAATCTGACACGACTCTCGAACAGATAGTGTCTCCAAATCTCCAACGCAAAACCACCGCGGCCATCTCCAGATCATGAGTGGAACATCCTTCTCGTACTTCCTCTAAATGTAGGGAAGCAAAAGCGATAACTCTATAGTGTCACCTCCGTACACAATCGAGCCCACTCAAGAAACATTACAGTTAACAACAAGGTTGCCCGAACCAAAAGCAAAGAAAGGACTAATGCAGTTGCTAACAGAATCTCCAACTGCCGAAAACTCCGTACACATGCCTCAGTCCACAAAAAAGAAACCTCCCTTCCGGTCCATTCAGTCGACGGTGCAGCACTACTCTAGCAATCCTGCATGAAACGGCGGTAAAAACCTGCTAAGCCCAACAATCTGCGGATCTCCGTCCTGCACACATGTCTGGACCTAAGCTGTACGGCCAAGATCCTCCCTCGGAACCATACGAAACTGTCTCCCGCGACTATAAGACCTAGGAGTCAACACAAAACAAGCCTGAAGAAACACCCCGAGAATTTAGCAAACTGCTGGTGCTCTCCCAGCATCTGCATAACAAATCCTCAAGTGCTGCTCTTGTTCCTCAAGACACATTAGATAGACCAGAATGTCGTAAATAACACAACAATAACTGGTCGGGGAACGGCCTGCAGAAATCTGGTTCATCACATTTACAAATGCTGCCAGGGCACTGGTGAGTCCAATGACACACCAAACACACAAAGCCCGTAGCACGCATAAGGCAGTCTTCGGAATGCCATCACTCCGAACCCGCAATAATGATGACCTGATCCCAAGCAAACTTAGAAAATGTCTCGCGCTCTGGAGCTGATCGAAGAAATCGTCAATGTGAGGTAGGGGTTACCTATCCGCACCGTAAGCCGGTTCAATTAACGATTCGTCGACACACAACCTTAAACTGCCGTCTTTCTCCTTGACAAACAGAATTAGGAGCTTCCAAAAGCGAAACACTCAGACGCACAAAACTCCCCAAACCACAACTCTGCAGCTGATCCTTAAGCTCCCAAGCTTCGCCGGCTCATCCGGAACAACGTCGGAAAAACTCTCGCACGAAAGGAATCCGGTCCAACAATCTTAACTGTGGCTCTGGTATCACAGATGAACGCCAAGAATCCATGACAACTCCTCAAAAGCCGACCAGCGAAAAAGGCTGAATTCAAGCTGTGAGAGGCGGCACAACTATCCACCTGCACAACGAGAACTGACCTACCAGGGAAAACAAACCTGACTGTTTCCTCACGGTAGTCCATAGACGCCTAGCACGTAGTTAACCAATCCGTGTCCAGGAGAACGTCAAATCCAACTTCTCTAGAAGGATTAAAACGACGGACGAATCTCTATCTCTTATCCGATTGGCACACAACTGAAATACGTGTCGCGCAACAAAAGAATCGATGACAGAAGTTAAAACAACAACTACGACTAAACTACACAACCACAGTACAAGGTGAAAACAACGGATACATCAAAAGAACATATAAATAAAAGATACCTGAAAACTCCACATTGGACGTCTGCGCGTCCCGAAGAGTAGAAGCAAACTCCTGTGTCTGCCCTCTACCCGCAACTGGCTGAACTCCTCTGGTAGACTGAGCCCTCTGAGCGAATCTTCCACGTCCACGGCCTCTCTGATGACGATCCTGGCGAGGTGCTAAGGAACAATCCCTGACGAAGTGCTGAAGGCTTCCGCATCGAAAACATCCACGCGCTGACTGCTGACCATCCTGGGGATGAGAGCTGAACGACTGTCCTCGTCCTAAGCCTCTGCTACTCCCGCGACGGCCACGAAATCTGTCTCGATGACCAAACCTCTGCCTCTGGGCTGGTACGCTGGTACGAGTCCTCCACTGTCCTGGAACTCTCTGAGCCTCTGAAATATGTGCCTCGTCAACTGGAGCTGCAACCACTGGTGCTATGTAGGTGACGGACTGCTGCATGCTGATCGCAAAGGACAGCTGAGTAACAAGGGTGACAACCTCCTGTCGTAGCTCCCGAACGACATCAACCAATGAACTCATAGCCTGGCGGAAGTCCTGTATCTCTGCCAAAAGTCTATCAATGGTATAAGTAGTAGGCTGATCCGTCTGCACCGGTGCAACTAGAATGCCATCCTGGTCAGTACTCGTCTCACCCGAGCCAACTCTGAACTCGGCCCTCGCTGCATCACTCTGAGTCTCCATAGTCATCGGTGGCAAGGCTATAAATAGATATAAGATTCGATGAGAATAAGGAATCGAATCTTAAGGATATGAATCATCAAGGAAGGAATTTCAAGCAAAATTGTACTTAAGTCACTTAATGCAAATTTCCGCATCGTGGGTATGCTGCAGACATACATACACTACGTTACTCTGTTTAAGCTACCTACTCCATCTTACTAAGGTCATCCTACACTCCGAAAGGTAAAACCTAGCGCTCTGATACCAACTTTGTCACGACCCAAAATTGGCCCGTGACAGCCCTAATAGTACGCAACGCCAAAAAACGTAACGCAGTAAAAGAAAGCCAAAATCCAGAAATCTAAACCAAGAAAATACGGAAAAGACAGTATAGTTTTTGAAACATTTGAAATCACAACCCAAATTCTTTAAAAGTCCCACTTTCTTTCTTTAAAATTTTGGCAACACCCCTTTTTGCAAAAACTAGCTCAAGGCGGAAAACAATAACATCATAAATATACGACGCCGTAGCAAAGAAATAAGAGACAATAGAGATAAAGCTGTATATAAAAGACATCAAATCCACAATAATACACAATAACGTCCTCACCAAGTCTCTAAGTCAACAATACAATAGTAGATGGAGAGTACAAAATACAACGAATGTACAATATGAAATACAGATAATCATCTAACCCACCCAAGCAAAATGGTGTACTGTGAGTTGATGCGGTATCTGTAGCAAAAGATGATAGATGAGAAGCTGAATAGCCTGCCTCGACTACTCTGGGGAACAACCTGAAACACCTGTGGCACAACGGGGGTGAGTTGCCAACTCGTGAATAGTAGATAACATATGCAGGTAATCGCAGGAATGTACGTACATCATGAATCTAAGATATGCGATTACAGTAATAACATGTCATGCAAATGCTGAATAAAGGAAAGTACACTAGCAGGTACAATCGATATGTGAAGCAATAGTAACATGAAAATAATATGCAATAACCATGCAATAGGGATATGAAAAAGTAGATATGCAACTATCATAAGGGTACGCTAACAGGTACAACCAATATATGAATCTGTGCATAAAAAGGGTAAGTGTGAGGTATGGGGTGGAATATGTCATTTCCACGGAAACCTGACATCGTGGCCGGATCACAATCCATCAAGACACCCAAATCCCAAATCCTCAAACCAGCCCCAAATCGGGCTCTCATATCATATAAGTCTCACATCTTCTCAATGTACAATATCGAATAGATCTCCTATATCCCGAATGTACAAATCATCAATCTCTTTCATATCCAATATCCAATCTCAATGAATCACCTATATCCCAAGTCGAATCTCAAGTAAATTTCTAATATCCTAGATAAATATATATATGCAGAAATAAATATGATGGGGGCAATACACATATATTAGCGTCCCATTCCACTAATATTGGTGTAAGGGTATATATAACAACGGCTAAATCCCCTGTTATATATACAAAGGTATTAAAAGGAATATCATGAAAACCAATGTGCCAAGTATCGACACAGAAATCCTGATCACGTATCATACGCTATCCTGAAAGCACGAGTGCCTAGCTCTGACCCTCGCCTTCCGACGTATGCATACGTACATGACTCCCAACGGTGTCTCCGTGATCCCCCGCCGAGTCATGGGTACTGTCACCGGTAGGTACTCGCCCGCCTCCAGGCTCAATCGGCAAAGTCCATCGATCTTCTTGCCGAGGGGAACCATACCGGGCCCCACCATGTACTCTCATACGGCAACCACACCTCGTATGGAGTATATAATCAGCACCGATAAAACTCATGGTGGACGCGCAAATATCATCTCAAGGAAACCGGGTTTTTCAATGTATGCATAATTTCATGAACTCCCACGGTTCCCAAATCCAGAAAACACCATATAAAATCCAAATAAAACAATGAGCAAATCCAGGGACACATAAATGTGATGTATCTGAATGTGAGCATATAAATGAGAACATGTAGCTGAAACCAGATGTATGCGAAATCAATAAGGTACAGCTAAGTAACATCAGTGAAGATAAAAATGTACTGCAACTGAATATGCATGAAACATACAGGTGTAGCAGTGTATAGGTATCTACCTATAAGAACTGATGTCGTATACCCCCTGGGTATAAGAAAATATGAGTAAGGTATACCTGTAGATGTATCGTAAAGGGTATGTGTACCTATCACTAATGGTACGATACTCTATAGGTATATAGGTATGGTAATGTCATATGTGATAAGCAATATAATGTCTATAATGGTTTGTGTGTGACATGGCAATTATTGACGGTGTGTGTGTAGCATACAATCCGTGCTCGTGCAACATGAACCGTCAATAATATGTGCAGTGTCCTACGGCTGCTAGTCACAGTACAACTATATCAAGGAAATAAAGTAAAGGCGCAATTCTAATAATGACGTAGAATGTGCGATAGGTATTGAATCCTAGCCCAGACGCATAACGCCATGCGGGCGATTCCCCTGTAGATGTTAAATCTACTCAGCTACGCTCCACGCTAGGTGAATCCTACCATCTGCTCCCCCCTGTAGCAGTGTCCGTAGTCCCTGCCTGCAAACCTGCAAATAAGACATGGAAATCACATATAAGTCAAAAATCCCGCGAAACGCGATATCGAACCAAAACGAGAAACTCGCGTCGCGAACTAAACGCGCGTGTGCACGATACGCTGAATCGTGTGTGTACGCGTCTAAAACTATCGCGATACGCCGCGATACGCTGGATCACAGAACCCTCTCACGTATCGCGCGTATCGCGCAAACACAACGGACATGCAAAACGATATATGATCCCAGATTCTCCTACAGATCAAAACTTATAAAACTAGACATGCCAAAACACTACAATACACTGCAGACTACCCTACACAAAACCCCAGCATCCAACTCACCTTCCTGGCCACAATTTGCGGCCAGGTTGAATTAATTGGCGGCCTGGGTAGGGAGAAGGTGGCTCGTGTTCTTGTGGTGGTATCTAGACCTAGGTAGCATATTCCAGTTTCCTCAATTTTGTTCTGTAGGGTCCGGATCAAAAGCAGATTACAAATACCCAGTATATCACTTTAAAAACACAATTTAGCACAAAAGCAAAACCTATGGTATTTTAGTGTAATCTGGGGCTAAGCTCAGTTCAGTGACCCTAATAACACTTAAATAAACTAAGGTAGCTAACACAACCAACAATTTGCCACAACATCTCACAAATCACCAAAATCTAGCACTAAACTAGCTAATTAACCCTAACCGACACCAATTAACACATATACTAAGCAACTAGGAGATTGGGTTCAGAGAATATACCCTAACAAACCCTAGAGAGCAGGAGAAGAAGAAGATGAGGGGTTGCTACTGCTGCTGGGGCTCCTGTTGCTGCTAAGGCTGATGCTGTTGCTGCTACAGCTGCTTGCTGCTGATGCTAATGTTGCTTGGGCTGGTGATGCTGCTCCGCTGCTGCTTCTGGTGTTGCTGCTGCTTCTCCTGGGGCTGCTGCAGCTGCTGCTCTGCTGTTGTAGGTGTGTGTGGGTATGAGAGAGTGAGAGATGAGTGATATGAGAGTGAGAAAATGAGAGTAAGGCTAGAACCCCTCCTTCTCTCCTTCTCTCTCATCATTAAATGAGGCATGGCAAAGGCCATCATGCCCCATAATGCACTCTCTCTCTCTCAAGGTCAACATAAAGAAAGTCAATTTAAAAAAAACCTTTTTCAAATTCATTTTAAAACAACCATACACTATTAAACCCAAAACACCTAAAACAAAACTAAAAGCTAGATTAGAGAAAATGGTTAGTTAACTATAATTGCTAATCATGTTTAACCCCAAAAACAACCCTAGTTATCATGCACAAGTGTGTGCAAGCCTAGGAAAAATCTAATAAAATATTCAATAAATAGGAATAAATAATTAAAAACCAAATTGGTAAACTTTTTATTAAAACCTTACATTAAAATATAATTAGCCACAAAACACATTCTAAGGTGTTACACTAACACTCTAAACTAAATAGCTAATCTAGTAGAGGATGATGAAATAGGAATTTTGCTCACTTTAGATTTCTTTTTCTCACTATTTTTCGTCACTTGCTCAAAAGCTAGAAAGCTCTCTCTTGAGCTTGAAGAATATGAACAAATGAGATATGAGAGAGTGAATGGCAATCATGGGTGAGAAATATCTCATATAACCCTTGTAGAGAATAAACCATGGTAAGAGATAATGGTTAGGTTTATAAATATCTAAAGCAAAACAAAATGGTGGACTAAGTCAATAGTTATCCACAAGCTTGCAACCATGACAAATTCCATACATTTTTGAATTACTTAAATAAATAAAAACCTTAATATTATCTTTTATATAGTTGAAGTCGCATACACCCATGTTGCATATATAAACTAGCATGACACAAAAATATATATCACATATATATTTAGTGTGCAAAAAGTGAGGAAAAAGAATGCTTAAGTAAGCTAATATTAGTTAATGTAAATTAGTATATCACATATACATTATACATTAAATTATCAAATCAACACTTGATTTAATAATCCGGCTATATCATATATAACCGACTAATATCATATGTATCAACTTATCGAATCAACACTTGATTCGATAATCCGGCTATATCACATATAACCGATCGATACCAATATCACGAGAATAGAATACGGTATCATATACTCATATTATTCTTGGTCCCGCACATATCACATATGTTCTCCTACTTCGTTTCGCCTGAGCCAATAAACCTCTATGTAGCACTCTAAAGACTCGTCAATATGCCGGCTGTAGGTGATGATCATATCAAGCACCCACAAGCCGTCAGCGGTACTAGCTGGATGTAACAGCTACCCGGGTATTGAGCGATCAGAAGATCAACAAGCAAGCCTGCTCTTACTCCTTAAAGCATGTCAGTAACACTACCGTATAGTCCGGTCTCTTCGTCTGATATGTCGCATATCCAGTCTAGGGTGGTAAACGTCAGACCTCAGTAACCGATAAGTCGTGCCGATGTGAGGCTCATAACGGGTCGAAAAACTACTGATAACACTTACCAGTAGATCTCCATATCATCCATAACCAGGGACTTCCAGTTATAGCCAATCGAGCACAGCGCAACATCAACCCCCAATACCGGGAGAGACGAAACCCTTCCTATCGCTCATTACCTCCATGTGATTCGGGACTGTACCCAAAAGCCACCATTTTGCACGTTCTCTTGAACGTGATAAGGTAGAAATCAAAGCACGGTAGGAATCACACAAGACTCTATGACGATCTCGAGTCTACAAACTAACATGTACCAGTGTCACCAGAGAACTGCTATCTGACGATAGATATAATACCAATTAGGAGTTCTCGGCAAGTCCGTTCAGTATACCCAGTCTCCACTGAGCACCCGTATACCATCTTTGATGTCAAACACCAATGGATGTGGGATCATCCATCGCCCATCATATGGGTCAAGAAGCGTATACGCTAGTCTACTCTGGAGTATCGATACCCTGTCTCGATACACCTACGAATAAGAACAATTATAGGATGTACTTATGGACTACCCTAGCCCCACTAGTATGATCTCCATCATAGTCCTAGTAGTCAAGTACACATCCTAAGAGCTTTATCAACATGTGAGAGCAAGACAGTATCACAATACAAGTCTACATGTTAAGACAAAGAGAAACCAGATAGCATACTATCATGTCGAGTAAGAAAGTCCTCTATATATATATCCAAGCATCCACTATAATATATATCATATGTACAATAATGGCCTCTAGGGCATATACATAACTAACAAAGATAATCGGCAGCAACGTGGATTAGGGTGCTTAAATACGGTATTTTACAATTGTGCGCGAAATCCGTACTTATCGATCCTTGTCCTTCCGTTCTTGTCTCTTAATTTTTGCCTCCGGCCAAACCAAATACAACCGGTCATAATTAGAAATCACCGCTATCGTGGTAGGATATGGTGCCTAACGGAGTGGATTGCGAGTCGTTTGGTTGGAGTTCAAACTACAAGTTATCGGTTTCAAGAAAAGGGAAAATCACTCTCCATATCAAACTAACCCTCTCCTATCCTAACAAGTATGGTTACTACTCACACATAGTTAAAAAAACAAAGAAAATACAAAAGAGAAGAGAGATCAAAAAAACCATAGCAAGTGAAAAAAAAAGAGTTAGGAATATACTAAGAACCAATGTGCAATATTTGAGAAGTCAAGTGAGTCCTTATTGTTATGTTCAATCAAATGAATCCAATAGTTCAATCTAAACTTGCAAGCTCAATAAAAAGGTTGCAAGATGAGAGAGAAGTAAGAGATTCAATATCTAAGTTCTAATTATCACAAACATACACTTTGAAGCTTGAAATGAAACTTTTATTAAAATGTAAGAAGAGATACAAGCAATTGAATTTAGAAACCTAAATTTTAAGCTTGTAAGTTCAATGAAGAAGTTAAAAGGTCAAGAAAAAGGGCAAAAACTCAAGATTACAAAATGAAAATTACAAGATAACAGCTAAAATGAAGAACTTGGTCTAAAAACTTGGACCCTTGCATCTTCTTATGATATGCTATTTATAGGCAATCCAAGTCCAAAAACAAACTATAAAAATGGGATGGCGAGATAGTGTGTAGGCCACAGAAGAAAAACGAGCACAAACGGAGAGGTTATGGCCACAAATTGTGGTTTTTTTTAATTAAATTGGCGGCCAAGTTGTAGCTTCTGGGTCCCATCTTCTTAGTGTAGTTCTCTGTCTTTAATATTATCTCTCTGGCTTTGCTATTTCTTCTGATTGTCACCAGGGTGGTATCTGGGGGGTTTTAGCTGGAAAGGTCAACTTTTAACCATCACATCACAATTTTTCAAAGTCATCAAACATATGCACACTTGTACTCCCACTTGCACCACTTGATCAAATGTGTTCACACCATGACATGGCTGTCCAACTTGGTTTATGCATCATTTGAGTTCATACTTGTAATTTGTACATGTTGGACCATTTATTTAAAAATGTTATACACATATGTCTTGTTGCAAAAACTCTTGAATATTGATCGGTTCTCTGTCCAGTTTGCAGTATCGGCTCACATATGTCGTATTCGGGCACGTTAAGAGTATTTCCAGTATTTTGTCATGAATACATGTATCATGTACGTATTGAGCAAAGACGGGTTAATAACACCGATTATTCACAAAAATGATAACGAATGAGCGGTATTGAAATGCAGTTTTTCGTGATGAACACACACGTGCAATATACTTAGTGTGTGTACAGAAAGAGGGGGTTCTCTAGGCCTGGGCCTAAACTAAAAAATTCAGACACCGCTCTAAAATTGAAATTTTTTGAATGTTTTCAACGATTTGAACCGTTCATCTTGATCTAAACGATGAAATACACGGATATGCCGAAATTCGTATGGTTTCAAAATCGAAGAAGAATTGGATATAGTTAGCTTCTCCAGCTTAGGCATCAAAGCCCTTAACCTTAGCCCGAAGTTCGATCATGGCTTAGACATCATGTCACGACCCATAATTTAGCACGTGACCAGCACTTAAATTACGCAACGTCTAAAGGCGTAACGTAAATCAAGTAAGCCGAAGTCCAGAAAATCTAAACTTTTTTGCGGAAAATAGTGCAGGTGCGGTTTTGAAAAAAATGTATAATGAAATCAAGTTTTTCTTTAAATGCATAGATAATGAAATATGAAAATGCAAGTGGGTTATACTAGTTGAAAACATGTTTCGTCTTTTAAAATTTTGGGCAGCACCTCCCTTGTATATTTTGATCCAAAACCATATACACAACAATATATAGGCATCCCCAAATGAGAGCTAGCTCTTCGCCAACTGGCGGAATCACAACCACGCAATAATATATATACGACGCCGAAGATCAACTAGAAAGAACAATAAATAAGCAAGACATCAAAACTCAAGAAGCAAATATAAACCCATCACTATAAGTCTCGCACAATACCCAAGTCTGACTAGGGCTACCAATATACAATTTCTAGTTTCTGATTTGATGGAGTTTATCTAGATACAACGGAATATAAAAGTACGAGAGTGGGCACGATCCAACATGTGTCCTACCTACCAAATCAAAACACCCTGGAAGAAGCTGTGTGCCGGCGATACCGCAACTGATCCCAAGCGGTCAAACCTGCAAGAATTGTGGCACAACGGGAGTGAGTTGCCAACTCGTGAGTAGAAAACATCAGCAGGTAGAAATCGAATAAAACAACGATTTTCCTAGTCACTATATCATGAAGGTAATACTATGAAATCTAGGGTGACCACATATGCATATATGTCAACAATCGATCAATGCAATGACATATATAAATAAACATCCGACATCATATGCCTGTATGCATGTGGATATTATCCACGTGTCCATCAACGACACAACTAATATCATGGAACCTGAGTATCCAACACCAACACTCGAAACATCATAAAAACATATGCCTGTATGTATAAGGATATCAAACACGTGTGTCTGTCAACGACACATCAAAATTATGGAACCTGAGTGTCTAACACCGACACTCGAAATATCATAAAAACTCGTGTCCAGCATCGACACGTAAATCATCATATCTTGGGCTCCGTCGGTCCGGATCGGCCCATATCACGACTACGGTCGGTATCCTACAGATATCCGCCGCGCCAAACTATCTCGGGCTCCGTCGGTCTGAATCGGCCCATATCATCTCACGACTCTGGTCGGTATCCTCCGGATAACCGCCGAGCCCAAAACTATACTGGTAGGTAGTGCTCCCCCTGCCAGGCTCATCGTCTACACTACAAAAATCATTTCTCGCTCCGGGATACCATACCGGGTCCACCATATACCCGCAGACGGTGCCTCCCACTCTTCGAATCGGGTATGCTCACAACTCAGAACCGAGAAAACTCATGGTAGACACCTCAAAATATCATATCAAGAAAAACCGTGTTTTTAAAACAATACCCAATTTCTTTTGAAATATAACTGCGGTTCTCAAATCCAGAGATCTCATAAAAACAGCATCTCAATGCATATAACCATAAGGTGAGCATATCAAATATATCATGCAAACATGTCATATGATAGTACTGAACAATTAGGTATAATATCAGGGATATAGCAATTCTACTGTGTAAGTGGCATGGCAATTACCGATGATGAATGTGTGTGAGCCGACAATCTGTGTAAGTGTAACATGCGCATCAACGGTAATTGTGCAGGTGTACTAGCAAATGATATCATATAGCATTAAATACCGAAACGTGGTATGTATATCACGAGGGGTAATATCCTACACAACATGGACAATCAATGGGTATATCTATCTACACATGAACCATACGATCACTTTTAAAAGATACCGATCGTCGTTTTGAAAATAGGTATGGTTTAGGTGGCAATCTTACGTCGGCGATCCCGCCTCATAACATCCGATATGACAATAATCCTCGATCATTATTCTCAAATCACTATCACGGATCATTCATCCAGTAACTCATCGCGTACGGTAATCTATCGTACGATGACATCAAACAGAATAGGGATTCTATCGTCATATTCATCAATAAGGGTACGGATATAAAATCCCGTACGGCATATCACTCTTTATCCTCATAAATAAATAAATACACACACACACACACACACACACACACACACACACACACATATATATCTCAAGTCACATTTGTATCAATCTCATATCAAGTCACATTTATATAAATATCATATCTTATAAATTTCAAGTCGTATCGATCTCGATCTCAATCATACCACTATCAACTCATACTTGTCCTCTTTCAATTCTATATATCAAGCTTCACATTCTCACATCAATCCTCATATATTAATCCAAATCATCCTTTGCTATCATATCCTTGAGTTTATACATGGGTTTTTCTCCAAACTATAGTTTATATATCAATGGTTGCGGGGGTGCTATACTCCATCCACCCAACTTTCCCGTAGATATAAATCTACTCACTTGCTATTCTCCTCGCGTAGTCCAAGTCGATGTGCTTCGTCGTCTCGGAAGTCCACGCGAAGTTACCTACAATCAATACACAATCGCAATACTATTAAAATCAAGTCCGAAAAACCGATACGGCACACGAAGTGCTCATAGGTTAGAACATATAACTTACGCATGCAAAAACAACCAAACAACCCTCATCATTGACGTATAAACGTCCAACGACGGAATCCAAACTCAAATACCAAAACCAAATCTCAAAAATCGCAAAACCCGAAATCAGCAACTAAGGAAATCTATCCCAGATTTTATCCTAGGTCAAACTAAGACATTTTGCATATAGGGTTAGTCTAGATATCAAATAACAATGCCACGCACCAAAAATCAACACAATCCCTCGCAATTTGGCCGCAATTTACTGCCACGAGGATTAAATCTGCGGAAAGAACTAAAGGGGAGGGGCTCGGGTTTCTATGATAGGTTCCTATGTTGCTGCACGTCTTTCTGTAATCGCTAAATAATTTTTTGGGTCCCCGGGTTATAGCAGATTAACAATAACACATCACAATTCTCACAAAACCCGATATCGGGGAAATTCTAAGTTCGTGTTCTGGGTTCTAGTCTTAGGTCATGGCCAGTAAAAACACCACTAAAATTTTATAAACACTTACTACACCTCAATTTACCACTTACAGGTCAAGTCTCCCACTAAACCCCACTTGGAAATTTCTAAGATCATAAATCCACACTTGTTTAACTTTAAACTACAAGTAGGATATATTAAACACAATAGCTTAACTAAAAGAAAGGAAATATATCTCATTTGGCAAGTCAAGAAAATTCTTGAGTTGCTCAAAGTCTTCAAAATCCAAACTTGAATGGTTCAAAGAGTTTAGGATGAGCTGGAGATCATTTATGTTGAAGGTGGCATGAAGTGTAACACCCGAGTTCATTTATACCAATTCCAGTTCTCGTATTTTTCTTTATTCGTGATATTCTTGATTTAACGTACTGTGGGTGCGAATGGTATTTTACACTTTACATTGCATTCGACCCGACCCGCTTGCTTGAACCTGTTTGATTCTTATTTATAAATTATCTTGACTTGTTGCATGGACACGTGCATCTCATGTTTAGTACATACTGGTATTTTATCTGGTATCACATCTTTTATCATATAACATTTTAGATCTCAGAAAATAATTTAAAATTACATCTCATAGCCTGCATGATACCCCTAACCCCATGGTAGCGTCCGCGCATCTTGTTCTCGTCCCGTTCAATGAAACGGACGTGTTTGGATGGCTATGCGCACGTACGTGCATCCGTTCTTGGGGGTATGCATTTTCGTTACCAGAGCTTTCATTTTGGATTTTGAAAGTCGCATATATTTTTCATATTTTAAAACCGGATTTTTAGACCCGACCCGGGCGTGTTTTGGAGTAAATTTGTATTTGCCAAAATCTCAAAACGGACTAATATTATAATATTATATTCTTTTTTTCCTTTCTAAAGTTTCTTTAACCAAAAAATATTATATATATATATATATAACTGTTTATAACTATAAAATTATTTTATATTTTAATAAAATCCTAATTTATTTAACAAGACTATCTCTCTCTCTTTCTATCTCTCTATCTCTCTGTCTCTTTCTCTCTATATATATTTTATTTTATATTTTTCTCTCTTAAAATCTTTTAAACCTCACGTCTCTCTCTCTCTCATCTTCTTCTCTCTCTCTCGTTTTCTTTTCCCGCCTAACCCTAACCCTACCCATGCCTTCACCCACGTTGCCGTCGTCGCTCCACCCTCGACCTCGCCTCCCTCCGCTCATCGTCGACTTCCCCTCCTCGACCTCCTCACATCCCCACGACTCATCTCCCTGCTACAACCCAAGATCCCCGACACCCTTCCCTCGCCTGCAATCTCCTTCTCCAACCTCGTCGCCGTCCCCATCACCTGACCTCACCCCGGCCTCGTCGCCTTCCTCATCCCTCTCTCCCAACCTCCCAACACCACGACCAACCTCTCTGCACACCCGAATCCCCGACCTTTGCAAACCCCAACAACCCAAGAAAACCATCACCGCCGATCGCCGGCAACCCCAGACACCACCGTCGTCACCCTCATCATCTCCTCACCTCCCTCTCTTGTTCCTCTCTCCTTCACCCATACGAGAACCCATCCCCGAGATCCTCATCAACCCCGCACCCAACCACAGCCAGCACCCATCGCCAGCATCCATCGCCGGAAAACCCATGACCTCGTCGTCACCCCCTCGCCTCCTCGTCTCTGACTCCAAGCCAGAGCACCAAACACCACAACCCCAAACCACACCCTCTTCTTTTCTTCTTTTCTTTCTTTTCTTTTCTTGAGTTCTCTATTTTTCGGTGATCGTCGGAGTCGTGTATGTCGTCGACGATCCGGGCGACCCAGAAGACGTTCCCAGCCCGCGTGGTTACTTCTTGCCGTACCTGGTTCTGTTCTGTGCTCGCGTGGACACATCGCGACGTTTTCCCGACATCCGACGTGTCACACGTACCGCTTTGAGATCCGATCAGGCAAGTGAAACTTGCTACATGCTATCTATATTATTTTATACCTATTTAATTGCATAGTAAACCTGTAGATTACATATAGTGCCACATGTTCCATTTTCCTTTTCGATGTTCCATATATCATTTTAGATTTGGATCTTAAATTATACCTTGTTGCATATTAGATTACAATATCGTGTACCCACGTCCATATTTAAATCACATAATAATTATTTACATAATACATAGTACCCTTTAAATAGTTTATCACTGTTTAAACACCCGTGTGCATCTATCTCATCTAGTATACATATTATTGCATCCATAGATCACTTGAATATATTATATTATAATATCGACATTCCACATTTGATAAATTGTAGTTTAATTAGTATTGGAACTTTAAACTTAACCCAAATCATAACTGTGCATCTATATACCTTAATCTGTATCTGATTGCATTTCACATTACAATGTTCCATTTTATTGTTCCAATAGTACCCCATACTTGTTTTGTATACCTATGCTTATGTTAGTTGATTATGAGCACCCACATGATATCTTGTGCACCCTGACATGACTTGTTACACCTACTACTTGACACGACATGGTATCGTGCACCTCTCGACATGACATGATACCTATATACTACCTGACTTGACCTGATGTACCATGGCTTTACCTGTTACTTGATCTTGTGACTAATGCCAACAAACCTGACCTGTTGTCCTTACGGACATTTCCTGTTGTCTATCCAGACAAACCTGTACCTGCCTGATCATGTGTTGGCATTAACTCCAGATTATTTTAATACTTGACTTGAACACATATAACTTGGGGGTATGGGGAAATCAATGATGAAACCTGACTTGTAACTCGACAGTTCTATACCTTTTCTGATCAGTCTTACGGGCTAGGCCAGCCCCGGGGTGATGCTGCTGACATCACTCGTCATTACCTACCACCCTTTACTGTCTTGCGGCACGTCTCGGATTCAGCCCGAGAGTTATAGACCGTGATCCCGGGCACGCACGGGATACTATTGAGTTACATCGATAATTCATCAAATTGATTTCAAAGACTTGAGAGTAGTTAACCCAATAGACCAGTTTAGATCACTCACTGCACACTACCTTTCACTGCCCTGATTTATATTGCTGTTACGCCTGCTTTACCATTTATGATCATACTTGCATATTTTGCTACCCTGTTTATGTTATTGCTTGATGTTATGACGCACTGACGTCTGGGTTTTGCATGGCCCAGATCCTCTACCTTTGTTGCAGACTGATCAGGAGTACTGCCGCTGTTAGATCGAGCGGTGAGGATCCTGTTGGTACCCAGTTTTACTTTCCAGGTGTTTAATTTATTGGATCTTTTGCTTCCGCATATTATATTATTTCTTGACTCATTTATTCTGGCTCATGGACATGTACTAGATAGTTTAGTTTAATTTCCTGTTCTTGATATCTCTACAGCCGTAATGTGACTGTGCAGGGATTTTTCCTATCCACAGGTAGCATGGTTGGCTATGTCACGTGCCTATCTTAGCGTACTCTGGGAAGCGGGACGTGACATGAAGTTTTGGTAATGAATTGGGGATGATTCATGAAGGTAGAGATGGGTGGAGGAGGAGAAGGAGATGAAGAAGAGAAGAAATGGAATGAAGAAGAAGAATAAAGAAGTCAAAGGTGTCTCTCTCTCTCTTAACCTCACTCTCTCTCAAATATCTCTTACACTCACAATCTCAAAATATCTATTTTGTTTTCCATGCCAAGTCACAACACACATTCTTTTCTTTTTCCCACTCTCACTCATTAAAACCAAACACTTAAGAAAACAACATGCAACTAAAATGTCACATGATATGGTGCACTAGCCATGAGAAAATGTAAAAATGCGGATTTGGCTTAGTCGTGATTAGTAGTGCACTAATCAAGTTTAACTTAAATTTGCATATATTTAATTATAAAAATACCAAAATCTGATAAATATTATTATAATAAATAAATCATTTTAATCTCCACTTATATTCCAAATATCGGTATATAATTATACCATTTTACGAAAAAACCATATTCACAAATCGAATAGTTTTCGCGAAATATATTATTTTAATATTTAATTTCTAAAAATAATATTTTATATTTCTGAAATATTACACATCAAAAGCCCTTTCATCCAACGACTATCGTCCTATGTACTGTTAGAGTTGGTACGTATTCAAGAGTTAATGATGAAGAGCGAAGCGGTTCGTTGCAGAATTGATAGAGTTCGAGTCCTTCTATGATTTGGTTTTGGTGAAAATTCATTTTGAAAATTAATTAGGAGAATTTGTTGGAGATTTATTTGAGGAGTTGTTGGAAGATTTATAAAAGATATTTCAGGAGCTTAATTAGGAAAGTTTGTTTGGATAATTATTTGAAGATTCATTTGAAAATTTGTTAGAGATTAGTTTGGAGATTTGATGAGATCCTAATTAGAGTAGAAGTTTGATTAGTTTGTGTTATAAATAGAAAATGATCTTATCAGAGAAAAGAGGCCTAACATAATAAAGAAGAAGAAAAGACGAAGGCGAAGCCGAAAGCGAAAATAGTCATCCACATGTAAAGGTGGAGCACCAGAAAAGTAGCCTTTGTGTTTGTATGAATGGACAAAGGCAGAGACGATGGTTAGTCATCCACAGGTGAAGGTGAAGCACCAGAAGAGAAGTATTTATGTTTGTATGAAAAGATGAAAGCAGAGGAAAAAAGTAGTCATCCATTGATAGAGATGGAAAAATTTACTAAGAGTAGTCTTTGTGTTTGTATGGACGTTGAGATATGAAGAGAGATGAGAGAGAATATAAAATGTACCGCTATTCTTGATCATTAATGAAGAGATTCTCATGTTTTCCCCGTTGATTTAAGCCGTTGGTCAAACCACATTAAATATTGATATTGTGTGTTCTTATTCTTGCTCATTTTCCTCACATGCCAAGCGAAAAACCCTAACAATTGGTATCAGAGCGTAAAGAACCGAAAGATCTTCGATTCTACGGTCTAAATTTACGGTGGGTGACGACACTTGTGTCCGCTCCCCATCTTCTTAGATTGTAATTTCGAAAATGTTGGTTCAAAATTCCGAGAGAAAAGGTTAAGTTTGCTGTGGCGGTAAACAGAAGATATCATGAAGGAAGTTTGGGTCAAAGCTTTGTTGAAGAGAAGAGATTGAAGATGTGTTGTTGAATACAAATGAAGATGGAAATTTGTTAGAGTCGGTTCGTATTCAAGAGTCGATAATGAAAAACGAAACGGTTCGTTATAGTGTTGATGGAGTCCAAGTCCTTCTACGATTTGATTTTGGTGAAGATTCGTTTTGAAGATTAATTAGGAGAATTCGTTGGATATTTATTTGAAGAGTTATTGGAAGATTTATAAGAGATCTTTCAGAAGCTTAATTAGAAAAGTTTGTTTGGAGAATTATTTGAAGATTCGTTTAAAGATTTATTAGAGATTTTTTTGGAGATTTGATGAGATACTAATTGGAGTAGCGGTTTTATTATTTTGAGTTATAAATAGAGAAAGGTCTCATCAGAGTAAAATGGTCAAATATGAAGAAGAAGACAAGACAAGACACCGGAAGAGTGGTCTTTGTGCTTGTATGAGTCATCCACAGATGAAGATGGAACACTAGAAGAGTAGTATTTGTGTTTGTATGAAAAGACGAAAGCAAAGGCGAAGGGTAATGATCCACAGGTGAATATGAAAGGAATTACCAAGAGAAGTCTTTCTGTTTGTATGAGCATTGGATGTGAAGAGAGATGAGAGAGAGTATAAAATATACCGGTATTTTTTATCATTAATAAAGAGATTCTTATGTTTGTCCCGTGGGTGTAGGCCGTTGGCTAAACCATGTTAAATATTGGTGTTGCGTGTTCTTATTCTTTCTCGTCTTCCTCCGATGCCTACCGAACACCCTAACATGTACTTTATCCATGTCTCTGTGCGTTTAAGATTGTCGGCTTCTACTCCATTTCTAACTTGATAAATTTAAAATATCCGTACCTGCTAAAAACTTGTTATTAGAAAATCAATTATAATTAAATCTACATGTGCATTTTATATTTACGTGTAGGTAAAGTGTAGGTAAAGGAGATCAGAGAATTTGGAAAACATAGATCACCTATGGGAAAAGAGGAAAGAAAAATTGAATCAGTATTCTTTGACCCTCAAATTTTCTCCACAAGGCACGTTTTATTTTTTCCTTTTGGCTACTTTTGTGGACCTATATATGCTTACAATTATATATATCTCAATTTTAATTTTTAAGTTTAATTTCTCATTAAAGGCATGCTTCAATCTAAATTTAAGCATTATATGATTCCACCGTAATAATAATGAGGAAAATTATTTCAAGATGCCGGCGTATACATACGGACAAGGAAAAAAAGAAATAGAAATACAGACTCCACATGCTGTCCAACTCCGTTCTAAATTTTCACTCTCGTTTTTCCTTTCCGGACGAATTACGCCTCGCATAAAAAATATTTTCTCATTCATAAGGCCCACTTTAAAAGCTGTCACTCTGTGGTGCATAAATGCTTTGCTTCACAATCCTTTTCATGAGTTGACATTTGTACAAACTGCGTTTATTACAATTTACATGTGATTTATGCCCTTATATCTTGTTCTTCATTGAGTAATTGCTTGTTTGTAGAAAGTCAAAATAAAAAGAAAGATTGGTTTTGCGCCTTGATTTATATTGGAGTTACTTTTGCCGTAAAATTTGCAATTATTTGACAGAAATGAAATTCTTGCTTCAATTCTTAGTTTTAATATTCGTTTGGATAAAAGGAGAAAGGATGAGAATCGATCCAATTTTCGGTTTATTTCTATTGATCGGTTCACACTTGACTTGGCAAAGCATATGGAAGAGCTTACTTGGACCTGCTCAATTTTAAAAAGGAAAATAATGGTATTTTTATATAACTAAGCTCTTCTGTGAGATGCATACTGTGGTGATGTAGATCTTCTGACGACATGCATGATGTATCGATGGAAATGGAAAATAATTTTCCTTATCCATTTTTTCAATAAATAAATGAAGGGATATTAGTTTCACTTCAAATTGATCCATTAGATATTGCTCGATTACCAAGTAATTGGTGTCCATTTCCAACTTTGTTTTTGACTATTTAGAGATTTTCGTTGTGGAATCGTATCAGTGTTTTCTCCGCATGCCTGTCGCTTACTTAAAACGTTGAAAATTAAAAAAATTCATCAAGAGAGGAAATTAAGACAAAAAGATTTGGTGCTGCGTCTCATATTCCTTTCATATCTTCAGAACTTTGGACTTTCAGAGCCATGAACAATTAATAATGAAGAAAGAAGAATTAGATATAGGGCTTGTTTGTTTTTTCTTTAACAACTTTTTTAGGTTATTATTATTTATTTATTTATTACATTTTAGCAAACGGATATAGAATGTTGACCTCCTATCATTGTCCGACTTTTATCAAATACGGATAGTTATTTTCTTTTCCGATGACTGTCTGAATCTGGATTCGCATCCACAAATAGTCACCGGATACAGATATGATAATACCTATATCCATTCCGTATTCGATAACGAAACTAATGATTTTAATCTTTATGAAGCATATTTTTTCAATATTTATTTAATATTCGTATTTCTATCCAACTTTAACCAGATATAAAGTAACTTTCATTTCCGATAACTATTCGTATCCAACAAATTCGTGTAGGGTTATTGAATACGGATATTGTAACACCTATAACCGATATGTATACATCCCTATAAATAATGAACAGTGGTGGAATAAATATATCAAATCTATAATAATATTATATCTAGAACTCATAGAAAGATGTGATGTGTCATTTTCTACTTCTTCTTTTTACCGCTAAAATTAAGTAAAAGGCGAAAATTTATTTCTCCAATGGTTCACATCATCAAACATTGTCTTCTTCTCATTCTATCGCCCACCCAGAAATTTACATTTATTATTTATGCACAACAACCCAATGTATAATTTATTGATTATTTGGCAGAAAAATTAAGCAAATGTACATTGCACGTGCAAACATATAGGGATAATAAATGGAACTAGCTCACGCTCTCACTGCTACAATAATAGGTTGCCCATTCGGATTTAGTCATAAGGACAAATCACTGTCCCTACAAATATATCCGTAAGGACACAAAATTCCCTCGTAGGTGCAAAGGCTGCAGGTGCAAGCCTTCGTCCTGAACATTCCCCTACGGAGTAATAATTGCCTCTACGTCTTACTTCGTAGGGACATGTATCCCTACGGATTGCTCCGTAGGAACATAATATTTATTTAATTTATTGGTTTATAAAATAAAATACTTGTCCCTACGGATTAATTCGTAGGGCCTGATAAATGCCCATACGGATTACTTCGTAGGGGCAAGTTCTTGATATTTTGTTCCTACGGCTAAATTTGTAGAAGCAAATCTTGCATCTACGGATTAATCAGTTGGTGCAACAGATGCCTCTATGGAATAATCCATAGGGACAAAATATCAGGGTTTTTTTTTAAAAAAGGGCTCCTTGTTTTTTTCCCGTCCTGTGCACAATAACATATACATCATATAACCAAATACAGAAATATTCATAATCAACATCCCACGCATAATATATAAAAGAAATAAACAAATAGAATACGATATCAATTTAAATCATCATGAACAAGCAAACGACCATCAATATCGTCCAAAAAATATACAATATATATCAGATAAGTACACGCATTCTCAAAAATATAAAAATAAAACTATCCTAGCTCGGTCCTGCTCCTCCACCTCTGATAAACGCCATAATTTGGCGCATCTGCTCCTCGATGCAACCCTAGGTCGTCAAAAACTCGTCTAATGAAGGAGCGGACTGTGCGGGAGTTTGAGCGGACTGCAGGAGTGGTCTGCGCAACCGCAGCCGAGATAGTAGCTTGCGGAGCCGCAGCCGAAGGAGATGCATATGGAGCCGCAACCGAAATAGCATGTCGCATTTGTTAAATTGTGTGTAATAAATGAATAAGAACAATGTATTAGATTGTAGTCGAATTTGTATCATTATCAGGTTATTACGAAACCCCAATCTAAGAATACTTAGGGACTTAGGCGGTGTATTAGATTCTAGTCGAATTCGTATTATATATTACTATCTATAATGTGATATAATATTTTACTATTAAGTAGTATACGTACCATCTCCTTCAACTTTTCGACGGTGATCGTCAAGGTGGTAACATCGTGCTCTAGACGTCGCTCATGGGGGGTAGGGGAAGTAATCGCCGGAGTGGAGTCCAACCTCATACGGGCCCTTCTAGGACCCAGTCCCAGGTCTCTCTCCCAACCTCCGTGGTTCCTTCCGTGTGCGGTGTCTAGGACTGGGGTCAGTAGCATCGGATCAGTATGTCCAGTAAAATCGATCCACGATACCTCCGCCTGCTCCACCACCCGCTCCTACACCTATATTAACTATTAAAATATAAGTATATCATTTAAATTTGAACTTTTCAAAACAAAAATTTCAAACGTGTTAGAATAAATATTAACACTTACGCAATACTCCTGGGTAGCAATGTCGAGGAATCGAAGCTCGCCCGTAGCGGGATCTGTCGAGGTGTCGTGGACGACAAGATACGCGGTCAGCACGCTCGGTGTACCACCCTGCGACAGGGTCTGACCTCTCTGCAATTCACCAAAAATTTACATATATTATAAAATAACTCTTAAGTTTACATTATATCAAAATAGATCTATTGTAATTCACCGATACATCCATAACACGAGTAATGTTCCTCGAATCACCTATATAAATGGAGCGACCCTTTTTCGTCGACTTCCTATTCTCCTTATTTTAATCGGCCCGTTTCTGCACAACACATTCAGATTTAGTTTTCTAATTAAGCAACACAAAAAAATAAATTATACACTAAAAATGAATTACATTTAAATTACAAACATGTTTGCGCTGAGAGTCGAAATATTGACACAGGAAAGGCCATGTATCTACGTCGACTCTCGCAAAGGCTGGAGAATGTAGGAGAGCCGCTCTCTCTGCCTCGGGGGTTGCCATCCATAGAGAATAGCAGTCAATCTTCAGTTCGTTCCTATTGTATCAGACCTTTGATTGCATGTTCTTCATCAGGCCCTGGTACAGAGCGTGAAGATCGAGCACTCTCTCAGGGTGATCAGGATCGGGGATAGGCTGAAAGACGTAATCCAACTACAAATACCAAAAAACAATGTATTTAAATTGCAAGTGTTAAATAATAATAAATATATTGGATAAGTCAAATGAAAATATATATTAATATCCAAGCCTGATCCCAGAAGAGGGCAAATGAGCACCAGTGTTGATCGCTCCACTCAACGTGAAGTGAATACTTCTTTAGGATGCGGCTCTCATCCCCCATATACCGGCCGAATCTCTCGGCATAATCGCCGGTAAAGAGATAATCGGGGGTAAAGAAGAGGGGGAATAGTGCATCCCCCCTACCTCTGTCGGGCCTCATCCTGTGGGACTGTTCGTCCCTCGAGCCCCTCTCTCGGGATGGGGCTGCCCTGCATCTACAAGAAATATCAAGACAAGCAATATTAAGACAAAGTGGTATTAATAAATCAAGCATTAACGAAAATTGAAGTGCGATATATACCTCCGGCGACAGCAGCACGAGCCTGGGCCCGGGCAGCAGCACGAGCAGGACGATAGTTCCTCCGGTGAGGAACAGCCGATGATCCAGACGTGGACGCATCCACTTCAACTAGAAAATAAACATTGGCGATAAAATTATATGAATTTCATGTTTACTCTTAGAGTATATGTAAAATGAATAAATATTTTATATTTATTCATACTAACCTGCAGACTAAGCGGAGGGTATGGAAGTGGCGGGCGTGGCCTCTGCACCAGATGTGGACGCACCACCTATAATTAGACAATTAAAAATAGATTATATAATTAATTTCAAAAAGAATGTATGTATATTTATGAACATACCCGCAGGTGCGGTGGTGGCCTCTGCCCGAGATGCGGAGGCACCACCTATAGCTAGACAATCAAAAAATGATTATCTATATAAGAGAAAAAAGAATTTGTGTATATTTATGATATAACATTCTAAATCAATATACATACACTAGAGGATATATAAAAATACCTACAGATGCGGTAGTGGCCTCCGCCTCTGATGTGGACACACCACCAATGGCTGGACAATTAAATATTGACTATATAAGTAATTTTGAAATAAATATGCGTCTATATCTATAATATTACATTCAAAATGAATATGCGTGCGATATGCCTGGAGGTGTGGCAAAGTCCACACGGAAGAAGTCATCCGAAGGGCTTTCCGATCGGGGTGCAAGACCGACCCTCTGAAGCTCCCTACGCGGCTTTCCAGGCGGCAGAACCGTTCTGCCTCTGCCTGTCACGCCCCGCTTCCCAGAGTGCGCTAAGATCGGCACGTGACAGAGCCAACCATGCTACCTGTGGGAAGGAAAGATCCCTCCACAGTCACATTACGGCTGTCTAGAGATATCAAGAACAGTAGAAAAATAAAACAACTATCTAATACATGTCTATGAGCCAGAATAACGAGTCAAGAAATAAAATAATGCGGAAGCAAAAGATCCAAATACAATAATAATCTGGAATTTACGTCCCAAAATACGGGCTCACATCAGGAATGAAGATACTGAAAGGAAAAACTAAACTAAACTAATAACAGGTCCTCACTGCTCGGCCTGTTGATCAAAATACTTCTAGTCAGCCTGCGGTAAAAGTAAAGGATCTGGGCCATGCAAAACCCAGACGTCAGTGCGTCATAATATCAAACAATAATAAATGAACAGGAGGTAACAAGACATGCAGGCATGAATTAAAAAAGGGTTCATAAATGTAATAAGTGAGCAGGGATATAGAACGGTGAAGTGTAACAGTATATGTGAATTGCAGCGGTGAAACTAAACTGTGCTACTGGGTTAACTACTCTCAAGTCTATGAAATCAATTTGATGAATCGTCGATATAACTCAATAGCATCCCGTGCGTACCCGGGACCATCGTCCAGACTCTCGGGGCTGAATCCGAGACATGCCGCTAAGCACAAACAGGAAACATGTACAGACGAATGATGTCAGCAACATCATTTCAGGACTGGCCTAGCCCCCAAAACTGATCAGTATAAGCGTCGAACTGTTGAGTTACAAGTCAGATTTCATCATTGATTTCCCCTTACTCCCAAGTTATGTATTTAAGTCAGGTATTGATAAATCTGAAGCTAATGCCAACACAGGATCAAGCAGGAACAGGTTTGTCTATACAGACAACATGATATGTCCATCGAGATAACATGTCAGGATTGTCGGCATTAGAAACAGGATCAGGTAACACGTCAAGTAATGATATATCAGGTAATGTCAAGTAGTGCACAAGTATCAACGGATACTCATAATCAAACTATAACAAGTATTGAATCAAGGTGAAAATACGGATGTACAATAAAAGCATGGATGCACAAATATCGATCAGGGATTACATCATGACTATGTAGGATGCACATTATCAAGTATGGTGCACTAATACAACAGTAACATGAAATAATATGGCCTCGACGTGCAACTAGATATGTAATAAACCGTACGGATACAGACGGATACTATAAAACTGTAAATCGGTAAAATTTGCTGAATATTAAAACACAAGCACTATTATTTAATATTGATATAATAATACTAATATGGATAACAT
Source organism: Agapanthus africanus (assembly GCA_030015575.1). Taxonomy (NCBI): domain Eukaryota; kingdom Viridiplantae; phylum Streptophyta; class Magnoliopsida; order Asparagales; family Amaryllidaceae; genus Agapanthus; species Agapanthus africanus. The sequence goes on along the minus strand of JASDDO010000024.1, from coordinate 887,740,745 downwards.
ATTCAAACCGATTAATAACTATAAAAGTGGTATTGATTAACTATGCACAAGAAAGTTCCGTTCAGAAATTCAGCGTCACCCTGATTTGTAAAAATAGTTTAAAAATAACAAACGTTCTACAAAAAGGACGTGTCTTATACCAAAACAAAGATAATTAAATAAGGTTTTTATTTTTATAAGTTGAAATATCTCAGGTTGTTCCTACAAAAAGTTATGAACATTCGAAATTGAAAGTTTGCTGCTGGAATTTCCCTGGACAACAGTTTAGAGATATTTTCATTTGCATTTTACGTTATTTAAACAATTTATTTGCAAGTAAATATTTCATACAGTTATAGTATTCTGAGTTATCTTCGTAACGAACTAAAGAACGTATACTAATAATTTTTCTGTAATTTATAATGAATTTTATAAGGTAAGGTGTACAGTAAATTTCAGATTTTTCGTATCCGCTTTGCAACGACATTTCATGTGTAAACTATAATATTTTCAAACTATATTTTGTATAACATTAAAAAAAATACAGATTATAAACTAATTAAAGATAATAATAAGAAATATTACGACAATATATCTTTTAAATGATATGGATGCAATCGGGTATCCGAAAACGGTAAAACTTCAGTATGGATGCATAATACTATACCTAATTTGTAGGAAGATGATTTAGCATGCGACTAGACATGTAAATAATGATATTGATGTGTACGGACGTCGTATAACAGTAAAATGATAAACTGGTACATGCGGGATGTACAACTAAACAATATGAAATGTAAATATTCAATTGGGTGCAGCATATTGTAGTCTAGCATGTATCAAGATAAATTTGCATGCACTAGATATGAAGTAACTTGCACGGATGCACACGGATATCCGAAAATGGTGAAACATGCAAAATGATAATGTGGGATGCATAACTAATCATTATGTGTTGTTATTATTCAAATGAATATAGAATATAGTAGTATAGCATGTAGCAAGGTTAACTTGCCTCGACGGATCACCAAACGGATATGTACGGCACGTCCGGCGTCGGTAAAACGTCACAACGCACGCACGGCACATGGGACAGGTCTAAACAATGCAAGAGGGTGATCACACAGGCAAGATACTGTTCCCCTCCGAATGGCGGCGGAGACGACGTGAGGCGCCGTCTTGCCTGAGATTCGGGACAGATGCTATATGGTTTTATCCGGCTACCTCTCCGAAGATGCCAAGTTGATTTATGGCACCGTGTATCGGAGGTTTAGACGGATGCAGCCGATGTAGCAGACTTCGTCAGATTCCCTCTCGCTAAAGGGGTTTTTGATTGTGGGGACGCTCTTCTCTACAAGCGCAAGCCCCTACAGTTAATTACACTACCGCATCGCGGTAGCCACTTTCTCCTTCTCCAGAATTTCACTTCGTGTTGTGTGTGTTTGTTTTGTTTGTGGTTGCCCGTGGATTGTATACGGAAACTGAGTAATGCCGTCTCCCGTAGGACGTGGATTAGTCCAAATCCGTATTTACATAGATTTGGGTTTGGTGTTTTTAGTTTAAGGATACGTTAGTCGTATTGAGGTTAAGATCAACTTAAACATTCGTTAAGGATACGTTAGTCCTGTTTGGGACTAAGATCAACTTAACGTGGTGATCCATTTAATATATGGCCGCCGGGGCTCGTCACCTCTCTGACGTCGTTGAAGGATTACAACGATAGGTGTCAGAGGAGTTCAGAGATGTACCCTAGGACCAGAGTTGATTTGGAGTTTTATAGTCTATTTAAATGTTTAAGAATACGTTAGCCATGTTTGGGGCTAAGATCAACTTAAACGAGACCGTTTAGATCTGACACAAGAGCATTTGGAGGCTCTATTGTTCCAGTTTAGGGACGTGGTGGTCCATGTTCCAGTTTAGAGACGCGTTGGTCCATCGCCAGTTTAGGGACGTGGTGGTCCATGTTCCAGTTTAGGGACGTGTTGGTCCATGTTCAAGTTTAGGGACGTGGTGGTCCATTATTAGTTTAGGGACGTCTCGGTCCGACATTAGTTTAGGGACGTCTCGGTCCGACATTAGTTTAAGGACGTCTCGGCCCGATATTAGTTTAGGAACGTTTCGGTCCACTATTAGTTTAAGGACGTTTCGGTCCAATATTCATGTGTGGTTGTTGGGACCCGTCACCTCTCTGACGTCGTTGAGGAATTCCAACTATAGGTGTTAGAGAGGTTCGGAGATGTACCCTCGAACCGGAGGTAAATTGATTTAGGGGAGCAATCTTGCTCAGTTAATTTAATTTGAGGACTTACGGGCAAAATTAGGCTAAGTCCAGTTGAAAATGTTCAACGTTGTATTTGATTTGGGCTCTGCCCATAAAGGATGAAGAGATCAATTTGTTTTGGGCTCTGCCCATTTATAGGTGATGCAGAGCATCGATTTCACTTGGGCTCTGCCCTTTTATTGCTTTGCAATTTATTTTGGCCTGCTAGGTCTTTTTGATTTGGGCCTGGCCCTTTAAAAAAATGTCTTGCATTTATCAGGCGCTTTGCGCCAGTCAGAGAGTGCAAACACTTGTGGTGTTGACACGTGTCCCGCAAGCGCAGTACGCTGCGCTAATGCACTGCTCCTGCGCTGCTGACACGTGGCGCGCTCTGGGGGCTTGCGCCAATCCAGGAGCGCAACAGCACAATTCGCAAGTGCAAGGCACTATGATTTGAGAATCTTTTAGATTCAAGAACCCATGGTTCATAAAAGAAGTGCAAAACACTATTTGATTTCTTGATCTAATTTAGATCAAAGAAAAAATAAGTTTTTTCTTATTTCAGGAACCAAAGGTTCATAAAAAGTGCAAAGCATTGTTCTTTATTTTGTTTTTTCTTTGTTTTAAAGAACCAGTGGTTCATCAGAAGTGCAAAGCACTGTTTATTATGTGAAGATCATTGATCTTGTTCTTAGATCAATGATCTTATTAGAAGAAATTTCTCTTTTTTTCTAAAGGTTTTTACCTTTTTTTTCTTGAGGAATTCTCTTCAATTCTTCAGAGTTCTCAATAAAAATGTTCATGATTTGAATTGAGGCCTAGGGTCCTTTTTATAGTGCCCATAAATTAGTTAAATTTGTCAAAGAGATCTTTCTGAGTGATTTAGGGAATTCCCCACCGTTGGATCTTTGACCCAAGGGCTTCTGTTTTACAGAAAAAAATCTTCTTGTTTTCACAAGAACAGAAAGATTTCTTAGAATTTTAATTCTGTTTGGCGCAAGTGCTCCAGAGCGTGACACGTGTCATGCAGCGCAACTGCGCTAGCGCATCTGCGCTGACACGTGTCGCGCAGCGCAACTGCGCTGACACGTGTCGCGCAGCGCAGCGTTTGCGCAACTGAAGCTTTGCTTCTATTTGTTTTTACTTTAAACAGAGCTTTGCTCTGATTGGGTGCGCTGCCTTGGGCGCTGCGCTAAGCCATCTGGGCCAGACACGTGGCGCGTTGCGCCCGGGATTTGAAGCGTTCCTTCAAAATTTTGAATTTTGAATTTCAACAGAGCTTTGCTCTGATTGGGGGAAACAGGTACGTTCACTGGATCACTCGGATCGTCGGCGACGAGTACAGCTCGGGCGGTGATCACCGGAATTAAGAAACAAGGTCAAGAAAAAGAAAGAAGAAAGAAGTAAGAAGAAAAGGCTGTGTATTAAATAAGGAAAGAAAATAAATAAATAAAATATATATAAATATATATATGTAGAGGAAAGAGAGAGAGAAAGGGGTTGTTAGTTTGTTAGGAAATTAGTTTAGATTTAAATTTAAAAAATCTTTTATTAGTTAACTAAATTTTAATTTGTATCAGTTTATAAAATTAATATTATATAAATAAAATTTGACATTCTGGTAAATACAAATATAGTCCAAAACATGTCCGGGTCGGGTCTAAAATTCAGTTTTAAAATACGAAAAATATACATGTCGACCAAAATAAAAAAAAATGAATGTCCGAGTAGCGAAAATTCTTACCCCCAAGAACGGATGTAGGTGCGTGCGCGTAGCCATCCAAATAAGTCCGTTTCACAGAACGGGACGAGAACAAGATGCGTGGATTCTACCACGAGGTTAGGGGTATCATGCAGGCCATGCAATGTATTTTTAAAATATTTTATGTGCCTTAAAATGTTATATTGTAAAAATGCAAATGCCAGATAAAATGCCAGTATGCATGATGTATAAATTAAAATGAAAGTGCACGAGTCCATGTAACAGATCAGGATAAATCATTAATATGAATCAAGACAGGTTTCAAGCAAGCGGGTCGGGTAGAATGCAAATACAAATGTCAAATACACCATTTCGCACACAAAACACAGTAAATCAGGAAAATACCATAAATAAAGAAATACTTGAACTAGAGCTGGTATAAACGAACTAGGGTGTTACATTATACCCAACTACAAAAGAATTTCGTCCTCGAAATTCCTAAAACAAGAAAAATAAACAAACATGAAACTACAGGAAGTGATCTGGAAACTTCTGTCGAATCTCATCTTCTCGTTCCCAAGTCGATTCTCCGTGCGAGCGATCCCCCAAGAAACAAGTATGAGAGGGATAACCTTGTTCTTAAAGACCTTTTCTCTTCGATCAACAATCAATATCGGTCGTTTCTCAAAGGTCAAATTCTCTCTTACAGTCAGCTCCGAATGATCCAGCACGTGTGTTTCATCTCGAACATACTTACGGAATTATGATACATGAAACACGTCATGAATATTCGCCAAAGATTATGGTAAAGCCAATCGGTAAGCCACTTCTCCAACACGTTCCAAAATCTCTAAAGGCCCTACGAATCGAGGACTAAGCTTGCCTCAACTCTTAAAACGAATCACTTCTCCAGTCGGTGATATCCTCAAGAATACTAGATCACCAACAGCAAACTCTAGAGGTCTGATTTAGAGATGTTTTGTCGATCAAAAAATATTTACCGCAATCAAGAACGGCGTCGCATGAAGCTAGCCGGTGAATACGGGTCGGTCCACAGAGATGTGTAAATCTCCTTTAAGTTCTTACAAGTTAATTCCAAATGATATTTGGTCGTATAATTAAACCTAAAAATTGAAGTTGTATGATACTAGGATTAGAAACTTGCTAGGATTAGGTTTAGGGAAAATTTGGTAAAAAAAGATCTACATCTCTTTCCATTGCCTTTAATTAAATATATCATATTAGTGTTATGGTAAATCTTAATAAAGGGGATTAAGATGATTGGGAAGATTGATTCTCCCTCTAAATCATTTTCCTTCCTTTCTTAATCTGTACCCTAATCTCCATGGAAAACGTTAAAATCCGGGCCTTTAGACTACGGAATCACCGTTACCTCGAGGGTAGAGTGCCGTAGGGAGCGGAATAAGAAGGTATGCATGGAGTTCTAATGTTCATAAAAGATTGGCAACGAAAAGAGATGAGAGATCTTCATCTCTCAAATCCTTCCCTATTTCTAACCCTAACAAGCGAGGAAACTACTCGCTCATTGAGGGGGTGAAGAAAGACATGATTTTATTAAAGAGAAGAAACATCTATTGCAAGTTAATAGAATTCTAAACTAAATTAAACTAAGGCAAGAAAATAATTTACCTAGGGCAGATATAAAAAACTATAACTAGGGCAAGAAAAATAACCTACTTACGATTGATGCGCTCTAACTTCAAGAAAACAGAATTTTATTCATGGATAGAGGCATAAGAAAATACAAGGCTTTGGGTTCTATTTATAAGACATAGAAACCCTAGGTTTACAATTGCTCCGCATGTCTACAATTACAAATATACCCCCAGGAAATCTTTCCATAGCCGCCATAACATTATGGTAAAAATTATTTTGAATGAAGGCTTCATAAGGCCGCGGAACCGCGTCAATGGCGCCCTTGGGCCGCGGTTCCGCGGCCCTTTAGTGTGATCATTTGATGGTTTTTTCTGGGCTTCTTCAGGTTCTTCTGGGCTTTTCATTTCTTTAGTTATTTTTCCATTTGGGCTTCTACAGTGATTCCAGATCTTCAGTGAACACTTGTACCGATCTTTTAACCGTTTGTCTTGACAATTTGGACCTTGCGTTTCCTTGTTGACTGTGAACTATTCTTCGTTTAGGCTTGACTAAGATCCTCCTATTTGTTGGTCAAAAATTCTTCTTTTGTGTCGTCTTTTGTGTTTTTCACTGTTTTTGCTCCCAGAACCTGTAACCTGTAACATGTAGCAGACATGGGTCAAAAGCACCTGTTTTTATTCTTAAATGCATAAGAATGGGGAATACAAAATGCAATATTATGTTATGAACAAATACCCCCAAACTTATCATTTGCTCGTCCTCGAGCAAACTTATTATTTTATTCTCGATAAAACTCTAACCTAGCCGCACTTTCGCAGGGAAACGCGATTGCACTGAGCACGTGCAACAAGCCGTTAAACCTCTAGGTGTCCCTAGTAGGAGGAGTGTTGTCTCCTGAGGGTTTTCAGCGGATTACACCCACAAAATCCTATCAATTCGGTTTTTCGACTTTTGTTCTCCAATTAGGTTTTCTAACAAGGAATTCTATTATCGTCGACCCACAAATTATCCATCCATATTCTTCACACTTCCTCATCATTTAACTTAAGATTATATATGTTCTATAGAATTACTTAGCTTTCGGCATTTCTTAAGTTTTCCTTCTAAAGTTCCATCTCCACTTAGGAATTTCTATCAACTATACTAAAGATACAAGTTCTATTCTTCACTCCTTTCTCTTATCTAAACTCTAATCACATATCCCCACGTGTGTGTAAATATCACCCCTACACTTGAAAATTCAAATCAAGCAATCGTACTCTCGTCCATTGTCCAAAGCACTTATTAATTTGTGAATTTTTACTTGAATTTCGCTTACACATCCTTCATGCGACCGTTAATACTTCTTGAGATACCAACAACCGATTATAAGATGCGTTAGCACTTTAAAGCGTACTTCCTAGTTTTGCAACACCCAAGGCTTTTAGCAGTGACTCCCAAACCAGTTGGTCTAAGGCACTAGGTGATGAAGCACCCTTGCTAAATATTTTTCTATTTTTATAGCCTTAAGTAATCACAAAAACCAGTGTCCGTTTTTTTTTCTTGATTCACTTTTTTTTGCTTTTATTTTCATTGTACTAAGGACTTTAGACAAGAGCATTTCAAGATCTCTTCTACTATTCCAAGTTTCAAGGTGTGTGATTGTGCATTTTGTAGGGTACATGTTTTCAAAATCTAGACTCAAGCTAGGAATTATTTTTCAAATTTATACTCTAATAAAAGTTTTAATACTTTTCCTTCGTTTCGACTTAGCCCAAGAAGTGAACCCAAAATTTGCCTATTTCTAAATAACCTATAAAGACATATACTTTCTACCGTTAAACTCTAAGGAAGGTTATTTTTAGAGTTTTTAATTTGCTAAGTATAACATCTAGTTTTTCCTAGCCAGTTAACCTATTTATCAAACTCAAGTCAATTAACCAGAATTGAATACATTAATTTTCATAATTTTTGAAAATTTTCAATTTTTATGGGTTTTTCATTTTCTAATTTTTTTATTTTTTCAAATTTTTCAACATTTTTATGATTTTTTATATAAAGATGCACTGCAGAAATTAAATATGCAAAAGGAAAAGAAAAATATATACAATATGCAATGCAAAAGATAACTATATACACTACCATCTTCCCCAAACTTGAGCAAAGCAGTGCCCTCACTGCCCGGCCCCACGTCGCGCCCGTGAGCGTGAACGTGATCGCTCCCCTCTAGCTAAAAGGGTTTGAATACCCCTCTCAATTTCCGTCAACCGACGGTCGTGATCTCGTGCCGTCGCCCAAAACTCGTCCCTCAAAGAATCAATTCTTCTTACTGTTCTCCGCATCAATCGTGCATACTCTTGAGGGGTCAGCTCTTCCCCGCTCGATGTCGAGCTAGAGCTAAGGGTGCAAGCGGGAATATTCTCCGCCGGTTCGGTTCATGACCAAATATCAGTAAGTCTAGAGTAAGACGAAGTAACGCCCTCAACGAGTGGTCGAACCGGAACTCCTCTCATCATGTATGAATCAAATTCCTCAACGGAGAGGAAATAACGGCAGAGTTGGGTGACTAGCATGGGACATGGGTAGATGGTACCCCTTTTCCCCGCACCTATAGAATGGAGCAATACGGTGCACATGTTGAACCGTAGATTTTTCGTCATTAGTGTGTGTACGACATGTAATGAGGGGGTGAAAAAAGTCGTGTTGTGCGAACTGCCAAAGATGTTGTTTTGTGCCCACCGGCACACAGTAAAAACGTTCGCGAAAAGGGTCCGTGCTTGGATACCCTTACGCGGCTCTCTCGCGCAGTCATTGCCCATCAAGGGCATATAATCCTCAAAGTGTAAGGGATAGTCATGTGCGGGCATACGAGATATGAGTGTGACTTCGTGGATCATATCCCTATCAATGTGAATTACACGATCTCCCCAATTTATTTTAATGTATCCTAAGTCGTCTAAACTATTATCCTCCATAGATTCATAAAACAGGGTAACTAGTTCAGGTATAGCAAACGCAAAAAGGTGATTGTAGGTCAGGAAATTCCAGCCCCTCTGCTCTATTTCATGTGCAAAATCGCTACCGTACACTTCGTGCGTGAAAACTGGGGTAAAATCCCTCTCAAATTGCATTTTATGTGCCATAATAATTTTACAGAAAAAAGTATGCAAGAAACAGAGAGGAAAAGTTCATATTTACCTCTCCTGAAAATTTCATGGAGCGACGACGGCGGAAGAGCGGCGGGAGGCGGCTAATGCGGCGGAACCGCGGCGTTCTGGCGGCGGCGGCGCGAGATTTTTCTGGAGAGGGTAGGGGCGGCGGCTAGGGTTTTATGAAGATGAAAAATTTAGGGTTAGCGCAGGGGGGGCTCGGTTCTCCTTAATTAAAGGGGAAGAGAATGGTGATTTGTATAAACCACCCTTTAAAATGAGGGTTTTATTTGTAATAAAAAAAATGTCAGCTATTAATTCTGAAAATTTTCAATTAGGTCCAAAATTTTTTTTTCCTTTTTTCAAATTTTTTTTATGGTATTTTGGAATTATATATTTACAAATTATATACACACCCCCAAACTTATTTGAAATAATGTTTTGGAAAAAAGGAAATTTGGGGGTGAAAGTGGAGGAAAATTACTCAGTGTAGATCGGCTCTTGCAAAAACAGGAGCTCCTCTGAAGGGTCCGCTGTAAGGAACAGTTTCAATCGATGCCCATTTACTTTAAATAGCGTACCGTCCTCCGGATTTTCAAGATCAACCGCACCGTGCGGATAAACGGTGCGGACTACAAAAGGTCCCTTCCACCTAGAACGGAGCTTGCCGGGGTGATAATGTAAGCGAGTATCATAAAGTAAAACCTATTGCCAAGGTTTAAATGTCTTTCGCAAAAGGTTTTTATCATGGAACACCTTAGCTCGGTTCTTAGCAATCACGGCATTATCATATGCCTCATCCCGCAGCTCTTCTAGTTCATTTAACTGCAGCTTTCGGTTGCTGCCCGCATCTGCTAAAGATAGATTCCGCTCTTTAATAGCCCAAAATGCCTTGTGCTCAATTTCTGCTGGGAGGTGGCAAGCCTTCCCGTAAACAAGCCGGTATGGAGACATGCCAAAATCGGTCTTGTATGCAGTACGGAAAGCCCATAGTGCATCGATCAATTTTAGTGACCAATCTTTACGGTTTTTAGAAACCGTTTTCTCCAAGATTTGCTTAATTTATCGATTCAAGACCTCGGCTTGCCCACATGTTTGGGGATGGTATGATGTTGAAAGCTTATGGGTAATAGAATATTTGCGCATTAAGGACTCAAAAGTCGTATTGCAAAAGTGAGAACCATTATCACTTATTATTGCGCGAGGGTGCCCAAATCAAGAAAAGATGTGTTCTTTAAGAAACCGAACGACAACCTTGTTGTCATTCGTTCGACTAGGCACAGCCTCAACCCACTTTGAAACATAGTTAACAGCCAACAGAATATACACATTTCCAAAAGGGTTAGGAAATGGTCCCATGAAATCTACATCCCAAACATCAAAAATATCTACAACCAAAATTGGTTGGAGCGGCATTTCGTTTCTCCGCGATATCCGGCCCAAGTGTTGGCACCGGGAGCAAGTTTTGCAGTATTCGTATGCATCCTTGAATAGTCGTGGCCAATAGAAACCACACTGCAAAACTTTCTCGGCTGTCTTCTTTGGGCCAAAGTGCCCGCCACATGCTTGGTCATGGCAAAAAGACAGCACACTCTTAACCTCATTCTCTGGTACACACCGACGAATGATTTGGTCGAAACAGTATTTAAAAAGATAAGGTTCATCCCAGTAAAAATGCTTTACTTGGGACAAGAAGCGCAGTTTATCTTGTTTCGACCAATCTTTAGGTATCAAGCCGGTGGCTAAGTAGTTTACAATATCGGCGAACCATGGTTCGCAAGAAACGGTCAAGAGTTGCTCATCGGGAAAAACATCAGTGATTGGAAGTTCAAGTGTAGGTGAAGAAGGAAGTCGTGAAAGGTGATCGGCCACTACATTTTCACATCCCTTTTTGTCCCTTATAAAGAGGTCAAACTCTTGTAGCAAAAGGATCCAACGTATTAGCCTCGACTTAGCATCCTTCTTCGCAAAAAGGTGGCGAAGAGCTGAATGATCAGTATACACTATAACTGGAGAGCCGATTAAATAAGGCCGAAATTTTTCAAGTGCAAACACAACCGCTAAAAATTCTTTTCTGTAGTTGTGTAGTTTAGTTGGGCCTCATTTAGTGTTCGGCTAGCGTAGTAAATTACATGCGGCATCTTGTTAATGTGATGTCCAAGAACAGCACCAATGGCAAAATCTGATGCGTCGCACATAATTTCAAAAGGGTGCGTCCAGTCTGGAGATGAAAGAATGGGCGCAGAAATGAGAGAGTGTTTCAAAGACTCGAACGCTTCCATGCAAGTTGAGTCGAAAACAAAAGTAGTGTCCTTGGCCAATAAGAGAGTCAAGGGTCTAACAATCTTGCTAAAGTCCTTGATGAACCGTCTATAAAAACCGGCATGGCCAAGGAAAGCTCGGATATCTTTGACGCATTTAGGAGGAGGAAGATTAGAAATGACTTCAATTTTAGCTCTATCAACTTCTATGCCATTTCGCGAGATGATATGTCCTAAGACAATGCCTTCCCGTACCATAAAGTGACATTTCTCCCAATTCAAAGTTAGGTTCTTCTCCCTACAGCGGGTAAGAACCGCGTCAAGATGTCATAAACACTCATCGAAGGAGTCACTAAAAATGGAGAAATCGTCCATAAAGATTTCCAAAAACTTCTCCACCATGTCAGAAAAGATCCCCATCATACACCGCTGAAATGTAGCGGGTGCATTGCATAACCCAAAGGGCATGCGACGATAAGCAAAAGTGCCAAAGGGACAAGTAAATGTAGTCTTGTCTTGATCCTCTTTGGCTATGGGGACTTGGTTATAACCGGAATAGCCATCTAAAAGCAGTAGAACTCGTTCCCCGCCAATCGTTCTAGCATTTGGTCAATGAAAGGTAAAGGAAAGTGGTCCTTCCTTGTCGCGGCATTGAGTTTTCAGTAGTCGATGCAAACTCGCCACCCTGTTTGGGTGCGAGTAGGAATTAACTCATTTGCCTCATTGGTAATGACCGTGATGCCCGATTTCTTTGGCACGACATGAATGGGGCTAACCCATTGGCTATCCGAGATAGGGTAAATGATACCGCTATCAAGACATTTAACAATCTCCTTCTTGACCGCCTCTTTCATAATGGGGTTGAGGCGTCTTTGTGGATCCCTTACCGGCTTGATATCATCCATCAAGTGTATATGATGTTCAACTATGAGGAGACTAATCCCCTTGATGTCCGCCATAGACCAGTCGAAAGCTTGCCGATTATTGTGTAAGACCGTTAAAAGAGCCTTCTCTTGCTCAAGAGCTAGAGAGGCCGATATGATAATTGGTAAGGTCTCATTCTCACCTAGATAAGCATATTTTAGGTGCGACGGCAAAAGATTTGGTTCGAGTTTAGGTGGTGAAACAATAGATGGTAACAATGGAGTAACTGTTTCAAACTCAAAGGATTCCATCAAAGGTTCAAATCGAGTGTACGCTACCGAGTCGGATGGTTTAACTAACTCATCCGAAAAAGCAAAAGACTCAAACTCGGGTGGAGAGTCTTCAAAATCATCTATAAAGGTGAAACACTCATAATCTTTGTCCGTCGTGAAAGCTGTGTCGGATTCTACGAGGAACGCACTAGTGGCGTCAACATTGCTGTGATCAAACATAAAATTTTCGAACTCACGGTCCTCCTCCGTGATCTCATTGATCGAGCAAACATCAAGTATGCTAGAATTAGGCTCGCAAGGCTGACTTCCTAACTTGAAAATGTTAAGTTCAACTATCATATTGCCAAAGGATAGATTCATTGAACCGTTACGATAGTTGATGACCGCGTTAGAAGTCACGAGGAATGGTCGACCAAGTATCACCGGAATTTGACTCCGGGGGTTAGCGACAGGTTGTGTATCCATAACAATAAAGTCAACGGGGAAAATGAAATCCCCTACTCTAATTAACACATCCTCCAACTCTCCCCTAGGATGGGTGATTGATCGGTCGGCCATTTGGAGAGTGCAATGAGTGGGCTTAAGCTCTCCAAAGCCTAATTGTTCGTACACCGAATAGGGTAGCAAATTGACACTAGCACCAAGATCTAATAGTGCTCTATTGATATTCTTTTCCCCAATTGTGATCGAAATAGTAAGACAACCGGGGTCCTTGTGCTTTGGGAGTAAAGAATTGACAAGAGCATCACTAACAGCACTAGCCACGAAAACTTTCTTTGGTACTTGTGACTTCCTCTTTTTGGTGCATAAGTCCTTTAAGATTTTTGCATATGAAGGAACTTATTGGATTGCATCCAAAAGAGGGATATTTATGCTAACCTGTTTGAACAACTCTACAATCTTCTCCATCTGTAGAGTTGGTTTATTGGATCTCAACCGATTTGGAAAAGGAACATTTTGAAAAGTCGTTGAGTCCAATTTTTGCGGATAAGATTGTTGAGTTGGAACAGAACCCCGTGTAGATGTGTTCGTATTGTGAGAAGAGGGTCCGTTCGAGCTAGAAGAAGTAGAGCCGTGTGAAGGGTGGAGAATAGGCTCTAACGACGACGAAGAAGAAGAAGAAGAAGGTGAAGAAGATGAAGAAGGACCACCGGCAAGGGTGTCATGGTTAATACCTACATTGTTTTGCAACACTTTTCCAGATCTCAACGTGGTCACAGCATTTACGTTATGATTCTGCTGTTCATATGCAACATGTGCGTGACCGGGGTTTAGAAGTGGTTGAGATGGAAGCTTTCCTTTCTCTCGCTCTTTCAACGCAGTATTGAGTTGTGCAATTTGTGCCTCAATAGATTTGATATTTTGATCGTGTGAGGCACTGTTTTGCACGAAAGATTGAATAGAATTCTCTAATCTTGCTGTAGATTGTGTATATTGCTTTAGGAAAGCCTCTAGACTTCTTTCGAGCGAGCTAACCTTGTCATTATTAGGTTGAACAAAATTGTTTGGTGGGTAAGAAGTGTTAGGCACAAAATTGTTCACTTGATTAGGGTAAGGTTGCTGTTGGAAAGGTTGTTGAAATTGAGTTTGTGGAGGTGCTTGTTGTTGTGGGGGAGGAGGCCTTTGAAAATTGTTATTTCCTTAGAATTGTTGATTTTGGTTTCAAGCGAAATTTGGGTGGCTCTTCCATCCCGGATTGTATGTTGAAGAATATGAATCGTTTCTTTGTCGTTGCTGAAAGGCAGCATTGACTTGATCCTGTCCTTGAGTAGATGCAGTGTAAGGACATTCTTCTGTGAGATGTGACGAATCCGAACAACAAGCACAAACAGTTCGTGGAGGCACAGCAGGGGCAGGAGAAGGTGCTGAGATTTTGGTCTCAAGCGCTTCTAGCTTTTTCGTAAGAGCGGCCATCCCGGCCTTCATAGCAATCGACATCTCTACTTGATGTATGCCTGCCCTAAGTTGACCAATAGAAGAAGATGATGATGTGGTCTTGGTGCTCTCCCACTAAATTGTTTGTTCACTAAGATCCTCAAGAAACTGCCACGCTTCCTCACTAGACTTGGATAGAAAGTGACCTTGACAAATGGTTTCGAGCAACTGCTTCGTTGCCGAGTTCAATCCCTCGTATAATGTTTGGCAAAGTTGCCAACTTTCGATCCCATGGTGAGAGCATTGAACGAGTAGGTCTTTGAATCTTTCAAAACATTTCCAAAATGGTTAGGAAGGAAGCTGTGAAAATTGTATAATCTCATTACGGATTCTAGCAATTTTGTGGTGAGGATAGAATTTTTTAAGAAAAGCTTTCACAAACCCGTCCCAATTTCTAATTGAATGTGATGCGGTGCTGTATAGCCACTTCTCGGCTAGGTCACATAAGGTGAAAGGAATGACCCTTAGCCTTATAGCGTCATCACTTAATTGGGTCGTTTTCATTATAGCGCAAATGTTTTGGAATTTATTGATAAAGATATATGCATCTTCGGATTCCAAACCATGAAACTTAGGCAGCATATTGATGAAGTGGGGTTTGATCTCAAAATTGTCCCCATTTGCCGGTGGTGGTGAAAGACAAGTAGGTAAAGAAGTGCGGATAAGGTAGAAGAGATCCTGGAGCGCGACTCGTGCGGGCGCTTCAACAGGCGGGTGATTCGGGTTATTCGCACCTAACGGAGGTGGAATCATTCCCGTCGGTAAGGTGTTGTTAGGATTGTATCCCGACAAACCTTCGAAAGAAGAATGTGATGGTGAAAGTGAAGAAGTGGACAGGATTTCGACTTCGGAGTTGAAAGGTTCGTCGGTCGGTACCAACGAAACACGGACTAATCGGGTGCTAGGATCCCTAGTCCAACCGGACATACACTAAAAGGGTTAGTGTAGTCGAAAGATGAAAGACAGAATGTGGAGGAAAGAGAACGTCAATGAGAAGAAGTGGTGTAAGTGAGTGCAAAGATTCTTTTAGCGACAAGTTGCAAGTTTTGAAAAGATTTTTTTCCTTTTACCCTTTTTTTATGTGTGCTTTTGCAAAAAGATTTTTGAAAAGAGACTTGTGACACAAATGCAATTAGCCACACATGCACAATCAGGCCTAGATCTAGGATCACCTAGGTCAGCTAGACAGCTCCTAACTGTTCCAAAGGGCTAGAGATAGAACCTCAAACCGCCTCTTCACCGCCAATTGCGGCCAGGTAAGTGCCAGCTAAGTGGGAAGGAACCACGCTGTGGGCCTAATTAAAAACCACTAGCCTTGACACACTTGCCTAGGCACCGCAAAGTCAGGTTAGGATAAAGGCCGATACCTATACTAGTCCTCTGTCCTATTGAGCGCGACGTCCTTAGGGCTGAGTCTAATATTTTTTAATTAAGAGTGGTCAATGCAAATGCTTTAAGTGATTTCTGGGGTCCTGGGAAGGGTGATAAAATCCCCACCCAATCTGAATTGGTCAATAGCCCCTTAAAGTCAGATTAAAGTATGCAAAGCAGTAAATCACTTGCAATCAATTTGCTATTTAACGCGACGCAAAGAATCCTGCAGAAAATCAATTATTGGAAAGGGGAAGAAGATTTTTAGCGCAAAGAATCCTGCAGAAGATTTGACAAAAGATATATGGGGATTTGTAGAGGAGAAGGAAAGAAATCAAACCATGCAAATTTTTCACAGAGAAGGCTCCAGAAGACCGCGGAACCGCGGTTTTGACAGGGGTAATGCGGCGAGGTCGCGGCGCAATGGAGGCTTCAGGTGTCCAAATTTTCTCAGCTGCTCTGTACTCTCAAGATCCTCCTGTTTTGATGTATCTTTTTCTGTTTTGCCTTCTGTGTTGTTTCAGATCCGTCAAACCTGCAAAGATTCACAAAGAAAATCCTTCAAACAATAAAAGATGATAGAATTTTTAAATTTTTTATTTTTTTCAGATTTTTATGATTTTTTTATATTTTATATTAATCCGAAATTACAAAAGGAAATTTTACGCCATCCCCGGCAACGACGTCATTTGCGCCATTTGATTTAGAGATGTTTTGTCGATCAAAAAATATTTACCGCAATCAAGAACGGCGTCGCATGAAGCTAGCCGGTGAATACGGGTCGGTCCACAGGGATGTGTAAATCTCCTTTAAGTTCTTACGAGTTAATTCCAAATGATGTTTGGTC
Organism: Agapanthus africanus; assembly: GCA_030015575.1. NCBI lineage: Eukaryota > Viridiplantae > Streptophyta > Magnoliopsida > Asparagales > Amaryllidaceae > Agapanthus > Agapanthus africanus. Next base: position 887,724,488 of record JASDDO010000024.1, on the reverse strand, counting down.
GTATAATTAAACCTAAAAATTGAAGTTGTATGATACTAGAATTAGAAACTTGGTAGGATTAGGTTTAGGAAAAATTTGGTAAACAAAAATCTACATCTCTTTCCATTGCCTTTAATTAAATATATCATATTAGTGTTATGGTAAATCTTAACAAAGGGGATTAGGATTATTGCGAAGATTGATTCACTCTCTAGATCCTTGTCTTTCCTTTCTTAATCTTTTCCCTAACCTCCATGGAAAACCTTAAAATCCGGGCCTTTAGACTATGGAATCACCGTTACCTCGAGGGTAGAGTGCCATAGGGAGCAGAATAAGAAGGTATGCATGGAGTTCTAATGTTCATAAAATATTGGCAACGAAAAGATATGAGAGATCTTCATCTCTCAAATCCTTCCCTATTCCTAACCCTAACAAGCGAGGAAACTACTCGCTCATTGAGGGGATGAAGAAAGACATGATTTTATTAAAGAGAAGAAACATCTATTGCAAGTTAATAAAATTCTAAACTAAATTAAATTAAGGCAAGAAAATAATTTACCTAGGGCAGATATGAAAAACTATAACTAGGGCAAGAAAAATAACCTACTTACGATTGATGCGCTCTAACTTCAAAAAAACAGAATTTTATTCATGAATAGAGGCATAAGAAAATACAAGGCTTTGGGTTCTATTTATAGGACATAGAAACCCTAAGTTTACAATTGCCCCGCATGTCTACAATTATAAATATACCCCCAGGAAATCTTTCCATAACCGCCACAACATTATGGTAAAAATTATTTTGAATGAAGGCTTCATAAGGCCGCGGAACCGCGGCAATGGCGCGCTTGGGCCACGGTTCCGCGGCCCTTTATTGTGATCATTTGATGGTTTTTTCTGGGCTTCTTCAGGTTCTTCTGGGCTTTTCATTTCTTTAGTTATTTTTCCATTTGGGCTTCTACAGTGATTTCAGATCTTCAGTGAACACTTGTACCGATCTTTTAACCGTTTGCCTTGACAATTTGGACCTTGCGTTGCCTTGTTGACTGTGAAGTATTCTTCGTTTAGGCTTGACTAAGATCCTCCTATTTGTTGGTCAAAAATCCTTCTTTTGTGTCGTCTTTTGTGTTTTTCACTGTTTTTGCTCCCAGAACATGTAACCTGTAACATGTAGCAGACATGGGTCAAAAGCACCTGTTTTTATTCTTAAATGCATAAGAATGGGGAATACAAAATGCAATATTATATTATGAACAAGGTCTTCTCGATGTGTCGGCCCAACTCTTCTGCTGATCTTGTGCTGCCAATTCTTTAGCAAGGTTGGCCAATGCATCCGCTTTGCTATTTTCCGCACGCGGTATGCTTTCCAAGGTATAGGAAGGAATTTGAGTCAACAGTCGTTGTACTCTCTCGCCGTATTTTACCAACTCAGGCTTGCATGTCTGATAGTTGCCATTTACTTGACTGACGATCAGTTGGGAGTCTCCGTATATGAAGAGGTTTTCAATCCCCATGTCGATGGCGATCTCGAGACCTGCTATCAAAGCTTTATACTCGGCTTCGTTGTTCGTTCTCGGCTCTGTTAAGGAGAAAGCAAAGCGCATTATCCCTCCTTGTGGAGTTACGAAGATGAGGCCTACCCTCGATTTGATTATAGGAGTGCTTTGTTTGCGCTTCTTCATGGAAGACGCCCCATCAAAATAGAGTTCCCACCGGGTATCACCACCGTCGATCGTGTCAAATGCTGAGGGGGCTGCTCCGGCCTTATTTCTGTAACATTCTTCACTGGTGGAGGAGATCTTTTCAATACGGCGGTAGGAGAGTTCCTGCGCACCTTGTTCAGCAATTCAAAGCTATTCCCAGTTGGAACAGCAGCATTGACTTCCACCGTTGGGGCTGGTGGAGTTAGCCCAGAGAGGGAGTTTCCCCCAGCCTTCCTTACTCGGCGCCAGTGGCGACGTCAAGCGTGTCGAGCCGATGGTGTTGGTTCGGTGATGGGGATGGCTTTGTCATATCCCTATTCTGGTGAGGCGCTGCTGGTACCAGCCTCTTGAAGAACGACGTCCGTTGGGCAGCAGTATTCAATCTGTCAAAAACAGACTTTTGAGCAGGGATGGGAGCCGGATTGGGAGCCGGAACAGTCAGTCTTGTAAAGACCGACCCTTTGGCAGGAGAAGTCGTCTTGACGACTTCGGGAGTAGGGATGGCTATCCTCTTCGGAATAACCTTTTCTGGAACTGCAGACTTCATCATGGGCCCGCATGAACTTTGGCCCAATGTGGCGAAGACTGAGGCGCTGGAGCCGGACGACCCGTTGAGAGGGGTCATGGTAGTAGCAAGCTAATCAAAGACCAACTTCTTGGGCACTTCTTGTGTTGGTATAGGAGCACTGAAGCTCGTTAGCGGGAGCATGGTCCCGAAAAACAATCCAGTGGTGGCCTGAGTGACCTGTTCCACCGGCATCGTGAACAGGGAGGCCGCTTCGGGCCCGTAAGCTATGCCTCCAGATGAGGCGGAACGCGAGTTGCAATTGCAGCTAGAACACTTCGTGCAAGTAGACGCCATTGAATCTTTCATTTTCTGCGCCAAGCAAGAAACCAAATCTTAGTACCTCGAACCCAAGGGCAACCATATCAAACCGCGATTCTCTCGCAAACACGACACACGAAGTGTGGAGTGGAAAGAGGAAAAGGTCCCACCTGGCGTGCCGGAATCTGTTCCCCGCTGAAAGACGCGAGAAGATGCGGTGGACGTCTCGCTTGAATTTTGGGGCAGATACTAATTGGTGCTATCCGTCCACTTCTACAAAGATGCCAAGTTGATTTATGGCACCGTGTATCGAAGGTTTAAACGGATGCGGCCGATATAGCAGACTTCGTCAGATTCCCCCTCGTTTGAGGGGTTTTTTATTATGGGGACGCTCTTCCCTGCAAGCGTAACCCCTGCAGTTAATTACGCTACCGCATCGCGGTAACAACTTTCTCCTTCTCCAGATGGTCACTTCGTGTCGTGTGTGTTGGTTTTGTTTTTGGTTGCGCGTAGATTGTATACGGAGACTAATTTATGTTGTCGCCCGTAGGGTGTGGATTAGTCCAAATCCGTATCTTTTTAGATTTGGGTTTGGGGGTTGGGTTTAAGGATACGTTAGCCTCATTCGAGACTAAGATCAACTTAAACGTATGTTAAGGATACGTTAGTCTAATTTTAGACTAAGATCAACTTAACAGGATCATTTAGATCCAAGGAGAGAGTAATTGGGCTCTATTGTTTAGTTTAGGGACATTGCGGTCGATTACCAGTTTAAGGACATAGTGGTCCATGGTTAGTTTAAGGACATCTCGGTCAAAGGTTAAGGACATCATAGTCCGTGGGTTTAAAGGGACCCCACAGTCCAGGTTAAGGACATCATAGTCCATGGGCTTAAGGACCCCACAGTCCAGGTTAAGGACATCGTAGTCCGTGAGTTTAAGGACCCTACGGTCCAGGTTAAGGACATCGTAGTCCGTGAGTTTAAGGACCCCACAGTCTAGATTAAGGACATCATAGTCCGTGAGTTTAAAGGGACCCCACAGTCCAGGCTAAGGACATCATAGTCCATGGGCTTAAGGACCCCACAGTCCAGATTAAGGACATCGTAGTCCATGAGTTTAAGGACCTCACAGTCCAGGTTAAGGACATCGTAGTCCGTGAATTTAAGGACCCCACGGTCCAAGTTAAGGACATTGTAGTCCGTGAATTTAAGGACCCCACGGTCCAGGTTAAGGACATTGTAGTCCATGAAATGTATAGTTGTCGGGACCCGTCACCTCTCTGAAGACATTGAAGGATTACAACGACAAATATCAGAGGAGTAAAGAGATGTACCCTCGAACCGGTGTGAGTTGGTTGAAAGATCTGTAGTCCAATTTGGGACTGAGATCTGTTAAATATTCGTGAGCAAATGGGCTCAGTTCAATATAAGTTGAGCACTTATGGCCAATATTGGGCTAAGTCCAATAAGATTAAAATATTTAAAATTTTATTGTTCTGAGCTGTTGAGCCTTTATTTGGGCCTGGCCCTTTTAATAATGTTGAGCATTAGATCTTGGCACATTTTTTGTCTTATATTGAATGCATAGCATTCATCAGAACAATATTTGTTCTGACAGCGCGCCACGTGGCGCGTCAGGCGCTTTGCGCCAATTAAAGAGCGCATTGCGCTTCTGCCAAGTAGCGCACACGAAAAGGACACGTGTCGCGCTTGGCGCTGAGCGCCAGTTTATGAGCGCATTGCGCTTTCAATTTATGAGCGCGTTGCGCTAGTTTAGTGGCGCACAAGTGAGTAACACGTGGCGCGCTTGGCGCTGAGTGCCAGCCCATGAGCGCAGTGCGCTATTTCAGAAGCGCAAAGCGCAAGTTGCATACGTGGTTGACACGTGGCACGTTTTGGCGCTGAGCGCCGGTCCAAGGAGCGCAAAAGCGCAGTTCAAGAGTGCAAGGCACTTTTCAATAGCGCAAAGCCCATTTAATCAAATTTATGATCTGTGAACAAATTTATGTTCTTTTTAAAGGTGGTTTTGCCTCAAATTTCAAGAACAACAGTTATTATGTTTTTTGAAAGGGCTTTGCCTTGGTAGATCAATGATCTGTGAATGAAGTAAATACTTCTTTTGTTTTTTTTATGATGAGATCTTTTGATCTCTTTTTATAAAAGACCTTGGTCTTTTATAGATCTATGATCTTTTGAGAAGATAATTCTTCTATTTTAATGAGATAATTTCATCTCTTTGTCCAAGAATCATTCTTTTTACCTTGAAGAAATGATCTTCTTTCAAGAGCTTGCTCTCTTTCTTTTTAGTTTTCTCAAATTTTGTAGGGGGGTTTCTCTATCTCAGATTTGAAGTCTTGAGGCCTTTATATAGGGCAAGTTGATTTATTAAATCAGTTAAAGAGATCTTTCTCTGATTGATTTGGTGATATTTCCCACCGTTGGATGTTTGATCCTAGGGCTTCTGTTTTACAGAAGGCAGTGTTCTTGTTTTTAACAAGATTGGAAAAATCTTTGCACAACAGAATTTTAATTCTGATTAATTAATGATTTATTATTAGATCTTTTGATCTAACGGTGGGGAATTTTTAATTCCAGCACTGGCGCACCCGTGCTTTGCACGTGGTGCGCTGCTCAGAGCGCAATGCACTTTGCGCTCGCGCACCTACGTTTGACACGTGGCTGCACAGCGCAGAGCGCAGTGCAGCTTGCGCTAGCGCACCCGTATTTGACACGTGGCGCGCAGCGCGCCTAGCGCTGGATCTGAAGTATTGCTTCAATTTTTGAATTTTGAATTTTAAAATAGAGCTTTGCTCTGATTGGGGGTGCGCTGCCTAGGGCGCAGCGCACCTGGCGCTAGCGCATCTGTGTTTGACACGTGGCGCTCAGCGCGCCTAACGCTGAATCTGAAGCGTTGCTTCAATTTTTAAATTTTTAATTTTAAAACAGAGTTTTGCTCTGATTGGGAGAAACAAGATACCTAAAAAAAATATGTTAAATAAATAAATATGGGCATATAGAACAACAATAATTTTACAAATTGCGTGAAACGAAAAATTCCACGTACTTTTCGACGGGATACATCCATCGATATTGTACCGGTCCGGCTAACTTAGCCTCGGTTGTAAGATGAACTGTCAGGTGTATTATGATATCGAAGAATGAAGGTGGGAAAATACGCTCAAGCTTGCAAAGTATCAATGAAATAGAATTTTCTAGATTCTCCAGCGTCACAACATCCAGGGTTTTAGCACACAATTCTCTAAAAAAGCAACAAAAGTCATTGATTACTAGACCAACCGATTCGGGAAGGGAAGTCCTGAGGGCTAATGGAAGAAGGTGCTCCATAATAACACGGTGATCATGGCTTTTCAGCCCATCGATCTTGCCTTTCACAATTTTTATTTTCTTGCTAAATGGTCCTGAGAAACCTGTGGGAACTTTCAAATCATGCAATACCTGCAGAAACCTTTTTATTCTCCGGTTGTGACATATGATACGCGGTATTGGGAAGTACAAACTTACCTGATTTACCCGCTATCGGTTTAGGATGCAATTCACTTCTAATTTCCCAGTCCTGAAGATCCATCCGAGCACGGAGGTTGTCTTTCGATTTTCTATCTTTACAAAGAAGCAAGTTGAGTACGTGCTCGGATACTCCCTTCTCTATATGCATGACGTCCAGACAATGACGCGCTAAATTTGTTGACCGGTACAGAAACTCGTAGAAAATGCTTAACTTGTTCCAGTATGGTGGTTTGACATGTTTTGCCGGATATGTCCCGAAGATCACATTATTGTAACCATCCCACTGAGCAGTCACGTCCTCTCCGGACAATGAGGCTGGAGGCCCAAAAATCTCCTGATGACCATTAAAGTGAGCAGCTTCTAACCTGTAGGGATGGTCTAGTGGCAGGAAACGCCGATGACCGCAATAACAAACTTTCCTGCTAAAATTCAAAAATTTTGATATTGTATATTGATAGCAATAAGGGCATGCTTTGTGACCATGTATGGACCAACCTGATAGCATTACATATGCAGGAAAGTCATTAATTGTCTACATTAAAACCATACGCAGTGTGAAGGTTGCATATGTGTTTGCATCATAAGTCTCTACACTATTAATGAATAAAGATTTTAACTCATTGATCAAAGGTAGGAGATAGACGTCGATATTTTTTCCCGGTAAGTTTGTTCCGTCAATAAGAAGAGGTATCAAAAAGTAGGATTGATCCATAGCCAACCAAGGCGACAGATTATAAACTATCATTACAATGGGCCATGTGTTGTGGCTTTCAGCCATATAGTTGAATATGCAGAAACCATCACTAACGAGTCCGAGCCTGATATTACGAGAATCACTACTGAATATATCTGCCTCCTATCGAAATCCTTTCATACCGGTGAATCTCTTGGATGACTCATTTTTCCATCTTCGTTTGAAGCAGCACGGTGATGCCAAATCATTGCCTCGGCTGTTTTCTTACATCTAAATAACCTCTGCAGGTTCTGTGTTATGGAAAAATATCGTTCTATCTTGACAGGTATATCTGGATTCTTATCAGATTCTTTCGGCTTATATCTGCCCTCTCTGCATGTTGGACACTCTTTCAAATCTGAATTCTCTTTTCGGTACAACACGCAATTTTTGGGACATGCATGAATCTTCTCACACTTCAGACCTAAATCAGACATCATCTTCTGGGCTCCGTACCAGCTGTCGGGCACGTTATTTTCCAGAGGTATAGAATCTTTCAGGAACTTCAGAAGTATCGTAAATGACTTGTTGTTCCATCCATTTAGGCACTTCATCTGGAAAAGTTGGACGAACCATGATAGGATGGAATACTTTACATTCTCATAAATTGGTCTTCTAGCATCATTCATGAACTTTTCATACTTATCCGCACTCGGTCCTTGACCAGAAGGAATGTCATCTTCGGTAGGAATACTATCACCTAGGGCAGCCTCTACTATATCCTCCATTTTTTCTCCTTGAAAGAAATTGTCGTCTTCTTATTTTGCCGCATTACCGTCTTCTCTTTTTTCTTCTGCCGTATTACTGTCTTCTTCTTGTCCTTCCCCGTGATATAGCCAGGTTGTATAAAGTCTAGTAAAACCATGTTTAACGATGTGAAGCTCTACGATTTCTACCTTCTGCCAGTACTTATTCCCACATCTATCTCACGGCCAGAGAATCTTCTCTAACACGATCTTATTATGTGCGCGTGCAAATTCAATAAAAGCAGCAACTCCCGCGACAAACTTAGATTGCATGCGTTGTTGCCAATCCACGTACATCCAGTCCTTAACTCTGATGTACTCATGGGCCATGTTAGACTGTATAACATATAAATTGTAGGTTATGGTGACTATATTGAGAAATCTAAGAATGGGATGATTACTGATAAAGAAGAAAATCCGTAGATGCAAGTTTGTCTTTGAAAAGAATAAATTATCAATAAATAAAGTTAGATTTGAAGATACCCAAGTATGAGTTATATTATGTGTATGTGTGTTTCAATTTATGATTTCGTTTAAGTGTAGGGTTGTTAGTGTGTATCTGTTTTGTGTGTGTGTTTGTTATGTATTCATGTTGTATGTGTATGTTTCGGCTGTCGGGGGTAAGATTTCTATCCCATTAAGAATGTATAGAACAGACACTCATTCGCTTGTAGTTTCATCCGTTTCGAGAAAATTTCGGTAGCCTCCCCGCTGTTCTCCGAGTACACTATAATAGAATAGATAATCATTTCAATTTGTGAAACAACATTGAAATGAACATCTAATCTATCTTTGTACACAGAGAACCAGTGGAAAAGTACCGACGAAATAACTCGAAACGAATAAAAACACAAGTGAATGCAGGTGTTTGCTTTATACATTTCTAACTTGTCCACACTGGATCTATCGGTTATCATACGATTGCATCTTCTCGTCACATAGACTACACGACGGTTGTTAGTACCGAACTATACCGTCCGATATTTAACAACCTTCGTATATTTCTATGTCACGACGAATATCGAACGTATGTTAATCGATAAACGGGGACTAAGTCGCGCTTTAATTTTCATATATGCATCGATGAGAATATTAAAGTTTCATATTATCATCGAGTATCATATATTGGTTTTAACTTGAACATTTAACTTGAATAGGTTTTACGTTTACGTTTCGTTATTAAGGGTTCAAAGTTTTTAGTTTAAGGTAAATTTTTCTTGCGTTTACGGTAGAGTTGTACGTTTACGTTATCATCGAATATCCTATTGAAAGAACTAGTGCACCCTAAACCTTAACCCTAATTAACCAAAATTAACATAATGTTGGGAACTCACCCGTGCGCACAAACGCGTATGTTTTGGAAATGTGATCGTTTTAAGGAAACGGAATGCGCACGCGAGATCGTTCTCGTTTTAAATATTTATAAACCGCAAGTGCACGGCACGTTATAACAAGCCGGCAAGTACGGGTCGATCTACAGGAAATTGTGTATTGGGTCTTGTGATTTAAGGTTCAACAAATTAACAAATGGTTGGTTTTGTCACACAAAAAATATAAAAAGAATACGAAAACAAGAAAACAAGGAAAACAAGTTAAGGAAGAAGTTGGCCGTGGCTTTGGTTCGGAAGGTCGAATCGCGGCGATTCCTTCGACGCTCATCTTATTCATGAGTTGTCCGTCCTCACGTTGATCCCGTCATGAAGCACGAATTGTCAAAGCGGTTGCAAGGCACAAGTCGTCAAATTCCGATATTCTCCGCAACACGAAACTAGTCCGTTTTGTTCACTTACCGTTTGTATGTTTAAGCTTGGGGTATCAACACTAAACATAAGTGTTAGCAAGCATACCACAACATCAAAAACACAATTAGTGAGTGAGAGCAAATGATTTTAGTGTTGAGTTTGCTAGGTGTTTGTGATGGTATATCGTATATGAAACCAAAAGATTGTCAAACACTTGATCACAAAATACGATATCCAAACCTAGCAACCTTAACACTAAATTGATTTTAACTTAAATATTGAAATGAGGAAAGGGAATGAATATGGTATATGAGGAGGTTACAAAGTAACCATGTTTCAAAATATCATATCACATCAATACATAAACAATCTTTAAGTTAGAATCATGTAGTTAAGCACATTAAACATAAACAAGAGGTGGAGGAGGCAAAAGCCTTTCATCTCACATCCTCACCAATACCACAACCAAATAGAATTAGTTAAGCATAATAAAAAAGAAAAGCAAGTAAAGAAAAGGAAGCAAGTATAAAAGAAACAAAAAACAAGTATTATTAAAACTTGAGAAAGATATACAAGATTTTGGTAAATTATTCAAGCTCTATAATGAAACTCTCCAAAGAAAACTTCAAGAGGAAAGAAGAAGAAGAAACCAAGTTGAAGCCCACTCCCTCTCAAGCCTAAACCAAAAACTAAAACAAAAATATAGAATATACATTAGAGAATGAGAGAGAGCCCTTCCTTACTCACTGATCTGGCTTATATAGGCACCAAAAAAGATTAAACAAGTAATAAGAATGAGGTGATGTGACTGCAAGGAAGGGACAGTGAAAAGATGGGGGCATTTTGAGCTAGAAGGGCTGGCGAGCTCGGATCCAAGGGGTGCTTGGCCGGTCCAAAACCGAGCACTCAGGCTCGTATTGGTTGTGTGGTCAAGTGTCTACTCGAACATCACTCTGGGGCTGCTAGTTTTATCAGTTGAAGCCTGGTTTGCATGCAAAGAATTGGAGGGAAATATGAGATAATACATCATATCCAAACTTTATGCATTTATTGCCTTTCATACCATATGTGCCCACTAGTTGCACTAGCCATCATTTGTGTGCCATGGATAGCCCCACCATGGCTCATGCCATCAAAGAGTCATGTGCACACTTGTGTGTGTTGGACTAAAATTGTGTGCACACATTTATTTTGCAAAAGCTCTTTGAATATCGATCGGTTTCCTGTTCTGTTTGCAGTGTCGGCTCCCAAATGCTATATCCGTGATCTTGAATGTGTTTCCAGTATTTTATCACGAACACCTGTAATCTATATTTACTGAGCAGACACTAGATAAAAGTACCGATAAATAACAAAATAGATCATGAATGAGGGTATTAAAATGCAGTTTTCTGAGATGAACAAATACCCTCAAACTTATCTATTGCTCGTCCCGATCAATACAAAAAATCCTAGCCTCACTTTCGCAGGGAACGCGATTGCACTGAGCATGTGCAACAAACCGTTAAACCTCTAGGTGTCCCTAGTAGGAGGAGTGTTGTCTCCTGAGGGTTTTCAGCGGATTACACCCACAAAATCCAGTCAAGTTAGCGTTGCGGAAAAACTGTTGATTCTAATTTTAAGATTAGAGATCAAAGTTAGAAGTTCTATTACCCAAGTCAGAAACGTTAAACCTTATTTTTGACTCCTCGCAATTTGTTTAATATAAGCTTATACGCGTCTTTACATGATTGTACGGATAGTATCTATAAGTTTTTAAGAACTTTGATTAGGGTCATCATATCATAATTACAAACCAGGATAAACTTCTGAAGGATCACATGAGTTTGAAAGGAGTTAAGATTTTCTCAAGTTTTATTCTTCAGTTAGGTTTCAAGTCAGAATATATATCAATTTTAACAGAGAACCTAAGTCTTATACATCACTCCACCCTTTTACCTGTTTTTGTTCATACACACCATTCGTTATCGTGCAAAACGTCTTAATAAATACAAACGTTCATATCTCTGCGAAAAAACTGTTTTAATAGAAAATTCGTCTCCGCCAAGATTATTCTCCCACAAAGAACCGTTAGGATTTTTAACTCGGAGAGAACACTTACTTAACTTGTTTTATCTGGCGATTGGAAACTTAGCGAGTTTTGGGTCAATGACTCCCAAACCAGATAGTTTTAGAGCATTAGGTGTGGAGATACCCAAGAACTTAATTACCCAAGTTACTAAGGCCACAAAACAAAAGACTCATTTTATTTTAAATAATTCTGTACTCGGTGAAAACGGAGATATAGCCAGCTTTTTTTTTAAATCCGAAGACGTTACATGTGGATAAGGTGTGTAATTACTCCAATAAGGTTTCAGATAGGTTATTTTTCAGACTTATAGCTTCTGTTAAAACCTCTATAAAATTCTTCATATCTATTTTACTGTATGAACTATTCTTGATATTACTTAACTCAGAACAAACATATTTGATTCTAAAGGTATTTATCAAATTTAAAAGTTTACAGACATGTCAGACTTTCATCAAATTCTCAAAAACATATGACACGTGTAAAGTGTTATAAAAGACGTATATCAGCTATGATTAAACACAAAAGAGGGTTAATTTTCGGGTCGTCGGTCTCACAAAAAGAGTTAGTTATTTCTAACTTATCAACCGGACCGTCAGACTTCGAATCTAAGTTCCCCCACTAGCTAACATGATAAAGTTTTTATATTTTTGGGAAATTTTTTTTTTAATTTTTATGGGTTTTTTAATATGTATACAATGCAGAATATACAATTTACACATGATGCAGCAATGCTCACCCCCAACCTAAGTTTTACGATGTCCTCATCGTTGCCTCTGTCTCCGGTAGCTAGACTTAGACATCAATGTGAGAATTTTATTCAAAGAAAAAGATAAAAACCTAAGACTAATTACAACATTTACAAGTTAAAAGATTGGATTAGTCCAGAAATTAATACCAGTCATTTAAAGATTTTGTCTATATAGTGCTATGGCTGACAAAAGAATATGTATATACAAAAGGAAAAGAAAAAGAAAAAGAAATGGTATAAGTTAGATGTTAGTGAAGGGTATGGACGTGTAAAAGTAAGGATCGGAAGACGCTGAAGGTGAAAACGAAGTTTTGAAGAAGAGAAGGAATTGTTGTTCGAATGAATTGAATTTTCAAGAAGTATATGTGGAGTTTCAAAGACAGGTTCGTTCAAAAACCGGAGTTCATCTGCAAAAAGTTCGGCAAAAGAAAGGTTCTTAGGATATTCCCAAATGGATCCTGACTCAAACTCACCAAGTATATTTAGTTCATCCGCAAAAATTTCCTCAAAACTTGATATGAAAGAATATTCTTCAATGGTGTCTTCCTCCCTATGATTTTTCACAATCCTATTCGTAACATTATAGCTCACAGACTCTCCCAATATAATACTGCCCTCATCACATTCACACATGGGTAGGTTCATGTCATCTAAAAAATTAGGTTCTCACCTTAACGTCTCTTCCGAAACAATATCACTAGGTGATACAAAAATTGTGGGTTCCTGATCATTGATCTCTTCTGACACTCTATCTAAACCATACCCGTCAAATTCACAAGATTCCTCCTCAAAAATTGGAATGTACAAATCAGTCAGAGGTTTTTCTTGTGTGTCCTTATAACACTCAGTCAATTCATTTGCATCATCATCTATGAAATCATCAAAATTCGTTTGATCGTTTATCTCACTGGATGATTTCCTAGATGACAAACATTAACACTATTGGGTTCCGATTGACTGTGTTCACTCCCTAAAATCTTTACAGCTAAATATTTCATATGTTCCTCTGTTCTAGCCAATGATTGAACTTGAGCAAAAAATAATTACTCAGACTGCTGTATACATAGGGCTAGCATAGCAGCTGTTTGATTCTCGACCGCAGTCATTACTTCAATACCCTTCTCTAGAGCGGTCAACCTAGCATTCATCTCACCATCATTCCCTAAGGATGGGTCAGTTGTTTCAGGTAAAGAGAGTTGTGACGGTGGTGATGCTAAAGCAGTCAATCTGTCTACATCTTTCTCTAAATCTTCAATCATTAGGTCTCTAATTGAAGTAGGACTGGGTTCAAGAGTGCTAGGTGGATGACCAAAAATATGGGACGGTTGGTCACCCCCCAAGAAAGGACAGTTGTCATGAATGTGGGAAGAATTTTGGCAATTTGAACAAGTGTATTGGGATTGAGTATAAACAAAAGAATAAGAATCGTGAAAAATTGAATTAAATTGTGTATCACCCAATTAACAAGAATTCACAAATATCACAAAAATAAAGAATATCACACCCCTGGCAGTCTATGGTATGCTGATCAACCAGACCTGCTCAAGAACCTGATTGTCGAAGTAAAAACTGTGTCGAGAAACGGGCTCAACATATACGGATCACGAAACCAGGTAAGTACAAGAGAGAAGGGGAGGTTTTCCAACGCTTTCGCGAAGTACCTTAATTAGATAACCCTTTCTCTTGAACACTTGCCTAAACAACCCATGAACGATATACCGTTAAGCGGTGTTCTAAACACAGTTAACTTCTCCTAATGAGCGTGAAGTCCTTAAATTCAAAGTCTAGTTGATTTTAAATTACTGTGGGTATGCAAGAATGCAGTTTTTGTGATTTGTGGGCTACAGAAAAAGGTGATAAAATCCTTTACCGTATCTTGTTTGGTCTGTTTGCCCTTATATCCGTATTAAGATGCAAATGCGCAATCAATAAAAGAATTCAAAACAAATTAAGCAATTTAAGCAATTCTTTTTCTTTTTAACTTAAGTGCTGCAAAAAAATACGGTTAGTTCTCTGTGCAATTGGCGGCAAAATTGTGCGAAGAATCCTGTATAAGATAGAAATATTGAAATGCGTCGGATTTGAGAAGAATGTGTTAGGAAATACGTACCGATATGATTTGGTTTAAGAAAACCCCTTTGAAAGTGATCTAAGTCGTTGATTGTTCGCTTGCGTGGGTCAAACTATCCGGATCTTTGGCGATGTACTTCACTAACGTTTGGCAATTGAATTTGATCCTCGCTTCGCACGATCGCTAGTCGTAATTTCCTAAAGACTGAAATGTCGGAAAAATACGATATTTAGTGTCAAAAAACGATATATCTGCCCTAATTCCTGCACACTTAAAATTATAAAAATCAAACAATACCACTAGAATACTGACAATACACTGGAGATCACACAAAAAGAAAAAATCAAAAACCCCACACTTTGGCCGAGCTCGCCGGATTTGTCCATGAAGTTGCCGGCCAAAGGAGGTTGGTTTGTGCTAGAAATTTGTGTGAGTTCTCTAAGCTATATTAGTATTCCAAGTAACTTGATTTTTTTATTTAAGTTCAGGGTGATTACAGGTTGCAACAACAGAGAGCAAATTGTTAGAAGTGTGTTTTTGTTAGTTTTTGGAAAAAATTTGAGTTAGTAGTTAATGAGTTAGTAAGAACCAGAAATAACAATATCTAATACTACCAACTCCCCGGCAACGGCGCCAAAAACTTGTTAGGATTTCACCCGCGCGCGCAAACGCGTATATTTTGGAAATGTGATCGTTTTAAGGTAACGGAGTGCGCACACGAGATCGTTCTCGTTTTAAATATTTATAAACCGTAAGTGCACGGCGCGTTGTAGCAAGCCGGCAAGTACTGGTCGATTCACAGGGAATTGTGTATTGGGTCTTGTGATTTAAGGTTCAACAAATTAATGAATGGTTGGTTTTGTCACAAAAAATATAAAAAGAATACGAAAACAAGAAAATAAGGAAAACAAGTTAAGGAAGAAGTTGGTCATGGCTTTGGTTCGGAAGGTCGAATCGTGGCGATTCCTTCGACGCTCCTCTTATTCATGAGTTGTCCGTCCTCACGTTGATCCCGGCATGAAGCACGACTTGTCAAAGCAGTTGCAAGGCACAAGTCGTCAAATTCCGATATTCTCCGCAACACGAACTAGTCCGTTTTGTTCACTTACCGTTTGTATGTCTAAGTTTGGGGTATCAACACTAAACACAAGGGTTAACAAGCATACCACAACATCAAAAACACAATTAGTGAGTGAGAACAAATGATTTTAGTGTTGAGTTTGCTTAGTGTTTGTGATGGCATATCGTATATGAAACCAAGAGATTGTCAAACACTTGATCAAAAAATACGATATCCAAACCTAGCAACCTTAACACTAAATTAATTTTAACTTAAACATTGAAATGGGGAAAATGAGTGAATATGTTATATGAGGAGGTTACAAAGTAACCATGTTTCAAAATACCATATCACATCAATACATAAACAATCTTTAAGTTAGAATCATGTAGTTAAGCACATTAAACATAAACAAGAGGTGGAGAAGACAAAAACCTTTCATCTCACTTCCTCACCAATACCATAACCAAATAGAATTAGTTAAGCATCATAAAAAAGAAAAGCAAGTAAAAAAAGGAAGCAAGTATAAAAGAAACAAATATTATTAACACTTGAGAAAAAGATACAAGATTTTGGTAAGTTATTCAACCTCCATAATGAAACTCTCCAAAAAAAACCTTCAAGAGGGAAGAAGAAAAAGAAACCAAGTTGAAGCCCACTCCTTCTCAAGCCTGAACCAGAAACTAAAACAAAACAATAGAATATACATTAGAGAATGAGAGAGAGCCCTTCCTTGCTCACTGATCTGGCTTATATAGGCACAAAAAAAAGATTAAATAAGTAATAAGAATGAGGTGGTGTGACTGCAAAGAAGGGACAGTGAAAAGATGGGGGCATTTTGAGCTAGGGCGCCAGCAAGCTCGGATCCAAGGGGTGCTTGGCCGGTCCAAAACCGAGCACTCAGGCTCGTATTGGTTGTGTGGTCAAGTGTCTACCCCATCATCACTCTGGTGCTGCTAGTTTTATCAGTTGAAGTCTGGTTTGCATGCAGAGAATTGGAGGGAAATATGAGGCAATACATCACATCCAAATTTTATGCATTTATTGCCCCTCACATCATATGTGCCTACTAGTTGCACTAACCATCATTTGTGTGCCATGGGCAGCTCCACCATGGCTCATGCCATCAAAGAGTCATGTGCACACTTGTGTGTGTTGGACCAAAATTGTGTGCACATATTTATTTTGCAAAAGCTCTTTGAATATCGGCCGGTTTCCTGTTCTGTTTGCAGTGTCGGCTCCCAAATGCTATATACGTGATCTTGAACGTGTTTCCAATATTTTATCACGAACACATGTAATCTGTATTTACTGAGAAGACACTGGTTAAAAGTACCGATAAATAACAAAATAGATCATGAATGAGGGTATAAAAATGCAGTTTTCTGAGATGAACACATAATTAACCATAATCATCACCATAACTCAAATTATCCCTAATTAACCCTGATCAACACCCTAACTCAAATTATTCTTAATTAACACAATTAACCCAAATTAACCCTAATCAACACCCTAACATAAATACACTCTATTTTACCTAATTAACTCAAATTAATCATAGCCCAAACCCTAACCCAAATTAACCTAATCCTAATCATCACCCAAACCCCAACCCAAATTAACTCCAGCCGAAACCAAAATTAACCCTAATTAATCTAATTAACCCTAAGCCTAACCCTAATCATCACCAACCCTATTTTACCTGATTAACCCAAACTAACCCTAACCCTACCTAATTAACCCTAACCCTAACCCTATACCGAACCCTAATTAACCCTAGCCCTAGCCCAAACCCTAACCCAATCTAATTAACTCTAACCCTAACTCTAGTTAACCCGGCCCTATAGTGATAACCCTAACCCTAACCCTAAAATCAACAATAACACAACAAAGGAATAATTATAAGTTCAAAATTGAAATTAACTCACCTCGGTAGTAGTTTTTCCGACGGCAAAAAGCTGGACGGGGTGGAGGAGGCCGGGGATTCTGCTGTCGACGAAACACAGTCGACGACGAGCTCGCGGGTCTCTGTGGTGCGGCCAACGACGACGAGGAAGTCGGCGATGGGTGTACCGGCGACGAGGAGGCACGCACGGGTGTGTTGGCGAGGAGGCGCGCATGGGAGATCGATCACGGGGGAGTTGGGAAATTTTGGGAACGATGAGGAAATTTCTGGGCTTTATTTTTTTTATAAATAACCTTCGTTGCCCCTACGAATTAATCCGTAAGGCCTTCTCTTGCAGCTCCGTAGGGACAAATAAAATATTACATTTTAATATTTTTTAATTAATCCGTAGGGCACCGTAGGAGCAAATCGCTGGTCCTACGGATTTCTATAACCGTAGGGGCAATCTCTTATTGTAGTAGTGTATGCTTTTTGACTTTCTTTCAATGCTCGTGTGTACGGTCCGTTGACTTTCAAACGAAGTAAAATAAAAGAAAATTTGAAAAAAGAGACTCCTAATTTATGCTATTGATTTTTTAATTTTCTAACTACGTACAAAAATTTCTATAAACATGGTTTCATTCAACAATGTGTGTCAAGTCAACTTAAAGGTTGTAGATTTGAAGCCAAGGGTTGCTCGATGCACGGCACAAGCAGAAAAAATCAAAAGAGTGGA
This sequence comes from Agapanthus africanus, assembly GCA_030015575.1. Classification (NCBI taxonomy): domain Eukaryota; kingdom Viridiplantae; phylum Streptophyta; class Magnoliopsida; order Asparagales; family Amaryllidaceae; genus Agapanthus; species Agapanthus africanus. Next base: position 887,706,659 of record JASDDO010000024.1, on the reverse strand, counting down.
TCTTCGTAGAAAGTGTAAATAGAAAATTTCATTTGTATCAAATGTTTGTCATTATATTCGTATGTGCCTATGTGCGGCTTTCTCAATACATTAGTTATTTACGGACCTTAAGATAGAACATGGATTACATTATATATCAAAAGTTCACTATCCATTTAAAAATTTCTCATGTTTAGCATGTCTGTCTAAAAGAGTATGGAGTATATGTTTTACTAAGCCCATAACAAAGAATATATCAAATGAATCTCCATTTCATTTTTCACATTAACTAACACTATATGTTTGTCAAAGACTAAAAGATTGTAATTTGCCTGTAAACCAGTTTATGAGCTTACCCACATACCCGTCCGTCTTATACGGGTCAACGGATGATGGGAACATGAATTTGTTAGTATTTTGCAACTCTATTTTCATTTCCAATTTATTACATTTGTGTCAACCAAACATAAGAAGTAGAGGGTATTTTTACGTTACCAATAAAACTTGCCCTTGACCAAAGAAGAGAAATTAATAGGAATATTAATTGTTTGTGTTTAATTAATTTATTTGCATTTAATTTTCCAGCTGTGATATGTTGACATATAGACGACAATATGATTGGAGAATTACTTGGACGCTGCACGAGTCGTTTGAATTCTAAACTTGTACGTTGGAGAAATTATTTTGACTTTCTTTGGTTTGATTTCCAAATATTTGATAGAAATATAGAATACGTAAGTGTAAGTATCTTATTAACTCTTGCTTCATGCATGATTTACATTTATATTACGTGAGGTACTCTCTCTTTTACTTTTGGTTTTGAAGAGGGCTTGTATAAATGGATACAGTTTAAATCTAGAATTTTCAAAAAGTTAAGTTTTTGAGCAGCTCCATCAATTGCGCAAATGCGGGTGTCACTATCCGCTAATGGTAAAACTTCTTGCAGCCGAGCAAGAGTAGCATGAGCATGAGGTTACAACCTATCATTTATTGCTCAATTATGAATTACATACAAACTCTAAAAACGAATTAGCATTCACTTTTCATAATTTATGATTCTTTGTGAAAAAAGAAAAGCTCAGCTTATCTTGATCGGATTCTCGAGATTGTGAGGAGACCAAGGCGAGCTGATGAGAGCAATTAGTCAAATTTCAAGTGGATAGAAACGGTCACACGATATCTCGCTTAAAGAAAAACCGTTTCAAACATACAAATTACAATAATTCGGAGTTAAGAGCTCAGCTCTTAAACAAAAGAGTATATTATAACATATACACATGCACATGTAGCTCTGTTTTTCATACCGGACTGAAAGTATGACAAGATCTGCAAGTGCCATCATAACCTAGTGTAAAATCTCTTTGTAGCCGGACAAGAGGTCTGAAGGTTCAAATCCCGCTTACATCATGTTACAGCGTATTGTTCAAAATATATGAGCGCACACGAGAGATGAGTTTCACAAGGGCTCTCAACAAAAAGTATAACCAAAGGCAAGAAACTCAAAGAGGATTCCATCCCATGAATTCCAAATTACTAATTCACCGGTCAAATTAATCCCAACAAATTATAATTTTCCAGTAAAGAAACGTGAGTGCTAACACCAGAAAAATCTTCATCCTTTCTTACAAATATTGTTCACACATTTGAAGCATGATAAAAAAAAAGCAATTTACATAGAGATGCAGAGATTTCTCAGATACTGAAGGTTGTATATAATATTTGATTCACACTACAAACTCTCATGGGCACATACCCTGTCCTAAAATTCCGAACATAATCTACTTTATATTACAATTACATCATTTTATATAAGTTGGGAAACTTTCTAATTACAATTACCTAATCTGATGCTTTGCACAAAAAACTTCGCCGCCTGAAGCAATATTTGATCCTCATTCTCCATTTTTATGAAGCCTCTCGTATGATTTGCTTGCAGCCTGTTGTGATTGCATAATAAAACGTATCAGGAATAATATAGAAAGGATAATAAACTTTAGGATTTTGCATAATTGATGGTTGAATGAGAATTGCAGTTGAGTTTTCTGACCCTGAGATTCTATAAATTGTTATACTATTAGCAATTAGCTATTTGAAACGATGGTTTCCAATCTGGGAACACCACAGTGTTGAATCAGAAGAATCTTCCAATCTAACCTCTTAAGAACTCAAGTTAAATGGGCATAAAGTCCCGTTACAAATAATTTTACACATGCTACACACAGAGCGAGAGCTACGTTTTCCGTTCCTTATTAAGTGTATTAAAGAAGACTATCCATATCGTACCTCGTTCCATGACAAGTAGCTTTCCGCATTTTTCGTTCTGCATAGCGAAACATTCCGCGTTTCGGATAACATTGGTTTTCTCTATATACCAGCCACTTTTAACCGCAATATCAAATTTGAAGCTAAGTAGGACTATTTCGTGCCTTAAAATAACCGTTTTTTATTTTTTTATGTTTTGGGGGGAGGGGCGGCATATAACAACATAAAGTTATTTTAAAGGCAATTCTAATTTTAATCATGTAAAAATAGCTGAAATATGTCTTGCATTCAACACTAAACTAGATAATTTGTCTGTCCAAAGTGTTGAGGAGAGTAAAAACTGTTCGAATACGATTTGAAACGTTGCTTTCCTCAAGTCAAAAATAAGGCAGCCTGATAAATATGTCATTAGTGTTAGGTGTAATGGTACATAGTTTATGTGAGATAGTGATGTCCTGAACTTTACAAAATGGTGGCATTCTCTTTGTAACGAGTATACAGCCAGAATAAAAAAACCTTAAATAAAAGGGAAAATTATTCTTGAATACCTCTTTCTAATATTTATATTTATTACACATAAGATTGTTTGTAATTCCTCTCCAAAATCAAGTTTGTTTCTCCGTATTATTCCGTATTAACCTTCAGACTTCCATCTGCTCTAACAAATTTCTAAAAGTAAACTCTCCTCCATGATCTGTTCTCGGCACCTTCAATTTGTGGCCACTTTACTTTTCTACATATGCTTTCAATTGAAAAAACATAAAAAATATTTCGGATTTTTCTTTTCAAAAATAACAAACATCATTCTACTATGATCATCAACAAATAGTAGTGTTTACTATCGAAAACCGGATTGAGACGCGGGGAGTGCGTCTAGCCTGAATATGGGAGCAAAAACTATTTGGATATATCCATGCACCTCTCCGAAGATACCAAGTTGATTAATGGCACCATATATTAGAGATTTGGATGGATGCGACCGATATAGCTGACTTTCATATTCCCCCTCATGGATGAGAGGTTTATTGATTGTGAGGACGTATTTTTCCTACAGGCGTAAGCCCTTGTAGTTAATTACGTTATCGCGAACGATAACTTTCTACCCTTCGGGTTCTTTGCTTCATGTGTCGTGTTTTAGGTTTTATTTATCTGGGTTGTCCTTAGATTGTATACGGACACTAGTCGTCGCCTATAGAGCACGAATTAATCCAAATCCGTACATATTTTAGAATTGAAATTTTGGGTCCGCGTTGGCATCTTAGTTTACCAACGAGATTAAACTTAGATAGCATTTCTCATATTTGTGAGCTCCATCGGTTCAAGTACAAGCGTAAGCTTCTTCTAAGGATCGTTAGTCTTATTTGAGAGCTAAGATCAACTTAGGCTTTATTTGGGGTATAATTTAAGGATTGTTGATATTGTTTTAGACTAATATCAACTTAGATAACATGGTCAAATAATTGAAAATATACTCTATTGATCATTGGATCAAACATGAAGTATAGGCTTCCATACTTAGTTGTTTTTGCTAAGTCACAAGCTTTGGCTTGTCATCAAGTACGCTTGTACACTTAGGGTGCGCACTCCTTGACTCACGTGTCTTCCACGTAATGCGCATGCATTAGCATAGCGCTTGGTGGTTTCACGGAGCGACTTGAATTTGGCATCTGCGCACGTGTTTTGTAGGTATGCGCAATATAGATCATTTTTGAGTGGTGCGCACGTGTTTGCACGTAGAGTGCCTTAGTTTGTGAGAAATATCGTCTTTCAAAAAAGTTTTTGCTTTGATTTTTCTTTTGAGTGCGCTTGCGCTCCTGTTAGGACTAACCCTAGTTTTGTGAAAATTCATATCTTTCAGCCATAGAAATGCTTTCAATGAAGCCTATGCTTCTGTTCTTGGAGCGCAAGCTCTGTTTTGGACCTTCATCCATGTTCGTGAAGCCTATGCTTCGTTTTCATGTGCTTTGACATATTTTGGTAGGAGCTTTCTCCCCAAGGTCTTGGATCTTAGGATCGATCACTTGATAAATGCCAATACTTTTGTATAAAAGAGAGAAATCCTAAGATCTTTCGATCTTGTGCATGGTGAACCGAGACTCTAAACCTATGCTTCAAGGAGGTGAACACTTTTCTCTTTGATGTATTTTCTTTACCTAGCAAAGTCTAAGGTTTTTTTGAGAAAATGGAGACACGGGCCTTGAGAGCTTTTTCTCGATTGATGAATGAGATAATAATAATTATCGCGATGGGCATTTTCCTCTTAAGGGATCTTATTTATATGAGAGATTTATTATGATAAATCCCTAACAAAAAGATTGGAATCGATACATATCAATTCATGGTGCATGTGCACCATTGGATCAAAGATCCCAACTTCCTGTTTAAAAAGTTATCAAAAAAGATTTTCTTCCAAGAGCGCAAAGGCTCTGATAGAAGCGCATGCTTCAGAAGTGCGCTTACGCATCATATTGTAATGCTTGTACATGCGCGCATGCATTACACGTAGCGCAGTGTTTGTACATGCACACGTGCTTTGGACGTAACGCACTGAACAAGTGCGCATCAGAAGCTTTCACTTCAAGCTTCCATGGCGCTTGTGCACCAAAAGAGGGTGCGCCCTAAATGGCAAGAAGTAGGAAATATCTTTTGCCATGTGATGATCAAGTTTAAGTAGGATCACATATGTCAGCATGCATAAGTTCTAACGAAACTTTGGCTCTCTAATAAAGTTTTTCCTTCTAAAATATCATATGAGACTCTTGCACTAAAATCTAAATAAAATAATGATTCCGTGACGTGGCATTTGAGATTTTAATAATACGGAGAAGAAAACTTAATTTAGATAGGAATTACAAACAACTTATAATAAATAGAAATATTAAAAATAAAGACTTGAGGATAATTTTCCATTTTATTTAAGGATTTCTTCTGATTTTTGCTGGATACTCGTTACAAAGAGAATGCCTCCATTTTATAATGATCGGAACATCATTTTCTCACTTAAATCATGCACTATTACACCTAACACTAATGACATATTTATCACATAGGTTGCCTGCTTTTTTACTTAAGGAAAGCAAAGTTCAAATTGTATTCTAACATCAGTGCTTTATGAAGTCAATAAACTTTGCGTTATTCTCCTTTGACAATGTAGCCTTGAGGTTGTTCTACATAGACTTTTTCTCCAAGATCTCTGTTAAGAAATGCAAATTTAACGTCTAACTGGAACAACTTCAGTTTGAACTGTGTTGCAAGTGCCAAGACGGTTCTGATTTTCTTTCCAGCTTCATGCAGATGATTCATCGAAGATAATATCTCGTGAAATCACAAGCTTATCAATATTAAGATCATATAACCTGTAATCTTTTGATTCATTACTATAGCAGTTGAAAATATATTTTTCTCTTTTCTCATCGAACTTTTCTTTTCTGTTTGGCGCTCGAATTTGAGCATAAGCAATACAGCCGAATAGCTTCAAGAAATCTATTTTTGCTTCTCCGTATTATTCCACATTAACCTTCATACTTCCATCTGCTCCAAAAAAATGAGATGTATATCTGAACCGTGTTAACTCCAATTCGGGATTTGGGTCAGATTTGGATGCCAACTCCAAAAAGACATCTCAAAGGATTACGGTTACTAAGAGTATATAATCCAATAATGTAAGAGATTAGGGTTGCTCAAGAGTGTATAACCTAACGTCTTGTGAAAAACAACCTAAAGGAAACCACCGACAGCCGGAGTGTGGTGGAAGTTAAGGCAAGTCTATGACCAAAAGTCGTCATATATGTGTGCATGTGTAGCAATGCAAGTGTTGCCACTAAGATACCAACTAAGAATATTATATATTCTTTGAGGATTGCTCGAAATTGTTTACCCTCTTTATGGCCTCTAACGATCGAACGTTAAGATAAAGGTAGAATTTAAACAAAACAAAATTTATAGTTTTAAAATTTGACCAGAAGGTTCTAGGGTTCGCGACTTCCGATAAGGGCAAACACTTACCGTTAATTATACGGTGTTGTCTCAGGTCTTAACTTAAATGGAATACCTTGTTATGCATGTTTTAAATTACATCATTTAAAAAAAGATTACATCACATATACAAGGACTTGCAAAAGAAAGACAACATAAAATAGTCATCAAAAAAGATTTCATTCATATTAGTTTGTTTACAACATAGGTATATATGCATTTCTTTACATCTCTAAGACTTGTACAAAAGAATTACAAGAATACAAACATATTTTGAAAAGAGAGTTTAGCATTAAAGTTGATGTTAAAAATTAGGGTATTAGTAGACATCTCCATTTGGCCAAAATCAACATTTAACCCTTTTAAACAAGTGTGAGGTCTCCTATATAGGATCCAAAATACATTTGAAAGGATTGCGGATATTTTTAACTAAGATATCCCCCAAGTTCTATATTTGCGGGTATCTTTTTAAGATGCCCGACATCAGCAGTCATTTTTTAAGATGCTTGACCTCATTTGTGGATATCTTTGAAGATATGTCTAAATTCCGTGTATCTTTAGGAAAAATACCGCCCAAGTTTCATGTTTACGGGCATCTTTTAAAATACCCGACTCCATTTACAAGTATCTTTCAAGATACCCGATTTGTATATTTTATAGGGAAATGTTAAGGTTCTTCATGGCAAGAGTTCAGTATATGGATTTCTTTTTAAAATACATGTGTCATAATATATATATATATATATATATATATATATATATAATGAAAAGTTTGCCAAGTATAAGTGGATTCTTAAAAATTTGGATAGAGTCTCCACTTATATTTTTAAGTTTTAAAGAAGGTGGCTTTTTGGTCCATGTTCATGTATATGAAGAACATAGGATTTCTCCTATATTCCAAAGAAAACATACCCAAGCCTCCATGCACGGGCCTATCCAACAAAGACTACAAATGAAGACTCGAGCATGACAAGCCTGCTTTCCTAGATGAAAGCCCGTTAAAGATAGTTAACTTGCTTACTCGTTAGGGTCTTAATCTTCTTCTTCTTGACTTTAGCTTTCTTTTTTCAATACCAGACATAGAACTACTAAATCTTTCCTTTTCATCTTGAGAGTTAAGCGAAGCGTAATCTAGCGTAAGAGTTGAAGTGAGCGAGCATGGAAGCGATAGCACACAGGTTAGCCTGGAGTGGTCAGTAGAGCTTCGTTCATCTATCTGAGAGTCTCCTCATGCTCTCGAATACCTATGTGAAGAGCACTATTGGTTTGATATTGAACATGCAGGCCCTTAAAGTTCTCGGTCTCTCCTGTCGAATGACGAGAATTGCAACAGTTCCAGGCCTCGTGTCGCTGCTCCTCTTCTCTTGGCTTTCATGAGGTTTCATCCGTGGAGAACACAACTTTTCATCACCGCGCTGCGGTAAACCGCGTTTCTTAGGTTTTCCAAGCAACTTTAGGCTCGTTAAAGCTAATGCTCATGGTGGACTCAGATGCAATCGTAGCAGGGCTGATGGCAAGGACTGTTGTTGTTGTGTGATTGCAACACCCGAGAAGCACCCACCACGATCTAACATTTCACCACAAGAACCAATCTTTTGTCACTCATGCGGTCCATTTTCGATCATGATGAAGATGGGAGAATCATTCTTTTTAGTTTCATCTCTACTATTCTGTCATCCGCTTTGACTTCCGAAACATCACCAAGCCTGATACCGAACAAGGCTCCCATCACCCTCTTCCTGCAGCAAAGGTTCTTTGCTTGACAACTTTGAAACGTCATCCCCGACCCGCTTCCCTCGTAAGGTTTGGCTATGCTCTATAACGGGCTTCTCAGAGAAAGAGTGTAGCCGACTTTGAAACCGTGACCGCATCCATGGCATAGGATTTCCCCTATATTCTAAAGAGTATTTTTATATTCTTTATTTGTCAAAGAACATGAGATTTTGCCCAAGTTCTTAAATTATGAAATAGGAAGCGTTTGGTTTAATGGGACTTGGTTAGAAACCCCCCCCCCCCAAACACTTCACCAATTCATTGTAAACTCTTTTATCTCTTGAAAGAACCCATGCTTTGAAGTCATGAGGTACATTTTGAATTATAGGAATTGGTTAGAGTTCCTCTCAAAACGTTATAGGGTCTTTAAAAGCAAGAAAAAGGAATTGGAGAGAAGATAGTCATCAAGTAATCAACCTTCTCATGTTTCTCCTTCACCGAGTACAAAAGTTCTCCCAGCCTTCTTGAGTTTTCGAAAATCCATTTCTCTGTGTATGTCCCCCTTGTCTTCTTTTCTATGAGTTTTTATACCCATTTAATTAAGTGAGATAGTTATGAAGCTGTCCCCTTAATTTTTGGGGGAAGGGGTATTTAAATTAAACCCCCACCAATTAAAAGATAAAGGAAAAATTGTCTTAGCTTAGGCGAACATACGCTTTGACTTTAGTCAAAGCGTATATCCACCTATAGCCTTGGCCTCCAAGAGTCGGATATCTCATTTAGAGTTATCCAACCAAGGCATCATAGTCTTGTTTATGGAGGTTGTATTTTTTTATCCCGGCAAATGCCCCCCATCAATATGTATACAACTTATTTAATTTGTATACACGAAATTGATGCGTTCTTATCAGTTTACTGGAAGAATCTTTCTTAGGCAGAGTTTTAGTTTAAGGTCAATTTCAGACATCGTCTGAGGAACTTTAGTTTAGAGTCATTTCGAACATTAAAAGCCATCTTGATGTCTTTCATGACGTGACTTTTAATTTAAGGTCCTTTTAGGGACATAAATTCATGAACATTAATGTAACGTCATTTCGGACATAAAAGTCATTTTCATGTTCGTTAGGACATGACTTTTAATTCATAAACATTAGTTTAACGTCATTTCGGACATAAAAGTCATTCTGATGTCCCTTAGAATATGACTTTTAACTCGAAGTTCTCTTGGACGTAACACGTAAAAGAAGTCTTTTGGGATGTAATGAAGTTTTTAGTGACTTAAGGAGTCCTTTTCGGACGTAAGGAGTCCTTTGGGGCATACCGAAGAAAGATTTTGAGTTCATTTAGGAACGATAAAGAGGAAAAGATTTAAAGTCCTTGAAGATGATAAAGGAAGAAATTTTGAGTCCCCAAGGACGATAAAGAAACAGGCTTAATGTCTTTGGGGACATATGTTGAGAAATGTTGGGAATCGAATATAAGGTAGAAGCGAAGAACAAAGAGCGGACCTTGTCTTCATCCGTTACTTGCGACTAATAAATATTCAATTTCCAAAATCCCCAACAAAATGACCCAATATGTAATCCTCAGCGAAGATGGTATTGTCATCACTTCGCGGAACGTACTTGTTGACTCCTGTATAGAAAAGCTTTTCGAAGACGGGCCTTCTTTTCAGTTCTGTAGTAGGAGCTGGCGCCGCAATGGGTGGCCCCCAACGTAGTTTAAATTCATTTCGGACACAAAAGTCGTTATGATGTCTCTTAAGACATAACTTTCAATTTGAAGTATTTTTTATACATAATTTCATAGATATTAGTTTAACGTCATTTCGGACATAAAAGTTATTTTGACGTCCCTTAGGACATAACTTTTAATTCATAGACATTAGTTTAACGTCGTTTCAGACATGCAAATTGTGTAAATTTTATATGCTTGAATAATCAAGATATGAAATTATCCAACACATGAAAATTACATTTAATTAAAACTTTTTCCAATGCAAATTGTGGAATTATGGACATAACTTGACGTTTGGAATTTGTGAATTGAAATTTGGAATTTGAGATTTCAGAGTTTGAAACTTGAGACTTGAGATTTGAGGTTTTGAGATTTTTGAAAGATTGAACTTGAGATTTGAGAATTGGAGACTTTAAACTTGGAAATTTTTTCTGTTTAAAATCGTTTCAAAGAAAAGACTTGAAAGAAAATTTGAAACGGAACCGTATTCGGAATCATAAACTCAATCAAATCAGTAAAATCCGCGTAAGAACATTTTGTGTGCGTTGTGAAATAAGATCGATGAGCATCCCTATAAGACGTGCACATCTCTCCATTTCGTATGTTGTGGTTTGGATATTTGTCGCATGGCTTTATGAAATAGAATCGATAAGTACCCTTATCTGGTATACTTGTCACGCCTCACCCCCAATACAAAGAGTATTGTTCGCTCTGGCTGAAACCGTACGGTTTTATCTTTCGGGGCGAACCGGACACGAGCAGGGGCCACTTCCCAGGAGGTCACCCATCCCAGAACTTCTCTGACTCGAGCACGCTTAACTAAAAAGTTCTCAATCTTCTATAGTGCCGGTTCACTTAAAAGACGCCTCTATATTGAAGAGTGGTATCATTTCATTTATAGTTCTGGATCTGTCATCTTTCAGAATGTGCTTCAGGGACCCGATCCCATTGTTCTGAAATGGCTCGCTCACTCAGATCACCAAGATGTTCGCAACAGACCACACTGCTCTGGGGTATTACATTCCCCCATTTAAGAACAATGGTTCGTCTTCGAACCACAGACCTATTGCTGAGGGACCGGCTCTGATACCATTCTGTCACGTCCCACCCCCATGAAGAGAGTATTGTCCGAAACTGCACGGTTTTGTCCTTCAGAGCGAACCGTACCCGACCAGGGGCCACTTCTCAGGAAGTCACCCATCCCAGAACTTCCCTGGCTCGAACACGCTTAACTACGGAGTTCTCAATCTGCTATTGTGCCGATTCATTTAAAAGGTGTCTCTATATTGAAGACTGGTATCATTTCATTTATAGTTCTGGATCTGCCCTCTTTCAAAATGTGTTTCAGGGACCCGATCCCATTGTTCTGAAGTGGCTCCCTCACTCAGATCACCAAGATGTCCGCAACAGACCACACCGAGTGTGGACAGAGCAGATCACCATGATATCTTAAGACCGCACTGTTATGGGATATTACAATACTCATCTTTCTCTTTTTCATTTCTGCCTTTCATAGGCTTTTTGCAATGTGAATATTTTACCGTGTGACCAAAAGATAAACAATTTGGTGAATATTCTTTTTAGGATATACTCGGTTTATTTTTGGTTTAGCCTTTTGGGGCCTTTGCATCGTGACTGAAGATGAGTCATGTAGGTCATCCTACAAAGGCGTGCCCGGCTCATCTCGAGTCTGATTGTCCAATAAACATTTGTGGGGGGAGAGGACAGAAGACCATAATTTTGTTGGTTTCGGACCTGTCCCGATTTGATGTATAACCAGGGCCTAATACAGAATATTTCATTTATATAAAAAATATTCTTTTTGATTGACCTAACTGCATGTTTGTGGATATCATTATGTGGCCTTACGAAATAAGATTGAGAAGTACCACTTACATGGTATACCCCTCTCTCTATTTCGGTACCGTCTTTCGTTGGCTTTTCCGTAATGTGGATAATTTGCTGCTTTACTTGTAGCAGCTAAGGCCTAGCAATTCTTATATGATGTTTTCAATATCGTCTTTGTAGTTCAGTTACGCGAAATGATGCAAGTCCTTCTCCCTAGATGTATCACCCTACCTGACCACCTTTTAGAAGGTTTTTTAATAAATGGCAGCAACTGCTGATTGGCTGTATTATTTCTTTAATGATATGCAACAATAAGATACTAGAGTGTCATCATTCTGGCTTTTCCATCATATTTCCTTAAGAAAAATTCCCTCCCTTCTCTTCCTTTCTTTCTTTCCTTCTCTTTCTAATTTTTCCTCTGTTTACTCCATCTCGCCAAGTTCTTTTCTACTATTTCACTTTTGTTTTCGAAACTTCAAAGGAAGCGTGATGTTGTGTCTGACACATATCAACATGGATGGAAATTTACGGGTGTGTTCCCAAGTTATTATATAGTACAATATATGGAAGCATGATGTAAATATTCAAAATGAATACTATTAAACAGTGGAGACGCTACTGCCCCTCGTGAAAAGAAAATGAAGACCATCATAATCGCTGGTTGCATTTATCAAGAAGAAATTAGAGGTAAGGAACATTATGAACTTCTTCATAGACAAACAAGGACTTTCTTGCTCATAAACTTGAGGCCATGACAAATAAAAATAGATAAAGCATATGCCCTAAGAAGACTAATGAGAAAAGTGTTTATGAGCCCTTTTAAAAATGCATGCACTTCCGCCTATAGTAAAGGCACACAACAAAAACCATATTCGTTTCGCTGCTATAAAATAAACTTATCAATTTTATCATGTCAAATATAATCATAGCCAGAACTATGCTAAATTCCCCTTAACTATCGTCGTTTTCCATTAAATTACCTTAAAGATTTTTGTTACAGTAAACTCACTGAAACTTTAGTTTCCAGGGAATTTGTTTTAAGAATTACCCTTAGACGCAGCAATATAACAGAGCTTACTGTAATAAAAGAATGTCAAGGTAGTGTAGTGAAAAACTGAGATGGTTAAGGACAATTTTGTGTAATTTAGGTATAAGTAATTCAACGGCAAAAAATAGAAGGATCGGATAAGGGCTACAAACATACTTGTGGTGAAGCCAATGAAATTTGATCAAAATGTGTCTCATCACGTGGTGAATTTGGTAGTGGTCTTCCAGGAGGAGTTGAAATGGTTGGTATCGAACCAGGAGTTCGAGAATAAGGAGAACAAGGTGAGTTCAGCATAGAAGTGTAATTATGCGGAGAAAGCGGAGACGCCAATGGAGTTCGTCGTTGAACATAAGATAGAGGCGAAGCTCTTGGAGACCTTGATGCCGAACTTTTTGGGGGTACCATATTGATCTTAATCCTGTAGAAAAAATGGATAAGAAATTACTTTATAGTGTAAGAGGAGCAGCAAAGTACTGAAATTGAAAGTGGAGACTAACTTGTTGTGGACGTCCACGTACTCATCGGTTTCATCCAATATCTCTTCCTGCGGATGTGATATAACAAAATATTAGCGCATCTTATGCTAAGTTGAGGTAGACTTCGTATAGCATATAGTTGATAAATGAGTATGATTTTTTAATGATTGTGGGGCAGAGACATTATGAATAAACTGCTATAAATAACACTTCGAAATGGTAAATGTTTGGTCTTCACTGATATCTAGAACTATAGTATGAGAATTTCGTTGGCATGTTTCCCGCGCGGGGCGGGTTTGGGAGGGGGGCACACCAAGGTTCGAGGTTTCGACCGAAACAACCGATATGTGGTGGTTTCGTATCGGTTTCGGTGGAAACCGATATGAAACCCAAAACCGATATGAAACCAACCATACAATATCGTTTCGGCTGAAACCTTTAAAAACTTATTTTTTTTATACCATTTCTACTGTCATTATGATCATTGTAAGCCTTCGTTGTTAGAAAACCGCAAAAATGCGAACCCAAACCCTATATTACTACTTATCTAAATACACTTTTCAATATATTTTGCATCATGGCTAGATTTTTAAACACTATGATCATTGTCTTGTAATACAGAACCATAAATTTAAGTATTTAATATATCTACACTTATATATGTTATATTACCGTCGAAACCAAAACCCGAACCGAGATTAGTGAAACTAGCCCATACCCAGCAAAACTAATAAAATTATGAGAGACCGAGACCGAGTTCTTGAACCTTGGGGCGCACACGCACACACACCAATTCGTGAAACATTTATATAGTAAATACAAATAATTATTCATAAAATTCGAAAAAGGTAATATAGCATATTCCAGCCCATAGTTACCATGTAATTCATAGAACAGTGAGTTAGTTACAGATATATAAGAGGAATGGGCTTTATGAATAATTCTCCCAAGACCAGGTGACAAAAAGGCGGTATGCCGATAAGGTAAAAATCGATGGATCAGGACGTTGGAATTCATGACAACATTTATATCATTAATTCATATAATTCAAGACAAGAGTATAAATCTCTGCATCATTGCAAATGTAGTTTTGTGCATGCATGTGTATGCTTATCTGCATTCATGTGTATGTCTGTATTGTTTTAGTTACAGTAGATAATTAGATATACTTATTTAAATATCCATAATTACCTTAGGGTACATCATTAACAAATACAACATTTATTAGAAACTGGAATAACTTTTTCTAATGGTATATGTATCCTGTAAGCTCAATTATGTCATCAAAAGATTTCATCAGGACCAATTTCAATTTCCAAAGCAGTCAATAATACTAGGTATAAAAAAACTATTATAGTCAAGAAACTCAAATGAAATATAGGTTAGTATCTATTAATGTTGAAACAATTCGTAAAATTAGTTTCCACCAAAAGATTCTCAACCTGTAGCAATTCCTCCATTACGTCTTCCATTGTTATGATCCCTACAACTTCCTCATCCAATGAATAGCTAGGAAGAGATTCTGATACATCTAGAATATTATTATGTCTTCCTCGCTCCAACTTCTTCGCTTGTGAGCGAGCATCTCCATGTTTCTCCCAATTGCTTCTCAGCACGGGACTTCGAGGTTCATTTACATTAATAGTCACAGCAGTTGCATTCGTAATGATATCCAAATGCTCAGCTGAAATCCAAATGCAGAATCACTACCGCAATGCTAAAATTTGCATTTTTCTTTTATTTACTTGGAATTTAAATGAAACGAGTTAATTATCTCAGATGTTAAAGGGTTATCTTTACTTAATCAACTGAACAATTGAGGTCTCACCATGTTGGCCTCCATTTTCTGATATACCATTTTTGCTCTTTCCAACATTTGCCTCATTTTCCTTCATGCGCTTTACAACCACAGCCATGTGACTGTGACCTTTCTGAAACTCGTTCAATATGTCGTAAAGGGGAAGATCGTCATACACCCTGACAAGAAAAAAAGGAAAGAATAAATCGTCGATTAATTGAGAATGAATGTCTAAATTATGACATAGATTGGAAAGACATGATGCATCAACTATACCAAGGTTATTCCGCAAACTTGATCGTTCCTTCACATCTTTCAGTGGAAAATTCATCACATAAGCTTGTAGCATCTTTTTCTGGTTTAATGCTATTGAACCAAATTTTATTCTGATTTAGGGCTTATTCTCAATGTTTGTTTCATTTTACAATGGTCAGTTTGAAGTATCAGTTACAAATGCTACAACATCTTTTTCGAGTTATAAATTGTGGCCCATACTAGAGTTAAACTAGTAGATAATTATTCTAAGGAGAAGGTAATCCTCATCATCCTGAATATCATATTCTTAAACCTCGATTGCTAAGGGCATGAATAACTACAGATTTTCTGATATTTCAATTTAAGGGAAAAGGTCATACCTAGGAATTTTTCTTATTGTAACATTTCTAATGGGAACCTCGTCTTCAGGACGGCAAGTAAGCAAATTCTTAACCTGAAAGGAAGATATATAAATAATATTATTGCATTGACAACCTTTATTAATCATAGGAATTTTAAAAATATAAATATGTATAGCATGAAAATCATCTTGTAACAACTTCCATTAAACCATTCTAATTAATGTTTTGTTGTCTTATTTCAGAATTTAATTTTACCAATAAGAAAAGAATATGATGATATGCATGGGTGGAGCCAGGACTTTTCCTTTGGGATATATGATATTTATGAGACATCTAATAATATTATTTCAACTTGAACGATTAAAATTCTAAAATATAATATGAAAACAAATGCATATCATAATTACAAATAAAAGTCCATAGCTCAATTAGAGCATATATACTATTTTTTTACAAATGTCGAAGAAATTAGGTTAACAAAAAAAATTAGATCTAGCATTCTCTTCCATTAATTCCGAAGTTCTAAATTTTTCGCTCTTTTATTGAGTAGACATATATTCTACCACAAGTTTTTCATAACTTTTTTTTTCTCTTGATTTAGACAAACAAGAAATAAATAAGAAAAGCAAAATCCATCTTATTGTTCTCGTTTTAACAAATTTAATGGCAGAAAAGGCCTCCCGGTGTTGTCATTGAGAAATTAAAAGTTAGAATCAAAGAAATCAATTAGTTTTCATACGTTTAAATGCAAGAGAACCAAAACTTAGCAAGAGAGGGGGGAGCAAACTGGTTTTAGAGGACTATCAATCCATAAATAACGGAGACCGCAAAAACAAAGTAATAAACGGCTCATGTATACATGAAGCATAGACTATGAAGGAATACAATAACAATGGGGAGCCCATAAATAATTTCCAAGAAGAAGCCAACAAAGGAGAGTGAATTGTACAAATTCTAGCAGAGCCTGAACTCCCCACCCGGTCCCCTCTCCCTCCGCCTCTGGCGATACCACGTCAGTGTCTGCGTATCATTTTCGGACATGTTGTTCTTAGTTTTCCAACAACATTTTCTAAATTATATAGCAAGGTCATATAAATTTTAACCTTCAATTTAGAACACATAAGAAAGATTATCAACATGAATATTACCTGTTCAACAGGTGTCACGACAAAAGTTAGGGTGGTGTCTAAAACAAAAGGGAAAGAAGGGAGGGATTCCTATACAAATCCAATGTGCATAAACATATCAAGTTTGCAAATTACAGATGCTTTTAAAAGCTGCATGGTTTCCATTTATATCAGAATAATCAGAAGATTATAATGAATTGGTTGTAAATATTTTCATGCATCTAGTAAAAGTTTCATGAGCTCATAAGCTAGTCATATACTCACCAAAATAAGGCCGATAATGTTTGTTGAGCTTCCAGAATAAATAGGAACGCGACTATGCCCTTTGCTCATTATTAGACCCATAGTATGCCTACTTAGAGATAAAAGGTTAATGATGTGAAGAAAAAAATAGATAGAAACCAACAATATGTTAATCAAACCACATACATGTCAAGCTTAGAGTTTATATCGAGCGCAAAAGTCTCAGATATGGTCGTCATAGCATCTTTGGCAGCCTTTTGGGTCAATTCCAGTGCTCCTGTGATAATTGTAGTCTCGTCATGAGTCAGTTCTCCACCCTTCCCTGCCTAAGTTCAATTGGAGAACATAAAGAGGTAGGCTATCAAACGTAACTGTCTCAAAATGAATATTACTTGAGGGGGTATAGGCGCTATACGGGGGATAGTACAGGGGGGTTCTGTGCAATTAACCCAAATTTAAAACTCGATATGGAAGCATGCATTCAGTCCTCTACTGCCATGCATAGTTGCACACAGTAGTGGAAGTAAATGAACTATGATTTCAAGATAAACTTGGATCTACAGAAATATTTATGTTTTACTAGAGAAATGGTTTTGTTTTCTATGTAAAAATATGTTATAATGAACGATTCGCCTAAAATTCAAAAGTTATTTTAATGCAGTTTAAAGTAATTCTACATAATATACTTTTCACAAACTTTGCATCACCCTTACTCCTATATAGATAATATTATTCAACCTATCACGAATATCCTTTGGTACCAGAAACGCAGAAGTTGTCTTCTTTTACTGTCAAAAGAATGGCATTTTGTGACCCTCCTTTAACTCATCATCGTCATCACCACCAGCATCGTCAACAATGACAACAATAATAGAAAATCCTCTATCCCAATTTTTTTATGGTCATCTCATGACTAGGTTCTAGCAATCGTTTAACGATACTTAGAGGCCTTTGTGAAATCACAAACCACCATATCCATATGTTGCTTCGTAAAACAAGGGTCAGTACGATCGGATGTACACAGCCTTATTTTACCCCTGCCCCAATAACACACAGACAAAATAAAAAAACCAGAAAAAAAAAACAAAAAAAAACAAGACAACAAAATTCACAGATAGATTGTTTTGCAACTCAATCTACAGAAACCTTCAGATGGAACCAAGGCCACCCTTTTGCATACTGTGAAGGATTACTGATACTTATCAACTATGAGTATGATAAAAAGAAGTTTGTAGTTATGCAGATAGTGTCCCCAAGGCTCTATTTGGATTAAGGGAAAGTGAGAAAACAAGGTAAAGGAATAGGAAAAACACTTCCCCCATGGGCATTCGTTTAACGATACTGAAGGGCCTTTGTGAAATCAGAAATCACCATATCCATATGTTGCTTCGTAAAATCTAGGGTCAGTATGATCTGTACACAGCCTAATTTCAGCCCCACCCCACCAACACACACAGACAAAATAAAAAACCAACCAAAAAAAGGACAACAGAATTCACTGATAGATCTACTCAATCTACAGAAACCTTCCGATGGAAACAAAGCCACCCTTCTGCATACTCTGAAGGATTACTGATATCAATCATCTAAAAGTATGAAAAAAAGAAGTTTTTAGTTATGCAGATAGTGTCTCTAAAGCTCTATTTGGATTAAGGGAAAGTGAAAAACAAGGTAAAGGCGTAGGAAAAACACTTCCCCTTGTCTGAAAAATAGTTTAAAATTCCCCCCATTCTCTCTTCTAAAACATGGACAAAATGAGGAGACTAATTTGGAGAAAACTGTTCATCTTGAAATGGCTCGATAGAACTGTTAGTTATTCCAACTCATGTAACCCCTCGATCATTACGGAGCAGACCAGAAATAATCACTGTCCAAGCATCACCCTAACTAGATCTGGTTCAATATCCTGGGATCAAGATCAAGAGATTATCTGGACCAATTCTAGTTTTAGATAGCTAAACCAGGTCATATAGACATATTAGTCGAGACAAAATTGGCAAAGCTTAGTTGGACAGCTGGAGTCAATCAAGATGAGAAACCGACGGGACTATGTCAGTCTTGTTTGGTCAATGGAATCATTTGAGATGTGAGATCACGAGAACCAGGTTGGATTGCCAGATGGCAAGATGGCCAAAACTTATTTGGGTCCTAGAATTTGTACAAAATTGCATGCTTTGGTTTGATATATTTGGAATTATTCAAGATAGCCTGAATCAATTTCCAAATCATAGCTGCTTGCTGACTTAGTTGGAAAACCATAGATTTTGATGGTTTCCACTTTCAAGAATTCAGAGTGTTATAATATTATTAGTATTTAGTTAGCATTTTCGAAAGAAAATGTGGTTATCTTACCAAGATTTACTTTTTTCATATACATAAACTGCATTTTATCTTAATTTTCATTATACAACCAAATAAAGGGGGGAAATGCTCTTCATTGTTTTCTCATTATTTAACTTCCTAGTAAACAAACATCGGAAAGAATTCCTTTTCTTTTACGTCTATTTCTTTTTTCTTTTCTTTCTCTTTCAATTTAGTTTCCTTTCTCTTACTTCCACTCAAACAAAACGCGACCTGATGATTTGGTGCGTTCCCTAATTCAGTTCAGATGAAGGTGCAGCCTATGGCACTAGCTTTCCTTCATCTTCAAATCAATCGAGCAAAGTCAAAGTACGAATTTCACCGCGTGGAATCATACCATTATGCTAATATGAAAAGAGATATCCAGGCAATGCAGTTTTTTTTTATATATAAATAAGAATTAATAAATTTAACGTATAGCCAACCTCATTGCCATGCATATCTACTAATGTCTTCAACTCAGCCCTTCTCATAAGTGCAAAGTGTCCCTTTCCTAACAGCCAGTCCAACAGCTGCACATTGTACACCCAAAAAAAAATAATAATAATAAACATTTAGGACAGCTAAAAAAGGGGAATCAGATACAAATGGTAAAGGGCTGATTACATATAATACATGCTTCAACTAGTTTATTAGTGGTTAGCACCCGGAGGTCAATCTTAAATGACCTCGAATAATAGCAAATTTAACTTGATCAGTGACGAATTTAGGAATGTTTCGGTTGAGGGGAGACGAGCGTTGCACGAGGTATAGATTGTTATTTTATTTATACGATTAAGGAGTGCAGCAAATTACATATATGTGTATAATTAATTAGGTCTATACATTTATTATATTTTCTAGTCTGCCACAAAGCATATATAGCTTGGTGGATTGTCAGTACAGATGGAAGGAGAGAAGTCTCGGGTTCGAAGTCAATTTTGAAAAGTGAAATTAACAATTAGCAGCCACAGAGCACTGATTTTACCAGTTATCAATGAGGATGAACATTTATCTATGTAGCATCATTCGAATAAGGCTAGTCAGTTGATCTCACTTACCCAAATTTATTCACAAAATGTTCCAAAAGAGTTATCTGGATATGTTAATGAGGAATGCAAGAACTAGTGAAAGTGATAACTCAAACGGAACATTAAGCAAATTCGGCACAACCAACAAAAATACACTAATTTCATATGTAAAAGATGCGTATTTCATTAGTTCTGCCATTACATCCTCTGAAAATGCATATTCATTCAACTTAGCTCGATAAAAAATAAATTCCAATACTTCCAAATATAACTTCCTTTGTTGTTTCGCTAAGATTCATATTTTTTTAGGCAAATCTGGCAGACTGCCACATACAATTCGTAGAGAGAGCGTGTAAGAGCTAACGAATTCAACCAGCAAAAAAATGCAATCATGAAATTACTACTCTTTGTAGCATAATTTCGAGAAAAATGCTTGGAATTAAACTTAGTTTCATAGATAGAAATGGCTCATACAACAACTCAAAAGCTTGCGACTAAAATTCAAGTACATCATCATCCACATAAATTGGTCAAGGGGATTTCATTAGCTGAACAGCTAAATTCAAATAATGCTAATATTCTAATGATTTAAGGTAAAGAATCTAAAATAGAACAAATTGAGCTCACCTTACTAATGGGATAAGCAATTGGAAAGAACACCAAGAGAAGCACACGAACAATCCCAGCCATTTTCGCCCCCACGCTCAACCCATATCTCGTACACACAGCTTGAGGAATAATCTAAACCACCAACAAAAACCCCCCAAAAATCAAAAAACAGAACCCATCTCAAAAATCATAAAATTTCAAAAACGATCAATCCATCAATCACCTCCCCAAACGCGAGAATCAGCGTCACCGATATCAATACCGCCCCCCACGCCGGCAGCAAAGCATCAAGAAATATCGGCAAAGCCTATCATCATCATCATCATCAAAACACCAATCCCAAATCAAAACCCTAAAACCCAATTCGAAAAATCACAAATTGATGAGAAAAACAATCACCTCCATGGCCAAAGAGTTGCCAATCAGCAGCGTGCAGAGCAGCAGGTGCTGATTCTTCACCACAGGGAGAATCTTAGCTGAAAACAAAGGAAAAGGGGTCGTGATTTCCTAGTGAGAGAAACAAGGAACAAGAGAGAGAGAAAAGGGCAGCATACAAGCATTGAGGCGATCCTTGGGCTGGCCTGCTTTGATGAGGACCTCGAGATCGACGAGGCTGAGGGACATGAGGCCGAGGGTGAGGCCAGACATGATGCCAGCGAACATCACGAGGGCTGCGCTCGCTACCAGATAGACCCAGAACTTTGGCTCGCTGCAGCAAGGAGCATCCGCCATTTTTAGAGTGTTTTAGAGAGAGAAAGAGTTAGTGGAGAGAGAGAGGGTGTAGTTGGGGGCAAATCGGGTGCTCTTTTTATTGGCGGTTGGAAGTGGGCGTTTTTTTACCGCTGGGATTCTTCTGCTTCTTCTTCTTGCAAGTGGCTTGTGAGAGGTTCATTTCTTCAAGCTTTTGGAAGAGGGGGAAAAAAACCCTGAGGTTTTGGTAACTAATGACATTATTGTATGGTATTTCTTGGTGTTTTAAGGAATATTCGGCCATATTAGGCTTTTCCACACCTTTGTTACTTTCTTTTTGCTTTTCAAGTTTTAAATTTCAGGTTTTCATTATAACGAGTATTTCTTAAGAATTAGATGTGCATACAGTTTTTATCTGGATTCTATACCGGATAGGTTCCGTGTGTATGCATTTTATAGCGTATCTGCCAAAAAAAATCTTCTCTTGTCGTAAATAGGAGTTTTATGGACATCATTTTATGAAGGGTATTAATGGATTCGGGAGGGATGCTATTATTTGCCAGCTACTACTCGGTGCTATCCAATCCAAACGTCAGATTTGGGTAAAATAGAGGAGCCCGTAGTTTGGTGTTTTTTTGTGATAAGAGATGTGCGGCTGAGATTCCAAAATAGCATCAAAAGCATAGGAGCGGCCCCAAATCCGGCAAGGAGGAGGTGAATGGAATGGATGCAAGCATTGAGATTAATTTAGAAGGGACATAGGTGAATGGGGGAGGAAGGAGATGTAGCATCGGCAATGCAGCAATGGAGGGTTAGAACGTACTGAGGAACGAGAAAATGAGAAACAGGGATATCTAGATATGTATGAACCTACAAAAATGTAAATTTTGTTAAAATATTTTCATGAATTGTATAATTCAACTGGATTTTCTGGCTGTTCAAAAATTCATTGATGGATCACATGCCCGCCAGAGCTGAGAATCAAATTCTCATTGTAACAAATGTATACCCAGCTCCCCCTTTGCGGGGACCTTTCATCGCCGTCTCTACCGTCAACGTTGTCGTCTCTGTCGCTGCCGCATCCGCCACCAACTTCGCATAGTGCGATCATTCCCCGATTGTGGGGTAACTTCAAATCATATTCCCATATAGACTCGAATTCCTGCGACTCTTCCATTGCATGTATTAAGCGGGATATCTTATCGCGATCCGAGACTGTAGATCAAATATTTATGTCTAAATTTTACCGTTTATGAGTTTTACGGTTTATGGCATTCAAAAAAAAAAAGGGATGTTCGTTCTGTATTGTATTGGTACAAGACACATCCAAAAATAAATATAGTCCATCCAAAAGTGAAAAGAGGACTTCAACCATCAAATTTGACCAAAAACACATGAAGCCATTTTAAAATCCAACTCAAGCTATCACCCCATCCCTGCATTATATTAGAAAATGGGGAAAATAAAATTTTAATAATTAATAGCAAGGACATCAAGCAAAAAACGTTTCATTATACCCCTTCTTTCTGCCTTAATTAGGCCAGGTCATTCGACCTGTGCAATTGTCTTGGCCAGCACAAATAGAGATTCTGTTCTTGGCATCAATGTGGCATCTTCTACCAGAAGTTCACAAAATCATAAAACTCTGAAGATTGCGATGAGATTAAAAGTGATCCAAATAAGTAACTGCAACAAGAAATTTATTTGTTTTTTAGCTTCTTTAGAAATAAATAAATGTTCTTCACATCGCATTCATGTTTGTATATTATGCCACCAGTGAGGCCTGGGCGATGCGGTGGGTTTTTAGAACAATCTATGAAAATAAATAAACAATAACTCATATAAATAGTTATGTCAGTGCTCATGATGGTAAAAGTTCATGACGTTTATGTAATAAACAAAGTCCATGATATTCATCTGAAAACATTAAAATTTCATGGTATTTGTTTGTAATATATAAAGTCCATGATGTTTATCTAAAATTTATTGGAAGTTCATTGTATTTATTTGTAGTAAACAAAATCCATAGCATTATATGCAAATATGAAATCTTATGGTATTTATCTGTAATAAACAAAGTCTATAGTGTTTATCAAAAAATGGCGAGAAATCATAATATTGATTTACAATAAACAAACTCCATGGTATTTATATGGAAAACGATGCAAGATCGCGATATATATTTATGATAAACAAAACCCATGATATTAATCTAGAAAACAGCGGAAGTCGTGGTATTTATTTGTAATAAATAACGTTCATGGTGCAATAAATAAAATCAATGGCATTCATACGAAAAAAGTCGAAAGCCCATGGAATTTTAGCAAAACCCCAGCGATAAACGAAGTCCATGTTTTTTGTTTGTAAGCAACAAAATTTACGGTATCTTAACTTTAAAATGTCGAAAGCTCATGGTATTTTAGTGAAAATGTAAAAGGGTTTTGAGCCGATGGCATAATGATAAATAAAGAGAAGTTTTGGACTGATGGCTCGATTGTAAATAAAGAAAAGTTCTTCAAAAATGAGGAATTTACAATTTTCTTCCTACTGCTTCCAAAAAATAACAAAATTGTTGGCTTATTGATTTTTCCTATAAACCCAGACATAGAGAAAGTTTGGGGTGGGGGAATAGAAATTTTGAAATTTTCGCATATGATATTTTCACATTTTCATATCAATTCCTATTAGTATAATGATAATGAAAGAGAATTATGCACATGGAGAGGAGAAAATAAAAGGCTATAATTATTAAATAATTGTATGATTATTTGACTTTTACATTTAGGTCACTCCATATAAATTATATTCCTTTGACAGTTGAACATGCATCCTAACTTTTTCGGAGTTTGTGATGCAATGTTAAAGATATTTAACATCAAAACGGCCTGATGTTTGATTCCCATCAAACGTGCATGTCAGGAATATGGAAAAATATTTTATCAGCCACCGTGATTGATATATATATATATATATATATATATATATATATATATATAAAAGGGTTGTGCTGCAGCGTTGGTGATATATATAGTACCATAGTTCTTACATTAGTTGAAAATTACCATAGAGACCACTCATGGAGTACGATGCCTAAAGCAAATTTTAGAAAGTTTATCACCGACTGAGATGCAATTAATGAGTGGCTTAAGCACTAATGGTTTTTTAGGCTTCGCTTTTGTTAGTGTTTTTCCCTCTTTTCCCCGAATTACACTTCTGTTTGTGTTATTTGTTGGTAGTATATGACATGGTTGAACTGCACTGAAATTCAGAATTTTATCCATAATCATCACTTTTTTTTGTAAAAACGTCAAATGGAAATTTTACAAGGATCTTTTGTTATCGGCCGAATTATGTTGAATCCGAAACCATCTTCGAAAGCAAGATTCGCCATTGAACCAAAATTCCTAACTTGTAAGTAAAAACAACAAATTTGTTCTTGATGGGGCTCCTTTTCCGGCCTCCGTCAGATGTTGTCTTCCGTTGATCTCGCGGTGGACTTAGTTGGTTATCTTCCTTCGCGTGCGGGTCTCAATGGGTCTTTGGAGGAAGAGGTGAGGTGAGAGAGGTGTTGCCGAATACCTGCAAAGAAGTTCCGGGATGGTTTGGTACCAACAAGGACCCTCCGACGCTCAAGTTAGTGATGAGATCCGACCAGAGTAACGGCATAAAAGTGTAAAAAATGGCTTACTTGACCCCTCTGTGATAGGGGTTTATATAGCGGTGGCGGCATGCAGCAGCAGGCGCGAGAATCTCGCCGGCAGTTACGCTCCCGACGTCACGTCCGCGTAAAGAGCCGATCGCCCGTTAATGGGGATCGTGATGGCGTGGAACGTGGGATGTTGCCGGCGGAGAATCTGCGCATGGCGAGATTTGCGGAGCGGCGGTTACACCTGTGAGTGGTGGAGTTGGTCGGTCGGAGGGACCGAGAAAGATGGTCTCGGCGAGAGAGCTCGGAAACGAGCGAGAGGGCCGAGGTATCTTGGTCCTGCGGTAGCTCGGAGGCGAGCTGAGAGACCGAGGAGGCCAATCTGCAAGGGCCCTGAGGTGAGCCAGCTTTGTGCTTGTAGGTCGGGCCTGATCGGCCCCTGTGAGCCATCTCTTCTGAGTTCTGGGACATGTCACCTGCCACGTGTCCCGATCTGAATGGTCGCCAATATTGAGCATCATCATTAGCCCCCCACTCTTGTCCCGACCAGCTAGTGGGTCGGGTCAAGAGTGGGCTGCCGGGCCATCTGGGGTAAGCTCCTTCCTAAGGTTTCATCGGGACGCGTCCCCGGGCTGTCGGCTGTCTTTTCTGACAGCTTATCGGGGCAAGATCCCTGCATTTAGGGAAGGTGCGCCGGTTTGAGCGTCCTTCCACTGAAGTGACGGTCCACGTGTCGAGCGCTGGTTGGCCGACGCGACGTGTGCAGACCTGTGGACTGACGAGGCGCAGCCCAGTGTGGGCGTGACATGTGGAGCGATCGGTCGTCGAGTTGATTTCAATCACTTGCCGAGTGTGCCAAGCACTGCTGAGAAGGAGGCATCTTCATGGCCCCGAAGTCGAGGGGGGATTACTCAGACTTGGATAAACCTGATGTCTCTTGTTGGGGCTTCGGATCCGCTGCATGTGATGGGCTCAGTGGCCTCGTTATGAGGGCTACAAATCCGCAGCGTCTGTTGGGCAGGTGTCACGCCCCGCTTCCCAAAATACGGAATACGAGGGGTTGACAAGGCCAGCCATGCTCCTACGGTCGAGGAAGTATCCCTCCGTAGTCACACTTCGGCTTCTAGCTTTAAGTGGTAATCAGTAATCAATGCACAGGTAATGGGAAATGCAGTAACTAAATCAAAACAAATACAAAAGAACTAACCAGATGGAGATCCAGAGAGTAAAGCTCTGGGCAGCTGATCAAGATGTCCGCGATGTCCTCGAGGTATATCTGGTCCTGGTCCAAGCTAGATCCACTTCTCACTCTGAGCATGCATACTCAGGTCGTCAGAGCGACACAATAACAAAATATATATATCGGTACAATGGTAACTCGGGTAATAATAATGAATATGTAACAGTATCAAAGAGTAACGACGTGAACATGAAGTAGACAATGCAGATATCTATCAGAGCAGGCAAACAGTATGGCAGGGATGTCGAATCAGTAAGCAACGCATGTCAATGTCACTATCCCTATCAGTCTCTAAGTCTCACTGTACGGGTCACTAAGCCTATCGTCGGTCCAAGTGTGAGAGTCAACCACTTGTGAGTATCCCCCACCCAAGGGTAGGACCCAAGGGCAAGGGAACACGGGCCCGAGTCGCTTGCTAATAATCAGTGATATCCCTGTATATCTCCATATATCTCCATATGTGCCGGCATGGGACTCCCGAGAATCTGCTGAACTCACACTCAAACTACCCCACACCCCGTAGTCTACATCAAATGCCAACCATAAACTCAAATACCGGTCGATCCATGGCAAGTCTGCGCGAGAATTGGAGACAGGATCTCCATCAAGCATGTCCCGACCAATACCCAAGATAAATGGACAGTGTTTGGTGTCTTACCTGTGACACCCATACAAGTGCTTCCATAATTGTCCCATACTAATTATAGTCACACTTATACACGTCCCACAGACATCGACAATGCAATAAATCAATAAGGTTCACTGATTGTGTACAAGTACGTGTCACTTTCGCTTATCCATTCATACTTAAACACTAACGTACTTGCCACAATCAAATGCTATAATCTAACACTGGGTAATGCACGTGATCACTAGGTTACCAATACAATAACACATATGTAATGTGATGAGAAAAACAGTATTTTAGGCATGATTAAGATGTCATCAAAAGATGTCCTACCACTTGCATAATTCTTCATAAATCTTACATGCAAAATTTAGCGAAGCAATAAAAAGGGTAAGTGGTATGTTTAAATATCTAACCATCAGAATTTGTTTCACGCTAATCGGATTTCAGGATCCCTAGATATGGCCATTTCATTTTAAGCGTTCACTGCTGAAAATCCGGTTTCAGAATCGGAAGTCCGTTTCGTAACGCATTTTAATCCCAGTTGGGATCGTAATCAGGCGACTCTATAGTTGAACTATATTTAGGATTTCCAGTCAGGTTTCCACCGCAATTGGCGTATCAGTATTATATTACGCCAGCAGAGAGTTATGGCCATATTAAGTTTGAGGTGTTAAATCTGCTTCTGCAGAATTCAGCCAGACATGTCGACAAGGTAAAATGAATTAAAAATATCAAACGGTTGAGGAATCCAATGAAGCCAGTCGAGTAAGAAAGCTAATCCAATTTCCTATGTAACAATATAGGGTTCCGCGCATTCTCTTATATGAACAGTGATGTACAGGGGTTTAGCAACAGGGGTTATCCTGGATTTCCATTCTGGACTGCAGTCCATAATCATAATCCACCATAGTTATCTCCATCACAGTGTACTAAAATTCAGTGATCAATAATATATTACAGTAGGTTAAACAGTTAGCTTCGTTAAGAGCCATCGAACGCTAAAATCCGGTTTATACACAATTTATTATAAATTTTATAGTTTGGCATGCACGGGAGTTTTCAGATTTTACGACAGAAATTGGGACGCCATTTTACGTGAGCAAACGATCTTATTTTGCAATCAAAATCTTAAGGGGTATTCGTTATAACTCGGGCCATTCAAAATTATCTAGTGCCTTCAATTTAACTGGGTTTGTAGGTTATGGTTCACATCGAACACTTAACCTATAGCAATTTACACGAAAATTTGTGTGTGGGAATTTTGGTAACTAGAATTATAATATAAGAAGTAGCATGAAGCAAGTATTAAACTTGCCTGACAACGTGTCGACGACAGCACGGCAATGGTACGATCGTGACACACGCGCGACACGGCAACGGCGATTCCGGCACGGCACAACGGCAACAAAAGTCTCGATCTTGGTTCAAGCTTGTCGGAGTTGGAGGCTCAGTGTTGCTGGCGACGATCTGCAGCGACGTGGCGGTGCAGGGAGTGGTGACGGCGATGGTCCAAGGAGCTCCGGCGAAGGTGGCAGGCGGCGACAGAGGG
Source organism: Agapanthus africanus (assembly GCA_030015575.1). Classification (NCBI taxonomy): domain Eukaryota; kingdom Viridiplantae; phylum Streptophyta; class Magnoliopsida; order Asparagales; family Amaryllidaceae; genus Agapanthus; species Agapanthus africanus. The sequence continues at coordinate 887,678,100 of JASDDO010000024.1, read as the reverse complement.
TGTGAAGGAGTTCGGGTGGGTTTGCAGTTAGTTGTCGGTGGTGTTCAAGTTGGTCACTGGGGGTTGCTCGAGGGGGGTGGTGAGGTGGTCGGACGGTGAAGTTTCTTGTGTTGGAGGCGGCGGCTTGTCGGCAACGGCGGTGCAGCAGGTGGCCGGAGCTGGGGTGAGGCTCAGAATTTGGAGAGGAGTGAAGCGGTGGAAGGGCTCGGGGTAGTAGGAGGTGATGGTGGTGATGCTGAGGAAGCAACGAGGTGGTTCATGGCAGTGGGGAGCTCGCCGGCGTGAGGGTGCAGGTGGTGGCCAAGGTGGGTGTGCAGGGGAGTTCGAGCTCGAGGGAGGGGGTGCTCGGTGGTGTAGGAGGACTGTGCAGGGGTGAAGAGGAGAGAGATGTGAGGGAGGAACTGTGGTGGTCGTAGTCAGCGGCGGCGGCGGCGGCGGGGTGAGGGGGCTCGAAGTTGGGAGTTGGGAGAGAGGAGAGTATGGGTTTGAGAGAGGTCGAGAGTGAGTAGGGGGTGCTGGAGAGAGACGAGGAGGGGTTGAGGAGCTGAGGGGCGCTCGGTCGTGGGAACATGGGCGACGACGCGGCATTGGCGACGTAGGCGCGTACGACGTAAGGCAGTAGGGGATCGAGCGGGAAAATGAGCGGAGTGGGGAAGGAGAAAGAGAGCGGGTCGGGTTTGGAGGGGGCTTAGAAATAGGAAATAGGGAAAAGGGAAGAGAAGTGAGTAAAAAGGATTTTAGTTTAAATTAGGGATAGGGTTTTAAACTAGCTAAACATAAATTTTAAATATAAATAAACAAACTTGTAAGCAACAATTTATATAAATACGGATATTGGTGTTTCCCCCAATCAGAGCAAAGCTCTGCTGGAAATTCAAAATTCAAATTTTGAAGCAACGCTTCAAATCCCGGGCGCAACGCGCCACGTGTCAGGCGCAGACACATCAGTGCAGCGCCCAAGACAGCGCACCCAATCAGAGCAAAGCTCTATTTTAAGTAAAATTAAAGGAAGCAACGCTTCAGTTGCGCAATCGCTGCGCTGCGCGACGCGTGTCAGCGCAGATGCGCTAGCGCAGTTGCGCTGCACTTTGCGCTGCGTGAGGCGTGTCAGCGCAGTTGCGCTGCGCGACACGTGTCACGTGCTGGGGCGTTTGCGCCAAACAGAATTAAGATTTCAAAGAAATCTTTCTGTTCTTGTCAAAACAAGAAGATTTTCTTCTGTAAAACAGAAGCCCTTGGATCAAAGATCCAACGGTGGGGAAAATTCCCCAAATCACTCAGAGAAAAATCTCTTTAACTAATTTATAGGCACTATAAAAAGGACCCTAGACCTCAATTCAAAGGCATCAACATTTCTTGAAAAATCAAGAGCTTCAAACAGAGAGAACTCTGAGAAAAATTTCAAGAAAAAGGTAAAAACCTTCACAAGAGAGAAGAAATTTCTTCTAATAGATCATTGATCTAAAACCAGATCAATGATCTTCATATAATAAACAGTGCTTTGCACTTCTTATGAACCACTGGTTCTTTAAAACAAGAAGAAAAAAAAATATTTTGCACTTTTATGAACCGTTGGTTCTTGAAATAAAAAGAAAAACTTGTTTTTCTTTGATCTAAATTAGATCAAGGAAACGAATAGTGCTTTGCACTTCTTCTTATGAACCATTGGTTCCTGAATCTGAAAGATTCTTAAATCATAGTGCCTTGCACTTGCAAACTGCGCTGTTGCGCTCTTGGATTGGCGCAAGCCACCAGAGCGCGCCACGTGTCAGCAGCGCATTGCGCTTGCGCGACACGTGTCAGCACTATAAGCGCTTGCGCTCTCTAATTGGCGCAAAGCGCCTGATAAATGCAATGTATTTCCTAAAGGGCCAGGCCCAAGTCAAAAGTCTAAACAGACCAAAAATAATGCTATGCATTATTTAAAGGGGCAGAGCCCAATTGAGAGGTCCAATGGACCAAAACAAATGCTCTGCATTATAATAAAAAGGACAGAGCCCAGTCAAAATGGCCATAAATGCTATGCATCATTTTAAAAAGGGAAAAGCCCAAACAAAGGTCTAACAGGCCAAATGCAAACAAAATGTGGACATTTTCAACTGGACTTAGCCCAATTTTGGCCGTAAGTCCTTAAATTAAATTGACTGAGCAAGATTGCTCTCCTAAATCAATTTACGACCGGTTCGAGGGTACATCTCCGAACTCCCCTGACACCTATCGTTGTAATCCTTCAACGACGTCAGAGAGGTGACGGGTCCCGACGACCACACATCAAGACGGACTGCGGGGTCCTTAAACTCGTGGACCGAAACGTCCTTAAACTAATGTTGGACCGAAACGTCCTTAAACTAATAATGGACCACCACGTCTTTAAACTGGAACATAGACCACCACGTCCCTAAACTGGAATTAATAGGGACCACCATGTCTCTAAACTGGAATATAGACCACCACGTCCCTAAACTGGAATTAATACGGACCACCACGTCCCTAAACTGGAACATAGACCACCACGTCCCTAAACTGGAATGCGGACCACCACGTCTCTAAACTGGAACATGGACCACCACGTCCCTAAACTGGAACATGGACCGCGACATCCTTAAACTACCTATAGACTACTACGTCCCTAAACTGAAACAATAGAGCCTCCAAATGCTCTTTTGCCAAATCTAAACGATCCCGTTTAAGTCGATCTTAGCCCCAAACACGGCTAACGTATCCTTAAACGTTCAAATAGACTATAAAACTCCAAGTCAACTTTGGTTCAAGGGTACATCTCTGAACTCCTATGACACCTGTCATTGTAATCCTTCAACGACGTCAGAGAGGTGACGAATCCCAATGGACATGTATTAAATGGATCCAGACGATCCCGTTAAGTAGATCTTAGTCTCAAACAGGACTAATGTATCCTTAACGAACGTTTAAGTTGATCTTAGCCTCAACACGGCTAACGTATCCTTAAACTAAAACACCAAACCCAAATCTAAGTAAATACGGATTTGGACTAATCCACGTCCTACGGGCGACGGCATAACCTAGTCTCCGTATACAATCCACGGGCAACCACAAACAAAACAAACACACACGACACGAAGTGAAATTCTGGAGAAGGAGAAAGTTGTTACCGCGATGCGGTAGCGTAATTAACTGTAGGGGCTTGCGCCTGCAGGGAAGAGCGTCCCCACAATCAAAAAAACCCCTCAAGCGAGGGGGAGTCTGACGAGTCTGCTACATCGGCCGCATCTGTCTAAACCTCCGATACACGGTGCCATAAATCAACTTGGCATCTTCGGAGAGGTAGACAGATAAAACCAAATAGCATCTGCCCCGAATCCCAGCGTCAGGACCTCGCAGTCTTGTGCACCGTCCTTCGGAAGGGAACAGATTATGGCACGCCCGGTGGGACCTTTTCCTCTTTCCACTCCACACTTCGTGTGTCGTCTTCGCGAACCAATCGCGGTTTGTTAAATGGTTGCCTTCGGATTTTCTAGTTACTAAGATTTGGTCTTTTGCCTGGCGCAGAAATCAAGCATCAATGGCCTCTAACTGCACCAACTGCTCGAAGTGCCACTGCAACGGACGCTCCATCTCCCCCGGAAGTGTAGCATATGGGCCCCAAGCGGCTTCCTTCCTCGCTCTGCCGGTAGAACAGGTGACCCAGGCCACCACCGGCCTGTTTTTCGGGACCATGATCCCGCCTACAAGCTTCTCTATGCCAATACCTGCATCGGAAGTGAACAAGAAGTCGGTCTTCGACCGGCTCACTGCCCCGACGGCCCCTGTCAACGGGTCGCCCACTACCAAACCAACAGCCTCTGTTTTCGCCAGGATGGATCAGAACTCTAAATTGGCTGTCCCAAGGAAGGCAATAACTGCTGCTCCAGAAGTCGTCAAGACGGCTTCCCCTGTCAAAGAGTCAATCTTTTCAAGACTGACAATTCCTGCTCCTGCCCTTGCTCGAGGATCCGTCTTCGACAGGTTGAATATCACCCCTTAAAAGACAACCTCAGTCTTTAAGAGGTTAACACCAGCGGCGCCTCATTCAGACATGGGGCAAAAAGAAGATGTCTTAATCTCCGAGCCAATCCCAACGGCTCGTCGTGCTCGACGTCGCCATTGGCGACGAGTGAGGAAGGCAGGGGGCAACTCCCCCTCAGGGCTAACTCCACCGGCTCCAGTGGTGGAAGTCAACGCTGCTGTTCCAACTGGGAACAGCTTTGAACTACTGAGGAGGGTACGGAAGAACTCTCCAACCGCTACACTGAAAAAATCTCCTCCACCCGCGGAGAGAGTTCCGGAAACAAAACAGGAACAGCCCCCTCAACGGCTGTCTTAAAAAATTTATAAAGTTTGGCGAAGAGTTCAAGACTCCGTAATTGACCCAGATCACTCTCGTCAACAAAAGAAGACGAAGGTGCAAAAAGAAAAAGACCGTCCGATCAAACAGGAAGGATGACAGTCACAAGGGTGCCCACTGCAACGGCCCCTTCAACTTCAATGGACCACAAAAGAAGAAGGCCAGAGAAAACCCCCGCGCCGGCGACAAATATCAGAGGTAGAGAACCCAAACGCCCTAAGTCAGGGGGCATTGTAGTTCATACCGTCTATGTGGCGTCTGGTAAAGAGGACAGTCGCATATCTACGGGTCATCGACCACTTACGCGATCAGTGACCAAGGCGCAGGAGCAGCAGCAGAAGCTCCAAGAGATGATGAACGCTATGGCCGCACTTACAGGGCCAAAAGAAAACCCTGAAACGTCCTCGGATGAACGCCAGGAGGAAGAAACCGACGCCGGATTCCTTCGTCGAATACTAGAGAAGAAGGACAAAGAGGCTGCTGAACAAGCAGCCAACATACAGCGTATGGGCCTCCTCTTCCAAGACATGATAGGGATGATGATACAACAAGATCCCCCGGCTGAAGAGCCTCCAATCGTCCTTGGAGACGATAGGGGAGAGACATCAAATCCTCCGCCAGCTCTGTCAACGGCTAAAGAGGATACAATCTCTAAAGCTGATTTGGACAAGTACATAGCCCAACAAATACGGGTTCATCATGCGACAGAAGCAGCCGGCCAGGTCGTAAAAACAGGGCGTCCATATCCAAGTTGGTACGACCAAATCAAGTACCCGCCAGGTTACACAATTCCCAAGTTTCATGTCTACAAGGGGACGGGCAATCCTCACCAGCATGTTGCCCAGTTCAGAGCACTCTGCGGCAACACCGGCAGTGACGACAAGCTGTTGCTTGGCCAGTTTGTTGGAAGCTTATCAGATACGGCGTTCAAGTGGTACTCTGAGCTCCCGAACGACTCTATTAAGACCTTCGTGGTGATGGAGCTGCTGTTTACTCAGCGTTTTGCAAGCGCCATTGAACGCACTCCGATGACGGCACTGATTAACGCCAGGGTAAAGCCAGGCGAGACGTGGGTTCAATATGCTATACGGTGGCGGAACTTATGGTCGAAGTGCGAGCAGCGCATTGAAGAAGCTCCAGCGGTGGGTATGTTTGTGGGAACCCTTGATCCGCAATCAACCATCTCGCAATTTATGATGTTTTTCAAGCCGACTACCTTCCAAGCCTTGATTGACAAGCTAGCGCAAATGGATCAGATGGGCCATAAACCCCCTGTTCCAAAGCCGGACTCCCGAAATGACAAAGGGAAGGGAAAAGCGATCGTTGTCGCTAATGCTCAACAATAACCGAGCGACTCGAAGCCGGTTGTTCGTCAAAATAATATGCGTCCGTATGTAGCCCTTGAGGAGAGGATGGGACGTTCTTACTCTTTTCCCCGCGATAAAACGAGAAGGTTATTCGAGCTGGCGTTGCGCAACCGACTCATAAATCTGCCGGATCCAAAACGTCCGTTGCAACCAAGTGATGTCAATGAGCCCAACTATTGTCCTTATCATCGAGTACTGGGCCATCCGATCGAAGATTGCTGCGTTTTCAAAAATTGGCTTGAAAACCAGTACCGACAGGGCAAATTCGCGTTATCTGACAAATGGAAGGTGAATCCCCCGCAACCCCACACCTCTAAGGGGACGAATACGCCGGGGGCAACATACTCCGTCGTTGAAGAAACTCCTTGGGAGGTTGTATTATTAGCCAAGACAAAAAGGATGCTAAACGATCTTCAGACATGTCCAGCGATTAGGTGGAAGAACCCGTTGGAACCGCAGGTCATTGAGGGGACTTTGAAGCCACGTACAACTCTAAAAACCGATGGTGGTGGCTCAAGCACTCGCAACCAGCCGTCAAAATCTTCGAAAAAGAAGAAGAAATCTAAGAAGCCCATAAAGCCTGGCGACAAGCGCACGGACTTGCAAAAACAAATTGACGCGCTGGAGGAATACAACCAGAAGGCACGGACTCCCGTTACATTCCAAGAGTTCCTTAATCACGTCCTTCAAGAGGAAGATGAAGGAGAAAGTTCATCTGATGAATCTAAAGAACGCGTGGCGAGCTGTCATGTGATTTCCCATTCGTTCATAAACGATGAAGAGACTTCTTATACTGAAACGCTGGGGGCAGATACCAAATCAAAAATTCCGGGGCCATCAGATGAAGTGATTGACGCATTCCTTAATGAAGCTCGGTTGAAAAGTAAAGCTGATCAAGAACGCGAGACAGCTATATTTGAAAGGGCCAAGCGCCAGCGACTTGATGAAAGAGTTGAGATGATCCCGCTGGAGCAAAACACCTCCACAACCGAAAAAAGCCAATTCAAGATGACGAAAAGGTTTGCTAAGGCCATATCAATGGGCATGAAGCTACCATCCTCCGAAGGAAACATCACCGGTGAATTGGAAATGCACCCCTCCTATTGCTTATATCATCAGAAGGTTTCGCACCCCACTCAAGAGTGCAGAGCTTTCGATAGATGGTGGAAAGGATACGTTGCTCATCGACAACGCTTTAAACGAGAGAAGCGCAAAACTCGTCGGGAGCGGAAAAATACGACCGAAGAGCTTAAAAGAACTACTGGCGATTGTCGCGTGGTTAACACCGGCGGGTCACAAGTGCCTACGTTCGGGAGCGATTCTGATGAAGAGCTGGAACTTGCCCCTCTCTTTAAAGAGTCCACTTCGGGAAAAGAAGAAGAGCCGAAGGTCTGCGAAAATATCCGGCTGCGGAATCGTACGCTGCCTGAAAAGAATCACGGACCCTCAAACAGAAAAGATAAAGGGAAATAAAAGGTCTCCGAAGATATCATCTTAGATGACCAAGTGGTGGAAGAGCTAAGTGCCATGGACCCGCCAAAGAGGAATAAGGTGGATTACAACGTCTTAACGCATCTGAGGAAGCTACCGTCACAGCTCAACATTCTTGATGCCCTTTTGCTATCAAAGGAGGCGAGAGATTCGTTAATCAAGGCACTACAGGATCCGGAACAATTCCAAGCTTTCCTAACTGAAGAAAAGATGAAGGATGAATTGGAGGAAGTACACACGGCCGATATCGCTTTTGGTGATGAAGACCTTCTCCTTGGGACGTGCGAACACAATCGCCCCCTCTATGTCTCAGGATACTGCCACGATATAAAGATAGGCAAAATCCTGATCGACAATGGATCCTCTGTTAATCTCCTCAATGTGCGGGTGTTAAAAGAAATCTGCATGAGCGTCCAGCACCTTGCTCGTGACAAGATCACCATCTCCGGGTTCGACTCCCAGTCATCAAGAACTCTTGGGTCTGTGATACTGACGCCACGCTTCGGGCTACTCGTCACGGACATTAAGTTCCACGTCATAAACGCCAAGACATGCTACAACGCTTTGCTCGGCCGACCATGGTTACACGAGTACAACATCATCCCTTCTACGCAACATCAGTGTATTAATTATTTTAAGGATGGTTTCGAGTATACCGTGACGAGAGAACTGAACCCGTTCTCTGTGAACGAGGTCCGCAAATATGAAGATGCCAAATACTTCTTGTCACGCCCCGCTTCCCAGAGTACGCTAAAATGGGCACGTGACATAGCCAACCATGCTACCTGTGGGTAGGAAGCATCCATCCACAGTCGCATTACGGCTGTAGAGATATCAAGAACAAAATAAAACTATCTAAACATGTCCATAATCCAAGATAAATCATGAGTCAAGAATAAATAAATGCGGAAGCGAAAAATCCAATACAAAATAACTGGAATGTATGTCCCATAATGCGGGCTCACATCAGGAAATAAATACAGGAAAGAAAACTAACTACTGCTGACACTCACAGCTCAGCCTGTCGGCTGAAGTACTCCTGCTCGGACTCCAACAGTGGTACGGAATCTGGGCCATGCAAAACCCAGACGTTAGCGCGTCAAGTCATCAAGCAATATATACGAACAGTGTAGCAGGCAATGCAACATAAACATGAATAAAACAAGAATAATAATAATATAAGTCAGAGCAGTGCAGGGTAAAAGTGCAGTGGGTAAACTAAACTGTTCTATCAGGTTTTCTGTTCTAAAGTCTTTGAAACCAAATAATGTAATCATCATCGTAACTCGTCGGTAGTTATTCCGTAACGCCCGGAAAGACGGCAAACAATAGGGATTCCGTAACGCCCGGAAAAACGACAAACAATGGGTATTCCGTAACGCCCGGAAAAACGGCAAACAATGGGTATTCCGTAACGCCCGGAAAAACGGCAAACAATAGGATGGCCCTTGGAGTTACATTCGGTTACAATACTGATTTCCCCATACCCTCAAGTTATATGTGTAAGTCAAGTCAGGTATCCCGTAATCAAGAAACTAATGCCAACACAGAATCAGGTAAACATGTTTGTCTGGATAGACAACAGGAACGGTCCATGAGGACTACATGTCAGGTTCGTTGGTATTAGACACAAGATTGGGTAACGGTCAGGTCATGGTATATCAGGTCAAGTCAAGCAGTATACGGTACCATGTTGGGTCAAGCACTATGTATGTAGCAAGTCAGGTCAAGAAGTAAGCGATATCATATGTGTATTCACAATCAGTTATATAATCAAACATGGTTATCAACAACATGATATAAGCAATGAATTAAGCAATAGGCAGATGCACTCAGTTTGCGGTACAGTTATCAGTTGTATCACAGAGATGATTTCAATGTTATGCGAATGCAGTATGACAATTATGGCATTTTAATCATGTTAACAAGTATAAGAACTTTAGAGGTGCAATGATTTATATAAAGGTTCAATACAGCTATTACAGGTTAAAATGCATACGAGTGTCCGAATGGAGTAAAACGATAAATAAAGTTCCAATGGCTACGTCATTAGTGAAAATGTAATTAAAATATATAACTGTGATTATTAGGTTCAATTGCAAACTGTAGGTTCCAAGTTTAAAGATAAAATGATATATATACAATATTGTACATGAAAATGAGAAATGATCGTACCAAAGTTAGATTTACGGGTTTAGGGTGTCATAATATATATGTAGATATTATTTAGCATGTAGCAAGGGGTACTTGCCTCGACGGGTCGCGAACCGGGAAAAACGGAACGTACAACGTCGGCGGGGAAACTCGCGACGGGCGCACGGTTCACGGAATGAACTCAAACGACGAACAATGGAACCACACGGGTCGGGGCACCTCGCTGGAACATCGGGTCACGTCGTCGGTATCGTCGGATTCCGGCCAAATTGTGAACAGTGAATGATCAAGTTTGCGACAAGAAAAGAAAGGAAAGTTAAAGAAGAAAGGAAGGAGGGTGGAGAAGGGAAGGATACTCACTGTGGATTGAAGGGGGCCGTGACGGTGTCGACCGGGCTCCGGCGGACCACCTACAGGCAACAATGGCCAAACACGAAACGGGGAAAAAGAATTAGTGAAACGAGGGAGGAAGGAAGGAGAAAGAAGGAGAGGAGAAGAAGATATTTACCTAGGGGTTTGCACGAAGTCGGGGGCGGATTGAGATTGCCGGCGGCGACCCCACGTGGAGTAGGCGGTGTGCAGGTGCCTCGTGCAGGCACTCGGGAAAGAGGGGAGAGGGGGAAGGAGGTGCGGCGGCTGCGACGAGGGCGATGAGGCGAAGATTCTGGTGACGGTGGTGTCGGCGTTGGGGCTGCGGCGGCGAGGAGGGAGGCAACGGTTAGGGTTGCACGATGGGTTAGGTTACGTGAAGGGAAAATATATATGAGTGGGAGAGAGAGATATATAGGGGAGAGAGAGAGAGAGAGAGAAATACAGGAGAGGGAGAGGAGAGAGACGGGGGAGAGAGAGAGAGGAGAGAGATAGAGAGAGACGGGGGAGAGAGAGAGGAGAGAGATAGGTAAGGAGGCCCACGGGAGTAAAGGGTTCTCTGATTAGTTGGTGCAGTTAAATGAGAAAGATTTAAGAATATTAGAAATCTTAAACAGTTAAATAATATATAAGATTGTTAAAGAATGAAATATACGAATAGTTTAGAATATATTAAAATTTGGGATTTTGGCGCAAAGTAAAACATTTCCAAATCGTGCCCGGGTCGGGTCCAAAAATTTGAAATTGAAATAATAGAATTTTAAGCGGGATCCAAAAGTGAAAATGAAGTATTTTATGATCAAAAAGTATACCCCCAAAACGGACACACGTATGTGCACGTAGCCATCCAAACTCGCCCGTTTCACTGAACGGGACGAGAACACGATGCACGGACGCTACAACAAGGTTAGGGGTGTCAAGTAGGCCAAGATGAATATTTTTAATTTTATTTTAGATGCCAAAATTTGTTATATGCAGAAATGAATTTGCCGGGTAAAAATTACAGTAAGTAACAATCAAGCAAGATACATGAAATGAAGGTCACACTCCATTCAAACGGTAACTGAAATTAGTAGCATTGGGCTCGGGTGTTACATTATACCCAACTACAAAAAGAATTTCGTCCTCGAAATTCCAAGAATATAAAGATAGAAAACTACAAGAAAAGGTGAGGAAACTTCTGCCGGATTTCAACTTCTCGTTCCCAAGTGGACTCTCCATGCGAGCGATTACCCCAAGAAACAAGCACAAGGGGGATCACCTTGTTCTTAAGAACCCTCTTCCCTTCGATCCACGATTTCAATCGGTCGCTCCTCAAAAGTCAAGTCTTCTCGTACTGTTAGCTCCGAATGATCCAATACGTGCGTTTCATCTCGAACATATCTTCGTAGTTGAGATACGTGAAACACATCGTGCACATTCGCCAAGGACTGTGGTAACGCCAAACGATACGCTACCTCACCAACAGGCTCCAAGATTTCAAAGGGTCCAACAAATCGAGGATTAAGCTTTCCTCGGCTTCCAAAACGAATCACCCCTCTAGTCGGTGATATCTTCAAGAATACCAAATCACCCACGGCGAATTCTAGAGGTCTTCTTACGTGTCTGCCCAACTCTTCTGTCGGTCTTGTGCTGCCTTCATATGATTTCTGATAGTGTTAACCTTCTCAACTGTCTGCACAACCCAAACTGGTGCCAAAATCTTCGTTCACCGACATCGTCCCAACAAACAGGTGAACGGCATTTACGACCATACAAAGCTTCAAATGGAGCCATCTGGATAGTTGCCTGAAAACTGTTGTTGTAAGAAAACTCCACCAACTGTAGATGATCCTCCCATGAACCCTTGAAGTCCAACATGCATGCTCTCAACATATCCTCAAGAGTTTGGATCGTTCTCTCCGACTGACCATCAGTTTGAGGATGATAAGCTATGCTAAAGTTCAATCGAGTACCCAAACTTTCCTATAAACTCCGCCAAAAGTGTGATAAGAACCGAGTGTCCCAGTCGGACACGATGCTCACCGGTATTCCATGCAATCTTACAATCTCTTGCATGTACCGCTCTGCCAAAATCTCTGTTGATTGACCAACCCGAAAAGGAAAGAAGTGAGCTGTCTTGGTCAACCGATCGACAATCACCCATACTGCACTGTTGCCTCATATTAATCCCCTTCTGTGTGAATACATACTTCATGCTCTTAAGATCAGTAAAACTTCGACCCTTTCGCCCAAAAGGTAGTGTCTCCAAATCTTCAAAGCGAAAATCACAGCCGCAGTTCCAAGTCATGAGTTAGATAATTCTTCTCATGGGTCTTCAACTGTCTCGATGTGTATGCTACAACCTTCCCATGCTGCATCAAAACACATCCCAATCCTTTCCCAGACGCGTCGCTGTGAATCACCAATCCTTCGGAATTGTCTGGCATGGTCAGAATAGGGGAGGTTATCAACTTCTGCTTCAACGTCTCAAAAGCTAACGCACATTTGTCCGTCCATACAAAAGGTACCTCATTGCGCGTAAGCTTGGTCAACGGCTCCACCAGACGAGTAAATTTCTCCACAAATCTCCTGTAATATCCGGCGAGTTCAAGAAAACTTCTTATCTCCGCAACATTCTTTGGAATCGGCCAATCTCGTACTGCTGCAATCTTTTCTGGATTGACGGCAATTCCATCGCCAGACACAACATGCCCCAAAACTTTACTTCCTCTAGCCCAAACCCGCACTTACTCATCTTCGCATACAATTTCTCTTGTCTCAACGTTTGCAGTGCGATCTTCAAATGCTCAGCATGCTCTTCAAAACTCTTCGAGTAAACCAGAATGTCGTCAAAGAACACCACAATAAACTGATCCAAGAATGGTGAAAAGATTCGGTTCATCAAGTCCATGAATACTGCCGGCGCATTCGTTACTCCGAAGGGCATCACTAAGTACTCGTAATGTCCATACCGAGTTCGGAACGCCGTCTTGCAAATATCTTCTGCTTTCACTCGGACCTGATGATATCCGGATCGCAAATCCAGCTTCGAGAATACCCCCGCGCCACTAAGCTACTCAAAAGTCCTCCAATGCGAGGGATAGGGTACTTGTTCTTAGTAGTCACCCGGTTTAATTCTCGATAGACGATGCACATTCTTCTTGTGCCATCCTTCTTCTTTCCTAGAAGAACTGGAGCTCCCCAAGGCGAGTTACTGCTTCGAATCCAACCATTCTCAAGCAATTCAGCAACCTGCTCCTTGACTTCTTCCAATTCTACTGGTGCCATAGGGTAATACGCTTTAGATACTGGCGCTGCACCAGGAATAAGATCAATTGCGAACTCCACGTCTCGTTTCGGCGGTAAATCCGATATATCTTCAAACACGTCCATAAAATCACGAACAACAGCTGGCTCTCCACTTTTATCAACCTTCATTGATGCAAGAATATCATTTGTCGGCCTAGCCCTAAACTCGACTGGCCCGACAGAACTGCTTCCTCAAAACAACCTCTGGATGTCCGGGAATCTGGAATTCTCTTTCTTTACTCTAAGCTTAATGTGAGCGTGGAAAGTGCCGAGAAAATCCATTCCCAAGACGATTTCACAATTGCCGGTAACAAACACCAAGGAATCTGCAATTAACTCCCGACCGCCAACAATAACAGAACAATCCTTATATCTTCTACTAGTTAAGATTTTCCCTTTCCCAATTTGTATGTCCCAAAACTAAACAGGGTCGTGCAATCCTTCGAGTGTATAGTAATAAACTTGGACGACATAAAACAATGGGATGCACTAGAATTGAATAACGCTAATGCGAGAAAACAAAGATCCAGTAGGGTACCTGAAACGACTTCCTCTGGAGCTTTAACCTTTTCAGCCGTCAGGGTAAAGGTTCGAGCTTGATTGGGTCCTCGAGTTATCAGCTTCTGCTCCTGAAACTGTCTCTGCGGTGGCTTCTGAGTATCTTCCTTTAACCGTAGCTTCGACGGGCAAGTATCAATGGTGTGATCCGCTGATCCGAAAATAAGACAAAGTCCAAGCCTCTTACGACAATCTTTGCGATAATGACCCGGTCGCTGGCAGTAATCGCACACCACTCTTCCCTTATGCTCGGGAAAAACTGGCCTCTTCATTGGTACAACGCCATGTCTGTCCACCGGAATACCCTTGTGTCCATGTACTCGATTTGGTGCAAATGTTGGCTTCCGTGCTGTAACTGCTGGCTGCGATGTGCCCCCGGTCTTCATAGTTAGCCTCTGCTGCTCTCGGGCTGCTGTAAGTACTTGTGAGAAAGTGGTCAAACCCAGGGAGACAATCTGCCTCTGGATGTCCACATCCAAACTGCGCATGAACCTTCTTTCCCTATCAGCATTGTTGGCAACCAAAGGTCCAGCGAATCTACTGAGCCGCGTCCACTCAGCTGCATGCACATCTTCAGGTGCGCCGTTCTGCTTCAAGCTGACGAATTTTTCCTCCATTTCCTCCCGTGCAGTCCGCGGGAAGAACTTTTCCAAGAAACTTTTCGAGAAATCCGCCCAACTGATCGGCTTGGGCAAGCGGGTCTCTTCAACAAGCCACCATTCCCGGGCGTAGTCTACCAACTGGATGCGTACCACATCCACCTTCTTATCCTCTGGGATCTGTGCCGCTACAAGTAAATTCTCCGTATCAACCAGCCACTGTTCCGCTGGCAAAGGCTCCTCCAGGCCAGTGAAGACAGACGGACCCAGTCTCCTGAAATCCGCCACGGTACCCACACGATCCACTGGTCTGGCCACAACACTGCTCATGGACTGCTGAACGGTCCACAAACCTTCTTGGAATGATTCCGCTTGCTGCTGGATCAGCTCGGTCTGTCTCTTTTGATTCTCCAGCATTCCTCTTATCACTCCAAGCATGGCGGCTTCGTCCACACGCCTTTGGTACGTCTTCAAATTCTTACCTGCCATATTCCTGAAATCAAAATACCCAACATTAGCATGATGATAGATTCGAAATATAGATCAAGGCTAGAACTCCAAGTTACTTAAATAGAGTGTCGCATTGTAACTATGCCGCGGTATCATAGCCACAATTACATAACTCCACCCAAGTCGCCTAAGTCCTAGAGATAACAAGGAATCAGGTTTTCGAGTCGATATGCAAAGGAAGTTTGCATATCGTAAAAGATGCGATCAGGAAGAATGTGATTCAAGAATGGTAAAACGGCAAGGTGGCAGGACATGTTTCCTAAACACGGGTATTCTGATTCATGTATTGGGTACAATACCCAACTACAAAAGAATCAACCCGACTAACCTATGGCTCTGATACCAAAAGAACCATGTCACGCCCCGCTTCCCAGAGTACGCTAAAATGGGCACGTGACATAGCCAACCATGCTACCTGTGGGTAGGAAGCATCCATCCACAGTCGTATTACGGCTGTAGAGATATCAAGAACAAAATAAAACTATCTAAACATGTCCATAATCCAAGATAAATCATGAGTTAAGAATAAATAAATGCGGAAGCGAAAGATCCAATACAAAATAACTGGAATGTATGTCCCATAATGCGGGCTCACATCAGGAAATAAATACAGGAAAGAAAACTAACTACTGCTGACACTCACAGCTCAGCCTGTTGGCTGAAGTACTTCTGCTCGGACTACAACAGTGGTACGGAATCTGGGCCCTGCAAAACCCAGACGTCAGCGCGTCAAGTCATCAAGCAATATATACGAACAGTGTAGCAGGCAATGCAACATAAACATGAATAAAACAAGAATAACAATAATATAAGTCAGAGCAGTGCAGGGTAAAGTGCAGTGGGTAAACTAAACTGTTCTATCAGGTTTTCTGTTCTAAAGTCTTTGAAACCAAATAATGTAATCCTCATCGTAACTCGTCGGTAGTTATTCCGTAACGCCCGGAAAGACGGCAAACAATAGGTATTCCGTAACGCCCGGAAAAACGGCAAACAATGGGTAATCCGTAACGCCCGGAAAAACGGCAAACAATAGGTATTCCGTAACGCCCGGAAAAACAGCAAACAATAGGATGGCCCTTGGAGTTACGTTCGGTTACAATACTGATTTCCCCATACCCTCAAGTTATATGTGTAAGTCAAGTCAGGTATCCCGTAATCAAGAAACTAATGCCAACACAGGAACAGGTATACAGGTTTGTCTGGATAGACAACAGGAACGGTCCATGAGGACTACATGTCAGGTTCGTTGGCATTAGACACAAGATCAGGTAACGGGTCAGGTCATGGTACATCAGGTCAAGTCAAGCAGTATACGGTACCATGTTGGGTCAAGCACTATGTATGTAGCAAGTCAGGTCAAGAAGTAAGCGATATCATATGTGTATTCACAATCAGTTATATAATCAAGCATGGTTATCAACAACATGATATAAGCAATGAATTAAGCAATAGGCAGATGCACTCAGTTTGCGGTACAGTTATCAGTTGTATCACAGAGATGATTTCAATGTTATGCGAATGCAGTATGACAATTATGGCATTTTAATCATGTTAACAAGTTTAAGAACTTTAGAGGTGCAATGATTTATATAAAGGTTCAATACAGCTATTACAGGTTAAAATACATACGAGTGTCCGAATGGAGTAAAACGATAAATAAAGTTCCAATGGCTACGTCATTAGTGAAAATGTAATTAAAATATGTAACTGTGATTATTAGGTTCAATTGCAAACTGTAGGTTCCAAGTGTAAAGATAAAATGATATATATACAATATTGTACATGAAAATGAGAAATGATCGTACCAAAGTTAGATTTACGGGTTTAGGGTGTCATAATATATATGCAGATATTATTTAGCATGTAGCAAGGGGTACTTGCCTCGACGGGTCACGAACCGGGAAAAACGGAACGTACAACGTCGGCGGGGAAACTCGCGACGGGCGCACGGTTCACGGAATGAACCCAAACAACGAACAATGGAACCACACGGGTTGGGGCATCTCGCTGGAACGTCGGGTCACGTCGTCGGCATCGTCGGATTCCGACCAAATTGTGAACAGTGAATGATCAAGTTTGCGACAAGAAAAGAAAGGAAAGTTAAAGAAGAAAGGAAGGAGGGTGGAGAAGGGAAGGATACTCACTGTGGATTGAAGGAAACGGGGAAAGAGAATTGGTGAAACAAGGGAGGAAGGAAGGAGAAAGAAGGAGAGGAGAAGAAGATATTTACCGAGGGGTTTGCACGAGGTCGGGGGCGGATTGAGATCGCCGGCGGCGACCCCACGAGGAGTAGGCGGTGTGCAGGTTCCTCGTGCAGGCGCTCGGGAAAGAGGGAATAGGGGGAAGGAGGTGCGGCTGCTGCGACGAGGGCGATGAGGCGAGGATTCTGGTGACGGTGGTGCCGGCGTTGGGGCTGCGGCGGCGAGGAGGGAGGCAGCGGTTAGGGTTGCGTGATGGGTTAGGTTACGTGAAGGGAAAATATATATGAGTGGGGGAGAGAGATATATAGGGGAGAGAGAGAGAGAAATACAAGAGAGAGAGAGGAGAGAAACGGGGGAGAGAGAGAGGAGAGAGATAGAGAGAGACGGGGGGGAGGGGAGAGGAGAGAGATAGGTAAGGGGGCCCACGGGAGTAAAGGGTTCTCTGATTGGTTGGTGGAGTTAAATGAGAAAGATTTAAGCATATTAGAAATCTTAAACAGTTAAATAATATATAAGATTGTTAAAGAATGAAATATACGAATAGTTTAGAATATATTAAAATTTGGGATTTTGACGCAAAATAAAACATTTTCAAATCGCGCCCGGGTCGGGTCCAAAAATTTGAAATTGAAATAATAGAATTTTAAGCGGGATCCAAAAGTGAAAATGAAGTATTTTATGATCAAAAAGCATACCCCCAAAACGGACACACGTACGTGCACGTAGCCATCCAAACTCGCCCGTTTCACTGAACGGGACGAGAATACGACGCACGGACGCTACAACAAGGTTAGGGGTGTCAAGTAGGCCAAGATGAATATTTTTAATTTTATTTTAGATGCCAAAATTTGTTATATGCAGAAATGAATTTGCCGGGTAAAAATTACAATAAGTAACAATCAAGCAAGATACATGAAATGAAGGTCACACTCCATTCAAACGGTAACTGAAATTAGTAGCATTGGGCTCGGGTGTTACACTTCTTACCGGATTTCGAAGACACGGAGAAGTATCACAAGCCGGAGAACAAAGCTAACGCCACCATCCCTGTCTTCGGCAGTGATACTGAGGAAGAAGAGGAGATAGTGTATTCGGGTCCACCCCAACACGACAAGCCACGACCGTCCGCTCCTACGTTGATCTTTGGTAGCGACTCGGAAGATGAGATCCATGCTGTATTCTCTGCTCGACCTTCAATACGAACGTCTGCTGACGAAGAGCAAAGTCTACAAGTCGCCATGATACCGCTTAAACACCGTAAAGAACTGGATGCATTTGATATTTACAATGTAGAAGAGCTACAAACGTTCTATATCCCTCCCAGGCGAAAAAGCGAAAAAGCAATTCTATTCTACCGCTCTGAAGAAACCAAAGTGGAGAAAGAAATCTGGCATGGCGCGGATCCTATACTCGACAGGCTTCAGCCTATCCGTCTTCCCAGATATTATACGGAAGGTTTGAAAAAGCTGCTGAAACGCCAGGGGGATATCCTTCATGCAGACCGTTCGAAAAGCCAAATTCTATGACAAAGTCTGGAACGTTCCCGGGACTCAACGCAAACTGCCTAATGGGAGAATGGAGACAAAAGGACTTGGATACATCCGGTCAAAGAAACGAGAGCTACTAAACAGCTGCTATGTCATGTATGACTTTGATGAAGAAGCGGATGCTCAATGGGAGGGCGCTAATCCTGAGACAGTAAAAGGTGGCGATGCAAAAGTGCTCAATCCGCCGTTCGAAGAACAAATGGATAAATTTATAAGGGACGCGGGTCAAAAAGTCCGGGGCGATCATAATCGCGAGATGGTCATCTACGAGAGAGCCAAAATGCAACGCCTTCTCCAACAAGCCGTGAAAGATGAAAATGCCGCTCCTTGTCAACCTGTTATAAAGAAGGCTCGACGCAAAAGCAGAAATAAGTCGAAAAGCCAAAAAGACGCTCAACAGCAATGAAGCGGGGCTAAAAGGCCACGCAAGCGGGAACCAAGCGGTTCCGATCTATCCCTCGTGAGAAAAATGGATCGAGCATACTCGTCTCCGCGAGACAAGACGAAGAAGATACTTGATCTTGCTCTAAAACATCAAATGCTTACACTGTCGGAGTCTAAACACCCCGAACAAGCGGGCGAGGTCTCACACCTAAACTATTGCTCTTATCACCGAGTGGTAGGGCATCCTCTCGAGGACTGCTTCACCTTCAAGAATTGGGTCGAAAATCAGTATCAGCTTGGCAAGTTCGCTCTGTCCGACAACTGGAGGGTAGCGCCGCCACAGAGGCACGAACCCAAGGTCATGGAAGAAAAACCAGTCCCACATTGGGATTGGAAGCGAATTCGTACTTGTCACGTGATAACGATGTCAAAAGAAGAGCCCGAGAACATGGACGACCTTCCCTGGTGCTTCGAAAACAGCAACGACGAGGTAATCTCAGAATTTCCACCAGCGCCAAAAGAGCTAGAAGATGGAATTCATACCACTGCAGATAACCTTAAGAAAATTGAGTTGGGAACGACAAATGACCCGCGACCGACATTCATCAGCGAGCTGCTATCTGAAAAAAGGATGGCTGCGTTAAAGGACGTGCTTCTACAGCATAGAGATTGCTTCGTATGGAACTATTCCGAGATGCCGGGAAATCGCTGTGCATAGATTGGCGATCAGGACGTCAAACCAGTCAAACAAGCGCCGAGAAGAATGCGGCTCGAGCTTGAGATGAGTATCAATGCCGGGGTCAAGAAGCTGATCGACTCTGGCTTCATCCAGGAAGTTCAATATCCTGAATGGATCGCCAACATCATCCCGGTGATGAAGAAAAATGGGACGGTGCGCATATGCGTGGACTTTCGGGATCTTAATAAAGCCTGCCCGAAGGATGATTTCCCAGTACCAGTCACCGAACTGATGATAGACAATACGTCCACTCATAAGGTTTTCTCCTTCATGGACGGCTCGTCAGGATATAATCAGATAAAGATGAATCCCGAAGACCAGAAGCACACCGCCTTCAGGACTCCTCTGGGAATATTCTGTTACAAGGTGATGCCCTTCGGTCTAAAGAACGCCGGTGCCACCTACCAAAGGGCCATGACGAAGATCTTCGATGACCTTATACACGAAATCGTCGAATGCTATATCGACGATCTCGTGGTTAAAAGCAAATCATACGAGAAACATCTCGAGCATTTGAAGACCGTATTTCAACGCCTTCGGCAATACAACTTGAAGATGAACCCTCTCAAGTGTGCATTCGGAGTTTCCTCGGGTAAATTCCTGGGATTTATCGTCCGACACCGAGGTATCGAAATAGATCCGTAAAAAATCAAGGCGATCGTGGAGATGCCTCCGCCAAGGACTCTCAAACAGCTACGGTCTCTCCAAGGGAAGCTCGCGTATGTACGGCGATTTATAGCCAACCTTTCAGGAAAGTGCCATCCTTACAGCCACCTGATGAAGAAGGGAACCCCGTTCGTCTGGGACCAAAAATGCCAAAGCGCGCTAGACGAGATCAAACAATACCTGCAGAACCCGCCGGTGTTGGCTGCTCCGGTCAAGGGAAAACCCCTCATTCTTTATACAACCGCCCTCGAAGGTTCCTTAGGCGCATTATGGGAACAAGAGAACGATCAAGGGAAGGAAAGAGCACTCTACTACTTAAGTCGAGTCCTGCTGGGGGCAGAAAGCAACTACTTCCCCATTGAAAAACACTGCCTGGCGTTGATCTTTGCGATAACAAAGCTCAGGCACTATGCGTTGGCGCATGAGGTCCATCTCATTTCAAAGGTAGACCCTCTTAAGTATTTGATGTCGAAGGCCAGATTGACGGAACGACTCGCTAAATGGGCCCTGCTCTTGATGGAGTTCTCGATAACATATCAACCTCTCAAAGCAGTGAAAGGCCAGGCCATCGCCGACTTCCTCGCTGAGCATCCGATACCGGCCGACTCTCCTTTAAACTGCGATCTTCCAAACGAACATGCGTTTGATGTGATCGACGGTGATAATACCCGATGGGAGCTTTATTTCGACGGAGCATCTTCCGTGAAGAAGCGCAAACAAAGTACCCCTATAATCAAATCGGGGGTAGGACTCATCTTTGTAACTCCACAAGGAGGGATAATGCGCTACGCGTTCTCTCTGACGGAGCCGAGGACAAACAATGAAGCCGAATATGAAGCTCTGATAGCAGGCCACGAGATCTCCATCGATATGGGGATTGAAAACCTCCTCATATATGGAGACTCCCAACTGGCCGTTAGTCAAGTAAACGGCGACTACCAAACGTGCAAACAGGAGCTGGTGAAGTACGGCAAAAAGGTGCAGCAACTGTTGACCCAAATTCCCTCCTATACTTTGGAAAACATACCGCGCACGGAAAACAGCAAAACAGACACGTTGGCCAAACTTGCTACAGAACTGGCTGACGAGAACCTCGATGACGTTAGAATCGTGGTATAAAGCCGTCGGGTGCTTGCCCCAGCAGAAATATCTCCGGAATCATCCGAAGAAAAAGAAGCGAGCGAGCAGACGACCCTGCAAGTAAAAGATTGGGAAAATACCGAGGATTGGAGAGAAGTCTTAGACTACTTTAAATCCCGCCGAATGCCTGAAGAAGCGTCCGCAAGACATCAGCTCACGAAACGAGCTCTGTCTTTTGCCTTCGTCAACGATACTCTGTACAAGAGGTCGTTTGATTCTCTATGGCTGAGATGTCTCGGACCTGACGAAGCGAAAAGAGTCCTTCAGGAAGTTCACAATGGACTCTGCGGTTCTCATCAAGCGGGCCCGAAGATGAAATTGAAGATTAAACGGATGGGCTACTACTGGCCCACGATGATCCAGGACTGCCTCAAATATGCGAAGCAATGCCACTCATGCCAAATTCATGGGGACTTCATCCACCAACATCCAAATCCACTACATCCAACGATGGCTAGCTGGCCATTCGAAATGTGGGGAACTGACATGGTCGGTGCCATCGAACCAGCATCGTCTAGAGGACATCGTTTTATCCTAGCGACGACTGATTACTTCTCCAAATGGGCAGAGGCAATACCGCTGAGAGAAGTTAAGACGGAGAATATTCTCCATTTCTTCAAGACGCACGTCATATATCGGTTTGGAACGCCAAGACGGATCATCTCCAATAACGGGACAGCCTACAGAAGCCACAAGATCAGTCGCTTCGCGCAACAGCACAATATAGACTGGAGATATTCCTCGGTTTATAATCCGCGAGATAACGGTCTAGTTGAAGCTCCGCACAACATAGGGATTGGCACGCTTTCGGGAAGAACATAGAATAGTAGAGGATCCAGCATGCAGGACACGGCGATCATTAGAAATTCACGAATTAGAGATGCTGTAATATACTCTTTCCCATAACTTCTCATACCAGACCAACCTACTGAAATGCAAATAGGGATCAGAAATGTGGTCAATATCACGAAGAATAATGAAAGACCGTCTATACCCATATAAAAATGGATGTTTTCATAAGGAAGCCATCGAAGGCTTTCCACAAATTGAGATTTGGCCGTAGAAGGATCGAATTGTATCCGAGGAACAGGGGGATACAAAAAAGTAATAAGAGAAGCGCACAGACCAATCAATCGTATCGGTCGTATTCTTGAATTTGGAATGAAAAGAGGAGTAATGCTTCCTAGCACAGGACACAGAATAGGACCACTTAGATCGGAATAGCATTCACAGAAATGTTCTAACATAGAGTAGAATCGAACATGGAAAAGATTAGTTGACAACAGTCAAAAGATGGGGCGCCGAATTACTATACAAACAATAGGGGTCTTTCTATGCAAGTCAGCTGACCTTCAACAAAACTTTGACAAAGATCATGAAGAAAACGGTGTCCCGAAATAAGAAAGACTGGCACGAGAGGCTGCAAGAAGCTCTCTGGGCATATCGAACTACGTTCAAGACGGCCACAAGCACAACGCCGTACGCGTTGGTATTTAGGACGGAAGCAGTACTCCCCCTCGAGATAGAGTTACCCTCTCTACGAGTGGCAGTCCACTACGAGCTGACGGACGAAGAAAATGCTCACTTTCGGCTTGAGGAGCTTGACGCCCTTGATGAAACCCGGCTCATTGCGCAACAAAATCTGGAAGCTTATAAAACAAAGATGACGCACTCATATGAAAGATTGACCCGACCGAGAACATTCCGCCAAGGCGAACTTGTGTTAGTGGTCAAAAGGCCCATGATCCCCAATCGCGCCAAGCGGGGAAAATTCGAGCCAAATTATGAAGGCCCGTACATCATAGATAAGGTCTACCAGAGTGGGGCCTATCTACTCATGGACATGCACGGTGAAAGGCCTTTCAGGCTAATAAACGGTCGCTTCCTAAAGAGATACTACGCTTAATGAGCCACAGCCTAGGTCAATGGTAGATGACGACGACTATGTCCACTCTCTATCTTCCTAAGCTCAAGCTTTATAAGCAGTAGCCGGCCTTCTCAATAGCGGACCGAAATGTCCTTAAACTAATAGCGGACCGAAACGTCTTTAAACTAATACCGCAGCATCCATAAGCTGACAAAATAAAATATATATATATATATATAAAATAAAAACGGTATGTCCATAAGCAAAAAGGGCACGGATGAAAACCCGAAAGGGCTCCGTGAGTAAAAACAGCAGGGCTACCGGCGAGTGTTCATGAAAACCCGAAAGGACGCGACCTCGTAAAAAAAAAGAGAGAAGAAGAAAATAAATAAATAAAAATATAAAACAAAAACGGTATGTCCATAAGCAAAATGGGCACGGATGAAAACCCGAAAGGGCTCCGTGAGTAAAAACGGCAGGACTACCGGCGAGTGTTTGTGAAAACCCGAAAGGGCGCAACCTCGTTAAAAGGACACTTACAAGGTCCTCTCGACCTTGTAAGGAGAAACCACCCGCATGAGATCCTTACGACTCACAAAGGAGCAACACACTTAGGGATCCCCACGATTCCCAAGGAGAAAATACGCTTGCGAGATTCTCACGACTCGTAAGGAGAACTCTCTTATGGGACTCTCACGGCTCATAGTATTTGAAAGTCTTAAGTTACAGAAACCTAAACCTGTGCTTAAGCAATCCCCACAATTTCCGATATTTCCCTACAAGTGGCTCAATACTGGCCCTTGTATACAATCCACGGGCACGAATAAATATTTCCCTAACCAAGATTCATCCGTGACTGGGGAAATGTTCATATGACCCTTGTAGGTCCTCTCGATTTACAAGGAGAAAACCCTCCTGTAGGATCCTTACGACTTACAGAGAAACAAACACTTAGGAATCCTCACGATTCCTAAGGAGAAAATACACTTACAAGATCCTCACGACTTGTAGGGAGAAATACCTTTGTGAGGCTCTTACGGCTCATGAGGTTAAAAACCTTAGTCGACAGCGCCTTAACCCTGTTCGCTAAACCACCTTTGTTCTACATCGACGGAGGCAAATGATGATTCGCTCCTGGAAATATCCCAGCTGTAGCGGTGCTGATGCCGAAATCGGTGTCTAACTCCAGGTTTACGGCGGAAAGCCAGTAGGCCGCACATGCATACGAAATAGCCGAAATGATGGGGCAACTTGCAATAAAATACAGCAAGTAAAATGTATGCATGCAAAATAGCTGAAATGATTAGGCAACTCGCAATAAAAAGCAGCGAGTGAAAACAAAATAAACAGCCGAAATGATTGGGCACCGCGAAAAATAGCCGAAATGATTGGGCAATCGCGACCTTCGCGATATAAAAGCTGAAATGATAGAGAATTGCGGAAATAAAACAAAAAAAAGAGATGATAAAACTTCGGCCCTACAACTGAGATCACATCGATCCCTGTATACAATCCAAGGGCACAAACAAAGAAGGAACCATACTCTCCCAACAGGCTCCGCCAGAAAACGAAGCCAAATCTCGACGGTTCATTCCAACTCCGAAGAAACCAGTGTCTTCAGCAAATACCTCAACTCAAGGAAACAAACAATCCTTGACGAGAGCCTCCTGATTCGCGTCGACTCGCAGAGCAACCAGTGCCTCCGTGGGAAATTCTCGATCCATTTCAACACCAAGGAAACAAATAATCCTTGGCGCTAGGGAAACAAATAATCCCTAGCAAATACCTCAACTCAAGGAAACAAACAATCCTTGATGAGAGCCTCTTGATTCGCATCGACTAGCAGAGCAACCAGTGCCTCCGTGGGAAATTCTCGATCCGTTTCAACACCAAGGAAACAAATAATCCTTGGCGCTAGGGAAACAAATAATCCTTAGCAAATACCTCAACTCAAGGAAACAAACACTCCTTGACGAGAGCCTCCTGATTCGCGTCGACTCGCAGAGCAACCAGTGCCTCCGTGGGAAATTCTCGATCCGTTTCAACACCAAGAAAACAAATAATCCTTGGCGCTAGGGAAACAAATAATCCCTAGCAAACACCTCAACTCAAGGAAACAAACACTCCTTGACGAGAGCCTCCTGATTCGCGTCGACTCGCAGAGTAACCAGTGCCTCCGTGGGAAATTCTCGATCCGTTTCAACACCAAGGAAACAAATAATCCTTGGCGCTGGGGAAATAAATAATCCTTAGCAAATACCTAAACTCAGGGAAACAAACAATCCTTGACGAGAGCCTCCCGATCCGCGTCGACT
The DNA here is from genome assembly GCA_030015575.1 of Agapanthus africanus. NCBI lineage: Eukaryota > Viridiplantae > Streptophyta > Magnoliopsida > Asparagales > Amaryllidaceae > Agapanthus > Agapanthus africanus. The sequence goes on along the minus strand of JASDDO010000024.1, from coordinate 887,652,539 downwards.
CGCAGAGCAACCAGTGCCTCCGTGGGAAATTCTCGACTCGTTTCAACACCAGGGAAACAAATAATCATTGGCGCTAGGAAAACAAATAATCCTTAGCAAATACCTCAACTCAGGGAAACAAACAATCCTTGACGAGAGCCTCCCGATCCGCGTCGACTTGCAGAGCAACCAGTGCCTCCGTGGGAAATTCTCGACTCGTTTCAACACCAGGGAAACAAATAATTCTTGGCGCTAGGGAAACAAATAATTCTTAGCAAATACCTCAACTCAGGGAAACAAATAATCCTTGACGAGAGCCTCCTGATTCGCGTCGGCTCGCAGAGCAACCAGTGTCTCCGCGGGAAAATTCCCGATTCGTCTCAACTTGCAAGATGAAGCCTCAGGCAGCAGGGACTAAAAAACTTGCTTCCTGAACAATGGGACCCTGCAAGTCGATCTAAAACGGTCTCTTGCATACTATTCACGGGTCTCACTCTCCAAAGTCGAGTTTCGACAAGGAGGGAAACAACCGCTTACGAGTTCTCTCGACTCGTAAGAGGGAAAAATTCTCTTACAGGATCCTTACGACCTATAAGAGAAAACACATTTAGGAATCCTCACGACTCCTAAGGAGAAAAACCCACCTACGAGATCCTCTCGATCCGTAGGGAGAAAAATCTCTACGAGACCTTCACAGCTCATAGAGTTGAAAAGTCTTAGGCAGCAGATCTGAACCTGCGGCCTAAGCCATCGCTATTTCTTAAGAAAGTCAAGATGCGTGCTCTATTATCTGTTGACCATGTTTACTAAAGTGGCATGCTGATAATAAAGGAAAGAAAAGGCAGAGAAATGACACAAAACATTACAGAAAATGTGAATCTTTTATTCATAAACTTGATTGAGTACAGGAGACATTGTGCTAAAGAATAAAGAATATATATATATATATACATTTTTTATTTACAAGTACAAACGATACAAGGAGAGTTACTGAGAAGGAAGCGTCCTGCATAGCTCTAGCAATTGTTCGTGCACTTCCTTCCCCACTTTCTCCTGATCGGCCACCACTGCCAGCTCTGCCTCCACTTGGGCCCGTTGCTGCGAGACAGATACAAGCTGATCCCTGACGGCCTGATGAGCAGCTTCGCGGCCTGGGGTATAAAGCTCGGCTACATCAAGTGCCTTCTTCAGTTTTAGCCCATTTAAGATGCGCTCCAGAAGGCCCTCGAAGACGGCCTTTACCTCAGCGGCGTTCGTCTCAACTTCAGCACGCAGGCGAGCAGTTTCGCTTGAAGACTCCTGGCACTCCTTCAGCCTCAAAGCTGCTTCTTGTTCCAAATGACGAAAATGAGAAGTGCTTTGCTCGAGCCATGCTCCCCGTTGAGTACTCACAGCCAAAGTCTCGGGGGATAGATGCATCGACTCCAGCTGATGAAGGCGAGCCTCAATCTCCCGGCAGCGATTAACCCAAGAGGCGACGATGCCCTCGTCATGGAAGGTGGAAAATATCACCAACAACGGGTTAACCGTCGTAGCAAAGTCCTCAGCGGACGTAGGAGTCTTGACGTCGAGTTCCTCGATGTAGTCGTTCAACATGTGCAGACTATTCACCGCACCTTTTGAGGACGGACGTCTCTGGGAAGGACTGCCCGGCATTGTAATATGAGACTCAAAAGGCGCCGAGACTAGAACGATAGCTGAAAAGACAAAATGCGATTAAATGATGATTCAAAAGATATGGAAAAAGTCATTGATAAGATAGTTTACTATACCAGTTGAGGCGGGTGGCAAGGACGGAAAGGTCGGTGGTGCAGCCGATCTTTCATCCCTTCCTTCGATTTGTAGCACTGCAGTCGGGACAAAAAGGGGGGGGGTTAGAAGTAATTCCATCAATGAAAAAGAAAGATATCAATGGAAACCATACTTACCAGTGCCACTGGAGGAAGAAGCGAGTTCAGATGGGAAGGAGAAGTGTGGGAGTAACATGTTTCCTGATTTAAAATCAGAAAAGCTTATGGAAAAAGCTTCAGAAAAGGGTCACGTGCTTACACGTGACCAGCAGTCACGTGTTGGCACGTGACACCTAAAAGTATATGCAAGACAAGTTCAGTTTCCCAACTACATCGAAGAAAATGGCTTTAGAAAGAGTCACGTGCTTACACGTGACCAGCAGTCACGTGTTGGCACGCGACACCTAAAAGCATCAGCAAGGCAAATTCAGCTTCCCGATTACATCAAAGATAAGGGCTTCAGAAAGGGTCAAGTGCTCCCACGTGACCTGGGTCACGTGTTGGCACGTGACAATCAAAAGCGGCTTCAAAACCCAACAGCTCCCTGAGCAAATCAAGAAAAAGGCTTCGGAAGAGGTCACGTGCTCCCACGTGACCAGGGTCACGTGTTGGTACGTGACACTCAAAACATCAGACTCATTCTCCGGTTAAATCAAGAAGAAGGCTCCATGCCAGGGTCACGTGCTCACGCGTGATCAGTTGTCACGTGGTGGCACGTGATAGTTAAGCAGCAACCAGAAGACAGAGCATAAAAAGAAGGAAGAAGGCTCGTTCCAAGGGGGTCACGTGCCCACACGTGACCAAGGGTCACGTGGCCGCACGTGACCGACTTCAAAGTCCATTTGTTAACAGAATTAAATTCTGAGAAAGACCTCTCAAATCTTTCCAAAAGCAACCGATTGAATTAAAGATTTAGAGTGATTAAATATCATCTATCTATGGGAAAATCTCGAATTTGGAAAGATCTCCCCTTTAAATCTAACAGAAATAACAAAGGAGAATCGCTGGATTTGAAATCCAATGGTGAATAAAATTCACCTAATAATCCAAAGGTCCAGAACGAATGATGGATGCAAATCAAATCTCTCAATGAAGATACGTCAAAAACTAATTGACTCGGCTGCTTCTCCTATAAATAGGAGCCGAGACACACAAAAAAAGATATATTCGCAGAGGGAAGAAAAGGGAGAGGGCCTTGATACTTTGAGGAATCTGGATCTTCTGCAAAAGAAAACCCTAGGTAAGAAAGGGAAGGCTTTTTGAAAGAAAGAGAATTTGATCCTCAACAGAGTTCAACTCTGATGTAAAACAGAAGAACACATTTCTTCTCTCTTGGATGGAGGATCTGTAAAGCGCACATCTCCCCTTGAAGTTAAGAATTTAATTCTCAATGGGTTGAGATCCTGCCATGCAGATCCAAAGCATAGAGAGGGAATGGAAGCACGAGAATTTAATTCTCACAGAACTATAGGAATTTAATTCCTTTAAAATAAAATTAGGGTTTGACCCTGTGTCATGGGAATTTAATTCCTTCAGAATAAAAAAAACAGGGTTTAACCCTAATTAAGAACTTAGTTCTGTTAAAACAACAGGAATTTAATTCCCTTAATCTTACTTCCCAGAATAATTCTCTAACAGAGAGTGGGAGTTCAATTCCTTAAAGCTCTTATTAGGGTTTAACCCTATTCGATTCTTCATATATATAAGGAATTTAATTCCTATAGAAAATTCAGAGTTCAACTCTTCAAAAGAAACTAGGAATTTAATTCCTTTGAAATTATTGTAAGGGTTCAACCCTACGAGGAATTCAATTCCTGAAAGGGATTAACAGATCTTCTAAACAACTACAGAAAAGAAGGGTCACGTGTCACCACGTGACCCCCCCAAAAAGATCTACAGAAAGCCCTTCGAGGCAGTGCCTCACGTGACCCACGTGACCCTTAACAGAAGCTTTAACATACCTCGATTAGACACCCGTCACGTGATGACACGTGATACTCCAAAAATGCGATCTCCTCAGAAGAACAAATGAAGGGAGGGCGCTCTCACGTGTTGCCACGTGACCCCTCTTGCCTTAGTGTTTAATACTAAATTGGAACTCCCGAATCCAGTGTTAAAACATTGTTGGGCCTTAGAGTTCAACACTAATCAAAGAACTTTATTTGCAGTGTTCAACACTGATTACCTTAGTGTTTAACACTAATTTGAGATCTCCGTTGCCAGTGTTTAACACTGATCTATTTTAGTGTTTAATGCTAATTTGAAAGCCTTGTTGCTGGTGTTTAACACCAATTATCTTTTAGTGTTAAACACTAACTTGTCAATTTCATTCCCAGTGTTCAACACTGATTGGTCTGTAGTGTTTAACACTAAGCTTTGGCCCAACTGGCTAAATGGCCAGAGACAAAGTCTCTCCTTCAATGGACCAACAGGAAACCAATATTCCAGACATGATTGGACTTAGCCCAAGCTGGCCATAAGTCCTCAATTCGTAATTAACTGGGCTAATGGGCTCATAACATAATTAATTGGTCTTGATCCCAAATTGGGCCAAGGACTATTTAATCCACTCCAGTTCCAGGGTACATCTCTTCACTCCTTTGATACTTGGCGGTGTAATCCCTCAACGTCTTCAAAGAGGTGACGGGTCCCGATGACCACACATTGATACGGACTGTGGGGTCCTTAAACCCATGGACTACGACGTCCTTAACCTCGACCGAGATGTCTTAAAACTAACAATGGACTGTGGGGTCCTTAAACCCATGGACTACGACGTCCTTAATCTCGACCGAGATGTCTTAAAACTAACAATGGACTGTGGGGTCCTTAAACCTACGGACTATGACGTCCTTAACCTCGACCGAGATGTCTTAAAACTAACAATGGACTGTGGGGTCCTTAAACCCATGGACTACGACGTCCTTAACCTCGACCGAGATGTCTTAAAACTAACAATGGACTGTGGGGTCCTTAAACCTACGGACTATGACGTCCTTAACCTTGACCGTGATGTCTTAAAACTACCCATGGACTGCAATGTCCTTAAACTACCCATGGACCGCAATGTCCCTAAACTAGCAATGGACCACCACGTCCCTAAACTGGAACAATAGAGCCCCGCATGCTCTTTTGTCGGATCTAAAACGATCCCGTTTAAGTTGATCTTAGCCTCAAAGATGGCTAACGTATCCTTAAACCTTCAAACAGAATGGGCTATGAATCTCCCCTAATTAACTCTGGTTCGAGGGTACATCTCTGAACTCCTCTGACATCTATCGTTGTAATCCTTCAACGTCGTCAGAGAGGTGACGGGTCCCGACGGCCATACATACGATGGACCACTATGTCCCTAAACTGGAACAATGGAGCCCAAATGCTCTTTTGTCGGATCTAAACGATCCCGTTAAGTTGATCTTAGTCTCAAAGTTAGACTAACGTATCCTTAACAAACGTTTGAGTTGATCTTAGCCTCAAGTATGGCTGACGTATCCTCAAACCAAACCCCCAAACCCAAATCTAAGATAAACACGGATTTGGACTAGTCCACGTCCTACGGGCGACTACATAAATTAGTCTCCGTATACAATCCACGGGCAACCACAAACAAAACAAACACCTACGACACGAAGTGACCAGCTGGAGAAGGAGAAAGTTGTTACCGCGATGCGGTAGCGTAATTAACTGCAGGGGCTTGCGCCTGCAGGGAAGAGCGTCCCCACAATCAAAAACCCCTCAACGAGGGGGAATCTGACGAAGTCTGCTATATCGGCCGCATCCGTTTAATCCTTCGATACATGGTGCCATAAATCAACTTAGCATCTTCGGAGAGGTAGGCGGATAGCACCAATTAGCATCTGCCCCGAATCTCAGGCAAGACAGCCCATGTCTTGCGTGTCTTTCGGAGGGGAACAGATTCTGGCATGCCCGGTGGGACCTTTTCCTCTTTCCACTCCACACTTCGTGTGTCGTGATTCGCGAACCAATCGCGGTTCGCTAATGGTTGCCCTTGGGTTTCAAGATACTAAGAATTGGCGTCTTGCTTATTGCAGAAAGCAAAGGATCGATGGCGTCTACTTCTGCGAAATCCTCCAACCGCTCAGACTGCAATTGCGACCAACGCTTTGCCTCGCCAGGAGGTATAGCCTACGGACCCCAAGCTGCTTCGTTATTCACAATGCCGGTGAACCAGGTCACTCGGGCCACTACCGGATTGTTTTTTGGGACTATACTCCCACCAACAAGCTTCGCGGCGCCGGTGCTAACAAAGGAAGCTCTTAAGAAGTCGGTCTTTGATCGTCTTACCCCTGCCGCGGCTCCTCTCAACGAGTCGCCCGACGTCAACGCCTCGGTCTTCTCTAGATTGGGCCATAAATCCTGCGAACTCATCATGGGGCCTACAATCTCAGAGGAGGCTGCTTATAAGAAAGTGGCCGTTCCTGCCCCCGAAATCGCCAAAGCGGCTTCTCCGGCCAAAAAGTCGGTCTTTACAAGATTGACGGCTTCAGCTCCCGCTCCTGCTGCCCAAAGGACATCGGTCTTTGACAGGCTAACACCAACAGCGACCCCCCACCCACACAGGGGGCAAGACAAAACCATTATTACCGCTGACCCAACGCCGTCCGCTCGACACGCTCGACGTCGCCATTGGCGCCGAGTAAGGAAGGCTGGGGGCAACTCCCCCTCCGGGTTGACTCTATCAGCCCCGATGGCAGAAGTTAATGCTACTGTTCCGACTGGGAACAGCTTCGAAATGCTAAATAAGGTGCGAAGGAATTCTCCTACTGCAGTGCTAAAGAGGTCTCCTCCCCCGTTAAAAAAGGTTGTGGAAATAAAATCAGAACAGCCCCGATCCCCTCAACGGCTGTCTTCCAAAATCTATAAGGTTTGGCGGCAGGCCCGAGACTCGATCATCGATCCAAACTTCTCCCACCAGCACAAGAAGCTGAAAATCCAACCAGAAGCTGGTCACCAGGCCAAACCCCGAAAGGCTGTCTGGACGCCCACCTCAACGGCCCCCTCAACCCCCATGGCTCATAAAAGGAGGAAGCCAGAGAAGATCCCCCAGCCTGCAACGACAGCTAATAGCACTAAGCCCAGACGCCCTAAGTCTGGGGGCATGATGGTCCACACCGTATACATGGCGTCAGGAAAGGAAAACAGCCGTGCGTCCACGGGTCATAGACCGCTTACACGGTCGGTGACCAAAGCCTAGGAGCAACAGCAAAAGCTCCAAGAAATGATGAATGCTATGGCAGCACTTACCGGGCCAAAAGAAAGCCTAGAAACGTCCTCAGACGCACGCCAGGAGGAAGAAACCGACGGTGAATTCCTTCGCCGGATACTGGAGAAAAAGGACAAAGATGCTGCTGAACAAGCGGCCAACATACAACGTATGGGCCTTCTCTTCCAAGATATGATAGGAATGATGATCCAGCAGGACCTACCCACCGCGGATCCCCCAATCGTTCTTGAAGACGACCGAGGAGAAACGTCAAATCCACCATCAGCCCTCTCAACGGCCAAAGAGGAGGCAATCTCTAAGGCTGACTTGGTTGACTATATAGCCCAGCAAATCCGGGTTCATCATGCGACTGAGGCGGCTGGTCAAGTCGTAAAAACGGGGCGGCCGTATCCAAGCTGGTACGACCAAATCAAATACCCGCCAGGCTATACGATACCAAAATTCCACGTGTATAAGGGGACCGGCAATCCCCATCAACATGTTGCCCAGTTCCGGGCCCTCTGCGGTAACACCGGCGGTGATGATAAACTATTGCTTCGCCAGTTCGTGGGCAGTTTATCAGAAACAGCGTTCGAATGGTATTCGGAACTCCCGAACGATTCTATCAAAACGTTCGCTGAAATGGAGTTGTTATTCACTCAGCGATTCGCAAGTGCCAGCGAACACACCCCAATAACTGCATTGATTAACGCCAGGGTAAAACCAGGCGAAACCTGGGTCCAGTATGCTATACGCTGGCGGAATTTGTGGTCGAGATGCGAGCAACGCATTGAGGAGGCACCCGCAGTGGGCATGTTCGTGGGAACCCTAGACCCCCACGCAACTATCTTCCAGTTTATGATGTTCTTTAAGCCAACCACATTCCAGGCTTTAATCGACAAGTTGGCTCAGATGGACCAGATGGGTCATAGACCACCTCCCCCGAAGTCGGAACCTCGGAACGACAAGGGTAAAGGAAGGGCAACCTTCGTCGCGAATGCCCAACAGCAACCTAACGTCCCGAAGCCGACAGATCAATTGGAAGAAAGACGCCGGTATTATAATGAGAAGATGAAGCGTCCCTATTCGTTCCCACGAGACAAGACGAAACGGTTATTCGAGCTGGCAGTACGCAACAGACTTATAAACCTACCGAATCCAAGGCGACCGCCGCAACCCACCGAGGTGAATAACCCTAACTATTGCCCTTACCATCAAACGGTAAGTCATCCGATTGAAGATTGCTTCGTCTTCAAAGGATGGATTGAAGATCAATACCTCCAGGGGAAGTTTGTACTGTCCGAAAAGTGGAAGGTGAACCCACCACAACCGCATACTCCTAAGAAAGCAGATACACCGGGGGCAACCTGCTCCTTCATTGAAGAAGCTCCATGGGAGGTCATGCTATCAACTAAAACCAAAAGAATGCTGAGAGACCTTCATGCGTGCCCTGCGATCGAATGGGAGGACCCTCTTGAACCTCAAATTATCGAAGGGATGCTGAAACCCCGCCCAACTACGAAGACTCGCGATAAGGGCCCAAATACTCACGCCCAACCGTCAAAATCTTCGAAGAAAGAAGAAATCCAAAAAGCCCGTGAAGCTTGGAAACGAGCACACGAACTTTCAGAGGCAAATCGACGCGCTGGAAGAATACAATCAAAAGGCGCGAACTCCTGTTACACTGCAAGAGTTCCTCAACCACGTCTTTCAAGAGAGAGATGATGGAGAGAGCTCGTCGGATGAATCCGAAGGGTATGTGGCGAGTTGTAACGTAATCTCCCACTCGTTTACCGATGATGAGAAAACTCCTGGCACTAAGAAGCTGGAGGCAGAGCCTGAACCAGAGCGTGCGTGGCCGACAAATGAAATGATCAATGCCTTTCTAGATGAGATTCGTCTAAAAAGTAAAGCGGATCAGGAGCGTGAGATGGCAGCGTCAGAAGGAACCAAATGCAGGTGACTGAACGGAAGAGTTGAACCACCCCTGCCAGAGCGAAAGGCATCCGAAGTAGACAAGAAGATATTTAAGACGAGGAAAAGGTTTGCCAAAGCCATGTCAATGGGGATGAAGCTACCACCCTCGGAAGGAAACACACATGATGGGGTGGAGAGGCGTCCTGATTATTGCGCATATCATCGGAAAATCTCACACCCCACGGAGGAGTGTGACGCCTTTAAGATATGGTGGCAAGGATATGTTGCTCGTCGGCAACATGTTAAGCGCATGAAACGCAAGATCCGTCGGGAGCGAAGAAGTACTGTCGATGGGCACAACAGAACTACTGGCAACCGTTATATGGCTCACGCCGGGGGTCACAAGTTCTCACCTTTGGGAGCGACTCTGATGAAGAAATGGCTCTGGGCCCTCTCTTTAAAGAATCCGTTCTAGGGAAAGAAGAGAAATCGGAGGCCTGCGAGAACATTCAGCTGCGCAATCGCACACTCCCAAAAAAGAATCTCGGGCCCGTGAGTAGAAAAGATAAGGGAAAGGAAAAGGTCACTGAAGATATCACTTTAGATGACCAAGTCATGAGAGAGCTGGCTGCCAAAGACCCTCCTAGGAAGGGTAAGGTGGACTATAACATCCTCGCGCACCTAAGGAAGCTACCTTCTCAGCTTAGCATTCTCGATGCCCTCCTATTATCAAAAGAGGCGCGAGACTCACTAATTAAGGCGTTACAAGAACCTGAGCAATTCCAAGCCTTCCTCGCCACTGAAAGGATGAAGGATGAACTGGAGGAAGTGCATACGGCCGACATCACTTTCGGTGACGAAGACCTCCCTCTCGGGACGTGCGACCACAACCGTCCCCTATATGTCTCTGGAGACTGCCATGATATCAAGATAGGCAAGATCCTGGTGGATAACGGATCCTCCATCAATCTCCTTAATGTTCGGGTGTTGAAGGAAATCTGCATGAGTGTGCAACACCTCGCTCGTGACAAAATCACTATCTCCGGTTTCGATTCACAATCGTCACGGACTCTCGGATCTGTGATACTAACATTACGCTTTGGACTTCTCGTCACAGACATCAAATTCCATGTCATTGACGCCAAGACCTGCTACAACGCCTTGCTCGGTCGTCCTTGGCTACACGAGTACAACATCGTCCCTTCTACACAACATCAGTGTATGAAGTACTTTAAGGATGGTTTTGAGTATACCGTAACAAGAGAGTTAAACCCATTTTCCGTAAACGAAGTCCGCAAATACGAAGATGCGAAGTACTTTTTGCCAGATTGCGAGGATACAGAAAGGTGTCGCAACCCGGAGAACAAAACCGCCGCCACCATCCCTGTTTTCGGGAGCGATACCGAAGAAGAGGAAGAGATAGTTTACGCAGGGCCATCTCAACGCAACAACCTAGGGACGCCCGCCCCCATGTTGGTCTTCGGAAGTGATTCAGAAGATGAAGTTAATGCCGTGTTCTCCAATCGGCTGTCAATACAAGCACCCCCTGGCGATGACCATAGTTTGCAAATCACCATGGTACCGCGAGAACACTACAAGGATCTCGACACGCTTCAAGCTCACAATGTGCAGGAGCTGCAAACATTCTACGTCCCTCCCAGGCAAAGGGATGAGAAGGTGATCCTATTCTACGGATCCTCAGAGTCGAAAATAGAGAAAGAGATCTGGCATGGCGCGGATGCTACACTCGACAGGCTCCAACCCATCTGTCTGCCCAGATACTATACAAATGGATTAAAGAAGCTATTGAAGCGCCAAGGAGTACCCTTAAAACAGACTGTTCGACAGGCTCGGTTCTACAACAAGATTTGGGATGTCCCTGGGACTCAACGCAAATTGCCCAACGGGAAAATGGAAACACTCGGGCTTGGATACGCGAGAACCGGAAAACGGGAACGGGCTCACAGCAGCTACGCTATATATACCTTTGATGAGGAAGAGGACGCCCTGTCAGGAGATGCCAACCCCTCATCAAAACTAGACCCCGCGATTGAAGCGCCGAGTCCGTCGTTTGAAGAACGAATGGACAAGCCTATCAGGAAAGTGGGTCAGAAAGCTCGGGAAGACCACAACCGCGAAATGGCCATATACGAGAAGGCCAGGACGCAACATCTATCTCAACAGGCTGCGAAAGACAAAGATGTTCATCTTTGTCAACCCGTTGTACGAAAGGCCCGATGCGGAGACGGAAATAAATCAAGAAGCGGAAAGAGGAGCCGACAACAACGACGCAGGATTAGAGGGTTACGTGATCGGGTATTGCACGGCTCGGATTTTTCCCTCATGAAGAAGGTGAGTCGGGCGTACTCCTTTCCCCGAGACAAGACGGAGAGGTTACTTAAGCTAGCTTTAAAACATCAAATGATCGCGCTTCCAGAGTCTAGACACCCCGAACAAGCTACCAAGGCTTCTCGTTTGAGCTATTGCTCTTATCACCGAGCCATAGGACATCCTACCGAAGACTGCTTCACCTTCAAGAACTGGGTCGAGGACCAGTACCAACAGGGCAGATTCGCTTTATCCGACGGCTGGGGGGTAACGCCGCCACAAAAGCATGAACCCAAGGCCGCAAGAGCAAAACCGGATCCACCTCAGTCCTGGGAGCGGATTCGCACCTGTTATACGATTACGGTATTAAAAGAAGAGCCCGAGAACATGAATGACCTTCCCCGATGCTTTGAGAACGGCGATGATGAGGTGATCTCAGAATTTCCGCCCGCTCCAAAAGAACTGGAAGATGGTATACACACTACTGCAGATAACCTCAAGAAGATTGAGTTGGGATTGTCGGATGACCCGCGACCGACATTTGTCAGCGAGCTGCTATTTGAAGAAAGGGTGGCTGCGTTAAAGAACGTGCTTCTACGGCATAAAGACTGCTTCGCGTGGAACTACTCCGAGATGCCAGGATTAGATCCGGAGATTGCTGTGCATAAATTAGCAATATCCCCAGATATCAAGCCAGTCAAGCAGGCGCCAAGAAGGATGCGACTCGAGCTTGAGATGAGCATCAACGCCGAAGTCAAGAAGCTGATCGATTCTGGATTTATCCAAGAAGTCCAATATCCCGATTGGATCGCCAATATCGTCCCGGTAATGAAGAAGAATGGGACGGTACGCATATGCGTGGATTTCAGGGATCTCAATAAAGCCTGTCCGAAGGACGATTTCCCAGTACCAGTAACCGAGCTAATGATAGATAACACGTCCACTCACGAGATTTTCTCCTTTATGGACGGTTCGTCAAGATACAATCAGATAAAGATGCATCCCGAAGACCAGAAGCACACCGCTTTCCGGACCCCTTTGGGTATATTCTGCTACAGGGTTATGCCCTTTGGTCTAAAGAACGCTGGCGCTACCTATCAAAGGGCCATGACAAAGATCTTCGACGACCTCATACATGACGTCGTCGAGTGCTATATCGATGACCTCGTAGTAAAGAGCATGTTATACGAAGATCATTTAAAGCATCTGGAGACTGTATTTCAACGCCTTCGGCAATATAATTTGAAAATGAATCCCCTCAAATGCGCGTTTGGAGTCTCCTCGGGCAAATTCCTGGGATTCATCATTCGACACCGAGGTATTGAAATAGATCCGTCAAAGATTAAAGCAATCATGGAAATGCCTCCGCCAAGAACCACCAAACAGTTGCGGTCTCTTCAAGGTAAACTCGCATACATCCGGCGGTTTATCGCTAATCTTTCAGGCAAATGCCGTCCCTACAGCCACCTGATGAAAAAGGGAACTCCATTCGTTTGGGATCACAGATGCCAAGGTGCACTAGACGAGATCAAGCAGTACCTGCAGAACCCTCCGGTGTTGGCTGCGCCGGTCAAGGGAAAACCCCTCATTCTTTATACAACCGCCCTCGAAGGCTCCTTAGGCGCATTATGGGCACAAGAGAACGATCAAGGGAAATAGAGAGCACTCTACTACTTAAGTCGGGTTCTACTGGGGGCAGAAAGCAATTACTCTCCCATTGAAAAACATTGCTTAGCATTAATCTTCGCGATAACAAAGCTCAGGCACTATGCGTTGGCACATGAAGTCTGTCTCATCTCGAAGGTGGACCCTCTTAAATATCTGATGTCAAAGGCTATATTGACGGGTCGACTCGCTAAATGGGCTCTACTCCTGATGGAGTTCTCAATAATGTATCGACCTCTTAAGGCAGTGAAAGGCCAGGCCATTGCCGACTTCCTCGCTGAACATCCAATACCTGCCGGTTCTCCTCTGAGCTGCGATTTGCCGGACGAGCATGCATTTGATGCGATTGGCGGCGGCAGTACCCGATGGGAACTCTATTTCGATGGAGCGTCCTCCGTAAAGAAACGGAAACAAGGTATCCCAATGATCAAATCGGGGATAGGCCTCATCTTTGTAACTCCACAAGGAGGGATAATGCGCTTCGCCTTCTCCTTAATAGAACCGAGGACAAACAATGAAGCTGAATACGAAGCTCTGATAGCAGGCCTCGAAATCGCCATCGACCTGGGAATTAAAGACCTCCTTATATACGGGGATTCTCAACTGGTCGTTAGTCAAGTAAATGGTGACTACCAAACGTGCAAACCGGAGTTGGTGAAGTACGGCGAAAAGGTGCAACAACTATTGACCCAAATTCCCTCCTATACTTTGGAGAACATACCACGCGCGGAAAACAGCAAAGCAGACGCGTTGGCCAAACTTGCTAAAGAGCTGGCGGACGAAAACCTCGATGATGTAAGAATCGTGGTACAAAGCCGTCGAGTGATCGCCCCGGCAGAAATACCTCCGGAATTATATAAAGAAAAGGGGGCGACTGAGCAGACGACCCTACAAATAAAAGACCATAAGAAGGCTGAGGACTGGGGGGGAGTATTCATAGACTACTTTAAGTCCCACCGAATACCCAAAGAAGCGTCCTCAAGACATCAGCTCATGAAACGAGCTCTATCTTTCGCTTTCGTCAACGACACTCTATACAAGAGATCGTTTGATTCTCTATGGCTAAGATGTTTAGGACCGGACGAAGCAGAAAGAGTCGTTCAAGAGGTTCATGACGGAATCTGTGGTTCTCATCAAGCAGGCCCGAAGATGAAGTTAAAAATTAAACGGATGGGTTACTATTGGCCTACGATGGTCCAAGACTGCCTCGAGTATGCGAAGCAGTGCCACTCGTGCCAGATTCATGGAGACTTTATCCACCAACATCCGAATCCACTACACCCAACGGTGGCTAGCTGGCCATTCGAAATGTGGGGGACTGACATAGTCGGCCCCATCGAGCCAGCATCGTCCCGGGGACATCGTTTCATCCTGGCGACAACTGATTACTTCTCCAAATAGGCAGAAGCAGTACCGCTGAGGGAAGTGAAGACGGAGAATATCCTCCACTTCTTCAAGACGCACGTTATCTATCGGTTTGGAACTCCACGGCGGATTATCTCCGACAACGGGCCAGCCTACAGAAGCCATAAGATTAGCCGCTTCGCGCAGCAGCATAATATAGACTGGAGATATTCTTCAGTTTACAATCCGCGAGCTAATGGTCTAGCCGAGACCTTCAATAAGACCTTGACAAAAATCATGAAAAAGACCGTTTCCCGGAATAAGAGAGACTGGCACGAGAGGCTACAAGAAGCCCTATGGGCCTATCGAACTACGTTCAAGACGGCCACAAACACAACGCCGTACGCGTTGGTATTTGGGACGGAAGCAGTGCTCCCCTCGAGATAGAGATACCCTCTCTACGAGTGGCAGTCCACTACGAGCTGACGGACGAAGAAAATGCTCACCTTCGGTTTGAGGAGCTTGATGCCCTCGATGAAACCCGGCTCATAACGCAACAAAATCTAGAGGCCTACAAAGCAAAGATGACGCGCTCATATGAATGATTGACCAGGCCGAGGACATTCCACCAAGGCGAACTCGTACCAGTGGTCAAAAGACCTATGATCCCCAATCGTGCCAAGCGGGGAAAATTCGAGCCGAACTATGAAGGCCCGTACATCATAGATAAGGTCTACCAGGGTGGAGCCTATCTACTCATGGACATGCATGGTGAAAGGCCTTTCAGGCCAATAAACGGCCGCTTCCTAAAGAAATACTACGTTTAATGAGCCACAGCCTAGGTCAATGACAGATGGCGACGACTATGTCCGCTCGCTATCTTCCTAAAGCTCAAAGAGTAGTAGCTGGCCCTCTTTTCGAACTGACCGAAACGTTTTTAAACTAACGACGGACCGAAACGTCCCTAAACTACTACCGCAACATCCTTAGGCTGACGAGATGGATAAAAAAAAAGAAGAAGAAGATAAAAAAATGATAAAAAAAAACGGTATGTCCATAAGCAAAATGGGCACGGATGAAAACCCGAAAGTGCTCCGTGAGTAAAAACAGCAGGGCTGCCGGCAAGTGTTCGTGAAAACCCGAAAGGGCGCAACCTTGTAAAAAAAAAGAGAAAAAGAATTAAAAAAAACGGTATGTCCATAAGCAAAAGGGGCACGGATGAAAACCCGAAAGGGCGCCGTGAGTAAAAACAGCAGGACTACCGGCGAGTGTTTGTGAAAACCTGAAAGGACGCAACCTCGTTAAAGGACACTTACAGAGTTTTCTCGACCTTGTAAGAAGAAACCACCTGCGTGAGATCCTTATGACTCACAAAGAAGCAACACACTTAGGGATCCTCACGATTCCTAAGGAGAAAATGCACTTGCGAGATCCTTACGACTCGTAAGAAGAATTCTCTTATGGGACCCTCACGGCTCATGAGATTTGAAAGTCTTAAGTTACATAAACCTAAACCTGTTCTTAAGCAAATCCTCCACAACCTTCGATATTGCCCTACAAGAGGCTCAATACTGACCCTTGTATACAATCCACGGGCGTGAAAAAACATTTCCCCAGCAAAGTCCCACCCGTGACTAGGGATATGTCCATATGATGAGCAACCCTTGTAGGTCCTCTCGACCCATAAGGAGAAAGCCCTCTTGTAGGATCCTTACGACTTGCAGAGGAACATACACTTAGGAATCCTCATGATCCCTAAGGAGAAAATACACCTGCAAGATCCTCACGACTTTTAGGGAGAAATACCTTTGTGAGACCCTTACGGCTCATGAAGTCAAAAGCCTTGGTCGACAGGACCCTTAACCCTGTTTACTAAGCCACCTTTGTTCAACATCGACAGAGGCAAATGATGATTCGCTCCCGGCAACATCCCAGTTGTAGCGGTGCTAATGCTGAAATCGGTATCTAAAACCCAAGCTTGCGGCGAAAAAGCTAACAAGCCACACATGCCTACGAAATAGCAGAAATGATGGGGCAACTTGCAATAAAAAGCAGCAAGTAAAAATGTATGCATAAAAAATAGCCGAAATGATGGGGCAACTCGCAATAAAAAAAGCAGCGAGCAGAAAATGAATAAATAGCCGAAATGATTGGGCACCGCGAAAAATAGCCGAAATGATTGGGCAATCGCAATTTTCGCGATATAAAAAGCTGAAATGATAGAGCATCGGGGAAAGGAAAATAAAAAAATTAAAAAAAAATGAAAGAATGAAACTTTTTGCCCTACAGGTGAAATCACATCGATTCCTGTATACAATCCAGGGGCACGGATAAAAAAGGGAACCATACCTTCCCGACAGGCTCCATCAGAAAGCGGAGCCAAATCTCGACAGTTAATAGACAACCTAGAGACAATCTCGACATTTATCGCAATATTGCAGACATAATGTCAACAAACGAAGCAAAAAGAAGATCCCGAGCTTCAGGGTCTCGACGTCAACATCGACAACTTAGAGATCACCAACGGCGTTTCTCCTCACTCCAACCAGATGCAGACGTGACGTCAACAATCGACCTCAGAGTCGCAACGAAACGGAACCTTGGCAAAGTCCTTAGTTCCAAATTTCAAATGGCCACATCTACAGCCTGGAGACCAACAACGGTGTGCCTCCTCATTCCAGCAGTACACAGATGTTACACCATCAAGCGGAGCGATGGCAAAATCCCAACTCCGCCTTAGCATTCGTCTCATTACAGCAGACGCAATGTTAACAACGGCGTTCCTTCGCAGTCCAGCAGGATGTACATGCAAAGCTAATAAAAGACCCCATGGTCAGCAAAGCAGAGTGATGGCAAAATCCCAGCTCCACCTCAGCACTCGTCTCGTCACAGCGGACACATCATCAAGCAAAGCGGAACAGCGGCAACTCCCAGTACCATGACTCGACGATGTACTCCCACAGAGAGTCAAATCCCAACTCCGTGAAATGCGGATATAATCAAAAAAATTCCTGGTTACGTGGAACGCGGATAACGTCACTCTTTGACCCCGTGGAAAACGTCCAGAGCGGATCCTGGTCCTCGCAGAGCACGGCAATGAACCCGTGTGAAGCATCCAGAGCGGAGCCTAGTCCTCGCCGAACACGGCAGTGAACCCGTGTGAAGCATCTAGTGCAAAATTCCTGGTTACGTGGAACGCGGATAACGTCACTCTTTGACCCCATGGAAAACGTCCAGAGAAGATCCTGGTCCTCGCTGAGCACGGCAGTGAACCCGTGTGAAGCATCCAGAGCGGAGCCTAGTCCTCGCCGAACACGGCAGTGAACCCGTGTGAAGCATCTAGTGCAAAATTCCTGGTTACGTGAAACGCGGATAACGTCACTCTTTGACCCCGTGGAAAACGTCCAGAGCGGATCCTGGTCCTCGCAGGGCACGACAATGAACCCGTGTGAAGCATCCAGAGCGGAGCCTAGTCCTCGCCGAACACGGCAGTGAACCCGTGTGAAGCATCTAGTGCAAAATTCCTGGTTATGTGGAACGCGGATAACGCCACTCTTTGACCCCGTGGAAAACATCCAGAGCGGATCCTGGTCCTCGTAGAGCACGGCAATGAACCCGTGTGAAGCATCCAGAGCGGAGCCTAGTCCTCGCCGAATACGGCAGTGAACCCGTGTGAAGCATCTAGTGCAAAATTCCTGGTTACGTGGAACGCGGATAACGTCACTCTTTGACCCCGTGGAAAACGTCCAGAGCGGATCCTGGTCCTCGCAGAGCACGGCAATGAACCCGTGTGAAGCATCCAGAGCGGAGCCTAGTCCTCGCCGAACACGGCAGTGAACCCGTGTGAAGCATCTAGTGCAAAATTCCTGGTTACGTGGAACGCGGATAACGTCACTCTTTGACCCCGTAGAAAACGTCCAGAGCGGATCCTGGTCCTCGTAGAGCACGGCAGTGAACCCGTGTGAAGCATCCAGAGCGGAGCCTAGTCCTCGCAGAACACGGCAGTGAACCCGTGTGAAGCATCTAGTGCAAAATTCCTGGTTACGTGGAACGCGGATAACGTCACTCTTTGACCCCGTGGAAAACGTCCAGAGCGGATCCTTGTCCTCGCTGAGCACGGCAGTGAACCCGTGTGAAGCATCCAGAGCGGAGCCTAGTCCTCGCCGAGCACGGCAGTGAACCCATGTGAAGCATCTAGCGCAAAATTCCTGGGTACGTGGAACGCGGATAACGTCACTCTTTGACCCCGTGGAAAACGCCCAGAGCGGAGCCTGGTCCTCGCCAAGCACGGCAGTGAACCCGTGTGAAGCATCCAGAGCAAATACCGGACTGTGGAGTCCTTAAAATCCACGGACTATGATGTCCTTAACCTCGACCGTGATGTCTTAAAACTAACGATCAACCCCTCCCCACCGATTCCCTACGGATTCTGTCTTGGTTTAAGGGTACATCTCTTCACTCCTTTGATACCTGGCGTTGTAATTCCTCAACGTCTTCAAAGAGGTGACGGGTCCCTGCAACCAAACATCGGACTGTAGAGTCCCTAAATCCACGGACTATGAGGTCCTTAACCTTGACCGTGATGTCTTAAAACTAACACCGGACTGTGGAGTCCTTAAAATCCACGGACTATGATGTCCTTAACCTTGACCGTGATGTCTTAAAACTAACTTCGGACTGTGGAGTCCTTAAATCCACGGACTATGATGTCCTTAACCTTGACCGCGACGTCTTTAAACTACGATACCCGGAGCAGCCCCTGACCCCATGAAACACGGATAAAGGCGACCACATCCAGCACTTGCAGGTCCTCACGACCTGTAAGGAAGAAAACTCTCTTGTGAGATCCTTACGACTCTCAAGGGAAAACCCGCTTAAGAATCCTCGCGATTCTTAAGAAGGACTTACACCTATGGGATCCTCTCGACCCACGGGGAGAAAAAAAAACTCTTTATGAGACCCTCGTGGCTCATAAAGTGCAAAAGTCTTAGGAAGCAGATCTTAACCCTGAATCCTAAGCCATCGCTGCCCTGCAAAGAGATCAAGATAAATTGTCCGCAGAACACATTCGATAGAAAGGGGACGCGCCATTGAAGGGAAGAATATGTCTTCATTTATAAACCTCCCTTCGACAACAATACTTGATCTAAAGCCAGCACAAACCACCCGATACGGGAGATAACGAGGCAAGTTTCTGATCTGTATCCTATCAGGCACGCATTTGCAACTGTACGAATGTTTAAAAGGAAATGTTGCCCGAGGCACTGATGTGCATACAACGTAACGATGGTGCTCGTAATTAAAGAAAGATAGACAGCTCATTTACGCAAGCAAGACACACGTACGACTATCTGACAAGCATGAAAATTCAACAGAAAGCATGCAAACCACCAATGATTAAAGGAGTACATTGATTCAAACATACTACATTGGTAGGAAAAGATCACCAAACAAGGGATCAGAAATACAAGGGTTAACAAAGCAAAACACAAAATTCTCCAACTCCCTCTCCGCCTTCTCCAGCACGTCAAAACGGCGGTTTTCGCGAGGAGTCGCTCCCCACCGGTTGGAGCCGTGCTCATCAGCGAAAGCAGACATGACGGCCCGACGAGCTCTTATCTGACTCGGTAAATGAACTGAGTGATCCTTCAGAGCTTGAGTGATTAGACAAGCCTCATAAAAGCACTCTAGCTTGTCCTCCGCCGCGTCAAGGATCGCCGAAGTCATCTCCGCCGGATGAGGGGGTATATCGGCAAGCACAGACAGGAGGATCATCCGAAGCCAAATGGAGCCCATGGGAAGAGGAGAGCCCCGACGGGTCAGTAGCTCGTACATCACCGTGTCACATTGAGCGTCGGTGAGAAAGGGATCCGCCAGCCGTGCAGCGAAGCGAGGAATTATCTCCTCAAGGGGCACCTCCCATGGTTGCCGACGAGCATGGGGACGATTGCAAGCCATGGCGATTGATCGGGTTCTCAAAGATGACCACCTTAAGGTATAAATGGGTTTCTCTGTGAAGAAAAGAAGTAAGGCATAGGGCTCAGGTTATATAGGGGAGCATTTAATGCTATGCACAAAAAAATGTTGTGCATGGTGGGACTATTCTCAAAGCCCGGAAAGAAGGGGAGAGCATTGGAAATGAAATCCAACGATGCATCGGAATTAGGATAGGGAAATGAAACGTCCCCATCAAACAAATCCCTGCATACGCAACACATGAGCACTAGCCTTTAATTGGAAAATGAGGCGGCACTGCACAGACACAACAGAGAACTAAGCTCTGAGAACGAGAATCAAATTCTTAAAAGAAAGGTTTGAAAGGAAGGACATGAAAAAGTGAAGGCGCTTCTGAAAGGACGTTTCGTCTACCCAACTCCCCAAAGCAGATCCAGCGGTCACAAAAGTGACAGCGTTGTACTCACGTGCATACACGTGAGAACAACGCTGTGGGGGCATTTGTTTCCTGATTTAAAATCAGAAAAGCTTATGGAAAAAGCTTCAGAAAAGGGTCACGTGCTTACACGTGACCATCAGTCACGTGTTGGCACGTGACACCTAAAAGTATCGGCAAGACAAGTTCAGTTTCCAAACTACATCGAAGAAAAGGGCTTCAGAAAGAGTCACGTGCTTACACGTGACCAGCAGTCACGTGTTGGCACGCGACACCTAAAAGCATCGGCAAGGCAAATTCAGCTTCCCGATTACATCAAAGATAAGGGCTTCAGAAAGGGTCACGTGCTCCCACGTGACCTGGGTCACGTGTTGGCACGTGACAATCAAAAGCGGCTTCAAAACCCAACAGCTTCCTGAGCAAATCAAGAAAAGGCTTCGGAAGAGGTCACGTGCTCCCACGTGACCAGGGTCACGTGTTGGCACGTGACACTCAAAACATCAGACTCACTCTCCGGTTAAATCAAGAAGAAGGCTCCATGCCAGGGTCACGTGCTCACACGTGATCAGTTGTCACGTGGTGGCACGTGATAGTTAAGCAGCAACCAGAAGACAGAGCGTAAAAAGAAGGAAGAAGGCTCGTTCCAAGGGGGTCACGTGCCCACACGTGACCAAGGGTCACGTGGCCGCACGTGACCGACTTCAAAGTCCATTTGTTAACAGAATTAAATTCTGAGAAAGACCTCTCAAATCTTTCCAAAAGTAACCGATTGAATTAAAGATTTAGAGTGATTAAATATCATCTATCTATGGGAAAATCTCGAATTTAGAAAGATCTCCCCTTTAAATCTAACAGAAATAACAAAGGAGAATCGCTGGATTTGAAATCCAATGGTGAATAAAATTCACCTAATAATCCAAAGGTCCAGAACGAATGATGGATGCAAATCAAATCTCTCAATGAAGATACGTCAAAAACTAATTGACTCGGCTGCTTCTCCTATAAATAGGAGCCGAGACACACAAAAAAAGATATATACGCAGAGGGAAGAAAAGGGAGAGGGCCTTGATACTTTGAGGAATCTGGATCTTCTGCAAAAGAAAACCCTAGGTAAGAAAGGGAAGGCTTTTTGAAAGAAAGAGAATTTGATCCTCAACAGAGTTCAACTCTGATGTAAAACAGAAGAACACATTTCTTCTCTCTTGGATGGAGGATCTGTAAAGCGCACATCTCCCCTTGAAGTTGAGAATTTAATTCTCAATGGGTTGAGATTCTGCATGCAGATCCAAAGCATAGAGAGGGAATGGAAGCACGAGAATTTAATTCTCACAGAACTATAGGAATTTAATTCCTTTAAAATAAAATTAGGGTTTGACCCTGTGTCATGGGAATTTAATTCCTTCAGAATAAAAAAAACAGGGTTTAACCCTAATTAAGAACTTAGTTCTGTTAAAACAACAAGAATTTAATTCCCTTAATCTTACTCCCCAGAATAATTCTCTAACAGAGAGTGGGAGTTCAATTCCTTAAAGCTCTTATTAGGGTTTAACCCTATTCGATTCTTCATATATATGAGGAATTTAATTCCTATAGAAAATTCAGAGTTCAACTCTTCAAAAGAAACTAGGAATTTAATTCCTTTGAAATTATTGTCAGGGTTCAACCCTACGAGGAATTCAATTCCTGAAAGGGATTAACAGATCTTCTAAACAACTACAGAAAAGAAGGGTCACGTGTCACCACGTGACCCCCCCCAAAAAAAGATCTACAGAAAGCCCTTTGAGGCAGTACCTCACGTGACCCACGTGGCCCTTAACAGAAGCTTTAACATACCTCGATTAGACACCCGTCACGTGATGACACGTGATGCTCCAAAAATGCGATCTCCTCAGAAGAACAAATGAAGGGAGGGCGCTCTCACGTGTTGCCACGTGACCCCTCTTGCCTTAGTATTTAACACTAAATTGGAACTCCCGAATCCAGTGTTAAAACATTGTTGGGCCTTAGTGTTCAACACTAATCAAAGAACTTTATTTGCAGTGTTCAACACTGATTACCTTAGTGTTTAACACTAATTTGAGATCTCCGTTGCCAGTGTTTAACACTGATCTGTTTTAGTGTTTAATGCTAATTTGAAAGCCTTGTTGCTGGTGTTTAACACCAATTATCTTTTAGTGTTAAACACTAACTTGTCAATTTCATTCCCAGTGTTCAACACTGATTGGTCTGTAGTGTTTAACACTAAGCTTTGGCCCAACTGGCTAAATGGCCAGAGACAAAGTCTCTCCTTCAATGGACCAACAGGAAGCCAATATTCCAGACATGATTGGACTTAGCCCAAGCTGGCCATAAGTCCTCAATTCGTAATTAACTGGGCTAATGGGCTCATAACATAATTAATTGGTCTTGATCCCAAATTGGGCCAAAGACTATTTAATCCACTCCGGTTCCAGGGTACATCTCTTCACTCCTTTGATACTTGGCGTTGTAATCCCTCAACGTCTTCAAAGAGGTGACGGGTCCCGATGACCACACATTGATACGGACTGTGGGGTCCTTAAACCCATGGACTACGACGTCCTTAACCTCGACCGAGATGTCTTAAAACTAACAATGGACTGTGGGGTCCTTAAACCCATGGACTACGACGTCCTTAACCTCGACCGAGATGTCTTAAAACTAACAATGGACTGTGGGGTCCTTAAACCTACGGACTATGACGTCCTTAACCTCGACCGAGATGTCTTAAAACTAACAATGGACTGTGGGGTCCTTAAACCCATGGACTACGACGTCCTTAACCTCGACCGAGATATCTTAAAACTAACAATGGACTGTGGGGTCCTTAAACCTACGGAATATGACGTCCTTAACCTTGACCGAGATGTCTTAAAACTACCCATGGACCGCAATGTCCTTAAACTATCCATGGACCGCAATGTTCCTAAACTAGCAATGGACCGCCACGTCCCTAAACTGGAACAATAGAGCCCCGCATGCTCTTTTGTCGGATCTAAAACGATCCCGTTTAAGTTGATCTTAGCCTCAAAGATGGCTAACGTATCCTTAAACCTTCAAACAGAATGGGCTATGAATCTCCCCTAATTAACTCTGGTTCGAGGGTACATCTCTGAACTCCTCTGACATCTGTCGTTGTAATCCTTCAACGTCGTCAGAGAGGTGACGGGTCCCGACGGCCATACATACGATGGACCACTATGTCCCTAAACTGGAACAATGGAGCCCAAATGCTCTTTTGTCGGATCTAAACGATCCCATTAAGTTGATCTTAGTCTCAAAGTTAGACTAACGTATCCTTAACAAACGTTTGAGTTGATCTTAGCCTCAAGTATGGCTGACGTATCCTCAAACCAAACCCCCAAACCCAAATCTAAGATAAACACGGATTTGGACTAGTCCACGTCCTACGGGCGACTACATAAATTAGTCTCCGTATACAATCCACGGGCAACCACAAACAAAACAAACACCTACGACACGAAGTGACCAGCTGGAGAAGGAGAAAGTTGTTACCGCGATGCGGTAGCGTAATTAACTGCAGGGGCTTGCGCCTGCAGGGAAGAGCGTCCCCACAATCAAAAACCCCTCAACGAGGGGGAATCTGACGAAGTCTGCTACATCGGCCGCATCCGTTTAAACCTTCGATACATGGTTCCATAAATCAACTTGGCATCTTCGGAGAGGTAGACGGATAGCACCAATTAGCATCTGCCCCGAATCTCAGGCAAGACAGCCCATGTCTTGCGTGTCTTTCGGAGGGGAACATAACACTTGATATAGATGATCAAAGAGCACTCCTGAAAAGACATAACATTGCGACTTTAGTACACAAATTATGCGTTTGAAAGATAAGGTTAATAAATTGCAAATCCATACCTTCCAACATCTTCGACGGTATGAGAGAGGGTTGAGAGGTGACCACCGCCAAGGCAGTTGTTGAAGGCGCTCCCTCGAGCAGTGGGGCATCGGCGCTGGCTGCACCTGCGTTACGAAAAAAGGTGAACTAGTCAGAAAGTATTGTAAGGTAAAGAAAGACAGCAACTTGGGATTTACCTGATGAGCTGCCGGCTGAAACGGAGGCGACTCCCTCCTCCATTGACATGAGGCCACCGCCCGTGGCCTCATCACCCGACTCGATAGGGACCATTGTCATGCTCGCAAGACCTGGAGACGGCGGAAGATCGTACACGGGGAGGGCAATGATTGGAGCGTTGCCGGACTCTTGGGAGAGAGCGGCTAATTCTTCCCCAAGAGTCGTACCCATATCACCCGCTACTTCTGCGGGCTCCACGGTCTCCATCGGCTCATCCGCCGTCACCACGAGATCGCCGGCCTCAAGCGCTTCGCCCGCCACCGCCCTGGGCTCAGTTGTAATGATCATTTCATTTGCCGCCACTTCAGGTTCGGCATCAATGACCTTCTCGGCTGCAGGCCCCTCAACCTCCACCTCAGGCTCCAAAGCCTCAGCAACGTTGTCCACCGTCGGCTCGAGTTCGATAGGTGCCGCCTCCTCTGCTTCCTTGGGTTCAACGGTCTCCGCCTCCCCCTCGGTCGGACTTGGCCCTGCAAGATAAAATATATAAGAACCGGTGGCATTAAAATTCTTACAACAAAAACTCTGAGAGGAATATTACCTGAAGTGGATTTACCATTTGCGCTCCGAACTGCACGCGCCACTTGTCTGCGAGCAGTGGATAGGGCGACAGGGGCCTCTTCGGATGGAGTATCAGCATGAGGGGTGGGGCTGGGGCCCGCTCCCATAGCCAAGGCAGCCCTGCATGCCTTTGCTTCGCGCCTCGACCGCTTCCGTTCCTCCCGGGCTGTCACGACGGACCTCTTTGACGCTTCCTTCATCGAAGCGTCGTCGTCCTCATTTAAAGATGCCTCCATAGCCTTTAAGGCGTCTCTCATCGGCTCTTCAAGACGAACCTCCTGCAGTAACCCTGAGGAAGCAAGAACATCGGCAGCTGGCAGAAGATCTGCGTCGCTTGGCGGGAATGGCATTGAGGTTCCTGCGATAAAAAGGGAGAGGTTAGATCGACCATAACACAAGGAAAATGAAAACTTGATGAATCGAAACTTACTAAGGCCCATGGACGCTCTAAGACGTTCCTCCTCTTGGAAAGTCTTCAGGGAAGCGGCAATGGCTTCTTCATCAGTGATGCTTGTTGAAAGAAAAGAAACAAAAACGTTAGTCAAAGGCAATGAGGAGGATATGTTGCAATAAAGAAAATGCGACTAGTAGTTACCTGATTTCGCAAGCTTAGCTAGCCATGCGTCACGCCTTGCCAACCACGCTGAAGTTTCGAGAGCGACCTCCAAGTCTGTATCATCCGGCGGCGGCATGACTAATCCCTCGTTAGTCCCATATTCGATCAGGCCCTCGGCATAGGGAGCATGGGGTTCCTGACCAAACGCGACATCGGCGGCGAAGAGCGACTTCTTTTTCTTCTGCCCGCCAACACTAGGTGCACGCGGGATCGACTTACGTTTAGCAGCCACTTTGGGACGGCGGGTCCCGATGTCTGCACCTACACCGGACTCCGGCGAGGCCACAACCACTATCTCCACTGAAGGACGGGGCGCTAGAGGTGCATCTGCAATATCAGGGAGCGGCGATCCGTGTGGAGGACTTTGCGTGCATGATGGCCCGGTTCTAACCTCTTTTAGGGGAGCAACTACTGGAGTCCTAGGAACCAAAGGAGCGTTGCGGTCGCTGCCTGGAGGCGTACCCTTACGATCAACCAGCAGTCGCCTTTCCTCCTTTATAACGGCTCCTGTTGCATGATTGTACCAGTCTTTATATACATTAAGGAGTCGTGGAGCGCAGACCGGTGCACTGATAAAAAAACGAGAACCCGTGTTCAGGCGCATGAAGTGATGTAACGCGTTCTCCATCCCTTCTTCATTGGCAGTAGGTTCCAGTAAGAAAGCTTCCAAGGGTACTCCTTGATCGTAGCCCAGTTGTTGGGCGAAACGATGCGGGTTATATCTCATGAAAATTGCCGCACCGTCCTGCCTGAAGACTAGGAAGCCCGGTCTAATAGAATACAAGTGGAGGGTCTCCCGGGCCGTCAAAACTGAAGCTCCATCCTTAAAGGAGTCCTGTAATGGTCGCACCGCAGCGGTGGACGCTTTTCCAATGGTCAAAACCTTGTCGATGAAGGACACCCCGGCTCCAACGGTGTGAGGGCGAAGCAGTAAACCCCTGGCGTTCCGTGGTGACGGGGTCACGATTGATGCACCAATCAGCTGTATGATGCGAGGGAAACCACACTTGTCGAAGAACAAGGGCTTTTTGTGCATACCGAAGACACCCGCCGTGTGTAGCTCGAGCCACGATACAAAGTAGTGCATCGGGAAGACCACGTGCAGTACCCCAGGCTCATTAGCATCAGCTGCTCGGCTAAGGCCATGATATAAATGCACCAAGCCGGCGATCCCAACGGCCACCTTTACCCCGATAGTCATCCGGTGGGCTGGGTAAAAAACAGAGGGCCGCATGCGGTGAGAGTGGATTGGAATTGCAAACCAACTCAACCATAACCCGAGAAATCCTAAGAAAAAGGCATCCTCATCCATTCCAGGGGCCGCAATTTCTGCAAAAGACAGAGTAAGGAAGTCCGGAAGGAAAAAACCCTTTTGATCTATCTCCTTCTCCGGTAGGTTATCCGCACCTAGACCGAAAGGGTCATCCAGAGTAGCGAACTTGGCAGCCTCTGATGAGAGGACGCTTGGACGAAGAAACCGAGCAACGAAATCCTCAAAGTTAACTCCTCGACTCCCATGTTCGACGAAAAGGGACTCATATATGTTCAACACTTTAATCAAGCTTGGGAACTGGTGTTGAACAACATTCTCCGGCGTGAGCCCCCTTACCATCGGCTTAGCACCAAAGACGTACTCATCTGTCGGGAGCAACTCCTCATAATGTTCTCCCATGACTGGTAAACCGGATACCTCCGTGAATTCCTCCAAAGAGATTGACACTTCCCGATCCATGGCAAAGAAAGTGTGGATAGGAATATTCCACTGCTCAAAGAAAGCCTTGAACCACCAGGTGGGGAGCGTGGGATACTGGAAGAGAGAGACGTAGACCGCGGTGTACAGTCCTAACCTTATCAACTGCGACTTCTTCGTCGACAGGATGTACCGGGCCCATGGCAGATAGCCAATCGGGTGGCGGGGGATCAAACCAATGTTATATGATTGCCCCCAGGGTCTCGCCTCGCCCTGCGGCGTCCTAGGATATCCAAGACCATAGGACGCTGGACCGGAACCGCATCCATAGCGGGATGAAGAAAGCTCTTCGCGGTCCAATCCACCATCTCCACGGCATACTGCACCGAGGGTGGGGTAGCATAGCGAATCGCCGTTATGGGTTCTGACGGCACCGCGCATGTGAAGCTCCGTCGGCCCATGATGATCTGATTATACCACGACCCCCAAAGGTGGAGACTCTTGTATTCCGGGTCGTATTCCTTAATCATGGCCAGGACTTCACGGTCCAAGGGCGCCTCGGGAAATCCCTCCTCTGAACGTGTTAGTTATATGTATGCCCTAGAGGCCATTACTGTACATAGGATGTATATTGTAGTGGATGCTGGGACATATATAGGGAGGACTTTCTTGCTCGACATGATAGTATGCTATCTGGTTGCTCTTTACCTTAACGTGTATACTGATTGTCTCTCTGTTACATGTTGGTAAAGCCCTTAGGATGTGTACTTGACTACCTGGACTATGATGCGGATCATACTAGTGGGGACATGGTAGTCCATAAGTATATCCTTCAAAGTCCCTAGTCGTGGGTGTATCGAGATGGGGCATCGATATACCAGAGTAGACTAGCGTGTACCTTCTCGACCCATACAGATGGGCGATGGATGATCCCATATCCATTGGTGTTTGACATCGGAGATGATATACGGGTGCTCAGTAGAGACTGGGTACACTGGACGGACTCGCCGAGAACTCCCAGATGGTATTATACCTCACGTCAGATGGCAGTTCTCTGGTGACACTGGTACAGAGTAGTCTGTTGACCCGAGATCGTCATAGAGTCTTGTGGTTCCCACTGTGCTTTGATTTCCATCTTACCACGTCCAAGAGGGCGTGCAAAACGGTGGTTTTTGGGTACAGTCCCGAGTCACATGGAGGCAATGAGCGATAGGAGGGGAATCGTCTCTCCCGGTATAGGGGGTTGATGCTGCGCTGTGTTCGATTGGCTATAACAGGAAATTCCTGTCCAGGGTTGCTGAGATTTACTGGTAAGTGTTACCAGTAGTTTCTCGAAGTGTTATAGACCTCATATCGACACGACTTATCGAGCTATTGGGGTCTGACGTTTACCACCCCTAGGCGAGATATGCGACATATCAGACGATCAGACCGGACTGTACGGTAGTGTTACTGGTCGGATTCACTGGAGTGTGAGCGGGCTTGCTCGTCGATCTTCAGATCGCTCAATACCCGGGTGGCCGTTACGTTTAGCAGACCGCTTGCGGCTTGTGGATGTTTGATATGATCATCATCTGCTGCCGGCGTATTGACAAGTCTTTAGAGTCCTACACAGAGGTTTCCTGGCTCAAGCGAAACGAAATAGGAGCGCATATGAGATATGTGCGGGACCGAGAATAATGCGGTATGTGATACTGTATTCGATTCTCGCGATGTGACATTGATCGGTTATATGCGATATAGCCGGGTTATCAGATCAAGTGTCGATTCGATAAGTTGTTACTAATAATACTAGCCGGTTATATGCGATATGACCGGATCGTTAAATCAAGTGTTGATTTAATGATTTAATGCATAATTATATATTTGATATATTACTTTGCATTAACTAGTATCGGTTCACTTTATAATGGATTTTCTCACTCGGGTGTGCGCATTGCATATGCGATATGATTTTGTGCACTTGCTTGTATCATGTTTGATGATGCATGCCAAACTTGGTTAAGTGTAAAGAATGAACCATGGTAATGAATGGGTTAGGGTTTTGATTTTTATTTATTCATTTATCTTTCTTATTTATTCTTTTTTGGAAAAAGGAAAAAGAAAGATAAATGGTGGCTTATTTTGGATTTAGTTGAAGTTTCTTGAAACTTTGACTATGTCACTCTTTTCTTGTCTCATGCTTAACCCTAATCATTCATTTTACTATGGTTAGCTCTCTACACTTGACTAAAGTTAAGTTATGATAAGAAATGATTTTCTTTTATATAAAAGATGTTCTTATCATAACTTGCTTCTTCTTCTTCCTTTCTTCAAGTGAAGAAACCTTCACTCCATCAATGGTGATTATTGGAAAAGAGTGAGAAATCCAATTCTAAAGTCTACCCACTTCCTATTTCTTCATCTTCTACCTCTTGCCAAGTAGTAGAGTGTGTTTCCTTCACAAGTTTTTAGGGCTTGGTGAAGGTGGAGCTTGATTTAGCGATGTCTCGACGTAGATCATCTTCGGCATGGACATCGACGACCTAGCTCGCTTATTCTCCGATGAAGTCGACGCTAGAGCCCGGATTCTTTTTGGACAGCGGAGAAGACTTCGTTGCGGAGCTATGGAGGTGGAGCACCGGATCTACAAAGGTTGTATTTCCGATATCCCATTAGTTAAGTGTTAACTAGTTAGTTTTTCGCCTAAATATCTAGCAAACGATCTTGTTAGGGTTTTTAGGCACCGTTAAAATTTGAAATTGGCATGTTCGATGCCTTATGAGACCTCATTAGGGTGCCTAGGAACTTTTCACTGGTATCAGAGCCTAGCTAGAGCCTTAGGCGAAGTCTAGACGGATTTTGAACTCCGAACGAACCCGAAATCCTAACACACCCATGCTCTCTGTCCAATTTTCAAAAACAGGGATTTTTCAGTATTAAAAATATGCAGAAAAACATGCAGGAAAATCTAAGAGTAACTGCGCAATTCGTAGCCCTAATTCAATTAAAGCGCGGCCTGTTTGTCGTTTTCTGCGGTGACGTTTACACAGTAACTCCTATTTAACTGTGCTTGTTTTCCTGGGTATTTTTGATATTTTTTCAAGAGTTGAATTTTCTGGAGTTGTTTTGGGGATTCGGTGTTTCGATCGGAGTATCAGATTTTGTCTATGTGGCTTTCCGGATAAATTTTAGAATATGTTAAAAAGTTCGACCGGATATAAATACCCAATTTTTCCCCTGTCGGGAAATTTCCAAGTGTTGGATTTTTCCGAAATTTAACGACGTTCTAAGTAGTGCAAGTAACTCGATGGACCCTCTAGAAGACAACAAACCTTAACTCGATTATGTGACCGTCTTGAACTGCCCTTTGAACCTTCGGGTTTGGGGCAGTACGGCGTGCCACATGTGAGGCGTTGGCTTGACCCTTCTACGGCTGGACCGTTGGTACTGAGGCACGAACGGAATGTTGTTATACTTGTTTCATGTGTTGATCAGTTTCGGGAAAACTTGGGTGTTCGATTGTTCGATCGGAAAGTTTAACATTTTCTATTTATCCGGAATGGGATACAATAATTGGAATTCACAATAGTTATGAGATAACTGAATGAATGTTATAAACGTAGCAGTTTAGTCTCACTTGATCGGTTGCCACGGAATTTTGATGTGATCAAAAGTCCGTCGCAATCACGTAGCGTACGCGGATACTCGCCGGATAAACTTAATAGACAGCTTCACTCCATAGCCCCGACCAAGTGACTGTAGGAGAACCCCGTCGCCGAAAGCATCCGTTCGGGTGCTCGCGGTGGCGGTGTTCCGCCTTGGTGCACTTCGTCGACGGTATCGGGGGTGCGGCCGTCTACGGAAGTTTGCGACGACCATTCGATCAGGATGTCGGGAATCCTGTTGAATTGCCCGACTTGTTATTGAAAAGAGTTTTCGATTATGAGACTAAAATGCGGGGTTTATAATTGTTAGGCATGCGATGTCTAAGGAATTCATTTGGTCAGGCATGCGATGTCTGAGGTGGTTGCGGATTCCAACTGTTGTAGTTTTACACTTTCTTATCTGTGACCGTAAGTGTAATATGTGATATCGCCGGTTTTGTTGCTATATGTCAACGACAATTGGGATGTGCATATTTACTTACGTTGATGACATGTGATGTTATGTGTTGCTGGATATGTTATATTGGATCGTCGTGTTTGAATAGCCGGGGGTTTTTATGTGAGATGAGTGTTTTTCATTTTCATTCATGTAAAAACTTGTATGTAATATTCTTTTATTGGGGCGCTTCCAGGTTGCGGATGTTGTCACCCGTTGTATATTATTTACTTTTCTGCACTAGGATAGACCCAAGGAGGAGGGCACAAGTAACCGGGTTCTGGAGTCCAGTGGGAGACCAACTCGAGGAGTCGAGTCCGGGTCTCCTAACCCTAGAATTGGTAGGGTTGCTTGCCGCTCTCGTAGGGGTCTAGGGGTGTGGGATTGGCTATTCATCACGACCGTGGAATCCGTGTTTTATACTGGCTCGTATTGAAAACACGGACGTCCTAGTATATCCAATATTTTATATGTTTCTTCTGCTGTGTTTTATCTGAGATCATGCGATGTTCTGTGGCAGATATTATATATAGTATATATGATATATTATATAGACGTTACTTATGTTTTACACCCGCGCTAGCCCTGCCCTGCTCTGTCGTTAGTTACCTAACCTAACGGTGCACGAGGGGACATCGAGGCGAATGCGGATGGCATAAGTGTACGTCATATCTATCTGTGATGTTTAGTTACATAAATGATGGGACTTCATTAATGTGATTAATGAATTAAAAGAAACCTAAGATGTTGTAGAATCGAATTTTAAAATTAAAACAGGTAGCTACAGTTCTTGCTTTGCACAGCGGTATATGTGATATATCCTGCACCTTATTCGATAGGGAAAGGACCGAGATCCCTTCACTGGGAGTGACTCCTTTAGCAATAACTGGCAGATGCTGCACACTCGGTTTGTCTTTTGATTGCATTTAAGTGTTTTTGCTTTGCACAGTAATATATATGATATATCCCGCACCTCATTCGACGAGGAAAGGACCGACGATCCCTTCACCGGGAGTGACTCCTTTAGCAAAACTAGAAAAGCCTCAAAAGCACTCCATTTCAAAATTCATTCGATCCTACAACGATATCAAGTTCATTACGCAAAAGGTTTTCAGAAAAACCTGTCGTAGCCCTCCGTCATTTCAGATAAGTTGTATATAGTATTCGTGCTGCATTTGTTGGCTTTCGTCAAGGTGCAGTGTGCGGTAGCTATATGCTGCTTATCTGCTAGCATACGATGCGATTGGATTAGGGTAGTCGTGCGGCTTTGTTGGCTTTCGTCAAGGGTCGTGCGGGTGGGTTTAATTCGATCAAGAAATGTACGGGTTGAACTTGACTAGCGGGCTATGGTTTGTTGGCTTTCGTCAAGGTCATAGCACGTTAGGGGCAAAATATTATCGGGAGTTTCAAGTGTTGAAATTTGCAATGAGATTGCATACCTTCTATGAGATAGTTGGATCCCGATACCCGCTGCGAGTAATTGTTACTCCTGGGAGAGTTTTATACATTACAATTAGCCGATCAAGTAGGTGTCTAGAAAGGTGTCAACGAGGTTACGCCTCTGGGAAAACGAGGTTTACATTAATTAGGTTCGTGCGAAAGCACGGGGGACCTCCCTCAAAGTACCGACACTGGCCTGGCTGAAAGATTGGCGAACTTGTAGTGTGTAATTAATCCCGGCTAGTCTTTCCTTTTTGGGTTTGAAGGAAGATTTAATAAAAAGCAGTGGGAGCCATCCTGATTAGATAAAACTATAACCAATCTATTCTTGCAAGAGCGCACGCTGAGTGTTTTCTTCTCTCTCTCCTGGTAGCGACCATATCACGCCTTAATCAAGATAATAATACGGATTATTGACCGAACCCGCTTGTTATACTAAGCTGGGGAACGTTGGTCCCGCTCCAACTTATAATTGTTATAAGACAGAGCAGGAAATTGGGGAATACCAGATTTCCCGTGCCGCCCAAACGAAGAGAGTGCATGCTGATGCATCATCTTCGGGTGTGTTCATTATACAGGACTGTTTCTCAGTATCCTCCGCATCCTGGTATATGATACCGGATCAGGATCCCAGATATGTAATTTGTTACATAGGGCTACAAAAGAGTAGAAAAACTGAGAACGGGTGATAAGTTTCATGAGACAGAAAACGGGGCAAGAGTTGCAGCCAAGTCTGTCGGTCACTGTCACCCTGTATTACCAATACATTGATTCTGAACGAATGTTATTAGATACCGAACCCGATATACAAAATCATATCAGTCTCTTTATTAGTAAAGAAATGATATAATTTTGTATTGTTGGATAATGTTTTGAACATTTCCTATATCAAAAGTTGATCGGTTCAGGCACGTTACCTAAAAGCATTGATGTTCTAAATCAAACTACAGTTCTTAGTATACAGAACACACACAAGAGGAAGAGTTCAGAAATGAACGGATTCTTCTTGAGGTTTTGTAGACTAGGTCAGATCAATGTGACCCGACTAGCTGGAGTTACATAAAGATGTATATTTAAATTAGTTTGAACTTACATCTTGTGAAACTCGCCAGTCATGTCACAAAGATAAGATGACCATAGCTCCGTTTACTGGAAACAGAGAAAGAGTTAGTGAACTCTTGGGATGATACATGTTGATGTATGTAGGTCCCCTGTCTATACATGCCAAGACTGGTTCTTTATACTTCATTACGTTCTCTGATGATCTTTCGAGTTTCTGACCTATGTTCCTGTTGAAACACAAGTCCGAACCTTTTAAGATATTCAAAGAATATAAGTTAGAAGTAGAGAACCAATACGGGTATAAGTATTATGTCCTATGATGAGATCAAGGAGGAGAATACTTGAACACGGAAATCGTGGACCGTTCTAAAGGAGAATGAGATTCTCTCTCAGCATTACTCCTCTGTATACACCATAGCACGATGGTGTATCGGGGCGGAGCAATCACACCCTATATGATATGGTGTGCTCTATGATGAGTACTACTGAGTTACCTTTTTCCTTAAGGGAGTTGTGCACTTAAGAAGCTGCATACCTATTGAATATGGTTCCAATCAAATCAATTGCCTACCACTTCATATGTGATATGGAAGGGGAAGAGCCCATATCTTAAGTTAGTTAAGATTTGGGGTTGTCCGGCCTATGTCTAAAAGCAAAATCTGGACAAGCTCGAGGCAAAGTCTGTAATGTAGAACTGGAAATGTTCCAGCTATACAAACTGCAGCAGATGATTTGATAGAGCCAAAGGATTCAGTAGATTCCAATGAACCTCAGCCTCTCCGCCGATCTAGTAGGGTTTCTCACCCACCTGAGAGATACTTCGGTTTCTCTATGACAGTGGGAGCGAGAATTGCATCATGAGATGATGACCTAACTAGCTTCGAGCTGGCCATCAGGAGTAAGACTCTGTAAGAATGGCTGGATGTTTAGTGATCTGAGATGGAATCCTCATACACCAACAAAGTATGGACTTTGGTTGCTATATCTGAAGGGTTAAATCCCCATCAGGAGCAAGTATATCTTGAGAAGATTACTTGGTGTATATGGAAAAGTTGAGACTTTCAAAGCTAGACTTGTTAAAGGTTTTCGTCATCAACCAGGCGTGGATAATGATGAAACCTTTTCCAATACCTATGCTTAAGTCCATCCAGATCCTACTTGTCACGGCTACATACCATGACTATGATATCTGGTGGTTGGGTGTCATGACTGCTTTTCTAAATGATGTTTTAGAAGAGTGCGTCTATAAGTACACAGCCAGAGGGCTGCGTAGACAGTGGGAGCAGCGGAAACGTGTGCAAGATGCTTTAAAGGATAAAGCAGGCATCGCGGAGTTGGAACATCTGTTTTGATGGATTAGTCAAAGAAGTTGACATCATCAAAATGGTAGATGAACCTTGTATAAACAAAAAGGTAGTAGGGAGTATGGTGGTGATCCTCGTAGAGTACGTGGATGACATACTCTTGATAGGGAAGGAGTTTCCTATGCTACGCTCGATCAATCTCCGCCTATCACAATGATTCTCCACATAGGATCAAAGTGATACCTCCTAAATCCTGGGTTTTGGATCTATGAGATAGATCTAAATGGATGTTAGGATTCTCACTAGTTGTAGTGAGATGGTATCAATCGATCCTGGGGAGAATCACTGGAAGGGTTCCAGGGTGATAAAGACGACTGAATGTCAGTCGTAGGTATTGTCTTTACCCTCAGTAAAGGGACGGTATGTTGGAAGAGTTCCAAGCTAGATACCGTGGCATACTAGACGATAAAGGCTTGATACATCGCTACTTAAGATGCTACCAAAGAGGCTGTTTGGGTGTATATTGGTTCATGAGATGAACTTTGTTCCTCCCATTGTGTGACAATGGAGTTGTGGCTTATGCCAAGGAACGTATGTCCCATCAGTGATCCAGACATATTCTAAGGCTGATCACTTGATCATGGAAATGGTTGATCTCCAGGGTGATCGAAGTTAGGAGAGTAGACTCAGAGGACAACACGGCGGATCCACTCACGAAGGCCTGTTCCCAGAGAGAGACTTTTATGGGATGGTTGAGTATGAGATACTACAACCACTGCTACAGATGGCCCTAGTGCAAGTGGGAGATTGTTAGTTATATGTATGCCCTAGAGGCCATTACTGTACATAGGATGTATATTGTAGTGGATGCTGGGACATATATAGGGAGGACTTTCTTGCTCGACATGATAGTATGCTATCTGGTTGCTCTTTACCTTAACGTGTATACTGATTGTCTCTCTGTTACATGTTGGTAAAGCCCTTAGGATGTGTACTTGACTACCTGGACTATGATGCGGATCATACTAGTGGGGACATGGTAGTCCATAAGTACATCCTTCAAAGTCCCTAGTCGTGGGTGTATCGAGATGGGGCATCGATATACCAGAGTAGACTAGCGTGTACCTTCTCGACCCATACAGATGGGCGATGGATGATCCCATATCCATTGGTGTTTGACATCGGAGATGATATACGGGTGCTCAGTAGAGACTGGGTACACTGGACGGACTCGCCGAGAACTCCCAGATGGTATTATACCTCACGTCAGATGGCAGTTCTCTGGTGACACTGGTACAGAGTAGTCTGTTGACCCGAGATCGTCATAGAGTCTTGTGTGGTTCCCACTGTGCTTTGATTTCCATCTTACCACGTCCAAGAGGGCATGCAAAACGGTGGTTTTTGGGTACAGTCCCGAGTCACATGGAGGCAATGAGCGATAGGAGGGGAATCGTCTCTCCCGGTATAGGGGGTTGATGCTGCGCTGTGTTCGATTGGCTATAACAGGAAATCCCTGGCCAGGGTTGCTGAGATTTACTGGTAAGTGTTACCAGTAGTTTCTCGAAGTGTTATAGACCTCATATCGACACGACTTATCGAGCTATTGGGGTCTGACGTTTACCACCCCTAGACGAGATATGCGACATATCAGACGATCAGACCGGACTGTACGGTAGTGTTACTGGTCGGATTCACTAGAGTGTGAGCGGGCTTGCTCGTCGATCTTCAGATCGCTCAATACCCGGGTGGCCGTTACGTTTAGCAGACCGCTTGCGGCTTGTGGATGTTTGATATGATCATCATCTGCTGCCGGCGTATTGACGAGTCTTTAGAGTCCTACACAGAGGTTTCCTGGCTCAAGCGAAACGAAATAGGAGCGCATATGAGATATGTACGGGACCGAGAATAATGCGGTATGTGATACTGTATTCGATTCTCGCGATGTGACATTGATCGGTTATATGCGATATAGCCGGGTTATCAGATCAAGTGTTGATTCGATAAGTTGTTACTAATAATACTAGCCGGTTATATGCGATATGACCGGATCGTTAAATCAAGTGTTGATTTAATGATTTAATGCATAATTATATATTTGATATATTACTTTGCATTAACTAGTATCGGTTCACTTTATAATGGATTTTCTCACTCGGATGTGTGCATTGCATATGCGATATGATTTTGTGCACTTGCTTGTATCATGTTTGATGATGCATGCCAAACTTGGTTAAGTGTAAAGAATGAACCATGGTAATGAATGGGTTAGGGTTTTGATTTTTATTTATTCATTTATCTTTCTTATTTATTCTTTTTTGGAAAAAGGAAAAAGAAAGATAAATGGTGGCTTATTTTGGATTTAGTTGAAGTTTCTTGAAACTTTGACTATGTCACTCTTTTCTTGTCTCATGCTTAACCCTAATCATTCATTTTACTATGGTTAGCTCTCTACACTTGACTAAAGTTAAGTTATGATAAGAAATGATTTTCTTTTATATAAAAGATATTCTTATCATAACTTGCTTCTTCTTCTTCCTTTCTTCAAGTGAAGAAACCTTCACTCCATCAATGGTGATTGTTGGAAAAGAGTGAGAAATCCAATTCTAAAGTCTACCCACTTCCTATTTCTTCATCCTCTACCTCTTGCCAAGTAGTAGAGTGTGTTTCCTTCACAAGTTTTTAGGGCTTGGTGAAGGTGGAGCTTGATTTAGCGATGCCTCGACGTAGATCATCTTCGGCATGGACATCGACGACCTAGCTCGCTTATTCTCCGATGAAGTCGACGCTAGAGCCCGGATTCTTTTTGGACAGCGGAGAGGACTTCGTTGCGGAGCTATGGAGGTGGAGCACCGGATCTACAAAGGTTGTATTTCCGATATCCCATTAGTTAAGTGTTAACTAGTTAGTTTTTCGCCTAAATATCTAGCAAACGATCTTGTTAGGGTTTGTAGGCACCGTTAAAATTTGAAATTGGCATGTTCGATGCCTTGTGAGACCTCATTAGGGTGCCTAGGAACCTTTCAGAACGAACAAACGGGAACGAGGTGTCGAGAGACATGATCGCTGCAAAAGAACAAAATAGCCGTCAGTGCTACAATTCCAACGCTTGGCGTTTAAAAATCTTCAATTAAATGAATTTAAAAATTAATTAAATTAAAATTAATCATACCACACTGCAGTGCAGTGGGTAGGGGACCAAATGGGGACCCACAAAATCTGGATGAAAATGCCTCATTTAATAAGACAGCCTCATCATTGGGTGAGACTTTCAGTCAAAGAAAAGATCCCCAAGAGAATATTATCATCAGTAGGGAATCCCTAGAGACAAGGAGAAAATCTCCTCTTTTAGAGCAAAGTTCTGTCACAGAATGACACTTGTCAAATTCTGGTCTCAAAGGAATAAAATTCCTCAAAAGAGCATAGCTCTGTGATAATAATGGAAAGATCCATCAGAAAATTTTAACACCTAAAAATTTTAAAATTTTTGGGACTTAGAAAAATCCATGAAAACTTATAATAAGTTCTTCATTTTGCAGATATAAAAGATCCACTCTTGATCCAAGAGCAAAGCTCTGTTCATGGGTTAGAACCCATGAACAAGATCTCTGCAGATTTATAAGTTTTTTGAGAGCAAAGCTCTATTTATGAAACCCCAAAGGGGATCCCTTTAAATCAAAAGATCTGTGAGAGCAAAGCTCTTTGGTTGAGATTAATTTAAATTACTTTGATTTACATTAATTTTTACCTAAAGTTTCTAACTTCGAAAATGAGCAAAGCTCTGAAGTTCTTGAGTGAGAGCAAAGCTCTGGAAAATCAAAATCTTGAAATGGTGAAGATTTCCTAAGGGCCATAGGTCCTATTTATAAGGCGCTTGCGCCCCTTCAGCTCACCCCTTGATCCAACGGTCAAGAGCTTGCCACCGCTGCACTCACGTGCGCACCACGTGAGCGCAACGGTGGGGGGGCATTTGTTTCCCCCAATCAGAGCAAAGCTCTGCTGGAAATTCAAATTTTGAAGCAACGCTTCAAATCTCGGGCGCAACGCGCCACGTGTCAGGCGCAGACACATCAGCGCAGCGCCCAAGACAGCGCACCCAATCAGAGCAAATCTCTATTTTAAGTAAAATTAAAGGAAGCAACGCTTCAGTTGCGCAAGCGCTGCGCTGCGCGACTCGTGTCAGCGCAGATACGCTAGCGCAGTTGCGCTGCGCGATACGTGTCAGCGCAGTTGCGCTGCGCTTTGCGCTGCGCAACACGTATCACGCGCTGGGGCGTTTGTGCCAAACAGAATTAAGATTTCAAAGAAATCTTTCTGTTCTTGTCAAAACAAGAAGATTTTCTTCTGTAAAACAGAAGCCCTTGGATCAAAGATCCAACGGTGGGGAAAATTCCCCAAATCACTCAGAGAAAGATCTCTTTAACTAATTTATGGGCACTATAAAAAGGACCCTAGACCTCAATTCAAAGGCATCAACATTTCTTGAAAAATCAAGAGCTTCAAACAGAGAGAACTCTGAGAAAAATTTCAAGAAAAAGGTAAAAACATTCACAAGAGAGAAGAAATTTCTTCTAATAGATCATTGATCTAAAAACCAGATCAATGATCTTCATATAATAAACAGTGCTTTGCACTTCTTATGAACCACTGGTTCTTTAAAACAAGAAAAAAAATAGTGCTTTGCACTTTTATGAACCGTTGGTTCTTGAAATAAAAAGAAAAACTTGTTTTTCTTTGATCTAAATTAGATCAAGGAAACGAATAGTGCTTTGCACTTCTTTTTATGAACCATTGGTTCCAGAATCTGAAAGATTCTTAAATCATAGTGCCTTTCACTTGCAAACTGCGCTGTTGCGCTCTTGGATTGGCGCAAGCCACCAGAGCACGCCACGTGTCAGCAGCGCAGGCGCAGCGCATTGCGCTTGCGCGACACGTGTCAGCACTATAAGCGCTTGCGCTCTCTAATTGGCGCAAAGCGCCTGATAAATGCAATGCATTTCTTAAAGGGCCAGGCCCAAGTCAAAAGTCTAAACAGACCAAAAATAATGCTATGCATTATTTAAAGGGGCAGAGCCCAATTGAGAGGTCCAATGGACCAAAACAAATGCTCTGCATTATAATAAAAAGGGCAGAGCCCAGTCAAAATGGGCATAAATGCTATGTATCATTCTAAAAAGGAGAAAGCTCAAACAAAGGTCTAACAGGCTAAATGCAAACAAAATGTGGACATTTTCAACTGGACTTAGCCCAATTTTGGCCGTAAGTCCTTAAATTAAATTGACTGAGCAAGATTACTCTCCTAAATCAATTTACGACAGGTTCGAGGGTCTCCGAACTCCCCTGACACCTATCGTTGTAATCCTTCAACGACTTCAGAGAGGTGACGGGTCCCGACGACCACACATCAAGACGGACTGCGGGGTTCTTAAACTCGTGGACCGACACGTCCTTAAACTAATGTTGGACCGAAACGTCCTTAAACTAATAATGGACCACCACGTCTCTAAACTGGAACATAGACCACCACGTCCCTAAACTGGAATTAATAGGGACCACCACGCCTCTGTTTCCCCCAATTAGAGCAAAGCTCTGTTGAAAATTCAAAATTCAAATTTTGAAGCAACGCTTCAAATCCCGGGCGCAACGCACCACGTGTCCGGCGCTGATACGTCAGCACAGCGCCCAAGAAGGCGCACCCAATCAGAGCAAAGCTCTATTAAAGAAAGCAACGCTTCAGTTGCGCTAGTGCTGCGCTGCGCGACACGTGTCAGCGCAGATGCGCCAGCGCAGTTGCGCTCGCGCTTTGCGCTGCGCGACACGTGTCAGCGCAGATGCGCCAGCGCAGTTGCGCTGCGCTGCGCGACACGTGTCAGCGCAGTTGCGCTGCGCGACACGTGTCACGCGCTAGGGCATCTGCGCCAAACAGAATTAAATTTTTAAGAAATCTTTTATGTTCTTGTTAAAACAAGAAGATTTTCTTCTGCAAAGCAGAAACCCTTGGATCAAAGATCCAACGGTGGGGAAAATTCCCCAAATCACTCAGAGAAAGATCTCTTTAACAAATTTAACTAATTTATGGGCACTATAAAAAGGACCCTAGGCCTCAATTCAAAGGCATCTATATTTCTTGAAAAATGTCAAGATCTTCAAACAGAGAGAACTCTGAGAAAATTCCAAGAAAAAGGTAAAGAACCTTCATGAAATAGAAGAAATTTCTTCTAATGGATCATTGATCGAGAAATAAAATCAATGATCTTTACATAATAAACAGTGCTTTGCACTTCTTATGAACCTCTGGTTCTTTAAAACAAGAAAGCAATAAAATAAAATAAAAAATATATATATAGTGCTTTGCACTTCTTTTCTTGAATCTAAAAGATTCTTAGTGCTCTGCACTTACAAACTGCGTTGTTGCGCTCTTAAGAGAGCGCCACGTGTCAGCCATAGAACCACTTGCGCTACGCGCTCTTGAAATAGAGCTCTGCTCACTGGAATTAGCGCAACTCACCAGAGCGCGCCACGTGTCAGCAGCGCAACAGCGCAGCGCACTGCGCTAGTGCGCTTGCGCTCACCAGAGCGTGACACGTGTCGCCACCATACGAGTTTGCGCTCAATACTTAGCGCAAAGTGCCTGACAAGCCACGTGGGGCACTGTCAGAGTATCTAATGCTCTGCATTGTTAAAGAAAAGGGACAGAGCCCAATTAAAAGGTCTAACAGGCCTAATAAAAAATGCTATGCATTTTAAAAAGGGGGCAAAACCCAAACAAAAAAATAGATGCTCTGCATCATTTATAAAAGGGCAAAGCCCAACCAAAACAAGAATAATGTAGTGCATTACTAAAAAGGGGTGAAGCCCCAGCACCGGCCAAAGACAAAAAATGTTGAAACTGGACTTAGCCCAATTTTGGCCAAAAATCCTTAAATTAAATTGACTGAGCAAGATTGCTCTTTTAAATCAATTCACTTCGGTTCGAGGGTACATCTCCGAACTCCTCTGACACATGTCGTTGTAATCATTCAACGTCGTCAGAGAGGTGACGGGTCCCGACGACCACACGCATCAATATGGACTGCGGGGTCCTTAAACTCGTGGACCGAGACGTCCTTAAACTAATATCGGACCGAGACGTCCTTAAACTAATAACGAACCACCACGTCTTTAAACTGGAATATGGACCGAAACGTCCTTAAACTAATATTGGACCGAAACGTCCTTAAACTAATATCGGACCGAAACGTCCTTAAACTAATAACGGACCACCACGTCCCTAAACTGGAACATGGACCACCACGTCCCTAAACTGGAACATGGACCACTATGTCCCTAAACTGGAACAATAGAGCCTCCAAATGCTCTTTTGCCGGATCTAAACGGTCCCGTTTAAGTTGATCTTAGCCCCAAATACGGCTAACGTATCCTTAGACATTTAAATGAATGATAAAACTCCAAATCAACTTTGGTTCAAGCATACATCTCTGAACTCCTCTGACATCCATCGTTGTAATCTTTCAACGACGTCAGAGAGGTGATGAGTCCCGACGGCTATATATTAAACGGATCACCACGTCAATTTGATCTTAGTCCAAAACAGGACTAACGTATCCTTGACGAAAGTTTAAGTCAATCTTAGTCTCAATACGACTAACGTATCCTTAAACTAAAAACACCAAACCCAAATCTAAGTAAATACGGATTTGGACTAATCCACGTCCTACGGGCTACGGCATTACTCAGTCTCCGTATACAATCCACGGGCAACCACAAACAAAACAAACACACACGACACGAAGTGAAATTCTGGAGAAGGAGAAAGTTGTTACCGCGATGCGGTAGCGTAATTAACTGCAGGGGCTTGTGTAGGGTTCCTAGGCACTCTAGTGAAGTCTCACAAGTGATCAAACATGCACAAATCAAATTTTACGGGTGCCTACAAACCCGACTACGGATCGTTTACTAGATATTTAGGCGAAAACATAAACTAGTCAACATTTTAACTAAGGGAACGGATATACAACCTTTGTAGATCCGGTCCACCACCTCCACGGCTCCGCAATGAAGTCCCCTCGCTGTCCAAATCATGTCTTGGGCTCTAGCGTCGGCATCATCGAAGAATGGGCAGGCTTGATCGTCGGTTCGATGCCGAAGATGATCTACGTCGAGGCATCGCTAGAACAAGCTCCAACTTCACCAAGTCGGAAAAACTTGTGAAGGAAACACCCTATACTACTTGGCAAGATGTAGAGGATGAAGAAATAGGAAGTGGGTAGACTTTAGATTTGGATTTCTCACACTTTTTCATTACTTGCCATTGGAGTAGCAAGCTACATCCATGGAAGAAGAAGATGAAGAAGAAGAAGATATGATAAGTTATTCCTTAAAAGAAAAATAAAATAAATGAATACTTATCATCTCTTTGACCATGGTTTAGTGTAGAGTTTTAACTAAGGTTAGAGAGTGGTTAGGGTTAGATAAAAGACAAGAATGGTGGACTAAGTTCAAAGCTTCAAGAAGCTTTCAAATAAAAACAAAAACTAGCAACCATTCTTATCTCTTTATCTTTTCTTTTTCCAAAATAAACAAAAGGAATAAATAAATGATTAAGTAAATGAAAAAGAAACCCTAATCACTAATTAACCATGGTTTAACACTTTACACAAAACCAAGCTAGAATGTATCATCAAACATGATACAATCATGTGCACAAAACTATATCGAATATACAATGTGCACATCCGCGCGAGAAAATCCATTTAAAGTGAACCGATACTAGTTAATGCAAAGCAATATATCAAATATATAATTATGTATTAAA
The DNA here is from genome assembly GCA_030015575.1 of Agapanthus africanus. Taxonomy (NCBI): domain Eukaryota; kingdom Viridiplantae; phylum Streptophyta; class Magnoliopsida; order Asparagales; family Amaryllidaceae; genus Agapanthus; species Agapanthus africanus. The sequence continues at coordinate 887,608,219 of JASDDO010000024.1, read as the reverse complement.
TCATTAAATCAACACTTGATTTAACGATCCGGTCATATCGCATATAACCGGCTAGTATCCAATGTGTCGGCTTATCGAATCAATCCTTGATTCGATAACTGGGTTATATCGCATATAACCATTCGATACATTGATCGCGAGAATAGAATATGGTATCATATACACGCATTATTCTCGGTCCCGCATATATCTCATATGCGCTCCTATTTCGTTTCGCTTGAGCTAGGAAACCTCTGTGTAGGACTCTAAAGACTCGTCAATACGCCGGTAGCAGATGATGATCATATCAAACATCCGCAAGCCACAAGCGGTCTGCTAAACGTAACGGCCACCCGGGTATTGAGCGATCAGAAGATCGACGAGCAAGCCCGCTCACACTCCTGCGAATCCAACCAGTAACACTTACCGTATAGTCCGGTCTGTTCGTCTGATATGTCGCATATCTCGCCTAGGGGTGGTAAACGTCAGACCCCAATAGCTCGATAAGTCATGCCGACTTGAGGTCCATAACATTCGTGAAACTACTGATAACTCTTACCAGTATATCACAGCAACCCTGGCCAGGGATTTCCTGTTATGGCCAGTCGAGCATAGCACAACATCAACCCCCAATACCGGGAGAGACGAACCCCCTCCTATCGCTCATTGCCTCCATGTGAATCGGGACTGTACCCAAAAACCACCTGTTTGCATGACTCAGTAGAGCCGTGGTAGGGTGGAAATCAAAGCACAGTGGGAGACACACAAGACTCTATGACGATCTCGGGTCTACAGACTAAGCTGTACCAGTGTCACCAGAGAACTGCCATCTGACGTGAGGTATAATACCATCTGGGAGTTCTCGGCGAGTCCGTTCAGTGTACCCAGTCTCCACTGAGCACCCGCATACCATCTCTGATGTCAAACACCAATGGATATGGGATCATCCATCGCCCATCGCATGAGTCGAGAAGATATGCGCTAGTCTACTCTGGAATATCGATGCCCCGTCTCGATATTCCCTCGACTATGAGCATTTCAAGGATGTACTCATGGACTACCCAGGCCCCACTAGTATGATCTACATCACAGTCCTGGAAGTCGAGCACACATCCTAAGGGCTTTATCAACATGTAATCAGAGAGACAGAAAATATACATGTTAAGATAAAGTGCAACCAGATAGCGTACTATCATGTCGAGCAAGAAAGTCCTTCCTATATATGTCCCAGCATCCACTACAATATACATCCAATGTACAGTAATGGCCTCTAGGGCATACATATAACTAACGAACTCCCAAAATGGATCAGATGGGCCATAAACTCTCTCTTCCAAAGACGGACTCCCGAAATGACAAGGGGAAGGGAAAAGCGATCGTTGTCGCTAATGCTCAACAACAACCGAGCAACTCGAAGCCGGTTGTTCGTCAAAATAATATGCGTCCATATGTAGCCCTTGAAGAGAGGCTATGATGTTCTTACTCATTTCCCCGAGATAAAATGAGAAGGTTATTCGAGCTGGCGTTGCGCAACCGACTCATAAATCTGCCGGATCCAAAACGTCTGTCGCAACCAAGTGATGTCCATGAGCCCAACTACTGTCCTTATCATCGAGTACTGGGTCATCCGATCGAAGATTGCTACGTCTTCAAAAATTGGCTTGAAGACCAGTACCGACAGAGCAAGTTCGCATTGTCCGACAAATGGAAAGTGAATCCACCACAGCCCCACACCTCTAAAGGAATGAATACGCCGGGGGCAACATGCTCTGTCGTTGAAGAAGCTCCTTGGGAGGTTGTATTATCAGCCAAGACAAAGAGAATGCTAAATGATCTTCGAACATGCCCAGCGATTAAGTGGAAGAACCCGTTGGAACCGCAGGTCATTGAAGGGATGTTGAAGCCTCGTCTAACTCAAAAGATCGATGGAGGTGGCCCAAGCCTGCATAACCAGCCGTCGAAATCTTCGAAAAAGAAGAAGAAATCCAAGAAGCCTGTGAAGCCTGGCGACAAGCGCACAGACTTACAAAAACAAATTGACGCGCTGGAGGAATACAACCAGAAGGCACGGACTCCCATTACATTCCAAGAGTTCCTCAATCACGTCTTTCAAGAGGAAGATGAGGGAGAAAGTTCATCTGAGGAATCTGAAGAATACGTGGCAAGCTGTCATGTGATTTCCCATTCGTTCGTAGACGATGAGGAGACTCCTTGCACTGAAAAGCTGGAAGTAGATCCTGAACCAAAAATTTCGGGGCTATCGGACGAGGTAATTGACGCATTCCTTAATGAAGCTCGGTTGAAAAGTAAAGCTGATCGAGAACGCGAGGTGGTCATATTTGAAAGGGCCAAGCTCCAGCCACTGGATGAAAGAGCTGAGACGCTCCCACTGGAGCAAAATATCTCCACTACCGACAAAAGCAAATTCAAGATGAGGAAAAGGTTTGCTAAGGCCATATCAATGGGCATGAAGCTACCATCCTCCGAAGGAAAAATTACTGGTGAAATGGAAATACACCCCTCCTATTGCTTATATCATCAGAAAGTTTCACACCCCACTCAAGAGTGCAAATCTTTCGATAGATGGTGGCAAGGATACGTTGCTCATCGACAACATTTTAAGCGGGAGAAACGTAAAACTCGTCGGGAGCGGAAAAATATGACCGAAGGGTTTAACAGAGCTACCGGCGATTGTCGCATGGTTAACGCCGGGGCGTCACAAGTGCCTACATTCGGGAGCGATTCTGATGAGGAGATGGAGCTTGGCCCTCTCTTTAAAGAGTCCACCTCAGGAAAAGAAGAAGAGCCGAAGGTTTGCGAAAATATCCGGCTACGTAATCGCACGCTTCCCGAAAAGAATCTCGGACCCTCAAACAGAAAAGATAAAGGGAAAGAAAAGGACTCTGAAGATATCGACTTAGATGACCAAGTTGTGGAGGAGCTAAATGCCAAGGACCCGCCGAAGAAAAATAACGTGGATTACAACGTCTTAGCGCATCTGAGGAAGCTACCCTCACAGCTCAGCATTCTTGACGCCCTTTTGCTATCAAAGGAGGCGAGAGATTCATTAGTCAAGGCACTACAGGATCCGGGGCAATTCCAAGCTTTCCTGGCCGAAGAAAAGATGAAGGATGAATTGGAGGAAGTGCACACTGCCGATGTCGCTTTTAGTGATGAAGACCTTCTCCTTGGGACGTGCGAACACAATCTCCCCCTTTATATCTCAGGATACTTCCATGATATAAAGATAGGCAAAATCCTGATCGACAATGGATCCTCCGTTAACCTCCTCAATGTGCGGGTGTTAAAAGAAATCTGCATGAGCGTCCAGCACCTTTCTCGGGACAAGATCACCATCTCCGGGTTCGACTCCCAGTCATCAAGAACTCTTGGGTCTGTAATAATGATGCTACGCTTTGGGCTACTCGTCACGGACATTAAGTTCCACGTCATAGACGCCAAGACATGCTACAATGCTCTGCTCGGCCGACCATGGTTACACGAGTACAACGTCATCCCTTTTACACAACATCAGTGTATGAAATACGCTAAGGATGGTCTCGAGTATACCGTGGCGGGAGAACTGAATCCGTTTTCCGTGAACGAAGTCCGCAAATATGAAGATGCCAAGTACTTCTTACCGGATTTCGAAGACACGGAAAGGTGTCACAAGCCGGAAAACAAAGCTAATGCCACCATCCCTGTCTTCGGCAGTGATACCGAGGAGGAAGAGGAGATAGTTTATTCGAGGCCGCCCCAACACAACAAGCCAGGGCCATCTACTCCTATGTTAATCTTTGGTAGCGACTCGGAAGATGAAGTCCATGCTGTATTCCCTGCTCGACCTTCAATACAAACGTCCGCTGACGAAGAGCAAAGTCTACAAGTCGCCATGGTGCCGCTTAAATACCGTAAAGAACTGGATGCACTTGATATTTACAATGTAGAAGAGCTACAAATGTTCTATATCCCTCCCAGACGAGAAAGCGAAAAAGCAATTCTATTCTATCGCTCTGAAGAAACCAAAGTAGAGAAAGAAATCTGGCATGGCGCGGATCCTACACTCGATAGGCTTCAGCCTATCCGTCTTCCCAGATATTATACGGAATATTTGAAAAAGCTGCTGAAACGCTAGGGGATATCCTTCAAGCAGACCGTTCGAAAAGCCAAGTTCTATGACAAAGTCTGGAATGTTTCCGGGACTCAACGCAAACTGCCTAATGGGAGAATGGAGACAAAAGGGCTTGGATACATCCGGTCAAAGAAACGAGAGCTACTAAACAGCTGCTATGTCATGTATGACTTCGATGAAGAAGCGGATACTCAATGGAAGGACGCTAATCCTGAGACAGTGAAGGTTCCAGATGCAAAGGAGCCCAGTCCGTCATTCGAAGAACAAATGGACAAGTTTATAAAGGAAGCGGGTCAAAAAGTCCGGGACGATCATAACCGCGAAATGGTCATCTACGAGAAAGCCAAAACGCAACGCCTTCTCCAACAGGCCGTGAAAGATGAAAATGCCGCTCCTTGTCAACCTGTTATAAAGAAGGCTCGACGCAGAGGCAGAAACAAGTCGAAATGCGAAAAAGGCGCTCAACAGCAACGAAGCGGGGCTAAAAGGCCACGCAAGCGGGAACCAAGCGGTTCCGATCTATCCCTCATGAGAAAAATGGGTCGAGCATACTCTTTTCCTCGGGACAATACGAAGAAAATACTTGACCTCGCTTTAAAACATCAGATGCTTACACTGCCGGAGTCTAAACCCCGAACAAGCAGGCGAAGTCTCTCACCCGGACTATTGCCCTTATCACCGAGTGATAGTGCACCCTCTTGAGGACTGATTCACCTTCAAGAATTGGGTTGAAGATCTGTATCAGCTTGGCAAGTTCGCTCTGTCTGACAAGTGGAGGGTAGCGCCGTCACAGAAGCACGAACCCAAGGCCACGAAAGAAGAACCAGTGCCATATTGGGATTGGAAGCGAATTCGTACTTGTCACATAATAATGATATCAAAAGAAGAGCCCGAGGACATGGATGACCTTCCCTGGTGCTTCGAAAACAGCAATGACGAGGTAATCTCAGAATTCCCACCAGCGCCAAAAGAGCTGGAAGATGGAATCCACACCACTGCAGATAACCTCAAGAAAATTGAGTTGGGAACGGCGAACGATCCGCGACCGACATTCATTAGCGAGCTGCTGTCCGAAGAGAAGGTGGCTTCATTAAAAGACCTGCTTATGGGGCACAAAGATTGCTTCGCATGGAACTATTCCAAAATGCCGGGATTAGATCCAGAAATTGCTGTGCACAGATTGGCGATATCCCCAGGTGTCAAGCCAGTCAAGCAAGCACCAAGAAGAATGCGGCTCGAGCTTGAGATGGGTATCAACGCCGAGGTCAAGAAGCTGATCGACTCTGGCTTCATCCAGGAGGTTCAATACCCTGAATGGATCGCCAACATCGTCCCGGTGATGAAGAAAAATGGGACAGTGCGCATATGCATGGACTTCCGGGATCTCAATAAAGCTTGCCCGAAAGACGATTTCCTAGTGCCAGTCACCGAACTGATGAAAGACAATACGTCCACGCATGAGGTTTTCTCCTTCATGGACGGCTCGTCAGGGTATAATCAGATCAAGATGCATCCCGAAGACCAGAAGCACACCGCTTTTCGGACTCCTTTGGGAATATTCTGTTATAAAGTGATGTCCTTCGGTTTGAAGAACGCCGGTGCTACTTATCAGAAGGCCATGACGAAGATATTCAATGACCTTATACACGAAATCGTCGAATGTTATATTGACGGCCTCGTGGTGAAAAGAAAATCATACGAGGAACATCTCGAGCATCTGAAGACCGTATTTCAACGCCTTCGACAATACAACTTGAAGATGAACCGGCTCAAGTGTGCATTCGGAGTTTCCTCGGGCAAATTCTTGGGATTCATCGTCCGACGCCGAAGTATCGAGATAGATCCGTCAAAGATCAAGGCAATCATGGAAATGCCTCCGCCAAAGACTCTCAAACAGCTGCTGTCTCTCCAAGGGAAGCTCGCATACATACGGCGATTTATAGCCAATATTTCAGGCAAGTGCCGTCCTTACAGCCACCTGATGAAGAAGGGAACCCCGTTCGTCTAGGATCAAAAATGCCAAAGTGCACTGGACGAGATCAAACAATACCTGCAGAACCCGCCGGTGTTGGCTGCTCGGGTCAAGGGAAAGCCCCTCATTCATTACACAACCGCTCTCGAAGGCTCCTTAGGCGGATTATGGGCACAAGAGAACGATCAAGGGAAGGAAAGAGCACTCACTACTTAAGTCGAGTTCTACTGGAGGCAGAAAGCAACTACTCCCCTATTGAAAAACACTGCCTGGCGTTAATCTTCGCGATAACAAAGCTCAGGCACTATGCGTTGGCACATGAGGTCCGTCTCATTTCGAAGGTGGACCCCCTTAAATATTTAATGTCAAAGGCCATATTGACGGGGTGACTCGCTAAATGGGCCCTGCTCTTGATGGAGTTCTCGATAACATATCAACCTCTCAAGGCAGTGAAAGGCCAGGCCATCGCTGACTTCCTCGCTGAGCATCCGATACCCGCCGATTCCCCTCTGAATTGCGATCTTCCAGACGAACATGCGTTTGACGCGATCGACGGTGGTGATACCCGATGGGAGCTTTATTTCGATGGAGCATCTTCCATGAAGAAGCGCAAACAAAGTACTCCTAAAATCAAATCGGGGGTAGGACTCATCTTTGTAACTCCACAAGGAGGGATAATGCGTTTTTCTTTCTCCCTAACAGAGCCAAGGACAAACAATGAAGCCGAATACGAAGCTCTGATAGCAGGACTCAAGATCGCCATCGAAATGGGAATTGAAAACCTCCTCATATATGGAGATTCCCAACTGGTCGTTAGTCTAGTAAACGGCGACTACCAAACATGCAAACCAGAATTGGTGAAGTACGGCGAAAAAGTGCAACAATTGTTGACCCAAATTCCTTCCTATACTTTGGAAAACATACCGCGCACGGAAAACAGCAAAACGGACGCATTGGCCAAACTCGCTAAGGAACTGGCCGATGAGAACCTCGATGACGTAAGAATCGTAGTACAAAGCCGTCGGGTGCTTGCCCCAGCGGAAATATCTCCGGAATCACCCGAAGAAAAAGGAGCGACTGAACAGACGACCCTGCAAATAAAAGATCGGGAAAATACCGAGGATTGGAGAGAAGTCTTTATAGACTATTTCAAATACAGTCGAACGCCCGAAGATGCGTTCTTAAGACATCAGCTTATGAAACGAGCTCTGTCTTTCGCCTTCGTCAATGATACTCTGTACAAGAGGTCGTTTGATTCTTTGTGGTTGAGATGCCTGGGACCTGACGAAGCGAAAAGAGTCGTCCAGGAAGTTCATGACGGACTCTGCGGTTCTCACCAAGCGGGCCCAAAGATGAAGTTGAAGATCAAACGGATGGGCTACTATTGGCCCACGATGATTCAGGACTGCCTCGAATATGCGAAGCAATGCCACTCATGCCAAATTCATGGGGACTTCATCCACCAGCATCCAAATCCGCTCCATCCAACGGTGGCTAGCTGGCCATTTGAAATGTGGGGAACTGACATAGTCGGCCCCATCGAACCAGCATCGTCTAGAGGACATCGCTTCATCCTGGCGACGACTGATTACTTCTCCAAATGGGCAGAGGCAGTACCACTGAGGGAAGTTAAGACGGAGAATATCCTGCATTTCTTCAAGACGCACGTCCTATACCAGTTTGGAACTCCTTGACGGATCATCTCCGATAACGGGCCAGCTTATAGAAGCCATAAGATCAGTCGCTTCGCGCAACAACATAATATAGACTGGAGATATTCCTCGGTTTATAATCCGCGAGCTAACGGTCTAGCTGAAGCCTTCAACAAAACCTTGACAAAGATCGTGAAGAAAACGGTGTCCCGAAATAAGAAGGACTGGCACGAAAGACTACAAGAGGCTCTCTGGGCGTATCGAACCACGTTCAAGACGGCCACGAACACAACGCCGTACGCGTTGGTGTTCAGTACAGAAGTAGTACTCCCCCTCAAGATAGAGTTACCCTCTCTACGAGTGGCGGTCCACTACGAGCTAACGGACGAAGAAAATGCTCACCTTCGGCTTGAGGAGCTTGATGCCCTTGACGAGACCCGGCTCATAGCGCAACAAAATCTGGAGGCCTATAAAGCAAAGATGACGCGCTCGTATGAAAGATTGACCTGGCCGAGGACATTCCGCCAAGACGAACTCGTGCTAGTGGTCAAAAGACCTATGATCCCCAATCGCGCCAAGCGGGGAAAATTCGAACCGAACTATGAAGGCCCGTACATCATAGACAAGGTCTACCAAGGTGGAGCCTATCTACTCATGGATATGCACAGTGAAAGGCCTTACAGGCCAATAAATGGTCGTTTCCTAAAGAAATACTACGCTTAATAAGCCATAGCCTAGGTCAACGATAGATGACGACGACTATATCCGCTCGCTATCTTCCTAAGCTCAAACTTTATAAGCTGTAGCCAGCCTTCTTCTGGATGGACCGAAACGTCCTTAAACTAATGGCGGACCGAAATGTTCTTAAACTAATGGCGGACCGAAACGTCCTTAAACTAATACCGCGGCATCCGTAGGCTGACGAGATAAAAAAAAGAAGAAGAAAAATATCATAAATAAAAACGGTATGTCCATAAGAAAAAAGGGCACGGATGAAAACCCGAAAGGGCTCCGTGAGTAAAAACAGTAGGGCTACTGGCGAGTGTTCGTGAAAACCCGAAAGGGCGTGACCTCGTAAAAAAAAGAAGAAAAATATCATAAATAAAAACGGTATGTCCATAAGCAAAATGGGCATGGATGAAAACCCGAAAGGGCTCCATGAGTAAAAACAGCAGGACTATCGGCGAGTGTTTGTGAAAACCCGAAAGGGCGCAATCTCGTTAAAAGACACTTATAGGGTCCTTTCGACCTTGTAAGGAGAAACCACCCGCGTGAGATCCTTATGACTCACAAGGAAGCAACACACTTAGGGATCCCCACGATTCCTAAGGAGAAAATACACTTGCGAGATCCTCACGACTCGTAAGGAGAATTCTCTTATGAGACCCTCACGGCTCATAAGATTTGAAAGTCTTAAGTTACAGAGACCTAAACCTGTGCTTAAGCAACCCCCACAACTTCCAAGATTGCCCTACAAGTGGTCCAATACCGGCTCTTGTATACAATCCACGGGCGCGAATAAACATTTCCCTAACCAAGATCCATCCGTGACTGGGGATATGTTCGCATGACCCTTGTAAGTCCTCTCGATTTACAAGGAGAAAACCGTCCTGTAGGATCCTTACGACTTACAGAGAAACAAACACTTAGGAATCCTCACGATTCCTAAAGAGAACATACACCTACAAGATCCTCACGACTTGTAGGGAGAAATACTTTTGTGAGACCCTTACGGCTCACGAAGTCGAAAGCCTTAGTCGACAGGACCATAACCCTGATCGCTAAGCCACCTTTGTTTGACACCGACAGAGGCAGATAATGATTCGCTCCTGGCAATATCCCGGTTGTAACGGTGCTGATGCCGAAATCGGTGTCTAATTTCAGGTTTACGGCGGAAAGCCAGTAGGCCGCACATGCATACGAAATAGCCGAAATGATGGGGCAACTTGCAATAAAAAGCAGCAAGTAAAATGTATGCATGCAAAATAGCTGAAATGATTGGGCAACTCGCAATAAAAAGCAGCGAGTGAAAACAAAATAAACAGCCGAAATGATTGGGCACCACGAGAAATAGCCGAAATGATTCGGCAATCGTGACTTTCGCGATATAAAAGCTGAAATGATAGAGCATCGCGGAAATAAAACAAAAAAATGATGATAAAACTTTGGCCCTACAGTTGAGATCACATCGATCCCTGTATACAATCCAAGAGCGCAAACGAAGAGGGAACCATACTTTCCCAACAGGCTCCGCCAGAAAACGAAGCCAAATCTCGACGGTTCATTCCAACTCCGAAGAAACAAATAATCCTTGGCAAATACCTCAACTCAGGGAAACAAACAATCTTTGATGAGAGCCTCCTGATCCGCGTCGACTCGCAGAGCAACCAGTGTCTCCGTGGGAAATTCTCGACTCGTTTCAAACCCCACGGAAACAAATAATCCTTGGCGCTTGGGAAACAAATAATCCCTAGCAAACTCCTCGACTCACGGATGCAAACACTCCTTGACGAGAGCCTCCTGATCCGCGTCGACTCGCAGACCCACCAGTGCCTCCGTGAAAATCCTCAACTCATTTCAAACCCCAAGGAAACAAATAATCCTTGGCGCTTGGGAAACAAATAATCCCTAGCAAACTCCTCGACTCACGGATACAAACACTCCTTGACGAGAGCCTCCTGATCCGCGTCGACTCGCAGAGCCACCAGTGCCTCCGTGGGAATCCTCGACTCGTTTCAAACCCCAAGGAAATAAATAATCCTTGGCGCTTGAAAAATAAATAATCCCTAGCAAACTCCTCGACTCACGGATACAAACACTCCTTGACGAGAGCCTCCTGATCCGCGTCGACTCACAGAGCCACCAGTGCCTCCGTGGGAATCCTCGACTCGTTTCAAACCCTAAGGAAACAAATAATCCTTGGCGCTTGGGAAACAAATAATCCCTAGCAAACTCCTCGACTCACGGATACAAACACTCCTTGACGAGAGCCTCCTGATTCGCGTCGGCTCGCAGAGAAACCATTGTCTCTACGGGAAACTCCCGATTCGTCTCAACTTGCAAATGAAGCCTCAGGCAGCAGGGACTAAAAAACTTGCTTCCTGAACAATGGGACCCTGCAAGTCAATCCAAAATGGTCTCTTGCATACTATTCACGGGTCTCACTCTCCAAAGTCGAATTTTGACGAGGAGGGAAACAACCGCTTGCGAGTCCTCTCGACTCGTAAGAGGGAAAAACTCTCTTGTAGGATCCTTACGACTTACAAGAGAAAACCACACTTAGGAATCCTCACGATTCCTAAGGAGAAAACCCACCTACGAGATCCTCTCGATCCATTGGGAGAAAATTCTCTATGAGACCCTCACGGCTTATAGAGTTGAAAAGTCTTAGGCAGCAGATCTGAACCTGCGACCTAAGCCATAGCTATTTCTTGAGAAAGTCAGGATACTCATTCTAATCATCCGTCAAACATGGTTACTAAGGTGGCATGCTGATAATGAAAGAAAGAAAAGACGGAGAAAATGACACATTACAAAAAAAGGTGTATCTTTTATTCATAAACTTGATTGGATACAGGATACATTATGTCAAAGAATAAAAAAATATATATATGTATACATTCTTTTATCTATAAGTACAAACGATACAAAAATGGATAGCTACTGAGGAGGAAGTGTCTTTAGTAAGTTCACAAGCTGCTCTCGCACTTCCTTCAGCGCTTCCTCTCGAGTGACAGCCGCGGCCACCTCCGCCTCCACCTAGCTGGGTGCAGCTCGCTCGACAACGTCAAGTTTCTGCCTCAATGATAACCCTTCGGAGAGACATTGCAGAAGACCCTCAAAGATAACCTTCAGCCGTGCGGCGTTGGCCTCCACCCGAGCATGCAGTTGAGTAGACTTGCTCGAAGTCTCACCACGCTCCTTACGCCTTGAAATGACTTCTTGTTCGAGATGGCGGAAGTAAGGAGCGCTCTGCTCAATCCACGCTGTCCTTTGATTACTGGCGGCCACGGTCTCGGGAGCGGGACACAATGACTCCAACTGATATAAGCGACCCTCGATCTCCTTACAATGGTTAACCCAGGATGCAATGATGCCCTCATCATGAAAGTTCACGAGTATTGCTAGTATCGGGTTAACCACCATAGCGAAGTCTGCGGCAGATGTAGGAGTTTCAACGTCGAGTTCCTCGACGTAGTCACTCAACATGCGCAGACTATTCGCGGCGCCTTTTGAAGACAGACTCCTCAGATAAGGACCCGCCGGCATTGTGATGCGAGGTTCGAAGGACGCCGAAGCCAGAACGACAGCTGAAAGAAACAGGATGCGATCAGATAACAGTACAGAAAATAAAGAGAGGAAAGTTACCAATATGATGGTCATTGTACCAGTTGAGACAGGTGGTAAGGTCGGAAGGGCTGGTGGCGCAGCTGATCTGTTATCCCCTCCTTCAATCTGTAGCACTGCAGTTGAGCTGAGAAAAAGAGGTTAGAGGTAATTCCATCAATAAGGAAAAAGAGAGGAAGGATGTCAACGGAAATCATACTCACCAACGCCACCAGAGGAAGAAGCAAGCTCAGATGGGAAGGAAAAGTGTGGGAGCAACATCTGATATACATGATCAAAAAGCACTCCTGAAAACACAACAGTGTGACTTTAGTACACGAATTATATATCTAGAAAACAAGATTAATAAATCGTAAACACATACCTTCCAACATCTTCGAGGGTATGAGAGAGGGTTGAGAGGTGACCACCGCCAAGGCAGTCGTTGAAAGCGCTCCCTCGAGCAGTGGGGCATCGGCACTGGCTGCACCTGCATTATGAAAAGGTGAACTTGTCAGAAAAGATTGTAAAGTAAAGAAAAGCAGCCACTTGGGGTTTACCTGAGGAGTTCCCGGCTGAAACGGAGGCGACTCCCTCCTCTATCGACATGAGACCACCGCCCGTGGCCTCGTCACCCGACTCGATGGGTCGTCGTGCTCGCAAGACCTGGAGATGGTGGAGGGCCATAGACGGGGAGGGCTATGATTGGAGTATTGCCAGATTCCAGAGAAGGAGCGGTTGGCTCGTCCTCGGGAATCATGGCCACCTCACCCACCACTCCCTCAGGTTCAGTAGTTGCGGTTGTATCGTCCACCGTTGCCGGGGGATCGCCGGCCTCGAGCGCCTCATCCGCCGCCACCCTGGACTCAGTTATAATGATCATATCATCTGCCACCACTTCAGGTTCGGCATCAATGACCTTCTCGGCGGTAGGCCCCTCGACCTCCACTTCAGGCTCCAAATCCACAACGACATTGCCCACCGTCGGCTCGAGTTCGGCAGGTACCGCCTCCTCTGTTTCTTTGGGATCAACGGTTTCCGCCTCCCCCTCGATCAGACTTGGCCCTGCAAGATAAGAGATATAAGGACCAACGACATTAAAATCCTTATAAGAAAAACTCTGAGAGAAACATTACCTGAAGTGGATTTACCGTTTGCGCTCCGAACTACGCGCGCCACCTCTCTGCGGGCAGTGGATAGGGCGACAGGGGCCTCTTCGGATGGAGTATCAGCGCGAGGGATAGTGCTGGGACCCGCTCCCATAGCCAAGGCAGCCCTGCGTGCCTTCGCCTCACGCCTCAGCCTCTTCCTTTCCTCCTGGGCTGTCGCGATAGACCTTTGTGACGCCTCCTTCAAGGCGTCGTCATCCTCGTTCAGGGATGCCTCCAGAGCCTTTAAGGCATCTCTCATCGGCTCTTCAAGACGAACCTCCTGCGGTGGCCCAGAGGAAGCAGGAATATCGGCGGCTGGCGGAACATTTGTGTCGCTTGGTGGGAACGGCATTGAGGTTTCTGCAATAAAAAGAGAGAGGTTAGATCGACCATAACACGAGGGAGATGGAGACGTGATGAATTAAAACTTACTAAGGCCCATAGACGCTCTAAGACATTCCTCCTCTTGGAAAGTCTTCAAAGAAGCGGCAATGGCTTCTTCATCAGTGATGCCTGTTGAAAGAAAGGAGAGAAAAGCGTTAATCAAAGGCGATAAGGAAGATATGTTGTAATAAGGAAAATGTGACTAGTAGTTACCTGACTGCGCAAGCTTAGCTAACCATGCGTCACGCCTCGCCAACCATGCCGAAGCTTTGAGAGCAACCTCCAAGTCTGTATCGTCCGGCGGTGGCATCACTAATCCTGCGTTAGTCCCATATTTGAGCAGACCTTCAGCATAGGGAGCATGGGGTTCCTGGTCGAACACAACGTCCGCAGCGAAGAGCGACTTCTTTTTCTTTTGCCTTCCGACCCTAGGCTCGCGGGGGATCGACTTCCGCTTAGCAGTCACTTTGGGACGACGGGTCCCGATGTCCGCACCCACGCCAGACTCCGGCGAGGGTACAACCAATGTCTCCACTGGAGCACAGGGTGCGAGAGGTGCATCTGCGATATCAGGGAGCGGCAGCTCACGTGGAGGACTTTGCGCACGTGATGGTCTGCCCCCGGCATCTTTTAGAGGAGGAGCCACCAGGATCCTTGGCGCTAAGGGAGCGTTACGATTGGTGCCGGGGGTACTTCTTTACGGTCGATCAACACTCGCCTCTCTTCCTTTATAACAGCCCCCGTCGCATGATTGTACCACTCTTTATATACATTAAGGAGTCGTGGAGCATAGGCCGGCGTGCTGATGAAAAAACAAGAACCCGTGTTCAGGCGCATGAAGTGATGTAACGCGTTCTCCATCCCTTCTTCATTGACAGCAGGTTCCAGTAAGAAAGCTTCCAAGGGTACCCCTTGATCGTAACCCAGTTGTTGGGCAAAACGATACGGGTTATATCTCATAAAGACTGCTGCACCGCCCTTCCTGAAGACTAGGAAACCCGGTCTAATAGAATACAAATGGAGGATCTCCCGGGCCGTTAACACTGAAGCTCCATCCTTGAAGGAGTCCTGTAATGGTCGCACCGCAGTGGTGGACGCTTTTCCAATGGTTAATACCTTATCAATAAAGGACATCCCGACTCCAACGGTGTGAGGGCGAAGCAGTAAACCCCTGGCGTCCCGTGGTGAAGGGGTCACGATTGATGAGCCAATCAACAGTATAATGCAAGGAAAACCGCACTTGTCAAAGAATGAAGGCCTTTTATGCATGCCAAAGACACCCGCCGTGTGTAGCTCGAGCCACGATGCAAAGTAATGCATCGGGAAGACCACGTGCAGTACCCCGGGCTCATTGACATCCGCTGCTCGGCTGAGGCCATGATATAGGTGCGCCAAGCCAGCGATCCCCACAGCCACCTTTATCCCGATGACCATTCGGTGGGCTGGGTAGAAGACGGAAGGCCGCATGCGGTGAGAGTGCATTGGGATCGTGAACCAACTCAGCCACAGTCCGAGAAATCCTAAAAAGAAAGCCTCCTCATCCATTCCAGGGGCCGCAATTTCTGCAAAAGACATGGTTGGGGAGTTAGGAAGAAAAAAGTCCTTTTGGTCTATGTCTTTCGCTGGCAGGTTATCCAAACCTAAACCGAAAGGGTCATCCAGGGTGGCAAACTTGGCAGATCCCGATGAAATAACGCTTGGACGAAGGAAACGAGCAATGAAGTCCTCAAAGTTAACCCCCCGACTCCCGTGTTCGATAAAAAGGGACTCGTAGATGTTCAACACCTTAATCAGGCTCGGGAATTGGGGTTGAACGGCATTTTCCGGCGTGATCCCCCTTACCATCGGCTTAGCACCGAAGACGTACTCATATGTCGGGAGTAGCTCTTCATAGTGTTCCCCCATGACCGGTAGGCCGGATACCTCCGCGAATTCCTCCAAAGAAATGGACACTTTCCGATCCATGGCAAGGAAAGTGTGGATGGGAATATTCCGTTGCTCCAAGAAAGCCTTGAACCACCAGGTAGGGAGCGAGAGATACTGGAAGAGAGAGACGTAGACCGCGGTGTACAACCCTAATCTTATCAACTGCGACTTCTTCGTCGACAGGATGTACCGGGGCCATGGCAGGTAGCCAATCGGATGACGGGGGATCAGACCAATGTTATATGATTGCCCCCAGGGTCTCGCCTCGCCTTGACAAATACGACGTCCTAGGATATCCAAGACCATAGGACGTTGGACCGGAACCGCATCCATATCAGGATGAAGAAAGCTGTTTGCGGTCCAATCCACCATCTCCACGGCGTACTGCACCGGGGGTGGGCTGGCGTAATGAATCGCCGTTATGGGTTCTGACGGCACCGCGCATGTGAAGCTCCGTCGGCCCATGATGATCTGATTGTACCACGACCCCCAAAGATGGAGACTCTTGTATTCCGGGTCGTACTCCTTAATCATGGCCAGGACTTCACGGTCCAAGGGCGCCTCGGGAAATCCCTCCTCTGAGTGGACGAACGGGAATGAAGTGTCTAGAGACATGATCGCTGCAAAAGAACAATTTAGCCGTTAGTGTTGTAATCCCAACGTTTGGCGTTTAAAGAAGAAAATGCATTAATTAAATTAAAATTAATTAATTACACCACACAGCAGTGCAGTGAGTAAGGGACCAAAGGGGGACCCACAAAATCTGGATGACAATACGTCGGTTAATAAGACAAACTCATCATTGGATGAGATCATCAGTTGGTCCCCAGGAAAACATTCCCATTAATAAAGAATCCCTAGAGACAAGGAGAAAATCTCATCTTTCAGAGCAAAGCTCTGTCACAGAGTGACACTTGTCAAACTCTGGTCTCAGGGGAATAAGATTCCTTAAAAGAGCCTAGCTCTGTAATGATGATGAGAAAATTTATTTAAAACTCCTAAAGAAATTAAAATCTTTTGAAGGCTATTAGAAGTTCTTCATTTTTAGATCAAAAAGATCTATTTTTGGATCCATGAGCAAAGCTCTGCTCATGGGTTAAAACCCATGAACAAGATCTCTATAGATCTATGGATTCATGAGAGCAAAGCTCTGTTGGTGAAACCCCAAAGGGAATTTCTTTAGATCAAAAGATCTATAAGAGCAAAGCTCTTTTGGTTAAGATTGATTCAAATTAATCTGATTTAAATTAATTTTACCTAAAAGTGTTCTAACTATGGAAACGAGCAAAGCTCTGAAGTTCTAAGCAAGAGCAAAGCTCTGAAATTAAAATCTAGAAAATGGTGAAGTTTTCTAAAGGGCCATAGGTCCTATTTATAAGGCGCTTGCGCCCCTTCAGCTCACCCCTTGATCCAACGGTCAGGGGCTTGCCACCGCTGCACTCACGTGCGCGCCACATGAGCGCAACGATGGGGGGGCATTTGTTTCCCCCAATCAGAGCAAAGCTCTGCTGGAAATTCAAAATTCAAATTTTGAAGCAACGCTTCAAATCCCGGACGCAACGCGCCACGTGTCCGGCGCTCATACGTCAGCGCTGCGCCCAAGAAGGCGCACCCAATCAGAGCAAAGCTCTATTAAAGGAAGCAACGCTTCAGTTGCGCTAGTGCTGCGCTGCGCGACACGTATCAGCGCGGATGCGCTAGCGCAGTTGCGCTTGTGTTGCGCTAGCGCAGTTACGCTGCACTGTGCGCTGCGCGACACGTGTCACGCGCTGGGGCATCTGCGCCAAACAGAATTAAATTTTTAAGAAATCTTTTCTGTTCTTGTTAAAACAAGAAGATTTTCTTCTGCAAAGCAGAAGCCCATGGATCAAAGATCCAACGGTGGGGAAAATTCCCCAAATCACTCAGAGAAAAATCTCTTTAACAAATTTAACTAATTTATGGGCACTATAAAAAGGACCCTAGGCCTCAATTCAAAGGCATCAACATTTCTTGAAAAATGTCAAGAGCTTCAAACAGAGAGAACTCTGAGAAAATTCCAAGAAAAAGGTAAAGAACCTTCATGAAATAGAAGAAATTTCTTCTAATGGATCATTGATCTAGAAATAAGATCAATGATCTTTACATAATAAACAGTGTTTTGCACTTCTTATGAACCTCTGGTTCTTTAAAACAAGAAAGCAATAAAATAAAATAAAAAATATATATATAGTGCTTTGCACTTCTTTTCTTGAATCTAAAAGATTCTTAGTGCTCTGCACTTACAAACTGCGTTGTTGCGCTCTTAAGAGAGCGCCACGTGTCAGCCATAGAACCACTTGCGCTACGCGCTCTTGAAATAGAGCTCTGCTCTCTGGAATTAGCGCAACTCACCAGAGCGCGCCACGTGTCAGCAGCGCAACAGCGCAGCGCACTGCGCTAGTGCGCTTGCGCTCACCAGAGCGTGACACGTGTCGCCACCATACGAGTTTGCGCTCAATACTTAGCGCAAAGCGCCTGACAAGCCACGTGGGGCACTGTCAGAGTATTTAATGCTCTGCATTGTTAAAGAAAAGGGACAGAGCCCAATTAAAAGGTCTAACAGGCCTAATAAAAAATGCTATGCATTTTAAA
This sequence comes from Agapanthus africanus, assembly GCA_030015575.1. Classification (NCBI taxonomy): domain Eukaryota; kingdom Viridiplantae; phylum Streptophyta; class Magnoliopsida; order Asparagales; family Amaryllidaceae; genus Agapanthus; species Agapanthus africanus. The sequence goes on along the minus strand of JASDDO010000024.1, from coordinate 887,590,084 downwards.
AGGGGGGCAAAGCCCAAACAAAAAAATAGATGCTCTGCATCATTTATAAAAGGGTAAAGCCCAACCAAAACAAGAATAATGTAGTGCATTACTAAAAAGGGGTGAAGCCCCAGCACCGGCCAAAGACAAAAAATGTTGAAACTGGACTTAGCCCAATTTTGGCCATAAGTCCTTAAATTAAATTGACTGAGCAAGATTGCTCTTTTAAATCAATTCACTTCGGTTCGAGGGTACATCTCTGAACTCCTCTGACACATGTCGTTGTAATCATTCAACGTCGTCAGAGAGGTGACGGGTCCCGACGACCACACGCATCAATATAGACTGCGGGGTCCTTAAACTCGTGGACCGAAACGTCCTTAAACTAATATCGGACCGAAACGTCCTTAAACTAATATCGGACCGAAACGTCCTTAAACTAATAACGGACCACCACGTCTTTAAACTGGAATATGGACCGAAACGTTCTTAAACTAATATTGGACCGAAACGTCCTTAAACTAATATCGGACCGAAACGTCTTTAAACTAATAACGGACCACCACGTCCCTAAACTGGAACATGGACCACCACGTCCCTAAACTACCTATGGACCACTATGTCCCTAAACTGGAACAATAGAGCCTCCAAATGCTCTTTTGCCGGATCTAAACGGTCCCGTTTAAGTTGATCTTAGCCCCAAATACGGCTAACGTATCCTTAGACATTTAAATGAATGATAAAACTCCAAATCAACTTTGGTTCAAGCGTACATCTCTGAACTCCTCTGACATCCATCGTTGTAATCCTTCAACGACGTCAGAGAGGTGATGAGTCCCGACGGCTATATATTAAACGGATCACCACGTCAATTTGATCTTAGTCCAAAACAGGACTAACGTATCCTTGACGAAAGTTTAAGTCAATCTTAGTCTCAATACGACTAACGTATCCTTAAACTAAAAACACCAAACCCAAATCTAAGTAAATACGGATTTGGACTAATCCACGTCCTACGGGCGACGGCATTACTCAGTCTCCATATACAATCCACGGGCAACCACAAACAAAACAAACACACACGACACGAAGTGAAATTCTGGAGAAGGAGAAAGTTGTTACCGCGATGCGGTAGCGTAATTAACTGCAGGGGCTTGCGCCTGCAGGGAAGGGCGTCCCCACAATCAAAAACCCCTCAAGCGAGAGGGAATCTGACGAAGTCTGCTACATCGGCCACATCCGTCTAAACCTCCGATACACGGTGCCATAAATCAACTTGACATCTTCGGAGAGGTGGACGGATAAAACCAAATAGCATCTGCTCCGAATCTCAGCGTCAGGACTTCGCAGTCTTGTGCGCCGCCTTTCGGAGGGGAACAGCCTCTAAACTGGAACATAGACCACCACGTCCCTAAACTGGAACATAGACCACCACGTCCCTAAACTGGAATGCGGAACTAAACTGGAACATGTACCACCATGTCCCTAAACTGGAACATGGACCGCAACATCCTTAAACTACCTATGGACCACTACGTCCCTAAACTGGAACAATAGAACCTCTAAATGCTCTTTTGCCAGATCTAAACGATCCCGTTTAAGTCGATCTTAGCCCCAAACACGGCTAGCGTATTCTTAAACGTTCAAATGGACTATAAAATTCCAAGTCAACTTTGGTTCAAGGGTACATCTCTGAACTCCTATGACACCTGTCGTTGTAATCATTCAACGACGTCAGAGAGGTAACGAGTCCCGATGGCCATGTATTAAATGGATCCAGACGATCCCGTTAAGTAGATCTTAGTCTCAAACAGGACTAACGTATCCTTAACGAACATTTAAGTTGATCTTAGCCTCAACACGGCTAACGTATCCTTAAACTAAAACACCAAATCCAAATCTAAGTAAATATGGATTTGGACTAATCCACGTCCTACGGGCGACGGCATAACCTAGTCTCCGTATACAATCCACGGGCAACCACAAACAAAACAAACACACACGACACGAAGTGAAATTCTGGAGAAGGAGAAAGTTGTTACCGCGATGCGGTAGCGTAATTAACTGCAGGGGCTTGCGCCTGCAGGGAAGAGCGTCCCCACAATAAAAAAAAACCTCAAGCGAGGGGGAGTCTGATGAAGTCTGCTACATCGGCCGCATCCGTCTAAATCTCCGATACACGGTACCATAAATCAACTTGGCATCTTCGGAGAGGTAGACGGATAAAACCAAATAGTATCTGCCCCGAATCCCAGCGTCAGGACCTCGCAGTCTTGTGCGCCGTCCTTCGGAGGGGAACAGTTGGCACGCAAAAGAACCGGGTATTACAGCAGGAGGATGCCCGCTGGGGATGACCGAGTAGGGAAGCTGCTCGGTTGATCTTGGCGAGGGTCTTGACCCCTGGCATTGCGAGTAGGGAAGTTACCGGCCAGGGATAGTCGAGTCTGGAAGGACTTTGATCCTTGTCTTTGTTGGGTAGGAAGCTACCCGCCGGGATGCGCCGAGTAGGAAAAGGCTCAGCGGCCTCGCGAAGAGGGCTTTAGATCCTCAGCGTTTGATGGGCAGGAGGACGCCCACTGGGGATGCACCGAACAGGAAGGAACTCGGTGGCCTCGCGATGAGGGCTTCAGACCATCAGCGTCTGATGGGCAGGAGGATGCCCGCTGGGATGCGCCGAGCAGGAAGGAACTCGGCGGCCTCACAATGAGGGCTTGAGATCCTCAGCATCTGATGGGTAGGAGGATGCCCGCTGGGGATGCACCAAGCAGGAAGGAACTCGGCGGCCTCGCGATGAGGGCTTCAGACCATCAGCGTCTGTTGGGCAGGAAGATGCCTGCTGGGGATGCGCCGAGCAGGAAGAAACTTGACGGCCTCGCGATGAGGGCTTCAGACCATCAGTGTCTGATGGGCAGAAGGATGCCCGCTGGGGATGCGCCGAGCAAGAAGGAACTCGGCGACCTCGCGATGAGGGCTTCAGACCATCAACGTCTGTTGGGCAGGCGGATGCCCGCTAGGGATGCGCCGAGCAGGAAGGAACTCGACGGTCTCACGATGAGGGCTTCAGACCATCAGCGTTTGATGGGCAGGAGGATGCCCGCTAGGATGCACCAAGCAGGAAGGAACTCGGTGGCCTCATGATGAGGGCTTGAGATCCTCAGCATCTGATGGGCAGGAGGATGCCCGCTGGGGATGCGCCGAGCAGGAAGGAACTCGACGGCCTCGGGATGAGGGCTTCAGACCATCAGCGTCTGTTGGGTAGGAGGATGCCCGCTGGGGATGTGCCGAGCAGGAAGGAACTCGACGGCCTCGCGATGAGGGCTTCAGACCATCGGTGTCTGATGGGCAGGAGGATGCCCGCTGGGGATGCGCCGAGCAGAAGGAACTCGACGGCCTCGCGATGAGGGCTTCAGACCATCAGCGTCGAAGGGGACGCGGGAGGCCTGCTAAGGATGGCCGAGCAAGGTAGCTTCCCGGTGCCTCTCTCCGAGGGCTTTGACCTTTAGCGCTGGAAAGGCCGTGAGAGGCATGCTAAAGATGGCCGGGAAGTGAAGCTACGCAGTTGCCACTTGGTGAGGGCTTTGATCTCTGGCATCGTAGGTAGGAAACTACCAGCCTGGGATGGCCGAGTGGGGTAGCCGCTCGGATGCCTCTTGCAAGGGCTTCAATCCCTGGCGTCATGGGCGGGGAGCTACCAGCGGGAGATGACCGAGCAGGGCAGCTGCTCGGTTGCCTCTTGCGAGGGCTTTTGATCCTTCAGGACGGGGACCGAGCAGGGTTGCTGCCCAGTGCCTCTTGGCGAGGACTTTGATCCCTGTCGGTTGTGGTAGGAAGCTACCAGCCGGAGATAGCCGAGCAAGGACCCGACTGCCTCTGGGAGGACTTTGGTTCTTGGCGTGGGAAGAGCTATAGGGCTGTAAGAAGCCTACCAAGGACCCTTGGCCGGGCAGGGTTACTGCTCGGTCCCTCTTGGCGAGGACTTTTGTCCTGAAGGATAGCCGAGCGAGGGATCCTCAGGCTCGACTGCCTCTGGGAGGGCTTTCTGATCCCTGGCGTTGCGGTAGGGAAGCTACCCGCCAGGGATAGCCGAGCGAGGGTTCTTCGGGCTCGACTGCCTCTGGGAGGACTTTCTGATCCATGGCGTTGCGGTAGGGAAGCTACCCGCCAGGGATAGCCGAGCGAGGGATCCTCGGGCTCGACTGCCTCTGGGAGGACTTTCTGATCCCTGGCGTTGCGGTGGGGAAGCTACCCGCCAGGGATAGCCGAGCGAGGGATCCTCGGGCTCGACTGCCTCTGGGAGGACTTTCTGATCCCTGGCGTTGCGGTAGGGAAGCTACCCGCCAGGGATAACCGAGCAGGGCAGCTGCTGGGCTGCCTCTTAGTGAGGGCTTAGATCCTTGGGCGAGGTGGCCCTCGAGCCGCCGTGGCGAGCCCCTTCTGTGCGACCCCGTCAAGGGAGGGGGTGTCGGTCTATTCGGCCGACGAGGGCGTTGATGACGGTCTCCGGAGGAGGTTCACCCGCGCCTCCGGTGAGGGGGAGGCGGAGGTTGGTATCTGGATCTTCAGGGTGATCGCTTGCCATGGGGATGAAGATCGGAAGGCCAACTTTGTTTTTTTGGTGGAGTTTCGGTTCGCACAGACGGTGTCAACTGATGGGTCTCCTTTTCGGGCCTCCGTCAGATGTTGTCTTCCGTTGATCTCGCGGTGGACTTAGTTGGTTATCTTCCTTCGCGTGCGGGTCTCAATGGGTCTTTGGAGGAAGAGGTGATGTGAGGGAGGTGCTGCCGAGTACCTGCAAAGAAGTCCCGGAATGGTTTGGTACCACCAAGGACCCTCCGACGCTCAAGTTAGTGATGAGATCCGAGCAGAGTAACGGCATAAAGGTGTAAAAAATGGCTTACTTGACCCCTCTGTGATGGGGGTTTATATAGCGGTGGTGGCATGTAGCAGCAGGCGCGAGAATCTCGCCGGCAGTTACGCTCCCGACGTCACGCCCGCGTAAAGAGCGGATCGTCCGTTAACGGGGATCGTGATGGCGTGGAACATGGGATGTTGCCGGCGGAGAATCTGTGCATGGCGAGATTTGCGGAGCGGCGGTTATGCCTGTGAGTGGTGGAGTTGGTCGGTCGGAGGGACCGAGGAAGATGGTCTCGGCGGGAGAGCTCGGGAACGAGCGAGAGGGCCGAGGTATTTTGGTCCTGCGGTAGCTCGGAGGCGAGCTGAGAGACCGAGGAGGCCAACCTGCAAGGGCCCTGAGGTGAGCCAGCTTTGTGCTTGTAGGTCGGGCCTGATCGGCCCCTGTGAGCCCTCTCTTCTGAGTTCTGAAATATGTCATCTGCCACGTGTCCTGATATGAAAAGTCGCCAATATTGAGCATCATCAGTTCTCTTACAAGAGACTGGAATTTGGCTTACTTAAAAAGTCATTTGGTTTTTCACCTTTCTCTCGTTCTTGCTGGTTTAATCAAGAAAGAATACTTTCCTCTTTCAATGAGCTCACTTGATTGATGGAGAAGCTGCTGCATGTTTGTTTTCCATTGCTTTTATTAACTTAATATTAGGTATTGTGTCATCACGGTACCTAATATTGTCTATGATTTGCCCAAGTACATAAGGCCATTGAATTCTGCCTGCCAAGCTACCAACAACTTCTTATATTTAATAAAATATTTGAATACCAATTTACAAATTATCGATGGATGCATTTAACAAAAAATGCATTAACTGATTATTTAATAAGTATTATACATATTTAATTTCTTTTTGTTTTTGTATGTTGTACAATCCCATGTATATGCTTTAGCATTAATTTTACTTATTAGGTTGAGCATATAAGTCCATTCGCTACTACGAAGCTGAATATCGTCAAAGTATTATGAACTACAGACGGTTGTAAGATAAATATGTTAGGTATTGCTTCATCATGGCACCTGATATTCTATAATTCGCCCAAGCGCCTAGGCCATTGAATTCTTCTTGCCAAGTTACCGAAGGGTTCTTGTGTTTAATCAAATAGTTTTAATACCAATTTACAAATTATTAGTGTACTTCAATGGATGCATTTAACAAATGATGCATTGACCAATTATTTAATAAGTATTGTATGTATCTAATTTCTTTTTGTTTGGTATTTAGTAAAGGTCCATGTCTATGCTTCAGCATTAATTTTGCTTATTATGTTGAGCATATGGAAAACTTCTTTATTATTTAGAATATTATATATTCAGAGTATTATATACCACAGTCGGTTTTAAGATAAATATTGTGGCCTTTATAAATTATTGAAACAAATTTCATAAACTAAATCAATCGCAAGAGATACCATAGGATTTCAGTGTGTTGAAATTTAATACCATGCATCGTTTTCTATCTAATCTTTGTCCCACATGAAAAAAAATTGCCATAATTAAAACCTGCGTATGATATTTAATTGGAAATCTCTTAGATTAAAAACCTATAGGAAAATCTTTGTCGCGGTGGAGCTGTATAACATTCTATATTAACAATGCTGCTGAACAAGAAAGAGGAGTTTCTCACCTTGTGATCAATTATAAGCCACTTAATAAAGTGCTTAAATGGATACCATATCCCCTCCCTAATAAAAGGGATTTACTTAATAGAATTAGCAAACCTAAGATCTTTTCAAAATTTGATCTTAAATCGGGGTATTGGCAAATTCAGATTAATGAAGCTGAGAAATACAAAACAACATTTACCGTTTCTTTTTGGGCATTTTGAATGGAACGTTAAGCCATTTGGTTTAAAAAAATACGCCATCCAAGTTCCAAAACATTACGAACTCTATTTTCAATTTATATACGGAATTTATACTTTCTTATATCGATAATGTTTTAATATATTCTGATAATATAGATCAGCATTTCAAACATCTAAATGTTCTTAAACATCTTATAATAAAAAATGGGTTAGTTATATCAGCCCTAAGGATGAAATTGTTTCAAACCGTTATAAGATTTTTAGGACACAATAATGACAATGGTGCTATAATACCAATGGACAGAAGTATTGAATTTGCGTCTAAGTTCCCAGATGATATTCTGGATACTAAGCAGCTACAAAGATTTTTAGGTGATTTGAATTACAAAATCTAACCAAAGATGCAACCATTTTATATAACAGCCTGAAAAAGAATCCTTCTTCTTGGACAGCTAATCATACAAAGGCTGTACAAAAAATCAAACAAGCGGTTAAAAACCCACCTTATCTTTATACTGCTAATCCTACTTGGCAATAAATTGTGGAGACCGATGTCTCTGATATTGAATATTGAGGTATCCTGAAATAAGCAAATCCTACTAAATAACAAGGAGATACTTATTAGATTTGCTTCTGAAAAATAGAATCCAGCCCAGCTGAATTATTCAACTATTAAGAAAGAGATTCTTTTCATCATCAAGAGTATTTATAAATTTCAAGATGATCTTTTGAATAAATTTTTTTTACTCAGAATTAATTGTAGCGCTGCTAAACTGTTATACAGAAAAATATAAAAAATGCAGCATCCAAACAAAAATTTGCCAGATGCCAAGTTTAGTCAGCGGTTTTTTATTTTGATATTGAATATATAAAAGATACTAATAATTGTCTTGCTGACATTTTAACCAGGAAATTCTTGCAGGACTCTCATGCAGAGCCCATCGAGAGGGCAGGGTCCATACAGAGGCCGAGAAAAGGGAAGGAATGATAATTCCTCCAGCTCCTCTTATGCAAATTGACTGAAAAATGCAAAATCCATGACCAATAAGATTTGATATTGAATCCAAGACGTCATACGCCCAAGCAGAATAGAGAACGCCTAATAAAATGGTAAAAAGAGGTGTTCATGACACACAAAAGGGCTATATCAGCTTAGAAGAATTTTCCAGTTCAGAAAATATTTTCGAACAAAAACAGTCATTTAAAAGGGTTATTGAAGAAGGGCCTGAAGATGATTACATTCAAAAAATCACTTCAGAACAAATTATTTGTCTAGAACAGAATGATATTCCTCGGATGCATGATCTATGGTCTCTAAAAGAAAAAATATATCAAGACCGGCTCATATGCTTCTTAAACGGGAAAACCCCGTCAAGTATATGAAGTTTTGTTGACGGTTTCCAACCCAATGGAAATTAAGCATTACTATCCGAATGGAAAAGAGAGAGGAGGAGATGTTATAAATTTCTCAAAAACCATTATTAAAAGGGTTTATAAACCACTGGAATGGGCTCTGCATTTCAATAAAGCCAGATCTTTTAAAACTGGCGATATGCGCTATGAATGCAACCACTGAGATTATATCCAAACATTTGAAAATTTCATATACTATGAAAATCCAGGTAAAAACCATTCTTGGTTTATTATGATAAGACATGATATTGAAAAATCCCATGTCCATGCCTTTTAGCATTAATTTTACTTATTATTAGGCTGAGCATATGGAAAACCTTTTTATTGTTTATTGAGGCCCAAGTCCATTTGTTAGGAGGAAGCCGAATATCGTCAAAGTATTATGAGCTACAGACGGTTTTAAGATAAATATATTAGATATTGTTTCATCATGGTGCCTGATATTCTCTATTATTTGCCTAAGTACCTAGGCCATTGAATTCTTCCTGCCAAGCTACCAACGGCTTCTTGTGTTTAATCAAATATCTGAATACCAATTTACAAATTATTAGTGTACTTCAATGGATGCATTTAACAAATATTGCATCAACTGATTATTTAATAAGTATTATATATATCTAATTTCTTTTTAAAGGCCCGTGTCTATGCTTATGTTGAGCATATGGAAAACTTTTTATTATTTATTAAGGCCCAGGCCCATTTGTTAGTAGGTATAATATCCTCAAAGTATTATGAACCACAAGGGGTTTTAAGATAAATATTGTGAACTTTATAAATTATCATAAATTATCGAAACAAATTTCATAAACTTAATCAACCGCAAGAGATACCATCGGATTTCAGTGTTTTGAAATTTAATGCCATGGATCGTTTTCTATCCATTCTTCGTCCAACATGAAAAAAAATTGCTATAATGAAAACCGGCGTATGGTATTTAATTGGAAACACGTTGCAAAACCTAAAGGTTTTTTTCTGCAAATGATTGAGTTCATGAATTAAAAGCATATAATATTAATCGGAAAAAGGGTTTAATTGCTTAAAATCCATGCACATGTTGGAGGGGGTAAGTTAGTAGTTGGATATCGTTTGTGGATTTGATGGCCTGTGATTCGCAAATAGTCCTTTTAAGACATGGATTCCATTCTCCCTGGCTTATATAATTACCATGGTTTATGTTCGATATATCAATCTTTATCATAGCTACAATTAATATATGCTGGCTTTCTTATCTTGGCTGAGGATATATAGCATCAAGCGGAAAATGTCTCATACTGTCATACTAAACGGTACACATAACTATATAAATAAGGGCCGAAGCAAAATTATTCACCGAAGGGAAACCAAAATAGTAAAGTTACATTAAAACGTCATACTAAATATTATATAAAAACTGATATGCTTATGGAGTCGAGTCATGTGACTATGACTATTTGTGACGTAACACAAGCCGATATGCTTATGGAGTCGAGTCAGATCAGTTCTATTCATTTACATACCAAGAAAACGTCACCCAAAAGATCGAAATGCAATTTTGTCCCCGCTCGTAGCAGCAGCAGCGAATAGAAAAAGAAAAGGGCCAAAAATCAAAGCAATTCTTGCGAAGGCAATGGCGAACGATTCAAAAGACGACGTTGGTCGCCTCTTTGCTTGCTTCAGATGTGGTCTCTCGACTCCTGGTAAGATCTCGTCCGCTTCCTTTCCCCCTTTCGTAAAACCCTAATTTCTCTGCTAGAAACCCTAATTTCTTGGATCCATCATGACATAGTCTGCGCGAAGAGAAAGGAAGAAACTTCGGAGGGAATTGAAGAGGCCAAGCGCAGGGAAAGAGGAATCGTCGTTGATTGATGAGGCGGCTGCGGCGAGTTGTTCTAAACAACAGGATCGGGATTCACTGAAGAGCGATAAGGTAGATTTGTTTCTGGAATTTGTATCTTTATTTACTTGATTTTTTTTTGAGATTTTTGTCAAATTAGTAGCTTGTTTAGCAAATATGCAACCTCATGAAAGTAAAATTTTTAAACAAAGCTAAAGATCGTAATTGAAATCAAGCGAAACCTGTTTGATCATGACAACATTACCTTTTTTATAAGGTTGTTTCGGTGGGAATTAGATTTCCGTGCTAGGAGGGAATGCTATGCTGGAGGCAATCAGAATTCAATGCTTGCATTTTGCCAAACACGGGTTTTGTGGGAATTTAACATTCAATTCTGGATTCCTAATTACCAAATGGGGACCTATGGGAATGGCAATTGGAGTTAGTGAGAGACCGAGAGAGGGGAAAGATGGGAGGAGATAGCAGGTGTAATGTAAAACTTAGTTTGGGCCCACATCACATGGGCCCATACATAGATGCATATGAGCTTTTAATATAGAGAGAGTCCATCCAAAAGACTCTAATACCCAAATGAATCTCCCAATTTTCCCCCTATGTGAAACCATGGTAACCACATTCTCAACAACCTCACACTTGGACAAAGAGAATTTCACGTGCAAGGGCTCAAATCTCACGTGCAACATGGACAAACAAACACCCGAGCTCTGATACCAGGTAAAACTCGGTTTGGGCCCACTAACACATGGGCCCACACATGAATGCATATGAGCTTTTAATATAGAGGGACTTCATCCAAAAGACGTAAGCCTCATGGAGGTTTATCCCATCTTATATTTTATACCCATATGCATCCTATAATTTTCCCGATGTGGGACTATGTTAACCACATTCTCAACCGTAGGCTTTGAGTGAAGCTAGAGCTTTGGTTTGATGAAGAATAAAGTTTAGTTGGTTTACCGAGCTATTTCATTGCATTCTTCTACAATATTTAATTTTTGTTTTCTGGCTGTTGCTATAAATCCTAGACCATTGGCGGACCAAAAAACCAAAGGAGGGGGCAAATGCCTCCTAAGAAATTTTCACCAATAATGATATTGGTTATGAATGTTGGAATTTGTGTATATTTGTGATACGCTCGCGCGCGTGCACACAATGTCTAGCTTGAATGGTTGGATGATTTGTTCCCTAGTAAAAGGTTGAAAGCTCAAGTCCCGACTCATAGATTCTAATTTGATTTTTTTTCAATAGATAACGATTGCATTGGGAATTTGTTTAACAAGGGAAGTTTGGTCTCATACTGAGATATTTTTAACAAGCAAAGTTTACCCCCACACTGTAAATAGGAGTTGTTTTCAATAGACTATCATCCCATATATTGACGTTCGGATCAACAAAAGCCTAGACCTTACAATGTAGCTAAGATATGAAATACTGAAAAATACTACTGTGCATAATATTAATTTTAATATTTAATTAATTTAATCTTGAAGTGTATGATTATTTTTGTAGTTCTTGCAGTTAGACTTTAGAACGATTTTTTGTTATTTGCATTTTGATCATGTTGACCAAAAATTTTGGGTCTGCCCCTCGTCTGAGCTAGACAATTGGAATTAAACTTTGGAGTTCATATGATGCAAACTATTTAACAATTATTTTCCTTTATATGTTTAGTAATCTTAGTTTCTTGTTTAAATCATTTTTGTGTTTATTTAGGGTGCAAACACTATATTCGGTTATATATTAGATATGAATTTCAGATATGAAATGAATATAACAACTTATAATAGTAGATATATTATGTGTTGGATATGTATGCCCTAGAGGCCATAATTGTATAATACATGATTGTATATTACATATTGATACTTGGGATATATATGTACATGCTATTATTGCTTTATCACTAATACATGTTGGTGAAACCCGTAGGATCTTTGCTTGAATGCTAGAGTTGTGGTGACTATCATACTCGTGGGGTCTAGGTAGTCTATAAGAACATTCTTAAATTGTCCATAGTCGTTGGAGTTTCGAGACAGGGCATCAATACTCCGGAGTAGACTGGTATATACGTTATTCCCGTGAGGGAAGATGGCCTGCCCCCCAGCCATTGGTGTACGACACCAAAAATAGTATACAAGTGTTCATTAGGTTATGAGTTATACTGGACGGACTCGCCGAGAACTTCTAGATGGTAATATATCTATCGTCAGATAGTTCTCTGGTGACATAGGTACAAGTTAGTCTTTATACTTGACATCGTCATTAGTCTCGAGTGTGTTCCCACTGTACCTAGATTTCTACTCTACCATGGTTTTAAAGAACCCTGCAAACAGGTTTTCGTTGGGTACAATCCCGAAACACTTGGGGGCAGTGTGCGATAGAAGGGATTCGTTTCTTTCGGTATAGCGAGTCGATATCGTGCTTTGTTTGATTGACCATCACCATAAGAACTTGGCCAAGGCAGATGAGATTTACTGATAGCGAGATCACTAGTTTCTCGGGATGGTGTTAGGCACATCGACACAACTTATCAGGTTATTAGGGGTCTGACGTTTTTCACCCTTAGACCTGATATGCGATACTCTCAGACGAAAAGACCGGACTGTACGGAGATTGTTACTTTCAGGCTCAGTAGGGATACAGATGAGTTTACTTGTCGTCCTTCCTTTCATTCAATATCCGGATAACCGTTACGTACAGCCAGTGCCGCTGACGTCCTTGTGGTTAAACTTACTGCCAGCGTATCGTCGAGTCTTTAGAGTCCCACACAGAGGGTTTCCCATCTCAGACGAAACGATATAGTGTGTGTATTTTGATACATACCTAGGTTCGATTAAATACGTGTTTTTGTATACGTATTTTTAATCGGATGTTTTGTTAATACCAGTCGGTTTGAAAGGTAACCAAATTGTCACATTTGGATAAAATGTGATCTAGTATTATATATCTCTTTTTGGTATCTCTTTTTTTGGTATTTGTATTTTGATAGAATACGGTATTTATATGTATTCGTGTCTTATATGTGTTAGTTATATGTATGCCCTAGAGGCCATTACTGTACATAAGATGTATATTGTAGTGGATGCTGGGACATATATAGGGAGGACTTTTTTGCTCGACATGATAGTATGCTATCTGGTTACTCTTTACCTTAATGTGTATACTGATTGTCTCTCTGTTACATGTTGGTAAAGCCCTTAGGATGTGTACTTGACTACCTGGACTATGATGCAGATCATAATAGTGGGGACATGGTAGTCCATAAGTACATCCTTCAAGGTCCCTAGTCGTTGGTGTATCGAGACGGGGCATCGATATACCAGAGTAGACTAGCGTATACCTTCTCGACCCATACAGATGGACGATGGAAGATCCCATATCCATTGGTGTTTGACATCAGAGATGATATACGGGTGCTCAGTGGAGACTTGGTACACTGGACGGACTCGCCGAGAACTCCCAGATAGTATTATACCTTACGTCAGATGGCAGTTCTCTGGTGACACTGGTACAGGTTAGTCTGTAGACCCGAGATCGTCATAGAGACTTGTGTGATTCCGACTGTGCTTTGATTTCCACCTTATCACGTTCAAGAGGGCGTGCAAAACGGTGGTTTTTGGGTACAGTCCCGAATCACATGGAGGCAATGAGCGATAGGAGGGGATTCGTCTCTTCCGGTATAGGGAGTTGATGTTGCACTGTGTTCGATTGGCTATAACCGGAAATCCCTGGCCAGGGTTGCTGAGATTTGCTGGTAAGTGTTACCAGTAGTTTCTCGAACTGTTATAGACCTCATATCGACACAACTTATCGAGCTACTGGGGTCTGACGTTTACCATCCCTAGGCGAGATATGCGACATATCAGACGAACAGACCGGACTGTACGGTAAGTGTTGCTGGTTGGATTCACAGGAGTGTGAGCGGGCTTGCTCGTCGATCTTCTGATCGCTCAATACCCGGGTGGCCGTTACGTTTAGCTGACCGCTTGCGGCTTGTGGGTGCTTGATATGATCATTATCTGCTGCCGGCGTATTGACGAGTCTTTAGAGTCCTACACAGAGGTTTCCCGGCTCAAGCGAAATGAAATAGGAGCGCGTATGAGATATGTGCGGGACCGAGAATAATACCAGTATGTGATACTGTATTCGATTCTCGTGATTTGTGACAGTGATCGGTTATATGCGATATAGCCGGGTTATCGGATCAAGTGTTGATTCGATAAGTTGTTACTATTGATATTAGTCGGTTATATGCGATATGACGGGATCGTTAAATCAAGTGTTGATTTAATGATTTAATGTATAATTGTATATATGATATATTACTTTACATTAACTAGTATTTGTTCACTTAAGATGGATTTTCTCACTTGATGTGCACATTGTATATATGATATAGTTTTGTGCACTAGTTTGTATTATGTTTGATGATACATGCAAACTTGGGTGTATGTATTAAACCATGGTTAGTTAATGGTTAAGGTTTCTTTTGCTTTATTTGCTTATTTATTTATTTATTCATTTGAAAAAGAAATAAAATGGTGGCTAACTTTGGATTTTCTTTGAAGCTTCATGAAGTTTTGAAAAGGTTGACCATTTTGTTTCTTTCCTTAACCCTAACCATTCACTTAAACCATAGTTCATTCTCTACATTTAACCATGGTTGTTAATATGATAAGAATCATTTTATTTTCTATTATTCTAATTCTTATCATATTATCTTCTTCTTCTTCTTGAAGAAGAAAGAAGCTTGCAAGCTTCAATGGTGAAATGAGAAAAAGAGTGAGAAATCCAATTCTAAAGTGAACCACTTCCTATTTCTTCATCCTCTACCACTTGCCATGCCATGTAGTATAGGGTGTTTTCTTCACAAGTTTCATGACTTGGTGAAGTTGGAGCTTGATCTTGTGTTGTCTCGACGTAGATCATCTTCGGCATCGAAGTCGTTGACCTAGCCCGATCATTTCTTCGATGAAACCACCGCGAGAGTCCGGGATCCGATTGGTACAGCGGAGGGACTTCATCACGGAGCTATGGAGGTGGAGGACCGGATCTACAAAGGTTGTATTTCCGTTCACTTATTAGTAAAGCAGTTTACTAGTTGTAGTTTCGCCTTAAATTCTAGTCAACGATCGCATTAGGGTTTCTCGGCACCGGAATTTTTTGAATTTGGCATGGTTGATGCCTTGTGAGACCTCATTAGTGTGTCTAGGAACCCTCCAATATGAATACATGTATTCGTGTCATACGAATACGGTGTATGTATTTGTTGTATATACTTATATTAATGTATTTATATATGTATATGTGTACACTTGAGGTGACACCTTTTTCTTTTCTCATCTCTTCTTGATTTTGTGATAATGGTGTAGATTTGTGACCGGCGAGTCACAATTCCACCCATTCAAACATAAAAGGAAAGAAGAAAAAGAAAACGGAAAGAGATTTTATTAGCCATGCTTGCTTTTTTCATCACCATCTTCTTTCTCTTCTCTTGAGTTTTATTAAGTTGAGAAAGGAAAAAGAAAAAGTGAGAAAAGCAATGAGATAACCACCACTACATCTCTAGTGATCAATTCTTAGCAAGTTTTGTTCACTAGTTGCTTCACTTGGCTTTTTATTGTGAAGCTAAAGCCTTAGCTGGGTTTCTTTTCGGGTGGATCATTTTCGACGAGGAAGAACGACTCCCAAGATTGTTCCCAATGGACCTAGAAGCTTAAGAAGTGGAAAGAAAACGAAGGACATGACTACAAAGGTAGTTAATACTAACCGAGTAGTTAAACATCTTCTTTGTTGCTAGTTTAGTGTTTGGAATTAATTCTAGGTCGTAGTAGTTCATTCTTTTGTCTTAAAATTTTTTTATTTGTATTCCGTCTTGGCTGTAAGTTAGTGACACAAGCATGGGTGTCTGCTAACATTATGACCGTAACTTAATTCCATTATTTATTAGACATGATTTATAGAGATGAAATAAATTTAACTTAAGTTGCTTTATTATGAATTTAAACTTAATTCCATTATTTATTAGAAATTCAATCAATGCTGTTTGGATGCCAAAACTTAAGCTAATGATTTGCCAAGGACGAGAGAATTTTATGGGTGTTTGCTATCTATTGAAATTGCAAATAATGGAGCGTATATATTCATATTTGTCCTTTTCAGCTCTGTGCATCAATATCTGCAGCAATTAAGTTCAGAAGTGGCAAACAAATATCTCCAATTGTATTTTATGGTTCCCCTCATACACAGTGATATATGTGGTCCAATGTCTACATATGCAAGGGATGTGTTCTCCTATTTCATTACAATCATTGACGATCTCTCTAGGTTCGTATATCCCACAAACTTACATAGAACTCAGACAACCTCGAGACACGATCAGTTCTATGTAAGTTTGTGGGATATCCAAAACATTCGAATGGATATCTATTCTGCCACGCATAGGAACAAAAGATTATTGTTTTTCGCAACGCAAACTTTTTAGAATGGCAGTTTCTTGCAAAATAAACTAGTGGGAGCGCGGTAGAACTGGGAGAAATTCAAAAAACACAAACTATAACTGAGAATTTGATAGAACTGCAGGATTCAATAGTCCAGAACGAATCTAAGCCACTTCGCGTATCTAATAGGATTTCTCATCCACTCGAGAGATACTACGATTTTCTCATAAACGGGGATCGAGAGGATTGCATCTTGGAAGAAGATGGTTCTACTAGTTTCGATCAGGCCATTACCAGCAGAGACACTGTGAAATGGCTAGATGATATACGATCTGAAATGGAGTCTATGTATACCAACAAAGTTTAGACTTTGGATGTTGCACCGCCGGGGGTAAAACACTTCGGCTGCAAATGGATCTTCAAGAGAAGATTAGAGTAAATGGACATGTGGAAACCTATAGGCTAGATTTGTTGCAAAAGGTTTTCGTCAAAGACCCGGTGTGAACTATGACGAAATCATTTCTTCAGCGGCTATGCTCAAATCCATTCGGATCCTACTTACCATTGCTGCCTTTCATGATTATGAGGTCTGGCAGATAGATGTAAAGACCGCTTTTCTAAACGTTGATTTAGAAGAATATTTATATGGATCAGCCAAAGGGTTTCGTAAACAATGAGAGCAGTGGGAGGTGTGCAAATTGCTTAAATATATTTATGGATTAAAGCAGGCATCGCGGAGCTGGAATATCTGTTTTAATGAGACAGTCAAGGAATTTGATTTCATTAAAAATATAGATGGGCGTTACATTTATAAGAAGATTGTAGGAAGAATTGTGCTTTTTCTCGTATTGTACATAGATGACATTCTCCTAATAGGAAATGATATTCCCTATAGTTGGTTAAGCTGTTCTTGTCTCAGAAGTTCTCCATAAAGGACCTGAGTGATGCCTTCTACATTCTGGGAATCAAGATCTATTGTGATAGATCTAAGAGAATGTTGAGACTTTCACAGTCTAGATACATTGACACCATACTAAAGAAGTATGTTATGGAATATTCCAAGCGTGGTAATTTACCGGCCTGTCACGAAATCACCTTCTCTAAATAGATGTCTCCTAAGATTGATGAAGAGAGAGCTCACATGAGCATTATACCCTACGCTTCGGCGGTAAGATCTATAATTTATGCGATGTTATGTACTAGACCAGATGTAGCTTACGCACTTAGCGTAGTAGCCGGTAACAGTCAAACCCATAGAAGAAACATTAGACAGCTGTGAAGAACATTCTGAAGTATCTGAGAAGAACTAAGGAGATGTTCTTTGGAAAGCCCCAATTCCCAGAATACGGGAATATGGACCGAAACCGCCAGTGCTCCTAGGCAAGGGGAAACCGCCTTACCATAGTCACACCTAAGGCTCTAGTTAAATCTATACGATAATATCCAAGATATAATACTAATATCATGCTGCACAAGTAACTAGTAATTTCAGATGGAATCACAAATAATGATAGATTCAATAAAGAGTCCAATAACAATAGGTCCAAAACCATAGAGTCAAAATAAACTAATAAATGATCTGAACAGAGATACATTATTCCTAACGTCCCGCAAGGGCTCACATGCTAAGTACGAACTGAAATAAAATAGAAATAACCTACAAATACTACCGATTTTCGGCAAACTCCTGATAGTCACTCTGATACTGCTCTGCTTGTAAATAGTCTCCAAACCTGAGATGACAAGTCTCCAAACCTGAGATGATGTCAGAATATTCTAACAAGTACTCAATTGTAATAGTGTGTGTTTGTGTGTGATAGCATGAATATGTGAGTGTAGTGAAGCACGCGTGCACATGTAGATATTGATATGACAGTAATATGAAGCAAACATGCAAACATGTCAAGTCATATCTTAGTTGGTCGCTAAAAGGGTAATTTATCCTATTGTGAGTTCGAGTGTGTACGTCAAGCTCTGCAGGAGTATTCCTAAGCTAAGGGTAAAGCCCCAAGGGCAAGAAAACACGGGTCCAAACGTGGAATGAATAAATGACCGTATAAAACCCGATACCGGCAATAGTAACATATGACCGTTTAAAGCCCGGTACCAGCTAATGAACATGCGACCGATATAGCCTGGTACGAACTCCAATGACCGATATAGTCCGGTACGATCTGTATGAACAAGTGACCGATATAGCCCGGTACGAACTGCCGGCAATGGATCTCCTGAGATCCTATTGAACGAACGCACGCTCAAACTGTCCCAACACCTCATGTATCTATAACTAACATGGTAATAAATTTAATCACAATATAGAATGATGTCGGGACAGAAAAACATGACAAGTCACGATGATAGTACGGTATGGTAAACATGTAAGTCATGATGATAAATTTAATCACAATAAATAATATTTTGATAATTTTATGGACTTCTGAATAGAGAGAGGGAGTCGGAAGAGATTTTATTTGTGTGTGTGGGAGGGGGGGGGGGATGGAGGTAGTTGTCTTATATTGATTATTTTGAATAAACTGGTTTCTATACTTCTTATCCTTTAAAAGTCCAAACCTATGAATTTATCATTATAGAAACCAGCTTATGCAAAATTTTGATTATTTCCCTATATTGCTTATCCTTTTATGGTGTGGCACGTTAACATGTATGTAAAAAATTGGGAGTTAAACTGTTATGTCAGTGTGATTGTGCATTTATTAGTTTGTTGGGTGCAAATGGTTGCAGAATGAGCAGCAAGTGTTCATGGAATCACTTATTTGCAGAATGAATGCCGACCGTGATAGATTGTTGATATGCAAACTGGATTTGGATTGCAAGAAAATTCTTCGTTTTGATTCTGAGGTTAGTTTAGTTTACTCACAAGTCACAACCTTTTATATCAGCATTCAGTCGAACCTTATGAATTATGTGCTTTCTTTTATGTAGAGGGTTCTTTAGTTTTGCCTCTTATTCTGTGCGTTGGTGACGGTGGTCATGTAATTTTTAGTCCACGGAATTTTGTAATGGTTGTATTAAGGCCCTTAGATGTTGAGGTCATTACTGACCATTTCAGATGGGAGAGTTAGCTGCATGAAAGCAAATTATGACATAGTAAGAGAGGTAAAATGAATAATATTTATTTAGATTGTTTAACAAATTGTGCAGGTAGTCCCCATCAACTAAATCTGTCTTTTCACTGTTTGCTCATCAACTAAATAGCCTTATCATTCTCCTAGAACCATTGAAGATGTGCCTCTTGTAAAGAACTGGAACTAGAAACATAATGCATCAGATAAGATGGAATACATTGATATCAATACGAGGTACAAGCCCTAGCAAGAGGTGGAAGGGAGAAGTGAGAGTGGTTTCACAACTGAGTTATTGAACTATAACAATTGCTATTTGCTAGTGAATACAGCATGGTCCAGTAACAACCTAGAGCACTATATTCTCAGTTGGTTGAAGAAGTCATCAACAATCTAGTTATATGAGCTTATGAAGTATGATATGGAAGAGGCTGACACTCGGGAAGAGCTTGATAAACAGTTTTATCAGAGAATACATATAGTTGGAAAAGTTAAATAGCTTTGAGAGATATTTATGTGGCAACTAGTAACATTGTCAAGGGAAGGCACAAAGAAGTGGTCTGAGTGGTGGAAACTAGAATGCATAGTTAGCGAAGTGTAGAAAGCTGGAGGTGACAAGGTGTATTGCATGTATACTCCCTAGGGACCTAGGTGGCCCTCTTAAAGAAAGGTATACGTATGTCCTCTTAAAATTCATCCACAAATAACTGTGAGTAGTCATGCATGGCCTTATCTTAATCAAAATCGTCAGATCAGGATACACAACATTTCCATGTTACAGTTTCATTATAAGATAATTTTTTTCCATGAATATTTACTTGAACTGAAATAATATTGGAAAATTTAGAACATGGAAGATAACCATTGATAAGAAAAAATAGTACTAAAATGTCATATACAGAAGAGGACAAGCCTATAGATCATTAGATCACTGGTTCTTAATCAATCCAAACATAAAGCATGAGCATGAGATGAACAAAAAAAAAGATCACTAAATACGTGAGACAACATTAGATAGAACATTTATTGCTAGTTTCTACCATGAACTTCAGTATGATATGAACTCGAATTAGATAAATCCAATGATCATAAGAGCATTGTTTATATGAAACCACAAAATTAAACCATATTAAAGATAATGCATACAACGCTATAAATTAACGAAGAAAGAAAGAAAATAAAAGAAAATTCAATCAATCGCTCTTGAATTATGTTTAGTATGTGTTCTTTTACCCAAAATAAGATCAGATCTATATATTACATCTATGAAAGGAAATGAAACATGTTTACAGTACACTTTATTCGCTGAGCCATATTTTAATGACAGAGTATCATAAAACCTAACATGCAAGCGTGAGTGTAGTATGTAGCAACCTAATAATTATCGTAAGGAATCAATGGTCCTACGTTTAAAGTTGCAATCCATGTGAATTTAAAGTTGCAATCCATATTCACATGTATGTTAAGATAATCCATAAATACTGCAAACATGTGACTGTATACATATCTGGTTTTGCATGATATATGCCTTTAGTTAATTTTGCAAGATGCTTATTTTTTTGCTGTCGAAAATGATTCTAAAGACATGGGTATTATTTGGAAGTTTCATTGGTTGCTTCTATTTGGACTATGAGAGAGCTATTGAGGAAAACACTGGCAAAAGAAAATATGTTACAATTAATGTATCTTGATGGTGTTGCAGAAGCTCCTTACATCACATGATAAATACAGTAAAGGTGAAATATGTAGCTTGATTTTTGTCAGAATGATATTAATCGCCATGTCATGCATTATGTTACTTGTAATGTATATTGACTGTCGATGACTTTTTAGGAATCAGTGTTAAAGAACATTGACCATTTACTGATTTATAAATTTCTAAGCAACATTTTCATTTGTCAATGCATTCGTTAACTTATATTTTCTTAAATCAGGTCTGTGAACATAGCACAAACGCCCCATGAGATAATTCATTACGTGCTTGTGAAAATAATTTTCCAAGCTCATATTTTTCAGGAAGATCTCCATTTCCAGTTTTGGATGCTTTTGTGGAATCTATTGCCTCTAGTGGAAATGTTTCAGGTGAGACAAATTTATTTATTTATTGTTTCTGGTGGTACACCGTATTCGGAAAAGGCTTACATGATTAAAACAAATATTTTTGAAACCTATAACGGGGAGGAGATTGCTGGTGTATGTTGGAGATAACTCCTTGGAGTGCAAAGTGGCTGTTGTGGGTTTTCAGAGATCTTCGAAGCCCATAATGGGCTGATAGCGCATATTAGAGCCTGTGATGACACCTTAAACCAAGTTCCAGAACATGCACACATAGAAGGAAATTATATGGTCTCTGTAGAGCTTTTGATTGAAGCTATATACCGGTTGTTTTCCTATTGGTCAAAAGCACAAGGAATCATCTTAACATTCTTAATTAAGTTCATTTACATAGCTTATGAACTATCAACATCAACAATGCTTTACTCGGCCTAATACAAGAGGGGAGAGAGAAATGAAGGAGAGTACCATCTCACCACATCGACAGCGAGATTAGGTCCCATGTGAAGATTCTCTCTTGTTCATAATTTCCTTATTGAAGAATTTAGGGTAGCTTGGTGGTCAGTTGTGTTTTTGTCAAGAAAATTGTGCGTAACCTTCTCACTTCTTCATATCCAATAAATAAGACTTAGGTGAATGTTCTTGTTAGAGGATGACTGTAGGGTTTGGGCTATGCATACCTTGCAAGCTCAAGGGATACTCCTTGCATGATTATGCTCAGTATTATGTGCACACAAAAAATTCTGCTTATTTATTAATATAAAAATTATAAATTATAAGATTTGGCCTTCAGAAGAGAATCATACTTTATATTTGACTATTTTCAGAGCACTACATATTGTTTCATTTTTATTTATTTATTTATTTATTTGGGGGGGGGGGGGGCTTCATGAACGAAATGGATGTATGATTTGCTGCTGCTTTAAAATGGTTATGCTAAAATATTCCTGAATATATGCCCTCCTTCGGAATATATCTTCTTTTGTTTTCACAATGTTATATATCATTGCCTGTCATTTTACTTCTTGAGAATTGCATGTTCAGCAACCAGAAATTCAATACTGTGATATAAATTTATGTTGTTTACTTGTTTGTGCTAATAAGATCTTCTGTTATATGCTAGAATCCGGAGTTGGTACTGGTTTTCAGCATATGGTTTGATGATTTATAGTATGTCAAGAAATAGATATTGTGAGAGGATAGGAAGAGAACATAAAAGTAATCACGGTATGGACCTTTTCTTAGATTACCAGAAAACATGTATGGTTGTCTTCTTTAAATTCAGCATCTTTATAATTTTCTCCAATTCTATAAACTGCTACAGTTCTTCATAGTGTGATCTATGATGGTGAATCTGCATTTACCTGCTTTCACTACTTATGGATATCAAAGTCAACAACCCAAGACTTATTGCGAATTGGCAATAGCTGTTATAAACTCAAATGGGATGTTTATTGAAATTTAATCTAACCATAACCTGGTTTACATTGTCTTAAAAGTTGATTCGTAATTCAAGCATAAGTTTATACTAGAAAGAAATTACTAATGGTTGCAAAGTAATTTGAAAACTTAATAAAGTTTTCATGCATTACTCCTTTACTCTTTCCGCTTTCTTTCTATGTATGTATCCATAAGTAGCTAGATTATTTAGGGTAATTGGTGTATCCCTGATTACTCTCGGTTCTCGAAAAATAAGTTTTTAAACACAAAATTTAGTATATGATCCAACTATATAATCTTGGTTTTTCCATTAGTTTGTCTAGATCATCTAATTATAGAAGTTTGCCAAGGTGCATGGCAGTAAGCAATCTAGGAAACAATCATTAGTATGGATCTTTTTTAGATAATTCATCACCCGTTGCATTTTCGAATTTGAAATAAAACCAAAAATAAAATAAAACCAAAAAAATTAAAAATTAATTGTTTATAATTACCTTTGACGAATGGTGGTGAGCTCAGAGCGGCGGCAACCGATCTTGGAGAGGCGGCGAGCTTCAAAGACCTCGAAGCTAGCTCGAGCTTCAATCCGGCGGCGGGGAGCTTCGACGAAGGCCTCAATCGACGTTGCCGGGGCTTTGCTAGGACGAGAGAGGATAGGGCATTGACGTTGCCGGGGCTTCGAGGGGGCGGGAGAGTTCAGGCAGCGAGGTGGAGGCAGCGGAGAGCAGCGCTAGGGCGAGAGATTTGGGGTTAGGCCACAAATATAAAAATTAAACAAAAAATATTAAAATCAAAACTAATTAAACTTATCTCTTGACGACCATGAACCTAGGGCCTCGATCTAAGGCGGCGACGAGCTTGATCGATTAGCTAGCGGCGATCTTCCACGAAGCTAGGGTTTCGACTGCGGCCGACCCTTAGGGCTTCGATCACCGGTGGAGACGGTCCCAGGCGGTGGCGACGACCGGGAACGAAATTGGGGTGAATTTTTTTTAGTGGGAAAGATGAGAGCTATGAAAGGGGCGAGATAAGGGTTTTATCACAGGGGCTTTGTAGGGCCCGCCACATATTGCAATTGGTCACAGTTTGCACCGTGGCTACTTCTTTTACAACCGTGACGATAAAATGGTCACGGTTTTAACCGTGACTAAATCCTGTTATCATTGGGCCCTTTTGTAGTAGTGTATGAATACAAAGTTAACTAGGATAATTCATATCCGTTTGCACCCTTGTAGCTAAAGAAATCGAATGATATGCTACATTTATTTGCGGTGATTAAAATATGAATTAGTATGCATGTTATCATTTAATTACACTATTTTGATTAATTTTTGAAGAAATAAAATAATTTAATAACACAAATTAACAACTTCATCCAACAAATATGTTAAGCAATTAGATTATATAAAATTTTAATATTGTTGCTTAATTACAAGATTAATAACAAATTAAGCACTGAAAACTGATATATAACAAAATCCCCATATGATCCAACCCTGAAAACCCCAAAATGATCAAAGGTTATTTAATTAATTTCCTTACAAATTAAACCAACAAGGCTAATCTAAAAGAGAAGCAACCCATGCATCTAGATCACCGCAATCTAAAGATCATGTTCCATCAACGGTCATATCTTCAACATCCCCGACCTCCGCAAACCCAGACAAATCCTCCATCAAGATCCCCTCAAGATCCACGAAGCAATCCGCTATAACGAACGCCGTCACGTCCTGAGACGATTCACTAGAACTAACAAGCCTCAGTGAGCGCCTCATCGTCGCCGTCGCCGTTGTCATGATCGATAGCAGTCACAACGTGTTGCTGCTTCTCTAAAGATGCCGGCTCCTTTGCAAACTCAATTGCGGTAGAAGTAATACTTTGATCCAGTGGTGATGATTGCTGATGATCGATCGAACTGGAGTTCCGGCCAGGATAAGCTGTCTCGATCTTCCGGCCACTTGGAGTCTGTAGAGAGACGGTTATCGGGACCCCGCAGAGGATGCTGAGCTCCTCTGCTTTCTTCAGGATGTTCCTGTGGTGTTTCGAGAAGATGACCATGAGTGCCCTGGAGTCCGTGATTTTCTGGATGGGATCTTCCTTTTGCCCTTTCCCCAACTCTCTTCGTAGATGAAGAAGAAGCAGAAGAGGGTTTCATCGCAGCAGCAACGAAAAGGTGAGAGCTTGAGCTTGATGAGAGAAATTCAAAGAAGAAAAGATGAAAACTTTGAGAAGAAATTAGGGTTCTGGGATCTCTGTGTTGGTGAGAGGGTACGCAAGTGAAGCGAAGTGGGAAAGTTTGTTGCAAAATAGAAAAAGTGAGGAAACACGGGAAACAGATGATTTTCAATTTTATCCCCCCATCAATTAATCATCATCGATTCTTGATTTGCCCTTGATTTTATTCAACCGATTTTCAATTTTCAGTTGCAAAAAGGAAAACAGCTGCTCCATTTTTCTAAGCCACCGAGCCTTTTTTTATTTATATAACTTTGCTCTTTTGTCTAAACAGCCCTTGAAATATGTCAATTGTCAAAACATACTTTGTTTATCCCGAGGAATTTCCTCGGAGTTGTCTAAAAACTCCTGACATTAAAAAAATATTGTTAGGAAGGGCTTCAAAATCTTTGTGAAAATAACATCTGGACCGTATGTCATATATGCCTTTATTCTCTTCAGCCGCTTAGATACTACAGGCAATTGCTTGATTATTACAGGCCACGGGTACCTGTAAGTAACAATATGAGCTAGAGTTGATCATATACAAGTGGTGGTTTATCTGTAAGTAGCATGGGAAGAAGGCAAACATATAGATGGCTTATACTTAAAAGCAACAAGAGTTTCCCTACAATACACTGCGACGAAATATGTATGGATCATAGATTCTGTAAAACAGAATGTTCAAACTGTAACTGCTAAAAGGGATAAGCATGTTAACGAGAAACTTGTGACAATGACTAATTAATGAAACAATCCATTAGTCAATTCTGGTAGTTCAGGTGATGAATTATCTAAATAAATGGTGGTGAGCTCAGAGCGGCGACAACCGATCTTGGAAAGGCGGCGAGCTTCAAAGACCTCGAAGCTAGCTCGAGCTTCAATCCAGCGGCGGGGAGCTTCGACGAAGGCCTCAATCGACGTTGTCGGGGCTTTGCTAGGACGAGAGAGGATAGGGTATTGACGTTGCCTGGGCTTCGAGGGGACGGGAGAGCTCATGCAGCGAGGCGGAGGCAGCGGAGAGCAGCGCTAGGGCGGGAGATTTGGGGTTAAGCCATAAATATAAAAATTAAACAAAAAATATTAAAATCAAAACTAATTAAACTTATCTCTTGACGACCACGAACCTAGGGCCTCGATCTAAGGCGCCGACGAGCTTGATCGATTAGCTAGCGGCGATCTTCCACGAAGCTAGGGTTTCGACTGCGGCCGGCCCTTAGGGCTTCGATCACCGGTGGAGACGGCCCAAGACGGTGGTGACGACCGGGAACGAAATTGGGGCAAATTTTTTTTTAGAGGGAAAGAGGAGAGCTCATGGAATGAAAGGGGCAAGATAAGGGTTTTATCACAGGGGCTTTGTAGGGCCCGCCACATATTGCTATTGGTCACAGTTTGCACCGTGGCCACTTCTTTTACAACCGTGACGATAAAATGGTCACGGTTTTAACCGTGACTAAATCCTGTTATCTTCTGGCCCTTTTGTAGTAGTGTATGAATACAAAGTTAATTAGGATAATTCATATCCTAGTTAACACGTGTATGCGGATACTCGCCGGGTAACATTACTAGATAGCCACGTTGTGTATGCAGATACTCGCCGGGTAACATTATTAGATAGCCACGCTCCATAACCCCGACCAAGTGACCGTAGGAGAACTCTGTTGCCAAACGCATCCGTCAAGGTGCTCGCGGCCGCGGTGTTCCGCCTAAGTGCACTTCGTCGTCGGTATCAGGGGGTGCGGCCGTCTACTATAGTTTCCGACGAGCATTCAATCAGAATGTTGGGAATCTTGTTGAATTGCCCGACTAGTTATTGGAAAGTGTTTTCAATATCAAGACTAAAATGAGTTTGAAATTTAGAAATTTGAGTGTTTAGAATCATTTGATTTGAGAATTATAATATTAGGGACTCGAGACTTATGGATTAAAGAGTTTGAGAATTTAATCATCCTAAGGATTTGGATTGATAACAATGATGAAAAGGAATAATGAGCGAAGAAGTAAGGAATAAGCAGGATAAGAGAAAGAAGACAAGGGTAAAATGGTCAAAACATATTATTTTTGAAAGATATTATCTTTTATTTAAAGACGTTTTTCATATTTAAGGGTATTTAATTGTAGTCGAGAGTGGTGGTTCTTGGTATCTTTCTACAATTAAATTAGTTCATATTTATTGATGGATTGTTTTTTAAGTAAATTGTCAAAAAGCCTTCGGTCCGCTTCAGACTTATGTAAAAACCCCTAAGCCAGTTGCCCCCTAGGCCTAATTATACCCGTGGCCTGTAATAATCAAGCAATTGCCTGTAGTATTTAAGCGGTTGAAGAGAATAAAGGCCTATATGACATATGGTCCAGGTATTATTTTCACAAAGATTTTGAAGCCCTTCCTAACAATATTTTTTTAATATCAGGAGTTTTTAGACAACTCTGAGGAAATTCTTCGGGATAAACAAAGCATGTTTTGACAATTGACATATTTCAAGGGCTATTTAGGCAAAAGAGCAAAAATATATAAATAAAAAAGGCTCGGTGGCTTAGAAAAATGGCGCAATTGTTTTCCTTTTTGCAACTGAAAATTGAAAATCAGTTGAATTAAATCAAAGGCAAATCAAGAATCGATGATTAATTGGTGGGGAGATAAAATTGAAAATCATCCGTTTCCCGCGTTTCCCCACTTTTTCTATTTTGCAACAAACTTTCCCACCGCGCTTCACTTACGTATCCTCTCACCAACACAGAGATCCCAGAATCTTAATTTCTTCTCAAAGTTTTCATCTTTTTTTCTTTGAATTTCTCTCATCAAGCTCAAGCTCTCACCTTTTCGTTGCTGCTGCGATGAAACCCTCTTCTGCTTCTTCATCTACGAAGAGAGTCGGGGAAAAGGCAAAAGGAAGATCTCATTCAGAAAATCACGGACTCCAGGGCACTCATGGTCACCTTCTCGAAACACCACAGGAACATTCTGAAGAAAGCAGAGGAGCTCAGCATCCTCTGCGGGGTCCCGATAACCGTCTCTCTACAGACTCCAAGCGGCCGGAAGATCGAGGCGGCTTATCCTGGCCGGAACTCCGGTTCGGTCGATCATCAGCAATCGTCACCACTGGATCAGAGTATTACTTCTACCGCAATTGAGTTTGCAGAGGAGCCGTCATTTTTAGAGAAGCAGCAACAGGTTGTGACTGCTATCGATCATGACAACGGCGATGGTGACGATGAGGCGCTCACTGAGGCTGTTAGTTCTAGTGAGTCGTCTCAGGACGTGACGACGTTCGTTATAGCGGATTGCTTCGTGGATCTTGAGGGGATCTTGATGGAGGATTTGCCTGGGTTTGCGGAGGTCGGGGATGTTGAAGATATGACCGTTGATGGAACATGATTTTTAGATTGCGGTGATCTAGATGCATGGGTTGCTTCTCTTTTAGATTAGCCTTGTTGGTTTAATTTGTAAGGAAATTAATTAAATAACCTTTGATCATTTTAGGGTTTTCAGGGTTGGATCATATGGGGCTTTTGTTATATATCAGTTTCCAGTGCTTAATTTGTTATTAATCTTGTAATTAAGCAACAATACTAAAATTTTATATAATCTAATTGCTTAACATATTTGTTGGATGAAGTTGTTAATTTGTGTTATTAAATTATTTTATTTCTTCAAAAATTAATCAAAATAGTGTTATTAAATGATACCATGCATACTAATTCAAATTTTAATCACCGCAAATAAATGTAGCATATCATTCGATTTCTTTAGCTACAAGGGTGCAAACGGATATGAATTATCGTAGTTAACTTTGTATTCATACACTACTACAAAAGGGCCCAATGATAACAGGATTTAGTCACGGTTAAAACCGTGACCATTTTATCGTCACGGTTGTAAAAGAAGTAGCCACGGTGCAAACTGTAACCAATTGCAATATGTGGCGGGCCCTACAAAGCCCCTGTGATAAAACCCTTATCTCGCCCCTTTCATAGCTCTCATCTTTCCCTCTAAAAAAATTCGCCCTAATTTCGTTCCCGGTCGTCGCCACCGCCTGGGGCCGTCTCCACCGGTGATCGAAACCCTAGCTTCGTGGAAGATCACCGCTAGCTAATCGATCAAGCTCGTCGCCGCCTTAGATCGAGGCCCTAGGTTCGTGGTCGTCAAGAGATAAGTTTAATTAGTTTTGATTTTAATATTTTTTGTTTAATTTTTATATTTGTGGCTTAACCCCAAATCTCTCGCCCTAGCGCTGCTCTCCGCTACCTCCACCTCGCTGCCTGAACTCTCCCACCCCCTCGAAGCCCCGGCAACGTCAAATGCCCCATCCTCTCTCGTCCTAGCAAAGCCCCGGCAACGTCGATTGAGGCCTTCGTCGAAGCTCCCCGCCGCTGGATTGAAGCTCGAGCTAGCTTCGAGGTCTTTGAGGCTCGCCGCCTCTCCAAGACCGGTTGCCGCCGCTCTGAGCTCACCACCATTTATTTAGATAATTCATCACCTGAACTACCAGAATTGACTAATGGATTGATTCATTAATTAGTCCTTATCACAGGTTTCTCGTTAACATGCTTATCCCTTTTAGCAGTTACAGTTTGAACATTCTGTTTTACCGAATCTATGATCCATACATATTTCGTCGCAGTGTATTGTAGGGAAACTCTTGTTGCTTTTAAGTATAAGCCATCTATGTGTTTGCCTTCTTCCCATGCTACTTACAGATAAACCACCACTTGTATATGATCAACTCTAACTCGTATTGTTACTTCAAGTTGTTGTAATTGTTAAGGGAAAATTACAAAGGAGCTTGATTTTATCTATTAAAATGACAAACATTAGATGAAGGCAAAATGTCCTAAATTTCGCTTTCAAGAGAAGTCCTAATTGTGAGAAATCTAAAACCCTAGTCCCTATTTAACATAAGAAAGAAGAAGATGACCATTTGGGGTGAAATTTGGACAACTTAATTGTTCTGGGATGAAATTTGGAAATAATAGATTTTGGAGGTGAAATTTGGGCAATTTAATAGTTTTGAGGGTGAAATTTGAAAATACTAGATTTTCGGGATGAAATTTGGACAACTTAATAGTTTTGGGGGTGAAATTTGGAAATACTAGATTTTAGGGGTGAAATTTGAATATATTGAAATTTTGAGGGTGAGATGTAAAAAAACACTATTTTTTGATATGGTTCTCCAGCTATAGGAACTCAATACAATTTCTGGATCAGTGAAGCCAGTTCTAACTGATGCTAGTAACATTAGCTTTAACATCCTGCTTGTCTTTGAACACACAACCAAGTCCCTTAAGCTGCTAATTTACTTGTTTGCGTGATTCATTTTACATGCACCACAAAATCGGCTTTATGGAAATATAACAATAATCTGATCTTATGCTTGATCATTTTTTCAAATATTCCCTTCCTAGTATTATTAAAAAAATCTATATTAATTCATAATACATCTATACTAATACAGCCTGACTTTCTGGTTCAGTTATTTATATTGTTGACTTTCGAAGGGCTCGCTACTATTAGAAATGCCATGATCCTGATTGTAAAGGTCGGCGATTAATTATACCTCATGATACTTGTTCAAAGATATGACCATTAGCTCTCTAAATTAAGTTATTTCATTAGGCTATCGTTCTCCCTTGCGCCAATTACCATGCGATGTAATTCCCGACAGCTCAGCAGTATATAATTCAACATATACAGAAGACCGCATGGAGGTTTTAAATTCCAATTTAGAGCTTCAACCTAATGGAATTAATATGAAGTATAATTCATGTGATGGAGAATGGCTTACTGAGAGCTGCAAGAAGGACAGTAGCTGGTGGCAGGAAGCCATTAGTTATGCCGACTGCATTGAAAGTTTGAGAAATGCACCTAATTTCACCAAACTGGTATGTATGTCTTTCCTTACAGTCTCCATCACTGCACCACGAATATGAAGTTATGATGATGAAAGTTGATGTAGTATAATATGCCACGGAGGTTGAGAGCCCTTATTTGTATCTGCTAACCTTTTTAAAATGTGGCTCCAGTGGGATTTTAACCTTGATGAATCTCTTATCCCTACCATCTTACAGTTCTAAAAATCTCTGATGTTTTGGTGAGGATTCAAGTGTTGGGTATGCAAACATTTATGTTATCAGGATGTTTGCTTTTGTTTTCTTTCCATTAGTTCATTTTACAAGTTTTTCAATTTTCATTTATCTACGTTTCTTTCATCCTTCCTTCGTACGGGACAAAACATTTCTACTATCTCTGCATCCACATCATACATCAATAACAATCCCCCCCCCACCACACACACACACACTCTTTTCGGCTTTTTATTTGCCTTTTTTTTGTTTGAAGGAATTTCAATTTCAATATTACTTCAATGGTTTTGAATATCGGATATAGGCGGATATCGGAATAATATCGGCTAGGTGTTTCTTATATCATATACGGCCAATCTCGGCCGATATGACCGTTGTTTGATTCAATAACTTGGATTAATGTCCAGATGCACTGCTTGAAATTTTTGTCAAAGGTATTTTGTGAAATATATATTTTGCAGGAGTGCAATGTGGATGAAGATTGTGAATGGTGGACGGATGCGGTAAAGATAGCATCTCAGGTTGCAGATCAAATGAGTTGATCGTCGTCAGGAAAAGAAAAAAGAAAAACCATGATCTCATATATAATCAAAGTCTTGGATCGCTCCATTTAGCAAAAGGTGGACAAGTCTGTATTTAATGAGTGGAAATGAAAATGCTTCTGCTGGGGATATTGTTGCTGTAATTTGCAACTTATGGGAAAGGACCATTCGTGTACCATTTTCTTGCTTTGGAATCTGTGTACGTAAAGAAGCTACACGTCTTTTTCTTCTTTTTTCCTCCCTATGCATGCAAGATGTCTTAAGCTATATTGCTAGCTTAGCTATTGATGTACTACTCTTTGCTGTTCTATATTCGCAAACAATTTTTACAAATATGTGTTGAATCAGGTGTTGTCTGTTTATTAGGAAATGGAGTTCATTTTAACCTTTGTTGAGCATCTAATATTTCTTATGTTTTGGTTAGTAGCATTTTTGGCTGAAACGCAGATCCAGACTACAGCGTTCTTATGGCAAGTCGGCAACAATGTGTTTTCTCTACTTTGTTAAAAAAATGTGTTATCTCTACTATTCTAATGCTAGGGGATGAAGTCTTCAATTTTAAAATCGATCCGTTGGTATAGCTTTGTCTTTTTAAAAAGAAATCAAAGAAAAAAAGATGACTTAATTTTGCTAATGTAAATGGCACTATACAAAAGTAGGTCGATTGTCGGCCCCTCAAGATACGGTTGGCATGATAATTAGTAGCGGATTCATTGGAGAGGATCTAAATCCATACTTTTATCTAGTAATGCGTGAGCTTAGGGGTGATCCCAGGATGGGTTTGGGGGTTATTCATTAATTTCGTGTCCAACCTAGAAATTTAATCCTAAATCTAACCATCAACTATATTATATATCCAGACTCTTTGATATAGTCGTAGGTTCATGCAGGTTTTGTGTTGCAATGGACGGGACGGTTTTTATTCGGTTTCGAGTTTTACTAATGAGATGTAAATTATAACATATTTATTAGAAGAAATATAAAATGGTTCATTAAAAGTTACCGTATCATAGAATCTCCGCAATGTACAACATTTCGTAATAATTATACAACCTTGAAAATTTTGAAAGGCAAAAATCGTGTTTATTGATATGGAAACTTGTTGGTGTTTGCATTGGGCAAATTGATTTATTGCAGCGGGTTTCTATTGGAAGGGATTGGTTATGGGCAGGTTTAAGGACGGGCTTTGAGCACAGCCTAGCCGCGGCACGATTTTTTTTTAACGAAAGTTAAATCCGTCCAAACGGATTCGGACGGGTATATGCGAGCAAAATATTATCCATTACAGGTTGAGTCGGGGCCAAAACCGACTCGACTTTCGCCCTGTCCAAACATTGTACGCAATTAACTAAACCATCCACTGTGTTAATCGGTAAGCAGAACTGAACCCCAGCCTTGCAATCCAAAAACATTGTCTTAAATTTAAGTCTCCATAGTTTGGGTTGGCAAAACTTAGGTGTAACCGAATCGATTTTATTCCAGGTCTATACGCGACCCATTCATCAACGTACAGACCCACCAATCTTTATATTTTGATTAAACTTAATTAATCATAATCATCATTAATTAATTACCGAGACCGTAGTATGTCAGTCATCAATCTATCCTTTTAAATCAAAACCACCCTCCCAACACACACACACACACACACAAATTTTCCCCTTTCTTTCTTTTTCATCATCGTCTTCTTCTTTAATTCCTTTTTACATTCATCACAATAATTTTCCTATCATCAAATAAGTGAATAAATAAGTAAATTTAAAAAAAATAAAAATGGGGTCTCTGCTTGGGGATTTGCCCTCTTTCGATCCTCACAATTTCAGCCAGTTTCGGCCTTCAGATCCCTCAGCTCAGGCTTCAGTAAGCTTCTATCAATCTTTCTCTCTCTCTCTATTTATTTATTTTGTTCGATTTTAGTGGCGCAGATTAGTTGTTATTTTATGCCCTTTTGAGGTTCAGATTTTATTCCCCTTTAATTAAGTTGTTTGGAAGAGCTATCTTCACAATGATCATAACTGTGTTCTATTGTAAAAATAGATAAAATTTTGTATGGAAGTTTAGGTCCTAACAACAACAACAACAACAACAACAACAACAAGCGTTAGTCCCAAATTCTTGGGGTCAGATATATGAATCTGTCTCTTCCATTTTGCTCGGTTAAATTAACCTTTAACATATCGTTCTTAGTTGCATCTATCCATATTCGTTTAGGTCTATCGTCTTCCCCTATCCTTAGTTGCGCCATTAACTATAATTCTGTCACTTCTTCTTACTTGGGCATTTATTGGTCCCCCTTGCCCAAACCATGTCAATCGGTTTTCTTTCATCTTATCCTATATAGGGGCGACTTTATGAATACACTCATCCATATTGTCATCCTCATTTCGGTCATACTTGATATTTTTGATCTTGTTTCTTAATGTAATACTAGAATGATTTTGAGATTACAATTGTTAAATCCTCACATCTCTTATAGTAAGCCAGCATGCAATTCACACAGGATTTAGTGTTAGTCTTTTAGAATGTGGACTCAAGGATGACATTACTGATGCAATTTTTTTTTTATATAAATTGTAATTTGGTGAATTTGAAAGAAATGAAGAACATAATGATCGAACCACAGGAGAGTAGCATGACAGCAGGGTGGAGGTTTTAGCTTTTTGTTGTTTGTAATGCTAATATTCGCAGTTTTCCATAGCCATGAATGATTGAAATGCTGCGGATGCTAAGTTACTTAATTATGTGCCTGTGATGACAGAATCCTCAATATCATATGGTAGATTGTCAGCACTACATGCTGTTATTGGCGTTCCTTTGTATTTGATATAACTCACTTTTGTTTTATAAGGTTAGGGCTCTAATAATCATGAAAATGCTTCTTATGAAGATGGAACTTCAAAGCAGCCTTAGTAAGAGGACACTGAGAGCAAGTGATTGACTGTCTCAGTGTGTCTCACGTTAGAGTTAGACAAACAACACTATGTAGGATCTTGCCAAAGTTAGTATCACATTCTGAGTTGCTAACCACACAAAATCCTTCGCCTTCAATTGGACTCGAACCTTCCAAATACCGCTCTCCCCTTAGGTTAATTTTAGCTCCACATTGAACATTCCATACACTGCTCATTTACCACTTGTTCCCCTAACTCTAGAAGCAAGGTCTCTAAATCTCTTCTCCCTATGAGTTCAAAGTGCCTCTAAATCATAATCTCCAACCTCGCCCATTCCAAAACTTGCAAACCGCAATGCTACGGTCTCTAACTAAGGTGTATAATCTAAGGAATCTATGCCTTATGGCTATATCACCACACCATCGATCCTTCCAAAAACTAATTCTATTTAGCTAAACCCTGTGTAAAAAATAGTTTTCACTTTATGGACACCTCCAAAATACAACAAAGTTTGACGATTCTTTTCTTTCCTCTACATGTAGACCTTTTGTTTTAGGTGTCCTAGGCATTTTTCCCCCTTTAGTCGGAAGGCTAATCGTTGAGAATTAGCCTGAGAATGGTCAATGTTGTTACTTTGTATGTTCTCAGGCATCCAGTACCATTGTCATCTTGGACTAGGGACTTGGTTGACTTTTGAGAAATATTAAAACTGTAGGAGTATATCATATTCGGTTTTTTCCTTAAGCTGGGTAGAAAGTGAATGATTAGCCAAAAATAGTCTTGTAGTTCCTTTGTAAATAATTCAGGCATCCAATACCATACTCGTAGGAAACAAATTATCCTGACTTTTAGTTGAATCTTGGTTCTCGAGTCTTAGAGTATTCTATAATAGATCTCAATTTAATGTGAATGGATGCTGCAGTAATGCCTTTTTTCTGGTAATTTCCCAAGAATTCCCCATTTATCATTAACAAGTTCCCTTTCTTAATGCAAAACAACACATATTTGGTTCTTGAATTGCATTTTTACTTTTCAGTGCATGACATTGGAATTATATCTAAGTGTCTTATAGTGTGACCAATGTTTCAAATTTTTAAATTTTTAAATTTTTGGCTTTTTTTCCCAGAAACTCACAGCTGCCACCTATCACCCTACTCATAGCAGGACTCTTCCTCCACTTAATCAAGGTATGTCTCTGAAATTTATAATCTTTGGTGGCTTTTTTTATAAAGAGAAATCATCGGTGGACCTTAATATATTGATGGCATGATTTACAAATTCAGTATCTCATCTACCTCACATTTTGAAAATTAGCCTCTATTAAGAAGATTAAGATGGATATCTTCCATCCTCTCCGTAGAGTAGTACCTAACCACTAGCAAGGGCCCCGGCGCAATGCGTGGATACGAAGTCCAAAGTCAAGAAAAATCATATTAATTTAAAAGTTTGTTATTATAAGATTGGTAAGCTGTAATATCTTCTATTTATGAACTTCATATGTAAAATACATGAAAAATTAATTTGCAAATACTTTGGGACACGAAAATCACAATTTTTAAAAAAATTTAATTTTTTTTCGGTTTTTCAATATTTTGCTAGTTGTAGCACGCGAGAACCATGAAATGAACAAAAATCCCAAAATTTTTTGTTTTCTTCGAATTTTCATCATTTTGCACGCTATATAGCACACGAAAACGGCGGAATTTTAAAAATCTCAAAATTTCTGTTTTTTGGTTTTGCAATATTTTGCTTGTTATAGCACAAGAAAATCATTGAATTTTAAAAATAAAATATTTTTTTTCCGGTTTTTCAATATTTTCTATGATATATATATATATATATATATATATATATATTAATAACGCAGCAAAATTGTAAAATTTTCAAAAATCTAAATGTTTTCTGTTTTCTTTCTATTTTCAATAATATGCAAGCTGCATAACATACGAAAATCATGAAATTTTCAAAAATCTCTAACCTTTCTATTTTTTCGGTTTTTTAATATTTTGCATTATAGCACATGACAGTCACCCAAATTTACAAAAATCCCAAAATTATTTGTTTTCTTCAGATTTACAATGTTTTACACTTCGCCACACGAAAATTGCATAATTTTCAAAAATCTGAAACCTTTGTCTTCTTTAGTTTTTCAACATTTTGCGTGCTACAAACAAAAATCATGGAACTTTTCAAGATTCTTAAAAAAATTCAGTTTTCTTCGATTTTTCGATATTTTGAATGCTCTATATAGCACATGAAAATTGTGAAATTTTAAAAAATCTCAGAATTTTCCGTGCTTTTCGGATTTTCAGTATCTTTCTTGTTATGCCTTTGGAAAATCATGATATTTTCAAAAAAAAAATCGTTTCTTTCAAATTTTCAATATTTTGTCAACACACAAAAATCATGAATTTTTTAAAATTCACTTTTTTCTGTTTTATTCGTTTTTCGATATTTTGTTTCTTATAGCACACAAAAATTGTTAAATTCAAAAAAATCTCAATTTTTTTTTGTTTTCTTCGGTCTTACAACATTTTGTATGTAAACACATGAAAATTGTGAAATTTTTAAATATATCAATATTTTCTTCAGGTTTAAAATTATTTTTCTTGCTGAGTATATGAAAATTGCAATATTCTCAAAATTCTCAAATCTTCTTCGTTTTTTCAATATTTTGCTTCTTACAATCGGAAATCACAACATTTTCAGAAATCTTTAAAAAAATTCTGTTTTTGTCACTTTATCGATATTTTGAATGATATAGAACATCAAAATCACAATATTTTCAAGAATCTCCACAAAAAAATCCATTTCCTTTTCATTATTTAGCATACTATATATATATATATATAATAAAATTTCATAAATCTTAGAATTTTTGTTTTTTGGGTTTTCGAATATTTTATTTGCTCATACTTATGAAGAATTTCCGGGTATCTAGAAGACAAAAAGCTATAGGAAGTAAAAAAAATAAAAGGTCGTTGATGGCTACTAAGAACCTGACATAATAAAGAAATCCCAACGGTGTGAATGAGCCTGCCAACACATAAAAATCACGAAATTTCAAAAATATAAAAAACTTGTTTTTTTCAGTTTCATATTATTTTACACAGCACACGAAAATCGCGAAATTTTCAAAAATCTTATATTTTGTGTTCTTCGTTTTTTCAATATTTACTTGTTATAGCATATGAAAACCGCAAAATCTTCGAAAATCTCAAGAATTTTTTGTTTTCTTCGATTTTACAATATTTTTTGTTTGCGGATATGAAAATCATGAAATTTTCAAAAGTCTCAATATTTTCTATTTTCTTGGATTTTTCTATATATACATTGCTATAGCACTAAACAATAGCAAAATTTCCAAATTCTCAAAATTTTCATGCATACCTGTGCCTCTTATTTGAAGGCATGAAAATAGTGAATTTTTCAAAAAGAGAATTTTATGCTTTCTGTGGTTTTTCAATATTTTTCGTCATACCAAATGAAAATCGCGGAATTATAAAATCTGATTTCTTTTTTTGATTTTTCATGTAGCACATAAAAATCGTGAAATTTTCAATATTTTGTCAGTTAAACACTTAAACCTAAATTGTGAAAGAAAAAATAGGAAGAAATTTTAAAGGAGGCCAATCAGAATTTTTCCACCATATAAGCCAGTTATATGGGAAAAAATAGTGATAAATGTTGAGTAGGAGACGGCAAAAAGAAAAAATTTATGACCCAAATGTAGTAAGAGAATTTAAAAGGGGGCTAGATAACAATTTTCCATTAAATTCCAAGCTAGATAAGTGAATATTCCAAGGTATATTCTCTCATATAGTTTTATATGTATTATGTAGATAGATGGAAAGAAATTCCTTTAAATATTGTTTGTTTCAAACCTTTGGTCTTCCCTATCACAAGCAAGCGGTCTACCTCATGGCGCAGCGTTCCTTTTATTTAAATATTTGCTTGGAAAAAAATAATAAATTTAGAGTGTGCTGCAGAAGACATGCCAAATATAATTTTCACAAGGAGTTGCAAAATCAGCTTCAGTAAAATGTCAGTTAAGATGATTTTAAATGAATGAGATCTTTTTATATCTAGAGCCGAGCCAGAGGGCATACCTGTGCCTCTTATTTGAAGGCATTGCAATTTGAATTCATTTGGTTTTGACTGTCAGCATTATCTTCACCATTGAAATGGAAATAACACGATTTTCTATAACTTGGCTTGTTGTAGAGAAAGGCTAATTTCTTGGTCGCTGAGGTCTGTCGAACTATTTTTAAAATAGTATTAGGGATGGTAAAAAGGAAATCACAACCTATAATTTGGTTAGACTCACAAAGCAGCTTCTCTATATGTGCAAAGAAAATACACTGTCCGTCCGAAGCTCTCATAAATACTAAGCTTTCCTTTATTTCCCTTGTGGTATCCTTCATTTTCATCATCTTTTGAAGAATTACTTTCTTTCAAGAAATGTGAGTGACTTCAGTCCTGGAGATCGATAAACTCCTCAGATACCTGGACAAAGACCTTAAGATACTGCCAGTTCTTTTATGTCCGTAAAGGGAGAGCTGTTTCAAGAGCAACTGGCTTAGCCTAAAATACTTATCTTTTAGTGTGCTGTTAAATTATCGACTGCTCTTCTTGTTGTTTGTTTATATGTCGAGAGTTGCCGAAACGATTCCTTTTATTCTGCAGATTTTTGCAAGAACCATCTTTTGCAATTATTCTTTGATGTTTTGTAACTCTCGCCGCTGGATAATTATGCGATTATTGTACCATAGATTCTTTCGCATGTTTTCTGCAGTAATCAGTTGAATGCCATTTTCAAGTTACATTTTTTCACATGTAATTTATGTCTGACATCTTCTCTTATGCTGCTGCATAGTGATATCAACTGAACCCAGGAACATTCTCTTGAGACAGATATATAATAAAGCTGAAGACAAGGTGAAAGCTCCATGTTACTATCATATTATTAATAGGCTCAATATCACCAAAATACACTATTTTCTTTATTAATCGTAATCCCTTGAGCTTTTCCAATTCTCCTAAATTCAGTAAAATAGGTCAAGTTATATGCTTTGCATTTTAAATGGAAATAATAACGAAGCAGGAAACATCAAGGGGGTTACCTGTAATAAAAGCAACTTAGAACAGTCTCGTAAAAAAGTTTTCGAATCAGTACTTGTTAAGATGCAACGTCATGTTAATTATTGGAGGTCTCACATGTTAGTATGTGCAGTTGAGACCGAAGAGGGCTGCCTCGAATCATCTGACCCCTGAGCATGGATGCAAGCAGCCTAGAGGTGCATTTGCCGACGGTTCTCTATAATGTCTGGTGATTTATCGAAGATATTGGAGTATTTCTTGTTGTTTTCATATTATATCCTTGTTGTGCATGTTCTTCATGTAAAAAACATTTCCCCTTGGTATTACTGTGTGAGAGCAATGTGTATGTCTATAAGTTTGAATAAACTTGGGGAAGAAAACATGTATATACTATATATTGTTGTGTGTTGTGGCTTATCGAGGATTTGTTCAATGTGTTTTGGTTTGGTGAATCCTTGCATGTTGGTCTTCACTCGTAGGCAACTGGCAGGTTGCAATAAGTGATTACTGGGGTGGGGTTTTTGCACGTGCTATGCATCTGTGTATGTGTTGAGGCATGTGTCTAAAACTAAATGCAAATGAATTGAGGGAGAGAGAATGGTAGTCTAAAAGTAAATGCAAAGCTCAAATTTTGAGAGAGAGACAGAGAGAGATGTACCTAGCATTTACCTTGTGGGGAAATTTTATCAGAAAAGGGTAAAAGTTCTTTCAAAAGTCTCTCGTCTAGGTTACCCACGTCATCAAGTGCCATTTAATATTTTCTTTTGGCCTTTGTAATTTAAGTGCCCGCCGTCCCCTGCCCCCCAAAAATCCTCTCAATTAATCATTTATTGTATATTTTTTTGGTTTAATATTTAATTTTCATGTTTAAATGGTCTATACCTATATTAAAAGATTATTCAAAGCAGGAATTATTGCATACCGATTTGTTAAATATATTGGAACATTTTCTTAGGACAATATGACATTACATCTAAAAACAGTCGATTACTGCTAAATTTCCATAAACAAATTTCTATAAACGAATGGCATCAAGATAATGAGATAACATATTTTAAGAAAGGGTTTTTTACTTCCAGGCCTTCCAAAACATAGCGCATTTCTTTATAACCCTTCAAAACTTGGTGTTTATTTTTTGCCCCAGAAACTAATAAGATACGTCATTTACCCTCTTTACGATTTCCGTCAGAAAAAACCTGTTAATTTTAACTTTAATTTTTCTCCATAGATTTTAGGTTTGCCATTTACCCGAAGACAACAAGTAAGACCGCATAAGCATTCAACTTCTTCATGGCTAAAGAAGGATGTTGAAGATACTCCTGATTTCATAGCCGGTTTTGATAAAGGAACAGCAGAAGCCTAAAAGCCTTAATTTCAATTTGGAGAAGAAATTGCGTATTTCCAAATAAGAAGAGCGTTTCGAATATTTTAAAGAAAAACCTGATATTATACCGTTAAAGGTCGATAAAAATCGTAAAGGGGTAAAAATAATATGTCCTATTAGTTTTGAAGATAAAAAGTAAATACCAAATTTTTTGGGGCTAGATAGAAATTTGCTGGGTGGCCTACAAGTAAAGAATCCTTTAAGAAAATAAAGTCAAACTTCTTTGCACTTTATGTTGGAGGGAAGAGGGTCTCAATCGAAATATATCTAAATTTAAGGGACTGTTTAGAAAACACAAACAACCAAATCGCGAATTCACCCGCAAATTAAAATGCAAAGAGCAAAAAGAGTCATAAACCCTTCTCCTTTTATTTCCCCCTTTTCTCTCTCACTCTGAGTCTCGAGAATTTACGAGCGCAGAAACGCAAGCTGCTGCGATTCGATGGCGCTGCCCTACTTGGAATTGGTATTGGGTAATTTTCTTTCTTCAATCTTGAATCTTTAACCTCATTCGATTTCGCTATTATGATCTCGGTTTCGTTGATTTAGGTTTTCATTTAGGGCAAAAAGATTTTTATCTTTAGAGCTGTTTTCTTCAGTTCAGATCGCAGTTCTTTTCGTTGATAGATTCAGACGATGGATCCCGGGATCACAAAACCCTATTTTTAATTATTTTTTTTATTAAGTTATGGACATTTTGTATTGAAAATGAATGATACCTGATGTTTGCTTTCGATTTAAGCATTTTCATGGTCATGTTCCTTAGCTCAACCGAGAGTATAAACTGTATGCAGTATTTTGTAATAGTGGACTCAAATGTGTGCATTTGTTTGTTGGATGTGTCGCGAACCGATTATGACACAACACTTCAAAAAGTTGGAGGATGTTGTGTGCTTGTGAGTGCTGTGTGCGTGGGTGTGTTGTGTGCATGGGTCAGGCTTACAGCCCCATTCAAAAAAAAAAGTTGGAGGATGTCTAATGGTGCCTGTAACTTGGGTTGGAAAATGTATTGACTTACACGGCATTGTATAATGATATGGCAAAGTGTGCAATCAATTTATCATTTATCTGTGTCTAACATTGTGTGATATGATATGTGAACCGACAGACCAAGATTAGTGAAGACTGCGCGATTGTTTTTCTTTTGGGTATTTTTTTCTTTTTTTTGGTGTGGGGGTGGGTTGGGGGAACTTGAACAGAGTGGATTTTGGATTATTTGTCTGTTTGATTTAGGTAATATAAGAAAACTGAAGCCTTGTTTGGATATACCATTCCCTAGGATTGATAGCCTATATTCTGTTTTCACTACGGATTGCACCAATCTGGAGGAATGGTTGGATTTCTTATGATCCTTGGGTAAAACCCCAGAATTGGCTTATTCCTTCAGATTGTATAAATCTAGCTCTAACATCATTTTTCTGATCCTCAACTTTCTTTCTTTTGTTGAAACCCGAGCCTTTCATCTTCTGTTTCTCTTTTACTCAAGAATGCATTCACATTTCTAACCGAAAACATACAAACATGCAATTGAGATGAAAACCCCTACATATTTCACTCAAAGGAACATATGTGCATTTCGAGATATGCTCATCCCAAATTAAATCCTAGAGATTATAATACCCAAACAAGGCCAAGTCTCTTTGGAAGGAGCAACCTTTCTTTCTTTAATCTCAAATTATCTGCCATATTTTAATCTAGAAAGAAATGTTGGAATCTAGGATGGTGGAAAACAGATTGTGTTCAATGATTTTATGGGTTAGCTATTGTAGTTATAGATCTAGATCCTGCGAAACTAGGATTAATTTGGAACATTTCTTTTTCTAATAATTTTGTCTGTTAGGAATCTGAATGCCAACTGATGGAAGGTTGTCATTATGTTGTGAAACAAATATAAAATCATGGTTTTCACAATTTTTAACTGACTTTGACATATGATGGTGATGAGTTAATGATGTAGATATTAACTGACATCTGCTGCAACTAGTGAATATCTCAGCTTAAACCAATTTTCAAATATTATAATTGCTTCAGTATTCAGATAAG
Source organism: Agapanthus africanus (assembly GCA_030015575.1). Lineage (NCBI taxonomy): Eukaryota > Viridiplantae > Streptophyta > Magnoliopsida > Asparagales > Amaryllidaceae > Agapanthus > Agapanthus africanus. Next base: position 887,546,872 of record JASDDO010000024.1, on the reverse strand, counting down.
GTCTAGCTTCCTATTTATATGTTTAACCATCGACGCTCCGAAAGTAGGCTTTGCTGTATAGTATCGGGACATGCCGGTGTTTAATTGGGACTACCTGTAAATTTGTAATTTTTGTTTACATGTAGATTAAATAGGTAGAGAACTTCCAAAGATTTAGGGTAATCGCTATAGGGAAAACAAGTTTTTGAAGTAACACATTTCTTGTAGGTTTTAATGGGCTGGGTAAGATGCGGGTGCATGACCCAACCATTGCGGGGTGGGGCCCGCCACTTAAACCAAGGGCCCCACCCTCTATTCGATCCCTTTCCGGGGCTGTGTGCTCGCAGCCTCAGTTAACCCTATCTTATAGCTGTTGCTTAAAGATAAGTCAAACATACAATTGATGTGAAACTATTATATTAATATATTCTTCTTTTCTATTATACTCATAGATTTTTACATATATGGGGCCCCTTAATACTTCATTTGGTACAAAAGAACCCTATAATTTTTACTAAAAACCCTATAATTTTTACTAAAAACCGTATAAATTATCACCTTTAACTAAAAACAACCCTCCTTCCATTTTTGGTTAGTTTACTAGGTTAGTTAATAGTTAGGATAACAAGGGTTAAATGAAAGAATTTATTATGTCACCTTACCCTTATTTACCTACTTCTCTCTTAAATCACCCCCTCTTCTCAATCAATGCAATGGCCAACCCCTCTAGTCTCCTCTCATCTTTTCCGAAACCCAATCCCTGGTCCTTTCTACTTACGTCTCCTCTATCATAAACCTCCCTCTCCCTTCAACCTTGGAATGGAGTAGCTGTGTACTTAGAGCTTCAGAATGAATTAGATGGTGGATGGTTTGGGTTGTAATGATTTAATGACTAGATGGATTGGGTTGTAGGATTGAACGAGGTGAGTGGTTAGGGCTTGAACTGAGAAGGTGGGTTATTAGGTTGTGGAAAGATGAGAGGGGTGCTTCAGGCTGGGCGGAGCAAGAAAAGCGGAGAGAGGAAGAAGAAGAGAGGACGGTCAATTATGTCATTTTATATTTGCAGACAAGTGAACAACCAATCTCATGGATGCTAACAGAATATTCCTTGACGATGTCATTTTACTTAACTATGGGGAAAAGTTTAATCAGATGATTTTAGGGTCATTAATATGAAAAATTGTGGGGTTTTGTAAACTTGCAAAATATTTGGGGGTCCTATATCAGGATACCCTATTATAGTCATAATTTATTATTAATAATACACGATTTCATGTTGAACTTAATTGCAACTTATATATCAACATTTCTTCATGTTATAAACCCATGAAATAAATAATGTTTCTATGCATTAAGTATATTATCTATTGTTCATTGTTGTACTCTAAATAAATTTTCCTCTTAATTATAATCAAAATGGGAGTTTCTTCTTTGAAGCATGAAATTTATCTATGAGAAGCGGCAATTATGCTGAGAAATTGCTTTACCTGGACTATATTCCTTGAGAACTAAAGAATTATTTTATTGTTGTTGTTGTTGGTGGTGGTTGGTTATTCATTTCTAGTAACTTAAATGAGCATACTATTGAATTTTTCTTTGTAGGGTTTATGGTCTTCATGTACATATTGGAGACGTATCTTGACATCCGACAACATGCAGCACTCAAGCTGCCTACCCTTCCTAAACCATTGTTGGGAGTCGTCAGTCAAGAAAAATTTGAAAAATCTAGAGCTTATAGCCTTGATAAAAGGTATGCCATCTTTTCTAACTTTTTGTTTTGTCCAAGTACATGCTGTACATATGTTCTATTAATACTATGTTCAGGATTTTCTTCCAACCTCTTTCTGCTCTTTGACCGGTTCTGAGCTCTTGCTCTTCCTGAATCCTATTAATATTAGATATAGGTGCCCTGAAGGCAATTATTGTAATTGTACATGCACCTTTATGTATTCGATTTTCTTGCTCGGGATGATAGTATGCTATCTGGTTTGCTTTATCATTATAGTGTATATGTTTTAATTGTTATTACGTATCACAAATATATAATGATGAAATCTTTAGAATGTTGCTGGACTACTAGGATTATGATTAGATCATAATAGTGGGGCTTGGTTAGTTGCTAAGCACATTCTTAAATTGTTCCTAGTCGTAGGAGTGTTGAGGCAGGACATCGGCACTCCAGAGTAGACTAGTGCATGTGTTTCTTGACCCTGGGAGGGCGAAAGGCTGGTCCCACAGCCTTTGGTGTTTGACACCGTGGATTGTATGCAGGTGCTCATTAAGAATGAGTACACTGAATGAGCTTGCCGAGAACTCCTAGATGATATTGTACCTATATGTCGGATAACAATTCTCTGGTGACAATGATACAAGGTATCCTTTTGACCTGAGATCGTCATAGTACCTTGTGTGTGAACCGACTATACTTTGACTTCTATCCCACCACAACTTTGAAGAGTCGTGCATACAGGTTTTCTTGGGTATAGTCCTGAAGCATATGGAGGTAGCGAGCGATCAAGATGGAATTCGTCTTTCCTGGTATAGGGAGTTGATGTCGTGCTTTGCAGGATATAACTATGACCAGAAGTCTCTGGTCAGTGTTGTTGAGATAAACTGATAAGTTTATCAGTTGTATCTCAGATAGTTATGAGTTTAATTGCGACATGATTTATCGGATTATTGGAGGTCTGACAGTTTCCCACCTTAGACCCGATATGCGACTCTTTGACGGAGAGACTAGACTGTACGGTAATTATCACTGATAGGCTTTGTTGGGTGCGAATGAGTTTGTTTATCGGCCTTTTGATAAATATCTGGGTAGCCGTTACATGCAGCTAGCGTCACTGACGTGCTTGTGGGTTCACCCGTTCGTGGAATTGATCTAAAATTGTTTCAGATTCAATCGGACATTATCCTATTAACTCACTGCCAGCATATTATCAGATCTTTAGAGTCCTACGCCGAAAGTGCCCGCTCAAGTGAAACGATGATGTGGATTTATAGTTGATACGTGCGGGAGTTCGATTAAACACATGTATATAATACATGTATATTATTCGAACGTTTGATATTACTAGCCGGTTTAATTATGAGCTGGATTATTAAGTCAAGTGTTGAATTAATACTCATATGATATGGTTGCTGGTATTGTGTATATGATACACACTTTAGTATATCTATTTGATACAAATATAATTATATGTATATGATACATATAGTTGTTTGTCATAGTGGCAAGCATGCATGTGGGCAAGTGGGGAACACTTGAGAAAATATCAAGATATTTTCTCAAGCCCTCTCTCCAACGGGTACTTTTGTACTTCCGCAATAATAATAAAATATTTTAAAATACAAGTACAAAATTAATCTCAGCCATAGGATAATTTTGTAACCTTCTGAACTGGTTCAGCAGGTCATGCATTTGATCCCGTTCCAAAACAATCAAATTAAAAAACTGTCCCACACTCCAAAGTTTTATCCTCACACCACTCCACTACATATCCTCAACCATTGCTATTCCTTCATTTTCAATCAACCCTTCTCCATCAGATCCAAATCTCTCTCGCATTAGACCCCCCTCCCCCACAAAAAAAATCCATCCCATCCCACATCCTCCACCCAAAAGAATAAAGTGAATCATAAACCGGAAAATCGTCGCAGCGCCAGGGGTCGCCACCGCAAGAGAGCCCACGTCGTCGACATCCGTCTCCATGCCCATCAAAATGTCCGAGCTAAAGCACTCATCAACTCAGCACGTCTTTGTATACCGCAACCGCAACCGTCGACGACATTACTCGATCTAGTTGTGCCATTTGCATAGCCGAGCAAGCTGGCATCGACGGCCACGTGGAATCCGCCGGCTGTCGTCCACGTTTGGGTCCCTGCCCATGATGTCCTATGGGGACTTCGACTCGTGGGACTTGTCAATGGGGGTCATGTTGGTCTCATACCCATTGGCGACTTGCTTGGCTCCGACGAGCTTCCAGTTGTAGGCGGTGGATTTGAATCCCTTGCCGATGTCACAGCCACCTTTCCATAAAGTGGGCGTGGGCCCACCCGGCGTCGTCTAAGGAGCACTTCGCATGCCAGCACCGGTGTTGATGATGTCGTCGGGATGGAAATTTGGGGGTTGAGGGCTGTTGGAAATAGTCGACAGTAAGATATTTTTCAGATTAGTTAGAATCTGTTTGTAACAAAATCTGTTAGAATCTGTTTGTAACAGAATTTGTTTGTAACAGAATTTGTTTGTAACTTCCTTATTTTATTGTTTTCCTCATATCTTCCTATACTCGTGTAACAAGGCTATAAAAAGAGCCTCTCTGTATACTGAATTTTGTGTGAAAGAAAGTTCAATTCGCTTATATGGTAAAACTTTCTCCAAAAATAAAAAATCACCATTTTTCCTCAATCAAAAGAAATCCCAGTTCCTTTTTTTCCAGCCATAATGTCCACCATAGAAATTGAAGTATGCTCCGTGTATCAACCAACATACAGGTCCGGAACTCAAGTGGATCGGAACACTAGCCAGGGTCCTTTACAAAATCAGGCTTTGCAGATCGAGTCTGATGGTTCTCAGGAGTCAAGAATCAACTCAGGATCGCCTCCATTCACAAAGAAACAACTGGAACATCTGTACAAGTTCTTTAACTCCACCGCAAACCCGTCAACACAACCCTCCTGTTCTTTAGCCCAAATCGGTAACAATCACCCTATCTCTTTTTCATGTATCAATCAGCTTTCTTGGATTCTTGACTCTGGAGCAACTGATCACATGACCCGTTGCTTCACATTATTTTCAACTTACACACCCTATGCAGGAAACAAAAGGGTCAAAATTGCAGATGGTTCGTATTCTGCCATAGCCGACGAAGAAACCATCACAATCTCTCCTTAACCCTTTTTAATGTTTTACATGTTCCAAAGCTTTCCTGCAATCTGATTTCCATTATAAAGCTAACTCAAGACCTTAAGTGTCAAGTTAAATTCATGTCCTCTCATTGTGAAATTCAGGTTCTGGACTCGGGAACGATGATTGGCAATGCTAGGACCAGTGGAGGTCTCTACTTGCTTGAAGAAGGATCGCATCTCAATAAGTCTACATCTAGTTTGTGTTCTTATTTCATGTTTGTTTCTCATGACAATGAATTAATTATGTTACATTTTCGTCTAGGTCATCCTAGTTTCCATTATATGCAGTATTTGTTTCCAAAGTTGTTTCGGAATAAAAATCCTTCTCAATTTCAATGTGAAGTATGTGCTTTTGCCAAACACAAAAGGGCAATTTATCCCACTCGACCCTATAAATCTTCAGCACCGTTTGCCTTAATCCATAATGACATTTGGAGACCATCCCGCGTTTTATCTGTCTTCGGAAAAAAAATGGTTTGTTTTGTTTATTGATGATCATACTAGAGTCTTTTGGGTGTTTTTACTAAAGAAGAAATCAGAACTTGAACAAGTTTTCAAAACCTTTTATGCCATGGTTGAAACACAGTTTAACACAAAAATTCAGAATTTTCGAAATGACAATGGACGATAATTTTTTAACGAAACCTTAGGAGATTTTTTTGCAAAGAAAGGCATCATTCACCAAAGTTCTTGCATTAATACACCGCAACAAAACGGTGTGGTTGAAAGAAAAAATAAACACATTCTTGAAATTGCTAGGGCATTATTATTCACCAACCATGTTCCAAAAACATTATGGAATAAAGCAATTTTAACAGCAACCTATCTTATTAATAGAATGCCTTCGAAAATTCTCAATTTTAAAAAACCTGTTGCCCTGTTAAAATCCCTTTACCCTTAAAGCCGCATTGCAATCTCGGATCCGTCTTTGAAATTTTTTTGTTGTACCGTGTTTGTTCACGATCACAACCCCGTTAGGGGCAAACTTGATCCAAAATCGAAAAAATGTGTTTTCATTGGCTACGCCACGAATCAAAGAGGGTATAAATGCTTTGATCCTTTATCAAATAAAATATTTATCACAATGGATGTGTTGTTTTTGAAAATAAATCTTTTTTAAGCCTCCTCTTCAGGGGGAAACAAATAGTGAAGACTCGGTTTCCATAAAAAATAGTCTCTCAAAAATACCCAACTTAATCGCACATACAAATTCACAAGATCTAAATTTTTTAAATCAAGACATTTTAGACCAGTCTTTTGAACACCTGGCAAACCAAAACAGTGAAAATTCACCGAACACTCAAAAAAAAAGTCCTTGAAAACTCAGAAAATATGTCTGTTGAAAACTCGGTTATTTTATTAGAAAATTTGGAAAAATCCTATGAAAATAGGAACACACCACCGACTCCTAAAACAACTTGCCCCGTGGATTTAAATCCACCAGAAGCTGATGTGGAAATTAAAACTTATAAAAGGAAACAACGTGAAACATGTCTGGAAAAAAACGCAACAGGAGCATTTAATTGAGATGGATCCTTCTCCACAAGCAGAGGCCGACTCTGTCCAGCCCCACCAAGAATCCGACTCGAGATCAGAACCGGATCACAGTGAGCTGGATCTTCCCATAGCCCTTCGAAAGTCTACAAGGTCATGTACTAGTCGTCCCTTGTATCCAATGTCAAAATTTGTGTCCTCTAATAATCTCTCACCCAGTTTTGCAGCCTTTACCTCTAATGTGTCTGCTGTGGAGATTCCAAAAACTGTACAGGATGCTCTGAGAGCTCCAGAGTGGAGAAAGGCGATTTTCGAGGAGATGAATGCACTTGAGAAAAATCAGACTTGGAACATGGAGGAGCTGCCGAGAGGAAAGAAGACTATAGGATGCAAATGGGTATTCACACCAAAGTTTCGTGCAGATGGAACCCTAGAACGATATAAGACGAGGCTCGTTGCTAAAGGGTTCACTCAAACATACGGGGTCGACTACACGGAGACTTTTGCACTTGTGGCTAAGCTAAACATGATCCGGATCTTGCTGTGAGTTGCAGTAAACCTCGATTGGCCACTTCAACAACTAGATGTGAAGAATGCGTTTTTGAATGGAGATCTAGACGAAGAAGTGTACATGGAACCTCCGCCGGGGTTTGAAAAAGGGTTCGGCTTCAAAGTGTGCAGATTGAAAAGATCACTTTACGGTCTTAAACAATCTTCACGAGCTTGGTTCGAACGTTTCCATCAATTTGTGAAAGGGCAAGGATACAATAAGGCTCAGGCAGATCACACCATGTTCTACAGAGTCTCGAGATATGGAAAAATTGCAATACTAATTGTTTACGTTGATGACATCATTGTTACAGAAGATGACGAGGAAGAGGTCAACCAGTTAAAAGTAAGTCTCGCCAAGGAGTTCGAAGTAAAAGACTTGGGAGAATTGAAGTATTTCTTAGGTATGGAAATTGCTCGAAGTAAGAAAGGCATTGTCGTGTCTCAATGGAAGTATGTTCTCGATCTTCTCAAAGAAATAGGGATGACAAACTGCAAACCTGTGGAGACCGATAGATCCAAATAAAAAGCTCGGAGAATTTACACAGAGCCCGTCAGTGGACATTCCACAATACCAGAGGTTAGTGGGAAAATTGATCTATCTCTCACACACACGTCCCGATATCACCTTTGCAGTGAGTATGATAAGCCAATTTATGCACCCACCTCAAGAAGAGCACCTTGATGCAGCATATAGAGTTTTGAAGTATTTAAAGGGCGCACCAGGAAGAGATTTATTCTTCAAAAAAGGTGAGACTCGCAGCGTCGAAGTATTCACTGACGCGGATTGGGCAGGCTCCATCGTAGACAGGAAGTCAACTTCAGGGTATTGTACGTACATGTGGGACAATCTAGTTACATGTCGGAGCAAGAAACAAAGTGTCGTGGCAAGGAGTAGTGCAGAGGCAGAGTTTCGAGCCATGGCCAACGGTATTTATGAAGTTCCGTGGGTTCAACGGGTACAGGAAATAATGCAGCCTATAACTCAGCCACTAAAACTATACTGCGACAACAAAACTGCCATCAGCATTGCACACAACCCCGTACAACATGACAGAACGAAGCATATTGAAGTCGACCGCCACTTCATCAAGGAAAAACTGGATACCGGTACCATCTGTATCCTCTACATTCCGACAAAAGAACAAACTGCAGATATTTTTACAAAGGGACTATTCAAAGCAGTGTTCGAGGGACTCATAAGTAAGTTGGGCAATATGGACATCTACGCACCAATTTGAGGGGGAGTGTTGAAATAGTTAACTGTAAGATATTTCTCAGATTAGTTAGAATATGTTTGTAACAAAATCTGTTAGAATCTGTTTGTAACAGAATTTATTTGTAACTTCCTTATTTTATTGTTTTCCTCATATCTTTCTATACTCGTGTAACAAGGCTATAAAAAGAGCCTATCTGTATGCTGAATTTTGTGTGAAAGAAAGTTCAATTCACTTATAAGGGCGATGCTGCGGTTGAGGCCGCCGGTGGTGATGTGGTGTTTAGTTCATGTTAAAAGAGAACTTTTCTATTTTCCTATATTTAAAAATTTTTTGAAATATTTTTTGCTCATCCTAAATTTCTCTGCTTTGGTTTGAGCGTTCAATTTTGATAATGTAAAAGATGTGTTTTGAGATAGCAATATTGGAGATTTTTTGGACCAACATTAAAAAATATGTTGTTTGAGAGGCTTTTAATTTGGTTTGTGATTTCGTAAAAAGAAAAAAAAATGGTTTGTGAGAGTATTAGTAGTAGTATGATGATGAGCATAACTAAACGGGGGTGGTCTTAACAAACTAAATAAAAAACGACTTGTTAAAATGAATACAGCTCTCAAAATGGAGAGGAGAAAAAAAATATTAATATCAATCAAACTGACACGTGTCAAGCAACTATTGGCCGAACCGGAATCAAACACTTTTACCTGTTGCACGCCTTCCAAAAGTAAAATCCGGAAGCACCAAAGTAAATATACGATAGAAGAGAGAAAATCCCCTCATTCTTGCAATTGTTCTCTCTCATGAGCTGAGATCCAAAGAGAAAACTTGAGAGAAAAAGAGAGGCTCTACACATCATCTTCTTCCTCTTGCCTTTTAGCAATTTGTGAGAGCAAGCTGCTCCACAAAAAAAGTGTTTTTTTGTTGGAGTTGAAGCTTGAAGTAGGTTGCTTTCAAGGTGGACCATCTTCGGCAAAGTAGGTCGCCGATCAAGCTCGGTCCTTCACCCGTTAGCAAAGCTTGGGTCTTCTACTAGTGTGTGGACACGCTACAAAGGTTGTAGTCCCCTCTAAACTTTAAGTTTAGCTTTGCTAGATGTTTCTTTACAATTACTAGTTTATGGATAATTTTGGTTTTAGTTTGTGGTGCTTGCGTGAAATTTTTGTTCTATATTCTGCCTCGGTTAACAAGTGTTGCAACCATAGCACCATAAACTTACAATCAACATATTGTCTAGACTTGTTTCTATAATGACTACTTGATGACTAATTGGCTATTTCATGTTTCAGCCACTTCCACTTTGTTCATGCAGCTATAACAATTCTGCTAGACACTTCAATTTTGTTTTTTGGCATATTACCTTGGTTCTGGGAGGTAAGATTTCATGTCTTTGTAGTTTGCAGTTTCACGTTTTCCCATATACCACCCCCTGATAATTTATTCATGGTTGCAGAAATCTGGAGAGCTGTCAGTGTACATGGGCCTGAATGCAGAGAATGAAATTATACACACCCTTTTGTTTTTAGTAGGAATGATGATCGAGTCACAGGTGTATATCAATAAAAGTACTTTAGATTAGAATTTCAATTATCCACATTTGCTCTTCTATTAAACAAGTAATGACAGTTTTAATTGACATATGGTCGCTTGCTTGCTTGCAGATCACCGACTTGCCATTTTCATTGTATTCGACATTTGTGATTGAGGCCCGTCATGGATTTAATAAAGTCAGTTAACTCTCTATGGCATATTCATGTCTACTCTACATGTTACAAATGCCAATTTTCTCTTTATTCGTCATTTTAGAAGTGATTTGGGCGTCTTGAAGTCTTCCTTACATTACATATCTGTTTATATTCTATATTCTTACAGACAGCTCTTGGAATATTTCCATTTTTGCAGCAAACTGTATGGTTATTCTTCTGGGACATGATAAAAGGGATCTTCCTTTCTGTTTTGATTGGACCGCCAATTGTGGCTGCAATTATTCTCATCGTGCAGGTACCGAATGGTTCATTCAGCAGCTGTTGACACTACTCAAAAATAGTGTTTGATTTCATTTTTCTTTTTTCTTGTCTATTATGCCAATTTTCTACCCCATATGCTTGGGATAAAAGGCTCAGTTGTTGTATTATGCCATTTTTCTAATGAGAACCCTGTCTGATATGTTGCTGATATTTAGATTTGTTTGTGGCATACTTTATCAGTGTATAATAAATTCTTCTCTGTATTTTCTGCAGAAAGGGGGTCCTTACCTGGCAATTTACCTTTGGGTGTTTATGTTCGTGCTGTCCATTGTAATGATGACAATATACCCCATTCTAATAGCTCCTCTTTTCAATAAGTTTACCCCTGTAAGCACTTGCTTAGTATTATTGGCTATGAAAACAGTTAATATTTGGTGCTTTCCGGTTATTGCTTGATGTTTTCTTGGAAGTGCCAAAGATGGCTGATTTAATTTATATCTTTTCTTTTCTTTCCTCCATAAATTATGGAAAGTTTATGTGCGAAGTAATGTCTAAAACAGCTTCCTGGGGGAGAACTTAGAGAGAAGATAGAGAAACTAGCAGCCTCCCTAAAGTTTCCTTTGAAGAAACTCTTTGTTGTAGATGGATCTACAAGGTCAAGCCATAGTAATGTAAGTGTTCAGTTCTCTGTTAATTTTTTAATTGGCATAATTTTTTCTGCTGTAACTTTATCACAAGTAAAAAGTAATTTTTTCTCCGATAACCATTGATAATTCATGATGAAAGTTGATTTTTTTTATTTTTTTTTATTTTGCATACGTGGAAAGTGGTACTGAAAATTCAAGCCAGCAGTTGCTGTCAAAATTTACGGTTCTTGATGATACTCAGTTGATAACACATACATTATTTTTAGTTAAGCTCATGCATGGTTTTAAGCTTAATTGTCAGTCAATTACCTTAGTCTCATGACTCTCATCTTTATGGAATCTGAACATAATGTTTTTTAATTGCCTTTTTGTCCCCAAAGCATTATGTTAAAATAGTCTAATAGTTACCCCCTTTAATTTAATGGACACTATATGCATTATTAAAATATATTTGTGACGTTTTTGGTGGCATGCCACCCATAATATCCTTTTTTAGCATTGGAATCCACAACATGCAGTGAATCCAATTTATAGTTTTCACCTATCAATGTCTGAAAATGTTGTGTTGCCCTGGATTATCACCGACACATATTTCTCGAGATCTCTGGACTTGAAATTTTAAACATGAATTTAATTAGTTTTCTTGTTGGGCTTTATTTTGTTATTTTTTTTTTTGAGTAAATTGCATTGCTTGATAGCAACACACCATGGACTCATGACAAGTATACATGTATTTCCTATAAAGAATTTTTGTTTACTTTAATATTCTTAATTGTTTTGTGTTTGTTTATCAGTTAGGTTTAATGCAAGTGTGATTGTCGATGAATTTACGTAATACTGAATAAGATGTATGTTATTTAGGATATCTAGTGAATGTAAATTTTGTTGAGGCCAAAACTTTAAACTTGACAAACTATATACAGTTAATTTTTTTTCCAACATCTCTCTACCACTGCCATCTGATATGGAATTTTTCCGGTCGGCATAAGCCCGACCTATGACATAGAACATAGAGTCTGATCTCATATTACCACAAAAGATCTTCCTTACATATACAATCCTGATTTGAGTCTATGAGAAATCAACCAAAACCTTCTTGATTCATCACCAAGACAAATCCTAAGTAGTGAAAATATGCCAGATTGTTGGATAGTAGCTAAGTGTGTACAAGCATCCTCACAATCGATCGATTTCAACCTTAGCTCAAGTTCGCGAAAACCATAATATATCAAATCATTGAAACAAAGCATGTGTAGGTTACCCTTCTTTTGGCAAACTCTAGTCAATGGCTCATGCAGTGATCTATGACTTTGTATTACTAACATGGCAATCTAATTAACTGGCTAACCAGTCTTATTAATACAAGTTGATTGAAGATTATTAATAGGATACCTGTATGGATAGGACATGTGCGCCAATACTCATCTTTTAGTTACTTTTGTTTGTCCCTTTTCTAATAACTACTCTGAAGTCTAGGCTTCTGTAGCAATCAAAAGAGGGGTTGAGGTTAAATTGTTGGTTGTTTGACCTTTACTAACCTCATGTTAATTTGCATGTAAAGTGAAGCCAATCCAGCGCAGCTAGAAATTTAGGTTTAGTTAGTCATCAGAATTACAGGTATGAAAACCAGATTCAGGTCAGGACATCAATTACAGCTTTTAAGAACTAATGGGGATTAAGTAAAGCGTGGACCGGTGTGGATTCTTATCGAACCCCAGATAGAATTGCATATGTAAGTCAGAGCTGAGTGCATATTAAAATAAGTGTTTGGGTCAAAATAATACATTACTCATAAGATTATGCCAATGGGACTTGGAATTTGAGTGCTCAGGAGTCGGGATTGAGCAGGTAAAAATTATAGAAATTTGCAGTATCTAATTTAAGCAAGATACTTTAGACAGATTTTCAACAATGTTATCAAGTATTTAAGTTCTTTGAAATAAAACGGGGAAAAAGTACAGTATATGTGCCAACATTTTAAGTAGACTGTGCTTGTCGTATCTGAGTTATGAAGATCACGAAGTTGTAATGAGTTTCCAAAGCAGGAGCAACACCCAACGCTGAGATATCCTTCTGTTAAGATGTGTACCATGACTAAACTTTATCCAAAATGAATCTCAAAGCACAACCATCATGAGTCTCTGAAGCCATTTCCTTGAAGTTATTAATCAACTGATTTCATATAGATATTAAAGTGGGAAAAAGAGAAGTAACAACCAAGTGGTAGACATTAATTTCACAACAGAAGAAGGTCATCAAGATAATTTCAATGAAGTTCGTATAAGATATTTATCTACTTTAAGTTAAGTGCATCTCTTGAAGCAAACAGTATGGCAAAGTGAATGAAACCTGGTGAATGCTAGTGAGAATATAGACCTGTATTATCTAATTGTTTAGTTTGTTGGGGAAGCAGAGAAACAACTTTTCTTTTCCGCTCAAAAAAATGCTTTCTTTTGCTCTTCTATAGGCAGGAAAGATGAGCTGAGATTTTTTTATACAGATAATGAGAAACTGTTTTTTTAATATTATTAATAGAAAACTCTATTGCTAAACCAAGCAAACCGCAATGGTTACTTCATCGAGAAAAATTAGCATCCCAATCCTTATTCTAACTCTAGATGTCATCATACACTAGGGTATTTTTTTGGCCTACTTTCTGAATATTCTTTCTTTTCCTTGGCATACACCCATGTTTCTAGTAACCTGATCTGTTCTTTTCTGAAGGTATTATCATAAAATGATGTATTTTTTGGCGTATCCCTTGTGGTTTGATCTTCTGCACATTCTTTTATAACACGTTACTTAATGCTGCTAATTTGTTCTGTGATCATCTGCTTGCAGGCATATATGTATGGTTTCTTCAAGAACAAACGTATTGTACTGTATGATACTTTAATTCAACAGGTGGGCCCAAACATTACCTGTTCATTTTGTCAGTCTAATGGCAAGATAATATTTCTATATATATTTGATTTGAAAAATATGAGATGATCGGCCATAACTGAGTCCATATTGTACACAATACTGCATGAGCTACATAAAATTGCAGTAGAAACAACTTATAGCCATCTTATATAACTTTAATTCATAATTAGGGGGATTGTAAGCAAACAAATTTTAAGTAGAAACTAAAGCAATAAATTTTATTTCTGGTTTCTTTCGTATTCAAGAGCTCCTAATGTTATGTGCAAATTAAATCTAGCTTCCATTTTAAGCAACTCTTAGCCTGTTGTATGAGAGGTTCTGGACCTCATGATTTAGTCAATGCACTTTGGCCACAAACTTCCAATCGGGTATAAATGAGCTATGGGAAAATTAAATTTTGTAAGATGAAAAATACGAGAAAATTTTAAAGCTATGGGAAAGTCTTGTAACAGGGTTTCTTGAGACCCGATTACAAGTGTCCAGATGACTTGTATTTCCCGGAGTTCGTCATTTTATGGCCAGGCCTGAAATCATGTGAGCAACCTTGAGCTTGCAAGACTTGCTTTGAACTTATTGCTGTTTGGAGATTTTGACTTTGATAATGCCTCAATTCTGTTTTTCTTTTTAGCTAGCTACTTATGGGAATTTGGCTGTTTGTGTCTATTTACAAGCTTGCTGTATTTCTCTTCCTTTCTCCTTCCATATCACATTTGGTTTTTATAAACGATCTTCAGTTTTGGTGCCTTGAATCTTTTCTTTCTTCTTTCATTTTACCTTCCCTTATCTACTTTGGTACTTCAGGAGTTCAATTAATGATCCTTGAAGCATGCAATATCTGATATTCCTCTTGCAAGCGGAAGAGTGCTTTATGCTAATCTGTGTCTTGAAAATTTGTTATTCCATTTTTTTGCCATATTGGGAACTCGAAAAATTATATATGTCGATCCGAGTACAAATGTGGAAACACCCTGGAATTTATTGAATAAATATAAACACATCAATTTATCTTTCAAATAGTATCTGTTACAAAATAAATTAGGCAAAAGAAATGGGAACATATCGTAGATGCACGTGCTCAACATGTTATTTTCTTTCATCATTCCATAAAACCCAAATCACATTTCATTCGACATTTGTAATATCATCCAATGAGAGTAATAGTCATACTTATCAATTTAATTCAACTGATAGATCATCTTTTCTTCCCTATTGAACTTAGAAATTTTTTGAGCATGAGGTGATGGAAAACTGGCAAAAATAATGCGCTTCTTAGAATTTGATTGATTGTAACTTATATTTGTAGTACTCTTCAACACGTGGCTGTCATTTCGACACTTTTCAATTGTATTTGTTGTCTCTACGTGATTCAAACATCAACTCATCATATTTCGGTATCATATTTTGCTTAATATGTATGTATATGTAACAACTTGCAGTGCAAAAATGAGGATGAAGTTGTTGCCGTTATCGCCCACGAGCTTGGGCATTGGAAATTAAATCATACATTGTATTCCTTCATTGCAGTTCAGGTATAATTCTTTCTATAGGTCAGATGCTCTTTAAAGTCGAGTCCACATCATTTGTGTACTTGTAGTTGTGAAGAAAGTTATATATAACTCTCAGCATTTATTTAATTGTTGCTGTATCTTTCTTCTTCTTATTTTTTTTGTATTTTTCCCCCTAACTGCCTCTGTTTAAATGATATAATTTTAAAAATATTAAAAATTATTAAATCATCTGCATACTACTTAGCCATATTACTAGTTTTCACTGTGATGCCCCACCCTTTCAGATATTATATTTATTCTGCACTGTTAAATACTGTACTTTCACTTTTGGATTGTACTAATCCAAGATGATTTTTTTCCAATCGGCTGGAAGTGCATAGAAGGAAATTTCCAGATACGATATTTCTTATATGTACTTTGGTCTGTTATGCTTACCTTGCATATTTTGGTATTGGTTACAAGTGCATAGAAGGAAATTTCCATATATGATATTTCTTATCTGTACTTTGGCCTGTTATGCCTCCTTGCATATCTTGCTGTTAACTAAATAAGCCTTTCCATTTATTGATATTTGAAACGATTGTGGACGTGAAACCTTAGCTCTAGTTAGCTATCAAAATGATTTTTGTGATTTAGAGCATTAGTTTTGACATTTTTGAGCAGATTCTGACACTTCTGCAATTTGGAGGATATACCCTTGTGAGAAATTCAAAGGATCTCTTTCAGAGTTATGGCTTTGAGACCCAGCCGGTACTTATTGGCCTCCTCATCTTTCAGGTACCTCTTTGTGGTCAATCTCATAGTTTTTAGGAGTAAAGTAAAAATAATATCATAGATTGGTTGAATGTCCAACACAAATACACAAATGTTCCCTTGCACGTATTAGAGGACAAGGTTCCATATATCCCTTTGCTGTATCAAGTTTTAAGCAACTTGAAGGGATTTTCATTTCCATTTTCTTTTTAATTCATCTTGTTTTGTGAATGAAAGAGGTGGACTCATAAAGTCTGTCTCATGCTTAGTTTCCCAATAAAAAGATATAAAGTCAGCAACATAATAAATAACGTAAATTCAATGTAGTGCTCTTGGTTTCTCTCAGACATGAAATTATGTTTGTTCAACGATATATTCCATTTATTTTAGCTAAACGTGATTCCAAGTTTGACGTCAATATATTGTTTAGAATGCTCAATGTTTGGCTACTAGGGGTGAAAGCGGGCTGGGTCGGGCGGGTTTGCTACAAATTTTGTACCCAGCCTGAAATTAAAATCCTAAACCCGAAACCTGCCCGAACCCGTCGGTTTGCAATGTATTATACCTGAACTCGAAACTTCGGGTTCGGACGGGTTTTCGGGTTTAAGCGGGGTCGTCGGGTCATGGTTTTTCGGGCTTGGTCCATTGTAAATTATTAAAATATTCGAAGAGTTAAAGCTTATGCCAAATTCTACCATATATATAGAGAGAGAATAATGGAGGAAAGAGGCCATAGGTGGGAATTTCCTCCTATGGCGTCGAAAAAATACGTCCTCCATCGTGTTTTCCGACGATCGGAATCCATCATCTTCATCGTTATCATCTAAGACGTGGGTACGCGAAATTTCATGTGATTTTACAACTTTTCACCGTTGATTTAGCAATGTAAAAAGTTCTATTGTCGGTAACCGTTAATTTTGAACCCACTAATTCAACGGTGAAAAAGTTGTAGAATCACATGAAATTTGGTGTACCCACGTCTTAGATGATACCGATGAAGATGATGGGTGCCGATCGTCGGAAAACGAGATGGAGATTGTATTTTTTCGACGCCATTGGAGGAAATTCCCTCCTATAGCCTCTTTCCTCCATTATATATATATATATATATATATATATATATATATATATATATATATATATATATATAAGAAATGATTTTAAATTATATGTAATAGATTATAACTTAAACTCAATATAATAAATTAAAACGGCAAATATTTTGTCTATGGTGTACACATTGGATCGAGTCTAGTTGAATTTAGGAAGCGGGTTTGGTTTGGGTTCGGGCGGGTTTTGTACTAAACCCATACCCGGCCCGAAAATATTATAGCTAATTTTAAAACCCTGCCTGTTTGGGTCCGGGCGGGTACATGCCAAAAAACCCTCAAAATATCGGGTTCAGGTTTGGCCCGACTGGTATTATTTGCCATTGGTTTCTTATTGTCTGAATGCCCAATAAGAAAGTATAAGCCCGCAACATAATAAATACTGTGAATTCCATGAAGGGCTCTTGGTTTCTCTCAAACATGAAATTTGTTTGCTGAATGATATATTCCATTTATTTTAGCTTAAGTGATTATAAGTTAACGTCAACTTGTTGTCAGAATGCTCAATGTTTGGCTACCAAGTGGCAGTATCATTTGCCGTTGTCGTTGCATCTGGTGGTTTTAATCATGAGTTTCGACAGTAGATTCTACAAGCAAATTACTGGTATTAAGACTGTAATGGCAATGCAGAAAATTCTTTTGGCAAATGGTTTGGTCCTCGTAGAAATAAATTCATATACCTCACTCTCTACATCAGATAAAGAATCAGTTTATCTTCCACAGAGGAGAACATGAGAGAAAACCTGATTAAGATGGTTTTTACATATGCAACCGAGCCAGTACTGAGAAGTGACAAAAGTTTAGTTAATAATTCAACTATTATTAGGGTAAACCTAAACATGAATAGAGGCAGCCAATAAATATTTTAGTTGTCGGTTTAACTGAGGAAGTGACCCTTAACAGGGCAGATTGTTAAAAAATTATTCATATAAACGGCTCCAAAAGTCTGGGATATAACCTTGTTCCCGTTGCTACACTACCTGTCTTCATATGTGGTGTACTTCTGATGCCATTTATTTTCAATTTGCAGCATACTATTACACCAATTCAGCACCTCGTAAGCTTTGGTCTCAATCTTGTTAGTCGGGCATTTGAGTTTCAGGTACTATTTGCTGCATTTTCCTTATTTTTATTTTTATTTGATTTGTTTACCAATTGAGATTGAATTATTATTAATTTATCATGTCTGCAGGCTGATGCTTTTGCAAAGCAACTCGGTTATACCAAAGAACTTCGTGCAGGCCTTGTGAATCTCCAGGTTCCTGGATACAATGTTTTATGATCATGATTCTTTTATTTGCATCAACATATTCCGATTCCGTCCTAAAATTCTTGAAATACTTATGAATTATATTTGTGTTGGCTTCATTTATATATATATACACACTTCTATTATTTGCAGGAAGAGAACCTGTCTGCTATGAACACTGACCCGTTGTATTCTGCCTATCATTATTCGCATCCTCCATTGGTCGAACGGCTTGCTGCACTCGATGATTCTGCGGACACTACAAAGCAAGACTAAAACATCAACAAAAGAACAAGAGAAAGAAAGAGACTTTTTTTTTGTGGATGCAAGAGCCCGGGTTATAGTACGTTTCAAACTGCATCGGTTTGATTTTATACAGTACTGAGAGGTGGAAGAAGCCGGATACAATGAACGTTTATGAACTCATGGCTGCTTGAGAAAAAAAAACTATAGTTTATTATTATCTTTGACGATGGTAGTCTGGCCTAGTATTTCTGCTATGAGCAGCTGTTATTCCATATGATCATTTTATGTAGTTTTTGTATAGTAGCAGTTGATTGTACTTGTATTGACATTTTCTATACCTGTTATGAGTTTGAAAGTTGGTAGAGCATGGTGATTGTGATATGAAAAATCAAAGGATTATTATTGTAGATGTCATATGACCATGAATAGTGTTTGCATAATGAGCTGAGAATGATACGCAGGGAGAGGAAATTTTTGTTTCAGGAAGAGCTATGATTTAGCAATTTTCACTGTTTCTTTCTTTCTTTCTTTTCTTTCTGTTTAACATGTTTTGTTGTGTTTATAGTCTTACAGATCCTAATGTGGCTTCAGGAAAGGTGCTTGCAGAATGAGGTTACCCGAAATTTTTTATCTAGCGATATATGCACGGTTATGAAAGAGAAAGAAATAGAACCGTGGGTGCTATCAAGTTGTTCAAATGGTGTTTGAAAAAATACCATTTGTTTTTCTATGTTACTTGGTTGCATTGAATCTGGTATACCGAATAATTTCTCGAGCTACTCATGTGTTTTAATTCGAAAAGGTTCTTGTTATTTCATATGGAAAGATTCTAAGTAAGAGATAGGGATTGATCGAAATAGCAATGCCATGGGAACCCGAGTCAATTCAAGTTCGGTTTGTTAAGCGCTCCTTTAGGTTGCGTTTGGTACATGGAGTGAAAAATTACTGGGAATTCTTGCATTTTCGGGAATGGGATGACCAGTCATTTAATTCCAAGGAATATTGCATTATTGTGCTTGGTATACTTTAATCATTCTCGGTAATCGGCGGCGACGCTGGTGACGAACGACCAATCGCCGGCCGGCTGGCGGATGACCGGCGACGGAATATCGCCGGCCGGCTGAATGTCCGATCGATGGCGGGCTGGTCGGTGAACAATCAGCGATGACTGGCGGCCGGTCGACGATAAACCGCCGATCGACGGTTGGCCGGGCTGCGGACGACCGACGTTGGGCGGCCGGCAAATGGCAATGGAGGCCGGCGGCGGATGCTTATGGCATTTTTCATGTTTGACGGGAATATTTTGTGGTAATCTAGGATAAACGCATGTTTTAGAGAGATTATGATTATCATGAAATGAGGTCATTCGATTACAATGGTAATCATATATTTCCGGAAATACCGTTTATCCCTAAACAAACATAATAATATTTCATGGTGATTTAGGTGTTAATCCTAGATTACCTCCTGGGCACCCTTAAATTTGGACCTTCAATTAAGAAATCTAGTTATTAGGCTCATTCTTAAATTTGGACCTTCAATTAAGAAATCTAGTTATTAGGCTCATTCGGTAAGTTGATCCTAGCTTTTTTGTTTTTGTCTCATGTTTGGTTCCTTTATTTCTTCTGTTTAAGGTCTCAAGTTCGATTCCTTTATACCATATTTCAGATTTGGAAACTAGAAACAATTAAATCGTTATCCATAAGCAATAGCTAAATAATCAAATACCCGAATTCAACAAAACTGCATATACCCAATTCGAAGTATTTAATCTCTTTAGTAACCCCCTAGCCCAAACCCTAACCCCATTCACTCTTTTCTCTCGTCAATAACCATCTACAAAACTTTCCGAATCCCTTTTCAAATATCAAAATCCTCAATACCTCGATCCTTTTTTAAGGGATGGTGTTGTATGAGCTGGATCCGGATTGTCTCATCTCGGAAAACCTCGTTCAAGCTAAGCTCGTTTATTAATAACTAAACTTCAACAAAAAAGTAAATCACATTTACGCTAATGGGTACGGAGGAGCCAATCCTAAACAATTATCTCTCTCAGACACACACTCAAAAGGTGAAAAATGAAATGAATCATGAATCAGTTCGCTTGACCAACCCGAGCCTCTAGTTCTTCTAATTCTGCTAACATCTTGACAAGCGGACCGAATGAAGACGCATCGGGATCCCATCCTACTTGTATCTCATCCGAAGCAAACACGTGGGATATAGATATAGAATCCCACTTTCGACTCTATTAGCTACTATTGTGCCTAATTTCGAGCTGCGGGAGAGCATGTCAAAATAGAAAAACTCAAGGGTTTAAGGATAATCAGATTTCAACTAATGATTTTCACCACGTCAAGATGATATTCAACCGTTGAGTTATATCCTATCCAGCCCCGTCCAAAAATTGAACTAGCTCATTCTAAATCAGAGGATCGAGAAACTCAACGCCACTGTTAAGTGCCTCCCATGCAACAACTTCTAAGTAATCAAACAAAAATTCTCCAAGACGAGACATCATACAAGTGAAGGAACATCAAGCAGCAATGAAACTCTACAGTTGCAACTACAAGCTCCTCTGATATTTAGTCCCACATCGGATGCTAGCCGTGAGTGGCTCCATTCCCAGTTCTATATAAGAGAGGCAAGCTTAAACAAACCAATTTTATACAATTGCGTGGTAAACACAAAGCAAACTGTTCTTTCGTCTTTTATTAAAGATAGCTGAAGAAGGTTTCGGCTTTTGGAAAACTGATGTTTCTTCATAATTAAGCGTTGCTTGGAGGGCCCCAGCAATTCTAAATTTAAAATTTCTTGCTCTGATTTGGAAATCGAAGTTGGCTCTTAGGTTTAGCCATAAATTTGGGGGAACTGAGATTGCTGAGCCGTTGATTAAATGAGGTTGAGGTAGACCGAATGCATTTTATTGTGGGGTGAATTATAGGAGGCTACATAATTTTATAGGTTTTTGGTGTAAGCAAGCTTTAAAATTTTGCCTATATTTTCCAGGAAACAGAAAGTTTTCAAGTCTTGGTAAGTTTGTGATTTCTCGGTACTTTTGTGAGTCCTGTCTTCTCTTAAGATCGAAAAACGGAAATTTATGATAGAATAAAAATTATGTCAGAAAAACGACAGAAAATATTGCGAATCTTGAAAATTACGCAAATTTTCCGAGGGAAGCAAACTGAAGTTGCTGAAGAACATAGTATTTTTGTAGATTTGCGATTTTTGTTTTTGTATGCTCCAAAGTGCAAAAATTGAAAGTTTGAAGAAAATAAATTTTTTTTGGGATCTTCTAAAATTTCAAGATTTTTATATGATATCAGGATTACAAGTCAATCGAGTCTCAGGATTACAAGTCACAATCGGATCTTTAGGTTTTTGGGTTTCTAATAGCAATCGACATCTTTTTCTTCTTTTACTTCGCATAGTTTTTTCGTTTCTTTGATACTTAAAAAGTATGAGCAAATAAACTATTGGAAAAATGAAGAAAACAAAAAATTCCGAGATGTTAAATTTTCATGATTTTTGTATGCTATAAATAGAATGTAAAATAATAAAAAATGGAAGAAAACAAAATATTTTACGACAATGGAAATTTTTGCGAAATTTATCATGCAAAATATTTTTAAAACGAACATAAAATTTTTGAGATTTTTGAATATTTTATGATTTCCTTTGTTATAAGAAAAAAGTTGAAAAACCCAAAGAAAAAAAATCAATTTTTCGATTTTTGGCAATATTGCAATTTTCTTGCAATATAAATAGCAAGTAAAATAATTAAAAATCGATTTTTTTAGAAAAATTCCACGATTTTCATGTGCAAGCATATAAAAATTTATAAAAACCGCCGCAAACAATTTTTCGTTGTTGAGTTTTTAATTTTTCTTAGTGATTTTCATGTGTTGTAAGAAGCAAAATATTGAGAAATGAAGAAAATAAAAAATTTAATATTCTGAGAAGTTTGCGTTTTTTGTATACGATAGCAAGCAAAATTTGAAAAATCGAATAAAACAAAAGTATTGGGATTTTTGAAAATTTTGTGTTTTTCATGCTATAGCATGCAGAATAATTAAAATTAGAAAAAAATAGAATTTTTTCAAATTTAAAAAAATTCGCAAATTTTGTGTGCTGAAAAATATTGAAAATTTGAAAGATGTACAAAAATTAGAAATTTTGTAAATATCATGATTTTCTTGTAGCAAGCAAAATATTGGAAAATCGAAGAACAAAGAAAATTTGGAGATTTTTTAAAATTTCACGAGCTTTACATATTATGCAATGCAGAATATTGAAAAATTAAACAAAACTGAAAAAAATTCAGATTTTTGAAATTTCATAATTTTCGTGTGAGAAATATATCGAACAATCAATGAAAATAGAAAAGTTTGAGAATTTTGAAAATAATGCAATTTCCGCATTGCGGTGTGTAAAATATTATAAATTTAAAGAAAACAAATAATTTGGGGTTTTTAATAAATTTCTTAATCATTTGTGTTATTACATGCAAATATTTAAAAAAAAAAACAGAAAATTTTGCGATTTTTTTGTGCTATATATGATGAAAAATATTTTAAAAACGAAGAAAAAGTATTTTTAGAAAAAAAAATCATGATATTCTTATGCTATAGTGATTAAAATATTGGAAAAATAAAGAAACACAATTTTGGTTTTTTTAAAATTTCACCAATTCATGTGTTAAATGCTGGGTTCCGTAGCACCCTTACTAGGTTTCGGAAGACATCAACAATGTCATTTTAAAAAATTCTAAGATGTTAAAGAATCCTAACCAAGAATCTAATTAGAGAAATTAGGGCAAAGCAACATGTAATCAAACATTACGCTAAGTGAATAAAAAATACAATCTTTGTAGACCGGTCCTTCACTTCTAAAACTCCGTGTAGTAGTAGTCCTTTCGCTCCAAGCAGTGATCTTCCGGACTCAAGTTAGGCTCCACAAAGCGAAATGAACAAGCTTGCTCGAAGCCTTCGAGACCGAAAATGATCTATGTCGAGAAGACTCTAACTCAAGTTATCTCTTCACTAATTAGGAATTAATGAAGCAAACAACCTAAACTAAATGGCTAATCTAGTGTAGGTAGATGAAGTAGTATTTTTGCTCACTTTAGAATATTTTTTTCTCACAATATTTCTTCACCTCAAGAAAAGCTAGAGCTTTCTTTAGATGAAGAAGAAGATGAAGTGTAGAATGGAATGAGTGAGAATATCAACCATGGGTGAGATAATATCTCATATAACTCTTGTAGAGACTTAACCATGACTTAAGATAATGGTTGGATTAATAAATATCTAGGGTGAGACAAAATTTGTGGATTAAGTCAATGGTTATACAAGCTTCCACTAAGCTTCAAACCATGTGATTATTCCACATAATTTTGTATTTACCTAAATAAATAAAAACCTCAATTATCTATGACATGGTATGAGTCTCATACACTCATGTTAGATGTATCATCAAACATGACACAAATAATATATATCACATATATATTAAATGTGCACATGTGAGATGAATAAATTCTTAAGTGAGCTAATATTAGTTAATGTAAAATTAATATATCAAATATATAATCATACATTAAATTATTAAATCTTGATTTAATAATCCAGATATATCACATATAACCGACTAATATCATTTGTATCAATTTATCGAATCAACACTTGATTCGATAATCTGGTTATATCACATATAATCGACCGATACCACATATCGCGAGATTAGACTACGGTATCACATACGCGTATTAATCTCGGTCCCGCACATTACATATGTGCTCTTACTTCGTTTCGTCTGAGCCAGGAAACCTCTGTGTAGGACTTTAAAGACTCGTCAATACACTGGCAGTAGGTGATGATCATATCAGTCACCCACAAGCCGTCAGCGGTACTAGCTGGACGTAACGGCTATTCGGGTATTGAGCGATCAGAAGATCAATAAGCAAACCTGCTCATATTCATACGAATCCAATAAGTAACACTACCGTACATTCCGATCTCTTCGTCTGATATGTCGTATATCCAGCTTGGGGGTGGTAAACGTCAGACCCCAATAGCCTGATAAGTCATGCCGATATGAGGCCCATAATGGTTCGAGAAACTACTAATAACACTTACCAGTAAATCTCAGCAAGCCTGACCAGGGATTTCCTGTTATGGTCAATCGAGCATAGCGCAACATCAACCCCTAATACCGGGAGAGACGAAATCCCCTCCTGTCGCTCACTGCCTCCATGTGACTTGGGACTTTACCCAAAACCCACCGTTTTGTACGTTCTCTTGAACGTGTTAAGGTGGAAATCAAAGCACGATGTAAATCACACAAGACTCTATGACGATCTCGGGTCAACAAACTAACATGTACCGGTGTCACCAGAGAACTGCTATCTGACGTAAGGTATAATACCATCTAGGAGTTCTCGGCGAGTCCTGTTCAGTGTACCCAGTCTCCACTGAGCACCCGTATACAATCTTTGATGTCAAATACCAATGGATATGGGATCATTCATCGCCCATCATATGGGTTAAGAAATGTATACGCTAGTCTACTCTGGAATATCGATGCCCCGTCTCGATACTCCCACGACTAGGAACAATTAAAGGATGTACTTACGGACTACCCTGGCCCCACTAGTATGATCTGCATCATAATCCTAGTAGTCAAGTACTCATCCTAAGGGCTTTATTAACATGTAACAGAGAGACAATAAGTGTACATGTTAAGATAAAGAGTAACCAGATAGCATACTATCATGTCGAGCAAGAAAGTCCTCCCTATATATGTCCAAGCATCCGCTATTATATACATCATATGTGCAATAATGGCCTCTAGGGCATACATACAACTAACAATCTCCTACTTGCCATTTGTTGTAGCATCTCATACTCAACATCCCATAAAAGTCTCTCTAGGGAAAGACCTTTGTGAGTGGATCCGCCGTGTTATCTTTCGCGTCAACTCTCCTTATCTCGATCCCTTGGAGATCAACCATCTCCCTGATCAGGTGATACTGTCTCAGAATATGTCTGGATCGGTGATGGGACCAGGGTTCCTAGGCCAAAACCATAACTCCATTGTTGTCACAATAACAGTTATTGGACGCTCAATGGTAGGAACCATGTTCATCTGATGAACAAGAAATATCCAGACATCCACTTTTGCAGCACCGTTGGTAGCGATGTATTCAACCTTTATCATCTAGTTTGCCACGATATCTTGCTTGGAACTCTTCCAACATACCGTCCCTCCACTGAGGGTAAAGACAAAGCCTGAGACTGACACTCTGGAAGCTCGAATCGGTAAAGGACTCCCACTGGAGTTCGCTGTTACCAAATACCAAGAACATTTCTTCAGTGCTTCTCAAGTACTTAAGAATGTCCTTCACAGCTGTCCAGTGATTCTCCCAAGATCCGATTGATTCCTGATCACTACACCTAGTGAGTTAGCTACATTTAGTCTGGTACATAACATCACATACATGATAGAGCCTAGTGCCAAAGCATAGGGTATCCCTTGTACGCGAGCTTTCTCCAAATCAGTCTTGGGAGACATATTTTTGGAGAGAGTGATTCTTGAGTAAGTGGGCGAACCACCACGGTTAGAATATTCCATACTAAACCCCTTTAGTATGGTGTTAATGTACCTAGATTTGGGATACTCCCAACATCCACTTATATCTATCTCTATAGATCTAAATTCTCAAGATGTAGTAGGTATCACCCAGATCTTTCATGGAGAATCCTCGTGATAAGAGGAGTTTGACCGAGTGTAGCATAGGAAACCCATTTCCTATCAAGAGTATGTCATCTACATACAATACGTGGAAGACAACCTTACGCTTTACAACCTTCTTGTATATACAAGGTTCATCTATCTTTTTGATGAAGTCAAACTCTTTGACTGCCACATCAAAACAGATGTTCCAACTCCGCGATGCCTGCTTGAATCCTGATGGAATTAAGCATAGCCACTGAGAGAAAAGATTTCATCATAATCCACACCTGGTTATTGACGAAAACCTTTTACTACAAGTCTAGCTTCCAAAGTCTCAACTTTTCCATCTACACCAAGAATCTTTTTAAGATCCACTTCCCGATGGGTTTTATCCCTTTGGATGCAACTTTCAAAGTCATACTTTGTTGGTGTACATGGATTCCATCTCAGATCGCATAGCATCCAGCCATTTCACAGAGTCTCCACTTATGATGGCCTGCTCGAAACTAGTTGGGTCATCACCATCCATGATGTAATCCTCGCTCTCACTGTCATTGAGAAAACCGTAGTATCTCTCAGGCGGATGAGGAACCTTACTAGATCTGCGGAGAGGCTGAGGTTCATTAGGAACTATTGAATTCTCTGGTTTCACCAAATCATCAGCTGTTAATTTGTCCAGCTGGAACTCCTTCCAGTTCTACCTTATGACCACTAATTTCTTCCATAAGAAATTCCTTTTCTAAAAAGGTGGCATGCTGAGAAACAAAACACCTTTTGCTCCTCAGTGTGGTAAAAGATATACCCTTGCAAATGTTCGAGATATCCAACAGAACTGGCCTTGCCTTGAGTTTGTCCGGATTCTGTCTTTCAACATAGGCCGGACAACCCCATATCTTAACTCGTTTAAGACACGGTCTCTTCCTATACCATATCGCATATGGAGTGGTAAGAACTTGGAACCCTGTTGAATAAGTATGCAACTTCTCAAGTGCATAACTCCAAAAGGAAACATGCAACTCAGCAGTACTCATCATAGAGCGTACTATATCTAATAGGATGCGTTTCCTCCGCCCCGATACACTGTTGTGCTGTGGTGTACACGAAAGAGTAAGCTGAGAGAGAATCCCATTCTCTTTTTAGAAAATCCAGGAACTCCATTGTTGGGGTAAAAATTTGCACTCCGGTTGACCGAGTCAAAGTTAAGGTCAACCCCCAAGCTAGGTGGGCCTAAGCCCAGGTCAAGCAGGCCCATGCCCAAGTCGAGCCCGCGGCCAGCCTCTCCATGCCAACAACAAAATCATGTAATAAATAATTTTTATGTGATTTTTTTATACATGCATGTATGCAAAATGGGCATAAAGCCAATATTTTGTAAGCCCATGGCTTATATGCAAAAATGAAATGGCACATGAGCCATGGGATGGGCAAAATGCCATTTTTGCAAAGCTCAAGGGGCCATATGTAAATATGTAAGCCTATATAAGGCAAAATGATGATGAATAAAGGAATACTTTTCATTCCCCCAAAAACTAGGGTTCTTTGTGCCTCCTGCTCCTTCTCCAAGGTTTTAAACCTTCTCATTTCTTTTGAATTAAATCAAGAGTTTTACTCTTTCTTTTTCCAAAACTAAGCAGTTTTCCACCACAAAACCCATAAAGGGGAACTCAGATCTACCATCAGATCTTAAAAGGGAGTGATTTTTAAAATCTCCTATTTCTTGATCTTCAAGATCCGGTCAAACAACATGAGGAAGAAGAAGAACCCCCTTCATCAGTTTTAAAACATCCTAGGAGTTTAACTCCATATATATATATATATATATAATAAATATTTCCTTTCTGAAGCATAGCTTCTGGTTCTGGGACTAAAAGCCCCTTTATCTCGCCGGCTGTCACGCCCCGCTTCCTAAAATACGGAATACGAAGGGTAGACAAGACCAGCCATGCTCCTACGGTCAAGGAAATGTCCTGCCGTAGTCACACTTCGGCTTCTAGTTTTTCATGGTAAACAGTAAATGATGCGCAGGTATTGAGAAATGCAGTAACTGAAAGAAACAATAATACAAACTGACCTGAAGTGGAACAAACGAATGTAACTCGGAATGGCAAGTCAAGAAGTCTGTGATGCATGTCTAGTCCTGATCCAGGCTAAATCTTCTCCTCATACTGAGCATGCATACTCAGGTCGTCAGAGCGACACAATAACAATATAATATGTATAAAATCAAGTGACAGTTCTAACAGTAATAATAGATATGTGAAGCAGTAAATCAATGACATCATGAATATGAATGTGCAGTAATCAATGCAGCGGAACAGTAAAGCAGTAGAAGTCACGTATGCCAACACAGTATATAAGGAATATAAATGTCAGTATCCCTATCAGTCTCTAAGTCTCACTGTACAGGTCACTAAGCTTATCGTCAGTCCAAGTGTGAGAGTCAACCACTCGCGAGTGTCCTCCACCCAAGGGTAGAACCCAAGGGCAAGGGACCACGGGCCCAGCATGTAACATGTATATCACGGTGTATATCACATACCCTGTAAATCTCCATATGTCTTCCTAAATATATAAGCCGGTATGGGACTCTCGAGATTCTGTTGAACTCACACTTAAACTACCCCACACCCCGTGGTCTACATCAAACGCTAACCATAACCCTAAATACTAATCGATCCGTGATAAGTCTGCGCGAGAACTGGAGGCAGGACCTCCATCAAGCACGTCTCGACTAATATCTAAGATAAATGGCAGTGTCGGATGCCTTATCTGTGACACCCGTGCAAGCGCTTCCATAAGTGTCCCATACCACTTATAGTCACACGTACACGCATCCCACAGACGTCGACAATGCAATAGAATAATAGGGTCACTGATTGTGTACAAGTACGTATCACTTTCACTTTATCACGGATACACGAACACTGACGTACTTGCCACAATCATCGCTAGAATCTAACACTGGGTAAATGCACGATATCACTAGGTTATCACTACAATGATATGTGTATGATATGATGCGTGAACAGTATTTAAGCACGATTAAGGTGTCACAAAAACAGTATTCTATCACTTGCACGATTTATCATGAAACGTACATATATCATTTAGCGAAACGATAAACAGGTAGTAATTAGTATATTCAGTTGTCCATCCATCAAATTTGGTTTCAAGCCAATCGGGTTCCAGGATCAATAGTTATAACCATTTCATTTTAAGCGTTCACGGCTGGAAATCTGGTTTCAGAATCAGAAATCCGTTTCGCAACGCATTTTAATCCCAGTTGGGATCAGATTTTAGCGACGCTACAGTTGGATGAATTCTAGGGTTTTCAGTAAGGTTTTCAACGCAATAGACGGATCTTCAATCGCATCTACAAGTCAGGAGATATACATTATTCAATACTAGTATGCCAGTTCTGATTCTGTTGGGACTGTTATGCGTCCCGATCTATTAAATTACAGATTAAATATCAAACGGTAACGAAACAGAGTGAAATCAATTGTGTTGTCTAGCTAACAGATTTACCCATAACAAGCAGAGGAGTTCCGCAATCTATGAGTTAAGGAGATCTTGTGGTCCCTAATACGGAACAGCAAGCAACGACTGGAGTCGCTCTGGACTGCAGTCCAGAGTCGCACTCCGATCCAAATATCATCACGGTTTAAATACAGGAATACCAGGAAACCAGTATAGGGTTAAAGTTCGTCGAGTCGTCTTCGATTTGAGCCCTCAAACGAACCATTCTAGTATGTATATGATTTATAGTGAATTTAACGGTTTTCAGGTACAATAAAATTGCAGTTTTACGATTAAACCTGGGGGTAGTAGTTTTAGTAATTAACGATCAAATTATCCAACGAAATTTACACATTAGGTCCACAGCCATACGGGCCAAGCAATAATATTTAGTTTCGTCAAGTTAAATGATAATTTCCTATGAGAACACGCATCGAACAGTTACGGCACATAATTGATCTAAATTGCAACTTTATGATATGTGTAATTAAAGATTCTAACTTGAGTATATAGCATGTAAGCAAGTGTAACACTTGCCTGGAGACGTAAAATTGATGGCACGGTATGCACGGCAGCGGCAACGTCACGAGCGCGCGACGAACGACGTGGTTTGGTTTCACGGCTTCGGCTCGTGACGACTGGACTCAAGCTCGACTGCGACGGGTAGGCGGAGAGGAGCTGGGGTTCGGTATCTCAACTGCGGCGATCCAGGTGGCAACAACTAGGAGTTCCGACGATGTGTAGGGGTGACATCGGCTTGGGGGTAGAGCTTTAGAGAGAGAGAGAGAGAGAGAGAGAGAGAGAGTGGGCAGAGAGGGATTGAGAGAGTGTTAGAGAGACTGAGAGAGTGTGTACTGAGAGAGAGAGAGAGAAGGATAGTGAGTGAGAGACCAGAGAGAGAGAGTGAGACCGTGAGGGAAAGGCCAGAGAGAGAGAGAGAGAGTTAGAGAGAGAGAGAGAAAGAGAGAGAAACTGAGAGAGGAACAGAGAGAGGGAGAAGGAGCAGAGAAAGAGATGAGAGATCAGGGGAGATAGAGAGAGAGAGCTTGGGAGAGGAGGAAACAGAGAGAGAGGGTAGGGTGAGAGAGGAGAACAGAGGAGGGGAGATGGGAGATTGAGAGAGGGGGAGTGAGAACGAGAGAGTGCTCGGGGAGGAGGTTGCCGATGATCGGAGACAAGTCGATGAGGATTTCGAGGAGAGGAGGTTGGAGGTATGGGGACTTGGGTGATCGGTGGCGATTGAACGGGGTGCAGGCGAAGGCGCTCGGGGAGGCAGTGGAGGAAGAGAGGAGGAGGTGAGGGACTCAGTCGGTGAAGGAGGAAAAGAAGAGACTTGCCGCCGCCGTCGATAGAAGTGGTGGCAGCGGGAGTGGGTTGAGAGCGAAGGAGGAAGAAGGAGAACGAGGGAGCTGGAGATAGTGAGGTGAGGAAAAGAGTGAGTGGGTGTGTACGAGAGGAGAGATATGGAGACGGGATCGCGCATCGTGGGTGTAACGTGCGCGAGCGCGGGCGTTGGTGGAGGCGAGGAACGCGGGCGTGAGCGGAGGAGGCGGGAAAGAGAGCCGTTGTGGGGAAGAAAGGAGAAGGCGGGTCGGGTCGGGGGTGAAGCGTGTGGGCTTGGAGGGGCACTGGGCCGGGCCGAGGAAAAATGGTGCTGGGCTCGTTGAATTTATTAGGAAAAGAGTTTGGGAAAATAGAATGGAGTGGGCTGGTTTTAAAATAAAAAGAGTTTCTTTTACAAATTAAGGGGATGGGCTCGGGGATGTGTTTTGGGTTTTAAAAAATAATTTAAGTTACAAAAGAATGGGTTGGGGATTTGGCTTTACATTTAACATTTTGTTTTAAACTTGGCTAAGGAAATACTTAAAATGATATGGAGTTCTAGACCGAGATCGAGGTTTAAATAAATAGGAAAGGAAAATAAGGGATTGGAATTAGGGTTTGAGAAAATAGCGGGGGAAAAATTGATTGGGAGTTTAGGGTGTAATGGAGTTTCCAAAATAAATAAACTAATAATTAATTATAAATAAAATGAAATCTTATAAGTTAACGAGAAACACAAATATTGGTATAAAGAGGGCCGGCTGTTACACCGGCGCCCAAGCGCTCGAGCGCCGAGCGCCCATGTGGCGCGCTAGCGCTCGAGCGCAGAGCGCCCACGTGCCGACACGTGGCGCGCTTGCGCTTGAGCGCAGAGCGCCCACGTGCCGACACATGGCGCGCTTGCGCTCCAGCGCCCACGTGCCGACACATGGCGCGCTTGCGCTCCAGCGCCCAGCGCTCAAGCGCAAGGCGCCCACGTGCCGACACGTGGCGTGCTTGCGCTCCAGCGCTCAAGCGCAAGGCGCCCACGTGCCGACACGCAAAACACCCACGTGCCGACACGTGGCGCGCTTGTGCTCATGCGTCCAGCGCAAGCGCAAAGCGCCCGCGTGCCGACACGTGGCGCGCTTGCGCTCAAGCGCTCAGCGCTCAAATGCAAAGCGCCTACATGCCGACACGTGGCGTGCTAGCACCTGAGCGCACAACACCTAAGCACACAGCGCTCAAGGCGCTGACCCCACGCATCCTTTGGATGCCCTTTCCCTTTCTTTATATATATATATGTATATATAAATACACACACACACACATACTCTACAACACTCTCCCTCCCCAAAATTTTTTTGGGCCGGGGCGCTGCCCCGCACCCCGCAAGGGGGATACTAGCCCCTTGACCCCCAGCCCGCTATCCGGGTAGCGGGACCCCCATAAAAACTCTGCGTGGCTCCCGATATATCCAAGCCCCCCTCCAAAACAAAACACACGTACACTGCACATTGAGTTCGCATGACCAGTTTAACCCGTCAATCGGAGGTTCCCTCGTTCCAAAGGCGAGGGGT
Source organism: Agapanthus africanus (assembly GCA_030015575.1). Classification (NCBI taxonomy): domain Eukaryota; kingdom Viridiplantae; phylum Streptophyta; class Magnoliopsida; order Asparagales; family Amaryllidaceae; genus Agapanthus; species Agapanthus africanus. The sequence goes on along the minus strand of JASDDO010000024.1, from coordinate 887,514,189 downwards.
AATTAACGGCAGCTTAGTCCGCGGCTGCCGGAGATTCGGATCCCCACAATCAATAAACCCCGCCCTACCCTAGGCAGGGAAAATCTGTAGTACACCTGACAAGCGCGCGTGTATTCCCATCTCAATGGGGTGACGAAAAACACCCTACAGATTCTGGCACGCCCGGTGGGACCAATCTCTCCTCCTATATTTCGGGTTAAGAATTCATGCGAACTCAGTCAATATACATACCTATATTTATACTGAAATAATGCTTTCTCATGCAGGTTTTCAAGCAATCACCTTTCAACAATATCTCCAAAAATGAACTCAGCTCGTATCTCCTACACGATGAAGATAGACTCCAGGATGGTCCTTCCGGCCAGTCTCGGGCGACAATGGGAGGAGCCGCTGCTACCATTTGGCTCTATTATGTTCATGCCAGTTGGTGCCATCCCAGCTCCTCAAGCCCCGGTGACAGACAAACCGGTCTCGAGAGGTAAGAGGCCAAATGTGGTGGTCTCGAAGGCGCCCCAACTCAAACGCAAATCGGTGTTTGAACGACTCTCTCTGGCCCCAACTGGGGGCAAGGCCATCAACACCAACAAAGCAACAGGGCCTCTCGAGCAAGCTCCGGCGGTGTCCCTGACAACTGCTCGATCGGGTGTTTTCTCTAAGCTCCCCGCTAATCGACTCACGGTGGATTCCCAGGAAATGGATGCCTGCCGAGCCCTTAAAATCGAAAAGTTAAGGCAGAAAAGGCTCAGATATAGAGCCAACAAAAGGGCTAGGGCTCCTGCTAGGCTGAACCTCATGAGGTTCGAAGAACAGGGTTACCCCGATGAAGATGGGGAAATGGCTGGGTATGTGGTCCACACTGTCTACATGGTGGCCACGCGCAGCAAGAGCCAGGACGGTGCCACTACATCTCAAATCCAATCTGGCTTGAATGTGGTTGCCGGTTCCCAAGAACAGCCGCCCCTGCTGGGTGATGAAAACCTTCTCGATGAGGACGATAGGCGGAAAGACCCTTCGGTCCATGAGGAGTCGTGCTCGGAAAGCGAAGATGAGCCAACTTTCCGGCCTAAGAATGCGGAGCAGCAACTTCTCCAAGAGCTCCGAAAACAACTCAGAAGCAGAGACAAGGAGATGGACAAGCTCTACTCAATGATCGACGACTTGACAAATGTCGTCTTACGGCTTACGGCCCAACTTGCCTCTCAGCCGCCCAATCAAGCACAGGGCTCTGCTCATGAACCAGGAAACGTTATCCCGAGACAGCCGGTGCCTATTCCCTCAAATCCAAAGGTGGGCGGACCGCATGAAAGTCAATCGCATCCTATCTCAGGAAATTTCTTGGCTACTGATGACATGTTAGTTATATGTATGCTCTAGAGGCCATTACTGTACATACGATGTATATTGTAGTGGATGCTTGGACATATATAGGGAGGACTTTCTTGCTCGACATGATAGTATGCTATCTGGTTACTCTTTACCTTAACGTGTATACTGATTGTCTCTCTGTTACATGTTGGTAAAGCCCTTAGGATTGTACTTGACTGTCTGGACTATGATGCGGATCATACTAGTGGGGACATGGTAGTCCATAAGTACATCCTTCAAGGTCCCTAGTCATGGGTGTATCGAGACAGGGCATCGATGCACCATTGTAGACTAGCATATACGCATCTTGACCCATATGATGGGCGATGGATGATCCCATATCCATCGGTGTTTGACATCAAGGTGCACGGGTGCTCAGTGGAGACTGGGTACACTGGACAGACTCGCCGAGAACTCCCAGATGGTATTATACCTCACGTCAGATGGCAGTTCTCTAGTGACACTGGTGCAGGTTAGTCTGTAGACCTGAGATCTTCATAGAGTCTTGTATGATTCCCACTGTGCTTTGATTTCCACCTTACCACGTCCAAGAGGGCGTGCAAAACGGTGGTTTTTGGGTACAGTCCCGAATCACATGGAGGCAATAAGCGATAGGAGGGGATTCGTCTCTCCCAGTATAGGGAGTTGATGTTGCGCTGTGTTCGATTGGCTATAACTGGAAATCCCTGGCCAGGGTTGATGAGATTTACTGGTAAGTGTTACCAGTAGTTTCTCGAACTGTTATAGACCTCATATCGACACGACTTATCAAGCTACTGGGGTCTGACGTTTACCACCCCTAGGTGAGATATGCGACATATCAGACGACGAGACCGGACTGTACGGGAGTGTTACTGATTGGATTCACAGGAGAACTAGCGGGCTTGCTTGTTGATCTTCTGATCGCTCAATACCCGGGTGGCCATTACGTTTAGCACACCGCTTGCGTCTTGTGGGTGTTTGATATGATTATCACCTACTGCCGGTGTATTGACGAGTCTTTAGAGTCCTACACAGGGGTTTCCTGGCTTAAGTGAAACGGAGTAGGAGCGCATATGAGATATGTGCGGGACCGAGATTAATACGATATGAGATACCGTATTCTATTCTCGCGATTCGTGACATTGATTGGCTGTATGCGATATAGCCGGGTTATCGGATCAAGTGTTGATTCGATAAGTTGTTACATATGATATTAGTCGGTTATAGCCGGATTATTAAATCAAGAGTTGATTTAATAATTTAATGCATAATTATATATTTGATATATTACATTGCATTAACTAGTATTAGCTCACTTTTGATTTATTTTCTCACTAGTTTGTGCACATTGTTTATATGTGATATATGCAAGTGTACAAGTTTGTATCATGCTTGATGATACATCAAAGTTGGCTGTATGAGACTCATACTAAGATTAGGGTAAAGATTAGGGCTATTGATTTATCTCAAGATTTAACAAAAAGGGTTTAACTTAGTTAAAGTAATCAAGCTTGAAGAAGCTTGGAGAAGTTTTGACAAAGTCCACTCTTTTGTCATTTCTTTTGATATTCTTTAACCTAACCTTTAACCTAAAGCCTTGGTTAATTCTTTACATGAGTTAAGCATGAGGGCTTAACTCAACCATGGTGCCATTATTTATGGGATTAGTTTTCATTTGGATGGATAATTCCTTCTTCTTCTTCTTCTTCATCAAGCTCCATCCAAAAGCTTACTAGCTCCAATGGTGCCATGAGAAAAAGAGTGAGAAAATCAATTCTAAAGTGAGCCCACTTCTTACTTCTTCATCCTCTACCACTTGCCATGTAGTAGAGTGTGTTCTCTTCACAAAGTTTATGACCTAGTGAAGGAATAGCTTGAGTTAGTGTCTCCCCGACGTAGATCATTTTCGGCCTCGAAGTCAACGTAGCAAGCATGTTCGTTCTTCTCGTGGAGCTTCTCTAGAGTCTGGAGTTCACGATCGCAGCTATGGGGACGTCTACACGGAGCTAATGAAGTGAAGGACCGGATCTACAAAGGTTGTAATCCCTTTCACTTAGTGTTAAAGTTGTTAATATGCTAGTTTTCGCCTAAAACCTAGTTTAAAGATCCGTATTAGAGTTGTTCGGCACGGCTAAAATTTTAATCGGGCATGGTTGATGCCTCGTAGACCCTTGTGCGCGTGCCTAGCAACCCTACATGACAGTAGCCCGCTAACTCAAGATCAAATCATGGATTTGGTTGCCAGCAAAGTCAAAACATTGGTGGCCGAAGCCGAAGCGCAAAAAGATATCAACAGTAGTGGGAGACCATATCCTGCTCAGTATGATCTGGTAGAATTTCCTAGCGGCTATGTCATCCCCAAATTCGGAAGATTCGATGGGACGGGAAATGCGAATCAACACATCGCCCACTTCAAAGCCTCATGCGGGAATACTGGGGGCAATGATGCGCTTCTCCTCCGCCAGTTCGTTAATAGCTTGACCGATGTTGCTTTCGACTGGTACGCGAGCATACCGGATGGCTCCGTTACTACTTTCATCCAAATGGAATCTTTGTTTCGACAAAGATTCATGAGTGTCAGCGATAAGATAACCATTGCCGAGCTCGTAAGGACTAAGCCAAAGAACAACGAAAGTAGCACGGATTTTATAACCCGATGGCGCAATCTCTTCGTCAAATGCGAACCGCCGATAGAGCATGACTAATCTGTCAGTCTCCTCGTCGGAAATCTCAACAATTGGATGGCCCCGTTTCTATGCACCGCGGGTCTCAAAACATTCCAAGAGCTGACCAGGAAAGTTCAGATGCTGGAGCGCTCAAAACAGGTATCCTCCTCGGATTCCCAAAATAACAATAGGTCCTGGAGAAACCGAAAGGACGATAATCGCAAAGGCGGAAACTCCGATGATTCTGAATCTTTCAACACTTCGGCTAACCGAAATAAGCAAGGGATGAGCGGGCCTAGCGCCAACCAGCCTCGGAAGCCAATGTTCGGAGAGGGAGGAGAATCTCCACTGAAAGAGAAGCTGGATAAGGTCTATTCCTTCAGAAGGGACAAAATCCGTAAAATATTCAAAGACGCCCTGAAGAACGGTCTACAACTGCCAGAGTCAAAAAGACCGCAGAAAGCGAATAGAACCGACGATCCCAAATACTGCCCCTATCACAGAGTGATAGGTCATGCCTTTGAGGATTGCTTCGTCTTCAAAGATTGGGTCGAAAAACAATACAAGGCAGGAGAGATAGAACTATCTAAAGGCGTGTTAACAAACAGTCCAGCTGCGACCGCCAATTTCATACAAACGGAGACCGAAGTTCTTCGTGAAACTGATTCTCTCAGATATCCGCCTCTCTCTGAAAACAATCGACCACCACGTCATTAAACTGGGAACAGTTGACCTCTAAGTCGTTAAACTGGGAATGCAAAAAAAAATGTGTGTATATAAAAAAATGTGTAAATAAAAGAAAAATAAAGAAAATCCGAAATGATGGGGCAACTCGCAATAAAATCCAGCGAGTAAAAATGAAAATGAAAATAAAGCCGAAATGATAGGGCAACCGCGAATAAAAGCTGAAATGATAGGGCAATCGCGATTTTCGCGATAAGAAAAGCTGAAATGATAGAGCAATCGCGGTAAAACAAAAAAAACAACAAAACAACAAAAAAAAACAGCGGCGAATGATGATTCGCTCCTGGTACCATATTCCAGTGCAGCGATGCAGACGCCAACCAAAATCCAATTTTTCAAAATTCTCCCAGCCCTACGGCCGGTCCCCAAATTGACTGCCGTATACAATCCACGGGCTCAAATAATTCTCAGCATACCCATACCCCACCGCAATCACCAGTTACGTGGCTGGTCTCCGCCTGTGGAATTATGCTCCATTGAGAAGACCCACCCATGTGTCCTCACGATACATGAGGAGAACACACCTTTGTGGGATCCTTACGACTCACGAAGGAAAAACATACTTAGGAGTCCTCACGACTCCTAAGGAGAAAATACATCTACGGGATCCTTATGACTCGTAGGGAGAAAATGCTTTTATGGGACCCTCACGACCCATAAAATTGAAAAGCCTTAGGCGATAGGGATCTAAACCTGTCTCCTAAGCCATCGCTCCTCAAATCCCAAATGGCGAATGATGAGTCGCTCCTGGTACCATATGCCAGTGCAGCGATGCAGATGCCAACGAAATTCTAAGCTCAAATCCCAAATGGCGAATGATGAGTCGCTCCTGGTACCATATGCCAGTGCAGCGATGCAGACGCCAACCAAATCCCAAAACCCATATCCCAATGGCGAATGATGAGTCGCTCCTGGTACCATATTCCAGTACAGCGATGCAGACGCCAGCAAAGTCCCGAAATTTTTCCGGCCCTACGGTCTGGATCATACATCCTGCAAAACCGTATACAATCCACGGGCGTAAAACAATCCCAATCTCTCCCGAGTCCTACCGGTGAGACCACATTCAAAGTCCAAAAAAATATATATAAAAATAAAAATAAAATAAAAAATGGTATGTTCACAAGCAAAAGGGGCACGGATGAAAATCCGAAAGGGCTCCGTGAGTAAAAACAGCAGGACTGCCGGCGGGTTTGCGAAAACCCGAAAGGGCGCAAACTCGTAAAAAAGAAATGAAATGCACTCGCAAAATCCTCTCGACTTTGTGAGGAGAAAATTACCGCGTGAGATCCTTATGACTCACAAAGGAGCAACACACTTGGGAGTCCCCACAACTCCTAAGGAGAGAATACACCTACGGGATCCTTACGACCCGTAGCGAGAAAATGCTTTTATGGGACCCTTACGGCCCATAAAATTGAAAAGCCTTAGGTGATAGGGATCTAAACCTGTCTCCTAAGCCACCAATTTCCAAATCCTCCTGGGGCAAATGGTGAGTTGCTCCTGGCATTATTTGTAAGTCTACGTTAGCGCCCCGGCCGTCTACAGACGCCAAATGCGGAACAAAAACTTTTTAACTGGCGCTATCGTATACTTTTACCCGGATCTGCCATTATTGCTAAACTAACAAACTGTAAAGAGAGTAGAAAGGTTATACCGAACGATCCGAGTCCTTCGTTCTTTAACCATCATCCCACGCTCCGTTGCGGCTGCTCCGATCTCTTCGATCTCCGATCTGCTCGTCCAGGTGGCACCACGTCGACGATTCTTTAAACGGGCTCCCGCCTCTGACTCGAGGCAACTCGGTCGTCAAGTTTGCCAAAAGAGATGACCAAGAATGATGTAGAGAATGAGTAGATGACTTTGTCTCACTTCGTCCAAAGCTATGGACGAACGGTTAATGAAGTTGCCACTCGAATCGGGTGATGGAATGAAATGAGCTGTGAAATTCCATACACCCCAAAATCTATCGTAATCGTTTTAGCAAATGAAACTTCAAGTGAGAGAGTGTGAGAGAGAGAGGAGGGGCCGGCCATATATATATGGAGAGGGGGTGAGTGTAGGAGAGGGGGAGGTAACCACAAGAGAAAAGATCAAGGGAAAATATCCTAAGCAAGAACAAAATGCATTAATGAAATGGATGACAATCTAAACCTAGTCATCAATTCATTAAATGCAAAGATGAGTCACCCGCCACCTCATCACCCAAGTCACCATTTCTAGAACTTTCTAGAAGCATGACTCACCCTCATCCAAGAAAAGATAAATCCGTCTTTAACCGAATGTTAAAAGACGGCTGATAGAAAACTGGAAACTGGCAACTTCCAAAAGTGATCCTGAAACGACTTTCAGGATAACCCCGTATCTGTATAAATATACCCGTATTTGTATTACGACCGAATACAAATGCAACTGAGACAAAGATATTATATCTTCTCAATATAATACTCGGATCCGGCTTAAACCAAAGCCGACCAGTATCATCTGCCCGAAAAATAACACGTGCGTAAACGCACGTGCATTTTCCGAACCCTGCCATAAAACCATACGGCCTCTACAACGTTTCGCCCGAACTTGGGAAACTGTCTGTAGGGGACTCTAATGACTCGTCAGTACCTTGGCAGTGGGTTTAACCACAAACCGTCAGCGGCACTAGCAATGCGTAACGGCTGCCCATGGACTGACCTCAAGGGAGGCCGATGAGCGAACTCATCCGGAAACCCTACTGAGCCTAACAGTGACAATGTATATACAGTCCGGTCCTTTCGTCTATGAGTATCGCATATCTGCCTAGGGGGCTAGTAACGTCAGACCCCCAATAGCAGTATAAGTCGTGTCGGAGTGTAGCCCAATAACACCCTGAGATACTACTGGAGTACCTACCAGTAAATCTCCTGCCACGGCCATGGGCTTTGTGTAATGGCTCTCCAAGACACAGCACGATCTCACCCCCAATACCGGGAGAGACGAATCCCCTGCCGATCCGCTCACGTGCCTCCATATGGCTCGGGACTGTACCCAAAAACTACCTGTTTGCACGACTCCTTTAAGCCGTGGTAGGGTAGAAATCAAAGCACAGTGGGAACTCACACGAGACAAATGACGACCTCAGGTCGATGAACTAACCTGTACACATGTCACCAGGGAACTGCTATCTGACGATATGTATAATACCAACTAGCAGGTTCCCGGCGAGTCCTGTCCGGTGTACTCATAACCCAATGAGCACCTGTATACATCTTAGGTGATCCAACTGACACCAGTGGCTTGTGAGACCTTCCACCGCCCCTCGTCGGGGTCTCGACTGTATACACTAGTCTACTCCGGAGTATCGATGCCCTGTCTCGAAACTCCCTCGACTAGGGACCATAATTAAGGATATTCATATAAACTACCCAACTCTCATATATATGATCGCCATCATACTGTTGGTAGTAAAGCAAGATCCTAAGGGCTCTATCAAAGTGTAACATGTAATCAGTCACCTGAACATGTACACGACTGATAAAGGCAAACCAGATAGCATACTATCATCTCGAGTAAGACTGTCCTATCGGTATAGATTCTCCGCAATCATTGCAATCACGTACCTGCGATCCAATAATTGACTCTGAGGGCACTATCTCCAACAATCTCCCACTTGCACTTAAGGCTAATTATTGCGATGTCGACTACTCACAGCCCGTGTGAAACCGAACATCCAACTCCTCTACTAATCAGTTTCATAAAGCCCGTTTGTAAAACTATTGTGTTCGAGAAATAGCCTCAGTGAGTGGATCCGCCTAGAAGTTTCTTTCTATGTCTCTCTTAATCTCAAGTTCGCGGAGAAAGCCATCTCTCGAATTGAGTAATACCTGTCTTAGAATATGTCTGGATACCTGATGGGACCTAGTTCATAAATGATCTCAAAATCCAAACTTCTTAGACTGTATCGATCACTGAACCTAATCAGTATCCTGCACCAAGCCTCCCACAGTATCCTCTTGGACCACCCGTCCATAATACTGTCCCTCGTCAGAGAGAAAACTATAACTCTGACAATCACTCTGTCAACCATGTCACCTTTGAAGCTTGGAATGATAACCGTCTCCCGAAAGAGGCCGCCGTCATCAAATCCGTAGAACATGTACTTATGTTCTAAAACTGCTTCCTTATGTTTCTCCAGGATTGGATTAATACAAACTTATTGCATCTAATGCAAAAACAACATCTGGTATGGTACTTGACATCTCACGATTGACTCAGTTGCCTAAGCAAGTGATATGTCAATCATGCCCATCCCTCTCCCCTTTAGTCCGTAAGACACCTTTAGAGAGGGTACTCCATCACCTGCAGGTACACCACCATGCCAGGAGTCAACTATTCTAAAAACCATTAGAATACTGTCAAAGTACCCACATTGGGAAACTACCCAAATCCAGATCTAAAACCATAGATCTAGAAACCATAATGTCTGATATTATATCCATATCCTGTCTGGAGAAACAACTGTGTGATGACCAAAGTACAACCGATCGTAGTATAGGAATTTTACTTCCTACTTTGTGTATGTCATCCAAATACCATGACATCACACCCTACTACCTCCTTAACAGATCCATCCCTTATTCTGATTGAAGTCAAACCTATGACTGTCACATCAAAAATAGATGATCTATCTCTGCTATAACTGCTCAAGTCTATAAATAGATATGAGCATCTTGCCCACTATGCTTCCGATGCTCCCACTGACTACGACAACCCTCATACCGGGTCTCATAGCCTGGAACAACAGTAGTGTCAAGTCTGTGTAGATAAGAACCTCCCTGTCACCGTCCTTGAGGCTACCGATGTACCTCTCGGGTGTCTGAGGTTACCCACCATATCTGCGGAGTGGCTAATGGAATGTCAAACCTGATTGAATATATAGGTCCTATTAAATTTTCCGTAACCGTTCGCGGTTTTGGAATCACTTCCAGTTTTACCATACTCCCACTACTGTTTTCTGAAAAAGAAAAAATCCATTTTACTAAAACTGTGGCGAGTCAAGAACAATATCACTATTGATCTTCCAAATGGTAGAATATCAACCCTCGTCATAGCCAGGGTCAACCCACAAACAGCCATTACAGAAACGTGCCCTGAGTTATCCAGAGTCTGGTTTTAAGCATAAGCTGGACAACTCCCCGTACCTTAACATCTTTTAAGGTACGAACTATTCTATATCCAATATAGAAACTTTGGCACTTATTTAATTGGAACCAGATTCAAATCATGCAGCTGTCTCCAGTGCATATCAACTTAATGGAAAGAGGCTAATCAGCATTACTCAACTTAGGAATCCATCCAATTATGAGTAACCTGAAAGAGAAACACGTTTCTCAAAACCATCACTATCATCTGAATACCAATCACAAGAATCTACATCTTTGATCTCTTTGAAGAATCCCGACACTTGTGACACCTGGTTCTCTACTTTATTCTTATACCCATAACTTCTCAAAACTTAGACCTTGTATTTCTACGAAACACTTGTCTAAATACTAGAGAAGTTATAAGTAAACAGAACATAGTACGAGGACCTACCCCTTTGTCCTGATGGACACTGGACAACATACAATACTCTGTATAAGTCCGCTGAGTTAAGCAACTCATAACCTGTGCGTCGTAGGTTGAAAACTGTACCCTGGCGATTTCCTCAAATATCACCAATTACAACGAATTCCGATATAATGAGGATGATCACCTAATTCCCAATAACTTACTCCCACTCATCATCTGTAAAACCATACAGATATGAGAATAAAACCTGGTAAATACATACCCTTGGAGTAAGTATCTAATTGGGAAAACAGTTTTCTTTTAACAATGCACTGAAACATGAAAATGTTTCGTAGGGGTATCCTGGTATTCATAGCAATGCCTCTTCCATAATCCAATTCATGACTTTAACCGTATATTTCACTGCCATCTCTCCAAGTCCCTTTATTTGTCTTTAGTCGTTACCTTCTGTACACCATTGTTAGGCTAAATGGTTTTCTTCCTTCCCTACCGTTCGGCATCAGCCTATGATTTGGAAGAAGACTATCCAGTAAGCATAATAGGTGTACCCTCCTAAACCAAGGAGTACTCGCATCTTGAGAGAAGGTGATGATAAAAGACATCTGAATAATACCTTATTTTTTTAAAGGTAAAATAGGAGTGGCGATGAAGTACGCGGTTTGGTCGTGAATGATATCAGTTGCAATTTACTTTGCTCTCTTTCTAATCCCTTTATTTTGTCTTTACATATTACCTTCTGCACACCCTATTTAGGCTAATTGGTTTTCTTCATTCCCTACCTTTCGGCACCTGCCTATGGTTTGGAATAAGACTATCCAATAAGCGTAATAGGTGTACTCTCTTAAACCAATGAGCCCTCGCAACCTGAGAGAAGGTGATAATAAAAGACAACTGAATAAACCAATTCTATTTCTCCTGAACCTTGATCCATCCTCGAAGAAATCCCTCCGAGTTCGTATATAACCATACGATGGATCTATCCAATGGAAGTGGATGTCCGTAGTAATACGGGTGTTCTGAGAAATGCAAAGGGTGAAAGAAGGAGTGGCAACGACTTATGCAACACAGACAATCCAAAAGCCAGTATTTTAAGAAGGTTCGGTCAATTTGGTCACTGAGTCATAGTCTAGGGTCGGTCAAAGGTTGCTGCCAAAGAGAGAGAGAAAAGAAACACTCTGCGTGCACTCTAACCTAGATCAGAATGGTTATCACTTTATCTAATCCGGAAACCTCCCACTGTCCTATCAAATTCTTCTCCAAACCTGAAAGAAGAATCAATCGGGATCACCCGAAGAGTAAACCAACTCATCAGTGGGAACCGGGATCCAACCTCTCATCGCATGATAACGTGATGGAATGCATCCACGTTACTCATACTCCAAAAGGTATGCGCATACTTGGCAAGTTTCAGTTTCTTTAGAAACTCCCGATATGATTTTTGCCCCATGCTCTTATAACCTTGGCTTTGGTCAAAATGTCATAAGTCACATGCCAAGTTCTACCCGTCACTATCTTGTCAATTTGAACCCACCCGTACATGCCCCTGACTTTGGCCAATCGGCAGAACGACTGTCCCAAACCAACTCATCTATCTATGCAACAAATGAATACCCAGCAGCTACCAAACACTATGCCTTAACTTTGGCTAAAATGCATAGCTTGAATACTACTGAATACCCAAAAGAAGTGACGGAGGGCTACGGCTGGTTTTTGGCGAAAAAACCTTTAACGTAACGAACTTGATATCGCTGAAGGAACCTGATAGCTTTTTTTAAAATATAGTGGCGAAAACCTTTTGCTAAAGAGGTCATTCCTGGTGAAGGGATCTCGGCTCTTTCCTCGTGGAATGAGGTGCAGGATATTCCACTGAATATCGCGGTGCAAAGCAACTTGTAATCGACTATAGTGAAGTTATTACCCTGACGCAAACTTCTGCCCAAGGGGCCATTCCCGGTGAAGGGATATCGGCCCTTGCTCCGTCGAATGAGGTGCAGGATATTCCACTGAATACCGCTATGCAAAACAAAAGGAAACGTCTTTGCAATAACACTTTTTAAATTTGTTCCAACAACTGCAAACATGTTGGTTTTACTTTGCATTGATCAGAATCAACGCAGTCCCATCAATCAATCACACCAGAAAAGAACGAAAAATAAAATGTACGTATATGCCATCCGCATTCGTCACTGGGTCCCGTCATCACCCGTTAGGTTACTTAACTAACGACAGAGCGGGGACTGGACTAGCGTGGGTGTAAAACATATACAACATCTAATAGTATATAAACCAATATACAATAATCGCTCCAGGCGTGATAATATGCAACATTACAGAAAAGTAATAAGCATCACAGAACAATACAGATAATCTGGGATCCCCGGGTTTCACAGAGCCGCTGCTGAAACCCGACGTTCCCCTGTCGTGTGGATAGCCTGTGCAATGAAACCTAGACCCCTACGGGTGCGGCAAGTTACCCGCCAAAACCTGAAGCGAGGCAGCCCCCTACAGCAAAAGTGAATGGACCACCCTGCACTTCACGGAATCCGGTAATCTTGGGCACCCCTCCTTGGGTCAACCTGTACCCCCTATGAGTGCGGCTAATAGTCTGCCAATTCTAGAGTGAGGCGCCTCTGCCTCTCAAAGCCATGAGATGCGGACCCGTTGCCCCCCAGAACCCGGCTATCCGTGCACTCCGTCGCGGGGTAAAACCTAGTACAGTAATGAAAAATAGTACAACAGGTACATCGACCGCAACCTGGTCGTGCCCCAAAAGAATATTATACAACAGGCAGTGACGGCAGTCCACAAGTTGGACGCTCGCCCCGCAATATCAAATATACAAATAAATCCAAACTGCACCATCATTGCACACTGCTATCCACCACGACAAATCCGCAACATCACAGCACAACACAGAACATCAACGCGAATGTCACGTTCGCAAACCCGTCTAAAAGAACTATAGCAATCAGACGCGGTTTACCGATCAAATGACATTCCCGGTCGGAGATATAATGTAAGCACTGTAAACTAACATGTTTAAATTTCGATCGACTAAATATCACGAAGTGGGCCCCACGAACAACTGGTGAACAGTAACAAAATCTGGGCCCAAAAGATATGTACAAAAAACCCCAATTTCCAGAGAAGAATACACTGTTCAAGTTTGGGGGCATGATCACTCAGAACGGCCGCGGATGCGCGGCCAAACCATGGGTTTGGCCGCGATTCCGCGGCAGTCTTGTCGATTCATGTGCCCAAATTTGTACGGTGTTCTTAAAATACCCTGCACAGTTTTCTGAGATATATAAAATAATTTTAGGACATCATTTAAAATCGACAGAAACTGTGAAGCTTGAAAATTGTGTTTTTCGATATCCGGTTCGATCGATATTTTAAACGCGTTAGCACAAGTTAGTATAGCAAAATGATGAGGCTCTAATACCAATGTAAGTCTACGTTAGCGCCCCGGCCGTCTACAGACGCCAAATGCGGAACAAAAACTTTTTAACTGGCGCTATCGTATACTTTTACCCGGATCTGCCATTATTGCTAAACTAACAAACTGTAAAAAGAGTAGAAAGGTTATACCGAACGATCCGAGTCCTTCATTCTTTAACCATCATCCCACGCTCCGTTGCGGCTGCTCCGATCTCTTCGATCTCCGATCTGCTCTTCCAGGTGGCACCACGTCGACGATTCTTTAAACGGGCTCCCGCCTCTGACTCGAGGCAACTCGGTCGTCAAGTTTGCCAAAAGAGACAACCAAGAATGATGTAGAGAATGAGTAGATGACTTTGTCTCACTTCGTCCAAAGCTATGAATGAACGGTTAATGAAGTTGCCACTCGAATCGGGTGATGGAATGAAATGAGCTGTGAAATTCCATACACCCCAAAATCTATCGTAATCTTTTTAGCAAATGAAACTTCAAGTGAGAGAGTGTGAGAGAGAGAGGAGGGGCTGGCCATATATATATGGAGAAGGGGTGAGTGTAGGAGAGGGGGAGGTAACCACAAAAGAAAAGATCAAGGGAAAATATCCTAAGCAAGAACAAAATGTATTAATGAAATGGATGACACATCTAAACCTAGTCATCAATTCATTAAATGCAAAGATGAGTGACCCGCCACCTCATCACCCAAGTCACCATTTCTAGAACCTTCTAGAAGCATGACTCACCCTCATCCAAGAAAAGATAAATCCGTCTTTAACCGAATGTTAAAAGACGGCTGATAGAAAACTGGAAACTGGCAACTTCCAAAAGTGATCCTGAAACGACTTTCAGGATAACCCCGTATCTGTATAAATATACCCACATTTGTATTACGACCGAATACAAATGCAACTGAGACAAAGATATTATATCTTCTCAATATAATACTCGGATCCGGCTTAAACCAAAGCCGACCAGTATCATCTGCTCGAAAAATAACATGTGCGTAAACGCACGTGCATTTTCCGAACCCTGCCATAAAACCATACGGCCTCTACAACGTTTCGCCCGAACTTGGGAAACTGTCTGTGGGGGACTCTAATGACTCGTCAGTACCTTGGCAGTGGGTTTAACCACAAACCGTCAGCGGTACTAGCAATGCGTAACGGCTGCCCATGGACTGACCTCAAGGGAGGCCGATGAGCGAACTCATCCGGAAACCCTACTGAGCCTAACAGTGACAATGTATATACAGTCCGGTCCTTTCGTCTATGAGTATCGCATATCTGCCTAGGGGGCTAGTAACGTCAGACCCCCAATAGCAGTATAAGTCGTGTCGGAGTGTAGCCCAATAACACCCTGAGATACTACTGGAGTACCTACCAGTAAATCTCCTGCCACGGCCGTGGGCTTTGTGTAATGGCTCTCCAAGGCACAGCACGATCTCACCCCCAATACCGGGAGAGACGAATCCCCTGCCGATCCGCTCACGTGCCTCCATATGGCTCGGGACTGTACCCAAAAACTACCTGTTTGCACGACTCCTTTGAGCCGTGGTAGGGTAGAAATCAAAGCACAGTGGGAACTCACACGAGACAAATGACGACCTCAGGTCGATGAACTAACCTGTACACATGTCACCAGGGAACTGCTATCTGACGATATGTATAATACCAACTAGCAGGTTCCCGGCGAGTCCTGTCCGGTGTACTCATAACCCAATGAGCACCTGTATACATCTTAGGTGATCCAACTGACACCAGTGGCTTGTGAGACCTTCCACCGCCCCTCGTCGGGGTCTCGACTGTATACACTAGTCTACTCCGGAGTATCGATGCCCTGTCTCGAAACTCCCTCGACTAGGGACCATAATTAAGGATATGCATATAAACTACCCAACTCTCACATATATGATCGCCATCATACTGTTGGTAGTAAAGCAAGATCCTAAGGGCTATATCAAAGTGTAACATGTAATCAGTCACCTGAACATGTACACGACTGATAAAGGCAAACCAGATAGCATACTATCATCTCGAGTAAGACTGTCCTACCGGTATAGATCCTCCGCAATCATTGCAATCACGTACCTGCGATCCAATAATTGACTCTAAGGGCACTATCTCCAACATTATTCCAGTGCGGCAATGCAGATGCCAAACCAAAGCCAAATCCTCAAATCCACTCATGGCAAATGATGATTCGCTTCTGGTACCATATTCCAGTATAGCGATGCTGATGTTTGTTAGTTAAATGTATGCCCTAGAGGCCATTACTATACATAGGATGTATATTGTAGTGGATGCTTGAACATATATAGGGATGCCTTTCTTGCTCGATATGATAGTATGCTATCTGGTTACTCTTTACCTTAATGTGTACACTGATTGTCTCTCTGTTACATGTTGGTAAAGCCCATAGGATGTGTACTTGACTACCTGGACTATGATGCGGATCATACTAGTGGGGACATGGTATTCCATAAGTACATCCTTCAAAGTCCCTAGTCGTGGGTGTATCGAGACGGGGCATCGATATACCAGAGTAGACTAGCGTGTAGCTTCTCGACCCATATAGATGGGCGATGGATGATCCCATATCCATTGGTGTTTAACATCAGAGATGATATACGGGTGCTCAGTGGAGACTGGGTACACTGGACGGACTCGCCGAGAACTCCCAGATGGTATTATACCTTACGTCAGATGGCAGTTCTCTAGTGACACTGGTGCAGGTTAGTCTGTAGACCCGAGATCGTCATAGAGTCTTGTGTGATTACCACTGTGCTTTGATTTCCATCATACCACGTCCAAGAGGGCGTGCAAAAAGGTGGCTTTTGGGTACAGTCCCGAATCACATGGAAGCAATGAGCGATAGGAGGGGTTTCGTCTTTCCCGGTATAGGGAGTTGATGTTGCGCTGCGTTCGATTGGCTATAACAGGAAGTCCTTGGCCAAGGCTGCTTTAGGGATTTACTGGTAAGTGTTACCAGCAGTTTCTTGACCCGTTATGAGCCTCATATCGACACGACTTATCGAGTTATTGGGGTCTGACGTTTACCACCCCCAGACAAGATATGCGACATATCAGACGAATAGACCGGACTGTACGGTAATTGTTACTGGTTGGATTCACAGGAGTGTGAGCGGGCTTGCTCGTTGATCTTCTGATCGCTCAATACCCGGGTGGCCGTTACGTTAAGCAGACCGCTTGCGGCTTGTTGGTGTTTGATATGATTATCACCTACTGCGGGCGTATTGACGAGTCTTTAGAGTCCTACACAGAGGTTTCCTGGCTCAAGCGAAATGAAATAGGAGCGCATATGAGATATGTGCGGGACCGCGAATAATACCAGTATGTGATACCGAATTCTATTCTCGCGATTTGTATCATCGGTCGGTTATATGTGATATAGCCGGGTTACCGAATCAAGTGTTGATTCGATATATTGATACACTTTATATTAGTCGGTTATATGCGATATGACCGGATCGTTAAATCAAGTATTGATTTAATGATTTAATGTATAATTATATATTTGATATATTACTTTACATTAACTAGTATTGGTTCCCTTAAGATTGATTTTCTCACTTGATGTGCACAAGTTGTATATGTGATATATTTTTGTGCACTAGATTGTACCATGTTTGATGATACATGCAAACTTGGGTGTGTGTATGACTTACACCATGTTTAGTTAATGGTTTAGGGTTTTTGTTTATTTTTGTGAAATAAAATGGTGGCTCTCATTGTCTTTACTTGAAGCTTCATGAAGCTTTCAAGCATCTTTGACAAAGTCCACCATTTTGTTTTGCATGACACTTTTAGTAACCTAACCATTAACTTAAACTAGGGTTTAGTCTCTACAAAGGTTAAAACTCACCCATGGTTGCAATATGATAGACTTCACTGGAATTTTCTTTTCACATAATTCATTTTCTTTTCTTCTTCTTCTTCTTCATGAAGTGAAGAAAGCATGCTAGAAAATTTCAAGTGTTGAAATCAAGTGAGAAATCCAAATCCAAAGTGAACCCACTTCCTATTTATTCATCCTCTACTACTTGCCATATTGTATAGGGTGTTTTCTTCACAAGGTTCATGACCAAGTGAAGATGGAGCTTGAGTTTGAGTCGCCTCGACGTAGATCATCTTCGGCATCGAAGTCAACGACCTAGCCCGATTATTTCTCCGACGAAACCATCACTAGAGTCCGGGATTCCGATGATCGCAGCGGAGGGACGTCATCACGGAGCTAAAGAAGTGGAGGACCGGATCTACAAAGATTGTAATCCCTTCACTTACTAGTAAAGTTATTTGCTAGCTTATAGTTTCGCCTATCCTCTAGTTAACGATCTTGGTTAGGGTTTCTCGGCACCTAAAAATTTGAATTTGGCATGGTAGATGCCTTGTGGAACCTCTTGAGTGTGCCTAGTAACCCTACAGTGGTATCAGAGCCTAGCTAGAGCATTAGGCGATTTGTTTACGAAGTTAAAACCCCGATCGAACTCGAAATGTCAAAGTTAACCCCCTCTCTGGAAATGTTTTGAAATCTGGGATTTTTCTGAATTAAAAATACCTAAAAAATTCAGCAGGGTTTTCTAAGAATTACCATGAAAAACGAGCCCCCAATTCGTCCACGTAGCCGCGGAACCGCGGCAATAAGCCCTCTTTGGCGGCGGTTCCGTGGCAAGGTGTGGGTATTAGGGACGGTTTTTTGCACAGTAATTCTAGTTGCTGCTTATATATTTTCTGTGTATTATTTTATTCTGACTCAAGTGTTGAGTGTTCTGGGGATTATTTTGTATTCGCTGATTCGATCGGAAATTTTAAATTCGTATTGTTTTCCGGATATTTTTAGAACATGTTAAAAAGTTCGAACGGATATTAACAGATCACTTTTTCCCCGACCCGGAAAATTTTCAAGTGTTGGATTTTTCCGTTGTTTGAGAACGCCTCGATCGTGCAAGTTACGCGATGGACCTTCTAGAAGACAACAAACCTTAACTCGATTATTTGACCGTCTTGAACTGCCCTTTGAACCTTAGGGTTTGGGGCAGTACGACGTGCCACATGTGAGGCGTTGGCTTTGAAGGGTTTATTTAGCACCCTATGAAGAGTTTTGAAGCATCACATGTCCAAAAGTTTAAGTTTTTATTGTGCTAAACAAACACGCAAAGGAATCGATCCTAGAAAATTAAGGTTACGAAACTTTAAGCTAATAAAAGTTAGGGTTTAGAGACTACAACCTTTGTAGCTCCCTACGCTAGACTCCTCGGCTACTTGGGGGTTGAAAAAAAACTCTGTTTGAACTCCTCGACGTCACCGATGATCCACCCGGAGTCCACTTTGTCCAAGCTAGCGACTTTCTCCGATTAAGTGAACGGAATCAAGTTAACACCCTAAACAAGTGGGCTATACTTGTGTAGAATGGTGTTGTGGTTCTCTTTCTCACTTCAAAATCCTAACTTGTTGATTATGTAGCTCACTACAAAAATCTAGAGAGCTATGAAGGAGGAGGAAGAAGATAATGGCAATATTGAAGAAGATGATAACTATCTCTCCTAAATGAAAATGGAAAAATATATCAATATATCTTTTCCATCTATCATCTCAAACCATGGTTGAATCATTATTGTACTAGAGTTAAAACACAAAAGGAAATTAACCAAAGGTTAAAAGGTGGGTGAGAATGGTTAAGTCAAAAGAAGAGTGTAGAAGAAAACAATAATGAACCTTTTATTTCCTTTTATGTTTAAATATAAATACAATAATAATTTATAAAAAATACCATGGTGTGAGTCTTATATTGCCACCATTTTCATATATATCCAACCATGATAAATGTATGTATGCATGTATGTATGTATACACATCCATATGTCCATAAAACTAGAATGAAAGAAAAACATACATGCATTCATACATCCATCCAACACAAGAAAAGGATTTCTAGTGAGAAACTAATGGTTAAATGATAAATCAACACTTGATTTACCAATCCGGCCATATCTCATATGACCCCTACCAAAAGCAAGCTGCCCGATCAATATACGGTATCCCATACGCGCATTTTAATCGGGTCCATGCGCATATCGCATACGCGCACCACAACGTTTCGCCTGGACTAGAAAACTCCATTGTGGGACTCTGAGACTCGTCAATACGCCGGCAGTGGGTGATGATCATATCAAGCACCCCCAAGCCGCAAGCGGTCAGCTAAACGTAACGGCCACCCGGGTATTGAGCGATCAGAAGAGAACAAGCGAACCTGCTACAACTCCCGTCGAGCCGATCGACGACACTTCCCGTACAGTCCGGTCTCCTCGTCTGATATGTCGCATATCAAGTCTAGGGGTGGTAAACGTCAGACCCCAATAACCGATAAGTCGTGCCGATGTGAGGCTCATAACGGGTCGAGAAACTACCGGTAACACTTACCAGCAAATCTCTGATCAGCCCTGGCCAGGGACTTCCCTGTTACGGCCAATCAAGCACAGCGCAACATCAACCCCCAATACCGGGAGAGACGAAACCCCTCCTATCGCTCATTGCCTCCATGTGACTCGGAACTGTACTCAAAAACCACCGTTTTGCACGCCCTCATGGACGTGGTAAGGTGGAGATCAAAGCACAGTGGGAATTACACAAGTCTCTATGACGATCTCGGGTCTACAGACTAACCTGCACAAGTGTTACCTGAGAACTGCCATCTGACGTGAGGTATAATACCATCTGGGAGCTCTCGGCGAGTCCGTCCAGTGTACCCAGTCTCCACTGAGCACCCGTATACCATCTCTGATGTCAAACACCAATGGATATGGGATCATCCATCGCCCATCTCATGGGTCGAGAAGCGTATACGCTAGTCTACTCTGATATATCGATGCCCCGTCTCGATACACCCACGACTAGGGACCTTGAAGGATGTACTTATGGACTACCATGTCTCCACTAGTATGATCTGCATCATAGTCCAGGTAGTCAAGTACACATCCTAAGGGCTTTACCAACATGTAACCATAAGACAGTTTAAAGAGACTAGTGTACATGTTAAGATAAAGAGTAACCAGATAGCATACTATCATATCGAGCAAGAAAGTCATCTCTATATATGTCCAAGCATCCAATATAATATACATCATCTGTACAATACTGGCCTCTAGGGCATACATACAACTAACAATCTCCCACTTGCACTAGGGCCAGCTGCTGTAGTATCGCATACCGAGCATCCCGAAGAGTCTCTCAAACTGTGTCTGGGGAATGGCCTTCGTGAGTGGATCCGCTGTGTTGTTCTTCGTGTCAACCCTCCTGACCTCGATCTCCCGGCGATCAACTATCTCCCGGATCAGGTGATACCGTCTCAGAATATGCCTGGATCGCTGATGGGACCTGGGTTCCTTGGTCAAAGCCACCGCTCCATTGTTATCACAATACAAAGGTATTGGATGCTCAATGGATGGAACCACTTCAAGTTCAGTAATGAACTTCTTGATCCAGACAGCCTCTTTGGCAGCATCGTTGGCAGCGATGTATTCAGCCTCCATCGTCGAGTCTGCCACGGTTTCCTGCTTGGAACTCTTCCAGCTAACCGCCCCTCCGTAAAGGGTAAAGACAAAGCCCGACTGCGACTTAGAGTCGTCCTTATCACTCTGGAAGCTCGAATCGGTAAAGGACTCCACTTGGAGTTCTCCGTTACCATACACCAAGAACATATCTCTAGTCCTTCGTAAGTACTTGAGAATGCTCTTCACAGCTGTCCAGTGACCCTCTCCAGGATCAGCTTGATACCTGCTCACTATACTTAGTGAGTATGCTACATCGGGTCTGGTACATAGCATCGCATACATGATAGAGCCTACTGCCGAAGCATAGGGTATCCCTTGCATGCGAGCTCTCTCCAAATCAGTCTTGGGAGACATCTCTTTGGAGAGAGTGACTCTAGAGATCGTGGGCAAGTTCCCACGCTTGGACTCTTCCATACTAAACCTCTTTAGTATGGTGTCAATGTACCTGGATTGGGACAATCCCAAAATCCGTTTGGATCTATCTCTATAGATCCTAATTCCCAATATGCAGGAGGCATCACCAAGATCTTTCATTGAGAATCTTTGTGATAAGAAGAGCTTGACCGATTGCAGCATAGGAATATCATTTCCTATCAAGAGTATGTCGTCCACGTACAATACGAGGAAGACAACCTTACTCTCTGCCACCTTCTTGTAGATACAAGGTTCATCTGGGTTTTTGACGAAATCAAACTCTTTGATAACGACGTCAAAGCAGATGTTCCAACTCCGCGATGCTTGCTTTAATCCATAAATGGATTTAAGCAGCTTGCACACCTTCCTGCTGCTCCCACTATCTACGAAGCCCTCTGGCTGAGTCATGTACACGCACTCTTCTAAATCACCATTTAGAAAGGCGGTCTTAACATTCATTTGCCAGATTTCGTAATCATGATATGCAGCGATGGCAAGCATGATCCGGATGGATTTAAGCATAGCTACTGGAGAAAAGGTTTCGTCATAGTCCACACTTGGTCTTTGACGAAAACCCTTTGCTATAAGTCTAGCTTTGAAAGTCTCCACTTTCCCATCTACACCAAGTTTTTTCTTGAAGATCCACTTGCTCCCAATGGGTTTTACCCCTTCAGGAGCAACTTCCAAAGTCTATACTTTGTTGGTGTACATGGAATCCATCTCAGACCGCATAGCATCCAGCCATTTCACTGAGTCCCCACTCGTGATGGCCTGCTCGAAGCTAGTTGGGTCATCATCCTCCATGATGCAATCCTCGCTCCCACCATCCATGAGAAAACCGTAGTATCTCTCAGGTGGGCGAGGAACCCTACCAGATCGGCGGAGAGGCTGAGGTTCGTCGGGTACTACTGAATCCTCTGGTTCTACCAAGTCTTCTGTTATAGTTTGTTCCGCTGGAGCCTCTTCCAGTTCTACCTCAATGCCACTTGTCTGTTTCATAAGAAAACTCTTTTCTAAGAAAGTGGCATGTCGAGAAACAAACACCTTTTGTTCCTCGGGATGGTAGAAGATATACCCTTGTAAATTTTTGGGATATCCTACAAACTTACATAAGACTGATCTTGCCTCGAGTTTGTCCGGATTCTGTCTTTTGACATAGGCTGGACAACCCCATATCTTAATGTAATTAAGATGTGGTCTCTTCCCTTTCCATATCTCATATGGAGTGGTAGGCACTGATTTGGTAGGAACTCTATTCAATAGGTCCGTGGCTGTCTCAAGCGCATATCCCCAGAAGGAAATAGGTAACTCAGCTGTGCTCATCATAGAGCGCACCATATCTAATAGGGTGTGGTTCCTCCGTTCTGATACACCGTTGTGCTGTGGTGTATATGGAGGAGTCAGCTGAGAGAGAATCCCATTCTCTTTTAGGAAGTCCAGGAATTCATTGCTCAAGTATTCACCTCCTCGATCAGATCGTAGGATTTTAATACTTTTTCCGGTTTGGTTCTCAACTTCTTGTTTATATTCCCTAAATTTCTCAAAACCTTCTGATTTGTGTTTCATCAGGAACACATACCCGAACCTAGAGAGATCGTCAGTGAATGTAATGAAGTATGAAGAACCATCCCTGGCATGTGTAGACATGGGACCGCATACATCACTATGTATAAGTCCCAAGAGTTCGGTAACTCTTTCTCCGTGTCCCGTAAACGGAGTTTTGGTCATCTTGCCTTTGAGACATGACTGGCAAGTGTCATAAGATGAAAATTCAAACGGATTTAAATATCCATCTTTATGCAACTTAGCTAGTCGTGTCGCATTGATGTGACCCAGTCTACAATGCCACAAGAAGGATTCGTTGAGTTCAGAACTCTTCCTCTTGTGTGTGTTTGTTATGCTCAGAACTGTTGATTGATTTAGAACATAAATGCCATTGCATAACGTGCCTGATCCAACCAACTTTTGGTTACGGAAAATGTTCATAACATTGTCCTGTAATACAAAATTATATCCCTCTTTACTTAATAAAGAAACCGATATAATGTTGCATATCAGGTTCGGCATGTAATAGCATTCGTTCAGAACCAATGTATTACCAGTTGGTAATACAAGGTGATATTCCCCGACAGTCTTAGCTGCAACAATTGCACCATTTCCAACTCTAATGTCTTTATCACCTTCTCCAAGTTCTCTACCTTTCCTTAGCCCATGTAACTGATTACATATATGGGATCCTGACCCGGTATCTAATACCCAGGATGTAAAGCAAATAGAGAAACAGTTCTCAGTAACGAACACACCCGAAGAAAATGCATCAACATGTACTTTCTTCAAACGGGTGGCATGGGAATCCTGGTATTCCCCTATATCCTGTTCATTCCTATAACTCTTATAAGAAAGAACGGAACCAACGTTCCCCAGCACAGTATAACATGCGGGTTCGGTCAATACATCCATATTATTATCTTTATTAGGGCATGACATGGTCGCTACCTGGAGAGAGAGAAAAGAAAACACTTTAGCGTATGCTCGTGCAAGATCAGATTGGTTATTATCTTATCTAATCAGGATGGCTCCCACTGCTTTTTATCAAATCTTCCTTCAAACCCTAAAAGGAAAGACTAGCCGGGATTAATTACACACTACAAGTTCGCTAATCTTTCAGCCAGGCCAGTGTCGGTACTTTGAGGGAGGTCCCCCGTGCTTTCGCACGAACCTAATTAATGTAAACCTCGTTTTCCCAGAGGCGTAACCCCGTTGATACCTTTCTAGACACCTACTTGATCGGCTAATCGTAATGTGCAAAACTCTCCCAGGAGTAACTCTTACTCGCAGTGAGTATCGGGATCCAACTATCTCATAGAAGGTATGCAATCTCATTGCAAATTTCAACACTTGAAATTCCCGATAATGCTTTTGCCCCTAGCGTGCTATGACATTGACGCATGCCAAACAACCCATAGTCCGCTAGTCAAGTTCAACCCGTACAATTCGTGATCGAATTAAACCCACCCGTACGACCCTTGACGCATGCCAAACAACGCCGTACGAATACCTTAATCCAATCGCATCTCATGCTGCAGATAAGTAATAATCAGCTACCGTACACTACGCCTTGACGCATGCCAAACAACCGTAGCACGAATACTGAATATTACATATCTGAATTGACGGAGGGCTACGCAGGTTTTTCTGAAAATCATAAGCGTAATGAACTTGATATCGTTGTAGAATCAAATGAAGTTTTAAAATGGAGTGATTTTGAGGCTTTTTCTAGTTTTGCTAAAGGAGTCACTCCCGGTGAAGGGATCTCGGTCCTTTCCTCGTCGAATGAGGTGCGGGATATATCATATATATCGCTGTGCAAAGCAAAAACCCAAAAGCAGTCAAAAGCAAACCGAGTGTGTAGCATCTGCCAGTTATTGCTAAAGGAGTCACTCCCGGTGAAGGGATCTCGGTCCTTTCCTCATCGAATAAGGTGTAGGGTATATCATATATACCGCTATGCAAAGCAAGAACTGTAGCTACCTGTTTTGTTTTTAAAATTTGATTCTACAACATCTTAGGTTTCTTTTCTTTCATTAATCACATTAATGAAGTCCCATCATTTAAGTACCTAAACATCACAGATAGATATGACGTACACTTATGCCATCCGCATTCGCCTCGATGTCCCCTCGTGCACCGTTAGGTTAGGTAACTAACGACAGAGCAGGGCAGGGCTAGCACGGGTGTAAAACATAAGTAACGTCTATATAATATATCATATATACTATATACTATATCCATCACAGAATTACATCACAGAGATCGCAGCAGAAGAAACATATGAAATATTGGATATACTAGGACGTCCGTATTTTCAATACGAGCCAGTATAAAACACGGATTTCACGGTCGTGATGAATAGCCAATCCCACACCCCTAGACCCCTACGAGAGCGGCAAGCAACCCTGCCAATTCTAGGGTTAGGAGACCCGGACTCGACTCCTTGAGTTGGTCTCCCACTGGACCCCAGAACCCGGTTACTTGTGCTCCCCTCCTTGGGTCTATCCTAATGCGGAAAAGTAAATAATATACAAGGGGTGACAACTTCCGCTACCTGGAAGTGCCCCAAATAAAAGAATATTACATACAAGTTTTTACATGAATGAAAATGAAAAACACTCATCTCACATAAAAAAAACCCCGGCTATTCGAACACGACTATCCAATATAACATATCCAGCAACACATAACATCACATGTCATCAACGTAAGTAAGTATGCGTACCCCAATTGTCGTTGATGTATAGCAACGAAACCGGCGATAGCGACATACTACACTTACGGTCACAGAAAAGAAAGTGTAAAACTGCAATATCTGGAATCCACATTATCCTTAGACATCATAAATGCGAAACATCACATACCTCGTATTTCATGTCTTATAATGTGAATTCCACACATTGTATCACATTCCGAATAAACAGACAGTATTAAAGTTTTCGAACGACCGATCAAATACCCAAGATTCACTAAAGCTCAACACTTGAGCAGGGTTCAAAAATCCGGAGTGTGACACAGTAGTAGCGGTCCAGCCGTAGAAGGGTCAAGCCAACGCCTCACATGTGCCACGCCGTACTGCCCCAAACCCTAAGGTTCAAAGGGCAGTTCGAGACGGTCACATAATCGAGTTAAGGTTTGTTGTCTTCAAGAGGGACCACCGCAAAAAGACTTGCACTTATCTCCAAAGTATTTAAACCCCGTGAATAGCGAGCAAATGATATTCGTTCAAACACTTCAATACTTTCTAGTTTACCCGGAAAAGAAAACGAAATGAAAATTCCGATCGAAACGACGAGTCCAAAACCATCTCCAGAAATTTTCAACAGCAGATTCAGATTAAACATACTCAAAATATACTGTAGCAGGTAAGGAAAAATACTGTGCAAAATGGAGCAAAAGATCCCTTCTTATGGCCGCGGATCCGCGGCCTAAGACTGCTTAGGCCGCGGTTCCGCGGTCAAAAGTACTGTTCATGGCCACGAATTTTCCAGTTTGTCTTATCTTTACCTGCTCTATTTTTTGAGAATTTTTAATTCTGGAAAAAGTCAGTTTTTAAAAAATTTCCAGAGAGCACCCAAAGAATCCGTATTTTTGTCCGATCGGGGTTTTCACTTCATAAAAACGTCGCCTAATGTTCTAGGTCGTCTCTGATACCAGTGAAGGGTTTGTTTAGCACCCTATGAAGAGTTTTGAAGCATCACATGTCCAAAAGTTTAAGTTTTTATTGTGCTAAACAAACACGCAAAGGAATCGATCCTAGAAAATTAAGGTTACGAAACTTTAAGCTAATAAAAGTTAGGGTTTAGAGACTACAACCTTTGTAGCTCCCTACGCTAGACTCCTCGGCTACTTGGGGGTTGAAAAAAAACTCCGCTTGAACTCCTCGACGTCACCGATGATCCATCCGGAGTCCGCTTTGTCCAAGCTAGCGACTTTCTCCGATCAAGTGAACGGAATCAAGTTAACACCCTAAACAAGTGGGCTATACTTGTGTAGAATGGTGTTGTGGTTCTCTTTCTCACTTCAAAATCCTAACTTGTTGATTATGTAGCTCACTACAAAAATCTAGAGAGCTATGAAGGAGGAGGAAGAAGATAATGGCAATATTGAAGAAGATGATAACTATCTCTCCTAAATGAAAATGGAAAAATATATCAATATATCTTTTCCATCTATCATCTCAAACCATGGTTGAATCATTATTGTACTAGAGTTAAAACACAAAAGGAAATTAACCAAAGGTTAAAAGGTGGGTGAGAATGGTTAAGTCAAAAGAAGAGTGTAGAAGAAAACAATAATGAACCTTTTATTTCCTTTTATGTTTAAATATAAATACAATAATAATTTATAAAAAATACCATGGTGTGAGTCTTATATTGCCACCATTTTCATATATATCCAACCATGATAAATGTATGTATGCATGTATGTATGTATACACATCCATATGTCCATGAAACTAGAATGAAAGAAAAACATACATGCATTCATACATCCATCCAACACAAGAAAATGATTTCTAGTGAGAAACTAATGGTTAAATGATAAATCAACACTTGATTTACCAATCCGGCCATATCTCATATGACCCCACCAAAAGCAAGCTGCCCGATCAATATACGGTATCCCATACGCGCATTTTAATCGGGTCCATGCGCATATCGCATACGCGCACCACAACGTTTCGCCTGGACTAGGAAACTCCATTGTGGGACTCTGAGACTCGTCAATACGCCGGCAGTGGGTGATGATCATATCAAGCACCCCCAAGCCGCAAGCGGTCAGCTAAACGTAACGGCCACCCGGGTATTGAGCGATCAGAAGAGAACAAGCGAACCTGCTACAACTCCCGTCGAGCCGATCGACGACACTTCCCGTACAGTCCGGTCTCCTCGTCTGATATGTCGCATATCAAGTCTAGGGGTGGTAAACGTCAGACCCCAATAACCGATAAGTCGTGCCGATGTGAGGCTCATAACGGGTCGAGAAACTACCGGTAACACTTACCAGCAAATCTCTGATCAGCCCTGGCCAGGGACTTCCCTGTTACGGCCAATCAAGCACAGCGCAACATCAACCCCCAATACCGGGAGAGACGAAACCCCTCCTATCGCTCATTGCCTCCATATGACTCGGGACTGTACCCAAAAACCACCGTTTTGCACGCCCTCATGGACGTGGTAAGGTGGAGATCAAAGCACAGTGGGAATCACACAAGACTCTATGACGATCTCGGGTCTACAGACTAAGCTGCACAAGTGTCACCTGAGAACTGCCATCTGACGTGAGGTATAATACCATCTGGGAGCTCTCGGCGAGTCCGTCCAGTGTACCCAGTCTCCACTGAGCACCCGTATACCATCTCTGATGTCAAACACCAATGGATATGGGATCATCCATCGCCCATCTCATGGGTCGAGAAGCGTATACGCTAGTCTACTCTGGTATATCGATGCCCCGTCTCGATACACCCACGACTAGGGACCTTGAAGGATGTACTTATGGACTACCATGTCCCCACTAGTATGATCTGCATCATAGTCCAGGTAGTCAAGTACACATCCTAAGGGCTTTACCAACATGTAACCATAAGACAGTTTAAAGAGACTAGTGTACATATTAAGATAAAGAGTAACCAGATAGCATACTATCATATCGAGCAAGAAAGTCATCTCTATATATGTCCAAGCATCCAATATAATATACATCATCTGTACAATACTGGCCTCTAGGGCATACATACAACTAACAGGCTTGACCCTTTTACGGCTGGACCGTTGGTACTGTGGCATGAAATGGATGTTTTTAAACTTATTTCAAGTGTTGAGCTGTTTCGCGAAAACTTGGGTGTTTGATTGTTCGATCGAAAAGTTTAACATTTTCTATTTATCTGGAATGTGATACAATATTTGGAATCCACAAGTAGTTATGAGATAACTAATTTGAATGTTATGAACGTAGCAGTTTAGTCTCGTTTGATCGGTTGCCACGGAATTTTGATGCGATCAAAAGTCCGTCGCAATCACGTAGCGTACGCGGATACTTGCCGGATAAACTTAATAGATATCCACGCCCCAGAGCCCCGACCAAGTGACTGTAGGAGAACCCCATCGCCAAAAGCGTCCGTTTGGGTGCTCGCGGCAGCGGTGTTCCGCCTTAGTGCACTTCGTCGACGGTATCGGGGGTGCGGCCGTCTACTAAAGTTTGCGACGAGCATTCGTACCGGATGTCGGGAATCTTGCTGAATTGCCTGACTTGATATTGAAAAGAGTTTTCGGTATTGAGACTAAAATGCGGGATTTATAATTGTTAGGCATGCGATGTCTAAGGAATTCATTTGGTTAGGCATGCGATGTCTAAAGGGGTTGCGGATTCCAACTGTTGTAGTTTTACACTTTCTTTTCTGCGACCGTAAGTGTAATATGTGATATTGCCGGTTTCGTTGCTATATGTCAACGACAATTGGGATGCGCATATTTACTTACGTTGATGACATCTGATGTTATGTGTTGCTGGATATGTTATATTGGATCGTCGCGTTTTGAATAGCCGGGTTTTTTTTTTGTGAGATGAGAGTTTTTATTTTCATTCATGTAAAATCAATTGTATGTAATATTCTTTTATTGGGGCACTTCCGGGTTGAGGTTGCTGTCACCTTTTGTATATTATTTACTTTTCCGCACTAGGATAGACCCAAGGAGGAGAGCACAAGTAACCGGGTTCTAGAGTCCAGTGGGAGACCAACTCGAGGAGTCGAGTCCGGGTCTCCTAACTCTAGAATTGGTAGGGTTGTTTGCCGCTCTCGTAGGGGTCTAGGGGTGTGGGTTTGGCTATTCATCGCAACCGTGGAATCCGTATTTTATACAGGCTCGTATTGAAAACACGGACGTCCTAGTATATCTAATGTTTCATATGTTTCTTCTGCTGCGATATCTGTGATGTGATCATTTGATATGTTGAGATTGATACTGTATATAGTATATGAGATTAACGGAGGAAAGAGGCCATAGGAGGGAATTCCCTCCTATGGCGTCGAAAAAATACCCCCTCCACCAATTTTTCCGACGATCGGCCCCCATCATCTTCATCGTCATCATTTAAGATGTGGGTACAACTTTTTCACCGTTGATTCTACAACTTTTTCACCGTTGATTTAGTGGGTTCAAAATTAACGGTTTACCGACAATAGAACTTTTTACATTGCTAAATCAACGGTGAAAAAGTTGTAGAATCACATGAAATTTGGTGTACCCACATCTTAAATGATGACGATGAAGATGATGGGGGCCGATCGTCGGAAAAATTGGTGGAGGGGGTATTTTTTCGACGCCATAGGAGGGAATTCCCTCCTATGGCATCTTTTCTCCATTATTCTCATAGTATATATGATATATTATATAGACGTTACTTATGTTTTACACCCGCGCTAGCCCTGCCCCGCTCTGCCGTTAGTTACCTAATCTAACGATGCACGAGGGGACATCGAGACGAATGCGGATGGCATAAGTGTACGTCGTATTTATCTGTGATATTTAGGTGATTTAAATGATGGGAATTCATTAATATGATTAATGAAATAAAAGAAACCTAAAAGATGTTGTGGAATCGAATTTTCGAAAACAGGTAGCTACAGTTCTTACTTTGCATCGCGGTGTTCCTTGTAGAACATCCTGCACCTTATTCGATAAGGAAAGGACCGGGATCCCTTCACCGGGAGTGACCCCTTTAGCAATGACTGGCAGATGCTACACCCCTCGGTTTGTATTTTGATTGCTTTTCTAGTTCTTGCTTTGCACAGTGATATATATGATATATCCTGCACCTCATTCGACGAGGAAAGAGCCGACGATCCCTTCACCGGGAGTGACCTCTTTAGCGAAACTAGTAAAAGCCTAAAAAACACTCCATTTTAAAATCATTTGATTCTACAACGATATCAAGTTCATTACGCAATAGGTTTTCAGAAAAACCTGTCGTAGCCCTCCGTCATTTCAGATAAGTCCTGCTTAGTATTCGTGCTGCATTTGTTGACCTTGTCAAGGCGCAGTGTGCGGTAGTTGACCAGTATTTATCTGCTTATGCATATGATGCAGATTGGATTAGGGTAGTCGTACGGCCTTGTTGACCTTGTCAAGGGTCGTGCGGGTGGGTTTAATTCAATCAAGAAATGACGGGTTGAACTTGACTTGCGGTCTATGGTTTGTTGACCTTGTCAAGGTCATAGATCGTTCGGGGCAAAATTATCGGGAATTTCAAGTGTTGAAATTTGCAATGAGATTGCATACCTTCTATGAGATAGTTGGATCCCGATACCCACTGCGAGTAATTATTACTCCTGGGAGAGTTTTACACATTACAATTAGGCAATCAAGTAGGTGTCTAGAAAGGTGTCAACGGGGTTATGCCTCTGGGAAAACGAGGTTTACTTTAATTAGGTCCATGCGAAAGTACGGGGAACCTCCCTCAAAGTACCGACACTGGCCTGGCTGAAAGATTGGCGAACTTGTAGCGTGTAATTAATCCCGGCTAGTCTTTCCTTTTAGGGTTTGAAGGAAGATTTGATAAAAACAGTGGGAGCCATCCTGATTAGATAAAATAATAACCAATCTAATCTTGCAAGAGCGCACGTAGAGTGTTTTCTTCTCTCTCTCTCCAGGTAGCGACCATGTCACGCCTTAATCAAGATAATAAAACGGATATATTGACCGAACCCGCTTGTTATACTGAGCTGGGGAACGTTGGTCCCGCTCCAACTTATAATTGTTATAAGACAGAGCAGGAAATTGGGGATTACTAGAATTCCCGTGCCGCCCAAACGAAGAAAGTGCATACCGATGCATCATCTTCGGGTGTGTTCATTACACAGAACTGTTTTTCAGTATCCTCTGCGTCCTGGGTATCTGATACCGGATCAGGATCCCAGATATGTAATATATTACATGGGCTACAGAAAGGTAGAGAACTGAAAACGGGTGATAAGTTTCATGAGACAGAAAACGGTGCAAGTGTTGCAGCCAGGTCTGTTGGTCACTGTCACCCTGTATTACCTGAATACATTGATTCTGAACAAATGTCATTAGATACCGAACCTGATATACAAAATCATATCAGTCTCTTTATTAGTAAAGAAAGGATATAATTTTGTATTGTTGGATAATGTTTTGAACATTTCCTATATCAAGAGTTGATCGGTTCAGTCACGTTATCTAAAAGCATTAATGTTCTAAATCAAACTACAGTTCTTAGTATACAGAACACACACAAGAGGAAGAGTTCAGAAATGAACGAATCTTTCTTGAGGCATTGTAGACTAGGTCATATCAATGCGACCCGACTAGCTGAAGTTACATTAAGATGCATATTTAAATTATTTTGAATTTACATCTTGTGAAACTTGTCAGTCATGTCACAGAGATAAGATGACCATAGCTCTGTTTATTGGAAATAGAGAAAGAGTTAGTGAACTCTTGGGATGATACATATTGATGTATGAAGGTCCCCTGTCTACAAATGCCAAGACCGGTTCTTTGTACTTCATTAAATTCTCTGATGATCTCTCGAGATTCAGACATATGTTCCTGTTAAAACACAAGTCCGAAGCTTTTGAGATATTCACAGAATATAAGTTAGAAGTAGAGAACCAACAATGGGTATAAGTATTATGTCCTTTGATGTGATCAGGGAGGAGAATACTTGAGCACGGGATTCCTGGACTATTCTAAGAATAAGATTCTCTCTCAGCATTACTCCTCCGTATACACCATAGCACGATGGTATATCGGGGCGGAGCAATACCACCCTATGTGATATGGTGTTCTCTATGATGAGTACTACTGAGTTTCCTATTTCCTTTTACGGAGTTATGCACTTATGAAGTTGCATACCTATTGAATAGGGTTCCGATCAAATCAGATGCATACCATTTCATATGAGATATGGAAAGAGAAGAGCTCATCTCTTAAGTCAGTTAAGATTTGGGGTTGTCCGGCCTATGTCTAAAAAGCATAATCCGGACAAGCTCGAGGCAAAGTCAGTTCTGTGGAAGTTTGTTGGATATCCCAAGCATTCGCAAGGGAATATCTTCTACCTAACCGAGGAATAAAAATGTTTTGTTTCTCAGCATGCCACCTTTATGAAAGGGAATTTCTTGTGAAGAAATAAGTGGACATGAGGTAGAACTGGAAAGATTTCCAGCTATACAAACTGCAGCTGCTGATTTGGTAGAACCAAAGGATTCAATAGCAACCAACGAACCCCAGCCTCTCTGCCGATCTAGTAGGGTTCCTCACCCACCTGAGAGATACTTCGGTTTCTCTATGACAGTGGGAGCGAGGATTGCATCATGAGATGATGACCCAACTAGTTTCGAGCTGGCCATCAGGAGTGG
The DNA here is from genome assembly GCA_030015575.1 of Agapanthus africanus. Taxonomy (NCBI): domain Eukaryota; kingdom Viridiplantae; phylum Streptophyta; class Magnoliopsida; order Asparagales; family Amaryllidaceae; genus Agapanthus; species Agapanthus africanus. The sequence continues at coordinate 887,480,534 of JASDDO010000024.1, read as the reverse complement.
GACTCTGTAAGAATGGCTGGATGCTTATCGATCTGAGATGGAATTCTTATACACCAACAAAGTATGGACTTTGGTTGCTTTATCTGAAGGGTTAAATACCCATCAGGAGCAAGTATATCTTGAGAAGATTACTTGGTGTACATGGAAAAGTTGAGACTTTCAAAGCTAGACTTGTTAAATATTTGCATCATTGACTAGGTATGGATTATGATGAAACCTTTTCCGGTGGCTATGCTTAAGTCCATCCAGATCCTACTTGCCACGGCTACATACCATGACTACGTTATCTGGCGGTTGCGTGTCATGACTGCTTTTCTAAATGATGATTTAGAAGAGAGAGTCTGTAAGTACACAGTCAGAGGGCTTCGTAGACAGTGGGAGCAGCGGAAACGTGTGCAAGATGTTTTATGTGATAAAGCAGGCATCGCGGAGTTGGAACATCTATTTTGATGAGTTAGTCAAAGAGTTTGACATCATCAAAATGGTAGATGAACCTTGTATATACAAAAAGGTAGTAGGGAGTATGCTGGTGATCCTCGTAGAGTACGTGGATGACATACTCTTGATAGGGAAGGAGTTTCCTATGCTACGCTCGGTCAATCTCCGCTCATAACAAGGATTCTCCATATAGGATCAAAGTGATACCTACTAAATCCTGGGTTTTGGATCTATGAGATAGATCTAATTGGATGTTAGGATACTCACTAATTGTAGTGAGATGGTATCAATTGATCCTGGGGAGAATCACTGGAAAGGTTCCTGGGTGATAAGGATGACTGAATGTCAGTCACAGGCATTGTCTTTACCCTCAGTAAAGGGACGGTATGTTGGAAGAGTTCCAAGCTAGATACCGTGGCATACTAGACGATAAAAGCTGGATACATCGCTACCAAAGATGCTACCAAAGATGCTACCAAAGAGGCAGTCTGGGTGTATATTAGTTCATAAAATGAACTTCGTTCCTCCCATTGTGTGACAATGGAGTTGTGGCTTATGCCAAGGAACGCCCGTCCCATCAGTGATCCAGACATATTCTAAGGCAGTGTCACCTGATCGTGGAGATGGTTGATCTCCAGGGGATCGAGGTTAGGAGAGAAGACTCAGAGGAAAACACGGCGGATCCACTCACAAAGGCCTTTTCCCAGATAGAGACTTTTATGGGATGGTTGAGTATGAGATACTACAACCACTGCTATCTGATGGCCCTAGTGCAAGTGGGAGATTTTTAGTTATATGTATGCCCTAGAGACCATTACTATACATAGGATGTATATTGTAGTGAATGCTTGGACATATATAGGGATGAATTTCTTGCTCGATATGATAGTATGCTATCTGGTTACTCTTTACCTTAACGTGTACACTGATTGTCTCTCTGTTACATGTTGGTAAAGCCCTTAGGATGTGTACTCGACTACCTGGACTATGATGCGGATCATACTAGTGGGGACATGGTAGTCCATAAGTACATCCTTCAAAGTCCCTAGTCGTGGGTGTATCGAGACGGGGCATCGATATACCAGAGTAGACTAGCGTGTAGCTTCTCGACCCATATAGATGGGCGACGGATGATCCCATATCCATTGGTGTTTGATATCAGAGATGATATACGGGTGCTCAGTGGAGACTGGGTACACTGGACGGACTCGCCGAGAACTCCCAGATGGTATTATACCTTACGTCAGATGGCAGTTCTCTAGTGATACTGGTGCAGGTTAGTCTGTAGACCCGAGATCGTCATAGAGTCTTGTGTGATTCCCACCGTGCTTTGATTTCCATCATACCACGTCCAAGAGGGCGTGCAAAAAGGTGGCTTTTGGGTACAGTCCCGAACCACATGGAGGCAATGAGCGATAGGAGGGGTTTCGTCTCTCTCGGTATAGGGAGTTGATGTTGCGCCGTGTTCGATTGGCTATAACAGGAAGTCTTTGGCCAAGGATGCTTTAGGGATTTACTGGTAAGTGTTACCAGTAGTTTCTCGACCCGTTATGAGCCTCATATTGACACGACTTATCGAGTTATTGGGGTCTGACGTTTACCACCCCTAGACGAGATATGCGACATATCAGACAAACAGACCGGACTGTACGGTAAGTGTTACTGGTTGGATTCACAGGAGTGTGAGCGGGCTTGCTCGTTGATCTTCTGATCGCTCAATACCAGGGTGGCCGTTACGTTAAGCAGACCGCTTGCGGCTTGTGGGTGTTTGATATGATCATCACCTACTGCGGGTGTATTGACGAGTCTTTAGAGTCCTACACAGAGGTTTCCTGGCTCAAGCGAAATGAAATAGGAGCGCATATGAGATATGTGCGGGACCGAGAATAATACCAGTATGTGATACTGAATTCTATTCTCGCGATTTGTATCATCGGTCGGTTATATGTGATATAGCCGGGTTACCGAATCAAGTGTTGATTCGATATATTGATACACTTTATATTAGTCGGTTATATGCGATATGACCGGATCGTTAAATCAAGTATTGATTTAATGATTTAATGTATAATTATATATTTGATATATTACTTTACATTAACTAGTATTGGTTCGCTTAAGATTGATTTTCTCACTTGATGTGCACAAGTTGTATATGTGATATATTTTTGTGCACTAGATTGTACCATGTTTGATGATACATGCAAACTTGGGTGTGTGTATGACTTACACATGTTTAGTTAATGGTTTAGGGTTTTTGTTTATTTTTGTGAAATAAAATGGTGGCTCTCATTGTCTTTACTTGAAGCTTCATGAAGCTTTCAAGCATCTTTGACAAAGTCTACCATTTTATTTTGCATGACACTTTTACTAACCTAACCATTAACTTAAACTAGGGTTTAGTCTCTACAAAGGTTAAAACTCACCCATGGTTGCAATATGATAGACTTCACTTGAATTTTCTTTTCACATAATTCATTTTCTTTTCTTCTTCTTCTTCTTCATGAAGTGAAGAAAGTATGCTAGAAAATTTCAAGTGTTGAAATCAAGTGAGAAATCCAAATCCAAAGTGAACCCACTTCCTATTTCTTCATCCTCTACCATTTGCCATGTTGTATAGGGTGTTTTCTTCACAAGGTTCATGACCAAGTGAATATGGAGCTTGAGTCGCCTCGACGTAGATCATCTTCGGCATCGAAGTCAACGACCTAGCCTAATTATTTCTCCGACGAAACCATCACTAGAGTCCGGGATTCCGATGATCGCAGCGGAGGGACGTCATCACGGAGCTAAAGAAGTGGAGGACCGGATCTACAAAGGTTGTAATCCCTTTCACTTACTAGTAAAGTTGTTTGCTAGCTTATAGTTTCGCCTATCCTCTAGTTAACGATCTCGGTTAGGGTTTCTCGGCACCTAAAAATTTGAATTTGGCATGGTAGATACCTTGTGGAACCTCTTGAGTGTGCCTAGTAACCCTACAATGTTAACCCAAACCAAATCAAACCAACAACCTCTGCGGCGGAATCATGCTCCATTCCAGAATATACCCCGTGTTGAAATCATGCTTCGCCTCGGGATATCTACCTTCCCTGCCGGAATTATGCTCCACTTCGGAATCAAGTCAACCAGCAAGCTCTGCGTCGGAATCATGCTTCATCTCAGAGTGTGCACCCCGTGTCGAAATCATACTTCGCCACGGTGTATCTGCCTTCCCTATCGAAATTATGCTTTGTCTCGGAATCAAGTCAGCCAACAAGCTCTGCGCCGGAATCATGCTCCGTCTCAGAATGTACCCCGTGTCGAAATCATGCTTCGCCTCAGAGTATTTGCCTTCCCTGTCGGAATTATGCTTCGCCTGGGAATCAACCTCTGCTTCGAAATTATGCTTCGGTCAGAATGTTTGCCGCTCATTGGAATGATGCTCCGATCCCTTGAATCATGCTCCGCCCTTCGGAATGATGCTCTGATCCCTTTGGAGTCATGCTCCGCTCTTCGGAATGATGCTCCGACCTTGGAATTATGCTCCGCTCATCGGAATGATGCTCCGATCCCTGGAATCATGCTCCGCTCTTCGGAATGATGCTCCGAGTCCCGGAATGATGCTCCGATCCCTGGAATCATTCTCCGCTCTTCGGAATGATGCTCCGAACCCTGGAATCATGCTCCGCTCATCGGAATGATGCTCCGATCCCCTGGAATCATGCTCCGCTCACCGGAATGATGCTCCGATCCCCTGGAATCATGCTCCGTTCTTCGGAATGATGCTCCGATCCTTGGAATCATGCTTCACTCATCGGAATGATGCTCTGATCCTTGGAATCATGCTCCGCTCTTCGGAATGATGCTCCGAACCCTGGAATCATGCTCCGCTCATCGGAATGATGCTCCGATCCCCTGGAATGATGCTCCGCTCATCGGAATGATGCTCCGATCCCCTGGAATCATGCTCCGCTCATCGGAATGATGCTTCGATCCCTTGGAATCATGCTCCGCTCATTGGAATGATGCTCCGATCCCCTAGAATCATGCTCCGCTCATCGGAATGATGCTTCGATCCCCTGGAATCATGCTCCGCTCTTCGGAATGATGCTCCAATCCTTGAAATCATGCTCCGCTCATCAGAATGATGCTCCGATCCGTGGAATCATGCTCCGCTCATCGGAATGACGAATCATGCTCCCCGAGGGATACTCCGACGCTGAAATTATGCTCCGCGAATCAGAATGATGCTCCGATCCCCGGGGATCATGCTCCCCGGGATGATGCTCCGCCCCCGGAATGATGTTCCAGCTCGAAGTACAGCTTCAAGATCTATCAATTTCATGCACACAACTCAAATGTGCGGTGTGCATTTATTGATGGAGGGCAATTTGTTGGGGTAAAAATTTGCACCCCGATTGACCGAGTCAAAGTCAAGGTCAACCCCCAAGATAGGTGGGCCCAAGCCCAGGTCAAGCGGGCCCATGCCCAAGTCGAGCCCGCGGCCAGCCTCCCCATGCCAACAACAAAATCATGTAATAAATAATTTTTATGTGATTTTTTTATACATGCATGTAAGCAAAATGGGCATAAAGCCAATATTTTGTAAGCCCATGGCTTATGTGCAAAAATGAAATGGCACATGAGCCATGGGATGGGCAAAATGCCATTTTTGCAAAGCCCAAGGGGCTATATGTAAATATGTAAGCCTATATATGGCAAAATGATGATGAATAAAGGAATACTTTTCATTCCCCCAAAAACTAGGGTTCTTTGTGCCTCCTGCTCCTTCTCCAAGGTTCTAAACCTTCTCATTTCTTTTGAATTAAATCAAGAGTTTTACTCTTTCTTTTTCCAAAACTAAGTAGTTTTCCACCACAAAACCCACAAAGGGGAACTCAGATCTCCCATCAGATCTCAAAAGGGTGTGATTTTTAAAATCTCCTACTTCTTGATCTTCAAGATCCGGCCAAACAACAGGAGGAAGAAGAAGAACCCTCTTCATCAGCTTTAAAACATCCTAGGAGTTTAACTCCATACATACATACATACATACATATATATATATAATAAATATTTCCTTTCTGAAGCATAGCTTCTGGTTCTGGGACTAAAAGCCCATTTCTCTCGCCGGCGCCCAAGCGCTCAAGCGCCGAGCGCCCACGTGCCGACACGTGGCGCGCTAGCGCTCGAGCGCCCATGTGCCGACACGTGGCGCGCTTGCGCTCCAGCGCCCAGCGCTCAAGCGCAAGGCGCCTACGTGCCGACACGTGGCGCGCTTGCGCTCCAGCGCCCAGCGCTCAAGCGCAAGGCGCCCACGTGCCGACACGTGGCGCGCTTGCGCTCCAGCGCCCAGCGCTCAAGCACAAGGCGCCCACGTGGCGCGCTTGCGCTCCAGCGCCCTATGCTCAAGTGCAAAATGCCCACGTGCCGACACGTGGCGTGCTTGCGCTCAAGCGCCCAGCGCAAGCGCAAAACGCCCGTGTGCCGACACATGGCGCGCTTGCGCTCCAGCGCCCTGCGCTCAAGCGCAAAGCGCCCGTGTGCCGACACGTGGCGCGCTTGCGCAAAGCGCCCGCATGCCGACACGTGGCGCGCTTGCGCTCCAGCGCCCAGCGTTCAAGCGCAAAGCGCCCACGTGCCGACATGTGGCGCGCTTGCGCTCAAGCGCCCAGCGCTCAAACGCAAAGCGCCCACATGCCGACACGTGGCGCGCTAGCGCCTGAGCGCACAGCGCTCAAGACGCTGACCCCACGCATCCTTTGGATGCCCTTTCCCTTTCTTTTATATATATATATGTATATATAAATATATATACACACACACATACTCTACAACACTCTCCTTCCCCCAAAATTTTTTGGGTTGGGGCGCTGCCCCGCACCCAGCAAGGGGGCTGCTAGCCCCCTTGACCCCCAGCCCGCTATCCGGGTAGCGGGACCCCCGTAAAAACTCTGCGTGGCTCCCGATATATCCAAGCCCCCCTCCAAAACAAAACACACGTACACTGCACATTGAGTTCGCATGACCAGTTTAACCCGTCAATCGTAGGTTCTCTCGCTCCAAAGGCGGGGGGTAATTAACGGCAGCTTAGTCCGCGGCTGCCGGAGATTCGGATCCCCACAATCAATAAAACCCGCCCTACCCTAGGAAGGGGGAATCTGTAGTACGCCTGACAAGCGCGCGCGTATTCCCATCTCAATGGGGTGACGAAAAACACCCTACATCCATGCTTAAGTATTCCCTTTTCCGATCAGATCGAAGGACTTAATATTTTTACCCATCTGGTTCTAAATTTCAAGTTTATATTCCTTGAATTTCTTAAAAGTTTCAGACTTGTGTTTCAACAGGAACATATGTCCGAATCTTAAAAGACGGTCAATGAATATAATGAAGTACGAGAAACCATCCCTGACATGTGTAGACATAGGATCGTATACATCACCATGTATCAGTCCGAAGAGTTCAATAACTCTTTTTCCATTTCCAGTAAACGGAGTATTGGTCATTTTACCTTTGAGACAAGACTGGTAAGTATCATAAGATGAAAATTCGAACGGATTCAAATATTCATCCTTATACAACTTAGCTAGTCGTGTCGCATTGATATGACCTAGTCTACAAAGACACAAGAAGGATTCGTTCATTTCTGAACTACTCCTCGTGTGTGTGTTCTATATATTTTGAACTGTGGTTTAATTTAGAACATATATGCCATTACATAACGTGCCTGATCCAATCAACTCTTGATTAAGGAAAATGTTCACAACATTATTCTGCAATACAAAATTATATCCTTCTTTAACTTAATAAAGAAACTGAAGTAATGTTGTATATCAGGTTCGACATGTAATAATATTTGTTTAGAATCAATGTATCTATCATTTGGTAATACAAGGTGATATTTGCCAACTGATTTGGCTGCAACAATTGCACCATTCTCTACACTTAGAGACATATCACCTGATCCTAGTTCTCTACCTTTCTGTAGCCCGTATAACAAATTACATATGTGGGATCCTGATCCGGTATCTCATACCTAGGACATAGAGGATGCTGAGAAACAGCTTTCGGTAACGAACACACTCGAAGAATATGCATCAACAAGCTTTTTCCTCGAATGGGTGGTATGGGAATCCTGGTATTCCCCTATTTCATGCTCAGACTTATAACAATTATAAGATAGAGGGAACCAACGTTCCCCAGGTCAGCATAATAAGTAGGTCTGGTCAATACATCCATATTATTATCTTGATTAAGGCATGTCACGGTCGCTATCAGGAGAGAGAGAGAAGAAAACACTTAGCGTATGCTCTTGCAAGATTAGATTGGTTATTATTTTATCTAATCAGGATGGCTCCCAATGGTTTTATCAAATCTTCCTTCAAACCCTAAAAGGTAAGACTAGCCGGGATTAATTACACCCTACAAGTTCGCCAATCTTTCGACCAGGCTAGTGTCGGTACTTTGAGGGAGGTTCCCCGTGCTTTCGCACGGACCAAATTAAAATAAACCTCTTTTTCCCACGGCGTAACCCCGTTAACACCTTTCTAGACACCTACTTTGATCAGCTAATTGTAATGTGCAAAACTATCCCAGGGGTAACTCTTACTCGCAGTGGGTATCGGGATCCAACTATCTTATAGAAGGTATACAATCTCATCGGAAATTTCAACACTTGAAATTTCCGATAATATTTTGCCCCTGGTGGCTCATGACCTTAACTATGGTCAACAAATCACAAGCACTAGTCAAGTTCTATCCGTCATTTCGTGATTAATTAGACCCACTCACATGACCCTTAACTATGGTCAACAAAGTCACATGACTGTCCTAATTAATCGCATCATATGCTGTGTAGGAAGACATCACTTAGCTACCGTACACTGCGTTTTAACTATAGTCAACAAACGCAGCACGAATATTAAGTACTCCACTTCCTAAAATGACGGAGGTTTATGACAGGTTTTTAAGAAAACTTTTTGCGTAATGAACTTGATATCATTGTAGAATCAAGTGATTTTGAAAAGGGGTGGTTTAATCTCCGCTTTTAAAATCGAGTTTTTCAAAATAAACCGAGTGGGTGTAGCATGTGCTGGCTTTTGCTAAAGAGGACACTCCCGGTAAAAGGATCTAGGCTCTTTTCTCATCGAATGAGGTGCTGGATGTTCATCAAGGAACACCACTATGCAAAACAAGAACTAGAGCTACCGGTTTTGAAAATTTGATTCCACAACATCTTGGGTTTCTTTCCTTTTCATTCATCTCATCAATGAAATCCCATCATTTATGCTTCCCAAGCATCACAGATAAAGAAACGAAAATAGAACGTACGCTTATGCCATCCGCATTCGCCATAGTGTCCCGTTATGCACCATTAGATTACTTAACTAACGGTATAGCGGGGCGGGACTAGGGCGGGTGCAAAACATAAGCAACGTTTATTATATATCATATATATAATAATCACATTCGTCTCAGCATATAAAGTGATCACATCACAGAATATCAGCAGCAGAAGTCCACATATGAAATATTGGATATATTAGGAATTCCGTGTTTTAAATTAATCCAGTAAAAAACACGGATTCCACGGTCGTGATTGTTGGCAATAGTGCTCTCAAGTCACTTATTGGATCACATGCATGTGATTGCAATGATTGAGAGAGGACCTATATCGGTAGAACATTTTTACTCGAGATAATAGTATGCTATCTGGTTTGTCTTTATCATCGTGTACAACTTCAGGTGACATTACATATCACTATTACATGTTGATAGAGCCCATAGGATTCTTGCTTGACTACCAGCAGTATAATGGCGATCATATACGCGAGAGTTGGGTGGTCTATAAGCACATCCTTAAAGTGTCCCCAGTCGTGGGAGTTTCGAGACTGGGCATCGATACTCCAAGAGTAGACTAATGTATACGGATCAAGACCCCGACGAGGGGCGGTGGCCAGTCTCACAAGCCATTGGTGTTAGTTGGTTCACCTAAGATGTATACATGTGCTCATTGGGTTATGAGTACACCGAACGGACTCGCTGGGAACATGCTAGTTGGTATTATACCTATTGTCAGATAGCAGTTCCCTAGTGACATGTGTACAGGTTAGTCTATCGACCTGAGATCGTCATTTTTCTCGTGTGAGTTGCCACTGTGCTTTGATTTCTACCCTACCATGGCTCAAAGGAGTCGTGCAAACAGGTTTTAATTGGGTACAGTCCCGAGCCACATGGAGGCAGTGAGCAGATCGTCAGGGGATTCGTCTCTCCCGGTATTGGGGGTTGATGTCGCGTTATGCACGGATGGCCATCACCAGAAATCCTCGGCCGGGGTAGACGAGAATTACCGGTCTAGGATCGGTAGTTTCTCGGTTGGTGATAGGTTTCATGCCGACACTAAATGTCAAGTTATCAGGAGTCTGACTTTATCCACCCCCGTAGACTCGATATGCGATACTCATAGACGAATGGACCAGACTGTACAGATATTGTCACTGTCAGGCTCAGTAGGGTTTCAGGATGAGTTTGCTCGTCGGCCTCTCTTTCGCTCAATACCTGGGTAGCCATTACGTACAGCCAGTGCCACAGACATGCTTGTGGTTAAACCCACTGCCAACGTATTGACGAGTCTTTAGAGTCCCACACAGAGGGTTTCCCTGGTTCGGACGAAACGTTGTAGAGGCCGTATGGTTTTATGGTAGGGTTCGATCATATATGTCACGCCCCACTTCCCGGTATACGGGCAGAGAACGCGACGAGGCTGCTACGTATTTACTCTGAAGTAAATACGCTAAGCGTAACTAAGCAATATAAAAGAAATGTACACAAGAGAAAAATGTAATGAAACGACAACTTTATTTATTAACATTCATTTTACAATACATGGAAAAGTAAATACATGGGATAAAGCGATGCCGAAACAGTGGTGATTGGTTCGAAAGAGTGTTTGTAGTAGTTTAACCGCAATCAGAACGGTGTCGCGCGTAGCTAGACCGAGGTGAGTACGGGTCGTCCTCAAGGAAACGTTGAATGTTTTACTCTTACATTAGATGTGTTGAGAAAGGGGAGGAGGAAGGATAAAGAATATTGTAAAATGGTTGTAGGATCTAGATCTACGTTAAACAAGAATGCAAAATATAGATCTAGATTAACTATGGATGTAAGTTTATATAAGAAGAGGGCTTGTAGGGTTCATTAGGATTTAGTAGTTATGGATGATTAATTAAAAATTACTCTTTTTATCGTTTAATAGATTTAAAACTAGAACGACGATGATGCATGTAGATTAGGGTTTCTGGACGGAAAAGGAATCCCACTCTTAACCCTTGTCTCGACACGGAACTTCGTTCATATCTAGCATTTACCAAAACAATCATTAATCTAATCTCTAATCGCGGTCGAGACTAACAATGAATTGTTAGCGCGCCCGATTAGGATGTTAATGATTCTTTTGATAAAGTTTATAAACTTTATAGGACTTAAAAAGAGTTTAGAGATGTTCATCATCCATTAGCCTACCCTAATCCTACGAACCCTAACAAGCGGAGAATTACTCGCACATGGGGAGAAAAAGAGATGGAGAGAAATTGCATAATTAAATTACGAAGAAATAGAATAAGAAAAAGAAAGCTACCTTTATTAATCAACAATATTCATTACACTTTGATTCCTTAGAAAATGATTATAAAGACTAGTTTGCTTCTCGATCTCTTCCAAGGAGGTAGACGAACAGTTGATGATCAATCTGGATGCGTGAGCCGTCTTGGACTTCGTGATCGCGTCGAGTTGATCATTTTTCCAAGAGGCTCTCGGTCTTTATTTATAGTCCCAAAGCCAGAAATTTAGATGCCTAAATTGGGGAATAGTAGTTAAGATCCCACCAGAAAAATTCCAGCCCCTAATTCTTCTTCCACGCGGCGGATCCGCGGCCAACAGGGGCTTTGGCCGCGGATCCGCGGCTCCTTGATCTGGACCGTCGATTTGGTTCCCTTGGTTTTTCTTCTCATGACATGTGTAGATCTCTGGAACCTTCAGAATTTGGAAATCTTTTCTTTTCTTCTGCCAGAATTGATTTCTTAATTTGCTTTCTTAATTAGGCACGTTTGCTCTTAACAACTTTGATTCTCTTGATTTTTAGCCCTGAAAAATTCTGCACAATCTTAACAAATAATATTAGTGGATTTTTGTTTTATTGAGATATTAATTTTATCATGAAGATTTAGTCAATGGTATTTTAGCATACATTTTCCTACCAAATGTTAATTATAATATATCAACACATGAAAATAGTCTTTTTACAGATAAACCCTCCTATGTATGATATATTATAATAAAGACCTTTTTTTAATATAGAAATAGTAGGAAAAATATAATAACAAATGTGCAATTTTATCAACTGAACAAATACCCCTAAACTTATCTTTGATCGTCCCGAGCAAACTAGTTTATTCAAGAGAAAGAGAAAAAGAAAGGAGAAAACTAAGCACATTTTCGTAGGCAAACACGATTGCACTGAGCACGTGCAACAAGCCGTTAAACCTCTAGGTGTCCCTAGTAGGAGGAGTGTTGTCTCCTGAGGGTTTTCAGCGGATTACACCCACAAAATCCTATAATAAAAGAGAGATGGTGAAATTTATATATAAAGATAAGAACCATAAAAGATATACTTTGAAAATTTAGAATTTCCAACTACACTAGCTTTTCAGTTGTCATGAGCCCTATCTTAATAGTCATGAAAAGATGTTAGAAATCACATCATCACTCAATAAAACATCGTCTTTATTCTTCATTCCTACCTTTCATCCAAATATCGATCATATAACCCTACGTGTGTGTAATGGACATCCCTATACTCGGAGAATTCAATTCAAGCTATCATACTCTTGTCCATCTACTTCAGCACTTTTTAATTTGATAAATATTTAGATTTGCTCACACATTTTCATGCGACCGTTAATACTTCTTGAGGTACTAACCGACCGATTACTTATGTGCTTGCTGATTAGGTGATAGTATTTTACTCGTCTTGCACCACCTAAGGCTTAGCAGTGACTCCCAAACCAGTTGGTCTAAGGCACTAGGTGATGAAGCACCCTTGCTATATTTTTTTATTGCTGCCTTGGCGATAACAAAACCAGTGTTCATTTTTTTCTTTTCACCATTTTTATATTTTCTTCATTTTTTATTTTTTTTATTTCCTTCATACTTTGGCTTTTAGACAAGAGCATTTCAAGGTATCCTCTACTATCCCGAGTTTCAAGACGTGTGTAAGTGCATATAGTAGGGTTTCAATATTCAAATGTTTGGCTTCCAGAATAGAAATTATTTTTCAGACTTATTTTTATCCTCAGATTAGTGACTTCCTTCATCTTACTAACCCTTGGGACAACAGCTGATAACTACTTATTACTAGTTCGTTTAAGAAAACTTATAATTTTCTTGGTTTTCTTAAACTATTCCTATCTTTCATATATAATTTTTCACTTTCTATTCTTTTATTATAAAAGAAAATTTTTTAAAATTTTTGAAAATGTTGTGCTTATGCAAAATATGATGCAAATTGATGTGTAAATAAGCACAAACCTCCTCCAAACCTGTTTACAGCAGTGTCCTCACTGTTGTTATCCGTTAAGCTCAAAAAACCTGTAGACTTGGGAGGAGAAAGGGGACAAGAAATAATGAAAGTGAAATCCTCCCCCAAACTTCTTTTTGGCTCACAATTTTGTAAAAATCATTTTCTTTCAAGAGCCAAAATATACCCCCCAAACTTGAGTTAAACAATGTTAATCTTTTTAAAATCATACGGGGGGGTCAAGGTTATTGGTCAATGCCAAGCTTTGCAAAGACCAAAAGTCAACACCAACCATTCAAAAATTTTATCGAAGAAGCACCAAGGTTGGTGGAAGAACATGTCACCTTTCGACGTGAAGAAGTGGGGAGGTGATAAGAGGTGTAATGGAAAAGGATTGCGTCTCAATTTGGAGAGACGACACAGGATAGTGATGATGGATTATTCGCATTATCGTGATTGTCCAGAAGAAGGGGTGGAGGTTCAATTTCTTTATCTTGGAGTTGATTCATCCCAACACCCGTATCTTTTAAAAATGCGAGTTCATCAGCGAAAATTTCCTCAAAGCTTTCATCGATACCCCGAAGAATAATGTCATCAGGAAAAATAGGGTGATCGTCAGACTCTATAAAAAGTTCCTCATCAGCGTTAGATGTTGACCCGGACAACTCGGTGGAAGAGTACATGGTTGGGTCAAACAACAACATATGAAAAGAGTCAGTATCATGAGGTTGATCAAATTCGCTGCTGTCGACATCCATTAATTCGACAGAACACACATAAGCATAGGGTTCGGAGGGTTCACTTCCCAACTTGTAAATGTTAAGCTCAATTGACTTCTTTCCAAAGGATAGAGTCACAGAGTCGTTTCTATAATTGATTACTGCGTTGGAAGTGGCCAAAAAGGGTCGACCGAGTATCACCGGGATTTGATTTCGTAGGTTCGTTACAGGTTGTGTATCTATAATGATAAAGTCCACAGGGAATATAAATTCCCCGACTTTAATTAACACATCCTCCAGCTCACCCCTAGGTTGGGTAATAGATCGATCGGCCATCTGAAGAGTGCAATGCGCAGGTTTTAACTCTCCGATCCCTAATTGCTCATAAACAGAATACGGAAGCAAGTTAACACTAGCACCTAAATCGAGTAAAGCACGATTGATATTTTTACCCCCAATAGAAATAGAAATTGTAGGACTTCCGGGGTCCTTTCGTTTCTTGGGTAGTTGTTGTGTAAAAGCAGTGCTCACATTACTCGCAAGAAAAACTTTTTTAGGTACTTGAACTTTTCTCTTCCTGGTGCACAAGTCCTTTAAGATTTTTGCATATGACGGAACTTGTTGAATAGCATCTACGAGAGGAATGTTTATGTTAACTTGCTTAAAAATTTCCACAATTTTCTCCATTTGTGGACTTGGTCTGTTGCCCCTTAACCTGTTTGGATAAGGTGCTTTATCAATAAGGGTTTGGTCCAACATTGAAGAGGATTGTGGGGATGGAGTGGATCCCAGAATTGGAGTGGGGATCGTTTTAGGTAGATTCGAGGTAATGGGCGAAGGGTTCGAGCCTTGGGGAAAACAGAGAATAGGCTCGGATGAAGGTGGGAGACTAGACGAATTAGGGGAAGAAGAAGAAGCTGGGGTATCATTGGTGTCACTAACATCAAATTGCTCACCCACTCGGTTATTCAATACTTTTCTTGATCTCAACGTAGTGATGGCATTCACATTATGATTTTGTAAATGGCCAGGATTCGGTAGGGGTTGAGATGGGAGTTTCCCTTTCTCTCTCGCATTCATTGCGGCGTTCAACTGTGCAATTTGGTTTTCTATTGATTTAATACTCTCACCGTGGGAGGCAGAGTTTTTCTGTATGGTATCAATCGAAGATTTCATATCAGCCGACATTTGAATGGTATGTTTCATAAACATATCCAAAGTTTGTGCGAGTGAAGAGTTGTCAGTACTGGCCACTTGTGGTGTAGATGTGTTGGCCGGATTTTGAAAATTTTGTGACTGAAAGGGGAGCTGACTTTATGGTTGTGGTTGCTGTGGTGGAGGTCTTTGATAATTGTTTTGTTGGTTTTGGTTCCAAGCAAAGTTAGGATGATTCCTCCATCCTTGATTGTATGCGGAAGACTAAGGATCGTTTTTAGGTCGCTGCTGAAAAGCAGCATTAGTTTGAAACGATGCATTCATAGGACATTCTTCCGTTAAGTGTGAAGGATCTGAACAGCAACCACAGACGGTCTTGGGAAGCGTGACCTGATTTAGAGAGAATGATGAGAACTTTTTCTCAATAGCGTCGAGTTTCTTCTGTATCGCTGCCATTTCGGTTTTTACTGCGATGGAAATATCGAGCTGATGAATACTTCCCTTAGAAGAAGGTGGTCTTACGCTTTCCTACTGCAAAGTGTTTTCAGTGAGATCTTCCAGATATTTCCACGCTTCTCCGTCATCTTTAAACATGAAATTGCATTAACACATTGTTTCAAGCATCTGCTTTGTCGCTGGATTAATGCCCTCATATATAATTCGACATAAATCCCATCTATTGATTCCATGATGAGGACATTGGACAAGCAGATCTTTGAAACGTTCAAAGCACTTCCAAAATGGTTCATTGGGAAGCTGGCTAAACTGGTTGATCTCGCTCCAAACACGGGCGGTCTTATGGTTTGGGTAAAACTTCTTAAGAAATGCTATTACGAATTCATCCCAATTAGTGATAGAGTGTGCGGCAGTATTATAAAGCCATTTTTCTGCCAAGTCGCACAGTGTGAATGGGAGAAGAAGCAAGCGTATAGCATCCACAGTCAATTGTGAAGTACCCATCATTGCGCATACGTTTTCGAATTTGGTGATGAAAATGTACGCGTCTTCCGACTCAAGCCCGTGAAATTTGGGCAGCAGATTGATGTAGTGGGGTTTAATTTCGAAATTATCCCCGTTAGCTGGTGGAATGGATAGACAAGTGGGAAGAGGACCACGGATAGGATAGCATCTCTCTTGGAGAGAGATGCGCGGTGGATTCTGCACACCTACGGGCGATGGCAGCGTGGTGTTATAATCTGATGGAGTACCGTCCATTTCGGTCGTGGTATGTGGTGGTGGGGGAAAAGAAGATGAAGAAGTACCGACTTCGGCGTCGATAGCAGGAACGCGGACAAGACGGGCACTAGAATCCTTTGTCCAGCCGAGCATGCACTAAGCGGGTTTAGTGCAAGTGGCAGCGTGTGTGTGCTTTAAAATTGGTTTGTTTTGAAAAAAGTGGGACTTTAAGACAAATCACACAATAATGCACAAACAACCCTAGAACTAAGGTTACCTAGGTCCAGTCTCTAGACCGCTCCTAGACTTCCAAAGAACAAGCCGTAGGATCAATCCTCTACCACCTCCTTACTACTCTTGTGGCCAGGTAAGTGCCAGGTAAGTGGGAGGTATCCGCTATACGAATCACCGAAAATAGCGGGCCTAATTAAGTAAACCACTTGCCTCAGACACACTTGCCTAGGCACCACAAAAGTAATGCGGATAAGCGATAGATTACCCACGACCTTCCTCTGTCCTTAATGAGCGCGAAAGTCCTTAGAGTCTGGTCTAGATATTTTTTAAATTAATGTAGGGTTTATGCAGATGCTCTGTTTGTGATTTGTGGGGCTTAGGAAGGGTGATGAAATCCCCACCTAATCTGGATTTGGTCTTTGCCCCTTAAAGTCCGTATTAAAATATGCAAAACAAAACCAATCACAAAACTTTGCAAAAAGATTTTTGAGCGGCGATATTTTGCAAAGAATCCTGCAGAAAATAGATTTTATTGGATTTCAGAGGAGAGAGAAAGAGTTGAGGAAGATACCAGAGAAGTTTGGAACCCTAGATCTCCTAGCCCGCCGTGCTTCCGTCGCGGATCCACCGCAAGAAGGAAAGATCTGTTGATGAAATTTTCTCTGTTCCCTTCTGTGCTCCTCTGGATCTCTAAGAATGTCTCTGTTTCCTGTTTCCTCAAGTCTGTAACTCCAGATCTCCTTGCAAAAATTCACGCACAAATCGTTAAATATGCAATTTGCAGTTTTGTTTTAATTATGATATTGATCGTATAAGAATTCAACACAAATAGTAAGAATAAAAATTACGCACGTATCCCCAGAAACGGCGCCATTTGGTTGGTTCGAAAGAGTGTTTGTAGTAGTTTAACCGCAATCAGAACGATGTCGCGCGTAGCTAGACCGAGGTGAGTACGGGTCGTCCTCAGGGAAACGTTGAATGTTTTACTCTTACTTTAGATGTGTTGAGAAAGGGGAGGAGGAAGGATAAAGAATATTGTAAAATGGTTGTAGGATCTAGATCTACGATAAACAAGAATGCAAAATATAGATCTAGATTAACTACGGATGTAAGTTTATATAAGAAGAGGGCTTGTAGGGTTCATTAGGATTTAGTAGTTATGGATGATTAATTAAAAATTACTCTTTTTATCCTTTAATAGATTTAAAACTAGAACGACGGTGATGCATGTAGATTAAGGTTTCTGGAGGGAAAAGGAATCCCACTCTTAACCTTTATCTCAACACGGAACTCCGTTCATATCTAGCCTTTACCAAAACAATCATTAATCTAATCTCTAATCGCGGTCGGGACTAACAATGAATTGTTAGCGTGCCCGATTAGGATGTTAATGATTCTTTTGATAAATTTTATAAACTTTATAGGACTTAAAAAGAGTTTAGAGATATTCATCATCCATTAGCCTACCCTAGTCCTACGAACCCTAACAAGCAGAGAATTACTCGCGCATGTTGGGAGAAAAAGAGATGGAGAGAAATTGCATAATTAAACTACGAAGAAATAGAATAAGAAAAAGAAAGCTACCTTTATTAATCAACAATATTCATTACACTTTGATTCCTTAGAAAATGATTATAAAGACTAGTTTGCTTCTCGATCTCTTCCAAGGAGGTAGACGAACAGTTAATGATCAGTCTGGATACGTGAGCCGTCTTGGACTTCGTGATCGCGTCGACTTGATCATTTTTCCAACAGGCTCTCGGTCTTTATTTATAGTCCCAAAACCAGAAATTTAGATGCCTAAATTGGGGAATAGTAGTTAAGATCCCACCAGAAAAATTCCAGCCCCTAATTCTTCTTCCACGCGGCGGATCCGCGGCCAACAGAGGCTCTGGCCGCGGATCCGCGGCTCCTTGATCTGGACCGTCGATTTGGTTCCCTTGGTTTTTCTTCTCATGACACGTGTGGATCTCTGGAATCTTCAGAATTTGGAAATCTTTTCTTTTCTTCTGCCAGAATTGATTTCTTAATTTTCTTTCTTAATTAGGCACGTTTGCTCTTAACAACTTTGATTCTCTTGATTTTTAGCCCTGGAAAATTCTGCTCAATCTCAACAAATAATATTAGTGGATTTTTGTTTTATTGAGATATTAATTTTATCATGAAGATTTAGTCAATGGTATTTTAGCATACATTTTCCTACCAAATGTTAATTATAATATATCAACACATGAAAATAGTCTTTTTACAGATAAACCCTCCTATGTATGATATATTATAATAATGACCTTTTTTTAATATAGAAATAGTAGGAAAAATGTAATAACAAATGTGCAGTTTTATCAACTGAACAAGTGGCATAACAACAATGGAAAATATAGAATGTAAAGGAAATGTACAAGTGTAACTACATCCCGGGATCTTCCATAAACTGGTCCAAGTCTTCAATGTTAGGCTCGATCTCTGGAAGGTCCGTATCACCTGACGACATTCAAAGAAGAAGAAAGAGAATGTCGTCAGCGAACAAATCGCTCGGTAAGTCCCAAAAATGAGGGAGAAATAGAATGGACATAGAGAGAGAGAGATAGTATATTTTTTTATAATGTTGTATTTAGTGTTAACGTTGTTGTTTGTAGCCTGGTACAGAAAGATACCAGTGTATATGAGAGGAGTCTCTATATGCCAGAGACTAAAGGCAACTGGAAGTACAAGGCTCCGTTAGAATGCCCAGAACAATGGCGATTGTATTCGGGTTAGGTGTCTTAAATCTTGCAGTCTCATGCCACTTTTAACACATTCCGTACCAATCTACCCCTTAAACTCCGCGATGTCTTGATTGTATTGTTTATATTGTATTGCAACTTGTATTGTTTTGTAATATAGATTGTATAATTGGATGACTTGCCGAAACTATGATATCAATAAATGGATGTAACTGAAGAATCATGGATGTACTTGCCGGAAGCTCCTAGAGTCGTCGTCGGAAAATTGCCGGAGCTTCGCCCTTCGCTAACTTCACTTGTACACAAAATTCTAGAGAGTTTTCTTGAAAGTTTTGAACAGAATTTGAAAGTGAGGAGGGATGAGTTTAGGTGTGGTATTTATAGGAAAAACTTGGGTTAGGGTAGATGAAAGGGTGTGAAAGAAAAATGTATTTAATTTTGTATTAAAAAGGGTTTTAATTGAATTTTAAATTCTCTGTAATAATGAAGAGTTTTTAAAGTATACAGGGGTTTAGGGAAGACAAAGAGACACAACTTTCATGAAGGAGGTTCGGCGATCCGACTCGGTCGGACCAGCGCGGCCGGCCCGAGTCGGGCCGAGTCAAGGGGTCCACACATCCTCCGTCGGTAGGTGTAGCTCCTGGGTCAGTTTGTTTTACGTGTGACATTTGGGTTTTACGAGTTATGCATGTGTAGGCACTTGGGATTGTAAAAATTTAAAAAGAAATCAATATTAAAAATAATGTGGGGGATGAGATTTGAACTCTGGTGCTTTGGTTCAGCAGTGTAAGGTCTTACCAATGAGCAACAAGCTCTTTTTTGCTATTAAAAAGAAAAACAAACTTATAACTTGTGCTTAGGCAAAAATACCCATTTCTGTATTTTTTGAAAAATTTGTACAGAAAGTTGTACAGGAAGTTTAGGGTTGTTACAATATACGTGCACTTGTGCACGGATCATGATCGGACAGATAATACTAGTGGGCTTTGGTTTAAGCCGGATCCTGGTATTATATTGTTGGATTATTTTCGTCTCGTTGTATTCATATTCAGTCGGAATACGGATGCGGGCATGTATATACGGATGAGGGGTATTCTTGTAATTCGTTACAAGATAACTTTAGGGTTGCCATTTCTTTTCTAGCTTTAAACATTTAGTTTAATGTTTATTGTGTGGAATTGTGAGGTTAAGTTTTGGCCTTGAGCATTGATTCAAGGTGCATGCACTTGGTGACTCATGGTGTTGGGTCTTGTGAGATATTATTGTGGCAAAGGCAGATCTTTTTTTTTAGAGGATTTTCTTTAGTTGCTTACACAATATCTCACAACACACACACACACACAAAAAAGGCAGAACATTTTCTTCACTTGGCTTTTTTTTCTTGAGCTCACATTTTCCTCATTCCATGGCTTCTTCTTCAACCTCCACCCAATTCCTGTCATGAGTTGAGAATCCTTAGGTGTATTGAGACAAAGTATTTACACACAATCTCTACTTCATCTTGGCTATCTAGTTAGCAAACTAGATGCCCGAATTGCTTCGGTTTTGAGGCGGGAGCCCATATTACTAATCCTCGACGTGGATCGTCTTCGACAGTGGAGACTGGAGATCGAACTTGATTAGGAAGCCGTGAGGAGCTTGGGACAGAGGTTGAATACCGAAGGACATGGATCGATCGGTATAACCTCTCTAAACTCTTTTCATATAACTAGTATAGGGTTAATAGTACGATCCATCGATTAGGGTTCCGTTAGCGCCGGATTTTTAAAGATTTTGTTCCACGTTTGGCCACAGATTGATGGACGGGGCGTTGCCGTAACCCTACATGGTATCAGAGCCAACCCATTAGCCACATACTAGTTGGTTTAGACGATATTAAAGTATCGAAACCGAAACAACTCCGAAATATCACTCGATGTATTCTAGTTTCTGTCATTTTTTCCGATTCTTCTAAAAATATTTTAGAAACTACAGAAGACTACTTAGGCGACCACTAGAACACACACCAAACACGAGCCCCTAACTCCACTATTGGACAGTTCACATTATGATTTTTTCCGGTTTGGCCGGTTTTTATAGGGAATTGGAACTTAGGTTTTGGTGTGTGGTCTGGTCTCTGGAATATTGGTTCGGTGGTATTGATTGTTTAGCCCGTTTTGGATATGGTTTTATCTAGTTGTTTGGGGCTATTCGGGGTTATTTTGAAGTCGATATTTCTAACACTGTTTAAAGTTTACAGTACATGCATTACTATCTGCGGCCGTGAATGTCATTAGAGCGCTACAACTTGTCTAATTGCTATAGTTCTTTTAGACGGGTTTGCAAACGTGCATTCACGTTGATGTTCTGTGTTGTGCTGTATTGTTGCGGATTTGTCATGGTGGATAGCTTGGGTGCAATGTTAGTACAGTTTGGTTTCATTTGTACATTTGATATCGCGTGGCGAGTATCCAACATATGGACT
Source organism: Agapanthus africanus (assembly GCA_030015575.1). NCBI lineage: Eukaryota > Viridiplantae > Streptophyta > Magnoliopsida > Asparagales > Amaryllidaceae > Agapanthus > Agapanthus africanus. The sequence goes on along the minus strand of JASDDO010000024.1, from coordinate 887,459,069 downwards.
GCCGTCACTGCCTGCTTGTATATTATTTGTTTGGGGCACGACCGGGTTGAGGTCGATGTCACCGTTGTACATATTTTCTTTTCTGTAGTAGGATTACCCCGCGGTGTAGTGCATGGATAGACGGCTACTGGAGAGCAACGGGCCCGCATCTCATGGTGTTGAGACAGAGGGGGCCTCACTCTAGAATTGGCGGGCTATTCGCCGCACTCGTAAGGGGTACAGGTTGACCCAAGGAGGGGTGCTCAAGTTACCGGATTCCATGAAGTGCTGGGTGGCCCATTCACTTTGCTGAAGGGGGCTGCCTCGCTTCTGGTTTTGGCGGGTAACTTTCCGCACTCGTAGGGGTCTAGATTTTCATTGCACATGCTATCCACACGACCAGGAGAACTTCGGGTTTCACTTGCAGTTCAAAGGAAACCCAGGGCTCCCAGATTATCTGTATTGTTCTGTGATGCTTATTGCTTATTTGTGATGTTGCATTTATCACGCCTGGAGCGATTATTATATATTGTTATATATATACTAGTAGATGTTGTATATGTTTTACACCCGCGCTAGTCCAGCCTCCGCTTTGTCGTTAGTTAAGTAACCTAACGGGTGATGATGGAGCCCAGTGGCGAATGCGGATGGCATATACGTACATCATATTTTCGTTCTTTTGTGGTGTGATTAATTGATGGGACTGTATTGATTCAGATCAATGCAAGGAAAACAGACCTAATTGATGTTGTTGGAAATTTTTTAAAAAGCTATTATTACAAGGGCGTTTTCTTTTGTTTTGCACAATGGTATTCGGTTATGAATATCCAGCACCTCATTCCACGAGGCAAGAGCCGAGATCCCCTCACCGGGAGTGACCTCTTAGGCAGAAGTTTGCATCAGGGTTAATAACTTCACTATAGTCGATTACTTTTTGCTTTGCATCGTGGTATTCAGTTGGAATATCCTGCACCTCATTCGACGAGGAAAGAGCCGAGATCTCTTCACCGGGAGTGGCCTCTTTAGTAAAGGTTTTCACCACTATATATTTATAAAAAGCTATTTGGTTCCTTCAACGATATCAAGTTCATTACGTTAAAGGTTTTTGCCAAAAACCATTTGTAGCCCTCCGTCATTTCAGACGAGTAGCACTTAGTATTCATGCTATATTTGTTAGCCTTTGTCATGGCATAGTGTATGGTTGCTATTTGTTACTTTTCTGTTGTATAGATAGATGCGTTGGTTTGGGAAAGACGTACTACTATTTTGGCCTTCGTCAAGGGTATGTACGGGTGGGTTCAAATTAACCTGGACAATGACGGGTAGAACTTGACATGTGACTTATGATATGTTGGCCTTCGTCAAGGTCATAAGAGCATGGGGTAGAAATTACATCGGGAGTTTCAAATATACAGGAAACTTGCCAGACATGCGCATACCTTCTGGAGTGTGATAACTTGAGTGGATTCCATCAGTTTATCATGCGATGATAGTTGGTTCCCGATTCCCACTGATGAGTTGGTTTACTCCTTGGGTGATTTTAGATGATCCCTGTTCCCCTCCGAATGGCGGCCAAGATGACGTGGGGACGTCTTGCCTGAGATTCGGGGCAGATGCTATATGGTTTTATATGTCTACCTCTCCGAAGATGCCAAGTTGATTTATGGCACCGTGTATCGGAGGTTTAGACGGATGTGACCGATGTAGCAGACTTCGTCAGATTTCCCCTCGTTTGAGGGGTTTTTGATTGTGGGGACGCTCTTCCCTGCAGGCGTAAGCCCCTACAGTTAATTACGCTACCGCATCGCGGTAGCCACTTTCTCTTTCTCCAGAATTTCACTTCGTGTCGTGTGTGTTTGTTTTGTTTGTGAATGCCCGTGGATTGTATACAGAGACTAAGTTATGCCGTCGCCCGTAGGATATGAATTAGTCAAAATCCGTATTTACTTAGATTTGGGTTTGGTGTTTTAGTTTAAGGATACGTTAGCCATATTGAGGCTAAGATCAACTTAAACGTTCGTTAAGGGTACGTTAGTCTGATTTGAGACTAAGATCAACTTAACAGGATCGTTTGGATCCGACAAAAGAGTATTTGGGGGCTCTATTGTTCCAGTTTAGGGACATAGTGGTCCATAAGTAGTTTAAGGACATTGCGGTCCATTGCCAGTTTAGGGACATGGTGGTCCATAAGTAGTTTAAGGACATTGCGGTCTATATGGGTGTGTTTAAGGACGCATTAGTCCGTTAGTTTAAGGACGCATAAGTCCGCGGGTTTAAGGACCCCACAGTCCGTATCTTGGTTTAAGGACGCATAAGTCCATGAGTTTAAGGACCCCACAGTCCGTGTTGATGTGTGGTTGTCGGGACCCGTCACCTCTCTGACGTCGTTGAAGGATTACAACGATAGGAGTCAGAGGAGTTCGGAGATGTACCCTCGAACCGGATGTAAATTGATTTAGGAGAGCAGCCGTGCTCAGTCAATTTAATTTGAGGACTTACGGCCATGATTGGGCTAAGTCCAGTTGAGAATTTCAACGTTTTTATTTATCTTTGGCCTATTAGGCCTGTGCTAGGGCTTTGCCCCTTTTTAATAATGCACTGCATTTTGTTTTGGCCTGCAGAGCATCTGTTTTGTTTGGGCTCTGCCCTTTTATAAATGATGCAGAGCATATGCTTTGTTTGGGCTCTGCCCTTTTAATGCATTGCATTTTATTTGGCCTGTTAGGCCTTTTTTAATTGGGCTTGGCACTTCAGTAAATAATGCAATGCATTAATTGACTGATATTGGTTTGTCAGGCGCTTTGCGCCAATCATTGAGCGCAAGCGCATGTGGAGGTGACACGTGTCACACTCTGGTGAGTGCGAGCGCAATAGCGCAGTGCACTGCGTCAGTGTGCTGCTCTGTTACGCCGCTGACACGTGGCGCTCTCTGGTAGCTTGCACCAACCCAGGAGCGCAACAGTGCAGTTTTTCAAGTGCAAGGCACTGTTTCAATAACTTGATCCAATTTTGGATTCAAGAAAAGAATTTTTCTGAAATTCCAGAACCAATGGTTCATAAAAAGTGCAAGGCACTGTTATTATTTTTTTTTATTGAAGATCATTGATCTTGTTCTTAGATCAATGATCCATTCAGAAGAAATTCTTCTATTATAAAGGTTTTTACCTTTTTCCTTGAGTTCTTTTCAAAATTCTTCAGAGTTCTCTCTGTTTTGAAGTTCTTGATGTCGATATTTTTTGAAATGGGGTCTAGGGGTCTTTATATAGTGCCCATAAATTTGTTAAGTTTGTTAAAGAGATCATTCTCTGAGTGATTTGGGGAATTTTCCCCATCGTTGGATCTCTGATCCAAGGGCTTCTATTTTACAGAAGACAATCTTCTTGTTTTAACAAGAACAGAAGGATCTTACTGGAATTTTAATTCTGTTTGGCGCAGATGCACCAGCGCATGACACTTGTCGCTCAGCGCACAGCGCAGCGCAACTGCGCTGACACGTGTCGCGCAGCGCACAGCGCAGCGCAACTGCGTTTGCGCTGACACGTGTCGCGCAGCGCTTGCGCAACTGCGCTGACACGTGTCGCGCAGCGCAGCGCTTGCGCAACTGAAGCGTTGCTTCCTTTAATTTTTGTTTTAAATAGAGCCTTGCTCTGATTGGGCACGCTGCCTTGGGCGCTGCGCTGACGTATCAACTTCTGATACGTGGCGCGTTGCGCGCAGCGCACAGGATTTGAAGCGTTGCTTCAATTTTTGAATTTTTGAAATTCAAACAGAGGTTTGCTCTGATTGGGGGAAACAAATGCCCCCTATCGTTGCGCTCACGTGGCGCACACGTGAATGCAGCAGTGGCAAGATCTTGGCCGTTGAATCAACGGGTGAGTTGAAGGGGCGCAGGCGCCTATAAATAGGACCCTTGGTCCTTGGAAAATGTTTTACCATTTTTCAAGAACTTGAATTTTCAGAGCCTTGCTCTTGTTTAAGAATTTTAGAGCCTTGCTCTCGTTTCTTCCCAAGAACTTCAGAGTTCAGAACCTAGAATCATCTTAGGTAAAATTAAATTAAATTAAATTAAATTTAATTAATAGAACCTTGCTCTTATAGATCTTTGATCTAAAGAAAACCTTTCTGGGGTTTTATCAACAGAGCTTTGCTCTCAAAAGTCTATAGATCTACAGAGATCTTGTTTCATGGGTTTTAATCCATAAACAGAGCTTTGCTCATGGATCAAATGTAGATCTTTTTGATCTGAAAATGAAGAACTCCTAAGAGTTTTCATGGATCTTTAGGATCCCAATTTTTTTTTTAATCTTTAGGAGTTTAAAGAAATTTTTCTTTTAATAGATTTTCTCATCATTATCACAGAGCTAGGCTCTTTTAAGGAATTTTATTCCCCTGAGACCAGAGTTTGACAAGTGTCACTCTGTGACAGAGCTTTGCTCTGAAACAGGAGATTTTCTCCTTATCTCTAGGGATTTTTATTATTAATGAGAATATTCTCTTGGGGATTAACTGACAGTTTCATCCAATGATGGGGTTGTCTTATTAACTGATGCACTGTCATCCAGATTTTATGGGTCCCCCTTTGGTCCCCTACCCACTGCATTGCAGTATGGTATAAATTTTAAAATGCCAGGCGTTGGAACTACGATACTGACGGTTGATTTTTGTCCCCTTGCAGTGAACATGTCTACTGATTTGTCTTTCCCGTTTGGTCGCTCGGAGGAAGGATTTCCCCAGGCACCAGTGGACCGAGTAATGCTCGCTCTCATCAAGGATCATGACCCCGAGCATAAGAGCCTTCACCTGTGGGGGAGGTGGTATAATAAGATAATCCAGGGTCGCCGAAGTTTTGGTTCTGCCACGCCGTCTGAGCCCATATCTTCGCTCCCTTAAGCGGATGAACCCCCGGTGAAATATGCCGTGGAGGTTAAAAATTGGAATTCGGATGACCTCCTCCAACCCGCGATTGGTGCTATTCCCGTGCAGCCGCCGCCGACAATAGACATTTTAGGGAGGCAAATCTGTCAGGGTGAAGTACGCCCTTGGGGACAGGCCTATAACATTGGATTGATCCCGGGACCGCCCGCCGGATATTTGCAGTGGGCCCGGTATATCTTATCAGCGAAGAGGACTCATCTGATGAAGATTGGTTTGTATTCGGCCATCTATGTCTCGCTCTTTGAGTATCCCTCTCCTCCAACGTGGTGGGTTAAGGCTTTTATTGAACAATGGAATATCCCTACCCACACCTTCGTGATGACGGACAGGGAAGTCTCTATCTCCTTGGAGGAGTTCGCTGAAATCTCGGGTCTGCCAATGAGGGGGGAGCATTACGAGGAGCTGCTTCCTCCTGACGAATACGTCTTTGCCACCAAGTCGTTGGGGTTTAATCTGATGCCGGAGAACGCTATTCAGCATCAGTTTCCGGGCTTGGTGAAGGTGCTGGAGATCTATGAAGGGCTCTATCTGGAATCGGGCACCCGGGGAGTCAGTTTCACAGATTTTATTGCCCGCTTCATTCGACCGGAGTTTCTATCGAAACAGAGCGAGAAATTCGCCAAGCCTGACGACCCTTTCGGCTTCGGCCTGGACCGTCGACCAACATCGGAGGGCGATCAAAAGGATTTTTATCTCCCCAGCGCCGCCGTCATGCCGTTGTCGGAGATCGCCGTCTCGGGCATGGATGAAGAGACCTTTTTTGTAGGGTTCCTGGGATTGTGGCTGTGCAGCTTTGCGCTCCCCATGCACCCGCGCCACATGCGGCCATCCATTTTCTACCCAGCACATCGGATGGTGGCTGGCCTGCAGTTAACAATAGGAATTGCCGGGTTGGCTCACCTCTATAATGGACTTAGCGTGGCGGCGGACGCTAATGAACCTGGGGTGCAGCCTGCTAATTTCCCGATGCACTACTTCACCTCTTAGATGGAAATGCACGTGCATGGGGTGTTCAGCGTCCACAAGATCCCTCCGTTTTTTGAAAAGTGCAGACTCCCAAGAGTCATGCGGTTGGTCGGCGTCTCGATCGTGGTTGCGTCTCCGCGAGATGCTAGGGGGCTACTCCTTCGTCCACACCTGGTCGGAGCGAAGGTTTCTTTTTTGGACAAAGTCATAACCATAGGCTCAGAAACCACTAAGTCGGTGGTGCCGCTGCGCGATGATTTTAAGGACGGAGCCTCCATATTGAAAGCCCGAGAGATCCTCCACCTCTACTCCATTCGGCCGGGCTACCTGGTGTTCAGGCAGAATGAGATGGTGCTTTTCATGAGGTATAACCCTCACCGGTTCGCCCAACAATCCAGCTATCACCAGGGGATCCCGCTGGAAGCCTTTTTGGACGAGCCCATGGCCAGCCGGGAGGGGATAAGGAGTGCGATGCACCATTTCATGTGGCTTAACACGGGTTCTTATTTCTTCATCAGCAAGCCGAGCTGCGTCCCCAAAGTCCTCAGCGCGTACGTGGCTTGGTACACCCACGCAATGGGTTCGGTTATCCATATGGAGAAGCGCATGTTGGTTGACCGAAAGGGTGCGCCTCCCGGCGGCGATCGCAAGGTTCCTTTGAAGCCAAGGACCCCGGTCATTCCTCCGCTGAAAGATGCCGGAGCCGTGCCACCGCGCGTGTTGAGCCCTCCGCGCGGCCTGCCGCTCCGTGGTACTGCGGATGCGCCACCAGCCCCCCGTGCTCCAGTAGAGACGGTAGATGTGGTTTCGCCGGAGTCCGGCACGGGCACGGATATCGGGACCCGCCGCCCTAGGGTGCTTGCAAAGCGCAAGTCGATCTCGGGTGCACCCAGGGCTGGTGGGCAGAAGTGGAAGAAGAAGTCGCTCCTTTCTCTCGACGCGATCCTCGGTTTGGAGCCTGAGGCCCCTCTTACCGAAGGAATAAGCGAGTATGGCAGCAATAAGGGCTTCTCGGTAGACCCCGCAGACACTGATCTGGCGGCCGCTATTGCGGCTTCTGAGCGACCCGTGAGGCTCGAAGCGTGGTTGGATAAACTCGCTCGAGCAGGTAATCATTAGCTGTATTCTTCGTCATTTTATAGCATTTTTATCACTATCTTCGACTAATGCTTTCCCCCTTTCTTAACAGGTGTCACTACCGAAGAAGCCGTCGCTGCCTCTTTAAAAACCTTCCAGGAGGAGGAAGAGAAGCGTGCTTTATTGGGCGTTGGTACGCCTCGCCTTATTAAGTTTTTTTTTATCCTTTTTTTTTATGGCCAACCTAACCTTCTTCCTTTGTTTCTTTGCAGAGGCTGCGCCAGTTGGTGCGGGGACTCTCCCCGGACCCGCTACTGAAGTCCCAGTCTCTTCGGGGCGGCCGCGAGAGCCTCAACTCGACAAGTCGACGAGGGATGCCTTGAAAGATTTGGAGGCATCCCTGTTCACGGACGAGGACGTCTCAATGAAGGAGGCTTTGAAAAGGTCTGTCTCGACGGCTCGGGAGGAGAGAAAGCGGCTAAGGCGTAAGGCGAAGGCATGCAGGGCTGCTTTGGCCGTGGGAGCTGGCCCAAGCATCGTCCCTCGTGTTGATACCCCCTCAGAAGAGCCCCCGGTCGCCTTGTCCACAGCTCGCAGACAAGTGGCGCGTGCAGCTCGCGAGGCTAATGATAAGTCCACCTCAGGTAGTGTATCTTTCAAGATTTGTTTGTAAGAATTGTAAACTTGTCGGTTCTCATATATCTTGTCCTGCAGGGCCAAGTCCAACCGAAGGGGAGGCGGAGACCGTCTAACCTAAGGGGCCAGAGGAAGAAGCACTGGCCGAACCTGAGCCAACGGTGTGCAACGTCGCTGGGGTTGCTGAGCCTGAGCTGGTGGCTGAGGGAGCTGCACCTGAGAAGGTCGTTGATGCTGAGCCTGAGGTGGCGGAAAATGAGACGACCGCTATAACTGAGCCCGGGGCAGCGACGGACGAGGCGCTTGAGACCGGCGACCCCATGGTGATGGCGGATGAGACAATGGCGACCGCCGAGCCCGAAGAAGTAGCGGGTGAGATAGGCACGACTCTTGGGGAAAAGCCAGCCGCTCTTTCTCAAGAGTCCGGCAATGCTCTAATTATTGCTCTCCCCGTCTGCGGTCTTCCGCCCTCTCCAGGTCGGGCGAATACGACAGCAGCCCCTGTCGAGTCCGGTGATGAGGCCACGGGAGGTGGACCCGTATCGGTGGAGGAGGGAGACGCCTCTGTTTCGGCCGGTGGGTCATCAGGTAAATTTCGAGTTACAGTCCCTTTTTTATCTTTTAATCCTTTCTGACAAGTTTATCCTCGTTTTTAACGCAGGTGCGGCCAGTGCCAATGCCCCATTGCTCGAGGGAGCACCGTCAACTACTGCCTTGGCGGTGATCACCTCTCAGCCCTCCCTTGTACCATCAAAGATGTTGGAAGGTATGGATTTGCAACCTATTAGTTTTATCTTTCAGCCGCATAATTTATGTACTAAAGTCGTACTGTTGTGTCTTTTCAGGAGTGCTTTTTGATCATCTCTATCAGGTGTTGCACCCATACTTCTCCTTCCCATCTGAACTCGCTGCTTCCTCCAGTGGCGCCGGTGAGTATAGTTTCCAACTGATATCTTTCTTTTTTCAGTAATAGAATTATTTCTAACTTTCCCTCGTCCTGACTGCAGTGCTGCAAATCGAAGGAGGGGATGAAAGATCGGTCACGCCACCGGCCCTTCCGGCCTTGCCACCTACTGCAGCTGGTATAGTAAACTATCGCATCGATGACTTTTTTATATTTCTTGAACTGTCATCTAATCGTATTTTGTTTTTTCAGCTGTTGTTCCAATCTCGGTGCCTTTTGAGTCTCGTGTTACAATGCCGGCAGGCCCCTTCCTGAGACGTCCGTCTTCAAAGGGTGCCGTAATGAGCTTAGGTATGTTGAGCGGATACATCGAAGAGCTTGACGCAGATGCTCTCCCATCTGCCGCAGATTTCGCTGTGGAGGTTAACCCAATGTTGGCGGCGCTTGTAAATTTTCATAATGAAGGCGTCGTCGAATCTTGGGTTAATCACTGTAGGGAAATCGAGGCCCGCCTGCATCAGCTGGAGTCGACGCGTCCTGCCCCTGAGGTTTTGGCCGTGAGTACTCAACGGGCAGCATGGATCGAGCAAAGCGCTTCCTACTTCCGCCATTTGGAACAAGAAGCAGTTTTAAGACTGAAGGAATGTCAAGAGTCTTCAAGCGAGACTGCTCGCCTACGTGCTGAAGTTGAGGCGAACGCTGCCCAGGTGAAGGCTATCTTCGAGGGTCTCCTGGAACGCATCTCAAATGGGCTGAACTTGAAGCAGAAACTCGATGCTGCCGAGCGTAATGCCCAAGGCCGCGAAGCAGCTCAGCAGGCCGTTGAGGAACAACTTGCATCCCTCTTGCAGCAACGGGCTCAAGTGGAGGCAGAACTGGCGGTGGTAGCCGATCAGGAAAAGGCATGGAAGGAAGTGCGTGAACAACTGATAGGGCTATTTAAGACGCTTCCTTCCCAGTAGCTGCCTTTGTATCAATATACTTGTAAAATTTTTCTTTTTCAAATAAGATGTATCCATTCTTTATTCTTTTGTACGATTCACCTTGTACTTGATTGAATTAATAAATAAAGATACACATTTTTTCTTTGCAATGTTTTGTATGCTCTTTTGCTTTCTCCCTTTCTCTTATTATCAGCGTGTTGTCTTAATAAACACGGTTGACAGATAATAGAGTAAACATCTTAGTTTTTTTTTCAAGAAATAGCGATGGCTTAGGCCGCAGGTTCAGATCTGCCGCCTAAGACTTTTCAACTCTATGAGCCGTGAGGGTCTCATGGAGATTTTTCTTCCTACGGATCAAGAGGATCTTGTAGGTGTATTTTTTCCTTAGGAATCGTGAGGATTCCTAAGTGCGTTTTCTCTTATAAGTCGTAAGGATCCTATAAGAGAATTTTCCCTCTTATGAGTCGAGAGGACCCGTAAGCGGTTGTTTCCCTCCTGATCGAGATTTGACTTTGGAGAGTGAGACCCGTGAATAGTATGTAAGAGATCGTTTTAGACCGACTTGCAGGGTCCCAGTGCTCAGGAAACAAGTTTTTTAATCCCTGTTGCCTAAGGCTTTATCTTGCAGAGACGAATCGGGAATTTCTCGCGGAGACACTGGTTTCTCTGCGGGCCGACGCGAATCAGGAGGTTCTCATCAAGGACGCTAGTTTCCCTGAATTGAGGTATTTGCCAGGGACACTTGTTTCCCTGGGGTTGAAACGAATCGATGTATTCCTGTGGAGACGTTAGTTTCTCTGCGGGTCGACGCGAATCAGGATTTTCTCGTCAAGGACACTGGTTTTCCTGAGTCGAAGGATTTTGCCGAAGACACCGGTTTCTTCGGGGTTGAAACGAATCGGGAATTTCTCACGGAGACACTGGTTTCTCTGCGAACCGACGCGAATCAGGAGGCTCTCATCAAGGACGCTAGTTTCCCTGAATTGAGGTATTTGCCAAGGACCCTTGTTTCCCTGGGGTTGAAACGAATCGATGTATTCCTGCGGAGACGCTAGTTTCTCTGCGGGTCGACACGAATCAGGATTTTCTCGTCAAGGACACTGGTTTCCCTTAGTCGAAGGATTTTGCCGAAGACACTGGTTTCTTCGGGGGTTGAAACGAATCGGGAATTTCTCGCGGAGACACTGGTTTCTCTGCGAACCGATGCGAATCAGGATTTTCTCATCAAGGACGCTAGTTTCCCTGAATTGAGGTATTTGCCAAGGACACTTGTTTCCCTGGGGTTGAAACGAATCGATGTATTCCTGCGGAGACGCTAGTTTCTCTGCGGGTCGACACGAATCAGGATTTTCTCGTCAAGGACACTGGTTTCCCTGAGTCGAAGGATTTTGCCGAAGACACTGGTTTCTTCGGGGTTGAAACGAATCGGGAATTTCTCGCGGAGACACTGGTTTCTCAGCGAGCCGACGCGAATCAGGAGGCTCTCATCAAGGACGCTAGTTTCCCTGAATTGAGGTATTTGCCAGGGACACTGGTTTCCCTGGGGTTGAAACGATCTGTGGTGGTCTTTCAGGTATTATATAAGTTACCGTCAAAACCGTGAAGCTAGGAATTTGATCTTCGCTTCGTTTGCTGGCACTGTGTCTGCTGTATCGAGACGAATGTCGCGGTCGTCTCTAGGCTGTTGGTGAACCGTCGAGATTTGGCTTAGGTTTCTGGTGGAGTCTGTTGGGAAGGTGTGGTTCCCTCTTTGTTTGTGCCCTTGGATTGTATACAGGGATCGATGCGATCTCACCTGTAGGGCAAAAGTTTCATCATCATTTTTTTATTGCCTTATTTCCGCGATGCTCTATCATTTCAGCTTTTATATCGCGAAAGTCGCGATTGCCCAATCATTTCGGCTATTTCCCACGGTGCCCAATCATTTCAGCTATTTATTTTATTTTTACTCGCTGCTTTTTATTGCGAGTTGCCCAATCATTTCGGCTGTTTTATATGCATACGTTTTTACTTGTTGCTTTTTATTGCAAGTTGCCCCATCATTTCGGCTATTTTGTATGCATGTACGGCTTGCTGGCTTTTCACCGTAAACCTGAAATTAGACACCGATTTCGGCATCAGCACCGCTACAACTGGGATATTGCTAGGAGCGAATCATCATTTGCCTCTGTCGATGTCGAACAAAGGTGGCTTAGCGAACAGGGTTAAGGTCCTGTCGACTAAAGCTTTTAACTTCATGAGCCGTAAGGGTTTCACAAAGGTATTTCTCCCTACAAGTCGTGAGGATCTTGTAGGTGTATTTTCTCCTTAGGAATCGTGAGGATTCCTAAGTGTATGTTCCTCTGTAAGTCGTAAGGATCCTACAAGAGGGTTTTCTCCTTATAAGTCGAGAGGACTTATAAGGGTTGTTCATCATGCGTACATATCCCCAGTCACGGATGGGACTTGGTTAGGGAAATGTTTATTCGCGCCCGTGGATTGTATACAAGGGTCAGTATTGAATCACTTGTAGGGCAATATCGAAGGTTGTGGAGGTTGCTTAAGCACAGGTTTAGGTCTCTGTAACTTAAGACTTTCAAATCTTATGAGCCGTGAGGGTCCCATAAGAGAGTTCTCCTTACGAGTCGTGAGGATCTCGTAAGTATATTTTCTCCTTAGGAATCGTGGGGATCCCTAAGTGTGTTGCTCCCTTGTGAGTCGTAAGGATCTCACGCGGGTGGTTTCTCCTTACAAGGTCGAGAGGACCTTAAAAGTGTCCTTTTAACGAGGTTGCACCCTTTCGGATTTTCACGAACACTCGCCGGTAGTCCTGCTGTTTTTACTCACGGAGCCCTTTCGGGTTTTCATCCGTGCCCATTTTGCTTATGGACATACCGTTTTTTTATTCTTTTTATTCTCTCTTTTTATTTACGAGGTCGCGCCCTTTCGGGTTTTCACGAACACTCGCCGGTAGCCCTGCTGTTTTTACTCACGGAGCCCTTTCGGGTTTTCATCCGTGCCCATTTTGCTTATAGACATACCGTTTATTATATATATATATATATATATATATATATATATATATATATTTTTTATATTTTTTATTTATATATATATTTTTTATTCATCTCGTCAGCCTAAGGATGCTGCGGTAGTAGTTTAAAGACGTTTCGGTCCTTCGTTAGTTTAAGGACGTTTCGGTCCGCCATTAGTTTAAGGACGTTTCGGTCCACCCAGGAGAAGGCTGGCCACTGTTTATAAAGTTTGAGTTTAGGAAGATAGCAAGCGGACATAGTCGTCGTCATCTATCATTGACCTAGGTGGTAACTCGCTAAGCGTAGTATTTCTTTAGGAAGCGACCATTTATTGGCCTGAAAGGCTTTTCACTGTGCATATCCATGAGTAGATAGGCTCCACCCTGGTAGACCTTGTCTATGATGTACGGACCTTCATAGTTTGCTCGAATTTTCCCCGCTTGGCGCGATTGGGGATCATAGGCCTTTTGACCATTAGCACGAGTTCGCCTTGGCGGAATGTCCTCGGCCGGGTCAATCTTTCATATGAGCACGTTATCTTTGCTTTATAGGCCTCCAGATTTTGTTGCGCTATGAGTCGGGATTCATCAAGGGCATCAAGTTCCTCAAGCCGAAGGTGAGCATTTTCTTCGTCCGTCAGCTCGTAGTGGACTGCCACTCGTAGAGAAGGTAACTCTATTTCGAGGGGGAGTACTGCTTCCGTACCGAATACCAACGCGTATGGAGTTGTATTCGTGGCCGTCTTGAACGTAGTTCGATACGCCCAGAGAGCTACTTGCAGTCTCTCGTGACAGTCCTTCTTATTTCGGGACACCGTCTTCTTCATGATCTTCGTCAAGGTCTTGTTGAAGGCCTCGGCTAGACCATTAGCTCGCGGATTATAAACTGAGGAATATCTCCAGTCTATATTATACTGTTGCGCGAAGCGACTGATCTTGTGGCTTCTGTAAGCTGGCCCGTTATCGGAGATGATCCGTCCCGGAGTTCCAAACCGATAAATGACATGCGTTTTGAAGAAATGGAGGATATTCTCCGTTTTCACTTCTCTCAACGGTACCGCTTCTGCCCATTTGGAGAAGTAGTCAATCGTCGCCAGGATGAAACGATGTCCCCTGGACGATGCTGATTCGATGGGGCTGACTATGTCAGTTCCCCACATTTCGAATGGCCAGCTAACCACCGTTGGATGGAGTGGATTTGGATGCTGGTGGATGAAGTCCCCATGAATTTGGCATGAGTGGCACTGCTTCGCATACTCAAGGCAATCTTGAATCATCGTGGGCCAGTAGTAGCCCATCCGTTTGATCTTCAACTTCATCTTTGGGCCTGCTTGGTGAGAACCGCAGAGTCCATCGTGAATTTCCTGAACGACTCTTTTCGCTTCGTCAGGTCCCAGACATCTCAACCACAGAGAATCAAATGACCTCTTGTACAGAGTATCATTGACGAAGGCGAAAGACAGAGCTCATTTCATAAGCTGATGTCTTGAGGACGCATCTTCGGGCGCTCGACGGTATTTGAAGTAGTCTATAAAGACTTCTCTCCAATCCTCAGCCTTTTCTCGGTCTTTTATTTGCAGAGCCATTTGCTCAGTCGCTCCTTTTTCTTCGGATGATTCCGGAGATATTTCCGCTGGGGTAAGTACCCGACGGCTTTGTACCACGATTCTTACGTCATCGAGGTTCTCATCAGCCAGTTCCTTAGCGAGCTTGGCCAACGCGTCCGCTTTGCTGTTTTCCACGCGCAGTATGTTTTCCAAAGTATAGGAAGGGATTTGGGTCAATAGTTGCTGCACCTTTTCGACGTACTTCACCAACTCTGGTTTGCACGTTTGGTAGTCGCCGTTTACTTGACTAACGACCAGTTGGGAATCTCCGTATATGAGGAGGTTTTCAATTCCCATGTTGATGGCGATCTCGAGGCCTGCTATCAAAGCTTCGTATTCGGCTTCATTGTTTGTCCTCGGCTCTGTTAAGGAGAAAGAAAAGTGCATTATCCCCCCTTGTGGAGTTATGAAGATGAGACCTACCCCCGACTTGATTATAGATGTGTTTTGTTTGCGCTTCTTCATGGAAGACGCTCCATCGAAATAAAGCTCCCATCGGGTATCACCGCCGTCGATCGCGTCAAACGCATGTTCGTCTGGCAGATCCCAATTCAGAGGAGAATCGCCAGGCATTAGATGCTCAGCGAGGAAGTCGGCAATGGCCTGGCTTTTCACTACCTTAAAAGGCTGATAGGTTATCGAGAACTCCATCAAGAGTAGGGCCCATTTAGCGAGTCGCCCCGTCAATATGGCCTTCGACATCAAATATTTAAGGGGGTCCACTTTCGATATGAGACGGACTTCATGCGCCAATGCATAGTGTCTGAGCTTTGTTATCGTGAAGATCAACGCGGGGCAGTGTTTTTCAATAGAGGAATAGTTGCTTTCTGCCCCCAGTAGAACTCGACTCAAATAATAGAGTGCTCTTTCTTTCCCTTGATCGTTCTTTTGCGCCCATAATGCGCTTAAGGAACCTTCGAGGGCGGTTGTATAAAGAATGAGGGGCTTTCCCTTGACCGGAGCAGCCAACACTGGCGGGTTCTGCAGGTATTGCTTGATCTCGTCTAGCGCGCTTTAGCATTTTTGATCCCAGACGAACGGGGTTCCCTTCTTCATCAGGTGGCTGTAAAGACGGCACTTGCCTGAAAGGTTGGCTATAAATCGCCGTATATACGTGAGCTTCCCTTGGAGAGACCGCAGCTGTTTGAGAGTCCTTGGCGGAGGCATTTCCATGATCGCCTTGATCTTTGACGGATCTATTTCGATATCTCGGTGTCGGACGATGAATCCTAGGAATTTGCCTGAGGAAACTCCGAATGCGCACTTGAGAGGGTTCATCTTCAAGTTGTATTGTCGAAGGCGTTGAAATACGGTCTTCAGATGCTCGAGATGTTCCTCGTATGATCTGCTTTTCACCACGAGGTCGTCTATATAGCACTCGACGATTTCATGTATGAGGTCATCGAAGATCTTCGTCATGGCCCTCTAATAGGTGGCACCGGCGTTCTTTAGACCGAAGGGCATCACCTTGTAGCAGAATATACCTAGCGGAGTCCTGAAGGCGGTGTGCTTCTGGTCTTCGGGATGCATCTTTATCTGATTATACCCTGATGAGCCGTCCATGAAGGAGAAAACCTCATGAGTGGA
The DNA here is from genome assembly GCA_030015575.1 of Agapanthus africanus. Taxonomy (NCBI): domain Eukaryota; kingdom Viridiplantae; phylum Streptophyta; class Magnoliopsida; order Asparagales; family Amaryllidaceae; genus Agapanthus; species Agapanthus africanus. The sequence continues at coordinate 887,443,421 of JASDDO010000024.1, read as the reverse complement.
CATATTGTCTATCATCAGTTCGGTGACTGGCACTGGGAAATCGTCCTTCGGGCAAGCTTTATTGAGATCCCAGAAATCCACGCATATGCGCACTGTCCCATTTTTCTTCATCACCGGGACGATGTTGGCGATCCATTCAGGGTATTGAACTTCCTGGATAAAGCCAGAGTCGATCAGCTTCTTGACCTCAGCATTGATACTCATCTCAAGCTCGAGCCGCATTCTTCTCGGTGCTTGTTTGATTGGTTTAACGTCTGGGGATATCGCCAATTTATGCACAACAATTTCTGGATCTAGTCCTGGCATTTTGGAATAGTTCTATGCGAAGCAATCTTTATGCTGCATAAGCAGGTCTTTTAATGAAGCCACCCTCTCTTCAGACAGCAGCTCACTAATGAATGTCGGTCGCGGGTCATTCGCCATCCCCAACTCAATTTTCTTGAGGTTATCCGCAGTGGTATGTATTCCATCCTCCAGCTCTTTCTGTGCTGGTGGAAATTCTGAGATCACCTCATCGTCGCTATTTTCGAAGCACCAGGGAAGTTCATCCATGTTCTCAGGCTCTTCTTTTGATATTGTTATCACATGACAAGTACGAGCTCGCTTCCAAGACCGATGTGTATTTGGTTCTACCCTCGTAGCCTTGGGCTCATGTTTCTGTGGCGGTGTTACCCTCCAACTGTCAGATAGAGCGAACTTGCCGAGCTGATACTGATCTTCGACCCAGTTCTTGAAGGTGAAGCAATCTTCGAGAGGGTGCCCTATTACCCTGTGATAAGAGCAATAGTTCGGGTGTGAGACTTCGCCTGCTTGTTCGGGGTGCTTGGACTCCGGAAGCATAAGCATTTGGTGCTTTATAGCTAGGTCAAGTATCTTCTTTGTCTTGTCTTGAGGAAAAGAGTATGCTCGACTCATCTTCTTTACAAGGGACACATCTGGACCGCTCGATTCCCGCTTGCGTGGCTTTTTAGTCCCACTTTGTTGCTATCGAGCGCCTTTTTCACTTTTCGCCTTGTTTCTGTATCTGCGTCGAGCCTTTTTTACAATAGGTTGACAGGGAGTGGCACTTTCATCTTTCACGGCCTATTGGAGGAGGCGTTGCGTTTTGGCTTTCTCGTAGATGGCCATCTCACGGTTGTGGTCGTCTCGGACTTTTTGGCCAGCTTCCCTTATAAGCCTGTCCATTTGTTCTTCGAACGACGGACTGGGCACTTTTACATCAGGAACTTTTACTGGTTCAGGATTAGCGTCCTCCCATTGAGCATCCGCTTCTTCATCGAAGTCATGCACGACATAGCAGTCACGGAGCAGCTCTCGTTTCTTGGACCGAATGTATCCAAGCCCGATTGTTTCAATTCTCCCATTAGGCAACTTATGCTGAGTCCCGGGAACGTTCCAGACCCTGTCATAGAATTTGGCTTTTCGAGCGGTCTGTTTAAAGGATATCCCTTGGCGCTTTAGCAGCCTCTTCAAGCCTTTTGTATAATATCTGGGCAGACGGATGGGCTGAAGCCTGTCAAGCGTAGGATCCCCGCCGTGCCAGATTTCTTTCTCCACTTTGGTTTCTTCAGAGCGGTAGAATAGAATTGCCTTTTCACCTTCTCGCCTGGGAGGGACATAGAACGTCCGCAGCTCCTCTACACTGTAGATATCAAGTGCATCCAGTTCTTTATGGTGTTTAGGTGGAACCATGGCGACTTATAGACTTTGCTCTGCATCAGCGGATGTCTGTATTGAAGGTTGAGCAGAGAATACAGTATGGACCTCATCTTCCGAGTCGCTACCAAAGATCGACGTAGGAGCAGATGGTCCCGGCTTGTTGTATTGAGGCGGACCCGAATAAACTATCTCCTCTTCCTCCTCGGTATCACTGCCGAAGACAGGGATGGTGGCATTAGCTTTGTTCTCCGGCTTGTGACACCTCTTTGTGTCTTCGAAATCCGATAAAAAGTATTTGGCATCTTCATATTTGCGGACTTCGTTCACAGAGAACGGGTTCAGTTCTCCCGTCACGGTATACTCGAGACCATCCTTAAAATATTTCATACACTGATGTTGTATAGAAGGGATGGTATTATACTCGTGTAACCATGGTCGGCCGAGCAGAGCATTGTAGCATGTCTTGGCGTCTATGACGTGGAACTTAATGTCCGTGATGAGTAGCCCAAAGCGTAGCGTCAGTATCACAGACCCAAGAGTTCTTGATGATTGGGAGTCGAACCCGGAGATGGAGATCTTGTCCCAAGCAAGGTGCTGGACGCTCATGCAAATTTCTTTTAACACCCGCATATTGAGGAGATTAACGGAGGATCCATTGTCGACCAGGATTTTGCCTATCTTTATATCGTGGCAGTATCCTGAGACATAGAGGGGGCGATTGTGTTCGCACGTCCCAAGGAGAAGGTCTTCATCGCCAAAAGTGACATCGGCCGTGTGCACTTCCTCCAATTCATCTTTCATCTTTTCTTTGGCCAGGAAAGCTTGGAATTTCTCCGGCTCCTGTAGTGCCTTGATTAACGAATCTCTCGCCTCTTTTGACAGTAAAAGGGCGTCAAGAATGCTGAGCTGCGAGGGTAGCTTCCTCAGATGCGCTAAGACGTTATAATCCACCTTATTTTTCTGTGGCGGGTCCTTGGCAGTTAGCTCTTCTAGGACTTGGTCATCTAAGACGATATCTTCAGAGACCTTTTCTTTCCCTTTATTTTTTTTGTTTGAGGGTCCGAAATTCTTTTCGGGCAGCGTCCGATTACACAGCCGGATATTTTCGCAGACCTTCGGCTCTTCTTCTTTTCCCGAGGTGGACTCTTTAAAGAGGGAGCTAAGAGCCATTTCCTCGTCAGAATCGCTCCCGAATGTAAGCACTTGTGATCCCCCGGCGTTAATCATGCGACAATTGCCGGTAGTTCTGTTAAGCCCTTCGGTCGTATTTTTCCGCTCCCGACGAGTTTTGCGCTTCTCCCGCTTAAAATGTTGTCGGTGAGCAACATATCCTTGCCACCATCTATTGAAAGCTTTGCACTCTTTGGTGGGGTGCGAAATCTTCCGATGATACAAGCAGTAGGAGGGGTGCATTTCCACTTCACTAGTAATGCTTCTTTTCAGAGGATGGTAGCTTCATGCCCATTGATATGGCCTTAGCAAACCTTTTCCTCGTCTTGAATTTGATTTTATCCGTAGTGGATGTATTTTGCTCCAGCGGGAGTGTCTCGGCTCTTTCGTCAAGTCGCTGGCGCTTGGCCCTTTCAAACATAGCCGTCTCGCGTTCCCGATCAGCTTTACTTTTCAATAGAGCTTCGTTGAGGAATACGTCAATTACTTCATCTGATGGCCCCAGAATTTTTGGTTCAGGATCTGCCCCCAGCTTTTTAGTGCAAGGAGTCTCCTCATCGTCCGTGAACGAATGGGAAATTATATGACAGCTCGCTACGTATTCTTCAGATTCATCCGACGAACTTTCTTCCTCATCTTCCTCTTGAAAGACGTGGTTGAGGAACTCTTGGAGCGTAATGGGAGTCCGTGCTTTCTAGTTGTATTCCTCCAGTGCGTCAATTTGTTTTTGTAAGTCCGTGCGCTTATCGCCAGGCTTCACGGGCTTCTTGGATTTCTTTTTCTTCTTCTTTGAAGATTTTGACGGCTGGTTGTGAGTGCTTGGGCCACCACCATTGGTCTTTGGAGTTGGACGCGGCTTCAACATCCCTTCAATGATCTGAGGTTCCAACGGGTTCTTCCACTTGATCGCTGGGCATGTTTGAAGATCGTTCAGCATCCTCTTTGTTTTAGCTGATAGTACGACCTCCCATGGGGCTTCTTCAACGAGAGACCACGTTGCCCCCGGCGTATTCATCCTTTTAGAGGTGTGAGGTTGCGGCGGATTCACTTTCCATCTGTCGGACAATGCGAACTTGCCCTGTTGGTACTGGTCTTCAATCCAATTTTTGAAGACGTACCAATCTTCGATCGGATGACCCAGTACTTGGTGATAGGGACAGTAATTGGTCTCATTGACATCATTTGGTTGCGACGGACGTTTTGGATCCGGCAGATTTATGAGTCGGTTGCGCAACGCCGGCTCGAATAATCTTCTCGTTTTATCTCGGGGAAACGAGTACGGACGTCCTAGCCTCTCCTCAAGGGGTACGTGCGGACGCATATTATTTTGACGGACAACCGGCTTCGAGTTGCTCGGCTGTTGTTGAGCATTAGCGACAATGATCGCTTTCCCCTTCCCCTTTTCATTTCGGGAGTCCGGCTTTGGAAGGGGAGATCTATGGCCCATTTGATCCATTTGCGCTAGCATATCGATCAGGGCCTGGAAGGTAGTCGGCTTGAAGAACATCATAAATTGCGAGATGGTTGCTTGCGGATCAAGGGTTCCCACAAACATACCCACTGCAAGAGCTTCTTTAATGCGTTGCTCGCATTTTGACCATAAGTCCTGCTACCGTATAGCATATTGGACCCATGTCTCGTCTGGCTTCACTCTGGCATTAATCAATGCCATCATCGGGGTGCGTTCGCCGGCGCTTGCAAAACGCTGGGTAAACAGCAACTCCATCTCCGCGAAGGTCTTGATAGAGTCATTTGGGAGCTCGGAGTACCACTCGAATGCCGTATTCGATAAGCTACCAACGAACTGGCGAAGCAATAATTTATCATCACCGCCGGTGTTGCCGCAGAGCGCCCTGAACTGGGCAACATGCTGGTGGGGATTGCCAGTCCCCTTATACACATGAAATTTCGGTATTGTATAGCCTGGCGGGTACTTGATCTGGTCGTACCAGCTCGGATATGGTCGTCCTGTTTTTACGACCTGACCGGCTACCTCAGTCGCATGATGAACCCGTATTTGTTGGGCTATATACTCGTCTAAGTCAGCTTTGGAGATTGTCTCCTCCATGGCTGTTGACAGAGCCGGTGGAGGATTTGACGTTTCTCCCCTATCGTCTTCAAGGACGATCGGGGGATCTTCAACTGGAGGATCTTGTTGGATCATCATTCCCACCATGTCTTGGAATAGGAGGGCCATTCGCTTTATGTTGGCTTCTTGTTCAGCAGCCTCTTTATCCTTCTTCTCCAATATCCGACGAAGGAATTCAGCGTCAGTTTCTTGCTCCTGGCGTTCATCCGATGACGCTTCGGGGCTTTCTTTTGGCCTAGTGAGTGCGGCCATTGCGTTCATCATCTCCTAGAGCTTTTGCTGTTGCCCCTGAGCTTTGATCACTGACCGTGTAAGCGGTCGATGACCTGTAGATGCACGGCTGTCCTCTTTACCAGACGCCATGTAGACGGTATGAACCACCATGCCCCCAGACTTAGGGCGTTTGGGCTCGCCGTCCTTGGCATTTGCTGCGGGCATAAGGATTTTCTCCGGCCTCCTCCTCTTATGGGCCGTTGAAGTTGAGGGGGCCGTTGCAGCAGGCACCCTGGTGGTGGTCGTCCTTTGCTGTTTGTCCGGACGGTTCTTTTCTTCTTGCACTTTCGCCCTTTTCTGTTGACGAGAGTGACCTTGGTCAATTACGAAGTCTTGAACCCTCTGCCAGACTTTATAAATTTTGGACGATAGCCGTTGAGGGGGCTGCTCCAGCTTAGTTTCTGTAACTCTCTCCGTAGGTGGAGGAGATCTTTTTAGCATAGCAGTTGGAGAGTTCTTACGTACCCTCCTAAGTGGTTCAAAGCTGTTCCCAGTTGGAACAGCAGCATTAACTTCCACCACTGGAGTAGGTGGAGTTAGCCCTGAGGAGGAGTTGCCCCCGTCCTTCCTTACTCGGCGCCAGTGGTGACGTCGAGCATGACGAGCCGTTGGGGCTGGCTCGGCGACAGAGATAGCTTCTTCTTGCCCCCTGTCTGAATGAGGTGCTGCTGGTGTCAGCCTCTTAAAGACTGATGTTGTCCTTTGAGTAGCGATATTCAATCTGTCAAAGACAGATCCTCGAGTAGGAGCAGGAGCCGGAATAGTCAGACTTGAAAAGACTGACTCTTTAACAGGAGAAGCCGCCTTGACGACTTCAGGAGTAGGGGTGGCTCTCTTCCTTGGGACGGCCATTTCAGGGTTCATGGGCTTCTTGGCAGGCCCACCAGGGTTCTGGCTCAGCCTGGCAAAGACAGAGGCTGTCGGTTTGATATTGGACGACCCGTTGAAAGGGGCCGTTGTAGCAGTGAGCCGATCGAAGACCGACTTCTTGTTCGCTTCTGGTGCGGGCACTGGCATGGTGAAGCTCGCAGGCGGGGTCATGGTTCCGAAAAACAGGCCGGTGGTAGCTTGGGTCACCTGTTCTACCGGCATGGCAAGGATGGAGGCCGCTTGAGGCCCATAAGCTACACCTCCAGGTGAGGTGGAGCGTTGGTTGCACTGGCACTTTGAACAGCTCGAGCAGTTGGAGGCCATTGATGCTTGATTTCTGCGCCAGGCAAAAGACCAAATCATAGTAACTTAAAATCCAAAGGCAACCATTAACAAACCGCGATTCGTTCGCGAAGACGACACACGAAGTGTGGAGTGGAAAGAGGAAAAGGTCCCACCGGGCGTGCCAGAATCTGTTCCCCTCCGAATGGCGGCTAAGACGACGTGGGGACGTCTTGCCTGAGATTCGGGGCAGATGCTATATGGTTTTATACGTCTACCTCTCCGAAGATGCCAAGTTGATTTATGGCACCGTGTATCGGAGGTTTAGACGGATGCGGCCGATGTAGCAGACTTCGTCAGATTCCCCCTCATTTGAGGGGGTTTTGATTGTGGGGACGCTCTTCCCTGCAGGCGCAAGCCCCTGCAGTTAATTACGCTACCGCATCGCGGTAGCCACTTTCTCCTTCTCCAGAATTTCACTTCGTGTCATGTGTGTTTGTTTTTTTTGTGGATGCCCGTGGATTGTATACGGAGACTAAGTTATGCCGTCGCCCGTAAGACGTGGATTAGTCCAAATCCGTATTTACTTAGATTTGGGTTTGGTGTTTTAGTTTAAGGATACGTTAGCCATATTGAGGCTAAGATCAACTTAAACGTTCGTTAAGGATACGTTAGTCTGATTTGAGACTAAGATCAACTTAACGGGATCGTTTAGATCCGACAAAAGAGTATTTGGGGGCTCTATTGTTCCAGTTTAGGGACATAGTGGTCCATAGGTAGTTTAAGGACATTGCGGTCCATTGCCAGTTTAGGGACATGGTGGTCCATAGGTAGTTTAAGGACATTGCGGTCCATATGGGTGTGTTTAAGGACGCATTGGTCCGTTAGTTTAAGGACGCATAAGTCCGCGGGTTTAAGGACCCCACAGTCCGTATCTTGGTTTAAGGACGCATAAGTCCATGAGTTTAAGGACCCCACAGTCCGTGTTGATGTGTGGTTGTCGGGACCCGTCACCTCTCTGACGTCGTTGAAGGATTACAACGATAGGAGTCAGAGGAGTTCGGAGATGTACCCTCGAACCGGATGTATATTGATTTAGGAGAGCAGCCGTGCTCAGTCAATTTAATTTGAGGACTTACGGCCATGATTGGGCTAAGTCCAGTTGAGAATTTCAACGTTTTTATTTATCTTTGGCCTATTAGGCCTGTGCTAGGGCTTTACCCCTTTTTAATAATGCACTGCATTTTGTTTTGGCATGCAGAGCATCTGTTTTGTTTGGGCTCTGCCCTTTTATAAATGATGCAGAGCATATGCTTTGTTTGGGCTCTGCCCTTTTAATGCATTGCATTTTATTTGGCCTGTTAGGCCTTTTTTAATTGGGCTTGGCACTTCAGTAAATAATGCAATGCATTAATTGACTGATATTGGTTTGTCAGGCGCTTTGCACCAATCATTGAGCGCAAGCGCATGTGGGGTGACACGTGTCACACTCTGGTGAGTGCGAGCGCAACAGCGCAGTGCGCTGCGTCAGTACACTGCGCTGTTGCGCCGCTGACACGTGGCGCTCTCTGGTGGCTTGCGCCAACCTAGGAGCGCAACAGTGCAGTTTTTCAAGTGCAAGGCACTGTTTCAATAACTTGATCCAATTTTGGATTCAAGAAAAGAATTTTTCTGAAATTCCAGAACCAATGGTTCATAAAAAGTGCAAGGCACTGTTATTATTATTTTTTTATTGAAGATCATTGATCTTGTTCTTAGATCAATGATCTATTCAGAAGAAATTCTTCTATTATAAAGGTTTTTACCTTTTTCCTTGAGTTCTTTTCAAAATTCTTCAGAGTTCTCTCTGTTTTGAAGTTCTTGATGTCGATATTTTTTGAATTGGGGTCTAGGGGTCTTTATATAGTGCCTATAAATTTGTTAAGTTTGTTAAAGAGATCATTCTCTGAGTGATTTGGGGAATTTTCCCCACCGTTGGATGTTTGATCCAAGGGCTTCTGTTTTACAGAAGACAATCTTCTTGTTTTAACAAGAACAGAAGGATCTTATTAGAATTTTAATTCTGTTTGGCGCAGATGCACCAGCGCTTGACACGTGTCGCGCAGCGCAACTGCGCTTGCGCAACTGCGCTGACACGTATCGCCCAGCGCACTGCGCAGCGCAACTGCGCTTGTGCAACTGCGCTGACACGTGTCGCACAGCGCAGCGCTGACACGTGTCGCACAGCGCAGCGCTTGCGCAACTGAAGCGTTGCTTCCTTTAATTTTTGTTTTAAATAGAGCCTTGCTCTGATTGGGCGCGCTGCCTTAGGCGCTGCGCTGACGTATCAACTTCTGACACGTGGCACGTTGCGCGCAGCGCACGGGATTTGAAGTGTTGCTTCAATTTTTGAATTTTTGAAATTCAAACAGAGCTTTGCTCTGATTGGGGGAAACAATCTCGACTAATTCTTCTTTCAGGTTTGGAGGAGAATTTAAGAATACAGTGGGAGACATCCTGATTAGATAAAGTAATTGACCATTCTGATTTAGATTAGAGTGCACGCTGAGTGTTTCTTTTCTCTCTCTCTTTGGAAGCGACCATGGCCCGACCCTAGACTATAACTCAGTAACCAAGTTAACCAAACCTTCTTAAAACACACTGACTTTTGGATTGTCAGAGTTGCATACTTTATTGCCACTCCTACTTTTACCCTTTTCTTTCTTTCGAAACATTCTGTATCACTACGAAGATCTACATTTATTGGATATGACCATCGTATAGTTACATACGAACTTGAAGAAACTTGTTTCATATTTGAGAATGGTTTTCGGTTCTGGATAAATTAATTAGGACTATTCAATTGTCTTTCCTTTTACCTTCTCTCAAGTTATGAGGGCTCCTAAGATAAGGAGAGGGTACATCTATTGCGCTTATTGGATAGTCTTCTTCCAAACCATAGGCAGGTGCCGAAAGGTGGGGAAGGAAGAAAACCAATTAGCCTAAGTGTGGTGTATAGAAGATAATAAGTAAAGATTAATAAAGGGATCAGAAAGAGGGCAAAGTAAATTGCGACTGCTATCATTCACGACCAAACCGCGTAGTTCATCGCCACTCCTACTTCACCTTTGAATTTCTTCAGAACACCCCGTATCACTACGATGATCCATATTTATTGGACCATATCTGTATGTTCATTTTATAAAGTGAGATATAACTTTTTGAAATTATGTCCATGATATTTACCTATATCAGTTGATGATTGGGTAAGGAGTATTAAACAGCGGTGTAATTCTTCTTAACCATAGTACAGTTTTCAACCTACAACGCACAGGGTTTGAGTTATTCAACTCAGGAGACTTATACAAAATATTGTATGCTGTCCAGTGTCCATTTAGACAAAGGGGTTGGTCATCGTACTATATTCTGTTTACTTGTGACTTCTCCAGTTTTAAACAAGTGCTTCGTAGAAATGCAAGGTCCAAGTTATGAGAATTTATAGGTATAAGAATAAAGTAGAGAACCGTGTGTTGCAAGTATCAGCATTCTTTAGAGTGATCGAAGATATAGATACTTGTGTTTGGTATTCAGTTGATAGCAATGGTTTTGAGAACTTGCTTCTCTTTCAGGTTACTCATATTTGGATTCACTCCTAAGTTGAGTAATACTGATCGGTCTCTCTCTATTTAGTTGACATGCACTGGAGATGGCTGCATGATTTGAATCTGGTTCCAATTAAATCAGTGCCTCTGTTTCTAAATTGTATATAGAATGGTTCATATCTTAACGATGTTGAGGTATATGGAGTTGTCCGGCTTATGCTTAAAATCAGACTCTGGATAACTCAAGGCACGTTTCTGTAATGGTAGTTTGTGGTGTTCCCCTCCGAACGGCGGCCGGGACGTCGGGACGTCTGAGGCGTTAGGTTCGGGGCAGATGCTAATTGGTGCTATCCGTCCACCTCTCCGAAGATGCCAAGTTGATTTATGGCACCATATATCGAAGGTTTAAACGGATGCGACCGATGTAGCAGACTTCGTCAGATTCCCCCTCGTTTGAGGGGTTTTTTGATTGTGGGGACGCTCTTCCCTGCAGGCGCAAGCCCCTGCAGTTAATTACGCTACCGTATTGCGGTAACAACTTTCTCCTTCTCCAGATGGTCACTTCGTGTCGTGGGTGTTTGTTTTATTGCCCGTGGATTGTTTACGGAGACTGAGTTATGTCGTCGCCCGTAGGGCGTGGACTAGTCCAAATCCGCATTATCTTAAATTTGGGTTTGGGGGGGTTTGGTTTGAGGATACGTCAGCCCTACTCGAGGCTAAGATCAACTCAAACGTTTGTTAAGGATACGTTAGTCTAACTTTGTGACTAAGATCAACTTAACGGGATCGTTTAGATCCGACAAAAGAGTGTTTGGACTCTAATGTTCCAGTTTAGGGACATAGTGGTCCATCGTCTGTATGGCTGTCGGGACCCATCACCTCTCTGACGACGTTGAAGGATTACAACGACAGATGCCAGAGGAGTTCAGAGATGTACCCTTGAGCCGGAGTTAATTTGGGGGATTCGTAGTCCAGTATGTTTGAGGGTCTAAGGACGCGTTAACCATTTCCAAGGCTAAGATCAACTTAGACGGGGCCGTTTAGGGCCAACAAAAGAGCATAAGAAAGGGCTCTATTGTTCTAGTTTTAGGGACATCGCGGTCCGTGGGTAGTTTAAGGACATTGCGGTCCGTGGGTAGTTTAAGGACATTGCGGTCCGTGGGTAGTTTAAGGACATTGCGGTCCGTTGTTAGTTTTAAGACATCTCGGTCAAGGTTAAGGACGTCGTAGTCTATGGGTTTAAGGACCCCACAGTCCGGTATGTGCTCTGGATGCTTCACACGGGTTCACTGCCGTGCTTAGCGAGGACCAGGCTCCGCTCTGGATGCTTCACACGGGTTCACTGCCGTGCTCTGCGAGGACCAGGATCCGCTCTGGACGTTTCCCACGGGGTCAAAGAGTGACATTATCCATATTCCACGTGACCAGGAATTTGTATGAGTTTAAGGACCCCACAGTCCATATCATGGGTGGTCGTCGGGACCCGTCACCTCTTTGAAGACATTGAGGGATTACAATGCCAAGTATCAAAGGAGTGAAGAGATGTACCCTAGAACCGGAGTGGCTTGAGCAGCCCCTGGCCCAATTTGAGGTCAGGACTGATTAATCATGTTATGAGCCCATTGGCCCAATTAGTCACGAATTGAGGACTTATGGCCAGCTTGGGCTAAGTCCCATCATGTCTGGAATATTGATTCCTTGTGAGTCCATCGAGGGAGAAGCTTTGCCTCCATCCCTTTAGCCAATTGGGCTATAGACTAGTGTTAAACACTTCAAAGCAATCAGTGTTGAACACTGGGAATGAGTTTGACAAGTTAGTGTTTAACACTAGAAGAATAATTGGTGTTAAACACCAGCAACAAGGCCTTGAAATGATCATAAGCACTAAAACAGCTCAGTGTTAAACACTGGCAATGGGGATCTTAAATTAGTGCCGAATATTAAAACAATTAATATTGAACACTACGAACAAAATTCTTTAATTAGTGTTGAACACTAAGGCCCGATAGCACTTCAATACTGGATTCGAGAGTTTTAACTTAGTGTCAAACACTACAGCAAGAACGGTCACGTGGCCCCACGTGAGAGTGCCTTCCCTTCAATGATTCTGCCGAAATTACTGTGTCTTTGATAGCGTCACGTGTTAGCACGTGACGGGCATTCAAATGCCTATGTGTTAAGGCTCCTACTGAAAGTCACGTGTGTCACGTGGGGTGCTGCCTCAAAGGGGCTTTCTGTAGGGCTTTTGGGGGGGGTCACGTGGTGACACGTGACCCTGCCTCAATGCTGTTTTTTGGAGGATCTGTTGCTCCTCTTTCAGGAATTAAATTCCTCGAACTTTTAATTTCAGAGGAATTAAATTCCTATTTCCTTTTGAAGGCTTATATTCTGGAACAGAGTTTAAATCTGAGTTTTCTGTGGGAATTAAATTCCTTGTTTATGCGAAGAACCGAATAGGGTTAAACCCTAAAAGCTTTTAAAGAATTAAACTCCCCTTTTCTGAGGATTATGATTAAAGGAATTAAATTCCCACTGTTTCGACAAAACTATGTTCTTGATTAGGGTTCAATCCTGTTTCTTTTTGTTTTGAAGGAATTAAATTCCCATAATACAGGGTCGAACCCTAACTTTACTTAGGAGGAATTAAATTTCTATAGTTCTATGAGAGTTAAATTCTCATACTTGCATTCCTTCTCTATGTTTTGGATCTGCATGGCAGGATCTCGACCCATTGAGAATTAAATTCTCAACCTTAAGGGGAGATGTGCACTTTACAGATTCTCTATCAAAGAGGGAGGAGATATGCTCTCTCGTTTTATGCCTCAGAGTTAAACTCTGTTGAGAATTAAATTCTTTTTCTTTCCAAAAGGCTTTCCCTTTCTTACCTAGGGTTTTTTGCAGAAGATCTGAGTCTTTTTCAAGTATCAAAGCTCTTCTCCTTTTCTCTTTTCTTCTCTGCGTATGTATATATTTCTCTGTGTCTCTTGGCTCCTATTTATAGGAGAAGCAGCCGAATCAATCAGTTTTTGACGAATCTTCATTGATATTTGATTTGCATTCATCATTCATTTTGGGCCGTTGGATGATTAGGTGAATTTTATTCACCATTGGATTTTAAATCCAGAGATTCTCCCTTGCTATTTTGGTTAGATTTAAAGGGGAAATCTTTCCAAACCCGAGATTTTCCATAGATAGATGATATTTAATCATCTCTGAATCTTTAATTTGATTGGTCCCAAATAATTACTTTCCTTTGGAAAGATTCGAATTTCCTTCAGAATTTAATTATGTCGTTAAAAAAATATGGGCTTTGAAAGCCGGTCACGTGTGACCACGTGATCCATGGTCACGTGTAGACACGTGACCCCCTTTGGAATAAAGAATCCTCTTCCTTTCTGCGCTATCTTCCGGTTGCTGTTGTAGCCATCACGTGCTACCACGTGACGCCCGGTCTGGCGCTTCTTTCTTTGGTTCAATTGGAGAGCGAGTTTGCTGCTTTGAACGTCACGTGTCGACACGTGACCCTGGTCACGTAGGAGCACGTGACCTCTTCTGAAGCTTTTTTCTTGACTTGATCAGCGAATCAAAGTGCGCTTTTTCTGTATTTTGTAGGTCACGTGTCAACACGTGACTGCTGTCACGTGGAAGCACGTGGCCTCTTTTGAAGTTTTTCCCAGAAGCTTTCCTGATTTTAAATCAGGAAACAAATGCCCCCACAGCGTTGTTCTCACGTGTCGGCACGTGAGTGCAACGCTGTCATCTCTCACGACCGTTGGATTCCTTTAGGGATCTGGGGAGATGAAACGTTTCCATTGTTTTCTATAAATACTGCTGTCTCTTCATAAGAGCCTTCACTTTGTTCATCTTCTTCTTCTGAGAACTTTTTCTGAGAATTTAATTCTCTTCTTCCAGAGCTTAGTTCTCTGTCTTGAAACAATCTTCAGAGTTTAACTCTGTTCAAAAGGAATCCTTTTTCCTCAGGTAATGTTCTTGGACAACGATGGACCTTCACATTTTCCTGGATTTTAAACCCAAAACAAGGGTTTTTACCCTTCTTTCTTCATATTTTCCATAAGAACATGAAACTGTTTAATCTTTCAACTGTAGATCTCTTAGGGTTTAGATGATCTTTGAAGAGATGATGATGGCGGTTCAAACCCACGGAATTTAATTCCATCAAAAAAAAAATGTTTTTTTTTTTGGGGGGGAATTTAATTCTCTTTTCTTAATAAGGAATTTAATTCCAACGAAGAACTCGATTTCTTCACACAGAGGCTTCCTGTGGTCTCTTGGCCCAAGGTTGTTCTTCCTGCAATTAATGCAATGGGGGCTTTGTAATGATGTCTTTTGACTTTTATTTTAGGTACTATGGATGCCCATCTGTATAGTCTTGACGAGATCATTTCCTATGGGAATATTCGTGCGCTGGACCGCAGTCAGAACCAGGAGTTCACTGATGCTCAGTGTGCCGAGATCATGAGCCGCTTTGACGAGTACAACCATAGGCTACTCCCCGTCGCTCTTCTCTTCTGAGGCTGATCGTGCTGGCGATCCGGGAGGCACTTCCTCTCTTTTGCGCCGGCATACCGCTCGGGGCCTTGGACACTGCCGAGGATAAGGTGCATTCGGTGTACCTTATGGGCTTGATCTCAAAGAGAAGGAGGGATAATCTCATTGATCTCCTTCATCAGATTTTTCAGCAATCAGCCATACTGGGCGCCTACCGGAGGGTAGAGGACATCCGCGGGGACCCCGATGCTTGTGACCGTGAGAGAAAGCATACTCGGGAGGTTCGAAATGCTTGGAAGATCTTGAATAAAGTTAATTCCGAGTTTCTCAACCCATGCCCCGCGTCTGAAGCCTTACCATTGTAAAAGTTTTTCTTTTTATTTTGTATTGCCTTCTTGAAGTCTGGATGATAAGTTTTGTTGTGTCCTTGTATGTTTGCACGCTTTTTCTCTGAGATTTTATTATTTTGCTACTATTGTTGTTTGTGCTTTTTAACATGCAGGGTACCGCTCCATATTTTCCTTTTAACTGCACATCAGGTTTAGGCCTCACGTGTTCTACACGTGGGATCCCTTGATGTGGCTGTTCACAAGGTTTTCCTCATGCCATATTTTCAGTGCACAATGTTAGGTGCAGAAAAAGGGCCTTGGAAATAGTTCCATCTCCTTGATTTTCGGTGCCTTTCCCTTTTTAGGCCTTAGAAATAATTTCACCATGCAAGATTTTCCGCGCACAGCACTTAATGCACTTCATTATATATGAGGCTATAGCCTTCTTTTCTTTTCACAGAGAGATTCATATCATATATATATTTTTTCTTGAGGGAGAAACGAGTGCCATGGCTTGTAATCGCCCTCATGCTCGTCGACAGCCGTGGGAAGTTCCTCTTGAGGAGATGATCCCCCGCTTTGCTGCTCGGTTGGTGGACCCCCTCCTTTCTGACAACGAATGTGACTCGGCCATGCACGAGCTCTCGATCCGTAGAGGGTCTCCCCTCCCGATGGGTTCCCTCTGGCTCCGGATGATCCTCATGGCCGTGCTTGCCGACATTCCTCCTCACCCGGCAGAGATGACCCTGGCGATGCTTGATGCGGCGGAAGAAAAGCTCGAGGGCTTTCATGAAGCATGCCTGATTACTCAGGCTTTGAAGGATTGCTCGATTCATCTGCTGGGCCAGATCAAGGCCCGGCGAGCTATTATGTTTGCTTTCACGGACGAACACGGCGCCAATCGATGGGGAGCGACTCCTCGTGAGAACCGTCGCTTTGATGTGCTGGAGAAAGCAGAGAGGGAGATGGAGAATTTTGTCCTTTGCTTCGTTAACCCTTGTGCCGTTGATCCTGTGTTTGGTGACCTTTTCCGCTAGTGTAGAACCTCTTTAAATTAGTCCCTCCTTTTTGTATGCTTTATGTTGAACTTCCATGTAGGCTTGGTATTCGTATGTATGTTTCCGCTTGCATGAATAAATTTTGTGTTCCTTTTTATGAAAACTTTCTTCAATTATCAATATTGTTGTCATGTCGCGTGCGCGTTAAAGCTTCGAATTTTATTTCTTTTTCGGATGTTCATATGATTGCGAGCACATACTTGATAGGACAATCGTCGGAAAGTTTTTTCGTTGCTTTTCATACCGGGTTGTGTGAGCGCGTTCTGGATCAATTATTGCTGTCGATCGGAAGCCCATTTATATGGTATTGTAAATGTCATGTTTGCAAGGCCGCGGTCACGAAAGCGAGCTTACGTGGCCACGTAGCGAACATATCGTTATGCGAGAAAAAGGCTCGGCCATAAATTTTCGGAGAGGGAGCTAGCTTCCAAGGCGCTGAGCGAGCTTCGCGCTACCCTTATCACCAGGGCCACCCAAGTGTATGAACTCTGACGGTTGCTTCAGGAGTTCATCAAAGAAGTGGTGGCTCGAGACAAAGCTGTCACGTTCACCCGTGAGAGGGTCGAGGCTCATAAGGCCACTGAGAAAGAGCTTGAAGCCCGGCTTGCTTCGTATCAGGCTCAGCAAGCTCAAGCGGAGGCTCGTCTTCTGGAGATCTTGCGTCATGAAGCCGTGGCTCAGCAAAAGTAGGATGAGCTGACCAAGCTGCTGAATCGCCCGCCGGCTTGAGACATTCGTATCTTTTCCTTCCTTTTTGTACATACTCATGGATGAGAGTATTTTCTTTTTGTTTCTTTCATGAATTGTACTTTGTACCCATTTTGGTTTATGAATAAAAGATACATTTCTCTTGTCAATGATGTGTCTCCTTTTCATTGAATGTATTCTGCGGATATTCTATCTTGATCTCCTTGCAGGACAGCAATGGCTCAGGACTCAGGGTTAAGATCTGCTTCCTAAGGCTTTTGCATCTTATGAGCCACGAGGGTCTCATAAAGAGTTTTTCTCCCTACAGGTCGAGAGGATCCCATAGGTGTGAGTTCTTCTTAAGAATCGTGAGGATTCTTAAAAGGGTTTTCCCTTGAGAGTCGTAAGGATCCCACAAGAGAGTTTTTCTTCCTTACAGGTCGTGAGGGCCTGCAAGTGTTGGATGCGGTCACCCTTGTCCGTGTTTTACGGAGTCGGGAGTTTCTCAAGGTATCGTAGTTTAAAGACGTCACGGTCAAGTTTAAGGACCTCATAGTCCGTGGATTTAAGGACTCCACAGTCCGCTGTTAGTTTTAAGACATCACAGTCAAGGTTAAGGACCTCATAGTCCGTGGATTTAAGGACTCCACAGTCCGCTGTTAGTTTTAAGACATCACGGTCAAGGTTAAGGACCTCATAGTCCGTGGATTTAGGGACTCCACAGTCCGGTGTTTGGTTGCAGGGACCCGTCACCTCTTTGAAGACGTTGAGGAATTACAACGCCGGGCATCAAAGGAGTGAAGAGATGTACCTTTAAACCAAGGCAAAACTCGTAGGGAATCGGGGTGGTTGATTGTTAGTTTTAAGACATCACGGTCAAGGTTAAGGACGTCATAGTCCGTGGATTTTAAGGACTCCATAGTCCGGTATTTGCTCTGGATGCTTCACACGGGTTCACTGCCGTGCTTGGCGAGGACCAGGCTCCGCTCTGGACGTTTTCCACGGGGTCAAAGAGTGACATTATCCGCGTTCCACGTAACCACGAATTTTGCACTAGATGCTTCACACGGGTTCACTGCCGCGTTAGGCGAGGACTAGGCTCCGCTCTGGATGCTTCGCACGGGTTCACTGCCATGCTCTGGGAGGACCAGGATCCGCTCTGGACGTTTCCCACGGGGTCAAAGAGTGACATTATCCGCGTTCCACGTGACCAGGAAGTTTGCACTAGATGCTTCACACGGGTTCATTGCCGCGTTAGGCGGGGACTAGGCTCCGCTCTGGATGCTTCGCACGGGTTCACTGCCATGCTCTGCGAGGACCAGGATCCGCTCTGGACGTTTTTCCACGGGGTCAAAGAGTGACGTTATCCGCGTTCCACGTAACCAGGAAGTTTGCACTAGATGCTTCACATGGGTTCACTGCCGCGTTAGGCGAGGACTAGGCTCCGCTCTGGATGCTTCGCACGGGTTCACTGCCATGCTCTGCGAGGACCAGGATCCGCTCTGGACGTTTTCCACGGGGTCAAAGAGTGACGTTATCCGCGTTCCACGTAACCAGGAAGTTTGCACTAGATGCTTCACACGGGTTCACTGCCGCGTTAGGCGAGGACTAGGCTCCGCTCTGGATGCTTCGCACGGGTTCACTGCCATGCTCTGCGAGGACCAGGATCCGCTCTGGACGTTTTCCACGGGGTCAAAGAGTGACGTTATCCGCGTTCCACGTAACCAGGAAGTTTGCACTAGATGCTTCACACGGGTTCACTGCCGCGTTAGGCGAGGACTAGGCTCCGCTCTGGATGCTTCGCACGGGTTCACTGCCATGCTCTGCGAGGACCAGGATCCGCTCTGGACGTTTTCCACGGGGTCAAAGAGTGACGTTATCCGCGTTCCACGTAACCAGGAATTTTGCACTAGATGCTTCACACGGGTTCACTGCCGCGTTAGGCGAGGACTAGGCTCCGCTCTGGATGCTTCGCACGGGTTCACTGCCATGCTCTGCGAGGACCAGGATCCGCTCTGGACGTTTTCCACGGGTTCAAAGAGTGACGTTATCCGCGTTCCACGTAACCAGGAATTTTGCACTAGATGCTTCACACGGGTTCACTGCCGCGTTAGGCGAGGACTAGGCTCCGCTCTGGATGCTTCGCACGGGTTCACTGCCATGCTCTGCGAGGACCAGGATCCGCTCTGGACGTTTTCCACGGGGTCAAAGAGTGACGTTATCCGCGTTCCACGTAACCAGGAATTTTGCACTAGATGCTTCACACGAGTTCACTGCCGCGTTAGGCGAGGACTAGGCTCCGCTCTGGATGCTTCGCACGGGTTCACTGCCATGCTCTGCGAGGACCAGGATCCGCTCTGGACGTTTTCCGCGGGGTCAAAGAGTGACATTATCCGCGTTCCATGTAACCAGGAATTTTATCGATTGTATCCGCATTTCACGGAATGGAGGTTTGACTGTTGGCGATATGTACACCGCCGAGCCATGGAACTGGGAGTTGCCGCTGTTTCGTTTAGCTTGAAGTTGTGTCCGTCGTTACGAGACGAGTGTTGAGACGATCTCCAGGTCTCCTTTGGCCCGTCGAGATTTGGCTTCTTCTTCTTTGGTGAAACCTGGGGGAAGGAGTACGACTCCTTCTTTGTTTGCGCCCCTGGATTGTGTACAGGGATTGTTGTAGTATCACCTGTAGGGCAAAAAGGTTTCATTTTTCCATCATTTCTTTTATTCTTTCCGCGATGCTCTATCATTTCAGCTTTTTATATCGCGAAGGTCGCGATTGCCCAATCATTTCGGCTATTTTTCGCGGTGCCCAATCATTTCGGCTATTTGTTTTATTTTTACTCGCTGCTTTTTTTATTGCGAGTTGCCCCATCATTTCGGCTATTTTTCATGCATACATTTTTACTTGCTGCTTTTTATTGCAAGTTGCCCCATCATTTCGGCTATTTCGTAGGCATGTGTGGCTTGCTAGCTTTTTCGCCGCAAGCTCGGATTTTGGACACCGATTTCGGCATCAGCATCGCTGCAACTGGGATGTTGCCAGGAGCGAATCATCATTTGCCTCTATCGATGTTGAACAAAGGTGGCTTAGCAAACAGGGTTAAGGTCCTGTCGACTAAGGCTTTTGACTTCATGAGCCGTAAGGGTCTCACAAAGGTATTTCTCCCTACAAGTCGTGAGGATCTTGCAGGTGTATTTTCTCCTTAGGGATCGTGAGGATTCCTAAGTGTATGTTCCTCTGTAAGTCGTAAGGATCCTACAAGAGGGTTTTCTCCTTATGGGTCGAGAGGACCTACAAGGGTTGGACTTTGCTGGGGAAATGTTTATTCGCGCCCGTGGATTGTATACAAGGGTCAGTATTGAGCCTCTTGTAGGGCAATATCGGAGGTTGTGGGGGATTTGCTTAAGAACAGGTTCAGGTTTCTGTAACTTAAGACTTTCAAATCTCATGAGCCGTGAGGGTCCCATAAGAGAATTCTCTTTACGAGTCGTGAGGATCTCGTAAGTGTATTTTCTCCTCAGGAATCGTGAGGATCCCTAAGTGTGCTGCTCCTTTGTGAGTCGTAAGGATCTCACGCAGGTGGTTTCTCCTTACAGGGTCGAGAGGACTCTGTAAGTGTCCTTTAACGAGGTTGCGCCCTTTCGGGTTTTCACAAACACTCGCCGGTAGTCCTGCTGTTTTTACTCACGGAGCCCTTTCGGGTTTTCATCCGTGCCCATTTTGCTTATGGACATACCGTTTTTTTTTATTTATATCATTTTTACTCTTCTCTTTTTTTTTTACAAGGTCGCGCCCTTTCGGGTTTTCACGAACACTTGCCGGCAGCCCTGCTGTTTTTACTCACGGAGCCCTTTTCGGGTTTTCATCCGTGCCCATTTTGCTTATGGACATACCGTTTTTTTTTTTTTTATCATTTTTTTTTTATCCATCTCGTCAACCTAAGGACGTTGCGGTGGTAGTTTAGGGACGTTTCGGTCCGTCGATAGTTTAAGGACGTTTCGGTCCGCTGTTAGTTTAAGGACGTTTCGGTCCGACGATAGTTTAAGGACGTTTCGGTCCGACGATAGTTTAAAGACGTTTCGGTCCGTCGATATAGGAAGGCCGGCTGCTGCTTGTAAAGTCTGAGCTTAGGAAGATAGCGAGCGGACATAGTCGTCGTCATCCATCATTGACCTAGGCTGCAGCTTATTAAGCATGGTATTTCTTCAAGAAGCGGCCGTTTACTGGCCTGAAAGGCCTTTCACCGTGCATGTCCATGAGTAGGTAGGCTCCACCCTGGTAGACCTTGTCTATGATGTACGGGCCTTCATAGTTTGGCTCAAATTTTCCCCGCTTGGCGCGATTGGGGATCATAGGTCTTTTGACCACTAGTACGAGTTCGCCTGGGCGGAATGTCCTCGGCCTGGTCAATCTTTCGTAAGAGCGCGTCATCTTTGCTTTGTAGGCTTCTAGATGTTGTTGCGCTATGAGCCGGGTTTCATCGAGGGCGTCAAGCTCCTCAAGCCGAAGGTGAGCATTTTCTTCGTTCGTCAGCTCGTGGTGGACTGCTACTCGTAGAGAGGGTAACTCTATCTCAAGGGGGAGAACTGCTTCCGTCCCAAATACCAACGCGTACGGTGTTGTGTTCGTGGCCGTCTTGAATGTAGTTCGATAAGCCCAAAGGGCTTCTTGCAGCCTTTCGTGCCAGTCCCTCTTATTCCTGGAGACGGTCTTTTTTATGATCTTCGTCAAGGTCTTATTGAAAGCCTCGGCTAGACCGTTAGCTCGTGGGTTGTAAACTGAAGAATATCTCCAGTCTATATTGTGCTGCTGTGCGAAGCGGCCAATCTTATGGCTTCGGTAGGCCGGCCCATTATCGGAGATAATCCGTCGTGGAGTTCCGAACCGATAGATGACTTGTGTCTTGAAGAAATGGAGGATATTCTCCGTCTTCACTTCCTTCAGTGGTACTGCTTCTGCCCATTTGGAGAAGTAATCAGTTGTCGCCAGGATAAAGCGGTGTCCCCGGGATGATGCTGGCTCAATGGGGCCGACTATGTCAGTCCCCCACATCTCGAATGGCCAGCTGGCCACCGTTGGGTGCAGTGGATTCGGATGTTGGTGGATGAAGTCTCCATGGATCTGGCATGAGTGGCATTGCTTCGCATACTCGAGGCAGTCCTGGATCATCGTGGGCCAGTAGTAACCCATCCGTTTAATTTTTAACTTCATCTTTGGGCCCGCTTGATGAGAACCGCAAAGCCCGTCGTGAACTTCTTGAACGACTCTTTCTGCTTCGTCAGGTCCCAAGCATCTCAGCCATAGAAAATCAAACGATCTCTTGTACAGGGTATCGTTGACGAAAGCGAAGGATAGAGCTCGTTTCATAAGCTGATGTCTTGAGGACGCTTCTTCGGGCATTCGGTGGGACTTAAAGTAGTCTATGAAGACTTCCGTCCAGTCCTCAGCCTTCTCACGGTCTTTTATTTGTAGGGTCGCTTGCTCAATCGCTCCCTTTTCTTTATATAATTCCGGAGGTATTTCTGCCGGGGCGAGCACTCGATGGCTTTGTACTATGATTCTGACGTCATCGAGGTTCTCGTCGGCCAGTTCTTTAGCGAGTTTGGCCAATGCGTCTGCTTTGCTGTTCTCTGCGCGCGGTATGTTCTCTAGAATATAGAAGGGGATCTGGGCCAACAGTTGTTGCACCTTTTCGCCGTACTTCACCAATTCTGGTTTGCACGTTTGGTAGTCACCATTTACTTGGCTAATGACCAGCTGAGAATCTCCGTATATGAGGAGGTCTTCAATTCCCATGTTGATGGCGATTTCGAGGCCTGCTATCAGAGCTTCGTATTCGGCTTCATTGTTTGTCCTTGACTCCGTTAAGGAGAAGGCGAAGCGCATTATTCCTCCTTGTGGAGTTGCAAAGATAAGGCCTATCCCCGATTTGATGATCGGGCTACCCTGTTTCTGTTTCTTTATGGAGGACGCTCCATCAAAATAGAGTTCCCATCGTGTGCTTCCACCGCCAATTGCATCAAATGCATGCTCATCCGGCAAATCACAGTTCAGAGGAGAGTTGGTCGGTATCGGGTGCTCGGCGAGGAAGTCGGCAATGGCCTGGCCCTTCACTGCCTTGAGGGGTTGATACGTTATCGAGAACTCCATCAAGAGCAAGGCCCATTTAGCGAGTCTTCCCGTCAATATAGCCTTTGACATCAGGTATTTAAGGGGGTCCACCTTCGAAATGAGGCGGACTTCATGTGCCAACGCATAGTGCCTGAGCTTCGTTATTGCAAAGATTAATGCCAAGCAATGTTTTTCG
Source organism: Agapanthus africanus (assembly GCA_030015575.1). Lineage (NCBI taxonomy): Eukaryota > Viridiplantae > Streptophyta > Magnoliopsida > Asparagales > Amaryllidaceae > Agapanthus > Agapanthus africanus. The sequence goes on along the minus strand of JASDDO010000024.1, from coordinate 887,420,606 downwards.
ATGGGCGAGTAATTGCTTTCTGCCCCCAGCAGCACTCGACTTAAGTAGTAAAGTGCTCTTTCTTTCCCCTGATCATTCTCCTGTGCCCATAATGCGCCCAAAGAACCTTCAAGGGCGGCCGTGTAAAGAATGAGAGGCTTTCCTTTCACTGGGGCAGCCAACACCGGCGGATTTTGCAAGTATTGTTTGATCTCGTCTAGTGCACCTTGACATTTGTGATTCCAAACGAACGGGGTTCCCTTTTTCATCAGGTGGCTGTAAGGACGGCATTTGCCCGAAAGATTAGCGATAAACCGCCGGATGTATGCGAGCTTCCCTTGGAGAGACCGCAACTGCTTGAGGGTTTTTGGCGGAGGCATTTCCATGATCGCTTTAATTTTTGACGGATCTATTTCAATACCTCTGTGTCGAACGATGAATCCTAGAAATTTGCCCGAGGAGACTCCAAACGCGCATTTGAGGGGATTCATTTTTAAATTATATTGCCGAAGGCGTTGAAATACGGTTTCGAGATGCTTTAAATGCTCTTCGTATGACATGCTCTTCACTACGAGGTCATCGATATAGCATTCGACGATGTCGTGTATGATATCGTCGAAGATTTTTGTCATGGCCCTTTGATAGGTGGCGCCAGCGTTCTTTAGACCAAAGGGCATAACCTTGTAGCAGAATATGCCCAAAGGAGTCCGGAAAGCGGTGTGCTTCTGGTCTTCGGGATGCATCTTTATCTGATTGTATCCTGATGAACCATCCATAAAGGAGAAGACCTCGTGAGTGGATGTGTTATCTATCATTAGCTCGGTTACCGGCACCGGGAAATCGTCCTTTGGGCATGCTTTATTGAGATCCCTGAAATCCACGCATATGCGCACCGTTCCATTCTTCTTCATTACCGGGACGATATTGGCGATCCAGTCGGGGTATTGGACTTCTTGGATAAATCCGGAATCGATCAACTTCTTGACTTCGGCGTTGATGCTCATCTCCAGCTCAAGTCGCATCCTCCTTGGCGCCTGCTTGACTGGCTTGATATCCGGGGATATTGCTAATCTATGCACCGCAATCTCCGGCTCCAATCCTGGCATCTCGGAGTAGTTCCACGCGAAGCAGTCTTTATGCCGTAGGAGCACGTTCTTTAACGCGGCCACCTTTTCCTCGGATAACAGCTCGCTGACAAATGTCGGCCGCGGGTCGTCTGCCGATCCCAGCTCGATCTTCTTGAGGTTATCTGCGGTAGTATGTATACCGTCTTCCAGTTCTTTCGGAGCGGGCGGGAATTCTGAGATCAACTCATCATCGCTGTTCTCGAAGCACCGGGGAAGGTCATCTTCGTTCTCGGGCTCTTCTTTTAATATCGTAATCATATAACAGGTGCGAACTCGCTCCCAAGACTGAGGCGGATCCGGTTCTGCTCTTGTGGTTTTGGGCTCGTGCTTTTGCGGCGGCGTCACTTTCCAACCGTCGGATAAAGCGAATCTGCCCCGTCGGTACTGGTCCTCGACCCAGTTCTTAAAGGTGAAGCAGTCTTCGGTAGGATGTCCTATGGCTCGGTGATAAGAGCAATAACTCGGATGAGAGACCTTGCTAGCTTGCTCAGGATGTCTAGACTCTGGAAGCGTGATCATTTGATATTTTATAGCGAGGTTGAGCAGCCTCTCCGTCTTGTCTCGGGGGAAGGAGTACGCTCGACTCATCTTCTTCATGAGGGACAAGCCCGAGCCGCTTCTTGATTTATTTCCGTCTCTGCGTCGGGCCTTTCGTACAACGGATTGACGAGGATAAGCGTGTTTGTCTTTTGTAGCACGTTGAGATAGACGTTGCGTCCTGGCCTTCTCGTAGATGGCCATTTCGCGGTTGTGGTCTTCCCGAGCTTTCTGACCCACCTTCCTGATAGGCTTGCCCATTCGCTCTTCAAACGACGGACTTGGCGCTTCGATCGCGGGGTCTAGTTTTGATGAGGGGTCGGCCTCTCCTGACAGGGCGTCCTCTTCTTCATCAAAGGTAAATATAGCGTAGCTGCTGTGGGTTCGCCCTCGTTTTCCGGTTCTCGCGTACCCAAGCCCAAGTGTTTCCATTTTCCCATTGGGCAATTTGCGCTGAGTCCCGGGGACATCCCAAATCCTGTTATAGAACCGAGCCTGCCGCACCGTCTGTCTTAAAGGTACTCCCTGGCGCTTCAATAACTTCTTCAATCCATTTGTATAGTATCTAGGCAGACGGATGGGTTGGAGCCTGTCAAGTATAACATCCGCGCCGTGCCAGATCTCTTTCTCCACCTTCGACTCTGAGGATTGGTAGAATAGGATCACCTTCTCACCCCTTCGCCTGGGAGGGACGTAAAATGTTTGCAGGTCTTGCACGCTGTGAGCTTGAAGCGCGTCGAGATCCTTATAGTGTTCTTGCGGTACCATGGTGATTTGCAGACTATGGTCCTCGCAAAGGGGTGCCTGTATTGACAGCCGACTGGAGAATACGGCGTTAACCTCGTCCTCCGAATCACTCCCGAAGACCGGTATGGGGGTGGGCGCCCCCAGGTTGTTGCGTTGGGATGGCCCTGTATACACTATTTCCTCCTCTTCTTCAGTATCGCTCCCAAAAACGGGAATGGTGGCGGCGGCTTTGTCCTCTGGGTCGCGACACCTTTCTGTATCTTCGAAATCTGGCAAAAAGTATTTCGCGTCTTCGTATTTGCGAACTTCGTTTACAGAAAACGGGTTCAACTCGCCTGTTACGGTGTACTCGAAACCATCCTTGAAGTACTTCATATACTGATGTTGCGTAGAAGGGATGATGTTGTACTCGTGTAGCCAAGGACGACCGAGCAAGGCGTTGTAGCAGGTCTTGGCGTCAATGACATGGAATTTGATGTCTGTGACGAGAAGTCCGAAGCGTAACGTCAGTATTACAGATCCGAGAGTCCGTGACGATTGAGAGTCGAAACCGGAGATAGTAATTTTGTCACGAGCGAGGTGTTGCACACTCATGCAGATTTCCTTCAACACCCGAACATTAAGGAGGTTAACGGAGGATCCATTATCCACCAGGATCTTGCCTATCTTGATGTCATGGCAGTATCCAGAGACATATAGGGGGCGGTTGTGGTCGCACGTCCCGAGAAGGAGGTCTTCATCACCGAAAGTGACATCGGCCGTATGCACTTCCTCCAGTTCATCCTTCATCCTTTCAGTGGCGAGGAAGGCTTGGAATTGCTCGGGTTCTTGTAACGCCTTAATTAGTGAGTCTCGCGCTTCTTTCGATAATAGGAGGGCATCAAGAATGCTAAGCTGAGAAGGTAGCTTCCTTAGGTGCGCGAGGATGTTATAGTCTACCTTACCCTTTTTGGGAGGGTTTTTGGTAGTTAGCTCTTTTGTGACCTGGTCATCTAGAGTGATATCTTCAATAACCTTTTCCTTTCCCTTATCTTTTCGTCCGACGGGCCCGAGATTCTTTTCTGGGAGTGTGCGATTGCGCAGCTGAATGTTCTCGCAGGCCTCCGATTCCTCCTCTTTCCCTAGAACGGATTCTGTAAAGAGAGGGCCCAGAGCCATTTCTTCATCAGAGTCGCTCCCAAAGGTGAGAACTTGTGACTCCCTGGCGTTAACCATGCAACAGTTGCCAGTCGTTATGTTGTGCCCATCGACAGTGCTTCTTCGCTCCCAACGGATCTTGCGTTTCATGCGCTTAAAATGTTGCTGACGAACAACATATCCTTGCCACCATATCTTAAAGGCGTCGCACTCCTCCGTGGGATGTGAGATTTTCCGATGATATGTGCAATAGTCAGGGTGCGTCTCTACCCCATCGTGTGTGTTTCCTTCCGAGGGCGGTAGCTTCATCCCCATTGACATGGCTTTGGCAAACCTTTTTTTCGTCTTGAATATCTTCTTGTCTACCTCGGATACTTTTCGCTCTGGCGGAGGTAGTTCAACTCTTCCGTTCAGTCGCCCGCATTTGGCTCTTTCCGACGTGGTCATTTCACGCTCCTGGTCCGCTTTACATTTTAGACGAATCTCGTCTAGAAAAGCGTCGATCATTTCGTCTGTTGGCCATGGACGCTCTGGTACAGGCTCTACCTCCAGCTTTTTAGTGCCATGAGTTTTCCCATCATCAGTAAACGAGTGGGAAATCACGTTACAACTCGCCATATATTCTTCGGATTCATCTGACGAGCTCTCTTCATCATCTTCCTCTTGAAAGATGTGGTTGAGGAACTCTTGCAGTGTGACAGGAGTTCGCGCCTTTTGGTTGTACTCTTCCAATGCGTCGATTTGCTTCTGCAAGTGCGTGTGCTCTTTTCCAGGCTTCACGGACCTCTTGGATTTCTTCTTCTTTTTCTTCGAAGATTTTGACGGTTGGACGTGAGTATTTGGGCTCTTATCGTTAGTCTTTATAATTGGGCGGGGCTTCAACATTCCTTTGATAATTTGAGGTTCAAGAGGGTCCTTCCATTCGATCGCAGGGCACGCATGAAGGTCTTTCAGCATTCTTTTGGTTTTAGTTGATAGCACGACCTCCCATGGAGCTTCTTCAATAAAAGAACATGTTGCCCCCGGTGTATCCGCTTTCCTAGGAGCATGCGGCTGTGGTGGGTTCACCTTCCACTTTTCGGACAGTACAAACTTCCCCTGGAGGTATTGGTCTCCAATCCATCCTTTGAAGACGAAGCAATCTTCAATCGGATGGCCTACCGTTTGATGGTAAGGGCAGTAGTTGGAGTCATTCACCTCGGTGGGTTGCGGCGGTCGCCTTGGATTTGGTAGGTTTATAAGCCTGTTGTGTATCGCCAGCTCGAATAACCGCTTCGTCTTGTCTCGTGGGAACGAGTAGGGACGCTTCATTTTCTCATTATAATACCGACGCCTTTCCTCCAGTTGATCTGCCGGTTTCGGGGCGTTAGGTTGCTGTTGGGCATTCGCAACAAAGGTTGCCCTCCCTTTACCCTTGTCACTCCGAGGTTCCGACTTCGGTGTAGGTGGTCTATGACCCATCTGGTCCATCTGAGCCAACTTGTCGATTAAAGCCTGGAATGTGGTTGGCTTAAAGAACATCATGAACTGGGAGATAGTTGCGTGGGGGTCTAGGGTTCCCACGAACATGCCCACCGCAGGTGCTTCCTCGATGCGTTGCTCACATCTCGACCACAAGTTCCGCCAGCGTATAGCGTACTGAACCCAGGTTTCGCCCGGCTTTACCCTGGCGTTAATAAGTGCGGTTATTGGAGTGCGTTCGCTGGCACTTGCAAATCGCTGAGTGAACAACAACTCCATTTCAGCGAACGTTTTAATGGAATCGTTCGGGAGTTCTGAATACCATTCGAACGCTGTTTCTGATAAGCTGCCCACGAACTGGCGAAGCAACAATTTATCGTCACCGCCGGTGTTACCGCAGAGGGCCCGGAACTGGGCAACATGTTGATGGGGATTGCCGGTCCCTTTATACACATGGAATTTCGGTATCGTATAGCCTTGCGGGTATTTGATTTGATCGTACCAGCTCGGATACGGCCGCCCCGTTTTCACGACTTGACCAGCTGCCTCAGTCGCATGATGAACTCGGATTTGCTGGGCTATGTAGTCAGCTAAGTCAGCCTTAGAGATTGCCTCCTCCTTGGCCATTGAAAGGGCTGGTGGTGGATTTGACGTTTCTCCTCGGTCGTCTTCAAGAACGATCGGGGGATCCTCGGCGGGTGAGTCCTGCTGGATCATCATTCCTATCACGTCTTGAAAGAGAAGGCCCATCCGTTGTATGTTGGATGCTTGTTCAGCAGCCTCTTTGTCCCTCCTCTCCAGTGTCCGGCGAAGGAATTCAGCGTCTGTTTCTTCCTCCCGGCGTGCGTCTGAGGACGTTTCTGGGTTTTCTTTTGGTCCGGTGAGCACGGCCATAGCATTCATCATTTCTTGAAGCTTTTGTTGCTGCTCCTGGGCTTTCGTCACGGATCGGGTTAGGGGTCGGTGGCCCGTGGAAGTGCGGCTTTCCTCTTTCCCAAAGGCCATGTAGACAGTGTGCACCACCATGCCCCCAGACTCAGGGCGTCTGGGTTTAGTGCTTTCAGTCGTCGCTACTTGCTGTGAGGTCCTCTTTGGCCTCCTCCTTTTGTGAGTCAGTCGATCACCGGCTTTTTGGGGCTTAGCTTGGTGACTGGCTTCAGGTTGGATTTTCAGCTTCTTGTGCTGGCGGGAGAAGTTTGGATCGATGATCGAGTCTCGGGCCTGCCGCCAAGCCTTATAGATTTTGGAAGACAGCCGTTGAGGAGATCGGGGCTGTTCGGGTTTTGTTTCCTCAACCTTTTTCAATGAGGGAGGAGACCTCTTCAGTACTGCCGTGGGGGAATTCCTTCGCACCTTATTTAGCATTTCAAAGCTGTTCCGAGTTGAAACAGCAGCATTGACCTCTGCCACCGGGGCCGCTGGAGTCAGCCCGGAGGGAGAGTTGCCCCCAGCCTTCCTTACTCGGCGCCAATGGCGACGTCGAGCGCGTCGAGCGGGTGGCGTTGGGTCAGCAGTAAGAATGGTTCCTTCTTGCCCCCTGTGTGGATGGGGGGTTGTTGTTGGCGTTAGCCTATCGAAGACCGATGTCCTCTGGGAAGCGGGAGCAAAGGCCGGAGCCGTCAATCTTGTAAAGACTGACTTTTTGGCTGGAGAGGTTGCCTTGGCGATTTCGGGAACGGGAACGGCCATCTTCTTAAAAGCAGCCTTCTCTGAGATTGTAGGCCCCGTGATGAGCTCGCAGGATTCCTGGCCCAGTCTAGAGAAGACCGAGGCATCGACGTTGGGCGACTCGTTGAGAGGAGCCGCGGCAGGGGTAAGACGATCAAAGACTGACTTCCCGAGAGTTTCCTTTGTCAGCACTGGAGCGGTAAAGTTTGTCGGCGGGATCATAGTCCCAAAGAACAATCCTGTGGTGGCGCGAGTGACCTGTTCCACTGGCATTGTGAATAGCGAAGCAGCTTGGGGTCCATAGGCTATACCTCCTGGCGAGGCAGAGCGTCGGCTGCAATTGCCGTCTGAGCAGTTGGAGGATTTCGCAGGGGTGGAAGCCATCGATCCTTTGTTTTCTGCAATAAGCGAGATGCCAATTCTCAGTACCTTGAAACCCGAGGGCAACTATTAGCGAACCGCGTTTGGTTCGCGAATCACGACACACGAAGTGTGGAGTGGAAAGAGGAAAAGGTCCCACCGGGCGTGCCAGAATCTGTTCCCCTCCGAACGGCGGCCGGGACGTCGGGACGTCTGAGGCGTTAGGTTCGGGGCAGATGCTAATTGGTGCTATCCGTCCACCTCTCCGAAGATGCCAAGTTGATTTATGGCACCATATATCGAAGGTTTAAACGGATGCGACCGATGTAGCAGACTTCGTCAGATTCCCCCTCGTTTGAGGGGTTTTTTGATTGTGGGGACGCTCTTCCCTGCAGGCGCAAGCCCCTGCAGTTAATTACGCTACCGCATTGCGGTAACAACTTTCTCCTTCTCCAGATGGTCACTTCGTGTCGTGGGTGTTTGTTTTATTGCCCGTGGATTGTTTACGGAGACTGAGTTATGTCGTCGCCCGTAGGGCGTGGACTAGTCCAAATCCGCATTATCTTAAATTTGGGTTTGGGGGGGTTTGGTTTGAGGATACGTCAGCCCTACTCGAGGCTAAGATCAACTCAAACGTTTGTTAAGGATACGTTAGTCTAACTTTGTGACTAAGATCAACTTAACGGGATCGTTTAGATCCGACAAAAGAGTGTTTGGACTCTAATGTTCCAGTTTAGGGACATAGTGGTCCATCGTCTGTATGGCTGTCGGGACCCATCACCTCTCTGACGACGTTGAAGGATTACAACGACAGATGCCAGAGGAGTTCAGAGATGTACCCTTGAGCCGGAGTTAATTTGGGGGATTCGTAGTCCAGTATGTTTGAGGGTCTAAGGACGCGTTAACCATTTCCAAGGCTAAGATCAACTTAGACGGGGCCGTTTAGGTCCAACAAAAGAGCATAAGAAAGGGCTCTATTGTTCTAGTTTTAGGGACATCGCGGTCCGTGGGTAGTTTAAGGACATTGCGGTCCGTGGGTAGTTTAAGGACATTGCGGTCCGTGGGTAGTTTAAGGACATCTCGGTCAAGGTTAAGGACGTCGTAGTCCATGGGTTTAAGGACCCCACAGTCCGGTATGTGCTCTGGATGCTTCACACGGGTTCACTGCCGTGCTTAGCGAGGACCAGGCTCCGCTCTGGATGCTTCACACGGGTTCACTGCCGTGCTCTGCGAGGACCAGGATCCGCTCTGGACGTTTCCCACGGGGTCAAAGAGTGACATTATCCGTATTCCACGTGACCAGGAATTTGTATGAGTTTAAGGACCCCACAGTCCATATCATGGGTGGTCGTCGGGACCCGTCACCTCTTTGAAGACATTGAGGGATTACAATGCCAAGTATCAAAGGAGTGAAGAGATGTACCCTAGAACCGGAGTGGCTTGAGCAGCCCCTGGCCCAATTTGAGGTCAGGACTGATTAATCATGTTATGAGCCCATTGGCCCAATTAGTCACGAATTGAGGACTTATGGCCAGCTTGGGCTAAGTCCCATCATGTCTGGAATATTGATTCCTTGTGAGTCCATCGAGGGAGAAGCTTTGCCTCCATCCCTTTAGCCAATTGGGCTATAGACTAGTGTTAAACACTTCAAAGCAATCAGTGTTGAACACTGGGAATGAGTTTGACAAGTTAGTGTTTAACACTAGAAGAATAATTGGTGTTAAACACCAGCAACAAGGCCTTGAAATGATCATAAGCACTAAAACAGCTCAGTGCTAAACACTGGCAATGGGGATCTTAAATTAGTGCCGAATATTAAAACAATTAATATTGAACACTACGAACAAAATTCTTTAATTAGTGTTGAACACTAAGGCCCGATAGCACTTCAATACTGGATTCGAGAGTTTTAACTTAGTGTCAAACACTACAGCAAGAACGGTCACGTGGCCCCACGTGAGAGTGCCTTCCCTTCAATGATTCTGCCGAAATTACTGTGTCTTTGATAGCGTCACGTGTTAGCACGTGACGGGCATTCAAATGCCTATGTGTTAAGGCTCCTGCTGAAAGTCACGTGTGTCACGTGGGGTGCTGCCTCAAAGGGGCTTTCTGTAGGGCTTTTGGGGGGGTCACGTGGTGACACGTGACCCTGCCTCAATGCTGTTTTTTGGAGGATCTGTTGCTCCTCTTTCAGGAATTAAATTCCTCGAACTTTTAATTTCAGAGGAATTAAATTCCTATTTCCTTTTGAAGGCTTATATTCTGGAACAGAGTTTAAATCTGAGTTTTCTGTGGGAATTAAATTCCTTGTTTATGCGAAGAACCGAATAGGGTTAAACCCTAAAAGCTTTTAAGGAATTAAACTCCCCTTTTCTGAGGATTATGATTAAAGGAATTAAATTCCCACTGTTTCGACAAAACTATGTTCTTGATTAGGGTTCAATCCTGTTTCTTTTTGTTTTGAAGGAATTAAATTCCCATAATACAGGGTCGAACCCTAACTTTACTTAGGAGGAATTAAATTCCTATAGTTCTATGAGAGTTAAATTCTCATACTTGCATTCCTTCTCTATGTTTTGGATCTGCATGGCAGGATCTCGACCCATTGAGAATTAAATTCTCAACCTTAAGGGGAGATGTGCACTTTGCAGATCCTCTATCAAAGAGGGAGGAGATATGCTCTCTCGTTTTATGCCTCAGAGTTAAACTCTGTTGAGAATTAAATTCTTTTTCTTTCCAAAAGGCTTTCCCTTTCTTACCTAGGGTTTTTTGCAGAAGATCTGAGTCTTTTTCAAGTATCAAAGCTCTTCTCCTTTTCTCTTTTCTTCTCTGCGTATGTATATATTTCTCTGTGTCTCTTGGCTCCTATTTATAGGAGAAGCAGCCGAATCAATCAGTTTTTGACGAATCTTCATTGATATTTGATTTGCATTCATCATTCATTTTGGGCCGTTGGATGATTAGGTGAATTTTATTCACCATTGGATTTTAAATCCAGAGATTCTCCCTTGCTATTTTGGTTAGATTTAAAGGGGAAATCTTTCCAAACCCGAGATTTTCCATAGATAGATGATATTTAATCATCTCTGAATCTTTAATTTGATTGGTCCCAAATAATTACTTTCCTTTGGAAAGATTCGAATTTCCTTCAGAATTTAATTCTGTCGTTAAAAAAATATGGGCTTTAAAAGCCGGTCACGTGTGACCACGTGATCCATGGTCACGTGTAGACACGTGACCCCCTTTGGAATAAAGAATCCTCTTCCTTTCTGCGCTATCTTCCGGTTGCTGTTGTAGCCATCACGTGCTACCACGTGACGCCCGGTCTGGCGCTTCTTTCTTTGGTTCAATTGGAGAGCGAGTTTGCTGCTTTGAACATCACGTGTCGACACGTGACCCTGGTCACGTGGGAGCACGTGACCTCTTCTGAAGCTTTTTTCTTGACTTGATCAGCGAATCAAAGTGCGCTTTTTCTGTATTTTGTAGGTCACGTGTCAACACGTGACTGCTGTCATGTGTAAGCACGTGGCCTCTTTTGAAGTTTTTCCCAGAAGCTTTCCTGATTTTAAATCAGGAAACATGTGGGTTATCCCGGGTTATGACGAGAGTTAACTTTCTATCATCTGGAAGACCAATAGTGATATTGTTCTTGACTCACCACAGTTTTAGTAAAATAGATTTTCTCAGAAAACAGTAGTGGGAGTATGGTAGAACTGGAAGTGATTCCAGAACCACAAACGATTACTGAAAATTTTAATAGAACCTAAACATTCAATCGGGTTTGACATTCCTTTAGCCACTCCGCAGATATGATGGGTAACCTTAGGCGCACAAGAGGTACTTCGGTATCCTCAAAGACAGTAACATGGGGGTTCTTGTTTACCCAGACTTGCCATTACTGTTGTTCTAGACTATGAGACTCGGCATGATGATGAGTATAGCGTTGTTCTAAACTAGCTTTAGAAGTGCATGTGTACATGACTCTGCCGGATGGTTGTTGTAGTCAGTGGGAGCAGCGGAAGCATAGTGGACAAGTTGCTTATGTCTATATATAGACTAAAGCAAGTATAGCGGAGATAGATCATCTATTTTTGATAGAACAATCATAGGTTTTGACTTCATCGGAATAGGAGATGGATCTGTTAAGAAAGTAGTAGGGTATGATGTCCTGGTTTTTGGATGACATACACTTGTAGGAAGTGAAATTCCTATACTACGATCGGTTATACTATGGTTGTCATACAGTGGTTTCTCCACATAGGATATGGAAATTATATCAAGCATTCTGGTTACTAGATCTATGGTTTTAGATCTAGATTTAGATAGTTTCCTAATCTGGGTATTTAGACAGTATTATAAAGGTGTTTTAGAATAGACGACTCCTGGCATGGTGGTGTATCTGCAGGTGATGGAGTCACCCTCTCTAAAGGTGTCTTACAGACTAAAGGGGAGAGGGATGTGCATGATTGGCATATCACTTACTTAGGCAATTAAGTCAATCATGAGATGTCAAGTACCACACCAGCTGTTGTTTTTGCACTAGATGCAATAAGTTTATATTAATCCAAATCCTGGAGAAACGTTCGGAAGCAGTATTTGAACATAAGTAGATGTTTTAGGGATTTGGTAATAACAGCCTCCTTCGGGAGACGGTTATCATTCCAGGCTTTCAAGGTGACCTGGATAACAGAGTGACTGTCAGAGTTATAGTTTTCCCTCTTAACGAGGGCAGTAATTTGGACAGATGGTCCAAGCGGATACTGTGGGAGGCATGGCGCAGGATACTGATTAAATTCAGTTGACGATATAGTCTAAGAAGTTTATTGGATTTGGAGTTCATTTGTGAACTGGGTCCCATCAGATATCCAGGCATATTCTAAGACAGGTATTGCTCATTTCGAGAGATGGCTTTCTCCACGAACTTGAGATAAAGAGAGACATAGAAAGAAAAATTGGAGTGGATCCACTCACTGAGACTATTTCTCGAACGCAATAATTTTACAAACGAGCATTGTGAAATTGATCGGTAGAGAAGTTGGGTGTTTGGTATCACACGGGCTGTGAGTATGCGACACCGCAATAATTGGCCTTAAGCGCAAATGGGAGATTGTTGGCTATAGTGCCCTTAAGTCAATTATTAGATCACAGGCATGTGATTGCAATGATTGAGGGATGACCTATACCGGTAGAATAATCTTTCTCGAGATGATAGTATACTATCTGGTTTGTCTTTATCATCGTGTATATGTTTCAGGTGACATTACATATCACTATTACATGTTGATAGAGCCCTTAGGATTCTTGCTTGACTACCAGCAGTATGATGGCGATCATATATGTGAGAGTTGGGTGGTCTATAAACGCATCCTTAAAGTGTCCGTAGTCATGGGAGTTTCGAGACTGGGTATCGATACTCCAAGAGTAGACTAGTGTATACGGATCGAGACCCCGACGAGGGGCGGTGGTCGGTCTCACAAGCCATTGGTGTTAGTTGGTTCACCTAAGATGTATACAGGTGCTCATTGGGTTATGAGTATACCGGACAGACTCGCCGGGAACATGCTAGTTGGTATTATACTTATTGTCAGATAGCAGTTCCCTGGTGACATGTGTACATGTTAGTCTATCGACCTGAGATCGTCATTTATCTCGTGTGAGTTCCCACTGTGCTTTGATTACTACCCTACCATGGCTCAAATGAGTCATGCAAACAGGTTTTAGTTGGGTACAGTTCTGAGCCACATGGAGGCAGTGAGCGGATCGTCAGGAGATTCGTCTCTCCCGGTATTGGGGTTTGATGTCGCGTTGTGCACGGATGGCCATCACCAGAAATCCTCGGCTGGGGTAGACGAGAATTACCAATCTAGAATCGGTAGTTTCTCAGTTGGTGATAGGTTTCATGCCGACACTAAATGTCAAGTTATTAGGGGTCTGACTTTATCCACCCCCTAGATTCGATATGCGATACTCATCGACGAACGGACAGGGCTGTACGGATATTGTCACTGTCAGGCTTAGTAGGGTTTCAGGATGAGTTTGCTCGTTGGCCTCCCTTTCGCTCAATACCTGGGTAGCCGTTACGTACAGCTAGTGCTACTGACTTGCTTATGGTTAAACCCATTGCCAGCGTATTGACGAGTCTTTAGAGTTCCGCACAGAGAGTTTCCCTGGTTCGGGCGAAACATTGTAGAGGCCGTATGGTTTTATGGCAGGGTTCGATCATATACGTGCACTTGTGCACGGATCATGATCGGACGGATAATACTAGTGGGCTTTGGTTTAAGCCGGATCCTAGTATTATATTGTTGGATTATTTTTGTCTCGTTGTATTCGTATTCAGTCGGAATACGGATGCAGGTATGTATATATGGATGAGGGGTATTCTTATAATTCGTTATAAGATAACTTTAGGGTTGCCATTTCTTTTCTAGCTTTAAACATTTAGTTTAATGCTTATTGTGTGGAAAATGTGAGGTTAAGTTTTGGCTTTGAGCATTGATTCATGGTGCATGCACTTGGTGACTCATGGTGTTGGGTCTTGTGAGATATTATTGTGGCAAAGGAAGATCTTTTTTTTGAGAGGATTTACTTTAGTTGCTGTTTACCTCAATTAGAGCAAAGCTCTGTTCAAATTCCAAGATGGGAAAAGAAGCAATGCTTCTGTTTTTCTCCAATCAGAGTAAAGCCCTGTCTTGAAAATTAAAGAGAAAATTAAATTTAAAATAAATGAAGTAACGTTTCAGATCTCCTGCGCTGCACGCAGAGCGCCACGTGTCAAAATCAGACACGTTAGCACAGGAAGCGCAGCGCCCAAAGTAGCGTATTCCATCAGAGGAAAGCTGATGCAAAAAAAAAAATTGCGCAAGCGCAGATGCGCTGCGCGACACGTGTCGGCGCAGCGCAACTGTGCGCTGCGCGACACGTGTCGGCGCAGCGCAACTGTGCGCAGCGCCAAAAAAAACAAACTTGCGCAAGCGCAGATGCGCTGCGCTGTGCGCTGCGCGACACGCATCCGCGCAGCGCAACTGTGCGCTGCGCGACACGTGTCGGCGCAGCGCAACTGTGCGCAGCGCCAAAAAAAAAACTTGCGCAAGCGCTGTGCGCTGCGCGACACGTGTCAGCGCAGCGCAACTGTACGCTGCGCGACACGTGTCGGCGCAGCGCAACTGTGCGCAGCGCAAAAAAAAAACTTGCGCAAGCGAAGATGCGCTGCGCTGTGCGCTGGGCGACACGTGTCAGCGCAGCGCAACTGTGCGCAGCGCCAAAAAAAAAAAAGTTCGCGCAGCGCGACACGTGTCAGCGCAGCGCGACACGTGTCAGCGCAGCGCGACACGTGTCAGCGCAGCGCGACACGTGTCAGCGCAGCGCGACACGTGTCACGCTCTGGAGCATTTGCGCCAAGCAGAATTAAAATTCTGAGAAATCTTTTCTGTTCTTATTAAAACAAGAAAATTTTCTTCTGTAAAACACAGGCCTTCGGATCAAAGATCTAACAGTGGGGAAAATTCCCCAAATCACTCAGAGAATGATCTCTTTAACAAACTTTAACTAATTTATGGGCACTATAAAAAGGACCCTAGACCTTAATTCAAGGGCATGGACATTTTCTTAAAAAAAATCAAGCGCTTCAAACAGAGAGAACTCTGAGAAAAATTTCAAGAAAAAGGTAAAAACCTTTATAAGAGAGAAGAAATTTCTTCTAATAGATCATTGATCTAAAAACAAGATCAATGATCTTCACATAATAAATAGTGCTTTGCACTTCTTATGAACCACTGGTTCTTTAAAACAAATAAAAAATAATGCTTTGCACTTTTATGAACCTTTGGTTCTCTGAGATAAAAAAAAACTTGTTTTTTCTTAGATCTAAATCAAATAGTGCTTTGCACTTCTTTTATAAACCATCGGTTCTTGAATCTAAAAGGTTCTTAAATTAATAGTGCTTTGCACTTCTTTTATGAACCATCGGTTCTTGAATCTAAATGGTTCTTAAATTAATAGTGCTTTACACTTTTATGAACCTTTGGTTCTCTGAGATAAGAAAAACAAAAAAAATTTGTTTTTTTCTTAGATCTAAATCAAATAGTGCTTTGCACTTCTTTTATGAACCATTGGTTCTTGAATCTAAAAGATTCTCAAATTAATAGTGCTTTGCACTTTTATGAACCTTTGGTTCTCTGAGATAAAAAAAACAAGAAAAAACTTGTTTTTTTCTTAGATCTAAATCAAATAGTGCTTTGCACTTCTTTTATGAACCATTGGTTCTTGAATCTAAAAGATTCTCAAATTAATAGTGCTTTACACTTATAAATTTGCACTGTTGCGCTCTTGGGGTGACGCAAACCACCAGAGAGCGCCACGTGTCAGCATCTGAACCAGTTGCGCTACGCGCTTTTGAAATAGAACTTTGTTCTCTGAAATTAGCATAACTCACCAGAGCGCGCCACGTGTCAGCAGCGTAAGCGCAGCGCACTAGCGCAGCGCACTAGCGCAGCTTGACACGTGTCATCGTCATAAGCGCTTGCGCTCTTTGATTAGCGCAAAGCGTCTAAAAATGCAATGCATTTTCTCTGTTAAAAGGGCCAGGCCCAAGTCAAAATGACCTAACAGGCCAAAATAAATTGCAAGGCAATAAATGGGCAGAGCCCAAATAAATTGATACTTTGCATCCTTTATACAAGGGCAGAGCCCAAATAAAATTGATGCCTTGCATCATTCCTAAAAGAACAGAGCCCAAAACAAATTGATGCTCTGCATCCTTTCTGGGCAAAGCCTAAATAAAAATAAAAAAAAAAGAAATGCAATGCAAAAGCAAATAAAATGTTGAACATTTTCAATTGGACTTAGCCCAATTTTGGGCCGTAAGTCCTTAAATTAAATTGACTGAGCACGACTGCTCTTTTAAATTAATTTATATCCGGTTCGAGGGTACATCTCCGAGCTCCTCTGACACTTATCGTTGTAATCCTTCAACGACGTCAGAGAGATGACGGGTCCCGACGACCACATCGTCAATATGGACTGCGGGGTCCTTAAACTCGTGGACCGAAACGTCCTTAAACTAATATCGGACCGGAACGTCCTTAAACTAATATCGGACCGGAATCATCCCTAAATGGGAATGTCGGACCACCATGTCCCTAAACTGGAATACAGACCACCACGTCCCTAAACTGGAGCATGGACCGCGAAGTCCCTAAACTACTTATGGACCACTACGTCCCTAAACTGGAACAATAGAGCCTCCAAATGCTCTTTTGCCGGATCTAAATGATCTCTTTTAAGTTGATCTTAGCCCCTAAACACGGCTAACGTATCCTCAAACATTCAAACGGACTATAAAACTCCAAATCAACCTTGGTTCAAGGGTACATCTCTGAACTCCTCTGACATCTGCCGTTGTAATCCTTCAACGACGTTAGAGAGGTGACGAGTCCCGATGGCCAGATATTAAATGGATTATCACGTTAAGTTGATCTTAGTCTCAAACAGGACTATCGTATCCTTAACGAACATTTAAGTTGATCTTAGCCGCAACGCGACTAATGCATCCTTAAACTAAAAACACCAAACCCAAATCTAAGTAAATACGGATTTAGACTAATCCACGTCCTACGGGCGACGGTATTACTCAGTCTCCGTATACAATCCACGGGCAACCACAAACAAAACAAACACACACGACACGAAGTGAAATTCTGGAGAAGGAGAAAGTTGTTACCGCGATGCGGTAGCGTAATTAACTGCAGGGGCTTGCGCCTGTAGGGAAGAGCGTCCCCACAATCAAAAACCCCTCAAGCGAGGGGGAATCTGACGAAGTCTGCTACATCGGCCGCATCCGTCTAAACCTCCGATACACGGTGCCATAAATCAACTTGGAATCTTCGGAGAGGTAGACGGATAAAACCAAATAGCATCTGCCCCGAATCTCAGTGCCAGGACATCGCAGTCTTGTGCGCCGCCATTCGGAGGGGAACAGTTGCTCACACAATATC
This sequence comes from Agapanthus africanus, assembly GCA_030015575.1. Lineage (NCBI taxonomy): Eukaryota > Viridiplantae > Streptophyta > Magnoliopsida > Asparagales > Amaryllidaceae > Agapanthus > Agapanthus africanus. The sequence continues at coordinate 887,403,595 of JASDDO010000024.1, read as the reverse complement.
TCACAACACATACACACTAAAAAAAGGCAGAACATTTTCTTCACTTGGCTTTTTTTTCTTGAGCTCACATTGTCCTCACTTCATGGCTTCTTCTGCAACCTCTACCCAATCCCTCTCATGAGTTGAGAATCCTTGGATTATTGAAACAAAGTATTCACACACAATCTCTACTTCATCTTGGCTTTCTGGGTTAGTAAACTAGATACCCGAGTTGCTTCAGTTTTGCGGCGGGTGTTTCCCCCAATCAGAGCAAAGCTCTGTTTTGAAATCTAAAATTCAAAAATTGAAGCAACGCTTCAGATCCAGCGCTAGGTGCGCTGTGCGCTACGTGTCAAACACGGATTCGCTAGCGCCAGGTGCGCTGCGTCCTAGGCAGCGCACCCCCAATCAGAGCAAAGCTCTATTTTGAAATTTAAAATTCAAAAATTGAAGCAACGCTTCAGATCCAGCGCTGCGCTCTGCGCTATGCGCCACGTGTCAAACGTAGGTGCACTAGCGTAAAGTGCACTGCGCTCTGAGCAGCGCACCACGTGCAAAGCACGGGTGCGCCAGCGCTGGAATTATAAAATTCCCCACCGTTTGATCAAAAGATCTAATAATAATGATAAAACATTAATTAATCAGAATTAAAATTCTTTTATGGAAAGATCTTTCCAATCTTGTTAAAAACAAGAAGATTGCCTTCTGTAAAACAGAAGCCCTAGGATCAAAGATCCAACGGTGGGGAAACATCCCCAAATCAATCAGAGAAAGATCTCTTTAACTGATTTAACAAATCAACTTGCCCTATATAAAGGCCCTAAGACTTCAAGTCTGATATAGAGAAACCCCCCATAAACTTTGAGAAAATTCGAAGAAAGAAAAGCAAGCTCTTGAAAGAAGATCATTTCTTCAAGGTAAAAAGAATGACTCTTGAACACAGAGATGAAATCATCTCATAAAAAGAAGAATTATCTTCTCAAAAGATCATAGATCTATAAAGACCAAGGTCTTTTATAAAAAAAGAGATTAAAAGATCTCATCATAAAAACAAAAGAAGTATTTACTTCATTCACAGATCATTGATCTACAAAGGCAAAGCCTTTTTAAAAAAATAAAAAGAAGAACTGTTGTTCTTGAATCTTGAGGCAAAACCTCTTTTAAAAGAACATAAATTTGTTCACAGATCATAGATTTGATCAAATGTGCTTTGCGCTATTGAAATGCGCTTTGCGCTATTGAAATGTGCCTTGCACTCTTGAACAGCGCTTCTGCACTCTCTGGACCGGCGCTCAGCGCCAAAATGCGTCACGTGTCAACCACGTATGCAACTTGCGCTTTGCGCTTCTAAAATAGCGCACTGCGCTCATGGGCTGGCACTCAGCGCCAAGCGCGCCACGTGTCACTCACGTGTGCGCCACTAAACTAGCGCAATGTGCTCATAAACTGGCGCAATGCGCTCACTATCTGGCGCTTAGTGCCAAGCGTGACACGTGTCCTCCACGTGTGCGCTACTTGATAGAAGCGCGCCGCGCTCTTTAATTGGCGCAAACCGTCTGGCGCGCCACGTGTTGCGCTGTCAGAACAAAAATTGTTCTTTAATAAAGCCCAGAGCTCTGATGAATGCTCTGCATTCAATACAAGATAAAAATTTTGTCAAGATTATTAAAAGGGCCAAGCCCAAATAAAAGCTCAGCAGCCCTAAATAAAATGTTGAACATTTTAATCTGATTGGACTTAGCCCAAGATTGGCCATAGGTCCTCAACTTATATTTAATTGAGCCCGTCTGCTCATAAATATTTAACAGATCTTAGTTCTCAATTGGACTACAGATCTTTCAACCAACTCACACCGGTTCGATGGTACATCTCTTTACTCCTCTGATATATGTCGTTGTAATCCTTCAACGTCTTCAGAGAGATGACGGGTCCCGACAACCACACATTTCACGGACTGTGGGGTCCTTAAACTCATGGACTACGATGTCCTTAAACTTTATAGACTATGACGTTTTTAAACTACGGACTGTGGGGTCCTTAAACTCATGGACTACGATGTCCCTAACCTCGGACTGTGGGGTCCTTAAACTCCTGGACTGAGATGTCCTTAAACTAACACTGGACCGAGATGTCCTTAAACTAACACTGGACCGAGATGTCCTTAAACTAACAATGGACCGTAATGTCCTTAAACTAATTGACCGCAATGTCCCTAAACTAAACAATAGAGTCCAAATGCTCTTTTAGTCGGATCTAAATGATCCCGTTAAGTTGATCTTAGTCTAAACATTAGACTAACATATCCTTAACTAACGTGTTGATCTTAGTCTCAAATGTGGCTAACATATCCTTAAACCCAAACCCCAAACCCAAATCTAAGAAGATACGGATTTGGACTAATCCACGCCCTACGGGCGACAACATAAATTAGTCTCCGTATACAATCCACGGGCAACCACAAACAAAACAAACACCCACGACACGAAGTGACCATCTGGAGAAGGAGAAAGTTGTTACCGCGATGCGGTAGCGTAATTAACTGCAAGGGCTTGCGCCTGCAGAGAAGGGCGTCCCCACAATCAAAAACCCCTCAAACGAGGGGGAATCTGATGAAGTTTGCTACATCGGCCGCATCCGTTTAAACCTTCGATACATGGTGCCATAAATCAACTTGGCATCTTTGGAGAGGTGGACGGATAGCACCAATTAGCATCTGCCCCCAAATTCAGGCAAGACGGACCTACGCGGTCGCGTTTCTGTGTTCGACAGTAAACAGCGGGAGCCCGTATTACTAATTCTCGACGTGGATCGTCTTCGACGGTAGAGACCGGAGATCGAACTTGATCGAGGAAGCCGCGAGGAACTTAGGACAGTGGTTGAAGACCGAAGGACACAGATCGATCAGTATAACCTCTCTAAACTCTTTTCATATAACTAGTATAGGGCTAATGGTACGATCCGTCGATTAGGGTTCCGTTAGCGCCGGATTTTTAGAGATTTTGTTCCGCGTTTAGCCACGGATTGATGGCCGGGGCGCTGCCGTAACCCTACAGTGATGAATAACCAATCCCACATCCCTAGACACCTACGAGAGCGGTAAGCAACCCTACCAATTCTAGAGTTAGGAGACCCGGACTTGACTCCTCGATATGGTCTCCCATTGGACTCTAGAACCCGGTTACTTATGCTTCCCTCCTTGGGTTTATCCTAACGCGGAAAAGTAAATAATATATATCAATGGTGACATCATCCTCAACTCGGAAGTGCCCTAATATAAGAATATTACATACAAGTTTTTACATGAATGAAAATGAAAAACTCTCATCTCATGCAAAAAACCCCAGCTATTCAAACACGACGATCCAATATAACATATTACAGCAACACATAATATCACATGTCATCAACGTAAGTAAATATGTGTATCCCAATTGTCGTTGACATATAGCAATGAAACCGGCGATACATCACATACTACACTTACGGTCGCAAAAAAGAAAGTGAAAACTACAACAATTGGAATCCACAACAATCTTAGACTATTGGCTATAGTGCCCTCAAAGTCAATTATTAGATCGCAGGCACGTGATTGCAATGATTGAGGGATGACATATACCGGTAGGACAGTCTTACTCGAGATGATAGTATGCTATCTGGTTTGTCTTTATCATCGTGTACATTCTTTAGATGACATTACAGATCACTATTACATGTTGATAGAGCCCTTAGGATTCTTGCTTGACTACCAGCAGTATGATGGCGATCATATACGTGAGAGTTGGGTAGTCTAAAAGCACATCCTTAAAGTGTCCCTAGTCGTGGGAGTTTCGAGACCGGGCATCGATACTTCGAGAGTAGACTAGTGTATACGGATCAAGACCCCGACGAGGGGCGATGGCCGGTCTTACAGGCCATTGGTGTCAGTTGGTTCACTTAAGATAGTATACAGGTGCTCATTGGGTTATGAGTACACCGGACGGACTCGCCGGGAACATGCTAGTTGGTATTATACCTATCGTCAGATAGCAATTCCCTGGTGACATGTGTACAGGTTAGTCTATAGACCTGAGATCGTCATTTGTCTCGTGTGAGTTCCCAATGTGCTTTGATTACTACCCTACCACGGCTCGAAGGAGTCATGCAAACAGGTTTTAGTTGGGTACAGTCCCGAGCCACATAGAGGCAGTGAGCAGATCGTCAGGGGATTCGTCTCTCCTGGTATTGGGGGTTGATATCGCGCTGTGTTTGGAGAGCCATTACACAAAGTCCTTGGCCAAGGCAAGTGAGATTTACTGGTAGGTATTCTAATAGTTTCTCAGGGTGTTCTAGGCTACACTCCGACACGAGTTATACCGCTATTAGGGGTCTGACGTTTACCATCCCCCTAGGCCCGATATGCGATACTCATAGACGAACGGATCGGACTGTACGGATATTGTCACTGTCAGGCTCGGCAGGGTTTCAGGATGAGTTCGCTCATCAACTTCCCTTTCGCTCAATACCTGGGCAGCCGTTACGTACAGCTAGTGCTACTGACGTGCTTGTGGTTAAACCCACTGCAGCGTATTGACGAGTCTTTAGAGTCCCCCACAGAAAGTTTCCCAAGTTCGGGCAAAACGTTGTAGAGGCCATATGGTTTTATGCCAGGGTTCGATCATATACGTGCACTCGTGCACGGATCATGATCGGACGGATCATACTAGTGGGCTTTGGTTTAAGTCGGATCCTAGTATTAGATTGTTGGATTATTTTCGTCTCGTTGTATTCGTATTCAGTCGGAATGCGGATGCAGGTATGTATATACAGATGAAGGGTATTCTTATAATCCGTTACAAGATTACTTTTGAAGATGCCATTTCTTTTTATTGTATCAAACATTTAGGGTTTTTTGTAAATGTTTAATATTAATGAGGTGTAAAGTGTGAGCTTAAGTTTTGGCTTGTGGCATTAATTGTGGCATAGTGACTCATGGTGTGTTTACTTATGCCATGGGTTATTGTTTATTAGTTTTTGTTGTGAGATGTTTTTGGAGAGAGAGGATATTTTTTGTTGTTGTAAGAACTAAAAAAATACCTCACAACAAAATAGGGAAGCCACCATTTTTTGGGTTGCTTTTTCTTTTGCTAAGTCTTGAGCTCACACTTCTTTCCTCTCATGGCTTCTTCTTCACCTCCACCCTATCCCTCTCATGTGTTGAGAATCCTAAGGTGCATTGAGACAAAATGATCACACACTATCTCTACTTCACCTTGGACATCTCGGCTAGCAAACTTGATGTCTGAGTTGCTTCGGTTTAGAAGCGGGAGGCCATATAAAGAATTCTCGACGTGGAGCCTCTTCGACGAGGGAGACCGGAGAGCGAACATGATCGAGGAAGCCGCAACACCTCTAGGAGATTAGAAATGGTAGAAGACCGAAGGACACGATCCGTTCGGTATAACCATCTTACTCCTAGTTTACATGTTTGCTAGTATGGGGTGTTTGGTTCGATTTTACGCGGGTTTTGTTTGCACCAAAGTTTTGAATGTTTTTGTTCCGTATTTGGCAACGGTTTGATGGTCGGGGTGCCGGCAAAACCCAACATGGTATCAGAGCCACCCAAACACCTTAAACTACCTAGTTGCGACATTAGAATTCACGTTTTTCGGGCATTGAAAACTGTCGAAAAAACAGTCCCGAATTTTGAGTTTTGAGATGTTTGCACACCCCGCGGGCTCTCAGTTTGAACCGAGAAGCCACGGGGTGCAGCGTGGGCACCCCGGGGGACCGAATGGCTGGGCCCACTCCCCAAGACCACCACAAGGTGGTCTTGGGGGTGGGGACCCGAAACTGCCCCTGCATGGGCAGTTTCGGGTCTGCCTCACCCTCTGGCCATCTTGTGGTGTCCTCAGGGGTAGGGTGTTCCCCTCCGAATGGCGGCGCGACGCGGACGTCTTGCCTGAGATTCGGGGCAGATGCTAATTGGTGCTATCCGTCTACCTCTCCGAAAATGCCAAGTTGATTTATGGCACCGTGTATCGAAGGTTTAAACGGATGCGTCCGATGTAGCAAACTTCGTCAGATTCCCCCTCGCTTGAAGGGTTTTTGATTGTGGGGACGCTCTTCCCTGCAGGCGCAAGCCCCTGCAGTTAATTACGCTACCGCACTGCGGTAACCACTTTCTCCTTCTCCAGATGGTCACTTCGTGTCGTGTGTGTTTATTTTGTGTTTGGTTGCCCATGGATTGTATACGGAGACTGAGTTATGTCGTCGACCGTAGGGTGTGGACTAGTCCAAATCCGTATCTTTCTTAGATTTTGGGGTTGGGGGGGTTTATGTTTAAGGATACGTTAGTCTCATCTGAGACTAAGATCAACTTAAACGTTTGTTAAGGATGCGTTAGTCTAGTTTTTAGACTAAGATCGACTTAACGGGACCGTTTAGATCCAACAAAAGAGCAATTAAGGGAGCCCTGTTGTTTAGTTTAGTGACATTGTGGTCAATAGGTAGTTTAAGGACATTGCAGTCCAATGTTAGTTTTAAGACGTTGCGGTCAATATTAAGGACATCATAGTCCGTGGATTTAAGGACTCCACAGTCCGATGTTAGTTTTAAGACATCACGGTCAAAGTTAAGGACGTCATAGTCCGTTGTTAGTTTTAAGACATTCCGGTCAAGGTTAAGGACGTCATAGTCCGTTGTTAGTTTTAAGACATTCCGGTCAAGGTTAAGGACGTCATAGTCCATGAGTTTAAGGACCCCACAGTCCATATCAATGTGTGGTCGTCGGGACCCGTCACCTCTTTGAAGACGTTGAGGAATTACAACGCCAAGTATCAAAGGAGTGAAGAGATGTACCCTTGAACCAAGGTAGATTAAACAGTCTTTGGCCCAGTTTGGGACCAAGACCAATTAATTATATTATGAGCCCATTAGCCCAGTTGAGTTTAAATTGAGGACTTATGGCCATCTTGGGCTAAGTCCAATCATGTTTGGAATATTAGCTTTCTGTTGATTCATTGAAGAAGAGGCTTTGCCTCTAGAAACTTGGCCAATTGGGCTAAGGCCAGTGTTTGAACACCAGAGACCAACAGTGTTGAACACCGGTATTGAGATTGACAAACTGGTGTTAACACCAAAATATAATCAGTGTTACATACTAGCAATAAGGCTTTCAAATTAGTGTTAAACATTAAAGCAAATCAGTGTTAAACACTGGCCAGAGAGATTTCAAATTAGTGTTTAAACACTAAAGTGAATCAGTGTTAAACACTGGAAATAGAGATTCCAAATTAATGTTAATCAGTGGTAAACACTGGTAACGGAAATTTAATTTAGTGTTAAACACTAAGAAATCCAGTGTTAAATACTGCAAATAAAGTTTTTCAATTAGTGTTGAACACTAAGGCAAATCAGTGTTAGATACTGGATTCAGAGGTTCCAATTCATTGTTAAACACTAAGGCAAGAGGGGTCACGTGGTAGCACGTGAGGGCGCCCTCCCCTGTGGAGCTTTTCAGGGGTCACGTGGTAGCACGTGACCCTGCTTCTTTGCATGTTTGTTTAAGAATTAAATTCTTCATAGGGTTAAACCCTAATAATTAACTTTAGAGGAATTAAATCCCCACTTTCTTCTGAAGAATTGTATTTTTAGATAGAGTTGAACTCTAGTTTCTTTTCTGTAGAAATTAAATTCCTCATATATGTGAAGAACTGAATTCTATCATAGGGTTAAACCCTAATTTCTCCTTTCTTAAGGGAATTAAATTCATGTTATTTTAACAGAATTAAGTTCTCAGTTAGGGTTAAACCCTGGTTCTGTTTATTTTGAAGGAATTAAATTCCTATAGGGTTAAACCCTAATTTTTTTTCAAAAGAATTAAATTCCTATAATCCTGTGAGAATTAAATTCTCAAACTCCTATTCCCCCTCTATGCTTTGGATCTGCATGGCAGGATCTCAACCCAATGAGAATTAAATTCTCAATTCATGGGGAGATGCGCACTTTGCAGATCCTCTACTAGAGGAAGAACTAAGTTCTTCTTTTATATAAGAGTTAAACACTTTTGAGAATTAAATTCTCTTTTGAAGCCTCTCCTTTCTTACCTAGGGTTTTCTTTTGCCGAAGATCAAATCCTTCCAAAATCTTTAGGCTTTATTTCTCTCTTTCTGTCTGTCTCCTCCTTTTTTTTGTTGTATTTTCCTGGCTCCTATTTATAGGAGAAGGAAGAGAATCAATCAGGTTTAGTGAATCTTTCATTGAGAGATTTGATTTGTTTATTGAGAGATTTGATTTACATTCATCATTCATCTGGGCCTTTGGATTATTAGGTGAATTTTATTCACCATTGGATTTTAAATCCAAAGATATTCCTTTGTTATTTCGGTTGGATTTTAAGGGGAAATCTTTCCAAGTTCAAGATTTTTTCATAAATAGGTGATATTTAATCACCTTTAGATTTTTAATCCCATCGGTTCTAAATAATCATTCTCCTTTGGAAAGATTTGAATCCTTTTCAGAATTTAATTCTGTTAAATAGAGAGGCTTTGAAGGCCGGTCACGTGTGGCCACGTGACCCATGGTCACGTGTAAGCACATGACCCCTGGAACTAGCTTTTTTTCTCCTTTTTGCGCTCTGTTTTCTGGCCGCTGCTCAACCGTCACGTGCCAACACGTGACCCCTGGTCACGTGTGAGCACGTGACCTTTTCTGAAGCTTTTTTCTTGATTTGATCAAGGAACTGATGTGCCTTTGCCGCTGCTTTTAAATGTCACGTGCCAACACGTGACTGCTGGTCACGTGCTAGCACGTGATGCCTCCTCCGTAAGCTTTCCTGATTTTAAATCAGGAAACATGGGGTACCCCCTCTTGCCCCCCGACTCAAAGTTAATTTCGTGCTCTAACTCCCCGCGAAAGTTCGGGCGCGTTTCGTTTTGATTCGGACCTCCGAATTGGCTCAAAACTCGATTTTTTGGATGTTTAGTGCACTTGGTTTTTGATCCTTAGTATATTTGGGATGTGCGCTAATTGTGTTTTGGAATTCTAATGTCGTGACTTCGTTTGCATGCGTGGATGTGTTGGTAACGTTGTCTAATTGCTATATACTCAATTAGATGGAGTTACACACTTGATTCAGTTACTTGTTTCTGTGGATAAATCTGGTTATGGTTTGTGCGGATTCGTCATGGTGGATAGCATGGTTGCAATGATAGTACAGTTTAGTTTTATTTTTACATTTTATATCGCGGGGCGAGCATCCGACATGTTGACTGCCGTCACTTCCTGTTTGTATATTATTCTTTTGGGGCACGACCAGGTTGAGGTCGATATCACCGTTGTACATGTTTTCTTTTCTGTAATTGGATTACCCCACGGTGGAGTGCATGGATAGCCGGGTTCTAGAGGGCAACGGGTCCGCATCTCATGGCGTTGAGAAGGAGGGGGGCTCACTCTAGAATTGGCGGGCTATTCGCCGCACTCGTAGGGGGTACAGGTTGTCCCAAGGAGGTGTGCTCAAGTTACCGGATTCCGTGAAGTGCTGGGTGGTCCATTCACTTTGATGAAGGGGGCTGCCTCACTTATGGTTTTGGCGGATAACTTGCCGCGCTCGTAGGGGTCTAGGTTTTCATTACTCAAGCTATCCACACGACTAGGGGAACGTCGGGTTTCAGTTGCGGCTCAAAGGACACCGGGGCTCCCAGATTATCTGTATTGTTCTGTGATACTTATTACTTATCTGTGATGTTGCATTTATCACGCCTGGAGCGATTATTATATATTGCTATATATATATACTAGTAGATGTTGTATATGTTTTACACCCGCGCTAGTCCAGTCCTCGCCCTGTCGTTAGTTAAGTAACCTAACGAGTGATGACGGGACCCAGTGGCGAATGCGGATGGCATATACGTACATCATATTTTCGTTCTTTTGTGGTGTGATTAATTGATGGGACTGCGTTGATTCAGATCAATGCAAGGAAAACAAACCTATTCGATGTTGTTGGAATAATTTTAAAAAGCTGTTATTACAACGACGTTCTCTTTTGTTTTGCACAGAGGTATTCGGTTATGAATATCCAGCACCTCATTCGACGAGGCAAGGGCCGAGATCCCTTCATCGGGAGAGACCCCTTGGACAGAAATTTGCATCAGGATAATAACTTCACTATAGTCGATTACTTTTTGCTTTGCATCGTGGTTGTAACATTTTAAAAATAAATAAATAAATAATTAAATAAATAAAATTCTTTAGATGAATTTTCTGATAATCGGTAAAATAAACCGTATTTTCCGTAAAACATAACTATAGTTATTTTTCATCATAAAATTAAAAATACTTATTTTAGCTATGTAATTGCTAGTATTTGGTATTTATTTGGTCACTAATAAATTATTAGTTTACTTAAATATTTTTCCTTAATTAATTATTTCTAATATTAATATAAGTTTTTAAATATACATTAAATTAGTGTAAATTACAAATTGGAATGGGTTAATCTTACAAAAGTGAGTCATGACATATTAGAATTTAGTTTGTAGCATGCTCTTCTCTTCTTGAATTGTCTTCAAAATTCTAGTGAATTCTAGGTTTTATTTAGATACGAAAATAAATAAAATAAAGAAATTAATGAAAAGACTTAAAAGAGATGGTTAATTAGGAAGTTTCTACACAACTCCTCGCATCTTTTTCTCTCTCTCTCTTCCCTCATTTCCTAGTGGCCGAGCCCTCCATGAGGCAGCCTCCATTTTTGTCCAAACTCATTTCTCATCAAAAATCTCATAAAATCCATAAAAAAAAAATCAAAACAAAAACCTCACAAATTCCTAATCCAATCTTTACCCATTATTCTTTAGCCAAACTAGCATGGATATTGGAGCAAAGTTAGCATTTTTGGGAGGCTTGGGTACATGTTTGATCTCATGTTTATTGAGGTATAATCCTAACCTTAATGTTAATTGTAGGTTAATTACTTTAACTTAATGAATTTTGGTGTTTAATTAGGGTTCTAATTGCTAACTTGAAATTTCAAGAAAGGGTTTTTTTTTAAAATCAAGTTAGGGTTTTTAATTCATCATTAAGTATACAATGTATAGATTAATATCTTAAAATATGCAAAACCTAGTTTAGTTGTTAAATTGTAAATTGTTATAATTAATTTGTCCAAATTGCATAATTTGTAAACTAGGTTTTAGAAATAATTTTTAAAATGTGAGATTAAAATCTAATTAGGGTTTTCATCACATCATTAATATTATAATTGGTAGTTTAACACCTTAGATCATGCCAAACTTAGTCTAGTTGTTGATTTGTGTATTTTTACTTTAAAAGTGTTAAAATTGGATAAATTTGCAAACTAAATTTTTAAGATTTATATAAATTGGGGTGATAAAATTTTGGTAATAGTTTGTAGGATCTAGTTAGGATATTTAGAGTATATTATGGCCAATAGTTTTGTTTAAACATCAAGTTTTGAAGTAAAAGGGTTATTTGATGCTTTCTAGGTTTTCGGAAATAAATCGATTTGATTTATTTTGAGGTTTTGATGAGTTACAACTTATTTCATATTATATTTAGTGAGTTGTGAAATCACGATTGGTGCGTTTGGGTTTTTCTCGATCAATCGGCGTTTGTACGCCGAAGTCGAGGGTTATTTGGTTCTTTTGCATGAGCGAGTCATAGGTTTTAACCTATACGCGTTTCGTATGTCGTTTTGGTTTTTATCCGCGATTTCGGTTTACGATATCATATATGTTTGCATATAGGTACCTCTCATGCAGACTTCGGGTGATGAAGAAGACGATGGCGGCATCGACTTCGGCAGACAAGGAACAGGTGAGTAGATGTATATTTACGGGGGAAGTCGGGTGGATGGCGTATAACACCCCCGCAACTTCGTAGGATATTATGTGGTCTTGATATAGTAATATATAGATATGTTATTGCAAAGTACGAATACGGAGCAAGAAAGGTTTTAGGAGACCACGGATCGAAATTTGTGTACTTTGGATGATAGTGTTTTAGTCTAGTTCTTAGTCGCGAGACCCTAGAGTATAGGTTGACACGCACGCACATACACTTGACTTGGTGTGTGTGTGTGTGTGTGTGTGCAGGTTTCTATACACACACACACAATATATATACGCGTGACATGAGGATGTTATATGATACTTGGAGATGAGTCGATATGATCGGGTATGATGCCGTGAGAAATTTGATATGTGACCGAGTTATGGTATTATGGCGGATCATTGTGCGATAAGAAAATATATACTATACGATAAAATGTGTGATGACATTGGCATGTATGGGACTTAAATCAGGAACCAGATCATGATATTGTTTGATGATGATACCATATGAATGATGATATATATATGATAGTTGACCCGTACCACGATTTTGGGATGCCGTACGATAGATTTTACCGTACGAGATATAGATATGATGATTGATCCGCACTCTTGACTCGATGAAGTCGTACTATGTACGTGACGCTATTGAGGCTAGATCGCAGACTCTTAGAGGTATCGACTCGAACTTTATGTGGACTTTTCTTACCTTTCGACCAGTTCCTTAGTTAGTCTATTAGTGGTTTAGGTAGATGCTAGTTTAGGCTCGAGTCATACATATTTTCAAAACCAACGAATCGTGAGCATTTTTCAAAAAGACAACTGGGGGATACTACGGATTTTCAAAGGATGTATCTTTTCTCAAAAATACCGTAGCCCCTAATTTTCTAAAAACCACAATTCGTGCTTTTTCAAACACCAAAACGGTATGACTCGTATTATAGAAAAGTATATTCTTCGGTATTGCGGTTATTATTCATTCTCTGTTATATTCAAGTTATTCTCATTATACTGCATATTTATACATATGTTCCCTAACTGTTATGATTCCATCTGTTAGGACACCAGCACCATTATCGATGATGCGCATGTTCCACGTACATATATTTGCCGGCTCACACATATCATCATCGGTAATTGCCATGTCACGTATACTTTAGAAAATATTATCTCATTAATATAATCAGCTAAATACTAGTTACCACATAATACCCGTGTGATTGCTCTCATGTGTTAACTTAGAGATTGCATTCTTTACATAGATACTTCATGCATTCATATATTCATTCATGTACTATTCTGGGGCTTTATGTCGATATTCACTGTTTACTTACTCTTGATTCTTGGATTTCGGATTTCCATGAGATTTCTGGATTTGGGGGAAAACCGCAAGAATTTATAATAACTTCTCTCTCTCTCTCTCTCATATAAAATACCAGTTGTAGTTTTCTCGTGATGTATGTGTCGTCCACCATGAGTTTTCATGATTTCTGTTGGATTTCGAGACCCGATTCGAGGAGTAGGATGAACCGTTTTGGGTAAATGGTAGGCCCGATAAGGTACCCGGGGGCAATAAGCTCGAGTTGTAAACGATCAGCCTGGCAGGGGAAAACTACCTACCGGTGATGTCTGAAGCGGCGGATATCCGGAGGATACCGACCGTTGTCGTGAGATTTGATGATTTAGGCCAATCCGGACTGACGGAGCCCGAAATATTGAGACATTGAGATACTGAGATATTGAGACTATTGAGATATTGTGCCGATGCTTGACACGGATTTCTGTTGATTTCATTGATGATGTTTCAGTTTTATTATACGAGATTCATTGATGTTTTTTTATATCAGATTTTCAGATTTCGTGGTTGATTTTCTCATTCATGATGCATTCATACATCGGATATGTGATACATTACTGTTTAGTGGCACTGACACGATGCACTGAGTATTGCACTTATGCATATTATTATGATCTAGGAGATCGTTGTGCATGCGATTTCTACCCGCAGATGTCTTCTACTCACGAGTTGGCAACTCACCCCCGTTGTGCCAAATTTTCTTACAGGTTCAGATGTACAGGTTTTCTTGGCGGCTTGCTGGCACACCATTTCATTCAGGGTGATTGCTTGGTAGGTTGGTTCACTTGTATCGTGACCGCCGTTGTACTTTTATTTATTCCAGTTGTATCTAGTAATCTCCATCAACCAGACTTGTATTATTTCATAGATTTAGAAGACCGGTTGTTTATTTTTTCGACCTTAGAGTCGCGCTTGTATTATTATGGTTTTCTGGTGGATTTGGTTTTCTTCTGAGTTTTGTTCCTCGCCCTTCGGCGTTGTATATTATATTGCTTGTGGTTGTGTCCGCCAATTGGCGAAGAGCTAGCTCCCGCTTGGGGATGCCTTTTATTATTGCTTGTATATATTATTCTTGTGTGTACCCGTTTTGGGCCAGTTTTTACAAAGGAGACTCCGCCGAATTTTTTGAGAAAATTTGATGTTGCTTTTAAACATGTTTTCCTACACTTCTTCTTTTAAATGGTTTAGATTTCTGGGCTTTGGTTTGCTTAGATTACGTTACGCCTCTAGACGTTTCATAATTTAAGTGTCGATCATGTTCCATACCTTCGGGTCGTGACAAAGTTGGTATCAGAGCGCTAGGTTTTAATTTTTACGTGTAGGATGACCCCTGGTTGATGGAGTAGATGACTAAAGTAGAGTGACGTACCGTGGGTATGTTCCGCGGCATACTTACGATACGTTACTCCGCTTAAGAAACCTTAGGATGAACATTTCTTTGCACCGTATTTCTATTCATTCCTATGATCTATCTTCGTCGATGTCAGATGGTGGTTTCTGTTACCACGGTCGCACAGGCAGAGAAAGCTGCGGCTAGAGTTGAGGTCAGCATGAGCGTTTAGATATGTCGTTTACTATGTTTTCTCGTAGACGCGAACGTTAGATATCTGCATCGGGTGATCGGGCCACTGCTAGAGACCGGCTAGAATGTGATGATCGTTAGTGTATCGTCTATTCTTGAGGATCGGGGCATTGTTTAGCATGAGGACGAAGGGTTTTCACATGTCGTCTAGGCAAAGTTAAAAGGTTCGAACGAATGTCAGAAACCCATTTTCCCAAGTTTAAGGTATTCGGAAAAACATGCAGGTAATTCTATGGACCATCTAGAAGAATGAAACCCTAACTCGATATAATGACCATGAGAAGGCCTTTGAATCTTAGGGTCTGCGGCAGTTCCGCGGTGCCATTAGTAAGGCTTGGGTTTGCCCTTCTACGGCTGGTCCGCAGGTGCTGTGGCATGTACTGGATATTTTTAAACTGTACTCGAGTGTTGAGCTCTAAGGGAATTATGGGATTTTGATGAATCGATCGAAAAGTTTAACGTAGTCTGGATATCATGTGATGGGATACAATACTTGGGAGACTCTAGATATGAGTATAGCTGTTTGTAGTGCCGTTCTTACAGCTACGAAGAGACGAGTTCGAATCGGTCGACACCAGAGAAAAGAGGAGCACATCGACGTCGGTGTTACGATTTGCGCTCTGGTGATTTGAATATCACATTTCCGTTGTTTGGATTTTGGTATTTTGAGGATTTCGTTTTATGATTGGTTTTCCTATGTACTCATTCTTTTCACTCGATTCGTGTTCCATGTATCAGATGTATTGATGTTCGTTTTGTGCATACCCATTGCACTTGATTTTGATTTTATACATTTTGAGATACTGATTTGATTTCGTGTATATGGGTTGAACATGCTTTTGGACTTCTGCTTTCAGTATAATTTTCATGCACTTTTCGTACTTTTATTTGGTTTTGTGCACACTGATGCATGTGGTTGTAAGTTTATCTATCGCGGTATACTTGATTTTGATTCGGTGTATGTCGTATACCGCTGATTTCAATTTTGGATATTCGATTTATGTTTTCGTGCACCATGTGCACTTGATTGAGATTCTTGCGCACACTTGGCGCACTTGATGCGATTTGTGCACACCAGATGCACTAAATCGGGATATGTGCAGATTAGATGCACCTGATATTGTTTTTGTGCACGCCCATTGCACTTGACAGATGTTTTTGGTGCACACATGTTGCACTCAGTTTTGTTTCTGTGCATATTCGTGGCATCTGTATTTGGTTTCGATTTCAGTGCGCACCGGACGAACATGGTAATTTTTTATGCTGTAATTGGGATTGATTTCATTTTGAGCAGTACGTTTTTATGATATTTACTATTTGGTTTAGTAACCGAGCAGGACTGTTCTGAGACCAGCACTTAGGTGTTTTTGCATAAGCAGATGTTTGGGCGATTTTACGACGATGCGTACTATATACAAGTTATAATTTTGATGTATATCATATTGGTTTCCGTGTTGGACATTGACATTGTATTTTCACCATAACTCCGATGATTGCGTTATGCTTGACGGAGTTTTGATTTTTGAGTGATATACTCGTTTTTCATGCGTATGCATTGCGCCAAGATGTGTTTTAAGTATTGATGATTTCGGAGCCCCGACGATTTGAGTGTATTGCTAAATGGTTTAGTATTTGGGGAAGTTTTAATTTTAAATTCAGGGACCGAATTTCTTTAAGGGGGGAAGACTGTAACATTTTAAAAATAAATAATTAAATAAATAAAATCCTTCAGGTGAATTTTATGATAATCGGTAAAATAAACCGTATTTTCCGTAAAACATAACTTTAGTTATTTTTCATCATAAAATTAAAAATTATTTTAGCTACGTAATTGCTAGTGTTTAGTATTTATTTGGTCACTTATAAATTATTAGTTTACTTAAATATTTTTCCTTAATTAATTGTGTCTAATATTAGTATAAGCTTTTAAATATACATTAAATTAGTGTAAATTACAAATTGGAATGGGTTAATCTTACAAAAGTGGGCCATGATATATTAGAATTTAGTTTGTAGCATGCTCTTCTCTTCTTGAATTGTCTTCAAAATTCTAGAGAATTCTAGGTTTTATTTAGATAAGAAAATAAATAAAATAAAGAAATTAATGAAAAGACTTAAAAGAGATGGTTAATTAGGAAGTTTCTACACAACTCCTCACATCTTTTTCTCTCTCTCTTCCCTCATTTCCTAGTGGCTTAGCCCTCCATGAGGCAGCCCCCATTTTTTTCCAAGCTCATTTCTCATCAAAAATCTCATAAAATCCATAAAAAATCAAAACAAAAACCTCACAAATTCCTAATCCAATCTCTAACCATTATTCTTTAGCCAAACTAGCATGAATCTTGGAGCAAACTTAGCATTTTTGGGAGGCTTGGGTGCATGTTTGATCTCATGTTTATTAAGTTATAATCCTAACCCTAGTGTTAATTGTAGGTTAATTACTTTAATTTAATGAATTTCGGTGTTTAATTAGGGTTTTAATTGCTAACTTGAAATTTCAAAAAAGTTTTTTTTTAAAATCAGGTTAGAGTTTTTAATTCATCATTAAGTATGCAATGTATAGATTAACATTTTAAAATATGCAAAACCTAGTTTAGTTGTTAAATTGTAAATTGTTACAATTAATTTGTCCAAATTGCATAATTTGTAAACTAGGTTTTAGAAATAATTTAAAAAATGCGAGATTAAAATCTAATTAGGGTTTTCATCACATCATTAATATTATAATTGGTAGTTTAACACCTTAGATCATGACAAATTTAGTCTAGTTGTTGATTTGTGTATTTTTACTTTTAAAGTGTTAAAATTGGATAAATTTGCAAACTAAATTTTTAAGATTTATATAAATTGGGGTGATAAAATTTTGGTAATGGTTTGTATGATCTAGTTAGGATATTTAAAGTATATTGTGGCCACTAGTTTTGTTTAAACATCATGTTTTGAAGTAAAATGGTTATTTGATACTTTCTAGGTTTTCGGAAATAAATCGATTTGATTTATTTTGAGGTTTTGATGAGTTACAACTTATTTCATATTATATTTAGTGAGTTGTGAAATCACGATTGGTGCATTTGGGTTTTTCTCGATCAATCGGCGTTTGTACGCCGAAGTCGAGGGTTATTTGGTTCTTTTGCATGAGCGGGTCATAGGTTTTAACCTATGCGCGTTTCGTATGTCGTTTTGGTTTTTATCCGCGATTTCGGTTTACGATATGATATATGTTTGCATATAGGTACCTCTCACTTAGGCTTTGGGCAATGAAGAAGATGATGGCAGCATCGACTTCGGCAGACAAGGACCGGGTGAGTAGATGTATATCTACGGAGAAAGTCGGGTGGATGGCGTATAGCACCCCCGCAACTTCGTAGGATATTATGTGGTCTTGATATAGTAATATATATATATATATATGTTATTGCAAGATACGAATACGGAGCAAGAACGGTTTTAGGAGACCACGGATCGAAATTTGTATACTTTGGATGATAGTGTTTTAGTCTAGTTCTTAGTCACGAGACCCTAGAGTATAGGTTGACACGCACACACATACACTTGACTTGGTGTATATGTGTGTGTCTATATATATATATATGAATGTGTGTAAGTTTCTATAAACACACACAACATATACGCGTGACATGAGGATGTTATATGATATTTGGAGATGAGTCGATATGATCGGGCATGATGCCGTGAGAAATTTAATATGTGACCGAGTTATGGTATTATGGCGGATCGTTGTGCGATAAGAAAATATATATTATACGATAAAATGTGTGATGACATTGGCATGTATGGGACTTAAATCGGTAACCAGATCATGATATTGTTTGATGATGATACCACATGAATGATGATATATATATATATGATAGTTGACCCGTACCCCGATTTTAGGATGTCGTACGATGGATTTTACCGTACGAGGTATAAATATGATGATTGATCCACACTTTTGACTCGATGGAGTCGTACTATGTACGTGACGCTATTGAGGCTGGATCCCAAACTCTTAGAGGTATCGACTCGGACTTTAGGTGGACTTTTCTTACCTTTCGACCAGTTCCTTAGTTAGTCTATTAGTGGTTTAGGTAGGTGCTGGTTTAGGCTCGAGTCATACATATTTTCAAAACCAACGAATCGTGAGCATTTTTCAAAAAGACAACTGGGGGATACTACGGATTTTCAAAGGATCTATTTTTTCTCAAAAACACTGTAGCCCCTATTTTTCTAAAAACCACGATTCGTGCTTTTTCAAACATCAAAACGGTATGACTCGTATTGTAAAAAAAATATATTCTTCGGTATTGCGGTTATTACTCATTCTCTGTTATATTCATGTTATTCTCATTATACTGCATGTTTATACATATGTTCCTTAACTGTTATGATTCCATCTGTCAGGACACCAGCACCATTATCGATGATGCGCATGTTCCATGTACACATATTTGTCAGCTCACACACATCATCATCGGTAATTTCCATGTCACGTACACTTTAGAAAATATTATCTCATTGATATAATCAGCTAAATACTAGTTACCACATAATACCTGTGTGATTGCTCTCATGTGTTAAATTAGAGATTGCATTCTTTACATAGATACTTCATGCATTCATATATTCATTCATGTACTATTCTGGGGCTTTATGTCGATATTCACTGTTTACTTACTCTTGATTCTTGGATTTCGGATTTCCATGAGATTTCTGGATTTGGGGGAAAACCGCAAGAATTTGTAATAACTTCACTCTCTCTCTTTCTCTCTCTCTCTTATTTAAAATACCAGTTGCGGTTTTCTCGTGATATATGTGTCGTCCACCATGAGTTTTCATGATTGCTGTTGGATTTCGAGACCCGATTCGAAGAGTAGGATGAACCGTTTCGGGTACATGGTGGGCCCGGTAAGGTACCCCGGGACAAGAAGCTCGAGTTGTAGACGATGAGCCTGGCAGGGGAAGACTACCTACCGGTGATTTCTAGCACGGCAGATATCCGGAGGTTACCGACCGTTGTCGTCAGATTTTATGATTTGGGTCGATCCGGGCCGACGGAGCCCGAGATATTGAGACATTGAGATATTGAGACTTGAGATATTGAGATATTTTGTCGATACTTGACACGGATTTCTGTCGATTTCATTAATTATGTTTCAGTTTTATTATACAAGATTCATTGATGTTTTCTTATATCAGATTTTCAAATTTTGTGGTTGATTTTCTCATTCATGATGCATTCATACATCAGATATGTGACACATTACTGTTTTGTGACACTGACACGATGCACTGAGTATTGCACTTATGCATATTATTATGACCTAGGAGATCGTCGTGCATGCGATTTCTACCCGCAGATGTCTTCTACTCACGAGTTGGCAACTCACCCCCGTTATGCCAAATTTTCTTACAGGTTCAGATGTACTGGTTTCCTTGGCGGCTTGCTGGCACACCATTTCATTCAGGGTGATTGCTTGGTAGGTTGGTTCACTTGTATCATGACCGCCGTTGTACTTTTATTTATTCCAGTTGTATCTAGTAAGCTCCATTAACCAGACTTGTATTATTTCATAGATTTAGAAGACCGGTTGTTTATTCTTTCGACCTCAGAGTCGCGCTTGTATTATTATGGTTTTCTGGTGGATTTGGTTTTCTTCCGAGTTTTGTTCCTCGCCCTTCGGCGTTGTATATTATATTGCTTGTGGTTGTGTCCGCCAATTGGCGAAGAGCTAGTTCCCGCTTGGGGATGCCTTTTATTATTGCTTGTATATATTATTCTTGTTTGTACCCGTTTAGGGTCAGTTTTTACAAATGAGACTCTGCCGAAATTTTTTAGAAAACTTGATGTTGCTTTTAAACATGTTTTCCTACACTTCTTCTTTTAAATGGTTTAGATTTCTGGGCTTCGGCTTGCTTAGATTACGTTACGTCTCTAGACGTTTCGTAATTTAAGTGCCGGTCACGTTCCGTACCTTTGGGGCGTGACAGCGGTATTCAGTTGGAATATTCTGCACCTCATTCCACGAAGAAAGAGCCGAGATTCCTTCACCGGGAGTGACCTCTATAGCAAAGGTTTTCGCCACTATATATTTGTAAAAAGATATCCGGTTCCTTCAACGATATCAAGTTCATTACGTTAAAGGTTTTTCGCCAAAACCATTTGTAGCCCTACGTCATTTCAGACGGGTAGCACTTAGTATTCATGCTATGTTTGTTGGCCTTCGTCAAGGCATAGTGTATGGTAGCTGCTTGTTACCTTTCTGTTGCATAGATAGATGCGTTGGTTTGGGACAGTCGTACAGCCTTGTTGGCCTTCGTCAAGGGCGAGTACGGGTGGGTTCAAATTAACCTGGACAATGACGGGTAGAACTTGACATGTGACTTATGATTTGTCGGCCTTTGTCAAGGTCATAAGAGCATGGGGTAAAAATCACATCGGGAGTTTCAAGCATACACAAAACTTGCCAGGCATGCGCATACCTTCTAGAGTGTGATAACGTGAGAGGATTCCATCTGGTTATCATGCGATGATAGTTGGATCCCGACACCCACTGATGAGTTGGTTTACTCCTCAGGTAATTTTAGATGATCCCGACTAATTCTTCTTTCAGGTTTGGAGGAAAATTTGAGGATACAGTGGGAGAAATCCAGATTAGATAAAGTGATTAACCATTCTGATCTAGGTTAGAGTGCACGCAGAGTGTTTCTTTTCTCTTTCTCTTTGGCAGCGACTATGGCCCGACCCTAGACTAGAACTCATGAACCAAATTAACCGGATCTTCTTAAAACACTGGCTTTTGGATTGTCAGAGTTGCATACATCATTGCCACTCCTTCTTTTACCCCTTGCTTTTCTCCAGAACATTCCGTATTACTACGAAGATCCACAGTTATTAGATATGACCATCGTATAGTTACATATGAACTCGAAAAAACTTGTTTCAGATTCGAGGATGGTTTCCGGTTCTGGAGAAATTGAATATGACTATTCAGTTGTCTTTTCCTTTTACCTTCTCTCAGGTTGTGAGGGCTCTTAGGATTAGGAGATGGTACACCTATTGCGCTTATTGGATAGTCTTTTTCCAAACCATCGGCAGGTGCCGAAAGGTGGGGAAGGAAGAAAACCAATTAGCCTAAGTATGGTGTGCAGAAGATAATAAGTAAAGACAGATAAAGGGATTAGAAAGAGGGCAAAGTAAATTGCGACTGCTATCATTCACGACCAAACCATGTATTTCATCGCCACTCTTACTTCACCTTTGTATTTCTCCAGAACATCCCGTATCACTATGAAGATCCACAGTTATTGGATAATCCGTCGTATAGTTACATACGAACTCGAAGGAACTTGTTCCAGTTCGAGGATGGATTCTGATTCAGGAGAAATAGAATAAGATTTATTCAGTTGTCTTTTATCTTTACCTTCTCTTAGGTTGCGAGTACTCCTAGGATTAGGAGAGTACACCTATTACGCTTATTTGATAGTTTTCTTCCAAACCATAGGTTGGTGCCGAACGGTAGGGAAAGAAGAAAACCATTTAGCCTAAGAGTGGTGTACAGAAAGTAATGAGTAAAGACAAATAAAGGGATTTGGAGATATGGCCAAAAATATACGGTTACAGTCATGAATCTGGATAATGGAAGAGGCATTATTAGGAATACCCGGATAACCCTTTGAAACATTTTAATATTTCGGTTTCACTATGCGTTATTAATTAAAAACAGATTTCCCAATTAGATCCTTACACCAGGGTATGTATTTACCAGGTTTGATTCTCACATCTGTATGGTTTTACAGATGATGAGTGGGAAAGAGTTATTGGGAATTAGGTGATCATCCTCATTATATCGGGATTCGTTGTAATTGGTGATATTTGAGAAAATCGCCTGGGTTTTTGCCGGACGGCAAATATTTAGTTTTGAATATCCGTTGTTATGCACCAATTTCAAACTGATATATCTGTACACTTATTTTATAAAGTGAGATATAACCTTTTGAAATTATGTCCATCACATTTACCTATATCAGTTGATGGTTAGGTAAAGAGCATTAAACAGCGGTGTAATTCTTTTTAACCATAGTACAGTTTTCAACCTACGATGCACAGGGTTTGAGTTATCTAACTCAGGGGATTTATACAAAATATTGTATGTTGTCCAGTGTCCATTAGGACAGAGGGGTTGGTACTCGTACTATATTCTATTTACTTGTGACTTCTCTAGTTTTTAGACAAGTGTTTCGTAGAAATACAAGGTCCAAATTTTGAGAAGTTATAGGTACAAGAATAAAGTAGAGAACCATGTGATGCAAGTATTAGAATTCTTCGAGGTGATCGAAGATGTAGATACTTGTGTTTGGTATTCAGTTAATAATAATGGTTTTGAGAACTTACTTCTCTTTCAGATTACTCATAAATGGATGCACTCCTAAGTTGAGTAATGCTGATCGGCCTCCGTCCATTTAGTTGACATGCACTGGAGACAGTTGCATGATTTGAATCTGGTTCCAATTAAATCAGTGCCTCTGTTGCTATATTGTATATAGAATGGTTCATATCTTAACGATATTAAGGTATATGGAGTTGTCTGGTTTATGCTTAAAACCAGACTCTGGATAACTCAAGGCATGTTTCTGTAATAACAGTTTGTGGGTTATCCCGGGCTATGACGAGGGTTAACTTTCTACCATCTGGGAGATCAATAGTGATATTATTCTTGACTCGCCATAGTTTTAGCAAAATGGATTTTTTCAGAAAACAGTAGTGGGAGTATGGTAGAACTGGAAGAGATTCCAGAACCACAAACGATTACTGAAAATTTAATAGAATCTAAAGATTCAATCGGGATTGACATTCCATTAGCCACTCCGCAGATATGGTGGGTAACCTCAAGCGCCCGAGAGGTACTTCGGTATCCTCAAAGATGGTGGCAGGGAGGTTCTTGTTTACTCAGACTTGACACTACTGTTGTTCCAGACTATGAGACCCGGCAGGAGGATGAGTATAGCGTCATTCTAAACTAGCTTTAGAAGTGCACGTGTATATGACTCTGCCAGAGGGTTGTTGTAGTCAGTAGGAGCAGCGGAAGCATGGTGGACAAGTATCTTATGTCTATTTATAGACTAAAGTAGATATAGCGGAGATAGATCATCTATTTTTGATGTAAAAGTCATAGGTTTTGTCACGCCCCGCTTCCCGGTATACGGGCAGAGGACGCGACTGGTCCGCTGCGTATTTACTGTGAAGTAAATACGCTAAGCGTATCTAAGCAATATAAAAGTAAGGCACAAGAGACAAGATATAATAAAAACAACAACTTTATTTATTCACATTCTTTCTGTACAATGCATGGAAAGTAAATACAACCGAAATAAAGCAATGCCTAAATAATAGCATAACAGAAATGAAAAGTACTGAATGGAAAGTGTGCAATGACTAGAGCTCGGGGTCTTCATTGAACTGGTCCAAGTCTTCTGCAGTGGGCTCGATCTCTGAAGTATCCAGATCACCTGACGACATTCAAACAAGAAAGAAAGAGAATGTCGTCAGCGAACAGGTCGCTCGGTAAGTCCCAAAGACAAGGGAGAAATAGACAGAATAAGAGGTATCTTTTAAAGTTGTATTATATTGTTGTAATATTGTGTTAACGCTGTTGTTTGTAGCTCGGTACAGAAGGATGCCAGTGTATACGAGAGGGGTCTCTATATGCTAGAGACCAGGGCAAACGGAATATAGAGTATAAGGCTCCGTTATACAACCCAGAACAATGGAAATTGAATACGGTTAGGTGTCTTAAATCTTGCAGTCTCGTGCCACTTCTAACACCTTCCGTACCAATCTACCCCTTAAACCCTGTAGTGTTTTGATTGTATTGTTTGTCTTGTCTTGTAACTGTATAGATTGTATAATTGAATGACTGACCGAAACCATGATATCAGTAAATGGATGTAACTGTAAGATCATGGATGTAACTGGAGAATCATGTAAATGGAAATATATCCATGGTTCGGTTCGGTCAATACAGATTGAATAGTTTGAACAAATTGAATATATAGATTCATATTGAATTGGAATATTGTAGATTATAGATTGTATATTGTACTTGAATCATATTCAAGTCAGATTATAATGAGACTCACTCTGAGTCAGACAATTAGAAAAGTAAATTGAAGTCCTGATTGTTTTGATATTATCGGTAGCCGCTGCACATGGGCGGCAGGATTTGTATCTTTTTCAAAGACGATTACCGTATTGATAACACCGTTATTAAGTTGTCTACCTTAAATAGGCAAGCACCCACTTCTCCGGCTCCCTGAGGCTCAAGAGATTGGTCCCGCTTAAACCTATATTTACTAGGGTCCTTAGGGTAATTTATAGAACTTGAGGGGGTTTTATGTAAAAATATTTTTGTATAGTTTTCAAAATACACCCTAAGTATTTATTAATCGTCTTTAGAGTTGTAATGAAAGTAGATTTTATATTGTGATATTTCTAGTGAAAATATCCTAATTCCATAATAAATGGTATTTATTTGTAATATTGATTATATGGAATTCATGGTATTTTAGTGTAAACCGATTTTTGTGACATTTTTAGAAAAAGATAGAATATTTATAATAATTCAAATTAGATATTTTTGAATTACATATACATATATTTATATGAAAATAAATTTTAATATATTTATTATATTCTAGAAATCTCTTTTTTTTAAGATGTCGTATTTAAATCTTTCGAGACCGAATGCTCCTTGCGGAGATCTGAATCTCACACTACTAAGCCCGATGATGTGCAATAATCCGCACCATTCCGAACGGGTTCCCCAAAATGGGTTGTAGCGGCGCTTTGCAAAGATTTGTATAAATACTAATCATTAGAAAACGGTTTTATTAAGTAAATGGTATTTAAATGAAAAATGTCGTTTTCCCGTATTCTAAATTCCCAAGGGTATCGTGCTATGTTTCATATGAGTGTGTGAGAAGGTAGGTCGTTACCTCGTGATCTACGTAAATGTATAGCATGTTTTGTGATATTGAATGTAGAATCGAAACTGTGTGGTATTTAAATGAAAATACGGTAAAATGAAATAGCCATTATTTTATGATATGAAACTTGATCAATTTAGTTGATTAGTGTTTAATAGTCAACATGAGAGAGTTTAAGCGTAACTGTATTAACGAGAGGTGAAGTTTTATAAAGAAACCGAATCGGAAATCGGATTTGTTCCGATTCCGTTGGGTTTTGTAAAACCGTATTTTTAGAAAAGAAAAGAGAAGTAGAAATGGGGCTTACGGGTTTTGATAAAAGATAAGAGGAAGGTGGATCGGGAGAAGTCGCCGGTGCGTCGTTTCGTCTCCGGGAGTTCCTACGGTCGTTGCCGGAAATTCCGCCGAAGAATTCGCCGGAGCTTCTCCTTTCGCTCAATTCAATTTCACACAAGAGTTCTTGAGAATTTTAGAGAGTTGGCTCAGAGTTTGGGGTAAGAGGGTAGAGGGTAGGGGTGGTATTTATAGGGTTAGGCTAGGATTAGGGTAGGTGAAAGGTTAAAATGAAAAATGTGATAAAATGTATTAAAAATGTATTAAAAGTGGAGTAATTGGGTTTTAAAAGAGCTCTGGAAATGGTCTGAGGCTAAAATTTTGCAGGTGCATAAGGAATGTGAAAAGACACAATTTTCATGTTGGAGTCGTCGCCGGAATCGGCCGACTCGGGGGTGACTCGGCCGTGACTCGGTCGGAGGACGGAGTCGGCCGAGTCGAGGCCGAGTTGGCTGATTTTCGGTCGAGTCGAGGCCGAGTTGGCCGATTTCCGGTCGAGTCCGGCGGCCGGAATCACCCCCGACGGTTCATCTATCCTCTGGCAATGTTATATTTTTGGGTGTAGTGGGGGTTTTTGTGAGATATGCACGTGTAAACCCTTGGTATTCTAAAGGTTTAAAAAAATCAATATTAAAAATAATGTGGGGTATGAAATTTGAACTCTGGTGGCTTGGTTCAGCAGTGCAAGGTATTACTAATGAGCTACAAGCTCCTTCTTGTAATTAATTAACAAAACAAGTATTTAACTTGTGCTCAGACAAAATTACCTCTTTCTTTAAATTTTGAAAAATTTGCACAGAAAGTTGTACAGGGAATTTGGGGTTGTTACAGGTTTTGACTTCATCAGAATAGAAAATGGATCTGTTAATAAGGTAGTAGGGTGTTATGTCCTAGTATTTGGATGACATACACATAATAGGAAGAGAAATTTCTATACTACAATCGGTTATACTGTGGTTGTCACACAGTGGTTTCTCCACATAGGATATGGATATTATATCTGGCATTCTGGTTACTAGATCTAGATTTAGGTAGTTTCCCAATCTGGGTACTTAGACGGTATTCTAAAGGTGTTTTAGAATAATTGACTCCTGGCATGGTAGTGTACCTGCAGGTGATGGAGTCACCCTCTCTAAAGGTATCTTACAGACTAAAGGGGAGAGGGATGTGCATGATTGACATATCACCTGCTTAGGCAATTGAGTCAATCATGAGATGTCAAGTACCACACCAGATGTTGTTTTTGCACTAGATACAATAAGTTGATATAATAATCCAATCCCGGAGAAACGTTCGGAAGCAGTTTTAGAACATAAGTGGATGTTCTAGGAATATGATAACAACAGCCTCCTTCGGAAGACAGTTACCATTCCAGGCTTCCAAGGTGACCTGGATGACAGAGTGACTTTCAGAGTTATAGTTTTCCCTCTTCACGAGGGGCAGTAGTTTGGAAAGGTGGTCCAAGCAGATACTGAAGGAGGCGTGGCGCATGATACTGATTAAATTCAGTGGACGATACAGTCTAAGAAGTTTACTTGATTTGTAGTTCATTTGTGAACTGGGTCCCATCAGATATCCAGACATATTCTAAGACATGTATTGCTCATTTCGGGAGATGGCTTTCTCCGCGAACTTGAAATAAAGAGAGACATAGAAAGAAACATCAGAGCGGATCCACTCACTGAGGCTATTTCTCAAAAGCAATAGTTTTACAAACGAGCTTTGTAAAGCTGATTAGTAGAGAAGTTGGGTGTTCGGTATCACACGGGCTGTGAGTATGCGACACCGCAATAATTAGTCTTAAGTGCAAGTGAGAGATTGTTGGCTATAGTGCCTTCAAAGTCAATTATTGGATCGCAGGCACGTGATTGCAATGATTGAAGGAGGACCTATACCGGTAGGACAGTTTTACTCGAGATGATAGTATGCTATCTGGTTTTTCTTTATCATCGTGTGCATACTTTAGGTGACATTACAGATCACTATTACATGTTGATAGAGCCCTTAGGATTCTTGCTTGACTACCAGCAGTATGATGGCGATCATATACGTGAGAGTTGGGTAGTCTATAAGCACATCCTTAAAGTGTCCCTAGTCGTGGGAGTTTTAAGGCTGGGCATTGATACTCCGAGAGTAGACTAGTGTATACGGATCGAGACCCCGATGTGGGGCGATGGCCGGTCTCACAAGTCATTGGTGTCAGTTGGTTCACCTAAGATAGTATACATGTGCTCATTGGGTTATGAGTACACCGGACGGACTCGCCGGGAACATACTAGTTGGTATTATATCTATCGTCAGATAGCAGTTCCCTGGTGACATGTGTACATGTTAGTCTATCGACCTGAGATCGTCATTTGTCTCGTGTGAGTTCCCACTGTGCTTTGATTACTACCTTACCACGGCTCAAAGGAGTCGTGCAAACAGGTTTTAGTTGGGTACAGTCCCGAGCCACATGGAGGCAGTGAGCGGATCGTCAGGGGATTCGTCTCTCCTGATATTAGGGGTTGATATCGCACTGTGTTCGGAGAGCCATTACACAAAGTCCTTGGCCAAGGCAAGTGAGATTTACTGGTAGGTATTCCAGTAGATTCTCAGGGTGTTCTGGGTTATACTCCGACACGACTTATACCGCTATTAGGGGTCTGACGTTTACCATCCCCCAAGGTCCGATATGCGATACTCATAGACGAGCGGATCGGACTATACGAATATTGTCACTATCAGGCTCGGTAGGGTTTCAGGATGAGTTCGCTCATCAGCTTCCCTTTCGCTCAATACCTGGGCAGCCGTTACGTACAGCTAGTGCCACTGACGTGCTTGTGGTTAAACCCACTGCCAGCGTATTGATGAGTTTTTAGAGTCCCCCACAGAAAGTTTCCCAAGTTCGGGCGAAACGTTGTAGAGGCCGTATGGTTTTATGGCAGTGTTCGATTATATATGTGCACTCGTGCACAGATCATGATCGGACGGATCATACTAGTGGGCTTTGGTTTAAGCCGGATCCTAGTAGTAGATTGTTGGATTATTTTCGTCTCGTTGTATTCGTATTCAGTAGAAATGCGGATACAGGTATGTATATACAGATGAGGGGTATTCTTGTAATCCGTTACAAGATTACTTTTGAAGATGCCATTTCTTTTTATTATATTAAACATTTAGGTTTTTTTTGTAAATGTCTAATATTAATGAGGTGTAAAGCGTAAGCTTAAGTTTTAGCTTGTAGCATTAATTGTGGCATGGTGACTCATGATGTGTTTACTTATGCCATGGGTTAATGTTTATTAGTTTTTGTTGTGAGATATTTTTGGAGAGAGAGGATATTTTTTTTTGTTGCAAGAACTAAAAAAATACCTCACAACAAAAGAAGGCAGCCACCATTTTTTGGGTTGCTTTTTCTTTTGCTAAGTCTTAAGCTCACACTTCTTTCCTCTCATGGCTTCTTCTTCACCTCCATCCTATCATTCTCATGTGTTAAGAATCCTATGGTGCATTGAGACAAAATGATCACACACTATCTCTACTTCATCTTGGACATCTCGGCTAGCAAACTTGATGTCCGAGTTGCTTCGATTTAGAAGCGGGAGGCCGTATAAAGAATTCTCGACGTGGAGCCTCTTCGACGAGGGAGACCGGAGAGCGAACATGATCGAGAAAGCCGCAACACCTCTAGGAGCTTGGAAATGGTAGAAGACCGAAGGACACGATCCGTTCGATATAACCATCTAACTCCTAGTTTACATGTTTGTTAGTATAGGGTATTTGGTTCGATCTTGCGCGGGTTTTATTTACGCCAAAGTTTTGAAAGTTTTTGTTCCGCATTTGGCCACGGTTTGATGGCCGGGGCGCCGGCAAAACTCAACATAGACATCATAAACCCGAAATATCACATACTTTGGATTTCATGTCTAATCAAATGAATTCCTTAGATATCATAAACCCGGAATATCTCATATTCCGAATTTCATGCCTAACAATTATAAACCCCGTATTTTAGTCTCGATATTGAAAACACTTTTCAATAACAAGTCGGGCAATTCAACAAGATTCCCGACAAGTTGATCGAATGCTCATCGGAAACCTTAGTAGATAACCGCACCCCCGATGCCGTCGACGAAATGCACTTAGGCGGAACACCGCGGCTGCGAGCACCCGGATGGATGCTTTAGGCAACGGGGTTCTCCTGAAGTCACTTGGCCGGGGATATGGGGCATGGCTATCTAGTAATGTTACCCGGCGAGTATCCGCGTACACTACGTGATTGCGATAGAGTTTTGATCCATATCAAAACCCCGTGAGAACCGATCAAATGAGACTAAATTGTTAGGTTTACAATCAAATTAGTTTTCACAAAACTAATTATTGTGAATTCCAAATTGTCACGATCCGAAATATTAGCTCGTGACTGGCACTTAAATCACGCAACGTCTAAATGCGTAACGTAATTCAAGTAAGCCGAAACCCAGAAATCTACACCTTTTTAAGAAAATAAAGGAGGTAAAGTTTTGAAAATAAGGTATGATGAAATCAAAGTTTTCTTAATGCGTAGAAAAAGAACATGAAAGTGCAAGTGAAATTTACTAGTTTGAAAACATGTTTCGTCTTTTAAAAATTTGGACAGTACCTCCTTTGTATATTTTAATCCAAAACCATAAATATATAATAATGATAAAGGCATCCCCAAGCGGGAGTTAGCTCTTCGCCAAACGGCGGATACACAACCATGCAAAGTATAAATATAAGTATACGACGCCCAACGGCAAAGTTCACCACAAAAGATAAGAAAATAAGCAAGACATCAAAACCACAAGTAGCGGAATACCTCTCGCTCTAAGTCTCGCAACCACAAGTATCACTAAGTCTCATTACTTATACAATTACTAGTTTGATTGATGGAGTTGACTAGATACAATATGAAATACAAATACAAGAGTGGGTACGATACAATGTCCCACCTACCAAGCAAAACACCCAAATGAAGCTATGTGCCAGCGATGCCGCTACGGATCCACGCGGTCAACCTGCAAAAACTGTGGCACAACGGAGTGAGTTGCCAACTCGTGAATAGAAAAACATCTACAGATATAAATCGAATAAACAACGACTCCTAGGTCAACTATATCATAAAGATAATACTATGATATTTAGGGTGACCGGGTCTGTATATGTGCCAAAACTATAAGTAAATGCCTACAGCATGTGGATATCATCCAACAATGTAATCAATGTAAGTATGCAAGTGGATCCCGTCCACGTGTCAACCAATGACACAATAACATCATGCATGTAAATATCATAAAAGCATATGCATGAAAATATGAGAATATAATCAACATGTGTCCCTCGTGACACTACAAATCATGGAACCTGAGTGTCCAGTATCGACACTCGAAACATCATGAAACCCGTGCCCAGCATCGGTACGTAAATCCTCATATCTCTCGGGCTCCGTCAGTCCGGATCAGCCCATATCATCTCTCGACTCTGGTCGGTTCCCCCGGATAGCCGCCAGGTCTAACCAATCACCGGTAGGTACTAGCCACCCTACCAGGCTCATCGTCTACTTCACGAAAAACATTTTTTGTCCTGGGGAACCATACCGGGTCCGCCATGAACCCGCAAACGGATCATCCGCCTCCTCGAATCGGGTTTTACATATCACACGTCTTAGAACCGAGAAAACGCATGGTGGACACACTGAAATATCATATCAAGAGAAACCCCGTTTTTAAAACAATACATACTTTCTTTGAAATAACCACGGTTCTCAAATCCATAAATCTCATGAAAACAGCATATATCAATGCGTATAATCGTAAAGCATGATGTATGCGATATATAACAGAAATATAAGCATATCTGTATATCATGCAACATGGAATCAGTAATATGCACATGTCGAAGGGAAAGCCTCCTTTTAAATGAATCCAGTTTTAAAAATATATCTTGCGGTTCCTAATTTCTCCCAACTCAAATGCAACATCGTGTAAGGTGCATATGTAACTATAGCAAGTAAACTATGCAAGGGAGTCATATCATGATGCAGTAATTCTACTGTGTAGTGACATGGCAATTATCGATGATGAAGTGTGTGAACCGGCAAATCTGTGTAAGTGTAACATACGCATCATCGATAATGGTGTACGTGTACTAGCACAGGTATATGCAATGCCATGAGAATAACATGAATGCAGCATAATGTAAATCATCAGCTAAAAGCTATAGGGGTATACGTATCTACATGATCGAGTCGGTGAATCAAATAATCGGCACCCAGCCACAACACCACCTACGGTATAGTCCATCGTACGACAACCTCTAGTCAAGGGTATGGATCAATCATCAAGCCAAACTCATCACGTACGGAAAATCGTCGTACGGCGGCATTAAACCATCAGGGATCCTATCAACCTATATGACAATGAGGGGTACGGACCTAACGTATCGTACGGCATAACACTCATGATTCACAACAATATATATATAGGTATACCTATCCCTCAGGTCACATCCGTATCAATCTCAGATCGTGGGACCGGCAAAGGTATCTATCATCATATCGACCCACATCCGTATACCGACATATCATCAAGTCATCATATCGTATCATACATTCTTTTCATCACATTTATATCTCACATCGAGTCATTTTATATATACATTCCACCAAATGTCACATTACTCTAAAATTCATACTTAGTCTAGTGCTACTATATAGCTATAAGTCGTGATTCACATTTACCTTTCATATCCTTAAAGCTCTCATTTCATATCTCAATCTACATATCTAAACCTTCATATCATCTCTAACTATCTTTTTAACCCTATCTATAGTTTTCTAATCTAGGTTTCCTGAACCATATTCTATGAATCGGTTTCCATCAAAAACTTGCGGGGGTGCTATACGCCATCCACCCGACTTCCCCCGTAGATATAGATCTACTCACCTGATCTTCGCTTGCCGATACCGATACCGCCATGCGCTGCTTGTCGTATCGAAGTCTTCGCGAGGATACCTACATATCATAACACATTGTATCACATTAAAATCCAATTCGCAATTGAAATGACACACGAATCTCACATAAGTGAAAATCTATGGTCTACTCACACAAAAGAGCCCAAAAACACTCGATATCGACGTACAAACATCAAGTGACCGATACAAACACAAATACCAAAACTTGAATTTATAAACCTCGAGAAAACCAAAACAGCAACACATGAAAATGATCCCAGATTTTGTTCAGGTGAAAACAGGGTGCACAAATAGTACTGGGGTGATATATAGGGTGTATATGAGCTACTGTAGGAACCTGGACACCAACCCTCACCACATGGCCGGCCACACACAAGGTAAATCCGGCCTGCTCGGCCATGAGGAGTCTGTTTGGGTTCGTCTTGGTAGGGTGACCTCCTAGTGTCCAATATAGATCAATGGTATTGTTTGCTTTCCTAGTAATGGTTTCGGGTCACTCCAGATTTCCCTGCACCCACTATATCATACACAAATCGACATGAAAAGTTTCTGTTTTTGAGTTTCAGGTTTTAGTTCAAGCATGGTTTGGATTTCTAACACCATGGGGGGTTTTAAGGTCACCACTAACCTCACCTACACCTTCACAACTCAAGAATTCCACATAACCTCATCTAGGAATTTTCTAAGTTCACAAAACCTCGCTAAAACGATTCTAAACATGCATAGGTGATAAAGTAATTCAAATACAATCCTAATGGTGCAGAAATTACTTCATTTGGCAACTTAAGAAAATTCTTGAGTTGCCCCAAGTCTCCAAAATTATTGCTTTCTTGGTCCAAAGTGCTTGTAATGATCTTGTGCATGTTTTTAAAGAAGCGGGGATGAGGTTTTTGTGTATTTTTTAGTGTGAAATGAGGTGTTTGAGGTGGTGGGAGAAGGAGTGCTGCCATGAGAAGATGAACGTAGAAGAAATGGTGAGAATAATGAATGAAACAAAGGCCATGACCAAGGTTTGACCTCTCATCTCTCTCTTCTCTCTCATGCCCATACCTCATTCTTTATTCCAATATCTTTTCTTTTTCTTTTCTTTTCCTTTCCTTTTCTTTTCTTTTCTCTTTTAAAAAAAACAACAACCATGCATGATAAAAGAAAAGCCATGTAGAATATGTAACACAAGTGTAAAATAACATGGTGCATGTCATGTGCATAAATCCGGTTTAATGCGCGATTAGCGATATTTAAGCGCGATTAGCGTTAAAATGGAATATAATTAATTATAAAAATTTCATAATTTGCTTAATCCATTTTAAACATTCTCATTTCAGTAATTTCTATAATTTTCCAAATATTTTCCAAATTATCGGTATTTAATTATACCGCCATATTAAAATATTCATAATATTTATTATTTAATTAAAAAAATCCCAAAAATAATATTATATTTTTCTGAAATGTTACACAAATATTGCATCACAATTCACAGATAGTTAGACGATATTAAACATTTCGATTGAATAAATAAACACCAAATTTTTTTCAGAGAGCTCAACACTTGAGCATGGTTTAAAAAATACCCAGAACGTGCCACAACACCTACGGACCAATCGTAGAAGGGCCGACCCATGCCTCACTCATAGCGTCGCGGAACTGCCGTAAACCCTAGGGTTTGCCCGCGGTTCCGCGGTTAAAGAGTCAAGTTTGGGTATCGTTCTTTTAGAGGGTCCAAAGAATTACTTGCATGATTTTTTAATATTTTAAAGTTGGAAAAATCAAAGTTTAGGAATATTTTCCAGAGAGGGGTGAAAAATAGGTTTTTGATATTCGTTCGAAATTTTTAACGTCGTCAATGTTACCCGAAATGATGTTAAAATTACGACTACGAAACACTCCGAATTGCCTTTACATAAAGATAACATCACATGCAATCTTAGTAAAAACAAACAATACCTGAAACACCAAATCTCAGAGCCTGGAGCACCAAACAAAATCGAAGCCAAAATAACATAGAAAAATCGGCCAGGCCGGGTTTTTTTTGCTCTTTTCACCAGGTCAAATCCGATGAAACTGGCTCAATTTTCTTCAGTGTTTATATTACATGTAACATTCTGCAACTGTTTAAAAAAAATTTAGAGGCTCTGAAAAATTCGACAGAAACTGGGGTTTTGTTTCGACTGTTTCGGAGTTGTTTCGATTTCGTAATTCTACTAATATCGTCTAATTCTCTACTTAGCTCTGATACCACTGCTGGGTTCTGTAGCACCCTCACTAGATTTCGGAAGGCATCAACCATGCCATTTAAAAAAAATTCTAAGGTGCTAAAGAACCCTAACCAAGGATCTAACTAGAGGAATTAGGATAAAGCAACATGTAATCAAACTTTACACTAAGTGAATGAGGAATACAACCTTTGTAGACCGGTCCTTCACTTCTAAAACTCCGTGTAGTAGTCATTTCGCTCCAAGTAGTGATCTCCCGGACTCAAGTTAGGCTCCACAAAGCAAAATGAACAAGCTTGCTTGAAATCTTCGAAGCCAAAGATGATCAACGTCGAGAAGACTCTAACTTAAACTACCTCTTCACTAATTAGGAATTATTGAAGCAAACAATCTAAACTAAATGGATAATCTAGTGTAGGTTGATGAAGTAGGATTTTTTTGCTCACTTAAAAATAATTTTTCTCACAATATTTCTTCACCTCAAGAAAAGCTAGAGAGCTTTCTTTAGATGAAGAAGAAGATGAAGTGTAGAATGGAATCGGTAAGAATATCAATCATGGATGAGATAATATCTCATATAACTCTTGTAAAGACTTAACCATGGTTTAAAATAATGGTTGGGTTAATAAATATCTAGAGTGAGACAAAATTAGTGGACTAAGTCAATGGTTCTACAAACTTTTACTGAGCTTCAAACCATGTGATTATTCTGCCTAATTTTGTATTTACCTAAATAAAAAAAAAATTATCTATAACATGGTATGAGTCTCATACACCCATGTTAGATGTATCATCAAGCATGACACAAATAATATATATCACATATATATTAAATGTGTACAAGTGATACAAAGCAATTCTTAAGTGAGCTAATATTAGTTAATGTAAAATTAATATATCAAATATATACAAATATATTAAATTATTAAATCAACACCTGATTTAATAATCGGGCTATATCACATATAACCGACTAATATTATTTGTGTCAACTTATCGAATTAACACTTGATTCGATAACCCGGCTATGTCACAGATAACCGACCGATATCACATATCATGAGATTAGAATACGGTATCACATATGCGTATTAATCTCGGTCTTGCACATATCACATATGTGCTCTTACTTCGTTTCGCCTGAGCCAAGAAACCTCTGTGTAGGACTCTAAAGACTCGTCAATACATTGGCAGTAGGTGATGATCATATCAGTCACTCACAAGCCGTCAGCGGTACTAGCTGAACGTAATGGCTACCCGAGTATTGAACGATCAGAAAATCAACAAGCAAGCGTGCTCATACTCCTGCGAATCCAATAAGTAACACTACCGTACAGTCCGGTCTCTTCGTCTGATATGTCGCATATCCAGTCTGGGGGTGGTAAACGTCAGACCCTAATAGCCTGATAAGTCATGCCGATGTGAGACCCATAATGGTTTGAGAAACTACTGATAATACTTACCAGTAAATCTCAGCAATCCTGACCAGGGATTTCCTGTTATGGCCAATCGAGTATAGCGCAACATCAACCCCCAATACTGGAAGAGATGAAATCCCCTCCTATCGCTCATTGCCTCCATGTGACTCGGGACTGTACCCAAAAACCACCGTTTTGCACGTTCTCTTGAACGTGGTAAGACGGAAATTGAAGCACAATAGGAATCACACAAGACTCTATAATGATTTCGGGTCTACAGACTAACTTGTACCAGTGTCACCAGAAAACTGCTATCTGAAGGTATAATACCATCTACGAGTTCTCGGCGAGTCCTATTCAGTATACCCAGTCTCCACTGAGTACCCGTATACAACCTTTGATGTCAAACACTAATGGATGTAGGATCATCCATCGCCCATCATATGGGTCAAGAAACGTATACGCTAGTCTACTCTGGAATATCGATGCCCCGTCTCGATACTCCCACGACTAGGAACAATTGAAGAATGTACTTACGGACTACCCTAGCCCCACTAGTATGATGTGCATCATAATCCTGGTAGTCAAGTACTCATCCGAAGGGCTTTATCAACATGTAACAAAGAGATAATAAGTGTACATGTTAAGATAAAGAGTAACCGGATACTATACTATCATGTCGAGTAAGAAAGTCATCTCTATATATGTCCAAGTATCCACTATAATATACATCATATGTACAATAATGGCCTCTAGGGCATATATACAACTGACACTATATATCATGTAAAATGTTGAAAATTTGACGAAACAATAAATTTTGGAATTTTTGTGCGTTTTGAAATTCTCAACCACCGTAAAAAGAAAAATATTGAAAAACTGGAAAAAAAAACATTTTGAGATTTTTAAAATAGAGCATTTTAATTCCAAAAGGTTCTTGTTATTTGCCGAAGAAGATAAGATTCAAAGTGAGGCACGAGGATTGATTGAAATAGTGATGTCATATGAACTAGAGCCAACTCGAGTTTTGTTTGTTAAGAGCTCCTTCAAATTTGGACCGTCCAATAAGGAAAACCTAATTTGAGTAAAAAAAATACGCTGGTTTAGTAAGTTGATCCTTGCTCATTTGTTTATGTCTCAAGTTCCATTCTGTTATTAATATATTTCAGATTTCAAAAGTTGAAACGGTTAAATCATTATCATAATCAATAGCTAAATAATCAAATACCAAGATTCAACAAAACAATATATATATCCCTTCTCTTACAAAAACAGAGAAAAAGAAAAACCCGCGGCTCGTTTATTAATAACTAAACTTCCACTAATTCACCAAGATGGGATAGCATATCAGTTATACAAGTGGAAGGGGGTGAGATGGGTCCATTGCATTTTTTAAATAAAGGAGAAGAGAAAGCAGCAAAGCCACTTCATTGGTGTAAAGCTCCTATGAATTTTAGTCCCACATCGAATGGCACACTGAGTAGCTCCACTCCAAGGGCTATATAAAAGAGCCAACATCAGCCTTAGAGAAGCTACGCAGCTGCATGGTGAGCTCAAAGCGAAATATTCTCCATATTTAAGCAGCATACGCTTTTTATTGGAGGGTGCCTTTCTTCATTGAAGGGCCCCAACAATTTTTAATTCCCAATTTTATTCATCATTTAGTATTTGTCCATTAAATTAGTTAGAATATACATCCTTATTTTAAGCTCAGGGATATTATGGGAAATTTAAGTAATAACTGAAAAGATGATCAATCGTGGGGTACATAGCGCATTTCTTAAGTTTACGGTAAATTGGAAGCAATGTTAATTTTCCAAGTATTTAAGTAGACACCCGTACTAAATAAATTTTAAAGCTGTCATCCAGGCATTGACATGGTTTGTAAACGAATGATGTAGGTGTAGCCTATCCATACCCGGTACTAGACGGTGGATAATGAAAATCAAAGTCACTATACATCCTGTATTTGTTGGTGGATTCACTATACATCCGGAATTTGCTGGTGGATTCGGATAATGAAAATCACTTTATGTATTTGAAAAAATATTTAAACAAGGATTAAAATGAGTACCGTAAAAATTAAATTCATGCTTGGTATAAAATTATATTCATGCTTGGTATAGTATAGAAAGTCGGATCTTAAATAGGATAAGAAAAGGAATATATGTTACTGTATCCGGTTATCGTTGGCGGATACCGATAGTCGGATTGGAAGA
The DNA here is from genome assembly GCA_030015575.1 of Agapanthus africanus. Taxonomy (NCBI): domain Eukaryota; kingdom Viridiplantae; phylum Streptophyta; class Magnoliopsida; order Asparagales; family Amaryllidaceae; genus Agapanthus; species Agapanthus africanus. The sequence goes on along the minus strand of JASDDO010000024.1, from coordinate 887,364,695 downwards.
TCAATATCCGTGTCTGATAAAAATCGAATACGAATATGGATTTTATTTGGATTATCCGTTGCCATTTACATCACTACTGAATAGCTCCAAATTTAAAATTTGTAATTGCCATCAAGTCCCAAACTCACTAAATGCTGTGTCTTTTGAAAATTTCTACCAATGTTCTCTATTCCAACCACTACTCTCCCTCCCTCCAATCCACAAAAACCCTAAACCTCTCTTCTACAAATTCAATAAATCTCCTCAACTCTTTCACTCCCCAAAGGACCTCCTCAACCTCATCAACATTGTCGAGCATCATCTGCACATGTTTGTTGATGGGCGAGCCGGGAAATTTCGGTTGTGTTCATGAATGGGTATTGAAATTGGGGTTGGGTGATAACGCATTAGTAGTGCATTCACTTATTGAGATGTACTCGAAAAATACGATTGTTGATGAAGCGGTGAAGCTTATGACTCAATCTTATGTTTTGAATGGCATCATCCTAATTCCATAGTATTCATGGTTGTGCCGTTTCAGGGTCTATTGATCATGGAAAAGAGATGCATGGGCTATCGATCAAGCACAGGTTATTCCCATGCACAGTCATGGAGAACTCCCTCATGTTTCGATCCTAGTCTTTCAAAGAATGGAGAGCAAAGATGTTTCTTCTTGGAACACCGTCATCTCATGCTTTACGAACACCTGACAGACATGCATCTAAAGCCTTAGAGCTACTCACTGTGTTCCATGGAAACACCGAAGATGGTCTATCCCCTGACTTTGTATCGATACTGTGCTCGATTCAGGCTTGTTCTGAGTTTGCATGGCTGCAGCAGGGTCAAATACTCCATGCCTATTCGGTAAGATCGGGATTAAACCGTGATGTTTTCATATCCAACTCTCTCATCGACATGTATTCAAAATCAGGCAAAATCGACTTAGCCGGGCAGGTCTTTAAAGAAATGGATGATAAAGACATCGGTTTGTGGAATTCAATGATCCAAGCATACGGAATCCATGGCGATGGCCACTCAACTCTAAAACTCTTCACTCAGCTCAAAAAACTTAAAAATCACACACTGGCCCGCATAACTTTTACCCACCTCATCTCAGCCTGCAGTCACTCGAAATTAACAAAGGAAGGTCTCGAAGCATGCGGAGCGAATACAATATCGAGCCAACGATGGAGCATTACGCTTCAGGTGGTCGATCTCTTGTTTCAATAATGTGAGAATTTCATCAATAACATGACAATCGAGCCCGGCGCTGCTGTGTGGGGTGCTTTGTTAGGTGCCTGCAGGTTCTACCGGAATGTGAGGTTGCTGATAGAGCTGTGGCGAGATTGGCGGTTTTGGAGCCTGAGGGTTGTGTATGGAGAGTGACGTTGGCGAATGTGCATGCGTCAGTAAACCGATGGGATGATGTGGAGAGTCTGGACCTCGAATTTAAACTTGTTTGCCATCAGATAAAATGGGGAAGTGAAATCAATTTATGCGCGAAACTTATATAATCTCAAACTTCCATTAGCTAACAGAAGACGATACAAAACAAAAGCAAAGGTTTAGCACTTAGCAGAAAAGTTCCACGGCAGCAGGTAAAACAAAGCATTTTGTTGGAAGAAAACCGAAATGTTCTCCGTCAGACTGCACATAGATATCCCCGGTCCTTGTAACCACACCGATTTCGATCGATTTCACACTGCACCAACAAAACATCACATGTAACACCCAGAATTCTCCCCAACCATTAAAAAAAAATAAATTAAACAGAAGATAAACACGTGTGGATAGAATTTACCTCCTTGTATGTACATTTTTCGTCGATAGATGTGATTCATTGTACAGCTTGTGAAGTTTAAGGACAAAGTCGTACCACTTGAAATCTTGAAGAACCACCACCTAATAAATCAAACACAGTGGTTATAAGCGAAATTTTAAATGCGAAAAGAAGTTTAAATAGCGGTAAAACTTGAAAGCACCTCGAAGTTTCCACTTGAAGGATCAGCATTTGGAGTGATCTTCATCCCGCCACCAAAGAACTTTGCGTTTCCGATGCAGAGGGCAGTTACTTTATGATATATCTCCCAGTCTCCCCCATCCACCTATATAAAATGCAAAGTTACACCGTGGTATATTAATTTCAGTTATTATATTGAATCATATACTGCAAATACAATTGAGATCAGCTAAGGAAGTAACATCTCTTGTACTTCATGTCTGCTTTACATGGGAGATCTTCGGTTTAATCATCCCAAGTGCAGTAAGCGAACATATATTCGACCAAAAAAATGAGTACAGTGTTTGTTCACTGGACGCTATCTGTTATCTACACAGGGCAAGAGGCCTCACATTTTTTGTTTTAAAAAAATTTGGAATATGTCCCATCTCCCTTTAATACCGTCTTAACATGAGCCTACAGGCCAATGTTTATATATTGCACACAACCGCCCATAATTCTTCTATTGACTAGGAATACTAGATTTATCCAAATACTAAATGAAGAAAAAAGAGAGGAAAATTTGACATTGCCAACCTTGATTTTAAGGTCCCAGTTCTTGTGCCCAATAAAGCCTCTCAAAGCTCCTATCACATAACACAAGTTTCCAAATCTTTTATACTTGGATGCATAATAACCTGCTTTGGCACTCCTGCAAGATTCCAAAATGAAAATTACAATTGCATTCTCATTCTCACCATGTCGAAGTTTGCAAATTGAGGCAAGATTCATACAAGTGAATATCTGCAACATTAATGAAAAAGTGTTGCTCGCCACTATTTCCACTTATAGCGCCAACATCTATTTTAGTTCTTAATCCTGCACATGGGAAATGATATGAAAATTTGAGGGTTTTACTTATAAGTAATAACTAACAAATACTAGTACTAAAAAAATCGGTAATTCCACAAGTTAACGATAGAGAAAAGATGCCAAAGAGAGATGTAAACACCCTTGGAGGTCAAAAAGTCAATCCTACACCACATTTTTAGACGATGAAGATTTGGTGTATGGAATTTGGTGAATCTATATATGTTTTAGACAATGAAGATGAAGACAAATGGCGTCGAACATAAAAATAAAAAATAAAAACCGGCGTATGTCGACTTTTTGATTGCCACAGGAAGAAATTTCCCTCCTTTGGCGTGTTTTTTCCATTATTCTCATCACAATTATTCGATTAAGCTTAATCGTGTTACATGATATGCATACATGTGCATATAATCAGACTGGCGAGATGGATAAGCAACAATACTCTAAGATAAGAAATGAGTGTATCCATAACAAATTAGAGGTAGCTCATAGAGGATAACATGTGGAATTATCAATAATGATAGTTTAGCATTGTAAATGTGGGAGAAGCGATGACCAATAATGGAATCGAATTCAGGCTAGAAAGAAAGGGGCAAAGGAGCTAACTAAACCAAACAAGCAACAGCAAAAGCAAAAGGCCTTTCTCCAAAAATGTTGGGGCCGCTCTGTGAAATCTTTCATTAAATTTCTCTCAATTAAACCAATGAGCAATAGCTCTACAGACACTTCCCTTCTTGGGAAGAGCACGTGGTTCAAACCCTAAAAACCCTAAAAGGGAAACTGGCCATAAATTAATATTTTCGAGATAAATTCGTGGGTCCTTTGGGTGCGTATGTGTGTGATTTGTGCGTGGACAGGGGCAGACCCACATGAAGGGGGGACGGGGACGTGCCCCTCTCAAATTTCGAAAAAAACCGAGTATTGGTTGCAATTGAAGTCGGGTATTTTTTGATATATGTTATATATAGTTACTTCTAAATTAATCCATAAGAGCATATAACTCAAGTGGAAATACATTTTATCCCAAAATAGTAGATTTTATTTAGTGTTTTTTAATCAAGAGGAGCCAGTCCTACATTAAAGACTTAAAGAATAAGTATCTTTTAAATAAAACCTTGAGGTCTAAGTTATGTGTAATTTAATATTTTTTGATATATTGTAAAAGTTATTATTCTTATATTAATTTAATATTTTTTAATATTCAAATTATGATGGCGTAAATGTACAATATGGTTGAGCATCTTAAAAATTTTTTATTATGCATGGTTGCCGATATGACCCCTTCGCCTAAGATTCCTCGGTCCGCCCATGTTCGTGTGTTGTGTGAATAGGTTAAGGCCTATGGACAAGGGCAAAAAAAAATAAAAATCTCAGTAAAGTTAATGTATGTTCCGAATCATCTCTTCATTAAATTAACATGCAATATATATTTTTTAATTGCCTTTATCCAAATTTTGTAGGTCGTTCTTTGTTCTTGCTGTTGCATTAACTTCGATTATGTCACTTCTAACTGCAACACTTATCAGACTAATCCCTTTCATCTCCTAATGAAACTACCTCTACTACTTACGAAGACAGTTATTTCTTATTTTATTTTAAAGTGTTGCAATTCAACCATCTTCTCATAATTTCATTTAAGGTAGACTTATTGTGTCGACATGTTTCTTAGTTTCCCAGCATTCTAATCCGCAGAATAATATTAGCTACTCGATGATATGGCTGTCTCTATACAATTATTTCCCTTCAATTCATGGGTAATTTCAACACATTGCTCCAGAAAGTACTTCCTCGCCTCAACTATCTCATTTTAGATTATTTGACCAACGTCCTCCTTGATCTTACTGTGATGCTAAGAATTGAAAGGACCCTTAATACAGCTTAATGGGTATGCCACTAAACCCACAATTAGATATATATGAACCATTATATCGGTTGGAACTATGTAATTGCCTTACATAACTAGCAAGGCCCCCCACACAATGCACGCGGTACGAAATCCAAAGTCAAGAAAAATCATATTAATTTCAAATTTTGTTATATAATTTGTAATTTAAAATATCTCATATTTATGAACTTTATGTGTAAAATATATGAAAATTTAACCTGCAAATACTTCAGCATTTCAATATTTTCCTTACTATATAAAATAAGAAAATCGCGAAATTTTTAAAAATCTCCGAATTTTCTTTTTTCTTTAGTTTTTCAATATTTAACTTATAGCACACGAGAATCGTAAAATGTACAAATATCCTACATATTTTGTATTCTTCAAATTTTCAACATTTTGCACATTATATGGCCACACAAACATTGCGAAATTAAAAATCTCAAAATTTCGGTTTTCCAATATTTTTCTTGCTATAGCACAACAAAATGGACTTTATAAAAAGCTAATTTTTTTGTTCACTTCGGTATTTCAATATTTTCCAAGATATGGCATCCGAAAATTTCAAAAAATATCATGTTTTTTTTTTCTTTTTTCAATATTATGCATGTTATAACACACGAAAATTATGAAAATTTCAAATATCTCAAATTTTTATAATTTCTTCGATTTTTAAATATTTTGCATGATATAGCATATGATAATCACGAAATTTATAAAGATCCCAAAATTATGTTTTTTCAGATTTACAATATTTTGCATGCTATTACACGAAAAATACGTAATTTAGTATCACAAAAATTTCATAAGTTTTTGAATTTTTCGGGTTTTCAGTAATTTGCATAGCACACGAAAATCGCGAAATTTTAAAAAAAAACTCAAAATTTTATGTGCACTTCGATTTCTCAATATTTTGCTTGCTATAACGTACGAAAATCGGTATATCTTCAAAAATTCCAAAATTTTCTGTTTTCTTCAGAATTTCAATATTTTGTATGTTATATAGCAAATGAAGCGAATTTTTTAAAAAATAAAAAAATATGTTTTCATCAAATTTTGAATATTTTACTTAGTACACTAAAATTGCGGATTTAAAAAAATATCAATTTTTTGTTTTCTTCTGCTTTTCTATAGCACATGAAAACTACTAAATCATGAAAAAAATCAAAATATTTATGTTCTCTTCGGTTTTATAGCACACAAAAATCATGAAATTTTTTTAAAATCTCAAAAAGTTTTTGATTTATATTATTTTGTTTGCTATAGAGTATGACAACTGCTATATTTTTAAAAATTCAAGAAATTTCTGTTTTCTTTGGGTTTTCAACATTTTGCTTGCTAACAAACGAAAATCATAAAATTTTCTGAAATCTCATAAAATTCCGTTTCCTTCGCTTTTAATGTTTACATGATATAGCAAATGAAAATCCACAAAAAGCCATGAAAATCCACAAAAAGATTAACTTATGGTATTAAGGAGACAAACAGCTATGTAAAGTAAAAGAAGAAAAGGTCGCCGATTGATACTAAGAACCTGATAGAACAAAAAAATCCGATCCGACCAACTGAAACTTCGGATAACTGGGAACTCCCTTAGAAACATATGAAAATCACGAAATTTAAAATATCCCCAAATTTTTTGTTTTCTTTGAATTTCCAATATTTTGCACGCTGTAGCACACGAAAAGAACGAAATGTTAAAAAATCTCAAAATTTTCTGTTTTCTTTATTTTTTCAATATTTTGGTTGTTCCAGCATATGAAAATAGCAAAATCGTCTAAAATCTCAAGAATTTTGTTTTCTTCGCTTTCTCAAAATATTGTTTGCTATAGCAAGAAAATTGCCAAATTTTTAAAAGTCGTGATATTTTGTGTTCTTCCGCTTTTTTATATTTTACATGTTACAGCACAAGAAAATCGCAAAATAACCATATATTCCTAGGAATATTTTTTCACACCAAAACAAGCATGGTAATTTTTATGAGAATGTTGGTTTACCTCCTAGATTACATCCTATCAAGCACACCTTTAAAACAATAGTTTAAGATGGTTTGTTGTAATAAGGTATTTCAGTAGATAAACACGATAATTAAGGATATTTTACATTAAAAGCTCTAACCTTTATAATTTTTACACTAAAAACCAGAGATATCAAAATTAAAAAAAAATAAAAATTGTGGCCATAGGAGAAGACGGTGGGACTCAGGTTACAGAAGATGACCAAACCTTTGCTATCAAGTATATGAGGCGTTCCCTATTAAAAAGGAAATTACATTTTTCCTTAACCAATTACTCCATACGGTAAAAAAAATGAAATTACCCAATATTCCCGTTCCACCACACCTGGCTGACTGAGGAATTTTTTTTGTTTTCTCAATATTATGTATGCACACGAAAATCCTGAAATTTTCCAAAAACTCAAATTTTCTTTTTCCTTCAAAAGCGTCGAAATTTTCTTTTTTCTTTTGTTTTTCTATTTTTTTGCAAAACCAAACGAAAATCACGAAATTTTAAACTCTAAAAATTATTCTTTTTTTAAAAATATTTTACATGCTATAGCACACAAAAATCGTGATTTTTTTTAATATTTTGTAGTAAAACCTAAATAGTGGGAGAAAAATAGAAAGAGATTTTAAAGAAAGAGGCCAATCAAAACTTTCCACCATATAAGCCTGTGTAGGATACGAGAGTGATAGATATTGAGTATGGAGCCAATAAAAAAATTCGATTACTTAAATGTAGTAAGAGAGTTAAATAAGGACCAAATAACAATTTTTCCACTAAATCCAAACTAATAAGGGAATATTCATTGGAATATTGAATATTATCTCATATAGCTTTATATGTGATATAGATTGTTCATACCCTCAGCCAATGTGGATCCAGCAACTATGGAGCTTGATAGGATATATTTTCTAATCTTAGTGTGTGTATAGTCAAACACTTCCTATTGAATACATGACTTCACACACAAGTAAATAGAAAAAAATCTAGAATTTTATCTTTTCTCTCTTCGACAATGGTATTTAGAGGGTATAATGCAATTCTTCAACAACAGTTGCTTCAGTAGTTCTCACATATAATTCTTCTTTGCCATGCGGACCTTGATCCTACATTTCCAATCTATATCCTCTAGATAATTGACTATTGTCATCAACCTCACCACATAGAATGAAATATTATGAAGCACATTTCTATTGAATAATTTGTGCTTTGGTACTCTTGTGATTGCTTTTTTGTTTACTGTGGCAGGAAAGAATATGTGCTTAAATTCTCATTGATTTGTTTCCTACGCTCCTTTTCTCCACCTCATAGGAAATTATTATATGTTTCTATGGGTTAGTGCTGGAGCTGGAGCTTAAATTGTTTATGGGGAGTAGGATAAAAAGTTCCAATGTTACCTATCAGCCTATCATGTATTTCACATTTTCTGTTATTGACCCATGGGGTCCGGGTGTTTATACCGTAGTTATCTAAATGTGTCCAATCCAGACTCCAATTATTTTCCTAAAGAATGAAAATATATTGCTACATTGGATTGAAAATAAAGATACCAGTTAGGAGTTGGAACCTTTTGCAATCCGTATCACTGCCTCGTAAGGATCATTTTTCCTATTCACACAACATGTCGTCGTTCAATGAGAAATGCCCAAAAACCAGCCCTGCTGATTCATCAAACAAATGAGTAAGGGAAAACTAACCAACCAAATGTTCTAGCAAAGTCTGAACCGGTCCCCAACGGAATAAGCTGCAAAATCGGAAGAAATAAAGTTTAAACTCGACAACAATCTACAATGGAACAAAAGTCAAGAAGTTGTTAAGATAAATTATAGAAATACAAATAATCATAATTCTATGAGGCCTTCTTAATTTCATAATTCAAGTCGGATAGTTCAGTTAAAAGACAACTAAATAATTAGAAAACCATAATATTACTCACACCAAGCGTAGTTGAATGCTCAGATCCTTGGTCAATGGAAACGACTGGATTACCTTGCCAAAAGAAGCCATTAACTACCTGATTAATGGAAGTAAAAGCAATTAGAAAATAATATCGAAGCAATGAAATCTAACTGTCAAGTAATGTTGTGATGTGTTCCAGATTGAAATTGGAGGAATAGGGAAAAGAAGTTGACAGCAGAATATAGCCAACAATTACATGCAAAATTGTACTGAACCATGAGAAAAGCAACAAACTACTCTCGCAAGTTAACAAGTTATGAGGCATACATTACATTATGAAACATGCACCTTGAATAGGTCCTTGACGGCTCCATTTTTCATCATCGTATGTTGGGTTCCTGACCCAGTAACATGCCAATTTTATAAAACTTTAATTAATCTGGAAAGTATTGTTCTGTTTTCAATCTCCTCATGGCCATTACACAAGTACTCAACCCTTTGCCCTCCTCATAATATAACAAATTTGACGTATTCTGTGTCAATGTTATGTCCTGTTTGTTTATGTGCTTTGTGGTGTCCATTTTTGTGTCCATGTTCATGCTGCATAAATTTCTTTGGAGTGTATTGCAAAATCAAGCATCTACAGCAAATCTGTCCATCGCACCCTTACCCTCTCCCATTTTCTTTTAACTTAATTTGTTGAAAGCATTGGGGCTGTATATATATTCCTTCAAAATTTGTGTGTATATTCCTTCAAAATTTGTGTTTACGTTGGTACTTCTACACATTTCCTTCTGTTCAAATCAAGTATTAACTATAGACCCTCTAGTAAGAAGGGAATCTTTGGGCATGGATATGTAGACACTAATACTTCCAGTCCAGATAATGCCTGCATAGTATTTTTGTAGACGATAAACAATGCAGCTAGGATAGAAGGTCAGTTATCATCCAAGATTCCTCACCAAAATATATGTTAGACTCCTTATCATATGTGAACCTAAGGATTTCATAAAATTATCAACAAGAGAACGCATTCCTTCTAAACTTTGACTTCCTATATAAGTTATATCCTTGCAGAAGTCGAGCACTATAAGATTTCTTAAATTGTCCATGTTAAATCTCCTAAACCGCACATGCAGCACATCATCTGGTATAAGCATAACCTACCATTTAAGTTTGCCTTGCGTCATATTATCAAAGATTTTTGTTTATAATTTGATATTTCGGTAATAAAAAGATAGCAATCTTACAATGCAATGTTTTAAATGTCGGTTTTGGGAAAAAAACAATACAGATTTGCAGAATTATTTCGGTTACCGATATTTGGTAAATGTCGGCCGATATTTCGTGATGCTGCCGTTTCACCCAACATTTTCCGATATGTGGTGAAACTTTTTTGGGTAATTTTCTTTCAGGTTTTGAGCTTTGGGATTTGTATATTAAATAATTAATAGGCGGCCGCCCTACCACTGAGTTATTGAGTAAGATATAAATTTAATAAAACTAAATCTGTATAAGTTAATATTTTTTCAATAAAATAAGTTAATAAATGATGTTTATATTACAAAAATGTTTTGTCTTTAATTGAATGTTGTGCATTCATCATAGCCCCAGGCTTACTCAAAGAACATTTTGTGTTCTGTCTAAACGCACATAAAAGTATGTGGTGCACTTGGCACTAGCGCCAGATATGAAGCGCTAATGCGCTTGGCGTTTTGCGCTAAATGAAAAGCGTTGATGCACTGAGTGCTTTGCGCTGATGTGAAACGCTGATGCGCTTTTAGTTGAAGTGTTAAGGCGTTTGGCGCTGATGCCATATAATGAGCGCAGAGCGTTTTTAGTGATGCAGAGCACACGTGAGGAGCACGTGGCGCGCTGAGCGCTAGCCAATGAGCGCAGTGCGCTGTGTTTGAAGCGCTACGGCACTGCAGCGCTTTGCGCTAGGTGAAGAGCACTAAGGCACTTTTGAATTAGGAGCGCTAAGGCTCTTATTAGATTCGGAGTGCTAAGTATCTTCTTAGATCAACTTTGCGCTCTGCAGATTATCTGTTCTTTGATAAGAGACTTTGTCTCAAGATTCTAAGAATAAAGTTCTTAGTTCATAGGAGATATTTCAATCTCTTTTTGATGAAAGGCTTTGCCTTTATGGATCTGTGATCCTAAGAGAATTGAATAATTCTCTCCCATTTATAATGAGATGTTTATAATCTCTTTTGTGAAAGACAACTTTGTCTTATAAATCTATGATCTGTGAAAAAAATAAGTACTTCTGTTTATATTGAGACGATTTCGTCTTTCTATTCTTTTTACCTTGAAAAAGAATTAACTTCTTTTGCCGAGAGTTTTTTCTTCTTCTTGAGATTTTCTCAAAGTTTATGGGGGGTTCCTCTATACAAGACTTGAAGTCTCGGGTCTTTTATATAGGGGAGGCTGGTTTGTTGAATCAGTTAAAGAGATTTATTCTCTAATTGATTTGGGAATTTCCCCACCGTCGGATCTTTAATCCAAGGGCTTCTGGTTTGCAGAAGATAATCTTCTTGATTTAATAAGATTGAGAAATCTTTCCCCTTTACAAAATTTGTTCTGTATTTTAGTGATTTTCAATCACCATTGGATCATTGATCCAACGGTGTTCCAAATTCAGGGCACAATCTTTTCTGTTTGGAAAGATTCAACAGAATCTCATTCTTGTTAATTGATGATTTAATCATGTCCGTTGGATATTTGATCCAACGGTGAGGAACATTTAGTTCCAGCGCTAGCGCTTATGCGCTCTGCCGATGGTGCGCTACTTGGAGCGCAGCGCTCTTGGCGCTAGCTCACATGTGCTTTGCACATGGTGCGCTACTTGGAGCGCAACACATCTAGCGCTAGCGCTTATGCGCTTTGCACGGGATGCGCTAGTTATAGCGCAGCGCTTATGCGCTTTGCACGGGATGCGCTAGTTATAGCGCAGCGCTTTTATAAAAGTGCAATTTCAATTCAAATTCTGAATTTTGATCAGAGCTTTACTCTAATTGGAAAAACAGGCATATCCTACTGCGGAAAAGTAAATAATATACATCAAGGGTGACATCATCCTCAACCCGAAAGTGCCCAATATAAGAATATTACATACAAGTTTTTACATGAATGAAAATGAAAAACCCTCATCTCACGCAAAAAACCCCGGCTATTCAAACACGACGATCCAATATAACATATCACAGCAACACATAATATCACATGTCATCAACGTAAGTAAATATGCTGTTGGGGTAAAAATTTACACCCCGGTTGACCAAGTCAAAATCAAAGTCAACCCCAAACCAGGTGGGCCCAAGCCCAGGTCAAGCGGGCCCATGCCCAAGTCGAGCCCGCAGCCAGCCTCCCCATGCCAACAACAAAATCATGTAATAAATAATTTTTATGTAATTGTTTATGCATGAATGTAAACAAAATGGGCATAAAGCCAATATTTTGTAAGCCCATGGCTTATGTGCAAAAATGAAATAGCACATGAGCCATGGGATGGCTAAAATGCCATTTTTGTAAAGCCCAAGGGGCTATTTGTAAATATGTAAGCCTATATAAGGCAACATGATGATGAATAAACATATAGACTTTTTCATTCCCCCCAAAACTAGGGTTCTTTGTGCTTCCTGCTACTTCTCCAAGGTTCTAAAACTTCTCAATTCTTTTGAATTAAATCAAGAGTTTTACTCTTTCTTTTCCAAAACTAAGTAGTTTTCCACCACAAAACCCACAAAGGGAAACTCAGATCTCCCATCAAATCTCAAAAAGGAGTGATTTTTAAAATCTCCTACTTCTTGATCTTCAAGATCCGGCCAAACAACAAAAGGAAGAAGAAGAACCCCCTTCATCAGCTTCAAAACATTCCAGGAGTTTAACTCCATGCATATATACATAACAAATATTTCCTTTCTGAAGCATAGCTTCTGTTTCTTAGGCTAAAAGCCACTTTTTCTCGCCGGCGCTCAAGCACAGAGCGCCCACGTGCCGACACGTGGCGCGCTTGCGTTCAAGCGCAAGCGCCCGAGCGCAAGTCGCCCACGTGCCGACACGTGGCGCGCTTGCGTTCAAGCGCAAGCGCCCGAGCGCAAGTCGCCCACGTGCCGACACGTGGCGCGTTTGGGCTCAAGCGTAAGCGCCCGGGTCGCCCCGGTGCCGACACGTGGCGCGCTTGCGTTCAAGCGCAAGCGCCCGAGCGCAAGTCTCCTCCGTGCCGACACGTGGCGCGCTTGCGCTCCAGCGCAGGCGCTCAAGCGCAAAGCGCCTACGTGCCGACACGTGGCGCGCTTGCGCTCAAGCGCCCAACGCTCAAGCGCAGAGCACCCACGTGGCACTCTAGCGCCTGAGCGCACAGCACCTAGGCGTACAGCGCCCAAGGTGCTGCCCCCACACATCCTTTGGATGCCTTTTCCCCCTCTTTCTTTTACATATATATACACATATGTATACATATTTGCACACACACGTGCTCCACGACACTGTCCCTGTTAGAAAAAAATTTCTAACGGGGCGCTGCCCCGCACCCCGCAAGGGGGCTGCTAGCCCCCTTGACCCCCAGCCCGCTATCCGGGTAGCGGGACTCCCGTAAAAACTCTGCGTGGCTCCCGATATATCCAAACCCCCCTTTCAAAACACAACACACGTACACTGCACATTGAGTTCGCATGACCAGTTTAACCCGTTAATCGGAGGTTCCCTCGTCCCAAAGGCGAGGGGTAATTAACGGCAACTTAGTCCGCGGCTGCCGGAGATTCGGATCCCCACAATCAATAAACCCCGGCCTACCCTAGGCAGGGAGAATCTGTAGTACGCCTGACAAGCGCGCGCGTATTCCCATCTCAATGGGGTGACGAAAAACACCCTACAGATTCTGGCACGCCCGGTGGGACCAATCTTTCCTCCCATATTTCTGGTTAAGCGTTCATGCGAACTCAATCTATATACATGTCTATACTTATACTAAAATAATGCTTTTTCATGCAGGTTTTCAAGCAATCACTTTCCAACAATGTCTCCGATGATGAACTCAGCACTCAGCACGGCTCCCGTCTCCTACATAATGAGGATAGACTCTAGGACGGTCCTCCCGGCCAGTCTTGGACGACAATGGGAGGAGGAGCCGCTACCATTTGGCACTATTATGTTCGTGTCAGCTAACGCCGTCCCAGCTCCTCAAGCTCCGGTAACAGACAGACCGGTCTCGAAAGGAAAGAGACCAAATGTGGTGATCTCGAGGGCGCCCCAACCCAAACGCAAGTCGATGTCTGAACGACTTTCCTTGGCCCCAACTGGGGGCAAGCCCATCAACACCAACAAAGCTACAACGCGTCTTGAGCAATCTCCAGCGGCGCCTCCGACAACTGCTCGATTGGGTGTCTTCTCAAGCCTCCCCAGCACTCAGCCTATGGCGGCTCCCCGAAGAGCAGAAGCCTGCCAGACGCTCAAGACAGAGAAGCTGAGGCAGAAGCGGCTCAGATATAGAGCCAACAAAAGGGCTAGGGCTCTGGGCATGTTAAAATTTATGAATTTCCAAAGCCCGGACCACTCCGCGAAACCTGCTGCCAGTGATGAAAGAATGGCTAAGTGTGTTATCCACACTGTCTACATGGTCGGACATGAAGAAACGAACCCTCCTCTTCTTCACAGCCATGGTGATGATATGGTTGACGCTACCCAGCATCGGCTCGATCTAAATGATGAAGAGCCCGCTCAGGCCGATAAGCCAGAGGAGCCCGTGGTTCCTACGGAATTGAGCTCAGGCAATAAAGATTACCCGGTTATCATAGCCAGAACTACAGAACAAGCATTATTCCAATGGCTTCAAAGGCAATTTCAGGACAGGGATGAGAAGATTGCCGAGGTCTATTCCAAAGTCGACGAGCTGGCAAACGTCATGGCAGATCTCGCGACCCAAGTCGCTCGATTGCAATTACAGCAGAATCAAATTTTGGCTCATGAGCCAGGGATTGATACCCGGGGGCAGCCAACTGATATCCCTTTCAACCTAACAGCGGAGCGCCTTCGTGAAAAACGGCCGCAATCAGCCTCCAGTCCCTCCGATACATACGCCGGGAGGGAATCGCCTCTGAAAGAGAAGCTGGAAAAGGTCTATTCCTTCAAAAGGGAAAAAGTCCATAAGATATTCAGAGACGCCCTAAGAAACGGTCTACAACTGCCGGAATCAAAGAGACCGCAAGAAGCAAATATGACCGACGACCCAGAATATTGCCCCTATCACAGGGTGATAGGTCATGCCATTGAGGACTGTTTTGTCTTCAAAGATTGGGTCGAAAGGCAATACAGGACGGGAGAGATAGAACTGTCTAAAGGCGTGTTAGCAAACAGTCAAGCTACGATCGCCGATTTCATGCAAATGGAGACCGAAACCTTTCGGGAACCTAATCCTCCCAGACATGTGCCTCGAGGACCAGCATCAGTAAAGGAACCTACTCCAATGGAGGGAAAGAAGAAGGTATACTCCTTCAGGAGGGATGAAGTCCGCAAAATATTCATTGACGCCCTGAACAGCGGTCTGCAACTGCCTGTTACAAAGAGGCCACAGGAAATGAACATGACCGGCAATCCCATATACTGCCCATATCATAGAGTGGTGGGTCATACCATCGAAGACTGCTATATTTTCAAAGATTGGGCAGAGGACCAATATAAGCTTGGAAAAACCTCACAATCCTCGGATGTATCGGCAAGCCACAGAGCTAGGTCATCAACACAGCTCCGCCAAGATCAAACTTCAAGGAGCTGGGATAAGCAAAAAAGACGACCACGCCATTAAACTGGGAACAATCGACCACCATGTCATTAAACTGGGAACAGTCGACCTCTAAGTCGTTAAACTGGGAATGTACAAAATATATATATATATATATGTGTAAATAAACAAAAAAAAAACGTGTAAATAAAAGAAAAATAAAGAAAAGCCGAAATGATAGGGCAACTCACAATAAAAATCAGCGAGTAAAAATAAAAATAAAAATAAAGCCGAAATGATGGGGCAACCGCGAATAAATAGCCGAAATGATAGGGCAATCGCGACCTTCGCGATAAGAAAAGCTGAAATGATAGAGCAATCGCGGTAAAACAAAAACAAAAAAATAACAAAAAAACGGCGAATGATGAGTCGCTCCTGGTACTATATTCCAGTGCAGCGATGCAGACGCCGACCAAAGTCCAGTTTTCCAAAATTCTTCCGGCCCTACGGTTAGTCCCCAAATTGACTACCGTATACAATCCACGGGCTCAAATAATTCTCATCATACCCATGCCCTACCGTAATCACCAGTTACGCGGCTGGTCTCCGCCTTTAGAGTTATGCTCTATTGAGAAGACCCACTCATGTGTCCTCACGATACATGAGGAGAACAAACCTTTATGGGATCCTTACGACTCACAAAGGAAAAACACACTTAGGAGTCCTCACGACTCCTAAGGAGAAAATACACCTGCGGGATCCTCACGACTTGCAGGGAGAAAATGCTTTTATGGGACCCTCACGGCCCATAAAAATTGAAAAGCCTTAGGCGATAGGGACCTAAACCTGTCTCCTAAGCCATCGCTCCGCCAACAAGAGTAGGCAAATGATGAATTGCTCCTGGCACCTCTGCTTCAGTGTTAGCAATGCTGATGCCGGCCCCCACCCCAAAATTCCAAGCTCGCCATCAATAGACCCCTAAGTCTTTAAACTGGAAACAGATGACCTCCAAGTCGTTAAACTGGAAACAGATGACCTCTAAGTCGTTAAACTGGAAACAGATGACCACCAAGTCGTTAAACTGGAAACAGATGACCTCCAAGTCGTTAAACTGGACACAGATGACCTCTACGCCGTTAAACTAGACACAGATGACCTCTACGTCGTTAAACTGGAAACAGAGGACTACCAAGTCGTTAAACTGGAAACAACAGACCTCTAAGTCTTTAAACTGGAAACAGATGATCTCCAAGTCGTTAAACTGGAAACAGATGACCTCCACGTCGTTAAACTGGAAACAGATGACCACCAAGTCGTTAAACTGGAAACAGACGACCTCTACGTCTTTAAACTGGAAACAGATGACCTCTAAGTCGTTAAACTGGAAACAACAGACCTCTAAGTCGTTAAACTGGAAACAGAGGACCTCTACGTCGTTAAACTGGAGATAGATGACCTCTACGTCTTTAAACTGGAAACAGATGACCTCTAAGTCGTTAAACTGGAAACAGTCGACCTCTAAGTCATTAAACTGGGAACGAGGGAAATCCACTCATGTGTCCTCACGATACATGAGGAGAACAAACCTTTGTGGGATCCTTACGACTCACAAAGGAAAAGCATACTTAGGAGTCCTCACGACTCCTAAGGAGAACATACACCTGCGGGATCCTTACCACTCGCAGGGAGAAAATACCTTTATGGGACCCTCACGGCCCATAAAATTGAAAAGCCTTAGACGATAGGGATCTAAAACCTGTCTCCTAAGCCATCGCTTCCCAGTCCCCAAGTGGCGAATGATGAGTCGCTCCTGGTACCATATTCCAGTGCAGCGATGCAGACGCCAACCAAATTCCAACTCCCATACCCCAACGGCGAATGATGAGTCGCTCCTGGTACCATATTCCAGTGCAGCGATGCAGACGCCAACAAAGTCCCGAAATGTTTTTGGCCCTACGGTCTGGATCATACATCCTGCAAAACCGTATACAATCCACGGGCGTAAAACAATCCCAATCTCTCCCAAGTCCTACCGGTGAGACCACATTCAAAGTCTCACCGGCAGGGAAGATTCAAAAAAAAAAGAAAAAAAGAAGAAGAAGAAAAAAAGAAGGTATGTCCACAAGCAAAATGGGCACGGATGCAAAACCCGAAAGGGCTCCGTGAGTAAAAACAGCAGGACTGCCGGCGAGTTTGTGAAAACCCGAAAGGGCGCAAATTTGTGAAAAAGAGATGAAATGCACTCGCAAAGTCCTCTCGACTTTGTGAGGAGAAAATTCCCGCATGAGATCCCTACGACTCATAAAGGAGCCACACTTAGGAGTCCTCACGACTCCTAGGGAGAAAATACACCTACGGGATCCTTACGACCCGTAGGGAGAAAATGCTTTTATGGGGCCCTCACGACCCATAAAATTGAAAAGCTTTAGGTGATAGGGACCTAAACCTGTCTCCTAAGCCACCAATTCCCAAATCCTTCCGGGGCAAATGATGAGTTGCTCCTGGCATCATTCCAGTGCAGCAATGCAGATGCCGACAAAAAAAAATCCCCAAATCCTCTCGGGACAAATGATGAGTTGCTCCTGGCATCATTCCAGTGCAGCAATGCAGATGCCGACAAAAAAAATCCCTAAATCCTCTCGGGGCAAATGATGAGTTTCTCCTGGCATTATTCCAGTGCAGCAACGCAGATGCCAAACCAACCAAATCCAAATCCTCCCGGGGCAAATGATGAGTTGCTCCTGGCATCATTCCAGTGCAGCAATGCAGATACCGACAAAGAAAAAATCCCCAAATCCTCTCGGGGCAAATGATGAGTTGCTCCTGGCATCATTCCAGTGCAGCAATGCAGATGCCGACAAAGAAAAAATCCCCAAATCCTCTCGGGGCAAATGATGAGTTGCTCCTGGCATTATTCCAGTGCAGCAATTCAGATTCCAAACAAAAAAAAAACAATTCCCACATCCTCTCAAGACAGATGATGATTCGCTCCTGGTACCATATTCTAGTGTAGCGATGCTGATGTCAACCCAAATCAAATCAAACCAACAACCTCTATAGCGGAATCATGCTTCGTCCCAGAATTTACCCCGTGTCGAAATCATGCTTCGCTTCGGGATATCTACCTTTCCTGCCGGAATTATGCTCTGCCTCGGACTCAAGTCAACCCGACACTCCGCGCCGGGGAAAAGTCGATCAGCGACACTCCGTGCCGGGGAAAAGTCAACCCGACACTCCGCGCCGGGGAAAAGTCGATCAGCGACACTCCGTGCCGGGGAAAAGTCAACCCGACACTCCGCGCCGGGGAAAAGTCGATCAGCGACACTCCGTGCCGGGGAAAAGTCAACCCGACACTCCGCGCCGGGGAAAAGTCGATCAGCGACACTCCGTGCCGGGGGAAAAGTCAACCCGACACTCCGCGCCGGGGAAAAGTCCATCAGCGACACTCCGTGCCGGGGAAAAGTCAACCCGACACTCCGCGCCGGGGAAAAGTCGATCAGCGACACTCCCTGCCGGGGAAAAGTCAACCCGACACTCCGCGCCGGGAAAAAGTCGATCAGCGACACTCCGTGCCGGGGAAAAGTCAACCCGACACTCCGCGCCGGGGAAAAGTCCATCAGCGATACTCCGTGCCGGGGAAAAGTTAACCCGACACTCCGCGCCGGGGAAAAGTCGATCAGCGACACTCCGTGCCGGGGAAAAGTCAACCCGACACTCCGCGCCGGGGAAAAGTCGATCAGCGACACTCCGTACCAGGGAAAAGTCAAACAACGACACTCCGTGCCGGGGAGACGTCAAGCAGACACTCCGTGCCGGGGACACGTCAGCAAGCGACACTCTGCATCGGGGAAACGTCCAACATAGACACTCCGCATCAGGGATACGTCCAACAACGACACTCCGCCTCGAGGAAACGTCGGCCAGCGACACTCCGTGCCAGGGACACGTCAACCAAATCGCTCCGGATCAGAGCGTCGACCGTCCATGTCGCAAAACGGGCAGTGCAGGCTTCCTACAAAGCAGGAACCAGATCGCTCCGGGCCAGGAAAACGTCTACCACGGACACTCCGTCTCGGAGACGCGTCAAGCGTCGACCGTCCACGTCATAAAAAGGGCAGTGCAGGCTTCCTACAAAGCAGGAACCAGATCGCTCCGGGCAAGGGAAACGTCTACCACAGACACTCCGTCTCGGAGACGCGTCAAGCGTCGACCGTCCATGTCGCAAAACGGGCAGTGCAGGCTCCCCACAAATCGGGAACCAAATCACTCCGGGTCAGGGAAACGTCTACCACGGACACTCCGTCTCGGAGACGTGTCAAGCGTCGACCGTCCATGTCGCAAAAAGGGCAGTGCAGGCTTCCTACAAAGCAGGAACCAGATCGCTCCGGGCAAGGGAAACGTCTACCACGGACACTCTGTCTCGGAGACGCGTCAAGCGTCGACCGTCCATGTCATAAAAAGGGCAGTGCATCCCAAAAAGTGGGAACCAAAGCAAGTCGCCTCCACGTGAAAGAAGATCCATCAATTTCATGCACACGACCCACATATGCTGTGTGCATTTATTGATGGGGGGCAATTTGTTGGGGTAAAAATTTACACCCCGGTTGACCAAGTCAAAATCAAAGTCAACCCCAAACCAGGTGGGCCCAAGCCCAGGTCAAGCGGGCCCATGCCCAAGTCGAGCCCGCAGCCAGCCTTCCCATGCCAACAACAAAACCATGTAATAAATAATTTTTATGTAATTGTTTATGCATGAATGTAAACAAAATGGGCATAAAGCCAATATTTTGTAAGCCCATGGCTTATGTGCAAAAATGAAATGGCACATGAGCCATGGGATGGCTAAAATGCCATTTTTGTAAAGCCCAAGGGGCTATTTGTAAATATGTAAGTCTATATAATGCAACATGATGATGAATAAACATATAGACTTTTTCATTCCTCCCAAAACTAGGGTTCTTTGTGCTTCCTGCTCCTTCTCCAAGGTTCTAAACCTTCTCAATTCTTTTGAATTAAATCAAGAGTTTTACTCTTTCTTTTCCAAAACTAAGTAGTTTTCCACCACAAAACCCACAAAGGGAAACTCAGATCTCCCATCAGATCTCAAAAAGGAGAGATTTTTAAAATCTCCTACTTCTTGATCTTCAAGATCCGACCAAAGAACAAAAGGAAGAAGAAGAACCCCTTCATCAGCTTCAAAACATCCCAGGAGTTTAACTCCATACATATATACATAACAAATATTTCCTTTCTGAAGTATAGCTTATGTTTCTTAGGCTAAAAGCCACCTTTTCTCGCCGGCGCTCAAGCGCAGAGCGCCCACGTGCCGACACGTGGCGCGCTTGCGTTCAAGCGCAAGCGCCCGAGCGTAAGTCGTCCACGTGCCGACACGTGGCGCGCTTGCGTTCAAGCGCAAGCGCCCGAGCGCAAGTCGCCCACGTGCCGACACGTGGCGCGCTTGCGTTCAAGCGCAAGCGCGCAAGCGCAAGTCGCCCACGTGCCGACACGTGGCGCGCTTGGGCTCAAGCGTAAGCGCCCGAGCGCAAGTCGCCCCGGTGCCGACACGTGGCGCGCTTGCGTTCAAGCGCAAGCGCCCGAGCGCAAGTCTCCCCCGTGCCGACACGTGGCGCGCTTGCGCTCCAGCGCAGGTGCTCAAGCGCAAAGCGCCTACGTGCCGACACGTGGCGCGTTTGCGCTCAAGCGCCCAGCGCCCAAGTGCCGACACGTGGCACTCTAGCGCCTGAGCGCACAGCACCTAGGCGCACAGCGCCCAAGGTGCTGCCCCCACACATCCTTTGGATGCCTTTTCCCCCTCTTTCTTTTACATATATACATATATACATATATATACACATATGTATACATATTTGCACACACACGTGCTCCACGACACTGTCCCTGTTAGAAAAAATTTTCTAACGGGGCGCTGCCCCGCACCCCGCAAGGGGGCTGTTAGCCCCCTTGACCCCCAGCCCGCTATCCGGGTAGCGGGACCCCCGTAAAAACTCTGCGTGGCTCCCGATATATCCAAACCCCCCTTTCAAAACACAACACACGTACACTGCACATTGAGTTCGCATGACCAGTTTAACCCGTTAATCGGAGGTTCCCTCGTCCCAAAGGCGAGGGGTAATTAACGGCAGCTTAGTCCGCGGCTGCCGGAGATTCGGATCCCCATAATCAATAAACCCCGGCCTACCCTAGGCAGGAAGAATCTGTAGTACGCCTGACAAGCGCGCGCGTATTCCCATCTCAATGGGGTGACGAAAAACACCCTACATATGCGTATCCCAATTGTCGTTGACATATAGCAACAAAACCGACGATACATCACATATTACACTTACGGTCGCAGAAAAAAAAATGAAAACTACAACAATTGGAATCCGCAACCACC
Organism: Agapanthus africanus; assembly: GCA_030015575.1. Taxonomy (NCBI): domain Eukaryota; kingdom Viridiplantae; phylum Streptophyta; class Magnoliopsida; order Asparagales; family Amaryllidaceae; genus Agapanthus; species Agapanthus africanus. The sequence continues at coordinate 887,342,999 of JASDDO010000024.1, read as the reverse complement.
TTAGTTATCATAAACTCGAAATATCACATACTTTGGATTTCATGTCTAACCAAATGAATTCCTTAGACATCATTGTTCCCGCTAAAAAATTCTGCGCAAAAGAGTCCAAGGTATCAAATGGCAGCGATACGCTTAAGGAAATACGAACCAGTATCTTCCGGACTGTTTTTTGACAAACTCCCGAAGGAGAAACAGATAAATTCTGATTGTATTGAAAGCGTCTCGAAAAACCCTTCGATTTGATATATTATGGGCTTCATAATTCATCCGGGATCAAAAGTTATGAGGCATTATGTGTTCACACGTGATGGGCTTTTAAGAATCCGCTGGAGGAGTTAGAAGATATAATAAAAACTTAGAAAAGGCCCCAATAGGGCATCACGTGCTCACACGTTACCATGGGCCACGTGCAGACACGTGATGGCTCTTAAGGCCTCTAAAATAATGAATAGAATTAAATTCTAAAATCTGTTCCCTGATTAAAAATCAGAAGTTATCTCAATGAAATATCACGTGCTCACACGTGACCAATGGTCACGTGTTGATACGTGATGGTTAAAACAACAATATGAACAAGCGACTGTTAAAGGAACCAATTTCGGGGTTACGTGCTCACACGTGACCAAGGGTCACGTGCCAGCACGTGCCAGGCTTTGAAAGCCTTACAGATTAGTAGAATTAAAATTCTAAATTTCTCTAAAAATCTTTCGAAATAGAATTAAAATTCTAAAAGCTTCTAAATCTTTCCAAATGGAAAAGGATTATGGGAACCGTTGGATTAAAGATCCAAAGATGATTAAAAATCATCAATTTATGGAAAATCTTGGACAAGGAAAGATTTCCCTGAAAATCTCACCAGAATAACAAATAGAATATCTTTTGGATTTAAAATCCACGATGAATAAAATTCACTGAATGATCTAAAGGCCCAGATTAATGATAAATATAAATCAAATCTCTCAACGATGAAATCAAATCTTTCAATGAGAGATTTGCTAAACAAATTGATTCTTTTCCTTCTCCTATAAATAGGAGCCAAGAAGAGAAGAGAAGGCATCAACATTTCTTGAAAAAAATAAATCAAGAGCTTCAAACAGAGAGAACTCTGAGAAAAATTTCAAGAAGAAGGTAAAAACCTTCACGAGAGAAAAAAAATCTCTTTTGATAAATCATTGATCAATGATCTTCACATAATAAATAGTGCTTTGCACTCGTATGAACCACTGGTTCTTTAAAACAAAGAAGAAAATAAAAATAAATAAAAATAGTGCTTTGCACTCGTATGAACCACTGGTTCTTTAAAACAAAGAAGAAAATAAAAATAAATAAAAATAGTGCTTTGCACTCGTATGAACCACTGGTTCTTTAAAACAAAAAAAATAAAATAAAAAAATAGTGCTTTGCACTTTTATGAACCTCTGGTTCTTGAAATAAAGAGAAAAACTCATTTTTCTTTGATCCTAATTAGATCAAAGAAAACAAATAGTGCTTTGCACTTCTGTTCTGGAATCTAAAAAGATTCTTAGTGCTTTGCACTTCCAAACTGCGCTGTTGCGCTCCTGAGAGAACGCCACGTGTTAGCTGCAGAACAATTTGCGCTACGCGCCTTGAAATAGAGCTTTGCTCTCTGGAACTGGCGCAACTCACCAGAGCGCGCCACGTGTCAGCTGCAGAACAACTTGCGCTACGCGTCTTGAAATAGAGCTTTGCTCTCTGGAACGGGCGCAACTCACCAGAGCGCGCCACGTGTCAGCTGCAGAACAACTTGCGCTACGCGCCTTGAAATAGAGCGTTGCTCTCTGGAACTGGCGCAACTCACCAGAGCGCGCCACGTGTCAGCTGCAGAACAACTTGCGCTACGCGCCTTGAAATAGAGCTTTGCTCTCTGGAACGGGCGCAACTCACCAGAGCACGCCACGTGTCAGCAGCGCAACAGCACAGCGCACTAGCGCAGCGCACTGCGCTGTTGCGCTTGCGCTCACCAGAGCATGACACGTGTCCTCACCACAAGCGTTTGCGCTCAGTGATTGGCGCAAAGCGCCTGACAAATGCAATGCATTTTACTGAAAGGCCAGGCCCAAATCAGAGGGGCCTAGTAGGCCAAATTAAATTGCAATACAATAAAAAGGGGCAGAGCCCAAAACAAATTGATGCTTTGCATCCTTTCTGGGCAAAGCCCAAATAAAAATAAAAAGAAATGCAATGCAAAAACAAATAAAAATGCCAAACATTTTCAACTGGACTTAGCCCAATTCTGGCCGTAAGTCCTTAAATTAAATTGATTGAGCAAAATGGCTCTCCTAAATCAATTCACAACCGGTTCGAGGGTACATCTCTGAACTCCTTTGACATCCATCGTTGTAATTCCTCAACGACGTCAAAGAGGTGACGGGTCCCAACGACCACACACCCATATGGACTGCGGGGTCCTTAAACTCGTGGACCGAGACGTCCTTAAACTAATATCGGACCGAAACGTCCTTAAACTAATATCGGACCGAAACGTCCCTAAACTAATATCGGACCGAGACGTCCTTAAACTAATATCGGACCGAGACGTCCTTAAACTAATGATGGACCACTACGTCCCTAAACTGGCATCGGACCGAAATGTCCCTAAACTAATGATGGACCACCACGTCCCTAAACTGGCGACGGACCGAAACGTCCCTAAACTAATAATGGACCACTACGTCCTTAAACTGGTATCGGACCGAGACGTCCCTAAACTAATAATGGACCACTACGTCTCTAAACTGGAACAATAGAGCCAATTGCTCTTTTGCCGGATCTAAACGATCCCGTTTAAGTTGATCTTAGCCCCAAACACGGCTAACGTATCCTTAAACACTTAAATGGACTATAAAACCCTCAATCAGCTTTGGTTCAAGGGTACATCTCTGAGCTCCTCTGACACCTATCGTTGTAATCCTTCAACGATGTTAGAGAGGTGATGAGTCCCGATGGCCATAAATTAAATGAATCACCACGTCAGGTTGATCTTAGTCCAAAACAGGACTAACGTATCCTTGATGAATGTTTAAGTTGATCTTAGTCGCAACGCGACTAATGTATCCTTAAACTAAAAACACCAAACCCAAATCTAAGTAAATACGGATTTGGATTAATCCACGTCCTACGGGCGACGGTATTACTCAGTCTCCGTATACAATCCACGGGCAACCACAAACAAAACAAACACCCACGACACGAAGTGAAATTCTGGAGAAGGAGAAAGTTGTTACCGCGATGCGGTAGCGTAATTAACTGCAGGGGCTTGCGCCTGCAGGGAAGAGCGTCCCCACAATCAAAACCCCCTCAAGCGAGGGGGAATCTGACAAAGTCTGCTACATCGGCCGCATCCGTCTAAACCTCCGATACACGGTGCCATAAATCAACTTGGCATCTTCGGAGAGGTAGACGGATAAAACCAAATAGCATCTGCCCCGAATCTCAGCGCCAGGACTTCGCAGTCTTGTGCGCCGCCGTTCGGAGGGGAACAGATTCTGGCACGCCCGGTGGGACCTCTTCCTCTTTCCACTCCACACTTCGTGTGTCGTGTTCGCGAACAAATCGCGGTTTGCTGTGGTTGCTTGTGGATTCAAAGTACTTAGATTTGGTGTATTTCTCCATGCAGAAAACAGAAGATCGATGGCTTCGAACTGCATCGCCTGCGGCTGCAACTCTCGCTCCGTCATTGCTGGAGGAGTGACTTATGGGCCCCAAGCGGCCTCCCTTTTCAAGATGCCAGTGGAGCAAGTAACTCAGGCCACCGCTGGATTATTCTTCGGGACTATGCTCCCATTGATAAGCTTCAATGCCCCAATAACATCGCAAGAAGCTCCAAAGAAGCCGGTCTTTGATCGACTCGCCACTGCCGCGACCCCTCTCAACGGGTCACCCAACTTCAATACCTCAGTTTTCAACAGACTGGGCCAGAACGTCTACAAGCCCGTGATACCCGAAGCTGCCATCCCAAAGCGGATAGCTATCCCGGCTCAAGCGGAAGAAATCATTGGAAAGGCTCCTCCTTCCAAAAAGTCAGTTTTTATAAGGCTGGCCATTCCAGTTGCTGCTCCAGGCGAGGTCCTCAAAGCTGCTTCCCCTGTCCAGAGGTCTGTCTTTGACAGATTAGACATTACTTCTCAACGGGTGTCAGCCTTCGATAGGCTAGCACCAATAACAGTCTCTCCTCAAAACAGGAGATACGACGAAGTCACCCTTATAGCTGAAATAACTCCATCCGCAAGACACGCTCGACGTTGCTACTGGCGCCGAGTGAGGAAGGCTGGGGGCAACTCCCCCTCTGGGATAATTCCGCCAGCTCCAACGGTGGGGATTGATGCTGCTGTTCCAACCGGGAACAGTTTTGAATTGCTAAACAGGGTGTGCAGAAACTCTCCTACTGCAGTGCTGAAGAGAACTCCTTCACCTGTGGAGAATACTCAAGAGAAGAAGCTGGAGCAGCCTCCTCAACGGCTGTCCTCTAAAATTTACAAGGTCTGGCGACAGGTCCAGGAGTCGGTGATTGATCAAGACTATCCCCGCCGACAGAAAAAGATGAAAGTTCGGCAGGAGAAGGACTACTCTGTCAAGCCACAAAGAATGACGGCTACTTGGGTGCCCGCCACAACGGCTCCCTTAACTCCAATCACTCAAAAAAGGAGGCCGCAAAAAGCCCCTATGTCTTCGGCAAATCGCAAAGACACCGAACACAAACGCCCCAAGTCTGAGGGCATGGTGGTGCACACTGTTTATATGGCTTCTGGAAAGGAGGAAAGCCACACTTCTACGGGCCACCGACCGCTCACCCGATCCGTGACGAAAGCCCAGGAGCAACAATAAAAGCTTCAGGAAATGATGACTACAATGGCTGCACTCACTGAGGCAAAAGAAAGCTCTGAAACGTCTTCGGATGAGCGTCAAGAACAAGAAACCGACGCTGACTTTTTACGCAGAGTCCTCGAAAAGAGGGACAAAGAAGCTGCAGAGCAAGCGGCTAATATAAAACAGATGGCGCTCCTCTTCCAAGATATGGTAAGGATGATGTTACAGCCGGAACCTCCTGCTGAAGATCCTCTGATCGTCCTTGAAGACGACAGGGGAGAAACGTCAAATCCTCCGCCGGCTCTGTCAACAGCCAAGGAGGAGGCAATCTCCAAAGTTGACCTAGACGAATATATTGCTCAGCAGATCCGGGTTCATCAGGCGAATGAAGCGGCTGGGCAAATTGTTAGAACCGGACGACCGTATCCGAGCTGGTATGACCAAATCAGTTACCCGCCAGGATATACGATCCCTAAATTCCACGTATATAAAGGGACAGGGAATCCGCATCAGCATGTCGCTCAATTCAGGGCCTTATGCGGCAATACTGGAGGCGATGACAAATTGTTGCTACGTCAATTCGTCGGCAGCTTAGCAGAAACAACCTTTGAATGGTATTCGGAGCTGCCTAACGACTCTGTCAAAACATTTGCAGAGATGGAACTGCTGTTTACGCAAAGATTCGCGAGTGCTAGTGAACGCACCCCGATAACAACACTAATAAATGCCAGGATAAGGCCAAGCGAAACGTGGGTTCAATACGCAACACGATGGCGGAACCTATGGTCGAAATGCGAACAACGCATAAAAGAGGCACCTGCGGTAGGCATGTTTGTGGGCACTCTCGATCCGCAGGCGACCATCTCACAATTCATGATGTTCTTCAGGCCGACCACCTTCCAGGCCTTGATTGACAAATTAGCCCAAATGGACCAGATGGGCCATAGACCGTCTCCTCCAAAATCAGATTCCCGAGATGAGAAAGGAAAAGGGAAAGCGATCGTCGTCGCCAATGCTCAACAACAGTCGAGCAACTCAAAGCCGGTCGTTCGCCAAAACAACGCGCGTCCACGCCCATCCCTCGAAGAGAGGCTAGGACGTTCTTACTCGTTTCCTCAGAATAAAACGAGAAGACTGTTTGAGCTGGCAGTGCGTAACAGACTCATCAATCTGCCGAGTCCAAAGCGTCTGTCGCAGCCAGGCGATCTTAATAATCCCAATTATTGCCCTTACCACCAAACGGTAAGTCACCCGATTGAGGATTGTTTCGTCTTTAAGGGGTGGATCGAGGATCAATACCTACAAGGCAAGTTCGCGTTGTCTGAAAGCTGGAAGGTGAACCCACCACAGCCGCATACTCCAAAGAAGACAAACACGCCGGGGGCAACTTGTCATGTGATCTCTCACTCATTGGCAGATAATAAAGAGGCTCCTTGCGCCGAGAAAACGATGGCGAATCCTGAGCCGGAGATTCTACAGCCATCAGACGAGTTGATCGATGTCTTCCTAAGTGAAATTCGTCTGAAAGCAAAAGCCAATCAAGAACGTGAAATGGACATACTAGAAAGAACCAAAGTATTCCCGTCAAATCAAAAGCCATACACTGCGGGTAAAAACAAATTCGAGACGAGGAAACGGTTCGCCAAAGCTCTATCAGTGGGAATGAAGCTACTGCCCTCTGAAGAAAATTCTTTCTCTGAGGTAAAGATGCACCCTAAGTTCTGTTTATATCATCAGAAGATCATACATCCTACCGAAGACTGCGAGTCCTTTAACTGTTGGTGGCAAGGGTATGTCGCTCAAAAGCAACACTTCGACAGGACAAAGTGTGAAGCTTGTGGACATCGGAAAAATGCGATATATGAGCGCAAAGGAGCCGCCGCAAACTGTCATATAGCCGACTTCAAGGGATCACAAATTATCACCTTTGGAAGCGACTCTGACGAAGAAGCTATCCCCAACTCTTCCCTCGGGGAATCTATTTCAAAAATAAAGGAATTGAGAAGCTGCGAGAACGTTCAGCCATGCAATCGCATGCTACTCGGAAAAAATCCCGACCCCGTAAGCAAGGGACCGAATAAGAAGAACAAAGGAAAAGGAAAAACGGCCCTCGTCGCCAGCGCTCAACAACAATCAGGTGACCCTAGACCGGTTGCTCGCCAAAGCAACAAGCGGCAATCACTCCAAGAAAAGTTGAAACGTCCTTACTCGTTTCCGCAAGATAAAACAAGGGGACTGTTCGAGCTGGCAGTGTGCAACAGACTCATCAATCTGCCGGCTCCAAAACGTCCGTTGCGGCCAGGCGATGTTAATAATCCTAACTATTGCCCTTACCACCAAACAATAGGTCACTTGATCGAGGACCGCTACGTCTTCAAAAACTGGGTTGAAGACCAATACCAACAGGGCAAGTTTGCGCTGTCTGAGAACTGGAAGGTGAGTCCGCCTCAACCGCACGCTCCGAAGAAGATGGATACGCCGGGGGCATCATGTTCATTCATGGAGAAAGACTCATAGACCGAAAAGTCAATAAACTAGATATTCGCCTCAAATACGGCGACAACGGACCGAAACGTCCTTAAACTAACAACGGACCGAGATGTCCTTAAACTAATGATGGACCGCAATGTCCTAAAACTTGCAAATAACCGAAATGTTTTTAAACTACTACCGCAGTATTCTCAGGCTGACGAGAATATATAAAAAAAAAACCGGTATGTCCACAAGCAAAATGGGCACGGATGAAGACCCGAAAGGGCTCCGTGAGTAAAAACAGCAGGACTACCGGCGAGTGTTCGTGAAAACCCGAAAGGGCGCGACCTCGTCAAAAAAAAAAAAACAAAAAACAAAACGGTATGTCCATAAGCAAAACGGGTATGGAGGAAAACCCGAAAGGGCTCCGTGAGTAAAAACAGCAGGGCTACCGGCGAGTGTTCGTGAAAACCCGAAAGGGCGCGACCTCGTAAAAATTTTTTAAAAAAAAATTAAAAATAAATGAATAAATAAAAAGAATTAAAAAAAACGGTATGTCCATAAGCAAAATGGGCACGGATAAAAACCCGAAAGGGCTCCGTGAGTAAAAACAGCAGGGCTACCGGCGAGTGTTTGTGAAAACCTGAAAGGGCGCAACCTCGTTAAAGAAACACTTATAGGGTCCTCTCGACCCTGTAAGGAGAAACCACCTGCGTGAGATCCTTACGACTCACAAAGGAACAACACACTTAGGGATCCCCACGATTCCGAAGGAGAAAATACACTTGCGAGATCCTCACGACTCGTAAGGAGAACTCTCTTGTGGGACCCTTACGGCTCATAAGATTTGAAAGTCTTAAGTTGCAGAAACCTTAACCTGTTCTTAAGCAGCCCCCACAACCTTCGATATTGCCCTACAAGCGGCTCATAATGACCATTGTATACAATCCACGGGCACGAATAAACATTTCCCTAACAAAGTCCCATCCGTGACTTGGGATATGCTTGTACAGCAAACAACACTTGTAAGTCCTCTCGACTTATAAGGAGAAAACCCTTTTGTAAGATCCTTACGACTTACAAGAGAACATGCACTTAGGAATCCTCACGATTCCCAAGGAGAAAACACGCCTACAAGATCCTCACGACTTGTAGGGAGAAATACCTTTGTGAGACCCTTACGGCTCATGAAGTCAAAAGCCTTAGCCGACAGGACCCTTAATCCTGTTTACTAAGCCACCTTTGTTCGGGATCGACAGAGGCAAATGATGATTCGCTCCTGGCAATATTCCAGTTGTAGCGATGCTGATGCCTAAATCGGTATCAAATTCCAAGTCCTTTCATGGCAGATGATGATTCGCTCCTGGCAATATTCCAGCTGTAGCGATGCTGATGCCTAAATCGGTATCAAATTCCAAGTCCTTTCATGGCAGATGATGATTCACTCCTGGAAATATCCCAGTTGCAGCGATGTTGATGCCTAGACCGGTATCAAATTCCAAGTCCTTTCACGGCAGATGATGATTCGCTCCTAGCAATATCCCAGTCGCAGCGATACTGATGCCAATATTGGTATCAGATCCCAAATCCCCTACTCGCCCAAAAAAAAATAAAAAAAAATCAGCGAGCCCCAAAAAAAATAAAATATATATATATATATATATATATATATATATATATATATATATATGCATGCGAAATAGCCGAAATGATGGGGCAGCTTGCAAACAAAATCAGCAAGTAAAAATGTATGCATGCAAAATAGCCGAAATGGTCGGGCAACTCGCAATAAAAAGCAGCGAGTAAAAAGAAAAATAGCCGAAATGATTGGGCACCGCGAAAAGTAGCCGAAATGATTGGGCAATCGCGATTTTCGCGATATAAAAAGCTGAAATAATAGAGCATCGCGGAAAAAAAAAATGAAACTTTTTGCCCTACAGGTGAAATCACATCGATCCCTGTATACAATCCAGGGGCACAGATAAAAAGGGAACAATACATTCCCAACAGGCTCCACCAGAAAGCGAAGCCAAATCTCGACGGTTCATAGATAACCTAGAGACCATCTCGACATTTATCGCAATATTACAGACACGATGTCAACAAATGAAGCAAAGGAAGGTCCCTAACTTCAGGGTCTCGACGTCAATATCGACAACTTAAAGATCACCAACGGCGTTTCTCCTCACTCCAACTAGATGCAGACATGACGTCAACAACTGACCTCAGAATCGCAACGAAACGGAACCATGACAAAGTCCCTAGTTCCAAATCTCAATGGCCACGTCTACAGCCTGGAGACCAACAACGGTGTGCCTCCTCATTCCAACAGGACACAGATGTTACACCATCAAGCGGAGCGATGGCAAAATCCCAGCTTCACCTCAGCATTCGTCTCGATACAGTAGACACAATGTCAACAACAGCATTCCTCCGCAGTCCAGCTGGAGGCAGATGCAACGTCAACAAAAGACCTCACGGTCAAAACAAAGCGGAGTAACGGCAAAATCCCAACTCCACCTTAGCATTCGTCTCGTTACAACAGACGCAATGTCAACAACGGCGTTCCTTCGCAGCCCAGCGGGGTGTACATGCAAAGTTAACAAAAGACCCCATGGTCGAAACAAAGCGGAGTGATAGCAAAATCCCAGCTCCACCTCAGCATTCGTCTCAATACACCAGACGCAGTGTAAGAAAACGAAGCGAAGGCCGCATTCCTAGCTTCAACGTCTTTACGGTAACTCACATAAAACCGGAAAGACAATCGGAGACCATCTCACATGAAGTGGTCACCTCCATGACGTTCGTCTCAATACAGTAGACGAAATGTCAACCTCAGCGTTCTTCCTCCAGCAGGGATTCAGACATGACAAAGCAAATGAAGCGAAGGCTAAATTCCTAGCTTCAGGGTCTTAACGGCAAGTCATATAAAACCGGAAAGACAATCGGAGATCATCTCGCACCAGTGTGGAGTGGTCACCACTTCGACGTCCGTCTCGATACAGCAGACGAGATGTCACCCCAACGTTCGTCTCGACACAGCAGACGTAACGTCATCAAACAAACGGAGCCACGGCAAAATCCTTAGTTCCCACCGCGACATTCGTCTCGATACAGAGGACGCAATGCCAGCAAACGAAGCGAAGGCTAAATTCCTAGCTTCAGGGTCTTAACGGCAAGTCATATAAAACCGGAAAGACAATCGGAGACCATCTCGCACCAGTGTGGAGTGGTCACCACTTCGACGTCCGTCTCGATACAGCAGACGAGATGTCACCCCAACGTTCGTCTCGACATAGCAGACGTAACGTCATCAAACAAACGGAGCCACGGCAAAATCCCTAGTTCCAAACCTCGGCGGTTCACCAGTAACCTAGAGACAACAACGACATTCGTCTCGATACAGAGGACGCAATGCCAGCAAACGAAGCGAAGGCTAAATTCCTAGGTTCAGGGTCTTAACGGCAAGTCATATAAAACCGGAAAGACAATCGGAGATCATCTCGCACCAGTGTGGAGTGGTCACCACTTCGACGTCCTTCTCGATACAGCAGACGAGATGTCACCCCAACGTTCGTCTCGACACAGCAGACGTAACGTCATCAAACAAACGGAGCCACGGCAAAATCCCTAGTTCCCACCGCAACATTCGTCTCGATACAGCAGACGCAATGCCAGCAAACGAAGCAAAGGCCAAATTCCTAGCTTCAGGGTCTTAACGGCAACTCATATAAAGCCCGAAAGACTATCGGAGATCATCCCCACACCAGCGCGGAGTGGTTATGACTCATCGGGGCTCTCCAAAATGAGCCTAACCTCAAGTAAAAAGCGGCATGGCAAATTCCTAGCGCTTGCTCTTCTGACGGTCAAACTGCCAAGGAGGATTGCTTGAAGACGTCTTGTCCAGCCCCCGAAGGGATCAGAGACACGGCAGTCGCAGGGCTACTCGAACAGCACGATTGCCTATCGAGGACTATATCAGCTTATGCGACGGTACGATGGCCAAAACCCTAAGTACCACCAACCTTAACGGGCTTCTGTCGTAAAGAGCAGAGGTTAAATGAGACGTTAAGATGTTCTTGCAAGATCTGCTCGATCCGTTTCGACTCGTGAGGAAATTGATGTCTTTGCGAGATTTTCTCGATTCGTCTCGACTCGTGAGATAAAGCCTTAGGCAGTAGGGATTAAAAAACCTGTTTCCTAAGCACTGGGACCCTGCAAGTCGGCCCAAAACGGTCTCTTGCATACTATCCACGGGTCACACTCTCCAAAGTCGAATCTCGATAAGGAGGGAAACAACCGCTTACGGGTCCTCTCGACTCGTAAGAGGGAAAACTCTCTTATAGGATCCTTACGACTTATAAGAGAAAACACACTTAGGAATCCTCACGATTCCCAAGGAGAAAATACACCTACGAGATCCTCACGACTCGTAGGGAGAAAAGTCTTTATGAGACCCTCACGACTCGTAAAGTTGAAAAGCCTTAGGTGGCAGATCCTACCCCTGTCTCCTAAGCCATCACTGCCCTGCAAATAAGTCAAGATGGGCCGACCATCTATGGGCCACACTTGCCAAAGCTACATGCCACTGAAATGGAGAACTTACTCATAAGCGTATGAACTACTCCACGCCAGAGTGAGACAAAAAAAAAAGAAATAGAAGGATGCGGCTCATGGAGTTAAGGGTTGGAACTATATCCCTTAAGAGTTGAGATTTAAGTCAATGATAAATGACGACGCTTGTGTCCGCTCGTTATCTTCTCAGATCAAGATTCTGAAAGTGACACATCAACCCAAAACTGGTCATACGCCATGCATAACTCTACATAACTCTGCACTACTTCACCCACGTACATACTTACGTGGGCAAAGTAGTGGGGGGCATTTGTTCCCGCTAAAAATTTCTGCGCAAAAGAGTCCAAGGTATCAAATGGCAGCGATACGCTTAAGGAAATACGAACCAGTATCTTCCGGACTATTTTTTGACAAACTCCCGAAGGAGAAACGGATAAATTCTGATTGTATTGAAAGCGTCTCGAAAAACCCTTCGATTTGATATATTATGGGCTTCATAATTCATCCGGGATCAAAAGTTATGAGGCATTATGTGTTCACACGTGATGGGCTTTTAAGAATCCGCTGGAGGAGTTAGAAGATATAATAAAAACTTAGAAAAGGCCCCAATAGGGCATCACGTGCTCACACGTTACCATAGGCCACGTGCAGACACGTGATGGGCTCTTAAGGCCTCTAAAATAATGAATAGAATTAAATTCTAAAATCTGTTCCCTGATTAAAAATCAGAAGTTATCTCAATGAAATATCACGTGCTCACACGTGACCAATGGTCACGTGTTGACACGTAATGGTTAAAACAACAATATGAACAAGCGACTGTTAAAGGAACCAATTTCGGGGTTACGTGCTCACACGTGACCAAGGGTCACGTGCCAGCACGTGACAGGCTTTGAAAGCCTTACAGATTAGTAGAATTAAAATTCTAAATTTCTCTAAAAATCTTTCGAAATAGAATTAAAATTCTAAAAGCTTCTAAATCTTTCCAAATGGAAAAGGATTATGGGAACCGTTGGATTAAAGATCCAAAGATGATTAAAAATCATCAATTTATGGAAAATCTTGGACAAGGAAAGATTTCCCTGAAAATCTCACCAGAATAACAAATAGAATATCTTTTGGATTTAAAATCCACGGTGAATAAAATTCACTGAATGATCTAAAGGCCCAGATTAATGATAAATATAAATCAAATCTCTCAACGATGAAATCAAATCTTTCAATGAGAGATTTGCTAAACAAATTGATTCTTTTCCTTCTCCTATAAATAGGAGCCAAGAAGAGAAGAGAAGGCATCAACATTTCTTGAAAAAAATAAATCAAGAGCTTCAAACAGAGAGAACTCTGAGAAAAATTTCAAGAAGAAGGTAAAAACCTTCACGAGAGAAAAGAAATCTCTTTTGATAAATCATTGATCAATGATCTTCACATAATAAATAGTGCTTTGCACTCGTATGAACCACTGGTTCTTTAAAACAAAGAAGAAAATAAAAATAAATAAAAATAGTGCTTTGCACTCGTATGAACCACTGGTTCTTTAAAACAAAAAAAATAAAAAAAAAAAATAGTGCTTTGCACTTTTATGAACCTCTGGTTCTTGAAATAAAGAGAAAAAATCATTTTTCTTTGATCCTAATTAGATCAAAGAAAACAAATAGTGCTTTGCACTTCTGTTCTGGAATCTAAAAAGATTCTTAGTGTTTTGCACTTCCAAACTGCGCTGTTGCGCTTCTGAGAGAACGCCACGTGTTAGCTGCAGAACAATTTGCGCTACGCGCCTTGAAATAGAGCTTTGCTCTCTGGAACTGGCGCAACTCACCAGAGCGCGCCACGTGTCAGCTGCAGAACAACTTGCGCTACGCGTCTTGAAATAGAGCTTTGCTCTCTGGAACGGGCGCAACTCACCAGAGCGCGCCACGTGTCAGCTGCAGAACAACTTGCGCTACGCGCCTTGAAATAGAGCTTTGCTTTCTGGAACTGGCGCAACTCACCAGAGCACGCCACGTGTCAGCTGCAGAACAACTTGCGCTACGCGCCTTGAAATAGAGCTTTGCTCTCTGGAACGGACGCAACTCACCAGAGCGCGCCACGTGTCAGCAGCGCAACAGCACAACGCACTAGCGCAGCGCACTGCGCTGTTGCGCTTGCGCTCACCAGAGCATGACACGTGTCCTCACCACAAGCGTTTGCGCTCAGTAATTGGCGCAAAACGCCTGACAAATGCAATGCATTTTACTGAAGGGCCAGGCCCAAATCAGAGGGGCCTAGTAGGCCAAATTAAATTGCAATACAATAAAAAGGGGCAGAACCCAAAACAAATTGATGCTTTGCATCCTTTCTGGGCAAAGCCCAAATAAAAATAAAAAGAAATGCAATGCAAAAACAAATAAAAATGCCAAACATTTTCAACTGGACTTAGCCCAATTCTGGCCGTAAGTCCTTAAATTAAATTGATTGAGCAAAATGGCTCTCCTAAATCAATTCACAACCGGTTCGAGGGTACATCTCTGAACTCCTTTGACATCCATCGTTGTAATTCCTCAACGACGTCAAAGAGGTGACGGGTCCCAACGACCATACACCCATATGGACTGCGGGGTCCTTAAACTCGTGGACCGAGACGTCCTTAAACTAATATCGGACCGAAACGTCCTTAAACTAATATTGGACCGAGACGTCCTTAAACTAATATCGGACCGAGACGTCCTTAAACTAATGATGGACCACTACGTCCCTAAACTGGCATCGGACCGAAATGTCCCTAAACTAATGATGGACCACCACGTCCCTAAACTGGCGACGGACCGAAACGTCCCTAAACTAATAATGGACCACTACGTCCTTAAACTGGTATCGGACCGAGACGTCCCTAAACTAATAATGGACCACTACGTCCCTAAACTGGAACAATAGAGCCAATTGCTCTTTTGCCGGATCTAAACGATCCCGTTTAAGTTGATCTTAGCCCCAAACACGGCTAACGTATCCTTAAACACTTAAATGGACTATAAAACCCTCAATCAGCTTTGGTTCAAGGGTACATCTCTGAGCTCCTCTGACACCTATCGTTGTAATCCTTCAACGATGTTAGAGAGGTGATGAGTCCTGATGGCCATAAATTAAATGAATCACCACGTCAGGTTGATCTTAGTCCAAAACAGGACTAACGTATCCTTGACGAATGTTTAAGTTGATCTTAGTCGCAACGCGACTAATGTATCCTTAAACTAAAAACACCAAACCCAAATCTAAGTAAATACGGATTTGGACTAATCCACGTCCTACGGGCGACGGTATTACTCAGTCTCCGTATACAATCCACGGGCAACCACAAACAAAACAAACACCCACGACACGAAGTGAAATTCTGGAGAAGGAGAAAGTTGTTACCGCGATGCGGTAGCGTAATTAACTGCAGGGGCTTGCGCCTGCAGGGAAGAGCGTCCCCACAATCAAAAACCCCTCAAGCGAGGGGGAATCTGACAAAGTCTGCTACATCGGCCGCATCCGTCTAAACCTCCGATACACGGTGCCATAAATCAACTTGGCATCTTCGGAGAGGTAGACGGATAAAACCAAATAGGATCTGCCCCGAATCTCAGCGCCAGGACTTCGCAGTCTTGTGCGCCGCCGTTCGGAGGGGAACAATCATAAACCAGTAATATCTCATATTTTCACGCCTAACAGTTATAAACCCTGCGTTTTAGTCTCGATATTGAAAATACTTTTCGATAACAAGTCGGGCAATTCAACAAGATTCCCGATAAGTTAGTCGAATGCTCGTCGGAAACTTTAGTAGACGGCCGCACCCCCGATGCCGTTGACGAAGTGCACTTAGGCGGAACACCGCGGCCGCGAGCATCCGGACGGATGCCTTAGGCAACGGGGTTCTCCTGAAGTCTCTTGGTCTGGGCTATGAGGCATGGCTATCTAGTAATGTTACCCAGCGAGTATCCGCGTACACTACGTGATTGCGACAGAGTTTTGATCCATATCAAAACCCCGTGGCAACCGATCAAATGAGACTAGATTGCTAGGTTTACAAAATTCAAATTAGTTTTCACAAAACTAATTATTGTGGATTCCAAATATTGTATCACAATAGACGATATTAAACATTTTGATCGAATCAACAAACACCAAAATTTCCCAGAGAGCTCAACACTTGAGCACGGTTTAAAAAATATCCAGAACATCCTACGACACCTATGGACCAACCGTAGAGGGGCCGACCTATGCCTCACTCATAGCGCCGCGGAACCGCCGTAAACCCTAGGGTTTGCCCGCGGTTCCGCGGTCAAAGAGTCGAGTTTGGGTATCGTTCTTCTAGAGGGTCTATAGAATTACTTGCATTATTTTTGAATATTTTAAACTTGGAAAAATCCAACTTTTGGAATATTTTCTAGAGAGGGATGAAAAATGGGTTTTTGATATTCGTTCGAACTTTTTAACGTCGTCAATGTTACCCGAAACGATGTTAAAATTACGACTACGAAACACTCCGAATTGCCTTTACAGAAAGATAACATCACATGCAATCTTAGTAAAAACAAACAATAACTGAAACACAAAACCCCGGAGCTTGGAGCACCAAACAAAATCGAAGCCAAAACAACATAGCAAAACCGGCCAGGAAGGTTTTTTTTGCTCTTTTTGCCGGGTCAAATCCGGTGAAACTGGCTCAATTTTCTTCAGTGTTCATATTACATCACATGTAACATTCTGCAACCGTTTAAAAAAATTTTAGAGGCTCTAAAAAATTCGACAGAAAGTAGGGTTTTGTTTCGACTGTTTCGGTTTTGTAATTATACTAATATCGTCTAATTCTCTAGCTCGGCTCTGATACCACTGCTGGGTTCCGCAGCACCATCACTAGGTTTCGGAAGGCATCAACCATGGCATTTTAAAAAATTCTAAGGTGCTAAAGAACCCTAACCAAGAATCTAACTAGAGGAATTAGGGTAAAGCAACATGTAATCGAACATTACACTAAGCGAATGAGGAATACAACCTTTGTAGACCGGTCCTTCAGTTCTAAAGCTCCGTGTAGTAGTCCCTTCATTCTAAGTAGTGATCTTCCGGACTCAAGTTAGGCTTCACAAAGCGAAATGAACAAGTTTGCTTGAAGTTTTCGAGGCCGAAGATGATCAACGTCGAGAAGACTCTAACTCAAGCTATATCTTCACTGATTGGGAATTATTGAAGCAAACAACCTAAACTAAATGACTAATCTAGTGCAGGTTGATGAAGTAGGATTTTTTTGCTCACTTTAAAATAATTTTTCTCACAATATTTCTTCACCTCAAGAAAAGCTAGAGAGCTTTCTTTAGATGAAGAAGAAGATGAATTGTAGAATGGAATGAGTAAGAATATCAACCATGAGTGAGATAATATCTTATATGACTTTTGTAGAGACCTAACCATGGCTTAAGATAATGGTTGGGTTGATAAATATCTAGGGTGAGACAAAATTTGTGGACTAAGTCAATGGTTCTACAACCTTCCACTAAGCTTCAAACCATGTGATTATTCCACCTAATTTTGTATTTACCTAAATAAATAAATAAAACAATTATCTATGACATGGTATGAGTCTCATACGCCCATGTTAGATGTATCATCAAGCATGACACAAATAATATATATCACATATATATTAAATGTGCACAAGTGAGACAAAGAAATTCTTAAGTGGGCTAATATTAGTTAATATAAAATTAATATATCAAATATATAATCATATATTAAATTATTAAATCAACACTTGATTTAATAATCCGGCTATATCACATATAACCGACTAATATCATTTGTATCAACTTATCGAATCAACACTTGATTCGATAACCCGGGTATATCACATATAACCGACCGATATCACATATCGCGGGATTAGAATACGGTATCACATACGCGTATTAATCTCGGTCCCGCACATATCATATATGTGCTCCTAGTTCGTTTCGCCTGAGCCAGGAAACTTCTGTGTGGGACTCTAAAAACTCGTCAATACACCGGCAGTAGGTGATGATAATATCAGTCACCCACAAGCCGTCGGCGGTACTGGCTGGACGTAACGGATACCCGGGTATTGAGCGATCAGAAGATCAACAAGTAAATCTGCTCATACTCCTGCAAATCCAATAAGTAACACTACCATACAATCTAGTCTCTTCGTCTGATATGTCGCATATCCAGCCTGGGGGTGGTAAACGTCAGACCCCAATAGCCTGATAAGTTATGCCGATGTGAGGCCCATAACGGTTCGAGAAACTAGTGATAACACTTACCAGTAAATCTCAGCAATCCTGGTCAGGGATTTCCTGTTATGGCCAATCGAGTATAGAGCAATATCAACCCCCAATACCGGAAGAGACAAAATCCCTTCCTGTCGCTCATTGCCTCCATGTGACTCGGGACTGTACCCAAAAAGCACCGTTTTGCACGTACTCTTGAACGTGGTAAGGCGAAAATCAAAGCACGGTGGGAATCACACAAGACTCTATGACGATTTCCGGTCTACAGACTAACATGTACCAGTGTCACCAGAGAACTGCTATCTGACGTAAGGTATAATACCATTTAGGAGTTCTCGGCGAGTCATGTTCAGTGTACCCAATCTCTACTGAGCATCCGTATACAATCTTTGATGTCAAACACCAATGGATGTGGGATCATCCATCGCCCATCATATGGGTCAAGAAACGTATACGCTAGTCTACTCTGAAATATCGATGTCCCGTCTCGATACTCCCACGACTAGGAACAACTGAAAGATGTACTTACAGACTACCCTGGCCCCACTAGTATGATCTGCATCATAATCCTGGTAGTCAAGTACCCATCCTATGAGCTTTATCAATATGTAACAGAGAGACAATAAGTGTACATGTTAAAATAAAAAGTAACCAGATAGCATACCATCATGTCGAGCAAAAAAGCCCTCCCTATATATGTCCAAGCATCCACTATAATATACATCATATGTGCAATAATGGCCTCTAGGGCATACATACAACTAACACTATATAGCATGTAAAATATTGAAAATTTGATGAAACAATAAATTTTGGAATTTTTGTGCGTTTTTAAATTCTCAACCACCGTAAAAAAAAATATTTAAAAACCGAAAAAAAAACATTTTGAGATTTTTAAAATACTCCTGCATTTTAATTCCAAAAGGTTCTTGTTATTTGCAGAAGAAGATAAGATTCTAAGTGAGGCATGAGGATTGATTCAAATAGTGATGTCATATGAACTCGAGTCAACTTGACTTTAGTTTGTTAAGAGCTCCCTCAAATTTGGACCGTCGATTAAGAAAAACCTAATTTGAGTCAAAAAATTAGGCTGGTTTAGCAAGTTGATCCTTGCTCATTTGTTTATGCCTCAAGTTCCGTTCTGTTATTAATATATTCCAGATTTCAAAACTTGAAACGGTTAAATCTTTATCATAATCAATAGCTAAATAATCGAATACCAAGATTCAACAAAACACTATATATACCCCTTCTCTTACAAAAAACAGAGAAAAAGAAAAAAAAAACCGTTCAAGATGGCTCGTTTATTAGTAACTAAACCTCAACTAATTGACCAAGATGGGACAGCATCTCAGTATACAAGTGGAAGGGGGTGAGATGGGTCCATTGCATTTTTTAAACAAAGGGGAAGAGAAAGCAGCAAAGCCACTCCACTGGTGTAAACCTCCTATGAATTTTAGTCCCACATCGGATGGCAGCAGTGAGTAGCTCCACTCCAAGGGCTATATAAAAGAGCCAACCTAACCTTTGGAGAATCTACGCAGCTGCGTGGTGAGCACAAAGCGAACTATTCTTTCGCCTTTTACTAAAGAATACCGTGTGTTCTCCACATTTAAGCAGCATACGCCTTTTTTTGGAGGGTGCCTTTCTTCATTGAAGGGCCCCAACAATTCTTAATTCCAATTTTATAAATTTTACTCTGCATGTAGTAATTGTCCATTAAACTAGCTAGTTTGAACATCAATATTTTATAACTAGGGATGTTAAGGGAAATTCACGTAAGACTGTAATGATGGTTAATCGTGGGGTTTATCATAGCGCATTTCTTAAGTTTTCGGTAAATTGAAAGCAATGTTAAATGTCTCCTAGTTTTCGTGCGGAACACCCTTATTAAATTTCCTAGTTTTTGAGTGAGCATGTAAACGAATGATCTAGGTTGAACCTATCCATACCCGGTATTTGGTGGTGGATAATGAAAATCATTATACACCCGGTACTTGTTGCTTGGAGGTGGATAATGAAAATCATTATACACCCGGTACTTGTTGGTGGATACGGATAATAAAAATCACTATATGTATTTGAAAAAATATTTAAACAGGGATTAAAACGAGTACCGTAAAAATTATATTCATGCTTGGTATAAATCATAATCATGCTTGGTATAGTATAAAAAGTCGGATCTTAAATAGGATAAGGGAAGAAATATATGTTACCGTATCCGGTTATCATTGACGGATACTGATAGTCGGATTGGAAGATCAATATCCGTGTCTGATAAAAATCGAATAGGAATACGGATTTTATTTGGATTATCCATTACCATTTACATCACTGCTGAATAGCTCCAAATTTAAACTTTGTAATTGCCATCAAGTCCCAAACTCACTAAATGCTTTGTCTTTTGAAAATTTTTACCAATGTTCTCTATTCCAACCACTCCTCTCCCTCCCTCCCTCCAACCCACAAAAACCCTTAACCTCTCTTCTACAAATTCAATAAATCTCCTCAACTCTCTCACTCCCCAAAAAGACCCTACATGCATCCATTTCAAAATCTGGCCTCATCAACTCCAATATTTTTGTAGCAAACTCCCTTCTAGATTCCTATTCAAAATGTGGCCACTTGAAATATGCCCACAACCTATTCAATCAAATGCCTCAAAGAGATATTGTCAAAGAGACGTCTTCTTGGATTTACTATTGAATAAAAATTCTCCTTCTCCAAATGAATTCACGATGGCTGTCGTTCTGAAAGACTGTTCTTTGATAGAGGATGAGAATTTGGGTCAAGTATTGCATGGGTACATTATCAAGAATGGGTTTTTTGGGTGATGCCTTTGTGTGCGACCCGTTGATTGATATGTACTCGAAAATGGGCTCGATATCGAATGCAGAGAAATTGCTACACGGGTTTGGCTGTAGAATTGTGGTCTCTTCGAGCGTAGTGCTGGTTGTGTGCTTTGTGAAAATTTTGGGAAGGCCTTGGTTTTGTTCTTGAAGATGTTGGAAGATGGTCTAGCTAGAACCAAATTTAGTAACATTGTCGAGCATCATCTGCACATGTTTGTTGATGGGCAAGCCGGGAAATTTCGGTTGTGTTCATGAATGGGTATTGAAATTGGGGTTGGGTGATAACGCATTAGTAGTGCATTCACTTATTGAGATGTACTCGAAAAATACGATTGTTGATGAAGCGGTGAAGCTTATGACTCAATCTTATGTTTTGAATGGCATTGGATGTTTCGATCCTAATTCCATAGTATTCATGGTTGTGCCGTTTCAGGGTCTATTGATCATGGAAAAGAGATGCATGGGCTATCGATCAAGCACAGGTTATTCCCATGCACAGTCATGGAGAACTCCCTCATGTTTTGATCCTAGTCTTTCAAAGAATGGAGAGCAAAGATGTTTCTTCTTGGAACACCGTCATCTCATGCTTTACGAACAGCTGACGGACATGCATCTAAAGCCTTAGAGCTACTCACTGTGTTCCATGGAAACACCGAAGATGGTCTAGCCCCCGACTTTGTATCGATACTGTGCTCGATTCAGGCTTGTTCTGAGTTTGCATCGCTGCAGCTGGGTCAAATACTCCATGGCTATTCTGTAAGATCGGGATTAAACCGTGATGTTTTCATATCCAACTCTCTCATCGACATGTATTCAAAATCAGGAAAAATCAACTTAGCCGGGCAGGTCTTTAAAGAAATAGATGATAAAGACATCGGTTTGTGGAATTCAATGATCCAAGCATACGGAATCCATGGCGAAGGCCACTCAACTCTAAAACTCTTAACTCAGCTCAAAAACTTAAAAAATCACACCGGCCCCCATAACTTTTACCCACCTCATCTCAGCCTGCAGTCACTCGAAATTAACAAAGGAAGGTCTTGAAGCATGCGAAGCAAATACAATATCGAGCCAACGATGGAGTATTACGCTTCAGGTGGTCGATCTCTTGTTTCAGTAATGTGAGAATTTCATCAATGACATGACAATTGAGCCCGGCGCTGCTGTGTGGGGTGCTTTGTTAGGTGCCTGCAGGTTCTACCGGAATGTCGAGGTTGCTGAAAGAGCTGTGGCGCGATTGGTGGTTTTGGAGCCTGAGGGTTGTGTATGGAAGTGGCGAATGTGCATGCGTCAGTAAACCAATGGGATGATGTGGGAAAAGTGGGGGGTGGGATGAGAATGTTGAATTTGAGGAAAGAAGCAGGGTGGAGTATGGTTGAGGTCAGTGGAAAGGGGAGGGTTAAGTTTGTTGCAGGGGACACAAGGCATCCTGTGACTGAATGGATTTTTGAGGTTTGGAATTGTATCAAGGAGCATAGTTTAGATGTTTCCTAATTGAGATTTATCTTCTAATGTCTTGGAGCTGATGATATTATGCACAAGAAAAAAAAAGTTATCTTGCAGTAAAATGAGACGAGTCCTTTGGTAATTTTTCCATTTTCTTTTCTTTTATAAAACAATTGGAATTGAGATTTAATAGAATGCTAGCAGCTAGCTTTACTAAATAATAAAATATTACTATTATAAGTAAAAGATTCACCACTGCATGTAAAATTCTCCAATAATTTCTATCACTCATTATGGTAATAATTTTTGTCATGCCAAGTAGAGACCCATAATAATGCAAAAAATGTGTTATTTCCATGGTAAAATCGAAATTAATTAACTTAAATAAAATAGTGAGCAAGAGTCTGGACCTCGAATTTAAACTTGTTTGCCATCAGATAAAATGGGGAAGTGAAATCAATTTATGCACGAAACTTATATAATCTCAAACTTCCATTAGCTAACAGAAGACGATACAAAACAAAAGCAAAGGTTTAGCACTTAGCAGAAAAGTTCCACGGCAGCAGGTAAAACAAAGCATTTTGTTGGAAGAAAACCGAAATGTTCTCCATCAGACTGCACATAGATATCCCCGGTCCTTGTAACCACACCGATTTCGATCGATTTCACACTGCACCAACAAAACATCACATGTAACACCCAGAATTCTCCCCAACCATTAAAAAAAATAAATTAAACAGAAGATAAACACGTGTCGATAGAATTTACCTCCTTGTATGTACATTTTTCGTCGATAGATGTGATCCATTGTACAGCTTGTGAAGTTTAAGGACAAAGTCGTACCACTTGAAATCTTGAAGAACCACCACCTAATAAATCAAACACAGTGGTTATAAGCGCAATTTTTCATGCGAAAAGAAGTTTAAATAGCGGTAAAACTAGAAAGCACCTCGAAGTTTCCACTTGAAGGATCAGCATTTGGAGTGATCTTCATCCCGCCGCCAAAGAACTTTGCGTTTCCGATGCAGAGGGCAGTTACTTTATGATATATCTCCCAGTCTCCCCCATCCACCTATATAAAATGCAAAGTTACACCGTGGTATATTAATTTCAGTTATTATATTGAATCATATACTGCAAATACAATTGAGATCAGCTAAGGAAGTAACATCTCTTGTACTTCATGTCTGCTTTACATGGGAGATCTTCGGTTTGATCATCCCAAGTGCAGTAAGCGAACATATATTCGACCAAAAAAATGAGTACAGTGTTTGTTCACTGGACGCTATCTGTTATCTACACAGGGCAAGAGGTCTCACATTTTTTGTTTTAAAAAAATTTGGAATATGTCCCATCTCCCTTTAATACCGTCTTAACATGAGCCTACAGGCCAATGTTTATATATTGCACACAACCGCCCATAATTCTTCTATTGACTAGGAATACTAGATTTATCCAAAATACTAAATGAAGAAAAAAGAGAGGAAAACTTGACATTGCCAACCTTGATTTTAAGGTCCCAGTTCTTGTGCCCAATAAAGCCTCTCAAAGCTCCTATCACATAACACAAGTTTCCAAATCTTTTATACTTGGATGCATAATAACCTGCTTTGGCACTCCTGCAAGATTCCAAAAATGAAAATTACAATTGCATTCTCATTCTCACCATGTCGAAGTTTGCAAATTGAGGCAAGATTCATACAAGTGAATATCTGCAACATTAATGAAAAAGTGTTGCTCGCCACTATTTCCACTTATAGCGCCAACATCTATTTTAGTTCTTAATCCTGCACATGGGAAATGATATGAAAATTTGAGGGTTTTACTTATAAGTAATAACTAACAAATACTAGTACTAAAAAATCGGTAATTCTACAAGTTAACAATAGAGAAAAGATGCCAAAGAGAGATGTAAACACCCTTGGAGGTCAAAAAGTCAACCCTACACCACATTTTTAGACGATGAAGATTTAGTGTATGGAATTTGGTGAATCTATATATGTTTTAGACAATGAAGATCAAGACAAATGGCGTCGAACATAAAAATAAAAAATAAAAACCGGCGTATGTCGACTTTTTGATTGCCACAGGAAGAAATTTCCCTCCTTTGGCGTGTTTTTTTCCATTATTCTCATCACAATTATTCGATTAAGCTTAATCGTGTTACATGATATGCATACATGCGCATATAATCAGACTGTCGAGATGGATAAGCAGCAATACTCTAAGATAAGAAATGAGTGCATCCATAACAAGTTAGAGGTAGCTCATGGAGGATAACATGTGGAATTATCAATAATGATAGTTTAGCGTTGTAAATGTAGGAGAAGCAATGACCAATAATGGAATCGAATTCAGGCTAGAAAGAAAGGGGCATAGGAGCTAACTAAACCAAACAAGCAACAACAAAAGGAAAAGGCCTTTCTCCAAAAATGTTGGGGCCGCTCTGTGAAATCTTTCATTAAATTTCTCTCAATTAATCCAATGAGCAATAGCTCTACAGACACTTCCCTTCTTGGGAAGAGCACGTGGTTCAAACCCTAAAAACCCTAAGAGAGGAACTGGCCATAAATTAACGCTTTTGAGGCAAATTCGTGGGTCCCCTGGGTGCGTATGTGTGTGATTTGTGCGTGGACAGGGACAGACCCACGTGAAGGGGGGACGGGGACGTGCCCCTCTCAAATTTCGAAAAAAACCGAGTATTGGTTGCAATTGAAGTCGGGTATTTTTTTATATATGTTATATATAGTTACTTCTAAATTAATCCATAAGAGCATATAACTCAAGTGGAAATACATTTTATTCCAAAATAGTAGATTTTATTTAGTGTTTTTTAATCAAGAGGAACCAGTCCTACATTAAAGACTTAAAGAATAACTTTTAAATAAAACCTTGAGGTCTAAGTTATGTGTAATTTAATATTTTTTGATATATTGTAAAAGTTATTATTCTTATATTAATTTAATATTTTTTAACTATCAAATTATGATGGCGTAAATGTACAATATGGTTGAGCATCTTAACAAAATTTTATTATGCATGGTTGCCGATATGGCCCCTTCGCCCAAGATTCCTCGGTCCGCCCATGTTCGTGTGTTGTGTGAATAGGTTAGGGCTTACGGGCCAGGGCAAAAACAAAATAAAAATCTCAGTAAAGTTAATGTATGTTCCGAACCATCTCTTCATTAAATTAACATGCAATATATTTTTTTAATTGCCTTTATCCAAATTTTGTAGGTCGTTCTTTGTTCTTGCTGTTGCATTAACTTCGATTATGTCACTTCTAACTGCAATACTTATCAGACTAGTCCCTTTCATCTCCTAATGAAACTACCTCTACTACTTACGAAGACACTTATTTCTTATTTTATTTTAAAGTGTTGCAATTCAACCATCTTCTCATAATTTCATTTCAGGTAGACTTATTGTGTCGACATGTTTCTTAGTTTCCCAACATTCTAATCCGCAGAATAATATTAGCTACTCGATGATATGGCTGTCTCTATACAATTATTTCCCTTCAATTCATGGGTAGTTTCAACACCTTGCTCCAGAAAGTACTTCCTCGCCTCAACTATCTCATTTTTGATTATTTGACCAACGTCCTCCTTGATCTTACTGTGATGCTAAGAATTGCAAGGACCCTTAATACAGCTTAATGGGTATGCCACTAAACCCACAATTAGATATATATGAACCATTATACCATTATATCGGTTGGAACTATGTAATTGCCTTACATAACTAGCAAGGGCCCCCACACAATGCACGCGGTAAGAAATCCAAAGTCAAGAAAAATCATATTAATTTCAAATTTTGTTATATAATTTGTAGTTTAAAATATCTCATATTTATGAACTTTATGTGTAAAATATATAAAAATTTAACCTGCAAATACTTCAGCATTTCAATATTTTCCTTACTATATAAAATAAGAAAATCGCGAAATTTTTAAAAATCTCCAAATTTTCTTTTTTCTTTAGTTTTTCAATATTTAACTTATAGCACACGAGAATCGTAAAATGTACAAATATCCTACATTTTTTGTATTCTTCAAATTTTCAACATTTTGCACATTATATAGCCACACAAATATTGCGAAATTAAAAATCTCAAAATTTCGATTTTCCAATATTTTTCTTGCTATAGCACAACAAAATGGACTTTATAAAAAGCTAATTTTTTTGTTCACTTCGGTATTTCAATATTTTCCAAGACATGGCATCCGAAAATTTCAAAAAATATCATGTTTTTTTTTCTTTTCTCAATATTATGCTTGGTATAACACACGAAAATTATGAAAATTTCAAATATCTCAAATTTTTATAATTTCTTCGATTTTTAAATATTTTGCATGATATAGCATATGACAATCACGAAATTTATAAAGATCCCAAAATTATGTTTTTTCAGATTTACAATATTTTGCATGCTATTACATGAAAAATACGTAATTTAGTATCACAAAAATTTCATAAGTTTTTGAATTTTTCGGTTTTTCAGTAATTTGCATAGCACACGAAAATCGCGAAATTTTTAAAAAAACTCAGAATTTTATGTGCACTTCGGTTTTTCAATATTTTGCTTGTTATAACATACGAAAATCGGTATATCTTCAAAAATTCCAAAATTTTCTGTTTTCTTCAGAATTTCAATATTTTGTATGTTATATAGCAAATGAAGCGAATTTTTTAAAAAATAAAAAAATATGTTTTCATCAAATTTTGAATATTTTACTTAGTACACTAAAATTGCGGATTTAAAAAAATATCAATTTTTTGTTTTCTTCTGCTTTTCTATAGCACATGAAAACTACTAAATCATAAAAAAATCAAAATATTTATGTTCTCTTCGGTTTTATAGCACACAAATCATGAAATTTTTTTAAAATCTCAAAAAGTTTATGATTTATATTATTTTGTTTGCTACAGAGTATGACAACTGCTATATTTTTAAAAATTCAAGAAATTTCTGTTTTCTTTGGGTTTTCAACATTTTGCTTGCTAACAAACGAAAATCATAAAATTTTCTGAAATCTCATAAAATTCCGTTTCCTTCGCTTTTAATGTTTACATGATATAGCAAATGAAAATCCACAAAAAGCCATGAAAATCCACAAAAAGACGAACTTATGGTATTAAGGAGACAAACAGCTATGTAAAGTAAAAGCAGAAAAGGTCGCCGATTGATACTAAGAACCTGATAGAACAAAAAAATCCGATCCGACTAACTGAAACTCCCTTAGAAACATATGAAAATCACGAAATTTAAAATATCCCCAATTTTTTTGTTTTCTTTGAATTTCCAATATTTTGCACGCTGTAGCACACGAAAAGAACGAAATGTTAAAAAATCTCAAAATTTTCTGTTTTCTTTTTATTTTTCAATATTTTGGTTGTTCCAGCATATGAAAATAGCAAAAATCGTCTAAAATCTCAAGAATTTTGTTTTCTTCGCTTTCTCAAAATATTGTTTGCTATAGCAAGAAAATCGCCAAATTTTCAAAAGTCGCGATATTTTGTGTTCTTCCGCTTTTCTATATTTTACATGTTACAGCACAAGAAAATCGCAAAATAACCATATATTCCTAGGAATATTTTTTCACACCAAAACAAGCATGGTAATTTTTATGAGAATGTTGGTTTACCTCCTAGATTACATCCTATCAAGCACACCTTTAAAACAATAGTTTAAGATGGTTTGTTGTAATAAGGTATTTCAGTAGATAAACACGATAATTAAGGATATTTTACATTAAAAGCTCTAACCTATATAATTTTTACATTAAAAACCAGAGATATCAAAATTAAAAAAAAAATAAAAATTGTGGCCATAGGAGAAGACGGTGGGACTCAGGTTACAAAAGATGACCAAACCTTTGCTATCAAGTATATGAGGTGTTCCCTATTAAAAAGGAAATTACATTTTTCCTTAACCAATTACTCCATACGGTAAAAAAAATGAAATTACCCAATATTCCCGTTCCACCACACCTGGCTGACTGAGGAATTTTTTTTGTTTTCTCAATATTATGTATGCACACGAAAATCCTGAAATTTTCCAAAAACTCAAATTTTCTTTTTCCTTCAAAAGCGTCGAAATTTTCTTTTTTCTTTTCTTTTTCTATTTTTTTGCAAAACCAAACGAAAATCGCGAAATTTTAAACTCTAAAAATTATTCTTTTTTTAAATATTTTACATGCTATAGCACACAAAGATCGTGATTTTTTTTAATATTTTGTAGTAAAACCTAAATAGTGGGAGAAAAATAGAAAGAGATTTTAAAGAAAGAGGCCAATCAAAACTTTCCACCATATAAGCCTGTGTAGGATACGAGAGTGATAAATATTGAGTATGGAGCCAATAAAAAAATCCGATTACTTAAATGTAGTAAGAGAGTTAAATAAGGACCAGATAACAATTTTTCCACTAAATCCAAACTAATAAGGGAATATTCATCGGAATATTGAATATTATCTCATATAGCTTTATATGTGATATAGATTGTTCATACTCAGCCAATGTGGATCCAACAACTATGGAGCTTGATAGGATATATTTTCTAATCTTAGTGTGTGTATAGTCAAACACTTCCTATTGAATACATGACTTCACACACAAGTAAATAGAAAAAAATCTAGAATTTTATCTTTTCTCTCTTTGACAATGGTATTTAGAGGGTATAATGCAATTCTTCAACAGTTGCTTCAGTAGTTCTCACATATAATTCTTCTTTGCCATGCGGACCTTGATCCTACATTTCCAATCTATATCCTCTAGATAATTGACTATTGTCATCAACCTCACCACATAGAATGAAATATTATGAAGCACATTTCTATTGAATAATTTGTGCTTTGGTACTCTTGTGATTGCTTTTTTGTTTACTGTGGTAGGAAAGAATATGTGCTTAAATTCTCATTGCTCTGTTTCCTACCCTCCTTTTCTCCACCTCATAGGAAATTATTATATGTTTCCATGGGTTAGTGCTGGAGCTGTAGCTTAAATTGTTT
Organism: Agapanthus africanus; assembly: GCA_030015575.1. Classification (NCBI taxonomy): domain Eukaryota; kingdom Viridiplantae; phylum Streptophyta; class Magnoliopsida; order Asparagales; family Amaryllidaceae; genus Agapanthus; species Agapanthus africanus. Next base: position 887,313,558 of record JASDDO010000024.1, on the reverse strand, counting down.
ATGGGGAGTAGGATAAAAAGTTCCAATGTTACCTATCAGCCTATCATGTATTTCACATTTTCTGTTATTGACCCTGTTCCCCTCCGAACGGCGGCCTTGACGTTAGGACGTCTGTGCCTGATGTTCGGGACAGATGCTATTCGGTTTTATCCGTTTATCTCTCCGAAGATGCCAAGTTGATTTATGGCACCGTGCATCGGGGGTTTAGACGGATGCGGCCGATGTAGCAGACTTCGTCAGATTCCCCCTCAGGATGAGGGGTTTTTGATTATGGGAACGCTCTTCCCTGCAGGCGCAAGCCCCTGCAGTTAATTACGCTACCGCCTCGCGGTAACAACTTTCTCCTTCTCCAGAATTTCACTTCGTGTCGCGTGTGTTCATTTTGTTTGTGGTTGCCCGTGGATTGTATACGGAGACTGAGTAATGCCGTCGCCCGTAGGACGTGGATTAGTCCAAATCCGTATTTACTTAGATTTGGGTTTGGTGTTTTCAGTTTAAGGATACATTAGTCGCGTTGCGGCTAAGATCAACTTAAACGTTCGTCAAGGATACGTTAGTCCTGTTTTAGACTAAGATCGACTCAACGTAGTAATTAATTTAATGTATGGCCATCGGGACTCGTCATCTCTCTGACGTCGTTGAAGGATTACAACAACATGTATCAAAGGAGCTCGGAGATGTACCCTCGAACCAGAGTTGATTAGGAGTTTTATAATCCATTTGAATATTTAAGGATACGTTAGCCGTGTTTGGGGCTAAGATCAACTTAAACGTTCGTTAAGGATACGTTAGTCCAGTTTGAGACTAAGATCAACTTAACGGGACCGTTTAGATCCGATAAAAGAGCATTTGGGCTCTATTGTGCCAGTTTAGGGACGTGGTGGTCCGATATTAGTTTAGGGACGTTTCGGTCCGATATTAGTTTAGGGACGTTTCGGTCCGACGCCAGTTTAGGGACGTAGTGGTCCGTTATTAGTTTAGGGACGTTTCGGTCCGATGTTAGTTTAGGGACGTTTCGGTCCGTTATTAGTTTAGGGACGTTTCGGTCCAATGTTGGGTGTGTGGCCGTTGGGACTCGTCACCTCTTTGACGTCGTTGAGGAATTACAACGATGAATGTCAAAGGAGTTCGGAGATGTACCCTCGAACCGGTTGTGAATTGATTCAGGAGAACCATTTTGCTCAATCAATTTGATTTAAGGACTTATGGCCACGATTGGGTTAAGTCCAATTTTTATTTATTTTGGGCTTTGCTCAAATAGAATATTAATTCAAATAGGGCTCTGCCCTTTTATTGCTTTGCAATTTGATTTGGGCCAGGCCCTTTAAATAATGCATTGCATTTGTGCAGAGCATCAAGAATCTTTTAGATTCAAGAACAAAAGTGCAGAGCGCTTTTGATCTAAATTTAGATCAAAGGAAAACAAGTTTCTCTCTTGTTTTTCCTTTTCTCAGAGAACCAAGGGTTCATAACAAGTGCAAGGCACTATTTTTATTTATTTTTATTTTATTTTATTTATTTGTTCATTGAAGATTAATGATTTTTAGATCAATGATCTGTACATCAGAGATTTTTCTCTTTTAAAAGGTTTAACCTTTTTTTTTGTTCTTCCAAAGTTCTTCAAGAATTCTCTCTGTTTTCTTTCTGATGTTCCTCATGATCAAATGAGGTTTGGGGTCCTTTTTATAGTACTCATAGATTAGTTGAATTTGTTAAACAGATCTTTTCTGAGTGATTTGGGGAATTTTCCCCACCGTCGGATCTTGGATCCAAAGGCCCCTGTTTTACAGAAGAAATCTTCTTGTTTAAACAAGAACAGAAAAATATCCTTAAATCTTTACTCTGTTGTTGCGCAACTCACCAGCGTGTGACACGTGTCGCGCAGTGAAGCACTTGCGCAACAGCGCTTGCGCAGCTGCGCAGACACGTGTCGCGCAGCGGTGCGCTTGCGCAACAGCGCTTGCGCAGCTGCGCAGACACGTGTCGCGCAGCGGTGCGCTTGCGCAGTTGTGCAGACACGTGTCGCGCTGCCGTGCGCTTGCGCAGACACGTGTCGCGTTGCCGTGCGCTTGCGCAGTTGAACGTTGCTTATGTTTTTTAAAGAGCCTTGCTCTGATTGGATGTACGGCCTTGGGCGTTGTGCTGCCGTGTCAACTTCTGACACGTGGCGCGTGTTGCGCGCAGCGCACGGGAACTGAAGCGTTCCTTCAAAATTTGAATTTTCAAAATTTAAGCAGAGCCTTGCTCTGATTGGGGAAACAAATGCCCCCCCCACCGTTGCGCTCACGTGAGTGCAGCGGTGGCAAGACCCCAACCGTTGGATCATGGGGGTCATTTGAAGAGACGCAGGCGTCTATAAATAGGACCCTTGGTCCTTGGTAATTCTTTACCAATTTCAAGAATTTGAATTTCAGAGCCTTGCTCTTGCTTCTTCCCAAGAACTTTGAAGTTCAGAACTTAGAATCACTCTTAGGTAAAAATTTAAATTAATTTTAATTAACAGAGCCTTGCTCTTGTAGATCTTTGATCTAAAGAAAACCCCTTTGGGGTTTCTTCAACAAAGCCTTGCTCTCATAGATCTTTGATCTAGGGGCTTCTGTTTTACAGAAGATAATAACCGAAAAGATTTCTTCAGAGCCTTTTTTGTTTAGCGCGGATGCTTCAGGATATGACACGTGTCGCACAGCACACAGTGCAGCGCAACTGCACTAGCACATCTACGCCGACACGTGTCATGCAGCGCACGACGCATATGCCGCTGAAGCGTTGGTTCCCTTGGTTTTGCTTGAAACAGAGCTTTGCTTTGGCTGGGTGCGCTGCTTTGGGGTGCTGCGCTGATGCGTTTGCGCTGGACACGTGGCGTGTAGCACGCAGCGCAACGCAACTGCGCTAGCGCTTCCGTGCTGAAGCGTCGCTTCTTCAAGATAGAACTTTGCTCTAATTGGGGGAGGATGAAGCGTTGCTTCATCTTCTGTCTCGGAATTCGAACGGACATTCGCTCCAATTAGGGTAAACTGCCGTGACGACTCTTGGGAGCCGAAGAGGCACTTGAGGCCTATAAATAGGACCCTTGGTCCCCTCCAGATATTTATCATCTTCCAGATTTCCATTTTTGAAGACTTCAGAGCTTTGTTCTTGCCTTTAAGAACTCCGGTGCCTTGCTCCTTTTTTTTTTAAAGTTTTCTAGAAGAACTTCAGGTAAAATCGATTCTTAGATCAATCTTAAATAGCAGAGCTCTCGTCTAGTGGGTTTCATCTTTGAACACAGTTTTGCTCTCTAGGAATTTAGTCATCCATGTATATTATTGCTTTTCCGTCGTTGATCTTCCTGTAATATTTTCTCCAGGCATAATGGCGGCGGTGCATCTATACAGTCTGCACGAGTTCATTACCTACGATGATATCCGCGCTCAGGGTCGTCAACAAAACCAGGAGTTTACAGATGCCGAATGTGCAGAAGTTATGGGTCGTCTGAACGCAAGCGGTGGTTGGCTGTTGCCTCGGTGTTCGGCTCTTTTGAAAGTCGTGCTGGGAGCAATATGGAGGGCACTTCCGGGTCTTCACGAGGCCCTACCACTCAATGCGCTGGATGATGCCGAGGACAAGGTGCATTCAGTGCACCTGACAGGGCTGATCTCAAAGAAGCGACGGAACGACCTCGTTGACATCCTGCATCAAGTGTTTCAGCAGACGACGATCGTTGCTGCTTATCAAAGACCGGAAGGGCTTGCCGATGATATCGACACCGAGGAGCGCGAAAGACTGCGCATAAGAATAATTAGAAAGGCCAGAAGAACTCTGGATGGCCTTACTTTTGATTTCCTCAATCCGTGCCCCGGATCCGAGGTTATACCGTTGTAATATTTTGAACAATGTTTCTCATGCATTATTCTTATTCTTGTAAAAACTTTTAGCGGTATGAATGAAAACCCTCCCCCTTTTCTATTTCAGCTTGTCTTATTTCTCGTCCTGAGTCCTCTGTCCATGCATAAATGAATGCGTCACGCATGCCAGATCAGATGTAGAACGGATATTCTTTCTGTCATCTTCTTTCTTTTAATGTCAATAGGCTGTCTTAATAATCATGGTTGATGGATGTCTAAAACGAGTATTCCGACTTCCTCAGGAAATAGCGACGGCTTAGGCCGCAGGTTCAGGTTTACCGCCTAAGACTTTTCAATTCTATGAGCCGTGAGGGTCTCATAGAGGCTTTTCTCCCTACGGATCGAGAGGATCTCATAGGTGGATTTTCTCCTTAAGAATCGTGAGGATTCCTAAGTGTGGTTTTCCCTTATAAGTCGTAAGGATCCTACAAGAGAATTTTTCCCTCTTACGAGTCGAGAGGACTTGTAAGCGGTTGCTTCCCTCCTTGTCGAAGTTCGACGTTGGAGAGTGAGACCCGTGGATGGTATGCAAGAGACCGTTTTGGGCCAACTCGCAGGGTCCCAATGCTTAGGAAACAGGCTTCTTTATTGCCCACTGCCTAAGGCTTTATCTCACGAGTCAAGCCGCCTCGACAATTTTTCACAAGTCGAGACGAATCGAACGTTTCTCGCAAGAACATCTTAACGTCGTATTTAACCTCTGCTCTTTACGCCAGAAGCCCGTTAAGGTTGGTGGTACTTAGGGTTTTGGCCATCGTACCGTCGCATAAGCTGATATAGTCCTCGATAGGCAATCGTGCTGTTCGAGTAGCCCTGCGACTGCCGTGTCTCTGATCCCTTCGGGGGCTGGACAAGACGTCTTCAAGCAATCCTCCTTGGCAGTTTGACCGTCGGAAGAGCAAGCGCTAGGAATTTGCCATGCCGCTTTTTACTTGAGGTTAGGCTCATTTTGGAGAGCCCCGATGAGTCATAACCACTCCGCGCTGGTGTGGGGATGATCTCCGATAGTCTTTCGGGTTTTATATGAGTTGCCGTCAAGACCCTGAAGCTAGGAATTTGGCCTTTGCTTCGTTTGCTGGCATTGCGTCTGCTGTATCGAGACGAATGTTGCGGTGGGAACTAGGGATTTTGCCGTGGCTCCGTTCATTTAATGACGTTGCGCCTGCTGTGTCGAGACGAACATTGGGGTGACATCTCGTCTGCTGTATCGAGACGAACGTCAAGGTGGTGACCACTCTGTACTGATGCGAGATGATCTCCGATTGTCTTTCCGGTTTTATGTGAGTTACCGTAAAGACGTTGAAGCTAGGAATGTGGCCTTCGCTTCATTTGCTTTGTCATGTCTGAATCCCTGCTAGAGGAAGAACGCTGAGGTTGACATTTCGTCTACTGTATCGAGACGAACGTCATGGAGGTGACCACTTCATGTGAGATGGTCTCCGATTGTCTTTCCGGTTTTATGTGAGTTACCGTCAAGACGTCGAAGTTAGGAATGTAGCCTTCGCTTCGTTTGCTTTGGTGTGTCCAAATCCTGTTGGAGGAAGAACGCTGGGGTTGACATTTTATCTGCTGTATCGAGACGAACGTCAAGATGGTGACCACTCTGTGCTGATGTGAGATGATCTCCGATTGTCTTTCCGGTTTTATGTGAGTTACCGTAAAGACGTTGAAGTTAGGAATGTGGCCTTCGCTTCGTTTGCTTACACTGCGTCTGGTGTATTGAGACGAATGCTGAGGTGGAGCTGGGATTTTGCCATCACTCCGCTTTGTTTCGACCATGGGGTCTTTTGTTAACTTTGCATGTACACCCCGCTGGGCTGCGAAGGAACGCCGTTGTTGACATTGCGTCTGTTGTAACGAGACGAATGCTAAGGTGGAGTTGGGATTTTGCCGTTACTCCGCTTTGTTTCGACCGTGAGGTCTTTTGTTGACGTTGCATCTGCCTCCAGCTGGACTGCGGAGGAACGCTGTTGTTGACATTGCGTCTACTGTATCGAGACGAATGCTGAGGTGAAGCTGGGATTTTGCCATCGCTCCGCTTGATGGTGTAACATCTGTGTCCTGTTGGAATGAGGAGGCACACCGTTGTTGGTCTCTAGGCTGTAGACGTGGCCATTGAGATTTGGAACTAGGGACTTTGTCATGGTTCCGTTTCGTTGCGATTCTGAGGTCAGTTGTTGACGTCATGTCTGCATCTAGTTGGAGTGAGGAGAAACGCCGTTGGTGATCTTTAAGTTGTCGATATTGACGTCGAGACCCTGAAGTTAGGGACCTTCCTTTGCTTCATTTGTTGACATCGTGTCTGTAATATTGCGACAAATGTCGAGATGGTCTCTAGGTTATCTATGAACCGTCGAGATTTGGCTTCGCTTTCTGGTGGAGCCTGTTGGGAAGGTATTGTTCCCTTTTTATCTGTGCCCCTGGATTGTATACAGGGATCGATGTGATTTCACCTGTAGGGCAAAAAGTTTCATTTTTTCATTTTTTTTTATTCTTTCCGCGATGCTTTATCATTTCAGCTTTTTATATCGCGAAAATCGCGATTGCCCAATCATTTCGGCTATTTTTCGCGGTGCCCAATCATTTCGGCTGTTTTTCTTTTTACTCGCTGCTTTTTATTGCGAGTTGCCCAACCATTTCGGCTATTTTGCATACATACATCTTTACTTGCTGATTTTGTTTGCAAGCTGCCCCATCATTTCGGCTGTTTTGTATACATACATTTTTACTTGCTGATTCTGTTTGCAAGTTGCCCCATCATTCGGCTATTTCGTATGCATTTTTTTTTTCTTGGGCTCGCTGTTTTTTTTTTTTTTTTTGCGTGCAGTGAATTTGGGGTCTGATACCAATCTTGGCATCAGTATCGCTGCGACTGGGATATTGCCAGGAGCGAATCATCATTTGCCTTGAAAGGACTTAGAATTTGATACCGATTTAGGCATCAGCATCGCTGCAACCGGGATATTGCCAGGAGCGAATCATCATTTGCCTTGAAAGGACTTGGAATTTGATACCAGTCTAGGCATCAGCATCGCTGTAACTGGGATATTGCCAGGAAAGAATCATCATCTGCCATGAAAGGACTTGGAACTTGATACCGATTTAGGCATCAGCATCGCTACAACTGGAATATTGCCAGGAGCGAATCATCATTTGCCTTTGTCGATCCCGAACAAAGGTGGCTTAGTAAACAGGATTAAGGGTTCTGTCGGCTAAGGCTTTTGACTTTATGAGCCGTAAGGGTCTCACAAAGGTATTTCTCCCTACAAGTCGTGAGGATCTTGTAGGTGTGTTTTCTCCTTGGGAATCGTGAGGATTCCTAAGTGCATGTTCTCTTGTAAGTCGTTAGGATCTTACAAAAGGGTTTTCTCCTTATAAGTCGAGAGGACTTATAAGGGTTGTTCACCATATGGACATATCCCTAATCACGGGTAGGACTTTGCTGGGGAAATGTTTATTCACGCCCGTGGATTGTATACAAGGGTCAGTATTGAGCCACTTGTAGGGCAAGATCGGAGGTTGTGGAGGCTGCTTAAGAACAGATTAAGGTTTCTGCAACTTAAGACTTTCAAATCTTATGAGCCGTAAGGGTTCCACAAGAGAGTTCTCCTTACGAGTCGTGAGGATCTCGCAAATGTATCTTCTCCTTCGGAATCGTGGGGATCCCTAAGTGTGTTGTTCCTTTGTGAGTCGTAAGGATCTCACGCAGGTGGTTTCTCTTTACAAGGTCTAGAGGACCATATAAGTGTTTCTTAACGAGGTTGCGCCCTTTCAGGTTTTCACAAACACTCGCCGGTAGCCCTGCTGTTTTTACTCACGGAGCCCTTTCGGGTTTTCATCCGTGCCCATTTTGCTTGTGGACATACCGTTTTTTTTCTTCTCTTTTTTTTTCTTTTTTTCTTCTTCTTTTTTTTTTTTTAAACGAGGTCGCGCCCTTTCGGGTTTTCACGAACATTCGCCGGTAGCCCTGCTGTTTTTACTCACGGAGCCCTTTCGGGTTTTCATCCGTGCCCATTTTGCTTGTGGACATACCGTTTTTTTTATTCTCTTTTTTTTTTCTTTTTCTTTTTTTTTTTTTAAACGAGGTCGCGCCCTTTCGGGTTTTCACGAACATTCGCCGGTAGCCCTGCTATTTTTACTCACGGAGCCCCTTCGAGTTTTCATCCGTGCCCATTTTGCTTGTGGACATACCGTTATTATTATTATTTTTTTTTTATTTTTTTTTTAATGTCAGCCTGAAGATGCTGCGGGTTGGGAGTAGTTTAACGACGTTTCGGTCATTTGCAAGTTTTAGGACATTGCGGTCCGCCGTTAGTTTAAGGACGTTTCGGTCCGTTGTTAGTTTAAGGACGTTTCGGTCCGTTATCCAGTTTTAGGACGTAGTGGTCCGTTAGGCTTTCTCTATGAATGAGCATGATGCCCCCGGCGTGTCCATATTTTTCGGAGCATGCGGTTGTGGCGGGTTCACCTTCCAAATTTCGGACAACGCGAACTTGCCCTGTTGGTATTGGTCTTCAACCCAGTTTTTGAAGACGTAGCAGTCCTCGATAAGGTGACCTACTGTTTGGTGGTAAGGGCAATAATTAGGATTATTAACGTCGCCTGGCTGTAACGGACGTTTTGGATTCGGCAGATTAATGAGTCTGTTGCACACTGCCAGCTCGAACAGTCCCCTTGTTTTATCTTGCGGAAACGAGTAAGGACGTTTCAACTTTTCCTGGAGGGATTGCCGCTTGTTGCTTTGGCAAACAACCGGTCTAGGGTCACCTGATTGCTGGTGAGTGCTGGCGACGAGGGCCTTTTTTCCTTTTCTTTTATCCTTTTTGTTCGATCCTTTGTTTACGGGGCCGAGATTTTTTCCGAGTAGCATGCGATTGCACGGCTGAACGTTCTCGCGGCTTCTCAATTCCTTTATTTTTGAAATAGATTCCCCGAGGGAAGAGTTGGGGGTAGCTTCTTCGTCAGAGTCGCTTCCAAAGGTGATAATTTGTGATCCCTTGAAGTCGGCTATATGACAGTCGGCGGTGGCTCTTTTGCGCTCATCTATCGCATTTTTCCGATGTCCACAAGCTTCACACTTTGTCATGTCGAAGTGTCGCTTTTGAGCGACATACCCTTGCCACCAACAGTTAAAGGATTCGCAGTCTTCGGTAGGATGTATGATCTTCTGATGATATAAACAGAAGTTAGGATGCATCTCTATCTCAGAGAAAGGATTTTCTTCGGAGGGCGGTAGCTTCATTCCTACTGATAGAGCTTTGGCGAACCGTTTCTTCGTCTTGAATTTGTTTTTACCCGCAGTGTATGGCTTTTGATTTGACGGGAGTTCCTTGGTTCTTTCCAGTATGGCCATTTCATGCTCTTGATTGGCTTTTGCTTTCAGACGAATTTCATTTAGGAAGGCATCGATCAACTTGTCTGACGGCCGCGGAATTTCTGTTTCAGGGTCCGCCGTTGATTTCTCAGCGTAAGGATCCTCCTCATCATCCGTCAGTGAATGAGAAATCACATGACAAGTCGCTACGTAGTCTTCGGATTCATCCGATAAGTTTTCTCCATCGTTTTCATCCTCGACGAAAGAACAAGTTGCCCCCGGCGTGTCCGTCTTCTTTGGAGAGTGCGGCTGTGGGGGGTTTACCTTCCAGCTTTCAGACAGCGTGAACTTGCCTTGCAGGTATTGATCCTCGATCCATCCCTTAAAGACGAAACAATCCTCAATCGGGTGACTTACCGTTTGGTGGTAAGGGCAATAATTCGGATTATTAAGATCGCTTGGCTGCGACAGACGCTTTGGACTCGGCAGATTGATGAGTCTGTTACGCACTACCAGCTCAAACAGTCTCCTCGTTTTATTCTGAGGAAACGAGTAAGGACGTCCTAGCCTCTCTTCGAGGGATGGGCGTGGACGCACGTTGTTTTGGCGAGCGACCGGCTTTGAGTTGCTCGACTGTTGCTGAGCGTTGGCGACGATGATCGCTTTTCCTTTCTCATTTCGGGGATCGGGTCTTGGAGGAGACGGTCTATGGCCCATCTGGTCCATTTGGGCTAATTTGTCGATCAAGGCCTGAAAGGTGGTCGGCCTGAAGAACATCATGAATTGCGAGATGGTCGCTTGCGGATCGAGAGTGCCCACAAACATGCCTACCGCAGGTGCCTCTTCTATGCGTTGTTCGCATTTCGACCATAGGTTCCGCCATCGTGTTGCGTATTGGACCTACGTTTCGCTCGGCCTTATCCTGGCATTTATCAGTGCTGTTATCGGAGTGTGTTCACTAGCACTCGCGAATCTTTGTGTAAACAGCAGCTCCATCTCTGCAAATGTTTTGATAGAGTCGTTAGGCAGCTCCGAATACCATTCAAAGGCTGTTTCTGCTAAGCTGCCGACGAATTGACGTAGCAACAATTTGTCATCGCCTCCAGTATTGCCGCATAAGGCCCTGAATTGAGCGACATGCTGATGCGGATTCCCTGTCCCTTTATATACGTGGAATTTAGGGATCGTATATCCTGGCAGGTAACTGATTTGGTCATACCAGCTCGGATACGGTCGTCCGGTTCTAACAATTTGCCCAGCCGCTTCATTCGCCTGATGAACCCGGATCTGCTGAGCTATATATTCGTCTAGGTCAGCCTTGGAGATTGTCTCCTCTTTTGCTGTTGATAGAGCCGGCGGAGGATTTGACGCTTCTCCCCTGTCGTCTTTAAGGATGATCGGAGGATCTTCAGTAGGAGATTCCGGCTGTAACATCATCCCTACCATATCTTGGAAGAGGAGCGCCATCTGTTTTATGTTAGCCGCTTGCTCTGCAGCTTCTTTGTCCCTCTTTTCGAGGACTCTGCGTAAAAAGTCAGCGTCGGTTTCTTGTTCTTGACGCTCATCCGAAGACGTTTCAGAGCTTTCTTTTGGCTCAGTGAGTGCAGCCATTGTAGTCATCATTTCCTGAAGCTTTTGTTGTTGCTCCTGGGCTTTCATCACGGATCGGGTGAGCGGTCGGTGGCCCGTAGAAGTGCGGCTTTCATCCTTTCCAGAAGTCATATAAACAGTGTGCACCACCATGCCCCCAGACTTGGGGCGTTTGTGTTCAGCGCTTTTATGCTTCGCCATGTTCACAGGGGCTTTTTGCGGCCTCCTTTTTTGAGTGATTGGAGTTAAGGGAGCCGTTGTAGTGGGCACCCAAGTAGCTTTTGCTTTTTATGGTTTGACAGAGTAATCCTTCCCCTGCCGAACCTTCATCTTTTTCTGTCGTCGGAGGCAGTCTTGATCGATCACCGACTCTTGGACCCGTCGCCAGACTTTGTAAATTTTAGAGGACAGCCGTTGAGGGGGCTGCTCTAACTTCTTCTCTGGAGTATTCTCCATAGGTGAAGGAGTTCATTTCAACATCGCAGTAGGAGAGTTTCTGCGCACCTTGTTGAGCAGTTCAAAGCTGTTCTTGGTTGGAACAGCAGTATCGATCCCAACCATTAGAGTTGGACGAGTAAGTCCAGAGGGGGAGTTGCCCCCAGCCTTCCTAACTCGGCGCCAGTAGCGACGTCGAGCATGTCGTGCTGATGGAGTTGTTTCCACTATAGGGGTGACCTCCTCATGCCCCCTCTGGGCAGGGGAAGCAGCTTTGAGGACCTCGCCTGGAGCAGCAACCGGAATAGCCAGCCTTGTAAAAACCGACTTCTTGGAAGGAGGAGCCTTTCCAATAATTTCGTCCGCTTAAGCCGGGATGGCTATCCGCTTTGGGATGGCAGCTTCGGGTATTGCGGGCTTGTAGACGTTCTGGCCCAGTTTGTTGAAAACTGTGGTGTTGAAGTTGGGAGACCTGTTGAGAGGGGCCGCGGCAATGGTAAGCCGATCAAAGACCGACTCCTTTGGGGCTTCTTGCAACGTCATTGGGGCGTTGAAGCTCATCGATGGGAGCATGGTCCCGAAGAATAATCCAGCGGTGGCCTGAGTTACCTGTTCCACTGGCATAGCGAAGATGGAGGCCACTTGGGGCCCATAAGTCACTCCTCCAGCAAGGACGGAGCGAGAGTTGCAGTTGCAGGTAGTGCAGTTTGAAGCCATTGATCTTCTGTTTTCTGCACGGAGCAGGACACCAAATCTTAGTACCTCGAATCCACAGGCAACCACAGCAAACCGCGATTCGTTCGCGAACACGACACACGAAGTGTGGAGTGGAAAGAGGAAGAGGTCCCACCGGGCGTGCCAGAATCTGTTCCCCTCCGAACGGCGGCCTTGACGTTAGGACGTCTGTGCCTGATGTTCGGGGCAGATGCTATTCGGTTTTATCCGTTTCTCTCTCCGAAGATGCCAAGTTGATTTATGGCACCGTGCATCGGAGGTTTAGACGGATGCGGCCGATGTAGCAGACTTCGTCAGATTCCCCCTCAGGATGAGGGGTTTTTTGATTATGGGAACGCTCTTCCCTGCAGGCGCAAGCCCCTGCAGTTAATTACGCTACCGCCTCGCGGTAACAACTTTCTCCTTCTCCAGAATTTCACTTCGTGTCGCGTGTGTTCATTTTGTTTGTGGTTGCCCGTGGATTGTATACGGAGACTGAGTAATGCCGTCGTCCGTAGGACGTGGATTAGTCCAAATCCGTATTTACTTAGATTTGGGTTTGGTGTTTTCAGTTTAAGAATGCATTAGTCGCGTTGCGGCTAAGATCAACTTAAACGTTCGTCAAGGATACGTTAGTCCTGTTTTAGACTAAGATCGACTCAACGTAGTGATTAATTTAATGTATGGCCATCGGGACTCGTCACCTCTCTGACGTCGTTGAAGGATTACAACATGTATCAAAGGAGCTCGGAGATGTACCCTCGAACCAGAGTTGATTAGGAGTTTTATAATCCATTTGAATATTTAAAGATACGTTAGCCGTGTTTGGGGCTAAGATCAACTTAAACGTTCGTTAAGGATACGTTAGTCCAGTTTGAGACTAAGATCAACTTAACGGGACCGTTTAGATCCGATAAAAGAGCATTTGGGCTCTATTGTGCCAGTTTAGGGACATGGTGGTCCGATATTAGTTTAGGGACGTTTCGGTCCGATATTAGTTTAGGGACGTTTCGGTCCGACGCCAGTTTAGGGACGTAGTGGTCCGTTATTAGTTTAGGGACGTTTCGGTCCGATATTAGTTTAGGGACGTTTCGGTCCAATATTAGTTTAGGGACGTTTCGGTCCGTTATTAGTTTAGGGACGTTTCGGTCCAATGTTGGGTGTGTGGCCGTTGGGACTCGTCACCTCTTTGATGTCGTTGAGGAATTACAACGATGAATGTCAAAGGAGTTCGGAGATGTACCCTCGAACCGGTTGTGAATTGATTCAGGAGAACCATTTTGCTCAATCAATTTGATTTAAGGACTTATGGCCACGATTGGGTTAAGTCCAATTTTTATTTATTTTGGGCTTTGCTCAAATAGAATATTAATTCAAATAGGGCTCTGCCCTTTTATTGCTTTGCAATTTGATTTGGGCCAGGCCCTTTAAATAATGCATTGCATTTGTGCAGAGCATCAAGAATCTTTTAGATTCAAGAACAAAAGTGCAGAGCACTTTTGATCTAAATTTAGATCAAAGGAAAACAAGTTTCTCTCTTGTTTTTCCTTTTCTCAGAGAACCAAGGGTTCATAACAAGTGCAAGGCACTATTTTTATTTATTTATTTTTTATTTTATTTGTTCATTGAAGATTAATGATTTTTAGATCAATGATCTGTACTTCAGAGATTTTTCTCTTTTAAAAGGTTTTACCTTTTTTTTTGTTCTTCCAAAGTTCTTCAAGAATTCTCTCTGTTTTCTTTCTGATGTTCCTCATGATCAAATGAGGTTTGGGGTCCTTTTTATAGTACTCATAGATTAGTTGAATTTGTTAAACAGATCTTTTCTGAGTGATTTGGGGAATTTTCCCCACCGTCGGATCTTGGATCCAAAGGCACCTGTTTTACAGAAGAAATCTTCTTGTTTAAACAAGAACAGAAAAATATCCTTAAATCTTCACTCTGTTGTTGCGCAACTCACCAGCGTGTGACACGTGTCGCGCAGTGAGGCACTTGCGCAACAGCGCTTGCGCAACTGCGCAGACACGTGTCGAGCAGCGAGGCACTTGCGCAACAGCGCTTGCGCAGCTGCGCAGACACGTGTCGCGCAGCGGTGCGCTTGCGCAGTTGTGTTTGCGCGTGCGCTTGCGCTTGCGCAGGTGTGCTTGCGCAGCTGCGCAGACACGTGTCGCGTTGCCGTGCGCTTGCGCAGTTGAACGTTGCTTATGTTTTTTAAAGAGCCTTGCTCTGATTGGATGTACGGCCTTGGGCGTTGTGCTGCCGTGTCAACTTCTGACACGTGGCGCGTGTTGCGCGCAGCGCACGGGAACTGAAGCGTTACTTCAAAATTTGAATTTTCAAAATTTAAGCAGAGCCTTGCTCTGATTGGGGGAACAGACCCATGGGGTCCGGGTGTTTATACCATAGTTATCTAAATGTGTCCAATCCAGACTGCAATTATTTTTCTAAAGAATGAAAATATATTGCTACATTGGATTGAAAATAAAGATACCAGTTAGGAGTTGGAACCTTTTGCAATCCGTATCACTGCCTCGTAAGGATCATTTTTCCTATTCACACAACATGTCGTTCAATGAGAAATGCCCAAAAACCAGCCCTGCTGATTCATCAAACAAATGAGTAAGGGAAAACTAACCAACCAAATGTTCTAGCAAAGTCTGAACCGGTCCCCAACGGAATAAGCTGCAAAATCGGAAGAAATAAAGTTTAAACTCGACAACAATCTACAATGGAACAAAAGTCAAGAAGTTGTTAAGATAAATTATAGAAATACAAATAATCATAATTCTATGAGGCCTTCTTAATTTCATAATTCAAGTCGGATAGTTCAGTTAAAAGACAACTAAATAATTAGAAAACCATAATATTACTCACACCAAGCGTAGTTGAATGCTCAGATCCTTGGTCAATGGAAACGACTGGATTACCTTGCCAAAAGAAGCCATTAACTACCTGATTAATGGAAGTAAAAGCAATTAGAAAATAATATCGAAGCAATGAAATCTAACTGTCAAGTAATGTTGTGATGTGTTCCAGATTGAAATTGGAGGAATAGGGAAAAGAAGTTGACAGCAGAATATAGCCAACAATTACATGCAAAATTGTACTGAACCATGAGAAAAGCAACAAACTACTCTCGCAAGTTAACAAGTTATGAGGCATACATTACATTATGAAACATGCACCTTGAATAGGTCCTTGACGGCTCCATTTTTCATCATCGTATGTTGGGTTCCTGACCCAGTAACATGCCAATTTTATAAAACTTTAATTAATCTGGAAAGTATTGTTCTGTTTTCAATCTCCTCATGGCCATTACACAAGTACTCAACCCTTTGCCCTCCTCATAATATAACAAATTTGACGTATTCTGTGTCAATGTTATGTCCTGTTTGTTTATGTGCTTTGTGGTGTCCATTTTTGTGTCCATGTTCATGCTGCATAAATTTCTTTGGAGTGTATTGCAAAATCAAGCATCTACAGCAAATCTGTCCATCGCACCCTTACCCTCTCCCATTTTCTTTTAACTTAATTTGTTGAAAGCATTGGGGCTGTATATATATTCCTTCAAAATTTGTGTGTATATTCCTTCAAAATTTGTGTTTACGTTGGTACTTCTACACATTTCCTTCTGTTCAAATCAAGTATTAACTATAGACCCTCTAGTAAGAAGGGAATCTTTGGGCATGGATATGTAGACACTAATACTTCCAGTCCAGATAATGCCTGCATAGTATTTTTGTAGACGATAAACAATGCAGCTAGGATAGAAGGTCAGTTATCATCCAAGATTCCTCACCAAAATATATGTGACTCCTTATCATATGTGAACCTAAGGATTTCATAAAATTATCAACAAGAGAACGCATTCCTTCTAAACTTTGACTTCCTATATAAGTTATATCCTTGCAGAAGTCGAGCACTATAAGATTTCTTAAATTGTCCATGTTAAATCTCCTAAACCGCACATGCAGCACATCATCTGGTATAAGCATAACCTACCATTTAAGTTTGCCTTGCGTCATATTATCAAAGATTTTTGTTTATAATTTGATATTTCGGTAATAAAAAGATAGCAATCTTACAATGCAATGTTTTAAATGTCGGTTTTGGGAAAAAAACAATACAGATTTGCAGAATTATTTCGGTTACCGATATTTGGTAAATGTCGGCCGATATTTCGTGATGCTGCCGTTTTACCCAACATTTTCCGATATGTGGTGAAACTTTTTTGGGTAATTTTCTTTCAGGTTTTGAGCTTTGGGATTTGTATATTAAATAATTAATAGGCGGCCGCCCTACCACTGAGTTATTGAGTAAGATATAAATTTAATAAAACTAAATCTGTATAAGTTAATATTTTTTCAATAAAATAAGTTAATAAATGATGTTTATATTACAAAAATGTTGCACCCGATATTTGATAAAACCACCGGACATTTCACGATATCCGATATCCGACATCAAAATCTTCATGCCGACATGACACCGACATCCGATATTCATCTGAAATTCATAACATTGTTACAAAATTAAGCATATCCAAATTACAAGTACCAAAACCCATATTGAATTTCTAAAATGCACATCATCTAGGGTAAGCATTTACGCAACATTGATCATATCATAGTTTACTTGGTATATAGAGCTAACTTATTCAGGGGGTGTTTATCATCTTGCAACTAAAAGCAAACTAGTGAATGTTTAGTGTTTGGAGCAGTAAAACAGGGACACTTAGGTAGCTTGCTCATAAAATCTAGGTCTTCAGGGTTTTAAAGCTCTCAACAATCTACGAGAGATAAAATGGAAAAACGATAAAAGAGGAGAATATTTTATGAATACTTTCACTGTCCAGCAATAATAAACAGCAGGAAAGGACAAGGCGTTGTCAACAGCGCAAAGGCGTTGCGCCTCAGGCGCAAGGTGCAACCGGGCTATGAAGTGCGTTTCTTGAAACTTCGAGGTGCTGTGCAACGATGAGGCGTGCGCTTAGGCACTCCAGACGCGCGCCTCACACCAGCCTTGCGCCTCATGTGAGGCACACACCTTGTTGTAAGTGGCTAGCTGTAAACGGGTTGAATGGGTTTAGCTACTGGGCTATTTTTAACAAACCCGAACCCAAAACATAAAATTAAGTGGACATTGAGTAACGGTAACCCGAGGAGAATACCCTGAGAGAGCCATGGTTTCTCTCGTTTGCAAGTTTGTCGCCGGCTAGGGTTTTTCGGGTTCGGCGGCGGCTCGCCGGTGGCTCCTCAAGTTCAGCGGCGGCTAGGGTCTCTATCTTTTTCTCGGGTTCTCTTCTTCTCAAGTTATAGTTTCTTCTCTTCTCAGTTACAACCCAAAACATAAAATTGAGGTACAGCTTCTCCTCTTCCTCCCCTTCTCTTTTTCCTTTATAACGTTATTGGCGTTGGATTTTTGAGTCTCAAGTTAAATTTTTGAGTAGGAATATACTGTGATTGTTTTTATCTTATTACAAACTTGTGCACTTCACATACTCGGGCACGCGCCTCAGGCGAGTGCCTTGCGCCTTGGACGCATTATACCCTTTGAGCCTCACGATGTGCCTTACGCATTGACAGCACTGTTTAAAGAGAACTAGTGCATGTAGAAATGTTCCAAATATATTAGGACTGGACGAGAAGAAAGAAGAGGTAACACCAATGTAGCTTACTTTGTTCAACTATCTTGAAACTACATTTTTTCATCCTCTTTATGCAGCTTAACAGGGCAAAGAGAAAATTGTTAGTTCATAGTGCTTGTGCCGTGATGACTACAGCGTTTGCGGAATCAAAAACTTTAAATTTTATTTGAGCACTACCATCTATAACACTAGAAATCGAATCCAAACACTAAACTAAACAAAACCAAGGAGTTAATCTACTTGGATGAGGACTACAATCTTTGAAGACGTGTCTTTCGGGTCTTTTGTGATTCTCTTCTTAAGCTCTTAGGGTTGTGGGATCAAGCTTGCAAGGTAATCACCCTACGCCGAAGATGATCCATCTGAGGATGCAGGTTCAAGCTTTAGCTTCTAGTAACAAGCAAAGAAACAACCACAGATCAAGGTTTGCTAAGACTTGATTCTTAGAGGTGTAGTATTGGTGTAATGAATCTCTTCCTTTTTCCTTAAAAACTCTATAGAGCAAATGAGGAAGAAGATGAATAACTCAAGAAATGGTTAGCAAAAAAGATAGGTCATAATATCCCACCCTTATCTCTTTATGTCTTCATATATTTTAAAACATATATTTGTGAGTGGGTTTGTGACTCACTAGTGTGAGTCACAAGCCCACACACATCCAAACCAAACTAGAAGAGATAAGAGAATGGGAGAAGCCACCTCACAAGGGTACACATATACATACATATATAAATATATATATACACATATATATACACAACCATTTATATCCGTATTTATAATAAATACGTATACCCGTATTTTTACCTAAATACAAATACTGTATTTGTATCGAAAATACAAAATATGCGTATTCATATTAAGAAAGAAATACATGTATTTGTATCAAGACACAAATACCCGTATTCATACAAATACATGTATTCGTATAAATACCGTATTTGTGTTAAAATACAAATACCCAAAAGAGAGCAATATAATACTAGTTCCAATTCTGGCTATCTTTCAAAGCTACCAGTATTACCAAAATGTCCGATTAAAGCACGTGTATAAAATACACGTGTATCGAACACCCGAACGTATAAAAATACGCATACTACACCGTTTCGCTTGAACCGGGAAACTCTCTGTGTGAGACTCTAAAAACTCGACAATAACTAGCAGTGGGTTTAACCACAAATACGTCAGTGACACTAGCTGTACGTAACGGCTATTCAGGTATCTGTCGAAAGAAAGGCTGGCAAGCAAACTCTTCTGTATCCCTACTGAGCCTAACAGTGACAATCTATATACAGTCCGGCCTGTTCGTCTGAGAGTATAGCATATCAAGTCTAAGGGGTGGAAAACGTCAGACCCCTAATAACTTGATAAGCCGTGTCGATGTGGCTCAAGACCATCTGAGAAACTATCGATCAAACCATCGGTAAATCTCAACTGTTCTGGCCAGGGTCTTACGGTTTCGGCCAACTGTACACATCGCGACATCGACTCCCTATACCGGGAGAGACGAATCCCCGACAATTGCTCACTACCTCCATGTGGCTCGAAACTATATCCAACTAAAACCTATTTTCAAGACTTCTTTGAACCATGGTATGGTAGTAATCAAAGCACAGTGGGAACTCACACAAGACAACTGACGATCTCAGGTCGACAGACTAACATGTACTAATGTCGCCTGAGAGCTGCTATCTGACATTAGGTATAATACCATCCAGCAACTCCCGGCGAGTCTGTCCATTGTAACTCATAACCTTATGATCACATGTATACTATCTTTGGTGCCGTACACCAATGGCTATGGAACCGGCCATCTTCCCTGATGGAAATAAGAAACGTATACACTAGTCTGCTCTAAAGTATCGATGCCCAATCTTGATAATCCTACGATTAGGAACAATTTTCAGGATGTGCTTATAGACTACACAACCCCCACTAGTATGATTGTCATCATAACGCTAGTAGTCAAGCGAAAATCCTACAGGCTCTATCAACATATATTAGCGATATGTAAAAAGAAACATATACACATATGTTAAGATAGATACAAATCCGAAAGCACATTATCATATCGAGCAAGACTATCGAATACATACATATATATCTCAAGCATCCAAAATGTAATATACAATCACGTACTATATAATAATAGCATCTAGAGCATATATACCTAACAATCTCCCACTTGCACTAAAGTCATGTATTGGCGTATCGCAGACCTATTATCTCGAATAGCCTCTCGAACTGTGTCTGAGGGATGGCCTTGGTGAATGAATCTGCAGTGTTGTTCTCCGTATCTACTCTCCGCACCTCGATCTCCTGACGGTGATGCCGTCTTAAAGTATGTCTGGATTTCTGATGGACCATGGTTCCTTCGCTATAGCAATAGCCCCGTTGTCACAATACAAAGGTATTGGACCAACAATGGACGGAACCGCCTGAAGTTCAGAAATGAACTTTCTCATCAAGACTGCCTCTTTTGCGGCATCGTTAGCAGTGATGTACTCAACCTCTATCGTTGAGTCTGCTACAGTGTCCTGTATGGAACTCTTCCAACAGATCGTCCCTCCGTTGAGGGTAAACACATAACCCAACATGGATTTAGAGTCATCCTTGTCACTCTGGAAGCTAGAGTCTGTGAATGCCTTGACCTGGAGGTCTCCATTGCGTATACTAAGAACAGTTCTTTAGTCCTTCTCGGGTACTTTAGAATGTTCTTTACGGTTATCCAATGTTTCTTCCCTGGGTTCGACTGACTTACCACGCTGAGTGCGTAAACTACATCTGGTCTGGTACATAACATTGTATACATTATAGATCCTACCGCTGAAGCGTAGTATATAATGCTCATGCGAGCCCTCTTCTTATCGATCTTGGGAGACATCTCTTTGAAGATGATGATTCCGTGACAAGCGGGTAAATTACCGTGCTTAGAATCTTCCATACTAAATCTCTTTAGTATGGTGTCAATATACCTTGATTGTGAAAGTCCCAACATTCGTTTAGATCTATCACGATAGATCTTAATCCCCAGAATGTACGAGACATCACCCAGGTCTTTCATGGAGAGCTTCTGTAACAAGCTTTTGACCGATTGTAGCATAGGAATATCATTTCCTATCAAGAGAATGCCATCCACGTACAAAATGAGTAATACCACGGTTTTCACTACAATTTTCTTATAAATGCATGGTTCATCTACATTTTTGATAAAGACAAATTCCTTGACCGTCTCATCAAAGCAGATGTTCCATCTCTGTGATGCTTGCTTTAATCCATAAATGGATTTAAGCAACTTGCACACTTTTTCGCT
This sequence comes from Agapanthus africanus, assembly GCA_030015575.1. Taxonomy (NCBI): domain Eukaryota; kingdom Viridiplantae; phylum Streptophyta; class Magnoliopsida; order Asparagales; family Amaryllidaceae; genus Agapanthus; species Agapanthus africanus. Next base: position 887,292,661 of record JASDDO010000024.1, on the reverse strand, counting down.
GCTCCCACTTTCTATGAAGCCCTCCGGTCGGTCTATATAAACACTTCTACAAACTTCCATTCCGAATAACAGTCTTTACGTCCATTTGCCAGATCTCATAGTCATGAAAGGCAGCAATGACAAGTAGGATCCGAATGGATTTAAACATAGCCGCTGGAGAAAAGGTTTCATTATAGTCTAAACCTAGTTTTTGACGAAACCCTTATGCTACAAATCTAGCTTTATAGGTTTCAATCTTTCCATCTGCACCGATCTTTCTTTTGAAGAATCATTTGCAGCCTACGAGTTTTATCCCTGGAGGTGCAAAGTCCAAAATCCAAACTTTGTTGGGGTACATGGATTCCATCTCGGATCTCATACCATTCAGCCACTTCACCGAGTCTTTGCTCGTGATAGCCTGCTGAAAACTAGTAAGCTCATCATCATCGATGATGCAATCCTCTCGATCTCCGTCTACAAGAAAACCGTAGTATCTCTCGAGCGAATGAGACTGCATACTAGATTTGTGGAGTAGCGTAGGTACGTCCGGTTCTATTGAAGTCTCGGGTTCCACTAAACTTTCAGTAATAGTTTGTGGTTATGAAATTTCTTCCAGTTCTATTGCACTCGTACTAATTTCTTTTTCAAGAAATAGAGTTTTCATAAAGCGGGCAACAAAAACCTTTTGTTCCTCAGCGTAATAGAAACAATTGCCTCTTGAATTCTTTGGGTATCCCACAAACCTACACAATACTGAGCATGCCTCGAGCTTGTCCGGATGATACTTTTTGACAAAAGATGGACACCTCCATATTTTAAGATGCTTAAGACGGGGTTTCTTTCCACTCCACATTTCATATGGAGTGGTGGGCACAAACTTAGTAGAAATTTTGTTCAATAGGTATGCAGCAGATTCTAGTGCAAAACCCCAGAAAGATAGCGACAACTCAGCATTGCTCATTATGGAACGTACAATATCAGGCAAGGTGTGATTTCTTCTTTTTGATACACTGTTAAGTTGTGGAGTGTATGGAGAAGTAAGCTGAGAGAGAATTCCACTCTTTTAAATATTTCACAAATTCGGTACTCAAGTATTCTCCATCCCGATCAGATCGAAACATCTTGATACTTTTTCCTGTTTGTTTTTCCACTTCGTTCTTATATTTCTTGAATTTCTCAAAAGTCTCGGATTTATGTTTTATCAACAATACATGAACATACCTTAAGAAATCATCGGTAAAAGTGATGAAATAGGAATAACCACTTCTTGCATGTGTAGACATCGGACCGCACACGTCGCTGTGTATGAGTCCCAGAAGCTCGGTGGCTCTTTCTCCGTGTCTAGTGAACGGAGTTTTGGTCATCTACCTTTAATACATAATTGACAAGTTGCATAGCATAGATATTCAAACGAATCTAAGTATCCATTTTTATGTAACTTAGTTAATTGTGTTTCGTTGATATGACCTAGTCTACAATGCCATAAGAAAGCTAAATTTGATTCTGAAGTCTTTCTTTTTAGTGTATTTTGGACGTTGAAAACTTGATACTGATTGAGTATGTATATTCCGTTATCTAGGGTACCCGACCAATCATTTCATGATTTAGATGAATATTTATAACATTGCTTTCAAATGCAAAAGTATATCCTTCATTAGATAACAAAGATATAAATATAATATTGCACATCATGCTGGGTACACAAAAGCAATTTCGAAAAACCAAAATATGTCCACTCATCATCCCGAGGTGATATTCTCCCACTGCAACAGCATCCACGCTTATTTCGTTGCCAACTCGTAAGATCATATCACCTTTCCCCAAAACTCTACGGCTTCTCAGCGCCTATAAAGAATTATTGATGTGAGATCCTACCCAGGAAGTAGAGTTAACAGAGAAACAATTTTTAATCACGAACACACTTGAAACCGAAACCACAACTTGCTTTGTGTCTTGATTCTTAGCTTTTAAAGCCCGGCAATCTTCTTCCAGTGTCCCTTCTTGTGACAGTAAAAGCACTCATCCTTTGTTGCTTGTGTTCCTCCAGTCCTTTCCTTTCCCTTCCCCTTCCCCTGCACCTCATAAACACAACCTTTCGGTTTAGTGGGAGCCTTCATCTTTTCCTTGGCCTTAGACTTGGATTTAGAGGTAGAAGGGAACCCAACAAGTAGAGTCTTCCTGGATTTCTTCAAGGTGCCCTCTGCAGTTCTCAATATATTGAGTGTTAGGAATATGTATGTCCTAGAGACCATTATTGTATGATATAGTGGATGCTTGGACATATATATAGAAGACTTTCTTGCTCGACATGATAGTATGTTATCTGGTTGCTCTTTATCTTAACATGTACACTTGTATTATTATACTGACTCTCTTATACATGTTGATAAAGCCTCTAGGATGTGGACTTGACTACCAAGACTATGATGCAGATCATACTAGTATGGCTTGGATAGTCCATAAGCACATCCTTTAATAATTCTTAGTCGAGAGGATATCGAGACAGGATATCGATATTCCAGAGTAGACTGGTGTGTACGTTTCTTGACCCTGTATAGGACGACGGTTGATCCCACAACCATTGATGTTTGACATCAAAGATTGTACACAGGTGCTCATTAGAAAATGGATACACCGAACAGGACTCGCCGAGAATTCTTAGATAGTACCATACCTATCGTCAGATAGCATTTCTCTAATGATACTGGTACAGGTTAGTCTATAGACCCGAGATCGTCATAGTGTCTTGTGCAGTTCCCACTGTGCTTTGATTTCCTCCCTACCACGGCTCAAAAGAGTCGTGCAAACAGGTGGATTTTGGGTACAGTCCCGAGTCACATGGAGCCAGTGAGCAATAGGAGGGGTTTCGTTTCTCCCGGTATTGAGAGTTGATGTTGCGCTATGCTCGATTAGCTATAACAGCAAGTCCCTATCCAGGGATGATGAGATTTACTGGTAAGTGTTATCAGTAGTTTCTCGAACCGTTATGAGCCACACATCACATCGGCATGACTTATCAAGTTACTGGGGGCTGACGATTCCACCCCTAGACTCGATATGCAACATATCAGACGAAGAGACCGGACTGTACGGTAAGCGTTACTTATAAACTTCATGGGAGTTTGGACAAGCTTGCTTGTTGATCTTCTAATCGCTCAATACCTGAGTAGCCGTTACGTCCAGCTAGTACCGCTGACGGCTTGTGGGTAACTGTTGTGATCATTACTTACTGCTGGCGTATTGACGAGTCTTTAGTGTCCTATACTGAGGTTTCCTAGCTCAAGCGAAACGAAGTAGGGCACATATGCTGATATGTGTGGGAGTGGGAGCCTGATTAAATACGAGTATGTGATGCCGTATTTTAATCTGGCGATATTTGATATCGGTTAGGTTACATATGATATAATACGATTATTGAATCAAGTGTTGATTTGATAATATGATATACATATAAATGATATTAGTCGGTTATATATGATATAATCGGATTATTAAATCAAGTGTTGATTTAATAATTTGATATATATATTTATATTTGATATATTTATATATTAACTAATATTAATGCTCACTAATTATTTTCTTCTATTAATATATATTTGTATATATATGTGATATATATATATATATGTATATGGATTATCTATTTTGGAAATAGATATATGAGGTGGAAAATGAGGAGATTTTTTACGCATGGGTGAAGCATGGCTCAAAACATTTGTTTATTAGTTTGTGAACACTATTGAAGTATGGTTGATTTCTGTATTGTAAAATATTCCATGCTTCAATAAGTGAGATGATAATTAAGCCATTCTTCATATGCTCATTTTTTCATTTTGCTTGCTCTCTCCATTTACTTCTCCTTCCTCCAAGCATTAACCCTCACATGAGTTGTGAACCCTAAGGCTTTTGAGAATTCTTAGTGAGCCAAAACTCCTACTTCATCAACCACTTTAAACTAGCACTTTAGAATAGGTTGTTTCATCCACTAATAATTGATTAGTGAAGAGGTAGCTTAACCTAGAGAAACTTCAAGGTGGATCATCTTCGGCCTTGAAGATCGCAAAAGGAAGCTCGATCCTTTCTTCAAGTGGAGCCAAGAGGAGTCGTAGGGACTACTACTCGGAGCTTTAGAAAAGGACTTGGTCTACAAAGGTTGTAGTCCCCATCACTTAGAGTAGATCTTATCTTATCATATGTTAAACCCTAATACTCTAGTTAAATTCTAGGTTAATGTAGTTCAGCACCTCAAGATTTTTAAAATTGCATACTTGATGCTGGTATTAACCTAGTGGTGGTGCTAAGACACTTTTATTGAGTTCTGGAAGTGCAACTTCCGTTCGTTGCATATTGAAATTCAATATGAACTGGGCATAGGTAGAGAGTAAGGACTATAGAACTAAGTCAGTATATAACTCGTTCTCCAACATGGTCCCGAGGTCTGCGAGCTCCACAATGAAACTGATCATCTTTAGGACATGGTCCCCGAAAGATGAACCGATAACCAACCCCGCCTGAAATAATTTTCTCGAGATCTCGTATCTTACGATACGAGATTACTCTCCATATAAATCCTTGGTATAGAGGAAGATAGAAGATAGATCCATCTTCTCGTGCCGCTTTTGATGTTCATAATCCATGGAGGCAAACACGAGGCACTTGGCTTTTGCACAATCAAGATCCCAAGTCTTACGGACCTCGATGTCCGCGACTGTGGAATCAAGACCTGGGCCAGCAAGGGCTTTTAGTCGTAAGGACATATGCCACATTGTTATAAGTAAAGGCCGTTTGGACATTTCGTTGCCAATTTTTATAATTCGGCTATGTCGATATGTTTTTATCTAGCAGCAACTTAAGTCCAGTCATGATGGTCGCTGCAAGTATGAGAAAGAAGAAACACTCAGCATATGCTCTTGCAAGATTAGATTGGTTATTAGTTTATCTAAACATGATGACTCCCACTGTTTCCTCGAACTCTCCTTCAAATCCTAAAAGTAAAATTAGTCGGGATTAATCACCCCCTACAAGTTCGCTTATCTTTCAGCCATGCCAGTGTTGGTACTTCGGAAGGAGGTCCCCCGTGCTTTCACACGGACCCAATTAAATAACCCCGTTTTCCCATAGGCATAATCCCGTAAATACCTTTCTAGACACCTACTTGACAAGCTAATTGTAAAGTGAACCTTTCCTGAAAAGTAGCTGATACTCACAGTAGGATCAGGACCTAACTATCATTGCGTGATAATTTTGAAGGAACCCAACCAAAACTACCACACTCAAGAAGGTATACAACACTAGCAAGTTTCCCTTATGTTTGAAACTCTGAAAGTTCCTAGTGCCCTCGCCGCTAACCCGCTGCTAATGCGGAATTCAAAAATGAAAATTTTCGTGGCACTAGAAACCTAAAACCAAGAATCTACTCCCAAATACCTAAACTAGCAAGCACAAAAGGTAGAAATCACAACCTTTGTAGCGTCTTCTTTTGCTCTAATTGGGTTGGACTCTAGCATGCTCTCAAGAGCTCCGGAACGCGCTTACAAGCCGGTCTTCCTTTGCCGAAGATGATCCATCCAAGGGAATCCAGTTCAAACTTCAACTTCATCAACGAAGTAACTAAAGATCCTAGGTTGCTAATCTAGGATGTTTAGTGATATGTGGGAGTGTTCTAACATTTTTCTCTCTTTATCTTCATGATTCTAGGGTTGAAAATCAAGGAGCCATGAAAAAGCGAAGCTAAATGGTAGAATGAATAAAATCATGCACAAATTCAAGCATGCTTGATTTCTTTTGTTAAAAGAATTTTTCCATTTAAAATTACAACCATGCTTGAATAGCGTGTTCATTTGCCCATACCCTCCACCATTTCTCTTTTCCACCTCATTTCATAATTTCTATAAAAAGAAATTCTTAGAAATGAGGTGTCATCTTCTAGAAGTATTCTTGTATAAATACAAGAATACGTCCCCGTAAATACATGCACGTATTCGTATCAAAATACGAATATCCAAGAGATAAAAAATACAATGAACATAATACTAAAATATACATATCAAAATATATATATATATATATGTATGTAAATTATTAAATCAAAACTTGATTTAATAATCTGGCTTAATCCTAAGCCGGCTAGCATTATTATCCACCCGATTAAAGTTTGTGTGGCTAGCACACATACCTAATCGGAACCCTGCACATATCAATATACGGCCACTGCATCATTTTACCTGAACCGGGAAAACCCTCCGTGTAGGACTCTAAAGACTCGTCAATACGCCGGCAGTGGGGTTCACCACAAGCACGTCAGCAGCACTAGCTGAACGTAACGGCTACACAGGTATTAAGCGAAAAGAAGGTCAACGAGCAAACTCATTTGTACCCCTACTAAGCCTGTCTGTGACAATCTCCGTACAGTCCGGTCTCTTCGTCTGAGATAATCATATACCGGGTCTAGAGGATGGATAACGTTAGACCCCTACTAACCCGATAAGTCGGGCCTGTCTGAAACTCATCACCCACTGAGAAACTACTGATATCACATCAGTAAATCTCACCCACCTTGGCCAAAAATTTCTGGTGATGGCTGACCCAACACAGCACAATATCGACTCTCAATACTGGAAGAGACGAATCCCTGACGATTGTTCACTGCTTCCATGTGGCTCGGGACTGTACCCAACTAAAACCTGTTTGCACGACTCCTTTGAGCCGTGGTAGGATAGTAATCTAAGTACAGAGGAAACTCACACGAGACAAATGAAAATCTCAGGTCGAAAGACTAACATGTACCGATACCACAAGAGAACTTCCATCTAACAATAAGTATAATACAATCTAGAAGTTCTCGGCGAGTCCGTCTGGTGCTCACCTCCGGTGAGCATATGCATACTATCTTAAATGACTTAACACCAATGGCTTGTGAGATCTTGCCACCGCCCTTCGTCGGGGTCTCGAAGCATATAAACTAGGCTAATCCGGAGTATCGATATCCAGTCTCAATACTCTCTCGACTAGGGATATTTAAGGATGTGCTTATAAACCACCCAGCTCCCATATATATGATCGCCATCATAATACTGATAGTCAAGCAATAATCCTACGGGCTTTATCAAAACGTATACACATAATGATAAAGACAAACCAGATATCATACTATCATCTGGAGTAAGATTGTTCTACATGTATAGGTTCTCGTTCAATTATCATAATCGCCTGCTTGCAATTACAATAATTACCTTGAAGGCATAATATCCAACAATCTCCCACTTGTACTCAAGGTTAATTATTGCGGTATCGAATACTCACAGCTCGTGTGCTACTGAATACCCAACATCTCTACTAGTCAATTTCTCAAAACTCGTTCTGAGAAACTTACGTGTTCGAGAAATAGCCTCAGTAAGTGGATCGGATCCAATATTTCTATCTTTAACTCTCTATATCTCAACTTTGCGGAGAACGACCATCTCCCAAAATGAGAGATTCTTGTCTTCGAACTTGTCTAAATATCTGATAGGACATTTTTCATAACATGAACACCAAATCCAACAAGCTTCTTAGACTGTATCCATTGCTGATGTAATCAGCACCCAGCGCCATGACCACCTCAGTATCCTGCTTGGAAACCTATCCAACATACTGCACCTCAAAAGAGTAAAACTATTGACTCTGACAGCCACTCTGTCATCCAAGCCACCTTGAAAACCTGAAATGATAACTGCCTCCTTCGGAAGGCTGTCGTTGCCATATACCAAGAACATCCTATTATTTTTATAACCGCCTCTTAATATTTCTCCAGGATTGGATTAATATCCACTTACTACAGCAAGTGCAAAAAGTAACATCCAGTCTGGTACATGATATTGCATGATTGACTCAATTGCCTAAGCAAATGATATGTCATTCATGCCAGTACCCCTCCTCATCAATCTAGAAGATTTCTCTTTAGAGAGGAAGACTCCATCACCTGCGGGTAGACTACCATGCCAGGAGTCGTCCATTCTATTCTAAACTACTTAGAATGGTGTCCAAGTACCCCGATTAGGAGCACTTCCCAAATCTAGATCTAAAACCATAAATCTAATTACCAGAATCCTTGATATATTGTCCATATTCTATGTAGAGAAACACCTGACTGATCGTAGTATAAAAACATCACTTACTATCAGGAGCATGTCATCCAAATATCAGGACATCACTCCCTACTGCCTTCTTACCATGTCCATCTGTTGTTCCGACGAAGTCAAAATATTTGACTTTTACATCAAACTAAATGACCGGTTCTGCTCTCCTTGCTTTAGTCTATAAATAGACATAAGCAACTTGCTCACCACACTTCCGCTGCTCCCACTGATTACAACCACCCTCTGGCAGGGTCATATACGCGTGCACTTCTAAAACTAATTTAGAACGACGTTATAGTCATCTACCTGTCAGATCTCATAGTCAAGGACAACAGTGATAAACTTGGGTTATCTAAACCTCCCTGTCACCATCTTTAAGGAAACCGAAATACCTTTTGGGTGGTTGAGGCTACCCACTAAAATTGCGGAGTGACTAATAAAATGTCAAATCCAATTGAATCTCCAGGTTCTACTAAATTTTTAGTAACCGCTTGTGGTTCTGAAATCACTTCCAGTTCTACCATACTCCCACTTGTTTCTTTTGCAAAAATATTCCTTTTATAAAAAGGTGGCAAGTCAAGAACAAATCAACTTTTGATCTTAAAATGGTAAAATTTAAACGCTTGCTAAATGCCTAAAATAACCCACAAACTGCTATTACTGAAGAGTGCCATGAGTTTATCTGAATTTAGCTTTTAAATATAAACCGGATAACTCCATATCTTAACATCCTCAAGATATGCAACTATTCTATGTCCACATAGAATCAAATGCACTAATTTAATTGGAATCAGATTCAAAAAATCATGCAGCTGTTTCTTATGCATATTGACAAAATGGAAGAAGGCCATGCATCATCACCCATCAAGGAGCGCACCCACGGATGAGTAACCTGAGAGAGAAGCAAGTTCTCAAATGTATTACTTACGACGGAATACCTAGTATAAGTATCTACACTTTCGATCACCTCGAAGAATCCTGATACTTGCAACGTATAGTTCTCTACTTCATTCTTATACCTATAACTTCTCGAAATTTTGGACCTTGTATTTCAACGAAATGCATGTCTAAAACCAGAGAAGTCAAAGTAAACAGAATATAGTACGAGTACCGACCCTTTGTCCTAATAGACATCGGACAACATGCAATACTTTGTATAAGTCCTCTGAGCTTAATAACTCAAACCCTGTGCGTCGTAGGTTGAAAACTGTGGTATGATTAAAAAGAATTACACCGTTATTAAATGCACTTTACCCAATCAACTGATATAGCTAAATGTCATAAACATAATTTCAAAAGGTTATAACTCACTTTATAAAATAAACGTACAGATATATCAGCTTGAAATTGGTGCATAACGGATATTCAGCATAATATTTATTGTTAGGCAAAAAACACAGGTGATTTCCTCAAATATCACTAATTATAAAGATTTCTGACATTGAGGATTTAATCATCTAATTCCCAATATTCTACTCCCACTTAGCATGTGTAACGCCATACAGATATGAGAATCAAGTCCGGTAAATACATACCCTGAAGTCGGAATCTAACTAGGAAAACAGTTTTCAATTAATACCACACAGTAAAACTGAAACATAAAAATATTTCGAGGGGATGGCTGGGTATTCCTAGTAATGCCTCTTCCACTATCCAGATTCATGACGGTAGTCGTAATTTTCTTTTCCTTCAGTTCAATCCCTTTATATGTCTCTACATCTTTAACTTCTGTACACCATACTTAGGCTAATTGGTTTTCTTCCTTCCCTACTTTTCGACACCTGCCTAAGGTTTGGAAGAAGACTATCCAATAAGCGTAACCGGTGTACTCTCCTAATACAAGGAGCTCTCGCAATCTAAGAGAAGGTAAAGTGAAAAGACCACCGAATAATCCTATTCAATTTCTTCAGAACCGGAATTCATTCTCGAACTGAAACAAGATTCTTCGAGTTTGTATGTAACCATACGATGGAATACTCAAGCAATATGAATCTTCGTAGTGATACGAAGTGTTTTAGAGAAATGCAAAGGGAAAGTAGGAGTGGCAGGGATATATGCGACTTTGTCGTGAATCATGACAATCCTAAGCCAAAGTGTAAGAAGGTTTGGTTAAGTTGGTTCATGAGTTTTAGTTTAAGGTAAGTCATGGTCGCTATTACCAGACAGAGAAAAGAAACACTCAGCGTACACTCTAAACTAGATTAGATTAGTTAATCACTTTATCTAATTAGGATGGTTCCCACCGTTTTCTCGAATTCTTCTTCAAATCCTAAAAAGAGAATTAGTCAGGATCATCTGAAAATCACCCGAGGAGTAATACCTACTCATCAGTGGGAATCGGAACTCAATTATCATTATGTGATAATCTTGACGGAAACTGACCAAAATTACCACATTCCATAAGGTATGCGCAAACTTGGCAAGTTTCCCTTATATTTGAAACTCCCGATATAGATTTTTGTCCCAACCGACTTATTACCTTGGCAAAGGTCAACAAATCATAAGTCACAAGTCAAGTTCAACTCATCATTATCCTGGATTACATCAGACCCATCCGTATGACCCTTAGCAAAGGTCAACAAAGTCACACGACCGTCATAAATAATCGCATCATTATACAGCAGAAAAGTATCACAGAGCTACCAAACACTACACCTCGGCAAAGGTCAACAAACGTAGCACGAATACTAAGCAATATTAATTTGAAATGATGGAGGGCTACGACTGGATTTTGGCGAAAAACCTTTAACGTAATGAACTTGATATTGTTAAAGACACTCGAGTGGCTTTGAAATGGAGTGGTTTAGGCTCCGCTTTTAAAACTAGTAACATAAACTTTGGCTTAAGAGCGAACTCCCCGTGAAGAGATCAAAACTCTTACCTCATATAATGAGGTGCAGGATATTCGTAACTGAATACCTATATGCAAAGTAAAAGAATACGACTATGGTTTTGAAGAGAACCGAGTAGTTTTAAAAATTGGTTCCGACAACATCATTTAGGTTCATTTTCCTTGCATTAATCAGAATTAATGCAGTACCATCAATTAATCATATCATGCCAGAGAAGAAACGAAAATAGGCATGCACATATATGCCATCCGCATTCGCCATAGGATCCCGGGTTTTCACCGTAAGGTTACTTAACTTACGACAAGGCAAGGACAGAACCAGCGCGGATACAAAACATATATAACGTCTACAAAATATATATAGTATATATAAACATTCGTCTCATGCATGATAACAAGCAACATCATAGAACCATCATAGCAGATGCAAACACATAATGGAAATGCGGATAATCTAGGAAAAGAACATTTCAATGAAGCCAAATATGAAATGCAATTTTCCCATTCGTGTGGATAGCCCATAATATTGGATCTTAGACCCCTACAAGTGCGGCAAGTCACCCATCAATCCCAGAAGCGAAGCAACCCCAATCAACGAAGTGAGTGGGCCACCCAGCACTTCCAAGATCCGGTGACTTGGGCACCCCTCCACGGGTCAATCCTATGCCCCTACGAGGGCGGCGAATAGCCCACCAATTCTAAAGTAAAACGCCCCGGTCTCGACGCCATGAGATAGTAGTCCGTTGCCCTCTAGAACCCGGCTATTCGAGCACTCTGTCGCGAGGTAATCCTAGTGCATGTAATGAAACCTGAATATAACGGTGACTACGTCCGCAACCTGGACGCACCCCAAAGAATAATATACAAGCCGCAGTGACGGCAGTCCACACGTCGGACGCTCGCCACGCAATATGAATATACATTACATCACAGAGAATTACATATAATACTATATACACCGGGCTATCCATCACGACAAATCCAACACAACCATAAGTAACAAGCAATATCCATCACAGAACATGCAAACTTGCGAGTTTCAATTCTGTAACCCTGTCTAATTGATACATACAGCAATTAGATGACGTTTTACCAAACGTTATGATATACGCAACCATCACTAAGTCTACGACAATCGAATACCGTACACAAATAGCCAACACTTCAATTTTCCAAAACATCGAAAATCAAGTGTGCAAAAAACCGACAAAAATCCCATGCTAAAACCCACTCCGGGAGTCCGAAATCAGCTCGAATTAAGCCGAAACTTCGCGGAAGGCCCCAGCAAAAAATTAACTTCGACCCAGAGGGCACCTAAGAAGTACCCACGCCTTAAGCCACCCAAAGGTGGCCATAGGGGTATGGCAGACCCGAGCTTGCCTAATTAGGCAGGGGCTCTGTCCTACCCCCATGGCCACCTTTAGGTGGTCTCGAGGGTGTGGGCCCTCCCTAAGTCCCCTCGGGACGTCCGGAGGTCCCCGCGCACCTCCCTGCGGCTTCTCGGTCCAAACCAAAAGCCCGTGGGAAGCCAAAACATCAAATTAGCATGGTTTTCTCACTGGTTTTAACGGGGCAAAAACTGGCGGGATTCAGAAGTCGTATCTAACTAGTTTTAGGTGTTTGGGCGGATTTGATACCATTGAAAGTTCCTAGTGCCCTCGCCGCAAACTCGCGGCCAATGCGGAATTCAAAAACGAAAATTTTCGTGGCACTAAAAACCAAAAACCTACTCCCAAGCACCTAAACTTGCAGCATAAAAGGATAGAAATCACAACCTTTGTAGTGTCTTCGTTTGCTCCAATTGGGTTAGACTCTAGCATACTCTCAAGAGCTCCGGATCGCGCTTGCAAGCCAGTCTTTCCTTTGCCGAAGATGATCCACCCGAGAGAACCAAGTTCAAGTTCAACTTTATCAACGAACTAACTAAAGATTCTAGATTGCTAATCTAAGATGCTTAGTGATGTGTGTGAGTGTTTTAGAATTTTTCTTTCTCTTTATATTCATGATTCTCAACTCATGAGAAGATTGAAGATCAAGAAGGAGCCATGGAAGAGAGAGAAGCTAAATGGTGGAATGAATAAAATCATACACAAATTCAAGCATGCTTGATTTCTTTTGTTAAAAGAATTTTTTCCATTTAAAATTATAACCATGCTTGAATAGTGTGTGCAAATGAATATATAATTCATTTGCCCATATACCCTCTACCATTTCTCTTTTCCACTTCATTTCATAATTTTTATAAAAAGAAATTCATAGAAATAAGGTCTCCTCCTTCTAGAAGTATTATTGTATAAATATAAGAATACGTATCGCAAATACATGCTCATATTCGTATCAAAATACGAATAACCAAGAGATGGTAAAATACAATGAACATAATACTAGAATATACATATCGATATATATATATATATAAATTATTAAATCAAAACTTGATTTAATAATCCGGCTTAATCTAAACCGGCTAGTATTATCATCCACCCGATTAAAGTTTGTGTAGCTAGCACACATACCTAATCGGAACCCTGCACGTATCAATATACGACCACTACATTTTGCATGAACCAGAAAAACCCTATGTGTGGAACTTAAAGACTCGTCAATACACTGACAGTGGGTTTAACCACAAGCACGTCAGCGGCACTAGCTGTACGTAAAACTACCCAGGTATTGAGCGAAAGGAAGGCCGACGAAAAAACTCATTCGTACCCCTACTGAGCCAGTCTGTGACAATCTCCATACATTCCGGTCTCTTCGTCTGAGATAATCACATACCTGGTCTAAGGAGTGGATAATGTCAGACCCCTACTAACCCGATAAGTCGAGTCGGTCTAAAGCTTATCACCCACTGAGAAACTAATGATATAACATCAGTAAATCTCATCCATCTTGGCCAAGTATTTCTGATAATGGCCGACCCAACACAGCACGACATCGACTCCCAATACCGGGAGAGACGAATCCCTGACGATTGTTCACTGTCTCCATGTGGTTCGAGACTGTACCCAATTAAAACATGTTTGCACGACTCCTTTAAGCCGTGGTAGAGTAGTAATCTAAGTACAGAGGAAACTCACACGAGACAAATGAAAATCTCAGGTCAAACGACTAACGTATACTCATGCCATAAAAGAACTTCCATCTGACGATAGATATAATACCATCTAGAAGTTCTCGGCGAGTCCGTCCGGTGTGCTCACTGGAGATGAGCACCTGTATACTATCTTACGTGACTCAACAACAATGATTTGTGAGACCTTACCACCGTCCCTCATCGGGGTTTCGAAACATATACACTAGCCTACACCGGAGTATCGATACCCGGTCTCGATACTCTTTCGACTAGGGATATTTAAGGATGTGCTTATGGACCACTCAGCTCCCACATATATGATCACCATCATAATGCTGATAGGTAACCAATAATCTTACGGGTTTTATCAAAACGTATACACATAATGATAAAGACAAAGCAGATAGCATGTTATCATCTCGAGTAAGATTGTTCTACCCGTATAGGTCATCATTCAATTATCATAATCCCCTTGCCTTGAAGGAACTATATCCAACAAACTCCCAATGTGATTTTTGCCCCGAGCGCTTATGACCTTGATGAAGGTCAAAACATCATAAAACGCAAGTCAACCTCATCCCGTCATTGTCCTGATTAATCTAGACCCATTCGTACAAGCCCTTGGCGAAGGTCAAAAAAGTTGTACGTGTGTTCTAGATTTAATGCATCTATCGATGCTACAGATAAGTACCCACTAGCTACCAAACACTATGTCTTGGCGAAGGTCAAAACACATAGCATGAATACTAGCGAATACCTATCTGAAACGACGGAGGGCCACGGCTGGTTTTAGCGAAAACCATGAACGTAATGAACTTGATATCATCAAAGGAATTGGATAGCTTTTAAAAGGAGTGGTTTAAGCTCCGTATTTAAAAACTGTTTTTAAAGAAAACCGAGTGGTTTTATAAGTGTTCCAATGATGTCAAATATAGGTTTGTTTCTTTACATTAATTAGGATTAATGTTGTCCCATCAATTAACCTTATCATTGTAGAAGAAACAAAAATAGAGCGTATACGTATACCATCCGCATTCGCCACCGGGTCCCGAGTCTTCACCGTAAGGTTACTTAACTTACGGCAAGGCGAGAACAGGACTAGCGCGGATGCAAAACATAAGCAGCGTTTATATATATATATATATATATATATATATCACATTCTTCTCACGCAAAAATATCCATCACAGATCCCAACAGAAGCAACACAAATGAAAATCGAAGATATACTAGGATTTCCGCGTTTTTGTTTAAGCCATTTACGAAAATACGGATTCCATGGTAGTGATAAATAGCCAATACACAATCCCCTAGACCCATACGAGTGTGGCAAGCGACCTTACCAATCCTTGAGTTAGGTGGCCCGTTCTCACTGCCCGAGATGGTCCCCTTTTGAACTCTAAAACCCGGTTACTTGTGCACCCCGCCTTGGATCTATTTTAAGTACAGAAATGTAAATAATAATACAATGTAGCTACAACCTCAACCCGGATGTGCCCCGCAAAAAAATATTACAACATTTTGAATAATACATGAATGAAAAAGAAAACATTCTTCTCACATGTAAAAAACCCTAGCTATTCCATCACGACGATCATATCTATTTCCATATCATAACCACAACAAATACAAGATATGTGCAACCCCTACTGATCAACGTATAGCAATTATTCGACATTTAGAAACACATATACGAACGAAAAGAAAAACAATGATGTTAAAATTTCGATTTAGAAACACTCCGTAATGACCATATACAAAGATAACATTAGATGAAATATGGGCATAATCAAATAATACCATAAACCCTAAATCCAAGTGTACAAAACACCACAAGAAGCACGAGACCTAACTCCACAGTAAAACCGCCAATAGCGGGGATTTTGAGAAAACCGGCATTCAATTTTTAAAAGTAGTGTCTCGTTCTTCTCTGGTGTTCTTATAACATTACAAAGAGCACTCTGCAATTGTTTAAAAAAAATTAAAAGCTCATAAAAATTCTCTCGTTCTTCTCTGGTGTTCTTATATACAGTGTAAGTTCATAGTGCTCGTGTCATGACGACTACAGTGTTTGCGGAATTTAAAACTTTAAATTTTACTTACACTACAAACTATAACTCTAGAAATCGAATGCAAACACTAAACTAAACAAAACTAAAGACTTAATCTACTAGGATGAGTACTACAACCTTTGAAGACGTGTCATTCGGGTCTTTTGTGGTCCTCTTCTTAAGCTCCTAGAGTTGTGGAATCAAGCTTGCAAGGTAGTCTTCCTACGCCGAAGATGATCCACCCGAGAATACCGGTTCAAGCTTTAGCTTCTAATAACAAGCAAAGAAGCAATTAAAGATCGAGGTTTGCCGAGGCTTGATGCTTAGAGATGTAGTATTAGTGTAACGAAGCTTTTTCTTTTTCCTTAAAATCTCTACAAAGCAAATGAGTAAGAAGATGAACTCAAGAAATGGCTAGCAAAAAAGATAATGTCATAATATCCCACCCTTGCCTCTTTATCTCTTCATATATTTTAAAACATATATTTGTGAGTGAGTTACAAGCCCACACACATCTAAACCAAACCAGAAGAGATGAGAAAATGAGGGAAGCCACCTCACAAGTGTACACATATACATACATATAAATATATACACACAACCATGTATACCCGTATTTATAATAAATACATATACCTGTATTTCTACCAAAATACAAATATTGTATTTGTATCGAAAATACAAATACGCGTATTCATATTAAGAAAGAAATACATGTATTTGTATCAAGATACAAATACCCGTATTCATACAAATATATGTATTCGTATAAATACCGTATTTGTGTTAAAATACAAATACCCAAAAGAGAGCAATATAGTACTAGTTCGAAATCTGGCTATCTTTCAAACCTACTAGTATTATCAAAATGTCCAATTAAAGCACGTGTATAAAATACACGTGTTTTATTGAACACCCAAGCGTATCAAAATACGCATACTACACCGTTTCGCCTCTGTGTGGGACTCTAAAAACTCGACAATACAATGGCAGTGGGTTTAACCACAAGCACGTCAGTGGTACTAGCTGTACGTAACGGCTACCCAGGTATCTATCGGAAGTGTTGGATATAGTGCTCTCAAGGCAATTATTGTAATCGTAAGTAGACGATTATGATAATTGAAGGAGGACCTATACAGATATACCAGTCTTACTCGAGAAGATAGTATACTATCTGATTTGTCTTCATCATTGATGAAGCCCGCAGGATTGTTACTTGACAACCAGCATTATGATGGCGATCATATATGTGGAAGCTGGGTTGTCCATAAACACATCCTTAAATGTCCTTAGTCGTGGGAGTATCGAGAATGGACATCGATATTCCGGAGTAGACTAGTGTACGTTTTCAGAGCTCGACGAGAGGCGGTGGCCGATCTCACAAGCCATTGGTGTTGTGTCACTTAAGATAGTATACAGATGCTCACTGGAGGTGAGTACACCGGACGAACTCACCGAGAACTTCTAGATGGTATTATATCTATCGTCAGATGGAAGTTCTCAGGTAGCATGAGTACATACCAGTCCTTTGACCTGAGATCGTCATTTGTCTCGTGTGAGTTCCCACTATACTTTGATTAGTGCCCTACCACGGCTCAAAGACGTCATGCAAACAGGTTTTAGTTGGTTACAGTCGAGGCAGTGGTCGATTGTCAGGGATTCGTCTCTTCTAATATTAAAAGTCGATGTCGTGTTGTGTTCAGTTGGCTATCACCAGAAAATCCGTGGCCACGGTGGATGAGATTTACTGATAGGAGATCAGTAGTATCTCTGTAGATGATGAGCTTGAGTCAGACATGACTTATCGGGTTAGTAGGGGTCTGACGTTATCCACCCCCTAGACCCAATATGCGATACTCTTTGACGAATAGACCGGACTGTACGAAAATTGTCATATTCAGGCTCAATAGGGTAATGACGTACTTGATTGTCGACCCCTTTTTGGCAAGTACCTGGATAGCCGTTACGTACAGCTAGTGCCGCTGACGTGATTGTGGTTAATCCCACTGCCGGCGTATTGTAGAGTCTTTAGACTCCCACACAGAGGGTTTTTCCGGTTCAGACGATAGATGTATGAGCCGTACGTTGGTACGTGCAGGGGTCTGATTAAATATGTGTACGGAATACACAGATTTTATTCGGACGGTTGATAATACTAGCCAACTTAGGATTAGGCCGATTATTAAGTCGGGTTTTGATTTAATAATTTATATATGTATTTTGATACATATATTTTAGTATTATTGTTCACTATTCATTTTCTATCCTTGATGCTGTCCGTATTTTTATACGGATACACGTATATGTAGCGATACATATACCGGGTGAAGTATTCCATATTTATATGGGAATACTTCTAGAAGAAGGAACGCCTTATATTTATTTTTCTATTTAGAAAAACAAATGGAAAATGAGGTGGAGATGAGATGGCATGAAGCATGGCTAGACATGTAGAAAGGAATGGCTTCGGTATTTAATGTTGATATGATTTAGTTCACTATTGATCCATGATTGCAAATAGAAGCCATTCAATTCTACATTGCGGTGGAATTCTTTTCTACACTTGCTTCACAAGCTCATGCTTCATGGTGAGACTTTCCACTCTCTCCTTATCTCTTCTCCTTCCTCTTGCTCTTTAGTGAGCATGGTTTAGAGAGAAAAGTTTAGTGAAAAATTCCTACATCACTCACCATCCATCTTTAGCAAGTTTGGATCGTCGGTCGAAGCCTCTTCCGGTTTCCTTCGGGTGGATCTTCTTCGACGAAGGTGGTCGATTTTCAAGCGTGATCCCGACAGCTACGAGCTTGAAGGGATCTTCCACAATTGGGTAGACACGCGTCGAAGGTTGTAATTTCTGCACCCTTACATTTCTAGTTTGCTAGTTTAAAATTTTGGATCGATTTCTTGGGTTACGAGTGTTTGGTGCTCGCAAAAAGTTTTTGTTTTCGCTTCCGTCTCAGCCGCGGCTTCCGCGACGCGGGCACCGAACCCCAACATCAAGGAAAATTGCCAAGTCTTGAGCCATAAAGCATGAACTCAAGAATTGTAGAATGATGATCCAAAAGCAAGTGTAGAAAGGATGGCTACCATAGTTCTTTGCATGTAGATGAGTATGGCTTGGACAATTAATGTTGATCATTTATTGAGTAAGGTCCCCCGATCTCAACGCCATTAGATGCGGGCCCGTCGACTGTTCGAGCAATCCTCCACGAGGTATAAGTTGACCTACGGAGGGGTGCTCAAGTTACCAGATTCCGTGAAGTGTTGAGTGGCACATTCACTTTGTTGATTGGGGTTGCCTCACTTCCGGGATTAGCGGGTAACTTACCGCACTCATAGGCCTCTAGGTTCTTCATTACAATAGCTATCCACATGACCGGAAAACGTCACATCTCATTTATGGCTCAAATGAAACGCGGGGCTCCTAGATTATCCGCTATTCTATATTGTTGTTCGCATGCATGTGATGATTTTTATCTACCCGTGATGACTATTATCTGCCTGCGATATTGAAATATATACTACATGCTTCTATATGATTTGCATCCGCGCTTAGTTCTGTCCCCACTCTGCCGTTAGTTAAGTAACCTAACGGTGCATGACGGGCCCCGTGGCGAATGCGGATGGCATATAAAAGCATGCTATTTTGATTGTTTCTTTTGTGGCTTGGAAACGCATTATCTGAATAATGCAAGGAAAAATAAACCTAAATGATGTCGAAACCAATTTTTAAAACTACTCGATTTTCTTCAAAACTCATAGTCGTATTCTTTTGCTTTGCATAGAGGTATTCGGTTAGAAATATCATGCACCTCATTCTACAAGGGAAGAGCCTTAATCCCTTCACTGGGAGTTCGCTCTTAAGCAAAGGTTTATGTTACTAGTTTTAAAAAGCAGAGCTTAAACCACTCCATTTCAAAGCCACTCGAGGTCCTTCAATGATATCAAGTTCATTACGTTAAAGGTTTTTCGCAAAAAAACAGCTGTAGCCCTCCGTCATTTCAGATTAGTATTGCTTAGTATTCGTGCTGCGTATGTTGACCTAGTCAAGTCGTAGTGTTTGGTAGCTCTATAGTACTTTTCTGCTGCATGATGATGCGATTGGTTATGACAGTTGTACGGTCATTTGACCTAGTCAAGGGCTCGTACGAGTGGGTCTAATTAATTCAGGATAATGACGGATTGAACTTGACTTGCGACTTATGATATATTGACCTAATCAAGGTCATAAGTCGTTAGGGACAAAAACCATATCGAGAGTTTCAAACATACGTAAAACTTGTCATGCATGCGCATACCTTCTGGAGTGTGATAATTTTGGTCGGATTCCGTCAAAGTTATCACACAATGATAGTTGAGTCCCGATTCCCACTGATGAGTATGTATTACTTCTCAGGAGATTTTTCACTTCACAATTAGCCAACCTATTAGGTGTCTGGAAAGTGTTAGCGAGATTACGTCTTTGCAGAAACGGGGTTATTAATTGGGTCCGTGCGAAAGCACGAGGACCTCCCTCGGAGTACCAACACTGGCCTGACTAAACGGTTAGCGAACTTGTAAAGTGTAAATGATCCCGACTAGTTCTCCTTTTTACGGTTTGAAGAAGAATTCACAGAAACAATGGGAGCCATCCTGACTAGATAAAGTGATAACCAATCTAATCTTGATAGAGTACACGCTAAGTGTTTCTTCTCTCTCTGGTATATCGACCCATGACTTACCTTAAAAACTTATGAACCAAATTAACCGAACCTTCTTACACACTTAGGTTTTGGATTGTCATGATTCACGACAAAATCTCACATATCCTTGTCGCTCCTATTTTACCCTTTGCATTTCTTTATAACACTTCGTATCACTGCGATGATCCATATCGCTTAGAACGGTCATCGTATAGTTACATACGACTCGAAGAAGTTACTTCAGTCGAGAATGGCCACAGGTTCTGGGGAAATTGAATAGAATTATTCGGTTGTCTCTTCCCTTTACCTTCTCTCAGGTTGTGAGAGCTCATTGCATTAGGAGAGTACACCCATTACATTTATTGGATAGTCTTCTTCCAAACCTTAGGCTGGTACCGATAGGTAGGGGAGAAAGAAAATCAATTAGCCTAAGGACGGTGTGCAGAAGGTAACATGTAGAGACATATAAAGGGATTGAAGTGAGGGCAAAGGAAATTGCGAATACTGTTATGAATCTAGATAATGAAAAAGGCATTAATAGGAATACCTTGCCACCCTCTATGAAACATTTTCATGTTTCAGATTTTCTGTGTACTTGTTACTGGGAACTGTTTTCCCAATTAATTCTGACTCCAGAGTACGTATTTACCGGATTTAGATCTCACATCAGTACGGTGTTACAGATGATGAGTGGAAGTAGAATATTAGAAAATTGACGATTTGATCCTCAATATCGGAATTCGTTGCAATTGGTGATATTTGATTAAATCACCTGGTTTTGCATGACGGCAAATTTTTTTGTCTCGAATAACCGTTGTTATGCACCAAATTTTAAAATGAGATATCTGTACCTTTATTTTATAAAATGAGATATACATTTTGAAAATTGTGTTATAAATATTTACCTTTATCAGTTGAGAATAAGGTAAGGTGTATTAAATAACGGTGTAAGACATTCTCCATCAAAATACAGTTCTCAATTTACAAAACACAGAATTTGAGTTAGTACACTCTTGGAACTTATACAAGAAAATGTATATTGTCCAATGTCCTTTGGGACAGGGGTTGGTACTCATATTTCATCCAGGTTCACCTATAAGTTTTCTAATTTAAGACACGCGTTCGTAGTAATGCAAGGTCAAAAATTTTGAGAAGTTTATAGGTATAAGAATAATGTAAAGAACCATACGTTGGAAGTATCAGGATTCTTCGAGGTGATCGAAGATGCAGATATTTATGCTAGGTACTCCATCATAGTAATATTGAGAACTTAAAACTCTCGCAGGTTACTCATCCGTGGATGCGCTCCATAATGAGTAATACTGTATTGGCCTTTATCTATTAGGAGATATGCACTGGAAACAACTGTATGACATTTGAATCTGGTTCAATCTAATTTAGTGCTTTGATTCTATTTGGATATAGAATTGTTACATATCTTAAGGTTGTTGCGATATTGAGTTATCTAGTTTTTGTTTAAAAGCAGAATCCGAACAAACTCAAGACACGATTCGGTAATAGCTGTTTGTGGATTATCCCAAGCATTCGCTAGGATTTTATTTTCTACCATTTTCAAGATCAATAGTTACATTGTTCTTAACTCGCCGCCTTTTTATAAAAGGAATCTTTTTATGGTAGAATTGAAAGTGATTTCAAAACCACAAGCGGTTACCGAAAATTTAGTAGAACTTAATAATTCAATTGGACTTTGACAAACCATTAACCACTACGCAGATTAAGTAGGTGACCTCAGCCATCCGAGAGGTACTTCGGATTTCTCGTAGACGGTGACAGAGAGGTCAGCATCATAGTGATGATGACCCTACCAGTTATCAGTAGGTCATAGGAAGTGGTAACTTCCAGGTGACTGGATGTTTCATATCCAAGATGGACTCCACACATTTCAGCAAATTATGGATTTTGGATTTTGCAGGGTACTCCTGAAGGGGTAAAACTCATTAGGAGCAAGTAGATCTTTCGAGATCTGTGTAGGTGGAAATATACTAACCTAATAAGGCTAGACATGTTGTAAAGAGTTTTCATCAAATACCCGTTGTGGATTGTGATAAGACTTTTATTTCAGTGTCTATACTGAAGACCTTACGGATATGGCTTGACACTACTATTCTCCCTACTTGTTATCAGCAGGCCATAGAAAGTGGTAACTTCCAGGTGATCAGATATTCCATATTCAAGATGGACTCTACGCACTACAGCAAATTATGGATTTAGACTTTACTGGGTGCTCCTGAAGAGGTAAAACCCATTAGGAGCAAGTGGATCTTTCAAGATTTGTGCTGGTGGAAAGGTACCAATCTAATAAGGCTAGACTTGATGTAAAGAGTTTTCATCAAATACCCGTTGTGGATTGTGGTGTGACTTTTATTTCAGTGTATACGCTGAAGTCCATATGGATATGACTTGGCGCTGATACTATTCTTAGCTATGATATCTGGCAAATGGATAACTATGTCATTCCAAATGGGAATTTGGAAGTGCACGTGTATATGACTCTGCCAGAGAATTATCGTAGTCAGTGGGAACAGCGGAAAGTGTGCAAGTTGCTTATGTTTATTCATAGATTGAAGCATGGATAACGGAGACGGATCATCTGTTTTTGATATGACAGTCAAGATCATTGACTTCATCAAAACAATAGATGAACCTAGTAAGAAAGATGTTGAGAGTACTGTCCTAAGATTTGGATGACATACTCTAAATAGAAACTTATATTTCTATATTACAATCGGTCAAACTTTGGTTGTCACATAATGTTTTCTCCATATTGGACATGGGTAATATGTCAGGAATTCTGGTGACTAAATCTAGATTTGGAAAGTTTCCCAAATCGGATACTTAGACAATATTCTAAAAGTATTTTAGAATGGATGACTCCTGACGTGGTGGAGTACCCGTAGATGATGGAGTCACCCTCCCTAAAGCGATGTCTTCTAGACTGATGAAAAGAGAGACCGACATGAATGACATATCATTTGCTTGGGCAATTGAGTCAATCATGCAATGACTTATACAAAACCAGATAGATAAAATATCAGGGATTCTGGTTTTAGATCTAGATTTGGAAAGTTTCTCAATCGGGTATTTAGACAGCATTTTAAATGTATTTTATAATGGACGACTCCTGATGTGATGGTGTACCCGCAGGTGATGGAGCCACCCTCTCTAAAAAGTATGTCTTCTAGACTGATGAGAAGAGAGACTGGCATAAATGACATATCATTTGCTTAGGCAATTGAGTCGGCCATGTAATGTCTTGGATATTGCTTTTGCACTAGTTGCAATAAGCATATATTAATCCAATCCTGAAAAAACATTAGGAAGCAGTAATGGACATAAGGGGATGTTCTTGCTACAAGGTAACGGCAGCCTCCTCTGGAAGGCAGTTATCGGTTCAGGCTTCCAAGATGACCTAGATGACAGAGATGCTGTCAAAGTTTTGGGTTTAACCTCTTCCGAGGATCAGTGTATTGGATAGTGTTCCAATAGGGATACTGAGGTAATCATGGTGCATGATGCTGGTTATGACTCAACGGAGGATACAGCCCAAGAAGTTTGTTGAATGGAGTTGTTCATTGATGAACTTGGTCCCATCAAGTATCCAGACAAATTCTTGAGGCGAGGTATCGCTCATTTTGGGAAATTGTTGATCTCCGCAAAGTTGAGATATAGAGTGATGAAATTAGAACATTGTAGCGGATCCACTTACTGAGGCTGTTTCTCGAACAAATTAAATTTCACAAATATAGTTTGTGAAACTGATTAGTAGAGAAAATGGATACTCGGTAGCACACGAGCTATGGATACGCGATACCGCAATAATTAGCCTCAAGTGCAAGTGGGAGATTGTTGGATATAATGCACTCAAGGCAATTATTGTGATCGCAAGTAGACGATTATGATAATTGAAGGAGAACCTATACAGGTATAAGAGTCTTACTCGAGATAATAGTATACTATCTGGTTTGTCTTCATCATTGATGAAGCCCGTAGAATTGTTGCTTGACAACCAGCATTATGATGACGATCGTATATGTGAGAGATGGGTTGTCCATAAGCACATCCTTAAATGTCCCTAGTCGTGGGAGTATCGAGAATGACCATCGATATTCCGAAGTAGACTAATGTCTACGTTTCTAGACCCCGACGAAGGGCGGTGGCCGGTCTCACAAGCTATTAGCGTTGTGTCACCTAAGATAGTATACAGGTGCTCGCTGGAGGCGAGTACACTGAACGGACTCGCCGAGAACTTCTAGATGGTATTATATCTATCGTCAGATGGAAGTTCTCAAATGACATGAGTACAGGTTAGTCCTTTGACCTGAGATCGTCATTTGACTCATGTGAGTTCCCACTGTACTTTGATTACTACCCTACCACGGCTCAAAAGAGTCGTGCAAACAGGTTTTAGTTGGATACAATTCCGAGCCACATGAAGACAGTGGTCGATTGTCAGGGATTCGTCTCTCCTGGTATTAGGAATTGATGCCGTGCTGTGTTCAGTTGGCTATCACCAAAAAATCCGTGACCACAGTGGATGAGATTTGCTGATAGTTGATCAGTAGTATCTCTGTTGGTAATGAGCTTGACTCAGACAAGACTTATCGGGATAGTAGGGGTCTGACGTTATCCACCCTCTAAACCCGATATGCGATACTCTTTGACGAAGAGACCGGACTGTACGGAGATTCTCACATTCAGGCTCAGTTGGGTAAGGACGTACTTGATTGTCGACCCCCTTTCAGCAAGTACCTGGACAGCCGTTACGTACAACTAGTGCCGATGACGTGCTTGTAGTTAAATGTACTGCCAGTGTATTGTCGAGTCTTTAGAGTCCCACACCATCCATCCATCTTTAGCAAATTTGGATCGTCGGTCGGAGCCTCTTCCGGTTTCCTTCGGGTGGATCTTTTTCGGCGAAGGTGGTCGATTTTCAAGCGCGGTCTCAGCGGCTACAAGCTTGGAGGGTCTTCCACAATTGGGTGGACACGCGTCGAAGGTTGTAATTTCTGCACCCTTGCATTTCTAGTTTGTTAGTTTAAGGATTTTGATTGATTTCTTGGGTTACGAGTGTTTGGTGCTCGCAAAAGTTTTTGTTTTCGCTTCCGCCTCGGTCGCGGCGCGGACACCGAACCCCAACAGGAAGAAAACCCGACAAGCAAACTCGTCAATATCCCTACTGAGCCTAACAGTGACAATCTCCATACACTCCGGCCTGTTGTCTGAGAGTCGCATATCAAGTCTAGAAGGTGAAAAACGTTAGACCCCTGATAACTTGATAAGTCGTGTCAATGTAGCTCAAGACCATCCGAGAAACTACTGATCAAACTATCAGTAAATCTCAACTACCCTGACCAGGATCTTATGGTTTCGGCCAACCGTACACATCACGACATCGACTCCCTATACCGGAAGAGACGAATCCCCGGCAATCACTCACTGCCTCCATGTGGATCGGGACTGCACCCAACTAAAACCTGTTTATACGACTCCTTTGAACCGTGGTAGGGTAGTAATCAAAGCACAGTGGGCACTCACACAAGACAAATGACGATCTCAGATCGACAGACTAATCTGTACTCATGTCACCTGAGAGCTGCTATCTGACATTAGGTATAGTACCATCCAGCAACTCCCGGCGAGTCCATCCAGTATAACTCATGACTTAATGAGCACATGTATACTATCTTTGGTGCCGTACACCAATGGCTATGGAACCGGCCATTTCCCCTGACGGGAATAAAAAAAACGTATACACTAGTCTACTCTGAAGTATCGATGCCCGGTTTTTATAATCTTACGACTAGGAACAATTTTAAGGATGTGCTTATAGACTACCCAATCCCCACTAATATGATTGCCATCACAACGCTAGTAGTCAAGCAAATATCCTACAGGCTCTATTAATATATATTGACGATACGTAAAAAGAAACATATACACATGTTAAGATAGATACAAACCTGATAGCAAACCATCATATCGAGGAAGCCTGACGAATACATGTATATATCCCAAATATCCAATATGTAATATTTGTACTATACAATAATGGCCTTTAGGGCATAGATACCTAACAAAAATTTTGTTCTAACCACTTCTATCGACAATACATTGAAAAATCAAAAAGGAAATGATAAAGAAAAAAGAAAAGAAAGAAAAAGAAAAGGTGAAAGGTAGTGGCATCTGTTCCTCTGCTTCCTTTTTGCTTTCCATTAAAAAAAGAAAAACAAAATAGAAAATCATTCGGGCCCCACAATATTGTTGCGTAAAAATGTGCCAATCATGGGTCTTAGGATCATAGTTGAGTAGTGAAATCCGTTTTGCTTTCCATTGAAAAAAGAAAAACAAAATAGAAAATCATTTGGGTCCCACATTACAGTTGAGTAAAAAAATGTACCAATTATGCGTAATAGGATCATAGTTCAGTAGGGTGATAAAGGACCGGAGAGACCTAAGTCAACATGGGTTGAGACAGAAACGAGAAATGGTTTGATGGTCGTTAATATACCATAGTAATTAATAATAGAGATAAACGGAGAAAGAAGGTATGTGCAGGCGACCCCAAAGACTTGGGATAGAGGCCTTAATGATGTTGTCTTGTCATGTTTAGATAGAAGGTTGGTTACCTATCTTACCAATTCACTACTAATTGTTTTCGAAATTTCAAATCCATCAATCCCCAAATTATCTTTCTATACAGGTTTTAACTATTCTAGATACATAAGTTGCCTCTAACACTATTTATGATTCAATCACCTTGGAAAAAAGGAATAAGAAGATGGATAAACTCTAGGCTGCAAATCTACTCCAAGCAGCCCATCTCATCACAAACACACTATATTGGAAAAAAATTGTATTCCCAACTTCGTAAGGCCTATCTACTGTATTATCAACTATGCAACTGATACTTCAGTAGCAAAAAAAACGTGTGTGGGAGACATTACTAACAGAAAATATACGATTTCAAATTCAGTTACTAATATTCATTGACATAATGATTATGACATCATATTATGTCCAAGGGTGTAGTCTCACCTCATGAAGTGTCCCATCGCCTCCAACAGCTATAACTGCATCAGCCCCTTCCCTTATTGCCTACATACCAAGTACCAAAATAGTTCATATTTTACCACCCTTTGGCAAAACAATATATGTGAAAAGGAAAATAAAAAAGAAACAGTCTCATGTATCATACATCTAATGAAAGTTTGTACCTCCCTCGTTATATCCATTGCATGAGATGGGCCTGAAGTCATAGACTCGCAGATCTGCCAACAGCATGTATATATAAGTGCAACAGTATGTATAAAATTGTCAAATTGACGCTCTGGAGACTGGAAAGGATCGAATATTTAGGTTGAAATCTACAACAGACGTATATAATCAATCTTTTAGCCCCCATGAAGAGTTTAAGGCTCCATAAAATCGACTTGTGTCACATCTGAAACAAGAAATGGATATATATTTTTATAAAGTATGTTCCTGAAAAATGAAATTCATCTGTTATTGTCATCTTAAGCCTTTTGCCATAAAAATGGTTAATTCATGGCAAACAGATGCAGGCTTGTAAACTGATTCTGATAAGCCAACGACGTATCTTTGATTTGCTTTGTTTGCGTCATCTAACAGGTTACTAACCTTTAGATATTTATAAACCACAATTTTGTTAAATATTAGGAGCAAATTTAGGGAGAACATTATTAATAATGTAAATGGTGGTGCCTCATTCAAATTGTTGGCGGTCCATCAGTCTTGAGCTTAGAATTTTTAGGTACAATGAAATGTGGCACCATGAAACCCAAAGGTTTCTCCACTTACATAATGGTGTTTCAGATGTAAAATGGAAAGTATCTTCTTTACAATCTTTTGGTCCTCTTTTTTACCTTTTAAACCCTTCTATTTGTCCTGTGCATTGAGATAATCTTAATTCTTAAATAGATCAAACTGTGCAGAAAGAATTAATGAATCTTACAAAATAACTTCAGAGCGATTAACCATTTCGAGTTAAGCGGCCATGTCATTCATTTTACGTGCTAGCAACACCGTTTTAGCTATAATTTCTGATGGTTGTCATCCTGAGTGTAAGAGTACTCACCAACAGCTTAGAAATTCTTTCGTAGATTGATTTCAAATAGCTTGGCGTATTATCTGAATCAAGAGAGCCTCTGAGGTTGATTGCTAAATTGAGCCTCTTATAATCATAAGAATTGTGTGATTGTACCTCTCCCATTTAACTAACCGAAATTAGTTTCATTGGAATGTTTCATAGGTATGGGCCCTAATTCATAATAGAAATCCATAAAACTTAGAACAACTCATGTTTATTATCTTTGTTTCTTTGAGCTTGTTTCACTTAATGTCTTGATGGCAGACAATAACCTATAATAGCATTAACCATTGCAATACATACTACCGCATGCTTTCATATGATTATAAAAAATCTGACCTACATGACACGGATAACAGATCAAATTTAACATAAGCAGAATTTAACTAATACAAAAGTATGGAATATATATGATTCATGATTATGCATCAGTAATGGACAATTTCATAAAAATTATTGTATCAGAGTAATCCTTCTTTTAAACTAGATAGCAACAAACTTTTAATTTCAACATAACCAAGAGCAACATTTCTTTGAGCAGTCCACAATCCTCATGTAGAAAGACCATTCAACTTGTGATACAAGTATACAACCATTAACCTCACCCAAGCAATTGAACGGACTGATGATGCTCCTTTGGGACACTCATCATGCGTTTATTGCTTAGTCACCCATTGTTCATTTAACATGGTGATTTTGGCCCCACCTAACTGACTAAGAGACCAAAGCCTAAGTTTTTATTCTTTCTCGTTTGCCCTTTTCAATCCCCCCCCCCCTCTGAATCATCAAGGGCTAGTGGCAACCACAACCCACAAGGGCACGCGCGCGCACACAAACAAAAAATAAAAATAAAATCTAAACAAGTCAACCATATTAAGTATCCCCGTTAAGTGTATTCATCAATTCTGTGTAAGGAAGTACCTACGCGCCTTTTACCATGAAAAGGAACATGCCAAACTGATGGAGGTGCATTAATCACAAAACTTCTTACCATATCACACAAATGTTAAACCCGATATAGATAGGCGAATGAAGGTTCTAATCCTAACAAAGTGTGAATCCAAAGTAGCACAACACAAATATGAACTTGAACATCAAAATGAGATATTCCCCTTCAAAAATAAATTTGAAATATAAAAGAGCTCACGTTGCATTGAGGACCGAGGCGCTCTCGGATAAAAGGAAGCAGCTTTTTCCACTCTCTCCCAGTTCTACCATTGGCACCTGAAAAGGATCCATTCATCATGAATCAATCGATCGAATTAGGGCGAAAAAAGATAAAAAGGGAGCACCTTTAGGGTTGACGACGAAGACGAAATTCCTCTTGGATCGAGACGAAGAGCCGCCGCCTCCGAAGTTTCTGGTGGCGCGATCTGAGGAGAGGTCAAGGGCGTTCGATTGCTCTGCTCGAGCGAAGAACGAGGGTTTCGCCATTGACGCCATCGCCGCCGCCATCGATCTGTCTCTCGCTCTGTTTTCAATTTGATTGATGCGTTGCAATAAGTTATTGTTCTTGTTGCCCGCTGAACCTTGGAATGAAGACTTGGATGGATTCAATGAAATTAAAAATAAATAAAATTAAGCCTAGTTTGGGCAACAAGATTTCCAAAACCCGGGTTTTCTTTAATTTCCAAAACCCGGGTTTCATATGGTTTAATGTTGCCCGGAAATATAGTCTTTGAATCAAGGAAATCGGTCATCCTTGATTTGCTATAGACGATGAACGGTCTTTGACTAAAAGCCTTCAAAGACATTTTTCATTAGAACCCAGGCTCTCTAACTTTTTGAAAAGGTAATATTGAAACGGGAATTTGGATAACTCCATTTTAGTTGTTGTACGGGCCTTGCAAAAATTTTCATGTGGGATTGAGTGGATGTGAACTTCCAATGGTCCTTTGTTTAAGGTAATTTTCGTTAGCTTTTAGATGTTTGGTTTAAATCTAGTTAGTGTTCTTGCATGATAAACCAAACCAAAAACGATATTAAAATATATGCATATATGCAATTCTTTATATTACCGATTCTGATATACTTTTATAGATGATATAGATAATAAACTCTTTTCTTAAGCCATTTGAGACGGCATCCAAAAAATAATAAAACAAAGAAGTTTGCCAAGAGAGATTAGACATCTAACTTTTAATATCACATCAATCACCAAGGGCCTGTTTTGTTAAGGTTTGGATTCCAAAATAGTATGGTTGAAATTTCAGGATTTGGTAATTTGTTGTTTGGTTGGTTTTGGATTCCTAGTATTGGATTTATAGATTCCTGTAATCTTTGTTTGGTTGGTGAAAAAATTGGGATTTGGATTTAAGGATTTTAGAGAGAGATAGATAGAGAGAGAATTACTAAATAAATAAAGTATACGGATCCATCTAAAAGTACAATGAATAGTGCCAAATCCTTGAAAATTCTTAAAAAATTTTAGGATTCAAGAATCCTTATATTGTAGTGGGTCCCCCATAAAAAACAAAGGAATCCTAGAAATCTAAATGTATCAACCAAACACAAAATTATGGAATCCCAGAATTTTACAACCCAAAATCCAAATCCATAACCCTGCAACCAAACGGGCATTAAACAAAATAACTTTTAGACATTTGGCAGAATTAGCCAGTATACCCCATTGGAGGGATAATAGATTTCTAAAATTCAACTATAATGCAATTAACTTTGGTGCACGTGAATAGAAAGAACAACGGTGGCGAGAGTTCTTAGGAGGGGATTTTCTCCTCTAACGTCGAAAAAATACAATCTTTGTCTTTTTTTCCAACGTCGTCATCCGTTATCGTCATCCGTTATCATCTAAAATGTGCATACACCAAATTTCATATAATTCCACTACTTTTTCACCGTTGAATCAGCAATGTAAAAAGTTCTATTGTCGGTAAACTATTAATTTTGCACCAACTAAATCAACGGCGAAAAAATGGTATAATCACATGAAATTTGGTGTATCCACGTCTTAGATGATAAAGATAGAGATGATGCATGCCGATCGTCGAAAAAAATGGTGAAGGATGCATTTTTCCGACGCCATAAAAGGAAATTCTCTCTGTGGCACCGTTCCTCCATTAACCTCGTGTGTGTATATATATATACATGTGTGTGTGTGTTGGTTAAGATAATATAGATTCTTGCTGTCTTTTTCCCAGAGATTTTAAATATTTAAGTAGATTTTATGTAATACCTATCCTGTAACTATGAGTAATTTTCTTGTCATGTAGCATCCTAAGAATCAAGTTAACAATTTTGAACCAACGAGCAGTAGCTTAGTTGGTATGGCAATTCTCTCTCTGGCGGGGTGTAGGGGTTCGATCCCCAGACAAGGAAGTGGTCACAATTTATTGCTTTTGGGGCAAATTCGTGAGGCCCTTTAATGTGTGTGTATTGATGTGTTGCGTGCATATGTTAGGGCTTATAGGCTTATGTCCAAAAAGAAACCTAACAATTTTATTTGCATAACCCTTGCCTCAAAAGATAAAGATAACTAGATTCTAAGCACATATGTTGCATTTGAAAAAAGAGAGGAGGAAGCAGTGATAGAGCAAAAAATGATTAATATGACTGTGAATAACATGATCCTTGTATTTATTTGTTCGGGAAAATTTTTCTGCACGAGCGATGCACGTATTTGATTTTAAAAAATAAGGTTTTTTTTAATATCTCACCACCAAAACTTCCATATTTCTAAATTTCACCCCTAAAAATTTATATTTCTAAATTTCACTCCTAAAACATTTAAGTTGTTCATAAATCTCGCTTTAGTTAGTTTTGCAATTTGCAAAGAAGTAATAGAGCATATGGAAGTTCTGAAGGTGAGATATTTAAAAAAAAACTTAATTTTTTTAATCAAATACGTGCATCACTCGTGCAGAAAAACTTTCCGGAACAAATAAATACAAGGATCCTGTTATTCATAGTCATATTAATCATTTATCGCCCTATCGCTGCTTCCTCCTCTCTTTGCAAAACTAACTAAAGCGAAATTTATGAACAACTTAAAGGCCTTTTAAGGGTAAAATTTGGAAATATGAATTTTTGGGATGAAGTTAGAAATAAGGAAGTTTTGGGGAGAGAGATATAAAATACCTAAAAACTAAATATAGTTAGAAATTTTTACAAAATATGAACTAATCAATGTTACGTGATCAATATCATCACAACTGTCACTGATGATGCTTAATATTGGCGATGTGAGATCAGGACACGTGGCGGATGACATGTCCCAAGACCCGAAAGGAAGGGCCCACAGAGGCCGAGTAAGCCACCCTTGTACCCGACCTGCAAGCACAAGCTGGCCCTCCTCGAGACCCCCTGCAAATTTGCCTCCTCGGCCCCTCAGCATGCCCCGGGCTGCCGCAGGACCGACACTCCTTAGCCCTCTTGCTCGGTTCCGAGCTCCCCAGCCGAGGCTGTCTTCCTCGGCCCCTCCGACCGACTAACTCCGCCACTCGCAGGTGTAACCGCCGCTCCGCAAATCTCGCCACGCGCAGATTCTCCGTCGGCAACGTCCCACGTTCCACGCCATCCCGATCCCCATTAATGGGCGATCCGCTCTTCACGCGGGCGTGACGTCGGGAGCGTAACGGTCGGCAAGACCCTCGCGCCTACTGCTGCGTGCTGCCCCCGCTATATAAACTTCCACCGCAGAGGGGTCAAGTAAGCCATTTTTATTCCACTTAGTCGTTACTCTGCTCGGATCTAGCACTAACTTGATCGTCAGAGGGTCCTCAGTGGTACCAAACCACCCCGGGACTTCTTTGCAGGTACTCGGCGCTAAACCCCTCAAATCACCAATCTCATCAAAACCCATTGAGATCCACACGCAACAGAAGATCACCACCAAAATCCACCGGGAGATCAACAGAAGACAACATCTGACGGAGACCCGAAAAGGACCTCCATCAGTTGGCGCCGTTTGTGGGAACACAAACTCCACAAAAACAAAGTTGGCCTTCCGATCTTCGTCCGCATGGAGAGCAACCATCCTGAAGATCCCGGTACTAGCCGCCGCCTTCCCCTCACCGAAGGCATGGATGAGCCTCCTCCAGCGACCATCATCAACGCCCTCGCCAGCCGGATAGATCGTCTACAGTCCCTCGTGGAGGCGCTCGTCCGCGTCCAACCGGCCGGGCCTGAGCCCCAGATCGCTCCTCCACCGCCTCCAGAAGGCTCTGCCCCCGTCGGGACGGCTGACCACCAGCAGGCTACGACTCCTGGCCACAGATCTCTCGGGCGAGTACTCCCTGAGACCCGCTGGGCGCCCCACGGCTCCACACCAAGTTCCGCCGCCAGAACGCCTCGCCTCGAGCTTCCTCACGACCCTTATCCCCCTAAGGAGATGTCAGTCATCTCGCCTGTCCACAGGCATGGTCGACACCACTTCCCTCGGCAGGGCCGCACAGAAGGGGTTCACTTCGGCGGCTCGAGAGCCACCTCGCCCAGGGATCTGAGGCACCTCATCGAGAGGAACCAAGGCCGCTCCCAGACGCAAGTCACCCGCAGCAGAGGCCAGGGATCCCAAGGCGCCGATTCCTCAGGATACCACGGTCGACTCGACGCCCTCGAGAAGAAGATCGAGGGCATGCGCCGGGAGGCTCACCTCTCGAGCGACGGGGCTAAGTACGCCTCCGATTCGCTCACAAAGCCGTTCGTCGAGGAATTGCTCGCCGTCCACGTCTCCTCGCGCAACAAGCCCCCAATGGTCTCTCTGTTCGACGGGAAAACCGACCCGAAGGACCATTTGGACGCTTTCACCATGGGGATGAGCTTCCAGGACCACTCCGACGCCGCCCAGTGCAGGGCCTTCCCGGCCACCTTCATCCGTGCAGGTCGGGACTGGTTCCGGGGGCTCGAGCCCCGCTCAATCTCGACTTTCGACAAGATGGCTACTCAGTTCCTCGGCCACTTCGTTGGGAACCGTCGGCAGAAGCGCACGGTCGACTACCTCTTCATGGTTAAGAGTGGGGACAAGGAGACGTTCAAGGCCTACATCACCCACTTCTACAACGCCCTTCTCGAGGTCCCCGAGCACCGGGATGGGACCATCATCACGACGCTCAGATCTGGTCTGAGGCACAAGCAGTGGTTACGCTCCTTTGCGTTGGCACAACCTAAGACCATGGCCGAGGTCAAGGCGTGGACCGAGCGCGAGGTTCAGCTGGAATCTGAGGTGAACGCAAACCTCCCCCGAGCAGAACGATCCGACCAGAAGAAGAGGGCTCGGGAGGAGAGGCCGGAGCGTTAGCAGCCCTATCACCCGAAGTTCCAGGAGTATACCCCACTCAACGTCTCCCTCGCAGTATTGCTAGAGGACGCCCAGAATGAGGGATTCTTCAAGTTCCCTCCAATCCCACGTCAGGCCGCGAAGCGAACCTAGGGCCCTTACTGCGCTTTCCACCGGACACTGGGCCACGCCATGGAGGATTGCAAGCAACTCAGGGACTACATCGAAGAGCTTATTCGATCGGGACACCTCGCCGTATACTTGAGGGACAAACGGCAGGCCGACCGCGAGCAGGAGCAGCATCACCCTCCCGCTGACCTGACCATCGGTCAGATCATGCTCGTTTCGGCGGACGGCCAGCACGGAACTCAGGGAGCCCCATACCCTGTGCCAAGCACGGAGGCCAACAATCCTCCAGGGAGCTCAGGCCGAGCTAATAAGGTCGTCTACTAGCATGTACTTTTCTTTTAGGGCAATGTAAACTCTTCCTAGGGTCTGTTGTTAATTTAATAAAGATCAATGGAACGTTGCGAAAAAGAAGGAAAAACCTTGTTTATTCAAAAGGTATTATGGGCTCCTCATCCATACAAGCAAAAAAGAAAAGGAAATTACAACAGTGGGGGAGGGGGTGCAGGTAGCACTGCTCGTGATACTCGGTAAAGATCTCCGCCAGCCAGGGCCTCGCGAGGTCCAGCCTCTGCCCCCGGTTCCCCCCGCGCACGTTGATCCCGAGCCTCAGCACGTAGCACTCGCGAACGAGCGCCTCTGAGCGAGTTAGCCGGTTCACGGAGATCAGGCCGAAGCGCCTCAGAGACCGCAACTTGCCCACGGCCTCGTCATAAAGCTGCTTGGACAGTGGGTTGTAAAGCCCCGGCGACGCCCTCCAGATGGAGTACATCAGCAGCTGCAGCAGGGAGGAGCGTCGGGGGAGCAGCCGGCCGAAGTGGTCTTCGATGCTCCCGTAGACCAACTACACCGTGTCCTCGGTGCAGTTCTGGTCGTAGAGGTATACGTCTTCGAAATGGATGATATCGGGGATAGTAAAGGGGAAGTCTTGCATCCTCAACAATCTGTTTATGAAGAATAGAAGGACAAATGCTCCTTCGGCCTTATATAGCCCACTGCGCCCCAACAGAACCCAATAGTCGCCCGCTTTCGCCCAAAAATTCGCTGCCACGCGGCGATCAACGAGCCTTCCCTGGCGGAATTGAAACGACGCGACCCTGGCACTTCGCCTCCCCCCCACATTCAACGCGCATGCTGCGCGCGCGATCGCCGCGACCGTTCCTGTTCCCCATACCTGCGACTGGATGGTCGGGCGAAACCTCATGAAGAATCGGCCGAGCAGCTACCCTGCTCGGGTATCCCTGGCGGGTAGCTTCCCTACCGCAACGCCAGGGACCATAAATTCCTCTTTAGAGGCAGCTTAGCAGCTTCCCTGCTCGGCTATCCCTGGCGGGTAGCTTCCCTACCGCAACGCCAGGGATCAGAAAGCCCTCCCAGAGGCAGTCGAGCTCGAGGACCCCTCGCTCGGCTATTCTTCAGGACAAAAGCCCTCGCCAAGAGGCACCGGGCAGTAACCCTGCCCGGCCAAGGGTCCTTGGTAGGCTTCTTACAGCCCCTCCCGCGCCAAGGACCAAAGTCCTCCAGAGGCAGTCGAGTCCTTACTCAGCTATCCCCGGCTGGTAGCTCCCTACCACAACCTACAGGGATCAAAGTCCTCGCCAAGAGGCACTGGGCGGTAACCCTGCTCGATCCCCATCTTGAAGGATTAAAGCCCTCGCAAGAGGCAACCGAGCAGCTGCCCTGCTTGGTCAACTCCGGCCGGTAGCTCCCTACCCACGACGCCATGGATCAAAGCCCTTACAAGAGGCACCCGAGCGGCTACCCCGCTCGTTCATCCCAGGCTGGTAGTTGCCTACCCATTACGCCAGAGATCAAAGCCCTGGCCAAGAGGCAACCGCGCAGCTTCACTGCCCAGTCATCCTTAGTGGGCTTCTTACAGCCCTTCCAACGCTAAGGATCAAAGCCCTCGCAAGAGGCAACCGAGCAGCTATCCTGCTCGGTCGTCTCTGGCGGGTAGCTTCCCTACAGCAACGCCAGGGTCCAGAAAGTCCTCCTCAGAGGCAGCTCGGCAACTTCCCTGCTCGGCTATCCCTGGCGGGTAGGTTCCCTACCGCAACACCAGGGATCAGAAAGCCCTCCCAGAGGCAGTCGGGCCTGAGGATCCCTCGCTCGGCTGTCCATCAGGACAAAAGCCCTCGCCAAGAGGCACCGGGAAGAAACCCTGCCCGGCCAAGGGTCCTTGGCAGGCTTCCTACAGCCCCTCCCGCGCTAAGGACCAAAGTCCTCCCAAAGACAGTCGAGTCCTTGCTCGGCTATCCCCGGCTGGTAGCTTCCTACCACAACCGACAGGGATCAAAGTCCTCGCCAAGAGGCACTGGGCGGTAACCTCGCTCGGTCCCCGTCCTGAAGGATCAAAGCTGTAACACCCGAGCCCAATAATACTATTTATATTACTAGTTGAGGGTTATTTATTGCTCTTTTCCAATTTTCCTGATTTTCTGGTGTTTATTGCTAAATTTTAACCGGTTAAGTCATTTTGGCACATAACAAATTTTAACTCCTAAAATGAAATTTAAAGTGTCCATGTTGGCCTACTCGTCGCCACTAGTCGCGTGGTAGCGTCTGCGTGCCGAGATTCCGTCCCGTTCGGCTAAACGGGCAAGTTTGGACGACTACGCGCGCGTGCAAGTGTCCGACTTGGGGGCACGCTTTTTAATCATTAAACACCTCTTTTCAAAATTTGGAACCCGCTTAAAATCCTATAATTTGAATTTGGAACTTTTGGGCGCAATCCGGGCGCGATTTGGAAATGTTTCATTTTGCGCCAAAAAGGCCCATTTAATTTAATATCTTAAAACTATAATAATATACGAATAAAATTCTTATAACAGTTCAATCCCTAAAATCCTTCCCAAAATCTTTTAATTATTTCCCGTACGCCTCCCTCCAGCCAATCACGAGCTCCCATTTGAGCTCGTGGGCCCGCCTTCCTTTCCCTATCTCTCTCTCTCTCTTCCCTCAATCCCTCTCTCAAATCTCTCTCTCTCTCTCTTCCTCTAGTTATTAACCCATGCAGCCGCCTCCCTCAAACCATCTTCTCCCATCACGAACCCAACGAAAACCCTAACCCTAGCCTCGCGACCTCACCGCCGGCCTCCTCGCGACCTCGCCGTCGCCGCCCTTGCCACCACGAGACTCACCGCACCCTCTTACCTCCTTCCTCCGACGATTCCCGCGCCTGCACCCAACCCGACGTCGCCTCCAACCCCCGCAGACCTCGCCGTCGACGCGACCTCCCGTCGCCGACGACATCCGCGACACCCTCTCATCCTCCTCGTCACCACCTCGTCATCACCTCCGTCCTCTCCTCGCTGGACCACCACCAACCTGCAGCCGACCCTTCACCCATCGCCTACCCTCCGCTGTTCGCCGGAGAACGCGCCGGCGACCTCGCCGTCGTCACCAGGGCCACCTCCATCTCCCCCTCGACCACCAGAGCCGACCACCCTTTCCTCCACTCGCCGCAGCACCTTCTCCCGCACACCCCGAGGCTTTCAGCCCTTGCAGCCGCCGCCGCCGTTGCCTCGCCGGCGTCCCGGCGCCGTCGAGCCCGCCGGAGTCACCTGGTATATCTCTCGGTAAGCTTTCCTCACCTTTCCGTTGTGCAGTAAACCCCCCCCCCCCGCTGATCGCCTTGAGTTCTTTATGTGTTGCTAACTTGTTGTCGCGTTTTGCCGGAATCCGACCGTGCCATCTTGGCGAACCCGACGCTCCAGCGAAGCCCCCCGGTCCGTGTGATCCCGTTGTTCTCTGTTGGGACTCGATCCGTGGCCCGTGCTATCATATCGTGTTTTGCCGACATCGCATCCATGTTCCAGATTGCAGAACCGCCGAGGCAAGTATCTGAATACTTGCTCTAACATGCTAGCGTGCGAGATCTAGTCTCGCTACGCAATTGAATTCATACTATTTAATACCACAACCTCATGATAGCAATTGATATCATATTATTGCAGTTATCTTTATAATGGAATCGTTACAACAGTTCCTCGTAATTAATCAACCCACACCAATCCATATTTCAACTAAACAAAACGACTGAATCATATCTGCTTAAACTGTTAAATCATTCACGAAACAATTATTATACTTAATGTAAATTCCTGTAGCTTCATTACTTCAGAATTGTGGATATTGATTTACCTTGTGGCTATTGCACCCTAAAGGTGCTTGAACCTGTTAATAAGAGGATACAAACATCACTGTGGTTATATGGAATATTGTGGTTAATTACTGTTTCCTGCTGCTGTTCATTATTGATTGTATACCTGTTATGAGCACATACCCGATTACACTACATATTGGCCTGACCCTGCTACACCTGACATATACATGCATACCGACTCATCCTGTTGTACCATGACATGACTTGTTTCATGATTTCACGCCTAATGCCGACAAACCCGACCATTCCTGCTGTCTATCCAGACAGACCTACTCTTACCGGATTTTGTGTTGGCATTAGTCCTTGACTACTGAATACCTGACCTGACATACATAGCTTGGGGGTATGGGGAAATCAAAGATGAACCTGACTTGTAACTCGACAGTTCACTACCGTTCGAGTGTACACATTCCTATTCTGTGCCTAACGGCATGTCTCGGTTCCAGCCGAGAATATTGTGGCCGTGATCCCGGGTATGTACGGGGTAATACCGAGTGTACACCTTCCTATTCTGTGCCTAACGGCATGTCTCGGCTGCCGCCGAGAATATTGTGGCTGTGGTCCCGGGTATGTACGGGATACTAACATTTTCCTATTCTGTGCCTGACGGCATGTCTCGGCCGCCGCCGAGAATATTGTGGCCGTGGTCCCGGGTATGTACGGGATACTATTGGGTTACATCGACGATTCATCAATTGGTTTCAAAGACTATAGAGTAGAAAACCTGATAGGACAGTTTAGTCACCATTGCACATTACCCTGCTTGTTATTTCTTATTACTGCTTTATTCATGTTCATACTTGCATTGCTTATTACCATGTTTATACTTTATACTTGATGTCATGACGCGCTGACGTCTGGGTTTTGCATGGCCCAGATTCCGTACCATTATCGACGACCGAGCAAGAGTACTTCAGCCAGCAGGCTGAACAGTGAGTCCTTAGGGTTTAGTTTATTTATTTCTTTTCATTTCCAGATGTGAGCCCGCATTATGGGACGTACTGTTTATTCATTGTATTGGATCATTAGCTTCCGCACTTATTGTTTATTGATTCTTGTTATTATGGATTTGGACATGTATTAGTTTAGTTTATTTTACTGTTCTTGATATCTCTACAACCGTAATGTGACTGTGGACGGATGCGTCCTACCCACAGGTAGCATGGTTGGCTATGTCACGTGCCCAATTTTACGTACTCTGGGAAGCGGGGCGTGACATGGTTCTTTTGGTATCAGAGCCATAGGTTAATTGGGTTGATTCCTTGTAGTTGGGTATTGCACCCGATACACGAATCATAATACCCGTGATTAGGAAACATGTCCTGCCACTTTGACCGTGTTACCATCCTTGAATCATTCTTCCGGATCATGTCGACATGCAAACTTACTTTGCATTGTCAACTCGAAAACCTAACTTCTTGTTATCTCTAGGACTTAGGCGACTTGGGTGGAGTTAAGTAATTGCGGCTATGATACCGCGGCATAGCTACAATGCAGCACTCTATTTAAGTATCTTGGAGTTCTAGCCTTGATTTATATATTGAATCTATCATCATGCTAATGTTGTTTGTTTTGATTTCAGGACCATGGCAGATAAGAATTTCAAGACGTATCAGAGGCGTGTGGATGAAGCCGCCATGTTAGGAGTGATACGTGGGATGTTGGAAAATCAGAAGAGGCAAACTGAGCTGATCCAGCAGCAGGCAGATTCATTTCAGGAGGGTTTGCAGGCTATGCAGCAGTCTGTAAACACCGCTGTAGCGAAGCCAGCCGACCGAGTAGGGACCGTGGCAGATTTCAGACGGTTGGGTCCTACTACTTTCACTGGCTTGGAGGAGCCGTTGCCAGCCGAGCAGTGGCTCGTGGACACGGAGAATTTACTGATTGCGGCACAGATCCCAGAAGACAAGAGAGTTGATGTGGTGCGCATTCAGCTAGTGGATTACGCCCGAGAGTGGTGGCTTGTGGAGGAGACCCGCTTGTCCAAGCCAATCAGTTGGGCGGATTTCTCCAAAAGTTTCTTGGAAAAGTTCTTCCCGCGGACTGCACGGGAGGAAATGGAGGAGAAATTTATCGGGCTGAGACAAAATGGAGCAGCTGTGGATGTACATGCAGCGGAATGGACGAGACTCAGCCGTTTCGCTGGACCCTTAGTCGCCAAGGAGGCAGACAGGGCGCGAAGGTTCTTGCGCAGTTTGGATGTGGACATCCAGAGGCAGATTGTCTCCCTGGGTTTGACCACTTTCTCACAGGTTCTTACGGCAGCCAGAGAGCAACAGAGTTTATCAGGATCGAAAGGGAACTTTCACCAGACAGCAGTTGCGGCCAGGAAGCCTACATTTGTACCTAACCGAGATCATGGGCGCAGAGGTATTCCAGTGGACCGTAGAGGTGTAGCGCCAATGAAGAAGCCTGTGATCGTCGATCGAAGAAAGAGCATAAGTTGTAACTACTGCAATTTACCTGGCCACATGCAAAAGGATTGTCGAAGGAGACTGGGACTTTGTCTGGTTTGTGGAGCAGCCGATCACGCAGTCGGTTCTTGTCGCACTTTTGGAGGAGTTTACAAGAAAGTTTGGGGACTCGATTGAAGTTTAGCACAGCTTATCATCCTCAAACTGATGGACAATCGGAGAGAACGATCCAGACCCTTGAAGATATGTTGAGGGCTTGCATGTTGGACTTCAAAGGTTCTTAGGAAGATCATCTACACCTGGTGGAGTTTTCGTACAACAATAGCTTCCAAGCAACTATTCAGATGGCCCCGTTTGAAGCACTGTATGGTCGTAAGTGCCGTTCACCTGTTTGTTGGGATGATGTTGGAGAACGAAGGTTACTAGGACCAGATTTGGTGGTACAGACAGTCGAGAAGGTGAATACAATCAGGAAGCATATGAAGGCAGCTCAAGACAGACAGAAGAGTTGGGCCGACACGTCAAGAAGACCTCTAGAGTTCGCCGTGGGTGATTTGGTATTCCTGAAGATATCACCGACTAGAGGAGTGATTCGCTTTGGAAGTCGGGGAAAGCTTAGTCCCCGATTCGTTGGACCCTTCGAGATATTGGAGCGTGTTGGAGAGGTATCGTACCGGTTGGCGTTACCACCGTCATTAGCAGGAGTTCACGATGTGTTTCATGTGTCTCAACTACGGAGGTATGTTCGTGATGAGACTCATGTCTTGGATCATTCGGAGTTGACTGTACGGGAGGACCTGACTTTTGAGGAGCGACCAGTTGAAATCAAGGATCGAAGAGAAAAGGTTCTTAAGAACAAGGTTATCTCTCTTGTGCTAGTTTCTTGGGGTAATCGATCGCATGGAGAATCCACTTGGGAGCGAGAAGACGAGATCCGACAGAAATTCCCTCACCTTTTCCAGTAGTTAGCTATCTTGTATTCTTGGAATTTCGAGGACGAAATTCTTTTGTAGTTGGGTATGATGTAACACCCGAGCCCAATAATACTATTTATATTACTAGTTGAGGGTTATTTATTGCTTTTTTCCAATTTTCCTGATTTTCTGGTGTTTATTGCTAAATTTTAACCGGTTAAGTCATTTTGGCACATAACAAATTTTAACTCCTAAAATGAAATTTAAAGTGTCCATGTTGGCCTACTCGTCGCCACTAGTCGCGTGGTAGCGTCTGCGTGCCGAGATTCCGTCCCGTTCGGCTAAACGGGCAAGTTTGGACGACTACGCGCGCGTGCAAGTGTCCGACTTGGGGGCACGCTTTTTAATCATTAAACACCTCTTTTCAAAATTTGGAACCCGCTTAAAATCCTATAATTTGAATTTGGAACTTTTGGGCGCAACCCGGGCGCGATTTGGAAATGTTTCATTTTGCGCCAAAAAGGCCCATTTAATTTAATATCTTAAAACTATAATAATATACGAATAAAATTCTTATAACAGTTCAATCCCTAAAATCCTTCCCAAAATCTTTTAATTATTTCCCGTACGCCTCCCTCCAGCCAATCACGAGCTCCCATTTGAGCTCGTGGGCCCGCCTCCCTTTCCCTATCTCTCTCTCTCTCTTCCCTCAATCCCTCTCTCAAATCTCTCTCTCTCTCTTCCTCTAGTTATTAACCCATGCAGCCGCCTCCCTCAAACCATCTTCTCCCATCACGAACCCAACGAAAACCCTAACCCTAGCCTCGCGACCTCACCGCCGGCCTCCTCGCGACCTCGCCGTCGCCGCCCTTGCCACCACGAGACTCACCGCACCCTCTTACCTCCTTCCTCCGACGATTCCCGCGCCTGCACCCAACCCGACGTCGCCTTCAACCCCCGCAGACCTCGCCGTCGACGCGACCTCCCGTCGCCGACGACATCCGCGACACCCTCTCATCCTCCTCGTCACCACCTCGTCATCACCTCCCTCCTCTCCTCGCTGGACCACCACCAACCTGCAGCCGACCCTTCACCCATCGCCTACCCTCCGCTGTTCGCCGAAGAACGCGCCGGCGACCTCGCCGTCGTCACCAGGGCCACCTCCATCTCCCCCTCGACCACCAGAGCCGACCACCCTTTCCTTTACTCGCCATAGCACCTTCTCCCGCACACCCCGAGGCTTTCAGCCCTTGCAGCCGCCGCCGCCGTTGCCTCGCCGGCGTCCCGGCGCCGTCGAGCCCGCCGGAGTCACCTGGTATATCTCTCGGTAAGCTTTCCTCACCTTTCCGTTGTGCAGTAAACCCCTCCGCTGATCGTCTTGAGTTCTTTATGTGTTGCTAACTTGTTGTCGCGTTTTGCCGGAATCCGACCGTGCCGTCTTGGCGAACCCGACGCTCCAGCGAAGCCCCCCGGTCCGTGTGATCCCGTTGTTCTCTGTTGGG
This sequence comes from Agapanthus africanus, assembly GCA_030015575.1. Lineage (NCBI taxonomy): Eukaryota > Viridiplantae > Streptophyta > Magnoliopsida > Asparagales > Amaryllidaceae > Agapanthus > Agapanthus africanus. Next base: position 887,248,421 of record JASDDO010000024.1, on the reverse strand, counting down.
ACTCGATCCGTGGCCCGTGCTATCATATCGTGTTTTGCCGACATCGCATCCGTGTTCCAGATTGCAGAACCGCCGAGGAAAGTATCTGAATACTTGCTCTAACATGCTAGCGTGCGAGATCTAGTCTCGCTACGCAATTGAATTCATACTATTTAATACCACAACCTCATGATGGCAATTGATATCATATTATTGCAGTTATCTTTATAATGGAATCGTTACAACAGTTCCTCGTAATTAATCAACCCACACCAATCCATATTTCAACTAAACAAAACGACTGAATCATATCTGCTTAAACTGTTAAATCATTCACGAAACAATTATTATACTTAATGTAAATTCCTGTAGCTTCATTACTTCAGAATTGTGGATATTGATTTACCTTGTGGCTATTGCACCCTAAAGGTGCTTGAACCTGTTAATAAGAGGATACAAACATCACTGTGGTTATATGGAATATTGTGGTTAATTACTGTTTCCTGCTGCTGTTCATTATTGATTGTATACCTGTTATGAGCACATACCCGATTACACTACATATTGGCCTGACCCTGCTACACCCGACATATACATGCATACCGACTCATCCTGTTGTACCATGACATGACTTGTTTCATGATTTCACGCCTAATGCCGACAAACCCGACCATTCCTGCTGTCTATCCAGACAGACCTACTCTTACCGGATTTTGTGTTGGCATTAGTCCTTGACTACTGAATACCTGACCTGACATACATAGCTTGGGGGTATGGGGAAATCAAAGATGAACCTGACTTGTAACTCGACAGTTCACTACCGTTCGAGTGTACACATTCCTATTCTGTGCCTAACGGCATGTCTCGGTTCCAGCCGAGAATATTGTGGCCGTGATCCCGGGTATGTACGGGGTAATACCGAGTGTACACCTTCCTATTCTGTGCCTAACGGCATGTCTCGGCTGCCGCCGAGAATATTGTGGCCGTGGTCCCGGGTATGTACGGGATACTAACATTTTCCTATTCTGTGCCTGACGGCATGTCTCGGCTGCCGCCGAGAATATTGTGGCCGTGGTCCCGGGTATGTACGGGATACTATTGGGTTACATCGACGATTCATCAATTGGTTTCAAAGACTATAGAGTAGAAAACCTGATAGGACAGTTTAGTCACCATTGCACATTACCCTGCTTGTTATTTCTTATTACTGCTTTATTCATGTTCATACTTGCATTGCTTATTACCATGTTTATACTTTATACTTGATGTCATGACGCGCTGACGTCTGGGTTTTGCATGGCCCAGATTCCGTACCATTATCGACGACCGAGCAGGAGTACTTCAGCCAGCAGGCTGAACAGTGAGTCCTTAGGGTTTAGTTTATTTATTTCTTTTCATTTCCAGATGTGAGCCCGCATTATGGGACGTACTGTTTATTCATTGTATTGGATCATTAGCTTCCGCACTTATTGTTTATTGATTCTTGTTATTATGGATTTGGACATGTATTAGTTTAGTTTATTTTACTGTTCTTGATATCTCTACAACCGTAATGTGACTGTGGACGGATGCGTCCTACCCACAGGTAGTATGGTTGGCTATGTCACGTGCCCAATTTTACGTACTCTGGGAAGCGGGGCGTGACAAAAGCCCTCGCAAGAGGCAACCGAGCAGCTACCCTGCTCGGTCATCTCCGGCTGGTGGTCGATGCTCGCATTGCCAGAAGTCAAAAGATGGCACCCTCCATGGGGCCACCGAGCAGCCTCCCACTCACGCTCGGCATAAATACGGCGAACAACGCTCTGCCCTTCACCCGCAGAGGATCCAGGACCCCAGTGAGGGGCATCAAGTCTATCCAGGTCTAAACGATCTCCCCTTGACTTCGGGGCCCATGGGAATACCTCCTCGGCAGCGCTTGGCATGCTCGTCGGCAAGTGATCGGATACCTCCTCGGCAGCGCTTGGCATGCTCGTCGGCAAGTGATCGAAATCAACTCGACGGACGATCGCTAGACAGATGGCCAATCTTACATGAAAATACAACGGTGCAAGCAGAGATATCTTACGAGCATTCTTCACAAACAGATGATAGAACGCGATTCGATGAAACCAAAGGAAAATTTTATTACTACCAAAGACAAAGGTTTTACAAAGGGTATTTTTTAGGCTCCCCAGCCTTACAAAATTCCAAAAACAAAGAAATAAAAGGAGGAAGACGGGGGTTCTAGACCTCAGGGCCAGGTGCGACCCTGGGGTCCTCGACATCCACCACGTGACGCGCGGAGTCCTCGGCAGGAACCTCTTCCCCCTGCTCATCGGTGTTCGCGAGGGGGAATTCGGCCTGGAGATCTCCGTCGGCAAACTCCGGCATCCGGGCCTTAACGGCATCGAGGGCCTCGTGCCAGATGCAGGTCGTAGCCACGGCCAGATCATCATAGAAGTTCTTCGACTTCTTGTAGCTCTCCACCGCCTTCAGTTCGGCCGCCTCGGCCGCCGCCCCAAGCTCCTTCCGGAGGGTCTTCACCGTCCTCTTCAGGTTGCCGGCAAGCACCTGAGCATCCCCGAGCTTGGCCTCGGCAGTCACGGCAGCCTCGCGGTACCAGGCTACCTCTCGTTTCCCGGCCTCCACCTCGCCTTCCAAGGAGGCAACCCTCGCCGTCACCGCCTCCACCTCCCGCCTGGAGCTCTCTTCCAGCAAGGCGAGCCGGCCCGCAGCCTCCAGCGCCTGGGCTACCACCTCGGCTTCCATACGCAAGGTGAGGGCACCGTGCTGGAGAACCTGGGAGATACAAAGAGATCAGAAAGATGAAGGAGGCACCGAATCTCACAATGAACCAAACACTTATCTGCACGGACTCTTGGGCGATGGACGCTGGCTGAGCCCTGAAGGTCCCCCCGGGAACTCTACCCCCGGCCGAGGCCTCTATCTCATGCAGAAGGTTATCCGCAACGGATAGCCCCGATGGCACCGCGAACCGGAGGCCTCCTTCCTCCACCATGATCGGCGATGACCGACCCCGGGAAAGTTTCTGGGAGCTCCTCTTGAGCGGCTCCGAGGGAGAGCCAATCTCCTCCTCCAAGACCGGGTCCTCCAGAACCAGGGCCCGCTTCCGGCCCGACACTCTGCTGGGACCCGGGGCGGGATCCGCCCCCGAACGCTCGCGGGACACCACCACCGGAGCAGTAGGAACCGGGGCGGGCTTCGCGTGAGAAGAGCTGGCGCCCCCAGCCTTCGTAACCTTCCTCGGCTGGCGCATGGAGGCTTTAAGCGAGTCGAAGTCCATAGATCCTGCACAAAACAAATACCTAACAAGTCAGCGACACGAGCAAAACACAAGCCAAAAAGCAAGCCTAACTTACCGACGAACTCAACGGGGCTGAGCCCGGCCTAGCTCAGGACCCTCTCAGACAGCAGCACGTCAAGTCGGGGGATAGGCTCCCACGACGCCACTCTCATCGCAGCGGGGTCATTGGACTGGTTCCCCGGCAAACATTTCTTTCTCGACCACTTGGTAGGCACGGGCCAGTCCTCGCCCTCGGGAGGGGAAACGAAGAAAAATTTCTTCTTCCAATCATGAATAGAAGAGGGCAAGGCCACGACCCCGGTCCCGGCAGTGCCCCCCGGCTGCTTTCTGAAAGAGAGATAGACCCATCTCGGGTCGCCCGCTCGACCACCAGGGTGACTTTTGAAGATGAAAGAAGAATCGAGAAGGGAGAGGCTGAAGGGAACCGCCTGTAACTTTAAGCGGATCAGGAACCCGAGGAGGATCCTCCACGAGTTCGGCACTAACTGGGCGAGGGCAAAACTGAAAAAAGTCAGCTCTGCGACGACCTCGGGAGAGAAGGGCAGGCGCATTCCGCCCCAGAAAGCTTCCAAATACAAGGCAATCTCCCTGCCCCGTACTTGATCCGCCCTCTCTCCTTCTTTGGCCAGTCGGAGCGTGTAATACGAGGGGATGTGGAAGCGAGCCTGAACATTGGCGAGCTTGTCCTCATGCCTCACCCAACACGAGGGGCCAGGGGCCGCATCTGCCGCCTCCTCCCTGGGGGCTGCCCCCGCCGCACGATCCCGGGGAGAGGATCTGACCCCTGCTCCCCGGGGGGACTCGGACACAACTAAAGGGTCCCTAGAACCTACTCCTACAACATCTACTGACTCTACAAAGGAAGGCATCTAACCTTGAAAAAGGGAATCCTCGGGAGCCGAAAGCGGGAGAAAAAAGACGAGCGCCGAGCAACCAGGACTTAGAAGAGGGAAATATGAAGGAGTAGGGGCCCAAGGATGGGCCCCACCCCTGTTTATTGCTGCAAGCGGCCTCATCCAACGACGCCCGTCATCTTCCGTCAAAACAACTTCTCGCGTCCAGCGGCTCCGATCGCTCCACGTGTCGATCCTGCGCTGGACCGCATCCCATCAGACGCTGCAGGCCCGCATATGTCGCGTCGGCCAATCGACGCTTGACACGTGGACCATCGCTTTAGTGGCAGAATGCACGAACCGGCGCACCTTCCTTAAATGCAGAGATCTCGCCCTGATTCGCTAGCAGAAAAGACAACTGACAGCCCGAGGACTCGTGCCGACAAAGCCTTAGGAAGGAGCTCACTTCGGGAGGCCTGGCAGTCCACTCCTGACCCGACCCGCTAGTTGGTTGGGATAAGAGTGGGGGGCTAATGATGATGCTCAATATCGGCGATGCGAGATCAGGACACGTGGCGGATGACATGTCCCAAGACCCGGAAGGAAGGGCCCACAAAGGCCGACCAGGCCACCCTTGTACCCGACCTGCAAGCACAAGCTGGCTCTCCTCGGGGCCCCCTGCAAATTTGCCTCCTCGGCCCCTCAGCACGTCCCGGGCTGCCACAGGACCAAGACTCCTTAGCCCTCTTGCTCGGTTCCGAGTTCCCCAGCCGAGGCTGTCTTTCTCGGCCCCTCCGACCGACTAACTCCACCACTCGCAGGCGTAACCGCCGCTCTGCAAATCTCGCCACGCGCAGATTCTCCGCCGGCAACGTCCCACGTTCCACGCCATCCCGATCCCCATTAATGGGCGATCCGCTCTTCACGCGGGCATGACGTCAGGAGCGTAACGGCCGGCGAGACTCTCGCGCCTACTGCTGCGTGCCGCCGCCGCTATATAAACCCCCATCGCAGATGGTTCAAATAAGCCATTTTTATTACACTTAGCCGTTACTCTGTTCGGATCTAGCACTAACTTGATTGTCGGAGGGTCCTCGGTGGTACCAAACCACCCCGGGACTTCTTTGCAGGTACTCGGCACTAAACCCTTCAAATCACCAATCTCATCAAAACCCATTGAGATCCACACGCAACAGAAGATCACCACCAAAATACACCGGGAGATCAACGGAAGACAACATCCGACACCCGAAAAGGACCTCCATCAGTCAGCATAAAATTTTAAATTGTGTAGAAATCAATAGGAATTTTTGAGAAAGGGGGATTATTTTTTCCATATTTAAGATTTATTACATTGATCATATTTAACATTTAGATACTCAAAACTAAAATAATAATATAGATATTTCATAAGATTTACACTAAAAAGCATCTCAACGATTTTTGCGGCTGTTATGTAATGTGTTAATGTCAATAAATTTTTAAATATTCTGTAACTTGCTAATATAGAGCATTATATATCTCCAAAAACTACCTAATTTAAAATCAATCAAGATCAATCAGAATCTACTTAAATCTATTTTTATCCAATAACAAATATTAAAAACAAATAAACTCCAATTAAAATTTAGAGCAGCTTTTCTTTCAATCTTGTTCCCTACAAACCCTCGAGAATCAAAAATAAAATATTTTCGAAAGAAGACAAAGAAGGAGCACAGAATGAGGTAATTGTTTGAATTTTTTTTTTAAATAACGACTTGTTTTATCGTTTAATGTACCTTCTATGTTGCAGATTTATTTATTTTTTAAAAAAGATTCACCTTTTTAAAAAAAAAATTCTAACATAATAAAATAATCTGGCTTTTCAATTCGTACAATATAGCCAAACTCGTCCCCAGTCCTCCCTCTGATTGAATCCTGGTCACGTCGCTGCAAATTAGGAAAAAATAGTACAAAAAGTTGAAGTCATTTATTTGTAACTTACTAAGTTCTTGGTATTTATTTGTAGAAAACAGCTTTAAGGTGTTAACACGAAAACACGTTCGACGTCAACTTTTTCGTGTTGAGAAGGGGAACAATCACGAGATTGTTCGAGAGTCACAGCACTGGCGATCGCCAGCGTCGAGGTTGTTGATGATGTTACCGGCCTTGATAAAGAGTGGAGGCAGCATAAAAATCTCTTTTACTTTAACTTGTTTTTCATAATCCACTAGAAGAAAATTGTATTTATTCCGTCGGCATAAGCCCGACGGATTAAATTGATATCCGACGGAATAATTTTATTCCGTCGGATATGCCCGACGGATTAAATTGATATCCGACGGAATAATTTTATTCCGTCGGATATTACCCGGCGTATAAAATTACGACATAATAAGGTTTATTACGTCGGGTCTTTAACTTATTTCGTCGACATTTTTTTTCTGTCAGCTTATTCCTAACGAAAAAAGTTAAAAAACCAGGGAAGGCAAGTCATTTTTTCCAGGTTTGAAGACTTTTTCTGTCGGCTATTTACATTTTCCGTCGGGTAAGACCTGACGAAATAAATTGGCAACAGAGAAAAAAAAGTCTGAACTACAATTGCTTCGTCGATAAAAACCGATAAACAAAAATATATACCAGCTATGCAATGCAGCTCCAAATCCAATTCAAATCCATTTCCATTTCACCAATTCGTGCAAACGATACATATTCAATTCAATATATTACTATAAAGATATATATTCACCACAAACTTAATTCAATTCACGAAAAATTCAAATCAAATATCCATGCAATAAATTAATTTCACAACAAATCAATGCAAATATATACAGATCAATTGAAATATATACAAATCAATTCAAATATATACAAAATCATAGGCTTACATCCGGTACTTTTTTCCTTTGGTAGGTTAAACTCTGGATGAACACAATTGTATACAACAACGATCGACTTTATTCTCATCCGACTCTGACAAAGCACACATCACATATTTAATTTTATGCTCAAAATTTCCGTAAATAATAACTATACAACCGTAGCAGTTACCTTACCCAGCATAAGTAAAATTTAGCTTTGAAACAGGCCTGCGGTTAAACTTCGCAAAAGTATCTTTAGAGCCACCAACTATCCTATAAATCAAATTAGATCGTACAAATCAGGTTATGATATCAATAATGTTAACAAAAGATTGTCTACATCAAGCAAACATTACCCTTCAAACACAAGTTTCTAGCTCGATTGTCATATGCTGCAGGTAGACTCCATATTTCCTTTAATACTGGATACGGAGTGAGACACAATGTACAAAACAAACTACCTAGTTGATCTCTTATCATAAATAAATAAGCAACCATCCCAGTATCTCTCAATCTATCCACTCCTTTTCACATCAAAAAGATGGATAGATGTGAGACACAATGCACATCACTCGTCGAAACTCGATGACATATTTTCATCTCATTTCCAATTTGGAAAAGTATTTTATTGAATATCAACGAGTGTTGTGCATTGTGTCCCATTCCCTATTCATCTTTTCGATGTGAAAAATGAGAGAAGAGAAGGAGAGAGACCGAAATGGTTGTTTGGTTTATTTGTATTAAGAGATCTACTATCTATATGTGCATAATAAGCCGGGAGCACTACAAATGAGAAAGAAATCGATAAATTAGCTTAATTTTACTAATTACGCTAAAATACCCTAAACTGTTGCTATTTATTCACTTGTGTATGTGGGCTTGTGTGTGTATGTGTGTGTACACAGACACACACACAGACATGCGCGCGTGCACACACACACACACACCCTCTCTCTCTCTCTCTCACACACACACACACACACACTCGCACGCAAATGGTTTATTTGTGGCAAGAGACTTGCTAGATGTGCATAATAAACCGAGGCACTGCAAATGAGGAATAAATCGATGAATTAGGTTAATTTTGCTCAATTTTACTATAGTGTTATCTTTACATAAGTATTAATTAGTACACAATACTATCGATAATTATATAAAAAATGTATATAAAGTAAGATTTATCAAACTTACATTCGGTACTTTCTTCTCTCGGTGCCACAAGAGAGAATGACGACTATTGATTTGTATACTTTGCATATTTCATGCTGGAATATGAATCCAAACCCTAGTCCTTTTAGCGTGAACTCATTTTTACATCGAAAAGATGAATAGATAGTACGAGGAGACGAGCCACAACCACAAATCTAAGCATTCCTATAAATTAAGCAATTCAAGCATTCTGTCATGCCCCGCTTTCCAGTAGACGGAAACGGTGATGTGGCAAGCCCGCAACATATTTACTATGAAAATACGTTAAGCGTAAGTAAGCAATATAACAAGGTACAAGAATAACAAGAGTAATAAAATGAAACAACAACTTTATTTACATTTAGTTTTAAATACAACTGTCAAGAATAAAAAGATACAATGATAAAAACAAATGCCTAAACAGTGGCATATAGAAATAAAAGCAGGAAGAAGCTAGCAGTCTGGCTGAGTAACGAACTGGTTCAAGTCCTCCTGGCTCGGCTCTATCTTCTCAGAGTCCGGTCCTCCTGACGAACATTCCAACGAAAAAAATATAGAGAAATGTTGTCAGCGAACTATCGCTTTGTAAGTCCCCAAAAGAAGTAAAGGAAGATGACTGAATGGTATATAAAGTAAATAGAAACCAAGTAATGTGAACAGGTAAGATTGTATACGCGAGTATCTAAGCATGATCATTTACATGTATAAGATTTGTTATTCTAACGTGGTTGTTTGTAGTTTGATAAAGAAGCCATTCATGTATACGAGAGGAATCCATCTTACCCTGTGGATTATGGTAACATATAGTACAAGATCCCATCATAACCCACAGGACAACGATACGTGATTTTATGTAGGTGTCTTTTAAAGTGATCTTTCGTGCCACGATATACGTTCCGTACCGATCTATTCCTCATCCCCGCGTATTGTAGTATATAGTTCAAGTTAACAGGACTTGGTCGAATCCATGAATATAAGAGTATAAGTTCATGTTCAAGTTGTAATCATGTGTGCAGGTATTCATGTCAAGTTCATATCAAGTTATATTCATGGTTCGGTCAAGTCAAGTCAAGTATTCAAGTTCAAGTGTTAAAATTCAAGATTAAGTGTTCAAGTTTGGGTTTGAGTTTAGACTCTGGTTCGAGCTTGTATTCAAGTTATAGTCATTTCTTATGAAATGGATTTAACTGTTGAAATTTTTAAGATCGGGAGTAATCAGACAACTGCTGCACATGGACGGCATGATTTGTGTCTTTTTCCAAGACAATTGTCATTTATGACTCCGTTAATTTGCAGTGTTGTCTAACTTGAGTAGGCAAGCACTTATTTTCTCCGGCTCTCTGGGGCTTAAGAGAAATGATACCACTTAAACCTATATTAATCTAGGATTTTTAAAGATTTATTCTTGTTGTTTACATTGTTTTCATTTCTTGAGGGGGTTTTATGAAAAATGTTTTAATATTTTAAAAAAATAAATCTCGAGGGTAATTTAGAATATTAAGAGTTTTTATGGAAATGTATTTTAGTTTTAGTGGTATTTTAGTGATGAAACCCACATTTTAAAAGTTTATGGTATTTTTATGAAAACTACCACTTTTGGAAATTTGATGATATTTTATTAAAATTTTAATCCTTCATTTTAAAATATAATTTTCACAATTTTTTTTATTGAAAATACGGATTCATAATTTTATATAATTTTCCAAGGTTTTAATTTGTTTTAAAAAGTCGTATTTTCATTAAACCGTATTTTTATTTCCTTTCGAGATCGAATTCTCTGTGAGGAGTTCTGTATCTCACTCTACTATTCCAAGAACGTGCGATAACCCACACCGTCCATAAACGAGTTCCCATAAAAGAGTTGTAGAAACGCAATTACAAAGGTCTTAAAAATATCGATTAAAAACATTTATTTGTAAAAGCAATGGTTTTTTATTGTAAACCGCTCTTTAAATTGAACATACATCTAAAAACTTCATGCTATGAAACCATAATGTATGTGATGGGGTAGGTCGTTACCCCTTGAGTTTTTCTAAAGGTATATAGGTTAGTTATCGAATAAAGGGTTATATTTAAATCTCATGGTATTTATATGAATAAAGTTCGTTATATGATTATTTCACATGGAATTTTAATTATATAAAAAGGTAAATAGTGTGAATAACATTTTAAAGTAATGTTAGAGTATTTGTGTGACTTATTTGGCCTATGAAAGATGCTAAAACTTAAAAAATATAAATATGGTTAAACTTAACTCCACTTTGTCGATATTGTTTTAGAACGCAATTTGAGTCAAAATAAAAGAGAAGGATAGCGACTTACTGTCTTAGAGCGTCGAGAAAAGAGTAAAGGAAAGAGGGGCAGTCTTCGTGGCATCGCTGCAGCGTCAGAAATGACTCCGGTTTTCAACGGAGTGAGCTTGATCGCTAACTCCACTTGACTAGCCTTAACTCTTCTCGAACTTAGAGAATTTTAAAGAAATTTTATGAATAGAGGAGAGCTAGGGAATAGTGTGGTATTTATAGGGATGAAATGGAGGTGTGTGAATTGAAAAATTGATTTAAAAGAATTTAAAATAGGATTAATGGGGAATTGAAGAGTCTCGGGTTAATTTCAGACCAATCAAACAAGAAAATAAAGTAGAGGGGAGGTGAAGGGGTGCACGGGCAAAGAATGGAAGCAGATGGGGGCATCTCGACGCCGGTAGCGGCTAAAAGGGGGATTTGGGCAGTTGGATTGTCGCCATGTGCCTCGAGTTTTGTGCCATGTGTGTTATTCTTTGTTAAATCCTCATTTATCTCGTTTGATTTTTCTGAAACTTTTTGATTCTCCGTGAATTGCACGTACAACTCTTGTGCTTCTGAAAAGTTAAAAAGAAAAAACATTAAAAATAATTGAGACTGATGAAATTGAACACACAGGCTATGGTCCAGCAGCAGAGAGTCTTAACCAGTGAGCTACAAATTATTTCTTGCTTTTATTGAACCATATTAACTTATAACTCCTAATCAGGCTGAAATACCATTTCTATACATTTAAACAAGTTACATTTGTACAGGGTTTCAGAGTCGTTACAGATTCATAATCTAAGCTTTCACAATATGAAAATTTAAGGAATGATCCGGGAAAAGAATGCGTTATATGCCTTTTCGATCTACTTGAACTCTAGAATTTGTTTTTTTAAATAATCATCCCATCAATATTAAATTCTAAGATGCGTTTCGATTTTTTGAATATGAGATCCTTGATGACAACAAGTATATTTCATGTTATCATCGAGTTTCATCCACTAAATATAAGATTTTTGTGTTGTTTTGATATTCAAGATTCGATTTTTTTATTTTGAGATCCTCGATGACAACAACTATATTTCATGTTATCATCAAGTTTCATCCATGAAACATAAGATTTCCGTGTTGTTTTGATGTTCAAGGTTCGATTTTTTTGATTGTGAGATCCTCGATGATAACAAGTATATTTCATGTTAATATCGAGTTTCATCCCTAGCCCTAAGCCTCACCCTCACCTTCATCCAACCCTAACCCTAGCACTAACACTTAACACTTAAATATTGTTACTTTTCACTAAACTACCTAGAAAAATTAGCTAAATTACCGGTCCCTTAGCACTTAACCCTAACCCTAACCCTAACACAAGCACGTAACTCTAACCCCCAACCCGAACTGTCTCTAACCCATCAACAACAGCAATAGCAACATCATCAACAACAACAGCAACATCATCGACAACATCGCAAAAAAATTAAAATTGAAAAACATTTAAAATTAAAACAAAATCAATTACCTTTAAGTTTCGATGGCGGTAGATCTCGATGGAGGAACTCCGGTCGCCGGTTGAGGAGGAAGATAACGGTGGCAGATCTCGACGGAGGAGTTTCGGTTACCTGAGAGAGGGAGAGAGACAGTGTGACAGAGAGAGGGGGGCTAACCGTCTTGTAGGAGCTTCGGTCGCCGGTCGCTGCTCGAGGAGGAGGACGATGTCAACTCCTGAGAGAGAGGGAGAGAGACAGTGTGAGAAAGAGAGTGGTAGAGAGAGAGGCTTACCGACTTGGAGGACCTCCGGTCGCCGTCGCCGGTCGATGAGGAGGAGGAGGAGCTCCGACCGGCTTAGGGTTTTTTTTTTTTGATTTGGGGAAAATGAGGGGAGAGTCTTGGCCTCGAGGTATTTTAAGTTTATTGAGTTATTCCGTCGGCTTTTAGTTTTGTTTCGTCGGCTATCGATCGATGAAATAAACCTATCGACGGAATAGACCCTTTTTTCTTTAGTGTTCGTTTTTTCGCAATTTTTATGGAATTTTTTGAACCTTTTTTTGTATGTGTTAGCCAATTTGAGCAAATTGGCAAGCTTAAGATTGTAAGTTGTGTTCTTTGAAGTTATTTGGGTTGATTTTTGCAACAAGTCTGGTGTTTTTTTATTGGTTTTATTAGATATTATTGTAACGCAACAAGTAATCACAAATAGGAACAAGTTCACGCGCACACACACTCAAATATGTACCTCAAGAAAAAATGGGGATTTGTAATGCATTCAATTTAGCGGCAGCAAATATGTTTGAAATAAATTATATAAGCTTTTTGTGTTTCGTATGTGTTCTTTAATGATATATCGAGAATGTCTTGACGCACAAATTCTGTATCATGTAAATATTTTATTTTTTAATTTATTTTATTGAGGATGACATCTTGCTCTGCTTTTTCCATCAAAAAATTGTACCTCAGGAAATGTGAATTTAGATATCCCCCAATCAATGTTCATATTTGCATATTCCTTCCTTACATCTTTCGCGTTGTATAAAAAAACCCTACTGTCATCCGATCGTGTGTACATATACAATTTATACGCTTATTTTAATTCAGAATTATAATATTTATCTTATAATTGTTAATATAATCATTTATCTTATTTTCGAATGCTCTCGCTTATGTTTAATGTAACTAAATTTGAAAATTTACCACTTAATTAAGGCTTCACAATCAGGATGTTATTTTTCAGAAATAGTGAAATAGATGGTAGATTAGTTTTAACTAAGATAAATTTTGAAGAAATTTATCTTTTATATATAATTTAATCGAAAATAACAAATAAATGTAAGGAATTGGAAAATGTTTACTCTTCTTTTTGTATTGAATAGATAAAGAAGGTTTACTATTGCAAATCAAAATGACCAACTTCTAAACAAATTTCAATGAAAAAGGGGTTTTTACTACGATCTTATAGATTTCAAGAGGGTCTTTACAATTACAAATATTTGAGAGGGTATATATATATATAAATAAATAAAAAATTAAATACAAGAGGAAATATTTTTTAAAAAACCTAGAAACAAATCTATCTATTTAAAATATAAATCCCGGGTTCCAAAAAAGTTTCGGAATATTATAGAACTGCCATTTTCTACTGTTCACCTTAAATACGAAACTGCTATTTTCTATTGTTCACCTTAACTACGAATCTGCCACTCAAAACATTATTCAAAATCATGTTTAAAATATAAATCCTGAGTTCCAAAAATGTATATATGAGAAAATTGTAGGGAGAGATTTTAGGAAATCTATTTAAAATATAAAGGGTATTTATAATTTTTTGTTTGTATTATTAATTACAATTAAATCTAATTTTGATTGATTTGTTATGAATACAAATATTAATATCATAACAAAATTTAAATTTAAAATCATATTCCAAAATTCCTATATTATTTAGTTAGGATTTTTTGTTTATATTATTAATTTTAAATCTGATTTTGATTGATTTATTATGATACAAATATTAATATTATAACAAGATTTAAATTTAAAATCATGAAATCTACGAATTTGCCAAAAATATTCCAAAATTCCTATGAGTTTGAATAATGAAAATCTAGATATTGGTATATTATTTAGTTAGGATTTTTTTGTTTGTATTATTAATTATGATTAAATCTGATTTTGATTGATTTGTTATGAATACAAATATTAATATTATAACAAGATTTAAATTAAAAATTATGGAATCTACTAATCTGCCAAAAATATTCCAAAATTCCTATATTATTTTGTTAAGATTTTTTTGCTTATATTATTAATTGTTGAATAATGAAAGATTAGATATACGAGAGATAAGAGATTGGTTTATTATTTAGTTAGGTTTTTTATTTAAAATATAAATCCTGAGTTCTAAAAATGTATATATACAAGAAAATTGTGAGGAGAGATTTTAGGAAATCTATTTAAAATATAAAGGGTATTTATACTTTTTTGTTTATATCATTAATTGCAATTAAATCTGATTTTGATTGATTTGTTATGAATACAAATATTAATATTATAACAAGATTTAAATTTTAAAAAATGCGGGTCTACGAATCTGCCAAAAATATTCCAAAATTCCTATATTATTTAGTTTGGATTTTTTTGTTTGTATTATTAATTCCTATATTATTTAGTCATGTAAATATAAGTTTTTCTGCTGTTTTTTATTTCGAAAGTCGATATATTTTATTATAATCTGAATTATCAAGTTGTCAATTATTTTCAGCAATATGGTCTCGCTTTCATGATTGATAACTCTGTTCTTGCTGTATATGAAGATTTTTGCAGTTTAAAACAGGTATAAATCTCACATTTTTCTCTATATGTTTACATGACTAAATGATCATTAATATTTTAATTTTTTCTAAATCTATGCAATTGATTATGAGGTTTTCCAAATATTAGAGTATATAACAACTAGAAATTAGTTTGGTCTGGTTTGAACTCTCTATAACATAATTGTAACATGTTATGGCCTTTCCAAATATTAATATTATAACAAGATTTAAATTTTAAAAAACGGCGAGTCTACGACTCTGCCAAAAATGTTCCAAAATTCGTATATTATTTAGTTAGGATATTTTGTTTGTATTATTAATTCCTATATCATCTAGTCTTGTAAATATAATTTTTTCTGCTGTTTTTTTTCCAAAAGTTGATATATTTTACTGTAATCTGCATCATCAAGTTGTCAATTATTTTCAGCAATATGGTCTCGCTTTCAGGATCGATAACTTTGTTCTTACTGTATATGAAGGATTTTATAATTTAAAACAGGTATAAATCTCACATTTTTCTCTATATGTTTACATGATTAAATGATCATCAAGATTTTGATTTTTTATAAATCTATTTTTTTCTAAATCTATGCAATTGATTATGAGGTTTTCCAAATATTAGAGTATATAACAATTAGAAATTAGTTTGGTCTGTTTTGGATTCTCTATAACGTGATTGCAACAAGTTATGGTCTTTTCAAATATTAATATTATAACAAGATTTAAATTTAAAAGAATGGTGGGTCTATGAATCTGCCAAAAATGTTCCAAATTCCTATATAATTTAGTTAGGATTTTTTTGTTTGTATTGTTAATTCCTATATCATTTAGTCTTGTAAATATAAGTTTTTCTGCTGATTTTTTTCGAAAGTCGATATATTTTACTGTAATCAAAATTATCAAGTTGTCAATTATTTTTAGCAATATGGTCTCGCTTTCAGGATTGATAACTATGTTCTTGCTGTGTATGGAGGTTTCTGCAATTTAAAGCAGGTATAAATCTCATATTTTTCTCTATATGTTTACATGACTAAATGATCATTAAAATTTTAATTTTTTATAAATCTATGCAGTTGATTATGAGGTTTTCCAAATATTAGAGTATATAGCAACTAGAAATCAGTTTGGTCTGTTTTGGATTCTCTATAATTGATATGTAGAATTGTAATATAATTGTATCTCATACCTTTTTTCAAATTATTATTCGGCCATAATTGCATTACAAATTTATAGATAATTCTTATTCTTTTGGAGGGAATTTATGTTTTGAATTATGGAACAATTTTTGTGACTATGGAGCGAGACGAGATTGAATCAGTTGAATCAATTAATATGAATTATTGATTATGTGATGATTAAGATTTTATTTTTTCTCTCTAAATTTAAGCTAAGTTCTTCAGGCATTAGCTCCTGATTGGTTTTATTTCCCTGCTGTTTCATTTCGTTTAACTCATTTTTTTAATGGTAACTATTTTCAGTAATATATTCCTAACTATTGCACCTGGTGGTTTGATTTGTATTGCTTTTTATTTTGCTAATGCAGTTGATTCTGAGGTCTTCTAAATATTTGAGTATATAGCAACTACAAATTAGCTTGGTCTGTTTTGGATTCTCTAGCCTTAAGTGTTTGAGGTTTTAAAGAATTATAGGTGTATTTACAGGATTTGTAGTCAGTAGTTTCGCCTATATGAAGTTTGTTCTAACAATAAGTGCATATTGTCAATACCCCGATGTTATTTCTTGATAAGAGGTATACACCCTTGACTTCTTAGTACGTACGGTTTAACTATTTGAATTGTATATAATGTAATATATTTCAATATATTTAATATTTGTAACTTAATGTATGGATAAATCAAGTATAGAGTTATAATCATAGCTGAGCATTCCAGTGATACAATTAATATTGTTTTAATGGACCGTGAGATTAGGAGAATAGTAGAGTAAACTGTAACGTAAATGTTGGCTCTGTTAAACAAGATTTGTATATTATTTAACTCCATTTCTAAAATATTTGATATACAAAATAATTATTTCTAGCGTACGTATGGTTTATTATGTTTGGTTGGTTTTCGTTTCAGGAAAAGACACTCGACCAGTTTCCGAGCGATATAAAAGACATTATAGGGAAACAATTTTCAATTACTATATCTCTGAATAATGATAACTTAATCCAGGCAGACAACTATATATTGCTTGCGACATTTTAGATGAAATTGAGACAACGGAAAGCTGCTCTACTAAAGATACGGTTGAAAATTTTCAGGAGCAACATAGTTTTACTCAAGTAAGAATGACTTTTGGTCCATAATAAATTTATAATTATATTAAGATAGATTACATATATCCGTTCAGCTGTAATTATTTTTCATTATTTTAAATTTATAGTTCAGAGCCAGAGGACTATGATACACCATTGAGTAAAAAGTTGAAACGAACGCAGAACTCTCTACTCCAAAATATTGACTTACCATTTGGGAAGCCAGGTTTGGTATGTTTTATTTCTAATTAAATAACAAAATTTTTAGTGTCTCACTTACATACGAATATCATTTATTTAGTTAATAAAATGGTTTACAAATCATGCTTTGTATATTTTTAAGGAAATTGTGCATATGAACAAAAAAGGCGGGACTTTTGGCACTGCGAAATCCATAAACAAGAGAAAGTCGGGGATTTCCAGGAACGTAGATGGTTACAAGGACACACCAGTCTCAGTTCAGCCTATACAAAGAAGATCAAGCAGGAATGTGCAAGTATAAAACATTTTTTATTATCATATAACCATAACAAACTTTATCACGGTGTTTAACAGAACTTCAATTTCTTAATTCAGAATCCTTGAAGTGATATTCCAATGACTGTAGACATAGCAATTACTAAGTCATATTACAGGTATTTCTGTTTTAGAAGCCGTGGACCAATAGTTGAAAACATACACTTTTGGTGCATTTTGGAACTCTGTTTGTATATATATATATCAATCGACTATTGACGGATTCCAGAGAGAAATTGATGGCTTATTTTTTGCCTTTGTACACACACACACACACATATATAAAAGTGGTGTTCGCGTTAATTGTGTAAATTAGCAATCTCTCTTTTCTCGGCCAAAATTCATGATTATGCATGATTATACTTTTTCATTCAAGGCACTCTTATACTATCTTCTATTTCCTGTATTCAGTTTGTGCTCTCTAGATTATGCCGCCGAAGGCGGCCGCTGGAAGGCATTTTTTTGCTTAATCGGGTGCAACACACGGGTAACACACTTGTTTATATAAAAAAGTAATGAAATATCCAAAGAACCTATGTAATCTTGGATTGCCTCCCTGTTATATTTTATCTCTTCCAAACATAAATTTGGAGATCACCAATGCTCTTTTGGATATGGAAATCCCCTCTCTTATCCATAGTTTTCTCGTCCAAGAACTTTGCACTAACGAAAGAAGGGTTAATATTAGGTGGATTGATGCTCATTAAACTTTGTCGAGTAAATACTTTAATAATGCATTAATGTTTCATCACTATTGCATCTTAATACCTTATAGTTTTCTTCTCTAGCACTTTAATATGCAATGTATTTCCCTATTAGTACTTTCTTAGTTCCTGCTCTTACCATCCTGTCTTCTTTGTATCGATTTATTATTGCGAACCGTTTTCATAATTTTTTGTCTATATGGTTCAAGGAATAAACCGATGCAAAATAGACAGAGCTGTAAAACCAGGAGGTAGCAAAGTGCTGAGGGCGAAATATATTAAGGTATTAAAGAGTTGAGAATAAGACTATAGGGTATTAAAGTGGAAAAATAGTTTAACATTGAGGTATTATTGAGCAATTTACCCAACTTTATCAAACCTTTATGGAGTCTTATATGTATACCATACCATATTTTAATGGATATGCCTTAGATGATGAAGATGACGAATTTCAAACTATATAAAAGACAATTAATCACTGAATACCGATATTGAGAATTATTTTGTTCATGAACAATACGTGTATGATTTCATAAAATTAAGGTTAAAGTTCACTAAACCGCCAATGAGTTTGGCCATATCCAAAAAAACCCTCAAAAAGTTTAATTAGCGCAGAAAACCCCCATAGATAACTGTGACACGTTATCACCGTTAATACCACTTCACCGCCATATTAGCTAACTTCCATATCAACAAAAAATTACAAAATTTCCCAAACTACCCTCATCTTCCTTCTCTATCCTAACCTTAACTAATTTAGCAAAAAAAACTAGCCCGCCGCCGCCGCTTATCCTCCCAATCGCCGCCCCTCCCCTCTCTCCTCCTTATCGCCTTACGACCCCTCCCCTGCCCTATCCCCTCATCTCCACACCAAACCCACCTTCTTCAACCTCAACACCACGACCACGACCAACGAAACCACCTCCTTTGTCCTCAACACCACCACCATCGAACTCGCCCCCTTCAATCTTAACACTACCACCAAAGCCACATCGTCCACCTCCTTCGACCTCAACATCACCACAAAACCCACTTCGCTCACCTCCTCCGACCACCCTTCTACCCCGTCCCACCTCCCCCCTCTTCCCAAGCCTGAGCTGTTAATTAATAATTTAATAATAAAAATTAATATTATTGATTAATAATTTAATTAACTATGTTTATTTAAGAGGCCAACATAGTCATTTAAATGCTTACTTAACACTGTTAGCTAGTTACCGTTATCTATGGGGGGTTGCGCCAATCAAACTTTTTGGGGGTTTTCTGGAATATGGCAAAACTTATGAGGGTTTAGTGAACTTTAGCCTAAAATTAATGTTAACTGACTTTGTGATCATGGCGAAGGCAAAGGAAGACACAAATGAGTTGATCAGAAGCTTGATAGAAATGAAGACGCTAATGGAGGAGAAGGGGGCAGAGGTCCAATCGGTCAAGACTGCATTAGACTCGAACCTAAAGCGCGTCGGGAACCTTGTTCATGATTCTGTCCCCGTTAACGATGATGACGTCTCTTTTGTGGATTCATGCAACATATCTACTTAAATATTGTACATGCATTTGTTTTTTCCGATAGAAATTAGTACTTCTTTTCCATATCTGCAGGCAAACAATAACATTGTCAGAACATGGGGAGCGCGGTAGACGGATCACAAGTTGAGAAATCATGTGGAGCTCGTCGAACTCCTTGACATTGTAGATGTCGAAAATGGTATCCTAACTTCATTTTGCAATTTATATTTTGATTCATCGAAGAAAATTTACTAAGTTTTCAAATAGACTGGTATTATATCCATATCATGAATTATCATAGTTATTTCATTTTTCCCTTCCTCTCTCATCTTTTACTTAAATGACATTGATATTGAACTAAGACAATAATTATGCCCTGTTTTCCTATATTTGTGGGCTTAATACAGCCTCTCATCTTTTTAGAACTTCCTAGTTACCTTTATATAATTTTTTTAAAAACATTTCCCCCTTTCTTTATTGCGCCGCTCTTTAATATCGTGTAACGACCCTAAAATCCCCATACCTTTATATTTCACTTTCTTTTTAAAAGCTCGCTTTCCTTTCAGATGTTGGTATATATACAATTCTTGTTGAATATATACAAGAACAAGTTTGTATCACATTGGTTAAGTCACTTTGCTATTGTTCCATAGGTCATTTGTTCGAATCTTGGATCTTGTAATTATTTTTATCAATTTTTTTACCCTCTCAACTCCCAAAATGAATTCATAATAAATTAAAATTATTACGAAGCATTTTTACCACCATTAAACCTAATTTAATTTCTTTTTAATACCACTTATTGCATTATTTTCCTTTAATTGTTTCTTCCTCCTTCAATTCAACAAAAATTCATCATCCTTCTCTAAATCTTTGTTGCACCTATCCTCCTCTTCCACCTATAAGTCATTCGAAGGTCCCCGATAATCCCAAGTCACTGGAAGCCTCTCGATCGAGGCTTTTCTCACATCGGCAATACAGTAGTCATACCGTATTGCAATATCTTGTAAGTTCCCTTTCATCCTTCTCCCCTTTCGTTGAATCTCCATCCTCTTACCTTGTCGTCAATCATGCCTATGCTTGTGTACTGCGTCGGTATATCCTATGCCGAAATAACTCATATAAAATGAACTGTTAGTCTAATATATAGTTAGTTCGTAACTTTTACCCTCATGAATTGAGTACATACTAAATAATCTTTGTTTTCCTTGTTTCATGTTTATGAATGAATGCTTACACATTGAATTGTATCGTATTGCATAAGAAAAAACATATAATATAGATATTGAATGATGTTAAGTTTTGAATCATATTGGGTTTTTTCTTGCCACTTGCTAGCTAAAGCCCTTTTTTATTGTATTATTGATATCATGTTCTCTTACTATGGTCATACTCGCGATAAAGATAAGCACCCTATTTTGAGCCAAGAACCAACATTGTATTATAATATATTTCCAGAAAATTAGGTCTAACCATTAGATAGATTTTTACACGCGCTTAAACAAATTTTTAGAATCGAAACGGAATATAGTTTAGACTTTTACGTTGCATTTTAGTCTCTATTTTGAAATTTGAAAACTGTTTTTAACGGCTTCTTCGAAAATTCATAATTCTGTCTTCTGAGATCCAAACTGAGCGATCTCAAGTGTTTTTGACAACTAGATCGAAAGATATATATTTTCTTAATTCAACCCGACTTCTGAAAATCGACAGAATTAACCCAATTCTGTCTTTTAAGTTTGTATGTCGAATCTGGACAGAATTTGTCCTGATTTGCCCAACGTTTTTCAAAATGACATAACTCAAACTACAGAAGTCGGTTTTTGACAAACCTAGGATGTATGGATGACAAATTGACAGTCCTAAAACTTTTCTATATAACCCGATACTTATAAATATGTATATCGATTCGATATATGCTCCGCAAGTCACCCTCTCCTTGCTGTCCAGAAAACGAAATCCGTTTTAAAACCCTTATGTTTAAATAATCATAACTGTAGTTTTAGAGATTCAAATCGTGTGAACTCAAGTTGTTTAGACAACTAGACTGGAAGGCCTACAAGTTCTTAATTCTTTTCAAGACCTGAAAACCGACAGAAAGTATCTCGAACTGCGTTTTTAATATGTGTCAGTGCTGGACAGATTCTGATATATTCCACGCAGCGATACGAAAACGCGTATAACTCCCAAACAGTGGTCGGAATTAGGTGAGACTTGAACCTATGTCTGCATAACACCGAGAATTACATTTCTTGTTTTATTTCTAAATTCATAGGAGTTAAATAATCTGTAGTTTTCAGCACTCCTATACGATACTATTTCTGGTTTATACTTGAATATTGCACTTGTCTCATTTCATGCCATGCGACTTCTTCATTATATTTGTATCTACATAAGCTACTTGGTTAGATATATTGCATTCCTGATACGAACTTGACTCGATCCATGAATATCTATGGATATGAACTTGACATAAACTCGACAGGAACTTGACATGAACTTGTAACACCCTAACGTATTCATGAATTCGTGTAAGGCTTGTGTCAACTTTATAACTTAACATATGCAGGGGAAATGAGTGGTTTGGTAGTGAGTTTATGTCGTGGCACGAGAATCCACTAAAAATCACTTAACTTGAATCCCGTGTGCCGTTGTTCCGTGAGTTTGACCGAGCTTAACTCTATGTGCTGTTGGTCCGTGGGTTTGATGGACTACTCTCATATACATGGATAGCTTCACTATCGCACTACAACAAACACGTAACAGTAGAACTGCTATGCTAATATAGATTGTCATGTTTAATTGATATATCATATCTGTTCACTGCATTATTCTTTCCTATCTACTTGTATACTTGTCGTTATACTTTTTACATTCTATTTTAAATCGGGAACTTACCGAGTGCAAGATCACTGATGGACATTCCTTTGTTTTCTTTCTTCTTTGGGAATGTTCGTCAGGTGGCTTAGGGACAGGAGAGATTGAGCCGACTGAAAAGGGCTTTTTGCAGCTGTCATCTCAGACGGATTTCTAGCAGCACACCAGCCTTTTACCTTCAGTATGCCTATCATCCAGGCTTTGTTTAATTCTATTTGTTGTTGTACTTGAATTCCAGACTTGTTGACGTTTATTTTGAACATTGTAGACTTGGAAAATGTAATAATATAGTTGGATTTATGCTCTCGTTTAATTCTTGTTTATTATATATTGATTATGATACGTTATAAGGACCCTTTTTAGTATGAATACGTCGCAGACCTCGTCATGTGCCCACTACTTTCTTTTGGAAAGCGGGACGTGACACATCTGTAGGATTGGATTTTACCCTAGAGGGGGGTGAATAGGGCTGTGAGATATTTTTGCGGAATAAAACTTAAAGTGACAATTTCAAGCATACCAAAACAATCACAAACAGTTATATAAGCAGAAAGTAAATGCGGTAATGTAAATGAACACAGAGATTTATCCAGATTCAGCCCTAGCCTAATCCTGCACCCCAAAGACTACAAATATTGTTAATATCAAAAAACCATATAACCCTAGTACAAGCGTATAATCCCGTCATCTTATTCTAAACCTAAGAACAAGTCGAACTAGATCGTATGATATAACAATAATCAATAATCTCAAACCACAAATCACAACCCTAATGATTTGCAAATCCCTGAATTACAAACCGTAATCCAATCACTAACCGTTTTAGAGTTTAAAATGAAAAATAAAAACTATAATAGATCCAAAAACAATAATTGATCCTTAAATCCGTAACCGTCGTAGATTCACTCTCGTCTTTTCCAATAAGAATAATAGATCCAACAACAATAAAAGTAGAGTTTAAGAAAATCTCAATGAAGCTCGATCGTTATTGAAGAAGATGAGAGTGGATCTATGAAGCTTGATCCTTGAATCTGAATTCTCTCGTCAATAGCTGCGAATCTGAATGGAAAAATTAAACCTGTAATCGTAGAATCCTTGGAGAGCAATGGAGTTTGAGTTCTTAAGATATCCTGCAGCCTTAGAGTTTGGGAGAGAAAAGAATCTCATATTTATACCAAGCCCTAAAAGTTATGGGCCAGCCTGCCCAAAATATCAAATACATTAAAATAGTTCATAAGAGTTTGTTAGTATCAAACAAATATCATAAACGTTATACACAACATGTTTTATTTAAGTTAAATTTTAGCGAAGACAACGGTGACGAAAATCATAAAATTATTCTAATATTACCAATAATGTTTTATGCATAAATTAAATTAACTAATAAGATGCTTAAGCAACCAATTTTATATAATAGGCAGTATTATGATTATGCATAGATAGGACCGATAAAAAACCGACCCGATTTAAACCGACCCGACCCGATCGATTTCTATCGGTTTGTGAGAGATGTCGGGTCGGGTCTAAAAACTTAATAATCGGTTATCGGGTTTGGAATTTTCAAACCAGATCAAACCCGACCCGACCGATTAATATCATATATATACAATTTTCTAACCCTAATTTTCTCTCTCCAAGTTGCGCCGCCTCCCTCCTGACTTAGGACCCTCGAACCCTAATTTTATCGAACCCTAATTGCGCTGCCTCCTTCTTGAACCTCGTTTGAGTCCTTTCTAGATCTTTGATCTCTCCCTCGAACCCTAAATTTCTTCAGACATTCCTCGAATCTCCCTTACTAGTCTTTAGATCTCTAATCTTTCTCTCGAACCCTAAATTTCATCAGATATCCTTCGAATCTCCCTTACCACTTGAAAGTCCCTTGAAAGTCGAATCTTACTCGGTTACTCTAATGGCTTTCATCTTCTCATGAGGAAATTGCAACACCAGTCTCGAATCTTACTCATCTTCTGGAACTGCAATTCTACAATTGCAAGCATGTTCAAGCAAGCAACTCAGCAAGATATAGCCAGCATGCCTCCTCCACCTCCTACAGCAGCAGCTGACCTTCAGGTATATTCATCTGTAACTTAGCTCCTATCTAAAGTTATGGTTTTTCTTATTCTTCTTAGATCTAAAATAGTTGTGGGCTTGTTAGTTGTTGCTGCAATGTTTATTAATTCATAACTTATTATTATTATTTGATTAGTGTTTCTAATTTTAAATGAGAATATTACTTTGCAATCTTTAAAAATGTTTTTATTATGTAATTGATTGAATCATTCAAAGAAATTTATAAATATCTAGATGAAGCGAGCGAGCCACCTAATGTTAATATAGACATCTTGAATTTTTGGAAAATTAATAGTTCACGATTTTCAATCTTCACGAAGATAGCACATGATGTGTTGGCAATTCCTCTCTTTACGGTGGCATCTGAGTCCGCGTTTAATATCGGTGGTCGAGTTCTTCATCCTTTTAGAAGCTCATTGACTCCAAGAATAATACAAACTCTATTATACACCAAAAATTGGATTCGTGCTGAATTGAATCAACCTGGGCTTGATATTGAGGAGGATCTAGCAAATCTTGAGTATTTAGATGAAAGAGAGAAGTTTATAGTGTATTTTTACTTTTCTTTTTTATTACTTATAAACTTGTAGTTATTTTGTAAAATATTACTTATTGTCTAATGTCTATCATTATTGTAATACCCTAGTTCATTTATAGTATATTTGATTTGAGTATTTTCTAATTTTGTGACTATTTCTTGATTATTACTTGTTTTGAGTGCGGATAGTGCTTTGGTATCTGTGGTTAGTATTCGACCCGACCCGCATGATCGAAACCCGTCTTGATCCTATATTACGTCATATGATTACTAGTACAGAGGATCCGTGCACACATATATCATATATTTTGTATCTACATATATTTTAAATAATACAAATTATAACCAAATTATATTTTTTTTAAACATCTTGAATGGCCTGTATCATACCCCATACCCTATGATTCCATCCTGACATCGTGTTCATGTCCAGTTTAGTGAAACGGACTCGTTTGGATCGCTACGTGTTTTTACGTGCATCCGTTCTTGGGGTATGCATTTTACTTAACCGGATGTCGCATTATAATTTTAACTGACACGTGTATTATTTGTATTTTAAAACTAGATTTTTAGACAGGATACGGGTGTTTTTCGGAGTATATTTAATATTAACTATAAATCCTATAAAATATATTATAATATATTTCAAAACCTAAAACTAAACTAACAGTATACCAATATATAATATATATATATATTATTAACTAATCATATTTTACCTCTCTCTTTCGTATATTCTCTCTCCTCTTACACACACACTCTCTACTTTCTCTGTCTCTCTTTCTCTCTTCTTATATATTCGTATATTCTCTCTCCTTTTACACACTCTCTCTCTACTTTCTCTGTCTCTCTTTCTCTCTTCTTTTATATATATATATATATATATATATATATATATATATATGAGAATAATGGAGGAGGGAATTTCCTCCTATGGCGTCAAAAAAATACACCTTCTCTCGTTTTTTCCGATGATCGGCACCCACCATCTTCATCGTTATCATCTAAGATGTGGGTACACCAAATTTCATGTGATTCTATAACTTTTTCACCGTTGATTTAGTGGGTTCAAAATTAACGGTTTACCGACAATAGAACTTTTTACATTGCTAAATCAACGATGAAAAAGTTGTAGAATCACATGAAATTTGGTATACCTACATCTTAGATGATAACGATGAAGATGGTGGATGCCGATCGTCATAAAAAAATGAGGGAGGGTGCATTTTTTCGACGCCATAGGAGGAAATTCCCTCCTATGGCATCTTTCCTCCATTATTCTCTCTCTCTCTATATATATAATATAACCTATTTATTATAACACCTTTCTCTCTCTTCCTCTTTCTTCTACCCCTGTTTTCCCGCGACGAGGAAACCCAACACTTGTAGAATCCCTTGCCTCACCTGGCTTTCGTTGTCGACCTCCCTACGACCGTCCCAACCTCACCTTCATCACTTCCTCACCTTCGTCATCATCCCCTCGACCTCATCTCCCTCTCCTCCTTTTCCCGACGACCACGACCTCGAGAACCCATCGCCCAGAAACCCTACAAACCCCTCACCGTTGATCATCGACAACATCATCGTCGTCACCATCCCTGCCTTCTCCACCTCCTCTCCCTCTTCACGAGATCCCTGCACAACAACCCCAAGAAACCTAAACCTCGAGCACTAACGACCCACAACACCCGAGCACCCAAACCCCGAGCACCTAAAACCCCTAGCCCATGTCCTCGCGTTCGCCGTCGACCTCCCGACCTCGTCACAACCATCTCCATCTTCTCCCCCTCTCTTCTTCTCCATCCCTGTAAACCCCGATAACTCCCGAGAACCCACAGCCAACCCAAGAACCTCCACTCTCATCGCCGGCGACTCGACGTCGCCATCACCCCGACCTCACCGTCTTCTCCTCATCCCCGTCTCCTCTGCCCCAGAACCCCAAGCCAAGCTACACCCCCACTCTTCTTCTTCTTCTCTTCTCTTCTTTCTTTTCTTTTTCTTTCTTGATTCTTCGTTTTCCGGACATCGCCGGAGTTGCACACGTCGCTGACGATCCGGGCGACCCAGTTGTCATCGTCGTCCAGCGTGGTCACGTCTTTGAGTAGCCTGGTCCAGTTCTGTACGCGCGTAGTTGCATCGCGACGTTTGCCCGACGTCGAACATGACGTACGTACCCCGTCGTGAGATCCGATCAGGCAAGTTTATCTTTCAACATGCTATATTAATATATTTATATCCATATGAATAAAAATAATACATGTATTTTAATTGTGCATCCAATATTATATACTTATCGTTTCTCGATATCTGTTCTCGTCCTTACTAAGAATTGCATATCTAGTTGCATACTGGAATATCGTTATATCATATTACATTTATATTAGTGCAACATGCTGTCTAGTTGCATCATACGTAGTCATGGATACATATACAGATTATTACAGATAGACACATGTGCATCCTGATATCCGTCGTGCTTACCGTGTTCAGATATTCGCTACAGTTTTACATTTAGGTATCTGTCTGATATATAGACATTACATGACATGTTCATGACACACTACTTGATTCATTACTTGGATCTAGTTAGTAATGCCAACAATCCTGACTTGTTATCCTGACGGACGTTACCTGTTGTCTGCATAGACGAAAACCTGTACCTGCTTGATCCTGTGTTGGCATTAGATTTACATTGGCAATACCTGACTTGAACACAAACCTGGGGGTAAAGGGAAAATCAAGAATGTAACCGAAACATAACTCAAAAGGCTATTATTACATGTTTTCCATTTTTCCGGGCGTTACGGAATATCCTGTTTGCCGTTTTTCCGGGTGTTACGGAATAATTACATGTTTGCCGTTTTCCGGGCGTTATGGAATATCCTGTTTGCCGTTTTTCCGGGCATTACGGAATATCCCGTTTGCCGTTTTTTCGGACGTTACGGAATAATCCTATTACCGTAGTCCTTAGGGAATGAACGGAGTATAGACTAATGGGTTACGATGAGAATTACATTAATTGATTTCGAAGACTTTAGAATAGATAACCTAGAAGTCCAATTTTAAGTTACACATCACATACACACACGTACCTCACTGTTTATATTTATGTTGTTTATTTATATTCATGTTTACATATCTTCTTACATCCTGGTTATTACTGCTATTTTGGTATTATGATGCACTGACGTATGGGTTTTGCATGGCCCAGTTTCTCTATCTCTATCGCAGGCTGAACAGGAGTACTTTGGCTGTCAAGCCGAGCAGTGAGGAATTGAGTTTAGTGATATTTAGTTTAGTTATTTTTCCGCAGCTTTCATTTCTTGATATGAGCCCATATTGGGACGAATTTTCAGATGTTGCTTATTGAATATTAATTCGTTTCCACTCATACATTTTATTGACTCTTTTATTTTTCAAATGGACATGTACTAGATAGATTTTATATTTTACTGTTCTTGATATCCTATAGACAGCCGTAATGTGACTGTTGAGGGATGATTCCTATCCACAGGTAGCATGGTTGGCTCTGTCACGTGCCGTAGTTTGCACACTCTGAGAAGCAGGGTGTGACAGGGTTTGTTTGGTATCAGAACCATAGGATTTAGGATTAATCGGGTGCGGTTCTTTTGTAGTTGGGTATTAAACCCAATACACTAATCAGGAAATCCGTAATTAGGAACATGTCATGCCATATTACTACCTTGCCATTCTTGAATCAATAACTATCTTGTTTGTTTGAATCCTGTTTACTGTTGTTAATCCTCTTCAGTGTTTTGGCTTCAGAATGGCGGATAGAGATTTGCAATCGTACCAGAGGCATGTTGATGACGCCGCATTGCTTGAGGTAATACGTGGAATGCTGGAAAACTAGAAGCGGCAAACCGAGCTGAATCAGTGGCAAGCAGAGGCTTTTCAGGAGGGTCTGCGGACAGTCCAGCAGTCCGTAGACGCAGTAGCACCCAGGGCAGCACAACGTGAGGGCACCGTAGCGGACTTCAGGAGACTTGGTCCATCCACATTTACTGGATTGGAGGAGTCATTGCCAGCGGAGCAGTGGCTAGTTGATACGGAGAATCTGCTAGCCGCCGCGTAGATTTCAGATGACAAGAAGGTAGATGTTGTACGCATCCAACTGGTGGATGACGCTGGCGAGTGGTGGCTCGTAGAGGAGACCCGTCTGCCTAAGCTGATCAGTTGGGAAGTGTTTTCGTGAATTTTCTTGGAGAAGTTCTTTCCACAAACTGATCGAGAAGAAATGGAAGAAAAGTTTATTAGCTTGAAGCAGAATGGCGGATCCATTGATGCGCATGCAACTGAGTGGACTCGGCTCAGTCGATTTGCAGGACCTTTGGTTGCCGATGATGCAAATAGGGCACGAAGGTTTATGCGTAGCTTGGATGTGGAGATTCAGAGATATATTATATCTCTGGGATTGACCACCTTCTCACAAGTTCTCAAGGCAGCCATGGAGTAGCAGAGCTTATCGGAAAAAACGAAGAGTACGCAACAACCGACCGTCGTAGTGCGGAAGCCGGCGTTTACGCTAAACCGAGCTCCTATACACAGATGCATCCCAGTGAACAGATGAGGAATTATTCCTATGAAGAAGCCCTTTGTACCCGATCAGAAAGGAAGGGTGTTTTATGACTACTGCCAACGACCGGGTCATTTCAGGAGAGAATGTCGAAGGTGGCTTGGACTCTGTCTTATTTGCGGATCAACTAACCATACTATTGATACTTGTCCTTCAAAGCTACGACTGAGGGACAATATTCAAAAGCCACCGTAGAAGCAGGTTATTCAGGGGCCTAATCAAGCACGGGCCTTTACTTTGATGGCCGAGGAAGCCAAGGCTTCAGATGAAGTTGTTTCAGGTATCCTACCCGTTCATAATTTTCCCGCATTAGTATTATTCGATTCATGTGCATCCTATTGTTTTATGTCGTCCAAGTTTATTACTGCACACTCGATTCCACACGCGACTCTGTCTAGTTGCTGGGACATACACACTGGGAATGGGAAAATTATATCTAATAGTGAGTGCAAGGATTGTCCGATTGTTATTTGCGGATGAGAGCTATTCGCGGATTTCTTGGTGATTGATACTGGCAGCTATGATGTCATCTTGTGAATGGATTTTCTCAGCACTTTCCATGCTCACATCGATTGTAGGGCAAAGAAAGTGATTTTCCAGATTTCCGGACATCCGGAGTTTATATTTTCAGAAGCTAGCAGATCTGTCAGGCCAGTCTAATTTAGGGCTGGGCCGACAAGTGCCGTTCTTTCTTCAATGGAAGTATACAAGGATGAAGCACCAGTAGTAGTTTGAGAGTTTATGGATGTGTTCGAGAACATCTCGGGTTTACAACCAAAACGAGATGTAGAGTTCATGATCGATCTTGTTCCTGGAACAACGCCGATTTCAAAGGCGTATTATCCGATGGCACTGGTGGAGCAAGAAGAAGTCAAGAAACAGGTCGCCGAATTATTAGAGAAGCGTTGGATTCACAGCAGCAATTCATTCTGGGAAGCTACAGTTCTTCTAGTTAAGAAGAAAGATGGTACATGGAGGATGTGCATCTGTAACAATTTGAAATATTTTAGATAATTAATTAATTAATTAATTTAATTAAAAATGTTAAATTAAATTTGATTGTAATAAAAGAACTTTTAATACGTAGTAGGTTAAATTAGTAAAGAAATAGTTTGTTTATATAATAATAAATATCATGAGGGGTTTTGTGAAAAGTTTAATTATTTGTGGAAATTGGAAATTTTGTGAGGATTTATGTGCAAAAAGGGTATGGTCATGGTTTAGGTTAAGTTACACTTATGGAATATCATAACCTAGGTGACACTTCATGCTTGCATGAGATTTTCATGTTGACACTTCATACTTGCATGAACCTTGCATGCTTACACCTCCTCCTTGCATGGATACACCACACTTCATCTTGGTGACACCTCCTCTTAAACCTCATCATTCTCTTGTTCTTATCTTTTCTTTTATTTCAGTTGAGATTATTAAGTTAGAAACAAAATTTATTCATTAGGAAATAAAGAAAATCCCAGAACACCAAAGAAAAAAAGAAGAGAAGAGAAACTAAGTGCCAAGGATCACCACCACCATCCTCAAGCTAGGATCTTTTGAGCTTGTGCATCTTGGAAGGAGTCTTTCAGTGATCTTTCAATAGGTATAAGTTCCAACTCTGCAGATTTTTTCGTTTAATTCTGTTTTAGTTTAGAAGCATGATATCGGGAATATCGTATTTTGATAAATTTAGGCTCTGTTTTGAATCGGCTATAGTCTAGGTAATCTTTAACAAAATCAAACAGTACCTTCATATTTTAAATTGGACCTAGAATAACCACTAGAAAGACAGACCTATTCCTATGATTTTTGGCCGGCGACATTCAAAGAATGTCTGAGCTCGCCGGTTTTGTGTAGGAGTTGGGTGTTGAAATTTTTAAGATAGCTCTCTGTATATGTGTTAGGATGTCTGGTATTGTTAGTTTATGTTATAATTTCAGTGTATAAAATCTGGTAGCAAATATCTGTTTTTAGTGTGCAGTGTTAGAAAACAAGGAAAATTGTGATATTTAATATATTGAACTTGAATCTGGAACCATTAGGTATAACAACTAGAAAAACTAACAAGACCAAAACTATAATGAGACCACTAGTGAACTTTACTCAAAGCCTGAGACCCCAACCCCATGTTTTGACCGGCGAGAACACCATAATTTCGGAGGTCGCCGGACTTTTGGTGGGTTTTGATGTTGAATTTTCTTCTGTAGTTTAGGTTTGGTATTTTATAAGTTTCTGTATTGTTTGATTTGTCTAAATAATTATACAGAGAAATCTGGGAGTAAATAGTTAAAGTTTTATCAAAATTTTTGATATTTATGATACGGATTTTTCGTATTTTAAACAGCAACTGAACCGTTAACGTCTGTACGTTAATAGCAGAATTGTATTGTCGTTTTGGGTTAAGTACACTGTAGGTTCTAACCTATAGGTACCTATTTCGTTGTTTTGGGTTTTGATATGATATTTACGTTGATATGATATAACGACGATTATAAGTACGATTGTGAAGACTTCCGAGATGGAGTTGGCAGACATAGCAGCGTAGATTTCAGCAAGCTCATCAAGTGTGAGTAGATTTATATCTACGGAGGAAGTCGGGTAGATGGCGATAGCACACCCGCAACCTTATAAATAGTAGTATGGTATATAATAGTTTTGGTAATTATTTAAGATATGGATATTGAAGTTAAATTGCATATAGCATGATACTCATTTGCATGTAGTTTACTTATGGTTAGGTTAAATTGTTACGAAAGACCAGGCAGTACTAAAGGTGAATTTGATATAGTAATAATGTGAGTTATTGTACTAGATATTATACTGTATTGATGATAATGAGATTAGTATGCCGAATAATGGCCAAGTTACCTTTAGACTCGTAAATAATGATTATAATTACTTTACTTGCTTACCTTATAATTATTAATGTTATATGTTTCCGTAATACGAACACTCTGATAGAACACTGCACAACTACCAATGAGTATTATGTTGCACGAGCATATATGCATATGTTACACTACACCTTATTGGTACTGTCATGTCACTGTAGAACTGTTATACTACGTAATTCGTATGTTTATGTCGATACGAGTAGTCTTTATACACATATAAAACACTTGCACAAATACTAATGATTGCCATGCAGCACGAGCACAGACGTGTATGTTACACCACATATCATTAGTAGTGCCATGACACGGTAGGATTGATATCTTTATACCTGTATGATTTATTTACGCATTCTTCCTTTATGACCTGTTACGTATTGCGAATACCAGTACCATGGATGTTTATATTAATTCTTATGAGTTTTCTGGATGTTTTACTCTTGATGATATATATCATTGGTATGGGACGCTGTTATATATGTATATATATAATATATCATCAGAATACTCTATGCAAGTATTCTTATTCTTGATATTTCTGGATATGATGAGTTGACGTCCACCATGGGTTTAGTGTTTTCTGATTTTTTTATTCCGGACCGAGCGGGGGAGCTATACGATCGCGGATTTTTATGCTATCCGGACCGAGTAGGGGAGCTATACAGTCGGATACATGGGGGGCCCGGTCGAGACGGAGGGGCAGGATAGCCGCATTGAGGCGGGGATTCTAGCGAGGATATGATTGACACGAAAAAGTGTGTTTTGTAGTTAACCGCAATCAATAACGGTGTCGTACGTAGCTAGACCGAGATGAGTACGGGTCGTCCTCTGGGAAACGTGGAACCTTTTATTTTTACTTTAGATGTGTTGAGAAAGAGAGGAGGGATAAAGAATTTTATAGAATGGTTTCTAGATCTACGTTAAACAAGAATGTAAAATATAGATCTAGAATATTTAAGGATGTAGTTAATAATAATAAAAGGGCTTGTAGGGTTCGTTAGGATTTAGTAGTTATGGACGATTAATTAAAAGTTACCCTTTTTATCCATTAATAGATTTAAAACTAGAAAGACGGTGATGCGTGTAGATTAGAGTTTCTGGAGGAAAAGGAATCCCACTCTTAACCCTTATCTCGACACGGAACTCCGTTTAAATCTAGCCTTTACCAAAACAATCATTAATCTAATCTCTAATCGCGGTCGGAACTAGCAAAGAATTGCTAGCGTGCCGGATTAGGATGTTAATGATTCTTTTGATAAAGTTCATAAACTTTATAGGACTTAAAAAGGGTTTAGGGATGTTCATCATCCATTAGCCTACCCTAATCCTACGAACCCTAACAAGCGGAGAATTACTCGCGCATGTTGGGAGAAGAAGATGAAAAGACAGAGAGGGAAAACATAATGCAAAAGAATTAAATAAAATAACTATCTTTATTAATCAACTTGAACAATCTACACTTTATTCCGTAGAAAATGATTACAAAACTAGTTGCTTCTCGATCTTTCCTAAGGAGGTAGACGAACAGTTGATGATCAGCGTGGATGCGTGAGCGTCTGGGGCTTCGTGATCGTGTCGGCTTGATAACTTTTCCAAGAGGCTCTCGGTGCCCTTTTATAGTGCAAAACCAGAATCTTTAGGTTGAAAACTTGGTAAAATATGTCAGAGATTCAAGCCCTAAATTTTCAGCAAATGATCCCTCTAGATTGCCGCGGATCCGCGGCCAAAGGGGGGGTATGGCCGCGGATCCGCGGCCATTTGATCTCATCCCTCCATCATTTTTCTGGGGCACTATCTTTGGGACATGTGGCAATCCTAGGCACCTTCAGAATTCAGAAATCTTCTCTCGGTTGCTTCCAGATTTGGTCTCCAAGTTTTAATTCTTAATTAGGCAAGTCTTCTTCAACAACTTGATTTGCTTGCTAAATTCTGCATAACAACTTGGAAAATTCTGCACAATAATCTCAAATAATATTTAGTAGACTTATTTCTACTAGGATTTGGTCAATGAATTTATTTGCATACATTTTTCTACCAAATACTAATTAAAATATATTAACACATGGAAAATGG
Source organism: Agapanthus africanus (assembly GCA_030015575.1). Classification (NCBI taxonomy): domain Eukaryota; kingdom Viridiplantae; phylum Streptophyta; class Magnoliopsida; order Asparagales; family Amaryllidaceae; genus Agapanthus; species Agapanthus africanus. The sequence continues at coordinate 887,213,650 of JASDDO010000024.1, read as the reverse complement.
TGTTTTTACACATAAACCCTCATATGTATAATATATTATAATAAAGTCCCTTTTTAATATGAAAATGGTAGGAAAAATGTAATACAAATGTGCAGTTTTATCAACTGAACAAATACCCCCAAACTTATCTTTGATCGTCCCGAGAAAACTAGTTTATTCAAGAGTAGAAAAAGAAAGGAGAAAACTAAGCACACTTTCGTAGGCAGACACGATTGCACTGAGAACGTGCAACAAGCCGTTAAACCTCTAGGTGTCCCTAGTAGGAGGAGTGTTGTCTCCTGAGGGTTTTCAGCAGATTACACCCACAAAATCCAATAACAAAAGAGAGATGGTGAAATTTACATATAAAGATAAGAATCATAAAAGAATTACTTTGAAAATTTAGAGTTTCCAACTACACTAGCTTTTCAGTTGTCATGAGCCTTATCTTAATAGTCATGAAAAAATGTTAGAAATCACATCATCCCTCAATAAAACATCGTCTTTATTCTTCATTCCTACCTTTCATCCAAACATTGATCATATAACCCCACGTGTGTGTAAAGAACATCCCTCCACTCGGAGAGTTCAATTCAAGCTATCATACTCTTGTCCATCTACCTTAGTACTTTTTAACTTGATGAATATTTAGATTTGCTCACACATTTTCATGCGACCGTTAATACTTCTTGAGGCACTAACCGACCGATTACTTATGTGCTTGCTGATTAGGTGATATTATTTTCCTCGTCTTGCATCACCTAAGGCTTAGTAGTGACTCCCAGACCAGTTGGCCTTAGGGCACTAGGTGAAGAGACACCCTCGCTATATTTTTTTATTGCTGCCTTGGCGATAACAAAACCAGTGTTCATTTTTCTTTTCACCATTTTTATATTTTCTTCATTTTTTTTCTTTTCATTTCCATCATACTTTGGCTTTTAGACAAGAGCATTTCATGGTATTCTCTACTATCCCGAGTTTCAAGACGTGTGTAAGTGCATATAGTAGGGTATCAACATTCAAATGTTTGGCTTCCAGAATAGAAACTATTTTTCAGACTTATTTTTATCCTCAGATTAGTGACTTTCTTCATCTTACTAACTTTTGGGACAACAGCTCATAACTACTTATTACCAGTTCGTTTAAGAAAACTTCTAATTTTCCTGGTTTTCTTAAACTATTCCTATCTTTTGGATGTAATTTTTCACTTTCTACTTTTTTGTTATAAAAGATTTTTTTAAAATTTTTTTTGAAAATGTTGTGCTTATGCAAAATATGATGCAAATTGATGTGTAAATAAGCACAAACCTCCCCCAAACCTGTTTACAGCAGTGTCCTCACTGATGTCATTCGTTAAGCTCAAAAACCTGTAGACTTGGAAGGAAATTATTAATGGGGGCAAGAATATATGAAAGTGACAATCCTCCCCCAAACTTATTTTAGGCTCACAATTTTGTAAAAATCATTTTCTTTCAAGAGCCAAAATATACCACCCCTCCCCCAAACTTGAGTTTAAACAATTTTAGTCTTTTAAAATCATACGAGGGGGTCAAGGTTATTGGTCAATGCCAAGCTTTGCAAAGACCAAAGGTCAACACCAACCGTTCAAAAATTTTATCGATGAAGCACCAAGGTTGGTGGAAGAACATGTCACCTTTTGACGTGAAGAAGTGGGGAGGTGACAAGAGGTGTAATGGAAAAGGATTGCGTTTCAATTTGGAAAGACGACACAGTGATAGTAATGATGGATTACTCGCATTATCATGATTGTCCAAAAGAAGGGGTGGAGGGCCAATTTCTTCATCTTGGAGTTGATTCATCTAAACACCTGTGTCTTGTAAAAATGCGAGTTCATCAGTGAAAATTTCCTCAAAACTTTCATCGATACCCCGAAGAATAATATCATCAGAAAAAATAGGATGATCGTCAGACTCTATAAAAGGTTCCTCGTTAGATGTTGACCCGGTCAACTCGGTAGAAGAGTACATGGTTGGGTCAAACAACAACATATGAAAAGAGTCAGTATCATGAGGTTGATCAAATTCGCTGCTGTCGACATCCATTAATTCGACAGAACACATATGAGCATAGGGTTCGGAGGGTTCACTTCCCAACATGTAAATGTTAAGCTCAATTGACTTCTTTCCAAAGGATAGGGTCATAGATCCGTTTCTACAATTGATTACTGCGTTGGAAGTGGCCAAAAAGGGTCGACCGAGTATCACCGGGATTTGATTGCGTGGGTTTGCTACAGGTTGTGTATCTATAACGATAAAGTCCACAGGGAATATGAATTCCCCGACTTTGATTAACACATCCTCTAGCTCACCCCTTGGTTGGGTGATAGATCGATCGGCCATCTGAAGAGTGCAATGCGCAGGATTTAACTCTCCGATCCCTAATTGCTCATAAACAGAATACGGAAGCAAGTTTACACTAGCACCTAGATCGAGTAGAGCACGATTGATATTTTTACCCCCAATGGAAATAGAAATTGTAGGACTTCCGGGGTCCTTTCGTTTCTTGGGTAGTTGTTGTGTAAAAGCAGTTCTTACATTACTCGCAAGGAAAACTTTTTTAGGTACTTGAACTTTTCTCTTCCTAGTGCATAAGTCCTTTAAGTTTTTTGCATATGACGGAACTTGTTGAATAGCATCTAGGAGAGGAATGTTTATGTTAACTTGCTTAAAAATTTCCACAATCTTCTCCATTTGTGGACTTGGTCTGTTGCCCCTTAACCTGTTTGGATAAGGTGCTTTATCAATAAGGGTTTGGTCCAACATTGGAGAGGATTGTGGGGACGGATTCGATCCCAAAACTGGAGTGGGAATCGACTTAGATAGTTTTGGCGAAATGGGCGAAGGGTTCGAGCCTTGGGGAAAACGGAGAATAGGCTCGGGTGAAGATGGGAGACTAGACGAATTAGGGGAAGAAGAAGAAGCTGGGGTATCATTGGTGTCACTATCATCACATTGCTCACCCACTCGGTTATTCAGCATTTTTCCCGATCTCAACGTAGTAACGGCACTCACATTATAACTTTGTGAGTGGCCAGGATTAGGTATGGGTTGAGATGGGAGTTTCCCTTTCTCTCCCGCACTCATTGCGGCGTTTTACTGTGCGATTTGGTTTTCTAATGATTTAATACTCTCACCATGGGAGGCGGAGTTTTTCGTTATGGTATCAATAGAAGACCTCATCTCAGCCGAAATTTGCATGGATTGTTTCATGGACATATCCAAAGTTTGTGCAAGTGTGTTGTCAGTACCGGCCACTTGTGGTGTAGAAATGTTGGCTGGATTTTGGAAATTCTGTGACTGAAAGGGGGGCTGATTCTGTGGTTGTGGTTGCTGTGGAGGAGGTCTTTGATAATTGCTTTGTTGGTTTTGATTCCAAGCAAAGTTAAGATGATTCCTCCATCCTTGATTGTATGTGGAAGAATAAGGGTCGTTTCTAGGTCGCTGCTGAAAAGCAGCATTAGCTTGAAACGAAGCATTCATAGGACATTCTTCCGTTAAGTGTGAAGGATCCGAACAGCAACCACGGACGGTCCTAGGAAGCGTGACCTGATTTAGGGAGAATGATGAGAATTTGTTCTCAATAGCGTCGAGTTTCTTCTGTATCGCTGCCATTTGGGCTTTTACTGCGATGGAAACATCGAGCTGATGAATACTTCCCTTAGAAGAAGGCGGTCTTACGCTTTCCCACTGCAACGTGTGTTCAGCAAGGTCTTCCAGATACTTCCAAGCTTCACCGTCATCTTTAGACATGAAATTGCATTGACACATTGTTTCAAGCATCTGCTTTGTCGCTGGATTAATGCCCTCATATATAATCCGACATAAATCTCATCTATTGATTCCATGATGGGGGCATTGGACAAGCAGATCTTTGAAACGTTCAAAGCACTTCCAAAATGGTTCATTGGGAAGCTGGGTGAACTGGTTGATCTCGCTCCTAACATGGGCAGTCTTATGGTTTGGGTAAAACTTCTTAAGAAATGCTATGACGAATTCATCCCAATTAGTGATAGAGTGTGCGGCAGTATTGTAAAGCCATTTTTCTGCCAAGTCACACAGTGTGAATAGGAGAAGACGTAAGCGCATAGCATCTAAAGTCAATTGTGAAGTACCCATCATTGCGCATACGTTTTCGAATTTGGTGATGAAAACGTACGCGTCTTCCGACTGAAGCCCGTGAAATTTAGGCAGCGGGTTGATGTAGTGGGGTTTAATTTCGAAATTATCCCCGTTAGGTGGTGGAAGAGATAGACAAGTAGGAAGGGTACCACGAATAGGATAGCATCTCTCTTGGAGAGAGATGCGCGGTGGATTCTGCGCACCTACGGGCGGTGGCAGCGTGGTGTTATATTCTGAAGGAGTGCCGTCCATCTCGGTCGTTGTAGTATAGCGGTGGGGGAAAAGAAGATGAAGAAGTAACGACTTCGGCATCGATAGCAGGAACGCGGACAAGACGGGCACTAGGATCCCGTGTCCAGCCGAGCATGCACTAAGCGGGTTTAGTGCAAGTGGCAGCGTGTGTGTGATTTAAAATTGGCTTGTTTTGAAAAAGTGGGACTCAAGACAAATCACTCTAAGATGCACAAGCAACCCTAGAACTAAGGTCACCTAGGTCCAGTCTCTAGACCGCTCCTAGACTTCCAAAGGACAAGCCGCAGGATCAATCCTCTACCACCTCCGTACTACCCTTATAGCCAGGTAAGTGCCAGGTAAGTGGGAAGGAACCACGTCGTGGGCCTAATTAAAAACCACTAGCCTTTGACACACTTGCCTAGGCACTACAAAAGTAATGCGGATAAACGATAGATTACCCACGACCTTCCTCTGTCCTTATTGAGCGCGATAGTCCTTAGAGTCTGGTCTAGATATTTTTTAAATTAATGAAGGGTTGATCTAGATGCTCGGTTTGTGATTTGTGGGGCTTAGGAAGGGTGATGAAATCCCCACCTAATCTTGATTTGGTCTTTGCCCCTTAAAGTCTATATTAAAATATGCAAAACAAAACCAATCACAAAACTTTTGCAAAAAGATTTTTGAACGGCGCGATTTTGCAAAGAATCCTGCAGAAGATAGATTTTATTGGATTTGAGAGAAGAGAGAAGGAGTTGAGAAAGATACCAGAGAGTTTTTTAGCCCGAGATCCCCTTATCCTGCCGCGATTCCGCCGCAGATTCCCCTTTGTGCCGCGGTTCCGCCGTGAGGTGGAAGGATCACTTGATAAAATTTTTTTGTATAGCCTTCTGTGCTCCTCTGGATCTCTAAAATTGTCTCTGTTTCCTGTTTTCCTCAATTCTGTGACTCCAGAGTTCCTCGCAAAATTCACGCACAAATCGTTAAATATGCAATTTGCAGTTTCGTGTTAATAATGATATGAATCGTCTAAGAATTCAACACAAATAGTAAAAATAAAAAAATTACGCACGTACCCCCGGCAACGGCGCCATTTGATTGACACGAAAAAGTGTGTTTTGTAGTTAACCGCAATCAATAACGGTGTCGCACGTAGCTAGACCGAGATGAGTACGGGTCGTCCTCTCGAAAACGTGAAACCTTTTATTTTTACTTTAGATGCGTTGAGAAAGAGAGGAGGGATAAAGAATTTTATAGAATGGTTTCTAGATCTACGTTAAATAAGAATGTAAAATATAGATCTAGAATACTTAAGTATGTAGTTAATAATAATAAGAGGGCTTGTAGGGTTCGTTAGGATTTAGTAGTTATGGACGATTAATTAAAAGTTACCCTTTTTATCCATTAATAGATTTAAAACTAGAAAGACGGTGATGCGTGAAGATTAGGGTTTCTGGAGGAAAAGGAATCCCACTCTTAACCCTTATCTCGACACGGAACTCCGTTCAAATCTAGCTTTTACCAAAACAATCATTAATCTAATCTCTAATCGCGGTCGGAACTAGCAAAGAATTGCTAGCGTGCCCGATTAGGATGTTAATGATTCTTTTGATAAAGTTCATAAACTTTATAGGACTTAAAAAGGGTTTAGAGATGTTCATCATCCATTAGCCTACCCTAATCCTACGAACCCTAACAAGCGGAGAATTACTCGCGCATGTTGGGAGAAGAAGATGAAAAGACAGAGAGGGAAAACATAATGCAAAAGAATTAAATAAAATAACTATCTTTATTAATCAACTTGAACAATCTACACTTTATTCCGTAGAAAATGATTACAAACTAGTTGCTTCTCGATCTTTCCTAAGGAGGTAGACGAACAGTTGATGATCAGCCTGGATGCGTGAGCGTCTGGGGCTTCGTGATCGTGTTGGCTTGATAACTTTTCCAAGAGGCTCTCGGTGCCCTTTTATAGTGCAAAGCCAGAATCTTTAGGTTGAAAACTTGGTAAAATATGTCAGAGATTCATGCCCCAAATTTTCAGCAAATGATCCCTCTAGATTGCCGCGGATCCGCGGCCAAAGGGGGGGTATGGCCGCGGATCCGCGGCCATTTGATCTCATCCCTCCATCATTTTTCTGGGGCACTATCTTTGGGACATGTGGCAATCCTAGGCACCTTCAGAATTCAGAAATCTTCTCTCGGTTGCTTCCAGACTTGGTCTCCAAGTTTTAATTCTTAATTAGGCAAGTCTTCTTCAACAACTTGATTTGCTTGCTAAATTCTGCATAACAACTTGGAAAATTCTGCACAATAATCTCAAATAATATTTAGTAGACTTAGTTCTACTAGGATTTGGTCAATGAATTTATTTGCATACATTTTTCTACCAAATACTAATTAAAATATATTAACACATGGAAAATGGTGTTTTTACACATAAACCCTCATATGTATAATACATTATAATAAAGTCCTTTTTTAATATGAAAATGGTAGGAAAAATGTAATACAAATGTGCAGTTTTATCAACTGAACAAATACCCCCAAACTTATCTTTGATCGTCCCGAGCAAACTAGTTTATTCAAGAGGAGAAAAAGATAGGAGAAAACTAAGCACACTTTCGTAGGCAGACACGATTGCACTGAGCACGTGCAACAAGCCGTTAAACCTTTAGGTGTCCCTAGTAGAAGTAGTGTTGTCTCCTGAGGGTTTTCAGCGGATTACACCCACAAAATACAATAACAAAAGAGAGATGGTGAAATTTACATATATAGATAAGAACCATAAAAGAATTACTTTGAAAATTTAGAGTTTTTAACTACACTAGCTTTTCAGTTGTCATGAGCCCTATCTTAATAGTCATGAAAAAATGTTAGAAATCACATCATCCCTCAATAAAACATCGTCTTTATTCTTCATTCCTACCTTTCATCCAAACATTGATCATATAATCCCACATGTGTGTAAAGAACATCCCTCCACTCGGAGAATTCAATTCAAGCTATCATACTCTTGTCCATCTACCTTAGTACTTTTTAACTTGATGAATATTTAGATTTGCTCATACATTTTCATGCGACCGTTAATACTTCTTGAGGTACTAACCGACCGATTACTTATGTGCTTGCTGATTAGGTGATATTATTTTCCTCGTCTTGCACCACCTAAGGCTTAGCAGTGACTCCCAGACCAGTTGGCCTTAGGGCACTAGGTGAAGAGGCACCCTCGCTATATTTTTTTTATTGCTGCCTTAGCGATAACAAAACCAGTGTTCATTTTTCTTTTTACCATTTTTATATTTTCTTCATTTTTTTTTCTTTTCATTTCCTTCATACTTTGGCTTTTAGATAAGAGCATTTCAAGGTATCCTCTACTATCCCGAGTTTCAAGACGTGTGTAAGTGCATATAGTAGGGTATCAACATTCAAATGTTTGGCTTACAGAATAGAAACTATTTTTCAGACTTATTTTTATCCTAAGATTAGTGACTTCCTTCATCTTACTAACCCTTGGGACAACAGCTCATAACTACTTATTACCAGTTCGTTTAAGAAAACTTCTAATTTTTTTGGTTTTCTTAAACTATTCCTATCTTTTGGATGTAATTTTTCACTTTCTACTTTTTTGTTATAAAAGAAAAAAAATTTAAAATTTTTGAAAATGTTGTGCTTATGCAAAATATGATGCAAATTGATGTGTAAATAAGCACAAACCTCCCCCAAACCTGTTTACAGCAGTGTCCTCACTGATGTCATTCGTTAAGCTCAAAAACCTGTAGACTTGGGAGGAAATTATTAATGGGGGCAAGAATATATGAAAGTGACAATCCTCCCCCAAACTTATTTTAGGCTTACAATTTTGTAAAAATCATTTTCTTTCAAGAGCCAAAATATACCACCCCTCCCCCAAACTTGAGTTTAAACAATTTTAGTCTTTTAAAATCACACGAGGGGGTCAAGGTTATTGGTCAATGCCAAGCTTTGCAAAGACCAAAGATCAACACCAACCGTTCAAAAATTTTATCGATGAAGCACCAAGGTTGGTGGAAGAACATGTCACCTTTTGACGTGAAGAAGTGGGGAGGTGACAAGAGGTGTAATGGAAAAGGATTGCGTCTCAATTTGGAGAGACAACACAGTGATAGTAATGATGGATTACTCGCATTATCATGATTGTCCAAAAGAAGGGGTGGAGGGCCAATTTCTTCATCTTGGAGTTGATTCATCTCAACACCCGTGTCTTGTAAAAATGCGAGTTCATCAGCGAAAATTTCCTCAAAACTTTCATCGATACCCCAAAGAATAATATCATTAGAAAAAATAGGGTGATCGTCAGACTCTATACAAGGTTCCTCGTTAGATGTTGACCCGGTCAACTCGGTGGAAGAGTACATGGTTGGGTCAAACAACAACATATGAAAAGAGTCAGTATCATGAGGTTGATCAAATTCGTTGCTGTCGACATCCATTAATTCGACAGAACACATATGAGCATAGGGTTCGGAGGGTTCACTTCCCAACTTGTAAATGTTAAGCTCAATTGACTTCTTTCCAAAGGATAGGGTCATAGATCCGTTTCTACAATTGATTACTGCGTTGGAAGTGGCAAAAAAGGGTCGACCGGGTATCACCGGGATTTGATTGCGTGGGTTTGCTACAGGTTGTGTATCTATAACGATAAAGTCCACAGGGAATATGAATTCCCCGACTTTGATTAACACATCCTCTAGCTCACCCCTTGGTTGGGTGATAGATCGATCGGCCATCTGAAGAGTGCAATGCGCAGGTTTTAACTCTCAGATCCCTAATTGCTCATAAACAGAATACGGAAGCAAGTTTACACTAGCACCTAGATCGAGTAGAGCACGATTGATATTTTAACCCCCAATGGAAATAGAAATTGTAGGACTTTCGGGGTCTTTTCGTTTCTTGGGTAGTTGTTGTGTAAAAGCAGTGCTCACATTACTCGCAAGGAAAACTTTTTTAGGTACTTGAACTTTTCTCTTCCTAGCGCGCAAGTCCTTTAAGATTTTTGCATATGACGGAACTTGTTGAATAGCATCTAAGAGAGGAATGTTTATGTTAACTTGCTTAAAAATTTCCACAATCTTCTCCATTTGTGGACTTGGTCTGTTGCCCCTTAACCTGTTTGGATAAGGTGCTTTATCAATAAGGGTTTGGTCCAACATTGGAGAGGATTGTGGGGACGGATTCGATCCCAAAACTGGAGTGGGAATCGACTTAGATAGTTTTGGCGAAATGGGCGAAGGGTTCGAGCCTTGGGGAAAACGGAGAATAGGCTCGGGTGAAGATGGGAGAGTAGACGAATTAGGGGAAGAAGAAGAAGCTGCGGTATCATTGGTGTCACTATCATCACATTGCTAACCCACTCGGTTATTCAGCATTTTTCCCGATCTCAACGTAGTAACGACACTCACATTATAACTTTGTGAGTGGCCAGGATTAGGTATGGGTTGTGATGGGAGTTTCCCTTTCTCTCCCGCACTCATTGCGGCGTTTAACTGTGCGATTTGGTTTTCTAATAATTTAATACTCTCACCATGGGAGGCGGAGTTTTTCGTTATGGTATCAATAGAAGACCTCATCTCAGCCGAAATTTGCATGGATTGTTTCATGAACATATCCAAAGTTTGTGCAAGTGAGTTGTCAGTACCGGCCACTTGTAGTGTAGAGATGTTGGCTGGATTTTGGAAATTCTGTGACTGAAAGGGGGGCTGATTCTGTGGTTGTGGTTGCTGTGGAGGAGGTCTTTGATAATTGCTTTGTTGGTTTTGATTCCAAGCAAAGTTAAGATCAATCCTCCATCCTTGATTGTATGTGGAAGAATAAGGGTCGTTTCTAGGTCGCTGCTGAAAAGCAGCATTAGCTTGAAACGAAGCATTCATAGGACATTCTTCCGTTAAGTGTGAAGGATCCGAACAGCAACCACAGACGGTCTTAGGAAGCATGACCTGATTTAGAGAGAATGATGAGAATTTGTTCTCAATAGCGTCGAGTTTCTTCTGTATCGCTGCCATTTGGGCTTTTACTGCGATGGAAACATCGAGCTGATGAATACTTCCCTTAGAAGAAGGTGGTCTTACGCTTTCCCACTGCAACGTGTGTTCAGCAAGGTCTTCCAGATACTTCCAAGCTTCACCGTCATCTTTAGACATGAAATTGCATTGACACATTGTTTCAAGCATCTGCTTTGTCGCTGGATTAATGCCTTCATATATAATCCGACATAAATCCCATCTATTGATTCCATGATGGGGGCATTGGACAAGCAGATCTTTGAAACGTTCAAAGCACTTCCAAAATGGTTCATTGGGAAGCTGGGTGAACTGGTTGATCTCGCTCCTAACACGGGCAGTCTTATGGTTTGGGTAAAACTTCTTAAGAAATGCTATGACAAATTCATCCCAATTAGTGATAGAGTGTGCGGCAGTATTGTAAAGCCATTTTTCTGCCAAGTCGCACAGTGTGAATGGGAGAAGACGTAAGCGCATAGCATCTAAAGTCAATTGTGAAGTACCCATCATTGCGCATACGTTTTCGAATTTGGTGATGAAAACGTACGCGTCTTCCGACTCAAGCCCGTGAAATTTGGGCAGCAGGTTGATGTAGTGGGGTTTAATTTCGAAATTATCCCCGTTAGATGGTGGAAGAGATAGACAAGTAGGAAGGGGATCACGAATAGGATAGCATCTCTCTTGGAGAGAGATGCGCGGTGGATTCTGTGCACCTACAGGCGGTGGCAGCGTGGTGTTATATTCTGATGGAGTGCCGTCCATCTCGGTCGTTGTAGTATAGCGGTAGGGGAAAAGAAGATGAAGAAGTACCGACTTCGGCGTCGATAGCAGGAACGCGGACAAGACGGGCACTAGGATCCCGTGTCCAGCCGAGCATGCACTAAGCGGGTTTAGTGCAAGTGGCAGCGTGTGTGTGATTTAAAATTGGCTTGTTTTGAAAAAGTGGGACTCAAGACAAATCACTCTAAGATGCACAAGCAACCCTAGAACTAAGGTCACCTAGGTCCAGTCTCTAGACCGCTCCTAAACTTCCAAAGGACAAGCCGCAGGATCAATCCTCTACCACCTCCGTACTACCCTTGTAGCCAGGTAAGTGCCAGGTAAGTGGGAAGGAACCACGTCGTGGGCCTAATTAAAAACCACTAGCCTTTGACACACTTGCCTAGCCACTACAAAAGTAATGTGGATAAACGATAGATTACCCACGACCTTCCTCTGTCTTTATTGAGCGCGACAGTCCTTAGAGTTTGGTCTAGATATTTTTTAAATTAATGAAAGGTTGATCTAGATGCTCGGTTTGTGATTTGTGGGGCTTAGGAAGGGTGATGAAATCCCCACCTAATCTTGATTTGGTCTTTGCCCCTTAAAGTCCATATTAAAATATGCAAAACAAAACCAATCACAAAACTTTTGCAAAAAGATTTTTGAACGGCACGATTTTGCAAAGAATCCTGCAGAAGATAGATTTTATTGGATTTAAGAGGAGAGAGAAGGAGTTGAGAAAGATACCAGAGAGTTTTTTAGCCCGAGATCCCCTTATCCTGCCGCGATTCTGCCGCAGATTCCCCTTTGTGCCGCGGTTCCGCCGCGAGGTGGAAGGATCACTTGATGAAATTTTTTTGTATAGCCTTCTGTGCTCCTCTGGATCTCTAAAAATGTCTCTGTTTCCTGTTTTCCTCAATTCTGTGACTCCAGAGTTCCTCGCAAAATTCACGCACAAATCGTTAAATATGCAATTTTCAGTTTCGTGTTAATAATGATATGAATCGTCTAAGAATTCAACACAAATAGTAAAAATAAAAAAATTACGCACGTACCCCCGGCAACGGCGCCATTTGATTGACACGAAAAAGTGTGTTTTGTTGTTAACCGCAATCAATAACGGTGTCGCACGTAGCTAGACCGAGATGAGTACGGGTCGTCCTCTGAGAAACGTTGAACCTTTTATTTTTACTTTAGATGTGTTGAGAAAGAGAGGAGGGATAAAGAATTTTATAGAATGGTTTCTAGATCTACGTTAAACAAGAATGTAAAATATAGATCTAGAATATTTAAGGATGTAGTTAATAATAATAAGAGGGCTTGTAGGGTTCGTTAGGATTTAGTAGTTATGGACGATTAATTAAAAGTTACCCTTTTTATCCATTAACAGATTTAAAACTAGAAAGACGGTGATGCGTGAAGATTAGGGTTTCTGGAGGAAAAGGAATCCCACTCTTAACCCTTATCTCGACAGGGAATTCCGTTCAAATCTAGCCTTTACCAAAACAATCATTAATCTAATCTCTAATCGCGGTCGGAACTAGCAAAGAATTGCTAGCGTGCCTGATTAGAATGTTAATGATTCTTTTGATAAAGTTCATAAACTTTATAGGACTTAAAAAGGGTTTAGGGATGTTCATCATCCATTAGCCTACCCTAATCCTACGAACCCTAACAAGCGGAGAATTACTCGCGCATGTTGGGAGAAGAAGATGAAAAGACAGGGAGGGAAAACATAATGCAAAAGAATTAAATAAAATAACTACCTTTATTAATCAACTTGAACAATCTACACTTTATTCCGTAGAAAATGATTACAAAACTAGTTGCTTCTCGATCTTTCTTAAGGAGGTAGACGAACAGTTGATGATCAGCCTGGATGCGTGAGCGTCTGGGGCTTCGTGATCGTGTCGGCTTGATAACTTTTCTAAGAGGCTCTCGGTGCCCTTTTATAGTGCAAAACCAGAATCTTTAGATTGAAAACTTGGTAAAATATGTCAAAGATTCATGCCCCAAATTTTCAGCAAATGATCCCTCTAGATTGCCGCGGATCCGCGGCCAAAGAGTGGGTATGGCCGCGGATCCGCGGCCATTTGATCTCATCCCTCCATCATTTTTCTGGGGCACTATCTTTGGGACATGTGGCAATCCTAGGCACCTTCAGAATTCAGAAATCTTCTCTCGGTTGCTTCCAGACTTGGTCTCCAAGTTTTAATTCTTAATTAGGCAAGTCTTCTTCAACAACTTGATTTGCTTGCTAAATTCTGCATAACAACTTGGAAAATTCTGCACAATAATCTCAAATAATATTTAGTAGACTTAGTTCTACTAGGATTTGGTCAATGAATTTATTTGCATACATTTTTCTACCAAATACTAATTAAAATATATTAACACATGGAAAATGGTGTTTTTACACATAAACCCTCATATGTATAATTTATTATAATAAAGTCCTTTTTTAATATGAAAATGGTAGGAAAAATATAATACAAATGTACAGTTTTATCAACTGAACAGTATACTCGATACCGGAGATAGAGATGAGCACGGTAGATATCCCGGGGATACTGATCAGGTTCGATTGGACACGGCTGATATCCAGGGAATACTGACCGGGGCCAGTGATATCGGGTGGCGATCATCTGTTGAGATGGTGTCGACTATATCTGCATTTACGTGTCGGTGATTGACACGAGAGATTTCTGATTTCGGGTGTCGATGCTGGACATCCATACATATATCTCGATACGTTGTTATCATGAGATATACAGTAGATTATGGTTATTGTGGACGATCATGACTGATCCGGGGGACAGTACTTGTATATATTTGTACGGGCATTCATATACATACAAAGGAATTCAAACACGAGCTATAGCCTCATTATTTTGATGTGTCTGATATGACACTGGGATCTTTTAAACTGTAAACCTTTTAACATTATTCATTAAAACAGCCGGACGTATATCTTAAATAAGATACCTATTATATTTCATACTATCACGTCTGCTTTATACCGTGACATATCTATTCTGCGGCTATTTTAAAGAAGAGGTTTATATACATATATTTTTGGCCACTTTGGGCTTATACCTAGATACATGTCATTTGCATTGATATGTTCTACTTGGGATTGTATGACAAATAGTGTTGCATTATAATACATACGCATATCATATTATATTAGTACAAATTATGATAGTACTATACTTATGTCCCAGGTATCGTCGCGCATTTCGATTTCTACCTTGTGATGTACTTTTATTCACTTAGTCGGCAACTCATCCCTGTTGTGCCACAGTTTCTTGCAGGTTTTACCGTTTGGATTATCAGCGACTTTGGGCACACATTCCTTTCAGTGATTGATTTGGTAAGAGAGTTACTATTGTATCGTACTCACACTTGGTTATTCATATATTCTTGTATCTCGTAAAACTCCATTAACTTAGAAGTGATATATTGTAGACTTAGAAGCGAAACTTAGCATTTGTGTGTTGTGATGCCGCACTCATTAGAGTCGACTTTTATATCGTGTACTTGGTTGCTCCGTCGTTTGGGTGTGGAAGCAAGCTCCCGTTGGGATGCTATTTTATTGTTGTAGTTATATCGGGTTTTATGAAAAATTTACAAAGGAGGTGTTGTCAAATTTCAAATTGTCACAGATGTTCTTTAAACATACTTAGTTAAATTAAATGGTTATTTTAAATTGATTCCATCTAATGATTATTAAAACTTCATCTCCAATATTTTCAAAAGAAAAATGTTTAGATTCCGGGTTTCGGCTTACTTGAACCACGTCGGTGTCTTTAGATGTCACGTGATTTAAGTGCCGGTCACGTGCCACATTTGGGTCGTGACAAAGTTGGTATCGGAGCGTTTGGTTTAACCTTTGTTCGAGTCTAGGTTTGGCTATATGGGGTCTAGGCATGCACTTTTGTTACCTGGACTTACTTTATAGGACTTAGACCTGACTTTGGGGGTCTTATACCCAAACTTTCGTTATATAAGACGATGGAGTATGTACTAAGTAGAGTGACGTACCGTACATATGTTCCGCGGTATATTTACGATATGGTACTCCGCCTAAGTTACCTTAGGATTTATATCTTGAGATCTTCCTTCTATTCGTTCCGATGATCTATCCTTGTTGATATATGTTAACTGTTCCGTTCGCCATGTCTACATGAGCCGAAAGGACAGCGATTAGAAATACGCTCAGGGCAGACTTGTCTGGGACGAGGACTGACCAGGATGACATTTCAATGATATAGAGACATGTCGTTTATTCATATTTGATCGGGTTCTAATGTTGAAGCGAGTTTCTTCGGGATCCACACCAGATGGTCGAGTCATTGCAGGAAATCAGCCTGACCTGAGGAGTGATGTTTTCCCCTCTCTGAAAATCGTGGTGTTGCGTACTGTTCAGACAGTGTAGGGTTACTAGGCACTTTCACAAGGGTCTATAAGGCATCAACCATGCCCGATTTAAAATTTAGACGTGCCGAACAACCTAAAGCGAGGATTTTTGCTAGATAATTAGGGTTAAACATGCAAGTAAACATCTTTACAACTAAGAGAGAGGGATTACAATCTTTGTAGTCCGCTCCTTCGCTTCATAAGCTCCGAGTAGTAGTCCCTTCACCGCGATCCATGATCTCCCGGACTCAAGAGAGGTTCTACAAGCCGAACGATCCATGCTTGCTTGAAGTCTTCCTTTTCTAAGATGATCTACCTTGAAATTTCTTTAACTCAAGCTCTCACTCACTAATCAAGTATTAATGAAGTGAACACCCTAATCTAATTGGCTAGATTAGACGGGGATGATGAAGTAGGATTATGCTCTCTTTTATTATCAATTTCTCACACTAATCCATCACAAATTCAAAAGCTAGAAGCTTTTTCAAGGAGGAAGAAGAAGATGATTTCTTTTGTGATGAATAATGAAAAGTTACTTTGCTTACAAATGAACCTTGAGTTAAAAATATGAATCATTAACTCATGTAGAGAGTTTACTAGGGTTAAGGGTTTGGGTTGGGTTAAATAATATCTTCAAAATATCAACACATTATATCTTTACACAAAACAAAACAAAAGTTTCTAAAAACTTCAAGAAAAGACTAACCCAAATCAAACCCTAACCATTTTTAATCTCCACTAATCATGTTGCATTTGTAAGCATAACTTGTTACAATATTATATATCACATATATAATATATTTTTGTAACAAAAGAAAATAATACAATTAACATATATCGCATATATATCAATGTATTACCCGGTGAGAAATGAATCAATAAAGCGAGCCAATATTAGATAATGTAATGTAATATATCACATATATAATTATACATTAAATTATCGAATCAACATTTGATCCGACAATCCGGCTATGTCACATATAACCGACTAATATTTCATGTACCGATTCATCGAATCAACACTTGATCCGATGACCCAGCTGATATCAAATATCGCGAGAATAGAATACGGTATCTCATATCATATTATTCTCGGTCCCGCACATATCACATATGTGCTCCTACTCCGTTTTGCCTGAGTCAAGAAACCTCTGTGTAGGACTCTAAAGAATCGTCAATACGCCGGCAGTAGGTGATGATCATATCAAACACCCACAAGCTGCAAGCGGTCAGCTAAGCGTAACAGCCACCCAGGTATTGAGCGATCAGAAGATCAACAAGCAAGCCTGTACACTCTTCTGTGAATCTAATCAGTAACACTACCGTACAGTCCGGTCTCTTCGTCTGATATGTTGCATATCTAGTTTAGGGGTGGTATACGTCAGACCCCAGTAACCGATAAGTCGTATCGATGTGAGGCTCATAACAGGTCGAGAACCTACTGATAACACTTACCAGTAGTACTTTATATCAGCCCTGGCCAGGGACTTCCAGTTATAGCCAATCGAACACAACACAACATCAACTCCCTATACTGGGAGAGACGAAACCCCTCCTATCGCTCATTGCCTCCATGCGATTCGGGACTGTACCCAAAAGCCACCGTTTTGCACGCCCTCTTGGACGTGGTATGATGGAAATCAAAGCATAGTGGGAATCACACAAGACTCTATGACGATCTCGGGTCTACAGACTAATCTGTACCAGTGTCACTGGAGAACTGCCATCTGACGTGAGGTATAATACCATCTGGGAGTTCTCGGCGAGTCCGTTCAGTGTACCCAGTCTCCACTGAGCACCCATACACCATCTTTGATGTCAAACACCGATGGATATGGGATCATCCATCGCCCATCATATGGGTCAAGATGCGTATATGCTAGTCTACTCTGGTGTATCGATGCCCTGTCTCGACACACTCTTTACTAGGAACAGTTATAGAATGTATTCGTTGACTACCCTGGCCCCACTAGTATGATCTCATCATAGTCCCAGTAGTCGAGTACATATCCTAAGGGCTTTAACAACATGTAAGTGCAAGACAGTAAACTAATATAAGTCAACATGTTAAGATAAAGTGAAACCAAATAGCATACTATCATGTCGAGCAAGAAAGTCCTCTCTCTATATATCCAAGCATCCACTATAATATACATCAAATGTACAATAATGGCCTCTAGGGCATATACATAACTAACAATCTCCCACTTGCACTAAGGCCAGCTGTTGTAGTATCTCATACCCAGCATCCCGAAGAGTCTTTCAAACTGTGTCTGGGGAATGACCTTCGTGAGTGGGTCCACAGTGTTGTCCTTCGTATCAACTCTCCTGACCTCGATCACCCGTCGATCAACTATCTCCCGGATCAGGTGATACCGCCTCAGAATATGTCTAGACTTCTGATGGGACCTGGGTTCCTTGGCTAAAGCCACAGCTCCATTGTTATCACAATTTAAAGATATTGGATGCTCAATGGATGGAACCACACCAAGTTCAGTAATGAACTTCTTGATCCAGACAGCCTCTTTTGCAGCATCGTTGGCAGCGATGTATTCAGCCTCCATCATCGAGTCTGCAACGGTATCCTGTTTAGAACTCTTCCAACACACCGCCCCTCCATTGAGGGTAAAGACAAATCTCGAGTGCGACTTAGAGTCGTCCTTATCACTTTGGAAGCTCGAATCGGTAAAGGACTCCACCTGGAGTTCTCCGTTAC
The DNA here is from genome assembly GCA_030015575.1 of Agapanthus africanus. Classification (NCBI taxonomy): domain Eukaryota; kingdom Viridiplantae; phylum Streptophyta; class Magnoliopsida; order Asparagales; family Amaryllidaceae; genus Agapanthus; species Agapanthus africanus. Next base: position 887,195,363 of record JASDDO010000024.1, on the reverse strand, counting down.
CATACACCAAGAACATCTCCTTAGTTCTTCTCAAGTACTTGAGAATGTTCTTCACAGCTATCCAGTGACTCTCTCCAGGATCTGCTTGATACCGACTCACTATACTTAGTGAGTATGCTACATCGGGTCTGGTACATAGCATTGCATACATGATAGAGCCTACTGCCGAAGCATAGGGTATCCCTTGCATGCGAGCTCTCTCCAAATCAGTCTTGGGAGACATCTCTTTGGAGAGAGTGAGTCCAGAGATCGTGGGTAGGTTCCCATGCTTGGATTCTTCCATACTAAACCTCTTTAGTATGGTGTCAATGTACCTGGATTGGGACAATCCCAATATCCGTTTAGATCTATCTCTATAGATCATAATTCCCAGTATGCAGGAGGCATCACCAAGATCTTTCATTGAGAATCTTTGTGATAAGAAGAGCATGACCGATTGCAGCATAGGAATATCATTTCCTATCAAGAGTATGTCATCTACGTACAATACGAAGAAGACGACCTTACTCTCTACAACCTTCTTGTAAATACAAGGTTCATCTACGTTTTTGATGAAGTCAAACTCTTTGACTACAACATCAAAGCAGATGTTCCAACTCCGCGATGCTTGCTTTAACCCATAAATGGATTTAAGCAGCTTGCACACCTTTCCGCTGCTCCCACTATCTACGAAGCCCTCTTGCTGAGTCATGTACACGCACTCCTCTAAATCACCATTTAGAAAGGCGGTCTTAACATCCATTTGCCAGATTTTGTAGTTATGGTATGCAGCAATGGCAAGTAAGATCCGGATGGACTTAAACATAGCCACTGGAGAAAAGGTTTCGTCATAATCCACACCTGGTCGTTGACGAAAACCCTTTGCAACAAGTCTAGCTTTGTAAGTCTCAACTTTTTCATCTACACCAAGTTTCTTCTTAAAGATCCATTTGCTCCCAATGGGTTTTACCCCTTCAGGAGCCGCTTCCAAAGTCCATACTTTGTTGGTATACATAGATTCCATCTCAGATCGCATTGCACTTCACAGAGTCTCTACTCGTGATGGCCTGCTCGAAGCTAGGCGGGTCATCATCTTCCATGATGCAATCCTCGCTCCCACCATCAACGAGAAAACCGTAGTATCTCTCAGGTGGGTGAGAAACCCTACTAGATCGGCGGAGAGGCTGGGGTTCGTCAGGAACTACTGAATCTTCTGGTTCCATCAAATCTTCTGTTGTAGTTTGTTCTGCTGGAACTTCTTCCAGTTCTACCTCAGAGCTACTAATCTCTTTTGCAAGAAATTCCTTTTCTAAAAAGGTGGCGTGTTGAGCAACAAACACCCTTTGTTTCTCACTATGGTAGAAGATATACCCTCGCGAATGCTTGGGATATCTAACAAACTTACACAAAACAGATCTTGCCTCGAGTTTGTCCGGTTTTTATCTTTTGACATAGGCCGGGCAACCCCATATCTTAACAAAAATAAGATATGGTCTCTTCCCTTCCCATATCTCATATGGAGTGGTAGGTACAGATTTGGTAGGAACTTTATTCAGTAGGTATGCCGCTGTCTTAAGCGCATATCCTCAGAAGGAAATAGGTAACTCAGCATTGCTCATCATAGAGCGCACCATATCTAATAGGGTGAGATTCCTCCGCTCCGATACACCATTGTGGTGTGGTGTATAAGGAGGAGTAAGCTGATAGAGAATCCCATTCTCTTTTAGATAGTCTAGAAACTCATTGCTCAAGTATTCTCCTCCTCGATCAGATCGAAAGATCTTAATACTTTTGCCCGTTTGGTTCTCTACTTCGTTCTTATATTCTCTGAATTTCTCAAAAGCTTCAGACTTGTGTTCCATCAGGAACACATGTCCGTATCTAGAGAGATCGTTAGTGTATGTAATAAAGTAGGAAGAACCGTTCCTGGCATGTGTAGACGTGGAACCGCATACATCACTATGTACGAGTGCTAAGAGTTCCTCAACTCTTTCTCCGTGTCCACTAAACGGAGTTTTGGTCATTTTACCGTTAAGACATGAATGACAAGTATCATAAGATGATAATTCGAACGGATTCAAATATCCATCCTTATGTAACTTAGCTAGCCGTGTCGCATTGATATGACCAAGTCTACAATGCCACAAGAAAGATTCGTTCATTTCTGAACTCTTCCTCTTGTGTGTGTTTTGTATATTAAAGACTGTATTTTGATTGAGAATGAATATGCCATTATGTAATGAGCCTGATCCAATCAACTTTTGATTTAGGAAGATGTTCATAATATTATCCTGTATAACAAAATTATACCCTTTTTTACTTAATAAAGAAACTGATATAATGTTACACATCATGTTCGGTATATAATAGCACTCATTCAGAATCAATGTATTACTACTTGGTAATACAAGGTGATATTCGCCAACTGCTTTGGCTGCAATATTTGCACCATTCCCTACTTGTACGGAATGATCACCCTTTCCCAGTTCTCTATCTTTACGTAGCCCACGTAACAAATTACATATGTGGGATCCCGATCCGGTATCTAATACCCAGGACGTAGGGTGAACTGAGAAACAGTTCTCAATAACTAACACACCCGAAGAAGATGCATCAACATAGTTGTTCTTCGTTTGGGCGGCTTGATAATCCAGATATTGTCATATTCCCTGCTCAGTCTCATAACACTTATAAGAAAGAATGGGACCAACGTTCCCCTGCTCAGTATAATAAGCGGGTTCAGTCAATACATCCATATTATTATCTTGATTAAGGCCTGACATGGTCGCTACCTGGAGAGAGAGAGAAGGAAACACTTTAGCGTATGCTCTTGCAAGATTAGATTGGTTATTATCTTATCTAATCAGGATGTCTCCCATTGTTTTCATCAAATCTCCCTTCAAATCTTAAAAGGTAAGATTAGCCGGGATTAATTACACCCTACAATTTCGTCAATCTTTCAGCCAGATCAGTGTTGGTACTTTGAGGGAGGTTCCCCGTGCTTTCGCACGGACCTAATTAAAATAAACCTTGTTTTCCCAGAGGCATAACCCCGTTAACATCTTTCTAGACACCTACTTGATCGGCTAATTATCCTGTGTAAAATTCTCCCAGAAGTAACTCTTACTCGTAGTGGGTATCAGGATCCATCTATCTCATAGAAGGTATGCAATCTCATTGCAAATTTCAACACTTGAAATTCCCGATAATATTCTGCCTCAAGCATCCCTTGACCTTGACGGAGGTCAACAAATCATAGGGTGCTAGTCAAGTTCAACCCGTTATTTCTTGATTAAATCAAACCCACCCGCACGACCCTTGACGGAGGTCAATAAGGCCGTACGACTAGCCTAATCCAATCTGCATCATATGCATTAAACAGATAAATACTAGTTAGCTACCGCACATTACGCCTTGACGGAGGTCAACAAACGTAGTACGAATACTAAGTTGGACTTATCTGAAATGACGGAGGGTTATGACAGGTTTTTCAGAAAACCTATTGCGTAATGAACTTGATATCGTTGTAGAAACAAGTGATTTTGAAAAAGAGTGTCTTTGAGGCTATTTTAGTTTCGCTAAAGAGGTCACTCCCGGTGAAGGGATCTTGGCTCTTTCCTCATCGAATAAGGTGCAGGATATTTCATAAATACCGCTGTGCAAAGCAAGAACTATAGAAGCTGTCAAAAACTAAACCGTGAGTTTGTAGCATCTGCCAGTTTAGCTAAAGAGGCCACTCCCGGTGAAGAGATCTCGGCTCTTTCCTCATCGAATAAGGTGCAGGGTATATCATATATACCGCTATGCAAAGCAAAAACTGTAGCTACCCTTTTTATAAAGTTTTGATTCTACAACATCTTTTAGGTTTCTTTTCTTTTATTAATCTCATTAATAAATCCCATCAGTTATGCTTCCTAAGCATCACAGAAGAAACGAAAGCTGTAATATTTATATATCATATATATAGTATAAGCATTCGTCTCAGGCAGTAATATGATCTCATCACATAATATTGCAGTAGAAGATAACATATGAAATATTGGATATACTAGGACGTCCGTGTTTTATATCGAGCCTGTATAAAACACGAATTCCACGGTCGCGATGAATAGCCAAACCTACATCCCTAGACCCCTACGAGAGCGGCAAGTAACACTGCCAATTCTAGGGTTAGGAGACCCGGTCTCGACTCCTCAAGATGGCCTCCCACTGTACCCTAGAACCCGGTTATTTGTGCTTCCCTTCTCGGGTCTACCTAATGCGGAAAAGTAAATAATATACAATGGTGACATCAACCTCATCCCGGAAGTGCCCCAATAAAAGAATATTACATACAAATGAATTTTACATGAATGAAAATCAAAAACCCTCATCTCACATAAACCCCCCGGCTATTCAGAACACGACGATTAAATATAACATATCACAGCAACACATAATATCTCATATCATCAACGTAAGCAAGTATGCATATCCCGATTATCGTTGATGTATAGCAACGAAGCCGGTGATACACCACATACTACGTTTACGGTCACAGAAAAGAAAGTGTAAAACTACAACATTTGGAATCCACAATCACTTTAGACATCATAAATCCGAAATATCACATACTTCGCATTTCATGCCTAACTATATGAATTCCACATATTGTATCACATTCCAGATAAATAGACAATATTAAACTTTCCGATCGAATAATCAAATACCCAAGATTTCCCAAATAGCTCAACACTTGAGCGGAGTTCAAAAATCCCAGAACATGTCACCGCCCCAGTGAACCAGCCGTAGAAGGGTCAAACCAATGCCTCACATGTGGCAACGCCAAACTACCACAAACCCTAGGGTTCAGTGGCAGTTTTGACGGTCACATAATCGAGTTAAGGTTACGTTCTTCTAAAGGGTCCACAGATATGCTTGCATGTTTTTTCGAAAGTTTTAAACTCGAGAAAAATTCAACACTTGAAAGTTTTTCGTGTCGGGAAAAAATAAGTTATTGATATCCATTCGAACATTTTAACACGTTCTAAATTATCCGGAAAACTTAACGAAGTTAAAATTTCCGATCGAATTAACGAATACAAAAGATCTCCAGAAAACTCAACACTTGAGTAATATTAAAAATTCCCATAAGCATGTAGAAGTACCTACGGATGTTACTGTGGAAAAAGCTAACCCTAATACCCCTGTACGGCCGCGGAACCGCCGTGCAAGGCATGGTATTGCCGCGGTTCCGCGGCGCTTTAAGGGTATTAGGATGTCGTTTTTCACAGTAATCCTTAGAATTCCTTGCTGAATTTTCTGAGTATTTTTAATACAGAAAAAATCATATTTTAAAAAAATTTCCAGAGAGGGGTCAAATTTTGATGTTTCGGGGTTCGATCGGACTTTTAACTTCGTAAACACGTCGCCTAATGCTCTAGCTAGGCTCTGATACTACTGTAGGGTTACTAGGCACTTTCACAAGGGTCTATAAGGCATCAACCATGCCCAATTTAAAATTTAGACGTGCCGAACAACCTAAAGCGAGGATCTTTGCTAGATAATTAGGGTTAAACATGCAAGTAAATATCTTTACAACTAAGAGAGAAAGATTACAACCTTTGTAGTCCGCTCCTTCACTTCATAAGCTCCGAGTAGTAGTCCCTTCGCCGCGATCCATGATCTCCCGGACTCAAGAGAGGCTTCACAAGCCGAACGATCCATGCTTGCTTGAAGTCTTCCTTTTCTAAGATGTTCTACCTTGAAATTTCTTTAACTCAAGCTCTCACTCACTAATCAAGTATTAATGAAGTGAACACCCTAATCTAATTGGCTAGATTAGATGAGGATGATGAAGTAGGATTTATGCTCTCTTTTATTATCAATTTCTCACACTAATCCATCACAAATTCAAAAGCTAGAAGCTTTTTCAAGGAGGAAGAAGAAGATGATTTCTTTTGTGATGAATAATGAAAGGTTACTTTGCTTACAAATGAACCTTGAGTTAATAATATGAATCATTAACTCATGTAGAGAGTTTACTAGGGTTAAGGGTTTGGGTTGGGTTAAATAATATCTTCAAAATATCAACACATAATATCTTTGCACAAAACAAAACAAAAGCTTCTAGAAGCTTCAAGAAAAGACTAACCCAAATCAAACCCTAACCATGTTTAATCTCCACTAATCATGTTACATTTGTAAGCATAACTTGTTACAATATTATATATCACATATATAATATATTTTTGTAACAAAAGAAAATAATACAATTAACATATATCGTATATATATCAATGTATTACCCGGTGAGAAATGAATCAATAAAGCGAGCCAATATTAGATAATGTAATGTAATATATCACATATATAATTATATATTAAATTATCGAATCAACACTTGATCCGACAATCCAGCTATATCACATATAACCGACTAATATTTCATGTACCGATTCATCGAATCAACACTTGATCCGATGACCCGGCTGATATCAAATATCGCGAGAATAGAATACGGTATCTCATATCATATTATTCTCGGTCCTACACATATCACATATGTGCTCCTACTCCGTTTTGCCTGAGTCAAGAAACCTCTGTGTAGGACTCTAAAGAATCGTCAATACGCCGGCAGTAGGTGATGATCATATCAAACACCCACAAGCTGCAAGCGGTCAGCTAAATGTAACAGCCACCCAGGTATTGAGCGATCAAAAGATCAACAAGCAAGCCTGTACACTCTCCTGTGAATCTAATCAGTAACACTACCGTACAGTCCGGTCTCTTCGTCTGATATGTTGCATATCTAGTCTAGGGGTGGTATATGTCAGACCCCAGTAACCGATAAGTCGTGTCGATGTGAGGCTAACAGGTCGAGAACCTACTGATAACACTTACTAGTAGTACTCTATATCAGCCCTGACCAGGGACTTCCAGTTATAGCCAATCGAACACAGCACAACATCAACTCCCTATACTGGGAGAGACGAAACCCCTCCTATCGCTCATTGCCTCCATGCGATTCGGGACTGTACCCAAAAGCCACCGTTTTGCATGCCCTCTTGGACGTGGTATGATGGAAATCAAAGCACAGTGGGAATCACACAAGACTCTATGACGATCTCGGGTCTACAGACTAACTTGTACCAGTGTCACCGGAGAATTGCCATCTGACGTGAGGTATAATACCATCTGGGAGTTCTCGGTGAGTCCGTTCAGTGTACTCAGTCTCCACTGAGCATCCATACACCATCTTTGATGTCAAACACCAATGGATATGGGATCATCCATCGTCCATCATATGGGTCAAGATGCGTATACGCTAGTCTACTCTGGTGTATCGATGCCCTGTCTCGACACACCCTCGACTAGGAACAGTTGTAGGATGTACTCGTTGACTACCCTGGCCCCACTAGTATGATCTTATCATACTCCCAGTAGTCGAGTACATATCCTAAGGGCTTTATCAACATGTGAGAGCAAGACAGTAAACTAATATAAGTCAACATGTTAAGATAAAGTGAAACCAAATAGCATACTATCATGTCGAGCAAGAAAGTCCTCTCTCTATATATCCAAGCATCCACTATAATATACATCAAATGTACCATAATGGCCTCTAGGGCATATACATAACTAACAGACAGCGGTACCAATCATTGCTAAGGTTATCGAGATGTTGCTTCCAGAGTTCATGAAGTTAAAAGTTGACGATGTTTACAAGTGTAGGCGGATCAGAAGGATTCGTAGCCGTTCAGATGTGGGATGGTTAGGACTTTTAATCCGTTGTGGCGCTCCGATACAAAATCGGTGAAATAAATTAGCTTCTTCCGATGGATCTTTCTTAGACCGGATGCAAGTCGCTCGAGAAAGAGATCGTGCAGTAAGTTTTCCTCCGACGAATTGGGATGAGTTTTCAAAGGTGAGCTTAGACAGATTCTTCTATAAAGTATCAGAGATGCCGGATTCGTGTTTTTGGAAGTCTTATAAGGCTCCGGGCATGGTCATAATCGAGTATGACTTGCAACTCGCATGATTATCGTGATACGCTCCTTAAGTGGTTGATATTGAAGATTTATGGAATAGGAGATTGGTGCAAAGTTTCAGTGGACAGTCGTTCTTCACCGTTGATATTGAACATTTGATGCATATACTGAGATGCGTACGACTACACTTTCAAGTGGAAATAAAAAATGAACGACAGTTGTTACAAAAGAGAAAGTAGATTTAGTAATAAGTGCTAGTTCCGGACAGGCTGAATAGCTGAGATCAGCAGGAGGCTTGAAGGGGTTTTTTCTGAAAGTTGATAATAAGTAAGATTGGACCCAGGATCAGTTGTTAGCACACTAGCAGAGGATAGAAATTTCCGTTATCAACATGTTGCGTTACAAGAGACTGGACTACTGGTCAAGCAGATATAGTGAGAAGTATCAGCAATAAGACGAATGGTGTTGTTACTCCTCACCGGACGATCGCATAAAGAAGCCATGGTATTGAGGTCCGCAAGAAAAACCAGAATTCAGAGACAGAGAACGTTAGATCGTGGCAGACGGCAAGTAGTAATCCTTGCTCTGCCAATTCGGGGTGTATAAAAACCTTTCGACATTGAAGAAGACATGCTTCGATGTCATTGAGTTCGATTTGTGAATTTTTATAATCTAAAATAATTCATTTTCAACATTGAAGAAAGGACAACTCAACGTCCGTTATTTTGATATGGGTATTTTTTAGAATTTGAGGGTCACATAATGTTTTATGCACACCAGGTGCACTTGTTGAGAATTTCGTACGAGGTGACTGCACTCGATTGTTGTGAACGCCGGATGCACTACATCGATATTTTCCGTGCACATCAATTGCACATGATTAGAGATTTTACACACACACATATATACACACTCTATATATACTCAGTATAATTTTGGTGCACACCAGTTGCACGTTTTGATGTTTTGTGCACTCCGATGCACTTGGATTTGATTTTCGTGCACTCCGATGCACTTGATATTATTTTGTACACTTTTGTTCCATGCACAGTGGATGCAATGGATATCATTTTGTGCACGCCTGTTGTACTTAGCGCTGTTTTGTTTTCACACACCGTAACGTGTGGTTTGAGATTTGCACGCAAACCTATTAGGGTTGATTTTGTTTTCGTGCTTTGCACTTGATAGGATATGTTATAGATTTGATTTATGTATTTTTCGCTCGGTCGTGTGCACCGATATTGCACTACGATTATGTCATTGATTGTGTATTTAGGATACACAACGGTTTTCGTATTTGGCAATTTGCATCATACTGGAGTAATTCTCATAGCACCCGCTAGAGTTACAGTTATGTGAGTTTTATATATTTTGATGTTTCACGCATACGGTTGCGTTATGATGCGTTTTAGCTCGTATGGGACTTTGAAGTTCCGTTATATCGAGCAGATTTTATGTTTTAAATTTGGACCCCGGAAAATTGTTTTGAATTTGAGCAGATTGGATTAAGAAAAATATTTTAAGAAGGGGATTTAATTTAAATTCGAGGACCGAATTTTCTTAAGGGGGAATATTGCAACAATTTGAAATATTTTAGATAATTAATTAATTAATTAATTTAATTAAAAATGTTAAATTAAATTCTATTGTAATAAAAGACCTTTTAATATGTAGTAGGTTAAATTAGTAAATAAATAGTTTGTTTATAAAATAATAAATGTCATGAGGGGTTTTGTGAAAAGTTTAATTATTTGTGGAAATTGGAAATTTTGTGAGGATTTATGTGCAAAAATGGTAGGGTCATGGTTTAGGTTAAGTTACACTTATGGAATATCATAATCTAGGTGACACTTCATGCTTGCATGAGATTTTCATGTTGACACTTCATACTTGCATGAACCTTGCACGCTTACACCTCCTCCTTGCATGGATACACCACACTTCATCTTGGTGACACCTCCTCCTAAACCTCACCATTCCCTTATTCTTATCTTTTCTTTTGTTTCAGTTGAGATTATTAAGTTAGAAACAAAATTTATTCATTAGGAAATAAAGAAAATCCTAGAACATCAAAGAAAAAGAGAAGAGAAGAGAAACTAAGTGTTAAGGATCACCACCACCACCCTCAAGTTAGGATCTTTTGAGCTTGTGTATCTTGGAAGGAGTCTTTCAGTGATCTTTTAATAGGTATAAGTTCCAACTCTGCAGATTTTTTAGTTTAATTCTTGTTGGGGTAAAAATTTACACTCCGGTTGACCAAGTCAAAATCAAAGTTAACCCCAAGCCAAGTGGACCCAAGCCCAAGTCCAATACCCGGGTCGAGCTCGAACATGAAGCGGCCGGCCTCCCACCCCATGCCAAAATAAAAATTTTGTAATAAATAATTTTAGTGTATTTCCTTTTTTTTTATTTTTTTGAATAAATGTAAGAAAAATTGGCATAAAGGCAAAATTTTGTAAAGCCCATGGCTTATGTGCAAAAAGAAATAGCACATGAGGCATGGGATGAGCAAAATGCCATTTTTGCAAAGCTTAAGGGGCTATATGTAAAGTGTATAGCCTATAAAGACAAAGATAATGAAAATATCTCAATAACTTTTTTCTCTCTCTCCAAAAAGAATCAAGATCTGTGATTTTCTCCTTCCTCAAGGTTCTAAACCCTCTTCCCCTTTTTCAATTAAATCAAGAGTTTTACTCTTCCTTTTCAAAAATTAAATAGTTTTCACCACAAAACCCACAAAGTGGAACTTAGATCTCCCACCAGATTTTAAAAATAAGAGATTTTTAAAATCTCAGACTTTTTGTTCTTCAAGATCCGGCCAACAGAGGAAGAAGAAGGATACTCATCTCCAGAAACCCCATTTTGGGGAAGATCCAGGGCTCAAGGGGAGAAGCCCCTTCGTCAGCTTCAAAATATCCTAGGAGTTTAACTCCTCATATATATATATATACACACACAAAATAATAAGTGCTTCTTTCTGGGAGTACAACTCTTGTTGCAAGGACCAAGTCCCTTTTGCCTCCTGAGCGCCCCGAGCGCCAGCGCCCTTGCGCTCGAAGCGCTAGCACCCAAAACTTAAAGCGCTAGCCCCCGAGCGTCCACGTGCCTGGTACGTGAGGCGCTAGGGCCCAGAACGCTAGCGCCCTGGCGCTCAAAGCGCTAGCGCCCGAGCGCTTTCTCCCACGCATTCTTTGGATGCCCTTTTCCCTTATGTGTGTGTCTACACACACACACACACAAACACACACACACATACTCCACGACACTGTCCCTGTTAGAAAAAAATTTCTAACGGGGCGCTGCCCCGCACCCGCAAGGGGGCTGCTAGCCCCCTTGACCCCCAGCCCGCTATCCGGGTAGCGGGACCCCCGTAAAAACTCTGCGGGGTCCCCGATATATCCAAAACCCCTTCAAAACAAAACACTGCACATTGAGTTCGCATGACCTATTTGACCCGTCAATCGGAGGTTCTCTCGCTCCAAAGACGAGGGGTAATTAACGGCAGCTTAGTCTGCGGCTGCCGGAGATTTGGATCCCCACAATCAATAAACCCTAACCCACCCTAGGCAGGGGGATCTATAATGTGCCTGACGAGCACGCACGCATTCCCATCTCAATGGGGTGACAAAAAATACCCTACAGATTCTGGCACGCCCGGTGGGACATTGCTCTCCTCCCATATCTCGGGTCAAGTGTTCATGCGAACTCATTTAACATATATGCCGATGTTTGTACTGAAATAATGTTTTTTTTCCGTACAGCAATCAACTTTCAACGACAATGTCTTCCAAGACGAATTCAGCTTCCAACGCGACCCCGACCTCGTACGTGGTCAAGATCAATGCTCGTGTGGTTCTCCTCGCAAGCCTCAGTTGACAGTGGGAGGAACTGCCCCGCCAGTTTGGTTCCGTCATCATCTACCCTGCCGGAAGCGCTCATCTGGCAGAAAAACCGGCAAAACAGGTGGCCATTCCGGTCTCAAGGGGAAATAGGTCGAACGTTGTGATCACTAAGGCACCACAACCGAAACTTAAGACAGTGTCTGAACGACTCTCTGGTGCTCCAGCTGGGGTCAAAACTTTCGATACAAAGGGTAACATCAAACGTTGCGGACGAGCTCAGGCGATGATTCCAACAAATGCACAATCAGGCGTATCTCCAAAGTCCTCCATCGCCCGGTCTATAGCGGCTTCCCGAAGAGCCATAGCCAGCCAAATGCTCAAAACAGAAAGGCCGAGACAGAAGTGGCTCAGGTATCGAGCCAACAAGAGGGCCATGATTTCGGCCAAGTGGAATCTTGTGAGGTTCTAAGAGCAGGGTTACTCCGCGACGATGGCTGAGTCGGCTGTAAAAATCAGCAATTCCTTCGAGCCTCTGAAGTGGGTTCAGAAAAATGCTATGACCGCCAGAATCAAGAAGACAGCGGTCCGAAAGTCGCTACAAAGAGACGTGTCCCGACCCCAACAGAAAAAGTATGACACTGTCTCTTTAAGAGTCTATCAGGCACTCTGTGCTGCGCGAAAACAGCGGGGCAAAACCGAAAAGGAAGCGTCAGCACCATTCAAGAATCCGGCCTGACCAGCCGCCTTCAGTCGACTGCTCGTTACCAAAACAGGAGGGTCAAGACAGCGATCCGAGAAATCAGTCGCCGATAATAAAAAGATGGCTAGATATGTTATCCATACGGTCTATATAGCAGGCGGGCGCCTCAGCGACAACCTTTGCAGCAAAAGCAAGGATGGGGCCACCACATCCCAAGCCCAATCTAGCTTGAATGTGGTTGCCGCTTCCCAAGAACAGCCGCCTCCGCTGGATGATGAAAACCCTCTCGATGAGGACGATAGGCAGAAGGACCCTTCGTTCCAGGCAGAGTCAAGCTCGGACAGCGAGGAAGAGCCGACTTTCCGCCTCAGGACCGCGGAGCAAGAGCTGCTTCAAGAGCTTCGAAAACAGCTCAAGAGCAAAGATAAAGAGATGGCCAAGCTCTATTTGAAAATTAACGACCTAACGAACGTTGTGATGCAGCTTACGGCTCAAATTGCTCGAGCGCCTCCCAATCAAGCACAGGTCGCTACTCATGAGTCGGATGATGACAATCCGAAGCGGCCGATACCTGTCCCTCTGGATCCAAGATCCGTCGAGCCACACGAAAGCCGGCCACATTCCGCTTCTGGGGACGCCTTGGCCCTAGATAACACCATCCCGCTAACACAAGATCGGATAATGGATTTGGTCACCAGTAAGGTTAAAACATTGGTGGCCGAAGCTAAAGCTCAGAAAGAAATTGGCAGTAGCGGGCGGCCATATCCCGCACAGTACGATCTGATTGAGTTCCCGAGCGGCTACGTCATTCCTAAGTTCGGAAGATTTGACGGAACGGGAAATGAAAATCAACACGTCGCCCACTTCAAAGCATCGTGCGGAAATACAGGGGGCAATGATGTGCTCCTTCTTCGTCAGTTTGTCAACAGCCTGACCGGTGTCGCTTTTGACTGGTACACGAGTATATCAGATGGGTCCGTCATTATCTTTGCCCAAATGGAGTCTCTGTTTCGGCAAAAGTTCATGAGTGTCGGTGATAAAATCTCCATTGCCGACCTTGTGAGGACCAAGCCGGGGAAGAATGAAAGCAACATCGACTTTATCGCCCGATGGCGTAATCTCACAGTCAAGTGCGAACCGCCGCTGGAGCAGGACCAGTCCGTCAGCCTTCTCATTGGGAACCTCAGCAATTGGATAGTCCCATTCTTGTGTGCAGCAGGCCTCAAGATGTTTCAAGAGCTAACCAAGAAAGTCCAAATGCTGGAACGCTCAAAGCAAGAGTCCACCCCGAACTCTTAGAGAGACAAGACTTGGAAAAGCAAGCGGGATGACAACTGTAGAAGCGGGAGTTCCAGCAGTACCAATGTCTTCAATGCGTCCGACAATGAAGAAAAGCGAAGGACAGGCGATTCAAAAACCAACCAGTCTCGAAAGCTATTGCTGGGAGGAGATGGGCATTCCCTAGAGGAGAAAAAGAAAAAGATTTACTCTTTCAGAAGGGACAAGATCCGTAAGATATTTAAAGATTCCTTGAACAACGGTCTACAATTGCCGGAGTCGAAAAGATCTCAAGAAGCAAAAATGACCGACAATCCCCTGTATTGTCCGTACCACCGAGTAGTGAGCCATGCGATCGAGGATTGCTATATCTTCAAGGATTGGGTCGAGAAGCAGTACAAGGCTGGAGAGATCGAGCTGTCCAAAAGTGTGTTGGTGAATAATCAAGTTGCAACCACCAACTTTATACAGACAGAAACTGAAGCCTTCTGGGAGCAAAACGGCCGAACCCGTTGCCCTGGAAATGAAACAGACTCACCGCAGCCTCTGTGGGGTACGCACATATCTAATAAGACGAAGAAGATGATAAAGCTACTTCGGAAAGAGCCCAGGATAGAATGGGAAGGGCAGAAGAAGCCTACCATTCCAGCTGCCAATGCGGCTCCATCAGGCTCAAAATCCAAAAAGCTCAAAAAGAAGAAAAGTGCAGCTCGGCGCAAAAAAGAGTCTGCAGGGAGATTGACCATTCAAAAATATATCGATTCTCTCGAAGACTATGAACAGAAGGAAAGAACTCTGATTTAATTCAAGGAATTCCTCCCTATAGAAGCGGCTGAAATTCTGGAGGAGTTAGAAGAAGACCCCAATGAAGAGATCCCAGTAGTGACCTGCTACGCCATCCATCTTGGCAGTGACTCTGAGGAGGAGCTCTGTTTTCCCGAAGAGGACGAGGAGCTCGCCACAAAGGCCAACCAAATCCAGCTTAGAAGCGGCAGGGCTCTACCGCTAAATCAGGGCAACGCCCCAAAAGGGAAAGAAAAACAAGTCGCTAATGAAGAAGATGGCAGAGAACTTGCTCATGAAGATTTGAGTCCTTCCCCAGTAGACTATAATGTCTTGGCTTACCTCCGAAAGCTTCCGTCTCTCCTTAGCATCTACGATGCCTTGGTTCTATCTCAAGAGCTTAGAAATGTTCTCATTCATGCTCTACAAAACCCTGAGCGGTATCAGGCTCGTTTTGCGGAAATTAATATGAAAGAAGCTCAGTACACTTTGCAAGCCGTCGCAGTCACGTTTAACGATGAAGACTTGCTGTAACGACCCCAAAATTCTTATACCTTCTTTAATAAAAATGCGGTATTTAATTGTTTTTGGTGTTTTCCATATTATTCTTATTATGTTATATTTTGTTTTTCTAATAAATATACTATTTATTTGTTTCTATTTAATCACTTCAACTATTTTCCTATCCTATTATTTTTCCAATACCCAAATTCTTTAGCCCAAAACACAAAGCCACACCCATTTATTTTAAAACCAAATTCATTAACCCCTTTCTCATTCTCATTTATAATTCTATTTTTTCTATTTGCTAGCCCAATAAACCCATTTCCTTTTTACCCAAACCCAAATTCCCAGGCCTTTAACCTTAAGCCTAAAGCCATTATCCTTTTCTTCATTTTTCTTTTTCCCTTTCTATTCTTTAATCAAACCCCCCCTCTGTTCATTTCCTTCCCCTCCGCCTCCTTCATCTCTTCCTCTTCTCAAATGAAACCGACCCATCTCCTCCCCTCCCATCTTGCATACCCGACGAGCCCCATGTCCCCCTCGTTCTCACCTTCTTCAATGTCATCATTATCACCAACTCTCATCTCTCTCTCTCTCTCTCACTTTCTTCTCCTCCTTCATCACTTCTTTTTCATTTAAATCAATCAAGTACTTTCCTCACCCTTGCTTCCCCTTTTGCCGCTGTTTCGGGATAAGGAATGAGGCTATAGGGCCGGGCTCGAGTCCGTGTGAGTGCTAGGATCGTTTCCACACCTCCGGTTCTTCGTTCTGACGATGTTGGAAATTGAGCTCGGGGTGTTCGATGAAATGGCTCAATGAAAACTTCCGTCGTTTCCTTACGTTCTAACCACCTGTAAGTCCCCTCTTCTTTTCCCCATCCCTCTCTTCCTATTGCCGTGCTCTTTCATGCATTAGTATGATAGGATGAAAAAGTTTAAAGGAAGTTATATATGTTTGCCTCAATGTTGTGTGGCTCACGTGTAAAGGAAATAGGAGCTGCTAACTTATATGTGTATATGAGTTGGCAAAGCATAGCCATGATGTATTGCTGAAGAATATGTTTGAATGAATGTTAGAACACAACAGTTTTAATACTTTTGTGTATTATCAAGGTTAATTATTAATTTATAACATTGTATAATCAATGCTATGTAAAACACATTTTGGTAGCAGTGTTAATGAGTTACAATATTGTACAGGTTCATTAGGTTATTTGTGTTTTAAGTGTAGTAATTCATTATTAATGTGTATAGCAGATGGAATGATAATTGTTAGTGATTTCTAGGCAATCCACGTTATATAGTTTTAGCCATTAGTAAATAGTAAGTGTATCTTATGTACATTTAGTCCCATCATTTTAGCAGTATGAGTATTAGCACTTATTATTTTAATTTTGTTATTATACGACATGCTTAACAGTTTTGATTATATATGCAGATTTGTTAGTTTGTTTTTCTTTCATTATTGAGTTTTCAATTTATTTTTGTAAGTTGACCTTATGAGGCCTGGGCTTGACAAATCTATGTAGAAATTCAGAAACTGTAAACATGAGAACTTATCTAAAATTATGGTTCATTAGTCAGGCTTAGCATGCACATTATTGATATGATAGTATTGCAAGGGGTTTATTATAATAAAACGATCCAGTTAGAAGCAGTGATTACATGTATCAGCACATTATCAACTTGAATATGCATTAGCTGTGATGTGGTATATATAATGGTCATATATTTTCAAGTAGTGATCGCATGTCATATTCTTTATGTGCATTTTAACACAATCATTATTTTAAAAATAGAATTTAACCTTTAAATCATTTTCCTTTGCGTGTTTTTGCCTCACAACCCTCTTTAGGGAAATCCCGTTGTGATGGTGCGGATTAGCGCAAACCTTGGCTTTAGTGAGTGAGACGCGGAACTCTTCATGGAGCGCGATCTCGGAAGGAAAATACGGTTTTAAAACAAAACAATTTCAACGATACTAAAATACTAAAATAATTTAATTATCATTTATATGTAACTTAAAAGAAAACAAAGTTTCAAATTAAAGTTTTCAAGAAAATACCCTTAACTCTAGAAATGTTAGTTTTTACAAAAATACCCTCAAGTTATACTAAATTACAATAAGGACCCTAGTAAATATAGGTTTAAGCGGGACCGGTCTCTTGAGTCTCAGGGAGCCGGAGATGTGGGTGCTTGCCTATCTAAGGTAGACAACTTAACAAACGGTGGTATCAATACGGTAATCGTCTTTGAAAAAGACGCAAATCCTGCCGCCCATGTGCAGCGGTTACCGAAAATATCAAAACAATCAGAACTTCAATTTACTTTTCTAATTGTCTGACTTAGTTTGAGTCTCATTATAATCTGACTTGAATATGATTCAAGTACAATCTACAATCTACAATTTACAATCTTCAATATTACAATTCAACATGAATCCATGAATCCAATTATCAATCTATACAACTTGACTAAACCGAACCATGGATATACATTCCATTTACATGGTTCTCCAGTTATTCTATTTACATGATTCTACGGTTACATCCGTTTACTGATAACATGGTTTCGGTCAGTCAATCAATTATACAATCAATACAATATAACAATACAATCAAAACACTATGGGGTTTAAGGGGTAGATTGGTATGGAAGGTGTTAAAAGTGGTATGAGACAGTAAGATTAAGACACCTAACATGAATCCTGTTGCTGTTGTACCGTGGCATAACGGTTCCTTGTACTTTCAGTTTGCCCTGGTCTCTAGCATATAGAGACCCCTCTCGTATACACTGGCATCCTTCTGTATCAAGCTACAAACAACAGCGTTAACACAATATTCTACAATACTATACAACTTTAAAAGATACATTCTTATTCTGTCTTTTTCTATTTCTCCCTTAATTTTAGGACTTACCGAGCAACCTGTTCGCTGACGACATTCTATTTCTTTCTTCTTTGAATGTCGTCAGGTGATCTGGACACAGCACAGATCGAGCCCACCAGTGAAGACTTGGATCAGTTCCTCGAAGACCCCGAGCTCTAGACATTGTACATTTCCATTCAGTACCGTTAATTTCCTGTTATGCCATTGTTTAGGCATCGTTTTTACTTCAGTTGTATTTCCTTTTCATGCATTGTACAAAAGAATGTTAATAAATAAAGTTGCTGTTATTTTTATATCTCTTGTCTCTTGTGATTGCTTTTATATTGCTTAGATACGCTTAGCGTATTTACTTTATAGTAAATACGTAGCGGACCAGTCGCCGTATACCGGGAAGCGGGACGTGACACTTGCTACTGGGAACGACTGAGCATATTCGGCCGCTTTACGTGACCGGGTACATCGACGGAGATCGGATTAATCGCATATTGATTGATCCGGGGTCCTCAGTGAACATCATGAACTTGCGGACACTGAAGAGTTTGTCAATGGACGTCCGACACCTGTCAAGGGAAAGGATTGTCATTCAAGGCTTCAATCAAAACTGCCAGCAAGTTCTGGGGTCTATAGCTTTGCCAATCAAATTCGGGGATCTGCAAACTGAAGCTAAGATATACGTGATCGACGCCGACACATTTTATAAGATTCTCTTGGGACGGCCGTGGCTGCACGATTACGTCATCGTTCCGTCAACTCTCCATCAATGTATGAAGTATATTAAAAATGGCGAAGAAAGACGCATTGACGGAGACATCCAGCCGTTCGGTGTACATGAAGTCCGATATGAAGATTCTCGGTACTTTATGAACCACCAAAATGCTAAGCCACAACTGACTGAGGATAGAGCGGCCCCAAGACTCAAAAGCAAATCTGAGCCGACTGTCACTTTCAAAAGCAAAAACGCCCAAGTGAGCCCGCGTTTCGGTAGCGACACTGATGACTCTGACGCTGGAAGTCCGTCCTTCCGTAAAACTCGCCCTCATTTCGGTAGCGATACGGACGAATCTGTTACTGAAGCCCCATATAGCAGCAAAGTCCGTCCTCATCTTGGCAGCGACACTGAAGAGTCGGAGGAAGAGGACCTGCCATGCAACAGCTGTGCAGATTGGACCCCTATGCAACAAACAAAACTACGAGAGTCCTTCGAAATTGCAGAAGGGCCCCTAGCTGTCACAAGGGTGCCGGAGCAGATGCACAAAGAGCTCGATGTATTGTCAGTCTCCACCGTGGACCGGCTGAAAACTTTCTACGTTCCCGGAAGGAAAAATGGATAGAAGGGCATTATGTTTTATGGGTCAAATCCTGTTGTGCACCCGGATGATTTGTCTGTCGCGTGTCTTCCCTATGAGAGAGGAATAAGAGCCGTCCTCAATCCCAGATACTATGCACCCGAGATGCAGGAATATTTCAAAAAGTGCGGATGCCGGTTATATCAAACGGAGTCCGAAGCAAAGTTTTATGAAGGGCTATGGCATTCGCCCCAGGTCCGAGCACTCATCGATGGACGAATTCCAGATAGACGGGGCATAGGCTACATTCAACCTGATTCCAAAGTGTGCTACATGATCCATGTTGGTGAAGCCAGCGTAAGATCAAATGATGATGACGAGATAGCCGAGCCAGAAGAAGCTCCTCAAGAGCTCGAAGATGTCGGACAAGCAACCTTTGACGAGCTAACCGAGATTGACTTAGGAACGCCCAATAATCCAAAGCCGACCTACATCAGCTCACTCTTGTCAGAGGAAATGAAAAAGCAGATAATTGCCCTGCTGCATGAGTTCGTCGACTGCTTCGCGTGGACGTACAAATAAATTCCTGGCCTCTCCCCTAAAGTGGCCGTGCATAAGCTGGCTATATCTCCTGATGTTAAGCCAGTCAAACAAGCTCCTCGAAGAATGAGAAGGGAGCTAGAAGAAAAGGTCATCGAGAAAACTAAGAAACTTATCGATGCTGGCTTTATCAGAGAAGAGAAATATGCGGAATGGATCGCATGCGTAGTCCCAGTGAAGAAGAAAAATGGGCAGATCCGAGTTTGTGTCGATTTCAGGGACCTCAACAAGGCATGTCCTAAAGACGACTTCCCACTAACGGTCATGGAAATGATGGTCAATGACACCTCAAATTACGAGCTGTTCACCTTTATAGATGGCTCGTCTGGATATAATCAGATCAAGATGTCGCCTGAGGATGAGAAACACACAACATTTCGAACCCCGATCGGAATATACTGCTACAAAGTGATGTCGTTCGGACTGAAGAACACAGGTTCTACATATCAAAGGGCATTGACCAATATCTTTGATGACCTAATCCATAAAGTCGTCGAATGCTATGTTGATGACCTGATCGTCAAGACTAAATCCAAGGCCGACCACGTCGAAGATCTTAGGACCGTTCTCACCAGACTGAGGGAATACGATCTGAAGATGAATCCTATGAAGTGCGCTTTTGGCGTGTCATCGGGAAAATTCCTGGGCTTTATAGTCCGACATTGGGGGATCGAAATTGACCCATCCAAGATAAAGGCCATCATGGAAATTCCCCCTCCGAAGGATCTGACGCAGCTGAGATCTTTTCAAGCAAAGCATGCTTATATACAAGGATTTATCTCAAATTTATCGGGGAGATGTAGACCCTTCTCAAAGCTCATGAAGAAAGGAGCTCCTTTTGTACTCGTCTTTCTGGACTTTGGGTCTCGGTCTTTCCTTCCCCTACTCTACGGGCCTCTGGGATGCTGAATGTCAAGAAGCGTTCGAAAGCATTAAACAGTACTTGTTGCGCTCTCCAGTGCTGGCCGCTCCTGTTCCAAATAAACCGCCGATTCTCTACACTGCCGCGCTAGATGAGCCACTCGGTGCACTCCTTGCCCAGAATAACGAGGAGGGAAAAGAAAATGCCCTCTACTACCCCAGTCGAACTCTAGTTGGGGCTGAACACAACTATTCCCCAATCGAAAAGCAATACCTGACCCTGATATTTGCTGTAAAGAAGCTGAGGCACTATCTGCTCGATCATCGGGTTATGCTGATCTCCAAGGTCGTCCCGCTCAAACACTTGATGACCAAAGCAAGCCTAGCCGGCAGAATGGCAAGATGGGCTGTCATGCCACTTGAGTTTGACATAGTTTATACTCCTCAGAAAGCAGTAAAAGGGCAAGCTCTCACAGACTTCCTTGCTGCTCATCCCGTATCAGAGGGGTCACCGCTTAATTGCGAGCTACCCGACGAACAAGTGCTGCACCTCGAGGAAGATGAGCCATGTTGGGAGCTCTACTTCGACGGAGCCTCATCAATGAGGACCTCCAGCAAATCAAGTGTCCCGGAGATAAAAGCAGGGATAGGATTGGTGTTCATCACGCCATCAATGGGAACCCTACATCGTTCTTTTGCTCTCACCGAGCCTCGCACAAACAATGAGGCTGAGTATGAGGCTTTGATAGCTAGCCTGGAGCTCGCTACAGAAATGGAAATCCTTCGGCTACGAGTCTACGACGATTCTCAGCTTGTTGTCAACCAAGTAAGTGGCAACTATAAAATATACAAATCCGAGTTAGCTCGGTACAGAAGCCGAGTGGTGGAACTCATGAAACGGTTCACTCACATTGAACTAATAAGAGTCCCCAGAGCGTTGAATGGAAAAGCCGACATACTCGCTCGCTTAGCCAAGGAGCTGGCTGATCCTGACATGGACGAAATTCTAATCACAGTCAGGGGACGGCAAATTCTACCCCCAGTCTCTCAACGAGAAGAGAAAAGCGCGGAATAGAAGAGCAGTCCTGCTGAAGAAGCTTCGATCATCCAAGACGAGCCCGATTGGAGAGAACCCTTCATAGAGTACATTCGATACGACAAGCTGCCCGAAGGAAAATCTGCAAGGATTCAGCTGAAGAAGAGAGCTCTCCGATACGTGTTTGTAAATGATACGCTATACCGCAGGTCATATGACCAACTCTGGCTCAGGTGTCTATCATTAGCCGAAGCCCAAAAGGTCATGAAAGAAGTTCACTCGGGCGTTTGTGGTGCTCACCAATCTGGCCCTAAGACGCGACTTCAAATTAAACGGCTTGGGTATTACTGGCCCACCATGATACGGGATTGCAGAGAGTATGCAAAGAAATGTTATATCTGCCAAATTCACGGTGATTTCATTCACAAGCATCCCAATCTGTTGCATCCTACGGTGGCGTCGTGGCCCTTCGAAGTCTGGGGAACCGACATAGTTGGCCCAATTGATCCTCCGTCATCCAGAGGCCACCGGTTCATACTGGCCGCAACAGACTACTTCTCCAGATGGGCTGAAGCTGTCCCGCTAAAAGAAGTCAAGACAAAAGATATTCTGATATTCTTCCAGCATAATATTCTATACCGCTTCGGTATACCAAGAAGAATCATTTCTGACAACGGGCCTTCTTTCAAGAGCTTCAAAGTCTCAAGGTTCGCTACTCAGCACAAGATAGACTGGAGATATTCCTCCATCTATAATCCAAGAGACAATGGGCTAGTCCATACCTTCAATAAGACTCTATGCAAGCTCCCGAGGAAAAATGCTTCAACCAACAAGAAAGACTGGAATCTCAAACTTCACGAGGCGTTGTGGGCATGTCGTACCACGCACCGTACTCCAACTTAGTCCACTCCATACTCATTGCTCTTCGGAGTGGAGGCGGTCCTCCCCCTCGAAGTCGAAGTTCTAAACTTAAGAATGGCCGTTCAGCACGAGTTAACGGAGGAGGAAAACGTACTCCTTCGGCTTGAAGAGCTCGACGCCCTCGAAGAAAAAAGGCTCGCGGTATAGCAAAATCTGGAGCTGTACCAAGCCCTAATGTCACGGGCCTATGACAAGATAACTCGTCTCTGCACTTTCAAGAAAGGCGAATTGGTGTTGGTCCTCAAAAGACCAATCATCCCCAATCGACATGCCAAGGGAAAATTCGAACCAAACTGGGAAGGACCATACGTCATCGAGAAAGTGTTCGATGGAGGATCCTACCAACAAATAAGTGCTGAGGGAGAAAGGCCCATGCCACCCAACAAAGGACGATATCTCAAGAAATACTACGCGTGAATGCTCCAAGTCGCAGGCGAATAGGGCACACCATCCATAAGGTCTAGATCATACATCCTGTAAAACCGTATACAATCCACGGGCGTAAACGACCCCTATCTCTCCCAAGTTCTGCCGGTGAGACTACTTTTAAAGTCCCACCAGCGGAAAAAAATAAAAATAAAAATAAAAATAAAAAAAACGGTATGTCCACAAGAAAAACGGGCACGGATGAAAACCCGAAAGGGTTCCGTGAGTAAAAACAGCAGGACTGCCGGCGAGTTTGTGAAAACCCGAAAGGGCGCAAACTCGTGAAAAGAGATAAAATACACTCGCAAAGTCCTCTCGACCTTGTGAGGAGAGAATCCCTGCGTGAGATCCTTACGACTCACAAAGGAGCAACACACTTAAGGATCCCTACGATTCCTAAGGAGAACATACACCTGCGAGATCCTCTCGACTCGTAGGGAGAAAACGCTTTTATGAGATCCTTACGGCTCATAAAATTGAAAAACCTTAGGTGATAGGGATCTAAACCTGTCTTCTGAGCCATCGCTCCCCAACGGGTAACGGTAAATGATGAGTCGCTCTTAGCATTTCGCTTCAGTGTTAGCGGTGCTGATGCCGATCAAAAACCCAAATCCCAAGTTTCCCAACGGCAAATGATGAGTCGCTCCTGGCATTGCTTCAGTGTTAGCAGTGCTTATGCCGACCCAAAAACTAAATCCCATGCCCTCCTGGTGCAAATGATGAGTTGCTCCTGACATTATTCCAGTGTAGCAATGCTGATGCCAAACAAGATCCAAATTCCAAATCACCAAACGGCGAATGATGAGTTGCTCCTGGTACCATATTCCAGTGCAGCGATGCAGACGCCAACCAAAATCCAATTTCTCAAAATTCTCCCAGCCCTACGGTTGGTCCCTAAACTGGCTACCGTATACAATCCACGGGCTCAAATAATTCTCATCATACCCATGCCCCATTGCAATAACCCGACCAACAGCCGGTCTCCGCCCTTGGAGTTATGCTCCATTTGGGAAGACCCACTCATGCGTCCTCATGATACACGAGGAGAACAAAACGGCATCCTCACGACTCGTAAGAAAACACCTTCGTGAGATCCTTAAGACTCACAAAGAAAAAGCACACTTAGGAGTCCTCACGACTCCTAAGGAGAAAGTACACCTACGAGATCCTCTCGACTCGTAGGGAGAAAATGCTTTTATGGGACCCTTACGGCTCATAAAATTGAAAAGCCTTAGGTGATAGGTATCTAAACCTGTCTCCTGAGCCATCGCTCCCCAACGGGCAACGGTAAATGATGAGTCGCTCCTGGCACACGTGCTTCAGTGCTAGCAACACTGATGCCTATCCTAACCCCAAAATACCAAACTCCAATCCAATAGACCCCTAAGTCTTTAAACTGGGAACAGATGACCCTAAGTCGTTAAACTGGGAACAAGGGAAATTCCCTCACGGCAAATGATGATTCACTCGTGGTGCCATATTCCAACGTAGTAATGCCAATGTCAACCCAAATCACAATCAGCAAGTCAACATCAACCTCGACACTGCAGAAAGCGGAGCAAGTCAAATCAAATCCTGACCGTCCAAGTCACTAAAAGGGCAGCGCCGACCGTCCAAGTCGCAAAAAGGGCAGAGCCGACCGTCCAAGTCGCTAAAAGGGCAGAGCCGACCGTCCACGTCGCTAAAAGGGCAGAATCAACCGTCCAGGTCGTGAATATGGCAGTACCGACCGTCCAAGTCGCAAAAAGAGCAGAGCCGACCGTCCAAATCGTTAAAAGGGCAGAGCCGACCGTCCACGTCGCTAAAAGGGCAGAGTCGACCGTCCAAGTCGTGAAAATGGCAGCACCGATCGTCCAAGTCGCAGAAAGGGCAGCACCGACCGTCCAAGTCGCTAAAAGGGCAGCACCGACCGTCCAAGTCGCAAAAAGGGCAGAGCCGACCGTCCATGTCACAAAAAGGGCAGAACCGACCGTCCACGTCGCAAAAATGGCAGCATCGACCGTCCAAGTCGCTAAAAGGGCAGCATCGACCTTCCACGTCGCAAAAAAGGCAGCATCGACCGTCCATGTCGCAAAAAGGGCAGCACCGACCGTCCAAGTCGCTAAAATGGCAGAACCGACCGTCCAAGTCGCTAAAAGGGCAGCATCAACCGTCCAAGTCGCTAAAAGGGCAACATCGACCGTCCATGTCATAAAAAGGGCAGTGCCAGCTTCCCAAAAAGCGGGAACCGAATCAAGTTGCCTCCACGTAAAGGAAGATCCATCAATTTCATGCACACGATCAACATGTGTGGTGTGCATTTATTGATGGGGGGCAATTTGTTGGGGTAAAAATTTACATCCCGGTTGACCAAGTCAAAATCAAAGTCAACCCAAGACAAGTGGGCCCAAGCCCAGGTCCAATGCCCGGGTAGAGCTCGAACATGAAGCGGCCGGCCTCCCACCCCATGCCAAAATAAAAATTTTGTAATAAATAATTTTAGTATATTTCCTTTTTTTATTTTTTTGAATAAATATAAGAAAAATGGGCATAAAGCCAAATTTTTGTAAAGCCTATGGCTTATGTGCAAAAAGAAATAGAACATGAGGCATGGGATGGACAAAATGCCATTTTTGCAAAGCCCAAGGGGCTATATGTAAAGTGTATAGCCTATAAAGGCAAAGATAATGAAAATATCTCAACAACTTTTTTTTCTATTTCCAAAAAGAATCAAGATCTGTGATTTTCTGCTTCCTCAAGGTTCTAAACCTTCTTCCCCCTTTCAATTAAATCAAGAGTTTTACTCTTCCTTTTCAAAAACTAAATAGTTTTTCACCACAAAACCCACAAAGGGGAACTTAGATCTCCCATCAGATCTTAAAAATAAGAGATTTTTAAAATCTCATACTTTTTGTTCTTCAAGATCCGGCCAACAGAGGAAGAAGAAGGAGATCCATCTCCAGAAACCCCACTTTGGGGAAGATCCAGGGCTCAAGGGGAGAAGTCCCATCGTCAGCTTCAAAATATCCTAGGAATTTAATTCCTCATACACACACACAAAAAAAAAAAAAATAAGTGTTCCTTTCTGGAAGTACAACTCCCGTTGCAAGGACCAAGTCCTTTTTGCCTTCCGAGCGTCCCGAGCGCCAGCGCTAGCGCCCACGTGCCTGGCACGTGGGGCGCTAGCGCCTTTGCGTTCAAAACGCTAGCGTCTGAGCGCCCACATGCTTGGCACGTGAGGCACCAGCGTCCAAAGTGCTAGCGCCCTAGCGCTAGCGCCCAAAGGCGCTAGCGCCCGAGCGCTTTCTCCCACGCATCCTTTGGATGCCCTTTTCCCTTATGTGTGTGTGTGTGTGTGTGTGTGTGTGTGTGTGTATACAAACACACACATACATACTCCACGACACTGTCCCTGTTAGAAAAAAATTTCTAACGGGGCGCTGACCCGCACCCCGCAAGGGGGCTGCTAGCCCCCTTGACCCCCAGCCCGCTATCCGGGTAGCGGGACCCCTGTAAAAACTCTGCGGGCCCCCCGATATATCCAAAACCCCTTCAAAACACAATACTGCACATTGAGTTCGCATGACCTGTTTGACCCGTCAATCGGAGGTTATCTCGCTCCAAAGGCGAGGGGTAATTAACGGCAGCTTAGTCCGCGGCTGCCGGAGATTTGAATCCCCACAATCAATAAACCCCAGTCCATCCTAGGCAGGGGGAATCTGTAATGCGCCTGACGAGCGCGCGCGCATTCCCATTTCAATGGGGTGACGAAAAACACCCTACAATTCTGTTTTAGTTTAGAAGCATGATATCGGAAATTTCGTATTTTGATAAATTTAGGCTCTGTTTTGAATCGGCTATAGTTTAGGTAATTTTTAACAAAATCAAACAGTACCTTCATATTTTAAATTGGACCTAGAATAACCACTAGAAAGACGGACCTATTCCTATGATTTTTGGCCGGCGACATTCAAAGAATGTCCGAGCTTGCCGGTTTTGTGTAGGAGTTAGGTGTTGAAATTTTCATGGTAGCTCTCTGTATATGTGTTAGGATGTCTGGTATTGTTAATTTATATTATAATTTCAGTATATAAAATCTGGTAGCAAATATCTGTTTTTAATGTGCAGTGTTAGAAAACAAGGAAAATTATGATATTTAACATACTGAACTTGAATCTGGAACCATTAGATATAACTACTAGAAAAACTAACAAGACCAAAACTATAATGAGACCACCAGAGAACTTTACTCAAAGCCCGACACCCCAACTCCATGTTTTGACCGGTGAGAACACCATAATTTCCGAGGTCGCCGGACTTTTGGTGGGTTTTGATGTTGAATTTTCTTCTGTAGCTTAGGTTTGGTATTTTATAAGTTTCTGTATTGTTTGATTTGTCTAAATAATTATACAGAGAAATCTGGGAGTAAATAGTTAAGGTTTTATCAAATTTATGATATTTACGATACAGATTTTTTGTATTTTAAACTGCAACTGAACCGTTAACGTTTGTACGTTAACAGCAGGATTGTATTGTCGTTTTGGGTTAAGTACGCTGTAGGTTCTAACCTATGGGTACCTATCTCGTTGTTTTGAGTTTTAATATGATATTTACGTCGATATGATATAACGACGATTATAGGTACGATTGCGAAGATTTCCGAGACGGAGTTAGCAGATATAGCAGCGTGGATTTCAGCAAGCTCATCAAGTGTGAGTAGATTTACATCTAAGGGGGAAGTCGGGTGGATGGCATATAGCATCCCCGTAACCTTATAAATAGTAGTATGGTATATAATAGTTTTGGTAATTATTTAAGATATGGATATTGAAGTTAAATTGCATATAGCATGATACTCATTTGCATGTAGTTTACTTATGGTTAGGGTAAATTGTTACGAAAGATCAGGCAGTACTAGAGGTGAATTTGATATAGTAATAATGTGAGGTATTGTACTAGATATTATACTGTATTGATGATAATGAGATTAGTATGCCGAATAACGGCCAAGTTACCTTTAGACTCGTAAATAATGATTATAATTACTTTACTTGCTTACGTTATAACTATTAATGTTATACGTTTCCGTAATACGAACACTCTAATAGAACACTGCACAACTACCAATGAGTATTATGTTGCACGAGCACATCTGCATATGTTACGCTATACCTCATTGGTACTGTCATGTCACTGTAGAACTGTTATACTACGTAATACGTATGTATATGTGGATACGAGTAGTCTTTATACACTTATAGAACACTTGCACAAATACTAATGATTGTCATGCTGCAAGAGCACAGATGCGTATGTTACACCACACATCATTAGTGGTGAGCTCGGTGAGCCCGGACCAGTGAGTGGTAGTGCCATGACACAGTAGAATTGATATTTTTATACCTGTATGATTTATTTACGCATTCTTCCTTTATGACCTGTTACGTATTGCGAATACCAGTACCATGGATGTTTATATTAATTCTTATGAGTTTTCTGGATGTTTTACTCTTGATGATTTATATCAGTGGTATGTGACGCTGTTATATATGTATGCTCTATGCAAGTATTCTTATTCTTTACTTGATATTTCTGGATATGATGAGTTGACGTCTACCATGGGTTTAGTGTTTTCTGATTGTTTTATTCTGAACTGAGTGGGAGAGTTATATGGTCGCGGATTTTTATGCTATCCGGACTGAGTGAGGGGAGATATACAGTCGGATATATGGTGGACCCGGTCGAGACCGAGGGGCAGGATTACCGCATTGAGGCGGGGAGCCTAGCGAGGATAGTCGATACCAGAGATAGAGATGATCACGGTAGATATCCCAGGGATACTGATCGTGGTTCGATTGGACACGGCTAATATCCAGGGAATACTGACCGGGGCCAGGGATATCGGGTGGCGATCATCTGTTGAGATGGTGTCGATGATATCTGCATTTACGTGTCGGTGATGGACACGAGAGATTTCTGATTTCGGGTGTCGATGCTGGGCATCCATACATATATATTGATATGTTGTTATCATGAGATATACAATAGATTATGGTTATTGTAGCTGACCAGGACTGATCCGGGGGACAGTACCTGTATATATTTGCACGGGCATTCATATACATAAAAAGGAATTCAAACACGAGCTATACCCTCATTATTTTGATGTGTCCGATATGCCACTGGGATCTTTTAAATTGTAAATCTCTTAACATTATTCATTAAAACAGCTGGACGTATATCTTAAATAAGATACCTATTATATTTCATATTTCACGTCTGCTTTATGCCGTGACATATCTATTTCGCGGCTATTTTAAAGAAGAGGTTTATATACATATATTTTCGGCCACTTTGGGCTTATACCTAGATACAGGTCATTTGCATTGATATGTTCTACTTGGGATTGCATGACAGATAGTGTTGCATTATAATACATATGCACATCTTATTTTATTAGTACAGATTATGATAGTACTATACTTATGACCTAGGTATCGTCGTGCATTTCGATTTCTACCTTATGATGTACTTTTATTCACTGAGTCGGCAACTCATCCCTGTTGTGCCACAGTTTCTTGCAGGTTTTACTACTTGGATTATCAGCGGCTTTGGGCACACATTCCTTTCGGTGATTGCTTTGGTAAGGGAGTTACTATTGTATCGTACTCACACTTGATTATTCATATATTCCTGTATCTAGTAAAACTCCATCAACTTAAAAATGGTATATTGTGGACTTAGAAGCGAGACTTAGCATTTGTGTGTTGTGATGTCGCACTCATTAGAGTCAACTTTTATATCGTGTACTTGGTTGCTTCGCCGTTTGGGCGTGGAAGCTAGCTCCCGTTGGGATGCTATTTTATTGTTGTAGTTGTATCGGGTTTTATGCAAAATTTACAAAGGAGGTGCTGTCGAATTTCAAATTGTCACAGATGCCCTTTAAACATACTTAGTTAAATTAAATGGTTATTTTAAATTGATTCCATCTGATAATTATTAAAACTTCACCTCCAATGTTTTCAAAAGAAAAAGGTTTAGATTCCGATTTTCGGCTTACTTTAACCACGTCGGCGTCTTTAGATGTCACGTGATTTAAGTACCGGTCATGTGCCACATTTGGGTCATGATAGCATCGATTATCAAGAATTAAATCGGGTGTCTATTAAGAACAAGTATCCAATCCCTCGCATCGGTGAATTATTCGATCAACTTAGTAGCGCGAGGGTATTTTCGAAGCTGGATTTGCGATCCGGATATCATCAAGTTCGAGTAAAATCAGAAGATATTTGCAAGTCAGCGTTCCGAACTCGATATGGGCATTACGAGTACTTAGTAATGCCATTTGGAGTCACGAATGCACCAGCGATATTTATGGACTTGATGAACCGAATCTTTTCACCGTTTTTGGACTACTTCATAGTAGTGTTTATTGATGACATTCTGGTCTATTCGAGGAACCAAGAAGAGCATGTAACATACTTGAAGATCGCACACAAATGTTGAGACAAGAAAGGTTATATGCTAAGATGAGCAAGTGAGATTTTTGGCTCGAAGAAGTGAAATTCTTGGGTCATGTCGTATCCGGAGATGGAATTGCTGTGGATTCTGAAAAGATTGCAACAGTTCATGATTGGCCGATTCCAAGGAACATAGCGGAGATTAAAAGTTTTCTTGGGCTAGCTAGATATTAAAGAAGCTACGTGGGGAATTTCACTCGAATAGCTGAACCATTGACCAAGCAAACTCGAAAGGAGGTACCGTTCGTATGGACGGAGAAATATGCATCAGCTTTTGAAGTCTTGAAGCAAAGATTGACCACCGCTCCTATCTTGACAGTGCCAGATAGTTCCGGAGGGTTGGTTATTCACAACGACGCATCTGGGAAAGGCTTGGAATGTGTTCTAATGCAGAATGGAAAGGTTATAGCCTACGCATCGAGACAATTGAAGACTTATGAGAAGAACTACCCAACTCATGACTTAAAGCTAGCAGCAGTGATTTTTGCTTTGAAGATTTGGAGACACTATTTACTGGGCGAAAGGATAGAAGTGCTATAACAACTCCAATTTCAATGTACGGAAAATTGTTTAAAAAGTTAATGTACAATTGGGGTATTTGCAATCCTGTGTATACTATAAGAATTTGTTTTAGTTTTGAACAGCAAGAAAACACTTGTAGCTCATTGGTAAAGCCTTGCACTGCTGTGACGTAGCCCCTGTGATCGAATCCTCCCCAACCACATTATCTTTTTATTAAAATTTTTTTTAATGTTTTAGAAGCCCAAGGGTTTACACGTGCACTACGTAGAATGATAAGTTACAGAATAAATAAACATGTGCACGAGAGTATATGAATCGTGAAAAACATGTGGCACAAATCTGGAGCTCCTCCACTAGTTTTAGACCGGCGACACAAGCGTAGGAGACCGGCACCGTTGGGCCCCCAGTAGGGGATGCTCCCCATCTTTTCACCCGAGCACCCCTTGGCCTACACCATCTCTCTCATATTGTTTATTTTCTCTGCATTCATCCAGAGAATATTAAATCACCTTTAATCCAATTTTTAATGCAAATTTTCAATGCATTCTTTAACCCTCTAAACCCTAATTTTCTCTATAAATACCACACTCCATTTCACACATCCTCACTCAGAAATTCCTTGTCAAAACTCTCAAAAATTCTCAAGTCCTTATAGTGTGCAAGTGGAGTTAGCAAAGGGTGAAGTTCCGGCGACGTTTCAAGGAGATTCCGGCGATGAAACGATGCCCCGACGCTTCCTTAGTCTTCCCCTACCTCTCTTCTTTCTCAATAGCCAGTAAGTACCTTCTTCCCCTCTCTTGTTCTATTCTAAAACTTCATTCTTCAAAACCCGATGGAAACGGAATTAATCCGACTTCCGATTCGATTTTTCTTTAAAAAGGTTATTTTTCTTAAACAATCAATACCATACTCTCATATAATATTTAACAAATATTAACAAACACATCAAAAAAAGTTTCATCTCAAAATAATCTTTTATGCAACTTTTATCGTATGTTTACGGTAAAATACCATATGCTTTATTTTTCGACACAAATCAACATAATACTTGTATTACCTTTAGAAAACTCACAAGGTAAGGACCTATCTCATCACAACACACATATTGGACATAGCACGATTTACTTTTGGGCAATGTTTTTGGGAATATCACGAATTACAATAAAAATACCCTAAACTATTATAAAACCGTTTTCTTTAAGAAAAGTATTATCTAATTCCTTGCAATTACGCCTCTACAACCCATTTTGGGGAACCCCGATCGGGATGGTGCGGGTTATCGCACGTCCTCGGGCCTAGTAGAGCGAGATGCAGTCCTCCGCAAGGAGCATTCGATCTCGATAGAATTTTTAATACTATTTTTAAGAAAATGAGATTTCTAGAAAATAAATAAAATTATTTTTATTAAATATATATATGAATATTATCAAAAGATTTATTTTAAATATATTATATAAATATTCCATGTTTTCTAAATCAAGAATCATAATTCAAGAAAGTACCATTTCAATACAAAACAATTCCAATATTTCATTATAATACCACATACAATGGAAAATAAGTTCTACTCACTAGAAATTTCACTTTTATAAAAGAAACACTTATGAAAACCCTAAAGACGATAATTAAATACCTGAGGTGTATTTTGAAAATATCTCAAAACTATTTTTACATAAACCCCCCTCAAGTTATACTAAATTACAATAAGGACCCTAGTAAATATAGGTTTAAGCGGGACCAATTCTCTTGAGCCTCAGGAAGCCGGAGAATGTGGGTGCTTTCCTATCTAAGTTAGATAATCTAACAAACGGTGTTATCAACACGATAATTGTCTTGGAAAAAGACACAAATCCTGCCGTCCATGTGCAGCAGTTACCAATAATATCAAAACTAATTCAGGATTTCAAGTTCTTTTTCAAAGTGTCTGACTCAGACCGAGTCTCAATCTAATCAATCTGACTTGAATATGATTCAAGTATAAAACTACAATTCAACATGAATCCGTCTATTCAATCTATATCAATCTATATTGACTGAACCGAATCATGGATATATCCCGTCTACATGACTCTCCATTTATATCCATTCTGTTTACTGATATCATGATTTCGGCAAGTCATCCATCTAACAAAACAATGCAATCAATACAAAAGACATCGCGGGGTTTTTAAAGGGGTAGATTGGTACAGAAGGTGTTAGAAGTGGCACGTGACTGTAACCATAATACACCTAACATGAATATCCATTGTCGTTGTACCGTGGCTGAACGGTTACTTATGCTCCATATACCTCAGTCTCTGGAATAGTAGGACCCCTCTCGTATACACGAGCGATTGTTCGCTGACGATATTTCTTTTCTTCTTTCTTTGGAATGTTATCAGGTGGATCGGACTCACTGGAGGTCGAGCCCAACACTGAAGATTTGGAGCATTTAACCTTTGACCCAGAGCTGTAGGCACTTGTACATATTTTCATTTCAGTTATGCTATTGTTTAAGTATCGCTTTTTATTCATGTATTTACATTTCCAGTTGTACCTATAAAAGAATGTTTAATAAATAAAAGTTGATGTTCAATTACATCTATTGTCACTTTTTAATGTACATTTACTTTATATTGCTTAGGTATGCTTAGCGTGTTTACTTCTGAGTAAATATGTAGCTGGCCTCGCCGCGTCCCCTCCCCGTACACCGGGAAGCAGGGCATGGCCGGTTTTGTTGGTGGCACATGCAGGTCAGCTCTGTATGGACATGCAGATCAGTTCTGCATGGACATGCGGGTCAATTCTGTATGAAGTCCTAAGCAATATAACATAAGAATCAACAGCTAAAATATTCTTTACATTTCATATTTCTTGAATTGTACCATTTCATATATTTTGAATCTATTATAACCCAATTTTTTTCTTTCAAGATTATGGATTCTCCAAACAACACCAGCACCAACTTCAACAACACTCCACCACCTCTACCACTTACTCCTACTGTCGCTGCTCCGATCAATGAGCAGACGGTACTGCTTGAGGCGATCCCCAGCCTCCTGGAAGGACGACAATAGCAGACTGCTATCTTGATGAACCGTCCAAAAGCGGAAGCGCCCGGAGTAAAGCAATTCCGGGCATTGCACCCAAACAATTTTCGGGAAAAGTGAGCTCTCTGGAAGCTGAGGAATGAGCTCAAAGTATTGAGGATGATCTGGCAGCGGCACAAGTGCCAGAGATTGCTTGGGTTCGAGTTGCGAAGCTGCAGCTTACTGATAATGCATGAGTCTGGGAGAAGGCGGAAGAAAGCCGTCTTGACCAACCGATTGAATGGAGGACTTTTCGCGACATGTTCGACGCGAAATACTTCCCAGAGACTGTCCGATTTGACATGGAGCAGCAGTTCATTCACTTACAACAGGGTTCTATGTAGACCAAATCCGTGGATGAATACGACGCTGAGTTTACCATACTCAATAGGTAAGATATGTCTCAATGTTCGATTTCCAAATATCACATATTACACAGCTTACACAAGACCTTAACAGGTTTGCGTCACATTTGATACCAACTGCTGAGATCAGATCCAGAAGATTTCAGCAAGGGTTAGATTCGGAAATCCAAGCTGCTTTAGCTACAGAGGATTTCCCAACCCACGAATTAGCTCTGAAAGCTGCCCGTCGATATGGGGCAGTAGTAAAGATGAAAGGCAGACCCCACTCTGCCGGGATGAAGCGCCCTGCCACCCAGATGGCAGGAGGAGCCTCTTCAAGGCTACAATTTATGCCCAGGATACCGAGAATACCAAACAACCGGCCCAACCCAGCCTTTTGCACCTACTGCAGGAGAGATGGACATTTGGTGAAAGACTGTTGGCGTGCAAATCGCCTTTGCTTAGTCTGCGGCTTAGCTACTCATGACATTGGGTCTTGTCGTCAAAGACATAACCCAAATGCTGCATCCAGACCAGCAATCACTTATCAGCAGCGACCAGCCATCCAGGCACCTACTCTACGACTAGCTCTCCCTGCTCCACCTCCTCGTGGACCGACTGCACCCCCTTCTCGTCAGTTCCATCAAGCTCAACGGAACGTACCTCAAGTACAATGGAACGGACAGTGGAATGCTCCTCCAGCAAGGAGGAATGTGCTGAGGCGACATGCTTTCACAATGACTGTGGAAGAAGCTGAAGCCACCGGCCAAGTCATCACTGGTAACAATTTCCATTCAAGCTTTCTTTCAGTCTGTATACATATCCATATATCTTTTCCTTATACCTAAAACCTATCCCACATAACTTAGGTACAATCTTAATAGCCTCACTTGCTGCACTAGCACTCTTCGATACTGGTGCATCTCATTACTTTATGTCACAATAGTTTGTTCGAACTCATACGATTCCAGTCAAACCGCTCGTATCCAGCTGGAATGTCAGTTTAAGGAGCGGCGTTCTAAAGGCAATAATGGGATACGACCTGTGTCCAGTGGTCGTCTGTAGCAGAGAATTCTATGCTGACTTCAAGGTGCTGCACATACCGAATTTTGATGTCGTTTTGGGTATGGATTGGCTCGGAACTTTTTATGCTACCATCGACTGTCGTCAAAGGAGGGTAGTGTTCGAGATTCCAGACCATCCGGTCTTTTATTTCAAAAGTAGAGACCGTACCCTGTAGCCAAGTACATACAAGGAAAAACCGAAGAAGGCAGTAATTGCAGCATTTCAAGCGGAGGAAGGATCAAAGCCAGAGATAGTTCGAGAGTTCGACGATGTGTTTCCTGAAGACATATCAGGTTTGCCTCCCGATCGAGCTCTTGAATTCAGCATTGACTTAGTACCTGGAGCACAACCGGTGATCAAAGCACCGTATCGGCTAAGCCCTGAAGGTTTGAAGGAAGTTCGTACTCAGTTGGATGAATTATTGACAAAAAGATGGATTCGTCCCAACACTTCAAGTTGGGGATCACCAGTTCTACTTGTAAAGAAGAAGGAAGGTTCATATCGAATGTGCATTAATTATAGAGTTTTAAACGAAATAACTATAAAGAACAAGTATCCACTTTCGTGCATCGACGACCTGTTCGATCAGCTAAGTGGGTCTTCTGTTTTCTCCAAATTAGATCTTCGTTCAGGTTATTATCAAGTGAAGGTCAAAGAATCTGATATCCATAAAACGGCATTCAGAACTCGCTATGGACATTACAAATTTCTTGTGATGCCATTTGGAGTGACCAATGCACCAGCTATATTCATGAACCTAATGAATCAAGTTTTCCGAGAGTACCTAGACAGGTTTGTTGTCATCTCGGAAAGAACATGCTGAGCATCTGCGAATTGTCCTGGAGACCTTACGACAACATCAACTCTACGCCAAGTACAGCAAGTGCGAGTTTTGGCTAGATCAAGTCGGTTTTCTCGGACATATTGTATCAGGCAATGGAATCTCTATACATTCAGCTAAAGTATCAGCAGTAAGTGAATGGCCAATACCGAAGTCAGTGAAGGACATTCGGAGTTTCTTGGGTCTAGCTGGGTATTACAGAAGGTTCATTGAAGCATTTTTGAAGATTGCAACACCCCTGACCAAGCTTACATGTAAAGATGAAGAATTCATGTGGTCAGAAGCATGCGAACAAGATTTCGTAGAACTCAAGTGAAGATTGAAATTAGCGCCTATTCTCGTTATACCGGACCAATCTGGAGGTTTTGTAGTGCATTGCGATACATCCGGTAAGGGATTAGGATGTGTTCTCATCAGCACGGTAAAATTGTAGCTTATGCTTCAAGACAGCTGAAAATTCATGAGCGCAATTATCCGACGTATGATTTAGAGTTGGCGGCTGTAATCTTTGGTCTTAAGATTTACCGCCATTATCTTCTTAGTGAACGAATGGACATAGACATCTATCACAAGAGTCTGAAATATGTGTTTACTCAGAAAGAGTTGAACATGTAGCAGAGAAAATGGTTAGAACTCATGGAAGACTTCGACATCAACCTACAATATCATCCAGAGAAGGTGAATGTAGTTCCTGATGCCCTCAGTCGCCAACCATTAGTATTGAATCTTACCGTACAGTGGAAGCTTCAACAAGACTTGCATCAGATGGAGATTGAAGTGGTCATACCAGCTAACGTTTCAAGTTTGATGAACTTACAAGTTCAATCTACCATTGTCAATCAGATCAAAACAGCTCAAGCAAGTGATACTAAGTTGCAAAAGATCATAGAACAAGTAGAAAGTGGATTTCGAACAAACTTCATCATCCATGAAGACGGATACGGTAGTAGATTGTGTATACCAAAAGGTTTTGTGCGAGAAAAGTTGATGAAAGAAGCTCACGGCTCTCTTTATTCAGTACACCCTGGAGGTACAAATATGTACAAAGATCTGCGTCAAAATTACTGGTGGCATGGAATGAAGCGTGAAGTAGCCAGAAACTTCGCTAAATGCTTGGTATGTCAACAAGTAAAGGCTGAACATCACAGGATTGCTAGATTACTTCAACCGTTACCTATCCCAGAATGGAAGTGGCAACATATCACAATGGATTTCGTGACTGCTCTTCCTTGCAGCACAAAAGATAACGATGCGGTTTGGGTTATTGTGGATCAACTCACAAAGTCAGCTCACTTCATCCCATTTCGATTTGGCCAATCTATTGAGACACTAGCAAAGAAGTACATGGAGGTAAGAATCAAAGTAAGATTTAAATCTTCAATATGTACTATCTTTGATACCCATGAACTTATGCAAAAAATCATGAGATTACATGGAGTACCAGTTTGCATTGTCTCCGATCGTGACACCAGGTTCCGATCACAATTTTGAAAAAGTCTGCAAACTAGTTTGGGAACAAGTCTGAATTTCAGCACAGCTTATCATCCACAAACAGATGGTTAGTCTGATCGAACTATTTAGATCTTAGAAGATATGCTAAGAGCATGTATGCTAGACTTCAGAGGATCGTGGGAAGATCACCTACATCTTATGGAGTTTTCATACAACAACAGCTACCAAGCAAGTATCGGAATGACACCTTTTGCAGCTTTATATGGAAGGAAGTGTTGACCTCCATTAAGTTGGGACGACATCGGAGATAGAGAACTCCTTGGACCTGAGATGATAGTAGGAACAGTCGATGTAGTTCGCACTATCAGGGAAAGAATTCGCATAGCCCAAGATCGACAGAAGCACTGGGCTAATGCAAAGCGCCGTCACTTGGAGTTCCAACCGGGAGAACATGTATTTCTGAAGATATCTTCGAACAGTGGAGTGATTTGTTTTGGAAGACGGGGTAAGCTTAGTCCGAGGTATATTGGACCGTTCGATATACTCAAACGAGTCGGTGAAGTGGCTTATCGTTTGGCACTTCCACCTTCATTGGAAGAAGTGCACAATGTGTTCCACGTATCCCAACTCAGAAGGTATGTGAGTGACCCCAGTCATATTCTTGATCGCTCCGAGCTTACTGTACAACCATATTTATCTTGTGAGCAACAACCTGTTGAGATCTTGGATAAAAAGGTGAAATCACTTCGGAACAAGGAAGTCAATTTGGTTCGAGTGATGTGGAGAAAAGATTCACCAGGAGAATCAACATGGGAACATGAGGACAACATGCGTACAAGATATCCTCATTTATTTGTAAACTAGTCCTTAAAATAAATTGTAAATTTCGAGGACGAAATTTTTGTAAGGAGGGTAGACCGTAACAACTCCAATTTCAATGTACAGAAAATTGTTTAAAAAGTTAATGTACAATTGAGGTATTTGCAATCCTGTGTATGCTATAAGAATTTGTTTTACTTTTGAACAGCAAGAAAACACTTGTAGCTCATTGGTAAAGCCTTCCACTGCTGTGACGTAGCCCCTGTGATCGAATCCCCCCAGCCACATTATCTTTTTATTAAATTTTCTTTTAATCTTTTAGAATCCTAAGGGTTTACACGTGCACTACACGTAGAATGATAAGTTATAGAATAAATAAATATGTGCACGAGGGTATATGAATCGTGAGGGACACGTGGCACAAATCTGGAGCTCCTCCACCGGTTTTAGACGGCGACGCAAGCGTAGGAGACCGGCATCGTCGAGCCCCCCGTAAGGGATGCTCCCTATCTTTTCACCCGAGCACCCCTTAGCCTACCCCACTTCTCTCATATTGTTTATTTTCTCTGCATTCATCCAGAGAATATTAAATCACCTTTAATCCAATTTTTAATGCAAATTTTCAATGCATTCTTTAACCCTCTAAACCTTAATTTTTCCTATAAATACCACACTCCATTTCACACATCCTCACTCAGAAATTCCCTGTCAAAATTCTCAAGTCCTTATAGTGTGCAAGTGGAGTTAGTAAAGGGTGAAGTTCCGGCGATGTTCCAAGGAGATTCCGGCGACGAAACGACACCCCGACACTTCTCCAGTCTTTCCCTACCTCTCTTTTTTCTCAATAGCCAGTAAGTCCCTTCTTTCTCTCTCTTGTTCTATTCTAAAACTTCATTCTTCAAAACCCGACGGAAACGGAGTTAATCCGACTTCCGATTCGGTTTTTCTTTAAAAGGGTTATTTTTCTTAAATAATCAATACCATACTTTCATATAATGTTTAACAAATATTAACAAACACATCAAAATAAGTTTCATCTCAAAATAATCTTTTATGCAACTTTTATCGTATTTTTACGGTAAAATACCATATGCTTTATTTTTCGACACAAATCAACATAATAGTTGTATTATCTTTAGAAAACTCACGAGGTAAGTACCTATCTCATCACAACACACATATTGGATATAGCACGATTTACTTTTGGGCAATGTTTTTGGGAATATCACGAATTACAATAAAAATACCCTAAACTATTATAAAACAGTTTTCTTTAAGAAAAGTATTATCTAATTCCTTACAATTACGCCTCTGCAACCCATTTTGGGAAAACCCTGATCGGGATGGTGCGGGTTATCGCACGTCCTCGGGCCTAGTAGAGCGAGATACAGTCCTCCGCAAGGAGCATTCGATTTCAATGGAATTTTTAATACTATTTTTAAGAAAATGAGATTTCTAGAAAATAAA
The DNA here is from genome assembly GCA_030015575.1 of Agapanthus africanus. Taxonomy (NCBI): domain Eukaryota; kingdom Viridiplantae; phylum Streptophyta; class Magnoliopsida; order Asparagales; family Amaryllidaceae; genus Agapanthus; species Agapanthus africanus. The sequence goes on along the minus strand of JASDDO010000024.1, from coordinate 887,155,213 downwards.
TAAAATTATTTTTATTATATATATATATATATATATATATATGAATATTATCAAAAGATTTATTTTAAATATATTATACAAATATTCCATGTTTTCCAAATCAAGAATCACAATTACATGAAAGTACTATTTCAATACAAAATAATTCCAATATTTCATTATAATACCATATACAATGGAAACTAGGTTCTACTCACTAGAAATTTCACTTTTATAAAAGAAACGCTTATGAAAACCCTAAATACGATAATTAAATACTTGAGATGTATTTTTAAAATATCTCAAAATTATTTTTACATAAACCCCCTCAAGTTATACTAAATTACAATAAGGACCCTAGTAAATATAGGTTTAAACGGGACCAATTCTCTTGAGTCTCAGAGAGCCGGAGAATGTGGGTGCTTGCCTATCTAAACTAGACAATCTAACAAACGGTGTTATCAACACAATAATTGTTTTGGAAAAAGACACAAATCCTGCCGTCCATGTGCAGCAGTTACCGATAACATCAAAACTAATTCAGGATTTTAAGTTCTTTTTCAAAGTATCTGACTCAGACTGAGTCTCAATCTAATCAATCTGATTTGAATATGATTCAAGTATAAAAATACAATTCAACATGAATCTGTCTATTCAATCTATATCAATCTATATTGACCGAACCGAACCATTGATATACTCCATTTACATGACTCTCCATTTATATCTATTATGTTTACTGATATCATGGTTTCGGCAAGTCATCCATATATATAACAAATCAATGCAATCAATACAAAAGACATCGCGGGGTTTTTAAAAGGGTAGATTGGTACGGAAGGTGTTAGAAGTGGCACGAGACTGTAACCATAATACACCTAACCTGAATATCCATTGTCGTTGTACCGTGGCTGAACGGTTCCTTGTGCTCCGTATACCTTAGTCTCCCGAATAGTGGGACTCCTCTCATATACACTGGCATTTTCTGTACCAAGCTATAAACAATTGTGTTAACACTATAATTAAATATTAATAGTTATATTCTCTTTCTGTCTTTTCTATCTCTACTCATCTTTGGGACTTACCGAGCGATTGTTCGCTGACGACATTCTTTTTCTTCTTTCTTTGGAATGTTGTCAGATGGATCGGACTCACTAGAGGTCGAGCCCAACACTGAAGATTTGGAGCAGTTAGGCTTTGACCCAGAGCTGTAGCTACTTGTACATATTTTCATTTCAGTTATGCCATTGTTTATGCATCGCTTTCTATTTATGTATTTACATTTCCAGATGTACCTGTAAAAGAATGTTTAATAAATAAAAGTTGCTGTTCAATTACATATGTTGTCACTTTTCTTGTGTACATTTACTTTATATTGCTTAGGCACGCCTAGCGTGCTTAGTTCTGAGTAAATACGTAGCGGACCTCGCCGCGTCCCCTCCCCATACAACGGGAAGCGGAGCGTGACAGGTATTTACCGATCACAAGAGCCTGAAGTATGTGTTCACGCAGAAAGAGCTCAATATGAGGCAGCGTAGATGGTTGGACCTGATGGCTGACTATGATCTTGATCTAAAATACCATCCGGGAAATGTTAATGTAGTGACGGATACGCTAAGTCGGTTGCCCACAATACAGATGTTGACTGCACTGAAGGAGCTGATAGATGATTATCAGAGATTCAAGTTGGAGATCGTATTACCGCATTCTTCGGGACAGTTGATGCAATTGCAAGTACAGTCATCCTTGATTGATAATATTAAAGCAGTGCAGTCGCACGATCCATGATTGCAGAAGTTTCGAGAACAAGTTGAAGCGGGACTTCGAACGGACTTGTTGATTCATGAAGATGGTTCGTTACGATATGAGAGCCGTTTATTTGTGCCGAAAGGAGATATTCGTGAAGAAGTTATGAAGTAGGCACATAGTTCCGCATATTCCGTACATCCGGGAGGCATGAAGATATACCGAGATCTACGACAACATTTTTGGTGGGAAGGTATAAAAAGAGAGATTGCTCTCTATGTAGCGAAGTGCTTGGTTTGTCAGCAACTCAAGACTGAACATCAAAGGGTAGCCGGTTTATTGCAACCACTTTCGATTTCTCAGTAGAAGTGGGAACATATAACCATGGACTTCGTGACAGCATTACCGTGGAGTCCAAAGGGCAACAATGCAGTTTGGGTGATTGTTGATCGATTGACCAAGGCAGCTCATTTTATACCATTTCGAGTTGGTCAGTCGACGAAAGCTTTAGCAGAGCGGTACATGCAGGAGATTATAAGATTGCATGGAGTACCTGTGAGCATCATTTCCGATCGTAATACCCGATTCTTATCGCACTTTTGGAGGAGTCTACAGGAAAGTTTGGGGACTCGATTGAAGTTCAGCATAGCCTATCATCCCCAGACAGATGTCCAGTCAGAAAAAACGATCCAAACTCTTGAAGATATGCTGAAAGCATGCATGTTAAACTTCAAGAGTTCATGGGAGAAACATTTGCACTTGGTGGAGTTTTCGTATAATAACAGTTTTCAGGCGACTATTCATATGGCTCCATTCGAAGTATTGTACGGTCGTAAGTGTCGCTCGCCTGTCTGTTGGGACGATGTCGATGAAAGAAGATTGTTGGGACTGGATCTTATCGTGCAAACCGTGGAGAAAGTTAATGTGATCCGAAACCATATGAAGGCGGCGCAAGATCGACAGAAAAGTTGGGCCGATATAGGACGAAGACCTCTGGAGTACGCAGTTGGTGATCTTGTATTCCTGAAGATATCACCGACCAGAGGAGTGATCCGTTTTGATAGTCGAGGTAAGTTTAGCCCTCGATTCGTTGGGCCTTTCGGTATTATCGAGCGCGTTGGAGAAGTGGCTTATCGATTGGCTTTACCACCATCCTTGGCGAGTGTTCATGACGTGTTTTATATATCTCAACTCCGTAAGTATGTTCGAGATGAGAGGCACGTCCTAGATCATTCGGAGCTGACAATAAGGGATGACTTGACATATAAAGAACGACCCATGGCGATTGTAGATCGACGAGAAAAGGTCCTCAAGAACAAGGTTATCCCTCTAGTACTTGTTTCATGAGGGAATCGTTCACACGGAGAATCAACTTAGGAATGTGAAGACGAGATTCGACAGAAGTTTCCACACCTATTTTCTTAGATTCATGTTTTCTTGTCTTTTCTTGTTCCGGGAATTTCGAGGATGAAATTCTTTTGTAGTTGAATATAATGTAATACCCTAGTTCATTTATACCATATTTGATTTGAATATTTTCTAATCTTGTGACTATTTCTTGATTATTACTTGTTTTAGGTGGGGATAGTGGTTTGGTATCTGTGGTTAGTATCCGACCCGACCCGCATGATCGAAACCCGTCTTGATCCTATATTACGTTATATGATTACTAATACAGAGTATCCGTGCACACATATATGTCCTATATACTTGTATCATATATTTAGTATATGCATATATTTTAAATAATACAAATTATAACCAAACTATATTTTTTTAAAACATCTAGCATGGCCTGTATCATACCCCATACCCTATGGTTGCATCCTGATATCGTGTTCATGTCCAGTTTAGTGAAACAGACTCGTTTGGATCGCTGCGTGTTTGTACGTATATCCGTTCTTGGAGGTATGCATTTTACCTAACCAGATGTCGCAATATAATTTTAACCGACACTTGTATTATTCGTATTTTAAAACTGGATTTTTAGACAGGATCCGGGTATTTTTCGGAATATATTTGATATTAGCTATAAATCCTATAAAATATATTATAATATATTTCAAAACCTAAAACTAAACTAACAGTATACTAATATATATAATATATATATATTATTAACTAAATCATATTTTACACCTACCTCTCTCTAGTATATTCTCTCTCATCTCACACACTCTCTCTACTTTCTCTGTCTCTCTCTCTCTTCTAATATATATATATATAACCTATTTATTATAACACCTTTCTCTCTCTTCCTCTTTCTTCTACCCCTGTTTTCCCGCGACGAGGGAACCCAACACCTGCAGAAACCTTAGCCTCACCTTGCCCTCGTGGCCGACCTCCTCACAACCGTCCCAACCTCACCTTCATCACCTCCTCGCCCTCGCCATCATCTCGTCGACCTCATCTCCCTCTCTTCCTTTTCCCGACGACCACGAACCCGAGAAACCATCGCCCAGAAACCCTACAAACTCCTCACCGCCGATCACCGATGACATCATCGTCGTCACCATCCTCGCCTTCTCCACCTCCTCTCCCTCTTCATGAGATCCCTGCACAACAACCCCAAGACAACCCAATCCCCGAGCACCGACGACCCACACCACCCGAGCACCCAAAACCCGAGCACCCAAGAGCCTTAGCCCACATCCTCGTGTTTGCCATCGACCTCCCGACCTCATCACAAACACCTCCATCTTCTCCCCCTCTCTTCTTCTCCATCCCTGCAAACCCCGACAACTCCCGAGAACCCATAGCCAACCCAAGAACCTCCACCCTCATCACCAGTGACTCGACGTCACCATCATCCCGACCTCACCGTCATCTCCTCATCCCTCGTCTCCTCTGCCCCAGAACCCCAAGCCAAGCCACACCCCTACTCTCCTCCTTCTTCTCTTCTTTCTTTCTTTTCTTTTTCTTTCTTGATTCTTGGTTTTCCGGCTGTCGCCGGAGTCTCGCACGTCGTCGACGATCCGGACGACCCAGCCGTCGTCATCATCCAGCGTGGTCATGTCTTTGAGTAGTCTGGTCCAGTCTTGTACGCGCGTGGTTGCATCGCGACGTTTACCCGATGTCGAACGTGACGTACATACCCCGCCGTGAGATTCGATCAAATAAGTTTATCTTGCAACATGCAATGTCAATATATTTATATCCATATGAATAAAAATAATACATGTATTTTAATTGTGCATCCAATGTTATATACTTACCGTTTCTCGATATTCGTTCGCATCCGTACTAAGAATTGCATATCTAGTTGCATACTGGAATATCATTATATCATATTACTTATTTATTAGTGCAACACGCTGTTTAGTTGCATCATACGTATGCAGGTTATTACAGATAGACACATATGCATCCTGATATCCGTCGTGCTTACCGTGTTAAGATATTCGCTACAGTTTTATATTTGGTATCTGTCTGATATATAGACATCACATGACATGTTCACGACACACTACTTGGATCTAGTTACTAATACCAACAATCCTGACCTGACGGACGTTACATGCTGTCAGCATAGACGAGAACATGTACCTGCTTGATCCTGTGTTGGCATTAGATCTACATTGGTAATACCTGACTTGAACACAAATCTTGGGGTAAAGAGGAAATCAAGAATGTAACCGAAACGTAACTCAAAAGGGTATTATTACATATTTGCCATTTTTCCGGGCGTTACGAAATATCTTGTTTGCCATTTTTCCGGGCGTTACAGAATAATCTTGTTACTGTAGTCCTGTGGGGAATGAACGGGGTATAGACTGATGGGTTACGATGTGTAACAATTCTAAACTTTCTGTACAACTTTCTGTAAAATTTTTCAAAAAAAATAAAAATAAAGAAATGGGTACTTTTACCTGAGCACAACTTATAAGTTTATTTTGCTTTTTAATAGCAATAAGGAGCTTGTAGCTCATTGGTAAGACCTTGCACTGCTGAACCAAGCCACCAGAGTTCAAATCCCATAGCCCACATTATTATTAATATTGTTTTATTTTAATATTTTTAGAATTCCAAGAGTCTACACGTGCTAAACCCGTAAAAACCCACTACACATGTAAAACTAAATGGCCCAGGGGGTATATGAAACGACGAGGAACTCGAAGATCACCGGACTCGGCCGGAATTGGCTGAATCGGCTGGCGACTTGGCCGACTCGGGCCGCCGCCGCCGGCTGGACTCAGCCGGACCGCCGAGTCGTCAACACCAAAGTTCTGTCTTTTCATCTCCCCATCACTCCTGCACACTTCAATTCTTTGGATCGGTTCCAGAACCCCTTTAAAACCCTATTTACTCCATTTTTATTACATTTTTAATACTTTTTAATACATTTTTCAATTCACCCTTTCACCTAATCTAAACCCTAGCCTTACCCTATAAATACAACCCCTAAACACACCCCTCACTCCAAAATTCTGATCAGAACTCTCAAGAAATCCTTAGAAGTTTAGTGTACATTTGGAGTTAGTGAAGGGCGAAACTCCGGCGAAATTCCAACGACAACCCTAGGAGCTCCCGGCGATGAAACGACGCACCGGCGCCTCCTACCGTTCCCTCTTCCTCTCCTCTAATCTGAAAACCTGTAAGTCACACCTCCCTCTTCTATTCTCTAGTCTTAAAACTTCTTTTAATAAAACCCGACGGAATCGGAGTTAATCCGATTTCCGATTCGGTTCTTCCTAAAAATTCAACATTTTCTTAAATACAATCATACTAAACTCTTACATGTTGACTATTAAAAATTAACAAGTCATATTGAACAAGTTCCATATCAAAAGGATTTCTATTTCAATTTTTATCGTACTTTTTCACTAAAATACCATGCAGTTTAATTTCGACATTTAAAACATCATAATCTTGCTATACCTTTAAGTAGATCACGAGGTAATGACCTACCTTCTCACACACTCATATGCAATATAGCACAATACCTTTCGGGAACATAGAATACGGGAAAACGAAACTTTACATATAAATACCACTAACTATTAAAACCGTTTTCTATAAGAATTCGTATTTTTATAAATCTTTGCAAAGTGCCGCTACAACCCATTTTGGGGAACCCGACTGGGATGGTGCGGATTATCGCACATCCCTGAGCTTAGTAGTGCGAGATGCAGACCTTCGCAAGGAGCATTCGGTCTCGAAAGATTTAAAATACAAATATCTTAAGAGAATGAGATTTCTAGAAATATAATATATATTAAAAATCATTTTTATATAAATATGTATATATGTATCATTAAAATATCTATTTTGTGATAATATAAATATTCCAAATTTTTCCTAAAATCACAAGAATCACTTTACATTAAAATACCATGAATTCCATACAGGTTCAATGTTACAATTAAATACCATGTATTATGAAAAATAGGTTATTTTCACTAGAAATATCACAAATATAAAATCTACATCTATGACAACTCTAAAGACGATAATTAAATACTTGGGGTGTATTTTGAAAATTATACAAAAGTATTTTTACATAAAACCCCCTCAAGTTCTATAAATTACCCTAAGGACCCTAGTAAATATAGGTTTAAGCGGGACCAATCTCTTGAGCCTCAGGGAGCCGGAGAAGTGGGTGCTTGCCTATTTAAGGTAGACAACTTAACAACGGTGTTATCAACACGGTAATCGTCTTTGAAAAAGACATAAATCCTGCCGTCCATGTGCAGCGGTTACCTATAACATCAAAACAATCAGGACTTCAATTTCTTTTCTAATTGTTCTGACTCAGACTGAGTCCCATTATAAATAATCTGACTTGAATATGATTCAAGTACAATCTACAATCTACAATTCAACATGAATCCTGGAATACATATATTCAATCTATTTAATCTGTATTGATTGAACCGAACCATGGATATACTTCCATTTACATGATTCTCCGGTTATATCCATTTACTGATATCATGGTTTCGGCAAGTCATCCAATTATATAATCTATATTACAAGACAATACAAATTGCAATACAATTTACAATACAAACAATACAAACAAGATATCGCGGGGTTTAAGGAGTAGATTGGTACGGAAGGTATTAGAAGTGGCACGAGACTGCAACCATAAGACACCTAACCTGTATTCTGTTGCTGTTGTACCGTGGCATGAACGGTTCCTTGAGTTGCTGATACCTTAGTCTCCGGGGCAAGTGAGACTTCTCTCGTATACACTGGCATCATTCTGTACCAAGTTACAAACAACAACGTCAACACCAAATACTCATATAATACAACTTTAAAACCTATCTTCTCTTTCTGTCTATTCTATTTCTTCCTTATCTTTGGGACTTACCGAGCGATTGTTCGCTGACTACATTCCTTCTCTTTTTTCTTTGGAATGTTGTCAGGTGATCTGGACACTCAGGAGATCGAGCCTACTAGTGAGGACTTGGACCAGCTTTCCTACGACCCAGAGCTCTAGTTTCATTATACACATTTTTATTTCAGTACTTTCATTTCTGCTATGCCACTGTTTAGGCATTGCTTTCATTCAGTTGTATTTACATTTCCATGTATTGTAAAAAGAATGTGAATAAATAGAGTTGCTGTTTTATTATATCTTGTCTCTTGTGCATTTATATTTATATTGCTTAGATACGCTTAGCGCATTTACTTCACAGTAAATACGTAGCGGTCTCGTCGCGTCCCCTTCACCGTACACTGGGAAGCGGGGCGTGACACGATGAGAATTACATTAATTGATTTCGAAGACTTTAGAATAGATAACGTAGAAGTCCAGTTTTAGGTTACACATCACATACACACACGTACCTCACTGTTTATATTTATGTTGTTTATTTATATTCATGTATACATATCTTATTGCATCCTGGTTATTACTGCTATTTTGGAATTATGACGCACTGATGTCTGGGTTTTGCATGACTCAGTTCCTCTATCTCTATCGCAGGATGAATATGAGTACTTTAGCCTTCAGACTGAGCAGTGAGGAATTGAGTTTAGTGATGTTTAGTTTAGTTATTTTTCCGCAGCTTTCATTTCTTAATGTGAGCCCATATTAGGATGTATTTTTAGATGTTGCTTATTGAATATTAATTCGTTTCCGCTCATACATTTTATTGACTCTTTTATTTTGGCAAATGGACATGCACTAGATAGATTTTTATATTTTACTGTCCTTGATATTCTATAGACAGCCGTAATGTGACTGTGGAGGAATGATTCTTATCCACAGATAGCATGGTTGGATCTGTCACGTGCCGTAGTTTGCGCACTCTGAGAAGCGGGGCATGACAATTATTTATTTTCAGAGTTGAGCAAGCTCTCTATTGAACCAACTATCAGGGAGTTATGACATGGTGTTGGTGGTGATGAGGTTGTTCCCTGATAAAATATCAGGAAATACCCCAATGGGGTATCACGTGCTCACACGTGACCAAGGGTCACGTGCTGACACGTGATGGTTTCCTGAGACTCTGTTATTATACAAGTAAAATTCTAATCAAGCAAGCAATTAGGGGAGTCACGTGCTCACACGTGATGAGCCTTTAAAGAAACCACTGAAGGAATTAAAAGGCATGATAAAACGGTAAGGAAAGATCCCAATGAGGCATCACGTGTCTACACGTGACCAAGGGTCACGTGATGACACGTGAAGATTCCTTAACTCTTTAAAACAGTAGAATTAAATTCTGGTTAAAATGTTAATCAAGGGGGGTCACGTGTCAACACGTGATGGGTTCATAAGCTCTCTAATTAATAGAATTAAATTCCATTTAAATGATCAAACAGTAGGTCACGTGCAAACACGTGATAGACTCTTAAACCTTTTGAACTAATAGAATTAAATTCTAATTAAGTGAAATCAAAAAACCTTAATATTTTCCTAGATCTTTCCAAACAGAAAGATTGTGCTCTATAAAGTGGAGCACCGTTGGATTAAAAATCCAATGGTGATTAAAAAATATCACCAATTTTTGGAAAGATTTTATACAAGGAAAGATTTCCCTGAAAATTCACCAAGAATAACAAACAGAATATCTTTTGGATTAAAAATCAAATGGTGAATAAAATTCATTGAGTGATCTAAAAGATCATGTTGGTTACAGAAACAACCAAAATCTTTCAATGAAAGATTGATTAAACAAATTGATTCTTTTCTTTCTCCTATAAATAGGAACCAAGAAGAGAAGAGAAGATCCTTGGAATTTTTTTAGAGAGATACAACAACAGAGAGAAAAAAAGAGGAGAATAAAATTCTCAAGAGAGAAAAGAAGATTTCTTCTGGAGAGAAAAGAAACCCTAGATGAGAAAGGGAAAAGAGATCTAAGCTCCATAAATCAAAAAGAGAATTTAATTCTCAATTTAAGAGTTTAACTCTTCTGAATAAGAACTTAGTTCTTCCTTTGGTTGAAGATCTGCAGAAGCAAATCTCCCCACAAGTCAAGAATTTAATTCTCATCGGGGAGATTCTGCCATGCAGATCCAAAACTTAAAGGGAGAATTGAGTTTAAGGAATTTAATTCTCCCAAATTCATAGGAATTTAATTCCTCTAAATAAAACTAGGGTTTAACCCTATATGAGAATTTAATTCTCCCAAATTCATAGGAATTTAATTTCTCCAAATAAAATTAGGGTTTAACCCTACATAAGAATTTAATTCTTCCACATACAAAGGAATTTAATTCCTCTAAAACAGAATTAGGGTTTAACCCTACAGAGAATTTAATTCTTAAAACAAGAGACTTGAAACCCTTCATGCACGTAAAGAACTTGGTCACATGGTAACACGTGACCCTTCTCCTCAATGAGTAAAAAAGAAAGAACAAGACTAGGTCGCGTGCCCCCACGTGACCCCTAAAACAGATCCCTTAAAATGAGAAAGAAAAACTTGGAGGCAATACCTCACGTGCTCCCACGTGACCCTCAAATAAAGGGAATAAAGCCAAAGGCAGAATCAATTTTGGGCGCCCTCATGTGTCCCACGTGACCCCTTAATAAACACTTTAATAATCCAGTGCATGGATGCCCATCACGTGCTCACACGTGATGTCCTCGAAGACTAAAAGTGCTTAACACTTATTTGAATATTCTGGGAAGGAAATAAAGGAAGTCTGGCCCCCATCTTCAGACGCCTCACGTGACCCCACGCGACCAATTCAATTTTAGTGTTTAACACTACTTTAAGCGCTTAGTCCTTAGTGTTTAACACTATTTTCAGCACATCACGTGGGGGCATGTGATCGCCAAATATCCTCTAGTGTTTAACACTATTCTAAAGCCAAGCTTAGCCCAAATTGGCTAAGTTTTCCAGAGGCAAATAAAGTCCAGAACCATGATGAATGGTCAGTGCCCAGTAAAAGACAAAATGTTATCAGAGCCCTAAACTCCTGTTTAGCATTGCTAAATAATGGAGGGATGAACCCAGACAAATGTTCAACAATCCAAACAAAGGTCTAACATTTCAAACCTAATTGGACTTAGCCCAAGTTGGCCATAAGTTCTCAACTCGGATTTAATTGAGCCAATGTACTCATAATCTAATTAATTGATCTTAGTTCCAAATTGGACTACAGATCTCCAAATTAACTTTGGTTCAAGGGTACATCTCTTCACTCCTTTGATATTTGCCGTTGTAATCCTTCAATATCTTCAGAGAGGTGACGGGTCCCGATAACCAATCATTCCATGGACTGTGGGGTCCTTAAACTCATGGACTATGATGTCCTTATTCTCGGACTGTGGGGTCCTTTAAAACCCATGGACTAAGATGTCCTTAACCTCGGACTGTGGGGTCCTTTAAAACCCTTGGACTATGATGTCCTTAACCTCGGACTGTGGGGTCCCTTTAAACCCATAGACTATGATGTCCTTAACCTTGGACCGAGATGTCCTTAAACTAACAATGGACCACCATGTCCTTAAACTGGTAATCGACCGCAATGTCCCTAAACTAAACAATAGAACCCAAATGCTCTTTTGTTGGATCTAAATGATCCTGTTAAGTCGATCTTAGTCTAAAATTAGACTAACGTATCCTTAACAAACATTTAAGTTGTTCTTAGTCCCAAATGAGACTAACGTATCCTTAAACCCAACCCCCAAACCCAAATCTAAGAAAATACGGATTTGGACTAATCCACGCCCTACGGACGACAACATAAATTAGTCTCCGTATACAATCCACGGGAAACCAAAAACAAAACAACCACCCACGGCACGAAGTGACCATCTGGAGAAGGAGAAAGTGGTTACCGCGATGCGGTAGCGTAATTAACTGCAGGGGCTTGCGCCTGCAGGGAAGAGCATCCCCACAATCAAAACCCCCTCAAATGAGAGGGAATTTGACGAAGTCTGCTATATCGGCCGCATCCGTTTAAACTTTCGATACATGGTGCCATAAATCAACTTGGCATCTTCGGAGAGGTGGACGGATAGCACCAATTAGCATCTGCTCCGAATTCAGGCAAGACGGACCCGCGCGGTCGCGCCTCCGCGTTTCGGCGGGGAAAAGATTTTGGCACGCTCGGTAGGATCTTTTCCTCTTTCCACTCCACACCTCGTGTGTCGTGTTCGTGAATGAATCGCGGTTTGATATGGTTAACCTTGGGTTCGAAATACTAAGATTTGGTTTTGCTCTTGCGCAGAAAAAGAAATGACCTCCAACTGCTCCAACTGCAATTGCAACTCCCGTTCCGCCTCATCTGGAGGTGTAACCTACGAGCCCCAAGCGGCCTCACTGTTCAAGATGCCGGTGGAGCAAATCACTTAGGCTACCACTGGGCTGTTCTTTAGGACCATGATCCCGCCAATGAGCTTCAGTCCCCCGCTGCTGTCACAAGAAGCCCCAAGAAGTCGGTCTTTGTTCGACTTATCACTGCTGCGGCCCCTCTCAACGGGTCGCCCAACTCCACTGCCTCAGTTTTCAGCAGAATGGGCCAGAACGCCAACAAGCTCGCGATACCCGAAGCAGCCATCCCAAAGTGGATAGCTATCCCGGCTCAAGCAGACGAAATTATTAGAGAGGCTTCTCCTGTCAAAGGGTCGGTCTTTATAAGGCTGACTATTCCGGCTCTTTCTCCAGGCGAGGTCCTCAAAGCTGCTTCCCCTGTCCAGAGGTCTGTCTTTGACAGGTTGGATACTACTTCTCAACGGACACCGGTCTTTAAGAGGCTGACGCTGGTGACAACCCTTCGCCAACACAGGGGGCATGAGGAAGTCACCCCCACAACTGAGACAATCCCAACCGCACGACAAGCTCGACGTCGCCACTGGCGCCGAGTAAGGAAGGCTGGGGGCAATTCCCCTTCTGGACTGACTCCACCAGCTCCCATGGTGGAAATCAATGCTGCTGTTCCAACTGGGAACAGCTTTGAACCGCTTAGGAGGGTTCGCAAGAACCTCCGACTGCTGTGCTGAAAATATCTCCTCCACCTATGAGGATTGCTACAGAAAAGAAGCCGAAGCAGCCCCCTCAGCGGCTATCCTCCAAAATTTACAGAGTCTGAAGACAGGTCCAGGAATCGGTGATTGACCAGGACTACTCTCGCCGATCAAAGAAGCTTAAAGCTCGACAAGGAGAAAACCATCCTGTCAAGCCACAAAAGGCGACGGCCGTCTGGGTGCCCTCTGCAATGGCTCCCTCAACGTCAGCCGCTCACAAGAGAAGGAGCCCGGAGAAAGCCCCTGTGACCGCGGCGAACCGCAAAGACGCTGAATCTAGACGCCCCAAGTCTGGGGGCATGGTAACACATACCGTTTATATGGCTTCCGGAAAAGAGGAAAGCCGTGTTTCCACGAGTCATCGACCGCTTACCCGGTCGATAACGAAGGCTCAGGAACAACAGCAGCAGAAACTTCATGAGATGCTGACTGCAATGGCCGCACTCACTGGGCCGAAAGATAATCCGGAGACCTCAGAGCAGCGTCGGGAACAAGAAACTGATACTGAATTCCTCCGAAGAATGCTCGAGAGGAAAGAAAAAGAGGCCGCGGAACAGGCGGCCAACATAAAACGAATGACTCTTCTAAGGCCGCCTTGGACGACTACATCGCTCAGCAAATACGAGCTCACCAGGCGAATGAAGCGGCCGGCCAAATTGTTAAAACTGGGCGACCATATCCAGGATGGTACGATCAGATCAAGTATCCGCCAGGATACACGATCCCCAAATTCCACGTATATAAGGGGACGGGAAATCCGCATCAACACGTCGCTCAATTCAGAGCCTTATGTGGCAACACTAGAGGTGATGATAAACTTCTGCTCCGCCAATTTGTTGGCAGCTTGTCGGAGACGGCGTTCGAGTGGTATTCTGAACTTCCAAATGACTCTCTCAAGACATTTCCGGAGATGGAGCTACTATTCACCCAGCGATTCGCGAGTGCTAGTGAACGCACCCCAATAACGGCATTGATCAATACCAGGGTGAAACCTGGCGAGACATGGGTTCAATACGCAATACGATGGCGGAATTTGTGGTCAAATTGTGAGCAGCGCATTGAAGAAGCGCCGTCAGTGGGCATGTTTGTAAGCTCTCTTGACCCTCAAGCGACTATTTCCCAATTTATGATGTTCTTCAAGCCGACCACATTCTAGGCCTTGATCGACAAACTGGTCCAAATGGACTAAATGGGTTATAGACCATCCTCTTCGAAGCCGGAGCCGCGGAATGAAAAGGTCAAAGGGAAAGCGACTTTCGTCGCAAATGCTCAACAGCAGCCCAGTGGCCCAAAACTAACTGATCGCCTGGACGAGAGGCGGCAATTCTATAATGAGAAAATAAAGCGCCCTTATTCGTTTCCCCAGGACAAAACGAAGAGATTTTTCGAGCTGGCAATGCGCAACAGGCTCATCAATTTGCCAAATCCAAAATGCCCATTGCAACCCGGTGAGGCTAATAATCCCAATTATTGCCCCTATCACCAAGCGATAGGCCATCCGATTGAAAATTGCTTCGTCTTTAAAAGCTGAATTGAGGACCAGTATCAACAGGGCAAATTCGCACTGTCTGAGAAGTGGAAAGTAAGCCCGCCTCAGCCGCACGCTTTAAAAAAGACGGACACGCCGGGGGCATCATGCTCTTTTGTAGAAGAAGCTCCATGGGAGGTCGTTTTTTCAGCCAAGACTAAAAGAATACTGAAGGATCTCCAAATATGTCCGGCGATTAGGTGGAAAAATCCACTGGAACCCGAGATCATCGAGGGAATGCTGAAACCGCGCCCAACTCCAAAAATTGGTGGTGATAGCCGAAGCACTCACACCCAGCCGTCAAAATCTTCGAAGAAGAAGAAGAAGACCAAAAAGCCCGTGAAGCCTGGTGACAAGCGCACGGACCTGCAAAAACATATTGACGCATTGGAAAAATATAATCAAAAAGCGCGGACTCCAGTCACACTCCAAGAATTTCTCAGCCACGTCCTTGAGGACGGAGATGACGACAACGGAGAAGGCTCGTCAGATGAATATGAGG
Source organism: Agapanthus africanus (assembly GCA_030015575.1). Taxonomy (NCBI): domain Eukaryota; kingdom Viridiplantae; phylum Streptophyta; class Magnoliopsida; order Asparagales; family Amaryllidaceae; genus Agapanthus; species Agapanthus africanus. The sequence continues at coordinate 887,140,030 of JASDDO010000024.1, read as the reverse complement.
ATTATGTGGCAAGCTGCCATGTGATCTCTCACTCGTCGATAAATGATGAGGAAGCTCCTTACGCAGAGAAACTGGGGGCAGATCCTGAGCCGGAACTTCTAGGGCCATCAAACAAAATGATTGATGCATTCCTGGACGAAGCTCTTCTTAAAAGCAAAGCTGCTCGAGAGCATGAGATGGCCATATTCGAAAAAGCCAAATGCCGGCGACTGGACGAAAGGGTTGAAACACTCCCACCAGATCAAAATACATCCGCCGCAAATAAAAGCAGGTTCAAGACGAGGAAGAGGTTCGCCAAAGCCATATCGATGGGAATGAAGCTGCCACCCTCCGAAAGAAACACTCCTGGTGAAGCGGAAATACATCCTAGCTACTGCTTATATCATCAAAAGATTGTGCACCCCACCGAAGAGTGCAACGATTTTAAAAGTTGGTGGCAGGGATATGTTGCTCACCGACAACATTTCAAGCAGATGAAACGCAAAACTCGTTGGGAACAAAGAAATACAACTGTCACATGGTCAACGCTGGGGAATCGCAAGTTCTCACCTTCGGGAATGACTCTGACGAAGAAATGACTCTCGGCCCTCTCTTTAAAGAATCCACCTCGGGAAAAGAAGAAGAACCTAAGAGCTGTGAAAATATTCAGCCGCGCAATCGCACGCTGCCTGAAAAGAATCTCGGGCCTGCAAATAAGGGATCCAATAAAAAGGATAAGGGGAAGAAAAGGTCCATGAGGATATCGCCCTCGATGATCGAGTCGTCGAAGAGCTGACAGCCAAAACCGCTAAAGAAAAATAAGGTGGACTATAATGTTCTGGCACACCTGAGGAAGATCCCCTCACAACTAAGCATTCTCGAATCCCTTTTGCTATCCAAAGAGGCAAGAGATTCTTTGATCAAGGCGCTGCAAGAACCCGAACAGTTCCAAGCTTTCCTCGCTGAAGAAAATATGAAGGACGAGCTGGGATAAGTGCACACGGCCGATATCACCTTTGGTGATGAAGATCTCCTCCTCAGGACGTATGAGCATAACCGTCCCTTCTATGTCTCCGGATACTGTCATGATATTAAGATAGGCAAAATCCTGGTTGACAATGGGTCCTCTGTCAATCTTCTCAATGTGAGAGTGTTGAAGGAAATCTACATGAGCGTTCAGCACCTCGCTCGTGATAAAATCACTATTTTCGGGTTTGACTCCCAGTCATCACGGACGCTTGGGTCGTGATACTGACGTTGTGCTTTGGGCTGCTTGTCACAGACATCAAGTTTCATGTCATTGACGCTAAGACATGTTATAACGCTTTGCTCGGCCGACCCTGGTTACACGAGTACAACATTATCCCTTCTACAGAACATCAGTGTATGAAGTACTTCAAAAATGGTCTCGAGTACACTGTGACAGGGGAACTCAACCCATTCTCCGTGAACGAAGTCCGCAAATATGAGGATGCCAAATACTTCCTGCCGGATTTTGAAGACACAGAAAGATGTCGCAAACCGGAGGACAAGAATAAAGCTATCACCACTATCCCGGTTTTCGGGAGTGATACCGAGGAGGAAGAGGAGATAGTCTATTCAGGGCCGCCCCAATGCAACAAGCCGGGACCGTCCGTCCCTATGTTGATCATCGGCAGCGACTCGGAAGATGAGGTCAATGTCGTATTTTCTGTGCGGCCATCAATACAAGCCTTCGCCGTCAATGATCGGAGTTTGCAAATCGCTATGGTTCCGCAAGAGCATTACAAAGAGTTTGACGCGCTTGATACCTATAGTGTGCAAGAACAGCAGACATTCTACGTCCCTCCCAGACGAAAAGATGAAAAGGCGATCCTCTTTTATCAATCCGCGGAAACCAAAGTGGAGAGAGAAATTTGGCACGGTGCCGATTCTACACTTGACAAACTTCAGCCCATCCGTCTGCCTAGATATTACACAGAAGGCTTGAAAAAGCTATTGAAACGCCAAGGTGTACCTTTCAAACAGACTACTCGACAGCTCGGTTCTACAACAGGATCTGGGACGTCCCCGGAACTTAGCGAAAGTTGCCCAACGGGAGAATGGAAACGATCGGGCTTGGATATGTTCAATCCAAAAAACGGGAGCGAGTCCATGGCAGCTACGCCATACATGACTTCGATGAAGAAGGAGACGTTCTGTTAAAAGACTCTGACCCCGAATCAAAACAAGCTCCTGCCATCAAAATGCCGAGTCCGTCGTTTGAAGAACGGATGGACAAGCTAATAAGGGAAGCGGATCAAAAGGACCGGGATGACCATAACCGCGAAATGGCCAATTACGAGAAAGCCAGGACGCAGCGCCTCTTTCAACGGGCCGCTGAGAATGACAATGCTCCTCGTCGCCAACCCGTCATACAAAAGACCCGGTGCAGAGGCAAAAATAAACCAAAGAACGGAAAAAATGTTCGACAGCGGCCAAGCAGGTCTAAGAAGCTATGCGATCAAGAATCGAGCAGCCGGGATCCGTCTCTTATAAAGAAGATGGGTCGAGAATATTCTTTTCCTCGAGACAAGACAAAGAGGATATTCGATCTTGTCATGAAATATCAGATGATGACACTCCCGGAATCCAAGCATCCCGAGCAAGCAGACGAGGTCTCTCACCCAGACTATTGCTCTTATCACCAAGCAATAGGGCATTCTCTCGAAGACTGCTTCATCTTCAAGAACTGGGTTGAAGACCAATATCAACCTGGCAGGTTCGCTCTATCCAACAGTTGGAGGGTAATCCCGCTGCAGAAGTATGAACCGAAAGCCCCGTATGCAGCAAGAATGGAACCAGATCAATGTCGGTCTTGGAAGCGATCTCGTACCTGCCACGTGATAACGCTGTCAGAAGAAGAGCCCGAGAATGTGGATGACCTCCCCTAGTGCTTCGAAAACGACGATGGCGAGGTGATCTCAGAGTTTCCACCGGCGTCAAAAGAGCTGGAAGATGGAATACATACTACTGCAGATAACCTCAAGAAAATTGATTTGGGGACGGCAAGTGACCCGCGATCGACATTTGTCAGTGAGCTGTCGTCTGAAGAAAGGGTGGCTACGCTAAAAGACGTGCTCATGAAGCATAAAGATTGCTTTGCATGGAACTATTCCGAGATGCCAGGACTAGATCCAGAAATTGCTGTACACAAATTGGCAATATCCCCGGACGTCAAGCCGATCAAACAAGTATCGAGAAGAATGCGGCTTGAGCTTGAGATAAGCATCAACGCCGAGGTCAAGAAGCTAATCGACTCCGGTTTCATCCAAGAAGTTCAGTATCCTGACTGGATCGCCAACATCGTCTCAGTGATGAAGAAAAATAGGACGGTGCGCATATGTGTGGACTTTCGGGATCTCAATAAAGCCTGCCCGAAGGACGACTTCCCAGTATCAGTCACTGAGCTGATGATAGATAACACGTCCACTCACGAAGTTTTCTCCTTCATGGACGGCTCATCAGGATACAATCAGATAAAGATGCATCCCGAAGACCAGAAACATACCGCTTTCCGGACCCCTTTGGGCATATTCTGCTACAAGGTGATGCCTTTCGGTCTAAAGAACACCGGTGCCACCTATCAGAGAGCAATGACGAAGATTTTCGATGACCTCATACATGAAATCGTCGAATGCTATATCGACGACCTCGTAGTTAAAAGCAAATCATATGAGGAACATTTAGAGTATCTGAGGATCGTATTTCAGCGCCTTCGGAAATACAACTTGAAGATGAACCCTCTCAAATGCGCGTTCGGAGTTTCCTCAGGCAAATTCCTGGAATTCGTCGTCCGCCACCGAGGCATCGAGATAGACCCGTCGAAGATCAAGGCGATCATGGAAATGCCACCGCCAAGGGCTCTCAAGCAACTACGGTCTCTCCAAGGAAAGCTCACGTATATCCGGCAATTCATAGCCAAGCTCTCCGGCAAATACCGTCCTTACAGTCACCTGATGAAGAAGGGAACCCCTTTCGTCTGGGATCGCAAATGCCAAAGCGCACTCGACGAAATCAAACAATACCTACAGAATCCTCCGGTGCTAACCGCTCCGGTCAAAGCAAAGCCTCTTATTCTGTATACAACAGCCCTCGAAGGTTCTTTAGGCGCGCTGTGGGCACAAGAGCACGACCAAGGGAAAGAGAGAGCCCTCTACTATTTGAGTCGAGTTCTCCTGGGGGAAGAAAATAATTACTCCCCCTTTGAAAAACACTGCCTGGTGTTGATCTTCGCGATAACGAAGCTCAGACACTATGCGTTGGCGCACGAGGTCCATCTCATTTCAAAGGTGGATCCTCTCAAATACTTGATGTCGAAGGCCATATTAACAGGACGGCCCGCTAAATGGGCCCTGCTCTTGATGGAATTCTCGATAACTTATCGTCCTCTCAAGGCAGTGAAAGGTCAGGCCATCGCCGACTTCCTCGCTGAACATCCGATACCCGCCGATTCTCCTTTAAACTGCGAATTGCCCGACGAGTACGCGTTTGACACGATCGACGGGGAGAGAAGAGAGAATGATACCCGATGGGAACTTTACTTCGACGGAGCATCTTCCATGAAGAAGCGCAAACAAAACACCCCCATAATCAAATCAGGGGTAAGCCTCATCTTCGTGACTCCACGAGGAGGGATAATGCGCTTTGCCTTCTCCTTAACAGAGCCAAGAATGAACAATGAAGCCGAATACGAAGCTTTGATAGCAGATCTTGAGATCGCCGTCGACATGGGAATTGAGAACCTCTTCATATACGGAGACTCCCAACTGGTCGTTAGTCAAGTAAATGGCGACTATCAAACGTGCAAGCCAGAGTTTGTGAAATACGGCAAGAGAGTGCAGCAATTGCTGACTCAAATCCCTTCCTATGCCCTGGAGAGCATACCACGTGCGGAAAATAGAAAGGCGGATGCATTAACCAAGCTCGCTAAAGAACTGACCGACGAAAACCTCGATAATGTGAGGATCGTTGTGCAAAGCCGTCGGGTTCTTGCACCGGCAGAAATATCGCCGGAGTCATCCGAAGAAAAGGGAGCGACCGAGCAAATGGCTCTGCAAACCAAAGACCAGGAAAAGGATATAGATTGGAAGGAAGTCTTTATAGACTACTTCAAATCCCGTCGAATACCTGAAGATGCATCCTCGAGACATCAGCTCATGAAACGAGCTCTTTCTTTTGCATTCGTCAATGATACTCTGTATAAGAGATCGTTTGACTCTGTATGGCTAAGATGCCTAGGACCGGAAGAAGCAAAAAGAGTCGTCCAAGAAACTCACGACGGACTTTGCAGTTCTCACCAAGACGGCCCGAAGATAAAGCTGAAGATTAAAAGGATAGGCTACTATTGGCCCACGATGATCCAGGACTTCCTCGAATACGCGAAGCAGTGCCACTCGTGCCAAATTCACGGAGACTTTATTCACCAGCATCCAAATCCATTACATCCAATGGTGGCTAGCTGGCCGTTCGAAATGTGGGGAACCGACATAATCGGGCCCATCGAACTAGTATCGTCCAGAGGACATCGGTTCATACTGGCAACAACAAATTACTTCTCTAAGTGGGAAGAAGCAGTACCGCTAAGGGAAGTAAAGACGGAGAATATCCTCCATTTATTCAAGACGCATGTCATTTATCGGTTCGGCGTTCCGCGACGGATTATCTCCGATAACGGGCCAGCCTATAGAAACCACAAGATCAGCCGCTTCGCACAACAGCATAACATAGACTGAAGATATTCATCGGTGTATAATCCCCGAGCTAACGGTCTAACTGAGGCTTTTAACAAGACCTTGACGAAGATCGTCAAAAGACGGTGTCTCGAAATAAAAGGGACTGGCACGAGAGACTGCTTGAAGCTCTTTGGGCGTATCAAACTACGTTCAAAACAGCCACAAACACAACGCCGTATGCATTGGTATTCGGCACAGAAGCGGTACTCCCCCTTGAGATAGAGTTACCCTCTCTACGAGTGGCGGTTCAAGCTAAAAGACGAAGAAAATGCTCACCTTCGGCTTGAGGAGCTAGACGCCCTTAATGAAACTCGTCTCATGGCGCAACAAAATCTGGAGGTTTATGAAACAAAGATGACGCACTCATATGAAAGATTGATTAGGCCGAGAACATTCCGCCAAGGCGAACTCGTGCTAGTAGTCAAAAGATCTATGATCCCCAATCGTGCCAAGCGGGGGAAATTCGAGCCGAACTATGAAGGCCCGTATATCATAGACAAAGTTTACCAGGGTGGAGTATATCTACTCATGGACATGCATGGTGAAAGACCTTTCAGGCCAATAAACGGTCGCTTCCTAAAGAAATACTATGCCTGACGAGTCACGGCTTAGGTCAACGATAGATGACGACGCCTATGTCCGCTCGCTATCTTCCTAAGCCTAAACTCTGTAAGTAGTAGCCGGCTTCCTTTTCTCGTACCGAAATGTCCTTAAACTAACGATGGACCACTATGTCCTAAAACTGGCGTTGGACCGAAACGTCCTTAAATTAACAATGGATCACTATATCCTAAAACAAGCTGTTGACCGAAACGTCGATAAACTACTACGGACCGCGGCATCCCGAGGCTGACGAGAAAAATAAAAATAAAATAAAAATAAAAAGAAGAAGAAAACGGTATGTCCATAAGCAAAAGGGGCATGGATGAAAACCTGAAAGGGCTTCGTGAGTAAAAACAGCAGGGCTACCGGCGAGTTTTGTGAAAACCCGAAAGGGCGCACTCTCGTTAAAAGACACTTGCAAGGTCCTCTTGACCTTGTGAGGAGAAACCACCTGCGTGAGATCCTTACGACTCACAAGGGAGCAACACACTCAAGGATCCCCACGATTCCTAAGGAGAAATTACACTTACGAGATCCTCACGACTCGTAAGGAGAATTCCCTCTTTGAGACCCTCACGGCTCATAGGATTCAAAAGCCTTAAGCTACAGGGATCTGAACCTGTTCTTAAGCAGCCATCACAACCTCCAATGCTGCCCTACAAGCGGTTCAGTATTGACCCTTGTATACAATCCACAGGCACGAATAAACATTTCCCTAACAAAGTCCCATCCGGGACTAGAGATATGTTTGCACAGTGGACAGCCTTTGTAAGTCCTCTCGACTTATAAGGAGAAAGCACTCTTGTAAGATCCTTACGACTTATAAGAGACCACACACTTAGGAATCCTCATGATTCCTAAGAAGAAAGCGCACCTACGAGATCCTCACGACTCGCAGGGAGAAATACCTTTATGAGACCCTTACGGCTCGTAAAGTTAAAAGCCTTAGTCGACAGGATCCTAACCTTGTTTGCTAAGCCACTTTTGTTCGACATCGACAGAGGAAAATGATGATTCGCTCTTGGTAATATCCCAGTTGTAGCGATGTTGATGCCTAAATCGGTATCAAATCTCAAATTCGCGGTGAAAAGTCAGTGAGCCACAAATGCATATGAAATAGCCGAAATGATGGGGCAACTTGCAAATCAGCAAGTAAAAATGTATGCATGCGAAATAGCCGAAATGATTGGGCAACTCGCAATAAAAAGCAGCAAGTAAATAAAACAAATAGCCGAAATGATTGGGCACCGTGAAAAAATAGCCGAAATGATTGGGCAATTGCGACTTTCACGATATAAAAGCTGAAATGATAGAGCATCGCGGAAAGAAAAATATATAAAATGAATTTTTGCCCTACAGGTGAAATCACATCGATCCCTGTATACAATCCAGGGGCACAAAAAAAGAGAGAACCATACCTTCCCCCTAGGCTCCATCCGAAAAAGAGCCAAATCTCGACGGTTCACAAAGCAGCCTGGAGATCATCTCAACAATCGTCTCATTTCAACAGACACAACATCAACAAATCGGAGCTGCGGCGAAGTTCACAATTCCATGACTCGATGATGCACAGACAACCGAGAGTCAACCTCCGACTCCGTAAAATGCGGATAAAGTCAACCAATCCTGGTCATGTGGAACACGGCCTATGTCAATCCTGACCCCGTGGGAAACGTCCAGAGAGGAGCCTGGTCCTCGCAGAACACGGCTATATCAATTCTGACCCCGTGGGAAGCGTCCAGAGCAAATTCTGGTCACGTGGAACACGGCCTATGTCAATCCTGACCCCGTGGGAAACATCCAGAGTAGAACCTGGTCCTCGCAGAACACGTCTATGTCAATTCTGACCCCGTGGGAAGCATCCAGAGCAAATCCTAGTCACATGGAACACGGCCTATGTCAATCTTGACCCCGTGGGAAACGTCCAGAGCGGAGCCTGGTCCTCGCAGAACACGGCTATGTCAATTCTGACTCCGTGGGAAACGTCCAGAGTGGATCCCGGTCCTCACAGAACACGGCTATGTCAATTCTGACCACGTGGGAAGCATCCAGAGCAAATCCTGGTCACGTGGAACATGGCCTATGTTAATCCTGACCCCGTGGGAAACGTCCAGAGCGGAGCCTGGTCCTCGCAGAACACGGCTATGTCAATCCTGACCCCGTGGGAAGCATCCAGAGCAAATTCCTGGTCACGTGGAACACGGCCTATGTCAATCCTGACCCCATGGGAAACGTCCAGAGCGGATCCTGGTCCTCGCAGAACACGGCTATGTCAATTCTGACCCCGTGGGAAGCATCCAGAGCAAATCCTAGTCACGTTGAACACGACCTATGTCAATCCTGACCCCATGGGAAACATCCAGAGCGGAACCTGGTCCTCGCAGAACATGGCTATGTTAATTCTGACCCCGTAGGAAGCATCCAGAGCAAATCCTGGTCACGTGAAACATGGCCTATGTCAATCCTGACCCCGTGGGAAACGTCCAGAGCAGAGCCTGGTCCTCACAGAACACGGCTATGTCAATCCTGACCCCGTGGGAAGCATCCAGAGTAAATTCCTGGTCATGTGGAACACGGCCTATGTCAATCCTGACCCCGTGGGAAACGTCTAGAGCGGAGCCTGGTCCTCGCAGAACACGGCTATGTCAATCCTGACCCCGTGGAAAGCATCCAGAGCAAATTCCTGGTCATGTGGAACACGACCTATATATTTCCTGACCCCGTGGGAAACATCCAGAGCGGAACCTGGTCCTTGCAGAACACGGCTATGTCAATTCTGACCCCGTGGGAAACATCCAGAGCAATTCCTGGTCACGTGGAACACGGCCTATGTCAATCCTGACCCCGTGGGAAACGTCCAGAGCAGAGCCTGGTCCTCGCAGAAAACGGCTATGTCAATCCTGACCCCGTGGGAAGCATCCAGAGCAAATTCCTGGTCACGTGGAACACGGCCTATGTCAATCCTGACCCCGTGGGAAATGTCCAGAGCGGATCCTGGTCCTCGCAAAACACGGCTATGTCAATTCTGACCCCGTGGGAAGCATCCAGAGCAAATCCTAGTCATGTGGAACACGGCCTATGTCAATACTGACCCCGTGGGAAACGTCCAGAGCGGAGCCTGGTCCTCGCAGAACACGGCTATGTCAATCCTGACCTCGTGGAAAGCATCCAGAGCAAATTCCTGGTCTAATAGAATACTGCCTATGTCAATCCTGACCCCGTGGGAAATGTCCAGAGCGGATCCTGGTCCTCGCAGAACACGGCTATGTCAATTCTGACCCCGTGGGAAGCATCCAGAGCAAATCCTGGTTTTGTGGAACACGGCCTATGTCAATCCTGACCCCGTGGGAAACGTCCAGAGCGGAACCTGGTCCTTGCGGAACACGGCCTATGTCAATTCTGACCCCATGGGAAGCATCTAGAACAAATCCTGGTTACGTGGAACACGGCCTATGTCAATCCTGACCCCATGGGAAACATCCAGAGCGGATCCTGGTCCTTGCGGAACACGGCTATGTCAATCTTGACCCTGTGGGAAGTATCCAGAGCAAATCCTGGTCCCATAGAGCACGGCTAAAGTCAATCTTGAGCCCGTGGGAAATGGCCAGAGCAACCCCTGATTCCGTGAAATGCGAATAATGTCAACCTCGTCCATCACTTATGGGTCCTCACGACTCGTAAGGGAGAAAACTCTTTTGTGAGATCCTTACGACTCTCAAGAGAAAACCCACTAAGGAATCCTCACAATTCTTAAGGAGAAATTACACCTACGGGATCCTCTCGACCTGTAGGGAGAAAATTTTTTATGAGACCCTCACGGCTCATAAAATTGAAAAGTCTTAGGAGGCAGATCTTAACCCTGACTCCTCAGCCATCGCTGTCCTACAAGGAAATCAAAATAGATTATCCATAAAATGCACTTACTGAAAGGGACACACCATTATGAAGCAAAATTTGTCTTTTATTCATGAATCAAAATGAATACAAAGTACAATTTATGAAAGAATAAAAAAAAAATACTCTCATTCAGGAGTATGTACAAAAGAAAAATAAAAAAATATATACAATTCTTCAAGCCGGCGGACGATTCAATAGATTTGCCAATTCATCCTTTTTGCGCTGGGCCTCAGCTTCATGATTTATTATCGTTAAGAGACGGGCCTCCGCTTGAGCCTGTTGAGCCTGGTATGAGGCAAGCCGACTTTCAAGCTCTTTTTCGATAACCTTATGAGCTTCGACCATTTCGCGGGTGAAAATGACGGCCTTATCAATGGCTACCACCTCCTTGATAGCCTCTTGAAGCACCCGCCAAAGTTCATATGCCCGAGTGGTCTTGGCCGTAAGATTGGCTTGAAGCTCCCTCAACGCTTTGGAAGCCAGCTCCCTCTCCGAAAACTTTCGGCTGAGCCTCTTCTTGCATGATATCATGTTCGCAGCGCACCGCTCAATCAGCCCCCGTAAGCTCGCCTTCGCGGCCACAACCTCTGAAGGAAGGCGTGTACATTCAAGAATATGCAAGCAAGCCTCCACCTGCCGACAGAACTCAACCCAGACTTGCACCAATGTTTCACTATGGTAAGTGGCAAGAAAGGGAAGAGAACCGTTGGCTTCAGCGGCAAACGCTTCGGCCGTGATCAGACTGCCGGCATGAAGGTCTTCAATCAGGGCTGACAGGGAGTGAAGGCTTAGCTTTGCCATCCTTTTCGAGGCACGTAGAGCATAGGGGCCGGGTGGCATGACGATGCGAGATTCCAGCGGGGTAAGAACCGGCAAAGCTGTTAAGATTTACAAATAATCAGCGAGACTTGTAAGCAAAGAGCAGATAGAACAACGTTGAGACTTTACTTACCCACAGTCATGCAAGAAGGGTCTGAAGGCTCCCCAGGCCCGTCAAGAATCTCAACCTCGTCATCGGCTTCCAGAACTGTAGAAGACATCGATGTCATTATATAAAATAATAATAATGCCGTGAGGAGAGGGCAAATGACATTAACCTTGCCCGGAAGAGAGGACGATGCGTTGAGGAGATATCGCCTGCGGAGCGGCCATCTTTAGCAGGCGCTGAAAAGACTTCCTGGGAGACAGATTAGCAATAGACGCCGTCAACCCGCGCAATTCTGAAAAGACAGAAAGGTTCAGATAATGGAGAGATTATCAAAATAAAATATAGAAGGATACCTTCAATGCTTCTCCCGCTTTGGACTGGAGGGATAGCAGCTTCAGCGGCCTCCTCCGTGCCCCCAGGCACATCATCGAGGATGTAGGCCGGTATAATAACTTCCGGTTGTGAAGCAGTGACCATCGCCGCAGGCTCCGATGAAAGGACGGTGGCCTCAACTACCTGCCCCATGGCCTCCGGGCCGTCCCCAGAAAGATCCATTGAATCAGTGGCCAATGAAGATGCCTTTTCCGGGAGAGCAAGCACTTGGGGAGCGGGAATCACCAAGGGAAGCTCCATCGCAGGAACAACGGTTGCATCGACCCCCTCCACACTGATTAGTGTCTCATCGGGGATATTCGCGGAATCCACAGTCAAAGCGTGACTCGAACTCAGATCCTCCGCTATTGCCAAAGGCCCTGCAAAGCTTGCACGAGGATAAGGATATGTGTATATATATAAGCAGTGCAAAATACTACAGAAGGATATATAAGTATACCAATGCGCAAAGGAGCTTCTAGTATGGCTTGTTCAAGCCGACGCTCCTTCCTGAGGAGGTATGCTCGCCGGGGTTCGAGGGTAGACTCGTGGCCACCGGTCCACAACGAAAGCGCGTCTTCAGCATCGACCGAGATAGGCTGTTTAAGAGCTCTCTCGCCTCCCTCTTCCAAAGGACCTATAAATATCCACCGTATTGATGGAAGGTCTTCGTAAAAGATGACGGCAAGATAAGGCCTCTTCGGGATCCTTACATTCTCGGATTCATCCTGTGAGCGTCTTATAGCCTCAGCCAATTGTGCGACTTCCTCGGCAGATGAACCCGGGAAAAGTAGACCACCATCTGATGCTTGCATGGCTAGTGGTCTGTCTTGAAGAATAGGCTTGGATTCCACTAAAGAGTCGAGCAGATTGGTGACCGTCTTCCTCCGCCTCTTGGGCCCAGAACTAACTGCAGAAGACGATCGTCTCTTTCCCCTCGGTGCTTTAGTGCAACGCTGACCCACTTCGCCTTCAATATCCTCACTCGGCGGTGCTACCAACGACGATATCGCCATTGCTGACGCCGCAGCTGATGATACTGTTACTAGCACCCTATTGGCCCTTGATTTAGCTCTAGTTCGCGGAGGCATACCAGCTGCGGGAGTGAGATCCACCTCCTCTGCCTCCGGAATAAGCACGACACTAGTATCTCTCAAAAGAGGGTGAACTGCTGCACGCGGTCGCGGCGGAACTCCTATGGCCTGGATCGGAGTGGGAGATCCGAGGAGCATCCTCCTCTCCTCGTCAATAATGGGACTGACTCGGTGGAGGTACCAGCCCGTGAAGGACCCCACACATTGAGGAATATAATCAGCTTCAGGAATCACGAAGCGAGAGCCGGTGTTCAGCCGCATGAAGTGATGAGCGGCGTCACGAACAACTTCTGACGACGGGCTAGGCGCCACTATAAATGCCTTAAAGGGACACCCTGGTCATATCCGAGTTGCCTAGCAAAGCGGTGTGGGTTGTACCGCATAAAAAGGGCCGCACCGTTCTGACGAAATACCAGATAACCCGGTCTGATCGAATATAGGTGCATGGCTTCCTTGGGCTTCAGAGAAGGCACTCTCTCTTTCGACGAGTCGCAAAGCTGTTGAATCGGTCCCGAAGGAGCAGAGAGGACTCGATCGTTGAATACCATCCCGCCCGTATTGGCATAGGGATTAATCAACACGCGAATAGCCCCGGACTGAGTCGGGTCAGGAGCAGAAGCGTCCACCAGCCGCATGAGTCGCGGAAAAGCTTAAGTGTCATAAAAGCTGGGTCTTTGATGCGCAGCAAATGCCCCTAGCACGTGCATCTCAATTTAGGACGTAAAATAATGAAGAGAGAAATTTACCACATCCACGCCTGGAGTTGAGGTATTGGCCGCGGCGCTTAGCCCATGATACAGATGCGCTAGCCCCGCCATGCCCACAGCTAGTCGCGTCCCTTCCGCAATACGATGAGCAGGGTAGATAACTGAGGCTCTCATAAAACGACGATGCATGGAGATGGCGAACCAGCTGAGCCAAACACTGATGAAGCCCACGAAGAAAGTCTCCTCATCTATACCAGGAGTTGCGATCGACTCGAAAGATATGGCCGACAGGATAGGAATGTAGAACTGCGGCAAGTCCTCTTCTTTAGCCGGTCGCTTATTTAAACCGAACCCAAAGGGGTCGTTGATATTTGCAAACTTCGGAGCCGTCTTTGATAGAACGTCTTCGCGAAGGAAGCAGGCGATAAAACTTTTAAAAGTGACGCCCTGCACCTCTGACTCTGTGAATAGCTTCTCAAAAATGCTCAGAGTCTTGATTAAACTTGGGTGCTTGTGGCGGACGGCATTTTCAGTCGACAGGCCGTCGAGCATAGCAGGCTCAGTTTCGAAGACATACTCATCGGGAGGCAGCCGTTCTTCATAGAGCGTCCCCCTCACCGGCAACCCTGAGATCTCGCGAAACTCTTCCAGAGAAATTGAAACTTCGCGGTCCCCTAGAAAGAAGGTGTTGGTAGGAAGATTCCATTGGTTTAAGAAGGCCTTAACCCATCAGACATGGGGGGAATGATAGTGGAAGAGAGACGTGTATACCGCTTGATAGAGTCCGACCCTCTGCAGTCGCGCACGATGGGCGGACAGGATATAACGGGCCCAGAGAAGGTAGCCCGTGGGATGTCGAGGGGTAAGCCCTATTTTGTAAATCTGTCCCCATGGCTAGGCTTCACCTTGGCAGATGCGACGCCCTAAGATGTCTATAGCTGGCACAGGGTGGTTCGAAATCCCAGTTGTAGACGGTTCAAGCCGTCCCGTAGTGGTCCAATTCGACATCTCCACAGCAAAGGCGGTCCGTGGACGATCCATCGGCAGAAATGGATAGGTAGGCTCTGTTGGTATCTCGCAAAGAAAGATGCGGCGACCGCGGATGATATGACCGTACCAGGTCCCCCATAAAAGTAGATTGGTGCAATTCGGGTCATGAGCTCTGATCATCACCATCACCTCTTCATCCGACGGTGATTGAGGAAAAGCCGTCTCCGAGCGAGTAAAGGGAAAGTATGGGAGAGAAACCATTATTCCTGAAATAAAAGAAGGGGAAACTGTTAAGTGAAGCCAACACGTATATATATTCATAAATATATATATATAGAAAAAGACAGTGGAAGAAAGCGACAAAGGACTTATTTTATGGGACCATTGGTTACAAAACACAAGGGTCCCATAAAATCAAGATGGCGGCTCACTGATGATGAGGCAGGGTAATCATTATGAGAACAAAAGGAAGATTCTCAATAAATGAACAGTGGATTTCAAATGACTCTACACATTCCCCCAAAGGGAAACCTATCTTGGACTCTACGAAAATCAAGTAGAATCTCTACTGAATTTTTTTTTCTTTTCTGTAAGAACAACTCAGGAGGAAAAATCCCAAGAAGTCTTCTTTTAAAGAACTAAGTTCTTTAGAGGAATTAAATTCCTTTTGAGCAGAAAAATTAAATTCCCAGAAAATATTTTCAGAGTTAAAAGACTCTTTGGAATGGAATTAAATTCCAGAGAAAGGTCAAATATCGCCATCGATCCCTGAGATCAAAGGAGCCCTAACAAAAGGGATTTATTATTTAAAGATTGAACAATTTTTTTTAAAAAAAAGAACTTGGAAAAGATGGGTTCTTATTAAAGGGAAAAACCCTTGGTGTGGATTTAAAATCCAAATTCCTACAAGAACTTCTTCAGCCGTTCAAGATCATTACCTGAAAAAGGGAATCTTTGTTAACAGAGTTAAACTCTGGAAAATTTCGAAAGAGAGAAATAAGCTCTGAGAGAGAGAATTAAATTCTCAAGGCAAGAACAAGTAAGGAAGAAGATGGAAAGTGGAGGCGCTTCTGAAGGTACTCCAGCATTTATAGGATGTGATGGGGGAACGGTTCATCTTTCCTGTTTCCTAAACAGATCCAACGGTCACAAAGGTGATAGCGTTGCACTCACGTGCAAACACGTGAGAACAACGCTGTGGGGGCATTTGTTCCCTGATAAAATATCAGGAAATACCCCAATGGGGTATCACGTGCTCACACGTGACCAAGCGTCACGTGCTGACATGTGATGGTTTCCTGGGACTCTGTTATTATAGAAGTAAAATTCTAATCAAGCAAGCAATTAGGGGAGTCACGTGCCCACACGTGATGAGCCTTTAAAGAAACCACTGAAGGAATTAAAAGGCATGATAAAACGGTAAGGAAAGATCCCAATGAGGCATCACGTGTCTACACGTGACCAAGGGTCACGTGATGATTCCTTAACTCTTTAAAACAGCAGAATTAAATTTTGGTTAAAATGTTAATGAAGAGGGGTCACGTGTCAACACGTGATGGGTTCATAAGCTCTCTAATTAATAGAATTAAATTCTATTTAAATGATCAAACAGTAGGTCACGTGCTAACACGTGATAGACTCTTAAGCCTTCTGAACTAATAGAATTAAATTCTAATTAAGGGAAATCAAAAAACCTTAATATTTTCCTAGATCTTTCCAAACAGAAAGATTGTGCTCTATAAAGTGGAGCACCGTTGGATTAAAAATCCAATGGTGATTAAAAAAATCACCAATTTATGAAAAGATTTTATACAAGGAAAGATTTCCCTAAAAATTCACCAAGAATAACAAACAGAATATCTTTTGGATTAAAAATCCAATGGTGAATAAAATTCACTGAGTGATCTAAAAGATCATGTTGGTTACAGAAACAACCAAAATCTTTCAACGAAAAATTGACTAAACAAATTGATTCTTTTCTTTCTCCTATAAATAGGACCAACAAGAGAAGAGAAGATCCTTGGAATTTTTTTTAGAGAGATACAAAAACAGAGAGAAAAATAGAGGAGAATTTAATTCTCAAGAGAGAAAAGAAGATTTCTTCTGGAGAGAAAAGAAACCCTGGGTGAAAAAGGGGAAAGAGATCTAAGCTCCATAAAATAAAAAGAGAATTTAATTCTCAATTTAAGAGTTTAACTCTTCTGAATAAGAACTTAGTTCTTCCTTTGGTTGAAGATCTGCAGAAGCAGATCTCGCTACAAGTTGAGAATTTAATTCTCATCGGGGAGATTCTGCCATGCAGATCCAAAATTTAAAGGGAGAATTGAGTTTAAGGAATTTAATTCTCCAAAATTCATAGGAATTTAATTCCTCCAAATAAAACTAGGGTTTAACCCTATATGAGAATTTAATTCTCCCAAATTCATAGGAATTTAATTCCTCCAAATGAAATTAGGGTTTAACCCTATATAAGAATTTAATTTTTCCACATACATAGGAATTTAATTCTTCTAAAACAGAATTAGGGTTTAACATACAGAGAATTTAATTCTTAAAACAAGAGACTTGAAACCCTTCATGCGCGTAAAGAACTTGGTCATGTGGTAACACGTGACCCTTCTCCTCAATGAGTAAAAAAGAAAAAACAAGACTAGGTCACGTGCCTTCATGTAACCCCTAAAACAGATTCCTTAAAATGAGAAAGAAAAACTTAGAGGCAATGCCTCACGTGCTCCCACGTGACCCTCAAAATAAAGGGAATAAAGCCAAAGGCAGAATCAATTTTGGGCGCCCTCACTTGTCCCCACGTGACCCCTTAATAAACACTTTAATAATCCAGTGCATGGATGCCCATCACGTGCTCACACGTGATGGCCTCGAAGACTAAAAGTGTTTAACACTTATTTGAATATTCTGGGAAGGAAATAAAAGAAGTCTGGGCCCCATCTTCAGACGCCTCACGTGACCCCACGTGACCAATTCAACATTAGTGTTTAACACTACTTTCAGCACATCACGTGGGGGCACATGATCACCAAATATCCTCTAATATTTAACACTATTCTAAAGCCAGGCTTAGCCCAAATTGGCTATGTTTTCCAGAGGCAAATAAAGTCTAGAACCATGATGAATGATCAGTGCCCAGTAAAAGACAAAATGTTGTCAGAGCCCTAAACTCCTGTTTAGCATTGCTAAATAATGGAGGGATGAACCCAGACAAATGTTCAACAATCCAAGCAAAGGTCCAACATTTCAAACCTAATTGGACTTAGCCCAAGTTGGCCATAAGTCCTCAACTCAGATTTAACTGAGCCAATATGCTCATAATCTAATTAATTGATCTTAGTTCCAAATTGGACTACAAATCTCCAAATCAACTTTGGTTCAAGGGTACATCTCTTCACTCCTTTGATATTTGCCGTTGTAATCCTTCAACGTCTTCAGAGAGGTGACGGGTCCCGATAACCAATCATTCCATGTACTGTGGGGTCCTTAAACTCATGGACTATGATGTCCTTAACCTCGGACTGTGGGGTCCTTTAAAACCCATGGACTATGATGTCCTTAATCTCGGACTGTGGGGTCCCTTTAAACCCATAGACTATGATGTCCTTAACCTTGGACCGAGATGTTCTTAAACCAACAATGGACCACTGTGTCCTTAAACTGGTAATCGACCGCAATGTCCCTAAATTAAACAATAGAGCCCAAATGCTCTTTTGTTGGATCTAAATGATCTTGTTAAGTTGATCTTAGTCTAAAATTAGACTAACGTATCCTTAATAAACGTTTAAGTTGATCTTAGTCCCAAATGAGACTAACGTATTCTTAAACCTAACCCCCAAACCCAAATCTAAGAAAATACGGATTTAGACTAATCCACGCCCTACGGGCGACAACATAAATTAGTCTCCGTATACAATCCACGGGCAACCAAAAACAAAACAAGCACTCACAACACAAAGCCTGCAGGGAAGAGCGTCCTCACAATCAAAAACCTCTCAAATGAGGGGGAATCTGACGAAGTCTGCTACATCGGCCGCATCCGTTTAAACCTTCGATATATGGTGCCATAAATTAACTTGACATCTTCGGAGAGGTGGACGGATAGCACCAATTAGTATCTTCCCCGAATTCAGGCAAGACGGACCCGCGCGGTCGCGTCTCCGCGTTTTGGCGGGGAACAGAGGTGATACTTTTGCGGTTACTTGTTGTATCTGTGCTGGTGGGGGTTTACTGTTTCTGTTGATAACTTGGTATTTTTGCTTCTGTTTTTGATGTTCTGTTTGCTGTCTTGTTGATGATGTTTCTGTAGCTGCTGTTCTGGCATCTACTGTTTCTGCTTTTCTATTTGGTTATTTGTTGTTGTTTCTGTTTGCTGCTGTTCTGGCATCTGGATATTACTTGCTATTTCTGCCGCCGCCGCTGTTTTATTTGGCTTGTTGTTTCTGCTCCTGTTCTAGTTATTTGTTGTTGTTCTATTTGCTGATGTTCTATTTTGTGTTGCTGATGCTAGTTGGCTTATTGTTTTAGAATTGGGCAATGAATTTCATATGAGCCCTATAACATGCAATGATGATTTATGGCTTTAAGTCTCGATTTCTTTGATATATACAAACTTTAGTTGCCCATATTCTTCATACAAGGAATCCATTTTACTTCTATATTGTAGTTGGTGATCAAATAGATATCAAATGTGTCGGTAGCTTGCTTGAGTTGCTTTTTAGCAACTTCATTCCCATTTAGTCATTCATCGGTCGGTTTGGTTAGGTTCGGTTCACTTCATTACATTTTGGTATTTATTTTAGATGTCCCGATATATATGGTATTAGGGATTCGATGTATGATTGATAGTCAGTTGGTGATGAATTGTTATGCCCTGAAAAATATTAATAATCTGAGCATGTTAGTACTTAATACATTCTTGATTATTCAATTTTGAGTTTTTCTTATTTCATATGATTATTGTGGGTGGGCTGATGCTAATTAACCTATCAACAATATTTTTCTTTGTTGATGTTTGTTATGCTATACAGTAAAGTAAAAGATAAATGTTTTCTTCTCAAGATTGCTGGAACAAATCTTAATTTGTCCAAATATTTAGAGAAATAAAATTAAAAAACAACAAAATAATTAAATGAATAAGTTGAAATCAAAATACTGAAAAAGAAAACAAGCCTGTAATTTTGTATAGGCGAGCAAAGCTCTTCCCTTGAGAAGAGATTCCCCTTCGTGCATGGTATTCTGAATCCGCTTCTCGATGATACAACGACCTCGAATCAATCGACATGATTTTTAGTTTTGATTTTTAGAGGAAAGGAGTATTTAAGATTTTCTTTTTCTGTAAATATTGAAAGAACTGTTTTCCTTCTTGTATTGTTTCGATCTCAAAACAACATATTTATAAAAAGATTTGGTAATTACGTGAGAGAAACTGTTACAAAAAAAGTCAGAAAACTTCCGTTGAGAGAGAAAAAGTCTAAACCGTTGAGAGAAATAGGGAGATCTTGTATAAGATATTTAGAGAAGTTAGTTATAATGATTTCAATTATATTTTACATTAAATTATAATTAAATAAATATACGTTTGTTATTAAATATTTTGAATTATCCAACAATTTAAAAGAAATTTTAATTTGTGCAATATTTAGAGAAATAAAATTAAATAACAACAATATAATTAAATGAATATGTTGAAATCGAAATACTGAAAAAGAAAACAAATTTGTAATTTTGTCGATATGAGCAAAGATTTTTCCTTGAGAAGAGATTCCTCTCCACGCAAGGCTTTTCCTGTAGAGATTGAGAGAATTGTTTTTCTTCTTGTTTGTGTTTCAAACTTAAAACAACTGTGTTACAGAATCGAAACTCACGTTGAGATAAATGTGGAGATCTTGTGGAGATCTTTAGGAAAGTTAGTTATAATAATTTCACATTATATTTTACATTAAGTAAATAAATATATGTTTGTTATTAAAACATTTTGAAACTAACACAAAAAAAAAGTTATTAAATTATTTAAATTATTCTGAATATTTAATAAAAAAACATATATTTATTTAATTAATGTAAAATATAATTCGAATTATTATAACTAACTTTCCTCAAGATCTTCACATTTATCTCAACGGGAGTTTCGGACTTTTTCTGTAACAGTTTCTCTCATGTTACGCATGTTTCTCGAAGGATTAACAAATCTTTTTGTTGAAAACGTGGTATATAGGTTGGGATAAATCTCCATAAGGCTTGAGTATTTTGGATGAAGTCCCGCTGTATTAAAAGCTCGTGTGCATCCATGTGTGGGCCCATGTGTTTGTATCGAAGCTCGGGTGTTTATTTGTTTGTTCCAAGTTGTACATGATATTTGAGTCCTCGTATGTGAAGTCCTCCTTTTTATAAATAGGATTGTTTTAAGTTTGAAACACAAACAAGAAGAAAAATAGTTCTCTCAATCTCTACAAAAAATAAAATCTTATCAAATCCTCAAAATGGTCATTTTCTCTGAAAATCAAAACTAAACTGTGTGATGATTGATATGGAAGACCAGCTCGGGATTTTGTCGTGCCAACAACTCGAGATCGTTGTATCCTCAAGAAGTGAATTCAGAATACTCTGCATGAAGGGGAATCTATTTTCAAGGGGAGAGCTTTTCTCGCCTCGACAAAATTACAAGCTTGTTTTCTTTTTCAGTATTTTGATTTCAACATATATATTCATTTAATTATATTGTTGTTATTTAATTTTATTTCTCTGGATATTGCACAAATTAAGATTTGTTCCAACAGTTGCAGGTGCTGCCGTAGCTGGAGGAAGAGGCTATTATTAAGTTGAAGAATATGGGTGCTTTCTTAAATATCGCAATCGATATATAACTTGGGGCTAGCATTTCTGATGAGGAGGAACTACGAAAGACTGCGGACACCCTTTTTCATGAGAAAATAAGTGATGGCGGCTGAGCTATCTGAATTCGATGAACAGATCTACAAGGTAACTTCTATTAATTCCAGTTTCTGTTCCCCTCTTCAGTGCAGGTTCTTATACGCGTTTATCACCCATCCGCCATTTGAAACGCTGCTTCCCGTCCGACTTGCATGTGTTAAGCATGCTGCTAGCGTTCATCCTGAGCAAGCATCGAATTGTCCATGAGATTCATAGTTGCTTTACTTATAATATCTTTCGTTCCAAAGCATAAAATATCCGTGTGCATGCTAGAATTTTTTAATAAAAATGATACAATAAAGAGTATTTTTGGTGATATATACCTGAGAAAAAGAGACAAGAGATGTTTCTTTAGTACACAATTGATTAATGTCCGTGCGGCCTCAAACAGGTAACAGGAGACGGCGATGAGAAATATCTTATCGCGACTTCTGAACGCCGTTATGTGCGTACCATCGAGGAAAAGGATATTATCCGGCAGACTTACCGAAAAGGTATTCATGGTCTTGATTCAAAATCACACTAAAATACCTTTGACTGTAGCTGCTTTTCACTAAACTACCTTATAGAACCCCACATTAAGTGGTTTTTCGTTTAAGAAGAAGGAACTCCCTTAAAAACTAAAATATAAGTATTTTAAAAAATTAAAGGTAGTTTAATTAATGGTAGTTTAGTGTAATTTAGCCTTGTCCTAATTGTACTACAAGAATGTCTATGATTTGCAAAGAATGAGATGTAATTTAGACTTATAAATTATTAACTGAAACGACTAGCTATCAAATATTTTCAAATATGCTGGATTATCGACTTGTTTCCGTACTGAGGCCGGTTCACATGGCCACGACACAGGGGGCATCTTCAGAGTTCACCAGTTCGAGAAAGTCGAGCAAGTCTGTATCACTGGTCCAAACAATGATGATTCCTGGCGAATGCATGCACGAGGAGATGTTGAAAACCACTGAGGAGTTTTAAAAAGAGGTATATTTTCGTCGGACACGATTCCCTTTTGACATCATCAACTAGTATGTGATCTATATATAGTTTTCTTCATGCAGCTGAAAATCCCGTATCAAGCGGTATCCGTTGTTTCCAGTGCTTTGAATGATCAAGAAGTATGATTTGGAAGGGCGGTTTCCTGCATCGGACAAGTATAGAGAGCTCGTTTCGTGCTCAAATTGTACGGACTTCCAATCGAGAACACTAGGAACTGGATTCGGTGAGCATAAGGTAATTTTTTTTTCACTGTATAACACCCTTCAGTTATACCTATTGCTCAGCCTACTCACCTGAAAACCCGAAGATTAGTATCGGTCAGCTCTAAGATATTGAATTTGACATAATTTAACTGCCAAACCATAAATGGTATATTTTTATTTCTTTTTCTTTTTCCCTTTTTGTGTGTTTTTTGTCCGGTGTACGTAATATTTCCGCTGCATGCAGAACGACGAGCAGCCAAATCAGTATGTTCACATGCTGAACTCGATGCTGACAGCAACTCAGAGGACCCTATGTTGCATATTGGAGAACTATCAAAAAGAAGATGGAGTTGCGATTCCTAAAGCTTTATAACCTTTTATGCCTGGCACCGATTTTCTTCCTTTCAAGGCCACCTAAGGAAGGAAAAAGGCTTAAATGGTTAAATTCATGTTTGTTCTTTAAATGCAGTATGTATGTCGGTAGTCTTTGCGTAAACCTGAGAATTTGGCCGGAAACTAAGTGAATCCTTTTCAATTCTTCTTTTTCTTCCCTTTCTTCATCGGGCAGGATCTTCACTTCTGTTTTTGTTGTTTTTCTTGTGTGTAGATTTTTATGGATTAATTATGTTGGCAAGCATCTTAGCTTTTTCTTACCCTGTTGGAGGGTTAATTGGTAATAATGGTGATAATTAAAATAAAATAATGGAAAACAACTGACATCGGAGGGAACCCGACCTATGCCGGTAATCAAATTCAGTGCTCTTTGACCTCAATTATGCTCTAATTAAAAATGGCTGTTGAATTTATCGTGTAAAAATACAAGAGGAGTTCAGGTTTCGATCCTTGCAGGTACTGAAGAGTCTGATCTTTGAAGATCCATCCCACAGCAAGTGGGTCACACTCTAATTCCATGGTTATTGATCATTCACACGTCCCAATACTGGAGAGGATGGATGCCCCTCGCCGTAAACCAATTTTGTAACTGAAATTGACAGCAACTCATCACTGTAGATGAATCTGTATAAAGCACATTCATTCTCTATTCGGCTGGCCAATGCTTAACGCTTTAACACATACCAATCCAATTCCAAATATATTTTTTAACATATAATACAGACAGATAATGCAATTAAATCACAGAAGATAGATAGATAGATACACACACTCTCTGGAGGTTCTAACAAAATTTGAGCCTCGAGTGGTATGTTGGCTTAGACTCATAAATCGTTTAAATCCCACGCATTCATAGTCATGTTGCTCCTGTAGCTTCCAAATCTTCAAGGGGCAGTTAATATACTGCTGCTTATTCATTTAACAAATTACTAACCATGATATTCATAAATGTAATCTTTTAACAGTTTACTCAACCAATTCATAAGAGAAAAAATATAATAAAAATAATAGTAAAATTTCGGGCTATTCTCACGGTCATTCAATGTACAAATTTTCTCCCTTGCACAAACAAAAAGACTTGTATGATAAAATTTAGGCACACAAACCATGCATAACCATATGAATTGAAAAAACGCTAAAAATAATCAAAACTGTAAATATAACAAATGATTGATGTTTCTATAGTTCTCAAAATTTGAAATAGGTTGACTGCCTAAACACCTTGTATCTGATAAATGGTGAAGAAGTTCTCAATTTGCTTCAAGGAGAGAGACTTTCTTGCCGTCTACATTGAATGACCCGCTGCCTTCCAACTGCACTCAAAAAGCACATCTGTAAGTTTCCGGACGCAAAGAAAATATATCTATCGAAGATCCAAATTCTCTAGTAGCATCATATAAAAACTTCTCGACAATTTTGTATTCTTTCTTTCATTAAGCATGCTAGTGACATTAACCATTACTCTACTGTGCAACATTATGCGTATTATTGTCATATCTTATGGAAATCCAATAATCATTTATAAGTTCATGAAAGACACGCGTTGAAAAATAAATAAAGGGGTTAATTATACTACTATACCAGGAACTTTCGCCATTTACCATAAATTTTATTAATTTTTTTACATTTAAATATTGGCACTTTTCTTGCTTGTTGCACTAATAAACCACTGCACGGCTATCTATCTATCTATCTAAAATTCTTCATGCATCGATCATGTCACCATCAAGTAACCAATATTATCCCTGCTTTACCCTTGAAATTTTGAAAATTGGAAGAGGAGAGGATGGAAATTCAGAAAGCTACAAGAGTAAAATGAGGATATAATGGTAGTCCGATCACATGACTAGTTTGAAAGACAGCTATGAATGCTATTTAAATGCAACAGGGAAAGTCCATTGTAATTTAATGTAATCTATATAATTCATGACAATTATCTCAAATTCAGTGTAAGTTCAGGGTATTTTAGTATGATCTATCCTAATTAAAAAGCGATGAAATTTCTGGTTTTAAAGTGAACCGAACTTCTTTTTTTAATGAAAAAGTGAATAGAACTGAGATGAGCTTTCTTTTCAACACAGTCTTCACTGACCAGTGTTTGTTCACCCAGTATGGGATGTAATTATGCAACAGACTTCTTAAATCGGTTATTGAATAGCTAACCAAACGGCTTAGAGATGCAAAGGGCAGTTCTCCTCTATATTAATTCATTAATGTGTTGTGCTCAAGTACTACTACAAAAGCCATAATGGACATTAAATAAAACTGAACAAGTACAAACTGTCCAACTACCAGGAAGACAGCTAAATGTTTGATGAAAATCCCATACAAAGGATATGGTTTCTAGAAGAACAAGAATAAATTTGGAAGCACTTCGAAGGACTCAATTAAACCAAAAGTTGATCCTTACTATGGATTAAAACATATCTTTTATCATATATAAAACCTGAAGGCGACCTTCAGATATGTTAAGGAAGAAGCCACTTCTCATATGACCATCTATTTCATTATAAGCTAATGTAATACAAATTTGTTGTTTATTAAAGCATGCTCAACTCTTGCCTCAATTCTACAATATATGATCGTTAATACTACCAGACTTAAATGCAAAGAAAAATGTCATGCAGAACCCTTAATCATGCGGAAACTCGTTAACATAAAATTTTGTCTGCTGCATGTATCCATGACAGTAGATTTGCTTGGTGTGTGTCAGTGTAAGCCGCTTCATACAGGTGAAATTCATAGTTCACAAAAAATAAAGTATGTGAAGTTGAGCTCTCATACCACAACAACTAGAGGTGACCAATCCTAGCCTAACAAGAAGAAAGCAAGAAACCTTTCTGTTCTTGTCAAATATCTGATATTATAGTTATGAGTATTGGTAAGTCCGCTATGTTTGCTAGAGGATAAAGATGCACATGAAAGGGGTCAATACATCATTAGACGGCAAGCTGCTAATGAAATGCTGACTTGCTGGTATAGAAGATAATATAATGATACAGGTGATTAGAATTATGAAATTACCTTTTGTTTCAAGTAGGAAAGTGCTTCACGCTTTGACGAAAAGTTGGCAAAAATAGGTCCAGATTGCTCCTCCACAAGTAGTTTAAGCTTCTTCAACTTCAATGATTGAGAAGGGGCCTAAAATCAAAAAGCTCAAAGTCAGCTCAACATTCAAGGCAACTAGAAACAATATGATGCGCATGGTTAAGTTTGAACCTGACGAAGAAGTTGTTTACACAGCTTCTTAAGCTTAGTTCTAGGTTCAGGATTGATCGCTGCATCTATATCTTCGGTTTCCCCGCCTTTTGTGGAACCATTAGAATCAGCAGGAATTTCGTCGTCGTCGCCATCGCTGTCATCGAAAGCTGTCTTTTTCCCCTTCCAGTAGCAACCTGCTATCTTCTTAGGTTGATCTTTGATACCAAGCCCTTGCTTTCCTGATGTAGCTTTATCCTGCAAACCATATAAATCCCTTACAATCATAGTGGAACAAAGGGCTTGAGATAGCAGTAACTCGCAAGTAAATATAGACTATAATTCACGGAATGTGTAAGTAATTGACTGATACCCGCACAGAAAGTAAAAGACATCAAGCCCACAATTCATTGATATATAAACAAGGGAAAAAACGTTACATAGTATGCTAGGTAATAAGAATCACACTAGTTAGAAGAACACGAGCCATAAGTTTTTGTTTAATCGCCTCAACACAATTACTTCAAGAACAGAACCCAAACAAAAATCCAATTGTTACACCATAGTTGCTCTCGCCCCTCCCATACTTATAAGCCTTGGCATGAAAAATCAAGAACAACCCAAGCAAAGAGGCATTAAAACAGGTATTAAACACCCACCCCACCATCCCCTACCTACTAAAATGCATCCATGAAAACACCATCGAAATCATAAAACGAAGAATAGAGTACCTACAGCTGGTAAATTGAGAGGGAAGCAAAACATGTGAGGGAGGGGAGAAGTGTGAGGGACGAGGAGAGGAGGGTGAGGTTGGGAAAGGAGGAGATGAGGTGGAGAGAAGATGAAGATAAAGGAGAGGGAGAGGGAGGAGGTGGAGGTGGAGGTGGAGGTGGGAGAGGAGGGAGTGCGGGGTCACTGGGGACCACCTGAAGGAGGTGATGGTGATATGGGAGACTAGTGGAGGGTGGGGAGGATGGACAGTGTTGGGGATTGGAGGTTGGATTGGGGGAGGGAATGTTGAGGATTTGGGGGAATATGCAAAGATTATGGTTCTTACAGAACTTGAAGATGGCCTAAAGTTACTGGTTCCCAGACTGAAACAGGTCAGGGGCTATGTTTGAGAAGGCTAATATTCTCTTGAAGTATGTTTATATACTTGCCTTGAATTGCCAAAAATTGAAAATATCTTATCCATAATCGCCAATTTTGTTCTAGATCAACGTATTAAACTAGAGAAATAAAAAACAAGCTAAATACAGATTGATCTTGTACCTGCTTGTAACTGTGTAAGACTGCTATCGCAACTCTTCAGTGCCAGTTACATGGTTCCTTCCCTATTTATTCAGCTAGTTCTGTAAGATAATTGCGTGCCTTGCTATCTAACAGAATGGCACATCACAAACAGTCAAAAGTCTAAGATGTGAGGATTCATCATTACGTTTCACGCAAGAAAACGTGACAAAGAATTTGGAGAAATGAACAAGGTTATGTCAACATTCATGCACATAATTGAACTGCAGTAAATTTGCAGATATAACCACCCTAGATGTCATTGAAACGTCTGTTGGAATTTTCTAGCAAGCAATAATGGAAGTTTATTTATAATAAAAAAAAACATAATACTTAATTTTTGTCCATCTGATAATTGGTGATAATGTAACTGTCTGAGAGAAATCAAACAGGGTAAAAAATTCTAAAATGCAAGAAAAGGTCAGATGCAGCTAGGTGGCAACATTTATATTCAACTACAGTGAAGTCAAATTGAAAACAAAAATTTGCACACATATAACCGTAGCATGCAGTTCAAAGATTTCTGCTGAAAAGACTCAACAGAATTGATA
Organism: Agapanthus africanus; assembly: GCA_030015575.1. Taxonomy (NCBI): domain Eukaryota; kingdom Viridiplantae; phylum Streptophyta; class Magnoliopsida; order Asparagales; family Amaryllidaceae; genus Agapanthus; species Agapanthus africanus. The sequence goes on along the minus strand of JASDDO010000024.1, from coordinate 887,112,140 downwards.
GCTAGAGAATCAAGGTGATTCAAAATCAGTCAACCTAATTCTAATGGCACATATAAAACAAATCCTAATGGTTTCATGTCAGAAAGAGAAGGCCACTGTAAAAGTCAAAGCATATACATAAAAGTTCACTTCTATAGAGGATGATCAGAGACCTGGACAAGTTTATAGAGATTTTCTTGATCTTCTTCTGCAAATGTTTTTCTCCCATTTGACGAGAGAGATTGAGATTCTTTTGATGAGCTGAATTTATTGGTGCGTGATTGTGCTCCAAGAAAACCTCCTGAAACAAACCCATATTTGTGCCCCCACCACTTTGCCAATTCATCTTCATCTTTAGGTCCTGCATCAAATATCATTCAGAAAAGAAAACTGCAAATAACTAATCATGGACAAGGGATAAAATGACAAAAACATAACTGGAAGTAAAACATAACTAATATATGAAAAAGTATGGCATAAACATATAACACCTTATTAATATGAATCAGCAAGTATAAAGCTTAAACTTGATATTATTTAGTTCAGATAGTTTAACCATGACTATAAAACTCACACAGACTCCTGAAGTCACATAGGAAAAGACCCGAAGCCAACTCGTGAAAAGAAAAACAGTTCGCAATCAAAGCACTGTGTTGTTTCCAGCCTAAGACAGGTAATCATATGTTGCAAGGGAAGATCATGTTTAGATAATGTACATAAGAGAGATTCTGAGACACTAGTTACATTGCATCACCCTCGTCTGTAATGATATAAAATGAAAGCTTAGCCCTCTGTTAGTATATGCATCAGAAAGATATAATTTCCACAATTAAGCCAAATCATCGTCTTAATTCTGGGGTATGATTTTCTGATTGCATGAATTAAATCTAATGCATGACAAGGTAGTTATCTAACCTTGACAACAAGTTTCATAGGCAAAGCTCCTATCCACAATTTGTTTGAGCTAAAAAATTTGTGGTCCGTGTCATCAGGGGCACAGCTAGGCATGGGCATCTGTGGGCAATCACCCACAGTGAATTGAAGATGCACCTTGTATATAAATATTTTGCCCACCGTTGATTAATGGAGAATATTTTTATAAGTGGTATAAATATTTTTCCCACCATTGATTAATGGAGAATCTTTTCATACATGGTTCTTTTCTTTGTAATATTCATGATGATAATATATAATATTTTTATCAATGATTTCAATTGCTGCTGTTGTTAATAAATCATAATTTTCAATTAATCCAACTCATATAACGGTGATCCGAAGATAACAAAATAACCCCAATTTTTTGTTTTCATAGATATAATAACAATCAGTTTCTTCTCAAAACGTGCATATATATGCAATTTGCTCCTCTAGGAAAAATATTTTTGGTTCACTTCACGATGTCGTGCAGTCCTGAAATTGCTGTTCGGAATTTGGTACTCGAATATCATGTTGATGGAATCAGAGATGCGTGCTAATGAGATGCAATCCATAAAAAAACAATAAGCTTATATACAATGAGTCATACAATTAAAGCTGCCCTGATTTCTTTAATATGAATAACAAGATTTAAATCCCAGAGATAATGGTGTAAAAATTATATGCACAACATACTGCGGTAACCATGAAAACCTATTTTGAGCTATTATAACAGAGCATAATTTCAGCTAAATATCCAATTGTCCCATCCAATGATATCACAATTCATAAACCAGATCGATTAAAAAAGAGCATCCCAAGCAATACAAAGATAAACAACAAAACGGGAAATACATTTCATGGTAAAAGTAAAATCTTCTAACTGAAGAAGGATTATTAAATGTTTCATGTGATCCATTAAGAAAGAGCATGTTAACCCGCACAAGTATAGAGAATAAACAACTTGCTGCGAAATGCATTTCAGGATAAGAATATAAATCTTCTGAAGTAAATATTTATGCACAAAGATAAAATCTTCTGAAGTAAATATTTATGCACAAAGATAAACAAGTAACAACATTCTGAGAAATGCATTTCATGATGAGAATATAATCTTTTGACATACATGAAAACAAGACTGTGTGTATGTTGCATAAAGTACCTTCTTTGCAGAGAGTATCGCTGGATCCCTCTAGTGGTGTAGGCTCACAATTTTCTCCTAATGATGCTGGCTTGCAATCTTCAACAGGATCCATCAACAAACTCTCTTCGCTACTTTTCCCCTACATTACACATGATAGTGAAGACACATTGAAGAACGTCAAGGTACTGTTAGAGCTAGACAGTAATATGCAATCAAAAGAAGTATACATAGAAGAATAAGGAGACAAAATGATGATTCAACTCCAGATAACACCAGTAAATGTCGTCACTACCAAGCACATATATTTTCATTGATAGACTAGCATCCATAATCCGATAAATCTTAAGAATAGATACTTTTAAGTATACAATGAACAAGTCCAAATGCAAGAAGCGTATTTGTTACTAATACTTAAAGAAAAGCATGTACTGAACACATTGCCATATTATTGGAGTGATGTCGTGCAGTTATTTGGAATCATCAATTAATCCAAAAATAATTAATAGTTAGAAAATGTCGAGGAACTATTTATTCAAGGCTTAATCAAGAGATTATAAAGCAAATTACCATCTTGATTGTCTACACAACCAAATAATAATAAGAGGAGTATAAGTTGCAAGAACATATAATAATAATAATCCCGAAGAAAAGGTTGGGCACTTACAAGAATTCCCTGTAGATCCTTTTCTGAGTATGCATTCACAATTTTCCCCCTCTCTCGCTTCTTATACCTAATCGATAAATCAAAGATCGCATATAACGAAAAGAAGACAAACTTCTATAGATCCACATATTCTCACAAAATAATTTAACTATAAGAATTTTATCAACCTTCCTTGTGGCCTAGTTACTTTTGTAGCCTGATCCTCTACTGATGTATCTTTTTGGGAATTAGCTTCAACATCATTTGTCCCCACAAGTTCTGCAAAATTTATAACACCGTCGATTATTAGCTTAATAATTATAAGAAGTCATTCAATAATTTCATTTTCTTATTACCTTTCTCAACAGGATCAGCCACTTGCTGCAAATGTAATATGCAAAATTGTCAAAAGAAATTAGGAGTTACATTATATCAAAAGAATTATGAATTTAAAGCATCTTTGGACAAGGAAAGAGAATGACATATACCACTTTTAATCTTTTCAGAATATTGTCAAATTGAGAGGTATCAAACACCCAATTATTAGCAGCATTATCTACACCTACACCTGTACATTTATCAGGAAATCCAGACTTAGAACTAGCAAACATCACTGTTGTATAGCCCAAAATAAACATGCATTGCTTCTTTCTTCCAGCAAATGGATTTGTTTTTTTTTAAATTATTAGCATTCATGAGAGGAAAGGAGATATTAACCTTTTGTATCCTGTTTGTTTTTCACTCTAACATGTCCCTTGATCCCCTGCTTCTCCTTACCAAGGCCTTCGCCTTCTTCCCATCCCTATAGAAAGTGTAACGAATAAATTAGTTGCAACATCTTAGCAACAATAGCAGCATGAGAATGCTATACACAAGACATATTTTGACAACGTACCAGAGAACCTTAATGAATCTCCTACAAATTGCATAGCACTTAATCATAGTCCATAACATGTGAGGAAACTGAGAGGTGCTCAAATAATTAAGGGAGTGTGTAGAGAGAGTTAAAGGGGATGATTTTGAACACGTAGAAAGCGAAAACGTTTTTTTTAATAGAGAACATCTGAATCTAAACTACTTCTCGGTTCTCTTTAATAAACCATTTTCCATTAGAAATATTATAAAATGATTAACGAGAAGGGACTGGAGGAACCGAACCATGATATCCGAAGATAAGGCACTTGATCAAGCCTGTTCTAAATCATGCCAGGTTGATCAGCTATAGTGACTCTTTTTCCCCTTATAAAGGACTTGTAGGTTAAGTGAAAATGTGTATCAATCTCAATTACAATCAAAAGCTGTGTTCATCATAAATGATCAAATGTATACATGATTAATAATAGTTAAAAGTTAAGCAAGTACTCGAGCAGTCAAGAATTAACCGTCAACCGACCCCGATAGCAATGATTTATGGAAAGCAAGCATATGAATTCTTCTACTGCTCTCAAAGTGCCCTTTTTCGTTCCATGATTTTCAAAAAATAAGTAAATAAATTGATCCCTTTTCTGTCTCAATTGTGAGGTTCACATTCTCAAAATCCATAGAATCCCAAAATTTTTCGAAAAGATAACCACAATTCATCATCAAACTTTTGGTTTCTAGGTTTTCTAAATAGCACACGAAATATGAGGGGAAATATGATCAATTCTGATTCATCTAATAATAATTAATAACATTAAACCCTATCAGCGGACCTCAACATCAAATTGCTTCTGCTATACGATCAAAAAAGATCAAGCAACAAGAAGCAAATGGAGAGAGAGGAAGATACCATTTGTTTCATGAGGCGGAACGCGGCGGATTGTCTGGCGACGCCGGCGTAGCACAGGGGAGCTTCCGGCGTAGCCATGTCTTCTTCTTCGTCTTCGTATCGCCGCCGACGCGCCGCCGCGTTGGGAAAGAGGCGGAGCGTTGATGGATGCAGATTCGAGTTCCAGGCTCAAAATTGATCAACCCTAGTTCACGACTTGCTGGGTCCTGTCGGTTCCTAATGATGGACCGCGAGAAAAAGTTTACACCTCCACCGTTCTCACCTAACAAACTTTTTGCTGGTTTGGTATGAAGCCCAATTTGTTTTGGGCTTTAGACCTGGCCTGTTAAACGTAGAACAGTTTTACGTGCATCAACTCCCTCACTACCCATCTCCACCACCACCACCACAACCGCCGCCGGCGGCATGATCAGCACCCTGGCAGCCCTCATCCAACCGTCACTCCTGATTACCCAGCCCCGCCCCGCCCCTCCCCTCCCTCCCAACCCTATCCCCATCCATCATCTTCCCTCCTCGCTTCTCCTTCCCCATCTCCCCTTCCTCCTCATCCCTCCTATTGATAATGCCCTCATGGTGCCTCTCCACATCCCTCCCCTACATCGGCACCAAGCTCCTAACCATTGTTTTTAAAATGATTACGGCCCTGTTTGGGAGTGGAGTCAAGCTAAGATAACCAGAGTTTCGCTGAGTTATCTAAACTTAATTCCAAAATCCTAACTGTGCCATGTTTGGTTTTCATTTTGGAGTTAAGAAAACTCCGGGTTAGATATACTCCAAAGTTGAGATTTCATAAGTTTACAGAACTCTAATCCAACCAAAGTTTTCTAAACTCCAAAATTTGTGAAGAAAACTTCCATTTTGGAGTTTAGATAATTCCAAAACCAAACATCCTTCAAATTTCAAGTTTTTAAAATGGAGGTAGGCCTTGCAAACTAGAGTTTGCATAGCCTCTGCCCCCATCCAAAAATAAACTCTGGTTATCCGAACTCCATAGTCCATACCCAAACGGGGATAGAGTAAAGTTAGGATAACCGGAGTTTCATATATGTATCTAAACTTAACTCGAAAATCTTAACTATGCCATGTTGGCATGGATTTTAGAGTTTAGAAAACTCTAGCTTAGTTGAGTTAATTGGAGATTGCAAAACTTCAAGTTTTTCTAAAACTTCAAACTTTGTGAAGAAAACGCCTATTTTGTAGTTTAGATAAGTCTAAAACAACATTTTGAGATTTAGAAAACTCCAAAGCCAAACACCTATAAAGTCAAGATTCTAAAATGGAGGTAGGGTCGTGCAAACTAAAGTTTGCATAGACTCTACCTCGACATAAATATAGACTTCAGTTCTCCTAACTCCACACACAAACAAGGCCTAAGTTGTTGGGTCATGGGATAACAATGTATATAATGCTAACATAACTCTTAGCAAGAATATGCTTTGAACATGCGGAAGACCTGGACGAGGTGATTGAGGAGGCAGACATAATTATATGTGCCACGGGCGCACACAGAGTCCGATTGTGAAGGGGAGGATGATCAAGGTCTGGGAGGAAGGATGTGGTGGGAACTTTGGTGGATTTGGCTGGGGGGAAGGTGGTGGGGAGGAAGACAGAGGACGAGCTGACGGTTTTTAAGTCTGTAGGGTCGGCCGTGTTTGATCTCTTGGCCGCCGGGCTGGCGTATGAGAGCCACACGAAAGGTATTGAATTTCGGCGGTTTTAAGATCGTTATGCCTAGTTATTGGTTCCATTTCATTTTTGATGAGTTTTTGGCTCTTAAGCAATTTAAATTTAACAAAATTGTAGTCAATGGTGCCTTCAAAAATCAAAATTCATTAGATGGCGATTTCCATAGTGAAATAACTGATGTGGGAATGATGAAAGTTAACATGTTTATTCGAGCAGACACCCTGGTTGGGTAATTTAATCCCATTAGTGCATGAATTCTTACAGCAATTTTTGTTCGACAAGAGATGGAGTTTTGAAGAATAATGTGAGGGGCTATAAATTCTAATGAAGGGTGAAATGGACACATCGCATACCAATTAGTCGAAAACACCATTAAATTGTATTTGGGATGGTTCTACGATTGGAATCATGTTTTTCAGGATGTTTCAGTAGTAGGCAGGCGGTGTTCTAAGCACTTCTTTTATATAAGGGAAGCTACAACCTAAGGAGCACAAAATCGAAGATACAGGGCACAACATGAGTTGGAATCGCTGTTTCTCGATTTTATAAAAAGATCTGGGATATGATTCTTTGGGATTCACTAGGTTTTTTTATATTATTTAAACATAACTACATAATAACAGAAAATCATGATTTTAGTGAATACAAAATGTCTGAAACAAAAGACAAATGCTATAAATAATTCTTGCGTACACCTGTAGAGCTTGCAACAACTAGAATTTTGATATGTTGGAAAACATCTTGTTTAGATGTATGTATGGATGCATAAGCTTCCAAGGCCGGTCTTTCTATAATGTACATTGTGCAATTTACAATTTGCATACTCCATGACTTTTGTTTGTCAAGCTGTTCTTGTTAATTTAGCTTTAGGCATTTAAATGGTATTTAGGTGTCTGGATATTTAAATTTTGATACGCCATCTAGATGCCTGGATATTTCTCGTATCAGTCGCTACTTGAATCAGAAAACGCCTCATGCAGATACACTGCTACGTAAATAGTTTCTCTGAGACTACTTGCTTAAAAGGAAAATGCTGGACAAATTGGTGTTGAAAGGTTAGCATGAGATGTAGAAACTATGAGGTTTTAAAATTTCATTCTCTTACAAAATTTGAAATTAGCGGTGATTTCATAATTTCCTTGCCACAGTTCATAATTTTTGCTGATTCATTGGGATAATTGTGCCTCTGGGGCTGCCAATATTCATACATCTTGTGCAAGAATATGGTTTCTTCATTTTCTATTTGTGTTTCTTTTTCCTTTTTGTGTGCGCGCTCTCGTGTGTAGTAGCAAGCATTATTGTTTTCAACATTCTCTTTATGGCTTTGTTTATGTCACAGTGCTGGTTCTCGTTATTTTCTTCAACATTCTCCTAATGTTTTTTTTTTCTCATTCTGTCGCAGGGCCGCGTCATGATCAACCTTCCACTTAAGAGTTCATGGTGCTTGTTCCTAGAACATCATATTTTGCAGGCTATGGAATGGTGTGATTGTAGATGGCGGTGATGAAAATGAAGAGTAAAGGATGTGTAAAATATCAACATTTATCTCATATAGCAGATCATCAGAGATTTTTATTTTTATTTTTATTTTTTTGATTTTAGTAAGCACTGATCCTATATAGATCCACACATCCCTTTGTATGCATAAAGGATTCAATCCGCTAGTTCAACTATCATGACAATCATGAGAGAGTGATGACAAACCATTTGAAGTGTATTTTACATGTAAATTTTTTTTTGCTTTATAGTACGATTATGTATGATGCTGAAGATGACCGAGTGATGTATTGCTTCTCACGCAGTAGCAATAATATCCAATCCTCTTTGTAAGCTGTGTGTTGCAACTTGTGGTGCTGAAACCAGAACAACGCTCTGATTTGCCGAGCATGGGCATTGAACATGTATCTCAGATTTTGCTTGAATTCTTGCATAAAGTAGACCAAAACATTGAAAAAACTGAAGCCTTGTTTGCACAGAGTTCATATTTTGAATCAACTGTTTAAGCCTCATGAACATACATGCAGCTAATTTGCAATCTTGAGCATAGAAATTTTATTTGGGGCTGATCAGTAGAACATGTCATAAAGATTCAAGTTCGACCCAATAGCAGCTTTGCCAAGTTGTCAGCAACTATTGCGAAGATGATAAATGCAGTTTATCTTTATGAAACCCCCAAATGAGAAATGATGCCAAATTGTAGGCAAAATTAGCACAAAATATTGCCAAATACACAAATTCTTGTATGAAGTTGAAAAAGGTGAAACTTTGTTACTGCGCCTCAAAGCAGTCAAGACTTTGATGCAGCAACAGCAAGTGATTTCATCAACACAACACACAAGCTTTTATTAGCCAAAAGGTAAAACTCCCAAGTATAACTCATATACAATACAAATAAAAGCACGAAACATACACATATTACATGATGTGTATACTTTGTGCCTAGAGCCGCAAACAATAATTTACATAGATCCTACAACTCATGATATACACGATCAAAACCTCACCCGCAGATAGGGGATAATCAGTAGACTGTACATTGCAAGAGCAACCCATAACAACTTGGCAACAAGGGATCAAATTAACATCGCACGTTTTGGAGATCGCAAGGCTTGTTTTCGAAATGTGGGGTACACCAAAGTTGAGCTATTCATTTGACATTCGCGTGATGACTGATTCTTATTTGGTGTATGTACAGAGCCATGGCATTACATTTTATTGGGGGTATATATACAGGGGGTTCTCCATGATTATTCAACTTCGACCCTGAAAATTAAATGTATGGTTAATGGCTTGTAGAATTGCAGACGTTTTCTTTCATTCTACTACTTTTCTTCTTCTTCTCTCTTTTTATTTTTTGGTATAAAAGCAAACATTAACAGAATTAGGATAATTTATAATATGCTTACATGAACGAACTATTCAGATTCTTATTAGGTTCAAAGGTATTGATATAATTCCCTGAATTTTCATCCTCTGAACCGGCTTCATATGATGCAAGCAAGTTTCTCTGCAAGGATGAAATATTTTAAACCATACTTAAAAGAGATTCTGTGTCTCACAAATACAAAAATGGGTTGAAATAGAAAATCTTGAGAGCTAGGACCATGATAAATCCCAAGAGAATACGTAAACATCATAACATGAATTTGTAAGACAGACAGTTGATAGTAACGTTATCACTGGATACCAAGAATAAGTACGCAACTTGCATAAAAAAAATTAGAAAGTAAGGAAATTATAATTAAATTGATCTAGAAATCAATTGAAATCATGAAATCGATCAGAAATAAAGGAATTGGACGATGATGATAATTTTCTTGACTTCATTTTTTTTGAACTTTTAGTCTAAGATAAAAACAAAAAACTTAAAATACATCAAAAACGGTACCCGACACATACCCTCAACCCACTAAGTATCGCGGTATCCTAACATTTGATACAAGCTGATAAAGGTATGTCTCCTCTATTGAAGTCCCCATGCTCCATTGGCTGCAATACTACTCAGCTTTTGTGATTGCTAAAACTAAACTGGCCAAGAAAGAAAGTAAGGCTACACAACAGTTTAGATCATACTTAGAAGGAAATATTGATCTCTCTTCACATTCACTACCCTCTATAGCCCACATTATATGTAGTCACTAAGTTTAACCCAAGTATCTTAGTAAACCTGACTAACTGATCACCATCATATTCATCAGAGACGGTGTCACACTAGTTTGCATAGCAAATTGATGTTGGCAATACATATCCATACGAGTCCTTGTACATTATAAATAGGGAAAAGAAATTATTTGTGCATTGACAAGATTCACATTCACGTTCTAATATCTTTCCTAACCAACTGAATAGAGAAACTTTACAGGATGAGGTAAAAGGAAACGCATGCAATGCATACTATACACGAGAATCAATAAGAACCAACTTTTTACTTCTTCAACAATTTCCCAACAATAATGATAATATACCAAGTTTACTAAGCAGATGAGATGACAGTATTTGATCAATGCTAGAAAAAAAATACTAGGCTCATCACTTTAAAAAAATCCCCATCAAGTTTCAGCATTTGGCAAAAAACTACCAAATGGTTTGAAATCTCCAAAAAAAAACTACCAGACCGCGTCATCGCCACATCATTTAAGTTGCCACTTCATCTAAAAAATTCAAAAAAAAAAAACCAAAATATCCTCTACTTCATCCTGCTCTAACTCAACCCTAACCTCACTCCACCAATTGCCGCAGCCGCTGCCGGAGCGCCGCCGCACCCCTCCACCTCCCCGCCCTCCACCCTCCTCCTCTTCCTACTTCTTCCCTGACAAACCTAGCCTCAACCACCACCATCTCTCTCCACCTCTTCTTCCCCCTCCATCTTCCCTAACAAACATTAATTCCAACCACCACTATCTCCCTCCACCTACACCCCCATATCCTCCCTCCAACTCCGGCCCATAGCCTCTTCCGCCCTCCTCCACCACCTCCACCCCATCTTCCACCACACTAATCAAACCCCCGTCGATTTTCCCCTCCCTCCTCTTACTCCCTTCTTTTTCATCTTTTTTTTCTTTAACCTAACCATAACCCAACACTTCCTCCTCCACCGTCCACTTCCATTGCCGCCGCCGCCGAGCTCCTCCGGTCGCTGTCGGCGACCTCCAGCGCCGCATAGCCGTTATGGTTTAATTAAAAATTATAATTAATTATTTAATCTAATCAATTGTAATTATTAAAGGCCGTTAAATATTGAAATTTGATAATAAAAGAATTAATAATTATTTAATTTAATTAATTGTAATCATTAAAGGGCAACAAGGTCATTTAATATTGAAATTTAATATCGTTAAACATTGACCGGTGTTGACCGTTGGTGATGGTAGTTTTTGTGACATTTGAAACCTTTTGGTAGTTTTCTGCTAAATGGGGACAGTCGATGGGAGTTTTATGAAAATTAGCCTAATACTGCCATACTAATGAATGTGTTCAAATTAATTACATCCAAGGAATATCATACTAATTTCAAACGTATCAAAAACCAACCAAGAGTGACAACGCAAAGTTCACTATGCTATAGAAAATATAACTGCATTATATTCAGTGGCATTGTTGAGCAAATATAAGAATAAAATCACTTACATGGTCCTCGAAATCAGGGTCCGACAAATTGGTGGAGAGATTTTTCATCAACAACAGCACCTAGACAGTAGTCATTTAAGTCAGCAATCTGAGAAAATAAACCTAAAGTAGCATAAGCTAATTCTAAGAACTAGCAAGGTATATCATATATACATAAATAACCAGCTTTTTGCATCAAATTGGCCATTACATTATGACCCAGACATCCATAATAGTATACAGTACATGAACTCTTAAGCATGTCTACTGCCAGAAGAAATCTTATAGGATTTCGTTTTGATGTAGATAGTTTCTCAAGACGCATACTGACATGCATAATCTCTTATTATATGCAGTTGCGCACTGTATTCAAAACATCATGAATTATCAGAGAACAGGAATGCCAACTGAAGCAGTTAACTAGGATGCCAATTGAAGAAGCAAGATTAAGAGCATATTAAATGACTGGAGCATGGCCAAGGCTTAGTACTTGATATATAAATAGAAAAAAATAGATCAAGAAAAAGATGGCTAGAGACTGTTTATTTCGGGAGGCCTAGATGAACATCACCCAACCCTCCATTTTCTTTTCTTTCCTAGACTATAAGCAATCGAACTTGACCTGTAAATCACAGCAACAAAGAATGATAATTGGGCAGAACAATCCTAAGATTTATGTAAGTACTCTGGCTATTATCTAAATATATTTAGGATCTTAGGATGATAGGTTGTACACCATCATACCATGGACCATGTGCCATGCACTTAACTCCTTTTTATGCAACTAATATTTCCTTAGGTATTTCATAATTAGTAATATTCAAAAGCAATCGTCAAGGAGGACTTTTAGGGTAAAGGCTGTAAGACGGATCAAGAGAATAGCGAGTAACCAGTTTTAACATTCCGCAAAGAGCAAGAGAAGTTAGAATGTTGTTTTCATGGGATTTCCTTCAGAATGATCATGAACAATAAATCTCCACAGGAAGATCACTCAAACAACTCTGACCCATTTATTTATGAAGGCGGCAAATCCTATAGTTGCATCCACACATGAAAATGAATCATGAACCTGATGTCGGAAAAAAACATTTTGCTATAAAAATTGAAATAGAAAGAGCTAGGATGGATGCATTGACAAGATAAGGACGATTACAGTGACAGTTGGATGCATAGTCACATAATTCGCGAATTATTCGCCGAATTCGCGAATAATTCGCGAATTTTTGATGAAACGAATTATTCGTCGAATTATTCGCCATTGCCGAACTGGCCGAATAATTCGCGAATAATTCGCGAATTATTCCCGAATTATGTGAAAAAACAGCGAATAATTCAAAAAACTGCAAATAATTCACAAAATCAAAACCTAGCGTCTCATATATTAATTTATTGCTCGAAATCCTTCCCGAACATTTCCCGAACACTTACCGAATCTTTCCCGAATACCTGCCGATTTTTTCCGAATAGTTCTCCGAATCCGAATTTTCGACCTCGCCGAATTATTCCCGAACGGCGAATTTGTGACTATGGTTGGATGCAGGTTAACTTTGGTTTACTCTCTTAACCCAAAATAGAAGAGGACTCACTGACCCAAAGGATTTAGAAGACTCAATCACCCAACACTTCGGAAAATTTGCTAGAAAAATAGTGAAATTCCAAGAGGTACCAATCCCATTACAGATAGGCAATATCTATAAAACCAACCATAATAGCAATTAATAATTCATGTGTCATTAATAGGTGAATATATTTTGGCTTCAGAAAGCTCCCTCCTCAATGTCTAGGCCTCCGCTAGTTGAATGCTTACATTAGAACAGCATCATTAAGATGCCAATATAATTTCATTGGACTCTAATCTCTCATAATTATCCAATACATCTGGATACCAGGATACTTAATATGTTATCTGACATGTCAAATGCAGAACCCAAGGTGTGTGCACAAAGTAGTGGAAGTTGAAACAACTTCATGTCTAATATATTTTGACACCGCTCCAGGTCCTTTATCAAAGTATCTATGCTTCAAAGGAATTGGTTGACCTTAACCATTGAAGAAAAATAGGAAACATATAGTAAGAAATCACCTCGAACTATAGATTAAATCCTCTCAATCCAACCGCAAGGGAGGGGGGGGGGGGAAGAAATACTCAAAAACTAGATCAAGCTATGCAACCAACATAAGAGGGAAAGGAGATCAGCCCTATTTATCAAAACAGGCAAGGGGATGGGTTCCACATGGGTCCAACGACTCCAACCTCATAAATCCCAAAAAAGGAAAGAAAGAAAGAAACTGTGGATGATATAGATACCATGTTATTTTCAATGCTAAATAGTAATGATATTATACGACTACCAGAAAGAAATGATTTTTAAGATGCAGAAAACCACATCAAAAGAAGGCATACCGTCTCGACATCAATTGGATCCATTTCCTTCAGTTTCTGCAAATGACCGCTTATGCTTGGATCGAAGATGCTTCCAATAAAGCCGTATACTTGAGCAAAATCTGGCATAACTTCATAAAACACCAAAAAGGAAAAAAGGAAGGACAAAGTGAGAAGATTTTTTCAAAGAACGTATATTGAAAAGAAAGAAGTTAAGGACAAGGCAATGAATTAAGAACTTGTCTTGATAGGACCACAGAATATTAACTGCAACACCTTCTCTGAAATGCTTTAAAGATGTATATAGTGTGTTAATAAAAAATAACGAGGCATACAATTTGTTTCATCAAGCAAACCCTCCATAAAATAGTCGTCCTATCTTAAATTTGGCACAATGTGGCATACTATGTTACACATTGCAATTGTTGTGTTCGAACCCCTCTAATCTATGACAGAAGTATTGCAGGAGATATATAGAAATGAGATGATGTTCATCCTTGGTGAACGGACAAGGAAAGGTTCTAACAGAATGAATTCGTTCTCACAAAATTTAAACCAGAAACTTGTGAAACGTATACGGAGCTTGATAAGATAACATAAAAAAGATCTTGATAAGATAATGTAATTCGTAAGATGAAAAAAGGAATCTGCTCACATTAACCACTGAACAAGATTTTTTTGAGGCGGAATTGACTTTTCGATATATGCGTGCTAAGAATTGATTTTAGGATCCTAGTTGACATCATTTGACCTGAATGGGTGTTAGTGACACTCCAACAGATGCACATTAGATCTGATTTTGAAGAGAATCCTTGGATAAAACTTGAAGCTTTTTGTCTCTTAAAAAATATACAATCAAAATCAAAAGCCAGTTACCGCAAAATCAAAAGCCTGTTACCGCGTTAAAGTATTAAACCACTACTCCAAATAATAATTTTTTTAAATTCTTTCATTAGACCACTCCAACAGACTAACTACATAATGCAAGACGTTTGATTGTGTGTCTGTGGAATGCCCTAGACCACTCCAGCAGACAGACTACATATTGATTGTGTGTCTAGGGAACACCGCACACAGAAAACAAAAGACTGAGATTAGAATTTCATAGCTGATGATTAGAGTATTCTATGTACCTAAACAAAAGTAAAAACAGAAATTGTGGTGCAAAGGCAAATGGTTCTTTGCACATTTTGGATCCAAGAAAGTACTTTTTATTTTACTAGGGATAAGTTCTCAACTTATTGTCATGATTGATTTTCATGAAAACAGATTAAAACAGAATAAAAGCTTGTTTGACAATTTTGTTTTAGTACTTCTATTCCGCGGAAAACGAAATTTTCTTCACCTCCCAATTTAAAAATAACTACGCTGTTAATCTGTCTAAATAGAGAATTTGGGGCGCGGGGGGGGGGGGGGGGCGGGGGTGGCGCACTAGCATTTTGAATTTAGTTCATATGTTTTTCATGGCAGATTGGTCTATTAACAAAAGCTCAATCTTAATGCTGTAATAAAGCCTATCCAAGTGAACATATCTGCCTGAGGAAAACACTTAAAATATCTCATCACTTATCTAGCAGGTGCAACTTTGGTAAAGATCTATTCAGAAACAAGTTGTGACAATATAGTTCTTTTTCTCGGAGATGAATTAACATGATGCTCTAATTACAGCTATTTCCATTATCTAGCTAGTTCAGTATCTAGAATTACATTAATCAAGGTTCATGCATTGTTAAGAATCCATGCATTCACATGAAATTTCTTTAATCATAGCAGTTGATTTTAGCAGCATCAGTGAAATTTGACATATATGCTAACCTCCTCAACACCAAAAGTTCATATTGTTTAAAAAAAAATTTAATTTGAAAAGGTCCTTTACCACGGAGTGATGGGACATTATCCCCTCGATCATTTGTCTCACAAGCTGGCCATGTGCTAGAAGGGCTTTCAGTGCTACTACAACAGTTATTAGCCTCCATATCCCCTGCAGGCCCTATAATTATATTTTCTGCAAGGAACCATTTTTAATTTGAAAATGAATGGTTTTAAATAAGTAAAATAATGGAGTTGTTTGCGAAAAACATGTCCACAAAATCCACACCTTTCGTCATTGGTACAGCATGAGGATGAACAGAACTGTGGGGCCAGGAAGGCATTGTTCTGCTTGTCGTAAAGTTCATGGGCGTTGAAGATGCATCTGTACTTGGAATGTAGCCTGGCTCAAGCAGACAAGAGGAAGTTTGAAATGCTGTGGCAGGTTGAGATAACAGCGGAGCTGCAAAAATTTTAGAAACATATTTAAGTACCAGAATATGAAACTAATTGAAGCTTAAACAATTCTCAGAAATAATTAGGGACAATTCCAACCACTTTTAGACGCTTTTTGGGGATATGGATGAGCTGCTTTGCGCTTGGGACGAGGAGGAGGAACATGTTCACTTGTTCCACTCTTCTGAACTTTCAGAAAGTATTTTTGTGCATGGCTCCTTATCTACAACAAAAGGCCATTAGAATCTGGTTAACGAGGAGGAAATAAGGCAGTTTCGAGTAATTTATAACCTTTCAAAAGGACCGTGTCCATTAGGCCAAAGAAAATGCAACAAATCATGCAGTAATGAATGATTGCAGTATAGTTTAATAAAGTAATATTAGCCTTGTTTGAGAATGCAAAACATTCTGATGTAAGCACACTAGACCCGTTGCCACAATAAATAATAATAAACAATCTCAGTTTCTTTAAGCCTGAATTGATGCTCGATAGTAATTTACTACATGCTATGACGAAAAGATTCTTAGGGAAGAAGTGCAAACCAAACTACATGAAACCATATCATCAGTGGCTCATTAAAAAAAATCAAACATCAACAACATACTGCTCTTTGATTCCTGAATAGAAAAATTATGACCATCGACTAATAGTGAAATTCTATACTGGTGCTAACCAAATTTAAGACTCCTAAGAAAATGTCAGCAATAGATATTTTCTTCGGTTTCCTTTTTAATTTTTTGCAATAATCAACCATCAAAATGAAAGAAAAGCTTGTCCATTCTCATACTTCTTCTTGAGAAGCCAATGTGATATGAACAGTACTTCTACTTCACATACAATGTTGACCAACATTAAAGCATATCCATTTTCCACCAACACAAATGATCAATGTCGCTTGTTGCATCCAAGTTAACAGAATTCAAGGCTCACAAAAATACCTGGATAACTGTCTTTGAGCCCACAAATGCTTCAATCTTTTTCCAGTCACGATCAAACCTGAAATTGTCAAAAGAAATAACGAGTAAACAATTTTGAATGTCAAAAAATAAACATCAGTTTGAAAACAGTAACACTAGTTAAAAGAGTCTATAACACAGAAAAAATAGTAAGGAAGAAAGAAAAGAAAAGAAATAGAATAGAGACCAGCTGAGTTAGAAAAAAATTCAACTACATAGAGAAATATATATAGGCAACTACAAAAAACAAACCAACATGGCAAAGTGTGAGTTTCTATCCAAAGAATGAAGAACTTTGTGAACCAATAAGAAAGAACTGGATACTGTCTTAAAAAATATTGCCCAAAATATAATAGACTGGAATAAAAACTGTTGTCGTCATATTCCATATGATAATCTAACCAAGGCATTCATCAGGCTCCTCCCACCGCTGTCATCGAAATTTATACTAATAAATTCATCTCAGTCCACGATGTTTTCAAGTTTAATTGGTGTATTATCCTCACTTCTTGGTGATTTTTTTATGTAGACGGTGTTATCCCAACAAAGCCCATGTGGCCATGACATTTTTAGTGTGACCTTCCAACTATTGGGCCACCACTGCTTCTTGCCCAAGTGGACACTGGATCATCTACTACAGAGAGCAAGCCACTTGGAGATGATTACCATAAGCAGACCCCCTGCACCTATATAATTGTTTAGATGGGAGTTGCAGACTATAGTGTTAATAACTGCACTCTATTAACAATGTTGTGAATATTGGAAGAATTATACTTTAACCACATTTTCGTCGTGTACAAGATTATAATCTTTAAGTTGTTTAGTAATTTATTTAAAGGCTGAATTTGACAGAGAGATGAATGAATGAGGACAATATAAGTGTTCTTGTGTTCGACACAAAAGCCCTCTTTTGAGGCTTCTTGTTATTGTCTTCTCAACTCTATCTCTTACATTCTTCTTCTTTCCCATTTTTAAAGATGTGAACATAGTAATAAAATCCTCTTTGAAACAAAATGCATCTTCTTAAAGAGCCCAAAATCTGTCGCAGTGTTGCAACTAAGGGCTGCATAAGAAGCTAAGAAGCTTGCTATAAGAGCCCCCTTTCAGTCCTTTGAGGTTATCGCTTAGTCTTAGATGTTTGGTTGTTCCTCCTCCACTGAGTCGGTCATCACTATGTTGTGGGTTATAAAGCAAATTTCTAGGTTATTGAAAACAATCGTTACTACAATAGTCATTATCCTTACTTTTTGTTGTTGAGGTGAACAAATTATATAAATAATCTTTGTGCTGAATTATATTGTGAATCCACAAACATTCATACATTATATTATTAATTTTTAGTCGTCATATGTTTCAAAGTCACCTGGATAATTTACAAAGTTTACGAAGTAGAAGAGCAAGTATCCACCAAGTATTTTCTGATATGTTTTGTACACAATAGAATCCGTCTTTGTCTAGTATTCGTGTAGTATAGGAAATAAATTTGGATGGTTAGACCCAACACCTTGTTGTATAAAGTATAAATATCCTACATGACCACAATTCAATGAAACTAGACGGACATAATGCATGCTCGAGAATCCCTGAGATCCAGAAAAAAATCCACATTATTGAATGTGATTTCTCACATTCCACGGATTCGGATCCTCTCCAAGCCTTGGAGAGTTCAAGGCTTTAATGTAAGCCGTCCATTTATTTGGACAGTGGATTTGCATATACCTTGATACCCATTAATTAAAAGGATATTAACAAAGATATTAAAGATACTATTTCATCCTTTCATTTAGGGAGTCATTCCAATCAAATATTGTTTCCGGATTCTAACAAAATATTAACTATTTAATTAATATTTTTTTAATTAAATTTATTAAATATTTAATAATTCAACTCTTTTTTTTTAATCGGAATTATTCCAATCAAAAAAAATTCTGAGATTCTAACAACATGTTAACCAAATATTTATCTCATTCTTTGTGAACCTTTATTTATGGCAAACGTTTTTCCCCTCATTTTTTTGAACTACATGTAAGGATAAAGGAAAAATGAATATATTATTTAATTAATACTTTTTGTTTAATTAAATTTTCCAATATTTAATAAATCAGCTCTTATTTCAAATCGGAATTAGGAACCCAGTATAGCCTATATAAATTTAGATAATTACTTGATATCATATTTCCTTTCATATAATATTTTTGAAACAATATTCCTTTACTCTAAATCTTACGTGGAAGGACACATTCTAGAGATTTAGAAATTATATTTTTTGATATAACTTTTAAGAAATTATTTTAAGCAATTATAAACATGAACACCAAAAATATAGAAATAAATTCCATCATATTTATGTAGAAAAGTTTGACCTCTAGATTCAAGGATAAGCCTTTAAAATCTTTCTTCGCATCCTTTTAATTAATGGATATCAAGTTAGATGCATCTCCACCATCCAAATAAATGGATGGCTTACATTAAAGGCTTGGAGAGAATCCGAATCCGGATCTCGACAAACTCAATCGCCTTCTGAAGCATCACAGAAGTTTTCAGATGGTTATCCCCGCCTTTTTCAGTGAAATCTATAATGAATGAAACAATAATAAATTGATGATTCCACCTCACATACAATTCCAAGGCCTGTTGCCTAAAATCCGTCCTCGGAACAAAGAATCTAATGAGAACACTAATTTTAGACCTAAATCAACATTAGAAGGGGCGAATTTTTTTTTTAAAAAATTAAAAAAAAAATGCCCCCTTTTCTCCTCATTTGAACTGATCAAATTCAACTATAACATCTATTCAGGCAATTAGGAAACCAAGCAGCTGTCTTTCTCAAAAAGAAAACTCAAAGATCTCAACTTTCACAAGTATCTCAGCTTTAATCCCAACACAAACCCTCTCTTTTCTTCTACTAATCCCCCCCCCCCAAACCCCTAAAAAAACGTAAATTGCTAAAAAAGGAAAGAAAAAGATCACTCACAGCTGAAGAGCTTCAAGGAACTTGTCATGCTCTTGCTCAGTCCAGCTCTCCCTCGACTTCGTAATCGTATAGGGCTTCCTTGTCTTCTTGCTGATATCTTCGGCGGAAACCGCCTCCGCTGACATGGCGTCCGGAGATCCCATCACCGCCGGCAGAGCCATCGCCGCGCCGCCGCTAGGGTTAGCAGATACCATGTAAAATTCCTGAAAACTGCAAACTTTTTGCTGTCGATTTGGAAACTTTTTGCTTGGTTTGAGCTCTAAAAATTTCCTTTCTTCGTTTCTGTGGTTGGGTTTATGCGTTGAAGAAGTGGGAGAGAGCGGGAGGTGACGATGTGTGTGGACTGAAATGAAGTGCTCTTGGGCGCTGTTTTTATCTGAACCACATGTTTCGCTTTGTTGAAATATGTGAGAGGTCAAATTGTATGAAACCCCTTTAGTTTTTGACAGAATTGCAGGACATTTCTCTTTTAATTTTTTGGGGATAATAAATTGCTTTAGAATGCATGTCGACTTCTCTGTGCCAGGGACGAAGCGTTGTCTCGTTATATCCGGCATTGCCATCCAATGCTTCGGTATCAAATTTAGCATTCCCTTCATGCGATATGCGATGGGGAAAATTTTCAAGCGTTCTAGTCCGTTCTTGTGTATCCTCCAGCATCATCTTAGCAATGTTGGTGAGATTGTCATTATAGACAAAATGTTTGTCTAAGTGGTCCGTATTAGAAAGTCATTCCAATAAACGGCATGGTCCTTCAAATTGTTCTCATATTGGTATTGATAAAAGACGTATTTTTCTTTTGAAACAGTTAGATTATATATATAAAGCACTTCTTTCTAATGTTCAAGACGTTAGCACGCAGGAGGGGCATGCGAATTGATTGGTATGAAGGTATGGATGTATTAAAATATTATTCTATTCGCTTGATATACATTGTTGGTTTATAACCTGACAGCTTAAACTTCTGGGTAAAATGGTTCATGACATGAAATCAGAGCACGCTAGGTTCAAGAGGACGGAGGCAGGAGAGAGTGAAAGCACAGGCGCTTCGTTCGAAAAACGTCTCTTCCTAGAAGATTCTGGATTCAAATCTCGTTATTAGCAGTTTAAATTATATTTGTTACTCCTCTTTATTCTCGTTTGATATGTATTTTTAACGCAACTTAAACTTATGGGTAAGTGGTTTTTGGCACAATGTCAAAGAGGTGGCAAAATTCATGCCATATTAAATCATTATGAACCTGCTATTTGATCAAATATAAGAACATCTGTTTAAATAGTCCATTCTAATTTTTTGTATTGACATGAAATGAGCTAAAAATGGAGCATGATTATGCTTATATCGGTAGAATTTGAAAATAAAGACCATCAACCTTTTAATCATAGGAACTATTTTGGAATGTGTGCAAACATATGATAATGTTTGAATAAATTATCAAATATTGCCATAATTGTTTTCACGTATTCCAAAACATATCCAATGGTTAAAAAACTGGTATTATTTATTTCCAAATTCTACAAATAAAAGCATAGTCTTACTCGCGAAATCAAAAAAGCAAGAGAAAAATTTGAATTCTCCATACCAAAAATAATCGAGGAAATGCTATCATTGGAAGCCATGTCCAGAAAAAAAAAATAGCAATGATTGGTGAGAGAAGCCGTTAAAATAAATTGTATATTTCAAATAGGCATACATGAATATATATTCCATGGGTCGGATACAACTATAAAGATCCAAGGGGGTGCAAACCAAAAAACCAAAGCAATGATAGGGGTGGGGTCTTCGTCATCGGTGACCGCTAGGTTTGTTAAGGACTCTATTTATTTTGAGATCAAATAGACCTTTTTTATATTATTTGGTTGAGTTGGTTAAATATAATATGGAAAATGGGATATCTTGTGGAATTCAAAGTGCGCAGTTTGTTTTGCCTTTCATGAATGAGTGTAGCCTAATCTTAGGTATGCCCACATATTAGTTTTGATACGATGGCCTAAATATAACTCGACTCCAATTTGATGTTTTGAACATGGCATAGGCTTTAGATTGCAAATTTGAAGATGCTAGTGGGATTTGGCGTAATCTCTTCGTTCTAATTGTATTCTAAAGTTAAAACAGTTCGATTATCTATGATAAATCTCTGCTTCTAGCTGTGGAGGTTCATTTGTTCAACACTTAAGTGTTAAGAAACCAGACTCATAAAAATACTTAATCCTAATGCTATTAATCCATCTGGATATATACTGATATACGTAAGTATTTGTTTTAGTGAAAAATGGTATTGGGGAGCTCTCCATGGCATATGCATGCGGACACACCGCCCCTTGTTTTTGGGTTGCGTTCGCCAGCCAAGGCTCCAGGGAGCTCCCAACGGCTAGTAATCTCTTGTTTTATATAAGAGGAAGCCGACTATACAGAGCCGCCGTATGGTATGACCCATGACAACATGTTTTCATTTACTCATGTCATTCAAACCTATTTTTTGAAGAAAAGTGTCACTTTTATCTTTTTTGCTCTAATTCAAAAGGCTCTTGTTATTGCAAAATAAAATTGCACAGGGAATAATGATTAGCAACGTATTTCTTGTGTGCCAGTCAACATGGTAAATTCCTGAAGAGTCAATGTATATTACATTTATTTTTATATAATGACATCCAAATAGGTCAGCTTTTCCTTTTAAATACCTTTTAACACCATTGGCAAACCATTTGGGTGTATATTTTGCGTCGTCTTCATCAGCTTTACCTGCAGGGCATATCATCTTTAAAAAAACTATTCTAGAAGGGCTTGCATCTTGCAAGGCCCTCTAAGACCTTTGAGTGGGCTTCCCTTGCACAAAAGAAAGCTCATCCAAAGGCTATGCAAGGGCTTGCATGATGCCTTGCATAGTAGAACTTTTCTATCATCTTAGCTAATCCCACTACCGCATCACCAAGCAAAAATAAAACCGCAAAAACCGCTGCATACAGTGGTATTTCTTGCTACCAAACAATTCACTGGAATGGACTAGTATTACATGGTATATGCAATGGATTAAATCTGTCTGTCGTGCACCGCATGCCGTTCTCTACGGTATGCAGAGAACAAACTGGCAGGCGGGACTTGTCCAGTTTAAAACAAGGTGATCCAAGCTGCGGCATTCCGTAGAACCATGCATTAGCATGGTGCGCAATATGCGCTGCTCTCTTTTCATATTTCTCAGAAAGAATGACGGTGTTACGGTTGTGGTTTCAGCGGACCGCCGAGAACGCTGAACTTGGCTCATCTTATGTTGGTTTTATATCATTACAAAATTTTCCTTCAAAAAATAGCCTGCATTTAAAGGGAAAATAGATGGCGGGAAATTGGCGTTGACATGTGTGATTCTTCTACGGCTGGAAAGGGCAGGGACAAAGAAAGATTGGTGGGCTCGGCCCATATCAATGGCCCACTGTTTCTTATAATAGATTTTGAACATCCTTTTTTTCCACACCACTTGTTGTTTTATCTTTTCTTTACTATTATAATTAGAACTCATAAAGGTATGGTAAAAAGTTTCATATTTTTTCTTTTAAAAGAAGACAAAAGAGGAGAAAATTTCTTTATGGAATCCAAGCCCTAAAGCATGCCTACTCATTATTTTAAAGTCATGAATTTACCTTTTTACCCTTTCAACATTCAAAAGCAAAAGTAATTGGTCAAAGTGACCCAATTTTCCCCCCAAAAGAACCCCAATAATTAACATATTTATAACTTAGCTTACATATGAACCCTAAATTAATTTTTAGTAATATCATAAACTATCTTACATTTTATTCAGAATAGAGTTGATCATGAAAATAAAATAGCATACTAATATTAAGGGAGAACGTATTTTTTTCATGAATATTAGATATAATATATTTAAGGATTACAAAAAAAATTATAAATATGTATTTTGTATTTATATTTTCATACGCATATTTCAATATACTCTCTTTGTATATAAGAGTATATCTTTACTGTTATAACCCAAACTCACGGGAGCAACAATTTTTTTTCTTATTTTTCATTTAAAAAATGCCAAAAAAAAAGAAAAATCTATGTATGGATTCTAGAGCAATAACATACCATGTCATTCTCTTATATACATGTAATTATCTTAATACCCTTCTACAATTTTCAATACAAAATATTTTCTCTTTGGGAAATAAACAAACTTGGTAAAAAAGTTTTTAGACTAATGATCATCAAGAAAGCATACAAAAATCACGACACGTGATTTTTCCTTATCACGTGCATGTTACAAGCATTTATATATATAGAGAGAGAATAATGAAGAAAAGAGGACCTAAGAGGGTTTTTCGTTAGGTAGCGTCGAAAAAATATACATTCCAACATTTTATTCAACTATTGGCACCCATCATCATCATATTTATCATCTAAGATATGGATGTACCAAATTTCATGTGATTGTACCTCTTTTTCACCTTTAAATTTGTTGGGATTCGCCGGTGCCCTGACCATCTACCGTGGCCGATGCGGAGCAAAAACTGGCGTCTAAAAAATTTGGCGCAAACGAAACCACGTCCAAGATTGAAACCATAAACCTATACTAGCAAACTAAAGAAGCTAAACTAAAGGGTTGGAAGTGTTATACCAAAATAATCAAGTCCTTCGGTCTTCCATCACCTTCCTAAGCTCTTTAAGGCGTGCTCGAATGAACTTGGCCGTCGGTCTTCCTCCGTCGAAGATGATCCACCCGAGAGATGTAGTCATGGCTCTAGATCCACATAATGAATGCAAGTGAAGCAACTAGGGATTCTAAGATGCTAGCCTAGAATTCCTAGGATGTAGAGAGTGTTCTAAGTGTTGGTCTATCTCATATCACCTCCTCTCATGATTCTCAACATATGAGAGGGTTGAGAGGAGGTAGAAGATGAAGGTGGAGGGAGCTCAAGAAATTCAAGAGGAGTGAAGCAAATGGTGAGGAGAAGAGAGCTCTCAAGAATGAACCATCTCTCTTCTAATTTCCAATAATGAGCAAGTGGATCAAGTGTGTAAAAAACTCACACAAGAATTGGTTTTACAAAAGATATTTTCCATTTTTAAAAAAGGGCCCATACTTGAATAGTATGTGTTACGCCCCGCTTCTCGGTATACGGAAAGAGGACGCGGCGAGGTCCGCTACGTATTTACTCAGAAGTAAACATGCTACGCGTATCTAAGCAATATAAAGTAAAATACATAAGAGACATGAATGTAAATGAACATCAACTTTATTTATTAAATATTCTTTTACAGGTACAACTGAAATGTGAATACATGAATAGAAAGCGATGCCTAAACAACGGCATAACTGAAATGAAAATGTACAAGTGCCTACAGCTCTGGGTTAAACGCTAACTGCTGCAAATCTTCAGGGCTGGGCTCGATCTCCAATGAGTCCGAAACACCTGACAACATTCCAAAGAAAGAAGAAAAGGAATGTCGTCAGCGAACAATCGCTCGGTAAGTCCCAAAGATGAGTAGAGATAGAATAGACAGAAAAAGAATATAACTTATAATGTTTGATTATATTGTTAACGTTGTTGTTTGTAACTTGGTACAGAAAATTCCAGTGTATACGAGAGGAGTCCTATTATTCCGGAGACTAAGGTATACGGATCACAAGGAACCGTTCAGCCACAGTGCAACGGCAATGGATATTCAGGTTATGTATATTATGGTTACAGTCTCGTGCCACTTCTAACACCTTCTATACCAATCTACCCATATAAAACCCCGTGATGTCTTTTGCATTGATTGTATTGTTTGTTATATAGATGGATGACTTGCCGAAACCATGATATCAGTAAATGGAATGGATGTAAATGAAGAGCCATGTAGATGGAGTATATCCATGGTTCGGTTCAGTCAATATAGATTGATATAGATTGAATAGACGGATTCATGTTGGATTGTAGTTTATACTTGAATCACATTCAAGTCAGATTGGTTAGATTGAGACTCAGTTTGAGTCAGATACTTTGAACTTGAAATTCTGAATTAGTTTTGATGTTACCGGTAACTGCTGCAGATGGACGGCAGGATTTGTGTCTTTTTCCAAGACAATCACCGTGTTGATAACACCGTTTGTTAGATTGTCTACCTTAGATAGGCAAGCACCCATATTCTCCGGCTTCCTGAGGCTCAAGAGAACTGGTCCCGCTTAAACCTATGTTTACTAGGGTCCTTATTATAATTTAGTATAACTTGAGGGGGGTTTATATAAAAATAGTTTGATATAATTTTTAAAACACATCTCAAGCATTTAATTATCGTATTTAGGGTTTTCATAGATGCATATTTTATAAAAGTGAAATTTACAGTGAGTAGAACCTAGTGTTCATAGCATATAGTATTTTATTGAAATATCAGTATTGTTTTGTATTTGGATGGTATTTTCATGTAATGGTGATTCGTTTGATTTGGAAAACTTGGAATATTTATATAATATAATTAAAATAGATATTTTGATAATAGTTATATATTTAATAAAAATAAATTTTATTTATTCTTGTAGAAATCTCATTTTCTAAAGAAAAATGCATTAAAAATTCCATCGAGATCGAATGCTCCTTTCGGAGGTCTGCATCTCGCTCTACTAGGCCCGAAGATGTGCGATAACCCACACTATCCCGATCAGGGTTCCCTAAAATGGGTTGTGGAGGCGTAATTGTAAGGAATTGATTAATACACTTTTTAAAGAAATGGTTTTGCAAGTTTGATGGTATTTATTTGTAATGTCGTATTATCCCATAACTAATGTCCCAAACTTTCATCGTGCTATGTCAAAGATATATGTTGTGATGAGTTAGGTCATTACCTCGTGAGTTATCTAAAGGTAATACAAGTTTTATGTGAATTATGGCGAAATATAAAGTATGTGGTATTTTACCGTAAAAATACAATAAAAGTTGCATAAAAGATTATTTTGAGATGAAATTTGTTTTAAAGTGTTTGTTAATGTTTGTTACATATTCTATGAGAGTATGTTATTGATTGTTTAAGAAAAATAACTTTTTTAAAGAAAAACCGAATCGGAAGTCGGATTAACTCCGTTTCCGTTGAATTTTAGAAATGAATTTTTTTAAGATAGTAGAAGAGAGGGGGAGAAGGGACTTACTGGCTATTGAACAAGAGAAGGGAGAGGGGAAACTAAGGAAGGCTTCGGGGCGTCGTTTCGTCGCCTGAATCTCCTTGGAATGTCGCCGGAACTTCACCCTTCGCTAACTCCACTTGCACACTAAAAAGACTTGAGAATTTTTGAGAGTTTTGGCAGGAAATTTCTAAGTGAGGATGAGTGAAATGGAGTGTGGTATTTATAGGAAAAATTAGGGTTTATAGAGTTAATGAATGCATTGAAAATTTTCATTAAAAACTGGTTTAAAGGGCATTTTATTGTTCTCTGGATGAATGCAGAGTAAACAAACAACATGGGGGTAGTGGGGTAGGCCAAGGGGTGCTCGGGAAAAAATATCAGAGCAGTACCTATGGGGGGAACCGGCGGTGCCGGTCTTTTGGTGATTTTCGCCGGTCCAATTCTGGTGGAATTGGGTTAAATCGTCGCCACGTGTCCCCGTCGTCTCATATACCCTCGTGCACATGTTTATTTATTTTGTAACTTATCATATTACGTATAGTGCACGTGCAAACCCTTGGGCTTCTAAAATATTAAAAGAAAATTTAAATAAAAGGATAATGTAGCTGGGGGGATTCGATCACAGGGGCTACGTCACAACAATGAAAGGCTTTACCAATGTGCTACAAGTACTTTCTTGCTGTTCTAAAGTAAAACAAATATTTATAGTGTACACAGAATTGCAAATACCCCAATTGTACATTAACTTTTAAACAATTTTCTGTACATTGAAATTGGAGTTGTTTACCGAGCCCAATTGATGGTAGGTCTATAAGCACATCCTTAAATGTCTCTAGTCGTGGGAGTATCGGGACTGAGCATCAATACTCCGGAGCAGACTAGTGTATACTTATCGAGACCTTGACGATGGGCGGTGGCCAGTCTTACAAGCCATTGATGTCAGTTATTCACCTAAGATAGTATACAGGTGCTCATTGGGTTATGAGTATACTGGACGGACTCGCCGGGAACATGGTAGCTGGTATTATACCTATTGTCAGATAGCAGTTCCCAGGTGACATGAGTACAGGTTAGTCTGTCGACCTGAGATCGTCATTTATCTCGTGTGAGTTCCCACTGTGCTTTGATTACTACCTTGCCACGGCGCTCATATAAGTGAGAGCTACGTCACAGCAGTGCAAGGCTTTACCAATGTGCTACAAGTATTTTCTGTACGGAAACCAAAGTAGAAAAAGAAGTCTGGAATGGTGCCGATTTTGCACTCGACAGGATTCAACCAATCCGTCTACCAAGATACTATACGGAGGGATTGAAAAGGCTGTTAAGACTCCAAGGTGTACCCCTCGAACAAACTGTTCGACAAGCCCAATTCTACAAAAAGATTTTGGATATTCCTGGGACTCAGCGAAAAATGCTCAACGGGAAGATGGAGACAACCGAGCTCGGATACGTTCGGTCCAAGAAACGGGAGCAGTTCTACAGCCGCCGCATCATAAACAACTCCAGCGAAGGGGAAAACGTTTTTCCGAATGGCCGTGACGTTGAAAAAGAGCGAAATCCCGTTCTAAGAACATTAAGTCCGTCACTTGAAAAACAAATAAACAAGCTAATAAAAGAAGCTTGTCAAAAGAGCCGAAACAATCACAGTCGCAAAATGGCCATTTATGAAAAGGCCAGGACGTAGCGCCTCAATCAGCAATTTGCGGAGAAAGAAGACTATAATGCTCTTTGTCACGCCCCGCTTCCCAGTGTACGGAGAAGTAGACGTGCCGGGCACGCAACGTATTTACTCAGAAGTAAGCACGCTAAGCGTAAATAAGCAATATATATAAAATGCATAAAAAATGACAAGAGATATAATATAACAATAACTTTTTATTAACTTTCATTCTTTACATTACAACTGATTTGAAAAGGAAATGTACAATGATAGAAAACAATGCCTAAACAGTGGCATATGAACTGAAATAAGTACAAGTAAAAGCTAGAAGTCTGGCTGCTTTATGAACTGTCCAAGTCGTCCTGGCTGGGCTCGGTTTCCTGAGAGTCCGGTCCTCCTGACGAACATTCCAAAGAAAGAAATAGAAGGAATGTCGTCAACGAACTAGCGCTCGGTAAGTCCCTAAAGTAAGAGTAGAATAGGACAAGTAGAGAATATATGACTGGTAATTTGTACAGGTAAATATTTGTTATACTAACGTAGTTGTTTGTAGCTTGGTACATAAGGTATCAGTGTATACGAGAGGAGTCCAACTTGCTCTGTGGACTATGGTAATAGGTAGTACAAGGCCCCATCAAAACCCATGGGACAATGGCACAGGATATTCAGGTAGGTGTCTTTTAGTGACTATCTCGTCCCACTTCTAATAAAATCCGTACCAGTCTATCCCGTTAAATCCCGTAATATATATTGCATTGATTGTAGTTATCAGACTTGTCGAGACCATGGATACAAGTTGTTCATGTAATCAGGTTCAGGATGTATCAAGTAGTCAAGTAGTCAAGTCAAGATATAACCATGGTTCGGTCAAGTCAAGTCATGTTTGCATGTTGATATTGTTCTGGTATTCAGATTCAGGTTCAAGTATTCATGTTTGGTATATTGGATTCATGTTTGGATTGGATTCAGATTAGACTTAGACTCAGATTGAGTCAGACACTTTAAAATAGATTTGGATCCTGAATTATATTCGGGTGTTATCGGTGACTGCTGCACATGGACAACAGGATTTGTGTCTTTTTCCAAGTCAATTACCATTGATAACTCCGTTAAGTTTTTCTACCTTAAATAGACAAACACTCATTTTCTCCGGCTCCCCGAGACTCAAGAGAATTGATCCCGCTTAAACCTATACTTACTAAGATCCTTAATGTAATTTTATATAACTCGAAGGAGTTTTATGAAAAATATTTTATATACTTTCAAAATAAATCTCGAGTAATTATTTATGTTCTTTAAGGTTTTCATGAATGTGAATTTTAAAGAGTGAGGTATATTAGTGAATATTTACATAGCTTGAATAGTTCAAGGTATTTTAGTGTAAGACTTGTCTTGTATTGATACTTGGTGGTATTTTAGTGAAACTTGCCATTCTTTTAATTTTAGAAAAACATGGAATTTTATTATAATTTGAAAATATATGGTTTGATAATATTTATATAATATTAAAAATTAATTTTATAATTAATTAGAAAATCTCGTTTTTCTTAAAAATCGTATTAAAAATCTTTCGAGACCGAATGCTCCGTGAGGAGGTCTGCATCTCGCTCTATTAGCCTAAGGATGTGTGATAATCCGCACCATCCAATAGTGAGTTTCCCAAAATAGGTTGTAGAGGCATAATCGCAAAAAATTTAATAATACAATTAAAAAGAAAACCGGGTTTTTATAGTCGATGGTATTTTAATGAAATATTGTATTTGCCACAAAAATATTTTTCCAAGAGTATCGTGCTATGTAAAGATGTGTGTATGTGAGAGGTAGGTCATTATCCCATGAAGTTTTCTTGAGGTATGATTAAGCAAAGTAATAAAATATGGTAGATACAAAGTTCATGGTATTTAAATGTAAAACTCAATTTAAAGTTATTTAACATGATGATTTAGGGTGAAAGTTGTTTCTAATTATTAGTTTTATGTTTATAAACATATGTTAAGAATATGAATGAGCAATGATTAAGAAAAAGTATGATTTCAAGGTTTTAGAATCAAAAGTCGGTGTTAACTTCACTTACCGACATGTTTTGAAAAAGAGAACTTTTTATATAAAAAGAGAAGAATGAGGTGGGACTTACTAGCTAGAAGGGTAGGAAAGAGGTAGAAGAAGATAACATGATCGTTGCGGCGTCGCGGGGTTGCCGGAACTTGCTCGATTCCTCGCCGGAAGTTGGTTTTGGGCTAACTCCACTTCTACTCCACTTGTACTTAGAAAAATTTGATAATTTTGGCTAGAGATTTCAGAATAAGGAAAGGCTAGGGTATGGGGTTGTATTTATAGTGTGGAATTAGGGTTTTGAAATTGAAAAAATGAATTAAAATGCATTTAAATTGGATTTAAAGGTAAAATTCAATTCTCTATTTTAATTCAGAGTAAACAAACAGTGCAGGGGTAATGGAGGTAGGCTAAGGGTTGTTCACCGCCGAAAAACCGGACCGAGACGTTGGGACGTCTGGCCTGAATTCTGGGGGCAGATGTTATTTGGATTTATCCGTCCACCTCTCCGAAGATGCCAAGTTGATTTATGGCACCATATATCGGAGGTTTAGACGGATGCGGCCGTTGTAGCAGACTTTATCAGATCCCTCCTCATTTGTGAGGGTTTTTTGATTGTGGGGACGCTCTTTCCTACAGGCGCAAGCTCCTGTAGTTAATTACGTTACCGCATCGCGATAACCACTTTCTTTTGCTCCGGAGGTTCACTTCGTGTCGTGTGTATGTTTGTTTTATTTTGGTTGCCCATGGATTGTATACGGAGACTATTTTATGTTGTCGCCCGTAGGGCGTGGATTAGTCCAAATCCGTATATTCTTAGATTTGGGTTTGGTTTGATTTAAGGATCGTTAATCTGGTTTGAGATTAAGATCAACTTAAACATATGAGCATTTGGGCTCGATTATTTTAGTTTAAGGACATCGCTGCCCATTATCGCCATGTTTGAGGCGAAATGTTAGTTTAAGGACGTTTCGGTCCTTTGTCGCTGTATTTGGGGGTGAATATTAGTTTAAGGACATTTCGGTCCATCATTCGTCCTATGTGCACGTGTATTTGTTACGTGACGGATTGAATGAGGTTGATATAGTATGTGCCCAATTTAGGGCACGATCCGATTTGAAGCATGCACGTCAATTTGGAAGTGCATTAAGAGGAGCTGTTGGTCGTTGGGACCCGCCACTTCTCTGAAGACGTTGAGAAATTACAATGACATATATCAGAGGTATGAAGAGATGTACCCTTAAACCGAATCCCGTATTTGAGGGAAAAGATGGTGATGTACCTAAGAATCGTTAGTCATATTTGAGATTAAGATTAACTTAGGAGATATGAATGAAGATCGGTTTGGATATCACAAATATAAGCTTAGCCAATTTGGGCCAGGATTGGGTTGCCATATTTGAGGTGAATATTTAGTTTAAGGACTTTTCGGTCCAAAGTTCAAGTTGCGCGCACGTGTATTTGTTACGTGACGGAGTGAACGATATTGATATGGAATGTACCTAATTTGGGGCGGTCATGCACATCAATTTGGAAGTGCATCAACGAAAGAAACTGTTGGTCGTTGGGACCCGCCACCTCTCTGAAAACGTTGAGGAATTACAACGACATGTATCATAGGTGTGAAGAGATGTACCCTTAAACCAAATCTCATATTTGAGGGAAAAAGGGTTGTTGTTGTAGACCTAAGAAATGTTAGTCATGTTTGAGACTAAAATTATCTTAGGAGATATAAGATGAGTATCATTTAGGATATCATCAATGGGAGACTACTAGTCATTTTTGAGACTAAGGTCGGTTTGGGAAACCATGAGAAATATGAGCTCGGTTGATTTAAAATCACAGGGGTTTAACCTCAGGAAACTTTAGCCAATTTGGGCTGGGATTGAGTTTCCATAATTACCAACAGTGCTAAGCACTGGGACTTACAGTGCTCACGTCACTAGATTCTTGTGGCGCTCACGTATGAAACACGTGAGGCACCACAAATATGGGTGCTGCCCATAAGGTTTTATTTCCCCCTTTTTTATATAAGTGCTAAGCACTTGATTCTTGTGGCGCTCACGTGTGAAACACGTGAGGCACTACAAATATGGGTGTTGCCCATAAGGTTTTATTTCCTCCCTTTTTTAATATAAGTGCTAAGCACTTGATTCTTGTGGCCCTCACGTGAGAAACACGTGAGGCACCACAAATATGGGTGCTGCCCATAAGGTTTTATTTCCCCATTTTTTTTATAAGTGCTAAGCACTTGATTCTTGTGGTGCTCACGTGTGAAACACGTAAGGCATCACAAATATGGGCGCTGCCCATATGGATGGAGTTCTCGTGCAAAGCACGCGGCTGTCTTTTTTTTTTTTTTATACTGGGGTGCTTTAACACTCACGTGGGAAACACGTGAGGCAGTTTTAGTTGTTCTCTTTTTCCGTTTGAAGCACTCATGTAGGAAACACGTGAGGCTTCAAAATAGTGCTAAGCACTAACGATTCTGGTTTTGAAGATTTTGGATCATCATCGCTGTTTTTTTATGGAAGAACTAAGTTCTTTATATATATAGGGTTTGTTGGGGTCAAAAATTACACCCCGGTTGACCAAGTCAAAGTCAAAGTCAAAGTCAACCCCAAGCCAAGCGGACCCAAGCCCAGATCAAGTGGGCCCATGCCCAAGTCGAGCCCTTCTATGCCGAAATGAAATCATATAATAAATAATTTTGATGTAATTTTTTATGCATGAATGGGCATAAAGCCAAATTTTTATAAAGTCCATGGCCCATGTGCAAAATAAATGAGCACATGAGGCATGAGATGGGCAAAATGCCATTTTGTAAAGCCTAAGGGGCTATATGTAAATTTGTAAGCCTATATAAGGTAACATGATAATGAAATAAAGCATACAATTCATTTTCCCCCCAAAAAACTAGGGTTTGTGCCTCCATCCTCTCTCTCTCAAGTTTTGTTCTCTTCCTTTTCATTTTTCAATTAAATCAAGAGTTTAGCTCTTTTTTTTTAAAACTAAATAAAGTTTTACCATAAACCCACCTCCCAAGACTCCATCAAGAGAAGAAAAATGGTCTCTTTTTTTATCATCCAAGATCTAAATCTTGGAGTTTCAAGAGAACCCATTTTGGGTTTCTTCTCAAAAGAGAAAGGAGGAAATATTTTGGAGTTTAATGCCACAAATAAAATTCTTTTGGAGTTTAACTCTATAATAAAAACTTTTTTTGGAGGAGTTTAACTCCGAATAAAATTGTTCTGGGAGTTTAACTCAAAATAAAATTTCTTTGGAGTTTAACTCCATCACTAAATAAAAAGGAAAAGAGATTTTTTTTTTGGGCTCCTGCTTCCTCTCACGTGCAGGAGAGGGGAGCTCCCACTAAGTGGGAGTTTTTCCTCCTTCTCACGAGAGGGGAAGGCTCCCACAAAGTGGGAGTCCTTGCTCCCTCTCACGTGAGAAAGAGGGAGCCCCCACTAAGTGGGAGCTTTCTCCCCTCTCACGTGAGGGGGAGGCTCCCCATTTAGTGGAGTTTTAACTCCACACCAAATAAAAAAAATCTTCATGGAGTTGAACTCTATTTAAAAAAAAATCTTTTGGAGTTTAACACCACAATAAAATTCTTTTGGGGGAGTTTAACTCCACATTAAATCTTTTTAGGAGTTTAACTCCATTTAAAATTCTTTTGGAGTTCAACTCCACAATAAAATTCCTTTTGGAATTGAACTCCATTTAAAACTCTTTAGTAGTTTAACTCTATAAATAAAATTCTTTTGGAGTTTAACTCCGAATAAAATTGTTTTGGGAGTTTAACTCCAAATAAATTTTTTTGGAGTTTAACTCCATCACAAAAAAAAAGATCTTTTGGGAGCCCCTGCTCCTTCTCACGTGAGGAAGAGAGAACTCCCACCAAGTGAGAGTTTTCTCCCTCTCACGTGAGGGAGAGGCTCCCCATTTAGTGGAGTTTAACTCCATACGACATAAAAATCTTTTTGGAGTTGAACTCCATTTAAAATTCTTTTGGAGTTTAACTCCACATTTAAAATTCTTTTGGAGTTTAACTCCACAATAAAATTCTTTTTGGAGAGTTTAACTCCACATTAAATATTTTTGGGAGTTCAACTCCATTTAAAATTCTTTTAGAGTTTAACTCCGCAATAAAATCTTTTGGAGTTTAACTCCGCAATAAAAATCTTTTTGGAGTTGAACTCCATTTAAAATTCTTTTGGAGTTTAACTCCACATTTAAAATTCTTTTGGAATTTAACTCCGCAATAAAAATCTTTTTGGAGTTAAACCCCATTTAAAATTCTTTTGGAATTTAACTCCACATTTAAAATCCTTTTGAAGTTTAACTCCACAAAAATATTCTTTTGGAGTTGAACTCCATGTAATTTTTTTTAAAAATTAATTAAAAAATAGTAATAATTAAAAATTAAAAAATTAAAAAAATTAATTTGGAGCCCCCCACGTGAGGAGGAGGCTCCCACCAAATGGGAGCCTTTTCCCTCCCCTCACGTGAGGGGAGGAGGCTCCCATTTAGTGGGAGCCTTCCTCCCCCCCCCTCACGTGAGGGAGGGGGGGTGCAAGCTCCCATTTGGTGGGAGCCTTTCCCCCCACGTGAGGGGGAGGCTCCCACTAAATGAGAGCCGAGCCTTTTTTTAAAATCTTTTTATTTAAAAATAATAAAAAATAAATATAAATAATTTATAAATAATATTTTTATAAAAAAACATTTCTCTAAATATTTATTTATTTTTGTTTTTTTATATAAAAAAAAAATATATATATATATATATCCTTTTTTTTACAAATAGAACAAAACAAAATGAACACGTCCCTATTGTTACGTAAAACACACACACACACACCCCAATGCATCGCATGACCAGTTTGACCCGTCAATCGAAGGTTCTCTCACTCCAAAAGCGAGGGGTAATTAACGGCAGCTTAGTCCACGGCTGCCAGAGATTTGGATCCCCACATTCAATAAACCTCGGCTTGTCCTAGGCAGGGGGAATCTGTAGTACGCCTGACAAGCGCGAGCGTAATCCCATCTCAATGGGGTGACGAAAAACACCCTACAGGGTTAAACCCTAATTTTTGGAGGAATTAAATTCCTATATGTTCTCGTTCTTCTTCTCTCCTCTTTTTTTATAAGTTAATTCTTTTCCCCTAAGTTTTGAATATGCAGAGCAAAATCTCCCCGATGAGAATTAAATTCTCAACTTGTGGGGAGATTTGCTTCTGCAAATCTCAAATGGGGAAAGAACCGAGTTCTTAAATGAAGGGTTAAACTCTTAGATAGGTAAAGGAGAGACAATGTGATCTCTGTTTTTTTTTTTACCTCTGGTTTCAATACGGAAAGTCTTCTTCTTTGAGAATTAAATTCTCTTGTCCTCTCAAGATCTCGCTATACTCTCTTTTTTTTTGCAGAAGTTTCTGTCAAGTTCTCTTTTCTCTCCCTTTCTTCTCTCTGTTTTCCTTTTTATTTATAGAATAAGAGAAAAGATCAACTTGTTATGAAAATCTTTGATTGAGAGATCATGATCAATCCAAAATGATCTCTCGGATCACTTGGTGAATTTTATTCACCATTGGATTTTTAATCCAAAGGCTCTCTGTTTAACAGAGAAGTTTTCTTGTTTATTTAGCAAGATTAATATCTTTTCCTAAGACAGATTTTTTATTCTATCGGATGATCGGTGGGTGATTTAATACTCACCGTTGGATCTTTGATCCGAAAGTCTTCTGTTTAACAGAGAAGATCTTTCTAGTTTGAGAAAGATTAAGGAAAATATTTCCCAAATAGAATTTAATTCTATCTTACCAAAGAGTGCAGCAGAAGAACTCACGTGTTTAACACATGACCCCTAGCATGGGTTTCAGTATGCTTTATTTTCAGCGCATATCAACTCTCACGTGTTTAACACGTGATGCCTGTTTGGCTTGCCAATTATTTGATTGCAGCGCCTATATGCTTTTGCATATAGGTGCTCACGTGTTTAACACGTGAGACTCTTTTAGCCCATTTGTTTTTTTAAACCGCATCGTCTATATGCTTTTGCATATAGGTGTTTACGTGTTTAACACGTGAGACTTTAATAGTGGGGAATTTCCCCTTTTTTCTTTTTTTATGAGGGAACAAATTCCCCCCCGGCGTTACCCTCATGTGGCTTGCACGTGAGTGCAATGCTGTCCACCCTTACAACCGTTGGATTGCCTAGGGGAACGGGGAGATGAACCGCTCCTTATCAAGTCTTATAAATGAGGCGTTTGGCTTTTTAGAGGATCACTGTTTCTTCATCTTCTTCCTTAACCTTTTCTTGAGAATTTAATTCTCTTCTCAGAGCTTAGTTCTCTGTCCACAGATCTTTCAGAGTTAAACTCTGCAAAACCCCTTTTTGGGTAAGAATCTTGAACGACGTTTACCTCTTAGGGAAACCCTTTTTTCCATATTTTTCTCTGGATTTTAAATCCATCACCAGAGTTTTGCTCTAACCCTAAACTGATCTCTTAAAGATCCAAAAACACTGGGGTCTTGAGGGTTGTTAGTTCTCCTCTTAGGGTTTACCCTATCATTGATCTTTGAGAATCCTTGGAATTTAATTCCATTTTCTTTGTCTCCCCATAGTGTGGGTTTCTGGGATTTAATCCCATTATTAAAGGAATTTAATTCCATATCACATAGCTTAGCTCTAAAAGACTCAGAAACTTTTAGAAATTTTATTCCCTGGTGTTCTTGAGCATTTTTTCTTTTTAGGGTTTTAATACCCTTGGCACAGATTTGAATCTGTTGTGCATTTTAACAGAGCTCGTTTTTCGAGGATGTTAGGAGTTATTTAAATTCCATTGTTTATTTGATGAGAATCCTTTTGGATTCTCACAATGATTATCTTGCCTCATCATTGGTGAGCCGCCGTTTGGATTTCGTGGGGCCTACTGGCTTTGTAGTTGTGGACCCATGAACCAAATTCATATATATATATATATATACTTTTATTAATGGGTCCCCCTTTTTTATTAGGTACGATGGCATCACTCCCCTATTTCCCTTACACACGCTCGGAGGCAGCTTTTCCACAGTCGCCGTCAGATGAAGAGGTTATGGCGATAATTAGGGAACATGATAAGGATAATAAAATCCTTCTCTTATAGGGAGTCTGGTACGGTCACATTATCAGAGGCCGTCGTAGTTTTACGTGCGAAGTGCCTGAAGAACCCATCCGCTCGATATCATTGACGGAGCGTCCGCATACTGCTTATGCGGTGGAAGCGGTTAATTGGACCCCTGAGGGCCGGCTTGAGCCATCAACGACAGGAATCCCCAATCAACCCATGATGGCTGTCGACATTTTAGGACGCCGAATATGTCAGGGTGAAGCTCAACCTGAGGGAAGATCTATAAAGTAGGTGTTATCCGCGTCATCCAGTGGGTTATCTTCCCAGGGCCCGGTACATTCTTTCGTCCCAACGCTCACGGCTGCAGAAAGTTGGGCTGTACCAAGCGGTGTATGTGTCACTGTTCTACTATCATGCTCTCCACGTCTGGTGGGTCAAGGCTTTTTTAAACCAATGGAACCTTCCGACGAGTACTTTTCTACTGGGGGACCGCGAAGTCTCTATTTCGCTGGAGGAGTTCCGCAAAATTTCAGGTCTGTCGATCAGGGGAGAACACTATGAAGAATTATTACCTCCCGACGAGTATGTATTCTCTATGGTGCCAGCGGTGCTTGAAGGCTTGACGACCGAAAATACTGTTCGGTACAAGCACCCGAGTCTGATCAAAGTCTTGGGTATTTTTGAGAAACTATTCGCGGCATCAGAAGGGCAAGGTGTCACTTTTGACACTTTCATTGCTTGCTTTCTCCGTGAAGATGTCTTATCCAAGAAAGCTCCGAAATTCGCAAAGGTTAAGGACCCCTTCAGTTTCGGTTTGAAGAAACTGCCGGCCAAAGAAGAAGACCTGCCGCAGTTTTACATTCCAATTTTATCGTCCATGGCCTTTGATGCGATTGCTGCTCCCGGAATGGACGAAGAAACTTTCTTTATCGGCTTCATCAGTCTCTGGCTTAGCTGGTTTGCTATGCCGATGCATCGCCGTTTTATGAGAGCATCCGTCTTCTATCCCGCCCATCGTATAGCCGAAGGAGCGCGATTGGTTGTTGGTGTTGCAGGACTATCACACTTATACCATGGTTTAAGTACTACTGCCAACACTTTCAATCCGGGTGCGGACACCGTGAATTTCTCCCTTCATTACTTCACGTCAT
Source organism: Agapanthus africanus (assembly GCA_030015575.1). NCBI lineage: Eukaryota > Viridiplantae > Streptophyta > Magnoliopsida > Asparagales > Amaryllidaceae > Agapanthus > Agapanthus africanus. The sequence continues at coordinate 887,073,242 of JASDDO010000024.1, read as the reverse complement.
GGATTGAGATACATGTGTTGGGCGTGTTTGCTGCGCATCGACGACCTGATTTCTATGAGTCATACACTTTCCCGTAAGTCATGAGGCTGGTCGACGCTTCTGCTCCTGATTCGACCCAATTAGGGGCTCTGCGCGTACTACTCAATCCGTACTCAAACGAAGGCGGGATGGTTTTCAGTGACAGAGTCCTTTCCGCTCTGGCTGGGCCCATTCAACAGTTGTTCGATTTGTCTGAGAGTGGAGCTCCGGTTTTGAAGCCCAAAGAGATCATGCACTTATATTCAATCAGGCCAGGATACTTAGTGTTCCGCCTAAATAATACTGTTTTCTTCATGCAGTACAATCCGCATTGTTTTGCCCAGCAGCTGGGTTACAACTAGGGCGTCCCCCTCGAAGCCTTTTTAGTCGAGTCCACTCTCTCACTGGAGGTCACTCGCGACGTCATTCACCACTTCATGCGATTGGGTACCAGTTCATTCTTCATGATTCCCGAGCCTGACTATCTTCCGAGGCCCGTGCGATCCTTCAAGGGCTGGTATCGCCACTGGGTTAGTTCCATCATTGCAGAGGAGAGAAGGGTGCTTTTTGAATGTAAAGTTCCCGCTCCCGCTTAAGCCATCAACGCCCCGTTGCGGCCACAGCCGGTTGTTTGCCCTCCTCTAAGGGACAACAGCTCAGTGCTCATTCCTAAAGCCGCACAAGCCGAATCAACCCCCCATACTGCTGGTATGCCGGTACGTACAAGAGCCAGGACAACGACTCCTGATAAAGCACCGGTCGTGGCGCCCCAAAAGGCAGATACCGAAGGTGATGTTGGGCAGCGCCGCGTAAAAGCGCCAAAGGGGAGGAAGCGCCCCACCACTGGTGTTAGCTCAGGCTCTAAAAGGAGAAAGAAACCGGTCACCGGTTTACTCGATGCATTGATTGAGTCCGAGCCTCTTCACGATGAGCCCATATCTATGCATGAACCAGACGACAACCTCCTCTTTCCTGGCACATCTTCCGAGGAAGCCGCTCAATTGGCCGAAGCCTTGAAACGATCGCAAGATGAAAGTGAGAATGTGCACCCCAAGAAGGAAGGCTTTCCCCTTGTCGTTTTCTATGACGTTGATCCGTTATCACCTAGGCTACCAATGGGTCCTCTAACGATGGAAGAAGAATGGGCTCTGAAACAGCCCATCTCGGCCTTTTCTGAAGACGAGTCCGCTCTGAAGACGGGTAGGCATTTGTTATCGATCGAAGCCCGACAAGCGCAATTGATCAAAAAAGAGTAGCGACTCGAGAAGGCCATACTTCAAGCTCCCTGGCGTATTGGTATGCATATATATATATATATATTTACGTCTCTTTTAGTAATTAATTGGTACTACTTTCACCTCAACTTATCTTTATAAAAAATTTGTAGGGCCTTCTGCAGCGGGCGTAGTCTTGAGCCCAGATAGCGCCTTGAAGCCTCCGGTGATAGTTTCTATTTCTCCAGTGGAGACTGCTATCCCGACTATAGATCCCATGAATATCTCCAGTGACGCACCGGAGGGTGTAGAGGAGATCACCGAAGCTGTCATCCGTGCCTTGGAGCCCCCGATGATGGCCTCTGTTCCTCCAACAGTGGTTGCCACATTGGTGATAGATTCAATGGATATCTCCAGTGACGCACCAAAGGGTGTAGAGGAGATCACCGAAGCTGACATCCCTCCAGTTCAAAGCGGACAAAGTATCGAAGGTGATCTTATATACATCTATTTTTCTTTAACGACCCTTCCATATGTCTGAACCTTTCTTTCTCTCAGAATTGCGGGAACTGGCGTCCTCTATTGTGGATCTTTCTCCGAAGAAAACTTTCCAGCGTTTACTTGACATGGCAGCCACGCAAGCGATACCTCCATAGAGCACAGTCCTTTCTTCTGGTCAAGGTTGGTATTCTTTTGCCTTTTCGTTTTATATTTTCATAATGATGCTGATGCGCCCTTTATTTAAACCGCAGTCCTAGAAGCTGACGACAAGGTTGAAGTTCTTGATGGACCAGGGGATCTCTCAAATCCGCTTTCCGTGGGTAAGTGACGCTTTAGCATTGGCGTTCTTTTACTTGTTCTATGTTTAGAAAGGCAACTAACCATACATGTATGCTTACAGCTTTGCCAATCCTGACCCCATTGGAATCCTGGATTTCCATGCCATTAGGCCCTTACGCCCGACGCGTGTTTGAGAGGATGGCAAAACAAAGCATTCATTCGCTGGCGACTCTTATTGAAGATCTTCGTGCTGGTACCTCCATTACGGCCGAAGAATTCGCTGTTGAAGCCAATGCTTTCTTGTCTGTTCTTGCCACCTATCATGACGAGGCGCTGGTGCGTACTTGGGTCTAGTACTGTCGTCAAGTTGAGGCTTCCCTACATAGGGTTGAACGCATACGCCTTCCCTTCGACATTTCGTCAGTAAAGGCCAGCCTACGTAGATAGATTGACCGATGTGCAGCCAATCTCCAGTCATGTGAGAAAAGGCTCAACCGAAAGTTTTCGGCGATGGAACTGGCTTCAAAATCTTTAGGGGAACTTCAAGCCCAACTCAGCGCCAAGACTACTCATGCTTGTGAAATTTGGCGAGTTCTTTTGGAGGACATTACGGAGGTGGTGGGTCTTGATAAAGCCGTTATTTTTACACGCAAGATGGTCGAGGCTCATAAAGCTGCCGAGAAAGAGCTTGAAAGTCGATTTTCTTTATATCAGAATCAACAGGCACATGCAGGGACTTAGCTCACGACGTTGATAGAGCTTGAAGCGAAAGTCCGGCAGAAGAATGACGAACTTGCCGGCTTATTGAAACGCCCACCAGCTTAGAAACTTTTATCGCTGTATATTTTCTTCTTTTGTTCTTTTGTATCTTGTATTCATTTTGATTTATGAATAAAAGACATATTTCATTTCATACTTGCGCTTCTCTGTCTTGACTTGACGTAAAGTAGTTTATGTACTCATTTCGGAGTTTGTAGTTTATTCACTCGTTTCGGAGTTTCTAGTTTATGTATTCATTTCAGAGTTTGTAGTTTATTCACTCGTTCCGGAGTTTCTAGTTTATATACTCATTCCGGAGTTTGTAGTTTATTCACTCGTTCCGGAGTTTCTAGTTTATGTACTCATTTCGAAGTTTATTTAGTTTACCTCCCTGGGGTTTACAGGCAAACTTGTCCTAACGTTGCATATAAATAACTTCCATTCTTTGCGACAGAGATCCATTAGTTTTTTTTGGTACTAGGGCTTTGGTCCGTGGTATCGTCGCGTTGGCTGATGTATTCCTCGATATGTGGTCTTTAAGCCGTTGTTCGAGTAGCCCCACGAATGTCGTGTCTCTGATCCTTTCGGGGGCTGGACAAGACGTCTTCAAGCAATCTCCTTAGGCTATATGACCGTCGGAAGAGCAAGCATTAGGAATTTGCCATGTCGCTTTTTACTTGAGGTTAGGCCCAATTTGGAGCTCCGATGAGTCATAACCACTCCGCGCTGGTGTGGGATGATCTCCGATAGTCTCTTAGGTTTTATATAAGTTGCCGTCAAGACCCTGAAGCTAGGAATATGCCGTTGCATCATTTTGTTTGATGATGCCGTGCCATTTCTTTGCTGAAGTAGGGTAGACATCTGTAGGACCTTTATACTGTATGTATTGCAGTTGAAGTCCGGAGCTAGGAATATGCCTTTGCTCCAATTTAATTTGGCTCGTTGGAGCTTTGTTGACGTCATATCTGCACCCTGATGGAATGAGAAGGTACGCCGGAGTAGTCTTTAGGATGTATATGTACCGTCAAGACTTGGAGCTAGGATTTTGCCATTGCTCCTTTTTGATTTAGCTATTTGGAGCCTTGTTGACGTCACGTCTGCACTCTGATGGAATGAGAAGGTACGGCGGGGTGGCCTTTAGGTTGTATATGAACCGTCAAGACTTGGAGTTAGGAAATTGCCATTGCTCCATTTTGATTTGGCTCGTTGAAGCTTTGTTGACGTCACGTCTGCACCCTGATGGAATGAGAAGGTACGCCGGAGTAGTCTTTAGGATGTTTACGTACTGTCAAGACTTAGAGCTAGGATTTTTCCATTGCTCCTTTTTGATTTAGCTATTTGGAGCCTTTTTGACGTCACGTCTGCACTCTGATGGAATGAGAAGGTACGTCGGGGTAGCCTTTAGGTTGTATATGAATCGTCAAGACTTGGAGCTAGGAGTTTGCCATTGCTCCATTTTGATTTGGCTCGTTGGAGCTTTGTTAACATTACATCTGCACCGAGAAGGAACGTCAGGCTGGAGCTAGAATTTTGCCGTCACTCCATTTTTGATATGACCCTTGGGTCTTTGATGACGTTGCGTCTGCATCGAGGAGGAACGCTGGGCTGGAGTTAGGAATATGCCGTTGCTCCACTTTGTTCGACTGTCACGACCCGAAATATTAGCTCGTGACCATCACTTAAATCACGCAACGTCTAAAAGCGTAACGTAATTCAAGTAAGCTGAAACCCAGAAATCTAAACCTTTTTAAGAAAATAAAAGAGATGAAGTTTTGAAATAAATGTATAATGAAATCAAGTTTTCTTACATGCATAGAAAAGGAACATAAATAATGCAAGTGAAATTTATTAGTTTGAAAACATGCTTCGTCTTTTAAAATTTGGGCAGCACCTCCTTTGTATATTTTGATCCAAAACCACAATACATAATAAAGACAAAGGCATCCTCAAGCGGGAGCAGCTCTTCGCCAAACGGCGGATCACAACCACACAAGACAGTATATATAAGTATGCGACGCCCAACGGCGAAGTTCACCACGAAAGATAAATAAACAAGCAAGACATCAAAACCACAAGTAGCGGAATACCCCTCGCTCTAAGTCTCGCTAAGTCTCATTACTTATACAATTACTAGTTTTGACTGATGGAGTTGACTAGATACAATATGAAATATAAATACAAGAGTGTGTACGATACAAATGTCCCACCTACCAAAGCAATCACCCGAAAGCAACTGTGTGCCAGCGATGCCGCTACTGATCCATGCGGTCAACCTGTAAGAACTGTGGCACAACGGGGGTGAGTTGCCAACTCGTGAGTAGAAAAACATCTACAAGTAGAAATCGAATAAACAACGACTCCTAGGTCAACTATATCATAAAGGTAATACTATGATATCTAGGGTGACCGTATCTATATATGTGCCAACACAAATATCAATGTCTATCCGCATGTGGATATCATCCAACAATATAATCAATGTATGTATGCATGTGGATCTCGTCCAACCATATCATCAATGTATGTATGCAAGTGGATCCCGTCCACGTGTCAACCAATGACACAACAATATCATGCATGTAAATATCATAAAAGCATGTGCATGGAAGTATGAGGATATAAATCAACGTGTGTCCATCGCGACATATCAAAATTATGGAACCTGGGTGTCCAGCATCGACACTCGAAAACATCATGAAACCCGTGTCCAACATCGACACGTAAATCCTCATATCTCGGGCTCTGTCAGTCCGGATCGGCCCATATCATCTCTCGACTCCGGTCGGTATCCTCCGGATATCCGCCGAGCCCAAATACTATCACCGGTAGGTAGTAGTCCCTCTACTAGGCTCACCGTCTACTGCACAGCAATCCGTTCTCGCCCCGGGGTACCATACCGGGTCTACCATGTACCCGCAATCGGCCTCATCCAGCTCCTCGAATCGGGTTTCACATGTTATACGTCTCAGAACCGAGAAAACGCATGATGGACGCACTGAAATATCATATCAAGAGAAACCGGGTTTTTAAAACAGTACATGCTTTCTTTTGAAATAGCCACGGTTCTCAAATCCAAAAATCTCAGGAAAACACCATATCTCAATGCGTGTAATCATAAAGCATGATGTATGCGATATATAACAGAAATGTAAGCATATCCGTATATCATGCAACATGGAACAGTAATATGCACATATCGAGGGAAAACCGCTCTTTTAAATGAATCCAGTTTTTAAAATATATCATGCGGTTCCCAAATCTCCAAAATCGAATGCAATATCATATAAAGGTGCATATGTGTATGTACGTAAGTATAGACGTACAAATGTGTATGTCCGCAAGTATGGGTGTACAATATGTATGTACGCAAGTATGGATGTACAATATGTATGTGCGCAAGTATGGGTGTACAATCTGTATATGCACCAATATGGATGTACAAGTGGTATATACGCAAGTATGGGTGTACAATATGTATGTGCGCCAATATGGATGTACAAGTGGTATATACGCAAGCATGGATGTAAAATATGTATGTGCGTCAATATGGATGTACAAGTGGGTATATACGCAAGCATGGATGTACAATATGTATATGCACCAATATGGATGTACAAGTGAGTATATACGCAAGTATGAGTGTACAATATGTATATGCACCAATATGGATATACAAGTGGTATATACGCAAGTATGGATGTATAATATGTATGCGAGCCAATATGGATGTACAAGTGGTATATACGCAAGCATGGATGTACAATATGTATGTGCGCCAATATGGATGTACAAGTGGGTATATACGCAAGTATGAGTGTACAATATGTATATGCACCAATATGGATGTACAAGTGGTATATACGCAAGTATGGGTGTACAATATGTATGTGCACCAATAAGGATGTACAAGTGGGTATATGCGCAAGTATGAGTGTACAATATGTATGCACCAATAAGGATGTACAAGTGGGTATATACGCAAGTATGAGTGTACAATATGTATATGCACCAATAAGGATGTACAAGTGGTATATACGCAAGCATGGATGTACAATATGTATGTACGCAAGTAATTTATGCAAAGAGTCATATCAGGATGCAGCAATCCTACTGTGTAGTGATATGGCAATTATCGATGATGAAGTGTGTGAGCCGGCAAATCTGTGTAAGTGTAACATACGCATCATCGATAATGGTGCAGGTGTACTAGCACAGGTATAAGCAATACAATGAGAATAATATGAATGCAGCATAAGGTAAATCATATGCAAATGCTGACGGGTATACGTATCTAACATGACTGAGTCGGTGAATCTATCAATCGGAATCTAGCCACACAACATCACGTATGGTATAATCCATCGTACGTCATCCTCTAGTCAAGGGTATGGATCAAACCTCAAGTCAAACTCATCACGTACGGAAAATCATCGTACGACGACATTAAGCTATCAGGGATCCTATCAACCTTTGCGACAATGAGGAGTACGGACCTAACGTCTCGTACGACATATCACACATGATTCACGACATTCTATATATATCTATATACCTATGTCCCAGGTCATATCCATAACAATCTCGTATCAGGGGACCGGCAAGGTATCAATCACCTCAATCGACTCGCATCCGTATACCAACATATCATCATATCACATGTCAAATCGTATTCTTTTTTCATCATAATTATATCTCACATAAAGTCAAGTTTACATATACATTCTACCTTTACTATAAGCATAAGTATCTAATCTAACATACACATCCGAACCATACAATCAGTTTTTAAAAGGTGCGAATCGTAGTTTTGAAAGTAGGGGTTACGGTGTTTTTAAAGAAAAGATATCATTTGAAAATCCGTAACGTCCCTCAAGATATCTGTTTAAAAGATGCATACGATTCTTCAGTTTGGAAATAGGTATGGTTCGGATGACACATCTACGTCGACTATCTAGTCTTATAGTACTCTAAACGGCAATATCATCAAATATCATCCTCAAATCCCGTCATCACATACTAGTCGTATCATATTACTTTTAACTATCCTTAGTTTCTAATATGGTTTCTCTAACTACCTTTTTACTCTATCTATAGTTTTCTATTAAAGGTTTCATTAACCATAATCTATATATAAATCGGTTTCCATCAAAGTGTGCGGGGGTGCCATACGCCATTCACCCGACCTCCCCCGTAGATATAGATCTACTCACCGTGATTCTCGATTACTGAAGTCGATGATGCCATGCTCCGTTACCTCGGAATCCACGCGAGGGTACCTACAATAATAAACAATCGCAATCGCTATTAACATCAAGTCCAGAAACCAAAACGGCACACGGATTGCCTATAGGTCAGAACCTATAGCCCACGCGTGCAAAAACGACTAAACAACCCTTGTTGTTGATGTACAAACATCCAACAACCAAATACAAATCCAAATATCAAAACCTAGCATTCAAAATACGGAAAACATATCCAAAAATCACACCAAAATGTGCCCAGATTTTGACTCAGGCCAAAAGGAGTTGCACAAACAAGTCTAGGGTGTAGTACAAGGTGTATTTGACATACTGAACCAACATAGACCCCAAATTCCCTCACCAGGCCGGCCACACACCCCTAAATTCCGGCAAGCTCGGCCCCCACAGCTCCATTGGGCTTCGTCTGGTCAGGGTAGTCTCCTAGTGCCCTAATTTGGTCCCTGGTATTGTTTGGTTGTCTCAGAAATCCCCCGGGTCATCCCAGATTTCCTGTAGGCACGCTAAATGTACCAAAACCGACATGGATCAATTCCTAAATCCGTGTTTTGGTTTCTATACTAAATCCAAGCCCCTGATTTCAATCCCTAAGGTCTTGTACAGCCACTACACATCACCAATTCCACTTAATAACCCCAAACCCTTCTCTAGAAATTCCCAAGTTCACAAATCCACCATCAAACCAATTCTAAACTAAAACTAGAATAGAAAGAAGCTTAAAACTAACTAAATGGAAGAAGTTATACCTCATTTAGGCCACTTTAGATAGCCCTACCTTCCCAATGTCATCAAAATCCCACATTGCTTGTTTAATGTGTAGAGGAAAAGATGGGGATTAATTTTTGTGAAGGGAGTATAAGGTTTTGGGGATTATTTGGAGATGGATCTAGGGTTAGAAGTGGAGGGAAGTGAGGTTGGAGGAAGATGAAGAAGGAGAAGAAAATGAATAATGGTGGAGGGATAATGTGGCTGCCCCCCTCTCTCTTCTTTATTCTCACCCACTCTCTCACTAATTTACCCTTTTGCCTTTTTCTCTTTTTCATTTCTTTTCTCTTTTAAAACCAAATCATATAATACTCATAAAACAACACAAATGCAACAACATGTAACCAAATGCAACATGACATGGTGCACTAGCCACGGAAAACTGTAGAAACACGGATTTGGCTTAATCGCGATTAGCAGTGCACTAATCGAGTTTTTATTTAAACTGCATAAATAAATTTAAAAAAAAAAATCCAAATCCTTTAAATATATTATTAAATGAATAAATCATTTTAATTTCCATTTATTTCACAATTATCGGTATATATTTATACCTTTTTTCGAAAACCCCAATTTCGCAAATCGGGCAGTTTTCGGGAAATATATTATTTTAATATTAAATTCCAAAAATAATATTTTATATTTTCTGAAATGTTATATCGACCCTTGGGTCTTTGTTGACGTTGCATCTGTATCCTGCTGGAATGAGAAGAACGTCGAGCTGATTTCTATGTTATAGATGTTGCCATCAAGATTTGGTTCTCCCTTCGACGGAGCTTGGTGGGAAAATATTGTTCCCTTTCTTTCATTTGTGCCCATGGATTGTATACAGGGATTGGTGTAGACTCACCTGCAGGGCAAAAAGGTTTCGTTTTCATTTTTTTATTTCTTTCCGCGATACTCTTTTCAGCTTTTGATATCATGAAAGTTGCGATTGCCCAATCATTTCGGCTATTTTCGCGGTACCCCATCATTTCAACTATTTTCTTTTATTTTTTTACTCGCTGCTTTTTATTGCGAGTTGCCCAAACATTTCGGCTATTTTTATATGCATATTTTTACTCGCTGATTTTTATTGTGAGTTGCCCCATCATTTCGGCTATTCCATATGCATATTTTTGTTTACTACTCGCTGCTGTTTTTATTGCGAGTTTAGGATCTGATACCAACCTTGGCATCAACATCGCTATGACCGGAATGTTTCCAGGTGCGAATCATCATTTGCCGTGAAAGGACTTGGAGTTTGACACCTGTTTAGGCATAATCATCGCTACAACTGGAATGTTGCCAGGACCGAATCATCATTTTTCTTTGTCGATTTGAACAAAAATGGCTTAGCAAACAGGGTTAGGATCCTGTTGACTAAGACTTTTTGACTTTATGAGCCGTAAGGGTCTCAGAAAGGTATTTCTCCCTACAAGTCGTGAGGATCTTGTAGGTGTATATTCTCCTTAGAAGTCGTGAGGACTCCTATGTGGTATTTTCTCTTGCAAGTCGTAAGGATCTTACAAGAGCGTTTTCTTCTTATAAGTCGAGAGGACTTACAAGTGTCGTTCACCATATGTGGATATTTCTTGTCATTGGCGGAACTTGGTGAGAGAGTGTTTATTTATGCCCATGGATTGTATACAAGAGTCAATATTGGACCACTTGTAGGACATGTTGGGGAATATGAGGGCTTAAGAGCAGGTTTAGATCCCCGTAGCTTAAGGCTTTTGAACTATATGAGCCGTGAGGTTCTCATGGGGGAAATTCTCCTTACGAGTCGTAAGGATCTCGTAAGTGTATAAAAACTTTTTTTTACGAGATTGTGCCCTTTCGGATTTTCACAAACTCGCCAGCAGTCCTGCTGTTTTTACTCACGGCGCCCTCTCGGGTTTTCATCCGTGCCGATTTTTCTTGCGGACGTACCATTTTTTTACGAGATTGCATCTTTTCGGGTTTTCACAAACTCGCTGGCAGTCCTGCTGTTTTTACTCACGGCGCCCTCTCGGGTTTTCATCCGTGCCAATTTTGCTTGTGGACATACCTTTTTTTTATGACCCATCTGTTTGTTAGCGGGACTTGGGGGTGACTTCACTGCTGAAGTAGCTGTGTAGCCGATAGGACTTAAGTTGCAACTCTCGCCGTTGAGGCTTCGATTGCAATATAGATCTCAAGGGTGGAGATTTCCGTTTTGGAGACGTGCTAGTTTAGGGACATTCCGGTCCATTATCGCTATTTTTGGGACGAAGTTCTAGTTTAAGGACCTCTCGGTCCGATGTCGCCATATTTGAGGCGAGATTCTAGTTTAAGGACATATCGGTCCGGTATCACCGTTTTTTTTGAGACGAAGTTTTAGTTTAAGGACATCTCGGTCCAATATCGCCATATTTGAGGCGACCGGTTTTCTTTACATACTAGTCAGAGTTTTTGACTCAGGAAGATAGCGAGCGGATACAAGCGTCATCATCTATCATTGACCTAAATCATGACTCGTCAAGCATAGTATTTTTTGAGGAACCGGCCGTTTATTGGCCGGAAGGGTCCTTCGCCATGCATATCTATGAGCAGGTAGGCTCCACCTTGGTAGACTTTGTCTATGATGTACGGGCCTTCATGGTTTGGTTCGAATTTCCCCCGTTTTGCACGATTTGGGATCATTGGTCTTTTGACGACTAGTACGAGTTCGCCTTGGCAGAATGTTCTCAGCCTGGTCAGTCTTTCATATGACCGTGTCATCCTTGCCTTATAAGCATCCAGGTTTTGCTGTGCTATAAGACGAGTTTTGTCGAGGGCATCGAGCTCCTCGAGCCGAAAATGAGCATTTTCTTCATCTGTCAGCTCATATCGAACCGCTACTCGTAGAGAAGGGAGTTCTATTTCCAGGGGAAGCACTGCTTCCGTGCCAAATATCAATGTGTATGGTGTTGTATTCGTAGCTGTTTTGAACGTTGTACGGTATGCCCAAAGAGCCTCTTGCAGCCTTTCATGCCAATTTCTTTTGTTCCTGGCCACCGTTTTCTTTATAATCTTTATCAAGGTCTTGTTGAAAGCTTCAGCTAGACCGTTGGCACGAGGATTATAGACTGATGAGTATTTCCAATCTATCTTATGTTGTTCTGCGAAGCGCTGATTTTATAGCTCCTGTAGGCCGGCCTATTGTCCGAGATAATTCGTCGCGGACTGCCGAACCGGTAGATGACATTGGTTTTGAAGAAATTGAGGATATTCTCCGTCTTCACCTCCCTTAGTAGTACTGCTTCTGCCCACTTAGAAAAGTAATCGGTCGTTGCCAGTATGAACCGATGTCTTTTGGATGATGTTGGTTCAATGGGGCCAATTATATCGGTTCCCCATATTTCGAACGGCCAGCTAGCTACTGTTGGGTGTAACGGGTTCGGATGCTGGTGTATTAAGTCCCCGTGAATTTGGCACGAGTGACACTGCTTCGCATATTCGAGGCAGTCCTGAACATTATGGGCCAATAATATTCCATTCTTTTGATCTTTAGCTTCATCTTTGGCCCAGCTTGGTGAGAATCGTAGAGTCCATCGTGAGTTTCTTGGACGACTCTCTTTGCTTTTTCTGGCCCCAGGCATCTTAGCCACAGACTGTCAAACGATCTCTTATATAGAGTATCATTGACAAGGGCGAAGGACATAGCTCGTTTCATGAGCTGATGTCTAGACGACGCATTTTCAGGCGTTCGTCGAGGTTTGAAGTAGTCTATGAAGACTTCCCTCCAGTCCTTGACCTTTCCTTCGTCCTCTATTTGAAGGGCCACTTGTTCGGTCGTTTCTTTTCCTTCGGATCACTGTTAAGTCTTCCGAGGATATATCTGTTGGCGGGAGGATCCTGCGACTTTGCACGATGATATTTACGTCATCAAGGTCTTCATCGGCTAGTTCCTTAGCTACTTTGGCCAATGCATCCGCCTTGCTGTTTTCCGCCCGCGGTATACTCTCCAGGATATAGGAGGGGATTTGTGTCAGCAGTTGCTGCACTCTTTCGCCGTTCTTTATCAGTTTCGGCTTACACGTCTGATAGTCGCCGTTTACTTGGATAACGATCAGCTGGGAGTCTCCATATATGAGGAGGTGTTTGATTCCCATGTCAATAGCGATCTCAAGACCTGCTATCAAATCTTCATATTCAGCTTCGTTATTAATCCTTGGCTCCGTTAAGGAGAGGGCGTAGCGCAATATTCCTCTTTGTAGAGTCACGAAGATAAGGCCCACCCCGACTTTGATTATGGGAGTGTTTTGCTTTCGCCTCTTCATTGAAGATGCTCCATCGAAGTAGAGCTCCCATCAGGAATCCTTCTCTGCTTCGATTTTTTCGAACGCATGTTCATCCGACAACTCACAATTTAAGGGAAAGTCGGCTGGTATCGGATGCTCTGTGAGAAAGTCGGCGATGGCCTGGCCTTTCACTGCTTTGAGAGGCCGATACGTTATCGAGAACTCCATCATGAGGAGGGCCCATTTGGCAAGTCTTCCCGTTAGTATGGCTCTTGACATCAAATATTTGAGACGATCCACCTTTGATATGATATGGACCTCATGCGCCAAAGCGTAATGCCTGAGCTTCGTTATCGCTAAGATCAATGCCAGGCAATGCTTTTCGATTGGAGAGTAGTTGTTTTCTGCCCCCAGGAGAACTCGACTCAAATAGTACAAAGCTCTCTCCTTTCCCTGATCGTTTTCTTATGCCCATAGCACGTCTAGAGAACCTTCAAGGTCTGTTGTATATAGGATGAGGGGTTTTCCCTTAACTGGAGCGGTCAGCACCGACGGATTTTGTAAGTACCGCTTGATTTCGTCTAGTGCATTTTGGCACTTTTGATCCCATATGAACGGGGTCCCCTTCTTCATTAGATGACTGTAGGGACGACATTTTCCTGAGAGGTTAGCTATGAACCGTCAGATATACGCGAGCTTTACTTGAAGGGATCGCAATTGCTTAAGAGTCCTTGGCGTGGGCATTTCCATAATCGCCTTAATCATTGAAGGGTCAATTTCGATACCCCGGTGTCGTATGATGAATCCCAGGAATTTTCCTGAGGAGACTCCAAACGCGCATTTGAGAGGATTCATCTTCAGATTGTATTTCCGAAGACGTTGGAACACTATGTTTAGATATTCCCAATGTTTCTCATATGATTTTCTTTTCACCACAAGGTCGTCGATGTAGCATTCAACAACCTCATGATTGAGGTCATCAAAGATCTTCGTCATGGCCCTCTGGTAGGTAGCGCCGGCGTTCTTTAGACCGAAGGGCATCACTTTATAGCAGAATATGCCTAGTGGAGTCCGGAAGGCAGTATACTTTTGGTCTTCAGGATGCATTTTTATTTGGTTGTACCCTGAAGATCCATCCATAAAGGAGAAGACCTCATGGGTAGACGTGTTATTGATCATCAGCTCGGTAACGGGTATTGGGAAGTCATCCTTCGAGCAATTTTTGTTGAGGTCCCAAAAGTCCACGCAGATGCGCACCGTCCTATTTTTCTTCATCACCGGAATGATGTTAGCGATCCAGTCGGGATATTGAACTTCTTGGATGAAGCCGGAGTCGATTAGTTTCTTGACTTCAGTGTTGATACCCATCTCAAGTTCAAGCCGCATTCTTCTTAGCGCCTGTTTGACTGCCTTTATGTCCGACGATATGGCCAGTTTATGTACTGCTACTTTTGGATCTAATCCCGGCATCTCGGAATAGTTCCATGCGAAGCAGTCTTTATACTGCATGAGCAGGTCCTTTACAATGGCTACCTGTTTTCTAGACAGCAGCTCACTGACGAACGTTGGCCTCGGATCGTCTTCAGTCCCTAAGTCAATTTTCTTTAGATTGTCCGCCGTAGTGTGTATCCCGTCTTCCAGCTCTTTTGGTGCCGGTGGAAATTCTGAGATCACCTCATCATCGTCTTCATTTGTGAAGCACTTGAAAAGGTCATCCATAACCTTGTGCCCTTCCTCCTTCGAGAGTGTGACCATATAGCAGGTACGGGTTCGCTTCCATTCTTGATGTTGAGCTGGTCCTATCCACGCGGTATAGGTTTTTTTGGCTCATGCTTTTATGGCGGGGTTACCCTTCAGCTGTCGGATAAAGCGAACCTGCCTTATCGATATTGGTCTTCTACCAAGTCTTTGAAGGTGAAGCAGTCTTCAAGGGGATGACCTATTGCTTGGTGATAGGATCAATAATCCGGATGATGGACATCGTTTATTTGTTCGTGTTAGTTATATGTATGCCCTAGAGGCCATTACTGTACATTGGATGTATATTGTAGTAGATGCTGGGACATATATAGGAATGACTTTCTTGCTCGACATGATAGTACGCTATCTGGTTGCTCTTTATCTTAACATGTTTACTTTCTGTCTCTCTGATTACATGTTGATAAAGCCCTTAGGATGTGTACTCGACTTCCAGGACTGTGATGTAGATCATACTAGTGGGGCCTGGATAGTCCATGAGTACATCCTTCATTGTTCCTAGTCGAGGGGATATCGAGACGGGGCATCGATATTCCAGAGTAGACTAGCGCATATCTTCTCGACCCATGCGATGGGCGATGGATGATCCCATATCCATTGGTGTTTGACATCGAAGATGGTATGCGGGTGCTCAGTGGAGACTGGGTACACTTAACGGACTCGCCGAGAACTCCCAGATGGTATTATACCTCACGTCAGATGGCAGTTCTCTGGTGACACTGGTATAGCTTAGTTTGTTGACCCGAGATCGTCATAGAGTCTTGTGTGTCTCCCACTGTGCTTTGATTTCCACCCTACCACGGCTCTACTGAGTTGTGCAAACAGGTGGTTTTTGGGTACATTCCCGATTCACATGGAGGCAATGAGCGATAGGAGGGGATTCGTCTCTCCCGGTATTGGGGGTTGATGTTGTGCAATGCTCGACTGGCCATAACAGGAAATCCCTGGCCAGGGTTGCAGTGATATACTGGTAAGAGTTATCAGTAGTTTCACGAATGTTATGGACCTCAAGTCGGCATGACTTATCGAGCTATTGGGGTCTGACGTTTACCACCCCTAGGCGAGATATGCGACATATCAGACGAACAGACCGGACTGTACGGTAAGTGTTACTGGTTGGATTCACAGGAGTATGAGCGGGCTTGCTCGTCGATCTTCTGATC
The DNA here is from genome assembly GCA_030015575.1 of Agapanthus africanus. Lineage (NCBI taxonomy): Eukaryota > Viridiplantae > Streptophyta > Magnoliopsida > Asparagales > Amaryllidaceae > Agapanthus > Agapanthus africanus. The sequence goes on along the minus strand of JASDDO010000024.1, from coordinate 887,057,304 downwards.
GCTCAATACCCGGGTGGCCGTTACGTTTAGCAGACCGCTTGCGGCTTGTGGGTGTTTGATATGATCAACATCTGCTGCCGGCGTATTGACGAGTCTTTAGAGTCCTACACAGAGGTTTTCTGGCTCAAGCGAAACGAAATAGGAGCGCATATGAGATATGTGCGGGACCGAGAATAATTCGGGTATGCGATACCGTATTACATTCTCGCGATCTATGTATCGATTGGTTATATACGATATAACCTAGTTATCGAATCAAGGATTGATTCGATAAGCCGATACATATGATACTAGTCGGTTATATCCGATATGACCGGATCGTTAAATCAAGTGTTGATTTAATGATTTAATGTATAATTATATATTTGATATATTACTTTGCATTAACTAGTATTGGTTCACTTTAAATGGATTTTCTCACTTGATTTGTACATATTGTATATGCGATATAGTTTTGTGCACATGTTTGTATCATGTTTGATGATACATGCTTACTTGGTTAAGTGTAAAGAATCAAACCATGGTTTAAGTTAATGATTAGGGTTTTGATTATTTATTCATTTATCTTTCTTATTTATCCATTTTGGAAAAAGAAAAAGGATAAATGAATGGTTGCTTATTTTGTTTTTTAGTTGAAGATTCTTGAAGTTTTGACTTAGTCTCCTTTTTTGTTCTTATCCTTAACCCTAACCATTCTATTAACCATGGTCTTTTCTCTACACTTAACTAAGGTTAAAAGTATGATAAGATTTAATTCTTATTCATTTTTTTATTATTGAACTTATCATCTTCTTCTTCTTCTTCTTCATCTTCTTCAACAAAAGAAAAGCTTTCTAGTTCAATGGCAACATGAGAAAACAAGTGAGAAATCCAAAACTAAAGTCTACCCACTTTCTATTTCTTCATCCTCTACCTCTTGCCAAGTAGTATAGGGTGTTTCCTTCACAAGTTTTCAAAGCTTGATGAAGTTGGAGCTTGTTCTTACGATACCTCGACGTAGATCATCTTCGGCATCGAACCGACGATCAAGCTCGCCCATTCTTCGATGATACCGATGCTAGAGTCATGGATTCGTTTTGGACAGCGGAGGGACTTCATCACGGAGCCTAGGAGGTGGTGGACCGGATCTACAAAGGTTGTAGTCACTTTCCCTTAGCATTTAATTCGATTACTTGCTTGCTTCGCCTTGATTTCTAGTTAACGATCCGTATTAGGGTTTGTAGGCACCCGTAAAATTTGATTTGTGCATGTTTCATCACTTGTGAGACTTCACTAGAGTGCCTAGGAACCCTACAGTGGTATCAGAGCCTAGCTAGAGCCTTAGGCGAAGTCCCGACGGAATCAGAAGTCCGATCGACCCGAAACCCGACTAGAAAATTGCTCTCTGGACTTTTCTGTAAAATGTGGATTTTTCGAAATTAAAAATATCCAGAAAATTAAGCAGGGTTTAAGAAGAATTACGGTGCAAAATTTTAGTCGTAATTCCATCAATGAACCGCGGAACCGCGGCGTTAGCCCACGTGGCGCGGCGGTTCCGCGGCAACACTGTTGCATCGTTGACCAAAAGTTGCACAGTAATTCTCAGTTTGCTGTGCTCGTTTTCCTGGGAATATTTTAATATTTAATCCAGAGTTTTATTTTCTAGCTTGTATTGGGAACTCTGTATATTCGATCGGACTGTCTAATTTTGTCGGTGTGGCTTTCCGGGTAATTTTAGAATATGTTAAAAAGTTCGACCGGATATAAATACCCACTTCTTCACCTGCCGGGAAATTTCCAATTGTTGGATTTTTCCGTAGTTTAACGACGTTCTAAGTAGTGCAAGTAACGCGATGGACCCTCTAGAAGACAACAAACCTTAACTCGATTATGTGACCGTCTTGAACTGCCCTTTGAACCTTCGGGTTTGGGGCAGTACGGCGTGCCACATGTGAGGCGTTGGCTTGACCCTTCTACGGCTGGACCGTTGGTACTGAGGCACGAACTGAATGTTGTTAGACTTATTTCATGTGTTGATCTGTATCGGGAAAACTTGGGTGTTCGATTGTTCGATCGAAAAGTTTAGCATTTTCTATTTATCCGGAATGTGATACAATAATTAGAATTCACAAATTGTTATGAGATAACGGAATGAATATTATAAACGTAGCAGTTTAGTCTCACTTGATCGGTTGCCACGGAATTTTGATGTGATCAAAAGTCCGTCGCAATCACGTAGCGTACGCGGATACTCGCCGGGTAAACTTAATAGACAGCCTCACTCCATAGCCCCGACCAAGTGACTGTAGGAGAACCCCGTCGCCGAAAGCATCCGTTCGGGTGCTCGCGGCAGCGGTGTTCCGCCTTGGTGCACTTTGTCGACGGCGTCGGGGGTGCGGCCGTCTACTAAAGTTTGCGACGAGTATTCGATCAGAATGTCGGGAATCCTGTTGAATTGCCCGACTTGATATTGAAAAGTGTTTTCGATTTTGAGACTAAAATGCGGGGTTTATAATTGTTAGGCATGCGATGTCTAAGGAATTCATTTGGTCAGGCATGCGATGTCTGGGGTGGTTGCGGATTCCAACTGTTGTAGTTTTACACTTTCTTTTCTGTGACCGTAAGTGTAATATGTGATATCGCCGGTTTCGTTGCTATATGTCAACGACAATTGGGATGCGCATATTTACTTACGTTGATGACATGTGATGTTATGTGTTGCTGGATATGTTATATTGGATCGTCGTGTTTGAATAGCCGGGTTTTTTTTATGTGAGATGAGTGTTTTTCATTTTCATTCATGTAAAAACTTGTATGTAATATTCTTTTATTGGGGCACTTCCAGGTTGCGGATGTTGTCACCATTTGTATATTATTTACTTTTCCGCATTAGGATAGACCCAAGGAGGGGAGCACAAGTAACCGGGTTCTGGGGTCCAGTGGGAGACCAACTCGAGGAGTCGAGTCCGGGTCTCCTAACCCTAGAATTGGTAGGGTTGCTTGCCGCTCTCGTAGGGGTCTAGGGGTGTGGGATTGGCTATTCATCACGACCGTGGAATCCGTGTTTTATACTGGCTCGTATTGAAAACACGGACGTCCTAGTATATCCAATATTTCATATGTTTCTTCTGCTGTGATTTATCTGTGATCATGTGATGTTCTGTGACAGGTATTATATATAGTATATATGATATATTATATAGACGTTGCTTATGTTTTACACCCGCGCTAGCCCTGCCTCGCTCTGGCGTTAGTTACCTAACCTAATGGTGCAGACGGGACATCGAGGCGAATGCGGATGGCATAAGCGTACGTTATATTTATCTGTGATGGTTAGGTGGACTTAAATGATGGGATATTCATTAATGAGATTAATGAAAGAAAATAAACCTAATTGATGTTGTGGAATCAAATTTCAAAAATAAAAACAGGTAGCTACAGTTCTTGCTTTGCATCGCGGTGTTCATTATAGAACATCCTGCACCTTATTCGATGAGGAAAGGACCGAGATCCCTTCACCGGGAGTGACTCCTTTAGCAATAACTGGCAAATGCTACAACCCTCGGTTTGTCTTTGATCGCTTCTATAGTTTCCGGTTTGCACAGTGATATATATGATATATCCCGCACCTCATTCGACGAGGAAAGGGCCGACGATCCTTTCACCGGGAGTGACCCCTTTAGCAAAACTAGAAAAGCCTAAAAAACATTCCATTTAAAAACCATTTGATTCCGCAACGAGATCAAGTTCAAAGCGTTAAAGGTTTTCACAAAAACCAGCCGCAACCCTCCGTCATTTTAGGAAGTAGAGTACTTAGTATTCGTGCTGTGTTTGTTGACCATAGTCAAGGCACAGTGTACGGTAGCTAAGTGATGTCTTCCTACACCGCATATGATGCAATTAGTTAGGACAGTCATGTGGCTTTGTTGACCTTAGCCAAGGGTCATGTGGGTGGGTCTAATTAATCACGAAATGACGGGTAGAACTTGACTAGTACCTATGATTTGTTGACCTTAGCCAAGGTCATAGGTGCTAGGGGTAAAAACCTTTATCGGGAGTTTCAAGTGTTGAAATTTGCAATGAGATTGCATACCTTCTATGTGATAGTTGGATCCCGATACCCACTGCGAGTAATTGTTACTCCTGGGAGAGTTTTGCACTTTGCAATTAGCCGATCAAGTAGGTGTCTAGAAAGGTGTCAACGGGATTATGCCTCTGGGAAAACGAGGTTTACTGTAATTAGGTCCGTGCGAAAGCACGGGGAACCTCCCTTAAAGTACCGACACTGGCCTGGCTGAAAGATTGGCGAACTTGTAGAGTGTAATTAATCCCGGCTAGTCTTTCCTTTTAGGGTTTGAAGGAAGATTTGATAAAAACAGTGGGAGCCATCCTGATTAGATAAAATATATAACCAATCTGATCTTGCAAGAGCGCACGCTGAGTGTTTTCTTCTCTCTCTCTCCAGGTAGCGACCATATCACGCCTTAATCAAGATAATAATACGGATGTATTGACCGAACCCGCTTGTTATACTGAGCTGGGGAACGTTGGTCCCGCTCCAACTTATAATTGTTATAAGACAGAGCAGGAAATTGGGGAATACCAGGTTTCCCGTGCCGCCCAAACGAAGAGAGTGCATGCTGATGCATCATCTTCGGGTGTGTTCATTATACAGAACTGTTTCTCAGTATCCTCCGCATCCTTAGTATGTGATACCGGATCAGGATCCCAGATATGTAAGATGTTACATAGGGCTACAAAAGGGTAGAAAAACTGAGAACGGGTGATAAGTTTCATGAGACAGAAAACGGGGCAAGTGTTGCAGCCAAGTCTGTCGGTCACTGTCACCCTGTATTATAATACATTGATTCTGAACGAATGTTATTAGATACCGAACCTGATATACAAAATCATATCAGTCTCTTTATCAGTAAAGAAGTGATAAAATTTTTTATTGTTGGATAATGTTTTGAACATTTCCTATATCAAAAGTTGATCGGTTCAGGCACGTTATCTAAAAGCATTGAAGTTCTAAATCAAACTACAGTTCCTAGTATACAGAACACGCACAAGAAGAAGAGTTCAGAAATGAACGGATCCTTCTTGTGGTATTGTAGACTAGGTCACATCAATGCGACCCGACTGGCTGAAGTTACATTTTAGATGCATATTTAAATCAGTTTGAATTTACATCTTATGAAACTTGCCAGTCATGTCACAAAGATAAGATGACCATAGCTCTGTTTATTAGAAACAGAGAAAGAGTTAGTAAACTCTTGGGACTGATACATAATGATGTATGTAAAGTCTCCTGTCTACACATGCCAGGACTGGTTCTTTATACTTCATTATATTCTCTGATAATCTCTCAAGATTCAGTCATATGTTCCTGTTGAAACATAAGTCCGAACCTTTTGAGATATTCACAGAATATAAGTTAGAAGTAGAGAACCAAAATACGGGTATAAGTATTATGTCCTTTGATGTGATCAAGGAGGAGAATACTTGAGCATGGAATTCCTGGACTATTCTAAAGGAGAATGAGATTCTCTCTCAGCATTACTCCTCCGAATACACCATAGCACGATGGTATATCGGGGCGGAGCAATCACACCCTATATGATATGGTGTGCTCTATGATGAGTACTACTGAGTTACCTTTTTCCTTTTGGGAGTTATGCACTTGAGAAGATGCATACCTATTGAATAGGGTTCTAATCAAATCAGTTGCCTACCGCTTCATATGTGATATGGAATGGGAAGAACCCATGTCTTAAGTTAGTTAAGATTTGGGGTTGTCCGGCCTATGTCTAAAAGCAAAATCCGGACAAGCTCGAGGCAAGGTCTGTAATGTAGAACTAGAAAGGTTCCAGCTATACAAACTACAGCAGATGATTTGGTAGAACCAAAGGATTCAGTAGATTCCAACGAACCTCAGCCTCTCCGCCGATCTAGTAAGGTTCCTCACCCACCTGAGAGATACTTCGGTTTCTCTATGACAGTGGGAGCGAGGATTGCATCATGAGATGATGACCCAACTAGTTTCGAGCTGGCCATCAGGAGTGTGACTCTGTAAGAATGGCTGGATGCTTAGCGATCTGAGATGGAATCCATATACACCAGCAAAGTATGGACTTTGGTTGCTATATTTGAAGGGTTAAATCCCCATCAGGAGCAAGTATATCTTGAGAAGATTACTTGGTGTAGATGGAAAAGTTGAGACTTTCGAAGCTAGGCTTATTAAAGGTTTTAGTCATCAACCAGGCATGGATAATGATGAAACCTTTTCCAAGTGACTATGCTTAAGTCCATCCAGATCCTACTTGCCACGGCTACATACCATGACTGCGATATCTGGTGGTTGGGTGCCCTGACTGCTTTTCTAAATACTGATTTAAAAGAGAACGTCTATAAGAACACAGCCAGAGGTCTTCGTAAACAGTGGGAGCAGCGGAAACGTGTGCAAGTTGCTTTACATAATGAAGCAGGCATCACGGAGTTGGAATGTCTGTTTTGATGTGATAGTCAAAGTATTTGACTTCATCAAAATGGTAGACGAACCTTGTATATACAAAAAGGTAGTAGAGAGTAAGGTGGTCATCTTCGTATTGTACGTAGACAACACACTCTTGATAGGAAAAGAGTTTCCTATACTACGATCGGTCAATCTCCTATTATCACTAGGATTCCCCAAATAGGATCAAAGTGATACCTCCTAAATCCTGAGTTTTCATCTATGAAATAGATGTAATTGGATGCTAGGATTCTCACTAGATGTAGTGAGATGGTATCAATCGATCCTGGGGTGAATCACTGGAAGAGTTCCAGGGTGATAAAGACGACTGAATGTCAGTCACAGGCACTGTCTTTACCCTTAGTAAAGGAACGGTATGTTGGAAGAGTTCCAAGCTAGATACCGTGGCAAACTAGACGATAAAGGCTGGTAACATCGCTATTGAAGATACTACCAAAGAGGAAGTTTGGGTGTATATTGGTTCATAAGATGAACTAGGTTCCTGCCATTGTATGACAATGGAAGTATGGCTTTGGCCCTGGAACCCTGGTCCCATCAGTGACCCAGACATATTCTGAGGCAGCATCACCTGATCATGGAGATAGTTGATCTCCAGGGTGATCGAGGTTAGGAAAGTAGACTCAGAGGACAACACGGCGGATCCACTCACGAAGGCCTTTTTCCCAAAGAGAGACTTTTAGGGGATGGTTGAGTATGTGATACTGCAACCACTGCTACAGATGGCCCTAGTGCAAGTGGGAGATTGTTAGTTATATGTATGCCCTAGAGGCCATTACTGTACATTGGATGTATATTGTAGTGGATGCTGGGACATATATAGGAATGACTTTCTTGCTCGACATGATAGTACGCTATCTGGTTGCTCTTTATCTTAACATGTATACTTTCTGTCTCTCTGATTACATGTTGATAAAGCCCTTAGGATGTGTACTCGACTTCCAGGACTGTGATGTAGATCATACTAGTGGGGCCTGGATAGTCCATGAGTACATCCTTCATTGTTCCTAGTCGAGGGGATATCGAGACGGGGCATCGATATTCCAGAGTAGACTAGCGCATATCTTCTCGACCCATGCGATGGGCGATGGATGATCCCATATCCATTGGTGTTTGACATCGAAGATGGTATGCGGGTGCTCAGTGGAGACTGGGTACACTGAACGGACTCGCCGAGAACTCCCAGATGGTATTATACCTCACGTCAGATGGCAGTTCTCTGGTGACACTGGTACAGCTTAGTCTGTTGAACCAAGATCGTCATAGAGTCTTGTGTGTCTCCCACTGTGCTTTGATTTCCACCCTACCACGGCTCTACTGAGTTGTGCAAACAGGTGGTTTTTGGGTACAGTCCCGATTCACATGGAGGCAATGAGCGATAGGAGGGGATTCGTCTCTCCCGGTATTGGGGGTTGATGTTGTGCAATGCTCGACTGGACATAACAGGAAATCCCTGGCCAGGGTTGCAGTGATATACTGGTAAGAGTTATCAGTAGTTTCACGAATGTTATGGACCTCAAGTCGGCATGACTTATCGAGCTATTGGGGTCTGACGTTTACCACCCCTAGGCGAGATATGCGACATATCAGACGAACAGACCGGACTGTACGGTAAGTGTTACTGGTTGGATTCACAGGAGTGTGAGCGGGCTTGCTCGTCGATCTTCTGATCGCTCAATACCCGGGTGGCCGTTACGTTTAGCAGACCGCTTGCGGCTTGTGGGTGTTTGATATGATCAACATCTGCTGCCGGCGTATTGACGAGTCTTTAGAGTCCTACACAGAGGTTTCCTGGCTCAAGCGAAACGAAATAGGAGCGCATATGAGATATGTGCGGGACCGAGAATAATTCGGGTATGCGATACCGTATTACATTCTCGCGATCTATGTATCGATTGGTTATATACGATATAACCTAGTTATCAAATCAAGGATTGATTCGATAAGCCGATACATATGATACTAGTCGGTTATATCCGATATGACCGGATCGTTAAATCAAGTGTTGATTTAATGATTTAATGTATAATTATATATTTGATATATTACTTTGCATTAACTAGTATTGGTTCACTTTAAATGGATTTTCTCACTTGATTTGTACACATTGTATATGCGATATAGTTTTGTGCACATGTTTGTATCATGTTTGATGATACATGCTTACTTGGTTAAGTGTAAAGAATCAAACCATGGTTTAAGTTAATGATTAGGGTTTTGATTATTTATTCATTTATCTTTCTTATTTATCCATTTTGGAAAAAGAAAAAGGATAAATGAATGGTTGCTTATTTTGTTTTTTAGTTGAAGATTCTTGAAGTTTTGACTTAGTCTCCTTTTTTGTTCTTATCCTTAACCCTAACCATTCTATTAACCATGGTCTTTTCTCTACACTTAACTAAGGTTAAAAGTATGATAAGATTTAATTCTTATTCATTTTTTTATTATTGAACTTATCATCTTCTTCTTCTTCTTCATCTTCTTCAACAAAAGAAAAGCTTTCTAGTTCAATGGCAACATGAGAAAACAAGTGAGAAATCCAAAACTAAAGTCTACCCACTTCCTATTTCTTCATCCTCTACCTCTTGCCAAGTAGTATAGGGTGTTTCCTTCACAAGTTTTCAAAGCTTGATGAAGTTGGAGCTTATTCTTGCGATACCTCGACGTAGATCATCTTCGGCATCGAACCGACGATCAAGCTCGCCCATTCTTCGATGATACCGATGCTAGAGTCATGGGTTCGTTTTGGACAGTGGAGGGACTTCATCACGGAGCCTAGGAGGTGGTGGACCGGATCTACAAAGGTTGTAGTCACTTTCCCTTAGCATTTAATTCGATTACTTGCTTGCTTCGCCTTGATTTCTAGTTAACGATCCGTATTAGGGTTTGTAGGCACCTGTAAAATTTGATTTGTGCATGTTTCATCACTTGTGAGACTTCACTAGAGTGCCTAGGAACCCTACAGTTCGGGGTGCCGAGACTCCGGAAGCATCATCATTTGGTGCTTCATGACAAGGTTGAATATTTTTCTTGTCTTATCTTGAGGGAAAGAGTATTCCCGACCCATCTTCTTGATAAAGGACGGGTTCCAACCACGTTTTTCTTGATAGCGCGGCTTCCTAGATCTGCCTTGTTGTTTGCGAACGTTGTTTGCGCTCTTTGTCCTGTTTTTGCCTCCATTTCGGGCTTTTTCCTTTTTGCGAGGACATACAACGAGCTGGGGATAGAGGGCATTGTGGTCTTCTTTCTCGGCAGACTGTTGATTGAGGCGCTGCGTCCTAGCCTTTTCATAGATAGCCATTTCGTGGCTGTGGTCGTCCCGAATCTTTTGACAAGTTTCTTGTATTAGCTTGTCAACTTGTTCTTCGAACGATGTATTTGATGTTCTTAGAGCGGGATTTCGCTCTGTTTCAACACCACAGCTATTTAGAAGAGCGTTCTATTCTTCACCGGGGCTATTTATGACGTGGCAGCTGTGGAATCGCTCCCGTTTCTTGGACCGAACGTATCCGAGCCTGGTTGTCTCCATCTTCCCGTTGGGCATCTTTCGCTGGGTCCCAGGGATATCCCAAATCTTTTTGTAGAATTGGGCTTGTCGAACAGTTTGTTCGAGGGTTACACTTTGGCATCTTAACAGCCTTTTCAATCTCTCCGCGTAGTATCTTGGTAGAAGGATTGGTTGAAGCCTCTCAAGTGCAAAATCGGCACCGTGCTAGACTTCTTTCTCTACTCTGGTCTCCGTAGATTGGTAGAAAAGGATCGCCTTTTCGCCTTTTCACCTTTTCGCCTGGGAAGCACGTAAAAAGTCTATAGTTCCTGTACACCGAGCGCATCAAGTTCCTTGTAATGCCGAGGCGGAGCCATTATGATTTGTAAACTCTGGTCGGCTCCAGCAAAGGTTTGCACTGACAGGAGGATTGAGAATACTGCGTTGGTCTCGTCCTCAGAGTCGCTGCCAAAGACCAGAATAGGGGTAGATGGTCCAGGCCTGTTACCTTGGGGTTGTCCCGAGTAGAATATTTCTTCATCTTCCTCGGTATCGCTCCCAAAGATCGGGATGGTGGCGACGGACTTTCATTTATCCTCCGGCTTATGACACCTCTCCGTATCTTCGAAGTCTGGTAGGAAGTACTTTGCGTTTTCAAATTTCCGGACTTCGTGTACCGAGAACGGGTTTAGCTTCCCCGTGACGGTGTATTCCAAACCGTCCTTGAAATACTTCATACACTGATGTTATGTAGAAGGGATGACGTTGTACTCATATAGCCAGGGCCTGCCGAGCAAAGCGTTATAGCAAGTCTTAGTGTCAATGACGTGAAATTTGATGCCAGTGACGATAAATCCGAAGCGTAACGTCAATATTACGGACCCCAGCGTCCGAGACGACTGTGAATCAAACTCGGAGATGGTAATTTTGTTTCGGGCTAAGTGCCGAACGTTCATGCAAATCTCCTTCAGCACTTTCACGTTGAGAAGATTGACGGAGGATCCGTTGTCGACAAGGATTTTGCCTATCTTGATGTCGTGGCAGTACCCGGTGACGTATAACGGGCGATTATGCTCGCACGTTCCTAGGAGGAGATCTTCATCGCTGAATGTAATATCAGTTGTGTGCACCTCTGCCAGCTCGTCATTCATCTTCTCTTTTGCGAGGAAAGTTTGGAACTGATTAGGCTCTTGTAATGCCTTAATCAGACAATCTCGTGCCCCTTTGGACAGGAGGAGAGCATCCAATATGCTCAATTATGAGGGCATTTTCCTCAGATGTGCTAGGACATTGTAATCCACCTTGTTTTTCTTAGGCGGGTCCCTTGCAGCGAGTTCTTTGACAACTCCACCGTTAAGGGTGATTTCTTCAGGGATTTTTTCTTTCCCTTTGTCTCTTTGGCTCGAACCTTTGTTTGTAGGTCTGAGGTTCTTTTCAGGAAACATGCAATTACGTAGCTGAATGCTCCCACAGTTCTTCTCCCCCTCTTCTTTTTCGGTGGTGGAGTTTTTGAAGAGAGAGCTGAGGATCATTTCGTCCTTAGAGTCGCTCCCGAAGGTAAGAATCTGGGATTTATCCCCTTCCGAACTGGTATCTGTTTACCGCCGAAAGATGCGACCGGGACGTTGGTACTTCTGGCCTGAATTTTGAGGGCAGATACTATTTGGTTTTATCCATCTACCTCTCCGAAGATGCCAAGTAGATTTATGGAACCATATATCGGAGGTTTAGACGGATGCGGCCGTTGTAGCAGACTTCGTCAGATTCCCCCTCATTGTGAGGGGTTTTTGATTGTGGGGACGCTCTTCTCTGCAGGCGCAAGCCTCTGCAGTTAATTACGCTACTGCATCGCGGTAACCACTTTCTCCTTCTCCAGATGTTCACTTCGTGTCGTGTGTGTTTATTTTATTTTTGGTTGCCCGTAGATTGTATACGGAGACTAATTTATGTTGTCGCCCGTAGGGCGTGGATTAGTCCAAATCCGTATTTTCTTAGATTTGGGTTTAGGTTGGTTTAAGGATCGTTAATCTCATTTGAGATTAAGATCAACTTAAATGTTTGTTGAGAATATATTAGTCTAAGTTTTAAACTAAGATCTACTCGACAAGGTTTTAGGATCATTTAGATCCAAAGAAAGAGCATTTGAGCTCTATCGCTTTAGTTTAGGGACATTGCGGTCCATAAGTTTAAGGACATCATAGTCCATGAGTTTCAGGACATCATAGTCCGTAAGGTTTAGTTTTAGGGACGTTGCGGTCCATTGTAGTTTAAGGACACCATAGTCCGTGGAATTTAGTTTTTAGGGACGTTGCGGTCCGCAATTTAGTTTTAAGGACGTTGCGGTCCATCGTTAGTTTAAGGACATTACGGTCCATAGATCACCATCTTTGATGAGAGGGTTTAGTTTAAGGACATTATGGTCCATAGTTAGTTTAAGGACATTACAGTCCATAGTTAGTTTAAGGACAGTATGGTCCATAGTTGGGATGTATCCATGGGTTTGGAAATGTACCAAAAAGTTGTTGGTTATCGGGACCCGCCACCTCCCTGAAGACGTTGAAGAATTAAAACGACATGTATCAGAGGTGTGGAGAGATGTACCCTTAAACCAAATGACAGATGGGATGAACATTACTTTGAATGCCATCTGAGATCAATTTTGAAAGACCTGGGTATAATTGGAGCTCGGTTGAAAAAGGGTGTTGGCTTTGGGAGACTTGGCTGATTTGGGCTCAGGTTAGCCTCTCATAGTGTTAAACACTAGTATATGCTCAGCGCTCACATGAGGTCACGTGAGGCGCTTGAAGTAGTGTTAAACACTAAGAATTGAGGCGCTCACGTGGGGTCACGTGAGGCGCTTAGAGTTGGGCGCTACCTCTTTTATTCTCTTACTCTTTTATAAGTGCCAAGCACTGTTAGGGGGTCACGTGGGATCACGTGAGCGTCCAAAATAGGATTTATTTCCTTTTCTCTTTTATAAGTGCTGAGCACTTCTCAGGGGTCACGTGAGGCGCCCAAAATAGGGTTTATTCCCTTTTCTCTTTTATAAGTGCTGAGCACTTCTCAGGGGTCACGTGGGGTCACGTGAGGCGCCCAAGATAGGGTTTATTCCCTTTTCTCTTTCATAAGTGCTGAGCACTTCTCAGGGGTCACGTGGGGTCATGTGAAGCGATCTCAATTGTTCTCTTTTTATTCAAGTACTAATCTTTTCTTTACGTGCATGGAAATCTTGAGTTTTGGGACGTTCGATCCCTTTGTTTTATAAGAATTAAATTCTTTTATAGGGTTAAATCCTATTTTTGTTAGAGGAATTAAATTCCTATATGTTCTCGTAAGAATGAAATTCTTTGAACATAGTTCTTTCCCCTAGGTTTAAATCTATATAACAGAATCTCCCCGATAAGAATTAAATTCTCGACTTGTGGGGAGATTTGCTTCTGCAGATCTCAACCAGAGGAAGAACTAAGTTCTTTTTTGAAGAGTTAAACTCTTGTGAAGGTGAAGAAGAGATAAGATGTCATCTGTGTTTTGTTCCTTCTCTTCCTAGGGTTTCTTTTCTCTTTTAGGAGATTTTCTTCTCTCTGGAGAATTAAATTCTCTTTTCTTTTAAGCTTACGAGAGGTTTTTTTCTCTCTATCTTTGTATATCCCTTTTTTCTGTCCCTTTGCTCTTATTTATAGGAGAAAGAAAAGAATCAATTTGTTCAGAAAATCTTTCATAGAGAGGTGTTGATTGATTTTATAATCAACCAAAATGATCTTTTAGATCAATCGGTGAATTTTATTCACCGTTGGATTTTTAATCCAAGGAGCTCTGTTTTACAGAAGATATTTCTCTTGTTTTTAGCAAGATTCGGAAAATATTTCCCCGTACAGAATCTTTTTCTGTGGATTGGTGATTTTTAATCACCATTGGATTTTTAATCCAACGGTGCTCTGTTTCATAGAGCGTAATCTTTCTTGTTTAGAAAGATCTAAGGAAATATTTTCCAAAATAGTGCTTTTGATCCCTTTTATTTAGAATTTAATTCTATCGGCTCGGAAGGCATAGGAGCCATCACGTGTAGCACGTGACCCTTCACAGAATTAACTTGGTTTGTTTGTATGCAGCAGTCCAAACAAAGGGAAGGCATCACGTGGTAACACATGAACTTCTTTGCTCTTTGTTTGTTTTATAACTGGGTCCAACACGTTTTGTGTAAAAGACGATCACATGCTTGCACGTGAGGCTTTAATTGCCGCTTACTAAGTGGAGCCGCTCACTCTGTATACATACGCATCACGTGCTTGCACATGATGTTCAACTAGCGGGAAGTTTTTCCTTTCCCTCTTTGAGTCTCTTGACAAGGGATCGATGATCACGTGCTTACACGTGATGCTTCCATTAGTGGGGAATTTTCCCTTCCCTTTTCTTTCTGAATTTTTATAAGGGAACAAATGCCCCCACAGCGTTGTTCTCACGTGGCTTGCACGTGAGTGCAACGCTGTCACCTTTACAGCCGTTGGATCTGCCTAGGGAACAGGGAAGATGAACCGCTCCCCATCATGTCTTATAAATGCAGGGGTCTCGTCTCTGCAATGCCTCCGTTCCTTCATCTTCTTCCTTCTTTGTTTTCCTTGAGAATTTAATTCTCCTCCTTAGAGCTTAGTTCTCTGCCATTACAAATTTCCAGAGTTTAACTCTGCCAAAACAGAAACCCTTTTTAGGTAAAGCTTTTGAACATCAGAGAACCCTTTTCTTAAAGAAAGCCTCTGGATTTTAAATCCATCATGAGAGCTTTGCTCTCCTCTAGAACCCATCTCTCAGAGATCCAAAGATGTGATTTTTTTTGTAATAACTCTCAATGTCATGGGGTTTTCTGGAATTTAATTCCACCGCATAAAAGGAATTTAATTCCTCACTGAAGAGCTTTGCTCTGAAGATCAATAGGACCCCTCGGGAATTTCCTTCCCTGGTGTTCTTGAGAACATTTTTCATAGGGTTTTACCCTTATTTGGGTAAATTCAAATTTGTTGAGTATTTTATCAGAACTTGCTCTTTATGAGGATGTCAGGAGTTGTTTAAACTCCTGTGTCTGTTTAATGAAAATTTTCTTGATCAGTTTGATCACTAAACTTTCACTGATTTTTCTTTTCAGATACTATGGCCGCTCATCTATATGATCTCGACGAAATTATTTCTTATGGAGACATTCGCGCACAAGGCCGTTGTCAAAACCAGGAGTTTACAAATGCCCAATGCGCTGAGATTATGAGTCGCTTCAATGAATACAACGGTCGACTACATCCTCGTCGCTCTGCTCTTTTGAGGATCATCGTGAGAGCGATTTGGGAAGCACTTCCTGGATTTTACGAAGCCATGCCGCTTAAGGCACTGGATGATATTGAAGACAAGGTGCACTCAGTATATCTAATGGGCCTGATCTCGATGAGGCGGCGAGATAATCTTGTTGATATCTTGCATCAAATTTTCCAACAGACGACGATAATCGCTGCCTATTAGAGGACAGACGACATCAGCGAGGATCCTGACGCTTGCATCCGTGAGAGGATGCACACGAAAATGGTCAGAGAGGCCAGAAGCATTTTAGACGGCCTTACTTCTGAATTTCTCAATCCATGTCCATGATCAAGTGTTTTACCATTGTAAACATTTTCTTTTGTTTTTACACTATGTATAAGTTCTTGGAGTATGAATGACAAAACTTCTTCTTTCCCCCCTTTTTTTATGTTCATATGTATTCTGCATGAGGTGTTGTTATACTGCTGTTGGTGTTCACGTGTTTTGTGCATGAGGTGTTGCTGGGGAGTTTAACTTTGAACTAGTGCCGGCGCTCACGTGTTACGCACGTGGATGCCGTTTTAGTTTTCAAAGGGGATCAATGCGGGTGCTCAGGGGCCATGCACGTGAGACTCTGCTGATGAGATCGTTTCATCTCCCTATTCTGATTCCAATGAGTCACCTCTTTCATTTCCCATGCTCTCCTTTTTTCTATGCCTTGGGAATAGTTCCACCATCCGCAATATTTTCTGTGCATAGCATTGAATGCTTCTCTTTATAACCTGAAGCCATGCTTTTTTTCTTCTCTTCAAAGAGAAAACCATTTAGACCTTAGGGTGGCCATTTTGAGAAACAGACCAAGGGTTATGACTTGCAACCGTCCCCACGCTCGTCGGCAACCATGGGAGGTGCCCGTCGAGGAGACGATTCCTCGCTTTGCTGCGCGGCTAGTGGACCCCCTTCTCACCGACGCCGAATGTGACGCGGTGATGTACGATCTCCTACTTCATAAGGGTTCTCCTCTTCTTATGGGTTCCATTTGGCTCCGGATGGTCTTTTTATCCGTACTTGCCGACATCCCTCCTCATCCGACAGAGATGACCCCAGCGATTCTCGATGTAGCAGAGGACAAGATCGAGTGTTTTCACGTGACACGCTTAATTACCCAGCCTCTGAAGGACCGCTTGATTCATTTACTGAGTCAAATAAGAGCTCGGTGGGCGGCCATCATGTTCGCTTTTGCTGATGAGCATGGTGCTAACCGGTGGGGGGGCGACTCCTCACGAAAACCGTCGCTTCGACGTGTTGGAGAAGGCAGAGAGGGAATTAAAGAACTTTGTATTTTGTTTTGTTAACCCTTGTATCTCCGATCCCATATTTGGTGACCTTTTCTCTGTAGAGTAGTATATTTAAATCGATGTATTTCTCTTATCATTGACCGTTGAATGCTTTTCTGTTGAATTTTTCTGTTCGTCATATATTCGTACGTGCATCTCGCTTGTGTACATGAGCTTTATACTTTACCCATAGGAATTTTCATTAAGTGCGAGCGCTATTGTCGTGTTACCCGCAAATTAGCATGTTTTGGATACCATTTCCATTTAAGCGGGCATATAGTCGCAAATGCATGCTTAATGGAGTGTATACCAAGGACTCTCTTCATTGCCTTACATAGCACATGGTTTGCGCATGTTTTGGGTTGAGTATTTTCGTCGAGTGGAGGATTGCCTACATAATCTCGAGTGTATACGTCTTCCTTCCGAGCTCTTAACTGCCAAGGTGAGCCTGCGGGGGTGGATTGAGCGGTGCGCCGCTAATCTTCAGTCTTGCGGAAAGAGGCTCAACCGGAAATTTCCGGAGAGGGAGCTAGCTTCAAATGCTTTGGGGGAACTTCAAGCTCAACTCACTGCTAAGACCACTCGTGCATACGAATTTTGGCGGGTGCTTCAAGAAGCTATCACGGAGGTGGTAGCTATTGATAAAGCCGTTATCTTTACCCGTGAGATGGTTGAAGCTCATAAGGTTGTTGAAAAGGAGCTTGAGAGTCGGCTTGCCTTGTATCAAGCTCAACAGTCTCAGGCGGAAACTCGTCTCGTGGCAATAACAAAACTTGAAGCCGAGGCCCAGCGGAAGAAGGATGAACTGACGAACTAATTACACCGTCTGCCGGCTTAAAGATTATTTTGTATATTTTCCTTTTCTTGTATTCACTCCTGAATAAGAGAGTATCTTGTATTCATTTTTATTCTTTTTATGACATGTATCTTGTATTCATTTTGAATTCATGAATAAAAGACAAATATATTTTTTTATCTCATGCTTGCATGTAACTCTGGTGAATGTGGCACACATGTATTTTATCTTGATCTTCTTGCAGGGCAGCGATGGTTTAGGAAACAGGGTTAGGATCTGCCGCCTAAGACTTTTCAACTTTATGAGCCGTGAGGGTCTCATAAAGACTTTTCTCCCTACGAGTTGAGAGGATCCCGTAGGTGTATTTTCTCCTTAAGAATCGTGAGGATTCTTAAGTATATGGTCTCTTATAAGTCGTAAGGATCTTACAAGAGAATTTTTCCCCCTTACAAGTCGAGAGGACTCATAAGTGATTGTTTTCCTCTTTGTCGATGTTCGACTTCGGAGAGAGTGGCCCATGCATGGTCCATCTTGACCTCCTGGTAGGGAAGTGATGGCTTAAGAGGCAGGGTTAGGATTTGCCACCTAAGACTTTTCAACTTTATGGGCCGTAAGGGTCTCATAAATAATTTATTCCCTATGAGTCGTGAGGATCCCGTAGGTGTATTTTCTCCTTAGGAGTCGTGAGGATTCCAAAATGCGTTTTCTCTTGAGAGTCGTAAGGATCTCACAAGAGAATTTTCTCCCTTACAAGTCGAGATGACTCGTAAGTGGTTGATGAGTTGACTTGTTTCCGAGTCGAAGCGTTGTTCCGACGAGGAGGTTATTGGCTGACTTGTTTCCGAGACGGAGTTCGTTGGCTGACGTGTTTCCGAGATGGAGGTCGTTGGCTGACGTGTTTCCGAGACGGGTCATTGGCTGACGTGTTTCCGAGACGGAGGTCGGCTGACGTGTTTCCAAGACGGAGGTCGTTGGCTGACGTGTTTCCGAGACGGGTCGTTGGCTGACGTGTTTCCGAGAAGGAGGTCGGCTGACGTGTTTCCGAGACGGAGGTCGTTGGCTGACGTGTTTCCGAGACGGAGGTCGTTGGCTGACGTGTTTCCGAGACGGAGGTCGTTGGCTGACGTGTTTCCGAGACGGAGGTCGTTGGCTGACTTGTTTCCGAGACGGAGGTCATTGGCTGACGTGTTTCCGAGACGGAGCTCATTGGCTGACTTGTTTCCGAGATGGAGGTCATTGGCTGATGTGTTTCCGAGACGGAGGTCATTGGATGACTTTAGGTTGTCTGTGAACCGTAGAGTCTTGGAACTGGGGACTTTGCCGTGGCTCCGATTGGTGGTGTCGCGTCCGTGTCCTGCTGGCATGAGGAGGAACGCCGTTGTTGGTCTTCTGGGATGCAGATGTTGCTGTTGAGATCTGACTTTCCCTTTGACAGAGTTTGTTGGGACATATGGTTCCCTTTTCGTTTATGCCCATGGATTGTATACAGGGGTCAGTATGGACTCACCTGCAGGGCAAAAGTTTCATTCATTCATTTTTTATTCCTTTCCGCGATGCTCTATCTTTTCAGCTTTTTATATCGCGAAAGTCGCGATTGCCCAATCATTTCGGCTATTTTTCGCGGTGCTCAATCATTTCGGCTATTTTTCTTTTCACTCGTTGCTTTTTATTGCGAGTTGCCCAATCATTTCGGCTATTTTTGTATGCATATATTTTAGTTGCTGATTTTTATTGCAAGTTGCCCCATCATTTCGACTGTTTCATATGCATTTCTGGCTCGCTGATTTTTTACTATGAGTTTGGACTTGGAATTTGATACCGATTTAGGAATCAGCATCGCTACAACTGGGATATTGCCAGGAGCGAATCATCATTTGCCTTTGTCGGTTCGAACAAATGTGGCTTAGCAAACAGGGTTAAGATCCTGTCGACTAAGGCTTTTGACTTCATGAGTCGTAAGGGTCTCATAAAGATGTTTCTCCTTACGAGTCGTGAGGATCTTGTAAGTGCGTTTTCTCCTTAAGAATCATGAGGATTCTTAAGTGTATGGTCTCTTATAAGTCGTAAGGATCTTACAAGAGTGCTTTCTCCTTATAAGTCGAGAGGACTTACAAGTGTCGTTCACCATATGAGGATATCCCTCGTCGCTGGTGGGACTCTGTTGGGGGAATGTTTATTTGCGCCCGTGGATTGTATACAAGAGTCAGTATCGAACTTTTTGTAGGACAGTTTGGGGGATATGATGGCTTAAGAACAGGTTCAGATCCATGTAGCTTAAGGCTTTTGAATCCTATGAGCCGTGAGGGTCTCATAAGAGAATTCTCCTTACGAGTCGTGGGGATCTCGCAAGTGCATTTTCTCCATAGGATTCGTGGGGATTCCTATGTGTGTTGCTCCTTCGTGAGTCGTAAGGATCTCACTTAGGTATTTTCTCCTTACAAGGTCGAGAGGGCCTTGCAAGTGCACATGAATTTTTTACGAGTCTGTGTCTTTTCGGGTTTTCACATACTCATCGGTAGCTCTGCTGTTTTTACTCACGGCGCCCTTTCGGGTTTTCATCCGTGCTCATTCTGCTTGTGGACGTACCCTTCTTTTTTTTTGCCGCGTTAGCCTAAGGATACTGCGGCTCATAGTAGTCTAAGGACGTTTCAGTCCGTAGCTAGTTTTAGGATATTTCGGTCTGTTGTTAGTTTTAGGGACATTTCGGTCCGCAGCTAGTTTAAGGACATTACGGTCCCTCGTTAGTTTAAGGACGTTTCGGTCCGTTATTAGTTTAAGCATATCTCGGTCCGCTGTTAGTTTAAGGACATCTCAGTTCGTAGTTAGTTTAGGGACGTTTCGGTCTGTCGTTAGTTTATGAACGTTTCGGTCCATTGTTAGTTTAAGGACATCTCGGTCCGTAGCTAGTTTAAGGACATCTCGGTCCATAGCTAGTTTAAGGACATTACGGTCCGCAGCTAGTTTAAGGACATTACGGTCCCTGGCTAGTTTAAGGACGTTGCGGTCCGCATCTAGTTTAAGGACGTTTCGGTCCGTTGTTGCTTCAAGGCGAAGTTTTGTCGGATATAGAGTTTAGACTCAGGAAGATAGCGAGCGGACATAGGCGTCGTCATCTATCATTGACCTGGGCCGTGACTCGTTAGGCGTAGTATTTTTTCAGGAATCGGCCATTTATTGGCCGAAAGGGTCTTTTGCCATGCATATCTATGAGCAAATAAGCCCCACCTTGGTAGACTTTGTCTATGATGTACGGGCCCTCATAGTTTGGCTCGAATTTCCCCCGTTTGGCACGATTAGGGATCATAGGTCTTTTGATAACTAGCACAAGTTCACCTTAGCGAAATGTTCTCAGCCTAGTTAATCTTTCGTATGAGCGCGTTATCCTTGCTTTGTAAGGTTCTAGGTTTTGCTGCGCCATGAGACGAGTTTCATCGAGGGCGTCTAGCTCTTCAAGTCGAAGATGAGCATTTTCTTCGTCTGTTAGTTCGTAATGAACCGCTACTCGTAAAGAGGGTAGCTTTATCTCCAAGGGGAGCACCGCTTCTGTGCCGAATACCAATGCATACGGCGTTGTATTTGTGGCCGTTTTGAACGTGGTCCGATAAGCCCAGAGAGCTTCATGCAATCTCTCGTGCCAATCTTTTCTGTTTCTGGACACCGTCTTCTTTATGATCTTCGTCAAGGTCTTGTTGAAAGCCTCAGCTAGACCGTTAGCTCGGGGATTATAGACCGAAGAGTATCTCCAGTCTATATTATGCTGCTGTGCGAAGCGACTGATTTTGCGACTTCTGTAGGCCGGCCCGTTATCAGAGATAACTCGTCGCAGAGTGCCGAACCGATAGATGACGTGTGTCTTGAAGAAGTGGAGAATGTTCTCTGTCTTCACTTCTTTTAGCGGTATGGCTTCTGCCCACTTAGAGAAGTAATCGGTTGTCGCCAATATGAACCGATGTCCTCTGGCTGACGCTGGTTCGATGGGCCTAATTATGTCGGTTCCCCACATTTCGAATGACCAGCTAGCCACCGTTGGGTGTAGTGGGTTTGGATGCTGGTGGATTAAGTCTCCATGAATTTGGCACGAGTGGCACTGCTTCGCGTATTCGAGGCAGTCCTGAATCATCGTGGGGGCAATAGTAGCCCATCCTTTTGATCTTCAGCTTCATCTTTGGCCCGTCTTGATGAGAGCCGTAGAGTCCATCGTGTGTTTCTTGGACGACTCTCCTTGATTCTTCCGGTCCTAGGCATCTTAGCCACAGAGAGTCGAACGATCTCTTATATAGAGTATCATTGACGAAGGCGAAAGATAGAGCTCGTTTCATGAGCTGATGTCTTGAGGATGCCTCTTCAGGTGTTCGGCGGGATTTGAAGTAGTCTATAAAGACTTCTCTCCAATCCTTAGCCCTTTCTTGGTCCTCTATTTGCAGGGCTGTCTCCTTGGTCGCTTCCTTTTCTTCAGACGACTCTGGAGATATTTCTGCTGGTGCAAGAACTCGACGGCTTTGTACAATGATCCTTACATCATCGAGGTTTTCGTTAGCCAGTTCTTTAGCGAGTTTAGCTAATGCATCCGCTTTGCTATTTTCCATACGCGGTATGCTTTCTAGGACGTAGGAAGGGACTTGAGTCAGCAGTTGTTGCACTCTCTCGCCGTACTTTACCAACTCTGGTTTGCACGTTTGATAGTCGCCGTTTACTTGACTAACGACCAGTTGGGAGTCTCCGTATATAAGGAGATTTTCGATTCCCATGTCGACAGTGATCTCAAGACCTGCTATCAAAACTTCATATTCAGCTTCGTTGTTTGTCCTTGGCCCTGTTAAGGAAAATGCAAAGCGCATTATCCCTCCTTGCGGAGTTACGAAGATGAGGCCCACCTCGGCTTTGATTATGGGGGTGCTTTGCTTTCGCTTCTTCATGGAAGATGCTCCATCGAAGTATAGTTCCCATCGGGTATCACTCCCTCCTTTATCCCCGTCACCTGTGTCAAACGCGTGTTCGTCTGGAAATTTGCAATTTAGGGGGGAATCGGCAGGTATCAGATGTTCAGCGAGAAAGTCGGCGATGGCCTGGCCTTTTATTGTCTTGAGGGGACGATAGGTTATCGAGAATTCCATCAAGAGGAGGGTCCATTTGGCCAGCCTTCCCGTTAATATGGCCTTTGACATAAGGTATTTGAGGGGGTCCACTTTTGATATGAGATGGACCTCATGCGCCAAAGCATAATGCCGAAGCTTCGTTATCGCGAAGATTAACGCCAGGTAGTGTTTTTCGATGGGGGAGTAGTTGTTTTCTGCCCCCAGGAGAACTAGACTCAAATAGTAGAGGGCTCTCTCTTTCCCTTGGTCATTCTCCTATGCCCACAGCTCGCCTAAGGAACCTTCAAGGGTGGTTGTGTACAGAATGAGAAGCTTTCCCTTGACTGGAGCGGTCAGTACTGGCGGATTCTGCAGGTATTGCTTGATTTCGTCTAGTGCACCCTGGTATTTATGATCCCAAAAGAACGGGGTCCCTTTCTTCATTAGATGACTGTAGGGATGGAATTTTCCGGAGAGATTGGCTATGAACCGCCGGATATACGCGAGCTTTCCTCGTAGAGATCGCAGCTGCTTGAGAGTTCTCGGCGAAGGCATTTCCATGATCGCCTTGATATTTGACGGGTCTATTTCGATGCCCCGGTTTCGGATGATGAACCCCAGGAATTTGCCCGAGGAAACTCCAAACGCGCATTTGAGTGGGTTCATCTTCAGATTGTATTTCCGAAGGCGTTAGAATACTATCTCCAGATGCTCCCAGTGCTCTTCGTACGATTTGCTTTTCACCACGAGGTCATCGATATAGCATTCGACGATTTCATGTATGAGGTCATCGAAAATCTTTGTCATGGCCCTCTGATAGGTAGCGCCGGCGTTCTTCAGGCCGAAAGACATCACTTTGTAGCAGAATATACCCAGGGGAGTCCGGAAAGCGGTATGCTTCTGGTCTTCGGGATGCATCTTTATTTTATTGTACCCTGACGATCCGTCCATGAAGGAGAAAACTTCGTGAGTGGACGTGTTATCTATCATCAACTCGGTAACCGGCACGGGAAAATCATCCTTCGGGCAAGCTTTATTGAGGTCTCGGAAATCCACGCAGATGCGCACCGTTCCATTTTTCTTCATCACTGGGACAATGTTGGCGATCCAGTCGGGGTATTGAACTTCTTGGATGAAGCCGGAGTCGATTAGCTTCTTGACTTCGGCGTTAATACTCATTTCAAGTTCGAGCCGCATTCTTCTTGGTGCTTGTTTGACTGGCTTGACGTCCGGGGATATCGCCAATTTATGTATAGCTATTTCTGGATCTAGTCCCGGCATCTCGGAGTAGTTCCAAGTGAAGCAGTCTTTATACTGCATGAGCACATCTTTTAGCGTAGCCACCTGTTCTTTAGACAGCAGCTCACTGGCGAACGTTGGCCGTGGGTCGTTAGCCGTCCCCTAGTCGATTTTTTTCAGGTTGTCCACTGTGGTGTGTATCCCATCTTCCAATTCTTTTGGCGCTGGTGGAAATTCTAAGATCACCTCGTCTTCATCCTCATTTTCGAAGCACCAGGAGAGGTCATCCATGTTCTCGGGCACTCCTTCTTCTGACAGCGTTATCACGTGGCAGGTACGAGATCGTTTCCAAGACCGATGTTGATCTGGTTCTATTCTCGCCATTTACGTTGCTTTTGGAACATGCCTTTGCTGTGGGGCTACCTTCCAATTGTTGGATAGAGCGAACCTGCCGAGTTGATATTGGTCTTGGACCCAGTTTTTGAAAGTGAAGCAGTCTTCAAGAGGATGACCTATTGCTCGGTGTTAGGAGCAATAATCCAGCTGACAGATCTCGTTTGCTTGTTCGGGGTGCTTGGACTCCGGGAGCGTAATCATTTGATGTTTCATGACAAGGTCAAAAATTCTCCTTGTCTTGTCTCGAGGGAAAGAATATGCTCGACCCATCTTTTCATAAGAGACAGATTCCGGCTGACCCTTTCTCGATCGCATGGCCTTTCGGATCCGTTTTGCCGCTGTCGAACGTTTTTTCCGTTCTTCAACTTGTTTTTGCCTCCGCGTCGGGCCTTTTTCTTGTCTTGGGAATGCATGGCGAGCTGACGGTGGAGGGTATTGTCATCCTCCGTAGCCTGCTGCAGGAGGCGTTGCGTCTTGGCTTTTTCGTAAATGGCCATTTCGCGGCTGTGGTTATTCCGAACCTTTTGACTCGCTTCCCTTATTAGCTTGTCCATCTGTTCTTCAGACAACGGACTCGGCATTTTTATGGCAGGACTTCGTTCTGGTTCAACGTCAGCGTCTTTTAAAAGAGCATCTCCTTCTTCATCGAGGCCATTTACGATGTGGCAGCCATGGAATTGCTCCCGTTTCTTGGACTGGACATATCCAAGCCCGATCGTTTCCATCTTTCCGTTGGGCAATTTTCGCTGAGTTCCGGGGATGTTCCAGATCCTGTTGTAGAACTGAGCTTGTCGAGGAGTTTGTTTGAAAGGTACGCCTTGGCATCTTAATAACCTTTTCAATCCCTCGGTGTAACACCCGGGCAGACGAATGGGTTGGATCCTGTCGAGCGTCGGATCGGCCCCATGCCAGACTTCTCTTTCGACTTTGGTTTCCCCGGATCGATAGAATATGATCTCCTTTTCACCTCTTTGCCTGGGAGGAATGTCTGCAGCTCTTGCACACTATATGTCTCAAGCGCATCAAGCTCTCTGTAGTGCTGCCGCGGAACCATGACGATTTGCAAACTTTGATCATCTCCAGTGAGGGCCTGTATTGATGGCCGGACCGAGAAAACTGCGTTAACTTCGTCTTCAGAGTCACTGCCAAAGACCAGAATAGGGGTGGACGGTCCCGACCTGTTGCATTGGGGCGGCCCTGAATAGACTATCTCTTCTTCCTCCTCGGTATCGCTCCCGAAGACCGGAATAGTGGTGATAGCTTTTTGCTTATTCTCCGGTTTATGGCATCTTTCCATGTCTTCAAAGTCCGGTAGGAAATACTTTGCATCTTCGTACTTTCAGACTTCCAGAGAATGGGTTTAGTTCCCCCGTCACGGTGTACTCGAGACCATCTTTGAAATACTTCATACACCGATGTTGTGTAGAAGGGATAATGTTGTACTCGTGTAACCAAGGCCTGCCGAGCAAAACGCTGTAGCAAGTCTTGGCATCAATGACATGAAATTTGATGTCAGTGACGAGCAGCCCGAAGCGTAATGTGAGTATTACAGACCCGAGCGTCCGCGATGACTGGGAGTCGAATCCGGAGATGGTGATTTTATCCCGAGCGAGGTGCTGAACGCTCATGCAGATTTCTTTTAGCACCCTCACATTTAGGAGGTTGACAGAGGACCCGTTGTCAACTAAGATCTTCCCTATCTTGATGTCATGGCAGTACCCGGTGATATACAGGGGACGGTTGTGCTCACACGTTCTGAGGAGGAGATCTTCATCGCCGAAAGTGATGTCAGCTGTGTGCACTTCTTCCAGCTCGTTCTTCATCTTTTCTTTGGCAAGGAAAGCTTGAAACTGTTCGGGTTCTTGTAATGCCCTGATCAGGGAATCTCATGCCTCTTTAGACAGGAGAAGGGCATCCAAGATACTCAATTATGAGGGTATCTTCCTCAGGTGTGCCAGGACATTGTAATCCACTTTGTTTTTCTTGGGCAATTCCTTGGCTGTAATCTCTTCGCCGACTCGATCATCGAGGGCGATATTCCCAGGGACTTTTTCCTTCCCCTTATCTTTTTGGTTCGATCCCTTGTTCGTAGGTCCGAGATTCTTTTCGGGCAACGTGCGATTATGCGGCTGAATGTTTTCGCAGGTCTTTATCTCTTCTGTTTCGGAGGTGGATTCCTTGAAGAGAGGGCCGAGGGCTATTTTTTCGTCAGAGTCGCTTCCGAAGGTGAGAACTTGCGATCCCTTGGTGTCAACCATGTGACAGTTGCCGACAGTTCTTTTGTGCTCATCTGTCACATTTCTCTGCTCCCGACGAGTTTTGTGTTTCAACCGCTTGAAATGTTGTCAGTGTGCAACGTATCCTTGCCACCATTTCTTGAAGGTATTGCACTCTTCGGTAGGATGTGTAATCCTTCGATGGTATAAGCAGTAGCTAGGATGCCCATCTGCTTCATCAAGGTGTATGTCATCAGGAGTATTTCCTTTAACAGGTGGCAGCTTCATTCCTATCGACAGGGCTTTAGCGAATCGTTTCCTCGTCTTAAGCCTGCTTTTGCTGGCGGCAAAGGTGCTTCGATCTGGTTGGGGTACTTTATGGCTTCTTATTACTGGAGCTTCTTCAACTTGACGCCGACGCTTGGCCTTTTCGTATATGGCCGTTTCATGCTCTCGGTCAGCTTTGCTCTTCTGAAGAGCTTCGCTCAGCAGCCTGTCAATCAATTCGTCTGATGGTTCCAGGGATTTTGGTTCCGGTTCTGCCCCCAGTCTCTCTGCATCAGGAGTTTCTTCGCCATTTATTGACGAGTGAGAGATCATGTGGCAGCTCGCCATATAATCCTCGGGCCCTTCTGAAGAATCGTCTCCTTCATCAGCGTCATCGTATTCATTTTCAAGAACATGCTTGAAGAATCCGTCCAATGTAATTGGGGTCCATGCCTTCTGGTTATATTCTTCCAGCGCATCGATGTATTTCTGCAAACCTGTACGGTTATCGTCAGGTTGGACGGGCTTCTTGGCCTTCTTCTTTTTCTTTAAAGACTTTGGAGGCTTGGCCCGAAGGTTTTGTCCACCATCACCAACTTTCAGCGTTGGACGCGGCTCCAGCATCCCCTCAATAATCTCAGGCTCCAGCGGGCTCTTCCACCTAATCGCCGGACATGCTTGAAGGTCCTTCAGCATTCTTTTAATCTTAGTTGAAAGGGCCACCTCCCATGGGGCTTCCTCTATAAATGAGCATGATGCCTTCGGCGTGTCCACCTTTTTAGGAGTGTGCGGTTGTGGCGGGTTTACCCACCAGTTTTCAGACAGCGCGAACTTGCCCTGTTGGTACTGGTTTTCGATCCAACTTTTGAAGATGTAACAATCTTCGATTGGGTGACCCAATATTCGGTGGTAAGGGCAGTAATTAGGATTGTTAACGTCGCCTGATTGCGTTGGGCATCTCGGCTCTGGCAGAGTGATGACCCTGTTGCGCAGCGCTAGCTCGAATAGTCTTTTCGTCTTATCCCGAGGGAACGAGTAAGGACGTCTCATCTTTTCTCCAAGGGATTTTTGTTTATTGTCTTGGTGAGCAACTGGCTTTGGGCCACTCGGTTGTTGTTGAGCGTTGGCGACGAAGGTCGCTTTCCCTTTCCCCTTTTCATTTCGAAAATCCGTTTTCGAGGAGGACGGCTTATGGCCCATCTGATCCATCTGGGCCAGCTTGTCAATCAGGTCCTGGAAGATGGTAGGCTTGAAGAACATCATAAATTGGGAAATGGTTGCCTGAGGGTCAAGGGTCCCCACGAACATGCCCACGGCAGGAGCTTCCTCTATGCGCTGTTCACATCTTGACCATAGGTTTCGCTACCGGATTGCGTACTGAACCCATGTCTCTCCCGGTTTCACTCTGGCGTTGATCAATGCCGTGATCGGGGTGCGCTCGCTAGCGCTTGCGAATCTTTGTGTAAACAGTAGCTCCATTTCTGCGAATGTCTTGACAGAGTCATTCGGGAGTTCGGAGTACCATTCAAAAGCTGTCTCTGCTAAACTGCCGACAAACTGGCGAAGCAGCAGTTTGTCGTCACCCCCAGTATTACCGCACAAAGCTCTGAATTGAGCAACGTGCTGGTGTGGATTACCCGTCCCCTTATACACATGGAATTTAGGGATCGTATATCCTGGCGGGTACTTTATTTAATCGTATCAACCCGGATAGGGTCGTCCAGTCTTGACGATTTGGCCAGCCGCTTCGCTCACCCGATGAGCTCGTATTTGTTGAGCTATATAGTCATCAAGCGCAGATTTCGAGATCGTCTCTCTTTTGGTTGCTGAAAAACCCGGAAGAGGGTTTGATGTCTCCCCTCTATCATCTTCAATGATTACTGGAGGATCTTCGGCTGGAGGGTCCGGCTGGATCATCATGCCTACCATATCTTGGAACAGGAGCACCATTTGTTTTATGTTGGCCGCTTGTTCCGCGGCCTCTTTATCTTTCTTTTCGAGCATTCTTCGGAGTAACTCGGCGTCGGTTTCCTGTTCCTGGAGTTGTTCCGACGACGTCTCCGGGCTTTCTTTCGGCCCAGTGAGTGCGGCCATCTTTGTCAGCATCTCCTGGAGCTTCTGTTGTTGCTCCTGAGCCTTTGTTATGGATCGCGTAAGTGGTCGATGACCCCCAGAGGCACGACTTTCCTCTTTTCCGAAAGCCATATAGACGGTGTGCACCATCATGTCCCCAGACTTGGGGCGTTTAGGTTCAGTGCCTTTGAGATTTGTCACAGACACGGGAATCTTCTCCGGCCTTCTCCTTTTATGGGCGATCGAAATTGAGGGGGCTGTTGCAGCGGGCACCCATACAGACGATACCTTCTGTGGTATGACGGGGTGGTCCTTCTCTTGCCGAACCTTCATTTTCTTCGGTCGGCGGGAGTAGTCTTGGTTAATCACAGAGTCTTGGACCCTTCGCCAGACCCTGTGGATTTTGGAGGATAGCCGCTGAGAGGGTTGTTCTGGGTTTGCCTTTGTAGTGTTTTCCACAGGTGGAGGAGACCTTTTCAACACGGTAGTTGGAGAGTTCTTGCGCACCCTCCTAAGCGGCTCAAAGCTGTTCCCAGTTGGAACAGCAGCGTCAATTTCCACCATCGAAGCTGGTGGAGTCAGTCCAGAAGGGGAACTGCCCCCAGCTTTCCTCACTCGGCGCCAGTGGCGACGTCGAGCATGTCGTGCGGTCGGGATCACCTCCGTCGTCGGAGTAGCTCCCTCAAGCCCCCTGCCTTGAGGAGAATCCGTTGTTGGTGCCAGCCTGTCGAAGACTGACGTCCGCTGAGAAGGAATGGTCAATCTGTCGAAGACAGACTTTCGAGTAGGGGAAGTAGTTTGGACGGCTCCACCCGCAGCAGGAGTTGGAACGACCAGTCTTACGAAAACCGATCCCTTAGCAGGAGAAGCCCCTCTGATGACTTCGTTTATCGGAGCTGGCATAACTATCCGCTTCGGGATAACTCCTTCGGGTATTGCAGGCTCCTTCATGGGCCCACTTAAGCTTTGGCCTAGTCTGTTAAAGACCGAGGCGTTGGACTTGGACGACCCGTTGGGAAGGGCCGTGGTAGTTGCAAGCCGATCGAAGACCGACTTCTTTGGAGCTTCTTGCGATGGCATTGGGGAGTTAAAGCTCATTGGTGGGAGCATGATCCCGAAGAACAACCCAGTGGTGACCTGCGTCACCTATTCAACCGGCATTGCGAAGATAGAGGCCGCTTGGGGCCCGAAAGTCACTCCTCCGGTTGGGGCGGAGCGGGAGTTGTTGCTGCAACTGGAGCAGTTAGAAGCTATTGATCTTCTTTTTTCTGCACGGAGCAAGACACCAAATCTTAGTACCTCGAATTCAGGGGCAACCCTAGTAAACCGCGATTAGTTCGCGAACCACGAAACACGAAGTGTGGAGTGGAAAGAGGAAAAGGTCCCACCGGGCGTGCCAGAATCTGTTTACCGCCGAAAGACGCTACCGGGACGTTGGGATGTCTGGCCTGAATTTTGAGGGCAGATGTTATTTGGTTTTATCCGTCTACCTCTCCGAAGATGCCAAGTTGATTTATGGCACCATGTATCGGAGGTTTAGACGAATGCGGCCGTTGTAGCATACTTCGTTAGATTCCCCCTCATTGTGAGGGGTTTTTGATTGTGGGGACGCTCTTCCCTGCAGGCGCAAGCCCCTGCAGTTAATTACGCTATCGCATCGCGGTAACCACTTTTTCCTTCTCCAGATGTTCACTTCGTGTCGTGTGTGTTTATTTTATTTTTGGTTGCCCGTGGATTGTATACGGAGACTAATTTATGTTGTCGCCCGTAGGGCGTGGATTAGTCCAAATCCGTAATTTCTTAGATTTGGGTTTAGGTTGGTTTAAGGATCGTTAATCTCATTTGAGATTAAGATCAACTTAAATGTTTGTTGAGGATACGTTAGTCTAAGTTTTAGACTAAGATCTACTCGACAAGGTTTTAGGATCATTTAGATCCAAAGAAAGAGCATTTGAGCTCTATTGCTTTAGTTTAGGGACGTTGCGGTCCATAAGTTTAAGGACATCATAGTCCATGAGTTTAAGGACATCATAGTCCGTAAGGTTTAGTTTAGGGACGTTGCGGTCCACTGTAGTTTAAGGACATCATAGTCCGTGGAATTTAGTTTTTAGGGACGCTGCGGTCTGCAATTTAGTTTTAAGGACGTTGCGGTCCATCGTTAGTTTAAGGACATTACGGTCCATAGATCACCATCTTTGAGGTGAGGGTTTAGTTTAAGGACATTATGGTCCATAGTTAGTTTAAGGACATTACGGTCCATAGTTGGGATGTATCCATGGGTTTGGAAATGTACCAAAAAGTTGTCGGTTGTCGGGACCCGCCACCTCCCTGAAGACGTTGAAGAATTACAACGACATGTATCCGAGGTGCGGAGAGATGTACCTTTGAACCAAATAACAGATGGGATGAACATTACTTTGAATGCCATCTGAGATCAATTTTGAAAGACCTGGGTATAATTGGAGCTCGGTTGAAAAAGGGTGTTGGCTTTGGGAGACTTGGCTGATTTGGGCTCAGGTTAGCATCTCATAGTGTTAAACACTAGTATATGCTCAGCGCTCACATGGAGTCACGTGAGGCGCTTGAAGTAGTGTTAAACACTAAGAATTTAGGCGCTCACGTGGGGTCACGTGAGGCGCTTAGAGTTGGGCGCTGCCTCTTTTATTCTCTTACTCTTTTATAAGTGCTAAGCACTGTTAGGGGGCCACGTGGGATCACGTGAGGCGCCCAAAATAAGGTTTATTCCCTTTTCTCTTTTATAAGTGCTGAGCACTTCTCAGGGGTCACGTGGGGTCACGTGAGGCGTTCAAAATAGGGTTTATTCCCTTTTCTCTTTTATAAGTGCTGAGCACTTCTCATGGGTCACGTGGGGTCACGTGAGGCGCCCAAAATAGGGTTTATTCCCTTTTCTCTTTTATAAGTGCTGAGCACTTCTCAGGGGTCACGTGGGGTCACGTGAGGCGATCTCAATTGTTCTCTTTTTTTTCAAGCACTAATCTTTTCTTTACGTGCATGGAAATCTTGAGTTTTGGGACGTTCGATCCCTTTGTTTTATAAGAATTAAATTCTTTTATAGGGTTAAACCCTAGTTTTGTTAGAGGAATTAAATTCCTATATGTTCTCGTAAGAATTAAATTCTTTGAACATAGTTCTTTCCCCTAGGTTTAAATCTATATAACAGAATCTCCCCGATGAGAATTAAATTCTCAACTTGTGGGGAGATATGCTTCTGCAGATCTCAATCAGAGAAAGAACTAAGTTCTTTTTTGAAGAGTTAAACTCTTGTGAAGGTGAAGAAGAGGTAAGATGTCCTTTGTGTTTTGTTCCTTCTCTTACCTATGGTTTCTTTTCTTTTTTTAGGAGATCTTCTTCTCTCTGGAGAATTAAATTCTCTTTTCTTTAAAGCTTACGAGAGTTTTCTCTCTCTCTCTCTCTCTCTCTCTCTGTATATCCCTTTTTTCTGTCCCTTTGCTCTTATTTATAGGAGAAAGAAAAGAATCAATTTGTTCAGAAAATCTCTCATTGAGAGGTGTTGATTGATTTTATAATCAACCAAAATGATCTTTTAGATCAATCGGTGAATTTTATTCACCGTTGGATTTTTAATCCAAGGACCTCTGTTTTACAGAAGATATTTCTGTTGTTTTTAGCAAGATTAGGAAAATATTTCCCCGTACAGAATCTTTTTCTGTGGATTGGTGATTTTTAATCCAACGGCGCTCTGTTTCATAGAGCATAATCTTTCTTGTTTAGAAAGATCTAAGGAAATATTTTCCAAAATAGTGCTTTTGATCCCTTTTATTTAGAATTTAATTCTATCGGCTCAGAAGGCATAGGAGCCATCAGGTGTAGCACGTGACCCTTCACAGAATTAACTTGGTTTGTTTGTATGCAACAGTCCAAACAGAGGGAAGGCATCACGTGGTAACACGTGAGCTTCTTTGCTCTTTGTTTGTTTTATAACTGGGTCCAACACGTTTTGTGTAAAAGACGATCGCGTGCTTGCATGTGAGGCTTTAATTTCCGTTTACTAAGTGGAGCTGCTCACTCTGTATACATATGCATCACGTGCTTGCACGTTATGCTCTACTAGCGGGAAGTTTTTCCTTTCCCTCTCTGAGTCTCTTTACAAGGGATCGATGATCACGTGCTTACACGTGATGCTTCCATTAGTGGGGAATTTTCCCTTCCTTTTTCTTTCTGAATTTTTATAAGGGAACAATATCAACCATATGACAGTTGCCAGTCGTTTTCTCACGCGCACTTGCCACACTTTTTTGCAGTCAACGAGCTTCGCGCTTCATCCTCTTGAAGTGTTTTTGATGGGAAACATATCCTTACCACCACTTCTTGAAGGCACTGCATTCTTCGGTGGGGTAGGTAATCCTCCGATGATATAGGCAGTAGTTTGGATATGAATCCTCTCTGTCAATGCGTATGACCCCCGGAAGTGTTTCCTACCAGAGGTGGCAGCTTCATTCCCACTGACAGGGCTTTGGTGAACCGCTTCTATTCCTTAATCCTGCTCTTATTTGCGGCAGGTGTGCTTCGGTTTGGTTGGAGTACTTTACGACTCATCCTCTCCGCAGCTTTTTTACCCTGACGTTGACTCTTAGCCTTTTCGTATATGGCTGTTTCGCGTTCTCGGTCGGCTTTGCTTTTCCGAAAGGCTTCGTTTAACAGACTATCGATCGGGTCTTCTTCTGGCAGTTCCGGGGATTTTGGCGTCGATCCTGCCCCCAGTTCCTCTGCGTTGTTTTCTGACGCTCAGGGCACTTCTTCTTCATTTAACGACGAATGGTAAACCATGTGGCAACTTGCTACATAGTCTTCGGTTTCTGATGAGTCATTTTCCTCATCGTTGTCATTCTCTTCGTTCTCAAGAATATGCTTGAGGAACTCTTCGAGGGTGACTGGTGTCCGCGCCTTCTAGTTGTACTCTTCTAGCACGTCAATGTACCTTTGTAGGTCTGTGCGTTTATCGTCATACTCGGCAGGTTGCGCATGCTTCTTGGTCTTCTTCTTTTTCTTCGAAGACTTTGAAGGCTTGACTTGGGGATTTCGCCCTTTGTCGGCAGTTTTCCGTACAGGACGCGGTTTCAGCATCCCTTTAATGATTTTCGGTTCATGTGGGCTTCTCCATCTGACTGCCGAACATGCCTGGAGATCCTTCAGCATTATATTGATTTTAGTTGAGAGAATGACTTCCCATGAAGCTTCTTCCTCGAGCGAGCATGATTCCACTGGTGCATCCACCTTTTTGGGAGTGTGCTTCTGTGGTGGGTTCACCCTCTAGTTCTCAGAAAGCGCGAATTTCCCCTGTTGATATTGGCCCTCGACCCAGTTCTTGAAGACGTAGCAATCCTCAATTGTGTGGCTCACCATTCTGTGATAGGAGCAGTAGTTGGGGTTGTTGACGTCGCCGGGTTATGGTGGATGCCGTGGGTTTGGTAATGTGATGAGTTTGTTGCGCACTGCCAGTTCGAACAGTCTCCTCGTCTTGTCACGGGAAAACGAGTAAGCGCGTCCTAGCTTTTCTTCCAGGGATAGGCGCGGACGCATGTTGTTTTGGCGAGCAACCGGTTTCGGATCACTCGGTTACTGCTGAGTGTTGGCAATGAAGGCCGCTTTCTCTTTACCCTTGGTATTTCGAGGGTCCATTTTTTAGGAGGAAGGCCCATAGCCCATCTGGTCCATTTGGGCCAGCTTGTCGATCAGGGCCTGGAAGGTAGTCGGCTTGAAGAACGTCATGAACTGGGACACAGTCGTTTGCGGATCTAGAGTCCTGATGAACATGCCCACGGCAGGGGATTCTTCGATGCGTTGTTCGCACTTTGACCACAGGTTCCGCCACTGGATCGCATATTGGACCCAGGTTTCTCCCGGCTTTACCCTGGCATTGATTAATGTCGTGATCGGGGTGCGCTCGCTTGCGCTGGCGAACTGCTGTGTGAACATCAGTTCCATTTCTGTGAATGTTTTCATGGAGTCATTTGGGAGCTCTGAGTACCATTCAAAGTCCGTCTCTGACAGGCTGCCAATGAACTGGCGAAGCAACAGTTTGTCGTCACCTCAAGTGTTGCCGCACAGAGCTCTGAACTGCGCGACGAGCTGATGGGGGTTGCCTGTCCCCTTCTACACATGGAATTTGGGGATCGTATATCCCGGCGGGTACTTGATTTGGTCATACCAGCCTGGATACGGTCGCCCAGTTCTGACGATTTGGCCAACCGCTTCACTAGCTTGATGTGCTCATATTTGTTGAGCAATATAATCATCAAGAACAGCCTTGGAGATTGTTTCCTCCTTGTCCACTGATATTGTAGGGTTCTTTGGCACAACTACAAGGTTTCACAAGGTATCAAACATGCCGATTTCATAAATTTCTAGTGTGCCAAACAACCTAACCTAGGATCTAACTAGAGTTTTAGGAGCAAAACTAGAATGTAAACAACTTTACATAGGAAGTGAGCAAGGAATACAACCTTTGTAGACCGGTCCTTCACTTCTAAAGCTCCGTGTAGTAGTCCCTTCGTTCCAAGTAGTGATCTCCTGAACTTTAGTATGGGTTCCCTTGGAGAAATGAACAAGCTTACTCGAAGTCTTCGAGGCCGAAGATGATCTACGTCGAGGAGACTCAAACCCAAGCTACCTCTTCACTAAGTGATGAACTTTGTGAAGAAAACACCCTAAACTAAATGGCTAATAGTAGAGGATGATGAAGTAGGAATTTTGCTCACTTTAGATATATTTTTCTCACAATATTTCATCACTTTCCCAAAGCTAGAAAGCTTTTCATGAGGAAGAAGAAGATGAAGTGAAGATGAGAGAGTGATGAAGAGAAAAAGAGTTAGGTTAGAAATGCAATCATGGGTTAGTATATGTCATGGCTAATCCTTGTAGAGAATAAACCATGGCTAATTAATTAAGGTTAGGTTAATAAATATCTTAGATAAAACAAAAGAAGTGGACTTTGTCAAAGATGCTTCAAGCTTCTCCAAGCTTCCAAGCATGACAAATTTCCACTAATTTTGAATTAATAGGATAAATAAAACCTAATCATTATCATATAGAATGGTATGATTCTCATACACCCAAGTTGCATGCATAACGTAGCATGATACATTAACATATATCACATATATATCATGTATGCAAAAGTGAGAAAAAACAAATGGTCAAGTGAGCATATATTAGTTAATGTAATTTAATATATCAAAAATATAATTATACATTAAATTATTAAATCAACACTTGATTTAATAATCCGGCTATATCACATATAACCAACTAATATGTATCATTTTATCTAATCAACACTTGATCCGATAACCAGGCTATATCACATATAACTGGCCGATATTACAAATCGCGAGAATAGAATACGGTATCACATACGCATATTAATCTCGGTCCTGCACATAACACATATGTGTTCCTACTCCGTTTCGCCTGAGCCAGGAAACCTCTGTGTAGGACTCTAAAGACCCGTCAATATGCCGGCAGTAGGTGATGATCATATCAAACACCCACAAGCCATAAGAGGCGTCTTAAACGTAACGGCCACCCGGGTATTGAGCAATCAGAAGATCAACAAGCAAGCTTGCTCATACTCCTGTGAATCCAATCAGTAACACTACCGTACAGTCCGGTCTGTTCGTCTGATATGTCGCATATCTCGCCTAGGGGTGGTAAACGTCAGACCCCAATAGCTTGATAAGTCATGCCGATGTAAGGTCCATAACGGGCGAGAAACTAGCGATAACACTTATCAGTAAATCTCATCTACCCTGGCCAGGGATTTCAGTTATGGCCAATCAAGCATAGCGCAACATCAACCCCCAATACCGGGAGAGACGAATCCCCTCCTATCGCTCATTGCCTCCATGTGACTCGGGACTGTACCCAAAAACCACCTGTTTGCATGACTCAGTAGAGCCATGGTAGGGTAGAAATCAAAGCACAGTGGGAGACACACAAGACTCTATGACGATCTCGGGTCAACAGACTAACCTGTACTAGTGTCACCAGAGAACTGCTATCTGACGTGAGATATAATACCATCTAGGAATTCTTGGCGAATCCATTCAGTGTACCCAGTCTCCACTGAGCACCCGTATATCATCTCTGATGTCAAACACTAATGGATATGGGATCATCCATCACCCATCACATGGGTCGAGAAGATATACGCTAGCCTACTCTGGAATATCGATGCCCCGTCTCGATATTCCCACGATTAGGAACATTGAAGGATGAACTCATGGACTACCCAGGCCCCACTAGTATGATCTACATCATAATCCTGGAAGTCAAGTACACATCCTAAGGGCTTTATCAACATGCAACAGAGAGACAGTAATTATACATGTTAAGATAAAGAGCAACCAGATAGTGTACTATCATGTCGAGCAAGAAAATCCTCCCAATATATGTCCCAGCATCCACTATAATATACATCTCATGTATAATAATGGCCTCTAGGGCATACATACAACTAACAGATATCGCCAGAAGGGGGTTTGATGTTTCCCCTCTATCGTCCTCCACGATTATCGGTGGATCTTCGGCTGGAGGTTCTGGCTGGATCATCATTCCAATCATGTTCTGAAATAGAAGCGCCATCTGCTTTATGTTAGCAGCTTGTTCCACGGCCTCCTTATCCTTTCTTTCAAGCACCCTTCGCAGGAACTTTGTATCGGTCTCCTGCTCTTGACGCTGTTCAGATGCCGATTCCGGGCTTTCTTTCTGCCCGGTAAGTGCTGATATTTTGATTAGCATTTCCTGGATCTTTTGTCAACGACCGAGTTTGCAGCCGATGACCCACGGAAGTACGGCTTTCCTCTTTCCCAGAAGCCATGTAAACCGTGTGTACAATCATTCCCCCAGACTTGGGGCGTTTGGGTCCATCGCCTTTGGAATTTGCCACTGACGGTGGGATTTTCTCCGGCCTCCTTCTTTTGTGGGAGGTCGAAGTTGAAGGAGCCATTGTAATAAGCACCCGTGTGGAAGACACCCCTCACTGTATGATGGAGGGATAGCCTTTCTCTTGCCGAGCATTTGATTTCTTCGGTGAACAAGAGTAGTTCTGGTCAATCACGGAGTCCTGGACTTTTCGCCAGACCCTGTGAATTTGGGAGGAGAGCCGTTGATGGCGGCGCTCAGATTTTGCCTGCACTGTAGCTTCTGCGGGCGGGGGCGATCTCTTCAGCACCACCGTTGGAGAGTTCTTTCGCACCCTCTTCAGCGGTTCAAAGCTGTTCCCGGTTGGAACAGCAACATCTACTTCCACCATTGGAGCTGGTGGGGTAAGTCCAGAAGGGGAGTTGCCCCCGAATTTTCTTGCTCGGCGCCAGTGGCGACGTCGAGCGTGCCTTGCTGAAGGGACCGCCTTGGTTTCAGAAGCGGTTGCAGCTTGCCCCTGGTTTGTTGAGGAGTTCCAGCAGTTGCCAGCCTGTTAAAGACCGACGTCCTTGGCAAGATTTGATTAGAGACGGTCAACCTCTCGAAGACCGATCACCTGACTGGTGAAACACTTTTGACGGCTTCATTTGTAGCAGGAAATGGGAGGGCTATCCTTTATAGGTCAGTCGCTTCAGGTATGACGAGACTCTTTGCGAGCATATTTTGGTTTTGGCTCATCCTGTCGAAGACTGAGATATCTGAGCTTCGGCTCAGCCTGTTGAAGACTGAGGCATCGGATTTGGACGACCCGTTAAGTGGAGCCGTTATGGTTGGAAGTCGATCGAAGACCGACTTCTTGGGAGCTTCGTCTTGCGGCGCTGGGGCGCTGAAACTCGTTGGTGGGATCATGGTCCCAAAGAACAATCCGGTAGAGGCTTGAGTTACTTGCCCCACCGGCATTGAATAGATAGAGGCCACGTTGGGCCCATAAGTGTAGGGTTCCTAGGCATTCTAATGAGGTCTCACAAGACATCAACCATGCCAATTTCAAATTTTACAAGTGCCGAGAAACCCTAATACGGATTCGTTGACTAGAGTTTAGGCGAAAAGTGAAACTAGTTAACATTTTAACTAAAGGAAAGAGGCTACAACCTTTGTAGATCCGGTTCTCCAATTCCTTAGCTCCACGTAGACGTCCTCTCGCTGTCTATATCGGATCCCGGACTCTAGCATCGGCTTCATCGGAGAAATGGGCGGGCTAGGTCGTCGGCTTCGATGCCGAAGATGATCTACGTCGAGGCAACTCTAGATCGAGCTCCAACTTCACCAAGTCGTGAAACTTGTGAAGAAAACACCCTATACTACTTGGCAAGAGGTAGAGGATGAAGAAATAGGAGGTGGGTTCACTTTAGAATTGGATTTCTCACTGTTTTACTCAAGATGCCATTAATGGAGTTAAGCTTTCTTCTTGATCAAGAGGAAGAAGAAGAAGATAGAATATGATAAGTGTTAGATTAAAAAAGAAAATAATATGAATACTTATCATATACTAACCATGGTCAAGTGTAGAGAGTAAACTAGGGTTAGGTGAATGGTTAGGTTAAGAGAAGAAAACAAAAATGATCAAGGTTTCAACCCTTCATGAAGCTTCATGAAAGAAACAAGAAAAGCCACCATTTCCATTTTCTTTTCCAAAATCAATAATCAAAATAAATAAATGAATAAGTAAACAAAATCCTAACCATTCATATAACCATGGTTTAATTTTTACACAAACTCAAGTTAATATGTATCATCAAACATGATACAATCAAGTGCACACAAAAAATATATCACATATACAATGTGCACATCAAGTGAGAAAATCCTTTTAAAATGAACCAATACTAGTTAATGCAAAGTAATATATCAAATATATAATTATACATTAAATCATTAAATCAACACTTGATTCAATGATCCGGTCATGTCGCACATAACCGACTAGTATCCAATGTATCGACTTATCGAATCAATCTTCGATTCGATAACTAGGTTATATCGCATACAACCAATCGAAACATTCATCGCGAGAATGAAATACGGTATCACATACACGCATTATTCTCGGTCCCGCACATATCTCATATGCGCTCCTTTTTCGTTTCGCTTGAGCCAGGAAACCTCTGTGTAGGACTCTAAAGACTCGTCAATACGCCGGCAGCAGATGATGATCATATCAAGCACCCACAAGCCGCAAGCGGTCTGCTAACGTAACGGCCACCCGGGTATTGAGCGATCAGAAGATCGACGAGCAAGCCCGCTCACACTCCTGTGAATCCAACCAGTAACACTTACCGTACAGTCCGGTCTGTTCGTCTGATATGTCGCATATCAAGTCTAGGGGTGGTAAACGTCAGACCCCAATAACCGATAAGTCGTGCCGATGTGAGGCTCATAACGGGTCGAGAAACTACTGGTAACACTTACCAGCAAATCTCTGATCAGCCCTGGCCAGGGACTTCCCTGTTACGGCCAATCGAGCACAGCGCAACATCAACCCCAATACCGGGAGAGACGAAACCCCTCCTATCGCTCATTGCCTCCATGTGACTCGGGACTGTACCCAAAAACCACCGTTTTGCACGCCCTCATGGACATGGTAAGGTGGAGATCAAAGCACAGTGGGAATCACACAAGACTCTATGACGATCTCGGGTCTACAGACTAACCTGCACAAGTGTCACCTGAGAACTGCCATCTGACGTGAGGTATAATACCATCTGGGAGTTCTCAGCGAGTCCGTCCAGTGTACCCAGTCTCCACCGAGCACCCGTATACCATCTTTGATATCAAACACCAATGGATATGGGATCATCCATCGCCCATCTCATGGGTCGAGAAGCGTATACGCTAGTCTACACTGGTATATCGATGCCCCGTCTCGATACACCCACGACTAGAGACCTTGAAGGATGTACCTATAGACTACCATGTCCCCACTAGTATGATCTGCATCATAGTCCAGGTAGTCAAGTACACATCCTAAGGGCTTTACCAACATGTAACTATAAGACAGTTTAAAGAGACTAGTATACATGTTAAGATAAAGAGCAACCAGATAGCATACTATCATATCGAGCAAGAAAGTCATCTCTATATATGTCCAAGCATCCAATATAATATACATCATCTGTACAATACTGGCCTCTAGGGCATACATACAACTAACAATCTCCCACTTGCACTAGGGCCAGCTGCTGTAGTATCGCATACCGAGCATCCCGAAGAGTCTCTCAAACTGTATCTGGGGAATGGCATTCGTGAGTGGATCCGCCGTGTTGTTCTTCGTGTCAACCCTCCTGACCTCGATCTTCCGGCGATCAACTATCTCCCGGATCTGGTGATACCGCCTCAGAATATGCCTGGATCGCTGATGGGACCTGGGTTCCTTGGCCAAAGCCACCGCTCTATTGTTATCGCAATACAAAGGTATTGGATGCTCAATGGATGGAACCACACCAAGTTCAGTAATGAACTTCTTGATCCAGACAGCCTCTTTAGCAGCATCGTTGGCAGCGATGTATTCAGCCTCCATCGTCGAGTCTGCCACGGTTTCCTGCTTGGAACTCTTCCAGCTAACCGCTCCTCCGTAAAGGGTAAAGACAAATCCCGACTGCGACTTAGAGTCGTCCTTATCACTCTGGAAGCTCGAATCGGTAAAGGACTCCACTTGGAGTTCTCCGTTACCATACACCAAGAGCATCTCTTTAGTCCTTCGCAAGTACTTGAGAATGCTCTTCACAGCTGTCCAGTGACTCTCTCCAGGATCAGCTTGATACCTGCTCACTACACTTAGTGAGTATGCTACATCAGGTCTGGTACATAGCATCGCGTACATGATAGAGCCTACAGCCGAAGCATAGGGTATCCCTTGCATGCGAGCTCTCTCCAAATCATTCTTGGGAGACATCTCTTTGGAGAGAGTGACTCCTGAGACCGTGGGCAAGTTCCCACTCTTGGATTCTTCCATACTAAACCTCTTTAGTATGGTGTCAATGTACCTGGATTGGGACAATCCCAATATCCATTTGGATCTATCCCTATAGATCCTAATTCCCAATATGCAGGAGGCATCACCAAGATCTTTCATTGAGAATCTTTGTGATAAGAAGAGCTTGACCGATTGCAGCATAGGAATATTATTTCCTATCAAGAGTATGTCGTCCACGTACAATACGAGGAAGACAACCTTACTCTCTGCCACCTTTTTGTAGATACAAGGTTCATCTGGGTTTTTGACGAAATCAAACTCTTTGATAACGACGTCAAAGCAGATGTTCCAACTCCGCGATGCTAGCTTTAATCCATAAATGGATTTAAGCAGCTTGCACACCTTCCCGCTGCTCCCACTGTCTACGAAGCCCTCTGGCTGAGTCATGTATACGCACTCTTCTAAATCACCATTTAGAAAGGCGGTCTTAACATCCATTTGCCAGATTTCGTAGTCATGATATGCAGCGATGGCAAGCATGATCCGGATGGATTTAAGCATAGCCACTGGAGAAAAAGTTTCGTCATAGTCCATACCTGGTCTTTGACGAAAACCCTTTGCAACAAGTCTAGCTTTGAAAGTCTCCACTTTCCCATCTACACCAAGTTTTTTCTTGAAGATCTACTTGCTCCCAATGGGTTTTACCCCTTCAGGAGCAACTTCCAAAGTCCATACTTTGTTGGTGTACATGGATTCCATCTCGGACCGCATAGCATCCAGCCATTTCACTGAGTCCCTACTCGTGATGGCCTGCTCGAAGCTAGTTGGGTCATCATCCTCCATGATGCAATCCTCTCTCCCACCATCCATGAGAAAACCGTAGTATCTCTCAGGTGGGCGAGGAACCCTACTAGATCGGCGGAGAGGCTGAGGTTCGTCGGGAGCTACTGAATCCTCTGGTTCCACTAAATCTTCAGTTCGAGTTTGTGTAGCCGGAATTTCTTCCAGTTCTACCTTATCCGCACTAATTTCTTTTGCAAGAAATTCCTTTTCCAAAAAGGTGGCATGTCGAGAAACAAACACTTTTTGTTCCTCTGCATGGTAGAAAAGATATCCATGTGAATGTTTGGGATATCCCACAAACTTGCATAGAACTGACCGTGCCTCGAGTTTGTCCGGATTTTGCCTTTTGACATAGGCCGAGCAACCCCATATCTTAACTCGTTTAAGACATGGTCTCTTCCCACTCCATATCTCATATGGTGTGGTAGGTACAGATTTAGTTGGAACTTGATTCAATAGGTATGCTGCTGTTTCCAGCGCATATCCCCAGAAGGAAATAGGTAACTCTGCTGTGCTCATCATAGAGCGCACCT
Source organism: Agapanthus africanus (assembly GCA_030015575.1). Classification (NCBI taxonomy): domain Eukaryota; kingdom Viridiplantae; phylum Streptophyta; class Magnoliopsida; order Asparagales; family Amaryllidaceae; genus Agapanthus; species Agapanthus africanus. Next base: position 887,014,374 of record JASDDO010000024.1, on the reverse strand, counting down.
TATTTAATAGGGTGCGGTTCCTCCGTTCTGATACACCGTTGTGCTGTGGTGTATATGGAGGAGTCAGCTGAGAGAGAATCCCATTCTCTTTTAGGAAGTCCAGGAATTCATTGCTTAAGTATTCACCTCCTCGATCAGATCGAAGGATTTTAATACTTTTTCCGGTTTGGTTCTCGACTTCTTGTTTATATTTTCTAAATTTCTCAAAAGCTTCTGATTTCTGTTTCATCAGGAACACATAACCGAATCTAGAGAGATCGTCAGTGAATGTAATGAAGTACGAAGAACCATCCCTGGCATGTGTAGACATGGGACCGCATACATCACTATGTATCAGTCCCAAGAGTTCGGTAACTCTATCTCCGTGTCCTGTAAACGGAGTTTTGGTCATCTTTCCTTTGAGACATGACTGGCAAGTGTCATAAGATGAAAATTCAAACGGATTCAAATATCCATCCTTATGCAACTTAGCCAGTCGTGTCGCATTGATGTGACTCAGTCTACAATGCCACAAGAAGGATTCGTTCAGTTCTGAACTCTTCCTCTTGTGTGTGTTTGTTATGCTCAGAACTGTTGATTGATTTAGAACATAAATGCCATTGCACAACGTGCCTGATCCAACCAACTTTTGGTTACGGAAAATGTTCATAACATTGTCCTGTAATACAAAATTATATCTCTCTTTACTCAACAAAGAAACCGATATAATGTTGCATATCAGGTTCAGCATGTAATAGCATTCGTTCAGAACCAATGTATTACCAGTTGGTAATGCAAGGTGATATTCCCCGACAGTTTTAGCTGCAACTATTGCACCATTTCCAACTCTTATGTCTTTATCACCTTCTCCAAGTTCTCTACCTTTCCTTAGCCCATGTAACTGATTACATATATGGGATCCTGACCCGGTATCTAATACCCAGGACGTAGAGCAAATGGAGAAACAGTTCTCTGTAACGAACACACCCGAAGAAATTGCATCAACATGTACTTTGTTCATTCGGATGGCATGGGAATCCTGGTATTCCCCTATGTCCTGTTCATTCCCATAACTCTTATAAGAAAGAACGGAACCAACGTTCCCCAGCACAGTATAACATGCGGGTTCAGTCAATACATCCATATTATTATCTTTATTAGGGCATGACATGGTCGCTACCTGGAGAGAGAGAGAAGAAAACACTTTAGCATATGCTCTTGCAAGATCAGATTGGTTATTATCTTATCTAATCAGGATGGCTCCCACTAGTTTTTATCAAATCTTCCTTCAAACCTTAAAAGGAAAGACTAGCCGGGATTAATTACACGTTACAACTTCGTCGATCTTTCAGCCAGGCCAGTGTCGGTACTTTGAGGGAGGTTCCCCGTGCTTTCGCACGGACCTAATTAAAGTAAACCTCGTTTTCCCAGAGGCGTAACCCCGTTGACACCTTTCTAGTCACCTACTTGATCGGCTAATTGTAATGTGTAAAACTCTCCCAGGAGTAACTCTTACTCGCAGTGGGTATCGGGATCCAACTATCTCATAGAAGGTATGCAATCTCATTGCAAATTTCAACACTTTAAATTCCCGATAATATTTTGCCCCTAGCGTCCTATGACCTTGACAAAGGCCAACAAATCATAGGATGCTAGTCAAGTTCAACCCGTCATTTCTTGATTGAATCAAACCCACCCGCACGACCCTTGACAAAGGCCAACAAGGTCGTACGACTACCCTGAAATAATCTGCATCACATGCACAAGCAAATAAACACTATTCAGCTACCGCACACTACGCCTTGACAAAGGCCAACAAACGCAGTACGAATACTAAACAGTTCTTATCTGAAATGACGGAGGACTACGACAGGTTTTTCTGAAAACCTATTGCGTAATGAACTTGATATCGTTGTAGAATCGAATGAAGCTTTGAAATGGAGTGATTTTGAGGCTTTTCTAGTTTTGCTAAAGGGGTCACTCTCGGTGAAGGGATCGTCGGCCCTTTCCTCGTCGAATGAGGTGCGGGATATATCATATATATCACTGTGCAAAGCAGAAACTATAGAAGCAATCAAAAGTCAAACCGAGTGTGTAGCATCTGCCAGTTATTGCTAAAGGGGTCACTCCCGGTGAAGGGATTTCGGCCCTTTCCTCATCGAATAAGGTGCAGGGTATATCATATATACCGCTATGCAAAGCAAAACTGTAGCTACCCTTTTTATTTAAAATTTGATTCTACAATATCTTTTAGGTTTCTTTTCTTTCATTAATCACATTAATGAAGTCCCATCATTTAAGTCACCTAAACATCACAGATAAATACGACGTACACTTATGCCATCCGCATTCGCCTCGATATCCCCTCGTGCACCGTTAGGTTAGGTAACTAACGACAGAGCAGGTCAGGGCTAGTGCGGGTGCAAAACATAAGTAACGTCTATATAATATATCATATATACTATATACAGTATCCATCAGAACATATCAAATGATCACATCACAGATATCGCAGCAGAAGAAACATATGAAACATTGGATATACTAGGACGTCCGTGTTTTCAATACGAGCCAGTATAAAACACGGATTCCACGGTCGTGATGAATAGCCAAACCCACACCCCTAGACCCCTACGAGAGTGGCAAGCAACCCTACCAATTCTAGGGTTAGGAGACCCGGACTCGACTCCTCGAGATGGTCTCCCACTGGACCCTAGAACCCGGTTACTTGTGCTCCCCTCCTTGGGTCTATCCTAATGCGGAAAAGTAAATAATATACAAAATGTGACAACTTCCACAACCTGGAAGTGCCCCAAATAAAAGAATATTACATACAAGTTTTTACATGAATGAAAATGAAAAACACTCATCTCACATAAAAACCCCCGGCTATTCAAACACGACGATCCAATATAACATATCCAGCAACACATAACATCACATGTCATCAACGTAAGTAAGTATGCATACACCGATTGTCGTCGACGTATAGCAACGACAATCGACAATACCACCACATACTACACTTACGGTCACAAAAAAGAAAGTGTAAAACTACAACAGTTGGAATCCACAACCTCTTTAGACATCGCATGCCTAATCAAATGAAATACTTAGACATCACATGCCTAACAATTATAAACCCCGCATTTTAGTCTCATTATCGAAAACTCTTTTCAATATCAAGTGAGACTAAACCGCTAGATTTATAACATTCATTCAGTTATCTCATAACTGTTTGTGAATTCCAATTATTGTATCCCATTCCGGATAAATAGAAAATATTAAACTTTCCGATCGAACATTCGAACACCCAAGTTTTCCCGAAACCGTTCAACACATGAAATAAGTTCAAAGACATTCACTTCATGCCTCAGTACCAACGGTCCAGCCGTAGAAGGGTCAAGCCAACGCCTCACATGTGGCACGCCGTACTACCCCAAACTCTAAGGTTCAAAGGGCAGTTCAAGACGGTCACATAATCGAGTTAAGGTTTGTTGTCTTCTAGAGGGACCACCGCGTTACTTGCACTACTTAGAACGTCATTAAACTACGGAAAAGTCCAACAATTAGAAATTTCCCGGCAGGGGAAAGATTGGGTATTTACATCCGGTCGAACTTTTTAACATATTCTAAAATATCCGGAAAAACACATAGACGAAGTCTGATAATCCGATCGAATCTACGAACTCCCAATACAACCCAAAATATTCAACTCTTGAGTGCAAATTAAAAATTCCTAGAAAACTCAGAATCAGAAAAGAGGAATTACTGTGCAAATATGGGAAGGTGACGTCATCAGATGGCCGCGGAACCGCCGCAGAAGCCAGGCTTCTGCCGCGGTTCCGCCGCACTTTGGACATATTATGAAGTAATTTTTGCACCGTAATTCTTATAATTCCCTGCTGAATTTTTTAAGCATTTTTAATCTGGAAAAAACCCAGTTTTTGAAAAAAGTCCAGAGAGCATGAAAAATTAGGGTTTCGATGTTCGTTCGGATTTCAAACGTCGTCTAGACTTCGCCTAAGGCTCTAGCTAGGCTCTGATACCACTGTAGGGTTCCTAGGCACTCTAATGAGGTCTCACAAGGCATCAACCATACCAATTTCAAATTTTACAAGTGCCGAGAAACCTTAATACGGATTCGTTGACTAGTGTTTAGGCGAAAAGTGAAACTAGTTAACATTTTAACTAAAGGAAAGAGGCTACAACCTTTGTAGATCCGGTTCTCCACTTCCTTAGCTCCACGTAGACGTCCTCTCGCTGTCCATATCGGATCCCGGACTTTAGCATCGGCTTCATCGGAGAAATGCGCGGGCTAGGTCGTCGGCTTCGATGCCGAATAAGATCTACGTCGAGGCAACTCTAGATCGAGCTCCAACTTCACCAAGTCGTGAAACTTGTGAAGAAAACACCCTATACTACTTGGCAAGAGGTAGAGGATGAAGAAATAGGAGGTGGGTTCACTTTAGAATTGGATTTCTCACTGTTTTACTCAAGATGCCATTAATGGAGTTAAGCTTTCTTCTTGATCAAGAGGAAGAAGAAGAAGATAGAATATGATAAGTGTTAGATTAAAAAAGAAAATAATATGAATACTTATCATATACTAACCATGGTCAAGTGTAGAGAGTAAACTAAGGTTAGGTGAATGGTTAGGTTAAGAGAAGAAAACAAAAATGGTCAAGGTTTCAACCCTTCATGAAGCTTCATGAAAGAAACAAGAAAAGCCACCATTTCCATTTTCTTTTCCAAAATCAATAATCAAAATAAATAAATGAATAAGTAAACAAAACCCTAACCATTCATATAACGATGGTTTAATCTTTACACAAACTCAAGTTAACATGTATCATCAAACATGATACAATCAAGTGCACACAAAAAATATATTACATATACAATGTGCACATCAAGTGAGAAAATCCTTTTAAAATGAACCAATACTAGTTAATGCAAAGTAATATATCAAATATATAATTATACATTAAATCATTAAATCAACACTTGATTCAATGATCCGGTCATGTCGCACATAACCGACTAGTATCCAATGTATCGACTTATCGAATCAATCTTCGATTCGATAACTAGGTTATATCGCATACAACCAATCGAAACATTCATCGCGAGAATGAAATACGGTATCACATACACGCATTATTCTCGGTCCCGCACATATCTCATATGCGCTCCTATTTCGTTTCGCTTGAGCCAGGAAACCTCTGTGTAGGACTCTAAAGACTCGTCAATACGCCGGCAGCAGATGATGATCATATCAAGCACCCACAAGCCGCAAGCGGTCTGCTAAACGTAACGGCCACCCGGGTATTGAGCGATCAGAAGATCGACGAGCAAGCCCGCTCACACTCCTGTGAATCCAACCAGTAACACTTACCGTACAGTCCGGTCTGTTCGTCTGATATGTCGCATATCAAGTCTAGGAGTGGTAAACGTCAGACCCCAATAACCGATAAGTCGTGCCGATGTGAGGCTCATAACGGGTCAAGAAACTACTGGTAACACTTACCAGCAAATCTCTGATCAGCCCTGACCAGGGACTTCCCTGTTACGGCCAATCGAGCACCGCGCAACATCAACCCCAATACCGGGAGAGACGAAACCCCTCCTATCGCTCATTGCCTCCATGTGACTCGGGACTGTACCCAAAAACCACCGTTTTGCACACCCTCATGGACATGGTAAGGTGGAGATCAAAGCATAGTGGGAATCACACAAGACTCTATGACGATCTCGGGTCTACAGACTAACCTGCACAAGTGTCACCTGAGAACTGCTATCTGACGTGAGGCATAATACCATCTGGGAGTTCTCAGCGAGTCCGTCCAGTGTACCCAGTCTCCACTGAGCACCCGTATACCATCTCTGATATCAAACACCAATGGATATGGGATCATCCATCGCCCATCTCATGGGTCGAGAAGCGTATACGCTAGTCTACACTGGTATATCGATGCCCCGTCTCGATACACCCATGACTAGGGACCTTGAAGGATGTACCTATAGACTACCATGTCCCCACTAGTATGATCTGCATCATAGTCCAGGTAGTCAAGTACACATCCTAAGGGCTTTACCAACATGTAACTATAAGACAGTTTAAATAGACTAGTATACATGTTAAGATAAAGAGCAACCAGATAGCATACTATCATATCTAGCAAGAAAGTCATCTCTATATATGTCCAAGCATCCAATATAATATACATCATCTGTACAATACTGGCCTCTAGGGCATACATACAACTAACAATAAGTCACTCCTCTAGTTGGGGCGGAGCGGAAGTTGCTGTTGCAAGTTGTGCAGTTGGAAGCCATCGATTTTTCTTCTTCTTCTGCACAGGAACAAGACACAAAATATTAGTACCTCGAATCCAAGGGCAACCATTACGAACCGCGATTTTGTTCGCGAAACACGACACACGAAGTGTGAAGCGGAAAGTGGAAAAGGTCCCACCGGGCGTGCTAGAATCTGTTCACCGCCGAAAGACCGGACCGAGACGTTGGGACGTCTGGCCTGAATTCTTAGGGCAGATGCTATTTGGATTTATTCTTCCACCTCTCCGAAGATGCCAAGTTAATTTATGGCACCATATGTCAGAGGTTTGGACGGATGCGTCCATTGTAGCAGACTTTATCAGATCCCTCCTCATTTGTGAGGGTTTTTTGATTGTGGGGATGCTTTTCCCTACAGGCGCAAGCTCCTGCAGTTAATTACGTTACCGCATCGCGTTAACCACTTTCTACAGCTCCGGAGGTTCACTTCGTGTCGTGTATATGTTTGTTTTATTTTGGTTGCCCGTGGATTGTATATGGAGACTATTTTATGTTGTCGCCCGTACGGCGTGGATTAGTCCAAATCCGTATATTCTTAGATTTGGGCTTGTTTTGATTTAAGGATCGTTAATTTGGTTTGAGATTAAGATCAACTTAAACATATGAGCATTTTGGCTTGATTATTTTAGTTTAAGGAAATCGCGGTCCATTATCGCCATGTTTGAGGCGAAATGTTAGTTTAAGGACGTTTCGGTCCTTTGTCGCCATATTTAGGGGCAAATATTAGTTTAAGGACATTTTGGTCCATCATTCGTCCTGTGCGCACGTGTATTTGTTACGTGACGGAGTGAATGACGTTGATATGGAATATGCCCAATTTGGGGCACACGATCCGATTTGAGGCATGCGCGTCAATTTGGAAGTGCATTAAGAGGAGCTGTTGGTCGTCGGGACCCGCCACTTCTCTGAAGACGTTGAGGAATTACAACGACATATACCAGAGGTGTGAAGAGATATACCCTTAAACCGAATCACGTATTTGACGGAAATGATGGTGATGTACCTAAGAATCGTTAGTCATATTTGAGACTAAGATTAACTTAGGAGATATGAATGAAGATCGGTTTGGATATCAGTTTGGATATCACAAACATAAGCTTAGCCAATTTGGGCCAGGATTGGGTTGCCATGTTTGAGGCGAATATTTAGTTTCAGGACTTTTCGGTCCAAAGTTCAAGTTGCGCGCACGTGTATTTGTTACGTGACGGAGTGAACGATGTTGATATGGAATGTGCCCAATTTGGGATGGTCATGCACATCAATTTAGAAATGCATCAACGAAAGAAATTGTTGGTCGTCGGGACCCACCACCTCTATGAAAACGTTGAGAAATTACAACGACATGTATCAGAGGTGTGAAGAGATGTACCCTTAAACCAAATCACATATTTGAGGGAAAAGGGGTTGTTGTTGTTGTTGTAGACCTAAGAAATATTAGTCATGTTTGAAACTAAAATTATCTTAGGAGATATAAGATGAGTATGATTTGGGATATCATCAATGAGAGACCACTAGTCATTTTTGAGACTAAGGTCGGTTTGGGAAACCATGAGTAATATGAGCTCGGTTAATTTAAAATCACAGAGGTTTAATGGGAAACTTTAGCCAATTTGGGCTGGGATTGAGTTTCCATAATTACCCAACAGTGCTAAGCACTGGGACATACAGTGCTCACGTGCGTTTCACATAGGCACTAGATTAGTGCTAAGCACTAGATTCTTGTGGTGCTCACGTGCGAAACACGTGAGGCACCACAAATATTGGCGCTGCCCATTAGGTTTTATTTCCTTTTTTTAATATAAGTGCTAAGCACTTGATTCTTGTGGCACTCACATGTGAAACACGTAAGGCACCACAAATATGGGTGTTGTCCATAAGGTTTTATTTCCCCCCGTTTTTTATATAAGTGCTAAGCACTTGATTCTTGTGGCGCTCACGTGTGAAACACGTGAGGCACCACAAATATGGGCGCTGCCCATAAGGTTTTATTTCCATCCTTTTTTTATATAAGTGCTAAGCACTTGATTCTTGTGGCGCCATAATTATGGGCGTTGCCCATATGCCTAGAGTTCTCGTGCAAAGCATGTGGCTATCTTTTTTTTTTTTTTATACTTGGGTGCTTTAACACTCACGTGGAAAACACGTGAAGCAGATTTAGTTGTTCTCTTTTTCTGTTTGAAGCACTCACGTTGGAAACACGTGAGGTTTCAAAATAGTGCTAAGTACTAACGATTCTGGTTTTGAAGATTTTGGATCATCATCACCTTTTTTTATGGAAGAACTAAGTTCTTTATATATATAGGGTTAAACCCTAAATTTTGGAGGAATTAAATTCCTATATGTTCTCGTTCTTCTTCTCTCATCTTTTTTTTATAACTTAATTCTTTTCTCCTAAGTTTTGAATCTACATAGCGAAATCTCCCCGATGAGAATTAAATTATCAACTTATGGGGAGATTTGCTTATGCAAATCTCAACCGGGGAAAGAACTGAGTTCTTAAATGAAGGGTTAAACCCTTAGATAGGTAAAGGAGAGACAATGTGATCTCTGTTTTTTTTATCTCTGGTTTTAATGAGGAAAGTCTTCTTCTTTGAGAATTAAATTCTCTTGTCCTTTCAAGATCTCGCTATACTCTCTCTTTTTTTGCAGAAGCTTCTGTCAAGTTCTCTTTTCTCTCCCTTTCTTCTCTCTGTTTTCCTTCTATTTATAAAATAAGAGAAAAGATCAACTTGTTATGAAAATATTTGATTGAGAGATCATGATCAATCCTAAATGATCTCTCGGATCACTTGGTGAATTTTATTCACCATTGGATTTTTAATCCAAAGGCTCTCTGTTTAACAGAGAAGTTTTCTTGTTTATTTAACAAGATTAGGAAATATCTTTTCTTAAGACAGATTTTTTATTCTATCGGATGATCGGTAGGTGATTTAATACTCACCGTTGGATCTTTGATCCGAAGGTCCTCTGTTTAACAGAGAAGATCTTTCTAGTTTGAAAAAGATCAAGGAAAATATTTCCTAAATAGAATTTAATTCTATCTTGCCAAAGAGTGCAGCTGATTGATGATGTTTTAGAGTGTGTAGTAGTAATAACCGCAATCAATAACAGTGTCGCGTGTAGCTAGCCTGAGATGAGTACGAGTCGTCATCAGGGAAACGTTGAATCTTTCAATCTTAGTTTAGACGTGTTGAAAAAGAGGAAGAATAGAATAATAAAGAATAGTGGAGAATAGTTTCTAGATCTACGTCAAAATACGGATGTAGAAAGTAGATCTAGTTTAAATAAAAATGTAGATTTTATATCAGAAGAAGGCTTGTAGGGTTCGTTCGGATTTAGTAGTAATGGATGACTAATAAAGATGAATCTTTTTATCTATTGATAGATTTAATACTAGATTGATAGTGATGAAGGAACTAGTGTTTCCACACTATTGACCCTTGTCCTTTCATTGATCTTTATTCATGTCTAGCCCTTAACAAAACAATTGTTAATCTAATCTCAAATCGCGGTCAAGACTATCAATAAATTGATAGCGCGCCCGATTAGGATGTTAACATTTATTTTGCTAAAATTTATAAATTTCATAAGACTTAAAAGAAGTTAAGAGATTTTTTATCTTCCATTGATCTATCCTAATCCTACGAACCCTATCAAGTGGTGAATTACTCGCGCATGATGGAGATAGAAAAACGGATATAGATCATGATGTAAATAAAAAATAAATGCAATAAGAATAAAACAACTACCTTTATTAATCAACTTGATCAATTAAACTTTTTGTTCCTTTAGAAAGTGGAATACAAAACCCTAGTTTGCTTCTCGATCTATCTTGAAAGAGGTAAATGAACAGCCGATTGATCAACCTGAATGCGTGAGTCAACTTGAATTTCGTGATCTCTTTGGTTTGATGATTTCTAGGTTTAGCCATCGGTCCTTTATATAGCCCCAAAACCAGAAACTAAAGATCCCAAGAATCAGGGTTTGTTGTTGCAAATCAAACCTAAAAATCCCAAACCCTAAATCTTCTTTCCTGCCGTGGATCCGCCGCATTATTGCTAGTTTGGCCGCGCAACCGCGGCCGTTTGATTGAATCTTGGATTCATTTTTCTGGGGCTAAGGAATGTTGACACGTGGAGATTTTCTAGATATCTGGAATCTTCATATCTTTTTTGAGTCTCTGCCAGTATTGATTCTTCGATTTTATCTAATTTTATCGGCAGATTTTTGATTCCCGACATCTCAACATCTCGATCTCCTGATCTGAACTAAACCTTGCACAATATCTCAATGAATAATGTTAGTAATATTTGGCATTTTTGAGATATTATCCTAACCATTTGATATGATATTATATTTTGAGAATATTGGTTAAGGATATTTGATATGATATGCATATTTAAATTATCAAAATATTATATAAATATTATATGCATACATTTTCCTTCATAATGTTAATTATAATATATAAACATATGAAAATAGATATTTTGCAGATAAACTCTCATATGTTTCATATTTATAATAAACACCTTCAAATATCTAAGAAAAATAAGGAAAATGTTATATCAAATATGCAGTATTTTCGACTGAACAAATACCCCCAAACTTAACTTTGATCGTCCCGAGCAAACTATTTATTCAAGAGAGGGAGAAAAAGAAAAAGAAAAACCTAAGTAGCACACTTTCGTAGGCAACACGATTACATTGAGCACGTGCAACAAGCCGTTAAACCTCTAGGTGTCCCTAACAGGAGGAGTGTTGTCTCCTGAGGGTTTTCAGCGGATTACACCCACAAAATCCTATAATTAAAGAAAGATGGTGAAAGTTACATATAAAAATAAGAACTATAAAAGAAATAACTTGAAAAGAAGAATTTCCAACTATACCAGCTTTTCAGTTGCTATGAGCCCTATCTTAATGGTCATGAAAAGATATTAGAAATCACACCATCCCTCAATAAAATATCATCTTTATTCTTCCTCCCTATCTTTCATCCAAACATTGGTCATCTACCCCTACGTATGTGTAAAAGACATCCCTACACTTAGAGAATTCAATTCAAGCTATCATACTCTTGTCCATCTTCCAAAATACTTTATAGTCGGGGAATATTTTCGATAAAATTGCTCACACATTCTTCATGCGACCGTTAATACTTCTTGAGGTACTAACCAACCGATTACAAAATGTGCTCGCACATTTAAGCGTAATTTTCTCGTCTTGCAACACCTAAGGCTTAGCAGTGGCTCCCAAACCAGTTGGTCTAAGGCACTAGGTGATAAAGCACTCTCGCTATATTTTTTTTATGCTGCCTTGGTAATTACAAAAACCAGTGTTTATTTTTTCTTCTTCACCACTTATATATTTCCCCCCTTCATACTAAGGCTTTTAGATAAGAGCATTTCAAGGTATTCTCTACTATCCCAAGTTTCAAGTTGTGTGCAAGTGCGTATAGTAGGGTATCAATATTCAGATGTTTGGCCTCAAGAATAAGAACTATTTTTCAGACTTATTTTTATCCTCAGATTAGTAATTTCCTTCATCTTACTAACCCTTGGAACAACGGCTCATAACTACTTATTACTAGCTTCGTTTAAGAAAACATCTAACTTTTTTTCTTTTCTTAAACTTTTCCTATCTTTCATATATAATTTTTCACTTTCTAATCTTTTATTATAAAAAAAATTAAATTTGTATAGTGCCTAGTGCCAAAAGATAATTTAGTGAATACAAACTCCCCCCCAAACCTGTTTTCAGCAGTGTCCTCACTGATGTCATCTTTGAATGCATAGACCTGTAGACTTTGGGAGAGAAATTAAGAGGGGAAAATAATAGTCAAATGATAACTAACCCCAAACTTGTACTTTGGCATGCACAGATATTCAGTTAAGTCCTTTTTCACTCACCTCCATTCTTAAAATGAGAAAATGTTACCGAAACATGGAGGTGAGGTGGAGGAAATTTAGTTATGATAAAGCGGCTCCTGTAAAAACAGGAGTTCCTTCGCTGGGTCAACAGAAAAATACGGTTTCAATCTATGCCCATTTACTTTAAAAATTGAACCGTTTTAAATATTTTCAACTTCTACTGCCTCATGCGGGTATACATACCGCACCACAAAAGGTCCATTCCAACGAGATTTTAGCTTACCTGGATGAAGATGAAGACGGGAATCGTAAAGAAGGACTTGTTGTCCCAGTGTGAAGGTTTTTCTAAAAAGGTTTTTATCGTGGAACACTTTAGTCCGGTTCTTTACTATAACCGCATTATCGTAAGTTTCATCGTGGAGTTCGCTTAGCTCATTTAATTGCAGCATCCGATAGCTGCAGGCTTGATCAAAATCGAAATTAAGCTCTTTAATAGCTCACATTGCTTTATGTTATATCTCGACAGGAAGGTGGCATGCCTTTCCAAACACTAGGCGGTATGGAGACATACCAAGATCGGTCTTATAAGCGGTATGAAATGTCCAAAGAGCATCCGTAAATTTGGTTGACCAATCTTTACGGTTTTTAGAAACCGTCTCCTCCAAAATTTGTTTGATCTGCCTATTGGAAATCTCAGCTTGCCTGCTCGTTTGGGGATGATAGGGCATAGAAAGTTTGTGGTTGATTGAATATTTCCGCATCAAAGTCTCGAAAGACCGATTACAGAAATGCGTCCCGTTGTCGCTAATTATAGCGCGAGGGTGCCCGAATCGCGAAAAGATATTTTCTTTAAGGAACATAATAACAACCTTGTTGTCATTAGTGCGATACGGTATTGCTTTCACCCATTTTGAGACATAATCAACCGCTAACAAGATATATAAATTCCTAAAAGATTTGGGGAAAGGGTCAAAAAAATCAATACCCCAAACATCGAATATCTCCACAACCAAGATAGGTTGGAGCGGCATCTCATTTTTTCGTGAAATCCTACCCATGTGTTGACACCGTGGACAAGTTTTGCAATGATCATATGCGTCTTTAAATAATGTTGGCCAATAAAAGCCACATTGCAAAACTTTCTCCGCCGTTTTACATGGACCAAAATGACCGCCATACGCCCGATCATGACAAAAAGACAATACGCTCTTGAATTCATCGTTAGGGACACATCTGCGAATGATTTGATCGAAACAATACTTAAACAAATAAGGTTCATCCCAGTAAAAGTGTTTTACTTGGTATAGAAATCGAAGATTGTCTTGTTTCGACCAATCGCTAGGAATAAGTCCCGTCGCTAGATAATTCACAATATCCACGAACCAAGGTTTGTAGGATACGGTCAAGAGCTGTTCGTCAGGGAAGGAGTCATTTATTGGCACGGTCAATGTTGGTGAAGAATTGATGTGTGAAAGATGGTCGGCTACAACGTTTTCACATCCGCTCTTGTCTCGTATGACAAGATCAAATTCTTGTAATAATAGGATCCAACGTATTAACCTGGCCTTAGCATCCTTCTTTGATAAAAGGTGTCGTAGGGCAGAGTGATTTGTAATAATAGGATCCAACGTATTAGGCCGGCCTTAGCATCCTTCTTTGATAAAAGGTGTCGTAGGGCAGAGTGATCGGTGTAAACCACTATTTGCGAGCCTATCAAGTAGGGCCTGAATTTTTCTAATGCAAATACAACTGCCAAGAGTTCTTTCTCGGTAGTTGTGTAATTAATTTGGGTATCGTTCAAGGTCCTACTTGCATAGTAAATTACACGTGGCATCTTATCTATGTACTGTCCTAAGACTGCACTAATAGCAAAATCTGATGCATCACACATGAGCTCGAACGGGTGGTTCCAATCCGGAGATGATAGAACGGGGGCTGTAGTGAGAGATCTTTTAAGCGATTCAAAAGCAGCCTCGCAATCCGAATCGAAGTGAAATGTTGTATGCTTGGCCAAGAGAAGAGTTAAGGGTCTAGCAATTTTGCTAAAGTGCTTAATGAATCTCCTATAAAATCCTACATGACCAAGGAAGGATCGTATATCTTTGACGCATTTGGGATGAGGAAGGTTATGGATGACATCAATTTTAGCTCTATCTACCTCAATGCCTTTTTGTGAAATGATATGTCCAAGGACAATACCTTCTTAGACCATGAAATGACATTTTTCTCAATTCAAAGTTAAGTTCTTATCCTTACAGCGGGTAAGAACCGAGTCAAGATGAAGTAGGCATTCCTCAAAGGAGTCCCCAAATATGGAGAAATCGTCCATAAATATCTCCAGAAAATTCTCGACCATATCTGCGAATATCCCCATCATACACCGCTGAAATGTAGCGGGAGCGTTGCATAACCCAAAGGGCATGCGTCTATAAGCAAAAGTACCGAAAGGACAAGCAAATGTTGTTTTATCTTGATCCTTTTCGGCGATGGGGATCTGGTTATAGCCAGAGTATCCGTCCAAGAAACAATAATATTCATGTCCAGCTAATCGTTCTAACATCTGGTCAATGAAAGGCAGAGGGAAGTGATCTTTCCTCGTTGCGGCATTGAGTTTCCTATAATAAATACATATGCGCCACCCAGTTTGGGTGCATGTTTGGATCAACTCATTAGCCTCATTAGTTATGACCGTGATGCCAGACTTTTTAGGGACCACATGAATAGGACTTACCCATTGGTTATCAGATATTGGGTAAATTATACCACTATCTAGGCACTTGACAATTTCTTTCTTTACCACCTCTTTCATAACGGGATTTAACCGTCTTTGTGGGTCTCGGGTTGGTTTGGCTTCATCCATCAGATGTATATAATGTTCAACAATTAAGGGACTAATCCCTTTAATGTCAGCCATTGTCCAATCAAATGCTTGCCGATTTGATCCCAATACCGCCAAAAGTGCGTTCTCTTGCTCTAAAGCTAGAAAAACTGATATGATCATGGGCAAAAACCCATTCTCACCTAAATATGCATATTTAAGACGAGAAGGTAGCGGTTTGAGATCTAGTGTCAGCGGAGAGACGATAGAAGGTGGGGTAAGAGAATGATATTCGGACTCCCTGAGAGGTTCATAACTTGCATAGGATATTGACTCGGAAAGCGCTACTGACTTTTGCGACGAGTCAAAGGATTCAAACTTGGGGATGGACTCATCGAAGATATCCTCACTATAATAATTTACCAGATCAAACAATGTCACACTAGTGTTGTTGAGATCATCATAGCAAAGTACTTCAGCTTCGCAGCTGTCGGAAGCTATCTCGTTGATGGAACATACATCGATTAAATGAGCAGAAGGTTCAGATGGTTGACTTCCTAGCTTTTAAATATTAAGCTCAATTGTCATCTTCCCGAAGGATAAGTTCATAGAACCGTTACGACAATTAATGACAGCGTTTGAAGTTGCTAGGAAAGGTCGACCGAGTATCACTGGGATTTAATTGCATGGGTTCGCCATAGGCTGTGTATTTAAAACAATAAATTCCACAGGGAATATGAATTCCCCGACTTTGATTAACACATCCTCTAGCTCATCCCTAGGTTGGGCGATAGATCGATCTGCCATCTGGAGAGTGCAGTGGGCAGGTTTCAACTCTCCTATTCCTAGCTGCTCATAGACGGAATATGAAAGCAAGTTAACACTAGCGCCGAGGTCAAGTAGAGCATGATTGATGCTTTTCCCCCCAATAGTTATAGCTATTGTAGGACAACCGGGGTCCTTACGTTTCTTAGGCAATTGTTGGGTAAAAGCTGTGCTCACGTTACTTGTCATGGATACCTTTTTCGGCACTTGAGTTTTTCTCTTCCTAGTGCACAAGTCCTTAAGGATTTTTGCATAAGACGGAACTTGTTGAATAGCATCTTGGAGAGGGATATTTATATTAACTTGCTTAAACATTTCCACAATCTTCTCCATTTGTGCGTTAGGTTTGTTGGCCCTCAACCTGTTTGGAAATGGAGCTTTATCAATAAGTTTTGGGTCCAATATTTGTGGAGAAGTTTGTGGGGATAGAATCGATCCCAGAATTGGAGTTGGGATCGCTTTAGGTTGACTCGAAGAAGTAGGCTAAGTGTTCAAGCCTTGGGGAAAACGGAGAATAGGTTCGGAAGAAGGTGGGAGACTAGACGAAATAGGGCAAGAAGTGGAAGCCGGGGTTTCAATTGATTCCTCATCATCAATCTGTTCACCCACTTGGTTGTTCAACACTCTTCCTGATCTCAACGTGGTAACGACACTCATAATATGACTTTGTGAGTGGCCAGGATTCGGTAGGGGTTGAGATGGAAGTTTCCCTTTTTCTCTTGCACTCATCGCGGCATTTATTTGTGCAAGTTGTGCTTCTATCGATTTTATACTTTCACCGTGGGAGATAGTGGTCTGTGTTAATGCTTGGATAGAAAACTTTATTTCATCCGTAGATTGCATGGAATGTTTAATAAACATATCCACGCTTCGTTCGAGTGCAGATGAGTTTTTGTTACCGGCCGTTTGGAAAGAATTATTATAAGGTGTAGAATTGTTGGCCGGATATTGAAAAGGTTGCGATTGAAAGGGGTGCTGACTCTGTGGGTGTGGTTGCTGCTGCTGTGGAGGAGGTCTTTCATAATTGGTTTGGAACTGGTTTTGATTTTGGGTTTGGTTTTGGTTCCAAGCAAAATTAGGATGATTCCTCCATACTTGATTGTAAGTGGAAGAATAAGGATCGTTTCTAGGTCGCTGCTGAAAGTAGCATTAGCGTGTTCTTGAACTTGAAATGGTGCATTCATAGGACATTCTTCCGTCAAATGTGATGGATCGGAACAGCAACCACACACGGTCTTGGGAAGCGTAACCTGGTTTAGGGAGATTGATGAGAATTTGTTCTCCATAGCGTCGAGTTTCTTTTGCATTGCTGCCATTTCGGCTTTTACTGCGCTGGAAACATTGAGCTGATGGATACCTTCCCTAGATGATGGTCTAACTCTTTCCCACTGCAAAGTGTGTTCAGCGAGATCTTCCAGAAATTTCCAAGCTTCACCATCGTCTTTGAACATGAAATTGCATTGACACATGGTTTCAAGCGTCTGTTTTGTCGCTGGAGTAATGCCCTCATATATAATTCGGCACAGATCCCATCTATTTATTCTATGATGAGGACATTGGACAAGCAGATCCTTAAACCGTTCAAAGCATTTCCAAAACGGTTCATTGGGAAGCTGGGTAAACTGGTTGATTTCGCTCCGAATTGTTAGTTATGTATATGCCCTAGAGGCCATTGTTGTACATATGATGTATATTATAATGGATGCTTGGATATATATAGAGATGACTTTCTTGCTCGTCATGATAGTATGCTATTTGGTTTCACTTTATCTTAACATGTTGACTTGTATTGGTTTACTGTTTTACTCTCACATGTTGATAAATCCCTTAGGATCTGTACTCGACTACTGGGACTATGATGAGATCATACTAGTGGGGCCGCGGTAGTCGATGAGTACATCCTATAACTGTTCCTAGTCGAGGGTATATCGAGACAGGGCATCGATACACCAGAGTAGACTAGCGTATACGCATCTTGACCCATATGATGGGTGATGGATGATCCCATATCCATCGGTGTTTGACATCAGAGATGGTGTACGGGTGCTCAGTGGAGACTGGGTACACTGGACGGACTCGCCGAGAACTCCCAGATGGTGATATACCACACGTCAGATGGCAGTTCTCCGGTGACTCTGGTACAGGGTAGTCTGAAGACCCGAGATCGTCATAGAGTCTTGTGTGATTCCCACTGTGCTTTGATTTCCACCTTACCACGTCCAAGAGGGCGTGCAAAACGGTGGCTTTTGGGTACAGTCCCGAATCACATGGAGGCAATGAGCGATAGGAGGGGATTCGTCTCTCCCGGTATAGGGAGTTGATGTTGTGCTGTGTTCGATTGGCTATAACTGGAAGTCCCTGGCCAGGGCTGATATAGAGATTTACTGGTAAGTGTTACTAGTAGTTTCTCGACCCGTTATGAGCCACACATCGACACGACTTATCGGTTACTGGGGTCTGACGTATACCACCCCTAAACTTGATATGCGACATATCAGACGAACAGACCGGACTGTACGGGAGTGTTACTGATTGGATTCACAGGAGAACGCACAGGCTAGCTTGTTGATCTTCTGATCGCTCAATACCTGGGTGGCTGTTACGTTTAGCTGACCGCTTGCAGCTTGTGGGTGTTTGATATGATCATCACCTGCTACCGGCGTATTGACGATTCTTTAGAGTCCTACACAGAGGTTTCTTGGCTCAGGCGAAACGGAGTAGAGGCACATATGTGATATGTGCAGGATCGAGAATAATGCGATATGGGATACCGTATTATATTCTCGCGATATTTAGTTATGAACCGGGTCATCGGATCAAGTGTTGATTCGATGAATCGGTACATGATATATTAGTCGGTAATATTCGATATAGCCGGATCGTCTGATCAAGTGTTGATTCGATGATTTAATGTATAATAATATATATGATATATTGTTACATTATCTAATATTGGCTCGCTTTATTATTTCATTTTCTCACTGGATGATACATTGACATATATGCGATATATGTTAATTGTATTATTTTCTTTTGTTACAAATATATAATATATATATGATATATATTATTGTGACATGATATGATTAATTGTTAAACATGTTTAAGGATGATTAATTGAGGTTAGGGTTTGATTTGGGTTAGATGCTTCATGCACCTTCTAGAAGCTTTTTCTTTTGTCATTCTTAAGATATTTTAAGATGACACATTCTTAACCCAACCAAACCCTAACTCTACTTTATTCTCTACTAAATCCTAGCCACTCATCCTTGACCATGGTTTATAATCAATCATATAGTCTTTCTTTCTATTCATCACAAAAGAAAATAATTCATTCATTTTTCCATTATCATCTTCTTCTCTCTTGAAGAAAGCTTACTAGATTTTCTTTATGTGATGAAATAATATGAGAAAATGATTTAAAAAGAAAGCAATATTACTACTCTCTCATCCTCATCTCATCTAGCCCATGAGATTAGTGTGTTCATCTCTTTAGAGTGAGAAAGCTTGAGTCTTTGCAAGTTCAAGGTAGATCATCGGAGATTTGGAATACTTCAAGCTAGCATGGATCATTTGAGTCGTGGAGCCTCTCATGAGTCCGGGAGATCGTGGATCGCGGCAAAGGGACTTCTACTCGGAGCTTGTGAAGTGAAGGAGCGGACTACAAAGGTTGTAATCCCTCACACTTAGATAAAAGTTATCATCTTGCATGTTAAACTCTAATAATCTAGCAAAGATCCCGGCTTTGGGTTGTTCGGCACGTCTAAATTTTTATCCGGGCATGTTTGATGCCTTATGAACCTTCATAAGAGTGCCTAGGAACCCTACAGTGGTATCAGAGCCTAGCTAGAGCATTAGGCGATGTGTTTACGAAGTTAAAACTCCGATCGAACCCGAAACGACAAAATTGGACCCCTCTCTGGAAATTTTTTAAATTTTGGGATTTTTCTGAATTAAAAATATGTAAAAAAATCAGCAGGGAATTCTAAGAATTACCATAAAACCCGAGCCCCCAATTCGACCAATCGGCGGCGGAACCACGGCGCAAGCATGCTTGCGCGGCGGTTCCGCGGCGGATTCATCGATTGGCGACACGTGGCTTTTCTGGTAATATCCGTAGGTGCTTGTTGATGTTTCTGGATATTTTTAAAAGTGATTCCAGTGTTGTTTAAATCTGGGGTTTATTTTGTAATAGTAGATTCGATCGGAATATTTAAATTCGTATTTCTTTCCGGATATTTAGAAATTGTTAAACTAGTTGAACGGATATCATTAACCCACTTTTTCCCGGCACGTAAAACTTTCAAGTGTTGAATTTTTATCGGGTTTAAATCTTTCGGAAAAATTGTACAAGTTAAGCGGTGGACCCTCTAGAAGACAACAAACCTTAACTCGATTATGTGACCGTCTTGAACTGCCTTTTGAACCTTCGGGTTTGGGGCAGTACGGCGTGCTACATGTGAGGCGTTGTCTTGACCCTTCTACGGCTGGATCACCGGTACTGTGATATATTCTGGGATTATTTGAACTCCGCTCAAGTGTTGAGCACTTTGGGAAATTTTGGGTATTTGATTATCTGTTCGGAAACTTTAATACTGTCTATTTATCTGGAATGTGATACAATATGTGGAATTCATAGAGTTATGCATGAAATGCGAAGTATGTGATATTTCGGATTTACGATGTCTAAAGTGATTGTGGATTCCAAATGTTGTAGTTTTACACTTTCTTCTCTGTGACCGTAAGTGTAATATGTGATATCGCCGGTTTCGTTGCTATATGTCAACGACAATTGGAATGCGCATATTTACTTACGTTGATGATATGTGATATTATGTGTTGCTGTGATATATTATATTGGATCGTCGCGTTCAGAATAGCCGGGGGTTTTATGTGAGATGAGGGTTTTTATTTTCATTCATGTAAAATTCATTTGTAATGTAATATTCTTTTATTTGGGGCACTTCCAGGTTGCGGTTGCTGTCACCAGTGTATATTATTTACTTTTCCGCATTAGGTAGACCCAAGGAGGGGAGCACAAGTAACCGGGTTCTAGGGTCCAGTGGGAGGCCATCTCGAGGAGTCGAGACCGGGTCTTATAACCCTAGAATTGGCAGTGTTACTTGCCGCTCTCGTAGGGGTCTTGGGATGTGGGTTTGGCTATTCGTCGCGACCGTGGAATCCGTGTTTTATATAGGCTCGTATTGAAAACACGGACGTCCTAGTATATCCAATATTTCATATATGTTCTTCTGCTGCAATGTTCTGTGATGAGATCATATTACCGCCTGAGACGAATGCTTATACTATATATATATGCTGATATATAAATATTATTGCTTTCGTTTCTTCTGTGATGCTTAGGAAGCATAAGCTGATGGGATATTTATTAATGAGATTAATAAAAAGAAAAGAAACCTAAAGATGTTGTAGAATCAAAAACTTTATAGAAAGGGCAGTGACCCTTTTAGCAAAACTGGCAGATGCTACAAAACGCGGTTTGTCTTTTGATTGCTTTTAGTGTTTTGCTTTGCACAGCGGTATATATGATATATCCTGCACCTTATTCGATGAGGAAAGGGCCGACGATCCCTTCACCGGGAGTGACCCCTTTAGCGAAACTAAGAAAAAGCCTCAAAAACACTCCTTTTCAAAACTTCACTCGATTCTACGACGATATCAAGTTTATTACGCAATAGGTTTTCTGAAAAACCTGTCGTAGCCCTCCGTCATTTCAGATAAATCCTACTTAGTATCCGTGCTGTGTTTGTTGACCTTGTCAAGGCACAGTGTACGGTAGCTAATTAGTGTTTATCTGCTAAAACATGAGATGTGATTGGATTAGGGTATTCGTACGGCCTTGTTGACCTTGTCAAGGGTCATGCGGGTGGGTTTAATTCAATCAGGAAATGACGGGTTAAACTTGACTTGCGATTTATGGTTTGTTGACCTTGTCAAGGTCATAGATCGCTAGGGACAAAATATTATCGGGAATTTCAAACGTTGAAATTTGCAATGAGATTGCATACCTCCTATGAGATAGTTGGATCCCGATACCCACTGCGAGTAAGTGTTACTCCTGGGAGAGTTTTACACAGGACAATTAGTCATTCAAGTAGGTGTCTAGAAAAGTGTTAACGGGGTTACGCCTCTGGGAAAACGAGGTTTACTTTAATTAGGTCCGTGCGAAAGCACGGGGAACCTCCCTCAAAGTACCGACACTGATCTGGCTGAAAGATTGACGAAATTGTAGGGTGTAATTAATCCCGGCTAATCTTACCTTTTAGGGTTTTAAGGTAGATTTGATAAAACCAGTGGGAGACATCCTGATTAGATAAGATAATAACCAATCTAATCTTGCAAGAGCATACGCTAAAGTGTTTTTCTTCTCTCTCTCTCCAGGTAGCGACCATGTCAGGCCATAATCAAGATAATAATATTGATGTATTGACTGAACCCTATTTTTGTACTGAGCTAGGGAATGTTGGACCCGTTCTTTCTTATAAGAGTTATAAGACTGAACAGGAAACAGGAGAACATCTGGATTCTCACGCCGCCCAAAAGAACATGCATGTTGATGCATCTTCTTCAGGTGTGTTAGTTATTGAGAACTGTTTCTCAGTTCACCCTACGTCCTGGGTATTAGATACCGGATCAGGATCCCACATATGTAAACAGTTACATGGGCTGCGTAAAGGTGGAGAACTGGGAAAAGGTGATCATTCCGTTCAAGTAGGGAACGGTGCAAGTATTGTGGCCAAAGCA
Source organism: Agapanthus africanus (assembly GCA_030015575.1). NCBI lineage: Eukaryota > Viridiplantae > Streptophyta > Magnoliopsida > Asparagales > Amaryllidaceae > Agapanthus > Agapanthus africanus. Next base: position 886,991,760 of record JASDDO010000024.1, on the reverse strand, counting down.
GTTGGCGAATATCACCTTGTATTACCAAGTCGTAATACACTGATTCTAAATGAGTGCTATTATATACCGAACATGATGTGCAACATTATATCAGTCTCTTTATTAAGTAAAGAAGGATATAATTTTGTAGTACAGGATAATGTTATGAACATATTCCTAGATCAAAAGTTGATTGCATCAGGCTCGTTACATAATGGTATATTCATTCTAAATCAGAATACAGTCCTGAATATACAAAACACACACAAGAGGAAAAGTTCAGAAATGAACGAATCCTACTTGTGGCATTGTAGACTTGGTCATATCAATGCGACACGACTGGATAAGTTACATAAAGATGGTTATTTGAATCCGTTCGAATTATCATCTTATGATACTTGCCATTCATGTCTCAAAGGAAAAATGACCAAAGCTCCGTTTAGTGGACACGGAGAAAGAGTTACTGAACTCTTAGGACTAATACATAGTGATGTATGTGGTCCCATATCTACGCATGCCAGGAACGGTTTTTCCTACTTCATTACATTCACTGACGATCTCTCTAGATTCGGACATGTGTTCCTAATGAAACACAAGTCTGAAGCTTTTGAGAAATTCAGAGAATATAAGCACGAAGTAGAGAACCAAACGGGCAAAAGTATTAAGATTCTTCGATCTGATCGAGGAGGTGAATACTTAAGCGGTGAGTTTTTAGATTATCTAAAAGAGAATGGGATTCTCTCTCAGCTTACTCCTCCTTATACACCACAGCACAACGGTGTATCTGAGCGGAGGAATCGCACCCTATTAGATATGGTACGCTCTATGATGAGTACAGCTGAGTTACCTATTTCCTTCTGGGGGTATGCGCTTGAGACAGCAGCATACCTATTGAATCAAGTTCCAACTAAATCTGTACCTACCACACCATATGAGATATGGAGTGGGAAGAGACCGTATCTTAAACGAGTTAAGATATGGGGTTGTCCGGCCTATGTAAAAAGGCAAAATCCGGACAAACTCGAGACACGGTCAGTTCTTTGCAAGTTTGTAGGATATCCGAAGAATTCTTATGGATATTTTTTCTATCACGGTGAGGAGCAAAAAGTGTTTGTTGCTCAACATGCCACCTTTTTAGAAAAGGAATTTCTTGCAAAAGAGATTAGTGGCTTAGAGGTAGAACTGGAAGAAGTTCCAGCAACACAAACTGCAACTGAAGATTTAGTGGAACCAGAGGATTCAGTAGTACCCGACGAACCCCAGCCTCTCCGCCGATCTAGTAGGGTTTCTCGTCCACCTGAGAGATACTACGGTTTTCTCATTGATGGTGGAAGCGAGGATTGCATCATGGATGATGATGACCCGACTAGTTTCGAGCAGGCCATCACGAGTGGTGACTCTGTGAAATGGCTGGATGCAATGCGATCTGAGATGGAATCCATGTACACCAATAAAGTATGGATTTTGGAAAATGCTCCTGAAGGGGTAAAACCCATTGGGAGCAAGTGGATCTTTAAAAAGAAATTTGGTGTAGATGGAAAAGTTGAGACTTTCAAAGCTAGACTTGTAGCAAAGGGTTTTCGTCAACGACCAGGTGTGGACTATGACGAAACCTTTTCTCCAGTGGCTATGCTTAAGTCCATCCGGATCTTACTTGCCATTGCTGCATACCATGACTACGAAATCTGGAAAATGGATGTTAAGACCGCCTTTCTAAACGGTGATTTAGAAGAGTGCGTGTACATGACTCAGCCAGAGGGCTTCGTAGATAGTGGGAGCAGCGGAAAGGTGTGCAAGCTGCTTAAATCCATTTATGGGTTAAAGCAAGCATCGCGGAGTTGGAACATCTGTTTTGATGTTGTAGTCAAAGAGTTTGACTTCATCAAAAATATAGATGAACCTTGTATCTATAAGAAGGTAGCAGAGGGTAAGGTTGTCTTCCTCGTATTGTACGTGGATGACATACTCTTGATAGGAAATGATATTCCTATGCTGCAATCAGTCAAGCTCTTCTTATCACAGAGATTCTCAATGAAAGATCTAGGTGATGCCTCCTGCGTATTGGGAATCATGATCTATAGAGATAGATCTAAATGGATACTGGGATTGTCCCAATCCAGGTACATTGACACCATACTAAAGAGGTTTAGTATGGAAGAATCCAAGCGTGGGAACCAACCCACGATCTCTGGACTCACTTTCTCCAAAGAGATGTCTCCCAAGACTGATTTGGAGAGAGCTCGCATGCAAGGGATACCCTATGCTTCGGCAGTAGGCTCTATCATGTATGCGATGCTATGTACCAGACCCGATGTAGCATACTCACTAAGTGTAGCGAGTCGGTATCAAGCAGATCCTGGAGAGAGTCATTGGATAGCTGTGAAGAACATTTTCAAGTACTTACGAAGGACTAAGGAGATGTTCTTGGTGTATGGTAACGGAGAACTCCAGGTGGAGTCCTTTACCGATTCCAGCTTCCAAAGTGATAAGGACGACTCTAAGTCGCATTCGGGTTTTGTCTTTACCCTCAATGGAGGGGCGGTATGTTGGAAAAGTTCCAAACAGGATACCGTTGCAGACTCGACGATGGAGGCTGAATACATCGCTGCCAACGATGCTGCCAAGGAGGCTGTCTGGATAAAGAAGTTCATTAGTGAACTTGGTGTGGTTCCATCCATTGAGCATCCAATACCTCTGTATTGTGATAACAATGGAGCTGTGGCTTTAGCCAAGGAACCCAGGTCCCATCAAAAGTCCATACATATTCTGAGGCGGTATCACCTGATCAGGGAGATAGTTGATCGCCAGGAGATCGAGGTCAGGAGAGTAGAAACGAAGGACAACACTGCGGATCCATTCACGAAGGCTATTCCCCAGATACAGTTTGAGAGATTATTCGGGATGCTAGGTATGCGATACTACAGCAGCTGGCCTTAGTGCAAGTGGGAGATTGTTAGTTATGTATATGCCCTAGAGGCCATTGTTGTACATATGACGTATATTATAATGGATGCTTGGATATATATAGAGATGACTTTCTTGCTCGTCATGATAGTATGCTATTTGGTTTCACTTTATCTTAACATGTTGACTTGTATTGGTTTACTGTTTTACTCTCACATGTTGATAAAGCCCTTAGGATCTGTACTCGACTACTGGGACTATGATGAGATCATACTAGTGGGGCCGCGGTAGTCGATGAGTACATCCTATAACTGTTCCTAGTCGAGGGTATATCGAGACAGGGCATCGATACACCAGAGTAGACTAGCGTATACGCATCTTGACCCATATGATGGGTGATGGATGATCCCATATCCATCGGTGTTTGACATCAGAGATGGTGTACGGGTGCTCAGTGGAGACTGGGTACACTGGACGGACTCGCCGAGAACTCCCAGATGGTGATATACCACACGTTAGATGGCAGTTCTCCGGTGACACTGGTACAGGGTAGTCTGAAGACCCGAGATCGTCATAGAGTCTTGTGTGATTCCCACTGTGCTTTGATTTCCACCTTACCACGTCCAAGAGGGCGTGCAAAACGGTGGCTTTTGGGTACAGTCCCGAATCATATGGAGGCAATGAGCGATAGGAGGGGATTCGTCTCTCCCGGTATAGGGAGTTGATGTTGTGCTGTGTACGATTGGCTATAACTGGAAGTCCCTGGCCAGGGCTGATATAGAGATTTACTGGTAAGTGTTACTAGTAGTTTCTCGACCCGTTATGAGCCACACATCGACACGACTTATCGGTTACTGGGGTCTGACGTATACCACCCCTAGACTTGATATGCGACATATCAGACGAACAGACCGGACTGTACAGGAGTGTTACTGATTGGATTCACAGGAGAACGCACATGCTAGCTTGTTGATCTTCTGATCGCTCAATACCTGGGTGGCTGTTACGTTTAGCTGACCGCTTGCAGCTTGTGGGTGTTTGATATGATCATCACCTGCTACCGGCGTATTGACGATTCTTTAGAGTCCTACACAGAGGTTTCTTGGCTCAGGCGAAACGGAGTAGAGGCACATATGTGATATGTGCAGGACCGAGAATAATGCGATATGGGATACCGTATTATATTCTCGCGATATTTAGTTATGAACCGGGTCATCGGATCAAGTGTTGATTCGATGAATCGGTACATGATATATTAGTCGGTAATATTCGATATAGCCGGATCGTCGGATCAAGTGTTGATTCGATGATTTAATGTATAATAATATATATGATATATTGTTACATTATCTAATATTGGCTCGCTTTATTATTTCATTTTCTCACTGGATGATACATTGATATATATGCGATATATGTTAATTGTATTATTTTCTTTTGTTACAAATATATAATATATATATGTGATATATATTATTGTGACATGATATGATTAATTGTTAAACATGTTTAAGGATGATTAATTGAGGTTAGGGTTTGATTTGGGTTAGATGCTTCATGCACCTTCTAGAAACTTTTTCTTTTGTCATTCTTAAGATATTTTAGGATGACACATTCTTAACCCAACCAAAGCCTAACTCTAGTTTATTCTCTACTAAATCCTAGCCACTCATCCTTGACCATGGTTTATAATCAATCATATAGTCTTTCTTTCTATTCATCACAAAAGAAAATAATTCATTCATTTTTCCATTATCATCTTCTTCTCTCTTGAAGAAAGCTTACTAGATTTTCTTTATGTGATGAAATAATATGAGAAAATGATTTAAAAAGAAAGCAAAATTACTACTCTCTCATCCTCATCTCATCTAGCCCATGAGATTAGTGTGTTCATCTCTTTAGAGTGAGAAAGCTTGAGTCTTTGCAACTTCAAGGTAGATCATCGGAGATTTGGAATACTTCAAGCTAGCATGGATCGTTCGAGTCGTGGAGCCTCTCATGAGTCCGGGAGATCGTGGATCGCGGCAAAGGGACTTCTACTCGGAGCTTGTGAAGTGAAGGAGCGGACTACAAAGGTTGTAATCCCTCACACTTAGATAAAAGTTATCATCTTGCATGTTAAACCCTAATAATCTAGCAAAGATCCCGGCTTTGGGTTGTTCGGCACGTCTAAATTTTTATCCGGGCATGTTTGATGCCTTATGAACCTTCACAAGAGTGCCTAGGAACCCTACACGAATACGGACGGTCTTATGATTGGGGTAAAATTTCTTAAGGAATGCTATCACGAATTCATCCCAATTGGTAATAGAGTGTGCAACCGTGTTATAAAGCCATTTTTCTGCTAAATCGCACAAAGTGAAAAGGAGAAGACGTAAGCGCATAGCATCCACTGAAAGTTGTGACGTACCCATTATTGCGCATATGTTTTCGAATTTGGTGATAAAAACGTATGTGTCTTCAGACTCAAGCACGTGAAATTTGGGCAACAGGTTGATGAAGTGGGGTTTAATTTCAAAATTGTCCCCATTGGCTGGTGGAAGGGATAGACAAGTAGGAAGGGGATCACGTATAGGATAGCATCTCTCTTGGAGAGAGATGCGCGGTGGATTCTGCACACCTAAGGGTGGTGGAAGGGTGGTGTTATAATCTGATGGAGAACCGTCCATCTCGGTCAATATGGTGGGTGGAGGGGAAAAATAAGATGAAGAAGAACCTACTTCGGAGTCGATAGCAGGAACGCGGACAAGACGGGCACTAGAATCCCGTGTCCAGCCGAGAATGCACTAAGCGGGTTTAGTGCAAGTGGCAGCGTGTGTGTGATTTAAAATTGGTTTATTTTGAAAAATGTTGGAGGTGAGACAAATCACAAAAAATGCACAAACAACTCTAGAACTAAGGTTACCTAGGTCAAAAAATGTTGGAAGTCTAGACCGCTTCTAGACTTCCAAAGGACAAGCCGCAGGATCAACCCTCTACCATATCTTTATCGCTCTTGTGGCCAGGTAAGTGCCAGGTAAGTGGGAGGTATCCGCTATACGAATCACCGAAAATAGCAGGCCTAATTAATTAACCACTTACCTAGACACACTTGCCTAGACACCACAAAAGAAATGTGAATAAGCGATAGATTACCCACGACCTTCCTCTGTCCTTAATGAGCGCGACGGTCCTTAGAGTCTTAGTCTAGATATTTTTTTAATTAATATAGGGTGATGCGGATACTCGTTTTGTGATTTGTGGAGCTTAGGAAGGGTGATGAAATCCCCACCTAATCTGAATTCGGTCTTTGCCCCTTTATGTCCGTATTAAAATATGCACAAACCAATTACAAAACATACAAAAAGATTTTTTTTAAGCGGCAATATTTTGCAAAGAATCCTGCAGAAAATATATTATTGGATTTTTCAGAGGAGAGAGAAAGATGTAGGAAAGTTACCAGAGAATTTTGGATGCACTATCCCTCAAGACCGCTGCGATTCCGCCGCGACTTGGTGGGATCGTTTGAAAATAATTGCTCCTGTGCCCTCCTATGGTCCTCTGGACCTCTCTGAAAATCTCTGAATCTTGACTTTCTCGTTCTATTGTCTTCAGATTCCCTCGCAAAAATCATACATTAATCGTTAAATACACAATTTGCTGTTTTGTTTTATTTATGATATTGATCGAATAAGAATTCAACACGAATAGTAAGAAAAAAATATTACGCACGTATCCCCGGCAATGGCGCCATTTGATTGATCTGTTTTAAAGAAGTGTTTGTAGAATAACCGTAATCAATAACAGTGTCGCGTGTAGCTAGCCCGAGATGAGTACGGGTCATCCTCAGGGAAACATTGAATCTTTCAATCTTACTTTGGACTTGTTGAAAAAGAGGAAGAATAGAAGAATAAAGAATAGTGGAGAATAGTTTCTAGATCTACGTCAAAATACGGATGTAGAAAGTAGATCTAGTTTATATAAAAATATAGATTTTATATCAGAAGAGGGCTTGTAGGGTTCGTTCGGATTTAGTAGTAATTGATGACTAATAAAGATGACTCCTTTTATCTATTGATAGATTTAATACTAGATTGATAGTGATAAATGAGGATTAGGGTTCTTGGAAGGAACTAGTGTTTCCACACTATTGACCCTTGTCCTTTTATTGATCTTTATTCATATCCAGCCCTTAACAAAACAATTGTTAATCTAATATCAAATCGCGGTCAAGACTATCAATAAATTGATAGCGCATCCGATTAGAATGTTAACATTTATTTTGCTAAAGTTTATAAATTTCATAAGACTTAAAAGAAGTTAAGAAATTTTTCATTTTCCATTGATTTACCCTAATCCTACGAACCCTATCAAGCGGTGAATTACTCGCGCATGATGGAGATAGAAGAACGGATAGAGATCATGATGTAAATAAAAAATAAATGCAATAAGAATAAAACAACTACCTTTATTAATCAACTTGATCAATTACATTTCTTGTTCCTTTAGAAAGTGGAATACAAAACCCTAGTTTGCTTCTCGATCTATCTTGAAGGAGGTAAATGAACAACCGATTGATCAATCTGGATGCGTGAGTCAACTTGAACTTCGTGATCTCTTCGGTTTGATGATTTCTAGGTTTAGCCCTCGGTCCCTTATAAAGCCCCAATACCAGAAACTAAAGATCCTAAGAATCAGGGTTTGTTGTTGCAAATTAAACCTAAAAATCCCAAACCCTAAATCTTTTTTCCTGCCGCGGATCCGCCGCATTATTGCTAGTTTGGCCGCGCAACCGCTGCCGTTTGATTGAATCTTGGCTTCATTTTTCTGGGGCTAAGGAATGTTGACACGTGGAGATTTTCTAAATATCTGGAATCTTCATATCTTTTCTGAGTCTCTGCCAGTATTGATTCTTCGATTTTATCTAACTTTATCGGCAGATTTTTGATTCCCGACATCTTAACATCTCGATCTCCTGACCTGAACTAAACCTTGCACAATATCTCAATGAATAATGTTAGTAATATTTGGCATTTTTGAGATATTATCCTAACCATTTGATATGATATTATATTTTGAGAATATTGGTTAAGGATATTTGATATGATATGCATATTTGAATTAACAAAATATTATATAAATATTATATGCATACATTTTCCTTCATAATGTTAATTATAATATATAACTATATGAAAATAGATATTTTGTAGATAAACCCTCATATGTTTCATATTTATAATAAACACCTATAAATATCTAAGAAAAGTAAGGAAAATGTTATATCAAATATGCAGTATTTTCGACTAAACAGCAGCAGAAGAACTCATGTGTTTAACACGTGACCCCTAGCATGGGTTTCAGTATGCTTTATTTTCAGCGCATATCAACTCTCATGTGTTTAACACATGAGGCCTGTTTGGCTTTCCAATTATTTGATTGCAGCGCTTATATGCTTTTGCATATAGGTGCTCACGTGTTTAACACGTGAGACCCTTTTAGCCCATTTGCTTTTTTTTTAAACCGCAGCGTTTATATGCTTTTGCATATAGGTTCTCACGTGTTTAACACATGAGACTTTAATAGTTCGAAATTTTTCCCCTTTTCCTTTTTTTATGAGGGAATAAGGGTCTTGTGTGCAGAGCACGGGGGCTTTTCACCTCCAGATGACTGTCGGTGCTGGCCCATGGTGTGATCTCGCCGGTCCAATTGTAGAGGGGTGCCGATGGATTCTCGCCACGTGTCTATCTCTTTGTTTATAATATTATGCACATGTTTGTTTTTCCTGACTTTTCAATTCTATGTGCAGTGCACGTGTAAACTTTTGAGCTTCTAAAAATTTAAATGAAAATCAGGAAAAATAATATGTGGTTGATGGGATTCGAACACAGGGGCTATGTCACAGCAGTGCAAGGCTTTACCAATGAGCCACAAGTTCTTTCTTGCTGTTCTTAAATAAGAATAAATTTTAAATTGTGCTCAGGCTTGCAAACTCCTTTCTGTACTTTAAGAAGAAAAAAATTTGTACAGAAAATTCATAGTCGTTACACTCTTCATTCCCGGCCCGCTGTATGTCCTCGCAAAAGGGGAAAATCCCGAAATACAGGCAAAACAAGGCAAAGAACGCAAAGAACGTTCGAAAACAACAAAGCGGATCCAAGAAGCCGTGCAATCGAGAAAAGGTCGATTGGATCCCGTCCTTTATAAAGAAGATGGGTCGGGAATACTCTTTTCCCCAAGACAAGACAAGGAAAATATTCAACTTTGCCATGAAGCACCAAATGATAACACTTCCAGAGTCTCGGCATCCCGAAAAAATAAATGAGGTCCATCATCCGGATTATTGCTCCTATCACCGAGTAATAGGTCATCCCCTTGAAGACTGCTTCACCTTCAAAGACTGGGTAGAAGAACAGTATCAGCATGGCATGTTTGATTTATCCAACGGCTGGAGGCTAACCCCGCCGCAAAAGTATGAGCCAAAGAGGATCTATACCATGAGGATGGGACCAGCTCAACATCAAGAATGGAAGGGAACTAGTACCTGCCATATGATAACACTCTTGAAAGAGGGAGGGCACGAGACTATGGATGACCTCCACATGTGCTTCGCAAATGAAGACGGGGACGTGGTGATCTCAGAGTTTCCACCAGCACCAAAAGAGCTGGAAGATGGGATACACACCACGGCGGACAACCTAAGGAAAATTGACTTAGGGACGGAAAATGATCCGAGGCCGACATTCGTCTGTGAGCTACTATCTGAAAAAATATAGCTACGTTAAAGGACGTGCTCATGCATTATAAAGATCGCTTCATATGGAACTATTCCGAGATGCCAGGTCTAGATCCAAAAGTAGCAGTACATAAACTGGCCATATCGCCGGACATAAAGCCCGTCAAACAAGAGCTAAGAAGAATGCAGCTCGAACTTGAGATAAGTATCAACGCTGAAATCAAGAAACTAATCAACTCCGGCTTCATCCAAGAAGTTCAATATCTTGACTGGATCGCTAACATCGTTCCAGTGATGAAGAAAAATGGGACGGTGCGCATATGTGTCGACTTTCGAGACCTTAACAAAGCTTGCCCGAAGGATGATTTCCCAGTACCTGTTACTGAGCTAATGATCGATAACACGTCTACCCATGAGGTCTTCTCCTTCATGGATGGATCTTCTGGATACAATCAAATAAAAATGCATCCTGAAGACCAAAAGCATACCGCTTTCCTGTTAGTTATGTATATGCCTTAGAGGCCATTATTGTACATGTGATGTATATTATAGTGGATGCTTGGACATATATAGAGAGGACTTTCTTGCTCGACATGATAGTATGTTATCTGGTTGCTCTTTGTCTTAACATGTTGACTTGTATTATGATATTATCTTGCTCTCACATGCTGACGAAGCCCTTAGGATGTTTACTTGATTACCAGGACTATGATGGAGATCATACTAGTGGGGCTAGGGTAGTCCAAAAGTACATCCTATAATTGTTCCTAGTCGAGGGTGTATCGAGACAGGGCATCGATATTCCAGAGTAGACTAGCGTATACGCTTTTTGACCCATATGATGAGCGATGGATGATCCCACATCCATTGGTGTTTGACATCAAAGATGGTATACGGGTGCTCAGTGGAGACTGGGTACACTGAACGGACTCGTCGAGAACTCTTAGTTTTTATTATACCTATCGTCAGATAGCAGTTCTCTGATGACACTGGTACAGGTTAGTCTGTAGACCCGAGATCGTCATAGAGTCTTGTGTGATTCCCACTGTGCTTTGATTTCCACCTTACCACGTTCAAGAGAACGTGTAAAACGGTGGCTTTTGGGTACAGTCCCGAATCACATGGAGGCAATGAGCGATAGAAGGGGTTTTGTCTCTCCCGGTATTGGGGGTTGATGTTGCGCTGTGCCCGATTGGCTATAACTGGAAGTCCCTAGCCATGGCTGATATGGAGATCTACTGGTAAGTGTTATTATTAGTTTCTCGACCCGTTATGAGCCTCACATCGGCACGACTTATCGGTTACTGGGGTCTGACGTTTACCACCCCTAGACTGGATATGCGACATATCAGACGAAGAGACCGGACTGTACGGTAGTGTTACTGATAGGCTTTACAGGAGTATGAGCAGGCTTGCTTGTTGATCTTCTGATCGCTCAATACCCGGATGGCCGTTATGTTTGGCTGACCGCTGACGGCTTGTGGGTGACTGATATGATCATCACCCACTGCCGGCGTATTGACGAGTCTTTAGAGTCCTACACAGAGATTTCCTGGCTCAGGCAAAACGGAGTAGGAGCACATATGTGATATATGCGGGACCGAGAATAATACGAGTATGTGATTCCGTATTCTATTCTAGCGATATGTGATATCGGCTGGTTATATGTGATATAGCCGGGTTATCGGATCAAGTGTTGATTCGATAAAATGATACATATTATATTAGTCGGTTATATGTGATATAGCCGGATTATTAAATCAAGTGTTGATTTAATAATTTAATATATAATTATATATTTGATATATTAAATTACATTAACTAATATATGCTCACTTAATTATTTCTTTTTCTCACTTTTGATACATTTAACATATATATGATATATATTTATTGTATTGTTTTCTTTTGTTACATAAATAATATATATGTGATATATATTATTATTGTGACATGCTAGGTTATATATGCAACATGGGTGTATGAGACTTACACCATATAAAAGATCATACAAAGGTTTTTTTTATTTATTTAAGAAATTCAAAAATGAGTGGAATTTGTCATGGTTGTAAGTTGTGGATAACCATTGACTTAGTCCACTATTTTTGTTTTTCATTAGATATTTATAAACCTAACCATTATCTCTTACCATGGTTTATTCTCTACAAGGGTTAGCCATGACATATACTCACCATGGTTGCATTTCTAACCTCACTCTCTCTCATTTTTCATTTGCTTCATCATCTTCAAGCTCAAGTGAGAGCTCTCTAGGTTTTGAGCAAGTGAGGAAAAATAGTGAGAAATTAAATTCTAAAGTGAGCAAAATTCCTACTTCATCATACTTTTCTATACTAGCCATATAGTTTAGGGTGTTAGCTTCACTATTTCTATATTAGTGAAGAGATAGCTTGAGTTTGTGTCTTCTCGAAGTAGATCATCTTGGATTTTGAAGACTTCAAGCAAGTATGCATCATTCACCTTGTGGAGCCTCTCAAGAGTCCCGGAGTTCTTTGATCGCAGCGAAGGGACCACTACTTGGAGCATTTGAAGTGAAGGACCGGTCTACAAAGGTTGTATTCCGCATTCACTTAGTTGTAAAGTTGTTTACATATCGTATTGTCTAAATCTTTAGTTAAGATTCTATGGTTAGGATTAACTAGCATAGCAAAATTTTGAAAATGGCATGGACGTTGCCCCCCGAAACCTTGCTATTATGCTAAGTAACCCTACAGTGGTATCAAAGCCAAGCTAGAGATTTAGACGGATTGTGTAGGATTACGAAACCGAAATAACTCCGAAACACCCGATTCAAAACCCTAGTTTCTGTCGATTTTTAAACAGGCTTTAAAAATTTTTTTAGCAACTGCAGAATGTTGTATGAGATACAATATGAACACAGTAGAAAATTGAGCATCCCTCGCAGGATTTTGGCCGGCCACATCACTACTAAAACCGGCCTGCTCGGCCAACTTGATGAATTCCGGGTTCAATTTTTTACTGTGTTCAAGTCTCTGGGTTTTGGTGTTTCAGGTGTTGCTAGTTTTTTTCTAAAATTGCATGAGATGTTAATTTTATATAAAGACAATTCGGAGTGTTTTGTAGTTGTAATTCTAACAGTATTTAGGGTTATTTAGACGGTGTTAAAAAGTTCGAACGGATATCAAATACCCACTTTAACCCTCGCTGGAATTTTTTTCAAGAGTTGGATTTTTTCCAAGTTTAAGAACATTCAAAGATCATGCAAGTAATGCAATGGACCCTCTAGAAGAACGAAACCCTAACTCAATTCTGTGACCGTAAGAACCGCCGTTAAACCCTAGGGTTTGCGGTAGTTCCGCGGTGCCATAGGTGAGGCAAGGGTTGACCCTTCTACGGCTGGTCCATAGGTACTGTGGCATATGATGGGTACTTTTAAACTACGCTCAAGTGTTGAGCTTTTTGGGAAATTTTGGGTGTTTGTTGATTCGATCGGAATATTTAATATCGTCTAGCTATTTGTGGAATGTGATACAATATGTGGAATTCATATAGTTAGGCATGAAATCCAAAGTATGTGATATTTCGGGTTTATGATGTCTAAGGTGATTGTGGATTCCAAATGTTGTAGTTTGACATTTTCTTTTCTGCGACCGTAAGTGTAATATGTGGTGTATCACCGGTTTCGTTGCTATATGTCAACGACAATTGGGATACGCATATTTACTTACGTTGATGATATGTGATGTTATGTGTTGTTGTGATATGTTATATTGGATCATCGTGATTTGAATAGCCGGGTTTTTTTTATGTGAGATGAGAGTTTTTATTTTCATTCATATAAAATTCATTGTATGTAATATTCTTTTATTGGGGCACTTCCGGATAGAGGATGATGTCACCATTGTTGTATATTATTTACTTTTCCGCATTAGGATAGACCCAAGGTGGGGAGCAAAAGTAACCAGGTTCTAGAGTCCAGTGGGAGAACATCTCGAGGAGTCGAGTCCAGGTCTCCTAACTCTAGAATTGGTAGGGTTGCTTGCCGCTCTCGTAGGGGTCTAGGGATGTGGGTTTGGCTATTCATCGCGACCGTGGAATCCGTATTTTCTATTGTTGGCTAAATACAAAATACGGACCTCCTAGTATATCCAATATTTCATATGTTATCTTCTGCTGCTGATATTCTGTGATGTGATCACTTTATATGATGAGACGAATGCTTTATTATTATATATATATGATATATAATAAACGTTGCTTATGTTTTACACCCGCGCTAGTCCCGCCCCGCTATGCCATTAGTGAAGTAACCTAACGGTGTATAACGGGACACTGTGGCGAATGCGGATGGCATAAGCGTACATTGTATTTTCGTTTCTTCTGTGATGCCTAGGAAGCATAAATGATGGGACTTCATCAATGCGATTAATGAAAGAAAAGAAACCTAAAAAATGTTGTAGAATCAAATTTTCAAAAAGGGTAGCTCTAGTTTTTGCTTTGCATAGCGGTATTCCTTGTAGAATATCCAGCACCTTATTCGATAAAGAAAGAGCCGAGATCCCTTCACCGGGAGTGACCTCTTTAGCAAAAGCTAGCAGATGCTACAAACTCACTCGGTTTTGTTTTTGATTGCTTCTATAGTTCTTGCTTTGCATAGTGGTATTTGTGAAATATCCTGCACCTTATTCGATAAGGAAAGAGCCGAGATCCCTTCACCGGGAGTGACCTCTTTAGCGAAACTAGTAAAAACCTCAAAAACACTCCTTTTCAAAAATCACTTTTTTCTACAACGATATCAAGTTCATTACGCTCATGGTTTTCTTAAAAACCTGCGTAGCCCTCCGTCATTTTAGGAAGTTGAGTACTTAGTATTCGTGCTGCGTGTGTTGACCATAGTTAAGGCGCAGTGTGCGGTAGCTAAGTGATATCTTCCTACATAGAATATGATGCGATTAATTAGGATAGTCATATGACTTTGTTAACCATAGTTAAGGGTCATGTGGGTGGGTCTAATTAATCAAGAAATGATGGGTAGAACTTGACTAGTGCTTATGATTTGTTGACCATAGTTAAGGTCATAAGACACTAGGGGTAAAAGTATTATCGGGAATTTCAAGTGTTGAAATTTGCAATGAGATTGCATACCTTCTATGGGATAGTTGGATCCCGATACCCACTGCGAGTAAGAGTTACTCCTGGGAGAGTTTTACACATGACAATTAGCCGATCAAGTAGGTGTCTAGAAAGGTGTTAACGGGGTTACGCCCCTGGGAAAATGAGGTTTATTTTAATTAGGTCCGTGCGAAAGCACGGGGAACCCCCCTCAAAGTACCAACACTGGTCTGGCTGAAAGATTAGCGAACTTGTAAGGTGTAATTAATCCCGGCTAGTCTTTCCTTTTAGGGTTTGAAAGAAGATTTGATAAAAACAGTTGGAGCCATCCAGATTAGATAAGATAAAAACCAATCTAATCTTGCAAGAGCATAAGATAAGTGTTTTATTCTCTCTCTCTCCAGGTAGCAACCATGTCAGGCCTTAATCAAGATAATAATATGGATGTATTGACCGAACCCGCTTGTTATACTGAGCAGGGGAACGTTGGTTCCGCTCCAAATTATAATTGTTATAAGTCCGAGCAGGAAATAGGAAGATATCCGGATTTCCACGCCACCCAAACGAAGAATGAGTATGTTGATGTATCTTCTTCGGGTGTGTTAGTTACCGAGAACTGTTTCTCAGTTCACTCTACGTCCTGGGCATTAGATACCGGATCAAGATCCCATATATGTAATACGTTGCATGGGCTAAGGAAAGGTAGAGAACTGGGAATGGGTGATCATTCCGTAAGAGTAGGGAATGGTGAAAATGTTGCAGCTAAAACAGTTGGCGAATATCACCTTGTATTACCAAATGGTAATACATTGATTCTGAACGAATGCTATTACATACCGAACCTGATATGCAATTTTATATCAGTTTCTTTATTAAGTAAAGAAGGATATAATTTTGTAATACAGGATGATATTATGAACATCTTCCTGAATCAAAAGTTGATTGGATCAGGCTTGTTAAATAATGGCATATACATTCTAAATCAAACCGCAGTTCTTAATGTACAAAACACACACAAGAGGAAGAGTTCAGAAATGAACGAATCCTTCTTGTGGCACTGTAGACTAGGTCATATCAATGCGACACGACTAGCTATGTTACATAAGGATGGATATTTGAATCCGTTCGAATTTTCATCTTATGACACTTTCCAGTCATGTCTCAAAGGGAAGATGACCAAAACTCCGTTTAGTAGACACGGAGAAAGAGTTACGGAACTCTTGAGACTGATACATAGTGATGTATGCGGTCCCATGTCTACACATGCCAGGAATGGTTCCTCGTACTTCATTATATTCACTGACGATCTCTCAAGATACGGACATGCGTTCCTATTGAAACACAAGTCTGAAGCTTTTGAGAAATTCAAAGAATATAAGCACGAAGTCGAGAATCAAACGGGTAAAAGTATTAAAATCCTTCGATCTGATCGAGAAGGAGAATACTTGAGCAATGAGTTCCGGGACTATCTAAAAGAGAATGGGATTCTCTCTCAGCTTACTCCTCCGTATACACCACAACACAATGGTGTATCAGAACGGAAGAATCGTACCCTATTAGATATGGTGCGCTCTATGATGAGCACCGCTGAGTTACCTATCTCCTTTTGGGGTTATGCGCTTGAAACAGCAGCATACCTATTGAATAGAGTTCCAACCAAATCAGTGCTTACCACTCCATATGAGATATGGAATGGGAAGAGACCATCTCTTAAACGAGTTAAGATATGGGGTTGTCTGGCCCATGTTAAAAAGTAAAATCCGGACAAGCTCGAGGCAAGATCAGCTCTGTGTAAGTTTGCGGGATATCCAAAGGATTCCTATGGATATATATTCTACCACGGTGAGGAACAAAAAGTGTTTGTTTCTCAATATGCCACCTTTTTAGAAAAGGAATTTCTTGTAAAAGAAATTAGTGGCGAAAAGGTAGAGCTGGAAGAAGTTCCAGCAGCACAAACTGCAACTGATGATTTATTGGAACCAGAGGATTCAGTAGCTCCCAACGAACCTCAGCCTTTCCGCCGATCTAGTAGGGTTCATCATTCACCTGAGAGATACTATGGTTTTCTCATTGATGGTGGGAGCGAGGACTGCATCATGGAAGATGATGACCCGACTAGCTTCGAGCAGGCCATCACGAGTGTGGACTCTATAAAATGGCTGGATGCAGTGCGATCTGAGATGGAATCCATGTACACCAACAAAGTATGGACTT
Source organism: Agapanthus africanus (assembly GCA_030015575.1). Classification (NCBI taxonomy): domain Eukaryota; kingdom Viridiplantae; phylum Streptophyta; class Magnoliopsida; order Asparagales; family Amaryllidaceae; genus Agapanthus; species Agapanthus africanus. The sequence continues at coordinate 886,974,857 of JASDDO010000024.1, read as the reverse complement.
TGGAAGATGCTCCTTAAGGTGTAAAACCCATTGTAAGCAAGTGGATCTTCAAGAAAAAGCTTGGTGTAGATGGAATAGTTGAGACTTTCAAAGTTAGACTTGTTGCAAAAGGTTTTCGTCAACGACCAGGTGTGGATTATGATGAAACCTTTTCTCCAGTGGCTATGCTTAAGTCCATCCGGATCTTACTTGCCATTGCTGCATACCATGACTACGAAATATGGCAAATGGATGTTAAGACCGCCTTTATAAATGGTGATTTAGAAGAGTGCGTGTACATGACTCAGCCAGAGGGCTTCGTAGACAGTGGGAGCAGCGGAAAGGTGTGCAAGCTGCTTAAGTCCATCTACGGGTTGAAGCAGGCATCGCGGAGTTGGAACATCTATTTTGATGTGGTAGTCAAAGAGTTTGACTTCATCAAAAACATAGATGAACCTTGTATATACAAGAAGGTGGCAGAGAGTAAGGTTGTCTTCCTCGTATTGTACGTGGATGACATACTCTTGATAGGAAATGATGTTCCTATGCTGCACTCGGTCAAGCTCTTCTTATCATAAAGATTCTCAATGAAAGATCTAGGTGATGTCTCCTACATCTTGGGGATTAAGATCTATAGAGATAGATCTAAACGGATATTGGGATTGTCTGACACCATACTAAAGAGGTTTAGTATGGAAGAATCCAAGCGTGGAAATTTGCCCACGATCTCTGGACTCACTCTCTCCAAAGAGATGTCTCCCAAGACTGATTTGGAGAGAGCTCGCATGCAAGAGATATCCTATGCTTCGGCAGTAGGCTCTATCATGTATGCGATGCTATGTACCAGACCCGATGTAGCATACTCACTAAGTGTAGTGAGTAGGTATCAAGCAGATCCTGGAGAGATTCACTGGACAGTTGTGAAGAACATTCTCAAGTACTTGAGAAGGACTAAAGAGATGTTCTTGGTGTATGGTAACGAAGAACTCCAAGTGGAGTCATTTACCGATTCGAGCTTTCAGAGTGATAAGGACGACTCTAAGTCGGTCTCGGGATTTGTCTTTACCCTCAATGGAGGGGCGGTTTGTTGGAAGAGTTCCAAACAGGAAACCGTGGCAGACTCGATGATGGAGGCTGAATACATCGCTGCCAACGATGCTGCCAAAGAGGCTGTCTGGATGAAGAAGTTCATACACGAACTTGGTGTGGTTCTATCCATCGAGCATCCAATACCTTTGTATTATGATAACAATGGAGCATTGGCTTTGGCCAAGGAACCCAGGTCCCATCAGAGATCCAGGCATATTCTGAGGTGGTATCACCTGATCCGAGCGATAGTTGATCGCCGGGAGATCGAGGTCAGGAGAGTTGACACGAAGAACAACACAGCGGATCCATTCACGAAGGCCATACCCCAGATACAATTTAAGAGACTCTTTGGGATGTTGGGTATGAGATACTACAACAACTGGCCTTAGTGGAAGTGGGAGATTGTTAGTTATGTATATACCCTAGAGGCCATTATTGTACATGTGATGTATATTATAGTGGATGCTTAGACATATATAGAGAGGACTTTCTTGCTCGACATGTTAGTATGTTATCTGGTTGCTCTTTTTCTTAACATGTTGACTTGTATTATGATACTGTCTTGCTCTCACATGCTGACGAAGCCCTTAGGATGTTTACTTGATTACCAGGACTATGATGGAGATCATACTAGTGGGGCCGGTTTAAAGAACGCCGGCACTACCTACCAAAGGGTCATGATAAAGATCTTTGATGACCTCATACACGAGATCATCGAATGCTACATTGATGACCTAGTGGTAAAGAGCAAATCTCATGAGGAGCATTGGGAACATCTAAAAATTGTGTTCCGACGTCTACGGACGTATAATCTAAAGATGAATCCTCTAAAATGCGTGTTTGGAGTCTCCTCGGGCAAATTCCTAGGATTCATCATACGGCACCGGGGTATTGAAATCGATCCCTCAAAGATCAAGGCGATTATGGAAATGCCTACGCCAAGAACTCTCAAACAATTGCGATCTCTTCAAGGAAAGCTCGCATATATCCGGCGGTTCATAGCCAACCTCTCCGGAAAATCCCGTCCTTACAGTCATCTAATGAAGAAGGGGATCCCGTTCGTCTGGGATCAAAAGTGCCAAAATGCACTAGACGAAATCAAGCAATAACTGCAAAATCCGCCAGTATTGACCGCTCTGGTTAAGGGAAAACCCCTTATCCTATATACGACAGCCCTTGAAGGTTCTTTAAGCGCGCTATGGGAACAAAAGAACGATCGGGGATAGGAGATGGCTCTGTACTATTTGATTCGAGTTCTCCTGGGGCAGAAAACAACTACTCCCCCATCGAAAAGTATTGCCCGGCACTGATCTTCGTGATAATGAAGCTCAAACATTACGCCTTGGCACATGAGGTCTATCTTATATCAAAGGTGGATCCTCTCAAATATCTGATGTCAAGGGCCATACTAATAGGAAGGCTTGCCAAATGGACCCTCCTCCTGATGGAGTTCTCGATAACACATCAAAGCAGTGAAAGGTCAGGCTATAGCTGACTTTCTCGCGGAACATCCGATACCAGCCGACTCCACGTTAAATTGCGAATTTCCAGACGAACATGCGTTTGACGCAATCGAAGAAGAGAAAAGAAGAAAATGTTTCCCAATGGGAACTCTACTTCGATTGAGCATCCTCCGTGAAGCGGCGAAAGCAAAACACCCCTATAATCAAAGCCGGGAAGGGCCTTATCTTCGTGACTCCGCAAGGAGGGTTATCACGTTATGCCCTTTCCTTAACGGAGCCAAGGACTAACAACGAAGCTGAATATGAAGCTTTGAAAGCAGGTCTCGAGATCGCTGTCGGCATGGGAATCAAAAACGTTCTCATATATGGAGATTCCCAACTGATCGTTAGCCAAGTAAATGGCAACTATCAGACGTGCAAGCCAGAGCTGATAAAGTATGGCAAAAGAGTACAGCAACTGCTGACACAAATCCCCTCCTACATCCTGGAGAGTATACCGCGTGCAGAAAACAGTAAGGCGGATGCGTTGGCCAAATTGGCTAAGGAATTGGCCGATGAAGACCTCGATGACGTAAGGATCATTGTGCAAAGCCGCTAGGTTATCGCGCCAACAGATATATCTTCGGAAGACTTAATAGAGCCATCCGAAAGAGAAAAAAAAACGACCAAACAAGTAGCTGTTCAAGCAGAGGACGAAGAAAAGGTCAAGGATTGGAGGGAAGTCTTCATAGACTACTTCAAATCCCAACAAACGCCCAAAAATACATCTTCTAGACATCAGCTCATGAAACGAGCTCTGTCCTTCACCTTCATCAATGATATTCTATATAAGAGATCTTTCGACTGTCTGTGGCTAAGATGTCTAGGGCCAAAAGAAGCGAAGAGAGTCGTCCAGGAAACTCACGACGGACTCTGCGGTTCTCATCAAGCTGGGCCAAAGATGAAGCTGAAGATAAAAAGAATTGGTAACTATTGGCCTACAATGATTCAGGACTGCCTCGAATATTCGAAGCAGTGTTGTTCAGTTGAAAATATTGCACTTTTGATATAACATTTTTCTTACTTTTCTTAAATATTTAAAGGTGTTTATTATAAATATGAAACATATGCGGGTTTATCTGTAAAATATCTTTTGTCATATGTTTATATATTATAATTAACATTATGAAGGAAAATATATGCATATTATATTTATATGATATTTTGGTAATTAAAATATGCATATCATATCAAATATTCTAATCAAGATTCTTAGAATAATATCTCTAATTTAAAAAATATTACTAATATTATTCATGGAGATATTGTGCAGATTTAGCTCAGGTCAGGAGATCAAGATATTCGAGATGTCGGGAATCAAAAATCTGCCGATGAAGTTTAATTAAATCTTAAAATCAATACTAGCAGAGGCTCAGATAGGATTTGAAGAATCAAGACATCACATAAATCTCCACGTGTCAACATGAGGAAGCACCAGAAATCACAAACCCTAATTCCTCCAATCCGCCGCCCAACCGCGACCAAACTCTACATATTGCGGCGGATCCGCGGCCGTTATGGTGATTTGGAATTCAAGATTTGGTGGATAGGATCAAAATAGGAAATCACCATATTAGGTAACTAGGGTTTCTGCTTCTAGTGCTATATAAAGGACCGAGAGCTTCATATGAAAAGACATCAAACCGAAAAGATCACGAGGTCCGAGACGATCCACGCATCCAGGTTGATCAATCAGCTGTTCAGCAACCTCCTTCAAGAGAGATCGAGAAGCAAACTAGAGTTTTGTATTCTACTTTCTAAAGGAACAAAAAGTGTAATTGATCTAGTTGATTAATAAAGGTAGTTGTTTTATTCTTATCACATTTTTACTTTCTGCATTTTTATTATGATTTCCTTCTCTATCCTTTCTTCTTCTATTTCCATCATGCGTGAGTAATTCTCTACTTGATAGGGTTTGTAGGATTATGGTAGATCAATGGATGATGAAAATTTCCTAACTCCTTTTACGTCTTATAAAGTTTATAAACTTTAGCAAAGCAATTGTTAACATTCTAATCATGCGCGCTATCAAATCACTGATAGTTACGACCGCGATTTGAGATTAGATTAACAATGGTTTTGGTAAAGGCTAGACATGAATAAAGGTCAATGAAAAGATAAGGGTTAAGAGTGGGAACCCTATTCTCTCCAAAAACCCTAATCTGCATTCATCGCTATCGATCTAGTTTTAAATCTATTAAAAGATAAAAGGAGTCATCTTTTGTATTCATCCATGACTACTAAATCCGATGAACCCTACAAGCCTTCTTTATATATATTCTACATCCGTGTTTAACATTGATCTAGAATCTATTCTCCTTTCTTCTTTTATTTTATTCAACACGTCTAAAGCAAGATTAGAAATTCCACGCATCCCAATGGACGACCCGCACTCATCTCGGCTAGCTACACGCGACACCGTTATTGATTGCGGTTAACTACAAACACTACTTTCACAACCAATCAAATGGTGTCGTTGCCGGGGATACGTGCGCATATTTTTTTCTTGCTATTCGGGTTGATTTCTTATCTGATCCATAAAAATACTATAAAAGAGAACCAAAACCGCATATTGTGTATTCAACAATTAGTGTGCGAATTTTGCAAGGGGATCTGGAGTCACTGGTTTGAGAAAACAAAGATTCAGAGACATCAAGAAAAGTCCAGAGAAGCTAAGATGGCATTGTAGAAAAAAATGGACAAAAAACTCTCCTTTCTGAAGCAGAACCGCGCCATTAGTGCGCTTTTAGCGGCGGTTGGGCGACGGAGTTGGGGAGTTGTGCCCCTAAATTTTTCTGGTATCTTCTTCATATCTTTCTCTCTTTTATAAGATCCAATAATTTTATTTTCTGTAGGATTCTTTGCAAAATATCACCGCTCAAAAATCTTTTGGCGTGTTTTGAAATTGGTTTGTTTGTGCATATTTTTAACCGGACTTTAAGGGGCAAAACCAAACTTCAGATTAGGTAGGTATTTCATCACCTTCCTAGGCTCCACAAATAACAAAATCAGCATCCGCATAACCCTACATTAATTTAAAAATATCTAGATCAAGCTCTAAGGACCGTTACGCTCAATTAGGACATAGGAGGGTCATGGGTAATCTATCGCTTATCTGCATTTCTTTTGTGGTGTCTAGGAAAGTGTGACTAAGGCAAGTGGTTATTTAATTAGGCCCGTTATTTTCGGTGATGCGTATAGCGGATACCTCCCACTTACCTGGCCACAAGAGTAATATAGAGGTGGTAGAGAATTGATCCTGCGACTTGTTCTTTGGAAGTCTAGGAGCGGTCTAGTGACTTGACCTGGGTGGCTTTAGTTCTAAGGTTGATTGTGCATTTTTTGTGTGATTTGTCTCACGTCTGACACTTTTCAAAACAGACCTTTAAATAGTTCTCACACACGCTGCCACTTGCGCTAAACCTGCTTAGTGCATGCTCGGCTGGACACGGGATTCTAGTGCCCGTCTTGTCCGCGTTTCTGCTATCGACTCTGAAGTCGGTACTTCTTTATTTTCTTTTTCCCCTCCACCCACCACATCACCCGAGATGGACGGATCTCCATCATATTTCAATAACACCACTCCGCCGCTGCCCGTAAGTGTGCAGAATCCACCGTGCATCTCTCTCTAAGAGAGATGCTACCCGATGCGCGTTCCCCTTCCTACTTGTCTATCCCTTCCACCAGCCAATGAGGATAATTTTGAAATTAAACCCCACTTCATCAACCTTTTGTCCAAATTTCACGGGCTTGAGTTTGAAGACGCATACGTTTTTATCACCAAATTCGAAAACGTATGTGCAATGATGGGCACTTCACAACTTTCAGTGGATGCTATGCACTTATGTCTTCTCCCTTTTACTTTGTGCGATCTAGCAGAAAAATGGCTTTATAACACTGCCGCACACTCTATTCCAATTGGGATGAATTCGTTATAGCATTCCTTAAGAAATTTTATCCCAATCATAAGACCGCCCGTGTTCGGAGCGAGATCAACCAATTTACCCAGCTTCCCAACGAACCATTTTGGAAATGCTTTGAACAGTTTAAAGATCTGCTTATCCAATGTACTCATCACGAAATCAATAGATGGGATCTGTGCCGAATTATATACGAGGGTGTTAATCCAGCGACAAAACAGATACTTGAAACCATTTGTCAATGTCATTTCATGTCTAAAGACGATGGTGAAGCTTGGCAATTTCTTGAAGATCTCGCTGAACAAACTTTGCAATGGGAAAGCGTTAGACCATCATCGTCTAGGGAGGTATCCATCAGCTCGATGTTTCCATCACAGTAAAATCCGAAATGGTAGCGATGCAAAAGAAACTTGACGCTATAGAGAACAAATTCTCATCAGCCTCCCTAAACCAAGTTATGCTCCCCAAAACCGTGTGTGGTTGCTATTCCGACCCATCTCATCTAACGAAAGAATGTCCTTTGAATCCTCCATTTCAAGGTCTAGAACACACTAATGCTGTTTTTCAGCAGCGACGTAGAAACGATCCTTATTCTTCCACATACAATCAGGGATGGAGGAATCATCCTAATTTTGCTTGGAACCAAAACCAAACTCAAACTCAAAATACGTTTCCAAGTCAAAATAACTATCAAAGACATCTTCCACAGCTACAGTAGCCACCACCACAAAGTCAACACCCCTTTCAATCGCAACCTTTTAAAAATCCGGCCAACAATTCTACACCATATAATAATTCTTTCCAAACGGCCGGTACCGAAAACTCCTCTGCACTCGAACGAAGCTTGGATACGTTTATTAAACATTCCACGCAAACGATGGCTGATTTAAAGTCTTCTATCCAAACGTTAATGCAGAACACCGCCTCCCACGGTGAAAGTATAAAATCGATAGAACTACAACTTGCACAGTTAAATGCCGCGATGAGTGCGAGAGAGAAAGGAAAACTTCCATCTCAACCCCTACCGAATCCTGGCCACTCACAAAGTCATAATGTGAGTGCCGTTACCACGTTGAGATCGGGAAGAGTGTTGAATAATCAAGTCGGTGAACAGGTTGATGAAGAGAAATCAATTAAAACCCCGGCTTCTACTTCTAACCCTAATTCGTCTAGTCTACCACCTTCTTCCGAGCATATTCTCTGTTTGCCACTAGACTCGAACTCCTCGCCCACTTCCTTGAGTCAACCTAAAACGAGCTTTATCAATAAGTGTTGGAAACTCTTCTTTCAAGTTCTTTCTTTTATATATTCTTATCTTTGTATGTAACTTTCATTTTTTTCTTTTATTACGGGATTTTGTGGGTGTAATCCGCTGAAAACCCTCGGGAGACAACACTCCTCCTACAAGGGACACCTAGAGATTTAACAGCTTGTTGCACGTACTCAGTGCAATCGTGGTTGCCTACGAAAGTGTGCTACTTAGGTTTTTCTTTTTCTTTTTTCTCTCTTTCTTGAGTAACTAGTTTGCTCGGGACGATCAAAATTAAGTTTGGGGGTATTTGTTCAGTTGAAAATATTGCACTTTTGATATAATATTTTCTTTACTTTTCTTAAATATTTAAAGGTGTTTATTATAAATATGAAACATATGAGCGTTTATCTGTAAAATATCTTTTTTTCATATGTTTATATATTATAATTAACATTATGAAAGAATATATATGCATATTATATTTATATGATATTTTGGTAATTAAAATATACATATCATATCAAATATTCTAATCAAGATTCTTAGAATAATATCTCTAATTTAACAAATATTACTAATATTATTCATGGAGATATTGTGCAGATTTAGCTCAGGTCAGGAAATCAAGATATTCGAGATGTCGGGAATCAAAAATCCGCCGATGAAGTTTAATTAAATCATAAAATCAATACTAGCAGAGACTCAGAGAGAATTTAAAGAATCAAGACATCACATAAATCTCCATGTGTCAACATAAGGAAGCACCAGAAATCACAAACCTTAATTCCTCCAATCCGCCGCCCAACCGCGGCAAAACTCTACATATTGCAGCGGATCCGCGGCTGTTATGGGGATTTGGAATTCAAGATTTGGTGGGTAGGATCAAAATAGGAAATCACCATATTAGGTAACTAGGGTTTCTGCTTTTAGTTCTATATAAAGGACCGAGAGCTTCATATGAAAAGGCATCAAACCGAAAAGATCACAAGGTCCGAGACGATCCACTCATCCAGGTTGATCAATCAGCTGTTTAGCTATCTCGTTCAAGAGAGATCGAGAAGCAAACTAGAGTTTTGTATTCTACTTTCTAAAGGAACAAAAAGTGTAATTGATCTAGTTGATTAATAAAGGTAGTTGTTTTATTCTTATCGCATTTTTACTTTCTGCATTTTTATTATGATTTTCTTCTCTATCCTTTCTTCTTCTATCTATATCATGCGCGAGTAATTCTCCGTTTGATAGGGTTCGTAGGATTATGGTAGATCAATGGATGATGAAGATTTCTTAACTCTTTTTACGTCTTATAAAGTTTATTAACATCCTAATCGGGCACGCTATCAAATCATTGATAGTCACGACCGCGGTTTGAGATTAGATTAACAATGGTTTTGGTAAAGGCTAGACATGAATAGAGGTCAATGAAAAGATAAATGTTAAGAGTGGGAACCCTATTCCCTCCAAAAACCCTAATCTGCATTCATCGCTATCGATCTAGTTTTAAATCTATTAAAAGATAAAATGAGTCATCTTTTGTATTCATCCATGACTACTAAATCCGATGAACCCTACAAGCCTTCTTTTTATATATTCTACATCCGTGTTTAATATAGATCTAGAATCTATTCTTCTTTTTTCTTTTATTTTATTCAACTCGTCTAAAGCAAGATTAGAAATTCCACGCATCCCTGCGGACGACCCGTACTCATCTCGGCTAGCTACACGCGACACTGTTATTGATTGCGGTTAACTACAAACACTACTTTCACAACCAATCAAGTGTCACTCGTGCCAAATTCACGGGGACTTCATCTACCAACATCCAAATCCGCTACACCAAACAGTAACCAGCTGGCCGTTCGAAATGTGGGGAACCGATATAATTGGCCCCATTGAACCGGCATCGTCCAAAGGACATCGATTCATACTGGCAAGGACCGACTATTTTTCTAAGTAGGCAGAAGCAGTACCATTAAGAGGGGTGAAGATGGAGAATATCCTCCATTTCTTCAGGACACTTGTTATTTATTGGTTCGGCACTCCGCGACGAATTATCTCGAATAATGGACCAGCTTATAGAAGTCACAAAATCAGCCGCTTCGCTCAACAGCATAAAATAGATTGTAGATACTCTTCAATCTATAACCCTCGGCCTAACGGTCTAGCTGAAACTTTCAACAAGACCTTGACAAAGATTATAAAGAAAACGGAGTTCAGAAACAAAAAATACTGGCATGAAAGGTTGCAGAAGCACTTTGGGCATACCGAACAACGTTCAAAACGGCTACGAATACAACACCTTACGCGTTGGTATTCAGCACGGAAATAGTGCTTCCCCTGGAAATAGAACTCCCCTCTCTGCGAGTAGTGGTCCGATATGAGCTGACAGATGAAGAAAATGCTCATCTTCGGCTTGAGGAGCTTGATGCCCTCGACGAAACTCGCCTTAAAAATCTGGAAGTTTACAATGCGAGGATGACATGGTCATACAAAAAATTGACCAGGCCGAGAATATTCTGCCAAGGCAAACTCATGCTAGTCGTCAAAAGACCCATGGTCCCCAATCGTGCAAAACGGGGGAAATCGAGCCGAACTATGAAGGCCTGTACATCATAGACAAAGTCCACCAAGGTAGAGCCTACCTGCTTATGGATATGCATGGCGAAAGACCCTTCCGGCCAATAAACGGTTGATTCCTCAATAAATACTACGCTTGACGAGTCACCAATTAGGTCAATGATAGATGACGACGCTCGTGTTCGCTCGCTATCTTTCTGAGTCAGAACACTGAGAACAGTATACAAAAAAGCTCCGTCGCCTCAAAAACGACAACTGACCGAGAAGTCCTTAAATTAATTATCCGCCTCAAATATGGCGATGATGGACCGAGAAGTTCTTAAACTAATTATTCTCCACAAATATGTTGATGAAGGACCGAAAAGTCCTTAAACTAACAATCCGCTTCAAATATGGCGATATCCGACCAAGAAGTCCTTAAACTAACTATCCGCCTCAAACATGGAAATAATGGACCGAAAAGTCCCTAAACTAGAATTTTGCCTCAAACATGGCGATAATGGACCAGAACGTCCTTAAACTAGTGCGTTGATTAGTCTAAAATATTGCACATTTGAATGAACATTTTCCCTACTAATATTAACTGCTAAAAGGTGTTAATTGTAAATATAGAACATATGTGGTTTTATTTGTAAAAGTTTATTATCATATGTTTCTACATTTATAATTAATATAATTAAGGAAAATATATGCATATAATATTTAAATGAAATATTAGTAATTAAAATATGCATATCATATCAAATATTTCTAATCAATATTCTTAAGATATTATATTATATAAATGGTTAGGACAATATCTCAAAAATACCAAATGCTACTAACACTTTGATTTGAGATATTGTGCAGATATTAGCTTAGGTCAGGAATCCAAGTAAGAGATCCGAATCAAATCGGGATATCGAAACCGAATCTGTCAAAATTTAGAAGTAAATCGAGAGATCTAGCAACAGCAGAGATCCAGAGTATTATTTTCAGAATCTAGACATCAAAAGGATCTCCACATGTCAACACAAGAGACCAGAAGAAATCCTAAAACCTGATTCCACCAAGTGGCGGCTAAACCGCGACCAAAGGGCGGTATATGTGGCGGAACCGCGGCGCATTCTGGACCGTAGGATATGAGTTTTAGGATCATGATCATAACTGCATATATTCATAAATGGCATCGAGGGTTTCTGGTTTCGAGGACTATATAAGGGACCGAGAGATGTACATTGAAAATCATCACCGAAGAGATTAAGAGATCCATGTTTAGTCGAAAATATTGCATATTTGATTCAACATTTTCCTTAATTTTGTTAAGTACTTAAAGGTGTTTATCGTAATTATGGAACATATATGGGTTTATATGCAAAATACTCTTTAACATATGTTTCTACATTATAATTAATATTATGAAGGAAAATACATGCATATAATATTTATATGATATTTTGATAATTTAAATATGCATATCATATCAAATATCCCTAATCAATATTCTTAAAATATTGTATCATATATAAAATGATTAGGATAATATCTCAAATATAACAAATATTACTAATACTATGAATTGAGATATTGTGCAAATTTAGCTCAGGTCTGGAGATCGAGATATCCGAAATGTCGGGAATAAAATCTGCCGATAAAGTTGAATCAAATCGTAAAATCGTAAATGGCAGAGACTCAGAGAAGATTTAAAGAAACCATACATCACAACAATCTCTACGTGTCAACATGAGGCAGCACCAAAATTTTCAAACCCTGATTCCACCAAACCGCCGCCCAACCGCGGCCAAATCCTATATTTCGCGGCAGATTCATGGCTTCATCGTAGCCGTTGGATTTGGATTTTTTTGAGTGTGATCGAAACAACAAATCCTAACACGTGGGATCTAAGGTTTCTGCTTCTAGTGCTATTTAAAGGACCGAGAGCTATACTTGGAAATCATCTTGAAAATAGATCACTAAACGATCACTCAATTTATCAATCCGAAGCGATCAAGAGGGCCACAGCGATCCACGAATCCAGGAGATCAATCGACGCATCATCGACTTCCAACGAGAACAGAGATCAGGAGCATAAATTAGGGTTCTTGTACTCTAAATTCGACGGATTTGTAAATGATAGTTGATTAATAAAATGGTAGATCTTTAGTTTAATTCTTTGCATCTTGCATTCTGCATTTAATTTCTGCATTACTTTCTGCATTTACATTATGATCTCCTTCCTCATCTTCTTTTCTATTTCAACCATGAGCGAGTAATTCCTAGTTTGTTAGGGTTCGTAGAATTATGGTAGATCAATGGATGATAAAATCTCTTAACTCATTTTATATCTTTTAAAGTTTATAAACTTTAGCAAAGTAATTGTTAACATCATAATCGGGCGCGCTATCAATTTATTTATAGTCTCGACCGCGATTTGAGATTAGATTAACATTCATTTTAATAAAGGCTAGACATGAATAGAGGTCAATGAAAAGATAAGGATTAAGAGTGGAAACCATATTCCCTCCAAAAACCCTAATCTTCATTCATCACTAGCAATCTAGTTTTAAATCTATTAAAAGATAAAACGAGTCATCTTTAATTAATTATCCATTACTACTAAATTCTATGAACCCTACAAGCCTCTTCTTTATAAAATCTACATCTTTATATCATTGATCTAGAACAAACCATCCATATTTCAATCAACTTGTCTAAAGCAAGTAAAAGGTTCGACGTTTCCCTGAGGACGACCCGTACTCATTTCGGCTAGCTACGAGCGGCATCGTTATTTATTGCAGTTACTACCTTTACTAAACACTTCTTTTCCAAATCTAGAATTAATCAAATGGCACCGTTGCCGGGGAAACGGCTATAATTTTTTTTCTTGCTATTCGGGTTGAATTCTTATTAATCCATACCATAAAATAATCAAAACCGCATTTTGTGTATTTAACGATTAGTGTGCGAATTTTGCGAGGGGATCTGGAGTCACTGGAGCGAGAAAATAGAGATTCAGAGAATATCATCAAAGACCAGAGGAGTATAGGGTTGCACTGAAGAAAATTCAGTAAGCGAACTCTCCAAAGAGCCGCGGTTGGGCGGCAATAGGGTCTTTTGCGGCGGAACCGCGGCAACATTGAGGAGTTGCTTCAACAAAATCCTCTGGTATCTTTCTCTCTCCTATAAAATCCAATATTCTGATTTTTACTACAGGATTCTTTGCAAAAAGCGCCGCTCAAAAATCTTTTTGCGTATTTTGATCTTGGTTTGTTTGTGCATATCTTAACCGGACTTTAAAGGGCAATAACCCAAATTCAGATTAGGTGGGGATTTCATCACCCTTCCTAGGCCCCACAAATCACAAAACGAGCATCCGCATAACCCTACATTAATAAAAAATATCTAGACCAAGCCTCTAAGGATCGTCGTGCTCAATTAGGACAGAGGAGGGTCGTGGGTAATCTATCACTTAACCGCATTTCTCTCGTGGTGTCTAAGGAAAGTATGACTAAGGAAAGTGGTTACTTAATTAGGCCCGCTATTTCGGTGATTCGTATAGCGGATACCTTCCACTTACCTGGCACTTACCTGGCCACAAGAGTGATAAAGAGGTGGTAGATGATTGATCCTGCGACTTGTCCTTTGGAAGTCTAGGAGCGATCTAGTGACTTGATCTAGGTGATCTTAGTTCTAGGGTTGTTTGTGCATTTTTGTGATTTGTTGAGTCAAGCCTCAAGTCCCTCTTTCAAAGCAAAACAGTCCAAATACAGCTTAAATCATTACCATTTCACCCTCTTTTCTTTTCACTTTCTTATAATAGGTAACCCAAACAGACGAACTCTTGCCAAGCTTTGCTATCCAGAACCAGATATCTCTTGTTTTCGTAACTGCTTCGGTACAAAATCCGACCCTACTATTTCTTTGAGAGATCGGATAGATGCCTCTAGGACCAACAATTGGACACCAAACTCCACTTTGTATCAACCGTTTCAACCTCTCCTACCTTATTACGTTGACACCTCTCCTGAGAGTCATGTTGCGACTCTGAAATCCATGTCCATTGCTGACAGAATTGAACAATCCCGTAACCGATCTTTCACTCCTTTCACTACTCCAAATTCGTTAGGACAACAATTCCAATCACCTTCTTATCAGAATGTTGATCTTATTCATGTCCATTTTTCACAACCATTCGATTCCTATCAATCTTACCCGACTTTTACACCTTTTCTAGACATTTCTTCTAAACAGCCATTTGGGAGTTTCACCTATCCACAAGAATTTCAATCTTCTACTGAAACCCCTTCACAACCCATGCCAAGTCTTGAACGGTCATTGGAAGAATTTCAAGCAGCGTCGTACCACCAGATAGAGGAATTGAATGCATCTATGGCCGCCCTTATACAATCCAACGAACTAGCAACTAGTTTCCAACTAGCTCAAAATTTTCCAATGTATGATGCAGCAATGTGACAAATTGAGAATTTGAGTAGAGAGAGTGAGCAGTACACCCTTCCAAATCAAACCTCCCAATTCCAAATTGAATTCCACAACTCCAGTTTCACAAATCTATCGAGTACACCAAATGATTCACCAATTGAAGATAGAACGTTTGGTGAGTTGTGCAACTTTGTAATGTTTGATCTACCTGATTGTGAAGGGTCTATTTCAAGTGAAACCACATCCAATCCTTGTGATATCTACACCTCCACTCTAGAACTAAAATTGATTGAAAACCATGCTTTTGATGAAGTGTCTGACTTTCACTTGATTGAGGATATTGACACCGGGAATATTTTGGATGATAAACCCACAGTTTTGGATGAGTTTTTCTTAACAATTCATCAGGTCCTTTCACTTCTGTGTGGACATCATCTCGAACCATTAATTTTTTTTTCTCGAACCCCATATGCGTCTGAAAATTGATGATAAATGCATGGATGAGTTGAATTTTAGGGAAAATTTTGAGGATATTTTTGAAGATGAACCCGTTATGTTAGATGAGTTGGATTCTCCAACCCATCATGTCCCGTCTATTGAATACGAACATCTTCATGTACAAATAACCGATCCTGTTCTTATCACCGGCCTATCTGATAAGCAATACGACATCCGGCTTTCATTTCCCACATCAGGTTCAACAATGCTCGACACACAATTTTTTTACCCATTTCATCTCCTACCTCCATAATTTCTGACAAATCAAGTGTGTTGAATTCGGGCGCGACACAGATTGACATTGAAACGTTCACTCGGATCATCGATGAAAGTTTCGAAGATATTTTCGCCGATGAACTCGCATTCCTGAACGACATAGATGTTGTGATAAATCAACCTCCACCCGAAGAAATTGAACCGCCACCCTTTCTTCTTATCACGTACGAGAATGCCAATGTTCCTTCCATTACTAATCATTCACATTCTCGTTTTCATCCACCATCACTGTTTCGTCTCTACCAACCGACACGTAAACCCGTTTTATTACACTTCTTATCTCCTCCTCACTTCTTCTTGTCTATATATAACATGATCTTCTACCAACCTTGGTGTTAGATTGATAAAATATTTGAATGGTTGATGTTGACTTTTGGTCTTTGTAAAGCTTTATATTGACAAATAACTTTACCCCCTCTTTATAATTTTAAAATGCTTAATACTATTTTACTCAAGTTTGGGGGGGGGGGGAGAAAAATATATTTTGGCTCTTGAACGAAGAAAATAAGTTTTTTACAAAATTTTGAGCCAAAAATAAGTTTGAGGGAGGATTTCACTGTCATTATTTCATGTCCCCGTTACTAACTTTTCCTCCCAAGTTTACAGGTTTTTTAAGCTTAACAAATGATATCAGTGAGGACACTACTGCAAATAGGTTTGGGGGAGGTTTGTGCTTATTCACGCATCAATATTTGCATTATAATACATAAAAGCATAAAAAAAATTTGATAATGAAAGTTAGAAAGTGAAAAATACATATGATAGGAAGGAAAAGTTTAAGAAAAGCAAGAAAATTAGATGTTTTATAACGAAGCTAGTAACAGGTAGTCATGAGCTGTTGTCCCAAGGGTTAGTAAGATGAAGAGAATCACTAATCCGAGGATAGAAATAAGTCTGAAAAATAATCTCTATTCTTGAGTCTAAACATCTGAACGTTGATACCCTACTATACGCATTTGCACACGTCTTGAAACATGGGATAGTAGATGATATCTTGAAATGCTCTTGTCTAAAAGTCTTAGTATGAAGGGAAATAAATATATAAACAAAAATATAAATGAAAAAAATGGTGAAGAAAAATGAACACTGGTTTTGTAATTACTTAAGGCAGCATAAAAAAATATAGCGAGGGTACTTTATCACCTAGTGCCTTAGACCAACTGGTTTGAGAGCCACTGCTAAGACTTAGGTGTTGCAAGACTTGGATATTGCTAGTTACGACTAAATGAGTGAGCACATTTAGTGATCGGTCGGTTAGTATCTCAAGAAATATTAACGGTCGCATGAAGAATGTGTGAGCAATTCCATCTAAAATATTCACCAACTAAAAAGTACAAAGGAAGATGGACAAGAGTATGATAGCTTGAATTGAATTCTCTAAGTGTAGGGATGTCTTTTACACACAAGTTGGGGTATATGATCGATATTTAGAAGAAAGGTAGGGAGGAAGACTAAAGGCGATGTTTTATTGAGGAATGATATGATTTCTGACATTTTTTCATGACTATTAAGATAGGGCTCATGACTACTGAAAAGCTTGTGTAGTTTGAAACTCTTAATTTCAAGTTCTTTCTTTTATATGTTCTTATCTTTATATGTAACTTTCATCATTTTTCTTTTATTATGAGATTTTGTGGGTGTAATCCGTTGAAAACGCTCAGGAGACAACACTCCTCCTACTAGGAACATCTAGAGGTTTAACGGTTTGTTGCTCGTGCTAAGTGCAATCGTGTTACCAACGAAAGTGTGCTAGGTTTTTCTTTTCTTTTCTTTTCCCTCTCTTGAATAACTAGTTTGCTCGGGACGATCAAAGTTAAGTTTGGGGGTATTTGTCCAGTCGAAAATATTGCACATTTGATTCAACATTTTCCTTACTTTTGTTAAGTACTTAAAGGTGTTTATCGTAATTATGGAACATATGTGGGTTTATATGCAAAATACTCTTTAACATATGTTTCTACATTATAATTAACATTATAAAGGAAAATACATGCATATAATATTTATATGATATTTTGATAATTTAAATATGCATATCATATCAAATATCCCTAATCAATATTCTTAAAATATTGTATCATATATAAAATGATTAGGACAATATCTCAAATATAACAAATATTACTAATACAATGAATTAGATATTGTGCAAATTTAGCACAGGTCTGGAAATCGAGATATTCGAGATGTCGGGAATAAAATCTGCCGATAAAGTTGAATCAAATCGTAAAATCGTAAATGGCAGAGACTCAGAGAAGATTTAAATAAACCGGACATCACAACAATCTCTACGTGTCAACATGAGCCAGCACCAGAATTTTCAAATCCTGATTCCACCAAACCGCTGCCCAACCGCGGCCAAATCCTATATTTCGCGGAGGATTTGCGGCTTCATCGTAGCCGTTGCATTTGGATTTTTTTGAGTGTGATCGAAACAACAATCCTAACACATGGGATCTAGGGTTTCTGCTTCTAGTGCTATTTAAAGGACCGAGAGCTATACTTGAAAATCATCTTGAAAATATATCACTAAACAATTACCTAATAGATCAATCCGAAGTGATCAAGAGGTCCACAGCGATCCACGAATCCAGGAGATCAATCGACGCATCATCTACTTCCAACGAGAACAGAGATCGGGAGCATAAACTAGGATTCTTGTACTCTAAATTCGGCGGATTTGTAAATGATAGTTGATTAATAAAAAGGTAGATATTTAGTTTAATTCTCTGCATCTTGCATTCTGTATTACTTTCTGCATTTAAATTATGATCTCCTTCCTCATCTTCTCTTCTATCTCAACCATGAGCGAGTAATTCCTAACTTGCTAGGGTTCGTAGAATTAGGATAGATTAATGGATGATAAAATCTCCTAACTCCTTTTACATCTTTTAAAGTTTATAAACTTTAGCAAAGTAATTGTTAACATCCTAATCGGGCGCGCTATCAATTTATTGATAATCTCAAACGCGATTTGAGATTAGATTAACATTTGTTTTGATAAAGGCTAGACTTGAATAGAGGTCAATGAAAAAATAAGGGTTAAGAGTGGGAACCATATTCTCTCCAAAAACCCTAATCTTCATTCATCACTAGCGATCTAGTTTTAAATCTATTAAAATATAAAAAGAGTCATTTTTAATTAATTATCCATTACTACTAAATTCTATGAACCCTACAAGCCTCTTCTTTATAAAATCCACATCCGTATATCATAGATCTAGAACAAACCATCTGTATTTCAATCAACTCATCTAAAGCAAGTAAAAGGTTTGACGTTTCCCTGAGGACGACCCGTACTCATCTCGGCTAGCTACGAACGACACCGTTATTGATTGCGGTTACTACTTTTACTAAACACTTCTTTTCCAAATCTAGAATCAATCAATCCACGTATCCGAGTGATCATCATCTATTCATCTACCTCGAACAAGAGAGAGATCTAGAGCAAACCAGGGTTCCTGTAATCAACTTTCTAAAGAGAATTGTAAATGCAATAGTTGATTAATAAATGTAGTTTTTATTTTAATTTTCTTTGCATTTATTTTCCGCATTTAATTTCTGCACTTATTTTTCTGCATCTTAACTATGCTTTCATTCACCTTCATCCTCTCTTCTAACTTAACCATGTGCGAGTAATTCCTAGCTTGCTAGGGTTTGTAGGATATGGTAGAATAATGGATGAGAAATTTTTTTAACTTCTTTTATACATTTTAAAAGTTTATAAATTTTAGCAAAATAAATATTAACATCCTTATCGGGCACGCTACCAATTTATTGATAGTCACGACCATGATTTGAGATTAATTTAACACTAGTTTTTTTAAGGACTAGACATGAATAGAGATCAATGCAAGGACAAGGGTTAGTAGTAGGAAAACCCTAGTTTCTTCCAAGAACCCTAATCTACATTCATCACTGTTGATATAGTTTTAAACTATTAAAAGATAAAATGAGTCATTTTTAATTATTCATCCATTACTACTAAGTCCAATGAACCCTACAAGCATTTTCATTATAAATTTTACATCCGTATTAAAATAGAACGACAATCAAACTATCCCATCTTTTATCAACTCATCTATAACAAGAAAAGAGTTCACGTTTCCCTGCGGACAATCCGTACTCATCGCGGCTAGCTACTAGTGACGCCGTCTTGATTGCGGTTATTTACAAAAACACTTCTTTCACACACTATCAATCAAATGGCGTCCTTGCCGGGGAAACGGTCGTAATTTTTTTTCTTGTTATTTGGGTTGATTTCTTATTAAAACCAACAAACATAAAATAAAAGAGAACCAAAACCGCATCTTGTGTGTCTAACGATTATTGTGTGAGTTTTGCAAGGGAATTTGGAGTAACCGGAGCAAGGAAATAGAGATTCAGAGACTTTCACCGTGGACCAGAGGAGTATAGGAGGGTCCTGAAGAAAATTTAGCAAACGAACACTCCACATTGCGGCGGAACCGCAGCACATTGGCGGAATTGGGCCCCCAAACTTCTGTGGTAATTTCCTACTATCTTTTTCTCTCCTCTAAAGCTCCAATAATCTAATCTTTCCTGCAGGATTCTTTGCAAACAGCGCGACTTAAAAAAATCTTTTTGCGTGTTTTGATTTCGGTTTGTTTTTACATATCTAAAACGGACATTAAGGGGCAATAAACCCAAATTCAGATTAGGTGGGGATTTCATCACCCTTCCTAGGCCCCACAAATCACAAACGGGCATACTCTCACCCTACATTAATTAAAAAATATCTAGACCTAGCCCATAAGGACATTCGAGCTCAATTAGGACAGAGAAGGGTCGTGGGAATCTATTGCTTATCCGCATTTTTGTTGTGGTGTCTAAGACAAGTGTGACCAAGGAAAGTGGTTACTTAATTAGGCCCGTCGGTGATTCGTATAGCGGATACCTCCCACTTACCTATCACTTATCTGGACACAAGATTGATAAGGAGGTAGTAGAGGATTGATCTTGTGACTTGTCCTTTGGAAGTCTAGGAGCGGTCTAGTGAGTTGACTTAGGTGACCCTAGTTCTAAAGATTGATTGTGCATTTTGTGATTTGTTGAGTCAAACCTCAAGTCCGACTATTTTTTCAAAACAAACCCTCTAAAAAATCGTTCTCACACATGCTGCCACATGCACTAAACCCGCTTAGTGCATGATCGGCTGGACACGGGATTCTAGTGCCCGTCTTATCTGCGTTTTTTCTATCGACTCCGAAAACTGTACTTCTTCATCTTCTGTTTCTCCTCCACCCACCACATCTCCTGAGATGGACGGATCTCCATCGGGATTTAACGATACTACCCTGCCGCCACCTGTAGGTGCACAGAATCCACCATGCATTTCTCTCGAAGAAAGATACTACCCCGTACGTGGACCCCTTCCTACTTGTCTGTCTCTTCCACCAGCCAATGGGGATAATTTCGAATTAAACCCCGCTTCATCAACTTGTTGCTCAAATTTCACAGACTTGAATCTGAAGATGCATATGTTTTCATAACCAAGTTCGAAAACGTATGTGCTAAAATGAGTACAGCCCAACTTTCAGGGGATGCTCTGCGATTACGTCTTCTCCCTTTTACTATATGCGATCTCGCAGAAAAATGTCTTTACAGCACCGCCGCACACTCTATTGGTAAATGGGATGAATTCATTATAGCATTCTTGAAGAAATTCTATCCTCATCATAAGACTGCCCATATTCGGAGCAAGATTAACCAGTTTGTCCAACTTCCCAACGAACCATTTTGGAAATGCTTTGAACGGTTTAAAGATCTTCTTGTCCAATGACCTTATCATGGAATAGATAGATGGCAACTTTGTCGAATTATATATGAGGGTATTAATTCAGCCACGAAACAAATGGTTGAAACCATTTGTCAATGCCATTTCATGTCAAAAGACGATGACGAAGCTTGGCAATTTCTAGAAGATCTCGCCGAACAAACCTTACAGTGGGAAAGCACTAGACCAATATTGTCTTCATCTAGGGCAGGTATCCATCATCTCGATGTTTCCATCGCAGTGAAAGCCGAAATGGCCGCGATACAAAAGAAACTCGAAGCTATCGAAAACAAATTCTCGTCAGCCTCACTAAACCAAGTTACGCTCCCCAAAACCGTGTGTGGTTGCTGTTTTGACCTATCACATTTAACGGAAGAATGTCCTTTGAATCCTCCGTCTCAAGGTCAAGAACAAACCAATGCTGCTTTTCAGCAATGACCTAGAAATGACCCTTATTCATCTACATATAATCAGGGATGGAGGAATCGTCCTAATTTCACTTGGAACCAAAACTAATCTCAAAATCAAAATCAATTCCCAAGACAAAATAACTTTCAAAGGTTTCCCCCACAGCAACAACAACCACCACACCAAACACAGCAACCGCCACAACCACAAATTCAGCAGCCCTTTCTACCGCAATCTTTTCAAAATCCGGCCAACAACTTTGCTCCTTATAATAATATTTCGACGGCCGGTACCGATAAAATCTCTGCACTCGAACGAAACTTAGAAACATTCATTAAACAATCCACGCAAACGACGGCTAATTTAACGTCTTCTATCCAAACGTTAGTGCAACACACTGCTTCCCATGGTAAAAGCATAAAATCGATAGAAGCACAAATTGTACAGTTAAATGCCGCGATGAGTGAGAGAGAGAAAGGGAGACTTCCATCTCAACCTCTACCAAATTCTGGCTACTCACAAAGCGCAAATCTCATATTTCAAAATCATAATGTGAGTACCGTAACCATATTGAGATCGGGAAGAGTGCTGAATAACAAAGTTGGTGAACAAGTTGAAGTTGATGATATTGAGGATACCCCGGTTACTATTTCTACTCATACTTTGTCTAATCCAACATCTTCTTCCGAGCCTATCCTCCATTTTCCACTAGGCTCGAACCCTTAGCCCACTTCCTTGAAGGAAGTACCATCTACGACCATCCCAAATCCAATTTTGGGATCCATTCTATCGCCACGAACTTCTCCTTAAAAGTTGGACACAGCCCTTATTGATAAAACTCCTTTTCCAAACAGGTTAAAGACCAACAGACCAAGTCCCCAATTGGAGAAGATTGTGGAAATTTTTAGAATTAACAAAATTATTAGAAATTCTAAATTAAATAAAAAAAAGTAAGTTAACATAAATATTCCTCTCCTGGATGCTATCCAATAAGTTCCTTCCTATGCTAAAATTCTAAAGGACTTGTGCACTAGGAAAGGGAAAATTCAAGTGCCTAAAAAAGTTTTTTTAGCGAGTAATATGAGCAATTCTCTTACCCAATTGGTGCCCACAAAACGTAAGGACCCCGGTTGTCCTATAATATGGCCGATCGATCTATCACCCAACCTAGGGGTGAGTTAGAGAACGTGTTGATCAAAGTCGGGGAATTTTTATTCCCTGTGGACTTTATAGTTATAGATACATAGTCTGTAGCAAACCCACGAAACCAAATTCCGGTGATTTTAGGTCGACCTTTTCTAGCAACTTCCAACGCGATAATCAATTGTCGTAACGGTTCAATGAACCTATCCGTTGGGAAAATGACAATTGAGCTTAACATCTTAAAATTAGGAAGTCAACCCACCGAACCCTATGCTCATATAGTTGATGTATGTTCTGCTGAAAAGATAGCTTCCGACAGTTGCGAATTTGAGGAGCTTCACGATACTGATCTCAACGCCACTAGTGTGTTATTGTTTGATCCTGCTATTTATTATACACGTGAGGAGCCTTCTGTCGACAAGTCCACACCCAAGTCCGAATCCTTTGACTTGTCGAATGATTTAGTTAAGCTATTCGAGTATCATATCTTTCTTTCCGATGAGATTATCATTCGGAATATAGATGGAAGTTTTGAAGACATTTTTGCCGAAGAACTTGCATTCCTAAAAGACATGGATGTTGTGATGAATCAATCTCCACCCAAAGAAGTTGAACCGCCATCCCTTCTTCTTATCAAGTACGAGAATGTGAATATTCCACCTACTTCTTATCTTTCATATTCTTATCCACCATCATTGTTTCGTCTCTACCAACCGTGACGTAAACACATTCAATTATACCTCTTATCTCCTCCCCACTTCTTCTGTAACATGATCTTCTACCAACCATGGTGTTACATTGATAAAATATTTGAATGGTTGGTGTTGAATTTTGGTCTTTGCAAAGTTTTGCATAGACCAATAATATTTCTCCCCTCTTATGATTTCAATGCTTAAAAATACTGTTTTACTTAAGTTTGGGGGGGGGGGAGAAAAATATTTTGGCTCTTGAAAGAAAAGAAATTTTTTAGTCGATTGTTAGCCAAAAATAAGTTTGGGGGAAGATTTCACTGTCATTAATTCTGTCACGCCCCGCTTCCCAAAATACGGAATACGAGGGGTTGACAAGGCCAGCCATGCTCCTACGGTCAAGAAAACATCCTGCCGTAGTCACACTTCGGCTTCTAGCTTTACATGGTAATCAGTAAATAATGCGCAGGTAATGAGAAATGCAATAACTGGAACAAAACAGTATAAAGAACTGACCTGATGGGAAACAAAAGGTATAACCCTGGATAGCTGATTAAGATGTCCATGATGTACGTCTAGTCCTGGTCCAGGCTAAAACTTCTCCTCACACTGAGCATGCATACTCAGGTCGTCAGAGCGACACAATAGCAATATAATATATAAAATCACGTGACAATTCTAACAGTGATAATAGATATATATATATATATATATAACAGTAGATCAATGGCAGTATGGGTATGAACAGGCAGTAATCAATGCAGCGGAACAGTAAAAGCAGTAGAATGATATGCCACGTATGTCAACACAGTAAGTAAGGTATATCGATGCCAGTATCCCTATCAGTCTCTAAGTCTCACTGTATAGGTCACTAAGCCTATCGTCAGTCCAAGTGTGAGAGTCAACCACTCGCGAGTGTCCTCCACCCAAGGGTAGAAATCAAGGGTAAGGGACCGCAGGCCTAACATGTAACTCACGGTAATAATCATGTACCCTGTAAATCTCCCTATATCTCCATATATATAAGCCGGCAAGGGACTCCCGAGATTCTGTTGAATTCATACTCGAACTACCCCACACCCCGTGGTCTATATCAAACACTAACCATAACCTTAGATACCAATCGGTCTGTGACAAGTCTGCGCGAGAACTGGAGGCAGGACCTCCATCAAGCACGTCCCGACTAATACCTAAGATAAATGGCAGTGTCTGATATCTTATCTGTGACACCCATGCAAGAGCTTCCATAAGTGTCCCATACCACTTATAGTTACACATACACGCGTCCCACAGACGTCGACAATGCAATAAAATCATAAGGTTCACTGATTGTGTACAAGTACGTATCACTTTTACTTATTCACTGATACACGAACACTAACGTACTTGCCACAATCATCACTAATACCTAACACTGGGTAATGCACGTTATCACTAGGTTATCAATGTAATGATATGGGTATGATATGATGCGTAAACAGTATATAAAGCATGATTAGGGTGTCATGAATCGATAATCTACCACTTGCATAATTTATCATAAATCATACGGTTACAGTTTAGTGAAACGATGAACGGGGAATAAATAGTATGTTCAGTTATCTATCCAGCGAATCTGGTTGCATGCCAATCGGGTTCCAGGATCATTAATTTTAGCCATTTCATTTTAAGCGTTCACGGCTGGAAATCCGATTTCAGAATCGGAAGTCCGTTTCGCAACGCAATTTAATCCTAGTTGGGATCAGAATTTAGCGACTCTACAGTTGAATGAAATCTAGGGTTTTCAGTAAGGTTTTCAACACAACAAACGGATCTTCGATCGCGTCTGGACGTCAAAAGATATACACTGTTTAATACTAGTATGTCAATTCTGATTCTGTTGGGACTGTTATGCGTCCCGATCTTTTGAATTACAGGTTAAATAGCAAATTTTGACGAAACAGGGTGAAACCACTTGTATTATCTAGATAACAGATTCATCTTTCATAAGCAGCAGAGTTCCGCAACCTACGAGTTCAGGAATCAGTGTGGTACCCATTACGGAACAGCACACTGTAAACTGAGTCGCTCTGGACTGCAGTCCAGAGTCGCACTCCGATCCAAATATTATCACAGTTTAAGTACAGAAACTAATAG
The DNA here is from genome assembly GCA_030015575.1 of Agapanthus africanus. Lineage (NCBI taxonomy): Eukaryota > Viridiplantae > Streptophyta > Magnoliopsida > Asparagales > Amaryllidaceae > Agapanthus > Agapanthus africanus. The sequence goes on along the minus strand of JASDDO010000024.1, from coordinate 886,949,178 downwards.
AAACTTGCATAAGGTTATAGTTCGTCGAGTCGGCTTCGATTTAAGCCCTCGAACGCATCATTCCAGTGTGTATATAATTTATGGAGATTTTAACGGTTTTCAGGTACCATAAAATTCCAGTTTTACGAGTAAACTTGGGGGTAGTCGTTTTAGTCGTTAACGGTCATATTTTCCAGCGAAACTTGTACAAGATATCCATCACTACAAGGGCCAATATAAATCATCCATTTCCATCAAAATAGACAAGTATTTTCATTGGGAACACATATCGAACAGGTATGACACCGAATTGATCTAAAATTGTAACTTTATGGTCTAAGAAATCTAAGATTGTAACTTAAGTATATAGCATGTAAGCAAGTAAAATACTTGCCTGGCGACGTGTCAACGACGGTACGGCAACGGCACGATCGCGACCCACGCGCGGCACGGCAACTTGACTTGGCTCGGACTCGAGTCTCGGCAGCGGCTTGGTTGCAGGGGTCTTGACGACGAGGGTGGTGGTTGTTGGTGTGTCGAGGTCGATGGTGAGGGATTGCAGAGGGAGGGAGATATTGAGAGAGATAAAGAGTTAGAGAGAAAGAAACAGTTAGAGAGAGAAACAGAGGAAAGGGAGAGAGTGCAGGGAGAAAGAGTGGGCACAGAGGGAAAGAGAGGGTAGAGGAGATTGAGACAGAGAGTGAGAGAGTGAGAGAGTGAGATGAGATCAGAGAGAGAGAAGCAGGGGGAGAAAGAAGCAGGGGAAGAGAGTGAAAGGATTAGAGGGAGAGAGAGGTTGCAGGAGGGAGGTAGAGAGCTTGGGAGAAGGGTGTAGAGGCTCGGTTGTGGGTTGTCGATGGAGTGATGGTGATGCTGCTGACGACGAGGAGGGTACGGGGAGGCTCGCTGGCGAGAGGAACGGTGGCCGAGCTCGGGTGCGGTGGCTTGAGGGATGGTGAGCAGGAGGAGGAAGTCGAGGGAGCTCGGGGTTTCTGGAGAGAGGAGTGAGCGAGGGAGGAGGGTGAGGTGATGAAGGAAGGGGAATCGGTCGTCGTCGTCGTCACCGGTGGAAGTGGTGGGTGCGGAAGTGGGTGAGAGAGAAGGAGGAAGGAAAGAGAGGAGGGCGAGAGTGATGGGAGTGAGGGAGTTAGGGGAGACGAGGGGTGCGCGAGTCAGGGTAACGGCGCACGAGTCGTGGGGAAAACGGCAGCGCGTGGGCGTGGGATGCGGCGGAGAAGGCGGATTGTGCGTTGAAGGAGGTGAGCGGGAAAGTTATAGCCGTTGGAGGAAGATGGGTTGGGTAGTGGGCCGGGTCGGGTAGGAGGCGCGGTGAGGGCGAAGCGGGCCGGGAGTGAGCTGGGCCAAGGAATTAAAAATGGGGTTAAATAAAGGAAGGTGGGCTGAGAAAATTCGGCTCGGGTTGGAAATTAAAAGAATTGTGAGGAAAAGAGAGTGAGGGCCGGGCTTTAATAAAAAAAAAGAATTTCCATTTTATTTTCGTGTGGGCTGGGTTGAAAGAGGATGCTGGGCCGGGGCTTAAGGATTTTAATTTAAAACAAATGGGCTGAGGGAATTAGTTAGGTTTTAGGGTTTAGTTTAAAGAGGAGTTTTAAAATAAATAAACTAATAAATAATTATAAATAAAGTAAAATCTTATAAGTTAACGGGAAACACGAATATTGGTATAAAAATGCTGGGTGTTACATCATACCACCCTTATAAAAATTTCATCCTCGAAATTTAAAATAAACGATAAGTTATACCAACATAAGCGAAAACTATTATATTGCAAACTAACACATAAAGATTTACTAGAATCCGTGGACGAAGAAATTTGAAGGTATAAATATATAAGAACAACATACTCAAAAGATAGATCTACGTAGGCATAAGGCAGGAATAACTACATGGGCAACTACATGTATACGAGAATAGCAGTAAGAACAATAACGAACAATGATATTCGAGGCGTACTCGATAAAATCGAAACTCAAACATATGCACATATCAGTATATCAAAAGTAGCGCCGCAGAAATAAAAGTATAAGATACAGCCAATTATAATAGTAATCATAGATACAAAACCCGAAAATAAAGTAACGACAATAAAATAGTGAAAGATTTGTCGGTAAGTTAAAACGTTTTAGGACGATGTATCGATCAAATAGTTTTAAAATAACTTAGAAACTCACATAGCGAAAATAAGGTACATGGAACACAAATATGCGCGGTTTAAGGTTGCGCTACCGAAAAAATAAGGTTAATAGTAGTGTGCTTTGAATTACATAAAACTAAGTAGTCAATAACACGCACTCTTCGACAAATACAAGATAATAAAAACCAAATTTCGAATAATAAAGTCCCTAAATATATATAGGGTAATAGAAAACACACAAAAAGCATAGCGCTAGCTAGGGTAAGGATTACAAGGGAGGGTGGATCATTCAAAGGTTGGAGTATGGCGGTTTTAGGCTAACGGTCAAAGAGATTGGGGTAAGGGTGAGCAGCAAGGACTACAAGGGGAAAAATATGGGGGAAACATCAGTCGGTACATCACTCGAATCAAAATTTGAAAGGTTAGCGAACTCGGAAGTTTCCCTAAAATTTTCTCGTCCCAGAAGGATCTCAAACGAGGCACAGACGGAGGATGAAGGGTGGATCTCTAAAAATCGGGTATGGTACTGGTTAATCTTAGTGAGGGTTTAGACAATGTAAGGAGTAGGGGTGGACAGATCTCAGTAGGAAGATAATTGTATAGAAGAAATAATCAAGTAGTAAGTGAACTAAGAAGATCGAAAGATTAGCGAACTCAACAATTTATTTCATTCCAGAAGATTTTAAACAAAGCATTCTCAAAGACGAAAGGTGGCCCTAAACTATACACAGATTTGTTTGGCCAGATAGGACAACATCAAAAGAATTCCCGTCAGTCGCGGTTGTGGAGATTCAGCAGGTTGCGGTAAGCTCGCGCGCTCAGGTGGGGGCGTCCATTCCCATATCGTCTCGCGGGAATCACCATTGGGAGTTCTTCTACAGCAGGGTCTTGTTCCTCTGGCCCTTCTTTCTCGGCTGGAGCTTCTTCATCGAGATTTGCTTCTATGTGATTCTCTTCTTCTGGATTCTCTTCCACGGAATTTTCCTCGACTGGATTCTCTTCTATCGGGTCTTCCTCTATCGGGTTCTCTTCAGGGTCTCCTTCCTCTTCGTCAGAATCGCCTATTAGGTCAAACTCTGGGACGGCTGCTCTTTCGTCCTCTGAATCGCTGTTTCCGAAATTGATCTGGGGACCGTTGATCTCATCGTCAGAACTCATCAGCGTGTGGTCTAAGGAAACGTATGACTGTGCATCCTCATCTAGATGCGGCCCTGCTCCAGGGTGGGCCATGTCCTGAAAAGAAAGAATCATGATTAGACAGTGGAATATATCAAGAAATAGCTAAGTGTACGAAGTATAGAAAGATATGCGGTGGCAGGAACTGAAAAAAATCAAGATTAAAATGCTGTGATAATGAATAGTATGTATAAGGGGAGGAACAAGAGAATGATACATATATTACGATTCAAGTTTTTATTTCATTCAACTAAAAGTTCGACGGATACAAAGTTTCAAACGGAAAGAAATGTTTATAAGAGGATGACAACATAATACTGAAATTGGAAAACATGAAAATTCTTCTTTGATTGCTAGACCGCTGCATTCTCGTCACGCGAGTAGAATCCTGTGTTGGGTCCGCTTTATCCTCGAAGTGCGAACTACGCAATAATCATCACTCGGCAGAAGTGGGGAGTGTGGACGAATCTCCTCCCTGTAGCTCTTTCCTTTTTGGGCAACCGTTGATAAGATGTCCGCTGGATCCGCAAATCAGACATTTCCCTTGGGAGCGGCGACAATCCCTCTGAAGATGTCCTGGCCTCTTACAGTACCCACAACATGGGGTCTTCTGCTGCTTCTGTCGCGGGGAAACAAATTGGCGCTTCATCTTTTTCTCTTTTCCTCGTCTAACGGGGATCCCTTTATGATTGGAGACTCCCGCTGGTGCCTGATTCATCTGCCTTCTCAGTCCTTCAGCTAACAAGTCGTTCGTTCGCTCCTGGGCTTCTTTCAGACCTTGCAGTACACTCAGAATCTCAACGGTCTGATTCTGGGGAGTGGAGATAGAGAAGGAGTCGTTGGACGACATGATCCTGAAACAATAATTTTGAAGATGGTATAAGGCACAAGCTATAAGATTCAAATATAATAAGGATTGGACAAAGAATCAAGAATATCAGATGTGATGAAATTTATTACAAGCGGAAAAATCAACTGTATGACTCCAAGTCACTTAAACAGAGCATGGTAGTGTAATCGTGATGTAGTTCACCATTACAACTACGAAACTTTGCCAAGTCACCTGAAACCCTAGTGAATGGATAGCAGAACACTCAATGTGAATATGGTCAAGAATGACAAGTTTACAACCTAGACCAAGGAATGTCTTAGATTGCCAAGCTATACACGGAAAACTGCAATCCCAATCGAAGCAAAACCTGGGCTCTGATACCAGCTAAACCATGTCACGTCCCGCTTCCCAAAATACGTAATACGAGGGGTTGACAAGGCCAGCCATGCTCCTACGGTCAAGAAAACATCCTGCCGTAGTCACACTTCGGCTTCTAGCTTTACATGATAATCAGTAAATAATGCGCAGGTAATGAGAAATGCAGTAACTGGAACAAAACAGTATAAAGAACTGACCTGATGGGAAACAAAAGGTATAACCCTGGATAGCTGATCAAGATGTCCGTGATGTACGTCTAGTCCTGGTCCAGGCTAAAACTTCTCCTCACACTGAGCATGCATACTCAGGTCGTCAGAGCGACACAATAGCAATATAATATATAAAATAACGTGACAATTCTAACAGTGATAATAGATATATATATAACAGTAGATCAATGGCAGTATGGGTATGAACATGCAGTAATCAATGCAGCGGAACAGTAAAAGCAGTAGAATGATATGCCACGTATGTCAACAACGTAAGTAAGGTATATCAATGCCAGTATCCCTATCAGTCTCTAAGTCTCACTGTATAGGTCACTAAGCCTATCGTCAGTCCAAGTGTGAGAGTCAACCACTCGCGAGTGTCCTCCACCCAAGGGTAGAACCCAAGGGTAAGGGACCACGGGCCCAACATGTAACTCACGGTAATAATCATGTACCCTGTAAATCTCCCTATATCTCCATATATATAAGCCGGCAAGGGACTCCCGAGATTCTGTTGAATTCACACTCGAACTACCCCACACCCCGTGGTCTACATCAAACACTAACCATAACCTTAGATACCAATCGGTCTGTGACAAGTCTGCGCGAGAACTGGAGGCAGGACCTCCATCAAGCACGTCCCGACTAATACCTAAGATAAATGGCAGTGTCTGATGTCTTATCTGTGACACCCATGCAAGAGCTTCCATAAGTGTCCCATACCACTTATAGTTACACGTACACGCGTCCCACAGACGTCGACAATGCAATAAAATCATAAGGTTCACTGATTGTGTACAAGTACGTATCACTTTTACTTATTCACTGATACACGAACACTAACGTACTTGCCACAATCATCACTAATACCTAACACTGGGTAATGCACGTTATCACTAGGTTATCAATGCAATGATATGGGTATGATATGATGCGTAAACAGTATATAAAGCATGATTAGGGTGTCATGAATTGATAATCTACCACTTGCATAATTTATCATAAATCATACGGTTACAGTTTAGTGAAATGATGAACGGGGAATAAATAGTATGTTCAGTTATCTATCCAGCGAATCTGGTTGCATGCCAATCGGGTTCCAGGATCATCAATTATAGCCATTCATTTTAAGCGTTCACGGCTGGAAATCCGATTTCAGAATCGGAAGTCCGTTTCGCAACGCAATTTAATCCTAGTTGGGATCAGAATTTAGCGATGTTACAGTTGAATGAAATCTAGGGTTTTCAGTAAGGTTTTCAACGCAACAAACGGATCTTTGATCGCGTCTGTACGTCAGGAGATATACACTGTTTAATACTAGTATGTCAATTCTGATTCTGTTGGGACTGTTATGCGTCCCGATCTTTTAAATTACAGGTTAAATAGCAAATTTTGACGAAACAGGGTGAAACCACTTGTATTATCTAGATAGAAGATTCATCTTTCATAAGCAGCAGAGTTCCGCAACCTACGAGTTCAGGAATCAGTGTGGTGCCCATTACGGAACAGCACACCGTAAACTGAGTCGCTCTGGACTGCAGTCCAGAGTCGCACTCCGATCCAAATATTATCACAGTTTAAGTACAGAAACTAATAGAAACTTGCATAGGGTTATAGTTCGTTGAGTCGGCTTCGATTTAAGCCCTCGAACGCATCATTCCAGTGTGTATATAATTTATGGCGATTTTAACGGTTTTCAGGTACCATAAAATTCCAGTTTTACGAGTAAACTTGGGGGTAGTCGTTTTAGTCGTTAACGGTCATATTTTCCAGCGAAACTTGTACAAGATATCCATCACTACAAGGGCCAATATAAATCATCCAGTTCCGTCAAAATAGACAAGTATTTTCATTGGGAACACATATCGAACAGGTATGAGACCGAATTGATCTAAAATTGTAACTTTATGATCTAAGAAATCTAAGATTGTAACTTAAATATATAGCATGTAAGCAAGTAAAATACTTGCCTGGCGACGTGTCAATGACGGTACGGCAACGGCACGATCGCGACCCACGCGCGGTACGGCAACTTGACTTGGCTCGGACTCGAGTCTTGGCAGCGGCTTGGTTGATATTGAGAGAGAGAAAGAGTTAGAGAGAAAAAAGTTAGAGAGAGAGAAACAATAAGAGAAAGAAACAGAGGAAAGGGAGAGAGTGCAGGGAGAAAGAGAGGGCACAGAGGGAAAGAGAGGGTAGAGGAGATTGAGACAGAGAGTGAGAGAGTGAGATGAGATCAGAGAGAGAGAAGTAGGGGGAGAAAGAAGCAGGGGAAGAGAGTGAAAGGATTAGAGGGAGAGAGAGGTTGCAGGAGGGAGGTAGAGAGCTTAGGAGAAGGGTGTAGAGGCTCGGGTGTGGGTTGTCGATGGAGTGATGGTGATGCCGCTGACGACGAGGAGGGTACGGGGAGGCTCGCCGGCGAGAGGAACGGTGGCCGATCTCGGGTGTGGTGGCTTGAGGGATGGTGAGCAGGAGGAGGAAGTCGAGGGAGCTCGGGGTTTCTGGAGAGAGGAGTGAGCGAGGGAGGAGGGGTGAGGTGATGAAGGAAGGGGAATCGGTCGTCGTCGTCGTCACCGGTGGAAGTGGTGGGTGCGGAAGTGGGTGAGAGAGAAGGAGGAAGGAAAGAGAGGAGGGCGAGAGTGATGGGAGTGAGGGAGTTAGGGGAGATGAGGGGTGTGCGAGTCAGGGTAACGGCGCACGAGTCGTGGGGAAAACGGCAGCGCGTGGGCGTGGGATGCGGCGGAGAAGGAGGATTGTGCGTTGAAGGAGGTGAGCGGGAAAGTTATAGCCGTTGGAGGAAGATGGGTTGGGTAGTGGGCCGGGTCGGGTAGGAGGCGCGGTGAGGGCGAAGCGGGCCGGGAGTGTGCTGGGCCAGGGAATTAAAAATGGGGTTAAATAAAGGAAGGTGGGCTTAGAAAATTGGGCACGGGTTGGAAATTAAAAGAATTGTGAGGAAAAGAGAGTGAGGGTGTAACGTTTTGAAAATCGTTTCGGTGAAATTTCGAAAAAACGATAAAATAAAGGGGTTTTCTGTAAAAAGTCAAAATGCAAATATATTTATTATAAAATTAAATATACATATTCTAGCTATATAATTGCTAGTATTTGGTGTTTATTGAGCCACTGGTGAAATTTCAAATTTTCTGAAAATTTTTCCGAAATTAATTATTTTAATATTATTTTAAGCCGTCACTAATACATTTAATTAGGGAAAATTACAAATTGGAATGAGTTGAAACAAATTTTGTGCATCATAAAACATTAAATAAAATTTTATCATGTGGTTTTTGAAACGAAATCCTTTGCCAAAACGGTTTAGAAAATATCGAAGAAAAAGGCTTTTTTCGGTGAAATTAGTGTTAATGGGAATTGGGGTTTAGCATTTATCTTTTTCCTAACCCACACACCCACACCTCACCCTCTCCCCATGTGGCCGGCCCCACCATGACAGCCCTCCCCCTCTCCCTCTCTCCAATCACTTCTTTTTTCAAAAGAAAAGAAAAAGAAAAGTGTAGAAAATGATAGAATTAGAATGGACTTTGACTAGAGTGGACTTTCCCCACCTCACTCTCTCTCCTCCCTCACCCAATCCCCACCAATTCTGGCCAAAATCTGAACCCACAACAGCCCCTTCATTCTTCATCTCCTTCTCTTTAAAAAAGTTTATCAAAAATGCTTGAAAAATCCACAAAAAATGAAGCAAAAATCCAAATCAAAATCCACCTCCTACCCATTTTCCCTTGGCTACCATAGCATGGATCTAGGGATTTAGATTTCAATTTGGGAGGTTAAGTGTGTTTGTGGGATCTTCAAATTATTTGGGTATAAATTTTAACCTTTTTGCTTAATGTGTTGTTAATTGCTTAGGTTAGCTTAATTAATTGTTTAATTAGGTTTTTAATTAGTTCTAGGTGCATGATTTAAAATTCAAGAGAGGGGTTTGATTTCAAATTGGTATTTTGTGTTGTGAGATTTAGTTTATGTGATATAATTGACATATTAATGTTATGCTAAATCCAATTTAAGTTGCTAGTTTGCATATTTGTTGATTTAAAAGTGATAATTATATAATTGGTAAACTAAGTTTTTTAAATAATTATATTCTTATGAGATAAAATTCAAATTTAGGTTTCATGTCATTATAAAGATTATATTGAGTGGTTTAATGCTTTTAGTTCATGAAAATCCAAGGTAGATTGTAGTTTGTGCATTTTTGCTATAAAATTGTTAAAATTTAGGTATTTTGTAAACTAGAATTTTAACGTTTATGGAAATTAATGAGATTAAATTATGAGAATTGTTTATATGACTTATTTAAGATATTTAATAAGTATATTGGCCGCTATATTCATTTAAATGTCGAGTTTTGTACTAAAACGGGTAATTTTTGCTTGCTAGATTTTCGGAAAAATGGCTTCTAAAGTGAATTTGGGGTTTTTGTGAATTTTAACCTATTCTATATTTAAATTAGTATTCGTGAATGTTCAAATGAGTGTACTTGAGTTTTTTTCTCGATGGTCGGGCATTTGCACGCCGACGTCGAGGGTTTTTGGGTTGGTTTGTGAAAGCAACCATAGGTTTTGACTTATGTGGGATTCGTGTTACGTTTTGGTCATGAGTCGGATTTTAATGCGATACGATGCGTTGTGATATGTAGGTACCCCCATGTGGACTTCGAGATGACAAGCAAGCGCGTGGCGACGTCGGCACCAGCGAGCGAGGACCAGATGAGTAGATTTATATCTACGGGGAGAAGTAGGGTGGATGGTGTATAGCACCCCCGCAGTCCGTAGTGTAGCTTATATATATATGTTTATATAGGTGTTTTATGATACGAGAATGTTTATTCATGTTATGATTATGTGTTCATGGATTAGCTTTGGGTTAGTTGCGAAACCCTAAAGTAGCTGTTATACCCACATACGCACACACAGACTTGCATACTTTACTTTCTTGTGCGCAGATTGGGATGTGTATACATGTATATATGCGTGGGTATGGGACTATGCATATGTACATTCATATACGCATGCATGGATAATGATGATAGTGCTTGGGATTTATGATGAGTCGATGAGATTTGATTTGAGGTCGTGAGATCGGTGATATAGCAGGGTTTGTATTTGAGATACGACATGACGTTGTAGCGGGTCCTTGACGTAGTGTTTCACACACGTGCATGCATGCTTAGGCGGTATCAGTATTGTACTAGACGTAGATCAGTACCCCGATCATGATATTTGATAAAGAGGATACCAGGTGAATAGTATGATGAATGTGATATTAACCCGTACCCAGATTTGGGGATGCCGTACGAGGGATTTACGTACGAGCTATATTTTGATGATTGATCCGCACTCTTGACTTGGGATGTCTGATTATAGATATGGTATCGGATATGATATTAATGAGGCGTGATCACCGACTAATATATATATATAGGTATGTATATGTATCGACTCAGATGTTAGGCGGTTTCCTTACCTGTAGTCCAGCTTGTTAGCTTAACCCTTTAGTTTAGTTTAGTTGTTAGATTAGATTCAATTCTTACCTATTTCAAAAACTAACGAATCGTGGGTATTTTAAAAGACGGCCCAAAGGATCCTACGGATATTTCAAAAGACGTATCTTTTCATAAAAACACCGTATCCTCTATTTTCAAAACCCCATGATTCGTGTTATTTCAAAAGGCACCATTTGTAGGATTTATATTAGGGTAATACAGATTAGTTATCGTTGTGTTTAGTATTTAGCTCCCGCTCATTATTACTGTTCGCTCCGCATCGCATACTTATATTATAATTTCTTATTGCATTGTTGGTATCATACTGTTAGGACACCAGCACCATTACCGATGATGCATATGTACCACGTACACTTGCTTGCCGGCTCACACACCTCTTCATCGGTAATTGCCATGTCACGTACACCTTAGAAAATATTATTGCTTGACATAGCCTGTTAGCTAATAGTTTAGACATGATATTAGTGTACTTGCCTTATATGTTAGTTTAGACATTGTAGTTATTACCTGCTACTTCATGCATACTGTTATTTATTGTTATGCCGCATTCATGGATTCTCATGCATATATTCACTTTTTACGTGCTATTGAGGTTTTGGATTCGGATTTCCATGAGATTTTCTGGATTTGGGGAAAAACCGCAAAACATATACAAACTTCTTCTTTCTCTTTTTAAATAAAAAGCGCGGTTTTTCCCATGATATATGAGTCGTCCACCATGAGTTTGTTGATGGATTTCGGGACCCGATTCGAGGAGTTGGATGAACCGTTTCGGGTACATGGTGGACCCGGTAAGGTACCCCGGGGCAAGAAGCTCGTGGTGATGACGATGAGCCTGGCAGGGGGAGACTACCTACCAGTGATATTACCCGACGCGTCGGATATCCGGAGGATACCGTCGTGGTCTTGAGATGGATGGTAGGGGCCGGTCTGGACTGACGGCGCCCTAGATATTGAGATTGAGACATTGAGATTTCGAGATATTGAGATACTGAGATTTGATGATACAGGCCAGTCCGGATAGCCGGAGCCTGAGATTTTAAGACATTGAGATTTATGTTTTGTGTCGATGATAGACACTGTTGATGCTGATTTCATTATGATACCTCATTTTAAAAATACAAAGGAAATCTCACTAAATTATGAAAACAGTTTCTTCATTTACATATATTCTGTTTTCATGCATTCATACCTCATTCAAATGATATATTGCTACCTGAGGCACTGACACGGGCACATGAGATTACACTCGGGTTAGATATTACCCTAGCCATTATTATAGGCTGCATGTTATACATATAATTGAGGTTATATTATGATCATTGACCTAGGTTGCGTTATTTATGCGATTTCTGTGCGTAGATGTTTTTCTATTCACGAGTTGGCAACTCACCCCCGTTGTGCCCCAGTTTCTTGCAGGTTTGCCGTACAGGTTTCTTTACGGCTTTGTGGGTACAGTTTCGTTCGGGTGACTTGCTAGTAGGTGGGTTTATTTGTATTGTACCCATCATTATACATTGTATATTATTATTCAGTTGTATCTAGAAGTTCCATCAACCAAACATGTATTTATTCTTTAAGATAGAGACCAGTGATGTTATTCTTTCGACCTTAGAGTCGCGCGTTTTATTTCTTGTAGTTTTGAGTTTCCTTTTGAGTTTTTGATCCTCGCCGTTGGCTTTGTATATTATATTGCTTGTATGGTTGTGACCGTCGATTGACGAAGAGCTAGCTCCCGCTTAGGGATGCCTTTTATTGATTTCGTATACTATTCATGTTGTATCCCGTTTGGGAGCCAGTATTTACAAAGGAGACTCTGCCGAAATTTTCGGGAAATATTGATGTTTTTTTTAAACCGCATAATTCGGCTTATGCTATTAAAACTACTTGTTTAAATTGGTTTTCCTTCACTCTACTACTTTTCTTGGTTTGCATTTCTGGGTTTTCGGCTTACTTAGATTACGTACGCCTCGAGACGTTCGTAGTTTAAGTGCCGGTCACATTCCGTACTTTCGGGACGTGACAGAGGGCCGGGCTTTAATAAAAAAAAAGAATTTCCATTTTATTTTCGTGTGGGCTGGGTTGAAAGAGGATGCTGGGCCGGGGCTTAAGGATTTTAATTTAAAACAAATGGGCTGAGGGAATTAGTTAGGTTTTAGGGTTTAGTTTAAAGAGGAGTTTTAAAATAAATATACTAATAAATAATTATAAATAAAGTAAAATCTTATAAGTTAACAGGGAACACGAATATTGGTATAAAAAGGCTGGGTGTTACAAATTATTGTCTCCTTTACTAATCATTTAGAACTTTTCCTCCTAAGTCTACAGGTTTTAAGCTTAAAAGATGACATCAGTGAGGACATTGCTGCAAATAGTTTTAGAGGAGGCTTGTGCTTATTCACGCATCATTTTGCATTCTACTAAATAAAAGCACTAATTTTTTTTGATAATAAAAGTTAGAAGGAAAAATACATATAAAAGATAGGAAGAGATTTAAGAAATGCAAGAAAATTAGATGTTTTTAAAACGAAGCTAGTAATAGATAGTCATGAGCTGTTGTCCTAAAGGTTAGTAAGATGAAAGGAATCACTAATCTGAGGATAAAAATAAGTCTGAAAAATAGACCCTATTCTTGAGTCCAAACATCTAAACGTTGATACCCTACTATACGCACTTGCACACATCTTGAAACTTGGGATAGTAGAGGATACCTTGAATTGTTCTTGTCTAAAAGTCTTGGTATGAAGGAAAAAATATATATATATAATCAAAAATATTAATGAAACAGAAAATATAAATGGTGAAGAGAAATGAACACTGGTTTTGTAATTACTTATGGCAGCATAAAAAATATAGCGAGGGTGCCTTATCACCTAGTGCCTTAGACCAAGTGGTTTGGGAGCCACTGCTAAGCCTTAGGTGCTGCAAGACTAGGATATTGTTAATTACGCCTTAATGAGTGAGCACATTTGATAATCGGTTGGTTAGTACCATAAGAAATATTAACGGTCGCATGAAGAATGTGTGAGCAATTCCATCTATAAAACATTCACCGACTAAAAAGTACTAAGGAAGATGGACAAGAGTATGATAGCTTGAATTGAATTCTTTAAGTGTAGGGATGTCTTTTACACACAAGTATGGGTATATGATCGATTTTTGGAAGAAAGGTAGGGAGGAAGACTAAAGACGATGTTTTATTGGGGTGTGATGTGATTTCTGACATCTTTTCAAGACTATTAAGATAGAGCTCTTAGCAACTAAAAAGCTAGTATAGTTTGAAACTCTTATTTTCAAGTTCTTTCTTTTATAAGTTCCTTATCGTTATAAGTAACTTTCATCTTCTTTCTTTTATTATGGGATTTTATGGGTGTAATCCGCTAAAAACTCTCAGGACACAACACTCCTCCTACTAGGGACACCTAGAGATTTAAAAGCTTGTTCCACGTGCTAAGTACAATCGTGTTGCCTACGAAAGTGTGGTAGTTAGTTTTTTCTCTTTCTTTTTCTCTTTAATAACTAGTTTGCTCGGGACAATCAAAGATAAGTTTTGGGGTATTTGATTAGTCTAAAATATTGCACATTTGAATGAACATTTTCCCTACTAATATTAACTGTTAAAAGGTGTTAATTGTAAATATAGAACATATGTGGGTTTATTTGTAAAAATTTATTATCATATGTTTCTACATTTATAATTAATATAATTAGGGAAAATATATGCATATAATATTTAAATGAAATATTAGTAATTAAAATATACATATCATATCAAATATTTCTAATCAATATTCTTAAGATATTATATTATGTAAATGGTTAGGATAATATCTCAAAAATACCAAATGCATTAAACACTTTGATTTGAGATATTGTGCAGATATTAGCTCAGGTCTGGAATCCAAGTAAGAGATCCGAGTCAAATCGGGATATCGAAACCGAATCTGCTAAAATTTAGAAGCAAATCGAGAGATCTAGCAACATTCGAGACTCAGAGTATTATTTTCAGAATCTAGACATCAAAAGGATCTCCACATGTCAACACAAGAGATCAGAAGAAATCCCAAAACCTGATTCCACCAAGTGGCGGCTAAACCGCGGCCAAAGGGGGGTATATGCAGTGGAACCGCGGCGCATTCTGGGGCGTAGGATATGATATTTTGGGATCATGATCATAACTGCATATATTCATAGATGGCATCGAGGGTTTCTGGTTTTAAGGACTATATAAGGGACCGAGAGCTGTACATTGAAAATCATCACCGAAGAGATCAAGAGATCCATATATCCGAGTGATCATCATCTATTCATCTACCTCCAACAAGAGAGGGAGATCTAGAGCAAACTAGGGTTCTTATAATCGACTTTCTAAGGAGAATTGTAAATACAATAGTTGATTAATAAAGCTAGTTTTTATTTTAATTCTCTTTGCATTATTTTCCGCATTTAATTTCTGCACTTACTTTTCTGCATCTTAACTATGCTTTCATTCACCTTCATCCTCTCTTCTGACTTAACCATGAGCGAGTAATTCCTAACTTGCTAGGGTTTGTAAGATAGGGTAGAACAATGGATGAGAAAATCTTTTAACTTCTTTTATACATTTTTAAAGTTTATAAACTTTAGCAAAATAAATGTTAACATCATTATCGGGCACGCTACCAATTTATTGATAGTCGCGACCACAATTTGATATTGGTCTAACACTTATTTTGTTAAGGACTAGACATGAATATAGATCAATGCAAGGACAAGGGTTAGTGGTGGGGAAACCCTAATCTACATTCATCATTATCGATCTAGTTTTAAACTATTAAAAGATAAAAGGAGTCATTTTTAATTATTCATCCATCATTACTAATTCCTATGAACTCTACAAGCCTTTTCATTATAAATTTTACATCCGTATTAAAATAGTACGACAATCAAACTATCCCATCTTTTATCAACTCGTCTAAAGAAAGAAAAGAGTTCACGTTTCCCTGCGGACGACCCGTACTCATCGCGGCTAGCTACTAGCGACACCGTTTTGATTGCGGTTATTTACAAAAATACTTCTTTTGCACACGATCAATCACGCATCGTCCTAAATACGGTGATATGCTCTCTTGAGATCTATATTGCAATCAAAGTCTTAGTAGTAAAGATAGTAACTCAAGTCCTACTGGCTGCACAGCTACTCCAGCGATGAAACCACCCCCAAATCCCACCGGAAAATAGATGGGTCACCTGCGACGAAGCTACTTTCGAGAGTTTCGCCGTTTAAAAAAATGGTATGTCCACAAGCGAAATGGGCATGGATGAAAACCCGAAAGGGCGTCGTGAGTAAAAACAGCAGGACTACCGGCGAGCTTGTAAAAACCCGGAAGGGCGCAATCTCATAAAAAAAATAAAATAAAATAAAATAATACACTTACGGGATCTTCACAACCCGTAAGAAGAATCCCCCCCATGAGACCCACATGGCTTATAGAATTCAAAAGCCTTATACTACAGAGATCTGAACCTGTTCTTAAGCCGTCATATCCCCCAAGTTGCCCTACAGGCGGTCCAATATTGACCCTTGTATATAATCCACAGGAACGAATAAATATTCCCTTACCAAGTTCTATCAATGGCAAGAAATGTCCCCATATAGTGAACGACACTTGTAAGTCCTCTCGACTTATAAGAAGAAAACACTCTCAGAAGATCCTTGCGACTTACAAGAGAAAATATCACTTAGGAATTCCCACGATTCCTAAGGAGAAAATACACTTACGAGATCCTCTAGACTCGTAAAGAGAAATACCTTTGTGAGACCCTTACGGCTCATAAAGTCAAAAGCCTCAGTCGAAAGGATCCTAACCCTATCTACTAAGCTATCTTTGTTCAAATCGACAAAGGCAAATGATGATTCGCTCCTGGCAACATTCCAGTTATAGCGATGCTGATACCTAAATATGTATCAAAGTCTAAGTCCTCTTAAGGCAAATGATAATTTGCTCCTGGCAACATTCTAGTTGTAGCGATGTTGATGCCTAAACAGGTATCAAACTTCAAGTCCTCTCACAGCAAATGATAATTCGCTCATGGCAATATTCCAGTCATAGCGATACTGATGCCAAAATTGGTATCATGACCCAAGTCCCCTACTCGCAACAAAATCAACGAGCAAAAAAAAAATGCATATGAAACAGCCAAAATGATGGGGCAACTTACAATAAAAATCAGCGAGCAAAAAATGCATATGAAACAGCCGAAATGATGGGGCAACTCGCAATAAAAATCAGCGAGCAAAAAATATATGCATATGAAACAGCCGAAATGTTTGGGCAACTCGCAATAAAAAATAGCGAGTAAAAAAACGATATAGCCGAAATGATTGGGCACCGCGATAAATAGCCGAAATGATTGGGTAATCGCGACTTTTGTGACATAAAAGCTGAAAAAATAGAGCATCGTGGAAAGAAATAAAAAAAAATGAAAATTAAATTTTTCTGTCCTGCAGGTAGGTCCACATCGACCCCTATATACAACCCATGGGCACAAATAAAAGAAAAGGGAACCATATTTTCCCATCAGGCTCCGTCAAAGGGAGAGCCAAGTCTCGACGGCAACATCTACAACATAGAGATTAGCTCGACGTTCTTCTCATTCCAGTGGGATGCAGATGCAACGTCAACAAAAGACCCAAGGGTCAAAGCAAACCAAAAATGGATTAATGGAAAAATCCTAGCTCCAAGTCTTGACGGTACATATACAACCTAGAGACTATCCCGGCGTTCCCCTGTAGGGTTACTAGGCACTCTAACAAGGTTCTACAAAGCATCAACTAGGCTCGATTAAAATTTTAGTCGTGCCGAATAACCCTAAACAAGATCTTTGCTAGATTATTAGGGTTTCACATGCAAGTAAATATCAATTACGACTAAGTGAATACGAAATACAACCTTTGTAGATCGGTCCTTCACTTCTAAAGCTCCTTGTCGTAGTCCATTCGTTGCGATCATTGCTCTCTCGGGCTCTTGCATGGCTTCACGAGGCGAAAGAAGCGTCCTTACTTGAAGTCTTCGAGGCCGAAGATGATCTACGTCGAGAGAATACCAACTCAAGCTACTACTTCACTAACTAGAGAATTAGTGAAGCAAACACCCTAAACTAAAGTGCTAGTCTAGTAGAGGATGGAGAAATAGGAAGTGGGTTCACTTTAGAATTTATTCTCTCACAATGTTTCACTCTCTTTTGAAAACCCTAGCAAGCTTTTCTTTTGCTCAAAGAAGAAGAAGATGAATAAAAGAAAAGATGAAGATAATTATCAAGTGAGTGAGCTAACCATGGGTGAGTGAGTATCATATACTAACTGATGTAGAGACTTAATCATGGCTAAGTGTGATGGTTAGGTTAACAAAAAATCCAAAGTAAAAACAAACTTAGTGGACTTAGTCTATGCATCCACAAGCTTCATGCAATTTTCTAATTTTCCACTAATTTTGTAATTACTTTTAAATATTAAACCTAACATAACAAATAGCATGGTGTAAGTCTCATACACCCATGAAAGATGTATCATCAACCATGATACAAAAAGAAAACACATTTTAATATATATCACATGTATATTAAAGTTGTGCATATGTGAGAAAAATCCTTAAGTGAACAAATGTTAGTTAATGTAAATTAGTATATCATATATACAATTATACACTAAATTATTAAATCAACACTTGACTTAATAATCCGGTTATATCTCATATAACCGACTAACATCCAATGTATCGACTTATCTAATCAACACTTGATTCGATAACCCGGCTATATCACATATAACCGACCGATACAAAAAGTCGCGAGAATAGAATACGGTATCACATACACGCATTATTCTCGGTCCCGCACATATCACATTTGCGCTCCTATTTCGTTTTGCCTGAGCCAGTAAAACCTCTATGTAGGACTCTAAAGACTCGTCAATAAGCCGGCAGTAGGTGATGATCACATCAAGCACCCACAAGCCGTCAGCGGTACTAGCTGGACGTAACGGCTACCCAGGTATTGAGTGATCAGAAGATCAGCAAGCAAGCCCTCTCCAACTCCTGTAAAAGCCTGACGGTAACACTTTCCGTACAGTCCGGTCTCCTCGTCTGATATGTCGCATATCAAGTCTAGGGGTGGTGAACGTCAGACCCCAATAACCGATAAGTCGTGCCGATGTGAGGCTCATAACGGGTCGAGAAACTACTGGTAACACTTACCAGTAAATCTCTAAATCAGCCCTGGCCAGGGACTTCCCTGTTATGGCCAATCGAGCACAGCGCAACATCAACCCCCAATACTGGGAGAGACGAAACCCCTCCTATCGCTCATTGCCTCCATGTGACTCGGGACTGTACCCAAAAACCACCGTTTTGCACGCCCTCTTGGATGTGGTAAGGTGGAAATCAAAGCACAGTGGGAATCACACAAGACTCTATGACGATCTCAGGTCTACAGACTAACCTGCACAAGTGTCACCAGAGAACTGCCATCTGACGTGAGGTATAATACCATCTGGGAGTTCTCGGCGAGTCCGTCCAGTGTACCCAGTCTCCACTGAGCACCCGTATACCATCTCTGATGTCAAACACCAATGGATATGGGATCATCCATCGTCCATCTCATGGGTCAAGAAGCGTATACGCTAGTCTACTCTGGTATATCGATGCCCTGTCTCGATACACCTACGACTAGGAACATTAAAGGATGTACATATGGACTACTCTGTCCCCACTAGTATGATCTGCATCATAGTCCAGGTAGTCAAGTACACATCCTAAGGGCTTTACCAACATGTAACCATAAGACAGTATCAGGAGACAAGTATACATGTTAAGATAAAGAACAACCAGATAGCATACTATCATATCGAGCAAGAAAGTCCTCTCTATATATGTCCAAGCACCCAATATAATATATATCATCTGTACAATACTGGCCTCTAGGGCATACATACAACTAACATCCCCCTCATTTCAGGATGAGGACGCAACTATCAAATGAAATTGGGGCGATAGCATATCCCTAGCTCCGGACTTCAATTGCAATACAAACAGCATAGAGGTCCTACAGATGTCTACCCTATTTCAGCAAAAAATTGGTGCGACATCGCCAAAGCAAAAAAAAACGAAGTGAAGGCATATTCCTAGTTTCGGGTCTTGACGGCAACTCATATAAAGCCTAAAGACCATTGGAGATCGTCCCACCCCAGAAGTGTGCGGTTACGGCTCATCGGGGCTCCATATTGAGACTGACCTCAAGTAAAAAGCGTCATGGCAAATTCCTATCGCTTGCTCTTCCGACGGTAATATGATCTAAGGAGATTACACGAAGACGTCTTGTCCAGCCTCCGAAGGGATCAGAGACACGACAGTCGCGGGGTTACTCGAACAATAGCTTAAAGACTGCATATCGAGGAATATATCAGCCAACGCGACGGTACCACGGACTAAAACCCTAGTACCACAAAATTAACGGACCTCTATCGTAAAGAATAGGGATTATCTATATACAACGTTAGGACAAGTGTTCCCGCTAAAATTTTGGCTCAAAACTTGCTCCCTTATAAAATAATAACAATAAAGTAAAAAAGTAAAGGGAAAAACTCCACATGCAAAGAATGTAACAAATGCCTCAATGCCAAGAGTTACAACATCCTGAAGCAACGCTTCATAGCAGCGCCAAGTGCGCTGCACTCCAAGCAACGCACCACGTGCAAAGCACGTGTGCGCTAGCGCTGGAACTAAAAGCTCCCCACCGTCAGATCAAAGATCCAATAAAGATGATAAATCATCAATTAACCAGAATAAAATTCTGTTAAGGAAAGATTCATCAAAATCTTTCCAAACAAAAAGATTATGCTCGGTAAATCAGAGCACCGTTGGATCAATGATCCAAAGGTGATTAAAAATCACCAAATTACAGAATAAATTCTGTATGGGGAAAAAATTTCCAATCTTGTTAAAAACAAGAAGATTGCCTTCTGTAAATCAGAAGCCCTTGGATTAATGATCTCAGAAAGAAGAGCCAAGCTCTCAGAAGAAGAAGATTTTCTTCAAGGTAAAAAAGATCAGAAAGACGAAATCGTCTCATATAAAATAAAGAAGAATTCATTTCTTTCTTTAAGATCATAGATCTACAAGACCAAGGTCTTTCACAAAGAGATCAAAGGATCTCATCATAAAATAAGAAGAAGAACATAATTCTTCTCACAGATCATAGATCTATAAGACTAAGGTCTTTTATACAAGAAGATCATGGACATCTCATTATAAGATAAAGGTGGGGGGGGGGGAGAATAAGTCAATTCTCTTAGGATCACAGATCCATAAAGGCAAAGCCTTTCATCAAAATAAGAGATTGAAACATCTCCTATAAAATAAGAACTTTTGTTCTTAGAATCTTGAGAAAAAGTCTCTTATAAACGAGAATTTATTTCTCAGATCATAAAACTGATCAGATAGCGCTTTGCGCTCTTGGACTGGCGCTCAGCGCCAAGCGCACCACGTGCTCTTCACGTGTGCGCCACTGAACAAACAGCGCTTTGCGCTCACAAACTGGCGCAATGCGCCCATCATCTGGCGCTTAGCGCCAAGCGCGCCACGTGCTCTTCACGTGTGCGCTACTCAGCAGAAGTGCTCTGCGCTCTTTGACTGGCGCCAAGCGCGCCATGTGCTCTTCACGTGTGCGCTAAGAGAACATAAATTGTTTTATAAAGCCCAGAGCTATGAGGAATGCTTAGCATTCAGTAAAAGACAAAAACATTGTCAGAACTCAAACCAATGCTCGGCATTGTTAAACATTCAACTGAATAGGCCGAGCCCAAGTTGGCAATAAACCCCTCACTCAGATTAATTGAGCCCATATGCTCATAAATCATAGATCTTAGTCCCAATTGGACTACAGATCTCCCAACCAAAATTGGTTCAAAGGTACATCTCTTCACTCCTCTGATATTTATCGTTGTAATCCTTCAACGTCTTCAGAGAGGTGACGGGTCCCGACAACCAAATATTCCATGGACTGTGGGGTCCTTAAACTCATGGACTATGATCTCCTTAACCTTAGACTATGGGGTCCTTAAACTCATGGACTATGATGTCCTTAACCTCGGACTGTGGGGTCCTTAAACCCATGGACTATGATGTCCTTAACCTTGGACTGTGGGGTCCTTAAGCCCATGGACTATGATGTCCTTAACCTTGGACCATAATGTCCTTAAACTAATCGACCGCAATGTCCCTAAACTAAACAATAGAGCCCAAATGCTCTTTTGTTGGATCTAAATGATCACGTTAAGTTGATCTTAGTCTAAAAATTAGATTAACGTATTCTTAACAAACGTTTAAGTTGATCTTAGTCTTAAATGAAACTAACGTATCCTTAAACCCAACCCCAAACCCAAATCTAAGAAGATACAGATTTGGACTAATCCACGCCCTACGGGCGACAACATAAATTACTCTCCGTATACAATCCACGGGCAACCAAAAACAAAACAAACACACACGACACGAAGTGACCATCTGGAGAAGGAGAAAGTGGTTACCGCGATGCGGTAGCGTAATTAACTGCAGGGGCTTGCGCCTGCAGGGAAGAGCGTCCCCACAATCAAAAACCCCTCAAATGAGGGGGGGAATCTGACGAAGTCTGCTACATCGGCCGCATGCGTTTAAACCTTCGATACATGGTGTCATAAATCAACTTGGCATCTTCGGAGAGGTGGACGGATAGCACCAAATAGTATCTGCCCCCAAATTCAGGCAAGACGTCAGTCTTTCCCGGCTTTCGGCGGAGAACAGATTCTGGCATGCCCAGTGGGACCTTTTCCTCTTTCCACTCCACACTTCGTGTGTCGTGTTCGCGAACGAATCGCGGTTTAATATGGTTGCCCTTGGGTTCGAGGTACTAAGATTTGGTTTTACTCCCGTGCAGAAAAAAGAACAGCAATGGCCTCTAACTGCTCCAGCTGCAACTGCAACTCCCGTTCTGCCTCATCTGGAGGAGTAACCTACGAGGCCCAAGCGGCCTCCCTTTTCACAATGCCTGTGGAACAGGTAATTCAGGCCACCACTGGGCTATTCTTCGGGACCATACTCCCACCGAAGAGCTTCAACGCCCCTGTACCATTGCAAGAAGCTCAGAAGAAGTCGGTCTTTGATCGGCTTACCACTACTGCGGCCCCTCTTAACGGGTCGCCCAAACCAAGCGCCTCAATTTTCAGCAGACTGGGCCAAAGCTCCAACGGGCCCACGAAGAAGCCCGCAATACCAGAAGGCGTTATCCCGAAGCGGGTAGCCATTCCTACTCCTGAAGTCACCAAGGCGGCTTCTCCGGCTAAGGGGTATGTCTTCACAAGACTGGCCGTTTCAGCTCCCACTCCGAGTGAAGTAACCAAGGCCGTTTCCCCTGTACGAAAATCGGCCTTTTCAAGATTGGCCATTCCTTCTCAGCGAGCATATGTCTTTGACAGGCTGGCGCCAACAACAGACTCTCATCAGAACAGGAGGCATGGAAAAGCTGATCCAACAGTGGAGGTGATCCCGACCGCACGACATGCTCGACGTCGCCACTGGTGCCGAGTGAGAAAAGCTGGGGGCAATTCCTCTTCTGGACTGACTCCGCCAGCTCCAATGATGGAAGTTGATGCTGCTGTTCCAACTGAGAACAGCTTTGAACTACTTAACAAGGTGCGCAGGAACTCTCCGACCGCTGTGCTGAAAAGATCTCCTCCACCTGTGGAGAATGACACAAAGGCGAAGCTTGAACAGCCCCCTCAGCAGCTGTCCTCTAAAATTTACAAGGTCTGGCGACAGGTCCAGGACTCCGTGGTAGATCAAAACTATCCCCGCCGACAGAAAAAGATGAAAATTCGGCAAGAAGATGACCACCCCGTCAAGACACAGAAGATGTCAGCTACTTGGGTGCCCACTGCAACGGCCCCCTCAACTTCGACCGCCCACAAAAGAAGGAGGCCGAAGAAAATCCCTGAGTCTGCGACGAATCGCAAGACCACTGAACCCAAACGCCCCAAGGCTGGGGGCATGGTGGTGCATACCGTCTATATGGCATCCGGAAAAGAAGATTGCCGTATCTCCACAGGTCATCGACCGCTTACGCGATCAGTGACTAAGGCTCAGGAGCAACAACAACAAAAGCTCTAAGAGATGCTAACAGCCATGGCCGCACTCACGGGACCAAAAGCAATCCCAGATACATCCTCAGAGCAGCGTCGTGAGCAGGAGACGGATGCCGAATTCCTTCGGAGAATGCTGGAGAAAAAGGATAAAGAGGCCGCGGAACAAGCGGCCAACATAAAACAAATGGCCCTTCTATTCCAAGATATGGTGGGCCTGACCCTCCAGCCGGACCCTCCAGCCGAAGATCCCCCAATAATAATTGAAGATGATAGAGGAGAGACATCAAATCCTTTGCCGGCTCTGTCAGCAGCCAAGGAGGAGACCATCTCCAAAGCCACGCTCGATGATTATATTGTTAGTTATATGTATGCCCTAGAGGCCATTACTGTACATACGATGTATATTGTAGTGGATGCTAGGACATATATAGGGAGGACTTTCTTGCTCGACATGATAGTATGCTATCTGGTTATACTTTATCTTAACATGTACTCTGATTGTCTCTATATTACATGTTGATAAAGCCCTTAGGATGTGTACTCGACTACTGGGACTATGATGAGATCATACTAGTGGGGCCACGGTAGTCGATGAGTACATCCTATAACCGTTCCTAGTCGAGGGTGTATCAAGACAGGGCATCGATACACCAGAGTAGACTAGCGTATACGCATCTTGACCCATATGATAGGCGATGGATGATCCCATATCCATCGGTGTTTGACATCAAGGATGGTGTACGGGTGCTCAGTGGAGACTGGGTACACTGGACGGACTCGTCGAGAACTCCCAGATGGTATTATACCTCATGTCAGATGGCAGTTCTTCGGTGACACTGGTACAGAGTAGTCTGTTGACCCGAGATCGTCATAGAGTCTTATGTACTGTGCTTTGATTTCCATCATACCACGTCCAAGAGGGTGTGCATAAAGGTGGCTTTTGGGTACAGTCCCGAATCACATGGAGGCAATGAGCGATAGGAGGGGATTCGTCTCTCCCGGTATAGGGAGTTGATGTTGTGCTGTGTTCGATTGGCTATAACCGAAAATCCCTGGCCAGGGTTGCTGAGATTTACTGGTAAGTGTTATCAGTAGTTTCTCGAACTGTTATAGACCTCAAATCGACACGACTTATCGAACTACTGGGGTCTGACGTTTACCACCCCTAGGCGAGATATGCAACATATCAGACGACGAGACCGGACTGTATGGGAGTGTTACTGTTTGGATTCACAGGAGAATGTACAGGCTTGCTTGTTGATCTTCTGAGCACTCAATACCTGGGTAGCTGTTACGTTTAGCTGACCGCTTGCAGCTTGTGGATGTTTGATATGATCATCACCTACTGCCGGCGTATTGACGATTCTTTAGAGTCCTACACAGAGGTTTCTTGGCTCAGGCAAAACGGAGTAGGAGCACATATGTGATATGTGCGGGACCGAGAATAATACGATATGAGATACCGTATTCTATTCTCGCGATATTTGATATCAGCCGCGTCATCGGATCAAGTGTTGATTCGATGAATCGGTACGGATAAATATTAGTCGGTTATATGCGATATAGCCGGATTGTCGGATCAAGTGTTGATTCGATAATTTAATATATAATAATATATATGATATATTAAATTACATTAACTAATATTAGCTCACTAAAAGATTCTTTTTCTCACTCGGGTAAAACATTGATATATATATATGCGATATATGTTAATTGTATTATTTTATTTTGTTACGATAAATATTATATATGTGATATATAATATTGTAACATGATATGATAACTAATGCAACATGTTTAGTGGAGTTTAAACATGATTAGGGTTTGGATTAGGGTTAAGACTTCTAGTAGATTCTAGAAGGTTTCTTTTTGTCATGATAAAGATATTTTTCTTGATATTTTTGTGTGACTCACTTTTAACCCAACCCAAACCCTAACCCTTGGTTAATTCTCTACAATGGTTAAGTCAACCATGGTTGCATTATTTATCATATTAATCCTTTCATTATTCATCACAAATGAAATGGATCACTATTCTTCTTCTTCCTTGAGTTCTTCATGCAAAGCTTTCTTGTTTTGATATTTGTGATGAAAATATGTGAGAAAAAGATAAATAAAGAGAGCAAAAATCCTACTTCATCATCCTCATCTTCCCTTGCCCTTTAGATGAGAGTGTTCACTCAATTTTAGTGAGTGTTAGCTTGTGCTAATGAAACTTCAAGGTAGATCATCTTTGTATCGAAGATCGGAAGCAAGACTGCACCTTTCTCTTCGTGAAGCCTCTCGAGAGTCCAGAGCACGATGATCGCAGCGAAGGGACCTCAACACGGAGCATATGAAATGAAGGATCAGATCTACAAAGGTTGTAATCCCTCTCACTTAGTGTTAAAGTGTTTAGCATGTTAGTTTTCGCCTAATCTCTAGTTTAAAGATCCGTATTCGGGTTGTTCGGCACGGCTAAAATTTTAATCGGGCATGGTTGATACCTCGTAGACCCTTGTGCACATGCCTAGCAACCCTACAGTGGTATCAGAGCCAAGCTAGAGCTTTAGGCGAAGTCTAGACGAAGTTTAAAGTCCGATCGAACGCCGAAACCCAGACACGGAACCCTCTCTGTACATTTTTCAAAAATGTGGTTTTTTCTTAATTAAAAATGCTCAGAAAAATAAGCAGGAAAAACTAAGAATTACTGTGAAGTACGGTCCCCTAAGTCGACTATTTGACCGCGGAACCGCGGCGAAACCATTGGTTTTGCGGCGGTTCCGCGGCCAAAATTTGGACTTAGTCCCTGAAATTTCATGTAATTATTTTTAGGCCCTTTCTTGTTAATTTTTTCTGGGAATATTTTAATTCCACTCAAGTGTTGAGTTTTCAAGGGTTGTATTAGGGAATCGTTGATTCGATTGGATAAACTTTGTTTAGTTTGTCCGGATAATTTTTAGAAACTGTTAAAAAGTTCGAACGGATATCAATAACTCACTTTTTCCCCTGTCGGAAAATTTTTCAAAAGTTGGATTTTTTCTCGAGTTTAAGAAAGTTCTAAGTCGTGCAAGTAACGCGGTGGACCCTCTAGAAGACAACAAACCTTAACTCGATTATGTGACCGTCTTGAACTGCCTTTTGAACCTTAGGGTTTGGGGCAGTACGGCGTGCCACATGTGAGGCGTTGGCTTGACCCTTCTACGGCTGGACCATTGGTACTGTAGCATGTGATGGATGTTTTTAAACTGATTTCAAGTGTTGAGATATATTGGGGAAATCTTGGGTGTTTGATTATTCGATCGAAAAGTTTAACATTGTCTATTTATCTGGAATGTGATACAATATTTGGAATCTTGGGTGTCAGATAAGTACTTCTTAGTATTCGTGCTGCGTTTGTTGACCTTAGCCAAGACGTAGTGTGCGGTAGCTAATTAGTGCTTATCTGTATAAGCATATGATGCGATTGAGTTAGGGTAGTCATGCGACTTTGTTGACCTTAGCCAAGGGTCGTGCGGGTGGGTTTAATTCAATCTGGAAATGACGGGTTGAACTTGGCTAGCACTTATGATTTGTTGACCTTAGCCAAAGTCATAAGATGCTAGGGGCAAAATTATCGGGAATTTCAAGTGTTGAAATTTGCAATGAGATTGCATACCTTCTATGAGATAGTTGGATCCCGATACCCGCTGCGAGTAAGAGTTACTCCTGGGAGAGTTTTACACATTACAATTAGCCGATCAAGTAGGTGTCTAGAAAGGTGTTAACGGGGTTACGCCCCTGGGAAAACGAGGTTTAAATTAATTAGGTTCGTGCGAAAGCACGGGGGACCTCCCTCAAAGTACCGACACTGGCCTGGCTGAAAGATTGGCGAACTTGTAGCGTGTAATGAATCCCGGCTAGTCTTTCCTTTTAGGGTTTGAAGGAAAATTTGATTAAAATAGTGGGAGACATCCTGATTAGATATATTATATAACCAATCTAATCTTGCAAGAGCATACGCTGAGTGTTTTCTTCTCTCTCTCTCCAGGTAGCGACCATATCACGCCTTAATCAAGATAATGAAACGGATATATTGACCGAACCCGCTTGTTATACTGAGCTGGGGAACGTTGGTCCCGCTCCAACTTATAATTGTTATAAGACAGAGCAGAAAATTGGGGAATACCAGATTTCCCGTGCCACCCAAACGAAGAAAGTGCATGTTGATGCATCATCTTCGGGTGTGTTCATTACAGAGAACTGTTTCTCAGTATCCTTTACGTCCTGGGTATGTGAT
The DNA here is from genome assembly GCA_030015575.1 of Agapanthus africanus. NCBI lineage: Eukaryota > Viridiplantae > Streptophyta > Magnoliopsida > Asparagales > Amaryllidaceae > Agapanthus > Agapanthus africanus. The sequence continues at coordinate 886,921,511 of JASDDO010000024.1, read as the reverse complement.
ACCGGATCAGGATCCCGCATATGTAATCTGTTACATGGGCTACAGAAAGGTAGAGAACTGAGAACGGGTGATAAGTTTCATGAGATAGAAAACGGTGCAAGTGTTGCAGCCAAGTCTGTTGGTCACTTTCACCCTGTATTACCAGAATACATTGATTCTGAACGAATGTTATTAGATACCGAACCTGATATACAACATCATATCAGTTTCTTTATTAGTAAAGAAAGGATATAATTTTGTATTGTTGGATAGTGTTTTGAACATTTCCTATATCAAGAGTTGATCGATTCAGGCACGTTATCTAAAAGCATTGACGTTCTAAATCAAACTACAGTTCTTAGTATACAGAACACACACGAGAGGAAGAGTTCAGAAATGAACGAATCCTTCTTGAGGTATTGTAGACTAGGTCATATCAATGCGACCCGACTAGCTGAAGTTACATATAGATGCATATTTAAATTAGTTTGAATTTACATCTTGTGAAACTTGCCGGTCATGTCACAGAGATAAGATAACCATAGCTCTGTTTATTGGAAACAGAGAAAGAGTTAGTGAACTCTTGGGATTGATACATGCTGATGTATGTAAGTCCCCTGTCTACATAAGCCAGGACCGGTTCTTTGTACTTCATTATATTCTCTGATAATCTCTCAAGATTCAGACATGTGTTCTTGTTGAAGTATAAGTCCGAAGCTTTTGAGATATTCACAGAATATAAGTTAGAAGTAGAGAACCAAAATATGGGTATAAGTATTATGTCCTTCGATGAGATCAAGGAGGAGAATACTTGAGCACGAAATTCCTGGATTATTCTAAAGGAGAATGAGATTCTCTCTCAGCATTACTCCTCCGTATACACCATAGCACGTCGGTGTATTGGGGCGGAGCAAGAAACACCCTATGTGATATGGTGTGCTCTATGATGAGTACTACTGAGTTGCCTATTTCCTTTTGGGAGTTATGCACTTGAGAAGCTGCATACCTATTGAATAGGGTTCAAATCAAATCAGTTGCCTACCACTTCATATATGATATGGAAAGGGAAGAGCCCATTTCTTAAGTTTGTTAAGATTTGGGGTTGTCCGGCCTATGTCTAAAAGGAAAATCCGGACAAGCTCGAGGCAAGGTCTGTTATGTAGAACTGGAAATGTTCCAGCTATACAAACTGCAGCTGATGATTTGGTAGAACCAAGGGATTCAATAGTTTCCAACGAACCTCAACCTCTCCGCCGATCTAGTAGGGTTCCTCACCCACATGAGAGATACTTCGGTTTCTCTATGACAGTGGGAGCGAGGATTGCATCATGAGATGATGACCCAACTAGTTTCGAGCTGGCCATCAGGAGTGGGACTCTATAAGAATGGCTGGATGCTTATCGATCTGAGATGGAATCCTTATACACCAACAAAGTATGGACTTTGGTTGCTTTATCTGAAGGGTTAAATCCCCATCAGGAGCGAGTATATCTTGAGAAGATTACTTGGTGTACATGGAAAAGTTGAGACTTTCAAAGCTATGCTTAGGTCCATCCAGATCCTACTTGCCACGGCTACATTCCATGACTATGATATCTGGCGGTTGGGTGTCATGACTGCTTTTCTAAATGATGTTTTAGAAAAGAGTGTCTATAAGTACACAGCCAGAGGGCTTCGTAGTCAGTGGGAGTAGCTGAAACGTATGCAAGATGTTTTATATGATAAAACAGGAATCGCGGAGTTGGAACATCTGTTTTGATGTGGTAGTCAAAGAGTTTCATTTCATCAAAATGGTAGATAAACCTTGTATATACGAAAAGGTAGTAGAGAGTATGATGCTGATCCTCGTAGAGTACGTGGATGACATACTCTTGATAACGAAAAGAATGCTGAAGGATCTCCAAACATGCCCGACGATCAAATGGAAAAGTCCGCTGGAACCCGAAGTCATCAAGGGAATGCTGAAACCGCACCTAACTCCAAAAATTGGTAGTGATAGTCAAAGCGCCCACACCCAGCCGTCAAAGTCTTCGAAGAAGAAGAAGAAGACCAAAAAGCCCGTGAAACCTGATGACAAGCGCACGGACCTGTAAAAACATATTGACGTGCTGTAAGAATATAACCAGAAGGCGCGGACCCCAGTCACACTCCAAGAATTTCTCAGCCACGTCCTTGAGGACGGAGATGGTGACAATGGAGAAGACTCGTCGGATGAATCTGAGGATTATGTGGCAAGCTGCCATGTGATCTCTCACCAGTCGATAAACGGTGAAGAAGCTCTGGATGCAGAGAAACTGGGGGCAGATCCTGAGCCGGAACATCTAGGACCATCAGACAAAATGATTGACGCATTCCTGAACGAAGCTCTTTTGAAAAGCAAAGCTGATCGAGAGCGCGAGATGGCCATATTTGAAAAGGCCAAACGCCGGCGACTGGACGAAAGGGTTGAAACACTCCCACCAGATGAAAGTACATCCGCCGCAAATAAAAGCAGGTTCAAGACAAGGAAAAGGTTCGCCAAATCCATATCGATGGGAATGAAGCTGCCCTCTTTCAGAGAAAATTCTCCTGGCAGTATACATCTTGATGAAGCGGACGTACATCTTAACTTCTGCTTATATTATCAGAAGATTGCACACCCTACTGAAGAATGCAACGCCTATAAAAATTGGTGGAAAGGGTATGTCGCTTACAGGCAACACTTCAAGAGGATGAAGCATGAAGCTCGTCGACAGCGGAAAAATGCGAAAGAAGAACGAGGAAGAGCTGCCGACAACTGTCACATGGTTGATAGCATGGGATCGCAATTTCTCACCTTCGGGAGCTATTCTGAAGAAAAAATGGCTCTCAGCCCTTACTTCAAAGAATCCACCTCAGGAAAAGAGGAAGAAACGAAGAGCTGCGAGAAAATTCAGCTGCGCAATCGCACGCTACCCAAAAAGAATCTCGGACTCGCAAACAAGGGATCGAACAAAAAGGATAAAGGGAAGTGAAAAGCGACCTTCGTCGCCAATACTCAACAACAACCGAGTGGCCCGAGACCGGTTGCTCGCCAAAGCAACAAGTGGCAATCCCTCGAGGAGAAGTTGAGACGTCCCTACTCGTTTCCCCGGGATAAAACAAGGAGACTGTTCGAACTAGCAGTGCGCAACGGGCTCATCACTATATCGGAGCCGAAACACCCACTACAACTGAACAATGTCAACGATCCTAATTACTGCCCCTACCACCGAGTATTGGGCCATCCGATCGAAGATTGCTACGTCTTCAAAAATTGGGTTGAAGACCAGTATCAACAGGGCAAGTTCGCGCTGTCCGAAAACTGGAAGATGAACCCGCCACAACCACATGCTCCTGAAAAGATGGACATGCCGGGGGCATCATGCTCATTCATAGAGAAAGCCCCATGGACCGAAAAGTCTGTAAACTAGAAATTCGCCTCAAATACGGCAACCGCGGACCGGAACGTCTCTAAACTAACGATGGACCACTATGTCCTAAAACTGGCTATTGACCGAAACGTCGTTAAACTACTACAAACCGCGGTGTCCCCAGGCTGACGTGGTAAAAAAAACGGTACGTCCACAAGCAGAATGGGCACGGATGAAAACCTGAAAGGGCTCCGTGAGTAAAAACAGCAGGACTACCGGCGAGCTTTGTGAAAATCCGAAAGGACGCAATCTCGTTAGAAAACACTTGCAAGGTCCTCTCGACCCTGTAAGGAGAAAATACATGCGTGAGATTCTTACGACTCACAACGGAGCAATACACTTAGGAATCCTCACGATCCCTAAAGAGAAAATACACTTACGAGATCCTCACGACTCCTAAGGAGAATTCCCCTTTGAGACCCTCACGGCTCATAGGATTCAAAAGCCTTAAGTTACAGGGATCTGAACCTGTTCTTAAGCCATCACAACCCACAGACTACCCTACAAGCGCTTCGATATTGACACTTGTATACAACCCACGGGCCCGAATAAACATTTCCCCAACAGAGTCCCACCACTGATGAGGGATATCTTCATATGGCGAACGCCACTTGTAAGTCCTCTCGACTTATAAGGAGAAAACACTCTTGTAAGATCCTTACGACTTATAAGAGAACACACACTTAGGAATTCTCACGATTCCTAAGGGGAAAATGCACCTACGAGATCCTCACGACTCGCAGGGAGAAATACCTTTATGAGACCCTTACGGCTCATGAAGTCAAAAGCCTTAGTCGACAGGATCTTAACTCTGTTTGCTAAGCCACCATTGTTCAAACTGACAAAGGCAAATGATGATTCGCTCCTGGCAATATCCCAGTTGTGATGCTGATGCCTAAATTGGTATCAAATCCCAAACTCGTAGTGAAAAGTCAGCGAGCCAAAAATGCATATGAAATAGCCGAAATGATGGGACAACTTGCAACAAAATCAGCAAGTAAAAATATATGCATACAAAATAGCCGAAATGTTTGGGCAACTCGCAATAAAAAGCAGCGAGTAAAAAGAAAAAATAGATGAAATGATTGGGCACCGCGAAAAATAGCCGAAATGATTGGGCAATCGCAATTTTCGCGATATAAAAAGCTGAAATGATAGAGCATCGCAGAAAGAATAAAAAAAATGAAAGAATGAAACCTTTGCCCTACAGATGAGATCACATCGATCCCTGTAGACAATCCAGGGGCACAAACAAAGAGGGAACCATATCATCCCACCATGCTCCATCGGAAAGAGAGCCAAGTCTCGATGGCAACATCTACAGCCTGGAGACTCACAACGGCGTTCTTCCCCCAGCAAGACTCAAACGCTACAATCAAAACAACGGAGCCACGGTGAAGTCCCTAGTTCCAAGCCTCGACGGTTCATCAGCAATCTAGAGACCACCTCGACATTCGTCTCGACACAGCAGACGAGATGTCACAACAGCGTTCTTCCTTCAACAGGATTCGGAAGTGCCAAAACAACGAAGCAAAGGCGATATTCCTAGCTTCAGGGTCTTGACGGCAACTCATATAAAACCTGAAAGACTATCGGAGATCATCCCACATCAGCGCGGAGTGATCACCACCGTGACATTCGTCTCGATACAGCAGACGCAATGCCAGCAAACGAAGCAAAGGCAATATTCCTAGCTTCAGGGTCTTGACGGCAACTTATATAAAACCTGAAAAACTATCGGAGATCATCCCACACCAGCGTGGAGTGATCACCACCGTGACATTCGTCTCTATACAGCAGACGCAATGCCAACAAACGAAGCAAAGCCAATATTCCTAGTTTCAGGGTCTTGACGGCAACTCATATAAAACCTGAAAGACTATCAGAGATCATCCCACATCAGCACGGAGTGATCACCACCGTGACATTCGTCTCGATACAGCAGACGCAATGCCAGCAAATGAAGCAAATGCAATATTCCTAGCTTCAGGGTCTTGACGACAACTCATATAAAACCTGAAAAACTATCGGAGATCATCCCACATCAGCGTGGAGTGATCACCACCATGACATTCGTCTCGATACAGCAGACGCAATGCCAGCAAACAAAGCAAAGGCAATATTCCTAGCTTCGGGGTCTTGACGGCAACTCATATAAAACCTGAAAGACTATCGGAGATTATCCCACACCAGCGCGGAGTGATCACCACCGTGACATTCGTCTCGATACAGCAGACGCAATGCCAGCAAATGAAGCAAAGGCAATATTCCTAGCTTCAGGGTCTTGACGGCAACTCATATAAAACCTGAAAGACTATCGGAGATCATCCCACACCAGCGCGGAGTGATCATCACCGTGACATTCGTCTCGGTACAGCAGACGCAATGCCAGCAAACGAAGCAAAGGAAATATTCCTAGCTTCAGGGACTTGACGGCAACACATATAAAACCTGAAAGACTATCGGAGATCATCCCACACCAGCGCGGAGTGATCACCACCGTGACATTCATCTCGATACAGCAGACGCAATGCCAGCAAACGAAGCAAAGGCAATATTCCTAGCTTCAGGGTCTTGACGGCAACTCATATAAAACCTGAAAGACTATCGGAGATCATCCTACACCAGCGCGGAGTGGTCACCACCTCGACGTTCGTCTCGATACAGCAGACGAGATGTCATCGCAGCGTTCTTCCTCCAGCGGGATTCGGACGCGACAATCAACCTTGGAGCCATAGCAAAGTCCCTGTTCCAAATCTCAATGGTTCACAGGCAGCCTAGAGATCACCAACAGCGTTCCTTCTCATTCCAGCAGGATTCAGACGCGACAATCAACCTTGGAGCCATGGCAAAGTCCCTGTTCCAAATCTCAACGGTTTACAGGCAGCCTAGAGATCACCAACAGCGTTCCTCCTCATTCTAGCAGGATTCAGACGTGACAATCAAACAACGGAGCCATGGCAAAGTCCCTGTTCCAAATTTCGACGGTTCACAGACAGCCTAGAGATCACCAACAGCGTTCCTCCTCATTCCAGCAGGATTCAGACGCGACAATCAACCTTGGAGCAATGGCAAAGTCCCTGTTCCAAACCTCGATGGTTCACAGACAACCGAGAGAGCACCTTCTGGTCCCGTAGAACACGGCTAAAGTCAATCTTGACCCCGTGGGAAACGTCCAGAGCAAATCCTGGTCACGTAGAACACGGCTAATGTCAATCCTGACCCCGTGGGAAATGCCCAGAGCACCTCCTGGTCCCGTAGAACACGGCTAAAGCCAACCCCTGACTCCGTGAAATGCGGATAAAGTCAACCACTGACTCCGTGAAATGCGGATAAAGTCAACCCCTGACTCCGTGAAATGCGGATAAAGTCAACTCCTGACTCCGCGAAATGCGGATAAAGTCAACCCTCGACTTCCCCGTTAAAGTAATTCTTTGATTCGGGAGCAAGTCAACTCATCAATCACTTACGAGTCCTTTCGACTTGTAAGGAGAAAATTCTCTTGTGGGATCCTTACGACTCTCAAGAGAAAACGCACTCAGGAATTCTCACGATTCCTAAGGAGAAAATACACCTATAGGATCCTCTCGACCTGTAGGGAGAAAATTCTTTATGAGACCCTCATGGCTTATAAAGTTGAAAAGTCTTAGGTGGCAAATCCTAACCCTGTCTCCCATGCCATCGCTGCCCTGCAAAGAAGTCAAGGTGGACTATCTACAGGCCATATTCCCCGAAGTCAAACATCGACAAGGAGGGAAACAATCACTTACGAGTCCTCTCGACTTGTAAGGAGAAAATTCTATTGTGAGATCCTTACGACTCTCAAGAGAAAACACACTTAGGAATCCTCACGATTCCTAAGGAGAAAATACACCTACGGGATCCTCTCGACCTATAGGGAGAAAGTTCTTTATGAGACCCTCACGGCTCATAAAGTTGAAAAGTCTTAGGTGGAAGATCCTAACCCTGTCTCCCAAGCCATCATTGCCTCGCAGAGAGGTCAAGGTAGATTTTCTACAGGCCACACTCTCCTAGGTCAAACATCGACAAGAGGGGAAACAACCACTTACAAGTCCTCTCGACTTGTAAGGAAGAAAATTCTCTTGGGAGATCCTTACGACTCTTAAGAGAAAACACACTTAGGAATCCTTACGATTCCTAAGGAGAAAATACGCCTACGAGATCTTCTCGACTCGTAAGGAGAAAAGTCTTTATGAGACCCTCATGGCTCATAAAGTTGAAGAGTCTTAGGTGGCAGATCCTAACCCTGTCTCCTAAGCCATCACTGCTCTGCAAGGAGGTCAATATGGACTATCTGCGGGCTACATTTACCAAAGCCACATTCACCAAGCTACTTACGGGTCCTCACAATTCGTAAGAAAAAATACCCGAGTGAGATCCTTACGACTCACGGAGGCAATGAACCCTTAGAGATCCTCATGATTTCCAGGGAGAATTTACACCTACGAGATCCTCTCGACTTGTAGGGAGAAAAAACTTTCTTGAGACCCTTACGGCTAGTGAAGATGAAAAAAGTCTCAGGCTACAAGGACCCTAAAACTTGTCTCCTAAGCCCTCAATTCTATTGCCATGCATAACCCTGCACTACTTCACCCACGTACATACTTACGTGGGCAAAGTAGTGGGGGGCATTTGTTCCCGCCAAAATTTTGGCTCAAAACTTACTCCCTTATAAAATAATAACAATAAAGTAAAAAAGTAAAAGGAAAAACTCCACATGCAAAGAATGTAACAAATGCCTCAAAGCCAAGAGTTAAAACATTCTGAAGCAATGCTTCATAGCAGCGCCAAGTGCGATGCACTCCAAGTAGCGCACCACGTGCAAAGCACGTGTGCGCTAGCGCTAGGTGCGATGCACTCCAAGCAGCGCACCACGTGCAAAGCACGTGTGCGCTAGAGCTAGGAGCGCTGCACTCCAAGCAGCGCACCACGTGCAAAGCACGTGTGCGCTAGCGCTAGGTGCGCTGCAGTCCAAGCAGTGCACCACATGCAAAGCACGTGTGCGCTAGCGCTGGAACTAAAAGCTCCCCACCGTCAGACCAAAGATCCAATAAAGATGATAAATCATCAATTAACCAGAATAAAATTCTGTTAAGGAAAGATTTCTCAAAATCTTTCCAAACAAAAAGATTGTGCTCGGTAAATCAGAGCACCGTTGGATCAATGATCCAAAAGTGATTAAAAATCACCAAATTACAGAATAAATTCTGTATGGGGAAAGATTTCCCAATCTTGTTAAAAACAAGAAGATTGCCTTCTGTAAATCAGAAGCCCAAAGATCCAACGGTGGGGAAATCCCCAAATTAATTGGAGAAATGATCTCCTTAACTGATTGAACAAATCAACTCGCCCTATATAAAGGCCCCGAGACTTCAAGTCTCATACAGAGGAACCCCCCCCAAACTTTGAGAAATCTCAGAAAGAAGTGCCAAGCTCTCAAAAGAAGAAGATTTTCTTCAAGATAAAAAAGAACAGAAAGAAGAAATTGTCTCATATTAAAAAAAAGAATTCACTTCTTTCTTTAAGATCATAGATCTACAAGACCAAGGTCTTTCACAAAGAGATCAAAGGATCTCATCATAAAATAAGAAGAAGAACATAATTCTTCCTACAGATCATAGATCTATAAGACTAAGGTCTTTTATACAAGGAGATCATGGACATCTCATTATAAGATAAAGGGGGGAGAATAAGTCAATTCTCTTAGGATCACAGATCCATAAAGACAAAGCCTTTCATCAAAATAAGAGATTGAAACACCTCCTATAAAATAAGAACTTTTGTTCTTAGAATCTTGAGACAAAGTCTCTTATAAACGAGAATTTATTTCTCAGATCATAAAACTGATCAGATAGCGCTTTGCGCTCTTGGACTGGCGCTCAGCGCCAAGCGCACCACGTGCTACTCACGTGTACGCCACTGAACAAACAGCGCTTTGTGCTCACAAACTGGCGCAATGCGCCCATCATCTGGGGTTTAGCGCCAAGCGCGCCACGTGCTCTTCACGTGTGCGCTACTCAGCAGAAGAGCTCTGCGCTCTTTGACTGGCGCAAAGCGCCAAGTGCGCCACGTGCTCTTCACGTGTGCGCTAAGAGAACATAAATTGTTCTATAAAGCCCAGAGCTATGAGGAATACTTAGCATTCAGTAAAAAACAAAAACATTGTCAGAACTCAAACCAATGCTCAGCATTGTTAAACATTTCAACTGAATGGGCCGAGCCCAAGTTGGCAATAAACTCCTCACTCAGATTAATTAAGCACATATGCTCATAAATCACAGATCTTAGTCCCAATTGGACTAAAGATCTCCCAACCAAAATTGGTTCAAGGGTACATCTTTTCACACCTCTGATATTTGTCGTTGTAATCCTTCAACGTCTTCAGAGAGGTGACGGGTCCCGACAACCAAACATTCCATGGACTGTGGGGTCCTTAAACTTATGGACTATGATGTCCTTAACCTTGGACTGTGGTGTCCTTAAACTCATGGACTGTGGGGTCCTTAACCTCGGACTGTGGGGTCCTTAAACCCATGGACTATGATATCCTTAACCTTGGACTGTGGGGTCCTTAAGCCTATGGACTATGATGTCCTTAACCTTGGACCGTAATGTCCTTAACCTTGGACCGTAATGTCCTTAAACTAATCGACCGCAATGTCCCTAAACTAAACAATAGAGCTCAAATGCTCTTTTGTTGGATCTAAATGATCTCGTTAAGTTGATCTTAGTCTAAAAATTAGATTAACGTATCCTTAACAAACGTTTAAGTTGATCTTAGTCTCAAATGAGACTAACGCATCCTTAAACCCAACCCCAAACCCAAATCTAAGAAGATGCGGATTTGGACTAATCCACGCCCTACGGGCGACAATATAAATTAGTCTCCGTATACAATCCACGGGCAACCAAAAACAAAACAAACACACACGACACGAAGTGACCATCTGGAGAAGGAGAAAGTGGTTACCACGATGCGGTAGCGTAATTAACTGCAGGAGCTTGCGCCTGCTGGGAAGAGCATCCCCACAATCAAAAATCTCTCAAATGAGGGGGGAATCTGACGAAGCCTGCTACATCGGCCGCATCCGTTTAAACCTTCGATACATGGTGTCATAAATTAACTTGGCATCTTCGGAGAGATGGACGGATAGCACCAAATAGCATCTGCCCCCAAATTCAGGAAAGACGTCAGTCTTTCCCGGCTTTCGGCTGAGAACAACAAGTTTGCCTGTAAAACCCAAGAGAGGTAAACTAAAGATACTCCGAAATGAGTGAATAAACTACGGACTCCGAAATGAGTACATAACTAGAAACTCTGAAATGAGTGAATAAACTACAAACTCCAAAATGAGTACATTAACTAGAAACTCCGAAATAAGTACATAAACTAGAAACTCCGAAACTAGTGAATAAACTACAAACTCCGAAATGAGTACTAAACTAGAAACTCCGAAACGAGTGAATAAACTACAAGCTCCGAAATGAGTATATAAGCTACAAACTCCAAAATGAGTATATAAACTACTTTACGCCAAATCAAGACATCAAAGGATAGAGAGGTGCAAACATGAAATAAAATATGCCTTTTATTCATAAATCAAAATGAATACAAGATACAAAAAAAGAATAAAGAAAGATATACATCGACAAAATTTTGAAGACGGCGGGCGGTTCAATAGGCCAGCTAGATCGTCATTTTTCCGCCGGACTTCCGCCTCAAGCTCTAGTAACGCCGCAGGTTGGGTCCCTGCCTGTTCCTGTTTTTGTTGGTATGAAGAAAACCGATTCTCAAGCTCTTTTTCTGCAGTCTTATGGGTCTCGACTATTTCGCGTGTGAAAATGACAGCTTTATCAAGAGCCACCACCTCCGTAATTGCCTCCTTAAGGACCCGCCAGATTTCATAGGCCCGAGTAGTCTTAGTTGTGAGCTGGGCTTGAAGTTCCCCCAAAGCCTTCGAAGCCAACTCCCTTTCTAAAAACTTCCGGTTGAGCCTTTTATCACAAGACTGGAGATTGGCCGCACACCGATCGATCCATCCACGGAAGCTGGACTTTACAGATAGGATATCAGAGGGAAGGCACACGCATTCAACTCCATGTAGGGAAGCCTCCACTTGACGGCAATATTCAACCTAAGTGCGCACCAGCGCCTCGTCATGGTAGGTGGCAAGAACGGACAAAGAAGTATTGGCTTCAACAACAAATTCCTCAGCCATGACAGAAGTGCCAGCGTGAAGATCTTCAATGAGAGTTTCCAGTGAATGAATGCTCTATTTTTCCATCCTCTCAGACACACATCTGGCATAAGGGACCGGCGGCATGCAAATACGGGACTCTAGCGGAGTCAGGGTTGGCAAAACTGTGAAGATACATGTATGGTTAGTCGCCTTTCCGAACAGAGAATAAGTAGAAAAATACCAGGGTTAAAGCGTCACTTGTCTGTGGCCACAGAAGGCGGATCTGAGAAGCCCCCAGGCACATCAAAAACTTCAACTTCATAATCAGCCTATAGGACTGTGGTTTACAATAAAAAAAAGGTGCACATCAGCATCATTATGAAAATATGACACGGAAGGCAAAGGAATACCAATCTTGGCCGGAAGAAAGGACGATGCTCTGAGGGGGTACCGCATGCGGGGCTGCCATATTAAGTATACGCAGGAAGGGTTCTTCTGGAGAACGATCTGCAATAGAACACGCCAACTCCCGCAATTCTGAGAGAAAGAAAGGGTCAGACATATGGAAGGATCGTTAAACAAAAAAATATATATATAGGATTGCCTTCGATACTTCGTCCATTCTGGACTGGAGGGATAGCAGCTTCAGTAATCTCCTCTACACCCTCCGGTGCGTCACTGAAAATATTTACAGAGTCTATGGTCGGTCTGGTGACCTCCGCTGAAAGAATAAAGGTCGTCACCGGAGGCTCTAAGGCGCGATCTGGACTCGAAGCTGCACCCGCTATAGAAGACCCTACAAAGGAAAATATGTAAAGACGAATACGATATGAAAGTAATATAAATTATCTGATGAGAAGGACGTAAAAGATACATACCGATACGCCAGGGAGCCTAAAGTATGGCATTTTTTGAGCCGCTGCTCTTTTCTGTTTAGTCGTGCTCGTCGGGCTTCGATCGAAGATAAATCCCTACCCGCCTTCAGAGCAGCCTCGTCATCAGAAGCGGTCGAGATTGGCTGTTTGAGAACCCGTTCTTCTTCCAGCGTTAAAGGGACCACTGGTAACATAGTCGGGGATGGGTCAACATCACGGAATTCAACAGGGGGAAAGCATCCCTTCTTGGGGCACACGTTTTCGGCTTCATCCTGTGAACGCTTCAAAGCCTCAGCTAACTGAGCAGCCTCCTCGGTGGATGTACCAGGAAAGAGGAGACCGTCGTCCGGTTCATGCGCAGATATAGGCTCATCATGAGTAAGAGGCTCAGACTCGAGTAAGGCATCTAGTAAACAGGCGGCCGATTTCTTCCTCCTTTTAAGACCCGAGCTAGCACTAGTAGAAGGGCGCTTCCTCCCCTTCGGCACTTTTGCACGACGCTGCCCAATCTCACCTTCGGTATCCGCTTTTGGTGACTCCGCTGCTGGTACTTTATCAGGAGTCTCTGCCCCGACTCTAGTGCGAACCGGCATACCAGCAGTACGGAGGACTGATTCTGCTCGAGCGGCTTTAGGAATGAGCACTGAATCGCTATCCCTCAGAGGAGGGCGAATAACCGACCGTGGCCGCAATAGGACGCTGATGGCTTGAGCTGAGTCTTTACACTCGAAGAGCACCTGTCTCTCCTCTGCGATGATGGGACTAACCCAGTGGCGATACCAACCCTTGAAAGGTCCCACGGGCCTTGGAAGGTAGTCGGGCTCGAGGATCATGAAGAGATAACCAATATTTAACCGCATGAAATGATGAATAACGTCGCAGGCGGTCTCCGGCGAGAGAGTAGGCTCAACTAAAAAGGTTTTAAGGGGGACGCCCTGGTTGTAACCTAACCGCTAGGCGAAGTAATGCGGATTATACCGCATGAAGAGAGCTGTGTCATTTTGGCGGAACACTAAGTATCCCGGCCTGATTGAATAAAAATGCATGATCTCTTTGTGTTTTAAAGCCGGAGCCCCATTCTTCAACAAATCGAATAACTGTTGAATGGGCCCCGCTGGCGCAGAAAGGACTCGATCATTGAAAACCATCCCACCTTCGTTTGAATACGGATTAAGCAATATGCGCAGAACCCCTAACTGAGTCGGATCAGGAGCGGAGGCATTAACCAACCTCATGACTCACGGGAAGGTGTATAACTCAAAGAAATCAGGCCGCAGGTGCACAACAAATGCGCCTAACACGTGCATCTTGATCCACGACGTGAAGTGGTGGAGGGAGAAATTTACGGTGTCTGCACCTGGGTTTGAAGTGTTGGCGGCAGTACTTAAATCATGGTATAGGTTTGATAATCCTACAAAGCCAATGGCCAATCGCGCTCCTTCGGCTATACGATGGGCATGATAGAAGACGGACGCTCTCATAAAACGGCGGTGCATCGGCATGGCTAACCAGCTAAGCCAGAGACTGATGAAGCCTACAAAGAATGTTTCTTCGTTTATTCCAGGAGCAACGATTGCATCAAAGGTCATGGCTGACGACTTTGGAATGTAAAACTGTGGCAGGTCTTCTTCTTTGGCTGGCAATTTCTCCTAGCCGAATTCGATGGGATCATCGACCTTCGCGAATTTCGGAGCTTTCTTAGATAGAGCATCTTTATGGAGAAAGCAAGCAATGAAAGCGTCAAAAGTGACACCTTGCCTTTCTGATGCCACGAACAGTCTTTCAAAAATGCCCAAGGCCTTGATTAGACTCGGGTGCTTGTGCCGAACACCATTCTCGGTCGTCAAGCCTTCAAGCATAGCTGACACTGTAGCAAATATATACTCTTCAGGGGGTAATAATTCTTCGTAATGCTCTCCCCTAATCGGCAACCCTAAAATTTTACGAAACTACTCTAGCGAAATAGAGACTTCATGGTCCACTAGCAGAAACGTATTCGTTAGAAGATTCCACTGGTTCAAAAAAGCCTTGACCCACCAGACGTGGGGAGCATGGTAGTAGAACAGTGACGCGTACACCGCTTGATACAGCCCAACTTTCTGCAACCATGAACGTTGGGAGGAGAGAATGTACCGGGCCCAAGGAAGATAGCCTACTGGATGGCGTAGGGTAACACCTATCTTATAGACCTGCCCCCAGGGTCGAGCTTTACCCTGACATATTCGGCGTCCCAAAATATCGATAGCCATCATGGGTTGATTGGGTATCCCTTTCGTTGATGGCTCAAGCCGGCCCTTGGGGGTCCAATTATCCGCCTCCACTGCATAAGCAGTACACGGACGCTCCGTAAATGACATTTAACGAATGGGTTCAGTTGGTACTTCGCATATAAAACTATAGCGGCCTCTGATAATGCGACCGTACCAAACTTCCCATAGGAGAAGGCTTTTATTGTCCTTATCATGTTCCCTAATCATTGCCATAACTTTCTCATCTGATGGCGACCATGGAAAAGCGACCTCCGAGCGCGTGTAAGGGAAGTAGGAAAGTAAGGCCATTGTACCTAAAGTAAGGGGACAAAAAAACCTATTAATAAAAAGTGTGAGTTTTTTTCATGGGACTACTAACTACAAAGTCAGTGGGTCCCACGAAATCAAAATGGCGGCTCACCAATGATGAGGAAAGATAATTATTGTGAGAATCTAAAAGGATTCTCATTAAATAAACAGTGGATTTTAAAATACTCTTAACGTCCTCAAAAAGTGAGTTCTGTTAAGAATAGACAACAGGTTCAAATCTGTGAAAAGGGTATTAAAACCCTAAAATGGAAAATGGTCAAGAACAGAAGGGGAATAAAATTCCTAAAAGTCCCTAGATCTCTCAAAGCTAAGCTATGTAAGAAAATGGAATTAAATTCCAAGGATCCTCAAAGATCAGTGATAGGGTAAAACCCTAAGAGGAGAACTAACAATTCTCATTGATTCAAGACCCTAGAGTCTACTTAAAAGAAAGAGTTTTTTTAGATCTCTAAAAGATCGGTTCAAGAAAAGAGCAAAGCTCTGTTGATGGATTTAAAATCCAAGACAAGAACAAAAAGGGTTTCATAAGAAATGAATTACGTTCATAATACTTACCAAGAAGAGTTTTTGCAGAGTTTAACTCTGAAGTTCTATGGGCAGAGATGTCAAGTCCCCCCTTCCCGATGTACGGTAAGGAGACGCAGCGGGTCACGCGACGTATTTACTCAGAAGTAAATACGCTAAGCGTAACTAAGCAATATAAAGTAAAATGTACACAAGAGACATGAATATAAATGAACAACAACTTTTATTTATTTAACAATTCTTTACAAGTACAACTGGAAATGTAAATACAGGAATAGAAAGCAATGCCTAAAAAATGGCATAACTGAAATGAAAAGTATATACAAGTGCCTACAGCTCTGGGTCGATGGCAAACTGCTCCAAGTCCTCAGTACTGGGATTGATCTCTAGTGAGTCGGATCCACCTGACAACATTACAAAGAAGAAAAGGAACGTCGTCAGCGAACAATCGCTCGGTAAGTCCCAAAGAAAGAGAGAAGTAAAATATACAGAAAAGAGAATATAGCTATATAATGTTATCCTTTGTTCTGTTATCGCAGTTGTTTGTAGCTTGGTACAGAATATGCCAGTGTATACGAGAGGAGTCCCACTATTCCAGAGACTAAAGTATACGGAGCACAAGGAACCGTTAAGGCACGGTACAACAACAATGGATATTCAGGTTATGTGTATTAAAGTGACCGTCTCATGCCACTTCTAACACATTCCGTACCAGTCTACCTCTTTAAAACCCCATAATGTCTTTTGTTTTGATTGTATTGTTTTATAGATGGAAGACTTGCCGAAACTATGATATCATGTAAACGGAATGGGTATAAATGGATGTCATGTAATCAGAGTACATCCATGGTTCGGTTTGGTCGAGTCATGTTGATATAGATTGAATTCTGGTATAAACGGATTCATGTTTTATTGTAGTTATACTTGAATTGGATTCAAGTCAGATTGATTTCATATTAGACGAAGACTCTGTCTGAGTCAGACACTTTAAAAGAAGTTGAAGTCCTGAATTAGTTTTGATGTTATTGGTAATTGCTGCACATGGACGGTTGTGTCTTTTTCCAAGACAATTACCGTGTTGATAACACCGTTGTTAGGTTGTCTACCTTAGATAGTCAAGCACCCATATTCTCCGGCTCCCTGAGGATCAAGAGAACTGGTCCCGTTTAAACCTATATTTACTAAGGTCCTTATTGTAAATTAATATAACTTGAGGGGGTTTTATGAAAAATAGTTTTGATATATTTTCAAAATACACCTCAAGTATTTAATTATCGTCTTTAAGGTTTTCATAATTGTAATTTTTATAAAGTGAAATATTCTAGTGGATATAACCTAGTTTTCATTGTATATGGTATTTTAGTGTAATCTTGGAATGGTATTGAATTGTAAAGATAGTTTCATGAAATTTGTGATTCCTTTGATTTAGAAAATATAGAATATATATATAATATATTTAAAGTAGATATTTTGATAATATTTATATATCTATTATTTATAAAAAATAGAATTTATTTATTAAATAGAAATCATATTTTTTTTAAAAATTGCATTAAAAATTCCATCGATATCGAATGCTCCTTACGGAGGTCTGCATCTAGCTCTATTAGGCCCGAGGACGTGCGATAATCCGCACCATCCCGATCGGGGTTCTCCAAAATGGGTTGTAGAGGCGCAATTGCACAGAATTAAATAACACACTTTTAAAGAAAACGGTTTTTTAATGTTTATGGTATTTATATGTAAAACTCGAATTTTCCCATAAACTAATGTCCCAAGAGTTATCGTGCTATGTCAAAAATATGTGTTGTGATGAGGTAGGTCATTACCTCATGAGTTTTCTAAAGGTAATACAAGGGAATATGTTGAATTGTGTTGAAAGTAAAGTATATGGTATTTAACCGTAAAAATGCGATAAAAATTGCATAATAGGTTCTTTTGAGATGAAACTTATTCTAATATGTTAATGATTACTAAACAATCTATTAAAAATTAGTAGGTTTTTTATTAAGAAAAATTAGATTTTTAAAGAAAATAGAATCGGAAGCCGGAATAACTCCGCTTCCGACGAGTTTTGAGAAGGAGAAGTTTTAGAATAGCAAAAGAGGAGAGGAGAAGGGACTTACTGATTGTAATTAGAGAGAAGATGTTGGGGGAGAGTTTGGGATCGTCAGGGAGTCGTTTCGTCGCCGGAACTTCGCCTCTTGCTAACTCCACTTGTATAACTTTGGACTTGGAAATTTTAGAGAGTTTTTGTAATAGAATTCTGAATGAGGAGGGGTGAAATGTAGCGTGGTATTTATAGGGAAAATTAGGGTTTAGGATAATGAAGAATAGAATTAAAATGTGCATTAAAAATGAATTAAAGAGAGGAATTATCACTCTCTGGATATTTTCAGAGTAAACAAACAACATGGGGGTAGTGGGGTAGGCAAAGGGGTGCTAGGCGAAAAATTTTGGAGCAATACTTACGGGCTTACCCGGCGGTGCCGGTCCCCCAAGCATTCTCGCCGGTCCAAATCCGGTGAGGGGTGTGTGGGATTTTTCCACGTGTTGGTGTCGTTTGGTATAACTCAGTGCACATGTTTGATTACTTTGTGACTTTTCATTTTACGTGTTTTGCACGTGTAAACTTTTGGGCTTCTAAAAGTTTAAAAGAAAAATCAACAAAAATATATGTGGCTGAGGGATTTGAACACAGGAGCTACATCACAGCAGTGCAGGGCTTTACCAATGAGCTACAAGTGCTTTCTTGCTGTTCTAAAACAAATCAAATACTTATAGCATACTCAGGATTGTAAATACTCCATTTGTACATTAACGTTTAATCAAATTTTCTGTATACTGAAACAGAGTTGTTACAAGAGAGCTAAGCTTTGAAAGGAGAATTAAATTCTCAATAAAAGAGTTAAGGAAGAAGTTGAAGAAACATGGGTCATCTCAAGGCGAAAGGCCACATTTATAAGACGTGATGGGAAGCGGTTCAGCTTCCCATTCCCCTAGGCAATCCAACGGTGATAAAGATGGACAACGTTGCAATCACGTGCAAGCCATGTGAGAACAACGCCGAGGGCATTTGTTTCCTCTTAAAAAAAAAGAAAAAGGGGAGAAAATTCCCCATAACTCAAAACTCACGTGTTAAACACGTGAGCGCCTATATGCAGAGCATATAGGCGCTGCAATCAAACAACTAATAGGCTAAATAAGCCTCACGTGTTAAACGCGTGAGCGTCTATATGCAAAGCTTATAGGCGCTGCAATCGAACAACTAATAAGCTAAATAAGCCTCACGTGTTGATTAGTCAGAAATATTGCACATTTGAATGATTATTTCCTCCACTATTCTTAAGTTCTAAAAGGTGTTTATTGTAATTATAGAACATATGAGGGTTTATGTGTAAAAAGTTTATTATCATATGTTTCTACATTATAATTAACATAATGAGGGAAAATATATGCATATAATATTTATATAAAATATTAGTAATTAAAATATGCATATCATATCAAATATTTCTAATCAATATTCTTAAAGATTTAAATAATATAAAATGGTTAGGATAATATCTCAAAATAATACTAAATACTACTAACAATATGACTTGAGATATTGTGCAGATATTAGCTCAGGTCTGGAATCCAAGAGATCCGAGATGTCGGAATCAAATCTGCCAAAATATTGAAGCAAATCATTAGATCTAGCAACGGCAGAGACTCAAAGTAAGATTTGCATAACATAGACATCTAAGAGATCTCCACATGTCAACATAAGAGAGACAAAAAAATCCCAAGTGCTGATGCTACTATGAAGCCGTGGTTGGGCGGTCAAATAGGAATATACACGGCGGATCCGCGGCGGCTTTGTGGCCGTTGGATGAGATATTTGGTGGCTTGGATCGTGACTGAATATCTTAACCTATGGAATCTAGGGTTTCTAGTTTCTATGACTATAAATAGGACCGAGAGCTTCATATCAAAAAGGATCAAACCGAAGAGATTAAGAGTGCTTCCCCCAATCAGAGAGCAAAGCTCTGTTCAAAATTTGAAATTTGAACTGAGGCAGCGCCTCACGTGCAAAGAACGAGAGCGTGAGCGCCAAGAGCGCCCGCGCTAAGAGTCAAAGACTCTGAGGCAGCGCCTCACGTGCAAAGCACGAGAGCGCTGGCGCCAAGAGCGCCAACGCCAAGAGTCAAAGACTCTGAGGCAGCGCCTCACGTGCAGAGCACGAGAGCGCTAGCGCCGAGAGCGCCAACGCCAAGAGTCAAAGACTCTGAGGCAGCGCTTCACGTGCAGAGCACGAGAGCGCCAGCGCTAGAACTAAAAGTTCTCCACCCTTGGATTAAAGATCCAACGGAGATGATAAATTATCAGAGCGCAGAATTAAATTCTGATGGAGGAAATACTCCTCAAATCTTTCTAAACAAGAAAGATGGTGCTCTGTAAATCAGAGCACCGTTGGATCAAAGATCCAACGGTGATTAAAAATCACCAAGATACAGAATTAAATTCTATTGAGGAAATACTCCTCAAATCTTTCTAAATAAGAAAGATTGTGCTCTGTAAATCAGAGCACCGTTGGATCAAAGATCCAATGGTGATTAAAAATCACCAAGATACAGAATAAGTTTTGTATGGGAAAATACTTTCCCAATCTTGTTAAAAACAAGAAAGATCTCTTCAGTAAAACAGAAGTCCTTGGATCAAAAATCCAACGGTGGATAAAATCCCCAAATTAATCAGAGATCTCTCAATGAGAGATTTGCTTAACTGATTCAACAAATCAGCCCCCTATATAAAGGACCCAAGACTTCAAGTCTTGCACAGAGGAACCCCCCCCATAAACTTCAAGTTCAAGAGAGAAAACAAAGAGAAGAACCCTCTCATAAACTTCAAGTTCTCGGAAGAAAAAAAAAAGAGCAAGCTCTAAGAAGAAGAATTTTCTTCAAGGTAAATAAAATAGAGATCAGAGCATCTCAAAGGTTTAACCCTCATAAAAAGAACATAATTCTTTTCTCGGATCTGAGAACCATGAGACAAGTCTTCCACAAATAAGAATTTAATTCTTACGGGGATGAATTTGTTCTTAAGGATCAAAGATCTGGGGAAGAACAAAGAATTGAACTTTGCAGAACATAACACACAAAGGGAAACCCAGCACCAAGCGCTACTAAATAAAGAGCGCTTTGCACTCATTGGTTAGCGCCAAGCACCAAGCGCTCCACGTGCTCCTCACGTGGGCGTTATTTTTATGAAGAGTGCTCTGCACTCATTTCTTGGCACCAAGCGCTCCACGTGTTCCTCAAGTGGGCTCTATTTTTATAAAGAGCGCTTTGTGCTCATTGGTTGGCGCCAAGAGCTCCACGTGCCTCTCACGTGGGCGCTGCTCAATAAAGAGCGCTTGGAGCTAAGCGCCAAGCGCCCCACGTACCACTCACGTGGGCGCTATTTAACACAGAGCACTCTGCGCTCCTCAAGAAGAGCCTAGTGTAAGTCGATGTACAACACCCCAATACTTGTGGGGAGGCGGAATTTTCAAAAACGAACTTGTTTAGTGAACAAACATCGACTAACCGCTTGAATCGAAGCTAAACGATAACTAACTTAAAACATAGAGTTTCTATCTACTATATTTAGGGATTATACCTAACGAATCGTGTCCTTCGTCTTTGTGAACTCCTCTTCCTCCTCGGCCTTCTCGAAGTAGTAGACGATCCACCCGAGAGCTTTACTCCAAGCTTAGCCTCTAAACTTGAGGCAACTAAACTTCTTTAAGTGCTAATCAAAGAAGCTAGGAGAAATATAGAGAGGGTTATGGATTAAGTAGTCTTACTAATCCTTGTACTCAACTCATGAGAGGGGAGGATTAGTGTTTGAAGAGGGAGAGCTTGAGGAGAGAGAAGATGATAAAGATAATGAAATGAGAATAGTGAGATAACATGATATATATCAAGCATTTCTTTTAATCAAGAAAAGAATAATAAATGAATTTAGCAACCATGCTTGATAATATCTAGTGATGATTCACTCCATGAGTCATTAAGCATTTATCATGCATTAATGACATGGATGAATCATCCATATGACTCACTAATCACATTCATTGCATATGCCACCTAAACCTCCTTAGTCACCATCTTCTAGAAGCTTCTCGCGCAATTACGAGAACGCCCCTCCTTTCCGCAAAAATACGGAAAAACTTTAGACTGTATAAATCCAATAACCGGATACCAGTAACTGGCTTAAACCAAAGCCGACTGGTAAAAACTGTCCGAAAGTCGTACGTGCGTAAACACACGTATGCGTCCGAACCCTTGTCGTAAAACCATACGACCTCTATATCGTTTCGCCTGGAGTAGGGAAACTCTCTGTGTGGGACTCTAGAGACTCGACTACTACGCTGGCAGTGGGTTTAACCACAGACTGCAAGCGGCACTAGCTGTACGTAACGGTCCCCAGGTAGATGTCGATAAGAAGGCCGATGAGGAAACCCATCCGAACTCCCACTGAGTCTGATGTGACAATCTCCATACAGTCCGGTCCGTTCGTCTTAGACTATCGCATATCGGGCCTAGGGGGGCGGCAAGCGTCAGTCCCCTAATAGCGGTATAAGTCGTGTCGGAGGGAAGCCCATTACACCCTGAGAAACTACTGGAACCTACCAGCAAATCTCGCTTGCCCTGGCCAGGGACTTTGCGTAATGGCTCTCTGACACAGCACGATATCAACCCCCAATACCGGGAGAGACGAATCCTATCTAACCGCCACTGCCTCCAAGTGCTCGGGACTGCACCCAACTGCTACCTGTTTGCACGACTCCTTTGAGCCGTGGTAGGGTAGCAATCTAAGAACAGTGGGACACACTTGAGGCGAAGTAGCAGTGTCAAGTCTGCGGACTATGCTGTACTCATGTCACCTGGGAACTGTTCACTGACGACTGGTATAAAACCAACCAACAGTTCCCAGTGAGTCCTGTCCGGTGTACCCGTAACCTAACGAGCACCTGTATACTATCTCCAGTACGACGTACTGACGGCTGTGGGACAGACCATCTCCCCAACTGGGATGAGAAGCGTACACACTAGTCTACTCCGGAGTATCGATGCTCTGTCTCGATAATCCAACGACCAGGGACCTGAATAAGGATGTGCTTGTAGACTACCCAGCCCCCACTAGTGTGACTGCCATCACAACGCTGGTAGTCAAGCAAGATCCTAAGAGCTCTATCAATACGTATACTCACATATTAAGATAGAAAAACCAAGTAGCATACTACCATGTTTAGCAAGACTGTTATATACATGTGAATATCCCAAGCTTCCATTAAGTAATATACAAACTAGTATGATACAGTAATGGCCTTCTAGGGCATAAACACTAACAATCTCCCACTTGCACTAGGGCCATGTACTGGCGTATCGTCGACCGATGATCTCGAGTAGCCTCTCGAACTGAATCTGAGGTAGGGCCTTCGTGAATGGATCAGCAATGTTCTCTTCAGAAGCAACTCTCCGAACCTCGATCTCCTAACGATCAATGATCTTCCTGATCAGGTGATACCGCCTTAAGATGTTTCTGGACTTCTGATGGGACCTTGGTTCCTTCGCTAAAGCTATAGCTCCGTTGTTGTCGCAATACAGAGGTATTGGATCAACAATGGTAGGAACCACCTGAAGTTCTGTTAGGAACTTCTTCATCCAGACTGCTTCTTTTGCGGCATCGCAAGCAGCTATATACTCCGCTTCCATCGTCGAGTCAGCAACGGTGTCCTGCTTGGAGCTCTTCCAGCACACCGCCCCTCCATTGAGGGTAAAGACATAACCCGACATGGACTTGAAATCGTCCTTATCACTCTGAAAGCCGGAATCAGCAAAGGCCTCCAACCTGAGGTCTTTTCCGCCGTAAACCAAGAACATCTCCTTAGTCCTTCTCAGGTACTTGAGAATGTTCTTTACTGCTATCCAGTGCTTCTCCCCTGGGTCTGATTGATACCGGCTTACCACGCTCAGTGCGTAAGCTACATCTGGTCTGGTACACAACATCGCATACATTATAGAGCCTACCGCAGAAGCGTAGGGTATAATAGACATGCGTTCCCTTTCCAAATCAGTCTTGGGAGACATCTCTTTGGAGAGGGTGATTCCGTGACAAGCCGGTAGATTACCGCGCTTAGAATCTTCCATACTGAATCTTTTCAGTACAGTGTCGATGTACCTGGACTGCGAAAGTCCCAACATCCTCTTGGATCTATCACGATAGATCCGGATCCCCAGAATGTAAGAGGCATCACCCAGGTCTTTCATGGAGAACCTGTGTGACAAGAATTCTTTGACAGATTGTAGCATAGGAATGTCATTTCCTATCAATAGAATGTCATCCACGTACAAGATGAGGAATACGACACTTCTGGCTACAACTTTACTATATATACACGGTTCATCTGGATTTTTGATAAAGTCATATTCTTTGACTGTCTTATCAAAACAGATGTTCCAACTCCGCGATGCCTGCTTTAGTCCATAAATGGACTTAAGCAGCTTGCATACTTTCCCGCTGCTCCCACTCTGATTGAAACCCTCTGGCTGATCCATATAGACGCTCTCTTCTAAATTTCCATTCAGAAAAGCCGTCTTTACGTCCATCTGCCAGATTTCATAATCATGGAAGGCAGCAATAGCAAGAAGGACCCGAATGGATTTGAGCATAGCCACTGGAGAAAAAGTTTCGTCATAGTCCAAACCAGGTCTTTGACGAAAACCCTTTGCAACAAGTCTAGCCTTATAGGTTTCCACCTGTCCATCTACACCAATCTTTTTCTTGAAGATCCATTTGCATCCTATGGGTTTTACCCCATCTGGAGCAAAGTCCAAAGTCCATACTTTGTTGGTGTACATGGACTCCATTTCGGTCCGCATTGCATCTAGCTATCGTACCGAGTCGCCGCTCTGGATGGCCTGCTGGAAGTCAGTAGGTTCATCATCATCTATGATGCAATCCTCTCTATCCCCATCTATGAGAAAACCGTAGTATCTCTCAGGCGGATGAGACGGCCTACTACTCCTGCGGAGGGGTGCGGGAATGTCCTGTTCTTTTTGAACTTCTGGTTCTATCAAACTTTCAGTAACAGCTTGTGGTTCTGGAATTTCTTCCAGTTCTACTGCGCTCCCACTCTTCTGATTTTCTAAAAATTCAGTTTCTAAGAAGTGAGCATGACGAGAAACAAAAACCTTTTGTTCCTCTGCGTAATAGAAATAATATCCCTTGGAGTTCTTTAGATATCCCACAAGCTTACACTGTACTGAGCGTGCCTCGAGCTTGTCCGAATGCTGCTTTTTTACAAAAGCTGGACACCCCCATGTCCTAAAATGTTTTAGACAGGGTTTCTTCCCACTCCATATCTGATATGGTGTGGTAGGCACAGTCTTGGTTGGAACCTGGTTTAAAAGATATGCCGCTGATTCTAGCGCATAACCCCAGAAAGATCGCGGTAACTCAGCATTACTCATCATGGATCGTACCATATCCAATAGGGTTCGATTCCGTCTCTCCGATACACCGTTGTGCTGTGGAGTGTATGGAGGAGTAAGCTGAGAGAGAATTCCTTTCTCCTTTAGGTAACCTAGGAACTCGGCACTTAAGTATTCTCCACCTCGATCAGATCTCAGTGTCTTAATACTTTTGCCTGTTTGGTTTTCCGCTTCACTCTTGTATTCCAGGAATTTCTCAAAGGTCTCGGATTTATGTTTCATTAAGAAAACATGTCCATACCTAGAGAAATCATCTGTAAAAGTAATAAAGTAGGAATAACCACCTCTTGCATGTGTAGACATCGGACCGCATACATCGCTGTGTATGAGTCCTAAGAGCTCGCTCGCTCTTACTCCTTGTCCAGTAAATGGAGTCTTTGTCATCTTTCCTTTGAGACAAGATTGACAAGTGTCATAAGTTTGATATTCGAACGAGTCCAAATATCCTTCTGTATGCAACTTAGTCAACCTTCTCTCATTGATGTAACCCAGTCTACAATGCCATAAGAAAGCTTTATTTAAATCTGGAGACTTTCTTTTTAGTGTGTTCTGGACATTGAAAATTTGGAGTTGGTTTAAAACATATATACCGTTATTTAGGGTACCGGACCCAATCAAACCATGATTAAGGTGGATGTTGACAACATCTCTTACAAACGTGAAATCATAACCTTTATTTGATAACAAGGAAACTGATATGATATTACACGTTAAGCTTGGTACAAAATAACAGTTATGTAAAACCAAAATGTGTCCACTCGTCAATCCTAGGTGATAATCCCCGACGGACGCAGCTCCCACGCTAGCTCCGTTAGCAACCTTTAGGGTCATATCACCTTCCTTCAGCACTCTACGGTTTCTCAGTGCCTGCAATGAATTGCAAATATGAGATCCTGATCCGGTAGCCAATACCCAGGAAGTAGAGTTGATCGACAGACAATTCTCAATTACAAACACACCTGAAGTCGAAGCCACGGCTTGCTTCGGTTCCTGGTTCTTGGCGTTCCACGCCTTGCAATCCTTCTTCCAGTGCCCTTTCCTGTGACAATGGAAGCACTCATCCTGGCCAAATACCGGTACTGCAAACTTTTTCTTTCCCTTCCCTCCCACCTTACTAACACCTCCTCTAGGTTTGGGGACGGCCTTCTTCTTCCTTCCTTTAGCCCTAGCCTTGGACCCGGAAGAAGATGCACCGCCAACAAACATAGCGGGTGTTTCCCTTGCCTTCTGCAAGGTGCCCTCTGCACTCCTTAACATGTTCAGGAGTTCCGGAAGTTCAACATCTTTTCCTTGAAGGTTGAAGTTCAGGATAAACTGGGCGTAGGTGGGAGGAAGGGACTGGAGAATAAGGTCTGTATATAGCTCATTATCCAAAGTCGTCCCAAGGTCTGCGAGCTCTTCAATATAGCCGATCATCTTTAGGACATGTTCTCCTACCGATGACCCGACAGCCAACCTCACTCGAAACAAGTTCTTAGAGGTCTCGTATCTTGCTATACGAGATTGCTCTCCATAAAGTTCCTTTGTATGGAGAAATATGCCATCTAGGGTCATATCCTCGTGCCTCCTCTGATGTTCATTGTTCATTGAGGCAAGCACGATGCACTTGGCTTTCGCGCAATCTAAATCCCAGGTTTTGCGGATTTCCTTATCCGCATTGCTGGATTTGGGACCAGGGACAGCAGGTGCCGTAGCGGTGAGGATGTATCCCAATTTGTCATAGGTCAAAGCCATTTTGACATTCCGCAGCCAATCTTTATAGTTTGGCCCTGTCAGTATATTTTTCTCTAAAAGTAACTTAAGTCCAGTCATTTTCAGGGTCGCTGCAATTAGGAGAGAGAGAAGAAAACTCTTTAGCATGATGCTCTTGCAAGTTTAGAGTGGTTTTTAGTTTATCTAAACTGGATGGCTCCCACTGTTTCTCGAATCCTTCCTCAAACCATAAAAGAAGAATTAGCCAGCACTATTCTCACCGTACAATACTTGCTTAACCGTTCAGCCAGGCCAGTGTCGATACTTCGAGGGAGGTTTTCCAACGCTTTCGCGAAGTTCCTTAATTAAATAACCTCTTTTCTCTGGGGGCGTAACCCCGCTGACACCTTTCTGGACACCTACTAGGTTTATAGCATTGATCGTTAAGTGACGAATATCCTGATAAGTAGCATATACTCACAGTAGGATCAGGATCCAAATATCATCGTATGATAATGTTGAAGGAATCCTACCAACATTCATCAAACTCCAAATGGTATGTATCTCTTTGCAAATTTCAGTTTCTTTAGAAATTCCTGATATTGATTTTTTTTTGCCCCATGTTCTTATGATCTTGACTAAGGGCCAACAAATCATAAGTCACATGTCAAGTTCTGTCCATCATTATCCTGTTGATTTGAACCCATCCGTATATACTCTTGACTAAGGGCCAAACAAAGTAATACGAGTGTCCCAAACCAACTCATCTATCTATGCAACAAATGAATACTCCAGCAGCTACCAATCACTATGTCTTGACTAAGGGCCAAACAAACATAGCTTGAATACTACTGACCATTCATAAGAAATGACGGAGGGCTACGACTGGTTTTGGCGAAACCGTGAACGTAGTAAACTTGATATAACCGAAGGAACCTGATAGCTTTTAAAAGGAGTGGTTAAAGCTCCGCATTTAAAAATATCTGTTTTTAAAATTAACCGAGTGGTTACTTTTAAATTGTTCCAACGATTTAAACTTTGGTTTGTTTTTCTTTGCATTATAGATAATGCGTCCCATCATTAACCTATCATTGCAGAAAACAACGAAAATACAACGTCCACTTATGCCGTCCGCATTCGCCACGGGGTCCCGTCATCACCCGTTAGGTTACTTAACTAACGACAGAGCGGGGGCTGGGCTAGCGCGGGTGTAAAACATAAGTGACGTCTAAATAGCTATCATATATAGATATTGTACATTCGTCAGACGCAATAATAGGCATTCCAGATCACAGATGAACTTTATTAGATTTGCAAGTAATCCGTGTTTGTTTCGAGCCTGCAACAAAAGACGGATTACACAGTTGTGATGAATAGCCATTACCCCACCCAAGACCCCAACGGGTACGGCAAACTACCCGCCCGGCAGTTTGTGCACCCCACCTTGGGTCTGTCCTAGGAGCAAAAACAGTAAAATGAAATAATACAACGGTGGCTACAACCGCAACCTGGATGTGCCCCGCAAAATAATATTACAACAAATTACATTTACATCAAATGAATTAAATAATAACCCATCACAAAACCCCGGCTATACATCACAACAGTCCAACACAGTTCATATGCACAACAGATAAAATCCATTTCAGAAATGTGCAACCCCCTGCCAACTGACATACTAGCAGTTAGGGGAGGTTTACGAACACATTATACAAACACAGATATAATCCAATAAGCAAATACTGTATAATTTCGATCGATTAAACACATTTAATATTGCTCCAATACTTCTCTGTAAACTTGAAACCTGAGCAAAATTAAAAAATACCAGAAAATCCCAAATATCACAGAGAACCATCACAAGAAAAATGGATCCCTGAATCGTCAACTCGGCGGCGGAAGCGCGGCGGGATCTGTGCTATCCGCTGCGGTTCCGCGGCGCCGTAGGCGATTCAGGGGACCAAATTTTTTGTGTGTTCTACTACTGTCATTTTAAGCTTTCTGAACATCCCTGAAAAATTTTTGGACTTCATATATATATCGACAGAAACTGAAGTTTTCGGGCTTTTCCGGTTTCGTTTTTTCCGTTCGAAATTCATACAAATTTGCAAGTAAGTTATTTATTGTTTAGCGAGGCTCTGATACCACTGTAAGTCGATGTACAACACCCCAATACTTGTGGGGAGGCGGAATTTTCAAAAACGAACTTGTTTAGTGAACAAATATCGACTAACCGCTTGAATCGAAGCTAAACGATAACTAACTTAAAACATAGAGTTTCTATACTACTATGTTTAGGGATTATACCTAACGAATCGTGTCCTTCGTCTTTGTGAACTCCTCTTCCTCTTCGGCCTTCTCGAAGTAGTAGACGATCCGCCCGAGAGCTTTACTCCAAGCTTAGCCTCTAAACTTGAGGCAACTAAACTTCTTTAAGTGCTAATCAAAGAAGCTAGGAGAAATATAGAGAGGGTTATGGATTAAGTAGTCTTACTAATCCTTGTACTCAACTCATGAGAGGGGAGGATTAGTGTTTGAAGAGGGAGAGCTTGAGGAGAGAGAAGATGATAAAGATAATGAAATGAGAATAGTGAGATAACATGATATATATCAAGCATTTCTTTTAATCAAGAAAAGAATAATAAATGAATTTAGCAACCATGCTTGATAATATCTAGTGATGATTCACTCCATGAGTCATTAAGCATTTATCATGCATTAATGACATGGATGAATCATCCATATGACTCACTAATCACATTCATTGCATATGCCACCTAAACCTCCTTAGTCACCATCTTCTAGAAGCTTCTCGCGCAATTACGAGAATGCCCCTCCTTTCCGCAAAAATACGGAAAAACTTTAGACTATATAAATCCAATAACCGGATACCAGTAACTGGCTTAAACCAAAGCCGACTGGTAAAAACTGTCCGAAAGTCGTACGTGCGTAAACACACGTATGCGTCCGAACCCTTGTCGTAAAACCATACGATCTCTATATCGTTTCGTCTGGAGTAGGGAAACTCTCTGTGTGGGACTCTAGAGACTCGACTACTATGCTGGCAGTGGGTTTAACCACAGACCGCAAGCGGCACTAGCTGTACGTAACGGTCCCCAGGTAGATGTCGATAAGAAGGCCGATGAGGAAACCCATCCGAACTCCCACTGAGTCTGATGTGACAATCTCCATACAGTCCGGTCCGTTCGTCTTAGACTATCGCATATCGGGCCTAGGGGGCGTCAAGCGTCAGTCCCCTAATAGCGGTATAAGTCGTGTCGGAGGGAAGCCCATTACACCCTGAGAAACTACTGGAACCTACCAGCAAATCTCGCTTGCCCTGGCCAGGGACTTTGCGTAATGGCTCTCTGACACAGCGCGATATCAACCCCCAATACCGGGAGAGACGAATCCTGTCTAACCGCCACTGCCTCCAAGTGCTCGGGACTGCACCCAACTGCTACCTGTTTGCACGACTTCTTTAGGCCGTGGTAGGGTAGCAATCTAAGAACAGTGGGACACACTTGAGGCGAAGTAGCAGTGTCAAGTCTGCGGACTATGCGTACTCATGTCACCTGGGAACTGTTCACTGACGGCTGGTATAAAACCAACCAACAGTTCCCTGTGAGTCCTGTCCGGTGTACCCGTAACCTAACGAGCACCTGTATACTATCTCCAGTACGACGTACTGACGGCTGTGGGACAGACCATCTCCCCAACTGGGATGAGAAGCGTACACACTAGTCTACTCCGGAGTATCGATGCTCTGTCTCGATAATCCAACGACCAGGGACCTGAATAAGGATGTGCTTGTAGACTACCCAGCCCCCACTAGTGTGACTGCCATCACAACGCTGGTAGTCAAGCAAGATCCTAAGAGCTCTATCAATACGTATACTCACATATTAAGATAGAAAAACCAAGTAGCATACTACCATGTTTAGCAAGACTGTTATATACATGTGAATATCCCAAGCTTCCATTAAGTAATATACAAACTAGTATGATACAGTAATGGCCTTCTAGGGCATAAACACTAACACCTAGCACCATGAAGAGAGTTCAACACTCACAAAAAACAAAAAGAAGTGTGAGTGGCAGAACCCACATAAATGCTTAGTATTGTGTGCACAGAGAAAGAACTGTGTCATAGCAAGTGTCCGACACTTTAATCAAAAGAAAAGAGAAACGACATAAACTAAGTGGGCTGAGCCCAAGTTGGCTAAATTCATAATCAACCGAGCCCATGTGCTCTTTATTGGACTTAGTCCCAAACAAGATCATCAAATCTTTGATGAACATTTACTGGTTCAAGGGTACATCTCTTCACACCTCTGATACATGTCGTTGTAACTCTTCAACGTCTTCAGAGAGGTGGAGGGTCCCAATAACCAATAACTTTGGCGCATCCCCAAACTGATTAAACCAGAACCCCATAGACTATGATGTCTTTAAACCCTTACAGACTATGATGTCTTTAAACCCTACAGACTATGATGTCTTTAAACATGGACTATGGGGTCCTTAAACTCATGGACTATAATGTCCTTAAACTTTACGGACTATGAGGTCCTTAAACTCATGGACTATGATGTCCTTAAACTCCATGGACTATAATGTCCCTAAACCCAATGGACCGCGACGTCCCTAAACTAAAGCTATAGAGCTCAAATGCTTTTTCTTTGGATCTAAACGATCCTAAAATCCTGTTGAGTAGATTTTAGTCTAAAATTAGACTAACGTATCCTCAACAAACGTTTAAGTTGATCTTAATCTAAAACAAGATTAACGATCCTTAAACCAACCCAAACTCAAATCTAAGAAAATACGGATTTGGGCTAATCCACGCCCTACGGGCGACAACATAAATTAGTCTCCGTATACAATCCATGGGCAACTAAAATCAAAATAAACACACACGACACGAAGTGAACATCTGAAGAAGGAGAAAGTGGTTACCGCGATGCGGTAGCGTAATTAACTGCAGGGGCTTGCGCCTGCAGGGAAGAGCGTCCTCACAATCAAAAACCCTTCATAATGAAGGGGAATCTGACGAAGTCTGCTACAACGGCCGCATCCGTCTAAACCTTCGATACATGGTGCCATAAATCAACTTGGCATCTTCGGAGAGGTGGACGGATAAAACCAAATAGCATCTGCCCCCAAAATTCAGGCCAGACGTCCCTAACGTCCCGGTCGCGTCTTTCGACAGCGAACAGATTTTGACACGCCCGATCGGACCTTTTCCTATTTCCACTCCACACTTCTTGTGTCGTGTTTCACGAACGAATCGCGGTTTGCTATGGTTGCCCCTGGATTCGAGGTACTAAGATTTGGTGTCTTGCTCTGTGTAGAAAAAAGAAGATCAATGGATTCTAACTGCACCAACTGCGACAAAAATTCTCGCTCCGCCCCGTCTGGTAGAGTAACTTACGGGCCTCAAGCAGCCTCCATTTTTGCAATGCCGGTGGAACAGGTGACATAGGCCACCACTGTACTATTCTTTGGGACCATGCTCTCACCAATGAGCTTCAACGCCCCGATGCTATCACAAGAAGCTCCGAAGAAGTCGGTTTTTGATCGGCTTGCAACTACCGCGGCCCCTCTCAACGGGTCATCCAAATCTAATGCCTCGGTCTTTAACAGACTAGGCCAAAGCTCAAGTAGGCCCGTGAAGAAGCCTGCGATACCCGAAGGAGTTATCCCGAAGCGGATAACCATTCCAGCTCCAGTAAACGAAGTCATCAGAGGGGCTTCGCCTGCTAAGGGGTCGGTCTTCATAAGATTGTCCGTTCCAACTCCCGCTTCAGGCGAAGTCACCAAGGCTGCTTCCCCTACTCGAAAGTCTGCCTTCGACAGATTGACCATTCCTTCCCAGCGGACGTCAGTCTTTGACAGGCTGACACCAACAACAGATTCCCCCCAAGGCAGGGGGCATGAGGGAGCTACTCCGACGACGGAAGTGATCCCGGCCGCACGACATGCTCGACGGCGCCACTGGCGCCGGGTGAGGAAGGCTGGGGGTCGTTCCTCTTCTGGACTAACTCCACCAGTTCTGATGGTGGAAGTTAACGCTGATGTTCCAACTGGGAACAGCTTTAAGCCGCTTAGGAGGGTGCGCAAGAACTCTCCAACTGTCGTGTTGAAAAGGTCTCCTCCACCCATGGAAAACACTACAAAGGCAAACCCGGAACATCCCTCTCAGCGGCTATCCTCCAAGATCCACAGGGTCTGGCGAAGAGTCCAAGACTCTGTAATTAACCAAGACTACTCCCGCCGACCAAAGAAAATGAAGGTTCGGAAAGAGAAGGACCACCCCGTCGTACCACAGAAGGTGTCGTCTGCTTGGGTGCCCGCTGCAACGGCCCCCTCAACTTCGACCGCCCATAAAAGGAGAAGGCCGGAGAGAATCCCCGTGTCTGCGACGAATCTCAAGGGCACTGAACCTAAACGCCCCAAGTCTGGGGGCATGGTGATGCACACCATTTACATGGCTTCCGGGAAAGAGGATAGTCGTGCTTCCACAGGTCATCGACCACTTACGCGATCGGTAACTAAGGCTCAGGAGCAACAACAGCAAAAGTTCCAGGAGATGCTGACAAAGATGGTCGCACTCACTGGGCCAAAAGCATGCCCGGAGACATCGTCGGAGCAGCGCCAAGAGCAGGAAACCGATGCCGAATTCCTCCGAAGAATGCTCGAGAAGAAAGACAAAGAGGCCATGGAACAAGCGGCTAACATAAAGCAAATGGCGCTTCTATTTCAAGATATGGTCGAGATGATGATACAGCCGGATCCTCCAGCTGAAGACCCTCCAATAATCCTTGAAGACGACAGAGGGGTGACATCAAACCCTCTTCCGGCTTTTTCAGCAGCCAAAGAGGAGACAATCTCAAAAGCTGCGCTTGATGACTACATAGCTCAACAAATACGAGCTCATCAGGCAAGCGAAGCCGCTGGCCAAGTCATCAAGACTGGACGACCCTATCCGGGTTGGTACGATCAAATTAAGTACCCGCCAGGATATACGATCCCCAAATTCCATGTGTATAAGGCGACGGGTAATCCACACCAGCACGTTGCTCAATTCAGAGTTTTGTGCGGTAATACTGGAGATGATGACAAACTGCTGTTTCGCCAGTTTGTTGGCAGCTTGCCGAAGATGGCATTTGAATAGTACTTCGAGCTCCCGAATGACTCTGTCAAGACATTTGCAAAAATGGAGCTACTGTTTACACAAAGGTTCGCAAGCGCCAGCGAACGCACCCCGATCACGGCATTGATCAACGCCAGAGTGAAGCCAGGAGAGACATGGGTTCAGTATGCAATCCGGTGGCGGAACCTATGGTCGAGATGCGAACAACGCATAGAGAATCTCCTGCTATGGGCATGTTCGTAGGGACCCTTGACCCGCAAGCGACTATTTCCCAATTTATGATGTTCTTCAAGCCTACCACATTTCAAGCCTTGATCGACAAGCTGGTCTAAATGGACCAGATAGGCTACAGACCGCATTCCTAAAAAACAAAGCTTCGAAATGAAAAGGGCAAAGGGAAAGCGACATTTGTCGCCAACGCTTAGCAACATCCGAGTGCCCCGAAACCGGTTGCTCGTCAAGGCAACAAATCGCGATTCCTCGACGAGAAGTTGAAGCGTCCTTACTCGTTTCCCCGGGATAAAACGAGGAGACTGTTCGAACTAGCGGTGCGCAACAGGCTCATCACCCTGCCGGATCCGAAACTCCTGCTGCAGCCCGGTGACGTCGACAGTCCCAACTATTGCCCCTACCACCGAATATTGGGCCATGCAATCGAAGATTGCTTTGTCTTCAAAAACTGGATTGAGGACCAGTACCAGCAAGGCAAATTCGCGCTGTCTGAAAACTGAAAGGTAAATCCGCCACAACCGCGCGCTCCTAAAAAGACGGACACGCCGGGGGAATCATGCTCATTTATAGAAGAAACTCCATGGGAAGTTGTTCTCTCGGCAAAAACTAAGAGAATGCTGAAGGATCTTCAAGCATGCCTGACAATCAGGTGGAGAAGCCCGCTAGAGCCAGAAATCATTGAGGGGATGCTGAAACCGCGTCCAACACCGAGAACTGATAACGATGGGCAAAACACCCAGGCCCAGCCGTCAAAATCTTCAAAGAAAAGAAGAAGACCAAGAAGCCCGCGCAGCTTGACGACAAACGCACGGATCTGCAAAAGCATATTGACGCGCTGGAGGAATACAACCAGAAGGCGTGAACCCCAGTCACGCTCCAAGAGTTTCTCAACCATATCCTTGAAAGTGGAGATAATGACGATGATGAGGAAAACGACTCGTCAGAAGAACCCGAAGATTATGTAGCAAGTTGCCACATGATCTCTCATTCGTCGCTAAATAACGAAGAAGCGCACTCGGCGTTAGAAGATAACATAGAAGAGCCGGGGGCAGGATCGGTGCCAAAATCCTTGGAACCGTCAGACGAGATGATTGACATGCTACTGAACGAAGCCCGTCAGAAGAGAAAAGCTGATCGAAAGCATGAAATGGCCATATTCGAAAAATCCAAACGTCGGTGACAGGATGAAAAGGTTGAAGCACTCCAACCAGATCGAAGCACGCCCGCAGCAGAAAAAAGCAAGCTTAAGGCAAGGAAACGGTTTGCTAATGCCCTGTCAATGGGAATGAAGCTGCCATCTCCCAAAGGAAATACTCCTGGCGGTATACGCCTTGACGAAGCGGATGTACATCCTAACTACTGCTTGTACCATCGAAAGGTCACACACCCTATCTAAAAGTGCAACGCCTTTAAAAACTGGTGGTATGGATATGTTGCCCACCGACAACACGTCAAGCGATTGAAGCGCAAGGCTCGTCGGGAACAGAGAAGCACGACAGATGAGCGTAAAAGAACTGCCGGCAAGTGTCACATGGTTGATTTCGAGGGATCGCAAGTTCTCACCTTCGGAAGCGATTCTGATGAAGAAATAGCCCTCGGCCCTCTCTTCAAAGAATCCACTTCAGGAAAAGAGGAAGAGGTGAAGAACTGTAAGAATATTCAGCTACGCAACCGTACGTTGCCCGAAAAGAATCTCGGACCTGCAAACAGGGGATCAAACAAAAAAGATAAGGGGAAGGAAAAAGTCCCTGAGGATATCGCCCTCGATGATCGAGTCGTCGAAAAGCTTGCAGCCAAGGACCTGTTCAAGAAAAAAAAGGTGGATTATAATGTCCTGACACACCTGAGGAAGATACCCTCATAATTGAGTATCTTGGATGCCCTTCTCCTGTCTAAAGAGGCATGAGATTCTATAATCAGTGCATTACAAGAACACGAACAGTTTCAAGCTTTCCTTGTCGAAGAAAAGATGAAGGACGAGCTGGAAGTAGTATACACAGCTGACATCACTTTCAGTGATGAAGATCTCCTCCTCAGAACGTGCGAGCATAATCGTCCCATGTATGTCACCGGATATTGCTATGACATCAAGATAGGGAAGATCTTAGTTGACAACGGGTCCTCTGTCAATCTCCTGAATGTGAGGGTGCTAAAAGAAATCTGCATGAGCGTTCAGCACCTCACTCGGGATAAAATCACCATCTCCGGATTTGACTCCCAGTCATCGCGGACGCTCGGGTCTGTAATACTCACATTACGCTTTGGGCTGCTCATCACTGACATCAAATTTCATGCCATTGACGCCAAGACTTGCTACAACGCCTTACTCGGCAGGCCTTGGTTACACGAGTACAACATCATCCCTTCTACACAATACCAGTGTATGAAGTATTTCAAAGATGGTCTCCAGTATACCGTGACGGGGGGACTAAATCCATTCTCCGTAAATGAAGTCCGAAAGTATGAAGACGCTAAGTACTTCTTGCTAGACTTTGAAGACATGGAAAGATGCCATAAACCAGAGAATAAGCAAAAAGCTATCACCACTATTCCGGTCTTCGGAAGCGATACCGAGGAGGAAGAAGAGATAGTCTATTCATGGCCGCCCCAATGCAACAGGCCAGAACCATCTACCCCTATTCTGGTCTTTGGCAGTGACTCTGAAGACGAAGTCAATGCAGTGTTCTCGGCCCGACCATCAATGAAGGCCTGCACTGGAAATGATCAGAGTTTGCAAATCGCCATGGTTCCGCGGCAATACTATATAGAGCTTGATGCGCTTGAGACATATGGTGTGCAAGAGCTGCAGACATTCTACATCCCTCCCAGGCGAAGAGATGAAAATGCGATCCTATTCTATCGATCCACGGAGACTAAAATTGAAAAAGAAGTCCGGCGTGGTGCCGACCTATGCTCGAAAGGCTCCAACCCATCCCTCTGCCCAGATACTACACCAAGGGATTGAAAAGGTTATTAAGATGCCAAGGCATACCTTTCAAGCAAACTCCTCGACAAGCTTAGTTCTACAACAGGATTTGGAACGTCCCCGGAACTCAGCGAAAATTGCCCAACGGGAAAATGGAAACGATCGGGCTTAGATATGTCCAGTCCAAGAAACGGGAGCAGTTCCATGGCTGCCATGTCATAAAGGACCTTGATGAAGAAGGAGATGCTCTTTTAAAAGACGCTGATGTTGAACCAGAACGAAGTCCTTCCATAAAAATGCCGAGTCCATCGTTTGAAGAATAGATGGACAAGCTAATAAGGGAAGCGAGTCAAAGGTTCGGAACGACTACAGCCGCGAAATGGCCATTTACGAGAAAGCCAAGAAGCAACGCCTCCTTCAGCAGGCTACGGAGGATGACAATGCCCTTCACCGTTAGCCCGCCATGCATTCCCTAGAAAAGAAAAAGGCCCGATGCAGAGGCAATAGCAAGTTGAAGAACGGAAAAACGTTCGACAGCGGCAAAACGGATCCAAAAGGCCACACGATCAAGAAAAGGTCAGCTGGAATCCGTCTCTAATGAAAAAGATGGGTCGAGCATATTCTTTCCCTCGAGACAAGACAAGGAGAATCTTCGACCTCGTCCCGAAACATCAAATGATCATGCTCCCGGAGTCTAAGCACCTCGAACAGGCAAACGAGGTCTGTCAGCCAGATTATTGCTCCTATCACCGAGCAATAGGCCATCCTCTTGAAGACTGATTCACTTTCAAAAACTGGGTCGAAGACTAATATCAACTCGGCAGGTTCGCTCTATCCAACAGTTGGAGGGTAGCCCTACCGCAAAGGCATGTGCCAAAAGCAACGTATATGGAGAGAGTAGAACCAGATCAACATCGGTCTTGGAAACGAGCTCGTACCTGCCACGTGGTAACGCTGTCAGAAGAAGGAGAGCGTGAGAATATGGATGACTTCTTCTGGTGCTTCGAAAATGAGGATGAAGACGAGGTGGTCTCAGAATTTCCACCGGCGCCAAAAGAATTGGAAGATGGAATACACGCTACTGCGGACAACCTAAGGAGAATCGACTTGGAGACGATAGATGACCCGTGACCAACGTTCGTCAGTGAGCTGCTGTCTAAAGAGCAGGTGGCTACGCTAAAAGATGTGCTCATGTGGTATAAAGACTGCTTCGTATGGAACTACTCCGAGATGCCGGGGCTAGATCCAGAAATAGCTGTGCATAAATTGGCGATATCTCCGGACGTCAAGCCAGTTAAACAAGCACCAAAAAGAATGTGTCTCGAACTTGAAATGAGTATCAACGCTGAAGTCAAGAAGCTAATCGACTCTGGCTTCGTCCAAGAAGTTCAATACCCCGACTGGATCGCCAACATTGTCCCAGTGATGAAGAAAAATGGGACGGTGCACATCTGCGTAAACTTTCAGGACCTCAACAAAGCCTGTCCAAAGGATGACTTTCCCGTACCGGTCACCGAGCTAATGATAGACAACACGTCCACTCACGAAGTTTTCTTCTTCATGGACGGGTCATCGGGGTACAATCAAATAAAGATGCATCCCG
Organism: Agapanthus africanus; assembly: GCA_030015575.1. Lineage (NCBI taxonomy): Eukaryota > Viridiplantae > Streptophyta > Magnoliopsida > Asparagales > Amaryllidaceae > Agapanthus > Agapanthus africanus. The sequence goes on along the minus strand of JASDDO010000024.1, from coordinate 886,882,789 downwards.
AAGACCAAAAGCATACCGCTTTCCGGACTCCTCTGGGCATATTCTGCTACAAAGTGATGCCTTTCGGTCTGAACAACGCCGGCGCTACCTATCAGAGGGTCATGACGAAGATTTTTGATGATCTCATATATGAAATCGTCGAATTCTATATTGACGACCTCGTGGTGAAAAGCAAATCGCATGAGGAGCATTGGGAGCATCTGAAAATAGTGTTCCAACATCTTCGGAAATACAACCTGAAGATGAACCCTCTTAAATGCACGTTCGGAGTTTTCTCGGGCAAATTCCTAGGATTCATCGTACGACATCGGGGAATCGAAATAGACCCGTCAAATATCAAGACGACCATGGAAATGCTTCCGCCAAGAACTCTCAAGCAACTGCAGTCTCTACAGGGAAAGCTCGCGTATATCCGGTGGTTCATAGCCAATCTCTCCGGAAAATGCTGCCCCTGCAGCCATTTAATGAAGAAGGGGACCCCTTTCGTCTGGGATCGTAAATGCCAGGGTGCACTTGACGAAATCAAGCAATATCTGCAGAATCAGCAGGTACTGACCGCTCCAGTCAAAGGAAAGCCCATCATCCTGTACACAACAGCCCTTGAAGGTTCATTAGGCGCGCTATGGGCACAGGAGAATGATCAAGGAAAAGAGAGAGCCCTCTACTATTTGAGTCGAGTTCTCCTGGGGCAGAAAACAACTACTCCCCCATCGAAAAACACTACCTGGCGTTAATCTTTGCGATAACGAAGCTCAGAAACTATGCGTTGGCACATGAGGTCCATCTCATATCAAAGGTGGATCCTCTCAAATATTTGATGTCAAGAGCCAAACTAACAGGACGAATCGCTAAATGGGCCCTCCTGTTGATGGAGTTATCGAAAACATACCGACCCCTCAAGGCAGTGAAAGGCCAGGCCATCACCGACTTCCTCGCTGAGCATCCGATACCTGCCGATTCACCCCTAAATTGCGAATTGCCAGACGAACACACGTTTGACACGGTCAACGGGGAGAAAGGAGGGAGTGATACCCGATGGGAACTCTATTTCGACGGAGCATCTTCCATGAAGAAGCGACAACACAACACCCCTATAATCAAATCGGGGGTAAGACTTATCTTCATGACTTCGCGGGGAGGGATAATGCGCTTTTCCTTCTCCCTAACAGAGCCGAGAACAAACAATGAGGCAGAATATGAGGCTTTGATAGCAGGTCTTGAGATCGTTGTCGACATGGAAATCGAAAACCTCCTTATATACGGAGACTCACAGCTGGTCGTTAGTCAAGTAAACGGCGACTATCAAACGTGTAAACCAGAGTTGGTAAAGTACAGCGAGAGAGTGCAACAACTGTTGACTCAAATCCCTTCCTACGTCCTAGAAAGCATACCGCGCGCAGAAAATAGCAAGGCAGATGCGTTAGCCAAGCTCGCTAAAGAATTGGCTGACAAAAACCTCGATGACGTAAGGATTGTTGTACAAAGCCGTCGGGTTCTTGCGCCAGCAGAAATATCTCCGGAGTCGTCTGAAGAAAAGGAAACGACCGAGCAAACAGCCCTACAAATAGAGGACCAAGAAAAGGTTAAGGATTGGAGATAAGTCTTTATAGACTACTTCAAATCCCATCGAACACCTGAAGATACATCCTCGAGACATCAGCTCATGAAACGAGCTCAGTCCTTCGCCTTCGTCAATGATACTCTATATAAGAGATCGTTCGACTCTCTATGGATGAGATGCCTGGGACCGGAAGAAGCAAGAAGAGTCGTCCAAGAAACTCATGATAGACTCTGCGGTTCTCATCAAGCCGGGCCAAAGATGAAGCTGAAGATCAAAAGGATGGGCTACTATTGGCCCACGATGATTCAGGACTGCCTCGAACACGCGAAGCAATGAAACTCGTGCCAAATTAATGAAGACTCCATCCACCAGCATCCAAACCCGCTACATCCAACAATGGCCAGCTGGCCGTTCGAAATGTGGTGAACTGACATAATTGGGCCCATCGAACCAGCGTCATCCAAAGGACATCGGTTTATATTGGCGACAACTGATTACTTCTCTAAGTGGGCAGAAGCCATACCGCTAAGAGAAGTGAAGACCGAGAACATCCTCCATTTCTTCAAGACACACGTCATTTATCGGTTCGTCATTCCACGACGGATTATCTCCGATAACGGGCCAGCTTATAGAAGTCACAAAATCAGTCACTTCGCACAACAGCATAATATAGACTGGAGATACTCCTCTGTCTACAATCCCCGAGCTAACGGCCTAGCTGAGGCTTTCAACAAGACCTTGACAAATATCATAAAGAAGACGGTGTCCAAAAATAAGAAGGACTGGCACAAGAGACTGTATGAAGCTCTCTGAGCGTATCGGACCACGTTCAAAACGGCCACAAACACAACGCCATATGCATTGGTATTCGGCGCTAAAGCGGTACTCCCCTTGGAGATAGAACTACCCTCTCTACGAGTGGCGGTTCATTACGAGCTAACAGACGAAGAGAATGCTCATCTTCGGCTTGAAGAGCTCGACGCCCTCGATGAAACTCGGCTCATGGCGCAACAAAACTTGGAGGCTTACAAAGCAAAGATGACGCGCTCATACGAGAGATTGACTAGACCGAGAACATTCGCCAAGGCGAACTCATGCTAGTGGTCAAGAGACCTATGATCCCTAATCGTGCCAAACGAGGAAAATTCGAGCCAAACTATGAGAGCCCGTACATCATAGACAAAGTCTGCCAAGGTGGGGCTTACTTGCTCATGGATATGCATGGCGAAAGACCCTTCCGGCCAATAAACGGCCGATTCCTGAAAAAGTACTACGCCTGACGAGTCACGGCCTGGGTCAATGATAGATGACGACGCCTATGTCCGCTCGCTATCTTCCCGAGTCCAAGTATCCGGCGAAATCTCGCCCCAAAACTAATGACGGACCGAGATGTCCTAAAACTAACAATGGACCGCAATGTCCTGAAACTAGCTACAGACCGAAACGTCTTTAAACTGCTACAAACCGCAGCATCCTAGGGCTGACGCAAAAAAACGGTACGTCCATAAGCGAAATGGGCACAGATGAAAACCCGAAAGGGCTCCGTGAGTAAAAACAGCAGGGCTACTGGCGAGTTTGTGAAAACCCGAAAGGGTGCAGACTCGTAAAAGAAATTCATGCACACTTGCAATGTCCTCTCAACCTTGTAAGGAGAAAATACCTGCGTGAGATCCTTACGACTCACAAGGGAGCAACACACTTAGGAGTCCCCACGATTCCCAAGGAGAAATTACACTTACGAGATCCTCACGACTCGTAAGGAGAATCCCCTTATGAGACTCTCACGGCTCATAAAATTCAAAAGACTTAAGCTACAGGGATCTGAACCTGTTCTTAAGCCATCATATTCCCCAAATTGCCCTACAAGCGGTTCAATATTGACCCTTGTATACAATCCACGGGCACAAATAAACGTCTCCCCCACCAAGTTCCACCAATGGTGTGAAATTCTCCTATCTGGTGAACAACACTTGTAAGTCCTCTCAACTTATAAGAAGAAAACACTTTTATAAGATCCTTACGACTTATAAGAGAACACGCAATTAAGAATCCTCACGATTCCTAAGGAGAAAACGCACCAATGAGATCCTCACGACTCGTAAGGAGAAATACCTTTATGAGACCCTTACGGCTCATGAAGTCAAAAGCCTTAGTCGACAGGATCTTAACCCTGTTTGCTAAGCCACCTTTGTTCGAACCGACAAAGGCAAATGATGATTCGCTCCTGGCAATGTTCCAGTAGTAGCGATGCTGATGCCTAAATCGGTAACGAATTCCAAGTTCTTTCACGGCAAGTGATGATTCGCTCCTGGCAATATTCCAGTTGCAGCGATATTGATGCTAAGATTGGTATCAGATCCCAAGTCCCATACTCGCAGCAAAAAGTCAGCGAGCCATAAATGTATATGAAATAGCCGAAATGATAGGGCAACTTGCAACAAAATCAGCAAGTAAAATATAAGCATATGAAATAGCCGAAATGATTGGGCACCGCGAAAAATAGTCGAAATGATTGGGCAATCGCGAACTTCAGGATATAAAAAGCTGAAATGATAGAGCATCGCGGAAAGAAAACAAAAACATATATAAAATAAAACTTTTGCCCTGCAGGTAAGTCCACACTGACCCCTGTATATAATCCATGGGCATAAACGAAAAGGGAACCACATTTCCCCACCAAACTCTGTCAAAGGGAGAGTCAGATCTCGACGACAACATCTGCATCCCAGAAGATCAACACGGCGTTCCTTCTCAACTCCGGCAAGATGCAAACGTAGCGTCAACAACCGACCCCATGGTCGCAACGAAGCGGAGCCATGGCAAAGCTCCTAGTTCCAAATATCGACGGCTACATCTACAGCCTAGAGACCAATAACGGTGTTCTTCCTTATTCCAGCAGGATACGGACGCGACATCACCAATCAGAGCCACGACAAAGTCTCCAGTTCCAAGACTCTACGGTTCACAGACAACCTAGAGCCAACCCTGACACTGCAGCAAGCGGATCAAGTCAACCCCGACACCGTAGCAAGCGGAGCAAGTCAACCCCGACACCGCAGCAAGCGGAGCAAGTCAACCCGACACCGCAGAAAGCGGAGCAAGTCAACCCTGACACCACAGAAAGTGGAGCAAGTCAACCCTGACACCGCATAAAGCACAGCAGGTCAACCCGACACCGCAGCAAGCGGAGCAAATTAACCCTAACATTGCAGCAAGCAGAGTAAGTCAACCCCGACACTGCAGCAAGCAGAGCAAGTCAACCCCGACACCGCAGCAAGCGGAGCAAGTCACCCCGACACCGCAGAAAGCGGAGCAAGTCAACCCTGACACCGCAGAAAGCGGAGCAAGTCAACCCTGACACCGCAGCAAGCAGAGCAAGTCAACCCTGACACCGCAGAAAGCGGAGCAAGTCAACCCTGACACCGCAGAAAGCGGAGCAAGTCACCCTGACACCGCAGCATTCGGAAACAAGTCAACCCTGACACCGCAGAAAGCGGAGCAAGTTAACCCCGACACCGCAGAAAGCGGAGCAAGTCAACCAATGACCTCCCCGTCGGAACAATGCTTCGATTCGGAAACAAGTCAACTCACCAATCACTTACGAGTCCTCTCGACTTGTAAGGGAGAAAACTCTCTTGTGAGATCCTTACGACTCTCAAGAGAAAAAGCACTTAGGAATCCTCATGACTCCTAAGGAGAAAATACACATACGAGATCCTCACGACTCGTAGGGAGAAAAGTCTTTATGAGACCCTCACAGCTCATAAAGTTGGAAAGTCTTAGACAGCAGACCTGAACATGTTTCCTAAGCCATCGCTACCCTACAAAGAGTTCAAGATGAACTGTTATCTATCATCTACAGGCCACACTTGCTAGAGTAACATACCAAAAACACAGCAGAGAAAAGAAAGCGATAGTAGGAGATAAAAAAATGTGTCTTTATTCATGAATTTAATTGAATACAAGATACATCATATAAAAAAATGATGAATGAATGCTTGTTATTCATAAATTACAAATTTCCAATCGATACAAAGACGGTTATTGAGAAGGAGGTGTTTTTAACAAATCAGCAAGCCACTCGCGCACTCCTCTCAACTCCTTTTCATGGTCAGCTGTCGCGGCCAGCTCCGCTTCGACTCGAGCCCGTTGCTGCAAGCAGGAGGAAAGTTTCTCATCAATTTCTCGTTGAGCAGCTTCACGACTCTGCGTAACCCGCTCAGTGAAGTCGAGCTTCTGCCTCAGTACCAGCCCGTCAGAAATACATCGTTGGAGGCCCTCAAAAATAGCTTTCAGCTGCACAGCATTCGCTTCGACCTGGGCACGCAATTGGACAGACTCGATGGAAGCCGCCTCACGTTCCTTCCGCCTCAAGGTCGCCTCTTGTTCAAAATGGCGAAGGAAAGGAACACTCAGCTCAACCCATGCAGCCCGCTGGGAGTTCAAAGCTGATACTTCGGGAGCAGGACGCTTGAGCTCAATCTCATGCAGGTAGACCTCGATCTTCCTGCAGTAATTAACCCAAGACTCGACGACGCCTTCGCTATGGAAGTTCACGAGCGTCACCAACATAGGATTAACCTCGGCAGCAAAATCTGCAGCGAATGCGAGGGCCTCGGCATCAAGATCCTCGATGAACTCGCTCAACATTCACAGGCTAGTCGCAGCGCCCATGGAAGATGGGTGTTTAGCAAAGGGCCCTGCCGGAATTGGGATTCGAGACTTTAAGGAAGCTGGAGTCGGTGCGATTGCTGCAAAATAAATCATGGTCAAGTATCGACTCGGGGGGTAAAAGAGAAATACATGAGCGATGGAGTCTACTATACCGCCTGTGGCGGATGGAAAAATTGGGAGTACCGGAGGTCCGGCTATCCCCTCGTCTCCTCCTCCGATCAGTGACACTGCGATCAATATAAAGAAGGCTTAGCAACAGTACGGCTATTCATAAAAGAAAGAAAGAAACAATAGCTGAAGGTACTAATCAATACCAGCGGGCGGAGCGACTTCCGACTGGGAAGACGGTGTTCATAGTTCAACTAAATAAATCGCGAATCTATACCTTCCAGCATTTCGGAAGACATAGCAGAAGGCGAGGGAACAACAACCGTCATGGCGGCGACCGGAGGTGCTTCAGATGGAACAATTTCTACGTTCATTGCACCTACAAACAAAAATCGTAAGAAGAAGCTGAACGGGATTGTAAAATAAAAAGAGAACAATGACTCAAGACTTACCTGAAGGGTCATCAACCAAAACCGCGACAGAAGCATCACCAGGCGTTGCAGCTTCTTCGCTCTCCTTCAGAGGAGTAGTCTCTGTGCCCATGGCTTCGTCCCCTGATTCGACAATGGCCGTCGTGACACTCGCGATGCCCGCCGATACCAGGGAACCACAAGGGGAAAGAGCGGCAGTTTGGGAAGTCCCAGACTCCCGAGAGAGAGTAGCCACTTCCGGCTCTGTGGTCGCCATCGTCTCGCCTGCCATCTCATTGCCAGGACTTGGCCCTGCGGAATATGATGTATAAGAATTTTCAGATCGAGTTCTAATAAAAAAGACCGGGTATTACATTATCGTGCGTTGGATTCTCAATCGCCTCCCGTGCAGCGCACGCAACCTGTCTATGGGCGGTAGATAGGGCAACTGGAGCACCCTCTGAAAGAATAGCGACAGGTGGAATGCTGCTTGAGCCTGCACCTGCAGCCAAGGCGGCATCACGTTCCTCCGCCGCACGCCTCCTGCGCTTTCTTTCGGTCTGGGCCATGAGAACTGACCTCCTCAGGACTTCCGACAAGGGGACGTCGTCGTCCGAACCGAGCTCTACCTATGGAGCCGTTACGGCGTCTTTCATCGGCCGCTTTAGCAAAGCCTCCTGCGGTAATGTTAGGGGAGCAGGGGTCGCAGTGGCCGGATCTGGGAGCGTCGCGGCACCATCGCTTGGCGTCGATGCCGCACTCGGAACAACCTTAGTCAAGGTAGTCCCTGCAATAAGATGAAAGAAAAGGTCAGAGCATGAATAAAGAAAGGAGCAAAGACAAAATGAGCTGAATTATACCAAGGCCCAAAGAAGCGCGGAGCCTCTCTTCCTCTTCGAAAGTCTTAAGGGAAGCCGTGAGAGCCTCTTCGGCGGAGATACCTGTCGAAGAAGAAAACATTAGTAAGAGCATAATAATAAGGAAGGAATGAACGCAGAAAAATACAACTGAAGTATACCTGACTTCGCCATGGTAATCAGTGCCGCTTCATCGCGAGCCAGTCGCTCAAAGGCCAGAAGGGCAGCCTGGAGATCGGTGTCAGTCGCAGGCGTGTCGAACAAGCCCTCATTAGTGCCATACTCACATAGGCCCTCGCTGTAGGGAGCGTGGGGCTCCTGGACGAGTACAACGTCAGCAGAAAAGAGCGACTTCTTCTTTTTCTGTGAGCTAACGCCGGCAGCCGATAACACGAGCTTGCGCTTAGTGGGTATTTTGGGCGACGAGTCCCGATTTCTGCACCAACGCCAGACTCCGGGGACGCTGCAGCTGCCGTTTCCACTGGAGCACGGGGTAGAGGCTTCTTAGGAAGAGCGCGCAGGGCCGAAACCGCAGCAACTTCTCTTAGGGAAGGACGAACAATGGTCTGTCGTTTTAGGGGAATAGCTGGATTACCAGCAGGGGCTGCACCCTTGCGATCAAGCAACAACCACTTTTTTCCCCTAATGACAGCACCCGTCGCGTGCTGGTACCACGCCACGTATGCGTTCGAGGCTTTCGGAACGCAGCTCGGCTCACTGATCAAAAAGTTGGATCCAGTGTTTAGCCGCATGAAATGGTGCAACGCGCTCCGGATACCCTCTTCAGTTGCAACCGGTTCTGCCAGGATGGCCTCGAGGGGAACACCCTGGTTGTAACCCGGCTGTTGAGAAAAACGGTGCGGGTTGTACCTCATGAAAAGCGCCGAGTCGCTTTGCCTGAACACTAAGAAGCCCGGCCTGATCGAGTACAAATGCAAGAGCTCCCGAGCCTTCAACGTGGGAGCCCCGTCTTTAAGGGTGTCACGCAGTGGTTGCACCACTTTAGTGGACTCCTTGCCGATAGTCAAGACCCTATCAACAAAGGTCATGCCATCCCCGACCGTACACGGGCGAAGGACCAGGCCCCGAGCCTCTCGCTGTGACTGATCTAAAGCAGAAGCGTCAACTAGGGACATGACCCGAGGGAAATTATAATTGTCATAGAAACGAGGACGTTTATGCACTCCAAAAGCGCCGAGCACGTGCAACTCGATCTACGACGTGAAATAATGCAGCGGGAGATTTACGGGCTGTACCCCCGGCTGAGTGGTGTCTGCCGCTGAGCTGAGGCCATGATACAAATGACCCAGCCCAGCGATCCCGACGGCAACCCGTGTCCCTTCAACCATTCGGTAAGCCAGGTAGAAAACAGACGGTCTCATATAGCGAGGGTGCATGGGGAGCGCAAACCAGCTTAACCATAAGCCAAGGAACCCCAAAAAGAACACCTCTTCGTCAATGTCTTGAGCTGCGAGTTCTGCAAAGGGGACGACCGCGGTATTTGGGAGGAAGAAATTCTTTTGATTTGCTTCCACTGTCGGCCGGCTGTCCAAGCCAAAACCAAACAGGTCGTCGAGTTTGGCGAATTTTGCAGCTTGTTTTGACAAAACTTCCAGGCGAAGAAAGCGGGCGATGAAATCTGCGAAGCTGACCCCATGCCTTCCGGATTCGAGAAACAGACCCTCATAAATATTCAACACCTTGATCAGACTCGGGAATCGATGTTGAATAGAATTATCCGGAGTAAGACCCATCACAACTGATTTGGTGGCGAAGATGTACTTGTCAGGAGGAAGTAGGTCCTCATAATGTTCTCCCCTGACGAGTAAGCCGGAGATCTCCGCGAACTCCTCCAAGGAGATTGAAACTTCCCGATCTGATAGAAGGCAGGTGTGAGTCGGGACATTCCATTGTTCCAAGAAAGCTTTGACCCACCATACAGGGGGCGTGGAATACTGGAAGAGAAATGCATAAACTGCGGGGTACAACCCAAGCTGCAGCAGCAGTGATTTCTTGGCCGACAAGATGTATCGAGCCCACTGCAAGTACCCGGCTGAATGGCGAGGAGTCAAGCCTATCATGTATGGCTGTCCCCAAGGGCACAACTCGCCTTGACATATACGCCGCCCCAGAATATCTAAATCCATCGGCGGCTGTACAGGTATCGAGCCCATCGAGGGCTGGAGGCGTCCATCTATAATCCAGTTAATCTCCTCCACCGTGTAATTCACCTAGGGTGAGTCAGCATAATTAATGGCGAAGATTGGCTCTGAAGGAACCGCACAAGAGAAGTTGCGTCGACCCTGAATGATTTGGTTGTATCACAACCCCCATAAATGAAGAGACTTCTGCTCCGGGTCGTGATCTTTGATTAGTGTAAAAACTTCCCGGTCTACTGGCGCGTCAGCAAATGCGCTCTCCGGATGAACAAATGGGAAAGAAGTGTCAAAAGACATGGTACCTGTGCGAAAAAGAACAAGGGTTAGCTGTCAATGCTACAGCCCAAATTCTGACATTTGGTACTTTAAACTTGTACCGCACTGCAATGCAGTGGAAAGGGACCAAAGGGGACCCACAAAATCAAGGTGACGGCTCATAATTGATGAGAAAGTCACTCATTAAGGAGACAATCCTAAAAGGATTCTCATTTAATGAGAGGCTCATTGAGCCAAGGAGAAAACTCCCTCGAGAGCAGCGCTCTGCAACAGAAATGACACCTGTCAAAATTAATGATGAAGGGAATAAAAATTCCCCCAAAAATTCCAAAGAGCTATGCTCTGTGAAAATGATGGAGTAACCCATCAAAAACCCTAAAAAGCAAAGCTTTTACTGAGTTAAAAACTCCGAGATCTCTAAGATCTGCAAAACGAACTCTAAGAGTTCTTCATTAATGGGTTAAAAAACCCTAAAAGAAGATTTTTTTGATCTATGATCTAAGAAGAGCAAAGCTCTGTTTTCATTTAACGGGTTAAAGAAACCCTAAAATATACTTTAAGATCTATGATCTAAGAAGAGCAAGGCTCTGTTAATGGGTAAAACCCTAGAATATAAAATGATTCCTTCAAAGATTTGATCCTTACCAAAAATTTTGGCAAGGTTTTGACTCTAGAAGAGTTTCTTAAGGCAGAGAACTTAGCTCTGAAGGAGAATTAAATTCTCAAGAACAAGAAAGCAAGAAGATGAACAAGCAGTCATCTCAAAGGCCACAGGCCTTATTTATAGGCGCTGGAAGTCGATCCAACTTCCAAGTTGATCTAACGGTGGAAAGGCTGTCACTGCTGCACTCACGTGTAAGCCACGTGAGCGCAGCGGTGAGGGGACATTTGTTTCCCCCAATCAGAGAGCAAAGCTCTGTTCAAAATTTGAAATTTGAACTTAGGCAGCGCCTCACGTGCAAAGCACGAGAGCGCCGGCGCCAAGAGCGCCGGCGCTAAGAATCAAAGACTCTGAGGCAGCGCCTCACGTGCAAAGCACGAGAGCGCTAGAGCCAAGAGCGCCAGCGCTAAGAGTCAAAGACTCTGAGGCAGCGCCTCACGTGCAGAGCACGAGTGCGCTCGCGCCAAGAGCGCCAGCGCTAAGAGTCAAAGACTCTGAGGCAGCGCCTCACGTGCAAAGCACGAGAGCGCCAGCGCTAGAACTAAAAGTTCTCCACCCTTGGATCAAAGATCCAACGGAGATGATAAATCATCAGAGTGCAGAATTAAATTCTGATTAAGGAAATACTCCTCAAATCTTTCTAAAAAAGAAAGATGGTGCTCTGTAAATCAGAGCACCGTTGGATCAAAAATCCAATGGTGATTAAAAATCACCAAGATACAGAATTAAATTCTGTTGAGGAAATACTCCTCAAATCTTTCTAAACAAGAAAGATTGTGCTCTGTAAATCAGAGCACCGTTGGATCAAAGATCCAATGGTGATTAAAAATTACCAAGATACAGAATAAGTTCTGTATGGGAAAATACTTTCCCAATCTTGTTAAAAACAAGAAAGATCTCTTCTGTAAAACAGAAATCCTTGGATCAAAGATCCAACGGTGGATAAAATCCCCAAATCAATTAGAGATCTCTCAATGAGAGATTTCCTTAACTGATTCAACAAATCAGCCTCCCCTATATAAAGGACCCAAGACTTCAAGTCTTGCACAGAGGAACCCCCCCATAAACTTCAAGTTCAAGAGAGAAAACAAAGAGAAGAACCCTCTCATAAACTTCAAGTTCTAGAAAAAGAAAAAAAGAAGAAGAGCAAGCTCTAAGAAGAAGAATTTTCTTCAAGGTAAATAAAATAGAGATCAGAGCATCTCAAGGGTTTAACCCTCATAAAAAGAACATAGTTCTTTCCTCGGATCTGAGATCCATGAGACAAGTCTCCCATAAATAAGAATTTAATTCTTACGGGGATGAATTTGTTCTTAAGGATCAAAGATCTGAGGAAGAACAAAGAATTGAACTTTGCAGAACATAACACACAAAGGGAAACCCAGCGCCAAGCGCTACTAAATAAAGAGCGCTCTGCACTCATTGGTTGGCGCCAAGCGCTCTACGTGCTCCTCACGTGGACGCTATTTTTAGAAAGAGCGCTTTGCACTCATTGCTTGGCGCCAAGCACTCCACGTGCTCCTCACGTGGGCGCCATTTTTATAAAGAGCGCTCTGCGCTCATTGGTTGGCGCCAAGCTCTCCACGTGCCCCTCACGTGGACGCTGCTCAATAAAGAGCACTTAGCGCTCAAATGTTGGCGCTCAGCGCCAAGCGCCCCACGTGCCACTCACGTAGGCGCTATTTAACACAGAGCGCTCTGCGCTCCTCAAGAAGAGCCTAGCACCATGAAGAGTGTTCAACACTCATAAAAAACAAAAAGAAGTGTGAGTGTCAGAACCCACATAAATACTTAGCATTGTGTGCACAGAGAAAGGATTGTGTCCTAGCAAGTGTCCAACACTTTATCTAAAAGAAAAGAGAAACGACATAGACTAAGTGGGCTGAGCCCAAGTTGGCTAAACTCATAATCAACCGAGCCTATGTGCTCTTTATTGGACTTAGTCCCAAACAAGATCATCAAATCTTTGATGAACATTCACTGGTTCAAGAGTACATCTCTCCACACCTATGATACATATCGTTGTAATTCTTCAACATTGTTCCCTGATAAATATCAGGAAATACCCCATTAGGGTATCACGTGCTCACACGTGACCAAAGGTTACGTGCTGACACGTGATAAGTTCCTATGATCTCTACTCTATAGAATTAAATTCTAGTCAAACAAAAATATAACAAAACAGCAAGGAAAAACCTCAATGAGGCGTCACGTGCTCACACGTGACCAAGAGTCACGTGCTGACACGTGATGATTCCTCAGCTCCCTGAAAACAGAATTAAATTCTGGTCACGTGTCAACACGTGATGGGCTCCTAAGCTCTTTAATCAATAAAATTAAATTCTATTTAATAATCAAATAAAGAGATCACGTGCCAACACGTGATAGACTTTTAAAAGCCTTCTGAACTAATAGAATTAAATTCTAATTAAGGGAAATCAAAGACCCTAACCGGAAAAATATTTCTTTAAATCTTTCCAAACAAAAAAGATGGTGCTCTGTAAAATAGAGAACCGTTGGATTAAAAATCCAATGGTGATTAAAAATCACCAATTTATGGAAAGATTTTATACAAAGGAAAGATTTCCCTGAAATTCACCAAGAATAACAAACAGAATATTTTCTGGATTAAAAAATCCAATGATGAATAAAATTCACCGAGTGATCTAAAAGATCATGTTAGTTACAAAATCATCCACTGAAAGATTCACTAAACAAATTGATTCTTTTCTTTCTCCTATAAATAAGAGCCAAGAAGAAAAAAGAAGGGATCTGGGGAATTTTGATTTTTCTGGAGGAAAACAACAACAGAGAGAAAAAGAGAGGAGAATTTAATTCTCAAGAGAGAAAAGAAGTTGTTTTCAGAGAAAAAAAACCCTAGGTGAGAAAGGGGAAAGAGATCTAAGCTCTATAAAATAAAAGAGAATTTAATTCTAAAATTTAAGAGTTTAACTCTTCTGAATAAGAACTTAGTTCTTCCCTTGGTTGAAGATCTGCAGAAGAAGATCTCCCCACAAGTTGAGAATTCAATTCTCATCGGGGAGATTCTGCCATGCAGACCCAAAACTTAGAGGAGGAATTGAGTTTAGAGAATTTAATTCCCCCAAATACACAGGAATTTAATTCCTCCAAATAAAACTAGAGTTTAACCCTATATGAGAATTTAATTCTCCCAAATTCATAGGAATTTAATTCCTCCAAATGAAATTAGGGTTTAACTCTACATAAGAATTTAATTCTTCCGCATACATAGGAATTTAATTTCTATAAAACAGAATTAGGGTTTAACCCTACAAAGAATCTAATTCTTAAAATAAAAAGACTTAAAGCTCTCCATGCACGTAAAGAACTTGGTCACGTGGTAACACGCGACCCCCCATCCTCAATGATCAGAAAAGAAAGAACAAGACTGGGTCACGCGCCCCCACGTGACCCCTAAAACAGATCCCTCAAAATAAGAAAGAAAAACTTAGAAGCAATGCCTCACGTGCTCCCACGTGACCTTCAAAATAAAGGGAATAAAGCCAAAGGCAGAACCATTTTTGGGGCGCCCTCACGTGTCCTCACGTGACCCCTTAATAAACACTCTAAATCGATACATGGATACCCATCACGTGCCAACACGTGATGGCCTGAGGACTAAAAGTGTTTAACACTTATTTGAATAATCTGATGATAAAATAAAGGAGGTTTGGCCTCATCTTCAGGCACCTCACGCGACCCCACGTGACCCCTTCCTTTCTAGTGTTTAATACTATTTTGAGCATTTTGTCTCCAGTGTTTATCACTGTTTTAAATACATCACGTGAGAACGCGTAACAGCCGGATGTCCTCTAGTGTTTAACACTATTTTAAAACCAGCTTAGCCCAAATTGGCTAAATTTTCCAGAGGTAAATCTCCCCTTCAAATGTGCCTTAAAATCCAGAGCTATAATGTTTAGTGCTCAACCAAAAACAAAATGTTATCAGAGCCCTCAAACTCTTGTTTAGCATTGCTAAATAATGAGGGGCTGAACCCAGACAAATGTTCAATAGCCCAACAAAAGACCAACATTTCAAACTTAATTAGACTTAGCCCAAATTGGCCATAAGTCCTCAATTCAGATTTAACTGAGCCAATGTGCTCATAATCTAATTAATTGATCTTAGTTCCAAATTGGACTATAGATCTCCCAATCAACTTTGGTTCAAGGGTACATTTCTTCACTCCTTTGATATTTGTCGTTGTAATCCTTCAACGTCTTCAGAGAGGTGACGGGTCCCGACAACCACACATTTCATAGACTATGACGTCTTTAAACTGGACTGTGGGGTCCTTAAACCCATGGACTATGATGTCCTTAACCTCGGACTGTGGGGTCCCTTTAAACCCATGGACTATGATGTCCTTCACCTTGGACCGAGATGTCCTTAAACTAACATTGGACCACCATGTTCTTAAACTGGTCATCGACCGCAATATCCCTAAACTAAATAATAGAGCCCAAATGCTCTTTTGTCGGATCTAAACGATCCCGTTAAGTTGATCTTAGTCTGAAATTAGACTAGCGTATCCTTAACATACGTTTAAGTCGATCTTAGTCTCAAATGAGACTAGCGTATTCTTAAACCCAACCCCCAAACCCAAATCTAAGAAGATACGGATTTGGACTAATCCACGCCCTACGGGCGACAATATAAATTAGTCTCCGTATACAATTCATGGACAACCAAAAAAAAAAACGACACGAAGTGACTATCTGGAGAAGGAGAAAGTGGTCACCGCGATGTGGTAGCGTAATTAACTGCAGGGGCTTGCGCCTGCAGGGAAGAGCGTCCCCACAATCAAAAATCCCTCAAATGAGGGGGGAATCTGACGAAATCTGCTACATCGGCCGCATCCGTTTAAACCTTCGATACATGGTGTCATAAATCAACTTGGTATCTTCGGAGAGGTGGACGGATAGCACCAATTAGCATCTGCCCCCAAATTCAGGCAAGACGTTTGTCTTCCCGGTTTTCGGCGGGGAACAGATTCTGGCACTCCCGGTAGGACCTCTTCCTCTTTCCACTCCACACTTCGTGTGTCGTGTTCGCGAACAAATCGCGGTTTAATATGGTTTCCCTTGGGTTCGAGTTACTATGATTTGGTGTCTTGCTCCGTGCAGAAAACAGAAGATCAATGGCTTCAACCTGCACTAAATGCAACTATAACTCCCACTCCGTCCCATCCGGAGGAGTGACGTACGGGCCCCAAGCGGCCTCCATCTTCGCTATGCCGGTGGAACAGGTCACTCAGGCCACCACTGGATTGTTCTTCGGGACCATGATCCCACCGATGAGCTTAAGCACTCCTGCACTATTACAAGAAGCTAAGAAGGAGTCGGTCTTTGATCGGCTCACAACTACTGCGGCCCCTCTTAACGGGGCGCCCAAACCAAGCGCCTCAGTCTTTAACAGATTGGGCCGAAGCTCCAATGGGCCTATGAAGAAGCCCGTGATACCGGAAGGGGTTATCCCGAAGAGGATAGCCATTCCTGCTCCTGAAGTCGCCAAAGTGGCTTCCCCTGCTAAGGAGTCGGTCTTTACAAGACTGACTGTTTCGGCTCCCGCTCCAAACGAAGTCACCAAGACTACTCACCCTGCTCGAAAGTCTGCCTTCGACAGGTTGGCTATCCCCGCTCAGCGGACGTCCGTTTTCAATAGGCTGGTGCCAATAACAGCACCTGACCAGAACAGGAGGCACGATCAAGCCACCCCTATAGTTGAGCCAGTACCGTCTGCTCGACACGCTCGACGTCGTCACTGGCGTCGAGTAAGGAAGGCTGGGGGCAGCTCTCCTTCTGGACTAACTCCGCCAGCTCCAATGGTGGAAATTGATGTTGCTGTTCCAACTGGAAACGGCTTTGAACTGCTTAACAGGGTGCGCCGGAATTCGCCAACTGCCGTACTAAAAAAGTCTCCCCCGCCTGTTGAAAAGATCACAAAGGCGAAGCCAGAGCAGCCCCCTCTGCGGCTCTCCTCTAAAGTTTACAAGGTCTGGCGTCAAGTCCAAGACTCGGTGATTGATCCAGATTACTCCCGCCGACAGAAAAAGATAAAGGTTTGGCAAGAAAAGGACCACCCTGTCATACTACAGGAGATGTCATCTACTCGGGTGCCCGCTGCAACGGTCCCCTCGACTTTGACCGCCCACAAAAGGAGAAGGCCGGAGAAGATCCCTATGACCAATCTCAAAGGCGCCGAACCTAAACGCCCCAAGTCTGGGGGCATGGTGGTCCATACTGTTTATATGGCATCCGGGAAAGAGGATAGCCGTATCTCTACGGGTCATCGACCGCTCACACGATCCGTGACAAAAGCCCAGGAGCAGCAACAGAAGCTTCAGGAAATGTTAACGCAAATGGCCACACTCACTGGGCCAAAAGAAAGCCCAGAGGCATCATCAGAGCAGCGCCATGAACAGGAAACCGATGCTGACTTCCTCCACAGAATTCTCGAAAAGAAGGACAGAGAAGCAGCGGAACAGGCAGCCAATATAAAACGAATGGCGCTTCTCTTCCAAGATATGGTCGGGATGATAATACAACCGGATCCTCCAGCTAAAGATCCTCCGATTATCCTCGAAGATGACCGAGCGGAGTCGTCAAACCCTCTTCCGGCTTGTTCAGCAGCCAAAGAGGAGACCATCTCCAAAGCCGCCCTGGATGATTACATCGCTCAACAGATATGAGTGCACCAGGCGAATGAAGCAGCCGGTCAGGTTGTTAAAACTGGACGACCCTATCCGGGTTGGTACGACCAAATAAAGTACCCGCCGGGATACACGATCCCCAAATTCCATGTATATAAGAGGACGGGAAATCCGCATCAGCACGTCGCTCAATTCATAGCCTTGTGCGGCAACACCGGAGATGACGATAAGCTGCTACTTCATCAATTCGTTAGCAGCTTGGCAGAGACGGCATTCGAATGGTATTCCGAGCATCCCAACGACTCCGTCAAGATATTCACGGAGATGGAGTTGTTATTCACTCAGCGTTTTGCAAGCGCCAGCGAACGCACCCCAATCACGGCGTTGATTAACGCCAGGGTAAATCCAGGCGAAACATGGGTTTAGTACGCGATACGGTGGCGGAATCTATGGTCAAAGTGCGAGCAGCGCATTGAAGAAGCGCCTGCGGTAGGCATGTTCGTGGGTACTCTAGACCCTCAAGCAACCATTTCCCAATTTATGATGTTTTTCAAACCGACCACTTTCCAGGCCTTGATTGACAAGGTGGCCCAAATGGACCAGATGGGTCATAGACCGTCTTCTTCAAAGCTGGAACCTTGAAACGAAAAGGGGAAAGGGAAAATGACTTTTCTCGCCAATACTCAACAACAGCCGAGCAACTTAAAGCCGGTTGTTCGCCAAAACAACGTGCGTCCACGCCCAATCCCAAACTCGCAGCGAAAAACCAGCGAGCCACAAATGCATACGAAATAGTCGAAATGATGGGGCAACTTGCAACAAAATCAGCAAGTAAAAATGTATGCATACAAAATAGCCGGAATGGTTAGGCAACTCGCAATAAAAAGCAGCGAGTAAATAAAACAAATAGCCGAAATGATTGGGCACCGCAAAAAATAGCCGAAATGATTGGGCAATCACGACTTTCGCGATATAAAAGCTGAAATGATAGAGCATCGCGGAAAGAAAAATATATAAAATGAAACTTTTTGCCCTACAGGTGAGATCACATCGATCCCTGTATACAATCCAGGGGCACAAACAAAGAGGGAACCATACCTTCTCACCAGGCTCCATCAGAAAAAGAAGCCAAATCTCGACGGTTCACAGACAACCTAGAGACCACCTCGACGTTCGTCTCGATACAGCAGACGCGATGTCACTTCACCGTTCTTTCTCCAACAGGATGCAGACACGACACCAACAACGGAGCCATAGCAAAGTCCCTAGTTCCAGGTCCCGACGGTTCACCAACAAGCTAGGGACCACCTCGACGTTCGTCTCGATACAGCAGATGCGATGTCACCCCAGCGTTCTTCCTCCAACACGATGTAGACGCGACACCAACAACGGAGCCATGACAAAGTCCATAGTTCCAAGCCTCGACGGTTCACCAACCTAGGGACAACCGCGACATTCGTCTCGATACAGCAGACGCAATGCCAGCAAACGAAGCGAAGGCAATATTCCTAGCTTCAGGGTCTTGACGGCAACTCATATAAAACCGGAAAGACTATCCGAGATCATCCCACACCAGCGCAGAGTGGTCGCCACCTCGACGTTCGTCTCAATACAGCAGACGAGATGTCACCCCAGCGTTCTTCCTCCGGCAGGATGCAGACGCGACATCAAACAACGGAGCCATGGCAAAATCCCTAGTTCTAAGTCTCGACAGTTCACCAACAACCTAGAGATAACTGCGACATTCATCTCGATACAGCAGACGCAATGCCAACAAATGAAGCAAAGTCCAAATTCCTAGCTTCAGGGTCTTGACGGCAACTCATATAAAACCGGAAAGACTATCGGAGATCATCCCACACCAGCGCGGAGTGGTCGCCACCTCGACGTTCGTCTCGATACAGCATACGAGATGTCACCCTAGAGTTCTTCCTCCAGCAGGATACAGACGCGGCATCAAACAACGGTGCCATGGCAAAATCCCTAGTTCCAAGCCTCGACGGTTCACCAACAACGTAGAGACAACCGCGACATTCGTCTCGATACAGCAGACGCAATGCCAACAAATGAAGCAAAGGCCAAATTCCTAGCTTCGGGGTCTTGAGGGCAACTCATATAAAACCTGAAAGACTATCGGAGATCATCCCACACCAGCGCGGAGTGGTTATGACTCATCGGGGCTCCCAAACTGAACCTAACCTCAAGTAAAAAGCGGCATGACAAAATTCCTAACGCTTGCTCTTCCGACGGTCAAACTGCCTAGGAAGATTACTTGAAGACGTCTTGTCCAGCCCCCGAAGGGATCAGAGACTCGACAATCGCAAGGCTGCTCGAATATCAAGATTGCACATCGAGGAATACATCAGCCAATGCGACGGTACGACAGGCAAAACCCTAGTACCACAGACCCTAACGGACCTCTGTCGTATAGAGCAGAGGTTAACTGTGACGTTAGGACATTCTCGCAAGAACTCCTCGACTCGTCTCGACTCGTGAGGAAATTAGTGTCTTCGCGAGAACTTCTCGAATCGTCTCGACTCGTAAGGAGAAGCCTTAGGCAATGGGATTAAAAAACCTGTTTCTTAAGCACTGGAGCCCTGCAAGTCGGTCCAAAATGGACTCTTGCATACTATTCACGGGTCACACTCTCCAAAGTCAAATCTCGACAAGGAGGGAAACAACCACTTACGAGTCCTCTCGACTTGTAAGAGGGAAAATTCTCTTGTGAGATCCTTACGACTCTCAAGAGAAAGCACACTTGGGAATCCTCACGATTCCTAAGTAGAAAATACACCTACGAGATCCTCTCGACTCGTAGGAAGAAAAGTCTTTATGAGACCCTCACGGCTCATAAAGTTGGAAAGCCTTAGGAGGCAGATCTGAACCCGACTCCTAAGCCATCGCTATCCTGCAAGAAGATCGGAATAGATTGCAAAGGCACACACCACCATGAAGCAAAATACGTCTTTTATTCATGAATCAAAATGAATACAAAGTACAATTTTTGAAAGAATAAAAAAATACTCTCCTTCAGGAGTATGTACAGAAGAAGAAGAATAAAAAAAATATATACAATTCTTCAAGCCGGCGGACGATTCAATAGGTTTGCCAGTTCATCCTTTTTCCGCTGGGCCTCGGCTTCATGATTCATTATCGTCAAAAGACGGGCCTCCGCTTGAGCCTGTTGGGCCTGGTATGAGGCAAGCCAGCCTTCAAGCTCTTTTTCAGTAACCTTATGGGCTTCGACCATTTCACGAGTAAAAACGGCGGCCTTATCAATGGCTACCACCTCCTTGATAGCCTCTTGAAGCACCCGCCAAAGTTCATATGCCCTAGTGGTCTTTGCCGTAAGATTGGCTTGAAGTTCTCTCAACGCTTTGGAAGTCATCTCCCTCTCTGAAAACTTGCGGCTGAGCCTCTTCTCGCACGATATCATGTTCGCAGCGCACCGCTCAATCAGCCCCTGTAAGCTCGCCTTCGCGGCCACAACCTTTGAAGGAAGGCGTGTACATTCAAGAATATGCAAGCAAGCTTCCACCTGCCGACAAAACTCAACCCAGACTTGTACCAATATTTCACTATGGTAGGTGGTAAGAAAGGGAAGAGAACCGTTGGCTTCAGCGGCAAACGCTTCGGCCGTGATCAGAATGCCAGCACGAAGGTCTTCAATTAGGGCTGACAAGGAGTGGAGGCTTAGCTTTGACATCCGTTCCGAGGCACGTAGAGCGTAGGGGCCGGGTGGCATGACAATACGAGATTCCAGCGTGGTAAGAACTGGCAAAGCTGTTAAGATTTATAAACAGTCAGCGAGACTTGTAAGCAAAGAGCGGATGGAACAACGTTGAGACTTTACTTACCCACGGCCATGCAAGAAGGATCTGAAGGCTCCCCAGGCCCGTCAAGAATCTCAACCTCGTCATCAGCCTCCAGAACTGTAGAAGACATCAATGTCATTATATGAAATAAAGATAATGCTGTGAGGAGAGGGCAAACGACACTAACCTTGCCCAGAAGAGAGGACGATGCGTTGAGGAGATATCGCCTGCGGAGCGGTTATCTCCAACAGGCGCTGAAGGACTTCCTGGGAGACAGATCAGCAATAGATGCCGCCAATCCGCGCAATTCTGAAAAGACAGAAGGGTTCAGATAATGGAGAGATTATTAATATAAAATATAGAAGGCTACCATCGATGCTTCTCCCATTCTGGGCTGGAGGGAAAGCAGCTTCGGCGGCCTCCTCCATGCCCCCAGGCACATCATCGGGGACGTGGGCCTGTATAACAACTTCCGAGCAAGGGGCAGTAACCGCCACTGCAGGCTCCAGCGGAAGGACGGTAGCCTCGACTACCTGTCCCTTAATCTCCGAGCCATCCCCAGAAAGATCCCTTGAATCGGCGACCAACGAAGATGCCTCTTCCAAGGGAGCAAGCACTTGGGGAGCGAGAATCACCAAGGGAAGCTCCATCGCAGGAGCAACGGTTGTATCGAACCCCTCCACACTGATTACTGTTTCATTGGGGATATTGGCGGAGTCTACAGTCAAAGCGTGACTCGAATTCAGATCCTCCGCCATCGCCGAAGTCCCTGCAAAGTTTGTACAAGGATAAGGATATATACATGTGTATATGAGCAATACAAAATATTACAAAGAGATACATGAACATACCGATGCGCAAAGGAGCCTCTAGTATGGCTTTTTTGAGCCGACGCTCCTTCCTGAGGAGGTATGCTCGCCGAGGTTCGAGAGTAGACTCGTGGCCACTGGTCTACAATGAAAGTGCATCTTCGGCGTCGGCTGAGACAGCCTGCTTAAGGGCCCTCTCGCCCCATTCTTCCAAAGGGCCTATGAATAGCCGCCGTATCGATGGAGGGTATTCGTAAAAAATGACGGCAGGATAAGGCCTCTTCGGGACCCTTACATTCTCGGATTCATCTTGTGAGCGTCTTATAGCCTCAACCAATTGTGCGGCTTCCTCGGCAGATGAACCCGGGAAAAGTAGACTACCATCTGATTCCTGCATGGCTAGTGGTTCATCTTGGAGGATAAGCTCTGATTCCACTAAAGAGTCGAGCAGATTGGTGACCGTCTTCCTCCGCCTCTTGGGCCCAGAACTAACCGCCGAAAATAATCGCTTCCTTCCACTTGGTGCTTTGGTACGGCGTTGACCCACTTCGCTTTCAATGTCCTCGCTCGGCGGTGCTACCGATGACGACACGGCCATTGCTGACGCCGCAACTGATGACACTGCTATTGGCGCCCTATTGGCCCTTGATTGAGCTCTAGTACGCAGTGGCATGCCAGCTATGGGAGTTAAATCCACTTCCGCCGCCGCCGGAATAAGCACGACGCTAGTATCTCTCAGGGGAGGGCAAACCGCTGCACGTGGTCTTGGTGGGTCTCCCGTAGCCTGGATTGGAGTGGGAACCTTATATACAAGGAGCATCCTCCTCTCCTCGGCAATAATGGGACTGACTCGGTGGAGGTACCATCCCGTGAAAGACCCCACACATCGAGGAATATAGTCAGCTTCAGGAATCACGAAGCGAGAGCCAGTGTTCAACCGCATGAAGTGATGAGCGGCGTCACGAACGACTTCTGACGACGGGCTGGGCTCCACTGTAAACGCCTCAAAAGGGACACCCTGGTCATATCCCAGTTGCCAAGAAAAGCGGTGTGGGTTGTACCGCATAAAAAGGGCCGCACCGTTTTGATGAAACACCAGATAACCCGGTCTAATTGAATATAGGTACAGGGCTTCCCTGGGCTTCAGAGAAGGTGGCTCTTTCGACGAGTTGCAGAGCTGTTGAATCGGTCCTGAGGGAGCAGAGAGGACTCGATCGTTGAATACCATCCCACCCGTATTGGCATAGGGATTAATCAGCACACGAATAGCTCCGAACAGAGTCGGGTCAGGGACAGAAGCATCCACCAGCCGCATGAGTCGCGGAAAAGTGTAAGCGTCATAAAAGCTGGGTCTTTGGTGCGCAGCAAATGCCCCCAGCACACGCATCTCAATCCAAGACGTAAAGTAATGAAGAGAGAAGTTTACCACGTCTACGCCCGGGGTTGAGGTATTAGCCGCAACGCTTAGCCCGTGATACAGATGCGCCAGCCCCGCAATACCTACAGCTAGTCGCGTCCCCTCGGCAATGCGATGAGCGGGGTAAATAACCGAGGCTCTCATGAAATGACGGTGCATGGGAATGGCGAACCAACTGAGCCAAACACTGATGAAGCCTACGAAGAAAGTCTCCTCATCCATACCAGGAGCTGCGATCGACTCGAAAGATACGGTCGACATGATGGGAATGTAGAACTGCGGCAAGTCCTCTTCTTTAGCCGGCCGCTTATTTAAACCGAACCCAAAAGGGTCGTTGATATTCGCGAACTTCGGAGCCGTCTTTGATAGAACGTCTTCGCGAAGGAAGCAGGCGATAAAGCTTTTAAAAGTGACGCCCTGCTCCTCTGACTCTTTGAATAGCTTCTCAAAAATGCTCAGAGTCTTAATCAAACTTGGGCGCTTATGGCGGATGGCATTCTCGGTCGACAGGCCGTCAAGCATGGCAGGCTCAGTTTCGAAGACATACTCATCGGGAGGCAGTAGTTCTTCATAGAGCGTCCCCCTGATCGGCAACCCTGAGATTTCACGAAATTCTTCCAGAGAAATTGAAACTTTGCGGTCCCCTAGAAAGAAGGTATTGGTGGAAAGATTCCATTAGTTTAATAATGCCTTAACCCACCAGACATGGGGGGACTGATAGTGGAAGAGAGACGCATATACCGCCTGATAGAGTCCGACCCTCTGTAGTCGCGCACGATGGGCGGACAGGATATAACGGGCCCAGAGAAGGTAGCCCGTGGGATGTCAAGGGGTAAGCCCTATTTTGTAAATCTGTCCCCATGGCTGGGCTTCGCCTTGGCAAATGCGGCGCCCTAAGATGTCTATAGCCGGCACAGGATGGTTCGGAATCCCAGTTGTTGATGGCTCAAGCCGTCCCGTAGGGGTCCAATTCAGCATCTCCACAGCAAAGGCGGTCCGTGGATGATCCATCTGCAGAAATGATAGGTAGGCTCTGTCGGTATCTCGCAAAGAAAGCTGGGGCGACCGCGGATGATATGACCGTACCAGGTCCCCTATAAAAGTAGATTGGTGCAATTCAGGTCATGAGCCCTGATCATCGCCACCACCTCTTCGCCCGACGGTGATTGAGGAAAAGCCGCCTCCGAGCGAGTAAAGGGAAAGTATGGGAGAGAAGCCATTACTCCTGAAACAAAGGAAAGGAAACTGTTAGTGAAGCTCACGCGTATGTATGTATTTATAAATATATATGTATATATAAAGACAGTGGAAGAAAGCGACAAAAGATTTATTTTAGGGGACCATTGGTTACAAAACACAAGGGCCCCACAAAATCAAGATGGCGGCTCACTATTGATGAGGCAGAGTAATCATTATGAGAACAAAAGGAAGATTCTCAATAAATGAACAGTGGATTTCAAATGACTCTACACATTCCCCCAAAGAGAAACCCATCTTGGACTCTGCGAAGATCAAGCAAAACAGGGGAATTAAATTCCCAGAAAACTTTACTGAAATTCTTTTTTGCAAAGAACAATTCAGGAAGAAAAATCCCAAGAGATCTTCTTTTAAAAGAACTAAGTTATTTAGAGGAATTAAATGCCTTTTGAACAGGGGAATTAAATTCCCAGAAAACATTTTCGGAGCTAAAGCTCTATGGAATGGAATTAAACTCCAGAAAGAAGATAAGCATTACCATCGATCCCTGAAGATCAGAGAAGCCCTAAGAGGTTTATTATTCAAAGATTGGACATTATTTTAACTTATAAAGATGTGTTCTTCTTAAAGGGAAAAACCCTCGGTGTGGATTTAAAATCCAAATTCCTACAAGAAGTTCTTCAGCCGTTCAAGATCATTACCTGAAAAATGGAATCTTTTGTTAACAGAGTTAAACTCTGGAAATTTTCGAAACAAAGAATTGAGCTCTGAGAGAGAATTAAATTCTCAAGGCAAAAACGAGCAAGGAAGAAGATGGAAAAAGTGGAGGCGCTTCTGAGGGGACTCCTGCATTTATAAGATGTGATGGGGGACGGTTCATCTCCCCTATTCCCTAGAAAGATATAACGGTCATAAAGGTGACAGCGTTGCACTCACGTGCAAACACGTGAGAACAACGCTGTGGGGGCATTTGTTCCCTGATAAAATATCAGGAAATACCCCAATGGGGTATCACGTGCTCACACGTGACCAAGGGTCGCGTGCTGACACGTGATAAGTTCCTATGATCTCTACTCTATAGAATTAAATTCTAGTCAAACAAAAATATAACAAAACAGCAAGGAAAAACCTCAATGAGGCGTCACGTGCTCACACGTGACCAAGAGTCACGTGCTGACACGTGATGATTCCTCAGCTCCCTGAAAACAGAATTAAATTCTGGTCACGTGTCAACACGTGATAGGCTCCTAAGCTCTTTAATCAATAAAATTAAATTCTATTTAATAATCAAATAAAGGGATCACGTGCCAACACGTGATAGACTTTTAAAAGCCTTTTGAACTAATAGAATTAAATTCTAATTAAGGGAAATCAAAGACCCTAACCGGAAAAATATTTCTTTAAATCTTTCCAAACAAAAAAGATGGTGCTTTGTAAAATAGAGCACCGTTGGATTAAAAATCCAATGGTGATTAAAAATCACCAATTTATGGAAAGATTTTATACAAAGGAAAGATTTCCCTGAAATTCACCAAGAATAACAAACAGAATATCTTCTGGATTAAAAAATCCAATGGTGAATAAAATTCACTGAGTGATCTAAAAGGTCATGTTAGTTACAAAATCTTCCACTGAAAGATTCACTAAACAAATTGATTCTTTTCTTTCTCCTATAAATAGGAGCCAAGAAGAAAAAAGAAGGGATCTGAGGAATTTTGATTTTTCTGGAGGAAAACAACAACAGAGAGAAAAAGAGAGGAGAATTTAATTCTCAAGAGAGAAAAGAAGTTGTTTTCAGAGAAAAGAAACCCTAGGTGAGAAAGGGGAAAGAGATCTAAGCTCCATAAAATAAATGAGAATTTAATTCTCAAATTTAAGAGTTTAACTCTTCTGAATAAGAACTTAGTTCTTCCCTTGGTTGAAGATCTGTAGAAGCAGATCTCTCCACAAATTGAGAATTTAATTCTCATCGGGGAGATTCTGCCATGCAGACCCAAAACTTAGAGGAGGAATTGAGTTTAGAGAATTTAATTCTCCCAAATTCACAGGAATTTAATTCCTCCAAATAAAACTAGGGTTTAACCCTATATGAGAATTTAATTCTCCCAAATTCATAGGAATTTAATTCCTCCAAATGAAATTAGGGTTTAACTCTATATAAGAATTTAATTCTTCCACATACATAGAAATTTAATTCCTCTAAAACAGAATTAGGGTTTAACCCTACAAAGAATCTAATTCTTAAAATAAAAAGACTTAAAGCTCTCCATGAACGTAAAGAACTTGGTCACGTGGTAACACGCGACCCCCCATCCTCAATGATCAGAAAAGAAAGAACAAGACTGGGTCACGTGCCCCCACGTGACCCATAAAACAGATCACTCAAAATGAGAAAGAAAAACTTGGAGGCAATACCTCACATGCTCCCACGTGACCTTCAAAATAAAGGGAACAAAGCCAAAGACAGAACCATTTTTGGGGCGCCCTCACGTGTCCTCACGTGACCCCTTAATAAACACTCTAAATCGATACATGGATACCCATCACGTGCCAACACATGATGGCCTGAGGACTAAAAGTGTTTAACACTTATTTGAATATTCTGATGATAAAATAAAGGAGGTCTGGCCTCATCTTCAGGCGCCTCACGCGACCCCACGTGACCCCTTCATTTCTTATGTTTAACACTATTTTGAGCATTTTGTCTCCAGTGTTTAACACTGTTTTAAATACATCACGTGAGAACACGTGACCGCCGGATGTCCTCTAGTGTTTAACACTATTTTAAAACCAGCTTAGCCCAAATTGGCTAAGTTTTCCAGAGGTAAATCTCCCCTTCAAATGAGCCTTAAAATTCAGAGCTATAATGTTTAGTGCTCAGCCAAAGACAAAATGTTATCAGAGCCCTCAAACTCTTGTTTAGCATTGCTAAATAATGAGGGGCTGAACCCAGACAAATGTTCAATAGCCCAACAAAGGGCCAACATTTCAAACTTAATTGGATTTAGCCCAAATTGGCCATAAGTCCTCAATTCAGATTTAACTGAGCCAATGTGCTCATAATCTAATTAATTGATCTTAGTTCCAAATCGGACTATAGATCTCTCAATCAACTTTGGTTCAAGGGTACATCTCTTCACTCCTTTGATATTTGTCGTTGCAATCCTTCAACGTCTTTAGAGAGGTGACGGGTCCCGACAACCACACATTTCATAGACTATGACGTCTTTAAACTGGACTGTGGGGTCCTTAAACCCATGAATTATGATATCCTTAACCTCGGACTGTGGGGTCCCTTTAAACCCACGGACTATGATGTCCTTCACCTTGGACCGAGATGTCCTTAAACTAACATTGGACCACCATGTCCTTAAACTGGTCATCGACCGCAATGTCTCTAAATTAAACAATAGAGCTCAAATGCTCTTTTGTCGGATCTAAACGATCCCGTTAAGTTGATCTTAGTCTGAAATTAGACTAACGTATCCTTAACATACGTTTAAGTCGATCTTAGTCTCAAATGAGACTAACGTATCCTTAAACCCAACCCCCAAACCCAAATCTAAGAAGATACGGATTTGGACTAATCCACGCCCTACGGGCGACAACATAAATTAGTCTCCGTATACAATCCACGGGCAACCAAAAAAAAAAAAAGAAACACCCACGACACGAAGTGATTATCTGGAGAAGGAGAAAGTGGTTACCGCGATGCGGTAACGTAATTAACTGCAGGGGCTTGCGCCTGCAGGGAAGAGCGTCCCCACAATCAAAAACCCCTCAAATGAGGGGGAATCTGACGAAATCTGCTACATCGGCCGCATCCGTTTAAACCTTCGATACATGGTGTCATAAATCAACTTGGCATCTTCGGAGAGGTGGACGGATAGTACCAATTAGCATCTGCCCTCAAATTCAGGTAAGGCATTTGTCTTCCCGGTTTTCGGCGGGGAACAAACGTCTCCAGAGAGGTGGAGGGTCCTAATAACCAATAACTTTTGGCGCATCCCCAAACTGATTAAACCAGAACCCCACAGACTATTGATGTCTTTAAACTCTTACAAACTATGATGTCTTTAAACCCTACAGACTATGATGTCTTTAAAAACATGGACTATGAGGTCCTTAAACTCATTGACTATGATATCCTTAAACGTTACGGACTATGAGGTCCTTAAACTCATGGACTATGATGTCCTTAAACTCCATGGACTATGATGTCCCTAAACCCAATGGACCGCGACGTCCCTAAACTCAAGCGATAGAGCTCAAATGCTCTTTCTTTGGATCTAAACGATCCTAAAATCCTGTTGAGTAGATCTTAGTCTAAAATTAGACTAACGTATCCTCAACAAACGTTTAAGTTGATCTTAATTTAAAACAAGATTAACGATCCTTAAACCAACTCAAACCTAAATCTAAGAAAATATGGATTTGGACTAATTCATGCCCTACGGGCGACAACATAAATTAGTCTCCGTATACAATCCACGGGCAACCAAAAACAAAATAAACGCGCACGACACGAAGTGAACATCTGGAGAAGGAGAAAGTGGTTACCACGATGCGGTAGCGTAATTAACTGCAGGGGCTTGCGCCTGTAGGGAAGAGAGTCCCCACAATCAAAAACCCCTTACAATGAGGGGAAATCTGACGAAGTCTGCTACAACGGCCGCATCCATCTAAACCTTCGATACATGGTGCCATAAATCAACTTGGCATCTTCGGAAAGGTGGACGGATAAAACCAAATAGCATCTGCCCCCAAAATTCAGGCCAGACGTCCCCAACATCCCGGTCGCGTCTTTCGGCGGTGAACAAAGAGGTCCAAAACGATCCACGCATCCAGGTGATCATCATCTAGTCATCTACCTCCAACAAGAGAGAGAACTAGAGCAAAAACTAAGGTTCTTTGTAATCTACTTTTAAAAAGGAAAGTTGTATGAAATAGTTGATTAATAAATGTAGATCTTAGTTTATTTCTTTTCGCATTTACTTTCTGCACTTCCTTTCTACATCTTAATCATGTTTTCACTCTTCATCCTTTCTTCTAAATTTCAAACCATGAGCGAGTAATTCCTAACTTGCTAGGGTTCGTAGGGTAGGGTAGATCAATGGATGATAAAATCATTTAACTTCTTTTATATATTTTAAAGTCTATAAACTTTAGCAAAATAAATGTTAACATCTTTATCGAGCGCGCTACCAATTTATTGCTAGTCACGACCACGATTTGAGATTGATTTAACGCTTGTTTTGTTAGGGACTAGACATGAATAGAGATCAATGCAAGGGCAAGGGTTAAGAGTGGGGAAACCCTAGTTTCTTCCAAAAGAACCCTAATCTGCATTCATCACTATCGATCTAGGTTTAAACTATTAAAAGATAAAATGAGTCATTTTTAATTATTCATCCATTACTGCTAAGTCCTATGGACCCTACAAACCTTCTCTTCACAAATCTTATATCCGTAACGACAAACAATCATTCTTCTTCTATCAACTCGTCTAAAGCAAGAAAAAGATTCATGTTTCCCTGCGGACGACCCATACTCATCACGGCTAGCAACTAGTGACACCGTCTTGATTGTGGTTACTTTACGAACATACTTTTTTAGCATCAGATCAATCAAATGGCGCCGTTACCGGGGAAACAGCTGTAATTTTTTTCTTGCTATTCGGGTTGAATTCTTCTTAAATCCATAACATAAAATAATCAAAACCACATCTTGTGTATTTAACGATTATTGTGCGAGTTTTGCAAGTGAATCTGGAGTAATTGGAGCAAGCCAACAGAAAGTTAGAAAATTTCAACGTAGCCCATAAGAGCATAGGGGTGCTCTGAAGAAAACTCGGCAAGAGATTCCTCTATTGTGCGGCGGAACCGCGGTGGAAGCAAGCTATTGGCGGCGGAACCGTCACTCTCTGGTGAATTTGGGCCCCCAAAATCCTCAGGCAACTTCTTCATATCTTTCTCTCTCCTCTAAAGCTCCAATAATCTGATTTTGACTGCAGGATTTTTTGCAAAAAGCGCCGCTCAAAAATCTTTTTGCGTGTTTTGATATTGGTTTGTTTGTGCATATCTTAACCGGACAATAAGGGGCAATAACCCAAATCCAGATTAGGTGGGGATTTCATCACCCTTCCTAAACCCCATAAATCACAAAACGAGCATACTATCACCCTACATTAATTAAAAAATATCTAGACCAAATCTCTAAGGACTGTCACGCTCAATTAGGACAAAGGAGGGTCGTGGGTAATCTATCGCGTATCCGCATTTCTCTTGTGGTGTCTAGGCAAGTGTGACTAAGGAAAGTAGTTACTTAATTAGGCCCGCTATTTTCGGTGATTCGTATAGCAGATACCTCCCACTTACCTGGCACTTATCTGGCCACAAGAGCTATAAAAAGGTGGTAGAGGATTGATCCTGCGACTTGTCCTTTGGAAGTCTAGAAGCGGTTTAGTGACTTGACCTAGGTGACCCTAGTTCTGGGGATTGATTGTGCATGTTTGTGATTTTTTGAGTCAAGCCTTAAGCCCGACACTTTTTCAAAAACAAACCTTTTTAAAAAAAATCGTTCTCACACACACTGCCACGTGTGCTAAACCCGCTTAGTGCATGATCGGCTGGACACGGGATTCTAGTGCCCGTCTTGTCCACGTCTTTGTTATCGACTCCGAAGTCGGTACTTCTTC
Source organism: Agapanthus africanus (assembly GCA_030015575.1). Taxonomy (NCBI): domain Eukaryota; kingdom Viridiplantae; phylum Streptophyta; class Magnoliopsida; order Asparagales; family Amaryllidaceae; genus Agapanthus; species Agapanthus africanus. The sequence continues at coordinate 886,851,475 of JASDDO010000024.1, read as the reverse complement.
GTTTTTTATTTCCCCTCCACCCACCACATCTCCCGAAATGGACGGATCTCCATCGGGATTTCACGATACCACCCTGCTTCCACCCGTAGGTGCGCAGAATCCACCACGCATCTCTCTCCAAGAAAGATGCTACCCCAAACGCGGACCCCTTCCTACTTGTCTTTCTCTTCCACCGACCAAAGGAGCATACATTTTTATAACCAAATTCGAAAACGTATGTGCAATGATGGGCACAACCCAACTTTCTATGGATGCTATACGATTACGTCTTCTCCCTTTTACCTTGTACAATATAGCAGAAAAATGGCTTTAAAGCACTGCCGCACATTCTATCGTCAAATGGGACAAATTCGTTATAGCACTCCTTAAGAAATTTTATCTCAATCACAAAATCGCCCGTGTTCGAAGCGAGATTAACCAGTTTGCCCAACTTCCTAACGAACCATTCTGGAAATGCTATGAGCGGTTTAAGGATCTTCTTGTACAATGCCCCCATCACGGAATTGATAAATGACAACTTTGCCGAATTATATATAAGGGTGTTAATCCTACCACGAAACAGATGCTTGAAACCATTTGTCAATGCCATTTCATGTCAAAAGACGATGGCGAAGCTTGGTAATTTCTGGAAGATCTCGCCGAACAAAGCTCACAATGGGAGAGCGTTAGACCAACGTCATCTTCATCTAGGGCAGGTATCCATCAACTCGATGTTTCCATCGCAGTGAAAGACGAAATGGCCGCGATGCAAAAAAAACTCGAAGCAATCGAGAACAAAGTCTCACCAACCTCCCTAAACCAAGTTACGCTCCCCAAAACTGTGTGTGTTGCTGTTTTGACCCATCATATTTAACGGAAGAATGTCCTTTGAATCCTCCGTCTCAAGGTCATGAACAAACCAATGCTGCTTTTCAGCAACAACCTAGAAATGACTCTTATTCATCCACTTATAATCAGGGATGGAGGAATCACCCTAATTTCGCTTGGAACCAAAACCAATCTCAAAATCAAAATCAGTTCCCAAGCCAAAATAATTATCAAAGGCTTTCTTTACAGCAACAGCAGCCACCACAATAAGGTCAGCACCCCTTTCAACCGCAATCTTTTCAAAACCCGGCCAACAACTTTGCACCTTATAATAATTCTTTCCTAATGGCCGGTACTGATAAAATCTTTGCGCTCGAACGTAATCTAGAAACATTCATTAAACAATCCATGCAAATGACGGCTAATTTAACCTCTTCTATCCAAACATTAGTGCAATACACTGCTTTCCACAGTGAAAGTATAAAATCAATAGAAGCACAACTTGCACAATTAAATACCGCGATGAGCGAGAGAGAGAAAGGATGACTTCCATCTCAACCTCTACCAAATCCCGGACACTCACAAAGCGCGAATATCATCTTTCAAAATCATAATGTGAGTGTCGTAACTACGTTGAGATTGGGAAGAGTGCTGAATAACAATATTGGTAAACAAGTTGTTGAGGATAAATCAGATGAAACCCCGGCTACTACTTCTAATCCTACTTCGTCTAGTCCACCATTTTCTTCCGAGCCTATTCTCCGTTTCCCACTAAGCTCGAACTCTCATCCCACTTTCTTGAAGGAATTACCATCTACAACCATCCCAAATCCAATTTTTGGATCCATTCCATCCCCACAAACTTCTCTTCAAAAGTTGGACCCAACCCTTATTGATAAAGCTCATTTTCCACATAGGTTGAGGACCAACAGACCAAGTCCCCAAATGGAGAAGATTATGGACATTTTAAAGTAAGTTAACATAAATATTCCTCTCCTAGATGCTATCAAACAAGTTCCATCCTATGCGATAATTTTAAAGGACTTGTGCACTAGGAAGAGGAAAACTCAAGTACTTAAAAAGGTTTTCTTAGCGAGTAATATGAGTTCTCTTACCCAATTGGTGCCCACGAAACATAAGGACCCCGGTTGTTCTACAATATCTATAACTATTGGGGGTAAAAATATCAATCGTGCTCTACTCGATTTAGGTGCTAGTGTTAACTTACTTCCATATTTGGTTTATGAGCAATTGGGCATAGGAGAGTTGAAACCTACGCATTGCACTCTTCAGATGTTCGATCGATCTATCACCCAACCTCGGGATGAGCTAGAGGATGTGTTAATCAAAGTCGGGGAATTTATATTGCCTGTGGATTTTATAGTTATAGATACACAGCCTATAGCGAACCCATGGAACCAAATTCCGGTGATTCTAGGTCGACCTTTCCGAGCAACTTCAAACGCGATAATCAATTGTCATAACGGTTCAATGAACCTTTCCTTTGGGAAGATGGCAATTGAGCTTAACATCTACAAGTTAGGAAATCAACCATCAGAACCCTATGCTCATGTATGTTCTGTCGAAAAGATAGCATTCGACAGTTGCGAATTTGATAAGCTTCACGATTTTGATCTCGACGCCACTAGTGCGTTAGGGTTTGATCCTACTGTTTATTATACACGTGAAGACCCTTCTGTCGATAAGTCCACACCTAAGTCCGAACCCTTTGACTTGTCAAATGGTTTAGTCGAGCTATCCGAGTTTCATAACTCCCTTTCCGATGAGATTATCATTCAGAATCTTGAAGAAAGTTTTGAAGATATTTTTGCTGAAGAACTCGCATTCCTAGAAAACATTGGAGTTGTGATGAATCGACCCCACCCAAAGAAGTCGAGCCGCCACCTCTTCTTCTTATCAAGAACAAGGATGCGAGTAGTGCACCATCACCGTTTCGTCTCTACCAACCGAGACGTAAACCCGATCGATTCCGCCTCCTATCTCTCCACTTCTTCACATCTATGATCTTCCACCAACTATGTTGTTTCATCGATAAAATATATGAATGGTTGGTGTTGAATTTTGGTCTTTATAAAGCTTTACATAGACCAATAACCTTACCCCCTTCTTTATAATTTTAAATACTTAAAACTATTTTACTCAAGTTTGGGGAGGGGGAGAAAAATATTTTGGCTCTTGAAAGAAAAACAAAATTTTTAAAATTGTGAGCCAAATATAAGTTTGGGGGAGGATTTCACTGTCGTTAATTCTTGTCCCCGTTACTAACTTTTCCTCCCAAATCTACAAGTTTTAAGCTTAACAGATGACATCAGTGAGGACACTGCTGCAAATAGGTTTGGGAGAGGTTTGTGCTTATTCACTCATCATTTTTTGCATTATACTAAATAAAAGCACACACAAAATTTGATAATGAAAGTTAGAAAATGAAAAATACATATGATAAGAAGGAAAAGTTTAAGAAAATTAGATATTTTATAACGAAGCTAGTAATAGGTAGTCATAAGCTGTTGTCCCAAGAGTTAGTAAGATGAAGGAAATTACTAATCTGATAATAGAATTAAGTCTGATAAATAGTCTATATTCTTGAGTCCAAATATCTGAACGTTGATACCCTACTATACGCACTTGCACACATCTTGAAACTTGGGATAGTAGAGAATACCTTGAAATGCTCTTGTCTAAAAGCCTTAGTATGAAGGAAAATAAATATATAAACAAAAATATAAATGAAAAAATGGTGAAGAAAAATGAACACTGGTTTTGTAATTAGTTAAGGCAGCATAAAAAAATACAGCGAGGGTGCCTTATCACCTAGTGCCTTAGACCAACTGGTTTGGGAGCCACTGCTAAGCCTTAGATGTTGCAAGGCGAGGATATTGTTAATTACGCCTAAAAGAGTGAGCACATTTGGTAATCGGTTGGTTAGTACCTCAAGAAGTATTAACGGTCGCATGAAAAATGTGTGAGCAATTCCATCTATAAAATATTCACCGACTAAAAAGTACTAAGGAAAATGGACAAGAGTATGATAGCTTGAATTGAATTCTCTAAGTGTAGAGATATCTTTTACACACACGTAGGGGTATATGATCGATGTTTGGAAGAAAGGTAGGGAGGAAGACTAAAGGCGAAGTTTTATTGAGGGATGATGTGATTTCTGACATCTTTTCATGACAATTAAGATAGGGCTCATGGCAACTAAAAAGCTAGTGTAGTTTGAAACTCTTATTTTCAAGTTCTTTCTTTTATATGTTCCTTATCTTTGTATGTAACTTTCATCTTCTCTATTTTATTATGGGATTTTATAGGTGTAATCCGCTGAAAACCCTCAGGAGACAACACTCCTCCTACTAGGGACACCTAGAAATTTAAAGGCTTGTTGCACATGCTCAGTGCAATCGTGTTGCCTACGAAAGTGTGCTAGGTTTTTCTTTTTCTTTTTTTCTTCTTCTCTTTAATAACTAGTTTGCTCGGGACGATCAAAATTAAGTTTGGGGGTATTTGATTAGTCTGAATTGCACATTTGAATGATTATTTTACCCACTATTGTTAAATTTTAAAAGGTGTTTATTGTAATTATAGAACATATGAGGGTTTATGCGTAAAAAGTTTATTATCATATGTTTCTACATTATAATTAACATAATGAGGGAAAATACATGCATATAATATTTATATAAAATATTAGTACTTAAAATATGCATATCATATCAAATATTTCTAATCAATATTCTTAAAGATTTAAATCATATAAAATGGTTAGGATAATATCTCAAAATAAATACCAAATACTACTAACAATATGACTTGAGATATTGTTTAGATATTAGCTCAGGTCTGGAATCCAAGAGATCCGAGATGTCGGAATCAAATCTGCCGAAATATTGAAGCAAATCATAAGATCTAGCAACGGCAGAGACTCGGAGTAAGATTTGCAGAACATAGACATCTAAGAGATCTCCACATGTCAACATAAGAGAGACAAAAAAATCCCAAATCCTGATGCTACTATGTAGCCGCGGTTGGGCGGCTAAATAGGCATATACGCGGCAGATCCGCGGCGGCTTTGTGGCCGTTGGATGAGATATTTGGTGGCTTGGATCGTGACTGCATATCTTAACCTATGGAATCTAGGGTTTCTAGTTTCTATGATTATAAAAAGGACCGAGAGCTTCACATCAAAAAGGATCAAACCGAAGAGATCAAGAGGTCCAAAGCGATCCGCGCATCCAGGTGATCATTAGCTAGTCATCTACCTCCAAGAAGAGAGAGAGAGAGAGAGAGCAAGAACTAGGGTTCTTTGTAATCTACTTTCAAAAAGGAGAGTTGTATGAAATAGTTGATTAATAAAGGTAGACCTTAGTTTATTTCTTTTCGTACTTACTTTCTGCACTTACTTTCTGTATCTTAATCATGTTTTCACTCTTCATCCTTTCTTCTAAATCTCAAACCATGAGCGTGTAATTCCTAACTTGCTAGGGTTCGTAGGCTAGAGTAGATCAATGGATGATAAAATCATTTAACTTCTTTTATATATTTTAAAGTCTATAAACTTTAGCAAAATAATTGTTAACATCCTTATCGGACGCGCTACCAATTTATTGCTAGTCATGACCACGATTTGAGATTGATTTAACATTTGTTTTGTTAGGGGTTAGACATGAATAGAGATCAATGCAAGGATAAGGGTTAAGAGTGGGGAAATCCTAGTTTCTTCCAAAAGAACCCTAATCTACATTCATCACTATCGATCTAGTTTTAAACTATTAAAAGATAAAATGAGTCATTTTTAATTATTCATCCATTACTGCTAAGTCCTATGAACCCTACAAGCCTTCTCTTCACAAATCTTATATCCATAACAACAAACAATCACCCTTCCTCTATCAAATCGTCTAAAGTAAGAAAAAGATTCGTGTTTCCCTACGCACGATCCGTACTCATCGCGGATAGCTACTAACGGCACCGTCTTGATTGCGGTTACTTTATGAACACAATTTTTCAGCATCAGATCAATCACATATTAAACACGTGAGTGCCTATATGCAGAGCATATAGGCGCTGCAATCAAACAACTAATAGGATAAATAAACCTCACGTGTTAAACATGTGAGCGACTATATGGTGTTAAACACGTGAGCGCCTATATGCAAAGCATATAGGCGCTGCAATCAAACAACTAATAGGCTAAATAAGCCTCACGTGTTAAACACGTGAGCGCCCATATGCAAGGCATATGGGTGCCAAATCAGAGAAGCTAAATAAGCCTCACGTGTTAAACACATGAGAATACCTCCTTACGTAGAATTAAATTCTACTCGAGAAAGATTCCCTCTGTTAAACAACTTTAACAGATCCAATGGTGATTATGTATAGAATTAAATTCTATTGGGAAGGATATTTTCTGTTAAAGTTGGTGGATTAAAGATCCAATGAGATGGAAAATATTTCCCATATGTTTCTAAACAAAGAAAGATTGTGTTCTGTTAAATCGAGCACTCTTGGATTAAAAATCCAATGGTGATAAAAATGTCACCGTTCAATAGAATTTTATTCTATAAATGAGAGAATATTCCCTCAATCTTGTTAAAATAAGAAAACATATTCTGTAAAACAGAAACACTTGGATCAAAGTTCCAACGGTGGGTAAAATTCCCCAAATCAATTTTGAGTCCAATTAAATCAATTGGAATCTCTCAATGAGAGATTTTCTCAAAATTAATTTAAAAATTTGCCTCCACTATATAAAGGACCCGAGAATTCAAGTCTCATATAGAAAAAAAAACATATAAGCTCCTGCCAAAATACAGTGAACTCTGGAGAGAACAGAGAATTTAATTCTCAAAGAAAGAAGACCTTCCTCCTTCAAAACACTCTAGGTAAATAATAAAAGAGAGATTAAAAGTATCCCTCTTGCCTGGTATAATGGATATAAGGGTTTAACCCTTCATACAAGAACTTAGTTCTTCCTCTTGTTTGAGATTTGCAAAAGCAAATCTCCCCACAAGTTGAGAATTTAATTCTCATCGGCGAGATTCTCTTCTTCAGACTCAAAACTTAAGGAAATGAACTAGGTTAAAAAGAAAAAGAAAGAAAAAGAAAAAGAACATATGTTCTAGGAATTTAATTCCCCCGAAATTAGGGTTTAACCCTACATAAAGAACTTAGTTCTTATAAAAATTAAAAAAAACTTAGTTTTCCAATAAAAACAATAACGATGATCCAAGATCTTCAAAACAGGAATTTTGATGATCATCAATGACTAAAATGTCATTAACAGAGATTAATATCTCTAAAAAAAGAAAACAACAAGAAAAACTTGGCGTCTCACGTGAAACACACGTGAGTAAAATTAGTGCTTAGCACTATTGTAACACCCGAGCCCAGTAATACTATTTCTGGTTCTAGTTGAGTGTTATACATTGCTCATTTCAATTATCCTAATGGTTTGGTGCTTATTGCTAAATTTTAACCGGTTAAGTCATTTTGGCACATAACAAATTTTAACACCTAAAATGAAATTAAAAATATCCATGTTGGCCTACTCGTCGCCACTAGTCGCGTAGTAGCGTCCGCGTGTCGAGATTCCGTCCCGTTCGGTGAAACGGGCAAGTTTGGACGACTACGTGCGCGTGCAAGTGTCCGACTTGGGGGCATGCATTTTAATCACAAAACGCCTCTTTTCAAAATTTGGAACCCGCTTAAAATCCTATAATTTGAATTTGGAACATTTGGGCGCAACCCGGGCGCGATTTGGAAATGTTTCATTTAGCGCCAAAAAGGCCCATTTAATTAATATCATAAAGCTAAAATATATACGAATATATATATTCTTTAACAGTTAAATCGTTTTAAATCCTTTCAAAATCTTTAAAAAAATTCCTTTCTCTTGGGCAGCAAATCACGAGGGATTTAAATCCCTCGTGGGGCCCCCTTTCCCTCTCTATCTCTCTCCGCCTCTCTCTGTCTCCCTCCATTCTCTTTCTCTCTCTCTCTCTAACAACTCTCTCTCTCTCCTCCTATATATATTCATCATGCAGCCGCCTCCTTCTCTTCCCCATCACGAGAAACCTCTCGCAACCCTAACCCTAGCTCCTCGTGCTTGCGCCGCCGACCTCCCCGCGACCTCGCCGTCGCCGCCCTCGCCTCCTCGGCCTTACCGCACCCTCCTCCTCCTTCCTCCGTTCTCTTCCGCGCCTGCACCCAAACCCGACGACATCACCCGGCCGCAGATCTCGCCGTCGACGCCGCCTCCCGTCACCGACGACGCCTGCGACTCCCTCTCTTCCTCCTAGTCCCGACCTCGTCGTCGCCTTCCTCCTCCCCTCGCCGGACCACCACCAGACCCGAGCCCGACCCTAGCACCAATCCCCGGGTCGCCGGAAACGTGCCGTCGACCCTCGTCGACGTCACCCGCGCCACCTCCGACCACATCCTTTCCCCCTCGATCACCAGAGCCGACCGCCACCCTCCTCTACTCGTCGCACCACCCTCTCCAGCGAACCCAGAGGCTGTCCAGCCTTCGCAGCCGCCGTCGCTGCCTCGCCGGCGTTCCAGCGCCGTCGAGCCCGCCGTGGTTGCCCCTGGTGTCTCCCTGTAAGCATTCCTTATCCTTCCTTTTGTGCGAAACCCCTCGCTGGTCGGTTGCTCATGTATATCGCGTTTGCTAACTTTGTTACTTTTGACTTTTGCCGGTTTCCGACCGTGCCGTCTTTTGGACCCGACGCTCCAGCGAAGTACCCTGGTCCGTGTGGTCCCGTTGTTCGCTGTTGGGACTCGATCCGTGGCCCGTGCACCCGTCTCGTGTTTTCTGCCAACTCTGCATCCGTGCTTTCCGGTTTGCGAAACCGTCGAGGCAAGATTTCTTGCTACATGCTACGTTAAACTAATTAAATGCTTGACTCACAAACTTGCTATATTAACTAGTATTGCTACTTATCTCATAGGATGAAATATGATGTATATTACAATACTGCCACCTAAATCGTATTTTGCCACCTAACCTTTATAACAACTACCTGCTAATCATTTTACTATTTAGAGGATAATAGTCGCACACTTATATCCTTATTGCCGGTTGTTATTAATATTGTTTTACCCTGTGATTATTGCACTCCAAGGGTGCTTGAACCTGTTATAAGAGAATACAAAGCATCACTGTGTTTACCTGGAATAATATTGTTATTTACTGTTCCTGCTGTTGTTCCTTACTCGTTACTATACCTGTTATCAGCATACATTTGATTGCATTACATATTGACCGATCTTGATACACCTGACACATGTACTGATACACCGGACATGACACCCTGTACATATCGACTCAACCTGTTGAAACGTGACCTGACCTGTTACCTGATTTCATGCCTAATGCCGACAAACCTGACCATTCCTGCTGTCTATCCAGACAGACCTACTTTTACCTGATGTTGTGTTGGCATTAGTCCTTGACTACTGAATACCTGACCTGACATACATAACTTGGGGGTATGGGGAAATCAAAGGTGAAACCGACTTGTAACTCAACAGTTCGATACTTTTTCTGATCAGTCTTACGGGCTTGGCCAGTCCGGGAGTGATGATGCTGACATCACTCATCCATCCTACTACCTATTACTGCTTAGCGGCACGTCTCGGATTCAGCCCCGAGGACCTTGACCGTGGTCCCGGGCACGCACGGGATACTATTGAGTTACATCGACGATTCATCAATTGATTTCAAAGACTATAGAGTAGAAACTTGATAGGACAGTTTAGTCACCATTGCACATTACCCTGCTCTGTTATTTCTTAGTACTGCTTTATTCATGTTCATACCTGCATTGCTTATTACCATGTTTATATTATATTATTTGATGACATGACGCGCTGACGTCTGGGTTTTGCATGGCCCAGATTCCTTACCACTATCGACGACCGAGCAGGAGTACTTCAGCCAGCAGGCTGAACTGTGAGTTCCTTAGGGTTTAGTTTATTTATTTCATTTCATTTCCAGATGTGAGCCCGCATTATGGGACGTACTGTCTATTTATTGTATTGGATCATTTGCTTCCGCACTTATTGTTTATTGATTCTTGGTATTTTGGATTTGGACATGTATTAGATTAGTTTATTATTTGTTCTTGATATCTCTACAACCGTAATGTGACTGTGGATGGATTTTTCCTACCCACAGGTAGCATGGTTGGCTATGTCACGTGCCCAATCTTGCGTACTCTGGGAAGCGGGGCGTGACATGGTTCTTTTGGTATCAGAGCCATAGGTTAGTTGGGTTGATTCTTTTGTAGTTGGGTATTGTACCCGATACACGAATCAGAATACCCGTGATTAGGAAACATGTCCTGCCACCTTGACCGTTTTACCATTCTTGAATCACATTCTTCCGGATTATATCTTTTACAACATGCAAACTTACTTTGCATGTCGACTCGAAAACCTGATTTCTTGTTATCCCTAGGACTTGGGCGACTTGGGTGGAGTTAAGTGATTGCGGCTATGATACCGCGGCATAGCTACAATGCGGTACTCTATTTAAGTATCTTGGAGTTCTAGCCTTAATCCATATTCAGAATCTATCATCATGCTAATGTTGGGTATTTTGAGTTCAGGATTATGACAGGTAAGAGGTTGAAGACGTACCGGAGGCATGTGAACGAAGCCGCCATGCTTGGAGTGATAAGAGAAATGTTGGAAATCAAAGAGACAGACTGAGCTGATCCAGCAATAGCAGATTCGTTTCAAGAGGGTTTGCAGATCGTTCAGCAGTCTGTAAACAACGATGGAACTAGACCAGTTAGCCGAGTAGGGACCGTGGCAGATTTCAGACGTTTGGGTCCTACTACTTTCACTGTTCTGGAGGAGCCGTTGCCAGCCGAGCCGTGGCTAGTGACACGGAGAATTTGCTGATTGCGACACAGATTCCAGAGGACAAAGGAGTTGATGTGGTGCGCATTCAGTTAGTGGATTACGCCCGAGAGTGATGGCTTGTGGAGGAGACCCGCTTGCCCAAGCCGATCAGTTGGGCGAAGTTTTTCTAAGAACCCCCTGGAGAAGTTCTTCCCGCAGACTGCGCGGGGGAAAGGGAAGAAATTTATCGGACTAAGGCAGAATGGAGCAACCGTGGACGTGCATGCAGCGGAGTGGACGAGACTCAGTAGTCTCGCTGGACCTTTCACGGCCAACGATGCAGACAGCAGTTGCGGTAAGGAAGCAGTTCTGTCGGGCCAGTCGAGTTTAGGGCTAGGCCGACAAACAGTGTTCTTGCAGCTATGGAAGTTGATAGTAATGAAAAGCCGGCAGTTGTTCGCGACTTTGTGGATGTGTTTGAAGATATATCAGGCTTACCGCCGAAGCGAGATGTGGAGTTTGCGTTTGACCTTATTCCTGGTGCAGCGCCAGTATCAAAATCTTATTATCCGATGGCACCGGTGGAATTGGAAGAAGTTAAGAAACAAGCTGGTGAATTACTCGAGAAGGGATGGATTCGAAGCAGCAACTCACCTTGGGGAGCTCCAGTTCTTTTAGTAAAGAAGAAGGATGGCACGAGAAGGATGTGCATTGATTATCGGGAATTGAACCGGGTGACTATTAAGAACAAGTACCCGATCCCTCGCATTGGAGAACTTTTTGAGCAGCTTAGTGGCGCGAGGGTATTCTCGAAACTGGATTTGCGATCAGGATATCATCAGGGCCGAGTAAAAGCAGAAGACATTTGCAAGACGGCATTTCGAACTCGATATGGACATTTCGAGTATCTAGTGATGCCCTTCGGAGTAACGAATGCGCCGGCAATATTCATGGATTTGATGAACAGGGTCTTTTCACCATACCTGGACCAGTTTATTGTGGCATTCATTGATGATATTCTGGTACACTCGAAGAGTCCGGAGGAGCATGCTGAGCATTTAAAGATCGCACTGCAGACTCTGAGACAGGAAAAATTGTTTGCGAAGATGAGTAAGTGCGAATTCTGGCTGGAAGAAGTGAAGTTTCTGGGGCATGTCGTGTCGGGCGATGGAATCGCCGTTGATCCCGAGAAGATTGCAGCAGTTCGAGATTGGCCAACTCCAAAGAATGTTGCGGAGATAAGAAGTTTTCTTGGACTCGCCGGATACTACAGAAGATTTGTGGAGAACTTCGCTCGTTTAGCTGAGCCGTTAACCAAGCTTACGCGCAAGGAGGTACCGTTTGTTTGGACGGAGGGATGTGCATTGTCCTTCGAGACGTTGAAGCAGAAGTTGATAACCGCCCCTATCCTAACCGTACCGGATAATTCAGGAGGACTGGTGATTCACAGCGACGCATCTGGAAAAGGATTGGGATGTGTTTTGATGCAGAATGGGAAAGTTGTCGCTTACGCATCGAGACAACTGAAGACTCATGAGAAGAATTATCCGACTCATGACTTGGAGCTTGCAGCCGTGATCTTCGCCCTGAAGATTTGGAGACACTACCTTTTGGGCGAGAGAGTCGAAGTCTTTACAGATCACAAGAGTTTGAAGTATGTATTCACTCAGAAGGAGTTGAACATGAGGCAACGCAGATGGTTGGAGCTGATGGCCGACTACGACCTTGATCTTAAGTACCATCCGGGAAAAGTTAACGTTGTGCCAGATGCGCTAAGTCGGTTACCAGCAATTCAGATATTGACTGCACAGAGGGAGATCATTGCGGATTTTCGGAGATTCGACTTGGAGGTTGTGCTACCACATGCTACGGGGCAATTGATGCAATTGCAAGTGCAATCGTCCTTAATTGAGAAGATTAAAGCGTCGCAATTGCAGGATCCTAGACTACAAAAGTTTCGAGAGCAGGTTGAAGCCGGACTACGAACCGATTTACTGATCCACGAAGATGGTTCGTTGAGATATGGTAGCCGTGTGTGTGTGCCAAAAGGGGATGTGCGTGAAGAGCTTATGAAGGAGGCACACAGTTCAGCCTGCTCTGTACATCCAGGAGGGACAAAGATGTACCGAGATATTCGACAGCACTTCTGGTGGGAAGGTATGAAACGGGAAATTGCTCGTTTCGTGGCTAAGTGCTTGGTGTGTCAGCAAGTCAAGGCTGAACACCAAAGGGTTGCTGGTTTGTTGCAACCACTTCCGATTCCTCAGTGGAAGTGGGAACATATAACCATGGATTTCGTGACGGCTTTACCGCGGAGTCCAAAGGGCAACAATGCAGTATGGGTGATTGTCGATCGGTTGACCAAGGCGGCTCACTTTATTCCTTTTTGGGTTGGTCAATCGACAGAGACTTTGGCAGAACGGTACATGCAGGAGATTGTAAGACTGCATGGAGTACCGGTAAGCATCGTGTCCGATCGGGACACTCGGTTCTTGTCGCACTTCTGGAGGAGTTTACAAGAAAGTTTGGGGACTCGATTGAAGTTTAGCACAGCTTATCATCCTCAGACTGATGGACAATCGGAGAGAACGATCCAGACCCTTGAAGATATGTTGAGGGCTTGCATGTTGGACTTCAAAGGTTCTTGGGAGGATCATCTACACCTGGTGGAGTTTTCGTACAACAATAGCTTCCAAGCGACTATTCAGATGGCTCTGTTTGAAGCGTTGTATGCTCGTAAGTGTCGTTCACCTGTTTGGTGGGATGATGTTGGTGAACGAAGGTTACTAGGACCAGATTTGGTGGTACAGACAGTCGAGAAGGTGAATACAATCAGGAAGCATATGAAGACAGCTCAAGACAGACAGAAGAGTTGGGCCGACACGTCAAGAAGACCTCTAGAGTTCGCCGTGGGTGATTTGGTATTCCTGAAGATATCACCGACTAGAGGGGTGATTCGCTTTGGGAGTCGGGGAAAGCTTAGTCCTCGATTCGTTGGACCCTTCGAGATATTGGAGCGTGTTGGAGAGGTAGCGTACCGTTTGGCGTTACCATAGTCATTGGCAGGAGTGCACGATGTGTTTCATGTGTCTCAACTACGGAGGTATGTTCGTGATGAGACTCACGTTTTGGATCATTCGGAGTTGACCGTACGGGAGGACCTAACTTTTGAGGAGCGACCAGTTGAAATCAAGGATCGAAGAGAAAAGGTTCTTAAGAACAAGGTTATCCCTCTTGTGCTAGTTTCTTGGGGTTATCGATCGCATGGAGAATCCACTTGGGAGCGAGAAGACGAGATCCGGCAGAAATTCCCTCACCTTTTCCAGTAGTTAGCTATCTGGTATTCTTGGAATTTCGAGGACGAAATTCTTTTTGTAGTTGGGTATGATGTAACACCCGAGCCCAATAATACTATTTCTGGTTCTAGTTGAGTGTTATACATTGCTCATTTCAATTATCCTAATGGTTTGGTGCTTATTGCTAAATTTTAACCGGTTAAGTCATTTTGGCACATAACAAATTTTAACACCTAAAATGAAATTAAAAATATCCATGTTGGCCTACTCGTCGCCACTAGTCGCGTAGTAGCGTCCGCGTGTCGAGATTCCGTCCCGTTCGGTGAAACGGGCAAGTTTGGACGACTACGTGCGCGTGCAAGTGTCCGACTTGGGGGCATGCATTTTAATCACAAAACGCCTCTTTTCAAAATTTGGAACCCGCTTAAAATCCTATAATTTGAATTTGGAACATTTGGGCGCAACCCGGGCGCGATTTGGAAATGTTTCATTTAGCGCCAAAAAGGCCCATTTAATTAATATCATAAAGATAAAATATATACGAATATATATATTCTTTAACAGTTAAATCGTTTTAAATCCTTTCAAAATCTTTTTAAAAAAATTCCTTTCTCTTGGGCAGCCAATCACGAGGGATTTAAATCCCTCGTGGGCCCCCCTTTCCCTCTCTATCTCTCTCCGCCTCTCTCTGTCTCTCTCCATTCTCTTTCTCTCTCTCTCTCTAACAACTCTCTCTCCTCCTATATATATTCATCATGCAGCCGCCTCCTTCTCTTCCCCATCATGAGAAACCTCTCGCAACCCTAACCCTAGCTCCTCGTGCTTGCGCCGCCGACCTCGCCGTCGCCGCCCTCGCCTCCTCGGCCTTACCGCACCCTCCTCCTCCTTCCTCCGTTCTCTTCCGCGCCTGCACCCAAACCCGACGACATCACCCGGCCGCAGATCTCGCCGTCGACGCCGCCTCCCGTCACCGACGACGCCTGCGACTCCCTCTCTTCCTCCTCGTCCCGACCTCGTCGTCGCCTTCCTCCTCCCCTCGCCGGACCACCACCAGACCCGAGCCCGACCCTAGCACCAATCCCCGGGTCGCCGGAAACGTGCCGTCGACCCTCGTCGACGTCACCCGCGCCACCTCCGACCACCTCCTTTCCCCCTCGATCACCAGAGCCGACCGCCACCCTCCTCTACTCGTCGCACCACCCTCTCCAGCGAACCCAGAGGCTGTCCAGCCTTCGCAGCCGCCGTCGCTGCCTCGCCGGCGTTCCAGCGCCGTCGAGCCCGCCGTGGTTGCCCCTGGTGTCTCCCTGTAAGCATTCCTTATCCTTCCTTTTGTGCGAAACCCCTCGCTGGTCGGTTGCTCATGTATATCGCGTTTGCTAACTTTGTTACTTTTGACTTTTGCCGGTTTCCGACCGTGCCATCTTTTGGACCTGACGCTCCAGCGAAGTACCCTGGTCCGTGTGGTCCCGTTGTTCGCTGTTGGGACTCGATCCGTGGCCCGTGCACCCGTCTCGTGTTTTCTGCCAACTCTGCATCCGTGCTTTCCGGTTTGCGAAACCGTCGAGGCAAGATTTCTTGCTACATGCTACGTTAAACTAATTAAATGCTTGACTCACAAACTTGCTATATTAACTAGTATTGCTACTTATCTCATAGGATGAAATATGATGTATATTATAATACTGCCACCTAAATCATATTTTGCCACCTAACCTTTATAACAACTACCTGCTAATCATTTTACTATTTAGAGGATAATAGTCGCACACTTATATCCTTATTGCCGGTTGTTATTAATATTGTTTTACCCTGTGATTATTGCACTCCAAGGGTGCTTGAACCTGTTATAAGAGAATACAAAGCATCACTGTGTTTACCTGGAATAATATTGTTATTTACTGTTCCTGCTGTTGTTCCTTACTCGTTACTATACCTGTTATCAGCATACATTTGATTGCATTACATATTGACCGATCTTGATACACCTGACACATGTACTGATACACCGGACATGACACCCTGTACATATCGACTCAACCTGTTGAAACGTGACCTGACATGTTACCTGATTTCATGCCTAATGCCGACAAACCTGACCATTCCTGCTGTCTATCCAGACAGACCTACTTTTACCTGATGTTGTGTTGGCATTAGTCCTTGACTACTGAATACCTGACCTGACATACATAACTTGGGGGTATGGGGAAATCAAAGGTGAAACCGACTTGTAACTCAACAGTTCGATACTTGTTCTGATCAGTCTTACGGGCTTGGCCAGTCCGGGAGTGATGATGCTGACATCACTCATCCATCCTACTACCTATTACTACTTAGCGGCACGTCTCGGATTCAGCCCCGAGGACCTTGACCGTGGTCCCGGGCACGCACGGGATACTATTGAGTTACATCGACGATTCATCAATTGATTTCAAAGACTATAGAGTAGAAACTTGATAGGACAGTTTAGTCACCATTGCACATTACCCTGCTCTGTTATTTCTTAGTACTGCTTTATTCATGTTCATACCTGCATTGCTTATTACCATGTTTATATTATATTATTTGATGACATGACGCGCTGACGTCTGGGTTTTGCATGGCCCAGATTCCTTACCACTATCGACGACCGAGCAGGAGTACTTCAGCCAGCAGGCTGAACTGTGAGTTCCTTAGGGTTTAGTTTATTTATTTCATTTCATTTCCAGATGTGAGCCCGCATTATGGGACGTACTGTCTATTTATTGTATTGGATCATTTGCTTCCGCACTTATTGTTTATTGATTCTTGGTATTATGGATTTGGACATGTATTAGATTAGTTTATTATTTGTTCTTGATATCTCTACAACCGTAATGTGACTGTAGATGGATTTTTCCTACCCACAGGTAGCATGGTTGGCTATGTCACGTGCCCAATCTTGCGTACTCTGGGAAGCGGGGCGTGACAACTATTATAGTGCCTCACGTGTTTCCCATGTGAGTGCCTAAAACAAACAAAAGAAGCTAAAACGTCCCATGTGTTTCCCACGTCAGCGTCCAAAAACAAAAAAAAACTTATTTATGTGGATTAGGCAGCCACCAAATAAAGCAACCCAACACCCTAAAATTAAAGCAATCACGTGAAATACACGTGAAACAAAAAAAGAGAGGCTGAATGCCTCACGTGCTTCACACGCGAGCGCCAGAGATCTAACCAAATGCTTAGAACTTCTATACAGAGAATAAGGGGGTGAGCAAACAAAACCTGAAATCAATACCCATCACTCACGTGCTTCCCACATGAGTGCCATGCAAAGTGCTTAGCACTCTATATTCGGTCAAAATGACTAAAGTGCTTAGCACTGATTGGGCAGCGCCCATATTGAGCACCTCACATGTTTCACACGTGAGCGCTAAAGAAGATTAGTGCTTAGCACTATAGTAGCACCTCACGTGAGAAACACGTCAGTGCCAGAAAAGATTAGTGCTCAGCACTATTCCAGAGCCCCACGTGAAATACACGTAAGCGCTGCATATATTAGTGTTTAACACTACTGGGTAGTATAGAAACACAATCTCAGCCCAAATGGGCTAAATTTCCTGAGGTTAAACCTCTTTAATTTTAATTAACCGAGCCCATATTGCTCATGATTTCCAAAACTAATCTTAGTCTCAAACATGACTAATGATCTCTCATTGATGATATCCAAAATGATATTCTTCCTATATCTCCTAAAGTAATCTTAGTCTCAAATATAACTAACGATTCTTAGGACCACCGCAACCTTTTTTTCCCTCAAATACGGGATTTGGTTCAAGGGTACATCTTTCCACACCTCTGATATATGTCGTTGTAATTCCTCAACGTTTTCAGAGAGGTGGCGGGTCCCGACAACCAACAACTCCTTTCGTCATACATTGATGCACTTCCAAATTGACGTGCATACCGCAAATCGGATCGCGTCCCAAATTGGGCGCATTCCATATCACCATCGTCCACTCCTCCGTGTAACAAATACACGTGCGTGCAAAATGAATGATGGACCGAAATGTCTTTAAACTAACATTCGTCCCCAAATCGGGAATGTTGGACCTGTTGGATATATGTATGCCCTAGAGGCCATTATATGTATAGTGGATGCTTGGACACACACAGACACACATACACACACACACACACACACATATATACAGATGATTTTCTTACTCGACATGATAGTATGCTATCTGGTTTACTTTATTTTGACATGTTCATTTGATCATGCATCTTACTTATTTGGTACATGTTGATTTTCTTACTCGACATGATAGCCCTTAGGATATTTGCTTGACTACTGTGACTATGATGCGGATCATACTAGTGGGACACGTGTAGTTTATGAGCATATCCTTGAACTGTTCCTAGTCGTGGGTATATCGAGACGGGGCATCGATATTCCAGAGTAGAGTAGCGTATACCATTCTTGTCCCATATGATGGGCGATGGATGATCCCATATCCATCTGGTGTGCTGACACCAAAGATTGTATGCGAGTGCTCAGTGGAGACTGGGTACACTGAACGGACTCACCGAGAACTCCTATGTGGTATTATATCTATCGTCGGATAGCAGTTCTCAGGTGACACTGGTACAGGTTAGTCTGTAGACCCGAGATCGTCATAGAGTCTTGTGTGTCCTCCCACTGTACTTTGATCTCTACCCTACCACGGCTCTACTGAGTCGTGCAAATAGGTGGATTTTGGGTACAGTCCTGAGGTACATGGAGGCAATGAGCGATAGGAGGGGTTTCGTCTCTCCCGGTATTGGGGGTTGATGTTGCGCTATGCTCAATTGGCTATAATAGGAAGTCCCTGACCAGGGCTGCTGAGATTTACTGATAAGTGTTATCAGTAGTTTCTCGATCTGTTATGAGCCATACACCGGCATGACTTATTGAGTTATTAGGGTCAACTATACCATCCCTAGACTCGATATGCAGCATATCTGACGAAGAGACCGGACTATACGGTAAATGTTGCCAGTTGGCTCGACAGAAATTTTTGACAGTTTCGCTTTTTTTTCTTCTGATCGCTCAATGCCCGGGTGGCCGTTACGTTTAGCTGACCGCTTGCTGCTTGTAGATGTTTGATATGATCATCACCTACTGCCGGCGTATTGACGAGTCTTAGAGTCCCACACAGGAGTTTTCTAGCTCAGGCGAAACGATGTGGTGTGCATATGAGATATGTGCGGGGACCCGATTAAATGCATGTATGAGATACCGTATATTAATCGGGCGTTTTTCTATTGGTCGGGTCATATGTGATATGACTGGTTTGTTAAATTAAGTGTTGATTTAATATTGGCTTTAGCTCAATTCTTTATTAAACCCTTTTCTATATTGATGTATGCATGCATGTATGCCCATGTTGATGTGTATGGACACATACATGCATACATGGTGTCATGGTTGTTGATACATGAGAGATGGCAATGCAAGACTCACATGGTTCATTTATATATAGATATATATTTGTTTTGAGAAAAAGAAATAAAAATGGGATTAAATCATGGTTGAAAATATTCCACGCTCTTCTATACTTGACCTAATTTAAACCATGGTTTAATTCTCATTTGGCTTTTGACTCAACACTAAAATATCTAGATATTTATTAACCACAGTTTGGCATGAGACATATATCTTTGTTATTTATTTTCTATGCTCATTATTATTGAGAATTATCATTATCTCTTGAGCAAAAAGCATTTGCTATCTCCTTCTTCTTCCTCCAAGCTCTCTTAAGATTTCTAGTGAGTGAGGTTCATAAAAAGAAAAGGTTTTGAATAGAGAATACAAACCACATCACCATTCTACACTACTCTAGCCCATTAGTGTAAAGTGTTTGCTTCATCTTCATTCTTGATCAAGTGAAGCAAGGAGCTTTGTGCAAAGGAACTTCGGGTGGATCACCGTAGACTAGGAAGGTTTCTAGCGATCCGTTTCAAACTCTCAAAAGTCCAAGGAGTCACTATGGGAAGTCTACAAAGGTTGTATTACTAATCCTTTAGTGTAAGTTACCTCTAGTATGTGATGCTTATTTATTGTTATCCTAAAATTCTAGTTAAGATTCATGGTTAGATTGTTTAGCACCTCCCCAAATTTTTATTGTGGCATGTATGATGCTAGAAAACCCTAGGCATGGTGCTAAGGAATCCCAACAGGACCGAAATGTCCTTAAACTAACATTCGTCCCTAAAACAGGAATGTTGGACCAAGATGTTCTTAAAATAACATTCATCCCCAAAATGGGAATGTTGGACCGAAATGTCCCTAAACTAATATTCGCCTCAAACATGGTGATAATGGACCGAAATGTCCCTAAACTAATATTCGCCTCAAACGTGGTGATAATGGACCGAAATGTCCTTAAACTAATATTCGTCCCTAAAACGGGAATGTTGGACCGAAATGTCCCTAATCTAATGTTCGCTTCAAACATGGCGATAATGGACCATGATGTCCTTAAACTAAAATAATTGGGCCTAAATACTCATATGTTTTAAGTCGATCTTAATCTCAAACTAGATTAACGGTCCTTAAATAAACCCAAGTCCAAATCTAAAATATACGGATTTGGACTAATCCGCGCCCTATGGACGACGACATAAAGTAGTCTTCGTATACAGTCCATGGGCAACCCAAAATAAAACAAACACGACACGACACGAAGTGAACCACTGGAGCTGGAGAAAGTGGTTATCGCAATGCGGTAATGTAATTAACTGCATGGGCTTGCGCCTACAGGGAAAAGCGTCCCCACAATCAAAAAAACCCTCACAAATGAGGGGGAATCTGATGAAATCTGCTACAACGGTCACATCTGTCCAAACCTCCGATATATGGTGCCATAAATCAACTTGGTATCTTCGAAAAGGTGGATGGAGAAGTCCAAATTGCATCTGCTCCCAAATTCAGGCAAGACGTTCAATCCCAGTTCGTCTCTGTTTTCGGCGGTGAACAATTATATTTCGATGTCCTTCTCGGCATGGATTGGTTGGCCGCTTGTCATGCGTGTGTGATCACCACAAAAAAGCGGTCAGATTCAGTTTTCCCGGTGAGCCAGTTTTAGTTATGCTGGGGGACCGTAGTACTGCCCCTGGCAATTTGATTTCTGCCCTTTATGCTAGTCGGATTTTGAGGAAAGAATGTCAGGGATTCTTAGCTTATATTCGAGATGCTGGAGTTACAGAGGTTCCGTTGGACCAGATTCCAATTGTGCAAGAATTCCCCGATATGTTTCCTGATGAGTTACTAGGGTTGCTGCCAGAGCGCGATATTGAGTTCTGCATTGACTTGATCCGCAGTGTAACGACTCTAATTTCACTGTACCAAATTTTTTTAAAGTTAATGTACAGAATGGAGTTTGCTAACCTGAGTACAAATTATAAATTAAATTTGTTTAAGAACAGCAAGAAAGCACTTGTAGCTCACTGGTAAAGCCTTGCACTGCTATGACATAGCCCCTGTGTTCGAATCCTATCAGCCACATATTATTTTTCTGATTTTTATTTTAAACTTTTTGGAAGCCCAAAAGTTTACATGTGCAATACACGTAAGAAATGAAAAGACAGAAAAATAAACATGTGCTCAATGTTGTATGAACAGCCGAGGACACGTGGCAACAATCCAAACCCTCACCCCTTCAACTCGACCGGCGAGAATTGCTTATTGGCCGGCACCGCCGGGCCCCACCGTAAGGAATGACCCCGTTCTCTGCACACTAAAACCCTTGGACTCCCCCACTACCCCTGTTCTGTTTGTTTTTCCTGCATTTATCCAGAGAGTTTAAATTCACCATTTAATCCTATTTTTAATGCATTTTTAATTCTCTCTTCAATTCCAAAACCCTAATTTTATCCTATAAATACAACCCCATACCCTATCCCTCTTCATTTTGAAATCTCTTGTCAAAAATTCTCAAAATTTCCAAAGTCAATGAAGAGTACAAGTGGAGTTAGCCCAATGTCATTTTCCGGCGAGGATTCGAGACGTTTCCGGCGACCCCGCGACTCCACGAAGCTACCAATTTCTTTCTATACCTCTTCTCTAATCTTCTAGCAAGTAAGTCCCATCTCTCTTCTTCTCTTCCCACCTTAAAATGATCTCTTTTCAAAACATGTCGGTAAGTGGAGTTATACCGGTTTTTGTTTCTAAAACTTTGAAAACTATAATTTTTTCTTAATAACCACTCGTCCATATCACTATACTTTGCTTGTTAATCATTAACTAATGTTTTGAAACAAGTTTCACTTTAAAACTCTATGTAAAACAACTTTATTTAAGTTTTTACAGTTAAATACCATGAAGTTTACATACGACATCTTTTAATACTTTTGCTTAGCATACCTTTAGAAAATCTCATGAGGTAATGACCTATATCACACATACACACATCTTGACATAGCACGATTCTCTTGAAACCAATATCTTGTGGCAAAATACGACTTTTCAATAAAATACCTCGAACTATAAAAACATGTTTTCTTGAAAATAGTATTATTTAAATTCCTTGCGATTATACCTCTACAACCCATTTCGGGGAATCCTCTATTGGATGGTACGGATTATCGCACATCCACGGGCTAGTAGGGCGAGATGCAGACCTCCTCACGGAACATACGATCTCGATGGAATTTTAATACAATTTTTACGAAAAACAAGAATTTCTATTTAATAATAATAATAAAAATTTAATAATTATATAAATATTATTAAACCATCTATTTTTAATATTTAATAAAATTCCATGTTTTCTAGAATATAAAAGAATTACAAGTTTCATGAAAATACCATCAAGAATCAATACAAGTTAAACTTTACATTAAAATACCTTGAACTATTCAAGTTATATATATATTCACTAACATACCTCATTCTATAAAATTTACATCCATGAAAACCCTATAGAACATAAATAAATACTTGAGGTTTATTTTGAAAGTATATAAAAAATATTTTTTCATAAAAACCTCTCAAATTATATTAAATTATATTAAGGACCCTAGTAAATATAGGTTTAAGCGAGACCAATTCTCTTGAGCCTCAGGGAGCCGGAGAAAGTGGGTGCTTGCCTATTTAAGGTAGAAAACTAAAACTGGGTTATCAATGGTAATTTTCTTAGAAAAAGACACAAATCCTGTCGTCCATGTGCAGCAGTTACCGATAACACCAGAACCTAATTCAGAATCCAAATCTGTTTAAGTGTCTGACTCAATCTAAGTCTCAGTCTAATCTGAATACAATCTAAACATGAATCCAATCATAACTCCAATCCAACATGAATCCAATATATACTTGAACCTGAACATGAATACCGAACAATACGAACATGCAACATGAATTGATTTAATCGAACCATGGCTATATATTGAACTTGATTACATGACTATCATTTACCTCCTGAATCCATTTACATGAACAACTTATACCATGGTCTCGGCAAGTCTGATAACTACAAATCAATACAATCAATATTATATACATTACGGGGTTTTAACGGGGTATATTGGTACGGAATGTGTTTAAAGTGCCACGATGATGGACACTAAAAGACACCTACATGAACATCCGTGCCGTTGTCCCATGGGTTTTGACGAGGCCTTGTACTTTCCGTTTCCCATAGTCCACAGGATAGTTGGACTCCTCTCGTATACACTGATACATTCTGTACCAAGTTACAAATAACTACGTTAACATAATAAACACATAATTTATCTATTCCATGCTCTTTACCTGTCTATTTCTATTCTATCTCTTGGGATTTACCGAGCGCTAGTTCGCTGACGACATTCATGTCTCTTCTTTCTTTGGAATGTTGTCAGGAGGACCCGACTCTCAGGAGATCGAGCCCAGCCAGAACGATCTGGAGTAGTTTACAGAGGAGTCAGAGTTCTAGTTCCTACTTGTACTTACTTTTCTTTTAGTTCATATGCCATTGTTTAGGCATCACTTTCTTTCATTGTACTTTACTTTTCAGTTGTATATAAAGAATGGTTATCAATAAAAAAAAGTTGTTGTTTTATTACATATCTTTTCATTCTTGTGCTATTTATTTATATTGCTTATTTACGCTTAGCGTGTTTACTTCTGAGTAAATACGTCGCGGCCCACCACGTCTCCTTCCCTGTACACCGGGAAGTGGGGCGTGACAGGTTTTGTTGGCAGCCCATGCATGTCAATTCTGCATGGAAACCTAAATAATATATCACAAGAATTATAATAATCAACAACTGTACTTTCTTTAAATTTCAATTCTTTGAATTTATCCTAACCCTATTTTTTCTCTCAAGGTTATGGATTCCCCGAACAACACGAGCACCAACGTGAATGGAAACACTCCACCTCCTCTACCACCACCACTTACCGTAGCGGCTCCTATCAACGAGAAGACGGTATTGCTTGAGGCAATCAAGAGCCTTTGGGAGGGACGGCAACAGCAGACTGCTATCCTATTGTACCACCCAGAAGCTGAGGCACCCGGTGTGAAACAATTCCAAGCACTGCACCCTAAATAATTCTCTGGGAAAGAGAGCCCCCTGGAGGCAGAGGAATGGGCTCAGTACATCGAAGACGATCTGGCAGCAGCACAAGTGCCAGAGATTGCTTGGGTGAGAGTTGTGAAGCTGCAACTCACTGATAACGCCATAGTATGGTGGAAGGCTGAAGAAGCCGACTTGCCCAGCCGATCGAATGGAAGACATTTCGCGATATGTTCGACACGAAATATTTTCCTGAGACTTCCTGTTTTGACATGGAGCAGCAATTTATCCACCTGCAATAAGGCTCTATGTGGAGCAAATCTATGGATGAGTATGATACTGAGTTCACCATGCTTAGCAGGTAAGATATGTCTCAAATATTCAATTTCCTAATATCACATACTACACTGCTAACACAAGACCGTAACAGGTTCGCGGCACATCTCATACCGACTGCTGAGATCAAAACACGACGATTTCAGTAAGGGTTGGACCCGGAAATCCAAGCTGCATTAGCTACAGGGGATATCCCAACCCACGATCTTGCTCTGAAGGCTGCCCAAAGATATGAGGCAGTTGTGAAGAAGAAGGGAGGACCTCAATCTGCCAGTGTGAAGCGCCCTGCAACTCAGATAGCAGGAGGAGCCTCTTCTAGGCCACTGTTTGTACCCAGGAGATCAGGAGTAACTTTTAACTGGCCCAGTTCAGACTTTTGCTTCTACTGCAAAAGATATGGACACCTGGAGAAGGACTGTAGGTGTGCAAACGGCCCGTGCTTAATCTGTGGCTCATCCACACATGATATTGTAGCTTGTCCTCGCAGACACAACCCACATCTAGCTCCCCGACCAGCACTCACTTTTCCGCAGCGGTCAGCTATCCAGGCACCTACACCTCGTCTTGCTCTCCCAGCTCCACCTCCTCGTGGACCTCCTGCACAGCCTCCTTGTCAGTTCCATCAGGAACAAAGGAACCTACCTCAAGGACAGATGAACGGACAGAGAAATGTGCATCCAGTAAGGAGGAATGTACCTAGGCGTCAGGCTTTCATAATGACTGTGGAAGAAGCTGAAGCCACTGGCTAAGTCATCACTGGTAACTCCCACTCTTTCAAAATCTTTTCAATCTTCATATACATCAATATATATCTTTTCCTATACTTAAACATATTCCACACAACTTAGGTACAATCTTAGTAGCCCCACTACCTACCTTAGCACAAGGTCACTTTCTGGCGAGGATTCGAGACATTTCCGACGACCCCGCGACTACACGAAGCTACCAATTTCTTCCTATACCTCTCCTCTAATCTTCTAGCAAGTAATTCTCATCTCTCTTCTCCTCTTCCTACCTTAAAATGATCTCTTTTCAAAACATATCGGTAAGTGGAGTTATACCGGTTTTTGTTTCCAAAACATTAAAAACTACAATTTTTTTCATAATAACCACTCATCCATATCACTATACTTTGCTTGTTAATCATTAACTAATGTTTTGAAACAAGTTTCACTTTAAAACTCCATGTAAAACAACTTTATTTAAGCTTTTACAGTCAAATACCATGAAGTTTACATACGACATCTTTTAATACTTTTGCTTAGCATACCTTTAGAAAACCTCACGAGGTAATGACCTAGCTCTCACATACACACATCTTGACATAGCACGATTCTCTTGAAACCAATATCTTGTGGCAAAATACGACTTTTCAATAAAATACCTCGAACTATAAAAACCCGTTTTCTTGAAAATAGTATTATTTAAATTCCTTGCGATTATGCCTCTACAACCCATTTCGGGGAACCCGCTATTGGATGGTGCGGATTATCGCACATCCATGGGCCAGTAGGGCGAGATGCAGACCTCCTCACGGAGCATACGATCTCGATGGAATTTTAATACAATTTTTAAGAAAAACGAGAATTTCTATTTAATAATAAAAAATTAATTTTTAATAATTATATAAATATTATAAAACCATCTATTTTTAATATATAATAAAATTCCATATTTTCTAGAATATAAAAGAATTACAAGTTTCATGAAAATACCATCAAGAATCAATACAAGTCAAACTTTACATTAAAATACCTTGAACTATTCAAGTTATATATATATTCACTAACATATCTCATTCTATAAAATTTACATCCATGAAAACCCTATATAACATAAATAAATACTTGAGCTTTATTTTGAAGGTATAAAAAAAATATTTTTTCATAAAAACCCCTCAAGTTATATTAAATTACATTAAGGACCCTAGTAAATATAGGTTTAAGTGGGACCAATTCTCTTGAGCCTCAGGGAGCCGGAGAAAGTGGGTGCTTGCCTATTTAAGGTAGAAAACTAAAACGGGATTATCAATGGTAATTATCTTGGAAAAAGACACAAATCATACCGTCAATGTGCAGCAGTTACCGATAACACCGGAACCTAATTCAGAATCCAAATCTGTTTAAGTGTCTGACTCAATCTGAGTCTCCGTCTAATCTGAATACAATCCAAACATGAATCCAATCATAACTCCAATCCAACATGAATCCAATATATATTTGAACCTGAACATGAATACCGAACAATACTAACATGCAACATGACTTGACTTGACCGAACCATGGCTATATCTTTACTTGACTACATGACTACCGTTTACCTCCTGAATCCATTTACATGAACAACTTATACCATGGTCTCGGTAAGTCTGATAACTACAAATCAATACAATCAATACTATATACATTATGGGGTTTTAACGGGGTAGACAGGTATAGAATGTGTTTAAAGTGGCACGATGATGGACACTAAAAGACACCTACATGAACATCCGTGTCGTTATCCCGTGGGTTTTGACGGGGCTTTGTACTTTCCGTTTCCCATAGTCCACGGGATAGTTGGACTCATCTCGTATACACTGATACATTCTGTACCAAGCTACAAACAACTACGTTAACATAACAAACACATAATTTATCTATTCTATGCTCTTTACCTATCTATTTCTAATCTATCTCTTGGGACTTACCAAGTGCTAGTTCGCTAACGACATTCCTGTCTCTTCTTTCTTTCGAATGTTGTCAGGAGGAACCGACTCTCAGGAGATCGAGCCCAACCCGGGCAATCTGGAGCAGTTTACAGAAGAGACAGAGTTCTAGTTCCTACTTGTACTTACTTTTCTTTCAGTTCATATGCCATTGTTTAGGCATCGCTTTCTTTCATTGTACTTTACTTTTCAGTTGTATGTAAAGAATGGTTATCAATAAAAAGTTGTTGTTTTATTATATCTCTTGTCATTCTTGTGTTATTTATTTATATTGCTTATTTACGCTTAGTGTGTTTATTTCTGAGTAAATACATCGCGGCCCGCTACGTCTCATTTCCTGTACACCGGGAAGCGGGGCATGACACCTGGCACAGGGCCTATTTCTATACCGCCCTATCGGTTAGCCCCGGCGGAGCTCAAGAAGCTCAAGGATCAATTGCAAGAATTGCTTGATAAGGGACTTGTATGACCAAGTGTGTCGTCTTGGGGAGCTCCAGTTTTGTTCGTTAAGAACAAGGACGGCAGTATGAGATTGTGTATCGATTATCGTCAGCTGAACCGAGTTACGGTGAGGAATAGGTATCCATTACCTCGCATCGACGATTTGTTCGATCAGCTCCAGGGAGCAGGAGATTTCTCGAAGATAGAGTTACGATCCGGGTACCATCAGTTGCGAGTTAGAAGGAAGATATTCCGAAGACTGCTTTCTGGACACGCTCTGGGCACTATTAGTTTTTAGTGATGTCGTTCGGACTCACCATTGCTCCAACAACATTTATAGATTTGGTGAATCGAATTTTCAAGTCGTTGCTCGACCAGTTTATTATCATATTCATAGAACTTGTCTATTCGAGAAGTCAAGAGGATCACGAGCAGCACTTGAGGATTGTATTGCAAATTTTGAGAGAGCACCAGCTATTTACCAAATTCTCAAAGTGCGCTTTCTGGCTTGATAGTGTGGACTTCTTGGATCACATTATTACGAGAGATGGTATGTAAGTGGATCCGAAAGAGATCTGGGCAGTACAACATTTTGGCCCAGACCAATTTCAGTGACCAAGGTTCGTAGCTTCTTGGGCTTAGCTGGTTATTACCGTCGTTTTGTACAGGATTTCTCTTGTATCGCTGCACCGATGACCGGGCTGACCCGGAAGGGAATTCCGTTTCTGTGGACTGAGACATATGAGCAGTGTTTTTAGCAGTTGAAGACTCGTCTGACGACTGCACCAGTTCTATCTTTGCCTGCAGGCTCAGGCGGTTTCGTTGTTTATTATGATGCTTCTCGAGTGGTTCTAGGTTTCGTATTGATGCAGTACGGCAGAGTCATCGCTTATGCTTCTTGACAGTTGAAGAAGCACGAGCAGAACTGTCACGCCCCACTTCCTAGTGTATGGAGACGGTGACGTGGCAGGCCGCAACGTATTTACTAAGAAATAAATACGTTAAGCGTAATTAAGCAATATATGTAAAAATACATAAGAATGACAAGAGATATAATATAAACAACAACTTTTATTAATATTCATCTTTACAATATAACTGCTTTGAAAAGGAAAGTACAATAATATAAAGCAATGCCTAAACAGTGGCATATGAAATGAAAAGTAAGTACAAGGAAAACTAGAAATCCTGCTGCTCGGTGAACTGGCCCACGTCCTCTTGGGTAGGCTCGATCTCGAGAGAGTCCGATCCTCTTGACGAACATTCCAAAGAAAGAAAAGACAGGAATGTCGTCAGCGAACTAGCACTCGGTAAGTCCCAAAAGAAAGACAGGAATATAACATGTATTGAGAATTGAACTGTTAAGATGTACATGTATAAGATTGCTATTCTAACGCAGTTGTTTGTAGCTTGGTACAGAAGGTATTTGTGTATATGAGAGAAGTCCATCTTTCCCCGTGGACTATGGTAACATGTAGTACAAGGCCCCGTCAAAACCCACGGGACAACGGCACGAGGGTTCATGTAGGTGTCTTTCAGTGATCATCTCGTGTCACGCTATACATTCCGTACTAATCTACCCCGTTAATCCCGTAATGAATTGTATAGATTATATAATTTGCCGAGACCATGGATATAAGTTGTTCAAGTAGTAAGGTTCAAAATATAAGCTTGTAGTCATGTCAAATTATAGCCATGGTTCGGTCAAATCAAGTTTTGTATTCAGGTTTGATATTCAGGTTCAAGTTCAAGTATACATGTTAGAGTTTGGATTCATGTTTGAATTGGATTCTGGTTTGAGTTGAATTCAAGTTTGATTTAGACTCGGACTTGAGTCAAACACTTATAACTGATTTGGATCCTGAATTAGATTCGGGAGTTATCGGTAACTGCTGCACATGGACGGCAGGATATTTGTCTTTTTCCAAGACAATTACCATTGATAACATTGTTAAATTTTTCTACCATAAATAGGCAATCACTCACTTTCTCCGGCTCCCTGGAGCTCAAGAGAATTGATCCCACTTAAACCTATATTTACTAAAGTCCTTAACAGTGTTTTATATAACTCGAGGAGGTTTTATGAAAAATATTTTTAAGATATAGTTCAAAATAATCTCGAGAAATTATTTATATTATTTAGGGTTTCCATGGATGTGAATTTTAGGGATTTGAGGTATTTTAGTGATAATAGCTTAGTTTGGAAAGTTCATGGTATTTTACTGTAAAACTTAACTTATGTTGGTATCTTGATGGTATTTTGATGAAACTTGTAATTCTTTCCTTTGAAAAATATAAGGTTATAATATTTTGAAAATATATGGATTTTATAATATTTATATAATTATTAAAAATTAATTTTATTATTAAGTAGAAAATTACGTTTTTCTTAAAAATCGTATAAAAAACTTTTCGAGACCGAATGCTCCATGAGGGGGGCTGCATCTCACTCTACTATCCCAAGAATGTGCGATAATCCGCACCATCCAATAGCGAGTCCCCTAAAAAGGGCTGTAGAGACTTATTTGTAAAGGAATTTTAAAATACAATTCCAAAAAAAACCGTTTTTATAGTAGATGGTATTTTAATGAAATATTGTGTTCGTAACTAAAAATACGCTCGAAGAGTATCGTGCTATGGAATCCATGTATGTATGTGAGAGGTAGGTCGTTATCCCGTAAGGTTTTCTAAAAGTTTAATTAAGCAAAATAATTAAATATGGTAGATACAAAGTTCATGGCATTTTAATGTAAAAGTTAAATTAAAGTTATGTTTCATAATATTTTTGAGTGAAACTTGGTTCTAAATATTAGTTTTATGTTAACAAGAAAGGTGTAGAAATATGAATGAGAATGAGCAATGCTTAAGAAAAAGTGTAATTTCTAGGGTTTAGAATAAAATATCCGTATTAACTCCACTTACCGACATGTTTTGAAAAAAGACCTTTTTCAAGAAGAAAGAGAGGGATAGGAAGAGACTTACGAGTGAAGTGTTTAGAAGGAAAGGGTAAGAAGAGGGGGTTGTCGTCGTGACGTCAGCGGAACTTGTCTCGATTCTCGCCGGAAGTTGATCTCTTGCTAACTACACTTGTACTCTTCTTGTACTTAAAAAACTTTGAGAATTTTGGCTATAATTTTCAGAATGAGGAAGGGTTAGGATATGGGGTAGTATTTATAGTGTGGAATTAGGGTTTTGTAATTAAAAAGATGAATTAAAATGCATTAAAAAGATAATAAATGGGGAATTAAGGGGTCTCTGTTTGATTGCAGAGTAATCAAACAGTGCAGGGGAGTTAGGGGTTGGGGAAAGGTCGTGTGTGCAAAGCACGGGCACCATTGGCTATGGGGGGACCGTCGGCGCCAGCCAAATTAGGCATCTCGCCGGTCGTTTGTTGGAGGGGGGCCGGTGGATTTTGGACACGTGTTCAAGTCTGTATTAATACCCTTTGCATATATTTATTTCTTCAGACTTTTCATTTTTATGTGCATTACACGTGTAAACTTTTGGGCTTCCAAAAAGTTTAAAAGAAAAATCAAAAAAAGATAATGTCTGATGAGGTTCGAATATAGGGGCTACGTCACAGTAGTGCAAGGCTTTACGAGTGAGCTACAAGCGGTTTCTTGCTGTTCTTAAACAAAAATTAACTTATAAATTGTACTCAGGCTTATAAACTCCTTTCTGTACATTAAACTGAAAAATTTCGTACAGTAAATACAGAGTCGTTACAAGAATTACCTTACTCATGATCTGGAGATGGTCACGGTGGTCTTTGCGCTCAAGATTTGGTGACATTATTTGTACGGCGAGTCATACCAAATCTTTTTGGACCACAAGAGCCTGAAGTACATCTTTCCACAGTGGGATCTGAACTTGAGGTAGCGCCGTTGGATGGAACTCGTAAAGGACTATGATTGTGAGATATTTTATCATCTGAGCAAGTCAAATGTTGTAGCCGATGCTTTGAGTCAGAAGCCCGGAGGTAGCTTATCTCATTTGAGTGCAGTTCAGAAGCAGTCAACTGCAGATTTGCAGATTTTATGCGACAGTGGTGTACAGTTTGAGTTCACATCCATGGGAGGATAGCTTGGTCAATTCCGCGCTCGTCCTCTTTTGCTTGATCACATCAGAGAGGCACAATCCAACGATGCCCGTTTATCTAACATTATGGAGCAGGTTCGGCCGGGGAGAGAATCTGAGTTTGCGATCGATATCAAGGAAGTGTTACGATTTGAGACTCGTCTATGTGTACCCGACTCTGAGGGGGCTGAGGCGTGAGATTTTATAGGAGGCATATCAGTCAGCGTACAGCGTTCATCTGGGTTCCACTAAGATGTATCACGATTTGAGAGATGTTTACTGGTGGGAGGGGATGAAGAGGGATTGTTCCCTCATAAAAAAAAGAAAGGGGGGAAATTCCCCACTATTCAAGTCTCACGTGTTAAAAACGTGAGCACCTATATGCAAAAGCATATAGGCGCTGCAGTTAAAAACAAATGGGCTAAAAGAACCACACGTGTTAAACACTTGAGCGCCTATATGTAAAGCATATAGGCGCTGCAATCAAATAATTGGCAAGCCAAACAGGCCTCACGTGTTAAACACGTGAGAGTTTATAGGCATATGAACGCTAAAAATAAAGCATGCTAAAGTCCATGCTAGGGGTCACGTGTTAAACACGTGAGTTCTCCTGCTGCACTCTTTGGCAAGATAGAATTAAATTCTAAGTGACAGAATTAAATTATATTTGGGAAATATTTTCCCTGATCTTTCTAATACGAAAAGATTCTTCTCTAACAGAGAATTTAAAATATCACCAATCAAACCACCTGATAGAATTAAATTCTATATGGGAAATATTTCCTTGACCTTTCTCATACTAGAAAGATCTTCTCTGTTAAACAGAGGGCCCTTGGATCAAAGATCCAACGGTAATTATAAAATCACCCCCCGATCATCTGATAGAATAAAATTCTATCTTAGGAAAATATTTTTCTAATTTTGGTAATTTAACAAGATATTCATAGGAAAATATTTCTTAATCTTGTTAAACAAACAAGAAATCTTCTCTGTTAAATAGAGAGTTTTTGGATTGAAAATCCAACGGTGAATAAAATTCACCAATTAATCTTCATGATCTCTCAATGAGAGATTTTCTTAACATACTGATTTTTTTCCCTTCTCCTATAAATAGAAGCAAGGAGATTAAATCTAAAGATACACAGAACTCCCCACAAGCTTCTGCAAAAAAAATATACAGTGAGCTCTTGAAAAAGAAAGAGAATTTAATTCTCAAAGAAGAAGAAGACTTGCCTCATTGAAACCCTAGGTAAAAAAAACACAGAGATCATAGTCTCTTCTTTGCCTCTCTAAGGGTTTAACCCTTCATATAAGAACTCAGTTCTTTCTCCGATTGAGATTTGCAGAAGCAAATCTTCCCACAAGTTGAGAATTTAATTCTCATCGGGGCGATTCTGTTCTGCAGATTCAAAACTTAAAAGAAAAGAACTAAATTAAAAGGAAAAGAACAGGAGCATATGGGAATTTAATTCCTCCAAGAATTAGGGTTTAACCCTACAAAAAGAACTTAGTTCTTCAATACAAACAATAATGATGATCCAAGACGATCATCAATGACTAAAAATGTCATTAACAGAGATCAAATATCTCTAAAAATAAACAACAAGAATAACTTGCGTCTCAACACTGCTATGGAGCCTCACGTGTTTCCCACGTGAGTGCTCAGAATAAGCAAAAGCAAAGTTAAAACTGCCTCACGTGTTTCCTACGTGAGTGCTCAAAATAAGCAAAAAACAAAATTAAAATTGCCTCACATGTTTCCGACATGGGCGCCTAAAGAGCAAAGAAAAACTTCTATGTCAATTAGGCAGCCGCCCCAAAGGAAGCAATCACGTGAAACACACGTGAGCTCTATCCAAGTGCTTAGCACTTCTGTAAAAAGAGGGAAACGACAAATAAAGCCCAAAGCCTAGCGCTCACGTGCTTCCCACGTGAGTATCATGCAGAGTGCTCAGCACTCCATGATTAGTCAAAAATGACTAAAAACGCTCATATCTGAGCGCCTCACGTGTTTCACATGTGAGTAACACAGGACTCTAGTGCTTAGCACTAATCCAGCACCCCACGTGTTTCACACATGAGCGCTGTATGTCTCAGTGCTCAGCACTGTTGGATAATTATGGAAACTCAATCTCAGCCCAAAAATTGGCTAAGTTTCCTGAGGTCAAACCTCTTTGTTTTTTAATCAATCGAGCCCATATGCTCTTTGATTTCCAAGGTCTCAAATATGACCAAAAATTCTCAAGTCCACAACAACCCCTTTTCTCTCAAATACGGGATTTGGTTTAAGAGTACATCTCTTCACATCTCTGATACATGTTATTGTAATTCCTCAACGTCTTCAGAGAGATGGCGGGTCCCGACAACCAACAACTTCTTTCGTTGATGCACTTCCAAACTGACGTGCACGCCTCAAATCGTATCGCGGCCCAAATTGGGCATATTCTATATCACCATTGTTCACTTCGTCACGTAACAAATACACGGGCGCGCAAGATAGACAGTGGAACGAAATGTCCTTAAACTAATATTCGCTTCCAAAATGGCGATAAAAGACCGAAACGTTCTTAAATTAACATTTCGCCTCAAACATGGGCGATATTGGACCGAAATGTTTTTAAACTAATATTCGCCTCCAAAATGGCGATAAAGGACCGAAATGTCCTCAAATTAACATTTCGCCTCAAACATGGGTGATATTGGACCGAAATGTCCTTAAACTAATATTCACTTCCAAAATGACGATAAAGGACCGAAACGTCCTTAAATTGACATTTCGCCTTAAACATGGCGATAATGGACCGCGATGTCCTTAAACTAAAATAATCGAGCCAAAATGCTCATATGTTTAAGCTGATCTTAATCTTAAACAAGATTAATGATCTTTAAATCAACCCAAACCCAAATCTAAGAATATACGGATTTGGACTAATCTACGCCCTATGGGCGACGACATAAATTAGTCTCTGTATACAATCCACGGGCAACCAAAACCAAAACAAAACACACAACATGATGTGAACTTCCGGAGCAGGAGAAAGTGCTTATCGCGATGCGGTAACGTAATTAACTGCAGGGGATTGCGCCTGTATGGAAGAGCGTCCCCACAATTAAAAACCCCTCATAAAATGAGGGGGGATCTGATGAAGTCATGCTGCAATGGCCGCGTACGTCCAAACCTCCGATACATAGTGCCATAAATCAACTTGGCATCTTCGGAGAGGTGGACGGATAAATCCAAATAGCATCTGCCCCGAGAATTTAGGCCAGACGTCCCAACGTCCCGGTCCGTCTTCCGGCGGTGAACAGGGATGTTTCTGATTTTGTTTCGAGTTGCCTGACTTTTCAGCAAGTCAAGGCCGAGCATCATAGGCTAGCTGGAGAGTTGCAGCCCTTACCCATTTCGGAGTGGAAATAGGAACATATCTCCATGGATTTCATTATGGGTATTCCTAGGTCCAGTCGAGGGTATGACTCCATCAGGGTGATCGTAAATCGGTTGATGAAAGTGGCTCACTTGCTCTCAGTGAAGACCACTTTCAGTATGCTCGGTATGCTCGGCTCTACATTGATGAGATTGTACGGTTGCATGGCGTTCCGACTTGTATAGTTTCCGACATAGACACTCAGTTTACCAGCCATCTCAGACAGAAACTTCAGGATGTTTTGGGTATCTGTCTGAGTTTCAGTACCACCTTCCACCCACAGACCGATGGTCAGTCATAGTGGACTATTCAGACTCTCAAAAATATGCTCCGAGCTTGTGCGCTAGATTTGGGTGGCAGTTAGGATCGCCACTTGTCCCTGATCGAGTTCTACTACAATAATAGTTTTCAGGAGATGATTCAGATGGCATCATTCGAGGCCTTGTATGAGAGAAAGTGTCGATTGCCGGTTTGTTGGACCGAGCTCAGTGAGAGGAGGATTTTAGGACCGCAGTTAGTCCAGGAGACTACGAAAAAAATCCAGTTTATCCAGGATAGGATGAGAGCAGCCCAGCGCAGGCAAAAGTCGTATGCCGATCATCATCGCCGCAGACTTGAGTTCGCAGTAGGTGACCATGTTTTCCTCCGGGTCTCTCCGATGAAGGGTGTGATGAGCTTTGGAAAAAAAGGGAAGCTCAGTGCGAGATATGTAGGTCCCTTCGATATTCTTGAGCGAGTCGGTGTTGTTGCATATCGTCTAGCACCCCCATCCAGTTTTCTGGATATACACCATGTGTTTCATGTATCTATACTTTTCAAGTACCTTCATGACTCATCTCACACGATTCAGCATCATACGATCCAGCTGGAGCACAATTTATCTTATACCGAGCAGCTGGTAGTCATCCTCGACCAGCAGATGAAGATATTGCGGTCAGAGATATTCAGTGAAGGCTCTGTGGTATGGTCTGAACAGCGAAGAGGTCACATAGGAAGCAGAGAGTGAGATGCAGAAGAAATTTCTCCATCTCTTCGAAGGTACGCGTAATTAGATTTTAAATTTGGGGACAAATTTTTTTTAAGGGGGGATATTGTAACATTTCGAAAATTTAAAGGTTTATTTTTAGAATGTAATGGTTAATTAAAAGAATTTTTATTAATTATAAATATGAGAAAAATTAATTAATTTGGTTTATTTACAATTAATGATATATTTAGTTTTATTTTAAATAGAGGGCATTTAATTAAATTGGTTTTATTTTATTTAATTAGTGCACACACATATAATTAGTTAAGTCTCTTAAATATAAAAATATACTTAAACCTTAACTAAATATTTAGTTTGCCATGACAAATTAATCTTCTTTTTTCTTCTATTTTAATCCTAATTTGGTTTTAACAAAATATCTTGGAGGCATGGCATGGAAGGCATGGTTGGGGTATAGGTTTTTAAAATATTGAGAATGGGAGAGAAAGAAGGGGGGTCATGGCTTGACACAAGCCATTCTCTTCATAATTCCTTATCTCTTCTTCTTTTTCTTCTCCTCGTCCTTTTCTCTAACTCCCAAGAATTCCACACACACCTACAAATCACTACACAAACCAAGGTATTTTCTTTCAAAAACTCTAAGTAGAAGCTAAGTCTTCACCTTTGAGGCTACATTGCAAGCTTGGAACTTCCCATAATCTCAATTAAGAGGTAAATATACCATCTTTAACTAGGTTTTGACAAATATTTGCCATGAAAACACTAGTTTTAAGTTAAAGTTCATGTTTTGATTGGTTTTGAAACTTAAAATGGGGTTTTGAGGTGAGAATTGAACTAGTATGGGTTCTTTGTTAATCACAACTTAAATTGGGATAGATAAAGGTATTTTAGTGCTATTTACCTTGTTGTTTAAGCACCACAACTTCACTGATGTTTTCAAGTGCCTAAAACTAGTTTTTGTGGAAATTTGGGGTTCAAATTGATTCTGTTGTTATTCCAGTGCTCACAAAAATAAAAGAAAATCATTAGGAGCTTGTTATAGAACCTAGAGCCTACCCTCGAAATACGAGCCCATTCCACTAGACCTTGGCCGTCGAAAATTCCTTTTTGGCTGCAATTGTCGGCCATCTTGGGGAGTTGGGGTTGAATTTTTGTCGAGATTTCTCTGAGCCTCAAATTAGATTTTTGGCATACTTCTTTTTTTCAGATCGTCTATACAAAAATATAGGAGTATTTTACTCCATTTTTCATGATATTTTAGCGTGCGATACGGATATCTCAACTCTCGATTTGGTATTTTTGTAAATTAACGGCAATTCGAGGTAATCCTAGGTGATTTTTCACACGTATAGCACACGACGGTCGCACGTGTTAACCTACGTGAGTCCGATTCGCTTTATATATGTATTTACGTCGTATCGATAATCTAATCTCTCATGTGTGAAAGTTTTTATTCAATATTAGGATCGATTGCAGGGACTTCGGAAGCGGTGAGAAAGGGGAAGGAAGTGATTGGATTCGAGTAGATTGAAGCTCGTTCCGGTAAGTAGACTAAATATTGCAGGGTTCCCTAAGGTCTCCGCTGGGTTTCGGGAGGCATCGACCATGCCATTTTTAAAAAATTGGCGCGCTAAAAAACCCTAACCTAGAATCTTAACTAAAGAATTAGACGAAATTAGAATGTAAACAACTTTACATCTAAGTGAACAAGGAATACAACCTTTGTAGACCGGTCCTTCACTTCAATAGCTCCGTGTAGTAGTCCTTTCGCTCCAAGTAGTGTACTCCCGGACTCTAGAAAGGCTCCAGCAGATGAAAGGAACAAGCTTGCTTGAAGTCTTCGAGGCCGATGATGATCTACGTCGAGAAGACACCAACTCAAGCTACCTCTTCATTAATATAGAATTAGTGAAGCAGACACCCTAAACTAAATGTCTAATCTAGTAGAGGATGATGAAGTAGGAATTTTGCTCACTTTAGAAATATTTTTCTCATTCATTTTCTTCACCTCCCAAAAAGCTAGAGAACTTGAGGAAGGAGATGAAGAAAAGCAACCATGGAAAAGATCAAGTGTAGAATAGCAACCATGGGTGAGTTAATATCATATGCTAACTCTTGTAGAGACTAAACCATGGCTAATCATAATGGTTGGGTTAATAAATATCTTAAGCAAACCAAAATTAGTAGACTTAGTCAATGGTTCCACAAGCTTCAACCATGTGAGCAATTTCCATCCAATTTTAATTTACTTTAAATAAATAAAACCCCTCATTATGTTAAGCATGGTGTGAGTCTCATACACCCATGTAACATGCAGCAATAACATGACACATTAATATATATCACATATATATTAAGTGTACACACACAAGTGAGAAAAAGAAAAGGTTAAGTGAGCAAATATTAGTTAATGTAAATTAATATATCACATATATGATTATACATCAAATTATTAAATCAACACTTGATTTAATAATCCGGCTATATTACATATAACCGACTAATATCATATGTATCAACTTATCGAATCAACACTTGATTCGATAACCCGGCTATATCACATATAACCGATCGATATCACATATCGCGAGAATAGAATACGGTATCACATACACGTATTAATCTCGGTCTCGCACATATCACATATGTGCTCCTACTTCGTTTCGCCTGAGCCAGGAAACCTCTGTGTAGGACTCTAAAGACTCTTCAATACACCGGCAGTAGGTGGTGATCATATCAGTCACCCACAAGCCGCAAGCGGTCTGCTAAACGTAATGGCCACCCGAGTATTGAGCGATCAGAAGATTAACAAACAAGCATGCTCATACTCCTGCGAATCCAATCAGTAACACTACCGTACAGTCCGGTCTCTTCATCTGATATGTCGCATATCTCAGCCTGGGGGTGGTAAACATCAGACCCTAATAGCCAGATAAGTAATGCCGATGTGAGGCCCATAACGGTTCGAGAAACTACTGATAACACTTACCAGTAGATCTCAGCAACCCTGGCCAGGGATTTCCTGTTATGGCCAACCGAGCATAGCACAACATCAACCCCCAATACCGAGAGAGACGAAATCCCCTCCTATCGCTCATTGCCTCCATGTGACTCGGGACTATACCCAAAAACCACCGTTTTGCACGATCTATTGAATGTGGTAAGGTGGAAATCAAAGCACAGTGGGAATCACACAAGACTCTATGACGATCTCGGGTCGACAGACTAACATGTACCAGTGTCACCAGAGAACTGCTATATGACGATAGGTATAATACCATCTAGGAGTTCTCGGAGAGTCCGTTCAGTGTACCCGGTCTCCACTGAGCACCCGTATACCATCTCTGATGTCAAACACCAATGGATATGGGATCATCTATCGCCCATCATATGGGTCAAGAAGCGTATACGCTAGTCTACTCTGGAATATCGATGCCCTGTCTCGATACTCCCACGACTAGGAACATTTGAAGGATGTACTTACCGACTACCTCTGCCCCACTAGTATGATCTGCACCATAATCCTGATAGTCAAGTACTCATCCTAAGGGCTTTATCAACATATAATAGAGAGACAATAAGTGTACATGTTAAGATAAAAAGCAACCGGATAGCATACTATCATGTCGAGCAAGAAAGTCCTCCCTATATATGTCCAAGAATCCACTATAATATACATCACATGTATAATAATGGCATCTAGGGCATACATATAACTAACAATCTCCCACTTGCACTAAGGCCGTTTGTTGTAGTATCTCATACTCAACGCCCCATAAAAGTATCTCTAGGGAAATACCTCTGTGAGTAGATCCGCCGTGTTATCCTTCGCGTCAACTCTCCTTACCTTGATCCCTTGGAGATCAACCATCTCCCTAATCAGGTAATACTGTCCTCAGAATATGTCTGGATCGCTGATGGGACTGGCGTTCCTAGGCCAAAGCCACAACTCCATTGTTGTCACAATAACAGTTATTGGACGCTCAATAGTAGGAACTATGTTCATCTCATGAACAGGAAATATCCAGGCATCCACTTTGGTAGTATCGTTGGTAGCGATGTATTCAGCCTTTATCGTCTAGTTTGCCACGGTATATAGCTTAGAACTCTTCCAACATACCGTCCCTCCAATGAGGGTAAATACAAAGTCCGAGACTGACTTTCAGTCGACCTTATCACTCTGGGAGCTGGAATTGGTAAAGGACTCCCACTGGAGTTCACCGTTACCAAACACCAAGAACATTTCTTTAGTGCTTCTCAAGTACTTAAGAATGTCCTTCGCAGCTGTCCAGTGATTCTCCCAAGATCCGATTGATTCCTGATCACTACACCTAGTGAGTCGGTTACATCTGGTCTGGTACATAACATCGCATACATGATAGAGCCTACTGCCGAAGCATAGGGTATCCCTTGCACGCGAGCTCTCTCCAAATAAGTCTTGGAAGATATCTTTTTGGAGAGAGTGATCCCTGAGTAAGTGGGCGAACCACCACGCTTAGAATCTTCCATACTAAATCCCTTTAGTACGGTATTAATGTACCTGGATTTGGGACACTCCCAACATCCACTTAGATCTATCACAATAGATCATAATCCACAAGATGTAGTAGGTATCATCCAGATCTTCCATGGAGAATCCTTGTGATAAGTTGAGTTTGACCGTGTGTAGCATAGGAAACCATTTCCTATCAAGAGTATGTCATCTATGTACAATACGTGGAAGACAACCTTACTCTCTACAACCTTCTTGTATATACAAGGTTCATCTACCTTTTTGATGAAGTCAAACACTTTGACTGCCGCATCAAAACAGATGTTCCAACTCCGCGATGCGTGCTTTAATCCTGATGGACTTAAGCATAGCCACTGGAGAAAAGGTTTCATCATAAACCACAGCTGGTTATTGACGATTGCCATTTACTACAAGTCTAGCTTTGAAAGTCTCAACTTTTCCATCTACACTAAGAATCTTCTCAAGATTCATTTGCTCCCAATGGGTTTTACCCTTTCAGGCGCAACATCCAAAGTCATATTTTGTTGGTGTACATGGATTCCATCTTTGATCGCATAGCATCCAGCCTTTTCACAGAGTCCCCACTCGTGATGGCCTGCCTGAACCTAGTTGGGTCATCATCTACCATGATGCAATCCTCGCTCCTACCGTCACCGAGGAATCCGTAGTATCTCTCAGGTGGATGTGGAACCCTACCAGATTCGCGGAGAGGCTGAGGTTCGTTGGAGACTATTGAATCCTTTGGTTTCACCAAATCATCAGCTGTTAGTTTGTGCAGCTGGAACTCTTTCCAGTTCTACCTCATGACCACTAATTTCTTCATAAGAAATTCCTTTTCTAAAAAAAGGTGGCATGCTGAGAAATAAAACACCTTTTGCTCCTCAGTGTGGTAGAAGATATACCCTCGCAAATGTTCGGGATATCCAACAAACCTACAGAACTAACCTTGCCTCGAGTTTGTTCGGATTTTGGTTTTCAACATAGTCCGGATAACCCCTTATTTTAACTCGTTTAAGACATGGTCTCTTCCCATACCATATCACATATGGAGTGGTAGGCACTGATTTGGATGGAACCCCATTCAATAAGTATGCAACTTCTCAAGTGCATAACTCCAAAAAGGAAACAGGTAACTCAGCGGTACTCATCATAGAGCGCACCATATCTCATAGGGTGCGATACCTCCACCCCGATACATCGTTGTGCTGTGGTGTACTCGAAGGAGTAAGCTGAGAAAGAATCACATTCTCTGTTTAGAAAATCCAGAACTCCATGCCCAAGTATTCGCCTCCTCGATCACATCGTAGGATTTTAATACTTCTACCCGTCTGGTTCTCAACTTCAAGCTTATATTCCTTGAATTTCTCAAAATTTTCAGACTTATATTTCAACAGGAACATATGTCCTAATCCTGAGAGATGATCGGTGAATATAATGAAGTACGAAGAACCAACCCTGGCATTTGTAGACATAGGACCGTATACATCACCATGTATCGGTCCCAAGAGTTCAGTAACTCTTTCTCTGTTTCCAATAAACGGGGTATTGGTCATTTTACCTGTGAGACAATACTGGCAAGTATCATAAGATGAAAATTCGAACGGATTCAAATATTCATCCTTATGTAACTTAGCTAGTTGTGTCGCATTGATATGACCTAGTCTATAATACCACAAGAAGGATTCGTTCATTTCTGAACTACTCCTCTTGTGTGTGTTCTGCTTACTTTGAACTGTGGTTTGATTTAGAACGTATATGCCATTACATAACATGCCATTCAACTCTTGATCAAGAAAAATGTTCACAACATTATCCTCCAATACAGAATTACATCCTTCTTTAACTCAATAAAGAATTTGATATAATGTTGTATATCAGGTTCGGTATCTAATAATATTTGTTCAGAATCAATGCTTTTACCATTTGGTAATACAGAGTGATATTTATCAACTGATTTGGCTGCAACAATTGCACCATTCTCTAACACTTAGAGACATATCACCCAATCCCAGTTCTCTACCTTTCTGTAGCCCATGTAACAGATTACATATGTGGGATCCTAATCCGGTATCTCATACCTAGGACGTATAGGATACTGAGAAACAGTTCTTGGTAACGAACACACCCGAAGAATATGCATCAACATGCTTTTTCCTCAATTGGGTTGCGTAGGAATCCAGATATTCCCATATTTCCTGCTCAGACTTATAACAATTATAAGATAGAGCGGAACCAACGTTCCCCAGCTCAGTATAATAAGCAGGTTCGGTCAATACATCCATATTATTATTTTGATTAAGACGTGACATGGTCGCTACCAGGAGAGAGAAAAGAAAACACTCAGCGTGTGCTCTTGCAAGATTAGATTGATTATTATTTTATCTAATCAGGATGGCTCCCACTGTTTTTATCAAATCTTCCTTCAAACCCTAAAAGGTAAGACTAGCCGGGATTAATTACACCCTACAAGTTCGCCAATCTTTCGGCCAGGCCAGTGTCGGTACTTTGAGGGAGGTTCCCCGTGCTTTCGCACGGACCTAATTAAAATAAATCTCGTTTTCCCTGGGGCGTAACCCCGTTAACACCTTTCTAGACACCTACTTGATCGGCTAATTGTAATGTGCAAAACTCTCCCAA
Source organism: Agapanthus africanus (assembly GCA_030015575.1). Classification (NCBI taxonomy): domain Eukaryota; kingdom Viridiplantae; phylum Streptophyta; class Magnoliopsida; order Asparagales; family Amaryllidaceae; genus Agapanthus; species Agapanthus africanus. The sequence goes on along the minus strand of JASDDO010000024.1, from coordinate 886,807,884 downwards.
GAGTAACTCCCACTCGCAGTGGGTATCGGGATCCAACTATCTCATAGAAGGTTTGCAATCTCATTGCAAATTTCAACACTTGAAATTCCCGATAATATTTTACCCCAAATGACTTATGACCTTAACTATGGTCAACAAATCATAAGCACTAGTCAAGTTTTACCCGTCATTTCGTGATTAATTAGACCCACCCATATGACCCTTAACTATGGTCAACAAAGTCACATGACTGTCCTAATTAATCGCATCATGTGCTGTGTAGGAAGACATCACTTAGCCACCGCACACTACGCCTTAACTATGGTCAACAAACGTAGCACGAATACTAAGTACTCTACTTTCTAAAATGACGGAGGGTTACGACAGGTTTTTAAGAAAACCTTTTGCGTAATGAACTTGATATCATTGTAGAAACGAGTGATTTGAAAAGGAGTGTTTTTGAGGCTTTTAATAGTTTTGCTAAAGAGGTCACTCCCGATGAAGGGATCTCGACTCTTTCCTCATCGAATTAGGTGCTGGATATTTCACAAATACCACTATGCAAAGAATGACCTAAAAAAGTAATCAAAAGACAAAACCGAGTAGGTTGTAGTATCTGCCAGTTTCGCTAAAGAGGTCACTCCCGGTGAAGGGATCTCGGCTCTTTCCTTATCGAATAAGGTGTTGGATATCATACAAGGAATACCGCTATGCAAAGTAAGAACTAGAGCTACCAGTTTTTAAAACAAGATTCTGCAACATCTTTAAGTTTCTTTTTCTTTCATTAATCTCATTAATGAAGTCCCATCAATTATACTTCCTAAACATCACAGTAGAAACGAAAGCAGCAATATTTATTATATATCATATATATAATATAAGTATTCGTCTCAGAATATCAAGTGATCACATCACAGAATATCAGCAGAAGAAGAACACATATGAAATATTGGATATACTAGGAATTCCGTGTTTTAAATTAAGTCAATAAAAAACACGGATTCTACGGTCGCGACGAATATCCAAACCCACATCCCTAGACCCCTATGAGAGCGGCAAGCAACCCTATCAATTCTAGAGTTAGGAGACCCGGTCTCGGCTCCTCGAGATGGTCTCCCACTGGACTCTAGAACCCGGTTACTTGTGCTCCCCACCTTGGGTCTATCCTAATGCGGAAAAGTAAATAATATACATCAATGGTGACATCATCCTCAACCCGGAAGTGCCCCAATAAAAGAATATTACATACAAGCTTTTACATGAATGAAAATGAAAAACTCTCATCTCACATAAAAAAAACCCGGCTATTCAAAACACGACGATCCAATATAACATATCACAGCAACACATAACATCGCATGTCATCAACGTAAGTAAATATGCGTATCCCAATTGTCATTGACATATAGCAACGAAACCGGCGATACACCACATATTACACTTACGGTCACAGAAAAGAAAGTGAAAAACTACAACAATTGGAATCTGCAACCACCTCAGACATCATAAACCCAATGTATCACATACTTTGGATTTCATGCCTAACCAAATGAATTCCTTAGACATCGCATGCCTAACAATTATAAACCCCATATTTTAGTCTCGATATTAAAAACACTTTTCAATAACCAATCGGGTAATTCAACAAGATTCCCGACAACCTGATCGAATGCTCGTCGGAAACTTTAGTAGACGGTCGCACCCCCGATGCCGTCGACAAAGTGCACTTAGGCGGAACATCGCGGCCGCGAGCACCCGAATGGATGCTTTTGGTGACGGGGTTCTCCTACAGTCACTTGGTCGGGGCTATGGGGCGTGGCTATCTAGTAAGGTTACCCGGCGAGTATCCGCGTACACTACGTGATTGCGACGGACTTTTGATCCATATCAAAATCCCGTGGCAACCGATCACTTGAGACTAAATTGCTAGATTTATAAAATTCAAATTAGTTTTCATAAAACTAAATATTGTGGATTCCAAGTATTTTATCACAATCACAGATAGCTAGACGGTGTTAAACTTTTCGATCAAATCAACAAACACCCAAAATTTCCCAAAGAGCTCAACACTTGAGCACAGTTTAAAAAACACCCAGAACTTGCCAAAGAACCTATGGACCAACCGTAGAAGGGTCAACCCTTGCCTCACCTATGGCGCCGCGGAACTACCACAAACCATAGGGTTTGGTGGCCGTTCCGACGGTCATAGAATCGAGTTAAGGTTTCGTTCTTCTAGAGGGTCCACAGAAAACACCTGCATGATTTTCTGAAGATTTTAAACATAGAAAAATCTAACTCTTGGAAAATTTCCAGCGAGGGAGAAAATGGGTTATTGATATCCGTTCGAACTTTTTAACGTCGTCTAAATAACCCGAAACGATGTTAGAATTACGACTACAAAACACTCCGAATTGCCTTTACAGAATTATAACATCACATGCAATATCAGTAAAAACAAGCAACACCTGAAACACTAAAACCCAGAGACTGGAACACCATAAAAAATTGAAGCCCAAAACCCTTCAAAATACCGGTGATGCCGGTCAAAACGATACATGTCACTGGGTCAAATCTGGCAAAGGGGGCTCAATTTTCTGTGGTGTTTATGATACATCTCATGCAACATTCTGCAATTGCTTAAAAAAATTTTAGACACCTTAAAAATTTCGACAGAAACTTGTTTTTTATTTCGAGTGTTTCGGAGTTGTTTCGGTTTCGTAATTGTACAAACATCGTCTAATTGTCTAGCATGGCTCTAATACTACTGTAAGGTTCCCTAGGGTCGCCACTGGGTTTCGGGAGGCATCGACCATGCCGTTTCTAAAAAATTGGCGCGCTAAACAAACCTAATCTAGAATCTTAACTAGAGAATTAGACGAAACTAGAATGTAAACAAATTTACATCTAAGTGAACAAGGAATACAACCTTTGTAGATGGGTCATTCACTTCAATAGCTCCGTGTAGTAGTCCCTTTGCTCCAAGTAGTGTACTCCCGGACTCTAGAAAGGCTCCACAAGATGAAAGGAACAAACTTGCTTGAAGTCTTCGAGGCCGAAGATGATCTACGTCGAGGAGACACCAACTCAAGCTACCTCTTCACTAATATAGAATTAGTGAAGCAGACACCCTAAACTAAATGGCTAATCTAGTAGAGGATGATGAAGTAGGAATTTTGCTCACTTTAGAAATATATTTCTGACTCATTTTCTTCACCTCCCAAAAAGCTAGAGAGCTTGAGGAAGGAGATGAAAAAAAGCAACCATAGAAAAGATCAAGTGTAGGATGGCAACCATGGGTGAGTTAATATCATATACTAACCCTTGTAGAGACTAAACCATGGCTAATCATAATGGTTGGGTTAATAAATATCTTAAGTAAAACAAAATTAGTGGACTTAGCGTTAGTTATCTAGAGGCCATTACTGTACATACGATGTATATTGTAGTGGATGCTGGGACATAAGGAAGGACTTTCTTGCTCGACATGATAGTATGCTATCTGGTTGTACTTTATCTTAACATGTACTCTGATTGTCTCTATTACATGTTGATAAAGCCCTTAGGATATGTACTCGACTCCTGGGACTATGATGAGATCATACTAGTGGGGCCACGGTAGTCGACGAGTACATCCTATAACTGTTCCTAGTCGAGGGTGTATCGAGACAGGGCATCGATGCACCAGAGTAGACTAGTGTATACGCATCTTGACCCATATGATGGGCGATGGATGATCCCATATCCATCGGTGTTTGACATCAAGGATGGTGTACGGGTGCTCAGTGGAGACTGGGTACACTGGACGGACTCGCCGAGAACTCCCAGATGGTATTATACCTTACGTCAGATGGCAGTTCTCTGGTGACACTGGTACAGGTTAGTCTGTAGACCCGAGATCGTCATAGAGTCTTGTGTGATTCCCACTGTGCTCTGATTTCCACCTTACCACGTCCAAGAGAGGGGTGAATATCGGGGTTTCCGGGTTCGATCGGACTTTAAACTCCGTCTAGACTTCGCCTAAAGCTCTAGCTTGGCTCTGATACCACTATAGGGTTGCAGGGCACGCGCACAAGGGTCTACGAGGCATCAACAATGCTCGATTAAAATTTTAGCCGTGCCGAACAACTCTAATACGGATCTTTAAACTAGGGTTTAGGCGAAAACTGCATGTTAACAACTTTAACACTAAGTGAAAGAGATTACAACCTTTGTAGATCCGGTCCTTCACTTCAATAGCTCCGTGTAGATGTCCCATTCGCTGCGATCGTGAACTTCGGACTCTAGAGAAGCTCCACAAGAAGAACGAACGTGCTTGCTACGATGACTTCGAGGCCGAAGATGATCTACGTTGGGGAGACACTAACTCAAGCTATTCCTTCACTAGGTAATAAACTTTGTGAAGAGAACACACTCTACTATATGGTAAGTGGTAGAGGATGAAGAAGTAGGAAGTGGGCTCACTTTAGAATTGATTTTCTCACTCTTTTTCAGCCAAGTTAGAGCTTTAGGCGAAGTCTAGACGGAGTTTAAAGTCCGATCGAACCCGGAAACCCCGATATTCACCCCTCTCTGGAAATTTTTCAAAAACTGTGATTTTTTCACATTAAAAATACTTTTAAAAATTAGCAGGGAATTCTATGGACATGGGTGAAAAACGAGACACTAACTCACTTAAACGGCCGCGGAACCACTGCAATGACATGCCATTAGCGGCGGTTCCACGACGCTACTGTAGAGTTAGGGTTTCAGTTTTGTACAGTTACCTCCGTAGGTACTACCTGATTCTTCTGGGTATTTTTATTTCTGCTCAAGTGTTGGGTTTTCTGGGGTGTATTGGGGACTCGTTGATTCGATCGGATGATTTAACTTTGTTTAGTTTCATCCGGGTAATTTTAGAAAGTGTTAAAAAGTTCGACCGGATATCAATAACTCACTTTTTCCCGACCCGGAAAATTTCCAAGTGTTGGATTTTTCTGTTGTTTAAGAACGTTCTAAGTCGTGCAAGTAACGCGATGGACCCTCTAGAAAACAACAAACCTTAACTCGATTATGTGACCGTCTTGAACTGCCTTTTGAACCTTAGGATTTGGGGCAGTACGGCGTGCCACATGTAAGGCGTTGGCTTGACCCTTCTACGGCTGGACCATTGGTACTATGGCATGTGATGGATATTTTTGAACTCCGCTCAAGTGTTGAGCTATTTGGAAAACTTGGGTGTTTGAATACTCGATCGGAAAGTTTAACATTGTCTATTTATCTGGAATGTGATACAATATTTGGAATCCACAAAAAGTTATGAGATAACTGATTTGAATGTTATAAATCTAGCAGTTCAGTCTCAATTGATCGGTTGCCACGGAATTTTGATGTGATCAAAAGTCCGTCGCAATCACGTAGCGTACGCGGATACTCGCCGGGTAAACTTAATAGACAGCGACGCCCCATAGCCCCGACCAAGTGACTGTAGGAAAACCCCGTCGCCAAAAGCATCCGTTCGGGTGCTCGCGGCAGCGGTGTTCCGCCTTAGTGCACTTCGTCGACGGCATCCGGAGGTGCGGCCGTCTACTAAAGTTTGCGAAGAGCATTCGATCTGTTTATCGGGAATCTTGTTGAATTGCCCGACTAGATATTGAAAAGTGTTTTCGATATAGAGACTAAAATGCGGGGTTTATAATTGTTAGGCATGTGATGTCTAAGGAGGTTGCGGATTCCAACTATTGTAGTTTTACACTTTCTTTTCTGCGACCGTAAGTGTAATATGCGATATCGCCGGTTTCGTTGCTATATGTCAACGACAATTAGGATGGGTATATTTATTTACGTTGATGACATGTGATGTTATGTGTTGCTGGATATGTTATATTGGATCGTCGCGTTCTGAATAGCCGGGGGTTTTATGTGAGATGAGTGTTTTTCATTTTCATTCATGTAAGAACTTGTATGTAATATTCTTTTATTGGGGCACTTCCGAGATGAGGTTGATGTCACCATTTGTATATTATTTACTTTTCCGCACTAGGATAGACCCAAGGAGGGGAGCACAAGTAACCGGGTTCCAGGGTCCAGTAGGAGACTATCTCGAGGAGTCGAGTCTGGGTCTCCTAACTCTAGAATTAGTAGGGTTGCTTGCCGCTCTCGTAGGGGTCTAGGGGTATGGGATTGGCTATTCATCACGACCGTGGAATCCGTGTTTTATACAGGCTCGTATTGAAAACACGAACGTCCTAGTATATCCAATATTTCATATATGTTTCTTCTGCTGCGATATCTGTGATGTGATCATTTGATGTTCTGTGATAAATACTGTATATAGTATATATATTATATTATATAGACGTTACTTATGTTTTACACCCACGCTAGCCCTGCCCCGCTCTGCCGTTAGTTACCTAACCTAACGGTGCACGAGGGGACATCGAGGCGAATACGGATGGCATAAGTGTACGTCGTATTTATCTGTGATGTTTAGGTGACTTAAATGATGGGACTTCATTAATATGATTAATGAAAGAAAAGAAACCTAAAAGATGTTGTGGAATCGAATTTTCAAAAACAGGTAGTTACGGTTCTTGCTTTGCATCGCGGTGTTCCTTGTAGAACATCCCGTACCTTATTCAATAAGGAAAGGGCCGAGATCCTTTCACCGGGAGTGACCCCTTTAGCAATGACTGGCAGATGCTACACCCCTCGGTTTGTATTTTGATTGCTTCTATAGTTCTTGCTTTGCATAGTGATATATATGATATATCCTGCACCTCATTCGACGAGGAAAGGGCCGACGATCCCTTCACCGGGAGTGACCCCTTTAGCAAAACTAGAAAAGCCTAAAAAACACTCCATTTTAAAATCATTTGATTCTACAACGATATCAAGTTCATTACGCAATAGGTTTTTAAAAAAACCTGTCGTAGCCCTCTGTCATTTCAAATAAGTCCTACTTAGTATTCGTGCTACGTTTGTTGGCCTGCGTCAAGGCGTAGTGTGCGGTAGCTAACTACTATTTATCTGTTTATGCATATGATGCAGATTGGATTAGGGTAGTCGTGCGACTTTGTTGGCCTGCGTCAAGGGTCGTGCGGGTGGGTTTAATTCAATCAAGAAATGACGGGTTGAACTTGACTAGCAGACTATGGTTTGTTGGCCTGCGTCAAGGTCATAGGACGCTAGGGGTAAAATATTATTGGGAATTTCAAGTGTTGAAATTTGCAATGAGATTGCATACCTTCTATGAGATAGTTGGATCCCGATACCCGCTGCAAGTAAGAGTTACTCCTGGGAGAGTTTTACACATTACAATTAGCTGATCAAGTAGGTGTCTAGAAAGGTGTTAACGGGGTTACGCCTCTGGGAAAACGAGGTTTACTTTAATTAGGTCCGTGCGAAAGCACGGGGAACCTCCCTCAAAGTACCGACACTGGCCTGGCTGAAAGATTGGCAAAATTATAGGGTGTAATTAATCCCGGCTAGTCTTTCCTTTAGGGTTTGAAGGAAGATTTGATAAAAACAGTGGGAGCCATCCTGATTAGATAAAATAATAACCAATCTAATCTTGCAAGAGCATACGCTGAGTGTTTTCTTCTCTCTCTCTCCAGGTAGCCACCATATCACGCCTTAATCAAGATAATAAAATGGATATATTGACCAAACCCGCTTATTATACTGAGCTGGGGAACGTTGGTCCCGCTCCAACTTATAATTGTTATAAGACAGAGCAGGAAATTGGGGAATACCAGATTTCCCGTGACCGCCCAAACGAAGAAAGTGCATGCTGATGCATCTTCTTCGGGTGTGTTCATTACAGAGAACTGTTTCTCAGTATCCTTTACGTCCTGGGTATGAGATACCGGATCAGGATCCCACATATGTAATCTGTTACATGGGCTACAGAAAGGTAGAAAACTGAGAACGGGTGATAAGTTTCATAAGACAGAAAACGGTGCAAGTGTTGCAGCCAAGTCTGTTGGTCACTATCACCCTGTATTACCAGAATACATTGATTCTGAACAAATGTTATTAGATACCGAACCTGATATACAACATCATATCAGTCTCTTTATTAGTAAAGAAAGGATATAATTTTGTATTGTTGGATAATGTTTTGAACATTTCCTATATCAAGAGTTGATCGGTTCAGGCACGTTATCTAAAAGCATTGACGTTCTAAATCAAACTACAGTTCTTAGTATACAAAACACACACAAGAGGAAGAGTTCAGAAATGAACGACTTCTTCTTGAGGCATTGTAGACTAGGTCATATCAATGCGACCCGGTTAGCTGAAATTACATTTAGATGCATATTTAAATTAGTTTGAATTTACATCTTGTGAAACTTGCCGGTCATGTCACAAAGATAAGATGACCATAGCTCTATTTATTGGAAACAGAGAAAGAGTTAGTGAACTCTTGGGATTGATACATGATGATGTATGCAAGACCCCTGTCTACACATGCCAAGATCGGTTCTTTGTACTTCATTACATTCTCTGATAATCTCTCAAGATTCAGACATATGTTCCTGTTGAAACACAAGTCCGAAGCTTTTGAGATATTCACAGAATATAAATTAGAAGTAGAGAACCAAATACGGGTATAAGTATTATGTCCTTTGATGTGATCAAGGAGGAGAATACTTGAGCACGGAATTCCTGGACTATTCTAAAGGAGAATGAGATTCTCTCTCAGCATTACTCCTCCGTATACACCACAGCACGTCGGTGTATCGGGGCGGAGCATTAACACCCTATTTGATATGGTGTGCTCTATGATGAGTACTACTGAGTTACCTATTTCGTTTTGGGAGTTATGCACTTGAGAAGTTGCATACCTATTGAAAAGGGTTCAAATCAAATCAGTTGCCTACCACTTCATATGTGATATGGAATGGGAAGAGCCCATATCTTAAGTATGTTAAGATTTGGGGTTGTCCGGCCTATGTCTGAAAAGCAAAATCCGGATAAGCTCGAGGTAAAGTAAGTTCTGTGGAAGTTTGTTGGATATCCCAAGCATTCGCAAGGGAATATCTTCTACCAAACCGAGAAACAAAAGTGTTTTATTTCTCAACATGCCACCTTTGTAAAAGGGAATTTCTTGTGGAAAAATTAGTGGTAATGAGGTAGAACTGGAAGGAGTTCCAGCTATACAAACTACAGCAGATGATTTGGTAGGACCAAAGGATTTAATAGTAACCAACGAACCTCAGCCTCTCCGCCGATCTAGTAGGGTTCCTCGCCCACCTGAGAGATACTTCGGTTTCTCTATGACAGTGGGAGCGAGGATTGCATCATGAGATGATGACCCAACTAGTTTCGAGCTGGCCATCAGGAGTGGGACTCTGTAAGAATGGCTGGATGCTTATTGATCTGAGATGGAATCCTTATACACCAACAAAGTATGGACTTTGGTTGCTTTATCTGAAGGGTTAAATCTCCATCAGGAGCAAGTATATCTTGAGAAGATTACTTGGTGTACATGGAAAAGTTTAGACTTTCAAAGCTATGCTTAAGTCCATCCAGATCCTACTTGCCACGGCTACATACCATGACTGCGATATCTGGTGGTTGGGTGTCATGACAGCTTTTCTAAATGATGTTTTAGAAGAGAGCGTCTATAAGTACACAGCCAGAGGGCTTCGTAAACAGTGGGAGCAGCGGAAACGTGTGCAAGATGTTTTATGTGATAAAGCAAACATCGCGGAGTTGGAACGTCTGTTTTGATGTGGTAGTCAAAGAGTTTGACTTCATCAAAATGGTAGATGAACCTTGTATATACAAAAAGCTAGTAGAGAGTATGGTAGTGATCTTCGTAGAGTACGTGGATAACATACTCTTGATAGGGAAGGAGTTTCCTATGCTACGCTCGGTCAATCTCCGCTTATCACAAGGATTCTCCATATAGGATAAAACTGATACCTCCTAAATCCTGGGTTTAAGATCTATGAGATAGATCTAAATGGATGTTAGGATACTCACTAGTTGTAGTGAGAAGGTATCAATCGATCCTGGGGAGAATCACTGGAAAGGTTCCAGGGTGATAAGGACGACTGAATGTCAGTCGTAGGCATTGTCTTTACCCTCTGTGGAGGGACGGTATGTTGGAAGAGTTCCAAGCTAGATACCGTGACATACTAGACGATTAAAAGCAAGATATATCATTACCAAAGATGCTACCAAAGAGGCAGTCTGGATATATATATATATATTATATATATATATATATATATATAAGTTCATGAGATGAACTTCGTTCCTACCATTGTGTGACAATGGAGTTATGGCTTTAGCCAAGGAACTACCGTCCCATGAGAAATCCAGATATAATTCTTAGGCAGTATCACCTGATCACGGAGATGGTTGATCTCCAGGGAGATCGAGGTAAGGAGAGTAGACACAGAGGACAACAGCGCGGATCCACTCACAAAGGCCTTTTCTCCAGTAGAGACTTTTATGGGATGGTTGAGTATGAGATACTTCAACCACAGCTAATTGTTGGGTATGTGATACCACAACAGATGGCCCTAGTGCAAGTGGGAGATTGTTAGTTATATGTATGCCCTAGAGGCCATTACTGTACATACGATGTATATTGTAGTGGATGCTGGGACATATATAGGGAGGACTTTCTTACTCGACATGATTGTATGCTATCTGGTTGTACTTTATCTTAACATGTACTCTGATTGTCTCTATTACATGTTGATAAAGCCCTTAGGATATGTACTCGACTCTGGGACTATGATGAGATCATACTAGTGGGGCCACGGTAGTCGACGAGTACATCCTATAACTGTTCCTAGTCGAGAGTGTATCGAGACAGGGCATCGATGCACCAGAGTAGACTAGCGTATACGCATCTTGACCCATATAATGGGCGATGGATGATCCCATATCTATCGGTGTTTGACAGTAAGGATGGTGTACGGGTGCTCAGTGGAGACTGGGTACACTGGACGGACTCGCCGAGAACTCCCAGATGGTATTATACTTTACGTCAGATGGCAGTTCTCTGGTGACACTGGTACAGGTTAGTCTGTAGACCCGAGATCGTCATAGAGTCTTGTGTGATTCCTACTGTGCTTTGATTTCCACCTTACCACGTCCAAGAGGGCGTGCAAAACGGTGGTTTTTGGGTACAGTCCCGAATCACATGGAGGCAATGAGCGATAGGAGGGGATTCGTCTCTCCCGGTATAGGGAGTTGATGTTGTGCTGTGTTCGATTGGCTATAACCGGAAATCCCTGGCCAAGGTTGCTGAGATTTACTGGTAAGTGTTACCAGTAGTTTCTCGAACTGTTATAGACCTCATATCGACACGACTTATCAAGCTACTGGGGTCTGACGTTTACCACCCCTAGACGAGATATGCGACATATCAGACGACGAGACCGGACTGTACGGGAGTGTTACTGATTGGATTCACAGGAGTACTAGCAGGCTTGCTTGTTGATCTTCTGATCGCTCAATACCCGGGTGGCCGTTACGTTTAGCACACCGCTTGCGGCTTGTGGGTGTTTGATATGATCATCACCTACTGCCGGCGTATTGACGAGTCTTTAGAGTCCTACACAGGGGTTTCCTGGCTCAAGCGAAACGGAGTAGGAGCGCATATGAGATATGTGCGGGACCGAGATTGATACGATATGAGATACCGTATTCTATTCTCGCGATTTGTGACATTGATCGGTTGTATGCAATATAGCCGGGTTATCGGATCAAGTGTTGATTCGATAAGTTGTTACTTTTGATATTAGTCGGTTATAGCCGGATTATTAAATCAAGAGTTGATTTAATAATTTAATGCATAATTATATATTTGATATATTACATTGCATTAACTAGTATTAGCTCACTTATGATTTATTTTCTCACTAGATTGTGCACATTGTTTATATGTGATATATGAAAGTGTACATGTTTGTATCATGCTTGATGATACATACAAGATGGGTGTATGAGACTCATACCAAGATTAGGGTAAAGATTAGGGTTTTTGTTTTATCTTAAGATTTAACAAAAGAGTTTAACTTAGTCAAAGTAATCAAGCTTGAAGAAGCTTGGAGAAGGTTTGACAAAGTCCACTATTTTGTCATTTCTTTTGATATTCTTTAACCTAACCTTTAACCTAATACTTTGGTTAATTCTCTACATGAGTTAAGCATGATAGCTTAACTCACCCATGGTTACATTATTGAGGATAAGTTTTCATTTGGATGGAATTTTCTTTCTTCTTCTTCTTCTTCTTCATCAAGCTCCATCCAAAAGCTTACTAGCTCCAATGGTGCCATGAGAAAAAGAGTGAGAAAATCAATTCTAAAGTGAGCATACTTCCTACTTCTTCATCCTCTACCACTTGCCATGTAGTAGAGTGTGTTCTCTTCACAAAATTTATTACCTAGTGAAGGAATAGCTTGAGTTAGTGTCTTCCCGACGTAGATCATCTTCGGCCTCAAAGTCATCGTAGCAAGCACGTTCGTTCTTCTTGTGGAGCTTCTCTAGAGTCCGAAGTCCACGATCGCAGCGAAGGGGACATCTACACGGAGCTATTGAAGTGAAGGACCGGATCTACAAAGGTTGTAATCTCTTTCACTTAGTGTTAAAGTTGTTAACATGCAGTTTTCGCCTAAACCCTAGTTTAAAGATCCGTATTAGAGTTGTTCGGCACGGCTAAAATTTTAATCGGGCATGGTTGATGCCTCGTAGACCCTTGTGCGCGTGCCCTGCAACCCTACACTTAGTCAATGGTTCCACAAGTTTCAACCATGTGAGTAATTTCCATCCAATTTTAATTTACTTTAAATAAATAAAACCCCTCATTATGTTAAGCATGGTGTGAGTCTCATACACCCATGTAACATGCAGCAACAAGCATGACACATTAATATATATCACATATATATTAAGTGTACACACACAAGTGAGAAAAAGAAAAGCTTAAGTGAGAAAATATTAGTTAATGTAAATCAATATATCACATATATGATTATACATCAAATTATTAAATCAACACTTGATTTAATAATCCGGCTATATCACATATAACCGACTAATATCATATATATCAACTTATCGAATCAACACTTAATTCGATAACCCGCCTATATCACATATAACCGATCGATATCACATATCGCGAGAATAGAATACGGTATCACATACACGTATTAATCTCGGTCCCGCACATATCACATATGTGCTTCTACTTCGTTTCGCCTGAGCCAAGAAACCTCTGTGTAGGACTCTAAAGACTCGTCAATACGCCGGCAGTAGGTGGTGATCATATCAGTCACCCACAAGCCGCAAGCGGTCTACTAAACGTAACGGCCACCTGGGTATTGAGCGATCAGAAGATCAACAAGCAAGCCTGCTCATACTCCTGCGAATCCAATCAGTAACACTACCGTACAGTCCGGTCTCTTCGTCTGATATGTCGCATATCTCAGTCTTGGGGTGGTAAACGTCAGACCCCAATAGCCTGATAAGTCATACCAATGTGAGGCCCATAACGGTTCGAGAAACTATTGATAACACTTACCGGTAGATCTCAGCAACCCTGGTCAGGGATTTCCTGTTATGGCCAATCGAGCATAGCGCAACATCAACCCCTAATACCGGGAGAGACGAAGTCCCCTCCTATCGCTCATTGCCTCCATGTGACTCGGGATTGTACCCAAAAACCACCGTTTTGCACGATCTCTTGAACGTGGTAAGGTGGAAATCAAAACACAGTGGGAATCACACAAGGCTCTATGACGATCTCGGGTCGACAGACTAATCTGTACCAGTGTCACCAGAGAACTGCTATCTAACGATAGGTATAATACCATCTAGGAGTTCTCGGAGAGTCCGTTCAGTGTACCCGGTCTCCACTGAGCACCTGTATACCATCTCTGATGTCAAACACCAATGGATATGGGATCATCCATCGTCCATCATATGGGTCAAGAAGCGTATACGCTAGTCTACTCTGAAATATCGATGCCCCGTAACGATACTCCCACGACTAGGAATATTTGAAGGATGTACTTACCGACTACTTCTGCCCTACTAGTATGATTTGCATCATAATCCTGGTAGTCAAGTACTCGTCCTAAGGGCTTTATCAACATGTAATAGAGAGACAATAAGTGGACATGTTAAGATAAAGAGCAACCAGATAGCATACTATCATGTCGAGCAAGAAATTCCACCCTATATATGTCCAAGTATCCTCTATAATATACATCACATGTATAATAATGGCCTCTAGGGCATACATATAACTAACAAATATCTACCGGGGACATTGTATGGATGGCGTATAGCGCCCGAAACCTGAAAATTTCGATAAACTAATTCGATTCATTTCATTCGTGTGCATATACTTAGATTTTCATTGCATGCATTTATCCATTGTAACACTATTTCCTAACACTTGCTAGGACACTCGCACCATTACCAATGATTTCATGTTGCACCTGCACATACCCATATGCTACACCTACGCCTCATCGAAAATTTCCATGCCACGTACACATATAGAAGTTGCCATGTTACTTGCATCACACTATACCCTGCTAGTATTGTAGATTATTACTTATCACCCAGCATCATGTACTGTTCTGTATATTATACCTTATTTCCATTGTTATTACATCTTTTTCTGCGATGTTGTTTTATGAGATTTCTGTTGCTATGGGATTTAAGATACTGCATAATACATTTTATAAGACTTGATTGTGTTTCCAAATTTTACGGTTTCTCTTGATATACGATGATCCGTCCACCATGAGTTTAATGATTTCTGATTTGATTTTATTCCCAACTGAGTGGGGGAGATATACAGTTATGAATATGCTACGTTATCCGGACTGAGTGAGAGAGTGTATAGTCGGATTCATGGTGAACCCGGTCAAGGCCGAGGGGCAGGAAGGCCGCATGTGAGGCGAGGAGTCTAGCGAGAACACTCGATACCGGAGATAGATTGGAAAACACTGTGGATATCTGGAGGATATCGACCAGTGTTATTTAATGACAGGACCGTTCCGGGAAACGGTGCCTGCGATATTTGAAGGTTTTGTGTCGATGATTGACACCGGATTTGATGATAGTTTTATGGATATGCTTGAGATATTGGGATATTTTGTGTCTATGAGTGACACTGGATTTGATGATATTTCCGTTTTCTTTTATGCGGAAACTGTGGTGACATGCTTGCATTTCACATATATCATATCCATGCTATTATACTTTACGATTGCATCGTGCATATGTTTAGTCGCTATTTCATTTATACATACAATTTCTAATCTATGATGTTAGTTTCATTCACTGAGTTGGCAAATCATCCCCGTTGTGCCTTAGCTTTTTGCAGGACCGACCGCTTGGATACTTAGTGGCGTCATCTGCGTATCTATCTTTTGGGACTTACTTGCTTTTGCTGAGGTGGGTTGCAAGCTTACCTTGTACTTGCTCTCCTTGTACATGTACTTTGAATCTAGTAGAAACTCCATCTACCATATGTATATTTGATTTAGAGACGAGTCTGAGAAACTTGTATTATATTTGATTTTGGGTGTCGTGCTCGTGTGAGGCCGACTTGTTGCAGTTATCCTTTAGTATTGCTTTTATTTGCATTATTCTTTGCTAGAGATGTCGTATATTTAACTGCGTGGTTGTATTTATGCCAAGTGGGCGTTGAGATAACTCTCGAGTGGGGATGCTTATATATATTGTATATGTATCGGTTTTTATCAAAACATACAAAGGGGGTGCTGGCGAAAATTTTAACGATAACTTGTTTTCAAAACATTTTCAATCCAAACTCTTTTACGCCTTAAATTAACATTTTTCTAAAAACTTCACCTCTTTATCTTTAATTACGGTTTAGATTATGAGTTTCGGCTTACTTGAATTGCGCTACGTCTTTAGACGTCACATGATTTAAATGCCGGTCATGTTCCGTATTCGGGTCGTGACAGTATACGTTCACAAATTTTAAGAGGATCAAAGGTTCCCTCTCTCACGCATGCTTATAGGGTTGTTCTTCGCGCCTATTCTTTTTCTGTTGTTGAAGGTACTATTGATTCCGTTTTAAAAGAAGGTGAAGACAAATCTTCCCACGTTTCTTCTTATGGTGGTAGAGAACGAGGTGGAGGTAGTACACGAGGACGTGGTAGAGAAGGTCGAGGACCTTTTGGAGGAAGGGAGCGAGGAGGTTATCATTTCTGTTCACATTGTGAGATGACTGGCCACACTAAGGATAATTGTTGTTCGCTTCATTCGGAGATCCGATTTCAGCGAGTTGCTAGAGTAGCTACTTCTGATGTGACACCTGTCATTTCTACTTCTCATGTTGCTTCTGGACTTTCTGAGGAGGAGATATTGCGTCTTAGGTCTCTTCTTGCAAGATCTATTTTCTCGAGCTCCACTACTGTTCTGGTTAAAAGTACTACATGTTTTCTAATCCATACACCTCCATCCTCATGGATTATTGACTCGGGAGTATCATATCATATGACTGGAACATCAGGTGTTTTCTCCTTATATAAAATATCGTATACCAGTGGTATTACGCTTGCAGACGGTTCAATCTCTAAAGTAGAGCGCATTGGTTCTATTTCTCTTACTCCATCTCTGTCTTTATCATCAGCATTACATGTCCCTTCATTTCCTTTTAGTCTGGTTTCTGTAAATAAACTTGTTCATACCTTGAACTGTTCGACAATCTTTTCTCCTTCTAATTGTGTTATGCAAGATCTAAAGAAGGAGGAAGTGATTGGTTCAGGATGTAATCTTGGAGGCCTTTATTACTTTGATGGATAACTACCAAAGGTCGCTTGCTTAACAAATAGTGATCTACTGGTTAACCATTATCGCTTAGGTCATCCTGATATGTCTACTTTATAGAAATTAGTTCCCTCTTTATCTAGTTTGTCACCGTTAGAGTGTGTCGCTTGTGAGATGGGAAAGTACACTTGTACTTCTTATCATTCTAGAGTCAATAAATGTGCTGAGAAATTGTTTGATTTATTGCATTTTGATGTTTGGGGGCCATATCCCATTATGTCAAACCGCGGTTTTCAATATTTTATTATTTTTATTGATGATTACTTTCGACGGACATTGCTATATTTTTTGAAATCTAGAACTGAAGTCTTTGATGCCTTTAAATCATTTGTTACTGAGGTGCAAAAACATTTGGTATTAATATCAAAACTCTGAGAAGTGATAATGCAAAGGATTACTTTAATAAAAAAGTTTACTCGGTTTCTTGACACCTTTGATATTATACATCAATGCTCGTGTCTCTATACACCTCAACAAAATGGTGTTTCTGAACGAAAGAATAGAAATCTGTTAGAGGTCGCACGTTCTCTTTTGTTCCATATGAATATTTCTAAACATTTTTGGGATGATACTGTTCTCACTGCTTGCCATCTCAACAATCGTCCACCAAGCTCAGTCTTACGGGAAGAAATTCCAATCTCTATTTTATTTCCCTCTAAACCTTTATTTTCTCTTCCTTTATGTGTTTTTGGTTGTACTTGTTTTGTCCATAATCATTAACCTAGCTTATCAAAGCTCGATCTCATGTCCATTAAGTGTGTTTTCTTAGAATGTTCTCGAAGTTAAAAGGGATACAGGTGTTATAGCAAAGAACTCAATAGAGTCTTCGTCTCTGCTGATGTGACCTTTTATGAAAGTATCACATTCTTTGGTACTAATGTAATACCCCAGTCACTCAGAGAGAATTTTCCTATCAATGCAAATGATGTTCTTGTTATCGAATCTTCTCTAACCAATCCTTGTGCCTCAGCGGTACCAAATATTTCAGAACTAGATGATCATTAAATTGAGCAACCATCTCAGGTGGAAGAAAACAAGGAAGAGGGGCCTCCAATCAGTGAAGAACTTACACATGTTCCAGACTCAGATCCGATTCGGACTAATCTTAATCTCCCAATTGCCCTTCGCGAAGGTACCCGTACTACTAAGCCTCTCTATTCTCAATCAGATTATGTCACATATGCAAGACTTTCTCTCTCGTATAAAACATTTGTTGTTGCTGTTGATTCCTATGCTATTCCTTTTTCTGCATCTGATGCTCTGGCTCATCCCGGATGGACGAAAGCCATAGAAGAAGAAATGTTAGCCTTATGCTTGAATGGTACGTAGAAGCTTTACCCAGTTGCCTGTTGGAAAAAGAGTAGTTGGTTGAGTATATACCATAAACCTTAATCCAGATGGCTCATTGGCTTGTTTGAAGGCTAGACTTGTTGCCAAGGGTTATTTTCAGACTTAAAGAGAAGATTATGATGAGACTTTTTCTTCAAAGATGGTGTCTGTACGTATATTCTTATATCTTGCAGCTACGTACAATTGAACGCTACATTAACTTGATGTGAAGAATGCATTTCTTCACAGTGACTTGAAAGGGAAAGTATATATGGAGCAACCACCTGGTTCTGTTGTTCAAGGGGGGTCTGGTAAAGTCTACAAACTTCAGATATCTTTATGTGGTCACAAACAGTCTCCGCGTGCTTGGTTTGGGAGACTAACTAGCATTGTTCAAACTTTTGGGTTATGCAGATGCTGCAATGATCATTCAGTTTTCTTTAGAAATCAAGGAGGCTGCAGGATTTTGATGATTGTTTATGTTGATGATATTATGAGTACAAGCGACGATGCAAAAGATATTATCGAGTTAAAAGCTTATTTTCAGAAGAAGTTCAGCACTAAGTATTTAGGAGAGTTGAAATACTTCCTTGGCATTGAGGTGGCACGTTCTTCTCCTCATAGCAGTATCTTTGTAATTCAAAGGAAGTGTGTTTTTGATATGCTTAAGAAGTAAAGATGTCTGACTGTAAGCCCATTGACTCACATATGGATCCTAATGTCAAGCTATATTCAGGGTAAGGAGAGCCACTTACCGATCTAGGACGATATCGTAAATTGGTTGGCAAGCTTAATTATTTGACTGCGACAAGGCTCAGCATCTCTTTTCCTATTAGTATAGTTAGCCAGTTTATGGCAGATCCTAGAGATTCACATTAGAGTGCAGTGATGCTTATACTTCGCTATTTGAAAGCTACACAAGGGAAATATTATGTATAAGAACTTTGGGTATTTTAAAGTTACAGGATTTACAAATGCAGATTGGGCTGGATCGCCAAGTGATCGAATATCAACCACAGGTTTTTATGTGTTTGTTGGAGGCAATTTGGTCTTTTGTAAAAGCAAGAAACAAAATGTTGCTTCACGTTCAAGTGCCGAATCAGAATATAACGCCATGGCCAATACTATGAATGAGCCAGTATGGATAGTTTCTCTTCTTCGTGAACTTGGTCATCAATCTAAGGAGCCGGTAAAACTTTATTGTGAGAAAAAGGCTGCCATTTATATTGCCAACAATCTAGTTTTTCACGAACGAACAAAGCACATCGAAATAGATTGTCATTTTATTCGAGAAAAAATTGAAGAAGGGATCATTGATACCGTCCACGTGAAAACAGACTATCAATTAGTAGACCTATTCACCAAGCCTTTGGAAAGAAGTCGAGTGGGGTTTATTTGTACCAAATTGGGCATGTGTGATATATATGCCCCAACTTGAGTGGGAGCGTTAAGAATAAAATATATATTTGTGAGAGAGATGATTTGATATGTTTAAGAGATCAGTAAAAGTTAGATCTAATTAGAATATTTGTATTTCCTATTAATAATATATATATGAGGTAGAGGGAATTCTCTAGCACCTCATGATTTTCTCTCTGAGTACACATGTGGTTGGATTTAACAGGGACCGGAGATTAAGTTGTACAGCATTGCGAATTTGTTCATGCACGATGGGCTTGTGCACAGGCGGTTTCTGGTAGGCCCCATCGCCGACGTTCCCTGCTTTCTTAGAGTTGATGCTGCTCATCAGGTTCGCGGGCTTTCTTAAATTTTTGTTTTATTTTTTAGATTAAATTTTTTTTCTTTTAGGACTAATGGGGATGCGTGGCTGATGCAGATCCATCACACAGAAAAGTTTCGAAGGCTGCCATATGGGCTGTTCATGGGTCCTAAGGTGGGTAGTTATGGGCTTTCTTCGTTGTATAAAGACAAAAGAATTTGAGGAAGAATCCTCTGTTTTTTCCCTCCTTATCTTGAGATTTCTTGGTAATTTTGTGGCTTGCAGGAATTGGAGGACGTGGGGGAGGTGCAGAGGAGTGTTGGAGAAAGAGATTGAAAGGAGGATAAAGCTCAGCAGCATGTCGGATTTGAGGAGATGACGGCAATTTGATATTTTCCCCCTATTTTTTTATTCATTATTTTTGGGAAACTAGTTCTTTGCAGGTGCCATCCATGTAGATTTTTTTTATATGCTTATGCTAGGGCTTTTTATGGGAACCTGAAGGAGCTCAAAATTTTATAAAGAGCTATTAAACTGTCTTCCAATTTGAAAAGCAAACAGTTTACAGTCTACAGGTGCTTTCAGTCAGAAAAATATGTACACGTGATCTATACGCTTGCAGAAATAAATTAATTTTCTTATTTCAGTATTGTTGAACTTTAAGTGCACTAAAAGTTGAACTCTTTTTTAGAAAATACCCTCATTCTCACAGTAATTAGTATTTCAATTAATGGTCCACGGAGAGTCCATGATGAAATAAAGATGCAAACCTGTGTTGAAACGCCTTTTGGTCACTACTCCCATCTATTTTTCCTTCTCCCTTGCCTTAGAAAAATGATAAGAATAACAATTTTTAGAAGTATCGATATGTTGGCAAGTCTCAGAAGACATTTGGATCAACAATACGGTCAACACTGAAGAGGTCTCCACCGCCAGAAACAACATCCTGGTTGCATGCAAAGAAGGATCGCTTTCGACCAAAACATCTCTCTTGCGGCTAACTTTACCATGGAAGAAATGCTCGAGGCTATTCACGATCAGCCTTCCGGAAAAGTCCCTGCCAGTGATGGCTTCGGTGCGGAGTTCTTCAACCATCTCTCAGCACAGGCTAAGGAGGACTTACTGCAAGGTATGAAATTTTTCGCTGCCCATTCCGCTTTTTCGAAATCATGGAATTATACTTTAATTGTTCTCTTCCCTAAGAAAGATGTCACTGAAAACCCACAAGACCTGCGTCCTATAAGTCTTTGCAACGCAATTTACAAACTTTTCCCAAGTGGGGTTTTGTACAAAAACGAGATATTTCTGATGCTTCTAGCCTAGCTCAAGAGCCTTGGCATACTATCTGCAATGGCAGCAGCAAAGAAAAGCAGAAAATCATCTTGCAACCCGACATGGCAAAAGCCTTCGACAGGGTCTCTTGGTCCTTCCATGTCACAACTAGGCTACTCCGACAAACGGCTAAGTTGGATACGGGCATGCATTACAACACCCTCTCTCTCCATCGTCATCAACGGCCAAGTGGGTCCCTCCTTCTCCCCGATGAACGGACTCTAATGGCCATGACCACGGCGCTGTCCTCTCTCATACACTCACTGGTCTCTAATGGCCAACACACCCCTCTACAAATTGGTGGAAAATCTTCCAACATCTCACATGTCATGTTCGCGGACGATGTAGCTATCTTCAGCTCAGTTTTGCCTCACGAAATGACAGCCTGGAAAAAAGTACTTCATGAATACTGCACGGCATCTTCACAGTCTATTAATTGGGACAAATCCCTTATTCACTGCAATACGGATAACATCACACTCGGAGCTTTCCAAAATGTTGAACAAACTTGGAGATGCCCTATTAGTAGGTGTGCCTATCGTGAACAAACGTCTCAACTCCTCCCAAATGGCCTTTATTTTCGACCGTATCCGCACAAAGCTCACCAAATGGAAGCAAAGGCTCCTCACGTTCCCCGCCAGGCTAACCTTAGCCAAGGCAATTCACCAAGCAACTCCCTCCTTCCTCTTCAGACATTTTATGCTTCCGGTCAACGCTCATAACAAAATCGGTGGATCGATCATACGTGACTTTGTTTGGGGAGAAAACAACAAAATCCATCCGATAAATTGGAAGAAGGCTTTCATGCCATACCATCTCGGCGGCTTAGGCCTTAGGAGATCTCAAGATCAAAACAAGGCACTTTTGGCAAGAAAAAAAAAAGGCTCACGGACTTCTTTGTGGTAGTGCCAGCTTATGGTTCGAGGCGGTCTCGCTAAAACATCGCTCGACGACCGGTGAATGAAAAAATGCGGGTGCGTCTTATCAATGGATCAAGGAAAGGGATTGGCTCATCTCCTAGGGCCACTGGGAAATCGGTAAGAGAACTACAGTTCGCTTTTGGGAGGAAGCCTGGCTTTATGATAAACCTCAGCCTATACTTTTGGTCCATTGATTGCAACCTCATTGATGAAGATTGGATTAGCACTTTCTTTCTACCAAATGGCCAATGGGACCAAATAAAACTCTCTCACCTCCCAAGCATTTTAAGCCAAAAAATCACAACTTTACATCTCGTGTTTGCTTTACGACGGTACCCACGGTGAGGACTCAAATCATTTATTTCGCGAATGCAACGTTCAGAAGAACTACCACCACGCACGCTATCTGTAGTATTCTGGAGAGCCGAAACATCCCATTCAATTCGCGGCTAGGTCTTGATGAACTGCGAAATTCAATTACCTATGATCCTGCTGATGTTACGGTCCTCTCTATTGGTCTTTGGATTTGGTGGAAATAGCGGAATGAAATTTCTTTTGGCAGAAGTGTCAATCTAGATATCCAAAATGTAGCAAAGAAATCTGTTTATCTGATCCTAGAACAACCATGTATAAATCATGTAATTCTTAATGTTTAATATAAAGAGCAAGGGTATGCCCAAAAAAAAAACCAGAATATATAATCCAAATTTCTAACTCTAGTATCTTACAAAAGATTCAAACAAAAGGAATAAAAAAAAGAGACACAAACCAATAGGATGGTCCAACGATTGCTCTAGTAATGGTTTCAGCATTTAAATACGGCGTGCGAAATGAAAAGTGGATTTTTTTGCTTTATCATCCAGATAAATTCAAGTTCAATTTAAGGAAAGATGGTTTCAAGGAACCTCACAATTTGAATCTATCGTATCTCAAATTTCTAAGTCAGAAAATAGTTGGACAGATCAAAGTTTGGTTTGGGCGATATGTAAAATGAAAACAAACTGAAATATGAATTGCTTAGAATAAAAATAGAAAATCTCATCGCTCAATTTGAACAAACTCTGATTACATGCAAATTATTGTAACTCACATTGTTTCGATCTAACCCGACCAATCACGACGCTAATCTTCTTAGTAATAACCACAAAAAATAATCAAATATTATAGAGATGATAAAATAATTAGAATGTGTAAAGAAATTGGAAAAATAAGTTAACTATATCATCCGGAAAAATAACGGTCAATTTTTTCATCAATTTTTCATTAAAATCCAGGGTTTATGAACAGAGACAACTTGAACTTAAATGAATCAGGGTTTTCAAATCCTCACATGTGCCAAGAGATTGGAAAAGGAGACGATCGAGATCACCGCTGGCAACTCCATCGCCGGCACTGTCCTTGCGAGATCTCGATGACTTTCATAGGATTTCTTAAGAAGGCCAAGATGAAGAGAAATTCATCATCTGCTTTTGAAAACCGTAAACGGTTCAACCATTTGATGGGAGGCGAGGTGGTTGTGAGAAAATAGGCGGGGAAGCTGTGGCAAGATAAACAGATTTTGTACAAGATGCCAGATGGCATACAAAAGTACGGCCAAATTTCTTTTGACGGCAACAAAGACCACCAGTCCCGTGTGTCCTCTTTTAAATTACCGAATGGAAAATCCCGAGTTCAATCTTAGATCTTCCCCGTAAACTCTTGTTGCTCACCGCTGGGCTATGTGCCCCATACAAAAGGATGACCAAATGACATTACAGATGGATTAGGACGGGACTAAAGCGACGATAGCTCGGAGGCAATCCCCCCACCCCCAAAAAAAATTTACGTAAAAATTCTACATGGGCTCTCCCATAGATCTAAACTAAAAGCTAATGCCATGCAGGTGTTATCACCTCCTTATAATTAGGACACTGATTTTTTTAATTATATATTATTGCGATTTTCATCCCTTACTTCTGGGCTAAAATGCCTGCTTCATTTGATAATTAATAAATGTAATATTAACAAATATGCTTGATAAGAATAGTTTCTTAATAGCCGTGAAGAATGTATTGTGAATATTTGCTATTGTTTTTAGTACGTTTAAGTAGTCTAAAATCTAAGCGTGGCTGTGCAATTTTCCTACACAACAAACTACGTGACATATTCAAACATTTGGTGTGGGGCCCATGAACTTAATGCAGGACCCGTTGATTTTGTATAGAAAAGGGTTGTGTAAGACCCCTTTTCGACGGTCTAAATAAAAATGCTCAACCTACCCGGCTTGAAATCCTATCATAATCTATCCAAGTGTCACGATCCGTAATGTAGCACGTGACCGGCACTTAAATCACACAACGTCTAAAAGCGTAACGTAATTCAAATAAGCCGAAACTCAGAAAATCTAAACCTTTTTACGGAAAATAGTGGGGGTGCAGTTTTGAAATAAAGATATAATGAAATCAAGTTTTTCTTTTAAGAGAATAAGTCATATGATATAAAAAGGCAATGAACGTATACTATCTTGAAAACATTTTCGTCTTTGAAATTTTGGGCAGCACCTCCCTTATATATTTTGATCCAAAACCACATACATAAAATAAAAGGCATCCCCAAATGGGAGCTAGCTCTTCGCCAACTGGCGGAATCACAACCACGCAATAATATATATACGACGCCAAACGGCGAAAATCAACACAGGAAGAAACAGTAAATGAAGCAAGACATCAAATTCAAGAAGCGAACATACACCCATCGCTCTAAGTCTCGCACAATACCCAAATCTGACTAGGTCTACTAATATACAAATTCTAGTTTCTGATTGATAGAATTTATCTAGATACAACAGAATATAAAAGTACGAGAGTGGGCACGACCCAATATGTGTCCCACCTACCAAAGTAAAACACCTTGGATGAAACTGTATGACAGCGATACCACTACCGATCCCAAGCGGTCAAACATGCAAGAATTGTGGCACAACGGGAGTGAGTTACGAACTCGTGAGTAGAAAACATCAACAGGTAGAAATCGAATAAAACAACGATTTCCTAGGTCATACTATATCATAAAGGTAATACTATGATATCTCGGATGACCATGTATGCCTATATGTCAATAATCGAATCAATGGGAATGACATATATATAAATAACATCTGAAACATATGCCTGCATGCATGTGGATAGCATCCACGTGTCCATCAACGACACCAACAATATCATGGAACCTGAGTGTCCAGTATCAACACTCGAATCATCATGAAAATATATGCCTGTATGTATGAGAATATCAACTACGTGTGTCCATCAACGACATATCAAAATCATGGAACCTGAGTGTCCAACACCGATGCTCGAAACATCAAGAAAACCCGTGTCTAATATCGACACGTAAATCCTCATATCTCAGGCCCCGCATACTCAGATCGGCCCTCATATCTATCTCATCTCAGGCACCGTATATTCTGATCGGCCCTCATATCCATCTCACGACTCCGGTCGTTATCCTCCGGATAACCGTAGGGTCCAAAAATATCACCGGTAGGTAGTGCTCCCCCTGCCGGACTCACCGCCTAACAATCGAGTCTTCTTGTCCCGGGATACCTCACCGGGTCCACTATGTACCCGCAGACGGTGCATATTGCTCCTCAAATCAGGTATAATCATAGCTCAGAACCGAGAAAACTCATGGTGGACGCCTCGAAATATCATATCAAGAGAAATCGGGTTTTTAAAACAATACACCATTTCCTTTGAAATATAACCGCGGTTCTCAAATCCAGAAATCTTATGAAAACAATATCTCAATGCATATAACCATAAAGTACGATATATGCAACATAGAACAGTAATATGAGCATGTCAAATACATCATGCAAGCATGTCCTATGATAGTGCTGAATAATGAATGTACTATACAGTTAAGAATAATATCATGATATGGCAGTTCTACTGTGTAAGTGGCATGGCAATTACCGATGAAGAACGTGCATGAGCCGGCAAATCTGTGTAAGTGTAACATGCGCATCATTGGTAATTATGCAGGTGTTCTAGCAGATAATATCATATAACAATAAATACCGGAAACATGATGGGTATCACACGAGGAATAATCAAACATAAACATAACTATAATAAAGTAGCCTCTTTATGCCGGCGATCCCGCCTCATAGCATCAAGTGTCGCAATATTCTCGATCATCATCCTCAATTCATGAGCGCGGATCAAACATCTGGTAAACACATCGCGTACGGTGGCTACAATCTAGATTAAGGATCTATCGTCCTATTCATCAATAAGGGTACGGATCTATAATCTCGTACGACATATATCAATCACATAACACATCTATATTCATTTCATATCGTAATATCGATTTCATGTTATATCGATATCGATCTCGCATCAAGTCACTATAAATCTCATACTAAAACCTTTAATCATGTACGTAAGTTCGTAACGTATCCTTCCTCAAAATTATAATTCATACAACGATCTTTCCATATCAATGGTTGCGAGGGTGCTATACGCTATCCATCCCACTTCCCCCGTAGATATAAATCTACTTACCTCCTAAACTCCTTATTTAGTCGAAGTCGATGTGCTTCGTAGTCTCGGAATTCCACATGAGAGTACCTACATATCAACACATCATAACGTTATTAAAACCAAGTCCGGAAAACCGATACGGCACACGAAGTGCTTATAGGTTAGAACCTATAACTTACGCATGCAAGATCAACCAAATAACTCTCGTCGTTGATATACAAACGTCTAACGATGGAATCCAAACTCAAATACCAAAACCAAGTTTCAGAAATCGGAAAACCGAAATCAGCAAATAAGCAAATCTCTCCCAGATTCTACTCTAGGTCAAACCAGAAGATTTTGCATATAGGGTTGGTCAAGATATCAGATAAAGGAACCGTACACCAAAATTCAACACAATACACCAAAATGTGGCCGCAAATTGCGTCCACCATGATTAAATCTGCGGCCAAAACTAAGGTATATGGGCTCGGGTTCTAAGGGGTGCTTCTAGATTGCCTGCTCATCTCTCTGTAATGAGAACTTATTTTATAGGTCTTTCGGGTCATCTCAGATTCCATTAGATCACCACAATCTGTCACAAATCCGATGTCGAAAAATTCTAAGTTTGTGTATTGGGCTCTAGTCTCAGGTCTTGGCCAGTAAAAATATCACTCAAGTCTTGCAAACACTCACTATACCTCAATTTACCACTTACAAGTCAAGTCTCCCACTAAACCTCAATTTGGAAATTTCTAAGATCACAAATCCACACTTGTTTAACTCTAAACTACAACTAGGATATATTAAACACAATAACTTAACTAAAGGAAAGGAATATACCTCATTTGGCAACTCAAGAAAATTCTTGGATTGCCCAAAGTCTTCAAAATCCATACTTGAATGGTCCGAAGGGTTTAGGATGAGGTATGGATCATTTATTGTGAAGGTTGCATGAGGTTTTGGTAATGAATTGGAGATGACGCAGAGGTAGAAGAGGTGGAGGAAGCATAAAGAAGATGAAGATGAGAAAATGAAATGATGAAGGAAAAAGAATGAATGGGATGGTCGTGTGGGAGCCTCTCTCTCTCTCTCTCTCTTATGCTCACTCTCTTTTAACCTCACTCTCTCTCAAAATATCTCATTTTGTCTTCTCTCTCTCTCTCATGACTCATGGCATCCTTTTCGTTTCTTTTCTTTTCTCTTCTCTTCTCTTTTTCTTCTCACAAATAAATAAAACAAAATGCAAATGAACAAACATGTAACAAAAATGCACATGACATGGTGCACTAGTCATGGAAAAATGTAAAAATACGGATTTGGTTTAATCGTGATTAGTAGTGCACTAATCAAGTTTAATTTAAATCTGCATATAATTAATTATAAAAATGCCAAAATCTGATAAATATCTTTATAATAAAAATATTATTTTAATCTTCACTTATATTCCAAATATTGGTATAAAATTATACCATTTTACGAAAAAACCCTATTCGCAAATCGAATAGTTTTCGCGAAATATATTATTTTAATATTTAATTTCCAAAAATAATATTTATATTTCTGAAATGTTACACCAAGAGACAAACACTATAAGCCCACTTGTTTGACACTAATATCTGAAAAAACACTTGATTTTGTCTCTTAAGTAAATTGTGGTAGAATTTCAAGCAGGGAGATGAAGCATTGCTCTTGTCTAAATACTCTCTCATTTATTGCTATTGAAAAGAACTGATGATGCTCAATATTGGCGACCTTTCAGATCAGGACACGTGGCAGATGACGTGTCCCAGAACTCAGATGAGAGGGCCCACAGGGGCCGATCAGGCCCGACCTACAAGCACAAAGCTGGCTCACCTCAGGGCCCTTGCAAATTGGCCTCCTCGGTCTCTCATCTCGCCTCCGAGCTACCGCAGGACCAAGATACCTCGGCCCTCTCGTTCGTTCCCGAGCTCTCCCGACGAGACCATCTTCCTCGGTCCCTCCGACCGACCAACTGCACCACTCACAGGCGTAACCGTCGCTCCGCAAATCTCGCCATGCGCAGATTCTCCGCCGGTAACATCCCACGTTCCACGCCATCACGATCCCCACTAATGGACGATCCGCTCTTTACGCGGGCGTGACGTCGGGAGCGTAACTGCCGGCGAGATTCTCGCGCCTGCTGCTGCATGCCACCACCGCTATATAAACCCCCATCACAGAGAGGTCAAGTAAGCCATTTTTTACACCTTTAAGCCGTTACTCTGCTCGGATCTCATCACTAACTTGAGCGTCGGAGGGTCCTTGGTGGTACCAAACCACCCCAGGAGTTCTTTGCAGGTACTCGGCAACACCTCCCTTACCTCACCTCTTCCTCCAAAAACCCATTGAGACCCGCACGCGAAGGAAGATAATCAACTAAATCCACCGCGAGATCAACGGAAGACAACATCTGACGGAGGCCCGAAAAGGAGCTCCATCACTTGGCGCCATCTGTGGGAATCGAAATTCCACAAAAAAAAAAACAAAGTTGGCCTTCTGATCTCCATCCCCATGGCAAGCGATCACCCTGAAGATCCAGATACCAGCCGCCGCCTCCCCCTCACCGGAGGCGCGGGTGAACCTCCTCCGGCGACCGTCATCAACGCCCTCGCCGGCCGAATAGACCGACACCCCCTCCCTTGACGGGGTCGCACAAAAGGGGCTAGCCACGACGTCTCGAGGGCCACCTTGCCCAAAGATCTAAGCCCTCACTAAGAGGCAGCCCAGCAGTTACCCTGCTCGGCTATCCCTGGCGGGTAGCTTCCCTACCGCAACGCCAGGGATCAGAAAGTCCTTCCAGAGGCAGTCGAGCCCGAGGATCCCTCGCTCGGCTATCCTTGGCGGGTAACTTCCCTACCGCAACGCCAGAGATCAGAAAGTCCTCCCGGAGGCAGTCAAGCCCGAGGATCCCTCGCTCGGCTATCCCTGGCGGGTAGCTTCCCTACCGCAACGCCAGGGATCAGAAAGTCCTCCCAGAGGCAGTCGAGCCCGAGGATCTCTCGCTCGGCTATCCCTGGCGGGTAGCTTCCCTACCGCAACGCCAGGGATCAGAAAGTCTTCCCAGAGGCAGTCAAGCCCGAGGATCCCTCGCTCGGCTATCCTTGGCGGGTAGCTTCCCTACCGCAACGCCAGGGATCAGAAAGTCCTCCCAGAGACAGTCGAGCCCGAAGATCGCTCGCTCGGCTATCCGTGGCGGGTAGCTTCCCTACCGCAACGCCAGGGATCAGAAAGCCCTCCCAGAGGCAGTCAAGCCCGAGGATTTCTCGCTCGGCCATCCTTCAGGACAAAAGCCCTCGCCAAGAGGCACCGGGCAGTAACCCTGCCCGGCCAAGGGTCCTTGGTAGGCTTCTTACAGCCTTATAGCTCTTCCCGCGCCGAGAACCAAAATCCTCCCAGAGGCAGTTGGGTCCTTGCTCGGCTATCCCCGGCTGGTAGCTTCCTACCACAACCGACAGGGATCAAAGTCCTCGTCAAGAGGCACTGGGCAGTAACCCTGCTCGGTCCCCGTCCTGAAGGATCAAAAGTCCTCCCAGAGGCAGTCGAGCCCGAGGATCCCTCGCTCGGCTATCCCTGGCGGGTAGCATCCCTACCGCAACGCCAGGGATCAGAAAGTCCTCCCAGAGGCAGTCGAGCCCGAGGATCCCTCGCTCGGCTGTCCCCGACGGGTAGCATCCCTACCGCAACGTCGGGGATTAGAAAGCCCTCGCCAAGAGGCACCGAGCAGCTACCCTGCTCGGCCATCCTTCGCAGGCCTCTCAGGGCCCTTCCGGCGTCAAGGATCAAAGCCCTCATCAAGAGGCACCGAGCAGCTACCCTGCTCGGCCATCCTTCGCAGGCCTCTCAGGGCCCCTCCGGCGTCAAGGATCAATGCCCTCGCCAAGAGGCACCGAGCAGCTACCCTGCCCGGCCATCCTTCGCAGGCCTCTCAGGGACCCTCCAGCTCAAGGATCAACGCCCTCGCCAAGAGGCACCAAGCAGCTACCCTGCTCGGCCATCCTTCGCAGGCCTCTCAGGGCCCCTCCAACGTCAAGGACCAATGCCCTCGCCAAGAAGCACCGAGCAGCTACCCTGCTCGGCCATCCTTCGCAGGCCTCTCACGGCCCCTCCAGCATCAAGGATCAAAGCCCTCATCATGAGGCAGCCGAGTTCCTTCCTGCTCGGTGCATCCCAGCGGGCATCGTCCTGCCCATCAGATGCTGAGGATCTCAAGCCCCCATCTTGAGGCCACCGAGTTCCTTCCTGCTCGGCGCATCCCCAGCGGGCATCCTCCTGCCCACAAGACGCTGATGGTCTGAAGCCCTCATAGCGAGGCCGCCGAGTTCCTTCCTGCTCGGCGCATCCCCAGCGGGCATCCTCCTGCTCATCAGATGCTGAGGATCTCAAGCCCTCATCGTGAGGCCTCCGGGTTCCTTCCTGCTCGGCGCATCCCCAGCGGGCATCCTCCTGCCCATCAGATGCTGAGGATCTCAAACCCTCATCGTGAGGCCTCCGGGTTCCTTCCTGCTCGGCGCATCCCCAGCGGGCATCCTCCTGCCCACCGGACGCTGATGGTCTGAAGCCCTCATCGCGAGGCCGCCGAGTTCCTTCCTGCTCGGCGCATCCCCAGCGGGCATCCTCCTGCCCATCAGATGCTGAGGATCTCAAGCCTTCTTCGCGAGGCCGCCGAGTTCCTCCCTGCTCGGCGCATCCCAGCGGGCATCCTCCTGCCCATCAGACGCTGATGGTTTGAAGCCCTCATAGCGAGGTCGTCGAGTTCCTTCCTGCTCGGCGCATCCCCAGCAGGCATCCTCCTGCCCATCAGATGCTGAGGATCTCAAGCCCTCATCGTGAGGCTGCCGAGTTCCTTCCTGTTCGGCGCATCCCAGCAGGCGTCCTCCTGCCCATCAAACGCTGAAGATCTGAAGCCCTCTTCGCGAGGCCGCCGAGCCCCTTCCTACCCGGCGCATCCCGGCGGGTAGCTTCCTACCCAACAAAGACAAGGATCAAAGTCCTTCCAGACTCGATTATCCCTGGCCGGTAGCTTCCCTACTCGCAACGCCAGGGGTCAAGACCCTCGCCAAGGTCAACCGAGCAGCTTCCTTACTTGGTCATCCCCAGCATGCATCCTCCTGCCCAACAGACGCTGCGGGTTTGTAGCCCTCATAACGAGGCCACTGAGCCCATCACATGCAGTGGATCCAAAGCCCCAACAAGAGACATCAGGTCTATCCAAGTCTGAGTAATCCCCCCTCGACTTCGGGGCCATGGAGATGCCTCCTTCTCAGCAGCGCTTGGCATACTCGGCAAGTGATCGAAATCAACTCGACAGCCGATCGCTCCACATGTCACGCCCATACTGGGCTGCGCCCCATCAGTCCACAAGTCTGCACACGTCGCGTCGGCCAACCGGCACTCGACACGTGGACCGTCACTTCAGTGGCAGGACGCTCGAACCGGCGCACCTTCCCTAAATGCAGAGATCTCGCCCCGATAAGCTGGCAGAAAAGACAGCTGACAGCCTGGGGACACATCCCGACGAAACCTTAGGAGGGAGCTTACCCCAGACGGCCCGGCAGTCCACTCTTGACCCGACCCACTAGCTGGTCAGGACAAGAGTAGGGGGCTAATGATGATGCTCAATATTGGCGACCTTTCAGATCAGGACACGTGGCAGATGACATGTCCCAGAACTCAGAAGAAAGGGCCTACAGGCGCCGATCAGGCCCGACCTACAAGCACAAAGCTGGCTCACCTCAGGGCCCTTGCAAATTGGCCTCCTCGGTCTCTCAGCTCGCGTCCGAGCTACCGCAAGACCAAGATACCCCAGCCCTCTCGCTCGTTCCCGAGCTCTCCCGCCGAGACCATCTTCCTCGGTCCCTCCGACCGACCAACTGCACCACTCACAGGCGTAACCGCCGCTCCGCAAATCTCGCCATGTGTAGATTCTCCGCCGGTAACATCCCACGTTCCACGCCATCACGATCCCCACTAACGGGCGATCCGCTCTTTACGCAGGCGTGACGTCGGGAGCGTAACTGCCGGCGAGATTCTCGCGCCTGCTGCTTCATGCCACCTGATTTGATCTCAAAAACTATCTATTACCGCAATCAAGAATGGCGTCGCATGAAGCTAGCCGGTGAGTACGGGTCGGTCCACAGGGATGTTGTGAATTTCTTAATCGCTCTTACGAGTTAATTACGAACGGTGTGAATGGATTAATTAAATCTAAAAAAAACTAAATTAAACTAGGGCAAAGAATTAAAAATCTAACTAGGGCAAGGAATTAAATTTAATCTAGAGCAGAGAATGAAAAATTACCTAGGGCAAGAATTGAAATCTAAACTAGGGCAATTAAATAAATCTACTTACTTTACAGATGGCTCTCTCCAAACATCAACACAAGACTTGTCAGATCTGAATTTCTGAAATGAAAAGAGGCATCGATGCTCTCCAAAAGATTTCTAAATTTTATTCATAAAAAGAGGCATGAAGGAGGCATAGGGAGGCATAGCCTTTACAATGATTTAGAGTTTCTATTTATAGAGGATAGGAAACCCTAGGTTACAATTGATTTGCACGTCTACATTTACCAAAATATCCTTAGGAAGACCTAGTCAAAGTAGACTCCAAGCTTTGGTAAAATTTTATGTCTCTGTCTCTTTAAAAAGAAGTATTGGGCCTTGAAATTTTCTTTGTTGGCTCTTCTGTTTTTGGGCTTCCTTATTATTTGGTTCTTTTATTAAAATAGCTTCTATATTTCTTCGAGATCTCCAGTGAACAATTGCGGTGGACTTTTAACCGTTCTCTTTGTAATCTTGGACTTTGCATTGCCTTGTACTTTGTGAATTTTATCTTTGATGTAGGCTTGATCAAGAGTCTTCTGTTTGTTGGTCAAAGTCCACTTTTGCATCGTCTTTTCATCGTTTTCACTGTTTTCTGCTCCAAGAACCTATAACCTGTAATATGTAGCAGACATGCGTCAAAAGCACCTGTTTATTTATAAAAAGAATAAGAATGGGGAATATAATACTACAATATTATGATGTGAACAAATACCCCCAAACTTATCTTTTGCTCGTCCTCGAGCAAACTTATTTTTTTTTATTCTCTACAAAAACCTAACCTCACTTTCGCAGGGAATCACGATTGCACTGAGCTCGTGCAACAAGCCGTTAAACCTCTAGGTGTCCTTAGTAGGAGGAGTGTTGTCTTCTGAGGGTTTTCAGCGGATACTACCCATAAAATCCTATCAATTTGGCCTTTTCGACTTTAATTCTCCAATTAGGTTTTCTAACAAGGAATTCTATTATCTTCTACTCGTAAATTATCCACCCATATTCTTCACACTTCTTTATTATTTAACTTAAGATTATATATGTTCTATAGACTTACTTAGCTTTCGGCATCTCTTAAGTTTTCCTTCTAAGGTTCCATCTCCACTTAGGAATTTTTATCAACTCTATTAAAGATACAAGTTCTATTCTTCACTCCTTTCTCTCATCTAAATCCCAATCACATACCCCTACGTGTGTGTATATGTCACCCCTACACTTGGAAATTCAAATCAAGCAATCATACCCTTGTCCGTTGTCCAAAGTATTTATTAGTAGGTGAATTTAAATGAATTTTACTTACACATCCTTCATGCGACCGTTAATACTTTTTGAGGTACCAACGACCGATTACAAGATGTGTTTGCACATTAAAGCGTAATTTCTAGTCTTGCAACACCCAAGGCTTTAGCAGTGACTCCCAAACCAGTTGGTCTAAGGCACTAGGTGATGAAGCACCCTCGCTAAATATTTTTCTATTTTTTAGCCTTAAGTAATCACAAAAATCAGTGTTCATTTTTTTTCTCTTTATTCACTTTTTTTCTTTTATTTTCATTGTACTAAGGACTTTAAACAAGAGCATTTCAAGGTCTCCTCTACTATTCCAAGTTTCAAGGTGCGTGATTGTGCAATTTGTAGGGTATACATTTTCAGAATCTAGACTTAAGTTAGGAATTATTTTTCAAACTTATACTCTAATAAAAATATCAATACTTTTCCTTTGTTTTGACTTAGCCCAAGAAATGAACTCAAAATTTGCCTATTTCTAAATAAACTACAAAGACATATACTTTCTACCGCTAAACTTTAAGGAAGGTTATCTTTAGGGTTTTTAATTTACTAAGTCTAAGATCTAGTTGTTCCTAACTAGTTAACCTATCTGTCAAACTCAAGTCAAATAAGTCAAAATTGAATACAATAATTTTTATAATTTTTCAAAATTTTTCAATTTTTATGGGTTTTCAAATAAATATGCAAATGCAAAAATATACATATGAATGCGAAGGAAGAAGACGTACCGAACATACCCCCAATCTTAAACTTGACAGTGTCCTCACTGTCATGCTACACCAAGAGGGTCAAAATTGTCGGCACTCTCCTGTTTATTTATTTATAAATTTTTATTTTTTTATATTTTTGGAATTTTTTTTATATTTTTTATAGAAAAAGAAAACAAAAAATATATGTACATATATACAACAAGGTTCCCCCCAAACTTAAGCTTGGCCTTACACAAGCCAAAGGTTAGCACCAACCATTCAAAAATCTTATCGTGGTAATGGTAAAGTTGGTGAAAGAATGGAGAGAAAAGAAAAGAGATGAGAAGCACACGAGACCGTGTGGAGGTAGAAACGGGATATGGTCTCAGTGGGGGAGAAGAATGGCGGAAAAGAGAAAGAAGTGGAGTACGATCTTGAGGGTGTAAATCGAGTGAATAGATTAGCGCAATTTGTGATGACCGATATGTTAAAAGCGATTGCGTTAACCTATCAACCCGTCGAGAAATGGGGTCAAATCCCTCAAGATTCGCAAGAAAACATGGGTACGCCGAACTTGGTGGTGGAGATGAAAGCGTAACGGTCTCTTGTACGGTCGGAACGATAGGAAGGACGAAAGGGAGTGAATTAGGGATAGTCTCATTCTCACCGTAGTAAACTGTCTCGAACTTGAAAGATTCCATCAATGGTTTGAAACTACTGTAAACAACCGAGTCTGATGGTTCAACTAACTCATCTGAAAATTCAAAGGACTCAAACTCGGGCGGTGAGTCATCAATATCGTCCGAAAAGGTGAAACACTCGTAAGTGTTATCGGCTGGGAGAACTGTGTCAGATTCAAAGGAAAAATTTTCAAGCTCACGGTCTTCAAGCATGAAGCTAGGCGTGGTCGGAACGATGGAAAGGAAGGAGGGTGATTTAGTTAAAGGTTCAAGAGGATGACTTGGAAAATCCGACACATCAAAGAAAAATGGTTCAACCTCAATATTATCCTCAATACTCTCCTCAATACTATCCTCATAATTCTCCTCAATATTTAATCTATCTATGCCATTATCATCAAAATCAAGACGCATATGAAATTCGGGAGAAATATTTAATGACTCGGGATGATGAATTGGACATAAAATTTCAATCAAATTGACAGGTTCATCATCCGAAATATTCCCGGTATCTATATCCTCAATCAAGTGAAAATCAATATTTTCTGACACCTCATCAAAAGCATGGATATTTATCAATTTAGGTTCTAGAGTGGAGGTGTAAAGGTAAAACGGATTAGGCGCGGTTTCACTCGAAAGGGGTTCTTCACAATCTGGCAAATCAAGCACTACAAAGTCACACAACTCATTATTTTGGACAATCGATGGAAAACCGGAGTTGTGGGCTTTAATTGGGTAAGGGTAGGTTTGATTTGGAAATCCTCTCAAATTCGCACTCTGTCCAACCGCCTCCTCATACATTGAAAAATTTGGAGCTAGCGGGAAACTAGCTACCGGTTCACTAGGTTGCATAAGAGCGGCCACGGACGCTTCCACATTCCTAGTCATTTTGTTTGTTGCTAAGATATAAGCCTCCAACGACTCTTCCAAACTAGACTTGGGTGGTAAGAGGGTTTCGGTAAAAGATTCAAAACTGTTTGGATACGTGAAACTCCCATAAGGCTGTGTAGAATCAATGTCTAGTGAAGGTGGGAAAGTCGGGTAGGACTGGTAGGAATTTGATGGTTGGACAGGAGTAGGGTCAACATGTGGATAAAAAGGTGAATAGTCTTGTAGATCCCTAGAACTAGATTAGTGGAGAGGGATGAAAGATCGGCTACGAGATTGAGCAATATGCTCAGCAATGGACATCGGTTTAGGAGTTACAGCAGGACTCGAAAAAGTGGTATCAACGTACGAAGGTGGTAAAGGTGGACATGGTTGACACAACGTGGGTTGCAACGTCGAACTGTTTCTCCTAGATGCTTCTATTTGATCTTTCAAAGAAATTTTATGCACGGAGGGATCTTCATTAAATCGACCGAAGCAATTGACGTATGACGCAAAGTTAGGTTCAGGATACCAAAGTTCGGCAAGAGATTTATCATGTGGGGTACCCATGTTAGAAGAAAGGGGAAAAGAAAGAAGGTAGGTGATGCAAGAATTTCTTAGCGGCAAAAATTTGCAAGTTGTTTTTAAAAGAAAAATCCCTTTTTCCTCTTTTTTTTATTTGGAACTGTTTGCAAAAAAAAAATTTGATAAAAGGTTAAGACACACTTTCGATCAACCAAAAATGCACAATCAGGCCTCGATTTAGGGTCACCTAGGTCAGCTAGACAGCTCCTAACTGTTCCAAAGGGCTAGAAATAGGACCTCAAACCGCCTCTTCACCGCCAATTGCGGCCAGGTAAGTGCCAGGTAAGTGGGAAAGAACCACAGTAGTGGGCCTAATTAATAACCACTAGCCTTTAGCACACTTGCCTAGACACCGCAAAGTCAGGTTAGGATAAACGGTCGATGCCTATAACTAGTCATCTGTCCTATTGAGCTCGAAGTCCTTAGGGCCGAGTCTAATATTTTTTAATTAAAAATTGGTCAATGCAAATGCCTTATGTGATTTCTGGGGTCTTGGGAAGGGTAATGAAATCCCCACCCAATCTGAATTGGTCAAAAGCCCCTTAAAGTCCAATTAAAGATATGCAAAACAGTAAATCACTTGCAATCAAATATTTTTATTTTATGCGCGGTGCAAAGAATCCTGCACAAGATTTGTTATTGAGAATGGGGAAGATTTTTTAAGCGTAAAGAATCCTGCAGGAGATTTTACAGAAGATATATCGAGATTTGCAGAGGAGGAGATCAGAAGACTTACAGAGTTTTTTTTTTTTATGAACCGCAGAGGAAATTTGGGGATCTGATCCGCTGATATGACCGCGGAACCGCTGCGTGTTGCAGCCTCCGACCGCGGATCCGCCGCGGTTTGGTGGCTTCGGCAGGTTTTTTTTTCCATTCTTTCTTTCCAGATCAGCGCAGTTGTTCTTATTGACTCGGTCCTCCAAATTTCTTCTGTTGTCTATTGTGATATTCCTCTGTTTATTCGGATTTGATATTTGCTGTTTTTATCTCTGTAGATTTCCAGATCCGAATTTGTTCGTAGATCCTGCAAAATTCACACAAAAATACCCTTCCCAAAAATAAAAGATGATAAATTTTTATATTTTAAATTTTTCAGTTTTTATGATTTTTTTAATTTTAGAGAAAGTTATAACTAGGGCAAGGAATTAAATTTAATCTAGAGCAGAGAATGAAAAATTACCTAGGGCAAGAATTGAAATCTAAATTAGGGCAATTAAATAAATCTACTTATTTTACAGATGGCTCTCTCCAAACATCAACACAAGACTTGTCAGATCTGAATTTCTGAAATGAAAAGAGGCATCGATGCTCTCCAAAAGATTTCTAAATTTTATTCATAAAAAGAGGCATGAAGGAGGCATGGGGAGGCATAGCCTTTACAATGATTTAGAGTTCCTATTTATAGAGGATAGGAAACCCTAGGTTACAATTGATTTGCACGTCTACATTTACCAAAATATTCTTAGGAAGACCTAGTCAAAGTAGACTCCAAACTTTGGTAAAATTTTATGTCTCTGTCTCTTTAAAAAGAAGTATTAGGCCTTGAAATTTCCTTTGTTGGCTCTTCTGTTTTTGGGCTTCTTTATTATTTGGTTCTTTTATTAAAATAGCTTCTATGTTTCTTCGAGATCTCCAGTGAACAATTGTGGTGGACTTTTAACCGTTCTCTTTGTAATCTTGGACCTTGTATTGCCTTGTACTTTGTGAATTTTATCTTTGATGTAGGCTTGATCAAGAGTCTTCTGTTTGTTGGTCAAAGTCCACTTTTGCATCATCTTTTCATCGTTTTCACTGTTTTCTGCTCCAAGAAGCTGTAACCTGTAATATGTAGCAGACATGCGTCAAAAGCACCTGTTTATTTATAAAAAGAATAAGAATGGGGAATATAATAATACAATATTATGATGTGAACACCACCACCGCTATATAAACACCCATCACAGAGGGGTCAAGTAAACCATTTTTTACACCTTTAAGCCGTTATTCTGCTCGGATCTCATCACTAACTTGAGCGTCGGAGGGTCCTTGGTGGTACCAAACCACCCCGGGACTTCTTTGCAGGTACTCAGCAACACCTCCCTCATCTCACCTCTACCTCCAAAAACCCATTGAGATCCGCACGCGAAGGAAGATAATCAACTAAGTCCATCGCGAGATCAACGGAAGATCTGACGGAGGCCCGAAAAGGAGCTCCATCAAGAACTAACTTTTTTCTATCCAATTCGAAGTTGGAAAAAACAGAAAAATTATAAATAGATTATTGTTTGCCCCTCCTAAGAAAAAATTCTGGCTCCGCAGCTGGAGATAATCAATGTCCGGCAACGACATTGTAAAATACATGGCATGGGGCTTGGGTTGGCCTATCATTCTATACAATTTTGATATTTGTTCTATATGCAGATCATATTTGTGAGTTTCTCTCTCTTATGATCCACAACATAGATCAAATCAATTTTGCTTATCGAGTAAAATTGTTGGCACCAGGTGACTGGAGTTTGGCTTTAGTGTCGGCAGTGGTAGTTGAGTTCATTAAGCTATTGTAGATGGTCATCATTTTCATCCGTATTTATCGATTTATGAACGGTTGCCATGATAAGGTAGCGGTCCTTATCAATTATCCTTCGATGTTCTATATAATTGAGTATCATATTCAATAGCCAAGATCTGCTATGAAAAAAGGAAATATATTTGATAGCTGAAAGACCACGATTGAGGT
Organism: Agapanthus africanus; assembly: GCA_030015575.1. Lineage (NCBI taxonomy): Eukaryota > Viridiplantae > Streptophyta > Magnoliopsida > Asparagales > Amaryllidaceae > Agapanthus > Agapanthus africanus. The sequence goes on along the minus strand of JASDDO010000024.1, from coordinate 886,768,110 downwards.
TTGGGTCCACGGCCGCTTTAAGTCTCTAAATTATTAAATTTTTTTCCATATTAAATAAAGCTACCTTGCAACAATTAGTGAGTGAAAATGGGTCCTACCTAACCCAGGATATCAAGCTCGACTTTTTGCAGTGCTGAACTGGGTGAGTCCCATTATAGTATGTGGATCCAAATAACCTTATGTTGCTAGGGCTTGCTAGGGCTTGCTAGGGCCGTTAATCGAGCCGAATCTGCCAAACTTTGGCTTGTTCGGCCCGATCTTTTCTCAATGAAATTGGACTTGAGCTTGGCTTGGGCTCGTTTAAGCGGGAGCTGAGCTCAAATGCGGCTCAAGCTCATCAAAGGTTGGCTCGTTCGTTTCGCCAAAAATATGTGGCTCGTTTAACTAATTTTGGGCTGAACCGGGATTAAATAAAGCTCATTTTTAGATTGTTTCAAAAAATTAAAATAAATTTGGACCAATTCATTGTACATGATATAATCAAATCTTATCTAATAAAAAATTAGATATACAACAATACATAAAACATAATTATATCTAAACCTAATACTTAAATATAAAATCACATTTGCTTACCGACCTCATCAAACAATAATATAGAAAGCTTCGGCATCCAGCTAACAATCTGATAATTTTAAAACACTTAGATATTTAAATTATCTAGCAAATTATGAAATCAAATCTCTTTTAGAAAAATAAAGTATTACATATATTAATTAAACTTTATGAAAACCATATCAAACTTTGGTATAAATATCAAATCTAATTTTGGTATAAAGTTAAAGTTCCTAACAATAAAAATCTTTCAGATATACAAATATTTTATTATATAAAAAAGCAAATCTTTTCAAAATGAAAAATTATTTTATTCGATATTTAAATTTTTATGAAAATTCAAATCAAAGATAAACTTGTTTCAATATGAACGTCTAAATGCTATAGGCTAAATATATTTCTTAAGCCTGCATAGTCCACATAAGCTATAAACAAGCCGAGCTTGAGTCAAACTCGAGGCGAGTCTAGACGAGCTGAGCTCGAGCTCGTCCATGTTCGTGTTCGTTCGTTTAATTCCTCGAGCTTAAATTTGTATTCAAACTCGGCTCATTTATGTCACGTCCAGCATTTCAGAAGACGGTGACAGCACATGACGAGACCCGCAACGTATTCACTAGGAGAAGGCCCTTTCTCTTAATAAATATGTTAAGTGTATGAAAGCAAAATAACAATAAGTAGAATTAAAAAGAGTAACTAAAAATAAATATCAACTTTATTTACATTCAAATCCAAATACAAGTATCTGAAACAAAGATACAATACTAGAGTGTGTCTAAACAACGGCTTACAAAAGATAAACAGAGAAACAGAAACTAGTAATTTGGCGGGGCAATAAGCTGATTGAAGACTTCCTGACTGGGCTCGATCTCCTCAGAATCCGGTTCTCCTGATGAACATTCTAAGGAAATGAAATAGAGAGGAATGTCGTCAGCAAACTAGCGTTCGGTAAGTCTCCAAAAGAAATAAATAATAATGACTGAAGATATGTAAAATGAATAGAAACCAAGTACTAATGAACATGTAAGGTTGTATATAAAAGTATTTTAAGCATGGCATTTATATGTATGCTGGGGTCAAAATTTACACTCCGGTTGACCAAGTCAAAATAAAAGTCAACCCCAAGCCAAGTAGGCCCAAGCCCAGGTCAAGTGGACCCATGCCCGAGTCGAGCTCGAACATGAAGCGGCCGGCCTCCCCCATGCTAAAATAAAATTTTGTACTAAATAATTTTGTTGTGTTTTTTATGAATAAATGTAAGAAAAATGAGCATAAAGCCAAATTTTTGTAAAACCTATGGCTCATGTGCAAAAGAAATGAGCACATGAGACATGAGATGGGAAAAATGTCATTTTGTAAAGCTCAAGGGGCTATATGTAAAGTGTGTAGCCTATAAAGGCAAACATGATGAAAATATCTCAATAACTTTTTCTCTCTCTTAAAAATTTAGGGTCTGTGCCTTCTTCTCCTTTCTCAAGGTTCTAAAACCCTCTTTCCCCTTTTGAATTAAATTAAGAATTTAACTTTTTCTTTTCTAAAAATAAACAGTTTTTTACCATCAAATCCTTGAAGGTGAACTCAGATCTTCCATCAAATCTTAAAAAGGGGAAATTTTTAAATCTCACTCCCTTTTCTCTCCAAGATCCGGCCAACAGAAGAGGAGAAAGAAGGAGACCCATCTCCAAAAATCCCACCTTGGGAAGATCCAAGGCCTAAAAGAAGATCCAGTGCCAAAAGGGAGAAAAAAGGGGCTCCCTTTGATCATTTCCAAAGATTTCAGGGAGTTTAACTCCATTCAATATCTTTTGGAGTTTAATTCCGTTAATAAAGTCCTTTTTGGGAATTTAACTCCATAAACACAAGTTTTTCCTGAGAGTTAAACTCCCAAACTACTAAAATAATCTTTCTTTTAGAGTTTAACTCCTATTTCCGGGGCTAAAGCCCCTTCTTTCCGTCGGCGCCCAAACGCCCAGCGCCCACGTGCCGGGCACATGAGGCGCTTGCGCCACGTGAGGCGCTAGTGCCTAGCGCCCGCATGCTAGGCACGTGAGGCGCTGGCGCTAATGCGTCCTTTGGACGCCATTTCTCCCTCATTTTATATACACTCCATATTAAAAATACCACCCCAGTTAGAAAAAAATTCTAACGGGGCGCTGCCCCGCACCCCGCAAGGGGGCTGCTAGCCCCCTTGACCCCCAGCCCGCTATCCGGATAGCGGGACTCCCGTAAACTCTATGGGCCCCCGATATATCCAAAACCCCTTAATGCACAACACACGCACACTGCACATTGAGTTCGCATGACCAGTTTGACCCATCAATCGGAAGTTCCTTCGCTCCAAAGGCGAGGGGTAATTAACGGCAGCTTAGTCCGCGGCTGCCGGAGATTCGGATCCCTACAATCAATAAACCCCGGCCTGCCCTAGGCAGGGGGAATCTGTAGTACGCTTGACAAGCGCGCGCGTATTCCTATCTCAATGGGATGACGAAAAACACCCTACAGATTCTGGCATGCCCAGTGGGACCTTTCTCTCCTCCCATATCTCAGGTCAAGTGTTCATGCGAACTCATTTAACATATATGCCGATGTTTGTACTGAAATAATGTTTTTTCCGTACAACAATCAACTTTCAACGACGATGTCTTCTGAGATGAATTCAATTTCCGACGCGGCCCTGATCCAGTACGTGGTCAAGATCAATGCCCGCGTGGTTCTCCCTTCAAGTTTCAGCCGGCAATGGGAGGAGCCACCCCGTCAATTTGGTTCTGTCATTATCTACCCTGCCGGAAGCGCTCATCTGGCGGAGGTCACGGCAAACCAAGCGGCTAAAAAGACCTCAAGGGGCAGGAGGCCGAACGTTGTAGTCGCCAAAGCATCCCACCCCAAATGTAAATCTGTATTCGAACGGCTCTCTACTGTTCCGACTGGGGGTAAGTCCGTCAACACCAATGGGGCCACAAAGCAGCTCCAGCAAGCTTAGACGTTGCCCTTGACGATCGAGCGAGGAGGCATATTCTCTGGACTCTCTGTCAGTCGGTCTACGACGTCATCCCGAAGGGCCGAAACTTGCCAAGTGCTTAAAACAGAAAGGTTGAGACAGAAGCGGCTCAGGTATCGAGCCAACAAAAGGGCCATGACTTCAGCCAAGCAGAATCTTGTGAGGTTCCAAGAGCAGGGTCACCCCGCGGCGACGGCTGAGTCGGCCGTAAAAGTCAGCAATTCCTTCAAACCTCTGAAGTGGGTTCAGAAAAATGCCATGACCGCCAGAATCAAGAAGACATCGGTCCGAACAATGCTACAAAGGGACATGTCCCAGCCCCACCAGAAAAAGCACGACACTGTCTCTTCAAGGGTTTATCAGGCGCTCTGTGCCGCATGAAAACAGCGAGGCAGATCCTGAAAAGAGGCGCCAGCACCACTCATGAATCCGGTCAGGCCAGCCATCTTCAATCGATTGTCCGCTACCAAAACAGAAGGGCCAAGATGGTGGCCCACAAAGTCAGCTACCAATAATGAAATGATGGCTGGATATGTTGTCCACGCGGTCTATATGGCAGGAACGCGCCCCAGTGACAACCTTCGCAGTAAAAGTAAGGATGGGGCCACCACATCCCAAGCCCAATCTGGCTTGAATGTGGTTGCCGCTTCCCAAGAACAGCCTCCTCCGCTGGATGATGAAAACCCTCTCGATGAGGATGATAGGTAGAAAGACCCCTCAGTCCATGTAGAGTCAAGCTCGTACAGCGAGGAAGAGCCGACTTTTCGCCCCAAGACCGCAGAGCAGGAGCTGCTTCAGGAGCTTCGAAAACAGCTCAAGAGCAAAGATAAAAAAATGGCCAAGCTTTACTCAAAAATCGATGACCTGACTAATGTTGTGATGCAGCTCACGGCTTAAATTGCTCAAGCACCTTCCAATCAAGCACATGTCTCTACTCATGGGCCGGGTGACGACAACCCGAAGCAACCGATGCATGTCCCCTTGAGTCCAAGATTAGGTGAGCCGCACGAAAGCCGGCCACATTCCGCTTCTGGGGACGCCTTGGCCCCAGATAGCACTATCCCGCTAACACAAGACCGGATAATGGATTTGGTCACTAGCAAGGTTAGAACATTGGTAGACAAAGCCGAAGCTCATAAAGAAATCGGCAGTAGTGGGCGGCCATATTCTGCACAGTACGATCTGATCGAGTTCCCGAGCGGCTACGTCATTCCTAAGTTCGGAAGATTTGACGGGACGGGAAACGCAAATCAGCACGTCGCCCACTTTAAAGCATCATGCGGAAATACAGGGGGGCAATGATGCGCTCCTTCTTCATTAGTTTGTCAACAGCCTGACCGGTGTCACTTTCGACTGGTACGCGAGTATACCAGACGGGTCCGTCATTACCTTTGCCTAAATGGAGTCTCTGTTTCGGCAAAGGTTCATGAGTGTCAGTGATAAAAATCTCCATTGCTGACCTTGTGAGGACCAAGCCGGGGAAGAATGAAAGCAACACCGATTTTATCGCCCGATGGCGTAATCTCACGGTCAAGTGCGAACCACCGCTGGAGCAGGACCAGTCCGTCAGCCTTCTTATTGGGAACCTTAGCAATTGGATGGTCCCATTCTTGTATACAGCAGGCTTCAAGACGTTTCAGGAGCTGACCAAGAAAGTTCAAATGCTAGAACGCTCGAAGCAAGAGTCTACCCCGGATTCTCAGAGAGACAAGACTTGGAAGAGTAAGAGGGACTATAACCGTAGAAGCGGGAATTCCAGCAGTACCAATGTCTTCAATGCGTCCGACAATGAAGAAAAGCGAAAGGTAGGCGATTCCAAAACCAACCGGTCTCGAAAACCATGAGAGGAGAAGGGCCTTCCGTAAAGGAGAAAAAGAACAAGGTTTACTCTTTCAGAAGGGACAAGGTTCTCAAGATATTCAAAGATGCCTTGAACAATGGTCTACAATTGCCGAAGTCGAAGAGAACCCACGAAGTAAAAATGACCGACAATCCCCTATATTGCCCGTACCACCGAATAGTGAGCTATGCGATCGAGGATTGCTATATCTTCAAAGACTGGGTCGAGAAGCAGTACAAGACTGGAGAGATCGAGTTGTCCAAGAGTGTGTTGGTGAACAATCAAGTTGCAACCACCAACTTTATACAGACAGAGCTGAAGCCTTCTGGGAGCAGACAGCTGGACCCGCTGCCCTGAGAAATGAAACTGACTCACCGCAGCCTCCGTGGAGTACGCACATATCTAATAAGACGAAGAAGATGCTAAAGTTACTTCGGAAAGAGCCCAGAACAGAATGGAAAGAGCAGAAGAAGCCCATCATTCCAGCTGTCAATTTGGCTCAATCAGGCTCAAAATCCAAACAACTCAAGAAGAAAAAAAGTGTAGCTCGACGTGAAAAGGAGTCTGCAGGGAGATCAACCATTCAAAAATATATCGATTCCCTCGAAAACTATGAACAAAAGGAAAGGACTCTAATTCAATTGAAGGAGTTCTTCCCTGTAAAAGCGGCTGGGATTCTGGAGGAGCTAGAAGAAGACTCCAATGAAGAGATCTCTATAGTGACCTGCTACGTCGTCCACCTTGGTAGCGACTCTGAGGAAGAGTTTTGTTTTCCTGAAGAGGACGAGGAGCTCGCCACAAAGGCTAACCAAATCCAGCTTAGAAGCGGCAGGGCTCTACCGCCAAATCAAGGCAACGCCCTAAAAGGGAATGAAAAATAAGTCGTTGATGAAGAAGATGGCAGAGAACTTGCTCATGAAAATTCGAGTCCTTCTTCGGTGGACTATAATGTCTTGGCTCATCTCTGAAAGCTTCCGTCTCTGCTTAGCATCTATGATGCCTTGGTCCTATCTAAAGAGCTTAGAGATGTTCTCATTCACGCTCTGCAAAACCCCGAGCGGTATCAGGCTCGCTTTGCAGAAATTAATATGAAAAAATCTCAGTACGCTCTGTATGCCGCCACGGTCTCGTTTAAGGACGAAGACTTTCTACTGGGAACAGCTGAGCATAATCGGCCGCTTTACGTGACCGGGTACAGCGACGGAGATCGGATTAATCGCATATTGATTGATCCGGGATCCTCAGTGAACATCATGAACTTGCGGACTCTGAAGAGTCTGTCAATGGACGTCCGACACCTGTCAAGAGAAAGGATTGTCATTCAAGGCTTCAACTAAAATCGACAGCAAGTTCTGGGATCCATAGCTCTGCCAATCGAATTTGGGGATCTGCAAACTGAAGCTAAGATATACGTGATCGATGCTGACACGTCTTATAAAATTCTCTTAGGACGGTCGTGGCTCCACGATTACGGTATCGTTCCGTCAACTCTCCATCAATGCATGAAGTATACTAAAAATGGAGAAGAAAAACGCATTGACGGAGACATCCAGTTGTTCGGTGTGCATGAAGTCCGATATGAAAATTCTCGGTACTTTGTAAACCTCCAAAGTGTTGAGCCACGGCTGACCAACGACAGAACGACCCCGAAGCTTAAAAGCAAGTCTGAGCCGGCTGTGACTTTCAAAAGTAGAAACCCCCATGTGCGTCCGCATTTCGGCAGTGACACTGATGAGTCCGATGCTGGAAGTCTGTCTTTCTGTAAAACCCGCCCTCATTTCGGTAGCGATACGGACGAGTCCGATATTGAAGGCTCATCCGGCAGCAAAATTCGCCCTCATATAGGCAGTGCCATTGAAGAATCATAAGAAAAGGATCTGTCTTGTAACAACTATACAGATTGGGTCCCTACGCAACAAGCAAAGCTACGAAAGACCTTCGAAGTTGCAGAAGGGTCTTTAGCCATCACAAGGGTGCCGGAGCTGATGTGCAAAGAGATTGATGCATTGTCAATCTCTACCGTGGACCAGCTGAAAACTTTCTACGTTCCTGGAAGGAAAAGTGGACAGAAGGGCATCCTGTTTTATGGGTCAAATCCTGTTGTGCATCCGGACGATTTGTCTGTCGAGTGCCTTCCCTATGAGAGAGGTATAAGAGACGTCCTCAATCCCAGATACTATGCACCCGAGATGCGGGAATATTTCAAAAGGTGTGGATGCCAGTTATATCAAACGGAGTCCGAAGCAAATTTTTATGAAGGGCTATGGCATCTGCCTCAGGTCCGAGCACTCATCGATGGACGAATTCCAAATAGACGAGGCATAGGTTTCATCCGGCCCGATTCCAAGGCATGCTACATGATCCATGTTGGTGAAGCCGGCGAAAGGTCAAATGATGATGACGAGATAGCCGAGCCAGAAGAAGCTCCTCAAGAGCTCGAAGATGGCGGACAAGCAACCTTCGATGAGCTAACCGAGATCGATTTTGGAACGCCTGATAATCCAAGGCCAACCGACATCAGCTCACTCTTGTCAGAGAAAATGAAAGCAGATAATTGCCCTGCTGCATGAGTTCACCGACTGTTTCGTATGGACATACAAAGAAATGCCTGGCCTCTTCCATGAAGTGGCCGTGCATAAGCTGGCTATATCTCCTGATGCCAAGCCTGTCAAACAAGCTCCTCGAAGAATGAGAAGGGAGCTGGAAGAAAAGGTCATCGAGGACACTTAATTTTAAAATTTACCGGGGAGAACGCAGGTGCTACATATCAAAGGGCAATGACCAATATCTTTGATGACCTAATCCATAAAGTCGTCGAATGTTATATTGATGATCTGGTCGTCAAGACTAAAGTCAAGGCCGATCACATCCAAGATCTTAGGACTGTTCTCACTAGACTGAGGAAATACGATCTGAAGATGAATTCTCTGAAGTGCACTTTTGGCGTGTCATCGGGAAAATTCCTAGGCTTCATAGTCCGACATCGAGGGATCGAAGTTGATCCATCCAAGATAAAGGCCATCATGGAGATGCCCCCTCCGAAGAATCTGATGCAGCTAAGATCTTTTCAAGGAAAGCTTGCCTATATATGAAGGTTTATCTTAAATTTACCGGAGAGATGTAGGCCCTTCTCAAAACTCATGAAGAAAGGAGCTCCTTTTGTCTGGGATGCCGAGCATCAAACGGTACCTGTTGCACCCTTCAGTGCTTACTGCTCCTGTTTCAAATAAACCATTGATTCTCTATACTGCCGTGCTAGATGAGTCACTCGGTGCGCTCCTTGCCCAGAACAACGAGGAAGAAAAAGAAAATGCCTTCTACTACCTCATTCGAACTTTAGTCAGGGCGGAATACAACTATTCCTCAATCGAAAAGCAATGCCTAGCTCTAATATTCGCCGTGAAGAAGCTGAGGCACAATCTGCTCGCTCATCCGGGTATGCTGATCTCCAAGGTCGATCCGCTCAAACACTTGATGACCAAAGCAAGCCTAGCTAGTAGAATGGCGAGATGGATTGTCATGCTGCTTGAATTTGACATAATCTATACTCCTCAGAAAGCGGTAAAAGGGCAAGCCCTCGCCGACTTCCTTAATGCTCAAGCCATACCAGAAAGGTCGACGCTCAATTGCGAGTTGCCCGACGAACAAGTGTTGCACCTCGAGGATGACGAGCCAAGTTGGGAGCTCTCCTTCGATGGAGCCTCATCAACAAGATCCTCTAGTAAATAAAGCATCCCGGAGATAAAAGCGGGGATAGGATTGATGTTCGTCATGCCATCGGGTGGAACCCTACGACGTTCTTTCGCTCCCACCGAACCTCACACAAACTGTTGGATATAGTGCCCTCTAAGTCAATTATTGGATCGCAGGTACGTGATTGCAATGATTGAGGGAGGACCTATACCGATAAAACAGTCTTACTCGAGATGATAGTATGCTATCTGGTTTGTCTTTATGTAACACCCGAGCCCAATGCTACTGTTTTTCAGTTACTGTTTGAGCGTAGTGTGGTACTCTTTTCATTTATCTTGCTTATTTGTGGCTTACTGTAAAATTTTACCCGGAAAAGTCATTTCTGCACATAACAAATTTTAGCATCTAAAATAAAATTAAAAATATCCATCTTGGCCTACTCGACACCCCGAGCATTGTGGTAGCGTCCGTGCATCGTGTTCTCGTCCCGTTCGGTGAAACGGACGAGTTTGGACGGCTACGCGCGCGTACAGGTGTCCGTCTTGGGGGTATGCTTTTTAATCGTAAGACACTTAATTTTAAAATTTGGAACCCGCTTAAAATCCTATTATTTCAATTTCGAATTTTTGGACCCGACCCGGGCACGATTTGGAAATGTTTTGTTTGGCGCCAAAATCCCAAATTTTAATAATATTTAAACCTTAATATATTCTGCAAACTATATAATTCCACTGTGATAATTAAATCCTTTAAATCTTTTTGAATATTTTTAAAAACCTCTAAATTTGCTTTAGCCAATCAGCGAAGGTTTTACTCCCGTGGGCCCCTCTCCATTTTCCCTTTATCTCTCTCTATCTTTCTCTATCTCTCTCTCTCTCTCTCCATCTCTCATATCTCTCTCTCCCCCCCCCCCGATCTCTCTCTCTATATTCTTCCTCTCTCTCTCTTCTTTTTAAAGTCACTATTTCCTTCCCCATAATTCCCTCGCGAGAACAGAACCCAACGAGCCTCAACCCTAGCCACCTCCATCCCTGCCGCCGCAGTCTCAACGCCGGCGACGCCATCACCATCAACCGCGCCTCCTCGTCTCAACCAAGCCCATCGTCCTCCTTCCCGTGCGCCTGCACCCTCGCAGCGGCCTCGCCATCGCCGCTGCAGCCGCCTGCTCGCCACCGCGACCACCAGAAAACGTTCCGACGCCTCGCCGCCGACCAACACCTCGCCGTCTTCCCCTCACTATCATCCTCCTTCTCCCGGTGCACCCCCGACCGGAACAGCGACCCTCCGCAACCTCCTGCATCTTCTCTGCGTCGCCTGAGACGCCACCGGCGACCACCTGCGCCACCCCTGGCCGTCGCCGACGATCCCCGACCACTCCAGAACACCTTGTAAGATACTTCCCTCCTCTTTCCCTTCTTCCTTCCTTCTTGGCTAATGTTTTCTTCATCGACAGTTTTCTTCCCCCGCGATCACTGTTCACCGCCGGAGCTCCGGTGACATCGTCAACCTTCGCAACCCCTCTGCTGATCATCGTAAGCACCCTCTCAGATCCTCCTCCCCCCTTTCCTTGTATTTTCCTTGTATTTCTTGCTTTCTTGTTTCTTATCATGATGTCTCGCTCACTGTTCCTTTTCTCGCCGGAATCCGGCGATGCGGACGACGTGATTCGACGTTCCAGCGAGGTACCCCGATCCGCGTGGTTCCTTGGTTCGTTGTTTGGGTTCAATCCGTGAACCATGCTTCCGTCGCGAGTTTCCCCGCCGACGTTACGTTCCGTTTTTCCCGGTTCGCGACCCGTCGAGGCAAGTACCCCTTGCTACATGCTATACAACGTTTACATATATATTGTGACACCCTAAATCTGTAAATTTAGTTTTGGTACAATCATTTTTCATTTTCTCGTGTACAGTATTGCATTATATCATTTTACCGCTACACTTGGAACCTACAGTTTGAAAATTGAACCTGTCAACCATATTTACCTGTTTAATCACATTTTTAACGTTAACGTAGTTTATGGCATTTATCCCTGTAGTTCTGTTACTTTCGGACACTCGTATGCATTTAACCTGAAATAGCTGTACTGAACCGTTACATAAATTATTGCACCTCTAAGGATTCTTAAACCTGTTAACATGACTAAACGGCTATACTTGTCTAACTGCACTCTTGTGATCATCTCTGTATCAAATTTGATAACTATACTGCAAATTGAATGAAACTGCCTCTTACGTAATTCATTGCTTATCTCATATTGTGATACCCATGCTAGATTATATAATTGATTGTGAGCACACCCACGATATTGTTTACATCTTGACCTGACATTGCTACACACACACACACATATATATATATATATATATATATATATATATTGATATACCTGACATGGTACCGTATACTGTTGACTTGACCTGATGTACCATGACCTGACCCGTTACCTGATCTTGTGTCTAATGCCAACAAACCTGACATGCAGTTCTTATGGACCGTTCATGTTGTCTATCCAGACAAACCTGTTTACCTGATCCTGTGTTGGCATTAGTTTCTTGAATTTTCGGAATACCTGACTTGACATATATAACTTGGGGGTATGGGGAAATCAAAGGTGAAACCTGACTTGTAACTCGACAGTTCACTACCTGTTCTGGGTGTACACATCCTTGTTTTGTGCCTAGCGGCATGTCTCGGTTTCGGCCGAGAATATTGTGGCCGTGGTCCCGGGTATGTACGGGATACTATCGAATGTACACATTCCTGTTTTGTGCCTAGCGGCATGTCTCGGCTGCAGCCGAGAATATTGTGGCCATGGTCCCGGGTATGTACGGGATACTATTGAGTTACATCGACGATTCATCAATTGATTTCAAAGACTTTAGAATAGAAAACCTGATAGAACAGTTTAGTTACCCACTGCACACTACCCTGCACTGCTTGTTTCACATTATTGCTTTATTCATGTTTATTTTTGCATTGCCTGTTCCATTGTTCATATTTTATTACTTGTTGACATGACGCGCTGACGTCTGGGTTTTGCATGGCCCAGATTCTGTACCGCTGTCGCAGTCCGAGCAGGAGTACTTCAGCCAGCAGGCTGAGCTGTGAGTTCAGTAGTAGTTAGTTTTATTTCCTGCATTCATTTCCTGATATGAGCCCGCATTATGAGACATACCTTTCAGTTATTTGAATTGGATCATTTGCTTCCACCTTTATTTATTATTGACTCTTGTTATTCTGGATTATGGACATGTTTTAGATAGTTTTATCTTGTTCTTGATATCTCTACAGCCGTAATGTGACTGTGGATGGATACTTCCTACCCACAGGTAGCATGGTTGGCTATGTCACGTGCCCAATCTAGCGTACTCTGGGAAGCGGGGCGTGACATGGTTCTTTTGGTATCAGAGCCATAGGTTAGTTGGGTTGATTTTTTTGTAGTTGGGTATTGTACCCAATACACGAATCAGAATACCCGTATTTAGGAAACATGTCCTGCCACCTTGCCGTTTACCGTTCTTGAATCACATTCTTCCTGGTTATATCTTTTACGATGTGCAAGCTTCCTCTGCATATCGACTCGAAAACCCGATTCCTTGTTATCTCTAGGACTTAGGCGACTTAGGTGGAGTTATGTAATTGTGGCTATGATACCGCGGTATAGTTACAATGCGGTACTCTATTTAAGTATCCTGGAGTTCTAGCCTTGATCTATATTCAGAATCTATCATCATGCTAATGTTGGGTGTTTTGATTCCAGGAATATGGCCGGTAAGAATTTGAAGATGTACCAAAGATGTGCGGACAAAGCCGCCATGCGCAGAGTGATAAGGGATTGCTGGAGAATCTAAAGAGACAGACCGAGCTGAAACCGGCGTCTGCACTGAACCAAACTTCTGTACGTAGAAGTGTTCTAGTGAACAGACGCAGCGTAGCACCAATGAAGAAAACAATTGTGGGTGATCGGAAAAGGAGCGTGATTTGTGACTACTGCCATGTACCCGGACATGTGCGAAAGGATTGTCGTAGGAGGCTGGGACTCTGTTTTGGTTGTGGAGCGGCAGATCATGCCGTTAGTGCTTGTCCGTCGAAGCTTCGTACGAGGGACGATGCTCAGAAGCCTCCGCAAAGACCGTTCTAAGGGCAGAAACAGCTGACTCAAGGACCAAATCAGGCTCGAGCTTTTACCTTGACAGCTGAGGAAGCCAAGGCGTCAGGAGAAGTGGTTTCAGGTACTTTACTCGTTCATGGTTTTCCCGTATTGGCATTATTTGATTCTGGTGCTGTTCCCCTCCGAAAGACGGCGGCGACGCGGGCGTCTTGCCTGAGATTCGGGGCAGATGCTAATTGGTGCTATCCGTCCACCTCTCCGAAGATGCCAAGTTGATTTATGGCACCATGTATCGAAGGTTTGGACGGATGCGTCCGATGTAGGAGACTTCGTCAGATTCCCCCTCGTTTGAGGGGTTTTTGATTGTGGGGACGCTCTTCCCTGCAGGCGCAAGCCCCTGCAGTTAATTACGCTACCGCATTGCGGTAACAACTTTCTCCTTCTCCAGATGGTCACTTCGTGTCGTGGGTGTTTGTTTTGTTACCCGTGGATTGTTTACGGAGACTGAGTTATGTCGTCGCCCGTAGGGCGTGGACTAGTCCAAATCCGTATTATCTTAGATTTGGGTTTGGGGGTTTGGTTTGAGGATACGTCAGCCGTACTCGAGGCTGAGATCGACTCAAACGTTTGTTAAGGATACGTTAGTCTCACTTTGAGACTAAGATCAACTTAACGGGATCGTTTAGATCCGATAAAAGAGCGTTTGGGCTCTATTGTTCCAGTTTAGGGACCTAGTGGTCCATCGTATGTATGGCCATCGGGACCCGTCACCTCTTTGACGACGTTGAAGGATTACAGCGACGGATGTCAGAGGAGTTCAGAGATGTACCCTCAAGCCAGAGTTAATTGGGGGGGATTCATAGTCCAGTCTGTTTGAAGGTTTAAGGATACGTTAGCCGTCTTTGAGGCTAAGATCAACTTAAACGGGACCGTTTAGATCCGACAAAAGAGCATACGGGGCTCTATTGTTCTAGTTTAAGGACATTGCGGTCCATGGGCATAGTCACAAATTCGTCATTCGGGAATAATTCGGCGAGGTCGAAAATTCGGATTCGGAGAATTATTCGGAAAAAATCGGCAGGTATTCGGAAAAGATTCGGTAAGTGTTCGGGAAATGTTCGGGAAGGATTTCGAGCAATAAATTAATATATGAGACGCTAGGTTTTGATTTTGTGAATTATTTGCTGTTTTTTAAATTATTCGGTGTTTTATCACATAATTCGGGAATAATTCGCGAATTATTCGCGAATAATTCGCGAATAATTCGGCCAGTTCGGCAATCACGAATAATTCGGAGATTAATTCGTTTGATCAAGAATTCGCGAATTATTCGCGAATTCGGCGAATAATTCGCGAATTATGTGACTATGTCCATGGGTAGTTTAAGGACATTGCGGTCCATGGGTAGTTTAAGGACATCACGGTCCATTGTTAGTTTTAAGACATCTCGGTCAAGGTTAAGGACGTCGTAGTCCATGGGTTTAAGGACCCCACAGTCCATTGTTAGTTTTAAGACATCTCGGTCAAGGTTAAGGACGTCGTAGTCCATGGGTTTAAGGACCCCACAGTCCGGTATGTGCTCTGGATGCTTCACACGGGTTCACTGCCGTGCTCTGCGAGGACCAGGCTCCGCTCTGGATGTTTTCCACGGGGTCAAAGAGTGACATTATCCGCGTTCCACGTAACCAGGAATTTTGCATTAAACATAGGTTTAAGGACCCCACAGTCCGTATCAATGTGTGGTCGTCGGGACCCGTCACCTCTTTGAAGACATTGAGGGATTACAATGCCAAGTATCAAAGGAGTGAAGAGATGTACCCTAGAACCGGAGTGGATTAAATAGTCCTTGGCCCAATTTGGGATCAAGACGAATTAATTATGTTATGAGTCCATTGGCCCAGTTAATCACAAATTGAGGACTTATGGCCATCTTGGGCTAAGTCCAATCAGGAGAGGCTTTGCCTCTATCCATTTAGGCCAATTGGGCCAAAGCCTAGTGTTAAACACTACAGAGCAGTCAGTGTTGAACACTGGGAATGAGGTTGACAGGTTAGTGTTTAACACTAAGAGATAATTGGTGTTAAACACCAGCAACAAGGCTTTTCAAATTAGTGTTAAACACTAAAACAGATCAGTGTTGAACACTGCAAAGAAGATCTCAGATTAGTGTTAAACACTAAGGTAATCAATGTTGAACACTGCAGATAAAGCTTTTTAATTAGTGTTGAACACTAAGGCCCAACAGTATTTTAACACTGGGTTCGAGAGTTTCAATTTAGTGTTAAACACTAAGACAAGAGGGGTCACGTGGCAGCACGTGAGAGCGCCCTCCCTTCATTTATTCTGCTGAGATTATCATGTCTTTCAGAGCGTCACGTGCCATCACGTGATGAGCATTCAAATGCCTATGTATTAGAGCTTCTGCCGAGGGTCACGTGGGTCACGTGGGGTGCTGCCTCAAAGGGGCTTTCTGTAGATCTCTTGGGGGGGTCACGTGATGACACGTGACCCTGCCTCTAGGTATGTTATTAAAGGATCTGTTAACCTTTTCTCAGGAATTAAATTCCTCGTAGGGTTAAACCCTGACAGTAATTTCAGAGGAATTAAATTCCTACTTCCTTTCGAAGACTTATATTCTGGAATAGAGTTTAACTCTGAATTTTCTGTAGGAATTAAATTCCTCATATATGTGAAGAACCAAATAGGGTTAAAACCTAACAAAAGCTTTTTTTTTAAGGAGTTAAAACTTCCATCCTCTGTTAAATTATGATTAAGGGAATTAAATTCCCGCTGTTGCAACAGAACTAGGTTCTTAATTAGGGTTAAACCCTGTTTCTTTTTGTTCTGAAGGAATTAAATTCCCATGATACAGGGTCAAGCCCTAATTTTATTTTAAAGGAATTAAATTCCTATAGTTCTGTGAGAATTAAATTCTCATGCATGCATTCCCTCTCTATGTTTTGGATCTGCATGGCAGGATCTCGACCCATTGAGAATTAAATTCTCAACCTTAAGGGGAGATGTGCACTTTGCAGATCCTCTATCAAAGAGAGAAGAAATATATTTTTCTGTTTTATATATCAGAGTTAAACTCTGTTGAGAATTAAATTCTCTTTCTCTTTCAAGGAGCTTTTCCCTTTCTTACCTAGGGTTTTTGCAGAAGATCCAAGTCTTTTCAAAGTATCAAAGCTCTCCTCCTTTTCTTTTTTCTTCTCTGCGTATGTATCTATCTCTGTGTCTCTTGGCTCCTATTTATAGGAGAAGCAGCCGAATCAATCAGTTTTTGACGAATCTTCATTAAGAGATTTGATTTGCACCCATCATTTGTTTTGGACCTTTGGATTATTAGGTGAATTTTATTCACCATTGGATTTCAAATCTAGGGGTTCCCCTTTATTATTTCGGTTAGATTTAAAAGGGGAAATCTTTCCAAACCCGAGATTTTCCCATAGATAGATTATATTTCTTCACCTCTGAATCTTTAATTCGATTGGTCCCAGATAGTTGCTTTCCTTTGGAAAGATTTGAATTTCTTTCAGAATTTAATTCTGTTGACAAAATGGGCTTTGAAAGCCGGTCACGTGTGACCACGTGACTCATGGTCACGTGTGGGCACGTGACCCCCTTTGGAATGAGCCTTTTCCTTTCCTTTTGCGCTGTCTTCTGGTTGTTGCTTGGTCATCACGTGCCAACACGTGACCACTGTCTGAAGCCTCTTTCTTTGATTTTATTGGAGAACAAGTCTGTTGCTTTGAACGTCACGTGCCAACACGTGACCCTGGTCACGTGGGAGCACGTGACCTCGTCTGAAGCCTTTTCCTTGACTTGATCAGGGAAACGGTTTGCCTTTGACACTTGCATTTAAATGTCACGTGTCGCCACGTGACCCTGGTCACGTGACTCTTTCTGAAGCCCCCTTTTCTTCAACGTAGTCAGGAAACCGAACTTGCCTTGATGATGTTTTTAGGTGTCACGTGCCAACACGTGACCGCTAGTCACGTGTAAGCACGTGACCCTCTTCTGAAGCTTTTCTCAGAAGCTTTCCTGATTTTAAATCAGGAAACAGGTGCATCCCACTGTTTTATGTCATCCAAATTTATAACTACACTCGATTACCTACACGACCCTGTCTAGTTTCTGGGACATACACGCTGGGAATGGGAAAATCATATCTAGTAGGGAGTGTAAAGATTGTACAGTTGTTGTGTGCGGACGGGAACTCTTTGCAGATTTCTTCGTGATTGATACGGGCAGCTATGAAGTCGTCTTGGGAATGGATTTTCTTGGCACTTTCCACGCTCACATTGACTGTAGGGCAAAGAAAGTAATTTTCCAGATTCCCGGACATCCCGAGTTTACCTTCAGGTGAAGCAGTTCTGTCGGGCCAGTCGAGTTTAGGGCTAGGCCGACAAACAATATTCTTGCAGCAGTGGAAGTTGATAGTGGTGAAGAGCCGGCGGTTGTTCACGATTTTATGGACGTATTTGAAGATATATCGGGTCTACCGCCGATGCGAGACGTGGAGTTCGCAATTGATCTTATTCCTGGTACAGCGCCAGTATCTAAATCGTATTATCCAATGGCACCAGTAGAGTTGGAAGAAGTTAAGAAACAGGTTGCTGAATTGCTTGAGAAGGGTTGGATTCGAAGCAGTAACTCGCCTTGGGGAGCTCCAGTTCTTCTAGTAAAGAAGAAGGATGGCACGAGAAGAATGTGCATCGACTATCGAGAATTAAACCGGGTGACTATTACGAACAAGTACCCGATCCCTCGTATTGGAGAACTCTTTGAGCAGCTTAGTGGCTTAGTGATGCCCTTCGGAGTAACGAATGCGCCGGCAGTATTCATGGACTTGATGAACCGAATCTTTTCACCGTTCTTGGACCAGTTTATCGTAGTCTTCATTGACGATATTCTGGTTTACTCGAGGAGTTTTGAGGAGCATGCTGAGCATTTAAAGATCGCACTGCAGACGTTGAGACAGGAGAAACTGTATGCGAAGATGAGTAAGTGCGGATTTTGGCTGGAGGAAGTGAAGTTTTTGGGGTATGTTGTGTCTGGCGATGGAATTGCAGTCGATCTAGAAAAGATTGCAGCAGTACGAGATTGGCCTATTCCAAAGAATGTTGCTGAGATAAGGAGTTTCCTTGGATTAGCCGGATACTACAGGAGATTTGTGGAGAACTTTTCTCGTCTGGCAGAGCCGTTGACCAAGCTTACGCGTAAGGAGGTACCTTTTGTATGGACGGATAAATGTGCGTTAGCTTTTGAGACGTTGAAGCAGAAGTTGATAACCGCCCCTATTCTGACCGTGCCAGACAATTCCGGAGGATTGGTGATTCACAGCGACGCATCTGGGAAAGGATTGGGATGTGTTTTGATGCAGCATGGGAAGGTTGTAGCATACGCATCGAGACAATTGAAGACCCATGAGAAGAATTATCCAACTCATGATTTGGAGCTTGCGGCTGTGATTTTCGCTTTGAAGATTTGGAGACACTGCCTTTTGGGCAAAAGAGTCGAAGTTTTTACGGATTATAAGAGCTTGAAGTATGTGTTCACACAGAAGGAGCTGAATATGAGGCAGCGTAGATGGTTGGAGCTGCTGGCTGACTACGATCTTGATCTTAAGTACCATCCGGGGAAGGTCAATGTTGTGCCGGATGTGCTTAGTCGGTTACCGGCAATTCAGGTGTTAACTACGCAGAAGGAGATCATTGCAGATTTTCGAAGACTTGACTTGGAGATTGTGCTACCGCGTTCTACAGGACAGTTGATGCAGCTGCAAGTGCAGTCATCTTTGATTGAGAAAATTAAAGCAGCACAATCGCAGGATCCTAGACTGCAAAAGTTTCGAGAGCAAGTTGAAGCCGGACTACGAACCGATTTACTGGTCCATAAAGATGGTTCGTTGAGGTATGGTAGCCGTTTATGTGTGCCAAAGGGAGATGTTCGTGAAGAGCTTATGAAGGAGGCACACAGTTCGGCTTATTCTGTACATCCAGGAGGCACAAAGATGTACCGAGATATTCGACAACATTTCTGGTGGGAAGGCATCAAACGAGAGATTGCTCGCTTTGTGGCTAAGTGCTTGGTGTGTCAGCAAGTTAAGGCTGAACATCAAAGGGTTGCTGATTTATTGCAACCACTTCCGATTCCTCAGTGGAAGTGGGAACATATAACCATGGATTTCGTGATGGCTTTGCCGCGGAGTCCAAAGGGCAACAATGCAGTATGGGTGATTGTTGATCGGTTGACCAAGGAAGCTCACTTTATTCCTTTCCGGGTTGGTCAATCAACAGAGAGTTTGGCAGAGCGGTACATGCAGGAGATTGTAAGATTGCATGGAGTACCGGTGAGCATCGTGTCCGATCGGGACACTCGGTTCTTATCACACTTCTGGAGGAGTTTACAGAAAAGTTTGGGGACTCGATTGAAGTTTAGCACAGCTTATCATCCTCAAACTGATGGTCAGTCGGAGAGAACGATCCAAACTCTTGAAGACATGTTGAGAGCATGCATGTTGGACTTCAAGGGTTCTTGGGAGGATCATCTACATTTGGTGAAGTTTTCTTACAACAACAGTTTTCAGGCAACTATCCAGATAGCTCCGTTTGAAGCTTTGTATGGTCGTAAATGCCGTTCACCTGTTTGTTGGGATGATGTCGGTGAACGAAGATTGTTGGGACCAGATTTGGTTGTGCAGACAGTTGAAAAGGTTAACACTATCAGGAATCATATGAAGGCAGCTCAAGACAGACAGAAGAGTTGGGCTGACACGTCAAGAAGACCTTTAGAGTTCGCCGTAGGTGATTTGGTATTCTTGAAGATATCACCGACTAGAGGGGTGATTCGTTTTGGGAGTCGAGGAAACTTAGTCCTCGATTCGTTGGACCCTTTGAGATCTTGGAGCGTGTTGGTGAGGTAGCGTACCGTTTGGCGTTACCGCAGACCTTGGCAAATGTGCACGATGTGTTTCACGTATCTCAACTACGAAGGTATGTTCAAGATGAAACACACGTTTTGGATCATTCGGAGTTAGCAGTACGAGAAGACTTAACTTTTGAGGAGCGACCGGTTGGAATCGTGGATCGGAGGGAAAAGGTTCTTAAGAACAAGATTATCCCCCTTATGCTTGTTTCTTGGGGTAATCGTTCGCATGGAGAGTCCACTTGGGAACGAGAAGATGAAATCCGACAGAAGTTTCCTCACATTTTCCTGTAGTTTTCTATCTTTGTATTCTTGGAATTTTGATGACGAAATTCTTTTTGTAGTTGGGTATAATGTAACACCCGAGCCCAATGCTACTGCTTTTCAGTTACTGTTTGAGCGTAGTGTGGTACTCTTTTCATTTATCTTGCTTATTTGTGGCTTACTATAAAATTTTACCCGGAAAAGTCATTTCTGCACATAACAAATTTTAGCATCTAAAATAAAATTAAAAATATCCATCTTGGCCTACTTGACACCCCGAGCATTGTGGTAGCGTCCGTGCATCGTGTTCTCGTCCCGTTCGGTGAAACGGGCGAGTTTGGACGGCTACGCGCACGTACAGGTGTCCGTCTTGGGGGTATGCTTTTTAATCGTAAGACACTTAATTTTAAAATTTGGAACCCGCTTAAAATCCTATTATTTCAATTTCGAATTTTTGGACCCGATCCGGGCACGATTTGGAAATGTTTTGTTTGGCGCCAAAATCCCAAATTTTAATAATATTTAAACCTTAATATATTCTGCAAACTATATAATTCCACTGTGATAATTAAATCCTTTAAATCTTTTTGAATATTTTTAAAAACCTCTAAATTTGCTTTAGCCAATCAGCGAAGGTTTTACTCCCGTGGGCCCCTCTCCATTTTCCCTTTCTCTCTCTCTCTCTATCTTTCTCCATCTCTCTCTCTCTCCATCTCTCATATCTCTCTCTCTCTCTCCCCCCCGATCTCTCTCTCTATATTCTTCCTCTCTCTCTCTTCTTTTTAAAGCCACTGTTTCCTTCCCCATAATTCCCTCGCGAGAACAGAACCCAACGAGCCTCAACCCTAGCCACCTCCATCCCTGCCGCCGTAGTCTCAACGCCGGCGACGCCATCACCATCAACCGCGCCTCCTCGTCTCAACCAAGCCCATCGTCCTCCTTCCCGTGCGCTTGGACCCTCACAGCGGCCTCGCCATCGCCGCTGCAGCCGCCTGCTCGCCACCGCGACCACCAGAAAACGTTCCGCCGCCTCGCCGCCGACCAACACCTCGCCGTCTTCCCCTCACCATCATCCTCCTTCTCCCGGTGCACCCCTGACCGGAACAGCGACCCTCCGCAACCTCCTGCATCTTCTCTGAGTCACCTGAGACACCACCGGCGACCACCTACGCCGCCCCTAGCCGTCGCCGACGATCCCCGACCACTCCAGAACACCTTGTAAGATACTTCCCTCCTCTTTCCCTTCTTCCTTCCTTCTTGGCTAATGTTTTCTTCATCGACAGTTTTCTTCCCCCGCGATCACTGTTCACCGCCGGAGCTCCGGTGACGTCGTCAACCTTTGCAACCCCTCTGCTGATCATCGTAAGCACCCTCTCAGATCCTCCTCCCCCCTTTCCTTGTATTTTCCTTGTATTTCTTGCTTTCTTGTTTCTTATCATGATGTCTCGCTCACTGTTCCTTTTCTCGTCGGAATCCGGCGATGCCGACGACGTGATCCGACGTTCCAGCGAGGTACCCCGATCCGCGTGGTTCCTTGGTTCGTTGTTTGGGTTCAATCCGTGAACCGTGCTTCCGTTACGAGTTTCCCCGCCGACGTTACATTCCGTTTTTCCCGGTTCGTGACCCATCGAGGCAAGTACCCCTTGCTACATGCTATACAACGTTTACATATATATTGTGACACCCTAAATCTGTAAATTTAGTTTTGGTACAATCATTTCTCATTTTCTCGTGTACAGTATTGCATTATATCATTTTACCGCTACACTTGGAACCTACAGTTTGCAAATTGAACCTGTCAACCATATTTACCTGTTTAATCACATTTTTAACGTTAACGTGGCTTATGGCATTTATCCCTGTAGTTCTATTACTTTCGGACACTCGTATGCATTTAACCTGAAATAGCTGTACTGAACCGTTACATAAATTATTGCACCTCTAAGGATTCTTAAACCTGTTAACATGACTAAACGACTATACTTGTCTAACTGCACTCTTGTGATCATCTCTGTATCAAATTTGATAACTGTACTGCAAATTGAATGAAACTGCCTCTTACGTAATTCATTGGTTATCTCATGTTGTGATACCCATGCTAGATTATATAATTGATTGTGAGCACACCCACGATATTGTTTACATCTTGACCTGATATTGCTACACACACACACACACACACACACACATATATATATATATTGATATACCTGACATGGTACCGTATACTGTTGACTTGACCTGATGTACCATGACCTGACCCGTTACCTGATCTTGTGTCTAATGCCAACAAACCTGACATGCAGTTCTTATGGACCGTTCATGTTGTCTATCCAGACAAACCTGTTTACCTGATCCTGTGTTGGCATTAGTTTCTTGAATTTTCGGAATACCTGACTTGACATATATAACTTGGGGGTATGGGGAAATCAAAGGTGAAACCTGACTTGTAACTCGACAGTTCACTACCTGTTCTGGGTGTACACATCCTTGTTTTATGCCTAGCGGCATGTCTCGGTTTCGGCCGAGAATATTGTGGCCGTGGTCCCGGGTATGTACGGGATACTATCGAGTGTACACATTCCTGTTTTGTGCCTAGCGGCATGTCTCGGCTGCAGCCGAGAATATTGTGGCCGTGGTCCCGGGTATGTACGGGATACTATTGAGTTACATCGATGATTCATCAATTGATTTCAAAGACTTTAGAATAGAAAACCTGATAGAACAGTTTAGTTACCCACTGCACACTACCCTGCACTGCTTGTTTCACATTATTGCTTTATTCATGTTTATTTTTGCATTGCCTGTTACATTGTTCATATTTTATTACTTATTGACATGACACGCTGACGTCTGGGTTTTGCATGGCCCAGATTCTGTACCGCTGTCGCAGTCCAAGCAGGAGTACTTCAGCCAGCAGGCTGAGCTGTGAGTTCGGTAGTAGTTAGTTTTATTTCCTGCATTCATTTCCTGATGTGAGCCCGCATTATGGGACATACCTTTCAGTTATTTGTATTGGATCATTTGCTTCTGCATTTATTTATTATTGACTCTTGTTATTCTAAATTATGGACATGTTTTAGATAGTTTTATCTTGTTCTAGATATCTCTACAGCCGTAATGTGACTGTGGATGGATACTTCCTACCCACGGGTAGCATGGTTGGATATGTCACGTGCCCAATCTAGCGTACTCTGGGAAGCGGAGCGTGACACTTTATCATCATGATAGAGCCCATAGGATTCTTGCTTGACTACCAGCAGTATGATGGCGATCATATATGTGGGAGCTGGGGTCTATAAGCACATCCTTAAAAGTGTCCCTAGTCATGGGAGTTTCGAGATAGGGCATCGATTCTCCAGAGTAGACTAGTGTATACAGTCGAGACCCCGACGAGGGGCGGTGGCCAGTCTCACAAGCCACTGGTGTCAGTTAGATCACCTAAGATGTATACAGGTGCTCATTGGGTTATGAGTACACCGGACAGGACTCGCCGGGAACATGCTAGTTGGTATTATACATATCGTCAGATAGCAGTTCCCTGGTGACATGTGTACAGGTTAGTTCATCGACGTGAGGTCGTCATTTGTCTCGTGTGAGTTCCCACTGTGCTTTGATTTATACCCTACCACGGGTCAAAGGAGTCGTGCAAACAGGTATATTTTGGGTACAGTCCCGAGCCACATTGGAGGCAAGTGAGCGGATCTTCGGGGATTCGTCTCTCCCGGTATTGGGGGTGAGATCGCGCTGTGTTTAGGAGAGCCATTACACGAAATCCCTGGCCAGGGTAATCGAGATTTACTGGTAGGTATACCAATAAAATCTCAGGGTGTTCTGGGCTGCTCTCTAACACGACTTATGCAGCTATTGGGGGTCTGACGTTTACTGACCCCCTAGGCCTAATATGCGATACTCATAGACGAATGTTCCGGAATGTACGAATATTGTCACTGTCAGGCTCAGTAGGTTTTATAGATGAGTTCGCTCGTCAGCTTCCCTTCCAATCAACACATAGGCAAAACGTTACGTATAGCTAGTACCTCTGACGTGCTAATGGTTATATCCAGTGCCAGTGTGTTGATGAGTCATTAGAGTCCCCCACCGACACTTTCCCAAGTTCGGGCGAAACGTTGTAGATGCCGTATGGTTTTATGGCAGGGTTCGGAAAATGCACGTGCGTTTTCGCACGTGTCCATTTTCGGGTAGATAATACTGGTAGGCTTTGGTTTAAGCCGGAACCCAGTATTATACTGTGTAGATATAATATCTTTATCTCAGTTGCATTTTTATTCGGTCGTAATACAAATGCGGGTATGTTTATACCGATACGGGGTTATCCTGAAATTCGTTTCGGGATGATTTTTGGAAGTTGTCAGTTTCCAGTTTTCTATCAGCCGTATTTTGACATTCGGTTAAATATGGATTTGTCTTTTCGTCTTCAGGGTGAGTCATGCTTCTAGAAGGTTCTAGAAGTGGTGATTAGGCTTATGATTCATTTGTGTCATTAATGGTTCATTAATGATGCAAGGTGACTAGGCTTATGATTCATTTGTGTCATTAATGGTTCTAGAAGGTTCTAGAAGTGGTGATTAGGCTTATGATTCATTTGTGTCATTAATGGTTCATTAATGATTAGATTTAATGTGATTGGTTTGCTTTTAATGACTTCTTGTGATTCATGCTTTGATGTTAGGTTATGATAAGTACAAAACTTATGGTCACCACTTGAACACTCCTACACTCACCTCCTTTCTCTCCTTAAATTGGCCGGCCACTTCTTTGTGGGCATGGGATTTTTGATTCGTTCATTTTTGTGAGAAAAGATTATGATAACTTGTGTATGGAAATTTCCTAGTTCAATTTCCATTCACCCGATTCCAATTGGCAACTTCAATAACTGTTCGTCCATAACCTTGGACGTAACGAGACAAAGTATTCTAATCATTCTCTACTTCATCTTGGTCGTCTCTTTTAGCAAACTTGACGATCGAGTTGCCTCGGTTCAGAAGCGGGAGCCCGTTTAAAGATCCGTCGACGTGGTGCCACCTGGACGACGAGACCGGAGATCGAGCAAGTTCGATCAGTTGCAACGTAGCGTGGGATGATGGTTGAAGACCGAAGGACTCGGATCGTTCGGTATAACAATTCTACCCTCTTTACAATTTGTTAGTTTAGCTTTAATGGACGATCCGGGATAAAGTACGCAATAGCGCCAGTCATAAAAGTTTTTGTTCCGCATATTGGCGTCTGTTAGACGGCCGGGGCGCTGCCGTAGACTTACAGTGGTATCAGAGCCTCACCATTAAGCTATACTAACTTGTGCTAACGCGTTTAAAAGATCGATCGAACGGAATTTCCGAAATCACAATTTTCTGTACATGATGTTTCTGTCGTTTTTTAAACTGTTCTAAAATTCATTTTAAGCATTTCAGAAAATCATGCAGGGTTTTTGAAGAATACTGTGCAAATTTGGACACGTGATCCCATTAAATCACCGCGGAACCGCGGTCAAACCTAGGGTTTGACCGCGCTTCCGCGGCGGTTTAGAGGGAATGGTGCACCAAATTTTTATAGGGGCTTCTTCACAGGAAATGGTGGTTTTTGGTATATGTCTTTTGGGCCAAAATTTTGTTACTGTACACCAGATGTACGTGGGGCCCACTTCAGGAAATTTTGTCGATCGAAATTTTAAACTTGTTAGTTTTCAGTACTTACTTTATATCTCCGACCGGGAATGTCATTTGATCGGTAAACCGCGTCTAATTGCTATAATTCTTTTAGACGGGTTTGCGAACGTGACATTCGCGTTGATGTTCTGTGTTGTGCTGTGATGTTGCGGTTTTGTCGTGGTGGATAGCAGTGTGCAATGGTAGTGCTGTTCGGATTTATTTGTACATTTGTTATTGCGGGGCGAGCGTCCAGCATATGAACTGCCGTCACTGCCTGTTTGTATATTATTCTTTTGGGACACGACCAGGTTGCGGTCAATGTACCTGTTGTACTATTTTTATTTCTGTACTAAGTTTACCCCGCGGTGGGGTGCACGAATAGCCGGGTTCTGGAAGGCAACGGGTCCGTATCTCATGGCTTTGAGAGGCAAAGGGGCCTCACTCAAGAATTGGCAGACTATTCGCCGCACTCGTAGGGGGTACAGATTGACCCAAGGAGGGGTGTTCAATTTACCGGATTCCGTGAAGTGCCGGGTGTTCTATTCACTATGTTGTGGGGACCACCTCGCTTCAGGTTTTGGCGGGTAAACTTGCCGCAACCGTAAGGGTCTAGGTTTCATTGCACAAGCTATCCACACGATCAGGGGAACGTCGGGTTTCAGCAGCCGCTCTGTGAAACCCGGGGATCCCAGTTTATCTGTATTGTTCTGCGATGCTTATTACTTTTCTGTAATGTTGCATATTATCACGCCTAGAGCGATTATTGTATATTAGTATATATACTATTAGATGTTGTATATGTTTTACACCCGCGCTAGTCCAGTCCCCGCTCTGTCGTTAGTTAAGTAACCTAACGGGTGATGACGGGACCCAGTGACGAATGCGGATGGCATATACGTACATTTTATTTTCGTTCTTTTCTGGTGTGATTGATTGATGGGACTGCGTTGATTCTAAATCAATGCGAGATAAAACAAACCTATATTTGATAATGTTGGAACAAATTTTAAAATTATTACAAAGACGTTTCCTTTTGTTTTGCATAGCGGTATTCAGTTGGAATATCCTGCACCTCATTCCACGAGGAAAGAGCCGAGATCCCTTCACCGGGAGTGACTTCTTTAACAAAAGGTTTTCACTACTATATATTTTTATAAAGCTATCAGGTTCCTTCAACGAGATCAAGTTCATTACGTTAAAGGTTTTTCGCCAAAACCCAACCGTAATCCTCCGTCGTTTCTTATGGATGGTCAGTAGTATTCAAGCTATGTTTGTTGGCCTACGTCAAGACATAGTGTTTGGTAGCTGCTGGGTATTCATTTGTTGCATAGATAGATGCATTAGTTTAAGTCAGACGTACACCTTGTTGGCCTACGTCAAGGGCATGTACGATGACTTAAGTTGATCAGGACAACGACGGGTAGAACTTGACATGTTGCTTATGATTTGTTGGCCTACGTCAAGGTCATAAGAGCATGGGATAAAAATTATATCGGGAGTTTCAAACATACAGGAAACTTGCCAGACTTGCGCATACCTTCTGGAGTGTGTTAACTTGAGTGGCTTCCATCAAGTTATCATACGATGATAGTTGGATCCCGATTCTCACTGATGAGTTGGTTTACTCTTCGGGTGACCCCGACTAATTCTTCTTTCAGGTTTGGAGGAGAATTTGAGATAACAGTGGGAGGTTTCCTTATTAGATAAAAATGATAACCATTCTGATCTAGGTTAGAGTGCACGCAGAGTGTTTCTTTTCTCTCTCTCTTTGGCAGCGACTTTTAACCGACCCTAGACTATAACTCAGTGACCAAGTTGACCGAACTTTCTTAATATACTGACTTTTGGATTGTCTATAGTTGCATAAGTCATTACCACTCCTTCTTTTACCCTTTGTATTTCTCAGAACACCCCGTATCACTACGGATATCCACTTCCATTGGATAGATCCATCGTATGGTTATATACGAACTCGGAGGGAATTCTTCGAGGATGGATCCAGGTTCAGGAGAAATAGAATTGTTTTATTCAGTTATCTTTTATTATCACCTTCTCTCAGGTTGCAAGGGCTCCTTGGTTTAGGAGAGTACACCTATTACGCTTATTGGATAGTTTTCTTCCAAACCATAGGCTGATGCCGAAAGGTAGGGAATGAAGAAAACCAATTAGCCTAAGTAGGGTGTACAGAAGGTAATATGTAAAGACAAAATAAAGGGATTAGAAAGAGGGCAAAGTAAATTGCGACTATTAACATTCACGACCAAACCACGTGTTTCATCTCCACTCCTACTTCACCTTTGATTTCTCCAGAACAACCCGTATCAATACGAACATCCAATTCCATTGGATAAATCCATCGTATGGTTATATACGAACTCGAAGGATATTTTTCCGAGGATGGATTTCGGTTCAGGAGAAATAGGAATAAGGTTTATTCAGTTGTCTTTTATCATCACCTTCTCTTAAGTTGCGAGTACTCCTAGGATTAGGAGGGTACACCTATTATGCTTAGTGGATAGTCTTCTTCCAAACCATAGGCTGGTGCCGAACGGTAGGGAAGGAAGAAAACCATTTAGCCTAATAATGGTGTACAGAAGGTAACGACTAAAAACAAATAAAGGGAATTGGAAAGGTGGCAAAGAAATATACGGTTAAAGTCATGATTTGGATTATGGAAGAGGCATTACTAAGAATACCAGAATACCCCTACGAAACATATTTGTGTTTCATATTCACTGTGCATTGTTAATAGAAAACTGATTTCCCGATTGGATACTTACTCCAGGATATGTATTTACCAGGTATGATTCTCACATCTGTATGGTTTTACAGATATTGAGTGGGAGTGAGTTATTGGGAATTAGGTGATCATCCTCATTATATCGAAATTTGTTGTGATTGGTGATATTTGAGGAAATTGCCTGGGGACAGTTTTCAACCTACAACGCATAGGTTTTGAGTTATTCAACTCAGCGAACTTATACAGAGTATTGTATGTTGTCCAGTGTCCATCAGGACAAAGGGGTTGCTCCTCATACTATATTCTGTTTACTTGTAACTTCTCTAGTTTTTAGACAAGTGTTTCGTAGAAATACAATGTCTAAGTTTTGAGAAGTTATGGAAATAAGAATAAAGTAGAAAACCATGTATCACAAGTATCAGGATTCTTCAAAGAAATCGAAGATGTAGATTCTTGTGATTAGTATTCAGTTGAAAGTAATGGTTTTGAGAAACTTGTTTCTCTTTCAGGTTACTCATAATTGGATGGATTCCTAAGTTGAGTAATGCTGATTAGCCTCTCTCCATTAAGATAATATGCACTGGAGACAGCTGCATGATTTAAATCCGGTTCCAATTAAAAAAGTGCCAAAGTTTCTATATTAGATATAGAATGGATCAGATCTTGACGATGTTAAGGTAAGAGGAGTTGTCCAGCTTATGCTTAAAACCAGACACTGGATGACTCAAGGCACGTTTCTGTAATGGCAGTTTGTGGGTTGACCCTAGCTTTGACGAGGGTTGATTTTCTACCATCTGGGAGATCAATAGTGATATTGTTCTAGACTCGCCATAGTTTTCATAAAATGGACTTTTTCAGAAAAACAAAAGTGGGAGTATGGTAGAACTGGAAGTGATTCCAGAACCGCAAAACGATTACGGAAAATTTAATAGGACCTATATATTCAATCAGGTTTGACATTCAAATAGCCACTCCGCAGACATAGTGGGTAACCTCAGACACCCGAGAGGTACTCCGGTAGCCTCAAGGAAGGTGACAGGGAGGTTCTTGTTTACCCAGACTTGACACTGCTGTTGTTCCAAGCTATGAGACCCGGCAGGAGATTATGTATAGCGTCGTTCTAAACTAGTTTTAGAAGTGTACGTATATATTATTCTGCCAGAGGGTTGTCGTAGTCAGTGGGAGCAGCGGAAACATAATGGGCAAGTAGCTTATGTCTATTTATAGGCTTGAGCATATATAGCGGAGATAAGATCATCTAATTTTGATGTGATAGTCATGGGTTTGACTTATCAGAATAGGGGATGGATCTGTTAAGAAGGTAGTAAGGTGTTATGTCCTGGTATTTGGATGACATAGACAGAGTAGGAAGTAAAATTCCTATACTACGATCGGTTGTACTGTGGTCATCACACGGTTGTTTCTCCACAAAGGATATGGATATAATATCTGACATTCTGGTTACTAGATCTATAGTTTTAGATCTAGATTTGGGTAGTTTCCCAATATGGGTACTTTGACAGTATTCTAATAGTATTTTAGAATAGTTGACTCCTGGCATGGTGGTGTACCTGCAGGTGATGGAGTCACCCTCTCTGAAGGTGTCTTACAGACTAAAGGGGAGAGGGACATACATGATTGACAGATCACTTGCTTAGGCAATTGAGTCAATCGTGAGATGTCAAGTACCACACCAGATGTCGTTATTGCACTAGATACGATAAGTTTATATTAATCCAATCCTGAAGAAACATAAGGAAGCAGTTTTAGAGCATAAGTACATGTTCTACGGATTTGATGACGGCGACCTCCTTTGGGAGACGGTTATCATTCCAGGCTTCAAAGGTGACATGGATAACAGAGTGATTGTCAGAGTTATAGTTTTCCCTCTGACGAGGGTCAGTATTATGGACAGGTGGTCTAAGAGGATACTGTGGGAGGCATAGTGCTGGATACTGATTATTTTCAGTGATTGATACAGTCTAAGAAGTTTGGATTTGGAGTTCATTTATGAACTAGGTCCCATCAGATATCCAGACATATTCTAAGACAGGTATTACTCAATTCGGGAGATGGTTTTCTCCGCAAGGTTGAGATATAGAGAGATACAGAAAGAAACACCGAAGCGGATCCACTCACTGAGGCTATTTCTCGAACACAAGAGTTTTACAAACGAGCTTTGTGAAACTGATTAGTAGAGGAGTTGGATGCTCGGTATCACACGAGCTGTGAGTACACGACATCACAATAATTAGCCTTAAGTGCAAGTGGGAGATTGTTGGATATAGTGCCCTCTAAGTCAATTATTGGATCGCAGGTACGTGATTGCAATGATTGAGGGAGGACCTATACCGATAAAACAGTCTTACTCGAGATGATAGTATGCTATCTGGTTTGTCTTTATCATCATGATAGAGCCCATAGGATTCTTGCTTGACTACCAGCAGTATGATGGCGATCATATATGTGGGAGCTGGGGTCTATAAGCACATCCTTAAAAGTGTCCCTAGTCGTGGGAGTTTCGAGATAGGGCATCGATTCTCCAGAGTAGACTGGTGTATACAGTCGAGACCCCGACGAGGGGCGGTGGCCGGTCTCACAAGCCACTGGTGTCAGTTGGATCACCTAAGATGTATGCAGGTGCTCATTGGGTTATGAGTACACCGGACAGGACTCGCCGGGGAACATGCTAGTTGGTATTATACATATCGTCAGATAGCAGTTTCCTGGTGACATGTGTACAGGTTAGTTCATCGACCTGAGGTCGTCATTTGTCTCGTGTGAGTTCCCACTGTGCTTTGATTTATACCCTACCATGGGTCAAAGGAGTCGTGCAAACAGGTATATTTTGGGTACAATCCCGAGCCACATTGGAGGCAAGTGAGCGGATCTTCGGGGATTCGTCTCTCCCGGTATTGGGGGTGAGATCGCGCTGTGTTTAGGAGAGCCATTACACAAAATCCCTGGCCAAGGTAATCGAGATTTACTGGTAGGTATACCAGTAGAATCTCAGGGTGTTCTGGGCTGCTCTCTAACACGACTTATGCAGCTATTGGGGGTCTGGCGTTTACCGACTCCCTAGGCCTAATATGCGATACTCATAGACGAATGTTCCGGACTGTACGAATATTGTCACTGTCAGGATCAGTAGGGTTTATAGATGAGTTCGCTCGTCAGCTTCCCTTCCAATCAACACATAGGCAAAACGTTACGTACAGCTAGTACCTCTGACGTGCTAGTGGTTATATCCAGTGCCAGTGTGTTGATGAGTCATTAGAGTCCCCCACCGACACTTTCCCAAGTTCGGGCGAAACGTTGTAGATGCCGTATGGTTTTATGGCAGGGTTCGGAAAATGCACGTGCGTTTTCGCACGTGTCCATTTTCGGGTAGATAATACTGGTAGGCTTTGGTTTAAGCCGGAACCCAGTATTATACTGTGTAGATATAATATCTTTGTCTCAGTTGCATTTGTATTCGGTCGTAATACAAATGCGGGTATGTTTATACCGATACGGGGTTATCCTGAAATTCGTTTCGGGATGATTTTTGGAAGTTGCCAGTTTCCAGTTTTCTATCAGCCGTATTTTGACATTCGGTTAAATACGGATTTGTCTTTTCGTCTTCAGGGTGAGTCATGCTTCTAGAAGGTTCTAGAAGTGGTGATTAGGCTTATGATTCATTTGTGTCATTAATGGTTCATTAATGATGCAAGGTGACTAGGTTTAATGTGATTGGTTTGCATTTAATGACTTCTTGTGATTCATGCTTTGATGTTAGGTTATGATAAGTTCAAAGCTTATGGTCACCACTTGAACACTCCTACACTCACCTCCCTTCTCTCCTTAAATTGGCCGGCCACTTCTTTGTGGGCATGGGATTTTTGATTCATTCATTTTTGTGAGAAAAGATTATGATAACTTGTGTATGGAAATTTCCTAAATCAATTTCCATTCATCCGATTCCAATTGGCAACTTCAATAACCGTTCGTCCATAACCTTGGACATAACGAGACAAAGTATTCTACTCATTCTCTACTTCATCTTGGTCGTCTCTTTTAGCAAACTTGACGATCGAGTTGCCTCGGTTCAGAGGCGGGAGCCCGTTTAAAGATCCGTCGACGTGGTGCCACCTGGACGACGAGACCGGAGATCGAGCAAGTTCGGATCAGTTGCAACATAGCGTGGGATGATGGTTGAAGACCGAAGGACTCGGATCGTTCGGTATAACAATTCTACCCTCTTTACAATTTGTTAGTTTAGCTTTAATGGACGATCCGGGATAAAGTACGCGATAGCGCCAGTCGTAAAAGTTTTTGTTCCGCATATTGGCGTCTGTTAGACGGCCGGGGCGCTGCCGTGGACTTACACAAACAATGAGGCTGAGTACGAAGCTCTGATAGCTGGTCTGGAGCTCGCCATAGAAATGGAAATCCTTCGGCTACGGGTTTACGGTGACTCCCAGCTTGTCGTCAACCAAGTGAGCGGCGACTACAAGATATATAAACCAGAGTTAGCTCGATATAGGAGCCGGGTGGTGGAACTCATGAAAATGTTCACTCACATTGAACTAATGAGAGTTCCTAAAGCGTTGAATGGAAAAGCTGACGTACTCGCTCGCTTGGCTAAGGAGCTGGCTGATCCCAATATGGATGAAATTCTGATAACAGTCAGGAGCTGGCAAATTCTGCCCCCAGTTTCTTTACGAGAAGAGGAAAGTGCAGAACAAAAGAGCAATCCCACTGAAGAAGTTCTGATCATTCAAGAGGAGCCCGATTGGAGAAAGCCCTTCATAGAGTACCTCCGATACGACAAGCTGCCCGAAGAAAAGTCTGCAAGGGTTCAGCTGAAGAAGAGAGCTCTCCGATATGTGTTTGTAAATAATACGCTATACCGCAGATCATATGACCAACTCTGGCTCAGATGTCTGTCATCGGCCGAAGCCTAAAAAGTCATGAAAGAAGTTCACTCAGGCGTCTGCGGGGCTCAACAGTCCGGCCCTAAAATGCGGCTTCAAATCAAACGACTTAGATATTACTGGCCCACCATGATAAGGGATTACGAAGAGCATGCAAAGAAATGCCCTCTCTGCCAAATTCACGGTGATTTCATTCACAAACATCCCAATCCGTTGCATCCTACGGTGGCGTCGTGGCCTTTCGAAGTTTGGGGCACCGACATAGTTGGTTCAATTGATCCTCCATCTTCCAAAGGCCACCCATATTGGCTATGACAGTCTACTTCTTCAGATGGGTTGAAGCTGTCCCGGTAAAAGAAGTCAAAATAGAAAATATTCTAACGTTCTTCAGACATAATATTCTATACCGCTTCGGTATACCAAGAAGGATCATTTCTGACAACGGGCCTTCTTTCAAGAGCTTCAAAATCTCAAGGTTTGCTACTCAGCACAAGATAGACTGGAGATATTCCTCCATTTATAATCCAAAGGCCAATGGGCTAGCCGAAGCCTTCAATAAGACTCAATGCAAGCTCCTGAGGAAAAATACTTCAGCCAACAAGAGAGACCGGAATCTCAAACTTCACGAGATGTTGTGGGCATATCGTACCACACACCGCACTCTAACTCAGTCCACACCATACTCACTACTCTTCAGAGTTGAAGCAATCCTCCCGCTTGAAGTCGAGGTTCCAAGCCTACGAATGGTCGTCCAACACGAGTTGACGGAGGAGGAAAACGTCCTCCTTCAGCTCGAAGAGCTTGACGCTCTCGAAGAAAGGAGGCTCGCAGTGCAGCAAAATCTGGAGCTATACCGAGCCCAAATGTCACGGTCCTATGACAATATGACCCGTCTTTGCGCTTTCAACAAAGGCGAATTGGTGTTGGTCCTCAAGAGGCCGATCATCCCCAATCGACATGCCAAAGAAAAATTCGAGCCAAACTGGGAAGGACCATACGTCATCGAGAAAGTGTTCGATGGAGGATCCTACCAACTAATAAGTGCCGAGGGAGAAAGGCCCATGCCACCCATCAATGGCTGATATCTCAAGAAATACTATATGTGAATGCTCCAAGTCGCGGACGAATCGAGCATATCGGCCCTACGGTTTGGATCAAACATCCTGTAAAACCGTATACAATCCACGGGTGTAAACGACCTCTATCTCTCCCAAGTCCTGCCGGCGAGACTACTTTTAAAGTCCCACCAATGAAAAAAAAGGTATGTCCACAAGCAAAACGGGCACGGATGAAAACCCGAAAGGGCTCCGTGAGTAAAAACAGCGGGACTGCCGGCGAGTTTGCGAAAACCCGAAAGGGCGCAAACTTATGAAAAGAGATAAAATACACCCACAAAGTCCTCTTGATCTTGTGAGGAGAAAATCCCAGCGTGGGATCCTTACGACTCATAAAGGAGCAACACACTTAGGAATCCTCACGATTCCTAGGGAGAACATACACCTGCGAGATCCTCTCGACTCGTAGGGAGAAAATGCTTTTATGAGACCCTTACGGCTCATAAAATTGAAAGCCTTAGGTGATGGAGATCCAAATCTGTCTCCTAAGCTACCGCTCCCCAACGGGCAACGACAAATGATGAGTCGCTCCTGGCATTGCTTCAGTGTTAGCGGTGCTGATGCCGACCAAAAACCCAAATCCCAAGTCTTCCCAGGGCAAATGATGAGTCGCTCCTGGCATTGCTTCAGTGTTAGCGGTGCTGATGCCGACCCAAAAACCAAATCCCAGGTCCTCCCCGGGCAAATGATGAGTTGCTCCTAGTATTATTCCAGTACAACAATGCTAATGCCGACCCAAAAAACCAAATCCCAAGTCCTCCCGGGGAAAATGATGAGTTGCTCCTGGTATTATCCCAGTACAGCAATGCTGATGCCAAACAAAATCCAAATTCCAAGCTCCTCTCAAATTCAAAAATCCTGCCGAACAAGACAAAAATCAAACAGATCAAATCAACATCCCACCCGGCAGCACTTCTAAGCTCAAAAGTCTCGCTGGACGGATAGGGAACTCCCAAAACAAATCAAATCAAATAAATCAACCCCGACACCACAGGAAGTGGAACAAGTCAAATCAAGTACCGACCGTCCAAGTCGCAAAAAGGGTAGAACCGACCGTCCACGTTGCTAAAATGGCAGAACCGACTGTCCAAGTCGCAAAAAGGGCAGCACCGACCGTCCAAATCGCTAAAAGGGCAGCACCGACTGTCCATGTCGCTAAAATGGCATAACGGACTGTCAAAGTCGCAAAAAGGGCAGCACCGACCATCCAAGTCGCAAAAAAGGCAGCACCGACCGTCCAAGTCGCAAAAAGGGCAGAACCGACCGTCCAAATCGCTAAAATGGCATAACCGACTGTCCAAGTCGCTAAAATGGCAGAACCGACCGTCCAAGTCGCAAAAAGGGCAGCATAGACCGTCCACGTCGTTAAATGGCAGCACCGACCGTCCACGTCGCTAAAATGGCAGCCCCGACCGTCCAAGTCGCAAAAAGGGCAGAACCGATCATCCACGTCGCTAAAATGGCAGAACCAACCGTCCAAGTCGCAAAAAGGGCAGCACCGACCGTCCACATCGCTAAAATGGCAGCACTGACCTTCCAAGTCGCAAAAAGGGCAGCACCGACCGTCCAAGTAGCAAAAAGGGCAGCACCGACCGTCCAAGTCGCTAAAAAGGTAGCACCGACCGTCCAAGTCGCAAAAAAGGGCAGCACCGACCGTCCA
The DNA here is from genome assembly GCA_030015575.1 of Agapanthus africanus. Lineage (NCBI taxonomy): Eukaryota > Viridiplantae > Streptophyta > Magnoliopsida > Asparagales > Amaryllidaceae > Agapanthus > Agapanthus africanus. The sequence goes on along the minus strand of JASDDO010000024.1, from coordinate 886,731,622 downwards.
AGTCGCTAAAAGGTCAGCACGGACCGTCCAAGTCGCTAAAAGGGCAGCACCGACTGTAAATCCCCAGCTCCCGTTTATATTTTCCGTATATTTTTCCAGATTTTCCTTGAATTTTTCTATTTTATATATTTTTATATATTTTATATATTTTTTATTATTTAGTTCCTAACCTAAAAATCTAAACCCAAATCCTAAACTACCTGACCCAACCAACCTGACCCGACCCGACCCGCACCCGCTTCCCACTTCTTCTTCCTCCCTTGTTCTCTTTTTCCCGCTTCTTTCTCGCAACGGCCACCACGCCCGCGAGACTCGCTCTCGCCCATGACGACCGTGCCCACTCGCGTCATCCCCAATGGCTCTCCCCCACTCCCTGCTTCTCGCGCCCATACACGCGAGACTCGCATCCATGCCGCGACGGCCGCACCCATCTCCCCACGACCCGCACTCCTCCAACGTCTCTCCAACGTCCACGACACCACTCGCTCAAAAACCACGACGACTTCGATCTCTTCTCTCTCCACTTCATCCTCTCTCCCTCGCCTCTCTCTCTGCTTCACTCTCTCTCTCTCACTCTCGCTCTGCTCCACCTCGCCGACAAGCCCGACCTCCACCTCCTCCCTTCTCCCCTCTCAACCCATAACTTTCGACGAGCCCCTGCTTCATCACCGAGCCCCCTCCCTCCAATGTCGCGACGCCATCATGTTGCCACTGTCGACCGGCCGAGCCCTGCGCCACCGACAGCAGCCACCACCCGCTCCACCTTGCCGACGAGCTCCGAGCTCCTCCCCTGTTCACCATCTCCGAGCACCAACCCCAAGCCCAAGTGTAACAACCGAGTTCAGTTATACCAATTTTTGTTCCGTATTTATTATCTATGGTATTTTACTGATATATCTTGTTTGGGTGCGAATGGTAGTTACACTTTTACATTATATTCGACCCGACCCGCTTGCTTGAACTGGTTAATTTATATTTATAGACTACCCTGACTTGTTTAATTAGATACGTGCATTTAATGTGGATACTGCATATTAACATTTCATCTAGCATCGCGTATTTTTACATATAACATTTTAGATCACGTAAAATAGATTAAAATTGAATTTCATAGCCTGCATGATATCCCTAACCCCGTGGTAGCGTCCGCGCATCTTGTTCTCGTCCCGTTCAGTGAAACGGATGTGTTTGGATCGCACGTACGTGCGTCCGTTCTTGGGGGTATACATTTTTGTTAACTGAACATTCATTTTAAAGTTTGGAAGTCGCATTTATTTTTCGTATTTTAAATCTAAATTTTTGGACCTGTCCCGGGTGCGTTTTGAAATATTTTCTATCCCGCCTAATTTCAAACTTATTTAATTTTTAAATTTAATTTTAATATTTTTTTTACAGTTCAAAAGATTTCTAAAACCAATTTTAAAATCTTTTAAAATTTTCATAACAGAATCAGATCCTAACTCTCTCTCCCATTTTCCTCTGAGCCAATCAAATCTTTTCTCCTATTCACCGGGCCCCACCTATATCTCTCTTTTTTCCTTTCCTCTTCTCTTTCTCTCTCCCCAGCGCGGCTCTCTCTCTCTTTCCTCTCGCACTCTCTCTCGCTCCTCTCGCAATCACTGTAGATTCCTCGAGTCCCGTCACCCCCCGCGGATCTCGCACCTCCTTTCTACGTATCCCTTTCTTCCTTCTTTTTTTTTACCGAGCTCCCTCGCCTCGTCCCCATCACAACTCCTTCCTCCTCAAACCCTAACCCTAAACTCCAACACTCCATCACCTCTCAACTCAGCAGAGCCTCCTTTCTCCCCTCCTCGTCATCTTTTTCTTTTCCTTCTTCCATTTCCCGAGCCCACTGCACCCACAAGAACCCCCGAGAACCCTTCACCACCACCTCATCCTGTCGCCGACGACCTCTCGTCGTCGCCTCCTCATTCTTCTCCTCTCTCCAAACTCCCCAACACCAACCCAACACCTACACCAGAACTTTCCCTGCACAGAAACCCTAGCACCCGAGCCCATTCCCTGCAACCAAGAACCCTTGCTGCCTTGCCATCGTTCTCGCCGGCGATTCTTTGCCGACGACCTCCCACCTTTGCAACCACATCCTAGCCTTCTCCCAACCCCAATTGCCAGAGCCGTGACGACGTCGACTATCCCGACGACCCAGCGAGCGTACCTGACCCATGTGTTCACTTTGTGCGTTGTTTGGATCCATTCCGTGTACCGTGCGCGCGTCACGACTTTTCCCGCCGACATGTGACGTTCCGGATACCCGTTTCTTGATCTGTCGAGGCAAGTAAAACTTGCTACATGCTATTTATATTATTTCATATTTATTTAGATATATATTAAACATGTTGTTTGAATTTAGTATCCTATATTACATTTTACCATTCGATGTCCCGTTTATATCATTTTAGAGTTAATCATGAAACATACCTTGTTGCATGTTAGATTACAATGTGTTGTAACCACGTCCATATTTATATCACATAGTGCTTGGTTGCATAGCCTATAATACCGTTTTAATAATTTAAAATCTTTCGAACACCCGTTTGCATCCATCTTATCTAGTATACATATTATTGCATCCAGTGATCACTTGAATATATAACATTGAAATTTTAACATTCCATATTTGATAAACTGTATTTAATTAATGTTGGAACCATAACCCTAACTCTAATCGATAACCGTGCATCCATATATTTAAATTTGTACCTATTTGCATACCACATTACAATGTTTCATTTTATTGTTCCATTAGTACCCTTTACTTGTTTCGTATACTCTTGCTTATTTTAGTTTGATTATGAGCACCCACATGACATTTTGTGCACCCCTGACATGACTTGTTACACCTACTGCTTGACACGACAAGGTACCGCGCACCTCTTGACATGACATGATACCTATGTACTACTTTACTAGACCTGATGTACCATGGCTTTACCTGTTACCTGATCTTGTTACTAATACCAACAAACCTGACCTGTTGTCCCTACGGACATTTCCTGTTGTCTATCCAGACAAACCTATACCTGCCTGATCCTGTGTTGGCATTAGCTCCAGATTATTTATACTTGACTTGAATACACAACTTAGGGGTATGGGAAAATCAATGATGAAACTTGACTTGTAAATCGACAGTTCGATACCTTTACTGATCAGTTTTAGAGGCTAGGCCAGCCTTGGGATGATGCTGCTGACATCATCCATCGTTACCCACTACCTTTTTAGAGTCTAGGCCAGCCTTGGGATGATGCTGTTGACATCATTCATCGTTACCCCTTTTCCTTTAGTGCCTAGCGGTATGTCTCGGTTTCAGCCCGAGAATCTTCACCGTGATCCCGGGCACGCACGGGATACTATTGAGTTATATCAATGATTCATCAAATTGATTTCAAAGACTTGAGAGTAGTTAACCCAATAGACCAGTTTAGATTACTCACTACACATTACTCCGCTGTCCTTACTTATATCACTGTTATGCCTGTTTATCATTTATACTCATATCTGCATGTATTGCTACCCCCTGTTTATAGTATTGCTTGATATTATGACGCTCTGACATCTGGGTTTTGCATGGCCCAGATTCCTTGCCTTTGCTGCAGTCCGAGCAGGAGTATTTCAGTCAGCAGGCTGAGCAGTGAGGACTTGCTAGTAGTTAGTTTATTTTACTTTCGGTATTTTCATTCCTGATGTGAGCCCGCATTATGGGACGTACATTCCAGTTTATTCTTGTATTGGATCTTTTGCTTCCGCATTATTTTATTCTTGACTCGTTTTATTTTGGCTTATGGACATGTGTTAGATAGTTTATTATTGTTCTTGATATCTACAGCCGTAATGTGACTGTGGAAGGATATTTCCTATCCACAGGTAGCATGGTTGGCTATGTCACGTGCCTATCTTAGTGTACTCTGGGAAGCGGGGCGTGACACCAAGCCACTGCACCCGAGTTGGAGCTTCCCGATTCACCAGCTCCAAGCCCCAGAGCTGCCTGAGCTCACCACCGGCAGGCCCTCTGCATCCGAGCGCTTCACCGGAGTCGCTGGCAACCCCTGTCGTGGCTGCCTCTACGCCAATGCTGAGCCCAAGTACGCCCGATCTAGCCAAGTCGAGCATGCATCGTGCCGTAATCGTGCCCGTGTCGCGCCGTTCGCCGTCGTCCACCGTCGTGTCGTCGTCTATCGCTAGGCAAGTGGAACCCTCTTCCCTTGCTTATTCATGCTAAAAACCGCAGTAGTTGATTAAATTAACAAGGTTACATACTCCGGATAAATGTGTATGTGTATAGCGACATCGATGTCTAACCGTCAATTTAGTTTATAGCAGACCACGTCGTTCAATTATATTAAGAGATGCCATCCCTTATCTTACCATCATAACATTCAAATTGAATAACCTTAGTTGGATCGGTTAATGAGAATAAATATTTCATTTGATGCCTATACATAACCTATGTATGTGACACGGCATCCTAGATGAAAAACCCTATTTGAAATGGCGAAATTTACGAGCTTTGAAACCCTTTCATGATAACAGATAACTCATAAGAATTCGAGGGAAAATGATTGTTTTCACCACCATGAATGATACCCCCGCCTAGTTGCATCAATCTGAAATTTTACTGCTCGCGTTACATTATTAAAATCATCGCAAATTCAGTACTGTTTGGAACTTGATGTTCTACAGCTTATATCGAAGCCTACTCGATAACCTATAATCAACCCTAGTTTGTTTCTCGAAATTTTAGATCACTGTAGCGATACGTGGTTGCGAACGCGGCACTGGACTGCAGTACGGGGCAGCGTTTCAATTTGGATACCAGATTTTGAACACTTGTGCATCCCCGCTTTAGATTTAAAATGCATGGAGCCCTATATGAATACGTAAATAATTTAATTAGTTAACACATGAATCTAGTCCTTTGCCGTTTCACCGTCGTTTGATAATTAAATTGCATTTTAGCGTATCTAGGTGTTCTACAGTGACCCCTCTTACACCGCTATACTAAACAGGACATAACTTCTAATACAAAAATGCTATTGATGATTCGTTTGATGCGTTGGAAACTTAATAGATAGAAATAGATTTTATTCAACTGGGGTAACACCTTAATCTGAACATAATTATTAGTAAAACGCGGGTGAAGTTGGACTTCCAGTTCTGAAACTGGAATTCCAGCAATCGATCACTACCTTAAAATGATGATATTTCCCTAACCGGAATTCTGTTTGACATGAAATTAATTTTACTGCTTAGATGATCAAGTGTGATTCGTACACCTTTTATATTATTTTGATCGATTCTATGCTTATGATTTATCGTAAATTTTTCAAGTTATATGGCATTGGTCGTCATAAAATAGTGAGTACCTGTTCAGTGCATTTCTGCCTATTTTCGTGTTTGTTTTATACCTGCTGCATAGTGATCGTCCATGTTGAGACCTAGCGACTGATTTGCATTGTCGATATATTAGTGTTAGTGATTGGGTTGTGACAAATACGACAGTGATATTGATAAGTAGAAAAGTGATTGAAAGTGACAGCGATACGTATTTGTTCACAACCTATCTAATACCTGAATACATACTATAACCCAGGGAATGGGAAAATCAAGGTGGAATTGAACTCGTATTTAGCGGGATACAGTGATTTAGAGGATGATCATTCGCTACACACACACACACACACATACACACACACTTTAGGTCGTGGGCCTAGCGGCACGGCTGACAGGGTTATGTCCCGGGCCCAGCAGACCGTAGTCTCGGGCATGCACGAGACCCTTGTTAAACACGAGCATCCTTTCCACCATTTGATTTCATTGACTTAGGGACCGATAAGTAGTGACATGCACATTGCCTAATTTATTAACATGATACCTATATTGCACTATTCATATTCAGTTGATGTTTATTATACTCATGCTCTGCATTTTGTTGCACTTCTCATGTTTAATAATATTGCATACCCATCATATATATATTTATTGCTATATATGTCGTCCTGACAACCTGAGTGTGCATGCTCAGAGGACCCAGGAGCCGGACCTATCATTCGAAAACGCGAAGGTCTAGACTGCATCATCAGTGCCATTTCCTTTGCTTTCAGCACTTTGTTTTGTTGGTTAGTTATTTTATTCCGCAAAATAAATGTATCTCGAACTCTTTTATTGCAATGTAATAAAATTGTAAGCTGTGACTTTCCTTTACTCTAGTACTGTTTACTAAGTACCATGTAATGCTAGAAGCCGAAGTGTGATTACGGCGGGATTATCTTCTGACTGTAGGAGCATGGCTGGCCTAGTCACTCCTCGAATTCCGTATTTTAGGAAGAGGGGCGTGACACCGACCGTCCACGTCGCAAAAATGACAGTATCAACCATCCAAGTCGTTAAAAGGACAGCACCGACCGTCCAAGTCGCTAAAAGGGCAGTATCGACCGTCCACGTCGTCAAAACAAGAACCAAATTAAATCAACCTCCATGCGAAAGAAGATCCATCAATTTCATGCACACAACCCATATATGTAGTGTGCATTTATTGATGGGGGCAGTTTGTTAGGGTCAAAATTTACACCCCGGTTGACCAAGTCAAAATCAAAGTCAACCCCAAACCAAGTGGGCCCAAGTCCAGGTCAAGTGGGCCCATGCCCGAGTCGAGCCCGAACATGAAGCGGCCAGCCTCCCCCATGCCAAAATAAAAATTTTGTACTAAATAATTTTGGTGTATTTTTTTATGAATAAATGTAAGAAAAATGGGTATAAAGCCAATTTTTTGTAAAACCCATGGCTCATGTGCAAAAGAAATGAGCACATGAGGCATGAGATGGGCAAAATGTCATTTTGTAAAGACCAAGTGGCTATATGTAAAGTGTGTAGCCTATAAAGGCAAATGTGATGAAAATATCTCAACAACTTTTTCTCTCTCAAAAAAAATTAGGGTATGTGTCTCCTTCTCCTTCCTCAAGGTTCTAAAACCTTCTTCCCCTTTTTAAATTAAATTAAGAATTTAACTCTTCCTTTTATAAAAATAAACAGTTTTTTACCATCAAACTCTTGAAGGGGAACTCAGATCTTTCATCAGACCTTAAAAAGGGGAGATTTTTAAATCTCACCCCCTTTTTCTCCAAGATCCGACCAACAGAAGAGGAGGAAGATGGAGACTCATCTCCAAAAATCCCATCTTGGGAAGATCCAAGGCTTAAAAGAAGATTCAGGGCTAAAGGGGAGAAGAATGGGGCCCCCTTTGATCATTTCCAAAGATTTCAGGGAGTTTAACTCCATTCAATATCTTTTGGAGTTTAACTCCATTAATAAAGTCCATTCCGGGAGTTTAACTCCATAAACAAAAGTCTTTCCTGGGAGTTAAATTCCTAAACTACTAAAATAATCATTCTTTTGGAGTTTAACTCCTATTTCCGGGGATAAAGCCCCTTCTTTCCGTCGGCGCCCAGTGCCCACGTAAGCGCCCAGTGCCCAAGCCCCCAGCGCCCACGTGCCAGATACGTAAGGCGCTTGTGCCCAAGCGCCCAAGTGCCCGCCGTCCAGCGCCCGCGTGCTAGGTACGTGAGGCGCTGGCGCTCACGCGTCCTTTGGACGCCATTTCCCCCCTCATTTTATATACACTCCACACTAAAAATGCCTCGCCCGTTAGAAAAAATTTCTAACGGGGCGCTGCCCCGCACCCCGCAAGGGGGTTGCTAGTCCCCTTGACCCCCAACCCGCTATCCGGGTAGCGAGACCCCCGTAAACTCTGCGGGCCCTCCGATATATCCAAAACCCCTTAATGCACAACTCACGCACACTGCACATTAAGTTCGCATGACCAGTTTGACCCATCAATCGGAGGTTCCTTCGCTCCAAAGGCGAGGGGTGATTAACGGCAGCTTAGTCCGTGGCTGCCGGAGATTCGGATCCCCACAATCAATAAAACCCGGCCTGCCCTAGGCACAGAGAATCTATAGTACGCCTGACAAGCGTGCGCGTATTCACATCTCAATGGGGTGACGAAAAACACCCTACAATGTATAATATAACTATTCTAACGTGGATGTTTGTATTTTAATAAAGAAGGTATGCGTGTATACGAGAGGGGTCCAGCTTGCTCCATGGACCAACGTAACAAGAAGTACAAGGTTCCTTCATAACCCACGGAACAACGACAAAAGAATGTTCAAGAGGTGTCTTTTAAAGTGACTTCTCGTTCTACTATATGCGTTCCATACGAACCTACCACCTATCCCCGCGTATTTTATTGTATAGTTCAGGTTTACAGGTCTTGACCGAATCCATGAATATAAAGAGTACAATTTTAGCTTCAAGTTGTATTCAGGTATTCGTGTCAAGTTATATTTATGGTTCGACCAAGTCAAGTAAAGTGCAAATATTCAAGTTCAAGTTTGGATATTCAAGTTAAGTTCAAATTCAAGTTCAAGTTCAAGATTAGATTCGGGTTCGAGTTTGAGTTCAAGTTGAGTTCGAGTTTGTATTCAAATTCTAAGCATATCTTATTAATAGATTTAATTTTTCGAGATCTTAAGTTTGGAAAATATCGACAATTGCTGTACATGGACGGTAGAATTTGTGTCCTTTTCAAATACGACTGCCTTCGATAAATTCCACCCTGTTCCCTTATAAAATAATAATAATAATAATAATATATATGAAGAAAAAGGAAAAAATTCTCTATAGTGCAGGTCTCACGTGCCCACACGTGAGCGGCTATATGCAAAGCATATAACCGCTGCATTTAAGCAGCTGATAGGCCAAAATTGAGCCTCACGTGTAAGCACGTGAGCGCCTATATGCAAAGCATATAGGCGCTACATTCAAACAGATATCAGGCAAAAAAAAGGGGGCACGTGCTACACGTGAGTGTTCCTAAACACTTTCCAAGCTGATAGAATTAAATTCTAAATAAAAAGATCAAAACTTTATTAGGAAGACATCTCCTTAATTTTTTTTTTAAAAACTATCCGATAGAATTAAATTCTATATATGTGGGAAATATTTCCCCGATCTTCCTTATACTAGAAAGATTTTCTTTGTTAGACGAAGGACCTTTGGATCAAAGATCCAACGGTGATCGTCTGATAGAATAAAATTCTATCTTAGAAAAATATTTCCTAATCTGGTTAAAAACAAATAAGAAATCTTCTCTGTTAAACAGAGAGCCTTTAGATTAAAAATCCAACGGTGAATAAAATTCACCAGAACAATTGGATTGATTATGAAATCAATCATGATCTCTCAATGAGGGATTTGCTTAACAAATTGATTCTTTTTCTTCTCCTATAAATATGAGCAAAAAAGAGAGAGAAAAAGGGACAGAGAGACAGAAGAGAGCATATAAAAAAAAGAGGAAGAAGATAATTGAAGTCTCGGAAAATACTTGCTTCATCAGAACATTCTAGGTTAAAAAAGAGAGAAATACACAGAGATTAATTTGACCTTTCTAAGGGTTTAACCTTTCGCATAAGAACTTGGTTCTTCCTCTGGTTGAGATCTGTAGAAGCAGATCTCCTCATAAGTTGAGAATTTAATTCTCATTAGGGAGATTCTGTCATGCAAATTCAAAACTTAGGAGAAAGAACTGAGTTTAAAGAATTTAATTCTTACAGAAATATATGGGAATTTAATTCCTTTGAAAATCAAGGTTTAACTCTGTAATAAGAATTTAATTCTTACAAAAGAAAAGAGACATGAGATTCTTCAAAACCCTAACATGAGATCAAAATCTCCAAACACTCAATAGGATCTCACGTAGGGAAACACACAAAATGGCCTCGCATGCTAGTACGTAAGTCAAGTGTTCAACACTTCTGTATAAAAAAAGGAAGGGGAATAGAACCCAGAGAACAATTCTCACTTTGGGGCGCCTCACGTGCCCACACGTGCGCACTTCTATATAAAAAAGGAAAAGGGAATAGAACCCAGAGAACAATTCTCATTTTGGGACGCCTCACGTGCCCACACGTGAGCGCTTCAAGCGTTTAACACTTCTATATAAAAAAAGGAAGGGGGAATAGAACCCAGAAAACGAATCCCACTTTGGGGCGCCTCACGTGCTCACACGTGAGCGCTTCCAAAGTGCAGTGTTTAACACTGATTCGGAGCCTCACGTGGGAACGCGTGAGTGCTGAACATATTCCAGTGCTTATCACTTTTGGGAAATCAGACTTCAACCTCAAATTGACTAAGTCTTCCTGAGGTCAAAACCTCTTTGATCTCTAAATTAACCGAGCCTCTGGTGCTCATGTTTTTCCAAACTAATCTCAGTCTCAAACATGACCAATGACCACTCAACTGATGATGTCCAAAACGATATTCATCCCACATTCCTCCAGGGAGATCGTAGTCTCAAAATACGACTAATAATTTTTGGGTTGATCACCAACTTCATTTTCCCTCGAGTAGGGAAATTGGTTCAAGGGTACATCTCTTCACATCTCTGATATATGTCGTTGTAATTTCTCAACATTTTCAGAGAGATAGAGGGTCCCAACAACCAACTGCTTTTCGGTGCACTTCCCAAACTGACGTGCATACCCCAGATCAAATTACATCCCAAACCGAATGTATCCCATATCATCGTTGCTCATCCCGACACGCAACAAATACATGCGCGCGCAAGATGATCTATGGACCGTAACGTACTTAAACTAAACTCTACGGACCATAACGTTCTCAAACTACTACGGACCGTAACGTTCTTAAACTAAACCCTCGGCTCAAAAATGGTGATCTACGGACCGTAACGTCCTCAAACTACTACGGACCGTAACGTCCTCAAACTAAACCCTCACCTCAAAAATGGTGATCTACGGACTGTAACGTTCTCAAACTACTACGGACCGTAACGTCCTTAAACTAAAACCCTCACCTTAAAAATGGTGACCTACGGACCGTAACGTCCTCAAACTATTACGAACCGTAACGTCATCAAACTACTACGAACCGTAACGTCCTTAAACTAAAACCCTCATCTCAAAAATGGTGACCTACGGACTTTAACGTCCTCAAACTACTACAGACCGTAACGTCCTTAAACTAAAGTCCTCACCTCGAAAATGGTAATCTACAGACCTAGACATTCTTAAACTAACAACGGACCGTAACGTTCTTAAACTAAAACAATAGACCCCAAATACTCTTTTGTTGGATTTGAATGATCCTAAGACCCTGTTAAGTAGATCTTAGTCTCAAATTGGACTAACGTATTCTTAAAAAAAATTTAAGTTGATCTTAATCTTAAATATGATTAATGATCCTTAAATCAACCCATAACCAGATCTAAGATATACGGATTTGGACTAATCCACGCCCTACGAGTGACAACATAAATTAGTCTTTGTATACAATCTACGGGCAACCAAAAATAAAACAAACACATACGACACGAAGTGAGCTTCTGGAGCAGGAGAAAGTGGTTATCGCGATGCGATAACGTAATTAACTGTAAGGGCTTGCGCCTGAAGGGAAGAGCGTCTGCACAATCAAAAATCCCTCACAACGAGGGGGAATCTGATGGAGACTGCTACAATGGCCACATCTGTCCGAACCTCCGATATACGGTACCATAAATTAACTTGGTATCTTCGGAGAGGTGGACGGATAAACCCAAATAGCATCTGCCCCCAAATTCAGGCAAGACGAACCATCCTGGTTTCGTCTCTGTTTTCGGCGGAAAACACACCATAATATTACGATCTATATTTAGAAAGAGGCAAGTGGTACATCATTGTCTCTGGCAACCCAGAGACACTGACAAGAGAAAATACCACCCAAACCAATCTACAAGCTAAACATGTAACCTAAAGTAGTCGTTTGATTTCTAGGGTATTTGTATAAAATTTTATTAAAAAATTCTCGAGGGTTTTTAATTCGTTCTAAGGCCTCGAATATGTTTTTGATAAAAATGTCAAGATTTTGCATTAAAATATATTTTATATTTTGTGGTATTTTAGTGTCAAAACCTAATTTTTAAAGTTTATGGTATTTTAATGAAAAATATCAATTTTGGAAACTTGAATGTATTTTCTTAAAAACTTTAAAAATCTAGTTTTCACAATTTGTTTTCCTTGAAAATACGGATTTATAATTTAAATAATTTTTCAATTATTTAACTTGTTTTAAAAGTCGTATTTTCTTTAAAACTGTATTTTATAAAACCGAATTCTCCGTGAGGAGTTCTGTATCTTTCTCTACTATTCTAAGGATGTGCGATAACCCGCATTATCTGCAAACGGGTCTCTTAACGAGAGTTGTAGAGACGTAATTGCAAAAAATTTAAAATAACGATTCAAAAACGTAATTTTAGGAAGCGAGAGTATTTTAGTAAAAAATGTTTCTTTAGCATAAAATATGTAACTAAAACATCGTGTTATGAAACTATAGTATATGTGAGTGGGGTAGATTGTTTCCCCATGAGTTTTGTAGAGGTATGTGTCATGAAAACGATAAAAGGGTACATGTAAAGTTCATATGTAAAGTTCGATATAGGTTTTGTTTAACATGCAATTCTAAACACGTCCAAAGTTAATTAGATGAACATCATTTTAAGATTGCTGTTAAAAAGATTAGTGTAATTTATTTAGCATAATAATTGTGATAAAATTATTTAAAAGAGAATTATTAAAAACTAACTTCACTTTTATCGATATCATTTTAAGAGCGTTTGAGATGAAATGATAGAGAGAGGAGATAGAGAGAGGAGGGGAAATAGAAGTGACTTACGATTTTACGCGATTCAAAGAAAAAAGGGTGTCTCGGTTGGTAGAACCGAGACCAAGACGTATAAAAAGATCGATCGATGGCGTTTCGATTTAGACAACTACATTTGAGAATGGCTTAACCTCTTTTGCTTGGGAGTTGGAAATTTTTGAGAGGATTTTGTGAAATTTTCAAAAATGAGGAATAGGGTTGCATGGTCAGGTATTTATAGAGGAAAATGAGAGTGTATAGATTAAAATAGATTAAATTGTGTTAATAGAGTAGATGAAAGGATGAACAGCTCTCTGGTTTAATTTAGAGAAAATAAATAATAACAAGGTTTAGAGGAGAGTTTAAAGGTCACACAGGCGAAACAAGGAGGTGATTGGGGACATCAGAACCACTCATAGCGGCCAGATGGAGAAAACGGGAGGCCCGGATTTATCCATCCGTCTCGAGACTCATGTCATGTGTTTTAATCGGTCTTAACTCCTCATTTATCCTGTGGCAACTTTTCGTTTCTCCGTGAAATGCACGTTCAAACTCTTGGACTTCCGAAAAGTTAAACAGAAAAAATATTAAAATAATTAAGTCTGATGGGATTCAAACACGCAGGCTATAAGACAACAATGAAAAGTTTTAACCAATGAGCTACAAAGTGTTTTTTGCTTTTATTGAACATATTTAACTTATAACCCATAGTCAGACTGAAATACATCTTTATATACATTGATGTCATACATGGATTTCAGGGTCGCTACAATTTAGTTAATAAACGAGCTTAAGCGAGCTCAGAACAAGCCAAGCTCGATCCGAGCCTCGAGCTTTGAGATTTTTTAACAGGCCTACTTCTTGCGATGTTAATATTAAGGATGAACATACTATCAACAATATTCGTCTTTTGAATAAGAACAGGATTAAGGGAGGATCTTGATTCTTTTTGGAGCTATTGAAGAGGATACATATTTTGCCTTTAAAAATCGGGATTTGCAATGCATTCGATTTAGGGTTAGCGATCGCGTTTGAAATAAACTGTAGAAGCATATTTTGTTTTGTCTGTATTTCTTAATGATATATCGAGAATTGTTTATCTCGATGCACACGTTCTGTATCTTATAAATATTTTGTTTTTTAGTTTATTTTATCGAGTAGGGGATCTTGCTCTGCTTTTTACCTTAGAAAACTTATGTTGTTAGGATACCCACTTTGAAAAAAGAGAGAGAGAAATAATACGGAAATAGAAGATGATATTGACATTTCAAGTGAGCAAGGTTTTCTTTCTCCTCGTATGTCTTCTCAATCTTCTCAATCTAGAGAGGAAAGTTTTACTGTCAGATTTGGTAATGGACAAGATTATTGGTTCGAATTGTATTATGACAAAATGGTTTAGTCTATTGAGATGGAGAAGTTTGATGGCTTGTATATGTTAGTTTGTGATCGATATGCGCGCAAGAGGCACTATTCGATAGCCTTCTATTTTTTTCTTTTTGGGTTTTTTTTTCTTCTGATTTTGGGCTCCTCAGTCTTTGGGATATCTAAATAACCCTTCCCCTCCATTCATAATCTCTAACCCCACCCCCCCCCTGAATTATAGTTGATAACTGAATTATTTCTCGGTTGAGTTTTTATCGTAGGGTGTTGGATTAGCTAACGAGGATCAACCTTTCCATTTTTTACTCTCATCAAACGTTAAGAGAAACCCATGATGAAGAAGGTGAAGTGGAGAAGTCCAGACGGCTGACGAGGCATTAACTGGTTATTCCGGTGTTTGCGGAAATGGGAGAGGGCAGATGGATGATTTTATTCATATAACGGTTTATTTTAATGACGATTCCTTGGAAAACTAATTAGGAAGCTAAAATATGCTGCTTAGGAGAAATTATTTGGAATAGCCGATGCAATTCTGGATGTTAAAGAAAAAGATGAGACTTTTTGGGTACTCTTAGGTCAGGCTGATAAGACCAATGGCTTTAGTTCTCTTTCATGACTGGACACATATGGCCAACGCATACAAGAAATTTTCGCTAAGCAGAACATTATTACGGGGCTCTTGAAAGAATATGGATTGGAGGGGGCTTATTCAGGAATCCCAAATTTGACGAGCCAATATGAGAAAAGAACCTTTTTATCCGAATTGTAGACAGTTTCTCTTTCATTATAGCCTTCTAATTTAAATTAACTGCATACAAAATTTTTCGTTAAAACAACATTACAACCGATAAGGCAAAACTCTAATCTCTCTTTTCTTTCAAATATATGCTGATGTCTATGGTCTATTCTTCATGTGTACAGAAAATTATATGATCCAAGTAAATAAAACATTTTACCGCAATTTTTTATTTTTATATAAAATCAACTTAGAAAAGATATACAATAATCATTTAATGAAAATTACACTCAAAGTAGACAAATAACTACAATCAACTACATGTATTTTAAACTTCAACAACATTGGATGTTATTATTGGTAATCTATCTGACGCGGGTGGTGATTTTCTGATGGATGATTTTGATTATATCCGTAATGAGCGTGAGGATTGCTGCTGCTATCAAAAAATTAAAAATGATTTTCGTACGATAAAGAAAAGAGCAATTTAAAAGTCCACGAGCTCCAAATAAATTTCTCACTCCCGTCGTGATCGAGGGGCAGCAGAAAAAGCCACGCATCTCCTCACAGAATTCCAGTGAGCACCAAAACCCCCCAAAGATCAAGAGAAACTCAAAACCCTCGCTTTTGCACGAGTTTTTAGTCTCCAAAAGCGAGGCGATCTCTCTCGATCTCCACTCTCTCTCTCTCTCTAATACAAAGAGGATAAGCTCACACGTTTCTAGAGTGAGAGGAGAGAAGAGAGAAGAGAGAGAAAGAAACCCTAGCGATGGATGCAGACTCGGGATCAGGCGAGGGGCATCAGATCAAGGGAGTCTTGACGCATGGCGGCCGCTACGTGCAATACAATGTCCATGGGAATCTCTTCGAGGTCTCCACCAAGTATGTGCCCCCAATTCGCCCTGTTGGCAGAGGCGCTTATGGCATTGTTTGGTGAGATCAATCAATCAATCCCTTTACTTTTCAATCTGCAGTTTTATTAATTGTTTTTGTTAGAAATAGAAGGAGGTTGAGATTTTGATGGCTTTGAGCAATTCAAGGTCGACATTTTAAGTATTTTTTTGGAAATAAACCCCCTTTCCCCTTTGGGGATCGAACTTGTGACCTCTCACCTTGGAGAGGAAATTGGTACCAACTGAGCGCCCAGTTGGTTCGACATTTTAAGTTAGGTTTAATGAAATTTCAGTAGATTTTGAGGAATTATATGCAAAAACAGTAGATTGGTGAGTAATTTTGTATGAGGTGCGAGATGGCATTATTGATGGATGCATTGTATAAATATCAAATTCAAAAGTCGGAAAGTAGTTTACAGTGTTATAGTAGAGATAGTATTTGGAAAGGATGTCAGATGGGTGTCAATGTGAACGTCTAAGTCACATTATAGTGAACTAGTTTCGTTTAGGACCTGGAAAAAAATAATTGTGCTTAGCTAAGAATTAAGGCCCGCCTATTAAACTACAATGTTCTTACTTTATGATAATCATTTAACAAATATTTGTTACATTCACACCCCTTGCATTTTTTGATCCATGTATCTATGAAATATGGTAGATAGTTCGTGCATGATTTTTATTAGATATTTGCAGTTAGATACAAATTACTGGTTTGGCACACTAAAATTATTGAATATTGACTGGTAGTATTTTGAATGGGAATGGGTGGAGGCTGTTCTTATGGAACTTCAGAAGAAGCCTGGTTATCTTGATGTTCTTATAAAGAACACAAATCTCATTTCTGCGAAAGCACTGTTAACCTCAACTCAAAAAATAAAAAGTATTTAGACTCTGGTCTTCTGTGCAGCGCTGCCGTGAATTCTCAGACACGTGAAGAGGTTGCTATAAAGAAGATCGGTAACGCATTTGATAATCGAATTGATGCCAAAAGAACTTTAAGAGAGATAAAGCTGCTCCGTCACATGGATCACGAAAATGTGAGATCCTCATCATTTAATATCCTGTTAAATATTCCAAATCATAGTACAATACAATGTTCTCCATTTGGTTAAAACAGCAAAACTTGGATCATCTTGTAACCCATTCTTCTTCTTCTAGTTATACTCCAATAAGCACTACCTTCATATTTCTGATTTTCAAATTACTTTGGAGAGTGCATAAAAGCATATTACTGTTATAATAATGTGCATTCAATATCATATCTGCCACATGCTTCACTTGAACGAGATACGTTTTGAAAGATTTAAAGTCTCTTTTTTAGAGCTAATTCAAGCTGAAACATCTTTGGTGAACAGCAATTTGTATGATTGCTACCTAATATAAAGATATTGACTGCTCGTTTTTGTTGGCAAAAAACTTTCCAGTTTGCATGGCTTGGCTTAATATCATTTCATCTATTTCTGAATAACAGTTAATAACATATAAAATATCCTACTATGTTATTCAACATTCCATTGTTAAAAAAACAATAGCTGGTCATTATCCAACTTGGTATTTGTTATTTTAATCATTTATATCACTTCATCCTCTATCTTTCTCTTCAAGTCCCTACAGAATTTTGCAGCATATATTTCAACTACTAATCATTATATTTGCTACGAATGCCATATTGTAAATAAATTTTAGTAATTAGTTATGAATCAAGTTCATTAATCCATTTTAACAATATTTTTCTTCTTTGAATAAGTCAAAATTGTACTCTCTTTTTCCACCAAAGATACTGGACCCAAAAGAATATAATCGTCTATAATTTCTACCCATTGCTTTATTATCTTATCTTGGTGATCTGATAAGCTTTTGCCTTGTACTGTCATGTGCAGATTCTAACATATGCTTCAAGTAGTTTAATTCTGTTTTCTTTTTCTTTTGTGTGCGTGCATGTGTTGGCATTATGAATTGTTGAGCCGTGGTGTGCTTCTAACCCAGAGCATTTTCTTTTATGACAGGTTATTGCCATCAAGGACATCATCCGCCCTCCACAAAAAGAAACCTTTAACGACGTGTACATTGTTTATGAATTAATGGACACCGATCTTCATCAAATCATCCGATCTAATCAGGCCTTGACTGATGATCATTGCCAGGTCGGATACCGACATAATCACTAAGTCTCATATTTAAGCGAGCTAATATGTTCTTCTTAAATATTCCAATGTTTCATATCGTAGAGTTCTTACATGACGTTTAACGAGCATTCGAACATGAGTCCTATTTCACCATCTTTCTTTTACATGCTTAGGGTGTTGAACGATGAATCTTCAGTCTCATATTTCAGTTCATGTTGGACGGCCCATAAATTAGTTGAGCTTTTTTGCAGTTTCCTTAAACAATTTTATCACAACTCAGAAGAAACGAATGCTTTGGTCCTGAATCACTATAATGGATGGTGGGAATAAACTAATTAGCAGATTCTAGTTTTCAGAAGTTTATTGTAATCTGTCCTCAGCCCTCCTATTATTGTTTTTCTCTCCGTCCTTAAATTCTCTCTTGGTGTCTTCTTCAAATTTCTTTGTGTAATCTGTTTAAACACAAGCTGTTCTCTTTGTGATCTAATTTTGAACCCCGACTGTATGGTCAAGATTGTTGATTCATGTGATTTGGGTGGTTTCCTTAATTTTAACCTGTCACGTGTTAATGCTTATTATACACGCCATAGTTTCTACCCTTGATCTCAAATTTATTTCTTGGTTGTTGATTATCATAATTCAGAAATCAGAAGGTATATTTGTGTCTGTGAATATTATCAAAACTCATTTATACTAATCTGGTTATCATCTAAAAACAGATTATCTTATCTCATCTTGGCATTGCTTGAAATGTACTTGCAGTACTTCCTGTATCAGTTGCTGCGAGGTCTAAAATATGTACACTCAGCAAGCGTGCTGCATCGCGACCTTAAACCCAGTAATTTGTTTCTGAATGCGAATTGTGACCTTAAGATAGGAGATTTTGGACTTGCAAGGACGACTTCTGAAACGGATTTCATGACAGAGTATGTCGTCACTCGATGGTACCGGGCCCCAGAGCTGCTGCTTAACTGTTCTGAGTACACTGCTGCTATTGACATTTGGTCAGTAGGGTGTATTCTTGGCGAAATTGGGACCAGGGAACCTTTGTTTCCAGGAAAAGACTATGTCCATCAACTAAGGTTGATAACAGAGGTATAAATTGTGCTTCACATAAATTGGTGTCCTTTGCATTCCTCACCCACACCAACTTTCTGTTGGAGCTGTATCCCTTCAAGACCCATTAAGAGCAAAATTAATGACATAATTTGTGGACAAGTTTTATTTATACAGTTTATATTTATCAATTACTATTGTAAAAAGCCCCATAAAGCCTCGCTAACTCCCCCACTTTAGCATAAAGCAGCCTCAAAACGCTCTGCATTTGCATAATGTTATAGTATAAAGCCCTTCTGTAGCTTTATAAGCTCGAAACCTTGTTTTAGCTTGATATCCTTGAAGCCTCGCTTTAACCCACTATTTCGTGGATCAAATTATGATAAAAAATGAATTTCTATCCTACATGTTCTTTTTTTCTCGCAACCAGACTTGATTAAGACCAGTGTCGGTCTCAATTAAAGTGATTTTCAAAAATGAATTTCTATCCTACATGTGCTTTTTTTCCCTTGCAACCAAATTTGATCAAGACCAACGTCGGTTTAAATTAAAGTGATGTTCTTGTTCTACCTCTTTGTCATATGCTAATTGGCAATCACATTTAATATTCTTATGTTTTTTAAGTTTCGTGATCATAAATAAATTTATTTTCTTAGACCTTATATGTATGACAGTTATTTTTTCCCCCTGTAAGATCTTTAGCATATTTTCTTACATCTAAATTGAAGACTTATACAAATCATCAAAAATATTATTTTTTAGATAATAATTTAAAATCTCTTTTATTTTACCTATTTTTTCTGTTATTATTGTTTATTATTTATTATTATTGATTTTATGCTTGAATATCTATTGACCACATAGGTGCAATAGTGGACATTATTTGATATGAATGAAACGGCTTTGGAGAGGCCGCATGAGCGTTGTTTGTCTTAATAATTCTTAACTTGGACTATATAGGATCCATCCTCTATTTAATAAATAGGGTTAGCCTCCTCTGTCTTTGTGTTGTCTGTATTCTTGTACTCTGACATCTTTGGTACAATTCTCAATACCAACTTTCCCACCTCTTGGGGAGTACAACATTAGGTCATTCATGGCACTTTTTAGCTTACTAATAAGTCATGGCATGAGTTTATATGGGTTTTCAATCTGTCATGTGGTTGATAACCTTTACATGAGTGCGGACTTTGCATGTATTCAATAGTCAGCATTTGAGATCTAATTCCACTTTTTCCTGATCACACTTGACCACAAAATTCCAAACACGATTCCTCTCTAAAAAATGTTAGCTATTTTCAATCCTTGTATTAATCGGAACTGTTCTATAGTGCAGTTCTCTAGTATTCAACCAATGCTGGCGTTTTCCTGCCTATTCACTTTTCACTCAGGACGTGACAACCCAGCCCTCTTTTTTCCCCCCTCTCAATTCACAAGTGTCTGAAGTAGGGATCTTTCCCCTAAAGATTCTATTAAATATGTTCTTCATCCATCAGCTTACATATGCCTTTTTGCTGAAGTAGAAACAAGAAGCAAGGAATAAAATTCAATTTGCCACAATGTGGTAAAACAAGTATTGCCTCTTTATTAGTGCGCATAATGTGAAAACAGATTACATGCTGCATAATGAATTACGCAGAATTACATAGAAATAGACTATATATGTGTGTAGAAAATTCATGAAAAATGAGAAATACAACAACAACAACTGAGCCTTTTATCCCAAGCATATAGGGTAGGCTACATGAACCAACATGAGAATCACGCCGGGTCCAGCACATGAATCCTCCACCTCCACTCACTCCTATCGAACAATATAATTTCATTGAGTCCTTTGGCAACCATATCGTTTCGTATCACCTCCATCCATGTTTTCTTCGGTCTTCCTTTTGCCCTTTTGCCATTGTCCATATCGAGAGTATCTATTCGTTGAACCGGTGCTTCCATAGGTCTGCGTCGCACATGATCAAACCATCTTAGCCGGTTTTCCCGCAGCTTCTCCTCCACGGGTGCTACACCAACTTTTGCACGAATATCCTCATTTCGCACCTTGTCTTTTCTAGTGTTACCGCACATCCAACGAAGCATACGCATCTCCGCTACGTGCATCTTCTGTGTATGATTCTTCTTAGGAGCCCAGCATTCTGTACTATATAATAAGGCAAGCCGAATAGCGCTCCGATAAAACTTCCTTTTCAATTTTAACGAAAAGTTACGATTACACAAAATACCTGTTGCACTCTTCCATTTCAACCAACCAGCTTGGATCCTTTTATTAACATCACTATCGATTTCCCCATTCTTTTGGATGATAGAAACTAGATATCTAAACTGGTTGCTCGGTGATATCTCTTGCCTTTCCAATGTTATACCAATATGGTTTTGACTTCTCTGGTTACTAAATTTGCAATGCATATATGCTGTCTTGGACCTGCTCAATCTGAATCCCCGAGATTCCAATGTTTGCCTCCATAATTCCAATTTGGCATTAACCCCGGCTTTCGTCTCATTTACTAGAACAATATCATCAGCGAATAGCATACACCAAGGTATCTCATCTTGGATAGTTCTAGTAAGCCCATCCATCACGATGGTAAACAGGAATGGACTTAATGCAGATCCTTGATGTAAACCGATAGTAATCGGAAAATCACTCGTTAAGCCGCCGCAAGTTCTGACATTTGCCACTACTCCATCGTACATATTCTTGATTATGTCAATTTACTTGACGGGGACCCCCTTCTTCATCATTGTCCCCCATAATACCTCTCTAGGTACCTTGTCGTACGCTTTTTCTAAATCAATAAATATCATATGCAAATCTCTTCTCCTCTCTCGAAAACGCTCAACAAGTTAAAGCAAATGAATAGCCTCTGTCGTCGATCATCCAGGCATGAACCCAAACTGGTTCTCTGTTATCTTAATATCCTTCCTTAGCCTGTGTTCAATCACTCTCTCCCAAAGTTTCATGGTGTGACACATAAGTTTTATTCCACGGTAGTTTGAGCAACTTTGAATGTCACCCTTGTTCTTGTAGATAGGTACAAGGATACTTTTCCTCCATCCATTTGGCATCTTTTTTGTCTGCCAAATCTTATTAAACAGATCTGTCAGCCATTTAACGCCTATTTCTCCTAAGCATCTCCAAATCTCGATAGGAATCCCGTCAGGACCAACCGCTTTTCTTAAACTCATTCCGTTCAAAGCTTCTTTAACCTCAGATAATCTTATTTTACGCATGAAATCACCGTTTATCTATTGAGATTGAATGACAAGTCCATCTAAATTCTTAGTAAAGCTCTCATTGAACAATTTGTCAAAATAATCTCTCCATCTTTCCTTAATATTCTCATCTCAAACTAAAACCTTCTGATTTTCATTTTTGACACACTTCACCGCACATAAGTCTCTAGTCTTCCTTTCCCGCATCCGAGCAATCCGGTATATATCATTTTCAGCCTCTTTAGTGTCTAATTTCTCGTACACCTCCTTGTAGACCTTAGATTTAGCTTCCCGAACAGCTTTCTTAACTTTCTTTTTAGCCATTTTATACTTCTCAAATCTCTCAACATCTCTACTTTTCTTCAAATCTTTTTAAGAATCCCTTTTAATTTTAATAGCAGCCTTTACATCTTCATTCCACCATGATGTCCTTAGATGGTGGAGCACCGCCTCTCGACTCACCAAGTAGATCTCTAGCTACCTTCTTGATACAACTAGCCATTTTGTTCCATGTTTTGTCTGGATCATCTTCCGACTGCCAATCCGCTTCTTGGACTACACGATCTATAAAAACCTTTTGCTTACCTTCTTTCAATCGCCACCATTTAATTCTAGGCTCTAGCTTACGTCTAATTTTTCTAGGTTCTCTTTTAAATCGAAAATCTAGAACTAAAAGTCTATGTTGAGTGGTTACACTCTCACCTGGCACTACCTTACAGTCGATACAACAAGCTCTATCTATTCTTTTCGTCAGAAAAAAGTCTATTTGACTAGCACTTGATCCGCTCCTAAAAGTGATAAGGTGAGACTCTCTTTTCCTAAACCAGGTGTTTGCTAAGATCAAGTTATAAGATAAGGCAAAATCTAGAATCGAGTCACCTAATTCATTCTTTTATCCAAAACTAAAACCTCCATGGATAGTATCAAACCCACTACGACTAGTACCTACATGTCCATTAAGATCGCCACCAATAAATAACTTCTCTCCACTAGGTATACTTTGCACCACCTCGTCTAAATCCTCCCAGAATAGACGCTTACTAGCGTCATCAAGACCTATCTGTGGTGCATAAGCACTAATAACATTAAGGATCTCTCCACCTAAAATAAGCTTAACCAGTAAAATTCTATCACATTTTCTCCTAATCTCAACTACATCCTCAAGCAACCGTCTATCTATGATTATGCCTACCCCATTACGATTTTTATCTCTACCCGTATACCAAAGCTTATAACCTCAAGGCTCTATGACTCTATTCTTTTCATCTACCCACTTAGTTTCTTGCAAACACATAATACCAACTCTCCTCCTAATAATCACCTCCACTAATTCTATTAGTCTACCCGTAAGGGAACTTATGTTCCAGGAAGCTAGACGGATCCTATGAAACCCATGCTTATTTGTCACTACATCCGGGGTCCGATGTAGCGCGCCATTTCTGGACGACGACCCTTGCTTATTTGTCACTACACCCGGGGTCCGATGTAGCGCGCCGTTTCTGGACGAATGGGGAAGGGGAAATTTGGGTCGTTATGAAATAGTGATTTAGTTTGCTCATCTTTTTGTGGATATCAGGTGGGTCGTGCGTATCATCTACCACCAATTTTGTCAATATATAACTTTAGTGCCTCATGGAATGTGGATACTCAAATTAGTCTTGTATATCAAGGAGGATGTACATATACGTTTCCACTTCATGACAAAAAGTCTGATGACCAACTCCTGCTTCTTAGCCGCATGGTGTAACAAATTTTTGACAATTTGCATATAGGCTATAGGTGTTTTATTGGGTGCATTAGTTTCTTATCGGACCCATGACTTGATACTTCTTTGTTCTACCCCAAAAGCTAATAGGCTCACCAGATGACTCAAGCCTTGGGTTTCTGCGAAATGACAATGCAAGAAGATATGTGAGACAGCTACCTCAATACCCAAAACAGAACTTTTCAGTGAGATTTCCAAATATGTCTCCTGGAGCTCTTAGTCTGCTAGAGAAAATGCTTGTGTTTGATCCAAGCAAGCGAATTACAGGTATGATGAGGTTGTGTGTTTTCATAATTTAATTTTGGCTACATTACACTGAACCACACTTACCTATTGCTGTTTCCAGTTAAGTACCTTAAAGCTATTTTTTTTAATTACAGTAAGCTTCCTTAAGATGCTACAGTTAAGGTATTTTCTTGAAAGATAACTCCATTAAAGCTAAAGTTATCAGTGAATATACTGTAATAAAAAAACTATACCTTTGGTGAAGAAGAGTGATAGTCAAGGGCAGTTTAGTGTAATTTAGCCTTGAACTATGCTGGTTGTTCTCAAGGTTTCTTATATGCAAAAGCCTCACCTTCTTTTCTTGCAGTTGAAGAGGCTCTCTGTCACCCATACCTTGCATCTCTTCATGACATCAATGATGAGCCGGTGTGCCCACAACCATTCAATTTTGATTTTGAGCAGCCATCCTTCACCGAAGAAAATATCAAGGAGCTCATCTGGAGAGAGTCCTTAAAGTTTAATCCAGATCCTGCACACTAAAGAAAGGCTTGTGGTAAGTGCCATATATAGCTAAATTCAGCAAAAAATTTCCTTTTCATTTCCGATCTGATCCAATAATGTAACAAGCTGAAATTATTTTAACCATTGATTTGCATTGCACTTATATTTGGCTTTCCCCCCATCAATTCAATTGTACATATAATTTGTTCACACCATCTTGCCAAAGATGCGTCTCTTTAACTCGTAATTGCCAATAAAAATTGTCTTGCAGATGAACCAGATATTCGAGTAATATGTGGATTAATTCCTCTTCATATGATTATGCACAGGTTTTTCTGAGCACTATAAATGCCTTTGGATGTGATGCTTAAACTTGGTATCAGCATTTTATCGCTTGAAGAAATATATAACGAACACTATCGAGCTCTTCCATGTTGCTAGGGGCATTTTGGGAAGCCAGAGAATTTATTAGAGTTGGGTTCTGTTATATAAGACGGTTGTGTGGAATTGTTAAAGTGTGCAAAAATAAAGTTGTAAATTCGAAGATCTATTTGAGCATTCACATTGTCGGTGTTGTCGATCTTATTGTCTAGTAAGCTTGTCTGTGTAGTTATATATGGCTGGGTGTTTGCTGCGAGAATAACGAGACATTGCTTTGTAAAGACTTAATCGATATGGCGGATTAATCTTCTTCAGTGCAATTGCTTTATGCCTGATGTTCGCTATCCAAACAAATAGTAATTTTAGTAAAATGTATTAATTTCTGTATTGCATGATAATGCACAAGTTAGTGAAAGCAAACCTAAGGTTTCTTGAGGGTATTCAATTACTGACATGATACATCCTGAATATAGTTGTCGAATCATGATGCATGTTACATGTTGCATATCGTTTTTCTTAAGTATTATATCGCATATTGTATCACATTGTATTAGATGGTAAGATATATTTTTTTAATAGCTCTACTATTAAGTATCCAATTATATATTTCATAAATATATATTCAAATTAATAAATATTTATGAGTAAAGTATTGGTCAAGTAAATGACAACCACACAAATGCAAATGCAAATACAAGATACATGAATCAAGAAAGCTCAAAAGAAAGATTTTAGTTCATAAGATAATTAACCAATATGAGCAGAATCGAACCGAAACAGAATTTAGAACCTAATTTTGGTGTCGTGTGTTATATAGCACCATTTTGTATCGTGTTAAAACGCTAATGTATCATATCATATGATATGAATCCTATATCATGAAATATTGACAACAATGCTCCTAAAGCTAACATTAATTGCACTTAGGAAAGGATAATAGTTGTTTCTTTTATATATCTTAAAAGGATAATATTAATTTCTTGAATTGATTATGCATTGGGGGTGTAATTGGTCTGAAATCTAATGTAAAATAATATGCAAATTTTAATGCAAGAAACTGTTTCGAATGAGTTTATCATTAGAGTCTAAAGATTGATTTATATACCAGCAACTACATGCAGCTAAGCATATAAATTAAAATCATATCGGAAATCTGCATTTCTGTTTTGTAATTTATACCTGCATGAATTTAGTGAAATATAATCAAAATTTCGTGATAATTCTGCAATGAAAAGATTCCAGCAACATTTATAAATTTGATCTCGCCTTATCAACTATAAAAAAAACATAATATTATTTGCACTAGAATTACAGAACCCTCCCTATTTTGAACAAGTACCAAATTCGACACTGTCTACCTCCAAACTATCCTCAGGGAAAGGGCAGCTCTCCCCATCATCCTTCAATGCTGTGCACGGTCTCGGGTTCACATAGCTTGAAACCCCCTCCACATTCGTACAGTTCCATATCGGCTTCTTACTCTTAATCACCTGAGCAGTCACATTCGATATACAAATATCTTTGAACGGAGCTCCTTCGATCCCCTCCAACTTTGCAACCATCGTCACATTCTCCGCCACAATATCACTATAGCTAATTTCCTTCACCTCCGGTATCGCCTCCGGGTCCCACCCATCGTCTGGATGCTGCCCATAGTTCCCAGTCATCCAGAAAACCCACTTCATTGTGTATAAATTCATGCGACGGACGTAAATGTCCTTTACATAGTTTCCGCGTCCGGTTGCGGTTTTGATGCGGATCCCGGATTCGGAGTTGATGGCGGTGATGTCTTCGGCACGGACGTTGCGGATGCCGCCTGACATTTCGGATCCGAGGGCGATGACGGCACTGGTCGGGGAGATGCAGGTGAGGCGGCGGATGATGATGTCCTTGCTTGGGAGGCCGACTTTAATGCCGTACTCGTCCCAACCACTCTTTATGGCGATGCAGTCGTCGCCTGAGACGATGTAGCAGTCCTCGATTTTGACACCAGAGCATGAATCTGGCATGGTCATTAAAATGTTATTGGAGCTGTCCAAATTCAAATCTAGTTCGGCCCATAAAAGTGTTAGGATATGAAAAATATAACCCTCAACTATCAACTATCACCACCACTTCCAAATGTTTAATGCTCGGTTGGATCAGGGACAGTAAAATGATATCAGATTTACAACGGTTCAGATATTAAAAAACATATAGTTATTAAAGCAGAATTTAAAAAACAAAAAACAGAATCGGTAAGCGTACATTTCAGTTCATAAAAGAGGCTTAACTTCAGAGTAAGTGTTAGCATGAAAATATATATATACCTCGATCCTCACCACAATTTTAGAAGTTTTAGTCCACAAACGAGTAATCGATACAGTGAAGTAAAGACTATGTACACTGTATTTTTCAACTTCAACTTGTGCAAGAAGAATAAAAAACATTTTTCTCAGGCATTGCTTTACTTTTAAACAATTTGTTGCGACAAAGATGATCACGAAACACAAACCAAACGACAACGAGAAGTAATCAAAACCACATGCAAGATAGAAATAAGAGAACTTGCTAATTGGCGAAGACGAAACTTTATCAATATCAAATTCAGAGAACTACAAATCGATGGAGTAATACCAATCCCTCTCTCAAATAAACCCTAGCTCTCTCTCAAAATAATGGGTTCTCTCTAAATTAGCAAAAACTATTAGATCATGTCTAAAATAAGCTATCATATATATAACATATAAAAGATTTACCAAAGAAACTAATTTCCTAACTAAGTGAATCTTCGTCCGGCCCAGAAAGATAGATGTCTGCAGAAGGAATTGGTAGACGTCTGCATTTGTCGTCACGAGAATCCAGAAAGCAATCTAGACGTTTGAATAAGGATATTGCAGATATCTAGTATCTTCACCAAAATAACAGAGAGCTCCGCAGACATCCGACCCTCATCGGGACAGACGTCTGCCATAAATGCGCTCACGCATCTAGAACCTCAGCAAACGTATGGAGCTCTCAGCCCCAGACGTCTGGCTTGGTGATAAACTCAAATTTTCGTGATGACGTCGAATCGTTAGGAATTCTAACTGGTAATTTTCAGAATCGAATATGAGACATATCTAACAAATCTCCATTTTACCTCGCATTCCACAAACTCCTCCATCAAAATAATAACAGCTCTGTTCCCGCCTAAAATTGTGACGCTCTAAGCTTAAGCTCAATACCCCGGCTCTAATGACCATTTTAGCGCAAGCCGAACCATAACCAACCTTGGCACAAGCATCATACGCGTAATGCACATGATGCTGATGCCAGCTCCTTCGGCTGCACCTCATGTGCAATATACACGGCGCTGATACCAGCTCCTTAGGCCGCGCCTCATGTGCAAGACACGTGGCGCTAACGACAAGTATTTGAAGTGCTTGCTTCAGATAGAAAATAATTTCTATCTTTAGAAAATATTTCCCCGGTCTTTTTAAAAAACGAGAAAGATTTTCTCTGTTAAATAAGAATCCTTGGATCAAGTATCCAACGATGTCAAAACATCACTGCTTGATCATGTGATCGAGATCTTTTAATAAGAGATTTTCTCAAACTAATTGACCATTCACCTTTCCTATAAATAGGAGCATATGAGATTGATCTCAGGAGAGAGGATCATCCCCATAAGATTGAAAACGAGACTTAGTTCTCAATGAAGAATATCATCCCCTTTTTTCTCAAAATCCTAGGTAAAGTATGGAGAGAAAAAATCTCCTTTTATATATTTTCTTCATTAAAAAAGGTATAGTCATCATAAGAACTTTTTGTTCTTCTTCTAGATCAAAGATCTATGCAATAAATCACTCCTAAAACGAGAAATTATATGCTCATAAAGGAATTTTGATCTCAAAATCTAAGATCTAGGGAAAAACTTAAGTTTTCCCATCATAAAAAAGAGATCAATAGTACAAAGTTGAGGTTTTGCTGCATGGGACACAGTTCCCCAAATAATATGTCTGTCTAAGAACTTATGTTCTATTGATCTAAAAAAATAATATAAGAATGACCAAAAAGATCTACATCTTACAGAAGCCCAAGCTTCAAAAACATAAGTTTGATGATTAAAAATATTATTTCCTAAAAGTTTAAGTCTTTCAAATCAGAGCTTAGACTCCCTAAAAACCCTAGCTTGGCTTGCGCCATGTTCCAGGCATAAGCACCAAGCGATAAGCTCCATATGGCTGCACCACGTGAAAAGCACGTGGGCAAGCGCCAAAGTCCCACTAAGCGATAAGCTTCATATAGTTGCACTACATGAAAAGCACGTGGGCAAGTATCAAAGCCATGCCGAGCGCCAAATTCTATTCTGCTGCACCACGTGAAAAACACGTGATCATGTGCCAGGGGCCTTAGCCGACTCAAGCTAATGCCACCATGCGCTCTCAATAAGAGATTTTCTCAAACTAATTGACCATTCACTTTTTCTATAAATATGAGCATATGAGATTGATCTCAGGAAAGAGAATCCTCCCCATAAGATTGAAAACGAGACTTAGTTCTCAGTGAAGAAGATCATCCCCTTTTTTCTCAAAACCTTAAGTACAGTATGAATAAAAAAATCCTCCTTTTACCTATTTCTTCATTAAAAAAGGCATAGTCATCATAAGAACTTTTTGTTCTTCTTCTAGATCAAAGATCTATGAAATAAATCGCTCCTAAACGAGAAATTATATGCTCATAAAGGAATTTTGATCTCAAAATCTAAGATCTAGGGAAAAACTTAAGTTTTCCCATCATAAAAAAGAGATCAATAGTACAAAGTTGAGGTTTTGCTGCATGAGACATAGTTCCCCAAATAATATGTCTGTCTAAGAACTTATGTTCTATTGATCTAAAAAAATAATATAAGAATGACCAAAAAGACCTACATCTTACAGAAGCCCAAGCTTCAAAAACATAAGTTTGATGATTAAAAGAATTATTTCTTGAAAGTTTAAGTCTTTTAAAACAGAGCTTAGACTCCCTAAAAACCCTAGCTTGGCTTGCGCCATGTTCCATGCATGAGCACCAAGCGATAAGCTCCATATGGCCGCACCACGTGAAAAGCACGTGGACAAGCGCCAAAGTTCCACTTGGCGATAAGCTTCATATGGTTGCGCCACATGAAAAGCGCATGGGCAAGTATCAAAGCCATGACGAGCGCCAACTTCTATTCTGCTGCACCACGTGAAAAACACGTGATCATGTGCCAAAGGCCTTAGCCGACTCAAGCCACCGCACACTATGTGATATGCACGTGGGCATGAACCTGAGCCGCGAGCCGATATTCGAGCCGTGAACCATGCGCAAAGTTATATACGCCAAGCATGTTTGGGTGTCAAGCAGACCCAATCGTTTGCCCTAAATCGGCTAAGTCCTGAAGTTTAAGCTTCATTGAGCCCTTATGCTCAAAATCATCTAAGTTGATCTTAGCTCTCAAATAAAACTAACGGTCCTTAGATAGGGCTTCCACTCTCATCTGAACTGACGGACCTCATAAATATGAGAAATGCGTCATAAGTTCATTCCTGTTAGCAAACCAAAACACCAACGTGGACCCCGTCAAGCAAATACTTGACCCAAATCTAAAATATATATGGATTTGAACCAATCTACGCCCTACGGGCAATGACATAAATCAATCACCGTATAAAATCCAAGGACAGCCTAAAATAAACAAAACTAAAACACGACACACAATAAAAACCTGAAGTGCAGGAAGTTGTTATCGCTTTACGATAACGTAATTAACTGCATGAGCTTGCGCCTGTAGAAAAAATACGTCCTCACAATCAATATACCTCTCAACATGAGAGAGAATCTGAAAGTAAGCTACATCGGTCGTATTCATCCAAACTTCCGATATATGACGCTATAAATCAACTTAGTGTTTTCGGAGAGATGGATGGATCATATCTATGCATCTGCTCTAAATTCAGGCTAGACGTTCTATCCCAGTCCGTCTTAGTCCGATGTTCGGCGGTAAACAAGTTCCACCTTCACCATAAAACCCTTAAAGGGCTCGATAAGTGCTACACACTCCAATTAACTTTAAGCAATATTTAAACTTAACAACTGAAAGAGACTATCAACATGTCGGCCGGATTGTCCGTTGTGCCAACATTCTCCACAATAATCTCTTCTTTCTCAACGATCTCCTGCACAAATCAGTATCTTACATCAATATGCTTCGTTCTCTCATGATGCACCTGATTTTTCGACAAGTGAATAGCGCTTTGGCTATCACAGTAAACTATTATGGTATCTTTTAGAATACCAAGTTCCGAAAACAGCTTCTTCAACCAGACCGCCTCCTTAACGGCCGCAATAACGGCTATATATTCCGCCTCCGTCGTAGACAACGCTGCCGTAGACTGTAAAGAAGCACATCAGCTAATGGCACATCCTCCCAAAGAGAACACGTAACCGGTGATCGATCTGCGTCTGTCAAGATCACCCGTATAATTGGAATCGTAGAATCCAACTAAATTGTCGTCGTTACTCCCAAACACCAACCCCACATCAGACGTACCTCGCAGGTATCGTAATATCTATTTCACCGCTTGCCAATGGTTTTTGTCAGGAGATACCATATAGCGACTAACAACACTAACGGCGTGTGAAATGTCAGTCCGGATACAAACCATGGCATACATAATACTACCCACCGCACTCGCATATGGAACATTCGACATATATATAATCTCATTCTTTGTTTACGGTGATGAATGAGCTGAAAGTTTAAAATGAGCTGCCAGCAGAGTACTCACAGATTTAGCGTCTGCTATGCCGAAACACTCCAAAACTTTCTCAACGTATTGCTGCAGAGAAAAATATGGCTTTCCTCCTTTGCGATCGTGCCTTATCTCCATACCAAATATTTTCTTGGCCGCTTCCAAATCTTTGGTCTCAAACTTCTATTTCAACTGTTCCTTCAAATTCCGAATATCAACCATATACCTTACTACTATCAACATAAAGCAGCAAATATATGTAAGAACTATCGGCAAACTTCTTCGAATACACACAATTGTTGCCCATACTTCTTGTAAACTCAACTTCTTTCATAAAGGAGTTGAGTTTATTATACCAACGTCTTGGTGACTGCTTCAAACCGTAGAAAGACTTTTCTAACAGACAAACATGGTTTTCTTTGCCTTCAACTTCAAAACCCTCAGGCTGTTGCATGCAGGTCTTCTCTACTAAATCACCGTGTAACAATGCGGTCTTCATATCGAGCTGCTCAAGCTCCAAATCTATATAACTACCAAACTGAGTAAGACACGTATAGAGGTGTGTTTAATAACCGGAGAAAATAGCTCAGTAAAGTCAACTCCTCGCACCTGCGAATAGCGTTTAGCTACCAACCGCGTCTTATATCTCGTATCAACCGTGCCTTGGACATCTTCTTTTTTCTTAAAAACCCACTTGCAACCAACTATCTTCTTTACTTCTTCGAGCTTCATGAGCTTTCAAGTTTGGTTCTTGTGAAGAGACTCAATCTTTTCATTCATAGCGACTAGCTAGTTGCTTCATCGGATAAGATGACTTCTTTATAGATTGTCGGCTCGCTACTATCAACTGTCTTTGCAACGGACAGTGCATACGCCACTAGATCATCGTAATCATATCTCTGTGGTGGTCTAATGTCCCTTCTCTGTCGGTCATAAGCGAGCAAATACTTCTCATCATGAGACTGCTCATCATAAGTTTTTTCAGACGATGGTGAAAGAGAGATCTTCTACGAACTCGAGCTCTCACCGACCTTAATATCAACTTTCGGCCCATCCTTTTTCGAATCATCTTCAACTGGAAATTCCTTATTGTTCGGTTTCAACATAGCAGATTTATCAAACGTCACATCTCTGCTAATCATAAATTTAAGCGACTTTGGAACCGAACACCACAATCTATAACCCTTACGCCGGTAGTATAACCAAGAAACATGCACTTCTTCGCTCGAGAATCCAACTTGCTTTCATGGCAATGTGCATAAGCGAGATAACCAAACAGCTTAAGTATGGAATAATCGACGTGCTTTCCTGACTATACCTGCTCCAGTGTCTTATTACCTAGCGCCGTATAAGGTGGTCGGTTTACAATATAGCATGTCGTGTTCACCGCTTCTATTTAAAACTCCTTGCCGAGCCCTGCATTGGACAACACACCGTGCTTTCTCTAAAAGAGTCCGGTTCATCCGCTCCATGACTCCATTTTGCTGTGTTGTGTAGGCAACGGTATGATGCTGAACTATCCCTTTGTTTTTGCAAAAATCATTGAAATCTCCACCGCAAAACTCTAACCCGTTGTCCTTCCTCAGTTTCTTGACCTGCTTCCTTGTTTGCTTCTTAAGCAACGTCTTCCATTGCTTGAATGTAGTAAACACATCACTTTGTGTTTCAAGAAGTAAACCTAAACTTTTCTCAAAAAATCATCAATTAATGTAAGCAGATACTTGGCACCACTTCCTTTAGAAGCAATCGGAGAGAGTCCTCAAATATCCAAATGGATATAATCTAGAGTACTTTTCGTGTTGTGTACCACCGAACTGAAGCTAACATGCTTTTGCTTCCCAAACACGCAATGTTCACAAAACTCCATTTTTGTCGTACTTTTATCACCAAGTAGATCCTGCTTCGACAACTCGGCCATACTTCTCTCACTCATATGCCTGAGTCTCATGTGCCATAATCTAGTAATTTCCGAATCCGTCATAGATTTAGATGATGAAATAGCCGTCAATCCGAAAGTCGTCGAACCTTACAATGAATATAAAGAACCTTTTTTCAAGCCCTTCATCATAACGAGAGTGCATTTGGTTACCTTCAAAAGAGTACTTTCTGCGGAAAACTTGTAATTCTTGTCGTCGAGTGCACCCAAAAAGACAAGATTCTTTTTCAAGTCAGGTATATGCCTGAG
The DNA here is from genome assembly GCA_030015575.1 of Agapanthus africanus. Lineage (NCBI taxonomy): Eukaryota > Viridiplantae > Streptophyta > Magnoliopsida > Asparagales > Amaryllidaceae > Agapanthus > Agapanthus africanus. The sequence goes on along the minus strand of JASDDO010000024.1, from coordinate 886,697,704 downwards.
TTCCGCCAACGTCCTCATAATACCATCGAACATCTTGATTTAGATTGTCCCTTTGCCAATAGCCTGACATGAGCTATTGTTGCCCATCAAAACCACTCCACTATCAACAGACTCGTACGTGGTGAACAAATCCCTATTAGGACACATGTGGTAGGAACAAGCCGAATCTATAATCCACTGGTCCTTGAGTCGATGTGTGCTGTCAAGACCATAAGAAGATCTCTTTCTCCTTCCGCTATACTCGCCACAGACGAATACTCTTTCAATTTGTCTTCCTGGTTCAGTTTGTTCTGCAACTTAAAACAACCGATCTTGAAATGCCCCTTCTTCTTACAATAATTGCATGTCACGTTCTTAATCTTGAATTTCGACCTCGACTTCGTTCTATTTGCTTTCGGATCTCTCTTCTTCATTCGCTCTCGAACAAATAAGCCAGACGCCGCTTCGGTGGAAATCAACACCTTATCAACCTTCTCTTTGTTTATCAAATTCTCCTTAACATTCTTGATTGAGATCGTGTCTCGTCCATAAACTATGGTGTCACAGAAGTGCTTATAAAAGGGTGGCAACGAACACAATAAGAGGAGAACCTGATCTTCATCATCTATCTTAATGTTGATCTTACCCAGATCTGTAATGATCGTGTTAAACTCACCGATGTGAGATTTTATTGGAGATCCTTCTGACATGCGAAGTGTGTAGAGACGCTGCTTCAACAGGAGTCGATTCATGAGAGACTTCCTTAGATATAACTCCTCTAATTATTCCACAAATTAGCCGCCATCTTCTCCATCAAAACTTCTTGTATAACTTTAGTCAGACATAAGTGGATAGCCATAAGCACTTTCTCGTCCATTTCCTCCCAAGCTTCATCCGTCATAGTGGAAGGTTTTTTATCCTTCCATAGAACCGCCTCCTTCAGATTGTTTTGAGTCAAAACAGCAATCATACGGACTTACCACAAACTGAAACTCATATTTCCATCAAATTTCTCGATATTGAACTTCATGATTGCCGAAGACATGATGTGCGATCAAATCAAAACACGATGTGCTAACAAACTCTAAACTTCAAAATCACGATCTAAGAAAGTGGGGAAGGGGGCGTAGTTTTCGTTACCCACCGTTGACCTAGATCGCAAGATCGAAGACCTAATAGTTCAATCCAAAAGTTTCCAAATAACAACAAAAAGCTCTGATACCAGTTTGTTACGACAAAGACGATCACAAAGCACAAACCAAAAAATAACGAGATGTAATCAAACCACGTGCAAGATACAAAAATAATAACTTGCTAATTGGCGAATGCGAAACTTTATTAATATCAAATTCGGAAAAGTACAAATCAATGGAGGAATAATCCCTTTCTCAAATAAATCCTAGCTCTCTCAAAATAATAGGTTCTCTCTAAATTATCAAAAGCTACCAGATTTAGGTTTAAAATAAGCTATCATATATATAGCATACAAAATATTTACCAAAAAAACTAATTTCCTAACTAAGTGAATCTTCGCCCGGCCCATAAAGGCTGACTTCTGCAGAAGGAATTGGCAGACGCATGCATTTTTTGTCACAAGAATCTAGAGAGCAATCCAAACGTCCGAACAAAGTTATCACAGATGTCTGGCATCTTCACTAGAATAACTGAGGGCTCGGCAGACATCTGGCCCTCATCGGAGCAGACATCTGCTATAAGTGCGCCCGCGCATTCAGAGCCTGTCTGGAGCTCTCGGCCCCAGACGTCTACCTGATAAACTCGATGACGCCGAATCGCTAGGAAATCCAATTGGAAATCTTCACGATCGAATGTGAAGCATATCTAACATAATCTTATAGCTTCCCTCCGTTTTCCTAAAGATCAGAAGACTTTTCAAATTATTGAAAACATTATCGAGTTGTTCTGTGAGTTATTGCCAGGCAAAATTGTTCTCCAAATTATTGTCAATTATCACCTTAACCTGATCACGACTACCAATTTCAATGATATATAGTGTTTATCAGGAAGTCGGCTGTACTGATAATATTCCTGTAAGCATTACGACAGCAACAGAGAACCTACCAGTTTATATATGTTAATGTTTGGATTGGAGTAATCAATTATATGCTGTACGATATGGCTTGATATCATATCATATCATTTATTTATTTAAAACTGAGATTGTGATTGCTTGTATCTGTAATATTTGGTTGTTAGCCTCATTATTTGTCAATTAGTCAACCCCTAACAAAATATATTCGAAGAGCTTTCAAAACCCTATCTGATCAATCTCCAAGTTTACCTCATAAAACTAGTGATTTATCTTCAGCGGCCGTTCTTATTTTCTACACGCAATCAAATAAAACCTTTTTCCGAATTTTCCTGACGAAATGCCTGATGTGCCAAGCTTCTCACTATGGCAATCCAGATTCGCTATATTTACTTTTGGCATGAACGCTATTAAAAATCAATAAATAATTTTTTTTAGAATAGCAGCAGAAAAAAATACCCGGATCAATTCCATCAGTATTTGGAGAGGGAGTGGGCGCAAGAATTGTAACTCCTGAAACTACTACATTCCTGCACAATTCAAATTACCCCGATAAACAACTTGGAAATGAAATAAAAAAAACCACGCTATATTGATGCAAACTCTAATGTCGTAAGGCTTTGGACAGTCTTTCTTACCTGCAGTAAACTGGGTGAATGTTCCAGAACATAGAGTTTACAAATGTAAGGTTTGCTATGAGAACATTCTCAGAGTAAAGGATCTCGACAAGGGACCCACGAGTGTAGTTGAGCTCTTTTTTGTGGAATTTGTCCCACCAGATTTGACCCTGCCCGTTGATGGTTCCATTATCGCCTGTATTGATCCGAAAACAAAACTCTTATTTTATTATTCTTAAAATAAGGTCGGATGCTCTATAGACGAGTATCCCTTGCTGCATTTAGATCATTTTGCGTATCAAAGATTCAGCATTTCAAAAGGTGGTCATGGTCTTAAAGTTCCTTTTAGATGCATGTGATGCTAATTAAAGAAAACATACCATAAACACGAGACTGATCGAAACATCAAAGAAAGAATTTTAATATAATTCTCACTCTAAAGCTTATAAAGACTGGCAAGTGACAATACAGTAATTAATTACCTGTGATGATTACATCGGTGAGGTTGGAGCCCATGATGAAGTTGCTGTATCTACCACCAGGCAAGTCCCGTCCTCTTCCATAAGAAGGCAAGGGATCAATTATAGGATACTCATCAATATCCTACATCATGTCATATTAACATTCAAGTATTAGTAAATTTCGTTAAAAACAAAAAAGACAAAGTATCTGTTTCTGATTCAGTTAGCAAGTTTTGACAACACTGCTAACAAAAATGAAGGCATTGGATATCATGAGAACGTTGAAAGACATGGCTTTGATTACACTGCTTCACAAAATTAGAATTCTAGATTCAATTTCATTACCATTTCAGTTTGTCTATCTACTTATCGATCAGGAAAGGAGTCTAACTGAAACAGCTGGCCTGCATGCTTGTTTTCTCATTAGCATCAAATATTAAGTAACTAACAAGAACTCCAATACCTATTCTGTATTCTATATGCAATGCTATAATTAAAAGAAAGGGAACCACTTGGTACAAACACCAATATCTTGTCCTTTTGGTTGTTAAAGTAGTTCTATATATGATTTTGATTAATTGAAAAACAAACTGCAATGTTCAATTAATTATAAGCATTATGGATGCAGCTCTAACAGAAATTGAACATTAAATTTGTTTTTTATACAGGAAAATCAATTAAACCAAAAAATAAAAATCAAATCAAACTAGCGAATTTATTAAAGTTTGAAGAATCCCCTTATATGTGAACAAGGCTATCTAAACTCTAATGGTAACTATGAGGAAAAAATTATAAACAATGTAATCAGCATATAATTGTAAGGTAATTAGTTATCAAATTGAATATAACGCTTTGACCGATGAAAAAAAGCTAATTTGCGTGCCTATTGATCAGTTATTAGTTATATAGAAATGGAGAGACTCTGTAACAATATCAGTTGAAAGAATAAGATCAGCAAAATCATATTGTTAGGGACTTGGTTAGAGGGAAAATCTAAAAGAGGTTGAGAGTTATGGATGTCAGTAGTATCTGATGAAATACATTTGACAACCTAATCACTGCTTCAGAGTTTTCATGCAGTGATAGATCTATTAAGATGGTACTGTAGTCATTCATGCAGAACTTAGCACGCCGCATATTGAAAGTACAATTTAAAATGGATTTAATGGTCCTACAATGGCATCGCTAGGAGATCTCCCTTATGAGTTTTATCACTTTTTTACTTATTGATTCTATCAAACAAATTAGATCATTTTATGTCACATTACTTCAAATAAAATGTAAAAGCCAGTGAGATGATGCCGCTTTAATTCCACAAGAGTAAACTCTCTACAGCTTCATTATAGCACCTTTTTTTCATCTATTTATAATTCTTACCATTAGTATAATTTAGAAAGACAATTTGTCATGAGAAAAATCCAAAAACATGTCAGGGCTTGTTAGGCTTTAGAGTTGAGTTAGAATAATCAAATTCTGTAGAGTAGTAATCTAAATTTTCTTTCAAAATCGTCACTCTGCCCCATCTGGCTTTAATTTTGGAGTTTGGATATTGAAATTTTTCTTAACTTAAATTGAGATAACCAGAGTTATCTATACTCTCGTCCAACCTATTTTTTCTAAATTCTAAAATATGATAAGACATTTAACATTGTGGATTTTAAATAAATTCAAACCAACCTTCTTAGAGTTGAGATAACTCCAGAACTAAAAAGCATATCAAAGTTAATTTTTCAGGGCCTTGCGAATTGGAGTTTCATAACCTATCATCTTTATTATTACCGCTAGAAGTTCTTAGATGATGTCGTTAATAAAAAAAATAAAAAATAGAAAAAATGACAAAATTCTAATAGCCAAAGTTGAAAATTGAAGATGTCCGCCTCATCACCATAAAAGACAAAAATAAGAAAATAAAAAGTCAATCCCTCTTTCTCTATATTCAAAGCCCAAAAAGATATATGCCTTATAAATTTATATATAACCGCTTATATCTTTGTTATTTTGTATAACTAATAAATTTCTCGATTCTAATATTACCACCGACCGCATTCATTTAATTTAAATTTAAAAAACTTATAGATATAGTTATAGACTTTCATGTAATGTCCGAAACAAAGAAATTTATATACGCCTTTAGTACAGATGTTGTTCAAAATACACACACATGCATTGCACGTGCAAGCTATTAGTAATTACTATATATCCTAACCCCAAAGCCAAGCAGGCCCTCGAAATTTTTGGTTTCTGTGCATCTTCCAATTCAATCAAATTTGTTCAAGTTTAGTAAAAAGGAACTATTTTGGAATCTTAAGACTAATCTTCTGTATAGGGAGAAAAGTCAATCGTAGTTAGGTAATGATTTATGAGAGTTGCTGTGCTGATTCTCATCTCCTGCTTCTCAAGAAAATCCCAAACAAACCTAAACGACTAAACAGCCGTCTGATGAAATTAGTTTTAAAAAGAATATAATGGACACTGACTCTATATGACTCTATGAAAGAGACAAATGGTATTTCATTGATTTTTTTTTGAATTGGCCAACGCTACGAACAAATGTAAGGGGTCCATTTTCCTCTGCCTAAAAAGTGACCCATGACTTCTGCCGACTCTCAAATCTCGGCTCGGCTCGGCCCCTTATTAATCTCATTTCATGGGAGTTAACTAACTATTCATGTATTAGGAAAATAAAAAATTCTTATAGCAGTGACGAAAATATATGCAAGATGCACCCAAGCTGATAATTTCAATCCATATTGTATGCTAACAAATATGGTAATATCAATATATTGGGTTTAATTGCATAAAACCCCTCTGTAGCTCTCCCCGTAAAACACTTGTACCCAGTGCTTTATTAGCCCAAATTTATTGGAAAAGTCAAGACTTAATAAAAAAAAATTCAACTACAACAATCAATGATCTAATCTCAAATTTGCCACTACCATAACTTGAAAACTATATTGTGTACAATATGTAAATAACATGAAGCCATGATTCACGATTACTAAGATAACTCAAAACACACAACCCACAGCTTAAAAGATAACAAACCAGTCAACCAAAACAGTAACGGTTGCAACCTAGATTAGGGTAAATTCATTATTTACATTATATAAATTACACAGGCTTGGGTTCATTACACATCTGAATGGATCAAATCGGGGTCATACGGCCCATGCTAGAAATTAGACCTGAACGCATTGACAAGCCTACACTAAAAATGTCCACATCACCAAAAAGTTTGTCTCTTTATTATCTTTGTTCCTTTCGAATCCCCCAACTAACCAAAAACACGGTTTTCAATTCAAACCATATGTTTATTCATCTACAAAATATATCCGTGGCATTCTGCAAAACCCCAGTTTTATTAAAAGATTGTCAGCTAAAATACTCTTTCTTTTCCTTTTGAACTAGCCCATAAACATAGCCCAAGCGCACAACACGCAGCCAGGGACCCACAAATTTGATTGCTTGAGCCCCTATGGTGATGGATTGAGCCCCACACTCTCCAGAGTGCGAAATGACATAAGCTATTGCTCATTGCTAGCTAAAATACCTTCTTCTTTTTTGGGTTGAAAACAAACCTAAACCACTCTTGATAGCTAAAATACTCTTGATAGCAACATTTTAACCCCCCAAAAAAAAGCAGCAACATAAAAAAGACACCGAAAGAAACGCAGGCCACAACATTCAAAACAAACAAACAAACAAACACCTTTAACAAACTCCCCGCCCGTGAACCGTTACGGTAAACTACAAACCAGGGGGGGTAAGGTTACCGTCGATGCGAGGATCTCCGCATCGCGATGCAGGAAGAGCGTGAAGTGGCTCGCCGTGAGGTTGAACGGCCCCGTCACCCACTGCCCTCCCGGCACGTACAGCAGCCCCCCGCCGTCTTCGCCGACCTCCCTCATCAGATCGATCGCCGCCTGGAACGCCGCCGTGTTCGAGGTGACCCCGTCGCCGACCCCGCCGAACTCCGTCAGGCTCGCAGCGTGGGCCCTGCACCCCGCCGACTGGAAGTCCACCGCGGCGGCGTCCGCCTCGCTCCGCCGCAGCCGCCGGAAGCGGTGGTTGTACTCCCTCGTGCACTCCGACGGTGGCACGATCGTAATAATTATCAGCAGCAGCGCGGGTAATGAAAGGGAAAGGCGATCCATTTTGATGTTGGAGGAGCGAGATGGAGGGGAGAAATGGGTGAGGGACTTAATTATAAAGTCGTTGTAATATACGAAGTTACTATTTTACCCCTTGGGTTGGCTTGAAATCAATGATACGCAGGCGAGGGGTTGAGGGCAGAATTGGAATATGGGGAAAGGAAGAGGAGGGAATTTGTTGGTTGTGAAATGGGGAAAATGGAATCTCGTGTTCTATATTAGAAAAACTTTAGTTATGATCTTGATCATCATGTTGATTACACTAGCATTTTTTCTGATTTCCCCAATTTTTTTTGTTTATGGATAGTATAGACATGATAATTTAATGAAATATTAGATCATAAGAAAACACAATGTGTTTGGTGTACATAGCTCCTGCCTACATGTAACTCTTTAACTTTTCTTGTATTTGTTATTCATTAAAAAAATAAAGCAACCTCGTCCCCACGCCACCCATCCACCCACCCACAGAGGCTACAATCCTATTTTTCATTGATTACTGGATGCCATGATTTATATGTCCTGGATCTCCTATGTATAAATAATCACGAGATTTGCAATCCTTGCTTGATGGATGTTTAGAGAACCCCAAATCTTGTGATGTTTCATATATAAAAGTTCCGAGACATGCAGATCATGATATCTAAAAAAAAATTTGTGTCGAACTTTTATTTTTTGGTTGGCCAAAACATTGATCATAATAAACTAAGGGCCTTAGGCCGCCTCGAGAATGGCTGCTCAAAGCCGCCCACTGCGCCTAGCTATGCGTACGTATGCATTGGTTCATGGCCCATGACTTATCATATGGTGCAACTAAGTTGTTAAGCATATGGTTATATTTATGGAAAGAGACATTTCTTTCTCTTTTTACTCTGAGCTGAGACCATAAAGCACAAAAACTTAAACACAATCAGATATATCTGTTTCCTAACCAAATAAAAAACATTCAAGACGGATCCTGTAGGCAACACCGCATCTCACTAATCAACTCGTCCATCCGAGTAAAAAAACATAGACCACCGATTCACTTGAAGAATGGCATTACCGTTTTTAATGATGGAAGCAAAAACAAAATTTTAATCATCTAGCAATTTCTTTTGGAGTATATATATATTATTCCACTTGCATACTGCATTTCTATTTTAATTTTGACATTCATGGTCATTTCGGCATGATTTTTAATTGTGCAAAAAGAAACTAAATTACTTGCATAATAATATACAAATCCAAAAACAGGGACCGGTGCTAAATTTTTCAAATGCGCTGGATCCCACATTTCCAATCCTGAAGGGGAAAGCATGGGATAGTGGGCATGCACTTCCAGTGGGAGAGTGCACCAATTGAATCTTCTTTTTTCCCAATTAAAGATTGTGGATTGTATGCATATAAACTGACACAAGTCTAAATAGGCCCATCTGCTGTTATTTTGGTATAGGTTGCTTTTCGGTATTAAATATAAAATCATATCTCTCAGTTCTTGATGCAATGACTGAGAATTTAAAATGATATGAAAATAAGCTGACTCAAAACCCTTTAGGAGTGCATTTGAAAGGCGAATAAACAAAAAAGTGCGTCTGCTCATCCATATTCTAGAGGGAGAATGTGGAAATGTGAAACACACCCAGATCCTAATCGTTCATCATAGTTTTAAAGTTTTGGACTTTAAGACTTACTAGGCCGCTCACCTTCTATGTATATGGGTATAAGGTTGCGCTTGGTAAATGGAATGCAAGATTATCGGGAATTCTTGCATTTCCGGGAATGGGATGACCGGGCATCTAATTTCAAGTAATCTTGCATTAACGTGCTTAGTATACTTTAATCCTTCCCCATAATATATGTATGTTCAACCATCAAACGGCGGCGATGCCAGAGGAGGGCCGGTGGATGGCGGCGAACGGTCGATGAGTGGCGGGCCGGCAACAGCCGACGGCCGGCCGGCGGCGAACGTCTGATCGGCGGCTAGCGGGCCGGTTAACGATCGACAATGACTGGCTGCTGGCCGACGGCCAAACGGTCGGCCGGCGGACAACCGACGATGGCTGGCGGGTGGCAGGGAGGCCGTCGATGGATGGTCATGACTCATTTCATGTTAAGCGGGAATGTTTCGTGATAATCTAGAATAGACATATATTTTGGAGGAATATGATTACCATGAAATGGGGTCGTTTGATTATCATGATAATCTTATATTCCTGGAAATATCTTATACACCTAAACAAGCATGGTAATCTAGAATTACCATCTAGATTAGCTCCTACTAAGCACACCCTAAACGGGCCTACCGTGTCCATGTTGAGTGCACCTCATAGTGGAGCACATATGGCATGCGTGTATTTGGTTTTGAATGATGCATTTGCATTTAATTGCAAGATCCAATGAAAAATGAAAAGATGAAAGGACTTAAGTGCAAAAATACCTTATGTAGTCCAATGTAAAGATACCACACATAATCTATTGTAGGATGCATGGACGGATCCTTTAAAGGGCGAGGGTACGCAGACACCTCACCTGAAATTGAGAGTGCTGTATAGACATATATACGAAAATATTGCCAAATAGAATAATAGTGAAGCATTTACTTATTGTCGAATTGCTATAGTGGTTATTGGCTGGGTTCTAAAGCAAAAGTTTGAGGCGATTGCAAGTGCGAAACCCATTTGGGGGCTTAATTTATTTTTTATCTTTTGCATAGGCTCTATATTTGCATACCCCTTAGATTATTTTGGCACAAAACGATATTAAATAGCCCTTGGATTATTTTTAAATTTTAAAGTAAATTTTCCGCCTCGAAATTTTCTGAATATTTTCATGTTTGACAATTGCAATTTCAAACTTTATAATTATTCTAAGATATTAAAACAAACACTATTTTCTAATATAAGATATCTATATTTAATAGACATAAATTTTAATTGTGGAGTTGATAAATAATCTTTTTTTTCTTTTTGTAATTTAATGTTAGTTAGTAAATTCAAAAAATAATTGTGGTATAATTTTTGCCACACCTAATTGGCGGTGCAAGATCCGCCATTGGTAGGGTGCACGCTATAGGGACACTCCATGGCCCGTTTACTTTATGTATATGCATGAAAATACCTTAAAGGGTTATTCTTTGGCGCTTCCCTATATTTTGAACCCCTCTCTCTCTCTCACACTAAGCTCTCTCTCTTTCCACAAAATTCTTTGGTAGGAAGCACCAAAGAATTTCCCCAAACAATAATATCCCTCCTTCCACTAGTTGTGGGTTCCAAAAGAAGAAAAAAACAATGAAAAGAATCGAGAATCGATCTGATCTTCGGCTCCCTCCAAACGTCCTGATCTCTAGCTCTGCCCAAACAACATCTCCTATTGCGTCAAAAAAATACATCCTCCCTCATTTTTTCCGACGATCGCCACCTACCATCTTCATCGTTATCATCTAAGATGTGGGTACATCAAATTTCATGTGATTCTACAACCTTTTCACCGTTGATTTAGTGGGTTCAAAATTAATGGTTTACCGACAATAGAATTTTTTACATTGCTAAAGCAACGGTGAAAAGGTTGTAGAATCACATGAAATTTGGTGTACCCACATCTTAGATGACAACGATGAACATGGTGGGTGCCGATCGGCGGAAAAAAAATAAGAAAAGGTGTATTTTTTCGATGACATAGGAGGAAATTCCCTCCTATTGCATATTTCCTCTATTATTCTCTCTGTATATATGTCATTCTCAATCTTTACAGACAACTCAAATGTGTGCATTTTATGCATCAAACTTGGGAATACAGGTTTCTTCAAAGAGAGAAAAGGAAATGGGGTTTTCGATTTTAGAACTGTCCCTCCTGGCTATCAAACTCTAAATTCTTTTACTGAAGAATAAGAATGATATCATTCTCTCCAATCACAAAATCTGTTCTAGTTCAAATTTTCGATTGCTTTGCTGCAACTTATGTTGATGGTGAACCTATGTTGATGGTAAAACAGCCTTAATGGGAATTGGTCGATACGAGGAGGAAAACCATCTCTTATTCGCTGGCACTATTAGGCATAACCAGTAATGGCCCCACGCAATTAATGCCGAAAAAATAATCATATTATTGATATGTTTTATAAGTTATAATATTTCATATTTGTGAACTTCATATGAAAAATAAATAAAAGATTAACTTTCAAAGTAATTGGGTATTTTCAATATTTTTTTGACATAACATACAGAAATTGTGAAAATTGTTAAAATCTTAAAAAAATAAATTTTGGTTTTTCAATATTTTGATTGTTATAACATATGAGAATCACGTAATGTTCAAAAATCCCAATTATTTTTGTTTTTTTCTTCAAGTTTTCAACATTTTGCATGTTTTATAGTACACGAATATTGTGAAATTTAAAAATCTGAAAATTTCTATTTTCCAATAATTTATTTGTTATAATTGAAGAAAATCATGAAATATTCAAGAATAAATTATTTTTTATCAGTTTTTCAACAATTTCTATAATATAATAAATGAAAATTTCAAAAAAATTGTTTTCTTTCCTTTTTCATTATTATGCATGTTACATTAATTTCTTAAAAATCCTCATTTTTTTCTATTTTGTTCGAGTTTTTAAATATTTTGTATTTTATAACACATGATAACCATGAAATTTACAAATATCCGAAAATTATTTATTTTCTTCAAATTTACGATATTTTTGCATCCAGAATTGTGTAATTTTTAAAAATCTCAAAATTTTCTTTTTTTATTCGGGGTTTCAATATTTTTCTTACTATATAGCACACGAAAATCGTGAAATTTTTTAAGAATATCAAAGTTTTCTGTTTTCTTCATATTATTAATACTTTTCATGCTAAAGTACATGAAAACAGCGAATTTTTAAAATTTAAAAATTTCTTCAAATTTCCAATATTTAGCAATATAGAAAAATTCAGAGAATCTCGATATTTTTTGTTATATCTGTTTTTCTATATTTTGCTTAATATAGCACTTTGATCACGAACTTTTCAAAAATATAATTTTTTTGGTTATTCCCGTTTTTCGATATTTTGCTTTTAATAGCACGCGGAAAGCGCAAATCTTAGAAAGACTTAAATTTCTTTTTTTTTTCTTTGATTTTACAATTTGAAATTATGAAATTTTAAAAAATCTCAAAATTTTCTTTTTTCTTCTGTTTTTAAATTATTTTTCTTGGTATATATAGCATGGAAATTGCAAAAGTTTTTGTTTTTTCAGTTTTTCCTATATTTTGCTTGCAACAAATGAAATTCGCAAAATTTATAGATTTCTCGTTTCTTCACATTTTAAATATTTTTTATAATAAAGCACAAGAAAATTATTAAAATTTCAAAAATATAAAAAAATTTGCTTTCATTCTTTTTTCTATTATTTTACCTTTACAATTATTATTCGTGTTAATTGAAATATATAAATTTAAAGCTGTAATATTTCTTTTCTTATTGGACATGTTCTGTGGGAGACATAATTGAATTTATTTATGCGGTTCAAATATATTTTTGTTTGTTCGCAAAATTTTATGATTATCTGTGCAATAATTTTATTCGAAACAAAATTTTTAACGAGCGCAATCGTTATCATCATCTACCTACAATACATTGTTATTCAAATAAATTCCTATTGAAAAATTGTGTAGCATACATAATATTGAAAAAAGAAAGAAAACAAAAAATTTGGAGATTTTCTTGTGTTATATCATAGAAAATATTAAATTACCAATAAAAAAAATAATTTATTTTTGAACATATTATAGTAAATAAAATATTAAAAATAGAAATTTTAAGATTATTAAAATCACACCATATTTATGTACTGTATGGCATGCAATATGTGAAAATTTGTAGAAAACGGAAAAAATGAGATTTTTATACATTATGTGATTCTCGTGTCCTATAACAATTAAAATACCAAACACGGAAGAAAAAATTAATATTTTTACAATTTTCATAATTTTTATATGTTATAGCAAGAAAAATATTGAAAATCTGAAGAAAAAAATGCCCGAGAACTTGAAAGTTAATGTTTCATATTATTTTTTGTGCAAAGTTCATAAATATGAGATATTACAACTTACAAATAATAGAACAATAAACTTTAAAATTAATTTGATTATTCTTGATATTGGATTCCATGCCTACGCAAGGCATTGAGTGGAAGAACAAATTTAAAAAATTTCAATTTTGTTGCCATACTAAACCTGTAAGATGAAAAAAACCGAAAGAGGAAAAAATAGAACAAAAAGAAAAAATACAACTAAGTTCTCAACACGCCAAGAGTATTACCAAAATATTAAGGGACCGACATTTATTTTCTTTCCCATTAACATTATTATATACTGCGATGTGCTTAGAATGAGGCCAATGTAAATTTTGAAGAAAATTACAGACCTAACCTAATTTTGATGAATATTATTTCTATGCCGAAGTTTAGAATGTGATTAGTTTACGTTTTATAGAAAATTAGAGAACTAAACTAATTTTTGTAGATACAAATGAGTTTAGAATGTGATTAGCTAGTTTACATTTTATAGAAAGTTATGGGCCTAAAATAATTTTGTTAGGGACCTAAACTAATTTTTGCACATAGATATAAGCTTGGAATGGAATTAGTTTGCACTTTGGCACATACAAATAAGTTTAGAATGAGATTAGTTTACATTTTATAGAAAGTTAGGCAGCTAAACTAATTTTTGCATATAGATATGAGCTTAGATTGATATTAGTTTACATTTATAGAAAGTTAGGGATTTAAACTAATTTTTGCACAAATAAAAAAAATAGAAGTTGGAATATTTTCAAGAATTCGTTTTGATAAAGCTTTTATATGTATTATATAGGTAGATGGATAGTTCTATAGAAAGGGGAAGGGGGGATGATTGTGGAGGAAAAATGAGAACCTGTGGTGATTTGACGGGATAAGAGAAAAAGTGTTGTGCTTATGAAAGTAAGAGAGGATGCAGGACCAAGTTACCCATGCCACAGCCGTTTTTTTTGTTGTTTTAAATCATCCTGAGCCGTTAGATATGGACGGCTAAGAAAGATAACTGGGCTCTCTATTTCCGAACTAGTACAGGAGAGGATCCGGCCCCACTTAACACTTGATCAATTTAAGCTAGAATACCATTGGCTCTCATTTATATAACTTACAATGTTTACAAGTCTTGGTCTGTACCATTTGGTAATATATGCTTTTGGAGAAGAAACTTAATTATATATTTTTCCAGCTATATTTAGTTTTTGTGTATCATTATCATATTTTCAATTTTTATCATATGCCCCCAAGCCGTCTCTCATTGCCGCCGTCCCTAAGAATATAAGGCCTAGAGAAGCCAATCTATTACTCAGCATCTTTTCAGATGTCCGAACTGGAAAAAAACTTCTATACAAGAGTTTGTATGATGCAAACCACTTACAAGCCACTATTTTCTAGACGGATTATAATATTAACTAATTATTTTTATGGTACAGGTCCAAAAGAACCCAAGGCTACGCTTGGTACATGGAATGGAAGATTACCGGGAAGTCTCGCATTCCCCGGAATGGAATGACCGAACATCTAATTCCAAGGAAACTTGCATTAACATGATTGATATAATTTAATTATTCGCGGTAATATATGTATGCGCAACCGTCAAACGGAGGAGGGTTGGTGGATGGCGGCGAGGCCGTCGACGAACGGCCTATTGGCGGTGAGCCGGCAACGGACGGCATATCGGTGGTACGCTGGCGAGGAACTACGGCCGGCCGGCGGCGAACGTCCGATCGGCGGCTGACTGGCCGGTGAACGATCGACGATGACCGGCGGTCCGCCGCGGCGAATGACCGGCCGGCCGGCGGACGACTGACGATGGGCGGCGGGTCCGGCCGGCCGGCGCGTGGCGGATGCTCATGGCTCATTTCATGTTAGGCGGGAATATTTCGTGATAATCTTGGATAAACATATGTTTTGGGGGGAATAAAAGTACCATGAAATAAGGTTATTTGATTAACATGGTAATTCTATATTCCTGTGAATATTTTTTACGTCTCAACAAGTATGGTAATATTTCATGATAATTTAATATTACCATCTAGATTACCTACTACCAAGTGCATGCTAAAATTTATTTATGTTTGGGAAAACTGAGTACACAAGTATATACGAAAACAACAAGCAACATGCTGGTGAAACAGAACAATATAAAGCAAACCAAATTAAAGTGCATAACAAATTTGACCTTCCCTGAGAGCAATTCTGATGTATGAGAAAGATGAAAGGTTTAGGGGGATGAGCCTCTGGAGAGCTTGTGGTAGACAAAAAGATGCATAAGAGAGTGAATCCTGATTCCTCCATCAGGACCTCCTTGGTTGCATTCTTGATCTATATATACTAACATCAACATGAAGAATTTGTAGTAGATATCGAATAACCTCGATGATGTATCCGATCTTCCAGTGGATAGGACTTTGGCCATTGATGTGTTGTGGATAAAATACAGGAGATAGATGATACACAGAACAATATTTATGACCAATCACGCAACAACAACGCAATACCAACGAAAGATATAAAATGATAAAAGTGCGGGAATATAAGAATCACAAATCAGAGAGAGACACAAGGGTTGGTTAACGAAGTTCACCCACCGTTAGGTTAGTCTCCGGCAGAACGGAATCTGCAAAGTCTACTAAATGCTTGAATCAAGTTTACACCAAGCAACCCTAGAAGATTTCTCTCAAATCTTTCTAGATCTTAACCACAACCATCCCTCTATACAATAGTTTCTCAAATTGACAGTACATATAATATAGGAGAGATCCCTATATATAGGCAAACCCTAATCTTATTTAAAATAAGAGATAAACCAAAATCTGAAATATTTGGTTCGCACAAAAAACCCGTCGACAGACGTCTGAATAAGGATTGGTCAGACGTCTGCCTCCTCTCTGCTTCTGATTCATCTCCTTAGCTAAACGTCTGTCACTCCTTGGTCAGACGTCTGCCAACGTTCTGAATTGGGCTTCATGTTTGCTCAGACGTCTGCCCCCGACGTCTGGCTTAGCTCTGATGCTTGCTAAGGCTCTTCTCTAGACATCTGTATTTTGGCCTTTAGACGTCTCGTGTTGCTCTAGATTTCTGCTTATGCATGCGTGCATACACAAACGTCCGAATCTCCTTGTTCAGACGTCTAAGGAAGAACTCTCTACAATTCTAACATTTTCCCGTTTGAAGATTCTTCCGCATTGACTCCCAAAATAGTAGACTTCATACGATTCCGCTATTTGGTCTTTTCTCATCAAATTTTTATAGAGATATTCACTGACCTGCAGGAGAGATCCAGCTTATCTTTGTCTGCGATCTTAGTGAACATATGCGCAGAATTCTTTTCTCTCGCGAACTTTTGCAGTGTCAACTCACCATCTTTCAACGCTATGCGTATGAAATGGTACTGCACTTTGATATGTTTCGTCCGAGAGTGATATGCAGTGTTCATAGCCAAGTTTATCGCACTTTGATTGTCGCTCCACAAGGTATAGAAATCTTGTTTCTTACCCAATTTCTCGAGTAACCTTTGTAACCGTATCATCTTTTTGCTGGCTTTCGTGATGGCCACATATTCGACCTCGGTCATCAACAATGCGATAAATTTTTGCAACTGGGAGACTCAACTGACTGTTGTTCCCCCAATCTTGAATACATACCCCATTGTGTTTTTCCCACTATCTCGATCACCTGAGTAGTCCGCATCAACGTAACCTTGCATATTGAGAGAGTCACCCTCAAAGCATAAATAACGACTGGATGTTCCCCTGAGATATCTCAATATCCACTTCACCGTATTACAATGCTCTTTCGCCGGTATTTGCATATATCTGCTCATAACTTCCACTACATGTGCAATATCTGGTCTTGTACTCACCATTGCATACATCAAACTCCTCATCCCAGATGCATATAGTACTTGCCTCATTTCATCCTTCTGCACCTGAGTTGTCAGGCACAACTCCTTGGTGGGTTTGAAGTGTTTCGCTGAAGGCGTATTCACCGACTTTGACTTGTCAATATTGAACCGCTTCAAAACCTTTTCCATGTAGTCCTTTTGCGATAGCCACAACTTTTGTTGCTTTCTGTCTCTCATGATCTTCATTCCCAGAATTTGATTGGCTGCTCCCAAATCCTTCATGTACAATTTTCAACCATTAGCTTCTTCAGACTTTGAATTTTCTTGAAATTCTACCAACACGTCATCCATGTAAAATGACAAAATAATATAGTCGTCATCCTTGAAAGTTTGAACGTAAACGCAGTGATCTGAATCACAATGGACAAATCCTTTCTCTAACATGAAATGATCGAATTTGTGATACCACTGTCTTGGAGCTTGCTTGAGGCCATACAAGATCTTTGTTTACCGCTGAAGACTGGAATGAGACGCGGAGGCGTCTAGCCTGAATTTAAGGGCATATACTATTTAGAACATATCCATCCACCTCTCCGAATATACCAAGTTGATTTATGACTCCGTATATCAGATATTTGGATAGATGCGACCGATGTAGCGTGACTTATCAAATGCCCCCTCTTTGAGAGGTTTTTTATTGTGAAAATGCTCTTCCCTACAGACGCAAACCCATGCAGTTAATTATGCTATCACATTGCAATAACAGCTTTCACCGGCTCCAGACAGATTACTTCATATCGTGTTATATAGTTTATTTTGGGGTTGCCCGTGGATTGTATACGGAGACTAGTTTATGTCGTCGCCCGTAGGGCATGGATTAGTTCAAATTCGTATATATAAAACTTAGGTTTGAATCTATGTCATGCGTTCCATCAGTTCAGGAGATATTTTATTTTATTTAAGGACCGTTAGTCATGTATTAGACTAAGATCAACTCAAATGTAGCGAGCATATGGGCTCTGTTAATTTATAATCAGAGAAATTTTTAACTTCTGGGAACTTAATCCATTTTGGTATGAATGATGGGCTTTTATGTTACCCAGTAGTGCTATGGACTCAGACATATATGTCTCTCACGTGTGCATCACATGAGATGCTCACACTCAGACGCTCACGTGCATGGCACGTGAGGCGCTGTCTGCAGCACCTCAGCGCTCACGCGGATACCACGTAAGACGTTGTCTTCATGATTTTTTAATACTTACGTGTGTATCACATGAGATGCTCAATCTCAGGCACTCACGTGGACATCACGTTGTTGGGGTCAAAAATTACACCCCGGTTGACCAAGTCAAAATCAAATTCAACCCCAAGCTAAGTGGGTTTAAGCCCAGGTCAAGCCTGAGCATAGAAGGGACCAGTCCCATGACAAAAATAATGAAACCATAAATTAGTTTAATGTAATTCTTTTTTTAGGAATAAATATATATAAAATGGGCAAAAAACCAAAATTTTATAAACCCCATGGCTTATGTGCAAAAAGAGATAAGCACATAAGGCATGGGGTGGCACAAGTGCCATTTGGCAAAACTCAAGGGGCTATATGTAAAGTGTGTAGTCTATAAAGGTAAACATGATGAAAAAATCAAGAAGAAAATTTTCATTCTCTCAAAAAAGTCTAGGGTTCTGTGCCTCCTTCTTTTTCCTTAAAGTTCTAAACCTTCTTCCTTTTTCTTGAATTAAATCAAAAGTTTCACTCTTTTTTTCCCAAAAAAAAATAGTTTTTCACCATAAAACCCACAAAGAGGAGTTCAGATCTCCCATCAGATCTCTAAAAGGGGAGATTTTTAAATCTCACCCCTCTTTTTCTCTAAGATCCAGCCAATATAGAGGAAGAAGAAAGAGACCCATCTCCAAAAATCCCACTTTGGGAAGATCTAAGGCCCAAGAGAAAATCCAGGGCTTAAGGGAGAAGAAAGGGGCCTCCTTTCATCATCTCCGAAAATCTTTTAGGAGTTTAACTCCAAAATATATATATATATATATATATATATATATATATATATATATATACACACACACACCTTTTTTAGGAGTTTAACTTCAAAAGTCAATCGGGAAGTACAACTTTCTGTGCAAGAGCTAAGCCCATCTTCCCTTTTTTTAGGAGTTTAACTCCAAAAGTTAATCGGGAGAACAACTCCCGGTACAAGGGCTAAGCCCCTTTTTCCGCTGGCGCCCGGTGCCCACGCGCTACGCACGTGGCCTGCTGGCGTCCGGCGCCCACGCGCCACTCACACGTCTTAGGACGCTCCTCATCCCTCTTTTTTCTCATGCTCCATACTCAAAACACATCTCCCGTTAGAAAAAATTTCTAACGGGGCGCTGCCTTGCACCCCGCAAGTGGGCTACTATCCCCCTTGACTCCTAGACTGCTATCCAAATAGCGGGACCCCTGTAAACTCTGTATGGCCCCCGATATATCCAAGTCCCCTCTAAAACACAACACACGCATACCGTACATTGAGTTCGCATGAGTAGTTTTACCCATCAATCGAATGTTCTCTCGCTTCAAAAGCGTAGGGTAATTAACGGCAGATTAGTTTGCGGCTGCTGGAGATTTGGACCCCCACAATCAATAAACCCTGGTCTACCCTAGGCAGGGGGAATCTGTAGTACGCCTGACAAGCGACGAGTATTTCCCATCTCAATGGGGTGACGAAATATACCCTACAGATTCTGGCACACCCGGTGGGATGTTTCTCTCCTCCCATATCTCGGGTTAAGCGTTCATGCAAACTCATTTAACATATATACCGATATTTGTACTGAAATAATGTTTTTCCGTGCAGCAATCAAATTTCAACAACGATGTCTTCTAAGATGAATTCAGCTTCCGACACGACCCCGATCTAGTACGTGGTCAAGATCAATGCCCACGTGGTTCTCTCTGCAAGTCTCAGCCGGCAATGGGAGGAGCCACCCCGTCAATTTGGTTCCGTTATTATCTACCCTGCCGGAAGTGCTCATCTGGCGGAGGTCACGGCAAACTAAGCAGCCAAACCGACCTCAAGGGTCAGTAGGCCGAACGTTGTGGTCACCAAAGCATCCTACCCCAAATGTAGATCCGTATTCGAACGGCTCTCCACCGTTCCAACTGGGGGCAAGGCCGTTAACACCAATGGAGCCACAAAGCATCTCCAGCAGGCTCAGACAATGCCTTTGACAATCGTGCGGGTGGGTGTCTTCTCTGGACTCCCTGTTAATCGGTCTACGGCGGCTTCTTGAAGAGCCGAAACATGCCAAGTGCTCAAAACAGAAAGGTTGAGACAGAAGCGGCTCAGGTATCGAGCCAACAAGAAAGTTAGGACTCCGGTCAAGTGGAATCTTGTGAGGTTCCAAGAGCAGGGTTACCCCGTGACGACGGCTGAGTAAGCCGTAAAAGTCAGCAATTCCTTCGAACCTCTGAAGTGGGTTCAGAAAAATGCCATGACCGCCATAATCAAGAAAACAACAGTCCGAATAATGCTACAAAGAGACGTGTCTCAGCCCTAAAAGAGAAAGCATGACACCATCTCTTCAAGAGTCTATCAGGCGCTCTGTGCCGCGCGAAATGAGCAGGGCAAATCCAGAAAAGAAGCACCAGCACCACTCAAGAACCCGGTCAGGCCAGCCGTCTTCAATTGATTGTCCATTACCGGAACAGAAGGGCCCCGACAGTGGTCCACGAAATCAGCTACCAATAATGAAAAGACGGCCGGATATGTTATCCACACTGTCTATATGGCGGGCACGCGCCCCTGCGACAACCTTCGCAGCAAAAGCAAGGATGGGGCCACCATATCCCAAGCCTAATCTGGCTTGAATGTGGTTGCCGCTTCCCAAGATTAGCCGCCTTCGCTGGATGATGAAAACCCTCTCGATAAGGCCAATAGGCAGAAAGCCCCCTCAGTCCATGTGGAGTCAAGCTCGGACAGCGAGGAAGAGCTGAATTTCCGCCCCAGGACCGCAGAGCAAGAGCTGCTTCAAAAGCTTCGAAAATAGCTCAAGAGCAAAGATAAAGAGATGACCATGCTCTATTCAAAAATTGATGACTTAACGAACATTGTGATGCAGCTTATAGCTCAAATTGCTCAGGCGCCTCCCAATCAAGCACAAGTCTCTACTCATGAGCCGGGTGATGAAAACCTGAAGCAACCGATGCATGTCCCTTTGGGTCTAAGATTGGGCGAGCCGCACGAAAGCCGGCCACATTCCGCATCTGGGGACGCCTTGGTACCAGATAGCACAATCCCTCTAATACAAGATCAGATAATGGATTTGGTCACTAGCAAGGTTAAAACATTGGCAGCCGAAGTCGAAGCTCAGAAAGAAATCGACAGTAGTGGACGGCCATATCCCGCACAGTACGATCTGATCGAGTTCTCGAGAGGCTACGTCATTCCTAAGTTCGAAAGATTTGACATGATGGAAAACGCAAATCGGTACGTTGTCCACTTTAAAGCGTCGTGCGGAAATAAAGGGGGTAATGATGCACTCCTTCTTTGTCAGTTTGTCAACAGCCTGACCGGTGTTGCTTTCGACTGGTACGCAAGTATACCAGACGAGTCCGTCACTACTTTCGCCCAAATAGAGTCTCTATTTCGGCAAAGATTCATGAATGTTAGTGACAAAATCTCCATCGCTGACTTCGTGAGAATCAAGCCGGGAAAAACAAAAGCCACACGGACTTTATTGCCCGATGTCGCAATCTCACTGTCAACTGCGAACCGCCGCTAGAGCAGGATAAGTCCGTCAGCCTCCTTATTGTGAACCTCAACAATTAGATGGTCCCATTCTTATATACAGCAAGCCTTAAGACGTTTCAAGAGCTGAACAAGAAAGTCCAAATGCTGGATCACTCGAAGCAAGAATCTACCCCGGACTCTCAGAGAGACAAGACTTGGAAGAGCAAGAGGGACGACAACCGTAGAAGCGGGAATTCCAGCATTACCAATGTCTTCAATATGTCCGACAATGAAGACAAGCGAAAAGCAAGTGAATCCAAAACCAACTAGTCTCGAAGGCCAGTGCTGGGAGGAGAAGGGCCTTCCCTAGAGAAGAAAAAGAACAAGCTTTACTCTTCAGAAGGGACAAGGTCCGCAAGATATTCAAAGATGCCTTGAACAACGGTCTATATTTTCCAGAGTCGAAAAGACCTCATGAAGAAAAAATGACTGACAATCCTCTATATTGCCCGTACCACCGAGTAGCGAGCCATGCGATTGAGGATTGCTATATTTTCAAAGACTGGGTCGAGAAGCGGTACAAACTGGGGAGATCGAGTTGTCTAAGAGTGTGTTAGTGAACAACCAAGCTGCAACCACCAACTTCATACAGACACAAGCTGAAGCCTTCTGGGAGCAGACAGCTGAACCCGCTACCTTGAGAAATGAAACTGACTCGCCGTAGCCTCCATGGAGCATGCACATGCCTAAAAAGATGAAGAAGATGCTAAAGCTACTTCAGAAAGAGCCTAGAACTGAATGGGAAGGGCAGAAAGAGCCCACCATTCCAGCTACCAATTTGGCTCAATTAGGCTCAAGATCTAAAAGACTCAAGCAGAAGAAAAGTGTGGCGCTACGCGAAATAGAGTCTGCAGGGAGATCAACCATTCAAAAATATATCGATTCGCTCGAAGACTATGAACAAAAAGAAAAAACTCTAATTCAATTGAAGGGGTTCTTCCCCATAGAAGCGGCTGAGATTCTGGAGGAGCTAAAAGAAGAATCCAATAACAAGATCCCTATAGCGACCTTCTACGTCGTCCATCTTGGTAGCGACTCTGAGGAAGAACTCTGTTTTCCCAAGGAGGATGATGAGCTCTCCATGAAGGCCAACCAAATCCAGCTCAGAAGCGGCAAGGCTCTACCGCCAAATCAAGGCAATGCCCCAAAAGGGAAGGAAAAACAAGTAATGAAGAAGATGGCGGAGAGTCGGTTCATGATAATTTGAGTCCTTCCTCGGTGGACTATAATGTCTTGGCTCATCTCTGAAAGCTTCTGTCTCACCTAAGCATCTACGATACCTTGGTCCTATATAAGGAGCTTAGATATGTTCTCATTCACGCTCTACAAAATCCTAAGCGGTACCAGGCTCACTTTGCGGAAATTGATATGAAAGAAGCCCGGTACACTCTGCATACAACCGCGGTCACATTTAAAGATGAAGACCTATTATTAGAAACAGTTGAGCACAACCGACTGTTTTACGTGATAGGGTACAGCGACGGAGACCGGATTAATCGTATATTGATTGATCCAGGGTCCTCAGTGAACATCATGAACTTGCGGACTCTGAAAAGTTTGTCAATGGACGTCTGACACCTGTCAAGGGAAAGGATTGTTATTTAAGGTTTCAATCAAAACTGCCAGCAAGTTCTAGGATCCATAGCTCTGCCGATCAGGTTCGAGGACTTACAAACTGAAGCCAAGATATACGTGATCGACACCGATACGCCCTATAAGATTCTCCTGAGAAGGCCATGGCTTCACGATTATGGCATCGTTCCGTCAACTCTCCATCAGTGCATGAAGTGTACCAAAAATGGAGAAGAAAGACGCATTGATGGAGACATCCAACCGTTCGGTGTGCATGAAGTCCGATATGAAGATTCTTGGTATTTTGTGAACCTCCAAAGTGCTAAGCCATAGCTGACCAAAGACAGAACGGCCCCAAAACTCAAAAGAAAATCTGAGCCGGCTGTCACTTTCAAAAGCAAAAACCCCCAAGTGCGTCCGCATTTCGGCAGTGACACTGATGAGTTCGACGTTGGAAGTCCGTCCGTCCATAAAAACCGCCCTCATCTTGGTAGCGATACAGACGGGTCTGATATCGAAGGCCCATCCGACAGCAAAATTCACCCTCGTTTAGGTAGCGACACCGAAGAGTCGGAGGAAGAGAATCTGCCTTACAACAGCTATACAGATTGGGCCCCCACGCAACAAGCAAAGCTACGAGAGACCTTTGAAATTGCAGAAGGGTCCCTAGCCGTCATAAGGGTGCCAGAGCAGGTATGCAAAGAGCTCGATGCATTGTCAGTCTTCACCGTGGACTGGCTAAAACTTTCTACGTTTACCGAAAGAAAAGTGGACAGAAAGGCATCCTGTTTTATGGGTCAAATCCTGTTGCGCATCCGGACGATTTGTCTGTGACATGCTTTCCATACGAGAGAGGCATAAGGGCTGTCCCCAATCCCAGATATTATGCACCCGAGATGCGGGAATACTTTAAAAAGTGCGGGTGTCGGCTATATCAAACGGACTTTGAAGTGAAGTTTTATGAAGGGCTATGGCATCCGCCTCAGGTCCGAGCACTCATCGATGGACGAATCCCAGATAGACGGGGCATAGGTTTCATTCAACCTGATGCCAAAGCTTTCTACATGATCTATGTTGGTGAACCCAGCGAGAGGTCAAAGACGAAGAGCCAGTCGAGCCAGAAAAAGCCCCTCAAGACCTCGAAGATGGCGGACAAGTAACCTTCGACGAGATAACCGAGATTGATTTGGGAACGTCCGATAATCCAAGGCCGACCTACATCAGCTCGCTATTTTCAGAGGAAATTAAAGAGCAGATAATCACTCTGTTGAGTGAGTTCGTCAACTGCTTCTCGTGGACGTACAAAGAAATGCCTGGACTTTCCCCTAAAGTGGTCGTGTATAAGCTGGCTATATCTTCTGATGCTAAGCCAGTCAAACAAGCTCCTCAAAGAATGAGAAGGGGACTGGAAGAAAAGGCCATCGAGAAAACTAAGAAACTCATCGATGCCGGTTTTATTAGAGAAGAGAAATATACGGACTGGATCGCATGCACCGTCCCGGTGAAAAAGAAGAATGGACAGATACGAGTTTGCGTTGATTTTAGAGACCTCAACAAGACATGTCCTAAAGATAATTTCCCACTTCCGGTAATGGAAATGATAGTCGACGATACCTTAAATTACAAGTTGTTCACTTTCATGGATGGTTCGTCTGGGTACAATCAGATAAAAATGTCGCCTGAGGATAAGAAGCATACAACATTTCGAACCCCGATCGGCATATACTGTAACAAAGTGATGCCGTTCAGACTGAAGAACGCAGGTGCTACATATTAAAGGGCAATGACTAATATCTTTGATGACCTAATCCATGAAGTCGTCGAATGTTATGTTGACGATTTGGTCGTCAAGACTAAACCCAAGGCCGATCACATCCAAGACCTCAGGACCGTTTTCACCAGACCGAGAGAATACGATCTGAAGATGAATCTTTTAAAGTGCGCTTTTGGTATGTCATTGGGAAAATTCCTGTGCTTCATAGTCTGACATCGAGGGATCGAAGTTGATCCATCAAAGATAAAGGCCATCATGGAGATGCCCTCTCCGATGAATCTGACGCAGCTGAGATCTTTTCAAGGCAAGCTTGCTTATATACGAAGGTTTAACTCAAATTTATCGAGGAGATGTAAGCTCTTCTCAAAGCTCATGAAGAAAGGACCTCTTTTTGTCTGGGATGCCGAATGTCAAGAAGCGTTCAAAAGCATCAAACAATACCTGTTGCACCCTCCAGTGCTGGTTGCTCCCATTCCAAATAAATCACTAATTCTCTACACTACCGCGCTAGATGAATCACTTGGCGTGCATCTTGCCCAGATTAACGAGGAGGGAAAATAAAATGCCTTCTACTACCTCAGTCGAACTATAGTCGGGGCGGAACATAACTATTCCTCGATCGAAAAGCAATGTCTAGCCCTGATATTCATCGTGAAAAAGCTGAGGCTCTATCTACTCGCTCATCAGGTTATGCTGATCTCCAAGGTTGACCCGCTTAAACGCTTAATGACCAAAGTAAGCCTATCCGGCAGAATGGTAAGATGGGCTGTCATGCTGCTTGAGTTTGACATAGTTTATACTCCTCGGAAAGCAATCAAAGGGCAAGCCCTCGCCGATTTCTTCTTTGCTCATCCCGTACCAGAAGGGTCGCCGCTAAATTGTTAATTACCCAATGAACAAGTGCTGCACCTCGAGGATAGCGATCCATGTTGGGAGGAACCCTACGACATTCTTTCACTCTCACCAAGTCTGGTACAAACAACGAGGCTGAGTACGAAGCTCTGATAGCGGGTCTAGAGCTCGCCATAGAAATGAGAATCTTTCGGCTACGGGTTTATGGTGACTCCCAGCTTGACGTCAACCAAGTGAGCGGTGACGACAAGATATATAAGCCCGAGTTAGCTCGATATAGAAGCTGGGTGGTGGAACTCATAAAAAGGTTCACTCACATTGAACTAATAAGAGTCCTCAGGATGTTGAACGGAAAAGACGATGTACTCGCCCGCCTAGCCAAAAAGCTGGTTGATCCCGACAAGTATGAAATTCTGATCACAGTCAAGAGCCGACAAATTCTGCCTCCAGTCTCTTTACGAGAAGAGGAAAGCGCAGAACAAAAGAGCAATGCTGCCGAAAAAGTTCTGATCATTCAGGAGGAGCCTGATTGGAGAAAGCCTTTCATAAAGTACCTCCGATACGATAAGCTACCCGAAGAAAAATCTGCGAGGGTTCAGCTAAAGAAGAGAGCTCTTCGATACGTGTTTGTAAATAGTACGCTATACCGTAGATCATATAACCAACTCTGGCTCAGGCGTGTCATTGGCCGAAGCCCAAAAAGTCATGAAAGAAATTCACTCGGGCGTCTACAGGGCTCACCAGTCCGGCCGCAAAATGCAGCTTCATATCAAACAGCTTGGATATTACCGGCTCACCATGATAAGGGATTACGAAGAGCATGCAAAGAAATGTCATATCCGCCAAATTCACGGTGATTTTATTCACAAGTATCCCAATCCGTTGCATCCTACGGTTGCATAGTGGCCCTTCGAAGTATGGGGCACCGACATAGTTGGCCCAATTGATCCTCCATCATCTAAAGGCCACCAGTTCATATTGGCTGCAATAGACTACTTCTCCAGATGGGCTGAATCCGTCCCGCTAAAAGAAGTCAAGACTGTTTACCGCCGGAAACCGGGAAGACGAACGTCTTGCCTGAATCTGGGGGTAGATGCTAATTGGTGCTCTTCGTCCACCTCTCCAAAGATACCATGTTGATTTATGGCATCATGTATCAAAGGTTTAAACGGATGCGGCCGATGTAGCAGACTTCGTCAGATTCCCCCTCGTTTGAGGGGTTTTTTTGATTGTGGGGACGTTCTTCCCTGCAGGCGCAAGCCCCTGCAATTAATTACGCTACCGCATCGCGGTAACAACTTTCTCCTTCTCTGTATGGTCATTTCGTGTCGTGGGTGTTTGTTTTGTGTTTGGTTGCCCGTGGATTGTATACGGAGACTAATTTATGTTGTCGTCCCTAGGACGTGGATTAGTCCAAATCCGTATCTTCTTAGATTTGGATTTGGGGGTTGGGTTTAAGGATACGTTAGGCTCATTTGGGACTAAGATCAACTTAAACGTTTGTTAAGGATACGTTAGTCTAATTTTAGACTAAGATCAACTTAACAGGATCGTTTAGATCCGACAAGAGAGCAATTGGGCTCTATTGTTTAGTTTAATGACATTACGGTCGATAATTAGTTTAAGGACATTACGGTCCATTGTTAGTTTTAAGACATCGCGGTCGAGGTAAAGGACACCATAGTCTGTGAGTTTAAGGACCCCACTGTCCAATGTTAGTTTTAAGACATCACGATCGAGGTTAAGGACATCATAGTCCGTGAGTTTAAGGACCCCACGGTCCAATGTTAGTTTTAAGACATCACGGTCGAGATTAAGGACATCATAGTCCATGAGTTTAAGGACCCCATAGTCCGTTGTTAGTTTTAAGATATCACGGTCGAGGTTAAGGACATCATAGTCCGTGGAGTTTAAAGACCTCACAGTCCGATGTTAGTTTTAAGACATCACGGTCGAGGTTAAGGACATCGTAGTCCATGAGTTTAAGGACCCCACAGTCCAATGTTAGTTTTAAGACATCATGGTCGAGATTAAGGACATCATAGTCCGTGGAGTTTAAGGACCTCACAGTCCGATGTTAGTTTTAAGATATCACGGTCGAGGTTAAGAACATCATAGTCCATGAGTTTAAGGACCCCACAGTCCATGAAATGTGGGGTTGTCGGGACCCGTCACCTCTTTGAAGACGTTGAGGAATTACAACGACAAATATCAAAGGAGTGAAGAGATGTACCCTTGAACCAAAGTGAGTTGGTTGAAAGAGCAAATGTGCTCAGTTCAACATAAGTTGAGGACTTATGGCCAGAATTGGGCTAAGTCCAATTAAAAAAATGTTTAACATTTTATTTTTGTTCTGGCTATTGAGCCTTTATTTGGGCTCAGCCCTTTTAATAATGCTAGGCATTGGGCTCTGACATATTTTGTCTGGATAAAAACAAATTGTGTTCTGACAATGAGCCATGTAGCGCGCCAGGCACTTTGCGCCAGTTAAAGAGCGCATTGCACTTCTGTCAGATAGCGCACACGAAGAGGACACGTGTCGCGCTCAGTGCTAAGCGCTAGTTTGTTAGCGCATTGCGCTTTTAATTTATGAGCGCGTTGCGCTAGTCTTTTGGCGCACTAGTGAGTGACACATGGTGCGCTTGGCGCTAAGCGCCAACCCATGAGCGCAGTGCTCTGTTTTTAGAAGCGCAAAGCGCAGATTGTGTCTCTGGTTGACACATGGCAAGTTTTGGCGCTGAGCGCCGGTCCAATGAGTGCAAGGGCGCAATTCATGAGTGTAAGACACTTTTCAATAGCGCAAAGCACATCTGATCAATTTTAAGATCAAAGAACAAATTTATATTCTTCTAAGGAGGCTTTGCCTCAAGATCCGAGAACAAAAGTTTTTGTTTTTGTAAAAGGCTCTGCCTTTATAGATCACAAGATCTGTGAATGAAGTAAAGTACTTCTTTTAGTCCTTTTATGATTAGATCTTTTTGATCTTTTCTTTTTTATTAAAGACCTTGGTCTTTTTCTTAGATCTCTGATCTTTTTAGAAGATGGTTCTTTTTTTTACGAGATGGTTTCATCTCTATTATTCAAGAACATAGTTCTTTTTACCTTGAAGATGAAGAAAAATCTTCTTTTTTCTAAGAGTTTTCTCTTCTTTTGCAGAGGGTTTCTCTCTCTCTTTTTCTGCCTTTTTTCTCTTCTGTATTCTCTCTCTCTTAGACTTGAAGTCTAGGGTCCTTTATATAGGGCCAAATGATTTGTTAAATCAGTTTTAAGAGATCTTTCTCTGATTGATTTGGGGATGTTTCCCCACCGTTGGATCTTTGATCCTAAAGTTTCTGTTTTACAGAAGATAATCTTCTTGTTTTAATAAGATTGAAAAATCTTTCCATAACAGGACTTTTAGTTCTAATTAATTAATAATTTATTATTAGTAGATCTTTTGATCTGACGGTGGGGGGAATTTTTAATTCCAGCGCTGGTGCACCTTGCGCTAGCGCACCTACGTTCGACACGTGGCGAGCAGCGCAGCGTAACTGCGCTAGCGCACCCGTGTTCAACACGTGGCGCGCAGCGCAACTGCATTAGCGCATGTGTTTGACACGTGGCGCGCAGCGCATAGCGCTGGATCTGAAGCGTTGCTTCAACTTTCAAATTTTGAATTTTGAAACAGTACTTTGCTCTGATTGGGGGTGCGCTGCCTAGGGCGCAGCGCTCCTGGCGCCAGCGCGGCTGCGCTTTGACACGTGGTGCGCAGCGCACAGCGCACAGGATCTGAAGCGTTGTTTCAATTTTTGAATTTTGAAACAAATGCCCCCCACCGTTGCGCTTACGTGGCGCACACGTGAGTGCAGCGGTGGCAACATCTGAGCCCTTGGATCAACTCAGAAGTTGAAGAGGCAGTTCAGTGCCTATAAATAGGACCTTTGGTCCTCAGATGATTATCATCTTCTTCTTAAGAATTTTATTCAGAGCCTTGCTCTTCAAGGCTCTTCAGTTAAGTATCTTTCAAGAGTCAGAACTTTTTCCAAACATAGGTAAAGTGTAAAACTTTTAATAAATTAGGGTTTTACCCATTAACAGAGCCTTGCTCTTCATAGATCTTTGATCTAAAGAAAACCCTTTTAGGGTTTCATTAATAGAGCCTTGCTCTCATGACCCATAGATCTAAACAGATCTTTTCTTGGGGTTTCTTATCCCATGCATCAGAGCTCTGCTCTTTTGATAATATGTAGATCTTTTGATCTTTTGATGAAGAACTCTTAAGAGTTTTTTTTATGGATCTTTAAGATCCCAGAATTTTTAATTCTCAAGAATTAATTTTAATTTTAATTAATTTTTGATGGATTTTCCATCATCATTACAGAGCCAGGCTCTTTAAGGAATTTTATTCCTTCATGACCAGAGTTTGATAAGTGTCACTCTGTTATAGTGCTTTGCTCACAAAAGGAGATTTTCTTCTTTTCTCGAGGGATTTATCATTCAATGAGAATATTCCTTGAGGATTTCCTCATTAATTGACAGTCTCATCCAATGATGAGACTGTTTTATTAATTGATGCATTGTCATCTGGATTTTGTGGGTCATCCTTTGGTTCCCTTTCCACTGCATTGCAGTGTAGTACAACTTTTAAAGTACCAAGTGTCAGAAATTAAAAATTAAATTACAATACTGACAGTTGATCTCCCCCCCTTTTGCAGGAAACATGTCTTTCGATACTTCGTTCCTGTTCGTTCGTTCAGAGGGAGGATTTCCTGGAGCACCCGTAGACCGGGAGGTCCTGGCTTTGATCAGAGACCATGATCCGGAACATAAGAATTTTCACCTTTGGGGATCATAGTACAATCAGATTATCAGGGGTCGACAAAGTTTTTCATGCGCGGTACCTTCGGAGCCCATCACGGCGATCCATTAAGCCTACTTACCCCCCGGTGAACTATGCCGTGGAGATGGTCAATTGGACTTCAGAAGGCCTTCTTCAGCCAGCTATAGCTTCGGTTCCCATTCAGCCCCCCATGGTTTTAGATACCTTGGGACGTCGTATTTGTCAAGGCGAGGCGAGGCCGTGGGGGCAACCATATAACAAAGGTCTGATTCCTCGTCATCCGACCGGTTATCTGCAATGGGCCCGCTACATTCTGTCAGCGAAGAAGTCGCAGTTGATGAGACTTGGATTGTATACCGCCGTTTATGCTTCTCTTTTCCAGTATCCTATGCTCCCCACCTGGTGGGTTAAGGCCTTTTTGGAGCAGTGGAATATCCCTACTCACACCTTCTTTTCACTGGACCAGGAAGTGTCAATCTCCTTAGTGGAGTTTGCAGAAGTTTCTGGCTTACCGGTCATAGGGGAGCATTATGAGGAGCTGCTTCCCACAGACGAATATAACTTTGGTGCCAAGCCAGTGATAATGGGCCTTACTCCGGTGAATGCTGTTCAACACCAGTTTCCCAGTTTGATCAAAGTGTTGGATATCTACGAGCGCCTTTTTCTCGAATCTGGGAGTCGCGGGGTTAGTTTCGAGGATTTCATCGCTCGCTTCTTCACCCAAATATCTTCTCGAAGGAGGCCGTTAAATTCGCCACGCTTGACGACCCTTTCGGCTTAGGTTTGGACAACCTGCCAGCGACGGAGGTAACTCAGAAGAGTTTCTTCCTTCCCAACTCTCCAGTTGTTCCTTTTGCGGAGATTGTAGTCCCTGGGATGGATGAGGAAGCATTCTTTTTGGGATTTCTTAGGTTATGGTTGAGCTGGCTCGCGCTCCTGATGCACCTTCACCGCATGAGGCCATCTGTCTTTTATCCGGCTCACCAAATGACTACTGGGGTGAAAGTGGCAGTCGGGGTCGCCGGCTTAGCCCATATGTATTATGGCCTTAGTTAAGCGGCGGATACTACTGAACCTGGAGTACAGCATGTGAACTTCTCGATGCATTACTGTAAGTCCACGGTAGCGCCCCGGCCGTCTAACAGACGCCAAATGCGGAACAAAAACTTTTTACAACTGGCGCTATCGCGTACTATAACCCGGATCTGCCATTAAAGCTAAACTAACAAACTACAAAGTGGATAGAAATGTTATACCGAACGATCCGAGTCCTTCGGTCTTCAACCATCATCGCACGCTTTGTTGCGTCTGCTCCGATCTCGTGAATCTCCAGTCTTCTCGTCCAGGTGGCACCACGTCGACGGATCTTTAAACGGGCTCCCGCCTCTGAACCGAGGCATCTCGGTCGTCAAGTTTGCTAAAAGAGGCGACCAAGATGTTGTAGAGAATGAGTAGAACACTTTGTCTCGTTACGTCCAAAGCTATGGACGAACGGTTAATGAAGTTGCCTTTTTGGATCGGATGGAATGAGAAATGAGGCTATATCCTTTTATGAACCAAAACTATCATCTTCTTTTTATCCAAAATGAACCACACTCAACCTAGAGAGGGGGCCGGCCACTATATAGGCAAGGGGGGATGAGTGTAGGAGGAGGGATGGTGAGAATAACAAGCACAATACTTATCATAACATTAATGAAAGCATGAGTCATATAACACCTAGTATGAACACATTAAAGAACTAATGAATCATCACCCTTACTCACCAAAACATTAATGGAACAATTAATGCAACCATGAGTCACTAATCCTAGTCATCATCTAGAAACTTCTAGATGCACGACCCACCCCATGACTCACCCAAATGACGAAAAGATAAATCCGTATTTAACCGAATGTTAAATACGGCTGATAGAAAACTGGAAACTGGCAACTTCCAAAATTGATCCTGAAATTCGTTTCAGGATAACCCCGTATCAGTATTGTCACGTCCCGCTTCCCAAAATACGGAATACGAGGGGTTGACAAGGCCAGCCATGCTCCTACGGTCAAGGATTACATCCTGCCGTAGTCACACTTCGGCTTCTAGCTTTACATGGTAATCAGTAAATAATGCGCAGGTAATGAGAAATGCAGTACTGGAACAAAACAGTATAAAGAACTAACCTGATGGGAAACAAAAGGTATAACCTTGGATAGCTAATCAAGATGTCCGTGATGTACGTCAAGTCCTGGTCCAGGCTAAATCTTCTCCTCACACTGAGCATGCATACTCAGGTCGCCAGAGCGACACAATAGCAATATAATATAAAAATCTAGGTGACAACTCGAATAGTAATAATAGGTATATATGACAGTAAATCAATGACGGTATAGGTATGAACATGCAGTAATCAATGCAGCGGAACAGTAAAAGCAGTAGAATGATATGCCACGTATGTCAACACAGTAAGTATGTATATCGATGCTATCATCCCTATTAGTCTCTAAGTCTCACTGTACAGGTCACTAAACCTATCGTCAGTCCAAGTGTGAGAGTCAACCACTCGCGAGTGTCCTCCACCCAAGGGTAGAACCCAAGGACAAGAGACCACGGGCCCAACATGTAAATCACGATAATAATCATGTACCCTGTAAATCTCCATATATCTTCCTAAATATAAGCCGGCAAGGGACTCCCGAGATTCTGTTGAACTCACACTCAAACTACCCCACACCCCGTGGTCTACATCAAACGCTAACCATAACCTCAAATACCAATCGGTCTGTGACAAGTCTGCGCGAGAACTGGAGGCAGGACCTCCATCAAGCACGTCCCGACTAATACCAAAGATAAATGGCAGCGTCTGGTGCCTTATCTGTGACACCCGTGCAAGAGCTTCCATAAGTGTCACATACCACTTATAGTCACACGTACACGCATCCCACAGACGTCGACAATGCAATAGAATAATAAGGTTCACTGATTGTGTACAAGTACGTGTCACTTACACTTATTCACTTATACACGAACACTAACGTACTTGCCACAATCATCACTAATACCTAACACTGGTTAATACACATGATCACTACGTTATTAATGCAATGACATAAGTATGATATGATGAGGAAACGGTATATAAAGCATGATTAAGATATTATAAATCAGTATCCTACCAGTTGCAATATTTATCATAAATAACATGCATACAGTTCAGCGAAACTATAAAAGGAGAATAAATAGTATGATTAATTATCTAACCAGCGAATTTGGTTTCACGGCGATCGGGTTTCAGGATCATTAGTTATGGCCATCTCCTTTTAAGCGTTCACGGCTGGAAATCCTGTTTCAGAATCAGAAAATCCGTTTCGCAACGCATTTTAATTCCAGTTGGGATCAGATTTTAGCGACGTTACAGTTGGATGAAATCTAGGGTTTTCAGTAAGGTTTTCAACGCAACAGACGGATCTTCGATCGCGTCTGTACGTCAGGAGATATACACTGTTTAATACTAGTATGTCAATTCTGATTCTGTTCTGGACTGTTATACGTCCACATCTATTAAATTACAGATTAAATAGCAAATGGTGACGAAACAGGATGAAACCACTTGTATTATCTAGCTATCAGATTCATATTTAATAAACAGTAGAGTTCCGCAACATACGAGTTAAGGAAACAGTGTAGTACCCATTACGGGATAGTAAACAACAACTGGAGTCGCTCTGGACTGCACTCCAGAGTCGCACTCCGATCCAAATATTGTCACAGTTTAAGTACAGAAACTAATATAAACTTGCATAGGGTTAAATTTCGTCGAGTCGGCTTCGATTTGAGCCCTCGAGCGCATCATTCTAGTATGTACATAATTTATGGTGAATTTAACGGTTTTCAGGCACAAGAAATTTCCAGTTTTACAAGTAAACTTGGGGGTAGTCGTTTTAGTCATTAACGGTCATATCTTCCAATAAAATTCACACTAGATTCACCTCTATGCGGGCCAGACTATACCAATGAGTTCCGTCAAATTAGGTGAGTATTCCCATTGAAGTCATGCATCAAAGTTGCATCGTATAATTTATCGAGGATATTTAAAATGGAATTTATAAAATTATAGTTCGTAATTAATACAATTAGCATGTAGCAAGTATGAAACTTGCCTGGAAACGTTTCGGGGATGCATGGCGACGGTAACGTCACGAACGCGCGACGAACGGCGAGAATTGGTTTGCACGACTTTGGCTCGAGTTTCAGTTTCGTCGTCGGATTTGTCCGGGGATGACTCGTGAATGTTGGAAGCGGGGAGGTGCTCTGTGGGTCTCCCGGGTGTGCTGGGATCGTCGACGGTCGGTGGCGCTCCGGTGATGGCAGTAGTGGCTCGCAGGCTTGGTGGTTGGGGCTCGGGTGTTGCGCATCAATGGGTTCGATGGTGGGTGATGATGACGATGGTGGTCGAAGGTGGCACTGGGGTGTCGCTGGTGACGTGAGTGGCCAGCGGTTGGCGTGACTTAGGGTGGTTCCGACGGTGGGGTTGGAGAGAGGAGGCAGCGGTTGTAATGGGTGGGTCGAGGTGGTGTAGTGGCGAGGTGGTTCTGGTTGGTTCGGGGCTCGCCGGCGTCGTCGGGGTGCAGGCGAGGTTGGTGGTCGGTTTCCCGAGGAGGAGGCAGGGGCTCGATGGGGTTGGCCGACGAACGGGTGTGTAGGGATGGTGTCACGGCGATGACAGGGAGGGTGTCGACGCGAAGACGAGAAGGCGACGACGAGGTGAAGGCGTGCGACGGTGAGGCAGGCGGGGTGGAGACGAGTGACGTGAGGGGACGACGGCGGCCGCGACGCGCTGGCGTGAGCAT
The DNA here is from genome assembly GCA_030015575.1 of Agapanthus africanus. Taxonomy (NCBI): domain Eukaryota; kingdom Viridiplantae; phylum Streptophyta; class Magnoliopsida; order Asparagales; family Amaryllidaceae; genus Agapanthus; species Agapanthus africanus. The sequence continues at coordinate 886,661,929 of JASDDO010000024.1, read as the reverse complement.
GGGTTCGAGGGAGAAACGGGAAGGGAAGAAGAGAGAGGGAGAGATCCGAGAGAGAAAGAGGGAGTAGTGGGTAGAGGAGAGAGGTGGAGGGCGCGCGTCGTGGTAACGTTCGCAAGCGGGGCGCGTGACGAGCGGCGACGTGGGCACAGGCGTGGGGTGCGGCGGAGTGCAAGGAGGCACAGTAAAGAGCGGGAGAAAATAAGAAACGTTTGGGGAAGAGAGGGGTTGTGGGCCGGGTCGGGTAGGAGCGGGCTGGGGGTTTTAAAAGAAAATAATAAAAGTATATAAGGAAATGAAAGAGGGTCGGGCCAAGATTTTATTGAAAATATATTCCCATTTTATTTAATGTGGGCTGAGGAGAATAAAGAGAAAAATGAAAAGAATGAGTGTGGGCCGGGCTGGGGTTTTAGAGGAAAAATCAAATGGGGAAAATAATGGAGTGGGCTTGGGATTTGAGAATAATAAAGAAAATTTAGTTCATTAAATGGGGAATGGGCTGGGTTTAATTTTGATAAAGAAATAGGCTGAGTGAATTTGTTAATAAAAGGGGAAAAGTGGTGTTGGGCTGAGGGATTGGATTGGCTGTGGAATTTATGGAAAAAGGTAAAGATTTAGGGTTTGGTGTTTTAGGGTTTAATGGAGTTTCTTTTTAAAATAATTAAATACTTAAAAAAATAAGAAAATTTATAGTTTACAGAGAAATACGGATTTAGGCGTATATAAAAGAACTTGGGAAACAGTCTGTGGCGGACTCTAATGACTCATCAACACACTGGCACTGGGTATAACCTCTAGCACGTCAGAGTTACTAGCTGTACGTAACGGTTGCCGATGTATTGATTGGAAGGGAAGCTGACGAGCGAACTCATCCATAAACCCTACTGAGCCTGATAGTGACAATATCCGTACAGTCCGGTCCGTTCGTCTAAAGAGTATCGCATATCGAGTCTAAGGGGTGGATAAAGTCAGACCCCTAATAATACGATAAATCGTGTTGGCATGAAGCCCATCACCATCTGAGAAACTACTGATCCAAATCAGTAATTCTCCATTACCTCGGCCGAGAATTTCTAGTGATGGCCATCCGTGCACTATGCGACATCAACCCCCAATACCGGGAGAGACGAATCCCCGACGATCCGCTCACTGCCTCCATGTGGCTCGGGACTGTACCCAACTAAAACCTGTTTGCACGTCTCCTTTGAGTGTGGTAGGGTAGTAATCTAAGCACAGTGGGAACTCACACGAGACAGATGACGATCTCAGGTCGACAAACTAACCTGTACACATGTCACCAGGGAACTGCTATCTGACGATATGTATAATATCAACTAGTATGTTCCCGGCGAGTCCTGTCCGGTGTACTCATAACCTAATGAGCACCTGTATACATCTTAGATGATCCAACTGACACCAGTGGCTTGTGAGACTGGCCACCATCCCTCGTCGGGGTCTCGACTGTATACACTAGTCTACTATGGAGTATCGATGCCCAGTCTCGAAACTCCCATGACTAGGGACACTTTAAGGATATGCTTACAGACCCCAGCTCCCACGTATATGATCGCCATCATACTGCTGGTAGTCAAGCAAGAATCCTATGGGCTCTATCATCATGCAATAGAGAACTAAAGTATGTATACAATGATAAAGACAAACCAGATAGCATACTATCATCTCGAGCAAGACTGTCATATCGGTATAGGTACTGCCTCAATCATTGCAATCATGTACCTACGATCCAATAATTGACTTTGAGGGCACTATCTCCAACAATCTCCCACTTGCACTTAAGGCTAATTATTGCGATATCGCATACTCACAGCCCGTGTGATACCGAACATCCAACTTCTCTACTAATCAGTTTCACAAAGCTAGTTTGTAAAACTCTTGTGTTCGAGAAATAGCCTCAGTGAGTGGATCCGTCCTGATGTTTCTTTCTATGTCTCTCTTAATCTCAAGTTCGCGAAGAAAACCATCTCCCGAATCGAGTAATACCTATCTTAGAATATGTCTGGATACCTGATGGGACCTAGTTCATAAATGAACTCCAAATCCAAACTTCTTAGACTGTATCGATAACTGAACCTAATCAGTATCCAGCACCATACCTCCCACAGTATCCTCTTGGACCAACTGTCCATAATACTGTCCCTCGTCAGAGGAAAAACTATAACTCTAACAATCACTCTGTCATCCATGTCACCTTTGAAGCCTGGAATGATAACCGTCTCCCGAAGGAGGCTGCCGTCATCAAATCCGTAGAACATTCACTTATGTTCTAAAACTGCTTCCTTATGTTTCTCCAGGATTGGATTAATATTAACTTATCGCATCTAGTGCAAAAACAACATCTGGTGTGGTACTTGACTTTTCACGATTGACTCAATTGCCTAAGCAAGTGATCTGCCAATCATGCACATCTCTCCCCCTTTTAGTCTGTAAGACACCTTTAGAGAGGGTGACTCCATCACCTGCAGGTACACTACCATGCCAGGAGTCATCTATTCTAAATACCTTTTGAATACTGTCTAAGTACCCACATTGGGAAGCTACCCAAATCTAGATCTAAAAACATAGATCTAGTAACCAGAATGTCTTATATTATATCCATGTCCTGTCTGGAGAAACAACTGTGTGACGACCACAGTACAACCGATCGTAGTATAGGAATTTTACTTCCTACTCTGTGTATGTCATCCAAATACCATGACATCACACCCTACTACCTTCTTAACAGATCCATCCCCTATTCTGATGAAGTGAAAACCATGACTGTCACATTAAAAATAGATGATCTACCTCCGCTATATCTGCTTAAGTCTATAAATAGACATAAGTTACTTGCCCACTATGCTTCCGCTGCTCCCACTGACTACGACAACCCTCTGCCAGAATAATATATACGTACACTTCTAAAGCTAGTTTAGAACGACGCTATACATAACCTCCTGCCGGGTCTCATAGCCTGGAACAACCGTAGTGTCAAGTCTGGGTAAACAAGAACCTCCCTATCACCGTCCTTGAGGCTACCTGAGTACCTCTCGGGTGTCTAAGGTTACCCACCATATCTGCGGAGTGGCTATTGGAATGTCAAACCTGATTGAATATATAGGTCCTATTAAATTTTCCGTAATCGTTTGCGGTTCTGGAATCACTTCCGGTTCTACCATACTCCCACTACTGTTTTCTGAAAAAATCCATTTTAATAAAACTGTGGCGAGTCAAGAATAATATCACTATTGATCTTCCAGATGGTAGAAATGTCAACCCTCGTCAAAGCCAGGGTCAATCCACAAACTGCCATTACAGAAACGTGCCTTGAGTTATCCAGTGTCTGGTTTTAAGCATAAGCTGGACAACTCCCCGAATCTTAACATCGTTATGATATGAACCATTCTATATCCAATATAGAAACTTTGGCACTTATTTAATTAGAACCAGATTCTAATCATGCAGCTGTCTCCAGTGCATATCAACTTAATGGAGATAGGCTAATCAGCATTACTCAACTTAGGAATGCATCCAATTATGAGTAACCTAAAAGAGAAACAAGTTTCTCAAAACCATTACTATCATCTGAATACTAATCACAAGAATCTACATCTTCAATCTCTTTGAAGAATCCCGATACTTGTGATACCTGGTTCTCTACTTTATTCTTATACCCACAACTTCTCAAAACTTAGACATTGTATTTCTACGAAACACTTGCCTAAAAACTAGAGAAGTCATAAGTAAACAGAACATAGTACGAGGACCTACCCCTTTGTCCTGATGGACACTGGACAACATACAATGCTCTGTATAAAGTCCGCTGAGTTGAAATAACTCAATACCTGTGCATCGTAGGTTGAAAACTGTACCCAGGCGATTTCCTCAAATATCACCAATTACAACGAATTCCGATATAATGAGGATGATCACCTAATTCCCAATAACTTACTCCCACTCATCATCTGTAAAACCATACAGATGTGAGAATCATACCTGGTAAATACATACCTTGGAGTAAGTATCTAATCGGGAAATCAGTTTTCCTTTAACAATGCACTGAAACATAAAAATGTTTCATAGGGGTATTCTGGTATTCCTAGTAATGCCTCTTCCATAATCCAATTCATTACTTTAACCGTATATTTTATTTCCATCTCTCCAAATCTCTTTATTTGTCTTTAGTCGTTACCTTCTGTACACTATCGTTAGGCTAAATGGTTTTCTTCCTTCCCTACCGTTCGGCACCAGCCTATGGTTTGGAAGAAAACTATCCAGTAAGCATAATAGGTGTACTCTCCTAATCCTAGGAGTACTCGCAACTTGAGAGAAGATGATGATAAAAGACTACTGAATAATACATTATTCTATTTCTCCCGAACTGGGAAAAAAGCAAAGGTGAAATAGGAGTGGCGATGAAGTATGTGGTTTGGTCGTGAATGATAACAGTCGCAATTTACTTTGCCCTCTTTCTAATCCCTTTATTTTGTCTTTAGTTATTACCTTCTGTACACCCTACTTAGGCTAATTGGTTTTCTTCATTCCCTACCTTTCGGCACCTGCCTATGGTTTGGAATAAGACTATCCAATAAGCGTAATAGGTGTACTCTCCTTAACTAAGGAGCCCTCGCAACCTGAGAGAAGGTGATAATAAAAGACAACTGAATAAACCAATTCTATTTCTCCTGAACCTGGATCCATCCTCGAAGAAGTCCCTCCGAGTTCGTATATAACCATACGATGGATCTATCCAATGGAAGTGGATATCCGTAGTAATACGGGGTGTTCTGAGAAATGCAAAGGGTAAAAGAAGGAGTGGCAATGACTTATGCAACTATAGACAATTCAAAAGCCAGTATTTTAAGAAGGTTCGGTCAACTTGGTCACTTAGTCATAGTCTAGGGTCGGTCAAAAGGTCGCTGCCAAAGAGAGAGAGAGAAAAGAAACACTCTGCGTGCACTCTAACCTAGATCAGAATGGTTATCATTTTATCTAATCAGGAAACCTCCCACTGTAATCTCAATTTCTCCTCCAAACCTGAAAGAAGAATTAGTCGGGATCACCCGAAGAGTAAACCAACTCATCAGTGAGAATCGAGATCCAACTATCATCGCATGATAACTTGATGGAAGCCACTCAAGTTATCACACTCCAGAAGGTATGCGCATGCCTGGCAAGTTTCCTGTATATTTGAAACTCCCGATGTGATTTTTGCCCCACGCTCTTATGACCTTGGCGTTAGGTCAAAATATCATAAGTCGCATGTTAAGTTCTAGCCGTCATTATCCAGGTTAATTTGAACCCACCCGCACATGCTCTTGGCGTTAGGTCAAAATGGCAGAACGACTGTCCCAAACCAACTCATCTATCTTTGCAACAATTGAATACCCAGCAGCTACCAAACACTATGCCTTGGCGTTAGGTCAAAATATATAACTTGAATACTACTGAATACCCAAAAGAAATGACGGAGGGCTACGGCTGGTTTTTGGCGAAAAACCTTTAACGTAATGAACTTGATCTCGTTGAAGGAACCTGATAGCTTTTTATAAAGATATGGTGACGAAAACCTTTTGCTAAAGAGGTCACTCCCGGTGAAGGGATCTCGGCTCTTTCCTCGTGGAATGAGGTGCAGGATATTCTAACTAAATACCGCTATGCAAAGCAACTTGTAATCGACTATAGTGAAGTTATTATCCTGACGTAAACTTCTGCTCAAGGAGTCACTCCCGGTGAAAGGATCTCGGCCCTTGCCTCGTCGAATGAGGTGCAGGATATTCTAACAGGGTTTATCTTGTTTCTAATGCAGGCGCGGCTAGTGCTGATGTCGCGCTTCCCGAGGCAGTGCCGTCAGTTACCGCTCTGACGGTGACCACCTCTCTACTTTCTCTCGCACCGCCTCAGATGCTGGAAGGTGTGGATTTGTGACCCATCAGTCTTATCTCTAGACTGTATAATTTATGTACTGATGTTGCATTATTGCGTCTTTATAGGAGTCCTTTTTTACCACCTGTACCAGGTGCTGCACCCCCACTTCTCCTTCCCGTCAGAGATTGCTTCATCCAGTGGCGCTGGTGAATACAGCCTTCAGATAATGTTCTTTCTTTTACCAACAGTGAAATCATTTCTGATTCTTCTTTGCCTTGATTGCAGTACTACAGATTGAAGGAGGAGATGAGAGAACAGTTGTGCCACTGGTCCTCCCGGCTTTGCCACCTGCTGCAGCTGGTATAGTAAATCCCATTGTTCATGGACCTCTTATACTTCTTGATCCGTCATCTGATTGTGATTTGTTTTACAGCGGTCCCTTCGACTCCTGCCCCGTTCGAGTCCCACATTATTATGTCGGCAGGGCCCTTTTCCAGACGTCCGTCCTCGAAAGGCGCCGCGAATAGTTTGCGCATGCTGAGCGACTATATTGTGGAGCTCGACGTGGAAACTCCTACATCTGCTGCGGATTTTGCCGCCGAGGTTAATCCTATGCTGGCGACGCTCGTAAACTTTCATAGTGAGGGTGTCGTTGAGTCTTGGGTTAGCCACTGCAGGAAAATTGAGGCTTGTTTGTATGAGCTCGAGGTCAGACGTCCTGCTCCCGAGGTCCTGGCTGTGAACTCTCAACGGGCAGCGTGGGTCGAGCAGAGCACTCTTTACTTCCATCATCTTGAACAAGAAGCGGCCTTAAAGCATAAGGAATGTGAAGAGACTTCAAGCGAATCTACTCGACTGCATGCTCAAGTTGACGCCAATGCTGTGCAGTTGAAAACCATCTTTGAGGGCCTTTTACGATGCATTTCTGATGGGCTAATGCTAACGCAGAAACTCGACCTCATCGAGCAGGATGCGCAGAGTCGTGAGGCAGTTCGGCGGGTCATTGATGAGCGACTTTCGTCTTATTTGCAGCTACGGGCTCAGGTTGAAACGGAGTTGGCCGTGGCAGCTGACCGTGACGAAAGGCTGAGGGGAGTGTGTGAGCAATTGATTGGCCTACTGAAGATGCTTCCTTCCCAATAGTTGCATTTTGCGCCATTTGTAAATCTTGAATAAAATGTATTCATTTTTCTTTATCCTTTCAGATGATGTAGCTTGTACTCAATTGAATTCATGAATAAAAGATACATTTCTTTCGCAATGTCTTGTGTCATCTCTCTGCGTTTTTCTTTCTTTTGTTATCAGCATGTCACCTTAGCAAGTATAGCCGGCAGATGACAGGGTGAGCATCTTGTTTTGGCTTCTTCGAGGGGTAGTGATGGCTTAGGAAGCAGGTTTAGATTTGCTACCTAAGGCTTTTCAACTTCATGAGCCGTGAGGGTCTCATAAAGACTTTTCTCCCTACGAGTCGTGAGGATCTCGTAGGTGTATTTTCTCCTTAGGGGTCGTGGGGATCCCCAAGCGTGTTTTCTCTTGAGAGTCGTAAGGATCTCACAAGAGAATTTTCTCCCTTACAAGTCGAGAGGACTCATAAGTGATTGTTTCCCTCCTTGTCGATGTTCGACTTCGGAGAGTGTGGCCTGTAGATAGTCTATCTTGACCTCCTTGTAGGGCACCGATGGCTTAGGAAACAGGGTTAGGATCTGCCACCTAAGACTTTTCAACTTCATGAGCCGTGAGGGTCTCATAAAGACTTTTCTCCCTAAGAGTCGAGAGGATCTCGTAGGTGTATTTTTCTCCTTAGGAATCGTGAGAATTCCCAAGTGTGTTTTCTCTTGAGAGTCGTAAGGATCTCACTGGAGAATTTTCCCTCTTACAAGTCCAGAGGACTCGTAAGTGGTTGTTTCCTTCCTTGTCGAGATTCGAGTTTGGAGAGTGTGGTCCGTGAATAGTATGCAAGAGTCCGTTTTGGACCGACTTGCGGGGCCCCAGTGCTTAGGGAACAGGTTTTTTAATCCCCACTGCCTAAGGCTTTGCCTTACAAGTCGAGACAAATCGAGAAGTTCTCACAAGAATGTCCTAACGTCACAGTTAACCTCTGCTCTTTACGACATAGGTCCGTTAGGGTCTGTGGTACTAGGGTTTTGCCCGTCGTACCATCGCGTTGGCTGATGTGTTCCTCGATAGGCAATCTTGTTGTTCGAGTAGCCTTGCGACTGTTGTGTCTCTGATCCATTTGGGGGCTGGACAAGATGTCTTCAAGCAATCTTCTTAGGCAGTTTGACCGTCAGAAGAGCAAGCGTTAGGAATTTTACCATGCCGCTTTTTACTTGAGGTTAGGCTCATTTTGGAGAGCCCCGATGAGTCATAACCACTCCGTGCTGGTGTGGGATGATTTCCGATAGTCTTTCAGGTTTTATATGAGTTGTCGTCAAGACTCTGAAGCTAGGAATTTGGCCTTTGCTTCGTTTGCTGGTATTGCGTCTGCTGTAACGAGACGAATGTCGCGGTTGTCTCTAAGTTGCGGGTGAACCGTCGAGGCTTGGAACTAGGGATTTTTCCGTGGCTCCATTGTTTGATTGTCGTGTCTGGATCCTGCTGGAGGAAGAACGCTGTGGTGGCATCTCGTCTGCTGTATCGAGAGGAACGTCGAGGTGGTGACCACTCCATGTGGGATGATCTCCGGTAGTCTTTCAGGTTTTATATGAGTTACCGTCAAGACCCTGAAGCTAGGAATTTGGCCTTCGCTTCGTTTGCTGGCATTGCGTCTGCTGTATCTAGATGAATGTCGCGGTTGTCTCTAGGTTGTTGATGAACCATCGAGTTTTGGAACTAGGGATTTTGCCGTGGCTCCGTTGTTTGATTGTCGCGTCTGAATCCTGCTGGAGGGAGAACGCTGTGGTGATATCTCATCTGCTGTATCGAGACGAACGTCGGGATGGTGACCACTCCACGCCGGTGTGATGATCTATGATTGTCTTTCAGGTTTTATATGAGTTACCGTAAAGACCTTGAACCTAGGAATTTGGCCTTCGCTTCGTTTGCTTTGGCGTGTCCGAATCCTGTTGGAGGAAGGATGTTGTAGTGACATCTCGTCTGCTGTATCGAGACGAATGTCGTGGTGGTGACCACTCCATGTGGGATAATCTCCGGTAGTCTTTCAGGTTTTATATGAGTTACCGTCAAGACCCTGAAGCTAGGAATTTGGCCTTCGCTTCGTTTTGTTTTGACCGTGAGGTCTTTTGTTGACGTTGCGTCTGCATCCTGCTGGACTGCGAAGGAACGCCGTTGTTGACATTGCGTCTGGTGTAATGAGATGAATGCTGAGGTGGAGCCGGGATTTTGCCATCACTCCGCTTTGTTTCGACTGTGAGGTCTTTCGTTGACGTTGCGTCTGCATCCTGCTGGACTGCGAAGGAACGCCATTGTTGACATTGTGTCTGCTGTAACAAAACGAATGTTGAGGTGGTCTTCCGGCTGTTTGTGAACCGTTGAGACTTGGCACTCTTTCGAATGGAGCCTGGGAGAAGGTATGGTTCTCTCGTTGTTTGTGCCCCTGGATTGTATACAGGGATCGATATGATCTCACCTGTAGAGCAAAAAGTTTTGTTTTATATATATATTTTTCTTTCCGCGATACTCTATCATTTCAGCTTTTATATCACGAAGTTGCGATTGCCCAATCATTTCGGCTATTTTTCGCGGTGCCCAATCATTTCGGCTATTTGTTTTATTTTTACTCACTGTTTTTTTATTGCGAGTTGCCCAATTATTTCGGCTATTTTGCATGCCTACATTTTTACTTGCTGACTTTTTATTTGCAAGTTGCCCCATCATTTCGGCTATTTTGCATGCATACATTTTTACTTGCTGACTTTTTATTTGCAAGTTGCCCCATCATTTCGGCTATTTCGCATGCATGTGTGGCTCGCTAGTTTCTTTGTTGCAGGCTTGGAATTAGACACCGATTTCGGCATCAGCACCGCTACAACTGGGATATTACCAGGAGCGAATCATCATTTGCCTCCGTCGATGTCAAACAAAGGTGGCTTAGCGATCAGGGTTAAGATCCTTGTTTACTCCAATTAGAGCAAAGCTCTATTCAAATTCCAAGGTGGGAGATGAAGAGACGCTTCTGTTTCCCCCAATCAGAGCAAAGCTCTGTTTGAATTTCAAAAATTCAAAAATTAAAGCAACGCTTCAGATTCCTTGCGCTGCGCGCAACGCGCCACGTGTCAAAAGCAGACATGCCAGCGCTGCACCCAAGACAGCGCACCCAATCAGAGCAAGGCTTTGTTTTAAAATAAAAATAAAGGAACCAACGCTTCAGATAACTTGCGCTCTGCGCTGCGCGACACATGTCAGCGCAGTTGCGCTGCGCTCTGCGCTGCGCGACACGTGTCAAGCGCAGGTGCGCTTGCGCCAACTGTGCCAGCACTAAATCAGAATTAAAATTCTAGAAAGATATTTCTAATCTTGTTAAAACAAGAAGATTATCTTCTGTAAAACATAGGCCTTAGGATCAAAGAACCAACGGTGGGGAAATATCTCCAGATCAATCAGAGAAAGATCTCTGTAACTAACCTAACAAACTAATTGGCCCTATATAAAGGCCCCTAGACCCCAAGTCTCAGATATACAGAACTCCTCTAAAAACTTTGAGAAGAACTCGAAGAGAAAAAGGTAAACCTTTGAAGAAAAAAGAATTTCTTCTAAAAAGATCAAAGATTTAAGAACAAGATCAAGATCTTTAATAAAAGAAAATAATAAAAAAAGAAGTAATTTACTTCTTTATTAGATCTTTTGATCTATATAAAGGCATTGCCTTTTGATGAACCATCGGTTCTTGAATCTTGAGGTAAAACCTCTAAAAAGATTCTTTTCTTTGATCTAAATTAGATCAAGATGCACTCTGCGCTACTGTACAGTGCCTTGCACTCTTGATTTGCGCTGTTGCGCTCTTGGATTGGCGCACTGCACCAGAGCGTGCCACGTGTCAGCAGCGCACTAGCGCAGCGCACTGCGCTAACAGACTTGCACTCACCAGAGCGTGACACGTGTCACCTCCATATGCGCTGGCGCATTGTGCTCATTAATTGGCGCAAAGCGCCTGACAAGCCCCGTGGCGCAGTGTCAGAACATTAAATGCTCTGCATTATTAAAAAGGGGCAGAGCCCAATTAAAAGGTCTAATAGACAAAAACAAATGTTATGCATTATTAAAAGGGGGCAGAGCCCAATTAAAAGGCCTAACAGGCCTAATCTAAATGCTGTGTATTTAATTAAAAAGCCCAAAGCTGTGCATTATTTTAAAAAAGTGCAGAGCCCAAGCAAAGGCCTAAACAGGCCAATTATGAACAAAATGTTCATTTTCAGATGGACTTAACCCAATTCTGGCCATAAGTCCTCAAATTAAATTGAACTGAGCACGATTGCTCTCCCAAATCAATTTACACTCGGTTCAAGGGTACATCTCTGAACACCTCTGATATTTGTCGTTGTAATCCTTCAACGTCGTTAGAGAGGTGACGGGTCCCGACAACCACACATTGCTACGGACTGTGGGGTCCTTAAACTCATGGACCGAAATGTCATTAAACTAATATCCGTCCCCAAAATGGGAATGTTGGACCACCATGTCCCTAAACTGGCAATGGACCACCATGTCCCTAAACTGGCAATGGACCGAAATGTCATTAAACTAATATTTGTCCCCAAAATGGGAATGTTGGACCGAAATGTCATTAAACTAATATTCGTCCCCAAAATGGGAATGTTGGACCGAAATGTCCTTAAACTGGAAATGGACTACTATGTCCCTAAACTAGAATAATAGAGCCCCCAAATGCTCTTTTATCGGATCTAAACAATCCCGTTAAGTTGATCTTAGTCTCAAATTAGACTAACGTATCCTTAACAAACGTTTAAGTTGATCTTAGGCTTAAATATGGCAAACGTATCCTTAAACCAAAACCCCAAACCCAAATTTAAGAAAATACGGATTTGGACTAATCCACGTCCTACGGGCGACAACATAAATTAGTCTCCATATACAATCCACGGGCAACCACAAACAAAACAATCACCCACGACACGAAGTGACCATCTGGAGAAGGAGAAAGTTGTTACCGCGGTGCGGTAGCGTAATTAACTGCAGGGGCTTACGCCTGCAGGGAAGAGCGTCCCCATAATCAAAAACCTCTCGGACGAGGGGAAATCTGATGAAGTCTGCTACATCGGCCGCATCCGTCTAAACCTCCGATACATGGTGCCATAAATCAACTTGGCATCTTCGGAGAGGTGGACGGATAAAACCAAATAGCATCTGCCCCGAACTTCAGGCAAGACATCCCTGTCGCGCCATCTTTCGGAGGGGAACAATCCTGTCGACTAAGGCTTTTGACTTCATAAGCCGTAAGGGTCTCATAAAGGTACTCCTTCCTGCGAGTCGTGAGGATCTCGTAGGTGCATTTTCTCCTTATGGGTCGTGAGGACTCCCAAGTGTATGATCTCTTGTAAGTCGTAAGGATCTTGCAAGAGTGTTTTCTCTTTATAAGTCGAGAGGACTTACAAGGGCTGTTCACTATGTAGATATATCCCTAGTCACGGATGGGACTTGGTTAGGGAAAGGTTTATTCACGCCCGTGGATTGTATACAAGGATCAGCATTGAGCCGTTTGTAAGGGAGTATCGAAGGTTGTGGGGGCTGCTTAAGAACAGGTTCAGATCCCTGTAGCTCAAGACTTTTGAATCTTATGAGCCGTGAGGGTCTCATAAGAGGGTTCTCCTTACGAGTCGTAAGGATCTCGCAAGTGTAATTTCTCCTTAGGAATCGTGGGGATCCCTAAGTGTGTTGCTCCCTTGTGAGTCGTAAAGATCTCACGCGGGTGGTTTCTCCTTACAAGGTCGAGAGGATCCTTGCAAGTGTCTTTTAACGAGATTGCGCCCTTTCGGGTTTTCACAAGACTCGCCGGTAGCCCTGCTGTTTTTATTCACGGAGCCCTTTCGGGTTTTCATCCGTGCCTATTTTGCTTATGGACATACCGTTTTTTTATCAGCTTTGGGACGCTGCAATCCATCGTAGTTTATCGACATCTCAGTCAACGGCTAGTTTTAGGACATAGTGGTGCATTGTTAGTTTAACGACGTTCCGGTCTTATGCCAGTTTTAGGACATAGTGGTCCATCGTTGCCGTATTCGAGGCGAATTTTTAGTTTACTGACTTTTCGGTCTGTAGGGCTTTCTTTATAAATGAGCATGATGCTCCCGGCATGTCCACCTTTTTAGGGGCATGAGGTTGCGGCGGTTTCACCTTCCAGTTTTCCGATAATGCGAACTTGCCTTGTTGGTATTGGTCTTCAACCCAGTTTTTGAAGACGTAGCAGTCTTCGATCGGATGGCTCAATACTTGGTGGTAGGGGCAGTAATTGGGATCATTGACGTCGTTTGGCTGCAGCGGACATTTTGGATCTGACAGTGTGATGAATCCGTTGCGCATTGCCAATTCGAATAGTTTTCTCGTTTTATCTTGAGGAAACGAGTAAGGACGTCCTAGCCTCTCCTCGAGGGATGGGCGTGGACGCGCGTTGTTTTGGCGAACAACCGGTTTTAAGTTGCTCGGCTGTTGTTGAGTATTGGCAACGAAAATTGCTTTTCCTTTCCCCTTTTCATTCCGAGGATCCGTTTTTTAAGGAGACGGTCTATGACCCATCTGGTCCATTTGGGCCAGCTTGTCGATTAAAGATTGGAATGTAGTCGGTTTGAAGAACATCATGAACTGTGAAATAGTTGCATGAGGGTCTAGGGTGCCCACAAACATGCCTACCGCTGGTGCTTCTTCGATGCGCTGTTCGCATTTTGACCATAGGTTCCGCCACCGGATTGCTTATTGCACCCATGTCTCTCCCGGCTTCACTCTGGCGTTGATCAATGCTGTGATCGGGGTGCGTTCGCTGGCACACGCGAACCGCTGAGTGAATAGCAACTCCATTTCTGTAAACGTTTTGACGGAGTCGTCGGGAAGCTCCGAGTACCATTCAAACGCTGTTTCCAACAAGCTGCCAACAAATTGGCAAAGCAACAGTTTGTCGTCACCCCCAGTGTTTCCACACATGGCTCTGAATTGAGCGACGTGTTGATGTGGATTGCCCGTCCCCTTGTACACATGGAATTTGGGGATTGTGTATCCCGGCGGGTATTTTATCTGGTCATACCAGCTTGGATATGGTCACCCAGTTTTGACGATTTGGCCGGCCGCTTCATTTGCCTAATGAGCTCGTATTTACTGAGCTATATGTCATCCAGTGCGGCTTTGGAAATGGTTTCCTCCTTGGCTGCTGAACAAGCCGGAAGGGGATTTGACGTCTCCACTCAGTCATCTTCAATAATGATCGGAGGGTCTTTAGCTGGAGGATCCGGCTGTAATATCATCCCGACCATGTCTTGGAAGAGAAGCGCCATTCATTTTATAATGGCAGCTTGTTCTGCTGTTTCTCTGTCCTTCTTTTCGAGGACTCTGCGGAGGAAGTCAGCATCGGTTTCTTGTTCATGACGCTGCTCTGATGACGCCTCCGGGCTTTCTTTTGGCCCGGTGAGTGTGGCCATTTGCGTCAGCATTTCTTGAAGCTTCTGTTGCTGCTCCTGCGTTTTTGTTACGGATCGGGTGGGCGGTCGGTGACCTGTCGAAGCACGGCTTTCCTCTTTTCCGGAAGCCATGTAAACAGTATGCACCATTATGCCCCCAGACTTAGGGCGTTTAGGTTCAGCGTCTTTGTGGCCTGCCGCAGTCACAGGGGCTTTCTCTGGCCTCCTTCTCTTTTGGGTGATTGACGTTGAGGGAGCCGTTGCAGTGGGCACCCAGGTAGCTGTCGCCTTTTATGGCTTGACAGGATGGTTCTCTTCTCGCTGGACCTTTACCTTTTCCTGTCGGCGAGAGTAATCTTGATCAATTACTGAGTCTTGAACCTGTCGCCGGACCTTATAAATTTTGGAGGATAGCCGCTGAGGGGGTTGTTCTGGCCTCGCCTTCGGTGCATTCTCCACGGGTGGAGGAGATCTCTTCAGCACTGCAGTGGGTGAATTCCTGCGCACCCTATTAAGCAGCTCGGAGCTGTTCTCAGTTGGAACAGCAGCATTGACTTCCACCATTAGGGCTAGTGGAGTTAGCCCAGAGGGGGAGTTGCCCCCAGCCTTCCTTACCCGGCGCTAATGGCGACGTCGAGCGTGTCGAGCCGACGGTGTTGGTTCGGTGATGGGAATGGCTTTGTCTTGCCACCTATCCAGGTGAGGGGCTGTTGCTGGCGTCAGCCTCTTGAAAACTGATGTCCGTTGAGAAGCAGTATCCAACCGGTCAAAAACAGACTTCTGAGCGGGGACGGGAACCGTAGTGGGAACCGGAACAGCCAGTCTTGTGAAAATTGACCCTTTGGTTGGAGAAGCCGCTTTGATGACTTCGGGAGCAGGGCTGGTCACTCTTTTCGGAATAACCTTTTCTTGAGGTGCAGGCTTCATCATGGGCCCACCTGAACTTTGGCCCAATCTGGAGAAGACCAAGGTGCCGGTGCTGGACGACCCGTTGAGAGGGGCTGCAGTAGCTGTAAGTCGATTAAAGACCGACTTCTTAGGAGCTTCCGGTGTTGGCACAGGAGCGGTGAAGCTCGTTGGCGGGAGCATGGTCCCGAAAAACAATCCTGTGGTGGCTTGAGTGACCTGTTCCACCGGCATTGTGAATAGGGAGGCTGCTTGAGGCCCGTCGGCTATGCCTCCAGATGAGGCGGAGCGCGAGTTGCAGCCGCAGTTGGAACACTTTACACAAGTAGATACCATTGCTGTTTCGCTTTCTTCACCAAGTGAACGCCAAATCTTAGTACCTCGAAACCCAAGGGCAACCATTAGCAAACCGCGATTGGTTCGCGAACACGACACACGAAGTGAGGAGTGGAAAGAGGAAAAGGTCCCACCGGGCATGCCAAAATCTGTTTACTGCCGGAAATCGGGAAGACGAACGTCTTGCCTGAATCTGGGGGCAGATGCTAATTGGTGCTATCCGTCTACCTCTCCGAAGATGCCAAGTTGATTTATGGCATCATGTATCGAAGGTTTAAACGGATGCGGCCGATGTAGCAGACTTCGTCAGATTCCTCCTCGTTTGAGGTTTTTTTTTATTATTGTGGGGATGCTCTTCCCTGCAGACGCAAGCCTCTGCAATTAATTACGCTACCGCATCGCGGTAACAACTTTCTCCTTCTCCGTATGGTCACTTCGTGTCGTGGGTGTTTGTTTTGTATTTGGTTGCCCGTGGATTGTATACGGAGACTAATTTATGTTGTCGCCCGTAGGACGTGGATTAGTCCAAATCCGTATCTTCTTAGATTTGGGTTTGGGGGTTGGGTTTAAGGATACGTTAGCCTCATTTGGGACTAAGATCAACTTAAACGTTTGTTAAGGATACGTTAGTCTAATTTTAGACTAAGATCAACTTAACGGGATCGTTTAGATCCGACAAGAGAGCAATTGGGCTCTATTATTTAGTTTAATGACATTGCGGTCGATAATTAGTTTAAGGACATTACGGTCCATTGTTAGTTTTAAGACACCGCGGTCGAGATTAAGGACATCATAGTCCGTGAGTTTAAGGACCCCACAGTCCAATGTTAGTTTTAGGACATCACGGTCGAGGTTAAGGACATCATAGTCCATGAGTTTAAGGACCCCATAGTCTGATGTTAGTTTTAAGACATCACGGTCGAGATTAAGGACATCATAGTCCGTGGAGTTTAAGGACCTCACAGTCCGATATTAGTTTTAAGACATCACGGTCGAGATTAAGGACATCATAGTCCATGAGTTTAAGGACCCTACAGTCTAATGTTAGTT
This sequence comes from Agapanthus africanus, assembly GCA_030015575.1. Classification (NCBI taxonomy): domain Eukaryota; kingdom Viridiplantae; phylum Streptophyta; class Magnoliopsida; order Asparagales; family Amaryllidaceae; genus Agapanthus; species Agapanthus africanus. The sequence goes on along the minus strand of JASDDO010000024.1, from coordinate 886,645,193 downwards.
TTAAGACATCACGGTCGAGGTCAAAGACATCATAGTCCGTGGAGTTTAAGGACCTCACAGTCCGATGTTAGTTTTAAGACATCACGGTCGAGATTAAGGACATCATAGTCCATGAGTTTAAGGACCCCACAGTCCATGAAATGTGTGGTTGTCAGGACTCGTCACTTCTTTGAAGACGTTGAGGAATTACAACAACAAATATCAAAGGAGTGAAGAGATGTACCCTTGAACCAAGGTGAGTTGGTTGAAAGAGCAGATGTGCTCAGTTCAACATAAGTTGAGGACTTATGGCCAGAATTGGGCTAAGTCCAATTAAAAAAATGTTTAACATTTTATTTTTGTTCTGGCTATTGAGCCTTTATTTGGGCTCAGCCCTTTTAATAATGCTAGGCATTGGGCTCTGACATATTTTGTCTCGATTAGAACAAATTGTGTTCTGACAATGCGCCACGTGGTGCGCCAGGCGCTTTGCGCCAGTTAAAGAGCGCATTGTGCTTCTGTCAGATAGCGCACACGAAGAGGACACGTGTCGCGCTTAGCGCTAAGCGCTAGTTTGTTAGCGCATTGCGCTTTTAATTTATGAGCGCATTGCGCTAGTCTGTTGGCGCACCAGTGAGTGACACGTGGCGCGCTTGGCGCTAAGCGCTAGCCCATGAGCGCAGTGCTATGTTTTTAGAAGCGCAAAGCGCAGATTGTGTCTCTGGTTGACACGTGGCAAGTTTTGGCGCTGAGCGCCGGTCCAATGAGCGCAAGGGCGCAATTCATGAGTGCAAGACACTTTTCAATAGCGAAAAGCGCATCTGATCAATTTTAAGATCAAAGAACAAATTTATGTTCTTCTAAGGAGGCTTTGCCTCAAGATCCGAGAACAAAAGTTCTTGTTTTTATAAAAGCTTCTGCCTTTATAGATCATAAGATCTGTGAATGAAGTAAAGTACTTCTTTTAGTCTTTTTATGATTAGATCTTTTTGATCTTTTCTTTTTTATTAAAGACCTTGGTCTTTTTCTTAGATCTCTGATCTTTTTAGAAGATGGTTCTTCTTTTTACGAGATGGTTTCATCTCTATTATTCAAGAACATAGTTCTTTTTACCTTGAAGATGAAGAAAAATCTTCTTTTTTCTAAGAGTTTTCTCTTCTTTTGCAGAGGGTTTCTCTCTCTCTTTTTTCTATCTTTTTTCTCTTCTGTATTCTCTCTCTCTTAGATTTGAAGTCTAGGGTTCTTTATATAGGGCCAAATGATTTATTAAATCAGTTTTAAGAGATCTTTCTCTAATTGATTTGGGGATCTTTCCCCACCGTTGGATCTTTGATCCTAAGGCTTCTGTTTTACAGAAGATAATTTCTTATTTTAATAAGATTGAAAAATCTTTCCATAACAGAACTTTTAGTTCTAATTAATTAATAATTTATTATTAGTAGATCTTTTGATCTGACGGTGGGGGGAATTTTTAATTCCAGTGCTGGTGCACCTTGCGCTAGCGCACCTGCGTTCGACACGTGGCGCGCAGCGCAGAGCGCAGCGCAACTGCGCTAGCGCACCCGCCTGCGCAACGCAGAGCGCAGCGCAACTGCGCTAGCGCACCCGCGTTCGACACGTGGCGCGCAGCGCAGAGCGCAGCGCAACTGAAGCGTTGCTTCAACTTTCAAATTTTGAATTTTGAAATAGAGCTTTGCTCTGATTGGGGATGCGCTGCCTAGGGCGCAGCGCTCCTGGCGCCAGCGCGTCTGCGCTTTGACACGTGATGCGCAGCGCACAACGCACAGGATCTGAAGCGTTGCTTCAACTTTTGAATTTTGAAATTCAAAACAGAGCTATGCTCTGATTGGGGAAACAAAGACAGAAGATATTCTGATATTGTTCCGGCATAATGTTCTATACCGCTTCGGTACACCAAGAAGAATCATTTCTGACAACGGGTCTTCTTTCAAGAGCTTCAAAATCTCAAGGTTCGCTACTCAGCACAAGATTGATTGGAAATATTCTTCCATCTATAATCCAAGAGCCAATGGGCTAGTCGAAGCCTTCAATAAAACTCTATGCAAGTTCCTGAGGAAAAATGCTTCAGCCAATAAGAGAGACTGGAATCTCAAACTCCACAAGGTGTTGTGGGCATATCGTACCACGCACCGTACTCCAACTCAGTCCACTCCATACTCATTACACTTCGGAGTGGAGGCGATCCTCCCCATCGAAGTCAAACTTCCAAGCATAAGAATTTCCATTCAGCACGAGTTGACGGAGGAGAAAAATGTGCTCCTTCGGATCGAAGAGCTTGACGCCCTTAAAGAAAAGAGACTCGCAGTACAGCAAAATCTGGAGCCATACCGAGCCCAAATGTCATGGGCCTATGACAAGATGACCCGTCTCCGCGCTTTCAAGAAAGGCGAATTGGTGTTGGTCCTCAAAAGGCCAATCATCCCCAATCGACATGCCAAGGGAAAATTCGAGACAAATTGGGAAGGGCCATACGTCATCGAGAAAGTGTTCAACGGAGGATCCTACCAACTAATAAGCGCCGAGGGAGAAAGGCCCATACCATCCATCAATGGTCGATATCTCAAGAAATACTATGCGTGAATGCTCCAAGTCGCAGATGAATTGAGCACACCGGCCCTACGGTCTGGATCATACATCCTGTAAAACCGTATACAATTCACAGATGTAAACGGCCCCTATCTCTTCCCAAGTCCTACCGGCGAGACTACATTTAAAGTCCTACCGGTGATGAAGCTAAAAAAAATAACGTATGTCCACAAGCAAAACATGCACGGATGAAAAATCCGAAAGGGCTCCGTGAGTAAAAATAGCAGGATTGCCAGCGAGTTTGTGAAAACCCGAAATGGCGCAAACTCGTAAAAAGAGATAAAATACACTTGCAAAATCCTGTCGACCTTGTGAGGAGAAAATCCCTGCGTGAGATCCTTACGACTCACAAAGGAGAAAAATACTTAGGAATCCCCACGATTCCTAGGGAGAAAATACGACCGTGAGATCCTCTCGACTCGTAAGGAGAAAATGCTTTTATGAGACCCTTACGACTCATAAAATTGAAAAGCCTTAGGTGATAGGGATCTAAACCTGTCTCCTGAGCCATCGCTCCCCAACGGACAACAACAAATGATGAGTCGCTCCTGGCATTGCTTCAGTGTTAGCGGTGCTGATGCCGACCAAAACCCAAATCCTAAGTCTTCCAAGGGCAAATGATGAGTCCCCCCCCCCGCATTGCTTCAGTGTTAGCGGTGCTGATGCCGACCAAAAACCCAAACCCCAAGTCTTCCCAGGGCAAAAGATGAGTCGCTTCTGGCATTGCTTTAGTGTTAGCGGTGCTGATGCCAACCGAAAACCCAAATACTATGTTTTCCCAAAGGCAAATGATGAGTTGCTCCTGAAATTATTCCAGTGCAGCAATGCTGATGCCAAACAAAATCCAAATTCAAAATTCCTCTCAAATTCAAAAGTCCCACCAAACAAGGCAAAAATCAAACATATTAAATCAATGTCCCATCTGGTAGCGCTTCCAAGCTCAAAAGTCCCGCTGGACGGGTAGGGAACTCCCAAAATAAATCAAATCAAACAAATCAACCAATCACCTCCTCGGTAGAATTAAGCTCCACTTCGGAAACAAATCAACCCCGACACCGCAAGAAGTGGAGCAAGTCATCGACCGTCCAAGTCGCAAAAATGGCAGCACCGACCGTCCACGTCGCTAAAATGGCAGCACCGACTGTCCACGTCGCTAAAATGGCAGCACCGACCATCTAAGTCGCTAAAATTGCAGCACCGACCATCCAAATCGCTAAAATGGCAGCACCGACCGTCCAAGTCACAAAAATGGTAGCACAGACCATCCACGTCGTAAAAATGGCAGCACCGACCGTCCACGTCGTTAAAATAGCAGCACCGACCATCCAAATCGCAAAAATAGCCGCACCGACCGTCCACGTCGCTAAAATGGCAGCACCAACCATTCAAGTGGCAAAAATGGCAGCACCGACCGTACACGGCGCAAAAATGGCAGCACCGACCGTCCAAGTCGCTAAAATGGTAGTATCGACCGTTCACGTCGCTAAAATGGCAGCATACCCTCCACGTCGTCTAAAGAGAACCCAACCAAATCAAGCTCCATATAGAACAAGATCCATCAATTTCATGCACACAACCCGCACACGCGGTGTACATTTATTGATGGGGGCACTTTGTTGGGGTCAAAAATTACACCCCGGTTGACTAAGTCAAAATCAAATACAATCCCAAGCTAAGTGGGCCTAAGCCCGGGTCAAGACCAAGCCTGGAAGGGACCAGCCCCATGATAAAAATAATGAAGCCATAAATTAGTTTAATATAATTCTTTTTTTAGGAATAAATGTATGTAAAATGGGCAAAAAACAAAAATTTTATAAACCGCATGGCTTATATGCAAAAAGAGATAAGCACATATGGCATGGGGTGATACAAGTGCCATTTAGCAGAACTCAAGGGGTTATATGTAAAGTGTAGATTATAAAGACAAACATGATGAAAAAATCAAGAAGAACTTTTTTATTCTCTCAAAAAATTCTAGGGTTCTGTGTCTCCTTCTTCTTTCTCAAGGTTCTAAATCTTCTTCCTTTTTCTTGAATTAAATCAAGAGTTTCACTCTTCTTTTCCCAAAAAGGAATAGTTTTTCACCATAAAACCCACAAAGGGGATCTCAGATCTCCCATCAGATCTCTAAAAGGGGAGTTTTTTAAATCCCACCCACTTTTCTCCAAGATCCAGTCAACAGAGGGGAGGAAGAAAGAGACTCATATCCAAAAATCCCACTTTAGGAATATCTAAGGCTTAAGAGAAAATCCAGAGCTTAAAGGAGAAGAAAAGGGTCCCCTTTCATCATCTCCGAAAATCTCTTAGAAGTTTAAATCCACACAAAAAAATATAATAAATCCCTATTTTAGGAGTTTAACTCCAAAAGTCAATCGGGAAGTACAACTCCCTATGCAGGGGTTAAGCCCATCTTCCTTTTTTAGGAGTTTATCTCCAAAAGTCAATCGGGAGTACAACTCCCAGTACAGGGGCTATGCCCTTTTTTTTGCGGGTGTCCAGTGCCCAAGTGTAGGGCGCGTGATCAGCTGGTGCCCAACGCCCATACGGCATGCATGTGACCTGTTGGCGCCCAGCGTCTGCGTGCAGGGCATGTGACCCGCTGGCACCCAGTTCCCACATGCCAGGTATGTGAACCGCTGGCGCCTGGTGCCTGCGTGCAGGGCACGTGACCCTCTAGCGCCCAGCGCCACTCATGCGTCCATAGGACGCTCCTTACCCCTCTTTTCCCCTCATGCTCCTCACTCAAAACACGTCCTCCATCAGAAAAAATTTCTAACGGGGCGCTGCCCTGCAACCCGCAAATCTTGTAGTAAAATTTTTGGGTATTTCAAATCTTGCGGTAAAATTCTTTCTTATTGTGGCTATTAGGTTGCGAATGATGTAATTAGCAGCTGTGGTTATTATCCGACCCGACTCACATGTTTGAAACCTAACATGCTTCGAGATTATATCAAATATTTGCTAGTACAGTGTATCCATGCAAATCAAGATTATATATATACATATATAATATTTCTAAACTCTAAATATCTTTTATGATATAATATAAAACCAAATAATATATTTTCTTATCTAGCCTTACATGACAAAGTATCCCATATCAGGTGGTTGCGCCCATATATCATGTTCGTATCCTAACGATTAGACAGACCGATTATTGGATCGCTACGTATATTTACATAAATTTTATTTGGGGGTATATGTTTTTAATTATATATATTCACATCATGGTTTAAATTCTTAGGTATATTCTTCATATTTAAAAACTAGATTTTTAAAGGGATACGGGTAATATTCGGAGTAATATGATATTATCTGTAAAATCCCACAATATATATATATATATATATAATATTATATATAACTAATATATATATATACACACACAGTTATATATATAATATATTTTAATTTTAATTTTTGAAATAAAATAAAACTCTCTCTTTCTTTCTGTCCCCTCTCTCTCTAACTCTCTCTCCCCGTCCCTACTCTCTCTCTCTATCCCTATATATATATATATATATATTTTATATATAATATAATAATTATATTTAAACCCACCCTCTCTTTCCTCCCTTGTTTTCTCTTTTCTTCGTCGCCAACCCCGAACCCTAACCCACGCCTCTCGTCGCCGCTCCCCATCGTCGCCGCACCTCGTCGCCGTCGACCCCATCTACTCACCGTCACCGCCCTCACCTCCTCTTTTTCCCTGAGACCTCGCCGGAGCCCCGAAACCCCACGACCGAACCCCCAAACCCCATGACCGAACCCACTTCCTTCAAACCCTCATCAACCTTGTCTCCGGAACCCGACCACCACCTGTTTCCTGATTTAAAATCATGAAAGCCCACAGAAGAGGCTTCAGAAAAGGGTCACGTGCTTACACGTGACCAGCAGTCACGTGTTGGCACGTGACATCTAAAAGCATCGGCAAGGCGAATTCAGCTTCCCGACTGCATCAAGGAAAAGGGCTTCAGAAAGGGTCACGTGCTCCCACGTGACCAGGGTCACGTGTTGGCACGTGACATTTGAAAGCGGCTTCAAAAGTAAACCGGTTCCCTGATCAAATCAAGGAAAAGGCTTCAGAAGAGGTCACGTGCTCCCACGTGACCAGGGTCACGTGTTGGCACGTTATACTCAAAAGCAGCAGACTTGTTCTCCGGTTAAATCAAGAAAAAGAGTCCAGACGAGGGTCACGTGTGAGCACGTGACCAGGGGTCACGTGATGGCACGTGACGGTTAAGCAGCAACCAGAAGACAGAACGCAAAAAGAAAGAAGAAGGCTCGTTCCAAGGGGGTCACGTGCCCACACGTGACCAGGGGTCACGTGGCCACACGTGACCAACTTCAAAGCCCATTTGTTAACAGAATTAAATTCTGAGAAAAGTCCTCTCAAATCTTTCCAAAAGCAACCGATTGAATTAAAGATGATTAAATATCATCTATCTATGGGAAAATCTCGAATTTGGAAAGATTTCCCCGTAAAATCTAACCAAAATAACATAGGAGAATCTCTGGATTTAAAATCCAATGGTGAGTAAAATTCACCTAATAATCCAAAGGTCCAAAACGAATGATGGATACAAATCAAATCTCCTAATAAAAGATCCACCAAAACTAATTGACTCGGCTGCTTCTCCTATAAATAGGAGCCAAGAGACACACAAGAAAATATATATGCAGAGGGAAGAAAAGAGAGAGAGCCTTGATACTTTAGAGGAATTTGGATCTTCTGCAAAAGAAAACCCTAGGTAAGAAAGGGAAGGTTTCATTGAAAGAAAAGAGAATTTAATTCTCAACAGAGTTTAACTCTGATATAAAACAGAAGGACATATTTCTTCTCTCTTTGATGGAGGATCTGTAAAGTGCACATCTCCCCTTGAGTTGAGAATTTAATTCTCAATGGGTTGAGATCCTGCCATGCAGATCCAAAGCATAGAGAGGGAATGGAAGCACGAGAATTTAATTCTCACAGAACTATAGGAATTTAATTCCTTCAAAATAAAATTAGGGTTTGACCCTATGTTATGGGAATTTAATTCCTTCAGAATGAAAAGAATCAGGGTTTAACCCTAGTTAAGAACTTAGTTCTGTTAAAACAACAAGAATTTAATTCCCTTAATCTTATTCCCCAGAATAATTCTCTAACAGAGAGTGGGGGTTTAATTCCTTAAAGCTTTTATTAGGGTTTAACCCTATTCAGTTCTTCACATATATGAGGAATTTAATTCCTACAGAAAATTCAGAGTTCAACTCTTCAAAAGGAACTAGGAAATTATTGTTAGGGTTCAACCCTACGAGGAATTTAATTCCTGAAAGGGATTAACAGATCTTCTAAACAACTACAGAAAAGCAGGGTCACGTGTCACCACGTGACCCCCCCAAAGGATCTACAGAAAGCCCTTTGAGGCAGTGCATCACGTGCTCCACGTGACCCCCGAAACACAGAAAGAAAAAGCAAAAGAAATAAAGGCCTTGGGCGCTCTCACGTGCTCCCACGTGACCCCTTGGCTGATACTTTAACAATCAGCGCACTAATCCTCCTCACGTGGCGGCACGTGATGCTCCAAAGAAAACATAAAAAGTGTTTAACGCTTACTTACAGAACGAAGAAAAGGAGATCTGGCTTCACATTTAGGGCGCCCTCACGTGTCACCACGTGACCCCTAATGAGCATTCTAACAGACAAGAGCGAGGGCCTTCATCACGTGCTCACACGTGATGGCCGCCAGAATTAAAAGAGTTAAACACTGATCTGCGGAATAAAATAAAGGGAATCAGGGCGCTCTCACGTGTCCACACGTGACCCCTCTCTCCTTAGTGTTTAACACTAATCTGAAGACTTTGTCCTCGGTGTTTAACACTGATTTTCTTAGTGTTTAACACTAATTTGGAAAACTCTATTGGCAGTGTTTAACACTGATTTACTTAGTGTTTAACACTAATTTGGAAACTCCGTTCCCAGTGTTTAACACTGATTATCTTTTAGTGTTTAACACTAACTTGCTAATCTTATTCCCAGTGTTCAACACTGTTGGTCTTTAGTGTTTAACACTAGCTTTAGCCCAATTGGCTAAGTTTCTAGAGGCAAAGCCCCTCCTTCAATGGACCAACAGAGGGCCAATATTTCAGACATAATTGGACTTAGCCCAAACTGGCCATAAGTCCTCAAATCATCTTGAACTGAGCACATCTTCTTTTTCAACCAACTCATTGGTTTAGGGTACATCTCTGAACTCCTCTGATATTTGTCGTTGTAATCCTTCAACGTCTTCAGAGAGGTGACGGGTCCCGACAACCACACATCAACACGGACTGTGGGGTCCTTAAACTCATGGACTTATGCGTGCCTAAACCAAGATACGGACTGTGGGGTCCTTAAACCCGCGGACTTATGCGTCCTTAAACTAACGGACTAATGCGTCCTTAAACACGCCCATATGGACTGTGGGGTCCTTAAACCCATGGACTTATGCGTCCTTAAACTACTAATGGACCACCATGTCCCTAAACTGGTATTGGACCACCATGTCCCTAAACTGGAACAATAGAGCCCCAAATGCTCTTTTGTCGGATCTAAACGATCCTGTTTAAGTTGATCTTAGCCTCAAATATGGCTAACGTATCCTTAAACCTTCAAACAGACTTTAGTCCCAAATTGGACTATAAATTCCCAAATCAACTTTGGTTCAAGGGTACATCTCTGAACTCCTCTGACATCTGTCGTTGTAATCCTTCAACGTCGTCAGAGAGGTGACGGGTCCCGACGGCCATACATGCATTGGACCACCATGTCCCTAAACTGGAACAATCGAGCCCCCAAACGCTCTTTTGTCGGATCTAAACGATCCCGTTAAGTTGATCTTAGTCTCAGGTTAGACTAACGTATCCTTAACAAACGTTTGAGTGGATCTTAGCCTTAAATATGGCTAACGTATCCTCAAACTAAACCCCCAAACCCAAATCTAAGATAATACGGATTTGGATTAGTCCACGCCCTACGGGCGACGACATAACTCGGTCTCCATAAACAATCCACGGGCAACAAAACACAAAATAAACACCCACGACACGAAGTGACCATCTGGAGAAGGAGAAAGTTGTTACCGCGACGCGGTAGCGTAATTAACTGCAGGGGCTTGCGCCTGCAGGGAAGAGCGTCCCCACAATAAAAAAAACCCTCAAGCGAGGGGGAATCTGACGAAGTCTGCTACATCGGACGCATCCGTTCAGACCTTCGATACACGGTGCCATAAATCAACTTGGCATCTTCGAAGAGGTGGACGGATAGCACCAATTAGCATCTGCCCCGAACCTCAGGCGAGACGTCCCGCGTCTCGGCCGCCGTCCGGAGGGGAACAGATTCTGGCACGCCCGGTGGGACCTCTTCCTCTTTCCACTCCACACTTCGTGTGTCGTGATTCGCGAACCAATCGCGGTTCGCTAATGGTTGCCCTTGGGTTTCGAGATACTAAGACTTGGCGTCTTGCTCATTGCAGAAAGCAAAGGATCGATGGCTTCTACTTCTGCGAAATGCTCCAACTGCTCGGACTGCAATTGCGACCAACGCTCTGCCTCGCCAGGAGGTATAGCCTACGGACCCCAAGCCGCTTCGTTATTCACAATACCGGTGGACCAGGTGACTCAGGCCACTACCGGATTGTTCTTTGGGACTATGCTCCCACCGACAAGCTTTACGGCGCCGGTGCTGACAAAGGAAGCTCCCAAGAAGTCGGTCTTTGATCGTCTTACCCCTGCTGCGGCTCCTCTCAACGGGTCGCCCAACATCAGCGCCTCGGTCTTCTCTAGATTGGGCCAGAAATCCTGTGGACCCATCATGGGGCCTACAATCCCAGAGAAGGCTGCTTCTAAGAAAGTGACAGGTCCTACTCCTGAAGTCGCCAAGGCGGCTTCCCCGGCCAAAAAGTCGGTCTTTACAAGATTGACGGCTTCAGCTCCCGCTCCTGCTACCCAAAGGACATCGGTCTTTAACAGGCTAACACCAGCAACGACCCCCTACCTACACAGGGGGCAAGACGAAGCCATCCTCACCGCTGAACCAACGCCGTCCGCTCGACACGCTCGACGTCGTCACTGGCGCCGAGTAAGGAAGGCTGGGGGCAACTCCCCCTCTGGGCTAACTCCACCAGCCCCAACGGTGGAAGTTAATGCTGCTGTTCTGACTGGGAACAGCTTTGAGATGCTAAATAAGGTGCGTAGGAATTCTCCTACAGCGGTGCTAAAGAGGTCTCCTCCTCCACTGAAAAAGGTTGCGGAAATAGAGCCAGAACAGCCCCGATCCCCTCAACGGCTGTCTTCCAAAATCTATAAGGTTTGGCGGCAGGCCCGAGACTCGATGATCGATCCAAACTTCTCCCGCCAGCATAAGAAGCTGAAAATCCAATCGGAAGCCGGTCACCAGGCTAAACCACGAAAGGCTGTCTGGACGCCTACCTCAACGGCCCCCTCAACCTCCACTGCTCATAAAAGGAGGAAACCAGAGAAGATCCCCCAGCCTGCAACGACAGCCAAAGGCACTAAGCCCAGACGCCCTAAGTCTGAGGGCATGATGGTCCACACCGTATACATGGCGTCAGGAAAAGAAGATAGCCGTGCGTCTACAGGTCATAGACCGCTCACACGGTCGGTGACCAAAGCTCAGGAGCAACAGCAAAAGCTCCAGGAAATGATGAATGCGATGGCCGCACTTACCGGGCCAAAAGAAAACCCAGAAACGTCTTCGGACGAACGCCAGGAGGAAGAAACCGACGCCGAATTCCTTCGCCGAATATTGGAGAAGAAGGACAAAGAGGCTGCTGAACAAGCAGCCAACATACAGCGTATGGGCCTCCTCTTCCAAGATATGATAGGAATGATGATCCAACAGGATCCCCCGATCGTCCTTAAAGACGACAGGGGAGAAACGTCAAATCCACCACCGGCCCTCTCAACGGCCAAGGAGGAGACAATCTATAAGGCTGACTTGGTCGACTATATAGCCCAACAAATCCGGGTTCATCATGCGAATGAGGCAGCTGGTCAAGTCGTAAAAACGGGACGGCCATATCCAAGCTGGTACGACCAAATCAAATACCCGCCGGGTTACACAATTCCCAAGTTCCATGTTTACAAGGGGACCGGCAATCCCCACCAACATGTCTCCCAGTTCAGGGCCCTTTGCGGTAACACCGGCGGAGATGATAAACTGTTGCTTCGCCAGTTCGTGGGCAGCTTATCAGAAACAGCGTTCGAATGGTATTCGGAACTCCCGAACGATTCTATCAAGACGTTCGCTGAAATGGAGTTGCTATTCACTCAGCGATTCGCAAGCGCCAGCGAACGCACTCCAATAACGGCACTAATTAACACCAGGGTAAAACCAGGTGAAACTTGGGTCCAGTATGCTATACGATGGCGGAATTTGTGGTCGAAATGCGAGCAACGCATTGAGGAAGCGCCCGCAGTGGGCATGTTCGTGGGAACCCTAGACCCTCACGCCACTATCTCCCAGTTTATGATGTTCTTTAAGCCAACCACATTCCAGGCTTTAATCGACAAGTTGGCTCAGATGGACCAAATGGGTCATAGACCGTCTCCCCCGAAGCCAGAACCTCGGAATGACAAGGGTAAAGGAAAGGCCACCTTCGTCGCGAATGCCCAGCAGCAACCCAATGCCCCAAAGCTGACGGATCAACTGGAAGAAAGACGCCGGTATTATAATGAGAAGATGAAGTGTCCCTACTCGTTCCCACGGGACAAGACGAAACGGCTATTCGAGCTGGCAGTACTCAACAGACTTATAAACCTGCCAAATCCAAGGCGACCGCCACAACCCACTGAGGTGAACAACCCCAACTATTGCCCTTACCATTAAACGGTAAGCCATCCGATTGAGGATTGCTTCGTCTTCAACGGATGGATTGAAGATCGATACCTCCAGGGAAAGTTTGCACTGTCCGAAAAGTGGAAGGTGAACCCGCCACAGCCGCATACTCCTAAGAAGACGGACGCACCGGGGACGACTTGTTCCTTTATTGAAGAAGCTCCATGGGAAATCGTGCTATCAGCTAAAACCAAAAGGATGCTGAGTGACCTTCATGCGTGCCCAGCGGTTGAATGGAAGAACCCGCTTGAACCTCAAATCATCGAAGGGATGTTGAAGCCGTGCCCAACTACAAAGATTCGTGGTGATGGCCCAAGTACTCACACCCAACCGTCAAAATCTTCGAAGAAAAAGAAAAGGAAATCCAAAAGGCCCGTGAAGCCTGAAAACAAGCGCACGGATTTGCAGAAACAGATTGACGCGCTGGAGGAGTACAATCAAAAGGCACGGACTCCCGTCACACTGCAAGAGTTCCTCAACCACGTCTTTCAGAAGGAAGATGAGAAAGAGAGCTCATCGGATGAATCCGAGGGACATGTGGCGAGTTGTCATGTGATTTCCCACTCGGAAGATGAGAAAACTCCTGGCACCGAGAAACTGGGGGCACACCCTGAGCCAGGACTTGTGTGGCCAACAGATGAAATGATCGACGTCTTTCTGGACGAGATTCGTCTAAAGAGTAAAGCAGATCAGGAGCGTGAGATGGCCGCATCGGAAGGAGCCGAACGCAGGCGTCTAAATGAAAGAGTTGAAGTACTCCCGCCAGATCGAAAGGCATCTGAGGCAGACAAGAAGATATTCAAGACGAGGAAACGGTTTGCCAAAGCCATGTCGATAGGAATGAAGCTACCACCCTCGGAAGAAAACACGCTCAATGGGGTGGAGAGGCACCCTGATTATTGCGCATATCATCGGAAAATTTCACACCCCACGGAGAAGTGCGACGCCTTTAAGATATGGTGGCAAGGATATGTTGCTCATCGGCAATATTTTAAGCGCATGAAACGCAAGACTCGTCGAGAACAAAGAAGTACTGCCGACGAGCACAACAGGACCACTGGCAACTGTTACATGGTTAACGCTGGAAGGTCACAAGTTCTCACCTTTGGGAGCGACTCCGATGAAGAAATGGCTCTGGGCCCTCTCTTTAAAGAATCCGTTTTAGGGAAAGAGGAGAAATCGAAGGCCTGCGAGAACATTCAGCTGCGCAATCGCACACTCCCAGAAAAGAATCTCGGGCCCGCGAGTAGAAAAGATAAGGGAAAGGAAAAGGTCACTGAAGATATCACTTTAGATGACCAAGTCATGAAAGAGCTGGCTGCCAAAGACCCTCCTAGGAAGGGTAAGGTGGACTATAATATCCTAGCGCACCTAAGGAAGCTACCTTCTCAACTTAGTATTTTCGATGCCCTCCTATTATCAAAAGAAGCGCGAGACTTACTAATTAAGGCGTTACAAGAACCTGAGCAATTCCAAGCCTTCCTCGCCACTGAAAGGATGAAGGATGAATTGGAGGAAGTGCATACGGCCAACATCACTTTCGGGGATGAAGACCTCCTTCTCGGGATGTGCGACCACAACCGTCCCCTATATGTCTCTGGATACTGCCATGATATCAAGATAGGCAAGATCCTGGTGGATAATGGATCCTCCGTCAATCTCCTTAATGTTCGGGTGTTGAAGGAAATCTGCATGAGTGTGCAACACCTCGCTCGTGACAAAATTACTATCTCCGGTTTCGATTCACAATCGTCACGGACTCTTGGATCCGTGATACTAACATTACGCTTTGGACTCCTCGTCACAGACATCAAATTCCATGTCATTGACGCCAAGACCTGCTACAACGCCTTGCTCGGTCGTCCTTGGCTACACGAGTACAACATCATCCCTTCTACACAACATCAGTGTATGAAGTACTTTAAGGATGGTTTCGAGTATACCGTAACAGGTGAATTGAACCCATTTTCCGCGAACGAAGTCCGCAAATACGAAGATGCGAAGTACTTTTTGCCAGATTTCGAGGATACAGAAAGGTGTCGCAACCCGGAGAACAAAGCCGCCGCCACCATCCCTGTTTTCGGGAGCGATACCGAAGAAGAAGAAGAGATAGTTTATGCCGGGCCATCTCAACGCAACAACCCGGGGACGTCCGCCCCCATGTTGGTCTTCGGAAGTGACTCGGAAGATGAGGTTAATGCCGTGTTCTCCAATCGGCTATCAATACAAGCGTCCCCTAGCGATGATCAGAGTTTGCAAATCACCATGGTGCCGCGGGAACACTACAAGGATCTCGACACACTTCAAGCTCACAATGTGCAGGACCTACAAACATTTTACGTCCTTCCCAGGCAAAGGGGTGAGAAGTTAATCCTATTCTACCGATCCTCAGAGTCGAAAATAGAGAAAGAGATCTGGCATGGCACGGATGTTACACTCGACAGGCTCCAACCTATCCGTTTGCCCAGATACTACACAAATGGACTAAAGAAGCTATTGAAGCGCCAAGGAGTACCCTTAAAACAGACTGTTCGACAAGCTCGGTTCTACAACAGGATTTGGGATGTCCCTGGGACCCAACGCAAATTGCCCAACGGGAAAATGGAAACACTTGGGCTTGGATACGCGAGAACCGGAAAACGAGAACGGGCCCACAGTAGCTACGCCACATATACTTTTGATGAAGAAGAGGACGCTCCGTCAGGAAATGCCAACCCCTCATCAAAACTAGATCCCGCGATTGAAATGCCGAGTCCGTCGTTTGAAGAACGAATGGACAAGCCTATCAGGAAAGTGGGTCAAAAAGCTCGGGAAGACCACAACCGCGAGATGGCCATCTATGAGAAGGCCAGGACGCAACGTCTATTTCAACGGGCTGCAAAAGACAAAGATGCTCATCCTTGTCAACCCATTGTACGAAAGGCCCGACGCAGAGACGGAAATAAATCAAGAAGCGGAGAGAGGAGCCGACAACAACGACGCAGGATTAGAGAGTCACGTGAGCGGGCATTGCGCGGTCCGGATTTGTCCCTCGCGAAGAAGATGAGTCGAGCGTATTCCTTCCCCCGAGACAAGACGGAGAAGTTACTCGAGCTCGCTATAAAACATCAAATGATCGCGCTTCCAGAGCCTAAGCACCCTGAGCAAGCTAACAAGGCTTCTCATCTGAGCTATTGCTCTTATCACCAAGCCATAGGACATCCTACCGAAGACTGCTTCACCTTCAAGAACTGGGTCGAGGACCAGTACCAACAGGGCAGATTCACTTTATCCGACGGCTGGAGGGTAACGCCGCCACAAAAGCACGAACTCAAAGCCGCAAAAGCAGAACCAGATCCACCTCAGTCCTGGAAGCGGATTCGCACATGTTATACGATTACGATATTAAAAGAAGAGCCCGAGAACATGGATGACATTCCCTGGTGCTTTGAGAACAGCGATGATGAGGTGGTCTCAGAATTTCCACCAGCTCCGAAAGAACTGGAAGACGGCATACATACTACTGCAGATAACCTCAAGAAGATTGAGTTGGGATCGGCAGATGACCCGCGACCGACATTTGTCAGCGAGCTGCTATCTGAAGAAAGGGTGACTGCGTTAAAGAACGTGCTTCTACGGCATGAAGACTGCTTCGCGTGGAGCTACTCCGAGATGCCAGGATTAGATCCGGAGATTGCTGTGCATAAATTAGCAATATCCCCAGATATCAAGCCAGTCAAGCAGGCACCAAGAAGGATGCGACTCGAGCTTGAAATGAGCATCAACGCTGAAGTCAAGAAGCTGATCGATTCTGGATTTATCCAAGAAGTCCAGTATCCCGACTGGATCGCCAATATCGTCCCGTAATAAAGAAGAATTGGACGGTACGCATATGCGTGGATTTCAGGGATCTCAATAAAGCCTGTCCAAAGGACGATTTCCCAGTACCAGTAACCGAGCTAATGATAGATAACACTTCCACTCACGAGGTTTTCTTCTTTATGGACGGTTCGTCAGGATACAATCAGATAAAGATGCATCCCGAAGACCAGAAGCATACCGCTTTCCGGACCCCTTTGGGTATATTCTGTTACAGGGTTATGCACTTTGGTCTAAAGAACGCCGGCGCTACCTATCAAAGCGCCATGACAAAAATCTTCGATGACCTCATACATGACATCGTCGAGTGCTATATCGATGACCTTGTAGTAAAGAGCATGTCATACGAAGAGCATTTAAAGCATCTGGAGACTGTATTTCAACGCCTTCGGCAATATGATTTGAAGATGAATCCCCTCAAATGCGCATTTGGAGTCTCCTCGGGTAAATTCCTGGGATTCATCATCCGACATCGAGGTATCGAAATAGATCCATCTAAGATCAAGGCGATCATGGAAATGCCTCCGCCAAGAACCCTCAAACAGTTGCGGTCTCTCCAAGGGAAGCTCGCATACATCCGGCGATTTATCGCCAATCTTTCAGGCAAATACCGTCCTTACAGCCACCTGATGAAGAAGGGAACTCCATTCGTTTGGAATCACAAATGCCAAGGTGCACTAGACGAGATCAAGCAGTACCTGCAGAACCCTCCGGTGTTGGCTGCGCCGGTCAAGGGAAAACCCCTCATTCTTTATACAACCGCCCTCGAAGGTTCCTTAGGCGCATTATGGGCACAAGAGAACGATCAAGGGAAAGAGAGAGCACTCTACTACTTAAGTCGAGTTCTGCTGGGGGCAGAAAACAACTACTCGCTCATTGAAAAACACTGCTTGGCGTTAATCTTCGCGATAACAAAACTCAGACACTATGCGTTGGTGCACGAAGTCCGTCTCATCTCGAAGGTGGACCCTCTTAAATATTTGATGTCGAAGGCTATACTGACGGGTCGACTCGCTAAATGGGCTCTACTCCTGATGTAGTTCTCAATAACGTATCGACCTCTTAAGGCAGTGAAAGGCCAGGTCATTGCCGACTTCCTTGCTGAGCATCCAGTACCTGCCGGTTCTCCTCTGAACTGCGATTTGCCGAACGAACATGCATTCGATGCGATCGGTGGCGGTGATACCCGATGGGAACTCTATTTTGACGGGGCATCTTCCATGAAGAAGCGCAAACAATGTATCCCCATAATCAAATCGGGAGTAGGCCTCATCTTCGTAACCCCACAAGGAGGGATAATGCGCTTTGCTTTCTCCTTAACGGAATCGAGGACGAACAATGAAGCCGAATACGAAGCTTTGATAGCGGGCCTCGAGATCGCCATTAACATGGGAATTGAAGACCTCTCTATATACGGGGATTCTCAGTTGGTTGTTAGTCAAGTAAATGGTGACTACCAAACGTGCAAACCGGAGTTGGTGAAATACGGCGAAAAGGTGCAACAACTATTGACCCAAATTCCCTCCTACACTTTGGAAAGTATACCACGTGCGGAAAATAGCAAAGCAGTCGCGTTAGCTAAGCTCGCTAAAGAACTGGCTGACGAGAACCTCGATGACGTCAGAATTGTGGTACAAGGCCGTCAAGTGCTCGCCCTGGCAGAAATATCTCCGGAATTATACGAAGAAAAGGGGGCGACTGAGCAGACGACCCTACAAATAAAAGACCATGAGAAGGCCGAGGACTGGAGGGAAGTTTTCATAGACTACTTTAAGTCCCACCGAATGCCCGAAGAAGCGTCCTCAAGACATCAGCTCATGAAACGAACTCTATTTTTTGCTTTTGTCAACGACACTCTATACAAGAGATCGTTTGATTCTCTGTGGCTGAGATGCTTAGGACCTGACGAAGCAGAAAGAGTCGTTCAGGAAGTTCACGACGGACTCTGCGGTTCTCACCAGGCAGGCCCGAAAATGAAATTGAAGATCAAACGGATGGGCTATTATTGGCCCACGATGGTCCAAGACTGCCTCGAGTATGCAAAGCAATGCCACTCGTGCCAAATTCATGGAGACTTTATCCACTAACATCCGAATCTACTACACCCAACGGTGGCTAGCTGGCCATTCGAAATGTGGGGGACTGACATAGTCGGCCCCATCGAGCCAGCATCGTCCCGAGGACATCGTTTCATCCTGGCGACAACTGATTACTTCTCCAAATGGGCAGAAGCAGTACCGCTGAGGGAAGTGAAGACGGAGAATATCCTCCACTTCTTCAAGACGCACGTCATCTATCGGTTTGGAACCCCACGACGGATTATCTCCGATAATGGGCCAGCCTACAGAAGCCATAAGATTAGCCGCTTCGCGCAGCAGCACAATATAGACTGGAGATATTCTTCAGTTTACAATCCACGAGCTAACGGTCTGGCCGAGGCCTTCAATAAGACCTTGACGAAGATCATAAAAAAGACGGTGTCCCGAAATAAGAAAGACTGGCACAAGAGGCTGCAAGAGGCCCTTTGGGCCTATCGAACTACATTCAAGACGGCCACGAACACAACGCCGTACGCGTTGGTATTTGGGACGGAAGCAGTGCTCCTCCTCGAGATAGAGTTACCCTCTCTACGAGTGGCAGTCCACTACGAGCTGACAGACGAAGAAAATGCTCACCTTCGGTTTGAGGAGCTCGATGCCCTCGACGAAACCCGGCTCATAGCGCAACAAAATCTGGAAGCTTATAAAGCAAAGATGACGCGCTCATATGAAAGATTGACCCGACCGAGGACATTCCGCCAAGGCGAACTCGTGTTAGTGGTCAAAAGGCCTATGATCCCCAATCGAGCCAAGCGGGGAAAATTCGAGCCAAACTATGAAGGCCCGTACATCATAGATAAGGTCTACCAGGGTGGGGCCTATCTACTCATGGACATGCACGGTGAAAGGATTTTCAGGCCAATAAACGGTCGCTTCCTAAAGAGATACTACGCTTAATGAGCCACGGCCTAGGTCAATGATAGATGACGACGACTATGTCCGCTCGCTATCTTCCTAAGCTCGAGCTTTATAAGCGGTAGCCGGCCTTCTCCATGTCGGACCGCAATGTCCTTAAACTAATAACGAACCGAAATGTCCTTAAACTAATGACGGACCGAAATGTCCTTAAACTAACGACGGACCGAAACGTCCCTAAACTACTACCGCAGCATCCTTAGGCTGACAAAAAAAAAAGGAGAAAAAAAAAACAAAAAAAAAACGGTATGTCCATAAGCAAAATGGGCACGGATGAAAACCCGAAAGGGCTCCGTGAGTAAAAACAGCAGGGCTACCGGCGAGTGTTCGTGAAAACCCGAAAGGGCGCGACCTCGTAAAAAAAAAGAGAAAAAAAACAAAACAAAAAGGGTATGTCCATAAGCAAAATGGGCATGGATGAAAACCCGAAAGGGCGCAATCTCGTTAAGAGACACTTATAGGGTCCTCTCGACCTTGTAAGGAGAAAACACCTGCGTGAGATCCTTACGACTCACAAAGGAGCAACACACTTAGGGATCCCCACGATTCCTAAGGAGAAAATACACTTGCGAGATCCTCACGACTCGTAAGGAGAATTCTCTTATGGGACCCTCACGGCTCATGAGATTTGAAAGTCTTAAGTTACAGAAACCTAAACCTGTTCTTAAGCAAATCCCCCACAACCTTCGATACTGCCCTACAAGGGGCTCAATACTGACCCTTGTATATAATCCACGGGCGCGAATAAACATTTCCCCAGCAAAGTCACACCTGTGACTAGGGATATGTCCATATAATGAGCAACCCTTGTAGGTCCTCTCGACCCATAAGGAGAAAACCCTCTTGTAGGATCCTTACGACTTACAGAGGAACATACACTTAGGAATCCTCACGATCCCTAAGGAGAAAATACACCTGCAAGATCATCACAACTTGTAGGGAGAAATACCTTTGTGAGACCCTTACGGCTCATGAAGTCAAAAGCCTTGGTCGACGGGACCCGTAACCCTGTTTGCTAAGCCACCTTTGTTCAACATCGACAGAGGCAGATGATGATTCGCTCCTGGCAATATTCCAGTTGTAGCGGTGCTGATGCCGAAATCGGTGTCTAAAACCCAAGCTTGCGGCGAAAAGGCTAGCAAGCCACACATGCCTACGAAATAGCCGAAATGATGGGGCAACTTGCAATAAAAAGCAGCAAGTAAAAATGTATGCATGAAAAATAGCCGAAATGATGGGGCAACTCGCAATAAAAAGCAGCGAGTAGAAAATAAATAAATAGCCGAAATGATTGGGCACCGCAAAAAATAGCAGAAATGATGGGGCAATCGCGACCTTCGCGATATAAAAGCTGAAATGATAGAGCATCGCGGAAAGAGAAATAAAATAAAAAAAAAGTTTTAATTTATGCCCTACAGGTGATGTTCCATCACACCCCGTACACAATCCAAGGGCGTAAACAAAAAAGGGAACATACCTCCCCCCAGGTTTCACCAAAGAAAGAAGCTAAATCTCGACGGGTCACAAGCGACCTAGAGATCATCCCAACACTCTTCTCGTAACGACAGACACAACTTCAAGCTAAGCGGAACAGCGGCAACTCCCAGTTCTATGGCTTGGTGGTATACATATCGCCAGCAGTCAAACCTCCATCCCGTGAAATGCGGATACAATCAGCGAAATTCCTGGTTACGTGGAACGCGGATAACGTCACTCTTTGACCCCGTGGAAAACATCCAGAGCGGATCCTGGTCCTCGCAGAGCACGGCAGTGAACCCGTGTGAAGCATCCAGAGCAGAGCCTAGTCCTCGCCTAACGCGGCAGTGAACCCGTGTGAAGCATCTAGTGCAAAATTCCTGGTCACGTGGAACGCGGATAACGTCACTCTTTGACCCCGTGGAAAACGTCCAGAGCGGATCCTGGTCCTCGCAGAGCACGGCAGTGAACCCGTGTGAAGCATCCAGAGCGGAGCCTAGTCCTCGCCGAGCACGGCAGTGAACCCGTGTGAAGCATCTAGTGCAAAATTCCTGGTTACGCGGAACGCGGATAACGTCACTCTTTGACCCCGTGGAAAACGTCCAGAGCGGATCCTGATCCTCGCAGAGCACGACAGTGAACCCGTGTGAAGCATCCAGAGCGGAGCCTAGTCCTCGCCGAGCACGGCAGTGAACCCGTGTGGAGCATCTAGTGCAAAATTCCTGGTTACGTGGAACGCGGATAACGTCACTCTTTGACCCCGTGGAAAACATCCAGAGCGGAGCCTAGTCCTCGCCGAGCACGGCAGTGAACCCGTGTGAAGCATCTAGTACAAAATTCCTGGTTACGTGGAACGCGGATAATGTCACTCTTTGACCCCGTGGAAAACATCCAGAGCGGAGCCTAGTCCTCGCCTAACGCGGCAGTGAACCCGTGTGAAGCATCTAGTGCAAAATTCCTGGTCACGTGGAACGCGGATAATGTCACTCTTTGACCCCGTGGAAAACATCCATAGCGAAGCCTAGTCCTCGCCGAGCACGGCAGTGAACCCGTATGAAGCATCTAGTGCAAAATTCCTGGTTACGTGGAACGCGGATAACGTCACTCTTTGAACCCGTGGAAAACGTCCAGAGCGGATCCTGGTCCTCGCAGAGCACGGCAGTGAACCCGTGTGAAGCATCCAGAGCGGAGCCTAGTCCTCGCCGAGCACGACAGTGAACCCGTATGAAGCATCTAGTGCAAAATTCCTGGTTACGTGGAACGCGGATAACGTCACTCTTTGACCCCGTAGAAAACATCCAGAGTGAAGCCTAGTCCTCGCCGAGCACGGCAGTGAACCCGTGTGAAGCATCTAGTGCAAAATTCCTGGTTACGTGGAACGCGGATAATGTCACTCTTTGACCCCGTGGAAAACATCCAGAGCGGAGCCTAGTCCTCACCGAGCACGGCAGTGAACCCGTGTGAAGCATCTAGTGCAAAATTCCTGGTTACGTGGAACACGGATAACGTCACTCTTTGACCCCATGGAAAACGTCCAGAGCGGATTCTGGTCCTCGCAGAGCACGGTAGTGAACCCGTGTGAAGCATCCAGAGCGGAGCCTAGTCCTCGCCGAGCACGGCAGTGAACCCGTGTGAAGTATCTAGTGCAAAATTCCTGGTTACGTGGAACACGGATAACGTCACCCTTTGACCCCGTGGAAAACGTCCAGAGCGGATCCTGGTCCTCGCAGAGCACGGCAGTGAACCCGTGTGAAGCATCCAGAGCGGAGCCTAGTCCTCGCCGAGCACGGCAGTGAACCCGTATGAAGCATCTAGTGCAAAATTCCTGGTTACGTGGAACGCAGATAACGTCACTCTTTGACCCTGCGGAAAACGCCCAGAGCGGAGCCTGGTCCTCGCCAAGCACGGCAGTGAACCCGTGTGAAGCATCCAGAGCAAACACCGGACTGTGGAGTCCTTAAAATCCACGGACTATGATGTCCTTAACCTCAACCGTGATGTCTTAAAACTAACGATCAACCACCCCGATTCCCTACGGATTCTGCCTTGGTTTAAGGGTACATCTCTTCACTCATTTGATACGTGGCGTTGTAATTCCTCAATGTCTTCAAAGAGGTGACGGGTCCCTGCAACCAAAACATCGGACTGTGGAGTCCCTAAATCCATGGACTATGAAGTCCTTAAACTTGACCGTGATGTCTTAAAACTAACATCGGACGGTGGAGTCCCTAAATCCACAGACTATGAGGTCCTTAACCTTGACCGCGATGTCTTTAAACTACGATGCCTTGGGAAACCCCTGACTCCGTGAAATACGGACAAGGGCGACCACATCCAACACTTGCAGGTCCTCACGACCTGTAAGGAAGAAAAACTCTCTTGTGAAGTCCTTACGACTCTCATGGGACAACCCGCTTAAGAATCCTCACGATTCTTAAGAAAAACTTACACCTATGGGATCCTCTCGACCCATGGGGAGAAAAAACTCTTTATGAGACCCTCGTGGCTCATAATGTGCAAAAGTCTTAGAAAGCAGATCTTAACCCTGAATCCTAAGCTATCGCTGCCCTGCAAGGAGATCAAGATAAATTGTCCGCAAACGCATTCAATGAAAGGGGACACACCATTGAGAAGAAAAATGTATCTTTTATTCATAAACCAAAATGGATACAAAGTACAATTCATGAAAGAAACAAAAAAGAAAGATACTCTCATTCATGAGTATGTACAAAAAAAAAAGGGGGAGAAAAAATACAAGTCCTCAAGCCGGCGGGCGGTGCAGTAATTTTACCAGCTCATCGTTCTGTTGCTGAGCCACGGCTTCATGACGCAAGATCTCCAGAAGACGAGCCTCCGCCCGAGCTTGCTGAGCTTGATACGAAGCAAGCCGAGCTTCAAGCTCTTTCTCGGTGGCTTTATGAGCCTCGACCCTCTCACGAGTGAACGTGGCAGCTTTATCGAGAGCCACCACCTCTTTTATGGACTCCTAGAGCACTCACCAGAGTTCGTATGCTTTGTTGGCCTTGGCTGTGAGGCTGGCCTGAAGCTCGCTCAGCGCCTTAGAAGCCAATTCCCTCTCCGAGAACTTGCGGCCAAGCCTCTTCTCGCATGACGTCATGTTAGCCGCACATCGTGCTATAAGACCCCGCAATTCCGCTTTTGCAACCACGGCTTCCGAGGAAAGGCGAGAACATTCAAGAGCGTGCAAACAAGCCTCCACCTTCCTACAGAACTCCACCCAGACCCGCACCACCTCCTCGCTATGATAGGTGGCGAGAAAAGGAAGAGAGCCGTTAGCTTCAGCGGCAAACGCTTCGGCCGTGGTCGCGCTACCAGCACGGAGCTCCTCGATGAAAGATGATAGGGAGACAAGGCTCAATTGGGCCAAGCGTTCTGAAGCCCGCAAAGCATAAGGGCCGGGCGGCATCACGATGCGCGATTCCAACGCCATGGAGACTGGCAGGGCTGTTCAAATTTGACAAATGATTAGTAAAATTCTTAAACACAGAACGAACGGGATTATAATAAAATGTCACTCACCGACAGTCATGCAAGTAGGAGCTGAAGGTTCCCCTGGCCCTTCAACGACCTCGACCTCATCATCAGCTTCCAAAGCTATAAGAGACATCAACGTCATTTCGCAAGATAGTAACAATGCTATGGTAAAAGAAAAAATGGCGAATGACACTAACTTTGCCCGGAGGAAAGGACAATACGCTGAGGGGAGATCGCTTGCGGAGCCGCCATCTCCAATAAACGCTGAAATGACTGTCGAGGCGACAGATCAGCGATAGTGGCCGGCAAACCGCGCAATTCTGGGAAAGATAAAAGAGTTTAGACTATGAAAGGGTGGCTAAATTAAAACGCAGAGGGTTACCTTCAACGCTCCTCCCATTCTGAGCCGGGGGGATAGCAGCTTCAACGGTCTCCGCCGTAACGTCAGGATTCAACAAAGGAAGAGTCGTCCCGACTACCTCTCTTCCAGCCTCTGAGCCGCCCTCAGTAAGGGTCATTGGGGCGGCGACCTCCAAAGAAGCTTCCCCCAAAGGAGCAAGCGCTCCCTGATCAAGAACCGCCACTGGAGGCTCTACCATGAGAGGAGCAGCCTCATCAGCCCCCTCCACATCAAGCAAGGCCTCATTGAGAATTCCGGCGGGCTTTAGCTTTAATGGGCCCGTAGAGAGCTCCCCCAGCGTCGAAGATTCTGCACGATTCGAATAAAAATAATGATACATATGCACGGGCATAAATAATCGGAAAGACTACAAAAGGAGCACAACGTACCTATGCGCAAAGAAGCCCTCAATATGGCTTCTTCAAGCCGCTGCTCCTTCTCAAGGAGGTGGGCTCGCCGGGGTTCAAGGGTAGACTCATGACCACCGGTCCATAAAGAAAGTGCGTCAGCTGCATCTTCTGAAGCGGCCTGCTTCAAAGCCCTCTCCCCCCATTCCTCCAAAGGACCGATAAATCACCGCCGAATCCACGAAGGGTCTTCGTAAAAGATTACAGCGGGATAGGACTTCTTCGGAACCCTGGCATTATGAGACACGTCTTTGGAACGCCGTATGGCCTCAGCCAACTGTGCGGCCTCCTCATCGGCCGAACTCGGGAAAGGAAGTCCAGCGTCTGACTCTTGCAGGGCCAACGGTTCGTCTTCAAGAGTAGGCTCAGACTCCGCCAAAGAATCGAGCAAATTGTTGGCCGCTTTCCTCCGCCGCTTAGACCCAGAGCCGGTCGCCGAGGATGACCGTTTCCTCCCTCGCGAAGCCTTAGGGCGGCGCTGACCCACATCGCCTACGATGCCCTCATCTTTATTACCCTCGCCCGGTGCCACGACCGATGATGACACTGTCATTGTCAATGCCACGGGGGGCGGTGCTGCCACAGGCGGTGGTGCTACTACTGGGGCCCTTCCACCTCGCGAGCGGGAACCCAGGGGCATACCAGCCGTTGGAGTAAGGTTTACCTCCGATTCTCCTGGGACGAGCGCAGTGCCGGTATCCCTTAGAAGGAAGCGGACCGGAGCCCTCGGTCGCAGCTTAGCTCCTGGAACCAGAGGAGGGGCATCGTGGCCAAGAAGCACCCTCCTTTCCTCAAGAATGATTGGGCTGACCCGATGAAGATACCAACCCGTAAACGCGCCCACGCACCGGGGCAGGTATTCAGCTTCAGGTACAATGAAGTGGGAGCCGGTGTTTAGCCTCATGAAATGATGAGCGGCATCGCGAACGGCATCGAGCGAAGGGATTGGGGCGACTATAAAAGCCTCGAAAGGAACACCCTGGTCGTATCCAAGTTGTCGGGCGAATCGATGCGGATTGTACCGCATGAAAAGAGCTGCACTGTCCTGGCGAAACACCAAGTAGCCCGGTCTAATTGTATACAAGTGCGCGGCCTCCCGGGGCTTCAAAGAAGGTGCGTTGTCTTTTGACAGATCCCAGAGTTGTAGAACTGGACCTGAGGGAGTAGACAAGACCCGATCATTAAAAATCATCCCGCCAGCGGCAGCGTAAGGAGAAATCAGCACCCGAATAGCCCCGAACTGAGTCGGGTCGGCGGCAGAAGCATCCACTAATCGCATAAGTCGTGGAAAGGGGTAGGCATCGTAAAATGAGGGCCTCTGATGCATGGCAAAAGCCCCCAACACGTGCATTTCGATCCAGGACGTGAAATAATGAAGCGAAAAGTTTATCACATCCACGCCAGGAGTAGAGGTATTAGCTGCGGTGCCCAACCCATGATAAAGATGCGCCAACGCCGGGATGCCGATAACCAACCGCGTCCCCTCAGCAATACGATGAGCCGGGTAGATAACCGAGGCTCTCATGAAGCGGCGATACATGGGGATAACGAACCAACTGAGCCAGACACTGACAAACCCCACGAAGAACGTCTCCTCATCCATACCGGGTGCTGCAATGGACTCAAAAGACATCGGCGACATGATGGGGATATAATATTGAGGTAGATCCGATTCAGTGGTCGGCAGCTTCTTCGGACCAAACCCAAAGGGGTCTTTAATGTTGGCGAACTTCGGAGCTGTCTTCGACACGACATCTTCGCGAAGGAAGCAGGTAATGAAACTCTTGAAAGTAACACCCTGCTCTTCGGATTCGGTGAATAATCGGTCGAAGATACCTAGCGCCTTGATTAAACTGGGACGCTTGTGGCGGACAGCATTCTCAGCAGACAGGCCGTCAACTGGGGCGGGCTCGGGTTCAAAAACATACTCGTCAGGAGGCAACAACTCCTCATACAGTGCACCCCAGATTGGCAGTCCCGAGATTTCATAAAATTCTGCCAGAGAAATCGAAACCTCGCGATCTCCTAAGATGAAAGTGTTAGTAGGGAGATTCCATTGATTCAAGAACGCCTTGACCCACCAGGCATGCGGGGACTTATAATGGAAGAGTGACGCGTATATTGCCTGATAAAGCCCGACTTTCTGCAGCCGCGCACGATGGGCAGAAAGAATATAGCGAGCCCAGAGAAGGTAGCCCGTAGGGTGTCGAGGAGTAAGCCCTATCTTATAAATTTGCCCCCACGGGTGGGCCTCACCCTGGCAGATACGCCGCCCCAAGATGTCTATGGCCGGGATCGGATGGTTCGGAATACCGGTCGTCGAAGGCTCGAGCCTCCCCGTTGGAGTCCAGTTGGGCATTTCCACAGCAAAAACCGTCCTCGGAGGATCCATCGGTAAGAATGGGAAAGTGGGCTCCGTCGGTGCCGCGCAAAGAAAACTCCGGCGACCCTGAATAATCTGACTATACCAAGATCCCCATTGAAGAAGGTTGGTACAGTTCGGGTCATGGGCCTGGATCATCACCATCGCTTCCTCATCAGATGGCGACCGAGGAAAAGCAGCCTCCGAGCGAGAAAAGGGAAAGCACAGAACAGAAGCCATCGCACCTGAAATCCAATAAAAGGAGACCGTTAAAAGCAAAGTCAGCGATATATATCCATGCATGAACATGAAGACTAGTTAAAGAAAGCAACCGCAGAGTTTTCTGGGACTATTGGCTACAAAACACATGGGCCCCACAGAATCCGGATGACGGCTCATTAATAATGAGACCAAATAGTTACAATAAAACAAAGGGAATATCCTCATTTAATAAAGAATGGTAACCCTACACATTCCCCCCAACAGGATCTGCCTCGGGCTCTACAATGGATCCAACAAGATCAAAGGAATTAAATTCCCACAGAAGACATCATTACAAAGCTCCTGTTGCATTAATTGCAGAAGGACAACCTCGGGTCAAGAGACCCCAAGAAGCCTCCGTGTGAAGAAACTGAGTTCTTCATTGGAATTAAATTCCTTATTAAGAGAAGGGAATTAAATTCCCAGAAACATTTTTGGATGGAATTAAGTTCCATGGAGTTGAAACGCCATCATCATCTCCCCAAAGATCATCTAAACCCTAAGAGATCTACAATCCGAAGGTTAGGTGGTTTCCTGTTCTTATGGAAAAACTTGAAGAAAAATGGGTTCCTTGTTAAAAAAGAGTAAAAACCCTTGTTTTGGATTTAAAATCCAAAGGAATGTGGAAGTTCGCTGTTTGTCCAAGAACATCACCTGAGGAGGAAGAGTCCTTTTAAATAGAGTTAAACTCTGAAAATGTTTCAAGGCAGAGAACTAAGCTCTGGAAGAAAAGAATTAAATTCTCAGAAAAAGTTTGCAAGGAAGAAGATGAACAAAGTGGAGGCGTCTCTGAAATGACCCCAGTATTTATGGGGGGTGATGGAAACGTTTCATCTTCCCAAATCCCTAAAGGAATCCAACGGTCGCAAAAGGTGACAGCGTTGCACTCACGTGCGGACACGTGAGAACAATGCTGTGGGGGCATTTATTTCCTGATTTAAAATCATGAAAGCCCACGGAAGAGGCTTCAGAAAAGGGTCACGTGCTTACACGTGACCAGCAGTCACGTGTTGGCACGTGACATCTAAAAGCATCGGCAAGGCGAATTCAGCTTCCCGACTGCATCAAGAAAAAGGGCTTCAGAAAGGGTCACGTGCTCCCACGTGACCAGGGTCACGTGTTGGCACGTGACATTTGAAAGCGGCTTCAAAAGTAAACCGGTTCCCTGATCAAATCAAGGAAAAGGCTTCAGAAGAGGTCACGTGCTCCCACGTGACCAGGGTCACGTGTTGGCACGTGATACTCAAAAGCAGCAGACTTGTTCTCCGGTTAAATCAAGAAAAAGAGTCCAGACCCTCTGCTCACACGTGACCAGGGGTCACGTGATGGCACGTGACGGTTAAGCAGCAACCAGAAGACAGAGCGCAAAAAGAAAGAAGAAGGCTCGTTCCAAGGGGGTCACGTGCCCACACGTGACCAAGGGTCACGTGGCCACACGTGACCGACTTCAAAGCCCATTTGTTAACAGAATTAAATTCTGAGAAAAGACCTCTCAAATCTTTCCAAAAGCAACCGATTGAATTAAATATGATTAAATATCATCTATCTATGGGAAAATCTCGAATTTGGAAAGATTTCCCCGTAAAATCTAACCAAAATAACAGAGGAGAATCTCTGGATTTAAAATCCAATGGTGAGTAAAATTCACCTAATAATCCAAAGGTCCAAAACGAATGATGGATACAAATCAAATCTCCTAATAAAAGATCCACCAAAACTAATTGACCCGGCTGCTTCTCCTATAAATAGGAGCCAAGAGACACACAAGAAAATATATATGCAGAGGGAAGAAAAGAGAGAGAGCCTTGATACTTTAGAGGAATTTGGATCTTCTGCAAAAGAAAACCCTAGGTAAGAAAGGGAAGGTTTCATTGAAAGAAAAGAGAATTTAATTCTCAACAGAGTTTAACTCTGATATAAAACAGAAGGACATATTTCTTCTCTCTTTGATGGAGGATCTGTAAAGTGCACATCTCCCCTTGAGTTGAGAATTTAATTCTCAATGGGTTGAGATCCTGCCATGCAGATCCAAAGCATAGAGAGGGAATGGAAGCACGAGAATTTAATTCTCACAGAACTATAGGAATTTAATTCCTTCAAAATAAAATTAGGGTTTGACCCTATGTTATGGGAATTTAATTCCTTCAGAATGAAAAGAATTAGGGTTTAACCCTAGTTAAGAACTTAGTTCTGTTAAAACAACAAGAATTTAATTCCCTTAATTTTATTCCCCAGAATAATTCTCTAACAGAGAGTGGGGGTTTAATTCCTTAAAGCTTTTATTAGGGTTTAACCCTATTCAGTTCTTCACATATATGAGGAATTTAATTCCTACAGAAAATTCAGAGTTCAACTCTTCAAAAGGAACTAGGAAATTATTGTTAGGGTTCAACCCTACGAGGAATTTAATTTCTGAAAGGGATTAACAGATCTTCTAAACAACTACAGAAAAGCAGGGTCACGTGTCACCACGTGACCCCCCCAAAGGATCTACAGAAAGCCCTTTGAGGCAGTGCATCACGTGCTCCACGTGACCCCCGAAACACAGAAAGAAAAAGCAAAAGAAATAAAGACCTTGGGCGCTCTCACGTGCTCCTACGTGACCCCTTGGCTGATGCTTTAACAATCAGCGCACTAATCCTCCTCACGTGGCGGCACGTGATGCTCCAAAGAAAACATAAAAAGTGTTTAACGCTTACTTACAGAACGAAGAAAAGGAGATCTGGCTCCACATTTAGGGCGCCCTCACGTGTCACCACGTGACCCCTAATGAGCATTCTAACAGACAAGAGCGAGGGCCTTCATCACGTGCTCACACGTGATGGCCGCCAGAATTAAAAGAGTTAAACACTGATCTGCAGAATAAAATAAAGGGAATCAGGGCGCTCTCACGTGTCCACACGTGACCCCTCTCTCCTTAGTGTTTAACACTAATCTGAAGACTTTGTCCTCGGTGTTTAACACTGATTTTCTTAGTGTTTAACACTAATTTGGAAAACTCTATTGGCAGTGTTTAACACTGATTTGCTTAGTGTTTAACACTAATTTGGAAACTCTGTTCCCAGTGTTTAACACTGATTATCTTTTAGTGTTTAACACTAACTTGCTAATCTTATTCCCAGTGTTCAACACTGTTGGTCTTTAGTGTTTAACACTAGCTTTAGCCCAATTGGCTAAGTTTCTAGAGGCAAAGCCCCTCCTTCAATGGACCAACAGAGGGCCAATATTTCAGACATAATTGGACTTAGCCCAAACTGGCCATAAGTCATCAAATCATCTTGAACTGAGCACATCTGCTTTTTCAACCAACTCATTGGTTTAGGGTACATCTCTGAACTCCTCTGATATTTGTCGTTGTAATCCTTCAACGTCTTCAGAGAGGTGACGGGTCCCGACAACCACACATCAACACGGACTGTGGGGTCCTTAAACTCATGGACTTATGCGTGCCTAAACCAAGATACGGACTGTGGGGTCCTTAAACCCGCGGACTTATGCGTCCTTAAACTAACGGACTAATGCGTCCTTAAACACGCCCATATGGACTGTGGGGTCCTTAAACCCATGGACTTATACGTCCTTAAACTACTAATGGACCACCATGTCCCT
The DNA here is from genome assembly GCA_030015575.1 of Agapanthus africanus. Taxonomy (NCBI): domain Eukaryota; kingdom Viridiplantae; phylum Streptophyta; class Magnoliopsida; order Asparagales; family Amaryllidaceae; genus Agapanthus; species Agapanthus africanus. Next base: position 886,613,842 of record JASDDO010000024.1, on the reverse strand, counting down.
AAACTGGTATTGGACCACCATGTCCCTAAACTGGTATTGGACCACCATGTCCCTAAACTGGAACAATAGAGCCCCAAATGCTCTTTTGTCGGATCTAAACGATCCTGTTTAAGTTGATCTTAGCCTCAAATATGGCTAACGTATCCTTAAACCTTCGAACAGACTTTAGTTCCAAATTGGACTATAAATCCCCAGATCAACTTTGGTTCAAGGGTACATCTCTGAACTCCTCTGACATCTGTCGTTGTAATCCTTCAACGTCGTCAGAGAGGTGACGGGTCCCGACGGCCATACATGCAATGGACCACCATGTCCCTAAACCGGAACAATCGAGCCCCCAAACGCTCTTTTGTCGGATCTAAACGATCCCGTTAAGTTGATCTTAGTCTCAGGTTAGACTAACGTATCCTTAACAAACGTTTGAGTGGATCTTAGCCTTAAATATGGCTAACGTATCCTCAAACCAAACCCCCAAACCCAAATCTAAGATAATACGGATTTGGACTAGTCCACGCCCTACGGGCGACGACATAACTCAGTCTCCGTAAACAATCCACGGGCAACAAAACACAAAATAAACACCCACGACACGAAGTGACCATCTGGAGAAGGAGAAAGTTGTTACCGCGACGCGGTAGCGTAATTAACTGCAGGGGCTTGCGCCTGCAGGGAAGAGCGTCCCCACAATCAAAAAACCCCTCAAGCGAGGGGGAATCTGATGAAGTCTGCTACATCGGACGCATCCGTTCAGACCTTCGATACACGGTGCCATAAATCAACTTGGCATCTTCGGAGAGGTGGACGGATAGCACCAATTAGTATCTGCCCCGAACCTCAGACGAGACGTCCCGCGTCTCGGCCGCCGTCCGGAGGGGAACACCACCATCACCCCATCACCTTCCTCATCGTCTCCCCAGCAACCCTAGACCAACACCACCACACCCTCTTCTCTCCTCTGCTCTTTCCCCGATCACACTAACCCTCATGGCCAACCACTTCTTCGACTTCATCATCGGCTTCCCCGTCACCTCGCCGCCACCATCTCTGTTGTCATCACTTACCCCCAGAACACCAGCAAACCCCGGCCATCACCTTCTTTATCTTCTTTTCTTCTTCTTTCTTTTATTCTCTTTTTCCGATCGACTCGCCGGAGTTGCGCACGTCGTCGACGATCCAGACGACACAGTCACCGTCGTCATCTAGCCCAGTTATCATGTCACGCAGCTACTCAGCCAGGTCAAGTCCTGCGTGCGTAAGTTTTGCGTCATGACTTTATTTCAGCGTCGGAACTTGATATCCATATTTCGACGTAAGATTCGACCAGGCAAGTTTTAAACTTGCAACATGTTACTTTATTTATATTTATATGATTGGTGATAGTATACGTTTTAATATTCAGCAAGTATGACCAAGTTATAGTTTTATAGTAACCTTCAGTATCCGTATCAATAATGGTTTATTTAGTTGCATGCCCGATCATCGCAATATTATCATACTACTATATCAGTTCAGTAATCTTTATCTAGATTGCTATACACCTGGTAACATATGTACAACGGTTATTACAGATAGATACATATGCATCCTGGCATTAGTTATGTTTACCGTGTTTAGATATTGAATACAGTTTTATATTTGGTGTCTATTTTGGTTAAAATATATTGCATGACATGTTCACGACACACTACCAGACTTGTTACTTGGATCTTTTACTAATGCCGATAAACCTGACTTGTTGTCCCGACGGACGTGACTTGTTGTCTACATAGATAAGACCCGTACCTGCTTGATCCTGTGTTGGTATCATTAATTCCTAACTTGAACACAAAACGTGGGGTGTAAGGGGAATTCAATAATGAAACCTGACTTGTAACTCAACAGTTCGATACTCCAGATACTGATAAGTCTTTACGGGCTTGGCCGACCCCGGAATGATGATGCTGACATCATTCATCTGTACATGTTACCTGTTTACTGCTTAGACGCACGTCTCGGATTCAGCCCGAGAATCTTGACCGTGGTCCCGGGCACACACGGGATACTATTGAGTTACATCGATGATTTCATTAAATTGATTTCAAAGACTTGTAGAATAGATAATCTAGAGGCACAGACACTAGGATACACATCACATACCTATATCTTACTGTTTTACACCTGTGTTTATTATTTACATTCATATTTAATCATAGCATCCTATCCTGGCTATTACTATTATTTTGATATTATGACGCACTGACGTCTGGGTTTTGCATGGCCCATTTCATCTGACATTATCGCAGGTAGATCAGGAGCACTTTAGCAAGCAAGTCGAGCAATAAGGAGCTAGATGTTTAGTTTAGAGATGCTTAGTTTCTTTTATTTCCGTATTTTTATTTTATCAATGTGAGCCCATAAGGGACATGATTCAGAGATTGCTTTTATTTGGATCTTGATTCGTTTCCGCTATACGCATTTCTTAATTTTATTTATTGTGGCAGATGGACATGTGTTAGCTAGATTTTATTTTACTATACTTGATATCACCTTGACAGCCGTAATGTGACTATGGAGGGATTATTCCTAGCCATATGTAGCATGGTTGGCTCTGTCGCGTGCCGTATTTACGTATTTTAGGAAGCGGGGCGTGACAGAGTTTGTTTAGTATCAGAGCCATAGGATTTATAGTTAGTTGGGATTGGTTGTTTTATAGTTGGGTTTTGAACCCAATACACTAACCAGGAAACCCGGAATTAGGAACATGTCCTGTAACATTACTATCTTGCCAGTCTTGAATCTACAGCTATCAATATCTTGTTTATTGAATCATATTTACCGTTACTAATCCCCTTCAGTGTCTTGGCTTTAGAATCATAGCGGATAAAGATTTGCGGTCATAATAAAGGCGTGTCGAAAACGTCGCATTGCTTGGAGTTGTACGTGGCATGCTTGAAAACCAAAAGCGGCAAACTGAGCTAATTCAGCAACAGGCCGAGGCTTTCCAGGAGAGTCTACGGACGGTCCAATAGTATGTAGTTGTAGCAGCACCCAGACCAAAACAGCGTGAGGGCACCATGGCGGACTTTCTAAAGCTCGGTCCATCCACATTTACAGGACTGGAGGAGACATTGCCAGCGGAGCAGTGGCTAGTTGATACAGAGAACCTGCTCATTGCCGCGCAGAATCCAGATGAGAAAAGAGTGGATGTTGTACGCATCCAATTGGTAGATTACGCTCGCAAGTGGTGGTTAGTAAAGGAGACCTGTCTGACCAAGCCGATCAGTTGGGCAACTTTTTCGTGTAGCTTCTTGGAGAAGTTCTTTCCGCAATTTGCTCGGGAAGAAATAGAAGAGAAGTTCATTAGTTTGAAGCAGAATGGCGGATCCGTTGATACACATGCGGCTGAGTGGATCTGGCTCAGTCGATTTGCGGGCCCCTTAGTTGCTAATGAAGCTGATAGGACAAGGCAGTTTATGCGTAGCTTGGATATAGAGATTCAGAGACACATCATATATCTGAGATTAACCATCTTCTTCCAAGTTCTCAAGACAGAGCCAGGGAGCAACAGAGTTTATCGGTGAAAGTAAAGGGTAATCTACAGCAAGAAGTTGTAGTGCAGAAGCCAGCGTTTATGCCAAACAGAGCTCCTGTACGCAGCAGCATTCTGGTAAACAAGCGAAGCACTGTACCCATGAAGAATCCTGGTGTATCCGATCAGAAAAGAAGTGTGATTTTGTGACTTTTGCCATCTACCCGAACACCTACAGAAGGACCGTTGAAGGAAGCTCGGACTCTGTCTAGTTTGTGGATCAGCTGACCATACCATCGGTATTTGCCCTTCAAAGCTACGATTGAGAGACGATATTCAGAAACCACCACAGAAGCAGATTCATGTGTAGAAGCTGATCGCTCAGAGGCCTAATCAAGCACAGGCCTTCACCTTGATGGCTAAGGAGGCCAAGGCGTCAGATGATGTTGTTTCAGGTATCCTACTCGTTTATAATTTTCCCGCACTGGCATTATTCGATTCAGGTGCATCTCATTGCTTCATGTTGTCTAAGTTTATTAGTGTACACTCTATTCCATACACGCCCCTGTCTAGTTGCTGGGACATACACACTAGGAATGGGAGAATTGTATCCAGTAGTGAGTGCAAGGGTTGTTCGATTGTTATTTGCGGACGGGAGTTATTCACGGATTTCTTGGTGATTGATATCAGTAACTATGATGTTGACTTGGGAATGGATTTTCTTGGCACTTTCCACGCTCACATTGATTGTAGGGCAAAAAAAGTGATTTTCCAGATCCCCGGACATCTGGAGTTCATATTTTTGGGAGGTAGCAGATCTGTCGGGCCATTCTAATGTAGGGTTAGGCCGACTAATGCCGTTTTTTCGTCGATGGAAGTAACAAGGAAGAAGCACCAGCGGTAGTTCGGGACTTTATGGATGTATTCGAGGATATCTCGGGTTTACCGCCGAAACGAGATATGGAGTTCGCGATTGATCTTATCTCTGGAGCAGCGCCGATTTCAAAGGCTTATTATCCAATCGCACCGGTGGAACTGGAAGAGGTAAAGAAACAAGTTACCGAATTACTAGAGAAGGGTTGGATTCACGGCAGCAGTTCACCCTGGGGAGCTCCTGTTCTTCTAGTAAAAAAAAGGATGGCACGCGGAGGATGCGCATTAATTATCGAGAATTAAATCGAGTGACTATTAAGAATAAGTATCCAATCTCTCGCATTGGCGAATTATTCGATCAACTCAGTAGCCCGAGAGTATTCTCGAAATTAGATTTATGATCTGGGAATCATCAAGTTCGGATGAAATCAGAAGATATTTATAAGACAACGTTCCGAACTCGAGATAGGCATTACGAGTACTTAGCGATGCCATTTGGAGTTGCTAATGCACCGGCAATATTTATGTACTTGATGAACTGAATCTTTTCACCATATTTGGACCAGTTCATAGTGGTGTTTATTGGTGATATTCTAGTCTATTCGAGAAGCAAAGAAGAGCATGCAAAACACTTGAGAATTGCACTGCAAACGTTGAGACAAAAAAAGTTATATGCTAAGATGAGCAAGTGTGAGTTTTGGCTCGAAAAGGTGAAGTTCTTGGGTCGTGTCATATCCGGAGATGGAATTGCCGTTGATCCTGAAAAGATTGCAGCTGTTCATGATTGACCAATTCCAAAGAACGTAGGGGAGATCAGAAGTTTTTTTGGGCTTGCCGGATACTATAGAAGGTTTGTGGAGAATTTCGCTCGAATAGCAGAACCATTGACCATGCTAATACGAAAGGAGATACCGTTCATATGGACCGAGAAATGTGCGTCAGCTTTTGAAGCGTTGAAACAAAGATTGACCACCGCTCCTATTATGACAGTGCTAGACGGTTCTGGAGGGATAGTTATTCACAGCGACGTATCTGGGAAAGGCTTAAGATGCGTTCTAATGCAACATGGGAAGGTTATAGTTTATGCATCGAAACAATTGAAAACCCATGAGAAGAACTACCTAACTTATGATCTGGAGTTAGCAGCAGTGATTTTCACTCTGAAGATTTGGAGACACTACTTATTGGGCGAAATGGTAGAAGTATTTACCGATCACAAAAGCCTAAAGTACGTGTTCACACAGAAAGAGCTCAACATGAGGCAGCGTAGATGGTTATAGCTGATGGCTGATTATGATCTTGATCTAAAATACCATCCAGGAAAAGTTAATGTAGTGCCGGATGCTCTAAGTCGGTTACCAGCGATACGGATGTTGACTGCACAGAAGGAGATTATAGCTGATCTTCAGAAATTCGAATTAGAGATTGTACTACTAAATTCTTCGGGACAGTTGATATAATTGCAAGTATAGCCATTCTTGATCGATAACATTAAAGCAGCAAAGTCGCATGATCCAAGATTGCAAAAGTTTCGAGAACAAGTAGAAGTGGGATTTCGAATAGATTTGTTGATTCATGAAGATTGTTCGTTACGATATGGGAGCCGTTTATGTGTTCCTAAAGGAGATGATCGTGAAGTAGTCTTGAAGGAGGCTCATAGTTCCACGTATTCAGTACACCCGGGAGGCACAAAGATGTACAGAGATCCACGACAACATTTTTGGTGGGAAAGCATGAAAAGGAATATTGCTCGCTACGTATCGAAGTGCTTGGTGTGTCAGCAAGTCAATGGTGAACATCAAAGGGTAGCTGATTTGTTGCAACCATTTCCGATTCCTCAATGGAAGTGGGAACGTATAACCATGGACTTTGTGACAGTTTTACCACGGAGTCCAAAGGGCAATAATGCGGTTTGGGTCATTATTGATCGATTGACCAAGGCAGCTCATTTTATACCTTTTCGAGTTGGTCAGTCGACGGAGGCTTTGGCAGAGAGGTACATGCAGGAGATTGTGAGATTGCATGGAGTACCCATGAGTATTGTTTCGGATCATGACAGTCGATTTCTATCACACTTTTGGAGGAGTCTACAGAAAAGTTTGGGAACTATCTTGAAGTTTAGCACAGCCTATCATCCTCAGACAGATGGTCAGTCTAAAAGAACGATCCAAACTCTTGAAGATATGTTGAGAGCATGAATGTTAGACTTCAAGGGTTCATGGAAGGATCGTTTGTACTTAGTGGAGTTTTCATATGATAACAGTGTTCAGGCGACTATACAGATGGCTCCATTCAAAACATTATACGGTCGTAAGTGTCGCTCTCCTGTTTGTTGGGACGATGTTGGAGAAAAAAGATTATTGGGACCAGATATTATTGTGCAAACGGTGGAGAAAGTTAATGTGATCCGAAATCATATGAAAGTGGTACAAGATCGGCAGAAAAGTTGGGCCGATATTAGAAGAAGACCTCTGGAGTTCGCAGCTGGTGATCTTGTATTCTTGAAGATATCACCGACCAGAGGAGTGATCCGATTTGGTAGTCGAGACAAGCTTAGTTCTCGATTCGTAGGGCCTTTTAATATCCTCGAGCGTGTTAGAAATGTTGCTTATCGATTGGCTTTACCACTATCTTTGGCGGGTGTTCATGACGTGTTTCATGTATCTTAACTCCGCATGTATGTTCGAGATGAGACACACGTCATAGATCACTCAGAACTGACAGTAAAGGAAGATTTAACGTATGAAGAGCGACCAATGGCAATTGTGGATTGACGAGAAAAAGTCCTTAAGAATAAAGTTATCTGTAACACCCGAGCCCAATAATACTATTTCTGTTACTGGTTGAGTGTTTGGCATTGCTCATTTCATTTATCTTGCTTGTTTGGTTCTTATTGCACAATTTTAACCGGCTAAGTCATTCTGCATATAACAAATTTTAGCACCTAAAATAAAATTGAAAATATTCTTCTTGGCCTACTTGACACCCTTAGCCTCGTGGTAGCGTCCGTGCATTGTATTCTCGTCCCGTTCAGTGAAACGGGCGAGTTTGGATGGCTACGTGCACGTGCGTGTGTCCGTTTTGGGAGTATGCTTTTTAATCATAAAACATTTCATTTTAAAATTTGGAACCCGCCTAAAATCCTATTATTTGAATTTCGAATTTTTGGACCCAACCCGGGCGCAATTTGGAAATATTTCATTTGGCGCCAAAATCCTAAATTTTAATATTATTAAAACCATCGCATATATTTTTCTAACTAACCTGATATCTTACTGTTCATTACCTATCTTTTAAATCTTTAAGTTAACCATATAATATTTTTACAATCTTTATATCTTTCTTAATTTATTCTCTCAGCCAATCGCAACCTCCCCTTTAACCCCGTGGGCCCCACTTTCTCTCTCTCTCTCTCTCCACTTTTTCCTCTCTCCCTCTCCCTCATATATTCTCTCGTACTTCTCTTTATCATTTTTCTCTTCTTGCTTCATGTCTCGTTTCTCATTTCTTTTAACTGTTCTTTTTTTGCCGGAATTCCGTCGTGCCGGTGACGTTTCTCGACGTTCCAGCGAGATACCCCGACCCGTGTGGTTCCTTTGTTCGTCGTTTGGGTTCATTCCGTGAACCGTGCGCCGTCGCGAGTTTTCCCCGCCGACGGTTAACGTTCCGTTTTCCCGATTCGCGACCCATCGAGGCAAGTTAATCTTGCTACATGCTATATACTTTTATAATCTTCATTTTATAATATTATACATTTGAAAATCTTATAGTTTACATATGAAATGTCGTTGAAAAATCGGATATGACAAATCTGAAATTTACTGTACACCTTATCTTATAAAATTCATTATAAATCATAGAAAAATCATTAGTATACGTTCTTTAGTTCGTTACGAAGCTAATTCAGAATACTATAACTCTATGAAATATTTACTTGCAAAATAAATTGTTTAAATAACGTAAAATGCAAATGAAAATGCCTTTAAACTGCTGTCCAGGGAAATTCCAGCAGCAAACTTTCAAGTTTGAATATTCATAACTTTTTGTAGGGATAACCTGAGATGCTTATACTTATAAAACTGAAAACCTTATTGAATTATCTTTGTTTTGGTATAAGATACGTCTCTTTTGGAGAACGTTTGTTATTTTTAAGCTATTTTACAAATTAGGGTGACGCTGAATTTCTGAACGGAACCTTCTTGTGCATGGTTAATCAATACAGCTTTTATAGTTACTAATCGCCTGAATATGCTATCCATATTAATATTATTATATAAATATTTATATCACATATTGCTTAGTTGTACATCCCACACTACCATTTTATAGTTTTATAACTCTTCGGATACCCGTTTGCATCCATCGCATTTAAGATAAATATAATTGCATCCATAGATCACATTACTACATAATAATGTGATATTAATACTCCATGTTTAATAAATTGCATCCTAATTAATATTGGAACTATAAATGTAACCCTAATCGATAACTGTGCATCCATATCCTTAAAATTATATCTATTTGCCTATCATATTACATGTTCCAGTTTATTGTTATAATAGTACTCATGCTTGTTTATTTATACACATGTTTATGATAGTTTGATTATGAGCACCCACATGACATCTTGTGCTCCTGACATGACCTGTTACACTTCCTACTTGACATATATGGTACCGTACACTCTTGACATGACATGACACCTTTATACATTACCTGACCTGTTACCTGATCTCATGCCTAATGCCGACAAACCTGACCATTCCTGCTGTCTATCCAGACAGACCTACTCTTACCGGATTTTGTGTTGGCATTAGTCCTTGACTACTGAATACCTGACCTGACATACATAGCTTGGGGGTATGGGGAAATCAAAGATGAACCTGACTTGTAACTCGACAGTTCACTACCGTTCGAGTGTACACATTCCTATTCTGTGCCTAACGGCATGTCTCGGTTTCAGCCGAGAATATTGTGGCCGTGATCCCGGGTATGTACGGGGTAATACCGAGTGTACACTTTCCCATTCTGTGCCTAACGGCATGTCTCGGTTTCAGCCGAGAATATTGTGGCCGTGGTCCCGGGTATGTACGGGATACTAACACTTTCCCATTCTGTGCCTAACGGCATGTCTCGGTTTCAGCCGAGAATATTGTGGCCGTGGTCCCGGGTATGTACGGGATACTAACACCTTCCTATTCTGTGCCTAACGGCATGTCTCGGCTGCCGCCGAGAATATTGTGGCCGTGGTCCCGGGTATGTACGGGATACTATTGGGTTACATCGACGATTCATCAATTGATTTCAAAGACTATAGAGTAGAAAACCTGATAGGACAGTTTAGTCACCATTGCACATTACCCTGCTTGTTATTTCTTAGTACTGCTTTATTCATGTTCATATTTGCATTGCTTATCACCATGTTTATACTATATACTTGATGTCATGACGCGCTGACGTCTGGGTTTTGCATGGCCCAGATTCTTTACCACTGTCGCCGACCGTGCAGGAGTACTTCAGCCAGCAGGCTGATTTGAGTTCTATAGTGGTTAGTTTGTTTATTGCATTTTATTTCCAGGTGCGATCCCGCATTATGGGACGTACCTTTCTATGATTATATTAGATCATTTGCTTCCGCACTTTATTGTTTATTGACTCTCGTTATTATGGATTTGGACATGTGCTAGATTAGTTTATTTATCTTGTTCTTGATAACCTTACAACCGTAATGTGACTGTGGATGGATACTTCCTACCCACAGGTAGCATGGTTGGCTATGTCACGTGCCCAATCTTGCGTACTCTGGGAAGCGGGGCGTGACATGGTTCTTTTGGTATCAGAGCCATAGGTTAATTGGGTTAATTCTTTGTAGTTGGGTATTGCACCCGATACACGAATCAGAATGCCCGTGATTAGGAAACATGTCCTGCCACCTTGACCGTTTTACCATTCTTGAATCACATTCTTCCGGATTATATCTTTTACGACGTGCAAACTTACTTTGCATTGTCAACTCGAAAACCTGATTTCTTGTTATCCCTAGGACTTGGGCGACTTGGGTGGAGTTAAGTAATTGCGGCTATGATACCGCGGCATAGCTACAATGCAGTACTCTATTTAAGTATCTTGGAGTTCTAGCCTTGATCCACATTCAGAATCTATCATCATGCTAATGTTGGGTGTTTTGAGTTCAGGATTATGACAGGTAAGAAGTTGAATACTTAACAGAGGCGTGTGAACGAAGCCGCCATGCTTGGAGTGATAAGAGGAATGCTGGAAATCAAAGAGACAGACTGAGCTGATCCAGCAATAGCAGATTCGTTTCAGGAAGGTTTGCAGATCGTTCAGCAGTCTGTAAACAATGATGGAACTAGACCAGTCGAACGAGTAGGGACTGTAGCAGATTTCAGACTTTTGGGTCCGTCTACTTTCACTGGTCTGGAGGAGCCGTTGCCAGCCGAGCAGTGGCTAGTGACACGGAGAATTTGTTGATTGCGGCACAGATTCCAGAAGACAAAGGAGTTGATGTAGTGCGCATTCAACTAGTGGATTACGCCCGAGAGTGGTGGCTTGTGGAGGAGAACCGCTTGCCCCAGGCCAAGCAGTGGGCGGATTTCTCTAAGAGTTTACTGGAGAAGTCCTTCCGCGGACTGCGCGGAGGAAATGGAAGAGAAGTTCATCGGACTAAGGCAGAATGGAGCAACCGTGGACGTGCATGCAGCAGAATGGACGAGACTCAGTAGTCTTGCTGGACCTTTCGTGGCCAACAATGTAGACAGCAGTTGCGGTAAGGAAGCAGTTCTGTCGGGCCAGTCGAGTTTAGGGCTAGGCCGACAAACAGTGCTCTTGCAGCTATGGAAGTTGATAGTAATGAAGAGCCGGCAGTTGTTCGCGATTTTATGGACGTATTTGAAGATATATCGGGCTTACCGCCGAAGCGAGATGTGGAGTTCGCGATTGACCTTATTCCTGGTGCAGCGCCAGTTTCAAAATCTTATTATCCGATGGCACCGGTGGAATTGGAAGAAGTTAAGAAACAAGTTGGTGAATTACTCGAGAAGGGTTAGATTCGAAGTAGCAACTCACCTTGGGGAGCCCCAGTTCTTTTAGTAAAGGAGAAGGACGGCACGAGAAGGATGTGCATTGATTATCGAGAGTTGAACCGGGTGACTATTAAGAACAAGTACCCGATCCCTCGCATTGGAGAACTTGTTGAGCAGCTTAGTGGCGCGAGGGTATTCTCGAAACTGGATTTACGATCAGGATATCATCAGGTCCGAGTGAGAGCAGAAGACATTTGCAAGACGGCGTTTCGGACTCGGTATGGACATTTCGAGTATCTAGTGATGCCCTTCGGAGTGACTAATGCGCCGGCAATATTCATGGATTTGATGAACAGGATCTTTTCACCATTCTTGGACCAGTTTATTGTGGTATTCATTGACGATATTCTGGTATACTCGAAGAGTCCGGAGGAGCCTGCTGAGCATTTAAGGATCGCACTGCAGACGCTGAGGCAAGAGAAGTTATTCGCGAAGATGAGTAAGTGCGAATTCTAGCTGGAAGAAGTGAAGTTTCTGGGGCATGTTGTGTCGGGCGATGGAATCGCCGTCGATCCCAAAAAGATTGCAGCAGTTCGAGATTGGCCTATTCCAAGGAATGTAGCTGAGATAAGAAGTTTCCTTGGATTAGCCGGATAATACAGGAGATTTGTGGAGAACTTCGCTCGTTTGGCAGAACCGTTGACCAAGCTTACGCGCAAGGAGGTACCTTTTGTATGGACGGATAAGTGTGCGTTGGCTTTTGAGACGTTGAAGCAGAAGTTGATAACCGCCCCTATCCTGACCGTACCAGACAATTCCGGAGGACTAGTGATTCATAGCGACGCATCTGGGAAAGGATTGGGATGTGTTTGGATGCAGCATGGGAAGGTTATAGCATACGCATCGAGACAGTTGAAGACCCATGAGAAGAATTATCCAACTCATGACTTGGAGCGTGCGGCTATGATTTTCGCTTTGAAGATTTGGAGACACTACCTTTTGGGGGAAAGAGTCGAAGTTTTTACAGATCATAAGAGCTTGAAGTATGTGTTTACACAGAAGGAGCTTAACATGAGGCAGCGTAGATGGTTGGAGCTGATGGCTGACTACGATCTTGATCTTAAGTACCATCCGGAGAAGGTTAATGTTGTGCCGGATGCGCTTAGTCGGTTACCAGCAATTCAGGTGTTAACTACACAGGGGGAGATCATTGCAGATTTTCGAAGATTTGACTTGGAAGTTGTGCTACCACATTCTACGGGACAGTTGATGCAGTTGCAAGTACAGTTGTCCTTGGTTGAGAAGATTAAAGCGGCACAATCGCAGGATCCTAGACTGCAGAAGTTTCGAGAGCGGGTTGAGGCTGGACTACGAACAGATTTACTGGTCTACGAAGATGGTTCGTTGAGGTATGGTAGCCGTTTGTGTGTGCCAAAGGGGGATGTTCGTGAAGAGCTTATGAAGGAGGCACACAGTTCAGCTTATTCTATACATCCAGGAGGTACAAAGATGTACCGAGATATTCGACAGCATTTCTGGTGGGAAGGCATGAAACGGGAGATTGCTCGCTTCGTGGCTAAGTGCTTGGTATGTCAGCAAGTCAAGGCTGAACACCAAAGGGTTGCTAGTTTGTTGCAACCACTTCCGATTCCTCGGTGGAAGTGGGAACATATAACCATGGATTTCGTGACGGCTTTACCGCGAAGTCCAAATGGCAACAATGCAGTATGGGTGATTGTCGATCGATTGACCAAGGCAGCTCACTTTATTCCTTTCCAGGTTGGTCAATCAACGGAGACTTTGGCAGAGCGGTACATGCAGAAGATTGTAAGATTGCATGGCGTACCGGTGAGCATCGTGTCCGATCGGGACACTCGGTTCTTATCACACTTCTGGAGGAGTTTACAGGAAAGTTTGGGGACTCGATTGAAGTTTAGCACAGCTTATCATCCTCAAACTGATGGTCAGTCGGAGAGAACGATCCAAACTCTTGATGATATGTTGAGAGCATGCATGTTGGACTTCAAGGGTTCGTGGGAGGATCATCTACACTTGGTGGAGTTTTCTTACAACAACAGTTTTCAGGCAACTACCCAGATGGCTCCGTTTGAAGCTTTGTATGGTCGTAAATGTCGTTCACCTATTTGTTGGGATGATGTCGGTGAACGAAAATTGTTGGGACCAGATTTGGTGATGCAGACAGTTGAGAAGGTTAACACTATCAGAAATCATATGAAGGCAGCACAAGACAGACAGAAGAGTTGGGCTGACACATCGAGAAGACCTCTAGAATTCACCGTGGGTGATTTGGTGTTCTTGAAGATATCACCGACTAGGGGGGTGATTTGTTTTGGAAGGCGAGGAAAGCTCAGTCCTCGGTTCGTTGGACCCTTGAGATCGTGGAGCGTGTTGGTGAGGTAGCATATCGTTTGGCGTTACCATGGTCCTTGGCAAATGTGCATGATATGTTTCACGTATCTCAACTCCGTAAGTATGTTCGAGATGAAACACACGTTTTGGATCATTCGGAGCTAACAGTACGAGAAGACTTGACTTTTGAGGAGCGGCCAGTTGAAATCAAGGATCGAAGAGAAAAGGTTCTTAAGAACAAGGTTATTCCCATTGTGCTAGTCTCTTGGGGTAATCGATCGCATGGAGAATCCACTTGGGAGCGAGAAGACGAGATCCGGCAGAAGTTTCCCACCTTTTCCTGTAGTTATCTATCTTGAATTCTTGGAATTTCGAGGACGAAATTCTTTTTGTAGTTGGGTATGATGTAACACCCGAGCCCAATAATACTATTTCTGTTACTGGTTGAGTGTTTGGCATTGCTCATTTCATTTATCTTGCTTGTTTGGTTCTTATTGCACAATTTTAACCGGCTAAGTCATTCTGCATATAACAAATTTTAGCACCTAAAATAAAATTGAAAATATTCTTCTTGGCCTACTTGACACCCTTAGCCTCGTGGTAGCGTCCGTGCATTGTATTCTCGTCCCGTTCAGTGAAACGGGCGAGTTTGGATGGCTACGTGCACGTGCGTGTGTCCGTTTTGGGAGTATGCTTTTTAATCATAAAACATTTCATTTTAAAATTTGGAACCCGCCTAAAATCCTATTATTTGAATTTCGAATTTTTGGACCCAACCCGGGCGCAATTTGGAAATATTTCATTTGGCGCCAAAATCCTAAATTTTAATATTATTAAAACCATCGCATATATTTTTCTAACTAACCTGATATCTTACTGTTCATTACCTATCTTTTAAATCTTTAAGTTAACCATATAATATTTTTACAATCTTTATATCCTTCTTAATTTATTCTCTCAGCCAATCGCAACCTCCCCTTTAACCCCGTGGGCCCCACTTTCTCTCTCTCTCTCTCCACTTTTTCCTCTCTCCCTCTCCCTCATATATTCTCTCGTACTTCTCTTTATCATTTTTCTCTTCTTGCTTCATGTCTCGTTTCTCATTTCTTTTAACTGTTCTTTTGTTGCCGGAATTCCGTCGTGCCGGTGACGTTTCTCGACGTTCCAGCGAGATACCCCGACCCGTGTGGTTCCTTTGTTCGTCGTTTGGGTTCATTCCGTGAACCGTGCGCCGTCGCGAGTTTTCCCCGCCGACGGTTAACGTTCCGTTTTCCCGATTCGCGACCCATCGAGGCAAGTTAATCTTGCTACATGCTATATACTTTTATAATCTTCATTTTATAATATTATACATTTGAAAATCTTATAGTTTACATATGAAATGTCGTTGAAAAATCGGATATGACAAATCTGAAATTTACTGTACACCTTATCTTATAAAATTCATTATAAATCATAGAAAAATCATTAGTATACGTTCTTTAGTTCGTTACGAAGCTAATTCAGAATACTATAACTCTATGAAATATTTACTTGCAAAATAAATTGTTTAAATAACGTAAAATGCAAATGAAAATGCCTTTAAACTGCTGTCCAGGGAAATTCCAGCAGCAAACTTTCAAGTTTGAATATTCATAACTTTTTGTAGGGATAACCTGAGATGCTTATACTTATAAAACTGAAAACCTTATTGAATTATCTTTGTTTTGGTATAAGATACGTCTCTTTTGGAGAACGTTTGTTATTTTTAAGCTTTTTTACAAATTAGGGTGACGCTGAATTTCTGAACGGAACCTTCTTGTGCATGGTTAATCAATACAGCTTTTATAGTTACTAATCGCCTGAATATGCTATCCATATTAATATTATTATATAAATATTTATATCACATAATGCTTAGTTGTACATCCCACACTACCATTTTATAGTTTTATAACTCTTCGGATACCCGTTTGCATCCATCGCATTTAAGATAAATATAATTGCATCCATAGATCACATTACTACATAATAATGTGATATTAATACTCCATGTTTAATAAATTGCATCCTAATTAATATTGGAACTATAAATGTAACCCTAATCGATAACTGTGCATCCATATCCTTAAAATTATATCCATTTGCCTATCATATTACATGTTCCAGTTTATTGTTATAATAGTACTCATGCTTGTTTATTTATACACATGTTTATGATAGTTTGATTATGAGCACCCACATGACATCTTGTGCTCCTGACATAACCTGTTACACTTCCTACTTGACATGATATGGTACCGTATACTCTTGACATGACATGACACCTTTATACATTACCTGACCTGTTACCTGATCTCATGCCTAATGCCGACAAACCTGACCATTCCTGCTGTCTATCCAGACAGACCTACTCTTACCGGATTTTGTGTTGGCATTAGTCCTTGACTACTGAATACCTGACCTGACATACATAGCTTGGGGGTATGGGGAAATCAAAGATGAACCTGACTTGTAACTCGACAGTTCACTACCGTTCGAGTGTACACATTCCTATTCTGTGCCTAACGGCATGTCTCGGTTTCAGCCGAGAATATTGTGGCCGTGATCCTGGGTATGTACGGGGTAATACCGAGTGTACACTTTCCCATTCTGTGCCTAACGGCATGTCTCGGTTTCAGCCGAGAATATTGTGGCCGTGGTCCCGGGTATGTACGGGATACTAACACTTTCCCATTCTGTGCCTAACGGCATGTCTCGGTTTCAGCCGAGAATATTGTGGCCGTGGTCCCGGGTATGTACGGGATACTAACACCTTCCTATTCTGTGCCTAACGGCATGTCTCGGCTGCCGCCGAGAATATTGTGGCCGTGGTCCCGGGTATGTACGGGATACTATTGGGTTACATCGACGATTCATCAATTGATTTCAAAGACTATAGAGTAGAAAACCTGATAGGACAGTTTAGTCACCATTGCACATTACCCTGCTTGTTATTTCTTAGTACTGCTTTATTCATGTTCATATTTGCATTGCTTATCACCATGTTTATACTATATACTTGATGTCATGACGCGCTGACGTCTGGGTTTTGCATGGCCCAGATTCTTTACCACTGTCGCCGACCGTGCAGGAGTACTTCAGCCAGCAGGCTGATTTGAGTTCTATAGTGGTTAGTTTGTTTATTGCATTTTATTTCCAGGTGCGATCCCGCATTATGGGACGTACCTTTCTATGATTATATTAGATCATTTGCTTCCGCACTTTATTGTTTATTGACTCTCGTTATTATGGATTTGGACATGTGCTAGATTAGTTTATTTATCTTGTTCTTGATAACCTTACAACCGTAATGTGACTGTGGATGGATACTTCCTACCCACAGGTAGCATGGTTGGCTATGTCACGTGCCCAATCTTGCGTACTCTGGGAAGCGGGGCGTGACATTATCCTACTAGTACTCGTTTCATGGAGGAATCGTTCTCACGGAGAATCTACTTGGGAATGTGAAGACGAGATCCGACAGAAGTTTCCATACCTCTTTTCTTAGATCCGTGTTTTCTTGCCTTTGAATTTCGAGGACGAAATTCTTTTGTACCTGGGTATAATATAACACCCTAGAACATTTATACTATATTTTTGGGTATTTTAAATCTTGCGGTAAAATTCTTTCTTATTGCGTATTGGGTTGTGAATGATGCAATTAGTAGCTGTGGTTATTATCCGACCTGACTCGCGTGTTTGAAACCCAACATGGTTCGAGATTATATCAAATATTTGCTAGTACAGTGTATCCATGCAAATCTAGATTATATATATATATACACACATATATAATATTTCTAGACTCTAAATATTTTTTATGATACAATATAAAACCAAATAATCTATTTTCTTATCTGGCCTTGCATGACAAAGTTCTCCATATCAGATGGTTGCGCCCATATATCATGTTCGTATCCTAAGAGTTAGACAGACCGATTATTGGATCGCTACGTATATTTACGTAAATTTTATTTCGGGGTATATGTTTTTAATTATATACATTTGCATCATGGTTTAAATTCTTACGTATATTCTTCACATTTAAAAACTAGATTTTTGAAGGGATACGGGCAATATTCGGAGTAATCTAGTATTATCTGTAAAATTCCACAATATATATACATATATATATATATATATATTTATAATATATTATAAATTTAAAATTTTAAAATAAATTAAAACTCTCTCTTTCTTTCCGTCTTTCTTTCTCTGTCCCTCTCTCTCTAACTCTCTCTCCCCTTCTCTCTCCATGTCCCCACTCTCACTCTATCCCTATACATATATATTATATATAATATAATAATTATATTTAAACCCACCCCCTCTCTCCTCCCTCGTTTTCTTTTCTCCTCGTCGCCAACCTCAAACCCTAACCCACGCCTCTCGCCGCCGCTCCCCATCGTCGCCACATCTCGTCGCCGTCGACTCTATCTCCTCGTCATCACCGCCCTCACCTCCTCCTCTTCCCCGAGACCTCACCGGAGCTTTGAAACCCCACAACCGAACCCATTTCCTTCAAACCCTCATCGATCTCGTCACCGGAACCCGACCACCATCATCACCTTGTCACTTTCCTCCTCGTCTCACAAGCAACCCCAGACCACCACCACCACACTCTCTTCTCCCCTATGCTCTTTCCCAGATCACACTAACCCTTACGGCCAACCACTTCATCGACCTCGCTGTCGGCCTCTCCGTTACCTCTCCGCCACCATCTCTTCTGTCATCACCTACCCCCAGAACACCAGCAAACCCCCGCCATCACCTTCTTCTTTCTTCTTTTCTTCTTCTTCTTTCTTTTATTCTCTTTTTTCGATCAACTCGCCAGAGTTGCGCACGTATCCGACGATCCAGACGACCCAGTCACCATCGTCGTCTAACCCAGTTACCACGTCACGCAGCTGCTCAGCCAGGTCAAGTCCTGTGTGCGTAAGTTTTGCGTCATGACTTTATTTCGGCGTCGGAACGTGACATCCGTATCTCGACGTGAGATTCGATCAGGTAAGTTTTAAACTTACAACAAGCTACTTTATTTATATTTATATGATTAATGATAGTATACGTTTTAATATTCAGCAAGTAGTACCAAGTTACAGTTTTATAGTATCCGTTTGTATCCGTATCGATAATGGTTTATTTAGGTGCATGCCGGATCATCAAAATATTATCATACTACTATATCAGTTCGGTAATCTTTATCTAGATTGCTATACATCTGGTAACAGATGTACAACGGCTATTACAGATAGATACATATGCATCCTGGCATTAGTTATGTTTACCGTGTTTAGATATTGGTTACAGTTTTACATTTGGTGTCTATTTTAGTTAAAATATATTGCATGACATGTTCACGACACACTACCAGACTTGTTGCTTAGATCTTTTACTAATGTCGACAAACTTGACTTGTTGTCCTGACGGACGTAAGTTGTTGTCTACATACACAAGACCCGTACCTGCTTGATCCTGTGTTGGTATTAAATTTATATCATTAATTCCTGACTTGAACAAAAAATCTGGGGAGTAAGGAGAATTCAATAATGAAACCTGACTTGTAACTCAACAGTTCGATACTCCAGATACTGATAAGTCTTTATGGGCTTGGCCGGCCCAAGAATGATGATGCCGACATCATTCATCTGTACATGTTACCTGTTTACTGCTTAGCAGCACGTCTCGAATTCAACCCAAGAATCTTGACCGTGGTCTCGCGCACGCAAGGGATACTATTGAGTTATATCGACAATTTCATTAAATTGATTTCAAAGACTTGTAGAATAGATAATCTAGAGGCACAGACTCTAGGATACACATCACATACTTATATCTCACGGTTTTACACCTGTGTTTATTATTTACATTTATGTTTAATCATAGCATCCTATCATGGCTATTACTATTATTTTGATATTATGACGCACTGACGTCTGGGTTTTGCATGGCCCAGTTCATCTGACATTATCGCAGGCAGATCAGGAGCACTTTAGCAAGCAAGTCGAGCAATGAGGAGCTAGATGTTTAGTTTAGAGATACCTAGTTTCTTTTATTTCCGTAGTTTTATTTTATCAATGTGAGCCCATAAGGGACATGATTCAGAGATTGTTTTTATTTGGATCTTGATTCATTTCCGCTATACGCATTTCTTGATTTTATTTACTGTGGCAGATGGATATGTGTTAGCTAGATTTTATTTTACTGTACTTGATATCACCTTGACAGTCGTAATGTGACTATGAAGGGATTATCCCTATCCATAGGTAGCATGGCTCTGTGGCGTGCCGTATTTACGTATTTTGGGAAGCGGGGCATGATAGAATACTTCCAATGGAGTTTCTTCCACGAGCGAGCAGGATACCCCCTGCATATCCACTTTCTTTGGAGCATGCTTTTGGGGCGGGTCTACACTCTAATTGTTTGACAGTGCAAATTTGCCCTGTTGGTATTGGTCATTTACCCAGTTTTTGAAGACATAGCAGTCTTCAATTGGGTGGTTTACTACCCGGTGATAGAGGCACTAGCTGGGGTTATTGACATCACCAGCTTGTGCGGGTTGCCACTGTTCAGACAATGTTATCAGATTATTCCTCATAGCCAGCTCGAACAATCTTCTCGTCTTATCGCGAGGGAATGAATATACATGTCCTATCCTTTCTTCTAAATTCAGGCATGTATGGCTGTTGTTTTGGCGGGTGGCTGCTTTCGGATCGCTTTGTTGTTGCGGTGTATTGGAAACAAAGACTGCTTTTCCCTTACCTTTATTATTTCGCGGATCCTTGCCGAAAGAAGAAGGACCATTGCCCGTCTGATCCATTTGGGCCAATTTATCAATCAGCATTTGGAATATGGTTTTTTACCGCCGAAAACAGAGACGAACTGGGATTGATCGACTTGCTTGAATTTGGAGGCAGCTATTTGGACATATCCATCCACCTCTCCGAAAATACCAAGTTGCTTTATAGCACAGTATATCGGAGGTTTGGATAGATGCGACCGATGCAACAGATTTTATCAGATCCCCCCTCATTTGTGAGGGTTTTTTTTTAAAGTGAGGACACTCTTCCCTGTAGGCGCAAGCCCCTGCAGTTAATTATGTTATCGCGTTGCGATAACCACTTTTTCTTTCTCCAATAGTTCATTTCATGTCGTGTGTTATTTTATTTTTATGGGGTTACCCGTGGATTGTATACGGAGAATATTTTATATCGTTGCCTGTAGGGCGCGGGTCGTATATTTATGAATTTGGGTTTTGAACTTAGGTTATATATATATTTAGTTCAAAGAATATTTTATTTTATTTAAGGACCGTTAATCTGTTTTTAGATTAAGATCAACTTAAATATATAAGCATTTGGGCTCAATTTATTTTCACTAAGGATACGTTAGTCTTATTTGAGACTATGATCAACTTAGCAATATTTTCAGGATTATTAAATTTTATTAAGATCCAACAACAGAGCATTTGGGCTCAGCTGGAAGAAACTTTCAGAGGGACTTAGCCAATTTAGGTTTGGTCTGCTCAGTTTTTTTCTTCTTCTTTTTATTCAAAAGTGCTAAACACTTATTTGTGGTTCTGTTTGCTCGGCACTTTTTCTTTTATGCAAAAATGCTAAGCACTTGTTTGGGGATCTGGCGCTCACATGTGTATCATGTGAGACGCTCAGACATAGGCGCTTCCCAATCAGTGCTGAGAGCTTTAGTCATTTTGACTGAATATAGAGTGCTAAGAACTTTGTATGGCGCTCACGCGAGGCGCTGCCTCATTTATTTTATTGGGCGCTCACGTGTGTTTCATGTGAGGCACTGGGACCTGGACACTGCCTAATCAGTGCTAAGCACTTAGTCATTTGGACTAACTTTATAATGTTTCTGCACTTTTATACAGCGCTCACGTGTATTTCATATGAGACGCTAGGTCTTCTATTTTGAGCGCCCACTTGGAAAGCACGTGAGGCGCCAAGTCATTTATTTTGGGCACTCATATGGGAAGCACATGAGGCGCTGGGTTCTATTTAAGAGAATCTTTTGGGTTCTCATGTAGGAAGCACATAAGGCGCCAAGTCTTTTCTTGTTGATGCTTTCTTAATAATTTTTAATTTCTGTTAATGATATTTTGACCATTAATGATCTCTGTTTTGAAGACCTGAGATTGGTTTTATTGGAGAACTAAATTCTTCTGTTTTTTTGTAAGAACAAAGTTCCTTACGTAAGGTTAAACCCTGTTTGTGAAGGAATTAAATTCCTAAACAGTGTGTCTTCTATTTCTTTTTGATATGGTTCTTTTTCCCTAAATTTTGAGTTTTGAGAACAGAATTTTCCCGATGAGAATTAAATTCTCAATTTGTAGAGAGATTTGCTTTTCAAATCTCATATTATGGGAAGAACTAATCTAATTTTGTGGAGGGTTAAACCTTTGGTTTTTTTTATGTTAGGCAAAAGAGATAAGTTTCATCTCTGCTTTTCTTTACCTAGAGTTTTGAAGAGCAAGAATCTTTTTTCTTCCGAAGAGAATTCAATTCTCAGTTTTTTTTGGAAAGAAGCTTGTGGGGTTGATTTCCTATTTGTGCCTTAAAATCTTCTATCTTTTATATAGGAGAGTCAAATTTGTTTATTAGTTTGAGAAAATCTCTCACTTAAGAGATACTAATTGATTTATTTGGCCTCAAAAATTATTTGGGAGATTTTATCTACCGTTGGATCTTTGATCAAGTGAATTTTATTTCACAGAATATAGATATTCTTGTTTTTTAACAAGATTAGGAAAACATTTTCCTATAGATAGAATTTTATTTTTATCAATCAGTGATTTTTAATCATCATTGAATTTTTAATTCAAGGGTGTTCTGTTTAATAGAGCACAATTTTTCTTTATTTAGAAAGATTGGGGAAATATATTCCCAAAATAGAATTTAATTCTATCATTGGATGATTTATCATCACCATTGGATTTTTGATCCAACGGCTCTGTTTAACAGAGAATATTCCGGATTTTAGGGAAATATTTCTCTTGTAGAATTTAATTCTACCCGCTTTAGTTTGGACGCTTGCGCTCACGTGTTATACGCGTGGGCACAACTTATGAATTTAATTCTTATACAACAGGCTCTCTGTTAAACAGAGCCGTTGGATCAAAAATCCCCAAATATATATATATATATATATATATATATATATGGATTTAAAATCCATTATCATACTCGACAGAGCTTAATTGTTTTCTTGAATCGATCTCTTGGAGATCTTTAAAAAAACCCTTTTTTTATATAGATAGTGGATCTTGATGTCTATATCCAAGACTTGAGTCAATGGACATTCTTGAGAATCTTTGATTCTCCTCTTAGAGTTTTACTCTACTGTCAATCTTGACATTAGAGTTTTTCTGGAACTTGATTCCAACAATTAACCCATGAGTTTTCTAATATGGGGATTTTTGGGATTTAATCCCACAGTTTGGGGGAATTTAATTCCATTTTTTTGCGGAGCTTAGCTCTGGTTTGAATTTTAAGAACTTTGGGAATTTTAGTCGCTTACTGTTCTTGAATATTTTTCTTTTCTAAATTTTTTAGGGGTTTAATACCCTTTTTCACAGATTTGAATCTGTTGGTTGTTTAAAAGAACCCGCCTTTTGGAGAATATTGGGGGTTTTAATTCCACTGTTCATTTAATGAGCACTATTCATTTAATGAGCACTATTCATTTAATGAGAATACTTTTGGATTTCCACAATGGCTACATATCTCATCATTGATGAGCCGCCATCTTGATTTTGTGGGGCCCACTATATTTTTAGACTTAGTGATTTTAGTGTTTTTATTGCCAACCCTCTACCGGGTTTCTTTTCAGGTACCATGGCTTATGATTCCTTTTTTCTCTATGTTCGCTCGAAGAGTGCTTTTGCTGACGTTCCCACTGATCGTGAAGTCTTTATTTTAATCCGGGACTACAATCTGGAATGGAAATCTTTCCATATATGGGGAGTGTGGTATAGCTATATCATCCCATTGAGATGGGAAATACACATCGTTTGTCAGGCGTACTACAGATTCTCCCTGTTTAGGGTAGGCCGAGGTTTATTGATTGTGGAGGTCCGAATCTCCGGCAGCCGCGGGCTGCCATTAATTACCCCTTATCTTAAAAGCGAGAGAACCTCCGATTGACGGGTAAAACTGCTCATGCGAACTCAATGTGCGGTGTGCGTATATTTTGTTTTGGAGGGGACTTGAATATATCGGGACCACGCAGAGTTTACGGGGGTCCCGCTACCCGGATAGCGGGCTGGAGTCAAAAGAGCTAGCAACCCCTTTACGGGATGCGGGGCAGCGCCCCGTTAGAAATTTTTTTCTAACGGGGGACGTGTTCTGAGTGTGGAGCATAAGAGAAAAAGCGGGATGAGGAGCGTCCTAAGAACGCGTGAGTGGCGCGTGGACGCTGAACGCTAGGCGCCAGCGGGCCACGCGCCCCGCGCGCGGACGCTGCGTGCCAGCGGGTCCCGCGTCCCTCGCGGGGGCGCTGGACGCCCGCGAAAAAAGGGGCTTAGCCTTTGTACTGAAAGTTGTACTTTCGATTGACTTTTAGAATTAAACTCCTAAAAGAAAAAGAGAGAAGAGGGGCTTAGCCCCTGCACAGGGAGTTGTACTTCCCGATTGACTTTGGGAGTTAAACTCCTAAAAAAGGGGATTTATTATTTTTATTATTTTTTATGTGGAGTTAAACTCCTAAAAGATTTTCGGAGATTTCTTCTCTCTTGAGCCTTGGATTATCCCAAAGTGGGATTTTTGGATATGGGTCTCCTTCTTCCTCCTCTCTGTTGGCTGGATCTGAGCTATTCTTTGTGGGTTTTATAATGAAAAACTACTCCTTTTTAGAAAAAGAAGAGTGAAACTCTTGAATTAATTCAAGAAAAAGGAAGAAAGTTTAGAACCTTAAGAAAGGAAAAGGAGACACAGAACCTTAAAATTTTTTGAGAGAATGAAAACGTTCTTAGATTTTTTGATCATGCTTGCTTTTATAGGCTACACATTTTATATATAACCCCTTGAGATTTACCAAATGGCACTTGTGCCATCCATGCCTTATGCGCTTATCTCTTTTTGCACATAAGCCATGGGGTTTACAAAATTTTGGATTTTTGCTCATTTTACATACATTTATTCCTAATAAAAAGAATTATATTAAACTAATTTATGGCTTCATTATTTTTGTCATGGGGCCGGTCCCTTCCATGTCCGGTCTTGACCTGGGCTTAGACCCACTTAGCTCGGTGTTGAATTTGATTTTGACTTGATCAACCGGGGTGTAATTTTTGACCCCATCACACTTGTTGACAAAAAATAATCCAATCCAAACAGGAACAATTTATACCACTGCATATGAAAGGTTATTTACCGATATGGCAATATTCGACACGTCGCTTTCAGGATACAATAACCACCGAATATCTCCGTTTGTTCTTAGCTCCTGCATAAAGGTAAATAGCAAAAGCTCTGATCCATACCTTCTCTTTATTAAATATTATGAAGATTGTCGTGTCAAAATATTAGTATTAAAATAGAGCTATGTATATGTAAATGGCAGCTGGAGTAAGAAAATAACTTAGGGATCATGTGCCCCTTAAACATCATAACATTTAACCAGGGTTGAATGCATGGTGCGCTTCATAGAAGGTAAGCCTAGATTATCATGAATATTACCACGCTTGTTTAGATGTAAAACATATTTTCGGGATGGTAATCAAATGATCCCGTTTCATGGTAATCATATTCTTCCAAAACATACGTCAATACTAAATTGCCATGAAATATTCCCGTCTAACATGAATGAACCATGATCGTCCGTCGTCGACCTCCCTCGCCATCCACCGACCAGTCGTCTGCCGGTCATCACCAGTCATTTGCCGCCGGCCCTCCTCCGATCGGGCATTTGCCGCCGGCCGGCCGCAGTTCGTCGCCGGTCAACCCCGCCTCCCGTTGACAGCCGTTTGTTGGTCAGCCGCCAATCGGCCGTTCATCACCGGTCTCCCGCCGGTCGATAGTTGCATATACATATATTACCGGGAATGATTAAACTATACCAAACACGTTAATGCAAGATTTTTTGGAATTAGATGCCCGCTCATCCCATTTTCAGGAATACGAGAATTTCGGTAATCTTTCGTTCCATGTAACAAGCGCAAACTAATTGCCAAAGTAATGCATGGGAATCTATGCAACGATCATGGCTTAAAGAATAATTACAGAAATTTAAATAGAAAATATTAGCAATCACAACACAAAATATTTTACTATTCAATGCCAATTTATTTTGTAGCCACAGGTTGCATGTGCCACATAGTTGAATATGAGAGATATACATAGGACATAATGGCATTTTATGGAGCAAATGCTGAGGCCCATGATAAATGCTAATTTAATCCAAGGCAAGTAAATGACATAAAAATTTGTATGCCAATTTAATCGTCAAAGGCCAAATAGTAATATTTAAAAAAGAGGATAATGAAGTAAAAGTGCCAATGCAGGAAATTTATTTCTCTGTCGGAAAAAATAAACCTTCCACGATTTTTTTTTTGACGATCGACATCCATCGTCATCATCTTTATCATGTAAGATATGGATACACCAAATTTCATATGATTCCATCACCTTTTTATCGTTGATTTAGTAGGTGCAAAATTAACGGTTTACCGACAATAGAATTTTTTATATCGATTATTCAACGGTGAAAAAGTGGTGGAATCACATGAAATTTGGTGTATCCACATCTTACATGATAAAGATGATGATGAAGGGTGCCGATCGTCGAAAAAAAATCGTGAATGATATAGATATTTAACGCCACCTAACGAAAAAGCCTTAAAGGCCTCTTTTCTTCGTTATTCTCTTTAAAAATATATATAATCTATTAAAACTCCAACAGAGACTTTGAAATAAAAACCGAAGTTGGAGTAATTTCAATTTGGTTGACTGAGATTTTGAATAAAACCTAAAGTTGTAATATAGCGATGAAATCTTTCATAGTAAACTAATACAATTGACAAATCACATTATGCAAGAGGGATTTTTTTTTTAAAAAGGTTAAAAATATAGAATAATAAAGTAAGATGTTAACGACAGAAAAGTAGAATGCAAAATATAAAGGAGGAATAGATGAAGGATGAATAAAATACATGTTTAAGGATGAAAGTTCATAAAAGAAAAAATAAATTCAGATCTTATTTTAATAGAAGATCTAAGCTTATTTGGTAATCTCATTAGGTATGTTAAGGTTTAGATGTTCCAAAAGATAGAAAAATAAAGTAGGTCATCTTGCACATTTTTGACACACAGGAGGGTTATATGATGCACCCCCAAATTCTAGACGGTTTAGTAAAATTTCAAAAATTCTTAGCATACCAATATGGTGAATTCCACATATGTCACTAGATTGACGATAAGATAAACAGACAGGATAGTATTTCAAGTCCCAAACCAGCCCATCTACGTAACCAGTTACCAACCAATATAAGTGAAAATAACCTCTGTTATCTCTTATTGCCACAAAAAGTTTGATGGTTTTTTACTTTTTGCCATTTGATGGGGGTTGGAATCTCCTTCAGATGTTGCTTCCCATTGATGTGCTGATGGCGGCAATGAGTGACTGAGATTTGATCTGGAGGCAGATTCCTGAAGCGTGTGGATCTCAATGGGTTTGGAGTTGTTGAGCCGAGCTACCTGCAAGGAAGTCCCAGGGTGGTTGGACCACCGAGGACCCTCCGACGATCAAGTTAGTGGCGTAATCCGAGCAGAGTAACGGCTTAGTGGTTTCGAATTGGCTTATCTCGACCGTCTGAAAGGAGGGTTTAAGTAGCAGTGGCAGCAGGTACAGTAGGCGCGAGAATCACGCCGGCCGTTACGCTCCCGACGTCACGCCCGCGTGATAAGCGGGACCTCCCATTAATGGCGAGACGGGCTCGTTAATGGAGGATCGTGGTGGCGTGGAACGTGGGATGCGGCCGGCGGAGATCTCGCGCATGGCGTGATTCGCGGGATGGCGGTTACGCCTCCAAGCGGTGCTGTTGGTCGGTCGATGGACCGGGGAAGATGACCTCGGCGGGAGAGCTCGTGGATGAGCGGGAGAGCCGAGATATCTTGTTTCTACGGTAGCTCGGGAACGAGCTGTGAGGCCGAGAAGGCCAATTGTGCTGGGGCTCGGAGACGAGCCAGCCTCGTCTGTAGGACGGGCATAGGAGCAGTCTGGTCGGCCCCTGTAGGTCCTTTCTTGGATGCTCTGGGACACGCCATCTACCACGTGTCATAATCTGGGAGATCACCGATATCGAGCCCCATCACCATTTAAAACATAGGAAATTGCTTTTTTCCTCAGAAACCTTATATTTAGTCTATATCCCTCAAACTTAAAAGTTACCTCCTCTTGACTCTCTTAGCGGTTTTCCATACATATTTGCTAATTAAATGTTAAATCACTAAAATTCTTATTAGCTAAATATTAATATCATCTTCCATATTCAAAACTTTTAAAATCCTAAAAATTCATTCTCTGCATCCAGTACTACAAAACTGAAAAATCACCATTCTGCTTTCTAATTTTCAGCCTCCAATATTCCAAAATCCTAATATTCTATTCCAATGTCTCATATGTTAACTTTAATAATTCCAAAACCCAACACTTTCAAACCAATTTCTTTTATTCTTTTTTCAATAACCTAATGCTTATTTTTTCTGTTTTCATTTCTCATCTATGACACTTAATAGCCCTAAACCCAAATACTGATTTCAATTAAATTTTCATATACAAAGAATCAAGAGACTCAACTTTTCCACTCTCACTTCACATCTCCAAATTTCGATAAATAACCCTGGAACCCTAGAACCTCATAAGCCCTTCATTTTTCCCATCTCCATCTCTCATTCCCTTCAAAACCTATCAATTTCATTGCCATTTCTTACATTGTTGGTTTTAATTCTATAAAAAAGAGGTGGTGGTAGTAGTAAATGAGGAACTCAAATTTTGACTTTTCTATATTGAAAAATGAGAATGATCTTAATCCTGAAATAAACTTTTTTAAGGATGAACATGAGTGGTAAATTAAAACGAACATAGTTAATGGAATATTCCAAAAATCTTCTATTTTAATGGGATAGGCTATGTTTAGAATAACTTAAAAGCTTCAGGGGACAAAATGTAAATATCAGATTTATGGAAGATAAAAATGTAATTTACTATGTTTGGAGGTAAAATTGACAAACCCAGAATTTAATATCAATATTTATCAAAGTTTAATAAACCAAATTAAGTTTAGAAGAAAAAAGACATCGAATTGATTAGCCCTTTTACTCTAGTTATTTTTATCAAAAAGAAACGGGAAGGGTCTCCAATTAAAATCGATTCTCGGCATACGACAAGAAAGTTCCCTATAAAGTATGAAAATGTTATAATTAACTTTTATATTTTTAAGGGTTGGAATTATTAAGAACCTCCAAAAAACATCTTCTAGAATCTCTCTTATTCTAACTATGATATTGATGGAGGTCCTTTTCAGGTCTCCGTCAGATGTTGTCTTCCGTTGATCTCCCGGTAGATTTTGATGGTTATCTTTTGTTGCGCGTGGGTTTTAATGGGTTTTGGTGGAAGAAATGGTATGAGAAGTTTGGTGCCGAGTACCTGCAAAGAAGTCCCGGGGTGGTTTGGTACCGCCAAGGACCCTCCGACGATCAAGTTAGTGATGAGATCCGAGCAAAGTAACGGCTTAGTAGAGTAAAAAATGGCTTACTTGACCCCTCTGTGATGGATGGGGTTTATATAGAGGTGATGGCACGCAGCAGCAGGCGCGAGAATCTCACCGGCAGTTACGTTCCCGACGTCACGCCCGCGTGGAGAGCGGATCGCCCATTAATGGGGATCGCGGAGACGTGGAACGTGGGATGTTGCTGGCGGAGAATCTGCGCATGGCGAGATTCGCGGAGCGGCGTTTACGCTTGTGAGCGGTGGAGTTGGTCAGAGAACCGAGAAAGACGGCCTCGGCCGGGGGCTCGAGGACAAGCGAGAAGGCTGAGGAGTCTTGGTCTTGCGGCAACTCGGGGCGAGCTGAAGGGCCGAGGAGGCCAATTTGCAGGGGGCCTCGAGGAGGGCCAGCTTGTGCTTGCAGGTCGGGTACAGGGTGACCTGGTCGGCCCCCGTGGGTCCTTTCTTCCGAGTCCTGGGACATGTCATCTGCCATGTGTCCTGATCTTGGAGATCGCCAATATTGAGTATCATCACTAGCCCCCCACTCTTGTCCCGACCAGCTAACGGGTCGGATCAGGAGTGGACTGCCAGGCCTCCCGAGGTGAGCCCCTTTCTAGGGCTTTGTCGGGACGAGTTCTCGGGCTGTCAGTTGTCTTTTCCGCTAGCGAATCAGGACGAGATCTCCGCATTTAAAGAAGGTGCGCCAGTTCGTGCACTCTGCAACTGAAGCGACGGTCCACGCGTCAAGCGTTAATTGGCTGACGCGACGTATGCAGGCCTGCGACGTCTGATGGGACGCGGTCCAACGCAGGATCGACACGTGGAGCGGTCGGGGCCGCTGGGCGCGAGGAGTCGTTTCGGAGGGAGATGACAGACGCCGTTGGATGAAGCCGTTTGCAGCAATAAACAGGGGTGGGGTCCGCCCTAGGGCCTTTACTCCTTCATATTTCCCTCTCTTAAGTCTTGGTTGCTCGGCGCCCGTCTCCTTTCTCCCGCTTTCGGCCCCTGAAGATTCTCTTTTCCAAGGTTAGATGTCTTCCCCTGTAGAATCAGTAGAAGTTGTAGGAGTAGGTTCTAGGGTCCCTTTAGCTGTGTCTGAGTCTCCTCGGGGAGCAGGAGTTGGATCCTCTCCTCAGGACCGTGAGGTGGGGGCCGCCTCCAGGGAGGAGGAGGCAGATGCTGGGTGAGGCATGAGGACGAGCTCGCCAATGCTCGGGCTCGCTTCCACATCCCCTCGCGCTACACGCTCCGACGGGCCAAGGAGGGAGAGAGTGCGGATCAAGTACGGGGTAGGGAAATCGCCCTGTATTTGGAAGCTTTTTGGGGCGGAATACGCCTGCCCTTCTCTCCCGAGGTCGTCGCTGCGCTGAACTTCTTCGGTTTGGCCCCCGGCCAGTTAGTGCCGAACTCGTGGAGGATCCTCCTCGGGTTCTTGATCCGCCTGAAATCACAAGCGGTTCCCTTCAGCCTTTCCCTTCTCGATTCTTCTCTCGTCTTCAAGAGTCACCCTGGTGGTCGAGCGGGTGACCCGAGATGGGTTTATCTCACTTTCAGGAAGCGGCCGGGGTGTGCTGCCGGGACCGGGGGCGTGGCCTTGCCCTCTTCTATTCATGATTGGAAGAAGAAATTTTTCTTCGTTTCCCCTCCCGAGGGCGAGGACTGGCCCGTGCTTACCAAGTGGTTGAGAGAGAAATGTTTGCCGGGAAACCAGTCCGATGACCCCGCCGCGGTGAGAGTGGCATCGTGGGAGCCCATCCCCCGACCTGACGTGCTGCTGTCCGAGAGGGTTCTGAGCCGGGCCGGGCTCAGCCTCGTTGAGTTCGTCGGTAAGTTAGGTTAGCTTTTTGGCTTGTGTTTTGTTCGTGTCACCGATTTGTTGGGTATTTGTTTCGTGCAGGATCCATGGACTTCTTCTCGCTCAAAGCCTCTATGCGCCAGCCGAGGCAGGCTACGAAGGCTGGGGGCGCCAGTTCTTCTCGCGCGAAGCCCGCCCCGGCTCCTACTGCTCTGGTGGCGGTGCCCCGCGAACGCTCGGGGGCGGATCCCGCCCCGGGTCCCAGCAGAGTATCGGGCCGGAAGCGGGCCCTGATTCAGGAGTACCCGGCCTCGAAAGAGGAGATCGGATCTCCCTCGGAGCTGCTCAAGAAGAGCTCCCGGAGACCTTCCCGGGGCCGGTCCTCGCTGACCATGGTGGAGGAAGGGGGCCTCCGGTTCGCGGTGCCATCGGGGCTGTTCGTTGCGGATAGCCTCCTGCATGAAATAGAGACCTCGGCCGAGGGTAGAGTTCCCGGGGTGACCTTCAGGGCTCAGCTGGCGTCCATCGCCCAGGAGTCCGTGCAGGTAAGTGTTTGGTTCATTGTGAGATTCGGTGCCTCCTTCATCCTTCTGATCTTTTTCGTGTCTTCCAGGTTCTTCAGCACGTGGCCCTCGCCCTGCGTATGGAAGCCGAGGTGGTAGCCCCGGCGCTGGAGGCTGCGGGCCGGCTCGCCTCGCTGGAAGAGAGCTCCAGGCGGGAGCTGGAGGTGGCAATGGCGAAGGTTGCCGTCTTGGAAGGCGAGGTGGAGGCCGGGAAGTGGGAGGTAGCCCGGCACCGCGAGGCCGCCGTGATTACCGAGGTCAAGCTTGAGGTTGCCCAGGTGCTCGCCGGCAACCTGAAGAGGACGGTGAAACCCTCCGAAAGGAGCTGGGGGCGGCGGCCGAGGCGGCCAAGTCGACTGAACTGAGGGCGGTGGAGGGCTATAAGAAGTCGAAGGACTTCTATGACGACTTGGCCATAGCTACGACCCGCATTTGGCACGACGCCCTCGATGCCATTAAGGTACGGATGCCGGAGTTTGCCGACGGAGATCTCCGGGCCGAGTTCCCCCTCGTGGACACCGATGAGCAGGGGGAAGAGGTTCCTATGAGGAAGCCACCGAAGACCCCGCGCGTCACGTGGTGGAGGTCGAGGATCTCGAGGTCGTACCTGGCCTCGAGGTGTAGAGCCCCCGTTTTCCTCCTTTTATTTTGTTTTTTGAATTTTGTAAGGCTGGGGAGCCCCAAAAAATACCCTTTGTAAAGCTTTTGTCTTTAGTAGCAATAAATTTTTTCTTTGGCTCCATCGAATTGCGCTTTACCATCTGTTTGTGAAGAATGCTCGTAAGATATCTCTGCTTGTACCGTTGTGTTTTCATGTCAGGTCTGCCACTTGTCTAGCAATCGCCCGTCGGGTTGATTTCGATCACTTGCCGACGAGCATGCCAAGCGCTGCCGAAGAGGTATCCCCATGGGCCCTGAAGTCGAGGGGGGATCGCTTAGACCTGGATAGATCTAATACCCCTCACTGGGGTCTTGAATCCTCTGCGGGTGACGGGCAGAGTGCTGTATACCGTACTTGAGCCAAGCGTGAGTAGACGTCTGCTCGGTGGCTCCATGGGGGTGCCATCTTTTGACCTCTGTCGACGCTAGCATCGACCACCGACCGGGGGTGACCGAGCAGGATAGCTACTCGGTTGCCTCTTGCGAGTGCTCTCTGATCCCTGGCGTTGCGGTAGGGAAGCTACCCGCCAGGGATAGCCGAGCAAGGACTCGACTGCCTCTGAGAGGACTTTGGTTTTTAGCGCTGGAGGGGCTGTAAGAAGCCCACTAAGGATTGTAAGTGCACGGCGGCGCCCCGGCCGTCAAACCGACGGCCAAATGCGGAAGCGGTGATAAACTTTAATTTTGCGAACTTAGCAAACCGGCACCACCGCGCACTAAACCCCGGATCGGACCATTAAACTAGATTTAGCTAACTAACAAGATAGGGAAGAGATATACCGAGTGATCCGAGTCCTCCGGTCTTCTCGTCATTGTCCCGATCTCCCGCGGAAACTCCGGTCGTCGCCTCCTCGCCGGAAGGGCACCACATCGCCTGTTTCTTTTACGGGCTCCCGCCTCTATACCGAGGCAACTCGGGCATGAAGCCGGCAAGTCGACATGCCCAAGATGTGCTGTAGGAAGTGTAGTGCTTTGTCTCTTTGGGGTTATGTTGCTTTGATGGAGGAATGAGGTTGTGAAATGAACTTCAAAGTGGAGCTAGAATTTTGTAGCATGAAAATGAGATGAACAAATTTTCCCTCTCCAAATGAAATGATCCTCTCCCCTCTCTCAAAATGGCCGGCCACCCCTCTTTCAAAATGGTGGTGGAGGTGTGAACAAAATGCAAGAGGGAGGTAAGTGTAGGAAAAGAAAGAGGTGACCATAAACAAACATCATGATAACAAAACCCATATCCAAATCAAATCTCATTTAATGCAAGTGATGGAGGGAATCAAAGATGCTATCATAATCTATACAATTGCAAGAAACCCCCTCCACAAATGTTATTTGCACAATTGCAAATAACCCCCTCCATCTGAAAAGTCCGGCCGGGAAAGAACAAAGGAAAACCGGCCGGAACGGAATGCAAACTGGCAACTCCAGAAAACTGGTCCCGTAATAAATTACAGGAAAACCCCGATACTGTGCATACACACCCGCATCTGTATTCCGTCCGGATACAAATGCAAAGAGACAAAATCTACACTGTACTATACTAGGATCCGGCTTAAACCAAAGCCGGCTAGTAATGTTCGTCCGATCCTGATCTGTGCAATACCGCACGTATCAGATCGAACCCTGCCATATATCCATACGGCCTCTAGTACAAACCGTCCGATCCTGATCCGTGCAATACCGTACGTATCTGATCGGACCTTGCCATATCTCCATACGGCCTCTACAGCGTTTCGCCCGAAAGCTGAGTAACTGAAAGTGTGGTGGACTCTAAAGACTCGTCAATACTATGGCTGTGGATTTAACCACTAGCACGTCAGAGGTATAAGCCAATACGTAACGGGCCACCAGCTATTGACCAAAAGGGACGTCGATGAGCGAACTCATCCTGATACCCTACTGAGCCTGTCAGTGACAATATCCGTACAGTCCGGTCCGTTCGTCTATGAGCATCGCATGTCGGGCCTAGGGGGTTGGTAAAAGTCAGACCCCCAAAAGCGGTACAAGTCGTGTCAGAGTGTAGCCCAGAACACCCTGAGATACTACTGGAATACCTACCAGTAAATCTCCTGCCTTGGCCAAGGACTTTGTGTAATGGCTCTCCTAAACACAGCGCGACCTCACCCCCAATACCGGGAGAGACGAACCCCCGAAGATCCGCTCACTGCCTCCATGTGGCTCGGGACTGTACCCAACTAAAACCTGTTTGCACGACTCCTTTGAGCCATGGTAGGGTAGTAATCAAAGCACAGTGGGAACTCACACGAGACAAATGACGATCCCCAGGTCGATGAACTAACCTGTACACATGTCACCTGGGAACTGCTATCTGACGTCAGGTATAAGACCAACTAGCATGTTCCCGGCGAGTCCTGTCCGGTGTACTCATAACCCAATGAGCACCTGTATACATCTTAGGTGATCCAACGGACACCAGTGGCTTGTGAGACCGGCCACCGCCCCTCGTCGGGGTCTCGACTGTATACACTAGTCTACTCTGGAGAATCGATGCCCTGTCTCGAAACTCCCACGACTAGGGACTTTTTAAGGATATGCTTGTAGACCCCAGCTCTCACGTATATGATCGCCCTCATACTGCCGGCAGTCAAGCAAGAATCCTAGGGGCTCTATCAACGTGCAATAGCGACCTGTTAGGTCACCTAAAGCAGTACACGATGATAAAGGTAAACCAGATAGCATACTATCATCTCGAGTAAGACTGTCGTACCGGGATAGGTCCTCCCTCAATCATTGCAATCACGTGCCTGTGATCCAATAATTGACTCTGAGGGGCTCCATGGGGGGTGCCATCTTTTGACCTCTGTCGACGCTAGCATCGACCACCGGCCGGGGGTGACCGAGCAGGATAGCTGCTCGGTTGCCTCTTGCGAGTGCTCTCTGATCCCTGGCGTTGCGGTAGGGAAGCTACCCGCCAGGGATAGCTGAGCAAGGACTCGACTGCCTCTGAGAGGACTTTGGTTTTTAGCGCTGGAGGGGCTGTAAGAAGCCCACTAAGGATGACCGGGCAGTGAGGCTGCGCGGCTACCTCTTGGCGAGAGCTTTGACTTCTTAGTGTTGGAGGGGCTGTAGGAAGCCCACTAAGGATGACCGGGCAGTGAAGCTGCGCGGTTGCCTCTTGGTGAGGGCTTTGATCTCTGGTATCACGCGTAGGCAACTACCAGCTTGGGATGACCGAGCGGGGCAGCCGCTCGGATGCCTCTTGAGAGGGCTTCGATCCCTGGCGTCATGGGTAGGGAGCTACCAGCCGGAGATGACCGAGCAGGGTAGCTGCTCGGTTGCCTCTTGCGAGGGCTTTGATCCTTCAGGACGGGGACCGAGCAGGGTTACTGCTCAGTGCCTCTTGGCGGGGACTTTGATCCCTATCGGTTGTGGTAGGAAGCTACCAGCGGGGGATAGCCGAGAAAGGACTAGACTGCCTATGGGAGGACTTTGGTCCTTAGCGCGGGAGGGGCTGTAGAAGCCTACCAAGGACTCTTGGCCGGTCAGGGTTACTGCCCAGTGCCTCTTGGCGAGGGCTTTTGTCCTGAAGGATAGCCGAGCGAAGGATCCTCGGGCTCGACTGTCTCTGGGAGGGCTTTTTGATCCCCGGCGTTGTGGCAGGGAAGCTGCCCGCTGGGGATAGCCGAGCGAGGGGTCCTTAGGCTCGACTACCTCTGGGAGGGCTTTCTGATCCCTGGCATTGCGGTAGGGAAGCTACCCGCCAGGGCTGACCGAGCAGGGTAGCTGCCGGGTTGAATCTTGGTGTGGTGTAGCCCGACTGTCCAGCTGTAGGCATGGTGAATAGGAACGGTCGAGGCAACAGTGCGCGTAGCATGTGCATTGAATGCGGGGGGAGGCGAAGCGCTAGGGGCGCGTCGCTTCGATTCCATCAGAGAAGGCTTGATGACCGCCGCGTGGCTGCGCCCTTTTAGGTGAAAGCGGGCGACTGTTGAGCTGCGTAGTGGATTATATAAGGCTGAAGAGGTACTGGTCCTTCCATCCTACATAAACAAGTCGTCGAAAATGCAAGACTTCCCGTTTACCATCTCCGACATCATCCACTTCGAAGACGTATATCTTTACGATCAGAACTGCACCGAGGACACGGTGCAGCTGGTCTATGGGAGCATTGAGGACCACTTCGGCCGGCTGCTCCCCCGACGCTCCTCCCTACTGCAGCTGCTGATGTACTCCATCTGGAGGGCGTCGCCGGAGCTTTACAACCCCCTGTCCGAGCAGGTCTATGACGAGGTCGTGGGCAAGCTGCGGTCTTTGAGGCGCTTCGGCCTGATCTCCGCGAACCGGCTGGCCCGCTCAGAGGCGCTCGTCCGCGAATGCTACGAGCTGAGGCTTGGGATCGACGTGCGCGGGGGGAACCGGGGACAAAGGTTGGACCTCGCGAGTCCCCGGCTGGCGGAGATCTTTACCGAGTACCACGAGCAGTGCTCGTTGCGCCCCCTTCCCCCACTGTTGTAATTCCCTTTTCTTTTTGCGTGTATGGCTGAGGAGCCCATAATCCCTTTTGAATAAACAAGGTTTTTCTTTCTTTTTCGCAATTTTCCATTGATCTTTATTAAATTAACAACAGATCATTGGAAGAGTTTACATTGCTCTAAAAGAAAAGTACAGGCTAGTAGATGACTTTATTGGCTTGGCCCGAGCTCCTTGAAGGACTGTTGGCCCCCGCGCTTGGCACAGGGTACGGGGCTCCCTGAGTTCCGGGTTGACCATCCGCTGAAACGAGCATGATCTGATCGATGGTCAGGTCGGCGGAAGGGTGATGCTGCTCTTGCTCGCGGTCAGCTTGTCGTTTGTCCCTCAAGTATGCGGCGAGGTTCCCAGATCGGATGAGCTCTTAGATGTAGTCCTTGAGTTGCTTGCAATCCTCCGTGGCGTGGCCCAATACCCGATGGAAAGCGCAGTAGGGGCCCCGGGTTCGCTTTACGGCTTGACGCGGAATCGGAGGGAAGTTGAAGAACCCCTCGTTCTAGGCCTCCTCCAGCAATACTGCGAGGGAGACGTTGAGGGGGGTATACTCCTAGAACTTCGGCTGGTAGGGCTGCTGACGCTCCGGCCTCTCCTCCTGAGCCCTCTTCTTCTAGTCGGATCGTTCTGCTGGGCGAGGTTAGCGTTCACCTCGGATTCCAGCTGAACCTCGCGCTCGGTCCACGCCTTGACCTCGGCCATGGTCTTAGTTTGCGCCAACACGAAGGAGCGCAACCACTCCTTGTGCCTCAGACCAGATCTAAGTGCCGTGATGACGGTCTCGTCCCGGTGCTCGGGCACCTCAAGGAGGGCGTTGTAGAAACGGGTAATGTAGGCCTTGAACGTTTCCTTGTCCCCACTCTTAACCGTGAAGAGGTAGTCGACCGTGCACTTCTGTTGACGGTTCCCAACGAAATGGCCGAAGAACTGAGTAGCCAGCTCGTCGAAGGTCGAGATCGAGCAGGGCTCGAGCCCCCGGAACCAGTCCCGACTGGCGCGGATAAGGGTTGCCGGGAAGGCCCTGCACTGGGCGGCGTCGGAGTGGTCCTGGAAGCTCATCCCCGCGGTGAAAGGATCCAAATGGTCCTTTGGGTCGGTTTTCCCGTCGAACAGAGAGACTTTTGGGGGCTTGTTGTGCGAGGAGACGTGGACGACGAGCAATTTCTCGGTGAACGGCTTCGTGAGCGAATCGGAGGCGTACTTAGCCCCGTCGCTCGAGAGGTGAGCCTCCCGGCGCATGCCCTCGATTTTCTTCTCGAGGGCGTCGAGCCGACCGTGGTATCCCGAGGAATCGACGCCTTGGGATCCCTGGCCTCTGCTACGGGTGACCTGCGTCTGGGAGCGGCCCCGGTTCCTTTCGATGAGGTGCCTCAGGTCCCGGGGCGAGGTGGCTCTCGAGTCGCCGAGGCGAACCCCTTATGTGCGGCCCCGCCGAGGGTGGTGGTGTCGACCACGCCTGTGGATACGCGAGGTGACTGACGTCTCCTCAGGGGGATAAGGGTCGCGAGGAGGGTTGAGGCGAGGCGTTCTGGCGGCGGACCTTGGCGTGGAGCCGTGGGGCGTCCAGCGGGCCGCAGGGAGTACCGGATCGAGAGATCGGTGGTCAGGGGACGCAGCCTACTGGTGGTCAGCCGTCCAGACAGGGGCAGAGCCTTCTGGAGGCGGTGGAACGACGATCTGGGGCCCAGGCCCGGCCGTTTGGACGCAGGCGAGCGCCTCCACGAGGGATTGTAGCCGATCTATCCGGCCTGCGGGGGCGTTGATGATGGTCGCTGGAGGAGGCTCATCCCCGCCTTCGGTGAGTGGAAGGCGGCGGCTGGTACCGGAATCTTCGGGATGGTTGCTTGCTATGAGGGCGGAGATAGGAAGGCCAGCTTTGTGTTTTGTGGAGTTATCTTCCTAGAGACGGCGCCAACTGATGGAGGTCCTTTTCATGTCTCCGTCAGATGTTGTCTTCCGTTGATCTCCCGGTGGATTTTGATGGTTATCTTCTGCTGCGTGTGGGTCTCAATGGGTTTGGGTGGAAGAGGTGGTATGAGGAGTTTGGTGCCGAGTACCTGCAAAGAAGTCCCGGGATGGTTTGGTACCACCCAGGACCCTTCGACGATCAAGTTAGTGATGAGATCCGAGCAGAATAACGACTTAGCAGAGTAAAAAATGGCTTACTTGACCCCTCTGTGATGGGGGTTTATATAGCGGTGATGGCACGCAGCAGCAGGCATGAGAATCTCGCCGGCAGTTACGTTCCCGACGTCAAGCCCGCGTGGAGAGCGGATTGCCCATTAATGGGGATCGCGGAGACGTGGAACGTGGGATGTTGCTGGCGGAGAATCCGCGCATGGCGAGATTCGTGGAGCGGCGGTTACGCCTGTGAGCGGTGGAGTTGGTCGGAGGACCGAGGAAGACGGCCTCGGCCGGGGGCTCGGGGACGAGCGAGAAGGCCGAGGAGCCTTGGTCTTGCGGCAGCTCGGGACAAGCTGAGGGGCCGAGGAGGCCAATTTGCAGGGGGGCCCGAGGAGGGCCAACTTGTGCTTGCAGGTCGGGTACAGAGTGATCTGGTCGGCCCCCGTGGGCCCTTTCTTCCGAGTCCTGGGACACGTCATCTGCCACGTGTCCTGATCTTGGAGATCGCCAATATTGAGCATCATCAGATATGATGTGGCATTTTAGTGTAATAAAAATTGTTTAAGATATTATAGTGAAAAACAGTGATAACTGAAGATGCTTCAGTATAATTTACCCTTTTTTGTTCCAATAAATATATAAACATTAAGATGTTTACAAGCAGAAAACAAACAAGGTATAATGAAGAAAAATACAAAATCATAGAGTATTTTTCAGCAAATAAACCTTCGCTGTAATCCATATAACTTATCTCTGTCATGCCCAGTGCTTAGGACCATTTACATTTTTTATTACTATTTTAGTTTTATAAAAAATAATAGAAATTGATAAATACCAAATAAATCCCATATTTCTAATCCGATGCCTCATATTGTCAATCTTCCCAGTATCGTATTATGGTCTGACATATGAAGAGTAAAAAACCAATTAAACAGGATATCCCGATGCCCATGCACTCATACCTAAATACGACGTATCGATCAAATCAGGTACAACATGAATTGCATATGTCACCACTATTTATAGATACTATTTATTGGTACATAATTATCTTTATAATCATGATAGGAAAAAAAATATGGCCAGGAGAGAGTGATCCATTGCAATTCGGTCTGTGTTTTTTAAAAACGGGGATTCTCGATCCACGACATATTTAAACGATCCGAATCGTTCAACTTAATCATCCTATTCTCAAATGTATGTGAATGAAAAATCAAAAGATTTGAAAACCTTTGACTCGTGCATCAAATGAGTGCAAAATGAATGCCTTTCAATACAATAACATAAACTCTATCTGATACATAGTCCAGAGGTCTTCAAACCCTTTGATTTTTCATACACATATACTTGAAGGTAGGGTGATCAATTTGAACGATTCGGATCGTTAAAATATGCCGTGGATCGAAAATTTCCGTTTTTAAAAAAAGCAGTGTGGTTTATAAGGGGGATCTCTCTCATATCTATCACAAGGGAAAAAACAGCTGTACTTCTGAAGGTTATATATGTAAATTTGGAAGGAGAGGGTATATATGAAAATAGAGCCCTTTAGCGTGAAGATAAACAATATCGGTGCAAAATCAATTTTCCTTAGGGTTCTTCGTGACCTTTTCAGATCGCGATTGTGCCTTTCTTGCAAAATTCCCAAGGAATCGAAGGCGGAGCGCAGCGCAGCGCATCAACGGTAATCACTCAGCGTCTATCTTCTTCTTCTTCTTCTTTGAATAGAAACCCTAGAAAAACCCTAATCGATCCGTCGACGGATTTTTCGAGGGGAAAGTTTGGATCTTGGCATGCATTGGTTTCGATCGCGATTTCATAGTGTGGCAATTTCGAGTTTTTTTTTTTTATTTTATCTGAAATTTGTTGATTTGATTAGTTAAGCGTTTACGAATCGAGGTGATTTTGGCTGTCGAATTATGAAATCGTTAAAAGCTTGCATCTTTGATCTTTAATTTTGTAATTGGATTTAGGGTTTGTTTTGTAAAATAAACGGATGTGTGTTTTTATGTAAGTGGGATCGATGGAATAGACATTGGGAAAAAATTAAGGTTTTTTATGAATTGCAAACCAAGATTTTCCTTGTTTGTAAAAAACACCCCTTTATCTTAATATATTCATATTCCACCCTTAATTTTTTCATTTTTTCCCGCAATATTATCTTATAGTTAACTTTAACTAAGTTTTTTAGTTTGTTTC
Organism: Agapanthus africanus; assembly: GCA_030015575.1. Lineage (NCBI taxonomy): Eukaryota > Viridiplantae > Streptophyta > Magnoliopsida > Asparagales > Amaryllidaceae > Agapanthus > Agapanthus africanus. The sequence continues at coordinate 886,572,478 of JASDDO010000024.1, read as the reverse complement.
CTGAGCAATCTTCCAGAGGTTAGATAATGATAACTTGGGTTAACCTGATGACATGTTAATTATTGGATGAGAAGATGTTAAAATGGCTAATATATGGTAAATAAAGATTTTGCAGTGTTAAATGTGAAAATACTAAGCTTAAGACGGTGTTTGTTTTTCCTTGAAAAAATGATGGTGTTTGTTTAGAACAAGGGGAATTTATGGTGCCATATAATAAACCCAGACATTTAATAATATATGTTAACCCTTTGAAAGTACTTGTTGCATTCAGTAAAAAAGCTTTGATAGGCAGTGGAAGTTCGACAACAAAAGACATGCTGGTATGTGACACCCTTTTGGGAAAGCCATGGATCTAAGATCTTGATATGTACGTGTAATGCTCGAGTTCATTGATATCGGCCAAAATTTTGTATAATTCCTTAGAACAATTGTTTCGCCTGGTGTGGATGCAAGAATAATTGAAGCTATTTAATGTTGTTTCAACTTGTGTTTCCATAAATCGCTGAACCATTAGCGATTTGTGATTTGGAACAACCGTTCTCAAACGGGAAACCTAGCATTCTGGATCAGAAGAATCATCGTTGTGATCTAGGTTGAAAATGGCGAATTAACCCATCAAGAACCTTAGTTAAATGGGCATAAAGTTGGGTTTGTGTTAAATTATACTAAAGAATTATTAATTTCTTAAAATATTTTTATATTAATTTGCTAAATCAGATTTTAGATATATATAGCAAACGAATTTAATATTATATATGTATATTATACATTCACACACATACAACTGATCCAATAACATTTCACGGTCTAGAGCTCCGCATTCTATCCCTAGACTAGCCCTATCGTACCATGATCCATAACAAGCGGTGTTCTGCGTTCCCGTTTCCGTTTTCCGCTCCAGTTATCATTGGTTTCCACTTCACAAACTTGAATAGCATGGACACCAGTCCGAGTTCTAATTTAATTCTGTAAAACCGTCTTCAGATTGCTGACAATTAAGTTTGTAAAGCTTAAAGAATGTTAACTGATGAGAAGATGAGATTATAACATTGTTAAAGGATGCTAGTCTAATCTAAAGGGAAATGAAATTCTTTTTTTTTTGTGCAGGGATCCTGCTATTAATTACCACCAGTAAATAATCTCAATCATGTCTTCAATACAGATATATACGAGGGACTGTCTGGTGTTTTCTATTTGTTTTGTGCCTTTTTTGGATCTGTGTGTTTTTTTCTTTTCTTTTGGTTTTTCTCCTCCTTTTCTCCTCCCTTTTTTTCTCTTGTTTTCTTCTTCTTTTTGGGTGAGGTTGGTACCTGGGGTGGGCTGTGCCCCTCCTCCCTCGCTGCTTGCATTACTTCCTGTTCAAATGCATATGGATGGAAGGTAAGATAAAACTCTTGTTAATATGAGGACAGTGGGTCTTTTAAGGTATTCTAGAAAACCATGATTATAGATTTGTTGTGTATCTCAATTTACCATAACATGTATTGCCGATAAATAATAAGCTCTATTAGGCATTTTAGGACATTAATGTTGAATTTTCTGTAATGCGTGTAGGTCTTTATTTACATCTAATTCATATCTATAACTAGCATATATATAGTCTACTGAGAGTTGACATAGAAGCAGGATGAAAAAAGATATTTATATGCTTGCAATATATTAAGAGGAGCCTACAAGAAGCCGCTCCGGTGATGTAAATGCTTTTGCATGTTCAACTCCATTGACAGCTATTCTCTTAGCTATTGAGACACTTCTGAAACTCATTATAAACACACCAATATATAGATCGTGAAGCATTATTAAAATGGGATTACTGTGTGGTGGAAGGTTTCATGTAAAAGAATTACTGATTCATAATTTAATAATCCACATCCACATAATCAATGTCAATATTATATTCAAGTTATTTTGGCATTTTGAATTTACGTACTTATGTGTACCATGCAATGCTTGTGTTCGAGCCTGTGCATTATTTATACATGATGTGATGCTTTCATATGTGCACCTACTGCAAACTGCAAAGAAAATAGACAGCGTTACATCTTTCAAATACCCTTTTCCCCTAAGATTGGGTGTGCGGTGTGCCTACAAGTTCCTTCCTACACCTTCAGGGTCCCTATGGCTGAATATAAAATGTAGAAATATCCACCTTTCCTTGGAGAGATAGAAATCCAACTTGATGGATGGTTCCTTCCCCTTACAGCCTATTAATTATGCATCGACCTATGATTTTCTATATCCGTGCTCTGGAAGTTCTCATACTTCTATTGACTGTTTCCATAGTGTGATGCAGGAAATTAGATTAGATGTTGTACATGCTGGATGGAATTTTGTTAAATCTTGTTCCTTTCATGGCTCTTCAAAATATAGAGCTGTGTTGTCAAAGATGCAACCAGGAGTGAGGCACTCTGGGGTGCTGGGTAGTGCCCCACATTCACAGCAGGGCACACCGCATTGTTGAGGCACGCACCTCAGTTTGCCTTTGCCTCGTGCCGCCTCAGGCATGCACCTTGTGTGTGCCTCGCAATATGTCTTGTCATATTCAGCATTTCTCATTTCAATAGTCTTTTTTCTTTTCTAAATTTTTGTGTGTCATAGTTGTTGCTTGTAGCTTTTATTATTCTTTAGAAACATATTATGATGTTATGCTATTTTAGTATTTTGATTTCGCACTTGGTAGTTGGTGCTTGATAGTTATTTAGGTTTTATTGTGTTTCATTAAAATCTAGTACTATCCTTTTGTATATTGTCTATTACCTGTAAAGTTCTTTACTACTAACAAGTTAATACTAACTACTAACTTATTTAGTTCTGACTGTCTTGAGATTTTTTTCTGGTGTTGTGATTACATGTATGTTATAGTTTTCTCATTCTTTTAAATTTATTTGAATCATATGTTGAACTTACTCAGAATTTATTTAAATCAAATCACATGTTGAACTTGCTCAGAATTTGGGATGAGGTCTTGTTGTTGTTGTTGTATGTTGAACTTACTCAAGCACACCCCGTACCTTGCGCCTTGCGCTTTAGGCGTAGTGGACACTTGGCGCCTCATACTGTTTCTTACACATTAATTACATTGCATAGGGACTATACTGTGCTACTGGATCTTCTATTGCAAGTCTATGGTGAAATAGTCAACGACTTGGCTGCATATTCATATATTGAAATATAGAGTTATTGGCATAATTTTTCGAGGAATCTTGATATGCTACTACAAGGCTGAGCAAAGACCAATTGTCTTAGTTATATTTTTACTGAAATCTTGCTACTCTATATATGAAGTTAACATAGTATAAAAATATGCATGCCGTTATATTTTATTTCACGAGTTTCATGCTCTTTCCTCCATGATATGTAGGCATTTGCCAACAATGGTAGAGGGGGCTATTGTGGCCATTTGCCAGTATGGTGGAGAGTTTGTCACAAATAGCGATGGAATCCTCTCTTACTCCGGAGGAGAAGCACGTGCTGTCGACGTTGTTCCTGACATGCTTTTGGAGGATTTCAAGTCGGAAATAGCTTCAACGTTTGATATTGACATGAGCAACATGTGTCTCAAGTATCTTATCCCAAGCAACAGACGAGTTCTCATCACAATTTCTAATGACAAGGATTTGCATCGAATGGTTTCCTATAATGCAAATGCTATGTCAATTGAGGTTTATATTTTAAATAAGGTTGACAACAGGTATTTATCTGAAGATGATTTATTCTATCTCTGCTCATTATACTAACGTTAAGCGTGGGTTATCAAATAATGCATTTGTTTATGTAGGGCAAGTAGGAGCACTGTGGCTGATTCAGGAACTTCAATTGCTGCTACTGCTGCTGCTGACCAGACTGGCAAAAGAAAGAGGGCAACTGCTGGGGCCAGGTATTCCATAATTTTGTATCGCATGTGATTAAATTAAACAATATAATTTCTGTAAGTTACATCAAATTCTAAGCTAATATTACTGTAGGGCAACTAGAACTAGGTTACGGGCTGATTCCGTTGCTCCAAATGCTGATCCCAGTGTGACTGCACTTGCTGTTAACAATGTAAAGCAAAAGAGATCAACTGTCACTGAAAATGTTGACAACAGGTACTAATTTTTTGAGACCACCCTGTATTACACTTCTTGTAAGTATAAATCACAGGGAATGAAGTTGTAGATTTTCTTGTAGGGTGACTCAATTGAGAAATTCTCTGTTGCGAGCTTTGCGGCTGCGGTTCGTACAAATCAAGAGTGAACTCGAATCTCAATTGCCCATTTGAGAAAAGTACAACAGAGGGTCAGTAGAGTGTGCAGGAGTCCTTGGATTATTGTTCGGCGTGATATGTGCTGATTGAGAGCTTTTCTTTTTTCTCTCCTCTTCAATATTTTTTTATTCCTTCTATATTTTTTTTATACCTTCTCTTCCCTAAGTCATCAGAACCAAAACTCCCAATTCATCCATTGAATCTTCTCTTCAACAAATAACACCTCCCATGATCCCATCTTTCTGCCAAACATTTAAATAGTATGCATCCTCTTTGATTTCAGTGGGCTCATTTTTTTCCTCTGGTGATTCACACAGTTTTATTATTTGACAGAAAAAGACTTTTTGGCATAACTATTTTTGTAAATATGTTCATTTTCTATCCGACTCTCTCACTAAATTATAGTATCCTCTTCCCCTTTTTTTTCATTACAAAAAATTGATGAAGTGCCTAAAATACTCCAGTCATTCATCGAAATGTCAGGAATAAAGCAGAATCATTGCTCTGAAAATGTTTTGGCTGGGGTATAAAGGGAAGAAGAGTGACGAGAGAGAGAGGGAGTCATTGAGGGGTTTGCAGGAGAGTGAGAGAGAACGATCTCCAGCTTCCATATGCTGGTCCTATCTCAATCCCTTTAATCTTGGGAAATGGACACTCCATCCCTTTGCTTTTCTCAAATGAATGGTTGAGATTTGAGTTCGCACTTTAACTTTATGAACCGTGGCCAGAGCAATTAATTTCTTTGAATCAATTTGAGCCTCATTTTATCTTAGAAAAGTTCAGTGAATTATCATGGGGTTTTTTCTGAATCAGAAGGAATGGTGAAGTTCATGTTTCCATATCCTGTCAGGTTGTCACCATAAATCAATCTATTTATTAAAATTTGGAAAATAGATCAGAAGTTGTTAATAACTACTTGATGTTTATGCTTTAGGGCCTTTTACTCTTTGTTATCCTGCTAATACTTATTTACACTTCTGGGATGTCTCACTTTAACTTCATTTTTAGTGCATCAGTTACAAGGAATCCCTAAATGCCCTCCTAGGAAGGGTTTCTTATTGTTAAGATGAATTCATTGCGCTAATAATATCTCTTCCAGTAAGAAACCCTTTTTATGAGATCCGAATAGGAATTCAGTTGAATTAAAGTGGACAGGATTGTAGAACTATCCTGCAAATGTAAATATACTGTATTTGCTATGCCAAAAATGTACAAAAACTATGCTTAGTCGTGTTAGTAATGAAGGAATTTATTCGTATGCTTTAAAATTCGTCTTCTCAAAGTTAGCACATGCATTAAATCATCTCTACTTATCCATTTGGTGTTACATTTTATTTCCTTACCATTTTGTTACGCATCACCGAGATGTCTACTTTTCTATAGCAGCTTTTCCTCTTCATATCCTTACTCTTCATCCCTGGTAATATATATATCTATATCGGACTAAGATAGTTGGGATTTGTGTGAGATACTTCTTTTGGCACATCCTATCTTTACTATTATAACTAGAAGTCCTTAGATGATGTCATTAATCAACAAAATAAAAATTAGAAAAAATGGCAAAATTCCAATAACCAAAGTTGATAATTGGAGATGTCCACCTCATCCATCACTAAAGAAAAAAGTAAGAAAATGAAAAGTCAATAATTTTCTCTCAATCATTCATTACACATTCTCTCATGCTCTAAAACCCGAAGAAATTATGCCTTACAAATTTATACATAAGCACTTATATCTTTGTTATTTTGTATAACTAATAAATTTATCGATTCTAGTATCACCACTAACTGTATTCATTTAATTTAAATTTAGAAAACATTTAATTTAAATTTAGAAAAACTGTAGATATCTTTAGAATTTCTTATGTAATGTCCAAGATTAAAAAAATTGCCTACACCTTCAGTACATATGATATTCAAAATACACACACGTGCATCACACGTGCAAAAATACTAGTTTGGCATAACCCAAAGCAAATAACTCATTATAGATGTCTGCAACATTCGCCAATGACTAAGATACTAATATATATGCATCAACATACCACAGCTCCACAAGTTTATTCAATTCTTAGATACATTTATGTAATTTGTCCCCTCTTACGAATACAGATATATATTTGAATATTTTTCCGAATATAGATACATATATGGTCTTAGCAAAATGATGACTAAGATACTAATATATATGCATCAACATACCACAGCTCCACAAGTTTATTCAATTCTTAGATACATTTATGTAATTTGTCCCCTCTTACGAATACAGATATATATTTGAATATTTTTCCGAATATAGATACAGATATGGTCTTAGCAAAATGATCCGGATATTTGAATATATGAATTCATATACGGATACATATATGGAAATCTATAGACAAAAACAAGAAAAGATATCATTTTAAATTTAATTTTTAGTTAATAATTCTTATTTAAACCATAAATTTTTTGCTCATTTTATATGCTATGTATTTAAAAGAATATTATTACATATTATTTCATCATGTTTGTATATATGCAAAATATGCTCGTAATATGTGTAGTATATTAGAGAACATATTTATTTATTCATGTAACATTCATTTGCATGCATATTTATTTATATAAATATTCAATGAAATGTATCGATAACATGCATATTTCGGCTATGCTTCATTATTTGTTATATTTTCAATGTTTTATATACCCATATCCAATACGTACCATATTCGTTTCTTTAATATCCATTTTGTATCCATATTTGATATTGCCAAATACGTATATGACTTTTTATTATTGGACTATATCCGTTTCCGTATCTTTATCCGTCCCTAGAAAACAAATATGTATATTGTAATTCTCATATCCGCTCCGTATCCAATCCGAATGCAACGCTAGTTGTCGCCCTTCAAACTGTCCTAAACTGAGGGAACTTCTACAAAAAGGGAAGAAAAATAGCATCTTCACTTTTAACGGGGAAATTATATAATATTGTCCATATTTAGTAACATTAAAAGTTTTTTTTTAAAAATTATCTATTTAAGCAATAAAAGTTAACATATGTAACTAATCTCACCTAGACCTTTAGAAAATTTGAATGGTCGAATCTAACTCGTAGTATATGCCGTTTCCAAATCCATGTACTTAGCTCTTTATATCTAATGTTTGTGGTTCCAGTTATATCATTTTGTTTCCCTTTTTAGTTTCTAAATGCACTTGTGGAGTTTCTTGGTTAATTTTCTTGCTTAATTGTATCCAAATTCCCTTTTTTTATTATTTATGTTTGACAGTGCTGCTGGGCTCATGACAATCCATTCGGGTCTGCCGGATTTCATGACTTCTGTTGCCGCCGTAGATGACGCAACAAATCAGGGACTAACTACCATTGACAATTTTGATGAGAGGTAACTTTCAGCAATAGAACTTCTATTTTTTGTTTTAGAAACTTTAAAGTAGAACTCAACTGATATTACACGCGACATTACTTTTGTAGGTCAGCAAGGAACATGCTGGTTGATCCAAGCACCCCTCTTGTTGGGACTCTAGCCATTTCTGACGATAATAGGCCTCTCAATTTAAGCAATAATTGGGAAGATGTCATCACAGGTGTGGGGCAAGAATTTGATAATGTAAAAGAATTTCGTGGCCAATTATGTAAATTTTCCATCGCTAAAGGTTTCGTCTACAAATTCGTGAAAAATGAAAGCACTCGTGTTACTGTAAGATGCAACGAGGAGAACTGCCCATGGAGAATACATGCTTCCGAGTCGTCTCAAAAGCAAAAGTTTGTGATCAAGAAAATGAATAGCGTACACACGTGCGGTGGTGGGATTGGGAAGGATGGTCAAAGGAGAGCAACGCGGCAATGGTTGACTGGCATTATTAAAGAAAAATTACAAGCCTCGCATCCCTGCAAGCCCAAAGAGATTGTAAGAGAGCTTTTTGAGGAGTATGGAGTGAGCTTAACTTACTCACAAGTTTGGCGAGGAAGAGAAGACGCGCAAAAAGAGCTGTACAGCTTGCTTAAGGAGACATATAGTCAATTACCATGGTTGTGTGAAAGAATATTAGAAACTAATCCAGGGAGTGTTGCTTTACTTTCCGCAAGTGTGGATTCAAGAATCCGACGATTTTTTGTGGCCTTTCATGCTTCGCTTCACGGTTTCGAGAAAGGCTGCCGCCCTCTAATATTTCTTGATAGGATTCCTTTGAAGTCAAATACTCAGTGTAAATTATTGGCTGCTGCTGCGGTTGATGGCGATGATGCTATCTTTCCCTTGGCCTTTGTTGCAGTGGAGGATGAGAGTTATGAAACCTGGCTTTGGTTCTTATCACAGTTGAGATATGCTGTTGGAGCATCTCGTGCTATTACCTTTATATCCAATAGACAAAAAGGCTTGGATATGGCAGTGCCTCAGGTGTTTGAGGATAGTCACCACGGTTATTGCTTGCGCCATCTCGTAGAAGATTTCAAAGTGGAGTTGAGAAAAGGCTCCTGGTCTCAGCAAGTTAGGGATAATATGGTTGATGATTTTATTCGCGCAGCCCAAGCCTGCACTATTGAAGATTTTAATGCATCCATCGAAAGCATCAAGACTGTTTCCACAGAAGTTGCTGAATGGGTTGTTGCTAGCAAGCCTGAAAATTGGTCAGATGCAATTTTCAGAGGCTCCCGATACGGTCATTTCTCATCAAGCATTGTAGATTCATTTAGCAACTGGATACCGGTGAAATCCGAGTCGTCTATAGCGCAGATAGTTGAAGCGATTAGAAACAGATTAATGGAGATTATAGAAACAAGAAGAGAGGCTTCTAGTGGTTGGATGAGCACACTAACTCCCTCTATGGAGCAGAAATTAGAAAAGGAGATGACAAAAGCACGAAAGCTCAATGTTCTATGCTCTTCGGAAACAGTTTTCGAAGTACGAGGCAATACGATCTACGTAGTTAACCTCGGTATCTGGGAATGCACATGCAGGAGATGGCAGATATCGGGGCTGCCATGCCAGCATGCAGTTGCCGTGTTCAATCGCATTAATAGACCTGTTTACGAATTTTGCTCAAAGTATTTTACGACTGAATGCTATCACTTGGCTTACTCTGAATTGATTCACCCTATACCTGATGTGGAGGCAATCGAGTTCAGTGGTGGTGTGAATTCATATCCGCCTCCTGCTCGGCGGCCACCTGGACGGCCGAGAAGGAAGCGATTCAACCCAAACAAGACGGTTACGGTGATTCGATTGTGCAGCAGGTGCAAAGCAGCAGGGCATAATAAGGCAACATGTGAAGCTTTTCTTTAGATGAGGCTCATGGTATTCATTATATCTCTGTAGGTGGTTAGGTAATTTAATCCATTTAGAAAATACATGTTGATGGCTGAATATTTATGTGTTCCTTTTTTTATTTTTGCCGGGGTAAATTTTATCTCTTAGGCCTTTTGACAGTCTTATTTATGTTTCAACGTTAATCGAACATTTTGATTACTGCTTCTCATGATGTGTATTTTTGTTTACTAGTGTTTACAGTAAAAAACTGGTCATGAACTTGCAAATTTGCAGAGTATTGATATTTATAACATATTTTCTAGCTTGAAGCTGGAGCGGTGAATCCTGTGTTTTTGTTGATGTGGTTCATTGTTAGCCACCACTTGTTTGATGAATGAGCAGTTTTTCTTGCAGCAAATGTAAAGTTTTACCGTTAATTACATTTTTCCATTTACTTACTAAATATTTAGAATATTATGGACTGAATAAATTGTTTTTCTAAATAGAGAATTGTCATTGCAGCTCTATTTCAGACGAACCGTAATAAAATCTTTTACAGAACGAATGCTGGTACTGAAAGCTTGCATGATCCCATATTTTCACTCTCCCTAGGCTTTTGGGCTCGTACGCAAAAATCTCATGATGAGGTTGTTTGCGCTGGCTCTCCTGAGCATGGCTGCTATGGAATTTACGACAGAGGCTGCAATCTGAGACTTGATCAGCCCTCGCTTCGGTATAGGTCTTCTGTTGCCGGAACCTGCAGCGGTGAGAAAGGTGGTAATCTTTTCGTTGCTCATTTTTGCAAAGTCGCAGAGGGAGACGGAGAATTTGATTAGATTTGTGTGTAGAAGTGAATGATCAGCTAAGGTTCTGTTCTGTATTTATAGGAGGTCAGCTTTCCGAAGAGTTTGGCTTTATTTTGTATTGATAAGAGACAATGAGACATCACAGCTGTATTGTAGTATATGATACCATGAGATTGATTCCTTTGGTCAACTGTGTTTGTGAGGAAAAAATTCTTTGTTTTGATACTTGTGTCACAAGTCAAAGGTTTGACGTCAAAGGTTTGACCTGTTCTGTCACTGGGTTGCTTGGTAACTAGCTAGAGATGCGAGAAGGGGGAGGGCTTTAGTTCGACTTCAATTGAGTTTGTGTGTACAACTATGGGAAATAAAGCAACATGGATGATCATAGGGTTATTAAATATATTAACCTTGATTCGAAATTTCGGCAGATTCTGATCCAAGAGATGACCGTCTGAATTGCTATGCAAATACTACCCGAGACTGAGCAATATTAAGTTTAGCATTTGATTATTGAGGTCATAGTCTTATATTTACTAACAGGGATTAGTGGGTTTATTCAGTTTATTGGATTATGGTTTACTTGATATCCTTAAGTAATGAAAATATATTTAAAAGATTATAGTTATATTTACCCTGTTTTACAATAACCACTTTAGACATCACAATTGCTAAAGATTTTTTCCCTTAATTATTTGTAGTTATTTTTAATATTTATATTTTAAAAGTACCAATTTTTATAAATTGGTTCCTTCAAATTGATATAAAATCCAAAATTTTCCGATTTGAGACGGCCCGAGATGGCCGATTTCGATTCCCATACCAAGATTGTAGCCACATGTACAATCAATGCTACATCAGAAACATCACTGTATCTTCTGTTTCAGCTATTCCTTTTTGAACAGAAAAGAAGAAGTTGTTGATTCGCATTTTACTTTGTATTTCACTAATGTGCTTCGTTTAATATAATTGATTGTGGGAATGATGCATATAGCCCCATATATATATATCTTCGCAACCCATTTTAGAGAAGTCTATTATAACTTTGTGAATGGTGCTGCCCACTGTTTTAGACTGGGATGTGTGAATCATCTCTGCCCAATTGAATTCATTCTAAAAGATGGAACTTGCGAAAAATAACTTATATTACCCATAGATATATTATAGCTGTGGGCGAGAAACAACAAGCGGAAACAAACTTGATATTTAAAATCTGTTTTAGTCTACAGAGGGGACTAGAAAGAAACCGAAGTAGACCCTGGGATCGTATGCACGGATGGATAGGGTGCGATGCGGACAACGCTTTTTTATTTGGACACGACTCCTTTGGGAATCAAACCGTGCGAGACACATAGTGCGAACGGTGTACCAAGGGATCTTATTTGTTCTGGTTTTGTCTAGGCATGCTCTTAGGACCTGCGTGTCTGAAAAGACAGTTATCTTTTGGTTCCTGTTGCTTTATTCAGTAATAAATTAGCCCTCTTGTTTCGTACGATTTTTCCATTAAACTCTTAATAATGAAAACCGCCACATGATTATCCCATCTTTCCTCTGAAAAAAACAAGCAGAAACATAATATTAGTGAGATATTTGCTAGTTCGGTATGGTGTAAAGAAGCATTCACATTGGTTGGACGGTACTCCCTTCAATTATCCACAATGAGATTTTTTTTATCAATATTAGTATTATTATTTGTTTCTACAATGCATAAAGTAATACAACGACAATAAAAAGAAAGGATCAAATCAGCACACTTAGCACACAGATTTAACGAGGTTCGATCTAATCCATCTGCGTCATTGGAGGAATGAGAAACAATCTAAACCCAAATACAACTCACCAAAAGACGGCTTTCTTCTTTTTCCCTTTAAAATTTCATACCGAAACCTTAAACTATAGCGGATACACATAGTTTTCAAACACTTGCGCTTTAATCAAGGTTTTTTCAGATTTTTTTTTGCCTCAAACACGGTTCAAACCATGGGGGCGCCGCTTCTTACATCTGAGGCCTAGGCTCTTGGCTCGGCCAATTCTTACAATGCCGAACTCTCAGTCCACAACATCGAATCGCTTTTGCGGCTTGACATCAAAGCAGGCTCCATAAATTCATATGCTCGACTATAGAGTTTGGTGAGAGCTTTGCAAATAGACCGATAGGACTTGATCATAACTAATGCAACTACATGTCATATAATTCAAGACAGACATAACCTTACCAGTGTTATTGTTATTTTTGCCATTTATTATCCATATAATTTAGGGTTAATTGCACATAGACTCCTGAACTATTTGGGGCTGAGTATTTATACCCCATGAACTATAATAATTAATACTTACATCCTTATGGTTAATAGATATTTTCTTAATACCCATATTACCCTTTTCTTCTTCTTTTCTATTCTAAAAAGACAAATATTTAATCCTAAAATACCAATATTTTAGTCATAATCTAAAAGATTGATGTTGTATTTTCTTCCATTTCACCTCATCTCCAAACATTTTTCCATTATGTGGAAGCTACTTATTTTTTTCACCAAGCTTGATGTTTAACATAATTTCTCCATTAATTTTAAGAAGGGGGACAAAGAAATCCAAAATGAGTATTTTTCAATTTTATTTTCTTATCATTTTCTTTAGTTAATTTTTCTAAGATTTTCTTTTTATTGGATTAGGGTTATAAGTTCTTCATGTTTGAAGAGGCATGGAAAAGAGATACAATAGAAATTAGAAAAACATTATTCAATCAACAGGGGTAAAAGGCTTATTGTGATACTTGAGGGGTATAAGAGCTCGACCACCATAGTACATGAGGTGTATCCGTAATTAACTTTATAATTTATGTAAAGTTATATGAGAGAATATTTTATGGAATATTTCCTTATCTACTTTGGACTTTAGTAGAAAAATTGGAATTTGGGGTCTCTCCACTTATTAATAATTGTGGTGAGACCATTCTTATCCATCTCGCCATCCATTGTTGAATGAATGGTGTGATGAATTTTGCATCTCATCCACTCAATAGTAAGATTGATAGGAGTGGTCTCACCATTATTATTATTAGTGGAGAGATCCCGAACCCGAAAAATTGTTATCTAGCTTCTATTTAATTCTTTTACTACATTTGGGCGTTGGAAATTTTTTTATTGGTTTATACTCAATATTTATCACTCTTAAATCCCATATAGTTAGTCTTATATGGTGGAAAAATTCTTATCAGGCTCTTTTTTAAAAAAAAAAATTCCTATTTTTCTCTCATTATAGGTTTTATTGGAAAAATATTAAAAAATTTCATGGTTTTTATATACAGGCAAGGAATCGAAATTTTTTGCTCATTTCAGCATGCAAGCAATTGAAAAATAAAAGAAAAATTTAGCTTTGATTTTCGTTTAGTGTTGTAAAATAATATAGAAAAACCAAAGAAAACAGAAAATTTTTGCAAAATTTTCTGTTTTCATATGCTATATTATATAAAATATTAAAATTTTGAAAAGAACATAAAAAAAATTTATTTTGCGATTTTTGTGTGCTGTAACATGCATAATATTGAATAAAGGTTTTTTTTATTTTGCCCCCTTGTAAATTGACTATTTTCGAATATCCTATAGTCCGCTCGAAAATCTTAATCCAACTAAAAAACCCACTCTGGTTCATTTTTATTTGGTCAACGTTTTTTGACTGTCTAAAACTGCCGTTACATAGTGTAAAATGACTGAAATACCCCCATCTTCTCTACCAGCCTCCTCTCCTCCCCCAACCTCCCCGTCTCCCTCCTCGCCGACGCCTCTCTCGCATCCTCATCGACCGTTACCATCTCAACCTCCTCTCCTAGCACCATTCTTTTTCCTCCCTCATCCCCATCCTCTTCTCCACCACCATTATCACCTTAACCTACCACCATCATCAACACCCAGCACAACCATCACCCACCACCACCATCAACACCATCTTCAATCACGATTAAATGCTCATCATCAGGATCCCCTTACACAAATCGCATCCCAGAAACCCTCAATCGAATCATCTCTTTTTCTTCCCAAACACTATTAAATGCTCCCAAATCTCCCGCAATACCAACAACCCAACATCTCCTCATCGTGCTTCGCCGCCATCGCCACCTCATCTCCGTTCACCACCACCAAAAACACCTTCAGAGACCTCCGCTACCACCGCCTAATCGCCGAGTTCCGATTTCTCTCCCCTTCGACCGTATCAAATGCCTCCTCCACTAAGCCGCCACCCTCTCCCTTCCTTGACTCCTCCACTACGCCGACCCCTTTACTATGACAGCGTCAAGCGCCTCCTCCAGCATAACCACCACCCATCAACTCCGACAAGGTGTACAATTAGTGGTGAGTCCTATCACACCGAAGAATGTGAAAAGGAAGGCCCAGATGACGATGAACTTGATGGGGGATAGTGGTGGTGATGATGAGTTGGAAGAGGGAGGGGAAGGGAAGGGGAGAGGGAGAGGGACGGAGATGGGGGCCATCCGAAGAATGGTGGTGGTGAGTATTGATGATGAGAAGATAGTGGGTGTTGATGATGAGGTTGAAGGGGGATTTTTTTGCTGCTGCTGTTGCCATTGGATCTAATTTTGTTGGGGCCTGAGAAGCATGTGCCCATGTTCCTCCTCCTCCTCTTCTGCTTTTAATGTAGAATTTTGAGAGAGAATCATCAAATTTATTGAGATTTTGGGATAAAAAATTCTCTTTTCAGGAGAGAGGGTGTTCAAGGAATTCGATGGGAAGGAGAGCATCGCTGGAGATGATGAGAAGGTGGAGAATGGATGATGATGATGATGATGATGATAATAGGAGGACGACGACGATGATGATGGAGTGGCAGTGACGGCGAGAGTGAGGGGCCGGAGGGTGATGGTGAGGGGCAGCGGCTGTGGCGGGTGGGGATAGGGTGGGGCCACCGGGGTCAAGGCAGGGGTGTCGCCGGTGATGACGAGAAGAGAGAAAGGAAGAAAAAAAAGAATGAGAGAAGAAAAAAGGGTGAGGGTATTTTGGTCTTTTGTCCCTCTAACTAACCATGGTTAGGGGTTAACTTAACAAAACCCTACGGTAACGGGGTATCTGGTTGACGGAGATATTTCGAGTGGGCTACAGGTAAATAACCATATGTGGGTAAGATATTCGAAAATAGTCAATTTTTGAGGGGGCAAAATAAAAAAAACCCTTGAAAAAAGAAAGAAAACAGAAAATTTTGAGATTTTAAATTTTATTTGCGATTTTCTTGTGTTATAGCATGTAAAATATAAAAAATAAAGAAAGTAGTAAATATTGAGAGTTTTGAAAATTTCATGATTTTCGTGTTTTATAAAGAACAAAACATATTGAAAAACAGAAAGTCTTTTTTTGAGATTTTTGTAGATTGTATGATTTTCATATGCTATAACAAGCGAAATATTGAAAGACTGAAAAAGACAAATAATTTGGAAAATTATGCGATTTTCATGTGCTACGGCATACAAAATACTGAAAATCTGAAAAAAAATAATAATTTTTGTTTTTTTAAAAAATTTCATGATTTTCATGTGATACCAGGAGTTCCAGTCATTAGGAGTCTCAGTCAAATAGACAAAGGTTTTTTTTATTCTGTTAGCTTTTTAGTATAGTTTTTGTCTTTTTAAAACGAGGGAGTTCTTAAAAAATATGAGGAAGTAAAATATTGGAAAACCGAAGGAAACAAAAAATTTAGAGATTTTTGAAATTTAATGATTTTCGTGTGCTATAGAACTTGCAAAATAATGAGAAAAAGAAAGAAAACGGAATTATTTTGAGATTTTAAAAATTTTGTGATCTTAATAGTCATACAAAATATTGAAAAACTGAAGCAAACAAAATTATTTTGAGATTTCTGAAATTTTTTGATTTTCGTTTGTTATAGTAAACAAAATGTCAAAAACCAGAAAAAGAAAATATTTTAGAAGTTTTAAAAATATTGCAATTTTCATGCTCTACATATCAAACAATGTAATAAAAAATCAAAGAAAACAATTTTTTTTGAGATTTTTAAAAATTCCACGATTTTCATGTGCCATAAGAAACGAAAATGAAAAAAAGAAGAAAATAGAAAATTTTGATATCTTTTAAAAGTTTTCGATTTCTGTGTATAGCAAGCAAAATATTGACAAATCGTATAAAAAAGAAAATATTAAGATTTTTGAGAATTTCTTGATTTTCCTTAGTTATATTATATAGCATACAAAATATCGAAAAGTTGAAAAAAACAATTTTTTATTGTTTAAAAATTCACGATTTTCGTATGCTATAACATCCAAAATATTAAAAAGTTGAAGCAAGCAAAAATTTTTAGGATTTTTTAATATAAATTTAGCGATTGTCACGTGCTATAGCATGCAAAATATAAAAATATTGAAGAAAGTAAAAAAATTGATATTTTGAAACTTTTATGATATTTGTGTGCCATATAACATGCATAATATTTTATAAAAAAAGCAGAAAATTTTGAGATTTTGAAAAAATTCGCGATTTTCGTATGCTAGCAAAATGTTGAGAAACCAAATAAAACTGAGTTTATTTTATTTTTGAAAATTTTATAAATTTCTCGGGCTATTGCAAAAAAATTTAGAAAAAAGGCAATAATAGAAATTTTGAAATTTTTAAAAATTTTCCATTTAATTTAGCACGCAAAATGTTGATTTTTTTTTTAAATTTAGGATTTTTGTAAGTTTCGTGATTCTCATACGCTATAATAAACAAAATATTAAAAAACCGAAGAAATAGATAAGTTTAAGAATTTTTTAAAAAATTTACAATTTTTCATATACTATAGCATGAAAATATTTAAAAGTTGAAATAATATAGAAATATTTATAAGATAGTTCTTCATATATAAATCACTTTCTAAATTAATATATTAAAAGCATATGAAAGAATATTCTCTTATCAAGCTTGAAGATATGTGACAGCAAATTGGACTTCGGGCCTCAATATTTCATAAATTATAAATGGCACATTGATATCTTTTTTCGTTAGGCTTTCAATATTTTTCATACTATAACATATGAAAATTATGACATTTTTAAATATCTAAATTTATTTTTTAATTCTTACAAATATTTTGCATGTAAGAATCCATGAAAATTATGAAATTTTCAATAATTCCAAAGTTTTGTTTTATTAAGTTTTCCAATTTTTTGGTTGTTGTATAACATACAAAAAATCCTATATTTTTTTTCATAAAAATTTCAATTATTTGCATCTTTTATTACATGAAATTTTTTAAAATTCTCAAGAATTTTCTGTTTTGTTCGTTTTAAAAAAGAATTATTTGCTATATCATACGGAATTCATGAAATTTTAGAAAGTCTCAATAGTTTCTATTTTCTTCTGTTTTTCTATATTTTATATGTTATATATGAAAGAAGGGTTCTTTTGATATACAACCACTAAAAATCTTATATTTTTAAAAACAACCATTAAAAAACAATATTTTTTAAAATAATCACCGAAACCTAGCTGTTGACGAAATACAATCTTTTGTTAGTTTAACTTAGATTTAATCCTGATTATGAGATAACCGTAGTTACATGAGGTAAGTTATCGTGCAAAATATCCTTATATTCCTTCTCTCTCAATCATAGGTTTAAATTTACCGTAACCCTAAAATATCATCCACTAAATTTCTTCTTTCTTCTATCAATCCCCTCTCTCTCTCCTTCCCTCCCCCCTCATCTCTCTCTCTCTCTCTCTCTCTCATATTCTATCAAATCTTCACAATGACAGGGTTATTTGGAACAAGTTTTATTGTTTTGCAGGCGAAGTATTTTTTTTGGTTTCCTGCATGTGTGTTTGAACCTTTTGCTACATCAATGGAAGTCATTGTTAACAAAGGCTCTGTAAAGGTTGCGTCGTTGGGGAATTTAATCAAACACTAGGAAGGTCATGCATCAGTTTGGGAGATAAAGTCAAAATTGTAGCGGGGCTCAAGCCAACGATCTCAACGATCTTGGGGCCTACTTGATTATGCTGCAGGATATCTGCGGCGAGAACATAAGCGGGTGACATTACCAAATATATTTATTATTGCAATTTGCGATGAAAAAGGGGAATCTAATGGGTTTTAAAGCGAGGATATAACATTGGAGGGGTAAGATAGTCATTTTGTCCCCTCTAACGGAAAAATCAAACGTAGTTAGCACTCATATTAACTAGAGGGCTGTATTTAGTTATATTAAGGTTTTAGCAGTTGTAAATCCCCAGTTTTCGTATGTATATTTTTCCGTATTTTTCCATATTTTTTCCTATTTTTTTTTCATTTCATATATATTTTTATTATATTTTATTATTTTATTTTAATTTCCTAAATCTAAACCTTAAACCTAACCCGACCCGACCCCTACCCGACCCGATCCGCTCCCACTTCCTCCTTTTCTCCTTCTCCCTTTTCTTTTCCCGCCTTCTCCCTCGTTTCCTCCTTCATCGCACCCACCTCCGCGACGACTGCGCCTATCTCCACGACGACCGCGCCGCGATCCCCTCCACCAAATCTTCTCACTCCAATGGCTCCCCCTTCTTTCGTCCTCGCCTTGAGACCCGCTCCCCCACGTCCTCGCTTCACCCATGTCTCGACCGAGCCCCTCTCCCTTCTTTTCTCAGCTTGCTCCTTCTTTCTCGCCATCATTCTCTTCGTCCCCTCCAACTTTCTCCTTCGCCACCATTGCCTCCCTCTCCTTCCCGAGCTCCCCGCCTCCACTACATCCAACACCACTCACTGCGACCGGCCTATCATCCACCGAAGCTTCCTCCTCCGTCGAGCTCCGAGCTCCACCTCGCTGCCGACCCATCTTAAGCGACTACCGACTCCTTCGAGCTCCCAAGCCGACCCAACTCCATCCCCACAGCCGCGCTACAACCTCCGTCGACTCTACGACTCCCCATCGTGCACCACCGACCTTTTTCTCCTCCGGCCATCCCCATCACCAACAACCACCAGCAACACCACCATCGTCGGAGCCACCTCCTCTCCTCCCCAACACCGAGCCCACACCTACTGCACCTAAGCCCAAACCCACTGCCCCACTTGCTGCCGGATCCACGACACCGCTGCACCTTACCGCCGTTGTCTCCATCACTGCAAACCCACTGCCCCGTGCCGTCGCCACGCCATTGCCATCGCCGCGAGCAGTCGTCGAGCCCGGCAGTTCATCGAGCACTCAAGCTCGTCACTGTTGTCGTGCCGTGCCTTACCCATGCGTGCGTCGAGCATGTGCCATCCATCGTCGTTCACTGCCGTGTTGTCGTCTACCGCCTAAGGCAAGAGAAATCCCATCTCTTGCTACTCATGCTATTATATTTTATAGATTAATGCTAATGTTAGATAATTATAAATAGCTATGTATATATATGTTTGTTTGGGTGAGTATATACATTTATATATCTAAATAACTTCAAGTAATGAATCGAACCCAACTCGGTTGGTTAGCCCGTATTGATGTCATTTAGAATTTATAAGAATTAATTATCGATTGTTGGGTAAGGAAATCTTGTGTTTTCGACCGATTACCAAACGCTACCTGAGGTGTTTGATGCGAATTATAAACCAAAAAATATCTTATTATGGCGGAACTTGCGATAGTTGGATCCCTTTACTGTTTACGAATATCGTGTAGAAATTTGGATGCAAAATATCGTGTTTATAATCAAGTAAAGTCGCCCCTAAAGGTGACGCTAAAACTGGAATGCACCGTACATGTCACGTTGAAAAGTATGTATTAAATTCAATACAGATCGGAATGTAATGTTCTATGGCTCGTATCGAAGCCGACTCGATAAACCAAAACCCTATAAATTTTACCTTCAATGCTGTTAGGCCACTATAACGAGAATTGACTGGAAATGCCGCGCTGGACTGCAGTCTGGGACAGTATTCCACGAGGATATCTGAATTTAAGCGCCCGCACACCCCTACATAAAACCGAAAATGCACGGAATCCTATATAGTCGCGTAGATAATTTAGTTAGCTAACATATGGATCTTGTCTCTTTCAGTTTCAGTATTTTGATATTTTGTTTGTATTTTAGAATGTCGACGTGTTCTGCAGTTTCTGCAGTGACATTTCTTACACCTTCACACTAAACAGGACATAACTTCTAGTACAGAAAGTCTATTGTTAATCCGTTTAATGCGTCGGAAACCAAACAGATAGAACTAGGTTTTATTCAACTGGAGAAACACCTAAAACTAAATACAATCCCTAGTAAACCATGCGCGAAGTTGGACTTCCAGTTCTAAACTGGAATTCCTGCAATCGATCGCTAATTTAAAATGATGATAAGTCCCTAACCTGAATTCCTATTGACATGAAACTAATTTTACCGCGTACATAATCAAGTATATTTTGTACACCTTTTACATTATTTTGATCTATTCTATACGTGTGATTTATGGTGAATTTTACAAGTTATATGGCATTGGCTGTCATAACTTAGTGAATATCTGTTCAGTGCATTTCTACCTTATTTTTTGTTTGCTTTATACCTTATGCATAGTGATCGTTTATATCAGGACCTAGCGACTGTTTTGCATTGTCTATATATAAGTGTTAGTGATTGGGTTGTGGCAAGTACGATGGTGAACCAGTGATTGAAAGTGATATTGATAGTGAAAGCGATACGTATTTGGTCACAACCTATCTAATACCTGAATACATACTGTAACCTGGGGAATGAGGAAAATCAAGATGGAATTGAACTCGTATTTAGCGAGGTACAGTGACTTAGAGGATGATCATTCGATATATATATATATATATATAAGGTCATGGGCTTAATGGCATGGCTGCAGGGTTATGTCCCGGGCAACAGTGGACCGTAGTCTCGGGCATGCATGGACCCTTGTTAAACACGAGCATCCTTTCCACTAATTGATTTCATTGACTTAGTGACTGTTAAATAGTGACATACACATTGCTTGGTTTACTGACATGATACTTATATCGTACTGTTCATATTCAATTGATATTCATTATTCACATGATTCTATATTTTGTTGCACCTTTCATGTTTAATAATATTGTACGCACATTATATATGTATTGCGATATATGTCGCCCTGACGGCCTGAGTGTGCATGCTCAGAGAACGAGGTGGACCCAGCTTAGGAGCAGGACCTGCCATTCGAGATCGCGGAGGTCTAGACCGCAACATCAGCGCCACCCTTTTGCTATAAGTACATTGTAGTTCATTGGTTAGTTATTTCCTTATGCAAAATAAATGTATCTCGAACTCTTTTATTGTAATGTAATAAAGTTGTGAACTGTGATTTTCTTTACTCTTGTACTATTTACTGACTACCATGTAATGCTAGAAGCCGAAGTGTGACTATGACGGGATTATTTCCTGACCGTAGGAGCATGGCTGGCCTAGTCACCCCTCATATTCTGTATTTTGGGAAGCGGGATGTGACATGGTTTTGTTGGCATCAGAGCCAGATTTGGATGAAATTACATTTCCGTCGAGAGATCTCTAGTTTGAGTTACACCCTTGATGTGTGCTTTATTACATTTCTTTTCACTTTCTAATCCTCGTTGAATTATCTTGCAGCCCTTGTTTGAATCTGATTTCTTTTGATCATCTTTTAGAAATATGGACTCCTCGGGCAACTCCTCAGATGCCGGTTCCCACGATCGTACCAAGAAGATCCTCAGCACACTGATGACCCTAGCCTAGGCTCAAGAGAGGAAGACCGATCTCCTGACCAAGGGATTGAAGGCGGTACAGGAGATCGCAATTACCGCTCTAGAGAGATCTACGGCTGTCCCCGCCGCCTGTTCACCTCCGGAAGACGGGGATGAACTGGGATGGATTTTCCTGCCTGAATTATGGAGGCAGATGCTATTTGGATTTGTTAGTGTATATACCCTAGGGGCCATTATTGTATCATACTAGCTTGTATATTATTTAATGGAAGTTTGGGATATTCACAGTTATAGTAACAGTCTTGCTAAACATGGTAGTATGCTACTTGGTTTATTTCTATCTTAATATGTGTATATGTTAGCATATCGAGAATACATATTGATAGAGCCCTTAGGATCTTGCTTGACTACCAGCGTTGTGATGGCAGTCACACTAGTGGGGGCTGGGTAGTCTACAAGCACATCCTTTTTTAGGTCCCTAGTCATAGGATTATCGAGACAGGGCATCGATACTCCGGAGTAGACTAGTGTGTACGCTTCTCATCCCAGTTGTGGAGATGGTCTGTCCCACAGCCATCAGTACGTTGTACTGGAGATAGTATACAGGTGCTCGTTGGGTTACGGGTACACCGGACAGGACTCGCAGGGAACTGTTGGTTGGTATTATACCCGTCGTCAGTTAACAGTTCCCAGGTGACATGAGTACAACATAGTCCGCAGACTTGACACTGCTGCTTCGTCTCGAGTGTGTTCCCACTGTTCTTAGATTGCTACCCTACCACGGCTCAAAGGAGTCGTGCAAACAGGTAGCAGTTGGGTGCAGTCCCGAAGCACTTGGAGGCAGTGGCGGTTAGATAGGATTCGTCTCTCCCGGGGAGTTGATATCGCGCTATGTTTGGAAAGCCATTACGCAAAGTCTCTGGCCAGGACAAGCGAGATTTACTGGTAGGATTTTCAGTAGCTTCTCAAGGTGTAATGGGCTTCACCCCGACACGACTTATACCGCCTTTTATGGGACTGACACTTGCCGCCCCCCTAGGCCCGATATGCGATAGTCTTAGACGAACAGACCGGACTGTACGGAGATTGTCACATCAGGGTCAGCAGGAGTTCGGATGGGTTTCCTCATCGGCCTTCTTATCGACATCTACCTGGGGACCGTTACGTACAGCTAGTGCCGCTTGCGGTCTGTGGTTAAACCCACTGCCAGCGTAAGTGTCGAGTCTTTAGAGTCCCACACAGAGAGTTTCCCTGCTTCGGGCGAAACGATATAGATGTCGTATGGTTTTACGACAGGGTTCGGACACATACGTGTTTTTACGCACTTATGATGTTCGGACAGTTTATACTAGCAGCCTTTGGTTTAAGCCAGATTCTAGTATTGGATTATTAGATTTATACAGTCTCAGTATTTCCGTGTTTTCACGGATGGGAGAGGCATTCTCATAATTAGTCGAGAAGCTTCTAGAAGATTGATGAGTTGGAGGCTTAGGTGGAATTTGCATTAAATGGATTAATGACTCATGGTGTGATTCATCAAATGAGTTAATGAGACATTTGTTGCTTAATGACTCATGAGATGATTCACCCAAAGAGAGTTAATGAAGCATGGTTGATATTATTATTATGTTATTCATTTTAATAATTATCATGCTTCATATATATTCTAAAATGAGTTATAATTCATTATCATTCTCATTCTCACCTTCTCTCTCCTCAAGCTCTCTCTCTTCAAAGAACTAACCCTAACCTCTCATGTGTTGAGATTTAAGGGTTAGCAAGACTAATAGATCCCTAATCCTATTCTATATCATCTAGGTTACTTTGATTAGCACTCATAGCAACCTAGTTATTTCAAATTAGAGGTTAAGCTTGGAGAAGTAGCTCTCGGGTGGATCTTCTATCACAACGAGGAGGCCGACGAGGAGGTGGTCTACGAGAACAAGAAGGACTTGATTCATTAGGTATAATCATCTTTCATAGTAGCTAATCACTTCTATGTTGTTGTTAGTTAGGGTTTAGCAAAAATCCGTAAAATTAGTCGATGTTAGTTTAAACAAAATGATTGTTTTACCTATTCCGCCTCCCCGCATCATATGGGGTGTCTAACGTCGACTTACAGGATTTATCCGTCCACCTCTCCGAAAATACCAAGTTGATTTATGACACCGTATATCGGAGATTTGGACGGATGCGGCCGTTGTAACAGACTTCATCAGATTCCCCCTCGTTTGCGAGGGGTTTTTTGATTGTGGGGATGCTCTTCCCTATAGGCGCAAGCCCCTGCAGTTAATTACGTTTCCGCATCGTGATAACCACTTTCTCCTGCTCCGGAAGTTCACTTCGTATCGTGTGTGTTTTTGTTTGTTTTGGTTGCCCATGGATTGTATACGGAGACTAATTTATGTCGTCACTCGTAGGGCGTGGATTAGTCTAAATCCGTATATTTTTAGATTTAGGTTTTTTTATTTAAGGACCGTTAATCTATTTTGAGATTAAGATCGACTTAAATGTATGTGAGCATTTGGGGCTCGATTTGTTTTTGGTAAGGATACGTTAGTCCAATTTGAGACTAAAATCCACTTAACAAGGTTTTAGGATCATTTTTATTTCAGATAAAAAAAGAGCATTTAGACTCTATTGTTTTAGTTTAAGGATGATGCGATTCATTATCATCATTTTGGAGGCGAATATTAGTTTAAGGACATTTCGGTCCCTTATCGCTATTTTGGAGGCGAATATTAGTTTAAGGACATTTCGGTCCCTCATTCATCTTGCGCGCATGTGTATTTGTTACGTGACGAAGTGAACAACGGAGATATGGAATGTGCCCAATTTGGAGTGCGGTCTGATTTGAGATGTGCACGTCAATTTGGAAGTGTACCAAAGAGTTGTTGGTTGTCGGGATCCGCCACCTCGCTGAAGACGTTGGAAAATTACAACGACATATATCAGAGGTGTGGAGAGATGCACCCTTAAAACCAAATCCCGTATTTGAGGGAAAATGGATTATTGTACCTAAAAATCATTAGTCATATTTGAGACTAAGATTACTTTGGAAGACATGGGATGAATATTGTTTTGGATATCATCATGAGAGATCATTAGTCATGTTTGGGACTAAGATCAATTTGGGGAATCATAAGCACAGGGGGATCGGTTGATTGGAAATCGAAAAGCTTTTGACCTTGGGAAAACTTAGCCATTTGGGCTAGGTCTGGGTCTCCATAGTTACCCAACAGTGCTAAGCACTGGTATATGCAGCACTCACGTGTATCCCACGTGAGGCACTGAATCAGTGTTAAACACTGAACTCTGGAGGTGCTCACGTGTGACCATGTGAGGCACCCCAAATATGGGCTCTGCTCTTTGGATTTCATTTCCCCTTTTTATATAAGTGACAAGCACTTGGTTTTCATGGCGCTCATGTGTGAAACACGTAAGGCGCCCCAAATACGGGCCCTGCTCTTTGGGTTTTATTTCCCCTATTATACAGAAGTGCTAGGCACTTGATTGGGGGTCGCGTGCAAAGTACGTGACTGCCTTAGAAAGTGCTCCTTGCTCTTCTTTTAAGCACTCGTGTGGGAAACACGTGAGGCAGTCTCGGCCTTTTCTTTTTATTCATTAGAAGTACTCACGTGAGGTCTTGTTATAGTGTTAAATACTAACGAATCACCAGGCTATTCTTCTGTGTTCTTGGAGATTTTGATATGATATTAATGACATTTCTAGTCATTAGGCTTTAGGTTTGGAAGGTCTCAAATTATTTTCATCGTTTGAAGGATCAAGTTCTCTTCTTGTTCGTGCAGGAATCAAATTCTTTATATAGGGTTAAACCTTAATTTTCAGAGGAATTAAATTCCCATATGTTTTTGTAAGAATTAAATTCTTTGGACTCAGTTCTTTTCCCTAGGCTTTGAATCTTCATGACAGAATCTACTCTCAACTTGTGGGGAGATCTGCTTCTGCAGATTTCAACCAGAGGAAGAGCTAAGTTCTTGTATGAAGAGTTAAACTCTTAGAGAGGTAAAGAAGGAATGGAACAATCTCCGTGTTTTTTGTTCTTTTTTACCTTGTATGTTCTGACGAAACAAATTTTTGCTGAGAATCAAATTCTCTTTTTTTTTTTTTTTTTCTGTTTCTACTTCTGTCTTCCCTCTCTCTGTGTGTGTCTCCCCGCCTCCTTTTTTTTCTTAAGACTTGAAGTCTCGGGCTCTTTATATAGTGGAGAGAAGTTTGTTTAATTCTCAGAAAATCTCTCATTGAGAGATCCCCATTGATTTAATTGGTTTCAGAATTGATTTGGGGAATTTTACCCACCGTTGGATCTTTGATCTAGGGACTTTTGTTTTTATAGAAGATATTGTTTTTAATAAGATTGGGGATATTCTCCCATATATAGAATAAAATTCTATCGAGCAGTGACATTTTAATCACCATTGGATTTTTAATCCAAGGGTGCTCAGTTTAACGGAGTATAATCTTTCTCTGTTTAGGAAGATATATGAAATATTTTGGATCTTTGATCCACTAACTCTCTGTTTAACAGAAAATATTCTCTCTAATAGAATTTAATTCTATGTTTAACCACCATTGGATCCTTGATCCAATGGTTTATTAAGTTATTAAATAGAATTTAATTCTACGCAAGGAGGTGTCCTCATGTGTTAACACGTGAGGTTTGCGGCTTAATTGCAGCGTTTAGGCACTCATGTGTTGGCATATGAGGCTGGTTTAGCCTAGTTGTAGTTTAATTGTAGTGCCTATTTATAGGCGCTCACGTGTTGGCACGTGAGGCTTGTTTAGCCTACTTGTAGTTTAATTGAAGCGCCTAGGCGCTCACGTGTTGGCACGTGGGTCTGGTTTAGCCTAGTTGTAGTTTAATTGCAGTGCTTATTTATAGGCGCTCACGTGTTGGCACGTGATGCTTTTTTAGCCTTCTTATAGTTTTAATGGCAGCGCCTATATGCCTTGCATATAGGCGCTCACGTGTTTAACACGTGAGGCTCAAATAGTGAGGAGTTTCCCCCTTTCTTTTTCTCTTCTTCTTCTTCTTTTTATGAGGGAACAAATGCCCCTACAGCATTGCTCTCACGTGGCTTGCACGTGAGTGCAACGCTATCCACTTTTACAGCCGTTGGATTGCCTAGGGGAACGGGGAGATGAACCGCTCCCATCATGTCTTATAAATACGAGGGCTTGGCTCTTGAGATGGCCACTGTTTCTTCGTCTTCTTCCTTAACTTTTCTCTTGAGAATTTAATTCTCCTTTCAGAGCTTAGTTCTCTACCCGCTGAAATTTAAGAGTTAGACTCCGTCAAAAAGAACTCTTTTAGGTAAAGATCTTGAATGACATTTGTCTCTTAGGAACAAGAAACCCTTTTCTCTAATTTTCTCTCGCAAAAGCTTTGCTTTTTTCTAGAACTGGTCTTTTAGAGTTCCAAAAAGACATAATTTTTTTGTGTAGTAAACCCTGATGTTTTCGAAGATCGGGCGTTTATCCTCTGATCTTTGAGGATCTTTGGAATTTAATTCCGTTTCTTCATTTTTCCATCATGGGGGTTTCTGGAATTTAATTCCATTGTTTAAAAGGAATTTGATTCCTCATTAAAGAGCTTAGCTCTGAAAGTATTAGAGGCCTTTTAGGAAATATATTCCCTGGTGCTCTTGAGCATATCTTCTTTTTAGGGTTTTAACCTCATTTTTACAGATTTAACTTTGTTGGGAATTTTAACAGAACTCATCATTTTCATCATTCATCATTTTTTTAAGGGTGCTAAGAGTTGTTTAAACTCCAGTGCCTATTTAATGAGAATATTTTTTGATTCTCGCAATGATTATATTGCCTCATCATTGGTAAACCGCCATATTGATTTTTTGGGGTCCATTGGTTTTGCAGCCCGTGGCCCCATGAAACAAACATCACGTTTTATAATGGATTTTTCTTTCTCTTATTTTAGGAACAATGGCCTCACTTCCTGACTTCCCTTACACTCGCTCAGAAGTCGCTTTTTCGCAATCGCCATCGGATGAGAAAGTTATGGCGATGATCAGGCCGCATGATAAGGACCATACGAGTCTTCTCTTATGGGGTATGTGATATGGTATATCATCAGGGGCAGCCGTAGCTTTACTTGTGAAGTTCCAACAGAACCTATCCGCTCGATGTCATTGATAGAGCGTCCGCGCACGGCTTATGCGGTGGAAGCGGTTAATTGGACCCCCACGGGCCGGCTTGAGCCGTCGATGACTGGGATACCTAATCAACCTACGATGGCCATTGATATCTTGGGACGTCGGATATACTAGGGCAAAGCTCGACCCTGGGGGCAGGTGTATAAGGTAGGCGTTACCCGTGCCATCCAGTGGGCTACCTTTCTTAGGCTCGATACATTCTCTCCGTCCAACGCGCACGGCTGCAGAAGGTTGGGTTGTACTAAGCAGTATATGCGTCATTATTCTACTATCACGCTCCTCATGTCTGGTGGGTTAAGGCTTTCTTGAACCAATGGAATCTTCCCACAAACACGTTTTTGCTAGGGGATCGTGAAGCCTCGATCTCACTGGAGGAGTTTCGTGAAATTTCAGGGTTGCCGATCAGGGGAGAGCATTACGAAGAGTTACTGCCTCCTGATGAGTACGTCTTTATTACGGTGCCCACTATGCTTGATGGCCTGATGACTGAGAACACTGTTCGTCATAAGCACCCAAGACTAATCAAGGCCCTGGGTATTTTTGAAAAAATTTTCGTGACATCGGAAGGGCAAGGTGTCACTTTTGACGCTTTCATTACCTTCTTTCTCCGTGAGGATGTCTTATCCAAGAAGGCTCTAAAATTCGCGAAAATTGAAGATCCTTTCGGATTCGGGTTGAAGAAATTACCGGCCAAAGAAGAAGACCTGCCCCAGTTTTATATTCCAAACTCGTCGGCCATGGCTTTTGAAGCGATCGCGGCCCCTGGCATGGACAAAGAAACTTTCTTTGTCGGCTTTATCAGTCTCTGGCTTAGCTGGTTCGCCATGCCGATGCATCGACGTTTCATGATAGTCTCCGTCTTCTACCCTGCTCATCGCATAGCTGAAGGAGCACGATTAGTTGTTGGTGTTGCGTGATTGTCGCATCGATATCACGGGTTAGGCACTGCCGCCAATACTTCGAACCCAGGTGCGGATACCGTGAACTTCTCCCTCCACTACTTCATATCGTGGATCGAGATGCATGTGTTAGGGGCGTTTGCCGCACATCGGCGGCCTGCTTTCTATAAGTTGTACACATTCCCATGGATTATGAGGCTGGTTGATGCTTCCGCTCCTGACCCGACCCAGCTAGGGGCTTTGCACGCATTACTTAATCCGTATTCAAATGAAGGCGGGATGGTCTTCAGTGATCGAGTCCTTTCTGCTCCTGTGGGACCCGTTCAACAGTTG
Organism: Agapanthus africanus; assembly: GCA_030015575.1. NCBI lineage: Eukaryota > Viridiplantae > Streptophyta > Magnoliopsida > Asparagales > Amaryllidaceae > Agapanthus > Agapanthus africanus. The sequence goes on along the minus strand of JASDDO010000024.1, from coordinate 886,543,084 downwards.
TTTGATTTATCAAAGAATGGAGTTCCAGCTTTAAAGCCAAAAGAGATCATGCACTTATACTCAATCAGGTTAGGGTATCTGGTGTTCCGCCTGAATAATACTGCCCTCTTTATGCGGTATATTCCGCATCGCTTCGCCCAGCAGTTAGGTTACAACCAGGGCATCCCCCTTGAAGCCTTTCTAGTTGAGCCTACTCCTTCTCTGAAGGTAGCCCGCGATGTTATCCATCACTTCATGCGGTTGAATACGGGCTCTCTTTTCGTGATCCCGGAGCCCGACTATCTTCCAAGGCCCCTGGGACTCTTCAAGGGATGGTATCGCCATCGGGTCAGTCCCATCATCGCAGAAGAGAGACGGGAGCATTTCGAGTATAGAGCTCCTGCTCCAGCTCAAGTTATCAGCGCTCCATTGCGGCCACGGTCAGTTGTTTTCCCTCCTCTGAGGGACAGCGGTCCAGTGCTTATCCCTAAAGCTGCTCCAGCAGAATCAGTCCCCATACTGCTGGTATGCCAGTACGTACTAGAGCCGAGGTAGAGGCTCCTGATAAAGCACCAGCGGTGGTGTCACCAAAGGGTGATACTGAAGGCGAAGTTGGGCAGCGCTGTGCCAAAGCACCAAAAGGGAGAAAGTGCTCCTCCGCTAGTGTTAGCACAGGCTCCAAAAGGAGAAAGAAATCGGTCGCCGGCCTACTCAACACTTTGCTTAAATCCGAGCCCTTTATTCAGGACGAGCCGATATCTACGCAGGAGCTGGACGACGGTCTTCTCTTTCCTGGTTCATCTGCCGAGGAGGCCACGCAGTTGGCCGAGGCTTTAAAGCATTCACAAGACGAGGCTGAAAACGTTCCCTCCCGGAGAGGAAAACTTCTCACTGTCGTATTTCATGATGTCGATCCGGCTCCAGCCATGTTGCCGATAATTCCTTTGATGCTAGAAGGGGAACGTCCTTTGAAACAGCTGGTGTTGGACGCCTCTGAAGATGAAGCTGCTTTGAAAGCGGATAGGGATCCATTTTCGATTGAAGCCGACGAGCGCATCTGAACAAAAAAGCGCAGCGGCTCGAACAGAACATCTTTTAGGCTCCTTGGGGTATTGGTACGTATATTTCTTGCCTTTTTCACCAAATAATTTGTATTAATTTCACGTTGCATTATCTTTTAAACAAAAATTTGTAGGGCCTTCTGCAGCGGGACTAATTTTGAGCCTAGATCGAGCCATGGATGTGGATTCTACGAATATCTCCCGTGACACACCGGAGGGTGTAGAGGAGATCACTGAAGCTACTATCCCCGCTGTGGAGCTTTCGGTGATGGATTCTGTCCTTTTAGCGTCTACTCCTCCAGCAGAGGTGGTCTTGCCGGCTATAGATCTCATAGATATCTCTAGTGACGCACCGGAGAGTGTAGAAGAGATTGCTGAAACTGTTATCCCCGCCTTGGGCCCTTCAGCGGCGGCTTTTGTCCTTCTATTAGAGACTGCCATGCTGGCTATAGATTTCAAAAATATCCTTAGTGATGCACCTGAGGGTGTAGAGGAGGCCGCCGAAGCTGCCATCCCTCCAGTTCAGGGCGGGCGAAATATTGAAGGTAATCTTATATACATAAACATTTTGTTTAATGACCCCTCCGTTATCTAAACCTTTCTTTCCCTCAGAATTATGGGAGCTGGCGGCTTCCATCGTGGATCTTTCTCCGAGGAAAACCTTCCAGCATTTGCTTGACATGGCGGCCCAACAAGCGATACCTCCATAAAACATAGTGCTCTCTTCTAACCAAGGTCGGTATTCTTTTGCCCTTTTTATTTTATATTTTTATAATGATGCTGATACTGTAACAACCCTAAACTTTATGTACAATTTTTTCAAAAATACAGAAATGGGTACTTGAGCCTGAGCACAAATTATAAGTTTGATTTGCTTTTGAACAGCAAGAAGGAGCTTGTAGCTCATTGGTAAGACCTTGCACTGTTGAACCAAAGCACCAGAGTTCAAATCCCATCAGCCGCATTATCTTTTTATTTTGATTTCTTTTAATCTTTTTAGAAGCACAAGAGTCTACACGTGCATAACTCGTAAAAACCAAGAGTCACACATAAAACAAACGGGTCCACGAGATAGACCAAGCGACAGAGGACACATGGCGACGAGCCCATCCCCGACTCGCTTGTCGGGCCGGCGGGAAGCCTGACTCGGCCGGCGCCGCCGGGCTGACTCGGTGGATCCCAATGTTTTCTTGAACTCCTTGAGACCTTTGGTTACCCCACTCCCCCTGCACCATTTAAAATCTCTGAAATTAAATAGAGAAATTAAAACAACCTTTTTATTTTTTTTAAATGCAAAATTAAATACAATTTTATCACACCCTTTCATCTACCCTTAACCATAATTTTTCCTATAAATACCACACCTAAACTCACCCCTCCTCACTTCCAAATCTCTGTCCAAACTCTCAAGAAAATTCCCTAGCCTTTTTGTGTGCGAGTGGAGTTAGCGAAGGACGAAACTCCGACGAACTTCCGACGACGTTCCGAGGAGAATCCAACGACGAAACGACGCACCGGCACATCCAACTTCTTTCTTTTCCTCTCCTCTACACTACAATCTAGTATGTCCCTTCTCCCCCTTCTCTTAACTATTCTAAAAACTTCGAATTCTAAAACCCGACGGAAGTGGAGTTAATCCAACTTCCGATTCGGTTTTTCCTTAAAAATCATATTTTTCTTAAACACAATAATACCAAACCATCACATCATGATCATTAAACATTAACAAAAAATATTGACAAGTTTCATATCAAAATAATTTATATTTTAATTTTTATAGCACTTTTACAGAAAAATACCATATAGTTTAGTTTCGACATAAAACATCATTACCCCTTACTATACCTTTAGAAAACTTACGAGGTAATGACCTTCCTCCTCACAACACTCATATTTAACATAGTACGATAAAATTTGGGAACATAGATTTGGGAAAAATACGATTTTACACATAATTACCTCCGACTTATAAAAATCTTTTTCTACAAGATGTGTATTTTTAACAAATGTTTGCAATACGCAGCTACAACCCATTTCGGGAAAGCCGTTCGGGATAGTGCGGATTATCGCACATTCTCGGGCTTAGTAGTGTGAGATGCAGACCTCCGCAAGGAGCATTCGGTCTCAAAAGATTTAAAATACAATTTTCTTTAGAAAATGTGATTTCTATTATAAATAAAACTTATAATTTTAATAAATAAATATACATGTAATTAATATCAAAATATCTATTTTTAATACTTATAATATTTCACACTTCCAAAATTCAAGAAAAACATCTCATTTACAAGAAAATACCATATAAATTCCAATATTACAATTAAATACCATATAATATGAAAATAGGTTTTATTCACTAGAAATGTCACAATGATAAAATATAAATCAATGAAAACTTTAAAGACGATAATAAAATACTTGAGCTGTATTTTGAAAATTATACAAAATTATTTTTACATAAAACCCCCTCAAATTATACTAAATTACAATAAGGACCCTAGTAAACATAGGTTTAAGCGGGACCAGTCTCTTGAGCCTCAGGGAGCCGAAAATATGGGTGCTTTCCTATTTAATGTAGACAACTTAACAAACTGTGTTATCAACACGGTAATCGTCTTTGAAAAAGACACAAATCCTGCCGTCCATGTGCAGCGGTTACCGATAACACCAAAACCTAATTCGGGATTCAATTTCTTTTCTAATTGTCTGACTCAAACTGAGTCTCGATATAATCAATCTGACTTGAATGAGATTCAAGTATATATATAACAATTCTTTATGAATCCATGAATCCATATAATCAATCTGTTCAATCTATTCAATCTGTATTGACCGAACCGAACCATGGATATACATCCATCTTCATGATTCTCCAGTTACATCCAATTACTGATATCATGGTTTCGGCAAGTCATCCATCTATACAATCTATAATACAAGACAATACAATTTACAATACAATACAAGCAATACAATCAAGATATCGCGGGGTTTAAGGGGTACATTGGTACGGAAGGTGTTAGAAGTGGCATGGGACTACAACCATAAGACACCTAACCCGAATTCAATCGCCGTTGTTCTAGATATTTTGACGGAGCCTTGTACTCTATATACCATAGTCTCTGGTCTAGTGAGACTCATCTCGTATACACTGGCATCTTCTCTACCAAGTTACAAACAATAACGTTAACAATATAATACAACATTATAAAATTATACTCTTTCTCTCTCTGTCAATTCTACTTCTCCCCCATCTTTGGGATTTACCGAGCGATTGTTCGCTGACGACATTCCCTATCTTACTTCTTTAGAATGTTGTCAGGTGGATCGGACCTTCAAAAGATCGAGCCCACCAGTGAGGACTTGGATCAGCTAGCTTCTGACCCAGAGCTTTAGATTCCTTATACACATTTACATTCTGTATTTTTTCCATATCTGTTATGCCACTGTTTAGGCATTGCTTTCCATTCCATGTATTTACCTTTCAGATGTATTGTATAAAGAATGTTAATAAATAAAATTGATGTTCAATTATACCTATTGTCTTTGTCTCTTGTGCATTTTACTTATATTGCTTAGATACGCTTAGCGTGTTTACTTCTGAGTAAATACGTAGCGGCCTCATCGCGTCCCCTTCGCCGTATACCGGGAAGAGGGGCGTGACAGGTTTTTTTGGTGGCCCATGCAGGTCCGAGCTGTATGGAACTCTACCACGCAGTTCAGTTTTGCATGGACAACCTAAGCAACAACTGAAATATTCTTTACAATTTATATTCCTTGAATCTTACTATTTCAAATTCCTTGAATCTTATTCCTTGAACCTTATTCTTTGAATCTATCCTAATCTATTTTTCATTCAAGGTTATGGATTCCCCAAACAACACCAGCACCAATGTCAACAACACTCCTCCACCCCTACCACTTACTCCTGCCGTCACTGCTCTATCAATGAGCAGACGGTACTGCTTGAGGCGATCCGCAGCCTCCTGGAAGGACTGCAGCAGCAAACTGCTATATTATGAACCGTCCAGAAGCAGAAGCAACCGGCATGAAGCACTTTGCCACCCAGATGGCAAGAGGAGCCCATCCTATACAACTTTCTGAACCCAAGAGACCGAAAGAAACAATTAACCGATCAAGTCCAAGTTTTTGTTTCTACTGCAAGAGGGCTGGACACTTGTGGAAGGACTGTAGGCACGCAAAAGACCTGTGCCTAGTTTGTGGCGCATCTGATCATGGAATTGTAAGTTGTCCTTATAGACGCAACTATTTTCAAACCTTTCGCATTCTTTCATTCCTTCATATATTTTTCATACACTACCAATAGTCTTATCACCAAACTTTTCTTGAATCCGTTACACTTTTCTTTTACAAATTTCGAGTACGAAATTTTTTTAAAGGATGGTAGAATGTAACAACTCTAATATTTCTGTACAATTTTTTCAAAAATACAGAAAGGGGTACTTGAGCCTGAGCACAAGTTATAAATTTGATTTGCTTTTGAACAGAAAGAAGGAGCTTATAGCTCATTGGTAAGACCTTGCACTGCTGAACCAAAGCACCAGAGTTCAAATCCCATCAGCTACATATTTTTTTTATTTTGATTTGTTTTAATCTTTTTAGAAGCCCAAGAGTCTACACATGCATAACTCGTAAAAATCAAGAGTCACACATAAAACAAATGGGTCCACGAGATAGACCAAGCGACAGAGGACACGTGGCGACGAGCCTATCCCCGACTCGCTTAACTCGGGCCGGCGGGAAGCCTGACCCGGCCGGCGCCGCCGGGTTGACTCGGCCGGTCCCAATGTTTTCTTGAACTCCTTGAGACCTTTGGCCTACCCCACTCCCCCTGCACCATTTAAAATCTCTGAAATTAGACAGAGAAATTAAAACACCCTTTTTAATTTTTTAAAATGCAAAATTAAATACAATTTTATCACATCCTTTCATCTACCCTAAACCCTAATTTTTCCTATAAATACCACACCTAAACTCACCCTTCCTCACTTCCAAATCTCTATCTAAACTCTCAAGAAAATTCTCTAGACTTTTTGTGTACGAGTGGAGTTAGCGAAGGGCGAAGCTCTGGCGAACTTCCGACGACGTTCCGAGGAGAATCCGGCGACGAAACGACGCACCGGAACCTCCTACTTCTTCCTTTTCCTCTCCTCTCCACTAAAATCCAGGAAGTCCCTTCTCTCTCTTCTCTTTACTATTCTAAAAACTTCGAATACTAAAATTCGACGGAAGTGGAGTTAATCTGACTTCCGATTAGGGTTTTCCTTAAAAATCATATTTTTCTTAAACACAATAATACCAAATCATCACATTATGATCATTAAACATTAACAAAAAATATTGACAATTTTCATATCAAAAGAATTTATATTTCAATTTTATAGCACTTTTACAGAAAAATACCATATAGTTTAGTTTCGACATAAAACATCATTACCCCTTACTATACTTTAGAAAACTCACGAGGTAATGACCTATCTCCTCACAACACTCATATGTAATATAGCACGATAAAATTTGGGAACATAGATTTAGGAAAAATACGATTTTACACATAATTACCTCCGACTTATAAAAACCTTTTTCTACAAGATGTGTATTTTTAACAAATCTTTGCAATGTGTAACATCTCTAAACTTTATGTACTAATTTTTTCAAAAATACAGAAAGGGGTACTTGAGCCTGAGCACAAATTATAAGTTTGTTTTGTTTTTGGACAGTAAGAAGGAGCTTATAGCTCATTGGTAAGACCTTGCACTGCTGAACCAAAGCACCAGAGTTCAAATCCCATCAGCAACAATTTTTTTTAATTAGTTTTCTTTTAATTTTTTTAGAAGCTCAAGAGTCTACACATGCTTAACTCATAAACCCAAAGGTCACACTAAAAACAAACGAGTCCATGAGGTAGACCAAACGACAATGAACACGTGGCGTTGGTGGGGAGGGGGGTGACTCGGCCTGACTCGGCCGGCGGATCGGCCGAATCGGCCGCCGCCGCCGGCCGAATCACCCCGGATAGGTTTTGGTTCTTCTTGACTCTTGTGACTCTTTGCATTCCCCATAACCTTGTATAGTTTAATTTTCCTGCACATTACAGAGCCAATTAAAATCCTATTAATCCATTCTTTTTAATACAATTTTCAATACATCTTTTCATCTACCCTAACCCTAAAATTCTCCTATAAATACCCACACTCTTTTCCACCTCCTCACTACAAATCTCTGTCTAAAACTCTCAAGAAAATTCTAAGTTCAATAGTGTGCAAGTGGTGTTAGCGAAGGGTGAAGCTCCGACGAATTTCTGACGACAACCTTAGGAGCTTCCGGCGACGAAACGACGCACCTGCACCTTCCACTTCTTCCTTTTCCTTTCCTCTATCCTACAATCCAGTAAGTCCCTCCTCCCTCTTATCTTTTCTATCCTGAAAACTTAAAATTCTACAACCCGACGGAAGCGGAGTTAATCCGACTTCCGATTCGATTTTCTTTAAAAAGTTTCAATTTTCTTAAACACAACAATACCAAACTCTCACAACATGACTATTAATCATTAACAAAACATATTGAACAAGTTCCATATCAAAAGAATGTATATTTTAATTTTTATCGCATTTTTCAGAAAAATACCATGTAGTTTACTTCGACATAAATCTTATATTTCCTTGCTATACCTTTAGATAGTTCACGAGGTAATGACCTACCTCCTCACAACACTCATATGTAACATAGCATGATGATCTTTGGAACCATAGTTTTGGGAAAATACGGTTTTACACAAAACCACCTCAAACTTATAAAAACCTTTTTCTACAAGGTTACGTATTTTAAACAAATCTTTGCAAAGCGTCGCTACAACCCATTTGGGGAACTCGTTCGGGATGGTGTGGATTATCGCACATCCTCGGGCTTAGTAGTGCGAGATGCAGACCTCCGCAAGGAGCATTCGTTCTCGAAAGATTTAAAATACAATTTTCTCTAGAAAATGTGATTTCTACTATAAATAAAACTTATATTTTTATAAATAAATATATATGTAATTAATATCAAAATATCTATTTTTAGTATTTATAATATTTCACATTTCTAAAATTCAATAAAAAAACAGATCATTTACAAGAAAATACCATACAAATTCCAATATTACAAATAAATACCATATATTATGAAATTAGGTTTTATTCACTAGAAATATCACATTGATAAAATATACATCAATGAAAACTTTAAAGACGATAATAAAATACTTGAGGTGTATTTGTAGGGAGTTTTTCGCCACCCCATTGAGATGGAAATACGCACGCGCTTGTCAGGCGCACTACAGATTTCCCCTGCCTAAGGTAGACTGTGGTTTATAAATTGTGGGGATCCGAATCTCCGGCAGCCACGGATTAAGTTGCTGTTAATTACCCCTCGCCTTTGGAGCGAGAGAACCTCCGATTGACGGTTCAAACAGGCCATGTGAACTCAACGTGCATTGTGCGTATGTTTTGAAGGGGTTTCGGATGTATCGGGGGCCCTGCAGAGTTTTTACGGGGGTCCCGCTACTCAGATAGAGGGATAGGGGTCAAGAGGGCTAGCAGCCCCTTTGCGGGGTGCGGGGCAGCGCCCCGTTAGAAATTTTTTCTAACGGAGGAGGTATATTTAGTGTGGAGTGCATATGAAAAATGGAAGGAAGCGTCTTAAAGACGCGTGCGTGGCACATAGGCGCATGGTGCCCGGGATCACGTGCACGCACACGGGCGCCTTAGCGCCTAGGGTCACGTGCGTGCAGGTGACCATTGGGCGCCTTAGAGCCCAGGGTCACGTGCATGCAGGTGACCATTGGGCGCCTTAGCGCTCGGGGTCATGTGGCGCAGACGTGACCATTGGGCGCCTTAGCGCCTGGGGTCACGTGGCGCACAAGTGACCATTGGGCGCCTTAGCGTCCCGGGGTCACGTGGCGCACACATGACCGATGGGCACCTTAGCGCCGGGGGTCACGTGGCGCACACGTGACCATGGAAAACACCCGCGGGAAGGGGTCTAGCCCTTAGGTTGGGGAGTTGATCTCCCAAGGGGGTTTTGGAGTTGAACTCCTAACATAAACTAATTTATGGAGTTAAACTCCAACAGATCTCGAAAGGAGTTAAACTCCTAGGAATGTTTGGCTCTTCTTTTGAGTCTTGGATATGTCCAAAGTTAAATTTTTGGAGATGAGTCTCCTTCTTCCTTCTCTTGATCGGCGGGATCTTGGAGAAAAGGGGGTGAGACTTAAAAGTCTCCCCTTTTTGAGATCTGATTGGAGATCCGAGCTTCCCTTCTTGGGTTTTGTGGTGAAAAACTATTTATTTTTGAGAAAGGAAGAGTTAAACTCTTGATTTAATTTCAAAAAAGAGAAAGAGGGTTTTAGACCCTTGAGAAAGGGGAAGGAGGCACAAACCGTAGTTTTTGGGGAGAATGAAAATTGTCCTCTTTATTCATCATCATGTTGCTTTATATAGGCTTATACATTTACATATAACCCCTTGGGCTTTACAAAATTCCATTTTGCCCATCCCATGCCTCATGTGCTCATTTCTTTTGCACATAAGCCATGGGCTTTACAAAAATTTGGCTTTATACCCATTTTGCTTACATTTATGCATAAAAAATTACATCAAAATTATTTATTACATGATTTTTATTTTGGCATGGGGAAGGCCGGCCGCGGGGCTCGACTTGGGCATGAGCCCACTTGCTTAGGCTTGGGCCTACTTACTTGCGGTTTACCTTGACTTTGACCCGGTCAACTGGGGTGCGAATTTTGACCCCAACAAAGTGCCCCCATCAATAAATGCACACCACGCATCTGAGTTGTGTGCATGAAATTGATGGATCTTGAAGCTGGACTTCGAGGTGGAATATCATTCCGGGGGCGGAGCATCCCTCGAGGAGCATGATTCCCTGGGATCGGAGTATCATTCCGATTTGCGGAGCATAATTCCAGGGTCGGAGTATCCCTCGAAGAGTCGGAGAATAATTCCGAGGATCAGAGCATAATTCCGAAGAGTAGAGGCATGATTCCAGGGATCGGAGCATGATTCCGATGAGCATAATTTCGGGGATCGGAGCATAATTCCGAGAATTGGAGCATCATTCCGAAGAGCAGAGCATGATTCCAGGGATCGGAGCATGATTCCGATGATCGGAGCATCATTCCGAAGAGCGGAGCGTGATTCCAGGTATCGGAGCATAATTCCGATGAGCGGAGCATGATTCCAAAGGGTTGGAGCATAATTCCGACGAACAGCAAACATTCCGACCGGAGGATAATTTCGATGCAGAACTTGATTCCCAGGAGAAGCATAATTTCGGGGATCGGAGCATAATTCCGAGGATCGGAGCATCATTCCGAAGAGCGGAGCATGATTCCGAGGATCGGAGCATCATTCCGATGAGCGGAGCATGATTCCAAAGGGTCGGAGCATAATTCCGACAAGGAGCAGACATTCTAACCGGAGCATAATTTCGATGCAGGGGTTGATTTCTAGGAGAGGCATAATTTCGGGGATCGGAACATAATTCCAAGGATCGGAGCATCATTCCGAAGAGCGGAGTATGATTCCAGGAATCGGAGTATGATTCCAGGAATCGGAGTATAATTCCAACGAGCAGCAGATATTCTGACCAAAGCCGATGAGCGGAGCATGAATCCAAAGGGTCGGAGCATAATTCCAACGAGCAGCAGATATTCTGACCAAAGCATAATTTTGATGTAGAGGTTGATTCCCAGGAGAAGCATAATTTCGGGATCGGAGCATAATTCCGAGGATCAGAGCATCATTCCGAAGAGCGGAGCGTGATTCCAGGTATCAGAGCATAATTCCGATGAGCGGAGCATGATTCCAAAGGGCCGGAGCATAATTCCGACGAGCGGCAAATATTTTGACCGAAGCATAATTTCGATGTAGAGGTTGGTTCCTAGGAGAAACATAATTCCGATAGGAAAGGCGAATACACCGAGGCGAAATATGATTTTGACACGGGATACACTCTGAGACGAAGCACGATTCCGACGCAGAGCTTGCTGGTTGACTTGATTCCGAGGCGGAGCTTAATTCCGACGTGGAGATCGCTGGTTGATTCCGAGCCGAAGCATAACTCCGACAGGGAAGGCAGATACACCGAGGCGAAGCTTGATTTCAACGTGGGGTACACTCTGAGACGAAGCATGATTCCGACGCAGAGCTTATTGGTTTGATTTGATTTAGGTTGACATCGGCATCGCTATATTGGAATATGGTACCAGAAGCGAATCATCATTTGCCATGAGTGGATTTAAGGATTTTGGTTTTTGTTTGGCATCAGCACCGCTTACACTGGAATATGGTACCCAGAGCGAATCATCATTTGCGTTTGCCGGTCGGGGAGCGATGGCTTAGGAGACATGTTTAGATCCCTATCACCTAAGACTTTTCAATTTTATGGGCCGTAAGGGTCCCATAAAAGCATTTTCTCTCTACGAGTCGAAAGGATCTCGTAGGTGTATTTTCTCTTTAGGAGTCGTGAGGACTCCCAAGTGTGTTTTTCCTTTGTGAGTCGTAAGGATCTCACGAAGGTGTTTTCTTACAAGTCGTGAGGATCCCGTAAGTTTTGTTCTCTTCATGCATCGTGAGGACACATGAGTGGGTCTTCCCTAATGGAGCATAATTCCGAGGGCGGAGACCGGCCGCGTGACCGGTGATTGCGGTGGGGCATGGATATGAGAAGAATTATTTGAGCCCGTGGATTGTATACGGTAGTCAATTTGGGGACCACCCGTAGGGCTGAGAGAATTTTGGGAAATTGGATTTTGGTTGGCGTCTGCATCGCTGTACTGGAATATGGTACCATGAGCGACTCATCATTCGCCGTCGGGGATCTGGAATTTGGTTGGCGTCTACATCGCTGCACTGGAATATGGTACCAGGAGTGACCCATCATTCGCCATCTGGAAGGTTTTTTTTACCGCGATTGCTCTATCATTTCAGCTTTTCTTATCGCGAAGGTCGCGATTGCCCTATCATTTCGGCTCTTTATTCGCGGTTGCCCAATCATTTCGGCTTTATTTTTCATTTTTATTTTACTCGCTGATTTTTATTGCGAGTTGCCCCATCATTTCGGCTTTTTTTTTATTTACACATTTTTTTTATATACACACATTTTTTACATTCCCAGTTTAACGACTTAGAGGTCGACTGTTCCCAGTTTAATGACATAGTGGTCGAGCTGTTTCTAGTTTAATGACGTGGTGGTTAGCTGTTTCCAGTTTAACGACGTAGTGGTCAGCTGTTTCTAGTTTAACGACTTAGAGGTCATCCGATGAGGAGCTTTGAGAAGATACCCGATTAAGCAGTTGTCAGGGGCATCACTAGAGCTTGCCCGAGATGCCTTATTACTTTGTCGGTGTTGATGGCCTTGCCCCCAGCTGGGGCCAAGGAAAGTCGTTCAAATACCGACTTGCGTTCGAAGATTGCAGTCGAAAGTCGTTAACCCCTGCACAAAGAAACATAATTTCAGTACAGGTAATTAATGTATATGTTGATTGAGTTCGCTTAGATATTTAACCCGAACTATGGGAGGAGAGATAGGTCCTACCGGGCGTGCCAGATTTTGTAGGGAGTTTTTCGCCATCCCATTGAGAAGGGAATACGCGCGCGCTTGTCAGGCGCACTACAGATTCCCCCTGCCTAAGGTAGGCTGGGGTTTATTGATTGTGGGGATCCGAATCTCCGGCAGCCGCAGATTAAGCTGCCGTTAATTACCCCTTGCCTTTGGAGCAAGAGAACCTCCAATTGACGGGTCAAACAGGCCATGCGAACTCAACGTGCATTGTGCGTGTGTTTTGAAAGGGTTTTGGATGTAGCGGGGGCCTCGCAGAGTTTTTATGGGGGTCCCGCTACCCGGATAGCGGGCTGGGGGTCAAGAAGGCTAGCAGCCCCCTTGCAGGGTGCGATGTATATTTAGTGTGGAGTGCATATAAAAAATAGGGGAAACATCTTAAAGACGCGTGCGTGGCACGTGGGCCCATGGTGTCTGGGGTCACGTGTGCGCACATGGGCGCCTTAGCGCCCGGGGTCACGTAGCGCACACGTGACCATTGGGCGCCTTAGCACCTCGAAGTCACGTGGTGCACACGTGATCGATGAGCGCCTTAGCGCCCGGGGTCACGTGGCGCACACGTGACCATTTGGCGCCTTAGCGCCCCGGGGTCACGTGGCGCACACGTGACCGATGGGTGCCTTAGCGCCCGGGGCCACGTGGCGCACACGTGACCATGGGAAACACCCACGGGAAGGGGCCTAGCCCCTAGGTTGGGGAGTTGAACTCCCAAGGGGTTTTTGGAGTTGAACTCTTAACAGAAACTAATTTATGGAGTTAAACTCCAACAGATCTAGAAATGAGTTAAACTCCTAGGAATCTTTGGCTCTTCTTTTGAGTCTTGGATCTGTCCAAAGTTAGATTTTTGGAGATGGGTCTCCTTCTTCTTTCTCTTGATCGGTGGGATCTTGGAGAAAAGGGGGTGAGACTTAAAAGTCTCCCATTTTCGAGATCTGATTGGAGATCCGAGCTCCCCTCCGTGGGTTTTGTGGTGAAAAACTATTTATTTTTGAGAAAGGATGAGTTAAACTCTTGATTTAATTCCAAAAAAAGAGAAAGAGGGTTTTAGACCCTTGAGAAAGGGGAAGGATGCACAAACCCTAGTTTTCGGGGAGAACGAAAATTGTTCTCTTTGTTCATCATCATGTTACCTTATATAGGCTTACACATTTACATATAACCCCTTGGGCTTTACCAAATGGCATTTTGCCCATCCCATGCCTCATGTGTTCATTTCTTTTGCACATAAGCCATGGGCTTTACAAAAATTTGGCTTTATACCCATTTTACTTACATTCATGCATAAAAAATTACATCAAAATTATTTATTACATGATTTTTATTTTGGTATGGGGAAGGCCGGCCGCGGGGCTCGACTTGGGCATGGGCCCACTTTATTGGGCTTGGGCCCGCTTACTTGGGGTTGACCTTGACTTTGACCCGGTCAACTGGGGTGCGAATTTTGACCCCAACAGTATTTTGAAAATTATACAAAATTATTTTTACATAAAACCCCCTTAAGTTATACTAAATTACACTAAGGACCCTAGTAAACATAGGTTTAAGCGGGACCAATCTCTTGAGCCTCACGGAGCCGGAGAAGTGGGTGCTTGCCTATTTAAGACACAAATCCTGCCATCCATGTGCAGCGGTTACCGATAACACCAAAACCTAATTCAGGATTCAATTTCTTTTCTAATTGTCTTACTCAGACTGAGTCTCAATATAATCAATCCGACTTGAATATGATTCAAGTATAAATCTACAATATAACAATTCAATATGAATCCATATATTCAATCTGTTCAATCTATCAATTTATATTGACCGAACCGAACCATGGATATACATCCATCTACATGATTCTCCAGTTATATCCATTTACTGATATCATGGTTTCGGAAAGTCATCCATCTCTACAATATATAATGCAAGACAATACAATTTACAATACAATACAAACAATACAATCAAGATATCGCGGGGTTTAAGGGGTAGATTGGTACGGAATGTGTTAGAAGTGGCACGGGAGTGCAACCATTAAGACACCTAATATGTATTCCATTGCTGTTGTAGCGTGGCATGAACGGTTCCTTGTGTTCCTGATACCTTAGTTTCCAGGGCAAGTGAGACTCCTCTCGTATACACTGGCCTTTTCTGTACCAAGCAACAAACAACAGCGTTAACACTAAATACAATATTATAACAATATAATACCACTTTAAAAGTTACTCTCTCTATCTCTGTCTATTCTATTTCTCCCTTATATTTGGGACTTACCGAGCGACTGTTCGCTGACGACATTCCTTCTCTTTCTTCTTTGAAATGTTGTCAGGTGATTCGGACCTTCAGGAGATCGAGCCCACCAGCGAGGACTTGGATTAGCTAGCCTTCGACCCTGAGCTCTAGTTATTTGTACACATTTTCATTTCAGTACTTTCCATTTCTGTTATGCCACTGTTTAAATATTACTTTCATTTCATATATTTACTTTTCAAATGTATTATAAAAAGAATGTGAATAAATAAAGTTGCTGCTCATTACATTTGTCTCTTGTGTATATTTCTTTTATATTGCTTAGTTACGCTTAGCGTATTTACTTCTGAGTAAATACGTAGCGGCCTCGTCGCGCCCTCTGTCCGTATACTAGGTAGTGGGGCGTGATACAATGCGCCGCTACAACCCATTTTGGGGAACCCGTTCGGAATGATGCGGATTATTGCACATCCTCGGACTTAGTAGTGTGAGATGCAGACCTCCGCAAGGACCATTCGGTCTCGAAAGATTTAAAATACAATTTTCTTTAGAAAATATGATTTCTATTTTAAATAAAACTTATATTTTTAATAAATAAATATATATGTAATTAATATCAAAATATCTATAATATTTCACATTTCCAAAATTCAAGAAAAACATCTTATTTACAAGAAAATACCATACAAATTCCAATATTACAATTAAATACCATGTATTATGAAAATATGTCTTATTCACTAGAAATGTCACAATGATAAAATATACATCAATGAAAACTGTAAAGACGATAATAAAATGCTTGATGTGTATTTTGAAAAATTATACAAAATTATTTTTACATAAAACCCCCTCAAGTTATACTAAATTACAATAAGGATCCTAGTAAACATAGATTTAAGCGGGACTAGTCTCTTGAGCCTCAGGGAGCCGGAGATATGGGTGCTTGCCTATTTAAGGTATACAACTTAACAAACGGTGTAATCAACACGGTAATCATTTTTGAAAAAGACACAAATCCTGTCGTCCATGTGCAGCGGTTACCGAAAACACCAAAACTTAATTCAGGATTCAATTTCTTTTCTAATTGTCTGACTTAGACCGAGTCTCGATATAATCAATCTGATTTGAATGAGATTGAAGTATATATATAACAATTCTTTATGAATCCATGAATCTATATAATCAATTTGTTCAATCTATTCAATCTGTATTGACCGAACCGAACCATGGATATACATCCATCTACATGATTCTCCAGTTACATCCATTTACTGATATCATGGTTTCGGCAAGTCATCCATCTATACAATCTATAATACAAGACAATGAAATTTACAATACAATACAAACAATACAATCAAGATATCGTGAGGTTTAAGGGGTAGATTGGTACGGAAGGTGTTAGAAGTGGTAAGAGACTGCAACCATAAGACACCTAACCTGAATTCAATCACCGTTGTTCTGGGTATTTTGACGGAGCCTTGTACTCTATATACCGTAGTCTCTGGTCTTGTGAGACTCATATCGTATACACTGGTATCTTCTTTACCAAGCTACAAACAACAACGTTAACAATATAATACAACATTATAAAACTATACTCTCTCTATCTATTCTACTTCTCCCTCATCGTTGTGATTTACCGAGCGATTATTCGCTGACGACATTCCCTCTCTTTCTTCTTTGGAATGTTGTCAGGTGGATCCGACCTTCAGGAGATTGAGCACACCAGCGAGGACTTGGATCAGCTAGCTTCCGGCCCAGAGCTTTAGATTCCTTGTACACATTTACATTCTGTATTTTTCCCATTTCTATTATGCCACTGTTTAGGCATTGCTTTCCATTCCATGTATTTACCTTACAAATGTATTGTAAAAAGAATGTTAATAAATAAAGTTGCTGTTCAATTATACCTATTGTCTTTGTCTCTTGTGCATTTTACTTATATTGCTTAGATACGTTTAGCGTGTTTATTTCTGAGTTAATACGTAGCGACCTCGTCGCGTCCCCTTTGCCGTACACCGGGAAGAGGGGCATGACAGGTTTTGTTGGTGGCCCATGCAGGTCCGAGCTGTATGGAACCCTACCATGCAGTTCAGCTCTGCATGGACAACCTAAGCAATATAACACAAGAACTAGCAACTGAAACATTCTTTACAATTCATATTCTTTGAATTTTACTATTTCAAATTCTTGAATCTTATTTCTTGAACCTTATTCTTTGAATCTATCCTAACCTATTTTCATTCAAGGTTATGGATTCCCCAAACAATACCAGCACCAATGTCAACAACACTCCTCCACCCCTACCACTTACTCCTGCCGTCACTGCTCCGATCAATGAGCAGACGGTACTGCTTGAGGCGATCCGCAGCCTCCTGAAAGGATTGCAGCAGCAGACTGCTATATTATTGAACCGTCCGGAAGCAGAAGCAACCGGCATGAAGCACTCTGCCACCCAGATGGCAAGAGGAGCCCATCCTATACAACCTTCTGAACATAAGAGACAGAAAGAAACAATTAACCGATCAAGTCCAAGTTTTTATTTCTACTGTAAGAGGGCTGGACACTTATGGAAAAACTGGAGGCGCGCAAAAGGCCTGTGCTTAGTTTGTGGCGCATCCGATAATGGAATTGGAATCTGTCCTTATAGACGCAACTCTTTTCAAACCTTTCGTATTCTTTCATTCCTTCATATATTTTTCATACACTACCTATAGTCTTATCACCAAACTTTCCTTGTATCCGTTACACTTTCCTTTTACAAATTTCGAGGATGAATTTTTTTTAAGGAGGGTAGAATGTAACAACCCTAAACTTTCTGTACAATTTTTTCAAAAATACAGAAATGGGTACTTGAGCCTGAGCACAAGTTATAAATTTGATTTGCTTTTGAACAGCAAGAAGGAGCTTATAGCTCATTGGTAAGACCTTGCACTGCTGAACCAAAGTACCATAGTTCAAATCCCATTAGCCACATTATCTTTTTATTTTGATATGTTTTAATCTTTTTAGAAGTCCAAGAGGTTACACGTGCATAACTCGTAAAAACCAAGAGTCACACATAAAACAAATGGGTCTACGAGATAGGCCAAGCGACAGAGGACACGTGGCGACGGGCCCATCCCTGACTCGCTTGACTCGGGCCGGTGGGAAGCCTGACTCGGCCGGCGCCGCCGGGTTGACTCGGCCGATCCCAATGTTTTCTTGAATTCCTTGAGACCTTTGGCCTACCCCACTCCCCCTGCACCATTTAAAATCTCTGAAATTAGACAGAGAAATTAAAACACCTTTTTTAATTTTTTAAAATGCAAAATTAAATACAATTTTATCACACCCTTTCATCTACCCTAAAGCCTAATTTTTCCTATAAATAACACACCTAAACTCACCCCTCCTCATTTCCAGATCTCTGTCCAAACTCTCAAGAAAATTCCCTAGACATTTTGTGTGCGAGTGGAGTTAGCGAAGGGGTGAAGCTCCGACGAACTTCCGACGACGTTCTGAGGAGAATCCGGCGACGAAACGACGCACCGGCACCTCCTACTTATTCATTTTCCTCTCCTCTCCACTACAATCCAGTAAGTCCGTTCTCCTCCTTCTCTTTACTATTCTAAAAACTTCGAATTCTAAAACCCGATGGAAGTGGAGTTAATCCGACTTCCGATTTGGTTTTTCCTTAAAAATCATATTTTTATTAAACACAATAATACCAAACCATGACATCATAATCATTAAATATTAACAAATAAATATTGACAAGTTTCATATCAAAAGAATTTATATTTCAATTTTTATAGCACTTTTACAAAAAAATACCACATAATTTAGTTTCGACATAAAACATTATTACCCCTTACTATACCTTTAGAAAACTCACGAGATAATGACCTACCTCCTCACAACACTCATATGTAACATAGCACGATAAAATTTGGGAACATATATTTGGGAAAAATACGATTTTACACATAACTACTTCCGACTTATAAAAACCATTTTCTACAAGATGTGTATTTTTAACAAATCTTTGCAATGTGCCGCTACAACCCATTTCGGAGAATCCGTTCGGGATAGTGCGGATTATCTCACATCCTCATGCTTAGTAGTGTGAGATGCAGACCTCCGCAAGGAGCATTCGGTCTCGAAAGATTTAAAATACAATTTTCTTTAGAAAATGTGATTTCTATTATAAATAAAACTTATAATTTTAATAAATATATATATATATATATATATATATATGTAATTAATATCAAAATATCTATTTTTAATATTTCACATTTCCAAAATTCAAGAAAAATATCTTATTTACAAGAAAATACCATACAAATTCCAATATTACAATTAAATACCATATATTATGAAAATAGGTTTTATTCACTAGAAATGTCACAATGATAAAATATACATTAATGAAAACTTTAAAGACGATAATAAAATACTTGAGGTATATTTTGAAAATTATACAAAATTATTTTTACATAAAACCCCCTCAAGTTATACTAAATTACAATAAGCACCCTAGTAAACATAGGTTTAAGCGGAACCAGTCTCTTGAGCCTCACGGAGCCAGAGATATGGGTGCTTGCCTATTTAAGGTAGACAACTTAATAAACGGTGTTATCAACTAGATAATTGTCTTTGAAAAAGACACAAATCTTATCGTCCATGTGCAGCGGTTACCGATAACACCAAAACCTAATTCGGGATTCAATTTTTTTTCTAGTTGTCTGACTCAGACCGAGTCTCGATATAATCAATCTGACTTGAATGAGATTCAAGTATATATATAACAATTCTTTATGAATCCATGAATCCATATAATCAATATGTTCAATCTATTCAATCTGTATTGACCGAACCGAACCATGGATATACATCCATCTACATGATTCTCTAGTTACATCCATTTACTGATATCATTTATACAATCTATAATACAAGACAATACAATTTACAATACAATACAAACAATACAATCAAGAAATCGCGGGGTTTAAGGGGTAGATTGGTACGGAAGGTGTTAGAAGTGGCACGGGACTGCAACCATAAGACACCTAACCTGAATTCAATCGCCGTTGTTCCGGGTATATTGACGGAGCCTTGTACTCTATATACCGTAGTTTTTGGTCTAGTGAGACTCCTCTCGTATACACTGGCATTTTCTGTACTAAGCTACAAACAACAACGTTAACAATATAATACAACATTATAAAACTATACTCTCTCTGTCTATTCTACTTCTCTTTCATCTTTGGGACTTACCGAGCGATTATTCGCTAATGACATTCCCTCTCTTTCTTCTTTGTAATGTTGTCAGGTGGATCGGACCTTCAGGAGATCGAGCCCACCAGCGAGGACTTGGATCAGCTAGCTTCTGACCCAGAGCTTTATATTCCTTGTACACATTTACATTCTGTATTTTTTCCATTTCCGTTATGCCATTGTTTAGGCATTGCTTTCCATTCCATTTATTTACTTTTCAGATGTATTGTAAAAAGAATGTTAATAAATAAAGTTGCTGTTCAATTATACCTATTGTATATGTCTCTTGTGTATTTTACTTATATTGCTTAGATACGCTTAGCGTGTTTACTTTTGAGTAAATATGTAGCGGCCTCGTCGCGTCCCCTTCGCCGTACACCGGGAAGCGGGGCGTGACAGATAAGCTCTTCATTTTAAACCACAGTTCTGGAAACCGACGACGAAGTCGAGATTCTTGATGGACCTGGGGATCTTTCAAACCCGCCCTGCATGACTGTGGGTAATTGACGCTTTATCCTTGGCATTGTTTTGTTTACTCTATATTTGGAAATACAACAGATCGCACATATATCTTCACAGCTTTGCCAGCCCTGACTCCATTAGAGTCCCGGATTTTCATGCCGCCAGGCCCTTATGCTGGACGCGTGTCTGAGAGGATGGCAAAACAGAGCATTTATTCGTTGGCAGCTCTCATTGAAGACCTTCGTGCTGATACTTTTGTCGCGACCGAAGAATTCTCTGCTGAAGCCAACGCTTCCTTATCTGTTCTTGCCACTTATCATGACGAGGAATTGGTGCGTACCTGGGTTGAGTACTGCCGCAGAGTGGAGGCCTGTTTACATGGGATTGAATGCATATGCCTTCCCTCCGACATCTTGTTTGTAAAGGCGAGCCTGCATGGGTAGATTAAACGATGTGCAGCCAATCTCCAGTCGTGCGAGAAAAGGATTAACCGGAAGTTTTCGGTAAGGAAGTTGGCTTCAAAGGCTTTAGGGGAGCTTCAAGCCCAGCTCACTGTCAAGACCACTCGTGCATACGAAATTTGGCGGGTGCTTCAAGAAGCCATTACAGAGGTGGTGGCTCTTGACAAAGCCGTTATTTTTACACGTGAGATGGTTGAAGCTCACAAGGTTGCCGAGAAAGAGCATGAGAGTCGGTTTGCTTCATACTAGACAGAATCAATATACGCAGGCAGGGGCTCGTCTTGCGGCACTGATAGAGCTCGAAGCAGAAGTCCAGCGGAATAATGACGAATTGATGGCTTATTGAACCATCCGCCGACTTAGACATTTTTGTTGCTGTATATTCTCCTTTTTTTGTATTCATTTTGATTCATAAATAAGAGTATCTTGTATTCATTTTGATTCATGAATAAAAGACATATTTCATTTCATACTAGCGCTTCTCTTTCCTTCGATGTCTTGACTTGGCGTAAAGTAGTTTATGTACTCATTGCGGAGTTTGTAGTTTATTCACTCGTTTCGGAGTTTCTAGTTTATGTACTCATTTCGGAGTTTGTAGTTTGTTCACTCATTTCGGAGTTTCTAGTTTATGTACTCATTTCGGAGTTTGTAGTTTATTCACTCGTTTCGGAGTTTCTAGTTTATGGACTCATTTCGGAGTTTTTTTAGTTTATCTCCCTTAGGTTTACAGGCAAACTTATCCTAACGTTATATATAGATAACCCCTGCTCTTTGCGACAGAGGTCCGTTAGGTTTTGTGGTACCAGGGCTTTGGTCTGTGGTATCGTCGCGTTGGCTGATGTATTCCTCGATATGTAGTCTTTAAGCCGTTTTTCGAGTAGCCCCATGACCGTCGTGTCTCTGATCCTTTCGGGGGCTGGACAAGACGACTTCAAGTAATCTTATTAGGCTATTTGACCGTCAGAAAAGCAAGTGTTAGGAATTTTCCATATCGCTTTTTACTTGAGGTTAGACTCAGTTTGGAGCCCCGATGAGCCATAACCACTCTGCACTGGTGTGTGATGATCTCTGATAGTCTCTTGGGCTTTATATGACTTGCCGTCGAGACCCTGAACTTAGGAATATGCTATTGCTTCGATTTGATTTGTCTATTTGGAGTATCTGTTGACATTGCGTCTGCTGTAACGAGAAGAATATCGAGCTGGAGTTGGGATTTTGCCATCACTCCTTTTTGTTTCGGCTATTAAGAGCTCTTGTTGACATTGCGTCTGCTGTAACGAGAAGAATGTCGAGCTGGAGCTGGGATTTTTCCGTCACTCCTTTTTGTTTCGGCTATTTGAAGCCTTTGTTGACATTACGTATGCTGTAACGAGAAGAATGTCGGGTTGGAGCTGGGATTTTGTCGTCACTCCTTTTTTGTTTCGGCTATTTGGAGCCTTTGTTGACAATGCGTCTGCATCCTGCTGGAATGAGAATGAACGCCGAGCCGATCTCTAGACTGTGGATGTTGCTGTCGAAATCTGGCTCCCCCTTTGACGGAGCCAGGCGGTAAAATATGGTTCCCTTTTTTCATTTGTGCCCATGAATTGTATACAGGGGTCGGTGTAGACTCACCTGCAGGGCAGAGGAAATTTTATTTTATTTTATTTCCGCGATGCTCTATCTTTTCAGCTTTTCATATCGCGAAAGTCGCGATTGGCCGATCATTTCGGCTATTTATCGCGGTCCCCAATCATTTTGTCTATTTTTATATTTTTACTCGTTGCTTTTTATTACGAGTTGCCCAAACATTTCGGCTATTTCATATGCATATATTTTTTGCTCGCTGATTTTTATTGCGAGTTGCCCCATCATTTCGGCTATTTTATATGCATCTATTTTTTGTTCGCTGATTTTTATTGCGAGTTGCCCCATCATTTCGGCTATTTTTATATGTATTTTTTTGCCCGCTGATTTTTATTGCGAGTTGCCCCATCATATCGGCTATTTTTATATGCATTTTTTCTCACTGATTTTTATTGCGAGTATGGAACTTAAGATCTGATACCAATCTTAGCATCAGCATCGCTGTGACTGGAATATTGCCAGGAGCGAATTATCATTTGCCTTGAAAGGACTTGGTTTTTGACACTGATTTAGGCATCAGCATCACTACAACTGGGATATTTCCATGAGAGAATCATCATTTTCCTTTACTGATTTGAACAAAGATGGCTTAGTACATAGGGTTAGGATCCCGTCGACTAAGACTTTTCGACTTCATGAGCCGTAAGGGTCTCATAAAGTTATTTCTCCCTACGAGTCGTGAGGATCTCGTAGGCGTATTTTCTCTTTAGGAATCATGTGGATTCCTAAGTGTGTGTTCTCTTATAAGTCGTACGGATCTTACAAGAGTGTTTTGTCATTATAAGTCGAGAGGACTTACAAATGTCATTCACCATATGAGAACATTCCTCATCATTAGTGGAACTTGGTGGGGAAATCGTTTATTTGTGCCCATGGATTGTATATAAGGGCCAATATTGGACCGCCTGTAGGGCAACTTGAGGAACACGACGGCTTAAGAATAGGTCCAGGTCCCTGTAGCTTAAGGCTTTAAACCCTATGAGCCGTGATGGTCTCATAGGGGGAGTTCTCCTTACGAGTCGAGAGGATCTCGTAAGTGAAAATTTTACGAGATTGCGCCCTTTCGGGTTTTCACAAGCTCGCCGGTAGCCCTGCTATTTTTACTCATGGCACCCTTTCGGGTTTTCATCCGTGCCCATTTTGCTTGTGGACATATATATATATATTTTTTATTACCGAGATTGCGCCCTTTCGGGTTTTCACAAGCTCGCCGGTAGCCCTGCTGTTTTTACTCACGATGCCCTTTCGGGTTTTCATCCGTGCCCATTTTGCTTGTGGACATACCCTTTTTTTTGCAACCCATATGTTTGCCAACGGGACTTGGGAAGTGGCTTCATTGCTGCGGTAGCTGTGTAGCCGGTAGTACTTGGGTTGCAACTTCTGCTGTTGATACTTCGATTGCAACACAGATCTCAAGGGTGGATATTGTCGAATTTAGGGCGATGCGCCATGTTTAAGGCGGCGCACCGGTTTTAGGACATTCCGGTCCATTGTTAGTTTAGGGAAATCTCGGTCCATGGCCAGTTTAAGGACGTAGTGGTCCATTATTACCATTTTCAAGGCAATGGATCTTCTGGATACTACTTTTAGGGGTTTGACTCAGGAAGATAGCGAGCGGACACATGCGTCATCATCTATCATTGATCTGAATCGTAACCCGTTAGGCATAGTATTTTTTGAGGAATCAGCCATTTATTGGCCGGAAGGGTCTTTTGCCATGCATATCCATGAGCAGGTAGGCCCCACCCTGGTAGAAATTGTCTATGATGTACGGGCCCTCATATTTCGGCTCGAATTTCCCCCTTTTTGCACGATTGGGGATCATAGGTTTTTTGACGACTAGCATGAGTTCGCCTTGGCAGAATGTTTTCAGCCTGGTCAGTTTTTCATATGATCGCGTCATCCTCGCCTTATAAGCCTCCAGCTTTTGCTGTGCTATAAGGCGAGTTTCATTGAGGGCGTCGAGCTCCTCAAGCCGGAGATGAGCGTTTTCTTCATCTGTCAGTTCATATTGAACCGCTACTCGGAGAGAAGGGAGTTCTATTTCCAAAGGAAGGACTGCTTCCATGCCGAATACCAACGCGTATGGGGTCGTATTCGTGACTGTTTTGAATGTCGTCCGGTACGTCTAGAGAGCTTCGTGCAGCCTTTCGTGCCAGTCTTTTTTTCTTCTGGACACCGTATTCTTTATAATCTTGGTCAAGGTCTTGTAGAAAGCTTCAGCTAGATCATTAGCTCGGGGATTATAGACGGAGGAGTATCTCCAGTCTATTTTATGTTGTTCTGTGAAACGGCTGATTTTATGGCTCTTGTAGGCTGATCCATTATCCGAGATTATCCGTCGCGGAGTGCCAAACCAGTAGATGACATGTGTCTTGAAGAAATGGAGAATATTCTCTGTCTTCTCTTCCCTTAGTGGTATTGCTTCTGCCCACTTAGAAAAGAAATCGGTCGTTGCTAGTATGAACTGATGTCCTTTGGATGATGCTAGTTCGATGGGGCCAATTATGCCGGTTCCCCACATTTCGAACGGCCAGCTAGCTATCGTTGGGTGTAGCGGATTCAGATGTTGGTGGATGAAGTCCCCGTGAATATGACACGAGTAACACTGCTTCACATATTTGAGGCAGTCCTGAATCATTGTGGGCCAATAATAACCTATTTTTTTGATCTTCGGCTTCATCTTTGGCCTGGCTTGATGAGAACTGCAGAGTCTGTCATGAGTTTCTTGGACGACTCTCTTTACTTCTTCTGGCCCCAAACACCTTAACCACAAACCATCAAGCGATCTCCTGTATAGAGTATCATTGATGCAAGAGAAAGACAGAGCCCGTTTCGTGAGCTAATGTCTTGACGACGCGTTTCCGGGCGTTCGATGGGATTTGAAGTAGTTTATGAAGGCCTCCCTCCAATCCTTGCTCTTTTCTTTGTCTTCTATCTGGAGGACTGCTTATTTGGTCGTTTCCTTTTCTTCGGATGATTCTATTAAATCCTCCGAAGGTATCCCTGCTGGCGTGAGAACCTAGCGGCTTTGCACGATGATCTTTACGTCATTGAGGTCTTCGTCAGCCAATTCTTTAGCCAACCTAGCCAATGCATCCGCTTTGCTGTTTTTCGCACGCGGTATACTCTTCAAGATGTAGGAGGGGATTTGTGTCAGCAGTTGCTGCACTCTTTCACCATACCTGATCAGTTCTGGCTTGCATGTCTGATAGTCGCCATTTACTTGGCTGACGATGAGCTGGGAGTCTCCATATATGATGAGGTCTTTGATTCCTATGTCAACAGCGATCTCAAGACCTGATATCAAAGCTTTATATTCAGCTTCGTTGTTAGTCCTTGGCTCCGTCAGGGAGAATGCGTAACGTAGTATCCCTCATTATGGAGTCACGAAGATGAGACCCACCCCAGCTTTGATTATGGGGGTGTTATGCTTCCGCCTTTTCATGGAAGATGCTTCATCGAAGTAGAGTTCCCATCGGGAATCATTTTCTTCCTCCTTTCCTTCGATTGCGTCGAACACATGTTCATCCGGCAACTCACAATTTAAGGGGGAGTCGGCGGGTATCGGATGCTTGGCGAGAAAGTCGGTGATGGCTTGGCCTTTCACCGCTTTGAGGGGTTGATTCGTTATCAAGAATTCCATCAAGAGGAGGGCCCATTTGGTGAGCCTTTCTGTTAGAGTGGCCCTTGACATCAGATATTTAAGGGGATCCACCTTCGATATGAGATGGACCTCATGTGCTAAGGCGTAGTGCCTGAGCTTCGTTATTGCGAAGATCAGTGCCAAGCAATACTTTTCAATGGGGGAGTAGTTGTTTTCTGCCCCCAGAAGAACTCGACTCAAATAGTACAGAGCTCTCTCTTTTCCCTGGTCGTTCTCTTGTGCCCATAGCGCGCCTAAAGAACCTTCAAGAGCTGTTGTGTACAGGATGAGGGGCTTTCCCTTAACCGGAACAGTCAGTACTGGCAGATTCTGCAGGTATTGCTTGATTTCGTCTATTGCATTCCGGCATCTATGATTCCAGACGAACGGGATCCCCTTCTTCATCTGGTGACTGTAGAGACGACATTTTCCAGAGAGGTTGGGTATGTACCGCCGGATATAAGCGAGCTTTCCTTGGAGAGACAGCAGTTTTTTGAGAGTCCTCGGCGTGGGCATCTCCATAATCGCCTTAATCTTCGAAGGGTCAATTTCGATACCCCGGTGCCGTATGATGAATCCCAGGAATTTGCCTGAGGAGACTCCAAACGCGCATTTGAGAGGATTCATCTTCAGATTATACTTCTGAAGACGTTGGAACACTATATCTATGTCTTCCCAAAGCTCCTTATGATATTTGTTTTTTACCACGAGGTCGTCAATGTAGCATTCAACAACCTCATGAATGAGGTCATCGAAGATCTTTGTCATGGCCCTCTGGTAGGTAGCGCCGGCGTTTTTCAGACCGAAGGGCATCACCTTGTAACAGAATATACCCAATGAAGTCTGGAAGGGGGTATGCTTTTGGTCTTCAGGATACATTTTTATTTGGTTGTATCCTGAAGATCCATCCATAAAAGAGAAGACTTCATGAGTAGACGCGTTGTCGATCATCAACTCGGTAATAGGTACTGGGAAGTCATCATTCGGACAAGCTTTGTTGAGGTCCCGAAAGTCCACACAGATGCGCACTGTCCCATTTTTCTTCATCACTGGAATGATATTAGCGATCCAGTCAGGGTATTGAACTTCCTGGATGAAACCGGAGTCAATTAGTTTCTTAAATTCAGCGTTGATACTCATCTCGAGTTCGAGCTGCATTCTCCTTGGCGCTTGTTTGACTGACTTGATGTCCGGCGATATGGCCAACCTATGTTGTCACGCCCCGCTTCCCAGTATACGGGCAGAGGACGCGATGAGGCCGCTACGCATTTACTCTGAAGTAAACACGCTAAGCGTATCTAAGCAATATAAGTAAAATGCATAAGAGAAAGTGACAATAGATATAATTGAACAACGACATTATTTATTAACATTCTTTTTACAATACATCTGAAAAGTAAATATATGGATTGGAAAGCAATGCCTAAACAGTGGTATAACAGAAAAGGAAAATACTGAAATGAAATGTACAAGTAACTAGAGCTCTGGGTCGAAAGCTAGCTAATCCAAGTCCTCGAGGGTGGACTCGATCTCCTGAAGGTCCGAATCACCTGACGACATTCCAAAGAAAAGAAAGAGAATGTCGTCAGCGAACAAATCGCTCGGTAAGTCCCGTAAATAGACAAGAATGGAATAGACAGAATAGAGTATATATTGTTATAATGTTGTATTTAGTATTAACGTTGTTGTTTGTAGCTTGGTACAGAAGAGGCCAGTATATACGAGAGGAGTCTCACTAGACCAAAGACTACGGTATACGGAATACAAGGAACCGTTCAGCCACGGTACAACGGCAATTGAATTCAGGTTAGGTGTCTTTATGGTTGCTGTCTCGTGCCACTTCTAATACCTTCCGTACCAATCTACCCCTTATAAACCCCGCGATATCTTGATTGTATTGTTTGTGTTGTTTGAATTGTATATTGTATGTAGATGGATGACTTTCCGAAACCATGATATCAGTAAATGGATGTAACTGGAGAATCATGTAGATGAATGTATATCCATAGTTCGGTTCGGTCAATATAGATTGAATAGATTGACAAGATTGAATATATGGATTCATATTGAATTGTAGTTTGATACTTGAATCATATTCAAGTCAGATTGATTATATTGAGACTCAGTCCAAGTCGGATAATTAGAAAAGAAATTGAATCCTGAATTATGTTTTGGTGTTATCGGTAATTGCTGTACATGGACGGCATGATTTGTGTATTTTTCAAAGACAATTACCGTGTTGATAACACCGTTTGTTAAGTTGTCTACCTTACATAGGCAAGCACCCATATCTCCGGTTCCCTGAGACTCAAGAGACTGATCCCGCTTAAACCTATGTTTACTAGGGTCTTTATTGTAATTTAGTATAACTTAAGGGGGTTTTATGTAAAAATAATTTTTGTATAATTTTCAAAATACACCTCAAGTATTTTATTATCGTCTTTAGAGTTTTCATTGATGTATATTTTATCAATATGACATTTCTAGTGAGTAAAACCTGATTTCATAATATATGGTATTTATTTGTAATATTGGAATTGTATGGTATTTTCTTGTAAATGAGATGTTTTTCTTGAATTTTGGAAATGTGGAATTTTATAAATATTAATAATAGATATTTTGATATTAATTACATATATATTTATTTATTAAAAGTTTAAGTTTTAATTATAATAGAAATCATAATTTCTAAAGAAAATTGTATTTTAAATCTTTCGAGATCGTATGCTCGTTGCGGAGGTCTGCATCTCATTCTACTAAGCCCGAGAATGTGCGATAATCTACACTATCCCGAACGGGTTCTCCAATGGGTTATAGATGCGCAATTGCAAAGATTTGTTAAAATTCACTTCTTGTAGAAAAAAGATTTTAATAGTTGAAGGCAGTTATATGAAAAGTCGTATTTTTTCCAATCTATATTCCCAAATTTCATCGTGCTATGTTACATATGAGTGTTTTGAGGAGGTAGGTCATTACCTCGTGAGTTTTCTAAAGCTAGCATGGTTGAAAGGCATACACATGTCAATATGAAACATAGAGGTATTTTAATGTAAAATTGAAATAAAACTGGCTATGGTTATCATTTTAATGTCAAACTTGTTCTATTGTCTTAGTTAATGAGTATTAAACAACATATTGTGATGCTTCTCGAGTAGGGCTGGGCTGTGTATTGATGCAGCACGACAGAGTTATCGCGTATGCTTCTCGGCAGCTGAGGAAACACGAACAGAACTATCCCACCCATGATTTAGAGATGGCTGCAGTGGTATTTGCACTTAAGATCTGGAGACATTACCTATACGGTGAGTCGTGCCAGATATTCACTGACCACAAGAGTTTGAAGTATATTTTCCAGCAGCGAGATCTGAACCTGAGACAGCGCCGTTGGATGGAGTTGGTGAAAGATTATGACTGCGAGATTCTATACCATCCGGGCAAGGCGAATGTGGTGGCAGATGCTTTGAGTAGGAGGCCCGGAGGTAGCTTATCTTGTTTGAGCGCAGTGCAAATGCAGTCGACGGCGGATTGGCAGGTGTTATGTGACAGCAGAGTGCAGTTCGAGTTTACTCCTACAGGGGGACAGCTGGCCCATTTCAGAGCACGCCCACAGTTACTTGACCGTATCCACGAGGCACAGTCCGGCGATGCCCGTACATTAGAGATTATTGAGCAGATTCGGCAGGGCAGAGTTTCCGAGTTCGTGATTGATGATCAGGGGATACTTCAATTTGGGACTCGACTGTGCGTGCCAGATTCAGAGGGACTGAGGCGCGATATTCTCGAGGAGGCACATAGATCAGCATACAGCGTACATCCAGGTTCCACCAAGATGTACCGTGATTTGAGAGAGGTTTACTGGTGGGACGGGATGAAGAAGGATATTACAGACTTTGTATCGAGATGTCTGACTTGTCAGCAAGTCAAGGCCGAACACCAGAGGCCAGCCGGCGAGTTACAGCCTTTGCCCATCCCTGAGTGGAAGTGGGAGGAGGTCTCCATGGATTTCATTGTGGGTCTACCCAGGACCAGTCGAGGGTACGACTCTATTTGGGTGATTGTGGATCGACTGACGAAAGCGGCTCACTTTCTGCCAGTGAAGACCACTTTTGGATTTTCTCAGTACGCCCAGGTTTATATTGATGAGATAGTGCGCCTGCATGGTGTTCCGACTTGCATCGTGTTCGACCGTGGCACCCAGTTTACCAGCCGATTGTGGCAGAAACTCCAGGAAGCATTGGGCACCCGATTGAGTTTTAGCACAGCCTTTCATCCGCAGACTGACGGTCAGTCGGAGCGTACGATTCAGACTCTCGAGGACATGCTCAGAGCTTGTGTTTTAGATTTCGGTGGTAGCTGGGATCGTCATTTGCCTTTGATCGAGTTTTCCTACAATAATAGCTTCTAGGAGACGATTCAGATGGCACCTTTCGAGGCTTTATATGGGAGGAGATGTCGATCGCCTGTATGTTGGACAGAGCTCAGAGAGAGCAGTATTTTGGGGCCGCAGATTGTACAGGAGACGACCGAGAAGATACAGCTGATTCGGGACAGGATGAGAGCGGCACAGAGCAGGCAGAAATCATATGCTGACAGGCGCCGTCGCCGACTCGAGTTCGCTGTTGGCGATCATGTTTTCCTGAAGGTCTCTCCGATGAAGGGTATGATGAGATTTGGGCGGAAAGGGAAGCTGAGTCCTAGATATGTTGGTCCTTTCGTGATTCTAGAGCGTGTTGGCCCAGTCGCTTATCGGTTAGCTCTTCCGCCCAGCTTCCCCGATGTTCACCCCGTATTCCATGTCTCGATGCTCCGCAAGTACCTTCATGATCCTTCCCAGGCGATTCAGCACCAGACGATCCAGTTAGAGCATGATCTTTCTTTCACCGAGCAGCCGGTGGTCATTTTGGATCGGCAGGTGAAGAAATTGAGGTCGAAGGTTATACCGTCCGTCAAGGTCCTTTGGTGTGGCCCGAACGGCGAGGAGGTCACCTGAGAGACCGAGGTCGAGATGAGGAAGAGATATCCCCATCTTTTTGAAGGTACGCGTAGTTAAATTCTAAATTCGGGGACCGAATTTCTTTAAGGGGGGAAGATTGTAACCCTTCGAAAATCGTTTAGGCAGTTTTTCGGTAATCGGCTAATTTTTCGGCTTTTTCCGTAAAGTCAAAATAGGTATTTTTTTCATTGTAGATCTAATTATACAAAATTTAGATAAGATATTACTATAATTTTGTCACTAAAATGTCACTTATAATTTTCTAGTTAAATAAATTTTTTTTCGTAATTAATTATTTTTTTATTATTTTAAGCTTTTTAAAATACATTAAATTAGGGATAAATACAAATTTAATTATGTAAATTTCATAATTAGGAATCTTTATAAGCTAAAATATGGTGTTAATAAAATTGTATCATGACTTGCAACATTTTAGTTTTATGGTGTGAAAATTGTGAAAAAATGGAGTAAAAATGGGTTTTTTTGTAAAAAGTTGATGTAACATTCATTAATTGACCTTTGAAGAAGCTTTTTGTGTAGAATTTTCCACACAATTCTCTCTCACTCTCCTCCTCTACCTCCAGGCCGAGCTCACCTGCTGGAAACCCCTCATTTTCCCCATTTTCTTGCTTCAAATTTCCATTAAAAATCCACCGAAATCCACAAAAGTTCACAATTTCTTCACAAAATTGAAACCTAAATCCTATTCCACCTCTTTCCAAACCCTAAGTTGTTTAAAACAAGGAGAAAGAAGACATCTATGGTGGCTAAGTGAAAGAGGATCAACACTTGGGAGGTATAATTTTAATCTAGTTGTTAAATTTGTAGTTTAAATAAGCTATTTTAGAAGTTTAAAGTGTCAATTTCATTGCAATGGTTTGTTTTAAAAATTCAAGAATAGGATTGGTGTTGTAATTAGGGTTTGAAATATGATAAGTGTGTTTAAGTTAGTGTTTTGGCCATCTAGTGGGTTAGATCGAACGTTTATGCGTTGTTGCGATCGCTAAATCGTTAATTCGCGAGGTTTGCATCGAAATTTGTCCGTGAATGCTTACTAGGTTTTCTACGAAATTAGGAAGCGATTTATTTGCGATATCATGATGATATTATTAGCATCTAATATGACTTGTAGGGTATGCGAATGCGTAGTTTTGTCTAGTTGGGTTTTCGCTTTGGCGGTTGCACCGAAATGACGATTCTAGTTAAAGATTAGCGATTTTCGTGCGTTTTTCCGCGCACCGAGTGCACGTTACGTTTAATTCGAGAGCGTCGATATTCGTATATTGTCACTTGAATCGTTTTAGGTTTTGTAATCTTATCCTTGATGTTGTGCAAATATAGGATCGGTCGGGGAAATATCGGACACGGCGCGTAAAGGCAAGGCGGTGGTCGGACCGGATTAGCGGGGATTTCAGGTGAGTAGATGTATTCATCTATGGGGGAATCATCTGGATGGCGTGATGCGCCCCCTAGTTAGGATTACCCTACTTTTTTGCAAGATTTATTTTGTTAGCTAGCTTATCCATTCATGTACACTGCATACCCTTATAGCGAACAGTATATTAAATTGCATGGACATTCATCTATACTTATGCGATATCATTTCGTAGGACACGAACACCTTACCATTGGCATCTGTTGCACGCGCACTATTCATGTGGCACACACGCCTTTGGTAAATGCCATGCCACGTGCACTATAGAACCTGTTTATCATAATATCGCCACTTGCATTCATACTTGATATATGAAATTGCATAGCATACGTATACCTCGCATCATGATCATATTTATATAGATTTCTAGCCAAAATTCACATCGTATTCATTGATATCATAGACATTTATCATATATAACATGTGGACATTATGATTTTCTTGAGGATTTCAGTATTGCTGCGATTTCTGGATTTTGGGGAAAACCGCAAGAATTTAACAAAACCTTATATTTATCATTTTCAAAACAAAGTTGCGGTTTTCTCATGATGTATGTGTCGTCCACCATGAGTTTTCATGTTTTCTGTTGGATTTCGAGACCCGATTCGAGGAGTGGATGAACCGTCTCGGGTACATGGTGGGCCCGGTATGGTACCCCGGGGCAAGAAGATCGAGTTGTAGACGATGAGCCTGGCAGGGGAAGACTACCTACCGGTGATGTCTGGCGCAGCGGATATCCGGAGGATACCAACCGTTGTCGTGAGATTTATGATATAGGCCGATCCGGACTGACGGAGCCCGATATTGAGACAGATATGATTCCTATTTGGTGTCGATGCTTGACACGGGTTTTCAGATGATTTCTTGATGGTATTTAGCTATTATACAGATATTCATGTTCTAAAGTTAAGAATTCAATACCCTTAGCATTTAAAACACTTAAAGACTTAATAATGACATTGCATACCTGTGCATGCATACTAGAGATATTATATCACATATGGACATGCATGTTGTGGTGCATTGCGTGCATTCTTACGATTGCCTTATTAGATGTTATATTTACTCACGAGCTGGCAACTCACCCCCGTTGTGCCACAGTGTCTTGCAGGTCGGACTCATCAGTCTTGTAGTGGCGGCTATCTTATTATCATCTTCTTTTGCGCAGACTCGCGACATCGCCCGTAGGTGGGTTGCGAGCACACTTTATTTCTTTTGCTTTATCATTGTATCTAGTATTCTCCATCTACCACTTTATATTGTATATGCGACCTAGTGGTGAGACTGAGAGGTTGTATATTTGTGGTTTCTTTTGGGTCGAGCTCACTTGAGCCGGCGATGTGTTTTCTGATATTTTGCGTTTCTTTTATGCTCTTTTCGTGATATGGTTATTATATTGCATGTGGTTGTGATCCGCCTTGGGCGAAGAGCTAGCTCCCGCTTGGGGATGCCATTTTATGACTACAGGTTTATTATCTTGTTGTACCCATTTTGGGGGATAGAAAATTACAGGGGAGACTCTGCCGAAATTTTCTGAAATTTATGATGTTTTTAAAAAGGGATTCTTTGCAACTTAATTGATTTGAAAATCGTCTTCATTAAAGGTTTTCCTTCACTCTCTTTTGATTTTGGTTTAGATTTTTCTGGGCTTTGGCTGACTTAGGTTACGGTACGCCTTTAGACGTCTCGTAATCTAAGTGCCAGTCACGTTCCGTACCTTCGGGTCATGACAAAAAGTCCATCAGCGACACTCCGTGCCGGGGAAAAGTTAACCCGACACTCCGTGCCGGGGAAAAGTCGATCTGCGACACTCCGTGCCGGGGAAAAGTTTACCAGCGACACTCCGCGCCGGGGAGAAGTCCATCAGCGACACTCCGTGCCGGGGAAAAGTCAACTCGCGACACTCCCGCCGGGGAAAAGTCGATCAGCGAGACTCTGTGCCGGGGAAAAGTCAACCAGTGACACTCCGCGCCAGGGAAAAGTCCATCAGCGACACTATGTGCCGGGGAAAAGTCAACCCGACACTCCACGCCGGGGAAAAGTCGATCATCGACACTCCGTGCCGGGGAAAAGTCAAACCGCGACACTCTGTGCCGTGGAAAATTCGATCAGCGACACTCCGTGCCAAGGAAAAGTCAACCCGACACTCCGCGCCGGACACTCCGCGCCGGGGAAAAGTTGATCAGCGACACTCCGTGCCGGGGACACGTCAACAAGCGACACTCTGCATCGGTGAAACGTCCAGCACAGACACTCCGCATCAGGGAAACATCGAACAACGACACTCCGTGCCGGGGAAACGTCAGCAGACACTCCGTGCCGGGGATACGTCAGCAAGCGACACTCTGCATCGGGGAAACGTCCAACACAGACACTCCGCCTCGGGGAAACGTCGACCAGCGACAGTCCGTGCCGGGGAAACGTCTACCAAATCGTTCCGGATCAGAGCGTCGACCGTCCATGTCGCAAAACGGGCAGTGCAGGCTCCCCACAAATCGGGAACCAAATCACTCCGGGTCAGGGAAACGTCTACCACGGACACTCCGTCTCGGAGACGCGTCAAGCGTCGACCATCCATGTCCCAAAAAGGGCAGTGCAGGCTTCCTACAAAGCAGGAACCGGATCGCTCCGGGCAAGGGAAACGTCTACCATGGACACTCTGTCTCAGAGACGCGTCAAGCGTCGACCGTCCACGTCGTAAAAAAGGCAGTGCATCCCAAAAAGTGGGAACCAAAGCAAGTCGCCTCCACGCAAAAGAAGATCCATCAATTTCAAGCACACGACCCACATATGCTGTGTGCATTTATTGATGGGGGGCAATTTGTTGGGGTAAAAATTTACAGCCCGGTTGACTGAGTCAAAATCAAGGTCAACCCCCAAGCTAGGTGGGCCCAAGCCCAGGTCAAGCGGGCCCAAGCCCAGGTCAAGCGGGCCCATGCCGATAATGAAATCATGTCATAAATAATTTTTATGTAACTTTTTATGCATGAATGTAAACAAAATGGGCATAAAGCCAAATTCTTGTAAGCCCATGGCTTATGTGCAAAAAGAAATGGCACATGAGCCATGGGATGGGCAAAACACCATTTTGCAAAGCCCAAGGGGCTATATGTAAATATGTAAGCCTATATAAGGCAAAATGATGATGAATAAAACAACTTTCATTCTCTCAAAAACCTAGGGTTTGTGTTTCTTTCCCTTTTCTGAAGGTCTCAAACCTTCTTCTTTCTTCTGAATTAAATCAAGAGTTTTACTCTTCCTTTTCAAAAACAAGATAGTTTTTCACCACCAAACCCACAAAGGGGAACTTGGATCTGTCTTTAGATCCCAAGAAGGAGAAATTTTGAGATCTCACATCTCTTGATTTTCAAGATCCAGCTAACAGAGGAGGAAGAAGAAGAACCCCTTCCATTAACCCCAAAAACATACATAGGAGTCTAACTCCACTCTGATTTCTCTTCCGAGAATCTTTTTAGGCTAAAAGCCTCTTTTCCTCGCCGGCGCTCAAACGCAGAGCGCCCACGTGCCGACACGTGGCATGCTTGCACAACAGTGCCCTGCGCTCGAGTGCAAAGCGCCCACGTGCCGACACGTGGCGCGCTTGCGCTCAAGCGCAAGCGCTAGAGCGCAAGTCGCCCCAGTGCTGACCTTTGGATGCCTTTTTCCCTTTTATATATATATATACATATATATATATACATATATATACACATGTGCACACACACATACTCCACGACACTATCCCTGTTAGAAAAAAATTTCTAACGGGGTTCTGCCCCGCACCCCGCAAGGGGGCTGCTAGCCCCCTTGACCCCCAGCCCGCTATCCGGGTAGCGGGACCCCCATAAAAAACTCTGCGTGGCTCCCGATATATTTAAAACCCCCCTCCAAAACAAAACACACGTACACTGCATATTGAGTTCGCATGACCAGTTTAACCTGTTAATCGGAGGTTCCCTCGCCCCAAAGGCGAGGGGTAATTAACGGCAGCTTAATCCGCGGCTGCCGGAGATTCGGATCCCCACAATCATTAAACCCCGGCCTACCCTAGGCAGAGGGAATCTGTAGTATGCCTGACAAGCGCGCGCGTATTCCCATCTCAATGGGGCTTGACAGTCGCCACATGCTGTTGATGGGCAACATATCCTTGCCACCACTTCTTGAAGGCATTGCATTCTTCGGTGGGGTGGGTGACTCTCTGATGATATAGGCAGTAGTTAGGATGTATATCTACTCCGTCGAGGCATATGACCCCGGGACTTTTTTCCACGAGAGGTGGCAGCTTCATCCCACTGACAAGGCTTTGGCGAACCGTTTCTCTGTCTTGATCCTGCTCTTATTTACCGCAGGTGTGCTTTGGTTTGGTCAGAGTACTTTACGACTCCTCCTTGTCGCAGCTTTTTCATCCTGATGCTGACGCTTAGCCTTTTCGTATATGGCTGTTTCACGTTCTCGGTCAGCTTTTCTTTTTCGAAAGGCTTCGTTTAATGGCCTATCGATTGGGTCTTCTGACAGTTTCAGGGATTTTAGCGCCGCTCCTGCCCCTAGTTCCTCTACGTTGCTTTCCGACGCCGAAGGAGCTTCTTCAACATTTAACGAAGAATGGGAGACCATGTGGCGACTTGCAATATAGTCCTGGGTTTCTTCTGATGAGTCATTTACCTTATCATCATCACTATCTCCGTTCTCAAGGATATGCTTGAGAAACTCTTCAAGAGTGACTGGGGTCCGCACTTTCTGGTTGTACTCTTCCAGCGTGTCGATATACTTTTGCAGGTCTGTGCGCTTGTCGTCATACTCTGCAGGCTGCACAAGCTTCTTGGTCTTCTTCTTTTTCTTTGAAGACTTTGAAGGTTTGACCTGGGTTTTTTTCCCCTTGTCAACTGTTTTTGGTGCGGAACGTGGTTTCAGCATCTCTTCTATGATCTCGGGCTCCAGTGGGCTTTTCCATCTGATCGCCGGACACGCCTGAAGATCTTTCAGCATTCTTTTGGTTTTAGCCGAAAGGACAACTTCCCATGGAGCTTCTTCCACGAGTGAGCATGATACCCCTGGCATGTCTACCTTTTTGGGAGCATGCTTCTGTGGTGGGTTGACCCTCCAATTCTCCGATAGTGCAAACTTCCCTTGTTGGTATTGATTCTCGACCCAGTTTTTGAAGACGTAGAAATCCTCAATTGGGTGGCTCACCATCCTGTGATAGGAGCAATAGTTGGGGTTGTTGATATCGCTAGGTTGCGATGGACGTCGTGGGTCCAGCAATGTGATGAGTTTGTCGCTCACTGCTAGCTCGGACAGTCTCTTTGTCTTATCATGGGGAAATGAGTAAGCACGTCCTAGCCTTTCTTCTAGGGATATACGCGGACGCATATTGTTTTGGAGAGTAACTGGCTTCGGGTCACTCGGCCGTTGTTGAGTGTTGGCAACGGAGGCTGCTTTCCCTTTATCCTTGGCATTTTGAGGATCCATTTTTCAGGAGGAGGGCCCGTGGCCCATCTGATCCATTTGGGCTAGCTTGTCGATCAGTGCCTGGAAGGTGGTCGGCTTGAAGAATGTCATGAACTGGGACACGGTCGCTTAAGAATCGATGGTCCTTATGAACATGCCCACAGCAGGAGATTCTTCGATGCGTTGTTCGCATTTTGACCATAGGTTTCACCACCGGATCACGTATTGAACCCAGGTCTCTCCTGGCTTCACCCTGGCATTGATTAATGCCGTGATCGGGGTGCGCTCGCTTGCGCTGGTGAACCGCTGCATGAATAGCAATTCCATTTCCGTGAATGTTTTGACGGAGTCATTTGGGAGCTCCGAGTACCATTCGAATGCTATTTCCGACAAGCCGCCAACGAACTGGTGAAGCAGCAATTTGTCGTCGCCTCCAGTATTGCCGCACAAAGCTCTGAACTGAGCAACGTGCTGATGAGGATTGCTTGTCCCTTTGTACACATGGAACTTAGGGATTGTATATCCTGACGGGTACTTGATTTGATCGTATCAACCCGGATACGGTCGCCCGGTTCTTATGACTTGGCAATCCGTTTCACGCACTTGATGCGCTCGTATTTGTTGGGCTATGTAATCATCAAGGGCAGCCTTGGAGATCGTTTCCTCCCTGGCTGTTGATAAAGCTGGAAGAGAGTTTGATGTTTCCCCTCTGTCGTCCTTGATGATTATCGGCGGGTCTTCAGCTGGAGGTTCTGGCTGGATCATCATTCCAACCATGTCTTGGAACATGAGCGCCATCTATTTTATATTAGCATCATGTTCCGTGGCCTCATTATCCTTTCTTTCCAGCATCCTTCGCAGGAACTCTGTATCGGTCTCCTGCTCCTGGCGCTGTTCAGACGCCTCTTCCGGGCTTTCTTTCTGCCCGGTGAGTGCTGCTATTTTTGTCAGCATCTCCTGGAGCTTTTGTTACTGCTCCTGAGCTTTTGTCAACGACCGAGTTTGTGGTCGATGACCTACGGAAGTACGGATTTCCTCTTTTCCTGAAGCCATGTAGATCGTGTGTACAACCATGCCCCCAGACTTGGGGCGTTTGGGTTTAGTGCCTTTGGAATTTACCGCAGGCAATGAGATTTTCTCCGGCCTCCTCCTTTTGTGGGAGGTCGAGGTTGAAGGAGCTATTGTAACAGGCGCCTGTGTGAAAGAAGTACCTCACTGTATGGTGGAGAGATGATTTTCCTCTTGTCGAACCTTCATTTTATCCGGTTTACGAGAGTGGTCTTTGTTGATCACAGAGTTCTGGACTTTCCGCCAGACCCTGTGAATTTGGGAGGAGATCCATTGAGGGGACTGCTTTGGTTTTGCCTGTGCCATGTTTTCAGCAGGAAGTGGAGATTTCTTCAACACAGTGGTTGGGGAGTTCTTTCGCACCTTCCTAAGCGGTTCAAAATTGTTCCCGGTTGGAACAACAGCGTCAACTTCCACTATTGAAGCTGGTAGAGTAAGTCCAGAGGGGAAGTTGCCCCTAGCTCTTCTCACCCGGCGCCAGTGGCGGCGTCGAGCGTGTCTTGCAGACGGGACCACCTCAGTTATGGAAGCGGCTCCGTCATGTCCCCGGCTTTGATGAGGGGCTACTGTTGGTGCCAGCCTGTCAAAGACTGACGTCCGTTGAGAGGGAACGACCAATCTTTCGAAGGCCGATTTTCTGGTAGGGGAAGCACTTTTGACGACTTCACCTTCAGCAGGAGTTGGAACAACCAATCTGTCGAAGATCGATCTTTTGGTAGGCGAAGCACCTTTGACGACTTCACCTGCCGGAGGAGTTGGGAGGGCTATCCGTTTTGGGACAACCCCTTCAGGTATCGTGAGCCTATTTGCGGGCTCACTTGAGTTTTGACTCAGCCTGTTGAAGACTGAGGTGGCAGACTTAGATGACCCGTTGAGAGGTGGCGGTTGCAAGTCGATCGAAAACCGACTTCTTTGGAGATTCTTATGGTGGCATTGGGGTGCTGAAACTTGCTGGCGGGAGTATGGTCCTGAAGAACAATCCAGTGGTGGTTTGAGTTACCTGCCCCACCGGCATTGAAAAGATGGAGGCCGCATTGGGTCCGTAAGTCACTCCTCCAGTTGGGGCAGAGCGGGAGTTGCTGTTGCAGTTTGTGCAGCTGGAAGGTATTGACCTTTTTCCTGCACAGGAGCAAGATACCAAATCTTAGTACTTAGAATCTAAGAGCAACCATAGCAAACCGTGATTTTGTTCGTGAAACACGACACAAGAAGTGTGGAGTGGAAAGAGGAAAATGTCCCACCGGGCGTGCCAGAATCTGTTCACCGGCGGAAGACGGGGACGAACCGGGATGGATCGTCCTGCCTAAATTCTGTGGGCAGATGCTATTTGGATTTATCCATCCACCTTTCCGAAGATGCCAAGTTGGTTTTTGGCACCGCATATCGGAGGTTTGGACGGATGCGGCTGTTGTAGCAGACTTCTTCATATTTCCCCTCGTTTGCGAGGGTTTTTTTTATTGTGGGGACGCTATTCCCTGCAGACGCAAGCCCCTGCAGTTAATTACGTTACCGCATCGTGATAACCACTTTCTCCTGCTCTAAAGTTCACTTCGTGTCGTGGGTGTTTTTGTTTGTTTGTGTTGCCCATGGATTGTATAC
Organism: Agapanthus africanus; assembly: GCA_030015575.1. Taxonomy (NCBI): domain Eukaryota; kingdom Viridiplantae; phylum Streptophyta; class Magnoliopsida; order Asparagales; family Amaryllidaceae; genus Agapanthus; species Agapanthus africanus. The sequence continues at coordinate 886,502,160 of JASDDO010000024.1, read as the reverse complement.
GGAGACTAATTTATGTCGTTGCCCGTAGGGCGTGGATTAGTCCAAATCCGTATATTTTTAGATTTAGGTTTTTTATTTAAGGACCGTTAATCTATTTTGAGATTAAGATCGACTTAAATGTATGTGAGCATTTGGGGCTCGATTTGTTTTTGTTAAGGACACGTTAGTCCAATTTGAGACTAAGATCCACTTAACAAGGTTTTAGGATCATTTTTATTTTAGATAAAAAAAGAGCATTTGGGCTCTATAGTTTTAGTTTAAGAATGTTGCGGTCCATTATCGCCATTTTGGAGGCGAATATTAGTTTAAGGACATTTCGGTCTCTTATCGCCATTTTGGAGGTGAATATTAGTTTAAGGACATTTCGGTCCCTCATTCATCTTGCGTGCACGTGTATTTGTTACGTGACAAAGTGAACAACGAAGATATGGAATGTGCCCAATTTGGAGTGTGGTCTTATTTGAGGTGTGCACGTCAATTTGGAAGTGTACCAAAGATTTGTTGGTTGTCGGGACCCGCCACCTCGCTGAAGACGTTGAAGAATTACAACGACATATATCAGAGGTGTAGAGAGATGCACCCTTAAAACCAAATCCCGTATTTGAGGGAAAATGGGTTATTGTACCTAAGAATCATTAGTCATATTTGAGACTAAGATTACTTTAGGAGACATGGGATGAATATCGTTTTGGATATCATCATGAGAGATCATTAGTCATGTTTGGGACTAAGATCAATTTGGGGAATCATGAGGACAGGGGGCTCGGTTGATTGGAAATCGAAGAGGTTTTGACCTTGGAAAAACTTAGCCAATTTAGGCTAGGTTTGGGTCTCCATAGTTACCCAACAGTGCTAAGCACTGGTATATGCAGCACTCACATGTATCCCACGTGAGGCGCTGAATCAGTGTTAAGCACTGAACTCTGGAGGCGCTCACGTGTGACCACGTGAGGCACCCCAAATATGGGCTCTGCTCTTTGGGTTTTATTTCCCCTTTTTATATAAGTGATAAGCACTTGGTTCTCGCAGCACTCACGTGTGAAACACGTAAGGCGCCCCAAATACGGGACCTGCTCTTTAGGTTTTATTTCCCCTATTATACAGAAGTGCTAAGCACTTGATTGGGGGTCGCGTGCAAAGCACGTGACTGCCTTAGGAAGTGCTCCTTGCTCTTCTTTTAAGCACTCGCGTGGGAAACATGTGAGGCAGTCTCGGCCTTTTCTTTTTATTCATTAGAAGTACTCACGTGGAAAACACGTGAGGTCTCGTTATAGTGTTAAACACTAACGAATCTTCAGGCTGTTCTTCTGTGTTCTTGGAGATTTTGATATGATATTGATGACATTTCTAGTCATTAGGGTTTGGGTTTGGAAGGTCTCAAATTATTGTCCTTGTCTGAGGGATCAAGTTCTCCTCTTGTTCGTGCAGGAATCAAATTCTTTATATAGGGTTAAACCCTAGTTTTCAGATGAATTAAATTCCTATATATTTTTGTAAGAATTAAATTGTTTGGACTTGGTTCTTTCCCCTAGGCTTTGAATCTTCATGACAGAATCTCCCCAATGAGAATTAAATTCTCAACTTGTGGGAAGATTTGCTTTTGCAGATCTCAACTAGAGCAAGAACTAAGTTCTTTTATGAAGGGTTACACCCTTCGAGAGGCAAACAAGGAATGGAACAATCTCTGTGTTTTTTCTTCTTTTTTACCTAATATGTTCTGATGAAACAAATCTTTGCTAAGAATCAAACTCTTTTTTTTTCTGTCTCTACTTCTGTCTTCCCTCTCTGTATGTGTGTCTCCCCGCCTCCTTTTTTTTCTTGAGACTTGAAGTCTCGGGCTTTTTATATAGTGGAGAGAAGTTTGTTTAATTCTCAAAAAATCTCTTATTGAGAGATCCCTATTTATTTAATTAGTTTCAGAATTGATTTGGGGAATTTTACCCACCGTTGGATCTTTGATCCAAGGATTTCTATTTTTATAGAAGATATTGTTCTTGTTTTTAATAAGATTGGGAATATTCTCCCATATATAGAATAAAATTCTATCGAGCGGTGACATTTTAATCACCATTGGATTTTTAATCCAATGGTGCTCAGTTTAACTGAGTATAATCTTTCTCTGTTTAGGAAGATATTGGAAATATTTTGGATTTTTGATCTACTAACTCTCTGTTTAACAGAAAATATTCTCTCCAATAGAATTTAATTCTATGTTTAATCATCGTTGGATCCTTGATCCAATGGTTTATTAAGTTATTAACAAGAATTTAATTCTATGCAAATAGGTGTCCTCACGTGTTAACACGTGAGGTTTTCGGTTTAATTGCAGCGCTTAGGAGGTCACGTGTTGGCACGTGGGGCTGGTTTAGCCTAGTTGTAGTTTAATTGCAGCACCTATTTATAGGCGCTCACGTGTTGGCACGTGAGGCTTGTTTAGCCTACTTGTAGTTTAATTGCAGCGCCTAGGTGCTCACGTATTGGCACGTGAGTCTGGTTTAGCCTAGTTGTAGTTTAATTGCAGCGCCTGTTTATAGGCGCTCAAGTGTTGTCACGTGAGGCTTGTTTAGCATTCTTATAGTTTTAATGGTAAAGGCATATAGGCTCTCATGTGTTTAACACGTGAGGCTCGAATAGTGGGGAGTTTCCCCCTTTCTTTATCTCATCTTCTTCTTTTTTTACGAGGGAACACCACCCCCGAGGGTGCCCTCGCACTGACTACTCAGGCTTGGGTTGGTACCGTTTCGGATTTTAGGAGGTTTCATCCAGCGGTTTTCACGGGATCAACAAATCAACTCGAGGCCGAGAAATGGCTCATCAACGTGGAGAACCTTTTAACGTCCGCTCGAGTTCCTAACGATGACAGAGTGAACGTAATGAAGATTTAGCTAGAGGACGAGGCCTGCACGTGGTGGTCCATAGAGAAAAGCCGGCTATAGAGACCTATTGGTTGGGACACGTTCTCTGCGTGCTTTCTAGATCACTATTTTCCGGCCACTGCTAAGGCCGAGATGGAGGAGAAGTTCATCATGTTAAATAAGAATGGACGCTCACTGGATGTCTACGCCGCAGAGTTTAACCGGCGGAGTCGCTTCGCACCATACATGGTAGCCACTGAAGCCGCCAGGGCAAGACGGTTCCAGCAGGGGCTCGATATTGAACTACAGCAGCTTATCGCGTCTCTTGACCCACAGACTTTCGCTCAGGTGTTGAACGCTGCCCGGGTACAGGAAAGATTGGCGGAGAAGGCCAAGGGCCAACAATTTATGGATAGGAGGCCCCACGTAGTTCCAGCACGGGCTACCATTTCCCCCCGTGGATCGATCCCAGTTCACAGGACGGGTGTTACCCAGATGAAGCGTACTTTCTCACCTCAGCAGCCACAGCGGAGGGCCCTGTTTTGCGATTATTGCCAGAAGCCAGGGCACATGAAAAGAGATTATTGCAGAGCCAAGGGGCAGTGTCTGCTTTGCGTATCCAGCGAGAACAGGGTCAGCGGATGTCCCTAGAGATCCGAGCTACAGGGAGGGTTCGAGCAACGACAACCGTCATACAACACTTCAACTCAGAGGGCTCCACCTATGGTATCCCAGCTGCGGTTATTCGATTAGAGGAATACTGGTACGGGTCGGAATCAGGGGCAGGCTTTCACCCTGTCCGCCGAGCAGGCAGAGACTTCTGGAGAAGTAGTTACAGGTACCATCCTTGTTTATTCTATACCAGCTAGAGTTCTTTTTGATTCGGGTGCTTCGCATCGCTTTATTTCTACGTAGTTTGTTGACACACACTTTATACCTCACGAGCCGCTGATCAAGGGTTGGGAGATACATACGGGTAACGGGATTATTGTGTCCAACTAAGAGTGTAGATTATGCCCTGTGGTGGTTTATGGCAGGGAATTTTATGCGAACTTCCTTTTGATTGGGACCGGTGGTTACGACGTCATTCTGGGGATGGATTGGTTAAGCACGTTTCATGCTGTTATCAACTGCCGGGCTAGGAGTGTGACTTTTCGCATTCCTAATCATCCGGAGTTCGTGTTCGTGGGCGGCAGCGAGTCTTTGGAACCAGCTAAGTTCCGAGTAAGGCCGAAGACCTTGATCGCCATGGAGATAGACGAGAAGCCAGCACCGGAGGTAATTCGAGAGTTTCTTGATATGTTCCCTGAAGATCTACCTGGTTTACCCCCGCCTCGCGTTTTGGGATTTTCGATCGACCTGATTCCAGGAACGGCGCCAGTTTCCAAAGCTCCCTACAGGATGGCGCCAGTGGAGTTGCCGGAATTAAAGAAGCAGATAGACGATCTTTTGGACAAGGGATTTATCCGTCCAAGCGTTTCCCCGTAGGGTGCTCCTGTGTTACTGGTTAAGAAGAAAGACGGTTCCTTACGCATGTGCATTGATTACCGGGAGTTGAATCGAGTGACCGTGAAGAACAAGTATCCCATCCCTCGCATCGACGACTTATTCGATTAGCTTGGTGGTGCTCGAGTATTTTCTAAACTAGATCTTCGGTCAGGGTATCACCAAATCAGGGTTAAGGCAGAGTATGTATGCAAGACGGCTTTTCGAACCCGATATGGCCACTATGAGTTTCTTGTGATGTCGTTCGGTGTTACCAATGTACCGGCCATATTTATGGACTAGATGAATAGGGTCTTCTCCAAGTACTTGGATCAGTTTGTTGTCGTATTCATCGATGACATTCTTGTCTATTCGAGAAGTCGAGAAGAGCATGCCGAGCACCTATGAATTGTATTGCAGGTTTTGCAGGAGGAGAAGCTCTATACTAAGCTAAGCAAGTACGAGTTTTGGATCGACAAGGTACAATTTCTGGGCCATGTCGTTTCGAGTGATGGCATTTCAGTGGATCCGACGAAAAACGAATCTATCAAGGACTGGCCGATATCGAAATCAGTTGCTATGATAAGAAGCTTCTTGGGATTGGCTGGGTATTATCGACTGTCTGTCCAACATTTCTCTAGAGTAGCGGATCCCTTGACGAAGCTCATACAGAAGGAGGTGCCTTATGTTTGGTCGGAGGAATGCAACCAGGCATTCGAGCTATTGAAACTAAAGTTGACTACGGCCCCAATCCTGACCGTGCCAGACAGCTCGGGTGGCTTGATTGTTCATAGTGATGCATCAGGAAAAGGTTTGGGCTGTGTTTTAATGCAGCACGGTCGAGTGGTGGCTTATGCTTCTCGTCAGCTGAAAACTCATGAGAAGAACTACCCCACGCATGACCTAGAGTTAGGGGCCATTGTGTTCGCTTTAAAAATTTGGAGGCATTACTTGCTAGGCGAAAGAGTGGAGGTGTACACAGATTACAAAAGTTTGAAATACGTGTTCACTCAGAAGGAACTGAATATAAGACAACGCAGATAGTTGGAGTTGATGACAGACTACGACATTGATCTACAGTATCAACCGGGGAAGGTGAACATCGTTCCTGATGCTCTCATCCGCAGGCCGTCGGCTGCGTTGCTGACTTGTCAGAAAGGGATTCTCGATGACTTCCAGAGACTTGAGTTGGAGGTAGTTACACCGGCTGTGCCCGGCCAGCTCTGGCAGTTGCAAGTTCAATCATCGCTTATAGATCGCATCAAAGCTGTACAGGCTGGTGACTTTCAGTTGCAGAAGTTCAGAGGGTTAGTTGAGGCTCGTTTGAGGACGGATTTGCAGATTCATGGAGATGGCTCTCTGAGATTTGGCAGTCGGCTGTTTGTTCCAAAGGAGAGTATTCGAGATGAAGTTCTAGCTGAGGCACATAGTTCCACTTACTCGGTGCACCCAGGTGGCACCAAGATGTACAGAGACCTGAGGCATCACTTCTGGTGGAACGGAATGAAGATGGAGATTGCTCGCTTTGTCTCCAAGTGTCTGGTATGCCAACAGGTGAAAGCCAAGCATCAACGAATAGCTGGGTTGTTGCAACTGCTTCCAGTACCAAAGTGGAAATAGAAGCACATCACCATGGATTTCGTGATAGCATTACCTCGAAATCCAAGGGGCAACTATGCTGTCTGGGTTATTGTTGATCGTCTTACGAAGGTAGCGCATTTCATACCCTTCTGAGTCGGACAATCGATGGAGTCGCTCGCGGAGAAATATATGCAGGAGATTGTGAGACTGCACAGGGTGACCGTTAGTATTGTGTCTGATCGAGACACCAGGTTCATTTCCCATTTTTGGAAGAGCCCACATGAGAGTTTGTGCATGCGTCTTAAGTTCAGCACGGTCTATCATCTGCAGACGGACGGGAAATCTAAGCGTACTATCCAGACGCTCGAGGATATGTTGAGAGTATGCATGCTTGATTTTCAGGGCTCTTACGAGGATCACCTCCATCTGGTAGAGTCTTCGTATAACAACAGCTACCAATTTAGCATCCAGATGGCACCGTTTGAGGCTCTGTATGGACGGAAGTGTCGGTCCCTTCTTTGTTGGGATAACATGGGTGAACGATAACATGGGTGAACGAAGGTTGTTGGGCCCTGAGCTTATAGTGCAGACAGTGAGCAAAGTTCAGACGATCAGGCAACGTATTAAGGAGGTTCATGACCGACAGAAGAGTTGGGTAGATGCCGGCAGAAGGTCGTTGGTGTTCGGTATTGGTGACCATGTGTTTCTGAAGATATCGCCCACTCAGGGAGTGATCAGGTCTGGTAGTCGCGAGAAAATCAGTCCCCGATTCATCGGACCTTTTGGGGTGCTAGAGCGAGAATGAGAGGTGGCTTATCGACTTGCCTTACCCCATCGCTAGCTGGTGTGCACAATACTTTTCATGTATCTCAGTTGAGGCGCTATGTTCAGGATGACGGCCATATCCTAGACCATTCAGAGTTAACGTTGGACACTGATCTGTCTTACAAGAAGCAGCCTACCATCATTCTCGATCGTCGGGAAAAAGTGCTAAAGAACAAAGTCATTCCCTTGGTTCGAGTTTCTTGGGATGGTCGTTTGCCAGGAGAGTATACCTGGGAACGCGATGAGGACATATGTCCACGTTGTCCGCACCTGTTCGAGTAGTGTTGTTGTTCTGTTGTTTTCGTTCTTTAATTTCGAGGACGAAATTTTTGTAAGGGGGGTATGATGTAAATCCCTAGTTTCCGTATGTATAATTTTCCGTATTTTTCCAGATTTTTCCAGATTTTTTCCTAATTTTTTAAATTATATATATATTTTAATTATATTTTATTATTTTATTTTAATTTCCTAAATATAAACCCAAAACCTAACCCTTAACCCGACCCGACCCCTACCCGATCTGACCCGCCCCTACTTCCTCTTCTTCACTCTCCTTCTCTGCGACGACCACGCCCACCTCCGCGACGATCTCCCCGCGATCCTGTCCACCAAATCTTCTCACTCCAACGGCTCCCCTCCGTCCTCGCTGCGAGACCCGCTCCCCCACGTCCTCGCCTCACCCACGTCTCGACCGAGCCCCTCTCCCTTCTTTTCCCAGCTTGCTCCTTCTCCCCCGCCATCATTCTCTTCGTCCCCTCCAGCTTTTTCCTTCGCCACCATCGCTTCCCTCTCCTTCTTGAAATCCCTGCCTCCACTACACCCAACACCACTCACCGCGACCAGCCCATCATCCACCGGAGCTTCCTCCTCCGTCGAGCTCCGGGCTCCACCTCGCCGACGACCCACCTCAAGCGACCACTGACTCCTTCGAGATCCCAAGCCGATCCAACTCCATCTCCACAGTCGTGCTACAACCTTCGTCGACTCCATAACTCCCCACCGTGCACCACCGACCCCTTTCTCCTCCGGCCATCCCCATCACCAACGACCACCAGCAACACCACCATCGTCGGAGCCACCTCCTATCTTCCCCAACACCGAGCCCACACCCACTGCACCCAAGCCCAAGCCCACTGCCCTACTCGCCGCCAGATCTACGACACCGCTGCACCACACTGCCATTGCCGCCATCACTGCAAACCCACTGCCCTATGCCGTCGCCACGCCGTCGCCGTCGCCACGCCATTACCATCGCCGTGAGCCGACGACGAGCCCGGCAGTTCATCGAGCACTCAAGCTCGTCACTGTTGTCGTGCCTTGCCTTGCCTGTATATGAGTCGAGCCTGTGCCATCCGTCGTCGTTCACTGCCATGTTTTCGTCTACCGCCTAAGGCAAGAGAAATCCCATCTCTTGCTACTCATGCTATTATATTTTATAGATTAATGCTAATGTTAGATAATTATAAATAGCTATGTATATATGTGTGTGGGTGGGTGGGTATATACATTTATATATTTAAATAACATCAAGTAATGAATCGAACCCAACTCGGTTGGTTAGCCCGTATTGATGTCATTTAGAATTTATAAGAATTAATTATCGCTTGTTGGGTAAGGAAATCTTGTGTTTTCGACCGATTACCAAACGCTACCCTATATGTTTGATGCGAACTATAAACCAAAACATATCTTATTATGGTGGAACTTGCGATAGTTAGATCCCTTTACTGTTTACGAATATCGTGTAGAAATTTGGATGCAAAATATCATGTTTATAATCAAGTAAAGTCGCCCCTTAAATGACGCTAAAACTGGAATGCACCGTACATGTCACGTTGAAAAATATGTATTAAATTCAATACAGATTGGAATGTAATGTTCTATGGCTCGTATCGAAGCTGACCCGATAAACCATAACCCTATAAAGTTTTCCCTTCAATGCTGTTAGTCAACTGTAACGATAATTGACTGGGAATGCGGCGCTGGACTGCAGTCTGAGGCAGCATTCCACGAGGATACCTGAATTTAAGTGCCTGCACATCTTTACGTAAAACTGAAAATGCACGGAATCCTATATATTCAAGTAGATAATTTAGTTAGATAATATATGAATATTTTCTCGTTCAGTTTCACAGTCGTTTGATATTTTGTTTGTATTTTAGAATGTCGACGTGTTCTGCAGTTTCTGCAGTGACATTTCTTACACCTTCACACTAAACATGCAATAACTTCTAGTACGGAAAGGATATTGTTAATCCATTTGATGCTTAGGAAACCTAACAGATAGAACTAGGTTTTATTCAACTGGGAAAACACCTAAAACTAAACACAATCCCTATTAAACAGCGCACGAAGTTGGACTTCCAGTTTTGAAACTGACATTCCAGCAATCGATCGCTAATCTAAAATAATGATAAGCCCCTAACCTGAATTTCTATTGACATGAAACTAATTTTCCCTCATAGATAATCAAGTATACTTTGTATGCCTTTTATATTGTTTTGATCTATTCTATACATGTGATTTATGGTGAATTTTGTAAGTCATATGGCGTTGGCAGTCATAACTTAGTGAATATCTGTTCAGTGCATTTCTATCTTATTTTGTGTTTGCTTTATACCTTATGCATAGTGATCGTTTACATCGGGATTTAGCGACTGTTTCGCATTGTCGATATATAAGTGTTAGTGATTGGGTTGTGGCAAGTATGATGGTGAACCAGTGATTGAAAGTGATATTGATAGTGAAAGCGATATGTATTTGTTCACAACCTATCTAATATCTGAATGCATACTGTAACCTGGGGAACGGGGGAAATCAAGGTGGAATTGAACTCGTATTTAACGAGGTACAATGACTTAGAGGATGATCATTCGATATTACACACACACACACACATACATACAGTGACTTAGAGGATGATCATTCGATATTATATATATATATATATTAGGTCGTGGGCCGAGCGATACGGCTGCAGAGTTATGTTCCGGGCAACAGTGGACCGTAGTCTCGGGCATGCGCATGAGACCCTTGTTAAACGCGAGCATCCTTTCCACCAATTGATTTCATTGACTTAGTGACTGTTAAGTAGTGGCATACATATTGCTTGGTTTACTGACATGATGTTTATATCGCACTGTTCATATTCAACTGATATTCATTATTCACATGATTATATATTCTGTCGCACCTTTCATGTTTAATAATATTGCACGCACATTATATAAGTATTGCTATATGTGTCGCTCTGACGACCTGAGTGTGCATGCTCAGAGGACGAGGTGAACCCAGCTCAGGAGCAGGACCTGCCATTTGAGATCGTGGAGGTCTAAACCGCAACATCAACTCCACCCTTTTGCTATAAGTACATTGTAGTTCGTTGGTTAGTTATTTCCTTATGCAAAATAAATGTATCTTGAACTCTTTAATTGTAATGTAGAAAAGTTGTGAACTGTGATTTTCTTTACTCTTATACTGTTTACTGACTACCATGTAATGCTAGAAACCAAAATGTGATTACGGCAGGATTATTTCCTGACCGTAGGAGTATAGCTGGTCTAGTCACCCCTCGTATTCCGTATTTTGGGAAGTGAGGCGTGACAGCAGTTGTTTTTAAAAATATTGTTTTTTTATGTTTTTTTTTAAAAATATGAGATTTTACATGGTTGTATATAAAAAAAACCCAAAAAGGAAAAACCCTTATCCTAATTTAATAGCCCTAATCTAACCTTGATCATCTAACCCTAATCCTAACTCTGACCCATCTTCTTCTTCCAGCTCTTTGAGATCGCTCGAGTTCCATCAAGGTTCCGGCACAACGGCAGCGAAGGTGGAGAAGGCGATGAGGTAGAGGCGGCAGAGGCGGAAGATGGTGATGAGGACGGAGCGGTGATGGCCATGGTGACAATAGAAGGCACTCCAAATCTAGGATAAAGATGTCTGAGAGTTGTGGAATGTGTGTGAAAGAAAAATTGAACTTCTACATGACTTGAGACTTTGTTTCTTAAGAATAGGTTGCAATTTCTTAATAAAAGCTAATTTTTGTAAAACAAGACTGATTTAGTAGGCCAAATATGAACAATTAGGAATACAAATATGGGGATTTTGGAAAAAATTTGACATTTAGCTACCTCTCAAACATTATTTAACGGTGAAGGGCTTTAGAATTATGCTTGACAATGACATCTGAAAAATGATCTTTTATTATGCGGGAAAAGTGCCAAATGAACACTCGATTGTCTAAATACTGGAGTCCACGTGTCATCCTGATGAAGCTTCTGATCTCCTTCAGATGTTGTCCTCCGTCGATCCTGTGATGGCGGTCTTTGACGGCTGAGATTTGATTTGGGAGTTGTTGAGTGTGGATCTCAATGGGTTGGTGTTGGACGCCGAGCTATCTGCAAAGAAGTCCCGGGATGGGTGATCACCGTAGGACCCTCCGACGATCAAGTTAGAGCTGAGGTATAGGTGCAGCGTAGCGGCGTATTGAGATAAATTCGAGTTACCCGAGTCATCTGAGAGAGGGGTTTATATAGGGGTTGTGTGGAGTGAGCAGGTGCGAGATCGTCGCCGTCAGTTACGCCTTCGCGTTATCCTCGCCTTCAATGGCGGGATGTGCCCATCAATGGAGGGATGCGTCGGCGCAGGATGTGGATCGTGGAGAGGAGGATATCTCGCCATGGCGATATACGCGGAGCCGTTGCGGAGAGCATGAAATCCGCGCTCTTGATTGATCGGGGAAGGCCGAGGAAGCTCGGCACATCAGGGGCTCGAAGACGAGCCGGAAGGCCGAGGAAGCTCGACACGTCAGGGGCTCGGAGACGAGCTGGAAGGCCGAGGAAGCTCGGCATGTCCGGGGCTCGGAGATGAGCCGGAAGACTGGAAAAGCTTGGAAGCGAGCTGTTGGTAGCTTTTTAGGTGAAGGTGGAATGTATTCAGGAAGGTCTAATGAAAGGTCGGATACGTCCCTCGAGATGAAGTCCCGAGAAATCTTCATGATGCAACTCATTTATTCCACCTCTATAGCCTTCGGGACACGCCATCCGCCACGTATCGTAATCAGAGAAGACACCACTTGTGAGCATCTTCACATCAATATGACAACTAAAATGACATGGCACCACTGATATTGACATAGAGCCATTAGAGTCGACAGTTTTTCATAAAGTTGAAACCAGGGCCGGAACTAAGTGAACAAATAGTTCCGATATTTTTAAAGGTTAATTATGTGTCCGAATCAAGTATTTTCCATTCAACTCAACACGTCCACTTGTGGATAGGGATCCTTGCAAGATAAAATGAATTAAACAACCCAAATTGAACCTTCAATGATTATATCATATCATAAAGTATTGCAATCCTTTTCAACCAAAAAATTAAAAAATAAAAAAAATATAAAGCTAATGCATGCTAATGTTGAGAATTGATGGAGCTTCGGATCTCCTTTAGATGCTGTCCTCCGTCGATCCTGCGATGGTGATCTTGGACGGCTGAGATTTGGATTTGGAGTTGTTGGGTGTGGATCTCAATTGGTTGATGTTGGACGCCGAGCTACCTGTAAAGAATTCCTGGGGTGGATGATCACCGTAGGACCTTTCGACGATCAAGTTAGAGTCAAGAAATAGGAGCAGAGTAGCGGCGTATTGAGATAATTCGAGTTACCTGAGTCGTCTGAGAGAGTGGTTTTTATAGTGGTCGTATTGAGCGAGCAGGTGTGAGAACTTCGCCATCAATTACGCCCCTGATGTTACGCATGCATGAATAATGAGATCCCTCCGTTAATGACGAGATACATTCATTAATGGGAGGATGCGCCAGCGTGAGACGCGGGACGTGGGGCGGCGGATATCTCTCCCTGACGATATACGCGGAGCCGTTGCAGGACGCATGGGATCTGCGCCCCTGATAGGTCGGGTGAGGCCGAGAAAGCTCGGCATGTCGAAGGCTCGGAGATGAGCCGGGAGGCCGAGGAAGATCGGCACGCCTGACGGCTCGAAAATGAGCCAGGAGTCTGAGATAGCTCAGAGACGAGCTGTTGGTAATTTCCTAAGTGAAGGTGGAATGTATTAGGGAGGCCCGTGGAAAGTCGGGCACGTTCCTCGAGACGAAGTCCCAAGGAATCCCCACAATGCGACTCATTTATTCCACCCATGTAGCCTTCGGGACACGTCATCGGCCACGTGTCGTAATCTTGAGGAGATGCCATTCGTGAGCATCATCATTTGCCCTCCACACTCGTTCTGACCTATCCAAGGGTCGGGGCAAGATTGGTCTGCCCGGTTTCTCTTTTGTTCAATTTGGCGCCAAGGATCATAATGCGGAACGCCTGGGAATGACACGACGTTTGGCGGTCGCATCGTTCCGATCTTTTGGGCCCATGTGTCGCCTCGTTGTGCGCCTGAATCTTCGCGCGTATCTCCAATGGCGTCAGCAGATCAAATGAAATGATCGCGCTTTAAACAGGGGGCGCCGTTTCAGTCGGTTGCCAGTTGGGATACGGGCCACGTGTCCGACGTCGGTGGCGGACATGATAGGCTATCGCTGTCACCTGCATCTGAAGGGACGTCCCCAATGGTCGATCACCACGTAGAGCTCTCACGGCTGACAGGCACGGCATTTTGTTTTGGCGAGAATCGATCTGGGCTGTCGGATGCTTTTTTTGGAGTGTATAAATAGGAGGGGATCCCTCTAGGGCCAACACTTCCACCATAATTTACTTTCGTTATCGAAAATTGCTCGGCACTCCTTCCTTTTAGATCGGATCACCCATGATTTTTCCTCGGCGAGCCCATTCCCTTGAATCAGGTTAGATGTCTTCATCTGAGGAGTCTGTAGAGATAGTTAGGGTTGAGTCGGACGATGATGCTTCAGTTGTTGGAGCCGAATCCAGCGGGTCTTCCTCCCTCCCGGTTTCAGATAGCCGAGAGGGTTCTTCTGCTGCGTCATCTATGTCGGGCTCGCCCCCTAGAGCCAGGGTCGCCCGTGTCTTTCGCCGTCGGGTGGTGATAAGGGCCTCTAAGGCGCGCATCGGGAACGCCCGTGATGTGCCCTCTGTTTTGAGGAATGTGGATGAGCTCACTGAGATTCGGGATCGATTTTATATTCCCTCCATCTATTCGCTTTGCTTAGCTAGAGAGGGTGAGTAGGGGACCAGATACAGGGCAAGGAGATTGCCCTGTATTTGGAAGCATTCTGAGCGGGAATGCGTGTGCCCTTCTCAGCCGAGGTATGTAGGGTGCTTCGCTGCTTCGATCTTGCCTCAGGCCAGCTAGCGCCGAACTCGTAGAGAATCCTCCTCGGGTTTCTGGTCCGGTTGAAACTTGAAAACATCCCCTTCAGTTTGACCCTCCTCGTTTCCTTCCTCTGTTATAAGAATTACCGTGGCACTAGCAAGGATGAGCTGAGCTGGGTGTATTTTTCCTTCAAAAAACCTAAGGACGGGGTGGCCGGGTCGGGTATGATAGCCGTCCCTTCTTCCATCCATGAATAGAAGGAGAAGTTTATTTTCGTCGGGCCATCCGAGGGCGAGGATTGGCCCGTGCCTACACAGTGGCACATGGCCGACTGCCCGAGAGCGAAACAGTCATCTTCACCCAGGGCAAGGGTGGTGTCATTGTGGGAGCCGATCCAGCGGGCCGACGTCCTGCTTTCTGAGTAGGCTCTGAGCTGGGCTGGGCTCAGCCCTGCGTGCTTTCTGGGTAAGTTAGGGTCGTAAACGATCTATTTAGACTTTAATAAATTTTCTTTTCCCTTTTCAGCGTCACTAAATCTCTTTTGTGTATTCTCTTTTTTGCAGAGCAAATAGACCAATCTAAGTTCTTAGCTGCTATGGCCGCGAAGGCCCAAAAGAAGACCGGGGGTGGAAGCTCGTCCAAACCTGGCCTGAGCTCGGTCCCGAAGCCAACTCCACCGGCAAAGCCTTCCGCTGCGTCCCGAGCCCCGGAAGACAGCCGCGGTGGAGCCAGAAGCATGCGCGGGACCCGACGCCCTGGGAGAGGGAGGAGGAGGAGGAAGAGGAACCCAGAGACGTTCCCCTCAAAAGGCAAAAAAGGACGGTCTCTAGGGCGCCCTCCACCGGAATTCCAGTGCAGGAGGGGGACTTCTTCTTCGGGGTGCCCTCGGGGCTCTCCATCGCCGACAGCCTGCTCTCCGACATGGAGCAAGCAACTAGGGGTAAGATTCCCCATGGGACCGTGAAGGCACAGGTGGACGCCATTTCTCAGGAGGCGGTTCAGGTCGGTATCCGTTTCCCTTTAAGAATTTTCTTATGTATATTTTTTTCAGTTTGAACATTGCTAACTCCTTTTGCCGCTTTCCTCAAGTCCTCCACCACTGCGCCCTCATTGTAAATATGGAATCCGAGGAGATAGCCCCGGCCATGAAGAAGGCGGGCGAATTATCTTCGCGGGAGGATGATCTGTGCCTTTGGCTGCAATAGGCGGAGGAGAAGATAGCCGCCCTCGAAACCCGGGTGTTCGCCGAGGAGCCGACGAACTCCAAGTACAAGGAATTTCACCGAATTCTAAGTGAGTCCAACCAGGCTATCCAGGCCAAGTTAGAGGAGGTTGGTAACCTTTATAACACAATGAAGAAGTCGAGGGATGTCAGCAGGAAGGACGCCCGGGTGGCGCTCGAGGCTGTGAAGCTCGCCGAGGTCCGAGCGGTGAAGTCCGTGGAGAGGTATAAGGCGTCGGACCAGTTCTACGCTGACCTCGCCGAAGCCTCGGCCATTGTTTGGCATGAAGCTCTCGATGCCGTCAAGGTGTCAATGCCGGAGTTTGCCAACGGTGAGCTTCGCGCTAAGTACCCTCTTTCCGAGGATATGCCACAGGGGGCGAGCACCGAAGTGCCCGTAGGGGGCGAAGCCATCCCAGAGACCGAAGCTCCAGCCCTGAGGGAGGTGTCGAGCAGGGCAAGGTCCCGGCGGAGCCTACGACCTGAGCTTTCTTCTCTTAGGAGCATTTGTTTTTCTTTTCAAAATCTTGTAAGCCTCCGGCATTTTTTTGTAAGGCTGAGGAGCCCAGAATACCTTGTAAAATTTCGGAATATAAATAAAGTGGAGCTCATTTTCCTCTGCATGACTGTCTGCTTTCTGCGTGAGTACTTTAGCTCGTCAGTCTTCTTCTTGTTTGAATTTTCATTCTGCTGCAAGTGTTAGGTCATAGGCCATTGCCCGGCTTTTTATATGACGATCGCATGTCGAGTGTAAGTCGAATAATAGCTAAGTGTAGGAAGGTCGGTACCTTCCCTCTTCCCGGAGTCAAGGTGGCGATTGTTCATTTAGAATGAATCAAAAGGTATCCCAAGGCTAGGAAGGTCGGTATCAATCCATACCTCGGTGTCGAGGTGACGACCACATGTTTTAGCATGAGTAGAAAATCAGCCAAATTAGAATAGGTCGTCCATAACTGATTCTACCTCAATGTGAGTCCTAGATCCATTTCTTCGTAGAGTAAAAATCTACCCCTCGGAGTTTAGCTGAGCAGGAATCTGCACGGTGGCCTCTATAGGAGGGCTTTAGACCCTTAGCGTTGATGGGTAGGAATCTACCCGCTAGGGATGGACCGGGCAGATAAGCTGCACGGTGGCCCCTGTAGGAGGGCTTTAGATCCTTAGCGTTGATGGGTAGGAAGCTATCCGCTAGGGATGGACCGGGCAAGTAAGCTACTCGGTCGTCTCATGAGGAGAGTTTTGGATCCACAGCATTGTTGGAAAGGAGGCTACCCGCTGGTGGATGACTGAGCAGGAAGCTACTTGATCGCCTCGTGAGGAGGGCTTTAGATCCTTAGCGTAGTTGGGTAGAAAGCTGCCCGCTAGGGATGGGCCAGCAGGAAATTGCTCGGCGGCCTCTTGATGAGGGCTTTAGATCCTTAGCGTTGATGGGTAGGAAGCTACCCGCTAGGGATGGACTGGATAGGTAAGCTGCACGGTGGCCTCTGTAGGAGGGCTTTAGATCCTTAGCGTAGTTGGGTAGGTAGCTACCCGCTAGGGATGGGCCAGCAGGAAATTGCTCAGCGGCCTCTTGATGAGGGCTTTAAATCTTTAGTGTTGATGGGTAGGAAGCTACCCGCTAGGGATGGACTAGGTAGGTAAGCTACTCGGTCGCCTCATGAGGAGGGCTTTGGATCCACAATGTTGTTGGGCAGGAGGATACTCGCTGGTGGATCACCGAGCAGGAAGCTACTCGGTCGTCTTGTGAAGAGGGCTTTAGATCCTTAGCGTAGTTGGGTAGGAAGCTGCCCGCTAGGGTTGGACCGGGCAGGTAAGCTGCACGGTGGCCCCTGTGGGAGGGCTTTAGATCCTTAGCGGTAGGAAGCTACCCGCTAGGGATGGGCCAGTAGGAAATTGCTCGGCGGTCTCTTGATGAGGGCTTTAGATCCTTAGCGTAAATGGGTAGGAAGCTACCCGCTAGGGATGAACCAGGCAGGAAGCTGCTCGGTCTTATTATAAAAAGCAGGCGGGTCCACTCGGTGGACCTTTTGTTCAAGGGTTTCTAGCAAAGATTGGTCGTTGCATCAACTCAGCGGACCAGGAACCTGGGGAGTCTGTGACGTCTAGGGTTCTTGAGTACCGCTGAAGGGAACGGATCAATGCTGTGTCGGATCGGTTGGAGGGGATTTCCTCGGTATACATCGACAAAGCAACCTTGATCTCCGGCCCCCTTTGTTGTAATTTTTGTAAGGCGGAGGAGCTCATAATACCTTCTTAATGAATAAGGTTATTCTTTTTGATGTGTATTATCTCTTTTTATCCTCTCAGTATATTTTACATGATTTTTAAAACAAACCTAGGGGTCTCGGAACCGAGAAAAGAAACAAAAGTTGTGCAAAAGGTCTCCTTTATGAATGGACCTAACTCAGGAGATTTAATTCAATGTCAATAAGAATTACATTGTTTCAAAAGAAGAAGGCATGCTTATTTGTACAATTTGAGTTTTTCGGCGTTGTAGGGCCGAAGAAACTTACGCCCCCCGGCGTCTTGTAAGCGATACGCTCCACCGGGCAATGCTTCTGCTACGAGGAATGGTCCATCCCATTTCGGGGAGAATTTATGCAGCCTTGCTTGGTCCACAAAATCGTTCCATTGTAGGACCAAATCTCCTGTCTTGAAGGCCCGATGTTTAACTTGAGCGTTGTAGTAGCGAGCGGTTTGCTGTTGATAGACGACGGCTCTGATCTACGCTCGATCCCGCTTTTCCAATAATACATCCAAGTTGGTCCGGAGTGCCGAGATATTCGCTTCATCGCCGAAGTGTTCGACTCTATAACTGGGCAGTCCGATCTCAGCTGGGACCATCGCCTCGGTACCATAGTAGAGGCTGAATAGGGTTTCTCCCATGGGTGTTTTCTTCAAGGTCCGTAATGCCCATAGCACCCGCGCAATTTCTCGACCCAGCTGCCCTGTCTTCCTTCTAAGCAAGCTCTGAGTCCGCGTATGACTCCTCGGTTTGCTACCTCGGCTTGTCTGCTGCATTGCAGATGCGCGACCGCGGCAAACTTCATGAGTATGTGGTAGTCACTGCAAAATTCTTTGACTTTGTCATTTTCGACGTTGGTCCTGTGGTCGGTAACGATGCTCTTAGGGATTCCAAATCGAGTGATGATGTTGTTTTGCAGGAACTTTATAGTAGAGGTGGCGTCTGGTTTTCTGATGAGCATGGCCTCTATCCACTTCGTGAAGTAGTCTACCGCGACAAGGATGTATATGTGTCCGCCCATGCCAGTGGGGAGTTGGCCCACCATATCCATCCCCCATTGCGCAAACGGCCAAGGGGAACTGAGGGACGTTAGCTCGGTAGCGGGGAGACGAGGTATGCTTGTTGGATATATGTATGCCCTAGAGGCCATTATTTGTATAGTGGATGTTTGGACATGTATATATACAGAGGACTTTCTTGCTCGATATGATAGTATGCTATCTGGTTACTCTTTATCTTAACATATTCACTTGATTGTGTATACTGTTCATTTGATACATGTTGATAAAGCCCTTAGGATATCATCATCTTGATTACCATGATTATGATGCAGATCATACTAGTGGGGCATGAGCAGTCTATAAGCGTATCCTTAATTGTTCCTAGTCGTGGGTGTATCGAGACAGGGCATTGATATTCCAGAGTAGACTAGCGTATACGTTTCTTGACCCAGTTGGGGGGGCGATGGATGATCCCATATCTATTGGTGTTTGACATCAAAGATTGTATACGGGTGCTCATTGGAGACTGAGTACACTGAACGGACTCGCCGAGAACTCTTATATGGTATTATATCGATCGCTGGATAGCAGTTCTCAGGTGACACTTTTACAGGTTAGTCTGTAGACCCAAGATCATCATAGAGTCTTATGTGTTCTCCCACTGTGCTTTGATTTCCACCCTACCACAGCTCTACTGAGTCGTGCAAACAGGTGGCTTTTGGGTACAGTCCCGAGACACATGGAGGCAATGAGCGATAGGAGGGGTTTCGTCTCTTCCGGTATTGGGAGTTGATGTTGTACTATGGGCGATTGGCTATAACTCGAAGTCCCTAGCCAGGGCTGATGAGATTCACTGATAAGTGTTATCAGTAGTTTCTCGACCTGTTATTAGGGTTCGACGATTCCATCCCTAGACTCAATATGCAACATATCAGACGAAGAGACCGGACTGTACGATAAGTGTTGCTGGTTGGCTCTACGGGAGTCTGGAAAAGTTCGCTTGTTGTTCTTCTGTTCGCTCAATACCTGAGAGCCGTTACATGCAGCTAGTACCGCTGACGGTTTGTGGGTATCTGATATGATCACTACCTATTGCTGGCGTATTGACGAGATTTAGAGTCCCACATAGGGGTTTCCGAGCTCAGGAGAAACGAAGTGGGGCACATATGGAGATATGTGCGGGAGCTTGATTAATACGAGTATATGATACCGTATTTTAATCTGGCGTTTACTATTGGTCGGGTTATATATGATATGACCGGATTATTAAATCAAGTGTTGCTTTAATATGATGACTAATTCCTTTCATTATGTGTACATGCATGTATGTATATTTATATGGATTTATATACATATACACATGTGTGCATGTATCATGGTGGATGATACATTGGACATAGCTATGCTAGACTCACATGGAAAGATATTAGGTATTTATTGATTTTGAGTTAATGGAAATTGAATAATGAAGCCATGGTTCTACACACTTCTTAAAATATCCCGCTAACAATGGTTCATTATTTAATCACTCCACTAACTCACTCTTAAAATATCTAATATATTTTCATGGCTCATATTTATGAGATTGTGAGTATGAATCTCTCTCTTATGGTTATTATTTTCTCATTCTCTCAAGCTTAGCCATTTCCTCATCTTCTTCTTCCAAGCTCTCTACCTTTTTCTAGTGAGTGAAAGAGAAAGAGAAAGAAAGGTTTATTAGTGAGAAAAATACCTACTTCATCAATCTTTATAAGTCTAGCACACTTGTATAGGTTATTTGCCTCACTTCTACTTAGTTCGAGTGAAGCAAGAGCTTGAGTTAAGGAACTCCAGGTGGATCATCATGGACAACGAAGGATACAAGCGAAAGTGTTCCAAGCTTCGAGTGGAACCAAGGAGTCCAAGGACATCTATACGGAGCTATAGAAGAGAAGGAGAGGTCTACAAAGGTTGTAGTTCTTTTTCTCTTAGTGTTAGACACTATTAGTATATGATTCTTGCTTGTCAAACCCTAATTCTCTAGTTCGATTCTAGATTTGAGTTCCTTAGCACTCTAGATTTTTTAAAATTGCATACTTAATGCTTGTTAAAACCTAGTGAGGGTGCTAAGAAACTCCAACAGTGGCATCAAAGCCAAGCTAGAGTATTAAGTGTGACCTAGACGACGTTAAGGTGTTCGATCGAACATTGAAACCGTATCTTTGCCAAGTCTCTGGAAATTTTTCAAAAGTTGGAATTTTTAGGTTTAAAAATATGCAGAAAATTGTGCAGGTTTTTCTATGGATCCCCAAGAAAAACGAGCGCCTAACTCGACTAAACGGCCATGCAACCGCGGAAAAACCATGGATTTAGCCGCGGTTCCGCGGTGCCGTTGGTGAGGCAAAGACCGTGCCTTCTTATGCTGACCCGTAGGTACTTGTGGCACTCTCTGGGTATTTTTAAATGAGACTCAAGTGTTGAGGTCTCTGAGATTTGTGGGTGTTTGATGAATCGATCGAAATGTTTAACATCGTCTAGACTTTCTATTTGTGATACAATATTTGGAATCTACACTAATTAGTTTTGAGAAAATTAATTGGTTGTTTGTAAATCTATCGTTTCGGTCTCGATGGATATTAGGAATCTTATTGAATTACCCGACTTCTTTTGAAAAGGTGTTTTCATTTTGAGACCTAAATGTAAGATCTACTTGGTTAGGCATGAAATCCAGAATATGAGATATTCCGGGGTTGCGATGTCTAAGTGTAGTGCGGATTCCAAATGTTGTAGTTTTACATTTCTTTTTTGCGATCGTAAGTGTAATATGTGTATCCCTAATTTCATTGCTATACGTCGACGACGTTGGGAATACGCATATTTACTTATATTGATGATCTGTGATGATTATTCTGTTGCTGTGTTGATATGATGTATATGATCGTCGTGATTGAATAGCCGGGTTTTTTTTATGTGAGATGAGAGTTTTTCTTTTCATTTATGTAAAATTCATTGTATGTAATATTCTTTTATTGGGACACTTCTGGGTTGAGGATTATGCCATCATTGATGTATATTATTTACTTTTCCGCATTAGGATAGACCCAAGATGGGGAGCACAAGTAACCGGATTCTAGAGTCCAGTGGGAGACCATCTCGAGGAGTCGAGACCGGGTCTCCTAACTCTAGAATTGGCAGGGTTGCTTGCCGCTCTCGTAGGGGTCTAGGGGTGTGGGCTTGGCTATTCGTCACGACCGTGGAATCCGTATTTTTTTTATCATTGGCTTAATTTAAAATACAGACTTCCTAATATATCCTTTACATTCATATATCTGCTTCTGTTGCAATGTTTTGTGATGAGATCATATAACTGCCTGAGACGAATGCTATTATATATATGATATATAATAAATGTTGCTTATGTTTTGCATCCACGCTAGTCCTGCCCCCGCTTTGCCGTTAGTTAAGTAACCTAACGGTGCACGACGGGTGCCCGTGGCGAATGCGGATGGCATAAGCATACGTTCTATTTTTCGTTTCTTTCTGTGATGCTTAGGAACTTAAATGATGGGAATACATTAATGAGATTAATGTAAAGAAAAGAAACCTAAAGATGTTGTAGAATCGAATTTGAAACCCACTCGGCTTTTTTATGAAAAAGCAAGTTTCAAAATGTGGAGCTTAAGCCACTCCTTTTAAAACTATTTGGTTCTACAACGAGATCAAGTTCAAAACGTTAAAGGTTTTTATAAAAACTATCCGCAACCCTTCATCATTTTAGGAAGTAGAGTACTTAGTATTCGTGCTACGTTTGTTGACCATAGTTAAGACGTAGTGTACGGTAGCTAAGTGATGTCTTCCTACACAGCATATGATGCGATTAATTAGGACATTTATATGACTTTGTTGACCATAATTAAGGGTCATATGAGTGGGTATAATTAATCACGAAATGACGGGTAGAACTTGACTAGCTTATGATTTGTTGACCATAGTTAAGGTTATAAGTTGCTAGGGGTAAAAAACATATCGGGAATTTCAAGAGTTGAAATTTGCAATGAGATTGCATACCTTCTATGTTGATAGTTGGATCCCGATCCCACTGTGAGTAAGAGTTACTCCTAGGAGTATTTTGCACTTTACAATTAGCTAATCCAGTAGGTGTCTAGAAAGGTGTCAACGGGGTTATGTCTATAGGAAAACGAGGTTTACTTTAATTAGGTCCGTGCGAAAGCATGGAGAACCTCCCTCAAAATACCGACACTGGCCTGGCTGACCGGTTAGCGAACTTGTAGAATGTAATTAATCCTGGCTAATTTTCTTTTTAAAATTTGAAGGAAAATTTGATAAAAACAGTGGGAGATATCGATTAGATAAGATAATAACCAATCTAATCTTTGCAAGAGCTTTCGCTGAGTGTATTCTTTTCTCTCTCCTAATGGCAGATACCCATGACTGGACTTAAGCTTCTATTAGAGAAAAATAAACTGAGGGGACCCAATTATAAAGACTGGCTGAGGAACATAAACATTGCCCTTACATATGATAAGGTTGCATATGTCCTCACTACCCCAGCCCCTTCCAGCCCTGGCCCTGATTCCTCTATTGCGGATAAGGAGATCCGCAAGACATGGGATATTGATTGTGCTACAGCCAAATGCCTCACGTTAGCTTCGATGGATAAAGTACATCAGAAGCAGTATGAGAAGATGGATGTTCAATCCATCTTTCTCTATACAAAAGAGTTGTATGGGGAGCAATCTCGTACCCTTCGCTATGAGGCATCTAGAAAGTTATTTCAGATAAGGATGGCTGCTGGCACGTCGGTAGGTGATCATATCTTGAAGATGATAGCTCTTATTGAAGAACTTGAGGGTCTGGGAGGGACCATGGAGAACGAACAATATGTTGATATTTTTCTGCAGTCTCTCCCCCTGCCTATGCTCAGTTTATTGTGAACTTCAATATGCATAGCATCGAGAATTCACTTCTTGAACTTCTCAATATGTTGAGAAGTGCAGAGAGCACGTTCAAGTCAGTGAAAACTCCCACTTTGATTGCTGGGCCATCTTCCTCTTCTGTCCCAAAAGCCAAGGCTAAGGGAATGGAGAAGAAGAAACCCACCAAACCGAGAGGTGGAGTTAAAAAGACAAAAGGGAAAAACAAATCCAGGGCTGAGGAATCGGGAAAGGGAGAATATTTCTACTGCCACAAGTCGGGACACTGGAAGCGAAATTGTATTGAATAGCTCGCTGATCTCAAGAAGAAGAAGTATAGTGATGCTTCCGCTTCAGGTGTGTTCGTGACTGAAAACTGTTTTTTCTATAAACTCTGCTTTCTGGGTTTTAGATACCGGTTCGGGTTCTCACATCTGCAATTGTATGCAGAGATTCAGAAATAGCAAAGTTTTGAAGACTGGTGATCATACTCTCCGGGTTAGAAATGGTTCTAATGTACATGCTGTGTTAGTGAGAGAGTATCACCTGGGGTGGCCTTTGGGATGTATATTGGTTTTGAACTCGTGTTATTATATACCAAGCATGCTATGTAATATAATATCCGTTTCCTTGTTAGACAATGAAGGATATAATTTTGTGTTGAAAAACAATGTTATGAACATTAACCTGAATCAACAGTTGATTGTGTGTGGTACACTAAATAATGGGATTTACGTTCTAAATCAACACACAGTTTTCAATATACAACACACATACAAAAGAAAAATTTCAGATATAAATGAAGCTTTTCTGTGGCATTGTAGACTTGGTCATATTAACGAAATAAGACTAAACAAGCTACATAAAGATAGATATTTAAATCCCTTTGAATATAAATCTTATGCAACTTGTCAGTCTTGCATTAAGGGTAAAATGACCAAAACTCCGTTCACTGGACACGGAGAGAGAGCAACTAAACTCTTAGGCCTCATACATAGTGATGTATGCGGACCAATGTCTACACATGCTAGAGGCGGTTTTTCATCTTCATAACTTTTACTGATGATTTCTCAAGATTCGGATACGTGTTCTTGTTGAAGCATAAGTCTGAAGTTTTAGAGAAATTCAAGGAGTACAAACTTGAAGTAGAAAAACAAACTGGTTTGAGCATCATGAAACTTCAATCAGATCGAGGAGAAGAGTATTTAAGTACAGAGTTTTCAGACATCCTAAAAGAGAATGGGATTCTCTCTCAGCTCACTCCTCCTTACACACCACAACACAACGGTGTGTCAGAACGGCGGAATTGTACCCTATTAGATATGGTGCAATTCATGATGAGTGATGCTGAGTTACCGCTTTCCTTTTTGGGACATGCATTGGAGACAGCAATGTATCTATTGAACAGGATTCCAACTAAGACCGTGTCTACCACTCCATATGAGATATGGTATGGGAAGAGACCATCTTTTAAACGAGTTAGGATATGGGGTTGTCCTACTTTTGTTAAAAATCAGAATCCAGACAAACTCGAGACACGGTCGGTTCTATGTACATTTATGGGATATCCAAAACATTCATATGGATATCTTTTCTACCACAAGGAGGAACAAAGGGTGTTTGTTTCTCAGTATGCCACATTTTTAGAAAATAATTTTTTTACAAATAATACCGATGGCAATGCGGTAGAACTAGAAGAAGTTCTAGAGACACAAATTACTGATGACAATTTGGTAGAACCTAATGTTACAACAGAATCTTATGAACCTCAGCCACTCCGTAGATCTAGTAGGACTTTGTAAGACTACGGTAGCGCTCCGGCCGTTTTTCCGAGGCCAAAATGCGGAAACGAAACTTTTTCTTAACTTGAAAACCGGCTCTATCGTAAGCTTAAAACCCGGATCGAACCATTAACCTACAACTAGCTATCTAGAGAGAGGGTTGGAAAGCAACACCGATCGATCCGTGTCCTTCGGTCTTTGTCCACCATCCCAAGCTCCTCGCGGCAACTACGGTCTCGATCTCCTCGTCGGAAAGGGCACCACATCTACGAGTCTTTTTACGGCTCCCGCTTCATCCGAAGCAACTCGGGCACGAAGTGTGCTAGCCGACGTGTCCAAGGTGTTGTCGAGAATGTTTGTGATCATTTTGTCTCTTGCATCCATTGCTTGGATGGAGGTTGAAGGTGTTGCCTTTAATGGAGGTCATGAGCTAGAGGAAGAAGAAGGAGAAGAAAGCTTTTCTTTTCTTTTGCTATGATAAAAAAATGAGAGTGAGAGAGTGTATCAAAAATTACAAGACCAAGCTTGCATATGGCAGCCCCTTTCTCTCTCCTTCTCATTTCATCACTCAAATCAATCTCATAATGTGATGTTTGCACAAGAAATGATATCATGACTCACCTATGAAGTACATGTATCATTTAATGCATAAAATGATGGTTTCTAGCTCATAATTTCCATTTGTAAACATTAACCCAAATGTTTACAACAATAAAAAGATACGGTAACATCTAAAGTAAACTCGTGACGGATCACAAGGATACCCCTCACCTGTATATACATACCTGCACCCGCATTCCGACTGAATGCGAATACGATGAGACTAAAGTAATCCAACAAATCTAATACTAGGATCCGGCTTAAACCAAAGCCCACTAGTATGATCCGTCCGATCATGATCCGTGCAATACCGCACGTATATAATCGAACCCTGCCATATATCATACGGCCTCTACAACGTTTCGCCCGAAACTCGAGAAACTATCTGTGGGGGACTCTAAAAACTCGTCAATACCTTGGCTGTGGATTTAACCACTAGCACGTCAGAGGTATTAGCCGTACGTAACGGGCTATCAGGTATTAACCAAAAGGGAGGTCGATGAGCGAACTCATCCTGACACCCTACTGAGCCTGTCAGTGATAATATTCGTACAGTCCGGTCCGTTCGTCTATGAGCATCGCATGTCGGGCCTAGGGGGTTGGTAAAAGTCAGACCCCCAAAAGCGGTACAAGTCGTGTCGGAGTGTAGCCCAGAACACCCTGAGATACTACTAGAATACCTACTAGTAAATCTCCTGCCTCGGCCGAGGGCTTTGTGTAATGGCTCTCCTAGACACAGCGCGACCTCACCCCCAATACCGGGAGAGACGAACCCCTGCCGATCCGCTCATTGCCTCCATGTGGCTCGGGACTGTACCCAACTAAAACCAGTTTGCACGACTCCTTTGAGCCGTGGTAGGGTAGTAATCAAAGCACAGTGGGAACTCACACGAGACAAATGACGATCTTAGGTCGATGAACTAACCTGTACACATGTCACCAGGGAACTGCTATCTGACGTCAGGTATAATACCAACTAGCATGTTCCCGGCGAGTCCTGTCCGGTGTACTCATAACCCAATGAGCACCTGTATACATCTTAGGTGAACCAACTGACACCAATGGCTAGTGAGACCGGCCACCGCGCCTCGTTGGAGTCTCGACTGTATACACTAGTCTACTAATGGAGTATCGATGCCCAGTCTTGAAACTCCACGACTAGGGACCTTTTAAGGATGTGTTTATAGACCCCAGCTCCCACATATATGATCGCCATCATACTGCTGGTCGTCAAGCAAGAATCCTAAGGGCTCTATCAGCGTGCAATAGCGACCTGTAAGGTCACCTAAAGCAGTACACAATGATGAAGACAAACCATGGTAGCATACTATTCTCTATCAACGTGCAATAGTGAACTACAATGTCACCTAAAACATGTACACGATGATAAAGACAAACCAGATAGTATACAATCATCCTGAGTAAGATTGTCCTACCGGTATAGGTCCTCCCTCAATCATTGCAATCACGTGCCTGTGATCCAATAATTGACTCTGAGGGCACTATTTCCAACAATCTCCCACTTGCACTCAAGGCTAATTATTGCGATGTCGCATACTCACAGCCCGTGTGATACCGAACACCCAACTCCTCTACTAATCAGTCTCACAAAGCTTGTTTGCGAAACTATTGCGTTCGAGAAATAGCCTCAGCTAGTGGATCCCCCCTGATATTTCTTTCTATGTCTCTCTTTATCTCAAGTTCGCGGAAAAAGCCATCTCCTGAAATGAGCAATACCTATCTTAGAATATGTCTGGATATCTGATGGGACCTAGTTCATAAATGAACTCCAAATCCAAACTTCTTAAACTGTATCATCAACTGAAACCAATCAGTATCCTGCGCCATGCCTCACTCAGTATCCGCATAGACCACCTGCCCAAAATACTGCCCTTCGTCAGAGGGAAAACTATAACTCTGACAGCCACTCTGTCATCCAGGTCATCTTGGAAGCCTGGAATGATAACTGTCTCCTGAAGGAGGCTGCTATTATCATATCCCTTGAACATCCACTTATGTTCTAAAACTGCTTCCGAATGTTTCTCCAGGATTGGACCAATATCTTATTGCATCTATTGCAAAAACAACATCTGGTGTGGTACTTGACATCTCATGATTTACTCAATTGCCTAAGCAAGTGATCTGCCTATCATGCACATCCCTCTCCCCTTAGTCTGTAAGACACTTTTAGAGAGGGTGACTCCATCACCTGCAGGTACACTACCATGCATGGAGTCGTCCATTCTAAATACCTTTAGAATGCTGTCTAAGTACCCTGATTAGGAAACTACCCAAATCTAGATCTAAAACCATAGATCTAGTAACCAGAATATCTGATATAATATCCATATCTTATGTGGAGAAACCACTGTGTGACAACCAAAGTATAACCGATCGTAGTATAGGAATTTCACTTTCTACTCTGTGTATGTCATCCAAATACCAGGACATCACACCCTACTACCTTCTTAATAGATCGATCCCCTATTCTGATGAAGTCAAACCTATGACTGTCACATCAGAAATAAATGATCTATTTCCGCTATATCTGCTTTAGTCTATAAATAGACATAAGCTACTTGTCCACTATGCTTCCGCTGCTCTCACTGACTACGACAACCCTCTGGCAGAGTCATATTCACGTGCACTTCTAAAGCTAGTTCAGAATGATGCTATACTCATCCTCCTGCCGGGTCTCACAGTATGGAACAACAGCATCGGCAAGTCTGGGTAAACAAGAACCTCCCTGTCACCGTCCTTGAGGCTACCGAAGTACCTCTCGGATGCCTGAGCTTACCCACCATATCTGCGGAGTGGCCAATAGAATGTTAATCCAGATTGAATCTTTAGGTTCTTATCAAATTTTCAGTAATCGTTTGCGGTTCTGGAATCACCTCCAGTTCTACCATACTCCCACTTCTGTTTTCTGAAAAAATCCATTTTACTAAAATTGTGGCGAGTCAAGAACAATATCATTATTGATCTTCCAGATGGTAGAAAGTCAACTCTCATCATAGCCCGGGTCAACCCACAAACAGCCATTACAGAAACGTGCCTTGAGTTATCCAGAGTCTGGTTTTAAGCATAAGCCGGACAACTCTCCGTACCTTAACATCGTTAAGATATGAACCATTCTATATCCAATATAGAAACAGAGGCACTGATTTAATTGGAACCAGATTCAAATCATGCAGCTGTCCCAAGTGCATGTCAACTAAATGGAAGGAGGCCGATCAGCGTTACTCAACTTAGGAATACATCCAGATATGAGTAACCTGAAAGAGAAGCAAGTTCTCTTAATTATTACTATCAATTGAATACCATACACAAGTATCTACATCTTCGATCACCTTGAAGAGTCCTGATACTTGCAACACCTGGTTCTCTACTTTATTCTTATACCTATAACTTCTCAAAACTTAGACCTTGCATTTCCACGAAACACATGTCTAAGAACTAGAGAAGTCACAAGTAAACAGAATATAGTACGAGTACCAACCCCTCTGTCCTCATGGACACTGGACAACACACAATACTCTGTATAAGTCCCCCGAGTCTAATAACTCATTCCCTGTGTGCCGTAGGTTGAAAACTGTACTTATGGTTAAGAAGAATTACACCGCTGTTTAATGCTCTTTACCTAACCATCCACTGATATAGGTAAATGTCATAGACATAATTTCAAAAAGTTATATCTCACTTTATAAAAATTAACGTACAGATATATCAATTTGAAATTGGTGCATAACAACGGATATTCAAAACCAAATATTTGCCGTCCGGCAAACAACCCAGGCGATTCCCTCAAATATCACCAATTACAACGAATCCCGATATAATGAGGATAAGCACCCAATTCCCAATAACTTACTCCCACTCATCATCTGTAAAACCATACAGATGTGAGAAACAAACCTGGTAAATACATACTCTGGAGCAAGGACTAATTGGGAAATCAGTTTTCTTTTAACAGTACACAGTGAAACTGAAACATGAATATGTTTCAAAGGGGTATCCGGGTATTCCTAGTAATGCCTCTTCCATTATCAGATTCACAACTGTAACCGTATATTTCTTTGCCATCTCTCCAAATCCCTTTATATGTCTTTAGTCATTACCTTCTGTATACCCCTTTATGCCAAATGGTTTTCTTCCTTCCCTACCGTTCGGCACCAGCCTATGGTTTGGAAGAAGACTATCCAATAAGCATAATGGGTGTACTCTCCTAGTCCTAGGAGTACTCGTAACCTGAGAGAAGGTAAAGATAAAAGACAACTGAATAAACCTTATTCCTATTTCTCTTGAACCAGAATCCATCCTCGAACTGGAACAAGTTCCTTTCGAGTTCATATATAACCATACGATGGAGTATCCAAATAACTGTGGATCTTCATAGTGATATGGAGTGTCCTGGAGAAATACAAAGGTGAAGTAGGAGTGGCGATGAAATACTTGATTTGGTCGTGAATAGCAGTCGCAGTTTACTTTGCCCTCTTACTAATCCCTTTATTTGTCTTTACTTAATACCTTCTATACACCATCGTTAGGTTAATTGGTTTTCTTCACTCCCCACCGTTCGGCACCTGCCTATGGTTTGGAAGAAGACTATCCAATTAGCGTAATAGGTGTACCGTCTTAATCCAAGGAGCACTCGCAACCTGAGAGAAGGTAAAAGGAAAAGACAACTGAATAGTCCTATTCGTTTTCTCCAGAACCAAAAACCATCCTCGAATCTGGAACAAGTTCCTTCGAGTTCGTATATAACCATACGATGGTTTTATCCAATGGAAGTGGATGTTCGTAGTAATACGGGGTGTTCTGGAGAAAAGGGTAAAAGTAGGAGAGGCAATGAGGTATGCAACTCTGACAATCCAAAATCCAGTGTTTTAAGAAGATTCGGTTAACTTGGTCACTGAGTAATAGTCAAGGGTCGGGTCATGGTCGCTGCCAAAGAGAGAGAGAAAAGAAACACTCAGCATGCACTCTAATCTAGATCAGAATGGTTATCACTTTATCTAATCAGGAAACCTCCCACTGTAACCTCAAATTCTCCTCCAAACCTGAAAGAAGAATTAGTCGGGATCACCCGAGAAGTAAACCAACTCATCAGTGGGAATCGGGATCCAACTATCATCGTATGATAATGTAATAGAATCCACTCACATTATCACACTCCAGAAGGTATGTGCATGCCTGGCAAGTTTCAGTTTCTTTAGAAACTCCCGATGTGTGTTTTTACCCCTAGGACCCAAGTGACCTTGACAATGCCAACATATCAAAGAGTCCTAGTCAAGTTCAACCTGTTATTATCTTGATTGCGTTAAACCCACCCTATGAGTCCTTGACAATGCCAACATAACCGTACGACTGTCCTAACCAATCGACTTATCCATGCGACAGAAAAGCATTACATAGCTACCGAACACTACGCCTCGGCAACGCACGACATACGTAGCACGAATACTAAGCAATACTAATCTGAAATGACGGAGGGCTACGGCAGGTTTTTGGCGAAAAACTTTTAACGTAATGAACTTGATATCGTTGAAGGAACCGGATAGCTTTTTATAAAAATATAGTGGCGAAAACCTTTGCTAAAGAGGTCACTCCCGGTGAAGGGATCTTGGCTCTTTCCCCGTAGAATGAGGTGCAGGATATTCCAACTGAATACCATGATGCAAAGCAAAAAGTAATCGGCTATAGTGAAGTTATTACCCTGACGAAAACTTCTGTCCAAGGGGTCACTCCCGGTGAAGGGATCTCGGCCCTTGCCTCGTCGACTGAGGTACTGGATATTCATAACCGAATACCACTGTGCAAAACAAAAGAGAACGTCCTTGCAATAACAACTTTTTGAAAAATGTTCCAACAACATCAGAAAAGATTTGTTTAGCTTGCATTGATCCGAATCAATGCAGTCCCATCAATTAATCACACCACAAAAGAACAAAAATACGATGTACGTATATGCCATCCGCATTCGCCACTGGGTCCCGTTATTACCCGTTAGGTTACTTAACTAACGACAAAGCGGGGACTGGACTAGCGCGAGTGTAAAACATATACAACATCTACTAGTATATATATCAATATATAATAATCGCTCAAGACGTGATAAAATGCAACATCACAGAAATGTAATCAGCATCACAGAACAACACAGATAATCTGGGATCCCCGGGTTTCATAGAGCCGCTACTGAAACCTGACGTTCCCCTGGTCGTGTGGATAGCCTGTGCAATGAAATCTTAGACCCCTACGGGCGCGGCAACTTACCCGCCAAAACCTGAAATGAGGCAGCCCCTTCAACAACGTGAATGGACCACCCAGCACTTCACGGAATCTGGTAACTTGAGCACCCCTCCTTGGGTCAACCTGTACCCCCTACGAGTGCAATGAATAGACCGCCAATTCTAGAGTGAAGCCCCCTCCGTCTCAAAGCCATGAGATGCGGGCTCGTTGCCCTCTAGAACCCGGCTACCCATGCACCCCTCCGCGGGGTAATCCTAGTATAGAAAGTAAAATATACAACGGGTACATCGACCTCAGCCCGGTCGTGTCCCAAAAGAATAATATACAAACAGGCAGTGACGGCAGTCCACATGTCGGACGCTCGCCCCGCAATATCAAATGTACAAATACAACCAAACTGTACTACCATTGAATCCAGGCTATCCACCACGACAAATCCGCAACATCACAGCACAACACAGAACATCAACGTGAATGTCACGTTCGTAAATCCGTCTAAAAGAACTATAGCAATTAGACAGGATTTACCGATCAAATGACATTCACGGTCGCATATATAATGAAAATACTGTGAACTAACATATTTAAAATTTTCGATCGACAAAGTTTCCCGAAGTGGGCCCCAAGTACAATTCCTAGTACTCAAACAAATCCGAGCCCAAACAAAAAATACCGGAAACCACATTTCCAAGTCAGAGACCAACTGAAGAAATTTGGTGCATTGAGGGTACATAATGGCGGCGGAACCGCGGCCGGAATGGGGTTATTGCCGCGGTTCCGCGGCGCCGCCGTATGATCATGAAACCAAATTTTCTCAGAACTCCTAAAAAACCCTACCTAATTTTCTGCAATACACTAAATAATTTTTTGACAACAGAAAAATTTCGACAGAAACTGATGGCTTGGAAATGCAGTTTTTGAAAATTTTATCCAATCGAAGTTCTAAACACGCTAGAGCAAGCTAGAAAAGGTTAATGGCGTGGCTCTGATACCATGTAAGACTACGGTAGCGCCCCGGCCGTCTTTCCGAGGCCAAAATGCGGAAACGAAACTTTTTCTTAACTTGAAAACCGGCGCTATCGTATGATTAAAACCTGGATCGAACCATTAATCTACAACTAGCTATCTAGAGAGAGGGTTGGAAAGCTATACCGATCGATCCGTGTCCTTCGGTCTTTGGCCACCATCCCAAGCTCCTCACGGCAACTCCGGTCTCGATCTCCTCGTCGGAAAGGGCACCATATCTACGAGTCTTTTTACGGGCTCCCGCTTCATCCGAAGAAACTCGGGCACAAAGTGTGTTAGCCGACGTGTCCAAGGTGTTGTAGAGAATGTTTGTGATCATTTTGTCTCTTACATCCATTGCTTGGATGGAGGTTGAAGGTGTTGCCTTTAATGGAGGTCATGAGCTAGAGGAAGAAGAAGGAGAAGAGAGCTTTTCTTTTCTTTTGCTATGATAAAAAAATGAGAGTGAGAGAGTGTATCAAAAATTACAAGACCAAGCTTGCATATGGCAGCCCCTTTCTCTCTCCTTCTTATTTCATCACTCAAATCAATCTCATAATGTGATGTTTGCACAAGAAATGATACCATGACTCACCTATGAAGTACATGTATCATTTAATGCACAAAATGATGGTTTCTAGCTCATAATTTTCATTTGTAAACATTAACCCAAATGTTTACAACAATAAAAAGATACGGCAACATCTAAAGTAAACTTGTGACGGATCACAAGGATACCCCTCACCTGTATATACATACCTTCACCCGCATTCCGACTGAATGCGAATGCGATGAGACTAAAGTAATCCAACAAATCTAATACTAGGATCCGGCTTAAACCAAAGCCCACTAGTATGATCCGTCCGATCATGATCCGTGCAATACCGCACGTATATAATCGAACCCTGCCATATATCATACGGCCTCTACAACGTTTTGCCCGAAACTTGAGAAACAATCTGTGGGGGACTCTAAAAACTCGTCAATACCTTGGCTGTGGATTTAACCACTAGCACGTCAGAGGTATTAGCCGTACGTAATGGGCTATCAGGTATTGACCAAAAGGGAGGTCGATGAGCGAACTCATCCTGACACCCTACTGAGTCTGTCAGTGATAATATCCGTACAGTCCGGTCCGTTCATCTATGAGCATCGCATGTCGGGCCTACGGGGTTGGTAAAAGTCAGACCCTCAAAAGCGGTACAAGTCGTGTCGGAGTGTAGCCCAGAACACCCTGAGATACTACTGGAATACCTACCAGTAAATCTCCTGCCTCGGCCGAGGGCTTTGTGTAATGGCTCTCCTAGACACAGCACGACCTCACCCCCAATACCGGGAGAGACGAACCCCTGCCGATCCACTCACTACCTCCATGTGGCTCGGGACTGTACCCAACTAAAACCAGTTTGCACGAATCCTTTGAGCCATGGTAGGATAGTAATCAAAGCACAGTGGGAACTCACACGAGACAAATGACGATCTCAGGTCGATGAACTAACCTGTACACATGTCACCAGGGAACTGTTATCTGACGTCAGGTATAATACCAACTAGCATGTTCCCGGTGAGTCCTGTCCGGTGTACTCATAACCCAATGGGCACCTGTATACATCTTAGGTGAACCAACTGACACCAATGGCTTTTGAGACCGGCCACTGCCCCTCGTCGGGGTCTCGACTGTATACACTAGTCTACTAATGGAGTATCGATGCCCAGTCTCGAAACTCCCACGACTAGGGACCTTTTAAGGATGTGCTTATAGACCCCAGCTCCCACGTATATGATCGCCATCATACTGCTGGTCGTCAAGTAAGAATCCTAAGGGCTCTATCAGCGTGCAATAGCGACCTGTAAGGTCACCTAAAGCAGTACACGATGATATAGACAAATCATGGTAGCATACTATTCTCTATCAACATGCAATAGTGAACTACAATGTCACCTAAAATATGTACACGATGATAAAGACAAACCAGATAGTATACAATCATCCTGAGTATGATTGTCCTACCGGTATAGGTCATCTCTCAATCATTGCAATCATGTGCCTGCGATCCAATAATTGACTCTGAGGGCACTATATCCAACAGACTTCTCACCCACCAGAGAGATACTATGGTTTCCTTATTGATGGTGATAGAGAAGATTGCATTATGGATGATGATGACCCTACTAGTTTTCAATAAGCTATCACGAGTGGTGACTCAGTGAAGTGGCTGGATGCCATGAGATCCAAAATGGAGTCTATGTACACCAACAAAGTATGGACTTTGGAAGTTGCACCTTCTGAGGTAAAACCCGTAGGGTGCAAATGGATCTTTAAGAGAAAAATCGGTGTAGATGGAAAGGTAGAGACCTATAAAGTAAGGCTTGTAGCGAAAGGATTCCGTCAAAGACCAAGACTGGACTATGATGAAACTTTCTCTCCAGTAGTAACGCTTAAATCCATTAGGATCCTACTTACTATTGCTGCTCACTACGACTTTGAAATCTGGCAGATGGACGTTAAAACTATATTTCTAAATGGTGATTTAGAAGAGTGCGTTTTTATGGATCAGCCGGAAGGCTTCGTTGATAGTAGGAGCAGTGATAAAGCTTGTAGGTTGCTTAAATCCATTTATGGATTAAAGCAGGTATCACGGAGTTGGAACATCTGCTTTGATGATGCAATCAAAGAGTTTGATTTTGTCAAAAATCTAGATGAACCTTGTATTTATAAGAAGATTGTAGGGAGTACTATCACATTCCTCTTATTGTATGGGGATGACATTCTCTTGATAGAAAACGATGTTCCTATGCTACAATCGGTCAAACTGTTCTTATCATAAAGGTTCTCCATGAAGGACCTGGGTGATGCCTCGTACATTTTGGACATTAAGATCTATAGAGATAGATCTATGAGGTTGTTGGGATTGTCCCAATCAAGGTACATTAACACCATCCTAAAGAGATTTAGTATTGAAGATTCTAAGCGAGGTGTTTTACCCGCTTGTCATGGAATCACTCTCTCCAAGGACTTTTGCCCAAAGTCTGATGAAGAGAGAGCTCGCATGAGTATTATACCCTACGCTTCTGTCGTAGAATCTATAATTTATGCGATGTTATGTACTCGCCTTGATGTAGCTTATGAACTAGGTGTAGTAAGCAGGTATCAATCCAATCTAGGGAAGAAACGCTGGACAGTTGAAGAACATTCTTAAGTACTTATGAAGGACTAAAGAAATGTTCTTGGTGTATGGTAATGGGGATCTCCAAATGGAGGCCTTTATTGATTCGAGCTTCCAGAGTGATAAGGATGACAACAAATCTATCTCAGGGTTTGTATTTACGCTCAATGGAGGGGCAGTTTGTTGGAAGAGTTCCAAACAGGACACCGTTGCAGACTCAACGATGGAAGCTGAGTGTATTGCTACAAATGATGCTTCCAAGGAAGCCGTCTGAATGCGGAAGTTCATCTCGGAACCAGGAGTAGTTCCCACCATTATTGGTCCAATACCATTGCATTGTGATAATAATGGGGCTATGGCATTGGCCAAAGAGCCCAGGTCCCATCAACGATCCAGATACATCCTGAAGCGATATCATTCGATCCGCGAGATCGCGATTCAGAGAGTAGATACAAAGAATAACACCGCAAATCCACTCACCAAGGTCCTTCCACAGCCGCAACATGAGCGACTTTTTGAGATATTGGGTAGAGATACGCCAATAATTGGCCTTAGTGCAAGTGGGAGATTGTTGGATATATGTATGCACTAGAGGCCATTATTTGTATAGTGGATGTTTGGACATGTATATATACAGAGGACTTTCTTGCTCGACAAGATAGTATGCTATCTGGTTACTCTTTATCTTAACATGTTCACTTGATTGTGTATACTGTTCATTTGATACATGTTGATAAAGCCCTTAGGATATCAGCTTGACCACCATGATTATGATGTAGATCATACTAGTGGGGCATGAGCAGTCTATAAGCGTATCCTTAGTTGTTCCTAGTCGTGGGTGTATCGAGACGGGGCATCGATATTCCATAGTATACTAGCGTATACGTTTCTTGACCCAGTTGAGGGGGCGATGGATAATCCCATATCTATTGGTGTTTGACATCAAAGATTGTATACGGGTGCTCATTGGAGACTGAGTACACTGAACGGACTCGCCAAGAACTCCTATATGGTATTATATCTATCGTTGGATAGCAGTTCTCAGGTGACACTTGTACAGATTAGTCTGTAGACCCGAGATCATCATAGAGTCTTGTGTGTTCTCCAACCGTGCTTTGATTTCCACCCTACCACGGCTCTACTGAGTCATGCAAACATGTGGCTTTTAGGTACAATCCCAAGACACATGGAGGCAATGAGAGATAGGTGGGGTTTTGTCTCTCCCGGTATTGGGAGTTGATGTTGTACTATGCGCGATTGGCTATAACTCGAAGTCCCTGGCCATGAGATTCACTGATAAGTGTTATCAGTAGTTTCTCGACCTGTTATAGGCCATACATCAGCATGACTTATTGAGTTATTAGGCCTCGACGATTCCATCCTTAGACTCGATATGCAACATATCAGACGAAGAGACCGGACTGTACGGTAAGTGTTGCTGGTTGGCTCTATGGGAGTTTGGACAAGTTTGCTTGTTGTTTTTCTGTTCGCTCAATACCTGGGAGCCGTTACATGCAGATAGTAACGCTGACGGTTTGTGGGTATCTGATATGATCACTACCTACTGCTAGCGTATTGACAAGTCTCAGAGTCCCACATAGGGGTTTCCGAGCTCAGGCGAAACGAAGTGGAGCATATATGGAGATATGTGCGGGAGCTTTATTAATACGAGTATATGATACCGTATTTTAATCTGGCGTTTACTATTGGTCGGGTTATATGTGATATGACCGGATTATTAAATCAAGTGTTGATTTAATATGATGACTAATTACTCATTACTAATTCCTTTCTTTATGTGTGCATGTATGTATGTATATTTATATGGATTTATATACATATACACATGTGTACATGTATCATGGTGGATGATACATTAGACATGGCTATGCTAGACTCACATGGAAAGATATTAGGTATTTATTGATTTTGAGTTAATG
The DNA here is from genome assembly GCA_030015575.1 of Agapanthus africanus. Classification (NCBI taxonomy): domain Eukaryota; kingdom Viridiplantae; phylum Streptophyta; class Magnoliopsida; order Asparagales; family Amaryllidaceae; genus Agapanthus; species Agapanthus africanus. The sequence goes on along the minus strand of JASDDO010000024.1, from coordinate 886,464,056 downwards.
GAAATTGAATAATGAAGACATGGTTCTACACACTTCTTAAAATATCCCACTAACCATGGTTCATTATTTAATCACTCCACTAACTCACTCTCAAAATATCTAAGATATTTTCATGGCTCATATTTATTAGATTGTGAGTATGAATCTCTCTCTCATGGTTATTATTTTCTCATTCTCTCAAGCTTAGCCATTTCCTCATCTTCTTCCTCTAAGCTCTCTACCTTTTTCTAGTGCGTGAAAGAGAGAAAAAGAAAGGTTTATTAGTGAGAAAAATACCCACTTCATCAATCTATATAAGTCTAGAACACTTGTATTGGTTGTTTGCCTCACTTCTACTTAGTTCGAATGAAGCAAGAGCTTGAGTTAAGGAACTCCAGGTGGATTATCGTGGACAATGAAGGCTACAAGCGACAGTGTTCCAAGCTTCGAGTGGAACCAAGGAGTCCAAGGACATCTACACGGAGCTATAGAAGAGAAGGAGAAGTCTACAAAGGTTGTAGTTCTTTTTCTCTTAGTGTTAGACACTATTAGTATATGATACTTGCTTGTCAAACCCTAATCCTCTAGTTCGATTCTAGGTTTGAGTTCCTTAGCACTCTAGATTTTTTTAAATTGCATACTTGATGCTTGTTAAAACCTAGTGAGGGTGCTAAGAAACTCCAACAATGTTGTTGTGGAGTTGGCAGTTCTTGCATCTTCTGACGAGCTTCTCGGCATCCTGGTATATCCTCGGCCAATAATATCCTTGGAGCAGCGTCTTCTGGACCAGGGTGTGGGCCCCTTGATGCTCTTTCCCGACCCCTTAATGTATCTCTCGTAGAATGTAGTTCACTTCGTGGGGTCGACGCATCGGAGCAGGGGCTGAGTGTACGACTTCTTGTAGAGGTTTCCATTGCACCAGATGAAATGACGAGCTTTTGCCCGAAGGCGGTGTTCAGTCGAAAATATCGCACTTTTGATATAACATTTTCCTTACTTTTGATAAATATTTAAAGTGTTTATTATAAATATTAAACAAATGGGGGTTTATCTGTAAAATATCTATTGTCATATGTTTATATATTATAATTAACATTTTGAAGGAAAATATATGCATATAATATTTATATGATGTTTTTATAATTTAAATATGCATATCGTATCAAATATTCTAATCAAGATTCTTAAAATATATAATATCATAAAAATGGTTAGAATAATATCTCTAATTTAACAAATATTACTAATATTATTCTTGGTGATATTGTGCAGATTTATCTCTGGTCAGGAGATCGGGATATCGAGATGTCGGGAATCAAAAATCTGCCGATGAAGTTTAATTAAATCATAAAATAAATACTGGCAGAGACTCAGAGAAGATATAAAGATTCCAGATATCACAACAATCTCCATGTGTTAATATGAGCCTACAGAAGAATTTTCATCAACTGCTACCACTACTCCACCTCCCAACAGCGGCAAATACGCCCTAAACGTGGCGAATCCGCTGCCGTTTTGAGGAGTTAGGGTTTGGGATTTTGTGGGTATGATTTTCTCAACAAACCCTAATTTATGACATCTAGGGTTTGTATCTTCTGTGACTATAAATAAGACCGAGAGCTTCACTTGGAAAAGCATCAAACCGAAGAGATTGCGAGGTCACAGACGATCCACGCATCTAGGTTGATTAATCAGCTGTTCATCTACCTTCTTCAAGAGAGATCGAGAAGCAAACTAAAGTTTTGTATTCTACTTTCTAAAGGAACAAAAAGTGTAATTGATTTAGCTGATTAATAAAGGTAGCTGTTTTATTCTTATCGTATTTTTACTTTTTGCATTTTATAATATGATCTCCTTCTCTATCCTTTCTTCTTCTATCTCCATCATGCGCGAGTAATTCTCCGCATGATAGGGCCCGTAGGATTAGGGTAGAATAATGGATGAGAAAATATTTTAACTTCTTTTACGTTTTATGAAGTTTATAAACTTTAGCAAAAGAATCGTTAACATCCTAATCAGGCGCGCTATCAATTTATTGATAGTCTTGACCGTGATTTGAGATTAGATTAACAATTGTTTTGTTAAGGGCTTGACATGAATAGAGATCAATGAAGGGACAAGGGTCAATAGTGGGGAAACCCTAGTTTCTTCCAAGAACCCTAATTCTCATTCATCACTATCAATCTAGTTTTAAATCTATTAAAAGATAAAATGAGTCATCTTTATTAGTCATCCATGACTATTAAATCCGATGAACCTTACAAGCCTTTTCTCTATAAAATCTATATCCGTATTTAAACTAGATTTTAAAACTATTCTCTCTCTTTCTAATCAACTCGTCTAAAGAAAAATTAAAATTTCCACGCATCCCTACGGACGACCCATACTCATCTCGGTTAGCTAGACGCGACACCGTTATTGATTGCGGTTAACTACAAACATATACTTTCACAGATCAATCAAATGGCGTCGTTGCCGGGGATACGTGCGTAATTTTTTTTTTGGCTATTTGTGTCGAATTCTTATTCGATCCAAATCATAAAAATAAAACAAAAGAGCAAATTGTGTATTTAAAGATGATTGTGCGACTTTTTGCGAGGGAATATGAAGTCAATGTAGCGAGGAGATAAAGATTCAGAGACATTCATTAAGACCCAGAGAAACTTAGAAGGTTACTTAAGAAAAATCATCAAAAGAAAGCACCATAGTGCGGCGGAACTACCGTAATATTGTTCATTTAGCCGCGGAACTGCGGCCCCTTGGTAGACTTTCTTAGCTAAATTTCTCTGGTATCTTTCTCTCTCCTCTGACATCCAATAATTTTATTTTCTGCAGGATTCCTTGCAAAATATCGCCACTCAAAAATCTTTTTGTGTGTTTTGAAATTAGTTTGTTTGTGCATATTTTAACCGTACTTTAAGGGGCAAGACCAAAATTCAGATTAGGTGGGGATTTCATCATCCATCGTAGGCCCCACAAATTATAAAACGAGTATCCGCATCACCCTACATTAATTAAAAAAATATCTAGACCAAGACTCTAAGGACCGTCGCGCTCAATTAGGACAGAGGAGGGTCGTGAGTAATTTATCGTTTATCTGCATTTCTTTTGTGGTGTCTAGGCAAGCGTGTCAAGAAAAGTGGTTACTTAATTAGGCCCGCTATTTTCGGTGATTCGTATAGCGGATACCTCCCACTTACCTAGCACTTACCTGGCCACAAGAGTGATAAAGAGGTAGTAGAGGATTGATCCTGTGACTTGTCCTTTGGAAGTCTAGTAGCGGTCTAGTGACTTGACCTAGGTGACCTTAGTTCTATGGTTGATTGTGCATTTTCTGTGTGATTTGTCTCACGTCCGGCACTTTTTCAAAACAAACCATTTTAAAATCGTTCTCACACGCTGTTGTTCCACGCAGAAACACGGAGACGCGACCGCGCGGGTCCGTCTTGCCTGAATTCGGGGCAGATACTAATTGGTGCTATCCGTCCACCTCTCCGAAGATACCAAGTTGATTTATGACACCATGTATCGAAGGTTTAAACGGATGCGGCCGACGCAGCAGACTTCATCATATTCCCCCTCGTTGAGGGGTTTTTGATTATGGGGACGCTCTTCCCTGCAGGCGCAAGCCCCTGCAGTTAATTACGCTATCGCATTGCGGTAACCACTTTCTCCTTCTCCAGATGGTCACTTCGTGTCGTGGGTGTTTGTTTTGTTTTTGGTTGCCCGTGGATTGTATACGGAGACTAATTTATGTTGTCGCTCGTAGGGCGTGGATTAGTCCAAATCCGTATCTTCTTAGATTTGGATTTGGGGGTTGGGTTTAAGGATACGTTAGCCTCATTTGAGACTAAGATCAACTTAAACGTTAGTTAAGGATACGTTAGTCTAATTTTAGACTAAGATCAACTTAACGGGATCGTTTAGATCCAACAAAAGAGCATTTGGACTCTATTGTTTAGTTTAGGGACATTGCGGTCGATTAGTTTAAGGACATTACGGTCCAATGTTAGTTTAAGGACATCTCGGTCCAATGTTAAGGACATCATAGTCCGTGAGTTTAAAGATATCACAGTCAAGGTTAAGGACATCATAGTCCGTGAGTTTAAAGACCTCACAGTCAAGGTTAAGGATATCATAGTCTGTGAGTTTAAAGACCTCACAGTCAAGTTTAATGACATCATAGTCTGTGGGCTTAAGGACCCCACAATCCAGGTTAAGGACATCATAGTCCGTGGGCTTAAGGACCCCACAGTCCAGGTTAAGGACATCATAGTCCATGGGATGTATGGTTGTCGGGACCCGTCACCTCTCTGAAAACATTGAAGGATTACAACCACAAATATCAGAGGAGATCAGAGATGTACCCTTAAACCGATGTGGGTTGAGAGACCTGTAGTCCAACTGGGACTAAGATCTGTGATTTATGAGCATATAAACTCAATTAATCTCAATTGAGGACTTATGGCCAATTTTGGGCTAAGTCCATTCAATTACAATGTTCAACATTTGTTTTTGAGTTGTTAGATATTTGTTTATGTAGGGTTCCTAGGCACACTCAAGAGGTCTCACAAGGCATCAATCATGCCAAATTCTAAATTTTCCGGTGCCGAGAAACCCTAAACTAGATCGTTAACTAGAGAATAGGCGAAACAACAAGCTAGTAAACAACTTTACTGCTAAGTGAGTGAAAATACAACCTTTGTAGATCCGGTCCTCCACTTCCTTAGCTCCGTGACGATGTCCCTTCGCTGCGATCATCGGATCCCGGACTCTCGCGGTGGTTTCTTCGAAGAAATGATCGGGCTAGGTCGTCGACTTCGATACCGAAGATGATCTACGTCGAGGCAACTCAAGATCAAGCTCCAACTTCACCAAGTCATGAAACTTGTGAAGAAAACACCCTATACTACTTGGCAAGTGGTAGAGGATGAAGAAATAGGAAGTGGGTTCACTTTGGATTTCGATTTCTCACTTGGAATCATCACTTGACATTTTTGAAGCAAGCTTTTCTTTTCTTTCTCAAGAAGAAGAAGAAGAAGAAGAAGAAGAAGAAAAGAATAGGAATTCATAATAAATTAGAAAATCAAGTGATGAGTTATTATAATACAACCATGGGTGAGGATAACTCATGTAGAGAATAAACTAGGGTTTAGGTTGATGGTTAAGTTAAGGATAAAACAAAAATGGCAAAGACTTTCAAAGCTTCATGAAGCTTCATGAATAAAACAAGAAAGCCACCATTTTATTTTAACCAAAATGAATAAATAAATGAATAAATAAATTAAATATAAACCTTAACCATTAACCTAAACCATGGTTTAAAGCATACACACCCAAGTTTGCATGTATCATCAAACATGATACAATCTAGTGCACAAAACTATATCATATATACAATGTGCACATTCAAGTGAGAAAATAATCTTAAGTGAACCAATACTAGTTAATGTAAAGTAATATATCAAATATATAATTATACATTAAATCATTAAATCAACACTTGATTTAACGATCCGGTCATATCGCATATAACCGACTAATATCTAATGTATCGACTTATCGAATCAATCCTTGATTCGATAACTAGGTTATATCGCATACAACCAATCGATACAATCATCGCGAGAATAAAATACGGTATCACATACACGCATTATTCTCGGTCCTGCACATATCTCATATGCGCTCCTATTTCGTTTCGCTTGAGCCAGGAAACCTCTGTGTAGGACTCTAATGACTCGTCAATACGCCGGCAGCAGATGATGATCATATCAAGCACCCACAAGCCGCAAGCGGTCTGCTAAACGTAACGGCCACCCGGGTATTGAGCAATCAGAAGATCGACGAGCAAGCCCGCTCACACTCCTATGAATCCAACCAGTAACACTTACCGTACAGTCCGGTCTGTTCGTCTAATATGTCTCATATCTCGCCTAGGGGTGGTAAACGTCAGACCCAAATAGCTCGATAAGTCGTGTCGATATGAGGTCTATAACAGTTCGAGAAACTACTGGTAACACTTACAAGTAAATCTCAGCAACCTTGGCCAGGGATTTCCGGTTATAGCCAATCGAACACAGCGTAACATCAACTCCCTATACCGGGAGAGACGAATCCCCTCTTATCGCTCATTGCCTCCATGTGATTCAGGACTGTACCCAAAAACCACCGTTTTGCACGCCCTCTTGGACGTGGTAAGGTGGAAATCAAAGCACAGTGGGAATCACACAAGACTCTATGACGATCTCGGGTCTACAGACTAACCTGTACCAGTGTCACCTGAGAACTGCCATCTGACGTAAGGTATAATACCATCTGGGAGTTCTCGGCGAGTCCGTCCAGTGTACCCAGTCTCCACTGAGCACCCGTATATCATCTCTGATGTCAAACACCAATGGATATGGGATCATCCATCGCCCATCTGTATGGGTCGAGAAGGTATACGCTAGTCTACTATGGTATATCGATGCCCCGTCTCGATACACCCACGACTAGAGACCTTGAAGGATGTACTTATGGACTACCACGTCCCCACTAGTATGATCCGCATCATAGTCCAGGTAGTCAAGTACACATCCTAAGAGCTTTACCAACATATAACAGAGAGACAATCAGTGTACACGTTAAGATAAAGAGCAACCAGATAGCATACTATCATGTCGAGCAAGAAAGTCCTCCCTATATATGTCCAAGCATCCACTACAATATACATCCTATGTACAGTAATGGCTTCTAGGGCATATATATAACTAACAGTTTGAGCCCAATCCCTTTAAAAATACTAAGCATTGGTTTGGTCTCTGACAATATTTTGTCTTTAGTTGAATGTTGTGCATTTATCATAGCTCCAGGCTTATTCAAAGAATAGTTTATATTCTGTCCAAGCGCACATAAAAGAATGTGGCGCACTTGGCACTAGCGCCAGTCGATGAGCGCAGTACGCTATGATTAAAGCGCTAATGCGCTTTGCGCCAGATATGAAGCGCTAATGCGCTTAGCGCTTTGCGCTAAATGTAGAGCGCTGATGCGCTATAGTTGAAGTGTTGAGGCGCTTGGCGCTGGTGCCATACAATGAGCGCAACGCGCTTTTAGTAGTGCAGCGCACACGTGAGGAGCATGTGGCGCGCTTAGCACTGAGTGCTAGCCAATAAGCGCAGTGCGCTGTGTTTGAAGTGCTATGGCACTGCAGCGCTTTGCGCTAGATGAAGAGCACTAAGGCACTTTTAAATTAGGAGAGCTAAGGCTCTTATTAGATTAGGAGCACTAAGGCTCTTCTTAGGTTAACTTTGCGCTCTGAAAATTATCTTTTCTTTGATAAGAGACTTTGTCTCAAGATTCTAAGAACAAAGTTCTTTGTTTATAGGAGATATTGCAATCTCTTTCTGATGAAAGATTTTGCCTTTATGGATCTGTGATCCTAAGAGAATTGAATAATTCTCCTCCCTTTATAATGAGATGTTCATAATCTCTTTTGTGAAAGACAATTTGTCTTATAGATCTCTGATCTGTGAAAGAAGTAAATACTTCTTTTTATATTGAGACGATTTCGTCTTTCTATTCTTTTTTTTTACCTTGAGAAGAATTGTCTTCTTTTGCCGAGAGTTTCTTCTTCTTCTTGAGATTTTCTCAAAGTTTATGGGGGGGGGGGGTTCCTCTCTTTGAGACTTGAAATCTCGAGGCTTTTATATAGGGCAAGATGGTTTGTTCAATCAGTTAAGAAGATCTTTTCTCCAATTGATTTGGGGATTTTTACAGAAGGCAATCTTCTTGTTTTTAACAAGATTGGGAAATCTTCCCCCTTACAGAATTTGTTCGGTATTTTAGTGATTTTTAATCACCATTGGATCATTGATCCAACGGTGTTCCAAATTCAAGGCACAATCTTTTCTGTTTGGAAAAATTCAACCGAATTTCATTCTTGTTAATTGATGATTTAATCATATCCGTTGGATATTTGATCCAACGGTGAGGAACATTTAGTTCCAGCGATAGTGCTTATGCGCTCTGCCCATGGTGCACTACTTGGAGCGCAGCGCTCTTAGCGCTAGCGCACACGTGCTTTGCACATGGTGCGCTACTTGGAGCCCAGCGCATCTAGCGCTAGCGCCTATGTGCGTTGCACGGGGTGCGCTTGTTGTAGCGCAGCGCTTTTATAAAAGCGCAGTTTTAATTCAAATTTTGAATTCTGAACAGAGTTTTGCTCTAATTGGGGAAACAAATGCCCCCCACCGTTACGCTCGCGGGGCCCACACATGGGTGCAGCGGTGGCAGCATCTCCACTCTTGGATCAACCAATGAATTGAAACGGCGCTTAGTGCCTATATATAGGATCCTTGGCCCTTGAGATGATTTCTGTTCATCTTCAATCTTTGTTGAAAATTTATTTTCTCCTTCAGAGCGCAGCTCTTCCTCTTAAGAATTTTCTTAAGGACAGAACTCTGTCAGATTTTTTAGGTAAAAAATTAAATCTTTTTGAAACATCTTTTAGGGTTTCACCCAATCTTGCTCTTCATTGATCTTTGATCTAAAGAAAATCCTTTTTAGGGTTTTATTAACAGAGTTTTGCTCTCTTGGAATCACAAATCTAAAAGGATCTTGCTTATAATTTCTTAATCCATTAATGGAGCTTTGCTCCTTTCAGATCATACAGAAGAACTTTTAAGAGTTTGTTCATGGATCTTGAAAATCAAATTGAAATTTTATTTCTGATGGAATTCCATCATCTTCTCAAAGCAAGGCTCTTAGGATTTTCTTGAGGAATTTTATTCCTTCATCATTAGACTTTGACAGATGTCTGTCTTATTTGCAGAGCATTGCTCTCGAGGAGTTTAACTCCTTGGCCCGAGGGACCTTTTTACGAAATTCTTTTATAGGATTTCTCTCTTAACTTCACAGAATTAAATCTATTGGGTGATTTAATTAGCACTTATTCCTACCTTGGGGATATCAAGAGTTGTTTAAATCCCGTGTCTGTTTCAATAAGCTTTTCTTAATCAGTCCGTTCCCTAACTCTCACTGATTTTCCTTTTCAGACGTTATGGACACTCACATATATGACCTTGACGAGATTATTTCTTACGGGGATATTCGCGCACTCGGCCGTTCCCAAAACCAAGAATTCACAAATGCCCAGTGTGCTGAAATTATGGGCCACTTTGATGCATACAATGGTCAACTGCTTTCTCGTCGTTCCTCCCTCTTGATGCTTATCGTGAGAGCAATCTGGGAAGCGCTTCCCTTATTCTTTCTAGGCATGTCGCTTAAGTCATTGGACGACGCCGAAGATAAGGTGCACTCGGTGTATCTGATGGGCCTAATCTCAAAGAAAAGGCGAGACAACCTTGTTGATATCCTGCATCAAGCTTTTCAGCAAGCGGCGATACTTGCTGCCTATCGAAGGTTGGAGGACATCAGTGGGGATCCTGACGCTTGCGATCGTTAAAGGATGCACACGAAGATGGTCCGAGAGGCTCGAAAAATTTTGGATGGCCTCACCTTTGAATTTCTCAATCCGTGTCCTGGATTTGATGTCTTGCCATTGTAATCATTTTGATGATGTTTTCGTTTACTGCTTTCATTATTGTAAGAATTTTTTGAAGTATGAATAGAAAATTCCTCGTTTCCATATGTTTATTTTATGCACTAAATCTTTTGCACATGCATGAATGGGTATGCTTTGAACGTTTAACCGAATGCGAATCAAATGTTCTCCTTGTCGCTTTCTTCTCTTTTCTCTGTTGCCGGAGCGTTACCTTAGTAAGCGTAGCCTGTAGATGACAGAGAGAGCATTCCGTTTTGAATTATTCGAGAGGTAGTGATGGCTTAGGAAACAGGTTCAGATCTGCTGCCTAAGGCTTTTCAACTTCATGAGCCGTGAGGGTTTCAAAAAGACTTTTCACCCTACGAGTTGAGAGGATCTCGTAGGTGTATTTTCTCCTTAGGAATCGTGAGGATTCTTAAGTGGGTTTTCTCTTGAGAGTCGTAAGGATATCACAAGAGAGTTTTCTTCCTTACGGGTCGAGAGGACCTGTAAGTGATTGATGGGGTTGACATTATCCGCATTTCACGGAGTCAAGAGTTGTTCTGGATGCTTCCCACGGGGTCGGTTTGACATAATCGTGTTTTGCGAGGACCAGGCTCTGCTCTGGACGTTTCCCACGGGGTCAGGATTGATATAAGCTGTGTTCCACGTAACCAGTAATTTTCTCTGGATGCTTCCCACGGGGTCTGATTGACATAGCCGTGTTCTGCGAGGACCAGGCTCCGCTGTGGACGTTTCCCACGGGGTCAGGATTGACATAGGCCGTGTTCCACGTGACCAGAAATTTGCTCTGGATGCTTCCCACGGGGTCGGTTTGACATAGCCGTGTTCTGCAAGGACCAGGATCCGCTCTGGACGTTTCCCATGGGGTCAGAATTGACATAGGCCGTGTTCCATGTGACCAGAAATTTGCTCTGGATGCTTCCCACGGGGTCTGATTGATATAGTCGTATTCTGTGAGGACCAGGCTCCGCTCTAGACGTTTCCCACGGGGTCAGGATTGACATAGGCCGTGTTCCACGTGACCAGGAATTTGCTCTGGATGCTTCCCACGGGGTCTGATTGACATTGCCGTGTTTTGCGAGGACCAGGCTCCGCTCTGGACGTTTCCCAAGGGGTCAGGATTGACATAGGCCGTATTCCACATGACCAGGAATTTTCTCTGGATGCTTCCCACGGGGTCGGTTTGACATAGCCGTGTTCTGCGAGGACCAGGATCCGCTCTGGACGTTTCCAACGTGGTCAGGATTGACATAGGCCGTGTTCCACGTGACCAGGAATTTTCTCTGGATGCTTCCCACGGGGTCCGTTTGACATAGCCGTGTTCTGCGAGGACCAGGATCTGCTCTGGACGTTTCCTACGGGGTCAGGATTAACATAAGCCGCGTTCCACGAAACCAGGATTTTGCTCTGAATGCTTCCCACGGGGTCTGATTGACATAGCCGTGTTCTGCGAGGACCAGGCTCCACTCTGGACGTTTCCTACGGGGTCAGGATTGACATAGGCCGCGTTCCACGAAACCAGGAATTTGCTTTGGATGCTTCCCATGGGGTCAGATTGACATAGCCATGTTCTGCGAGGACCAGGATCCGCTCTGGACGTTTCCCACGGGGTCAGGATTGACATAGGCCGCGTTCCACGAAACCAGGATTTTGCTCTGGATGCTTCCTACAGGGTCTGATTGACATAGCCGTGTTCTGCGAGGACCAGGCTCCGCTCTGGACGTTTCCCATGGGGTCAGAATTGACATAGGTCGCGTTCTACGAAACCAGGAATTTGCTCTGGATGCTTCCCACGGGGTCTGATTGACATAGCCGTGTTCTACGAGGACCAGGCTCCGCTCTGGACGTTTCCCACGGGGTCAGGATTGACATAGGCCGCGTTTCATGAAACCAGGAATTTGCTTTGGATGCTTCCCACGGGGTCTGATTGACATAGTCGTGTTCTGCGAGGACCAGGCTCCGCTCTGGACGTTTCCCACAGGGTCAGGATTGACATAGGCCGCGTTTCACGAAACCAGGATTTTGCTCTGGATGCTTCCCACGGGGTTGGATTGACATAGCCGTGTTCTGCGAGGACCAGGCTCCGCTCTGGACGTTTCCCACGGGGTCAGGATTGACATAGGCCGTGTTCCACGTGACCAAGAATTTGCTCTGGATGCTTCCCACGGGGTCTGATTGACATAGCCGTGTTCTGCGAAGACCAGGCACCGCTCTGGACATTTCCCACGGGGTCAGGAATGACATAGGCCGTGTTCCACGTGACCCAGAATTTTCTCTGGATGCTTACGGGGTCGGTTTGACATAGCCGTGTTCTACGAGGACCAGGATCCGCTCTGTACGTTTCCCACGGGGTCAGGATTGACATAGGCCGTGTTCGACGTGACCAGGAATTTTCTCTGGATGGTTCCCACGGGGTCGGTTTGACATAGCCGTGTTCTGCGAGGACCAGGCTCTGCTCTGGACATTTCCCACGGGGTCAGGATTGACATAGGCCGCGTTCCACGATACCAGGAATTTGCTATGGATGCTTCCCACGGGGTCTAATTGATATAGCCATCTTCTGTGAGGACCAGGCTCCGCTCTGGACGTTTCCCATGGGGTCAGGATTGACAGAGGCCACGTTCCATGAAACCAGGATTTTGCTCTGGATGCTTCCCACGGGGTCGGTTTGACATAGCCGTGTTCTGTGAGGACCAGGATCCGCTCTGGACGTTACCCACGGGGTCAGGAATGACATAGGCCGCATTCCACGAAACCAGGATTTTGCTCTGGATGCTTCCCACGGGGTTTGATTAACATAGCCGTGTTTTGTGAGGACCAGGCTCCGCTCTGGACGTTTCCCACGGGGTCAGGATTGACATAGGCCGTGTTCCACGTGACCAGGAATTTGCTCTGGATGCTTCCCACGGGGTCTGATTGATATAGCTGTGTTCTGCGAGGACCAGGATCCACTCTAGACGTTTCCCACGGGGTCAGGATTGATATAGGCCGTGTTCCACGTGACCAGGAATTTGCTCTGGGTGCTTCCCATGGGGTCGGTTTGACATAGCCATGTTCCACATAACCAGGAATTTGCTCTGGATGCTTCCCACGGGGTCTGATTGACATAGCCGTTTTCTGCGAGGACCAGTGTCCACTCTGAACGTTTCCCACGAGGTCAGGATTGACATGGGCCGTGTTCCACGTGACCAGAAATTTGCTATGGATGCTTCCTACGGGGTCGGTTTGACATAGCCGTGTTCTGCGAGGACCAGGATCCGCTCTGGACGTTTCCCACGGGGTTAGGATTGACATAGGCCGCGTTCCACGAAACCAGGAATTTTCTCTGGATGCTTCCCACGGGGTCTGATTAACATAGCCGTGTTTTGCAAGGACCAGGCTCCGCTCTGGACGTTTCCCATGGGGTCAGGATTGACATAGGCCGCGTTCCATGAAACCAGGAATTTGCTCTTGATGCTTCCTACAGGGTCTGATTGACATAGCCGTGTTTTGCGAGGACCAGGCTCCGCTGTGGACGTTTTCCATGGGATCAGGATTGACATAGGCCGCGTTCCATGAAACCAGGAATTTGCTCTGGATGCTTCCCACGGGGTCTGATTTACATAACCGTGTTCTGCGAGGACTAGGCTCCGCTTTGGACGTTTTCCACGGGGTTAGGATTGACATAGGCCGCGTTCCATGAAACCAGGAATTTGCTCTGGATGCTTCCCACGGGGTCTGATTTACATAACCGTGTTCTGCGAGGACGAGGCACCGCTCTGGACATTTCCCACGGGGTCAGGATTGACATAGGCCGCGTTCCACGAAACCAAGATTTTGCTTTGGATGCTTCCCACGGGGTCAGATTGACATAGACGTGTTCTGCAAGGACCAGGCTCCGCTTTGGATGTTTCCCACGGGGTCAGGATTGACATAGGCCGCGTTCCATGAAACCAGGAATTTGCTCTGGATGCTTCCCATGGGGTCGGATTGACATAGCCGTGTTCTGTGAGGACCAGGATCCGCTCTGGACGTTTCCCACGGGGTCAGGATTAACATAGGCCGCGTTCCACAAAACCAGGAATTTGCTCTGGATGCTTCCAACGGGGACTGATTGAGATAGCCGTGTTCCACGAAACCAGGAAAGGTTGACTCTCGGTTGTTTGTGCATTGTCGAGTCATGGAACTGGGAATTTTGCCGCAGCTCCAATTTTTTAATGTTGTGTCTGTTGAAATGAGACGGATATTGAGATGATCTCCAGGCTGCTTTGTGAACCGTTGAGACTTGGCTCTCTTTCGGATGGAGCCTGGTGGGAAGGTGTGGTTCCCTCTTAATTTGTGCCCCTGGATTGTATACAGGGATCGATGTGATCTCACCTGCAGGGCAAAAGTTTCGTTTTATATATTTTTCTTTCCGGGATGCTCTATCATTTCAGCTTTTATATCGCGAAGGTCGCGATTGCCCAATCATTTCGGCTATTTTTCGCGGTGCCCAATCATTTCGGCTATTTTGCATGCATATTTTTTTACTTGCTTATTTTGTTTGCAAGTTGCCTCATCATTTCGGTTATTTCGTATGCATTTGTGGCTCGCTGGATTTTTGCCACGAGTTTTGGGATTTGACACCGATTTCGGCATCAGCATCGCTACAACTGGGATATTGCCAGGAGCGAATCATCATTTGCCTTAGTCGATGTCGAACAAAGGTGGCTTAGTAGACAGGGTTAGGATCCTGTTGACTAAGGCTTTTGACTTCATGAGCCGTAAGGGTCTCATAAGGTATTTCTCCCAATGAGTCGTGAGGATCTCGTAGGTGTGTTTTCTCCTTAGGAGTCGTGAGGATTCCTAAGTGTGTGTTCTCTTATAAGTCGTAAGGATTTTACAAGAGTATTTTCTCCTTATAAGTCGAGATGACTTACAAGGGTTGTCCACTGTGTAAACATATCCCTAGTCATGGATGAGACTTTGTTAGGAAAATGTTTATTCGCGCCCGTAGATTGTATACAAGGGTCAATACTGAACCACTTGTAGGGCAGAATTAGAGGTTGTGATGGCTTAAGAGCAGGTTCAGATCCCTGTAGTTTAAGACTTTTGAATTTTATGAGCCGTGTGGGTCTCATAGGAAGGTCCTCCTTACGAGTCGTGAGGATCTCGCAAGTGCAATTTCTCCTTAGGAATCATGGGGATCCCTATTTGTGTTGCTCCCTTGTGAGTCGTAAGGATCTCACACAGGTGCTTTCTCCTTACAAGGTCGAGAGGACCTTGTAAGTGTCTTTTAACGAGATTGCGCCCTTTCGGGTTTTCACAAAACTCGTCGATAGTCCTGCTGTTTTTACTCACGGAGCCCTTTCAGGTTTTCATCCGTGCCTGTTTCCTGATTTAAAATCAGGAAAGCCCACGGAAGAGACTTCAGAAAAGGGTCACGTGCTTACACGTGACCAGTAGTCACGTGCTTACACGTGACCAGTAGTCACGTGTTGGCACGTGACATCTAAAAGCATCGGCAAGGCAAATTTAGCTTCCCGACTACATCAAAGAAAAGGGCTTCAGAAAGGGTCACGTGCTCCCACGTGACCTGGGTCACGTGTTGGCACGTGACAATTAAAAACGGCTTCAAAGGCAAACCGGTTCCCTGATCAAATCAAGGAAAAGGCTTCAGAAGAGGTCACGTGCTCCCACGTGACCAGGGTCACATGTTGGCATGTGATAATCAAAAGCAGCAGATTTGTTCTCCGGTTAAACCAAGAAAAAGGCTCCAGACGAGGGTCACGTGCTCACACGTGACCAGGGGTCACGTGGTGGCACGTGACGGTTAAGCAGCGACCAGAAAGCAGAGCGCAAAAAGAAAGAAGAGGGCTCGTTCCAAGGGGGGTCACGTGCCCACACGTGACCAAGGGTCACGTGGCCACACGCTCCCGACTTCAAAGCCCATTTGTTAAAAGAATTAAATTCTGAGAAAAGACCTCTCAAATCTTTCCAAAAGCAACCGATTGAATTAAAGATTTAAAGGTGATTAAATATCATCTATCTATGGGAAAATCTCGAATTTGGGAATATTTCCCCGTAAAATCTAACCGAAATAACAAAGGAGAATCTCTGGATTTAAAATCCAATGGTGAATAAAATTCACCTAATAATCCAAAGGTCCAAAACGAATGATGGATACAAATCAAATCTCTCAATGAAGAATTCATCAAAAACTAATTGACTCGGCTGCTTCTCCTATAAATAGGAGCCAAGAGACACACAAAAAAAAGATATATGCAGAGGGAAGAAAAGAGAGAGAGCCTTGATACTTGAGAGGAATTTGGATCTTCTGCAAAAGAAAACCCTAGGTAAGAAAGGGAAGGTTTCATTGAAAGAAAAGAGAATTTAATTCTTAATAGAGTTTAACTCTGATATAAAACAGAAGGACATATTTCTTCTCTCTTTGATGGAAGATCTGTAAAGTGCGCATCTCCCCTTGAGTTGAGAATTTAATTCTCAATGGGTTGAGATCCTGCCATGCAGATCCAAAGCATAGAGAGGGAATGGAAGCACGAGAATTTAATTCTCACAGAACCATAGGAATTTAATTCCTTCAAAAATAAAATTAGGGTTTGACCCTGTGTTATGGGAATTTAATTCCTTCAGAATGAAAAGAATCAGGGTTTAACCCTAGTTAAGAACTTAGTTCTGTTAAAACAACAAGAATTTAATTCCCTTAATCTTATTCCCCAGAATAATTCTCTAACAAAGAGTGGGGGTTTAATTCCTTAAAGCTTTTATTAGGGTTTAACCCTATTCAGTTCTTCACATATATGAGGAATTTAATTCTTACAGAAAATTCAGAGTTCAACTCTTCAAAAGGAACTAGGAATTTAATTCCTCTGAAATTATTGTCAGGGTTCAACCCTACGAGGAATTTAATTCCTGAAAGGGAATAACAGATCTTCTAAACAACTACAGAAAAGCAGGGTCACGTGTCACCACGTGACCCCCCCAAAGGATCTACAGAAAGCCCTTAGAGGCAGTGCCTCACGTGACCCACGTGACCCTTGGCAGAGGCTTTAACATACTCCATTCAAACACCCGTCACGTGATGACACGTGATGCTCCAAAAGATGCGATCTTCTCAGCAGAACAAACGAAGGGAGGGCGCCCTCACGTGCTACCACGTGACCCCTCTTGCCTCAGCGTCTAACGCTAAATTGGAACCCCTGAATTCAGTGTTAAAATGTTGTTTGGCCTTAGTGTTCAACACTAAACAAAGAACTTTATTTGCAGTGTTCAACACTGATTACCTTAGTGTTCAACATTAATTTGGGATTTATGTTGCCAGTGCTCAACACTGGTCTGTTTTAGTGTTTAACACTAATTTGAAGGCCTTGTTGCTGGTGTTGACACCAACTATCTTCTAGTGTTAAACACTGACTTATTAACCTCATTCTCAGTGTTCAACACTGATTGGTCTTTAGTGTTTAACACTAGGCATTGGCCCAATTGGCTAAATGGCCAGAGGCAAAGCCTCTCCTTCAAGGGACCAAAAGGAGGGTCGATGTCCCAGACATGATTGGACTTAGCCCAAGCTGGCCATAAGTCCTCAATTCGTAATTAACTGGGCTAATGGGCTCATAACATAATTAATTGGTCTTGATCCCAAATTGGGCCAAAGACTATTTAATCCACTCCGGTTCCAGGGTACATCTCTTCATTCCTTTGATACTTGGCGTTGTAATCCCTCAACGTCTTCAAAGAGGTGACGGGTCCCGATGACCACACATTGATATGGACTGTGGGGTCCTTAAACCCATGGACTACGACGTCCTTAACCTTGACCGAGATGTTTTAAAACTAACAATGGACTGTGGGGTCCTTAAACCCATGGACTACGACGTCCTTAACCTTGACCGAGATGTCTTAAAACTAACAATGGACCGCAATGTCCTTAAACTACCCATAGACCGCAATGTCCTTAAACTAGCGATGGACCACTATGTCCCTAAACTGGAACGATAGAGCCCAAACGCTCTTTTGTTGGATTTAAACGATCCCGTTTAAGTTGATCTTAGCCTTAAATATGGCTAACGTATCCTTAAACCTTTCAAACAGACTTTAGTCCCTAACTGGACTATAGATCCCCCCAATTAACTCTGGTTCAAGGGTACATCTCTGAACTCCTCTGACATCTGTCGTTGTAATCCTTCAACGACGTCAGAGAGGTGACGGGTCCCGACGGCCATACATTAAATGGACCACTATGTCCCTAAACTGGAACAATGGAGCCCAAATGCTCTTTTGTCGGATTTAAACGGTCCCGTTAAGTTGATCTTAGTCTCAGGTTAGATTAACGTATCCTTAACAAACGTTTGAGTTGATCTTGGCCTTAAATATGGCTAACGTATCCTCAAACCAAACCCTCAAACCCAAATCTAAGATAATACGGATTTGGACTAGTCCACGCCCTACGGGCGACGACATAACTCGGTCTCCGTAAACAATCCACGGGCAACAAAACATAAAATAAACACACACGACACGAAATGACCATCTGGAGAAGGAGAAAGTTGTTACCGCGACGTGGTAGCGTAATTAACTGCAGGGGCTTGCGCCTGCAGGGAAGAGCGTCCCCACAATCAAAAACCCCTCAAGCGAGGGGAATCTGACGAAGTCTGCTACATCGGACGCATCCGTTCAGACCTTCGATACACGGTGCCATAAATCAACTTGGCATCTTCGGAGAGATGGATGGATAGCACCAATTAGCATCTGCCCCGAACCTCAGGTGAGACGTCCCACGTCTCGGCCGCCGTTCGGAGGGGAACAGATTCTGGCACGCCCGGTGGGACCTATTCCTCTTTCCACTCCACACTTCGTGTGTCGTGATTCGCGAACCAATCGCGGTTCGCTAATGGTTGCCCTTGGGTTTCGAGATACTAAGACTTGGCGTCTTGCTCATTGCAGAAAGCAAAGGATCGATGGCTTCTACTTTTGCGAAATGCTCCAACTGCTCGGACTGCAATTGCGACCAACGCTCTGCCTCGCCAGGAGGTATAGCCTACGGACCCCAAGCCGCTTCGTTATTCACAATACCGGTGGACCAGGTGACTCAGGCCACTACCGGATTGTTCTTTGGGCCTATGCTCCCACCGACAAGCTTTACGGCGCCGGTGCTGACAAAGGAAGCTCCCAAGAAGTCGGTCTTTGATCGTCTTACCCCTGCTGCGGCTCCTCTCAACGGGTCGCCCAACATCAGCGCCTCGGTCTTCTCTATATTGGGCCAGAAATCCTGTGGACCCATCATGGGGCCTATAATCCCAGAGAAGGCTGCTTCTAAGAAAGTGACCGGTCCTGTTCCCGAAATCGCCAGGGCGACTTCCCCGGCCAAAAAGTCGGTCCTTACAAGATTGACGGCCCCAGCTCCCGCTCCTGCTACCCAAAGGACATCGGTCTTTGATAGGCTAACACCAGCAGCGACCCCCCACCTACACAGGGGGCAAGACGAAGCCATTCTCACCGCTGAACCAACGCCGTCCGCTCGACACGCTCGACGTCGCCATTGGCGCCGAGTAAGGAAGGCTCGGGGCAACTCCCCCTCTGGACTAACTCCATCAGCCCCGATGGCGAAAGTTAATGCTGCTGTTCCAACGGGGAACAGCTTCGAGATGCTAAATAAGGCGCGAAGGAATTCTCCTACTGCGGTGCTAAAGAGGTCTCCTCCTCCACTAAAAAAGGTTGTGGAGATAAAGTCAGAGCAGCCCCGATCCCCTCAACGGCTGTCTTCCAAAATCTATAAGGTTTGGCGGCAGGCCCGAGATTCGATGATCGATCCAAACTTCTCCCGCCAGCACAAGAAGCTGAAAATCCAATCGGAAGCCGGTCACCAGGCTAGACCACGAAAGGCTGTCTGGACGCCCACCTCAACGGCCCCCTCAACCTCCACTGCTCATAAAAGGAGGAAACCAGAGAAGATCCCCCAGCCTGCAACGACAGCCAAAGGCACTAAGCCCAGATGCCCTAAGTCTGGGGGCATGATGGTCCATACCGTATACATGGCGTCAGGAAAAGAAGACAGCCGTGCGTCTACAGGTCATAAACCGCTCACACGGTCGGTGACCAAAGCTCAGGAGCAACAACAAAAGCTCCTGGAAATGATGAATGCTATGGCCGCACTTACCGGGCCAAAAGAAAACCCAGAAACGTCTTCGGACGAACGCCAGGAGGAAGAAACCGACGCCGAATTCCTTCGCCGAATATTGGAGAAGAAGGACAAAGAGGCTGCTGAACAAGCAGCCAACATACAGCGTATGGGCCTCCTCTTCCAAGATATGATAGGAATGATGATCCAACAGGATCCACCCGCTGAGGATCCCCCGATCGTCCTTGAAGACGACAGGGGAGAAACATCAAATCCACCACCGGCCCTCTCAACGGCCAAGGAGGAGACAATCTCTAAGGCTGACTTGGTCAACTATATAGCCCAGCAAATCCGGGTTTATCATGCGACTGAGGCAGCTGGTCAAGTCGTAAAAACGGGGCGGCCATATCCAAGCTGGTACGACCAAATCAAGTACCCGCCGGGTTACACAATTCCCAAGTTCCATGTTTACAAGGGGACCGGCAATCCCCACCAACATGTCGCCCAGTTCAGGGCCCTTTGCGGTAACACCGGCAGAGATGATAAACTGTTGCTTCGCCAGTTCGTGGGCAGCTTATCAGAAACAGCGTTCGAATGGTATTCGGAACTCCCGAACGATTCTATCAAGACGTTCGCTGAAATGGAGTTGCTATTCACTCAGCGATTCGCAAGCGCCAGCGAACGCACTCCAATAACGGCACTAATTAACGCCAGGGTAAAACCAGGCGATACTTGGGTCCAGTATGCTATACGATGGCGGAATTTGTGGTCGAAATGCGAGCAACGAATTGAGGAAGCGCCCGCGGTGGGCATGTTCGTGGGAACCCTAGACCCTCACGCAACTATCTCCCAGTTTATGATGTTCTTTAAGCCAACCACATTCCAGGCTTTAATCGACAAGTTGGCTCAGATGGATCAAATGGGTCATAGACCGTCTCCCCCGAAGCCAGAACCTCGGAATGACAAGGGTAAAGGAAAGGCCACCTTCGTCGCGAATGCCCAGCAGCAACCCAATGCCCCAAAGCTGACGGATCAACTGGAAGAAAGACGCCGGTATTATAATGAGAAGATGAAGCGTCCCTACTCGTTCCCACGGGACAAGACGAAACGGCTATTCGAGCTGGCAGTACGCAACAGACTTATAAACCTGCCAAATCCAAGGCGACCGCCACAACCCACTGAGGTGAACAACCCCAACTATTGCCCTTACCATCAAACGGTAAGCCATCCGATTGAGGATTGCTTCATCTTCAAAGGATGGATTGAAGATCAATACCTCCAGGGAAAGTTTGCGCTGTCCGAAAAGTGGAAGGTGAACCCGCCACAGCCGCATACTCCTAAGACGACGGACGCACCGGGGGCGACTTGTTCCTTTATTGAAGAAGCTCCATGGGAAATCGTGCTATCAGCTAAAACCAAAAAGATGCTGAGTGACCTTCATGCATGCCCAGCGGTTGAATGGAAGAGCCCGCTTGAACCTCAAATCATCGAAGGGATGTTGAAGCCGCGCCCAACTACAAAGATTCGTGGTGATGGCCCAAGTACTCACACCCAACGGTCAAAATCTTCGAAGAAAAAGAAGAGGAAATCCAAAAGGCCCGTGAAGCCTGGAAACAAGCGCACGGATTTGCAGAAACAGATTGACGTGCTGGAGGAGTATAATCAAAAGGCACGGACTCCCGTCACACTGCAAGAGTTCCTCAACCACGTCTTTCAGAAGGAAGATGAGGAAGAGAGCTCATCGGATGAATCCGAGGGATATGTGGCGAGTTGTCATGTGATTTCCCACTCGGAAGATGAGAAAACTCTTGGCACCGAGAAACTGGGGGCACACCCTGAGCCAGGACTTGTGGGGCCAACAGATGAAATGATCGACGCCTTTCTGGATGAGATTCCTCTAAAGAGTAAAGCAGATCAGGAGCGTGAGATGGCCGCATCGGAAGGAGCCGAACGCAGGCGACTAAACGAAAGAGTTGAAGTACTCCCGCCAGATCGAAAGGCATCCGAGGCAGACAAGAAGATATTCAAGACGAGGAAACGGTTTGCCAAAGCCATGTCGATAGGAATGTAGCTACCACCCTCGGAAGAAAACACGCTCAATGGGGTGGAGAGGCACCCTGATTATTGCGCATATCATCGGAAAATTTCACACCCCACGGAGGAGTGCGACGCCTTTAAGATATGGGGGCAAGGATATGTTGCTCATCGACAACATTTTAAGCGCATGAAACGCAAGACTCGTCGGGAACGAAGGAGTACTGCCGACGGGCACAACAGAACTATTGGCAGCTGTTATATGGTTAACGCCGGAGGGTCACAAGTTCTCACCTTTGGGAGCGACTCCGATGAAGAAATGGCTCGGGGCCCTCTCTTTAAAGAATCCGTTTTAGGGAAAGAGGAGAAATCGGAGGCCTGCGAGAACATTCAGCTACGCAATCGCACACTCCCAGAAAAGAATCTCGGGCCCGCGAGTAGAAAAGATAAGGGAAAGGAAAAGGTCACTGAAGATATCATTTTAGATGACCAAGTCATGAAAGAGCTGGCTGCCAAAGACCCTCCTAGGAAGGGTAAGGTGGACTATAACATCCTAGCGCACCTAAGGAAGCTACCTTCTCAGCTTAGTATTCTCGATACCCTCCTATTATCAAAAGAAGCGCGAGACTCACTAATTAAGGCGTTACAAGAACCTGAGCAATTCCAAGCCTTCCTCACCACTGAAAGGATGAAGGATGAATTGGAGGAAGTGCATACGGCCAACATCGCTTTCGGTGACGAAGACCTCCTTCTCGGGACGTGCGACCACAACCGTCCCCTATATGTCTCCGGATACTGCCATGATATCAAGATAGGCAAGATCCTGGTGGATAATGGATCCTCCGTCAATCTCCTTAATGTTCAGGTGTTGAAGGAAATCTGCATGAGTGTGCAACACCTCGCTCGTGACAAAATTACTATCTCCGGTTTCGATTCACAATCGTCACGAACTCTCGGATCCGTGATACTAACATTACGCTTTGGACTCCTCGTCACAGACATCAAATTCCATGTCATTGACGCCAAGACCTGCTACAACGCCTTGCTCGGTCGTCCTTGGCTACACGAGTACAACATCATCCCTTCTACACAACATCAGTGTATGAAGTACTTTAAGGATGGTTTCGAGTATACCGTAACAGGTGAGTTGAACCCATTTTCCGTGAACGAAGTCCGCAAATACGAAGATGCGAAGTACTTTTTGCCAGATTTCGAGGATACAGAAAGGTGTCGCAACCCGGAGAACAAAGCCGCCGCCACCATCCCTGTTTTCGGGAGCGATACCGAAGAAGAAGAAGAGATAGTTTATGCCGGGCCATCTCAACGCAACAACCCGGGGACGTCCTCCCCCATGTTGGTCTTCGGAAGTGACTCGGAAGATGAGGTTAATACCGTGTTCTCCAATCGGCTGTCAATACAAGCACCCCCTAGCGATGATCAGAGTTTGCAAATCACCATGGTGCCGTGGGAACACTACAAGGATCTCGACACACTTCAAGCTCACATGTGCAGGACCTGCAAACATTTTACGTCCCTCCCAGGCAAAGGGGTGAGAAGTTAATCCTATTCTACCGATCCTCAGAGTCGAAAATAGAGAAAGAGATCTGGCATGGCACGGATGTTACACTCGACAGGCTCCAACCTATCCGTTTGCCTAGATACTACACAAATGGACTAAAGAGGCTATTGAAGCGCCAAGGAGTACCCTTAAAACAGACTGTTCGATAAGCTCGGTTCTACAACAGGATTTGGGATGTCCCTAGGACCCAACGCAAATTGCCCAACGGGAAAATGGAAACACTTGGGCTTGGATACGCGAGAACCGGAAAACGGGAACGGGCCCACAGTAGCTACGCCATATATACTTTTGATGAAGAAGAGGACGCCCCGTCAGGAAATGCCAACCCCTCATCAAAACTAGATCCCGCGATTGAAATGCCGAGTCCGTCGTTTGAAGAACGAATGGACAAGCCTATCAGGAAAGTGGGTCAAAAAGCTCGGGAAGACCACAACCGCGAGATGGCCATCTACGAGAAGACCAGGACGCAACGTCTATTTCAACGGGCTGCAAAAGACAAAGATGCTTATCCTTGTCAACCCATTGTACGAAAGGCCCGACGCAGAGACGGAAATAAATCAAGAAGCGGAGAGAGGAGCCGACAACAACAACGCAAGATTAGAGAGTTACGTGATCGGGTATTGCGCGGCTCGGATTTGTCCCTCAGGAAGAAGATGAGTCGAGCGTACTCCTTCCCCCGAGACAAGACGGAGAAGTTACTCGAGCTCGCTATAAAACATCAAATGATCGCGCTTCCAGAGTCTAGACACCCTGAGCAAGCTAACAAGGCTTCTCATCTGAGCTATTGCTCTTATCACCAAGCCATAGGACATCCTACCGAAGACTGCTTCACCTTCAAGAACTGGGTCGAGAACCAGTACCAACAGGGCAGATTCGCTTTATCCAACGGCTGGAGGGTAACGCCGCCACAAAAGCACGAACCCAAAGCCGCAAGAGTAGAACCGGATCCACCTCAGTCCTGGAAGCGGATTCGCACCTGTTACATGATTACGATATTAAAGGAAGAGCCCAAGGACATGGATGACCTTCCCTGGTGCTTTGAGAACAGCAATGATGAGGTGATCTCAGAATTTCCGCCAGCTCCGAAAGAACTGGAAGATGGCATACATACTACTGCAGATAACCTCAAGAAGATTGAGCTGGGATCGGCAGATGATCCGCGACCGACATTCGTCAGCGAGCTGCTATCTGAAGAAAGGGTGGCCGCATTAAAGAACGTGCTTCTACAGCATAAAGACTGCTTCGTGTGGAACTATTCCGAGATGCCAGGATTAGATCCGGAGATTGCTGTACATAAATTAGCATTATCCCCAGATATCAAGCCAGTCAAGCAGGCGCCAAGAAGGATGCGACTCGATCTTGAAATGAGCATCAACGCCGAAGTCAAGAAGCTGATCGATTCTGGATTTATCCAAGAAGTTCAGTATCCCGACTGGATCGCCAATATCGTCTCGGTAATGAAGAAGAATGGGACGGTACGCATTTGTGTGGATTTCAGGGATCTCAATAAAGCCTGTCCAAAGGACGATTTCCCAGTACCAATAACCGAGCTAATGATAGATAACACGTCCACTCACGAGGTTTTCTCCTTTATGGACGGTTCGTCAGGATACAATCAGATAAAGATGCATCCTGAAGACCAGAAGCATACCGCTTTCCGGACCCCTTTGGGTATATTCTGCTACAGGGTTATGCCCTTTGGTCTAAAGAACGCCGGCGCTACCTATCAAAGGGCCATGACAAAAATCTTCGACGACCTCATACATGACATCGTCGAGTGCTATATCGATGACCTTGTAGTAAAGAGCATGTCATACGAAGAGCATTTAAAGCATCTGGAGACTGTATTTCAACGCCTTCGGCAATATAATTTGAAGATGAATCCCCTCAAATGCGCGTTTGGAGTCTCCTCGGGTAAATTCCTGGGATTCATCATCCGACATCGAGGTATCGAAATAGATCAATCTAAGATCAAGGCGATCATGGAAATGCCTCCGCCAAGAACCCTCAAACAGTTGCGGTCTCTCCAAGGGAAGCTCGCATACATCCGGCGATTTATCGCCAATCTTTCAGGCAAATGCCGTCCTTACAGCCACCTGATGAAGAAGGGAACTCCATTCGTTTGGGATCACAAATGCCAAGGTGCACTAGACGAGATCAAGCAGTACCTGCAGAACCCTCCGGTGTTGGCTGCGCCGGTCAAGGGAAAACCCCTCATTCTTTATACAACCGCCCTCGAAGGTTCCTTAGGCGCATTATGGGCACAAGAGAACGATCAAGGGAAAGAGAGAGCACTCTACTACTTAAGTCGAGTTCTGCTGGGGGCAGAAAACAACTACTCACCCATTGAAAAACACTGCTTGGCGTTAATCTTCGCGATAACAAAACTCAGACACTATGCGTTGGCGCACGAAGTCCGTCTCATCTCGAAGGTGGACCCTCTTAAATATTTGATGTCGAAGGCTATACTGACGGTCGACTCGCTAAATGGGCTCTACTCCTGATGGAGTTCTCAATAACGTATCGACCTCTTAAGGCAGTGAAAGGCCAGGCCATTGCCGACTTCCTCGCTGAGCATCCAGTACCTGCCGGTTCTCCTCTGAACTGCGATTTGCCGGACGAACATGCATTCGACGCGATCGGCGGCGGTGATACCCAATGGGAACTCTATTTTGACGGGGCATCTTCCATGAAGAAGCACGAACAATGTACCCCCATAATCAAATCGGGAGTAGGCCTCATCTTCGTAACCCCATAAGGAGGGATAATGCGCTTTGCTTTCTCCTTAACGGAATCGAGGACGAACAATGAAACCGAATACGAAGCTTTGATAGCGGGTCTTGAGATCGCCATTAACATGGGAATTGAAGACCTCTCTATATACGGGGATTCTCAATTGGTTGTTAGTCAAGTAAATGGTGACTACCAAACGTGCAAACCGAAGTTGGTGAAATACGGCCAAAAGGTGCAACAACTATTGACCCAAATTCCCTCCTACACTTTGGAAAGTATACCATGTGCGGAAAATGGCAAAGCAGACGCGTTAGCTAAGCTCGCTAAAGAACTGGCTGACGAGAACCTCGATGACGTCAGAATCGTGGTACAAAGCCGTCGAGTGCTCGCCCCAGCAGAAATATCTTCGGAATTATACGAAGAAAAGGGGACGACTGAGCAGACGACTCTACAAATAAAAGACCATGAGAAGGCCGAGGACTGGAGGGAAGTCTTCATAGACTACTTTAAGTCCCACCGAATGCCCGAAGAAGCGTCCTCAAGACATCAGCTCATGAAACGAGCTTTATTTTTCGCTTTTGTCAACGACACTCTATACAAAAGATCGTTTGATTCTCTGTGGCTGAGATGCTTAGGACCTGATGAAGCAGAAAGAGTCGTTCAGGAAGTTCACGACGGACTCTGCGGTTCTCACCAGGCAGGCCCGAAAATGAAACTGAAGATCAAACGGATGGGTTATTATTGGCCCACGATGGTCCAAGACTGCCTCGAGTATGCGAAGCAATGCCACTCGTGTCAGATTCATGGAGACTTTATCCACCAACATCCGAATCCACTACACCCAACGGTGGCTAGCTGGCCATTCGAAATGTGGGGGACTGACATAGTCGGCCCCATCGAGCCAGCATCGTCCCGGGGACATCGTTTCATCCTGGCGACAACTGATTACTTCTCCAAATGGGCAGAAGCAGTACCGCTGAGGGAAGTGAAGACGGAGAATATCTTCCACTTCTTCAAGACGCACGTCATCTATCGGTTTGGAACCCCACGGCGGATTATCTCCGATAATGGGCTAGCCTACAGAAGCCATAAGATTAGCCGCATCGCGCAGCAGCACAATATAGACTGGAGATATTCTTCAGTCTACAATCCACGAGCTAACGGTCTGGCCGAGGCCTTCAATAAGACCTTGACGAAGATCATAAAAAAGACGGTGTCCCGAAATAAGAAAGACTGGCACGAGAGGCTGCAAGAGGCCCTTTGGGCCTATCGAACTACATTCAAGACGGCCACGAACACAACGCCGTACGCGTTGGTATTTGGGACGGAAGCAGTGCTCCCCCTCAAGATAGAGTTACCCTCTCTATGAGTGGCAGTCCACTACGAGCTGACGGACGAAGAAAATGCTCACCTTCGGCTTGAGGAGCTCGATGCCCTCGACGAAACCCGGCTCATAGTGCAACAAAATCTGGAAGCTTATAAAGCAAAGATGACGCGCTCATATGAAAGATTGACCCGACCGAGGACATTCCGCCAAGGCGAACTCGTGTTAGTGGTCAAAAGGCCTATGATCCCCAATCGAGCCAAGCGGGGAAAATTCGAGCCAAACTATGAAGGCCCGTACATCATAGATAAGGTCTACCAGGGTGGGGCCTATCTACTCATGGACATGCACGGTGAAAGGACTTTCAGGCCAATAAACGGTCGCTTCCTAAAGAGATACTACGCTTAATGAGCCACGGCCTAGGTCAATGATAGATGACGACGACTATGTCCGCTCGCTATCTTCCTAAGCTCGAGCTTTATAAGCGGTAGCCGGCATTCTCCATGTCGAACCGAAATGTCCTTAAACTAATAACGGACCGAAATGTCCTTAAACTAACGACGGACCGAGACGTCCTTAAACTAACGACGGACCGAGACGTCCTTAAACTAACGACGGACCGAAACGTCCCTAAACTACTACCGCAGCATTCTTAGGCTGATAAAAAAAAAGGAGAAAAAGAAAAATAAAAAAAAATGAAAAAAAAACGGTATGTCCATAAGCAAAATGGGAACGGATGAAAACCCGAAAGGGCTCCGTGAGTAAAAACAGCAGGGCTACCGGCGAGTGTTCGTGAAAACCCGAAAGGGCGCAACCTTGTTTTAAAAAAAAAAAAAAGAGAAAAAGAATAATAAAAAAAAACGGTATGTCCATAAGCAAAATGGGCACGGACGAAAACCCGAAAGGGCTCCATGAGTAAAAACAGCAGGGCTACCGGCGAGTGTTTGTGAAAACCCGAAAGGGCGCAACCTCGTTAAAAGACACTTACAGGGTCCTCTCGACCTTGTAAGGAGAAAACACCCGCGTGAGATCCTTACGACTCACAAAGGAGCAACACACTTAGGGATCCCCACGATTCCTAAGGAGAAAATACACTTGCGAGATCCTCACGACTCGTAAGGAGAATTCTCTTATGGGACCCTCACGGCTCATGAGATTTGAAAGTGTTAAGTTACAGAAACCTAAACCTGTTCTTAAGCAAGTCCCCCACAACCTTCGATACTGCCCTACAAGCGGCTCAATACTGACCCTTGTATACAATCCACGGGCGCGAATAAACATTTCCCCAGCAAAGTCACACCTGTGACTAGGGATATATCCATATAATGAGCAACTCTTGTAGGTCCTCTCGACCCATAAGGAGAAAACCCTCTTGTAGGATCCTTACGACTTACAGAGGAACATACACTTAGGGATCCTCACGATTCCTAGGGAGAAAATACACCTACGAGATCCTCATGACTTGTAGGGAGAAATACCTTGGTGAGACCCTTACGGC
Source organism: Agapanthus africanus (assembly GCA_030015575.1). Lineage (NCBI taxonomy): Eukaryota > Viridiplantae > Streptophyta > Magnoliopsida > Asparagales > Amaryllidaceae > Agapanthus > Agapanthus africanus. Next base: position 886,435,266 of record JASDDO010000024.1, on the reverse strand, counting down.
TCATGAAGTCAAAAGCCTTGGCCGACAGGACCCTTAACCCTGTTTGCTAAGCCACCTTTGTTCAACATCGACAGAGGCAAATGATGATTCGCTCCTGGCAATATTCCAGTTGTAGCGGTGCTGATGCCGAAATCGGTGTCTAAAATCCAAGCTTGCGGCGAAAAAGCTAGCAAGCCACACATGCCTTCGAAATAGCCGAAATGATGGGGCAACTTGCAAACAAAAGCGGCAAGTAAAAATGTATGCATGAAAAATAGCCGAAATGATGGGGCAACTTGCAATAAAAAGCAGCGAGTAGAAAATAAATAAATAGCCGAAATGATTGGGCACCGCGAAAAATAGCCGAAATGATGGGGCAATCACGACCTTCGCGATATAAAAGCTGAAACGATAGAGCATCGCGGAAAAAGAAATAAAATAAAAATAAAATTTATGCCCTACAGGTGATGTTCCATCACACCCTGTACACAATCCAAGGGCGTAAACAAAAAAGGGAACATACCCCCCCCCCAAGTTTCACCAAAGAAAGAAGCTAAATCTTGACGGGTCACAAGCGACCTAGAGATCATCCCAACACTCGTCTCGTAACGACAGACACAACTTCAAGCTAAGCGGAACAGCGGCAACTCCCAGTTCCATGGCTCGGTGGTATACATATCGCCAGCAGTCAAACCTCCATCCCGTGAAATGCGGATACAATCAGCGAAATTCCTGGTTACGTGGAATGCGGATAACGTCACTCTTTGACCCCGTGGAAAACGTCCAGAGCGGATCCTGGTCCTCGCAGAGCACAGCAGTGAACCCGTGTGAAGCATCCAGAGCGGAGCCTAGTCCTCGCCGAGCACGGCAGTGAACCCGTGTGAAGCATCTAGTGCAAAATTCCTGGTTACATGGAACACGGATAACGTCACTCTTTGACCCCGTGGAAAACGTCCAGAGCGGATCCTGGTCCTCGCAGAGCACGGCAGTGAACCCGTGTGAAGCATCCAGAGCGGAGCCTAGTCCTCGCCGAGCACGGCAGTGAACCCGTGTGAAGCATCTAGTGCAAAATTCCTGGTTACGTGGAATGCGGATAAGGCCACTCTTTGACCCCGCGGAAAACGTCCAGAGCGGATCCTGGTCCTCGCAGAGCACGGCAGTGAACCCGTGTGAAGCATCCAGAGCGGAGCCTAGTCCTCGCCGAGCACGGCAGTGAACCCGTGTGAAGCATCTAGTGCAAAATTCCTGGTTACGTGGATCGCGGATAACGTCACTCTTTGACCCCGTGGAAAACGTCCAGAGCGGATCCTGGTCCTCGCAGAGCACAGCAGTGAACCCGTGTGAAGCATCCAGAGTGGAGCCTAGTCCTCGCCGAGCACGGCAGTGAACCCGTGTGAAGCATCTAGTGAAAAATTCCTGGTTACGTGGAACGCGGATAACGTCACTCTTTGACCCCGCGGAAAACGCCCAGAACGGAGCCTGGTCCTCGCCAAGCACGGCAGTGAACCCGTGTGAAGCATCCAGAGCAAATACCGGACCGTGGAGTCCTTAAAATCCACGTACTATGATGTCCTTAACCTCGACCGTGATGTCTTAAAACTAACGATCAACCACCCCGATTCCCTACGGAATCTGCCTTGGTTTAAGGGTATATCTCTTCACTCCTTTGATACCTGGCGTTGTAATTCCTCAACGTCTTCAAAGAGGTGACGGGTCCCTGCAACCAAACATCGGACTGTGGAGTCCCTAAATCCACGGACTATGAGGTCCTTAACCTTGACCGTGATGTCTTAAAACTAACATCGAACTGTGGAGTCTTTAAATCCACGGACTATGAGGTCCTTAACCTTGACCGCGACGTCTTTAAACTACGATACCTGGAGAAACCCCTGGCCCCGTGAAACACGGGCAAGAGCGACCACATCCAGCACTTGCAGGCCCTCACGACCTGTAAGGAAGAAAACTCTCTTGTGAGATCCTTACGACTCTCGAGGGAAAACCCGCTTAAGAATCTTCACGATTCTTAAGAAGGACTTACACCTATGGGATCCTCTCGACCTGTAGGGAGAAAAACTCTTTATGAGACCCTCGTGGCTCATAAAATGCAAAAGTCTTAGGAAGCAGATCTTAACCCTGAATCCTAAGCCATCGCTGTCCTGCAAGGAGATCAAGATAGAATATCCGCAGAATACATTCAATAAAAAGGGGGCACACCATTGAGAAGAAAAATGTATCTTTTATTCATAAACCAAAATGGATACAAAGTACAATTCATGAAAGAAACAAAAAAGAAAGATACTCTCATTCATGAGTATGTACAAAAAAGGGGAAAAGATACAAGTCCTCAAGCCGTCGGGCGATGCAGTAATTTTTTCAGCTCATCGTTCTGTTGCTGAGCCACGGCTTCATGACGCAAGATCTCCAGAAGACAAGCCTCCGCCTGAGCTTGCTGAGCCTGATACAAAGCAAGCCGAGCTTCGAGCTCTTTCTCGGTGACTTTATGAGCCTCGACCCTCTCACGAGTGAACGTGGCAGCTTTATCGAGAGCCACCACCTCTTTTATGGACTCCTGGAGCACTCGCCAGAGTTCGTATGCTTTGTTGGCCTTAGCTGTGAGGCTGGCCTGAAGCTCGCTCAGCGCCTTAGAAGCCAATTCCCTCTCCAAGAATTTGCGGCCAAGCCTCTTCTCGCATGACGTCATGTTGGCCGCACATCGTGCTATCAGACCCCGCAACTCCGCTTTCGCAGCCACGGCTTCCGAGGAAAGGCGAGAACATTCAAGAGCGTGCAAACAAGCCTCCACCTTCCTACAGAACTCCACCCAGACCCGCACCACCTCCTCACTATGATAGGTGGCGAGAAAAGGAAGAGAACCGTTAGCTTCAACGGCAAATGCTTCGGCTGTGGTCGCGCTACCAGCACGGAGCTCCTCGACGAAAGATGATAGGGAGACAAGGCTCAATTGGGCCAAGCGTTCTGAAGCCCGCAAAGCGTAAGGGCCGGGCGGCATCACGATGCGCGATTCCAACGCCATGGAGACTGGCAGGGCTGTTCAAATTTGACAAATGTTAGTAAAATTCTTAAGCACAGAACGAACGGGATTATAATAAAATGTCACTCACCGACAGTCATGCAAGTAGGAGCCGAAGGTTCCCCTGGCCCTTCAACGACCTCGACCTCATCGTCAGCTTCCAAAACTATAAGAGACATCAACGTCATTTCGCAAGATAGTAACAATGCTATGGTAAAAAAAAATGGCGAATGACACTAACCTTGCCCGGAGGAAAGGACAATACGCTGAGGGGAGATCTCCTGCGGAGCTGCCATCTCCAATAAACACTGAAATGACTGTCGAGGCGACAGATCAGCGATAGTGGCCGCCAAACCGCTCAATTCTGGGAAAGATAAAAGAGTTTAGACTATGAAAGGGTTGCCAAATTAAAACGCAGAGGGTTACCTTCAACGCTCCACCCATTCTGAGCCGGGGGGATAGCAGCTTCAACGGTCTCCGCCGTAACGTCAGGATTCAACAAAGGAAGAGTAGTCCTGACTACCTCTCTTCCAGCCTCTGAGCCGCCCTCAGTAAGGGTCATTGGGGCAGCGACCTCTAAAGGAGCTTCCCCCAAAGGGGCAAGCGCTCCCTGATCAAGAACCGCCGCTGGAGGCTCTACCATGAGAGGAACGGACTCATCAGCCCCTTCCACATCAAGCAAGGCCTCATTGAGAATTTCGGCGGGCTTTAGCTTTAATGGGCCCGTAGAGAGCTCCCCCAGTGTCGAAGATTCTGCACGATTCGAATAAGAATATATGCACGGGCATAAATAATCGGAAAGACTACAAAAGAAGCACAACGTACCTATACGCAAAGAAGCCCTCAATATGGCTTCTTCAAGCCGCTGCTCCTTCTCAAGGAGGTGGGCTCGCCGGGGTTCAAGGGTAGACTCATGACCACCGGTCCATAAAGAAAGTGCGTCAGCTGCGTCTTCTGAAGCGGCCTGCTTCAAAACCCTTTCCCCCCATTCCTCCAAAGGACCGATAAATCGCCGCCGAATCCACGAAGGGTCTTCGTAAAAAATTACAGCGGGATAAGACTTCTTCGGAACCTTCGCGTTATGAGACGCGTCTTTTGAACGCCGTATGGCCTCAGCCAACTGTGCGGCCTCCTCATCAGCCGAACTCGGGAAGAGAAGTCTAGCGTCTGACTCTTGCAGGGCCAATGGTTCATCTTCAAGAATAGGCTCAGACTCCGCCAAAGAATCGAGTAGGTTGGTGGCCGCTTTCCTCCGCCGTTTAGACCCAGAGCCGGTCGAGGATGACCGTTTCCTCCCCCGCGAAGCCTTAGGGTGGCGCTGACCCACATCGCCTACGACGCCCTCATCTCTATTACCCTCGCCTGGTGCCACGACCGAGGATGACACTGTCTTTGTCAATGCCACGGGAGGCGGTGCTGCCACAGGCGGTGGTGCTACTACTGGGGCCCTTCCACCTCGCGAGCGGGAACCCAGGGGCATACCAGCCTTTGGAGTAAGGTTTACCTCCGATTCTCCTGAGATGAGCGCAGTGCCGGTATCCCTTAGAGGAAAGCGGACCGGAGCCCTCGGTCGCAGCTTAGCTCCTGGAACCAGAGGAAGGGCATCATGGCCAAGAAGCACCCTCCTTTCCTCAAGAATGATTGGGCTGACCCGATGAAGATACCAACCCGTAAACGCGCCCACGCACCGGGGCAGGTATTCAGCTTCAGGGACCATGAAGTGGGAGCCAGTGTTTAGCCTCATGAAATGATGAGCGGCATCACGAACGGCATTGGCCGAAGGGATCGGGGCGACTATGAAAGCCTCGAAAGGAACACCCTAATCGTATCCAAGTTGTTGGGCGAATCGATGCGGATTGTACCGCATGAAAAGAGCGGCACTGTCCTGGCGAAACACCAAGTAGCCCGGTCTAATTGTATACAAGTGCGCGGACTCCCGGGGCTTCAAAGAAGGTGCGTTGTCTTTTGACAGATCCCAGAGTTGTTGAACTGGACCTGAGGGAGTAGACAAGACCCGATCATTAAAGACCATCCCGCCAGTGGCAGCGTAAGGAGAAATCAGCACCCGAATAGCCCTGAACTGAGTCGGGTCGGCGGCAGAAGCATCCACTAATCGCATAAGTCGTGGGAAAGGATAAGCATCGTAAAATGAGGGCCTCTGATGCATGGCAAAAGCCCCCAGCACATGCATTTCGACCCAGGACGTGAAATAATGAAGCGAAAAGTTTACTACATCCACGCCGGGAGTAGAGGTATTAGCTGCGGTGCCCAACCCGTGATAAAGATGCGCCAACGCCGGGATACCGACGGCCAACCGCGTCCCCTCAGCTATACAATGAGCCGGGTAGATAACCGAAGCCCTCATAAAACGACGATGCATGGGGATGACAAACCAACTAAGCCTGACACTGACAAACCCCACGAAGAACGTCTCCTCGTCAATACCGGGTGCTGCAATGGACTCAAAAGACACCGGCGACATGATGGGGATATAGTATTGAGGTAGATCCGTTTCGTTGGTCGGCAGCTTCTTCGGACCAAACCCAAAGGGGTCTCTAATGTTGGCAAACTTCGGAGTTGTCTTCGACACGACCTCCTCGCGAAGGAAACAAGCAATGAAGCTCTTGAAAGTAACACCCTGCTCTTCGGATTCGGTGAACAATCGGTCGAAGATACCTAGCGCCTCGATCAAACTGGGACGCTTGTGGCGAATGGCGTTCTCAACAGACAAGCCGTCAGCCGGTGCAGACTCGGGCTCAAAGACATACTCGTCAGGAGGCAACAACTCCTTATACAGTGCACCCCTGATTGGCAATCCCGAGATGTCATAAAATTCGGCCAGAGAGATCGAGACCTCGCGATCTCCTAGAATGAAAGTGTTGGTGGGAAGATTCCATTGGTTTAAAAATGCCTTGACCCACCAGACATGCGGAGACTTATAATGAAAGAGTGACGCGTATATTGCCGGATAAAGCCCAACTTTCTGCAACCGCGCACGATGGGCAGAAAGGATGTAGCGAGCCCAGAGAAGGTAGCCCGTAGGGTGCCGAGGAGTAAGCCCTATCTTATAAATTTTCCCCCACGGGTGGGCCTCACCCTGGCAGATACGCCGCCCCAAGATGTCTATGGCCGGGATCGGATGGTTCGGAATACCGGTCGTCGAAGGCTCGAGCCTCCCCGTTGGAGTCCAGTTGGGCATTTCCACAGCAAAAACCGTCCTCGGAGGATCCATCGGTAAGAATGGGAAAGTGGGCTCCGTCGGTACCGCGCAAAGAAAACTCCGGCGACCCTGAATAATCTGATTATATCAAGATCCCCATTGAAGAAGGTTGGTACAGTTCGGGTCATGGGCCCGGATCATCGCCATCGCTTCCTCATCAGATGGCGACTGAGGAAAAGCAGCCTCCGAGCGAGAAAAGGGAAAGCACGGAACAGAAGCCATCGCACCTGAAATCCAATAAAAGGAGACCGTTAAAAGCAAAGTCAGCGATATATATCCATGCATGAACAGGAAGACTAGTTAAAGAAAGCACCAACAGAGTTTTCTGGGACCATTGGCTACAAAACACATGGGCCCCACAGGATCAGGATGACGGCTCATAAATAATGAGACCAAATAGTTACAATAAAACAAAGGGAATATCCTCATTTAATAAAGAATGGTAACCCTACACATTCCCCCCAACAGGATCTGCCTCGGGCTCTACAATGGATCCAACAAGATCAAAGGAATTAAATTCCCACAGAAGACATCATTACAAAGCTCCTGTTGCATTAATTGCAGAAGGACAACCTCAGATCGAGAGCCCCCAAGAAGCCTCCGTGTGAAGAAACTGAGTTCTTCATTGGAATTAAATTCCTTACTAAGAAAAGGGAATTAAATTACCAGAAACATTTTTGGATGGAATTAAATTCCATAGAGTTGAAACGCCATCATCATCTCTCCAAAGATCATCTAAACCCTAAGAGAGCTACAATTCGAAGGTTAGGTGGTTTCCTGTTCTTATGGAAAAACTTGAAGAAAAATGGGTTCCTTGTTAAAAAAGAGTAAAAACCCTTGTTTTGGATTTAAAATCCAAAGGAATGTGGAAGTTCGCTGTTTGTCCAAGAACATTACCTGAGGAGGAAGAGTCCTTTTAAACAGAGTTAAACTCTGAAAATGTTTCAAGGAAGAGAACTAAGCTCTGGAAGAAGAGAATTAAATTCTCAGAAAAAGTTTGCAAGGAAGAAGATGAACAAAGTGGAGGCGTCTCTGAAATGACCCCAGTATTTATAGGGGGTGATGGAAACGTTTCATCTTCCCAAATCCCTAAAGGAATCCAACGGTCGCAAAAGGTGACAGCGTTGCACTCATGTGCGGACACGTGAGAACAACGTTGTGGGGGCATTTGTTTCCTGATTTAAAATCAGGAAAGCCCACGGAAGAGACTTCAGAAAAGGGTCACGTGCTTACACGTGACCAGCAGTCACGTGTTGGCACGTGACATCTAAAAGCATCGGCAAGGCAAATTTAGCTTCCCGACTACATCAAAGAAAAGGGCTTCAGAAAGGGTCACGTGCTCCCACGTGACCTGGGTCACGTGTTGGTACGTGACAATTAAAAACGGCTTCAAAGGCAAACCGGTTCCCTGATCAAATTAAGGAAAAGGCTTCAGAAGAGGTCACGTGCTCCCACGTGACCAGGGTCACGTGTTGGCACGTGATAATCAAAAGCAGCAGATTTGTTCTCCGGTTAAACCAAGAAAAAGGCTCCAGATGAGGGTCACGTGCTCACACGTGACCAGGGGTCATGTGGTGGCACGTGACGGTTAAACAGCGACCAGAAAGCAGAGCGCAAAAAGAAAGAAAAGGGCTCGTTCCAAGGGGGGTCACGTGCCCACACGTGACCAAGGGTCACGTGGCCACACGCGATCGACTTCAAAGCCCATTTGTTAACAGAATTAAATTCTGAGAAAAGATCTCTCAAATCTTTCCAAAAGCAACCGATTGAATTAAAGATTTAAAGGTGATTAAATATCATCTATCTATGGGAAAATCTCGAATTTGGGAAGATTTCCCCGTAAAATCTAACCGAAATAACAAAGGAGAATCTCTGGATTTAAAATCCAATGGTGAATAAAATTCACCTAATAATCCAAAGGTCCAAAACGAATGATGGATACAAATCAAATCTCTCAATGAAGGATTCATCAAAAACTAATTGACTCGGCTGCTTCTCCTATAAATAGGAGCCAAGAGACACACAATAAGAAGATATATGCAGAGGGAAGAAAAGAGAGAGAGCCTTGATACTTGAGAGGAATTTGGATCTTCTGCAAAAGAAAACCCTAGGTAAGAAAGGGAAGGTTTTATTGAAAGAAAAGAGAATTTAATTCTCAATAGAGTTTAACTCTGATATAAAACAGAAGGACATATTTCTTCTCTCTTTGATGGAGGATCTGTAAAGTGCACATCTCCCCTTGAGTTGAGAATTTAATTCTCAATGGGTTGAGATCCTGCCATGCAGATCCAAAGCATAGAGAGGGAATGGAAGCACGAGAATTTAATTCTCACAGAACCATAGGAATTTAATTCCTTCAAAAATAAAATTAGGGTTTGACCTTGTGTTATGGGAATTTAATTCCTTCAGAATGAAAAGAATCAGGATTTAACCCTAGTTAAGAACTTAGTTCTGTTAAAACAACAAGAATTTAATTCCCTTAATCTTATTCCCCAGAATAATTCTCTAACAGAGAGTGGGGGTTTAATTCCTTAAAGCTTTTATTAGGGTTTAACCCTATTCAGTTCTTCACATATATGAGGAATTTAATTCCTACAGAAAATTCAGAGTTCAACTCTTCAAAAGGAACTAGGAATTTAATTCCTCTGAAATTATTGTCAGGGTTCAACCCTACGAGGAATTTAATTCCTGAAAGGGATTAACAGATCTTCTAAACAACTACAGAAAAGCAGGGTCACGTGTCACCACGTGACCCCCCCCAAAGAATCTACAGAAAGCCCTTTGAGGCAGTACCTCACGTGACCCACGTGACCCTTGGCAGAGGCTTTAACATACTCCATTCAAACACCCGTCACGTGATGACACGTGATGCTCCAAAAGATGCGATCTTCTCAGCAGAACAAACGAAGGGAGGGCGCCCTCACGTGCTACCACGTGACCCCTCTTGCCTCAGCGTCTAACGCTAAATTGGAACCCCTGAATTCAGTGTTAAAACGTTGTTTGGCCTTAGTGTTCAACACTAAGCAAAGAACTTTATTTGCAGTGTTCAACACTGATTACCTTAGTGTTCAACACTAATTTGGGATTTCTGTTGCCAGTGCTTAACACTGGTCTGTTTTAGTGTTTAACACTAATTTGAAGGCCTTGTTGCTGGTGTTGACACCAACTATCTTCTAGTGTTAAACACTGACTTATTAACCTCATTCTCAGTGTTCAACACTGATTGGTCTTTAGTGTTTAACACTAGGCATTGGCCCAATTGGCTAAATGGCCAGAGGCAAAGCCTCTCCTTCAAGGGACCAACAGGAGGGCCGATGTCCCAGACATGATTGGACTTAGCCCAAGCTGGCCATAAGTCCTCAATTCGTAATTAACTGGGCTAATGGGCTCATAACATAATTAATTGGTCTTGATCCCAAATTGGGCCAAAGACTATTTAATCCACTCCGGTTCCAGGGTACATCTCTTCATTCCTTTGATACTTGGCGTTGTAATCCCTCAACGTCTTCAAAGAGGTGACGGGTCCCGATGACCACACATTGATATGGACTGTGGGGTCCTTAAACCCATGGAATACGACGTCCTTAACCTTGACCGAGATGTCTTAAAACTAACAATGGACTATGGGGTCCTTAAACCCATGGACTACGACGTCCTTAACCTTGACCGAGATGTCTTAAAACTAACAATAGACCGCAATGTCCTTAAACTACCCATGGACCGCAATGTCCTTAAACTAGCGATGGACCACTATGTCCCTAAACTGGAACGATAGAGCCCAAACGCTCTTTTGTTGGATTTAAACGATCCCGTTTAAGTTGATCTTAGCCTTAAATATGGCTAACGTATCCTTAAACCTTTCAAACAGACTTTAGTCCCAAACTGGACTATAGATCCCCCCAATTAACTCTGGTTCAAGGGTACATCTCTGAACTCCTCTGACATCTGTCGTTGTAATCCTTTAACGTCGTCAGAGAGGTGACGGGTCCGACGGCCATACATTAAATGGACCACTATATCCCTAAACTGGAACAATGGAGCCCAAATGCTCTTTTTTCGGATTTAAACGGTCCCGTTAAGTTGATCTTAGTCTCAGGTTAGACTAACGTATCCTTAACAAACGTTTGAGTTGATCTTGGCCTTAAATATGGCTAACGTATCCTCAAACCAAACCCCCAAACCCAAATCTAAGATAGTACGGATTTGGACTAGTCCACGCCCTACGGGCGACGACAAAACTCGGTCTCCGTAAACAATCCACGGGCAACAAAACATAAAATAAACACACACGACACGAAGTGACCATCTGGAGAAGGAGAAAGTTGTTACCGCGACGCGGTAGCGTAATTAACTGCAGGAGCTTGCGCCTGCAGGGAAGAGCGTCCCCACAATCAAAAACCCCTCAAGCGAGGGGGAATCTGACGAAGTCTGCTACATCGGACGCATCCATTCAGACCTTCGATACACGGTGCCATAAATCAACTTGGCATCTTCGGAGAGATGGACGGATAACACCAATTAGCATCTGCCCCGAACCTCAGGTGAGACGTCCCGCGTCTCGGCCGCCGTTCGTAGGGGAACAGTGCCCATTTTGCTTATGGACATACCGTTTTTTTCTCTTTTTTATTTTTTGTCAGCCTTGGGATGCTGCAGTCTACAGTAGTTTATCGACGTCTCGGTCAACAGCCAGTTTTAGGACATAGTGGTCCATTGTTAGTTTAAAGATGTTTCGGTCTGTTGTTAGTTTAAGAATGTTTCGGTCCATAGTTAGTTTAAGGACGTTTCGGTCCATTTGTTAGTTTAAGGACATTTCGGTCCATCGTTCGTTTTAAGACATTTCGGTCCGTCGTTAGTTTAAGGACATTTCGGTCCGTCGTTACTTTTAAGACATTTTGGTCCGTCGTTAGTTTTAAGAAATTTCGGTCCGTAGCCAGCTATTATTTATAGAGTTTGGGCTTAGGAGGATAGCGAGCGGACATAGGCGTCGTCATCTATCGTTGACCTAGGCCGTGACTCCTCAGGCGTAGTATTTTTTCAGGAAGCGACCGTTTATTGGCCTAAAAGGTCTTTCACCATGCATGTCCATGAGTAGGTAGGCTCCATTCTGGTAGACTTCGTCTATGATATACTGGCTTTCATAGTTCGGCTCGAATTTCCCCCGTTTGGCACGATTGGGGATCATAGGTCTTTTGACCACTAGCACGAGTTCGTCTTGGCGGAATGTTCTCGGCTTAGTCAACCTTTCATATGAGCGCGTCATCTTTGCTTTATAAGACTCCAGATTTTGTTGTGCTATGAGCCAGGTTTCATCAAGGGCATCGAGCTCCTCAAGCCGAAGGTGAGCATTTTCTTCGTCTGTTAGCTCGTAGTGAACGGCCACTCGTAGAGAGGGTAACTCTATCTCGAGAGGGAATACCGCTTCTGTGCCGAATACCAGAGCATACGGCGTTGTGTTTGTGGCCGTTTTGAACGTAGTTCGATATGCCTAGAGAGCTTTATGCAGTCTCTCATGCCAGTCCTTCTTATTTCGGGACACCGTCTTTTTCACAGTCTTCGTCAAGGTCTTGTTGAAAGCCTCAGCTAGACCGTTAGCTCGAGGATTATAGACTAAAGAGTATCTCCAGTCTATGTTATGCTGTTGTGCGAAGTGGCAGATCTTGTGGCTTCTGTAGGCTGGCCCGTTATCAGAGATGATCCGTCGCGGAGTTCCAAACTGATAAATGACGTGCGTCTTGAAGAAATAGAGGATATTCTCCGTCTTCACTTCCCTTAGCGGTACTGCTTCTGCCTATTTGGAGAAATAATTAGTTGTCGCCAAAATGAATCGATGTCCTCGGGACGATGCTGGTTCGATGGGCCCGATTATGTGGTTCCCCACATTTCGAACGGATAGCTAGCCACTGTTGGATGTAGTGGATTCGGATGCTGATGGATAAAATCTTCGTGAATCTGGCATGAGTGACATTTCTTTGCGTATTCGAGACAGTCCTGGATCATTATGGGCCAATAATAACCCATCCGTTTGATCTTCAGCTTCATCTTCGGCCCGGCTTGGTGAGAACCGCAGAGTCCGTCATGAGTTTCTTGGACGACTCGTTTTGCTTCTACCGGTCCCAGGCAACTTAGCCATAGAGAGTCAAACGATCTCTTATACAGAGTATCATTGACGAATGCAAAAGAAAGAGTTCGTTTCATGAGCTGATGTCTCGAGGATGCATCTTCAGGTGTTCGACGGGATTTGAAGTAGTCTATAAAGACTTCTCTCCAATCCTCAGCCTTTTCCTGGTCTTTTATTTGTAGAGTCGTTTGCTCAGTCGCTCTTTTTTCTTCGGATGGCTCTGAAGATATTTCTGCCGGTGCAAGAACTTGACGGCTTTGCACAACGATCCTCACGTTATCGAGGTTCTCTTCGGCCAGTTCTTTAGCGAGCTTGGCTAATGCATCCGCCTTGCTATTTTCCGCACGCGGTATGCTTTCCAGGATGTAAGAAGGAATTTGAGTCAGTAGTTGCTGTACCCTCTCGCCATACTTCACCAACTCAGGCTTGCACATTTGATAGTCGCCGTTTACTTTACTAACAACCAGTTGGGAGTCTCCGTATATGAGGAGGTTTTCAATTCCCATGTCGATAGCGATCTCAAGACCTGTTATCAAAGCTTCGTATTCGGCTTCATTATTCGTCCTCGGCTCTGTTAAGGAGAAGGCAAAGCGCATTATCCCTCCTTGTGGAGTCACAAAGATGAGGCCTACCCCTGATTTGATTATGGGAGTGCTTTGTTTGCGCTTCTTCATGGAAGATGCTCCGTCAAAATAGAGTTCCCACCGGGTATCATTCTCTCTTCTTTTCCCGTCGATCGTGTCAAACACGTGTTCTTCTGGAAATTCACAGTTCAAGGGAGAGTCGGCAGGTATCGGATGCTCAGCGAGGATGTCGGCAATGGCCTGGCCTTTCACTGCCTTGAAAGGACGATAAGTTATCGAGAACTCCATCAAGAGGAGGGCCCATTTAGCGAGCCATCCTGTTAATACGGCCATCGACATCAAATACTTGAAAGGATCCACCTTCGATATGAGATGGACCTCATGTGCCAACGCGTTGTGTCTGAGCTTCGTTATCGCGAAGATCAATGCCAGGCAGTGTTTTTCAATGGGAGAGTAATTGCTTTCTGCCCCCTGTTCATATCATAATTTTGCATTATTGTCACGACCCGAAAGTACGGAACGCGACTGGCACTTAGATTACGAGACGTCTAAAGGCGTACCGTAACCTAAGTCAGCCAAAGCCCAGAAATCTAACCCAAAATCAAAGAGAGTGAAGGAAAACCTTAAATGAAAACGGTTTTGAAATCAATTAAATTGCATAGAATCCCTTTTTAAAACATCGAGAATTCCCGAAAATTTCGGCAGAGTCTCCCATGTATTTTCTATCCCCCAAAATGGGTACAACAAGATAATAAACCTGTAATTATAAAAATAGCATCCCCAAGCGGGAGCTAGCTCTTCGCCCAAGGCGGATCACATCCACATGCAATATAATAGTAATATCAAGAAAAAGAGCATAAAAGAGATGCAAATACCAGAAAACACACGTCGGCTCAAGTGAGCTCGACCCAAAAGAACCCACAAATATACAAATCTCTCAGTCTCATCACTAGGTCGCATATACAATACAAGTGGTAGATGGAGAATACTAGATACAATGATAAAGCAAAAAGGAATAAAGTATACTCGCAACCCACCTACGGGCGATGTCGCGAGTCTGAGCAAAAGGAACTGATGACAAGATAGCCCGCCGCTACAAGACTGACGGGTCCGACCTGCAAGACACTGTGGCACAACAGGGGTGAGTTGCCAGCTCGTGAGTAAATATAACATCTACTAAGGCAATCGTAAGAATGCACGCAATGCGGAACAACATGTATGTCCATATGTGCTATGATATCTCTAGTATGCATGCACAGGTATGCAATGTCATTATTAAGTCTTTAAGTGTTTTAACTGCTAAGGTTATTGAATTCTTAACTTTAGAACATGAATATCTGTATAATAGCTAAATATCATCAAGAAATCATCTGAAAACCCGTGTCAAGCATCGACACCAAAAAGGAATCATATCTGTCTCAATATTGGGCTCCGTCAGTCCGGATCGGCCCATATCATAAATCTCACGACAACGGTCGGTATCCTCCGGATATCCGCCGCGCCAGACATCACCGGTAGGTAGTCTTCCCCTGCCAGGCTCATCGTCTACAACTCGATCTTCTTGCCCCGGGGTACCATACCGGGCCCACCATGTACCCGAGACGGTTCATCCACTCCTCGAATCGGGTCTCGAAATCCAACAGAAAACATGAAAACTCATGGTGGACGACACATACATCACGAGAAAACCGCAACTTTGTTTTGAAAATGATAAATATAAGGTTTTGTTAAATTCTTGCGGTTTTCCCCAAAAATCCAGAAATCGCAGAAAAACTGAAATCATCAAGAAAATCATAATGTCCACATGTTATATATATGACAAATGTCTATGATATCAATGTGTATGATGTAAATTTGGGCTAGAGTTCTATGTAAATATGATGATGATGCGAGATATGTGCATGCGATGCAGTTTCATATATCAAGTATGAATGCAGGTGATGATATTAAGATAAACAGGTTCTATCGTGCACGTGGCATGCCAATTACAAAGGCGTGTGTGTCACATGAATAGTGCGCGTGCAACATATGCCAATGGTAAGGTGTTCGTGTCCTACGAAATGATATCGCATAGGTAGAGATGAATGTCCATGCAATTTAACATACTGTTCGCTATAAGGGTATGCAGTGTACATGAATGGATAAGCTAACTAACAATATAATCTTGTAAAAAGTAGGGTAATCCTAACTAGGGGGGCGCCTCGCGCCATCCAGACGATTCCCCCATAGATGAATATATCTACTCACCAGAAATCCCCGCTAATCTGATCCGGCCACCGCTTTGCCTTTACGCGCCGTGTCCGATGTTTCTCCGACCGATCCTAAATTTGCACAACACCAAGTATAAGATTACATAACCCTAAACGATGCAAGTCACATTATACAAATATCGACGCTCACAAATTAATCATAGCATGCACTCGGTGCGCGGAAAAACGCACGAAAATCGCAATCCTTTCACTAAAATCGTCATTTCGGGGAAATCGACAAAACTACAACCCGACTAGACGAAACCCCGCGTTCGCGCATTCTAATAATCCTATACGAAGCTAACAATATTGCTAACCTAACGCAAATTGAACGCATTCTATTTTCTACAAAAATCTAGTAAGCGAAGTTCTAGCCGATTTGATACAAACATTGAAATTTGTCGATTTAGCAAGCATATAATTTCACCATTAACCATTCTAATCAATTAGATAACCATCCCTAACATAATTCAACCATTATGCTACAAACCCTAATTTTTAAAAATCAAAACCTTCTCTTGATTTTTCATGAACAAGGATTTACACTAAATTAATACTTAGAATTTCAATTCTAGCATAATTAAACCACAAGTTAACAAAAGGATTAAAATTTTTACCTCTCAAGATTGAACCCTAGCTTGATCAAGTCTCCAAGAAGCCTCCTTTCATCATGTTTTTGAACAAATTTGGGTTGAAGAGAGAAGGGATTAGGGTTAGGCTTTGAATGGAGGTGGAAATTTGTGAATTTAAATGGATTTTTAGCAAGAAAAGAAGCAAGATGAAGTGATGAAGTGGGGAAAATCTGCAGGAAGAGGGGTCGGCTGCAGGTATGAGGAGGGAGTTTGGGAAATTTGGAGAAGATTCTAGGTCTAAAACACCCCCACATTATCATTTAATGCTTTCATGTCAACCTTTTCTCAAAAAAACCCATTTTTACCTCATTTTTTCACAAATTTTCCCACCCTAAAACCAAAAGTTTGCAAGACATGATATAATTTTATTAACACCATATTTTAGCTTATAAAGACTCCTAATTAAGAAATTTACCTAATTAAATTTGTATTTATCCCTAATTAAATGTATTTAAAAAGGCTTAAAATAATAAAAAAATTAATTAATTACGAATTTTTTTTTATTTAACTAGATAATTATAAGTGACATTTTAGTGACAAAATTATAGTAATATCTTATCTAAATTTTGTATAATTAGGTCTACAATGAAAAATATCAATTTTGACTTTTTACGGAAAAAGCCGAAAAATTTGCCGATTACCGAAAAACTGCCTAAACGATTTTCGAAGGGTTACAATCTTCCCCCCCTTAAAGAAATTCGGTCCCCGAATTTAGAATTTAACTACGCGTACCTTCAAAAAGATGGGGATATCTCTTCCTCATCTCGACCTCGGTTTCCCAGGTGACCTCCTCGCTGTTCGGGCCACGCCAAAGAACCTTGACAGACGGTATGACCTTCGACCTCAATTTCTTCACCTGCCGATCCAAGATGACAACCGGCTGCTCGGTGAAAGAAAGATCACGCTCTAACTGGATCGTCTGGTGCTGAATCGCCTGGGAAGGATTATGAAGGTACTTGCGGAGCATCGAGACATGGAATACGGGGTGAACATCGGGGAAGCTGGGCGGAAGAGCTAACCGATAAGCGACTGGACCAACACGCTCTAGGATCTCGAAAGGACCAACATATCTAGGACTCAGTTTCCCTTTCCGCCCAAATCTCATCACACCCTTCATCGGAGAGACCTTCAGGAAAACATGATCGCCAACAGCGAACTCGAGTCGGCGACGACGCCTGTCAGCATATGATTTCTGCCTGCTCTGTGCCGCTCTCATCCTGTCCCGAATCAGCTGTATCTTCTCGGTCGTCTCCTGTACGATCTGCGGCCCTAAAATACTGCTCTCCCTGAGCTCTGTCCAACATACCGGCGATCGACATCTCCTCCTATATAAAGCCTCGAAAGGTGCCATCTGAATCGTCTCCTGGAAGCTATTATTGTAGGAAAACTCGATCAAAGGCAAATGACGATCCCAGCTACCACCGAAATCCAAAACACAAGCTCTGAGCATGTCCTCAAGAGTCTGAATCGTACGCTCCGACTGACCGTCAGTCTGAGGATGAAAGGCTGTGCTAAAACTCAATCGGGTGCCCAAAGCTTCCTGGAGTTTCTGCCACAATCGGCTGGTAAACTGGGTGCCACGGTCGGACACGATGCAAGTCAGAACACCATGCAGTCGCACAATCTCATCAATATAAACCTGGGCGTACTGAGAAAATCCAAAAGTGGTCTTCACTGGCAGAAAGTGAGCCGCTTTCGTCAGTCGATCCACAATCACCCAGATAGAGTCGTACCCTCGACTGGTCCTGGGTAGACCCACCACGAAGTCTATGGAGACCTGCTCCCACTTCCACTCAGGGATGGGCAAAGGCTGTAACTCGCCGGCTGGCCTCTGGTGCTCGGCCTTGACTTGCTGACAAGTCAGGCATCTCGACACAAAGTCTGTAATATCCTTCTTCATCCCGTCCCACCAGTAAACCTCTCTCAAGTCACGGTACATCTTGGTGGAACCTGGATGAACACTGTATACGGATCTATGTGCCTCCTCGAGAATATCACGCCTCAGTCCCTCTGAATCTGGCACACACAGTCGAGTCCCAAATCGAAGTATCCCCTGATCATCAATCACGAACTCAGAAACTCTGCCCTGCCGAATCTGCTCAATGATCTCTAATGTACGGGCATCGCCGGACTGTGCCTCGTGGATACGGTCAAGTAACTGTGGGCGTGCTCTGAAATGGGCTAGCTGTCCCCCTGTAGGAGTGAACTCGAACTGCACTCTGCTATCACATAAAACCTGCCAATCCGCCGTCGACTGCATCTGTACTGCGCTCAAACAAGATAAGCTACCTCCGGGCCTCCTACTCAAAGCATCTGCCACCACATTCGCCTTGCCCGGATGGTATAAAATCTCGCAGTCATAATCCTTCACCAACTCCATCCAACGGCGCTGTCTCAGGTTCAGGTCTCGCTGCTGGAAGTTATACTTCAAACTCTTGTGGTCAGTGAATATCTGGCACGACTCACCGTATAGGTAATGTCTCTAGATCTTGAGTGCAAACACCACTGCAGCCATCTCTAAATCATGGGTGGGGTAGTTCTGCTCGTGTTTCCTCAGCTGCCGAGAAGCATACGCGATAACTCTGTCGTGCTGCATCAATACACATCCCAGCCCCACTCTAGAAGCATCACAATATACCACGAACCCGCCTGATCCTGAAGGCAATGCTAACACTGGTGCAGTAGTCAGACGAGTCTTCAACTGCTGGAAGCTATCCTCACATGCCTGGGTCCAATCAAAAGGAACCCCCTTCCGGGTCAACCCGGTCAAAGGTGCAGCAATGCGGGAGAAATCCTGGACGAAACGTCGATAATAGCCGGCCAGACCTAGAAAGCTGCGAACCTCTGTAACTGATACTGGTCTAGGCCAACGCTGAACTGCCTCGATCTTCTTCGGGTCCACGCAAATACCATCTCTCGTCACCACATGACCCAAGAAGTCGACACTGTCTAACCAGAATGCGCACTTGGAGAATTTGGCGAACAGCTGATGCTCCCTCAAAGTCTGCAATGTGATACGTAAGTGCTTCTCATGCTCCTCCCGGCTCCGAGAATAAACCAAGATGTCGTCAATGAACACAATGATGAACTGGTCGAGATACGGCCTGAATACACGGTTTATCAAATCCATAAATGCTGCCGGGGCATTGGTGAGCCCGAACGACATCACCAAGAACTCGTAATGACCATAACGAGTACGGAAGGCGGTCTTCGGAATATCCTCCTTCCGAACCCGCAACTGGTGATAACCTGACCGTAAATCAACCTTCGAGAAAAACCCTGCACCCTGGAGCTGATCAAATAAGTCATCAATGCGGGGTAGGGGATACCTGTTCCGCACAGTAACCCGGTTCAGCTGACGATAATCAGTGCATAAGCGCATACTTCCGTCCTTCTTCTTAACAAACAGGACGGGAGCACCCCAAGGTGACACACTCGGTCGGATGAGCCCTTTGTCCAGCAAGTCCTGTAACTGATCCTTTAGCTCTCTCAGCTCCGCCGGGGCCATCCGATAAGGAGGTATAGAGATAGGCCCCGTGCCAGGGATCAAGTCAATACAGAACTCAATCTCGCGCTCTAGTGGCAGACCAGGCAGCTCGTCAGGAAATACATCAGGAAACTCTCTCACAACAGGGACCTGGTCCAACGGAACCTCTGTGGAGCTAGTATCACAAACATAAGCTAAGAATCCCTGACACCCTTTCCTTAAGAGCTGACCAGCGCGAAAAGATGAAATCAAGCTGGGAAGGGTAGCGCTACGATCTCCCTGAATAATAAGAACCGGCTCACCAGGAAAACTGAATCTGACTGCCTTTTCACGGCAGTCCACGGATGCATAACAGGTGGCTAGCCAGTCCATACCAAGAAGAACGTCAAAGTCTAACATATCGAGGAGAATCAAATCTACTGAAGAATCTCTCTCCCCGATACGAACGGAACAAGATCGGTACACAAAACGGGCAACAAAAGACTCGCCTACCGGGGTAATAACGACAAGCGGCTGATCTAACGGACAAGACTCTCGGCCCAACCTCGGTGCAAAATACGTGGATACATAGGAATGTGTGGAGCCTGGATCAAATAATACCCGTGCATCAAAAGAACATACTGGCAGAGTACCTGTCACGACGGCATTGGATGCCTGTGCATCCTGAGGAGTCAACGCGAACACTCGGGCCTGTCCACCACTAATAGCTGGCTGTGCTCTGCCTCTACCTCTGCCTCTGCCTCTGCCTCTGCCTCTGTCGTCTCGTCCTCTCTGAACCGGACCGCCACGCCCACGGCCTGTAGAAGCATCTGGCTGGCGTGAAGCATCATCAGGAGTAGGAAGTAAAGCTCTCTGCGATGGTGGTGAAGGTGGTAAAGTCGCATGCGGGACTGTCGCCGCGCCCGGACGTCCCATGGTACAGTCTCTGACACGGTGGTACTGACTCCCACACCGAAAACATCCTGGAGACGACTGCTGGGTCTGTGGATATGAACCAAATAACTGACCTCGTCTCAATCCTCTGCCTCCACCATCTCCCGAAAATAATCTATCGCGGTGTCTGCCCATCTGCCGTTGAGCTGGCGTATCAGTACGGATCCTCTTCGGCCCAGAAATGACCGGAGTCTCAGAAATACGCTCCTCCAAAAGTAAGGCTGCATCCATCGCGGCTGCGTATGTATCAAAGTGCTGGGTGCCGATGGCAAGGAATAGCTGTGTATCAAGCCCTCGTACAAACCTCTTTATCCTCTTCTCTTCTGTGTCGACTAGGTACGGTGCATATCGAGACAACTGGGTAAACTGTATATCATACTCCGACACTGTCATCCCAGGAGTCTTGCGCAGAGACTCAAAACTGCGGGCTCGAGCATCTCGGACACTCTCCGGAAGAAAACGGGCAAGAAATGCAGCTGTAAACTCATCCCAGGTCATAGAAGGCAGACCTGCAGCTCGGCCTCTCTCTACTGAGTCGTACCATGTCTGGGCAAGACCCTCCAGACGAAAACTCGCAAACTCCACCAATCTATCCTCAGAACACCTCAACGAACGACAAATCCGAGCCATCCTATCAAGAAATGCCTGTGGGTCCTCTGTCGCATCTGTACCGGTAAAAGCTAGAGGTCTCAATCTCATGAACTCCTGTAGTGAAACAGGGATAGTCTCCGTAGTAGCAGCAGGAGTGACCATCTGTGCAGCAGGTACGATCGTGGTATGTGCGGTGGAAGGAACGTCCTCGGATCTCTGTGCCCGGCTGGACTCAACTAGAGATCCCATCATCTGCCGCAACTCTTGCATGCCGGCCTCTAATCTGGCAATACGGTCAGGATAAGGCGGATCAGTGGGACCCTGAGGGGTAGGCGTATCCTCCCGTTCGATCCTCGCCTCAGACGAGCCCGCTCGAATCTCATCCCTAGCGGCAGCCCGCTGAGCTCTCGTAGTCTTTGGCGGCATCGAAACTGGAATAAGAAACAGGATTGATAAGATCATTTCAATTGAATCAAGGAATGCAAGGAATCAAGAAAGGAAATACAAGCAATATGTCCTAAGGTCACTTAGGCGGAGTACCGTATCGTAAGTATGCTGCGGATCATACCCACGCTACGCCACTCTGCTTAAGTCACCTACTCCATCTACCAAGGTCGTCCTACACTCAAAAAGGTAAAACCTATGCTCTGATACCAACTTTGTCACAACCCGAAAGTACGGAACGCGACTGGCACTTAGATTACGAGACGTCTAAAGGCGTACCGTAACCTAAGTCAGCCAAAGCCCAGAAATCTAACCCAAAATCAAAGAGAGTGAAGGAAAACCTTAAATGAAAACGGTTTTGAAATCAATTAAATTGCATAGAATCCCTTTTTAAAACATCGAGAATTCCCGAAAATTTCGGCAGAGTCTCCCCTGTATTTTCTATCCCCCAAAATGGGTACAACAAGATAATAAACCTGTAATTATAAAAATAGCATCCCCAAGCGGGAGCTAGCTCTTCGCCCAAGGCGGATCACATCCACATGCAATATAATAGTAATATCAAGAAAAAGAGCATAAAAGAGATGCAAATACCAGAAAACACACGTCGGCTCAAGTGAGCTCGACCCAAAAGAACCCACAAATATACAAATCTCTCAGTCTCATCACTAGGTCGCATATACAATACAAGTGGTAGATGGAGAATACTAGATACAATGATAAAGCAAAAAGGAATAAAGTATACTCGCAACCCACCTACGGGCGATGTCGCGAGTCTGAGCAAAAGGAACTGATGACAAGATAGCCCGCCGCTACAAGACTGACGGGTCCGACCTGCAAGACACTGTGGCACAACGGGGGTGAGTTGCCAGCTCGTGAGTAAATATAACATCTACTAAGGCAATCGTAAGAATGCACGCAATGCGGAACAACATGTATGTCCATATGTGCTATGATATCTCTAGTATGCATGCACAGGTATGCAATGTCATTATTAAGTCTTTAAGTGTTTTAACTGCTAAGGTTATTGAATTCTTAACTTTAGAACATGAATATCTGTATAATAGCTAAATATCATCAAGAAATCATCTGAAAACCGGTGTCAAGCATCGACACCAAAAAGGAATCATATCTGTCTCAATATCGGGCTCCGTCAGTCCGGATCGGCCCATATCATAAATCTCACGACAACGGTCGGTATCCTCTGGATATCCTCCGCGCCAGACATCACCGGTAGGTAGTCTTCCCCTGCCAGGCTCATCGTCTACAACTCGATCTTCTTGTCCCGGGGTATCATACCGGGCCCACCATGTACCCGAGACGGTTCATCCACTCCTCGAATCGGGTCTCGAAATCCAACAGAAAACATGAAAACTCATGGTGGACGACACATACATCACGAGAAAACCGCAACTTTGTTTTGAAAATGATAAATATAAGGTTTTGTTAAATTCTTGCGGTTTTCCCCAAAAATCCAGAAATCGCAGAAAAACTGAAATCATCAAGAAAATCATAATGTCCACATGTTATATATATGACAAATGTCTATGATATCAATGTGTATGATGTAAATTTAGGCTAGAGTTCTATGTAAATATGATGATGATGCGAGATATGTGCATGCGATGCAGTTTCATATATCAAGTATGAATGCAGGTGATGATATTAAGATAAACAGGTTCTATCGTGCACGTGGCATGCCAATTACAAAGGCGTGTGTGTCACATGAATAGTGCGCGTGCAACATATGCCAATGGTAAGGTGTTCGTGTCCTACGAAATGATATCGCATAGGTAGAGATGAATGTCCATGCAATTTAACATACTGTTCGCTATAAGGGTATGCAGTGTACATGAATGGATAAGCTAACTAACAATATAATCTTGTAAAAAGTAGGGTAATCCTAACTAGGGGGGGCGCCTCGCGCCATCCAGACGATTCCCCCATAGATGAATATATCTACTCACCAGAAATCCCCGCTAATCTGATCCGGCCACCGCTTTGCCTTTACGCGCCGTGTCCGATGTTTCTCCGACCGATCCTAAATTTGCACAACACCAAGTATAAGATTACATAACCCTAAACGATGCAAGTCACATTATACAAATATCGACGCTCACAAATTAATCATAGCATGCACTCGGTGCGCGGAAAAACGCACGAAAATCGCAATCCTTTCACTAAAATCGTCATTTCGGGGAAATCGACAAAACTACAACCCGACTAGACGAAACCCCGCGTTCGCGCATTCTAATAATTCTATACGAAGCTAACAATATTGCTAACCTAACGCAAATTGAACGCATTCTATTTTCTACAAAAATCTAGTAAGCGAAGTTCTAGCCGATTTGATACAAACATTGAAATTTGTCGATTTAGCAAGCATATAATTTCACCATTAACCATTCTAATCAATTAGATAACCATCCCTAACATAATTCAACCATTATGCTACAAACCCTAATTTTTAAAAAGCAAAACCTTCTCTTGATTTTTCATGAACAAGGATTTACACTAAATTAATACTTAGAATTTCAATTCTAGCATAATTAAACCACAAGTTAACAAAAGGATTAAAATTTTCACCTCTCAAGATTGAACCCTAGCTTGATCAAGTCTCCAAGAAGCCTCCTTTCATCATATTTTTGAACAAATTTGGGTTGAAGAGAGAAGGGATTAGGGTTAGGCTTTGAATGGAGGTGGAAATTTGTGAATTTAAATGGATTTTTAGCAAGAAAAGAAGCAAGATGAAGTGATGAAGTGGGGAAAATCTGCAGGAAGAGGGGTCGGCTGCAGGTATGAGGAGGGAGTTTGGGAAATTTGGAGAAGATTCTAGGTCTAAAACACCCCCACATTATCATTTAATGCTTTCATGTCAACCTTTTTTCAAAAAAACCCATTTTTACCTCATTTTTTCACAAATTTTCCCACCCTAAAACCAAAAGTTTGCAAGACATGATATAATTTTATTAACACCATATTTTAGCTTATAAAGACTCCTAATTAAGAAATTTACCTAATTAAATTTGTATTTATCCCTAATTAAATGTATTTAAAAAGGCTTAAAATAATAAAAAAATTAATTAATTACGAATTTTTTTTTTATTTAACTAGATAATTATAAGTGACATTTTAGTGACAAAATTATAGTAATATCTTATCTAAATTTTGTATAATTAGGTCTACAATGGAAAATATCAATTTTGACTTTTTACGGAAAAAACCGAAAAATTTGCCGATTACCGAAAAACTGCCTAAACGATTTTCGAAGGGTTACAATTATTATATTCCCCATTCTTATTCATTTTACAAATAAACAGGTGCTTTTGATCCATGTCTGCTATATAGTTGCAGGTTATAGGTTCTCGGAACAAAACAGTGAAAATGATGAAAAGACGATACAAAAGTGAGACTGCGACCAACAAATGGAAAGATCTTGATCATGCCTACAATTTGAAGACTAAACGAAGATCAGTGGACAATTTCACAAAGAACAAAGGCAGATCAAGGTTCAAGACTTCGACACGACGCAAGCGGTAAAATCCACGACATTATTCACTGTGAAAATCTGGAAGAAAACTAGAGGACAATCTGAGAAACCAAGTGAAGAAACAAGTAGGAAAATGCAACAGGAAGAAAACCAGAAAATTGCAGCCAACAATCCCTCCACATGGACGCGGAACCGCGGCCAGACGTGGGTTTTGGCCGCAGATCCGCGGCCATAAGGAGCCCGTGTCGGTGCAAGTTCGCGTCGGTGCGGCGGTGCGTTGACTAGTCTTCTTTAGGGTATATTTGTAAATGCAGATGTGAGTCGATTGTAACCCTAGGGTTTCTATGCTCTATAAATAGAAATCCTAAACCTCTTTTGGAGGTATGTCTCTTCTTGTGCCTCAATGTATTTATCAAAATTCAGAATTCAATTCCTGTAAATGATTGAAGAGAGCATCAAATAAAAATTAGAGTAAGTTTTCTTTTTATTGCCCTAGTTAATTTTCTTTCTGCCCTTGGTAATTTTATTATCCGCCTTAGTATAATTTTTATTATCTGTCCTAGTTAATTAGTTTAGAACATGTTTTTCAATTTCTTAATTAGTGAGTAATTCCTCACTTGTTAGGGTTAGGAATAGGGAAGGCTTGAGAGATGAAAATCTCTCACCCCTTTCTTGCCCATCACATATAATTAACAGGACTCCATGCATACATACACACACCGTTTCCGACGGCACCCTATCCTACGAGGTAGCGGTGATACTGTAGTTTAAAAGACCGGTTGCGTGTGTTTTCTATGGGGGTTAGGGTTAGAATTAAGAAAGGAAGGACAAGAATCTAGAGGAAGAAATATCGTTTCTTCCCGATGGTACTAATCCACTTTATTAATTATTACCATAACACCTAATAGATCTTAATTAGGGCATTGAAAGCGGTGAGGAATATTGACTTTCCAAACTTAACCTAAACCTAACCCTAGCAAGATTTTAATCCTAGTCTAGATCAACTTAGTTTTTAGATTTAATCAATCCGACAACAATCGGAATTAACTCGTTAGAACAAATTGAGAATACACAAAATCCCTGTGAACCGACCCGTACACACCAGCTAGCTACCAAGCGACGCCGTTCTTGATTGCGGTTAACAGATACTTTTGATTCATCTTTTAAAAGCGCAAGCACGCTAAAATCATCTTTCAATCAAATGGCGCCGTTGCTGGGGATGGCGTAGTTATTTTCTTTTTGTAATTTCGGGTTAATATAAAATTGAAAAATCATAAAAACTGAAATATATATATATATATATATATATAATTTATCATCTTGTTATTCTGTGAAGGGTATTTTCGTTTGAATTGTGCAGGATCGATGAACAAATTCAGATCTGGAAAAATCCAGAGATCAAAACAGAAAACCCTAGATCTGAACAACAAAGAAAAGTCAAACCAGAGGAGCAGAAAATTTCTAGAGGCTTGAACCACATATCCCACCGCGGAACCGCTGCGATAAGGTGCTTCTGACCGCGGAAACGTGGCTTGGTGCTGACATCAGCAGGTGGAAAAATCACTGTAAGCTCCCTTTCCCCTTCTCTGCAACCCCTGATATCTCCTCTGTAAAAATTTCTTGCAGGATTCTTTGCGCCAAAAATTTCTCCCCCTTCCAATAATTGATCTTGTGCAGAATTCTTTGCGTCGCGCTAAAAAAAATTGTTTGCAAGTGATTGTGTTACTGCTTTGCATATTTTAATTGACTTTAAGGGGCTTGAACATCAATCAGATTGGGTGGGGATTTCATTACCCTTCCCAGGACCCCAAAAATCACATAAAGCATATTGCATTGACCATTCAAGTTAATTAAAAAAGATCAGACTCAGCCCTAAGGACTTCGCGCTCAATAGGACAAAGGAATAGTTGTAGGTATCTACCGTTGATCCTAACCTGACTTTGTGGTGCCCAGGCTAGACAGGTAGTGAAAGATAACTTTAAAAGGCCCGTCTCACGGTAATTCGTGAGCGGATCCCTCCTTTCTCTACTTGTGCTTACCTGGCCACAATTGGCGGTGAAGAGGCGGTTTGAGGTTCTACTTCTTGCCCTTTGGAACAGTTAGGAGCTGTCTAGCTGACCTAGGTGACCCTAGATCTAGGCTTGATTATGCATTTGTGATTGATTGAACGTGTGTCTAAGCCTTTCATCGAAAATCTTTTTTGCAAAAAGCTCCACATAAAAAAAACACAAAAAGAAAAAAGGAAAAAATTTTACAAAACTTGCAACTTGTCGCTAAGAATTCCGTGCACCCCACTTGCACCCACATTCTTTTTCTTCTCCTTTCTTACATCATGGGTACCCCACCTCATAAAACTCTAGCCGAACTTTGGTACCTTCATCCAAACATTGCTTCATACGCGAATTGTTTTGGTCGAATTACGGACGACCCCTCCATGCCCAAAATTTCTTTAAAAGATCGAATAGAAGCGTCTAGGAGAAACAGTTCGACTCCGCAATCCACTTTGTATCAACCATTTCAACCTTCACCATCTTCTTATATTGATACTCCTTTTTCGAGTTCTGTTGTAACTCCGAAACCCATGACTATTGCTGAACATATAGAACAATCTTGTAACCGATCTTTCACTCCTTTCAACACTTCTAGTTCTTGGGATCAACAAGTCTATTCACCTTTTTATCCAAATGTTGATTCTACTCTTGTCCAACCATTCAATTTCTACCAGTCCTACCCGACTTTCACACCTTCCCTAGACATTGCTTCTACACAACCATTTGGGAGTTTCACGTATCCAAACAATTTTGAATCTTTTACTGAAACCCCTTCACAACCCATGTCTAGTCTGGAAGAGTCGTTGGAAGCATACATTGCAGTCACAAACCGACAGATGAGGAATTTGGATGCGTCCATTGCCGCCCTTATGCAACCTAGTGACCCGGTAGCTAGTTTCCAACTAGCTCCAAAAATTCCAATGTATGATGAGGCGGTTGCACAAATTGAGAATTTGAGTGGAGAGAGTGAGCTGTGCATCCTTCCAAATCAAACCTACCGATCCTCAATTGAATCCCACAACTCCGGTTTTCAAACAAGTGTCCTAAATAATTCACCAGTTGAAGATAAAACGTATAATGAGTTGTGTGATCTTGTAGTGTTTGATTTACCTGATTGTGAAGAGCCCTTTTCGAGTGAAACCATCACCAATTCTTTTAACCTCTACACCTCCACTCTAGAACCTGAATTGATAAATATCCATGCCTTTGATGAGGTGTCTAAAAAAATTGATTTTCACTTGATTGAGGATATTGACGCCGGGAATATTTTAGATGATGAACCCGTAGATTTGACTGAAATTTTATCTCCAATTCATCATCCCGAGTTATTAAATGTTTCTCCCGAACCTCATATGCGTCTTGATTTTGATGATAATTGCATGGATGGGATAACTTTTGAGGAGAATTATGATGATAGTATTGAGGAGAGTATTGAGGATAGTATTGAGGATGAACCATTTTTATTTGATGAGTCAGATTTTCCAATTCATCCTCCTGAACCTTTAACTGTTATACTTCCTAAATCACCCCCCCTCATCCTTCCAATCGTTCCGACCACGCAAAAGATCATGCAGGAGGACTGTGAGCTTGAAAATTTCTGTTCGATCACAGCAGTTTTGACGCCACTAGTGCGTTCCTCCTAGAATCTGACACAGTTCTCACAACCGATATTGATTACGAGTGTTTCACTTTTGCGGACGATTTTGAAGACTCACCGCCCGAGTTTGAGTCCTTTAAATTTTCAGATGAGATTGTTGAACCATCAGACTCGGTTGCTTACAGTCATTTCGAACCCTTGATGGAATCCTTCGACTTCGAGACAGTTTACTTAGGCGAGAATAAGACTATCCCTAAATCACTCCCCTTCGTCCTTTCCATCGTTTCGACCGCGCAAGAATCCGTCGCGCTTCCATTTTCAATGGATGGTTTACCAAGTTCAACGTACCCATGTTTCCTCGCGAATCTTGAGGGATTTGACCCCATTTCTCGACGGGTTGATAAATTAGCACAATCCCTTTTAACACATCGGTCATCACAATTTGTTCTAATTTATTCACTCAATTTACACCCTCAAATTCGTACTACACTTCTTTCTCTTTTCCGCCATTCTTCTCCGAATATACCGAGACCATATTCCACTCTTCTTCCCATACGGTCTCGTGTGTTTCTCAACTCGTTTCTCTACACTCCATTCTTTCACCAACCCTGCCATTATCACGATAGAATTTTTGAATGGTTGGTGCTAACCTTTGGCCTGTATAAGGCCTTGTATAGTTTGATTTTTCTCCTCTCTAACTCTGAACTTTAACGCTTAAAACAGTGGAAACACTGTTTCACTTAAGTTTGGGGAGACCTTTTGTATATATATTTTGTTCTTTTAACAAAAAAAAATTGTAAATAAATAAACAGGGGAGCACCGACAATTTTGACCCTCTTGGTGTAGCCTGACAGTAAGGACACTGTCAAGTTTAAGTTTGGGGGTATGCTCGTTAAGGTTTCTTCCTTCGCATTCATATGTATATTTTTGCATTTGCATATTTATTTTAAAACCCATAAAAAATTGAAAAATTTTAAAAATTATAAAAATTGAAACATTCAATTTTGGCCATAATTGATTTAAGTTTAACAAGACGGTTAACTAGCTAGGAACAACTAGATCTTAGACTTAGTAAATTAAAAACTCTAAAAATAACCTTTCTTAAAATTTAACGGTAGAAAATATATGTCTTTGTAGTTTATTTAGAAATAGGCAAATTTCGAGTTCACTTCTTGGGCTAAGTTAAAATAAGGGAAAAGTATTGATATTTTTATTAAAGTATAAAGTTTGAAAAATAATTCCTAAGCTTAAGTCTAAATTCTGAAAATATATACCCTACAAATTGCAAAAACACGAACCTTGAAACTTGGAATAGTAGAAGAGACCTTGAAATGCTCTTGTCTAAAGTCCTTAGTATGAAGAAAAATAAAATAAAAATACAAGCGTGAATAAAGAGATAATAAAAAAAATGAACACTGGTTGTTGTGATTACTTAAGGCTGCATTAATAGAAAAAAACATTTAGCGAGGGTGCTTCATCACCTAGTGCCTTAGACCAACTGGTTTGGGAGTCACTACTAAAAGCCTTAGGGATTACAAGACTAGGAATTATGCTTTAATATGCGAACACATTTTGTAATCGGTCGTTGGTACCTCAAAAAGTATTAACGGTCGCATGAAGAATGTGTGAGCAATTTCATCCAAAAATTCACCAATTGAAAAGTACTTTGGACGATGGACAAGAGTATAATAGCTTGATTTGAATGTCCAAGTGTAGGGGTGATATACACACACACGTAGGGGTATGTGATAAGGATTTAGATAAGAGATTGTAGCATTTTGAAAATTTAGAAATAAATTAATTAATTAATTTAATAATAAAATGATAAATCACAAAGTTATTAAAAACAAATAAGTCGATTCCATATAATGTATGTAAAACAATTTAAATTAAAATTTTAGTATGCAACATAAATAATTTATAAGGGTCTTAGTGATAATTTTAGCTTCATTTTAATAAAATGTGTGCTTTATAATAAACTAAGTTGTGAGGGGTTTTTAGGTAAAGTTTAGGTTTTTGTGCAAAAGGAAAATTGTTAGGGGTGTAAATGAAAAAGGGATAGAAAGCAATTTAGCTCAGAATTTTAGTGTAGATTAAAACAAAATTTAGAGATAATGCATGCACACCTCTTACTTGCATGCACACACACACACTACCTCCTACTTGCATGAGAATGACACTCTTTAACCCTTGACACCTCCTTCTACCACCTCACCCTTCCCTCTTCTCATATATAGAATATGTTCAGATCAATTACCAAGTTTAAAATCTGAAAAAATTTCTGAAAGAAAAACAAAATTTAAGAAAACAAGAAAGAACAAGAGAAAGAAGAAGAAGGAAGCTAGATTCTAGGTTTTCTCATCATCAAGCTAGGACAAGGGGCTTAGTATCTTGGAGGGGTTATTCCAACAAATTATTGTGGGTAATATTCTTAATCACAGTAGGAAATTAAGGTTTTGTACTTAGTTTAATTTGAAATGAACAAGTTTTATAATTTCGTATTTTAAGTAAAAGATAGGCTCTGTTGAATCTGCTATTATTCAGAGAAAAATCAACTTAACAAAACAGTGCTAAAATGATGTATGTTGAACATAGAGCAAACCATAGGACCATGAACCCAGGGGATCGGTTTTGGGCCGGCGGCCAATAAGAAAATTCCGGCGTCGCCGGTTTTGTAGGATGCTAGGTGGTTTTGGATGGTTGGGTGGGTTTCTGTGTATAATTTTGACCATTTTGGTGTTATTTAATCAAGTTAGTTTCACTGCAGATAGAATCTGGAAGTTTATATCGGAAAAGATATCTAAAAACACAAAATACGACACGGTTAAAATGCATCGCGATTTAAATTCTGTAGCGATGCAGGTTAGGGTTAAAAATCCAGTAAGGTTAAATGTTTAATAGCTCGATATAGTCGTATACAATATAACTAGTACATGGGAACGGGTGTTTTTCAATTCCGTCATGTCGGAGTAGCCGTTTCCTTATATAAGTTAAATTGTGATGTTAGATTCGAATACGGGATTTTCGGAGGCGGCGGGGAAAGGGAAAGGATTGGCAATTCCTGAGTAGATTCGACGTTTTCCGGTGAGTAGACTAAACATCTACCGGGGAATTTTGTAAAGATGGCGTGTTACGCCCATGGTTTATTTAAATAAATGTTTTATTTTGTTATACTAAATTGACAATAATTTGCATTCATATTCACATGTACCTTTCTTAGTTGGTAGGACACTGCACAAGTATCGACGAGTTATGCCACGTGCACATCTTACATGTTACACACACCTTGTCGATATTATCATGTCACTTTTACACTTAGTAAGATTCTTATTAAAAATGATTCATATAATATCTTAAACACTAATAATAGTAGTAAATTGCATCATTAACATCATGATTCATTATTGGAGTATTCTATGTTGATGCAAGAGGTAATGGTATTATTGAGGATTTATGGTTTTGAGTTTTGAATACTATTATGTAAATCCAGTGATTTTCATGATTGATGTGACATGTACACCCTGAGATGTTTTATGATTTGGTTTTATTCCGAACCGAGTAGGTGGATATACGGTTACGGATTTGTAGTTTTATTCCGAACCGAGTCGGTGGATATATGGTTACGGATTTACAGTTTTATCCAGACTGAGTCGGTGGGGAATACAGTTGGATACATAGTGTACTTTGGTGATTTCAGGATCATTCGAGGAATGATGCCTGTGAGAAATGGAAGTTTTGTGTTGATGATGGACACGGGGAAATGAATTTTATTGGGAACAAATGATGAGAGTTTAGTTTTTACTATGAGATTCGTATTATAGATTCATGCTTTCCACATATAATCATACCTTATACTTGTTCACATTTCAGTTAGTATGATCGTCATTATTACATTATTAACCGTTATATGTTAGTTATATTCACTGAGTTGGAAACTCACCCCCGTTGTGCCACAGTTCCTTGCAGAGGTAGAGTGGATGGTTAGCAGCGGTGCAGATCTACTTTTTGCAGCTTTTTCACATATTTTGATAGGTGGGTTACATATGTAGTAACCTTCTCTTTTGGGTATTGTATTTTGTATATAGAAAAAAAATCTCCATCAGACCTGTATTTTAACCTAGAGTGAGAGATGGTTATGTATATTATTTGACAGTTGAGATCGTTTAGTTCTATAAATTGTTATTTCTTTTTTTATGTCTGGGATTCGTATTGGTGTCCTATATACTGAGATTTTATCTTCCGCTGTTGATACTGTTGATCCCAACTAGGGATGCAACCAAACTTAACACCTTATACTTGGTTAATATTATAACTTCATAAACTGTGATTTTTACTTAAAACTAAATTTCTATATAAAGAATTCCGCAAAAAGGATTTTGATCTTGGTTTTCGGCTTACTTGGACTGTGTGCATATCTTTAGATAATATACAATCTAAGTGCCGGTCACATCCAATTTTTAGGTCGTGATAAAGTTGGTATCAGAGCTTAGGAGTAACCTTACGGAATCGAGTAGGGAATTAAAATAGGTTGACGTGAGTCCGTGAGTTAGGATGACCTTTGGTTTGATGGAGTAGGTGAATTAGGATGAGTGCAATACCGTACGTATATTCCGCGGCATATTTACGTTACCGTACTCAGCCTAACTAACCTTAGGATGTATATCTTGATCTATTCTTCCGTTGATTCTCCGTTATTGATTATTCCTATTCATAAGCCTTATCAACTCTCGTTTCTTGTTCCAGTTGCTATAGCTACGCGGGCTGGGCGAGCCGCAGCCAGAGATGCAGCTAGGGCGAGTCCGCCTGTGACGGCGACTGGTACACCGGACGTTCCGGCGGTGCATGAGCATGTTGATCCACCTCCTCCAGATCGCATGACTAGGATAGAGGAGGGCATGTTGGGATTATAGCGAGTGGTGGGACAGTTAACTGAGACCACTGGCAGGATCCGGCACCGACCGTGGCAGAGTCCGAGGTACAGCCTACGCAAACGGTAGCACTTGTAGATACGAGAGTGATGGAGGTATCGCTTTCGGAGTTTATGAGATTGAGACCTCCGGTTTTTATAGGGACCGATGTAGCGGGAGATCCTCAGTCCTTTCTTGATAGGATGGCGAGGATTGGCAGATCATTGCGATATTCTGATGCGAGGTCAGTTGAGCTGACTAGCTTTCGTTTGGAGGGACTTGCACAGGAGTGGTGTGAGTCGATGGAGAGAGGGCGAGCTACGGGTCTTCCTCCGATGTCGTGGACCGAGTTTTCCGCGGTCTTTCTTGCTAGATTTCTTCCCCAGAGTGTGAGGGACGCTAGAGCTAGCAGTTTTGAAGCGTTGCGGAAATCGACGAGTATGTCAGTGGCAGATTATGATTTACGATTCACACAGTTGTCGCGATACGCTCAATACTTAGTACCTACGGAGGAACTTAGTGTGAAAAGGTTCCTAAGGAGTCTGGACACGCAATTGTATTTAGCTATAGGCTCCCAGCATTTTGATACGTATGCGCAGGCCATGGATGCAGCAATACGAGTAGAGGAGCAGTTGAGAGAGGCAGTGGTTGATCCGGAGCCAAAGAGGAGTAGGCCGACCGGGCCACTGGCTAGATAGTTTGGCGGAGGTAGAGGAAGATATACTCCACGCCGCAGTTTCGGACGAGTTTGGACTCAGGGCCAAATGTTCAGTTCATACCCCGATGATCAGGAGACCCTACTTACATGTTATAATTGCGGGCGTCCAGGGCATACGGCTAGAGGGTGTACACGTTATAGCGGGACTGTTACTCCACAGGTTGCTTTACCCTTTCCACCTTCTACGCCGATGGCTTTACTTCCTCCCCCAGTTGGCGCTACACGCCAGGCAGTTGCACCACGAGGTCGAGGCTTTACGGGACATTCTTAGAGAGGTCGAGGAGATAGAGGTAGAGGACGACAGGATGAGGGTAGGGGCCAGGCACGGGTATTTGCGCTGACTCCACAAGATGCCCAGGCATCAAATGCAGTCGTGGCAGGTACTCTTACAATATGTTTGTTAGAGGCACATGTTTTATTTGATCTCGGTTCTACACATTCTTATGTATCTTCACGATTTGCACTTTCTTTGGGGAAAGAGTCATCGATATTAGAGTTACCATTGGTAGTGATTACCCCGGTAGGAGATTCTTTTATAGCTATGCACGTATTCAGGTCATGTTCTGTGCGTATTGGTGATAGAGATTCGCTAGTTGATCTGATTCTCCTGAATATGTTAGATTTTGATATACTTCTTGGTATGGATTGGTTGGCCGCTTGTCATGCCTATGTAGATTGCCGGGGGAAGGCGGTTAGATTTTGTTTTCCAGGTGAACCGGTTTTTATTGTGCAGGGGGACTGTAATATTACTCCTGCCAACATGATTTCTGCTTTTTGTGCGGGACGACTCTTGAAGAAGGGTTGTCATGGGTTCTTGGCGTTTGTTCAGGACTTAGGAGTCGCTGAGATTCCATTGGACCAGGTTCTGATCGCACGAGAATTTCCAGAGGTATTTCCTGCTGAGTTACCAGGATTGCCACCCGATCGTGACATTGAATTTTGCATCGACTTGATTCCAGGTGCGGGGCCTATTTCTATACCACCCTATCGTATGGCACCGACGGAGTTGAAGGAAATCAAAAGCCAGTTGCAAGAGTTGTTAGATAGAGGGCTTGTTCGTCCCAGTGTATCACCGTGGGGAGCTCATGTCTTATTTGTAAAGAAGAAGGACGGTAGTATGAGACTGTGCATCGACTACCGACAGCTGAATCGCGTCACTGTGTGAAACAGGTATCCACTACCACGTAGATGACTTATTCGATCAGTTGCAGGGAGCTGGTTACTTCTCGAAGATTGATTTGCGGTCGGGGTATCACCAGTAGAAGGTTCGGAATGACGATATTCCGAAGACTGCGTTTCGCACAAGATATGGGCACTATGAATTTCTGGTGATGTCGTTCGGACTCACCAACGCCCCGGCAGCTTTTATGGATATGATGAACCGTATCTTCAGACCCTTCATTGATCAGTTTATTATCGTATTCATAGATGATATTCTTGTTTATTCTCGGAGTCGGGAGGAGCACGAGCAGCATTTGCGTATTACGTTGCAGACCTTGAAGGAGCATCAGCTGTTGCAAAATTCTCCAAATGCGCGTTTTGGCTGGATAGTGTAGAATTCTTGGGACACGTAGTTACTAGAGCTGGGATATGTGTGGATCCGAAGAAGATTGAAGCGGTACAACACTGGCCCAGACCTGTGTCAGTTACAGAGGTTCGGTGTTTCTTAGGTCTGGCAGGTTATTACCGACGCTTCGTGCAGGATTTTTCACGGATAGTTGCACCTTTGACCGGATTGACTAGGAAGGAGGTTCCATTTCAGTGGACAGTTGCATGTGAGCAGAGTTTCCAGCAGTTGAAGACACGCTTGACGACTGCACCAGTCTTATCTTTACCTTCAGGGTCAGGCGGTTTCGTTGTGTATTGTGATGCAACTCGAGTGGGGTTAGGCTGTGTGTTGATGCAGCACGGCAGGGTTGTAGCTTATACTTCTCGACAGTTGAAGAGGCACGAACAAAACTACCCCACTCGTGATCTAGAGATGGCTTCTGTGGTATTCGCATTGAATATTTGGAGACATTACTTGTATGGAGAGTCGTGCCAAATCTTCACAGATCATAAGCGCTTAAAGTATATTTTTCAGCAGAAGGATCTGAACCTAAGGCAGCGTGGATTGATAGAACTGGTGAAAGATTACGATTGTGAGATCTTGTATCATCCAGGCAAGGCAAATGTTGTAGCAGATGCTTTGAGTCGAAGACCTAGAGGTAGCTTATCTCATTTGCGCACCTTGCAGAGACAATCTTCTACAGACTAGCAGATTTTATGTGATAGCCGTATACAGTTTGAGTTCACCCCAACAGGAGGACAGCTAGCACATGTTCGCATCCGACCTCAGTTATTGGATCGTATTCGAGAGACACAACCCACAGATGCTCGTTTATTGGAGCTTATGGAGCAGGTTAGGCAGGGCAGGGAGACGGAGTTTGTGATTGATGATCATGGAGTATTACGCTTTAGGACTCGTCTCTGTGTACCAGACTCAGATAGGTTGAGGCGTGAGATCTTAGAGGAGGCCCATAGATCAGCATACAGTATTCATCCTGGTTCCACCAAGATGTATCATGACCTGAAGGATGTTTACTGGTGGGAAGGAATGAAGAGGGATGTTACGGAGTTCGTTTCAAGATGCTTGACTTGTCAGCAAGTCAAGGCAGAATACCAGAGGCCAGCCGGAGAGTTGTAGCCCTTACCCATTCCAGAGTGGAAATGGGAACAGATTTCTATGGATTTCATGGTGGGTCTACCCAGGACTAGCAGAGGGTATGATTCCATTTGGGTGATTGTAGATAGATTGACAAAGGCAGCTCATTTTCTTCCAGTGAAGACGACGTATAGTTTTGCACAGTATGCTCAGATTTATATCGATGAGATTGTACGTCTGCATGGAGTTCCGACGTGCATAGTTTCAGATAGGGGTACCCGGTTTACTAGCAGGCTATGGCAAAAACTTCAAGAAGCTCTGGGTATACGGTTGAGTTTTAGTACAGCTTTTCACCCACAGACAGATGGTCAGTCGGAGCGGACCATTCAAACACTAGAGGATATGCTTCGGGCTTGTAGCCTTGATTTCGGTGGTAGTTGGGATCGTCACTTACCTTTGATAGAATTCTCGTACAACAACAGTTTTCAGGAGACGATCCAGATGGCACCCTTTGAAGTTTTGTATGGGAGGAAATGTCGATCACCCGTTTGCTGGACGGAACTGAGCGAGAGTTGCATCTTGGGACCGCAGATAGTACAGGGGACTACAAAGAAGATTCAATTGATACGGGATAGAATGAAGGCGGCCCAATGCAGACAGAAATCGTATGCAGATCGACGACGTCGTAGACTCGAGTTTGGAGTGGGAGATCATGTGTTCCTTCGTGTATCTCCGATGAAAGGTGTGATGCGTTTCGGGAAAAAGGGGAAGCTCACCCCCAGATATGTCGGACCATACGAGATTCTGGAGAGAGTGGGTGTTGTAGCTTATCGTTTAGCACTTCCACCGAGTTTTCCCGACGTGCATCCGGTGTTCCACGTTTCGATACTTCGCAAGTATCTTCACGATCCTTCTCACGCGATCCAGCATCAGACCTTACAGCTTGAGCCGGATTTATCCTACACAACGCAGCCAGTCGCTATTCTTGACAAGCAGGCAAAGAGACTATGATCGAGGGTACTTCTATCTGTAAAGGTTCTTTGGCAAGGAAAGAATCGCGAGGAGATTACTTGGGAGATCGAGGATGCGATGCGGAAGAAATTTCCACATTTTTTGAAGGTATATCTAGATAAATTTTAAAATTCGGGGACCGAATTTTCTTAAGGGGGAAATATTGTAGCATTTTGAAAATTTAGAAATAAATAAATTAATTAATTTAAAAATAAAATG
The DNA here is from genome assembly GCA_030015575.1 of Agapanthus africanus. Lineage (NCBI taxonomy): Eukaryota > Viridiplantae > Streptophyta > Magnoliopsida > Asparagales > Amaryllidaceae > Agapanthus > Agapanthus africanus. The sequence continues at coordinate 886,397,361 of JASDDO010000024.1, read as the reverse complement.
ATAAATCACAAAGTTATTAAAAACAAATAAGTCAATTCCATATGATGTATGTAAAACAATTTAAATTAAAATTTTAGTATGCAACATAAATAAGTTATAAGGGTTTTAGTGATAATTTTAGCTTCATTTTAATAAAATGTGTGCTTTATAATAAACTAAGTTGTGAGGGGTTTTTAGGTAAAGTTTAGGTTTTTGTGCAAAAGGAAAATTGTTAGGGGTGTAAATAAAAAAGGGATAGAAAGCATTTTAGCTCAGAATTTTAGTATAGATTAAAACAAAATTTAGAGATAATGCATGCACACCTCTTACTTGCATACACACACACACCCCACCTCCTACTTGCATGAGAATGGCACTCTTTAACTCTTGACACCTCCTTCTACCACCTCACCCTTCCATCTTCTCATATATAGAATATGTTCAGATCAATTACCAAGTTTAAAATCTGAAAAAATTTCTGAAAGAAAAACAAAATTTAAGAAAACAAGAAAGAACAAGAGAAAGAAGAAGAAGAAGGAAGCTAGATTCTAGATTTTCTCATCATCAAGCTAGGACAAGGGGCTTAGTATCTTGGAGGGGTTATTCCAACAAATTATTGTGGGTAATATTCTTAATCACAGTACGAAATTAAGGTTCTGTACTTGGCTTAATTTGAAATGAACAAGTTCTATAATTTCGTATTTTAAGTAAAAGATAGGCTCTGTTGAATCTGCTATTATTCAGAGAAAAATCAACTTAACAAAACAGTGCTAAAATGGTGTATGTTGAACATAGAGCAAACCATAGGACCACGAACCCAGGGATCGGTTTTGGGCCGGCGGCCAATAAGAAAATTCCGGCGTCGCCGGTTTTGTAGGATGCTAGGTGGTTTTGGATGGTTGGGTGGGTTTCTGTGTATAATTTTGGCCATTTTGGTGTTATTTAATCAAGTTAGTTTCACTGCAGATAGAATCTGGAAGTTTATATCGGAAAAGATATCTAAAAACACAAAATACGACACGGTTAAAACGCATCGCGATTTAAATTCTGTAGCGATGCAGGTTAGGGTTAAAAATCCAGTAAGGTTAAGTGTTTAATAGCTCGATATAGTCGTATACAATATAACTAGTACGTGGGAACGGGTGTTTTTCAATTCCGTCATATCGGAGTAGCCGTTTTCTTATATAAGTTAAATTGTGATGTTAGATTCGAATACGAGATTTTCGGAGGCAGTGAGGAAAGGGAAAGGATTGGCAATTCCTGAGTAGATTTGACGTTTTCTTGTGAGTAGACTAAACATCTACCGGGGAATTTTTTAAATATGGCGTGTTACGCCCGTGGTTTATTTAAATAAATGTTTTATTTTGTTATACTAAATTGACAATAATTTGCATTCATATTCACATGTACCTTTCTTAGTTGGTAGGACACTGCACAAGTATCGACAAGTTATGCCACGTGCACATTTTACATGTTACACACACCTCGTCGATATTACCATGTCACTTTTACACTTAGTAAGATTCTTATTAAAAATGATTCATATCATATCTTAAACACTAATAATAGTAGTAAATTGCATCATTAACATCATGATTTATTATTGGAGTATTCTATGTTGATGCAAGAGGTAATGGTATTATTGAGGATCTATGGTTTTGAGTTTTGAATGCTATTACATAAATCCAGTGATTTTCATGATTGATGTGACATGTACACCCTGAGATGTTTTATGATTTAGTTTTATTCCGAACCGAGTCGGTGGATATACGGTTACGGATTTGTAGTTTTATTCCCAACTGAGTCGGTGGATATACGGTTACGGATTTACAGTTTTATCCAGACTGAGTCGGTAGGGAATACAGTTGGATACATAGTGTACTTTGTTGATTTCAGGATCATTCGAGGAATGATGCCTGTGAGAAATGGAAGTTTTGTGTCGATGATGGACACGGGGAAATGAATTTTATTGGGAACAAATGATGAGATTTTAGTTTTGACTATGAGATTCGTATTATAGATTCATGCTTTCCACATATAATCATACCTTATACTTGTTCACATTTCAGTTAGTATGATCGTCATAATTACATTATTAACCGTTATATATTAGTTATATTCACTGAGTTGGCAACTCACCCCGTTGTGCCACAGTTCCTTGCAGGGGTAGAGTGGACGGTTAGCAGCGGTGCAGATCTACTTTTTGCAGCTTTTTCACATATTTTGATAGGTGGGTTACATATACAATAACCTTATCTTTTGGGTATTGTATTTTGTATATAGAAAAAAATCTCCATCAGATCTGTATTTTGACCTAGAGTGAGAGATGGTTATGTATATTATTTGACAGTTGAGATCGTTTGGTTTTATAAATTGTTATTTCTTTTCTTATGTCTGGGATTCGTATTGGTGTCCTATATACTGAGATTTTATCTTCCGCTGTTGATCCCAGCTAGGGATGCAACCAAACTTAACACCTTATACTTGGTTAATATTATAACTTCATAAACTGTGATTTTTACTTAAAACTAAATTTCTATATAAAGAATTCCGCAAAAAGGATTTTGATCTTGGTTTTCGGCTTACTTGGATTGTGTGCATATCTTTAGATATTATACAATCTAAGTGCCGGTCACATCCAAACTTTGGGTCGTGACAGAGATAAGAATGAAGAATAGGACTTATATTTTTAATAGAGATGATAAAAATTCCTAAGTTGAGATGGAACCCTAGAAGGAAAACTTAAAAGATGCCAAAAGCTAAGTAAATTCACAAGAATATATATAATCTTAAGTTAAATGATAAGGAAGCGTGAAAAATATGGTTGGATGATTTATGAGTCAAAGATAATAGAATTCCTTGTCGGAAAACCTAATTGGAGAATAAAAGTCGATGGGCCGAAGTGATAGGATTTTGTGGGTAGTATCCGATGAAAACCCTCAGAAGACAACACTCCTCCTACTAGGGACACCTAGAGATTTAACGGATTGTTGCACGAGCTCGTTGCAATCGTGTTTCCCTGCGAAAGTGAGGCTAGGTATTTTTCGAGAATAAAACTAGTTTTGCTCGAGGACGAGCAGAAGATAAGTTTGGGGGTATTTGTTCATATCATAATTTTGTATTATTATATTCCCCATTCTTATTCATTTTACAAATAAACAGGTGCTTTTGATCCATGTCTGCTACATAGTTGCAGGTTACAGGTTCTCGGAACAAAACAGTGAAAATGATGAAAAGACGATACAAAAGTGAGACTACGACCAACAAATGGAAAGATCTTGATCATGCCTACAATTTGAAGACTAAATGAAGATCAATGGACAATTTCATAAAGAACAAAAGCAGCGCAAGGTTCAAGACTTCGACACGAAGCAAGCGGTAAAGTCCACGACATTATTCACTGTGGAAATCTGAAAGAAAACTATAGGACAATCTGAGAAACCAAGTGAAGAAACAAGTAGGAAAATGCAACAGGAAGAAAACCAGAAAATTGCAGCCAACAATCCATGCACATGGTCGCGGAACTGCGGCCAAACATGGGTTTTGGCCGCGGATCCGCGGCCATAAGGAGCCCGTGTCGGTTCAAGTTCGTGTCGGTGCGGCGGTGCGTTGACTAGTCTTCTTTAGGGTATATTTGTAAATGCAGATGTGAGTCGATTGTAACCCTAGGCTTTCTATGCTCTATAAATAGAAATCCTAAACCTCTTTTGGAGGTATGCCTCTTCTTGTCCCTTAATGTATTTATCAAAATTCATAATTCAATTCCTGTAAATGATTAAAGAGAGCATCAAATAAAAATTAGAGTAAGTTTTCTTTTTATTGCCCTATTTAATTTTCTTTCTGTCCTAGGTAATTTTTATTATCCGCCTTAGTATAATTTTTATTATCTGCCCTAGTTAATTAGTTTAGAACATGTTTTTCAATTCCCTAATGAGTGAGTAATTCCTCACTTATTAGGGTTAGGAATAGGGAAGGCTTGAGAGATGAAAATCTCTCACCCCTTTCTTGCCCATCACATATAATTAATAGGACTCCATGCATACATATGTTAGTTATATGTATGCCCTAGAGGCCATTACTGTATATAGGATGTATATTGAAGTGGATGCTGGGACATATATAGGTAGGACTTTCTTGCTCGACATAATAGTACGCTATCTGGTTACTCTTTATCTTAACATGTATACTTCCCGTCTCTCTATTACATGTTGATAAAGCCCTTAAGATATGTGCTCGACTTCCAGGACTATGATGCAGATCATACTAGTGGGGCCTAGGTAGTCCATGAGTACATCCTTCAATGTTCCTAGTCGTGGGAATATCGAGACGGGGCATCGATATTCCAGAGTAGACTAGCGTATATCTTCTCGACCCATGTGATGGGCGATGGATGATCCCATATCCATTGGTGTTTGACATCAGAGATGGTATGCGGGTGCTCAGTGGAGACTGGGTACACTGAACGGACTCTCCGAGAACTCCCAGATGGTATTATACCTCACGTCAGATGGCAGTTCTCTGGTGATACTGGTACAGCTTAGTCTATTGACCCGAGATCGTCATAGAGTCTTGTGTGTCTCCAACTATACTTTGATTTCCATCCTACCACGGATTTACTGAGTCATGCAAACAGGTGGTTTTTGGGTACAGTCCCGATTCACATGGAGGCAATGAGCGATAGCAGGGGATTCGTCTCTCCCGGTATTGGGGGTTGATGTTGCGCTATGCTCGACTGGCCATAACTGGAAATCCCTGGCCAGGGTTGCACTGATTTACTGGTAAGTGTTATCAGTTGTTTCATGCTTGTTATGGACCTTACATTGGCATGACTTATCGAGATACTGGGGTCTGACGTTTACCACCCCTAGGCGAGATATGTGACATATCAGACGAACAGACCGGACTGTGCGGTAAGTGTTACTGGTTAAATTCGCAGGAGTGTGAGCAGGCTTGCTCGTTGATCTTCTGATCTCTCAATACCCGGGTGGCTATTACGTTTAGCAGACCGCTTGCGGTTTGTGGGTGATTGATATGATCACCACCTACTGCCGGCGTATTGACGAGTCTTTAGAGTCCTACACAGGGGTTTCCTGGCTCAAGCGAAACGAAATAGGAGCGCATATGAGATATGTGCGGGACTGAGAATAATACCAGTATGCGATACTGTATTCCATTCTCGCGATTTGTATCATTGGACGGTTATATGAGATATTGCCGGGTTACCGAATCAAGTGTTGATTCGATACATTGATACGCTAGATATTAGTCGGTTATATGCAATATGACCGGATCGTTAAATCAAGTGTTGATTTAATGATTTAATGTATAATTATATATTTGATATATTACTTTACATTAACTAGTATTGGTTCACTTAAGATTGATTTTCTCACTTGAATGTGCACATTGTTTATATGTGATATATGCAAGTGTACATGTTTGTATCATGCTTGATGATACATATAAGTTGTGTGTATGAGACTTAAACCAAATCAAGGTTAAATTAGGGTTTACTAATTTCCTAACAAATAACAAAAGAGGTGGACTTTGGTCAAAGTTATCAAGCTTCATGAAGCTTGAAGAAAATTTGACAAAGTCAAATCTTTTGTCATTTCCTTAGGATATTATTTAACCCAACCCTTAACCTAATACTTTGGTTAATTCTCTACATGAGTTAAGCATGAGGGCTTAACTCAACCATGGTGCCATAATTAAAAGGATAAGTTTCATTCTTTATTCATTATTCTCATCATTATTCTTTCTTCTTCTTCTTCTTCATCAAGAAGAAGAAAGCTTGCAACCTCTAATGGTGCCATGAGATTTAGAGTGAGAAATCCAAATCCAAAGTGAACCCACTTCCTATTTATTCATCCTCTACCACTTGTCATGTAGTATAGGGTGTTCTCTTCATAAAGTTGTTGACCAAGTGAAGGAATAGCTTGAGTTTGAGTCTCCCCGACGTAGATCATCTTCGGCATCGAAGTCAACGACCTAGCCCGCTCTTTTCTCTGATGAAACCAACGCTAGGGTTCGGTATCCCGATGATCGCAGCAAAGGGACGTCAACACGGAGCATTAGAAGTGTAGGACCGGATCTACAAAGGTTGTAGTTCCTTTCACTTAGTAGTAAAGTAGTTTACTAGCTTTTATTTTCGCCTTACTTCTAGTTAACGATCTTGCATAGGGTTTCTCGGCACCTAAATTTTTGAATTGGGCATGGTAGATGCCTTGTGGAACCTCTTGAGTGTGCCTAGGAATCCTATAGTGGTATCAGAGCCTAGCTAGAGCTTTAGGCGAAGTGTAGACGATGTTAGAAATCCGATCGAACCCCGAAACCCTAAACTTGACCCCTCTCTGTACATTTTCTGAAACTGTGGATTTGTGTGAATTAAAAATGCTCAGAAAATAGAGCAGGAAATTCTAAGAAACACTGTACAAAACGAAGCCCTAACTCTACTGTAGCGCCGCGGAACTGCGGCCATACCCTGCTTTTGGTGGCGGTTCTGCGGCCGTAGGTAATGGTTATGGATTCTTTTTTATACAGTACTGCCCGTATCTGTTTCCTGTTTCTTCTGGGAATTTTTAATCTATACTCAACAGTTGAGTTTTCTGGGTTGTTTTGGGGACTCGGTGTTCCGATCGGATTGTTTAACTTTGTTTATAATTTTTCCGGATAATTTAGAACATGATAAAGAGTTCGACCGGATATAAATACCCACTTTTTCCCCTGCCGGGAATTTCCAAGTGTTGGATTTTTCCGTAGTTTAAGAATATTCTAAGTAGTGCAAGTAACTCGATGGACCCTTTAGAAGACAACAAACCTTAACTCGATTATGTGACCGCCTTGAACTGCCTTTTGAACCTTAGGGTTTGGGGCAGTACGGCGTGCCACATGTGAGGCGTTGGCTTGACCCTTCTACGGTTGGACCGTTGGTACTGTGGCATGAAGTGGATGTTTTTAAACTTATTTCATATGTTGAGCTTTTCGGGAAAACTTGGGTGTTTGATTGTTCGATCGGAAAGTTTAACATTGTCTATTTATCTGGAATGTGATACAATAATTGGAATCAACAACATTTGAATGTTATAGACATAGCAGTTTAGTCTCATTTGATCGGTTGCCACGGAATTTTGATGTGATCAAAATTCCGTCGCAATCGCATAGCGTACGCGGATACTCGCCGGTAAACTTGATAGACAGCCACGCCCCATAGCCCCGACCAAATGACTGTAGGAGAACCCCATCACCAAAAGCATCTGTTCGGGTGCTCACGGCAGCGGTGTTCCGCCTTAGTGCATTTCGTCGACGGTATCGGGGGTGCGGCCGTCTACTAAAGTTTGCGACGAGCATTCGTTCTGCATGTCGGGAATCTTGTTGAATTGCCCGACTTGATATTGAAAAGTTTTTTCGATAATGAGACAAAAATGCGGGGTTTATAATTGTTAGGCATGCGATGTCTAAGGAATTCATTTGGTTAGGCATGCGATGTCTATGCAGGTTGCGGATTCCAACTGTTGTAGTTTTACACTTTCTTTTCTGCGACCATAAGTGTAATATGTGATATCGCCGGTTTCGTTGCTATATGTCAACGACAATTGGGATGGGCATATTTACTTACGTTGATGACATGTGATGTTATGTGTTGCTGGATATGTTATATTGGATCGTCGTGTTTGAATAGCTGGGGGGGTTTTATGTGAGATGAGTGTTTTTCATTTTCATTCATGTAAAAAACTTATGTGTAATATTCTTTTATTGGGGCACTTCCGGGTTGAGGATGATGCCACCATTGTATATTATTTTCTTTTCCGCATTAGGATAGACCCAAGGAGAGGAGCACAAGTAACCGGGTTCTAGGGTCCAGTGGGAGACCATCTCGAGGAGTCGAGTTCGGGTCTCCTAACTTTAGAATTGGTAAGGTTGCTTGCCGCTCTCGTAGGGGTCTAGGGGTGTGGGATTGGCTATTCATCACGACAGTGGAATCCGTGTTTTATACAGGCTCAAAATAAAACACGGACGTCCTAGTATATCCAATATTTCATATGATATTTTCTGCTGCGTTATCTGTGATGTGATCATGTGATATGTTCAGATAGATATTGTATATAGTATATATGATATATTATATAGACGTTGCTTATGTTTTACACCCGCGCTAGCCCTGCCTCGCTCTGGCGTTAGTTACCTAACCTAACGGTGCAGACGGGACATCGAGGCGAATGCGGATGGCATAAGCGTACGTTATATTTATCTGTGATGTTTAGGTGGACTTAAATGATGGGACATTCATTAATGAGATTAATGAAAGAAAATAAACATAAAAGATGTTGTGGAATCGAATTATTCAAAAACAGGTAGCTACAGTTCTTGCTTTGCATCGCGGTGTTCCTTGTAGAGCATCCTGCACCTTATTCGTTGAGGAAAGGGCCGAGATCCCTTCACTGGGAGTGACCCTTTTAGCAATAACTGGCAGATGCTACAACCCTCGGTTTGTCTTTTGATTGCTTCTATAGTTTTTTCTTTGCACAGCGGTATATATGATATGTCCTACACCTTATTCGATGAGGAAAGGGCCGACGATCCCTTCACCGGGAGTGACCCCTTTAGCAAAACTAGAAAATCCTCAAAAACACTCCATTTAAAAACCATTTGATTCTGCAACGAGATCAAGTTCGAAGCGTTAAAGGTTTTCTTAAAAACCATCCGCAACCCTCCATCATTTTAGGAAGTAGAGTACTTAGTATTCGTGCTGTGTTTGTTGACCATAGTCAAGGCACAGTGTACGGTAGCTAAGTGATGTCTTCCTACACCGCATATGATGCGATTAGATAGGACAGTCGTGTGACTTTGTTGACCTTAGTTAAGGGTCATGTGGGTGAGTCTAATTAATCACGAAATGACGGGTAGAACTTGACTAGTGCTTATGATTTGTTGACCATAGTTAAGGTCATAAGTGCTAGGGGTAAAAACCCTTATCGGGAGTTTCAAGTGTTGAAATTTGCAATGAGATTGCATACCTTCTATATGATAGTTGGATCCCGATACCCACTGCGAGTAATTGTTACTCCTGGGAGAGTTTTGCACTTTGCAATTAGCCGATCAAGTAGGTGTCTAGAAAGGTGTCAACGGGGTTACGCCCCTGGGAAAACGAGGTTTACTTTAATTAGGTCCGTGCGAAAGCGCGGGAAACCTCCCTTAAAGTACCGGCACTGGCCTGGCTGAAAGATTGGCGAACTTGTAGAGTGTAATTAATCCCGGCTAGTCTTTCCTTTTAGGGTTTGAAGGAAGATTTGATAAAAACAGTGGGAGCTATCCTGATTAGATAAAATAAATAACCAATCTAATCTTGCAAGAGCGCACGCAGAGTGTTTTCTTCTCTCTCTCTCCAGGTAGCGACCATGTCACGCCTTAATCAAGATAATAATATGGATGTATTAACCGAACCCGCTTGTTATACTGAGCTGGGGAACGTTGGTCCCGCTCCAACTTATAATTGTTATAAGACCGAGCACGAATTAGGGGAATACCAGGATTCACATGCCACCCAAACGAAGAAAGTGCATGATGATGCATCTTCTTCGGGTGTGTTCATTACAAAGAACTGTTTCTCAGTATCCTCTGCGTCCTGGGTATTTGATACCGGATCAGGATTCCAGATATGTAATCTGTTACATGGGCTACAGACAGGTAGAGAACTGAGAACGGGTGATAAGTTTCATGAGACAGAAAACGGTGCAAGTGTTGCAGCCAAATCTGTTGGTCACTGTCACCTTGTATTACCAGTACATTGATTCTGAACGAATGTTATTAGATACCGAACCTGATATACAAAATCATATCAATCTCTTTATTTATTAAAGAAGGATATAATTTTGTATTATTGAATATTGTTTTGAACATTTCAAAAGTTGATCGGTTCAGGCATGTTATCTAAAAGCATTGACGTTCTAAATCAAACTACAGTTCCTAGTATACAGAACACACACGAGAGGAAGAGTTCAGAATTGAACGATTCCTTCTTGAGGTATTGTAGACTAGATCATATCAATGTGACCCGACTAGCTTAAGTTACATTTAGATGCACATTTAAATCAGTTTAAATTTACATCTTATGAAACTTGCCAGTCATGTCACAAAAATAAGATGACCATAGCTCCGTTTACTGAAAACAGAGAAAGAGTTAGTGAACTCTTGGGACTGATACATAGTGATGTATGAAGGTCCCCGGTCTACATATGCCAGGAATAGTTCTTTGTACTTCCTTACATTCTCTGATGATCTCTCAAAATTCGGAAACATGTTCCTGTTGAAACACATGTCTGAAGCTTTTGAGAAATTCACAGAATATAAGTCAGAGGTAGAGAACCAATATAGGTATAAGTATTATGTCCCATGATGAGATCAGGGAGGAGAATACTTGTGCATAGAATTCCTGGACTATTCTAAAGGAGAATGAGATTCTCTCTCAGTGTTACTCCTCTGTATACACCACAGCACAACGGTGTATCGGGACGGAGCATCACACCCTATATGATATGGTGCGTTCTATGATGAGTACTGCTGAGTTACCTATTTCCTTTTGGGGGTTGTGCACTTGAGAAGTTGCATACCTATTGAATTGGATTCCAATCAAATCAGTGCCTACCACTCCATATGAGATATGGTATGGGAAAAGCCTATCTCTTAAGTAAGTTAAGATTTGGGATTGTCCGGCCTATGTCAAAAGCAAAATCCAGACAAGATCGAGGCAAGGTCAGTTCTGTAGAACTGGAAGGAGTTCCAGCTATACAAACTACAGCTGATGATTTGACAGAACCAAAGGATTCAATAGTCCCCGACGAACTTCAGCCTCTCCACCGATCTAGTAGGGTTCCTCATCCGCCTGAGAGATACTTCGGTTTCTCGATGACAGTGGGAGCGAGGATTGCATCATGAGATGATGACCCAACTAGTTTCGAGCAGGCCATCAAGAGTAGGGACTCTGTAAGAATGGCTGGATGCTTAGCGATCTGAGATGGAATCCATGTACACCAACAAAGTATGGACTTTGGATGCTGTATCTGAAGGGTTAAATCCCCATCAGAAGCAAGTATATCTTGAGAAGATTACTTGGTGTAGATGGAAAAGTTGAGACTTTCAAAGCTAGACTTGTTAAAGATTTTCGTCATCGACCAGGCGTGGATAATGATGAAAACTTTTCCAGTGGCTATGCTTAAGTCCATCCGGATCCTACTTGCCATTGCTACATACCATGACTACGATATCTGGTGGTTGGGTGCCATGACTGCTTTTCTAAATAATGATTTAGAAAAGAACGTCTATAAGAACATAGCCAGAGGGCTTCGTAAACAGTGGGAGCAGCGGAAACGTGTGCAAGTTGCTTTACAGATTAAAGCAGGCATCGCGGAGTTAGAACGTCTGTTTTGATATGGTAGTCAAAGAGTTTGACTTCATCAAAATGGTAGATGAACCTTGTATATACAAAAAAGGTAGTAGAGAGTAAGGTGGTCATCCACGTATTGTACGTGGAAAACATACTCTTGATAAGAAAAGAGTTTCCTATGCTACGCACGGTCAATCTCCTCTTATCACAAGGGTTCTCCATATAGGATCAAACTGATACCTCCTAAATCCTGGGTTTTGGATCTATGAGATAGATCTAAATGGATGTTAGGATTCTCACTAGGTGTAGTAAGATGGTATCAATGGATCCTGGGGAGAATCACTGGAAAGGTTCCAGGGTGATAAGGACGACTGAATGTCAGTCGCAGGCATTGTCTTTACTCTCAGTGGAGGGACGGTTGGAAGAGTTCCAAGCTGGATACCGTGGAAAACAAGACGATAAAGGCTGGTGACATCACTATCAAAGATACTACCAAAGAGGCAGTTTGGGTGTATATTGGTTCATAAGATGAACTAGGTTCCTACCATTGTGTGACAATGGAAGTGTGGCTCTGGCCCAGGAACCCCGGTCCCATCAGTGACCCAGACATATTCTGAGGCAGTATCACCTGATCATGGAGATAGATGATCTCCAGGGCGATCAAGGTTAGGAGAGTAGACTCAGAGGACAACACGGCGGATCCACTCACAAAGGCCTTTTCCTAAAGAGAGACTTTTATGGGATGATTGAGTATTAGATACTGCAACCACTGCTATAGATGGCCCTAGTGCAAGTGGGAGATTGTTAGTTATATGTATGCCCTAGAGGCCATTACTGTACATAGGATGTATATTGTAGTGGATGCTGGGACATATATATGTTGGACTTTCTTGCTCGACATGATAGTACGCTATCTGGTTACTCTTTATCTTAACATGTATACTTCCCGTCTCTCTATTACATGTTGATAAAGCCCTTAGGATATGTGCTCGACTTCCAGGACTATGATGCAGATCATACTAGTGGGGCCTGGGTAGTCCATGAGTACATCCTTCAAGGTCCCTAGTCGTGGGTGTATCGAGACGGGGCATAGATATACCAGAGTAGACTAGCGTATACCTTCTCGACCCATACAGATGGGCGATGGATGATCCCATATCCATTAGTGTTTGACATCAGAGATGATATACGGGTGCTCAGTAGAGACTGGGTACACTGGACGGACTCGCCGAGAACTCCCAGATGGTATTATACCTTACGTCAGATGGCAGTTCTCTGGTGACACTGGTACAGGTTAGTCTGTAGACCCGAGATCGTCATAGAGTCTTGTGTGTCTCCTACTGTACTTTGATTTCCACCCTACCACGGCTCTACTGAGTCGTGCAAACAGGTGGTTTTTGGGTACAGTCCCGATTCACATGGAGGCAATGAGCGATAGGAGGGGATTCGTCTCTCCCGGTATTGGGGGTTGATGTTGCGCTATGCTCGACTGGACATAACTGGAAATCCCTGGCCAGGGTTGCACTGATTTACTGGTAAGTGTTATCAGTAGTTTCATGCTTGTTATGGACCTTACACCGGCATGACTTATCGAGCTACTGGGGTCTGACGTTTACCACCCCTAGGCGAGATATGTGACATATCAGACGAACAGACCGGACTGTGCGGTAAGTGTTACTGGTTGGATTCGCAGGAGTGTGAGAAGGCTTGCTCGTTGATCTTTTGATCGCTTAATACCCGAGTGGCCGTTACGTTTAGCAGACCGCTTGCGGCTTGTGGGTGATTGGTATGATCACCACCTACTGCCGGCGTATTGACGAGTCTTTAGAGTCCTACACAGGGGTTTCTTGGCTCAAGCAAAACAAAATAGGAGCGCATATGAGATATGTGCGGGACCGAGAATAATACCAGTATGTGATACTGTATTCCATTCTCGTGATTTGTATCATTGGACGGTTATATGAAATATAGCCAGGTTACCGAATCAAGTGTTGATTCAATACATTGATACACTAGATATTAGTCGGTTATATACAATATGACCGGATCGTTAAATCAAGTGTTGATTTAATGATTTAATGTATAATTATATATTTGATATATTACTTTACATTAACTAGTATTGGTTCACTTAAGATTGATTTTCTCACTTGAATGTGCACATTGTTTATATGTGATATATGCAAGTGTACATGTTTGTATCATGCTTGATGATACATACAAGTTGTGTGTATGAGACTTAAACCAAATCAAGGTTAAATTAGGGTTTACTAATTTCCTAACAAATAACAAAAGAGGTGGACTTTGGTCAAAGTTATCAAGCTTCATGAAGCTTGAAGAAACTTTGACAAAGTCAAATCTTTTGTCATTTCCTTAGGATATTAGTTAACCCAACCCTTAACCTAATATTTTGGTTAATTCTCTACATGAGTTAAGCATGAGGGCTTAACTCAACCATGGTGCCATAATTAAAAGGATAAGTTTCATTCTTTATTCATTATTCTCATCATTATTCTTTCTTCTTCTTCTTCTTCAAGAAGAAGAAAGCTTGCTACCTCTAATGGTGCCATGAGATTTAGAGTGAGAAATCCAAATCCAAAGTGAACCCACTTCCTATTTCTTCATCCTCTACCACTTGCTATGTAGTATAGGGTGTTCTCTTCATAAAGTTATTGACCAAGTGAAGGAATAGCTTGAGTTTGAGTCTTCTCGACGTAGATCATCTTCGGCCTCGAAGTCAACGACCTAGCCCGCTCTTTTCTCCGATGAAACCAACGCTAGGGTTCGGGATCCCGATGATCACAGCGAAGGGACATCAACACGGAGCATTAGAAGTGGAGGACCGGATCTACAAAGGTTGTAGTTCCTTTCACTTAGTAGTAAAGTAGTTTACTAGCTTTTATTTTCGCCTTACCTCTAGTTAACGATCTTGCATAGGGTTTCTCGGCACCTAAATTTTTGAATTGGGCATGGTAGATACCTTGTGGAACCTCTTGAGTGTGCCTAGGAACCCTACAACATACACACACCGTTCCCTACGACACCCTATCCCACCAGGTAGTGGTGATACTGTAGTTTAAAAAACCAGTTGCGTATGTTTTCCATAGAGGTTAGGGTAAGAATTAAGAAAGGAAGGACAAGAACCTAGAGGAAGAAACATCGTTTCTTCCCGATGGTACTAATCCACTTTATTAATTATTACCATAACACCTAATAGATCTTAATTAGGGCATTGAAAGCGGTGAGGAATATTGACTTTCCAAACTTAACCTAAACCTAACCCTATCAAGATTTTAATCCTAGTGTAGATCAACTTAGTTTTTAGTGATAATCAATCCAACACCGTTTGGAATTAACTCGTTAGAACAAATTGAGAATACACAAAATCCCTGTGGACCGACCCGTACTCACCGGCTAGCTACCAAGCGACGCCGTTCTTGATTGCGGTCAACAAATATTTTTGATTCATCTTTTAAAAGCGCAAGCACACTAAAATCATCTTTCAATCACCCCCAGGAGAACTCGATTCAAATAGTAGAGGGCTCTCTCCTTTCCTTGATCGTTCTCTTGTGCCCATAATGCACCCAGAGAACCTTCGAGGGCTATTGTATATAGAACAAGAGGCTTTCCTTTAACCGGAGCGGTTAGTACTGGCAGATTCTGCAGGTATTGCTTGATCTCGTCTATCGTGCTTTGACATTTGCGATCCCAGACGAAGGGAGTCCCTTTCTTCATTAGGTGACTGTAAGGGCGGCACTTTCCTGAAAGATTAGCTATGAATCGCCGGATATACGCGAGCTTTCCTTCGAGAGACCGCAGTTGCTTGAGAGTCTTTGGCGGGGGCATTTCCATAATCGCCTTGATCTTCGACGGATCTATCTCTATGCCTCGGTGTCGTACGATGAATCCTAGTAATTTGCCCAAGAAAACTCCGAACGCGCATTTGAGAGGGTTCATCTTCAAGTTGTATTTCCGAAGGCGCTGAAACACGATCTTCAGATGTTCTAAATGTTCCTCGTATGATTTGCTTTTAACTACGAGGTCGTCGATATAGCATTCGACAATTTCATGTATGAGGTCGTCGAAAATCTTCGTCATGGCCCTCTGATAGGTGGCACCGTCATTCTTTAGACCGAATAGTATCACCTTGTAGCAGAATATGCCCAAAGGGGTCCGGAAAGTGGTATGCTTCTGGTCCTCGGGATGCATCTTTATCTGATTGTATCCTGACGAGCCGTCCATGAAGGAGAAAACTTCGTGAGTGGACGTATTATCTATCATCAGCTCGGTACCCGGTACAGAAAAATCGTCCTTCGGGCAGACTTTATTGAGATCCCGAAAGTCCACACATATGCACACCGTCCCATTTTTCTTCATCACTGGGACTATATTGGCGATCCAGTCGGGATATTGAACCTCTTGGGTAAAACCGGAGTCAATTAGTTTCTTGACCTCGGCATTGATACCCATCTCAAGCTCGAGCCGCATTCTCGTCGGTACTTGTTTGATCGGCTTGATGTCCGGAGAAATTGCCAATTTGTGCACAGCTATTTCTGGATCTAATCCGGGCATCTTGGAATACTTTCACGCAAAACAGTCTTTATACTGCATGAGCACGTCCTTTAGCGTAGCCACCTTTTCTTCGGACAATAGCTCACTGACGAATGTCGGCCGCGGGTCACTTGCCGTCCCCAAATCAATTTTCTTGGGATTATCTGCAGTAGTATGTATCCCATCTTCTAGCTCTTTTGGCGCTGGTGGAAACTCTGAGATCACCTCGTCGTCATCGTTTTCGTAGCATCGGGGGAGGTCATCCATATTCTTGGGTTCTTCTCCTGACAGCGTTATCATGTGACAAGTACGAGATCGTTTCCAAGACCGATGTTGATCTGGTTCTACTCTCGCTGCATGCACGACTTTTGGTTCATGCTTTTGCGACGGAGTTACCCTCCAACTGCTGGCTAGAGCGAACCTACCTTGCTGATACTGGTCTTCTACCCAATCTTTGAATGTGAAGCAGTCTTCGAGAGGATGTCCTATTACCCTGTGATAGGAGCAATAGTCCGGGTGAGAAACTTTGCCTGCTTGCTCAGGGTGCTTGGAATCCGGGAGTGTCATCATCTGGTGTTTCATGACAAGATCGAATATCTTCTTTGTCTTGTCTTGAGGAAAAGAGTACGCTCGACCCATCTTCTTTATAAGAGACGAATCCTGGTTGCTCGATTCTTGATCGCGTGGCTTCTTGGTCATGCTTCGTCGTTGTCGAACGCTTTTTCCGTTCTTGGGTTTATTTCTGCCTCTACGTCGGGCTTTTTCATGACGGGCTGGCGACGAAGGGCATCGTCACTTTCTACAGCCTGCTAAAGGAGGCGCTGTGTTCTAGTTTTCTCATAGATGGCCATTTCACGATTATGGTCATCTCGAACCTTTTGACCCGCTTCCCTTATAATCTTGTCCATTTGTTTTTCGAACGACGGGATTGGCATTTTCATGACAGGGGCTCATTTTGGTTCAGTATTAGCATCTTCCCACAGAGCATCTCCTTCTTCGTCAAAGTCATTTATGACGTAGCAGCCGCGGAATCGCTCTCATTCCTTGGATTGAACATATCCAAGCCCGATCGTTTCCATTCTTCCGTTGGGCAACTTTTGTTGAGTTCCGGGGACGCTCCAGATCCTGTTATAGAACTGGGCATGTCGAGCAGTCTGTTTGAAGGGTACGCCTTGGCGCTTCAATAGCCTTTTAAGCCTTCTGTATAGTATCTGGGCAGACGGATGGGTTGAAGCTTGTCAAGCGCAGAATCGGCGCCATGCCAGATTTCTTTCTCCAGGTGCGTCTTCAAGATTTGCCTTAGACGATGGATTAGCGAGTGGTGCCGCCTGAGCAAGCATCTCCTGCAGCTTTTCACGTTGCTGTTGAACTTTTGTTAAGGACCGAGTTTGAGGTCGGTGACTAGTAGAAGCTCGAACTTCGTCTTTGGAATTCACCACATAGACTATGTGAACTACCATGCCCCCAGGCTTGGGGTGTTTGGAGTTTTTGGCTTCTGGAGTTTGCTTCGGGCACTTGAGTTTTATTGGGCCTCCTTTTTTGTGAAAAGCCGCTTTGGTTTTAGAAGGATCCGCTGTATCAGGATCCGTCTTAGGGTGAGTCCCCTTCACCTGCTTCCACACCTTATATATAGATGAGAAAAGTTGTCTTAGGGAGCGAACTTGATTCTGCTCTCGTGGGATCTTCATGGGTTGTGGAGACTTCTTCAATATTGCGGTAGGAAAATTTTGTCTGACCCTTCGCAACAGTTTGAAGCTGTTCCCAGTTGGAACAACAACATTCACCACTGGGGATGAAACTGGACCATGCGGAGAACTGCCCCCAGCTCATTTTGTATGATGCCGATATCGATGTTGACCGTTTCTTACGGCCGGGATTTG
Organism: Agapanthus africanus; assembly: GCA_030015575.1. Lineage (NCBI taxonomy): Eukaryota > Viridiplantae > Streptophyta > Magnoliopsida > Asparagales > Amaryllidaceae > Agapanthus > Agapanthus africanus. Next base: position 886,379,568 of record JASDDO010000024.1, on the reverse strand, counting down.
ATTAGCCTCAGGATTTGCCGAGCCTGCCCCCTATTTTCTTTGAGAGCTTAAATATTCTGCCCCCTGCGTCGACCTTGGTCCCTGGCAGGTGTCAGTTGTTTGAGAACCGATTATATTGGCAAAGCTGCAGCTTGGGGAACTAGCCTATGGAAGACAGACTTCCACCGGGCTTCCTCCATCGGCATTGAGGCACCGAGGGTGGGAGGTGGGAGTATCGACCCAAAAAGAAGCCCGTTGATTTCTTGAAGAGCCGGATTGCAGAGATTTGATCCTACAAGTGCCTCATACTTGATTCCACCGGATATGACAGAGCCTGAGTTGCTAGGGTGGGAGCAAACGCCATTCTTCATAGAGACGAAACGCCGGCTTCAGTATCCACTCCCCTAAGGGCAACCACAAACATATACACCGCGATTATCTGATCACGGGAAAAACACGACACACGAAGTGTGGAGTGGAAAGAGAAAAAGGTCCCACCGGGCGTGCCAGAATCTGTTCCTCACCGAAACACGGAGACGCGACCGCGCGGGTCCGTCTTGCCTGAATTCGGGGCAGATGCTAATTGGTGCTATCCGTCCACCTCTCCGAAGATACCAAGTTGATTTATGACACCATATATCGAAGGTTTAAACGGATGCGGCCGACGTAGCAGACTTCATCAGATTCCCCCTCGTTGAGGGGTTTTTGATTATGGGGACGCTCTTCCCTGCAGGCGCAAGCCCCTGTAGTTAATTACGCTATCGCATCGCGGTAACCACTTTCTCCTTCTCCAGATGGTCACTTCGTGTCATGGGTGTTTGTTTTGTTTTTGGTTGCCCATGGATTGTATACGGAGACTAATTTATGTTGTCGCCCGTAGGGCGTGGATTAGTCCAAATCCGTATCTTCTTAGATTTGGGTTTGGGGGTTGGGTTTAAGGATACGTTAGCCTCATTTGAGACTAAGATCAATTTAAACGTTAGTTAAGGATACGTTAGTCTAATTTTAGACTAAGATCAACTTAACGGGATCGTTTAGATCCATCAAAAGAGCATTTGGACTCTATTGTTTAGTTTAGGGACATTGAGGTCGATTAGTTTAAGGACATTACGGTCCAATGTTAGTTTAAGGACATCTCGGTCCAATGTTAAGGACATCATAGTCCGTGAGTTTAAAGACATCACAGTAAGGGTTAAGGACATCATAGTCCGTGAGTTTAAAGACCTCACAGTCAAGGTTAAGGACATCATGGTCCGTGAGTTTAAAGACCTCACAGTCAAGGTTAAGGACATCATGGTCTGTGAGTTTAAAGACCTCACAGTCAAGGTTAAGGACATCATAGTCCGTGGGCTTAAGGACCCCACAGTCCAGGTTAAGGACATCATAGTCCGTGGGCTTAAGGACCCCACAGTCCAGGTTAAGGACATCATAGTCCATGGGATGTATGGTTGTCGGGACCCGTCACCTCTCTGAAGACGTTGAAGAATTACAACGACAAATATCAGAGGAGATCAGAGACGTGCCCTTAAACCGATGTGGGTTGAGAGACCTGTAGTGCAATTGGGACTAAGATCTTTGATTTATGAGCATATGAGCTCAATTAATCTGAATTGAGGACTTATGGCCAATTTTGGGCTAAGTCCATTCAATTATAATGTTCAACATTTGTTTTTGAGTCGTCAGATATTTGTTTGAGCCCAATCCCATTAAAAATGCTAAGCATTGGTTTGGTCTCTGACAATATTTTGTCTTTAGTTGAATGTTGTGCATTTATCATAGCTCCAGGCTTATTCAAAGAATAGTTTATGTTCTGTCCAAGCGCACATAAAAGCATGTGGCGCACTTGGCACTAGCACCAGTCGATGAGCGCGGTGCGCTATGGTTAAAGAGCTAATGCGCTTAGCACTTTGCGCCAGATATGAAGCGCTAATACGCTTAACGCTTTGCGCTAAATGTAGAGCGCTGATGCGCTATAGTTGAAGCGTTGAGGCGTTTGGCACCGGTGCCATATAATGAGTGCAAAGCGCTTTTAGTAGTGCAGCGCACACGTGAGGAGCACGTGGCGCGCTTAGCGCTGAGCGCTAACCAATGAGCGCAGTGCGCCGTGTTTGAAGCGCTATGGCACTGCAGCGCTTTGCGCTAGATGAAGAGCACTAAGGCAATTTTAAATTAGGAGCGCTAAGGCTCTTATTAGATTAGGAGCGCTAAGGCTCTTCTTAGGTTAACTTTGCGCTCTGAAGATTATCTTTTCTTTGATAAGAGATTTTGTCTCAAGATTCTAAGAACAAAGTTCTTAGTTTATAGGAGATATTTCAATCTCTTTTTGATGAAAGGCTTTACCTTTATGGATCTGTGATCCTAAGAGAATTGAATAATTCTCCCCCCTTTATAATGAGATGTTCATAATCTCTTTTGTGAAAGACAATTTGTCTTATAGATCTCTGATCTGTGAAAGAAGTAAATACTTCTTTTTATATTGAGACGATTTCGTCTTTCTATTCTTTTTTTTACCTTGAGAAGAATTGTCTTCTTTTGCCGAGAGCTTCTTCTTCTTCCTGAGATTTTCTCAAAGTTTATGGGGGGGTTCCTCTCTTTGAGACTTGAAGTCTCGGGGCCTTTATATAGGGCAAGATGGTTTGTTCAATCAGTTAAGGAGATCTTTTCTCCAATTGATTTGGGGATTTCCCCACCGTTGGATCTTTGATCCAAGGGCTTCTGATTTACAGAAAGCAATCTTCTTATTTTTAACAAGATTGGGAAATCTTTCCCCTTTACAGAATTTGTTCTGTATTTTAGTGATTTTTAATCACCATTGGACATTGATCCAACGGTGTTCCAAATTCAGGGCACAATTTTTTCTGTTTGGAAAGATTCAACAGAATTTCATTCTTGTTAATTGATGATTTAATCATATCCGTTGGATATTTGATCCAACAGTGAGGAACATTTAGTTCTAGCGATAGCGCTTATGCGCTCTGCCCATGGTGCACTACTTGGAGCGCAGCGCTCTTAGCGCTAGCACACACGTGCTTTGCTCGTGGTGCGCTACTTGGAGCGCAGCGCATCTAGCGCTAGCGCCTATGCGTTTTGCACGGGGTGCGCTAGTTGTAGCGCAGCGCTTTTATAAAAGCGCAGCTTTAATTCAAATTTTGAATTCTGAAGATAGCTTTGCTCTAATTTGGGAAACAACTGCCACTTACGCTAAACCTGCTTAGTGCATGCTCGGCTGGGCATGGGATTCTAGTGCCCATCTTGTCCGCGTTTCTGCTAGCGACTCCGAAATCGGCACTTCTTCATCTTCTTTTTCCCCTCCATCCACCACATCGACCGAGATGGATGGTTCTTCATCAGATTTTACCACCACCATCCTGCCACCACCCATAAGTGCGCAGAATCCACCTCGCATTTCTCTCCAAGAAAGATGCTACCCCGTGCGTGGATCCATTCCTACTTGTCTATCTATTCCACCAGCCAATGGGGCTAATTTTGAAATTAAACCCTACTTCATCAAACTATTGCCCAAATTTCACGGGCTTGAATCCGAAGACGCATATGTTTTCATAACCAAATTCGAAAACGTATGTGCAATGATGGGTACGTCACAATTTTCTGTGGATGCTATGAGATTACGTTTTCTCCCTTTTATCTTGTGCGATCTAGCAGAAAATGCCTTTATAACATTGCCGCACACTCTATTACCAATTAGGATGAATTCGTTATAGCATTACTTAAGAAATTTTGTCTCAATCATAAGACCGCCCGTGTTCGAAGCGAGATTAGACAGTTTAACCAACTTCCCAACGAACCATTCTGGTAATTCTTTGAATGGTTCAAGGATATTCTTCTACAATGCCCCCATCATGGAATCGATAAATGGCAACTTTGCCGCATTATATATGAGGGTGTTAATCCAACAACAAAACAAATGCTTGAAACCATTTGTCAATGTCATTTCATATCTAAAGATGAAGGTTAAACTTGGCAATTCCTGGAAGATCTCGCTGAACAAACTTTACAGTGGGAAAGCGTTAGACCGATATCGTTTAAGGGAGGTATCCATCAGCTCGACGTTTCTATCGCAGTGAAAGCTGAAATGACCGCGATACAAAAGAAACTCGACACTATAGAAAACAAAGTCTCTTCATCCTCCCTAAACTAGGTTACGCACTCCAAAACTGTGTGTGGTTGCTGTTCTGACCCATCACATTTGATGGAAGAATGTCCTTTGAGTCCACCGTTTCAAGGTCAAGAACACACTAATGCTACCTTTCGGCGACGACTTAGAAACGATCCTTATTCTTCGACATACAATCAGGGATGGAGGAATCATCCTAATTTTGCTTGGAACCAAAACCAAACTCAAACTTAAAATAAGTTTCCAAGCCAAAATAACTATCAAAGACCTCCTCCACAGCAACAGCAGCCACCACCAAAGAGTCAGCATCCCTTTCAACCGCAAACTTTTCAAAATCCGGCTAGCAATTTTGCACCCTATAATAATTCTTTCCAAACGGCCGGTACTGAACAATTCTCCGCACTCGAATGAAGCTTGGACACGTTTATTAAACATTCCTCGCAAATGACGGCTAATTTAACGTCTTCTATCCAAACGTTGGTACGAAACACCGCTTCCCACGGTGAAAGCATAAAATCGATAGAAGCACAACTTGCACAGTTAAATGCCACGATGAGTGAGAGAGAGAGGGGGAAACTTCCATCTCAACCTCTACCAAATCCTGGCCACTCACAAAGTCATAATGTGTGTGCCGTAACCACGTTAAGATCGGGAAAAGTGCTGAACAACCAAGTCGGTGAACAGGTTGATGATGAGGAATAAATTGAAACCCCGGCTTCTTCTACTTTTTCTCCTACTTCTTCTAGTCCACCACCTTCTTCCGAGCCTATTCTCCGTTTTCCCCTAGGCTAGAACTCGCAGCCCACTTTCTCGAGTCAACCTAAAACGATCCCAACTCCAATTCTGGGATCCATTCCATCCCCATAATGTTCTCTAATGTTGGACCCAACCCTTATTGATAAAGCTCCTTATCCACACAGATTAAGTGGCAACAGACCAAGTCCACAAATGGAGAAGATTATGGAAATTTTTAAGCAAGTTAACATAAATATTCTTCTCTTAAATGCTATTCAACAAGTTCCGTCTTATGCGAAAATCCTAAAGGACTTGTGCACTAGGAAAAAAAATTCAAGTGACTAAAAAAGTTTTCTTAGCGAGTAATGTGAGCACTGCGTTTACCCAACAAATACCCAAGAAACGAAAGGACTCCGGAAGTCCTATAATATCTATTTCTATTGGGGGTAAAAATATTAATCGGGCTCTACTCGATTTAGGTGCTAGTGTTAACTTACTTCCATATTCTGTCTATGAGCAATTAGGAATTGGAGAGTTAAAATCGGCACACTGCACTCTTCGGATGGCCGATCGAGCTATCACCCAACCTAGGAGTGAATGTAACAACTCTAATTTTAGTGTACAAAAACTGTTTAAAAGTTAATGTATACTTCGGGCATTTGCATTTCCTGTGAGTACTATAAGTATTTGTTTTGCTTTCTAATAGTAAGAAGGAGCTTGTAGCTCATTGGTAAGACCTTGCACTGCTGAACCAAAAACACCAGAGTTCAAATCCCATCCCCCACATTATTTTTTAATAATTTCTTTAAAATTTTTAGAAGTCCACGGGTCTACACGTGCATAACTCGTAAAAACCCCACTTCACATGTAAAACAAACTGGCCCAGGGGGTAGACAAATCGTCAAGAGACACAGGGACCCCTGACCCGGCCTGACTCGGCCGGATCGGGCCGGGGCGCGGCTGACTCGGCCAGCGCCGCCGGCCAAACTCGGCCAAATCCGAGTCGAGTCTTCTGTGAACTTGGGACTTTTGAGCTTCTTATAACCCCTAGACACTTTAAATCACCTGCACAATAACAGAGAGTCATAAAATCAATTTAAAACATTTTAATGCAATTTATTTTAATAAATTTTCTATCAAAACCTAACCCTAATCTCTCCCTATAAATACCACCCCTAAACACACACACCCACTCACAATTCTGTCCAAACTCTCAAGAAAACTCTCTAGAATTTTAGTGTGCAATTAGAGTTAGCAAAGGGTGAAGCTCTGATGAATTTCTGACGACGATCCGAGAAGCTTCCGGCGACGAAAAGACGCACCGACGCCTCCTACCACTTCATCTCCCTCTTCTCTTGACTCTAAACCCATAAGTCCCATCTCTCTCTTCTCTAATCTATTCTTAAAACTTCTTTTAATAAAACCCGATGGAAGCGGAGTTAATCCGACTTCTGATTCGGTTTTCTATAAAAATTTCAACTTTCCTTAAATACAACCATACTAAACTCTTACATCTTGACTTTTAATCAGTAATAAAACATATAGAACAAATTCCATTTCAAAAGAATATATATTTCAACTTTTATCGCACTTTTTCAGTAAAATACCATATAGTATAGTTTCGACTTTAAAACATCATTAATCTTGCTATACCTTTAGATAGATCATAAGGTAATGACCTACCTCTTCACAACACTCATATGCAATATAGCACAATACCTTTTGGGAAATACAGATTCGGGAAATACCGTTTTACACAAAACTACCTTTTACTATTAAAACCATTTTCTACAAGATTACGTATTTTTACAAATCTTTGCAAAGCGCCGCTATAACCCATTTTGGAGAACCCGTTCGGGATGGTGCGGATTATCGCACATCCTCAAGCTTAGTAGTGCGAGATGCAGACCTCCGCAAGGAGCATTCGGTCTCGAGAGATTTAAAATACAAATATCTTAAGAAAATGAGATTTCTAGAAAATAATAAATTAAAATTATTTTTATAAATATATATGTATTATCAAAATATCTATTTTTGATATAATATAAATATTCCAACTTTTTCTAAATCACAAGAATCACTTTACATTAAAATACTATGAATTCCATACAAGTTCAATATTACAATTAAATACCCTATATTATGAAATTAGGTTATTTTCACTAGAAATATCACATATATAAAATCTATATCCATGACAACTCTAAAGACGATAATTAAACACTTGGGGTGTATTTTGAAAATTATACAAAAGTATTTTTTACATATAACCCCCTCAAGTTCTATAAATTACCCTAAAGACCCTAGTAAACATAGGTTTAAGCGGGACCAATCTCTTGAGACTTAGGGAGCCGGAGAAGCGGGTGCTTGCCTATTTAAGCTAGACAACTTAACAAACGGTGTTATCAACACGGTAATCGTCTTTGAAAAAGACACAAATCCTGCCGCCCATGTGCAGCGGTTACCGATAACATTAAAACTTAATTCAGGATTTCAATTTCTCTTTTTAATTGTCTGACTCAGACTGAGTCTCATTATTATAATCTGACTTGAATATGATTCAAGTACAAACTACAATTCAACATGAATCCATGAATCCATATATTCAATCTATTCAATCTGTATTGACTGTACCGAACCATGGATATACTTCCATTTATATGATTCTCCAGTTATATCCATTTACTGATATCATGGTTTCGGCAAGTCTCCATTATACAATCTATATTACAAAACAACACAAGTTGCAATACAACACAAATAATACAATCAAGATATCGCGGGGTTTAAGGGGTAGATTGGTACGGAAGGTGTTAGAAGTGGCACGAGACTGCAAGGCTTAAGTCACCTAACCTGTATTTCCATTGCTATTGTACCGTGACATAAACGGTTCCTTGTACTCCTGTTACCCTTAGTCTCTGGCATATAGAGACTTCTCTCGTATACACTGGCATCCTTCTGTACCAAGCTACAAACAAAAGCGTTAACCATATAATACAACTTTAAAAGCTACTTCATCTCTCTGTCTATTCCATTTCTCCTTTATCTTTGGGACTTACCGAGCGATTGCTTGCTGACGACATTCCTTCTCTTTCTTCTTTGGAATGTTGTCAGGTGATCTGGATACTCAGAAGATCGAGCCCACCAGCAAGGACTTGGATCAGCTTGTCTACGACCCAGAGCTTTAGATTCATTGTACACATTTCATTACAGTATTTTTCATTTCTGTTATGCCACTGTTTAGGCATTGTTTTCATTCAGATGTATTTAATTTTCCATGCATTGTACAAAAGAATGTTAATAAATAAAGTTGCTGTTCAATTATATCTTTTGTCTCTTGTGCATTTTCATTTATATTGCTTAGATACGCTTAACGTATTTACTTCAGAGTAAATACGTGGCGGCCTCGTCGCGTCCTCTGCCCATACACTGGGAAGCGGGGCATGACAGTGAACTAGAGGACGTGTTAATCAAAGTCGGGGAATTTATATTTCCTGTGGACTTCATAGTTATTGATACACAGCCTATGGCGAACCCACGAAACCAAATTCCGGTGATTCTAGGCCGGCCTTTTCTTGCGACTTCCAACACAATAATTAATTGTCGAAACGGTTCTATGACCCAATTTTCGGGAAGATGTCAATTGAGCTTAACATTTACAAGTTAGGAAGTGAACCCTCCGAACCCTATGCTCAAGTATGTTATGTCGAAAGGATGGATTCCGACAGTAGCGAATTTGAACAGCTTCACGATACCGATCTTGACTTTGCTAGTACGTTGTTGTTTGACCATGCTATTTGTTATACACATATGGACCCTTCTATCGAGCTGTCCGGGTCAACATCTAACACTAAACATGAACCTTTTTATGGAGTCCGGGTATCATCCCGTTCTTTCCGATGAGATTATTATTCGGGATATCGATGAAATTTTTGAAGAAATCTTTGCTGAAGAACTCGCTTTCTTAGAAAATATGGGTGTTGTGATGAATCAAGCCCAACACAAAGAAATTGAACCGCCACCCCTTCTTTTTATCCATAACAAGGATGCGAGTAATACACCATCACTGTTTCGTCTCTATAAACCGAGATGTAAACCTGTTCTATTCCACCCCTTATCCCTCCCCACTTCTTCACGTCTATAGGTGACATGTTCTTCTATCAACCTTGGTGCTACATTGATAAAATATTTGAATGGTTGGTATTGACTTTTGGTCTTTGTAAGGCTTTACTTTGACCAATAAGTTTACCCCTCCCCCCCCCCTCTTTCTAATTTTAAATGCTTAATACGGTTTCACTCAAGTTTGGAGGGGTCTTTTGGCTCTTGAAAGAAAATAGATTTTTACAAAATTGTGAGCCAAAAATAAGTTTGGGGAGGATTTCACTGTCATTATTTCTTGTCCCCGTTACTAACTTTTCCTCCCAAATCCACAGTTTTTTTAAAGCTTAACAGATGACATCGGTGAGGACACTGCTGCAAACAGGTTTAGAGGAGGTTTGTTCTTATTCACGCATTATTTTGCATTATCATAAATATAAGCATAAAATTTTTCGATAATGAAAGTTTGAAAGTGAAAAATTACATATGAAAGATAGTAATAGTTTGAGAAAAGTAAGAAAATTAGATATTTTCTTAAACGAAACTAGTAATAAGAAGTTACGGGCCGTTATCCCAAGGGTTAGTAAGATGAAGGAAATTGCTAATCTGAGGATAAAAATAAGTCTGAAAATTAGTCCATATTCTTGAGGTCAAATATTTGAACGTTAATACCCTACTATACGCACTTGCACACATCTTGAAACTTGGGATAGTAGAGGATACCTTGGAATGCTCTTGTCGAAAAGCCTTAGTATGAAAAATAAAATATAAATAAAAATATAGTAAAGAAAAATGAACACTGGTTTTGTAATTGCTTAAGGCAGCATAAAAAAATATAGCGAGAGTGCTTTATCACCTAGTGTGTAATACCCGGTTCTTTTATATACGCCTAAATCCGTATTTCTCTTTAAACTATAAATTTTGTTATTTTTAATTATTTAATTATTTTAAAGAAACTCCATTAAACCCTAAAACCCCAAACCCTAAATCTTTACTTTTCCATTTCCATAATTCCACAGCCAATAAAATCCCTCAGCCCAACACTATTTTTCCTTTTTATTTTTAATACCGGCCCATTCCCTCTTTTCTCCTCAAATTTCCTTTATTTTCTCTATGGCCCAATCCTGGCCCAGCACCATTCTTCAGCCTCAGAAAATTAAAGAAAGGAAATTCTTTTGCGAGCCGGCCCACTCTCCCCTAACCCGCACCCGCTCAGCCTTCACCCGACCCGACCCGCTTCGTCCCTATCTTCCCCAACGGCTCTTTCCCACTTTTCCCGCTCCCTGTCCCTCGCGACCCACTTCCTCCGCCAACGCCCACGCCCACGCTCGCGAGCATTACCCACGACGCACGCCACTTGACCCCTCCTCGTCATCTCTCCTTCTCTCTCCCTCACACTTCAACTCCTCCTTCTCCGCGCTTCCGCTCCCTCTCTCAAAACTCACCTGCATTCCCCCACCACCGAGCACCCAACTCCACTCCGGCAACCTGCTGCTCCTACCTTCCTCCTCAATCACCACCAACCTTTCCACACCGTCGACGAACTCCCAACACCATTTTCTCGCCTCCGACTACCATCACCGAGCCCCCTCCTCCTCCGCCACGTCACCTCCACCGATCACGACTCCCCTCCCCGATCACTCCTCCAGCATCCCTCCGACGACCTAACAACCCTCGCCTCCATCTCAAACCCCACTCATTCACTACCCGCACCCGAGCTCCACCCCCTGCACCCTCTCGCCGGCGGGCCCACTGCATCTCGTCGACACCCCCATCATCATCATCATCACCGTCGCCATCATCCTCTCTGTGTCTCTCTGATCCCCTCTCTCTCTGTATCTCTCTCACTACCTCTTCCCCTCTCTCTTTCTCACTCCCCCTCTCTCAATCTCTCTGTTCTCACTCTTTGTCTCTCTCTCTCTCTCTAACTTCCTCTCTCCTTCTCTCTGTTTCTCTCTCTTCTTACTCTCTCTCTTTCTCACTCTATCTATCTCACTCTATCCCCTCTAAATCTCTCTCTCCCTCTACAGCCCCTCTCCGTCGCACACGCAAACAACCACTGCACCGAGCCATCAAGCTAAGCTCGAGCCGAGGCCAAATCTTGTCGTTGTTGCCGCATGTGTGTCGTTGCTGCTGCCGTGTGCCCCAAAATGTCTCCAGGCAAGTTCTCTACTTGCTACATGCTAAATTATGTTTGTTACAAACTAAAATCGTATAGATTCCGTAGTTACTTTTCCCGATAAATTATATGACGTACCTGTTCGATACATGATCCCAATGAAAATACTCACCTAATTTGACGGAACTGGATTGTTTATATTGGCCCGTGTAGTGATGAACACCTTGTACAAATTTCGCTGGAAAATACGACTATTAACGACTAAAACGACTACCCCCAAGTATACCCGTTAAAACTGAAAATTTCCCGCGTTTGAAACTTGTTAAAATCATAATTAATTGTGTACACATTGAAATGATGCGTTCGAGGGCTTAAATCGAAGACGACTCGACGAACTATAACCTTATGTAAGGTTCTCATGGTTTCTATTCTTAAATTATGACAATATTTAGATCGGAGTGCGACTCTGGACTGCAGTCCAGAGCGACTCTAGTTGTTGTTTACTGTCCCGTAATGGGTACCACCCTGTTTCCTTAACTCATAGACTGCGGAACTCCGCAGTTTATAAAAGGTGATTCTGTTAACTAGATAACACAAGTGGTTTCACCCTGTTTCGTCATCATTTGTTATTTAATCTGTAATTTAAAAGATGGGGACGTATAACAGTCCCAACAGAATCAGAATTGACATACTAGTATTGAACAGTGTATATCTCCTGACGTACAGACGCGATTGAGAATCCGTCTGTTGCGTTGAAAACCTTACTGAAAACCCTAGATTTCATTCAACTGTAGCATTGCTAAATTCTGATCCCAACTGCGATTAAAATGCGTTGTGAAACGGGCTTCCGATTCTGAAACCGGATTTCCAGCCGTGAACGCTTAAAATGAAATGGCCATAATTAGTGATTCTGAAACCCGATTGACGCGAAACTAAATTCGCTGGATAGATAATTGAACATACTAATAATTACCCGTTCATCGTTTCGCTAAACTGTACACGTACGATTTATGATAAATTATGCAAGTGGTAAAATACTGTTTTATGACATCTTAATCATGCTTTACATACTGTTTCCTCATCATATCATACATTTGTCGCTGCATTGATAACCTAGTGATCATGTGCATTACCCAGTGTTAGGTATTAGTGATGATCGTGGCAAGTACGTAATGTTCGTGCATGAGTGAATAAGTGGAAGTGACACGTACTTGTACACAATCAGTGAACCTTATTATTCTATTGCATTGTCGACGTCTGTGGGACGCGTGTACGTGTGACTATAAGTGGTATGGGACACTTATGGAAGCTCTTGCATGGGTGTCACAGATAAGGCACCAGACACTGCCATTTATCTTAGGTATTAGTCGGGACGTGCTTGATGGAGGTCCTGCCTCCAGTTCTCGCGCAGACTTGTCACAGACCGATTGGTATTTGAGATTATGGTTAGCGTTTGATGTAGACCACTGGGTGTGGGGTAGTTTGAGTGTGAGTTCAACATAATCTTGGGAGTCCCATTCCGGCTTATATATATAGAGATTTACAGGGTACATGATTATTACCGTGAGTTACATTTTGGGCCCGTGGTCCCTTGCCCTTGGGTCCTACCCTTGGGTGGAGGACACTCGCGAGTGGTTGACTCTTACACTTGGACTGACGATAGGCTTAGTGACTTGTACAGTGAGACTTAGAGACTGATAGGGATAATGGCATTGATATACATACTTACTGTGTTGACATACTTGGCATATTATTTTACTGCTTTTACTGTTCCACTGCATTGATTACTGCATGTTCATACCTATACCGTCATGGATTTACTATATATATATATTTATTATCACTGTTAAGAGTTGTCACTTGGATTTATATATTATATTTCTATTGTGTCGCTCTGACGACCTGAGTATGCATGCTCAGTGTGAGGAGTAGATTTAGCCGGGACCAGGACCAGACGCACATCACGGACATCTTGATTAGCTATCCAGAGTTATACCCTTTTGTTTCCCATCAGGTCAGTTCTTTATATTGTTTTGTTCCAGTTACTGCATTTCTCATTACCTGCGCATTATTTACTGTTTACCACGTAAAGCTAGAAGCCGAAGTGTGACTACGGCAGGACATTTCCTTGACCGTAGGAGTATGGCTGGCCTTGTCAACCCCTTGTATTCCGTATTTTAGGAAGCGAGGCGTGACATAGTGCCTTAGACCAACTGGTTTGGGAGTCACTGCTAAGCCTTAGGTGCTGCAAGACGAGGAATTACGTCTTAATGCGCAAGCACATTTTTTAATCGGTCAGTTAGTACCTCAAGAAATATTAACTGTCGCATGAAAGATGTGTGAGCAATTCCATCTAAATTATTCACCGACTATAAAGTACTTTGGAAGATGGATAAGAGTATGATAACTTGAATTGAATTCTCTAAGTGTAGGGATGTCTTTTATACACACGTAGGGGTATATGATCGATGTTTGGAAGAAAAGTAGGGAGGAAGACTAAAGGCGATATTTTATTGAGAGATGCTGTGATTTCTGACATCTTTTCACGACCATTAAGATAAGGCTCATAGCAACTGAAAAACCGGTGTAGTTTGAAAGTCTTATTTTCAAGTTCTTTCTTTTATAGTTCTTATTTTTGTATGTAACTTTCATCTTCTTTATTTTATTATGGGATTTTGTGGGTGTAATCCGCTGAAACCCCTCAGGAGACAACACTCCTCCTACTAAGAAAACCTAGAGGTTTGACAGCTTGTTGCACGTGCTAAGTGTAATTGTGTTGCCTACGAAAGTGTGCTGCTTAGGTTTTTCTTTTTTCTTTTTTCTCCCTCTCTTGAATAACTAGTTTACTCGGGACGATCAAAGTTAAGTTTGGGGGTATTTGTTCAGTCGAAAATATCGCACTTTTGATATAACATTTTCCTTACTTTTGATAAATATTTAAAGGTGTTTATTATAAATATTAAACATATGGGGGTTTATCTGTAAAATATCTATTTTCATATGTTTATATATTATAGTTAACATTATGAAAGAAAATATATGCATATAATATTTATATGATATTTTTATAATTTAAATATGCATATAATATCAAATATTCTAATCAAGATTCTTAAAAGATATAATATCATACAAATGGTTAGAATAATATCTCTAATTTAACAAATATTACTAATATTATTCTTGGAGATATTGTGCAGATTTATCTTAGGTCAGGAGATCGGGATATCGAGATGTCGGGAATCAAAAATCTGCCAATGAAGTTTAATTAAATCTTACAATTAATACTGGCAGAGACTCAGAAAAGATATGAAGATTCCAGATATCACAACAATCTCCATGTGTTAATATGAGGCTACAGAAGAATTTTCATCAACTGATCCCACTACTCCACCGCCCAACCGCGGCAAATACACCCTAAATGCGGCGGATCCGTGGCCGTTGTGAGGAGTTAGGGTTTGGGATTTTGTGGGTAAGATCTTCTCAACAAACCCTAATATATGACATCTAGGGTTTGTATCTTCTGTGACTATACATAAGACCGAGAGCTGCACTTGGAAAAGCATCAAACCGAAGAGATCACGAGGTCACAGACGATCCACACATCCAGGTTGATCAATCAGTTGTTCATCTACCTCCTTCAAGAGAGATCGAGAAACAAACTAGAGTTTTGTATTCTACTTTCTAAAGGAACAAAAGTGTAATTGATTTAGCTGATTAATAAAGGTAGCTGTTTTATTCTTATCGTGTTTTTACTTTCTGCATTTTACAATATGATCTTCTTCTCTATCCTTTCTTCTTCTATCTCCATCATGCGCGAGTAATTCTCCGTTTGATAGGGTTCGTAGGATTAGAGTAGAACAATAGATGAGAAAATATTTTAACTTCTTTTACGTCTTATGAAGTTTATAAATTTTAGCAAAAGAATTGTTAACATCCTAATCGGGTGCGCTATCAATTTATTGATAGTCTTGACCACGATTTGAGATTAGATTAACAGTTGTTTTGTTAATGGCTAGACGTGAATAGAGATTAATGAAGAGACAAGGGTCAATAGTGGGGAAACCCTAGTTTCTTCCAAGAACCCTAATTCTCATTCATCACAATCAATCTAGTTTTAATCTATCAAAAGATAAAAGGGGTCATCTTTATTAGTCATCCATGACTACTAAATCCGATGAACCTTAAAAGCCTTTTTCCTATAAAATCTATATCCGTATTTAAACTAGATCTTAAAACTATTCTCTCTCTTTCTAACCAACCAGTCTAAAGCAAGATTAAAAGTTCCATGCATTCCTGCGGACGACCCATACTCATCTCGGCTAGCTACACGTGACGCCGTTATTGATTACGGTTAACTACAAACATACACTTTCACAGATCAATCAGGCGGCGATCCTCCCCCGGGTCCTCTGGAAGTATACTATCTTTTAGGAAGTCCATGAGGGGCTTCCTCCAATCTTGGCCTTCGTCCCGAACAGCATATACCTGGAGCGTTACCTTCCCGTCTTCCATGCTGGGTCGTAGCAAGACTTCGAAGAGAATGTTTCTTTTATGGTCGGCAGTATAGGAAGAAGCGAGCTTGCTTAAAGCGTCGGCTTGAGTGTTCAGGGTCCGGGGAATCTGCTCTATCTGGACTTCGTCGAAATTTTTGTGAAGTCTTTTGATCTAGGCCAGATATTTGATCATGAGCGGTTCCTGGGCTTCGAAACGCCCAGTCACTTGGCCGACGACTAGCGTAGAGTCGCTGCAAATTCGGATCGTCTTCAGCCCTAGCCCGGAGGCGATTCGCAATCCGGCCAACAGTGCCTCGTATTCCGCGGCGTTGTTCGATACTCTAAACCCGAGCTTCAGGGAGTATTCCATTTCCGCTTCGTCCGGACCGCGGATGATCAGGCCAGCCCCGCTCCCCTTCTCGGTAGAGGATCCGTCCACGTAAAGCACCCAATCAGGAATGGGGTTGGGCACTTCCTCAACCGAAGGACGTGGTTCGAGGCCCCGTGTCGACGTTCCTTCCTTAGTCGGGATAGTGCGTGGTGTAAGTCCTCAGAACCAGTCCCGTCCAGTCCGAATGAGGGTGGTGGGGAAGGCTCGACATTGGGCTGTGTCGGAGTTATCCTTAAAGCTCATGCCCACCGTAAATGCGTCTAGATGGTCTTTCGGGTCGGATTTCCCATCGAAGAGGGCCACCTTAGGCGGTTTGTTCCTGGACGAGACGTGCTCAGCCAGCAGGGCCCGCCGCTTGAACACAGACGAAGGCATCAACCAGCGTCGTAAGCCGGTCTAGCAGGGCGGACAAAACGTGGATGTCATTAGGAGGGGGAAGCGAGCCGCTCCCGCCTCCGTTGTGGCTGCTCATATTTGGATCGTTGCAGTCGTCGTTCGTCATTGTATCGAGGGTGGAAGATCAACTTTTTTTTGGTGGAACAAAATAAGTCTTTCGTTCTCAAAGACGGCGCCAGTTGATGGAGCTTCGGATCTCCTTCAGATACTGTCCTCCGTTGATCCTGCGATGGTGATCTTGGACTGCTGAGATTTGGATTTAAAGTTGTTGGGTGTGGATCTCAATGAGTTGGTGTTGGACGCCGAGCTACCTGCGAAGAAATCCCGGGGTGGATGACCACCGTAGGACCCTTCGACGATCAAGTTAGAGCCGAGGAATAGGAGCAGCGTAGCGGCGTATTGAGATGATTCGAGTTACCTGAGTCGTCTGAGAGAGAGGTTTTTATAATGGTCGCATGGAGCGAGCAGGTGGGAGATCTTCGCCGTCAGTTACGCCCCTAACGTTACGCCTGCGTGAATGATGGGATCTCTCCATTAATGACGGGATACGCTCATTAATGGGGGGATACGCCAGCGTGGAACACGGGATGTGGGGCGGCGGATATCTCGTCCTGGCGATATACGCCCTGGTAGGTCGGGGGAGGCCGAGAAAGCTCGGCACGTCGGAGGCTCGGAGACGAGTCGGGAGGCCGAGGAAGCTCGGCACGCCAGATGGCTTGGTGATGAACCGGGATTCTGAGATAGCTCGGAAACGAGCTGTTGGTAGTTTCCTGGGTGAAGGTTGAATGTATTTAGGGAGGCCCTCTGGAAGGTCGGGCACGTTCCTCGAGACGAAGTCCCGAGGAATAGTGCAACTCATTTATTCCACCCCGGTAGCTTTTGGGACACGTCATCGGCCACGTGTTGTAATCTTGAGGAGATATCACTCGTGAGCATCATCAAGAATAGAGGTACGTGTTTGTTTGATCCCTGCTTTCCAAAATAATTCGAAAGATAAAATGGTGAAATTCAATCTCACAGTTAATTTCATTACATTAAGTGTTGAATTCTTTGGTTTCCTAGGCTGTATAAGAATAAAACCAAGTTTTATTAGTGTTTCTGCTCCAACAAAGCTGAGCATATATACAAGTCTTTTTATACATATGAAGGCGAAATAAGAATAATGATTTTTCGTTTTTTCATAAAAAAAAAATTAAAAGTTGAGCATACAGCTCACCAATTGTATATTAATAGTAGTAAGAAAAAGTATAATTACATAAGATATTATATTAATAGCAGAATATAGAAAATTCTATTCAAATCTCAGCATTAGCAAAATGAATCAAATCTATAAAATATATATAAAACTATGTATGAGAGAATATTTCTCACAATATTCACTTATCTATCTTGCACTTTGTTGTATTTTATTGGCTCTCTACATAATATGTATCACCTTTTCATCCTATATTGCTAAGCAGGAAATATTCTGGTAAGTTGTCTTCTTTAAAATCCTTTTCTATTTTTTTCTTACTGTTTAGGCTTTACTGGCAATATATTAAAAAAATATATAATTTTTTTATGCTATAGCATGTAAAATATTGAAAAAAAAATTGAGAGTTGAAGATTTTATTATTTTCGTTTGGTATTTCAAAAGAACAAAAAAAACAAAAGAATAAAATTTCGACATTTTTGAAAAATTCAAGATTTTCATGTGCTATAGCATTATATTATTGAAAAAACATAAGAACAAAAAAAATTGAGATATTTTAAATTACGATTTTTCTTTGGGTTTTTTTTATATACAATTACCTAAAATCTCATATTTTTAAATACGACTATAAAACACAGTATTTTTAAAAATAACCACTAAAACCATAACCTAACTAAATGCAACTCTATAGCTAACATGAGTGCTAACTCCGTTTGATTTTTCCATTAGAGAAGGCAAAATGACTATCTTAATTACCCCTCCAATGCTATATCCTCTCTTTAAAATCCATTAAATTCCCTCTTTTCTTCTCAAATTGCGAGAATAGCAATATTCGGTAATGTCACCTGCTTATGTGTCCGCCACAGAAATCCCGCAAAAACTTTAGATAATTTTATAAATGGAGAATCGCTTTTTCATCCATCCGTTCCATCCATTTTTGGAGTTGTAGCGGTGCAGCATAATCAAATGGGCCCCAAGATCGTTGAGGTTGTTGGCTTGAGCCCCGCTACAATTTTGACCTTATGTCCCAAACTGAGGCGTACCCTCCAAGTGTTTGATTAAATTCCCTGCAACCTTTACAGAACCTTTGTTAACAAGGACTTCCATTGATGCAACAAAAGGTTCAAACACACATGTAGGAAACAAAAAAACACTTTGCCTACAAAACAATAAAACTTGTTCCAAATTACCCATTCATTGTGAAGAAGTGATAGAATAAGACTGGATAAATTTTGTTGTATTTGTACTTTTAGAGAGGGGGGAGAGGGAGGGGAGGGGAGGAGATTGATAGAAGAAAGAAGAAATTTAGTAGGTGATATTTTAGGGTTATGGTAAATTTAAACCCATAATTGAGAGAGGAGGATAAGAATATTTTGGACAATCACTTACCTCATTTAACTATGGTTATCTCACAACCCGGATTGAATCTAAGTTTAACTAATAAAAGGTTGTATTTAGTCAACAACTAGGTTTTGGTGGTTGTTTTTAAAACCACTGTTTTTAATGGCCGTTTTTAAAAATATGAGATTTTTAGTGGTTGTATGGCAAAAAACCCTTTTCTTTTTTCCTTTTTAATTTATAGGTTTTTTTTTTTATATACAACCACTAAAAATCTCATATTTTTAAAAACAACCATAAAAAAACAACTATTTTGAAAAACAAACACCGAAATCTTTAACCTGACTAAATATAACCCTCTGGTCAATCTGAATGTTAATTATGTTTGACTTAACCATTAAGAAAGACAAAATGACTTTTTTGTCCCTCCAATGACTACATACACTCTTCAAAACTGGACTCTCATCTCCATCCAAACTATAGCACCGGTACATGCCATCCTTCAGCAACAGCACAACACCCATTCTCTCTTCTCAAACCCTCTCCCAACGTCTTCCTCGGAGGCTAATAGAGAAAATTTGGTTAAATTTGTTATAAATTGGAAAACTTTTTAAGGAAGAGAACCAAAACCCTAACATGAGGCGTAGATGTGAAGGGAGGGGGGAGGGGGTAGATGGAAAGAGGAAGGAGGAAAAGGAAGAACCCATATATTTGGTGGGTAATTTTTGAGCTCTTTGCTAGATTTAAATCAATGATTGAAAGAGAAAGAAGATGAGGGAATTTTAGACAATGATTCACATTATTTAACCATTTAACCATGGTTATCTTCTAATTAGGGCTGAATCCAAGTTAAACTAAGAGAAGGTTAGGTAACAGTTAGATTTTGGTTAGATTTTGGTAGTTGTTTTTCAAAATAGTTATTTTTTATGATTGTTTTTTAAAATATGAGATTTTTAGTGGTTATATATAAATAAATAAATAAAACCTTGCTATATTATGATATCAACTAAGGTAGAAATGTCAAAACAATCCCATGTGCAAGTCATATGAGAATCTTTTTAGGAATATTCTGATGGACAACTAACAGAAGGTACCATTTTGTCAACGGCCAGAAATCTTAGGGTATATAAGTGTTCAAAATGAAACGTATATAAATAATTAAAGTGTGAAACATTGCAGTATTATTAAGCAATTTTCCATGAATTTTCAGAGCAAATTTACTCACGACAAAAAGAAAGATGATGTAAGCTACCTGTCTTTCTATTTACACAATAAATTAATACACCTGGAAACAAATGGAATACCACTCCAGTGATAAATAATTGACATAAAAACAATTTTTAATCAATTTGATACCAAAAATAATAAATTTGGGCTGCAAAAAAGGACTCCAAACTTGGTGATACCACTCCATATTTTATGTCGACCTAACAATTGTCTGACGATTGCTAGCCCGACCACGAAAAGGATCAAAAATCCGGTAGATTCAAGCCTGAAAACAATAGTGTATGTGAATGCCCCCGATTCATTCATTAGGCATGCTCTACCCAACCTCGTATGCTGAATCAAGATCTCCTATTTCTTCAGAACACGACGCCAAGATGTCGATGAAACCAACTTAAATGTGGGTATCAAAAGCGCAGGAGAGAGTTTCTTTTCTTCCCGTAATTTTTTTTATGATGATCGGCACCTTCCATTTTGATCTTCCTATATATATACACCAATTCCTTATGATTTTGATACTCTTAAACCATTGATCTGGTTATGGAAATTGTTATATTATTGGTAAAACATTAAATTTGCAATTTTGGAATAGAAGAGCAATAAGTATTGAAATCATATAACTTGGACGGAACATGCTTTAGAATATACTAGCAAGGTGCCCTATGCACGTGCGTGAGGCAAATGAATTTTTTTCAAAAATATAGGGGCTTGGCAAAATTTCCTCGTAATTGAGCGAGGTAAAGAAAAGTCCGAATGCAAATTTACATGGAATCCGGGGGAGTCTAAATTTCCAGGGATCTTTTCTACATGTATTCTAACTTGGAAGGGTAAAATACAAACTGCCCTAGAAGGGCAGAGGCTAATTTTCCGAGAAAAAATTGCCGTACAACTTTGTGTGTGTGTGTGTGTGTGTGTATAATTGATTAAGATGAACAACGCTGATAACCGAAAAAGTTGATTTTTCGACCAAGAGCATTCTCTTCTATGTCTTCGGCCCCATGTTCCTCCGGTAACTAATTCTCCATAATATGAAGGATAAATGATTTATTTATTTTTTAAGAACAAATTTGGGTAGAACGGTTATGGTACGTGAAAAAGCACTTTTGTGTGCAGACCAGGGACGGAATTGATTGGGCAGGGTGAGATTAGTGACACAAAGATTAGGAACAATTCCTTTCCCTTCTCTTTTGGAGCTCTTGATCCATGTCGTCTACCCTCATGTCATTAATTATGATGATCACAATCAACCATGATTATAGTGTCGTTAGTGCCAATGATAAACTCCCGCATTAAGCTATAAATAAGAGAGGGATTATAGCGTACAATGTGCATTGTTATAATTATAAAGCTTGGATTTGGGTAAATTAATCATAAACATTTATTATAACATGGAGAAGGATTCATTCCAAGTTGATTTTTGCTACTACGAAGATGAGGAGGAAGGACCGGAGTTGAGATGGAATGCGAAAGCCAAATATCTAAGGTACGTGCTTTCTTGTAGAATGGATAGAGTTTTTCATATGGGTGTCTAAAATCGTTTTTCAGAATAGTGGTAAGCTTGCTAGTGAATTTTTTGAGTGGAAAGTAAGTTATATAAATGATACGAGCATAGCTATATGTCTAAATGTCTAAAGGGTGTATGGTCCTGTGGTAGAATTTTCTTCTCGAAAGTGGTTACTCACTGGTTCAATTCTCGTGGTATAATGTTCAAAGCAAGATATCTAGATATCTAAGGTACGTGCTTTCTTGTAGAATGGATAGAGTTTTTCATATGGGTGTCTAAAATCGTTTTTCAGAATAGTGGTAAGCTTGCCAGTGAATTTTTTGAGTGGAAAGTAAGTTATATAAATGATACGAGCATAGCTATATGTCTAAATGTCTAAAGTGGGTATGGTCCTGTGGTAGAATTTTCTTCTCGAAAGTGGTTACTCACTGGTTCGATTCTCGTGGTACAATATTCAAAGCAAGATATCTAGATGTCTAAATTTAGATCCTACATGCAACGCATGTAACCAACAAAGCATAACTTTTGCGTATAGAATATGGCTTCCTAGCGACTTAGTAAGAAAGTTCACTAGTTTTAGAATTTATGTCATAGAAGAAGGCTTCCAACAAAAATAAAAGCATAGGGTGCTTCTATAATGCCACAAAAAATTTATTGTAAGATGTACAAGCTTGTATTTTTTGGGTGCATTTGTGCAAAGTAAAATGATAATGATCCTTCCACGAATAAAATCATAAGATGTTAGTTCAAACACCAGCGTTTACCTCGATGCATCGTATATTTTGTCTTGTAAATATTTTATTTTATTCTAATTTATTTTATAGAGTAGAACGATCTTGCGCTTCTTTTTCACTCAAAAAACCATAATGTCTCAAATAAATGTGCTCGGTTTAATTGTTTTGATATGTTGATTTTTTCTTCTTAAATTGATGGCAGGTTGAGACTTCGCACAGATATGAAAAAGGAAGCATATGATCGTTACATAGACATAGTGCTGACGCGGGCATATGAAGCAGCCAACGAGCAAGATGAAGATGCATAATCATAACATCATATGAGTGATGATCAATTTGATATTGTTCTTTTCATTTATTATTATTATTTTTTACAATATAATGGTTGTGCTTTAAGTAAATCCAAGACATGAAGTATGCTATCAAAGTAATTTAGCCGAATAAAAAGCCAACACATTGAATACAAAGCATAACACACCAAAGTTCACCACTATGTTCATCACATGAATTTTCAAAACAAGATTATAGCCAACAAATCACATAAGAGCAGTCGGATAAAATTTCAAGGCTAAATTGTCCGATACACCGAGACAAGTTTTCCCGCTGACAAAAAAACCCTGACCTAGAAACCGTTGTCAAAAACCCGTTCAAAAAGTTTTCAGTTGTTAAAAATAAATCCCCACCCGTGGTACTCATATAGCTACTGCTAGATCCATCTTTTAAGCGATATGTATGAAATTACTTGCAATGTCTATACAGTTGCCTACGATATGTATAAGCTAATTAGATATAGCAGACAACGATACAGAAACTGTAGAAAAATTTTCCAAAAGGATTTTTGACAACCGCGCTTCAAGGCATGGGTTTTTTTGTCAAACGTAAAACATGTCCGGAGGTATTGACAATTTACCAAAATTTCGAAGAGCGAGCATACTTTGGTACCACTCTTATACTGAAGTGATTTCAATAGCATCTAGCAAGTCTCAGTGTCTACCAAAACCAATATATGTACTGACAATTCAAATTAGCAAAAACAGAGCATTTTCAATCATGAAAGAACCCTTTAAGCATGAGATAACTTTCTGCTACTATAAATCAATACACTCCAACTATAAGCCAGCATAATAGTCAGCATCGCCTAAGATGCAGGATTCATTGGAGCACTCGAGCAAGCTACAATATATTGTACGCCTTCATGTAAACAGCATGAACAAAATTTTTGTTTTCAATGCTTGACACTAAGCTGGCAGATGTTTCACTCGGCAACAGCTCCCTTCAGATTAAGACAGAAACTAGACATGGCTTGAAATGATAATCTGAGCAGGGATTTATAGCTTAAAAAAATATAACACCTTACAATGTGCAAAGAAATATTCCGCCGACGCTATCAGTCAGTCAGTTTGTTGGCATCGATGAATCGTCATCAGGGCCTATAGACGTGCTCTTTGTAAACCTCGGCTTCTTTATGCTACCACTCCCTTCTTCCAAGGACTTCAACTTATTCTTAATTGCTGCAATTTTAGCATTTCGATTCGCCTGCCCTGATGTGTTCCTTGAAGAGCTTGGATTTTTCGAATCACATGAAGTTTTGAGAGGATCTGTTTCATCCACAGAGCACTTTTCGCTAGCAAACCGAACAACAAGAGGGCGACTGAACGTTAATCTCCCATGCATCTTTTCCTTTGCCAGTTGAGCTTCCTGCATGCTCACTTCAAATAACAAAAATTAGATAATTTAGCTGATAAATGACATGTTCATGGATTTTCTTTTTCCGCATGAAACATCCTGAATTGCTAGAAACCACCGTCTATTTTAATAGCATAAATTTTGCTTTAGTTTAACTTTTTCGATTTCTATAAAGATTTAATTTGGAAAATACCCTTCAATAAAAAGTAGTAATCGTGAAAAGGAAATGAAACAATGGAAAAAGAATGACAAAATACCAGAGATAATTAGAAAAATAAACATGGCACAAACAGAAAAAGTTGACCGCCACGAAAATAGAGAGCGATGTGAAGGTTTTTGAAATGGGGCAAGGCATCGTACTATCCAGGCAAGAAAAGTTTTCTCAGTTTAGCTTATTTTTCCTTTTCTTCTTTAAATTATAAAAGTGAGGATTCACTCTTTCAAGAAGAAGTGGATAACAAAAAAAAAACAGTTAGAACTCAAGGCAAACAGCTCCACTAACATAGAACTCAAGGCAAACAGCTCCAGTAACAATACAATACAAGGCTAACAGACACTAAACTACGATTTTACTATTGCAGTTTTTCCACTGAACTACCTCAAAGTTTTTCAATAACAGTATACTCCCTTAAGTTTGGTTTTAAGTGTGTTTTATTTCCCTGAAATGCCCTTGAATGTAGTACTTTATGAAGCTTACTGGAATTTAGGCGCTTAACTAAATAACAGCGGCATTCAAGGGTAATCTACTGTACTTTGACCTACATACAGATAGCAAAACCAAAAAACATTCGCCATAAGTCCATATTGAAATACATATCATAAATGGAACCACAGACAAAAAAAAGGTTGGTCGAAACTAAGCATCTTAGCGCGCGCACACACAGAGAAGTTCCTGTAAGGATTTAAGAAGCTACCTCTTTGGAACTGAATTGGATAAAGGCATAACCACGGGGTTCTCCACGTTTAGGACCACGGGTGTGCCACAAGAAATCCTCAGCTACAATCTTCCCAAATGGGGAAAACATCTTTATCATATTAGACCTGTGAAGTCATGGGATATGTTAGTGGCACAAGAAATATTAAAAATTGAAAAAATAACTAATGAGGATAGATCAAAGGAAATCATCTCAAATTGATTCTTACTCTGTTATTCTCTGATCAAGATTGCCGACATATAGTCTGCTTTCACACTTATCATCATCCATACCTATATGAATTGTGATCCTGCGACTGCAGCATGATTGAAGTTGATTAGAAGGCTAGTGATGTATACACAGAGAACTTAATTAAAGTCATCAGATCAACACCATGTACTTAAAAAGGTCCTAGTATATCAATATCTGTATGTATGTTTGTTCATTTGTGTATCAATAAACTTAGGTAAATTATCATATGATTTCAAAGTCCGGTCACTAATCAATTCCTGTGCTCTAATTTTGCTAACTTATTTATTTTATTCCTATCTATCTATCTATCTATCTATCTATCTATATAATAAACATAAGAGAATATTTCAAGGAATATTCCCTTATCTAGCTTGGATTTTTGTGGAAAAATTGTTATCTAGACCTTATTTAACTCTCCTACTACATTTAGGTCATGTAATTTTTTTTAATTAGCTCCGTACTCAATATTTTTCACTCTTTATCCCATGCAATTAGGCTTTTATCCAATCATTAAAATCTCTTTCCATTTTCTCTTATTTTTTACCGAAAAAATAGTGAAAATTTTCATGATTTTGTGTGCTATAGCTTCCAAAATATTGAAAAAACGAAAAAATAACAGGAATTTTTTATAGTTAAAAATTTCGTGATTTTCGTTTGGTATTGCGAATGAAAATATAAAAAAAAAAAACAAAGAACACGGAATTTTTTGAGATTTTTGAAAATTTTGTAATTTCTTTGCTACATCCTATAGCATGCGTAATATTAAAAAACAGAAGACAAAAATTTGAGATTTTCTTGTGCTATAACATGTAAAACATAGAGAAATTGAGACTTTCGATAATTTCACGATTTTCTGTGCTATATAGCAAACAAAAAATATTGAAAAATTGAAGGATAAAAAACCACATAATTCTTGAGATTTAAGCTTGTGCGGTTTTCGTAAGCTACAGCGTCTAAAATATTGGAAATTTGAAAAAAGATAAAATTTAGGATTTTTTAAAATTTCATGATTTTCGTGTTGCTGGAGATTCCCAGTCACCCGAAGTCTCGGTCATACGAATCGGATGTCTTTATTTTGTTAGGTTCTTAATAGTAGCAACCGGCAACCTTTTCTTCTTTTACTTCACAAAGTTTTTTGTCTCCTTAACATCCAGAAGTTCTCGATAAGTATGAGCAAGCAAAGTATTGGAAAACCGAAGAAAACCAAAACTCCTAAGATTTTTGCAATTTCATGATTTCCGTGTTCTAACATGCAAAAAAGGGGAAAAGGGAAAAAAATATTTTTTTAAAGCTTTTTGAAAATTTAGCGATTTTAATGTGCTATATCATTCAAAATATAGAAAAGTGAAGAAAGCAGATTTTTTTTATTTTCGTTTGTTATAGCTAGAGAAATGTTGAAAACCCGAAAAAAACAGAAAATTTTGGGATTTTTGAAAATATTCTAAGTTTCATATTCTATATAGCCAGCGAAATAATAAAAACTGAGGAAAACGGAAAATTTTGAGATTTTTAAAAGTTTCACGATTTTTTGTGCTATATATAGCATACAAAAGATTGCAAAACCGAAGAAAACTTTTAAAATTTAGCGATTTTCGTGCCATATGAAAAAGGAAAATATTGAAAAACGAAGAAAATAGAAAATCTAGATATTTTTGAAAAGTTCGCAATTTTTGTGTATTTATAATTTCACAAGCAAAATATTGAGATTTTTTAAAATTTCATAATTTTCGTGTGCATACAAAATATGGAAAATTTGAAGGAAACAAAAAAAATTGGATTTTGGAAGATATCACGATGTTCGTGTAGTATAGCAAGCAAAATAATGTAAAATGTAAGCACAAAATATTTTGAGATTTTCGAAAAATTTCGCGATATTCATATATGCATGCAAAATCATGAAAAATCAAAGAAAGCTGAAAATTGTTGAAATTTTCAATGATTGCCATATGCCATAAGGTGCAAAATATTTTAAAGCAGAAAAAATGAAAAAAAAACTAAGATTTTTGATATTTTCATGATTTTCGTGTGCTATACCATGCATAATATTTTAAAAAGGAAAAAAACAATTTTTTTTGAGATTTTTAAAATTTTGCAAAAAATATAATAAAACTAAAATTCTTTAAGATTTATGAAAATTTCACGATTGTTATGTGCTACATAGAATCCAAAATATTAAAACGCTAAAGAAAACAAAAAAAAAATTAGATTTTTGAAATTTCATTGTTTTCGTGTGCTATGTGTATAATGTTTAATGAAAAGAAAGAAAGCAGATAATTTTGCGATTTTTTGAAATTTTGCGATTTTCGTGTGCTATAACATGGTAAATATTTGGGGAAAACGATGAAAATAAAAAATACTTCTTATTTGAAAATTTCATGATTTTCTTAACACTCTAGTAAGCAATATATTACAAAACCGAAGAAAAATGTCGAACTATTTGCAAGTTAATCTTTCATATATTTACATGTGAAGTTCACAAATATGATATATTACAACTTACAAACCATATAACAATAAATTCTAAAATTAATATGACGTTTCTTGACTTTAAACTCCGTACCCGCAAATTGTTGTCAATAAGAGCCCATGAAATTACAGTAATCCGGCTGTCAATAACATTTGAGCATCAAAAGATGTTGGTTGTTCTAGCTCCGGAAGGGTGGCAGGGTGGATGAAATAGACAACATTGCCAACCACGTCAATGTCTATGTTTTCAAAAAAAAATGAAGGTCATTCTAAATTTCTTGACAACATGATATGGACTTGTACTATGAACTTGTGGTTTCTTTGTCGTTTTCTGCGAGAATGTCTCTGAAAGCACTCTTCATGACATCTAGTCTTCTACATTGAACTCTTGATTCTTGACACTCATGAATTTTAGTTGCAATTTGATATGATTCATTATAATTATTTTACATTGGATCTCAAAATGCAAATCATGAATATTACGATTGGTTCTAGAGATGTGTTTAATAGGATTCCTAGGCATACACAGACGTGGTGACCATCTCAAATGGATTCATCACAATACACATGTGAATCACACAAGTCACACAGTTGAACGCTAACTAGGGTACCAACTACAAGTGATCACCTGACAGAAAACATGGCAAGTCTTACATTTCAGATTTGTCTACTTCTATAGATAACAAGCATGGAAAAAGAGTCATTAAGTTTCTTCTAGGATTTTTTCAAGTTCCAATGAATTAAACATCATGGTCAATGACAAAGCTCATGGATAGATCATGCAGTTATACCACTTCAATGAGCACACTAGGATGTTCCAAGCCTAGTATGCATGAAATGTAGAACCACCTTGGAAGTCTTGACACAACATCCTGTCCAATCCTTTAGTGAAGCCACCTTTGAAGTTGATCTCTCACCCAAAACCTCCATATTAAAGACATTGGTAAACTTGATCTAAGTTCAAGGCTTAAGATGAAGAAAACAACACATATAACTGTTCCAATGAAAATGATTCTTTGGAAGAAGTTGCAAAACATGGTTTCACTTCACAAGCATCCATGAGGAGCTAAAGGATTCTGCGGTGGAGAATGGAGGGTCGGCATCAAACAATTTCAGCTCAATTGTATTAATAACCATTTAGATACTATAACTTAATTCATATTCCTGCTGTTGGAGTTGGGATAAATTAAAAGATTGTTCTAAGGGACGTTAATGCTTTCGGATTTCTGAATATCGCTTGGGCTTTTTGGAGGACTTTATTTTTTGGTATTATTAGTTTTGGACTAGGATATGGAATTGGTCTTGGACTAAGATTTGGATTTTAAAATCTAATGTTTACTGCTTTTGGACTAGAATTTGGATTTTGAAATATGTTGTTACTGGATTCTAGGACTCTTAGTTGATTTGGACACCTAAAATCCATCTCAATCCTAATATATATGAAATGAAGATACGATAATCTTGAATATCGTTCGAGGAGATAAACCGGGGACATTTTCTTGATACTAAGACTACGAGGGGTGTTATTAATCTTCGATCTTTAAGTAGGAATAGGACAACTTTGCTTGTATGAAGTGGTGTTATCAATCTTGGATTTGTAAATAGGACTAGGAAAATTTTGTTAGTGGGACAATCTTTGAAATCGGATTTCAACTTGGACATTTGTATTGGATACACATTTGGATTTGGGATCTTGGTATAGCATTTTTGGCCAAGTTGGACTATTCTTAGCTAATTATTGCTGTAAAAATTACGTAAGTATGCACAGCGAAAATCCAATACCTTTGTTTTAGGGAATGATGAAAAAGACTCCGGTGAATACCAAATCACACGAAAAAAAACACACCACCAACACACAAGATTTACCCAGGTTCAGCGCAACTGGCACCTAATCCTGCAAACCGCGACGAGAACTTTCACTATAAGAAAGAATTACAAAAGATTAAACGGACTTCTCATCCTCCTTTACAAAGAAACACCCACTCTTACAAAACCTCTCTATCCCACGACCATGCTTGGTCGCCTCTCCCACTCTAATCAAACCCTAGGCTATTAGAGAACTATGGATACACAAAACCCTAGAGAAAGTCTTATATTATTTGGGTAAATAAATGTTTTTGAGATAAATCCATATTTAATTAGAGATAAATATGAATTTAAATTAGAGATTAGATTTAAATCTAAACTAAAGAGATTAGATTTAAGTCTTAAGTAATCCCGAGTTTAATCAAATTCAACAATCTCCACCTTAATTCAAATTCACCATAATCTCTTCACTTTCTCAATATCTTGGAACTCCGTTGATCTCGCTTTGTGCCCAAATGCACATCAACAATCTACTAGGCAAACCATGAATTTGCACCGGAACCATCTCAAAAACATGTCTGCCATATCATCTAAGGTACCAATTTTCGTAAGAGACGTTACCTTCTTCTCAGCTTCTAAGAAGAACACTCTCACCTCATGTGGAACACCCAAACCCAACATTTGTAAATAGATGGTCTCCCTAACCGTCTCGATGACGGTTATCAACTCTGCCTCTATTGTTGATACTGCGATATCGGATTGGTTTAGATAGAATCGGTTGGTAAGAGATTTATTCATGTAAAGGGACTCCAATTTGTTTCACAATTCTGTCGCTGTCGTCTTTTGCACCACTTCGTAAAGATCCTTATCGGCCATTGAAAGCTGAATCAAACTATGAGTTTTGTTCCCCATCTCTTCAATCTCAACTGCTGTGGTCGTCGCCGGAATCCTATCTTTTGCAAAAACAATTTTATGCACATCTTATTGCTTTAGCAGCGCCGTCATCTTCAATCTCCATAAACTGAAACTGTTGCGCCCATCGAACTTTTCTATCCCGTAATTTATAGACGTCATCTTCCCAATCAACTCCAAAACGCGAACTTGACACTATGATACAACTTGTAATTTCTGTATCCGTGATCCTCAAAGGAATCACAAGTCACACTAAGAGTTGCAGTGGAAAATGTATCAGGATCGCGTGCAAACAGATTATCTGGAAAAAAAACTAACCAAACAATCCATCAAAACAACACAAGTTATTAAAAAGCACACCAAACACCGCAAACATAAGATTTTTCCCAGAATCGGTGCAACTGCATCTAATCCTGCAATCCGACGACGAGAACTTCCACTATTAAGAAAGAGTTACACAAGAACGCCTCGTCGATCACCGCTCAAAAATACAAATAAAACTCTTTCTCTCTCTCAAACCCTCTCCTTTTGTTGTTGCTGCAAAGAAATCAAGGCTCGGTGTCAAAATTTATTCAACCCTAGGCTAATTAATTAATATATTTATAGGGAGAGAAACATAGAGATAAAGCTAAAAGTTTAAATTAATTTAAACTTCCTAGATTCTTTAAACTGATATTTGAAACCGCACGACTTTAAAATCCTAGAGCTTGCAACGTATTTGCAACAACACCTTTCTCAATCTCATGGTCACGAGCTCATGCTTGCATGGGCTCTGTCTTGGGCTTCGAACGGGGATTTAAACTTTTGAATTTATGAAAAAATTTCAATTCTTGTTGTAATTTATATAACCGTGATCCTCGAAAGAATCATAAATCACACCAAGAGTCACATCGAAAAATATATCAGGATCGTGTGCAAACAGACTATCTGAAAAAACTAACCAAACAATCTATCAAAACAACGCAAGTTATCAGAAAGCAAACCAAACACCGCAAACATAAGATTTTACCCTGGTTCGGCGCAACTGCACCTAATCTTGTAATCCGACGACGAAAACTTTCACTATTAAGAAAGAGTTGCATGAGAACGCCCACCGATCATCGCCCAAAAATACAAATAAATCTCTCTTTCTCTCTCTCTCTCAAACCCTTTCTCTCTTTCCTGTTGCCGCAAAGAAATCAAGGCTATGTCAAAATTTATTCAACCCTAGGCTAATTAATTAATATATTTATAGGGGCTCCTAGATACTTTAAACTGATCTTTGAAATAACATGATTTCAAAATCCTGGAGCTTGCCACGTATTTGCAACAATACCTTTCTCAATCTCATGGTCACGAGCTCGTGTTTGCATGGGCTCCGTCTTGGGCTTCGAACCGGGATTTAAACTTTGGAATTTATGAACCAATTTCAACAATCTCCACATTGATTCAAAATTCATGAAAAGTCTCGATACTTTATTGAAAAACTTAGGACTCGTGCTCTCGTCGTCGTCGTGCCTTCATCAATCAGTTTGGCAGATCGAGTTGAAGCACTGCTTGAACTTAATATCTAGAACCACTCCCGTAAATGCAATTGCCGGACTCCCACGGGTACCAATATTTGTAAAAGCCACAACCGTCTTCCCGTCCTCTAAGAAGAACACTCTTAGCTCCAGTGGAACACCCAAAACCAACGATCTCCATAAATACTTGGTCTCCCTAACCGCCTTCAAGACGGTCAATAATCATGCCTCCTGTTGATGCCGCAATAACAATTTGAAGTATCGATCTACCTAACACGAATGATCTACCTAACACCTTGCATTCGTGTAACCCATCTTCGACTTCCATCCATCCTCATCGTCGACTATCCTTGATGATGACACCAATTCAAAGTGCGTCTCTAACTGAGTATAGACACGGGCCGAGTCTTCTCCCTCTCATACCGAACAAGAACATGCTCGATATACCGCTGCAACAGACGCAACTTCCTAACCATGACAATGTCAATGCCATGAATCACCCATTCAGACTTTCCGTCAAACTCCAGATCCCATATTCTCATAGACTCGCCTCTAGCCTCTCTCGTGCGTCTAAATCTCATAAGCCTCCGCACAGCTGGTAGTATTGGACTCTCCGCTTGAATCGAAGTATCGACCACCCCATCTTCTATAACCTGGACTAAAGTCTCGAACATCACCTAACTCGGTAGTCCTGTTCTCTACTCACTATCTGTCTGAGTTTGTTTTCTCCGAAATATTGCAAACTCAATGACTATCAAATGTCGGCTGATTACTCTACCTTTAGCACCGACACCACGACTTGTACCCTTTTGATCCGCATCTAGATCCACGAAGCCCTGAGTAATACCTAACCCCTCCAGTCTATACATCTTTAGAAATTATCCTATCTACCGCCGTCGATAGTGACCAATCGATGAGATAATCGGCAGTAGATAGGGCCTTTATCCGAAACTCTCTTGGAAATCCAGTTGTAGGCCGTGAATACATGTTCTTCCCAAACACCGTCTGAACCATCTGCTCTGCTCCGCCAATATACCGAGGATCAAAAGTGGTGTGATGCACGATCTTCCCTGACTTGCAATGCTCTCCACTATGATCAGAATGAAGAATCTTTACGCGCTTCCCGAACTGCTTCTCCACAACATCTTTTCTGAAAATCTCAAAATTCTCGATCTTCGGCTTAAGAACGTACACCTACAACTTTCTCGAGAAGTCGTCGACGAAGGAATTCTGATGTCTAACTCCACCTCAAGAACAACCCAATACCGGAACCATCTCTTTCTTCTTCCTTTGAACACGGTCCTCTTAAAGATCTTTCATGCTGATTTCTACACCTCCAAGAGACTCCCCTTTCGAGACCCCTCCAAACTCGTCTCGCAAATATGGCCCAATCGTGGATGCCGCATCCTGACGGAGTCTGAACCATCTGAACTAGAAAAAGATCTGGCAACATCTTTTAAGAATGTCCGTTCCTGAAGAAAATATAGATTCCTTATCTTTTTCGCCTTCATGACAATACGAGCACCCGTGGAAATCATCATGGAATCTCTATCGATCACACACCTGCAATCGATCCCGCCTGTTCATCATGAAAAACTGCATTTCAATACCGCTCATTCATTTTCATTTTTGTGTATCGGTACTATTAATCCATGTATGTTCAATAAGTACATATTACAGGTATTCGTGTCAAAACACTGGAAACACTGTCAAATGCACGGATACGACATTTGTGAGCTGACACTGCAACCGAAACGGAATACCGATCATTATTCAAGAAGATTTTGCAAAACAATTCAAATGTACACATTTTTATCAAGAATGGTCCAACATGATGCAACATGATATATGTGTGAACTAAATCTTTTGATGCATGAACTAAGTGGGTAGTTGCCATGATGATGACATGAACACAAGTGGGTAAGTGGATGAGCAAGGGGGCTTCATATTATGAGTACTTGATAAAGGTGTGATGTGATTTAAAGTTACATTTTCCCTCAAAATCTACAGATTGCAACTCAAGCTTATATAGAAGAATCAAATAATGCTTGAGAGATCATGGAGATCGCCAAAAGAAGACAGGCCCCACAACTCAAACAAAAACTGCCAGAAACCCCAAATGACCCGCCACCGCCGGCCCCACCTACCCCTTTTGGCTCCATCTTTCTTCTGGTCATTCCAGGTTATATTATCTCATTTTTATTGTTTGTTTTTGTTGATTTTGTACCTATATATACCAGAACAGAAAGCAAGATTAAGGCCATAGTTCATCACTTTATTCCATTTTCATTTTGTAATTTTGTTGAACCTTTGTACATAGTAGTTAGTTTATCTTAAGTTTCTTACCTTCTCCTGATCTTGCAATCTCTTCATTGAGTTTGCAAGTTTAGGTTTTGGTTATTGAACTCATAGTTTGTATCTTGGAGTTAAACTTTATAAAGCTTTTATTTTGATGCACTTTGGTTCTTAGTATTTTCTTTTCTTTACTTGCAATTTACTTCCTTGCAATATTGTTTTCTTTGATCTCTCCTCTTTTGTATTTTCTTTTGATGCTTGTGATAGATTGTGAATAGTGTATCTTGTTAAGGAAAAAGAATGGTTATTTAAGTTAAGGTTTTCTTTTACTCATTTCTTTTGCCCGAGAATTAGTAAGGCACAAAGAAACGAGTATGGATTTTCCTAACTTAAACCAACTTATCTCTATCCCTAACAAGCGTTTCGTTGCATATATACAAAACACTTAGGTTAGAATCGAACAAATCGGACCTTTGGCTTAACTTATGAGAACACGAACTTAAAATGCCCCATCTTCCTGCGGACGACCTGTACTCATCACAGCTAGCTACACGCGATGCCGTCTTGATTGCGGTTACTTTAAACTTAAGATACGACACGTGAAATCCTTACCAATCACCGTCCAAAGCACCTAATGAAATAAAGCTCTTCCTCAGATCTGGCACGTGCCTGACATCTATCAATGTCCGAACTCTCCCATTATGCATGCGGATCCGAACTGTACCAATCTCAACATTTCTGCTTAGCAAACCATTCCCAATAAAGACCGAGCCTCTGTCAACTGAAAGGAATGTAACAAACCAACTCCGATTTGGAGTCATATGGAACGAACACCCCGAATCCAACATCCAAAATCCACATGCGTCTGAAGTCGCACATACCGAAAGAATCGAACCATCACTGCCCTCATCCGAGTCCTCCACCACAACTACAGTACCGGAAGACCTATGCTTGCCTTTCTCCTTGCGCTTCGGACAATCCCTTTTCCAATGCCCACTCTCCTTGAAAATAGAGCACTTGTCGTTCGCGCGATTTCTCGATTTTCCATTGGAGCCTCCATCTAAACTGTATCTAACAGACAACGCGTCACCCTTACTATGCTTGTCACCTACCACTTTCTCCCTTAACATCTCACTGTGTAGACCCACTTTGACGTCCTCTAAAGAAAGCTTATCCCGGCCATACACCATCGACTTAACGAACTGCCCATACTCTGAGGTCAACGAACAGAGAAGAACCATCGCATGATCCTCATCCTCTATCTTCACCTCCACATTCCACAAGTCCATCACGATCTGGTTGAGTTCATCCAAATTATCTTTGACAGATGCTCCTCTTTCATTTTTAACGTATATAATCGTTACTTGAGATAGAGATGATTTATGAGTGATTTCTTCATGTATAGGGACCCCAACTTGCCCTGCTACCGTAGTCTCTTGCTGGACCTTGCAAAAAACTTCGTCGGCCAAGTGAATCTGTATCGAACTGAAGGCTTTGTCCTCCATCTCTTCTATCTTATCATCCATGGTCATCTTTGGAATACTGTTTTTCGCAAAGACAATCTTGTGAACACCCTGCTGCTTGAGAATAGCTGTCATTTTCAATCTCCAGAGGCCGAAGTTGTTCCGCTCATCAAACATGTCCACCTTGTAATGCGTAGATGTCATCTCTCCAAATAATCTGAAAATATCGAATTTGATGCTCTAATACCACTTGTTGTAAGAATTACATATTTATGCGCAGCGGAAATCCATGACCTTTGTTTTAGGGTATGATGAAAAAACTCCGACTACCAAATCACACAAAAAGAACACACCAACAACAACACACAAGATTTACCCAGTTTCAACACAACTAGCACCTAATCCTGCAAACCGACGACGAGAACTTGCACTGTTAAGAAAGAGTTACACGAGAATGCCTCACAATTATATGCGGCATTTGATAACATGGCGATATTTATAATTTATTTCTATATACTCTTTAAAGTTGACCAGAACTACTAAATTGGAATAAATTCTTGGAAAACTTAGCCAAATTTTCTATCCAACATAATAATATACTTAACTCAAAATAAAATGATTTATATAGCTTAACAACATTTTGAAATTAGTCATCTAACTCGTATCAAGCAAACCAGAGCTAGAAATTAACTTAATCGTTGAAAATAGTACCCAATAGCAACGAATCCTGCTCTATGCGATCTCGGTCCCTATTCACTTTCTAAGCAACACCTGAGAAAGAGAGGCCCAAGATTAAGTGAAGAAATATCAAATCGATCCAAAAAAAATTGAAGAAAATCGTATAATCATCCAATAATTACGGTGATAAATCTTCATTAAATTACGATAAATTTAATTTTACCATTGAAATTTCTCTGATTCATAAAAAACAGCAAAAGGGGGGAAACCTCAAAAAAGCTTTCATTTTTAGATCTGATAATTTATAGATCTGATAACTTAAAAGAACAAGAGAATATATAAAAAAAAATAAAAAATACTCAAATTCGTCTGATTCTAACAAATTCAGCAACAAAACTTAAAAGGGAATCACCAGTCTAAGAAGAGGGTATAGATTAAAGCTAGAGAGAGGAACCTTTTGCGTTCTTCTAGAGAGAGAAAGCAGCCAAAATTCTAGAGAGAGAAAGAGAGCGACATTAGGACCGCGAGAGAGAGGCCTAGGGCGAGATTTCTCTCGGCTTATGTTTCGGCCCAACTGAAAAGAAATGTGGGTTCATATATTCGCGGGCTTCAACTAGTAACTGTGGCACGATTGGGCCTGTAAATGTGCTACTATAGGCCCATTTTATTGCAATGATAAGGTTGTTAGTATGAAACGTTTCATACATATTTGGATTTTGTTCTCCAAATTTTCCTTCTTTCTTGAACAATTATATATCTCTCTGCATGTAAACCATGAGACAAAGATGGGTCTGTGGAGCTCCGCGAGGTAAATGCCAACGAACACAGGCACAAACGGGTGCAGCACACATAAGAGTGGAACCCAGCCCGCCCTCGCAAATGCTTTGCTTGTGCCTGCAGAGAGGGTAAGCTATTTCCATAACATTTATTTAAGGCCTCATATCTAATAATAATAATAATAATATACCATATCTTTACACCATTTCATACATCATGTGTTTTGAAAAATTTCAAGAATATGAGATGGAGGACTTGATTTCCTCTAAATTGATACGGTCACGAATCTCTTCGTGCCCAATGTTAAGCGATGCTTGTTAATTTTTGGGTTTTTTTTATATACAACCATAAAAAATCTTATATCTTTAAAAACAACCATAAAAAATCAATATATTTAAAAAGGGTAAATTGTTAAAAAGCTCCCAGCCCGTTCGGGAGTTGTCTAAAAGCTTGTGTAATTTTCAAAATTTTTGGGAAGGGCCTACTATTCAAAATATTTATGAAAAACCCAGGATGTATTTCATTTAGACATGTATTTGGATATTACAGGTACCCGTAACAATTTAGATATTACAGGTACCTGCAACAGTTTAGATATTACAGGCAACTGTTTAGATACTACAGAAAAATGCTTAGATATTACATGCAACTGATATATATGGGGTATTGCTTGGGCTCAAGGTTTTTTAACAAGAGCAAAAGGCCAATGGTTTTTACACAAGTTTGAAGTGGGACGGGGGCATTTTGACTTTACACATTTAAAAACAATCACTAAATCCGCTAATCTAATTAAATACAACTCTCTAATTAACATGAATGCTAACTACGTTTGATTTTTCCATTGTGGGAGGCAAAATGACTATCTTACCCCTCCAATGGCATATCCTCTCTTTAAAACCCAATAGCGCCTCCTCCCCCCTCTCAAATTGCAAAAATAACAATATTCGGCAATGTCACCCGTTTGTGGGTCCCGCCACAGAAATCCCGCAACATAATCGAGTGGGTCCCCAAAGTCGTCGTTGGCTTGAACCCGGCTACAATTCTGCCTTATCTCCCAAATTGATACATGACCCTCCAGGTTTTGATCTCAGGGATGCAGTTTTCACATAGCCTTTGAACAATGACTTCCATTGATTAACAACAAGTTTAAACACGAATGCATGAAAAAAATACTTTGCCTTCAAAACAATAAAACTTATTCCAAATTATCTTGTCATTGTGAAGAATAGATAGAACAAGATTGGATGAATTTGGTTGTATTTAGGAGGGAGGGAGGGAGGGAGAGAGAGAGAGAGAGGAGGAGGAGGAGGAGGAAGGAGGGAGATTGATAGAAGAAAGAAATAAATTTAGTGGGTGATTTTTTGGGTTTTTTGGTAAGTTTAAAACCATGGATGAGAGAGAAAAAGATGAGGGTATTTTAGACAATAACCCATCCCATTTAACCATAGTTATCTCATAATCAAGACTGAATCTTAATTAAAGAAACAAAATATTGTATTTAATTAACCCATAGGTTTTGGTAGTTGTTTTTAAAAATATTGTTTTATGATTTTTATTTTTTTAAAATATGAGCTTTCAATGAATGTAATAAAAGAGAATAATGAAGAAAAGAGGCCATATGAGCGAATTTCTTCCTACGATATCGAAAAAATACATCCTCCATAATTTTTTTCGACGATCAGCATCCATCATCGTCATCTTTATCATCTAAGATGTGACCACCAAATTTCATGTGATTCTACCACCTTTTCACCGTTGAATTAGTAATGCAAAAAGTTCTATTGTCGGTTAACCGTTACTTTTGAACCCGCTAAATCAACGGTGAAAAATGGTAGTTATATATAAATTCTGGTGTATCCATATCTTAGATAATAAATATAAAGATGATGAATGCTGATCGTCGAAAAAAAATCATGAAGAAGAGTGTATTTTTCAGACACTATAGGTGTAAATTCCCTCCTAAGGGCACATTTCCTCAATTATTTTCATAAAAAACCCTTTCTTTTAATGTTATAGCCATCATAAAAGAAAGAAATTAAATGTAATTTATCAATGAATAAATCTTCAAACAAGCATACCACCATCAAGGGCATAAAAACATTTAAAAATTGGAGCAAAAAAAAGGCAATCCTGTCTTCTCTTTTTCCTTCCTCTGATTTACATTTTTAACACTACTTTAAAACACAATCATAAAATCCGTCAAATATAGGTATGACAAAAAAATGTGACTCAATGAGAAATAGGTGTCAGATTGTTGATATGTTTGTAGCTGACGCAAATTTGAAAGAAAGCTTGAACATTAAAAGGCAAAAATTCTACATCAAAAGCTATGCTTCTTCCAAAGAAATAGCAAATGCTGCTAAAGGCATGCCATTAGCCCCCGGTTACAGCAAATAGTATTGCCGACAGTGAGCGAAAAAGCCATCTAAGTTGCAATCCTCCATTTGATGTTCTAGCCAAGAAATTATATATACTTCCCCATTTACTGGGGACCACTTTACCATCAAAACGGTATCACCTACGATCTTCGAAGGAGGCGTGGCAAAGTTTTGCGGACGATTATCGACTTTCTTGTGACATCACTGAACACGGGTAATGCAGTTGCATAAACTCATATATACATCAATTATAGGGAGAGTGACAAAATATGGTAACAAAAAGTCACATTTCATTTCATGTGCACAAATGCAATACCGAAGATATAATTATAATGAAGTCTCTTTTTGATATAAATACTGCATCTGATAATATACATGGCAGCAAGTAGTATATATTGTTCTGGGAGTTAAAAGTAGAATGCTTGATAAACAAAGACATCTCAATCATACATATATTCACCATCATGCTTAGCTTCACGTGGGAAAAAAAATAATGACATAATTAAACATAAGAAAATAAACAAGAAAATAAACACTGCCACAAACAAATTGGAATTGCAGGGCCCTTGCTCAAAAATTAAAATTACAAGAACAGACGCTTAACACTAAAACTAATCAAAAAATTGTAGAGTGAATTGTGTAAAATTTCTACTATGAGGTTCAAAAACATCAAAAGGGGCAACTGAGCATTATTCAGACCGGGCACACATCACTGGGCAAAAAGAAAATCGAAGTCATATGATAATCAAACTAAATTTTCTCGGCAGGGCACTTAAAAGTGTGGTTGAATTCTGTTCAACAGCATGAGGACTTGGAGCACATTTTTTGTTGTTTCCACCCACATTAGATATTATAGAAGAGGTTAAAACGTTCGCAAAACTACTGCAGAGTTCACCTGGGATTCTAGCTGCATAGGTCTGGTTTTTGGTCAAACCATCAGCTATGTTGTTTAAAATCTAGAGATTTACATTCTAGTACACCCTAATAGAGCTTTTCATAAGCATGTTATTGGCATTTTTATGCATTATGTAGTAAAACTTGTAATGAAGCAAATGAAGGCACTCATCCAAAACAGGAAATAAAAGATCTAATAATTATCAGCGCATGAAAATCCTTGCTCATGGCATATTATGGGTTGTTCGTAATGGAGCACACAACTGCAAAATACATAGTATAAGGTCTTAGTGTACACCGATGCGTTTTCAGTTTCGTTGTCCAAGCATTTTCTTACGAGTACTGCTGCTAGACTCCAGTAGAAGTAAGCTTCAACATTTGAAGTTATATGTAATATCGTTGTGCTCCTTAAGCCACGTACATGATGAGGTTTTATACATAAAAAAAGGGAAGGAAGAGACTAAAACAGTCTAATGATTCTAAGCAACTTCTAAGGTTAACAGGGCATAACGAAACAACATAGACTCATCCACGAGGGACGATTCGAAGAAAGGCAACGAATGTCATTTTTGGATACCTTCCACAAAGGTCATTATTGCTGGCTTTTCTTAATAAAGAAAAACACAAAATTCAGATGGGGCGTTCATGGGATGCAAAATACAGTTCAACAAATTGAAAGGACAGGTAGATGGTATGTATGATTAAGCCATTCTGCTAGCAGAATATATAATCCTATAATATGGCATACTTTTTAATTTAATTAATTTTCCTGATAAGAATTTGTATATCACCAATCATTCTCTCTCTCTTCCAAATCTAGTTTAGCTATGGAAAAGATGAATTCACACAAATGTCCCCCATTGGAAGGTACCCAACCATTCAAAATTTTGTGAAAATATAGAAAATATGGCATGCTTAATCCACATCAAGGACTATAGACATAAGAGCTTGATTAATCTTACATGATCCTAGAATTAACAAGACAGCATTATGAGAAGAGAATTTAGCATTTGAGTCTTGAACTGAAAATAAAAGCTCTGGATAAATATACTACAATAGAACCAAGATAGGAAGCCCAAAAATGATGAGAATATATGCACCTACATTGTGGCCTTTTCCCCACATAGGAGCACCCAATTGAAAATAAATAACTATTCACAACAACAAAGCCTTTGTCACAAAATTCGGGTTTGGTTACATAAGTATGTTAGCCCATTCAGCTCTGTAAAGGATTGTCTCTTCAATTACATTAACTATCATATATCCTTTTTAATTGGCTCCACCCATGTTTGTTCAAGCCAATCTCTAGTTTTTGTTGCTCCGTTAATTAGAATTCTGTCACTTTGGTCTCTTTGTTCTACATGCCCAAAGCATCTCAGGTGGTAGTTACTCATTTCATGGCATCCTACAAATTTCTATGGGCACACTCATTTCAAATTCGGGCTTGCACATTGTCATTCATCCATCTCAAGTTCTCAACATTCTCGTTGTCTTTTAGTTGCCCAATGTTTTGACCCATAAAGGGTTGCAGGTCTTGAAGCATTTATAGAGAAATTTCTCTTCAAATGTGTGGGTATTTTAAATGTTATAGTCGATTTATCTCCATGTAATTGTATGGGATATTGTAGTTACTATAGATAGGTTTTAGTTATGATTGGATGCATAAGGATTCTGAGGGATTATTTGAATTGATATGACTATTGGTTATCAATTAGTTTCGGTAAGTTTTGTATAAATTGAGATAACCGATCTCATAATAAAATGATCAAGTTGATATTTTCTTATCATTATGATCATATATACTCCATCACCACTTTCGACCACATCCACGAACAAAATGACCTTTTAAGATCAAGTAAATTGGTGTTTTCTTCCCTATATACTCCCTTAAATTACTGATTTTCCCACTTGGTTATAAAGTACTAATGTCGAAGTAAGTAAAATCACAGTAGATGTACAAGCAGCATAAACCTTCTTGTAGATTAGAGTTAACATAGAGAGTGACTGCTAACTGCATATTTCATTTGGATTTAAGTTGTGAGGCCTAAAACACCTTTATAGTTTCTAACAAATAGACACGTGAAAGAGAGGACAGTGTGCTCTTGGTATAGCATTTTCTGTGATGCGTATCATCAAATTTAAGGGAATTGTTAAATTATTATCAGAGGAAATTTTCTTTATCAAGGATAGGATGAGATCATGAGATTTTCCACCTTATTTTAAAAAGAAAGATAACAAGGCTGTAAGTTTATTAGCAATATAAGAGATGGAATTGACTATGGAATCTGGATGAGTTTTAATGCCGATGACGCCATAACAAATTCTCAAATTGAAACTGCATTCAGTGATTTAGAGCATTATCTTCATAAGATCCACTAACACACAGGATTCTATACAATAATGGTAGAAATATTTACAACAGACCGATAAGTTGAACACATCTACACAAGTGATCAAAAGCTTTGAGAACAAATACATATGCATTGAGGTCTAGCATACAAGACATCCATTGGAAGAAGAATCATCTCATACAATCTACTACTATCCAATTGCTATATGAAATTCAATACCACATATTAAATCTTCAAAAGCTGACAAACTTACTTGATACCATATGACTTCCTTTGACTAATTCAGCATCGGATATATCCACAGGCAGTCGCGACCACGGCACAAAATCCTTCCTCTGACTCCTCAACCTCAACACCAACATGGATACAGTCGCCAACAAACACACAAAAGCAAACCCACATGCCAATGACCGCATAAACGATACAAAGCTTCCCGTTCTCTGATCCTCCAAAACAAAAACAACCGATGATTCTCCATCAAGGCTCCCAATCGAGTTATTAAGCTTCAAAATCTCCAACCCATTCAACTGCCCACCAACTTTCAAAGGGTCTCTAAACTTCGAAGGAACAATCCCAACATTCAAAAGCCCCGAACGTTCCGCATCAACAACAAAGTCTACATAGTAAGGAGAAGCCAAAACTTGGCCAGTAGCATCCGAGATATCCAAATCTTTGTAGGCGATATACCCATTAACGTACACATCAAAGTAAAGCTCATTGAGAGCCAAACTCGCGATATCACAGAAATGCATTCGTATCAAGTACTTATAACCACGATCTACCGCAAAAGCCCATGTCATGTTCGATTTACTAGTCCTCGCACTATTGTACACATTATCAGGTCCCACCTCACGAGTCGCGCCATTCTTCCTATACATAATCCTTCCACTAAAATTAACAATTTTGGAAGGCGAACTCGACATTAAGAACAAAGAATCGGGAACCCATGTCCTCCATAACGTATCATTGTAAGGGGTAACCTTAGGCCCACCCACATTAATCCGATAAACGGTTTCCATCGCTTGTCGCGAAATAGCATCA
The DNA here is from genome assembly GCA_030015575.1 of Agapanthus africanus. NCBI lineage: Eukaryota > Viridiplantae > Streptophyta > Magnoliopsida > Asparagales > Amaryllidaceae > Agapanthus > Agapanthus africanus. The sequence goes on along the minus strand of JASDDO010000024.1, from coordinate 886,335,812 downwards.
AAGTTTTCGATTTTATCGGATTTCACTAACCTCGCGACATCCCCTATAAGATCTTTGGGCGCCGAAACGACTTCAATTGCGTTCACAAACGCAAAAGAGGAGCTATCAGCAGGGACAAACGCGATAACGAGCCTCTCAGAGTCCAAATTGACGAAATACTCCTTCAACTGCGGCTCGAACAGAGCTCCATCGAGCACCTCGACACCGAAATTGTTCAAGAGGACAAACCCGGAGGCAACGACATCGAATCGAGCGTGAGAGAAGTTGTAGATTTGATTGAAGAAGGGGTAGAAATGGAGGCGGATCAAGTGCGTCCCTTTGGATTGGATATCGAGCTCGTAGGCTGTAGGCTTTGTGAAAACCCTAGCAGTTCGATAGAGCGGGGAGAGGTTAGGGTTAGGGTTAGGATTGGAGAGGTCGAAGCCAGAGGAGAGGAGGGGAGAATCGGAGACGAAGACGCGGCGATCGTCGAGGGTGGTGGGCCCGGACCAGGATCCGCAGTCGAGGAGGTGGTTGTCGATGGGGGAGAAGTGAGCGAAGGAAGGAGAGACGATGAGTGAGAAGCCGAAGAGGAGGAAGACGAGGAGGAGAAATCTAGGGTTAGGGTTTCGCTGATTCGCCATTGATTGAAGCTTGGGTAAAGTGATTGGAGTTTTTTTTTGTGGGAGGTTTTTCTTTATTTATAAATGGAGGAGTAAATGTGAGGACAGTTGTAAAGCGGTTCAAAGAAAAGTAGAACGCGTGGTGGGCGTTAAATGTGGATCTTTTAATCAAGTGATTGCTGGGTCACCGATGATGACTCATATTTTGCATAAATCCCCTACAAACTTGGGAAACGGAAAGGTTGTTTGAAAAGAGGTAACATAGAAATACTGGCAGCAAGCATAGTTTCAGTCCTTCAAGAACGATGAAAAAGGGTTTGGAATGGATGTTATATGGTATAGCTACTTTCAATGTTAAGAAATACTCCTAAAAATGTAATGTTTGGCAATCGGAAAGTATAAGGAAAGTAGGAAAACAAAAAAATAATAATAGAAAGAAAATGAAAAGAAAGTATTAATTCTTATTTATTTTGTAAAAAAAAGATGGAAAGAAGCAGAGTTGACATTTATGCTGCAAAGGAAAGTGAAATTGAGTTTTTTGGTTGGAATAATGAGAAGTAAGAAAAAGTGAAATAAAAATACAAAGTAGAATAAAATATAATAAAAAACATCTTTGTCATTTTCCCTCGCTTTCTAAGTTTCTGGAGAGAAAATGTGACGGGCAAGGAAAGTGGAAAGAGCTTTCCAAGTTCTGTCTCGGCGTACAAACAAAAGAAGTTAGAAAGTGTACTTTATTTTATCACTTTCTTGTTTACTTTCCTTGTTCCAAACATGTCGTACTGAAGATTGAAGGAAACGGCAGTGCCTTAAATTTTGGGCCCTGACTGCATCTCGTCTTCAACTTTTGAGAGGGAGGCACAATCAACGTAGATCAGCATGTTTAAATGTTGTAACAAAATTGCATCTTTATTTATGATCATGCATCTTCTGCATCTTCTTGTCTATTTAGATGATTTAGACATTTTCAAGGGGGTCGTAAAATGGATGGTTGTTAAAACATCGTAAAAGTTGCATACACTGCATACCCTACCTTTGATGCATGACTTACAAGCCTCCGAATCGTCTAATTTTTTATACACATATATATTCTGACGTGTATAACATGATACGAAAATTAAATCGTCAATCCAACGGTCAAATTTGGCCATTTCATTTTAACCCAACATCTCACCGTATCATTAGGTCAGCAAAAATATGTTTATTTTTTCATTAACTAAATCTACATACATATCATGATTTTAGTACACGAAAGTTAAGTTATGAGATGTAAGAACTATCTATACTTTCTGATTGGTGCCGCCCATTATTAAGTCAAATAGAATCGTAGGCACGGCAACCTGGCCTTCTGGGGAGCTCCCTTGGGCCATTTTTCACTAAATTTTTTTTGGTATATTGTTTGGCGACAAGGTCTTAACCTTATTGAGCCAAACTACAGCTTCAATCCAATATGACATGTAAAGCTTTATGACATCAAGCCATCAAATAAGCTCCTCTCATTGTCGACATGTTCATCTCGACCTCAAAAGTAGTATGATGTATTGGAAAGCATAATTGATGATTGTTTACCGCCGGAAACGGAGAAGACAAACGTATTACCTGAATTTGGGGCAGATACTATTTAGCTTTATCCGTCCACCTCTCCGATGATACCAAGCTGATTTATGGCACCGTGCATCGAAGGTTTGGACGGATGCGGCCATTATAGCAGAGTTCGTCAGATTCTCCCTCGTTTGCGAGGGGTTTTTGATTGTGGGGACGCTCTTCCCTGCAGGCGCAAGCCCCTGCAGTCAATTACGTTACCACATCGCAGTAACTACTTTCTCCTGTTCCAGAAGGTCATTTCGTGTCATGTGTGTTTATTTTATTTTTGGTTGCCCGTGGATTATATACAGAGACTAATTTATGTTGTCGCCCGTAGGGCATGGATTAGTCTAAATCCGTATATTCTTAGATTTGGGTTTGGGTTGATTTAAGAATCGTTAATCTTGTTTGAGATTAAAATCAACTTAAATGTTTATTAAGGATACGTTATTCCATTTTAGACTAAGATCTACTTAACAAGGGTTTAAGATCATCTTGATCCAACAAAAGAGCATTTGGGCTGTATCGTTTTAGTTTAAGGACGTTACAGTCCGTTGTTAAGTTAAGAACATTTCGATCCATTGTAGTTTAAGAACGTTGCGGTCCGTAACTAGTTTAAGAACGTTACGGTCCGCAGTGGGATATGTCTTAAGAGTTATTTGGTTATCGGGACCCATCACCTCTTTGAAGACGCTGAAAAATTACAGCGACATGTATCAGAGGTGTGAGGAGATGTAACCTTGAACCAATGTCCGTTGGAAGATCTGTAGTCGTGTTTGGGACTAAGGCCAATTTGGAAAATGATGAGCACATGGGCTCGGTTGATATGTATTGGGGATTTGGTCAACTTAGACTCAACCCACTCAGTTTTTGAATAAAGTGTTAAACACTTGCTTGGATTCAGTCCCTTTTTCTGTGCAAATAATGATTTGCTTTACTTCTCCCCCTTTTTTTGTTCTTTTATTTTTTATAGAGTATTAACCACTTTTTATGGCGCCCACGTACGGAGCACGTGGGGCGCTTGGCGCTGAGCGCTAAGCACTGAGTGCTAAGCACTCTTTATTGAGCAGCGCCCATGTGAGAGATACGTGAGGCGCTTGGTGCTGAGCGCCAATTATTGAATGCTAAGCACTCTTTATTGAGCAGCGCTGATTGGTGTGATTTAGCGTGCTTGCGCTTTCTAAAAGATAGATCAAAAATATTTGTAACCGCAATCAAGAACGGCGTCGCATGAAGCTAGCCGGTGAGTACGGGTCGGTCCACAGGGATTTTGTGAATTTCCGAATCGTTCTTACGAGTTAATTCCGAAGGGTGTTCGGTTGATTATTAAATCTAAAAATCTAATTAACCTAGGGCAATTATCTAGATCTATTCTTGCTAGGGTTAGGTTTAGGAATGGTTTGGAAATGCAATTAAATCTCAACGATTTCTATACCCGAATGAAGATCTGTGAGGAGTTATGGTAATTATCAATAAAGGGGATTAGATCCATTCGGGAAGGTGTTCATTCCTCTAGGTTCTTGTCCTTCTTTTAGAGATCCTTACCCTAACCTCCATGGAAAACGCGAGCAACCGGGCTTTTACACTACAGTGTCATCGTTACCTCGAGGGGTAGGATGCCGTAGGGCGCGATATGTGCGTGTATGCATGGAGTCCTATTATAAATATTTGGTGGGTAAGAAAGGGATGAGAGATCTCATCTCTCAAAATCCTTCCCCAAAGCTAAACCCTAAACAAGTTCCTAGGGCATAAAATTAAATCTATCTAGAGCAAAGAATTAAAATCTACACTAGGGCGAGAAATTAAATCTACTTATAGATGCATCCCTCCAATCATCCATGCAGGTTTGTCAGATCTGAATTTCTGAATGGAAAAGAAACACTGATGCTCTCCAAAAAGGATTTCTGAATTTTTATTAAAAGGAGGCATAGCCTTTACAATGATTTAGAGTTTCTATTTATAGAGGATAGGAAACCCTAGGTTACAATTGATTCGCATGTTTACATTTACCAAAATATCCTTAGGAAGAGCTAGTCAAAGTAGACTTCAAGTTTTGGTAAAAATTTATGTCTCTGTCTTTTATTAAAAGGAAGTATTGGGCTTTGAAATTTCCTTTGTGGGCTCTTCTGTCTTTGGGCTTCCTTATTATTTGGTTCTTTTATTAAAATAGCTTCTATGTTTCTTCCAGATCTCCAGTGAATAATTGCGGTAGACTTTTAACCGTTCGCTTTATAATCTTGGACCTTGCATTGCCTTGTACTTTGTGAATTTTATCTTTGATGTAGGCTTGATCAAGAGTCTTCTGTTTGTTGGTCAAAATCCACTTTTGCATCATCTTTTTATCGTTTTCACTGTTTTCTGTCTAAGAACCTGTAACCTGTAATATGTAGCAGACATGCGTCAAAAGCACCTGTTTATTTATAAAACGAATAAGAATGAGAAATATAATAATGCAATATTATGGTATGAGCAAATACCCCCAAACTTATCTTTTGCTCGTCCTCGAGCAAACTTATTTTTATGCACTAAAATCCTAACCGCACTTTCGCAGGGAAACGCGATTGCACTGAGCTCGTGTAACAAGCCGTTAAACCTCTAGGTGTCCCCAATAGGAGGAGTGTTGTCTCCTGAGGGTTTTCAGCGGATACTAGCCACAAAATCCTATCAATTTGGCACATTGACTTTTATTCTCCAATTAGGTTTTCTAACAAGGAATTCTATTATCGTCGACCCGCAAATTATCCACCCATATTCTTCACACTTCCTCATCATCTAACTTAAAATTATATATGTTCTGCAGACCTACTTAGTTTTCGGTATTTCTTAAGTTTTCCTTCTAGGGTTCCATCTCCACTTAGGAATTTCTATCAACTCTACTAAAGATACAAGTTCTATTCTTCATTCCTCTCTCTTATCTAAATTCCAATCACATACCCCTACGTGTGTGTATAGATCACCCCTACACTTGGAAATTCAAATCAAGCAATTATACTCTCGTCCGTTGTCCAAAGCACTTCTTAATTGGTGAATTTTTAATTGAATTTTGCTTACACATCCTTTATGCGACCGTTAATACTTCTTGAGGTACCAACGACCGATTATAAAATGTGTTTGCACATTTAAGCGTAATTCCTAGTCTTGCAACACCCAAGGCTTTTAGCAGTGACTCCCAAACCAGTTGGTCTAAGGCACTAAGTGATGAAGCACCCTCGCTAAATATTTTTCTATTTTTTGCAGCCTTAAGTAATCGCAAAAACCAGTGTCCATTTTTTTTATTCTTTATTCACACTTATATATTTTTTTTTCTTTTTTTTTTCTTTATACTAAGTACTTTAGACAAGAGTATTTCAAGATCTCTTCTACTATTCCATGTTTCAAGGTGCGTGATTGTGCAAATTGTAGGGTATACGTTTTCAGAATCTAGACTTAAGCTAGGAACTATTTTTCAAACTTATACTCTAATAAGAATATCAATACTTTTCCTTTGTTTCGACTTAGCCCAAAAAGTGAACTCAAAATTTGCCTTTTTCTAAATAAACTACAAAGACATATACTTTCTACCGCTAAACTTTAAGGAATGTTATTTTTAGGGTTTTTAATTCACTAAGTCTAAGATCTAGTTGTTCCTAACCAGTTAACCTATTTGTCAAACTCAAGTCAATTAGCCAAAATTGAATACAATAATTTTTATAATTTTTGAAATTTTTCAATTTTTATGGGTTTTCAAATAAATATGCAAATGCAAAAATATGTACAAATGAATGCGAAGGAAGAAGACGTACCGAGCATACCCCCAAACTTAAACTTGACAGTGTCCTCACTGTCATGCTACACCAAGAGGGTCAAAATGCCGGTATTCCCCTGTTTATTTATTTACAATTTTTTTTTGTGATGTTTTGAATTTTTTTTAATAGAAAAAGAAAACAAAAAATATATATACATATATATAAAAAGGTCCCCCCCAAACTTAAGCTTGGCCTTACACAAGCCAAAGGTTAGCACCAACCATTCAAAAATCTTATCATGGTAATGGTATAGTTGGTGCAAGAATGGGATGGAAAGAAAAGAGATGAGAAGCACACGAGACCATGTGGAAAGAAGAATGGTAGAATATGGTCTCGGTGGAGGAGAAGAATGGCGAAAAGAAGAAAGAAGTGGAGAACGATTTTGAGGGTGTAAATTGAGTGAATAAATTAGCGCAATTTGTGATGACCGATGTGTTAAAAGCGATTGCGCTAACCTATCAACCCGTCGAGAAATGGGGTCAAATCCCTCAAGATTCGCAAGAAAACATGGGTACGCCGAACTTGGTATAGGAGATGAAGGCGTAACGGTCTCTTGTACGGTCGGAACAATAGGAAAGACGAAAAAGAGTGAATTAGGGATAGTATCATTCTCACCGTAGTAAATTGTCTCGAACTGGAAAGATTCCATTAATGGTTCGAAACTACTGTAATCAACCGAGTCTGATGGTTCAACTAACCCATCTGAAAATGTAAAGGACTCAAACTCGGGCGGTGAGTCATCAACATCGTCCGAAAAAGTGAAACACTCGTCTGTAAGAACTATGTCAGATTCAAAGGAAAAGTTTTCAAGCTCACAGTCGTCGAGCGTGGTCGGAACGATGTAAAGGAGGGAGGGTGATATAACAGTCAAAGGTTCAGGAGGATGAATTGGAAAATCAGACACATCAAACAAAAATGGTTCAACCTCAATATGATCCTCAAAACTCTCCTCAATACTATCCTCATAATTCTCCACAACATTTATCTCATCCATGCCATTATCATCAACATCAAGACGCATATGAAGTTCGGGAGAAACATCTAATGACTCGGGATGATGAGTTGAACATAAAATTTCAATCAAATCGACAGGTTCATCATTCGAAATATTCCCGGCGTCTATATCCTCAATCAAGTGAAAATCAATTTCTTTAGACACCTCATCAAAAGCATGGATATTTATCAATTTAGGTTCTAGAGTGGAGGTGTAAAGGTCAAACGGATTAGGTGCGGTTTCACTTGAAAGGGGTTCTTCATAATTTGGCAAATCAAACACTACAAAATCACACAACTCGTTTTTATTTTGAACTAGTGAATCATTTAGGACATTCGATGGAAAACTGGAGTTGTGGGCTTCAATTGGGTAAGGGTAGGTTTGATTTTGAAATCCTCTCACATTCTCACTCTGTCCAACCGCCTTCTTATACATTGAAATTTTTTGAGCTAGCGGGAAACTAGCTACCGCTTCAGTAGGTTGCATAAGGGCGGCTACGGACGCTTCCACATTCCTAGTCATTTTATTTGTTGCTGCAATATAAGCCTCCAACGACTCTTCCAAACTAGACTTAGGTGGTGAGGGGGTTTCGATAAAAGATTCAAAATGGTGTGGATATGCAAAACTCCCAACAGGCTGTGTAGAAACAGTATCTAGTGAAGGTGGGAAGGTCGGGTAGGACTGGTAGGAAGTGGGTGGCTGGGCAGGGGTAGGATCAACATGTGGATAAAAAGGTGAATAATCGTGCGGATCTCTAGAACTAGATGGGTGGAGAGGGGTGAAAGATCGGCTGCGAGATTGAGCAATATGCTCAGCAATGGACATCGGCTTAGGAGTGACAGAAGGACTTGAAAAAGTGGTATCAACATATGGAGGTGGTAAAGGTTGACTTGGTTGACACAAAGTGGGTTGAAAAGTCAAACTGTTTCTCCTAGACGTCTCTATTTGATCTTTCAAAGATTTTTTAGGCAAGGAAGGATCGTCTTTAAATTGACCGAACAAATTGACGTACGACGCAAAATTAGGTTCGGGATACCAAAGTTCGGCAAGTGATTTATTATGTGGGGTACTCATGTTAGAAGAAAGGGGGAAAGAAAGAAAGTAGGTGGTGCAAGGATTTCTTAGCGGCAAAATTTTGCAAGTTTTTTTATAAAATATTTTTCCTTTTCCCTTTTTTTTAATTTGTTTGGAACTTTTTGCAAAAAAGATTTTCGATAAAGGGCTAAGACACACTTTCGATCAACCAAAAATGCACAATCAGGCCTAGATCTAGGGTCACCTAGGTCAGTTAGACAGCTCCTAACTGTTCCAAAGGGCTAGAGATAGGATCTCAAACCGCCTCTTCACCGCCAATTGCGGCTAGGTAAGTGCCAGGTAAGTGGGAAGGAACCACAGTAGTGGGCCTAATTAAAAACCACTAGCCTTTGACACACTTGCCTAGGTACCGCAAAATCAGGTTAGGATAAACGGTCGATGCCTATAACTAGTCCTCTGTCCTATTGAGCTCGAAGTCCTTAGGGCTGAGTCTAGTATTTTTTTAATTAAAATTTGGTCAATGCAAATGCCTTATGTGATTTCTGAGGTCCTAGGAAGGGTGATAAAATCCCCACCCAATCTGAATTAGTCAAAAAGCCCCTTAAAGTCCGATTAAAGATATGCAAAACAGTAAATCACTTGCAATCAAATCTTTTTTTTTTTGTGAATTTCAAAGTTTGCAAGTTTTCTAATTAAAATTTTCCTTTTTTTTCTCTTGCTCTTTATTTGGAAAGATATTTTTAGCAAAAAGATTAAGGATATGCAAATCAGAAAAGATCACTTGCAATCAATTATTATTTTAAGCATATCACAAGAATCTTTATTTGGAAAAAATTGTTGCAAAAAGATATTCGAGAAAAGATATGCAACAAAAAAGATTACATGCAATCAATTTCTATTTTGAGCGGGGCCCAAAAAATCCTGCACAAGATTGTTATTTAGAAAGAGAAAGATTTTTAAAGCACACAAAATTTTGCAGAAAATTTTCAGAAAATATATGGAAATTTTTGCAGAGGAGGAACAGAGAAGCTTACAGAACTTTTTTTCACGAGCTGAAGACACAAGAAAACCGCGTTTCCGCGGCCTTATGTGGGTTCCCGCGGCGGAATGGCGGCGGTCTAAGCGGCGCGGATCCCCAAATTTTTTTCCAAGCGACGACTCGACAAGTAGGCCGCGGTTCCGCGGCCTAAAGCAGTTTATGGCCGCAGAAAGGCGGCGCTTTGGGGGGTTCACTGCTCCAAAATTTTTGTGTTGTTCTGTTGTTTAAAATCTCTTCTGTTCCGATATCCCGTTTTCTTTTTCGCTTTCTGGAAATCTCCAAATCTGTCTCGATTGTTCCTGCAAGATTCACACAACAAAGTACCCTTTCCAAAAAAAAATAACAAATGATATATTTTTATAAGTTTTGGATTTTTTAGATTTTTATGATTTTTTTTAAAATTTTGATTAACCCGAAATTGCAAAAAGGAAAGTTCTACGCCATCCCCGGCAACGGCGCCATTTGATTGGTGTGATTTAGCGTGCTTGCGCTTTCTAAAAGATAGATCAAAAATATTTGTAACCGCAATCAAGAACGGCGTTGCATGAAGCTAGCAGGTGAGTACGGGTCGGTCCACAGGGATTTTGTGAATTTCCGATTCGTTCTTACGAGTTAATTCCGAAGGGTGTTCGGTTGATTATTAAATCTAAAAATCTAATTAACCTAGGGCAATTATCTAGATCTATTCTTGCTAGGGTTAGGTTTAGGGATGGTTTGGAAATGCAATTAAATCTCAACGATTTCTATACCCGAATGAAGATCTGTGAGGAGTTATGGTAATTATCAATAAAGGGGATTAGATCCATTCGGGAAGGTGTTCATTCCTCTAGGTTCTTGTCCTTCCTTTAGAGATCCTTATCCTAACCTCCATGGAAAACGCGCGCAACCGGGCTTTTACACTACAGTGTCATCGTTACCTCGAGGGGTAGGATGCCGTAGGGCGCGGTATATGCGTGTATGCATGGAGTCCTATTGTAAATATTTGGTGGGTAAGAAAGGGATGAGAGATCTCATCTCTCAAAATCCTTCCCCAAAGCTAAACCCTAAACAAGTTCCTAGGGCATGAAATTAAATCTATCTAGAGCAAAGAATTAAAATCTACACTAGGGCGAGAAATTAAATCTACTTACAGATGCATCCCTCCAATCATCCATGCAGGTTTGTCAGATCTGAATTTCTGAATGGAAAAGAAACACCGATGCTCTCCAAAAAGGATTTCTGAATTTTTATTAAAAGGAGGCATAGCCTTTACAATGATTTAGAGTTTCTATTTATAGAGGATAGGAAACCCTAGGCTACAATTGATTCGCATGTTTACATTTACCAAAATATCCTTAGGAAGACCTAGTCAAAGTAGACTTCAAGCTTTGATAAAATTTTATGTCTCTATCTTTTATTAAAAGGAAGTATTGGGCCTTGAAATTTCCTTTGTGGGCTCTTCTGTCTTTGGGCTTCCTTATTATTTGGTTCTTTTATTAAAATAGCTTCTATGTTTCTTCCAGATCTCCAGTGAATAATTGCGGTGGACTTTTAACCGTTCGCTTTATAATCTTGGACCTTGCATTGCCTTGTACTTTGTGAATTTTATCTTTGATGTAGGCTTGATCAAGAGTCTTCTGTTTGTTGGTCAAAGTCCACTTTTGCATCGTCTTTTTATCGTTTTCACTGTTTTCTGTTTAAGAACCTGTAACCTGTAATATGTAGCAGACATGCGTCAAAAGCATCTGTTTATTTATAAAACGAATAAGAATGGGGAATATAATAATGCAATATTATGGTATGAACAAGCGCCCACGTGAGGGACACGTGAGGCACTTGACGCTAGGTTTTCTTTGTGTGTTCTGCTTTAAAAAGTTCAATTCTCTGTTCTTTTCTGGATCTTTAATCCCCAAGAACAAATTCATTCCCATGAGAATTAAATTCTCATTTGTGGGAAACTTGCCTCATGGATTTCAGATCCAGGGAAAGAATTATGTTCTTTTATGAGGGTTAAACCCTTAGATATGCAGATGAAATGCTCTGATCTCTATTTTTTTATTTACCTCGAAGAAAGGTGTTCTTCTTTCTTCCTTCTTAAAGCTTTCTGCTTTTTTTCTCTCGAAGCTTATGAGGGGGTCTCTCTGTACAAGACTTGAAGTCTTGGGTCCTTTATATATTAGAGGCAGATTTGTTGATTTAGTTGAAAAAATCTCTCATTGAGAGATCTTTAATTAATTTGGGGATTTTATCCACCGTTGGATTTTTGATCCAAGGACTTCTGTTTTACAGGAGATATCTTTCTTGTTTTTAGAAAAATTAGAGAAATATTTCCCCATTAAAAACTTATTCTGTAGCTTGGTGATTTTTTAATCACCATTGAATTTTTAATCCAACGGTGCTCTGTTTTTCAGAGAGTAATCTTTCTTATTTAGAAAATTTTGAGGAATATTTTCTCAACAGAATTTAATTCTGTACTCTGATGATTAATCATCTCCGTTGGATTTTTGATCCAATGGCTCTGTTTAACAGAGAGATTTTAGTTCTGGCATCGGCGCCCTCGTGCGAGGCACGTGAGGCGCTGCCTCAGAGTTTTTAACTTTTGGCGCTGGCGCTCTCGTGTAAGGCACGTGAGGCGCTGCCTCAGAGTTTTTTACTCTTGGCACTGCCTTTCAAATTTCAAACAGAGTCTTGCTCTTTTGTTGGGGAAACAAATGCCCCCCCACCGTTGCGCTCACGTGGCTCACACGTGAGTGCAGCAGTGGCCGCCTTTCCACCGTTGGATCTTCTTGGAAGTTGGATCGACTTCCTGTGCCTATAAGTAGGGCTTTTGGTTCTTGAGATGACTGCTGTTCATCTTCTCTTGTTCTTCTTTTTTTCTGAGAATTTAATTCTCCTTTAAGAGCTTAGATCTCTGCCCAAAGAAATCTCTTTTAGGGTTAGAACTCTGCCCAACAATTTGGTAAGGATTATAATCGAACCCCTTAACAGAGCTTTGCTCTTCTGAGATCATAGATCTTAAGATGTATTTTAGGGTTTCTTTAACCCGTTAATTGGAACACTGTTCATTTTCCATGAAAAACTCTTAGAGTTTGTTCTGCAGATCTTAAAGATCTTGAGGTTTCACCTTGTTAAAAAGAAAAAACTTTGCTTTAAGGGTTTTGGTAGATTATACCATTATTTTTTACAGAGCATAGCTCTTAGAAATTTTTGGAGGAATTGTATTCCTTCTTAATTAGAATTGACAGATGTGGAATCTGTTTGCAGAGCACAGCTCTCTAGAGAGTTCAACTCCTTAGCCCAATGAGATTTCTCATTAAATGAAAATCCTCTTCGGATTTCATTCTTAATGAGTGACTGCCCTATCAATGATGGGACACTATCTTGATTTTGTGGGGCCCTCCTTACCGCAGTTCTGATTTTGAGTGTCAAAGAACATTAAATTTCTGATTTCTGAATCATAACACTGATAGCTGACCCTTCTCCTTTTGTGTAGGTGCAATGGCCTTCGACTCTTCTTTCCCTTTCGTACGCTCAGAGAATGCCTTTGCCGACGTGCTTCTGGATCGAGAAGTTTTCGCACTTATTAAAGATCATGACCCAGAGCAGAAATCTCTTCACCTATGGGGGTCGTGGTACAATCAGATTATCCAGGGTCGGTGCAGTTTTTCTTGTGTAATGCCCTCAGAGCCTATTTCAGCAATTCACTATGCCGACTCGCCTCAAGTGAATTATACTGTAGAGGATGTCAACTGGACCTCGGAGGGTCGCCTTTAGCCTTCTATGGCATCGATACCCGTACAGCCGCCGATGGCCTTGGATATTTTGGGTTGACGCATATGTCAAGGCGAGTTGCGCCTTTGGGGACAAGTCTACATGATAGGGTTGACTTCTCACCATTCAGCCGGATACCTGCAGTGGGCTTGGTACATCCTGTCGGCCAAGAAGTCGCTGCTGCTGAAACTTAGGTTATATCCTGCGATTTATGCGTCGCTTTTTCAATATCCCGCGCCGCATGTATGGTGGGTTAAGGCTTTTCTGGAGCAATGGAACATCCCGACTCACACCTTTCTTTTATTGGAATGGGAACTTTCAATTTCCTTGGAGGAGTTCGCGGAAATTTCAGGCCTACCCGTCAGAGGGGAACATTACGAGGAGATACTTCCCCCTGATGAGTACATCTTTGCCACCAAATCAGTGGTAATGGGTCTCACCCTGGAGAATGCCGTTCAACATCGGTTTCCGAGCCTAATCAAGGTATTGAACATTTACGAGAGTCTATTTTGGAGTCTGGAGGGCACGGAGTCAGCTTCGTCGATTTCATTGCCCGCTTTCTTCGCCCTGAAGTCTTATCAAAACAAGCCGCAAAATTCGCTAAGCTTGACGACCCATTTGGTTTCGGTTTGGATAACCAGCCAACGGCGGAAGCAGATCAAAAAAATTTCTTTATTCCAGACACTCCGGTTGTCCCTTCTGCTTCAGACGTCGATGAAGATGCGTTCTTTCTGGGGTTCATCGGCCTGTGGTTAAGCTGGTTCGTGCTTCCGATGCACCCTCGCTACATGAGGCCATCTGTTTTTTATCCCGCCCATCGCATGGTTGCAGGGACGTGTGTGGCCGTTGGGATAGCGGGGATGGCTCATCTATATCACGGCCTGAGCTTAGCGGCAGATACTACTCAGCCAGGGGTAAAACCTGTACATCTTCCGCTGCACTAATTAACGTCCTGGGTCGAGATGCACATGCTGGGTGCTTTCGGAGTCCACAAGCGACCTCGCTTCTACGACAGCTACAACTTTCCCCGGGTCATGTTCCTAGTTGACGCTTCTGCCTTAGATCCGTCGCAGCGAGAGGCTTGACATTTGGTTCTTCGCCCGCGTATGGTCGGGGATAGTATGACTTTTGTCGATAGAGTCTTAACTATTTGCAAAGAATCTACCAAGACAATGCAACTACTGCATGATACTTTCAAAGACGGGGCTCCTACGTTGAAGGCTCGGGAGATCCTATACTTGTATTTAATTAGGCTAGGCTTTTTAGTGTTCAGGAAAAACGCCTCGGCACTGTTCATGAGGTATAACCCGCACTGTTTCGCTCAACAGTCGGGTTACAATCAGGGTGTCCCCCTTGAGGCGTTCTTAGCCGAGCCGGCCACTACAGAAGAGGGTATTCGCAGCGCACTGCACCACTTTATGCGGCTGAATACGGGGTCCAACTTTCTCATCAGCGAACCGAGCTACGTGCCAAAAGCTTCGAACGCTTACGTGGCGTGGTATCAGTATGCGACGAGAGCTATTATCCGGGAAGAGAGACGGCTACTACTTGATCATAAGGATGCTGTTTCAGCTGGTAATCCAGCAGTTCCTTTGAAGCGACGGACCACCGTTCGTCCCTCCTTAAGAGAAGTCACTATGGTCGTCGTCCCGCGTGCCTTCCCTGAGAAGCCTCAGCCCAGTGTTCCCGTAACTGTGGTAGCTGTGGCGTCTCCGGAACCTGGTGTTGGTACTGAAATCGGAACCCACCGTCCGAAAATGCCTGTCAAGCGCAAAATCTTGTCGTCGGCCGCCGGTGTCCGCTCGTAGAAAAGGAAGAAGTCGCTATTTTCTGCCGACGTCATATTTGGCCAGGAGCCACATGCTCCCTACAGCGAAGGCTTGTGCAAATACAGTACCAATGAGGGTTTGTTCGACACGCCTGTGACCGACACTGATCTTCAGGCTGCCCTCGCAGCTTCCGAGCGACTGGGTTGCAAGGAAGCGGCGTTGATCACCATCGCAAATTCAGGTATACTTCAGTTGTATTCTTCCGCGTCTATCCTTTTCTTATTATTATGCTTTCACCAACGCTCTCTTCTTCAACAGGTATTTCTGCTGAAGAGGCGCTCGCGGCTTCTATCAAGACGTTCGAGGAGGAAGAGAGGCTTCGCGCTTCTTTGGGCCTTGGTATAAGTTGCTTCATTACACCTTCATTCTTTTTTACTCATGCTCTGACCCTCTCTTTCACTTTATTGTAAGGACTACCTCAACTCAGGTTATTCCAAATGCAGTGTCGATCCCGAGTGGCGATACAGCAAAACTTTTGGAGCCAGCCACCGTGGCCACGCTCCTCCCAAAGTCACCACCGGAGGCTTTGCTAAAGCAGCCGATGATGGACGTTGTAGCGGCTCCGGAGGCAGAGCTTGGTTCAGATGACGACGTCCCTTTGTCAGAAGTTTTGAGGAGATCATTTCTCACGGCTCAGACCGAAAGGAAGCACGCGGCGAAGGAGCATGACACCATTTTGGCCATAGGTGCAGGCTCAAGCAATATTCCGATCGTTGATATTCCTTCGACGGATGTTCCCTCTGCCCTATCTACTGCCCATAGACAAGTTGCACGCGCAGTTCGGGAAGGAACTGAAAAGCTGCTTCAAGGTAACGTAACGTCCAGTCTTTTATTAGAACTCGATCCTCGAACTCTAATATACGCATTTTCTGCAGGGCCAAGCCCTGACGATGGGGTGGCAGGCGAAATGCTTATGATTACAGAGCCCGAAGTGGCTACTCTTTCTCGGGAATCTGGGACTGTCCAGACCGCTGCCCTTTCTCCCCGTGGCTCCTTAGTATCGGCGGGCGTCGCAAGCGTCATGACGGCCCTCGTCGAGTCAGGGGATGAAGCTATGGGCACGGAATCTATTCCTCCAAGAGAGAGTGAAGAAGCCGTTACACCTGGTGACGCCTCCGTCATGGTTTTGGCCCATGATCTATCAGGTAGTCGCTGGGTTACTGTTTTTGACTTTTTCAATCCTGTTCAGCCCTTATAATGATATTTTGTTTGTCTTGAGTATAGGCACGGCGAACCCTGAGGCTGTGCCGTCTGAAAAAGTGTCGCCGGTCGCTGCTCTGACGGTCGTTGTCCCCTCGCCTTCTTCTGTGCCCCCTCAAATACTGGAAGGTGTGGGTATTTGACTTATTTGTTTCACTATGGGTACTATCCTTCTTGTATTGACAGTATATTGTCGCAACTCTGCAGGAGTCCTTTTCGACCATCTATACCAGGTGCTGAACCCGCATTTCTCCTTTCAGTCGGAAGTTGTTCCACCTTCTGATATTGGTCAGTATATTTTTCGGCCCCTTCTTTTACGAATAGATATATCGTTGCTAAGTCTTCTTCATATTGATCATAGCGTCACGGTTCAGAGGAGGAGACGAAGGGATAGCCGTGCCTCCGGTACTCCCCATCCTGCCTCCTATCACAGCCGGTATAATAGATTCCATCTCTCGTGTATTTTCTTTATCTCCCGAGTCGACATTTGACCGTAATTCATTTTGCAGCAATTGCACCGGCTCCAGCTCCTTTCGAGTCTCGCATTCCAATGCCTGCAGGGCCCTTCGCTAAACGCATATCTTCTAGAGGCGCCGCAAATAGCCGGCGAATGTTGAGCGAATTTATCGAATATCTCGATGCTGAGGCCCTCAGTTCTGCTACGGATTTTGCCGTTGAAGTCAATCCAATGTTGGCGATACTCGTGAACTTCCATAATGAAGATCTCGTCGGCTCTTGAGTTGATTAATGCAGAAAGATCGAGGTTTTCCTACACGAGATTGAGCTCAAGCGTCTCGCTCCTGTGGTGTTGTTGGCTTCGAACTCCCAAAGGGCTGTGTGGGTCGAGCATAGCGTTCCTTTCATTCGCCATTTTGAACAAGAGGTGACCCTGAGACGAAAGGAACATGAGGTGGCTTCCAACGAATCTGTCCGATTGCGCGCCCAGGTTGAAGCGAATGTTGCGCAACTAAAAGCTGTTTTCGACAACTTCCAGCGATGTATCTCAGATGGGTTGACACTTGGGCGGACGCTTGACTTCACCGAGCGGGTCATGCAAGACTGCGAAGCTGCCATGCTAGAAACCGATGAAAGCTTTCATCCTGTTTGCGGCAACGGACTCAAGTTGAAGAGGAGTTGGCCGCGGTAGCTGACCATGAGAAAATATTGAGAGGAACGCACGAGCGACCGGCTGATTTGTTGAAGACGCCTCCTTCTTGATAACTGTCTTTGTACCCCCTTTTTTGTACTGACTGTGAACTTGTGATTCATAAATAACATGTACTCATTTTAATTTCTTTATGAAATGTATCTTGTATTCACTTGAATTCATGAATAAAAGATATATTTTATTTCATATTGGCATGTTACTTTTGGCAAACGTGTGGCATGTAAATAATCCATCTTGACCTCCTTATAGGGCAGCGATGGCTTAGGAAACAGGTTCAGGTCTGCCGCCTAAGACTTTTCAAGTTTATAAGCCGTAAGGGCCTCAAAAAGACTTTTCTCCCTACGGGTTATGAGGATCTCGTAGGTGTATTTTCTCCTTAGGAGTCATGAGAACTCCTAAGTGCGTTTTCTTTTGAGAGTCGTAAGGATCTCACAAGAGAATTTTCCCCCTTACGAGTCGAAAGGACTCGTAAGTGGTTTTTTCCCTCCTTGTCAATATTCGACTTTGGAGAGTGTGGCCCGTGAATAGTATACAATAGTCCATCTTGGACCTACTTGCAGGGCCCCAGTGCTCAGGAAACAGGTTCGGATCCCTGTTGCCTAAGGCTTTTCCCTACGAGTCGAGACGAGTCGAGAAGTTCTTGCAGGAACATTGTTTTCCCTACGAGTCGAGATGAATTGAGAAATTCTCGCAAGGATGTCCTAATGTCACAATTAACCACTGTTGATAGAAGTCCGTTAGAGTCTGTGGTACTAAGGCTTTTATCCGTCGTAACGTCGCGTTGGCCGATGTATTCCCCGATACGCAATCTTGCTGTTCGAGTGGCCCTGCGACTGTCGTGTTTCCGATCCCTTCAGGGGGTGGACAAGACATCTTCAAGTAATCTTCCAGGTGATATTACCGTCGGAAGAGCAAGCATTAGGGATATTCCATGCCGCTTTTTACTTGAGATTAGGCTCAATTTGGGAGTCCCGATGAGTCATGACCACTTCGCGCTGATATGGGATGATCTCCGATAGTCTTTTAGGTTTCATTTGACTTTCCGTCAAGACCCTAAAGGTAGGGATATTCCTTTGCTTCGTTTGTTGACATTGTGTCTACAATATTGCGACAAATGTCGAGGTTGTCTCTAAGTTGGTAGGTGAACCGTCGAGACTTGGAACTAGGGACTTTGCCACGGCTCCGTTGTTTTGACCCTGAGGTCGGTTGTTGACGTCGTATCTGTATCCTATTGGAGTGAGGAGGAACGCCGTTGTTGATCTCTAGGTTATAGATGTTGCTGTCGAGACCCTGAAGCTAAGGATCTTCCTTTGCTTCGCTTGTTGACATTGTGTCTGCCATATTGCGACGAATGTCGATGTTGTTTCTAGGTTGTTGGTGAGCCGTCGAGGCTTGGAACTAGGGACTTTGCCATGGCTCCGTTGTTTTGACCCTGGGGTCGGTTGTTGACGTTGCATCTACATCCTGCTGGTGTGAGTAGGAACGCCATTGTTGATCTCTAGGCTATAGATGTTGCCGTCAAGACCTGGCTCCCTTTCTGATGAAGCCTAGTGGGAAAATGTGGTTTCCTTTTCGTTTGTGCCCATGGATTGTATGCAGGGGTCAATGTGGACTCACCTGCAGGGCAGAAGTTTCATTTTTTTGTTTCTTTCCGCGATGCTCCATCATTTCAGTTTTTATATCGCAAAAGTCGTAATTGCCCAATCATTTCGGCTATTTTTCACGGTGCCCAATCATTTCGCCTATTTTTCTTTTACTCGCTGTTTTTTATTGCGAGTTGCCCAAACATTTTGGCTGTTTTTATATGCATATATTTGCTCCCTGATTTTTATTGCGAGTTGCCCCATCATTTCGGTTATTTCATATGCATTTTTTGCTCATTAATTTTATTGCGAGTATAGGGATTGAGATCTGATACCGATCTTAGCATCAACATCGCTGTGACTGAAATATTGCCAGGAGCGAATCATCATTTGTCTTGAAAGGACATGGAATTTGATACCGATTTAGGAATCAGTATCGCTACAACTGGGATATTGTCATGAGCGAATCATCATTTTCCTTTGTCGATTTGAACAAAGATGGCTTAGCAAATAGGGTTAGGATCCTATTGACTAAGGCTTTTCGACTTTACGAGTCATAAGGGTCTCATAAAGGTATTTCTCCCTACGAGTCGTGAGGATCTCGTAGGGGTATTTTCTCCTTAGGAGTCATGAGGATTCCTAAGTGATATCTTCTCCTGTAAGTCATAAGGATCTCACAGGAGTATTTTCTCCTTGCGAGTCGAGAGGACCTACAAGTGTTGTTCACCAAATGGGGCAATTTCGCGCCATTGGTGGAACTAGTTGAGGGAATATTTATTTATGCCCGTAGATTGTATTCAAGGGTCAATATGGGACCGCTTATAAGGAAATTTGGGGAATGTGATGGCTTAAGAACAGGTTCAGATCCCTGTAACTTAAGGCTTTTGAATCCTATGAGCCGTGAGGGCCTCACAGGGAGAATTCTCCTTACGAGTCATGAGGATCTCATAAGTGTAATTTCTCCTTGGGACTCGTAGGGATCCCTAAGTGTGTCGCTCCCTTGTGAGTCGTAAGGATCTCACACAGGTGTTTTCTTCTTGCAAGGTTGAGAGGGCCCTGCAGGTGTTTTTATTTTAATGAGATTGCGCCCTTTCGGGTTTTCACAAACTCGCCGGTAGTCCTGCTGTTTTTACTCACGGAGCCCTTTCGGGTTTTCATCCATGCCCATTTCGCTTCTGGACATACCGTTTTTGTGTTTTTAACAATGAGATTGCGCCCTTTCGGGTTTTCACAAGCTCGCCGGTAGCCCTGCTGTTTTTACTCACGGCGCCCTTTCGGGTTTTCATCCGTGCCCATTTCGCTTGTGGACATACCGTTTTTTTTCTTTTTTCTTTTTTCTAGTGATGAAACTCTCGAAAATAGTTTCGCCGCAGGTGACCCATCTGTTTGCCGGTGGGATTTTGATTTGCAGTCCTCGCCGTTGGGGCCTGTGGACTTGCATTCCACTATCGGCGTATTTGAGGCGATGTACTCAGTTTAAGGACATTATGGTCTATTGTTAGTTTAGGGACATCTCGGTCCATTGTTAGTTTAGGGAATTCTCGGTCCATTATTGGTTTAGGGACGTCTCGGTCCATTGTTAGCTTTGGGGTGAAGTTTTGCCGGATACTACTTATAGAGTTTGGACTCAGGAAGACATCGAGCAGATACGAGCGTCGTCATCTATCATTAACCTGAGCCGTGACTTGTCAAGCGTAGTATTTCTTAAGGAACCGGCCGTTTATTGATCGGAAGGGTCTTTCGCCATGTATATCCATGAGCAAGTAGGCCCCACCTTGGTAGATCTTGTTTATGATGTACGGGCCTTCATAGTTTGGCTCGAATTTCCCCCGCTTTGCACGGTTTGGGATCATAGGTCTTTTTACGACTAGCACAAGTTCGCCTTGGCGGAATGTTCTCGGCCTAGTCAGTTTTTTGTATGAGTGCGTCATCCTTGCCTTGTAAGCTTCTAGGTTTTTCTGTGCCATGGGACGAGTTTCATCGAGGGCATCGAGCTTATCAAGCCGAAGATGGGCATTTTCTTCATCTGTTAGCTCATATCGGACTGCTACTCGTAGTGAAGGTGGTTCTATTTCCAAGGGAAGTACTGCTTCCGTGCCGAATACCAGCGCGAATGTCATTGTATTCGTGGCCGTTTTGAACGTGGTTCGATAAGCCCAGAGTGCTTCATGCAGCCTCTCGTACCAGTCCTTTTTATTTCTGGACACCGTTTTCTTTACGATCTTCGCCAAGGTCTTGTTGAAAGCCTCAGCTAGACCGTTAGCTCGGGGATTATAGATTGAGAAATATCTCCAATCTATACTATGCTGCTGTGCGAAGCGGCTGATCTTATGGCTCCTGTAGGCTGGCCTGTTATCGGAGATAATCCGTCGCGGAGTGCCGAACCGGTAGATGACGTATGTCCTGAAGAAATGGAGGATGTTCTCCGTCTTCACCTCCCTTAGCGGCACTGTCTCTGCCTATTTGGAGAAGTAATCGGTCGTTGCCAATATGGACCGATGTCCTTTGGACGATGCTGGCTCGATGGGCCCAATTATATCGGTCCCCCACATTTCGAATGGCCAACTAGCCAGTGTTGGGTGTAGCGGATTCGGAAGCTGGTGGATGAAGTCCCCATGAATTTAGCACGAGTGACACTGCTTCGCATATTCGAGGCAATCCTAAATCATTGTGGGTCAATAGCAACCCATTCTTTTGATCTTCAACTTCATCTTTGGCCCGGCTTGATGAGAACCGCAGAGTCCATTATGAGTTCCTTGGACGACTCTCTTTGCTTCTTTCGGTTGCAGGCACCTTAGCCACAGACAGTCAAATGATCTTTTATAAAGAGTATCATCGACGAAGGCGAACGACAGGGCTCGCTTCATGAGCTTATGTCTTGACGACGCATCTTCGGGTGTTCGATGGGATTTGAAGTAGTCTATTAGGACTTTTCTCCAATCCTTAGCCTTTCCTTCGTCCTCTACTTGGAAAGCCACTTGTTTGGCCGCTTCCTCTTCTTTAGACGACTCCAGAGATATTTCTGCTGGTGCGAGAATCCGGCGACTTTGCACTATGATCCTTATGTCATCAAGGTTTTCGTCGGCCAGCTCTTTAGCAAGCTTGGCTAGTGCATCCGCCTTTCTATTTTCCGCACGCGGTATGCTTTCCAGGCTGTAGGAGGGAATTTGTGTCAGCAGTTGCCGCACTCTTTCGCCATATTTTACCAACTCCGGTTTGCATGTTTGATAGTCGCCATTCACTTGGCTAACGACTAGCTGGGAGTCTCCATATATGAGGAGGTTTTCAATGCCCATGTCAACAGCAATCTCAAGACCTGCTATCAACGCTTCATATTCTGCCTCGTTGTTTGTTCTCGACTCCGTTAAGGAAAGGGCAAAATGCATTATCCCTCTTTGTGGAGTCACGAGGATAAGGCCCATTCCAGCTTTGATTATGGGGGTGTTTTGCTTTTGCTTCTTCATGGAAGATGCCCCGTCGAAGTATAGTTCCCATCGGGAATTATTTCCTTCCGACTTTCCTTCGATTGCATCGAATGTGTGTTCATCTGGCAATTCGCAATTTAAGGGGGAATCGGCTGGTATTGGATGTTCAACAAGAAAATCGGCGATAGCCTGGCCTTTTACTGTCTTGAGGGGTCGATATGTTATCAAGAACTCTATCAAGAGAAGGGCCCATTTGGCAAGCCTTCCTGTTAGTATGGCTCTTGACATCAAATATTTGAGAGGATCCACCTTTGATATGAGATGGACCTTATGTGACAATGCATAATGTCAAAGTTTTGTGATCGCGAAGATTAATGCCAGGCAATGCTTTTCGATGGGGGAGTAATTGTTTTCTTCCCCCAGGAGGACTCGAATCAAATAATAGAGAGCTCTCTCCTTCCCCTGGTCATTCTCCTGTGCCCATAGTGCGCTTAGAGAACCTTCAAGGGCTGTTGTGTACAGGGTGAGGGGCCTTCCCTTGACTGGAGCGGCCAGTACTGGTGGGTTTAGTAGATATTTCCTGATTTCGTCCAGTGCACTTTGGCATTTACGATCCTAAACGAGCGGGGTTCCCTTCTTCATTAGATGGCTATAGGGGTGGCATTTTCCGGAGAGGTTGGTTATGAACCTTCGGATATACGCGAGCTTTCCTTGGAGAGACCGCAATTGTTTGAGAGTTCTTGCGCCGGCATCTCCATAATTGCCTTGACTTTGATGGATCTATTTCGATGCCTCGGTGTCATACGATGAATCCTAGGAATTTGCCTGAGGAGACTCTGAACGCGCATTTCAAAGTGTTCATTTTCAGATTATATTTCCGAAGACGCTGGAACACTATTTTCAAATGCTCCCAGTGCACCTCGTACGATTTGCTTTTCACCACAAGGTCATCGATGTAGCATTCAACGATATCATGGATGATGTCATCAAAGATCTTTGTCATGGCCCTCTGGTAGGTAGCGCCAACGTTTTTCAGTCCGAAGGGCATCACCTTATAGCAGAATATGCCTAGCGGAGTCCGAAAGGCGGTATGCTTTCGGTCTTCGGGATGCATCTTTATTTGATTATACCCTGAAGATCCATCCATGAAAGAGAAGACTTCATGAGTGGACATGTTATCTATCATCAGCTCGGTAACCGGTACTGGGAAGTCATCCTTCGGGCAAGCTTTGTCGAGGTCCTGGAAGTCCACACAGATGCGTACTATCCCATTTTTCTTCATCACTGGGAAAATGTTGGCGATCCAGTCGGGGTATTGAGCTTCTTGGATGAAACTGGAGTCGATTGTTTTCTTGACTTCGACATTGATGTTCATCTCGAGTTCGAGCCGCATTCTTCTTGGCGCCTGCTTGACTGGTTTAATATCTGGCGATATAGCCAGTTTATGCACAGCTATCTCCAGATCTAATCCTGGCATCTCGAAATAGTTCCATGCGAAACAGTCTTTATACTGCATAAGCACGTCTTTTAGTTTAGCCACCTGCTCTTCAGACAGTAGCTCACCGATGAACGTTGGCCTCGGATCGTTTGTCGTCCCCAAGTCGATTTTCCTCAGATTTTCCGCCGTGGTATGTATCCCATCCTCCAGCTCTTTTGGCACCGGTAGAAACTCTAAGATCACCTCATCTTCATCTTCATTTGCGAAGCACTGGGAAAGGTTGTCTACATTCTCATGCTCCCCCTCCTTTGAGAATGTTATCATGTAGCAGGTACGAGCTCGTTTCCAATCTCGATGTTGATCTGGACTTGCCCTCGTATTGTAGGTTGCTTTTGGCTCATGCTTTCGTGGTGGGGCCACTCTCCAATTGTCGTACAGAGCGAACCTTCCTTGCTGATATTGGTCTTCGACCCAGTCTTTAAAGGTGAAGCAGTCTTCAAGCGGATGTCCTATTACTCGGTGGTAGGAGCAATAATCCGGGTGATGGATCTCGTTTATTTGCTCAGAGTGCCGAGATTCCGGGAGTGTCATCATTTGATGTTTAATGACAAGGTCGAATATTTTCCTTGTCTTGTCTCAAGGGAAAGAATATTTCCGACCCATCTTCTTCATAAAAGACGGATTCCAGCTGACTCTTTCTCAATTGCATGGTTTCTTGGATCCGCTTCGCTATTTTAGAACATCATTCTCATTCTTCACCTTGTTTTTGCCTCTACGTCGGGCTTTTTCCTTGCCATGAGAGCGCACAGCGGGCTAAGGGTGAAGGGCATCGTAGTCTTCTCTTTCTGCAGATTGCTGAGTAAGACGTCGCGTCCTGGCTTTCTCGTAAATAGCCATTTCGCGGCTGTGGTCATCCCGGACCTTTTGACCTGCTTCCCTTATTAGCTTGTCAATTTGTTCTTCGAATGACGGACTTGACATTCTTACGGCGGGATCTCACTCTGGTTCAATATCAGCGCTATCTGGAAAAACATTCCCTTCTCCACCGGAGTTATTTATGACACGGCAGCCATGGAATCGCTTCCGTTTTTTGGACCGAATGTAACCAAGTCCAGTCGTCTCCATCTTCCCGTTGGGCATCTTTCGTTGAGTCCCAGAAATGTCCCAAATCTTGTTGTAAAACTGGGCTTGTCGAGCGGTTTGTTTGAAATGTACGCCTTGGTATCTTAGTAGCCTTTTCAATCCCCTTGCGTAATATCTAGGCAGACGGATTGGTTGGAGCCTATCGCGCGCAAAATCGGCACAATGCCAGACATCTTTCTCCACTTTGGTCTCTGTAGACTGATAGAAGAGGACCGCCTTTTCATCTCGTTGCCTAGGAGGGATGTAGAAGGTCTGTAGCTCTTGCATGCCGTATGTATCGAGCGTATCAAGTTCCCTGTAATGCCGCTGCGGAACCATGGTAATTTGTAAACTCCTATCAGCTCTAGTGATGGTTTTTATTGACGGGCGAACGGAGAATACGGCGTTGGCCTCGTCTTCAGAGTCACTGCCAAATACCAAAATAAGAGTAGATGGTCCTGGCCTGTTTCCTTGGGGTGGCCCCGAGTAGACTATTTTTTCATTATCCTCGATCCCCGAGTAGACTATTTTTTCATTATCCTCGATATCGCTCCCAAAGATCGGGATAGTGGCGACGGCTTTTTATTTATCCTCTGGTTTATGACATCTTTCCATGTCTTCAAAATCTGGTAAGAAGTACTTGGCGTCTTCATATTGCGGACTTCATTTACGGAGAATGGGTTTAGTTCCCCTGTAACTGTGTACTCGAGTCCATCTTTGAAGTACTTCATACACTGATGTTGTGTAGAAGGGATGATGTTGTACTCGTGTAACCAAGGTTGGCCGAGCAGAGCGTTATATCAAGTTTTGGCGTCGATGACATGAAACTTGATGTCAGTGATGAGCATCCTAAAGCATAACGTCAGTATTACAGACCTGAGCGTCTGTGATGACTGCGAGTTAAATCCAGAGATAGTAATTTTGTCCCAAGCCAGGTGCTGCACGTTCATGCAGATCTCTTTCAACACTCTCACATTGAGAAGGTTGGCGGATGACCCATTGTCAACCAGGATCTTCCCTATCTTGATGTCGTGGCAGTACCCGGTGATATACAGAGGACGGTTGTGCTCGCACGTTTCGAGGAGGAGATCTTCATCGCCGAATGTGATGTCAGCTGTGTGAACTTCTTCCAGCTCGTCCTTCATCTTTTCTTCTGCATGGAAGGCTTGAAACTGATCGGGCTCTTATAATACCTTGATCAGAGAATCTCGTGCCATTTTGGACAGGAGGAGAGCATCCAGTATGCTCAGTTGTGAAGGTATCTTCATCATGTGTGCCAGGACATTATAATTCACCTTGTTTTTCTTAGGCGGGTCCTTAGCTGTGAGCTCTTCGACAACTCTATCATCGAGGGCAATCTCCTCAGAGACCTTTTCCTTCCTCTTGTCTTTCTTACCCGAACTTTTGTTTGAGGGTCCGAGATTCTTTTCAGGCAACGTACGGTTACGCAGCTAGATTTTCTCGCATTTCTTCACCGCTTCTTCTTTTCCAGAGGTAGATTCCTTGAAGAGAAAGCCGATGGCTATTTCTTCGTCAGAATCTCTCCCGAAGGTAAGAACTTGAGATTTCCCTTTTGTCGAAATGGCATCAACCATATGACAGTTACCGGCTGTTCTTTTACGCTCATCTGTCGTTCTTCTCTGTTCCCGACGGGCTTTGCGCTTCATTCGCTTGAAGTATTGTCGGTAAGCAACGTATCCCTGCCACCACTTCTTGAAGGCATTGCACTCTTCGGTAGGGTGTATGACCCTCCGATGGTATAAGAAGTATTACGGATGTACATCTGCTTCGTCAAGGCACGTACTCTCGGGAGTATTTCCTCGAAAGGTGGCAGCTTCATTCCCATTGACAGGGCTTTGGCGAACCATTTCCCCGTCTTAAACTTGCTTTTGTCTGCCGCGGGTATGCTTTGATCCAGTTGGAGTACTTTGTGACTCTTCTCCACCGTAGCTTCTTCATCCTGACGCCGACGCTTGGCCTTTTCGTATATGGCCATTTCACGCTCTCGATCAGTTTTGCTTTTTTGAAGGGCTTCGTATAGCAACCGTTCAATCAAGTCGTCTGACAGCTCCAGAGATTTTTGCACCGATAGTCCCCAGTTCCTCCGTATTGCTTTTCGACGTCGAGGGAGCTTCTTCGTCTCTTAACAACAAGTGGGAGACCATGTGGCAACTCGCTACATACTCCTCAGGTTCTTCTGACGAGTCGTTCCCCTCATCATTGTCGCTGTCTCCGTTCTCAAGGATATGCTTGAGAAACTCTTCAAGTGTGACTGGGGTCCGCACCTTTTGGTTGTACTCTTCCAGTGCGTCGATGTATTTTTGCAGCCCCGTACGATCGTCTTCAGGCTGCACGGGCTTCTTGGTCTTCTTCTTTTTCTTCGAAGACTTTGAAGGCGTGACCTGGGCGTTTTACCCATCGCTACCAACTTTTGGTGTTGGACGCGGTTTAAGCATCCCGTCAATGATCTCGGGCTCCAGCGGACTTTTCCACCTGATTGCCGGGCATGCTTGAAGATCCTTCAGCATTCTTTTAGTTTTAGCCGAAAGGACAATTTCCCACGGAGCTTCTTCTATAAATGAGCATGATGCCCACGGTGTGCCCACCTTTTTAGGAGTGTACTGCTGTGGCGGGTTTACCTTCCAGTTTTCGGATAGCGTGAATTTGTCTAGTTGGTACTGGTTCTTAACCCAGTTTTTGAAGACGTAGCAATTTTCAATTGGGTGACCCATTACTCTGTGGTAGGGGCAGTAGTTAGGACTATTGATGTCCCCAGGCTACAGTGGGCGTCTCGGATCCGGCAGAGTGATGAGCTTGTTGCGCACTACCAGTTTGAACAGTCTCCTCGTTTTATCCCGGGGAAATGAGTAAAGACGTCTCAACTTCTCTTCGAGGGATCGGCTTGTGTTGCTTTGGCGAACGACCGATTTCGGGTCACCCGGCTGTTGTTGAGCGTTGGCAACGAAGGTCGCTTTCCCTTTGCCCTTTTCATTCTGGATATCCATTTTTGAAGAGGACGGCCTATGGCCCATCTGGTCCATTTGGGCCAGCTTGTCGATCAAGGCCTGGAAGGTGGTCGGCTTGAAGAACAAGATAAATTAGGATATAATCGCTTGAGGATCAAGGGTCCCCACGAACATACCCACAACAAGAGCTTCTTCTATGCGTTGTTCGCATTTTGACCATAGGTTCCGCCATCGAATTGAGTATTGAACCCATGTTTCTCCTGGCTTCACCCTGGAATTGATCAATGCGGTGATCGGGGTGCGCTTGCTTGCGCTTGTGAAGCGCTGAGTGAATAGCAGCTCCATTTCTGTGAACGTTTGGATAGAGTCATTCGGAAGCTCCGAATAACATTCAAATGCTGTCTCTACCAAGCTGCCAACGAACTGGCGAAGCAGCAGTTTGTCGTCGCCTCCCGTATTGCCGCATAGAGCTCTGAACTGAGCGACGTGCTGATGGGGATTGCCTAACCCCTTATACACATGGAATTTAGGGATCGTATATCCTGGCGGGTACTTGATTTGATCATACCAGCCTGGATAAGGTCGTCCAGTTCTGATGACTTGACCAGCTGCTTCGCTTGCCTGATGAGCTCGTATTTGTTGAGCTATGCAGTCATCAAGGGCAGCTTTGGAGATCGTCTCCTCCCTGGCTGCCGATAGAGCCGGAGAAGGGTTTGATGTCTCCTCTCTGTCGTCTTCAATGATTATTGGAGAGTCTTCGGCCGGATGATCCGGCTGGATCATCATCCCCACAATGTCTTAGAATAGAAACGCCATTTGTTTTATATTAGCCGCTTGTTCTGCGGCCTCCTTATCCTTCTTTTCCAGCACTCTTCGTAGGAACTCAGTGTCGGTCTCTTGTTCCTGGCATTGTTCCGACGATACTTCCGGGCTTTCTTTCTGTCCAGTGAGTGCGACCATTCTTGTCAACATCTCCTGGAGCTTTTGTTGTTGCTCCTGAGTTTTCGTCACAGATCGTGTGAGTGGTCGATGACCCATGGAAGTACGGCTTTCCTCTTTTTCGGAAGCCATGTACACCGTGTGTACTCTTATGCCCCTAGACTTGGGACGTTTGGGTTCATTGCCTTTAAAATTTGTTGCAGGCATCGGAATCTTCTCCGGCCTTCTCCTCTTATGGGAGATTGAAGTTGAGGGGGTTGTTGCGGCCGGCACCCATGCAGACGATACCTTCCGCGGTATGACGGAGGGATGGTCCTCCTATTGCCGAGCATTCGTTTTCTTCAGCCTGCGAGAGTAGTCTTTGTCAATTACAAAGTCTTGGACCCTTCGCCAGACCCTGTGGATCTTAGAGGACAACCGCTGAAGAGGCTGTTCTGGTTTTTCCCGCGTTGTGCTTTCAACAGGCGGAGGATGCTTCTTCAATACGGCGGTTGGAGAGTTCTTGCGCACTCTCCTAAGCAGCTCGAAGCTGTTTCCAGTTGGAACAGCAGCGTCAATTTCCACCATCGGTGCTGGTGGGGTAAGTCCAGAAGGGGAACTGCCCCCAGTCTTCCTTACTCGGCGCCAGTGGCGACGTCGAGCATGTCGTGCGAACGGGTCCACCTCTGTTGTGGAAGTGACCTCGTCATGCCCCTTGCTTTGATGAGAGGCTGATGTCGGTATCAGCCTGTCGAAGACTGACGTCCGCTGAGAGGGAACGGTCAATCTGTCAAAGGCAGACTTTCTGACAGGGGAAGCATTTTTAACGACCTCGCCTGCAACAGGAGTTGGAACGGCCAGTCTTGAGAAGACCGATCCCTTAGCAGGAGAAGCCCCTTTGACGACTTAATCTGCCGGAATTGGAATGGCTATCCACTTCGGGATAACCCCTTCATGTATTGTGGGCCTCTTTGCGGGCCCACTGGAGCTTTGGCCCAGTCTGTCAAAGACCGAGGTGGCAGACTTGGACGACCCGCTGAGAAGGGCCGTGGTGGTTGCAATTCGATCAAAGACCGATTTCTTCGGAGCCTCCTGTGATGGCACCGGGGCACTGAAGCTTGCTGGTGGGATCATGGTCCCAAAGAACAGTCCAGTGGTGGCCTGAGTCACCTGTTCCACCGGCATGGCGAAGATAGAGGCCGCTTAGGGCCCGTAAGTCACTCCTCCAGTCAGGGCGGAGCGAGAGTTGGTGTCGCAGGTGTAGTTGGAAGCCATTGATTTCTCTTTTCTCTGAACAAGAGCAAGACACCAAATCTTAGTACCTCGAATCCAGGGGAAACCATAGTAAACCGCGATTCGTTCGCGAATACGGCACACGAAGTGTGGAGTGGAAAGAGGAAAAGGTCCCACCGGGCGTGCCAGAATCTATTTACCACTGGAAATGGGGAAGACAACGTCTTGCCTGAATTAGGGGCAGATGCTATTTAGGTTTATCTGTCCACCTCTCTGAAGATGCCAAGCTGATTTATGGCACCGTGCATCGGAGGTTTGGACGGATTCATCCGTTGTAGCAGATTTCGTCAGATTCCCCCTCGTTTGCAAGGGTTTTTTGATTGTGGGGACACTTTTCCCTACAAGCGCAAGCCCCTGCAGTTAATTACATTACCGCATCGCAGTAACCACTTTCTCCTGCTCCAGAAGGTCACTTCGTCTCGTGTGTGTTTGTTTTATTTTTGGTTGCCCGTAGATTGTATACGGAGACTAATTTATGTTGTCGCCCGTAGGGCGTGGATTAGTCCAAATCCGTATATTCTTAGATTTGGGTTTAGATTGATTTAAGGATCGTTAATCTTGTTTGAGATTAAGATCAACTTAAATGTTTGTTAAGAATACGTTAGTCCAGTTTTAGACTAAGATCTACTTAACAAGGGTTTAGGATCATCTTGATCCTACAAAAGAGCATTTGGGCTCTATCGTTTTAGTTTAAGGACGTTACGGTCCGTTGTTAGTTTAAAGACGTTGCGGTCCGTAGCTTGTTTAAGGATGTTGCAGTCCGTAGCTAGTTTAAGGACGTTGCGGTCTGCAGTGGGATGTGCCCTAAGAGTTATTTGGTTATTGGGACCCATCACCTCTCTGAAGACGCTGAAGAATTATAGCGACATGTATCAGAGGTGTGAGGAGATGTACCCTTGAACCAATGTCCGTTGGGAGATCTGTAGCCGTGTTTGGGACTAAGACTAATTTGGAAAATGATAAGAACATGGGCTCGGTTGATCTGTATTGGGGATTTGGTCAACTTAGACTTAACTCACTCAGTCTTTCAATAAAGTGTTAAACACTTGCTTGGGTTCAGTCCATTTTCTGTGCAAATAATGCTTTGCTTTACTCCCCCCCCATTTTTTGTTCTTTTATTTTTGATGGAGTGCTGAACACTCTTTAGGGTGCCCACGTGCGGAGCACGTGGCGCGCTTGGTACTGAGCGCCAACCACTGAGTGCTAAGCACTCTTTATTGAGCAGCGCCCACATGAGGGACACGTGAGGCGCTTGGCGCTGAGCTCCAATCATTGAGTGCTAAGCACTCTTTATTGAGCAGCGCCCACGTGAGGGACACGTGAGGCGCTTGGCGCTGAGCGCCAATCATTGAGTGCTAAGCACTCTTTATTGAGCAGCGCCCACGTGAGGGACATGTGAGGCGCTTAGCGCTGAGCGCCAATCATTGAGTGCTAAGCACTCTTTATTGAGCAGCGCCCATGTGAGGGACACATGATGCGCTTGGCACTAGGTTTTCTTTGTGTGTTCTGTCCTGAAGAGTTCAATTCTCTGTTCTTTTCTGGATCTTTAATCCCCAAGAACAAATTCATTCCCATGAGAATTAAATTCTCATTTGTGGGAGACTTGCCTCATGGATCTCAGATCCAGGGAAAGAACTATGTTCTTTTATGAGGGTTAAACCCTTGGATATGCAGATGAGATGCTCTGATCTCTATTTTTTTATTTACCTCGAAGAAAGGTGTTCTTCTTTCTTCCTTCTTAAAGCTTTCTTCTTTTTTTTCCTCTCAAAGCTTATGGGGGGTCTCTCTGTACAAGATTTGAAGTCTTGGGTCCTTTATATAGTAGAGGCAGATTTGTTGATTCAGTTGAAGAAATCTCT
Organism: Agapanthus africanus; assembly: GCA_030015575.1. Classification (NCBI taxonomy): domain Eukaryota; kingdom Viridiplantae; phylum Streptophyta; class Magnoliopsida; order Asparagales; family Amaryllidaceae; genus Agapanthus; species Agapanthus africanus. The sequence continues at coordinate 886,304,225 of JASDDO010000024.1, read as the reverse complement.
CATTGAGAGATCTTTAATTAATTTGGGGATTTTAACCACCATTGGATCTTTGATCCAAGAACTTCTGTTTTACAGGAGATATCTTTCTTATTTTTAACAAGATTAGGGAAATATTTCCCCATACAGAGCTTATTCTGTAGCTTGGTGATTTTTTAATCATCATTGGATTTTTAATCCAACGGTGCTCTGTTTTTCAGAAAGTAATCTATCTTGTTTAGAAAGATCTGAGGAATATTTCCTCAACAAAATTTAATTCTGTACTCTGATAATTTATCATCTCTGTTGGATCTTTGATCCAATGGCTCTGTTTAACAGAGAGATTTTAGTTCTGGGGTTGGCGCTCTCGTGCGAGACACGTGAGGCGCTGCCTTAGAGTTTTAACTCTTGGCGCCGGCGCCCTCGTGCAAGGCACGTGGGGTGCTGCCTCAGAGTTTCTTGGCGCTGCCTTTCAATTTTCAAATAGAGCCTTTCTCCTTTGTTGGGGAAACAATGATGCTCACAAGTGGTGTCTTCTCAGATCACGACATGTGGTCGATGACGTGTACCAGACTCTACGGGGGAAGAATAAATGAGCCGCATCAGAGATATTCCCCGGTGCCCCTTCTCGGTGGACGTACCCGACCTTTCGGGAGACCCCCTGAAGACATTCCACCTTCATCTAGGAAACTGTCAACAGCTCATCTCCGAGCATCCTCAGTCTCCTCGCTCGCCTCCGAGCCATCTCTCGTGTCGAGCTTCGTTAGCCTCCCGCTCGTCTCTGAGCCCCTGATGTGCCGAACTTCCTCGGCCTCCCCCGATCAACCGAGATTGCAGAGCCCTAGCGCCTCCGCAACGACTCCGCGTATCCCGCCAAAGCAAGATAACCGCCGCCCTACGTCCTGCATCCCACGCTGGCATGTCCCCCCATTAATGAGTGTATCCTGTCATTAATAAAGGGATCCCGTCATTCACGCACGCGTAACGTCACGGGCGTAACCGAAGGCGAAGATCTCGCGCCTGCTCGCTCCATGCGACCACTATAAAACCCCTCTCTTAGATGACCAGGTAAGGCAACTTGAACACAATAAGCCACTACTCTGCTCAAATTCATCGTCTAACTTGAGCATCGGAGCGTCCTACGGTGGTCACCCACCCCGGGACTTCTTTGCAAGTAGCTCGGCTTCCGCCTCAAACTCAACCCATTGATATCCACACACTCATGGAGGCAACCTCCGAATCCAATCTCAACCGTTCAGCAACGCTCGCGACAGATCGACGGAGGACAGCATCTAAAGGAGATCAAGGCCTCCATCAGTTGGTGCCGTCTGTGGGTACGAAAGACTTATCTTATTCCACCAACAAAAGTTAGTTCTCTGCCCTCGATCCAATGGCGACCGATGACCGCAACGATCTAAATACGAGCCACTACAACGGAGGCGGAAGCGGCTGGCTTCCCCTTCCTAACGCCATCAGTGCCTTATCCGCTCAGATAGATAGGCTTACATCTCTGGTGGATGCCCTCGTTTGCGTCCAAGCAGCGGGCCATACCCACCAGGCCGCAGTTCCCCCTCCCCGGGATAATGACGTCCGTCGAAGGACGTACGGGCATGCTCAAGCCCTCGATCTACCCCATTCTCATCACAGCGTCGGCGGGCTGACTCCGACCACCTTAACCCATACACGACAACTGATTGCATGACCCGCTGGGCGCCGGACAGCTCCACACCATGGTCCTAGGGAAGAACGGGCCGTCATTCCAATGCCCACTGCGCGTTCTCGCCCCTGAGGAGGTATCGGTTAGCTCGCCTGCTTCCAGGCATGACCGACACCTCCCCTCCTGCCGGGGTCTCGCGAACGCCGAACACCGGGACCACTCGAGAAGGACCTCGCCCGAGAATTTGCGAAATCTGATAGAGCGCAATCAAAGCCGCACACTGGCGCAGACCCGGAGCGGGACGGTTACCACTCTGACTGTGCAGAATCCTTGGGTTACCACCACCAACTCAAAGCCCTCGAGAAGAAAATCGAGGGCTTACACCGCGACGGCCAAGCATTCGACGAACGGGCCCGATACTCTGCCGATTCGCTGACGAAACCCTTTACGGAAGAACTGCTGGCTGAGAAGGTCTCATCCAGGAACAAACTGCATAAGGTGGACCTCTTCGACGGGAAATCCGACTCGAAGGACCACCTAGACGCATTTACGGCGGGGATAAACTTCCAGGATAACTCCGACGTGGCCCAATGTTGAGCTTTTCCCGCCACCCTCATCCGGGCTGGCTAGGACTGGTTCCGAGGACTTACGCCACGCTCCATCTTGACCTTTGATAAGCTGGCCACCTAATTCCTCGGTCACTTCATCGGGAATCGACGGCAGAAGAGAACAGTCGACTACCTGTTCACCATAAAGAGCGGGGACAAGGAATTCTTTAAGGGATATGTCACTCGTTTCTACAATGCTCTTTCCGAGGTCCCCGAGCACCGGGATGAAACTGTCATCACCGCACTAAGTTCGGGTCTTAGGCACAAAGGGTGGCTCTACTATTTTGCATTAGCGCAACCTAAGACCATGGCCGAGCTAAAAGCTTGGACCGAGCGGGAGATCCAACTCGAGTCGGAGGTGAACGCCAACTTGCTCCGGGGCGACCAAGCTGACCAAAAGAAAAGGGACCGGGAGGAGAAAAAGAAATCCGATCGCCCGAAACCTTATACCCCAAAATTCCAGGAGTACACTCCTTTTAACATCTCCCAGACCGAGCTGTTGGAGGAAGCGAAAGGAGAGAGATTCTTCAAGCTCCCGCCATTCACCCAAAGAGCGGCTAAGCATATCCGGGGATCGTACTGCGCCTTCCATAGGTCGCAGGGTCACCCAACCGAAAACTGCAAACAACTCCATGACTACATCAAGAAGTTGATCCGCTCTGGCCACCCGGCGAAATACCTGCAGGACAAGCGGCAGGCAGACCGGGAGCAAGAGAACCAGCCCGCTCCGGGGGAGTTAACGATCAGGGCAAATCATGGTCATCACCTCGAAATCTGCTTGTGCAGCCGGAGAAAACCAACAACTCCTACCAGTCGAGGGTACAAGCGATCCCCCCAGAAGAAGTGCAGGACGACCGAGCCCCATCATCTTCACCGATGAAGACCTCCACGGTATATTCTTGCCTCACAACGACCCCTTCATTATAACAGCCCGGGTCCACCGTTACGAGGTACAGAGGATATTGGTTGATTCCGGGAGCTCGGCAGACATCCTTTTCTATGACTGTTTCAAGCGTATGGGGCTGGTACCATCCGACCTACGGCCCACCTCCCACGTCCTCGCGGGGTTTACCAACCATTCCATCCCGGCTGAGGGAGTGGTCACCTTCCTCCTCAATATTGGTGAATCAGGCTATATGAGGACCGTACCGGTGGATTTCATCATCGCTAAGATCCTTTCATCCTACAATATCATCTTGGGATGCCCGATATTAAACGCCCTCGGGGCTCAAATCTCGACCTACCACCTTGCGGTCAAATTTCCATTAGACAAAAGGGGATAGGCCGGGTCTATGGGAACCAGAAGATCGCCAAGATTTGCTTCGCCTCAATGTCTTTCATCAGAGAGCAGAGCGACGACTTTGAGGACACAAATGATTTCCAGGGATCTTTGGATACGCGCGACGACTAGAAAGAAATCCGAGGAGCCCTGGTAGAGGCGCTGACAAAAGTCCCCCTCATCGAGGGGGTCGAGGGACGAATCGTTCAGATCGGATCTCTTTTGATGGGAGACCATCGCAAAGACTTGATCTGCTTCCTTCGAGGAAATTCAGACGTATTCGCCTGGACACCGGCGGACATGCCCGGGATCGACCCCAAAGTTATCTCATATAAGCTCGGGGTCGACCCTAAGGTCAGACCCGTCCGACAAAAAAAGAGAAGCTTTGCGCCGATCAAACAAAAGGAGATTGAAGACGAGGTCTATAGATTGCTCGCAGTCAACTTTATTAGAAACATTAACTTCTCGGATTGGCTAGCGAACGTGGTAATAGTCAAAAAGGCGAACGGGAAGTGGCGCATGTGCGTCGACTTCACGGAACTGAACAAGGCCTGCCCGAAAGACAACTATCCCCTTTCTTGGATAGACCAGCTAGTGGACAGCTCAGCCGGCCATGAATCGCTAAGCTTCATGGACGCTTTATCCGAATACAATCAGATCCGTATGAACCCGGCAGATGAAGAATTTACCGCGTTCACTACGGATCGTGGGGTATACTGTTACAAAGTGATGCCCTTCGGTATTAAGAATGCTGGGGCTACATATCAGCGCCTAGTTAACAAACTGTTCAAACCGCAGATCGGGAGGAATATGAAGGTCTACGTCAACGACATACTCGTAAAATCAACCTCATCGGACGAGTACACCAAAGATCTTGGTGAGAAATTCGACGTCTTGCGTAAGTACAAAATGAAGCTGAACCCAGCTAAGTGCGCGTTCGGAGTCACTAGTGGGAAATTCTTCGGGTTCATGGTTACCCACCGAGGAATTGAAGCTAACCTAGAAAAGATCAGCGCCATTCTCAGCATGGCCACACCAAGAAGCAACGTTGAGATCATGCGGCTCACAGGGAGAGTGGCCGCTCTGAGTCGCTTTATGTCACGATCTGGAGAGAAGTGCATCCCCTTCTTCAAAGACTTAAGGAAGATTCCTAAGTTCGAATGGTCGGAGGAATGTCAAAACACTTTCGAGCAACTCAATAAAAACTTAACAACTCCCCCACTGCTCACCCGACCAGTCGAAGGAGATGAGCTATTATTGTACCCTGCGATCTCCGACCGGGATGCAAGCTCGGTGCTCGTCAAAGAAGTCGAAGGTATACAGAAGCCGGTCTACTACATAAGCCATGTCTTCAAAGATGCGGAAACAAGGTACCCGGCCATAGAAAAGATAGTATTGGCGCTCGTCGTCGCCTCGAGGAAACTACGGCACTACTTCCAGGCGCACACCATCCTCGTCCTCACCGAGTGACCTATAGGAGCTATTCTCGCCTCTCTCGAATCGTCAAGTCGTCTGGAGAAATGGAGGTGGGAATTATCCCAATTCGACATCAAATACCATCCCAGACAAGCCATCAAAGTGCAGGTCTTAGCAGACTTCATGGTCGAATGTACCATTCCCACAAAAGAAGGAGTGGGAGCATGGGACTCCAGACCCAGACCCTCGGTAGAAGAAGGACCTGACTCCGTCCCTGATTGGGTTCTCTACGAGGATGGATCCTCCACCGAGAAAGGGAGCGGGGCTGGCCTTATCATCCGAGGCCCGGACGAAGCAGAGATGGAATACTCTTTGAAGCTCGGGTTTAGAGCCGTTTCCCCAATCAGAGAGAAGCTCTGTTCAAATTTTGAAATTTGAAATGAAGCAGCGTTTCATAATAGCGCCAGCGCTAAGAGTCAAAGACTCTGCTGCAGCGCTTATGTGCAAAGCACATGAGTGCTGCATTCTAAGCAGCGCTGCCCTTTAAACAGTGCAGCGCTAGCAGCGCTGCACTCTAAACAGCGCACTACGTGCAAAGCATGTGAGCGCTAACGCTAAGAGCGCTGCACTCTAATCAGCGCACCACGCGCAAATCACGTGATTGCTAGCGCTACATTCTAAATAGCGCACCACGTGCAAAGCACGTGGGCGCTAGCGCTAAGAGCGCTGCAATGCAAGCAGTGCACCACGTGCAAAGCACGTGAGCGCTAGCGATAGAACAAAATGTTCTCGGCCCTTGGATCAAAAATCCAACGAACATGATTAAAATTCATCAATTGACCAGACTAAATTCTGTTGAGAAAACATTCCTCAGAATCTTTCCAAACAGGAAAGATTGTGCTCTGAAAATCAGAGCACCGTTGGATCAATGATCCAATGGTGATTAAAAATCACCAAATTACAGAATAAAATTCTGTATGGGAAAAGATTTCCCAATCTTGTTAAAAACAAGAAGATTGCCTTCTGTAAATCAGAAGCCCTTGGATCAAAGATCCAACGGGGGAAACATTCTCAAATCAATTAGAGAAAAGATCTCTTCAACCGATTTAACAAATCAGCTTGCCCTATATAAAGGCCCCAAGACATCAAGTCTCATATAGACAGACATATAGAGGAACCCCCCATCAACTTTGAGGAATTTCAAAGACAAAGAGCAAGTTCTCAGAAGAAGAAGATTTTCTTCAAGGTAAAAAAGAACAGAAAGATGAAATCATCTCATACAAAAAGAAGAATTTACTTCTTTTTCTAAGATCATAGATCTATAAGACCAAGGTTTTTCACAACAGAGATCAAAATATCTTATCATAAAAGAATAAGGGGAAGAACTTAATCTTCTTCAGATCATAGATCTATAAGACAAATTGTCTTTCAGAGATCATAATATCTTATTATAAAAGGGGGGAGAATAATTCAATTCTCTTAGGATCATAGATCCATAAAGGCAGAGCCTTTCACCAAAAACATAGGAGATTGAAACATCTCCTATAAAAAATTAAGAACTTTGTTCTTAGATCCATGAGACAAAATCTCTTATAAGTTTGAGAATTTAATTCTCAGGACGCAAAGCTGCCTAAAAGAGCCCTATCGCTCCAATCAAAAGAAGCGTTTCAGCACTCCAAAACTAACGCACAGCGTTGCAGAGCCTAAGCGCTCCAAATTTCATAAAAAGTGCATTGCGCTCATTGTCTGGCGCACAGCGCCAAGCACGCTACGTGCTTCTCACGTGTGCGCTACTTCACCAGAAGCGCACTACGCACATTGTCTGGCGCACAGCATCAAGCGCGCCACGTGCTTCTCATGTGTGCGCTACTTCACCAGAAGCGCACTGCGCTCATTGACTGGCGCTCAGTGCCAAGCGCGCCACGTGCTCCTCACGTGTGTGCTAAAAGAACATAAACTGTTCTATAAATAAAAGCCCAGAGCTATGATAAGTGCTCAGCACTCAATAAAAGACAAAAACAATTGTCAGAAACCAAACCAATGCTCAGTATTGTTAAATGTTTAACATTTTAAATGAATGGACCGAGCCCAAAGTGGCTACAGAACCCTACCTCAGATTAATTGAGCCCTTATGCTCATAAATTTTTGATCTTAGTCCCAAATTGGACTACAGATCTTCCAACCAATATTGGTTCAAAGGTACATCTTTTCACTCCTATGATATTTGTCATTGTAATCCTTCAACGTCTTCAGAGAGGTGACGGGTCCCGAAAACCAGACACTCCATGGACTGTGGGGTCCTTAAACTCATGGACTATGATGTCCTTAAACTTTACGGACTGTGGGGTCCTTAAATTCATGAACTATGATGTCCTTAAACTTTACAGACCATGACGTCTTTAAACTTTGGACTATGATGTCCTTAAACTCCATGGACTATGATGTCCTTAAACTTCTGGACTGCAATGTCCTAAACTAAACAATAGAGCCCAAATGCTCTCTTGTTGGATCTAAATGATCCTGTTAAGTAAATCTTAGTCTAAAATTGGACTAACATATCCTTAACAAACGTTTAAGTTGATCTTAGCCTCAAATGAAATTAACGATCCTTAAACCCAAACCAAAACCCAAATCTAAGAAAATACGGATTTGGACTAATCCACGCCCTACGGGTGACAACATAAATTAGTCTTCGTATACAATCCATGGGCAACCAAAAACAAAACAAACACACACGACACGAAGTGACCATCTGGAGAAGGAGAAAGTGGTTACCGCGGTGCGGTAGCGTAATTAACTGCATGGGCTTACGCCTGCAGGGAAGAGCGTCCCCACAATCAAAACCCCCTCAAACGAGGGGTAATCTGATGAAGTCTGCTACATCGGCCACATCCGTTTAAACCTTCGATACATGGTGTCATAAATCAACTTGGCATCTTCGGAGAAGTGGACGGATAGCACCAAATAGCATCTGCCCTCGAAATTCAGGCCGGACGTCCCAACGTCCCGGTCGCGTCTTTCGGCGGAGAACAGATTCTTGCACGCCCGATGGGACCTTTTCCTCTTTCCACTCCACACTTCGTGTGTCGTTTTTCGGGAACAAATCGCGGTTTGACATGGTTGCCTTTGGATGTGAGGTACTAAGATTTGGTGTCTTGCTCCGTGCAGAAAATAGAAAATCAATGGCCTCAAACTGCACTAACTGCAACTGCAACTCTTACTCCGTCCTGTCCAGAGGAGTGACCTACGGGCCTCAAGCAGCCTCCCTTTTCATAATACCGGTGGAACAAGTGACCCAAGCCCCCACCAGGCTATTCTTCGGGACTATGCTCCCACCAATGAGCTTCAACGCCCCAGTGCCGTCGCAAGAAGCTCCGAAGAAGTCGGTCTTTGATCAGCTTACGACTACCGCGGCCCCTCTCAACGGGTCGCCCAAGTCCAGTGCCTCAGTTTTCAACAGATTGGGCCAAAGCTCAAGTGGACCTGTAAAGAAGCCCACAATACCTGAAGGGGTTATCCTAAAGCGGTTAGCCATTCCTGCTCCTGAAGTCTTCAAAGCGGCTTCTCCTGCTAAGGGGTCGGTCTTCACAAGACTAGCCGCTCCAGTTCCCACTCCAGGTGGAGTAACCAAGGCTGCTTCCCCTGCCAAAAAGTCGGTCATTTCAAGAATGATCATTCCCTCACAGCAGACGTCAGTTTTCGATAGGCTGGCATCAACAACAACCCTCTGCCAGAACAAGGGGCATGGCGAATCCACCCCCGTAACTGAGCCAATACCGTCAGCACGACATGCTCGCCGTCGTCACTGGTACCGAGTAAGGAAGGCTGGGGGCAGCTCTCTTTCTGGACTGACTCCGCGAGCTCCAACGGTGGAAGTTGATACTGTTGTTCCAACTGGGAACAGCTTTGAACTACTTAACAGGGTGCGCAGGAATTCGCCAACTGCCGTGCTAAAAAAGTCCCCTCCGCCTGTTGAAATGATCACAAAGGCGAAGCCAGAGCAGCCCCCTCAGCGGTTGTCCCCCAAAATTTACAAAGTCTGGCGACAAGTCCAAGACTCGGTGATCAACCAAGACTACTCCCGCCGATCAAAAAGGATGAAAGTTCGGAAAGAGAAAGACCACCTTGTCGTACCGCAGAAGGTGTCGTCTACTTGGGTGCCCGCTGCAACGACCCCCTCAGCTTCGACAGCTCACAAAAGGAGAAGGCCAGAGAAAACCCCCGTGTCTGCGACAAGTCTCAAGGGCACTGAATCTAAACGCCCCAAGTCTAGGGGCATGGTGGTGCACATTGTTTATATGGCATCCGGGAAAAAGGATAGCCGTATCTCTACGGGTCATCGGCCACTCACCAGATCCATAATAAAGGCCCAAGAGCAACAACAAAAGCTTCAAGAAATGTTAACACAAATGGCCACACTCACTGGGCCAAAAGAAAGCCCGGAAACTTCGTCAGAGCAGCGTCATGAACAAGAAACTGATTCTGAGTTCCTCCGCAGAATTCTCGAGAAGAAGGACAAAGAGGCAGCGGAACAAGCCGCCAACATAAAACGAATGGCGCTTTTATTCCAAGACATGGTCAGGATGATGTTACAGCCGGATCCTCCAGCCGAGGACCCTCCAATTATCCTCGAAGACGACCGAGGGGAGACGTCAAATCCCCTTCCTGCTTTTTCAGCAGCTAAGGAGGAGACCATTTCCAAAGCCGCCCTGGATGACTATATCGCTCAGCAGATACGAGCTCATCAGGCGAGCGAAGCGGCCAAGCAAATTGTTAAGACTGGACGACCCTATCCAGGCTGGTATGATCAAATCAAGTACCCGCCGGGATATACGATCCCTAAATTCCATGTATATAAGGGGACGGGGAATCCACACCAGTACGTTGCTCAGTTCAGAGCTCTGTGCAGCAACACCGGAGGTGACGATAAGCTACTGCTTCGCCAGTTTATTGGCAGCTTTTCAGAGACAGCATTCGAATGGTATTCCGAGCTCCCGAATGACTCTGTCAAGACGTTTGCAGAAATGGAGTTGCTATTCACCCAGTGTTTCGCAAGCGCTAGTGAACGCACCCCGATCACGGCACTCATCAATGCCAGGGTGAATCCAGGCGAAACCTAGGTTCAATACGCCATTCAATGGCGGAATCTATGGTCTAAATGTGAACAACGCATCGAAAAAGCTCCTGCGATAGGCATGTTCGTAGGGACCCTCGACCCTCAGACGACCATTTCACAATTCATGATGTTCTTCAAGCCGAACACTTTCCAGGCCTTGATCGACAAGCTGGCCCAAATGGACTAGATGGGCCATAGACCGTCCTCCTCAAAGACGGATCCTCGGAATGAGAAAGGGGAAAGGAAAGCAACCTTCGTCGCCAACGCTCAACAACAACTGAGTGGCCTGAGATCGGTTGTTCGCCAAAGCAACAAGCGGCAATCTCTCGATGAGAAGTTGAGACGTCCTTACTCGTTTTCCTGGGATAAAACAAGGAGACTGTTCGAACTAGCGGTGCGCAACGGGCTCATCACTCTACCGGAGACGAGACACCCATTACAACCGAACGATGTCAACGATCCCAATTACTGTCCCTACCACCGAGTATTGGGCCATCCGATCGAAGACTGCTACATCTTCAAAAATTGGGTTGAAGACCAGTACCAACAGGGCAAGTTCGCGCTGTCCGAAAACTGGAAGGTAAATCCACTACAACAGCACACCCCTAAAAGGGTGGACACACCGGGGGCATCATGCTCATTTATAGAGGAAGCTCCATGGGAAGTCCTTCTTTCGGCAAAACTAAAAGAATGCCGAAAAATCTTCAAACATGTTCGGCGATCAGGTGGAAGAGCCCGCTAGAGCCGGAGATCATCGAGGGGATGCTGAAACCATGCCCAACATTGGGAGTTAATAACGATGGGCAAAATACCCAAGCCCAGCCGTCAAAGTCTTCGAAGAAAAAGAAGAAGACCAAAAAGCCCGCGCAGTTTGATGACAAGCGCATGGATCTGCAAAAGTATGTTAACGCGCTGGAGGAATATAACCAGAAGGCACGGACCCTAGTCACACTCCAGGAATTTCTCAACCATATCCTTGAGAACAGAGGCAATGACAATAACGAGGGAGACAACGCGTCAAAAGAACCCGAAGATTACGTGGCAGGTTGTCACATGATCTCTCACTCGTCAATAGATGATAAAGAAGCTCCGGGTGCAAAGGAACTGCGGGCAGATCCAGAACCCGAATCAAAATCCATGGAGCCATCGGATGAATTGATTGACAGACTGCTGAGCGAAGCTCTTCAGAAAAGAAAAACTGACAGAGAGCAGGAAACGGCCATATACCAAAGGGCCAGACGTCGGCGTCAAGTTAAAGAAGCTCCGGTAACGGGAAGCCATAGAATACCCCAATCGGATCGAAGCATCCCCATCGCCAGCAAAAGCAAGCTTAAAGCAAGGAAACGATTCACTAGGGCCCTGTCAAAAGGAATGAACTTGCCCTCTTTCAAAGGAAATTCTCCCGGCGGTATACATCTCGATGAAGCGGACGTACATCCTAACTTCTGCTTATACCATCAGAGGATTGCACACCCTACCGAAGAGTGCATAACCTTTAAAAACTGGTGGTAGGGATATGTTGCCCACCGACAACACGTTCAACGAGTGAAGCGCAAGGCTCATCGGGAATAGAGAAGTATGACAGATGAGCGCAAAAGAACTGCCGGCAACTGTCACATAGTTGACACCAAGGGATAGAAAGTTATTACCTTTGGAAGCGACTCTGACGAAGAAATAACCCTCAGCCCTCTCTTCAAGGAATCCACCTCCGACACAAAAGATATGAAGACTTGTGAGGGCATCTAGCTGCGTAATCGTACGTTACTCGAAAAAAATCCTGGACCTACAAACAATTGACCAAAACGTCGTTAAACTACTACCAACCCGCGACATCCTCAGGCTGACGTGGTAAAAAAAACGGTATGTCCATAAGCGAGATGGGCACGGATGAAAACCCGAAAGGGCTCCATGAGTAAAAACAGCAGGACTACCAACGAGTTTGTGAAAACCCGAAAGGGCGCAATCTCGTTAAAAGACACTTGCAAGGTCCTTTCGACCCTGTAAGGAGAAAATACCTGCGTGAGATCCTTACGACTCACAAGAGAGTAACACACTTAAGAATCCCCATGATTCCTAAGGAGAAAACACACTTACGGAATCCTCACGACTCGTAAGGAGAACCCTCTTATGAGACCCTCACGGCTCATAAGATTCAAAAGACTTAAGCTACAGGGATCTGAACCTGTTCTTAAGCCATCACAATCCCTAGATTTCCCTACAAGCGGTTCAATATTTACCTTTGTATACAATCCACGGGCACGAATAAACATTTCCTTAACAAAATTCCCACCAGCGACTAGGGATATGCTCACACGGTGAACAACCCTTGTAGGTCCTCTCGACTTATAAGGAGAAAACATTTTTGTAAGATCCTTACGACTTATAAGAGAACACACACTTAGGAAACCTCACGATTTCTAAGGAGAAAATGCACCTACGAGATCCTCACGACTCGTAGGGAGAAATACCTTTATAAGACCCTAACGGCTCGTAAAGTCAAAAGGCCTTAGTCAACAGGATCCTAACCCGGTTTGCTAAGCCATCTTTGTTCGACATCGACAGAGGCAAATGATGATTCGCTCCTGGCGATGTCCCAGTAGTAGCGATGCCAATGCCTAAATCGGTATCAAATTCCAAGCCCTTTCACAGCAAACGATGATTCGCTCCTGGCAATATTCCATTCGTAGCGATGCCGATGCTAAGATTGGCACCGGATTCCAAGTTCCATACTCGCGATGAAAATCAGTGAGCCAAAAATGCATATGAAATAGCCGAAATGATGGGGCAACTTGCAACAAAATCAGCAAGTAAAAATATATATATGCATACAAAAATAGCTGAAATGATTAGGCAACTCGCAATAAAAAGCAGCGAGTAAAAAAAACAAAGTAGCCGAAATGATTAGGCAATCTCGACTTTCGCGATATAAAAAACTAAAATGATAGAGCATCGCGGAAAGAAATAAAAAAAATGAAAGAATGAAACTTTTGCCCTGCAGGTGAGTCCATACTAACCCCTGTATACAATCTATGGGCATAAACAAAAAGGGGACCACATTTCCCCACCAGACTTTGTCAAAGGGAGAGTCAGATCTTGACGGCAACATCTGCATCCTAGAAGAACAATAATGGCGTTCCTCCTCATTCCAGCAGGATTCGGACGTAACGTCAACAAAGCAGAGCTACGGCAAAGTCCTAGGTCCAAGACTCTATGGTCCACAGACAACCTAGAGTCAACCAATGACCTCCCCGCTGGATCAACGCTCCGTCTCGGAAACAAGTTAACCAATGACCTCCCCGCTGGATCAACGCTCCGTCTCGGAAACAAGTCAATCGACCCCAGGGAAATCAGTGTCCTTGGCCAATACCTCGATTCAGGGAAATCAGCGTCCTTGGCCAATACCTCGATTCAGGGAAATCAGCGTCCTTGACGAGAGCATCTCGATTCGTGTCGATCCACAGAGAAATCAGTGTCTTTGCAGGAATACCTCGATTCGTTTCGACTCTGAGAAAATCAGCGTCCTTGGCAAAAACCTCGATTCAGGGAAATCAGCGTCCTTGACGGGAGCATCTCGATTCGCGTCGACCCGCAGAGAAATCAGTGTCTTTGCAGGAATACCTCGATTCGTTTCGACTCCGAGGAAATCAGCGTCCTTGGCAAAAACCTCGATTCAGGGAAATCAAAGTCCATGACGAGAGCATCTTGATTCGCGTCGACTCGCAGAGAAATCAGTGTCTTTGCAGGAATACCTCGATTCGTCTCAACTTCGAGGAAATCAGCATCCTTGGCAAAAACCTCGATTCAAGGAAATCAGCGTCCTTGACGAGTGCATCTTAATTCGCGTCGACCCATAGAGAAATCAGTGTCTTTACAGGAATACCTCGATTCGTCACAACTCCGAGGAAATCAGCGTCCTTGGTAAAAACCTCGATTCAGGGAAATCAGCATCCTTGATGAGAGCATCTCGATTCGCGTTGACCCGCAGAGAAATCAGTGTCTTTGCAGGAATACCTCGATTCGTCTCAACTCCGAGAAAATCAGTGTCCTGGGCAAAAACCTCGATTCAGGGAAATCAGCGTCCTTGACGAGAGCACCTCGATTCGCGTCGACCCGCAGAGAAATCAGTGTTTCTGCAGGAATATACGACGTCAGCAAAATGGAGCCATGACAGAGTCCCCGGTTCCAAGTCTCGACGGCCACATCTACAGCTTAGAGACCCACAACGGCGTTCCTTCTCGTTCCAACCAGAAGCAGATACGACGTCAACAAACGGAGCCATAGCAGAGTCCCTAGTTCCAAGTCTCGACGACCATATCTACAGCTTGGAGACCCACAATAGCGTTCCTCCTCATTCCAGCAGGATTCAGACGCGACAATCAACCTCGGAGCCATGGCAAAGTCCCTAGTTCCAAATCTCGACAGTTTACAGACAACCTAGAGACCACCTCGACATTCATCTCATTACAGCAGACGCAACGTCAGCAAAGCGGAGCCGCGGCAAAGTTCCCAGTTCCAGGACTCGGGGGTGCACAGACAACCGAAAGTCAATCCTGACCCTGTACGGCTAAAGTGAATCCTGACCCCGTATGGCTAAAGTCAACCCCTGACCCCGTATGGCTAAAGTCAATACTGACCCCATATGGCTAAAGTCAACCCCTGACCCCGTAAGGCTAATGTCAATCCTGGGCCTATATGGCTAAAGTCAACCCCTGACCCCGTATGGTTAAAGTCAATCCTGACCCCATATGGCTAAAGTCAACCCCTAACCCCGTATGGCTAAAGTCAATCCTAACCCCATATGGCTAAAGTCAACCCCTGACCCCATATGGCTAAAGTCAACCCCTGACCCCGTATAGCTAAAGTCAATCCTGACCCTATATGGCCAAAGTCAACCCCTGACCCCGTATGGCTAAAGTTAATCCTGACCCCATATGGCTAAAGTCAACCCCTGACCGCGTGGAACACGGCTAAAGTCAATCCTGACCCCGTGGAAAATGGCCAAAGTCAACCCTCGACCTCCCCATCAAAGCAATGCTTTGACTCGGGAGTAGGTCAACTCATCAACCACTTACGAGTCCTCTCGACTTGTAAGGAAGAAAATTCTCTTGTGAGATCCTTACGACTCTCAAGAGAAAATACATTTAGGAATCCTCACGATTTCTAAGGAGAAATTACACTTACGAGATCCTCACGACTCGTAAGGAGAACCCTCTTATGAGACCCCCACGGCTATAAAGTTGAAAAGTCATAGGTGGTAGATCCTAACCCTGTCTCCTAAGCCATCACTGTCCTGTAAGGAGGTCAAGATGGACTATCCACAGGCCATACTCTCCTAAGTCGAATATCGACAATGAGGGGAACAACCAATTACGAGTCCTCTCGACTTGTAAGGAAGAAAATTCTCTTGTGAGATCCTTACGACTCTCAAGAGAAAATACACTTAGGAATCCTCACGATTCTTAAGGAGAGAATACACCTACGAGATCCTCTCGACTCATAGGGAGAAAAGTCTTTATGAGATCCTCATGGCTCATAAAGTTGAAAAGTCTTAGGTGGTAGATCCTAACCCTGTCTCCTAAGCCGTCATTACCCTGCAAAGAGTCCAAGATAGACGGATACCTACTATCTACAGACCACAATTGCCAAAATTACATGCCAGAGAAATGGAGGTGCCACTTAAGAACGCGTAAACTGTTTCGCGCTAAGTCAAAACAAAAGGCATAACCTATAGGCATCAACCACATGTCATGCAAGACAGTAAAGAGAACGTTCGATTCCCATTCAGTTAAGCATTCAGAGCGCGCCCATTCATGAATATATGAACATGTTTAACGCAGAAAATAAAAGAATGGAAACGCAAAATTTGCCATTCATACTCTAGAAAATTCTTACATTGATGAAAACAGTAAACAAAAGCATCATTAAAATGTTTACAATGGTAAGACATCAAATCCAAGACATGGATTAAGAAATTCAAAAGTAAGGCCATCTAAAATGTTTCTGGCCTCTCTAACCATTCTCGTATGCTTCATCTCATGCTCACAAGCGTCAGGGTCCTCACCGATATCCTCCGCCCTTCGATAAGCAGCGATTATCGTCGCCTGCTGGAAAGTTTGATGCAGAATATCGACAAGATTGTCTCGCCTTTTCTTTGAGATTAGGCCCATCAGATACACTGAGTGTACCTTATCTTCGGCGTCATCCAATACTTTAAGCGGCATTCCATCGTAGAATAAGGGAAGTGCTTCTCAGATCTCTCTCACAATGAGTTTCAAAAGGGCGGAACGACAAGCAAGCAGTCGACCATTGTATTCATCAAAGCGATGCATGATTTCAGCGCACTGAGCGTTTGTAAACTCCTGGTTCTGGCTGCGGCCCAGTGCGCGGATGTCTCTGTAAGAAATAATCTCGTCGAGATCATACAGATGAGCGGCCATAACGTCTGAAAAGGAAAATCAGTGAGAGTTTAGTGGGCAGACTGATTAAGAAAAAGCTTATTGAAATAGACACGGGGATTTAAACAACTCTTGATATCCTCACGGAAAAAATAAGTTCTGATTAAGAGACACAACAAATTCAAATTTGTGCAAATAAAGAAGAAATCTTAAAAAAGATTCTCATTTAATGAGAGACCCCTCGGGTTAAGGAGTTAAACTCCTCGAGAGCAACGCTCAGCAGACAGGAGAGACACCTGTCAAAATCAATTATGAGTGGAATAAATAATTCCCCGAGAATTCTAAAAGCCACGCTCTGTAAAATGATGGAATGACCCATCAGAAAACTTAAAGCAAAGCTTTTAATGAATTAAAATTCTAAGATCTTCAAGATGTGTGAACTCTAAGAGTTCTTCATGGAAGATGAACAGTATTCCAGTTCATGGGTTAAAATCACCCTAAAAAAGATTAATATTTTAAGATCTATGATCTAAAGATGAGCATGGCTCTGTTAATGGGTAAAACCCTAAAAATATTTTTAGATCTATGATTTGAGAAGAGCAAAGCTTTAAAACTGGACAGAGTTTTGACTCTTAAGAGTTCTTAAGGAAAAGAGCTATGCTCTGAAGGAGAATTAATTCTTAGAAAACAAGGAAGGAAATGAACAGAGGTCATCTCAAAGGCCAAGGGTTTTATTTATAGGCACTGAGATGCCGTTTCAACTTCTGAGTTGATCCAATGGAAGGGATGCTGCCACCGCTGCACTCACGTGTGGGCCACGTGAGCGCAACGGTGGGGGGGCATTTGTTTCCCCTAATCAGAGCGAAGCTCTGTTCAAATTTTGAAATTTGAAATAAAGCAGCGCTTCATAATAGCGCCAGCGCTAAGAGTCAAAGACTCTGCTGCAGCGCAGCGCTGCACTCTAAGCAGCGCACTACGTGCAAAGCACGTGCGCGCTAGCGCTAAGAGTGCTACATTCTAAATAGCACACCATGTGCAAAGCACGTGAAAGATAGCGCTAAGAGTGCTGCAATGCAAGCAGCGCACTACGTGCAAAGCATGTGGGCGCTAGCGCTAAGAGCGCTGCAATGCAAGCAGCGCATCACGTGCAAAGCTCGTGAGCGCTAGCGATAGAACAAAGTTCTCGGCCCTTGGATCAAAGATCCAACGAATATGATTAAAAATCATCAATTGACCAGAATAAAATTCTGTTGAGGAAGCATTCCTCAGAATCTTTCCAAACATGAAAGATTATGCTCTGAAAATCAGAGCACCGTTGGATCAATGATCCAATGGTGATTAAAAATCACCAAATTACAGAATAAAATTCTGTATGGGAAAAGATTTCCCAATCTTGTTAAAAATAAGAAGATTGCCTTCTGTAAATCAAAAGCCCTTGGATCAAAGATCTAACGGGGGAAACGTCCCCAAATCAATTAGAGAAAAGATCTCTTCAACCGATTCAATAAATTAGCTTGCTCTATATAAAGGCCCCAAGACTTCAAGTCTCATATAGACAGACATATAGAAGAACCCCCCATCAACTTTGAGGAATTTCAAAGACAAAGAGCAAGTTCTCAGAAGAAAAAGGTTTTCTTCAAGGTAAAAAAGAACAGAGAGATGAAATCATCTCATACAAAAAGAAGAATTTACTTCTTTTTCTAAGATTATAGATCTATAAGACCAAGGTCATTCACAACAGAGATCAAAGTATCTCATCATAAAAGAATAAGGGGAAGAACTTAACCTTCTTCAGATCATAGATCTATAAGACAAATTGTCTTTTAGAGATCATAATATCTCATTATAAAAGGGGGGAGAATAATTCAATTCTCTTAGGATCATAGATCCATAAAGGCAGAGCCTTTCACCAAAAACATAAGAGATTGAAACATCTCCTATAAAAAAATAAGAACTTTGTTCTTAGATCAATGAGACAAAGTCTCTTATAAGTTTGAGAATTTAATTCTTAGGACGCAAAGCTGCCTTAAAGAGCCATAGCGCTCCAATCAAAAAAAGCGCTTCAGCGCTCCAAAACTAATGCACAGCGTTGCAGAGCCTTAGCGCTCCAAATTTCACAAGAAGCGCACTGCGCTCATTGTCTGGCGCACAACGCCAAGCGAGCCACGTTCTCCTCACGTGTGCGCTACTTCACCAGAAGTGCACTGCGCTTATTGTCTGGCGCATAGAGCCAAGCGCGCCACGTGCTACTCACGTGTGCGCTATTTCACCAGAAGTGCACTGCGCTCATTGACTGGCGCTCAGCGCCAAGCGCGCCACGTGCTCCTTACTTGTGCGCTAAAAGAATATAAACTGTTCTATAAATAAAAGCCCAGAGCTATGATGAGTGCTCAGCACTCAATAAAAGATAAAAACAATTGTCAGAAACCAAACCAATGCTCAGCATTATTAAATGTTTAACATTTTAACTGAATGGGCCGAGCTCAAAGTGGCTACAGAACCCTACCTTAGATTAATTGAGCCTATATACTCATAAATCTTTGATCTTAGTTCCAAATTGGACTATAAATCTTCCAACCAATATTGGTTCAAGGGTACATCTCTTCACTCCTCTGATATTTGTCATTGTAATCCTTTAACGTCTTCAGAGAGGTGACGGGTCCCGAAAACCAGACACTCCATGGACTGTAGGGTCCTTAAACTCATGGACTATGATGTCCTTAAACTTTATGGACTGTGGGGTCCTTAAACTCATGGACTATGATGTCCTTAAACTTTACAGACTGTGACGTCTTTAAACTACGGACTTTAACGTCCTTAAACTCCATGGACTATGATGTCCTTAAACTTTTGGAGCGCAATGTCCCTAAACTAAACAATAGAGCCCCAATGCTCTCTTGTTGGATCTAAATGATCCTTTTAAGTAGATCTTAGTCTAAAATTGGACTAACGTATCCTTAATAAATGTTTAAGTTGATCTTAACCTCAAATGAGATAAACGATCCTTAAACCCAAACCAAAACCCAAATCTAAGAAAATACGGATTTGGACTAATCCACGCCCTACGGGCAACAACATAAGTTAGTCTCCGTATATAATCCACAGGCAACCAAAAACAAAACAAACACACACGACACGAAGTGACCATCTGGAGAAAGAGAAAGGGGTTACCGCGATACGGTAGTGTAATTAACTGCAGGGGCTTGCGCTTACAGGGAAGAGCGTCCCCACAATCAAAAACCCCTCAAACGAGGGGGAATCTGACGAAGTCTGCTACATCGGCCGCATCCGTTTAAACCTTCGATACATGGTGTCATAAATCAACTTGGTATCTTCAGAGAGATGGACGGATAGCTCCAAATAACATCTGCCCTCGAAATTCAGGCCAGACGTCCCAACGTCCCAGTCGTGTCTTTCGGCGGAGAACAAGAGCGTCAAACAATGATGCGGAATATGAGGCTTTGTTAGCAAGATTGCGAATTACCTCTGGGGTAGGGCTGAAGACGATCCGGATTCACAGCGACTCCGCCCTGGTCGTCGGCCAAGTGACTAGGCGATTTGAGGCCCGGGAACCGCTCATGGCAAAGTACCTGGCCGAGGTAAAAATACTTTGCAAAAATTTCGACGAAGTCCAGGTGAAGCAGATTCCCCAGAACCTGAACACCCAAGCCGACGCTTTGAGCAAGCTCGCCTCTTCCTATACGGCCAACCATAAGAGGAATATCCTTTTCGAAGTCTTACTACGGCCTAGCGTGGA
Organism: Agapanthus africanus; assembly: GCA_030015575.1. Lineage (NCBI taxonomy): Eukaryota > Viridiplantae > Streptophyta > Magnoliopsida > Asparagales > Amaryllidaceae > Agapanthus > Agapanthus africanus. Next base: position 886,284,021 of record JASDDO010000024.1, on the reverse strand, counting down.
ATACGGAGAGGTAACGCTCTAAGTATACACGACTCAGGAGGAAGGCCAAGATTGGAGGAAGCCCCTCGGGGAATTCCTAAAAGATGGCACACTTCCGGAGGACCGAGGAGAGGCACGCTGCTTTCGGGCAAAAGCTCATCATTTTATCTGTAGCAATGGAAACCTTTACAAGAAGTCGTACACAGCCCCTGCTCCGATGCATTGACCTCCACGAAACTGACTATGTTCTACGAGAGATATACGAAGGGGTCGGGGGGCACACTAAGAGGCCCGCACCCTGGTCCAGAAGACACTGCTCTAAGGATATTATTGGCCGAGGATACACCAGGATGCTGAGAAACTTGTCCGAAGATGCAAAAGCTGCCAACTCTATAGCAGCATACCCCGTCACCCCGCTACCGAGCTAATGACCCTCAGTTCCCCTTGGCCGTTCACACAATGGGGGATGGACATGGTGGGCTAACTCCCCACCGGCACGGGCGGACACAGGTACATCCTTATCGCTGTAGACTACTTCACAAAGTGGATAGAGGCCGTTTCCATCAGAAAACCAGACGCCGCCTCCACTATAAAGTTCCTGCAGAACAACGTAATCACCCGATTCGGGATCCCAAGATGCATCATCACCGACCACGGGACCAACTTCGAAAACGACAAAGTTAGAGAGTTTTGCAGCGAGTACCACATATTGATTAAGTCTGCCGTGGTTGCCCATCCTCAATGCAACGGGCAGGCAGAGGTAGCGAACCGAGGCATCATCCATGGTCTCCGAGCCCTTCTAGAAGGAAGACAAGGCGGCTAGGTCAAGGAACTACCTCGGGTCCTGTGGGCACTACAAACGTCAAGGAAAACACCCACGAAAGAAACCCCCTTCAGCCTCTGCTACGGCACTAAGGCCATGGTCCCTACGCAGATCAGATTACCCAGCAACAGATTTGAACACTTCGATGATGAAGCAACACCTCGGTGCTCTGGACCAACTTGGATATCTTACTAGAGAAACGGGACCGAGCACAAATCAGAGCGTCCGCCTATCAACAACAAACTGCTCGCTACTACAACGCCCGAGTCAAGAATCGCGCCTTCAAGGCAGGAGATCTAGTCCTATGAAGGAATGAGTTCGTAGACCAAACAAGGCTGCAAAAATTCTCCCCAAAATGGGACGGCCCGTTCCTCGTAGCAGAAGCATTGCCCGGTGTTCTTCGCCGAATACAGAGACGCGACCGAGTAGGTCCGTCTGGCCTGAATTTGGGGGCAAATGCTAATTGGTGCTATCCGTCCACCTCTCCGAAGATACCAAGTTGATTTATGGCACCATGTATCGAAGGTTTAAACGGATGCGGCCGATGTAGCAGACTTCGTCAAATTCCCCCTCGTTGAGGGGTTTTTGATTGTGGGGACGTTCTTTCCTGCAGGCGCAAGCCCCTGCAGTTAATTACGCTACCGAATCGCGGTAACCACTTTCTCCTTCTCCAAATGGTTACTTCGTGTCGTGTTTGTTTGTTTTATTTTTGGTTGCCCGTGGATTGTATACGGAGACTAATTTATGCTGTCGCCCGTAGGGCGTGGATTATTCCAAATCCGTATTTTCTTAGATTTGGGTTTGGGGGTTGGGTTTAAGGATACGTTAGTTTCATTTGAGACTAGAATCAACTTAAACATTTGTTAAGAATACGTTAGTCAAATTTTAGACTAAGATCAACTTAACAGTTTGTTAAGGACACGTTAATCTAATTTTAAACTAAGATCAACTTAACCAGTTGTTAAGGATACGTTAGTCTAATTATAGACTAAGATCTACTTAATGAGATCATTTAGATCCAACAAAAGAGCATTTGGGCTCTATTGTTCTAGTTTAGAAACTTTGCGGTCAATTGACAGTTTAAGGACATGGTGGTCCAAGGTTAAGGACATTATAGTCCATGGGTTTAAGGACCCCACAGTCCGAGATTAAGGACATCATAGTCCGTAAGTTTAAAGACCTCACAGTCAAGGTTAAGGATATCATAGTCCGTGCAGTCAAGGTTAAGGACATCATAGTCCGTGAGTTTAAAGACCTCACAGTCAAGGTTAAGGACATCACAGTCCGTAGAATATTTGGTTGTCGGGACCCGTCACCTCTCTGAAGACGTTGAAGGATTACAACGACAAATATCAGAGGAGTAAAGAGATGTACCCTCGAACCGACGTAAGTTGGTTGAAAGATCTGTAGTCCAATTTGGGGCTAAGATCTGTTAAAATATTTATGAGCAGATGAGCTCAATTAATATAAGTTGAGGACTTATGGCCAATATTGGGCTAAGTCCAATCAGGTTAAAATGTTTAACATTTTATTTTGGGCTGTTGAGCCTTTATTTGGGCTTGACCCTTTTAACAACGCTGAGCATTATATCTTGACAATGTTTTTTGTCTTGTATTGAATGCTGAGCATTCATCAGAGCTCTGGGTTATTAGAGAACAATTTATGTTCTGTCAGTGCAACACGTGGCGCTAGGTGCTTTACGCCAGTTAAAGAGCGCAGTGCGCTTCTGCCAAGTAGCATACATGTAAGGGACACGTGTCGCACTCAGCGCCAGGCGCCAGATGATGAGCGCATGATGCCAGTTTATGAGCGCTGAGCGCTAGTCCATGAGCGCATTGCGCTTTCAGTTTAATGGCGCACACATGAGTGACACGTGGTGCGCTTGGCGCTGAGCGCCAGCCCATGAGCGCAGTGTGCTATTTCAGAAGCGCAAAGCGCAAGTTATTAATTGGCGCATACGTGATTGACACGTGGCGTAGAAGCGCAGTTCAAGAGCGCAGAGCGCATCTGATCAATTTTATGATCTGGGAAGCAAATTTATGTTCCTTTAAAAGAGACTTTGTCTCAAGATCTAAGAACAACAGTTCTTATTTTTGCAGGAGATATTTCCAATCTCTTATGTTGATGAAAGACTTTGCCTTTATAGATCCATGATCTATGAGAAGAATTATGTTCTTCTTTTATTTTATGATGAGATCTTTTGATCTCTTTGTGAAAGACTTTTTGTCTTGTAGATCTATGATCCGTTTAAAGAAATGAATTCTTCTTTTTATGAGACGATTTCATCTCTATTTTCATCATCCTTCATTCTTACCTTGAAGAAAAATCTTCTTGCAAGAGCTTGCTCTTTATTTTTGAGTTTCTCAAAGTTTAGGGGGGGTTCTATATGAGACTAGAAGTCTTGGGTCCTTTATATAGGAGAGGCTGATTTGTTGAATCAGTTAAAGAGATTTATTCTCTAATTGATTTGGGAATTTCCCCACTGTCGGATCTTTTATCCAAGGGCTTCTGTTTTACAAAAGATAATCTTCTTGTTTTAACAAGATTGAGAAATCTTCCCCCCTTACAGAATTTGTTCTGTATTTTAGTGATTTTTAATCACCATTGGATCATTGATCCAACGGTGCTCTGATTTACAGAGCACAATTTTGTTATTTGGAAATATTTTGAGAAATCTTTCCTTAACAGAATTTAATTCTGATTAATTAATGATTTATCATTATTATTAGATCTTTGATCTGACGGTGGGGAGCTTTTAGTTCCAGCTCTAGCGCACCCATGCTTTGCACGTGGTGCGCTGCTCAGAGCGCAGTGCACTTGGCGCTAGCGCACTCGTGCTTTGCACGTGGTGGCCTGCTCAGAGCGCAGCGCACTTGGCGCTAGCGCACACGTGATTTGCACGTGGTGCATTGCTTCAGAGTGCAGCGCACTTGGCGCTACTATGAAGCGCTGCTTCAGAATGTTTTAACTCTTGGCTTTGAGGCATTTGTTACATTCTTTGCACATGGAGTTTTTCCCTTTATTTTGTTCATTTTATTGTTATTATTTTATACGGGAGCGGGTTTTGAGCCAAACTTTTGGCGAGAACAAATGCCCCCCACTACTTTGCCCACGTAAGTATGTACGTGGGTGAAGTAGTGCAGAGTTATGCATGGCCACAGAATTGAGGGCTTAGGAGACAAGTTTAGGGTCTTTGTAGCCTAAGAATTTTTTCCATCTTCATGAGCCGTAAGGATCTCAAGAAGGTTTTTCTCCCTACAAGTCGAGAGGATCTCGTAGGTGCAAATTCTCCCTAGAAATCGTGAGGATTTCTAAGTGTTCATCGCCTCCGTGAGTCATAAGGATCTCACTCGGGTATTTTTCCTTACGAATCGTGAAGACCCGTAAGTAACTTCTTTATTTCAGTGATATGTAATTGTGGGAAATGTGGCCCATAGATAGCCCATCTTGACCTCTTTGTAGGGCAGCGATGGCTTAAGAGACAGGGTTAGGATCTGCCACCTAAGACTTTTCAATTTTATGAGCCGTGAGGGTCTCACGAAGGCTTTTCTTCCTACGAGTCATGAGGATCTCGTGGGTGTCTTTTCTCCTTAGGAGTCATAAGGACTCCTAAGTGCAATTTCTCTTGAGAATCGTAAGGATCCCACAAGAGAATTTTCTTTATGCATAGGGACACTAATTTCTCCGCAAGTTGAGACGAATCGAGAGATTCTCACAAAGACACTGATTTCCTTACGGGTCGAAACGAATCGAGATAAGAAGCGATGGCTTAGGAAACAGGTTCAGATCTGCCGCCTAAGACTTTTCAACTTTATAAGCCGTGAGGGTCTCATAAAGATTTTTTCAGTCGAGAGGATCTCGTAGGTGTATTTTCTCCTTAGGAATCGTGAGGATTCCTAAGTGTGTTTTCTCTTGAGAGTCGTAAGGATCTCACAAGAGAATTTTTTTCTTACAAGTCGAGAGGACTCGTAAGTGATTGATGAGTTGACCTACTCCCGAGTCAAAGAATTGCTTCAACAGGGAGGTCGAGGGTTGACTTTGGTTTGTCTGTGCACCATCGAGTCATGGAACTGGGAACTTTGCCGCGGCTCTGCTTTGCTGACGTCGTCTATCCCTGCAGAGACACTGATTTCTCTGCGGGTAGGCACGAATCGAGATGTTCTCGTCAAGAACGCTGATTTCCCTGAATCAAGGTATTTTCCAAGGACACTGATTTCCTCGGAGTCAAAACGAATCGAGGTATTCCTGCAAAGACACTGATTTCTTTGCGGGTCGACGCGAATCGAAGTGCTCTCGTCAAGGACGCTAATTTCCCTGAATCGAGAGGTTTTTCCAAGGATGCTGATTTCCCTAGGGTTGAGACGAATCGAGGTATTCCTGCAAAGACGCTGATTCCTTTGCGGGTCGACGCGAATCGAGATGCTCTCGTCAAGGATGCTGATTTCCCTGAATCGAGGTTTTTGCCAAGGACACTGATTTCCTCGGAGTTGAGACGAGTCGAGGTATTCCTGCAAAAACACTGATTTCCTTGCGGGTCGACGCGAGTCGAGATGCTCTTGTCAAGAACGCTGATTTCCCTGAATCGAGGTTTTTGTCAAGGACACTGATTTCCCTGGGGTTGAGACGAATCGAGGTATTCCTGCAAAGACGCTAATTTCTCTGCGGGTCGACGCGAATCGAGATGCTCTCGTCAAGGACGCTGATTTCCCTGAATCGAGGTTTTTGCAAAGAACACTGATTTCCTCGGAGTCGAAACGAATCGAGGTATTCCTGCAAAGACACTGATTTCTTTGCGGGTCGACGCGAATCGAGGTGCTCTCGTTAAGGACGCTGATTTCCCTGAATCGAGGTTTTTGCCAAGGACACTGATTTCCTCGGAGTTGAGATGAGTCGAGGTACTCCTGCAAAGACACTAATTTCCTTGCGGGTCGACACGAGTCGAGATGCTCTCGTCAAGGACGCTGATTTCCTTGAATCGAGGTTTTTGCCAAGGACACTGATTTCCCTGGGGTTGAGACTAATTGAGGTATTCCTGCAAAGACGCTAATTTCTCTGTGGGTCGACGCGAATCGAGATGCTCTCGTCAAGAACGCTGATTTCCCTAAATCGAGGTTTTTGCCAAGGACACTGATTTCCTCAGAGTCGAAACGAATCGAGGTATTCCTGCAAAGACACTGATTTCTTTACGGGTCAACTCGAATCGAGGTGCTCTCGTCAAGGACGCTGATTTCCCTGAATCGAGGTTTTTGCCAAGGACACTGATTTCCTCGGAGTTGAGACGAATCGATGTATTCCTGCAAAGACACTGATTTCTCTGCGGGCCGACGCGAATCGAGGTGTTCTTGTCAAGGACACTGATTTCCGTGGGGTCAAAACGAATCGAGGTATTCCTGCAAAGACACTGATTTCTTTGCGGGTCGACGCGAATCGAGGTGCTCTCATCAAGGATGTTGATTTTCCTGAATCGAGGTTTTTTCTAAGGACATTGATTTCCTCGGAGTTGAGACGAATCGATGTATTCCTGCAAAGACACTGATTTCTCTGCGGGCCGACGTGAATCGAGGTGCTCTCGCCAAGGACACTGATTTCCCTGAATCGAGGTTTTGCCAAGGACACTGATTTCCGTGGGGTTGAGACGAATCGAGGTATTTCTACAAAGATGCTGATTTCTCTGTGGGTCGACGCAAATCGAGATGCTCTCGTCAAGGACGCTGATTTCCCTGAATCGAGGAGGTTGCCAAGGACACTGATTTTCCTGGGGTTGGTTGACTTGTTTCCGAGACGGAGCGTTGATCCGGCAGGGAGGTCATTGGTTGACTCCAGGTTGTCTGTAAACCGTAAAGTCTTGGAACTGGAGACTTTGCCGTGGCTCCGATTTATGGTGTAGCATCTGGGTCCTGCTGGAATGAGGAGGCACACCGCTGTTGGTCTTCGAGCCGTAAATGTGGCCATTGAGATTTGGAACTAGTGACTTTGCCATGGCTCCGCTTCGTTGCGACTCTGAGGTCGGTTGTTGACGTCACGTCTGTATCCGGTTGAAGTGAGGAGAAACGCCGTTGGTGATCTCTACGCTGTCTGTGAACCGTCGAGATTTGGAACTAGGGGACTTTGCCATGGTTTTGTTGTTTTGATCCTGGGGTCGTTTGTTGACGTCGCATCTGCATTCTGCTGGAGTAAGGAGAAACGCCGTTGGTGATCTCTAGGCTGTCTGTGAACCGTCGAGATTTGGAACTAGGGGACTTTGCCATGGTTCCGGGGTAGTCTCTAGGCTGTCTGTGAACCGTCGAGATTTGGAACTAGGGGACTTTGCCATAGCTCCGTTTGTTGGTGTAACATCTATATCCGATTAGAGGGAGGAAGAATGCCGGTGTTGATCTCTAAGTTGTCGATGTTGACGTTGAGACCCTGAAGCTAAGGATCTTCCTTCACTTCGTTTGTTGACATTGTGTCTGCAATATTGCGACGAATGTCGAGATTGTTTTTAGGTTATCTATGAACCATCGAGATTTGGCTTCGCTTCGACGAAGCCTGGTGGGACGATATGGTTCCCTTCTTGTTTGTGCCCATGGATTGTATACATGGATCGATGTGATCTCATCTGTAGGGCAAAAAGTTTTATTTCATTTCATTTTTTTAAATTCTTTCCACGATGGTCTATCATTTCAGCTTTTTACATCACGAAAATCGCGATTGCCCAATCATTTCGGCTATTTTTCGCGGTGCCTAATCATTTCGGCTATTTTTCTTTTTACTCGTTGCTTTTTATTGCGGGTTGCCTAATCATTTCGGCTGTTTTTGTATGCATACATTTTTACTTGCTGATTTCGTTGCAAGTTGCCCCATCATTTCGGCTATTTCATATGCATTTTTGGCTCGCTGATTTTTATCACGAGTGTGGAACTTGGAATATGGTGCCAATCTCAGCATCAACATCGCTGTGACTGGAATATTGCTAGGAATGAATCATCATTTGCCATGAAAGGACTTGGAATTTGATACCGATTTAGGCATCAGTATCACTACAACTGGGATATTGCCAGGAGCGAATCATCATTTGCCTCTGTCGATGTCGAACAAAGGTGGCTTAGCAAACAGGGTTAGGATCCCGTCGACTAAAGCTTTTGACTTCATGAGCCATAAGGGTCTCATAAAGGTGTTTCTCCCTACGAGTCGTGAGGATCTCGTAGGTGCGTTTTCTCCTTAGGAATCGTGAGGATTCCTAAGTGTGTGTTCTCTCATAAGTCGTAAGGATCTTACAAGAGTGTTTTCTCCTTATAAGTCGAGAGGACCTACAAGTGTTTGTTCACCGTGTGGGCACATCCCTAGCACTGGTGAGACTCTGCTAGGGAAATGTTCATTCGTGCCCATGGATTGTATACAAGAGTCAATATTGAACCGTTTGTAGGGCAGAATCGGGGGGTATGACTGCTTAAGAACAGGTTCAGATCCCTGTAACTTAAGGCTTTTGAATTTTATGAGCCGTGAGGGTCTCATAAGAGGGTTCTTCTTACGATTCGTGAGGATCTCGCAAGTGTAATTTCTCCTTAGGAATCGTGGGGATCTCTAAGTGTGTTTCTCCTTTATGAGTCGTAAGGATCTCACGCAGGTGGTTTCTCCTTACAGGGTCGAGAGGACATTGCAAGTGTCTTTTGACGAGATTGCGCCCTTTCGGGTTTTCACAAAACTCGCCGATAGTCCCGCTGTTTTTACTCACGGAGCCCTTTCGGGTTTTCATCCGTGCCTATTTCGCTTATGGACGTACCGTTTTTTGTACACCACGTTAGCCTGGGGATGCCGCGGGTTTGTATTAGTTTAACGACATTTCGGTCAGAGGTCCGAGATTTTTCGGGCAACATACAATTACGCAGCTAGATTTTCTCGCCAATCTTCGCATCTTTTGTGTCGGAGGTGGATTCCTTGAAGAGAGGGCTGAGGGCGATTTCTTCGTCAGAGCCATTTCCAAAGGTGATGACTTGCGATCCCTTGGTGTCGACTATGTGACAGTTGCCAGCGGCTCTTTTGCGCTCATCTGTCGTTCTTTTCTGTTCCCGATGAGCCTTGCACTTCACTCGTTGAACGTGTTGTCGGTGGACAACATATCCCTGCCATCAGTTTTTAAAGGCTATGCACTCCTCGGTAGGGTGTACAATCCTCTGATGGTATAAGCAGAAGTTAGGATGTATGTCCGCTTCATCAAGGTGTATACTGCCAGGAGAATTTCCTCTAAAAGTGGGCAACTTCATTCCTATTGACAGGGCCCTAGCGAATCATCTCCTTACTTTAAGCTTGCTTTTGCTGGCGATAGAGATGCTTCGATCCGGTTGGGGTGCCTCGACCTTTTCATACAGTCGTCGGCATTTGGCCTTTTCGAATATAGCCAGTTTGCGCTCTCGATTGGCTTTGCTTTTCTGGCGGGCTTCGTTCAATAGCAAGTCGATCATCTCGTCAGACGGTTTCAAGGGTTTTGGCTTCGATCCTGCCCCCAGCTCTTTTATGCTGTCTTCATCGCCGAGTGAGCTTCTTCGTTAGTTAACGCCGAATGAGAGATCATGTGGCAACTTGCCACATAGTCCTCAAATTCTTCTGAAGAGTCATCCCCATCGTTATTGTCGTTATCTCCGCTCTCAAGGACATGGCTGAGAAATTCTTGGAGTGTGATTGGGGTCCACGCCTTCTGGTTATATTCTTCCAGTACGTCAATCTATTTTTGCAGATCCGTGCGCTTGTCACCATACTTCACGGGCTTTTTGGTCTTCTTCTTTTTCTTCGAAGACTTTGACGGCTGGGCCTGAATATTTTGTCCACCATCACTATTAACTCCCAATGTTGGGTGTGGTTTCAGTATCCCCTCGATAATCTCCGGTTCTTACGGACTTTTCCACATGATCGTCGGAATGTTTGAAGATCTTTCAGCATTTTTTTAGTTTTTGCCGAAAGAACAACTTCCCATGGAGCTTCCTCTATGAATGAGCATGATGCCCCCGGCATGTCCATCTTTTTCGGAGCATGTGGTTGTGGCGGGTTTACCTTCCAATTTTCAGACAACGCGAATTTGCCTTGTTGGTATTGGTCTTCAACCCAATTTTTGAAGACGTAGCAATCTTCGAGTGGATGGCCTAATACTCGATAGTAGGGGTAGTAATTGGGATCGTTGACGTCGTTCGGCTGCGATGGGCGTCTCGACTCCGGTAGAGTGATGAGCCCGTTGCGCACTGCTAGTTCGAACAGTCTTCTTATTTTATCTCGGGGAAACGAGTAAGGATGTCTTAACTTCTCATCAAGGGATTGCCGCTTGTTGCTTTGGCGAACAACCGGTCTCGGGCCACTCGACTGTTGTTGAGCGTTGGCGACGAAGATTGCTTTCCCTTTGCCCTTTTCATTCTAAGGCTCCGTCTTTGAAGAGAAAGGCCTATGACCCATCTGGTCCATTTGGGCCAGCTTGTCAATCAAGGCCTGGAAGGTGGTCGGCTTGAAGAACATCATGAATTGGGATATGGTCGACTGCGGATCGAGGGTTCCCACAAATATGCCCACTGCAGGAGCCTCTTCAATGCGCTGTTCGCACTTCGACCATAGATTCCGCCACCGTATTGCATACTGAACCCAAGTTTCTCCCGGCTTCACCCTGGCATTGATCAATGCTATGATTGGGGTGCGTTCGCTAGCGCTTGCGAACCTTTGTATGAATAGTAACTCCATTTCTGCGAAAGTTTTGACGGAGTCGTTCGGGAGCTCAGAGTACCACTCGAATGCTGTCTCCGACAAACTGCCAACAAACCGGCGAAGCAATAGTTTGTCATTCCCTCCAGTGTTGCTGCAAAGAGCCCTAAATTGGGCCATGTGCTGGTGTGGATTTCCCTTCCCTATATATACGTGGAATTTGGGGATCATGTATCCCGGCGGGTACTTTATTTGGTCGTACCAACCCGGATAGGGTCTTCCAGTTTTAACAATTTGCCCAGCCGCTTCATTTGCCTGATGAACTCATATCTGCTGAGCGATGTAATCATCCAGGATGGCTTTTGAGATGGTCTCCTCCTTGGCTGGTGAACAAGCCGGAAGAGGGTTTGATGTCTCTGCTCGGTCGTCTTCGAGGATAATCGGAGGATCTTCATCTGGAGGATCCGGCTGTAACATTATCCCAACCATGTCTTGGAATAATAACGCCATTCGTTTTATGTTGGCGGATTGTTCCGTTGCCTCTTTGTCCTTCTTTTCGAGGATTCTGCGGAGGAACTCAGTATCAGTTTTTTGTTTTTGACGTTGCTCCGATGAAATTTCTGGTCTTTCTTTCGGTCCCATAAGTGCGGCCATAGCTGTTAACATCTCTTGGAGTTTTTGTTGTTGTTGCTTCTGAGCCTTAGTCACTGATCGCGTAAGCGGTCGATGACCTGTGGAGATACGGCTATCCTCTTTTCCGGATGCCATATAGACGGTATGTACCACCATGCCCCCAGACTTAGGGCGTTTAGGTTTAGCGGTCTTTCGATTCGTCGCAGACTCAGGGATTTTCTATGGCCTTCTCCTCTTGTGAGCGGTCGAAGTTGAGGGGGCCGTTGCAGTGGGTACTCAAGTAGTTGTCGTCTTTTGTGGCTTGACAGGATGGTCCTCTTCTCGCTGAACTTTCACCTTTTTTCTGTCGGTGAGAGTAATCTTGATCAATCAACGATTCCTAAACCTGTCGCCAAACTTTGTAAATTTTAGAAGATAACCGCTGAGGGGGCTACTCTAGCTTCGCCTTTGGGGCATTCTCCACAGGTGGAGGAGATCATTTTAGCACGGCAATAGAAGCGTTCTTGCGAACCCTCCTAAGCGGTTCAAAGTTGTTCCCAGTTGGAACAACGACATCGATTTCCACCGTTAGAGCCTGCGGAGTCAGTCCAGAAGGCGAGTTGCCCCCAGCCTGCTCGGCGCCAGTGGCGACGTCGAGCGTGTCGAGCCGTTGGGATTGTCTCAGCTGTAGGGATGACTTCTTCATGCCCCCTGTGTTGGTCAGAAGTTGTCGTTGTCAGCTTATTGAAGACTGATGTCCGCTGAGTGGGGATAACCAGCCTATCGAAGGCAGACTTCCGAACAGGGGAAGCAGCCTTGACGATTTCTCTTGGAACAGGAGCTGAAACAGTCAGTCTTGTGAAGACCGACCCTTTGGGAGGAGAAGCCGCCTTGACGACTTCATAAGCAGGAATGGCTATCCGCTTAGGGATAACCCTTTTTGGTATCGCGAGCTTCTTCATGGGCCCAAATGAGCTTTGGCCCAGTCTGTTAAAGACTGAGGCGTTGGAGTTGGACGACCCATTGAGAGGGGCCGCAGTAGTTGTGAGCCGATTAAAGACCGAGCTCTTCGGAGCTTCTTGCAATGGTACAGGGGTATTGAAGCTCATCGGTAGGAGCATGGTCCCGAAAAATAGCCCAGTGGCGGCTTGAGTTACCTGTTCCACTGGCATAGAGAAGATGGAGGCTGCTTGGGGCCCGTAATTCACTCCTCCGGACGGGACGGAGCGAGAGTTGCAGTTGCAGTTAATGCAGTTTGAAGCCATTGATCTTCTGTTTTCTACACGGAGCAAGACACAAAATCTTAGTACGTCGAATCAACAGGAAACCATAGCAAACCGCGATTCGTTTGCGAACACGACATACGACGTGCGGAGTAGAAAGAGGAAAAGGTCCCACCGGGCGTGCCAGAATCTGTTCTCCGCCGAATACAAAGACGCGACCACGTAGGTCCGTCTGGCCTGAATTTCGGGGCAGATGCTAATTGGTGCTATCCGTCCACCTCTCCGAAGATGCCAAGTTGATTTATGGCACCATGTATCGAAGGTTTAGACGGATGCGGCTGATGTAGCAGATTTCGTCAGATTCCCCCTCGTTGAGGGGTTTTTGATTGTGGGGACGCTCTTCCCTGCAGGCGCAAGCCCCTGCAGTTAATTACGCTACCGAATCGCGGTAACCACTTTCTCCTTCTCCAGATGGTCACTTCGTATCGTATTTGTTTATTTTATTTTTGGTTGCCCGTGGATTGTATACGGAGACTAATTTATGCTATCGCCCGTAGGGCGTGGATTAGTCTAAATCCATATTTTTTTAGATTTGGGTTTGGGGGTTGGGTTTAAGGATACGTTAATCTCATTTGAGACTAAGATCAACTTAAGTGTTTGTTAAGGATACGTTAGTCTAATTTTAGACTAAAATCAACTTAACAGTTTGTTAAGGACACGTTAGTCTAATTTTAAACTAAGGTCGACTTAACCATTTTTTAAGGATACGTTAGTCTAATTTTAGACTAAGATCTACTTAACGAGATCATTTAGATCTAACAAAAGAGCATTTGGGCTCTATTGTTCTAGTTTAGGGACTTTGCGGTCAATTGCCAGTTTAAGGACATGGTGGTCCTAGGTTAAGGACATCATAGTCCATGGGTTTAAGGACCCCACAGTCCGAGGTTAAGGACATCATAGTCCGTGAGTTTAAAGACCTCACAGTTAAGATTAAGGACATCATAGTCCGTGAGTTTAAAGACCTCACAGTAAAGGTTAAGGACATCATAGTTCGTGAGTTTAAAGACCTCACAGTCAAGGTTAAGGACATCATAGTCCATGGGTTTTAAAGGACACCACGATCCGTAGAATGTTTGGTTGTCGGGACCCGTCACCTCTCTGAAGACGTTGAAGGATTACAACGACAAATATCAGAGGAGTAAAGAGATGTAACCTCGAACCGACGTGAGTTGGTTGAAAGATCTGTAGTCCAATTTGGGGCTAAGATCTGTTAAAATATTTATGAGCAGATAGGCTCAATTAATATAAGTTGAGGACTTATGGCCAATATTGGGCTAAGTCCAATCAGGTTAAAATGTTTAACATTTTATTTTGGGCTGTTGAGCCTTTATTTGGGCTTGACCCTTTTAACAATGCTGAGCATTATATCTTGACAATGTTTTTTGTCTTGTATTGAATGCTGAGCATTCATCAGATTTCTGGCTTATTAGAGAACAATTTATGTTCTGTCAGTGCAACACGTGGCGCGCTGGGCTCTTTGCGCCAGTCAAAAAGAGCAGTGCGCTTCTGCCAAGTAGCGTACATGTAAGGGACACGTGTCGCACTCAGCGCGAGACGCCAGATGATGAGCGCATGATGCCAGTTTATGAGCGTTGAGCGCTAGTCCATGAGCGCATTGCGCTTTCTGTTTAATGGCGCATACGTGAGTGACACGTGGTGCGCTTGGCGCTGAGCGCCAGCCCATGAGCGCAGTGCGCTATTTCAGAAGCGCAAAGCGCAAGTTGTTAATTGACGCATACGTGATTGACACGTGGCGCAGAAGCGCAGTTCAAGAGCGCAAAGCGCAGTTCAAGAGCGCAGAGCGCATCTGATCAATTTTATGATCTGGGAAACAAATTTATGTTCCTTTAAAAGAGACTTTGTCTCAAGATCTAAGAACAACAGTTCTTATTTTTGCAGAAGATATTTCCAATCTCTTATGTTGATGAAATCCTTTGCCTTTATAGATCCATGATCTGTGAGAAGAATTATGTTCTTCTTTTATTTTATGATGAGATCTTTTGATCTCTTTGTGAAAGACTTTTTGTCTTGTAGATCTATGATCCATTTAAAGAAATGAATTCTTCTTTTTATGAGATAATTTCATCTCTATTTTCATCATCCTTCATTCTTACCTTGAAGAAAAATCTTCTTGCAAGAGCTTGCTCTTTATCTTTGAGTTTCTCAAAGTTTATGGGGGAGGGGTTTTTTCTATATGAGACTTGATGTCTTGGGTCTTTTATATAGGGGAGGCTGATTTGTTGAATCAGTTAGAGAGATTTATTCTCTAATTGATTTGGGAATTTCCCCACCGTCGGATCATTTATCCAAGGGCTTCTGGTTTACAGAAGATAATCTTCTTGTTTTAAGAAAATTGAGAAATCTTTCCCCCTTACAGAATTTGTTCTGTATTTTAGTGATTTTTAATCACCATTAGATCATTGATCCAACGGTGCTCTGATTTGTAGAGCACAATTTTGTTATTTGGAAATATTTTGAGAAATCTTTCCTTAAAAGAATTTAATTTTGATTAATTAATGATTTATTATTATTATTAGATCTTTGATCTGATGGTGGGGAGCTTTTAGTTCCAGCGCTAGCGCACCCGTGCTTTGCACGTGGTGCGCTGCTTAGAGCGCAGCGCACTTGGCGCTAGCGCACCCGTGCTTTGCATGTAGTGCGCTGCTCAGAGCGCAGCGCACTTGGTGCTAGCGCACACGTGATTTGCACGTGGTGCGCTCCTTCAGAGTGCAGCGCACTTGGCGCTGCTATGAAGCGCTGCTTCAGAATGTTTTAACTCTTGGCTTTGAGGCATTTGTTACATTCTTTGCACATGGAGTTTTTCCCTTTATTTTGTTCATTTTATTGTTATTATTTTATAAGGGAGCGAGTTTTGAACCAAAATTTTGGCGGGAAACCCGGTGGAGCATATCGCTTCCAAGACGCCGAGGGACGAAAGTTTCTTCGGCCTTACAACGCCGAGAAACTCAAATTGTATAAATGAATGTATTTTCTCCATTTTGAAGCGATGTAATTTTTATTAAGTCTCTTAAGTTATAAGAGACTTCCATAATTTTTTTTCTTTCTCAGTTCCGTGACCTCTAAGCTCGTCTTGAAAGAGCACGTAAACAATGCAAAAGGGACAGAAGGAAACAAAATGCCTCTGTTCTCCGCCGAAAGATGCGACCGGGACGTTGGGATGTCCGGCCTGAATTTTGGGGGCAGATGCTATTTGGTTTTATCCGTCCACCTCTCCGAAGATGCCAAGTTGATTTATGGCACCGTGTATCAGAGGTTTGGACGGATGCGGCCGTTGTAGCAGACTTCGTCAGATTCCCCCTCATTGTGAGGTTTTTTTTTATTGTGGGGACGTTCTTCCCTGCAGGCGCAAGCCCCTGCAGTTAATTACGTTACCGCGTAGCGATAACCACTTTCTCCTGCTCCAGAAGGTCACTTCGTGTCGTGTGTGTTTGTTTTATTTTTAGTTGCCCGTGGATTGTATATGGAGACTAATTTATGTTGTCACCCGTAGGGCGGGGATTAGTCCAAATCCGTATTTTCTTAGATTTGGGTTTGGGTTGGTTTAAGGATCGTTAACTTATTTTAGATTAAGATCAACTTAAATGCTTGTTAAGGATACGTTAGCCTAATTTTAGACTAAGATCTACTTAACAGGATATTGGGTTCATTTAGATCCAACGAAAGAGTATTTGGCCTCTATCGTTTTAGTTTAGGGATATCGCGGTCCATTGGGTTTAAGGACGTCATAGTCCATGAGTTTAAGGACCTCATAGTCCGTAAGGTTTAGAGACACCATAGTCTGGTTTAAAGACGTCATAATCTGTGAGGTTTAAAGACATCATAGTCTGGGAGGTTTAAAGACATCATAGTCTGTAGGGTTTAAAGACATCATAATCTGTAGGGTTTAAAGACATCATAGTCTGGTTTAAAGACATCATAGTCTGTAGGGTTTAAAGACATCATAATCTGTAGGGTTTAAAGACATCATAGTCTGGTTTAAAGACATCATAGTCTGTATGGTTTAAAGACATCATAGTCTGGTTTAAAGGCATCATAGTCTGTAAGGTTTAAAGACATCATAGTCTGGTTTAAAGACATCATAGTCTGTACGGTTTAAAGACATCATGGTCTAGTTTAAAGACATCATAGTCTGTACGGTTTAAAGACATCATAGTCTGTACGGTTTAAAGACATCATACTCTAGTTTAAAGACATCATAGTCTGTATGATTTAAAGACATCATAGTCTGGTTTAAAGATATCATAGTCTGGTTTAAAGACATCATAGCTGGTTTAAAGACATCAAAGTTTGTACGGTTTAAAGACATCATAGTCTGTATGGTTTAAAGATATCATGGTCTGGTTTAAAGATATCATAGTCTGGTTTAAAGACATCATAGTCTGTGGAGTTTCTGGTTGTCGGGATCTGCCACCTCTCTGAAGACGTTGAAGAATTACAACGACATGTATCAGAGGTGTGAAGAGATGTACCCTTGAACCAATGTTGGTTGGGAGATCTATAGTCAGGTTTGGGACTAAGACCAATTAAAAAGATTGTGAGCACATGGACTCGGTTAATTTGAATTAGGGACTTGTGGCCAACTTGGGCTCAGTCCACTCAATTCTGAATAAAATGTTTGAACACTTGTTTGGACTCAGTCCACTCATTTTGAATAAAATGTTGAACATTTGTTTGGGCTCAGCCCCTTTTTATCCAATAATGCTGAGCATTGATTTGGGTTCTGACACCCCTTTTTCTTTTTGTCTTTTATTGAGTGTTGAACACTTTTTATGGTACTGGGGCCTTATTTACAGAGCGCTTTGTAATTCCTTAGCGCCCACGTGAGGAGCACGTAGAGCGCTTGGCGCTGAGAGCCATACTGGGAGCGCTAAAGCGCTTCTTTGGCAGCTCTGATCAGTTCTGTGATCTGAGAATTAAATTCTCGGTTTATAAGAGACTTTGTTTCATGGATCTACGGACTAAGTTCTTCTTTTATGAGGAGATGCTATGATCTCTTCTGTTTTTGTGAAAGACTTTGTTTTATAGATCTGTGATCTGAAAAAAAAACTAAGTTCTTCTGATGTGAAAGTTAAACTCTCAAATATGGAGGAGATGCCATGATCTCTCTTCTTGTTATTTACCTTGAAAAGAAATCGCTCTCATCTTTTGAAGTTTCTTGAAACATATAGGGAGGTTCCTCTATGCAAGACTTGAAGTCTTGGGTCCTTTATATAGGGGAGGCTGATTTGTTGAATCAGTTAAGGAAATCTCTCATTGAGAGATTTTTGATTGATTTGGGGATGTTTTCCACCATCTTTGATCTAAGGGCTTTTATTTTACAGAAGACATTTTTCTTGTTTTTAACAAGATTGGGAAAATATTTTCCCATACAAAACTTATTCTGTATCTTGGTGATTTTTAATCACCTTTGGATCTTTGATCCAACGGTGCTCTGATTTACAGAGCACGATCTTTCTTGTTTGGAAAGATTTGAGTAGTATTTTCTCAACAGAATTTTATTCTGATAATTTGATAATTTATCATCTTTGTTGGATTTTTGATCCAAGGGTGGAGAACATTTTAGTTCTAGCGCTGGCGCTCTCGTGCTTTGCATGTGAGGCGCTGCCTCAGAGTCTTTGACTTTTGGCGCTAGCGCTCTTGATGCTAGCGCTCTCGTGCTTTGCATGTGAAGCGCTACTCCAAAGTCTTTCGTGCTGGCGCTCTTGGCGCGAGCGCTCTCGTCCTTTGCATGTGAGCGCTGCCTCAGAGTCTTTGACTCTTGACGCTGGCGCTCTTGACGCTAGCGCTTTTATGAGGCGCTGCCTCATTTCAAATTTCAAATTTTGAATAGAGCTTTGCTCTCTGATTGGGGGAAACAACATCGATAAGAAAAACTTTTATTCATCAATGCTTCTCAGCCTTCAAAAAAATTATTTACAATAAGAGGGGCCGGGGATTAAGAAAGTATTGTTGATGGTACTCCAAGAAAATATCCGCCAGCCGAGCTTTAACTTCCTCGTCTACCACGGGAGCGTCATTCGCTGGACCAAAATCAGCGATCAACCTCTTCTTAAAACACTCCAGAAGAAGGTCCACCGACCGATCCCGCCTGCTTTTCGAGTTCAAGCTAAGGTGGTAGAGAGAGTGCAACTTTTCGATTGCTTCGTCCCTCAGCTGCGGAGACAGGGCATTGTGCAGCCCCAGGGACATCCTCCAGATC
This sequence comes from Agapanthus africanus, assembly GCA_030015575.1. Lineage (NCBI taxonomy): Eukaryota > Viridiplantae > Streptophyta > Magnoliopsida > Asparagales > Amaryllidaceae > Agapanthus > Agapanthus africanus. Next base: position 886,265,444 of record JASDDO010000024.1, on the reverse strand, counting down.
GCGTAAATGAGCAGTTGGAGGAGGGGAGATCGCCGGGGAAGAAGGCGTCCAAAGTGCCCCTCGACACGGTCTATCACCGCCTCGTACGTCTGCTCGGAGCGGTCGAGGCTGTAAAGATACACATCGTCACAAGAAATGATCTCCCTGATGAGCACACACGGACGCCCGGCCATCTTCAGAAATACAAGGCTAGAGAGAAACTAACATGCCTTCGCTATATATAGCCTCAACAAAAATCTCCAAAGGCTGTAATTTACACGCACAAAGACACGAATCACGGGATATTTTCAATTTCCTGATACAGAACTGACACGTGGTGACCATTCCAGTCTTCAAAAGCTCCCAAGTGGTCAACGGAAGGTTGAACGACGCAAATCTTCAGAATATCGAGCCTTTCCGATATAATTCTGCTACGTATCATCCACGATGGTCACTCTTCCTGATTTTATGGGTCAGGGAAGATTGAACAACTCCTCCACGAAAGCACAGGGGAGTCTCTAAAGCCCTCCTAATGAGGCCACCGAGCAACATCCATGCCCGGTCCATCCCTAGCGGGTAGATTCCTACCCATCTACGCTAAGGATCTAAAGCCCTCCTAACGAGGACACCGAGCAGCTTCCCTACCCGGTCTATCCCTTGCGGGTAGATTCCTACCCATCTACGCTAAGGATCTAAAGCCCTCCTTACGAGGCCACCGAGCAGCTTCCTTACCAAGTCCATCCCTAGCGGGTAGATTCCTATCCATCTACGCTAAGGATCAAAGCCCTCCTTACGAGGTCACCGAACAGCTTCCCTGGCCGGTCCATCTCTAGCGGGTAGCCTCCTACCCATCTACGCTAAGGATCTAAAGCTTCCTCACGAGGCCACCGAGAAGCTTCCCTGCCCGATCCATCCCTGGCGGGTAGATTCCTACCCATCCACGCTAAAGATCTAAAGCCCTCCTCATAAGGCTATCGAGCAGCTTCACTGTCCAGTCCATCCCTAGCGGGTAGGTTCCTACCCATCTACGCTATGGATCAAATCCCTCCTCGTGAGGCTACCGAGCAGCTTCTATACCCGGTCTATCCCTAGCGGGTAGATTCCTACCCATCTACGCTATGAATCAAAGCCTTCCTTACGAGGCCACCGAGCATCTTCCTTGTCCGGTCTATCCCTAGCGGGTAGCTTCCTACCTATCCGCGTTAAGGATCAGAGCTCTCCTCATGGGGCCACCGAGCAGCTTCTATGCCCGGTCCATCCCGAGCGGGTAGCTTCCTACCCATCAACGCTCAGGAGCCAAAGCCCTCCTAAAGAGGCCATCGTGCAGATTCCTGCTTGGCTAATCTCCGAGGGGTAGGTTCCTACCCTACGAAGACACGAGACTAGGAACCACATCAAGGAGGAATAAGTCAATGCCGACCTATTCTACGTTTTTCAACTCATGCTAAGAGACGTAGTTGTCAACCCGACTCTGAGGAATGGATTGATACCGACCTTCCTACACTTGGATATCTTTCGGTTCATCGTAAATGAATGATCACCACCTCGACTCCGAGGAGCGGGAAGGCACCGACCTTTCCACACTTGGCAATTAATCGACTTACACTCGACGCGCGGTCATCATCTAAAAAGCTGGGTATCGACCTACGGCCTACCACTCGGGTCGAGTGTAAAAAGACCGACGAACTGAAATACTCACGCAGAAAGAACACATTTATGCAGAGAAAAATAAGCTCAGCTTTATTTATATTCCAGAAATTTTTACAAGGTATTCTAGGCTCCTCAGCTTTACAAAACGCCCGGAGGCTTACAAAACTTTAAAAAAAGATAAAAAAGAAAGGAAAAGGCAGGAAAGCTCAGGCCGAAGGCTCGGGGAGGATCTCGCCCTGCTCGACTCCAGCGACGGGAACCAAAACGGCGACCTCTGGGTCAGCGCTTCCACCGACAGCCTCACCCCTGGCGGCATCCCCGACAGCTTCCACCTGCGGCGCATACTCAAAGAGAGGGAACTGGACCCGGAGCTCGCTGTCGGCAAACCCCGGCATCAATGCCTTGACGGCGTTGAGAGCCTGGTGCCAAACAATGGCCGAGGCGTCGGTGAGGTCGGCGTATAACTGGTACGACACCTTGAGCATCTCCACGGACTTCGAAGCTCGGAGCTCAGGAAGCTTCACCGCATCGAGCGCCGCCTGGGTGTCCTTCCTCCTGGCATCCCTCGACTTCTTCATCGCAGCGTAGAGCTTGCTGACCTCCTCCAACTTATCCTGGATAGCTTTGCTGGATTCACTTAGAAGTCGGTGAGACACCTTACACTTGGAGTTCGTCAATATTAGTTATATGTATGCCCTAGAGACCATCACTGTACATATGATGTATATTGTAGTGGATGCTTGGACATATATAGGGAGGACTTTCTTGCTCGACATCATAATATGCTATCTGGTTACTCTTTATCTCAAATATTGATAAAGCCCTTAGGATATGTACTTGACTGCCAGGACTATGATGTAGATCATACTAGTGGGGCTAGGGTAGTTCAAAAGTACATCCTTCAATAGTTCCTAGTCGAGGGAATATCGAGACAGGGCATCGATATCCCAGAGTAGACTGGCGTATACGCCTTTTGACCCATATGATGGGCGATGGATGATCCCACATCCATTGGTGTTTGACATCAGAGAGGGTATGCGGGTGCTCAGTGGTGACTGGGTACACTGAACAGGACTCACCGAGGACTCCTATGTGGTAGTATACCTATCGTCAGATAGCGGTCCTCTGGTGACACTGGTACAGGTTAGTCTGTAGACCCGAGATCGTCATAGAGTCTTATGCGACTCCCACTGTGCTTTGATTTCGTCCCTACCACGGTCAAGAGGAGTCGTGCAAACAGGTGGATTTTGGGTACTGTCCCGAGTCGTATGGAGGCAATGAGCGATAGGAGGGGTTTCGTTTCTCCCGGTATTGGGGGTTGATGTTGCGCTATGCTCGATTGGCAATAACTGGAAGTCCCTGGCCAGGGCTGATATGGAGATCTACTGATAAGTGTTATCAGTAGTTTCTCGACCTGTTATGAGCCTCAAATCAGCATGACTTATAAAGTTACTGGGGTCTGACATATACCACCCCTAGACTTCATATGCGACGTATCAGACGAAGAGACCGGACTGTACGGTAAGTGTTGCTTGCAGGCTCGTTGGGGTTGTGATGAGTTCGCTCGTCGGCCAACTTTTCGTCATGTACCTGGGTAGCCGTTACGCACAGCTAGTGCCGCTGACATGCTTGTGGTTAAACCCACTGCCAGCGTACTGTCGAGTCTTTAGAGTCCCACACAGAGGGTTCTCTCATTCAGGCGAAAGATGTAGAGGCCGTAAGTTGTTACGGCAGCCGTAAGGTGTTGCGGCAGGGTTTCGATTATGTTCGTGTAATAGTTACAGGAATAATAATCGGAACGATAATACTGGTAGGTTTTGGTTTAAGCCGGATACCGGTATTATATTATTGGATTATGAGTATTCGTATTTTTCGGAATTCGGATACGAGTATACGGTATACGGGATACGGTATACGGAGGAGGGGTATTCTTGTAATTGTTACAAGAATACCTTCTAGAAGATGCCACCTCATAATACATTATTTATTTTATGAAAATGAATAAATGAGGTGGAAATTAAGAAAGTCTAAGCATGGTTGTAAGAATTGCTTGTATTATATTTTATTGTTTTGGAGTTACTATTGAAGTATGGTGCGAATTTTATAATGCATGCTTCAATTATTTCATTTATACCATATCTTTCATCATGCTTGATTTTCTTCTCATTATGAAAACACTTTCTCTCTCATTCTTCACTCCTCCTTCTTCTTCCTTGCTTTAACACTCACATGAGATGTGAATCAAAAGCAAAGGATCAAAGATAATCCAATACGCTAATCTCTACATCATCTTAGTGACCATTTTTAGCAAACTTGATCTCTAGGTTTAACTCTTGTGAAGAGTTTGTATCTTGCATGATAGCTCTCGCGTGGATCATCTAGGTCTTGAGGTGGCTGGAGATCGAGGACATCGGCAACATCCAAAGGAACTAAGGAGTTCATCAAAAAAGAAGGCAAGGAGCAAAGGAGTTGCACCAAAGAGAAGACCCGAAGGACCGTATCATCAAGGTATAATCCCTAACATAGTAGATAAGATCTCTAATTAGGGTTTTCTAGTTATGGTTTAGACAAGATCCAAGAAAAAGTGCGTGTTGTATGCAAAGAAAATTTTTGTTTACCGCTTCCGCCGCTTCACAAGAGTTGTGGGAGCATACAATATGCACCAACATGGTATCAGAGCCTAACTAAACCATAATTAGATTGTTAGCCAAAAGTTAGAACTTCGATCGACGCATTTTTTCCCGAAAAACACGTTTTCTACCCCTGCTGCTGTCAATTTTTTAAAGTGTTTAAAATATCATTTCAGTGGCCTTAAAAATACATGCAGGGTTTTCTAAGAACACTGTAGAAAAACGAGACGCTAACTCGCCAGGAACGCCGCGAATCCGCGGCGAAACTCAGTGTTTGGCCGCCGATCCGCGGCCGAGTCATGGCCGAGTTGACTCGTTTTTCAGCCATTTTCTTAGATTGAGGAAATAGTGTTTATGGGACATCTGGAATTTTCACAAAGTTGTTTGTGCACTGGAAGATGACAAGTGTTGTCATGGTTTAATATTATCGATCGAAATTCTAAAGTGCTTGGCTAATCGGGTTTTCAGTTTTTTCTTATGTGTGTTTGAAACGTCGACTAATTGCTATAAGTCGATTAGTCGGGGTTGCACACTTCTGTAATGATATCATGAGATGGTATGTGTATATGAATATGTTGGATCATCGTGATGAATGGCCGGGGGATGTGAGAAGAGCGTTTTTCTTTTCTTTCATTCAATGTAATTTGTAAAAAGCAATGTAATATTATTTTGCGGGGCATATCCGGGATGAGCTTGTAGCCACCGTTGTATAATTTCTTTTTACTGTTTTTGCTCCTAGGATAGACCCAAGGTGGGGTGCACAAACTACCGGGTTTTCGAAGTGCCGAGTGGCCTACTCACTTTGTTGAGGGAGGTTGCTCCACTTCGGGAATTTGGTGGGTAGTTTGCCGCACCCGTAGGGGTCTAAGGTGGGGTTTTAGCTATTCATCACGACCGTGGAACCCGTCTTTCATTAAGGCTTGAATGAAATGCGGAATTCCTAGTATATCCAATGTATTCATCTGTGATCTGTAATGGCTATATTTATATATGAGATATATAATAAACGTTGCTTATGTTTTGCACCCGCGCTAGTCCATCCCCCGCTCTGCCGTTAGTTAAGTAACCTAACGGTGAATGACGGGACCCTGTGGTGAATGCAGATGGCATAAGCGTACGTTCTATTTTCGTTTCTTTTCTGTGATGTTTAGGAAACGTAAATGATGGGATAGCATTAATGTGATTAATGTCAAGAAAAAGAAACCTAAAGATGTTGTAGAATCAAATTTTCAAAAAAGGGTAGCTCTAGTTTTTGCTTTGCATAGCGGTATTCCTTGTAGAATATCCAGCACCTTATTCGATAAGGAAAGAGCCGGGATCCCTTTACCGGGAGTGACCTATTTAGCAAAACTAGCAAATGCTACAAATCACCCGGTTTAGTTTTTTATTGCTTCTATAGTTCTTACTTTGCATAGTGGTATTCCTTGTAGAATATCCAGCACCTTATTCGATAAGGAAAGAGCCGAGATCTCTTCACCGGGAGTGACCTCTTTAGCGAAACTAGAAAATCCTCAAAAACACTCCTTTTCAAAATCACTAGTTTCTACAACGATATCAAGTTCATTACGCTCATGGTTTTTCTGAAAAACCTGCGTAGCCCTCCATCATTTCAGATAGGTACTATTTAGTATTCGTGCTACGTTTGTTGGCTTTCGTCAAAGCGTAGTGTGCGGTAGCTAATTAATGCTTATCTGCTAAAGCATGAGATGCGATTGGGTTAGGATAGTCGTACGGCTTTGTTGGCTTTCGTCAAGAGTCATGCGGGTGGGTTTAATTCAATCGAGAAATGTACGGGTTGAACTTGACTAGTGGACTATGGTTTGTTGGCATTCGTCAAGGTCATAGGACGCTAGGGGTAAAATATTATTGGAAATTTCAAGTGTTGAAATTTGCAATGAGATTGCATACCTTCTATGAGATAGTTGGATCCCGATACCCACTGCGAGTAAGAGTTACTCCCGGGAGAGTTTTACACATTACAATTAGCCGATCGAGTAGGTGTCTAGAAAGGTGTTAATGGGGTTATGCCCCTGGAAAAACGAGGTTTATTTTAATTAGGTCCATGCGAAAGCACGGGGAACCTCTCTCAAATTACCGGTACTAGCCTGGCTGAAAGATTGGCGAACTTGTAGCATGTAATTAATCCCGGCTAGTCTTTCCTTTTAGGGTTTGAAGGAAGATTTGACTAAAACAGTGGGAGACATCCTGATTAGATATAACCAATCTAATCTTGTAAGAGCATACGCTGAGTGTTTTTTTCTTTCTCTCTCCAGGTAGCGACCATATCACGCTTTAATCAAGATAATAATACAGATGTATTGACCGAACCCGCTTGCTATACTGCGCTAGAGAACATTGGTACCGCTCCAACTTATAAATGTTATAAGACCGAGCAGGAAATTGGGGATTACCAGAATTCCCGTGCCGCCCAAACGAAGAAAGTGCATGCTGATGCATCTTCTTCGGGTGTGTTCATTACCGAGAACTGTTTCTCAGTATCCTTTACGTCCTGGGTATGAGATACCGGATCAGGATCCCACATATGTAATATGTTACATGGGATACAGATAGCTAGAGAATCAAGAACGGGTAATAAGTTTCAAGAGTTGGAAATGGTGCAAGTGTTGCAGCCAAGCATGTTGGCAGTTATCACCCTGTATTACCAGAATACATTGATTCTGAACGAATGTTATTAGATACCGAACCTGATATACAACATCATATCAGTCTCTTTATTAGTAAAGAAGGATATAATTTTGTATTGTTGAATAATGTTTTGAACATTTCCTATATCAAGAGTTGATCGGTTTAGGCACGTTATCTAAAAGTATAGACGTTCTAAATCAAACCACAGTTCTTAACGAACAGAACACACACAAGGGGAAGAGTTCAGAAATGAACGAATCCTTTTTGAGGTATTGTAGACTAGGTCATGTCAATGCGACCCGACTAGCTAAAGTTACATAAAGATGCATATTTAAATCAGTTTGAATTTACATCTTGTGAAACTTACCGGTCATGTCACAAAGATAAGATGACCATAGTTCCATTTATTGGAAACAGAGAAAGAGTTACTGAACTCTTGGGATTGATACATGCTGATGTATGAAAGTCCTCTGTATGCACATGCCAGGACCGGTTCTTTGTACTTCATTACATTCACTGATTATCTCTCAAGATCCGGACATATGTTCCTGTTAAAACACAAGTCCGAAACTTTTGAGATAATCACAGAATATAAGTAAGAAGTAAAGAACCAAAAACGGGTAAAAGTATTATGTCCTTTAATGAGATCAAGGAGGAGAATACTTGAGCACGGAATTCCTGGACTATTCTAAAAGAGAATGAGATTCTCTCTCAGCATTACTTCTCTGTATACACCACAGCATGTCGGTGTATCGGGGCGGAGCAATCGCACCCTATGTGATATGGTGTGCTCTATGATGAGTACTACCGAGTTGCCTATTTTCTTTTGGGGTTATGCACTTAAGAAGTTGCATACCTATTGAATAGGGTTCCAACCAAATCAGATGCCTACCACTCCATATGTGATATGGTATGGGAAGAGCCCATCTCTTAAGGAAGTTAAGATTTGGGGTTATCCGGCCTATGTCAAAAGCAAAATCCAGACAAGCTCGAGGCAAGGTCGGTTCTATGGAAGTTTGTTGGATATCCCAAGCATTCGCAAGGGAATATCTTCTACCACACTGAGGAACAAAAGATATTTTATTTCTCGGCATACCACTTTTTGAGAAAAAGGGAATTTCTTATGAAGAAATTAGTGGTCATGAGGTAGAACTGGAAGGAGTTCCAGCTATACAAACTGCAGCTGATGATTTGGTAAACCCGAAGGATTCAATAGTTTCCAACGAACCTCAGCCTTTCCGCCGATCTGGTAGGGTTCCTCATCCACCTGAGAGATACTTCGGTTTCTCTATGACAGTGGGAGCGAGGATTGCATCATGAGATGATGACCCAACTAGTTTCGAGCAGGCCATCAGGAGTGGGGACTCTATAAGAATGACTGGATGCTTAGCGATCTGAGATGGAATCCTTATACACCAACAAAGTATGGACTTTGGTTGCTTTATCTGAAGGGTTAAATCCCCATCAGGAGCAAGTATATCTTGAGAAGATTACTTGGTGTACATGGAAAAGTTGAGACTTTCAAAGCTATGCTTAAGTCCATCCAGATCCTACTTGCCACTGCTACATACCATGACTACGATATCTGGTGGTTGGGTGTCATGACTACTTTTCTAAAATGATGATTTGGAAGAAAGCGTCTATAAGTACACAGCCAGAGGGCTTCGTAGACAGTGGGAGCAGCGGAAACGTGTGCAAGATGTTTTATGTGATAAATCAGGCATCGCGGAATTAGAACGTCTGTTTTGATGTAGTAGTCAAAGAGTTTGACTTCATCAAAATGGTAGATGAACCAAGTATATACAAAAAGGAAGTAGAGAGTATGGTGGTGATCCTCGTAGTGTACGTGGATGACATACTCTTGATAGGAAAGGAGTTTCCTATGCTACGCTCGGTCAATCTCCTCTTGCCACAAGGATTCTCCATATAAGGATCAAAGTGATACCTCATAAATCCTAGTTTTTATATCTATGAGATAGATCTAATTGGATGTTAGGATTCTCACTAGTTGTAGTGAGATGGTATCAATCGATCGTGGAGAGAATCACTGGAATGGTTCCAGGGTGGTAAGGTCGACTGAATGTCAGTCACAGGCATTGTCTTTACCCTCAGTGGAGGGACGGTATGTTGGAAGAGTTCCAAGCTAGATACCGTGACACACTAGACGATAAAGGCAGGATAAATCACTACCAAGGATACTACTAAAGAGGCAGTCCGGATATATATAATAGTTCATGAGATGAACTTAGTTCCTACCATTGTGTGACAATGGAGTTGTGAATTATGCCTAGGAACCCCCGTCCCATTAGAGATCCAGACATGTTCTTAGGCAGTATCGCCCGATCATGGAGATGGTTGATCTCCAGGGAGATCGATCTTAGGAGAGTAGACACAGAGGACAACAGCGCGGATCCACTCACAAAGGCCTATTTCCCAGTAGAGACTTTTATGGGATGGTTGAGTATGAGATACTTTAACCACAGCTGATTGTTGGGTATGCGATACCACAACAGATGGCCTTAGTGCAAGTGGGAGATTGTTAGTTATATGTATGCCCTAGAGGCCATCACTGTACATATGATGTATATTGTAGTGGATGCTTGAACATATATAGGGAGGACTTTCTTGCTCGACATCATAATATGCTATCTGGTTACACTTTATCTCAAATATTGATAAAGCCCTTAGGATATGTACTTGACTGCCAGGACTATGATGTAGATCATACTAGTGGGGCCAGAGTAGTTCACAAGTACATCTTTCAATAGTTCCTAGTCGAGGGAATATCGAGACAGGGCATCGATATTCCAGAGTAGACTAGCGTATACGCCTCTTGACCCATATGATGGGCGATGGATGATCCCGCATCCATTGGTGTTTGACATCAGAGAGGGTATGCGGGTGCTCAGTGGAGACTGGATACACTGAACAGGACTCACCGAGGACTCCTATGTGGTAGTATACCTATCGTCAGATAGCAGTTCTCTGGTGACACTGGTACAGGTTAGTCTGTAGACCCGAGATTGTCATAGAGTCTTATGCGACTCCCACTGTGCTTTGATTTCCTCCTTACCACGCTCAAGAGGAGTCGTGCAAACAGGCGGATTTTGGGTACAGTCTCGAGTCGTATGGAGGAAATGAGCAATAGTAGGGGTTTCGTCTCTCCCGGTATTAGGGGTTGATATTGCGCTATGCTCGATTGGCAATAATTGGAAGTCCCTGGCCAGGGCTGATATGGAGATCTACTGATAAGTGTTATCAGTAATTTCTCGACCTGTTATGAGCCTCAAATCAGCATGACTTATAAAGTTACTGGGGTCTGACATATACCACCCCTAGACTTCATATGCAACGTATCAGACGAAGAGACCGGACTGTACGGTAAGTGTTGCTTGCAGGCTCGTTGGGGTTGTGATGAGTTCGCTCGTCAGCCACCTTTTTGTCATGTACCTAGGTAGCCGTTACGCACAGCTAGTGCCGCTGACGTGCTTGTGGTTAAACCCACTGCCAGCGTACTGTCGAGTCTTTAGAGTCCCACACAGAGGGTTCTCTCGTTCAGGCGAAAGATGTAGAGGCCGTAAGTTGTTACGGCAGCTGTAAGGTGTTGCGGCAGGGTTTCGATTATGTTCATGTAATAGTTACAGGAATAATAATCGGGACGATAATACTGGTAGGCTTTGGTTTAAGCCGGATACCGGTATTATATTATTGGATTATGAGTATTCATATTTTTCGGAATTTGGATATGGGTATACGGTATACGGGATACGGAGGAAGGGTATTCTTGTAATTGTTACAAGAATACCTTCTAGAAGATGCCACCTCATAATACATTATTTATTTTATGAAAATGAATAAATGAGGTGGAAATTAAGAAAGTCTAAGAATGGTTGTAAGAATTGCTTGTATTATATTTTATTGTTTTGGAGTTACTATTGAAGCATGGTGCTAATTTTATAATGCATGCTTCAATTATTTCATTTATGCCATATCCTTCATCATGCTTGATTTTCTTCTCATTATGAAAAACACTTTCTCTCTCCTTCTTCACTCCTCCTTCTTCTTCCTTACTTTAACACTCACATACACTAATCTCTACATCATCCTAGTGACCATTTTTAGCAAACTTGATCTCTAGGTTTAACTCTTGTGAAGAGTTTGTAGCTTGCATGATAGCTCTCGCGTGGATCATCTAGGTCTTGAGGTGGCCGGAGATCGAGGATATCGAGAATATCCAAAGGAGTTACGGAGTTCATCAAAAGAGAAGGCAAGGAGTAAAGGAGTTGCACCAAAGAGAAGACCCGAAGGACCGTATCATCAAGGTATAATCCCTAATATAGTAGATAAGATCTCTAGTTAGGGTTTTCTAGTTATGGTTTAGACAAGATCTAAGGAAAAGTGCGTGTTGTATGAAGAGAAAATTTTTGTTTACCGCTTCCGCCGCCTTACAAGAGTTGTGGGAGCATGCAACATGCACCAACAGTCAACTCCTCGGCGGCCCCCCGGGTTTCGAGGATGGCTATCCTCTCCTTCGCCTGCTGCAGATCCAGGCGTAGATCCTCTTCCCGCGAGGACGATTTACCCGCTTTCCTCATGACCAGGGCAATCTCTTCGGATTCCATATTTACAATGAGGGCGCAGTGCTGGAGGACCCGAGGAAAAGCAGCAAAAGGAGTTAGAAATGTCTAAAATGAGTTAAAAATTGGCTTAAGAAGATTCTTAAAGGAAAACGGATATCGACTTGAACTGCCTCCTGAGTGATAGTGGCCACCTGGGCCTTCAGGGTCTCCCGGGGAATCTTGCTCCCAGCTGCTTGCTCCATGTCGAAGAGTAAGCTGTCGGCGACGGAGAGCCCCGAGGGCACCTCGAAGCAGAAGTCCCCCTTCTGCATTGGGATCCCTGTAGAAGGAGGCGTCCGAGAAACCGTCCTTTTGTGCCTCTTTAGGGAGGCATCGGTAGGCTCGGCCTCTTCCTCCTCCTCCTTCGCCTGGGGCGCCGGATCCCGCGCGTTCTTCTGCCCCCCACCCTGCGGCGCTCTTCGGGGACTCGGGGTGACGCAGCTGAAGGCTTGCTCGGCAGGGCTGGCCTCGGGACCGAGCTCGGACCCGATCGGGACGAGCTTCCGCCCCCGGTCTTCTTTTGTGCCTTCGCGGCCATGGCAGTTAAGAACTTGGATCGGTCCATTTGCTCTGCAAAAACGGGGGAATACACAAAGAAAGTTAGTGATGCTGAAAAGGGTAAAGAAAATTTATCAAAGTCTAAATAGATCGTCTACGGCCCTAATTCACCCAGAAAGAGCGCAGAGCTGAGCCCAGCCCAGTTCAGGGCCTGCTCAGAAAGCAGGACGTTAGCCCGTTGGATCGACTCCCACAAAGACACCACCCTTGCCTCGGGTGAAGCTGACTGTTTCGCCCTCGGGCAGTCGGCCCTGTGCCACTGTGTAGGCACGGGCCAATCCTCGCCCTCGGGTGGCCCAACGAAAATGAACTTCTCCTTCCATTCATGGATGGAAGAAGGGACGGCTACCACACCCGATCCGGCCACCCCACCCCTACGTTTTTTGAATGAAAAGTACACCCAGCTCGGCTCATCCTTGTTGGTACCAGGGTGATTCTTATAACAGAGGAAGGAAACGAGGAGGATCAAACTGAAGGGGATATTTTCAAGTTTCAACCGGACCAGAAACCCGAGGAGGATTCTCCATGAGTTCCGCGCTAACTGGCCCGGGACAAGATGGAAGCAGCGAAACACCCCACATACCTCGGCTGAGAAGGGCAGACGTATTCCAGCCCAGAATGGTTCCAAATACAGGACAATCTCCTTGCTCTGCACCTGGTCCGCCCGCTCACCCTCTCTAGCTAAGCGAAGCGAATAGTTGGAGGGAATATGGAATCGAGCCCGAATCTCAGCAAGCTCGTCCACATTCCTCAAAACAGAGGGCGCATAGCGGGCGTTCCCAATGCGCGCCTTAGGCGTCCTTGTCGCCACCCGACGGCAAACGACACGGGAAGCCCTGGCTCTAGGGGCGAGCCCGATACGAACGACGCGGTAGAAGATGAACCCTCTTGGCTATCTGAAGCCAAAAAGGAGGAAGACCCTCTGGACTCAGCTCCAACAACTGGAATCTCATCGCCCGACTCTACCCTAACTATCTCTAGAAACTCCTCAGATGAAGACATCTAACCTGACTCAAAGTAATGGGCCGGCCGAGAAAAAAGCACGGGTGATCCGATCTAAAAGGAAGGAGCGCCAAGCAATTTTTGACAATGAGGATGAATTATGGTGGAAGTGTTGGCCCTGGAGGGGTCCCTTCCTATTTATGCTCTCCACTGAAAGTATCCAACGGCCCAGATCAATTCCCGCCAAAATGAAGCGTCGCGCCTGCCAGCCGTTAAAGCTTCACGTGGTGATCGGCCATTGGAGATGCCCTTTCGTTTGCAGGTGACAGCGACAGCCTGTTGCATCTGCCAACCCGCGTCGGACACGTGGCCTGCAGCCCAACAGATGAACGAGCGAAACGGCGCACCCTCTTTAAAGCAAGATCATTTCATTGATCCGCTGACGCCGTCGTAAGTACGCGCGAAGATTCAGACGAACGACGACGCGACACATGGGCCCAAGGATCGAAATGACGTAACCACCAAACGCCATGCCGTTCCTGGGATAATGGCGATTATTTGGCCCCAAATTGAGCAGAAGAAAGACCGAGCAGACCACTCTCAACTCGACCCTTGGATAGGTCGGAACGAGAGTGGAGGGCTAACGATGATGCTCACAAGTGGTGTCTCCTCAGATCACGACACGTTGCAGATGACATGTCCCGGACTCTACGGGGGTGGAATAAATGAGCCGCATCAGGGACATTCCCCCGGGGTCCTTCTCGGTGGACGTACCCGACCTTTCGGGAGACCCCTGAAGACATTCCACCTTCATCTGGGAGACTACCAACAGCTCGTCTTCGAGCTTCCTCAGTCTCCTCGCTCGCCTCCGAGCCATCTCTCGTGTCGAGCTTCCTCGGCCTCCCGCTCGTCTCCGAGCTCCAAACATGCCGAGCTTCCTCGGCCTCCCACTCAGCTCCGAGCCCCTGATGTGCCGAGCTTCCTCAGCCTCTCCCGATCAACCGAGATTGCAGAGCCCTAGCGCTTCCGCAACGGCTCCGTGTATCTCGCCAAAGTAAGATAACCACCGCCCTACGTCCTGCGTCCCACGCTGGCGCGTCCCCTCCATTAATGAGCGTATCCCGTCATTAATGAAGGGATCCCATCATTCACACACGCATAACGTCAGGGGCGTAACCGAAGGCGAAAATCTCGCGCCTGCTCGCTCCATGCGACCACTATAAAACTCCTCTCTCAGACGACTCAGATAAGGCAATTTGAACCCAATAAGCCACTACCCTGCTCAAATTTCTCGGCTAACTTGAGTGTCGGAGGGTCCTACGGCGGTCATCCATCCCGGGACTTCTTTGCAGGTTGCTCGGCTTCCGCCTCAAACTCAACCCATTGAGATTCACACACTCAAGGAGGCAACCTCCGAATCCAATCTCAACCATCCAGCAACGCTAGCGACAGATCGACGGAGGACGGCATTTGAAGGAGATCCAGGCCTCCATCAATAATTGAATAGAACGCGATCAAGTTGTGACCTATCCAGATAACTAGCAATGTGGGTACTACAATAAAGTAACAAAAGATGCTCAGGTGTACATACGAGCGATGATCATCAGCTATCAAATGTAAAAGTTGGCGGGATATGAATACCAAGGCATAAGAAAGCAGCAATTTCAAAACGTACAAGCATGAAGCAGAGGGATAGGCGAGAGAATATGACAGCTGCTATCTAGCTAGTGATAGATTATACATTGATCCGACCTTTTAAGTTAAAAATGCCGCAATAGTCTGTATCAATAGACTAACCCACTGATTATATATATACAAGACTCAAACAACAGAAAACCTCTTAATTTTTCTTCCTAACAGAATCAAGAGATAAACCAGAAAAGCATGTGGGAGAATCTTTCTGATGAGTCAAGCTGTTCTTGCCAAAAAATAAAGACAAGATTGGGTTAAGGAGCTTGTCCATGGCAGTTGAGAATTGTTGATGATGATGCAGAAAGAATCGAGCTTTGTCGAGGATGTTTGTCAGGTACAATTGCTTAGCTGGAACACTTCTTGCTTATTGTTGAAGTATGCTGTGAATAAAGCAGGATCTCTACCATAAAAAACTTGGTGCTTTTGTTGTGAATTCTCCTAGGCTTTTGAAAGTAGTTCAATTCTTGTAGCATCTGTCTGTCGAAAACAAGCAAGTTAGAGAGATAATCTGAAAGATATGCATATTACAAAGAAGACGACGATATAATTTCGACTCTGCAAGCAACACAGAAAAGAAAAAAAGAAAAAGAAACAGGGGTGATCTAGAAGAGACGATGATGAGAAACAACAAACAATTGATGACTGGAATATGCAGCAGTTTCATGATGCTCATCTTTTATTGACAATGCTTACACATTGTCTGATAAATAACAAGGAGGAAAAGTTGGAGAATAATTTCCTAATTGACCTATGAACCTTTGTATCTGATTTAGAAAAACTCTTGTTGAGTACATCTTAGAAAGCAAAAGCAAGAGCGATTTAGCAAACTAAATATGGTCAATGTAACCGTGAAGAAAGCAAAAGTAAAGTAGCAACTAGAAATAGAAAGCTCAAAATTACTTGTACGGGTGTAAGCTTGCAGCATTAAGTCGAGAAAAATCACAACATACGGTTAGGCATGCATTAATAACAAATGAAAGCCGCATCGCATTTCCTCACTAACAGTCATATTGTTCCATCTGCATTCTGCAATGGTTGCATCAGGGTCTAAAACTTCATCACTAACAAATGAAAGTCGTATAGCATTACCTCACTAAGAGACATATTTCAAAAGATTTTGTAATATATAAAATATAAAATATAAAAATAAAACCTGTTCTTCTATTTATTTGTATGCAAAATAGATGCAGAACTCAGCAGTTGTGGGGTCAAGCTTGCACTAACTCCTGCCTTAGATCCTTGGATTACCCTTTGCTGAAGGCTAATGTGTAGGTGTTTGTTAGTGATGTTTGGTAAGATATTTGGGATAAATATGTAACAACTCTTCGTTGTCGATATTTTGTAGTTGAAGATGACAAAATGATCAAGACAAAGAAGAAGAACGCCAACTTAATGGAGAGGAGTTCGCAACAGCAAGTGATCATGTTTCAGCAGAACTTGAGTCTAATGTTCAGAAGAACATGTATAACGGAGATAATGACTCGCAAAACGGTTTTGTGATCAACAAAAAATATATTAAGCATAAAATATGTCGAAGGATTTCATATTAAAAGGAGAACGATTTTGGGAGATCTAGAAGTAAAAAACGTTTCAACAATTTTGCGTCAACTTGACTTTCCAGAACTGTAATTACCGAAAATCCAATCTAATGACAACCCTTGAATAAACTTCCTATGGATCTGGAAAGTTTTGTAGCGACCAGCAAGAGAAACATACTAGTATAGAAATTTTGTCACAGGAGGGAATATTAGCCCCTAATGAAGGCAATGGCGGATCGCTTTTTGTTGGTTTGTCGCAAAAGCTATTATATTTACAAGATCATTAAGCGTATTGGGTATTCAGTCGATAAGGGTCGACTTGTATTACCATTGAGTATTTCTACCAACAATGCAATTTTCCATCTTTGCCTACTAATGACTTGTAGTAAATACCATGGCTACATCAACTATCAATCAATATAAATAAAAATATTTTTAATGGGAAATACCATTAGCAATTCCTTTGCGGCTTGAGATTAATCTTTAACAATTTTCTTTTGACTCGGTTTAGTATACATACAATTTTCATATCCACATCTTATATACGCGATCAATTCACTAGACATCAACTTCATCTACAAACAAAGAACCAAACAACCAACTATTCAATTAATACGAACATTCCAAATATCTACAGAAAGCAATCAACATTTAGGTTTGAAATGAGAAATTTCTCTTAGACATGTTTATTAACAAATAACAATTATAGGGCACTCAAAATATAATAAATCATCTATAGAAAGGTTAATCATGCGATCTTTGCCAATACTGAGAGAAGTTAAAGTTAATAATCCTAAGTACAGTTTTCCAATGCACTTATATAGATGAAATTAGCATCCAGACCGCAAATATTAAGATAATACTTGTCTCTTGAGAAATATCAAATATAGCACAAAAATAACAGTTAGCATTGGTTCCTTTCTTGGGAACTTAATTCATGTACTTGTTTGGTTTCTCCGGTCACTTCTCTCTCCATTACTTAAAAGATCAATCTGAAGGTAAAAAAAAAATCTTCTCTCTTTTTCAACTACTGCTTATTAGTATGACTTTAAAACAGTGGTGGACCCAAATACAGGATTGTGGGGGCACAAGCCCTCTCAAAGCCTATAGTCCCATATAAGAATGCGACGTCAAAATTGATGCCGAATCCGTGTCGAAGTTGAATCAGGCATGGATCCGTGCCCGACACATGTCACACGAAAAATCCGTGTTCAATGAAAAATCGAGCTTGAATCATATATGTTGGACTGGTCGAGCATATTGGGGGATACATACCGAAATCCGCATTTCAAAGTAAAATAAGGACCAAAGTCCGCATTCCAGATTCACTGAAAGGGAAATACGGATCGAAATCCGCATTCCCAAGTCACCGAAAGAAAATACAAAAAATTCGTATTCCCGAGGGTTTCCCCAAGAAAAAAACCTGAAGGCTTTCTTTTTGATGGGTCACCCTCCTCCAATTCCGATTTGGGTCTCAAGAAAATATTTTTTTAACCCGCAAACTTTTTGTATTCGGATCTTGAATAATATAGAATAAAATAAAAAGTAGATCAATCGCTTTCTTCTTCTGGTAAGACTCTGGACTTCAAAAGGAAGAGTCTTGATTATCTCTTTTTTTTTATATGGGTCAAGATATATTTAATATTGGTAAGAGAGAAAGCTTTCTCTCAAAAGAACAATTTTTTAATGAAGAAAAAGAAAGGAACCTACGGGCAGTACAGAGAAAAAAATTAGAGAAGGCGGCTCAAAACCTTAGAAATTTTTTGGGGAGACGAATTTTTTATTTCATCGTAGGGTTGGGTTTATATAGCCTTTACACTCTCATTTGGGCCGTATAATTTTGGCATTTTGCTTATTATTTTACATTTATTCATAATAATAAAGGTACATTAAATTTATTTATTGCGAAAATCCTTTTATTCTCTTAGCATGGGGTCGGCTCTGCTTGGGCTCGAGCTTGACTCGAGATTGGGCCTACTTGTCCAAGCGTTGATTTGTTGACTTGTTGACTTTGACTTTTCTTCTTTTTTATTCAGTAAAAAGGTATAAATTTTGACCCTAACAAAGTGCCCTCATCAATAAGTGCACACTGCATGTGTGCATCACGTGCATGAAATTGATGGATCTTGTATTGTAAAGAGGTTTTCTTGCTCCATTTTTGCGACGTGGAGGTCGTTGACGTGCTACCGAGACAGAGAGTCGCTGTTTGATGTGTCACCGATGCGGAAAGTCGCTGTTTGACGTATCATTGGGACGGAGAGTTTCTGCTGACGTATCACCGGAATAGAGAGTCGCTGTTGATGTGTTACCGAGAGGGATAGTCGTTGTTTGACGTATCACCCGTACGGAGAGTCGATGTTGACGTGCTACTGATTAATCGTTCGAAAAAGTGTTTTTGTAAAGTAACCGTAATCAAGACGGTGTCGCTAGTAGCTAGCCACGATGAGTACGGATCGTCCGCAGGTAAACGTAAACCTTTCTCTTTCTTTAGACGAATTGATAAGAGATAGGCTGATTGGTTGTAGATCTATCTGAAACGGATGTAAAGTTTATAAGAAAAAGGCTTGTAAGGTTCATAGGACTTGGTAGCAATGGATGAATAATTAAAAATGACTTCTTTTCTCTTTTAATAGTTTAAATCTAGATCGATAGTGATGAATGTAGATTATGGTTTTTGGAAGAAACTAGGGTTTTCCCACTATTAACACTTGTTCTTGTATTGATCTCTATTCATGTCTAGCCTTTAACAAAACAAGTGTTAATCGTGGTCATGACTATCAATGAATTGACAACGCGCCCGATAAGAATGTTAATTTTTATTTTTCTAAAATTTATAGACTTTAAAATATTTAAAAGAAGTTAAATGATTTTCTCATCCATTGATCTACCCTATCCTACGAACCCTAGCAAGCTAGGAATTACTCACTCATGGTTTGAGATCTAGAAGAAAGGTTAAAAAATGAAAACATAATTAAGATGCAGAAATGTAATGCAGAAATTAAGTGCAGAAAGTAAATGCGAAAAGAAATAAACTAAGATCTAGCTTTATTAATTAACTATTTTATACAACTCTCCTTTTTAAAAGTAGATTACAAAGAATCCTAATTTTTGCTCTCTCTCTCTCTCTCTCTCTCTCTCTCTTGTTGAAGGTACATGACTAGCAGATGGTCACTGTTGGGGTCAAAAATTATACCCCGGTTGACCAAGTCAAAGTCAAAGTCAACTTCAAGCCAGGTGAGCCCAAGCCCAGGCCAAATGCGTCCATGCCCCAGTTGAGCCCCACGGCCGGCCTCTCCTATGCCAAAATGAAATCATGTAATAAATAATTTTGATGTAATTTTTTATGCATGAATGGGCATAAAGCTAAATTTTTGTAATGCCCGTGACTTATGTGCAAAATAAATGCCCACATGAGGCATGAGATGGACAAAATACCATTTTGTAAAGCCCAAGGGGCTATATGTAAGTTTGTAAGCCTATAAAAGGCAACATGATAATGAGAAAAAAGATAATAATTCATTCTCTCAAATTTTAGGGTTTGTACCTCCTTCCCCTTCCTCAAGGTTCTAAAACCTTCTCACCCTTTTGAATTAAATCAAGAGTTTAACCCTTCCTTTTACAAAAATAAATAGTTTTTCACCATAAAACCCTTAAAGGGGAGCTCAGATCTGCCATCAAATCCCTAAAAGGGGAGATTTTAAGTCTCACCTCTCTTTTTCCCCCAAGATCCAGGCAACATAGAGAAAGAAGAAGGATACTCATCTCCAACAATCTCATTTCAGGAGGATCCGAGGCTCAAAAGAAAATCCAAAGATTTCTAGGAGTTTAACTCTGTTCAAGATCTGTTGGAGTTTAACTCCATAAATTAGCCCCCTTTTTAGGAGTTTAACTCAAATATATGCATAATCCCAGTTAGGAGTTCAACTCCAAAGCCCCCTTGGGAGTTCAACTCATAACACAGGGGCTAAGCCTCTTTTCCCGTCGGTGTTTCCGGCGGTCGCGTGTCGCGCACGTGATCTGCGGGCGCCCAGCGGTCACGTGCTGGGCACGTGACCCGTCGGCGCTAAGCGCCCATGTGCGCCTCACGCGACCCGCGGGCGTAGTCGCGTGTAGCGCACGTGATCCGCTGGCGCCCACGCGCCAGGCACGTGACCCACGAGCGCCAAGCACCCA
The DNA here is from genome assembly GCA_030015575.1 of Agapanthus africanus. Classification (NCBI taxonomy): domain Eukaryota; kingdom Viridiplantae; phylum Streptophyta; class Magnoliopsida; order Asparagales; family Amaryllidaceae; genus Agapanthus; species Agapanthus africanus. The sequence continues at coordinate 886,245,017 of JASDDO010000024.1, read as the reverse complement.
TGCGCCAAGCGCCTACGCGCCAGACACGTGACCCGTGGGTGCCTAGCGCCCACGTGCCATGCACGCATCTTTAAGACACTCCTCACCCCTCATTTTCCATGCACTCCACACCAGAAACACGTCCCCCGTGAGGAAAATTTTTCTAACGGGGCGCTGCTACCCCCTTGACCCCCAGCCCGCTATCTGGGTAGTAGGACCCCCGTAAACTCTGCGATGCCTCTGGTATATCCAAAACCCCTCAAGACACACATACGCATACTGCACATTGATTTCACATGACCAGTTCGACCCGTCAATCGGAGCTTTCCTCGCTCCAAAAGCGAGGGGTAATTAACGGCAGCTTAGTCTGCGGCTGCCAGAGATTCGGATTCCTATAATCAATAAACCCCCGCCTACCCAGAGCAGGGGGAATCTGTAGTATGCCTGACAAACGACGCGTATTCCCATCTCAATGGGGTGACGAAAACACCTTACAGATTCTGGAACGCCCGGTGGGACCTATCTTTCCTTCCATATTTCGGGTTAAGCATTCATGCGAACACAATCAGCATATATATATATCGATTGCCTGTACTGAAATTATGCTTCTTTGTGCAGGTAAACGGTTTCAAATTGCAATCTTCGAACGCGGCAAGAATGTCTCCAAGAACAAGCTCAGTTCTCGACACGGCTCCCATCTCCTACACGATGAAGATGGACTCTAGGACGGTCCTCCCAGCCAGTCTTGGGCGACAGTGGGAGGAGCTGCTGCTACAGTTCTGCTCTATTCTGTTCGTGCCAGCTAACGCCATCCCTGCTCTCCAAGCTCCAGTAACAAAAAGACCGGCCTCGAAAGGCAGGAGGCTAAATGTGGTGGTCTCAAAGGCGTCCCAACCCAAACGCAAGTCGGTGTTTGAACGACTTTCCTTGACCCCAGCTGGGGGCAAGGCTATCAACACTAACAAAGCAACAAGGTGTCTCGGGCAAGTTCTAGCGACGCCCCTGACAACTGCTCAATTGGGTATCTTCTCTAAGCTCCCCGTTAATCGGCTCACGATGGCTTCCTGGATGACGGATGCCCGCCAAGCCCTCAAAATCGAGAAGTTAAGACAGAAAAGGCTCAGATACAGAGCCAACAAAAGGGCTAGGGCTCATGCTAGGTTGAACTTCATGGGGTTCCAAGAACAGGGTTACCCCGCCAAAGATAAAGAGATGGCTGGATATGTGGTCCACACTGTCTACATGATGGGCACGCACAGCAAGAGCAACGACGGGGCCACCACATCTCAAATCCAATCTGGCATGAATGTGGCTGCCATTTTCTAAGACCAGCCTTCTCTGGAAGGTAATGAAAACCCTTCCAGTGAGGCTGATAAGCAGAGAGATCTTTCGGTTCATGGGGAGTCGGGCTCGGAATGCAAAGAGGAGCCAATCTTCCGTACCAAGAACGAAGAGCATCAACTTCTCCATGAGCTCCAAAAGCAGCACAGAAACAGAAACAGGGAGATGGCCAAGCTCTACTTGAAGATTGACGACTTGAGAAACGTCATCTTACAGTTCACGGCTCAAGTTGCCTCTCAGCCGCCTAATCAAGTGCAAGGCTCCATTCATGAACCGGGAAATAGTGTCCCTAGGCAGCCGACGCTTATTCCCTCAAATCCAAAGGTGGGTGAGCCGCATGAAAGTCGGTCGTATCCTATATCGGGAAATGTCTTGGCTAACGATGACAGCAACCCGCTAACGCAAGATCAAGTCATGAATTTGGTCGCCAACAAAGTGAAAACATTGGTGGCCGAAGCCAGAGAGCAAAAAGATGTCAGCAGTAGCGGGAGACCATATCCTGCTCGGTACGATCTTGTGGAGTTTCCCATTGGCTCTGTCATCCCCAAATTTGAAAGGTCCGATGGGACGGGAAATGCGAATCGGCACATTGCCCAATTTAAAGCATCATGCGCGAATACTGGGGGCAATGGTGCGCTCCTTCTCAGTCAGTTTGTCAATAGCTTGACCGATGTTGTTTTCGATTGGTATGCAAGCATACTGGATGACTCGATCATAACGTTTGCTCAAATAGAATCCATGTTCAAGCAAAGGTTCACGAGTGTCAGCGATAAAATCACCATTGCCGACCTCGTAAGGACCGAGCCAAAGAACAACGAAAGCAACATGGATTTTATAGTCAGATGGCACAATCTCTCTGTCAAATGTGAACAGCCGTTGGAGAAAGACCATTCCGTCAGTCTGAAGGACTGGGTGAAACCTTTCCTGTGCACCGTAGGCCTTAAAATATTCCAAGAGCCGACCAAGAAAGTTTAAATGTTGGAACGCTCAAAACCCAAGTCTATTCAGAATCTCCAATCCACAAACAGACCGAGACATCGGAGGGACGACAACTGGAAAAGTGAAAGTTCCAACAACACCGATTCTCTAAATAAGAAGAGAGCGTGCGGATCAAAGACTAACAAATCTCAAGAGCCAACTTTGGAGGAAAGAAAAAATAAGGTCTACTCTTTCAGAAGGGACAAGGTCCATAAAATTTTCAAAGCTGCTCTGAAGAATGGCCTGCGGCTACCAGAACCAAAAAGGCTAAGTGAAGCGAGCAGGACTGATCATCTTAATTTTTGCCCATACCACCGAGTTCTAAGGCACATTATTGAAGACTATTGCATCTTCAAAGATTGGGTCGAAAAGCAATACAAGGCAGGAGAGATAGAACTGTCTAAAGGCGTGTTAACAAACAGTCAAGCTGCGACCGCCAATTTCATACAAACGGAGACAGAAGTCCTTCGGGAACCTGATTCTCTCAGACATCTGCCTTTCCCTAAAAAGAGCGGACTAAGGCAACAAGCTAAGAGCCAAACGAGCAATGTTGTCAATGAAGAAGCAATAGACGGGTACACAACCCATACGGTCTACATGATGGAGCTCAGAGGAACAAGTCCTCCTACACCTTATAGCCATGACAATGACACGGTTGTTGCCATCCAACACAGGCTTGATCCAAATGATGAAGAGCCCACTCAGGCCATTGAGCAAAAGGAACCCGTGGTTCTTGCTGAATCAAGCTCATGCGGTAAGGATGACCCCGTTGTCGTACCCGGGACTATAGAACAAGCATTATTCCAATGGCTTCAAAAGCAGCTTCAGGACAGGGACAAGAAGATGGCCAAGGTCCATTCCAAAGTCGACGAGCTGGTAAACGTCGTGGCAGATCTCACGACCCAAGTCGCCCAATTGCAATTACAGCAAAATCAAATTTTGTTTTGTGAGCTAGGGATTGATATCCGGAAGCAGCCAACCGATACTCCTTCCATCCCAAGAGCAGAACACTTTTGCGAAAAATGACCGTGATCAGCTTCCAGTCTCTCCGATACGTACCCTGAATGGGATAATCGGACAGCAGGCTAACCAAAGACTGATCGGCATCAAGGACCAGCGTCATTAAAGGCACCTACTCTAATGGAGAGAAAGAAGAAGGCGTACTTCTTCAGGAGGGATAAAGTCCGCGAAATATTCATGGACGCCTTGAACAACGGTCTGCAACTGCCTATTCCAAAGAGGCCATACGAAATTAACATGACCGGCAATCCCATATACTGCCCATATCATAAAATGGTGAGTCATACCATTGAAGACTGCTATATTTTTAAAGATTGGGTGGAGAACCAATACAAACTTGGGAAAGCCTCACAGTCGTCAGATGTGCCGACAAGCCACAGAGCTACAGTCATCAACACAACTTCGCCAAGATCAAACTTCGAGGAGCTGGGATAAGTAAACAACTGACCACCACATCGTTAAACTGGAAACAGCCGACCACCACGTCGTTAAACTGGGAATAATCGACCTCTAAGTCGTTAAACCGGGGATGTAAAAATATGTAAATAAAAAAAATAAAAATATAAAATAATAATAATAATAAAAAAGCCAAAATGATGGGGCAACTCGCAATAAAAATCAGCGAGTAAAATAAAAATAAAAATAAATAGTCGAAATGATGGGGCGATCGCGGATAAATAGCCGAAATGATAGGTCAATCGCGACCTTCGCAATAAGAAAATCTGAAATGATAGAGCAATCATGGTGTAAAAAAAATGGTGGCGAATGATGAGTCGCTCCTGGTACCATATTCCAGTGCAGCGATGCAGACGCCAACCAAATTCCAAATCCTTAAATTCCCAGCGGCGAATGATGAGTCGCTCCTGGTACCATATTCCAATGTAGCGATGCAGACGCCAACCAAAATTTCAAATCTCTGAATGTCCCAACGGCGAATGATAAGTCGCTCCTGATACCATATTCCAGTGCAGCGATACAGACGTCAATAAAATCCCAAAATTCTTCTACCCCTACGGTTGGTCCCTAAACTAGCTACCGTATACAATCCACGTGCTCAAATAATTCTCATCATACCCATACCCCACCGCAATCACCAGTCACGCGGCCGGTCTCTACCCTTGGAGTTATGCTCCATTTGGGAAGACCCACTCATGTGTCCTCACGATGCATGAGGTGAACAAAACTTACGGGATCTTTACGACTCGTAAGAAAACACCTTTGTGGGATCCTTACGACTCACAAAGGAAAAACACACTTGGGAGTCCTCACGACTCCTAAGGATAAAGTACACCTACGAGATCCTTTCGACTCATAGGGAGAATACTTTTATGGGACCTTTACGGCTCATAAAATTGAAAAGTCTTAGGTGATAGGGACCTAAACCCGTCTCCTAAGCCATCACTTCCCAACAGGGAAAGACAAATGATGAATTGCTCCTAGAACCTGTGCTTTAGTGATGCCGACCCCTACTCCAAAGTTCCAAACTTCCGATGCAATAGACCCTTAAGTCTTTAAACTGGGAACATATGACCTCTAAGTCGTTAAACTGGGCACAGATGACCTCTAAGTCGTTAAACTGAGCACAGATGACCCCTAAGTCGTTAAACTGGGAACAAGGGAAATCTCCTCATGGCAAATGGTGATTTTCTCCTGGTACCATATTCTAGTGTAGCAGTGCTAATGCCAGACCAAAACTAAAATCCCCAAATCCTCTCATGGCAAATATTGATTCGCTCCTGGTACCATATTCCAATGTAGTGATGCTGATGTCAACCCAATTCATATCAAATCAGGAAGTCAACTTCAACCCTTACACCGCAAGGAACAAAACAAGTCAAATCAAGCACCGACCGTCCAAGTCGCAAAAAGGGCAGCAACGACCTCCCCGTCGGAATTATGCTTCGACTCGGAATCAAGTCAAACAGTGACACTCCGCCTCGGGGAAAGGTCGACCAACGAGACTCCGTGCCGGAGGCACGTTGACCAGCGACACTCCATGCCGGGGAAACGTCGACCAGCAACACTCCGTGCCGGGGACAAGTCGACCAGCGACACTCCGTGCCGGGGAAACGTCACATACAGACACTCCGTCTCGGGGAAACGTCCAACACAGACACTCCATGCCGGGGACACGTCAACTAGCGACACTCCGTGCCGGGGAAACGTCAACCAGTGACACTCCGTGTCGGGGATATGTCGACCAGCGACACTCCGTGCAGGGAAAATGTCGACCATCGACACTCCGTGCCGGGGACACGTCGACCAGCGACACTCCGTGTCGGGGAAACGTCAAACAGACACTCCGCCTCAGGGACAAGTCGACTAGCGACACTCTGTGCCGGGGAAACGTCACATACAAACACTCTGCCTTGAAGACACGTCAACCGACGACACTCCGTGCCGGAGAAACGTCGACCAGCGACACTCCGTGCCGAAGACAAGTCAACCAGCGACACTCCGTGCCGGGGAAACGTCACATACAGACACTCCGTCTTGGGGAAACATCCAACACAGACACTCCATGCCGGGGACACGTCAACTAGCAACACCTCGTGCCGGGGAAACCTCAACCAGTGACACTCCGTGTCGGGGATAAGTCGACCAGCGACACTCCGTGCCGGGAAAACGTCGACCAGCGACACTCCGTGCCGGGAAAACGTCGACCAGCGACACTCCGTACCGGGGACGCGTCGACCAGCAACACTCTGTGCCGGGGAAACGTCCAACACAGACACTCCACCTAGAGGACAAGTCGACCAGCGACACTCCATGCCGGGGAAACGTCATAAACAGACACTCTGCCTCGGGGAAAAGTCGACCAACGACACTCCGTGCCGGGAAAGCGTCGACCAGCGACACTCCGTGCCAGGGAAACGTCCAATACAGACACTCAGCCTTAGGGACAAGTCGACCAGCGACACTCTATACCGGGGAAACGTTACAAACAGACACTCCGCCTCGGGGACAAGTCGACCAATGACACTCCGTGCTAGGGAAACGTCACATACAGACACTCCGTCTCGGCGAAACGTCCAACATAGACACTCCGTGCCGGGGACACGTCAACCAGCGACACTCTGTCTCGGAGACACGTCAAGCATCGACCGTCCATATCGTAAAAAGGGCAGTGCCGGCCTCCCCAAAAGCGGGAACCAGATCAAGTCACCTCCATGTGAAAGAAGATTCATCAATTTCATGCACACGACCCATATACGCGGTGTGCATTTATTGATGGGGGCATTTTGTTAGGGTCAAAAATTACACCCTAGTTGACCATGTCAAAGTAAAAGTCAACCCCAAGCCAGGTGGGCCCAAACCCAGACCAAGTGGACCCATGCCCCAGTCGAGCCTTGCGGCCGGCCTCCCCCATGCCAAAATGAAATAATGTAATAAATAATTTTGATATAATTTTTTATGCATGAATGGGTATAAAGCCAAATTTTTGTAAAGCCCGTGGCTTATGTGCAAAATAAATGAGCACATGAGACATGAGATGAGCAAAATGCCATTTTGTAAAGCCCAAGGGGCTATATGTAAGTTTGTAAGCCTATAAAAAGCAACATAATAATGAAAAAAAGATAATAATTCATTCTCTCAAATTCTAGGGTTTGTACCCCTTTCCCCTTCCTCAAGGTTCTAAAACCTTATCCACATTTTGAATTAAATCAAGAGTTTAACCCTTCCTTTTTAAAAAATAAATAGCTTTTCACCATAAAACCCTTGAAGGGGAGCTCAGATCTGCCATCAAATATCCAGAAGAGGAGATTTTAAGTCTCGCCTCTCCTTTTCCCTCAAGATCCAGTCAACATAGAGGAAGAAGAAGGATACCCATCTCCAAAAATCCCATTCCAGGAGAATCCGAGGCTCAAAAGAAGATCCAAATATTTCTAGGAGTTTAACTCTATTCAAGATCTGTTGGAGTTTAACTCCATAAATCAACCCACTTTTTAGGAGTTTAACTCCAAATATATATATAATCCCTTTTAGGAGTTCAACTCCAAAGCCCCCTTGGGAGTTCAACTCATAACCCAGGGGCTAAGCCTTTTTTCCCGCTGATGTTTCCGGCGGTCGCGTGCCGCGCACGTGTTCCGCGGGCGACCAGCGGTCGCGTGCTGGGCACGTGACTCGCGGGCGCTAAGCGCCTACGTGCGCCTCATGTGACCCGCTGGCGCCCAGCGGTTGCATGCTGCACATGTGACCCGCTGGCGCCCAGAGGTCGCGTGCTGCGCACGTGACCCGGGGGCGACCAGCGGTCGCGTGTTGCGACGTGACCCGCGTGCGCTGGGTGCCCGCGCCAGGCACGTACCCGCGGGCGCCAAGCGTCCACGCGCCAGGCACGTGACCTGTGGGCGTCCAGCACCCATTTTCTATACACGCGTCTTTAAGATGCTCCACACCCCTCATTTTCCGTGCACTCCACACCAGAAACACGTCCCCCGTTAGGAAATTTTTTCTAACGGGGCACTGCCCCGCATCCCGCAAGGGAGCTGCTGCCCCTTTGTCCCCCAACCCGCTATCTGGGTAGTGGGACCCCCGTAAACTCTGCGAGGCCCCCGGTATATCCAAAACCCTTCAAGACACACATACGTACACTGCACATTGAGTTCGCATTACCAGTTCGACCGGTCAATCGGAGGTTCTCTCGCTCCAAAAGTGAGGGGTAATTAACGGCAGCTTAGTCCGCAGCTGCCGGAGATTCGGATCTCCACAATCATTAAACCCCTGCCTACCCTGGACAGGGGAAATCTGTAGTACGCTTGAAAAGAACCGCGTATTCCCATCTCAATAGGGTGACGAAAAACACCCTACAATCACCTGGGTGCGTGGATCGCTTTGGACCTCTTGATCTCTTCGGTTGATGATTTTAGATGTGAATCTCTCGGTTCTATATATCGTCACATAAATTAGAAACCCTAGATATCATCTGTGATTATATGCTGATCCGATCCAATCCTAAAAATCTCTCATCCAACGGCTAACATCATGCTGCGGATCCGCCGCAAATCATGGTATTTGGTCGTCCAACCGTGACGCTTTGGTGGAATCATCCCCTGGGATTTTTCTACTCTCTTCTGTTGACATTTGGAGATCACTTCGATGTATGGATTCTGAAAATAATGCACCGAGTCTCTGTCATTGCTAAATCTTATGATTTGCTTTCATATTTCAGCAGATTTGATTCCGACATTTCGGATCTCTTGGATTCCAGTCCTGATCTAATATCTGCACAATATCTCAAGTCATAGTGTTAGTAATATTTGGTATTTTTGAGATATTATCCTAACCATTTTATATGATATTATATGTTAAGAATATTGATTAGAAATATTTGATATGATATGCATATTTTAATTACAAAGATTTCATATAAATATTATATGCATGTATTTTCTCTCATTATGTTAATTATAATGTAGAAACATATGATAATAAAGTTTTTAAGCAAAAACTCTTATATGTTCTATAATTATAATAAACACCATTTTAGAACTTAACAAAAGTGGGGAAAATAATTATTCAAATGTGCAATATTTTATACTAATCAAATTCCCCCAAACTTAACTTTGATCATCCTAAGCAAACTAGTTATTAAAGAGAAGAAAAAGAAAAAGAAAAAGAAAAACCTAACACACTTTCGTAGGCAACACGATTGCACTGAGCACGTGCAACAAGCCTTTAAACCTCTAGGTGTCCTTAGTAGGAGGAGTGTTGTCTCCTGAGCGTTTTCAGCGAATTACACCCACAAAATCCCATAATAAAAGAAAGATGATGAAAGTTACATACAAAGATAAGAAACATATAAAAGAACTTAAAAATAAGAGTTTCAAACTACACTAGTTTTTTAGTAGCCATGAGCCCTATCTTAATAATCATGAAAAAATGTCAGAAATCACATCATCTCTGAATAAAATATCGTCTTTAGTCTTCCTCTCTACCTTTCTTCCAAACATCGATCATATACCCCTACGTGTGTGTAAAAGACATCTCTACACTTAGAGAATTCAATTCAGGCTATCATACTCTTGTCCATCTTCCTTAGTACTTTTTAGTCTGTGAATATTTCAGATGGAATTGTTCACACATTCTTCATGCGACCGTTAATATTTCTTGAGATACTGACCAACCGATTACCAAATGTACTTACTCTTTAAGGTGTAATTAGCAATATCCTGGTCTTGCAATACCTAAGGCTTAGCAGTGGCTCCCAAACCAGTTGGTCTAAGGCACTGGGTGATAAGGCACCCACGCTATATTTTTTTTATGCTGCCTTAAATAATTACAATACCAGTGTTTATTTTTCTTCACCATTTTTTTCTCATTTATATTTTTGTTTATATATTTTTTTCCTTCATATTAAGGCTTTTAGATAAGAGCATTTCAAGGTATTCTCTACTATCCCAAGTTTCAAGATATGTGAAAGTGAGTATAGTAGGGTATCAATATTCAGATGTTTGGACTAAAAAATAAGAACTATTTTTCAGACTTATTTCTATCCTCAGATTAGTGATTCCTTTCAACTTACTAACCCTTGGGACAACAGCTCATGACTGCCTATTACTAGCTTAGTTTTAAAAATATCTAATTTTCTTGCTTTTCTTAAACCTTTTCCTATCTTTCATATGTATTATTCACTTTCTAACTTTTATTAACAAATTTTTTTGTGCTTTTATTTAGTATAATGCAAAAATAGATGCGTGAATAAGCACTAATCTCCCCCAAATCTATTTGTAGTAGTGTCCTCACTGATGTTATCTTTTAAACTCAAAACCTGTAGACTTAGGAGGAAAATTTTTCAATTATTAGCAAAAGGGGAAAAAACGTTAATGACAGTGAAATTCTCCCCCAAACTTGTTTTCGGCTCATAATTTTGTAAAAAAAATTCTTTTTTTTCAAAAGCCAAAATATTTTTCTTCCCCCCAAACTTAAGTAAAACAGTTTTAAGCATTTAAAATTATGAAGAGGGGGTAAGGTTATTGGTTAATACAAATCTTTACAAAGACCAAAAGTCAACACCAACCATTCAAATATTTTATCGATGTAACAATATAGTTGGTGGAAGATCATAGATGAGAAGAAGTGGGAAGATAAGAGGCGTAATCGCTCGGGTTTTCATCTCGGGTGGTGGAGACGAAACAATGATGGCACACTACTCGCATTCTCGTTCTTGATAAAAAGAAGGGGTGGCTGTTTAACTTCTTTGGATAGGGGTTGATTCATCACAACTCCTAAATCTTCTTGGAATGCGAGTTCATCGGCAAAAATGTCTTCAAAACTTCCATTGATATTCCGAATGATATTCTCATCAGAAATGAAGTTATGATACTCTGATAGCTCGACTAAATTATTCAACAAGTCAAAGGGTTCGGACTCAGGTGTGGACTTGTCGACAGAAGGGTCTTCACATGTATAATAATGCACTAGTGGCGTCAAGATCAGTGTCGTGAAGGTCCTCAAATTCTCAACTGTCGGAAGCTATCTTTCTGACAGAGCATACATGAGCATAGGGTTCAGAGGGTTGACTTCCTAGCTTGTAGATGTTAAGATCAATTATCATCTTCCCAAAAGACAGGTTCATTGAACTGTTACGATAATTGATTTTAGCGTTGGAAGTTGCTAGAAAAGGTCGACCAAGAATCACCGGAATTTAGTTTCGTGGGTTCGTCACAGGCTGTGTATCTAAAACAATAAAGCCCACAAGGAATATAAATTCCCCAACTTTGATTAACACGTCCTCTAGCTCACCCCTGGGTTGGGTGATAGATTGATCGGCCATCTGGAGAGTGCAATGCATAGGTTTTAACTTTCTTATGCCTAATTATTCATAAACCGAGTACGGAAGCAAGTTAACACTAGCACCTAAATCGAGTAGAGCATGATTGATATTTTTACCCCCAATTGTTATAGATATTGTAGGACAACTGGGGTCCTTACGTTTCGTGGGCACCAACTGGGTAAGAGAATTGCTCATATTACTCGCTAAGAAAACCTTTTTAGCTACTTGAGTTTTCCTCTTCCTAGTGCACAAGCCCTTTAAAATTTTAGCATAATACGAAACTTATTTGATAGCATCTAGGAGAGGAATATTTATGTTAACTTACTTAAAAATGTCCACAATCTTCTCCATTTGTGCATTTGGTTTGTTGGCCCTCGACCTGTTTGGAAAAAGGGGCTTTATCAATAAGGGTTGGGTCTAACTTTTGAGGAGAGCTTTATGGGGATGGAATGGATCCCAAAATTGGATTTAAGATGGTCGCAGATAGTAATTCCTTTAAGGAAATGGGCTGAGGGTTCGAGCCTAGTGGGAAACAGAGAATAGGCTCGGAAGAAGATGGTAGACTAGACGAAGTAGGATTAGAAGTAGCAGCCGGGGTTTCATTGTCATCAACTTCAATTTGTTCCCTAACTTGGATGTTCAACACTCTTCCCGATCTCAACATAGTTACGGCACTCATGTTATGATGTTGTTGGTTAAAAGCGATGTTTGCGCTTTGTGAGTGGCCGGGATTTGGTAGAGGTTGAGATGGAAGTATCCCTTTCTCTCTCTCACTCATTGTGGCATTTAACTGTGCAAGTTGTGCTTCTATCGATTTTATGCTTTCCTCGTGGGAAGCAATGAGTTGCACTAACGTTTAGATAGAAGTCGTTAAATTAGTCGTCGTCGGTGTAAACTATTTAATGAACGTTTTTGTAGGGGAGGCCTTTGATAGTTGCTTGGGAACTGGTTTTGATTTTGAGTTTGGTTTTGGTTCCAAGAGAAATTAGGATGATTCCTCCATCCATGATTGTATGTGGAAGAATAAGGATCGTTTCTAGATCGTTGCTGAAAAACAGCATTAATTTGTTCTTGACCTTGAAACAGAGGATTTAAAAGACATTCTTCCGTTAAGTGTGATGGGTCAAAACAGCAACCACACATGGTTTTGGAGAGCGTAACTTGGTTTAGGGAGGTAGACAAGAATTTATTTTCGATAGCGTCGAGTTTCTTTTGTATCGCGGCCATTTCGACTTTTACTGCGATAGAAATATCGAGCTGATGGATATCTGCCCTAGATGAAGTTGGTCTTACGCTTTCCCACTGTCTTTTGACATGAAATGATGGGGGCATTGTAGAAGAAGATGGAGATCTTCCAGAAATTGCCAAGCTTCACCATCGTCTTTTGACATGAAATGGCATTGACAAGTGATTTCAAGCATTTGTTTCGTGGCAGGATTAACACTCTCATATATAATTCGACAAATTTTCCATCTATCAATTCCGTGATGGGGGCATTGTAGAAAAAGATCCTTAAACCGCTCAAAGCATTTTCAGAATGGTTCGTTGGAAAGTTGGGTAAACTGGTTAATCTCGCTGCGAACACGGGCGGTTTTGTGATTGGGATAAAATTTGATTCGAAAGATTTAAAATACAATTTTCTTTAGAAATTGTGATTTCTATTATAAATAAAACTTATATTTTTAATAAATAAATATATATGTAATTAATAACAAAATATCTATTTTTAATATTTATAATATTCCACATTTCCAAAATTCAAGAAAAATATCCCATTTACAAGAAAATACCATACAAATCCAATATTACAAATAAATACCATATATTATGAAATTAGGTTTTATTCACTAGAAATGTTATATTGATAAAATATACATCCATGAAAACTCTAAAGACGATAATAAAATACTTGAGGTGTATTTTGAAAATATAATAAAACTATTTTTACATAAAACCCTCTTGAGTTATACTAAATTACAATAAGGACCCCAGTAAACATAGGTTTAAGCGTGACCAGTCTGTTGAGCCTTTGGGAGCCGGAGATATGGGTACTTGCCTATTTAAGGTAAACAACTTAACAAACGGTGTTATTAATACGGTAATTGTCTTTGAAAAAAACACAAATTCTGCCGTCCATATGCAACAGTTACCGATAACACCAAAACATAATTCAGGATTCAATTTCCTTTCTAATTGTCTGACTCAGACCGAGTCTCAATATAATCAATCTGACTTGAATATGATTCAAGTATCAAACTACAATTCAACATGGATCTATAAATCCGTCTTTTCAATCTAATCAATCTATATTGAACGAACCGAATCATGGATATATTCCATCTACATGATTCTCCAGTTACATCCATTTACTGATATCATGGTTTCGGCAAGTCATCTATCTGTATACAATATATAATTCAAATAATACATCAATACAATCAAGACATCGCGGGATTTATAAGGGGTAGACTGGTACGGAAGGTGTTAAAGGTGGCACGAGGTGGTCACTTAAGACGTAAGTACATCCATGCCGTTGTTCCGTGGTATTATCGATAGAGCATTGTACTCCTGATACCTTAGTCTCCGGGGAAAGTGAGACTCCTCTCGTATACACTGGCATCTTCTGTACCTAGGTACAAACAACTACGTTAACATAACAAACAACTTTATAATAGTTATGCTATCTCTCTGTCTATTCTACTCCTCCCTCCTCTTTGGGACTTACCGAGCGATTTGTTCGCTGACGGCGTTCTCTTTCTTTTTTTTGGAATGCCGTCAGGTGATTCGGACCTTCAGGAGATCGAGCCCACCTTCGAGGACTTGGATCAGCTAGACTTCGACTCAGAGCTCTAGTTACTTGTACACATTTACATTCCCATTTACATTTCTTTTATGCCACTTGTTTACCCTAATCAGAGCAAAGCTCTGCTTAAATTCCAAGGCGGGAAGCGAAGCAACGCTTCTATTTCCCTCAATCAGAGCAAAGCTCTGTTTTGAAAACTAAACTGAAAATTAAAATTAAAAATAAATGAAGCAACGCTTCAGATCCCCTGCGCTGTGCGCAGAACGCCACGTGTCAAAATCAGGCACGACAGCGCAGGGAGCGCAGCGCCCAAGGCAGTGCACTCAATCAGAGCAAGGATCTAAAAAGGAAGCAACGCTTCAGCTGACTTGCGCTCTGCGCTGCGCGACACGTGTCAGCGCTGCGCTGCGCGATACGTGTCAGCGCAGTTGCGCTAGCGAAGTTGCGCTGCACCCTGCGCTGCGCGATACGTGTCAAGCGCTGATGCGTTTGCGCCAAACAGAATTAAAATTCCAGTAAGATCTTTCTGTTTTTCTTAAAACAAGAAGATTGTCTTCTGTAAAACAGAAGCTCTTGGATCAAAGATCCAACGGTGGGGAAAAATCCCCAAATCACTCAGAGAATGATCCCTTTAACAAATTTAACAAATTAATGGGCACTATATAAAGGCCCCTAGACCCCAATTCTAAAACAGACAGAATAGAAACACATAAAATAGAGAGAGAACTCCTCTAAAGAATTTTGAGAAGAACTCAAAAAAGAGAAAAAGGTAAACCCTTTGAATAAAGAAGAATTTCTTCCGAAAAGATCATTGATCTAAGAACAAGATCAAGGATCTTCAATAAAAAAATATAATAATAACAAAGGCATTGCCTTTTTTATGAACCATTGGTTCTGGAATCTTAAAGATTCTTTTCTTGAATCCAAAATTGGATCAAGATATTAAAACATTGCACTTGCAAAATCTGCACTGTTGCACTCTCGGGTTGGCGAAAGCCACCAGAGAGCGCCACGTGGCAGCCCCATAACGATCTACGCTATGCGCTTCTAAAAATAGAGCATTACTCTCTGAATTGGCGCAACTCACCAGGGTGCGCCACGTGTCAGCAGCGCAACAGCGCAGCGCACTGGCGCAGCGCAATGCGCTTGCGCTCATCAGAGCGTGACACGTGTCACCTCCACATGCGCTTGTGCTCATTAATTGGCGCAGAGCGCCTGACAGGCGACGTGGCACTCTGTCAGTTTAATCAATGCTCTGCATTATTTAAAGAAGGGCCGAGCCCAATTAAAAAAGGCCTAACAGGCCTAATAAAATGCAATGCATTATTTTAAAAAGGGCAGAGCCCGAATAAAGGTCTGTCAGACCAAAACAGATGCTGTGCATCATAAAAAAATAAAAGGACAAGCCCAAATCAAATAGGCCTCACAGGCCAAAATAAAATGCAGTGCATTATTAAACAGGGGCAAAGCCCTAGCATAGGCCTAATAGGCCAAAGATAAATAGAATGTTGAACGTTCTCAACTGGACTTAGCCCAATTCTGGCCGTAACTCCTCTGACACATGTCGTTGTAATCCTTCAACGTCGTCAGAGAGGTGATGGGTCCCGACGGCCATACATTCAATGGACCCCCATGTCCCTAAACTGGAACGTGGACTACTATGTCCTTAAACTGGAACAATAGAGCCCCCAAATGCTCTTTTGTCGGATCTAAACGATCCCGTTTAAGTTGATCTTAGCCTCAAATATGGCTAACGTATCCTTAAACCTTCAAACAAACTTTAGTCCCAAATTGGACTATAGATCCCCCAATCAACTTTGGTTCAAGGGTACATCTCTGAACTCCTCTGGCACCTGTCGTTGTAATCCTTCAACGTCGTCAGAGAGATGACGGGTCCCGACGGCCATATGTTAAATGGACCACTACGTCCCTAAGCTGGAACAATAGAGCCCAAATGCTCTTTTGTCGGATCTAAACGATCCCGTTAAGTTGATCTTAGTCTCAAACCGGACTAACGTATCCTTAACAAACGTTTGAGTTGATCTTAGCCTCAAACACGGCTAACGTATCCTCAAACCAAAACCCCAAACCCAAATCTAAGAAAACACGGATTTGGACTAATCCACGTCCTATGGGCGACGAGAATAAATTATTCTCCGTATACAATCCACGGGCAACCACAAACAAAACAAACATACACGACACGAAGTGAAATTCTGGAGAAGGAGAAAGTTGTTACCGCGACACGGTAGCATAATTAACTGCAGGGGCTTGCGCCTTCAGGGAAGAGCGTCCCCACAATCAAAAACCCCTCAAGCGAGGGGGAATCCGACGAAGTCTGCTACATCGGCCGCATCCGTCTAAACCTCCGATGCACGGTGCCATAAATTAACTTGGTATCTTCGGAGAGGTGGACGGATAAAACCAAATAGCATCTGCCCCGAATCTCAGGCAAGACGTCCCCACGTCGTCTCGGCCGCCGTTTGGAGGGGAACAGATTCTGGCACGCCCGGTGGGACCTCTTCCTATTTCCACTTCACACTTCGTGTGTCGTGTTCACGAACGAATCGCGGTTTGCTGCGGTTGCCTGTGGATTCGAGGTACTAAGATTTGGTGTCTTGCTCCGTGCAGAAAATAGAAGATCAATGGCTTCAAACTGCACTACCTGCAACTGCAACTCTCACTCCGTCCTCGCTGGAGGAGTGACTTATGGGCCCCAAGCGGCCTCCCTTTTCAAGATGCCAGTGGAGCAGGTAAATCAAGCCACCACTGGACTATTCCTCGGGACTATGCTCCCACCGTTGAGCTTCAATGCCACAATGACGTTGCAAGAAGCCCCAAAGGAGTCGGTCTTTGATCGGCTTACCACTGCCGTGACCCCTCTCAACGGGTTGCCTAACTTCAATACCTCAGTTTTCAACAGACTGGGTCAGAACCTCTACAAGCCCGCGATACCCGAAGCTGCCATCCCAAAGTGGATAGCCATCCCGGCTCAAGCGGACGAAATCATTGGAAAGGCTCCTCCTTCCAAGAAGTCAGTTTTTACAAGGCTGGCCATTCCGGTTGCTGCTCCAGGCGAGGTCCTCAAAGCTGCTTCCCCTGCCCAGAAGTCTGTTTTTGACCAGTTGGATACCGCTTCTCAATGGACATCAGTCTTCAACAGGCTGACGCCAGCACCAGCCCCTCACCTGGATAGGGGAAAAGACAAAGCCATCCCCATCACCAAACCAACACCATCGGCTCGACATGCTCGACGTCACCATTGGCGCCAAGTGAGGAAGGCTGGGGGCGACTCCCCCTCTGGGATAACTCCGCCAGCTCCAACGGTGGGGATCGATGCTGTTGTTCCAACCGGGAACAGCTTTGAATTGCTGAACACGGTGCGCAGAAACTCTCCTACTGCGGTGCTAAAGAGAACTCCTTCACCTGTGGAGAATACTCCAGAGAAGAAGCTGGAGCAGCCCCCTCGACGACCGTCCTCTAAAATATACAAGGTCTGGCGACAGATCCAAGAGTCGGTGATTGATCAAGACTATCTCCGCCGACAGAAAAAGATGAAGGTTCGGCAGGAGAAAGACTACTCTGTCAGGCCAGAAAAAGCAGGGTGCCTACTGAAACGGCTCCCTCAACGTCAATCACTCAAAAGAAAAGGAGGCCATAAAAAGCCCCTGTGAACAAGGCGAACCGTAAAAGCGCTGAACACAAACGCCCCAAGTCTGGCGGCATGGTGGTGCACACTGTTTATATGGCTTCTGGAAAGGAGGAAAGCCGTGCTTCGACGGGTCACCGACCGCTCACCCGATCCGTGACCAAAGCTCAGGTGCAGCAACAGAAGCTTCAAGAGATGATGACTGCTATGGCCGCACTTACCGGGCCAAACGAAAGCTCGGAGGCATCGTCAGAACAGCGTCACGAACGAGAAACCGACGCTGACTTCCTACGCATAGTCCTCGAAAAGAAGGACAAAGAAATCGCAGAACAAGCGGCTAACATAAAACAAATGGCGCTCCTTTTCCAAGATATGGTAGGGATGATGTTACAGCCGGATCCTCCAGCTGATGACCCTCCAATCATTGTTGAGGACGATAGAGGGGAGATATCTAATCCTCCTCTGGCTCTTTCAGCAGCCAAGGAAGAAACCATTTCCAAAGCCGCACTGGATGACTATATAGCTTAGCAAATATGGGCTCATCAGGCGAATGAAGCGGCTGGGCAAATTGTTAGAACTGGACGACCCTATCCGGGCTGGTATGACTGAATCAGTTACCCGCCGGGATATACGATCCCTAAATTCCACGTATATAAAGGGACAGGGAACCCACATCAGCATGTCGCTCAATTCAGGGCCTTATGCGGCAACACGGGAAGCGACGACAAACTGTTGCTTCACCAGTTCGTCGGCAACTTAGCGGAAACAGCCTTTGAGGGGTATTCGGAGCTACCTAATGACTCTGTCAAAACATTTGCGGAGATGGAGCTACTGTTTACTCAAAGATTCGCGAGTACTGGTGAACGCACCCCGATAACAACACTGATCAATGCCAGGATAAGGCCAGGCGAAACGTGGGTCCTATACGCAACACGATGGCGGAACCTATGGTCGAAATGCGAACAACGCATCGAAGAAGCACCTGCGGTAGGCATGTTCGTGGGCACTCTTGATCCGCAAGCGACCATCTCGCAATTCATGATGTTCTTCAGGCCGACCACCTTCCTGGCCTTGATCGACAAATTAGCCCAAATGGACCAGATGGGCCATGGACTGTCTCCTCCAAAACCGGACTCTCGAAATGAGAAGGGGAAAGGAAAAGCGATCGTCGTCGCCAATGCTCAACAACAGCCAAGCAACTTGAAGCCGGTTGTCCATCAAAACAATATGCGTCCACGTGTATCCCTCCAGGAGAAGCTAGGACGTCCTTACTCGTTTCCTCAAAATAAAACGAGAAGACTGTTCGAGCTGGCACTGCGCAACAGGCTCATCAATCTGCCAGACCCAAGACGCCCGTTGCAGCCAAACGACATCAATGATCCCAATTATTGTCCCTACCACCGAGTATTGGGTCATCCGATTGAGGATTGCTACGTCTTCAAAAACTGGATTGAAGACCAACACTTACAAGGCAAGTTTGCGCTGTCTGAAAAGTAGAAGGTAAACCCACCACAGCCGCACACTCCAAAGAAGATGGACGCACCGGGGGCAACTTGTTATGTGATCTCTCACTCAGTGGTGAATGATAAAGATGCTCCTTGCGCCGAGAAACCGAGGGCGGACCCTAAACCAGAACTTCTGTGGCCGTCAGACGAGATGATCGACGCCTTCCTGAATGATATTCGTCTGAAAGTTAAAGCCAATCAAGAGCGTGAAATGACCATACTGGAAGGAGCCAAACACCGACGACTAGACGAAAGAGTCGAGGCACTCCCGTCAAATCAAAAGACACACGCTGTCGATAAAAACAAATTCAAGATGAGGAAAAGGTTCGCTAAGGCCATATCAATGGGAATGAAGCTACCGCCCTCTGAAGAAAACACTCTCGATGGAGTAGAGATGCATCCTAACTACTGCTTGTATCATCGGAAGATCGCACATCCCACCGAAGACTGCGACTCCTTTAAGTGTTGGTGGCAAGGGTATGTCGCCTACAGGCAATACGTCAACAGAACAAAGCGTGAAGCTCGTAGACAGCGGAAGAATACGACGGATGAGCATAAAAGAGTGGCCGGCAATTGTCATAAGGATGAGCCCGGGGGATCACGAGTTCTCACCTTCGGGAGCGATTCCGACGAAAAAGTAGCCCTTGGCCCTCTCTTCAAGGAATCCATCTCTGAAAGATTGAGGAATTGCGAGAATATTCAGCCGCTCAATTGCACGATATCCGGAGAGAATCTTGGATCCACCAACAACGGAGCGAATAAAAAGGATAAAGGAAAGGGAAAAACGACCTTCTTCGCCAACGCTCAACAACAATCGATTGGACTTAGACCGGTTGTTCGTCAAAACAATATGCGTCCACGTATATCCCTCGAGGAGAGGCTAGGACATCCTTACTCGTTTCCTCAGGATGAAACAAGGAGACTGTTCGAGCTGGCACTACGCAACAGACTCATCAATCTGCCGAGTCCAAAACGTCCGTTGCAACCAGGCGACGTCAACGATCCCAATTATTGCCCTTACCACCAAACGGTAAGTCACCTGATCGAGGATTGCTATGTCTTCAAAAACTGGGTTGAAGACCAATACTAACAGGGCAAACTCGCGTTGTCCGAAAACTGGAAGGTGAGCCCGCCACAACCGCACGCTCCGAGAAAGATGGATACGTCGGGGGCATCATGCTCATTCATAGGGAAAGCCCCATAGACCAAAAAGTCAATAAACTAGAGATTCGCCTCAAATACGGCGACGACGGACCGAAACGTCCTTAAACTAATGACGGACCGAAATGTCCTTAAACTAATGACGGACCACTACGTCCTAAAACTAGCTGATGACCGAAACGTCTTTAAACTACTACTGCGGCATCCTCAGGCCGGCGTGGTAATAAAAAATAAATAAATAAAATAAAAAAAACGGTATGTCCATAAGCAAAATGGGCACGGATGAAAACCCGAAAGGGCTCCGTGAGTAAAAACAGCAGGGCTACCGGCGAGTGTTTGTGAAAACCTGAAAGGGCGCAACCTCGTTAGAAAAATAAAAAAAATAAAAAAAGAAGAAGAAGGACGGTATGCCCATAAGCAAAATGGGCACGGATGAAAACCCGAAAGGGCTCCGTGAGTAAAAACAGCAGGGCTACCGGCGAGTGTTTGTGAAAACCCGAAAGGGCGCAACCTCGTTAAAAGACACTTACAAGGTCCTCTCGACCTTGTAAGGAGAAACCACCCGCGTGAGATCCTTACGACTCACAAGGGAGCAACACACTTAGGGATCCTCACGATCCCTAAGAAGAAATTACACTTGCGAGATCCTCACGACTCGTAAGGAGAACTCTCTTATGGGACCCTCATGGCTCATAAGATTTGAAAGTCTTAAGTTACAGAGACCTAAACCTGTGCTTAAGCAACCCCCACAATCTTCGATATCGCCCTACAAGCGGCTCAATACTGACCCTTGTATACAATCCATGGGCGCGAATAAACATTTCCTTAACCAAGTCCCATCCGTGACTGGGGGTATGTCCATACGGTAAACAACCCTTGTAAGTCCTCTCGACTTATAAGGAGAAAACCCTTTTGTAAGATCCTTACGACTTACAGGGGAACATACACTTAGGAATCCTCACGATCCCTAAGGAGAAAACACACCTACGAGATCCTCACGACTTGTAGGGAGAAATACCTTTGTGAGACCCTTACGGCTAATGAAGTTAAAAGCCTTAGTCGACGGGATCCTAACCCTGTTCGCTAAGCCACCTTTGTTCAACATCGACAGAGGTAAGTGATGATTCGCTCCTGGCAATGTCCCAGTTATAGCGATGCTGATGCCTAAACCGGTATCAAATTCCAAGTCTTTTCATGGCAAATGATGATTCGCTCCTGGCAATATTCCACTTGTACTGATACTGATGCTGAGATTGGCGTCAGATTCCAAGTTCCACACTCGAGATAAGGAAAAAAAACAGCGAGCCATACTTGCATACGAAATAGCCGAAATGATGGGGCAACTTGCAATAAAAATCAGCAAGTAGAAATGTATGCATGCAAAATAGCCGAAATGATGGGGCAACTCGCAATAAAAAGCAGCGAGTGAAAATAAAATAAATAGCTGAAATGATTGGGCACCGCGAAAAATAGCCGAAATGATTATATAAAAGCTGAAATGATAGAGCATCGCGGAAATATAATAATAATAATAAAAAATGAATGAAACTTTTTCCCTACAGGTGAGATCACATCGATCCCTGTATACAATCCAGGGGCACAGACAAAGAAGGAAACACATCTTCCCCCCAGGCTCCGTCAGAAAGCGATGCCAAACCTCTACGGTTCACCAACAACCTAGAGACAACCGCGACATTCGTCTCGATATTGAGGACGCAATGCCAGTAAACGAAGCGAAGGCCAAATTCCTAGCTTGAGGGTCTTAACGGCAAGTCATATAAAGCCTGAAAGACAACCGGAGGCATCTTGCACCAGTGCGGAATGGTCACCACCTCGACGTTCGTCTCGACATAACAGGCGCAACATCATCACACAGCGGAGCCACGGCAAAGTCCCTAGTTCCAAACTTCTACGGTTCACCAACAACCTAGAGACAACCGCGACATTCGTCTCGATATAGAGGACGCAATGCCAGCAAACGAAGCGAAGGCCAAATTCCTAGCTTCAGGGTCTTAACGGCAAGTCATATAAAAACTGAAAGACGATCGGAGATCATCTTGCACCAGTGCGGAATGGTCACCACCTTGAAGTTCGTCTCGATACAGCAGACGAGATGTCACCCCAGCATTCTTCCTCCAACAGGATTCAGACGCGACAATCAAACAGCGGAGCCACGACAAAGTCCCTAGTTCCAAACCTCGACGGTTCAGCAACAACCTAGAGACAACCGCGACATTCGTCTCGATATAGAGGACGCAATGTCAGCAAACAAAGCAAAGGCCAAATTCCTAACTTCAGGGTCTTGAGGGCAAGTCATATAAAGCCTGAAAGACTATCGGAGATCATCCCACACCAGCGCGGAGTGGTTATGACTCATCAGGGCTCTCCAAAATGAGCCCAACCTCAAGTAAAAAGCGACATGGAATATCCCTACGCTTGCTCTTTCGACGGTAATACTACTTGGAAGATTACTTGAAGACGTCTTGTCCAGCCCCCGAAAGGATCAGAGACACGACAATCGCAAGGCTACTCGAACAGCAAGATTGCATATCGAGGAATATATCTGCCAACGCGACGGTATGACGGCCAAAACCCTAAGTACCACAGACCCTAACGGACCTCTGTCGTAAAGAGCAGAGGTTAACTGTGACGTTAGGACATCCTTGCGAGAAATGCTCGATTCGTCTCGACTCGTAAGGAAATTGATGTCTTTACGAGAACTTCTCGATTCGTCTTGACTCGTAAAATAAAGCCTTAGGCAGTAAGGATTAAAAAACTTGTTTCCTAAGCACTGGGATCCTGCAAGTCAGCCCAAAATGGCTTCTTGCATACTATCTACGGGTGTCACTCTCCAAAGTCGAATCTCGACAATGAGGGAAACAACCGCTTACGAGTCCTCTCGACTCGTAAGAGGGAAAAATTCTTTTATAGGATCCTTACGACTTATAAGAGAAAACACACTTAGGAATCCTCACGATTCCTAAGGAGAAAATACACCTATGAGATCCTCTCGATCCGTAGGGAGAAAAGTCTCTATGAGACCCTCACGGCTCATGGAGTTGAAAAGTCTTAGGCAGCAGATTCGAACCTGCTTCCTAAGCCATCACTACTCCCCAAGATGTTCAAGAAAGAATTTTATATATCGCTTACAGGCTATGCTTATTTAAAGAATGTGCCAGTAATAAAGCAGAAAATAAAAGGAAGGAGACAAAAGATTTGTCATTCATACTTGGAAATCTTTTACATTAATAAAGACAATAAACAAAGATATTATCCAAATGATTACAATGGCAAAACCTCAAATCCAGGATATGGATTGAGGAACTCAAAAGTAACCTTGTCCAAGACTTTCCAAGCCTGGCGAACCATCCTAGTGTGCTTCCTTTCGCGAGCACGAGCGTCGGGATCCCCACTGATGTCTTCCTCCCTCCGATATGCAGCAAGTATTGCAGACTGTTGAAAAGCTTGGTGCAGAAGATCGATAAGGTTATCTCGCCTCCTCTTTGAGATTAGGCTCATCAGATACACCGAGTGTACCTTATCCTCGGCGGCATCCAATACCCCAAGTGGCACACTAGTACAGAATAGAGTAAGCGCTTCCCAAATTACTCCCACAATAAGCTTCAGGAGAGGGGAGCGCCGAGAAAGCAATTGACCGTTGTATGCGTCGAAGCGAATCATGATCTCGGCACACTCGGCATTAGTAAATTCTTGATTTTGGGAATGGCCGAGTCGGCGGATGTCCCCGTAGGAGATAATCTCGTCGAGGTCGTACATGTGGGCGTCCATCACTCCTATAAAAGAAGATCGACAAAAATCAGCAACTCTTAAGAGTTCTGCTATATGATTTAAAAGGAGCAAAGCTCCATTAATGAATCAATAAGTTATAAATGAAATCTTTCAGAGAGCAGAACTCTATTGATGGAATCCTAACAGGGTTCTCTTTAGTTCTCTTTAGATCCTTTTAGAGCAAAGCTCTGCTAAGTGAAACTCTAAATGGGTTTTCTTTAGATCAGGAATCTATTGAGAGCAAGGCTCTGTCAATGAAAATTAATTTAATTTAATTAAAATTTTTACCTAAAAAGTGTTTTCTAAAGAAATTCTAACTCTTGGGGTTCTTGAAGGCAAGAGTAAGGCTCTGAAGTTTTGAAAGTAAAAATCTTAAAAGATGATGATCATTTGTGGAGGACCAAAGGTCCTATTTATAGGCATCAAATGCCCTTTCAACTTCTAAGAGTTGCCGCGATGGTTGGAATTCTGTCACCGCTGCGCTCACGTTTGGAGGGCCACGTAAGCGCAACGGTGGGGGGGCATTTGTTTACCCCAAATCAGAGTAAAGCTCTACTCAAATTCCAAGGTGGGAAACGAAGCAACGCTTCTGTTTCCCCCAATCAGAGCAAAGCTCTATTTTGAAAACTAAAGTGAAAATTAAAATTAAAAATAAATGAAGAAACGCTTCAGATCCGCTGCGCTGCGTGCAGAACGCCAAGTGTCAAAATCAGGCACGCTAGCACAGGGAGCGCAGCGCCCAAGGCACCGCACTCAATCAGAGCAAGGCTCTATAAAGGAAGCAACGCTTCAGTTGACTTGCGCTCTGCGCTACGCGACACGTATCAGCGCAGTTGCGCTGCGCTCTGCGACACGTGTCAGCGCAGTTGCGCTGCGCCCTGCGCTGCGCGACACGTGTCAAGCGCTGGTGCGTTTGCGCCAAACAGAATTAAAATTCCAGTAAGATCTTTCTGTTCTTGTTAAAACAAAAAAATTGTCTTCTGTAAAACAGAAGCCCTTAGATCAAAGATCCAACGGTGGGGAAAAATCCCCAAATCACTCAGAGAATGATCTCTTTAACAAATTTAACAAATTAATGGCCACTATATAAAGGCCCCTAGACCCTAATTCTAAAACAGACAGAATAGAAACACAGAAAACAGAGAGAGAACTCCTCTAAAGAATTTTGAGAAGAACTCAAAAAAGTGAAAAAGGTAAACCCTTTGAATAAAGAAGAATTTCTTCTGAAAAGACCATTGATCTAAGAATAAGATTAAGGATCTTCAATAAAAAATATAATAATAACAAAGGCATTGCCTTTTTTATGAACCATTGGTTCTGGAATCTTAAAGATTCTTTTCTTGAATCCAAAATTGGATCAAGATATTAAAACAGTGCCTTGCACTTGCAAAATCTGCACTGTTGCGCTCTCGGGTTGGCGCAAGCCACCAGAGAGCGCCACGTGTCAGCCCCATAACGATCTGCCCTATGCGCTTCTAAAAATAGAGCATTGCTCTCTGAATTGGCGCAACTCACCAGGGTACGCCATGTGTCAGCAGCGCAACAGCGCAGCGCACTGGCGCAGCGCAATGCGCTTGCGCTCATCAGAGCGTGACACGTGTCACCTTCACATGCGTTTACGCTCATTAATTGGCGCAGAGCGCCTGACAGGCCACGTGGCACTCTGTCAGTTTAATCAATGCTCTGCATTATTTAAAGAAGGGCCGAGCCCAATTAAAAAAGGCCTAACGGGCCTAATAAAATGCAATGCATTATTTTAAAAAGGGCAGAGCCCGAATAAAGGTCTGTCAGACCAAAACAGATACTGTGCATCATAAAAAAATAAAGGGACAGAGCCCAAATCAAATAGGCCTCACAGGCCAAAATAAAATGCAGTGCATTATTAAACAGGGGCAAAGCCCTAGCATAGGCCTAATAGGCCAAAGATAAATAGAATGTTGAACGTTCTCAACTGGACTTAGCCCAATTCTGGCCGTAAGTCCTCAAATTAAATTGACTGAGCACGGCTGCTCTCTTAAATCAATTTACACCTGGTTCAAGAGTACATCTCTGAACTCCTTTGACACTTGTCGTTGTAATCCTTCAACGTCGTCAGAGAGGTGATGGGTCCCGACGGCCATACATTCAATGGACCCCCATGTCCCTAAACTGGAACGTGGACCACTATGTCCCTAAACTGGAACAATAGAGCCCCCAAATGCTTTTTTGTCGGATCTAAACGATCCTGTTTAAGTTGATCTTAGCCTCAAATATGGCTAACATATCCTTAAACCTTCAAACAGACTTTAGTCCCAAATTGGACTATAGATCCCTCAATCAACTTTGGTTCAAGGGTACATCTCTGAACTCCTCTGGCACCTGTCGTTGTAATCTTTCAACGTCGTCAGAGAGGTGACGGGTCCCGACGGCCATATGTTAAATGGACCACTACGTCCCTAAACTGGAACAATAGAGCCCAAATGCTCTTTTGTCGGATCTAAACGATCCCGTTAAGTTGATCTTAGTCTCAAACCGGACTAACGTATCCTTAACGAACGTTTGAGTTGATCTTAGCCTCAAACACGGCTAACGTATCCTCAAACCAAAACCCCAAACCCAAATCTAAGAAAACACGGATTTGGACTAATCCACGTCCTACGGCGACGAGAATAAATTAGTCTCCGTATACAATCCACGAGCAACCACAAACAAAACAAACACACACGACACGAAGTGAAATTCTGGAGAAGGAGAAAGTTGTTACCGCGACGCGGTAGCGTATTAACTACAGGGGCTTGCGCCTGCAGGGAAGAGCGTCCCCACAATCAAAAACCCCTCAAGCGAGGGGGAATCTGACGAAGTCTGCTACATCGGCCGCATCCGTATAAACCTCCGATCACGATGCCATAAATCAACTTGGCATCTTCGGAGAGGTGGACGGATAAAACCAAATAGCATCTGCCCCGAATCTCAGGCAAGACGTCCCCACGTCGTCTCGGCCGCCGTTTGGAGGGGAACACCACTGTTTAGGCATTGCTTTCCATTCCATGTATTTACTTTTCAGATGTATTGTAAAAAGAATGTTAATAAATAAAGTTAATGTTCAATTATATCCCGTCTCTTATGCATTTTACTTATATTGCTTAGATACGCTTAGCGTGTTTACTTCAGAGTAAATACATAGCGGTCTCGTCGCGTCCTCTGCCCGTATACTGGGAAGCGGGACGTGACAATAAAATAAAACAACAACTTTATTTATATTCAATTTTACATACAACTGTTTGAAATAAAAGATACAATAATCAAAAGCAAATGCCTAAACAATGGCATACTGAAAATAAGTGCAGAGGAACTAATAGTCAGGCTGAGCGGTAAGCTGGTCCAAGTCCTCCTGGCTCGGCTCTATCTCCTCCGAGTCCGGTCCTCCTGACGAAAATTCCACAGAAAGAGACAGAAAGGAATGTCGTCAGCGAACTAACGCTCAATAAGTTCCAAAAGAAGAAAGAGAAAATAATATATAAAGTGAAAAGAATAGGTAAAGCAGTATATGACTGATAACAGGTATATGATATATCTTCTAACATGGTATTTGTAATTTGATAAAGAAGATATTCGTGTATACGAGAGGAGTCCATCTTGCCCCGTGGACTATGGTAATATGTAGTACAAGGCCCCGTCATAACCCACGGGACAACGGCACGTGAATTCATGTAAGTGTTTTTAAGTGACTTCTCATACAACGATATACGTTCCGTACCAATCTACCCTTTTGTCCCCGCGTAATGTATTGTATAGATTATGTTTACAAGTCTTGGCCTAAACCATGGATACAAAAAGTTCAGGTTCATGTTCAGGATATAATCATGTATTCAAGTAGTCATGTCAAGTTATAACCATGGTTCGGTCAAGTCAAGTCAAGTATACAAGTTTGAATTTGATGTTTGAATTCTATTATTCATGTTCATGATCAAGTATTCGTGTTTGAGTTTGGACTCAGATTGAGTCAGACACTTGTAAACTGATTGAACTCTTGAATTCTTAGGTTCGGGAATTATCGGCAACTGCTGCACATGGACGGTAGAATTTGTGTCTTTTTCCAAGACAATTGCCATTGATAACTCCGTTAAGTTGTCTAACTTGAATAGGTAAGCACTCATTTTCTCCGGCTCCCTGGGGCTCAAGAGAAATGATACCGATTAAACCTTTATTAATCTATAGTCCTTAAAATATTGTTTTGCATATTTCAAGGGAGTTTTATGAAAAATATGTTAATATAGTTTAAAAACAAAACCTCGAGGGGAATTTATATGAATTAGGGTTTTCATGAGCATGCGTTTTAACTATTGAGGCATTTTTAATGATGAATACCTAGGTTTTAAAAATTTATGGTATTTTATTGAAAAATAGTCCTTTTTGGTAACTTGATAGTATTTTATTGACATTTTTTAATCTTTCATTTTTATAAAAAATATAGTTTCATCCTATAATGAAAAAATGGATCTATAATTTTATATATTTTTAATTTAAAATTTTTTAGTTTTATTTAGAAAATCCGTTTTTCTTACAAACCGTATTTATATCCTTTCGAGATCGAATACTCCGTGAGGAGTGCTGCATCTCGCTTTACTATCCCCAGGATGTGCGATAATCTGCACCATCCATTAGCTGGTCCCCCAAAAAGGGTTTTAGATATATAATTGTAAAGGAATACGAAATACCGCTTTAAAAGAAACCCGGTTTTAAAGTATGTGGTATTTTATTGTAAAGATTATTCTTCGAAACAAAAATACATACAAATAGGTATCGTGCTATGAAACTAAAGTGTACGTGTGGGGTAAGTCGTTACCCCATGAAGATTGTCCTAAAGGTATAATTTTAACGAAAACGTAAAGAAGTGATAATAAAGTTCAAGGTATTTTAATGAAAAAGATCAATTATGGTTGTTTTACATGAGATTTTTGGTTAAACTTAATTCTAAACATTGGTATTTAAGATTACAAGTATTGTGTAAAATTAGATTGACCAATTTATAAAGAAAAAGAGAGTTTCTAGGGTTTAGAAAAAAGTATCGGTAATAACTCCACTTTACCGATATAGGATTTAAAGATGAAATTCAATGAAGAGAAATAGAGTTTGGGAGGGACTTACGGTTTGGAAAACTTAAGAAAAGGTTGAGGTAAGAAAAGAGTGTCTTCATGGTGTCGTGGGAGCTCCGGAATCGGCTTCGATCTTTGACGGAAAAAGTTTGTTTGCTAACTCCACTTTACTCCACTTGCACTTAGAAACTTTTGAGAGAGTTTTTACTAGAATTTTCAGAACGGTGAAGAGCTAGGGCATGTGGTGGTATTTATAGTGGAGAATTAGGGTTTGGGAATTAAAAATGTGGGTTAAAAAGCATTAAAATGATGTTAATTGGTGAATTGAAGGGTCTCTGTTTGATTACAGGGAAATAAAACTGTGCAGAGGAGTTGAGGAGGGTTGAAGAGACGAGTGTGCAAAGCACGGAGATCATTAGAGCAAATATGACCATCCCCGCCGGCCCTATAGGAAAATCCGCCGGTCGATCTTGAGGCAAATGCCTCGAGATTCGTGCCACATGATTAATTCTCTGGTTACTCCATTTTCCATATGTTTGATTTTTCTGAACTTTTCATTTCCCCGTGTATTGCACGTGCAACCTTTTGGACTTCCAAAAAGTTAAAAAGAAAAATTAGAAAAAATAATTGTGTCTGATGGGAATCGAACACACATGCTACGTCACAGCAGTGTAAAGGCTTTACCAGTGAGCTACAAGTTATTTCTTGCTTATTTTTAACAAAAGTGGCTTATAACTCAAACTCAGGTTGTAATACTCTTTTCTTGTATATTAACAGGAAAAATTTCTGTATAGAGATTTTAGAGTCGTTATATCTATCCTCCTTATAAAAATTTCGTCCTCAAAATTTACAATTACATAGGGACTAATTTTCAAATAGATAAGAGTATCTTGTACTCATATCATCTTCTCGTTCCCATGTTGATTCTCCTAGCGAATCCTTTCTCCACATCACCCGGACCAAGTTTACTTTCTTATTCTGCAATGTCTTCACCTTTCGGTCCAGGATCTCAACTGGTTGCTGTTCGCTGCTTAGGTCAGTCTATACTGTGAGCTCTGAGTGATCGAGTAAGTGGCTGTGGTTGCTCACATATCATCGTAGCTGGGATATGTGGAACACATTGTGCACACCTTCCAATGAGGGTGGTAGTGCCAAACGGTATGCCACTTCTCCAACTCGTTCGAGTATGTCGAACGATTCTATGTATCTTGGACTTAACTTACCCCTCTTGCCAAAACGGATCACTCCAAATCACTCCTCTGTTTGGAGAGATCTTTAGGAAAACATGGTCTCCAGGTTAGAACTCCAGATGTCGACGCTTTGTATCTTCCCAATGCTTTTGTCGGTCTTGGACTATGCGTATTCTTTCCCTGATCGTGCGAACTATGTTCACAGTTGCCACGATCATCTCTGGTCTAAGGAGTTCATGATCTCCGATGTCATTCCAATTTAGCGGTGAACGACACTTCCGTCCGTAGAGTGCTGCGAATGGTGTCATTCCAATACTTTCCTGATAACTGTTGTTGTATGAAAACTCCACAAGGTGTAGGTGATCTTCCCATGAATCTCCGAAGTCAAACATACAGGATCTTAGCATATCATCCAGAATCTGAATTGTTCGCTCGGATTGTCCGTCTGTTTGTGGATGATAAGCTGTTACACCCCGCTTCCCAAAAGAGCGGAACGACATGTGAAAAGCCCGCGGCATATTTATTCTGAGAAAGTCACTTCTCGAAACAAATACGCTAAGCGTATATAAGCAATATAAAATGACAAGAAAAGATATGATAATGAAAATCCAACTTTATATATTTACATTCCCAACTTTCACAAGTTTCAAACTGAATACATGATGTCTGAAAACAAAGATGAATTAAAGAAAGTGCCTAAACAGGTAGCATACAGGAAGTAAAAGTTGAAAAGAAAGAACTAGTAGTCGGTCTGCTCCGCAAGCTAAGGGTAATTCTCCTGACTCGGCTCGATCTCCTCAATCTCTAGGTTATCTGATGAACATTCCAAGGAAACAAAGAAATGGATGGAATGCCCGTCAGTGAACTTGCGCTCGGTAAGTCCCCAAGAAAGGTGGGATGTGAAAGTATATAAATGAATATGCAAGATGACATGTGATATAGTATGAATGGAAATAAAACATGAACAAGTATAACATGGTAATGTTAATGACAACTATGTAAATATGGTAATAGAACATGAGCATAGTAAACAAGTATAGCATGACCTTGGAGTGTAGGTATAGTGAACATGAAGTGAATGTAGGTGTCCTAAAAGGTTTCTAAAAGGGTAAAAGTAACTAACGTGAGTTCAAGTGTGAACAACCAATTTCAAAAGTATTCTCGAACCCAAGGCTATCGTCCAGGGGTAAGGAATCACGGGCCTAAAATAGCGGGACTTCAATTGTTATTGAAGTATTCCAAACCCAACAGGCTATCATCCAGGGGCTTGGAAACACGGGCCCTCATTCGTAAATTCGTGATTTGTACCGTTTCAGCCCGGTACTACAGCAACATAATTTGTATTAGGGCTAGGGGAAAGAAATCATGAGCCAAAAATAGCGGAATTTCAATTGTTATTGAAGTATTCCAAACCCAACAGGCTATCTTCTAGTTTCAAAAATATTCTCGAACCCAAGGCTATCGTCCATGGGCAAGGAATCACAGGCCCAAAATAGCGGGACTTCAATTGTTATTGAAGTATTCCACACCAAACAGGCTATCATCCAGGGGCTTGGAAATGCGAGCCCTCATTCGTGAATTCATGATTTGTACCGTTTCATCTCGGTACCACAGAAATATGATTTGTACCGTTTCAGCCCGGTATCACAGCAACATGATTTGTATTAATGGGACTCATGAGATTCCGTTTGATTCATACTCAAACTACCCCAACACTCCGTGTTTATTAGTTTATGATTAATGTTATGATTCTTGATCGAATGCATGAATACAAAAGGTGATGTATGATATCAAGTTTTCAAGATTGTGTTCATGTAGTCATGTCAAGTGCAAGTCCTGCCAATTGTATTCATGGTTCGAGTCAAGTTGGTTCAAATATACATACTGGGTTCAAGCATTCATGATTGAGTCGTATCAAGATCAAGTCAATTCTAACATGTAATGATTTAATCACAAGTCATATAAATAAAAATAAATAAGCAATCATAGAACATGATATGAGATACGTATACAAATAACATCCAAAACAATGTTATAAATATGTAATATGTACGGCTAGTTAATCAAGTCATTTGAAATCAGAATATAAACAAAAACATAGTCTTAAGTGTTATGCACACGTGAGTTCTAGTCTCGCCTAAATACGACTACCGGTTTGGGAGATATATATGTTTTCGTATCGTCACGCAAACAGATTAGGATCTGTTCAGCACCGTCACACATTTTTAAAACGCAGTTTGAGTTAACTTCTATAAGGTTTCAGATTACAAAAAATATTAGAAAATTGTAGATTTTTCTGAGTACTTATCCAAATCACTAATATTCACGCAATTTGGATTTCTGAAGCTCTACTTATGATCGTTTTAATATCAGCGTTTAAAACAGAAATTCAGATTTCTGGACAGCAAATATATGTTATATTGAAAAGCCTATATCGAGTTGTTTCATGCGTTTCTAATTAATATAATATACAGGAAATTATAGTTCTATCAATTATCCATCTACACATCTAAAGTTTTTCATGAACGGATATCGGGAGTTCGAGTTATGTCTTATTTAAAAACAGTGTGCGAATGAGGACATATACTGTCTTGATTCGTCGTTTAATATTGTAACGCAGTTTTCTATATTTTACGTTGATTTTCAATAAAAACTTAAAACTAAGAAAGTCTATATCTTTCGATGAAGATGTTCAAAACATCAGAAAACACTTAATTTGGATCAACTATTATAGAATTATGGTATCTCGAAAAAGACCCTTATTGACAGTTTTCTGGTTTTAAAAACAGTGAATAAAAAAAACTACGTAACTTCTATACCGTTATTTGGTTTGATATGAAATTTTACCCTAAACCTGAAATTCTATCTATCATTGATCCTAATTTTCCTAGGATTTCTAGATCTGAAAATTAACTTTTAAAAATTATTTTAAGGACAAAGGTTATCTAGGACCGTATTTAAAGGTGACAAAACTACTGGATTTATTTGCACTTTCGTTTTTCTTTTTTATATAAAAAAATTAAACAATTATAAAATAAATGGCACATGCAATATGTAATTCAAATTGGATTCCTTGATGTCAATATATGGATTATGAATTTCGACAACGTTCTGTACCAGGAAAGTCCTAATTTCAATAGAGCTTATGTAAAGTTGTGTTATCGCACATCGTTTATTTATATTCTGTCCATGATATTCCTAGTTAACGTAAAAGTAAATCTATGACATGGGGGCATTTTTATTCTATAAGAAAACAATGAATAAATATGAAGATTAAGTATAAAGAAACAATATTTAAAAAAAATATATATATATATATATATATATATATATATATATATAGATAGATAGATAGATATATGTATGTATGTATGTATGTATGTATGTATGTATGTATGTTTATGCACTCGATTAGGTAACACGGTCAAGAAAATGAATTCATGGAGAAGACACAATAACGGAGTGAAAGAGGTGGAGATGGAGAAAAGGGACTTACAGGTCATATGAGTCGGTATAACAACCGGCTCACCATTTAGATAAAATCCTCAACCGAGTTTTTGAATTTTGATGGAACCGGTGTTTCTCCAAGCTCAAGGGAAAAGAGATTTTATTTTATTTTATTTTTAGAATTGATCAAAAGAAAATGACTAAGGTGGGATGAAGAAGAGATGAAGTGAGAGATGAGAAATGATAAAAATGTGAGATGAAAAAAATAAAGAAGAGTGACATATAAAAAAAGGTTTATGGCCACCATAATTCTAATAAATTATTGCTCATAACCATTTTAATTATTTTGGGAGTTAAAAAGAAGATAAAATGAAATGTCTCATTTGTAGGTTATGAGAAAGATAAAAATTGATAAAAAATAATTACAAGAATGGAGATTTGAACATGTGACCTATGCAATAAAAATGTAAGAACTTAACCAATGAGCTATAAGGTTGTTTATACACATATTTAACAAGAATTAAATGTATGTCGTACCTTCAAAAGAAAGTGGACTTAGAAAAAGAAAAGAAAGAAATTAAATGGATTTGTCTTGGCTTGGGTTTGGGCTTTGAAAAATTATAAAATGGATAAAATAGATGAAGTGATAAAATAATATATTTATTAGAAAAATATACCAAAAATAAATAATTGCAATATTTTATTAAGGAAATGATACGCGAAAATATAGGAGTTTTATGATCGTAACATTCTACCCTCCTTAAAATAATTCCGTCCTCGAAATTACTTAAGAAGGGTATGGTAACAGAACAAGGAAACTAAATGTGGCTGCATTTCTTTGTCTCTCCATCAGTTGGTACTCTAATTGACAAGAGAGTAATATTGAATGTAAAAGATGGTCAAATAAATTCAAGGAGACAAAGAAATGAATTTCAAGAAAGCAAGAAATGATCTTCATGAAAATCAATTGAAGGAAGTGAAATAGATTCAAGTATAGTGAGTCGTTACAGTCTACCCTCCTTAAAAGAATTTCGTCCGCGAAATTCTATTGAAAGGCATGTCGCAAATGTACGGGAACCGCTAAGATGAAATCTTCAAATTTCGTCGATCGATAATTTAACCAACCAAGCTAATAAGCTTAAGAGATACAAGTAGGAGGATGAACTAGAGTTAATAATTCAGAAGTCGAGAGGTTGAATTCATGGAAATAAAAAGTGAAGATGGATTCAAGGAATAAGAGGAGATTCAAAGGAATTGAAATGTAAGTTGTTGAATTTCATTACTTCTCACAATATATTGCTTATGATGTTTATGCAGAACTGACCTGCATGGATATCATGCCCCACCCCCAATACAGAGAGTATTGTCCGCTCTAGCCGAAACCGTACGGTTTTGTCCTTCGGAGCGAACCGGACCTGACCAGGGGCCACTTCCCAGGAGGTCACCCATCCCAGGACTTCCTTGGCCCGAGCACGTTTAACTACGGAGTTCTCAAACTCCTATAGTGCCAGTTCACTTAAAAGGCGCCTCTGTATTGAATAGTGGTATCATTCCATTTATAGTATAGATCTGTCCTCTTTCGGAATGTATTCCGAAAATTCCCCATTGTTTTATAGTGGGTCCCCATGCTTATCTGGTATATATGGGTATACCGGATAATACCTGGGGTATTACAATGGGCCACCACCAAAACCTGTCACGCCCCGCTTCCCAGTAAACGGAAATGGTGACGTGGCAAGCCCGCGACGTATTTATTCCGAAAATGTCATTTCTCGAAACAAATACGCTAAGAGTATATAAGAAATATAAAATGATAAGAAAAGATATGATAATGAAAATCCAACTTTATATATTTACATTCCCAACTTTCAAAAGTTTCAAATTGAATACATGATATCTGAAAACAAAAATGTATAAAAGAAAGTGTCTAAACAGGTAGCATACAGGAAGTAAAGCTAAAAAGAAAGAACTAGTAGTCGATCTGCTTCGCAAGCTAAGAGTAATCCTCCTGACTCGGCTCGATCTTCTCAATCTCTAGAATATCTGACGAACATTCCAAGGAAACAAAAAAATGGGTGGAATGCCCGTCAGCGAACTTGCGCTCGGTAAGTCCCCAAGAAAGGTGGGATGTGAAAGTATATAAATGAATATACAAGGTGACATATGATATAGTATGAATGGAAATAAAACATGAACAAATATAATATGGTAATGTTAATGACAACTATGTAAGCATGGTAATATAATTTGAGCATGATCTTGGAGTGTAGGTATAGTGAATATGAAGTGAATGTAGGTGTCCTAAAAGATCTCTAAAAGGGTAAAATTAACTAACGTGAATTCAAGTGTGAATGTCAACCAATTTCAAAAGTATTCTCGAACCCAAGGTTATTGTCCATGGGTAAGGAATCACGGGCCCAAAATAACGGGACTTCAATTGTTATTGAAGTATTCCAAACCCAACAGGCTATCATCTAGGGGCTTGGAAATACGGGCCCTCATTCGTGAATTCGTGATTTGTATCATTTCAGCCCGGTACCACAGCAACATGATTTTTATTAATGGGACTCATGAGATTCCGTTGGATTCATACTCAAACCACCCTAACACCCCGTGTTTATTAGTTTATGATTAATGTTATGAGTCTTGATTGAATGCATGAATACAAAAGGTGATGTATGATATCCAGTTTTCAAGATTGAGTTCATGTAGTCATGTCAATTGTAAGTCCTGCCAATTGTATTCATGGTTCGAGTCAAGTTGGTTCAAGTATACATACTGGGTTCAAGTATTTATAATTGAGTCGTGTCAAAATAAATTCAATTCTAACATGTAATGATTTAATCACAAGTCATATAAATAAAAATAAATAAGCAATCACAGAACATTATATGAGATAAGTATACAAGTAACGTCCAAAACAATGTTGTAAATATGTAATATGTATGACTAGTTAATCAAGTCATTTGAAATCAGAATATAAACAAAAACACAGCCTTAAGTGTTATGCACACGTGAGTTCCGGTCTTGCCTAAATACGACTACCGGTTTGGGAGATATATATGTTTTCGTATCGTTGCGCAAAACAAATCAGAGTCTGTTCAGCACCATCGCATATTTTTAAAACGCAGTTTGAGTTAACTTTTATCATGTTTCAGGTTAAAAAGATTATTAAAAAAATGTAATTCTTTCTGAGTACTTATCCAAAACACCAATATTCGCGTGATTTAAATTTCTGAAGCCCTACTTATGATCGTTTTAATATGAGCATTTAAAACAGAAATTCAGATTTCTGGACAGCAAATATATGTTATATTGCAAAGCCTATATCGAGTTGTTTCATGCGTTTCTAAGTAATATAATATATAGGAAATTATAGTTCTATCAATTATCCATCTACACATCTAAAGTTTTCACGAACGGATATCGGGAGTTCGAGTTATGTCTTATTTAAAAACAGTGTGCGAATGAGGACAGATTCTGTCCAGATTCGTCGCTTAATATTGTAACGCAGTTTTTTATATTTTACGTCGATTTTCAGTAAAAAATTAATACTAAGAAAATCTATATCTTTCGATATAGATGTTCAAAACATCAGAAAACACTTAATTTGGATAAACTATTACACAGTTATGGTCTCTCAAAAAAGACCCTTATTGTCAGTTTTCTGGTTTTAAAAACAGTGAATAAAAAAACTACGCAACTTCTAAACCGTTATTCGGTT
This sequence comes from Agapanthus africanus, assembly GCA_030015575.1. NCBI lineage: Eukaryota > Viridiplantae > Streptophyta > Magnoliopsida > Asparagales > Amaryllidaceae > Agapanthus > Agapanthus africanus. The sequence continues at coordinate 886,207,582 of JASDDO010000024.1, read as the reverse complement.
TGATATAAAATTTTTACCGTAAACCTGAAATTCTATATTTTATTTATCCTAATCTTCCTAGGATTTCCAGATGTGAAAATTAATTTTTAAAAATTATTTTAAGGACAAAAGTTATCTAGGACCGTATTTAAAGGTGACAAAACTACTTGATTTATTTGCAGCTTTGTTTTTCTCTTTTATATAAAAAAAATTAAACAATTATAAAATAAACGACACATGCAATATATACTTCAAATTGGATCCCCTAATGTCAATATATGGATCATGATTTTCGACAACGTTCTTGTTTCCCCAATAAAAGAGCAAAGCTCTGTTCAAAACTCAAGAGGCAGCGCCTTACGTGTTAGCCACGAGGGCGCCAGCGCCAGAGTTAAAATACTTTTAATAGAGCAAAGCTCTGTTCAAAACTCAAGAGGCAGCGCCTCACGTGTTTGCCACAAGGGCGTCAACGCCAGAGTTAAAAACTCTTAATAGAGCAAAGCTATGTTCAAAACTTAAGAAGCAGCGCCTCACATGTTTGTTACGAGGGCGCCAACGCCAGAGTTAAAAAACTCTTAATAGAGCGAGGCTCTGTTCAAAACTCAAGAGGCAGTGCCTCACGTGTTTTCCACGAAGGCGCCGGCGCCAGAGTTAAAAACACTTATTGGCGCCGCACGTGCACAGCACGTAAGCGCCGGCGCCTGGTAGAATTAAATTCTACTCTCTGTTAAACAGAGCCGTTGGATCGAAAATCCAACGGAGATGATAAATTATCAAAATGCAGAATTAAATTCTGTTGAGGAAATATTTCTTAAATCTTTCTAAACAAAAAAGATAACTCTCTGTAAAACAAATTACCGTTGGATTAAAAATCCAATGGCGATTAAAGAATCACCGATCTACAGAATAAATTCTGTGTGGGAAAATATTTCCTTAATCTTGTTAAAAACAAGAAAAATATCTTCTGTAAAACAGAAGTCCTTGGATCAAAGATCCAAAGGTGGGAAAAATCCCCAAATCAATTAGGATCTCTCAATGAGAGATTTCTTCAACTAATCAACAGATTTGCCTCTACTATATAAATGACCCAAGACTTCAAGTCTGAGAAGGAGGAACCCCTCATAAACTTCAAAAAAAAGAGAAAGCTTTGAAAGAACAGAGAATTAAATTCTCGAGAAAGAAGAATTCTTTTCTTGGAAATTTTTGGTAAAAAAAAAGTAGATAAAGATCCCGTGTATCATTCAAAAAAAAAAGAAAAATAAGGAGTGCTTAGCACTCAGTGGCCGGCGCTCAGCACCCGGCGCCTCACGGGCCCCTCACGTGGGCGCTACAAAATAAGGAGTGCTTAGCACTCAGTGGCTGGCGCTCAACGCCCGGCGCCTCACGTGCCCCTCACGTGGGCACTGAAAATTAAGGAGTGCTTAGCACTCAGTGGATGGCGCTCGGCATCCAGCGCCTCACGTGACCCTCACATGGGCGCCACAGAACATAAGAGTACTTGACACTTATCATTCAGCACCTGGAGCCTAATGTCTCGTGTGCTTTGCACGTGGGCGCTTTAAAGAGTGCTCAGCACTCCACATAAAGAGACAAAAAAGAGTAAAGTGTCCAACACTTATTGGGCAAATCCCCATGACTGAAAACCCCATATGGTTATATGGTTATGTGTGAGCGTCAGAACTCACATAAGTGCTCAACAGTTTTTTTCCAGAAGAAGGGGAGTAAACTCACACCAGTGGTTAGCATTACTTCTAAATCAAAGGAAAATTGAATAGGCCAAGCCTAAGTTGGCTAGGTCCCTAATTCAGATCAACTGAGCCCATGGACTCATCGTTTCCCAAACATGACTCATGACATCAGAAAAACCAACCGAGCCTCCAATTGCTCGTATACATTTAAGTCGATCTTGATCTCAAAATAGATTAACGATCCTTAAACCAACCCAAACCCAAATCTAAGATATACGGATTTGGAATAATACACGCCCTACGGGCGACGACGCAAATTGGTCTCCGTATACAATCTACGTGCAACCAAAAATAAAACAAACATACACGACACGAAGTGAACCGCTGGAGCAGGAGAAAGTGTTATCATGATGCGATCACGTAATTAACTGCAGGGGCTTATGCCTGTAGGGAAGAGCGTCCCCACAATCAAAAACCCCTCGTAAACGAGGCGGAATTTGACGAAGTCTGCTACAATGGCCGTATCCGTCCAAATCTCCGATACACGGTGCCATAAATCAACTCGGCATTTTCGGAGAGGTGGACGGATAAACCCAAATAGCATCTGCCCCCAAATTCAGGCAAGACGATCCATCCCGATTTCGTCTCTGTTTTCGGCGGTAAACAGATTCTGGCGTGTCCGGTGGGACCTTTTCCTCTTTCCACTCCACACTTCGTGTGTCGTGTTCATGAACAAATCGCGGTTTTGCTATGGTTTCCCCTGGATTCGAGATACTAAGATTTGGTGTCTTGCTCCTGTGCAGAGAAGAGAAATTGACGGTTTCCAACTGCACCTGCAACAGCAACTCCCACTTTTTCCCCGCTGGAGGAGTGACGTATGGGCCAAATGCGGTCTGCATCTTCTCAATGCTAATGGAACAGGTGACTCAGGACACCACTGGATTGTTCTTCAGGACCATGCTCCCACCGACAAGCTTCAGCGCCCCGATACTATCACAGGAAGATCCAAAGAAGTCGGTCTTCGACCGACTTGTAGCCACCACGGCTCCTTTCAACGGGTCATCCAAGCCTTCCACCTCAGTCTTCAATAGACTGAGCCAAAGCTCTAGTGGGCCTGCAAAGAGGCTCGCAATACCTGAAGGGGTTATCCCAAAGCGGATAGCCATTCCAATTCCGGCAGATGAAGTTGTCAAAGGGGCTTCTCCTACTAAAGGATCGGTCTTCGCAAGACTGGCCGTTCCAACTCCTGCTATGGGTGAAGTCGTTAAAAATACTCCCCTTACTAGAAACTCGGCCTTCGAAAGAGTGATCGTTCCCTCTCAACGGACGTCAGTCTTCGACAGGCTAGCACTTGCAGTGGCCCTTTATCAAAGCAGGGGCATGACGAAGCCACTCCCACAACGGAGGAAATCCCATATTCAAGGCATGCTCGACGTCGCCACTGGCGCCGAGTGAGGAAAGCTGAGGGCAACTCCCCTTCTGGACTTACTCCACTAGCTCCAATGGTGGAAGTTGATACTGCTGTTCCAACTGGGAACAACTTTGAACTGCTAGGGAGTGTGTGAAAGAACTCTCCGACCGCGGTGCTGAAGAAATCACCCCCACATGTTGAAAACATGGTACAGGCAAAGCCGGAGCAGCCCCCTCAGCGGCTGTCCTCCCGAATCCACAGAGTCTGGCAAAAAGTCCAGGATTCTGTGATCAACAAGAACTACTCTCGTCGACCGGAGAAAATGAAGGTTCGACGAGAGGACAATCATCCCTCTAGCATTTAGCGAGTGACTTCTATGGTGCCTGTTACAATAGCTCTTTCGAGTTCTACTTCTTACAAAAAGAGAAGGCCGGAGAATCTCCCACCGCCGGCAGTAAATCCCAAGGGTGATAGATCCAAACGCCCCAAGTCTGGGAGCATGACCGTGCACACGGTGTACATGGTTTCTGGGAAAGTGGAAAGCCGTACTTCTATGGGTCATCAACTACAAACTCGGTCATTGACGAAAGCTTAGGAGCAGCAACAAAAGCCCCAGTAGATGCTGACGAAAATGGCAGCACTCACTGGGCAAAAAGAAAGCCCATGATCGACTAAACAATGCCAAGAGCAGGAAACAAATACAGAATTTCTGCGAAGGGTGCTCGAAAAGAAGGATAAGTATGCCGCGGAACAGGCTGCTAATATAAAGCAGATGTCACTTCTGTTCCAAGACATGGTTGGGATGATGGTCCAGCCGGAACCTCCAGCCGAAGACCCTCCGATAATCATCGAAGATGACAGAGGGGAAACGTCAAACCCTCCACCGGATTTCTCAGCATCCAAGGAAGAAACGATCTCCAAGGCTGCCCTTGATGACTACATAGCTCAACAAATACGAGCTCATCAGACGAGTGAAGCGGTTGGCCAAGTCGTCAGAACTGGGCGGCATTATCCAGGCTGGTACGATCAAATCAACTACCCACCAGGATATACGATCCCTAAGTTCCATGTATATAAGGGGACGGGCAATCCACACCAGCACATTGCTCAATTCAGAGCTTTTTGTGGTAATACTGGAGGCGACGACAAACTGCTACTTCGCCAGTTTGTTTGCAGCTTGTCGGAGACGACATTTGAATGGTACTTCGAGCTCCCAAATGACTTCGTCAAAATATTCATAGAAATGGAGCTGCTGTTCACACAGCGGTTAGCTAGCGCAAGCGAGCATACCCCGATCACGGCATTAATCAATACCAGGGTGAAGCCATGAGAGACCTGGGTTCAATACGCAATTCGGTGGCGGAACCTATGGTCAAAATGCGAACGACGCATAGAAGAAGCTCCTACCGTGGGCATGTTCGTAGGGACCTTTGATCCTCAGGCGACTATATCCCAATTTATGATGTTCTTCAAGCCGACTGCCTTCCAGGCCTTGATCGACAAAATGGCCCAAATGGACCAGATGGGCCATAGACCGTCCTCTTCAAAAACGGATCCCCAGAATGAAAAGGGCAAAGGGAAAGCGACCTTCGTTGCCAACGCTCAACAGTAACCAATTGACCCGAAACAGGTTGCTCACCAAAGCGACACATGCCCATGCCGATCCCTCAAAGAGAAGCTAGGACGTCCTTACTTGTTTCCCCAGGATAAAACGAGGAGACTGTTCGAACTGGCAGTGCGTAACAGACTTATCACTCTGCCGTATCCGAGATGGCCACTAAAGCCTGGTGATGCCAACAGTCCCAACTACTGCTCCTACCATAGAGTAGTGGGCCACCCAATTGAGAATTGCTACGTCTTCAAAAACTGGGTCGAGAACCAATACCAACAAGGGAAGTCTACGCTGTCCGAAAATTGGAAGGTGAACCCGCCACAGAAGCACACTCTTAAAAAGGTGGAAACACCATGGGCATCATGCTCGTTTATTGAAGAAGCTTCGTGGGAAGTTGTCCTTTCAGATAAAACTAAAAGAATGCTGAAGGACCTTCAAGCATGTCCGGCGATCAAGTGGAAAAGCCCGCTGGAGCCTGAGATCATTGAGGGGATGCTTAAAAATGCCCAACACCGAAAGCTGGTTACAATGGGAAAAATACCCAGGTCAGGCCTTCAAAGTCTTCGAAGAAAAAGAAGAAGACCAAGAAGCTCGTACAGCCTGATAACAAGCATGCGGACCTAAAAAAATGCATCGACGCACTGGAGGAGTACAACCAGAAGGTGCGGACCCCAGTCACTGTCGAAGAGTTTCTCAACCATATCCTTGAAAACGGAGACAATGACAATGATGAGGGGAATGACTCGTCAGAAAAACCCGAGGATTATATAGCGAGTTGCCACATGATCTCTCATTCGTCGTTAAAAAATGAAGAGATCCCCTCGGAGTCAGAAAACGGCGCATGAAAGCTGGGGGCAAGACCGGTGCAAAAACCCCTTTAGCCGTCAGATGACTTGATTGAAAGGTTGCTAAACGAAGCCCTTCAGAAGAGCAAAACTAACCGAGAGCGTGAAACGACCATATACGAAAAGGCCAAGCGTCGGCGTCAGGATGAAGAAGCTGCGGCGAGGAAGAGTCACAAAGTACTCTAACCAGATCGAAGCACACTCGCGGCAGACAAAAGCAGGTTTAAGACGGGGAAATGGTTCGCCAAAGCCCTGTCAATAGGAATGAAGCTGCCACCTTTCAAAGGAAATACTCCCGAGAGTACGTGCCTCGATGAAGCGGATATACATCCGAGCTACTGCTTATAACATCGGAGGGTTACATACCCCACCGAAGAGTGCAGTGCCTTCAAGAAGTGGTGGTATGGATATGTTGCCCACCGACAACACTTCAAGAGGATAAAGTGTGAAGCCCGTCGACAGCGAAAAAGTGCGACAGATGAGCGCAGAAAAACGACTAACAACTGTTATATGGTTGATACCAGTTCGACAAAAGGAAAAACTCAAGTTCTCACTTTTGGGAGCGATTCTAAGGAAGAAATAACTTTTGGCCCTCTCTTCAAAGAATCCACGTTTGGAAAAGAAGAAGAGGCGAAGAACTGCGAGAACATTCAGCTGCGCAACTGTATGTTGCCTGAAAAGAACCTTGGGCCTACAAACAAGGGTCCGAACAAAAGGGACAAGGTGAAGGAAAAAGCCCTCGATGATGGAGTCGTCAAAGAGCTCGCGGCCAATGACTTGCCTAAGAAAAACAAGTTGGATTATAATGTCCTGGCACATCTGAGAAAGATACCTTCGTAACTGAGCATACTGGATGCTCTCCTCCTGTCCAAAGAGGCACGAAATTCTCTAATCAAGGCACTACAAGAGCCTGATCAGTTCCAAGCTTTCTTTGCGGAAGAAAAGATGAAGCGCTAGCTGGCACAGGTTCATACAGCTGACATCACATTCGGCGATGAAGATCTCCTCCTCGGAACGTGCGAGCACAACCATCCTCTATATGTCACCGGGGACAACTACGAAATTAAGATAGGGAAGATCCTGGTCGACAACGGGTTCTCTGTCAACCTTCTCGACGTAAAGGCGCTGAAGGAGATTTGCACGAATGTTCAGCACCAGGCTCGGGACAAAATTACCATCTCCGGGTTCGACTCACAGTCATCACAGACGCTTGGGTCCGTGATATTAACATTACGCTTTGGAATGCTCGTCACTGACATCAAATTTCTTGTCATCGACGCCAAGACTTGCTATAACGCCATGCTCGGCCAGCTTTGGTTACATGAGTACAACATCATCCCTTCTACACAATATCAGTGTATGTAGTACTTCAAAGATGGCTTCGAATACACAGTTACAGGGGAACTAAACCCATTCTTCGTAAATGAAGTCCGCAAATATGAAGTCGCCGAGTACTTCTTACCAGACTTCGAAGACATGGAAATATGTCGTAAACCGGAGAATAGACAAAAAGCCGTCACCACTATCCCGATCTTTGGGAGCGATACTGAGGAGGATGAGGAGATAGATTTCTCGGGGCAACCCTAAGGCAGCAGGCCAGGACCCTCTAGTCCTCTTTGGCAGTGACTCTGAGGACGATGCCAACGTAGCGTTCTCCATCTACCCGTCAATGCAGACCTTCGCTGAAGCTGATCAGAGTTTACAAATTACCATGGTTCCACAGCGACATTATAAAGAACTCGATGCGCTTGATACATACAGCATACAAGAGTTTCAGACTTTCTATGTCCCTCCTAGGCGAAAAGGTGAAAAGGCGATCCCTTTCTATCGATCTGCGGAGACTAAAGTGGAGAAAGAAGTATGGCATGGTGCCGAACTTGCGCTCGACAGGCTTCAACCAACCGTCTGCCCAGATATTAGGCAGAGGGATTGAAAAGGCTATTAAGATGTTAAGGCGTACCCTTTAAACAAACCGCACGATAAGCCCAGTTCTACAACAAGATTTGGGATATTCCCGGGACTCAGCGAAACATGCTCAATGGGAGGATGGAGACTAATGGACTTGGATACGTTCGGTCCAAGAAACGGGAGCGATTCCATGGTTTCCATGTCATAAATAATTCCAGTGGAGAAGCGAATGCATTTCCAGATAGCGCTGATATCGAACCAGAGCGAGATCCCACCGTAAGAATACCAAGTCCGTCATTCGAAGAATAGATTGACAAGATAATAAGGGAAGCGGGTAAAAAGGTTCGGGATGACCACAGCCGCGAAATGGCCATTTACGAGAAATCCAGGACGCAACGTCTCATTCAGCAGTCCACGGAAAGAGAAGACTACGATGCCCTTCACCCTCAGCCTGCTATGCGCTCTCGTGGCAAGGAAAAAGTCTGATGCAGAGGCAACAACAAGGTCAAGAATGGGAATAACATTCAAAAACAGCGAAGCGGATCCAAGAAGCCACGTGATCGAGAAAAAGTCAGCTAGAACCCGTCTTTTATGAAGAAGATAGGTCGGGAGTACTCGTTCCCTCAAAACAAGATGAGGAAAATATTCAACCTTGTCATGAAGTATCAAATGATGACACTCCTGGAGGACAGGCATCTTGAACAAGTAAACGGGGTCCATCATCCGGCTTATTGCTCCTACCACCGAGCAGTAGGACATCCTCTTGAAGACTGCTTCACCTTCAAAGACTGGGTCGAAGACCGGTATCAGTAAGGCAGGTTTGCTCTATCCGATAGTTGGAGGGTAGCCCCACCATGAAAGTATGAGCCAAAAACAACTTACACTGCGAGGGTAAGTCTAGATCAGCATCGAGCTTGGAAACGAGCTCTTACCTGCCATGTGATAACACTATCAAAAGAAGGAGAGCGCGGGAATATGGACGACCTCTCCCGGTGCTTCGCAAATGAGGATGAGGACGAGGTGGTTTCAGAATTTCCACCGGCGCCAAAAGGGCTGGAAGATGGGATACACACCATATCGGACAACCTGAGAAAAATCGACTTGGGGACGGAAAACGAGCCGAGGCCAACGTTCGTCAGTGAGTTGCTGTCTGAAAAGCAGGTGGCCACGCTAAAGGACGTGCTTATGCAGTATAAAGACTGTTTCGTGTGGAACTATTCCGAGATGCCGGGACTAGATCCAGAAATAGCTGTGCATAAACTGGTGATATCACCAAACATCCAACCTGTCAAACAGGCTCCAAGAAGAATGCGGCTCAAGCTCGAGATGAGCGTCAATGCTGAAGCCAAGAAACTAATCGACTCTGGCTTCATCCAAGAAGTTCAATATCCTGACTGGATCGCCAACATTGTCTCAGTGATGAAGAAAAATGGGACGGCGCGCATCTGTATGGATTTTCGGGATCTCAACAAAGCTTGCCCAAAGGATGACTTCCCAGTGCCTATTACCGAGCTGATTATCGATAACACGTCCACTCATGAGGTCTTCTCCTTTATGGATGGATCTTCAAGGTATAATCAAATAAATATGCATCTCGAAGACCGAAAGCATACTGCTTTCTGGACTCCGCTGAGCATATTCTGCTATAAAGTAATGCCCTTCGGTTTGAAAAACGCCCTTTCATAGACGTATGATTTATAGGAAGGATGACAAGGCTGATCAATTGGTACAACTGTCTCTTTCTTGGTTTAGCTTGGCTAAGCTAATTCAATTAGCCCCCCCGATTGAAAAGGGTACCTTTGAAAGTATAGTTTCGCCATTAGCACCTGATATACGCCCTGACGGGCTTATTGAAACCTTTAAGTCAGAGTTTCATAAACTCGTTCACTTTTTTATCCCTTTCGTATCACTATCCCTATAAGTCAGGGGTTAGTTTGGGAACCAACCTGGAAGGCCGTTCTTAATGTATCGCAAAAGGTCGTTGACAGGAAAACCTTGACTACGAAAGTGGTTAAGTATGGTTTCTGAGCTCTCAAACAAGAATTAGGAGCCTTTCTTGTCATTCAGACTTATATTGAAAAGTATGAAAAGGAACTCTTTCAATATAAGCCCAGCCTCGCATTATGGCGCGCTACCTACCAGAAGGCCATGACAAAGATCTTCGATGACCTCATACATGAGATTGTTGAATGCTATATTGACGACCTTGTGGTGAAAATGTAACAACTCCAATTTCAATGTACATAAAATGTTTAAAAGTTAATGTACAATTGGGGTATTTACAATTCCTGTGAATGCTATAAGAATTTGATTTTCTTTAGAACAGCAAGAAAGCATTTGTAGCTCATTGGTAAAAGCCTTCCACTGCTGAGACATGGCACTCGAGTTCAAATCCCATCCGCCACATTATCTTTTTATGTAATTTTCTTTTAATGTTTTTAGAAGCCCAAGAGTTTACACGTGCACTACACGTAAACTGAAGAGTCACAGCTTAAATAAACATGTGCACTAAAGAATACAAAGCGACAAGACACGTGGCACCAAACCCTAGCACCCCCCGTTGGGAATAGGCCGACGAAAAGCCCTATATGCCCGGTACCGCCGGTCATATCCGTCGAGAATGCCACGAATTTTTTCCTGCAACCCTTGGCCTACCCCACACCCTCTCACACTGTTTGTTTTCTCTGCATTCACACAGAGAACAATAATATTCCTATTTAATTCAATTTTAATGCATTTCTTTCACCCCCTAAACCCTATTTTTTCCTATAAATATCAAACTCATTTCACACTTCCTCACTCACAATTTCCTGCCAAAACTCTCAAAAACTTTCAAGTCCTAATTGTGTGCAAGTGGAGTTAGCAAAGGGCGAAGCTCCGACGAAGTTCCGACGACGATCTAAGGAGTTTCCGACGACGAAACGATGCCCCGACGCCTTCCATAGTTCTCCCTCTCTCACCTCTAGTTCTAAAGCCGGTAAGTCCTTTCTTTCTCTCTCATCTCAAATTCTAAAACTTTCAAAACGTAAAACCCGACGGAAGCGGAGTTAATCCGACTTCCGATTCGGTTTTTCTTCAAAACTCAACTTTTCTTAATCCAGAACATACCATGCTCTCACATATTGTTTAGAAAACATTAATAAATCTATTAAAACATGTTTCACCTTAAAAGAATCATTTTTGTAACTTTTATCGTACTTTTACAGAAAAATACCATATATTTTAGTTTCGACATAATAACTTTATTCCTTGCTATACCTTTAGATAAACTCATGAGGTAATGACTTACCTCACCACAACACACATCTTTGATATAGCACGATAAATTTTGGAGCAATAAAATACGGGAAAATACGACTTTATAAATAAATACCTTAAACTTACAAAACCGTTTTCTTTAAAAAATGTATTAAACATTTCCACGCAATTGCGCCTCTACAACCCATTTTTGGGGACTTATTCGGGATGGTATGGATTATTGCACGTCCTTGGGCCTAGTAGAGCGAGATGCAGACCTCCGCAAGGAGCATTCGATCTCGATGGAATTTTTATGCATTTTTCTTCAGAAAATGAGATTTCTACAAGAAAATAAAAAAATTATTTTCATTATATATATATTATCAAAATATATATTTTAATTATATAAATATTCCAAGTTTTCCAAATCAAAAGAGTCACCATTACATGATAATACCATCCAAATACAAAACAATTCCAATATTTCAAGAAAATACCATATACTATGAAAACTATATTCTACTCACTAGAAATTTCACAGTTATAAATTATACATCGAAGAAAACCCTAAAGACGATAATTAAATACTTGAGGTGTATTTTGAAAATTATATCAAACTATTTTTACATAAAACCCCCTCAAGTTATACTAAATTACAATAAAGACCCTAGTAAACATAGGTTTAAGCGGGACTAGTCTCTTGATCCTCAGGAAGCCAGAGATATGGGTGCTTGCCTATTTAAGGTATACAATCTAACAAACGGTGTTATCAACATAGTAATTGTCTTGGAAAAAAACACAAATCCTGCTGTCCATGTGCAACAGTTACCGATAACATCAAAACTAATTCAGGATTTCTATTTCTTTTCAAAGTGTCTGACTCAGACTGAGTCTCAATCTAATCAATCTGACTTGAATATGATTCAAGTATAAACTTACAATCCAACAATTTAATATGAATCCGTTTGTACAATCTATTTCAATATACAACTTGACCGAACCGAACCATGGATATACATCCATCTACATGATTCTCCAGTTACATCCATTTACTGATATCATGGTTTCAGTAAGTCATCTATATACAATTTACAATACAAGACAATACAATACAAACAAAACAATCAAGACATCGCGAGGTTTTAAAGGGGTAGATTGGTACGGAAGGTGTTAAAAGTGGCACGAGACTGTAACCATAATACACCTAACCTGAATATCCATTGCCGTTGTACCGTGGCTGAACGGTTCCTTGTGCTCCATATACCTTAGTCTCCGGAATAGTGGGAGCCCTCTCATATACACTGGCATTTTCTGTACCAAGCTACAAATAACAGCGTTAATAATATAATACAATTTTAAAAGTTACATTCTCCTTCCGTTTATTATGTATACACCTATTCTTTGGGACTTACCGAGCGATTGTCCGCTGACGACATTCCTTTCTTCTTTCTTTGGAATGTTGTCAGGTGGATCGGACCTTCTGGAGACAGAGCCCACCAGCGAGGATTTGGATCAAATAGCCTTCGACCTAGAGCTCTAATTTACTTGTATATATTTTCATTTCTGTTATGCCATTGTTTAGGCATTGCTTTCATTCCATGTATTTACATTTCAGATGTATTGTAAAAAGAATGTTTAATAAATAAAGTTGCTGTTCATTTACATCTTGTCTCTTGTGTATTTTATTTTATATTTCTTAGATACTCTTAGCAAGTTTACTTCTGAGTAAATGCGTAGCGTCTTCGTCGCGTCCTCTACCCGTACACTGGGAAGCGGGGCGTGGCAGGTTTTGTTGGTGGCCCATGCAGGTCAGCTCTTTGTGGACATGCAGGTCAGTTCTGCATGGACATGCATGTTAATTCTGCATGAAGTCCTAAGCAATATAACACAAGGACCAACAACTGAAAACATTCTTTATAATTCATATTCCTTGAATCTTCCAATTCCATATATTTTGAATCTGTCCTAACCCAAATTTTTCTTTCAAGGTTATGGATTCCCCAAACAACACCAGCATAAATATCAACAACACTCCCCCACCTCTACCGCTTACACCTGCTATCACTGCTCCGATCAACGAGCATACGGTCTTACTTGAGGTGAACCACAACCTTCTGGAAGGACAACAGCAGTAGACTGCTATCTTGATGAACCGTTCAGAGGCGAAAGCACCTGGGGTGAAGCAATTCAAGGCTTTGCACCCTAAGCAATTCTCAGGAAAAGAGAGCCCTATGGAAGCTGAGGAGTGGGCTCAAAATATTGAAGATGATCTGGCAGCGGCACAAGTGCCAGAGATAGCTTGGGTTCGAGTTGCGAAGCTGCAACTCACTGACAATGCACGGGTCTGGTGGAAGGCGGAAGAAAGCCGTCTCACTCTGCCGATCGAATGGAGGACTTTTCGCGATATGTTTGACGCGAAGTACTTCCCTGAGACTGCCAGATTCGACATGGAACAATAGTTCATCCACTTACAACATGGTTCAATATGGACCAAATCCGTGGATGAGTATGATGCTGAGTTTACCATGCTCAGTCGATAAGATATGTCTTAATATTTTGATTTTCAAATATCACATACTACACAGCTAACACAATACCTTAACAGATTCACGGCACACCTGATACCGACGGATGAGATCAGAGCCCGACCATTTCAACAAAGGTTAGATCCGAAGATCCAAGCTGTGTTAGCTACAGGGGATTTCCCGACCTACGAGTTGGCTCTGAAAGCTTCCTGTCGATATGAAGCAGTGGTAAAGACGAGAGGCAGATGTAGGGTGTTTTTCGTCACCCCATTGAGATGGGAATACGCGCACGCTTGTCAGGCGTACTACAGATTCCCCCTGCCTAGGGTAGGCTGGGGTTTAATGATTGTGGGGATCCGAATCTCCGGCAGCCGCGGACTAAGCTGCCGTTAATTACCCCTCGCCTTTGGGGCGAGGGAACCTCCGATTAATGGGTTAAACTGGTCATGCGAACTCAATGTGCGGTGTGCGTGTGTTTTGTTTGAAAAAGGGGTTTTGGGTATATCGGGAGCCACGCAGAGTTTTTACGGGGGTCCCGCTACCCGGATAGCGGGCTGGGGGTCAAGGGGGCTAGCAGCCCCCTTGCGGGGTTCGGGGCAGCGCCCCGGCCCGAAAATTTTTTTGAGGGGGAGAGTGTGGCGGAGTATGTGTATGTGTACATTTGTATACATATGTATATATATACATGTATATATAAGTAAAGGGGAAAAAGACATCCAAAGGATGCGTGGGGCCAGCGCCTAGGCGCTTGAGCGCGAGCGCGCCACGTGGGCGCTTTGCGCTCGAGCGCAGAGTGCTGGAGCGCAACGCGCCACGTGTCGGCACGTAGGCGACTTGCGCTCGAGCGCTTGCGCTGGAGCGCAAGCGCGCCACGTGTCGGCACGAGGGCGACTTGCGCTTGAGCGCTTACGCTTGAGCGCTTACGCTTGAGCGCTTACGCTTGAGCGCAAGAGCGCCACGTGTCGGCACGAGGGCGACTTGCGCTCGTGCGCTTGCGCTGGAGCGCAAGCGCGCCACGTGTCGACACCAGGGCGACTTGCGCTCGGGCGCTTGCGCCGGAGCGCAAGAGCGCCACGTGTCGGCACGAGGGCGACTTGCGCTCGAGCGCTTGCGCTGGAGCGCAAGCGGGCCACGTGTCGGCACGTGGGCGCTCTGCGCTTGAGCGCCGGCGAGAAAAAGAGGCTTTTAGCCTAAAAAGATTTCTCTGATGAGAAATCAAAGAGGAGTTGGACTCCTGAGTGTTCTTCTTCTTCTTCTTCTTCTTTTTTTTGGGGGGGGGATTTAGTGAAAGATGTTCTTCTTCTTCCTCCTATCGCTTGGCCGGATCTTGAAGATCAAGAAGCAGGAGATTTTAAAAATCACTCCTTTTTTTAGATCTGATGGGAGATCTGAGTTCCCCTTTGTGGGTTTTGTGGTGGAAAACTACTTAGTTTTGGAAAAGAAAGAGTAAAACTCTTGATTTAAATTCAAGAGAAAATGAAAAGGTTTAGAACCTTGAAGATGGAAGAAAAGAGCTCAGCTCTAAGACTTTTTTTTTTTAGAGAGAAAAAGTTGTTGAGATATTTCACTATCTTTGCCTTTATAGGCTATACACTTTACACATAGCCCCTTGGGCTTCACAAAATGGCATTTTGCCTATTTCATGGCTCATGTGCCATTTCTTTTTGCACATAAGCCATGGGCTTTACAAAAATTTGGCTTTTATGCCCATTTTCTTACATTTATCCATAAAATAAAATAAAAGAAAATGCAACAAAATTATTTATTACAAAATTTTTATCTTGGCATGGGGGGAGGCCGGCCGCTTCATGTTCGGGCTCGACCCGGGCATGGGCCCACTGGGTCTGGGCTTGGGCCCACTTGGCTTGGGGTTGACTTGGATTTTGACTTGGTCAACCGGGGTGTAAATTTTTACCCCAACAAATTGCCCCCCATCAATAAATGCACACCACATATGTGGGTCGTGTGCATGAAATTGATGGATCTTCTTTCACGTGGAGGCGACTTGATTTGGTTCCCGCTTTTTGGGAAGCTGGCACTGCCCTTTTTACGACATGGACGGTCGTTGCTTGACATGTCTCCGGGACGGAGTGTCCGTGATAGACGTTTTCCCTGGCCCGGAGTTATCTGGTTCCCGCTTTGTAGGAATCCTGCGCTGCCCTTTTTGCGACTTGGACGGTCGGTGCTGCCCTTTTAGCGACTTGGACGGTCGTTGCTGCCCTTTTAGCGACTTGGACGGTCGGTACTGCCCTTTTAGCGACGTGGACGGTCGATGCTTCCCTTTTAGCGACGTGGACGGTCGGTGCTGCCCTTTTTGCGACTTGGACGGTCGATGCTGCCCTTTTAGCGACTTGGACGGTCGATGCTGCCCTTTTAGCGACGTGGACGGTCGATGCTGCCCTTTTAGCGACGTGGACGGTCGATGCTGCCATTTTAGCGACTTGGACGGTCGATGCTGCCCTTTTAGCGACGTGGACGGTCGGTGCTGCCCTTTTAGCGACGTGGACGGTCGGTGCTGCCCTTTTAGCGACGTGGACGGTCGGTTCTGCCCTTTTTGCGACATGGACGGTCGGTTCTGCCCTTTTAGCGACGTGGACGGTCGATGCTGCCCTTTTAGCGACGTGGACGGTCGATGCTTGATTTGACTTGCTCTGCTTCTTGCAATGCCAGGGGTAGACTTGACTTGCCGCGCTTCTTGCGGTGTCGGAGTGGAAGTTGACTTGTTGATTTTGATTTGGGTTGACATCAGCATCGCTATACTGGAATATGGTACCAGGAGCGAATCATCATCTGTCATGGAGAGGATTTTGGGATTTTGGTTTTTGTTTGGCATCTGCATTGCTGCACTGGAATAATGCCAGGTGCAACTCATCATTTGCCCCGAGAGAATTTGAGAATTGATGGCTTAGGAGGCAGGTTTAGATCCCTATCACCTAAGACTTTTCAATTTTATGGGCCGTGAGGGTCCCATAAAAGCATTTCTCCCTACGAGTCGAAAGGATCTCGTAGGCGTATTTTCTCCATAGGAGTCGTGGGGACTCCTAAGTGTGTTGCTCCTTTGTGAGTCGTAAGGATCTCACGCGGGAATTTCCTCCTCTCAAAGTCGAGAGGACTTTGAGAGTGCATTTCATCTTCTTTTCACGAGTTTGCGTCCTTTCAGGTTTTCACAAACTCGTCGGCAGTCCTGCTGTTTTTACTCACGGAGCCCTTTCGGGTTTTCCTCCGTGCCCATTTTGCTTGTGGACATACCTTTTTTTTTTTTTTCTTTTTTTATTTTTTTAGTGGGACTTTGAATGTGGTCTCACCGGTAGGACTTAGGAGAGATTGGGATTGTTTTACGCCCGTGGATTGTATACGGTTTTGCAGGATGTATGATCCAGACCGTAGGGCCAGAAAGATTTCAGGGATTTGTTGGCGTCTGCATCGCTGCACTGGAATGTGGTACCAGGAGCGACTCATCATTCGCCGTTGGGGTATGGGATTTGGAATTTGGTTGGCGTCTGCATCGCTGCACTGGAATATGGTACCAGGAGCGACTCATCATTCGCCATTTGGGGACTTGGAATTTGGATCTTGTTTGGCATCAGCATTGCTGCACTGGAATAATGCCAGGAGCAACTCATCATTTGCCTTGAGAGAACTTGGGATTTGGGTTTTTGGTCGGCATCAGCACCGCTAACACTGAAGCGAAATGCCAGGAGCGACTCATCATTTGCCGTTGCCCGTTGGGGAACGATGGCTTAGGAGATAGGTTTGGGTCCCTACCACCCAAGGCTTTTCAATTTTATGGGCCGTGAGGATCCCATAAAAGCATTTTCTCCCTACGAGTCGTAAGGATCCCGCAGGTGTATTTTCTCCTTAGGAATCGTGAGGATTCCTAAGTGTGTTGCTCCTTTGTGAGTCGTAAGGATCTCACGCAGGGGTTTTCTCCTCGCAAGGTCGAGAGGGCTTTGCGAGTGTATTTCATCTCTTTTCACGAGTTTGCGCCCTTTCGGGTTTTCACAGACTCGCCAGTAGTCCTGCTGTTTTTACTCACGGAGCCCTTTCGGGTTTTCATCCGTGCCCGTTTTGCTTGTGGACATACCGTTTTTTTTGTTTTTTTTTTCTCTTTTTTTTTGTTTTGTTTTTTTTTGCCGCTGGTGGGACTTTAAAAGTAGTCTTACCGGAAGGATTTGGGAGAAATAGGGGTCATTTACGTCCGTGGATTGTATACGGTTTTGCAGGATGTCTGATCCAGACCGTAGGGCCGATGTGCTCAATTCGCCTGCGACTTGGAGCATTCATGTGTAGTATTTCTTGAGATATCGGCCATTGATGGGTGGCATGGGCCTTTCTCCCTCGGCACTTATTAGTTGGTAGGATCCTCCGTCGAACACTTTCTCGATGACGTATGGTCCTTCCCAGTTCGGCTCGAATTTTCCCTTGGCATGTCGATTGGGGATGATCGGTCTTTTGAGGACCAACACCAATTCACCTTTCTTGAAAGCGCGGAGACGGGTTATCTTGTCATAGGCCCGTGACATTTGGGCTCGGTATAGCTCCAGATTTTGCTGCACCGCGAGCCTCTTTTCTTCGAGGGCATCGAGTTCTTCAAGTCGAAGGAGCACGTTTTCTTCCTCCGTCAACTCATGTTGGACGGCCATTCTTAAGCTTGGAACTTCAACTTCGAGGGGGAGGACCGCCTCCACTCCGAAGAGCAATGAGTATGGAGTGGACTGAGTTGGAGTACGGTGTGTGGTACGATATGCCCACAACGCCTCGTGAAGTTTGAGATTCCAGTCTCTCTTGTTGGCTGAAGCATTTTTTCTCAGGAGCTTGCATAGAGTCTTATTGAAGGCTTCGGCTAGCCCGTTAGCTCTTGGATTATAGATGGAGGAATATCTCCAGTCTATCTTGTGCTGAGTAGAGAACCTTGAGACATTGAAGCTCTTGAAAGAAGGCCCGTTGTCAGAAATGATTCTTCTTGGTGTACCGAAGCGGTATAGAATATTATGCTGGAAGAATGTCAGAATATCCTTTGTCTTAACTTCTTTTAGCGGGACAGCTTCAGCCCATCTGGAGAAGTAGTCTGTCGCGGCCAGTATAAACCGATGGCCTTTGGATGACGGAGGATCAATTGGGCCAACAATGTCGGTGCCCCAGACTTCGAAGGGCCACGACGCCACTGTAGGATGCAATGGATTGGGATGCTTGTGAATAAAATCACCGTGAATTTGGCAGATATAACATTTCTTTGCATGCTCTCCGCAATCCCGTATCATGGTGGGCCAGTAATACCCAAGCCGTTTGATTTGAAGTCGCATCTTGGGGCCAGATTGGTGAGCACCGCAAACGCCCGAGTGGACATCTTTCATGACCTTTTGGGCTTCGGCCAATGACAGACACCTGAGCCATAGTTGGTCGTATGACCTGCGGTATAACGTGTCATTTACAAACACGTATCGGAGAGCTCTTTTCTTCAGCTGAATCCTCGCAGATTTTTCTTCGGGCAGCTTGTCGTATCGGAGGTACTCTATGAAGGGTTCTCTCCAATCGGGCTCGTCTTGGATGATCGAAGCTTCTTCCGCAGGACTGCTCTTCTGTTCCGCGCTTTCCTCTTCTCGTAGAGAGACTGGAGGTAGAATTTGTCGGCTCCTGACTGTGATCAGAATTTCGTCCATGTCAGGATCAGCCAGCTCCTTGGCTAGGCGAGCGAGTATATCGGCTTTTCCGTTCAATGCTCTAGGGACTCTTGTTAGTTCGATATGAGTGAACCGTTTCATGAGTTCCACCACCCGGCTTCTGTACCGAGCCAACTCGGGTTTGTATATCTTATAGTCGCCGCTTACTTGGTTGACGACAAGCTGGGAATCACCGTAAACCCGTAGCCGAAGGATTTCCATTTCTATGGCGAGCTCCAAACCAGCTATCAGAGCTTCATACTCGGCCTCATTGTTTGTGCGAGGCTCGGTGAGAGCAAAAGAACGCCGTAGGGTTCCCATTGATGGTGTGATAAACACCAATCCTATCCCTGCTTTTATCTCCGGGACGCTTGATTTACTGGAGGTTCTTATCGATGAGGCCCCATCGAAGTAGAGCTCCCAACATGGCTCGTCATTCTCGAGATGCAGCACTTGTTCGTCGGGTAACTCACAATTTAGTGGCGACCCTTCTGGTATGGGATGAGCAGCGAGAAAGTCTGCAAGAGCTTGCCCTTTTACTGCTTTCTGAGGAGTGTAAACTATGTCAAATTCAAGTAGCATGACAGCCCATCTTGCCATTCTGCCGGCTAGGCTTGCTTTGGTCATCAAGTGTTTGAGCGGGTCGACCTTGGAGATCAGCATAACCCGATGAGCGAGCAGATAGTGCCTCAGCTTCTTCACAGTAAATATCAGAGCCAGGCATTGCTTTTCGATTGGGGAGTAGTTGTGTTCCGCCCCGACTAGAGTTCGACTAAGGTAGTAGAGGGCATTTTCCTTTCCCTCCTCGTTATTCTGGGCAAGGAGCGCACCGAGTGACTCATCTAGTGCGGCAGTGTAGAGAATCAGCGGTTTATTTGGAATAGGAGCGGCCAGCACTGGAGGGTGCAACAAGTATTGTTTGATGCTTTCGAACGCTGCTTGACATTCGGCATCCCAGATAAAAGGAGCTCCTTTCTTCATGAGCTTTGAGAAGGGCCTACATCTCCCCGATAAATTTGAGATAAACCTCCGTATATAAGTAAGCTTGCCTTGAAAAGATCTTAGCTGCGTCAGACTCTTCGGAGGGGGCATCTCCATGATGGCCTTTATCTTCGACGGGTCAACTTCGATCCCTCGATGTCGGACTATGAAGCCCAGGAATTTTCCCGATGACACGCCAAAAGTGCACTTCAGAGGATTCATCTTCAGATCGTATTCCCTCAGTCTGGTGAGAACGGTCCTAAGATCTTGGATATGATCGGCCCTGGTTTTAGTCTTGACGACCAGATCATCGACATAACATTCGACGACTTTATGGATCAGGTCATCAAAGATATTGGTCATTGCCCTTTGATATGTAGCACCTGCGTTCTTCAGTCCGAATGGCATTACCTTGTAGCAATATATTCCGATCGGGGTTCGAAATGCTGTGTGCTTCTCATCCTCAGGCGACACCTTGATCTGATTATATCCAGACGAGCCGTCCATAAAGGTGAACAGTTCGTAATTTGAGGTGTCATCGACCATCATTTCCATGACCGGTAGCGGGAAGTCATCTTTAGGACATGCCTTATTGAGGTCCCTGAAATCGACACAGACTCGGATCTGCCCATTTTTCTTCTTCACTGGGACTATGCATGCGATCCAGTCTGCATATTTCTCTTCCCTGATGAAGCCGGCATCGATGAGCTTCTTGGTTTCCTCGATGACCTTTTCTTCCAACTCCCTTCTCATTCTTCGAGGAGCTTGTTTGACTGGCTTAGCATCAGGAGATATAGCCAGCTTATGTACGGCTACCTCAGGGGAAAGGCCGGGCATTTCTTTGTACGTCCACGCGAAGTAGTCGACAAACTCACGCAGTAGGGCAATTATCTGCTCTTTCATTTCCTCCGACAAGAGTGAGCTGATGTAGGTCGGCCTTGGATTATCGGGCGTTCCTAAGTCAATCTCGGTTAGCGCATCAAAGGTTGCTTGTCCGCCATCTTCGAGCTCTTGAGGAGCTTCTTCTGGCTCAGCTATCTCGTCATCATCATTTGATCTTTCGCTGGCCTCACCAACATGGATCATGTAGCACGCTTTGGAATGAGGTTGAATGTAGCCTATGCCCCGTCTATCTGGAATTCGTCCATCGATGAGTGCTCGGACCTGGGGCGGATACCATAGCCCTTCGTAAAACTTTGCTTCGGACTCCGTTTGATATAACCGGCATCCGCACTTCTTAAAGTATTCCCGCATCTCGGGCGCATAGTATCTGGGATTGAGGACGGCTCTTATGCCTCTCTCATAGGGAAGGCACGGGACAGAAAGATCGTCCGGGTGCACAACGGGGTTTGACCTGTAAAACAGGATGCCCTTCTGTCCATTTTTCCTCCCGGGCACGTAGAAAGTTTTCAGCTGGTCCACGGTAGAGATTGACAATGCGTCGAGCTCTTTGCACATATGTTCCGGCACCCTTGTGATGGCTAGGGACCCTTCTGCGACTTCGAAGGTCTCTCGTAGTTTCGCTTGCTGCATGGGGGGCCGATCTGCACAGTTGTTGCACGGCAGGTCCTCTTCTTCTGACTCTTCAGTGTCACTGCCAAGATGAGGGCGGACTTTGCTGCTAGACGGGCCTTCAGTAACAGATTCGTCCGTATCGCTGCCGAAACGAGGGCGAGTTTTACGGAAGGACGGGCTTCCAGCATCGGACTCATCAGTGTCGCTGCCGAAATGCGGGCACACTTGGGTATTTTTGCTTTTGAAAGTGACAGCCGGCGCAGATTTGCTTTTGAGTCTTGGGGCCGTTCTATCCTCAGTCAGTTGTGGCTTAGCATTTTGGTGGTTCGTAAAGTACCGAGAATCTTCATATCGGACTTCATGCACACCGAACGGCTGGATGTCTCCGTCAATGCGTCTTTCTTCGCCATTTTTAGTATACTTCATGCATTGATGGAGAGTTGACGGAATGATGCCGTAATCGTGGAGCCACGGCCGCCCCAAGAGAATCTTATAAGATGTGTTGGCGTCGATCACGTATATCTTAGCTTCAGTTTGCAGATCCCCAAATTTGATTGGCAAAGCTATAGACCCCAGAACTTGCTGGCAATTTTGGTTGAAGCCTTGAATGACAATCCTTTCCCTTGACAGGTGTCGGACGTCCATTGACAAACTCTTCAGAGTTCGCAAGTTCATGATGTTCACTGAGGACCCCGGATCAATCAATATGCGATTAATTCGATCTCCGTCGCTGTACCCGGTCACGTAAAGCGGCCGGTTATGCTCAGCCGTTCCCAGTAGCAAGTCTTCATCCTTAAATGTGACTGCGGCGGCATGCAAAGCGTGCTGGGCTTCTTTCATATTAATTTCCGCAAAGTGAGCCTGATACCGCTCGGGGTTTTGTAGAGCGTGAATGAGAACATCTCTAAGCTCCTTAGATAGGACCAAGGCGTCGTAGATGCTCAGGAGAGACGGAAGCTTCCGGAGATGCGCCAAGACATTATAGTCCACCGAGGAAGGACTTATGTTTTCATCGGCCGGTTCTCTGCCATCTTCTTCATTAGCGACATGTTTTTCCTTCCCTTTTGGGGCGTTGCCCTGATTTTGCGGTAGAGCCCTGCCACTTCTGAGCTGGATTTGATTGGCCTTCGTGGAGAGCTCCTCGTCCTCTTCGGGAAAACAGAGATCATCCTCGGAGTCGCTGCCAAGATGGATGGCGTAGCAGGTCACTACTGGGATCTCTTCATTGGAGTCTTCTTCTAACTCCTCCAGAATTTCAGCCGCTTGTACAGGGAAGAACTCCTTCAATTGAATCAATGTTCTTTCCCTTTGTTCATATTCTTCGAGGGAATCGATATATTTTTGAATGGTCGATCTCTCTGCAGACTCCTTTTCGCGCCGAGCTGCACTTTTCTTCTTCTTGAGCTTCTTGGATTTTGAGCCTGATGGAGCCGCATTGGCAGCTGGATTGGTAGGCTTCTTCTGTCCTTCCCATTCTGTCCTGGGTTCTTTCCGAAGTAGCTTTATCATCTTCTTCGTCTTATTAGATATGTGCGTACTCCACGGAGGCCGCGACGAGTCCGTTTCATTTCTCAGGGCAGCGGGTTCAGCTGTCTGCTCCCAGAAGGCTTCAACTTCTGTCTGTATAAAGTTGGCGGTTGCAACTTGATTGTTCACCAACACGCTTTTGGACAGCTCGATCTCTCCAGCCTTGTACTGCTTCTCGACCCAGTCTTTGAAGATATAGCAATCCTCGATCGCATGGCTCACTACTCGGTGGTACGGGCAATACAGAGGATTGTCGGTCATTTTTGCTTCTTGGGGTCTTTTCGACTCCGGCAATTGTAGGCCGTTGTTCAAGGCATCTTTAAATATCTTACGGACCTTGTCCCTTCTGAAAGAGTAAACCTTGTTCTTCTTCTCTTCTAGGGAAGGCCCATCTCCTCCCAGCAATGGCTTTCGAGACCGGTTGGTTTTGGATTCGCCCGCCCTTCGCTTTTCTTCATTGTCGGAGGCATTGAAGACATTGGTACTGCTGGAACTCCCGCTTCTACGGTTGTCGTCCCGCTTGCTTTTCCAGGTTTTGTCTCTCTGAGTGTCCGGCGGGGACTCTTGCTTTGAGCGTTCCAGCATTTGGACTTTCTTGGTTAGCTCCTGAAATGTCTTGAGGCCCGCTGTACACAAGAATGGGACCATCCAATTGCTGAGGTTCCCAATGAAAAGGCTGACGGACTGGTCCTGCTCCAGCGGCGGTTCGCACTTAACTGTGAGATTACGCCACCGGGAGATAAAGTCGGTGTTGTTTTCATTCTTCCCCGGCTTGGTCCTCACAAGATCGGCTATGGAGATTTTATCACTGACACTCATGAACCTTTGCCGAAACAGGGACTCCATTTGGGCAAAGGTAATGACGGACCCGTCCGGTATACTCGCATACCAGTCGAAGGCGACGCCGGTCAGGCTGTTGACAAACTGACGAAGAAGGAGCGCGTCATTGCCCCCTGTATTTCCGCACGATGCTTTGAAGTGGGCGACGTGCTGATTTGCATTCCCCGTTCCATCAAATCTTCCGAACTTAGGAATGACGTAGCCGCTTGGGAACTCAATCAGATCGTACTGCGCGGGGTATGGCCGCCCACTACTGCCGATTTCTTTCTGAGCTTCAGCTTCGGCCACCAATGTTTTAACCTTGCTGGTGACCAAATCCATTATCCGATCCTGTGTTAACGGGATAGTGCTATCTGGGGCCAAGGCGTCCCCAGAAGCGGAGTGTGGCCGGCTTTCATGTGGCTCGACCAGTCTTGGACCCGAAGGAACAGGCATTGGCTGCCTCGGATTGTCCTCACCCGGCTGATTAGTAGCGGCTTGCGCTTGATTAGGAGGCGCTCGAGCAATTTGAGCCGTAAGCTGCATCACCACATTCGTTAAGTCGTCAATCTTCGAATAGAGCTTGGCCATCTCTTTATCTTTGCTCCTGAGCTGTTTTCGAAGCTCTTGAAGCAGCTCTTGCTCCGCAGTCCTGGGGCGGAAAGTCGGTTCTTCCTCGCTGTCCGAGCTTGACTCTGCATGGACCGAGGGGTCTTTCTGCCTATCATCCTCATCGAGAGGGTTTTCTTCATCCAGCGAGGGCGGCTGTTCTTGGGCGGCAGCAACCACATTCAGGCTAGATTGGGCTTGGGATGTGGTGGCCCCGTCCTTGCTTTTGCTGCGAAGGTTGTCGCTAGGGCTCCCGCCCGCCATATAGACCGTATGGATGGTATATCCGGACGTCTTTCTATCATTGGCAGCTGATTTCATGGGTCGCTGTCTTGACCCCCTTGTTTCGGTAGCTGGTAGTCGATTGAAGGCGGCTGGCCTAACCAGGTTCTTAAATGGTGCTGGCGCATCTTTTCTGGGTTTGCCCCGTTGCTTTCGTGCGGCACAGAGCGCTTGATAGACTCTTGAAGAGATAGTGTCGTACTTTTTCTGTTGAGGCGGGGACACGTCTCTTTGTGGCACTGTTCGGACCGCTGTCTTCTTGATTCGGGCGGTCATGGCGTTTTTCTGAACCCACTTCAGAGGCTCGAAGGAATTGCTGATTCTTACGTCCGGCTCAGCCGTCGTCGCGGGGAAACCCTGCACTTGGAACTTCACATGATTCCATTTGGCCGAAGCCTTGGCCCTTTTGCTGGCTCGATACCTGAGCCGCTTCTGCCTTAACTTTTCTGTTCTAAGCACCTGGCAGACTTCAGCTCTTTGGGAAGACGCCGCAGACCGGGCGACGGAGGGCTTTGGAGATACGCTCGATTGTGCGTTTGTTGGAGTCATCGCTTGAGCTCGTCCGCGACATTTGTTGTTGCCCTTCGCACCGGAAGTCTTGCCCCCAGCTAGAGCGTCAGGGAATCGTTCAGACACCATCTTAAGTTTCGGTTGTGGTGCCTTAGCAATCACAACATTCGGCCTCTTGCCCCTTGGGACCGGCTTGACCACCTGTTCCGCCGGGATTTCCGCCAGATGAGCGCTTCCAGCAGGGTAGATGATGACGGAGCCAAACTGGCGGGGCGGTTCCTCCCACTGTCGACTGAGCCTTGCAGGGAGAACCACACGAGCGTTGATCTTGACCACGTATGGAATCGGGGTCACGTTGGAAGCTGAATTCATCTGGAGAGACATTGTCGTCGAAGGTTGATTGCTGCATAGAAAAGAAAATATCATTTCAGTATAGACAATAGATATGTATATTAATTGAGTTCGCATGAACGTTTAACCCGAAATATGGGAGGAGAGATTGGTCCCACCGGACGTGCCAGAATCTGTAGGGTGTTTTTCGTCACCCCATTGAGATGGGAATACGCGCACGCTTGTCAGGCGTACTACAGATTCCCCCTGCCTAGGGTAGGGTGGGGTTTAATGATTGTGGGGATCCGAATCTCCGGCAGTCGCGGACTAAGCTGCCGTTAATTACCCCTCGCCTTTGGGGCGAGGGAACCTCCGATTAATGGGTTAAACTGGTCATGCGAACTCAATGTGCGGTGTGCGTGTGTTTTGTTTGAAAAGGGGGTTTTGGGTATATCGGGAGCCACGCAGAGTTTTTACGGGGGTCCCGCTACCCGGATAGCGGGCTGGGGGTCAAGGGGGCTAGCAGCCCCCTTGCGGGGTTCGGGGCAGCGCCCCGGCCCGAAAATTTTTTTGAGGGGGAGAGTGTGGCGGAGTATGTGTATGTGTACATTTGTATACATATGTATATATATACATGTATATATAAGTAAAGGGGAAAAAGACATCCAAAGGATGCGTGGGGCCAGCGCCTAGGCGCTTGAGCGCGAGCGCGCCACGTGGGCGCTTTGCGCTCGAGCGCAGAGTGCTGGAGCGCAACGCGCCACGTGTCGGCACGTAGGCGACTTGCGCTCGAGCGCTTGCGCTGGAGCGCAAGCGCGCCACGTGTCGGCACGAGGGCGACTTGCGCTCGAGCGCTTACGCTTGAGCGCAAGAGCGCCACGTGTCGGCACGAGGGCGACTTGCGCTCGTGCGCTTGCGCTGGAGCGCAAGCGCGCCACGTGTCGACACCAGGGCGACTTGCGCTCGGGCGCTTGCGCTGAAGCGCAAGAGCGCCACGTGTCGGCACGAGGGCGACTTGCGCTCGAGCGCTTGCGCTGGAGCGCAAGCGGGCCACGTGTCGGCACGTGGGCGCTCTGCGCTTGAGCGCCGGCGAGAAAAAGAGGCTTTTAGCCTAAAAAGATTTCTCTGATGAGAAATCAAAGAGGAGTTGGACTCCTGAGTGTTCTTCTTCTTCTTCTTCTTCTTCTTTTTTTTGGGGGGGGGATTTAGTGAAAGATGTTCTTCTTCTTCCTCCTATCGCTTGGCCGGATCTTGAAGATCAAGAAGCAGGAGATTTTAAAAATCACTCCTTTTTTTAGATCTGATGGGAGATCTGAGTTCCCCTTTGTGGGTTTTGTGGTGGAAAACTACTTAGTTTTGGAAAAGAAAGAGTAAAACTCTTGATTTAAATTCAAGAGAAAATGAAAAGGTTTAGAACCTTGAAGATGGAAGAAAAGAGCTCAGCTCTAAGACTTTTTTTTTTAGAGAGAAAAAGTTGTTGAGATATTTCACTATCTTTGCCTTTATAGGTTATACACTTTACACATAGCCCCTTGGGCTTCACAAAATGGCATTTTGCCTATTTCATGGCTCATGTGCCATTTCTTTTTGCACATAAGCCATGGGCTTTACAAAAATTTGGCTTTTATGCCCATTTTCTTACATTTATCCATAAAATAAAATAAAAGAAAATGCAACAAAATTATTTATTACAAAATTTTTATCTTGGCATGGGGGGAGGCCGGCCGCTTCATGTTCGGGCTCGACCCGGGCATGGGCCCACTGGGTCTGGGCTTGGGCCCACTTGGCTTGGGGTTGACTTGGATTTTGACTTGGTCAACCGGGGTGTAAATTTTTACCCCAACAGCAGACCTCAATCTGCCGGGATGAAATGCCCTGCCACTCAGATGGAAGGAGGAGCCTCTTCAAGGCCACTATTTGTGCCAAGGAGACCGGGAGTACCGAACAACCGGCCCAACCCAGCCTTTTGTACCTACTGCAGGAAGGATGGACATTTGGCGAGAGACCGCCAACGTGCAAATCACCTTTGCTTAGTCTTCGGCTCAGCTACTTATGACATCGGGTCTTGTCCTCAGAGACATAACCCAAACACTGCACCCAGACTAGCAATCACTTACCAGCAACGCCCAGCTATCCAGGCACCTGCTCCATGACTCGCACTACCTGCCCCACCTCTTCGTGGACCGACTGCACCTCCTCCTCCTCAATGTAACGTACCTCAAGGACAATGGAACGGACAGAGGAATGCTCCTCCAGCAAGGAGTAATGTGCCGAGGTGACGGGCTTTCACAATGACTGTGGAAGAGGCTGAAGCTACCGGCCAAGTCATTACTGGTAACACTTCCCCATCAAGACTTATTTTCCATCTATACATACCTATATACATTTCCCTTATACCTAAAACATATCCCACATAACTTAGGTACAATCTTAGTAGCCTCACTTCCTGCACTCGCACTCTTCGATACTGAAGCATCTCATTGCTTTATGTTGCAGCGGTTAGTCCAAACTCATGCGATTCCAGTCAAACTCCTCGTATCCAGCTAGAATGTCAGTTCAGGGAACGACGTTCTAAAGGCAATAATGGGATACGACCTGTGTCCAGTAGTCGTCTGCAGCAGAGAATTCTATGCTGACTTCAAGCTGCTGGACATACCGAACTTCGGCGTCATCTTGGGTATGGATTCATTCGGAGCATTCTATGCTATCATTGACTGTCGTCAAAGGAGGGTAGTATTCAAGATTCCGGAGCATCCGGTCTTCTATTTCAAAAGTGGATACCGTACCCTGGAGCCAATTACATACAAGGCGAAACCAATGAAGGCAGTGATTACGGCAATTCAAGCGGAGGAAGAATCAAAGCCAGAAGTAGTTCGAGAGTTCGACGATGTGTTTCCTGAAGGCATATCAGGTTTTCCTCCCAATCGAGCTCTTGAATTCAGCATTGATTTAGTAGGAGCACAACCGATGATTAAAGCACCGTATCGGTTAAGTCCGGAACGTTTGAAGGAAGTACGAACTCAATTGGACGAATTATTGGTGAATGGATGGTAAATCCCCTCATCCTCTACACAACAGCCCTTGAAGGTTCTCTAGGCGCGCTATAGGCACAGGAGAACGATCAGGGAAAGGAAAGAGCTCTCTACTATTTGAGTCGAGTTCTCCTGGGGGCAGAAAACAACTACTCCCCCATCGAAAAGCATTGCCTGACACTGATCTTCGCGATAACGAAGTTTCAACATTATGCTTTGGCACATGAGGTCCATCTCATATCAAACGTGGATCCTCTCAAATATTTGATGTCAAGAGCCATAATAACAGGAAGGCTTGCCAAATGGGCCCTCCTCTTGATGGAGTTCTCGATAATCTATCGACCCCTCAGGGCAGTGAAGGGCCAGGCCATCGCCGACTTCCTCGCTGAACATCCAATACCAGCCGACTCTCCCTTAAATTGCGAATTACCGGACGAACACGCGTTCGACACAAAGGGCGAAGAAAACGACTCTTGATGGGAACTTTACTTTGATGGGGCATCTTCCATGAAGAAGCGAAAGCACAACGCCCCCATAATCAAAGCCGGGGTGGGCCTTATCTTCGTGACTCCGCAAGGAGAGATAATGCGTTTCGCCCTTTCATTAACAGAGCCGAGAACAAATAATGAGGCTGAGTACGAAGCTTTGATAGCATGTCTTGAGATTGCTATCGACATGGGAATCGAAAACCTCCTCATATATGGAGATTCCCAGCTAGTCGTTAGCCAAGTAAATGGAGACTATTAGACATGCAAACCAGAGTTGGTGAAATGTGGTGAGAGAGTGCAGCAATTGTTGACACAAATCCCCTCTTACGTTCTGGAAAGCATTCCGCGTGCAAAGAATAGCAAGGCGGATGCATTATCCAAACTTGCTAAAGAACTGGCCGACGAAAACCTCAATGACGTAAGAATCATTATGCAAAGCCGTCGGATTCTCGCACCAGCAGAAATATCTCCAGAGTCGTCTGAAATAAAGGAAGTGACTGAACAAGCAGTCTTCCAAATAGAGGATGAAGAAAAGGCTAAGGATTAGAAAGAAGTATTCATAGACTAGTTCAAATCCCATCGAACGCCCGAAGATGCGTCATCATGACATCAGCTCATGAAACGAGCTTTGTCTTTCGCCTTTGTCAATGATACTCTATATAAAAGATCATTTGACCGCCTATAGTTGAGACGCTTGGGACCAGAAGAAGCAAGGAGAGTCGTCCAAGAAACTCACGACGGACTCTGCGGTTCTCATCAAACCGGACCAAAGATGAAGTTGAAGATCAAGAGAATGGGTTACTATTGGCCCACGATGATTCAGGACTGTCTCGAATATGCGAAGCAGTGTCACTCGTGCCAAATTCATGGGGACTTCATCCACTAGCATCCAAATCCGCTATACCCAATATTGGCTAGCTGGCCGTTTGAAATGTGTGGAACCGATATAATCAGGCTTATCGAACCAGCATCATCCGAAGGACATCGGTTCATATTGGCAACAACCGATTACTTCTCTAAGTGGGCAGTAGCAGTGCCACTAAGGGATGTGAAGACGGAGAACATCCTCCATTTCTTCAGGACACATGTCATCTACCGGTTCGGCACTCCGCGACAAATCATCTCGGATAATGGGCCGGCCTACAGGAGCTATAAGATCAGCCGCTTCGCACAGCAACATAATATAGACTGGAGATACTCTTCAGTTTATAATCCCCAAGCTAATGGTCTAGCTGAGGCTTTCAACAAGACCTTGATGAAGATCATAAAGAAAACGGTGTCCAGAAATAAAAAGGACAGGCATGAGAGACTGCATGAGGCTCTCAGGGCGTATCAAACCACATTCAAAATGGCCACGAATACAATGCCATTCGCGTTGGTATTCGGCACGGAAGCAGTACTTTCCTTAGAGATAGAGCTACCCTCTCTACGAGTAGCAGTTCGATACGAGGTGACGGATGAAGAAAATACCCATCTTCGGCTTGAGGAACTTGATGCCCTCGATGAAACTCGTCTCATAGCGCAGCAAAAATTAGAAGCTTACAAAGCAAGGATGACGCACTCATATGAAAGACTAACTAGGCCAAGAACGTTCCGCCAAGGCGAACTCGTGGTAGTTGTCAAAAGACCTATAATCCCCAACCGTGCAAAGCGGGGGAAATTCGAGCCAAACTATGAAGTTTCGTACATCATAGATAAGGTCTACCAAGGTGGGGCCTACTTGCTCATGGATATGCATGGCGAAAGACCCTTCCGGCCAATAAACGACCGGTTCCTTAAGAAATACTATGCTTAACAAGTCACGGCTCATGTTAATGATAGATGATGACGTTCATTTCCGCTCGCTGTCTTCTTGAGTCCAATTTCAGTGGATAAGATGGCTGTGCTCCAGCTCACTCAAGAATGGGACGGCAGTGGTCCGCCGGTAAGCTCGTTCTGATCACCTAGATGGACAACCAACCAGTCAACCTCGATTCCCTCTATAAGTAGTATCCGGCAAAACTTCACCCCGAAGCTAGCCCTGGACCGAGATGTTCCTAAACTAACAATAGACCGAGATGTCCCTAAACTAACAATGGACCGCAATGTCCTTAAACTAAATACGTCGCCTCAAACACGGCGATAGTGGAATTCATGTCTACAGGTCCCAGCGGCAAAGACTGCAACTCAAATCCCGTTGGTTGCATAACTACCCCGGTGACGAAGTCCTCCATAAGTTCCATTGGCGAACAGAGGGATAAAAAAAAAAAAATGGTCCGTCCACAAGCGAAATGGGCATGGATGAAAACCCAAAACGGCTCCGTGAGTATAAACAGCAGGGCTACCGGCGAGTTTGTGAAAACCCGAAAGGGCGCAATCTCATTAAAATAAAAACACCTGCAAGGTCCTCTCGACCTTGTGAGGAGAAAACACCTGCGTGAGATCCTTACGACTCACAAGAGAGCAACACACTTAGGGATACCCACGATTCCTAAGAAAAAATTACACTTACGAGATCCTCACGACTCGTAAGGAGAATTTCCCGCTATGTGACCCTTACGGCTCATAGGATTCAAAGGCCTTAAGATACAGGGACCTGAACCTGTTTTTAAGCCATCACACTCCACAAGTTGCCCTACAGGCGGTTAATATTGGCTCTTATATACAATCCACGGGCACAAATAAACGATTTCCCCCACCAAGTTCCACCAATGACGAGGAATGTGCTCATGTGGTGAACGACACTTATAAGTCCTCTCGACTTACAAGGAGAAATTACTCTTATGAGATCCTTACGACTTATAAGAGAGAACACCACTTAGAAGTCCTCACGACCTCTAAGTAGAACATACACCTACGAGATCCTCACGACTCGTAGGGAGAAATACCTTTATGAGACCCCTACGGCTCGTGAAGTCAAAAGTCTTAGTCGACAGGATCCTAACCCTGTTTGCTAAGCTACCTTTGTTCAAATCGACAAAGGCAAATGATGATTTGTTCCTGGCAATATCTCAGTCGCAGCGGTGCCGATGCCAAAATTGGTATCAGATCCAAGTTCCATACTCGCAATAAAAATCAGCAAGCAAAAATATGCATATAAAAATAGCCGAAATGATGGGGCAACTCGCAATAAAATCAGCGAGCAAAAAATATGCATATAAAACAGCCGAAATGTTTGGACAACTCGCAATAAAAAGCAGCGGGTAAAAAAGAAAAAAAAATAGCCGAAATGATTGAGCACCGCGATAAAAAGCCGAAATGATTGGGCAATCGCGACTTTCACGATATAAAAAGCTTAAATGATAGAGCATCGTGAAAAGAAATAAAAAGAAATGAATGAAAATGAAACTTCTGCCCTGCAGGTGAGTCCACATCGACCCCTGTATACAATCCATGGGCACAAACGAAAAGGGAACCACATTTTCCCACCAAGCTCTATCAAAGGGAGAGTCAGATCTCGACGGCAACATCTGCAGCCTAGAAGATCAACACGGCGTTCCTTATCACTCCAGCAGGATGCAGATGCGATGTCAACAACTGACCCCAAGGTCAAAACCTCAGAGTCATGGCAAAGTCTATAGTTCCAAATCTCGACAGTTCACAGACAGCTTAGAGATCAACAACGGCGTTTTTTCTCACTCCAACAGGATGCAGATGCGACGTTAACAAAACGAAGTCATGGCAAAGTCCTTAGTTTTAAATCTCGACGGTTCACAGACAGCCTAGAGATCAACAACGGCGTTTCTTCTCACTCCAACAGGATGCAGACGCGACGTCAAAAAAACGGAGCCATGGCAAAGTCCCTAGTTCCAAATCTCGACAGTTCACAGACAGCCTAGAGATTAACAACAACGTTTTTTCTCACTGCAACAGGATGCAGACACGACGTCAACAAAACGGAGCCATGGCAAAGTCCCTAGTTCCAAATCTCGACGGTTCACAGACAGTCTAGAAATCAACAACGGCGTTTCTTCTCACTCCAGCAGAATGCATACACAACGTCAATAAATCGGAGCCATAACAAAGTCCCTAGTTCCAAGCCTCGATGGTTCACAGACAACCTAGAGACAAACTCGACATTCGTCTAGTTACAGCAGACGTGATGCCAGCAAACGAAGCAAAGGAAAATCCCTAGCTTCTGGGTCTTGACGGCAACTCAAATAAATCATGAAAGACTATCGGAGATCATCCCACACCAGCGCGGAGTGGTTATGACTCATCGGGGCTCCCAATTGAGCCTAACCTCAAGTAAAAAGTGGCATGGAAAATCCCTTACGCTTGCTCTTCCGACGGTAATATGACCTGGGAGATTACTTGAAGACGTCTTATCCAGCCCCCGAAGGGATCAGAGACACGACAGTCGAGGGGCTACTTGAACAGCAAGACTGCATATCGGGGAATACATCATCCAACGCGACGGTACGACGGACAAAACCGTAGTACCACAGACCCTAACGGACCTCTGTCGTAAAGAACAGTGGTTAACTGTGATGTTAGGACAGGTTTGCCTACAAGCCCAAGGGAGGTAAACTAAACAATCTCCAAAATGAGCTCATAAACTCCAAACTCTGCAATGAGTATATAAACTACTTTATACCTAGTCAAGACAGCAAAAGAAAGAAATGCTAGTATGAAATAAAAATATGTCTTTTATTCATGAATTCAAGTGAATACAAGATACATTTCATAGAGGAAGAAAAAATGAATACATGTTATTCATGAATCACAAGTTTACAACCGGTACAAGAAAAGAGGTAAAATGACAGTTATTAAGGAAGAGGCGTCTTCAACAAATTGACAAGCCACTCGCGTGCCCCTCTCAATCCTTTCTTGTGGTCAGCTACAATGGCCAACTCTCCTTCAATTTGAGTCCGTTGCTGCAAACAAGATGAAAGCTTTTCATCAATTTCTAGCATGGCAGCTTCGCAGTCCTACGTGACCCGCTCGGTGAAGTCAAGCGTCCGCCTTAGCGTCAACCCGTCCGAAATACATCGCTGGAGGTTGTCGAAAATAGATTTTAACTGTACAACATTCGCTTCAACCTGGGCGTGCAACCGGACGGATTCACTGGAGGCCCCCTTATGTTCCTTTCGTCTCAGGGCCGCATTTTGTTCAAAACGGCGAATGAAAGGAGCACTATGCTCCATCCACGCAGCCCGCTGAGAGTTCGAAGCCAACACCTCAGGAGCGAGACGCTTAAGCTCAATCTCGTGCAGGCAAGCCTCGATCTTCCTGCAATAATCAACCTAAGAACTGACGAGATCTTCATTATGGAAGTTCACGAGTGTCGCTAGCATTGGATTGACTTCGACGGCAAAATCCGTAGCAGAAGTGAGGGCCTCAGCATTGAGATTTTCGATAAACTCGCTTAACGTTCGCCGGCTATTCACAGTGCCCCTGGAGGATGTACGTTTAGCGAAGGGCCTCGCGGGCATTGGAATGCGAGACTCAAAAGGAGTTGGAGCCAGTGTGATCGCTGCAAAATGAATTACGGTCAAATTTCTACTCGGGAGACAAAGAAAACACCTGAGGGATGGAATCTATCGTACCGGCTGTGGCAGGCGGCAGAATAGGGAGTACCGGAGGAGCGGCTATTCTTTCGCTTCTTCCTCCGACCTGTGATACTGTGGTCAATAGAAGGAAGGCTTAGCAACAATAAGTCTACTCATAAAAAAGAGGGGGAGAAACATTAGGAGAAGAATATACTGACCAATACCAGAAGGTGCAACGATTTCCGACTGAAAGGAAAAGTGTGGGTTTAACACCTGGTACAAATGGTCGAAAAGTACTCCTGCAGAGTTGCGACAATATATAGTCAATAAAAGGAGGAATGTATCTACAGTGAAAAAAATAAGTGAGAAACCCATACCTTCCAATATTTGAGGAGGAGCAGAAAAAAGCGAAGGGACAACGACCGTCAAAATAGCGGCCGATGACACTTCTTCAGCCGGCACAACTTCAGGGTTTACCATGCCTATGCTCAAAACAAACGAAATATCATTAGAGGGGCTTGACAGGATTGAAAAACTCAAAAAACAACAACCTAAGGACTACCTGATAAATCAGGGACCGAAACCGCGCCGGAAGCGTCACCAAGTGTAACGGCTTCCTCTCTCTCTCTCGAGGGAATAGATTCTGCACCCATAGTTTCATCCCCTGACTCGACGAGGGCCGTCGTAATGCTTGCGACACCCACCGATACCAAGGAGCCACAAGGAGAAAGAGAAGCAGTCTGGACAGTCCCAGATTCCCGAGAAAGAGTGGCCATTTTGGGCTCTGTAATCATCGGCGTTTCACCTGCCATACCATCGTCAGGACTCGGCCCTGCTTAAAAAGAAATACGTATGTCAGAATTCTAGGATCAAATTCGAATAAAGGACTAGGCGTTACGTTACCTTGAAGTAGCTTTCCAATTTCTTCTCAAGCTGCAGGTGCAACCTGGTTATGGGCGGTAGACAGGGCGGAAGGAACATCCGCCAAAGGAAGGTCAGCAGGCGGAATACTACTTGAGCCTGCACCTGCGGCCAAAACAGCATCCCATTTCCTTTCCGCATGCTTCTCGCGCTTCCTTTCAGTCCGAGCAGTGAGAACTAACCTCCTTAAGACCTCCGACAGGGGGATGTCATCGTCCTAACCGAGCTTTGTCACCGGAGCCGCCACGGCGTCCATCATCGGCTGCTTCAACAACGCCTCCTGTGGTAACTTTGGGGTGGCCATGACCGTAGTAGCTGGCTCTAGAAGCCTTGCTGCATCGCCACTTGGGATTGGTACTGCACTTGGAATGACCTGAGTTACGATAGTTCCTGCAGTGGGAGGAAGAGAAGCGTCAGATCATGAATAAAAAGAGTAAAGCGTAATGAAACGAATTATACCAAGGCCCAAAGAAGCGCGGAGCCTCTCTTCCTCCTCGAACGTCCCGATAGAAGCCGCAAGTGCCTCTTCGGCAAAAACACCTGTTAAAAAAAGCGTCAATAGAAGCATAATAAATAGAAAAAGGATAGCTGCAAAAGAATATAACTGAAGTATACCTAACTTTGCAATAGTGGTCAACGCCGCTTCATCGCGAGCTAGTCACTCGGAAGCCGCGAGGACAGACTGTAGATCAGTATCGATCACAGACGTGTCGAACAAACCCTCATTGGTGCCATATTCGCACAAGCCCTCGCTGTAGGGAGCATGTGGCTCCTGGCCGAATACGACATCGGCAGAAAATAGCGACTTCTTCTTTTTATGCGAGCGGACACCAGCGGCCGATGACAAGAGCTTGCGCTTGACAGGCATTTTCGGGCGGCGGTTCCCGATTTCCGTACCAGCACCAGATTCTAGGGATGCCACGGCTACCGCAGTTATGGGAACATCAGATTGAATCCTCTCAGAGAAGACTCGAAAGACTACGACTGTAGTAATTTCCCTCAAGGAAGGACGAACGGCAGTCCGTCGGTTTAAGGGGACAGATGGATTACCAGCGAGGACTGCATCCTTGTGATCGAGCAATAATCGCCTTTCTTCTTTAATAACAACACCCGTCGCATGCTGGTACCACGCAACGTAAGCGTTCGATACTTTCGGCACATAGCTCGGCTCGCTGATGAGAAAATTGGACCCGGTATTTAGTCGCATAAAGTGGTGCAGCGCGCTGCGAATACCCTCTTCCGTAGCGACCGGTTCGGCTAAGAATGCCTTGATAGGAACACCCTGATTGTAACCCGACTGTGAGCGAAGTGGTGCGGGTTGTAACTCATGAACAGTGCCGAGGCATTTTTCCTGAACACTAAAAAGCCCGGCCTAATAGAATACAAGTGCAAGATTTCCCGAGCTTTCGACATGGGAGCCCTGTCTTTGAAAGTGTCGCGTAGTGGTTGCACTATCTTGGTAGATTCCTTGCCGATAGTCAAGACTCTATCGACAAAGGTCATGCTGTCCCCAACCATGCATGGGCGGAGGACCAGTCGCCGAGCCTCTCGCTGCGATGGGTCTGATGTAGAAGCGTCAACGAAATACATGACCCAAGGAAAGTTGTAGCCGTCGTAGAAGCGGGGTCGTTTGTGAACACCGAAAGCACCTAGCACATGCATCTCAATCCACGACGTGAAGTAGTGCAACGGGAGATGTATGGGCTTTACCCCCGACTGAGTAGTGTCTGCCGCTAAGCTCAGGCCATGAAATAGATGAGCCAACCCTGTGATCCTAACGGCCACACACGTCCCTGCAATCATGCGGTGGGCCGGATAAAAGACGGACGACCTCATATAGCGAGGATGCGTTGGAAGTACAAACCAATTCAACCACAGACCGATGAACTCCAGAAAGAATGTCTCTTCATCGACGTCTGGAGCAGCGAGCTCTATGAAAGGGATGACCGGAACGTCCGGAATGAAGAAATTCCTCAAATCCGCCTCTGCCGTCGACAATTTATCCAAACCAAAACCGAACGGGTCATCAAGCTTAGCGAATTTCGCGGCTTGTTTTAACAAGACGTCTGGGCGAAGAAAGCGGGCGATAAAATCTGCAAAGCCAACTCCGTTCCCTCCATACTCTACGAACAAACTCTCATAAATATTCAACACCTTGATTAGGCTTGGGAACCGGTGTTGAACAGCATTTTCCGGAGTAAGGCCCATCGCCACTGATTTGGTGGCAAAGATGTACTCGTCAGGGGGGAAGTATTTCTTTGTAATATTCTCCTCTGACAGGTAAGCCGGAGATTTTTGCAAACTCCTCCAAAGTAATTGAGACCTGTCGGTCCGATAGAAGAAATGTGTGGGTCGGGATGTTCCACTGTTCGAGAAAAGCCTTAACCCACCATACATGAGGCGCGGGATATTGGAAAAGGGATGCATATATGGCGGGATATAGCCCAAGCTTCAGCAGCAGTGACTTCTTGGCCAACAGGATATACCGGGTCCGCTGCAGGTAGCCGGCTGATTGGCGAGGAGTCAACCTTATCATATAGACTTGTCCCCAAGGGCGCGACTCGCCTTGACATATGCACTGTCCTAAAATGTCCAAAGCCATCGGCGGCTGTACGGGTATTGATGCCATAAAGGGCTGAAGGCGACCCTCCGAAGTCCAATTGACCTCTTCTACGACATAATTCACTTGAGGCTAATCGGCATAATAGATTGCTAAAATTGGCTCTGAGGGCACCGCACAAGAAAAACTGCGCCGACCCCAAATGATCTGATCATACTACGACCCCCACAAGTGAAGATATTTCTGCTCTGGGTCATGATCTTTAATAAGTGCGAAGACTTCTCGGTCCACGGGCGTGTCGGAAAAGGCGCTCTCTGAAGGTACGAAAGGGAAGCAAGAGTCGAAGGCCATTGTACCTGCACAAAAGGAGAAAGTTCAGCTATTGGCGTCATGGTTCAGGAATCAGAACTTTAACATTCTTTGAGACTCGAAATTTTTGCACTGCGTTGCAGTGGGACAAAAAGGGGCCCACAAAATTAAGGTGACGCCCTATCATTGATGGTGCGGCCACTCATTAAGAACAGAATCCTAAAAGGATTTTCATTTAATGAGAAATATCATTGGACTAAGGAGTTAAACTCCTTCGAGAGCTGTGCTCTGTAAACAGATTTCATATCTGTCAGAAAATTAAGAAGGGAATGAAATTCCCCAAGAATTTCTTAGAGCCATGCTCTGTAAAACAATAGGGTAATCTATCCAAGAATTTCTTAGAGCCATGCTCTGTAAAACAATAGGGTAATCTATCCGAACCCTCAAAAGCAAAGCTTTTTTTAACAGGGTAAAACCCTAAGATCTGAAAGAAAAATCCTAGAAACTCTAAGAGTTCTTCATGAAAGATGAGCAAAGATCTGATTAACGGGTTAAAGAAACCCTAAAATACATTTTTAAGATCTACGATCTAAGAAGAGCAAAGCTCTGTTAATGGGTTCGATCATGATCCTTACCAAATTTTTGGACAAAACTCTAACTCTAAAAGAGTTTCCTTGGGCAGAGATCTAAGCTCTAGAAAGAGAATTATATTCTTAGAAAGAAGAAGTTTAGGGAAGATGAACAACAACCATCTCAAGGGCCAAACGCCCTACTTATAGGCACATAGAGACGGTTCCACTTCCGAGGAGATCAAATGGTGGAAAAGATGCCACCGCTACACTCACGTGTGAGCCACGTGAGCGTGGCGGTGGGGGGGCATTTGTTTCCCCAATAAAAGAGCAAAGCTCTTTTCAAAACTCAAGAGGCAGCGCTTCACGTGTTTACAATGAAGGCGCCGGTGCCAGAGTTAAAAAACTCTTAATAGAGCAAAGCTCTGTTCAAAACTCAAGAGGCAGCGCCTCACGTGTTTGCCATGAGGGTGCCGGCGCTAGAGTTAAAAAACTCTTAATAGAGCAAAGCTCTGTTCAAAACTCAAGAAGCAGTGCCTCACGTGTTTGCCACGAGGGCGCCAGCGCCAGAGTTAAAAACTCTTAATAGCTCTGTTCAAAACTCAAGAGGCAGCGCCTCACGTGTTTGCCACGAGGGCGCCAGCGCCAGAGTTAAAAACTCTTATTGGCGCCGCATGTGCATAGCACGTAAACGCCGGCGCCTGGTAGAATTAAATTCTACTCTCTGTTAAACAGAGCCGTTGGATCGAAAATCCAACGGAGATGACAAATTATCAAAATATAGAATTAAATTCTGTTGAGAAAATATTCCTCAAATCTTTCTAAATAAGAAAGATTACTCTCTGTAAAACAGAGTACCGTTGGGTTAAAAATCCAATGGTGATTAAAGAATCACTGATCTACAGAATAAATTCTGTGTGGAACAATATTTCCTTAATTTTGTTAAAAACAAGAATAATATCTTCTGTAAAACAGAAGTCCTTTGATCAAAGATCCAACGGTGGGAAAAATCCCCAAATCAATTAGGATCTCTCAATGAGATATTTCTTCAACTAATCAATAGATTTGCCTCTACTATATAAAGGACCCAAGACTTCAAGTATGAGAAGGAGGAACCCCCATAAACTTTACAAAAAAAGAAGAGAAAACTTTGAAAGAATAGAGAATTAAATTATCGAGGAAGAAGAATTGTCTTCTTGGAAATTTTAGGTAAACAAAAAGTAGATAAAAATCCCGTGGATCATTCAAAAAAAAAGAGAGAAAAATAAGGAGTGCTTAGCACTCAATGGCTGGCGCTCAGTGCCCGGCGCCTCACGGGCCCCTCACGTGGGCGCTACAAAATAAGGAGTGCTTAGCACTCAGTGGCTGGCGCTCAGCGCCCAGCGCCTCACGTGGGCGCTACAAAATAAGGAGTGCTTAACACTCAGTGGATGGCGCCCAGCGCCTCACGTGACCCTCACGTATGCGCCACAGAACATAAGAGTGCTTGACACTTATCATTCAGCACCTGGCGCCTAGTGCCTTGCGTGCTTTTCACGTGAGCGCTTTAAAGAGTGCTCAACACTCCACATAAAGAGAAAAAAGAGTAAAGTGTCCAACACTTATTAGGCAAATCCCTATGACCAAAAACCCCACATGGTTATGTGTGAGCGTCAGAACTCACATAAGTGCTCAGCACTTTTTTTTTTGTAGAAGAAGGGGACTAAGCCCACACCAGTGCTTAGCACTTCTTTTAAATCAAAGGAAAATTGAGTGGGCCAAGCCCAAGTTGGTTAGGTCCCTAATTCAGATCAACTGAGCTCATAGACTCATCGTTTCCCAAACATGACTCATGACATCAAAAAAACCAACCGAGCACCCAATTGCTCGTATACATTTAAGTCGATCTTGATCTCAAAACAGATCAACGATCCTTAAATCAACCCAAACCCAAATTTAAGATATACGGATATGGACTAATTCACGCCCTATGGGTGACGACGCAAATTAGTCTCCGTATACAATCTACGGGCAACCAAAAATAAAACAAACACACACGACACGAAGTGAACCGCTAGAGCAGGAGAAAGTGATTATCGCGATGCGGTAATGCAATTAACTGCAGGGTCTTGCGTCTTCAGGGAAGAGCGTCCCCACAATCAAAAACCTCTCGTAAACAAGGGGGAATCTGACGAAGTCTGCTACAACGGCCGCATCCGTCCAAACCACCGATACACGGTGCCATAAATCAACTTGGAATTTTCGGAGAGGTGGATGGATAAACCAAAATAGCATTTGCCCACAAATTCAGGCAAGACGACCCATCCCGGTTTCGTCTCTGTTTTCGGCGGTAAACAGTTATGTACCAGTAAAGCTCTAATTTCAAGAGAGTTTTATGTAAAATTGTGTTATCGCGCATCGTTTATTTATATTCAGTCCATGATATTCCTAGTTAACGTAAAAGTAAATCTATAACATGGAGGCATTTTTATTCTATAAGAAAACAATGAATAAATATGAAGATTAAGTATAAAAAAATAATATTTTAAAAATATATATATGTAACTATATTGATATATATATATATGTATGTATGTATGTATGTATGTATGTTTATGCACTCGATTAGGTACCACGGTCAAGAAAATGAATTCATGGAGAAGACACAATAACGGAGTGAAAGAGATGGAGAGGGAGAA
Source organism: Agapanthus africanus (assembly GCA_030015575.1). Taxonomy (NCBI): domain Eukaryota; kingdom Viridiplantae; phylum Streptophyta; class Magnoliopsida; order Asparagales; family Amaryllidaceae; genus Agapanthus; species Agapanthus africanus. Next base: position 886,166,116 of record JASDDO010000024.1, on the reverse strand, counting down.
AATGGACTTACAGGTTGTGTGAGTCGGTATAACAACCGGCTTACCGTTTAGATAAAATTCTCAACCGAGTTTTTAAAGTTTGAAAGAATCGGTGTTTCTCCAAGCTTAAGGGAAAAGAGATTTTATTTTATTTTATTTTTAAAATTGATCAAAAGAAAATGGCTAAGGTGGGATGAAGAAGAGATGAAGAGAGAGATGAGAAATGATAGAAATGTGAGATGAAGAAAAGAAAGTAGAGTGACATATAAAAAAAGGTTTATGGCCACCATAATTCTAATAAATTATAGCTCATAACCATTCTAATTATTTCAGGAGTTAAAAAGAAGATGAAATGAAAGGTCTCATTTGTAGGTTATAAGAAAGATAAAAATTGATAAAAGAATAATTGCAAGATTGGAGATTTGAACATGTGACCTATGGAATAAAAATGCAAGCACTTAACCAATGAGTTACAAGGTTGTTCATACACATATTTAACAAGAATTAAATATATGTCGTACCTTGAAAAGAAAGTGGACTTAGAAAAAGAAAAGAAAGAAATTAAATAGATTTGTCTTGGCTTGGATTTGGGCTTTGAAAAATTATAAAATGGATAAAATAGATGAAGTAATAAAATAATATATTTATTAGAAAACAAAATATACCAAAAATAAATAATTGCAATATTTTATTAAAGAAATGATACATGAAAGTATAGGAGTTTTATGATCGTTACATAAGCCATGCTGAAATTCAGACTCGTTCCCAGGCTAGTTTGCAGACTCTGCCAAAATTGTGATCGGAATCTTGTATCACGATCGGAGACGATGCAAATAGGTACTCCATGTAATCTCACGATCTCTTGCATGAGTTCATGGGTATCAAATATGGTACATCTTAAAGGTTTAAATCTTACTTTAGATTTATGCTTAACTCCATGTACTTCTTTGTTAATGTCTCGGTTGGCTGGCCAACTCGAAATGGAATAAAGTGAGTCGACTTGGTGAGTCGATCCATAATAAACCAAATCACACCGTTATCGTTCGTGCTGCAAGAGAGAGCAGTCACGAAGTCTATGGTAATGTGCTTCCATTTCCATTCTGGGATTGGTAACGGGTGAAATAGACCAGCAGTTCTGTGATGTTCAGCCTTGACTAGCTGACACACCAAACACTTGGTTGCACTCCTTGCTACTTCGCGCTTCATTCCATGCCACCATTAGTGTTGTCGTAGATCCTTGTACATTTTCGTGCCACTAGGGTGTACAGAATAAGGAGAGCTGTGAGCTTCTTTCATCAACTCTTCTCGAACAGGGCCGATTGGCACACATAATCGACTTCTATATCGCAAGTTTCCATCATCGTGGATGATGAAGTCAGATCGAAGTCCACTTTCTACTTCTTCTCGGATCTTTTGTAGCTTAGTATTATTTGCTTGAGCTGCCTTGATCTGATTGACAAAAGTGGACTGGACTTGTAAGTTCATCAAATATGAAGCGTTACCTGGCAAAACTACTTCGATCTCCAATCCATGCAATTCTTGCTGTAGCTTCCACTGAGCGGTGAGGTTCATTGATAATGGCTGGCGACTAAGGGCATCAGGAATTACGTTCACCTTCCCAGGATGATACTGTAGGTTGATGTCGAAGTCCACCATGAGTTCTAGCCATCTTCTCCGCCGTATGTTTAGTTCATTCTGAGTAAATACATACTTCATACTCTTGTGGTCAGTGTATATATCCACTCGTTCTCCCAAGAGGTAATGGCGCCAAATCCAGATCATGTGTCAGATAGTTGCGCTCGTGAACCTTCAGTTGTCTTGATGCAACAGCAACAACTTTTTCATGTTGATGTAGAACACATCCTAATTCTTTACCGGAAGCATCATAATGCACAACGAATCCTCAAGACTGATCCGGTATTATAAGGATAGGAGCAGAGGATAATCTTGACTTGAGTTCTATAAAAACTTTTTCACATGCTTCTGACCACACGAATGCTTCGTATTTACGTGTGAGCTTGGTCAGGGGTGCTGCGGTCTTTGAAAAGCCTTCAATAAATCGTCGGTAGTATCCTGCTAATCCCAAGAAACTTCGTATATCTTTCACCGCTTTTAGTGTCGGCCACTCACTGACAGCAGACGCCTTAGCGGGATCTACAGAGATTCCTTCACCTTAAACGATATGTCCGAGAAACCAGACTTGATCTAGTGAAAATTCACACTTGCTGTACTTGGCATAGAGCTGATGTTGTTGCAATGTCTCCATGACAATCTGTAAGTGATTGGCGTGTTCTTTCCGATTCTTTGAATACACCAGGATGTCGTCGATAAAGATAATAATGAACCTGTCTAAGTACTCTCGGAAAACTTGGTTCATCAGGTTCATAAAGATGGCAGGTGCATTGGTCACTCCAAATGGCATTACGAGATATTCATAATGACTATATTGAGTCCTAAACGCCGTCTTCGGAATGTCGGACTCTTTTACCTTCACCTGATGATAACCCGAATGAAGATCTAGCTTTGAAAATACACAAGATCTATTTAGCTGATCGAAAAGATCATCGATGTGTGGTAGTGGATACTTGTTCTTAATCGTCATTTCGTTCAGAGCTCGATAATCCACACACATCCTGTATGAACCTTCTTTCTTCTTCACTAGCAGCACCGGAGATCCCCAACTTAAAGTACTGGGTCGGATCCAACATTGCTTCAGTAGTTCATCCAACTGAATACGGATCTCCTTCAATGCTTTAGGACTTAATTGGTACGGAGCTATGATTACAGGTTGTGCACCAGGTTGTAAATCAATACTAAACTCAAGAGCTCGATCGGGAGGCAAACCTGATAGGACTTCAGGGAACACATTCTCGAACTCTCGAACTACCTCGGGCTTTTTTTCTTCTGCCGGTAGAGAAAACACTTCTGTACTTTTCAGTTTAGTACGGTATCTTTCTGGCTCCAAAGTTCTATCCCCACTTTTGAAATAGAAGACTGGGTGATGATTAGTTTAAAATATTGCACATTTGAATGAATATTTCCCCCACCATTGTTAAGTAATAAAAGATATTTATTGTAATTATAGAACATATGAGGGTTTATGTGTAAAAAGTTTATTATCATATGTTTCTACATTTTAGTTAACATAATGAGGGAAAATATATGTATATAATATTTATATGAAATATTGTAATTAAAATATGCATATCCATATCAAATATTTCTAATCAATATTCTTAATATATAATATCATATAAAATGATTAGGATAATATCTCAAAAAATACCAAATATTACTAACACTTTTACTTGAGATATTGTCCAGATTAGCTCAGGTTTAGAATCCAAGAGATCCGGGATAAATCAAAGCGTCGGAATCAAATCTGCCAAAATATTGAAGCATATCGTATGATCTAGCAACAGCAGAGACTAAGTTCATTATTATCAGACTATAGACATCTTCAGGATCTCCAAATATTAAAACAAGACAGCAGAAAAAATCCCAAGACCTGATGCTACAAGAGCGCGGTGGATCCATGGCAAATATAGGGGACGTGCGGCGGAAGAGCAACGGTTTAATGGCCGTAGGATTTGAGATTTTGTGGTTTGGATTCTAGCTGCATATCCTCAATTATGGAATGTAGGGTTTTAGTTTCTGTGACTATATATAGGACCGAGAGCTTCACATTTAAAATCATCAACCGAAGAGACTAAGAGATCAAACGATCCACGCATCCAGGTAATCATCAGCTAGTCATCTACCTCTAACAAGATAGAGAGCGAGAGTAAAAACTAGGATTCTTGCAATCTACCTTCAAAGGATTTGTAAATGCAATAGTTGATTAATAAAGATAGTGTTTTTTGCAATTAATTTCCGCATTTAATTTCCGCATTTAATTTCTGCATCTAATTTCTAAATCTTAATCATGTTTTCATTCTTTAACCTTTCTTCTAAATCTCAAATCATGAGTGAGTAATTCCTAGCTTACTAAGGTTCGTAGGCTAGGGTAGATCAATGGATAAGAAAATCATTTAACTTTTTTTAAACATTTTAAAATCTATAAATTTTAGCAAAATAAATGTTATCATTCTTATCGGGCGCACTGTCAATTCATTGATAGTCATGACCACGATTTGAGATCTGATTAACACTTGTTTTGTTAAGAGCTAGATATGAATAGAAATCAATGCAAGGATAAGGGTTAATAACGGGGAAACCCTAGGTTCTTCCAAAAACCCTAATCTACATTCATCACTATCGATCTAGTTTTAAACTATTAAAAGATAAAAGAAGTCATTTTTAGTTATTCATCCATTGCTACCAAGTCCTAAGAACCCTACAAGCCTTTTCATTATAAACTTTACATCCGTATTAAAATAAATCTACAACCAATCAACCAATCTTTCATCAACTAGTTTAAAGCAAGAAAAAGGTTCACGTTTCCTTGCGGATGACCCGTACTCATCGCGGTTAGCTACTAGTGACATCGTATTGATTACGGTTACTTTTACAAACAATCTTCTTCGAACGATCAATCAAATGGTGCCGTTGCCGGGGAAACGGCTATAATTTTTTTCTTGCTATTCGGTTTGAATTCTTATTAATCCATAACATAAAATAAACAAAACCGCATCTTGTGTATTTAACGATTATTGTGCCAGTTTTTGCAAGGGACTCTGGAATAACTGGAACAAGGAAACAAAGATTCAGAGACTTTCATCATAGCCCAGAGGAAAAGGGGGGAGCACCAAAGAAATTTTGGCGAACAAACCTTCTACCCTGCAGCGGAACCACGGCGGGAACAAGCAAATTGCGGCGGAACCGCAGCGGCTTGGTGGATCCGGTCCCCCAAAATTTTCAGGTAAAATTTCTATTGTCTTTATCTCTCCTCTAAGATCCAATATTCTGATTTTTCCTGCAGGATTCTTTGCAAAAAAAAAAAAGCATTGCTCTTTTTTTTGCATGTTTTGATATTGGTTTGTTTGTGCATATCTTAACCGGACATTAAGGGGCAATAACCCAAATTCAGATTAGGTGGGGATTTTATCACCCTTCTTAGGCCCCACAAATCACAAAACGAGCATACTTTAACCCTACATTAATTAAAAAATATCTAGACTAAGCCTTTAAAGACCGTCGCGCTCAATTAGGACAGAAGAGGGTCGTGGGTAATGTATCGCTTATCCGCATTTCCCTTATAGTGTCTAGGCAAGTGTGACTAAGGAAAGTGGTTATTTAATTAGGCCCGCTATTTCGATGATTCGTATAGCGGATACCTCCCACTTACCTGGCACTTACCAAGTCACATGAGTGATAAAGAGGTGGCAGAGGATTGATCCTGCGACTTGTTCTTTGGAAATCTAGGAGCGGTCTAGTGACTTGGCTTAGGTGACTGTAACAACCCTAAACTTTATGTACAATTTTTCTCAAAAATACAAAAAGGGGTACTTGAGCCTCATCACAAGTTATAAGTTTGATTTGCTTTTGAACAGCAAGAAGGATCTTGTAGCTCATTGGTAAGACCCTGCACTGCTGAACCAAAGCACCAGAGTTCAAATCCCATCAGCTACATAATTTTTTATTAAAATTCTTTTAATCTTTTTAGAAGACCAAGAGTCTACACATGCATAACTCATAAAAACCAAGAGTCATACATAAAAAAACGGGTCCACGAGTCAAGACACAATACCAAGGGACACGCGGCATGGAGAATCGGCCTGACTTGGATGACCCGGGCCGACGGCGCGGCTGACTCGGCCGGCGGCACCGGGTCAACTCGGCCGAACTCAACAATTTCTTCAACTCCCAGAGACTTTTGGCTTACCCCACTCCCCCTGCACTATTTAAAATCTCTAAAATTAAACAGAGAATTAAAACACCCCTTTTAAATTTTTAAATGCAAAATTAAATACAATTTTTATCACACCCTTTTGTCTACCCTAAACCCTAGATTTTCCTATAAATGTCACACCTAAAATCACCCCTCCTGACTTCCAAATCTCTGTCCAAACTCTCAAGAAAAATCTCTAGACTTTTTGTGTGCAAGTGGAGTTAGCAAAGGGCGAAGCTCCGGCGAACTTCCGACGACGATTCGAGAAGATTCCGACGATGAAACGACGCTCCGGCGCCTCCCACTTCTTCCTTTTCCTCTCCTATCCACTACAATCCAGTAAGTTCCTTCTCCGCCTTCTCTTTACTAATCTAAAAACTTAGAATTCTAAAAACCCGACGGAAGTGGAGTTAATCCGACTTCAGATTCGGTTTTTCCTTAAAAATCATATTTTTATTAAACACAATAATACCAAACTCTCCCATCATGATCATTAAACAATAACAAAAGATCTTGACAAGTTTCATATCAAAAGAATTTATATTTCAATTTTTATAGCACTTTTACAGAAAAATACCATGTAGTTTAGTTTCGACATTAAACATCATAATTACTTATTATACCTTTAGAAAACTCCTGATAATGACCTACCTCCTCACAACACACATATCTACCATAGCACGATGTCTTTCGGGAACATAGAATACGGGAAAACACAACTTTATATATAAATACCTTCTACTATTAAAACCTTTTTCTACAAGAAATGTATTTTAACAATCTTTGCAATGTGCCGCTACAACCCATTTTGGGGAATCCGTTCGGGATGGTGCGGATTATCACACATCCTCGGGCTTAGTAGTGTGAGATACAGACCTCCGCAAGGAGCATACGGTCTCGAAAGATTTAAAAATACAATTTTCTTTAAGAAAATGAAATTTCTAGAAAAATAATAAATTAAAATTATTATATATATATATGTATATGTATGTATGTATGTATGTATCATCAAAATATCTAGTTTTTGATATAATATAAATATTCTAACTTTTCTAAATCAAAAGAAGCACTTTACATTAAAATACCATGCAATTCCATACAAATTCAATACTTTACAATTAAATACTATATATTATGAAATTAGGTTTTATTCATTAGAAATGTCATATTGATAAAATATGCATCCATGAAAACTCTAAAAACGATAATAAAATACTTGAGGTGTATTTTGAAAATTATACAAAATTATTTTTACATAACCCCCCTCAAGTTATACTAAATTACAATAAAGACCCTAGTAAACATAGGTTTAAGAGGGACTGGTCTCTTGAGCCTCAGGGAGCCGGAGATATGGGTGCTTGCCTATTTAAGGTAGATAACTTAACAAACGGTGTTATCAATACGGTAATCGTCTTTGAAAAAGACAAATCCTGCCGTCCATGTGCAGCGGCTACCGATAACACTAAAATCTAATTCAGGATTCAATTTCTTTTCTAATTGCCTGACTCAGACCGAGTCTCAATATATACAATCTGACTTGAAAGAGATTCAAGTATAAAACTACATTACAATATGAATCATTAAATCCATATATTCAATCTGTTCAATCTATCAATCTATACAATTTGACTGAACCGAACCATGGATATACATCCATCTACACGATTCTCCAGTTATATCCATTTACTGATATCATGGTTTCAGCAAGTCATCCATCTATACAATCTATAATACAAGATAATACAATTTACAATACAATACAAACAATACAATCAAGATATCGCGGGGTTTAAGGGGTAGACTGGTACGGAACATGTTAAATGTGGCACGAGATGGTCACTTAAGACGTAATTACATCCATGTCATTGTTCCGTGGTATTATCGACGGAGCCTTATACTATGGGTTACCAAATTCCCCGGTGTAAGTGGGACTCCTCTTGTATACACTGGCATTTTCTGTACTAAGCTACAAACAACTACGTTAACATTAAAATAACAATAATAAAAATATACTCTCTTTGTCTATTCTACTTCTCCCTCATCTCAAGGACTTACCGAGTGATTGTTCGCTGACGACATTCTCTTTCTTCTTCTTTGGAATGTCGTCAGGTGATTCGGACCTTCAGGAGATCGAGCCTACCAGCGAAGACTTGGATCAGCTAGCCTTCGACCCGGAGCTCTAGTACTTGTACATTTCATTTCAGTACTTTCCATTTCAGTTATGCCACTGTTTAGGCATTGCTTTTCATTCCATGTATTTACTTTTCAGATGTATTGTAAAAAAGAATGTTAATAAATAAAGTTATTGTTCATTTACATCCTGTCTCTTGTGTACATTTTTCTTATATTGCTTATATACGCTTAGCATGTTTAATTATGAGTAAATACGTAGCAGCCTCGCCGTGTCCCTTTCGCCGGACATCGGGAAGCGGGGTGTGACAGTAACCCTAGTTCTAGGGATTGATTGTGCATTTTTATGATTTGTTGAGTCAAGTCTCACGTCCAACACTTTTTTAAAAACAAACATTTTTAAAATCGTTCTCACACACGCTGCCACATGCGCTAAACCCGCTTAGTGCATGATTGGCTGGACACAGGATTCTAGTGCCTGTCTTGTCCGTGCTTTCTCTATCGACTCCTAAATTGGTACTTTTTCATCTTCGATTTTCCCTCCACCCACCACATCTCCCAAAATAGACGGATCTCCATCTGGATTTCACGACACTACCCTGCCACCACCCGTAGGTGCGAAGAATCCACCGCGCATCTCTCTCCAAGAAAGATGCTACCCTGTACATGGACCCCTTCCTACTTGTATTTCTCTTCCACCGGCCAATATGGATAATTTCGAAACTAAGCCTCACTTCATCAACTTGTTACCCAAATTTCATGGGCTTGAACGAAGACGCATACGTTTTCATAACCAAATTCGAGAACGTATGTGCAATGATGGGCACAACCCAACTTTCAGGGATGCTATGCGATTACGTCTTCTTCATTTTACCTTGTGCGACCTTGCAGAAAAATGGCTTTATTGCACTGCCGCACATTCTGTCGCCAAATGGGATGAATTCGTTATAGTATTCCTTAAGAAATTTTATCTCAATTACAAAACCGCCTGTGTTCGAAGCGAGATTAACCAGTTTACCCAACTTCCTAACGAACCATTCCGAAAATGTTTTGAGCGGTTTAAGGATCTTCTTATACAATGCCCTCATCACGGAATTGATAGATGGCAACTTTGCCGAATTATATATGAGGGTGTTAATCTTGCCACGAAACAAATGATTGAAACAATTTGTCAATACCATTTCATGTCTAAAAATGATGGCGAAGCTTGGCAATTCCTTGAAGATCTCGCCGAACAAATATTACAGTGGGAAAGCGTTAGACCAACTTCATATTCATCTAGAGCAGGTATTCATCAGCTTGATATTTCCATCGTAGTAAAAGCCGAAATGGCAGCGATACAAAAGAAACTTGAAGCTATAGAAAAAAATTTCAGCCTCTCTAAACCAAATTACGCTCTCCAAAACCGTGTGTGGTTGCTGTTCTGACCCATCACACTTAAAAGAAGAATATCCTTTGATTTCTCCGTGTCAAGGTCAAGAACAAACTAATACTGTTTTTCAGCAACGACCTAAAAACGATCCTTATTCTTCCACCTACAATCAGGGATGGAGAAATCATCTTAATTTTGCTTGGAATTAAAACCAAACTCAAAATCAAAACCAGTTCCCAAGCAACTATCAAAGGCCCCCTCATAGCAACAGCAGCCGCCACAACAAAGTCAGCACCCCTTTCAACCACAATCTTTTCAAAATCTGGCCAACAACTTTGCACCTTATAATAATTCTTTTCTAACGGCCGGTACTAATAAAACCTCTGCACTCTAACGAAATTTAGAAACGTTCATTAAACAGTCTACACAAATGACGACTAATTTATAAGGATTCTATCCAAACGTTAGTGCAGCACACTGCTTCCCACGGGGAAACCACAAAATTGATAGAATCACAACTTGCACAGTTAAATGCCGCAATGAGTGAGAGTGAAAAGGAGACTTCCATCTCAACCTCTACCAAATCCCGGCCACTCACAAAGCGCAAACTTCGCTTTTAACCAACAAAATCATAACGTGAGTGCCGCAACTACGTTGAGATCGGGAAGAGTGTTGCATAACCATGTTGGTAAACAAGTTGTTGATGATGAATCAAATGAAACCCTGGCTACTACTTCTAATCCTACTTCGTCTATTCCACCATATTCTTCCGAGCCTAATCTCCGTTTCCCACTAGGCTCGAACCATCAGTCTATTTCCTTAAAGGAATTACCAGCTACGACCATCCCAAATCCAATTTTTGGATCCATACCACAAACTTCTCCTCAAAAGTTGGACCCAACCCTTATTGATAAAGCTTCTTTTACAAACAGGTTAAAGGCCAACAGACCAAGTCCCCAAATGGAGAAAACTGTGGACATTTTAAAGCAAGTTAACATAAATATTCCTCTCCTAGATGCAATCAAACAAGTTCCTTCCTACGCGAAAATTTTAAAGGACTTGTGCACTAGGAAGAGAAAAACTCAAGTATCTAAAAAGGTTTTCTTGGAAGAATATGAGCAATTATCTATAACTATGAGCAATTATCTTACCCAATTAGTGCCCATGAAACGTAAAGACCCCGGTTGTCCTATAATATCTATAACTACTGGGGGTAAAAATATCAATCGTGTTCTACTCGATTTAGATGCTAGTGTTAACTTGCCTCCTTATTCGGTTTATGAGCAATTAGGCATAGAAGAGTTGAACCTGCGCATTGCACTCTCCAGATGGCCAATCGATCTATCACCCAATCTAAGGGTGAGCTAGAGGACGTGTTAATCAAATTCGGGGAATTTATATTCCCTGTGAACTTTATAGTTATAGATACACAGCCTGTAGCAAACCCACAAAACCAAATTTCGATAATTCTAGGTCGGCCTTTTCTATAAACTTCCAACGCAATAATCAATTGTCGTAACGGTTCAATGAACCTATCCTTTGGGAAGATGACAATTGAGCTTAACATCTACAAGTTAGGAAGTCAACCTTCCGAACCCTATGCATATGTTCTGTCGAAAAGATACCTTCCGACAGTTGCGAATTTGAGGAGCTTCACGATACTGATCTCGACGCCACTAGTGCGTTATTATTTAATCCTACTATTTATTATACACGTGAAGACCTTTCTGTCGATAAGTCTACACCTAAGTCTGAATCCTTTGACTTGTCAAATGATTTAGTCGAGCTATCCGAGTATCATAACTTCCTTTCCGATGAGACTATCATTCGAAATATCGATGGAAGTTTTGAAGCCATTTTTGCCGAAGAATTCGCATTCCTAGAAGACTTGAGAGTTGTGATGAATCAACCCCCACCCAAAGAAGTTGAACTGCCACCCCTTCTTCTTATCACGAACGAGAATGCGACTAGTGCACCATCGCTATTTCGTCTCTACCAACCGAAACGAAAACCCGGTCGATTACGCCTCTTATCTCCCCACTTCTTCGCATCTATGATCTTCCACCAGCTATGTTGTTACATCGATAAAATATTTGAATGGTTGGTGTTGACTTTTGCTCTTTGTAAAGCTTTGCATCGACCAATAACTTTACCCCCCTTTTTTTATAATTTTAAAATGCTTAATACTATTTTACTCAAGTTTGGGAGGGCAGAAGAAGATTTTGGCTCTTGAAAGAAAAGATAATTTTTTTACAAAATTATGAGCTAAAAACAAGTTTGGGGGTGGATTTCACTGTCATCGACTTTTTTCCTCTTTTGCTAATAATTGAGAATTTTTCCTCCCAAGTCTACAGGTTTTGAGTTTTAAAAGATGACATCGGTGAGGACACTGCTGAAAATAGGTTTGGGGGAGGTTTGGGCTTATTCATGCATCATTTTGCATTATACTAAACAATAGCACAAAAAAATTTGATAATAAAAATTAGAAAGTGAAAAATACATATGAAAGATAGGAAGGGATTTAAGAAAAGCAAGAAAATTAAAACGAAGCTAGTAATAGGTAGTCATGAGCTGTTGTTCCAAGGATTAGTAAGATAAAGGGAATTATAAATCTTTGAATAGAAATAAGTCTGAAAAATAGTCCATATTCTTGATTCCAAACATCTGAACGTTGATACCCTACTATACGCACTTGCACACATCTTGAAACTTGGGATAGTAGAGGATAACTTGAAATACTCATGTCTAAAAGCCTTAGTATGAAAAAAAATATAAAAAAATATATAAACGATGAAGAAAAATGAACACTGGTTTTGTAATTACTTAAGGCAGCATAAAAAAAATATAGCGTGGGTGCCTTATCACTTAGTGCCTTAGACCAACTGGTTTGGGAGCCACTGCTAAATCTTTGGTGTTGTAAGATTAGGATATTGCTAATTACGCCTAAAAGAGTGAGCACATTTGGTAATCGGTTGGTTAGTACATCAAGAAGTATTAACGGTCGCTTGAAGAATGTGTGAGCAATTTCATCTACAAAATATTCACCGACTAAAAAGTATTAAGGAAGATGGACAAAAGTATGATAGTTTGAATTGAATTCTCTAAGTGTAGGGATGTCTTTTACACACACGTAGGGGTATATGATCAATAGTTGGAAGAAAGATAGAGAGGAAGACTAAAGATGATGTTTTATTGATGGATGATGTGATTTCTGACATTTTTTTCATGACTATTAAGATAGGGCTCGTGGCTACTATAAAGCTAGTGTAGTTTGAAACTCTTATTTTCAAGTTCTTTCTTTTATATATTCTTTATCTTTGTATGTAACTCTCATCATCTTTCTTTTATTATGGGATTTTATGGGTGTAATCCCCTGAAAACCTTCAGGAGACAACACTCCTCCTAGTAGGAACACCCAGAGGTTTAAAGGCTTGTTGCAAGTGCTCAGTGCAATCGTATTGTCTACAAAAGTGTGCTAGGTTTTTTTTTTCCCTTCTTCTTCTTCTCTTTAATAACTAGTTTGCTCAGGATGATCAAATTTAAATTTGGGGGTATTTGATTAGTCTAAAATATTGCACATTTGAATGAATATTTTTCCCACTATTGTTAAGTACTAAAAGGTGTTTATTATAATTATAGAACATATGGGGGTTTATGTGTAAAATTTTTATTATCATATGTTTCTACATTTTAATTAACATAATGAGGGAAAATATATGCATATAATATTTATATGAAATATTGTAATTAAAATATGCATATCATATCAAATATTTTTAATCAATATTCTTAACATATAATATCATATAAAATGGTTAGGATAATATCTCAAAAAATACCAAATACTACTAACACTTTTACTTGAGATATTGTGTAGATTAGCTCAAGTCTGGAATCCAAGAGATTCGGGATAAATCAAGATATCGGAATCAAATCTGTCAAAATATTGAAGCAAATCGTAAGATCTAGCAACGACAGAGACTAAATTCATTATTATCAGAATATAAACTTCATCGGGATCTCCAAATATCAAAACAAGACAGCAGAAAAAATCCCAAGACCTGATACTACAATAGCGCGGCGGATCCGTGGCAAATATAGGGGATGCGCTGCGGAAGTGCGGTGGTTTAATGGCCATAGGATTTGAGATTTTGTGGTTTGGATTCTAGCTGCATATTCTCAATTATGGAATTTAGGGTTTCTAGTTTCTATGACTATATATAGGATCGAGAGCTTCGCATTCAAAATCATCAACCGATGAGATCAAGAGGTCCAACCCAATCCACTCATCCAGGTGATCATCAGCTAGTCATCTACCTTCAACAAGATAGAGAGCGAGAGCAAAAACTAAGGTTCTTGTAATCTATCTTCAAAGGATTTGTAAATGCAATAGTTGATTAATAAATGTAGTGTTTTTATTAGTCTTTTTGCAATTAATTTCTGCATTTAATTTCTGCATCTAATTTCTGCATCTTAATCATGTTCATTCTTTATCCTTTCTTCTAAATCTCAAACCATGAGTGGGTAATTCCTAGCTTGCTAGGATTCGTTGGATAGGATAGATCAATGGATAAGAAAATCATTTAACTTCTTTTAAACATTTTAAAATCTATAAACTTTAGCAAAATAAATGTTAACATCCTTATTGGGCATGCTGTCAATTCATTGATAGTTACGACAACAATTTGAGATCTGATTAACACTTGTTTTGTTAAGGGCTAGACATGAATAGAGATCAATGCAAGGACAATGGTTAATATTGGGGAAACCCTAGTTTCTTCTAAAAAACCTAATATACATTCATTACTATCGATCTAGTTTTAAAGTATTAAAAATAAAAGAAGTTATTTTTAATTATTCATCCATTGCTACCAAGTCCTATGAACCCTACAAGCCTTTTCATTATAAACTTTACATCCGTATTAAAATAGATCTACAACCAATCAACCAATCATTCATCAACTTGTCTAAAGCAAGAAAAGGTTCACGTTTCCCTGCGGAAGACCTGTACTCATCACGTCTAGCTACTAGCGAAATCGTCTTGATTGCGGTTACTTTTACAAACACACTTCTTCGAACGATCAATCAGGTGATCGGGTATCTCAAATACTACCCTCCTTTGACGGCAGTCAATAGTAGCATAGAAAACTCCAAGCCAATCCATTCCCAACACAACATCGAAATTTGGGATGTCCAGTACTTTGAAATTTGCATAGAATTCTCGTCTGCAAACTACGATTGGACACTGATCAAACCCCATAATTGCTTTCAAGTCTCCATTCTCGGAACTGACATTCCATCTTGAAATGAGTGGCTTCACAGGAATCGCGTGCGTTCTCACGAATCGTTGTGACATGAAGCAGTGTGAAGCTCCAGTGTAATAACCCTATACTTTCTGTACAATTTTTTTTCAAAAATACAGAAAGGGGTACTTGAGCCTGAGCACAAATTATAAGTTTGATTTGCTTTTGAACAGCAAGAAAGAGCTTGTAGCTCATATGTAAGACCTTGCACTGCTGAACCAAAGCACCAGAGTTCAAATCCCATCAAGCACACATTTTTTTAATTAAATTCTTTTAATCTTTTAGAAGCCCAAAAATTTACACGTGCACTACACGTAATAGGATAAGTTACAGAATAAATAAACGGGTCCACGAGGTAGACCAAGAGGCAAGGGACACGTGGCGTCAAGACCCGGCCCGACTCGGCCGGCGCCGCCGGCCCGACTCTTCTTTTTTATGTGACTCTTGAACTCCTCCATAACCCCTGTATTGTTTAATTTCTCTGCACATTTACAGAGCAATTTAAATCACACATTTAATCCATTTTAATACAATTTTTATCACACCCTTTCATTTACCCTAAACCCTAATTTTACCTATAAATACCACACCTAAACTCACCCCTCCTCACTTTCAAATTTCTGTCCAAACTCTCAAGAAAATTCCATAGACTTTTTGTGTGCAAGTGGAGTTAGCAAAGGGCGAAGCTCCGACGAACTTCCGACAACAATCCAAGAAATTTCCGGTGACGAAACGACACACCGGTGTTTCGCCAACCTTCCTCTTCCTCTTCTCTTAGCTCTAATCCCGTAAGTCCCTTCTCCCCCTTCTCTTTACTATTCTAAAAACTTAGAATTCTAAAACCCGATCGAAGTGGAGTTAATCCGACTTCCGATTCAGTTTTTCCTTAAAAATCTTATTTTTTTCTTAAACACAATAATACCAAACTCTCACATCATGATCATTAAACATTTAAAAAACATATTGACAAGTTCATATCAAAAGAATTTATATTTCAATTTTTATAGCACTTTTACAGAAAAATAACATATAGTTTAGTTTCGACATAAAAATCATTACCCCTTGAGATACCTTTAGATAGTTCACGACGTAATGACCTACATCCTCACAACACTCATATATAACATATCACAATGACATTTGGGGAACACAGATTTTGGAAAATACGATTTTACACAAAACTACCTCCGACTTATAAAAACCATTTTCTATATGATGTGTATTTTTAACAAATCTTTGCAATGTGCCGGTACAACCCATTTCGGGGAACCCGTTTAGGATGGTGCAGATTATTGCACATCCTCGGGCTTAGTAGTGCGAGATGCAGACCTCCGCAAGGAGCATACGGTCTCGAAATATTTAAAATACAATTTTCTTTAGAAAATATGATTTCTATTATAAATAAAACTTATATTTTTAATAAATAAATATATATGTAATTAATATCAAAATATCTATTTTTAGGATTTATAATATTCCACATTTCCAAAATTCAACAAAAACATGTCATTTACAAGAAAATACCATACAATTCCAATATTACTAATAAATACCATATATTATGAAATTAGGTTTATTTCACTAGAAATGTCACATTGATAAAATATGCATCAATGAAAACTCCAAAGACGATAATAAAATACATGAGATGTATTTTGAAAATTATACAAAATTATTTTTACATAAAACCCCCTCAAGTTATACTAAATTACAATAAGGACCCTAGTAAACATAAGTTTAAGCGGGACCAGTCTCTTGAGCCTCAGGGAGCCGGAGATATGGGTGCTTGCCTATTTAAGGTATACAACTTAACAAACGGTGTTATCAACACGGTAATCATTTTTGAAAAAGACACAAATCCTGTCGTCCATGTGCAGCGGTTACCGATAACATCAAAACTTAATTCAGGATTTCAATTTCTTTTCTAATTGTCTGACTCAGACTGAGTCTCGATATAATCAATCTGACTTGAAATTGATTCAAGTATATTATAACAATTCAATATGAATCCATGAATCCATATAATCAATTTGTTCAATCTATTCAATCTGTATTGACTGAAGCGAACCATGGATATATATCCATCTACATGATTCTCCAGTTACATCCATTTACTGATATCATGGTTCCGGAAAATCATCCATCTATACAATCTATAATATAAGACAATACAATTTACAATTCAATACAATCAAGACATCGCGGGGTTTATAAGGGGTAGATTGTCACGGAAGGTGTTAGAAGTGGCATGAGACTGCAACCATTAAGACACCTAACCTGAATTCAATTGCCGTTATTCCGGGTATTATCACGGAGCCTTGTACTCTTGATTCCGTCCATCTTAGTTTCTGGTTTATTGATACTCCTCTCGTATACACTGGCCTATTCTATACCAAGTTACAAACAACAGCGTTAACACTAAATACAACATTAAAACAATATAATACCACTTTAAAAGTTACACACTCTCTCTGTCTATTCTACTTCTCCCTTATTTTTGGGATTTACCGAGCAATTGTTCGCTGACGACATTCCCTCTCTTTCTTCTTTGGAATGTTGTCAGGTGATTCGTATCTTTAAGAGATCGAGCCCACCAACGAGGACTTGGATCAGCTAGTCTTCGACCCGGAACTCTAGATACTTGTACATTTCATTTCAGTACTTTCCATTTCTGTTATGGCACTGTTTAAACATTGCTTTTCATTCCATATATTTACTTTTCCATGTACTGTAAAAGAATGTTAATAAATAAAACTGTTGTTCATTATATTTGTCTCTATTTCTTTTATATTGCTTAGTTACGCTTAGCGTATTTACTTCTGAGTAAATACATAGTGGCCTCATCGTGTCCCCTACCCGTATACTGGGAAGCGGGGCATGACAGATTTTGTTGGTAGCCCATGCAGGTCTGAGCTGTATGGAACCCTACCATGCAGTTCAGCACTATATGGACAACCTAAGCAATATAACATAAGAACACAGCAACTGAAAACATTCTTTACAATTCAAATTCCTTGAATCTTTCTATTTCATCTGTCCTAAACCAAAATTCCCTTATCTCTTTTACAATCTTACCAAAACCTTTGCATTCTTTTGTTCTTTCATATATTTTTCATACACTACCAATAGTTCTATCACCAAACTTTCCTTGAATCCGTTACACATTCCTTTTACAAATATCGAGGACGAAATTTTTATAAGGAGGGTAGAATGTAACAACCCTAAACTTACTGTACAATTTTTTTTCAAAAATACAGAAAGGGGTACTTGAGCCTGAGCACTAGTTATAAGTTTGATTTGCTTTTGAATAGCAAGAAAGAGCTTGTAGCTCATTGGTAAGACCTTGCACTGCTGAACCAAAGCACCAGAGTTCAAATCCCATCAACCACACATTTTTTAATTAAATTCTTTTAATCTTTTAAAAGCCCAAGAGTCTACATGTGCACTACACGTAATAGGATAAGTTACAGAATAAACAAACGGGTCTACGAGGTAGACCAAGAAGCAAGGGACACGTGGCGTCGAGACACGGCCCGACTCGGCCGAATCGACCGGCGCCGCCGGCCTGACTCAGCCGAAACCCTAATTTTCTTCTTTTCTCTGTGACTCTTGAACTCCCCAATAACCCATGTATTGTTTAATTTCTCTGCACATTTACATAGCAATTTAAATCACACATTTAATCCATTTTAATACAATTTTTATAACACACTTTCATTTACCCTAAACCCTAATTTTTCCTATAAATACCACATCTAAACTCACCCCTCCTCACTTCCAAATCTCTGTCCAAACTCTCAAGAAAATTCCATAGACTTTTTGTGTGCAAGTGGAGTTAGCAAAGGGCGAAACTCCGACGAACTTCCGACGACAATCCGAGAAGTTTCCGGCGACGAAACAACGCACTGGTGTTTCCCCAACCTTCCTCTTCCTCTTATCTTGGCTCTAATCCCATAATTCCCTTCTCCCCCTTCTCTTTACTATTCTAAAAACTTAGAATTCTAAAACCCGACGGAAGTGGAGTTAATCCGACTTCCGATTCGGTTTTTCCTTAAAAATCTTATTTTTTTCTTAAACACAATAATACTAAACTCTCACATCATGATCATTAAACATTAACAAAACATATTGACAAGTTTTATATCAAAAGAATTTATATTTCAATTTTTATAGCACTTTTACGAAAAAATACCATATAGTTTAGTTTCGACATAAAACATCATTACCCCTTACTATACTTTTAGATAGGTCATGAGATAATGACCTACCTCCTCATAACACTCATATGTAATATAGCACAATGACATTTGGGGGACATAGATTTGGAAAAATACGATTTTACACAAAACTACTTCCGATTTATAAAAACCTTTTTCTATAAGATGTGTATTTTTAACAAATCTTTGCAATGTGCTGCTACAACCTATTTTGGGGAAGCAGTTTAGGATGGTGCGGATTATCGTACATCCTCAGGCTTAGTAGTGCGAGATGCAGACCTCCGCAAGGAGCATACGGTCTCGAAAGATTTAAAATACAATTTTCTTTAGAAAATGTGATTTCTATTATAAATAAAATTTATATTTTTAATAAATAAATATATATGTAATTAATATCAAAATATCTATTTTTAGGATTTTAAATATTCCACATTTCCAAAATTCAAGAAAAACATGTCATTTACAAGAAAATACCATACAATTTCAATATTACAAATAAATACCATATATTATGAAATTAGGTTTATTTCACTAGAAATGTCACATTGATAAAATATATATCAGTGAAAACTTTAAAGACGATAATAAAATACTTGAGGTGTATTTTGAAAATTATACAAAATTATTTTTACATAAAATCCCCTCAACTTATACTAAATTACAATAAGGACCCTAGTAAACATAGGTTTAAGCGGGACCAGTCTCTTGAGCCTCAGAGAGCTAGAGATATGGGTGCTTGCCTATTTAAGATACACAACTTAACAAACGGTGTTATCAACACGGTAATCGTCTTTGAAAAAGACACAAATCCTGCCATCCATGTGCAGCGGTTACCGATAACATCAAAACTTAATTCAGGATTTCAATTTCTTTTCTAATTGTCTGACTCAGACTGAGTCTCGATATAATCAATCTGACTTGAATGAGATTCAAGTATATATATAACAATTCAATATGAATCCATGAATTTATATAATCAATCTGTTCAATTTATTCAATCTGTATTGACCGAACCGAACCATGGATATACATCCATCTACATGATTCTCCAGTTACATCCATTTAATGATATCATGGTTCCGGCAAGTCATCCATCTATACAATCTATAATATAAGACAATACAATTTACAATTTAATACAATCAAGACACCGCGGGGTTTATAAGGGGTAGATTGGCATGGAAGGTGTTAGAAGTGGCACGAGACTGCAACCATTAAGACACCTAACCTGAATTCAATTGCAGTTGTTCCGGGTATTATCACGGAGCCTTGTACTCTTGATTCCGTCCACCTTAGTCTCTTGTCTATTGAGACTCCTCTCGTATATACTGGCCTCTTCTGTACCAAGCTACAAACAACAGCGTTAACACTAAATAAAACATTATAACAATACAATACCACTTTAAAAGTTACACACACTCTCTCTGTCTATTCTACTTCTCCCTTATCTTTGGGATTTACCGAGTGAGTGTTCACTGACAACATTCACTCTCTTTCTTCTTTAGAATGTTGTCAGGTGATTCGGACCTTCAGGAGATCGAGCCCACCAGCGAGGACTTGGATCAGCTAGTCCTCGACCCGGAGCTCTAGATACTTGTACATTTTATTTCAGTACTTTCCATTTCTTTTATGCCACTGTTTAGACATTGCTTTTCATTCCATGTATTTACTTTTCCATGTACTGTAAAAGAATGTTAATAAATAAAGTTGTTGTTCATTATATTGGTCTCTTGTGTATATTTCTTTTATATTGCTTAGTTACGCTTAGCGTATGTACTTCTGAGTATATACGTAGCGGCCTTGTCGCGTCTCCTGCCCGTATAGTTGGAAGCGGGGCGTGACATCCAGTGTCGAAAAGTGCCAGTGCAGGAAGGGTGGCTACTAGTATTGTACCTAAGTTGTGTGAGGTTGGGTTTAGATATGGGAAAAGTATGGTGATGCACAAGGATTGAAAAATTGAAAGGATTGGGGGATTTACCTATGATGACTTGTCATGTGGCTTCGGCCTCCTCGACCGTTGTTGTAAAAGCCTGACGCTGTGGTACATTCCTCCTTGCCGGAGGCACATTCTTCTGTCCTTAGGGCATGCTCCTCTGCCCTTGAGGCACGGTTCTTTGTTCCTAATGGAATTGACGCTGAGGCTGTGCAGGTGGTCCATGTAGAGCTAGTGCTGGGAGAGCTAGGTGGGGTGCAGGTGCCTGAATGGCTAGTCGCTGCGAGACTGTGATTGTGGGTTTAGGTGCTGGTGCTGTGTTAAAACAATATGGGCATGCTCCTATAGCGTGAGTGGAAGTACCACAAACCAAACACATGCCATTTGCACGCCTGCAGTCCTTCGCCAGATGTCCAGTTCTCTTGCAGTAGAAACAGAAGTCTGGACTGGACCAGTTAACTGATCCTCCTGGTCTCCTGGGTGCAAAGGTTGCCCTAGAAGAGGCTCCTCTTGTCATCTGTGCGGCATGGTGTTTGCGGCTTACCCTTATTCTTCACCACAGCTTCAAAACGGCAAGCTGCCTTCAGAGTGAGTTCATGAGTCGGGTAGTCACCTGTGGCTAACACCGCCTGAATCTCTGGGTCTAAGCCCTGTTGAAATCGTCTAGCCCGAATCTTATCGGTCAGGATCAAATGCGCCGTGAACCTGATAAGATATGATGTCGGGATAGTGATGTGTTTTAACGGAATAGTATTTGATACGTATTCTTTACCTGCTAAGCATGATGAATTCAGCATCATATCCATCCACCGATTTTACCCATATAGAACCTTGTTGTAGGTGGATGAATTATTGTTCCATCTCGAAATGAGTAGTCTCATGGAAGAACTTAGCATCGAGTAGTTCGCGAAACGTTTTCCACTCAATGGGTTGGGTGAGACGGCTTTCCTCAGCCTTCCACTAGACTCTTGCATTGTCTGTCAGTTTCAACTTAGCAACTCTCACCCAGGCAATATCTGACACTTGAGCGGTTTCCAGGTCATCTTCGATCGCTTGAGCTCATTCTTCTGCCTCAAGTGGGCTCTCTTTTCCCGAGAAGTATTTTGGGTGCAGTGCCCGAAATTGCTCGACTCTGGGTGCCTCGGTTTCACGGCGGTTCATGAGGATAGCATTCTGTTGCTACTGACCCTCCAATAGGCTCTTGATAGCTTCAAGTAGGACCGTTTGCTCATTGATAAGAGCTACAACGGTAAGTGGTGGTGGTAGAGTAGGCGGTGGGGTATTGCCATTGACGTTTGTGCTGGTGTTGTTCGGGGAATCCATTACCTTGATAGAAAATAGAATGGTTAGGATAGATTCAAGAAATTTGAAGTGTAAAGAATGTATGGTTACTTATTCTTATAATTCTTATGATATATTTCTTAAGACTTTATGCAAAACGGACCTGCATGGGCCGCCAACAAAACCTGTCACGCCTACTTCCAAGTAGACAGAAACGGCGAC
This sequence comes from Agapanthus africanus, assembly GCA_030015575.1. NCBI lineage: Eukaryota > Viridiplantae > Streptophyta > Magnoliopsida > Asparagales > Amaryllidaceae > Agapanthus > Agapanthus africanus. The sequence continues at coordinate 886,143,849 of JASDDO010000024.1, read as the reverse complement.
GTGGCAGGCCGTAATGTATTCACTATGAAATAAATACGTTAAGCGTAATTAAGCAATATAAAAATGAACAGGAATGACAAGAGAATAAAATGAAACAACAACTTTATTTACATTCACCTTTACATACAACTGTTTGAAATAAAAGATACAATAATCAAAAGCAAATGCCTAAACAATGGCATACTGAAAATAAGTGCAGAGAAACTAGTAGTCAGACAGAGCGGTAAGCTGGTCCAAGTCCTCCTGGCTTGGCTCTATCTCCTCAGAGTCCGGTCCTCCTGACGAATATTCCACAGAAAGAGACAGAAATGAATGTCGTCAGCGAACTAACGCTCGGTAAGTCCCAAAAGAAGAAAGAGAAAATAATATATAAAGTGAAAAGAACAGGTAAAGCTGTATATGACCGATAACAGGTATAGGATATATCTTCTAACGTGGTATTTGTAGTTTGATAAAGAAGGTATTTATGTATACGAGAGGATTCTATCTTATCCCGTGGACTATGGTAACATATAGTACAAGGCCCCATCATAACCCACGGGAGAACAGCACGTGAGTTCATTTAGGTGTCTTTTAAGTGACCTCTCGTGCCATGATATACGTTCCGTACCAATATACCCCTTTATCCCCACGTAATGTATTGTATAGATTATGTTTACAAGTCTTGGCCGAAACGATGGATACAAAAAGTTCAGGTTCATGTTCAGGGTGTAATCATCTATTCAAGTAAGTATGTCAAGTTATAACCATGGCTTGGTCAAGTCAAGTCAAGTCAAGTATACATGTTTGAATTCGATTATTCATATTCATGATCAAGTATTCGTGTTTGAGTTTGGACTCAGATTGAGTCAGACACTTATAAACCGATTGAACTCTTGAATTCTTAGGTTCGGGAATTATCGGCAACTACTGCACATGGACGGCATGATTTGTGTCTTTTTCCAAGACAATTTCCATTGATAACTCCGTTAAGTTGTCTAACCTGAATAGGCAAGCACTCACTTTCTCCGGCTCCCTGGGGCTCAAGAGAAATGATACCGCTTAAACCTTTATTAATCTATAGTCATTAAAATATTGTTTTGCATATCTCGAGGGGGTTTTATGAAAAATATGTTAATATAGTTTAAACACAAAACCTCGAGGGGGATTTATATGACTTAGGGGTTTTCATGAGCATGTGTTTTTAATATTGAGGTATTTTTAATGATGAATACATAGCTTTTAAAAATTTATGGTATTTTATTGAAAATTAGTCCTTTTTAATAATTTGATGGTATTTTATTGACATTTTTTAATCTTTCATTTTTATAAAATATATAGTTTCATCATATAATGAAAATATGGATTTATAATTTTATATAATTTTAATTTAAAAAAAATTATTTTTATTTAGAAAATCCATTTTTCTTAAAAACCGTATTTATATCCTTTTGAGATCGAATACTCCGTAAGGACTGCTGCATATCGCTCTACTATCTCCAGGATGTGCGATAATCCTCACCATCCATTAGCGGGTCTCCTAACAAGGGCTGTAAATGCATAATTGCAAAGGAATACTGTTCCCCGCCGAAGGACGCGCAAGACAGACGTCTTGCCTGAAATTCGGGGCAGATACTAATAGGTGCTATCCGTCCACCTCTCCGAAGATGCCAAGTTGATTTATTGTACCATGTATCGAAGGTTTAAACGGATGCGGCCGATATAGCAGACTTCGTCAGATTCCCCCTCATTCGAGGGGTTTTTGATTGTGGGGACGCTCTTCCCTGCAGGCACAAGCCCCTGCAGTTAATTACGCTATCGCATCGCGATAACAACTTTCTCCTTCTCCAGATGGTCACTTCGTGTCGTGGGTGTTTGTTTTGTTTGTGGTTGCCCGTGGATTGTATACGGAGACTAATTTGTATTGTCGCCCGTAGGACGTGGATTAGTCCAAATCCGTATTTTCTTAAATTTGGGTTTGGGTGTGTGTGTTCAAGGATACGTTAGCCTTGTTTGAGGCTAAGATCAACTTAAACGTTTGTTAAGGACACGTTAGTCTAATTTAAGACTAAGATCGACTTAACGGGATCATTTAGATCCAACAAGAGAGCAATTGGGCTCTACTGTTTAGTTTAGCGACATTGCGGTCGATTACCAGTTTAAGGACATAGTGGTCCATTGTAGTCCTTGGAATGTATGGCTGTTGGGACCCGTCACCTCTCTGAAGACGTTAAAGGATTACAACGACAAATATCAAAGGAGTTCAGAGATGTACCCTTGAACCAATGTTGTTTGGGAGATCTATAGTCCAATTTGGGACTAAGTCTGTTTGATGGTTTATGAGCATATGGGCTCAGTTGATATGAGTTGGACATTTTATTGTTCTGGCTGTTGAGACTTTATTTGGGCTCGGCCCTTTTAATAATGCATAACATTTATTAGGAGCAAAATAGTGGTCTGATAGTGCGCCACGTGGCTTGTCAGGCGCTTTGCGCCAATCAAAGAGCGCATTGCGCTAGCGCATGCGAAGGTGACACGTGTCACGCAGCGCAGAGCGCAAGTCTGTTAGTGCAGTGCGCTTTCTGAGTGCGCTGCGCCAGTGAATGACACGTGGCGAGCTCTGGCGCAGTGCGCCAATCCAAGAGCGCAATGCACTATTTTTAGGAGCTCAAAGCGCAAACCATTCCGTGGTTGACACGTGGCGCGTTCTGGCGCAATGCGCCAGTCCAATAAGTGCAAAGGCGCAATTCAAGAGTGCAAGGCACTGTCCAATAGCGCAGAGCGCATTTTGATCCAATTCAGATCAAAGAAACAAGTTTTTTGTTCTCTTAAAAGAGGTTTTACCTCAAGATTCAAGAACCAAAGTTCTTGCTCTCATCAAAAGGCTGTGCCTTTATAGATCAAATGATCTGTGAATGAAGTAAATTACTTCTTTAAATCTTTTATGATTAGATCTTTCTTTGATCTTTTTCTTCTTTTTTTATTGAAGATCTTGATCTTATTCTTAAATCTTTGATCTTTTTAGAAGATGATTCTTCTTTTTATGAGATGATTTCATCTCTGTTATTCAAGAACATAGTTCTTTTTTACCTTTAAGATAAAAAGAAATCTCCTTTTCTTTAAGAGCTTGCTCTTCTTCTTTACAGAGGGTTTCTCTCTCTCTCTCTGTATATATGTGTGAGACTTGGAGTCTAGGGGCCTTTATATAGGGCCAATTGATTTGTTAAGTTAGTTACAGAGATATTTCTCTGATTGATCTGGGGATATTTCCCTACCGTTGGATCTTTGATCCTAAGGCCTCTGTTTTACAGAAGACAATTTTCTTATTTTAATAAGATTGGAAAGATCTCTCTAGAATTTTAATTCTGATTAATTAATAATTTATTATTTAAATTCCAGTGCTGGCGCAATTGGCGCTAGCGCGCCTACATTTGACACGTGGCGCGCAGCGCCTGTGTTTGACACGTGGCGCGCAGCGCAGAGCGCAGCGCAACTGCGCTAGCGCGCCTGTGTTTGAAACGTGGCGCGCAGCGCAGAGCGCAGCGCAACTGCGCTAGCGCGTCTGTGTTTGACACGTGACGCGCAGCGCAGAGCGCAAGAGATCTGAAGCGTTGCTTCATTTTAAAATTTGAATTTTAAAACAGAGCTTTGCTCTGATTGGGGGGAAAGGAAGCGTCGCTTCATTCCAAATCTTGGAATTTGAACAGAGTTTTGCTCTGATTGGGAGAAGCAGAAGCGTCGCTTCATTTTCATTTTTAAAATAGAACTTTGTTCTGATTGGGGGAAACAAATACGAAATACCTCTTTAAAAGAAACCTGGTTTTAAAGTATGTGGTATTTTATTGTAAAAATTATTCATCGAAACAAAATACATACAAATAGGTATAGTGCTATGAAACTAAAGTGTACGTGTGGGGTAAGTCGTTACCCCGTAAAGTTTTTCCTAAAGGTATAGTTTTAACGAAAACGTAAAGAAGTGATAATAAAGTTCAAGGTATTTTAATGAAAAAGTTCAATTATAATTGTTTCACATGAGATTCTTGGTAAAACATGATTCTAAATATTGGTATTTAAGGTTACAACTATTGTGTAAAATTAGATTGATCAATTTATAAAGAAAAAAGGAGTTTCCACTGTTTAGAAAAAAGTATCGGTAATAACTCCATTTTACCGATATAGGATTTAAAGATGAATTTCAATGAAGAGAAAGAGAGTTTGGGAAGGAATTACGGTTTCAAAAACTTAAGAAAGGGGTGAGGTAAGGAAAGAGTGTCTTCGTGGCGTCGCGGGAGCTCCGGAATCGGCTTCGATCTTTGACAGAAGAAGTTTTCTCGCTAACTCCACTTTACTCCACTTGCACTTAGGAACTTTTGAGAGAGTTTTTGCTAGAATTTTCAAAATGGTGAAGAGATAGGGCATGGGGTGGTATTTATAGTGGAGAATTATGGTTTGGGAATTAAAACAGTGGTTTAAAAAGCATTAAAATAATGTTAATTGGTGAATTGAAGGGTCTCTGTTTGATTTCAGGGAAATCAAACAGTCTAAAGAAGTTGAGGGGAGTTGAAGAGACAAGTGTGCAAAGCACGGAGCTCATTGGAGCAAATTCAACCGTCCCCGTCAGCCCTATAGGCAAATCCGCCGGTCGATCTTGAGGCAAATGCCTCGAGATTCGTGCCATATGATTAATTCTCTGGTTACTCCATTTTCCATATGTTTGATTTTTCTGAACTTTTCATTTCCCCGTGTACTGCATATGCAACCTTTTGGGCTTCCCAAAAGTTAAAAAGAAAAGTCAGAAAATATAATTGTGTGTGATGGGCATTGAATACACAAGCTACGTCACAGCAGTGTAGAGGTTTTACCAGTTAGCTACAAATTGTTTCTTACTTATTTTTAACAAAATTGACTTATAATTCAAACTCAGACTGTAATACTCTTTTCTTGTATATTAACAGGAAAAATTTCTATACAGAGATTTTAGAGTCGTTACAACAATGAGCAAGAATGACAAGAGTAATAAATTGAAACGTCAACTTTATTTACATTCAACTTTACATATAACTGTCTGAATAAAAAATACAATGATAAAAAGAAATGCCTAAACAATGGCATACTGCAAGTAAGTGCAAGCAGGAACTAGTAATCAGGCTGACTAGCAAACTAGACCAAGTCCTCCAGGCTCGGCTCTATCTCCTCAGAGTCCGGTCCTTCTGACGAACATTTCAAAGAAAAGAAATAGAGAGAAATGTCGTCAGCAAATTAGCGCTCGGTAAGCCCCCACAAGATATAAAGGAGATGACTGAATAGTATATGAAGTGAATAGAAACCAAGTAATGTGAACATGTAAGATTGTATAAGCGAGTATCTAAGAATGATCATTTACAGGTATATGATTTGCTATTCTAACGTAATTGTTTGTAGTTTGATAAAAAAGATATTCATGTATACGAGAGGAGTCTATCTTACCCCATGAACTATGGTAAAATGTAGTACGAGGCCCCGTTATAACCCACAGGACAACGGTACGTGAATTCATGTAGGTGTCTTTTAAAGCGACCTCTCGTGCCACGATATACTTTCCATACCAATCTACCCCTTATCCCCGCGTATTGTAGTGTATAGTTCAAGTTTACAGGTCTTAGCCAAAACCATGAATATAAAAATAATGTGCAAGTTCATATTCAAGTTGTAATCATGTATTCAGGTATTCATGTCAAGTTCATGTCATGTTATATTTATGGTACGGTCAAGTCAAGTCAAGTATTCAAATTCAGGTTTGGCTATTCAAGTTCAAGTATTCAATTTCAAGTTGAAGTGTTCAAATTTGGATTTGAGTTTGGATTTGAGTTCGAGTTTGTATTCAGATTATGGTCATTTTTTGTGAATGGATTTAATTGTTGAAATTCTTAACTTCGGGAGTAATCGGACAACTGCTGCACATGGATGGCAGGATTTGTGTCTTTTTTCCAAGATAATTGCCATTGATAACTCTATTAATTTGCAGTGTTGTCTAACCTGAGTAGGCAAATACTTACTTTCTCCGGCTCTCTATGGCTCAAGAGAAATGATACCGCTTAAACCCATATTAATTTAGAGTCCTTAAATATTTATTCTTATTTGTTTACATTATTTGCATTTCTCGAGGGGGTTTTATGAAAAATATTTTAATATTGTTTAAAAATAAACCTCGAGAGTGATTTATAATATTAAGAGTTTTTATAAAAAAGTATTTTATTTTAGATGGTATTTTAGTGATGAAACCTAACTTTTAAAAGTTTATGATATTTTTTTGAAAACTATACTTTAGGAACTTGGTAGTATTTTATTAAAAATTTAATCTTTCAATTTTAAAATATAACTTTCACAATTTGTTTTTATCGAAAAATACGGATTTATAATTTTATATAATTTTCCAAAGTTTAATTTGTTTTAAAAAGTCGTATTCTTTTAAATTGTATTTTTATTTCCTTTCGAGACCGAATTCTCCATGGAGAGTTCTGTATCTCACTCTTCTATTCTAAGGACGTGCGATAACCCGTACCATCCGTAGATGGGTTTCCCTAAAAGGGTTGTAGAGGCACAATTGTAAAGAATTTTAAAAATATTGATTAAAAACGTTTATTTGTAAAAACAATGGTATTTTACTGTAAACCGTATTCTTTAAATTAAACCTACGTATAAAATATCGTGTTATGAAACCATAGTGTATGTGGTGGGGTAAGTCATTACCCCGTGAATTTCTATAGGTATATATTCTAGCTATCGGACAAAGGGTACTTTTAAAGTTCATGGTATTTATATGAAATTGTTCGATTTAGGTGGTTATTTCACATGAAATTTTAATTACATGAAAAGGTAAAAATGTGAAAATATTGTAATGTGATGTTATAGTATTTGTGTGACGTACTTGGACTATCAAAGATTATAGAAGTGTTTAAAAGAAGTGATATTAACGCTAACTCCACTTTGTCGATTTTGATTTAAAGAATCGTCTTGAAATGAAATGAAAGAGAAAGGAAGGAACTTACAGTTTTAGAGTGTAGATAGGAGAGGAAAAGAGAGTGAGGAAGCCTTCGGGGATCGTGGTAGCATCGAGAGTGGTTTCAGTCTTCGATGGAATGAACCTTGATCGCTAACTCCACTTGACTAGGCTTAACCCTTTTTGAACTTAGAGAATTTTTGAGAAATTTTCAGAGAAAGGGAGAGTTAGGAAATGGTTTGGTATTTATGGGGATGAATATAAATATATGATGAATTAAAACAAGATTAATAGTATTAAAAATTATAATAATAGAGGAAATGAAAGGTCTGTAGGTCTCTGTTTAATTTCAGAGAAAACAAATAGGAAAAAAGAGTAGAGGAGAGTCTAAGGGTTATACGGGCTGTAAGTCGATGTCGCGCACCCCACGTGTTCGCAGGGAGGCGGAAATTGAAAAAATTGATTTTTATGGGCTTCGCAACACTGACTAGAACCAAGGATCGTACATAAACCATAGCTAGTAAACTACCTGAGGTTTAACTACTCGGATTCGAAATTATACCTCACGATATAAGTCCTTCGGATTTTCATCGCTGTCCTCCACCTCGTCATAGCCTCCAAGGATCGAAACGAATTGGGGAACCTCGACGGCCTCCTCGAATCAAAGACGATCCATCCGAGAGTCTATAGTCTGAGCTCCTACCTCGAATCTGAGATAACTACGGCTTCTAGTTCGCTAAACAAGAAGTCCTAGATGATGTAGAGAGTGAAGATGAGTTACTTTGTCTCTTAGAACCCTATGTTTCTCAACTCATGAGAGGATTAGGGTTTTTATGAAGAAGAAGACTTGAAGAAAATGAGAGTGGAGTTTGTGAGCTTGGAAAAATAATGGCTTCCCTCTTTTTAGAAATATGAAGCGTACTTATATTTTAGAAGATAAATATCTAACCAAATATAAATATCTAACTAAATATCAAGCATGCTTCGAAATATCTAAAGAGTGATTCATAACAATGAGTCACCAAGTAGCCATGCTAGATCTTTTGTCCACCTCCACCTCATTTCCTCCACCTCATTTAAATTTAAATCCATAAAGAAAAACAAACCCTAAATGAGGTGACCCTTCTAGAAGCTTTCCCGGAAGAATTACGAGAACGCCCATCATCCGTATATACATACCCGCATCCGCATTCCGAAGAATATGAATACAAAGAGACAAAAATAATCCATCAATATAATAATAGGATCCGGCTTCAGCCAAAGCCCACTAGTATTATCCGCCCAATCATCATACGTGCACAAGTACACATAAGTGATCGAAGCCCTACCGTAAAATCATACGGCCTCTACACCTTTTGCCTGGTGCAGGGAAACCCTCTGTGTGGGACTCTAAAGACTTGACACTGCGATTGCAGTAGGTTTAACCACAAGCCGCAAGCGGTACTAGCTGCACGTAACGGCTATCCAGGTATGTGTCGATAAGAACGCCGATGAGCTAACTCATCTGAACTCCTACTGAGCCTATCCGTGACAATCTCTGTACATTCCGGTCTGTTCGTCTAAGAGTATTGCATATCGGGCCTAGGGGGCGGTAATCGTCAGACCACTAATAGCATAATAAGTCATTTCGGAGAGTAGCCCAAAACACCCTGAGAAACTACTGGAGTACCTACCAGTAAATCTTGCTTGCTTTGGCCAAGGACTTTGTATAATGGCCTTCCGAACACAGCGCGATATCAACCCCCAGTACCGGGAGAGACGGATCCTATCTAACCACCACTGTCTCTAAGTGCTTCGGGATTGCACCCAGCTACTACCTGTTTGCACGACTCCTTTGAGCCGTGGTAGGGTAGTAATCAAAGTACAGTGGGAACACACTCGAGGGGAAGTAGCAGTGTCAATTCGACGGACTAAGCTGTACTCATGTCACCTGGGAACTGCTACCCGACGATAGGTATAATACCCACCAACAGTTCCCGACGAGTTCTGTCCAGTGTACTCATAACCTAATGAGCACCTGCATACTATCTCCATTACGACATACTAATGGTTGTGGAACAGACTATCTCCCCTGCTGGGATGAGAAGCGTATACACTAGTCTACTGTGGAGTATCGACACCCCATCTCGATAATCCTACGACTAGGGACCTATATAGGATATGCTTATAGACTACCCAGCCCCCACTAGTGTGCCTTCCATCACAATGCTGGTAATCAAGCAAAGATCCTATGGGCTCTACCAATATGTATAAACGATATGCTAAGAAAACACATGCACATATTGAGGTAGAAATAAACCAGATAGCATACTACCATTTCGAGCAAGACTGTTACTATATCCGTGTATATCCCAAGCTTCCATTAAGTAATATACAATCAAGTATGATACAATAATGGCCTCTGGGGCATATATTACTAACAATCTCACACTTGCACTAAGGCCATATACTGGCATATCGCAGACCGAAGATCTCGAATAGCCTCTCGAACACTGTATGAGGGATGGCCTCTGTGTGTGGATCTGTAGTGTTGTTCTCCATATCTACTCTCCTCACCTCAATCTCCTGGGATCAACGATTTCCCTAATCTGGTGGTGCCGCCTCAAGATATGTCTGGATCTCTGATGGGACCTGGGTTTCTTCCCTAAAGCTATTGCACCGTTGTTGTTACAATACTAAAGTATTTGACCAACAATGGAAGGAACCACCTAAAGTTCAGTTAAGATCTTCCTCATCCAGACTGTCTCTTTTACGGCATCTCATGCAGCGAACTACTTTGTTTTCATCGTCGAGTCTGCAACGGTGTCCTGCTTTGAGCTCTTCCAACAGACCGCCCCTACACTGAGGGTAAAGCTATAACCCAATATGGACTTGGAGTCATTCTTATCACTCTGGAAGCTGGAGTCGGCAAAGGCCTCGATCTGGAGGTCTTTTCCGCCATACACCAAGAACATCTCCTTAGTCCTTCTCAGGTACTTGAGAATGTTCTTTACTGATATCCAGTGCTTCTCCCCTGGGTTTGACTGATACCGGCTTACCACGCTAAGTGCGTAAGCAACATCTGGTCTGGTACACAATATCGCATACATTATAGTGCCTACCGCAGAAGCGTAGGGTATAGATGTGATGCAAGCCCTTTCCAAATATGTCTTGGGAGACATCCCTTTTGGAGAGGGTGATTCCGTGACAAGCCGGTAAATTACCGCGCTTTGAATCTTCCGTACTAAATATTTTTAGTATGGTGTTGATGTACCATGACTGTGAAAGTCCCACTATTCTCTTTGATCTATTACGATAGATCTGGATCTCTAGAATGTAGTTGGCATCACCCAGGTCTTTGATGGAGAACCTTAGTGACAAGAACCCTTTAACTGATTGTAGTATAGGAATGTCATTTCCTATCAAGAGAATGTCATCCACGTACTCAACGAGAAATTCCACAGTTCTTGCTACAATCTTACTATAAATGTATGGTTCATCTGGATTTTTGATAAAGTCGAATTGTTTGACTGTCTCAATAAAAAAAAATATTCCAACTCCGTGATGCCTGCTTTAGTCCATAAATGGACTTAAGAAACTTATACACTGTCCCGCTGCTCCCACTCTGATTGAAACCCTCTGGCCGATCCATATAGACGCACTATTCCAAATTACCATTTAGAAAAGCCGTCTCTACGTCCATCTGCCGGATCTCAAAATCTTGGAAGGCAGCAATGGCAAGAAGGATCCAAATGGATTTGAGCATAGACACTGGAGAAAAGGTCTCATCATGGTCCAAATCAGGTCTTTGACGAAAACCTTTTGCAACAAGTCTAGCTTTATAGGTTTCAACCTATCCATCTACACCAATCTTCTTTCTGAAGATCTATTTGCAGCCTATGGGTTTTACCCCTACTGGAGCAATGTTCAAAGTGCATACTTTGTTGGTGTATATGGACTCCATTTCGGTTCGCATTGCATCCAGCCATTTTACCGAGTCGCCGCTCTGAATGGCTTACCGGAAGCTAGTTGGCTCATCATTGTTAATGATGCAATCCTCTCTATCCCTGTCTATGAGAAAAGTGTAGTATCTCTTGGACGGATGAGACTGCCTACTAGTCCTGCGGATTGGCGTAGGGATGTCTAGTTCTTTTGAAACCTCTGGTTCTACCATACTTTCAGTAATAGTTTGTGATTCTGGAATTTCTTCCTGTTCTATTGCGTTCCCACTATTTCCTATTACAAAAAATTGATTTTATAAAAAGTGGGCATGACGAGGAATAAAAACCTTTTGTTTCTCTGCGTAATAGAAAAGATACCCCTTAGAGTTCTTTGGGTATCCCACAAACCTACACAGTACTGAGCGTGCCTCGAACTTGTCCGTATACTGCTTTTTGACAAAAGCTGGACATCCCTATATCTTTAGATACTGAAGATGGGGTTTCTTCCACATCTGATATGGTGTGGTAGACACAGTCTTGGTAGGAACCTTATTCAAAAGATATGCAGCTGATTCTAGTGCATAACTTTAGAAGGATCGCGGTAACTCAACATTACTCATTATGGAACAAACTATATCCAATAGGGTTCTGTTCCGCCTTTCCTATACACCGTTGTGTTGTGGTGTGTATGGAGGAGTAAGCTGAGAGAGAATTCCATTTTCTTTTAGGTAATTCAGGAACTCGGCAATTTAAGTATTCACCACGTCGATCAGATCTCAGTGTCTTGATACCTTTGCCTGTTTGTTTTCCCACTTCATTCTTATATTCCCGGAATTTTTCAAAGGGTTCGAATTTATGCTTTCACGAGAAGACATGTCCTAACATAGAGAAATTATCCGTAAAAGTAATGAAATAGGAATAACTACTTCTTGCATCTATAGATACTGGACTACACACGTCGCTGTTTATGAGTCCTAAGAGCTCGCTCGCTCTTACTCCGTGTCTAGTGAACGGAGTCTTTGTCATTTTTTCTATGAGACAAGATTGACAAGTTGCATAAGACTGATACCCGAACGGATCCAAATATCCCTCTCTATGTAACTTCGACAACCGTGTTTCATTGATGTGACCCATTCTACAATGCCATAAGAAAGTCCTATTTTATTCTAGAGACTTTCATTTAAGTGTGTTTTGGACGTTGAAAACCTGAGCTTGATTTAACACGTATATACTGTCCACATCGCTTACAAACTAGACTAGGTGCACACAAACAGTTATGTAGAATCAATATCTGCCCACTTGTCAATTTTAGGTGATATACCCTACGGATACAGCGTCCACGCTCATTCCGTTAGCAATCCTGAGAGTCATATCACCTACCCTGATAACTCTACGGTTTCTCAAAACCTGTAATGAATTACAGATATGAGATCCTGATCCGGTATCTTGTACTCAGGAAGTAGAGTTAATTTACAGACTGTTTTCAATCATAAACACACCCGAAGTTGAAGCCACAACGTGCTTCGGATCCTGGATTCTGGCTTTCCAAACCCTGCATCCCTTCTGCCAATGCCCTTTCCCGTAACAATAGGAACATCCCTCCTTCCCTACTATTAACCCCGAAACTTTTGCCCTTCCCTTTTCTTCTACCTTACCGACACCGCCTATTGGCTTTGTGGAGGTCTTCTTCTTCTCACCCTTGGCATCCGCCTTAGATCCAGAAGAGGAAGATTCCCCAATAAGCAGAGCGGGTGTCTCCCTAGTTTCCTTCAGGGTGCCCTCAACTGGAAGTATAAATTTTTTCCCCTGGACGCAGGTAGGAGGTAGGTACTGTAGAATCAAGTCAGCATATGACTCGTTCTCCAACGTGGTCTCCAGGTCCGTGAGCTTATTAATATATCTAATCATTGTAGGGACGTGGTTCCCTACAGATGACCCGACAGCCAATCTCGCTTGAAACAATTCCTTCGATGTCTCATATCGATACGAGATTGCTCTCCATATAAAATTTTGTTATGGAGGAAGATAGAAACTAATTCCATCTTCTCATGCTGCCTCTGGTATACACCATCAACTGAGGCCAACACGAGACACTTGACATTCGCACAGTCTTATTCTCTTGTCTTACGGATATCAACATCCGCGACGGTGGAAACTGGACCTGGGACGGCGGGGGCTTGAGCATTAATGAGGTGGTCCAGCTTGTCATAGGTAATAGACATCTGGAAAAACCTTTACCAGTCAGTATAGTATAACTCAGTCATTTTATTATCTATCTGTAACCTAATCTGGTCACCCGGTCGCTGCAATTAGAAGAGAGAGAAGAAAACACTCAGCATGATGCTCTTGCAAGTTTAGATTGGTTTTTAATTTATCTAAACAGGATGGCTCCCACTGTCTCTCGAATCCTTCCTCAAACCATAAAAGAAGAATTAGTCAGGATTAATCTTATCGTACAATACTTGCTTAACCTTTCAGCCAGGCTAGTGTCGGTACTTCGAAGGAGGTTTTACGACACTTTCACAAAGTTCTATAATTAAATAACCTCTTTTCTTTGGAGGCGTAGCCCCGCTAACATTGTTCTAGACACCTACTTGGTTTATAGCATTGATCGTTAAGTGAAGAATCTCCCGAGGAGTAGCGGATACTCACAGTAGGATCGGGATCTAAATATCATTGTGTGATAATCCTGGAGGAATCCAACCAACAATATCACACTCCAAATGGTATGCAGCACTAGTAAGTTTCAATTTCCGTAGAAACTCCCGATGGGGATTTTTGCTCCATGATCTTATGCCCTTGACGAAGGCCAACATATCATAAGTCACATGTCAAGTTCTACCCGTCATTGTCCAGGTTAATTTGAACCCACCCATACATACTCTTGACGAAGGCCAAAATAGTAGTACGACTGTCCCAAACCAACGCATCTATCTATGCTACAGATGAATATCCAGTAGCTACCAATCACTATACCTTGGCGAAAGTCAAAATACATAGCTTGAATACTACTGAATAGTCAACTGAAATGACGCAGGGCAACGAATGGTTTTCGCGAAACCGTGAACGTAGTGAACTTGATATAATCGAAGGAACATGATAGCTTTTAAAAAGAGCGGTTTAAGCTCCACATTTAAAAGTCTCATGTTTTAAAATAACCGAGTGGTTTTAAAATTTGTTCCAACGATTCAGTTTTGGTTTGTTTGCTTTGCATTAATGTAATGCAGTCCCATCATTTACACCTATCATTACAGAAAAATACGAAAATACTACGTCCACTTATGCCATCCGCATTTGCCACTGGGCCCCGTCATCACCCGTTAGGTTACTTAACTAACGACAGAGCGGGAGCTGAACTAGCGCGGATGCAAAACATAAGCAATGCCTACTATATATCATATATAGATATATACATTCGTCTCACGCAATAATAGGCATTCCAGATCACAGATGAACATATTGGATACACTAGGGATTCCGCGTTTCGTCTTAGCCTGTAACGAAAGACAGATTCCACGGTCGTGATGAATAGCCAAATCCCATCCTAGACCCCTACGGGTGCGGCAAACTACCCGCCAAATACCCAAAGTGAAGCAACCTCCCTCAGCAAAGTGAGTAGGCCACTCGGCATTTCAAAGTACTCGGTAGTTTGTGCACCCCATCTTGGGTCTATCCTAAGAGCAAAAACAGTAAATGAAATAATACAATGGTGGCTACAAGCTCAACCCGGATATGCCCCGCAAAATAATATTAAATCACTTTACAAATTTTATATCGAATGAAAGAATGAAAACCCTCATCTCACATCCCCGGCTATCCATTCATGACGATCCAATAAAATTTACACAAACCAACATAACAACATCACAGATATGTGCAACCCCGACTAATCAACGTATAGCAATTAGTCGACGTTTCCAAACACATATACACATCAAAAATCTTGTAAAGTAACTGCGACATTAGAATTCCGCACGAAATTAGCAAACTTAACCAATTTTCCAAAACTTGACAATCCAGTGAGCAAAAGTTCCCAAAACGATCGTTTTAAGCCAATCCGGAAGTCGAAACGAACTTGAAACCTGCCCGAATATTCGCGGCGGTAAAGATACTAAAATTAACTGTCGAATGGGGGCCTCGGGGGGTGCCCACCCCTGGGGGCCACCATGAAGTTGCCCCCTAGGGTGGGCAGACCCGAGAGCACCAATCTGTGGTGCTCTCGGGTCACCAGCCCCCAAGGCCACCTTTTGGTGGTCTTATGGCATGGTCTTGGCCTTAGGTCCCCCCTGGGTGTCCCCGGAGTGCGCAGACTTCACCCCGCAGCTTCTCAGTTCGAACCGTGAGCCCGCGGGGTGTGCAAACAACTCAAAACATCATTTTTGGAAACTGTTTTTATCGGCAGTTTTTGCGCGACAAAAACGACGGATTTCTAACGTCGCTACAAGCTATCTAATTATGAGAGACTCTGATACCAATGTAAGTCGATGTCACGCACCCTACGTGTTCGCGGGGAGGCGGAAATTGCAAAAAATGATTTTTACGGGCTTCACAACACCAACTAGAACCAAGGATCGAACATAAACCATAGCTAGAAAAATACTTGAAGTTTAACTACTCGGATTCGAAGTTATACCTCACGATATATGTCCTTCAGGTCTTCATCACTGTCCTCCACCTCGTCATAGCCTCTAAGTATCTAAATGGATCAGGGAGCCTCGACGGCCTTCTCGAGTCAAAGACGATGCACCCTAGAGTCTATAGTCCGAGTTCCTACCTCGAATCTGAGATAACTACGGTTTCTAGTTCACTAAACAAGAAGTCTTAGATGGTGTAGAGAGTGAAGATGAGTTACTTTGCCTCTTAGAACCTTATGTTTCTCAACTCATGAGAGAATTAGGGTTTTTATGAAGAAGAAGACTTGAAGAAAATGAGAGTGGAGTTTGCGAGCTTGGAAAAAGAATGGCTGCCCTCTTTATAGAAATATGAAGCATACTTATATTTTAGAAGATAAATATCTAACCAAATATAAATATCTAACTAAATATCAAACATGCTTCAAAATATCTAAAGAGTGAGTCATAACAATGAGTCACCAAGTAGCCATGCTAGATCTTTTGCCCACCTCCACCTCATTTCCTACACCTCATTTAAATTTAAATCCATAAAAAAAACCTAAATGAGGTGTCCCTTCTAGAAGCTTTCCCGTAAGAATTACGAGAACGCCCCTCATCCGTATATATATACCCGCACCCGAAATCCGAAGAATACGAATACAAAGAGACGAAAATAATCCATCAATATAATACTAGAATCCGGATTAAACCAAAGCCCACTAGTATTATCCGCCCAATCATCATACGTGCACAAGTACACGTAAGTGATCGAAGCCCTGCCGTAAAACCATATGGCCTCTACACCTTTTGCCCGGTGCAAAGAAACCCTCTGTGTGGGACTCTAAAGACTCGACACTACGCTGGCAGTAGGTTTAACCACAAGCCGCAAGCGGTACTAGCTGAACATAACGGCTATCCAGGTATGTGTCGATAACAAGGCCGATGAGCTAACTCATTCGAACTCCTATTGAGCCTATCTGTGGCAATCTCTGTACAGTCTGGTCTGTTCGTCTAAGAGTACCGCATATCGGACCTAGGGGGCGGTAATCGTTAGACCCCTAATAGCGCAATAAGTCATGTTGGAGAATAGCCTAAAACACCCTGAGAAACTACTGGAGTACCTACCATTAAATCTCGCTTGTCTTGGCCAAGGACTTTGTGTAATGGCCTTCCGAACACAGCGCGATATCAACCCCCAATACCGGAAGAGACGAATCCTATCTAACCGCCACTGCCTCCAAGTGCTTCGGGACTGCACCCAACTACTACCTGTTTGCACGACTCTTTTGAGTCGTGGTAGGGTAGTAATCAAATTACAGTGGGAAAACACTCGAAGTGAAGTAGCAGTGTCAAGTCGACGGACTAAGCTGTACTCATGTCACCTGGGAACTGCTACCCGACGATAGGTATAATACCCACCAACAGTTCCCGACGAGTCCTGTCTAGTGTACTCATAATCTAATGAGAACCTGCATACTATCTCCATTACGACGTACTAATGGCTGTGGGACAGACCATCTCCCCTGCTGGGATGAGAAGCGTATGCATTAGTCTACTGTGGAGTGTCGACGCCCCGTCTCGATAATCCTACGACTAGGGACCTGTATAGGATGTGCTTATAGACTACCCAGCCCCCACTAGTGTGACTGCCATCACAACGCTGGTAATCAAGCAAAGATCCTAAGGGCTCTACTAATATATATAAGCGATATGCTAAGAAAACACATGCACATATTGAGATAGAAACAAACCAGGTAGCATACTATCATTTTGAGCAAGACTGTTACTATATCCGTATATATCCCAAGCTTGCATTAAGTAATATACAATCCAGTATGATACAATAATGGCCTCTAGGGCATATATCACTAACACGGGCGAAGCACAGAAAAATTTGCGGGCATCAAGACCGCCGGTGGCGGGGATCTGGCAGCCCAGAAGAGGCCACGTGCCTCGAAACTCGTGCCATGTGTATAAATTATAATTAACTCTGTATTTATCCAGTTTGATTTTGCTGAAACTTTTTGATTCTCAGTGTATTGCTTGTGCAACTCTTGGGTTTCCGAAAAATTAAAAAGAAAAATATAAAAAATAATTAGGATTGGTAGGAATCGAATACACAGGCTATGGCATAATAGTGTAGAGTCTTAACCAGTGAGTTACAAGTTGTTTCTTGATTTTATTGAACAAAATTAACTCATAACTCTTAATCAGACTAAAATACCATTTCTATATATTGAACAACTTACATTTGTACAGGGATTTTAGAGTCGTTACAGAAGACCTTGAAGAGAATGAAAGAGAATGGAGACACAAAACCCTAGAATGATATGAGAGGAATCAAAGTTTTTCTTTCTTCATATGTTTAGCCTTATATAGGCTTACACTTTTACATCAAGCCCCTTGGTTTTACACAATTGGCCTTTTGCCTTTGTCATGCCTATATGCACATTTCTTTTTTTGCATATAAACCGTTGACTTTACAAAAATTTGGCCTTTCGCCCAATTGGTTTACATTATCTCACTTATTTACACATAAAATCTTTTTATTACAATTTTTCCTTCTCTTTCTTCTCGATGGTTGGCCGGCTTGCTCGGACTGGAGACGGTTTGGGCTTGAGCCCACTTATTTAATCTTGACCTCGGGTTGATAGGGCTTTGGCCTACTAACTTGGGCGTTGAATTTTATTTTGACATTTGAATTTGACTTTTGACCTTTCCATTTGGGCAAAGAGAGTAATTTTTGACGCTGAAAATATAAATATGAGCAAGTTTAAGTAACCCCTTACTAAAAATATGAATATCCAATCCAAATTGAAATCATTTTAAACAAATTATATTTAATAACTTGCAATCTCCATACATATTTGGATGCATTTTGTCATGTAACAAATGTCACTTTTCATAAAGTTGTGAAATAAAATGAGTTTTAAGATTCATATTTAAAGTGGTGGTGGAAGTGGATGGCGGGTAACAGAAAGGAATGGGTGGCAAGCATTAAAGCGGTCTATAGTAATAAGCTTGGTGCGGTAAACGCAACAAATAAGAGAGTAGCGACGGCATCTGGTGTCTGGAAAGAGTTATGTCCGTAAATGATTTTTTCTTTAAAGCTATTTCTTATACGACAGGGGATGGAATCTCGATTAATTTCTGGCAAGATTATTGGTGTAGAGATATTACTTGACAGGAAAGATTTTCTTTGCATTTTGAGCTGGCAAAATATAAGGAAGCATTGGTTTTAATCCAACGGAAGGGAATTAAGTGGTGGCCAGGATTTCAAAGGGCACTAATGGTGGGTGAGAGGAGACAACGACGCATGCTGATTGACTATCTCGAGGTATGGAAACCAAAGGAGAGAGAGAACACAGATGCTGCAAAATGGAAATGGTCGTCGATTAGGGGTTGTTCACGCCAATTTTGATGCGCAAACATGTTAGGTGCGCACCTATCATAAAAGGGCAAGAGAATCTATTTAAGTGCGCATCAATATAAAGTGCGCAACTTAATAGGAGGCCAAGAATACCGCGCAACTGTCAAGTGCGCACATGGCATAAAAAAACCACTTT
This sequence comes from Agapanthus africanus, assembly GCA_030015575.1. Taxonomy (NCBI): domain Eukaryota; kingdom Viridiplantae; phylum Streptophyta; class Magnoliopsida; order Asparagales; family Amaryllidaceae; genus Agapanthus; species Agapanthus africanus. The sequence continues at coordinate 886,124,792 of JASDDO010000024.1, read as the reverse complement.
GATGACATGTGTATCAATATATATGTGCATGTGTAAGCTGATGGATGAGATAGGCTGCGACACGTGCACAACACGTGCGTACATATTTGCCGTGCGCAATAGCATCCAATAAAGCATGCGATTAGAAGAAAAATCTTCTGTTGATAACAAATCAAACAAAATTAATTTAGGATCTATCATCCAACGGTGCACGCGCGTTCTAAATTTATATACATAATTTAGATATTTTTGTTAAGTATTTACCATAATAAATCCATCTCCTATAAATAAGAGCCCCCTTCATAAAGAAGGAGGAAGAGAAATGAAGAATATTAGTCGCGTGTAAAAAAAGTGCGCATCCCCTCAATCAGGAAGAAAACTTCATATTTTTCAATCTTCTTTATCAAATAGGCAAAAAAGAAAAAAAGATAGAGAAAGGATCTCTTTGTTGACAATTAAACATTTTACTTTATATAAAAGCGTTTGCTTTTTTATTGAATCTATTGATTTATTGATAAAGATCAAAAGATCTTATCTCTCTTCATGATAAAAGTTTTGACTTTTTATGAGAGATCGATCATGAGATCTAAGACTTGAAGAAAATACCCCTTACAAAATAAAATAGGTGTTTCAAAACGTAAAAGATAGAAACTTTCGCTTCTTTTGAGTTTCGCATCTTTATGAAGAATATAAACCTTCATAAAATATTGACACGCACCATAGATACTTCCAAAAACCAATGAACATAAACTTAGTTTCTTTTTGAAAGCTAAAGCTTTCTGTTTGACCATGCACATTCCGTGCTAAACACATATGTGCAAGTGAAGAATATTGTTTATGAAGATATGTGAAGGAGATCCATGTGCATCTAACCCCAGTGCATACTTGATAAAAAAATAGTCTATGCAAGCTTGCGCATCACGTGATACACACGTGTGCGCAAGGGGAAAATAATTTCCCCAGAGATGTGTGCATCACGTGACATGCACGCGTGCGCAAATGAAAAATACGAACTTTTGAACACATGCGCAGATGGAAATTTGGTCTTATAAAGAAGTGCGCAACCACGTGATATACATGTGCGCAACCCCTCTAACTACAAACAAATGCACATCATATATATAGCACATGCACAAGTGCGCACTTTGATCAACAAGCTTTTGCTTGAACACTTAGTTAAGATAAAATTAAATATAGAAGCCTATACTTCCTATATGTGATCTTATGATCAAAAGACCAAATAATTTAAGTTGAGCTTAATTTAAAACAAAATTAACGATCCTTAATCATATTTTAAAGCCGATCTTAGTCTCATATACGACTTAAAATCCTTCAACTACATGCTCATGATATCTAAATTGATTTTAGTCACATATACGACTAATGATTCTCATCCCATATCATCTAAGTTAATCTTAGTCTCATATAAGACTAACGATTCATAGATAAAATACAAGTTCGCATAGAAGCCCTTCTAGCAAGTTCCAACATGTTCTTTTCCCCCATATATGGGAATTGGTTTAAGGGGGAATCCTTCCACACCTTTGATACGCGGCGTTGTAATTTCTCAGCGTTTTTAGAGAGGCGGCGGGTCCCAATAACCAATGCATCTTTTCTCGTCTCAACTTGATGAAAGATATGAAATTTCATCAAGACAGGGAATGTCTTAACCCCATATTGGCGCATCCCATACAGATGTGCACTTTATATTGATATGCATATCATATAGATGCGCACTTCATATTGATGCACACTCCATATAGATATGCACCATCCTAACAACAACCACCCCAAGCATACATATATGTATATTTATATTTTTGAAGGAAATATAAATGCCCTCAAATTGGATCGCATCCTAATATTAGGCACATTCCCATGTTATCATCATTCAGTTCGCCACGTAATATATACATGTATGCGCAAGCTGAAAGATGGACCACTATGTCCCTAAACTGGTATTTTGCCCTGCGGACTGTCTCCATATTGAATACCATATACTATCCATGAGCTATCTATATATGATCAGATGATCAATTGAGTCCATATGCTCACTGTTCCTAAGTTGATCTTAGTCCCAAATACGCTTAATAATTTTTAGATCAAACCCAAGTATCTCATGAACTGATAGACCTTATTTTATATAAGATATACGTTCTAAGTTCAACCCCAAATATAGTGTACGGATTTGGACTAATCCGCACCCTATGGACGACGACATATATTAGTATTCGTATATAATCCAAAGGCAACCTCAACATAAATAAACTATAACACGACACAAGAAAATTTCTGGAGTAGAGAAAGTTTTTATCGCTTGGCAATAACGTAATTAACTGCAGGGGCTTACGCCTATTGAAAAAAGTGTTCCCATAATAAAAAAAAAAACTCATCATATGAGGGGGAATCCGAAAAGTTAAGCTATATCGGTCGCATCCATCCAAACCTCCGATATACGGTGTCATAAATCAACTTGGTATCTTCGGAGAGGTGGACGGATATGTTCCATATAGTATCTTCCCCGTATTCAGGCCGGACACGCACCCCGCGCTTCAAACCCGGTTTTCGGTGGTAAACAGATTCTGGCAAGCCCGGTGGGACCTTTTTATCTTTCCACTCCACACTTCGTGTGTCGTGTTTTTCGTGAAAAAAATCGTGGTATGTAGGTTTATAGTTTCCCTTGGGTCTTGTGATACTGAAACTGGCGTTTCGTCTCCATACAGAGATCAATAGTATTTACCGCCGAAGACCGGACCGAGACGCGGAGGACGTCTGGCCTGGATTTTGGGGAAGATACTATTTGGACATATCCATCCACCTCTCCGAAGATACCAAGTTGATTTATGGCATCATATATTGGAGGTTTGGACAGATGCGACCGTTGTAGCAGACTTTGTCAGATTCCCCCTCATTTGTGATGTGTTTTTGATTGTGGGGACGCTCTTCCCTGCAGGCGCAAGCCCCTGCAGTTAATTATGTTAACGTGTTGTGATAACCAATTTATCCTACTTCAGTAGTTCACTTCATGCCGTGTGTTATTTTGTTTGTTTTGGTTGCCTGTGGATTGTATACGAAGACTGGTTTATGTCGTCGCCCGTAGGGCGCGGATAAGTCCAAATCCGTATATTTTATATTTGGATTTGGGTCAAGAATTTGCTTGACGGGGTCCATGTTGGTAGCTTGGTTTGCCAACGGGAATGAGCATAAGACGCATTTATCACATTTGTGAGGTCCATCGGTGCATGGGATATATGGATTTGATCTAAGGATCATTAGTCATGTATGAGACTAAGATCGACTTATGAACAAATGAATATATAGGATCAACTGATCATTGGATCATATATGAATAACCCATGGATGGTATACAGTAGTCAGTAAGGAAACAGTCCACAGAGCAAAACATATTAGTTTAAGGACATCGCGGTCCATCATTCCCATTTTTGGGACGAATGTTAGTTTAGGGGCATTTCGGTCCAACAATCCCATGTTTGGGAAGAAGTTTAGTTTAAGAAAATTTCGGTCCAACATTCCCATTTTGGGGACGAATAGGTGTTGGTTGTTGGGACCCGCCACCTCTCTGAAGACGTAGAGAAATTACAACGACGTATATCAAAGATGTGAAAAGATGTACCCTTGAACCAAATCCCGTATTTGAGGGAAAGGATTATGGTGGATTTAAGAATCGTTAGTCTTATATGAGACTAAAATTAACTTAGAAATTATGAGATGAATATCATTTTGGGTATCATCGATGAGAGATCACTAGTCGTATATGGGACTAAGATCAGTCTGGAAATCATTAGCATATGGGCTCGGTTAATTTAAGAGAAAGCTTAAGCTTCACAGACTTAGCCAATTTGGGGATAAGATTGGATTTCTATACCACCCAGCAGTGCTAAACACTTCAGACATATAGCGCTCACGTGTGTTTCACGTGAGGCACTAAAATAGTTCTAAACACTAGTCTTTTGTGGCGCTCACATGTGTTTCACGTGAGGCACTCAGCTGTTGGCTTCTTTTGAGCGCTCACGTGTATTTCACGTAAGGCATTGAGTTTTGGCCCTCACGCGTGTTTCACGTGAGGTGCTGCACTAATGCTAAGCACTAAACTTTTCTGTTTTCCGGTGCTCACGTATGTTTCACGTGAGGCGCTCCAATAGAGCTAAGCACTAACTTTTTCTGGCGCTCACGTGTGTTTCACATGAGGCGCTATGTAACTTGGCCTTGGATGCTCATGTGCTTTTCGCGTGAGGCGCTGAGCTCGTTTGGATATTTAATCTCTGTTGATATTTTTAGGGAATTTAAACCTCTGTTAATGGTTTTTTTACCATTAACGATCACCAAGATCATTATTTTGAGGATCTGGGATCGGGTTATTTAAGAACTAAGTTCTTGATTTGAAAGAACTAAGTTCCTGGAGTATTATGGACTCCATATTCTTCATATTCTTTTATCCAGGTTTTCCTGTTCATGTTTTCAGAGAGGTTAAATCTCTGTTAATGGTATTTTGACCATTAACGATCACCAAGATCACTATTTTGAGGATCTTGGATCGAGTTCTTAAAGAACTAAGTTCTTGATTTGAAGGAACTAATTTTCTGGAGTATTATAGACTTCATTTTCTTTCTTTTCAACTTTGTTTTTTTCTGAATTTTTTATTCTCAAGAACAAGATATTCCTGATGAGAATTAAATTCTCAACTTGTGAGAGACTTATCTTGTAGATCTCAAATTCAGAGAAAGAACTAAGTTCTTGAGAAAGGTTAAACCCTTAGATAGATAAAGGAGATGTTTTGATCTCTGTGTTTTCTTTACCTAGGGTTTAGAGGAGGAAGATCTCCTTCTTTTATTGAGAATTAAATTCTCTGTTTTTTTTGTGGAAGCTTTTGGAGAGCCTTCTGTATTTTTACAGAAGCTTATGAGGGGTCTCCTCTCTTTGTTGAAGTCTCCTACCTTTTATATAGGAGAGTCAAATTTGTTAACTAGTTTGAGAAAATCTCTCATTTGAGAGATACTAATTGATTTTACTTGGCCTCAAAGATTATTTGGGGATTTTATCCACCATTGGATATTTGATCCAGTGAATTTTTTTCCACCGTTGAATTTTTGCTCCAGTATGGATATTTCCCCATAGATAGAATTTTATTTCTATCAATCGGTGATTTTTTAATCATCATTGGATTTTTAATCTAAGTGTGCTCTGTTTAACAGAGTACAATCTTTCTTTGTTTAGCAAGATTGGGGAAATATATTCCCAAAATAGAATTTAATTCTATCATTGGATTTTTGATCCAACCGAGAATATATTTCTCACTTAGAAAGATTAGGGAGATATTTTCTCTTAATAGAATTTAATTCTATCATTTGATGATTTATCATCACCATTGGATGCTTGATCCAATGGCTCTGTTTAACAGAGAATATCCCGGATTTTGGGGAAATATTCCTCATGTAGAATTTAATTCTACCCGTTTTAGTTTGGGTACTGGCGCTCACGTGCTATACACATGGGCGCCACTTAAGAATTTAATTCTTATATAACAGGCGCTATGTACTTTACATGTCAGCGCTCACATGAACTTCACGTGAGGCGTCGTTGTTGAATTTAATCCTACAAAAGGCCAACGCTGGCGCTCACGTGGGAAGCACGTGAGGCGCTGCCTTATTGGGTTTAAGCAGCGCTTAGCTCTTATTATTGTGTTTAGTTAATAGGGGAACAAATGGCTTTCACTTGCACTAACTGCCATTCAGGCGGTACCACATTCGGGAGTTAGGTATGAGCTACTTGCAGCCTTGATTCTCTACATTCCTCCTCTTCAAGAAATGAATGGGCTTTTCTTTGGGTCGATCTCCTACCTCCTACCCTCGGTGCCTCAACGCCAAAGGAGGAAGCCCAGAAGAAATCTGTCTTCCACGGGCTGGCTCTTCAAACTTTAGCTCTGCCGACGACATCGGTCTTCATACGATTAGCACCTACCGAAGGCCAAGATCAACACAGGAGGAAGGGTGGTCAAGCTCTCAAAGAAAATAAGGGGACTCATCCTAAGGCGGTTCCTGTTATGATGGTTCCTCCAAAAGCACATGGTCGACGAAATAACGACTGTGGGGGTCCTACCCTTGTAAATATTAGGACGCGGATACTCATTCCCTCGAAACATACACATGGGGCATCTTGCTCGCTGGCGGTGGAATCTCCATGTGATATGAAAAGATATTAAAGGACCTACAAGCATGTCCTGCAATTAAGTGGAATAGCCTGCTTGAACCGGAAATTATGGAAGGATTGTAGAAGCCATATCCCGCTTCGAAAATGAAGCATAAAGGGAAAAGCCTTCAAGTTCGGTTTTCTAAGAAAAAGAAAAAAAGACCAAGAAACCCATGTAGCCGTCCGAATATGTGGATAGCCGTGCGGATTTGCAGAGGCATGTCGACGCGTCAGAGGAATATAGCTAGGAGGTGCGCTCATCAATTATTCTCAAAAAAAATCTTCAGCATCTGTTTCGCCCAATCAGAGCAAAGCTCTGTTTTGAAATTCAAAATTTAAAAATTGAAGCAACGCTTCAGATCCAGCGCTAGATGCGCTGCGCGCCACGTGTCAAACACGGATGCGTTAGTGCCAGATGCGCTGCGCCCTAGGCAGTGCACCCCCAATCAGAACAAAGCTCTGTTTTAAAATTTAAAATTCAAAAATTGAAGCAACACTTCAGATCCAGCACTGGGCGCGCTGCGCGCGACGTGTCAAACACGGATGCGCTAGCGCCAGATGCGCTGCGCCCTTGGCAGTACACCATGTGTACGCTAGCGCTAGGCGCACTACACGCCACGTGTCAAATACGAGTGCGCCTGCGCTCTGCGCTGCGCGCCACGTGTCAAACGTAGGTGCGCTAGCGCAAAGTGCGCTGCGCTCTGAGCAGCGCACCACGTGTAAAGCACAGGTGCGCCAGCGCTGGAATTAAAAACTCCCCACCGTTAGATCAAAAGATCTAATAATGATAAATCATTAATTAATCAGAATTAAAATTCTGTTATGAAAAGATTTTTCCAATCTTGTTAAAAACAAGAAGATTGCCTTCTGTAAAACAGAAACCCTAGGATCAAAGATCCAACGGTGGGGAAACATCCCCAAATCAATCAGAGAAAGATCTCTTTAATCGATTTAACAAATCAATTCGCCCTATATAAAGGCCCCAAGACTTCAAGTCTGATATAGAGAAACCCCCTACAAACTTTGAGAAAACTCAAAAGAAAGAGAGCAAGCTCTTGAAAGAAGATCATTTCTTCAAGGTAAAAAAAAGAATGATTCTTGAATAAAGAGATGAAATCATCTCATTAAAATAGAAAAAATATCTTCTTAAAAGATCATAGATCTATAAAGACAAGGATCTTTCATAAGAGAGATCAAAAGATCTCATCACATAATAAAGAAGAACATATTCTTCACACAGATCATTGATCTACAAAGGCAAAGCCCTTTCAAAAATAAAAACTATTGTTCTTGAAACTTGAGGCAAAACCTCCTTTAAAAAGAACATAAATTTGTTCACAAATCATAAATTTGATCAAATGCGCTTTGCGCTATTGAAAAGTGCCTTGCACTCTTGAACTGCGCTTCTGTGCTCCTTGGACCGGCGCTCAGTGCTAAAATGCGCCACGTGTCAACCACGTATGCAACTTGCGCGTTGCGCTTCTGAAACAGTGCACTGCGCTCATGGGCTGGCGCTCACTGCCAAGTGCGCCACTAAACTAGCGCAACACGCTCATAAATTGAAAGCACAATGCGCTCATAAACTGGCGCAATGCACCCATCATCTGGCGCTTAGCGCCAAGCACGACACGTGTCCTTTTCGTGTGCGCTACTTGGCAGAAGCGCAATGCGCTCTCTAATTGGCGCAAAGCGCCTGGTGGCGCGCTGTCAGAACACACATTGTTCTGATGAATGCTATGCATTCAATACAAGACAAAAAATGTTTCAGGATCTAATGCTCAGTATTATTAAAAGAGCCAAGCCTAAATAAAGGCTCAACAGCCCGGAACAATAAAATGTAAAACATTTTAATCTTATTGGACTTAGCCCAATATTGGCCATAAGTCCTCAACTTATATTAAACTGAGCCCATCTGGTCACGAATATTTAACAGATTTCAGTCCCAAACTGGACTACAGATCTTTCAACCGACTCACACCGGTTCAAGGGTACATCTCTTTACTCCTCTGATATCTGTCATTGTAATCTTTCAACGTCTTCAGAAAAGTGACGGGTCCCGAAAACCACACATTTCACGGACTGCGGGGTCCTTAAACTCATGGACTATAATGTCCTTAAACTTTATAGACTAAGATGTCTCTAAACCGGACTGTGGAGTCTTTAAACTCATGAACTACAATGTCCTTAAACTTCATAGACTACGATGTCTTTAAACTACGGACTGCGGGTCCTCAAACTCATGGACTATGATGTCCTTAACCTCAGACTGTGGGGTCCCTTTAAACCCACGGACTATGATGTTCTTAACCTGGACCGTAATGTCCTTAAACTAATCGACCATAATGTCCCTAAACTAAACAATAGAGTTCAAAAGCTCTTTTGTTGGATCTAAACGATCCCGTTAAGTTGATCTTAGTCTAAAAATTAGACTAACGTATCCTTAACAAACGTTTAAGTTGATCTTAGTCTTAAATGAGTCTAATGTATCCTTAAACACAACCCCCAAACCCAAATCTAAGAAGATACGGATTTGGATTAATCCACGCCCTACGGACGACAACATAAATTAATCTCCGTATACAATCCACGGGCAACCACAAACAAAACAAACACCCACGACACGAAGTGACCATCTGGAGAAGGAGAAAGTTGTTACCGCGATGCGGTAGCGTAATTAACTGCAGGGGCTTGCGCTTGCAGGGAACAGCGTCCCCATAATAAAAAAACCCCTCTAACGAGGGGGAATCTGACAAAGTCTGCTACATCGGCCACATCCGTTTAAACCTTTGATACATTGTGTTATAAATCAACTTGGCATCTTCGGAGAGGTGGACGGATAGCACCAATTAGCATCTGCCTCGAATTTCAGGGAAGACGAACCTACGCGGTCGCGTCTCTGTGTTTGGCGGAGAACAGATTCTGGCACGCCCGGTGGGACCTTTTCCTCTTTCCACTCCTCACTTCGTGTGTCGTGTTCGCGAATGAATCGCGGTTTAATATGGTTGCCCTTGGGTTCGAGGTACTAAGATTTGGCTTCTTACCTGGCGCAGAAAATGAAACATCAATGGCGTCTACTTGCGTGAAGTGTTCCAGCTGCAACTGCAACTCACGTTCCGCCTCATCTGGAGGTATAACTTATGGGCCCCAGGCGGCCTCCCTGTTCACGATGTCGATGGAATAGGTCACTCAGGCCACCACTGGATTGTTTTTCGGGACCATGCTCCCGCCAACGAGCTTCAGCGCTCCTATACCAACACAAGAAGCTCCCAAGAAGTCAGTCTTTGACCGGCTTGCAACTACAGCGGCCCCCCTCGACGGGTCATCCAGCTCCAACGCCTCAGTCTTTGCCAGATTGGGCCAAAGTTCATGTGGGCCCATTATGAAGCCTACAATTCCAGAAAAGGTTATTCCGAAGAGGATAGCCATCCCTGCTCCTGAAGTCGCCAAGGCGGCTTCTCCTGCCAAAGGGTCGGTCTTCACAAGACTGACTGTTCCGGCTCCCAATCCAGCTCTTGTTCCTGCTCAAAAGTTTGTCTTTGACAGATTGGATACTGCCACTCAACGAACGTCAGTCTTTAAGAGGCTGGTACCAGCAGCGCCTCACCGGAACAGGGGGCATGACGAAGTCACCCCTCAAGTTGAAACAATCCCAACGGCTCGACACGCTCGACGTCGCTACTGGCGCCGAGTAAGGAAAGCTGGGGGCAACTCCCCCTCTGGGCTAACTCCACCAGCCTCAACGGTGGAAGTCAATGTTGCTGTTCCAACCAGGAACAGCTTTGAATTGCTGAACAAGGTGCGCAGGAACTCTCTTACCGCCGTACTGAAAAGATCTCCTCCATCCATGGAGAATGTTACAGAAACAAAGCCGGAGCAGCCCCCTCAGCGGCTATCCTCCAAAATCTACAAAGTCTGGTGACAGGTCCAGGAGTCGGTGATTGATCAAGATCACTCTCACCGACAGAAAAAGGCAAAGGTTCAGCAGGAAGAAAACCGTTCTGTCAAGCCACAAAGGACGACAACCACTTGGGTGCCCGCTGCAACGGCCCCCTCAACGTCAACCACTCAGAAGAGAAGGAGGCCGGAGAAAGCCCCTGTGACTACGACAGACCACAAAGACGCTGAGCCCAAACGCCCCAAGTCTGGGGGCATAATCGTGCATACTGTTTATATGGCTTCCGGAAAAGAGAAAAGCCACGCTTCTACAGGTCACCGACCGCTCACCCGATCCGTGACAAAAGCCCAGGAGCAGCAACAGAAGCTTCAGGAAATGCTGACGCAAATGGCTGCACTCACTGGGCCAAAAGAAAGCCCGGAGGCGTCATCAGAGCAGCGTCATGAACAAAAAACCAATGCTGACTTCCTCCGCAGAGTCCTCGAAAAGAAGGACAGAGAAGCAACAGAACAAGCGGCTAATATAGAACGAATGGCGCTTCTCTTCCAAGACATGGTCGGGATGATGTTACAGCCAGAACCTCTAGCTGAAGACCCTCCTATCATTATTGAAGACGACAGAGGGGAGACATTGAACCCTCCTCCGGCTCTTTCAGCAGCCAAAGAGGAAACTATTTCCAAGGCCGCTCTGGATGACTATATTGCTCAGCAAATACGAGCTCACCAGGAGAATGAAGCAGCCGGCCAGGTTGTTAAAATTGGGCGACCCTGTCCGGGCTGGTACGACCAAATAAGTTACCCGCCGGGATATACGATCCCCAAATTCCATGTATAATAGGGGACAGAAAATCCCCATCAACATGTCGCTCATTTCAGGGCACTTTGCAGCAATACTGGAGGTGATGATAAACTTCTACTTCGCCAGTTCGTCGGTAGTTTAGCAGACACGACTTTTGAATGGTACTCGGAGCTTCCCGACGACTCTGTCAAAACGTTTACAGAAATAGAGTTGCTATTCACTCAACGGTTCGCAAGCGCCAGCGAACGCACCCCGATCACGGCATTGATCAACGCCAGAGTAAAGCCAGGAGAGACGTGGGTGCAATATGCAATCCGGTGGAGGAACCTATGGTCGAAATGCGAACAACGCATAGAAGAAGCTCCTGCCGTGGGCATGTTCATGTGGACCCTTGACCCTCAGTCGACTATGTCCCAATTCATGATGTTCTTCAAACCGACCACCTTCCAGGCCTTGATCGACAAGCTGGCCCAAATGGACCAGATGGGCCATAGGCATTTCCCTTCAAAAGTGGGTTTTCAGAATGAAAAAGGCAACGGGAAAGCGACCGTTGTCGCCAACGCTCAGCGACAGCCGAGTAACCTAAGACCGTCTGTTCGTCAGAGCAGCAAGCCGTGATCCCTCGATGAGAAGTTGAAACATCCTTACTCATTTCCCAGGGATAAAACAAGGAGACTATTCGAACTGGCAGTGCGCAAGGGACTCATCACTCTGCCAGATCCAAAACATCCGTCGCAACCGGGCGACGTTAACAATCCTAACTATTGTCCCTACCACAGAGTAATGGGTCACCCACTCGAAGATTGCTACTTCAAAGGCTGGATTGAGGATGAATACCAAAAGGGCAAATTCACGTTGTCTGACAACTGGAAGGTGAACCCGCCACAACCACATGCTCAGAAAAGGATGGACACGCCGAGGGCATCATGCTCTTTTATAGGGGAAGCTCCATGAGAAATTGTTCTTTTGGCAAAAAATGACCGAAACTTCATTAAACTAACAATGGACCACTATGTCCTAAAATTGGCAATGGACCGAAACGTCCTTAAACTAACGATGGACTACTATGTCCTAAAACTAGCTGTTGACCGAGACGTCGATAAACTACTGTAGACCGCAGCATCCCAAGGCTGACACAAAAAGAAAGAGAAAAGAATAAAAAAAAGAAAGAAAAAGAAAACGGTATGTCCATAAGCAAAAAGGGCACGGATGAAAACCCGAAAGGGCTCCGTGAGTAAAAACAGCAGGGCTACCGGCGAGTTTTGTGAAAATCCGAAGGGGTGGAATCTCGTTAAAAGACACTTGCAAGGTCCTCTCAACCTTGTGAGGAGAAACCACCTACGTGAGATCCTTATGACTCACAAGGGAGCAACACACTTAGGGATCCCCACGATTCCTAAGGAGAAATTACACTTACGAGATCCTCACGACTCGTAAGGAGAACCCTCTTATGAGACCCTCACGGCTCATAAGATTCAAAAGTCTTAAGTTACAGGATCTGAACCTGTTCTTAAGCTGCCACCACAACCTCCAACTTTGCCCTACAAGTGGCTCAATGCTGACCCTTGTATACAATCCACGGGCGCGAATAAACATTTCCCTAACAAAGTCCCATCCGGGACTAGGGATATGTTTGCACAGTGAACTACCCTTATAAGTCCTCTCGACTTATAAGGAGAAAATACTCTTGTAAGATTCTTACGACTTACGAGAAGCCATACACTTAGGAGTCCTCACGATTACTAAGGAAAAAACGCACCTACGAGATCCTCACGACTCGCAGGGAGAAATACCTTTATGAGACCCTTACGGCTCGTAAAGTTAAAATCCTTAGTCGACAGGATCCTAACCCTGTTCACTAAGCCACCTTTGTTCGATATCGACAGAGGCAAATGATGATTCGCTCCTGGCAATATTCCAGTCGCAGCGATACTGATGCTAAGATTGGCACCAGATTCCAAGTTCCATACTCGTGGCAACAAGTCAACGAGCCAAAAATGCATATGAAATAGCCGAAATGATGGGGCAACTTGCAACAAAATCAGAAAGTAAAAATGTATGCATGCAAAATAGCCGAAATGATTGGGCAACTCGCAATAAAAAGCAGCGAGTAAAAATAAAAAAAATAAATATAGCCGAAATGATTGGGCGCCGCGAAAAATATCCGAAATGATTGGGCAATCGCGACCTTCGCGATATAAAATGCTGAAATGATAGAGCATCGCGGAAAGAATAAAAAAAATGAAAAAAAATGATGAAATGAAACGAAACTTTTTTCCCTGCAGGTGAGGTCACATTGACCCTTGTATACAATCCATGGGCACAAACAAGAAGGGAATCATATCGTCCCACCAGGCTTCGTCGAAGTGAAGCCAAATCTCGACGGTTCATAGACAACCTAGAGACAATCTCGACATTCGTCGCAATATTGTAGACACAATGTCAACAAACGAAGCGAAGGCAATATTCCTAGCTTCGGGGTCTCGACGTCAACATAGACAACTTAGATAACAACAACGGCGTTTCTCCTTACTCCAGTAGGATGTAGACATGATGTCAACAAAAGACCCAATGGGCGAAACAAAGCAGAGTGACGGCAAAATCCCAGCTCCGCCTCAGCGTTCGTCTCGATACAACAGACACGATGTCACCCCAGCGTTTTTCTCCAACAGGATTCGTACGCGACATCAACAAAACGGAGCCACGGCAAAGTCCTAGTTCTGAAACTCTAAGGTCCACAGACAACCTAGAGTCAACCAATGACTTCCCCACCGGATCAACGCTCCGTCTCGAAAACAAGTCAATCAACTTCAAGCAAATCAGCGTCCTTGGCAAATATCTCAATTCAGGGAAATTAGCATCTCTGACGAGAGCATCTCGATTCGCGTCGACCTGCAAGGAAATCAGTGTCTTTGTAGGAATCTCTCGATTCGTCTCAACTCCGGGGAAATCAGTGTCCTTGGCAAAACCCTCAATTTAGGAAAATCAGCGTCCTTGACGAGAGCATCTCAATTTGTGTTGACCCGCAAAGAAATCAGTGTCTCTGCAGGAATATACGACGCCCGCAACAACGGAGCCATGGAAAAGTCCCTAGTTCCAAGCCTCGACGGTTCACCAACAACCTAGAGACCACCTCGACGTTCGTCTCGATACAGCAGACGCGATGTCACCCCAGCGTTCTTCCCCCAACAGGATGCAGACGCGACACAACAACGGAACCATGGCAAAGTCCCTAGTTCCAAGTCTCGACGGTTCACCAACAAGCTAGAGACAAACCGTAACATTCGTCTCGATACTGCAGACGCAATGCCAGCAAACGAAGCGAAGGCAATATTCTTAGCTTCAGGGTCTTGATGGCAACTCATATAAAACCTGAAAGACTATCGGAGATCATCCCACACCAGTGCGGAGTGGTTATGACTCATCGGGGCTCCCAAACTGAGCCTAACCTCAAGTAAAAACCGACATGGAATATCCCTAACGCTTGCTCTTTCGACGGTAATATCACCTGGAAGATTGCTTGAAGACATCTTTTCCAGCCCCCGAAGGGATCAGAGACACGACAGTCGCGGGGCTACTCGAACAACAAGATTATGCGTCGAGGAATACACCAGCCAACGCGACGGTGCGACGGGTATAAAACCCTAGTACTATACGCCCTAACGAACTTCTATTAGCAGGAGTTAACCGTGAAGTTAGGAAATCCTTGCAAGAACTTCTCGATTCGTCTCGACTCGTACGGAAAATAATGTTCCTGCGAAAACTTCTCGACTCATCTCGAGTCATAGGGAAAGGCCTTAGGCAATGGGGATAAGGACCTATTTCCTAAGCACTGGGGCCCTGCAGGTCAGTCCAAAACGGACTCTTGCATACTATTCACGGGCCACACTCTCTAAAGTCGAATCTCGACAAAGAGAGAAACAACCACTTACAGGTCCTCTCGACTTTTAAGAAGGAAAATTCTCTTGTGAGATCCTTACGACTCTCAAGAGAAAACACGCTTAGGAATCATCACGATTCCTAAGGGGAAAATCACCTACGGGATCCTCTCGACTCGTAGGGAGAAAAGTCTTCATGAGACCCTCACGGTTCATGAAGTTGAAAAGTCTTAGCTAGCATATCTAAACCCGCTTTCTAAGCCATCACTACCTCTTAAAGAAATTCAAAACAGAATGCTCTCTCTATCATATACAGGCTATGCTTACTAAGGTAACATGCCGATAACACGGAAAGGATAAGAAAGCAAGAGATGACACAAGACGCCGCAAAAGAAATGTATCTTTTATTCATAAATTCAATTGGGTACAAAATACATCATATAAAAGAATAAAGAAATGGATACATTCTATTCAAAATTACAAATGGTACAAAAGCAACTATTGGGGGGAAGCGTCTTTAGTAGGCCAATCAATTGCTTACGCATTCCCCTCAGCCTCTCGTCACGATCAGCTGTCGTGGCCAACTCTGCTTCAACCTGAGCTCGCTACTGCAAATAGGATGAAAGTTACTCTTCGACGACCTGCTGAGCTACCCCACAATTCTGTGTATCTCGCTCGATCAGGTCGAGCTTCTGCCTCAGCTTCAGTCCGTCGGAAATACATCGTAGGAGGCTTTCGAAGATGACTTTCAGCTGTGCCGCATTCGCGTCAACTTAAGCATGCAATCGAGCAGATTCGCTTGAAGCTTCTTTGCACTCCTTACGCTTTGAGGCCATTTCCTGTTCAAGATGGCGGAAGTAGGGAGTGCTCTCCTCGACCCATGCAGCCCGTCGAGTGTTCACATCCAGGACTTCTGGAGTAGGACGTCCGACCTCAAGTTCATGAAGGCAAGCCTCAATCTCCCTGCAGTAATTAACTCAAGACTCAACGACGCCCTCACTATGAAAGTTCATGAGCGTCTCCAGCATAGGATTAACCTCCGCGGCAAAATCTGCAGCGAATATGGGAGTCTCCACGTCAAGCTGCTCAATGTAGTCGCTCAACATGCGCAAACTATTCGCGGCGCCTTTCGAGGATGCACGTCAAGAAAAGGGGCCTGCTGGCATTATGATGCGAGACTCGAACGGAGCTTGAGTCGACATGATTGCTGCAAAATAAATCATAGTCAGATGTCGGCTCGAGAAATAAGGAAAATACACGAGCAATAGAGTCTACTATACCGGCTGCAACAAGGGGAAGAGCTGGGAGTTCCGGTGGCGCAACGATACCCTCGTCTCCTCCTTCAATTTGTAAGGCTATAAGCAATGCAAAGAAGAATTAGCAATAACGTGACTGCTCGTTAAAGAAAGGACGTCGGTTAGAAAAGATACTCACTGACACCAGCGGGCGGACTAATCTCCGACTGGAAAGAAAAGTGTGGGTGTAGCACCTGATACAGGTGATCAAAAAATATTCCTGCAAGGACGCAGTAATGCAATGTCAGTACATAAGTCATACAACCTAAAAATAAGACTGATGGGTCATGAATCCGTACCTTCCAACATCTGAGACGGTACGAGAGAAGGTAGAGGAGGGGTCACCGTCAAAACGGTAACTGATATCGTTGCCTCGGGTAGCGCGACCTCAGCGCTCACCACGCCTGCATTAGAAACGAGATAAAAACTGTCAGGAAAGATGGAAAAGGATTGCAGAATAAAAAGAAAAGCAATGACCCAAGATCTACCTGGTGAGTCACCGGTCAGAATCGCGACGAGGGCGTCACTTGATATAGCGACTGCTTCACCCTCCTCCATCGGGATGGTCTCACCTCCCATCGCCCCATCCCCTGACTCTATGAGAGCCGTGGTAACGCTTGCGACACCAGGAGATGGCAAAGAGCCACAGGCGGAAAGAGAGACGATCGGGGCAGTGCCCGACTCTTGCGAAAGAGTGACTACCTCGGGCTCGGCAGCTGTAGCCGTCTCACCCATCGTCACCTCAGGCTTGGCGGCTGTAGCCATCTTACCCATCGTCACCTCGGGCTTGGCAATGGTAGCCGTCTCGCCTACCGCCATCTCAGGCTCGGCAATTATGACCGTCTCACCAGTCGCTACCTCGAGCTCAGCAATTGCAGCCATCTCGCCTACCGCCACCTCGGGTTCGGCAATCATGGCTACCTCCTCTACCACTACCCCAGGCTCAGCGGTCGCCGCCACTTCTTCGGTAAGACTCGGACCAGCAAGATAAGATATATGAGAACTGATATTTAAAACTTTGACAATGGAACCCCGTGTCACATTACCTTGAGTTGGTCATCCGACTGCTTTCCGAGCCGCACGTGCTGCCCGTCTATAAGCAGTAGACAAGGCAGCCGGGAATTCCTCTGAAGGAGTAAGGACAGGGGTAGCGGTGCTCGAACCCGCACCCGCGAACAAAGCAGCACTACGCTCCCTTGCCGCGCGCATTCGGCGCTTCCTCTCCGCTCGGGCCGTCAGAGCGGATCTTCTAGACGCCTCCAACAATAGGACGTCGACATCCGCGCCATGGGTTACCTCTGGAGCCGTTATGGCATCCGTCATCGTTGCTTAAGTGAAGCTTCCTTCAATAATTCTGGCGGAACTGAGATAGCCGGCCCAGCGAGTGTCTCCGCACCGCCCTGCGAAGTCGGTGCCACACTCGGAAGAACATGAGTAGAGGTAGTCCCTGCGATAAGATAAAGAAGGGGTCAGATTTTCCATAAGAAAGGAAAATGAAGATGTAATAAGCCGAGGTATACCAATGCCCAACAAAGCGCGATTCCTCTCCTCCTCCTCAAAGGTCCTAAGGGAAGCCGCCGGAGCCTCTTCATTGGTAAAGCCTGTTACAGAAGGAAAAATGTCAGTCAAGACATGATAATAAAAATAAAAATATAATGCAATAACAGAAGGTGCGACTGATGTTTACTTGATTGCACGAGGGTGGCCATTTCCTCTTGGTGGCTTGCGGATCACACAGAAGCTGCAATAGCGGCCTCGAGATCAGTATCTTCCGGCGCTATGAAGAGACCTTCGTTGGTCCCATATTCGCTCAGGCCCTTGTTATAAGGAGCCTGAGGCTCCAGGCTGAATACAACATCTAGAGAGAGGACCGACTTCTTCCTCCTCTTCTGCGCGCGAGCTCCAGTCGCAGCAAGTACAAGCTTATGCTTGGCGGGAACTTTAGGGCGACGAGTCCCGATATCTGAGCCCACGCCAGATTCAGGGGAAGCTACATTTACCGTCTCCGCAGGAGCACGGGGCACCGGTGGTACATCCACCGTCTCCACGGGAGCACGGGGCACCGATAGCTCAGGCCTATCGCCGGGGACATCGATCACGGCAGCTTCTCTGAGCGGAGGAAGGACAATCGTCCATCGCTTCAAGGGGAGGTTTCGGTCACTATCAGGGGGTGCACCCTTGCGGTCGAGTAGCAGCCGCTTCTCCTCCCTGATAACAGCACCCGTTGCATGTTGATACCAGGCCACGTGTACGTTAAGGGCCCTCGGGACGCAACTCGGTTCACTGATAAAGAAGTGAGATCCCCTATTTAAGCGCATGAAATGATGCAGCGTGCCCCGCATTCACTCTTCAGTGGCAACGGGTTCTACCAAGAAAGCCTCCAGCGGGACTCCCTGATTATAACTCAGCTGCTGTGCAAAATGATGGAGGTTGTATCTCATGAATAGCGCCGCATCATTTTGCATGAATATAAGAAAGCCCGGCCTGATGGGGTACAAATGGAGAATCTCCTGGGCTTTCAACACGGAGGCCCCGTCCTTAAAAATGTCTTGCAGTGACAACACCGCCTTTGAAGTTTCCTGGCCGATTGTCAAGACTTTGTCAATAAAAGACATACCATTTCCGACCGTGCACGGACGAAGGAGCAAGCCCCTAGCTTTCCACTGTGACGGACTCACGATAGAGACGTCAACTAGCCGCATAATCCGAGGGAACTTGCATCTCTCGTAAAACGGAGGTCTCTTGTGAATGCCAAAAACCCCGAGCACGTGCATCTCCATCCATGAAGTGAAGTAATGTATCGGGAAATTGGCAGGATGCACCCCCGGTTCAGAGGTATCCACCGCTACGCTAAGACCATAGTATAAGTGGGCTAACCCGGCAATCCCGATAGCCACTTGTATTCCGGTAACCATGCGATGCGCGGGGTAGAAGACGGAAGGCCTCATTTAATGAGGATGCATAGGAAGTGCGAACCAACTCAACCATAGCCCAAGAAACCCAAGAAAGAACGATCCTCGTCAATGCCTGGGGCGGAGATTTCTGACAGAGGAATGATCGCAGCGTCAGGAAGAAAGAAGCCCTTCTGATCAGCTTCCAGTACCGGCTGACGGTCCAAGCCAAAGCCGAAGGGATCATTGAGCTTCGCAAACTTTTCGCCTCGTCGCGACAAAATCTATGAGGGAAGAAAACGGGCAATGATGTCCGCAAAACTGACCCCCCGACCTCCGGATTCCAGGAAGAGGCTCTCGTACATGTTAGTTATATGTATGCCCTAGAGGCCATTACTATACATAGGATGTATATTGTAGTGGATGCTTGGACATATATAGGGAGGACTTTCTTGCTCGACATGATAGTATGATATCTGGTTGCTCTTTACCTTAACGTGTACACTGATTGTCTCTCTATTACATGTTGGTAAAGCCCTTAGGATGTGTACTTGACTACTTGGACTATGATGCGGATCATACTAGCTAGTGGGACATGGTAGTCCATAAGTACATCCTTCAAGGTCCCTAGTCGTGGGTGTATCGAGACGGGGCATCGATATACCAGAGTAGACTAGCGTATACCTTCTCGACCCATACAGATGGGCGATGGATGATCCTATATCCATTGGTGTTTGACATCAGAGATGATATACGGGTGCTCAGTGGAGACTGGGTACACTGGACGGACTCGCCGAGAACTCCCAGATGGTATTATACCTTACGTCAGATGGCAGTTCTCTGGTGACACTGGTACAGGTTAGTCTGTAGACCCGAGATCGTCATAGAGTCTTGTGTGACTCCCACTGTGCTCTGATTTCCACCTTACCACGTCCAAGAGGGCGTGCAAAATGGTGGTTTTTGGGTACAGTCCCGAATCACATGGAGGCAATGAGCGATAGGAGGGGATTCGTCTCTCTCGATATAGGGAGTTGATGTTGTGCTGTGTTCGATTGGCTATAACCGGAAATCCCTGGCCAGGGTTGCAGAGATTTACTGGTAAGTGTTACCAGTAGTTTCTCGAACTGTTATAGATCTCATACCGACACGACTTATTGAGCTACTGGGGTCTGACGTTTACCACCCCTAGGCGAGATATGCGACATATCAGACGACGAGACCGGACTGTACGGGAGTGTTACTGATTGGATTTACAGGAGTGTGAGCGGGCTTGCTCGTTGATCTTCTGATCTCTCAATACCCGGGTGGCCGTTACGTTTAGCAGACCGCTTGCGGCTTGTGGGTGTTTGATATGATCATCGCCTACTGCCGGCATATTGACGAGTCTTTAGAGTCCTACACAGAGGTTTCCTGGCTCAAGCGAAATGAAATAGGAGAGCATACGAGATATGTGCGGGACCGAGAATAATACCAGTATGTGATACTGAATTCTATTCTCGCGATTTGTATCATTGGACGGTTATATGAGATATAGCCGGGTTACCGAATCAAGTGTTGATTCGATACATTGATACACTTGATATTAGTCGGTTATATGCGATATGACCGGATCATTAAATCAAGTGTTGATTTAATGATTTAATATATAATTATATATTAGATATATTACTTTACATTGACTAGTATTGTTCACTTAAGATTGATTTTCTCACTTGATGTGCACAAGTTGCATATGTGATATATTTTTGTGCACTAGTTTGTATCATGTTTGATGATACATGCAAACTTGGGTGTGTGTATACTTTAAACCATGTTTAGGTTATTGGTTAGGGTTTTACTTATTTATTTATTTATTTTGTTAAAACTAAATGGTGGCTTTTTCATTTTACATGCTAGAAGTTTCATGATGCTTCATAGCATCTTTGAAAAAGTCTTACCATTTTGTTTTGTTCATTAACCTAACCATTAGCCTAAACCCTAGTTTATTCTCTACATGTGTTAACTTACCCCATGGTTGCATTATGATAAGTCTTCACTTGAATTTTCTTTTGAGAATAATTCATTTTTCATTTCCTTCTTCTTCTTCTTCTTCATGAAGAAAAGAAAAGTTTTCTATAAAAATTTCAAGTGATGAAATCAAGTGAGAAATCCAAATCCAAAGTGAACCCACTTCCTATTTCTTCATCCTCTACCACTTGCCATGTTGCATAGGGTGTTTTCTTCACAAGGTTCATGACCAAGTGAAGATGGAGCTTGAGTTTGAGTCGCCTCGACGTAGATCATCTTCGGCATCGAAGTCAACGACCTAGCCCGCTTATTTCTCCGACGAAACCATCGCTAGAGTCCGGGATTTCGATGATCGCAGCGGAGGGACGCCATCACGGAGCTTTGGAAGTGGTGGACCGGATCTACAAAGGTTGTAATCCCTTTCACTTAGTAGCAAAGTTGTTTTCTTGCTTGCTTTTCGCCTAATCTCTAGTTAACGATCTCAATTAGGGTTTCTTGGCACATGAAAATTTTTGATTTTGGCATGGTTGATCAGTTGTAGAACCTCATGGGTGTGCCTAGGAACCCTACAGTGGTATCAGAGCCTAGTTAGAGTTTTAGGCGATGTGTAGACGATGTTAGAAACCCGATCGAATCCCGAAACCCCAAATTTCACCCCTTTCTGTACATTTTCTGAAACTGTGCATTTTTCCTAATTAAAAATATCCAAAAAATTCAGCAGAGTTTTTGAGGAGTTACTGTGCTGCACGTGCGTCTAAGTCGACTATAGCACCGTGGAACCGCGGTATGAGCATGGCTCGTGCGGCGGTTCCGCGGCCGTTCTGTCACTTCATCTTTTTCTGTTTGCATAGTAATCTCTCTCTGTAAGTGCTGTATTTTCTGGGAATTTTTAAAGTTTGCTCAAGAGTTGAGTTTTCTGGGTTGTATTGGGGACTCGATGTTTCGATCGGGAAGTTTAACTTCGTCTGTGTGATTTTCCGGGTATTTTAGAAAATGTTAAAAAGTTCGACCGGATATAAATACCCACATTTTCCCCTGTCGGGAAATTTCCAAGTGTTGGATCTTTCCGTAGTTTAAAGACGTTCTAAGTAGTGAAAGTAATGCGATGGACCCTCTAGAAGACAACGAACCTTATCTCGATTATGTGACCGTCTTGAACTGCCCTTTGAACCTTAGGGTTTGGGGCAGTACGACGTGCTACATGTGAGGCGTTGGCTTGACCCTTCTACGGCTGGACCGTTGGTACTGTGGCATGAAATGGATGTTTTTAGACTTATTTCATGTGTTGAGCTGTTTCGGGAAAACTTGGGTGTTTGATTGTTCGATCGGAAAGTTTAACATTTTTTGTTTATCTGGAATGTGATACAATATTTGGAATCCACAAGTAGTTATGAGATAACTGATTTGAATATTATAAATCTAGCAGTCTAGTCTCACTTGATCGATTGCCACGGAATTTTGATGTGATCAAAAGTCCGTCGCAATCACGTAGCGTACGCGGATACTCGCCCGGTAAACTTAATAGACATCTACACCCCATAGCCCCGACCAAGTGACTGTAGGAGAACCCCGTCGCCGAAAGCATCCGTTCGGATGCTCGCGGCAGCGGTGTTCCGCCTTGGTGCACTTCGTCGATGGCATTGGGGGTGCGGCCGTCTACTGAAGTTTGCGACGAGCATTCGTTCTGAACGTCGGGAATCTTGTTGAATTGCCCGACTTGATATTGAAAAGAGTTTTCGATAATGAGACTAAAATGCGGGGTTTATAATTGTTAGGCATGCGATGTCTAAGGAATTCATTTGATTAGGCATGCGATGTCTAAAGGTGTTGCGGATTCCAACTGTTGTAGTTTTACACTTTCTTTTCTGTGACCGTAAGTGTAATATGTGATATCGCCGGTTTCGTTGCTATATATCAACGACAATTGGGATGGGCATATTTACTTACGTTGATGACATGTGATGTTATGTGTTGCTGGATATGTTATATTGGATCGTCGTGTTTGAATAGCCGGGGTTTTTTATGTGAGATGAGTGTTTTTCATTTCATGTAAAAACTTGTATGTAATATTCTTTTATTGGGGCACTTCCAGGTTGCGGAAGATGTCACCTTTGATGTATATTATTTTCTTTTCCGCACTAGGATAGACCCAAGGAGGGGAGCACAAGTAACCGGGTTCTAGGGTCCAGTGGGAGACCATCTCGAGGAGTCGAGTCCGGGTCTCCTAACTCTAGAATTGGTAGGGTTGCTTGCCGCTCTCGTAGGGGTCTAGGGGTGTGGGTTTGGCTATTCATCAAGACCGTGGAATCCGTGTTTTATACAGGCTCGTATTGAAAACACGGTCCTAGTATATCCAATATTTCATATATGATTCTTCTGCTGCATTATCTGTGATGTGATGTTCAGATAGATATTGTATATAGTATATATGATATATTATATAGACGTTGCTTATTTTTTACACCCGCACTAGCCCTGCCTCGCTCTGCCGTTAGTTACCTAACCTAACGGTGCAGACGGGACATCGAGGCGAATGCGGATGGCATAAGCGTACGTTATATTTATCTGTGATGTTTAGGTGGAATTAAATGATGGGACTTCATTAATTTGATTAATGAAAGAAAAAGAAACCTAGAAGATGTTGTGGAATCGAATTTTCAAAAACAGGTAGCTACAATTCTTGCTTTGTAACGCGGTGTTCCTTGTAGAACATCCTGCACCTTATTCGATGAGGAAAGAGCCGAGATCCCTTCACCGGGAGTGACCCCTTTAGCAATAACTGGCAGATGCTACAACCCACATTTGTATTTTGATTGCTTCTATAGTTCTTACTTTGCATAGTGATATATATGATATATCCCGCACCTCATTCGACGAGGAAAAGGCCGACGATCCCTTCACCGGGAGTGACCCCTTTAGCAAAACTAGAAAAGCCTCAAAAACACTCCATTTCAAAATCATTTGATTCTACAACAATATCAAGTTCATTACGCAATAGGTTTTCTGAAAAACCTGTCGTAGCCCTCCGTCATTTCAGATAAGTCCTACTTAGTATTCGTGCTACGTTTGTTGGCCTGCGTCAAGGCGTAGTGTGCGGTAGCTAACTAGTATTTATCTGTTTATGCATATGATGCAGATTGGATTAGGGTAGTCGTGCGACTTTGTTGGCTTGCGTCAAGGGTCTTGCGGGTGGGTTTAATTCAATCAAGAAATGACGGGTTGAACTTGACTAGCGGACTATGGTTTGTTGGCCTGCGTCAAGGTCATAGGACGCTAGGGGTAAAATATCTTCGGGAATTTCAAGTGTTGAAATTTGCAATGAGATTGCATATCTTCTATGAGATAGTTGGATCCCGATATCCACTGCGAGTAATTGTTACTCCTGGAAGAGTTTTACACATTACAATTAGCCAATCGAGTAGGTGTCTAGAAAGGTGTTAACGAGGTTACGCCTCTGGGAAAACGAGGTTTACTTTAATTAGGTCCGTGCG
Organism: Agapanthus africanus; assembly: GCA_030015575.1. NCBI lineage: Eukaryota > Viridiplantae > Streptophyta > Magnoliopsida > Asparagales > Amaryllidaceae > Agapanthus > Agapanthus africanus. Next base: position 886,100,351 of record JASDDO010000024.1, on the reverse strand, counting down.
AAAGTACGGGGAACCTCCCTCAAAGTACCGACACTGGCCTGGCTGAAAGATTGGCGAAGTTGTAGGGTGTAATTACTCCCGGCTAGTCTTTCCTTTTAGGGTTTGAAGGAAGATTTGATAAAAACAGTGGGAGCCATCCTGATTAGATAAAATAATAACCAATCTGATCTTGCAAGAGCGCACGCAGAGTGTTTTCTTCTCTCTTTCTCCAGGTAGCGACCATATCACGCCTTAATCAAGATAATAATACGGATGTATTGACCGAACCCGCTTGTTATACTGAGCTGGGGAACGTTGGTCCCGCTCCAACTTATAAATGTTATAAGACCGAGCAGGAAATTTGGGGAATATCAGATTTCCCGTGCCGCCCAAATGAAGAAAGTGCATACTGATGCATCATCTTCAGGTGTGTTCATTACAGAGAACTGTTTCTCAGTATCCTTTACGTCCAGGGTATGTGATACCGGATGAGGATCCCGCATACATAATCTGTTATATGGGCTACAGAAAGGTAGAGAACTGAGAACGGATGATAAGTTTCATGAGACAGAAAACGGTGCAAGTGTTGCAGCCAAGTCTGTTGGTCACTGTCACCCTGTATTACCAGAATACATTGATTCTGAACGAATGTTATTAGATACCGAACCTGATATACAAAATCATATCAGTCTCTTTATCAGTAAAGAAAGGATATAATTTTGTATTGTTGGATAATGTTTTGAACATTTCCTATATCAAAAGTTGATCGGTTCAGGTACGTTATCTAAAAGCATTGATATTCTAAATCAAACTACAGTTCTTAGTATACAGAACACACACAAGAGGAAGAGTTCAGAAATGAACGAATCCTTCTTGAGGTATTGTAGACTAGGTCATATCAATGCGACCCGACTAGCTGAAGTTACATATAGATGCATATTTAAATTAGTTTGAATTTACATCTTGTGAAACTTGCTGGTCATGTCACAGAGATAAGATGACCATAGCTCTGTTTAATGGAAACAGAGAAAGAGTTAGTGAACTTTTGGGATAATACATGTTGATGTATGGAGGTCCCCTGTCTACACATACCAAGACCGGTTCTTTGTACTTCATTACATTCTCTGATGATCTCTCAAGATTCAGACATATGTTCCTGTTGAAACATAAGTCCGAAGCTTTTGAGATATTCACAGAATATAAGTTTGAAGTAGAGAACCAAAACGGGTATAAGTATTATGTCCTTTGATGTGATCAGGGAAGAGAATACTTGAGCACGGAATTCCTGGATTATTCTAAAGGAGAATGAGATTCTCTCTCAGCATTACTCCTCCGTATACACCACAGCACGTTGGTATATCGGGACAGAGCAATCACACCCTATATGATAAGGTGTGCTCTATGATGAGTACTACTAAGTTTCCTGTTTCCTTTTGGGAGTTATGCACTTGTGAAACTGCATACCTATTGAATGGCGTTCCAACCAAATCATGTGCCTACCACTCCATATGAGATATGGTAAGGGAAGAGCCCATCTCTTAAGTCGGTTAAGATTTGGGGTTGTCCGGCCTATGTCTAAAAGCAAAATCTGGACAAGCTCGAGGCAAGGTCTGTTATATAGAACTGGAAATGTTCCAGCTATACAAACTGCAGCTGATGATTTGGTAGAACCAAAGGATTCAATAGTTTCCAACGAAGCTCAGCCTCTCCGCCGATCTAGTAAGGTTCCTCACCCACCTGAGAGATACTTTGGTTTCTTTATGACAGTGGGAGCGAGGATTGCATCATGGGATGATGACCCAACTAGTTTCGACCAGGCCATCAGGAGTAGGACTCTGTAAGAATGGCTGGATGCTTAGCGATCTAAGATGGAATCCTTATACACCAACAAAGTATGGACTTTGGTTGCTTTATCTGAAGGGTTAAATCCCCATCAGGAGCAAGTATATCTTGAGAAGATTACTTGGTGTACATGGAAAAGTTGAGACTTTCAAAGCTAGACTTGTCAAAGGTTTGCATCATAGACCAATTGTGGCTAATGATGAAACCTTTTTTCAAGGCCTTATGCTTAAGTCCATCCAGATCCTACTTGCCACGGCTACATACCATGACTACGATATCTGTCGGTTGGGTGTCATGACTGCTTTTCTAAATGATGTTTTAGAAGAGAACGTCTATAAGAACACAGCCAGAGAGCTGTAGACAGTAGGAGCAGCGGAAACGTGTGCAAGTTGCTTTATAGATTAAAGCAGGCATCGCGGAGTTGGAACATCTGTTTTGATGAGTTAGTCAAAGAGTTTGACATCATCAAAATGGTAGATGAACCTTTTATATACAAGTAGGTAGTAGGGAGTATGGTGGTGATCCTCGTAGAGTACGTGGATGACATACTCTAGATGGGGAAGGAGTTTCTTATGCTACGCTCGGTCAATCTCCGCTTATCACAATGATTCTCCATATAGGATCAAAATGATACCTACTAAATCCTAGGTTTTGGATCTATGAGATAGATTTAATTGGATGTCAGGATACTCACTAGATGTAGTGAGTTGGTATCAATCGATCCTGGGGAGAATCACTGGAAAGGTTCCAGGGTGATAAGGACGACTGAAAGTCAGTCACAGGCATTGTCTTTACCCTCAATAAAGGGACGGTATGTTGGAAGAGTTCCAAGCTCGATACCGTGGCATACTAGACGATAAAGGCTGGATACATCGCTACTTAAGATGCTACCAAAGAGGCTGTCTGGGTGTATATAAGTTCATGAGATGAACTTAGTTCCTCCCATTGTGTGACAATGGAGTTGTGGCTTATGCCATGGAACGTCCGTCCCATCAGTGATCCAGACATATTCTAAGGCAGTATCACCTGATCATGGAGATGGTTGATCTCCAAGGAGATCGAGGTTAGGAGAGTAGACTCAGAGGACAACACGGCGAATCCACTCACAAAGGCCTTTTCCCAGAGAGAGACTTTTATGGGATGGTTGAGTATGAGATACTGCAACCACTGCTACAGATGGCCCTAGTGCAAGTGGGAGATTGTTAGTTATATGTATGTCCTAGAGGCCATTACTATACATAAGATGTATATTGTAGTGGATGCTTGGACATATATAGGGAGGACTTTCTTGCTCGACATGATAGTATGCTATCTGGTTGCTCTTTACCTTAACGTGTACACTGATTGTCTCTCTGTTACATGTTGGTAAAGCCCTTAGGATGTGTACTTGACTACCTGGACTATGATGCGGATCATACTAGTGGGGACATGGTAGTCCATAAGTACATCCTTCAAGGTCCCTAGTCGTGGGTGTATCGAGACGGGGCATCGATATACCAGAGTAGACTAGCGTATACCTTCTCGACCCATACAGATGGGCGATAGATGATCCTATATCCATTGGTGTTTGACATCAGAGATGATATACGTGTGCTCAGTGGAGACTGGGTACACTGGACGGACTCGCCGAGAACTCTCAGATAGTATTATACCTTACGTCAGATGGCAGTTCTCTGGTGACACTGGTACAGGTAAGTCTGTAGACCCGAGATCGTCATAGAGTCTTGTGTGATTCCCACTGTGCTTTGATTTCCACCTTACCACGTCCAAGAGGGCGTACAAAACGGTGGTTTTTGGGTACAGTCCCGAATCACATGGAGGCAATGAGCGATAGGAGGGGATTCGTCTCTCCCGGTATAGGGAGTTGATGTTGTGCTGTGTTCGATTGGCTATAACCAGAAATCCCTGGCCAGGGTTGCAGAGATTTACTGGTAAGTGTTACCAGTAGTTTCTCAAACTGTTATAGACCTCATATCGACACGACTTATCGAGCTACTGGGGTCTGACGTTTACCACCCCTAGGCGAGATATGCGACGTATCAGACGACAAGACCGGACTGTACAGGAGTGTTACTGATTGGATTCACAGAAGTGTGAGCGAGCTTGCTCGTTGATCTTCTGATCGCTCAATACCCGGGTGGCTGTTACGTTTAGCAGACCGCTTGCGGCTTGTGGGTGTTTGATATGATCATCGCATACTGCCGGCGTATTGACGAGTCTTTAGAGTCCTACACAGAGGTTTCCTGGCTCAAGCGAAATGAAATAGGAGCGCATATGAGATATGTGCGGGACCGAAAATAAAACCAGTATGTGATACCGAATTCTATTCTCGCGATTTGTATCATTGGGCGGTTATATGAGATATAGCCGGGTTACCGAATCAAGTGTTGATTCGATATATTGATACACTTGATATTAGTCGGTTATATGCGATATGACCGGATCATTAAATCAAATGTTGATTTAATGATTTAATGTATAATTATATATTAGATATATTACTTTACATTGACTAGTATTGTTCACTTAAGATTGATTTTCTCACTTGATGTGCACAAGTTGCATATGTGATATATTTTTGTGCACTAGTTTGTATCATGTTTGATGATACAAGCAAAGTTGGGTGTGTGTATTCTTTAAACCATGTTTAATTTAATGGTTAGGATTTTACTTATTTATTTATTTTGTTAAAACTAAATGGTGGCCTTTTCTTTTTACATGCTAGAAGTTTCATGATGCTTCATAGCATCTTTGAAAAAGTCTTACCATTTTGTTTTGTTCATTAACCTAACCATTAGCCTAAACCCTAGTTTATTCTCTACATGTGTTAACTTAACCTTTGGTTGCATTATGATAAGTCTTCACTTGAATTTTCTTTTGAGAATAATTCATTTTTCATTTCCTTCTTCTTCTTCTTCTTCATGAAGAAAAGAAAAGTTTTCTAGAAAAATTTCAAGTGATGAAATCAAGTGAGAAATCCAAATCCAAAGTGAACCCACTTCCTATTTCTTCATCCTCTACCACTTACCATGTTGTATAGGGTGTTTTCTTCTCAAAGTTCATGACCAAGTGAAGATAGAGCTTGAGTTTGAGTCGCCTCGACGTAGATCATCTTCGGCATCGAAGCCAATGACCTAGCCCGCTTATTTCTCCGACGAAACCATCGCTAGAGTCCGGGATTCCGATGATCGCAGTGGAGGGACGTCATCACGGAGCTTTGAAAGTGGTGGACCGGATCTATAAAGGTTGTAATCCTTTTCACTTAGTAGCAAAGTTGTTTGCTTGCTTGCTTTTCGCCTAATCTCTAGTTAACGATCTCAATTAAGGTTTCCTGGCACATGAAATTTTTTGATTTTGGCATGGTTGATCAGTTGTAGAACCTCATGAGTGTGCCTAGGAACCCTACAGTGGTATCAGAGCCTAGCTAGAGCTTTAGGCGATGTGTAGACGAAATTAGAAACCCGATCGAACCCCGAAACCCCAAATTTCACCCCTTTCTGTACATTTTCTGAAACTGTGCATTTTTCCTAATTAAAAATATCCAAAAAATTTAGCAGAGTTTTTGAGGGGTTACTGTGCTGCACGTGCGTCTAAGTCGACTATAGCACCGCGGAACCGCGGCATGAGCATGGCTCGTGCGGCGGTTCCGCGGCCGTTCTGTCACTTCATCTTTTTCTGTTTGCACAGTAATCTCTCTCTGTAAGTGCTGTATTTTCTGGGAATTTTTAAAGTTTGCTCAAGAGTTGAGTTTTCTGGGTTGTATTGGGGACTCGATGTTTCGATCGGGAAGTTTAACTTCGTCTGTGTGATTTTCCGGGTATTTTAGAACATGTTAAAAAGTTCGACCGGATATAAATACCCACATTTTCCCCTGTCGGGAAATTTCCAAGTGTTGGATCTTTCCGTAGTTTAAAGACGTTCTAAGTAGTGCAAGTAACTCGATGGACCCTCTAGAAGACAACAAACCTTAACTCGATTATGTGACCATCTTGAACTGCCCTTTGAACCTTAGGGTTTGGGGCAGTACGGCGTGCCACATGTGAGGCGTTGGCTTGACCCTTCTACGGCTGGACCGTTGGTACTGTGGCATGAAATGGATGTTTTTAGACTTATTTCATGTGTTGAGCTGTTTCGGGAAAACTTGGGTGTTTGATTGTTCGATCGGAAAGTTTAACATTTTCTGTTTATCTGGAATGTGATACATTATTTGGAATCTATAAGTAGTTATGAGATAACTGATTTAAATATTTTAAATCTAGCAGTCTAGTCTCACTTGATCGATTGCCATGGAATTTTGATGTGATCAAAAGTCCGTCGCAATCACGTAGCGTACGCGGATACTCGCCCGGTAAACTTAATAGACAGCTACACCCCATTGCCCCGACCAAATGACTGTAGGAGAACCCCGTCGCCGAAAGCATCCGTTCGGATGCTCGCGGCAGCGGTGTTCTGCCTTGGTGCACTTCGTCGACGGCATTGGGGGTGCGGCCGTCTACTGAAGTTTGCTACGAGCATTCGTTCTGAACGTCGGGAATCTTGTTGAATTGCCCGACTTGATATTGAAAAGAGTTTTCGATAATGAGACTAAAATGCGGGGTTTATAATTGTTAGGCATGCGATGTCTAAGGAATTCATTTGATTAGGCATGCGATGTCTAAAGGTGTTGCGGATTCCAACTGTTGTATTTTTACACTTTCTTTTCTGTGACCGTAAGTGTAATATGTGATATCGCCGGTTTCGTTTCTATATGTCAACGACAATTGGGATGGGCATATTTACTTACGTTGATGACATGTGATGTTATGTGTTGCTGGATATGTTATATTGGATCGTCGTGTTTGAATAGACGGGGGTTTTTATGTGAGATGAGTGTTTTTCATTTTCATTCATGTAAAAACTTGTATGTAATATTCTTTTATTGGGGCACTTCCAGGTTGCAGAAGATGTCACCTTTGATGTATATTATTTTCTTTTCCGCACTAGGATAGACCCAAGGAGGGGAGCACAAGGAACCGGGTTCTTTGGTCCAGTGGGAGACCATCTCAAGGAGTCGAGTCCGGGTCTCCTAACTCTGGAATTGGTAGGGTTGCTTGCCGCTCTCGTAGGGGTCTAGGGGTGTGGGTTTGGCTATTCATCACGACCGTGGAATCCGTGTTTTATACAGGCTCGTATTGAAAACACGGACGTCCTAGTATATCCAATATTTCATATATGATTCTTCTGCTGCGTTATCTGTGATGTGATGTTCAGATAAATATTGTATATAGTATATATGATATATTATATAGACGTTGCTTATGTTTTACACCCGCACTAGCCCTGCCTCGCTCTGCCGTTAGTTACCTAATCTAACGGTGCAGACGGGATATCGAGACGAATGCGGATGGCATAAGCGTACGTTATATTTATCTGTGATGTTTAGGTGGAATTAAATGATGGGACTTCATTAATATGATTAATGAAAGAAAAAAAACCTTAAAGATGTTGTGGAATCGAATTTTCAAAAACAGGTAGCTACAGTTCTTGCTTTGCATCGCGGTGTTCCTTGTAGAACATCCTGCACCTTATTCGATGAGGAAAGGGCCGAGATCCCTTCACCGAGAGTGACCCCTTTAGCAATAACTGGCAGATGCTACAACCCTCGGTTTGTATTTTGATTGCTTCTATAGTTCTTACTTTGCATAGTGATATATATGATATATCCCGCACCTCATTCGACGAGGAAAGGGCCGACGATCCCTTCACCGGGAGTGACCCCTTTAGCAAAACTAGAAAAGCCTAAAAAAAACTCCATTTCAAAATCTTTTGATTATACAACGATATCAAGTTCATTACGCAATAGATTTTCAGAAAAACCTGTCGTAGCCCTCCTTCATTTCAGATAAGTCCTACTTAGTATTCGTGCTACGTTTGTTGTCCTGCGTCAAGGCGTAGTGTGCGGTAGCTAACTAGTATTTATCTGTTTATGCATATGATGCAGATTGGATTAGGGTAGTCGTGCGACTTTGTTGGCCTGCGTCAAGGGTCATGCGGGTGGGTTTAATTTAATCAAGAAATGACGGGTTGAACTTGACTAGCGGACCATGGTTTGTTGGCCTGCGTCAAGGTCATAGGATGCTAGGCGTAAAATATTATCGGGAATTTTAAGTGTTGAAATTTGCAATAAGATTGCATACCTTCTATGAGATAGTTGGATCCCAATACCCACTGCGAGTAATTGTTACTCCTGGGAGAGTTTTACACATTACAATTAGCCGATCGAGTAGGTGTCTAGAAAGGTGTTAAACATTTTAATCTTATTGGACTTAGCCCAATATTGGCCATAAGTCCTCACCTTATATTGAACTGAGCCTATCTGCTCACGAATATTTAACAGATCTCAGCCCCAAACTGGACTACAAATCTTTCAACCGACTCACACCGGTTCAAGGGTACATCTCTTTACTCCTCTGATATCTGTCGTTGTAATCCTTCAACGTCTTTAGAGAGGTTACGGGTCCCGACAACCACACATTTCACGGACTGTGGGGTCCTTAAACTCATGGACTTTGATGTCCTTAAAGTTTATAGACTATGATGTCTCTAAACCGGACTGTGGGGTCCTTAAACTCATGGTCTGCGATGTACTTAAACTTCATAGACTACGATGTCTTTAAACTGCGAACTGTGAGGTCCTTAAACTCATGGACTACGATGTCCTTAACCTCGGACTGTGGGGTCCCTTTAAACCCACGGACTATGATGTCCTTAACCTAGACCGTAATGTCCTTAAACTAATCGACCGCAATGTCCCTAAACTAAATAATAAAGTTCAAAAGCTCTTTTGCTGGATCTAAACGATCCCGTTAAGTTGATCTTAGTCTAAAAATTAGACTAATGTATCCTTAACAAATGTTTAAGTTGATCTTAGTCTCAAATGAGGTTAACGTATTCTTAAACACAACCCCCAAACCCAAATCTAAGAAGATACGGATTTGGACTAATCCACGCCCTACGGGCGACAACATAAATTAGTCTCCGTATACAATCCACGGGTAACCACAAAAAAAACAAACACCCATGACACGAAGTGACCATCTGGAGAAGGAGAAAGTTGTTACCGCGATACGGTAGCGTAATTAACTGCAGGGGCTTGCGCCTGCAGGGAAGAGCGTCCCCACAATAAAAAAAACCCCTTAAACGAGGAGGAATCTGACGAAGTCTGCTACATTGGCCGCATCCGTTTAAACCTTCGATACATGGTGTTATAAATCAACTTGGCATCTTCGGAGAGGTGGACGGATAGCACCAATTAGTATCTGCCCCGAATTTCAATAAAGACGAACCTACGCGGTCGCGTCTCTGTGCTCGGCGGGGAACAGCATCCCTTCAGAAATAAGGATTCTGGGGCAGAAAAAGACTGGGCAGAAGGAGTGGTAGAGCGAGTGGAATGATGCCACATGATCTCTATTTCTTTCATATATGAAGAAGATGCTCCATCAGTGTCAGAAAGCGGCACTGATGAGCAGGGACAAGTACCGTGCAAAGTGCTCTGTATTTCCTGCAAGAAAACCCAATTGAAGCGATGATAAATGAAGCAGTCCAAGATGATGAAGACAGTCTATGGCATGAAATGTCTATTTATGAAAAGGCCAGGCAACAACGTCTAAGCAAGCAAGCAGTGGAAGGGATGAATTATGTAACACCCCGACCGAAACCAACATGATATACCACTATGTCCCTAAACTGGAAAGATGGACCGCTAGGTCTCTAAATTGGCACCCTGCCCTATGGTGGATCTCCATATTGATCACTGTATACAATCCATGAGCACAAACAATATTCACCCCTATTATATTGATGATGGACCGTGATGTCCCTAAACTAGCATCTTGCCCTTCGGTTTGTCTATATATAGACTACTACCATATACAGTCCTTAGGCACGAGCGATATGTATTGCCACCATATATTTTACCCTATGGGCTCCTTGAGATCTGCATTGCACCTGAAGTCCCATCGGCGAAGATTGCAACTCAAGTCCTACCTGCGAGGCTGCACCTGAAGATATACCGGCTATGAAGCTTCACCGATGATGCAGTCCTCCAAAAGATATTATGCCCTACAGTAGATCTCCGTATTGATCACCGTATACAATCCATAGGCACAAATGATCCGTATCGTCCCCAAGTCCCACTAGCAAACAGTTGGGTCACCTATAGCGAAGCTACGTCCGAGAGTTCGTAAAAAAACGATATGTCCACAAGCAAAAAGGGCACGGATGAAAATCCGAAATGGCTCCGTGTGTAAAAACAGTAGGTCCACCCAAGAGTTTGTGAAAACCCGAAAGAGCGAAAACCCATAAAAATCTGTACACTTGCAGGATCCTCTCCACCTATAAGGAGAAAATGCCTGCATGAGATCCTTACGACTCATAAAGGAGAAACACGCTTTGGAATCCATATGATTCCTAAGGAGAAGATACACTTACGAGATCCTTTGGACTTGTAAGGAGAAGATACCCCTATGAGACCCTCACGGCTCATAAAATTCAAAAGCCTTAGATTACAGGGATCTGAACATGTTTCCTAAGCCACCATATGCCCCAAACTGCGCTACAAGCAGTTCAATACCAACTCTTGTATACAATCCACAGGCATAAACTAATATGTTCCCTCCAAAGGAAAATGTTACTTCCCATATGGTGAACGACACTTGTAAGTCCTCTCGACGTGCGAGGAGAAAATACTCTTGTGAGATCCTTATGACTTGCAAGAGAAAATACCGTTTGGGAGTCCTCACGATTACTAAGGAGAAAATACACCTACGAGATTCTCTCGACTCGTAAGGAGAAATACCTTCATGAGACCTTTACGGCTTATGAAGATGGAAAAAACCTTAGTTGGCAGGGATCTAAACCTGTCTTCTAAGCCACTATTGTCCTACGAGCGACGATAGATTATAAGTCGCTCCTGATAATATTCCAGTTGTAGTGATATTGATGCCTAATCAGGTATTAAACTCCAAGTCTTCTCATGACAGATGATGGGTCGCTCCTAGCGATATTCTAGTTGTAGCGATACTGATGCCAAAGCTGGTATCATACTCCAAGTCCCCAACTCTCAATAAAAATCAGCGAGTAAAAATAAAATGAAATAACCGAAAAGATTGGGCAGCTCGCAATAAAAATTAGTGAGTGAAAAAATAGTCGAAATGATGGGGAAACTTACAATAAAAATCAGCGAGTAAATAAAATGAAATAGCCGAAATGATTGGGCACCGCGAAAAAATAGCTGAAATGATTGGGCAATTGCGACTTTCGCGATAAGAAAAGCAGAAATGATAGAGCAATCACGGATATAAATAAAAATATAAAAAGAAATATATATGGAATGTTTACTCTACAGGTATACCAATACTGACTCCTGCAGACGATCTACGGGTACAAATGAAATAAAGGGGGAACCATATTTTCCAACATGCTTCGTCAAACGAAGAACCGAATCTCGATGACAATATATACAGCATAAAGATTATCTCAGCGTCTTCCTTATTCTAGCAGAGCACGGATGCGACGTCAATAATGCGCGAAGAGCCAAAGCTAAAGTGGGGTGACGGCATATTCCTAACCCAGATCTCGATAGCAACATATACAGCTTAGAGATCTCGACGTTCCTTCTCATTCTGGCAGAGTGTAGACACAACGTCAACATGACCTAAGGGTCAAAATAAAGTGGAGTGATGGTAAAATCCTAGCTCTAGATCTCAATGGCAATATATACAGCCTAGAGATTATATGGATGTCTACCTTACTTCAGTAAAGAAATCGGCGCGATATCATCAAAGCAAAAGTGAAGTGATGGAATATTCCTAACTTCAGGTCTTGATGGCAATATATGCAAAGGCTAAAGACCTGTCACGCCCTGCTTCCCAGTGTACGGCGAAGTGGACGCGACGAGGCCCGCTACGTATATACATCAGAGGTACATACGCTAAGCGTAACTAAGCAATATAAAGTAATTCACAAGAGACGAATAATATAGAAATAACAGCAACTTTTATTAATAACATACTTTGTACAATGCATGAAAAGAAAATACAACTGGAATGAAAAACAATGCCTAAACAGTGGCATAACAAAAAATGAAATAAACTGAAAAGAACAAGGTACAGTATCTAGAGCTCTGGATCTTCCTGGAACTGCTCCAAATCTTCACCGGTGGGCTCGATCTCAGCTTAGTCCAACGCACCTGACGACATTCAAAGAAGAAAGAAATAGATTGTCGTCAGCGAACAGATCGCTCGGTAAGTCCCAAAGAATAAGAAGAATGAGAATGACAGAGTAACAGTATTTTCTAAAGTATTATATTGTTGAATATTATGGAACATTGTGTAACGCTGTTGTTTGTAGCTTGGTACAAAAGGATGCCAGTATATACGAGGGGGATCTCTATATGCTAGAGATCATGGCAAAAGGAAAGTACAAGGAACCGTTATGCTACGGTACAACAGTAATAAAATTCAGGTTAGGTGTCTTAATCTGACCACCTCGTGCCACCTTTAACACCTTCCGTACCAATCTACCCCTTAAACCCCGTAGTGTTTTAACAGTATTGTAGTATTGGAATATGTAAGTTGGGTGACTGACCAAAACCATGATATCAGTAAATATGATGTAACTGTATAATCAGGTAAATGGAATATCAGGATAATGGATGAATATCCATGGTTTGATTCAGTCAAAAGGAATATATTGTTAACTGGATTCAGGGTTTCATGTATTCAAATTGGGTTGGAGTATAAAAGAATATAGATTGACTTGAATCATATTCGAGTCAGGAATAGTCAGACTCTAACCCGAGTCAGACTAAAAGAAAGATAATTTGAAGTCCAATAGTAGTTAGGGGCCTTTTTGTAATTTGTAAAACTTGAGGGGGTTTTCTGTAAAAAGTACTTTTGTATAGTTTTCAAAATACACCTCAAGTATTTAATAATCGTCTTTATTGCTATAATGAATGTGAATTTTATTTGTGTTATTCTAGTGAATATATCCTAATAAAAGTATTAATTGTTTTATTTGAAATTCATGGTATTTTAATGTAACTTTTAATCTTTTACTTTTAGGAAAAAGTGGAAACTTTAGATTATGATAAAATAGGTGTTTAAATGTTAATTATATATATACTAACACATGAATAATTTTATATAAATATTTTATTTAGAGAAAGTCTCATTTTCCTTAAATATCGTATTTTAAATCTTTCGAGGCCGAATGCTCCTTGCGGAGGTCTGAATCTCGCACTACTAGCCTGCGGGTGCATGATGAACCGTACCATCCCTAATAGGTTTCCCAAAAGTGGGTTGTAGCGGCACTTTGCTTAGGTTTTATAAACACTTCTCATTTAGGAAAACGGTTTTATAAATATAAGGTATTTATTTGCCAAAAGAGTTTAGTTTTTCGTATTTTAGTTGTTAGGGTTTCCTAAGCCAACTAGCCTACTTCTAAGGTCTAAACGATGAGTCATTAGAAGGCTCAAATCGCCTCTTCACCGTCAATTGCGGCCAGGTAAGTGCCAGGTAAGTGGGAAGGAACCACAGTCGTGGGCCTAATTAAAAACCACTAGCCTTAGACACACTTGCCTAGACACCACAAGACAGTTTAGATAAACGGTTGATGTCCATGACCAATCGTGCTTTCCTTTTATTAAAAGATTTTATTTAGAAAAGTTTACAACTTAATGCTTTCAATAAAAATTATAAAGATTAGGGTATTTTAGTGAAAAGTCCTGTAATTTCGTATTCTGTGATTTGATAGTTATCAATTAGGGTTATATTGAGTGTGTGTAGAGGTAGGTCATTACCTCGTGACTTATTTTAGGTTTTGGTGAAATTTAAAGGTAAAACATGCTATGTTAAACTTAAAGGTATTATAGTGCAAGAATACGGTATTCGAAAACGTTATCATTTTATGTGTGAAATTTCATTCAAATTGAGTTCTACAAGTTTTTTGATCAAGATAAACATATTTAGGAGTGAGGTAATTGATTAAACTAAGAAAAATGAACTTCATGGTATTTTTATGAAAAGAATACGGTTTTGCAAAGAAGCTATCATTTCATGTGAAAAAGTTTGATTAAATTGGTTTATGGATGATTAATAGTCAACATGAATATGGGTAGATATTATGTATTAGGTGACAAGTGGAAATTTATAGAAAAACCGAATCGGAAATCGGTTTGTCCGATTTCCGTCGGGTTCCAAAAAGTCGTATTTTTACACTTACAGAAAAGAGAGATAGCAGGGATGGGACTTACGATTTGGACAAGCTAATGAAGCTAAGGGATGTGGTGGTTGCCGATTCGTCGAAAGCGTCGCGAAGGTTCTGATCCGGTCGCTGGAATCCGTCGTCGATTTCGGCAGCGCTTCGCTTCTCGCTCTTCGTACCGAGTTCTCGAGAATTTGAGAGAGTAGACTTAGAGTGGTGAGGTGAAATGGTAGAGGGTAGGGGTCTTTATATAGGGCTAGGCTAGGGTTAGGGTTTGAATTAAAAAATATTTTTAAAAAATGTAAAAAATCATTAAAAATTCATTAATTTTGGTCTTAAAAGGGGATTAATGAGAAATGTGTAACAGTACAGAAAATTTAGACTATGCAGGGGGTTAGACCAGGTCAACACGAATTTTTTTCGTGTTGACGACTCGGCCGACCGGCCGAGTCCGGCCGGCGGCGCCGGCCGATTCGGCCGAGTCAGGGCCGAGTCAGGTGGTTTCGGGTCGGGTGTGGTCTGGGGGAGGTTTTGGTGTACTTTAATTTTTGTGATTCGCAATAAATTGTGAGTTATGGCTGTTTGACCGTTTGACTTCTAAAAAAAATTAAAACAAAAAGATATAAAAATTATGTGGGGCATGGGATTCGAACTCTGGTGGCTTGGTTCAGCAGTGCAAGGTGTTACCAATGCGCTACAAGCTCCTTCTTTTAATTATTGTAAGGAATTAGATACTTAAATTGTTTCCAGCAATATCAATACTCCAAGTATTCACTATATTTAAAGCAAATTTTTGGTATACAAAATTGGAATTGTTACAAGACCATTGGATGTTATCCCGCCTTAGATAGATGCGGCTCTGATTTTCCTGGAACTCGAAGAATGGAGTCTGAACTCAAGGTAATGCGCCACGGTGACGCCTAACGCTGATTCATCTAATGAGAATATAGATATACCGGCCCAGGAAGATTACTTGAGACGTTGTATTCTACATCGGAAGGGTTGGGTGATACAACAAGTGCGCGGCTACACGAACCAACGACCCGAGTGGACGTAGATCGAGAAGAAATCGGCTGACGTAACGGTGCAATGGACTAAACCCGGCACCACAAACCTAACGGACTCCTATGATAAAAGGGGTTATGTATGTTTAACGTTAGGATGAGTTTATCTATATGCCTAAGGGAATGGTAGACTGAATGCCCCGGAGCAAGTAAATAAACTAATCTAAGCCATTCTAGCACAAACAACGAGGAAAATAAACCACTAACGGTTCCTCTCGACTCTTAAGAAGAAAATACTCTTGTAAGATCTATACGACTCACAAGAGGATGGACACTTAGGAGTCTTTATGACTCATAAGGAGAAAATACACGTACGAGATTCTCTCGACTCATAGCGAGAAATACCTTTATGAGACTTTCACGGCTCATAAAATTAAAAAGCCTTAATTGGCTTGGATCTAAACCTGTCTCCTAAGCTATCGATGCTCTACGAACGGTCTTCATACCGATTATCATATACTATCCATGGGCCATATACGACAAAGTTACATCAAAGACATCCTCTATTGGCCAACAGAGATACCAATGAAAAGAAGAAGCCAGTTACATCTCCTCTCGACTTGTAAGGAGAATATTTTTGTAAGATCCTTATGACTTATAAAAGGAAATACACTTAGGGATCCCCATGATTCCTAAGGAGAATATACACCTATGCGATCCTCTCGACTCGTAAAGAGAAAGTACTTTGTAGGACCCTTACGGCTCATGAAAGATGAAAAGCCTTAGTCGGCAGAGATCTAAACATGTTTCCTAAGCCATTAAATCACTAGCGGTACACTATTTAACCCGCGTACATACTTATGTGGGTAAAATAGTGTGGTGCATTTGTTCACACCAATTTTTACGCGCAAACATGTTAGGTGCGTACCTATCATAAAAGGGCAAGATCACCTATTTAAGTGTGTGTCAATATAAAGTGCGTATCTGAATAAAGAGACCAAGAATATTGCGCAAGTGTCAAGTGCGCACATAGCAGAAAAAACCATTTTGATGACATGCGCATGTGTAAGATGATGAATGAGATAGGCTGCGACACGTGCACAACATATGCGCATATACTTGTCGTGCGCAACTGCATCCAATAAAGCATGCGATTAGAAGAAATTTTTTCTGTTGATAACAAATCGAACAAAATTGATTTTGGATCTATCATCCAACGGTGCGCGTGCATTCTAAATTGATATGCATCAATTTAGATCTTTTTGTTAAAGATTTACCCTAACAAACCCACCTCCTATAAATAGGAGTCCCCCTCATAAAAAAAGGACGAAGAAAAAGATAAAATATCAACCACAAATTAAAAAAGTGCGCACCTTCTCAATCAAGAAGAAAACTTCATCTTCTTCAATTTCCTTCATCAAATAGGTAAAAAAGAAAAAGAGAAAGGTTCCCTATGTTAACAATTAAAGTTTTTGCTTTATATAAAAGTGTTTGCCTTTTTGTTGAATCTGTTAATTCATTGAACAAGATCAAAAGAACTTATGGCCAATCTCTCTTTATGATAATAGTTTTGACTTTTTATAAGATATCGATCATGAGATCTAAGACTTAAAGAAAAGACCCCTTACGAAATACAATAGGTGTTTCGACACGTAAAAGAAAGAACCTTTCGCTTCTCTTGAGTTTCGACTCTTTATGAAGAACATAAACCTTCATAAAATATTGATGCGCACCATAGATGCACCCTAAAATCAATGAACAAAAACTTATGTTTCTTTTTGAAAGTCAAAGCTTTCTATTTGACCATGCGCATCCTATGCCTAACACATATGCACAAGTGAAGAATGTTGTTTATGAAGATATGTGAAGGAGATCCATGCGCACTCAACGCTAGTGCACACTTGATAAAAAATAGTCTATGCAGACTTGCGCATCACGTGATACACACATATGCGCATGAGGAAAATAATGTCCCTGAAAATGTGCGCATCACGTGACATGCATGTGTGCGCAAATGAAAAATATGGACTTTTCAACACATGCACATATATACATGTGCAGATGGAAATTTGGCCTTATAAAGAAGTGCGCAACTACGTGATATGCACGTGCGCAACCTCCTAGCTGCAAATAAGTGCGCATCATATATATGGCACATGCGCAAGTGCGCACTTCGACCAGCAAACTTTTGCTTGAACACTTAGTTAAGATAAAACTAAGTATAGAAGTATATACTTCCTATATGTGATCATATGATCAAAAGACCAAATGATTTAAGTTGATCTTAATTTAAAATAAGATTAACGTTCTTAATCATATTTTTAAGCTGATCTTAGTCTCATATACGACTAAAGATCCTTCAAACACATGCTCATGATATCTAAGTTGATCTTAGTCATATATACGATTAATGATCCTCATCCCATATCATCTAAGTTGATCTTAGTCTTATATAAGACTAACGATCCATAGATAAAATACAAGTTCGCATAGAAGCCCTTCCAGCAAGTTCCAACATGTTCTCTTCCCTCATATATGGGATTTGGTTTAAGGGTGCATCCTTCCACACTTTTGATATACGACGTTATAATTTCTCAGCGTTTTCAGAGAGGTAGCGGGTCCCAACAACCAATGCCTCTTTTCTCGTCCCAACTTGATAAAAGATATGAAATTTCATCAAGACAGGAAATGTTTTAACCTCATATTGGTGCATCCCATACAGATGCACGCTTTATATTGATGTGCATCCCTTATAGATGAGCACTTCATATTGATACGCATCCTATATAGATGAGCACTATCCCAACAACCACCACCCTAAATATACATATATGCATAAGTATATCTTTGAAGGAAATATAAACGCCCTCAAATTGGATCTCACCCCAATATTGGGCGCATTCCCATATTACTATCATTCTCTTCGCTATGTAATATATACATGTACGTACAAACTAAAAGATGGACCCTATGTTCCTAAACTGGTATTATACCATGCGGACTGTCTCTATATTGACTACCGTATACTATCCATAGGCTATCCAAATATGATCAGATGATCAATTGAGCTCATATTCTCACTGTTCCTAAGCGGATCTTAGTCCTAAATACGACTAGCGATCCTTAGATCAAACCCGAGTATCCTATGAACTGATGGACCCTATTTATATGAGATATACGTTTTAGGTTCAACTCTAAATCTGATGTATGGATTTTGACTAGTCCGAGCCCTACGGGCGATGACATATATTAGTCTCCGTATACAATCCAAGGGCAACCCCAATATAAACAAATTATAACACAACACACGAAGATTTCTGGAGTAAAGAAGGTTTTTATCGCTTGGCAATAACGTAATTAATTGCAGGGGCTTGCGCTTACAGGAAAAAACGTCCTCACAATCAAAAAACCCTCATCATATGAGGGGTAATCTGAAAAGTTCGGCTACATCGGTTGCATCCATCCAAACCTCCGATATACGATACCATAAAGCTGCTTGGTATCTTCGTAGAGGTCGACGGATATATTCTATATAGTATCTACCTGCGTATTCATGTTGGAAACACTCCCCGCGCCATAGACCCGGTTTCCGGCGGTAAACAGGGGTTTTTCGGTTAATTCCTTTTATAATATCCTGAATTATAGAGAGCTTGTGTCGATTAGGAAGATCTGGAAATTTCTCGTGCCGTTAAAAGTTCGTTGCGGTTGGATTCTAATGAAGCAATCTTGATGAGAGACAACTTAGGCAAGAGGAAGTGGGTAGGTCCGATACATTGCGGTATTTGTGAGGCACAACCAGAAATAATGAACAATTTATTTTTCTTGTGTCTGATAGCTAGGAGTATTTGGGATAAATATTGGAGGCTTTTAGGGTTTTCATCTATACCGAGCACCTTTGCTGATCTCTGGAGTTTTTGGAGGATTTGGTTGGATAGAGCACATTTGGAAAATTGGGAAATAATGATTTCTGCTGTATGTTGGAATATTTAGCTTAAGAGAAATAATATAATTTTTAAAATTCTAAGAAATTTTTTTTGAGTATTCTAAATATGACTGAAGCCATCATTAAATTCTGGTTAGATGCTGCTACAAAAATAGTCAAGAAAAAGGTAAGGATTGTGGCAAAGGATGAGAGCTCGGTAAGGGTAATAGAGAATTCAGCTCTTTTTATTTTGGAGGACGAGGTATCGCGAAATGGAGGAGGTCAACCGTGAGCGGTGACAATTCCGAAAGATAATTTATGTGGGAGGAGGGTGCTATTTTCTTTTTTGGCAAGAATAAGTCTTGTTTTTAGTTTTTTGTTAGGGGATGTGTTGTTCTCTATTTTTCTTTTCTTGTTTTTGGATGAACTTAGATGTAGTTTTGTTAAATCGTCGTTTAATAAAATGTTGGGGCCGGTTGCGCCTTCGATTTAGTCAAAAAAAGATTCATATTTAAAATCCGAGAAGTACCTCAAAACAAGAATAAAAAAAAATTCTAACAACTTTATTTTTTTTTTTCAACTCATTAAAGGAGAACTCATGATTTATTTAATCAAATCAGAATATTTTCTAGCAAAAATATTTTCTTTTCTTTTTCAATAAAAGTAACACATCGGTCAATGTACTCAAAATTTATCATTATTAAACAAAAGATGACATGAGAATTTTACTCATTTAATGAGTACAAATGGATCTTTAATTTTTCAAATTCTCAAATTAAAGTTCAATTAAACTTTACAATCACCCAACCCAAATTGTAATGAAAAAATAACCTATCATGACCCTCTTTGTAAGTCATACGAAGTATAAGTTGAATACATACATTAAATTTACCTACCATCATATAATACTATCCACCATATTTGTTTAAGGTATCATATCCATAACTGATATTTCGATACCGTAAGCTTAAATAAAAATCCAAATATTCAAATGCAACATTTAAAAAGATATCCTAAGTTTCACATACATGAAATGCATAATTTTCGGATATGATATTTTAGAAGGTTTATTGTTCACTTTGCTCATTAGGATGAGAGAATTTCATATCATACTCTTTTAGGCTTTAATTGAGTAATACTAAAAAAATTCACCAATAAAAAAATAACCACAAGGTTATACCTCAAAGGGCCGTTTAATTTTCATGCGATAAAATTATCTTAATCATCGCTCACACTTCTACTTAAATTTGTGGTTCTCCAAAGATTGCTACTTTTGCGCCTCTTTGGTTTCATACGTTCAATATATCATCAATACGATAAGTACTTTTGTACTAATAAAAAATTATGTAACAAAAACTAATTTTATAAATACAATTAATAATTGTACTTATCTGTTTCCCTTTTTCAAAGCATATATCTTTGAAGCGAAATATCTTGTTCAAGCATCAACCCCGTCAACAAGCTTTTCACGAGCTGGTTTCATTGTCGACAGATTGCCTTAAAATTGTTGTTCCTAAATGGTTTACAATGGAACTAAAGTAAAATCAAGTTGTATAAAATACAATAAATATTTACAAAATGAAATATATCAAAAATAGATAAATTAAAGTTGGTGAAGCCGTCGATTGAGACACGAGTATCTCACTTTCTTTAATATAATTTGTGCCACCATGGTGTGAAACTAGTGGCTCTCCACCGATACAACGGGTTTCGACAGGTTGGCCTCCAGGATACAACAGCCAACGAATACCACTGTTTCGCTCTTAATTACTGCATAGAGTAAAGAGCAAGGCTCTCCATACACCTTTTCTCTGCCCGTATAGAAAATATATTTGATATATGAATTGTGTATATTAACAAATATTGACATGTGTGTGTATGAGATTAATGGAGGAAAGGTGCCATAGAAGGGAATTTCCTCCTATGGCATCGGAAAAATGCATCCTCCATGATTTTTTTCGACGATCGGCATATATCACCTCCATCTTTATCATGTAATATATGGATACACCAAATTTTATGTGATTATACCATTTTTTCACTGTTGATTTAGTTGGTGCAAAATTAATGATTTATCGACAATAGAACTTTTTACATTGCTAATCAACAGTGAAAAAATGGTGGAATCACATGAAATTTGGTGTATGCACAACTTAGATGATAACGATGATGATGATGGCCGCCGATCGTTGGAAAAAATGGTGGAGGTTGTATTTATTCGACGCCATAGGAGGATATCCCCTCCTGTGGCCTCTTTCCTCCATTATTCTCTCTCTCTCTCTCTCTCTCTCTCTCTCTCTCTATATATATATATATATATATATATATATATATATATATATGCTATGGAATTATAACATAACTTTATGATTTAATTGTCAAATAAAATCAATTAATTGCATGATTTCGTTAACAAAATCTGTTTATATATATATATATATATATATATATATATATATATATATATATTAGTTTTAATTAGATTTAGATTTAATTAGATTAGTAAGATTTAGGTTTATTTAGATATATTTATAATATTTGTATTTTCTATTATCAGAAAAACAATAATATATATATGAGATAGAGGGGATTCTCTATCTATCTCATAATTTTTCTTGAACCAATCCTCTCAAATTACGTATTATCGGAGTCTTACCCTAACTCTAGCCACTGCCACTTCCTCTTCACCCGCTGTGCCTCGCCGCTACCAACCACGCCCTCGCTCTCGTCACCTCTGCTGCCCTCTCCCCATATGCCCATGCCCCTCGACACATCGCTGCCCTTGCTAAAACCCCCGCTGTCCTCTGCCTTCGTTGACTCGCTGACTCCTCCATCCATCGCCCTCACTCCTCAAATACCACCATCACCTTCGCTCCTCAACTACCTCCATAACCGTCATCATTCACTATTGTCGGCCACCACCATCACCGACCTCGCCCCAGATCGGCATAAGATCACCGCTGACCTCCATGCCTCCATCATATATATAACTTTATTAGCACTCAAGGACCAGAATCCACTCTACCTCATATATATTATTGCTTTTCTGATAATGGGAAATACAAATAATCTAAATAAATCTAAACAAACCTAAATCTTATTAATCTGATTAAATCTAAATCTAATTAAACCTAATATATATCTTTCTTAACACTCCCACTCAAGTTGGAGCATATATATTACACATGTCCAACTTAGTACAAATAAACTGCACTCGACTCTTTCACAAAGGCTTGGTGAATAGGTCTGCTAATTGATAGTCATTTTTCATATGGACTGTATTAACGATCCCTTCTTCAATCTTTTCTCGAACAAAATGGAAATCTACTTCGATGTGCTTTGTTCGTTTAAGAAATACAGGATATTTAGAAATATAAATGGCAGCCTTGTTGTCATAATAAAGTTTTGTCGGCTCTGTTTCTCCCAATAAAAGATCAAAGCTCTACTCAAAACTCAAGAGAAAGCGCCTCACGCGCCTGCCACGAGGGCGCCAGCGCCAGAGTTTAAAAACTCTTATATGAGCAGCGCCCGTGTGCAAAGCACACAAAAATCTTAAGCAGTGCCTCACGTGCCATCCACAAGGGTGCCAGCGCGAGAGTTAAAAACTCTTATTGGCGCCGCACGTGCTCCTCACATGGGTGCCAATGTGTAAAACACATGAGAGAATTAAAACCTTAATAAAAGCCCACGTGCACAGCATATGAGCGCCGGCGCCTTATAGAATTAAATTCTACTCTCTGTTAAATATAGCCGTTGGATCAAAGATCCAACGGAGATGATAAATCATCAGAATACAGAATTAAATTCTGTTGAGAAAATATTCCTCAAATCTTTCTAAACAAGAAAAATTGCTTTCTGTAAAACAGAGTACCGTTGGATTAAAAATCTAATGGTGATTAAAGAATCACCAATCTACAGAATAAATTTTGTGTGGGAAAATATTTCCCTAATCTTGTTAAAAACAAGAAAAACACCTTCTGTAAAACAGAAACCCTTAGATCAAAGATCCAATGGTGGGTAAAATCCCCAAATTAATTAAGATCCCTCGGTGAGAGATTTCTTCAACTAATCAACAGACTTGCCTCTACTATATAAATGACCCAAGACTTCAAGTCTAATATAGAGGAACCCCCCATAAGTTTTGAGAAAAAAGAAAGAAAAAGATTTGAATGAAGAGAGAATTAAATTCTCGAGGAACAAAAACTCTCTTCTTGGAAATTTTAGGTAAACAAAAGTAGATAAAGATCCTATGGATAATTCAAAAAAAATAGAGAGAAATAAAGAGTGCTTAGCACTCAGTGGCTGGAACTTAGCGCCCAGCGCCTCACGTGCCCCTCACATGGGCAGTACAAATATGGAGTGCTTAGCACTCAGTGCCCAGCGCCTTACGTGCCCCTCACGTGGGCGCTACAAAATAAAATGTTCTTAGCACTCAATGGCTGGCGCTTAGCGCCCAGCGCCTCGTGTTCCCCTCACGTGGGCGCTACAAAATAAGGAGTGCTTAGCACTCAGTGGTGCAGTGCCCAGCGCCCAGCGTCCCACGTGACCCTCACGTGGGCGCCACAGAACATAAAAATGCTTGACACTCATCATTCAAAGCCTAGCGTCTCACGTGCTTCGCACGTGGGCGCCATAAAGAGTTCTCAGCACTCCATATAGAGACAGAGAAAGGAGAGTGTAAAGTGTGAGCGTCAGAACTCACATAAGTGCTCAGCACTTTTTGCAAGAAAAGGGGACTGAGCCCAAACCAGTGCTTAGCACTTCTTTCAAATAAAAGAAAATTGAGTGGGTCAAGCCTAAGTTGGCTAGGTCCCTAATTCAGATCAACTGAGCCCATGGGTTCATTGCTTCCTAAACATGACTCATGATTTCCAAAATGATGTTCATTCCACATTCCCTAAGTTAATCTTAGTTCCCCAAAAATGGCTAATGATTCTTAGATGGTCCACCATGATCTCTTCCCTTAGACACGGGAATTGGTTCAAGGGTACATCTCTCCATACCTCTGACGCATGTCGTTGTAATTTCTCAACGTCTTCAGAGAGATGGCGAGTCCCAACAACCAACTACTTTTGGGTGCATTTCTCAAGTTGACGTGAACACCTTAAACCAAACCACACCCCAAATGGGTGTATCCCACATCATCGCCGTATATCCCGTCATGTAAAAAATACGCGGGTACAAAAACGGTGATCTACGGACCGTAACGTTCTCAAACTACTACGGACCACAACGTCCTTAAACTAAACCCTCACCTCAAAAAGGGTGATCTATGGACCGTAACGTCCTCAAACTACTACAGATCGAAACTTCCTTAAACTAAACCCTCACCTCAAAAGGGATGATCTATGGACCGTAACATCCTCAAACTACTACAGACCGAAACGTCTTTAAACTAAACCCTCACCTCAAAAAGGGTGATCTACGGACCGTAACGTTCTCAAACTACTACGGACCGAAATGTCCTTAAACTAAACCCTCACCTCAAAAGGGGTGATCTACGGACCGTAACGTCCTTAAATTATTACGGACCGAAACGTCCTTGAACTAAACTCTCACCTCAAAAAGGGCGATCTACGGACCGTAACGTCCCCAAACTACTATGGACCGAAACGCCCTTAAACTAAACCCTCGCCTCAAAAAGGGTGATCTACGGACCGTAACGTGCTCAAACTACTGCGGACCAAAACGCTTTTAAACTAAACTCTCACCTCAAAAGGGGTGATCTATAGACCGTAACTTCCTCAAATTACTACGGACCGAAACTTCCTTAAACTAAACCATCACCTCAAAAAGGGTGATCTACGGACCATAACGTCCTCAAACTACTGCGGACCATAACGTCATTAAACTAAAAACCTCACCTCAAAAATGGTGATCTACGGACCGTAACAACCTCAAACTACTGCAGACCGAAACGTCCTTAAACTAAACCCTCACTTCAAAATGGTGATCTACGGACCGTAACGTCCTCAGACTACTACGGACCGTAACGTCCTCAAACAACAACCCTCACCTCAAAAATGGTGATCTACGGACCAAAACGTCCTTAAACTACCAACGGACCGTAACGTCCTTAAACTAAAACAATGGAGACCAAATGCCCTTTTGTTGGATCTGAATGATCCTAAAACCCCCTTAATTAGATTTTAGTCTCAAATTAGCCTAGCGTAACCTTAACAAAAAAAAATTAAGTTAATTTTAATCTCAAAAGAGATTAATGATCCTTAAATCAACCTAAACCCAAATTTATGGTATACGGATTTAGACTAATCCATGCCCTATGGGTGACAACATAAATTAGTCTCTGTATACAATCCACGGGCAACCAAAAATAAAATAAACACACAAGACACGAAGTGAACTTCTAAAGCAGAAGAAAGTGGTAATCGCGATGCGGTAACGTAATTAACTGCAGGGGCTTGCGCCTGCAGGGAAGAGCGTCCTACAATCAAAAAACCCCTCACAAACGAGGGGGAATCTGACGAAATCTGCTACAACGGCCGCATTCGTCCAAACCACCGATATACGGTGCCATAAATCAACTTGGTATTTTCGGAGAGGTGGACGGATAAATCCAAATAGCATCTGCCCCCAAATTCAGGCAAGACGATCCATCCCAGTTTCATCTCTGTTTTCAGCGGTGAACAGATTCTGGCACGGCCGGTGGGACCTTTTCCTCTTTCCACACCACATTTCGTTTGTCGTGTTCGCGAACAAATCGCGGTTTACTATGGTGGCCCTTGGATTCGAGGTACTAAGTTTTGGTGTTTTGCTCCTGTTTAGTGAAAAGAAGAATACACGGCTTCCAAGTGTACCTACAACAGCGACTCCCACTCCGTCCCCGCTGGAGGAGTGACATACGGGCTAAATGCAGCCTGCATATTCTCAATACCAGTGGAACAGGTGACTCAGGCCACCACTGGATTGTTCTTCAGGACCACGCTCCCGCCGACAAGGTTCAGCGCCCCGGTGCCATCACAGTAAGCTCCAAAGAAGTCGGTCTTTGATCGACTTGCAGCCACCATGGCCCCTCTCAATGGGTCGTCCAAGTCTTCCTGTCATGACCCGAAAAGTACCGAGCGTGACTGGAACTTAAATTACGAAACGTTTCAAGGCGTACGTAATCTAAGTAAGCCAAAACCCAGAAATCAAAACCAAGTAAAACAATAGAGTGAAGGAAAAAATAATTTTAAAGTAAGAAGTTTAACAACATAAGCCGAAGTATGCAATTTTAAAAAGTCAAGTCTTTTCTGAAAATTTCGGCAGAATTTCCTTTGTAAATTCAGACTCTAAACGGGTACAAAACCTGATAAAACATGTATAATGAATAAAGGCATCCCCAAGCGGCAGCTAGCTCTTCACCAACCAGCGGACAAAACCACACAATGCAATATAATATGCAACGCCGAAAGGCGAGGATCAAACTCAGCATAAAAATCCAACATCATCAAGAAAACCAGAGGAAATCCATAATAATACAGCGCGACTCTAAGATTGAAAGAATATACACTGGTCATCTATCTCTATCAAATATACAAGTCTGGTTGATAGAGTTTTACTAGATATAATAGAAATAACAAATATACAATGGTGGTCACGATGCAAGTGAACCCACCTACCAAAACAATCACCCGGAAGGAACAGTGTGCCAGCAAAGCCGCAACGAAACCTGTACGGCCAAACCTGCAAGGAACTGTGGCACAACGGGGGTGAGTTGCCAACTCGTGAGTAGAAAACATCTACGAGTAGAAATCTCATGTATGACGCTATCCTAGGTCATAACAAGTAATATTCTCAAATAAATATCCCGGTCCATCTATGTATACGTGTAATACTATATGCTCGTGTCGGTGCCTCAGATAGCAACATATCAGATGTATGAATGCATGACGAATGGAAACAGAATACATCATGAAATCAACAGGGAAATCAGTGTCAAGCATCGACACCAAACATAAATCTCAGTATCTCAAAATCTCAAATCTCAAAATCTCAATGTCTCAAATCCCAACATCTCAAAATCTCAATATCTAGGGCTCCGTCAGTCCGGATCGGCCCATATCATCAAATCACATGACCACGGACGGTATCCTCCGGATATCCGCCGCGCCAGATAAAATCACCGGTAGGTAGCACTCCCATGCTAGGCTCATTGTCTACAACTCGAGCTTATTGCCCCGGGGTACCTTACCGGGCCTGCCATGTACCCGAGACGGTTCATCCTATCCTCGCAACGGGTCTCCAAAACCAACAGCAATCATGAAAACTCATGGTGGACGACTCATACATCATGAGAAAACCGCAACTTGCATTTTAAAAAGAGGGAGAGAGAGAGAAGTTTATATATATTCTTGCGGTTTTCCCCAAATCCAGAAATCTCATGGAATCCGAAATCCAAAAATCAAGAGTAAGTAAACAGTGAATATCGGCATAAATCTCCATAATACTGCATGACCAATGAATATATGAATGCATATGATATCATGTAATGAATACAATAGTTAAACTAGCATATGGGAGCTATAACATGTTGCGACTATCAGCTAGCATGCTAGGTCAATGAAATGGTATTTTCTAAAGTGTACGTAACATGGCAATTATCGATGAAGATGTGTGTGAGCTGGAAAGCGATGTACGTGGAGCATACGTGTCATCGGTAATGGTGCTGGTGTCCTAATAGTATGGTTTCATAATTACTAAGTACACAATAACATGCAATGAGGCGATAACAACATAATAAGCAAATGAATAGTAAATGAAACAATAATATGCAGAACATGAATAATAACGTAACACTAAGCAATCTACATCGATATACATGTGTCATACTATTTTGCCATTTGAAATAATACGAATCGTAGTGTTTTTGAAAATAAGGGCTATGGTGTTTTTAAGAAAAGATACATCCTTTGAAATATTCGTAGAATCCCTTGTCCTATCTTTTAAAATACCCACGATTCGTTAGCTTTGAAATATGTATGAATCGAATCTAGTCTAACATTTACAATAAACTACAGGACTGAGCGAACAGGCTAATCGAAAAGGGTAAGGAAACCACCTAGATTCGAGTCAATATGTATATATATCTATATGATAGTCAGGATCCTGCCTCAATAGTATCACATACGATACACCATCTAATATAACATCCTCGAGTTAAGAGTACGGATCTATCATCAATAGCTCATACGGTAAATCCATCGTACGGCATCCCAAATTAGGGTACGGGTCAAATATCACATTTATCTCATTATTCATCTGGTATCCACATCATCACATATCATGAGCAGGGGGTACTGATCTAAGTCTAGTACACTACTAATATCATCAACAATATCATGATCTGGTTACTGATCTAAAGTCGCATACAATCCGATATCATCAACACATATTATCATATAGAAATATACATCGCCTAAGCGATCCATTATAAATATCATAGCATATCTCATCTCATATCTCGATCATATGTCAACTATTATATATATATCATCATCCACATGGTATCGTTGTCCAACGATCCGCTATAAAATCATGACATATCTCGGTCACATATTAATATCTCACGGCATCATGCCCGATCATATCGACTCATTCCCAAGTATTATATAACATCCTCATCATCCAAGCATATGAATATCAATATATATATGTCCCCATTACGCACAAGAAAGTTAATGTTCGCGAGTATGTGTATGTGCGTGTATGCAAATCTTTACTCTAGGGTTTAGTGACTAAGAAATCGACTAAAGTCCTTTCTTCAATTCTCGCTAACACTAACCCCTAATCTCCTAAAGCTTTTCTTGCTAAGGTTCATATCACACACTAACATGTAAAAGTATATCTACATCACATCACATCGTTTCTCACAACTTTGCAGGGGTGCTATACGCCATCCACCCGACTTTCCCCATAGATATAATATACTCACCTGAGCTTTTCTTGCCGATGCTGACGTCACCAAGCGCTTGCTTGTCGTCTTGAAGTCCACATGGGGTACCTACATGTCACATATAGTATCGTAAACAGAAATCTTGCACAAAACCAAAACAGTGCACGTATCACACATAGGTTTAAACATATGGTCTACACGTGCAAGAAGAACCAAACAATCCTGGTGGTTGATGTACGAACATCCAACAACCAAATACAACACCAACATCAAAACCAAGCACTAAAAATACGAAAAAACATAACCCAAAACAGCCCAAAATGTTCCTAGATTTTGACTTAGGTCAAACTAGTCAATTTTGCATATGGAGTTGCTCTAGATATAAGATAACAATGCCCTGGACCAAAAATCAAAAGGTTCCCCTCTGACCTGGCTGTAAATTACGGCCCAAAACATTAAATCTGTGTCCTGGATTGGGGGTTAGGGTCCAGGGTTTTGGGTATAGATCCTAGGTTGCCTGCACGTCTCATGGTCAAGGGAGCTTCTTTTACCAAGGTCTCGGGTCACCCCAGATCTCTAAATACCAATTTCCAGTTCATTAAAAGCTGTAAAACAATTTCAGCAACTAAGTAAAACACTTCTAGATTTTCCTCAGGAGACAATTGGGACATTTTGCATACAGGAGGGGTCTAAATTACTGGAGATAGAGCTACAGAACAATATGAACCAAAATGCAATAGGTCTGGCCGCAACTTGCGGCCATAGGGAATATTTCTGCGGCCAAGGTGAGTGCTTAGGGGCTAGGGTTTCAATGGGGGGTCCTAGGTTGCCTGCATGTATCTCAGTGTTTGCTAAATAATTTTCCAGGTCCCCGAGTGTTAGCAAATTTCCAATTACCATCATATTTTCACAGTTTTCCAATGTCGGGGATTCTAAGTTCGTATTCTGGGGTTTATTCTATGGTTTCAGTCCAAGATACAATCCTTACAGGGGTCATAAGGTCTCTACTAACCTCAATTACACTTCACAATTCAAAATTTCTCAAAACACTCATTTAGGAATTTCTAGGTTTACAAAACCACTCAATATCGGTACTAAGCATATATGGATGCCTAAGGAATTTAAATACTATTCTAAGGGTGCAGAAATTACCTCAATTGGCAACTCAAGAAAATTCTTGAGTTGCCCAAAGTTCTCAAAATTTGATTTTTCTTGGTCCAATATGGTTCCCTTGAGCTTGTGCATGCTTTTTGTGAAATGGAGATGGGGTTTTGGGTTTGTTTTGGGGGTGTTTTGAGGCTGTTTTGAGGCTTGAAGTGGAGGAGGGAGATGGGGGCTGCCATGGGTGAAGAGAGAGAAGAAATGGTGAAGAGATGAAGAGAAAAAAAATGAGCCATGACTATGGTTTGACCCCCCACCCTCTCTCTCTCTACAAGAATGCCTCTTATCATGATTGTGTCCCCTCTCTCTCTCTCCAAATCATCATGATATCTTTTTCCCCTTTTCTTTTCTTTTCCTTTCCTTTTCTTTCCTTTCCTTTAAATAGAAACCAAAACAAAACAAGAAAGCCATGTAGAAAAATGTAACACAAGTGTAAAAATGATATGGTGCATGTCATGTGCACAAGACACGCTTAATGCGCGATTAGCGATATTTAATCGCGATTAGCGCTCAAATGGTGCAAAATAAATCATAGAATTTCATAATTAGCCTAAATCATATAAAACACCCTCATTTCAGTAATTTCTATAATTTTCCAAATATTTTCCACTTTTGGTATTTAATTATACCGCATCATTAAAATATTCCTAATATTTATTATTTAATTATAAAAATTCCAAAAAATAATATTTTATTTTTCTGAACAATCTTCCCCCCTTAAAGAAATTCGGTCCCCGAATTTAAATTTAAACCCCTCAATTACTAAAACATTTCAATAAAAAGATCATGTCGACGGGGCTCCGAAATCATCAATACATAAAACGCATCATAGCGCAATGCATGCGCATGAAAAATAAGCAGATAACTCAAAATCAAAACTTCATCAAGCGTCACACAAATTATCGGATTTGCACGCATATCATCGGAGTTACGGTGAAGACACCAATATCAAAATCCAATACGAAAACCAGCATGATATACATCAAAACTATAGTATGTACATAGTATGCATCGTTTTAAACTTGTCAAAACATTTGAAAAGAAATGCATGCCGATCCCTCTTTTTCAAATCACTGTGCGATGCGCGTATCACAGCACAAGTAGCGGACGTCCATTTATAAGAAAATAACTATACATATACTTATCCTTTGTTAAATATGCCCGTCTCGCCGTTTTGAAAATGATTTAGAAGGGTTTCCTTGTTTTAAACGTTTCGTGTCATCTCGGACACGTAGGTAAATACTGAGACTATAGCTCCCTTTTTGAAAATCCCTCCGACAACTATTAATGCATGCAAAATATATCCAGGTATTGTCCTTTGACTAGTCCTGCTCAGTACGAAAACAATAATAAATATCATAAAAAAAACGTACTGCTCCATAAGAAATCTATCCCAAAATGTGCATAAGAATGTCGCGTGCGTCTGGTGCGCACGGAAATGGAAATCCATAAACGTGCCATACATGTGCACAGAACAAAAACTAGGTGCAGCGGGTGTGCATGAAACAGCTGTCATAGGCAACGGGTGTGCCTGACAGCAATATCTGGTGCATCGGGTATGCACAAAGAAGCCCGATTTAGTGCATCTGGTGTGCACCAAAATCGCATCTCATATCATGCGCCCAACATACGTGAAAATCCAAATCAGGTGCATCCATCATGCACGAATAAAATCTAAATCATATGCATCCAACATACATGAAATCACGAAATCCAATATCAAGCGCCGAACATGCGCAAAAGTCCAATCCAAGTGCGTCAAATATGTGCAAGAATCCAATCAGGTGCACAAGGTGCACAAAAAAAATATCGAGTATCACAATCGAAATCGACGATATACAACGCATTCCAATCTAAATACAAATCAGGTATACCGTGGTATATAATCTCATAACCATGTGCATCAGCGTGCACAAAAGCAAATCAAAATACTAAAAGTGCACGAAAACTATGCCAAAAGCATAAGTCAAATCACATGCATAACATAGGCATGAAATCAAAATCAACATATCGAATGACATTAAAATCGAAGTCAGGTGCAATTGTGGTGCACAAAATACGTATCAATGCACAAAATCAACCCAACTGTATAAAATCCATGAAATCATAAATATGTGCAGCCAAGGCACAAAAACGATATCAAGAGCAATAACTGTGCACACATCATAAATCAACATAACGGTGTATAAAAAATATATCAAGTGTAATAACTATGCACAAAATATAAATTCCCAGTAGGTGCAACCTTGGTGCACAAAAGCAAATATCATGAAACTCGGTCATCAAAACTCAATCATGCAATAAATCACCCAAAATACCGAAATCCAAAGTGACTGATACGTGATAGTCAACTCACGAAATCACAAATCGTAAATACTGTCGTCGATATGTACTTCCTTCAAGATCGAGAAGGTGTCGGTGCATCCAATGCTAGCAGAGCAAGATATCTACTTGCCTCCTGGTCATGGCCTATCGTCTGGTGCCCTTAGGCTCTCATCTCTCACTGCGAATTGCTAAGTACATAGATCCCCGGCTCAACGGTCCAATATGGAAACGATAATGGAAGTAGTCTGCTCTGGCACGTCCTCTAAAGATCTCTGGCCAACTTTTATGGTCACTCATAACATGTCTCGTCAACGATGCTGAACTCTGGCCTACTGGGCGTGTGCAATATGACTGATCCTGGGTCCAAATCTTCTTGTATAATATTTCCAGAAAGGTCCTGTCAAGGTCTCTCCCCAATCTCGTTTCTACCGAACTGCCCGAAAGTCATCATCTTTACTATATCTATTTCTTATTCCGGAACGGTTGCATACCCATCATGACTCCTCCTGGAAGATATACCTATAGTAAACGCCTCTGCTTTCGTATCACATCTCTGATGTCAGCGGAGTGGAAAGGCCTCTTGTCACGATCTTTTATGAACCTCTTACTCCACTTTCCTCCAATGTCGACTGATTCAGACTAGTCTCCTCGTGGCTGCATGGACTGCGCTCCAACGACTATACCCGTATCTGGAGTCTCCCAAGCAATGTATCCCATCACATGATATCCGAATGATGTCGAACTTTTCAATCGATTCGTCAAGGATCCATAATCCTCCAAAAGCTCAACATCTTGGGTACAGTTTAATAGTATCGATACATGCCACATCACCTGTGGACCAACCGTAGAAGGGAAAACCCAAGCCTCATTAATGGCACCGCGGAACTGCCGCAAACCCTAAGGTTCAAAAGCTTTCACATGGTCATTATGTCGAGTTAGGGTTTTCATTCTTCTAGAGGGTCCATAGAATTGCTTGCATGCCTTTTCGAATACTTTAAACTTAGAATATGGGTTTCTGGCATTCGATCGCCTCTATCGACACTCAACGTACCTGCGTGAAGTCATCTCTAGCTGGAATTAATCAATCTGATGACCTCGCATCGGGATAAGGGAACGAACCACATATCCTAGTCATTCATCCTCGGGTGACTAGCGATCTTCTGTCATATCTCTAAATACAACTCGTACTGCAATAGCTCTAAAATCTGGGGCGATATATCGTCGTTCGCAGCAACTACTGGGTCATTCTTCTGCACACTGAACAGTGCCTCAATCATCATGAATAGGCGATACATCAATGGTCATCACATTCTCGCTGGCCTCTATCAGTGGCTCAATCCTCTGGTGCTGATCTGCACGTCCGAGCAATCTCGTAAAAGCGACCCATCAAACGCTCATGGCGCGAAAACACAATAAAACGACGCCTCTATGCAATCGTATGTCTCCGGAATCATGCCCTGGTCAGTCCTCGTCCGTGATGAGTTCGTGCTGACCGCAACTCTAGCCGTAGCTCTCCACGCCCGTACAACCGTGGTAACAAAACCATAAACTGGTACTGAAGGGGATAGATCATAGGAATGAATATAATATTGTGCAAGGAAATATACATCCTAAGGCTTCTTAAGCGGAGTAGCGTATCGTAAGTATGCCGTGGAACATACACACGGTACGTCACTCTACTAAAGTCGCCTACTCCATCAACCAAGGGCCATCCTACACTCAAGAGATAAAACCTAACGCTCTGATAACAACTTTGTCACGACCCGAAAAGTACCGAGCGTGACCGGCACTTAAATTACGAAATGTCTCAAGGCGTACGTAATCTAAGTAAGCCAAAACCCAGAAATCAAAACCAAGTAAAACAGTAGAGTGAAGGAAAAACCAAATTTAAAGCAAGAAGTTTAACAACATAAGCTGAAGTATGCATTTTTAAAAAGTCAAGCCTTTTCTGAAAATTTCGGCAGAGTTTCCTTTGTAAATTCAAACCCCAAACGGGTACAAAACCTGATAAAGTATGTATAATGAATAAAGGCATCCCCAAGCGGCAGCTAGCTCTTCGCCAACCAGCGGACAAAACCACACAATGGAATATAATATACAACGCCGAAAGGCTAGGATCAAACTCAGGATAAAAATCCAACATCATCAAGAAAACCAGAGGGAAACCATAATAATACAGCGCGCGACTCTAAGGTCGAAAGAATATACACTGGTCATGTATCTCTATCAAATATACAAGTCTGGATGATGGAGTTTTACAAGATACAACAGAAATAACAAATATACAATGGTGGTCACGAAGCAAGTGAACCCACCTACCAAAGCAATCACCCGGAAGGAACAGTGTTCAAGCAAAGCTGCAAAAAAACCTGTACGGCCAAACCTGCAAGGAACTGTGGCGCAACGGGGGTGAATTGCCAACTCGTGAATAGAAAATATCTATGAGTAAAAATCGCATGTATGACGCTATCCTAGGTCATAACAAGTAATATCCTCAAATAAATATCATGGTCCATCTATGTATACGTGTAATACTACATGCTCGTGTCAGTGCCTCAGATAGCAACATATCAGCTATATGATGTATGAATGCATGACAAATGGAAACAGAATACATCATGAAATCAACAGAGAAATCAGTGTCAAGCATCGACACCAAACATAAATCTCAGTATCTCAGTATCTCAATATCTCAAATCTCAAAATCTCAGTGTCTCAAATCCCAATATCTCAATATCTAGGGTTCCGTCAGTCCAGATCGGCTCATATCATCAAATCACACGACCACAGACGGTATCCTCCGGATATCCGCCGCGCCAGGTAAAATCACCGGTAGGTAGTACTCCCCTGCCAGGCTCATCGTCTACAACTCGAGCTTATTGCTCCGGGGTACCTTACCGGGCCCACTATGTACCTGAGACGGTTCATCCTCTCTTCACAACGGGTCTCGAAAACCAACAGCAATCATGAAAACTCATGGTGGATGACTCATACATCATGAGAAAACCGCAACTTGCATTTTAAAAAGAGGGAGAGAGAGAGAAGTTTATATATATTCTTGCGGTTTTCCCCCAAATCCAGAAATCTCATGGAAATCCGAAATCCAAGAATCAAAAGTAAACAGTGAATATCGGCATAAATCTCCATAATACTGCATGACCAATGAATATATGAATGCATCTGATATCATGCAATGAATACAATAGTTAAACTAGCATATGAGAGCTATAACATGTTGCGACTATCAGCTAGCAAGCTAGGTCAATGAAATGGTATTTTCTATATCGTACGTAACATGGCAATTATCGATGAAGATGTGTGTGAGCTGGCAAGCAAACATACGTGGAGCATACACGTCATCGGTAATAGTGCTGGTATCCTGACAGCATGGTTTCATAATCACTAAGTACACAATAACATGCAATGAGGGGATAACAACATAATAAGGCAAATGAATAGTAAATGCAACAATAATATACGGAACATGAATAATAACGTAACACTAAGGAATCTACATCGATATACATGTGTCATACTGTTTTGCCATTTGAAATAATATGAATCGTGGTATTTTTGAAAATAAGGGCTACGGTATTTTTAAGAAAAGATACATCCTTTGAAATATCCATAGAATCCCTTGTCCTGTCTTTTAAAATACCCACGATTCGTTAGCTTTGAAATAGGTATGAATCGAATCTAGTCTAACATTTAAAATAAACTACAGGACTGAGCGAACAGGCATCATGACCGATCATATCGATTCATTCCCAAGTATCATATAACATCCTCATCATCCAAGCATATGAATACCAATATATATGTCCCCAATATGCACAAGGAAGTAAATGTATGCGAGTATTTGTATGTGCGTGTATGTAAATCTTTACTCTAGGGTTTTGTGACTAAGAAATCGACTAAAGTCCTTTCTTCAAATCTCGCTAACACTAACCCCTAATCTCCTAAAACTTTTCTTGCTAAGGTTCATATCACACACTAACATGTAAAAGTATATCTATGTCACATCACATCGTTTCTCATAACTTTGCGGGGTTGCTATATGCCATCCACCCGACTTCCCCCGTAGATATAATCTACTCATCTGACCTTCGCTTGCCGATGCTGACGTCGCCACGTGCTTGCTTGTCGTCTCGAAGTCCACATGGGGTACCTACATGTCACATATAGCATCGTAAACAGAAATCTCGCACAAAACCAAAACAGTGCACGTATCACACATAGGTTTAAACCTATGGTCTACACATGCAAAAAGAACCAAACAATCCCGGTGGTTGATGTACGAACATTCAACAACCAAATACAACACCAACATCAAAACCAAGCACTAAAAATACGGAAAAACATAACCCAAAACAACCCAAAATGTTCCCAGATTTTGACTCAGGTCAAACTAGTCAATTTTGCATATGAAGTTGCTCTAGATATAAGATAACAATGCCCTGTACCAATAATCAAAAGGTTCCCCTCTGACCTGGCCGTAAATTGCGGCCCAAAACATTAAATATGCGGCCTGGATTGGGGGTTAGGGTCTAGGGTTTTGGGTATAGGTCCTGGGTTGCTTGCACGTCTCATGGTCAAGGGAGCTTCTTTTACCAAGGTCTCGGGTCATCCCAGATCTCTAAATACCAATTTCCAATTCATTAAAAGCCGTAAAACAATTTCTGCAACTAAGTAAAACACTTCCAGATTTTCCTCAGGTGACAATTGGGACATTTTGCATACAGGAGGGGTTTAATTTACTGGAGATGGAGCTACAGAACAAATACGAACCAAAATGCAATAGGTCTGGCCGCAAATTGTGGCCAGAGGGAATATTTCTGCGGCCAAGGTAAGTGCTTAGGGGCTAGGGTTTCAGTGGGGGTCCTAGGTTGCCTGCATGTATCTCAGTGTTTGCTAAATAATTTTTCAGGTCCTCGAGTGTTAGCAGATTTCCAATTACCATCATATTTTCACAGTTTTCCGATGTCGGGGTTTCTAAGTTTGTATTCCGGGGTTTATTCTATAGTTTCAGTCCAAGATACAATCCCTACAGGGGTCATAAGGTCTCTACTAATCTCAATTACACTTCACAATTCAAAATTTCTCAAAACCCTCATCTAGGAATTTCTAGGTTCACAAAACCACTCGATATCGATACTAAGCATATATGGATGCCTAAGAAATTTAAATACTATTCTAAGGGTGCAGAAATTACCTCAATTGGCAACTCAAGAAAATTCTTGAGTTGCCCAAAGTCCCTTAAAATTTTGATTTTTCTTGGTCCAATGTGGTTCCCTTGAGCTTTTGCATGCTTTTTGTGAAATAGAGATGGGGTTTTGGGTTTGTTTTGGGGGTGTTTTGAGGCTTGAATTGGAGGAGGGAGATGGGGGCTTCCATGGGTGAAGAGGGAGAAGAAGTGGTGAAGAGATGAAGAGAAAAATAATGAGCCATGACTATGGTTTGACTCCTTACCCCCCCCCCCCTCTCTCTACAAGAATGCCTCTTATCATGATTGTGTCCCCTCTCTCTCCAAATCATCATAATATATTTTTCCCCTTTTCTTTTCTTTTCCTTTTCTTTTCTTTTCTCTAAATAGAAACCAAAACAAAACAAGAAAGCCATGTAGAAAAATGTAACACAAGTATAAAAATGATATGGTGCATGTCATGTGCACAAGACACGCTTAATGCGCGATTAGTGATATTTAATAGCGATTAGCGCTAAAATGGTGCAAAATAAATTATAGAATTTCATAATTAGCCTAAATCATATAAAACACCCTCATTTCAGTAATTTCTATAATTTTCCAAATATTTTCCACTTTCGGTATTTAATTATACCGCATCATTAAAATATTCCTAATATTTATTATTTAATTATAAAAATTCCCAAAAATAATATTTTATTTTTCTGAAATGTTACACTTCCACCTCAGTCTTCAACAGACTGAGCCAAAGCTCCAGTAGGCCTGCAAAAAGGCTCGCAATATCTGAAGGAGTTATCCCGAAACGGATAGCTGTTCCAGCTCCAGCGGATAAAATCGTCAAAGGGGCTTCTCCTACCAAAGGATCGCTCTTCGGAAGATTGGTCGTTCCAATTCCTGCTACGGGCTAAGTCATCAAAAAGGCTTCCCCTACCAGAAAGTCGGCCTTCGCAAGATTGGTCGTCCCCTCTCACCTGACGTCAGTCTTCAATAGGCTGGCACCAGCAGTAGCCCTTCATCAGAGCAGGGGGGATGACGAAGCAACTCCCACAACTGAGGCAATCCCATATGCAAGGCATGCTCGCGCTAAGTGAGGAAAGCTGGGGGCAACTCTCCCTCTGGACTTACTCCACTAGCTTCAATGGTGGAAGTAGACGCTGTTGTTCCAACTGGAAATAGCTTTGAACCGCTAAGGAGGGTGTGAAAGAACTCTCCGACCGCGGTGCTGAAGAAATATCCCCCACCGGTTGAAAGCATGAAGTAGGCAAAGCCGGAGCAGCCCCCTCAGCAGCTGTCTTCCCAAATCCACAGGGTCTGGCGGAAAGTCTAAGATTCTGTGATCAACAAGAACTACTCTCGTCAACCGGAGAAAATAAAGCTTCGACAAGAGGAAAATTATCTCTCCACCATACAGCGAGGGACTTCTTTCACGCAGGCGCCGGTCACAATGGCTCCTTCAACTTCGACTTCTCACAAAAAGAGAAGGCCAGAGAACTTCCCACCTTCGGCGGCAAATCCCAAAGGTGAGGGATCCAAACGCCCTAAGTATGGGGCCATGATCGTGCAAACAGTTTAGATGGCTTCTGGAAAAGAGGAGAGCCGTGATTCCGTGATTCATCGGCCGCAAACTCGGTCATTAATTAAAGCTCAGGAGCAGCAATAAAATCTCCAGGAGATGCTGAGAAAAATGGCAGCACTCAATGGGCAGAAAGAAAGCCCGGAAGCAGCGTCCGACCAGCGCCAGGAGCAAGAGACTAATACAGAGTTCTTGCAAAGGGTACTGGAAAGGAAAGATAAGGAGGCCGCGGAACAAGCGGCTAATATAAAACAGATGGCACTCCTGTTCCATGACATGGTTGGAATGATGATCCAGCCAGAACCTCCAGCTGAAGACCCGCCGATAATCATCGAGGACGACAGAGGGGAAAATTGAAACCCTCTTCCTGCTTTATCAACAGCCAGGGAGGAAACGATCTCCAAACCTGCCCTTGATGATTACATAGCTCAACAAATACGAGCTCATCAGGCAATTGAAATGGCTGCCCAAGTCGTCAGAACTGGGCGACCATACCCAGGCTGGTACGATCAAATCAAGTACCCGTTAAGATATACGATCCCCAAATTCCACATATACAAGGGGACAGGCAACCCGCATCAGCACGTCGCCCAGTTCAGAGCTTTATGCGGCAATACTGGAGGCGACGACAAATTGCTGCTTCGCCAGTTCGTTGGTAGCTTGTCAGAGACGGCGTTTGAATGGTACTCGGAGCTCCAAAATAACTCCGTCAAAACATTCACGGAGATGGAGTTACTGTTCACACAGCGGTTCACCAGCGCAAGCGAGCGCACCCCAATCACGGTGTTAATCAACGCCAGGGTGAAGCCAGTAGAGACCTGGGTACAACACGCAATTCGGTGGCGAAACCTATGGTCGAAAAGCGAACAACGCATAGAGGAAGCTCCGGCTGTGGGCATGTTCATAGGGACTCTCGATCCTCAAGCGACTGTATCCCAGTTTATGATGTTCTTCAAGCCGACCACCTTCCAGGCCCTGATAGACAAGCTGGCCCAAATGGACCAGATGGGCCATAGGCCGTCCTCTTCAAAAATGGATCCTCGGAATGAAAAGGGTAAAGGGAAAGCGGCCTTCGTTGTCAACACCCAACAACATCCGAGCAACTTGAAACCGGTTGCTCGCCGAAACAACGTGCGCCCATGCCAATCCCTCGAGGAGAATCTAAGACGTCCTTACTCATTTCCCCATGATAAAACGAGGAGACTGTTCGAACTGGCGATGCGCAACAAGCTCATCACTTTGCCGGATCCGAGACGTCCACTGCAGCCTGGTGACGCCAACAGTCCCAACTACTGCTCCTACCATAGAGTAGTAGGCCACCCAATTAAGGATTTCTACGTCTTCAAAAACTGGGTCGAGGACCAATACCAACAAGGGAAATTTGTGTTGTCCGAAAACTGGAAGGTGAACCCACAGCAGAAGCACGCTCCTAAAAAGGTGGACACGCCGGGGGGCATCATGCTCGTTTGTAGAAGAAGCTCCTTGAGAAGTGGTCCTTTCAGCTAAAACTAAAAAAATGCTGAATGATCTTCAAGCATGTCCGGCGATCAAATGGAAAAGCCCGCTTGAGCCTGAGATTATTGAGGGAATGCTTAAACCGCGCCCAACACCGAAAACTACTAACGTTGGGCAAGACCTCCAGGACAAGCCTTCGAAGTCTTCGAAGAAAAAGAAGAAGACCAGGAAACCCTGCAGCTCGATGACAATTGTACGAACCTACAAAAATACATCGATGCACTGGAGGAATACAGCCAGAAGGCGCGGACTCCAGTCACACTCGAAGAGTTTCTCAACCACATACTTAAGAACAGAGATAGTGACGATGATGAGGAATATGACTCGTCAGGAGAAACCGAAGATTACGTAGCAAGTTGCCACATGGTTTCTCATTCGTCGTTAAATGACGAAGAAACTCCCTCGGCGTCAGAAAGCAACGCAGAAGAACTGGGGGCAGGATCGGCGCCAAAATCCCTGGAACAGTCAGAAGACCCAATTGACAGGCTGCTAAACGAAGCTTTTCCAAAGAGCAAAGCCAGGCCAAGAACATTCCGCCAAGGCAAACTCGTGCTAGTTGTCAAAAGACCTATGATCCCCAACCGTGCAAAGCGGGGGGAATTCGAGCCGAACTACGAGGGTCCATGCATCATAGACAAAGTCTACCAAGGTGGGGCCTACTTGCTCATGGATATGCATGGCGAAAGACCCTTCCGGCCAATAAACGGCCGGTTCCTTAAGAAATACTATGCTTGACAGGTCGCGACGCAGGTTAATGATAGATGACGACGCTCGTGTCTGCTCATTGTCTTCCTGAGTCAAGACTCTATAAGTTGTATCTGGCAAAACGTTGCCTCCAAAATGGCGACAATGGACCGAGATGTCCTTAAACTAACTATGGACCGAGATGTCCTTAAACTAACTACGGACCGAGATGTCCCTAAACTAACAATAGACCGTAATGTCCTTAAACTAAATACATCGCCTCGAACACGGCGATAGTGGAATTCAAGTCCAAAATTCCCAGCGGCGAGGACTGCAACTCAAGTCTCGCTGGCTGCATAGCTGCTCCGGTGGCGAAGTCCCCCATAAGTTCCATTGGCGAACAGAGGGGTAAAAAAACGGTACGTCCATAAGTGAAATGGGCACGGATGAAAACCCGAAAGGGCACTGTGAGTAAAAACAGCGGGGCTACCGGCGAGCTTGTGAAAACCCGAAATGGCGCAATCTCGTAAAATTTTCACTTACGAGATCCTCTCGACTCGTAAGAAGAATTCCCCCTATGAGACCATCATGGCTCATAGGATTCAATGCCTTAAGCTACAGGGACCTGGACCTGTTCTTAAGCCATCATACTTCCCAAATTGCCCTACAGACGGTACAATGCTGGCCCTTGTATACA
Source organism: Agapanthus africanus (assembly GCA_030015575.1). Taxonomy (NCBI): domain Eukaryota; kingdom Viridiplantae; phylum Streptophyta; class Magnoliopsida; order Asparagales; family Amaryllidaceae; genus Agapanthus; species Agapanthus africanus. The sequence goes on along the minus strand of JASDDO010000024.1, from coordinate 886,058,308 downwards.
ATCCATAGTCACAAATAAACGTTCCCCCCACCAAGTCCCACCAATGACGAGGAATGTCCTCATGTGGTGAACGACACTTATAAGTCCTCCCGACTTGTAAGGAGAAAAAACTCTTGTAAGATCCTTACGACTTGCAAGAGAAAATATCACTTAGGAGTCCTGTCATGCCCCGCTTCCCAGTATACGGGCAGAGGACGCGACGAGGCCGCTACGTATTTACTCAGAAGTAAACACGCTAAGAGTATCTAAGCAAAATAAAATAAAATGTACAAAAGAGACAAGATGTAAAAAACAACAACTTTATTTATTAAACATTCTTTTTACAATACACTGAAATGAAAATACATGGAATAAAAGCAATGCCTGAACAATGGCATAACAGAAATGAAAATGAAATGTAATGTACAAGTGAATCTAAAACTCCGGCTCTTCGAGAAACCGATCCACGTCTTCCCTGCTGGGTTCGATCTCCAGTGAGTCCGAAACACCTAACGACATTCCAAAGAAGAAAAAAGAGAATGTCATCAGCGAACAAGTCGCTCGGTAAGTCCCGTAGATAGATAAGAATAGAATAGATAGAATAGAGTATAGCTGTTTGATGTTGTTACTTAGTGTTAACACTGTTGTTTGTAGCTTGTTACAGAAAAGGCTAGTGTATACGAGAGGAGTCTCACTATCCCGGAGACTAAGGTATACGGAGTACAAGGAACTGTTCAGCCATGGTACAATGGCAATGGAGATTCAGTTTAGGTGTCTTATAGTTGCAGTCTCGTGCCACTTTTAACACCTTCCGTACCAAGCTATCCCTTATAAACCCCACGATATCTTGATTGTATTGATTGTATTGTATTATCTTGTAAATTGTATAGATGGATGACTTATCAAAACCATGATATCAATAATGGAACGGATATAATGGAATAACATGTAAATGGAATATATCCATGGTTCGGTTCGATCAATACAGATTGATATAGATTGAATAGATATATTCATATTGAATCATGTTGTATTGTAGTTTGTACTTGAATCACATTCAAGTCAGATTTATTAGATTGAGACTCAGTCTGAGTCAGACACTTTTAAAAGAACTTGAAATCCTGATTGTTTTGGTGTTATCGGTAATTGCTGCACATGGATTTCAGGATTTGTGTCTTTTTCCAAAACAATTACCGTGTTGATAACACCGTTTGCTAAGTTGTCTACCTTAAATAGGCAAGCACCCATATCTCCGGCTCCCTGAGGCTCAAGAGACTGGTCCCGCTTAAACCTATGTTTACTTGATGGGTCCCGGCAGCACCCCGGCCATCGAAACGCGGCCAAAATGCGGAACAAAAATTTCTAAAACCGGCGCTACCGCTACCCGATTTCCGAATCGACCTTAAACCCTATACTAGCGAGCTAACTAAGAGTTAGGAAGGTTATACCGAGATGATCCAGGTCCTTCGGTCTTCATTCCAAGCTCCTAGCGATCCATTGATGATATTTGGTTGCCGGTCTTCCTTCGTCTCCGATGATCCACCCGAGGGAAACGGCGCAAGCTCCAGCTCGACGAACGAGGCTACCGGCGCTCCAAAGTTTCTAACGATAGAGAGTCGAGGTGTAGTAGTGTGTTACTACCATTTTCTCTCATTTCTTGTGCTCGATGGAGAAACCATAGAAGAAGATGAAGGAGGATGTGAACTTTTGCTAAGTCTTTTTGAGTCAAGCATGAGAGTGAGAGAGTGAGGAGGCTATGATAATTAATCATGTAATAAAAATGAATATCCCACCAATATGTGGCCGGCCCCCTTCCTCTCTCATTCTCAAAAAAAAAAAAATATTTTCTTTTTCCAACCTTTTTCATTAAACAAATGAGACCATACTTAAAGACCATGCTTTGACCCATGCTATTGCCACATCATCCCTTCCACCTCATTTATAAAACAAATGATTTTCCAAAAAGGGAAATCATATAAATGAGGTGTCAACTTCTTCTAGAAGCTATTCCATACAAAATACGGAATACTTCCCGGTACATGTACCGAAATATATATACGCGCATTCGTACAAAAATACGAATAGCCAAGAGAGAAAATGAATAGTGAACAATAATACTAGAATACGTATATACAAAAACATATATAAATTATTAAATCAAAACTCGATTTAATAATCCGGCTTAATCCTAAGCCGCTAGTATTATCAACCGTCCGATTAAAGTCTGTGCAGCACTTGCACATATTTATTCGAACACCTGTATGTATCAACATACCTCATGTACACCATATCGCCTGAACCGTGAAAACCCTCTGTGTGGGACCCTAAAGACTCGTCAATACGCTGGCAGTAGGTTTAACCACAAGCACGTCAGCGGCGCTAGCTGTACGTAACGGCTACCCAGGTATTGAGCTAAAGGGAGGCCGACGAGCAAACTCATCCTGAACCCCTACTGAGCCTGTCAGTGACAATATTCGTACAGTCCGGTCTGTTCATCTAAGAGTATTGCATATCGAGTCTAGGGGGGTGGATAAAGTCAGACCCCCAACAACGCGATATTTAGTGTCGGTATGAAACCCATCACCACCTGAGAAACTATCGATCCTGGATCGGTAGTTCTCGTCCACCGTGGCCACGGATTTATGGTGATGGCCATCCGTACACAACGCGACATCAACCCCCAATACCGGGAGAGGCGAATCCCCGACGATCCAATCACTGCCTCCATGTGGCTCGGGACTGTACCCAACTAAAACCTGTTTGCACGACTCATTTGAGCCGTGGTAGGGTAGTAATCAAAGCACAGTGGAAACTCACACGAGACAAATGACGATCTCAGGTCGACAGACTAACCAGTACATATGTCACCTGGGAACTACTATCTGACAATAGGTATAATACCAACTAGCAGGTTCCCGGCGAGTCCGTCCAGTGTACTCATAACCCAATGAGCACCTGTATACTATCTTAGGTGAACAAACTAACACCAATGGCTTGTGAGACCTGGCCACTGCCCCTCGTCGGAGTCTCGATCAGTATACACTAGTCTACACTGGAGTATCGATGTCCGGTCTCGATACTCCTACGACTAGGGACATTTGAGGATGTGCTTATAGACCCCGAGCTCCCACGTATGTGATCGCCATCATAATGCTGGCAGTCAAGCAAGAATCCTACGGGCTCTATCAACATGTATATGATGATAAAGGAAAATCAGATAGCATACTATCATCTTGAGTAAAACTGTTTCATAAGTATAGGTCCTGCCTTAATCATCTAATCACAAGTCCGCGACTATGATAATTGCCTTGAGGGCACTATAGCCAACAATCTCCCACTTGTAGTTAAGGCCAATTATTGTGATGTCGCATACTCACAGCCCGTGTGATACCGAACACCCAACTTCTCTACTAATCAGTTTCGCAAATCCCGTTTGCGAAAATGATTGCATTCGAGAAATAGCCTCAGCGAGTGGATCCGCTCCAATGTTTCTCTCTGTATCTTTCTGTATCTCAACTTCACGGAGAAAATTATCTCCCGAAATGAGCAATACCTGTCTTAGAATTTTTATGGATATCTGATGGGACCCAGTTCTCAAACGAACTCCAAATCCAGCAAACCTCCTAGAATGTATCATCCACTGAATTTAATCAGTAACATGCGCCATGCCTTCCTCAGTATCCGCTTGGACCACCTGTCCAATATACCGTCCCTCAGAAGAGGGAAGAACAATAACTCAGACAGCCATTCTGTCGTCCAGGTCACCATGGAAGCCTGGAATAATAACCGTCTCCCGAAGGAGGCTGCCGTAATCATTTCCCTAGAACATTCACTTATGTTCAATAACTGCTTCCCAATGTTTCTCCAGGATTGGATTAATATATATCTGCTTATTGCATCTAGTGCAAAAGCAATATCTGGTGTGGTACTTGACATTTCATGATTAACTCAATTGCCTAAGCAAGTGATATGCTAATCATGCTGATCCCTCTCCCCTTTAGTCTGTAAGACACCTTTAGAGAGGGTGACTCCATCACCTGCAGGTACACCACCATGCCGGGAGTCGTCCATTTAATGTCAAAGTACCCAGATTAGGATACTTCCCAAATCTAGATCTAAAACCATAGATCTAGTAACCAGAAAAGCTGATATTATATCCATATCCTGTTTGAAGAGACAACTTTGTGACAACCACAGTATAACCGTTCGTAGTATAGGAATATTTCTTCCTATCAAGTGCATGTCATCCCAAATCCTGGACATCACTCTCTACTACCTTCTCACCAGATCCATCTACTATCCTGATAAAGTCAAAGCCTATGACTGTTACATCAAAAATAGATGATCTATTTTCGCTATACCTGCTTTAGTCTGTAAATAGACATAAGCTACTTGCCTACTATGCTTCCGCTTCTCCCACTGACTACAACAACCCTCTGGCAGAGTCATATACACGTGCACTTCTAAAACTAGTTTTAGAATGACGCTATACTCATCCTCCTGCAGGGTCTTATAGTCTAGAACAGCAGCAATGGCAAGTCTGGGTAAACAAGAACCTCCCTGTCACCATCTCTGAGAAGACCGAAGTACCTCTCGGGTGCCTGAGGTTACCCACCAAATCTGCGGAGTGGCTAATGGAACATCAAAACTGATTGAATCCTCAGGTTCTATTAAATCTTCAGTAATCGTTTGTGGTTCTGGAATAACTTCCAGCTCTACCATACTCCCACTTATGTTTTCTGAAAAAGTCCATTTTACTAAAACTGTGGCGAGTTAAGAACAATATAAATATTGATCTTCCTAATGGTAGAAAGTTAACCCTCGTCAAAGCCCGGGATAACCCACAAACAGCCATTACTGAAACGTGCCTTAAATTTATCCGGATTCTGGTTTTAAGTATCAGCCGGACAACTCCCTATACCCTAACATCGTTAAGATATAAATTGATTCTATATGTATCTAATATAGAAACAAAAGCACTAATTTAATTTGGAACCAGATTTAAAATCATGCAGCTGTCTCCAGTGCATATCAACCAAATAGAAAGAGGACAATCAGCATTACTCATCTAGGAGTGCATCCATATATGAGTAACCCGAAAGAGAAGCAAGTTCTCAAAACCATTACTATCAATGGAATGCCAAACACAAGTATCTACATCTTCGACTTCCTCGAAGAATCCTGATACTTCCAATAAATGGTTCTCTACTATATTCTTATACCTATAACTTCTCAATATCTGGACATTGCATTTCAACGAAATACTTGTCCAGAACTGGAGAAGTCACAAGTAAACAGAATATAGTACGAGTACCAACCCCTTTGTCCTAATGGACACTGGACAACATACAATACTTTGTATAAGTCCCCTGAGTTCAATAACTCAAACCCTATGCATCGTAGGTTGAAAACTGTACTATGGTTAAGAAGAATTACACCGCTGTTGAATGCACCTTACCTAATCACCAACTGATATAGGTAAATGTCATAGACACAATATCAAAAAGTTATATCTCACTTTATAAAATAAATGTACAGATATATCAGTTTGAAATTGGTGCATAACAACGGATATTCAAAACCAAATATTTGTCATCCGGCAAAATCCAGATGATTTCTTCAAATATCACCAATTACAACGAATTTTGATATAATGAGAATCTAATCACCCAATTCCCAATATCTTACTCCCACTCACCATCCTTAATAGCATACAGATGTGAGAAACTGATCTGGTAAATATATACCCTGGAGTTAGATTCCAACTGGGAAAACAGTTATCAATTAACATCGTACAGTGAAACTGAAACATGAAATTGTTTAAAAAGGGTTAACTGGTATTCCTAGTAACGCCTCTTCCATTATCCTGAATCATGACAGTAACCATATACTTAGCTGCCCTCACTGCAATCCCTTTATTATGTCTTTACTTATTACCTTCTGTACACCTCTTTTATGCTAATTGGTTTTCTTCATTCCCTACCTTTCGGCACCAGCCTGAGGTTTGGAAGAAGACTATCTAATAAGCGTAATAGGTGTACTCTCCTAATCCTAGGAGCCCTCACAACCTGAGAGAAGGTAATGGGAAAAGACATCTGAATAATCCTATTCTTTTTCTCCTGAACCAGAATCCATCCTCGAAAAAGTTCCTTCGAGTTCGTATGTAACTATACGATGGATTTATCCAATGGAAGTGGATGTTCGTAGTGATATGAGGTGTTCTGGAGAAATGTACAGTGAATGTAGGAGTGGCAGGGGTATACACGGTCTTTGTCGTGAATGATGGTGGTCGCAATTTCCTTTGCCATTATTCTAATCCCTTTATATGTCGTTACTTATTACCTTCTGTACACCACACTTAAGCTTAATTGGTTTTCTTCCTTCCCTACAGTTCGGCACCTGCCTATGGTTTGGAAGAAGACTGTCCAATAAGCTCAATAGGTGTACCCTCTCCTAATCCTAGGAGCCCTCACAACCTGAGAGAAGATAAAGAGAAAAGACAACCGAATAATCATATTCAATCTCTCCAGAACCAGAATCCATCCTCGAAACAGATCCTTCGAGTTCGTATATAACCATACGATGGATTTATCCAATGGAAGTGGATGTTCATAGTAATACGGGGTGTTCTGGAGAAATGAAAAGGTGATATAGAAGTGGCAATGATGTATGCGACACCGTGACATTCCAAAAGCCAAAGTGTTTTAAGAAGGTTCGGTCAACTTGGTTTCATGAGCTTTAGTCAAAGGTCGGGTCATAGTCACAGTCAGAGAGAGAGAGAGAAGAAACACTCAGCGTGCACTCTAACCTAGATCAGAATGGTCAATCATATTATCTAATTTGGATGGCTCCCACAGTTTTCTCAAATTCTCCTCCAAACCCAAAAGGAGAATTAGTCGGAATTACCCGAGGAGTAGTCCTACTCATCAGTGGGAATCGGGATCCAACTATCATCGCATGATAACTTGATGGAAGCCACTCAAGTCACCACACTCTAGAAGGTATACAAAAGCCTGGCAAGTTTCCTGTATGTTTGAAACTCCCGATATGATTTTTACCCCAAGCGGTTTATGACCTTGACTAGGTCAACAAACCATAAACCGCTAGTCAAGTTCAACCCGTCATTATCCTGGATTGCATTAAACCCACCCGCACGTGCCCTTGACTAGGTCAACAAGGCCGCATGACTATCCTAACTAATCGCATTTAAAATGCCACAAACAAGCACCACTTAGCTACCGAACACTACGTCTTGACTAGGTCAACAAACACAGCACGAATACTAAATAATACTCATAAGAAATGATGGAGGGCTACGGCTGGTTTTTGGCGAAAAACCTTTAACGTAATGAACTTGATATCGTTGAAGGAATCCAAGTGGTTTTATAAAAATATAGTGGCGAAAACTTCTGCTAAAGAGGTCACTCCCGGTGAAGGGATCTCGGCTCTTTCCCCGTCGAATGGGGTGCAGGATATCCCAAACTGAATACCACGATGCAAAGCAAAAGGAAACGACTATAGTAAAGTTTTTACGTTGACGCAAACTTTTACTCAAGGGGTCACTCCCGATGAAGGGATCTCGGCCCTTGCCTCGTCGAATGAGGTGCTGGATATTCATAACCGAATACCACTGTGCAAAGCAAAAGTGTACGTCTGTAATGTCAGTTTTTAAAAACTTGGTTCCAACAACATCATAAATAGATTTGTTTTATCCTTGCATTGATAAGAATCAATGCAGTCCCATCAATTAATCACACCAGAAAAGAATGAAAATAAAATGTACGTATATACCATCCGCATTCGCCACTGGGTCCCGTCATCACCCGTTAGGTTACTTAACTAACGACAGAGCGGGGATTGGGCTAGCGCGGGTGCAAAACATATACAACATCTACTAGTATATATATAAATATATAACAATCGTCCCAGGCATGATATAAAGCAACATCACAGAAACATCACAGAAGCAATACAGAATGGTGGATAATCTGGAGCCCTGAGTTTCACTTGAGCCGCAAGTGAGACTCGATATTCCCTGTCGTGTGGATAGCCTGTGCAATGAAACCTATACCCCCTATGAGTGCGGCGAATAGCCCGCCAATTCTAGAGTAAAGTCCCCTCCGTCCCAACGCCATGAGATGCGGACCAGTTGCCCTCTAGAATCCGGCTATTCGTGCACCCCACCGCGGGGTAATCCTAGTACAGAAAAGAAAATAATATACAAGGGTAACATCGACCTCAGCCCGGTCGTGCCCCAAAAGAATAATATACAAACTGGCAGTGACGGCAGTCCATATGTCGGACGCTCGCCCCACAATATCAAATGTACAAATGAAATAAACTGTACTAACATTGCACCATAGCTATCCTCCACGACGATCCAACCAATATCACAGCACAACACAGAACATCAACGTGAATGTCATGTTCGCAAACCCGTCTAAAAGACATATAGCAGTTAGACGGGTTTACCGATCAAATGATATTCACGGTCGCAGAATATAATGTATGTACTGTCAAACACACACTTAAAATATCGATCGACTAAGTTCTAAATTAGCCATAATAGCCAAAACAGAATATCAAAAAAATCACAATTCCAATAAGTAGAGCTACAGAAAAAATTTGGATGCCCGTTGCCACTAATCCGCCGCTGAACCACTGCCAATGGGGCCTATGTGCGGTGGATCCGCGGCGCTTTAGAGGAGTCGTGGGCCCAAATTTTTCGTGTACTCCTAAAAACGTTTGCACGGATTTTTAAGCTACAGCAAATAATTTTTTGAACACTTTATAAAATCGGCAGAAACTTTGAAAAATGGAATCGTGATTTCGTAAATTCCGTCGATCGATCTATTAAGCACGTTTAAACAAGCTAGTAAGGGGTTTAAAGGGTGGCTCTGATACCATGATGGGTCCCGGCAGCGCCCCGGCCGTCGAAACGCGGCCAAAATACGGAACGAAAATTTTCTAAACCGGCGCTACCGCTACCCGAATCCCGGATCGACCTTAAACCCTATACTAGCGAGCTAACTAAGAGTTAGGAAGGTTATACCGAGATGATCCAAGTCCTTCGGTCTTCATTCCAAGCTCCTAGCGATCCTTTGATGATGTTTGGTTGCCGGTCTTCCTTCATCTCCGATGATCCACCCGAGAGAAACGACGCAAGCTCCAGCTCGACGAACGAGGCTACCGGCGCTCCAAAGTTGCTAACGATGGAGAGTCAAGGTGTAGTAGTGTGTCACTATCATTTTCTCTCATTTCTTGTGCTCGATGGAGAAACCATAGAAGAAGATGAAGGAGGATGTGAACTTTTGCTAAGTCTTTTTGAGTCAAGCATGAGAGTGAGAGAGTGAGGAGGCTATGATAATTAATCATGTAACAAAAATGAATATCCCCTCCACCAATATGTGGCGGGCCCCCTTCCTCTCTCATTCTCCAAAAAAAAATATTTTCTTTTTCCAACCTGTTTCATTAAACAAATGAGACCATACTTAAAGACCATGCTTTGACCCATGCTATTGCCACATCATCCCTTCCACCTCATTTATAAAACAAATAATTTTCCAAAAAAGGAAATCATATAAATGAGGTGGCAACTTCTTCTAAAAGCTATTCCGTACAAAATACGGAATACTTCCCGGTACATGTACCGAAATACATATACGCGTATTCATACAAAAATACGAATAGCTAAGAGAGAAAATGAATAGTGAACAATAATACTAGAATACGTATATACAAATACATATATAAATTATTAAATCAAAACCCGATTTAATAATCCGGCTTAATCTTAAGCTGCTAGTATTATCAGCCGTCCGATTAAAGTCTGCGCAGCACTTGCACATATTTAATCGGACACCTGTATGTATCAACATACCTCATGTACACCATATCGCCTGAACCGTGAAAACCCTCTGTGTGGGACTCTAAAGACTCATCAATACGCTGGCAGTGGGTTTAACCACAAGCACGTCAGCGGCACTAGCTGTACGTAACGGTTACCCAGGTATTGAGCGAAAGGGAGGCCGACGAGCAAACTTATCCTGAACCCCTACTGAGCCTTTCAGTGACAATATCCGTACAGTCCGGTCTGTTCGTCTAAGAGTTTCGCATATCGAGTCTAGGGGGTGGATAAAGTCAGACCCCCAACAACGCGATATTTAGTGTCGGTATGAAACCCATCACCATCTGAGAAACTATCGATCCTGGATCGGTAGTTCTCGTCCACCGTGGCCACGGATTTATGGTGATGGCCATCCGTACACAACGCGACATCAACCCCCAATACCGGGAGAGATAAATCCCCGACGATCCGATCACTGTCTCCATGTGGCTCGGGACTGTACCCAACTAAAACCTGTTTGCACGGCTTCTTTGAGCCGTGGTAGGGTAGTAATCAAAGCACAGTGGAAACTCACACGAGACAAATGACGATCTCATGTCGACTGACTAACCTGTACACATGTCACCTGGGAACTGCTATCTGACAATAGGTATAATACCAACTAGCAGGTTCCCGGCGAGTCCGTCCAGTGTACTCATAACCCAATGAGCACCTGTATACTATCTTAGGTGAACAAACTAACACCAATGGCTTGTGAGGCCTGGCCACCGCCCCTCGTCGGGGTCTCGATCAGTATATACTAGTCTACACTAGAGTATCGTTGCCCGGTCTCGATACTCCTACGACTAGGGACATTTAAGGATGTGCTTATAGACCCCCAGCTCCCACGTATGTGATCGCCATCACAATGCTGGCAGTCAAGCAAGAATCCTACGGGCTCTATCAACATGTATATGATGATAAAGACAAACCAGATAGCATATTATCATCTTGAGTAAGACTGTTTCATCGGTATAGGTCCTGCCTTAATCATCATAATCACAAGTCCGCGACTATGATAATTGCCTTGAGGGCACTATAGCCAACATTACTAAGGTCCTTATTGTAATTTAGTATATCTTGAGGGGGTTTTATGTAAAAATAGTTTTGGTATAATTTCAAAATACACCTCAAGCATTCAATTATCGTCTTTAGAGTTTTTATTGATGTATATTTTATAAATGTGACATTTCTAGTGAATAAAACCTAATTTCATAATATATGGTATTTATTTGTAATATGAATATTGTTTTGAATTATCATGGTAGTTTCATGTAATATTTGAATTCTTTTCTTGAGTTTTGGAAACATGGAATAATATATATATTTAAAATAAGTATTTTGGTAATAATTATATATACATAATTAATGAAAATAATTTTATTTATTTTCTTGTAAAAATCTCATTTTCTAAAGAAAATGTATAAAAATTCTATCGAGATCGATGCTCCTTGTGGAGGTCTGCATCTCGCTCTACTAAGCCCGAGGATGTGCGATGATCTGCACCATCCCGAACGGGGTCCCCAAAATGGGTTGTAGAGGCTCAATTGCATGGAAAGTTAAATATACTTTTTTAAAGAAAACGGTTTTATAAGTTAAAGGGATTTATTTGTAAAGTCATATTTTACGTATTCTATTGTCCCAAGATTTATCATGCTATGATAGATATGTGTTTTGTGATGAGGTAGGTCATTACCTCGTGAGTTTTTCTAAGGTAATACGGTTAAAAGGTATAAGCATGTCGAAATGTAATATGAAGGTATTTAAATGTAAAAGTGAAATAGAACTTCCTACGGTTATTATTTTAATGTCAAATTTATTCTATTATCTTTGTTAATGATTACTAAACAAGATATCAAAATTTGAAGGTTTGTTATTAAGAAAAGTTGTATTTTTTAAAAGAAAAGAGAATCGGAAACTGTTAGTTGTATGTATGCCCTAGAGGCCATGATTGTACATGAGATGTATATGATAGTGGATGCTGGAACATATATAGGGAGGGCTTTCTTGGTCGACATGATAATACGCTATCTGGTTGCTCTTTATCTTAACATGTATACTTACTGTCTCTCTGTTGCATGTTGATAAAGCCCTTAGGATGTGTACTTAACTTCCAGGATTATGATGCAGATCATACTAGTAGGGCCTGGGTAGTCCATGAGTTCATCCTTCAATGTTCCTAGTCGTGGGAATATTGAGACGGGGTATCGATATTCCAGAGTAGACTAGCGTATATCTTCTCGACACATGTGATGGGCGATGGATGATCCCATATCTATTGGTGTTAAACATCAGAGATAGTATACGGGTGCTCAGTGGAGACTGGGTACACTGAACGGACACACCGAGAACTCCTAGATGGTATTATACCTCATGTCAGATAGCAGTTCTCTGGTGACACTAGTACAGATTAGTCCGTCGACCCGAGATTGTCATAGAGTCTTATTTGTCTCCTACTGTGCTTTGATTTCCACCCTACCATGGCTCTACTGAGTCTTGCAAATAGGTGGTTTTTGGGTACAGTCCCGAGTCACATGGAGGCAATGAGCAATAGGAGGGGATTCGTCTCTCCCGGTATTAGGGGTTGATGTTGCGCTATGCTCGATTGGACATAACTAAAATTCCTAGCCAGGGTAGATGAGATTTACTGATAAGTGTTATCAGTAGTTTTTCACCCGTTATGGACCTTACATCAGCATGACTTATCAAGCTATTAGGATCTGACATTTACTACCCCTAGGCGAGATATGCGACATATCAGACGAAAAGACCGGACTGTACGGTAGTGTTACTGATTGGATTCACAGGAGTATGAGCAGGCTTACTTGTTGATCTTCTGATCGCTCAATACCCGGGTGGCCGTTACGTTTAGCAGGCCTCTTGTGGCTTATAGGTGTTTGATATGATCATCACCTACTGCCGGCGTATTGACGAGTCTTTAGAGTCATACCCAGAGCTTTCCTGGCTCAAGCGAAACGGAGTAGGAGTACATATGAGATATGTGCGGGACCGAGATTAATACGCGTATGTGATACCCTATTCTATTCTCGCGATTTGTATCATCGGTCGGTTATATGTGATATAGCCAGATTATCGAATCAAGTGTTGATTCGATAAATTGATACACATGATATTAGTCGGTTATATGTGACATAGCCGGATTGTTAAATCAAGTCTTGATTTAATAATCTAATGTATAATTATATATTTGATATATTAATTTACATTGACTAGTATTAGCTCACTTAAGATTGCTTTTCTCACTTGATCAAGTATTAAGTATATATGTGATATATACTTGTGTATATGTTTATGTCATGCTTGATGATACATGAAAACTTGGGTGTGTGTATGACTTACACCATGCTAATTATAATTTAGGGTTTTATTTGTTTTTAAGTAAATCAAAATGACATGGATTTTGTCATGGCCTGAAAGCTTCATGAAGTATGTAGATCATTGACCAAAGTCCAATCATTTTGTTTTACTTAAGATATTTTAAACCTAACCATTATGATTTTTAGCCATGGTTTAGTCTCTACAATGGTTTAATATGGGATATTAACTCACCCATGGTTGCATTATTCACCACTTGATTTATTCTTGAGCTTCTTCTTGTTCTTCATCTCAACTCAAAAGCTTTCTAGGTTTTTGAAAAATGGTGAAAATGAGTGAGAAAAATAAATCTAAAGTCAGCCCACTTCCTACTTCATCATCCTCTACTACTTTCCATTTAGTTTAGGGTGCTCTCTTCACAAAGTTCGTCGCCTAGTGAAGAGGTAGCTTGGGTTTGATTATCCTCGACGTAGATCATCTTCGGCCTCGAAGACTTCGAGCCAACTTGTTCATTTCTCCAAGGGAACCCATACTAGAGTTCGGGAGATCGACACTCGTAGCGAAGGGACTACTACACGGAGGTTTAGAAGTGAAGGACTGGTCTAAAAAAGTTGTATTTCTTGTTCACTACTTGTAATGGTTGATTACATATTTCATTTCGTCTATTTACTCTAGCTAGATCCTAAGTTAGGGTTATTTAGCACTCTTGAAAATTTGAAATTGGCATGCTTGATGCCTAGAAAACCTAGTAGGGTGCTGAGGAATCCCAACAGTGGTATCAGAGCCGGGCTTGAGTATTAGACGATGTTTGTTAGATTACAAAACCGAAACTTGAAACATCGAACCCTAGTTTCTGTCAAATTTTAAATGGTCCCTAAATTTTTTTTAAACAACTGCAGAATGATGCATGAGATATATCATGAACACTACCAAAATTTCTTCCCAACTAGCCTCAATGTGGCTGGCCACAACCCCCTCAAAACCGGCAAGCTCAGTCCAATTTGGGAATTTTTGCTTCAAATTTTGGTGGTGTTCCAGGCTCTGGGTTTTAGTATTTCAGGTGTTGTTTGTTTTTTCTACGATTTCATGTGATGCAGTCTTACTGTATAGGCAACTTCGGAGTGTTTTGTATTCGCAGTTTAACATTGTTTTCGGGTTTTCACATGTTATCTTGGCGAAGTTAAAAAGTTCGATCGAATATCAAAAACCCATTTTTCCAAGTTTAGAGTATTCGGAAAATCATGCAAGCGATTCTGTGGACCCTCTGGAAGAATGAAACCCTAACTCGATATAATGACCATGGAACCGCTTTGAACCTTAGGGTTTGTGGCTATTCCGTGGTACCATTAATGAGGCTTGGGTTTGCCCTTCTACGGTAGGTCCATAGGTGTTATGGCATGTTCTGGGTATTTTTGAACTATGCTCAAGTGTTGAGCTCTCGGAGAATTGTGGGACTTTGATTAGTCGATCGAAAAGTTTAACGTCGTCCGGATATTTGTGATAGGATACAATACTTGGAATCAACAATATTTGAATTTTATAAATCTAGCAATTTAGTCTCATTTGATCGGTTGCCACGGAATTTTGATGTGATCAAAAGTCCGTCGCAATCACGTAGCGTACGTGGATACTCGCCGGGTAACCTTACTCGATAGCCACGCCCTATAACCCTGACCAAGTGACTGTAGGAGAACTCCGTTGCCAAAAACATCCTTCCGGATGCTCACGGCCGCGGTGTTCCGCCTAAGTACACTTCATCGACGGCATCGGGGTACGGCCTTCTACTAAGGTTTCCGACGAGCATTCGATCAGGATGTCGAGAATCTTATTGAATTGCCCGACTTGTTATTGAAAAGTGTTTTCAATATCGAGACTAAAATGCGGGGTTTATAATTTTTAGGCATGCGATGTCTAAGGAATTCATATTGTTAGGAATGAAATTCGGAATATGAGATATTTCGGGTTTATAATGTCTAAGGAGGTTGCGGATTCCAATTGTTGTAGTTTTCACTATCTTTTCTGCGACCGTAAGTGTAATATGTGGTGTATCGCCGGTTTCGTTGGTATACGTCAACGACAATTGCGATACGCATATTTACTTACGTTGATGACATGTGATGTTATGTGTTGCTGTGATATGTTATATTGGATCGTCGTATTTGAATAGCCGGTGATTTTTATGTGAGATGAGAGTTTTTCATTTTCATTCATGTAAAAACTTTTATGTAATATTCATTTATTGGGGCACTTCCGGATTGAGGAAGATGTTACCATTGATATATATTATTTACTTTTCCGCATTAGGATAGACCCAAGGAGGAGAGCACAAGTAACCGGGTTCTAGAGTCCAGTGGGAGACCATCTCGAAGCGTCGAGTCCGGGTCTCCTAACTCTAGAATTGGTAGGGTTGCTTGCCGCTCTCGTAGGGGTCTAGGGATGTGGGTTTGGCTATTCATCACGACCGTGGAATCCGTGTTTTATACAGGCTTAAATTAAAACCCGGAAATCCTAGTATATCCAATATTTCATATGTTGTCTTCTGCTGCTGATATTCTATGATGTGATCACT
The DNA here is from genome assembly GCA_030015575.1 of Agapanthus africanus. Classification (NCBI taxonomy): domain Eukaryota; kingdom Viridiplantae; phylum Streptophyta; class Magnoliopsida; order Asparagales; family Amaryllidaceae; genus Agapanthus; species Agapanthus africanus. Next base: position 886,042,538 of record JASDDO010000024.1, on the reverse strand, counting down.
TTATATTCTGAGATGGATACATTATAATATATATGATATATTATAGACGTTGCTTATGTTTTTCACCCGTGCTAGCCCTGCCCCGCCCTGCCGTTAGTTACCTAACCTAACGGTGCATGACGGGACTTCGTGGCGAATGCGGATGGCATAAGCGTACGTTGTATTTATCTGTGATGCTTAGGTAACTTAAATGATGGGACATTTATTAATGAGATTAATGAAGGAAAATAAACGTAAAGATGTTGTGGAATTGAATTTTCAAAAATAGGTAGCTATAGTTGTTGCTTTGCATAGCGGTATTCCTTGTAGAATATCCTGCACCTTATTCGATGAGGAAAGAGCCGAGATCCCTTCACTGGGAGTGACCTCTTTAGCAATAACTAGCAGATGCTACAACCCTCGGTTTTGTCTTTTAATTGCTTTTCTAGTTCTTGCTTTGCATAGTGATATTATGAATATCATGCACCTCATTTGATGAGGAAAGAGCCAAGATCCCTTCACCGAGAGTGACCTCCTTAGCGAAACTAGCAATAGCCTAAAAAACACTCCATTTTAAATCATTTGATTCTACAACGAGATCAAGTTCAAAACGTTAAAAGTTTTCACAAAAACTATCTGCAACCCTCCGTCATTTTGCGAAGTAGAGTACTTAGTATTCGTATTGCGTACGTCGATCATAGTCAAGGCGTAGTGTACGGTAGCTAAGTGATGTCTTCCTACACAGCATATGATGCGATTAATTAGGACAGTCATGTGATTATGTTGATTATAGTCAAGGGTCATATGGGTGGGTCTAATTAATCAAGAAATGACGGGTAGAACTTGACCAGTGCTTATGATATGTTGATCGTAGTCAAGGTCATAAGTGCTAGGGGTAAAAACCTTTATCGGGAGTTTCAAGTGTTGAAATTTGCAATGAGATTGCATACCTTCTATGAGATAGTTGGATCCTGATACCCACTGCGAGTAATTGTTACTCCTAGGAGAGTTTTGCACTTTACAATTAGCCGATCAAGTAGGTGTCTAGAAAGGTGTCAACGGGGTTACGCCCTTGGGAAAACGAGGTTTATTTTAATTAGGTCCGTGCGAAAGCACGGGAGACCTCCCTCAAAGTACCGGCACTGGCCTGGCAGAAAGATTGGCGAACTTGTAGGGTGTAATTAATCCCGGCTAGTCTTTCCTTTTAGGGTTTGAAGAAAGATTTGATAAAAACAGTGGGAGCCATCCTGATTAGATAAAACATATAACCAATCTAATCTTTCAAGAGCGCACGCAGAGTGTTTTCTTCTCTCTCTCTCTCTCTAGGTAGCGACCATGTCACGCCTTAATCAAGATAATAATATGGTTGTATTGACCAAACCCGCTTGTAATACTAAGCTGGGGAACGTTGGTCCCGCTCCAACTTATAATTGTTATAAGACCGAGAAGGAAATAGGGGAATACCAGGATTCCCATGCCGCCCAAACGAAGAAAGTGCATATAAGATGCATCTTCTTCGGGTGTGTTCGTTACAGAGAACTATTTCTCAGTATTCTCTACGTCCGGGATATTTGATACCAGATCAGGATCCCATATATGTAATTTGTTACATGGGCTACAGAAAGGTAGAGAATTAGGAATGGGTGATATGTCTCTAAGTATAGAGAATGGTGCAATTGTTGCAGCCAAATCAGTTGGCGGATGTCACCTTGTATTACCAAATACATTGATTCTGAACGAATATTATTAGATACCGAACCTGATATACAATATCATATCAGTCTCTTTATTAAGTAAAGACTGATATAATTTTGTATTGTTGGATAATACTTTGAACATTTCCTATATCAAGAGTTGATCAGTTCAGACACGTTATCTAATGGCATGTGTGTTCTAAATCAAACCATAGTTCTTAACTTACAGAACACACACAAGAGAAAGAGTTCAGAAATGAATGAATCCTACTTATGGCATTGTAGACTAGGTCACATCAATGCGACCAGACTAGCTAAGTTATATTAAGATGCATATTTAAATCAGTTTGAATTTACATCTTGTGAAACTTGCCAGTCATGTCACAAGGATAAGATGACCATAACTCCGTTTACTTGAAACAGAGAAAGTGTTAGTGAACTCTTGGGATTGATACATGATGATGTATGTGGTCCCCTGTCTACACATGCCAGGACTGGTTCTTTGTACTTCATTATATTCACTGATGATCTCTCAGAATTTGGACATGTGTTCCTGTTGAGACACAAGTCTGAAGATTTTGAGAAATTCAATAAATATAAATGCGAAGTCAAGAACCAAAACGGGTATAAGTATTATGTCTTTTGATGAGATCAGGGAGGAGAATACTTGTGCATGGAATTCCTGGACCATTTCAAAAGGAGAATGAGATTCTCTCTCAGCATTGCTCCTCTGTATACACCACAGCACAACGGTGTATTGGGCAGAGCAATCGTACCTTATTAGATATGGTGCGCTCTATGATGAGTACTACTGAGTTACCTGTTTCCTTTTTGGGAGTTATGCACTTGAGGAAGCTGCATACCTATTGAATTGGGTTCCAACCAAATCAGTGCCTACCACTCCATATGAGATATGGCATGGAAAGAGCCCATCTCTTAAGTAAGTTAAGATTTGGGATTGTCCGTCCTATGTCTAAAAGCAAAATCCGGACAAGTTCGAGGCAATGTCAGTCATGTTGAAGTTTGTTGGATATCCCAAGCATTTGCAAGGGAATATCTTCTACCGAACCGGGGAACAAAAGGTGTTTTATTTCTCGGCATGCCACCTTTTGAGAAAAGGAATTTATTTTCGAAAGAAATTTGTGGTCATGAGGTAGAACTGGAAGGAGTTCCAGCTATACAAACTACAGCTGATGATTTGGTTGAACCGGAGGATTCAATAGCTCCCGACGAACCTCAGCCTCTCCACCGATCTGGTAGGGTTCCTCATCCGCCTGAGAGATACTACAATTTCCTTGATGACAGTGGGAGCGAGGATTGCATCATGATGATGACCCACTAGTTTCGAGCAGGCCATCAGGAGTGGGGACTCTGTAAGAATGGCTGGATGCTAAGCGATCTGAGATGGAATCTATGTACACCAACAAAGTATGGACTTTGGTTGCTATATCTGAAGGGTTAAATCCCCATCAGGAGCAAGTATATCTTGAGAAGATTACTTGGTGTAGATGGAAAGTTGAGACTTTCAAAGCTATACTTTTTGCAAAAGGTTCTCGTCATCGACCAGGCATGGATAATGATGAAACCTTTTCTCCAGTGCCTAGGCTTAAGTCCATTCATATCCTACTTGCCATTGCTACATACCATGAATACGATATCTGGCGGTTGGATGTCATGACTGCTTTTCTGAATACTGATTTAGAAGAGAGCGTCTATAAGTACACAACCAGAGGGCTTCGTAGACAGTGGGAGCAGCGGAAATGTGTGCAAGTTGCTTTACAGAATAAAACAGGTATCGCGGAGTTGGAACATCTGTTTTGATGTGATAGTCAAAGAGTTTGACTTCATCAAAATGGTAGATGAACCTTGTTTGTACAAAATGGTAGTAGAAAGTAAGGTGGTCTTCCTCGTATTGTACGTGGATGCCATAATCTTGATAGGAATGGTATTTCCTATGCTACATTCGGTCAATATCCTCTTATCACATTGATTCTCAATGTAGGATCTAGATGATACCTCCTAAATCCTGGTTACTGGATCTATGAGATAGATCTAAGATGATGTTAGGATTATCACCAGGTGTAGTGAGAGGGTATCAATCGATCCTGGGGAGAAACACTAGATAGCTTCCAGGGTGGTAAGGATGACTGAATGTCAGTCACAGGCATTGTCTTTACCCTCAATGGAGGGACGGTATGTTGGAAGAGTTCCAAACTAGATACCGTGGCAAACTAGACGATAAAGGATGGATACATCGCTACCAAAGATACTACCAAAGAGGTAGTCTGGGTGTATATTTGTTCATGAGATGAACTAAGTTCTTACCATTGTGTGACAATGGAGGTGTGGCTTTGGCCTAGGAACCCCAATCCCATCATTGACCCAGACATATTCTAAGGCAGTATCACCTGATCATGGAGATGGTTAATCTCCAAAAGATCGAGATAAGGAAAGTAGACTCAGAGGTTAACACGGTGGATCCACTCACTGAGGCCTTTCCTGCGAGAGACTTTTATAGGACGTTGGGTATGCTATACTACAACAACTGGCCTTAGTGCAAGTAGGAGATTATTAGTTGTATGTATGCCCTAGAGGCCATTATTGTACATGAGATGTATATGATAGTGGATGCTGGGACATATATAGGAAGGACTTTCTTGCTCGACATGATAGTACTCTATCTGGTTGCTCTTTATCTTAACATGTATACTTACTGTCTCTCTGTTGCATGTTCATAAAGCCCTTAGGATGTGTACTTGACTTCCAGAATTATGATACAGATCATACTAGTGGGGCCTGGGTAGTCCATGATTTCATCCTTCAATATTCCTAGTCGTGGGAATATCGAGACGGGGTATCGATATTCCAGAGTAGACTAGCGTATATCTTCTCGACCCATGTGATGGGCGATGGATGATCCCATATCCATTGGAGTTTGACATCAGAGATAGTATATGGGTGCTCAGTGGAGACTGAGTACACTGAACGGACTCGCCGAGAACTCCTGGATGGTATTATACCTTACGTCAGATAGCGGTTCCCTGGTGACACTGGTACAGGTTAGTCTGTCGACCCGAGATCGTTATAAAGTCTTGTGTGTCTCCCACTGTGCTTTGATTTCCACCCTACCACGGCTCTACTGAGTCTTGCAAATAGGTATTTTTTGGGTACAGTCCCGAATCACATGGAAGAAATGAGCGATAAGAGGGGATTCGTCTCTCCCGATACTAGGGGTTGATGTTGCGCTATGCTCGATTGGCCATAACTGAAATCCCTGGCCAGGGTAGATGACATTTACTGATAAGTGTTATCAGTAGTTTCTCGCCCGTTATGGACCTTATATCGGCATGACTTATCAAGCTATTGGGGTCTGCCGTTTACCACCCTTAGGCGAGATATGCGACATATCAGACGAAGAGACCGGACTGTACGGTAGTGTTACTGATTGGATTCACATGAGTATGAGCAGGCTTACTTGTTGATCTTCTGATCGCTCAATACACGGGTGGCCGTTACGTTTAGCAGGCCTCTTGCGGCTTGTGGGTGTTTGATATGATCATCACCTACTGCCGGCGTATTGACGAGTCTTTAGAGTCCTACACAAAGGTTTCGTGGCTCAGGAGAAACGGAGTAGGAGCACATATGAGATATGTGCGGGACCGAGATTAATACGCGTATGTGATACCGTATTCTATTCTCACGATTCGTATCATCGGTCGGTTATATGTGATATAGCCGGGTTATCGAATCAAATGTTGATTCGATAAATTGATACACATGATATTAGTCAGTTATATGTGACATAGCCGGATTGTTAAATCAAGTATTGATTTAATAATCTAATGTATAATTATATATTTGATATATTAATTTACATTGACTAGTATTAGCTCATTTAAGAATGCTTTTCTCACTTGATCATGTATTAAGTATATATGTGATATATACTTGTGTACATGTTTGTGTCATGCTTGATGATACATGCAAACTTGGGTGTGTGTATGACTTACACCATGCTAATTATAATTTAGGGTTTTATTTGTTTTTAAGTAAATCAAAATGACATGGATTTTGTCATGGCTTGATAGCTTCATGAAGCTTGTAGATCATTGACCAATGTCCACTCATTTTGTTTTACTTAAGATATTTTAAACCTAACCATTATGATTTTTAGCCATGGTTTAGTCTTTACAATGGTTTAATATGGGATATTAACTCACCCATGGTTGCATTATTCACCACTTGATTTATTCTTGAGCTTCTTCTTCTTCTTCTTCATCTCAACTCAAAAGCTTTCTAGGTTTTTGAAAAATGGTGAAAATGTGTGAGAAAAATAAATCTAAAGTGAGCCTACCTCCTACTTCATCGTCCTCTACTACTTGCCATTTAGTTTAAGGTGTTCTCTTCACAAAGTTCATCGCCTAGTGAAGAGGTAGCTTGGATTTGAGTCTCCTCGACGTAGATCATCTTCGGCCTCGAAGAATTCGAGCCAGCTTGTTCATTTCTCCAAGGGAACCCATACTAGAGTTCGGGAGATCGACACTTGCAGCGAAGGGACTACTACACGGAACTTTAGAAGTGAAGGACCGGTCTACAAAAGTTGCATTCCTTGTTCACTACTTGTAATGGTTGATTACATGTTTCATTTCGTTTATTTACTCTAGCTAGATCCTAGGTTAGGATTCTTTAGCACTCTTGAAAATTTGAAATTGACATGCTTGATGCCTAGAAAACCCAGGTGGGTGCTGAGGAATCCCAACAGAAACCGGATAACTCCGCTTCCGACACGTTTTGAGAATGAAAAGTTTGAGAATAGCAAACGAGAGAGAGATGGGGGAATTACTGGCTTATAAGGTAGAGGGGAGAAAGAGGAAGAGTGGGGAAGCGTCGGTAGGTCGTTTCGTTGCCGGAAACTCCTTGGGTCGTCGCCGGAACTTCTTCAGAGTTTCGCCCTTCGTTAACTCCACTTGCACACTATAAGAACTTGGAAATTTCTTCAGAGTTTTGGTAGGGATTTGTGAGTGGGGAGAGGTGTGAAATGGAGTGGTATTTATTGGAAACATTAGGGTTTAGTGTGTGAAGAAAAATGCATTTAAATTTGCATTAAAAAATGGAATTCAAAGGGTTTTTAATTCTCTGGAAAATGCAGCGAAAACAAACAGATAGGGGTTAAAGAGGCGAGTCCAAGGGTCTAGGGTTTGCAAAAAAATAGGGTTCAGACATGGGAAAACCGGCGGCGCCGGCCTGAGGGGCTCTCTCGCCGGTCCGATCATGGGGTTGGGGGCTCGGATTCATGCTACGTGTCCCTGACGCTTCAACTAGCCTATTTAACATGTTTAATTATTCTGTAATGTATCCTATTACGTGTAGTGCACGTGCAAACTCTTGGGCTTCTAAAAGATTAAAAGAATCTAAAATAAAAATATAATGTGGCTGATGGGTTTTGAACTCTGGTGCTATGGTTCAGCAGTGTAAGGTCTTACCAATGAGCTACAAGCTCCTTCTTGTTGTTCTAAAGCAAAATAAATACTTATAGCTTTCACAGGAATTGTAAATACCCCAAGTGTACATTAACTTCAAATGAATTTTATGTACACAAAATTTAGAGTTGTTACAAGTCCTCTTGACTTCTAGGGAGAACCTACACCTACGGGATCCTCTTAACTCGTAGGGAGAAAACCTTTTATGAGACCCTTACGGCCCATAAAGTCAAAACCCTTAGTCAACAGGATCCTAACCCTGTCTACTAAGCCACCTTTGTTCAAATCAGCAAAGGCAAATGATGATTCGCTCCTAGCAATATTCCAGTGGTAGCGATGCTGATGCCTGAATAGGTGTCAATTTTTAAGCCTTTTCACGGCAAATGATGATTCGCACCTGGCAATATTCTAGTCGCAGTGGTGCTGATGCCAAGATTGGGATCAGATCTCAAGTTCCATACTCGCAACAAAAATTAGCGAGCAAAATATGCATATGAAATAGCTGAAATGATGGGGCAACTCGCAATAAAAATCAGCAAGCAAAATATATGCATATAAAAATAGCCGAAATGATTGAGCAACTCGCAATAAAAAATAGCGAGTAAAAAGAAAAGAGTAGCCGAAATGATTGGGCACCGTGATAAAAAAAGCCGAATTAATTGGGCAATCGCGCCCCTCGCGATATAAAAAGATGAAATGATAGAGCGTCGCGGAAATAAATAAAAAAATAATGAACGAAAATGAAACTTCTGCCCTGCAAATGAGTCCACATCGACCCCTGTATACAATCCATGGGCACAAACGAAAAGGAAACCATATTTTCCCACCAGGCTCTATCAGAAGGAGAGCCAGATCTTGATGGCAACATCCACGGCCTAGAGATCAACAATGGCATTTCTTCTCACTCTAGCAGGATGCAGACGTGGCGTCAATAAGCGACCCCAGGGTCAACAAAATGGAGCCATAGCAAAGTCCCTGGTTCCAAATCTCGACGGTTCACAGACAACCTAGAGATCAACAACGGGGTTTCTTCTCACTCCAGCAGAATGCAGACGCGGCATCAACAAGCGACCCCAGGGTCAACAAAGCAGAGCCATGGCAAAGTCCCTAGTTCCAAATCTCGACGGTTCACAGACAACCTAGAGATCAACAACGACGTTTCTTCTCACTCCAGCAGGAAGCAGAAGCGGCGTCAACAAGCGACCCTAGGGTCAAAAAAGCGGAGCCATTGCAAAGTCCCTAATTCTAAATCTCGACGGTTCACAGACAGCCTAGAGATCAACAACAACGTTTCTTCTCACTCCAGCAGGATGCAGACACGACGTCAACAAGCAACCCCAGGGTCAACAAAACGGAGCCATTGCAAAGTCCCTGGTTCCAAATCTCGACGGTTCACAGACAGCCTAGAGATCAACAACGGCGTTTCTTCTCACTCTAGCAGGATGCAAACGCGACGTCAACAAGCGACCCCAGGGTCAACAAAAAGAAACCATGGCAAACTCCCTAGTTCCAAATCTCGACGGTTCACAAACAACCTAGAGATCACCTCGACATTCGTCTCATTACAGCAGACGCAGTGTCAACAAAGGAAGCGAATGCCAAATTCCTAGTTTTAAGGTCTTGACATTAACTCAAATAAAACCTGAAAGACTATCGGAGATTATCCCACACCAGTGCGGAGTAGTTATGACTCATCGGGGCTCCCATACTGAGCCTAACCTCAAGTAAAAAGTGTTATGGAAAATTCCTAACGTTTTCTCTTCCGACGGTAATATGACCTAAGGAGATTACTTGAAGATGTCTTGTCCAGCCCCCGAAGGGATCAGAGACACGACAGTCGCGGGGCTACTCGAACAGCAGCGTAAAGTCTGCATATCAAGAAATGCATCAACCAACGTGGTGGTATGACGGACAAAACCCTAGTACCATAGACCCTAACGGACCTCTGTCATAAAGAGCGGGGGTTAACTGTGACGTTAGGACAGGTTTGCCTACAAGCCCAAGGAAGGTAAACTACAAACTCCAAAATGAGTTCACAAACTAGAGACTCCGGGATGAGTGAATAAACTACAAGCTCTGGAATGAGTTCATAAATTAGAGACTCCGGGATGAGTGAATAAACTACAGACTCCGAAATGAGTTCATAAACCAGAGACTTCGGGATGAGTGAATAAACTACAAGCTCCGAAATGTGTTCATAAACTAGAGACTCCGGGATGAGTGAATAAACTACAAGCTCCGAAATGAGTTCATAAACTAGAGACTCCGGGATGAGTGAATAAACTACAAACTCCGAAATGAGTATGTAAACTACTTCACGTTAAGTCAAGACAGAAAGGCGCAACCAATGAGCACCAACCGTGTACTATGCAAGATAGTAAGGAGAGTATTTGATTCACACCCGACTAAGCGTTCATTCACAACTGCATACGTACTTAAATTGAAATAGTGTTCAAAGCGTGCTGATCTATGTATGTGTGAGAAAGATTAGCGCATGACACAATAATGGCACTCGCATATAGCAAAAAATTCCTAAGGGTAAAGTATAAAGCTCATGCACAGAGTCGAGATACACGTATGAATATATGATGAAGGGGAAACATTCAACAGAAAATACATTGAAATAAACATACTACTCTACAGGTAAAAGATCACCAAATATGGGATCAGAGATACAAGGGTTAACAAAACAATAAACAAAGTTCCCCAATTCCCTCTCCGCCCTCTCCACTATGTCAAAGCGGCGGTCTTCGCGAGGAGTTGCTCCTCATCGGTCGGCGCCATGCTCATCAGTGAAGGCGGACATGATGGCTCGCTGAGCCCGTATCTGACTCGGTAAATGAACCGAACGATCCTTCAGAGGCTGAGTAATCAAGTTTGCATCGTGGAAACACTCAATCTTGTCCTCCGCCGCATCGAGAATCGCCGGAGTCGTCTCCACCGGATGAGAAGGGATATCAGCAAGCACGGACAAGAAAATCATCCGGAGCCAAATGGAACCCATAGGAAGAGGAGAGCCCCTACGAGCCAGGAGCTCGTACATCACCATGTCACATTGGTCATCAGTGAGAAGAGGATCCGCTAACCGCGCGGCAAAACAAGGAATAATCTCCTCGATAGGACCTCCCATGGTTGCCGACGAGCGTGAGGACGGTTGCAAGCTATAACTCTTGCTTTGTTTCTAAAAATGGTCACCCTAAGGTCTGAATGGTTCTCTCTCCGTGAAGAAGGAGGAAGACGTAGCTTCAGGATATAAAGAGAAGTATTCAAGTCTAGACACAGAAAATTATGTGCATGATGGAACTATTTCCAAGGTCGGGAAAATGGGCAAGGGGAAAGAATATAGTTGACCCGTAGGAATCAGAGCAAGAAGGTGAACCGATTCCAGTACTTCATGAACGGTGGAAAAGGTGTCACCGCTGCACTCACGTGGGAGCCACGTGAGCGCAACGGTGGGGGGCATTTGTTTCCCCCAATAAAAGTGCAAAGCTCTGTTCAAAACTCAAGAGGCGGTGCCTCACGTGCCTACCACGAGGGCGCCGGCGCCAGAGTTAAAAAACTCTTATATGAGCAGCGCCCATGTGCAAAGCACACAAAAATATTAAGCAGCGCCTCACGTGCCTTCCACGAGGGTGCCAGCGCCATAGTTAAAAACTCTTATTGGGGCCTCACGTGCTCCTCACGTGGGCGCCAATGTGCAAAGCACAAGAGAGAATTAAACCTTAATAAGCGCCCATGTGCACAGCACATGAGCGCCGGCACCTTGCAGAACTAAATTCTACTCTCTGTTAAACAAAGTCGTTGGATCGAAAGATCTAACGGAGATGATAAATTATCAGAATGCAGAATTAAATTCTGTTGAGAAAATATTCCTCAAATCTTTCTAAACAAGAAAAATTGCCCTCTGTAAAATAGAGTACCGTTGGATTAAAATCCAATGGTGATTAAAGAATCACCGATCTACAGAATAAATTTTGTATGGGAAAATATTTCCCTAATCTTGTTAAAAACAAGAAAGATACCTTCCGTAAAACAGAAGCTCTTGGATCAAAGATCCAATGGTGGGTAAAATCCCCAAATCAATTAAGATCTCTCAATGAGATATTTCTTCAACTAATCAATAGACTTTCCTCTACTATATAAAGGACCCAAGACTTCAAGTCTAATATAGAGGAACCCCCTCATAAGCTTTGAGAAAAAACAGCTTTGAAAGAACATAGAATTAAATTCTCGAGGAAGAAGAACTCACTTCTTGGAAATTTTTGGTAAACAAAAGTAGATAAAGATCTTGTGGATCATTCAAAAAAAGAGAGAGAAATAAATAGTGCTTAGCACTCAGTGGCTGGCGCTTAGCGCCCAGCGCCTCACGTGCCCCTCACATGGGCGCGACAAATAAGGAGTGCTTAGCACTCAGTGGCTGGAGCTCAGCGTCCAGTGCCTCACGTGCCCCTCACGTGGGCACTACAAAATAAAGAGTGCTTAGCACTCAGTGGCTGGCGCTTAGCCCCCAGCGCCTCACGTGCCCCTTATGTGGGCGCTACAAAATAAGGAGTGCTTAGCACTCAATGGTGCGGCGCCCAACGTCCCATGTGACCCTCACGTGGGCGCCACAGAACATAAAAGTGCTTGAAACTCATCATTCAGCGCCTAGCATCCAGCTCAGCACTCCATATATAGACAAAGAAAAGAGAGAGTAAAGTATGAGCGTCAGAACTCACATAAGTGATCAACAATTTTTGCAAGAAAACGGGACTGAGCCCAAACCAGTGCTTACCACTTCTTTCAAATAAAAGAAAATTGAGTGGGTCAAGCCCAAGTTGGCTAGGTCCCTAATTCAGATCAACTGAGCCCATGGGTTCAATGCTTCCCAAACACGAATCATGATATCCAAAATGATGTCCATCCTACATTTCCTAAGTTAATCTTAGTTTCTAAAAAACGGCTAATAATTCTTAGATTGTCCACCATGATCTCTTCCCTCAGACACGGGAATTGGTTCAAGGGTACATCTCTCCATACCTCTGACGCATGTCGTTGTAATTCCTCAATGTCTTCAGAGAGGCGGCGAGTCCCGACAACCAACTGCTTTTGAGTGCACTTCGCAAGCTGACGTGCACACCTTAAACCAAACCATACCCCAAATGGGTGTATCCCACATCATCGCCGTACATCCCGTCACGTAACAAATACGCGGGCACAAAAAGGGTGATCTACGGACCGTAACATTCTCAAACTACTATGGAACGCAACGTCCTTAAACTAAAGCCTCACCTCAAAAATGGTGATCTACGGATCGTAACGTCCTCAAACTACTACGGACCAAACGCCCTTAAACTAAACCCTCACCTCAAAAAGGGTGATCTACGAACCGTAACGTCCTCAAACTACTACGGACCGAAACGTCCTTAAACTAAACCCTCACCTCAAAAGGGGTGATCTACGGACCGTAACGTCCTCAAACTACTACGGACCGAAACGTTCTTACACTAAACCCTCACCTCAAAAAGGATGACCTACGGACCGTAACGTCCTCAAACTACTGCGGACCATAACGTCCTTAAACTAAAAACCTCACCTCAAAAATGGTGATCTACGGACCGTAACGTCCTCAAATTACTGCGGGCCGAAATGACCTTAAACTAAACCCTCACCTCAAAAGGGGTGATCTACGGACCGTAACGTCCTCAAACTACTATGAACCGAAACGTCCTTAAACTAAACCCTCACCTCAAAAAGGGTGATCTACGGACCGTAACGTCCTCAAACTACTGCGGACCGTAACGTCCTTAAACTAAAAACCTCATCTCAAAAATATTGATCTACGGACCGTAACGTCTTCAAACTACTGTGGACTGAAACTTTCTTAAACTAAACCCTCACCTCAAAATGGTGATCTACGGACCGTAATGTCCTCAAACTACTACAAACCGTAATGTCCACAGACTATTACGGACAGTAACGTGCTCAAACAACAGCCCTCACCTCAAAAATGGTGATCTACGGACCGAAACGTCCTTAAACTACCAACGGACCGTAACGTCCTTAAACTAAAACAATGGAGACCAAATGCCCTTTTGTTGGATCTGAATGATCCTAAAACCCCGTTAAGTAGATTTTAGTCTCAAATTGGACTAATGTATCCATAACAACAAAATTTTTAAGTTGATCTTAATCTCAAACGAGATTAATGATCCTTAAATCAACCAAAACCCAAATCTAAGGTATATGGATTTGGACTAATCCACGCCCTACGGGAGACAACATAAATTAGTCTCCGTATACAATCCATGGGCAACCAAAAATAAAATAAACACACACGACACGACACGAAATGAACTTCTGGAGCAGGAGAAAGTGGTTATCGCGATGCGGTAACGTAATTAACTGCAGGGGTTTGCGCTTGCAGGGAAGAGCGTCCCCGTAATAAAAAAAACCTCACAAACTTGGGGGAATCTGACGAAGTCTGCTACAACGGTCGCATCCGTCCAAACCTCCAATATACGGTGCCATAAATCAACTTGGTATCTTCGGAGAAGTGGACAGATAAATCCAAATAGCATTTTCCCCCAAATTCAAGCAAGACGATCCATCCCGGTTTCGTCTCTGTTTTCGGTGGAGACAAAGAGAGGGGTTCATTTTCAACCATGGTTTATTCTTGATCATTCTTCATCTCCTTCTCCTTATTCTTCATCTCCCTCACCTCCTCTACCTCCCCATGACCACCCTCAAAACACCACATTCCCTTCATAAAAAATGATCATAAGCCCCTTACAAACATCTTGGACCAAGAAAGTTGAGGTTTTGAAGACTTTGAGCAACTCAAGAAAATTCTTGAGTTGCCATATGAGGTATTTCCTACACCCTTAGTTTAATAATTGAGTTTCTTTAACTTCTATAATAGATTAGAGTTGATTTAGTGAGGTTTAGTGATCTTGGAATATTCCAAGATGTGGTTAGGAGGATGTTATGGTTTATGAAAGTGTTATTAAGATTTAGTTGAGGTTTTAGACCCCTGTAATGTTGGTTTTAAGGATCATACTCGAGGTAAAACCCAAGACCCTGAACTGAAATTTGTTCCGATGTCGGTTTTCTTGTATTTGTGATGCCTACAGGGAATCTGGAGCAAACTGGGATCTTTAAGAGATAATCAAACAACCCCAGAGACCTAGTTAGACCAATAGAAGACCACCACCAGAAGACGAGACCTAAATCCCATAGTTTGGCTGGTGGCGCCGGATATTTTTGCTTTCTCGCCGGTTTTGTGGTGGGCACTGGTGATAGGGTTTAGTATGTAGCTCACATACCAATTAACCTATCCCCTGTATTGTTTGTTTAGACTCAAATTACCTGAGGCAAAATCTGGAGCTATATTCCTAAGTTGTTATTTTGGGTTTTGTGGTTTTTAATAACTTGAGTTTTGGATATTTGTGTTTTATCTCGATCGATTGATGTTTGTACGTCAACATCGAGAGTGATTTGGCTATTCTTTCACACGTAGACCATAGGTTCTAACCTATGTGCGTTTCGTGCATCATTTTATTTTTTGTGTTTGATTCGTGTTTATAATATAACTATTGAAAACTGTAAGTACCCCGCTGTTCCCTCATAAAATACAAGGAAAAACCCCAATGGGGCATCACGTGCGCACATGTGATCGGGGGTCACGTGCCGACACGTGATGGCTTCCTGAGGGCTCTGAAATGATAAGAATTGAATCCTAATCAAATGGGGTCACGTGCCCACACGTGATAGGCCTTTAAGCCCACTGAAGTATAATAAAACAGCAAGAAAAACCCCAATGGGGCATCACGTGCCCACACGTGACCAAGAGTCATGTGCTGACACGTGAGAAGTTCCTGAGTTCTTTAAAAATAACAGAATTAAATTCTGGTTAAATGCTTAATCAATGGGTCACGTGCCACCACGTGATAGGGTCTTAGAACTCTCTGAGTTAATGGAAGGAAAACCCTAAATGGGGCATCACGTGCCCACACGTGACCGGGGGTCACGTGCCAACACGTATGGGTTCCTAAGCTCTCAGAACTAATAGAATTAAATTCTAATTAAATAGTCAATCAGTAGGGTCATGTGCCAACACGTAACAGGCTCTTAAACCTGCTGAACTAATAGAATTAAATTCTAATTAAGGGAAATCAAAAACCCTAATATTCCCCTAGATCTTTCCAAACAAAAAGATTGCGCTCTGTAAAGCGGAGCACCGTTGGATTAAAAATCAAATGGTGATTAAAAATAATCAATTTATAGAAAGATTCTATACAAGGAAAGATTTCCCTAAAATTTGCCAGGAATAACAGATAAAATATTTTTTGGATTAAAAATCCAATGGTGAATAAAATTCACTGGGTGATGAGTGATCTAAAAGATCATGTTGGTTACAAAATCAACCAAAATCTTTCAATGAAAAATTGACTAAACAAACTGATTATTTTCCTTCTTCTATAAATAGGAGCCAAGAAGAAAAGAAGAAAAAAAAGGGAGAGACACAACAACAGAGAGAAAAAAGAAGAGAATTTAATTCTCCAGAGAGAAAAGAAGATCTCTTTATAAAAGAAAGAAACCCTAGGTAAGAAAGAGAAAGAGATCATTCTATAAGCTCCCATAACCCTATAAGAGAATTTAATTCTCAAGCTAAGAATTTAACTCTTCTGAATAAGAACTTAGTTCTTCCTCTGGTTGAAAATCTGCAGAAGCAGATCTCCCCATAAGTTGAGAATTTAATTCTCATCGGGGAGATTCTGCCATGCAGATCCAAAACTTAGAGAGATAATTGAGTTTAAAGAATTTAATTTTTCCCAAAATACACAGGAATTTAATTCCTCTAAATAAAATTAGGGTTTAACCCTACAAAAGAATTTAATTTTTAAATAAGGGACTTAGACTTTTCATGCACGTAAAAAGATCAGTACCCAACCCGATCACGTGTGTCCACGTGACTCCCCTCCTCAGTGATCAAAAGAGAATGAATGAAATTGGGTCACGCGCTCCCACATGACCCTTGAATAAACTCCTCAAAAGAAGAAGGGAAGAACAGATTTTGGGCGTCTCACGTGTTCCCACGTGACCCCTAACGATTATCAAACAAAGAGGATTCTACCCAAAGGCAATGCCCACCTAAATGATGCCTCACGTGCTCCCACGTGACCCCTGACAAGCACTATTTTAAAGATGGGGTAAAACTAAAGGATTAAATATCCAATGCATGGGTGCCCTCACGTGTCCCCACGTGACCCCTAACAAATCCTGTTAATATCCAGTGCATGTGTATCCATCACGTGCCCACACGTGATGGCCATGAAAACTAAAAGTGTTTAACACTTATTTGAATATTCTGAGAATAAAATAAAGGAAGCCCTTCTTTTTAAGTGTTTAACATTATTTTGTGCGCTACATCCCTAGTGTTTAAGACTATTCTGAGCGCATCACGTGGGAGCACGTGATAGCTGAGTTTACTCTAGTGTTTAACACTATATCCAAGCCAATCTTAGCTTGAACAAGCCAAGTTTTCCATAGGCAGTACCCCTTTCTTTTGACTGAACCTCAAACACACTTTTTGCTTCCAAAATTGGCCATCTCATATGACATTCAAAATAATTCCCAGAGCCCCTTTCAATTAACTTTGGTTCAAGGGTACATCTCTTCACACCTCTGATACATGTCGTTGTAATTCTTCAACGTCTTCAGAGAGGTGATGGGTCCCGATGACCAATAACTATCTGGTGCACTTCTAAACCCATGTTTGCGTCTGAACTTGAACCGTAATGTCCTTAAACTAAACAATAGAGCCTAAATGCTCTTTTGTTGGATCTAAATGATCCTGTTAAGTAGATCTTAGTCTAAAATTAGACTAACGTATCATTGACAAACATTTAAGTTGATCTTAATTTCAAACGAGATTAACGATCCTTAAATTAATCCAATTATAGATCGTCCAACCAATATTGGTTCAAGAGTACATCTCTTCACTCCTTTGATATTTGTCGTTGTAATCCTTCAAAGTCTTCACAGAAGTGATGGGTCCCGATAACCAAACATACTATGGACTGTGGGGTCCTTAAACTCATGGACTATGGTGTCTTTAACCTTGGATTGTGGGGTCTTTAAGCCCATGGACTATGATGTCCTTAACCTTGGACCGGAATGTCTCTAAACTAAACAATAGAGCCCAAATGCTCTTTTGTTGGATCTAAATGATCCTGTTAAGTAGATCTTAGTCTAAAATTATACTAACGTATCCTTAACAAATGGTTAAGTTGATCTTAGTCTAAAATTAGACTAACGTATCCTTAACAAACGTTTAAGTTGATCTTAGTCTCGAATTATATTAATGATTTTTAAAGCCAAACCCAAATCTAAGAAGATACGGATTTGGACTAATCCACGCCCTATGGGCGACAACATAAATTACTATCCGTATACTATCCATGGGCAACCAAAAACAAAACAAACACCCACGACACGAAATGATCATCTGGAGAAGGAGAAAGTGGTTACCGCGATACGGTAGCGTAATTAACTGCAGAGGCTTGCGCCTGCAGGGAAGAGCGTCCCCACAATTAAAAACCCTCAAATGAGAGAGAATCTGACGAAGTCTGCTACATCGGCCGCATCCGTTTAAACCTTCGATACGTGGTTCCATAAATTAACTTGGTATCTTCGGAGAGGTGGACGGATAGCACCAAATAGCATCTGCCCTCGAAGTTCAGGCCCTGACGTCCCAACGTCCCAATCGCGTCCTCTGGCAGGGAACAGATTCTGGCACGCCCAGTGGGACCTCTTCCTTATTCCACTCCATACTTCATGTGTCGTGTTTCGCGAACAAATCGCGATCTGTTATGGTTGCCTGTGGATTCGAGGTACTAAGATTTGGTATCTTGCTCCGTGCACAGAAAAGAAGAGCAATGGCCTCCAACTGCACCAACTGCAACAGCGACTCCCACTCCATCCTCGTTGGTGGAGTGTCCTCTGGGCCGCAAGCGGCCTCCATCATTGCCATGCCAGTGGAACAGGTGACTCAGGCCACCACTGGACTGTTCTTTGGGACCATGATCCCACCGGCAAGCTTCAACGTCCCACTGCCATCACAAGAAGCTAAGAAGAAGTCGGTCATTGATCGGCTCACGATTACTGCGGCCCCTCTCAACGGGTCTCCCAAACCAAGCGCCTCAGTCCTTAATAGATTGGACCGAAGCTCTAATGGGCCTGAGAAGAAGCCTGCGATACCAGAATGGGTTATCCCGAAGATGATACTCATTCCTGCTCCTGAAGTTGCCAAAGCGGCTTCCCCTAATAAGGAGTCGGTCTTTGCAAGACTCAACTCCCACCCCAAACAAAGTCATCAAAACTGCTCCTCCTGCACGAAAGTCTGCTTTTGATAGGTTGGTCGTCCCCACTCAACGGACATCAGTCTTCAAGATGCTGATACCAGCGGCACCTGAACAGAACAGGGGGCACGATGAAGCCACCTTATAGATGAACCAGTACCGTTTGCTCGACGTCGCCACTGGCGCCGAGTAAGGAAAGCTGGGGGCAGCTCTCCATCTGGACTGACTCCGCAGCTCCAATAGTGGAAGTTGATGCTGCTGTTCCAACTGGGAACAACTTTGAACTACTTAACAGGGTGCGCAGGAATTCGCCAACTGCTGTGCTAAAAAAGTCTCCTCCGCCTGTTGAAAAGATCATAAAAGAGAAACCGGGACAGCCCCCTCAACGGCTGTCCTCTAAAGTTTACAAGGTCTGACGTCAAGTCCAAGACTCGGTGACTGATCCAGATTACTCCCGCCGACAAAAAAAATAAAGGTTTGGCAAGAAAAAGACCACCCTGTCAAGCCACAGAAGGCGACAGTTACTTGGGTGCCCACTACAACGACCCTCTCAACTTTGACCGCCCATAAAAGGAGAAGGCCGGAGAAAATCCCTACGACCAATCTCAAAGGCACCGAACCTAAACGCCCCAAGTCTGGGGGCATGGTGGTCCATACTGTTTAGATGACATCTGGGAAAGAAGATAGCTGTATCTCTATGGGTCATCGACCGCTTACGCGATCCATGACAAAAGCCCAGCAACAACAACAAAAGCTCCAAGAGATGTTAACAGCTATGGCCGCACTCGCTGGGCCAAAAGCAAGCCCGGAGACATCCTCGGAGCAGCGTCATGAGCAGGAAACTGATGCCGAATTCCTTCGGAGAATGCTTGAAAAGAAGGACAAAGAAGCAGCGGAACAAACTGTCAACTAAAACGAATGGCGTTCTTATTTTAAGATATGGTCGGGATGATGTTACAGCCGGATCCTCCAGCTGAAGATCATCCGATTATCCTAGAAGACGACCGAGCGGAGATGTCAAACCTTCTTCCGGCTTGTTCAGCAGCCAAAGAGCAGACCATCTCAAAAGCCACGATCGATGATTACATCGCTCAGCAAATACGAACTCATCAAGCGAATGAAGCGGCTGGCCAAGTTTTCAGAACTGGACGGCCTTATCCGGGTTGGTACGATCAAATAAAGCACCCGCGAGGATACACGATTCCTAAATTCCATGTGTACAAGGGGACAGGCAACCCCCATCAGCGTGTTGCTCAGTTCAGGGCTCTC
Organism: Agapanthus africanus; assembly: GCA_030015575.1. Lineage (NCBI taxonomy): Eukaryota > Viridiplantae > Streptophyta > Magnoliopsida > Asparagales > Amaryllidaceae > Agapanthus > Agapanthus africanus. The sequence goes on along the minus strand of JASDDO010000024.1, from coordinate 886,022,774 downwards.
TGTGGCAATACTGGAGGTGACGATAAGCTGCTGCTTCGTCAATTCATTGGCAGCTTGGCAGAGAGAGCGTTCGAATGGTATTCCGAGCTTCCTAACGACTCCGTCAAGACATTCACAGAGATGGAGCTGTTGTTCACTCAGCGTTTTGCAAGCGACAGCGAATGCACCCCAATCACAGCGTTGATTAACGCCAGGGTGAAGCCAGGCGAAACATGGGTCCAATACGCGATACGGTGGCGGAATCTATGGTCGAAGTGCGAACAGCGCATAGAAGAGGCTCCTGCGGTAGGCATGTTTGTAGGAACCCTCGATCCGCAGGCGACCATATCCTAATTCATGATGTTCTTCAAGCCAACCACCTTCCAGGCCTTGATTGACAAGCTGGCCCAAATGGACCAGATGGGCCATAGGCCTTCCTCTTCGAAGACGGAGCCTCGGAATGAAAGGGCCAAAGGGAAAGCGACCTTTGTCGCCAACGCTCAACAATAACCGAATGGCCCATGACCGGTTGTTCGCCAAACCAACAAGCGGCAATCCCTCGATGAGAAGTTGAGACATCCTTGCTCGTTTCCCCGGGATAAAACAAGGAGACTATTCGAACTAGCAGTGCGTAACGAGCTCATCACTCTACCGGAGCCGAGACACCCATTACAACCGAACGATGTCAATGATCCCAATTACTGCCCCTACCACCGAGTATTGGGCCATCCGATCGAAGACTGCTACGTCTTCAAAAATTGGGTTGAAGACCAGTATCAACAGGGCAAGTTCGCGCTGTCCAAAAACTGGAAGGTAAATCCGCCACAACAGCACACCCCTAAAAGGGTGGACACGCCGAGGGCATCATGCTCTTTTATAGAGGAATCTCCATGGGAAGTCATTCTTTTGGAAAAAACTAAAAGAATGCTGAAAGATCTTCAAACATGTCCGGCGATCAGGTGGAAAAGCCCGCTAGAGCCGGAAATCATTGAGGGGATGCTGAAACCACGCCCAACGTTAGGAGTTAATATTGATGGTAGACAAAATACTCAGTCCCAGACGTCAAAGTATTCGAAGAAAAAGAAGAAGATCAAAAAGCCAGCGCAGTTTGATAACAAGCGCACGGATCTGCAAAAGCATATTGACGCGCTGGAGGAATATAACCAGAAGGCGCGGACTCCGGTCACACTCCAAGAATTTCTCAACAATATCGTTGAGAGCGGAGATAACGACAATAACGATGGGGATGACTCGTCAAAAGAATCTGAGGACTATGTGGCAAGTTGCCACATGATCTCTCATTCGGCGTTAACTAACGAAGAAGCTCACTCGGCGATAGAAGACAGCATAAAAGAGCTGGGGGCAGGATCGAGGCTAAAACCCTTACAACCGTCTGACGAGATGATCGACTTGCTACTGAACGAAGCCCGTTAGAAAAGCAAAGCCAATCGAGAGCGTGAACTGGCTATATTCGAAAAAGCCAAACGCTGACCACTGAATGAAAAGGTCAAGGCACCCCAACCGGATTAAAGCATCCCTATCGCCAGCAAAAGCAAGCTTAAAGTAATGAAACGATTCGCTAGAGCCCTGTCAATAGGAATGAATTTGCCCTCTTTCAGAGGAAATTCTCCTGGCAGTATACATCTTGATGAAGCGGACATACATCCTAACTTCTGCTTATACCATCAGAGGATTGTACACCCAACCGAGGAGTGCATAGCCTTTAAAAACTGGTAGCAGGGATATGTTGCCCACCGACAACACATTCAACGAGTGAAGCACAAGGCTCGTCGGGAACAGAAAAGCACGACAGATGAGCGCAAAAGAGCTGCTAGCTACTGTCACATAATTGACACCAAGGGATCGCAAGTTCACTTTTGGAAGCGACTCTGATGAAGAAATCTCCTTCAGCCCTATCTTCAAGGAATCCACCTCCGACACAAAAAATGCGAAGATTTGCGAGAAAAACTAGCTGCGTAATCGTACGTTTCCCGAAAAATCTCGGACTTAAGTACAATTGACCAAAACGTCGTTAAACTAATACAAACCCGCGGCGTCCCCAGGCTGACGTGGTGTAAAAAAAAGGGTACGTCCGCAAGCGAGATGGGCACGGATGAAAACCCTAAAGGGCTCCGTGAGTAAGAACAGCAGGACTACCGGCAAGTTTGTGAAAACCCGAAAGGGCGCAATCTTATTAAAAGACACTTGCAAGGTCCTCTCAACCTTGTGAAGAGAAAATACCTGCGTGAGATCCTTACGACTCACAAGGGAGCAACACACTTAGGGATCCCCACGATTCCTAAGGAGAAATCGCACTTACGAGATCCTCATAACTCATAAGGAGAATTCCCCTTTGAGACCCTCACGGCTCATAGGATTCAAAAGCCTTAAACTACAGGGATCTGAACCTGTTCTTAAGCCATCATAATCTCCATTGCTGCCCTACAAGCGGTTCAATATTGACCCTTGTATACAATCCAGGGGCATGAATAAACCTTTCCCTAACAAAGTCCCATCAGCGACTAGGGATATGCTCATATGGCGAAAGACACTTGTAAGTTCTCTCGACTTATAAGGATAAAATACTCTTGTAAGATCCTTACGACTTATAAGAGAACACACACTTAGGAATCCTCATGATTCCTAAGGAGAAAACGCACCTACGAGATCCTCATGACTCGTAGGGAGAAATACCTTTATGAGACCCTTACGGCTCATGAAGTCAAAAAGCCTTAGTCAACAGGATCCTAACCCTGTTTGCTAAGCCCCCTTTGTTCGAACCGACAAAGGCAAATGATGATTCTCTCCTGGCAATGTCCTAGTGGCAGCGATGTTTATGCCTAAATCGGTATCAGATTCCAAATCCCTTACTCGCGGCAAAAGGTCAGCGAACCATAAATGCATATGAAATAGCCAAAATGATGGGGCAACTTGCAACGAAATCAGCAAGTAAAAATATATGCATACAAAATAGCCGAAATGGTTGGGCAACTCGCAATAAAAAGCAGCGAGTAAATAAAACAAATAGCCGAAATGATTGGACACCGCGAAAAATAGCCGAAATGATTGAGCAATCGCGATGTTCGCGATATAAAAAGCTGAAATGATAGAGCATCGCGGAAAGAATAAAAAAAATGAAAGAATGAAACTTTTTGCCCTGCAGGTGAGGTCACATTGACCCCTGTATACAATCCATGGGTACAGAGAATAAGGGAACCATATCGTCCCACCAGGCTTCGTCGAAGCGAAGCCAAATCTCGTCGGTTCATAAACAACCTAGAGACAATCTCGACATTCGTCGCAATATTGCAGACACAATGTCAACAAACAAAGTGAAGGAAGATCCCTAGCTTCAGGGTCTCGACGTCAACATCGACAATATAGAGATCAACACCGGTGTTCTTCCTCCCTCCAATCGGATGCAGACGCAACATCAACAAACGGAGCCACGACAAAGTCCCTAGTTCCAAATCTCGACGGTTCACAGACAGCCTAAAGACTACCCCGGAACCATGGCAAAGCCCCCTAGTTCCAAATCTCGACGGTTCACAAACAGCCTAAAGATCACCAATGGCGCTTCTCCTCACTTCAGCAGGACACAGATGCGACACCGCCAATCAGAGCCGTGGCAAAGTCCCCCATTCTGAGACTTTACGGTTCACAGACAACCTAGAGTCAACCAGTGACCTCCCTGCCAGATCAACACTCCGTCTCAGAAACAAGTCAACCAACTCCGAGGAAATCAGTGTCCTTGGCAATACCTCGATTCAGGGAAATCAGTGTCCTTGACGAGAGCATCTCGATTCGCATCGAACTGCAGAGAAATCAGCGTCTTTGCAGGAATACCTCGATTCGTCTCAACTCCGAAGAAATCAGTGTCCTTGGCAATACCCAATACAGGGAAATCGGTGTCCTTGACGAGAGCATCTTGATTCGCGTCGACCTGCAGAGAAATCAGCGTCTTTGCAGGAATACCTCGATTCGTCTCAACTCCGAGGAAATCAGTGTCCTTGGCTCAACATCTCGATTCAGGAAAATCGGTGTCCTTGACGAGAGCATCTCGATTCACGTCGACCCGCAAAGAAATCGGCGTCTTTACAGGAATACCTCAATTAGTCTCAACTCCGAGGAAATCAGTGTCCTTGGCAATACCTCGATTCAAGGAAATCGGTGTCCTTGACGAGAGCGTCTCGATTCACGTCGACCCGCAGAGAAATCAACGTCTTTGCAGGAATACCTCGATTCGTTTCAACTATGAAGAAATCAATGTCCTTGTCTCAACATCTCGATTTAGGGAAATCAGTGTCCTTGACGAGAGCATCTCGATTCGCGTCGACCCGCAGAGAAATCAGCGTCTTTGCAGGAATACCTCGATTTGTCTCAACTCCAAGAAAATCAGTATCCTTGGCTCAACATCTCGATTCAGGGAAATCAGTGTCCTTGACGAGAGCATCTCGATTCGCGTCGACCCGCAGAGAAATCGGCGTCTTTGCAATAATACCTCGATTAGTCTCAACTCCGAGAAAATCAGTGTCCTTGGCAATATCTCGATTCAGGGAAATCGGTGTCCTTGACGAGAGCATCTCGATTCACGTCGACCCACGAAGAAATCAACGTCTTTACAGGAATACCTCGATTCGTCTCAACTCCGAGGAAATCAGTGTCCTTGGCTCAACATCTCGATTCAGGGAAATCAGTGTCCTTGACGAGAGCATCTCGATTCACATCGACCCGCAGAGAAATCAGCGTCTTTGCAGGAATATCTCGATTCGTCTCAACGCCAGGGAAATCAATGTCGTTGGCTCAACATCTCGATTCAGGGAAATTAGCATCCTTGACGAGAGCATTTCGATTCGTGTCGACCCGCAAGGAAATCAGTGTCTTTGCAGGAATCTCTCGATTCGTCTCAACCCCCAGGGAAATCAGCGTCCTTGGCAAATACCTCGATTCAGGGAAATCAGCGTCCTTGACGAGAACATCTCGATTCGCGCCGACCCGTGTAGAAATCAGTGTCTCTGCAGGAATATATAACGTCAGCCAAATTGAGCCACGGCAGAGTCCCTAGTTCCAAGTCTCGATGGCCACATCTACAGCCTGGAGAACGCCAACAGCGTTCCTCCTCATTCTACCAGGATTCAGACGCGACAATCAACCTTGGAGCCATGGCAAAGTCCCTGTTCCAAACTTCGACGGTTCACAGACAACCGAGAGAGCAAATCTTGGTCCCGTAGAACACGGCTAATGTCAATCCTGACCCCGTGGGAATGTCCAGAGTACCTCTTGGTCCCATAGAACACGGCTAATGTCAATCCTGACCCCTTAGGAAACGTCCAGAGCACCTCCTGGTCCCGTAGAACACGGCTAATGTCAATCCTGACCCCGTGGAAAACGTCTAAAGCAACTCCTGACTCCGTGAAATGCGGATAAGGTCAACCCCTGACTCCGTGAAATGCGGATAAAGTCAACCCCTTCCTCCGTGAAATGCGGATAAAGTCAAGTCAAGAACCCCTGACTCCGTGAAATGCGGATAAAGTCAACCCGTGACTCCATGAAATGCAGATAAAGTCAACCCTTGACTTCCCCGTCAAAGCAATTCTTTGATTCGGGAGCAAGTCAACTCATCAATCACTTACGGGTCCTATCGACTTGTAAGGAAGAAAATTCTCTTCTGAGATCCTTACGACTCTCAAGAGAAAACACACCTAGGAATCCTCACGATTTCTAAGGAGAAAATTACACTTACGAGATCCTCACGACTCGTAAGAAGAAATACCTTTATGAGACCCTCACGGCTTATAAAGTTGAAAAGTCTTAGGTGGCAGATCCTAACCCTGTCTCCCAAGCCATCGTTGCCTCGCAGATAGGTCAAGGTAGATTTTCTACAGGCCACACTCTCCGACAAGAAAGGAAACAATCAGTTACGAGTCCTCTCGACTCGTAAGCAAGAAAAAATCTCTTGTGAGATCCTTAAAACTCTCAAGAGAAAATACACTTAGAAATCCTCACGATTCCTAAAGAGAAAATTACACTTACGAGATTCTCACGACTCGTAAGGAGAAATACCTTTATGAGACCCTCACGGCTCATAAAGTTGGAAAGCCTTAGGAGGCAAATCTGAACCTGACTCCTAAGTCATCGCTGTCCTACAAGGAGATCAAAATAGATCATCCACAAAATTCATTTAGTAAAAGGGACACAACACCATGAAGCAAAATATGTCTTTTATTCATGAATCAAAATGAATACAAAGTACAATTTATGAAAGAATCGAAAAATACTCTCATTCAGGAGTATGTACAAAAGAAGAATAAAAAGAAAAATATACAATTCTTCAAGCCGACGGACGATTTAATAGATTTTCCAGTTCATCCTTTTTCCGCTGGGCCTCGGCTTCATGATTCATTGTCACTAAGAGACGGGCCTCCGCTTGAGACTGTTGGGCCTGGTACAAGGCAAGCCGACTTTCAAGCTCCTTTTCGGTAACTTTATGAGCTTCGACCATTTCGCGAGTAAAAATGACGATTTTATCAATGGCTACCACCTCCCTAATAGCTTCTTGAAGCACCCGCCAAAGTTCATACACCCGAGTGGTCTTGGCCGTAAGTTCAGCTTGAAGTTCCCCCAGCACATTGGAAGTCAACTCCGTTTCCGAAAACTTTCGATTGAACCTCTTCTCACAAAATTGTAGATTTGCGGCGCACCGTTCAGTCAACCCCCGCAAGCTAGTCTTTGTAGCTACGACCTCTGAGGGAAGGCGTGTGCACTTGAGATCATGCAAACAGACTTCCACTCGACGCCAGTCCTCGATCCAAAACACGCACAAGCTATTTTCTCTTTCTGGCAACAAGGAAAGTTTTCGTGTTCGTACTTAAAGAAAATTCCCAGGGGTCAAGTATGAAGCTCGTGTACACAGGTGGGATGCACGTACGAATACACATCAAGCATAAAAAGCCAACAGAGAACATTCAACGATTAATGATAAGAGAAAATGCATTGATATTACTCTAAAGGAAAGAGATCACCAAACAAGGGATCAGAAATACAAGGGTTAACAAAGCAAAACACAAAATTTTCCAGCTCCCTCTCCGCCTTCTCCAGCACGTCAAAAAGACGGTTTTCGCGAGGAGTCGCTCCCCATCAATTGGCGCCGTGCTCATCAGCAAAAATGGACATGACGGCCCGTCGGGCCGTTATATGACTCAGTATATGAACTGAATGATCCTTCAGAGCTTGAGTGATTAGACAAGCCTCGTGAAAGCACTCGAGCTTGTCCTCCGCCGCATCAAGGATCGCCGAAGTCATCTCCGCCGGATGAGTGGGTATATCAGCAAGCACAGACAGAAAGATCATCCGGAGCCAAATGGAGCCATGGGAAGAGGAGAGCCCCGACGAGTCAGAAGCTCATACATCACCACGTCACATTGAACGTCGGTAAGGAAGGGATCTGCTAGCCGCGCAGCGAAGCAAGGGATTATCTCCTCAATGAGCACCTCCCATGGTTGCCGACAAGCGTAGGGACGATTGCAAGCCATAGCAATTGATCAGTTTCTCAAAGATGATCACCTTAAGGTATAAATGGGTTTCTTTGTGAGAAAAGGAAGAAAGGTATGGTTTCATATTATAAAGGGGAGCATTTAATGCTATGCACAAAAAATGTTGTGCATGGTGGAACTATTCTCAAAACTCGGAAAAAAGGGAAGAGCGTTGGAAATGAAAAGCAATGACACATTGAAATCAGATCAGGGAAATGAAACGTCCCCATCAAGCAGAGCGCCGCATGCGCAACACGTGAGCACAAGCCTTGACTGGAAGATAAAGCGACACTGCACATACATGACAGAGAACTGAGCTCTGAGGAAGAGAATTAAATTCTCAAAGGAAAATGAATAAGGAAGAAGGTGAAAGAGTGGAGGCACTTTTGAAGAGACCCCTGCATTTATAGAATGTGATGGGAAACGGTTCGTCTACCCCCTTCCCTAGACAGATCCAACGGCTACAAAAATTACAGCATTGCACTCACGTGCAAACACATGAGAACAACGTTGTGGGGGCATTTGTTCCTTCATAAAATACAAAGAAAAACCCCAATGGGGCATCACGTGCGCACACGTGATCGGGGTCACATGCCGACACGTGATGGCTTCTTGAGGGCTCTGAAATGATAAGAATTGAATCTTAATCAAATGGGGTCACGTGCCTACACATGATAGGCCTTTAAGCCCACTGAAGTATAATAAAACAGCAAGAAAAACCCCAATGGGGTATCACGTGCCCACACGTGACCAAGGGTCATGTGCTGACACGTGAGAAGTTCCTGAGTTCTTTAAAAATAACAGATTAAATTCTGGTTAATTGCTTAATCAGTGGGTCACGTGCCATCACGTGATACGGTCTTAGAACTCTCTGAGTTAATGGAAGGAAAACCCTAAATGGGGCATCACGTGCCCACACGTGACCGGGGGTTACGTGCCAACATGTGATGGGTTCCTAAGCTCTCAGAACTAATAGAATTAAATTCTAATTAAATGGTCAATCGGTGGGGTCACGTGCCAACATGTGACAGGCACTTAAACCTGCTGAACTAATAGAATTAAATTCTAATTAAGGGAAATCAAAAACCCTAATATTCCCTAGATCTTTCCAAACAAAAAGATTGCGCTCTGTAAAGCGGAGCACCGTTGGATTAAAATCCCAATGGTGATTAAAAATCATCAATTTATAGAAAGATTCTATATAAGGAAAGATTTCCCTAAAATTTGCCAGGAATAACAGATAAAATATTTTTTGGATTAAAAATCCAATGGTGAATAAAATTCCTTAGGTGATGAGTGATCTAAAAGATTATGTTGGTTACAAAATCAACCAAAATCTTTCAATGAAAGATTGACTAAACAAACTGATTTTTTTCCTTCTCCTTTAAATAGGAGCCAAGAAGAAAAGAAGAAAAAAAGGGAGAGACACAACAACAGAGAGAAAAAAGAAGAGAATTTAATTCTTCAGAGAGAAAAGAAGATCTCTTCAGGAAAAAAAGAAGAAACCCTAGGTAAGAGAGAGAAAGAGATCATTCTATAAGCTCCCATAACCCTATAAGAGAATTTAATTCTTAAGCTAAGAGTTTAACTCTTCTGAATAAGAACTTAGTTCTTCCTCTGGTTGAAGATCTGTAGAAGCAGATCTCCCCATAAGTTGAGAATTTAATTCTCATCGGGAAGATTCAGCCACGTGAGAATTTAAAAAGATCAGTACCCAACCTGATCGCGTGTGTCCACGTGACTCCCCTCCTCAGTGATCAAAAGAGAATGAATGAAATTGGGTCATGCGCTCCCACGTGACCCTTGAATAAACTCCTCAAAAGAAGAAGGGAAGAACAGATTTTGGGCGTCTCACGTGTTCCCATATGACCCCTAACGATTATCAAACAAAGAGGATTCTACCCAAGGGCAATGCCCACCTAAAGGATGTCTTACGTGCTCCCACGTGACCCCTGACAAGCACTATTTTAAAGATGGGGTAAAACTGAAAGATTAAATATCCAACGCATGGGCGCCCTCACGTGTCCCTACGTGACCCCTAACAAATCCTGTTAATATCCAGTGCATGGGTATCCATCACGTGCCCACACGTGATGGCCATGAAGACTAAAAGTGTTTAACACTTATTTGAATATTCTGAGAATAAAATAAAGGAAGCGCTTCTTTTTTAGTGTTTAACACTATTTTGTGCGCTGCATCCGTAGTGTTTAACACTATTCTGAGCGCATCACGTGGGAGCGCGTGATAGCTGAGTTTACTCTAGTATTTAACACTATATCCAAGCCAATCTTAGCTTGAACTAGCCAAGTTTTCCATAGGCAGTACCCCTTTCTTTTGACTGAACCTCAAACAAACTTTTTCCTTCCAAAATTGGTCATTTCATATGACATTCAAAATAATTCCAAGAGCCCCTTTCAATTAACTTTGGTTCAAGAGTACATCTCTTCACACCTCTGATACATGTCGTTGTAATTCTTCAATGTCTTCAGAGAGGTGATAGGTCCCGATGACCAATAACTATCTGGTGCACTTCCAAACCCATGTTTGCATCTGAACTTGGACCGTAATGTCCTTAAACTAAACAATAGAGCCTAAATTCTCTTTTGTTGGATCTAAATGATCCTGTTAAGTAGATCTTAGTCTAAAATTAGGCTAACGTGTCCTTGACAAACATTTAAGTTGATCTTAATTTAAAACGAGATTAACGATTCTTAAATCAATCAAATTATAGATCCTCCAACCAATATTGGTTCAAGGGTACATCTCTTCACTCCTTTAATATTTGTCGTTGTAATCCTTCAATATTTTCAGAGAGGTGACAGGTCCCGATAACCAAACATACTATGGACTGTGGGGTCCTTAAACTCATGGACTATGATGTCCTTAACCTTGGACTGTGGGGTCCTTAAGCCTATGGACTATGATGTCCTTAACCTTGGACCGCAATGTCCCTAAACTAAACAATAACGCCCAAATGCTCTTTTGTTGGATCTAAATGATCCTGTTAAGTAGATCTTAGTCTAAAATTATACTAACATATCCTTAACAAATAGTTAAGTTGATCTTAGTCTAAAATTAGACTAACGTATCCTTAACAAACGTTTAAGTTGATCTTAGTCTCTAATGAGATTAACGATCCTTAAACCCACACCCAAACCCAAATCTAAGAAGCTACGGATTTAGACTAATCCACGCCCTACGAGCGACAACATAAATTAGTCTCCGTATACAATCCACGGGCAACCAAGAACAAAACAAACACCCACGACATGAAGTGACCATCTGGAGAAGAAGAAAGTGGTTACCGCGATGCGGTAGCGTAATTAATTGCAGAGGCTTGCTCCTGCAGGGAAGAGCGTCCCCACAATCAAAAACCCTCAAATGAGATAGAATCTGACGAAGTCTGCTACATCGGCCGCATCCGTTTAAACCTTCGATACGTGGTGCCATAAATCAACTTTGCATCTTCGGAGAGATGGATGGATAACACCAAATAGCATCTGCCCTCGAAGTTCAGGCTCTGACGTCCCAACGTCCCGGTCGCGTCCTCCGGCGGGGAACACCCGCGTGGACTTCGTACGATAAGGGAGAGTGTGGCTTCACCGACATCTGCAAGTGAGGATCGACGTGAGTAGATGTATATCTACGGGGAAAATCAGGTGGATTGCGTATAGCACCCCCGCAACCGTAGCTTAGGGTTGTTATATAATTTATTTATATGTTGACGTAAGTTTTGGTTACTTAGCGAGTTGAATCCTAGGAGACTATAGGATAGAATAAGCGTAGTTGTAGGATATATCCTTAGCTTTATTACCTTAGTTGTGAACTTTAGGTTATATGTTGTTACACATACACGCGCGCACACACACACATTTGGTATATAGATGCGTGTATATGCGTATGTGTGTGTGTGTGTGTTTGATTATACACACACACACACACACGTGAGATGAGGATATGATATGTTATATGGATATGAGTCGATATGATCAGACTTGATGTCGTAAGGTAATAATATTTGATCGAGCGAGACCTCGTATATGAGATGATATTTTAAAGGATCGTTGGACGATATATACAATACATGCGATAGCTTGTGATTTGATGAATTATAGATTGTACGAGACCTTAGATCCGTACCCCTGATTATGATATTGTACGACGATTGATACCGTATGAACTATATGATATGATATATATGATATTTGACCCGTACCCTCGATTTTGAAGATGCCGTACGATGGATTTTACCATAAGAAGTATATATGATGTTTGATCCACACTCTTTAACTCGAGAATGCCGTACGATAGATTATACCGTACGTGACGCTATGAGGCTGGATTGCCGACTATTAGATTTATCGACTCGGATATGCTATAGACTTTCTTATCACTTTCAGTTCATAGTTTAGTCTTTTAGTTGCTTTTAAAGTTTACTTTCTGCTATGCTCATAATATTCTCATTGCATTGTAGATATATATATGCGCCTTCATCAGCTGTTACGATCTCATCTGCTAGGACACATGCACCATTACCGATGATGCGTATGTTGCACGTACACTTACTGGACGGCTCACACACATCATCATCGATAATTGCCATGTCACGTACACCATAGAAAACATTACTTTACTTGTATAACCTGATAGCATGTAGCTAATTACATTGTTGGTATACATGATTTCACATGCTAGCTTAAGATATTGCATTTCGTACTTAGATGTCGCTTGCATCCATATATTCGTACTGGTATGCACTGTTGAGGGGCTTTATGCTGATATTCATTGTTTTCTCATTAGGTCATGATTAAGAGTTTTCAGTTATTATGAGATTTCTGGATTTGGGGAAAACCGCAAAAGAATTTATAAACTTATTATCATTTTAAAATAAAAAGTGCGGTTTTCTCGTGATATGATTTGTGTGGCGTCCACTATGAGATTTCTCGGTTCTTGAGCCACGTATGTACATATACCCGATTCAAAGAGAGAGACGCCGTCTGCGGGTACATGGTGGACCCGGTAAGGTACCCGGGGAAAGAGGGCCGTATAGATAGATGTTGAGCCCGGCAAGGGAGCGCTACCTACCGGTTATTATTGATCCGGCGATCATCCGGAGGATACCGACCGGACTCGTGTGATTTTGATAGATTTGAGGCCCGATCTGAGGATGCGGCGCCCGACATATATAAGGATACTGTTTTCACAGATGGACACGACTTCCTTAATGTTTTCGAGTGTCGATGCTGGGCATTCAGGTTTTATCTTGATTTAGTGTCGCTGCTGGGCACACATTCATTGATGCATTTACATCCATGCATATATTTTAGATATGTCTGTTACCACATATGACTCTGACGCGAGTACCTTAGTTTGAACTTATGCTTATGCCGTTATCCTTGTTATTACTCGACGTCATTATATTACTATTGTACTATAATGTATGACCTAGGAGATAGTCATACATTTGGTTTCTACTCGGTGATGTCTTCTTCTCACGAGTTGGCAACTCATCCCCGTTGTACCACAGTTTCTTGCAGGTTTAGCCATACAGATTCCATAGCGGCTTCGCTGGCACACCATTTCCTTCCAGGTGATTGCTTTGATAGGTGGGATACTTTTGTATCGTGACCACCAGTATATAATTGTATATTTCATTCTGTTGTATCTAGTTAAAAGCTCCATCAAGCAGACTATACATATTTAGTAGACTTAGAAACCATTATTGTATTTTCTTTCGGCCTTAGAGTCATGCTCATGTATGTATTATTGTTTTCTGGTTTTCTTGATGATGCATGTTTTCTTTACTTTCTTTCAAAGTTTTGATCCTCGCCTTCGGCGTTGTATATTTGCATTACTTGTGTGGTTGTTTCTGCCAATTGGCGAAGAGCTCGCTCCCGTTTGGGGATGCCTTATATTATATTGGTTGTACCGTTTTCGAGTTAAGTTATATAAACGAGGTGCTGCCCAAATTTTAAATGACGAAAATGTTTTCAAGTTAGATACAAACATTATGTTTTCATATACTACTATCTATGTTTTAAAGAAAGAACTTGATTTCATTATACCATTCTTTCAAAACTGCGCCTTCATTATTTTCCCTATAAGGTTTAGATTTCTGGTCTTTTGGCTTGCTTGAATTAGGTGGGGTCCAATAGAATTCACATGATTCAAGTGCTAGTTACGTGCCTTTTTCGGGTCGTGACAAAGTTAGTATCAGAGCGTTATGTTTAACCTTGGTTCAATTTTAGGTTTGACTATGCGGAGTCTAGGACGTATGTATATTCGGTACCTAGGCTTGACCTTACGGAACTTAGACTTAGCTGAGGGGGTATTAAACCCGAACTTTCGTCGCGTAGGTTGACCTTGGTTGATGGAGTAGGTGACTTAAGTAGAGTGACGTACCGTGTGTATATTCCGCGGCATACTTACGATACGCTACTCCGCTTAAAAAGCCTTATGATGTACATTTTTAGGCACTATAATTTTTATTCGTTCCTATGATCTATGCTCATCAATATCGGATTGTAGTTTTCGTTACCATGGTTACACGAGCAGATAGAGCTACAGCTAGAGATGCGGTCAGCACGAGCTCGTCGTGGATGAGGACTGACCAGGACGTATTTTGGTTACATACGAACGCATTGATTTATTGTGTTGTTAAGATTTTTCGTTGACGCGAGCGTTCGAGATCTACACAAGATGATCGGGCCATTGCTAGAGGCCAGCTAGATTGCGAAGATTATTAAGGTACCGTCAACTCCATATGATTAAGACGTTGTCTACCGTGCAAGCAGACGAGCCAGCTATTGCTGAGTTTGATAAGTATTACTCCAGATCCTTGAAGCTAATGCAGCAGGAGTTTACACACGGAGATGTGATAGAAGATCGCTAGTCACCCCTGGATGAATGACTAGAACATGTTTTTCGTTTGGGTACTCCGATGCAAGATCATCAGATTGACTAATTTCAGCTAGAAGAAGACCTCACACAGGCGTGTTGTGAGTCGATCGAGACAGGACGAGTGTAAGCGCATCACTCCAATGATTTGGACGAGTTCCCGAGAATGTAATTGGCCAGATGCCTACTACAGGATATTTGAGATGCCGAGTTCGTAGCTTCGGAAAAGAGACTCTAGATATGAGTGCAACCGTTTGGAGCGCCGTCCATACAGCTACGAAAGGATGATTCCAAATTGGTCCATACCAAAGGGAAGCAGAGTAAGAGGTTCGTACGAGATCTTTACGAGATGGCATTCCACTCCGTTGACATCAGAGACTGGATGCCTATGCAGAGGCGTTGAATGCAGCCATAATTCCAGAGAAAAGTCATGAAGAGAATGCAGCTGTTCCGGAAAAAGAAACGGATTAAGTAAAGAATGCCAACTTCTGAACAGTCTTGCAAAGATGAGAATTAGGAAAGAGACCCCAACAGGATCTTTCTGGAATACTACACGAGAAGACTTGGATCCAGGATCGGTCATATCACGTGGACTCAGTGGGCCAGAGATTGCCATCATTGACGAGATACGTTATGAGTGACCATGTTAATTGGTCAGAAGATCTTCAAAAAAGCGCCAGAACGGGATTGTTTCAGTCATTACTCTAAGTCGGGTTGTCGAGCCGAGGAGGCATATAACTGGTAATCCGCAGAGAGAGATGAGAACCTAAAGGTAGAAGGCGCCAGACCATGAACAGGAAGCAAGTAGATATCTTGCTCTGCCAGTCTTGAATGCACCGGCACATTTCGACATTGAAGGAGGGACACCTCGACGGCAGTAATCGTGAATTGCGCAGTGATGATTCGGATATCACGCTTTCATTGTTTTCATTCCGGTATTTTGATGATTTATTTTATGATTGATATTTCCTATATGCACCACAGTTGCACTTGATTTGTATTCTCATGTATCAGTTGTACTGATTTTCGTTTTGTGCATATCCATTGCACTTGATTTCGATTTTACGAATTCTGAGACATTTGATTCTGATTTCATGCATACGATATGCACACGATTTTGACGTATGCATTCGGTGTAGTTTACACACGCTTTTAGTATTTTATATGGTTTTGTTCTCACAGATGCACATGTTCATGAGTTTATATACCGCGGTATACTTGATTTGATTTGGTGTATGTCGTATACTGTGATTTTGACTTTGATATTCGGTAGTTTTTTTCGTGCACCTCGTGCACATGATTTATGTTTTCGTGCACCTTGTGCACCTGATTGAGATTTTGCGCACACTTGGCGCACTTGATGTGATTTTGTGCACACCATATGCACTTAATCGATGATTCTTCGTACATATCAGATGCACCTGATATTGTTGTCGTGCAAATCCGTTGCACTTGACAGATATTTTTGTGCATACACATTGTACTTGGTTTTGTTTCTGTGTACATTCTTGGCACCTGTATTTGATTTCGATTCCGTACGCACCAGACGCACGTGGTATTCTTAGTATACATTTCCTGAGATTGATTCGTCTCGCGCATCATATTTTTACGGTATATACTATACGGTTTAGTAACCGAGCAGGACTGGTGTGAGGACAGTACTTGAGTATTTTTGCATGCATCCCTATTTATTGAAGGGATTTTCAAAAAGAGCTATAGTCCCAATATTTTCCTACGTGTCCATGATGACACGAAAACCGTACTAAGAATACTCTTCTGAATCAGTTTCAAAAAGGCGAGACGAATATGTTAAATAAAAGATATGAAGATATATATGTATAGCTATTTTTCTTATAAAGGAACGTCCGCTACTTGTGCCGTGATTTGCGTATCGCACGGCGATTTGAAAAAAGTTTTGCATGCATTTCTATTCGAATATTTGACGATTTCACAACGATGCGTACTATATACATGTTATCGTTTTGAGTATATCATGTTGGTCTTCGTATTAGATTTTGATATTGTATTTTCACCATAACTCCGATGATTGTGTAATTCTTGACAGAGTTTTGATTTTGAGTTTTACACTCGTTTTCATGCGCATGCATTGCGCTATGATATATTTTATGTATTTATGATTTTGGAACCCCGACGACTTGATAGTTTTGCTGAAATGTTTTAAATAATTGGGGGGTTTAAATTTAAATTCTGGGACCGAATTTATTTAAGGAGGGAAAATTATAACATTTCAGAAAATAAAATATTATTTTGAAAATTTAAATAATTAAAATAATAAATATTATGAATATTTTAAAAGTATGGAGTTTGGTTGTAAATGAAATGGTATAATTATATACCGATAGTTGGAAAAATATTTGGAAATTTATATCAAATATTGATTTTTAAGGAATTTATGTGATTTAGATATTTTATAAATGTTTATAAAATTAATTATATACAAATTTATTGCTAAACTTGATTAATACTTACTAATTATGCATTAATCATGTTTATATGCATGTCACGCAACCTAACATGTTTCATACACTAGTTATATTTTTGAAATGAACCATGGCTTATGTTGGTTTTCATTTTTGGGCTATTTTGGTTTTTAAAAAAATAAAAAGGGAAAAAGAAATGGAGAAGATATTTTGTGGCATGGAGATAATGGGGTATGGGCATATAGAGAGAGGGGGGTTCATTTTCATCCATGGTTTATTCTTGATCATTCTACATCTCCTTCTCCTCATTCTTCCTCTCTCTCACCTCCTCTACCTTCCCATGGCTAACCTCAAAACACCACATTCTCTTCATAAAAAATGATCCCAAGCCCTTTACAAACATCTTGGACCAAGAAAGTTGAGGTTTTGAAGACTTTGAGCAATACAAGAAAATTCTTGAGTTGCCAAATGAGGCATTTCCTACACCCTTAGTTTAATAATTGAGTTTCGTTAACTTCTATAATAGTTTAGAGTTGATTTAGTGAGATTTAGTGATCTTGGAATTTTCCAAGATGAGGTTAGGAGGATGTTATGGCTTGTGAAGGTGTTATTGAGGTTTAGCTGAGGTTTTAAACCCCTGTGTGTTGGTTTTATGGATCATACTCGAAGTAAAACCCAAGACCCTAAACTGAAATTTGTTCCAATGTCGGTTTTCTTGGATTTGTGATGCCTACAGGGAATCTGGAGCAAACTGGGATCTTTAAGAGATAATCAAACAACCCCAGAGACCTAGTTAGACCAATAGAAGACCACCACCAGAAGACGAGACCTAAATCCCTTAGTTTGGCCGGCGGCACCGGATATTTTTGCTTTCTCGCCGGTTTTGTGGTGGGCACCGGTGTTAGGGTTTGGTCTGTAGCTCACATACCTATTAACCTATCCATGTATTGTTTATTTAAACTCAAATTACCTGAGGCAAAATTTGGAGCTATATTCCTAAGTTGTTGTTTTATGTTTTGTGGTTTTTAATAACTTGTGTTTTGGATATTTGTGTTTTATCTCGATCGATTGATATTTGTACGTCAACATCGAGAGTGGTTTGGCTATTCTTGCATGTGTATACCATAGGTTCTAACCTATGTGTGTTTCATCTGCCGCTTTGGTTTTCATGTTTGATTCGTGTTTACGATATAGCTATTGAAAACTGTAAGTACCCAGCATGGAATTCGTACGATAAGGAAGAGCGTGGCGTCACCGACTTCGGCAAGCGAGGATCAAGATGAGTAGATGTATATCTACGGGGGAAGTCGGGTGCGTGGCGTCACCGACTTCGGCAAGCGAGGATCAAGATGAGTAGATGTATATCTACGGGGGAAGTCGGGTGGATGGCGTATAGCACCCCCGCAACCATAGCTCAGGGTTGTTATATAATTTATTTATATGTTGACGTGAGTTTTGATTACTTAGCGAGTAGAATCCTAGGAGACAATAGGATATATTAAGAGTAGTTGTAGGAAGATATTTCCTTAGCCTTATTACCTTAGTTGTGAATCTTAGGTTATATGTTGTTGCACACACGCACACACGCACACACATACACTTGGTATATAGATGTGTGTATATGCGTGTGTGTGTGTGTATGTGTTTGATTATATATATACATATATATATATATATACATATACATGTGAGATGGGGATATGATATTTATATGGATATGAGTCGATATGATCGAACTTGATGTCGTAAGGTAATGATATTTGATCGAGCGAGACCTCGTATATGAGATGATATATTAAAGGATCGTTGGGCGATATATACAATACATGCGATAACATGTGATTTGATGAATTATAAATTGTACGAGACCTTAGATCCGTACCCCTGATTATAATATTGTACGACGATTTATACCGTACGAACTATATGATATGATATATATGATATTTGACCCATACCCTCGATTTTGAGGATGCCGTACGATGGATTTTACCGTACAAAGTATATATGATGTTTGATCCGCACTCTTAACTCGAGAATGTCGTACGATAGATTATACCGTACGTGACGCTATGAGGCTGGATCGCCGACTATTAGATATATCGACTTGGATATACTATAGACTTTCTTATCACTTTCGGTTCATAGTTTAGTCTTTTAGTTGTTTTTAAAGTTTACTTTCTGCTATGCTCATACTATTCTCATTGCATTGTAGATATATACATGTGCCTTCATCATCTGTTACGATCTCATCTGCTAGGATACATGCACCGTTACCTATAATGCGTATGTTGCACGTACACTTACTGGACGGCTCACACACATCATCATCGGTAATTTCTATGTCACGTACACGTTAGAAAACGTTACTTTACTTGTATAACCTGATAGCATGTAGCTAATTACATTGTTGGTATACATGATTTCACATGCTAGCTTAAGATATTGCATTTCTTACTTAGATGCCGCTTGCATCCATATATTCGTATTGGTATGCACTGTTGAGGGGCTTTATGCTGATATTCATTGTTTTCTCATTAGCTCATGATTTTGAGTTTTCAGTTATTATGAGATTTCTGGATTTGGGGAAAACCGCAAAATAATTTATAAACTTATTATCATTTTAAAATGTAAAGTGCGGTTTTCTCGTGATATGATGTGTGTGGCGTCCACCATGAGATTTCTCGGTTCTTAAGCCATGTATGTACATATACCCAATTCGAGGAGAAAGACGCCGTCTGCGGGTACATGGTAGACCCGGTAAGGTACCCGAGGAAAGAGGGTCGTATAGATAGACGTTGAGCCCAACAGGGGAGCGCTACCTATCGGTTATTATTGACCTGGCGGTCATCCGGAGGATACCGACCGGAGTCATATAATTTTAACAGATTTGAGGGCCGATCTGAGAATGCAGCGCCCGACATATATGAGGATACTGTTTTCACAGATGGACACGACTTTCTTGATGTTTTCGAGTGTCGATGCTGGGCATTCAGGTTTTACCTTGATTTAGTGTCGCTGCTGGGCACACATTCATTGATGCATTTACATTCATGCATATGTTTTACATATGTCTGTTACCACATATGACTCTGACGCGAGTACCTTAGTTTGAACTTATGCTTATGCCGTGATCCTTCTTATTACTCGACGTCATTATATTACTATTGTATTGTAATTTATGACCTAAGAGATAGTCATACATTCGGTTTCTACTCGGTGATGTCTTTTACTCATGAGTTGGCAACTCACCCCCGTTGTGCCACAGTTTCTTGCAGGTTTAGCCGTACAGGTTCCGTAGTGGCCTCGCTGGCCACCACTTCCTTCCGGGTGATTGCTTTGATAGGTGGGATACTTTTGCATCATGACCACTAGTATATAATTGTATATTTCATTCTGTTGTATCTAGTTAAAAACTCCGTCAACCAGGCTATGTATATTTTGTAGACTTAGAAACCATTATTGTATTTTCTTTCGGCCTTAGAGTCACGCTCATGTATGTATTATTGTTTTCTGGTTTTCGTGATGATGTATGTTTTCTGGTTTTCTTAATGATGCATGTTTTCCTTACTTTTTTCTGGTTTTCTTGATGATGATGCTTGCATCCATATATTCATACTGTTATGTATTGTTGAGAGGCTTTATGCTGATATTCATTGTTTTCTCTTTAGCTCATGATTATGAGTTTTCAGTTTTTATAAGATTTCTTGATTTGGGGAAACCGCAAAAGAATTTGTTTCCCCCAATCAGAGCAAAGCTCTGTTCAAAATTCAAATTTTGAAATAAAGCAATGCTACTTAGCTGCGCCAAGTGCGCTGCGCCCTAAATAGCGCACCACGTGCAAAACACGTGTGCGCTAGCGCTAAGTGCGCTGCGCTCTAAGCAGCGCACCACGTGCAGAGCACGTGTGCGCTAGCGCTAAGTGCGCTGCGCTCTAAGCAGCGCACCACGTGCAAAGCACGGGTGCGCTAGCGCTGGAAGTAAAAGCTCATCACCGTCAGATCAAAGATCCAATAAAGATAATAAATCATCAATTAATCAGAATAAAATTCTGGTAAGGAATGATTTCTCAAAATCTTTCCAAACAAAAAGATTGTGCTCTGTAAATCAGAGCACCGCTGGATCAATGATCCAATGGTAATTACAAAAATCACCAAAAAGTACAGAATAAATTCTATATGGGGAAAAATTTCCAATTTTATTAAAAACAAGAAGATTGCCTTCTGTAAATCAGAAGCCCTTGGATCAAAGATCCAACGATAGGAAAATCCCCAAATCAATTGGAGAAAAGTTCTCCTTAACTGATTGAACAAATCAGCTTGCCCTATATAAAGGCCCCAAGACTTCAAGTCTAAAATATACAGAAGCATAGAGAGGAACCACCACCACCACCACCACACACACACAAACTTTGAGAAATCTCAAAAAGAAGAGCCAAGCTCTCGTTAGAAGAAGAAGATTTTCTTCAAGGAAAAAATAAACGGAGAGATGAAATCATCTCATATTAAAAAGAAGAATTCACTTCTTTCTCACGGATTATAGATCTATAAGACTAAGGTCTTTCACAAAAGATCAAAGGATCTCATCATAAAAAATAAGAAGAAGAATATAATTCTTCTCACAGATCATATATCTATAAGACAAATTGTCTTTTACAAAAAAAAAGATCATGAACATCTCATTATAAAAAAGGGGGGAGAATAATTCAGTTCTCTTAGGATCACAAATCCATAAAAGCAAAACCTTTTTTCAAAATAAGAGATTGAAACATCTCCTATAAAATAAGAACTTTGTTCTTAAAACCTTGAGACAAAGTCTCTTATAAAAAGAGAATTTAATTCTCAGGGCGCAAACTGATCTAAGTTGCATAAAAGAAGAGCTTCAGCGCCCCACATCTAGCGCAAAGCGCTGCAGAGCCTTAGCGCTCCTAATCTAAAAGAGCCTTAGCACTCCAAATTTAAAGAAGCGCTCTGCGCTCAAGACTGGCGCACAACGCCAAGCGCGCCACGTGCTCCTCACGTGTGCGCTACTTAACAGAAGCGCTTCAGCGCTCCACATCTAGCGCAATGCACTGCAGAGCCTTGATGCTCTTAATTTTAAAGAGCCTCAGCGCTCCAAATATAGCGCAAAGCGCTGCAGAGCCTTGACGCTCTTAATTTTAAAGAGCCTCAGCGCTCCAAATATAGCGCACTGCGCTCATTGACTGGCGCTTAGCGCCAAGCGCGCCACGTGCTTCCCATGTGTGCGCTACTTGAACAGAAGCGCTTTGCACTCTTTGGACTGACGCTCAGCGCAAAGCATACCACGTGCTCCTCACGTGTGTGCCACTCAGCAGAAGCGCAATGCGCTCATAAACTAGCTCTCTGCGCTCTTTCGCTGGCGCAAAGCGCCAAGCGCGCCACGTGCTCCTCACGTGTGCGCTAAAAGAACATAAATTGTTCTATAAGTAAAGCCCGGAGTTATAATGAATGCTCAACATTCAATAAAAGACAAAAATATTATCAGAACTCAAATCAATACTCAGTATTGTCAAATGTTTAACATTTTAACTGAGTGGGCCGAGCCCAAGTTGGCCATAAACCCCTCATTCAGATTAATTGAGCCCATGTGCTCATAAATCTCATATCTTAGTCCCATTTGGACTACAGATCTCCCAACCAAAATTGGTTCAAGGGTACATCTCTTCACTCCTCTGATATTTGTCGTTGTAATCCTTCAACGTCTTCAGAGAGGTGACGGGTCCCGACAACCATACATTCCATAGACTATGACGTCTTTAAATTGGACTGTGGGGTCCTTAAACCTATGGACTATGATGTCCTTAACCTTGGACTGTGGGGTCCTTAAACCCATGGACTATGATGTCCTTAATCTCGGACTGTGGGGTCCTTTAAGCCCATGGACTATGATGTCCTTAACCTTGGACCGTAATGTCCCTAAACTAATAAACCGCAATGTCCCTAAACTAAATAATAGAGCCCAAATGCTCTTTTGTTGGATCTAAATGATCCTGTTAAGTTGATCTTAGTCTAAAATTAGACTAACGTATCCTTAACAAACGTTTAAGTTGATCTTAGTCTCAAATGAGACTCACGTATCCTTAAACCCAACCCTAAACCCAAATCTAAGAGAATACGGATTTGGACTAATCCACGCCCTACGGGCGACAACATAAATTAGTCTCAGTATATAATCCACGGAAAAATAAAAATAAAACAAACACACACGACACGAAGTAACCATCTGGAAAAGGAGAAAGTGGTTACCGCGATACGGTAGCGTAATTAAATGCAGAGACTTGCGCCTGCAGGGAAGAGCGTCCCCACAATCAAAAAACCCCTCAACGAGGGGGAATCTGACGAAATCTGCTACATCGGCCACATCCGTCTAAACCTTCGATATACGGTGCCATAAATCACCTTGGCATTTTCGGAGAGGTGGACAGATAGCACCAAATAGCATTTGCCCTCGAAATTCAGGAAAGATGAACCTACGCGGTCTCATCTCTGTTTTCGGTGAAGAATAGATTCTGGCACGTCCGGTGGGACTTCTTCCTCTTTCCACTCGACACTTCATGTGTCGTGTTCGCGAACGAATCGCGATTTGACATGGTTGCCCCTGGATTCGAGGTATTAAGATTTGGTGTCTTGCTCCGTCAAGAAAATGAACATCAATGGCCTCTAACTGCTCCAGCTGCAACTGCAATTCCCGTTCCGCCTCATCTGGAGGAGTAACCTACGGGCCCCAAGCAGCTTCCCAGTTCAAGATACCAGTGGAGCAGGTAACTCAGGCCACCACTGGGCTATTCTTCGGGACCATGCTCCCACCGATGAGCTTCAACATCCCTGTACCATTGCAAGAAGCTCAAAAAAAGTCGGTCTTTGATCGGCTTGCAACTACTGCGGCCCCTCTCAACGGGTCGCCCAAATCCAGTGCCTCGGTTTTCAGCAGATTGGGCCGAGGCTCAGATGGGCCCATGAAGAAGCCCGCAATTCCTGAAGGTGTTATCCCTAAGCGATTAGCCATTCCTACTCCTGAAGTCCTCAAGGCGGCTTCTCCTGCTAAGGGGTTGGTCTTCACGAGACTGGCCGTTTCAGCCCCTACTCCACGTGAAGTCATGAAGACTGTTTCCCCTGTTCGAAAGTTGGCCTTTGCAAGACTGACTACCCCCTCTCAACGGGTGTCAGTCTTCGACAGGCTAGCACCAAAAACAGTCTCTCCTCAAAGAAGGGGGTAAGAGGAAGTTGATCTAACAGCGGAGGTGATCCCGGCCGCACGACATGCTCGACATCGCCACTGGCGCCGAGTGAGAAAAGCTGGGGGCAATTCCCCTTCCGGATTGACTCCACCAGCTCCAACGGTGGAAGTCGATGCTGCTGTTCCAACTGGGAACAACTTTGAACCACTCAAGAGGATCCGCAAGAACTCTCTGATTGCTGTTCTAAAAAGGTCTCCTCCACCAATGAAGAATGCTACAAAGGCGAAGCTAGAGTATCCCCCTCAGCGGCTGTCCTCTAAAATTTACAACGTTTGGCGTCAAGTCCAAGACTCGATGATTGATCCAAATTACTCCCGCCGACAGAAAAAGATAAAGGTTCGGCAAGAAGAGGACCACCCTGTAAAGCCACGGAAGGCGACAGCTATTTGGGTGCCCACTGCAACGGCCCCCTCAACTTCGACCGCCCACAAGAGGAGAAGGCCGGAGAAAATCCCTAAGTCTGCAACGAATCACAAGACCACTGAACCCAAACGCCCTAAGTCTGGGGGCATGGTGGTGCACACCATCTATATGACATCCGGAAAAGAGAATAGCCGTATCTCCACAAGTCATCGACCACTTACGCAATCAGTGACTAGGGCTCAGGAGCAGCAACAACAAAAAATTCAAGAGATGCTAACATCTATGGCCGCACTCACGGGACCAGAAACAAGCCCGGAGACATCCTCGGAACAACGTCATAAGCAGGAAACTGATGCCGAATTTCTTTAGAGAATGCTTGAAAAGAAAGACAAAGAGACCGTGGAACAAGCGGCCAATATAAAACAAATGGCCCTTCTATTCCAAGATATGGTGGGCATGATGATCCAGCCGGACCCTACAGCTGAAGATCCTCCGATTATCCTCGAGGATGACCGAGCGGAGACGTCAAACCCCCTTCCGGCTTGTTCAGCAGCCACAGAGGATACCATCTCAAAAGCTGCCCTGGATGATTATATAGCTCAGCAAATACGGGCTCATCAAGCAAATGAAGCAACTAGCCAAGTCGTCAGAACTGGGCGACCATATCCAGGATGGTACGATCAGATCAAGTATCCGTCAGGATACACGATTCCTAAGTTTCACATATACAAGGGGATAGGCAATCCCCATCAACATGTCACTCAGTTCAGAGCTCTTTGCGGCAACACCGGAGGTGGCGATAAGCTACTGCTTCATCGGTTCGTCGGCAGCTTGGCGGAAACGGGCTTTGAATGGTATTCGGAGCTGCCCAACGACTCCGTCAAAACGTTTACAGAGATGGAATTGCTGTTCACCCAACGTTTTGCGAGCGCTAGCGAACGTACCCCAATCACAGCACTGATCAATGCCAGGGTAAAGCCTGGAGAGACATAGGTGCAGTATGCGATACGGTGGCGGAATTTGTGGTCGAAGTGCGAGCAACGCATCGAAGAGGCTCCTGCGGTAGGCATGTTCGTGGGTACTCTCGAGCCTCAGGCGACCATTTCCTAATTCATGATGTTCTTCAAGCCAACTACTTTCCAGGCCTTGATCGACAAGCTGGCCTAAATGGATCAGATGGGTCATAGAACATCTCCTTCGAAGATGGAACCTCGAAATGAAAAAGGGAAAGGGAAAGCGACCTTCTTCGCTAATACTCAACAACAGTCGAGCAACTTAAAGCCGGTTGTTCGCCAAAATAACGTGCGTCCGTGCCCATCCCTCGAGGAGAGACTGGGATGTCCTTACTCGTTTTCCCGGAATAAAACGAGGAGACTGTTCGAGCTGGCAGTGCGCAACAGACTCATCAATCTGCCGGATCTAAAATGTCCATTACAGCCAGGCGATATCAACAATCCTAATTGTTGCCCTTACCACCAAGCAGTAATCCATCCAATAGAAGATTGCTTCGTCTCCAAAGGCTGGATTGAGGACCAATATCAACTGGGAAAATTCGCACTGTCCGAAAACTGGAAGATGAACCCGCCACAACCACTTGATCCGAAAAAGATGGACATGCAGGGGGCATCGTGCTCATTCATACAGAAAGCTCCTGGACCGAAAAGTCCGTAAACTAGAAATTCGCCTCAAATACGGCAACGACGGACCGAGATGTCCTTAAACTAACGACGGACCGAAACATCTCTAAACTAACAATGGACCACTATGTCCTAAAACTGGCTGTTGACCGAGACGTCTATAAACTACTACTGACGGCAGCATCCCAAGGCTGACAAAAAAAAGGGTACGTCCATAAGCGTAATGGGCACGGATGAAAACCCGAAAGAGCTCCGTGAGTAAAAACAGCAGGACTACCGGCGAGTTTTATGAAAACCCGAAAGGGCTCAATCTCGTTAAAAGTCACTTGCAAGGTCCTCTCGACCCTGCAAGGAGAAACCACCTGCGTGAGATCCTTACGACTCACAAGGGAGCAACACACTTAGGGATCCTCACGATTTCTAAGGAGAAATTGCACTTACGAGATCCTCACGACTCGTAAGGAGAATTCCCCTTTGAGACCCTCACGGCTTACAGGGTTCAAAAGCCTTAAGCTACAGGGTCCTGAACCTGTTCTTAAGCCATCACAACCTCCAATGTTGCCCTACAAGCAGTTCAATTCTGACCCTTGTATACAATCTACAGGCGCGAATAAACATTTCCCTAACAATGTCCCACCTGTGACCAGGGATATGTTCACACAATGGACAGCCCTTGTAAGTCCTCTCGACTTATAAGGAGAAAACACTCCTATGAGATCCTTACGACTTATAAGAGAACACGCACTTAGGAATCCTCACGTTTCCTAAGGAAAAAACGCACTTACGAGATCCTCACGACTCGTATGGAGAAATATCTTCATGAGACCCTTACGGCTCATGAAGTTAAAAGCCTTAGTCGATAGGATCCTAATCCTGTTCGCTAAGCCACCTTTTTTCGACATCGACAGAGGCAAATGATGATTCGCTCCTGGCAATATCCCAGTTGTAGCAATGTTGATGCCTAAATCGATATCAAATCCCAAACTCGCGACGAAAAGTCGGCGAGCCACAAATGAGTATGAAATAGCCGAAATGATGGGGCAACTTGCAACAAAATCAGCAAGTAAAATATATGCATACGAAATAGCCGAAATGATTGGGCAACTCGCGATAAAAAGCAGCGAGTAAAAACAAAAAAAAAATTTAAAATAGCCGAAATGATTGGGCAATCGTGACTTTCGCGATATAAAAGCTGAAATGAAAGAGCATCGCGGAAAGAATTAAAAAAATGAAAGAATGAAACTTTTTGCCCTACAGGTGAGATCACATCGATCCCTGTATACAATCCAGGGGCGCAAACAAAGAGGGAACCATATCATCCCACCAGACTCCATCAGAAAAAGAGCCAAGTCTCGACGGCCACATCTACTGCCTGGAGACCAATAACAGCGTTCCTCCTCATTCCAGCAGGACTCAAACGCAACGTCAGCAAAGTGGAGTGACGGCAAAATCCCAGCTCCACCTCAACATTCGTCTCGTTATACCAGACGCAAGGTCAACAATGGCGTTCCTTCGCAGTCCAGCCAGATGCAGATGCAACGTCAACGAAAGACCTCACGGTCGAAACAAAGCGGAGTGATGGCAAAATCCTAGCTCCACCCCAGCATTCGTCTCGTTACAGCAGACGCAATGTCACCCCAGCGTTCTTCCTCCAGCAGGATTCAGACGCGACATTCAAACAATGGAGACAAGGAAAAATCCCTAGTTCCAAACCTCGACGGTTCACCAACAACCTAGATACAATCGTGACATTCGTCTCGATACAGCAGTCGCAATACTAGCAAACGAAGCAAAGGCCAAATTCCTAGCTTCAGGGTCTTGACGGCAACTCATATAAAACCTGAAAAACTATCAGAGATCATCCCACACCAGCGCGGAGTGGTCACCACCTCGACGTTCGTCTCGATACAACAGACGAGATGTCACTACAGCGTTCTTCCTCCAGCAGGATTCAGACACGACAATCAAACAATGGAGCCACGGCAAAATCCCTAGTTCCAAAACTCGACGGTTCACCAACAACCTAGAGACAATCGCGACATTCGTCTCGATACAGCAGACGCAATGCCAGCAAACAAAACAAAGGCCAAATTTCTAGCTTCAGGGTCTTGATGGAAACTGATATAAAACCTGAAAGACTATCGGAGATCATCCCACACCAGCGCAGAGTGGTCACCACCTCGACGTTCGTCTCGATATAGCAAACGAGATGTCACCACAGCGTTCTTCCTCCAGCAGGATTCAGACGCGACAATCAAACAATGGAGCCATGGCAAAATCCCTAGTTCCAAATCTCGACGGTTCACCAACAACCTAGAGACAACCGTGACATTCGTCTCGATACAGCAGACGCAATGCCAGCAAATGAAGCAAAGACAAAATTCCTAGCTTCAGGGTCTTGACGGCAACTCAAATAAAACCTGAAAGACTATCGGAGATCATCCCACACTAGCGCAGAGTGGTTATGACTCATCGGGGCTCCCCAAACTGAGCCTAACCTCAAATAAAAAGAGGCATGGCAAAATTCCTAACGCTTGCCCTTCCGACGGTCAAACTGCCTAGGAAGATTGCTTGAAAACGTCTTGTCCAGCCCCCGAAGGGATCAGAGACATGACAGTCGCAAGGCTACTCGAACAGCAAGATTGCCTATCGAGGAATACATCAGCCAACGCGACGGTACGACGGGCAAAACCCTAGTACCACAGACCCTAACGGACCTCTGTCGTAAAGAGCAGAGGTTAACTGTGACGTTAGAACATTCTTGAGAGAACTTCTCGATTCGTCTTGACTCGTGAGAAAATTAGTGTCTTTGCGAGAACTTCTCGACTCGTCTCGGCTTGTAGGGAAAAGCCTTAGGCAATGGAGATAAAGACCTGTTTCCTAAGCACTGGGGCCCTGTAAGTCGGTCCAAAAATGGACTCTTGCATACTATTCACGGACTACATTCTCCAAAGTTGAATCTCAACAAGGAGGGAAACAACCACTTACGAGTTCTCTCGACTTGTAAGAGGGAAAATTCTCTTGAAAGATCCTTACAACTCTCAAGAGAAAGCACATTTAGGAATTCTCACGATTCCTAAGGAGAAAATACACCTACGGGATCCTCTCGACCTGTAGAGAGAAAATTCTTTATGAGACCCTCACGGTTCATAAAATTGAAAATTCTTAGACAGCAGACCTGAACCTGTTTCCTAAGCCATCGTTACTCTGCGAAGAGTCCAAGATAGACCGTCACTTACTATCTACAGGCCACACTTACTAAAATCACATGGCGATAACACAGCGAGGAGAAGAAAGCAACAGTAGAACAAAAAAAATGTGTATCTTTTATTCATGAATTCAATGGAGTACAAGTTGGATCATATGAAAGAATAAAAAATGGATACATGTTATTCGAAGATTACAAGCGTTCAATCTATAAAAAACAGCTACTGAGAAGGAATCGTTTTCAATAAGTCAGCAAGTTGCTCTAGCACTCCTCTCAGTGCCTTCTCGTGATCAGCCGCCGCGGCCAGCTCCGCTTCAATTCGAGCCCTTTGCTGCAAGCATGATGAAATCTTCTCATCGATTTCCCGTTGGGCAGCTTCGCGACTCTGCGTAACCCGCTCAATAGAGTCGAGCTTCCGCCTCAATACAAGCCCGTCCGAGATACATTGCTGCAAGGTGTCAAAAGCAGCTCTCAGTTGCGCGGCATTCGCTTTAACTTGGGCGCGCAGCCGGGCAGATTCACCCGATGCCTCCTCACGTTCCTTTCGCCTCAAAATCGCTTCTTGTTCGAAATGGCATAGGAAGGACACGCTCTGCTCAACCCACGCAGCCCGCTGGAAGTTCAAAGCCTGAATTTCAGGAGCAGGACGCCTAAGCTCAAGCTCATGCAGGCAGGCATCAATCTTCCTGCAGTGGTTAACCCAAGACTCAACGATGCCTTCGTTATGGAAATTCACAAGCGTCTCTAGCATTGGATTAACTTCGGCAGAAAAATCTGCAGTGAATGTAGGGACCTCCGTGTCAAGCTCCTCGATGTAATCGCTCAATATACGCAGACTGGTCACAGCGCCTTTTGAAGATGGACGTCTGGAAAAGGGCCCTACTGGCATTATGATTCGAGACTCGAATGGAGCTGGAGTCGGTGTGACTGCTGCAAAACAAATCATAATCAGATGTCGACGTAAGAAATAAAGAAAAATACACGAACAAAAGAGTCTACTATACCTGCTGCAACAGGGGGCAGAGCTAGGAGTTCCGGTGGCGCGACGATACCCTCGTCCCCTCCTTCAAGTTATCTCTGGATCCGTTATGGCGTCCGTCATCGGTTGCTTAAGTAAAGTCTCTTTTGCCAATGCTGAGGAGGTCAGGACTTTGATAGCCAGCCCTGAAAGCATCTCCGCCTCACCTTGCGGGATTAGCACTGTACTGGGGATGACCTGAGTCGAGGTAGTCCTTGCGATAAGATGAAAAAAGGGTCAGATTACCCATAAGAAAGAGAAATGGAGACGCGGCGAACCGAAACGTACCGATGCCTAAGGAAGCGCGAAGCCTCTCTTCCTTCTCAAAAGTCTTGAGGGAAGCCGTAAGAGCCTCTTCAATGGAAATGCCTGTTGAAGAAAAAATGTCAGTCAAAACATGATAATAAAAATATAATGCAATGACAAAAGATACGGCTGAAGTTTACTTGATTGTGCAAGGATGATCAGTCATGCCTTGTGGCTAGCTAGACGCTCGAAAGCTGCGATGGTAGCCTCCAGATCAGTATCATCTGGCACCATAAATAGACCCTCGTTGGTCCCATATTCGCTTAGGCCCTCGCTATAAGGAGCATGAGGCTCCAGGCTGAGTACAATGTCTGCAAAAAGAATCGACTTCTTCTTCTTCTGCGAGCGAGTACCGGTTGCCGCTAGCACAAGCATACGCTTGGTGGGCACCTAGGGACGACGAGTCCCTATATCTGAACCCACGCCAGACTCGGGGAACGCTACAGTCACCGCTTCTACGGGAGCACGTGGTATCGGTAGCTTAGGCCTATCACGTGGGACCACGACCACAGCAACCACTCTCAAAGGAGGACGGATGATGGTCCGCTGCTTTAGGGGAACGGTCGGATTACCAGCAGGGGCTGCACCCTTGCGATCAAGCAATAGTCGCTTCTCCTCCTTGATAACAGCGCCCATCGCGTGTTGATACCACGCCTCGTATACGTTCAGGGCCTTCGGAACACAACTTGGCTCACTAATGAAGAAATTGGACCTTGTGTTTAAGTGCATGAAATGGTGCAAAGCGCTCCGGATACCCTTTTCAGTATAAGCCGGTTCTGCCAAGAATGCCTCGAGCAGGACGCCCTGATTATAACTTGATTGCTGGGCAAAATGGTGGGGGTTATATCTCATAAACAAAGCCGAGTCGTTCTGCCTAAACACCAAGTATCCCGGCCTGATCGAGTACAAATGGAGAATCTCCCGAGCTTTCAAGGTAGAAGCTCAACGGCTGCACCGTCTTAGCGGATCCCTTACCAATGGTCATAACCTTATCAACAAAAGTCATTTCGTCCCCAACGGTACGTGGGCGAAGAATTACACCCCGAGCCTCTCGCTGACTTGGCTCCACAATGGAAGCATTGACCAGCCGCATAATCCGTGGAAAATTGCATGTTTCATAGAAATGAGGCCGCTTGTGCATTCCAAAAGCACCGAGCACATGCAACTCGAGCCATGAAGTAAAATAATGCATCGGGAAGTTCACGGGCTGCACCCCCGGTTGAGTAGTGTCGGCCGCCGAACTAAGGCCGTGATACAAATGAGCCAGCCCGGCAATCCCAACAGCAACCTGTCTCCCTTCAACCATCCGATGAGCTAGGTAGAAGACAGACGGCCTCATGTAGCGAGGGTGCATGGGAAGCGCGAACCAGCTTAACCACAAACCGAGGAACCCTAGAAAGAACGCTTCCTCATCGATTCCCGGAGCGGCAATTTCTGAAAAGGGGACAATCGCGACATTTGGAAGAAAGAAACTCTTTTGATCTGCTTCTAATATTGGCCGGCTATTCAAGCCAAAGCCGAAAGGATCATCAAGTTTGGTAAACCTTTCACCTTGTTGCGATAAAACTTCTGGGCAGAGGAAACGGGCGATGAAGTCCGCAAAGCTAACCCCCTGGCTTCCAGATTCAAGAAATAGGCCCTCATAAATGTTTAGCACCTTGATCAAGCTGGGGAACCGGTGCTGAATGGCATTCTCTGGGTTTAGACCCGTCATCACCAGTCGGGTAGTGAAAATATACTTATCAGGGGGTAAGATCTCCTCATAATGCTCCCCTATGACAGGCAAGCCGGAGATATCCGCAAACTCTTCCAAAAAGATGGAAACTTCCCGATCTAGCATAAGGAAGGTATGAGTTGGAATGTTCCACTGTTCCAAGAAGGCTTTGACCCACCAGGCTGGAGGTGGGGAATATTGAAATAGGGAAGCATAGATCGCGGGGTACAACCCAAGCCTCAGCAGCTCTGACTTCTTTGCCAATAAGATGTATCGGGCCCACTGCAGATATCCAGCTGAGTGACGGGGAGTCAGGCCTGTGTTGTATGGCTGTCTCCAAGGGCGCGACTCACCTTGGCATATACGCCGCCTTAGAATGTCCAAAACCATTGGCGGTTGTACAGGTATTGCAGCCATAGAGGGCTGAAGACAACCTTCTAAAGTCCAATTAACCACCTCTACGGCATAGTTCACCGGGGGTACGTCAGCATAATGAATCGCCGAGATGGCCTCTGAAGGTGTTGCGCAAGAGAAGCTGCGCTGACCCATGATGATCTGGTTATACCATGTTCCCCACAAATGAAGATTCTTATGCTCCGGGTCATGGTCTTTGATCAGCGCAAAAACCTCTCGGTCTACAGGTGCTTCGGGGAATCCGCCTTCCGAACGGACTAACGGGAAGGAAGTGTCGAAAGACATAGTACCTGCGCGAAAAAGAATAAATTTTCAGCCGCCAATGCTACGGTTTAAGTTCTGTAGGTACTTCAAATCTGTACCACACTGCAATGCAGTGAAAAGGGACCAAAGGGGACCCACATAATCCAAATGGCATTACATCATTAATAAAACAGCCTCATCATTTGATGAGACTGTCATTAAACGAGGAAATCCTCAATTGATTCTCATTCAATAAGAACCCCTCGGGATAAAGAGTAAATCTCCCCTTGAGAGCAGTGCTCTGTGACAGAGTGACATCTGTCAAACTCTAATGATGAAGGAATAAAAATTCCTCAAGAGCCTAGCTCTGTAAAAATGATGGAATAACCCATCAGAAAAATTGAAATAATTTTTTTTCTTTTTAAATTCTGAGATCTTCAAGATCCATGA
This sequence comes from Agapanthus africanus, assembly GCA_030015575.1. Taxonomy (NCBI): domain Eukaryota; kingdom Viridiplantae; phylum Streptophyta; class Magnoliopsida; order Asparagales; family Amaryllidaceae; genus Agapanthus; species Agapanthus africanus. Next base: position 885,989,314 of record JASDDO010000024.1, on the reverse strand, counting down.
ACAAACTCTTAAAAGTTCTTCATAAGAGATTAACAAATCTCCATTATTCAGGAGAGCAAAACTCTATTTATGGGTTAAGAAACCCTAAAAAGGTTTTCTTTAGATCTAGGATCTATGAAGAGCAAACCTCTGTTAATGGGTAAAACCCTAAAAACATTTTGAGATCCATGATCTGAGGAAGAGCAAAGCTCTATTGATAAAGTTCAAATCTTACCAAAAATTTGGCAGGGTTTTGACTCTTGAAGGTTTTTAAAATGAAGAGCTATACTCTGAAGGAGAATAAAAATTCTCAGAAAGAGGGAAGATGAAAAGAAATCATCTCAAGGACCAAGGGTCCTATTTATAGGCACTGAGATGCCGATTCAACTTCTGAGTTGATCCAAGGACGCAGATACTGCCACCGCTGCACTCACATGTGGGCCACGTGAGCGCAACGGTGGGGGGACATTTGTTTCCCCCAATCAGAGCAAAGCTCTGTTCAAAATTCAAATTTTGAAATAAAGCAACGCTTCATAGCAGCGCCAAGTGCGCTGCGCCCTAAGTAACGCACTACGTGCAAAGCACGTGTGCGCTAGCGCTAAGTGCGCTGCGTTCTAAGTAGTGCATCACGTACAAAGCACGGGTGCGCTAGCGCTGGAACTAAAAGCTCCTCACCGTCAGATCAAAGATCCAATAAAGATGTTAAATCATTAATTAATCAGAATAAAATTATGTTAAGGAAAGATTCCTCAAAATCTTTCCAAACAAAAAGATTGTGCTCTGTAAATCAGAGCACCGCTGGATCAATGATCCAATGGTGATTAAAAAATCACCAAAAAGTACAGAATAAATTCTGTATGGGGAAAGATTTCCCAATCTTATTAAAAACAAGAAGATTGCCTTCTGTAAATCAGAAGCCCTTAGATCAAAGATCCAACGAAGGGAAAATCCCCAAATCAATTGGAGAAAAGATCTCCTTAACTGATTGAACAAATCAGCTTGCCCTATATAAAGGCCCCAAGTCTTCAAGTCTAAAATATACAAAAGTATAGAGAGGAACCCCCCCCCCCCCCCACACACACACACAAACTTTGAGAAATCTCAAAAAGAAGAGCCAAGCTCTCGTTAGAAGAAGAAGATTTTCTTCAAAGTAAAAACAAACAGAGAGATGAAATCATCTCATATTAAAAAAAAGAATTCACTTCTTTCTCACAGATCATAGATCTATAAGACCAAGGTCTTTCACAAAAGATCAAAGGACCTCATCATAAAAAATAAGAAGAAGAACATAATTCTTCTCACAGATCATAGATCTATAAGACAAATTGTCTTTTACAAAAAAAATATCATGAACATCTCATTATAAAAAGGAGGAGAATAATTCAGTTCTCTTAGGATCACAGATCCATAAAGGCAAAGCCTTTTGTCAAAATAAGAGATTGAAACATCTCTTATAAAATAAGAACTTTGTTCTTAGAACCTTGAGACAAAATCTCTTATAAAAAGAGAATTTAATTCTCAGGACGCAAACTGGTCTAAGTTGCATAAAAGAAGAGCTTCAGCGCTCCACGTTTAGCGCAAAATGCTGCAGAGCCTTAGCGCTCCTAATCTAAAAGAGCCTTAGCGCTCCAAATTTAAAGAAGCACTCTGCGCTCAAGACTGGCGCACAACGCCAAGCGCGCCACATGCTCCTCACGTGTGCGCTACCTAACAGAAATGCTTCAGCGCTCCACATCTAACGCAAAACGCTGCAGAACCTTGGCGCTCTTAATTTTAAAGAGCCTCAGCGCTCCAAATATAGCGCACTGCGCTCATTGACTGGCGTTTAGCGCCAAGCGCGCCACGTGCTTCCCACGTGTGCACTACTTGAACAGAAGCGCTTTGCGCTCTTTGGACTAGCGCTCAGCGCCAAACACACCACGTGCTCCTCACGTGTGCACCACTCACCAGAAGCGCAATGCGCTCATAAACTAGCGCTCTGAACTCTTTCGCTGGCACAAAGCGCCAAGCGCGCCACGTGCTCCTCACGTGTGCGCTAAAAGAACATAAATTGTTCTATAAGTAAAGCCCAGAGCTATGATGAATGCTCAACATTCAATAAAAGAAAAAAATATTGTCAGAACTCAAATCAATGCTCAGCATTGTCAAATGTTTAACATTTTAACTGAGTGGACCCAGCCCAAATTGGCCATAAACTCCTCATTCAGATTAACTAAGCTCATTTGCTCATAAATCTCAGATCTTAGTCCCAATTGGACTACAGATCTCCCAACCAAAATTGGTTCAAGGGTACATCTCTTCACTCCTCTGATATTTGTCGTTGTAATCCTTCAACGTCTTCAGAGAGGTGACGGGTCCTGACAACCATACATTCCATAGACTATGACGTCTTTAAATTGGACTGTGGGGTCCTTAAACCCATGGACTATAATGTCTTTAATCTTGGACTGTCGGGTCCTTAAACCCATGGACTATGATGTCTTTAATCTTGGACTGTCGGGTCCTTAAACCCATGGACTATGATGTCTTGGACTATGATGTCCTTAACCTTGGACTGTGGGGTCCTTAAAGCCATGGACTGTGATGTCCTTAACCTTGGATTGTGGGGTCCTTAAACCCATGGAGTATGATGTCCTTAACCTCGGACTGTGGGGTCCTTTAAGCCCATGGACTATGATGTCCTTAACATTGGACCGTAATGTCCCTAAACTAATAGACCGCAATGTCCCTAAACTAAACAATAGAGCCCAAATGCTCTTTTGTTGGATCTAAATGATCCTGTTAAGTTGATCTTAGTCTAAAATTAGACTAATGTATCCTTAACAAACGTTTAAGTTGATCTTAGTCTCAAATGAGACTAACGTATCCTTAAACCCAACCCTAAACCCAAATCTAAGAGAATACGGATTTGGACTAATCCACACCCTACGGGTGACAACATAAATTAGTCTCCGTATACAATCCACGGGCAACCAAAAACAAAACAAACACACACGACACGAAGTGACCATCTGGAGAAGGAGAAAGTAGTTACCGCGATTCGGTAGCGTAATTAACTGCAGAGGCTTGCGCCTGCAAGGAAGAGCGTCCCCACAATCAAAAAACCTCTCAACGAGGGGGAATCTGACAAAGTCTACTACATCGGCCGCATCCGTCTAAACCTTCGATATACGGTGCCATAAATCAACTTGGTATTTTCGGAGAGGTGGACGGATAGCACCAAATAGCATCTGCCTTCGAAATTCAGGCAAGACGAACCTACGCAGTCTCGTCTCTGTTTTCGGCAGAGAACAAAATTTATAAACTTATTATCATTTTAAAATGCAAAGTGCGGTTTTCTTATGATATGATGTGTGTGGCGTCCACCATGAGATTTCTCGGTTCTTAAGCCACGTATGTATATATACCCGATTCGAGGAGAGAGACGCTGTAACGTTCTGAAAATTCGATTAGGTTAATTATATATTAATTAGTGATAATACATGTTTTTCTGTAAAAACCAAGATATAATTATTTTTCAACATAGACTTAATTATACTTATTTTAGCTATGTAATTCCTAGTATTTGGTATTTAATTAGTCACTTATAAATTGCTAGTTTAATTAAACATTTTTCTTAATTAATTATTTTAAATATTATTTTAAACTTTCACTTATACATTTAATTAGTGATAATTACAAATTAAAATGGGTTAACCACACACTTCTGCAACCATGGCAACTTAAGCTAACCTTGTAGCATGTTCTTTTGTTTAAATATTGTAGATAGTTCTAGAAATTTATAGAAAAAGAGAAAAGAAAAGTGGGAAAAAATTAAATAGAATGGAAAAGATTGATGTATGGTGTATTAAATGAGTTTGGGGGGATGTTTCTACACACACACACACACTCACCCCTCTCACTCCCTTGCTGGCCGAGCCTAGCTGCTGCCTCCATTCCCCATTTCTTCATCTCATCTCATCACAAAAATCCTCTCATTTTCCATCAAAAATCCTTACAAATTCTCACTAAATTATAATTAAACCTTCAACCCTTATTACTTGACCTAAACTAGCTTGGATCTTGAAGCAAGATGACAATTTTGGAGGCAAGTTTGCAAGTTGGATTTCTAAATCTTTGAGGTATAATCTTAACCCAATATTTACTTGTTAGTTAATTACTTCAATCTAGTTTATTTAGGTGTTAAATATAGTTTTATTACAAGATTTGAGTTTTCAAGAGAAGGCTTTGAATTAAAAGTTAGGGTTTTTATCAATAAATCAAGTTGGTTAAGTGTAGATTAATATCTAAAGACTTATAAAAATCTAGTCTAATTGTTAATTTACTAATTGTTACATTTTAATTGTCCTAATTAAATATCCTTGCAAACTAATTTCATGAATTATGCATAAATAGGTGAGATTAAATTTTAGTAAATAATTGTGTGACCTAATTAAGATATTAAGTAAACATTGTGGCCACTAGAATTGCTAAAACATCTAGATTTGCACTAAAACGGTTAATGGTTACTTACTAGGTTTTTAGAATAAATCGATTTTAATTAAATTTGAGGGGTTGATGATTTACAACCTATTTCCTAAAATATTTAGTGTGTTGTGGATGCGCGATTGGTGCAATTGGGTTCTAGGCTTGGCAGTTACCACGTATAGCGACCCTAGTTGTGGTTTGTGGCGTTGTAGTGAGCGCGTTTTGTGCACCAAGTGCGTGCACGTCTAGTTAGTGCGCATTGGTTATCTTGTATCATTGTGTCCGCGAACATTTATATATCTATCATCTTATTTACTTGTGTGCAATTCTAGGATCGGGTGCGGAGACGTCAGACGCAGCGCGGAAAGGCAAGGCTGAGATTGGATCAGATTAGCCGAGGCGTCCCGGTGAGTAGATGCACACATCTATAAGGGATCGTCTGAACGGCGCAAGACGCCCGATAGTTAGGGTTATTAGTAGTTCTTTCATCTTTATGCATAGCCCGATGGTTAGGATTATTAGTAATTCTTGCATCTATATGCGTAGCTTCAAACCATTCATATCATGCATCACATCTTTTTATATATGATGTCACTACCTAGGACACTTGCACCATTACCATTGGTTCATGCCGCACGTGCACTATTCATGTGAACACACACGCCATTGGTAATTGCTATGTCACGAACATTATAGAATTTGCTTAAAATTGGTATCTGTGCATTTACATCATATATGATCTGTAGACTTGTACGTGTATTTTCATTTCATTAAGATGGATACATAGGATTGTTAGTCATATATATACATACCTCATTGTATCATGAGTCATGCATAGTTTCTGGTCGTAATTCGCATGGTATATACTATCGTACCATAAACTTCCATCATCATCGACATGTTCACATATTGTGATTCTTCTTGAGAATTTCAGTACTTATGAGATTTCTGGATTTTGGGGAAAACCGTAAGAATTTTATAAACCTATTATCATTTTTAAAAAAAGAAGAGAAATTTGTTGTTTTCTCGTGATATGATGTGTGTAGCGTCCACCATGAGTTTTCTCGGTTCTTGAGTAGTATCATATACCCGATTCGAGGAAGGGGATGCACCGTCTGCGAGTACATGGTGGACCCGGTGCGGTACCTCGGGGCAAGAAGATCGCATAGATGGCGTTGAGCCCGGCAGGGGAGCACTACCGACCGGTTATTATTGGCACGGCGGATATCCGGAGGATACCAACCGTGGTCGTGAGATTTGATAAGATGGGCCGATCCAGACTGACGGAGCCCGAGACATTGAGACATTGAGATATCGAGATATTGAGACATTGAGATATTGAGATATACATATATTGTGTCGATACTTGACACGGATTTTCTATTGATTTCATTGATGATACTTCGGTTTATTGCACATAGGTTTTTCTAAGATAATGTAACATTCTGAAGTTTTTGAAATATATAAAAGTAATTAGTTAAATAATAAAAGGTTAAATTAAAAAGTTATTAAAACTAAATAAGACAATTTCTTAAAATGTATGTTAAACAAATTAAATTAAAATTTTAGTATGCAACATAAATAAATTATAAGGGTTTTAATGTAAAAATTAGCTTCAATTTTAAGTAAAATAGTGTTATTTAATAGCATAGTTAGTGAAGGGTCTTTGTGTATAAAGTTAGGAAAGTTGTGCAAACTAAAAAAGGTGGGGGTTGTAAGTGGAAAAGGGTAGATAAAGTTTAGTTCAGAATTTTATTAAGGGTAATTCATTTTATAAATGATAAAGCATTGCCGCCACCTCCTCTCATGCATAACACACTCCCCACACTTCCTCCTTGCATGAAACTACCACATCTTGCTTGATGACATCTCCTCCTTCACCTTATCCTTCCTTTTTATCACATATCTCCTGTGATCAGATCATTCATCTAGTTTAAAATCTAAAAATTTAAAAGATAGAAAAAGAAAACAAAAAAGAACCAAAGAAAAGAGAAGAGATGAACTAAGCCTAGGATTTCCTCACCATTATGCTAAGAGCTAGGAGCTAAGGGTTTGGGTGTCTTGGAGGAAGCTTTTCAATCATCTTCAGTTGGTAAAATCCTAACTCGGTAGAATAGATTCTGGTTTTTGTTTAATTTTGAAATCATAGTGTCCATAATATCGTATTTTAGCAAAACGGAACTCTATTAAAATCTACTTTAGTTTAGATAAAAATCAAATTAACAAAACAGTGCCAGAATGATGTATGTGGGACCAAGAACAAACCATAGGATGACAGACCCAGGGGATCGGATTTTGGCCGGCGACACTAAGAGGAATTCCGGCGTCGCCGGATTTGTAGGAGGCTTGAGTGTTTTGGCTGGTTGGGTAGGTCTCTGTGTAGAAGTTTGGATCATTTAGTATTGTTTAAATGAGTTAGTTTAATTGTACATAAAATCTGGAAGCAAATATCAGAAATAGGTATCTAAAAACCATAATACGACACGGGTAAAACGTGACGCGATCTATTTCTGTCGCGATGCAGAATTGGGTTGGATTCCAGTGAGGTCAAGCGCTGGATAGTTAAAATAGTCGTATGCAATATAACTAGAAGGTACGACTTGTGTTTTCATGATTTTGTCGTGTCGGAATAGCCGTTTCCTTATACAAATTATTGCTATGATTAGATTCAAATACGGAGACTTTGGAGGCTGCGAGGAAAGGAAAAAGGATTGGCGATTCCTGAAAAGATACGACGTATTTCCGGTGAGTAGATTTACATCTACGGGGGAAATCGGGTGGATGTCGTATAGCATCCCCGCAATCTTATAATTATTATTATGATATCTACTTAGGTTTAGCTTTTCGTCAAGGCATTTATATGATATTATATATTGTATACCTCCATGTGCATAAGTTTTATATGTAGTTTTAAATGAGATATACATGATATTTGATCCATGCGATGTGGGTATGAATTGATAAGTTTGTACGAGGGATCATGCCGTACTTAAGATGATATGGATATAGCGATATGATGAGCTATAATACAAGGATTTATATGTATCGTAAATGATGAATTTTGTATGCCGAATAACGGCTAATTTTTTCTTTGACTCGTAGAGATAGATTTTGCTCTGTTTTAGGATATAATACTGGTATGAGCTATATTATTTTAAAAACCCCAGTTCGTTGTCTTTTAAATAAACTACCAGGATGCGTGCCAAGTTCTAAAACAAACATCTCTTTTAAATCTTAGGCAGCTTCCTTATTTTAAACTAAACGTTCCGATCATTTCTGAAGAAAATGGTATAGCTCATAACCAGTAATTACAATAAGTACGTTAGACTTCTTATAGGGTTGTATTACGTATTCTATATTATATGTTTCCGTGTTACGCACACTCTGATAGAACACTTCACAAATATCAATGAGTACTATGCTGCACAAGCACTTAACTATATGTTACACTACACCTCATTGGTATTACCATGTCACTGTAGAATCGTTCGGTTATATATGTGTTAATATGTAGATTGATACACCGTAGAACACTTGCACAAATACTAATGATTTCCATGTCGTACGAGCACAGACGCGTATGCTACACTACACATCATTAGTAGTGACATGACACATTAGAATTGAATTCGTTATGTTATGTGATATGATTACGTAGTCTTTTCCTGTTCATGTTGTAATACTATAGATGATGTATTTGATTTCTTGAGATTTCTAAGTATTCTACTCCTGATGATATATATATATATATATATATATATATCGGTGGTATGGGACACTGTTATATATATATATATATATATATATATATATATATATATATATATATATATATATATCATCAATACAATCTATGCAAGTTTCTTATTCCTCACTTGATATTTTTATGATTTGGTCTTATTCCAAACCGAGTCGGTGGATATACGGTTATGGATTTATAGTTTTACTCCGAACCGAGTCAGTGGATATACGGTTACGGATTTATATTTTTATTCCGAACCGAGTCGGTGGATATACGGTTACGGATTTACAGTTTTATCCAGACTGAGTCGGTGGGGAGTACAGTTGGATACATAGTGGACTTTGTTGATTTCAAGATCGTTCTAGAAATGATGCCTGGGAGAAATGGATGTTTTGTGTCGATGCTGGATACGAGAGATTTCGTATTTCGATGTCGATGCTGGACATATATATATATATATATATATATATATATATTGGTATATATTGATATGATCATTATCATGAGGTACACATTTAGATATTATTAGTGGATCCAACCAGGACTGATCTGGAGGACAGTATCTGCATATATTGGTATAGACATTCATATACAAATAAAAGGATTCAAGTACGAACAATAGATTCTTGATTTTTTACTCATATGACATTGGGATATTATACTTGGGATTGCATGATAGTTAGTATTGCACATATACATGTCATATAGCACATCAGTACAGATTATGATAGTACTATATTTATGACCTAGGTATCGTCATACATTTCGATTTCTACCTTTAAATGTACTTTTATTCACTGAGTTGGCAACTCATCCCCGTTGTGCCACAGTTTATTGCAGGTTTGACTGCTTGGATTATCAGCGGTTTGGGGACACATTCTTTTGGGGATTGATGGGTAAGTGAGTTATTATTGTATCATACTCACTCTTGATTATTCATTTATTCTTGTATCTAGTGGAAACTCCATCAACTTAGAAATGATATACTATGTACTTAGAATCGAGACTTAGAGTTATGGGTGGTGATGTCACACTCTTTAGAGTCGACATCTGTTATAAATTTGTTTGGCTGTTCCGTCTTTTAGACGTGAAAGCTAGCTTCCGTTGGGAGGCTATTTTATTTTGTTGTATCGGGTTTTTATAAAAATGCAAAGGAGGTGATGACTGTTTTCAAACGCCACAAAGGCTTTTCAACATACTTAGTTAAATTTAGATGTTAATTTAAATCGATATTATCGGCTGATTATTTAAACCTCACCTCCAATATTTTTTTCAAAAAGGTTTTAGATTCCGGGTTTCGGCTTACTTAAACCGTGTCGATGTCTTGAGATGTCACGTGATTTAAGTGCCGGTCAAGTGCCACATTTGGGTCGTGACAAAGTTGGTATCAGAGCGTTTGGTTTAACCTTTGTTCGAGTCTAGGTTGACTATATGGAGTCTGGGGATACATTTTTACCTAGGCTTGACCTTATAGGACTTGGACTTGACTTTGGGGGTCTTATACCGGAACTTTCGTTATATAGGATGACCTTTGTTGATGGAGTAGGTACTAAGTAGAGTGACGTACCGTACATATGTTCCGCGGCATATTTACGATATGATACTCCACCTAAGATACCTTAGGATTTATATCTTGAGATTTTCTTTCTATTCCTTCCGTTGATCTATCTTTGTCAGTGCATGATTGATTGTTTCGATCACCATGTTATGAGGGCCGAGAGGGCTACAGTTAGAGATACGGTCAGAGCAAATTTTGTCTGGGACAAGGACTGACTGGGGTGCCTTTTCGATGATATAGAGACATCGTTTATTCATTTATGATCGAGTTCAAATGGTGGGGCAAGTTCTTCGGGATCCGCACCAGATGGTAGAGTCATTGTTAGAGCTCAGGCGGACTTGAGACGTGATGTTTTCTCCTCTCCGAAGATCATGGTGTTGGGTACTGTTCAGACAGCAGTATCAATCTTTCTTAAGATTATCGAGATGTTAATTCCGGAGTTCATGAAGTTAAAGATTGACGAGGTTATAAGTGTAGATGGACCAACAAGATTCATAGACGTTCAGAGGTGAGATGGTTAGGATTTTAAATCCGTGGTGGCGTTTCGATACGAGATCGGTGAAATTGATGTAATTCTTCTGATGGAGTTTGTTCAGACCAGAGGAAAGTAGTTCAAGAAGGAGATCGTGTGGTAAGCTTTTCTCCGATAAATTGGGACGAGTCTTCGAAGGTGAGATTAGCCAAATTACTCTACGGGGTATCAGAATTAAGGGATTTGCTAAATTCTCCAAGTATGCTTTCTGGCTGGATATGTAGATTTCTTGGGTCACGTAGTTACAAGAGATGGGATATGTGTGGACCCAAAGAAGATAGAAGCAGTACAACACTAGCCCAGACCTGTTTCAGTTATAGAGGTTCGATGTTTCTTGGGTCTGGTCGGTTATTACAGACGTTTTGTGCAGGATTTTATCGAATCGCTGCACCGTTGACCGGACTGACTAGGAAGGAAGTTCCATTTCTTGGGACAGATGCATAGAGTTTCCAGCAGTTAGAGACTCGATTGACGAATGCACCTGTCTTATCGTTATCGTATGGGTCAGATGGTTTTATTGTGTAGAGTGATGCATCTCGAGTGAGTTTAGGCTGTGTATTGATGCAGCACGACTGGGTTGTAGCTTATGCTTCTCGACAGTTGAAGAGGCACGAGCAGAACCACCTCATTCATGATTTGAAGATGGCTGCTGTAGTATTCGCGCTGAAGATTTGGATGCATTACTTATACGGTGAGTCGTGTCAAATCTTCACAGGTCATAAGACCTTAAAGTATATTTTTCAGCAAAGGGATATGAATCTAAGGCAGCGTAGATGGAGGGACTCATGAAGAATTACGATTGTGAGATCTTGTATCATCCAAACAAAGCAAATGTTGTGGCAGATGCCTTGAGTCAAAAGCCTAGAGGTAGCTTATCTCATCTGCGCACCTTACAGAGGCAGTCTTCTACAGACTGACAGATTTTATGTGATAGTCGTGTACAGTTCGAGTTCACATCGGCAGGAGGACAGTTAGCACATGTTCGCACCGTCCTCAGTTATTGGATCGTAATTTGGAGACACAACCGCAGAGGCTCGTATGCCAGAGATTATGGCTTAGGTTAGGCAGGGCAGAGAGTCGGAGTTAGTGATTGATGACAGTGGGGTATTACGTTTTGGGAACCGTTTTTGTGTGACAGATTCGGATGGACTGAGATGTGAGATCTTAGCGGAGGCCCATAGATCAGCATACAGTATTCATCCTGGTTTCACCAAGATGTATCATAGTTTGAGGGATGTTACTGGTGGAGAGGTATGAAGAGGGACATTGTGGAGTTTGTTTCAAGATGCTTGACTTGTCAGCAAGTCAAGGCAGAGCATCAGAGGCAGGCTGGAGAATTGCAGCCTTACCCATTCCGGAGTGGAAATGGGAACAGATTTCCATGGATTTCCTTATGGGTCTACCCAGGACTAGCAAAAAGTATGATTCCATTTGGGGTGATTGTAGATAGATTGATAAAGGCAGCTTACTTTTTTCCGGTGAAGAGGACGTATGGGTTGCACAGTATGCTCAGATTTATATCGATGAAATTGTATGTTTACATGGAGTTCTGACGTGCATAGTATCAGATCGGGGTACCCAGTTTACTAACAGGCCAGGGCGGAAACTTCAAGAAGTTCTTGGTACACGATCGAGTTTTAGTACAGCTTTTCAACCACAGGCGGATGGTTAGTCAGAACGGACCTTTCAGACGTTAGAGGATATGCTTCGAGCTTGCAGCCTTGATTTCGGTGGTAGTTGGGATTGTCATTTACCTTTGATAGGATTTTTGTATAACAATAGTTTTCAGAGGACGATCCAGATGGCTCTCCTTGAAGCTTTGTATTGATGGAAATTTCGACCGTTTGTTTGCTGGAGGGAACTGAGAGAGAGTAGCATTTTGGGACCGCAGATAGTACAGGAGACTGAAGAAAAGATCTAATTGATACGAGACAGGATGAGAGCGGCCCAGTGCAGGCAGAGATTATATGCAGGTCGACGACGTCATAAACTTAAGTTGATGAGGGAGATCCTGTGGTTATTCGTGTATCCCGATGAAAAGTATGATGCGTTTCGGGAAAAAAAAAGGGGAAGCTCAGCCCCAGATAGGTTGGACCTTACAAGATTCTGGAGAGAGTAGGTGCTGTAAATTATAGTTTAGCACTTCCACCGAGTTTTCCCGATGTGCATCCGGTATTTCACGTTTCAATACTTCGCAAGTATCTTCACGATCTTTCTCAAGCAATCCAGCATCAGACCTTACAGCTTGAACCGGATTTATCCTACGCAGTGCAGCCTGTAGCTATTCTAGACAGGCAGGCAAGGAAATTTTGATCAAGGGCACTTCCATCTGTAAGGGTTCTTTGGCAAGGAAATAATCGCGGGGAGATTACTTGGAAAACCGAGGATGCGATGCGAAATGAGATTTCCGCGTATTTAGAGGGTATGTCTAGTTAATTTTTAAATTCGGGGACCGAATTTTCTTAAGGGGGGAATATTGTAACATTCTGAAGTTTTTGAAATATATAAAAGTAATTAATTAAATAATAAAAGGTTAAATTAAAAAGTTATTAAAACCAAATAACACAATTTCTTAAGATGTATGTTAAACAAATTAAATTAAAATTTTAGTATGCAACATAAATAAATTATAAGGGTTTTAATGTAAAAATTAGCTTCAATTTTAAGTAAAATAGTGTTATATAATAGCATAGTTAGTGAAGGGTCTTTGTGTATAAAGTTAGGAAAGTTGTGCAAACTAAGAAAAGTGGGGGTTGTAAGTGAAAAAGGGTAGATAAAGTTTAGTTCAGAATTTTATTAAGGGTAATTCATTTTATAAATGATAAAGCATTGCCACCACCTCCTCTCATGCATAACACACTCCCCACTCCTCCTCCTTGCATAAAACTACCACATCTTGCTTGATGACATCTCCTCCTTTACCTTATCCTTCCTTTTTATCACATATCTCCTGTGATCAGATCATTCATCTAGTTTAAAATCTAAAAATTTAAAAGATAGAAAAAGAAAACAAAGAAGAACCAAAGAAAAGAGAAGAGATGAACTAAGCCTAGGATTTCCTCACCATCAAGCAAAGAGCTAGGAGCTAAGGGTTTGGGTGTCTTGAAGGAAGCTTTTCAATCATCTTCAGTTGGTAAAATCCTAACTCGGTAGAATACATCCTGGTTTTTGTTTAAGTTTGAAATCATAGTGTCCATAATATCGTATTTTAACAAAACGGAACTCTGTTAAAATCTGCTTTAGTTTAGATAAAAATCAAATTAACAAAACAGTGCCAGAATGATGTATGTGAGACCTAGAACAAACCATAGGATGACGGACCTAGGGGATCGGATTTTGGCTGGCAACACTAAGAGGAATTCCAGCATCGCCGGATTTGTAGGAGGCTTGAGTGTTTTGGCTGGTTGGGTAGGTCTCTGTGTAGAAGTTTGGATCATTTAGTATTGTTTAAATGAGTTAGTTTAATTGTATATAAAATCTGGGAGCAAATATCGAAAATAAATATCTAAAAACCATAATACTACACGGGTAAAACGTGACGTGATCTGTTTTCTGTCGCGATGCAGAATTGGGTTGGATTCTAATGAGGTCAAGTGCTGGATAGTTAAAATAGTCGTATGCAATATAACTTGAACGTACGACTTGTGTTTTCATGATTTTGTCATGTCGGAATAGCCGTTTCCTTATACAAGTTATTGCTATGATTAGATTCAAATACGGAGACTTCGGAGGCTGGGAGGAAAGGAAAAAGAATTGGCGATTCCTGAAAAGATACGACGTATTTCCGGTGAGTAGATTTACATCTACATGGGAAGTCGGGTGGATGGCGTATAGCACCCCCGCAACCTTATAATTATTATTATGATATCTACTTAGGTTTAGCTTTTCGTCAAGGCATTTATATGATATTGCATATTATATACCTCCATGTGCATAAGTTTCATATGTAGTTTTAAATGAGATATACGTGATATTTGATCCATGCGATGTCGGTATGAATTGATAAGTTTGTACGAGAGATCATGCCGTACTTAAGATGATATGGATATAGCGATATGATGAGCTATAATACAAGGATTTATACGTATCGTAAATGATGAACTTTGTATGCCGAATAACGGCCAATTTATTCTTTGACTCGTAGAGATAGATTTTGCTCTGTTTTAGGATATAATACTGGTATGAGCTATATTATTTTAAAAACCCAGGTTCGTTGTCTTTTAAATAAACTACCAGGATGCGTGCCAAGTTCTAAAACAAACATCTCTTTTAAATCTTAGGCAGCTTCCTTATTTTAAACTTAACGTTTCGATCATTTCTAAAGAAAATGGTATAGCTCATAACCAGTAATTACAATAAGTACGTTAGACTTCTTATAGGGTTGTATTACGTATTCTATATTATATGTTTCCGCGTTACACTATACCTCATTGGTATTGCCATGTCACTGTAGAATCGTTCGGTTATATATGCGTTAATATGTAGATTGATACACCGTAGAACACTTGCACAAATACTAATGATTTCCATGTCGCACGAGCACAGACGCGTATGCTACACTACACATCATTAGTAGTGACATGATACATTAGAATTGAATTCGTTATGTTATGTGATATGATTACGTAGTCTTTTCCTGTTCATGTTGTAATACTATAGATGAAGTATTTGATTTCTTGAGATTTCTGAGTATTCTACTCCTGATGATATATATATAGATATATATCAGTAGTATGAGACACTGTTATATATATACATATATAGTATATCATCAATACAATCTATGCAAGTTTCTTATTCTTCACTTGATATTTTTATGATTTGGTCTTATTCCAAACTGAGTCGGTGGATATACGGTTATGGATTTATAGTTTTACTCCGAACCGAGTCGGTGGATATACAGTTACGGATTTATAGTTTTATTCCGAACCGAGTCGGTGGATATACGGTTACGGATTTACAGTTTTATCCAGACTGAGTCGGTAGGGAGTACAGTTGGATACATAGTGGACTTTGTTGATTTCAAGATCGTTCGAGAAATGATGCCTGGGAGAAATGGAAGTTTTGTGTCGATGCTGGACACGAGAGATTTCGTATTTCGATGTCGATGCTGGACATATATATATATATATATATATATATATATATATATATATTGGTATATATTGATATGATCATTATCATGAGGTACACATTTAAATATTATTATTGGATCCAACCAGGACTGATCCGGAGGACAGTACCTGCATATATTGGTATAGACATTCATATACAAATAAAAGGATTCAAGTACGAACAATAGATTCTTGATTTTTTACTCATATGACATTGGGATATTATACTTGGGATTGCATGATAGTTAGTATTGCACATATACATGCCATATAGCACATCAGTACAGATTATGATAGTTCTATACTTATGACCTAGGTATCGTCATACATTTCGATTTCTACCTTTAGATGTACTTTTATTCACTGAGTTGGCAACTCATCCCCATTGTGCCACAGTTTATTGCAGGTTTGACTGCTTGGATTATCAGCGGTTTGGGCACACATTCTTTTGGGGATTGATGGGTAAGTGAGTTATTATTGTATCATACACACTCTTGATTATTCATTTATTCTTGTATCTAGTGGAAACTCCATCAACTTAGAAATGATATACTATGTACTTAGAATCGAGACTTAGAGTTATGGGTGCTGATGTCACACTCTTTAGAGTCGACATCTGTTATAAATTTGTTTGGCTGTTCCGTCTTTTAGACATGAAAGCTAGCTTCCGTTGGGAGGCTATTTTATTTTGTTGTATTGGGTTTTTATAAAAATGCAAAGGAGGTGATGACTGTTTTCAAACGTCACAAAGGCTTTTCAACATACTTAGTTAAATTTAGATGTTAATTTATATCGATATTATCGGCTGATTATTTAAATCTCACCTCCAATATTTTTTTCAAAAAGGGTTTAGATTCCGGGTTTCGGCTTACTTAAACCGCGTCGATGTCTTGAGATGTCACGTGATTTAAGTGCCGGTCACGTGCCACATTTGGGTCGTGATAGATAAGAATAAAGATTTTCTCATACCAGACATGTTCAAGTTTCGTGTTTGATTATGCATTCATATTGCATTCATACGAGTGCATCGCATTGTATTGATATATGTGGGATGTGACGCATTGCGTGCATGCATACGATAGCCTTATTAGATGTTACTTACTACTCACGAGTTGGCAACTCACCCCCATTGTGCCACAGTATTTTGCAGGTTTGACCCGTCAGGGCAGTAGCGACGGGCGTACTTCCTCTTTTTGACTTCATTTGCTTGATTTGCAGCTTGATCATAGGTGGGTTGCGAGGATATTTTATTCCCACTTTGTGTATCATTTGTATCTAGTGAATTCCATCTACCTTATCTACCCTTGTATATTGGACTAGACGGTGAGACTCGTGAGACTTGTATTTGTGGTTTTTGGTGTTGATGCTCACTTGAGCCGACGTGATGTTCTTCTTATTTTCGTGCTTTTATATGATTATTTCGCACTTTATTATATACATATTAATTGTGGTTGTGATTCCGTCTTTGGCGAAGAGCTAGCTCCCGCTAGGGGATACCTTTATTCATTATTTATATGTATTTTCATGTGTTGTGTCCGTTTGGGGGCCAGTTTTTACAAAGGAGACTCTGCCGAAATTTTCGGGAAATTTGATGCATTAAAATGTTTTAAGGTGACTTTATTTTATAAAAATCATCTTTTAAAGTTAAGTTTTCTTTCACTCTATTTCTTTAAACGGTTTAGATTTCTGGGCTTTGGCTTACTTAGATTACGTTACGCCTTTAGACGTTTCGTAATTTAAGTGACAGTCACGTTCCGTACCTTCGGATCATGACAGACGTCGTCTGCGGGTACATGGTGGACCCGGTAAGGTAGCTCGGGGCAAGAGGGTCGTATAGATAGACGTTGAGCCCGGCAGGGGTGCGCTACCTACCGGTTATTATTGACCCGGCGGTCATCCGGAGGATACAGACCGGAGTCGTGTGATTTTGACAGATTTGAAGGCCGATCTGAGGATGCGGCGCCCGACATATAAGAGGATACTGTTTTCACATATGGACACGACTTCCTTGATGTTTTCGAGTGTCGATACTGGGCACTCAGGTTTTATCTTGATATAGTGTCTTTGCTGGGCATACATTCATTGATGCATTTACATTTATGCATATATTTTACATATGTCTATTTCTACATATGACTCTGACGCGAGTACCTTAGTTTGCACTTATGGTTATGTCGTTATCCTTGTTATTACTCGACGTCATTATATTACTATTGTATTGTAATTTATGACCTAGGAGATAGTCATACATTCGGTTTCTACTCGGTGATATCTTCTACTCATGAGTTGGCAACTCACCCCCGTTGTGCCACAGTTTCTTGCAGGTTTAGCCGTACAAGTTCCGTAGCTACTTCGCTGGCACACCACTTCCTTCCAGGTGATTGCTTTGATAGGTGGGATACTTTTGCATCGTGACCACCAGTATATAATTGTATATATCATTATGTTGTATCTAGTTAAAAGCTCCATCAACCAGACTGTGTATATTTAGTGGCCTTAGAAACCATTATTGTATTTTCTTTCGGCCTTAGAGTCACGCTCATGTATGTATTATTGTTTTCCGGTTTTCTTGATGATGCATGTTTTCTTTACTTTCTTTCTGAGTTTTGATCCTCGCCTTCGGCGTTGTATATTTGCATTACTTGCATGGTTGTTTCCGCCAATTAGCGAAGAGCTATCTCCCGTTTGGGGATGCCTTATATTATATTGGTTGTACCGTTTTCGGGTTAAATTATACAAAGGAGGTGCTGCCCAAATTTTAAATGACGAAAATATTTTCAAGTTAGATACAAACATTATGTTTTCGTATACTACTATCATGTTTTAAAGAAAAAACTTGATTTCATTATACCATTCTTTCAAAACTGCACCTCCACTATTTTCCCTATAAGCTTTAGATTTCTGGGTTTTTGGCTTACTTGAATTAGGTGGGGTCCTATAGACTTCACATGATTCAAGTGCCAGACACGTGCCTTTTTCGAGTCGTGACACTTTATAATGCTCAAAGTTCTTATACATAATACCTTTCCCTGGTGTAGCTTTCAAATAGCGAAGGGTACGCATCAGTGCACTCCAATGTGAATCTCTAGGATCTGCCATAAACTGGCTAACTATACTAACAGAAAAAGAGATGTCAGGCCTTGTCACAATCAAATAATTAAGCTTACCAACCAATCTACGATATCATTCTGGATTGGTAAATAGTTGTTTCCCCCAATCAGAGCAAAGCTCTGTTTTGAATTTCAAAATTCAAAAATTGAAGCAACGCTTCAGATCCTGCGCGCTGCATGTCAAAAGCAGACATGCCAGCACCAGGAGCGCTGCGCCCTAGGCAGCGCACCCCCAATCAGAGCAAAGCTCTGTTTCAAAATTCATAATTTAAAAATTGAAGCAACGCTTCAGATCCAGCGCTCTGAACTACGCGCCACGTGTCAGACACGAGTGCACTAACGCAGTCGCGTTGCGCTCTGCGCTGCGCGCCACGTGTCTGACACGGGTGCGCTAACACAGTTGCGCACCTGCGCTGCGCTCTACGCTGCGCGCCATGTGTCAGATACGGGTATGCTAGCGCAGTTGCACTGCGCTCTGCGCTGCGCGCCATGTGTCGAACGTAGGTGCGCCAGCGCTGGAATTAAAAATTCCTCCACCGTCAGATCAAAAGATCTACTAATAATAAATTATTAATTAATTAGAACTAAAGTTCTATTATGGAAAGATTTCTCAATCTTATTAAAACAAGAAGATTATCTTCTGTAAAACAGAAGTCTTAGGATCAAAGATCCAACGGTGGGAAATATTCCTAAATCAATCAGAGAAAGATCTCTTAAAACTGATTTAACAAATCAATTGGCCCTATATAAAGGCTCCTAGACTTCAAGTCTAAAACATATAGAGAATACAGAAGAAGAGAGAGAAAAACACTCTGCAAAAAAGAGCAAGCTCTTAAGAAAAGAAGATTTTCTTCATCTTTAAGGTAAAGAACTATGTTCTTGAAAAACAGAGATGAAATCATCTCGTAAAAAGAATAACCATCTTCTGAAAGGATCAGAGATCTAAAAAAGGCCAAGGTCTTTAATAAAAAAGAAAAGAAAAGATCAAAGATCTAATCATAAAATAATAAAAAGAAGTATTTTACTTCATTCACAGATCTTTTGATCTATAAAGGCAGAGCCTTTTAGAAAAAAAAGAACTTTTGTTCTTGGATCTTGAGGCAAAGCCTCCTTAGAAGAACATAAAATTTATTCTTTGATCTTAAAATTGATCAGATGCGCTTTGCGCTATTGAAAAGTTCCTTGCACTCATGAACTGCGTCTTTGCGCTCCTTGGATCGGCGCTCAGCGCCAAAACATGTCACGTGTTGACTATAGACACAATCTACGCTTTGCGCTCCTGAAACAGAGCATTACGCTCATGGGCTGGCGCTCAGCGCCAAGCGCGCCACGTGTCACTCACTGGCGCATTCACAAACTAGCGCAGCGCGCTCATAAATTAAAAGCGCAATGCGCTAACAAACTAGCGCTTAGCGCTAAGCGCGACACGTGTCCTCCTCGTGTGCGCTATCCAACAGAAGCGCAATGCACTCTTTCCTTGGCGCAAAGCGCCTGACGCGCCACGTGGCGCACTATCAAAACACACTTTGTTTCTGATAAATGCTATGCATTCAATACAAGACAAAAATGTCAGAGCCCAATGCTTAGCATTATTAAAAGGACCAAGCCCAAATAAAGGCTCAATAGCCAGAACAATAAAATGTTCAACTCATATCAACTGAGCCCATATGCTCATAAACCTTTAAACAGACTTTAGTCCCAAATTGGACTATAGATCTCCCAACCAACATTGGTTCAAAGGTACATCTCTGAACTCCTCTGATATTTGTAGCTGTAATCCTTCAATGTCTTCAGAGAGGTGACGGATCCCGACAGCCATACATTCCACAGACTATGATATCTTTAAACTGGACTGTGGGGTCCTTAAACCCACGGACTATGATGTCCTTAACCTTGACTGCGAGGTCTTTAAACTCACGGACTATGATGTCCTTAACCTTGACTGTGGGGTCTTTAAACTCACGGACTATGGTGTCCTTAACCTTGACTGTGAGGTCTTTAAACTCACGGACTATGATGTCCTTAATCTCGACCGTGATATCTTTAAACTAACATTGGACCACCATGTCCTTAAACTGGTAATCGACCGCAATGTCCCTAAACTAAACAATAGAGTCCAAATGCTCTTTTGTTGGATCTAAACGATTCCGTTAAGTTGATCTTAGTCTAAATTAGACTAACGTATCCTTAACATACGTTTAAGTTGATCTTAGTCCCAAATGAGACTAACGTATCCTTAAACCCAACCCCCAAACCCAAATCTAAGAAAATACAGATTTTGACTAATCCACGCCCTACGGGCGACAATACATTAGTCTCCGTATACAATCCATGGGCAACCACAAATAAAACAAACACCCACGACACGAAGTGACCATCTGGAGAAGGAGAAAGTTGTTACCGCGATGCGGTAGCGTAATTAACTGCAGGGGCTTGCATCTGCAGGGAAGAGCGTCCCCACAATCAAAACCCCCACAAATGAGGGGGAATCTGACGAAGTCTGCTACATCGGCCATATTCATCTAAACCTTCGATACACGGTGTCATAAATCAACTTGGCATCTTCGGAGAGGTGGACGGATAGCACTAATTAGCATCTGCCCCCAGATTCAAGCAAGACGTCAGTCTTTCCCGGTTTTCGGCAGTAAACAGATTCTGGCACGCCCGGTGGGACCCTTTTCCTCTTTCCACTCCACACTTCGTGTGTCGTGTTCGCGAACGAATCGCGGTTTGCTATGGTTGCCTGTGGATTTGAGGTACTTAGATTTGGTGTCTTGCTCCGTGCAGAAAACAGAAGATCAATGGCTTCAAACTGCACTAACTGCAACTGCAACTCTCGCTCCGTCCCATCCGGAGGAGTGACTTACGGGCCTCAAGCGGCCTCCATCTTCGCTATGCCGGTGGAACAAGTGACTCAGGCCACCACTAGGCTATTCTTCGGGATTATGCTCCCACCGATGAGCTTTAATGCCCCAATGTCGTCGCAAGAAGTTCCAAAGAAGTCGGTCTTTGATCGGCTTACAACTACCGCGGCCCCTCTCAACGGGTCGCCCAAGTCCAATGCCTCGATTTTCAGCAAACTGGGCCAAAGCTCAAGTGGACCCGTGAAGAAGCCCGCAATACCAGAAGGCGTTATCCCGAAGCGGATAGCTATTCCTACTCCTGAAGTCACCAAGGCGGCTTCTCCGGCTAAGGGGTCGGTCTTCACAAGACTGTCCATTTCAGCTCCCACTCCACGTGAAGTAACCAAGGCGATTTCCCCTGCACGAAAATCAGCTTTCTCAAGATCGGTCGTTCCATCTCAGCGAGCATCGGTCTTTGACAGACTGACGCCAACAACAGACTCTCATCAGAACCGGGGTCATGGAAAAACTGATCCAACAGTGGAGGTAATCCCGGCCACACAACATGCTCGACGTCGCCACTGGCGCCGAGTGAGGAAAGCTGGGGGCAATTCCCCTTCTGGACTGACTCCGCCAGCTCCAATGGTGGAAGTTGATGCCGCTGTTCCAACTGGGAACAGGTTTGAACCACTAAGGAGGGTGCGCAAGGATTCGCCTACTGCCGTACTGAAAAGATCCCCGCCACCGGTGGAGACTGTCACAGAAATAAAGCCGGAGCAATCCCCTCAACGGCTGTCTTCCAAAGTTTACAAAGTCTGGTAACGGGTCCAGGATTCGGTGATCGATCAGGACTATCTCCACCGACAGAAGAAGCTAAAGGCTCAGAAGGAAGAGAACCGTCCTGTCAAAACACAACGGACGACAACCACCTGGGTGCCCGCCGCAACGGTCCCCTCAACGCCAACCACTCAGAAGAGAAGGAGGCCAGAGAAAGCCCCTATAACTACGACAGATCGCAAAGACGCCGAGACTAAACGCCCCAAGTCTGGGGGCATGGTGGTGCATACCGTCTATGTGGCATCCAGAAAAGAGGATAGCCATATCTTTACGAGTCATCGACCACTCACCAGATCCATCACAAAAGCCCAGGAACAACAGCAGAAGATTCAGGAAATGCTGACTGCAATGGCCGCACTCGCCGGGCCAAAAGAAAGCCCAGAGGCGTCATCAGAGCAGCGTCGCGAACAAGAAACCGATGCTGACTTCCTACGCAGAGTCCTCGAAAAGAAGGACAGAGAAGCAGCAGAATAAGATACCAACAAAAAACAAATGGCGCTTCTCTTCCAAGACATGGTAGGGATGATGCTACAGCCAGACCCTCCAGCTGAAGACCCTCCGATCATTGTTGAAGACGATAAAGGGGAGACATCTAATCCTCCTCAGGCTCTTTCAGCAGCCAAGGAGGAAACCATCTCCAAGTCCGCACTGGATGACTATATTGCTCAGCAAATACGAGCTCACCAGGCGAATGAAGCGGCTGGCCAAATTGTCAAGACCGGACGACCCTATCCGGGCTGGTATGATCAAATAAGTTACCCGCCAGGATACACGATCCCCAAATTTCATGTGTACAAGGGGACAGGCAATCCCCATCAACATGTCGCTTAGTTCGGGGCTCTATGCGGCAATACTGGAGGCGACGACAAACTGTTGCTTCGCCAATTCGTCGGCAGCCTAGCAGAAACGGCCTTCGAATGGTATTCGGAGCTGCCTAATGACTCTGTCAAAACATTTGCAGAGATGGCGCTGCTGTTTACACAAAGATTTGCAAGCGCCAGCGAGCGCACCCCAATAACGGCATTGATCAGTGCCAGGGTGAAGCCGGGTGAGACGTGGGTTCAGTATGCAATCTAATGGCGGAATCTGTGGTCAAAATGCGTACAGCGTATCGAATAAGCACCCGCGGTGGGCATGTTCGTGGGCACCCTAGACCCTCATGCAACCATTTCACAGTTCATGATGTTCTTCAAACCGACCACGTTCCAAGCTCTAATCAACAAGCTGGCCCAAATGGACCAGATGGGTCATGGACCGTCTCCTTCAAAGACGGATCCTCAGAATGAAAAGGGAAAAGGAAAAGCAACTTTCGTTGCCAATACTCAACAACAGCCGAGCAACTTAAAGCCGGTTGTTCGCCAAGACAACGTGCGTCCACGCCCATCCTTCGAGGAGAGACTGGGACGACCTTACTCGTTTCCCCAGGAAAAAACGAGGAGATTGTTTGAGCTAGCAGTGCGCAACAGACTCATCAATTTGCCGGATCCAAAACGTCCGTTGCAGCCAGGCGATGTCAACAATCCTAATTACTGCCCTTATCACCAAGCAGTAAGCTATCCAATCGAAGATTGCTTCGTTTTCAAAGACTGGGTTAAAGACCAATACCAACAAGGCAAGTTCGCGTTATCGGAAAATTGGAAGGTGAAACCGCCACAACCTCATGCCCCTAAAAAGGTGGACACGCCGGTGGCATCATGCTCTTTTACAGAAGAAATTTCGTGGGAGGTCGCTCTTTCAACCAAAACTAAAAGAATGCTGAAGGATCTCCAAACGTGCCCGGCAATCAGGTGGAAAAATCCACTGGAACCCGAAATCGTCGAGGGAATGCTAAAATCGCGCCCAACTCCAAAGATCGGTAGTGATAGCCAAAGCACACACACCCAGCTATCGAAAAAGAAGAAGAAGCCCGTGAAGCCTGGTGACAAGCGCACGGACCTACAAAAGCAGATTGACGCGCTGGAAGAGTATAAACAGAAGGCGCGGACTCCAGTCACACTCCAAGAGTTTCTCAGCCACGTTCTTGAGAACGAAGATGATGAAGAAAACTCGTCGAGTAAATCTGAAGATTACGTAGCAAGCTGCCATGTGATCTATCACTCGTCAATAGACAATGAGGAAGCTCCTTGCACCGAGAAACTGGGGGCAGGATCGGAGCCAAAACCCTTGGAGCCGTCTGACGAGATGATCGACTTACTGTTGAACAAAGCCCTTCGGAAAAGCAAAACCAATCGAGAGCATGAACTGGCTATATTCGAAAAAGCCAAACGCCGACGACTGGAGGAAAAGGTCAAAACACCCTAACTGGAGCAAAGCATCCCTACCGCCAGCAAAAGCAAGCTTAAAGTAAGGAAACGATTCGCTAGGGCCCTGGCAATAGGAATGAAGTTGCCCTCTTTCAAAGGAAATTCCCCTGGCAATATACGTCTTGATGAAGCGGACATACATCCTAACTTCTGCCTATACCATCAGAGGATTGCACACCCTACCGAGAAGTGCATAGCCTTTAAAAACTGGTGACAGGGATATGTTACCCATCGACGACACGTTCAACGAGTGAAGCGCAAGGCTCGTCGGGAACAGAAAAGCATGACAGATGAGCGTGAAAGAGCTGCTGGCAACTGTCACATAGCCGACACCAAGGGATCGCAAGTTATCACCTTTGGAAGCGACTCTGACGAAGAAATCGCCCTCAGCCCTCTCTTCAAGGAATCCACCTCCGACACAAAACATGCGAAGATTTGCGACAAAATCTAGCTGCGTAATCGCATGCAGACTAATGACCGAAACGTCGTTAAACTACTACCAACCCGCGGCATCCTCAGGCTGACGTGGTAAAAAAACGGTATGTCCATAAGAAAAATGGGCACGGATGAAAACCCGAAAGGGCTCCGTGAGTAAAAACAGCAGGACTACCGGTGAGTTTTGTGAAAACCCGAAAGGGCGCAACCTCGTTAAAATAAAAAATAAAAAAAACGGTATGTCCATAAGCGAAATGGGCACGGATGAAAACCCAAAAGGGCTCCGTGAGTAAAAACAGCAGGGCTACCGGCAAGTTTTGTGAAAACCCGAAAGAGCGCAATCTCGTTAAAAGACACTTGCAAGGTCCTCTCGACTTTGTAAGGAGAAACCGCCTGCGTGAGATCCTTACGACTCACAAGGGAGTAACACACTTAGGGATCCCCATGATCCCTAAGGAGAAATTACACTTGCGAGATCCTCACGACTCGCAGGGAGAAATACCTTTATGAGACCCTCACGGCTCATAAGATTCAAAAGTTTTAAGCTACAGGGATCTGAACCTGTTCTTAAGCAGCCACCACAACCTCCAGCACTGCCCTACAAGCGGCTCAATGCTGACCCTTGTATACAATCTACGGGCTCGAATAAACATTTCCCTAACAAAGTCCCATCCGTGACTAGGGATATGTTTACACGGTGAATAGCCCTTGTAAGTCCTCTCGACTTAAAAGGAGAAAATACTCTTGTAAGATTCTTACGACTTATAAGAGACCATACACTTAGGGATCCCCACGATCCCTAAGGAGAAAACACACCTACGAGATCCTCACGACTTGTAGAGAGAAATACCTTTATAAGACCCTTACGGCTCATGAAGTCAAAAGCCTTAGTCGATAGGACCCTAACCCTATTCGCTAAGCCACCTTTGTTCGACATCGATAGAGGCAAATGATGATTCGCTCCTGGCAATATTCCAGTTGTAGCGGTGCTGATGCCGAAATCGGTATCTAATCCCAGGTTTGCAGCAAGAAGCTAGTGAGCCACACATGCATACGAAATAGCCGAAATGATGGGGTAACTTGCAACAAAATCAGCAAGTAAAAATGTATGCATGCAAAATAGCCGAAATAATTAGGCAACTCGCAATAAAAAGCAGTGAGTAAAAATGGAATAAATAGCCGAAATGATTGGGCAACTCACAATAAAAAGCAGCGAGTAAAAATGAAATAAATAGCCGAAATGATTGAGCAACTCGCAATAAAAAGCAGCGAGTAAAAATGAAATAAATAGCCGAAATGATTGGGCACCGCGAAAGATAGCCGAAATGATTGGGCAAACGCGACCTTCGCGATATTAAAGATGAAATGATAGAGAATCGCGAAAAGAAATTAAAAAAATGAAATTTATGCCCTGTTCCCGCCAAAAATTTCTGCGCAAAAGAGCCTAAGATATTAAATGGCAGTGATACGCTTATGAAAATGCGAACCAGTATTTTCTGGGCTGTTTTTTGACAAACTCCCGAATGGAAAACAGCTAAATTCTGATGATATTGGAAGCACCTCGAAAAACCCTTCGATTTGATATATTATGGGTTTCATAATTCATCCGGGAACAAAAGTTATGAACAAATATGCAATGCACTGTTCTCTGATTAAAAATCGGGAATTACCTCAATGAGGTATCACGTGCTCACACGTGACCAATGGTCACGTGTTGACACGTGGTAGTTAAAACAGAAATAAAAACAAATGGCTGAAGGAAATGCCTCAATGAGGTATCACGTGTTGACACGTGATGGTTAAAACTGAAGCATAAATAAATGCTGAGAAAAGGACTCAATTGGGGGTCACGTGCTCACACGTGACCAAGGGTCACGTGTCAGCACGTGACTGGCTTTGAAAGCCTTACAGTTTAATGGAATTAAAATTCTAAATTTCTCTAAATCTTTCCAAATGGAAAAGGATTATGGGGACCGTTGGATTAAAAATCCAAGGGTGATTAAATATCACTAATTTATGGAAAAATCTTGGACAAAGAAAGATTTCCCCTAAATCTCACCGAAAATAACAAACAGAATATCTTTGGATTTAAAATCCAACGGTGAATAAAATTCATTGTGTGATTTAAAGGATCATATTAATTATGAAGTCAATTAAAATCTTTCAATGAAAGATTCACAAAACAAATTGATTCTTTTCTTTCTCCTATAAATAGGAGCCAAGAAGAGAAGAGGGGGGGGCCTTTTGGAGAGAAGAACAGAGAGAGGAGAATTTAATTCTCAAGAGGGAAGAAAAGAAAGGAGAATTTAATTCTCAAGAAAGAGATCCTCGATTTCTCCGCAACGTTGTTGGAACAGGGTTCGAGGAGAGCGAACGAATGCGGGATCAAAACTTCAAAAAAGAGAATTTAATTCTCAAAATCTAAGAGTTTAACTCTTTTGCAAAGAACTTAGTTCTTCTCTTGTTGAAGACCTGCACAGAGCACATCTCCCCATAAGTTGAGAATTTAATTCTCACTGGGTTGAGATTCTGCCATGCAGATCCAAAACTTAAAGGGGGAATTGAGTTTAGAGAATTTAATTCTCCCAAAACAAAATTAGGGTTTAACCCTATATTATAGGAATTTAATTCCTTCAGAATGGATAGAAATTAGGGTTTAACCCTACATAAGAATTTAATTCTTTCATAATAGGAATTTAATTCCTCCAAAATCATGATTAGGGTTTAACCCTACAGAGAATTTAATTCTTAAAATAAAGAGACTTGAAAGATCTCCATGCATATAAAGAATATTGGTCACGTGATGACACGTGACCCCAATCCGCAATCATTAGAAAAGAAGGAATAAAACTAGGTCACGTGTCCCCACGTGACCCCAGAAGATAACCCCAGAAATAAGAAGGAATCAGTTTTGAGGCAATGCCTCACGTGCTCCCACGTGATCTTCAAAACACAGAAAGAAAAAGCAAAGGAAATCTAAGCTTTGGGCGCTCTCACGTGTCCCCACGTGACCCCTCAGCAAATGCTTTAACAATTGGCACACAGATCTCCATCATGTGCCAATACGTGATGCTCAAAAGATGAAGAAGTGTTTAACACTTAATTGCAGAACGAAGAAAAGGGATCTGGTCCCACCTTTGGGCGCTCTCACGTGTCCACACGGCCCCTCTTTCTTTAGTGTTTAACACTAATTTGGGGATTATATTTCCAGTGTTTAACACTGATTGTTTCTAGTGTTTAACACTAAATTGAAGATTATATTTCCAGTGTTTAACACTGATTGTCTTTTAGTGTTTAACACTAATTTGAGAGTTCTATTTCCAGTGTTTAACACTGATTGTTTCCAGTGTTAACACTAAATTGAAGATTACATTTCTAGTGTTTAACACTGATTGTCTTTTAGTGTTTAACACTAATTTGAGAGTTCTATCTCCGGTGTTCAACACTGTTGGTCTTTAGTGTTTAACACTAGTTTTAGCCCAATTGGCTAATTTTCTAAAGGGAAAGCCTCTCCTTCAATTGAATCTCAAAATTGAGGAAATTAAAGATGAAAACAATGTGGACTAAAACCAGACAAATGTCGGATAGTCCAATAAAGGGTCAAACTCAGTTGGACTTAGCCCAAGTTGGCCATAAGTCCTCAATCCAGACTTAACTGGGCCAACGGGCTCATAATATAATTAATTGGTCTTGGTTCCAAATTGGGCTACAGATCATTTAATTTACCTTGGTTCAAGGGTACATCTCTTCACTCCTTTGATATTTGTCGTTGTAATTCCTCAACGTCTTCAAAGAGGTGACGGGTCCCAACGACCATACATTTCACGGACTGTGGGGTCCTTAAACTCATGAACTATGATGTCCTTAACTTTGACCGGGATGTCTTAAAACTAACAACGGACTGTGGGGTCCTTAAACTCTTGGACTATGATGTCCTTAACCTTGACCGGGATGTCTTAAAACTAACAACGGACTGTGGGGTCCTTAAACTCATGGACTATGATGTCCTTAACCTTGACCGGGATGTCTTAAAACTAACAACGGACTGTGACGTCCTTAACCTTGACCGTGATGTCTTAAAACTAACGATGGACTGTGGAGTCCTTAAATCCTCGGACTATGATGTCCTTAACCTTGACCGCAACGTCTTAAAACTAACATTGGACCGCAATGTCCTTAAACTACTTATCGACCACAACGTCATTAAACTAAACAACAGGCCCCCCCTAAATGCTCTTTTGTCGGATCTAAACGATCCCGTTTAAGTTGATTTTAGCCTAAAATATGGTTAACGTATCCTTAAACCTTCAAACAAACTTTAGTCCCAAATTGGACTATAGATCCCCCAATCAACTTTGGTTCAAGGGTACATCTCTGAACTCCTCTGACATCTGTCGTTGTAATCCTTCAACGTCGTCAGAGAGGTGACGGGTCCCGACGGCCATACATTCAATGGACCACTATGTCCCTAAACTAGAACAATAGAGCCCCCAAACACTCTTTTGTCGGATCTAAACGATCCCGTTAAGTTGATTTTAGTCTCAAATTGGACTAACGTATTCTTAACAAATGTTTAAGTTAATCTTAGCCTCAAATATGGCTAACGTATCCTTAAACCAAAACCCTAAACCCAAATCTAAGAAAATATGGATTTGGACTAATCCACGTCCTACGGGCGACGACATAAATTAGTCTCCGTATACAATCCACGGGCAACCACAAACAAAACAAACACCCACGACACGAAGTGAAATTCTGGAGAAGGAGAAATTTGTTACCGCGATGCGATAGCGTAATTAACTGCAGGGGCTTGCGCCTGCAGGGAAGAGCGTCCCCACAATCAAAAACCCCTCAGACGAGGGGGAATCTGACGAAGTCTGCTACATCGGCCGCATCCATCTAAACCTCCGATACACGGTGCCATAAATCAACTTGGCATCTTCGAAGAGGTGGACGGATAAAACCAAATAGCATCTGCCCCGAATCTCAGGCAAGACGTCCATGTCCCGGCCGCCGTTCGGAGGGGAACAGATTCCGGCATGCCCGGTGGGACCTTTTCCTCTTTCCACTCCACACTTCGTGTGTCGTCTTCGCGAACGAATCGCGGTTTGTTAATGGTTGCCTTTGGGTTTCAAGTTACTAAGATTTGGTCTTTTGCCTGGCGTAGAAATCAAGCATCAATGGCATCCAACTGCTCGAGCTGCTCCAAATGCAAGTGCAACCGACGCTCCGCCTCATCTGGAGGTGTAGCCTATGGGCCTTAAGCAGCCTCCATCCTTGCTATGCCGGTGGAACAAGTGACTCAGGCCACCACCGGTCTGTTTTTCGGGACCATGCTCCCGCCGGCAAGCTTTACTATTCCAGTGCCCGCACCAGAAGCGCACAAGAAGTCGGTCTTCGATCGGCTCACTGCTACAACGGCCCCTTTCAGCGGGTCGTCCAATATCAAGCCGGCAGCCTCTGTCTTTATCACGCTGAACCAGAACTCTGATGGCCCGCCAGAAGCCCATGAACCCTGAAGTGGCCGTCCCGAGGAAGATAGCCATCTCTGCTCCTGAAGTCGTCAAGACGGCTTCTCCTGGTAAAGAGTCGGTCCTTTCAGGGCTGACTATCCATGCTCCCGCTCCTACTCGAGGGTCTGTCTTTGATAGACTGAACATCGCCACTCAAAAGACAACATCAGTCTTTAAGAGGCTGGCACCGGCAGCGCCTCATCCGGACAGGGGGCAAAACGAAATTATCCCTATCGCCGAGCCAGTCCCAACAGCTCGACATGCTCGACGTCGCCACTGGCGCCGAGTAAAGAAGGCCGGGGGCAACTCCCCTTCAGGGCTAACTCCACCTGCTCCAGTGGTAGAAGTTAATGCTGCTGTTCCAACTGGGAACAGCTTTGAACCGCTAAGGAGGGTACGCAAGAACTCTCCGACTGCCACACTGAAAAGATCTCCTCCACCTGCGGAGAGAGTTATAGAAACGAAGCTGGAGCAGCCCCCTCAACGGCTGTCCTCCAAAATTTACAAGGTCTGGCGGAGAGTTCAAGATTCCGTAATCGACCAAGATCACTCTCGCCGGCAGAAAAGGGCAAAAGTGCAGGAAGAAAAGAACCGTCCTGACAAACAGCAAAGGATGACAACCGCCAGGGTGCCCGCTGCAACGGCCCCTTCAACTTCAACGGCCTACAAGAGAAGAAGGCCGGAGAAGATCCCTACGCCTGCGGCAAATGCCAAAGGCGGCGAGCCCAAACGCCCTAAGTCCGGGGGCATTGTAGTCCATACTGTATACATGGCGTCGGGGAAGGATGACAGCCGTACATCTACAGGTCATAGACCGCTTACACGGTCAGTGACTAAAGCTTAGGAGGAGCAGCAGAAGCTCCAAGAAATGATGAACGCGATGGTCGCACTCACTGGGCCAAAAGAAAGCCCTGAAGCGTCCTCAGATCAACTCCAGGAGCAAGAAACTGACGCTGAATTCCTTCGCAGGATACTGGAAAAGAAGGATAGAGAGGCTGCGGAACAAGCAGCCAATATAAAGCGAATGGCCCTCCTGTTCCAGGACATGGTGGGAATGATGATCCAACAAGATCCTCCTGCTGAAGATCCTCCGATCGTCCTTGAAGACGACGGGGGAGAAACGTCAAATCCTCCACCGTCTCTGTCAACAGCCAAGGAGGAGGCAATCTCCAAAGCTAACTTGGATGAATATATAGCTCAGCAAATACGAGCTCATCAGACGAGTGAAGCGGCTGAGCAAATTGTTAGAACCGGACGACCCTATCCGGGCTGGTACGACCAAATCAGTTACCCGCCGGGATATACGATCCCTAGATTCCACGTGTACAAGGGGACAGGGAATCCACACCAGCATTCGCTCAATTCAGGGCCTTATGCGGCAACACTGGAGGCGACGACAAACTGCTGCTTCGCTAATTCGTCGGTAACTTAGCAGAAACAGCCTTTGAATGGTATTCGGAGCTACCTAACGACTCTGTCAAAATATTTGCGGAGATGGAGCTACTATTTACACAAAGATTCACGAGTGCTAGTGGACGCACCCCGATCACGGCATTGATCAACGCCAGGGTAAGGCCAGGCGAAACTTGGGTCCAGGATGCGATACGGTGGCGTAATCTATGGTCAAAGTGCGAGCAACGCATCGAAGAAGCTCCTGCCGTGGGCATGTTCATAGGTACTCTCGACCCTAAAGCGACCATATCCCAATTCATGATATTCTTCAAGCCGGCCACTTTTCAGGCCTTGATTGACAAGCTGGCCCAAATGGACCAGATGGGTCATAGACCATCTCCTTCAAAGACAGAGCCTTGGAATGAAAAGGGAAAAGGGAAAGCGATCGTCGTCGCCAATACTCAACAACAGCCGAGCAACTCAAAGTCGGTTGTTCGCCAAAACAACGTGCGTCCACGCCTATCCCTCGAGGAGAGACTGGGACGTCCTTACTCGTTTCCTCAGGATAAAACGAGAAGACTGTTCGAGCTGGCAGTGCGCAACAGGCTCATCAATCTGCCGAGTCCAAAACGTCCGTTGCAGCCAGGCGATCTCAACAATCCTAATTACTGCCCTTACCATCGAGCAGTAAGTCATCCGATCGAAAATTGGTTCGTCTTCAAAAACTGGGTTGAAGACCAATACCAGCAGGGCAAGTTCGCGCTGTCCGAAAACTGAAAGGTGAGCCCGCCACAACCACATGCTCCAAAAAAGATGGATATGTCGGGGGCATCATGCTCATTCATAGGGAAAGCCCCATGGACCGAAAAGTCCGTAAACTAGAGATTCGCCTCAAATACGGCAACAATGGACCACTATATCCTAAAACTGGCCGTGGACCGAAACATCCTTAAACTAACGATGGACCGCAATGTCCTAAAACTAGCTGACGACCAAAACGTCTTTAAACTACTACCGCGGCATTCTCAGGCTGACGAGATAAAAAAAATATATAAATATATATATATATATAAAAACGGTATGTTCATAAGCAAAATGGGTATGGATGAAAACCCGAAAGGGCTCCGTGAGTAAAAACAGCAGGGCTACCGGCGAGTCTCGTGAAAACCCGAAAGGGCGCGACCTCGTTAAAAAAAACAAAAAAAAACAAAAAAAATGGTATGCCCATAAGAAAAGTGGGCACGGATGAAAACCTGAAAGGGCTCCGTGAGTAAAAACAGCAGGGCTACCGGCGAGTGTTTGTGAAAACCCGAAAGGGCGCAGCCTCGTTAAAAAACACTTACAGGGTCCTCTCGACCTTGTAAGGAGAAACCACCCGCATGAGATCCTTACGACTCGCAAGAGAGCAACACACTTAGGGATCCTCATGATTCCTAAGGAGAAATTACACTTGCGAGATCCTCACGACTCGTAAGGAGAATTCTCTTATGGGACCCTCACGGCTCATAAGATTTGAAAGTCTTAAGTTACAGAGACCTGAACCTGTTCTTAAGCAACTCCCACAACCTTCGATAGTGCCCTACAAGTGGCTCAATACTGACCCTTGTATACAATCCACGGGCGCGAATAAACATTTCCCTAACCAAGTCCCACCCATGACTGGGGATATGTCCATACGGTGAACAACCCTTATAAGTCCTCTCGACTTATAAGGAGAAAACCTTTTTGTAAGATCCTTACGACTTACAGGGGAACATGCATTTAGGAATCCTCACGATTCCTAAGGAGAAAACGCACCTACGAGATCCTCACGACTTGTAGGGAGAAATACCTTTGTGAGACCCTTATGGCTCATGAAGTCAAAAGCCTTAGTCGACAGGACCCTAACCCTGTTCGCTAAGCCACCTTTGTTCGACATCGACAGAGGCAAATGATGATTCGCTCCTGGCAATATTCCAGTTGTAGCGATGCTGATGCCTAAACCGGTATCAAATTCCAAATCCTTTCATGGCAAATGATGATTCGCTCCTGGCAATATTCCAGTTGTAGCGATGCTGATGCTGAGATTGGCACCAGATTCCAAGTTCCATACTCGTGGCAAAAAGTCAACAAGCCAAAAATGCATATGAAATAGCTGAAATGATGGGGCAACTTGCAACAAAATCAGCAAGTAAAAATATATGCATACAAAAATAGCCAAAATGATTGGGCAACTCGCAATAAAAAGCAGCAAGTAAAATGAAAAATAGCCGAAATGATTGGGCACCGTGAAAAATAGCAAAAATGATTGGGCAATCGCGATATTCACGATATAAAAAGCTAAAATGATAGAGCATCGCGGAAAGAATTTAAAAAAATGAAAGAATAAAACTTTTTGCCCTGCAGGTGAGGTCACATTGACTCCTGTATACAATCCATGGGGCACAAACAAAGAGGGAACCATACCTTCCCGACAGGCTCCATCAGAAAACGAAGCCAAATCTCGACGGTTCATAGACAACCTAGAGACAACCTCGACATTTGTCGCAATATTGCAGACACAATGTTAACAAATGAAGCAAAGGAAGATCCCTAGCTTCAGGGTCTCGACTTCAACATCGACAACTTAGAGATCACCAACGGCGTTTCTCCTCACTTCAAACAGATGCAGACGTAACGTCAACAATCGACCTTAGAGTCACAACAAAACGGAACCATGGCAAACTCCCTAGTTCCAAATCTCAATGGCCACATCTGCAGCCTGGAGACCAACAACGGTGGGCCTCTTCATTCCAGCAGGACACAGATGTTACGCAATCAAACGGATCCACGGCATAGTCCTTAGTTCCAAATCTCGACGGTTCACAGACAACCTAGAGACTGTCTCAGCATTCGTCTCGTTACCGCAGACGCAATATCAACAACGGCGTTCCTTCACAGTCCAGCAGGATGTAGATGCAACGTCAACAAGAGACCCCATGGTCGAAACAATGCGGAGTGACGGCAAAATCCTAACCCCACCTCAGCATTCGTCTCGTTACAGCAGACGCAATGTCAACAACGGCGTTCCTTCGCATTCCAACAGGATGCAGAAGCAACGTCAACAAAGGACCTCATGGTCGAAATAAAGTGGAGTGACGACAAAATCCCAGCTCCACCTCAGCATTCGTCTCGTTACAGCAGACGCAATGTCAACAATGGCATTCCTTCGCAGTCCAGCAGGATGCAGATGCGACGTCAACAAAAGACCCCTTGGTCGAAACAAAGCAGAGTGACGACAAAATCCCGGCTCCACCTCGATGTTCGTCTCGATACAGCAGACGTGATGTCACCCCCAGCGTTTTTTTCCCTCGGCAGGATGCAGACGCAACGTCAAGAAAAGACCCCATGGTCGAAACAAAGCAGAGTGACGACAAAATCCCAGCTCCACCTCAGCATTCATCTCGATACAGCAGGCGCAATGCGAGCAAATGAAGCGAAGGCCAAATTCCTAGCTTCAGGGTCTTGACGGTAACTCATATAAAACCTGAAAGACTATCAGCGATCATCCCACATTAGCGCGGAGTGGTCACCACCTCGACGTTCGTCTCGATACAGCAGACGAAATGTCACCACAGCGTTCTTCCTCCAACAGGATCCGGACACGCCAAAGCAAATGAAGCAAAAGGCCAAATTCTTAGTTTCAGGGTCTTGACGGCAAGTCATATAAAGCCTGAAAGACATTCGGAGATCATCTCGCACCAATGCGGAGTGGTCACCACCTCGACGTTCGTCTCGATACAGTAGACGTGATGTCACCCCAGTGTTCTTCCTCCAACAGGACTTAGACGCAACATCACCAAAAGGAGCCACGGCAAAATCCCTAGTTCCAAACCTCGACGGTTCACCAGCAACCTACAGACAACCGCGACATTCGTCTCGATACAGCAGATGCAGTGCCAGCAAACGAAGCGAAGGCCAAATTCCTAGCTTCAGGGTCTTAACGGCAAGTCATATAAAGCCTGAAAGACTATCGGAAATCATCACACACCAGCGCGGAGTGGTTATGACTCATCGGGGCTCTCCCAAATGAGCCTAACCTCAAGTAAAAAGCGGTATGGTAAAAATCCTAATGCTTGCTCTTCCGACGGTCAAACTGCCTAGGAGGATTGCTTGAAGACGTCTTGTCCAGCCTCAAAAGGGATCGGAGACACGACAATCGCAAGGCTACTCGAACAGCAAAACTGCCTATCGAGAAATACATCAGCCGATGCGGCGGTACGACGGACAAAACCCTAAGTACCACAGACCCTAACGGACCTCTGTCATAAAGAGCAGAGGTTAACTGTGACGTTAGGATATTCTTGCAAGAAATGCTCGATTCGTCTCGACTCGTGAGGAAATTAGTGTCTTTGCGAGAAATACTCGATTCGTCTCGACTCGTAAAGAAAAACCTTAGGCAGCGGGGATTAAAAAACCTGTTTCCTAAGCACTGGGACCCTGCAAGTCGATCCAAAACAGTCTCTTGCATACTATCCACGAGTCACACTCTCCAAAATCGAATCTTGACAAAGAGGGAAACAACCGCTTACGGGTCCTCTCGACTCGTAAGAGGGAAAATTCTCTTATAAGATCCTTACGACTTATAAGAGAAAACACACTTAGGAGTCCTCACGACCCCTAAGGAGAAAATACACCTATGAGATCCTCTCGATCCGTAGGGAGAAAAGTCTTTGTGAGACCCTCACGGCTCATAAAGTTGAAAAGTCTTAGGCTATAAGGACCCTAAACTTGTCTCCTAAGCCCTCAATCCCATGGCTACTCATAACTTTGCACTACTTCACCCACGTATATACTTACGTGGGCAAAGTAGTGGGAGGCATTTGTTCCCGCCAAAAATTTCTGCGCAAAAGAGCCCAAGATATCAAATGGCAGTGATACGCTTATGAAAATACGAACCAGTATTTTCTGGGCTGTTTTTTTGACAAACTCCCGAATGGGAAATAGCTAAATTCTGATAATATTAGAAGCATCTCAAAAAACCCTTCGATTTGATATATTATGGGCTTCATAATTCATCCGGGATCGAAAGTTATGAACAAATATGCTATGCACTGTTCCCTGATTAAAAATCGGGAATTACCTCAATGAGGTATCATGTGCTCACACGTGACCAATGGTCACGTGTTGACACGTGATAGTTAAAACAGAAATAAAAACAAATGGCTGAAGGAAATGCCTCAATGAGGTATCACGTGCTCACACGTGACCAATGGTCACGTGTTGACACGTGATGGTTAAAACCGAAGCATAAATAAATGCTGAGAAAAGGACTCAATTAGGGGTCACGTGCTCATACGTGACCAAGGGTCACGTGTCAGCACGTGACTGGCTTTGAAAGCCTTACAGTTTAATAGAATTAAAATTCTAAATTTCTCTAAAACTTTCCAAATGGAAAAGGATTATGGGGACCGTTGGATTAAAAATCCAAGGGTGATTAAATATCACCAATTTATGGAAAAATCTTGGACAAAGAAAGATTTCCCCTAAATATCACCGAAAATAACAAACAGAATATCTTTGGATTTAAAATCCAACGGTGAATAAAATTCATTGTGTGATCTAAAGGATCATATTAATTATGAAATCAATTAAAATCTTTCAATGAAAGATTCACAAAACAAATTGATTCTTTTCTTTCTCCTATAAATAGGAGCCAAGAAGAAAAGAGGGGGGACCTTTTGGAGAGAAGAACAGAGAGAGGAGAATTTAATTCTCAAGAGGGAAGAAAAGAAAGGAGAATTTAATTCTCAAGAAAGAAACCCTAGATGAGAAAAGAAAGGGATCAAAACTTCAAAAAATAGAATTTAATTATCAAAATCTAAGAGTTTAACTCTTTTGCAAAGAACTTAGTTCTTCCTCTTGTTGAAGATCTGCACAGAGCACATCTTTCCATAAGTTGAGAATTTAATTCTCATCGGGTTGAGATCCAGCCATGCAGATCCAAAACTTAGAGGGGGAATTGAGTTTAGAGAATTTAATTCTCCCAAAACAAAATTAGGGTTTAACCCTATATTATA
Source organism: Agapanthus africanus (assembly GCA_030015575.1). NCBI lineage: Eukaryota > Viridiplantae > Streptophyta > Magnoliopsida > Asparagales > Amaryllidaceae > Agapanthus > Agapanthus africanus. Next base: position 885,951,451 of record JASDDO010000024.1, on the reverse strand, counting down.
GGAATTTAATTCCTTCAGAATGGACAGAAATTAGGGTTTAACCCTACATAAGAATTTAATTCTTTCATAATAGGAATTTAATTCCTCCAAAATCATGATTAGGGTTTAACCCTACAGAGAATTTAATTCTTAAAATAAAGAGACTTGAAAGATCTCCATGCACATAAAGAATATTGGTCACGTGATGACACGCGACCCCAATCCGCAGTCATCAGAAAAGAAGGAATAAAATTAGGTCACGTGTCCCCACGTGACCCCTGAAGAGATCCCCAGAAATAAGAAGGAATCAATTCTGAGGCAATGCCTCGCGTACTCCTACGTGATCTTCAAAACACAGAAAGAAAAAGCAAAGGAAATCTAAGCTTTGGGCGCTCTCACGTGTCCCCACGTGACCCCTCAGCAAATGCTTTAACAATTGGCATACAGATCTCCATCACGTGCCAATACGTGATGCTCAAAAGATGAAGAAGTGTTTAACACTTAATTGCAGAACGAAGAAAAGGGATCTGGTCCCATCTTTGGGCGCTCTTACGTGTCCACACGTGACCCCTCTTTCTTTAGTGTTTAACACTAATTTGGGGATTATATTTCCAGTGTTTAACACTGATTGTTTCTCGTGTTTAACACTAAATTGAAGATTATATTTCCAGTGTTTAACACTGATTGTCTTTTAGTGTTTAACACTAATTTGAGAGTTCTATTTTCAGTGTTTAACACTGATTGTTTCCAGTGTTAACACTAAATTGAAGATTACATTTCTAGTGTTTAAAACTGATTGTCTTTTAATGTTTAACACTAATTTGAGAGTTCTATCTCCAGTGTTCAACACTGTTGGTCTTTAGTGTTTAACACTAGTTTTAGCCCAATTGGCTAATTTTCTAGAAGGAAAGCCTCTCCTTCAATTGAATCTCAAAATTGAGGAAATTAAAGATGAAAACAATGTGGACTAAAACCAGACAAATGTCGGATAGTCCAATAAAGGGTCAAACTCAGTTAGACTTAGCCCAAGTTGGCCATAAGTCCTCAATCCAGACTTAACTGGGCCAATGGGCTCATAATATAATTAATTGGTCTTGGTTCCAAATTGGGCTACAAATCATTTAATCTACCTTTGTTCAAGGGTACATCTCTTCACTCCTTTGATATTTGTCGTTGTAATTCCTCAACGTCTTCAAAGAGGTGACGGGTCCCAACGACCATACATTTCACGGACTGTGGGGTCCTTAAACTCATGGACTATGATGTCCTTAACTTTGACCGGGATGTCTTAAAACTAACGACGGACTGTGGGGTCCTTAAACTCATGGACTATGATGTCCTTAACCTTGACCGGGATGTCTTAAAACTAACAACGGACTGTGGGGTACTTAAATTCATAGACTATGATGTCCTTAACCTTGACCGGGATGTCTTAAAACTAATAACGGACTGTAGGGTCCTTAAACTCATGGACTATGATGTCCTTAACCTTGACTGGGATGTCTTAAAACTAACAACGGACTATGACGTCCTTAACCTTGACCGTGATGTCTTAAAACTAACGATGGACTGTGGAGTCCTTAAATCCTCGGACTATGATGTCCTTAGCCTTGACCGCAACGTCTTAAAACTAACAATGGACCGCAATGTTCTTAAACTACTTATCGACCGCAACGTCATTAAACTAAACAGCACCCCCCCAATGCTCTTTTGTCGGATCTAAACGATCCCGTTTAAGTTGATCTTATTCTCAAATATGGCTAACGTATCCTTAAACCTTCAAACAAATTTTAGTCCCAAATTGGATTATAGATCCCCCAATCAACTTTGGTCCAAGGGTACATCTCTGAACTCCTCTGACATCTGTCGTTGTAATCCTTCAACGTCGTCAGAGAGGTGACGGGTCCCGACGGCCATACATTCAATGGACCACTATGTCCCTAAACTGGAACAATAGAGCCCCCAAACGCTCTTTTGTCGGATCTAAACGATCCCGTTAAGTTGATCTTAGTCTCAAATTGGACTAACGTATCCTTAACAAACGTTTAAGTTAATCTTAGCCTCAAATATAGCTAATGTATCCTTAAACCAAAACCCCAAACCCAAATCTAAGAAAATACGGATTTGGACTAATCCACGTCCTACGGACGACGACATAAATTAGTCTCCGTATACAATCCACGGGCAACCACAAACAAAAAAAACACCCACGACACGAAGTGAAATTCTGGAGAAGGAGAAAGTTGTTACCGCGACGCGGTAGCGTAATTAACTGCAGGGGCTTGCGCCTGCAGGGAAGAGCGTCCCCACAATCAAAAATCCCTCAGACAAGGGGGAATCTGACGAAGTCTGCTATATCAGCCACATCCGTCTAAACCTCCGATACACGGTGCCATAAATCAACTTGGCATCTTCGGAGAGGTGGACGGATAAAACCAAATAGCATCTGCCCCGAATCTCAGGCAAGACGTCCATGTCCCGGCCGCCGTTCGGAGGGGAACATGCCCTACAGGTGATATCACATCAATCCCTGTATACAATCCAGGGGCGCAAACAAAGAGGGAACCATATCATCCCATCAAGCTTCATCAGAAAACGAAGCCAAAATCTCGACGGTTCAAGAATGGCCTAGAGATCATCAACAGCGTTCCTCACCATTCTAGCAGGATTCAGACGCTACAATCAACCCTGGAGCCATGGCAAAATCCCTAGTTCCAAGTCTCGACGGCCACATCTATATCCTGAAGACCCACAACAGCGTTCCTTCGCAGTCCAGCAGGATGCATACGCAACACCAACAAAAGACCTCACGTCAAAACAAAGCGGAGTGATGGCAAAATCCCTGCTCCACCGCAACATTCGTCTCGCTACATCAGACGCAATGCCAGCAAACCAAGCGAAGGCCAAACTCCTAGGTTCAGTGTCTGGACTGTAACTCATATAAAACCTGAAAGACCATCAGAGATCATCTCACACCAGCGCGGAGTGGTCACCACCTCGACGTCCGTCTCGATACAGCAGATAAGATGTCACTACAGCGTCCTTCCTCCAGCAGGATTCAGACGCGACAATCAAACAACGGAACCACGGCAAAATCCCTAGTTCCAAGCCTCGACGGTTCACCAGCAACCTAGAGACAACCGCGACATTCGTCTCGATACAACAGACGCAATGCCAGCAAACGAAGCGAAGGCCAAATTCCTAGCTTCAGGGTCTTGACGGCAACTCATATAAAACCAGAAAGACCATCGGAGATCATCTCACACCAGCACGGAATGGTCACCACCTCAACGTTCGTCTCCATACAACAGACGAGATGTCACTACAGCGTTCTTCCTCCAGCAGGATTCAGACGCGACAATCAAACAACGGAGCCACGGCAAAATCCCTAGTTCTAAACCTCGACGGTTCACCAGCAACCTAGAGACAATCACGACATTCGTCTCGATACAACAGATGCAATGCCAGCAAACGAAGAGAAAGCCAAATTCCTAGCTTCAGAGTCTTGATAGCAACTCATATAAAACCTGAAAGACTATCGGAGATCATCCCACACCAGCGCGGAGTGGTTATGACTCATCGAGGCTCTCCAAAATAAACCTAACCTCAAGTAAAAAGCGGCATGGCAAAATTCCTAGTGCTTGCTCTTCTGACGGTCAAACTGCCTAAGAAAATTGCTTGAAGACGTCTTGTCCAGCCCCCGAAGGGATAGAGACACGACAGTCGCAAGGCCACTCGGACAGTAAGATTGCCTATCGAGAAATACATCATCCAACGCGACGGTACGACGGACAAAACCCTAGTACCACAGACCCTAACGGACCTTTGTCGTAAAGAGCAGAGGTTAACTGTGACGTTAGGATATTCTTGCGAGAAATGCTCGATTCGTCTCGACTCGCGAGAAAATTAGTGTCTTTGCGAGAACTTCTCGATTCGTCTCGACTCGTGAGGAAAAGCCTTAAGCAATGGGGATAAGAACCGGTTTCCTAAGAACTGGGCCCTGCAAGTCGATCCAAAATGAACTCTTGCATACTATTCACGGGTCACACTCTCCAAAGTCGAATCTAGACAAGGAGGGAAACAACCGCTTATGGGTCCTCTCGACTTGTAGGAGGGAAAATTCTCTTATAAGATCCTTACGACTTATAAGGGAAAACACACTTAGGAATGCTCACGATTTCTAAGGAGAAAATACACCTACGGGATCCTCTCGACTCGTAGGGAAAAAAGTCTTCATGAGACCCTCACGGCTCATGAAGTTGAAAAGTTTTAGGCAACAGATCTGAACCTGCCTCCTAAGCCATCACTACCCCTTGAAGAAGCCAAAACAAGATGTTCACCCTATCATCTGTCGACTATGTTTGTTAAGGTGACATGCCGATAACAAAAGAAAGAAGAAAGAAGAGAGATGACACAAGACATTGCAAAAAAAATGTGTATCTTTTATTCATGAATTCAATTGGGTACAAAATACATCATATGAAAGAAGAATGAATACATTTTATTCAAAATTACAAATGGTACAAAAAAAATTATTGTGAGGGAAGAGCTTTCAATAATCCAATCAGCCGCTCGCGCACTTCCCTCAGCCCCTCTTCTTGATCAGCTGCAGCGGCCAACTCTGCTTCTATCTAGGCTCGCTGCTGCAAGTAAGACGAAAGTTGTTCCTCGGTGGCCCGCTGAGCTGCTTCACGATCTTGTGCATCCCGCTCGATGACGTCGAGCTTCTACCTCAATGTTAACCCAGCAGAAATGCATCACAGAAGGCCTTCAAAGATAACTTTCAACTGGGCAGCATTCGCATCAACCTGAGCATGCAGTCGAGCAGATTCGCTTGAAGTTTCTTTACATTCCTTCTACTTTAAAGCTACTTCTTGTTCAAGATGGCGGAAGTAAGAAGTGCTCTGCTCGATCCACGCAACCCGCTGAGTGCTCGCGGCCAGAATCTCAGGTGCAGGATGCCTAAGCTCAAGCTCATGCAGGCAAGCCTCGATTTCCCTGCAGCGATTAACCCAGGACTTAACGACGGCCTCACCATGAAAGTTCACGAGCATCGCCAGCATGGGGTTAACCTCCGCGGCAAAATCTACAGCAGATGTGGGAGTCTCCACGTCGAGCTCCTCAATGTAGTCGCTCAGCATGCGCAGACTATTCGCAGCGCCTTTCGAGGACGGACGTCGGGAAAAGGGCCCTGCCGGCATCATGATGCGAGACTCGAAAGAGACTGGAGTCGATGTGATTGCTGCAAAATAAATCATGATTAGATCACGGCTCAAGAAATAAAGAATATACATACACAAAAAAATAGTCTACTATACCAGCTGCAACAGGGGGCAGAGTCGGGAGTGCTGGTAGCGCAACTGGTCTCTCATCTCCTCATTCAATCTGTAGCACTGCAATCAAGGTAAAGAAGAATCAGAAATAATTTCATTGTCGGTAAAAGAAAGAGCATTAATTGAAAGCTGTATTCACCAGCGCCACTGGATGAAGCAATCTCCGACGGGAAGGAGAAGTGGGGATGCAACACCTGGTACATGAGGTCAAAAAGGACTCCTGCAAAAACGCGATAACACAACGCCAGGACATGAATTATACAGCCGAGAGATAAGACTGATGGGTCACAAATCCATACCTTCCAGCATCTACGACGGTACGAGAGAAGGTAGAGAGGTGGTCACCGTCAGGACAGTAACTGGCGGCGCTGTCTCGAGTAGCTCGACATCAGCACTAGCTGCACCTGCATTAGAGACAAGATAAACCTTGTTAGGAAAGATTGCAGAATAAAAAGAAGGGTGGTAACCTAAAATCTACCTGAAGAGTTGCCAGCTGGAGCCGTGACGAGGGCGTCGCTTGATTCAACAACGGCGTCTCCCTCCTCCATCGGGGTGGCCTCGCCTCTCGTCGCCTTGTCCCCTGACTCCACAAGAGTCGTCGTCACGCTTGCGATGCCAGGAGAAGATAAAGAACCGTAGGCAGAAAGAGCGATGATCGGAGCGGTGCCCAACTCTTGAGAAAGAGTGGCCACATCGGACCCATCAATTGCACCCGTTTCGCTCGCCACCACCTCGGGCTCAGTAATTGCAGCCGTCTCATCCACCGCTGCTTTAGGCTCGGCCGTGGTAGCCATTTTGTCGGCCACTACCTCGAGCCCAGCAATTGCGACCACATCGCCTGCCACCGCCCCGGATTCGGGAATAGCAACTACCTCCTCCACCGCTCTCTTAGGCTCAGCGGTCGCCGCCACTTCTTCGGGAAGACTCGGCTCTGCAATGATAAGATATATGAGAACTGATAGTTTAAAACTTTGACAACGGAGCTTCAAGGCACATTACCTGGATTTGATTTAACGTTTGCTTCCCGAGCCGCCCGTGCCGCCCGTCTGTGAGCAGTAGACAAGGCAACCAGAGACTCCTCTGAAGGAGTAGCATCAGGAGTAACGGCGCTCGAACCATCTCCCGCAGCTAAAGCAGCACTACGCTCCCTTGCCGCACGTCTCAGGCGCTTCCTTTCCTCCCGAGCCGTCAAAACAGACCTTTTAGAGGCTTCCTTTAACAGGACGTCATCGTCCACATCTAGGGGTACCTCTAGAGCCATCAAGGCTTCCGTCATCGGTTTTTTGAGTAATGCCTCCTTCGGCAGTGCCGAAGAGGCCGACACTTCGGTGGCTGGCCCAGGAAGAGTCTCCGCGTCACCTTGCGGGACCGGCATTGTGGTTCCTGCGATGAGATAAAGAAAGGGTTAGATCGTACATAACAAGGAGAATGAAGACTCAATGATCCGAGACATACCAATGCCCAATGAAGCGCGATTCCTTTCCTCCTCCTCGAAGGTCCTGAGGGAAGCCGCCAGAACCTCTTCAGTAGTAAAGCCTGTTACAAAAGGAAGAATGTCAGTCAAGACACGATAATAAAAATAAAAATATAACGCAAAAACAAAATGCGACTAATATCTACTTGATTGCACAAGAGCGGCTATTTCCGCTTGGTGGCTCGCGAGTCGCGCAGAAGCAGCAATAGCGACATCGAGATCAGTGTCTTCTGGTGCTATGAAGAGACCCTCATTGGTCCCATATTCACTTAGGCTTTCGGTAAGAGGAGCCTGAGACTCTAGGCCGAGTATGGCATCAAGGGAGAGGACAGACTTCTTCTTCTTCTTCTGTGCGCAAGCCCCGGTCGCAGCCAGAACCAGCTTGCACTTCGTGGGCACTTTAGGACGGCGAGTCCCAATATCCGAGCCCACACCAAATTCGAGTGAAGCTACGGTTACCGTCTCCACGGGACCATGGGGCGCCGATGGCACGTCTACAAGATCACGGGGCAATCCACGCGTGGGACTTAGCACACGTGGAGGCTCAATTGCAGCATCCCCTCTTAACGGGGGAGGGACAGCGATCCGTCGCTTCAAAGGGACGTTTCGATCGCTGGCAGGGGGCGCACTCTTGCGATTGAGCAGCAGCCGCCTCTCTTCCCTGATGACAGCACCCATCGCATGTTGATACCAGGCCCCGTGTACGGTAAGGGCCCTCGGAATGAAACTCGGCTCGCTAATGAAGAAGTGGGAGCCCGTATTTAACCGCATAAAGTGATGCAGTGCACTCCGTATTCCCTCTCTGGTGGCAGCAGGTTCTTCCAAAAACGCCTCCAGTGGAACCCCCTGGTTATAACTCAACTGCTGGGCAAAATGATGGGGATTATATCTCATAAAAAGCGCCGCATCATTTTGCCTGAATACGAGAAAGCCCGGCCTAATGGAGTATAGGTGAAAAATCTCCCGGGCTTTCAACACAGAGGCCCCGTCCTTAAAAGAGTCGCGCAATGCCAGCACCGTCTTGGAAGTTTCCTGGCCGATTGTCAGGACTTTGTCCGTGAAAGACATAACGGCCCCGACCGTGCGCGGACGAAGAAGTAAGCCCCTAGACTTCCGCTGAGACGGATTCACGATAGAAGCGTCGATCAGCCGCATAATTCTCGAGAATCTGCACTTCTCGAAAAACGGGGGTCTTTTATGAGTACCAAATACCCCGAGCACGTGCATTTCCATCCACGAAGTAAAATAGTGCATCGGGAAGTTGGCAGCATGCACCCCCGGTTCAGTTGTATCCGCCGCCATGCTAAGACCATGGTACAGGTAAGCCATCCCGGCAATCCCGATGGCCACTTGTATTCCGGCCACCATTCGATGTGCTGGGTAGAATACAGACGGTCTCATATAGCGAGGGTGCATGGGGAGTGCGAACCAATACAACCATAGCCCGAGAAACCCGAGAAAGAAAGTCTCCTCGTCGATGCTCGGAGCGGCGATTTCAGACAAAGGGATGATCGCGGCATTGGGAAGATAAAAACCCTTCTGATCATCTTCCAGTACTGGTCGATGGTCTAAGCCAAAGCTGAAGGGATCGTCAAGCTTGACAAATTTTTCGCCTCGTTGCGATAGAATCTCCAGATGAAGAAACCGAGCAATGAAGTCTGCGATACTGACCCCCCGGCCTCCGGATTCCAAGAAAAGACTTTCGTACATATTCAGCACCTTTATCAGACTAGAAAACTGGTGCTGGATAGCGTTCTCCGGTGTTAGGCCTATCACCACTGGCTTGGTGTCAAAAACATACTCATCTGGAGGAAGCAGCTCCTCATAGTGTTCCCTCCTAACCGGCACACCGGAAATTTCAGCAAATTCTTCTAAGAAGATGGAGACTTCTCTGTCCAGTAGAAGAAAGGTATGGGTTAGGATATTCTATTGCTCCAAGAACGCCTTAATCCACCATGTCGAAGGAGCAGAATATTGGAACAATGAAGCGTAAACCGCAGGGTATAGACCAATCTTCAGCAGTTGCGTCTTCTTCGCTGACAAAATGTACCTTGCCCACTGCAAATACCCAGCCGAATGTCGGGGAGTTAACCCGATGTTGTAAGGTTGTCCCCAAGGGCGCGACTCGCCCTGGCATATGCGTCGCCCCAAAGTATCCAAAGCTGTTGGCAGCTGCATGGGTATGGCGGCAATCGAAGGTTGAAGAAGACCCTCCAAAGTCCAATTGACAATCTCTATGGCATAGTTCACCGCGGGTGCATCTGCATACGCAATCAACGAGATCGGATCTGATGGCGTCACACAGGAGAAGCTGCGACGACCTCTGATTATCTGGTCATACCACCTACCCCACAAGTGAAGGTTTTTATGTTCCGGGTCATAGTCTCTGATGAGCGCAAGAACCTCCCGGTCCACAGGTGCCTCAGGGAATCCTCCCTCTGAACGAAAAAACGGAAAAGAGAGATCGGAAGACATGTCGTCTGCAAGAAAGAACAGAATTCGATTGATAGTACTATAATTTAATTTCAAACTTCTGACACTCGACACTTTAAAATTTGTACCACACTGCAATGCAGTGGAAAGAGGACCAAAGGTGGACCCACAAAATCCAGATGACAATGCATCAATTAATAAAAAGCCTCATCATTGGATGAGACTGTCAATTAATGAGGAAATCCTCAAGGAATATTCTCATTAAATGAGAAATCTCTCGGGCAGAGGAGTAAATCTCCCTTTGAGAGCAAAACTCTATAACAAAGTGACACTTGTCAAACTCTGGTCATGAAGGAATAAAATTCCTTAAAGAGCCTAGCTCTGTAATGATGATGGAAAATCCATCAAAGATTAATTAAAATTAAAATTAATTCTTGAAAATTAAAAATTCTGGGATCTTAAAGATTTATGAAAGAACTCTTAAGAGTTCTTCATAAAAAACATCAAAAGATCTACATATTATCAAGAGAGCAGAGCTCTGATTCATGGGATAAGAAACCCTAAGAAAAGATCTGTTTAGATCTATGGGTCATGAGAGCAAGGCTCTATTAATGAAACCCTAAAAGGGTCTTCTTTAGATCAAAGATCTATGAAGAGCAAGCCTCTGTTAATGGGTAAAAACCCTGATTTATTAAAATTAAAATTTCTAATTTTACCTAAGTTTTGACTCTTGAAAGTTCTTAACAAAAGAGCAAGGCTCTGAGCAAAATTCTCAAGAAGAAGATGATAATCATCTAAAGGACCAAAGGTCCTATTTATAGGCACTAAACCGCCTTCTCAACTTCTGAGTTGATCCAAAAGCTCAGATGTTGCCACCGCTGCACTCACATGTGCGCCACGTGAGTGCAACGGTGGGGGGCATTTGTTTCCCCCAATCAGAGCAAAGCTCTGTTTTGAATTTCAAAATTCAAAAATTGAAGCAACGCTTCAGATCCTGCGCGCTGCGCGCCACGTGTCAAAAGCAGACTCGTCAGCGCCAGGAGTGCTGCGCCCTAGGCAGCGCACCCCCAATCAGAGAAAAGCTCTGTTTCAAAATTCATAATTTAATAATTGAAACAACGCTTCAGATCCAGCGCTCTGCGCTGCGCGCCACGTGTCAGACATGGGTGCGCTAGCGCAAGCGTGCTGCGCTCTGCGCCGCGCGCCACGTGTCGAACGTAGGTGCGCCAGCGCAAGATGCGCCTGCGCTGGAATTAAAAATTCCCCCACTGTCAGATCAAAAGATCTACTAATAATAAATTATTAATTAATTAGAACTAAAGCTCTGTTATGGAAAGATTTCTCAATCTTATTAAAATAAGAAGATTATCTTCTGTAAAACAGAAGCCTTAGGATCAAAGATCCAACGGTGGGAAATATTCCCAAATCAATCAGAGAAAGATCTCTTAAAACTGATTAAACAAATCAATTGGCCCTATATAAAGGCCCCTAGACTTCAAGTCTAAAACATATAGATAATACAGAAGAAGAGAGAGAAAAACCCTCTGCAAAAAAGAGCAAGCTCTTAAGAAAAGAAGATTTTCTTAATCTTCAAGGTAAAGAACTATGTTCTTGAAAAACAGAGATGAAATCATCTCGTAAAAAGAAGAACCATTTTCTGAAAGGATCAGAGATCTAAAAAAGACCAAGGTCTTTAATAAAAAGAAAAGAAAAGATCAAAGATCTAATCATAAAATAATAAAAAGAAGTATTTTACTTTGTTCACAGATCTTTTGATCTATAAAGGCAGAGCCTTTTATAAAAACAAGAACTTTTGTTCTTAGATCTTGAAGCAAAGCCTCCTTAGAAGAACATAAAATTTGTTCTTTGATCTTAAAATTGATCAGATGCGTTTTGCGCTATTGAAAAGTGCCTTGCACTCATAAACTGCGCCTTTGCGGTCCTTGGATCGGCGCTCAGCGCCAAAACTATTAGTTATATGTATGCCCTAGAGGCCGTTACTGTACATACGATGTATATTGTAGTGGATGCCTGGACATATATAGGGAGGACTTTCTTGCTCGACATGATAGTACGCTATCTGGTTGTACTTTATCTTAACATGTATTTTGATTGTCTCTATGTTACATGTTGATAAAGCCCTTAGGATATGTACTCGACTACTGGGACTATGATGAGATAATACTAGTGGAGCCATGGTAGTCGACGAGTACATCCTATAACTGTTCCTAATCGAGGGTGTATCGAGACAAGGCATCGATACACCAGAGTAGACTAGCGTATACGCATATTGACCCATATGATGGGCGATGGATGATCCCATATCCATCGGTGTATGACATCAAGGATGGTGTACGGGTGCTCAGTAGAGACTAGGTACACTGGACGGACTCGGCGAGAACTCCCAGATGGTATTATACCTCACATCAGATGGCAGTTCTCCGGTGGCACTGGTACAGAGTAGTCTGTTGACCCGAGATCGTCATAGAGTCTTGTGTGATTCTCACTGTGCTTTGATTTCCATCATACTACGTCTAAGAGGGCGTGCAAAAAGGTGGCTTTTGGGTACAGTCCCGAATCATATGGAGGCAATGAGCGATAGGAGGGGATTCGTCTCTCCCGGTATAGGGAGTTGATATTGTGCTGTGTTCGATTGGCTATGACTGGAAATCCCTGGTCAGGGTTACTGAGATTTACTGGTAAGTGTTATCAGTAGTTTCTCGAACTATTATAGACCTCATATCGACCCGACTTATCGAGCTACTAGGGTCTGACGTTTACCACCCCTAAGCAAGATATGCGACATATCAGACGACGAGACCGGACTGTATGGGAGTGTTACTGATTGGATTCGCAGGAGAATGTACAGGCTTGCTTGTTGATCTTTTGATCGCTCAATACCTGGGTGGCTGTTACGTTTAGCTGACCGCTTGCAGCTTGTGAGTGTTTGATATGATCATCACCTACTGCCGGCGTATTGACGATTCTTTAGAGTCCTACACAGAGATTTCTTGACTCAGGCAAAACGGAGTAGGGGCACATATGTGATATGTGCAGGACCGAGGATAATGCCATATGAGATACCGTATTATATTCTCGCGATATTTGATAGCAGCCGGGTCATCGGATCCAGTGTTGATTCGATGAATCGGTAAATGAGATATTAGTCGGTTATATGCGATATAGCCGGATTGTCGGATCAAGTGTTGATTCGAAAATTTAATGTATAATAATATATATGATATATTAAATTACATTAACTAATATTAGCTCACTAAAATATTCTTTTTCTCACTCGGGTAATACATTGATATATATGCGATATATGTTAATTGTATTATTTTATTTTGTTACAATAAATATTATATATGTGATATATAATATTGTAACATGATATGATAACTAATGCAATATGTTTAGTGGAGATTAAACAAGGTTAGGGTTTGTTTTGGGTTAGTTCCTTCTTGATACTTCTAGAAGGTTTCTTTTTGTTTTTGCTAAGATATTTTCAAATGACTCGTGCTTTAACCCAACCCAACCCCTAGCCCTAGTTAAATCTCTACAAAGGTTTGTTTAAGCATGGTTGCATTATTCATCATTATTATCCGTTCATTATTCATCACAAAAGGATTACTATTCTTCTTCTTCATCTTTGAGCTTCATGAAAAGCTTTCTAGGTTTTTCCTAAGTGATGATTATGTGTGAGAAAAAGATTATAAATGAGAGCAAAAATCCTACTTCATCATCCTCATCTACCCTTGCCCTTTAGATGAGAGTGTTCACTTCATTTAGTGAGTGAGAGCTTGTGTTAATGAAACTTCGAGGTAGATCATCTTTGTTATCGAAGATCGGAAGCAAGCTTGCATCTTTCTCTTCATGGAGCCTCTCGAGAGTCCGGAACACGATGATCGCAGCGAAGGGACCTCAACACGGAGCTTAAGAAGTGAAGGACCGGATCTACAAAGGTTGTAATCCCTCTCACTTAGTGTTAAAGTGTTTAACATGCTTGTTTTCACCTAATCTCTAGTTTAAAGATCCGACTTTGGGTTGTTCGGCATGACTAATTATTTAATCGGGCATGGTAGATGCCTCGTAGACCCTTGTGCGGGTGCCAAGCAACCCTTCAGTGGTATCAGAGCCAAGCTAGAGCTTTAGGCGAAGTCTAGACGAAGTTTAAAGTCCGATCGAACCCGGAAAACCCGATATACCCTAGTTTCTGGAAATTTTTCAAAACTGTTGATTTTTTCATATTAAAAATACTCAAAAATATCAGCAGGGTATTTTAGGAATTACTGTGAAATATGACATCTTAATTCCACTAAAGCACCGCAGAACCGCGGCAATACCTTGCTTGCGCGGCGGTTCTGCGGCGGAACAGTAGAATTAGGGTTAGGGTTTTGTACAGTAATTTCAGTACCAACTTCCTGATTCTTCTGTGAATTTTTAATTATACTCAAGTGTTGAGTTTTCTGGGTTGTTTTAGAGACTCGTTGATTCGATCGAATAATTTAACTTCGTTTAAATTTTTCCGGATAATTTAGAAACTGTTAAAAAGTTCGAACGGATATCAATAACTCACTTTTCCCCTGTCGGAAAATTTTTCAAAAATTGGATTTTTCTCGAGTTTGAAACTTTCGGAAAACCATGCAAGTAACGTGGTGGACCCTCTAGAAGAACACAAAGCTTAACTCGATTATGTGACCGTCTTGAACTGCCTCTAAACCTTAGAGTTTGGGACAGTACGGCGTGCCACATGTGAGGCGTTGGCTTGACCTTTCTACGGCTGGACCATTGGTACTGTGGCATATGATGGATGTTTTTAAACTAATTTCAAGTGTTGAAAACTATTTGGGAAAACTTGGGTGTTTGATTATTCGATCGGAAAGTTTAGCATTGTCTATTTATCTGGAATGTGATACAATATTTGGAATCCACATGTAGTTATGAGATAACTAATTTGAATATTATAAACATAGCAATTTAGTCTCAGATGATCGGTTGCCACGGAATTTTGATGTGATCAAAAGTCCGTCGCAATCACGTAGTGTACGCGGATACTCGCCGGGTAAACTTAATAGACAGCCACGCCCCATAGCCCCGACCAAGTGACTGTAGGAGAACCCCGTCGCCAAAAGCATCCATTCGGGTGCTCGCGGCAGTGGTGTTCCGCCTTAGTGCACTTCGTCAACGGCATCCGGGGGTGCGGCCGTCTACTAAAGTTTGCGACGAGCATTCGATCAGGATGTCAGGAATCTTGTTGAATTGCCTGACTTGATATTGAAAAGAGTTTTGATAATTGAGACTAAAATGCGGGGTTTATAATTGTTAGGCATGCGATGTCTAAGGAATTCATTTGGTTAGGCATACGATATCTAAGGAGGTTGCGGATTCCAACTGTTGTAGTTTTACACTTTCTTTTCTGTGACCGTAAGCGTAGTATGTGGTGTATCGCCGGCTTCGTTGCTATATATCAACGACAATCGGGATACGCATACTTGCTTACGTTGATGATATGAGATGTTATGTGTTGCTGTGATATGTTATATTGGATCGTCGTGTTTTGAATAGACGGGGGTTTTATGTGAGATGATAGTTTTTCTTTTTCATTCATGTAAAATTCACTTGTATGTAATAATCTTTTATTGGGGCACTTCCGGGCTGAGGATGATGTCACCGTTGTATATTATTTACTTTTCCGCATTAGGTAGACCCAAGGCGGGGAGCACAAGTAACCGGGTTCTAGGGTCCAGTGGGAGACCATCTCGAGGAGTCGAGATCGGGTCTCCTAACCCTAGAATTGGCAGTGTTGCTTGCCGCTCTCATAGGGGTCTAGGGATATGGGTTTGGCTATTCATCGCGACCGTGGAGTCCGTGTTTTATACAGGCTCGTATTAAAACACGGACGTCCTAGTATATCCAATATTTCATATATGTTCTTCTGCTGCAATGTTCTGTGATGAGATCATATTACTGCCTGAGACGAATGTTTATATTATATATATGAGATATATGTTATATTGCAGATTTCGTTTTAAATGTGATGCTTGTGAAGCATAATAAAATGGGAGTTCATTAATGAGATTAATGAAACTAAAAGAAACCTAAAGATGTTGTAGAAACTTGTTTAAAAACTGCTTCTATAGTTATTGCTTTGCACAGCGGTATTTGTAAAATATCCTGCACCTTATTTGATGAGAAAAGAGCCGACGATGCCTTCCCCGGGAGTGACCTCTTTAGCAAAACTAGAAAAGCCTCAAAAACACTCCATTTAAAATCACTCGATTCTACAACGGTATCAAGTTCATTACGCAAAGAGTTTTCTTAAAAACCTGTCGTAGCCCTCCGTCATTTCAGATAGTACTACTTAGTATTCGTGCTGCGGTAGTTTGGCATGCGTCAAGGCGCAGTGTACGGTAGCTAACTAGTGCTTAATCTACTAGCATACGATGCGATTGGATTAGGGTATTCATACGGCGTTGTTTGGCATGCGTCAAGGGTCGTGCGGGTAGGTTTAATTCAATCAAGAAATGTACGGTTGAACTTGACTAGCGGACTATGGGTTGTTTGGCATGCGTCAAGGTCATAGCACGCTAGGGGCAAAATATTATCGGGAATTTCAAGTGTTGAAATTTGCAATGAGATTGCATACCTCCTATAAGATAGTTGGATCCCGATACCCGCTGCGAGTAAGAGCTACTCCTGGGAGAGTTTTACACATTACAAATTAGCCGATCAAGTAAGGTGTCTAGAAAGGTGTCAACGGGGTTATGTCCCTGGGAAAACGAGGTTTACTTTAATTAGGTCCGTGCGAAAGCACGGGGAACCTCCCTCAAAGTACCGTGCACTAGGCTTGGCTGAAAGATTAGCAAACTTGTAGGGTGTAATTAATCCCGGCTAGTCTTTCCTTTTAGGGTTTGAAGGAAGATTTGACTAAAACAGTGGGAGACATCCTGATTAGATAAATTGATAACCAATCTAATCTTGTAAAAGCGCACGCTGAGTGTTTTCTTCTCTCTCTCACTCCTGGTTATGACTATGTCACGCCTTAATCAAGATAATAATATGGATGTATTTGACCGAACCAGCTTGTTATACTGCGCTAGGGAACATTGGTCCCGCTCCAACTTATAAGTGTTATAAGACAGAGCAGGAAATTGGGGAATACCAGATTTCCCATGCCACCCAAACGAAGAAAGTACATGTTGATGCATCATCTTCGGGTGTGTTCATTATAGAGAACTGTTTCTCAGTATCCTTTACGTCCTGGGTATGAGATACCGGATCAGGATCCCACATATGTAATTTGTTACATGGGCTACAAATAGGTAGAGAACTGAGAAAGGGTGATAAGTTTCATGAGATAGAAACAGTGCAACTGTTGCAAGCCCAGTCTGTTGGTCACTATCACCCTGTATTACCAGAATACATTAATTCTGAACAAATATTATTAGATACCGAACCTGATATACAACATCATATCAGTCTCTTTATTAGTAAAGAAAGGATATAATTTTGTGATGTTGGATAATGTTTTGAACATTTCCTATATCAAGTGTTGATCGTTCAGGCACGTTATCTAAAAGCATTGACGTTCTAAATCAAACTACAGTTCTTAGTATATAGACCACACACAAGAGGAATAGTTCAGAAATGAACGAATCCTTCTTGAGGTATTGTAGACTAGGTCATATCAATGCGACCCGACTAGCTAAGTTACATTTAGATGCATATTTAAATCTGTTTGAATTTACATCTTGCGAAACTTGCCGGTCATGTCACAAAGATAAGATGACCATAGCTCTGTTTATTGGAAACAGAGAAAGGGTTAGTGAACTCTTGGGATTGATACATGATGATGTATGTAAGGTTCCCTATCTACACATGCCAAGACCGGTTCTTTGTACTTCATTACATTCTCTGATGATCTTTCAAGATTCGGACATATGTTCCTGTTGAAACACAAGTCTGAACCTTTTGAGATATTCACAGAATATAAGATTAGAAGTAGAGAACCAAAATACGGGTATAAGTATTATGTCCTTCGATGAGATCAGGGAGGAGAATACTTGAGCACGGAAATCCTGGACTATTCTAAAGGAGAATGAGATTCTCTCTCAGCATACTCCTCCGTATACACCACAGCACATCGGTGTATCGGGACGGAGCAATCACACCCTATGTGATATGGTGTGCTCTATGATGAGTACTACTAAGTTGCCTATTTCCTTTTGGGAGTTATGCACTTGAGAAGCTACATACCTATTGAATAGGGTTCAAATCAAATCAGTTGCCTACCACTTCATATGTGATATGGAAAGGGGAAGAGCCATATCTTAAGTTTGTTAAGATTTGGGGGTTGTCCGGCCTATGTCTAAAAAAAAAATCCGGACAAGCTCGAGACAAGGTCTGTTCTGTAGAACTGGAAAGGTTCCAGCTATATAAACTACAGCAGATGATTTGATAGAACCAAAGGATTCAATAGTTTCCAACGAACCTCGGCCTCTCCGCCGATCTAGTAGGGTTCCTCACCCACCTGAGAGATACTTCAGTTTCTCTATGACAGTGGGAGCGAGAATTGCATCATGAGATGATGACCCAACTAGTTTCGAGCTGGCCATCAGGAGTGGGACTCTGTAAGAATGGCTGGATGCTTAGTGATCTGAAGGGTTAAATCCCCATCAGGAGCAAGTATATCTTGAGAAGATTACTTGGTGTACATAGAAAAGTTGAGACTTTCAAAGCTATGCTTAAGTCCATCCAGATCCTACTTGCCACGGCTACATACCATGACTACGATATCTGGCGGTTGGGTGTCATGACTGCTTTTCTAAATGTTGATTTGGAAGAGAGGATCTATAAGTACACAGCCAGAGGGCTTCGTAGACAGTGGGAGCAGCGGAAACGTGTGCAAGATGTTTTATGTGATAAATCAGGCATCGCGGAGATGGAACGTCTGTTTTGATGTGGTATTCAAAGAGTTTGACTTCATCAAAATGGTAGATGAACCTTGTATATACAAAAGGTAGTAGGGAGTATTGTGGTGATCCTCGTAGAGTACGTGGATGACATACTCTTGATAGGGAAAGAGTTTCTTATGCTACGCTCGGTCAATCTCCGCTTATCATAAGGATTCTCCATATAGGATCAAGGTGATACCTCCTAAATCCTAGGTTTTGGATCTATGAGATAGATCTAATTGGATGTTAGAATACTCACTAGTTGTAGTGAGATGGTATCAATCGATTCTGGGGAGAATCACTGGAAAGGTTCCAGGGTGATAAGGACGATTGAATGTCAGTCGCAGGTATTGTCTTTACCCTCAGTGGAGGGACAGTATGTTGGAAGAGTTCCAAGCTAGATACCGTGACTTACTAGACGATTAAAGGCAAGATAAATCGTTGCCAAAGATGCTACCAAAGAGGCAGTCTGGATATATATAAGTTCATGAGATGAACTTCGTTCCTACCATTGTGTAACAATGGAGTTGTGGCTTATGCCAAGGAACCCCCGTCCCATCAGAAATCCAGATATAATTCTTAGGCAGTATCACCTGATCATGGAGATGGTTGATCTCCAGGGAGATCGAGGTTAGGAGAGTAGACACAGAGGACAACAGCGTGGATCCACTCACAAAGGCCTTTTTCCCAGTAGAGACTTTTATGGGATGGTTGAGTATGAGATACTTCAACCACAGCTAATTGTTGGGTATGTGATACCACAACAGATGGTCCTAGTGCAAGTGGGAGATTGTTAGTTATATGTATGCCCTAGAGGCCATTACTGTACATACGATGTATATTGTAGTGGATGCCTGGACATATATAGGGAGGACTTTCTTGCTCGACATGATAGAACCTATCTGGTTGTACTTTATCTTAACATGTATTCTGATTGTCTCTATCTTACATGTTGATAAAGCCCTTAGGATATGTACTCGACTACTAAGACTATGATGAGATCATACTAGTGGGGCCACGGTAGTCGACGAGTACATCCTATAACTGTTCATAGTCGAGGGTGTATCGAGACAAGGCATCGATACACCACAGTAGACTAACGTATACGCATATTGACCCGTATGATGGGCGATGGATGATCCCATATCCATCGGTGTATGACATCAAGGATGGTGTACGGGTGCTCAGTAGAGACTGGGTACACTAAACGGACTCGCCGAGAGCCCCCAGATGGTATTATACCTCACGTCAGATGGCAGTTCTCCGGTGACACTGGTACAGAGTAGTCTGTTGACCCGAGATCGTCATAGAGTCTTGTGTGATTCCCACTGTGCTTTGATTTCCATCATACCACGTCCAAGAGGGCGTGCAAAAAGGTGGCTTTTGGGTACAGTCCCGAATCACATGGAGGCAATGAGCGATAGGAGGGGATTCGTCTCTCCCGGTATAGGGAGTTGATATTGTGCTGTGTTCGATTGGCTATGACTGGAAATCCCTGGCCAGGGTTGCTGAGATTTACTGGTAAGTATTATCAGTAGTTTCTCGAACTGTTATAGACCTCATATCGACACGACTTATCGAGCTACTGGGGTCTGACGTTTACCACCCCTATGCGAGATATGCGACATATCAGACGACGAGACCGGACTGTATGGGAGTGTTACTGATTGAATTCGCAGGTGAATGTACAGGCTTGCTTGTTGATCTTCTGATCGCTCAATACCTGGGTGGCTGTTACGTTTAGCTGACCGCTTGCAGCTTGTGGGTGTTTGATATGATCATCATCTACTGCCGGCATATTGACGATTCTTTAGAGTCCTACACAGAGATTTCTTGACTCAGGCAAAACGGAGTAGGGGCACATATGTGATATGTGCAGGACCGAGGATAATGCGATATGAGATACCGTATTATATTTTCGCGATATTTGATATCAGCCGGGTCATCGGATCAAGTGTTGATTCGATGAATCGGTAAATGAGATATTAGTCGGTTATATGCGATATAGCCGGATTTTCGGATCAAGTGTTGATTTGATAATTTAATGTATAATAATATATATGATATATTAAATTACATTAACTAATATTAGCTCACTAAAAGATTCTTTTTCTCACTCGAGTAATACATTGATATATATGCGATATATGTTAATTGTATTATTTTATTTTGTTACAATAAATATTATATGTGTGATATATAATATTGTAACATGATATGATAACTAATGCAACATGTTTAGTGGAGATTAAACAAGGTTAGGGTTTGTTTTGGGTTAGTTCCTTCTTGATGCTTCTAGAAGGTTTCTTTTTGTTTTTGCTAAGATATTTTCAAATGACTCATGCTTTAACCCAACCCAAACCCTAGCCCTAGTTAAATCTCTACAAAGGTTTGTTTAACCATGGTTGCATTATTCATCATTATTATCCGTACAATGAACTAAAGTGCTGGAAAGACATTCTTTGTACAATACATGAAGGAAATACAACTGAAATAAAAAGATGCCTAAACAGCGGCATAACAGGAAATGTAAAATACTGAATGGAAAAGTGTACAATGAACTAAAGTGCTGGATCTTCGGCAAACTGCTCCAAGTCTTCTGCAGATGGCTCGATCCCTGCCGGGTCCAAATCACCTGACGACATTCAAAGAAAAAAGAAATAGAATGTCGTCAACGAACAGGTCGCTCGGTAAGTCCCAAAGGTAAGAGCAAAGTAGAAAAGACAGAATAAGAAGATATCTTTTAAAATTGTATACTATTGGTGTACTGTTGTGTTAACGCTGTTGTTTGTAGTTTGGTACAGAAGGATGCCAGTGTATACAAGGGGGTCTCTATATGCTAGAGACCAGAGCAAACGGAATGTACAAGGAACCGTTAAGCCACGGTACAACAGCAACGGAATATAGGTTAGGTGTCTTAATCTGACCACCTCGTGCCACCTTTAACACCTTCCGTACCAATCTACCCCTTAAACCCCCACGATGTCTTATTTGTATTGTTATCTTGTAAATTGTATTGATTGTAAGATTGAATGACTGACTGACCGAAACCATGATATCAGGAAACGGTTGTAACCGTAGAGTCGTGTAAATGGAATAACTGAGAATCATGTAAAAAGAATATATCTATGGTTCGGTTCAGTCAAGTTGTATAAATTGATAACTGTATTCATGGATTCATGTGTTCATATTGAATTGGAATCTTGTAGATTATAGATTGACTTGATTCATATTCAAGTCAGATTAATCAGATTCAAACCCGAGTCAGACAATCAGAAATGTGAATCAAAGTCTTATAATTGCTAGGGTCCTTAGGGTAATTTATAAAACTTGAGGGGGTTTTATGTAAAAATACTTTTATATACTTTTCAAAATACACCTCAAATATTTATTGTTCGTCTTTAGAGTTGTAATGAGGGTGGATTTTATGTTGTGACATTTCTAGTGAAAATATCCTAGTTTTATAAATAAGAGTATTTATCTGTAATATTGATTTATTTGAAGTTCATGGTATTTTAGTGTAAAATTTATTATTGTGATTTTTAGAAAAAGGTGGAAAATTTATATTATAATATAATAGATATTTAAATGATAGATATATATATGTTTATACAAAAAATAATTTTTAATAAATATTTTATATTCCAAAAATCTCATTTTCTTAAGATGTCGTATTTTAAACCTTTCGAGACCGAATGCTCCTTGCGGAGGTCTGAATCTCGCACTACTAGCCCGAGGGTGCGCGATAAACCGCACGATCCCGAACGGGTTTCCCAAAGATGGGTTGTAGCGGCGCTTTGCAAAGATTATAAAATACTAATCCTTTAGAAAACAGTTTTATAAAGTAAAAGGTATTTATTTGCAAAGTGTAATTTTCCGTATTTTAGATTCCAGGGTTTCCTAAGCCAACTAGCCTATTTCTAAATGGTCTAAACAACAAGTCGTTAGAAGTCTCAAATCGCCTCTTCACCGCCAATTGTGGCCAGGTAAGTACAAGTGAGGAAGGAGAGATCCGCTCACGAATCGCGAGGCAGGCCTTTTAAAGTTACCTTTGCTCACTTGTCTAGCCTAGACACCACAAAGTCGGGTTTAGATAAACGATCGATGTCCATAACTTATCGTGTTTTCCTAATAAGAGGTATGTATTTAAAAGTGTATCAAAGCTAAACTTTTAGAATTAGTTTTATTAAGAATATGGTATTTAAATGAAAGTTTCGTTTTATCGTATTCTAAGTTTTTGATGATGTCGTTTAAGGTTGTATTTGCGTGTGTTTGGAGGTAGGTCATTAGCTCGTGCTCTACTTTAAATGTATAGCAAAATTAAGGGGTTAAATGTGAAATCGAAACATGATGGTATTAAAGTAAAAAAATACGATAAATTGGAAAGGTTAATAGTCAAGATAAAGATGTTTAAACATAAATGTATTGGTGAGAAGTGAATTTTTATAGAAAACCGAATCGGAAATCGGATTTGTTCCGATTCTGTCGGGTTTCGTAATTTCGTATTTTAGAGAAATAGAAAGAAGAATAGAAAGGGGCTTACGGGTTTCGATCTATACTAAGGAGTGATGGGGGACTAAAGGAGTTGCCGAGGCGTTGCTTCGTCGCCGGTTGTTTCTAAAAACGTCGCCGGAATTCCCGCCGGAATTTCGTCGGAGCTTCGCCGCGAACTTGTTTTCAAAGTACACACTTCTTGGAAAATTTTGAGAGAGTGAGCTTAGGATTTTAGGATGAGAGGGTAGAAGATAGGGGGTGTATTTATAGGGTAGGCTAGGGTAGGGTAGGTGAAAGGTTTTTAATTAAAAAAATTGTAAAAATTATAGAAAAATCATAAAAAATTGTAGTAAATGGGGTGTATTTAACTCTCGGGAACCGATCCAATTAAATAGTGTGTGCAGGGGAGTTGGGGAGACGAAGAGCCACAAATTTTGTTCAGGTGACTCAGTGGTCCGGCCGAGTCCGGCCGGCGGCGCCGGACCGAGTCAGCCGGTCCGCCGGCCGACTCGGCCGATCCCGGCCGAGTCACGGGGTCGATGGGTGGGGGGTCTCATGGGGTAGGCTCTGGTATTTTTTAGATTTTCAGGTACAGTTCAACTTTTGGGAGTTATGGCCTGTGGACTGTTGGGCTTCCAAGAAATTTAAAACAAAAACAATATAAAAAGATTGTGGGGCAGGGGATTTGAACTCTGGTGGCTTGGTTCAACAGTGCAAGGTATTACCAATGAGCTACAAGCTTCTTCTTGTAATTATTGTGGGAAAATAAATACTTAAAGTGGTAACAGCAACATTAAATACCCCAAGTATACTTCAAATTTAAATCAATTTTATGTATACAAAAATTGGAGTTGTTACAATCTACCCTCCTTACAAAAATTTCGTCCTCGAAATTTACAACTTTTATTTGAGGACTAGTTTACAAAGAGGTGAGGATATCTTGCACGCATTTCATCTTCTCTTTCCCAAGTGGATTCTCCTGGAGTGTCTTTCCTCCACATTACCCGGACCAAGTTAACTTCCTTGTTCCGAAGTGTCTTCACTTTTCTGTCCAGGATCTCCACGGGCTGTTGCTCACAAGACAAGTCGGGCTGTATAGTGAGCTCGGAATGATCGAGTACATGGCTGGGGCCACTCACATACTTTCTGAGTTGGGATATGTGGAACACATTATGCACTCCTTCCAATGAGGGTGGAAGCGCTAAGCGGTATTCCACTTCACCGACTCGTTCGAGTATGTCGAACGGTCCAATGTATCTCGGACTCAATTTACCCCGTCTTCCAAATCGGATCACTCCGCGGTTCGGAGATATCTTCAAGAATACATGGTCTCCTGGCTGGAACTCCAAGTGCCGTCTCTTTGCATCAGCCCAGTGTTTCTGTCGATCTTGGGCTATGCGCATACTTTCCCTGATAGTACGAACCACATCAACGGTCGCTACTATCATCTCTGGTCCAAAAAGTTCCCTATCTCCGATATCATCCCAACTTAATGGTGATCGACACTTTCTTCCATACAATGCTGCAAAAGGTGACATTCCTATGCTTGTTTGGTAGTTGTTATTGTACGCGAACTCCACAAGATGCAGGTGATTTTCCCACGATCCCTTGAAGTC
Source organism: Agapanthus africanus (assembly GCA_030015575.1). Taxonomy (NCBI): domain Eukaryota; kingdom Viridiplantae; phylum Streptophyta; class Magnoliopsida; order Asparagales; family Amaryllidaceae; genus Agapanthus; species Agapanthus africanus. The sequence continues at coordinate 885,927,165 of JASDDO010000024.1, read as the reverse complement.
TAGCATACACACTCTGAGTATATCCTCCAAGATCTGAATCGTTCGTTCCGACTGACCATCTGTTTGTGGATGATAAACCGTGCTGAAGTTCAGACTCGTTCCCAAGCTGGCTTGCAGACTATGCCAAAATTGCGATCGGAACCTGGTGTCACGATCGGAGACAATGCAGACCGGTACTCCATGAACTCTCACAATTTCCTGTATGAGTTCATGGGTATCAGAGATATTACATTATGAAGAGTTTAAATCTTAAATAGATTATTACCTCCATGTACTTCTTTGCTAGTGTCTCGGTTGATTGGCCAACCCGAAATGGGATGAAGTGAGCCGACTTTGTAAGTCGATCCACAATGACCCATATAGTATCGTTACCCTTTGTGCTACGAGGAAGAGCAGTCACAAAGTCCATCGTGATGTGCTGCCACTTCCATTCTGGGATTGGTAACGGTTGAAGTAGTCCAGCTGTCCTGTGATGTTCAGCCTTTACTTGCTGACACACCAAACATTTTGCGATGCTTCTGCCTACTTCACGCTTCATTCCATGCCACCAATAATTCTGACGTAGATCTTTGTATATTTTGGTACCTCCAGGATGTACTGAGTAGGGAGAGCTGTGAGCTTCTTTCATTAACTCTTCCCGAACAGGACCTTTTGGTACACACAATCTGCTGCCGTATCTCAAAGATCCGTCTTCATGGATGATGAAGTCTGTTCTGAGTCCATTCTCCACTTGTTCTCTGATCCTTTCCAACTTAGCATCACTTGCTTGAGCTGCTTTGATCTGATTGACAATAGTTGATTAAACTTGTAGATTCATCAAACTTGAAGCATTACCTGGCATGACTACTTTAATCTCCATCTGATGCAAGTCTTGTTGAAGCTTCCACTGAGCGGTGAGATTCATCGATAATGGTTGGCGACTAAGAGCATCGGGTACTACGTTCACCTTCCCTGGGTGATATTGCAAGTTGATATCAAAGTCCGCCATGAGTTCTAACCATCTTCTCTGCCGCATATTCAACTCCTTCTGAGTAAACACGTACTTCAGACTTTTATGATCTGTGTAGATGTTCACTCGTTCACCAAGTAAATAATGGTGCCAAATCTTGAGAGCAAAGATGACGGCTGCCAACTCCAGATCATGCGTCGGATAATTACGCTCATGAGTCTTCAGTTGTCTTGAAGCATAAGCCACAACCTTACCGTGCTGATGTAGAACACATCCTAATCTCTTACCGGATGCATCACAATGCACTTCGAATCCTCCAGATTGATCCGGTATTATGAGAATAGGTGCAGATGTCAATCTTGACTTGAGTTCTACGAAAACTTGTTCGCATGCTTCTGACCACACAAATTCTTCATCTTTTCGTGTGATCTTGGTCAGGGGTGTTGCTATCTTTGAGAATCCTTCAATGAACCTTCTGTAATATCCAGCTAAACCCAAGAAACTCCGAATGTCCTTCACTGACTTTGGTGTAGGCCATTCGCTAACTGCTGAAACTTTGGCTGGATCTACAGAAATTCCTTCTCCTGATACAATATGTCCAAGAAAACCAACTTGATTTAGCCAAAACTCGCACTTGCTGTACTTGGCATAAAGCTTATGTTGACGAAGAGTTTTCAGGACAATTCGTAGATACTCTGCATGCTCTTTCCGACTCTTAGAATATACCAGGACGTCGTCGATGAAGATGAAAACAAACCTGTCTAAATACTCCCAGAAAACTTGGTTCATTAGGTTCATGAATATTGTGGTGCATTGGTCACTCCAAATGGCATCACTAAAAATTCGTAATGTCCATAGCGAGTTCTGAAAGCTGTTTTGTGAATATCAGCTTCCTTGACCTTCACTTGATGATAACGTGAACGAAGATCCAATTTAGAGAAAACACAAGATCCACTTAGCTGGTCGAATAAATCATTGATGTGCAGAAGTGGATACTTGTTCTTTATAGTGACTTCGTTCAAGGCCCTATAATCGATGCACATTCTGTATGAACCTTCCTTCTTCTTCACCAATAGTACAGGTGCTCCCCAACTTGAAGTGCAGGGACGAATCCATCCTTTCGCCAATAATTCGTCCAACTGTGTTCGAACTTCCTTCAAACCTTCCGGACTTAGTCTATACGGTGCTTTGATCACCGGTTGTGCTCCTGGTACTAAATCAATACTGAATTCAAGAGCTCGATCGGGAGGAAAACCTGATATATCGTCAGGAAATACATCGTCGAACTCTCGAACTACCTCTGGTCTTAATTCTTCTTCCACTTGAGCTGCTGCAGCTACTGCTTCCCTTGGCTTCGCTTTGTAGGTACTTGGCTCCAGGGTATGGTCTCCGCTCTTGAAATAGAAGACCGGATGGTCTGGAATCTCGAATACTACCCTCTTTTGACGACAGTCGATGGTAGCATAAAAAGTTCCAAGCCAATCCATTCCTAGAACCACATCGAAGTTCGGTATGTCCAGTACTTTGAAATCAGCATAAAACTCTCTGCTGCAGACGACGACTGGACACAAGCTGTATCCCATAGTTGCCTTTAGAACGCCATTTCCGGAACTGACATTCCAGCTGGATACAAGCGGTGAGACTGGAATCGCATGGGTTCGGACAAACCGTTGCGACATAAAGCAGTGGGATGCTCCAGTATCAAACAGTGCAAGTGCAGGTAGTGAGGCTACTAGGATTGTACTTAAGGTATATGGGATATGTTTTAGGTATAGGGAAAGTGTGTAAATAACCAAGACTAAAAGATAAGTTTGAGAAGGAAAGTTTACCAGTAATGACTTAGCCAGTGGCCTCAGCTTCTTCTACGGACATCGTGAAAGCCTGGCGCTTGAGTACATTCCTCCTGGCCTGAGGAGCATTCCTCGGAACGTTCGTTTGAGCTTGATGGAACTGATGAGGAGGTGGTGCAGCTTGTGGTCCTCTGGGTGGTGCAGGTAGTGCAAGTCTTGGAGCGGGTGCTTGGATGGCTGGGAGTTGTGAGTAATTGTTTGATGGCCTGGGTGCAGCAACTGGGTTTTGCCTTTGGGGACAAGACCCAATATCGTAAGTAGCTGAGCCGCAGACTAAGCAAAGGTGGTTGGCTCGCCGGCAGTCCTTCATCATATGTCCAGCTCTCTTGCAGTAGGTACAAAAGGCTGGGCTGGGACGGTGGTTCGGTACTCCGGGTCGCCTTGGCATAAAAGGTGGTCTGGACGAGGCTCCACCTGCCATCTGGTTGGCAGGGCGCTTGACTCCTGCAGACTGAGGTCTGCCCCTTGCTTTTATCATTGCCTCATAACTGCGGGCAGCTTCCAGAGCATCCTCATGAGTCAAAAATTTTCCCGTGGCTAGAGCAGCCTGAATCTCTGTGTCCAGACCTTGTTGAAAGCGACGGGCTCTGATCTCGTCCGTTGATATCAAGTGTGCCGCGAATCTATTTAAGGATTGTGTTAGCTGTGTAGTATGTGATATTTAAAATTGAACTATTATGACATATCTTACCGGCTTAACATGGTGAATTCAGCGTCGTATTCATCTACTGATTTGTCCCACATCGATCCTTGTTGTAGATGAATGAATTGCTGCTCCATGGCAAACTTGGCAGTCACAGGGAAGTATTTCACGTCGAAATTCTCGCGAAAAGTCTTCCATTCAATAGGCTGTGCAAGACGGCTTTCTTCCGCCTTCCACCAGTTGTGAGCATTGTCTGTGAGCTGTAGTTTAGCCATACGGACCCAAGCTATGTCTAGCACTTGTGCTGCGGCCAGATCATCCTCGATACTTTGAGCCCATTTCTCAGCTTCCAATGGGCTCCCCTTTCCTGAGAACTGCTTCGGATGTAAAGCCCTGAATTGCTTTACCCCCGGAGCGTCATTCTCGGGACGCTTCAGGAGTTGTTGCTGTCCCTCGAGAAGGCTGCGGATTGCCTCAAGTAGCACTGTTTGCTCGGTAGGTGGCGCAGGAATAGCAGGTGTGAGGGGTAGTGCTGGAGGTGTGTTGTTGACGTTAGTGCTGGTGTTGTTCGGAGAATCCATAATCCTGAAGAAAAATTTGGGTTAGGACAGATTCAAGTACATGAAATGATAAGATTCAAGGAATATGAAATTGCAAGATTCAAGGAACATGAATTGTAAAGAATGTTTTAGTTGCTGGTTCTTTTGTTATATTGCTTAGGTTGTTCACGCAAAACAGAACTGTATGATAGGGATTCATACAGCTCGGACCTGCATGGGCCACCAACAAAACCTGTCACGCCCCGCTTCCCAGTGTACGGCGAAGGGGACGCGACGAGGTCCGCTACGTATATACTCAGAAGTACATACGCTAAGCGTATCTAAGCAATATAAATAATACACAAGAGACAAGAAATAAAAAGAACAGCAACTTTTATTTATTAACATTCTTTGTACAATACATGAAGGAAATACAACTGAAATAAAAAGATGCCTAAACAGTGGTATAACAGGAAATGTAAAATACTGAATGGAAAAGTGTACAATGAACTGGATCTTCGGCAAACTGCTCCAAGTCTTCTACAGATGGCTCGATCCCTGCCGGGTCCAAATCACCTGACGACATTCAAAGAAGAAAGAAATAGAATGTCGTCAGCGAACAGGTCGCTCGGTAAGTCCCAAAGGTAAGAGGAAAGTAGAAAAGACAGAATAAGAAGATATCTTTTAAAATTATATACTATTTTTGTACTGTTGTGTTAACGCTGTTGTTTGTAACTTGGTACAGAAAGATACCAGTGTATACGGGGGGGGTCTCTATATGCTAGAGACCAGGGCAAACGGAATGCACAAGGAACCGTTAAGCCACGGTACAACAGCAACGGAATATAAGTTAGGTGACTTAATCTGACCACCTCGTGCCATCTTTAACACCTTCCGTACCAATCTACCCCTTAAACCCCACGATGTCTTATTTGTATTGTTATCGTATAAATTGTATTGATTGTAAGATTGAATGACTGACTGACCGAAACCATGATATCAGGAAATGGTTGTAACAGTAGAGTCGTGTAAATGGAATAACTGAGAATCATGTAAAAGGAATATATCCATGGTTCGGTTCGGTCAAGTTGTATAAATTGATAACTGTATTCATACATTCATGTGTTCATATTGAATTGGAATCTTGTAGATTATAGATTGACTTGAATCATATTCAAGTCAGATTAATCAGACTCAAACCCGAGTCAAACAATCAGAAATGTGAATCAAAGTCTTATAATTGCTAGGGTCCTTAGGGTAATTTATAAAACTTGAGGGGGTTTTATGTAAAAATACTTTTATATACTTTTCAAAATACACCTCAAGTATTTATTGTTCGTCTTTAGAGTTGTAATGAGGGTGGATTTTATGTTGTGACATTTCTATTGAAAATATCCTAGTTTTATAAATAAGGGTATTTATCTGTAATATTGATTTATTTGAAGTTCATGGTATTTTAGTGTAAAATTTATTATTGTGATTTTTAGAAAAAAGTGGAAAATTTATATTATAATATAATAGATATTTAAATGATAGATATATATATGTTTATACAAAAAATAATTTTTAATAAATATTTTATATTCCAAAAATCTCATTTTCTTAAGATGTCGTATTTTAAACCTTTCGAGACCGAATGCTCCTTGCGGAGGTCTGAATCTCGTACTACTAGCCCGAGGGTGCGCGATAAACCGCACGATCCCGAACGGGTTCCCCAAAGATGGGTTGTAGCGGCGCTTTGCAAAGATTGTAAAATACTAATTGTTTAGAAAACGGTTTTATAAAGTAAAAGGTATTTATTTGCAAAGTGTAATTTTCCGTATTTTAGATTCTAGTGTTTCCTAAGCCAACTAGCCTATTTCTAAATGGTCTAAACAACAAGTCGTTAGAAAGCTCAAATCGCCTCTTCACCGCCAATTGTGGCCAGGTAAGTACAAGTGAGAAAGGAGGGATCCGCTCACGAATCGCGAGGCGGGCCTTTTAAAGTTACCTTTGCTCACTTGTCTAGCCTAGACACCACAAAGTCAGGTTTAGATAAACGATCGATGTCCACAACTTATCGTGTTTTCCTAATAAGAGGTATGTATTTAAAAGTGTATCAAAGCCAAACTTTTAGAATTAGTTTTATTAAGAATATGGTATTTAAATGAAAGTTTCGTTTTATCGTATTCTAAGTTTTTGATGATGTCGTTTAAGGTTGTATTTGCGTGTGTGTGGAGGTAGGTCATTACCTCGTGCTCTATTTTAAATGTATAGCAAAATTAAGGGGTTAAATGTGAAATTGAAACATGATGGTATTAAAGTGAAAAAATACGATAAATTGGAAAGGTTATCATTTCATGTGACGAAACTTGTTCAAATTGATTTTTAAAAGTTTAATAGTCAAGATAAAGATATTTAAACATGAATGTATTGGTGAGAAGTGAATTTTTATAGAAAACCGAATCGGAAATCGGATTTGTTTCGATTCCGTCGGGTTTCGTAATTTCGTATTTTAGAGAAATAGAAAGAATGATAGAAATGGATTTACGGGTTTTGATCTATACTAAGGAGTGATAGGGGACTAAAGGAGTTGCCGAGGCGTTGCTTCGTCGCCGGTTGTTTCTAAAAACATCGCCGGAATTTCGTCGGAGCTTCGCCGCGAACTTGTTTTCAAAATACACACTTCTTGGAAAGTTTTGAGAGAGTGAGCTTAGGGTTTTGGGATGAGAGGGTAGAGGGTAGGGGATGTATTTATAGGGTCGGCTAGGGTAGGGTAGGTGAAAGGTTTTTAATTATAAAAAATTATAAAAATTATAGAAAAATCGTAAAAATTATAGAAAAATCATTAAAAATTGTAGTAAATGGGGTGTATTTAACTCTCGAGAACCGATCTAATTAAATGGTGTGTGCAGGGTAGTTGGGGAGACGAAGAGCCACAAATTTTGTTCAGGTGACTCGGCGGTCCGGCCGAGTCCGGCCGGCGGCGCCGGACCGAGTCGGCCGGTCCGCCGGCCGACTCGGCCGATCCCGGCCGAGTCACGGGGTTGATGGGTGGGGGGTCTCATGGGGTAGGCTCTGGTATTTTTTAGATTTTCAGGTACAGTTCAACTTTTGGGAGTTATGGCCTGTGGACTGTTGAGCTTCCAAAAAATTTAAAACAAAAACAATATAAAAATAATGTGGGGCAGGGGATTTAAACTCTGGTGGCTTGGTTCAACAATGCAAGGTATTACCAATGAACTACAAGCTCTTTCTTGTAATTATTGTGGGAAAATAAATACTTAAAGTGATAACAGCAACATTAAATACCCTAAGTATACTTCAAATTTAAATCAATTTTATGTATACAAAAATTGGAGTTATTACAACCGTGATGTCTTTAAACTAACATTGGACCACCATATTCTTAAACTGGTAATCGACCGCAATGTCTCTAAACTAAACAATAGAGTCCAAATGCTCTTTTGTTGGATCTAAACGATCCCGTTAAGTTGATCTTAGTCTAAATTAGACTAACGTATCCTTAACATACGTTTAAGTTGATCTTATTCCCAAATGAGACTAACGTATCCTTAAACCCAACCCCCAAACCTAAATCTAAGAAAATACGGATTTGGACTAATCCACGCCCTACGGGCGACAACATACATTAGTCTCCGTATGCAATCCACGGGCAACCACAAATAAAACAAACATGCAGGACACGAAGTGACCATCTGGAGAAGGAGAAAGTTGTTACCGCGATGCGGTAGCGTAATTAACTGCAGGGGCTTGCGCCTGCAGGGAAGAGCGTCTCCACAATCAAAAACCCCTCAGATGAGGAGGAATCTGACGAAGTCTGCTACATCGGCCGCATTCGTCTAAAGCTTCGATACACGGTGTCATAAATCAACTTGGCATCTTCGGAGAGGTGGACGGATAGCACCAATTAGCATCTGCCCCCAGATTCAGGCAAGACGTCTGTCTTTCCCAGTTTCCGGCGGTAAACATGTAAGTCGATGTACAACACCCCACGACTTGCGGGGAGGCGGAAATATGAAAAACGATCTTGTTCTTTGCTTAAACATCGACTAACCGCATGAATCGAAGCTAAACGATAACTAACACCAAACATAGTTGTTAACAACTACTATGTAAAGGGATTATACCTAAAGAACCGTGTCCTTCGTCTTTTCGAACTCCACCTCCTCCTCGGCCTTCTCGAAGTAGTAGACGATCCACCCGAGAGCTTTACTCCAAGCTTAGCCTCTAAACTTGAGGCAACTAACTTTCTTTAAGTGCTAATCAAAGAAGCTAGGTGATATAGAGTGAGGGTTATGGTTTAATTAGTCTAACTAATCCTTGTACTCAACATATGAGAGGGGAGGATTAGGGTTTGAAGAGGGAGAGCTTGAGGAGAGAGAAGGTGAAGATAATAATGAAGTGAGAATAATGAGTTATGATAATATATATCAAGCATTTCTTTTTATCAAGAAAAGAAAATAAATCAATTTAACAACCATGCTTGATAATATCTAGTGATGATTCATCTCCATGAGTCATTAAGCATTTATGATGCATTAATGACATGGATGAATCATCCATATGACTCACTAATCACATTCATTGTATATGCCACCTAAACCCCCTTAGTCACTACCTTCTAGAAGCTTCTCGCGCAATTACGAGAACGCCCCTCCTTTCCGCAAAAATACGGAAAAACTTTAGACTGTATAAATCCAATAACCGGATACCAGTAACTGGCTTAAACCAAAGCCGACTGGTAAAAACTGTCCGAAAGTCGTACGTGCGTAAACACACGTATGTGTCCGAACCCTTGTCGTAAAACCATACGACCTCTATATCGTTTCGCCTGGAATAGGGAAACTCTCTGTGTGGGACTCTAGAGACTCGACTACTACGCTGGCAGTGGGTTTAACCACAAACCGCAAGCGGCACTAACTGTACGTAACGGTCCCCAGGTAGATGTCGATAAGAAGGCCGATGAGGAAACCCATCCGAACTCCTACTGAGTCTGATGTGACAATCTCCGTACAGTCCGGTCCGTTCGTCTAAGACTATCGCATATCGGGCCTAGGGGCAGCAAGCGTCAGTCCCCTAATAGCGGTATAAGTCGTGTTGGAGGGAAGCCCATTACACCCTGAAAAACTACTGGAACCTACCAGCAAATCTCGCTTGCCCTGGCCAGGGACTTTGCGTAATGGCTCTCTGACACAGCGCGATATCAACCCCCAATACCGGGAGAGACGAATCCTGTCTAACCGCCACTGCCTCCAAGTGCTCGTGACTGCACCCAACTGCTACCTGTTTGCATGACTCCTTTGAGCCGTGGTAGGGTAGTAATCTAAGAACAGTGGGACACACTCGAGGCGAAGTAGCAGTGTCAAGTCTGCGGACTATGCTGTACTCATGTCACCTGGGAACTATTCACTGACGACTGGTATAAAACCAACCAACAGTTCCCTGTGAGTCCTGTCCGGTGTACCCGTAACCTAACGAGCACCTGCATACTATCTCCAGTACGACGTACTGATGGCTGTGGGACAGACCATCTCCCCAACTGGGATGAGAAGCGTACACACTAGTCTACTCCGGAGTATCGATGCCCTGTCTCGATAATCCAACGACTAGGGACCTGAATAAGGATGTGCTTGTAGACTACCCAGCCCCCACTAGTGTGACTGCCATCACAACGCTGGTAGTCAAGCAAGATCCTAAGAGCTCTATCAATACGTATACTCACATATTAAGATAGAAAAACCAAGTAGCATACTACCATGTTTAGCAAGACTGTTATATACATGTGAATATCCCAAGCTTCCATTAAGTAATATACAAACTAGTATGATACAGTAATGGCCTTCTAGGGCATAAACACTAACAATCTCCCACTTGCATTAGGGCCATGTACTGGCGTATCGAAGACCGATGATCTCGAGTAGCCTCTCGAACTGAATCTGAGGTAGGGCCTTTGTGAATGGATCAGCAATGTTCTCTTCAGAAGCAACTCTCCGAACCTCGATCTCCTGACGATCAATGATCTCTCTGATCAGGTGATACCGCCTTAAGATGTGTCTGGACTTCTGATGGGACCTTGGTTCCTTCGCTAAAGCTATAGCTCCATTGTTGTCGCAATACAGAGGTATTGGATCAACTATGGTAGGAACCACCTGAAGTTCTGTTAGGAACTTCTTCATCCAGACTGCTTCTTTTGCGGCATCGCAAGCAGCTATATACTCCGCTTCCATCGTTGAGTCAGCAACGGTGTCCTGCTTGGAGCTCTTCCAGCACACCGCCCCTCCATTGAGGGTAAAGACATAACCCGACATGGACTTGGAATCGTCCTTATCACTCTGAAAGCCGGAATCAGCAAAGGCCTCTAACCTGAGGTCTTTTCCGCCGTAAACCAAGAACATCTCCTTAGTCCTTCTCAGGTACTTGAGAATGTTCTTTACTGCTATCCAGTGCTTCTCCCCTGGGTCTGACTGATACCGGCTTACCACGCTCAGTGCGTAAGCTACATCTGGTCTGGTGCACAACATCGCATACATTATAGAGCCTACCGCAGAAGCGTAGGGTATAATGGACATGCGTTCCCTTTCCAAATCAGTCTTGGAAGACATCTCTTTGGAGAGGGTGATTCCGTGACAAGCCGGTAGATTACCGCGCTTAGAATCTTCCATACTGAATCTTTTCAGTACAGTGTCGATATACCTGGACTGCGAAAGTCCCAACATCCTCTTGGATCTATCACGATAGATCCGGATCCCCAGAATGTAAGAGGCATCACCCAGGTCTTTCATGGAGAACCTGTGTGACAAGAATCCTTTGACAGATTGTAGCATAGGAATGTCATTTCCTATCAATAGAATGTCATCCACGTACAAGACGAGGAATACGACACTTCTGGCTACAACTTTACTATATATGCACGGTTCATCTGGATTTTTGATAAAGTCATATTCTTTGACTGTTTCATCAAAACAGATGTTCCAACTCCGCGATGCCTGCTTTAGTCCATAAATGGACTTAAGCAGCTTGCATACTTTCCCGCTGCTCCCACTCTGATTGAAACCCTCTGGCTGATCCATATAGACGCACTCTTCTAAATTTCCATTTAGAAAAGCCGTCTTTACGTCCATCTGCCAGATTTCATAATCATGGAAGGCAGCAATAGCAAGAAGGACCTGAATGGATTTGAGCATAGCCACTGGAGAAAAAGTTTCGTCATAGTCCAAACCAGGTCTTTAACGAAAACCCTTTGCAACAAGTCTAGCCTTATAGGTTTCCACCTGTCCATCTACACCAATCTTTTTCTTGAAGATCCATTTGCATCCTATGGGTTTTACCCCATCTGGAGCAAAGTCCAAAGTCCATACTTTGTTGGTGTACATGGACTCCATTTCGGTCCGCATTGCATCTAGCCATCGTACCGAGTCGCCGCTCTGGATGGCCTGCTGGAAGTCAGTAGGTTCATCATCATCTATGATGCAATCCTCTCTATCCCCATCTATGAGAAAACCGTAGTATCTCTCAGGCGGATGAGACGGCCTACTACTCCTGCGGAGGGGTGCGGGAATGTCCTGTTCTTCTTGAACTACTGGTTCTACCAAACTTTCAGTAGCAGTTTGTGGTTCTGGAATTTCTTCCAGTTCTATTTCGCTCCTACTTATTTCCTTTTCTAAAAACTGATGTTCTAGAAAATGGGCATTACGAGAAACAAAAACCTTTTGTTCCTCTGCGTAATAGAAATAATATCCCTTGGAGTTCTTTGGATACCCCACAAACATACATTTTACTGATCGTGCCTCGAGCTTGTCCACATGCTGCTTTTTAACAAAAGCTGGACATCCCCAAATCTTCATATGCTGAAGATGGGGTTTCCTCCCAGTCCACATCTGATATGGAGTGGTAGGCACAGTCTTGGTAGGAGCCCTGTTCAAAAGATATGCCGCTGATTCTAGCGCATAACCCCAGAAAAATCGCGGTAACTCAGCATTACTCATCATGGATCGTACCATATCCAATAGGGTTCGATTCCGTCTCTCCGATACACCATTATGCTGTGGAGTGTATGGAGGAGTAAGCTGAGAGAGAATTCCTTTTCCTTTTGGGTAACCTAGGAACTCGGTACTCAAGTATTCACCACCTCGATCAGATCTAAGTGTCTTGATACTTTTGCCGGTTTGGTTTTCTACTTTATTCTTATACTCTTGGAATTTCTCAAAAGCCTCGGATTTAGGTTTCATCAGATAAATGAATCCGTATCTTGAGTAATCATCCGTGAAAGTAATGAAATAGGAAAAACCAGCTCTTGCATGTGTAGACATTGGACCACATACATCACTGTGTATGAGTCCTAAGAGCTCGCTCGCTCTTACTCCATGTCCAGTAAATGGAGTCTTTGTCATCTTTCCTTTGAGACAAGATTGACAAGTGTCATAAGTTTGATATTCGAACGAGTCCCAATATCCTTCTCTATGCAACTTAGTCAACCTTCTCTCATTGATGTGACCCAGTCTACAATGCCATAAGAAAGCTTTATTTAAATCTGGAGACTTTCTTTTTAGTGTGTTCTGGACATTGAAAATTTGGAGTTGGTTTAAAACATATATACCGTTATTTAGTGTACCGGACCCAATCAAACCATGATTAAGATGGATGTTAACAACATCTCTTACAAACGTGAAATCATAACCTTTATTTGATAACAAGGAAACTGATATGATATTACACGTTAAGCTTGGTACAAAAAAACAGTTATGTAAAACCAAAATGTGTCCACTCGTCAATCCTAGGTGATAATCCCCGACGGACGCAGCTCCCACGCTAGCTCCGTTAGCAACCTTTAGGGTCATATCACCTTCCTTCAGCACTCTACGGTTTCTCAGTGCCTGCAATGAATTGCAAATATGAGATCCTGATCCGGTATCCAATACCCAAGAAGTAGAGTTGATCGACAGACAATTCTCAATTACAAACACACCTGAAGTCGAAGCCACAGCTTGCTTCGGTTCCTGGTTCTTGGCGTTCCACGCCTTGCAATCCTTCTTCCAGTGCCCTTTCCTGTGAAAATGGAAGCACTCATCCTGGCCAACTACCGGTACCGCAAACTTTTTCTTTCCCTTCCCTCCCACCTTACTAACACCTCCTCTAGGTTTGGTGGCGGCCTTCTTCTTCCTTCCTTTGGCCCTAGCCTTGGACCCGGAAGAAGATGTACCGCTAACAAACATAGCGGGTGTTTCCCTTGCTTTTTGCAAGGTGCCCTCTGCACTCCTTAACATGTTCAGGAGTTCCGAAAGTTCAACTTCTTTTCTTTGAAGGTTGAAGTTCAGGATAAACTGGGCGTAGGTGTGAGGAAGGGACTGGAGAATAAGGTCTGTATAGAGCTCATTATCCAAAGTCGTCCCAAGGTCTGCGAGCTCTTCAATATAGCCGATCATCTTTAAGACATATTCTCCTACCGATGACCCGACAGCCAACCTCGCTCGAAACAAGTTCTTAGAGGTCCCGTATCTTGCTATACGAGATTGCTCTCCATAAAGTTCCTTTGTATGGAGAAATATGCCATCTAGGTCCATATCCTCGTGCCTCCTCTGATGTTCATTGTTCATCGAGGCAAGCACGATGCACTTGGCTTTCGCGCAATCTAAATCCCAGGTTTTGCGGATTTCCTTATCCGCATTGCTGGATTTGGGACCAGGGACAGCAGGTGCCGTAGCGGTGAGGACGTACCCCAATTTGTCATAGGTCAAAGCCATTTTGACATTCCGCAGCCAATCTTTATAGTTTAGCCCTGTCAGTATATTTTTCTCTAAAAGTAACTTAAGTCCAGTCATTTTCAGGGTCGCTGCAATTAGGAGAGAGAGAAGAAAACTCTTTAGCATGATGCTCTTGCAAGTTTAAAGTGGTTTTTAGTTTATCTAAACTAGATGGCTCCCACTGTTTCTCGAATCCTTCCTCAAACCATAAAAGAAGAATTAGCCAGGACTATTCTCACCGTACAATACTTACTTAACCGTTCAGCCAGGCTAGTGTCGATACTTCGAGGGAGGTTTTCCAACGCTTTCGCGAAGTTCCTTAATTAAATAACCTCTTTTCTCTGGGGGCGTAACCCCGCTGACACCTTTCTTGACACCTACTTGGTTTATAGCATTGATCGTTAAGTGACGAATCTCCTGATAAGTAGCATATACTCACAGTAGGATCGGGATCCAAATATCATTGTATGATAATGTTGAAGGAATCCTACCAACATTCATCAAACTCCAAATGGTATGCAACTCTTTGCAAATTTCAGTTTCTTTAGAAATTCCCGATATAAATTTTTGCCCCATGCTCTTATGACCTTGGCTTTGGTCAAAATGTCATAAGTCACATGTCAAGTTCTACCCGTCATTATCTTGTCAATTTGAACCCATCCGTATATACCCCTGACTTTGGTCAAATGATAATACGACTGTCCCAAACCAACTCATCTATCTTATGCAACAAATGAAAACCCAGCAGCTACCAAACACTATGCCTTGACTTTGGCCAAAATGCATAGCTTGAATACTACTGAATACCCAAATGAAATGACGGAGGGCTACGAATGGTTTTGGCGAAACCGTGAACGCAGTGAACTTGATATAACCGAAGGAACCTGATAGCTTTTAAAAGGAGTGGTTAAAGCTCCGCATTTAAAAATATCTGTTTTTAAAATTAACCGAGTGGTTTCTTTTAAATTGTTCCAATGATTAACTTGTGGTTTATTTTCTTTGCATTAAAAATAATGCGTCCCATCATTAACCTATCATTGCAGAAAACAACGAAAATACAACGTCCTCTTATGCCATCGGCATTTGCCACGGGGTCCCGTCATCACCCGTTAGGTTACTTAACTAACGACAGAGCGGGGGCTGGGCTAGCGCGGGTGTAAAACATAAGTGACGTCTAAATAGCTATCATATATAGATATTGTACATTCGTCAGACGCAATAATAGGCATTCCAGATCACAGATGAACTTTATTGGATTTGCAAGCAATCCGTGTTTGTTTTGAGCCTGCAACAAAAGACGGATTACACAGTTGTGATGAATAGCCATTACCCCACCCAAGACCCCAAAGGGTACGGCAAACTACCCTCCCGGCAGTTTGTGCACCCCACCTTGGGTCTGTCCTAGGAGCAAAAACAGTAAAATGAAATAATACAACGGTGGCTACAACCGCAACCTGGATGTGCCCCGCAAAATAATATTACAACAAATTACATTTACATCAAATGAATTAAATAATAACCCATCACATAACCCCGGCTATACATCACAACAGTCCAACACAGTTCATATCCACAAACAGTAAAAACCATTACAGAAATGTGCAACCCCCTGCCAACCGACATACTAGCAGTTAGGGGAGGTTTACGAACACATTATACAAACACAGATATAATCCAACAAGCAAATACTGTATAATTTCGATCGATTAAACACTTTTAATTTTGCTCCAATACTTCTCTGTAAATCTGAAACCTGAGCAAAAATAAAAACTTCCAGAAAATACCAAATATCACAGAGAAGCAACACAGGAAAATTGGGTTCCTGAATCGCCAACTCGGCGGCGGAAGCGCGGCGGATCGGTGCGATCCGCCGCGGTTCCGCGGCGCTTTAGGCGATTCAGGGGCCCAAATTTCTTGGGTGTTCTTCTACTGTCTTTTTAAGCTTTCTGAACCTCCCTGAAAAATTTTAGGACTTCATTTAAAATTCGACAGAAAACCATGATTTCGGGCTTTTCCGGTTTCGTTTTTTCCGTTCGAAATTCATACAAATTTGCAAGTAAGTTATTTATTGTTTAGCGAGGCTCTGATACCACTGTAAGTCGATGTACAACACCCCACGACTTGCGGGGAGGCGGAAATATGAAAAACGATCTTGTTCTTTGCTTAAACATCGACTAACCGCATGAATCGAAGCTAAACGATAACTAACACCAAACATAGTTGTTAACAACTACTATGTAAAGGGATTATACCTAAAGAACCGTGTCCTTCGTCTTTTCGAACTCCACCTCCTCCTCGGCCTTCTCGAAGTAGTAGACGATCCACCCGAGAGCTTTACTCCAAGCTTAGCCTCTAAACTTGAGGCAACTAACTTTCTTTAAGTGCTAATCAAAGAAGCTAGGTGATATAGAGTGAGGGTTATGGTTTAATTAGTCTAACTAATCCTTGTACTCAACACATGAAAGGGGAGGATTAGGGTTTGAAGAGGGAGAGCTTGAGGAGAGAGAAGGTGAAGATAATAATGAAGTGAGAATAATGAGTTATGATAATATATATCAAGCATTTCTTTTTATCAAGAAAAGAAAATAAATCAATTTAACAACCATGCTTGATAATATCTAGTGATGATTCATCTCCATGAGTCATTAAGCATTTATGATGCATTAATGACATGGATGAATCATCCATATGACTCACTAATCACATTCATTGTATATGCCACCTAAACCCCCTTAGTCACCACCTTCTAGAAGCTTCTCGCGCAATTACGAGAACGCCCCTCCTTTCCGCAAAAATACGGAAAAACTTTAGACTGTATAAATCCAATAACCGGATACCGGTAACTGGCTTAAACCAAAGCCGACTGGTAAAAACTGTCCGAAAGTCGTACGTGCGTAAACACACGTATGCGTCCGAACCCTTGTCGTAAAACCATACGACCTCTATATCGTTTCGCCTGGAATAGGGAAACTCTCTGTGTGGGACTCTAGAAACTCGACTACTACGCTGGCAGTGGGTTTAACCACAGACCGCAAGCGGCACTAGCTGTACGTAACGGTCCCCAGGTAGATGTCGATAAGAAGGCCGATGAGGAAACCCATCCGAACTCCTACTGAGTCTGATGTGACAATTTCCGTACAGTCCGGTCCGTTCGTCTAAGACTATCGCATATCGGGCCTAGGGGGCGGCAAGCGTCAGTCCCCTAATAGCGGTATAAGTCGTGTCGGAGGGAAGCCCATTACACCCTGAGAAACTACTGGAACCTACCAGCAAATCTCGCTTGCCCTGGCCAGGGACTTTGCGTAATGGCTCTCTGACACAGCGCGATATCAACCCCCAATACCGGGAGAGACGAATCCTGTCTAACCGCCACTGCCTCCAAGTGCTCGTGACTGCACCCAACTGCTACCTGTTTGCACGACTCCTTTGAGCCGTGGTAGGGTAGTAATCTAAGAACAGTGGGACACACTCGAGGCGAAGTAGCAGTGTCAAGTCTGCGGACTATGTTGTACTCATGTCACCTGGGAACTGTTCACTGACGACTGGTATAAAACCAACCAACAGTTCCCTGTGAGTCCTGTCCGGTGTACCCGTAACCTAACGAGCACCTGCATACTATCTCCAGTACGACGTACTGATGGCTGTGGGACAGACCATCTCCCCAACTAGGATGAGAAGCGTACACACTAGTCTACTCCGGAGTATCGATGCACTGTCTCGATAATCCAACGACTAGGGACCTGAATAAGGATGTGCTTGTAGACTACCCAGCCCCCACTAGTGTGACTGCCATCACAACGCTGGTAGTCAAGCAAGATCCTAAGAGCTCTATCAATACGTATACTCACATATTAAGATAGAAAAACCAAGTAGCATACTACTATGTTTAGCAAGACTGTTATCTACATGTGAATATCCCAAGCTTCCATTAAGTAATATACAAACTAGTATGATACAGTAATGGCCTTCTAGGGCATAAACACTAACAAAACAGTGGCTCCCCATGTCCTAGATATAGATTGACATTAGGATCCATAGGTGAGTCAATAGGTTTACAGTCAGATATCTTTGTTTCCTTAAGCATATCAAGAATACACTTTCTTTGAGTTATAAAGATACTGCCTTAAGGAGAAGAACGTGACACTTCAATGCCAAGGAAGTAATTTAACTCTCCTAAGTTTTTAGTGCTGAACTTATTCTGAAGATAAGATTTTAACCCAGTAATACATTTTTCATCATCGCCTGTGATCACAATATCATAAATATAAACAACCATCAAAATCCTGAAGTCTTCTCGATTTCTAAAGAAAACAGAATGATCATTGTTGATTGTGCATAACCCAAAAGCTCGAACAACGCTGGTAAGTCTCCCAAACAAAGCATGTGGAGACTGTTTGAGACTATTTAAAGATCTCTAAAGTTTGCAGACTTTTCCAAACTCCCCCTGAGCAAAAAAACCTGATGGTTGCTCTATATATACTTCCACTTTCAAGTAACCGTGAAGAAATGCATTCTTCACATCAAGCTGATTCAGAATCTAATTATATGTAGATGCAAGTGATAATAATATACGTACAGACGCCGTCTTTGCCACAGGAGAAAAAGTCTCATCATAATTTTCTCCATAAATCTGATAATAGCCCTTGAAAACAAGTCTGGCCTTCAAACAAACCAATGAGTCATCTAGATTAAGTTTTATGGTATATACCAATTTGCAACCAACTGCTCTCTTTCCAACAGGAAACTGGGCAAGCTTCCCTGTACCATTCAAAAGGCTAACATTTCTTCTTCATGGCTTTTCTCCATCCTGGATGAGCCAGAGCATCAGATATAGAAGAAGGAATTGCATAAGAATCAACAGCAGCAACAAATGTTATATACGAAGGAGAAATTCCAGCATATGACTTAATTTGATGGAGGATAAAAAGGCTTAGTGGTATGGATACCTTTGCGAAGGGCAATTGGAAGATCAAGATTAGTCTGAATCGGATCTCAGTCTGGAACAGGTGTAAGTTCTTCAATGACTGGAGACCCCCCTTCCTCGTTTTCTTTCACCTGAGTTTGTTGCTCAATTAAGTGATTATCTAGTTCTGAAGTATTTGGAGCCGCTGAGACACGAGAATTGGCTGGAGAGGATTCAACAACAAGAACATCATTTTCATTAATAGGAATATCCTTTTTAAGCGATTGGGGTATTATATTAGTACCAAAAAGGGGTACTTTCATGAAAGGTCACATCCACAGAGACGAAGACCCTATCGAGTTTTTCGCTATAAGACTTGTCTCCTTTTGGACTCCGAGGATATCCTAAGAAAACACACTTAATGGACCTGAGATCAAGCTTTGATAAGCTAGGTTGATAATTGTGGACAAATAAGTACAACCAAAAACATGTGGAGAAAGAGAAAATAAAGATTTAGATGGAAATAAAATAGAGATTGGAATTTCTCCCTCTAAGGCTGAGCTTAGTAGACAATTGATAAGATGACAAGCAGTGGGAACAATATCATCCAAAAAACGTTTAGGAACATTCATATGAAACAAAATAGAACGTGTCACCTCCAATAGATGTCTATTCTTTCATTTAGAAACACCATTTTGTTGAGGTGTATAGGGACACAAGGACTGATGTGTAATACCAAAGATGTCAAGAAACCGAGCAAACCTTTTATTAAAGCAATCTTTTGCATTATCACTTTTCAGAGTTTTGATAGTAACGACAAATTGATTTTGCACCTCAGTGACACCAAATTGATTTTGCATCTCAGTAACAAATGATTTAAAGGCATGAAAGACATTTCAACAAATATAGTTATGTTACTCGAGAGTAATCATCAATAAAAATAACAAAGTATTGAAAACCGCGGTTTGACACAATGGTCCCCAAATATCAGAATGCACTAAATCAAACAGTTTCTCGGCACGTTTATTAACTCTAGACAGATAAGAAGCATAAGTGTATTTTCCCGTCTCACAAGCAGCACATTCTAACGATGACGAACTAGACAAAAAAGGAACTAATTTCTGTAAAGTGGACAAGGAGTGATGACGTAAGCACGTAAGCGATAATGGTTAATCAGTAGATCATTGTTATGACCAAATACATTATCTTAATATGCATGCTCAAGTTAATGGGCATAAAGGAAATAATATGCTAATGCATTATACCCGAGCCAGTGGTCAGAAACATAGTTAATAAGCATAGTTAATGGTCAATAAATATTCAAGTTAAATGACTAAATAACTATGGCCTTAAAATCCATGTAAATAATGAAATTAAAAGGTTTTGACCCAACGGTCAAATGAAAGTAATTCTAAAAAATTATCGCACACAAAACTATTTACTCTCATTTAAGAAAAAATAAAATAATTAAAATTGAATATTGTATTAAAATATCCCATGCCTTCACTCTTCATGCTCGTATATCTAATTAAAACAAATATCACATTTGGACAAATATCCTCCCATTGAGAAAGCGACTATGCACAAACGCATATTCAGGAGCATGATGGATTTCCGCCGTGATAATGAGGCGATGGCCGACTGAGAGAATAGATCGGGAGATACCATAACTGCCATTGAGTAGCACCAACATGCGGTTAAGGAAGGGCCTATTGACTGGTTCTGTTTTAGAGTACGTTCATCTCGAAATTTTGTTGTAGGGCCAGGGTTTGTTTTCCATGCTAGATTTTATTGATTGACTTCCGTGCATTTCATTTTTTTTGTTTCCTTTCCGTGTACTGATTTCGTTAAAATTTTCTGCCATGAAGTAACCTAATTGAGACCGAAAAGAATTTCGTGGGTGTGACAAAAATTTCCTTTATCATCCTTTGCCTTTAAACGTCTTGTGAAATAATCAGTGGAAGCTCCAATCATATCTGACATCAAATTAGAAAAAAGGAAATATTGACATCCGAGCTAATACTACCTCACAAGTGAATTGGGGCCCCACGTCCCCAGCAAATAGAAAAGACACACGTATTCATTCAAAACTGTTTGCTGATGCCAAACAGTCATCAGTGCATGCTATTCTGGATGCCTACATTTTATAGAATTTTCCACAAAGAATGTTTTTTATAAGAAATTCACAAGATATTTCCAACCCCACAATCATTCAGTCAAAACCAACACACATAAAACAAAAAAGCTTTGTTTATTGTCAATTTGTTTCGTATTTATAAAGACCACCCTCTATCCTTAGAATTTTTCTAAAATAAAATCATACAAATCTATAAATTAATTCAAAATTCACCTTTAAAAAAAAAATTGAACTCAAAATTCACCTTCAAGTGACTTTAAATTGAGATGTTCATCATATTGTATTTTTTTTATGATCTGGATACTTTACGTACCGGTTTATTGTTGGATGAAAAAATGTTAACTAGAAAATATAATTAGAGTCTAAATAAATATATTCACATAAAATATATAAGCACTTTAGTGTTAAGTGTTAGAATATGAAATTACATCTCTACCCTCTTGTCACAGCTTTGGTAGTTTGGTGGATTTCTAGAGAGGCCTTAAGTCGACATAGGCTCAAATATCCTTCGGCAACAGTTTTGTAAATGAATACAAGAATAATGCTCGATGAAAGCTTAAATTTCGAGAGAGAAACGCTCAATCTGTATGTCATTTGTATACGAAAATACATTCCTTTAATCCCCATCATAACTTTGGAGTTTCGTTGTGGTAGCATGGACAATTGAAATGGTATCAGAATAACATGTTCGGATCTTACCGGATGCGTATTAAATACTGATTTATTTAAATAAAAACTACAGATGCGCAAAACCTAAAATTTCGGTTGAAAAGATATTCGACTTATTGGAACGTTAGAATATAAAATATGTTCTCTCCTGTCCACCTATGATGTGAAAGTGACTTTTGTGGGAAAAAAACATGGGATGGTTTCTAAGAATAAGAAATAACATAGGGTGAAATATATTTTGATGGACCTTAGACTTTCAATAGTGGTGACATTTCCTTTTTCTCCCACCAACACAGGCACACTTCCGCTTCCAACTTCAACCCCTTTCCCTTTTCCCTTCTTTCATCAATGGCAATTGCTCCTCCTCCTCTTCTCACCTCAATCCTCATCTTCTCCATCCTCTCAACTCCATCATCATCATCCTATTTCTCTCCCACAGTCTTCTACTTCCTCAACTGCGGCTCCTCAATCACCACATCGACCCCAAGCGACAACCCGAAACGTTTCTTCGTCCCGGACTCAACCTTCTTGGCCTCCACCTCAACCTCAATCCCTCTCTCCAACTCATCATCATCTCCCTCATCTCTATACTCAACTGCCAGGCTCTTCACTTCCCCTTATTCCTCATACAAGTTCGCCACCAAGTCACAGGGCACATACGTAGTCAGGCTCCACTTCTTCCCTTTCGCTTCTCAAACCTACAATCTTTCGGACGCGAGGTTCACCGTCTCCGTCCTCGACCGCTTCGCCCTCCTCACCAACTTCTCCGTCCCTCCCGGCTCCGCGCCTGTCGTGAAGGAGTTTCTTGTTCCGGTGGATGTGGATGAGGCCGTGCTCGCCTTTTACGGGAATCCGATTGCTTTTGTGAATGCGGTTGAGGTTTTTAGTGCGCCTCAGGATCTCATCGACGGCGTGAAACCTACTTCTGTCAACGGGAACTCTGTGAGCCCGTTGCCAGGTCAAGGGTTGGAGACTGTTTATAGGGCTAACGTGGGAGGGGCTTTGGTGACGCCGGCGAACGATACTCTGTGGAGGACTTGGGTTCGGGATGATCCATATGTGTTCGATAGTTCGGTGTCGTTTACGAATAGCACGAGCGGTATGATCAGGTATTATATATTGTCAAGAACCACCGCTGTGAATATGTCTTGTATATCGAGGCTGTTCGTAATTCCAGAAGAGAGTCAGACGTCTGAGCCAATGTGCTTCAAATGTCCGAGTACCTGGTTTCAGAAATCCAGAGAGAAGACAAATGTCTGAGCGATGAGCTTGACAACTCTCTGGTCAGACGCTTGGGTTAAGACAGACATCTACCCATAAGGCTCAGATGTTTGGGTGCCCTCTGGATCAACATACAGAGGAAGCACAGACTCTGAGCCCAAAGTATCAGACGTATGTCGCTGAGTTCGTTGCGCAGATTTAAAATTTGAGTTTATCTTGAAAAATAGTTTCTGGTGGGCAGTTTCGTAATTACGGATCCTATTTTATATTATATTTGTAATAGGCTATAAATAGGATGATAGGATTAATGTTTGTGTATGGCTTGATCATAAAGTTTAAGAAAGACGAAACGTCGGCTCCATAAGAGATCGAGGCGCCATTAAGGAGAATTTTGAGAAAGAAGAAGGAAGATCTCGTTGGAAATCTATAAGAAGGGGTTATAATAATCTTCTCTAAGGTTTTCTTTTTTCTCTAAAGTTTTAATAAAGAGTTCTCCCATTTTCTCCAAATCTCTTGTGTGTTATTTGATTTTGCTTTTGTTCTAGTTGGTATTCGTTAGAAGGGTCTTAGTTAGATCCATCAAGGTTGGTGTTGCCTCCGCTGCGCGCCCTAACAACTGGTATCGGAGCCACGTTATTTAGTTTTTCGATCTAAATTTACGGTGGGTGACGACGCTTGTGTCCACTCTCCATCCTTTTAGATTGTGATGCTATTGAATTGGTTCATAAGGATCCGAGAGAAAGATTTTTTGTTTCGGAATTAAGGATGACGGATAACAAGGTCAATAGCATCAAATTCGAGTTGGAGAAATTTAATGGAAAACAAAACTTCTCGATGTGGCAGAGAAGGGTTATGATACTTCTTATAAAAGAAGGGTTGTTTAAAGCCCTTGGCGGTAAGAAACCTACAGACATGACAGATGATGCATGGAAAGACGTGGATCTGAGGGCACTGTGCACGATAGAGCTTTTTCAAGCAGATAACATGATGTACAACATCATGAAAGAAACTTCTGCGGCAAGTTTCTGGTTGAAACTAAAGGGTTTGTATATGACAAAGTTTTTGTCTAACAGCCTGTATTTAAAGAAGTAACTCTACGGTTTACGTATGAAAGAAGGTATTCTAATTCATGACCATTTAAATAGCTTCAACAAGATGGTCAGCGATTTTCTATGTCTTGATGTAAAGTTAGAGGAGGACCAAGCGCTTTTGCTCCTTTCTTCGCTTCCAAATTCGTATGACACTTGGTGACAACAATTCTCTATCGGGAGGAGACTTTCGAGATAGAAGAGATCACAGCTACACTTCTCAACAATGAGATCACGAAGAAATCAAATCTATCAAAATAGTCATCAAGGTTGTTTGCCGGTGAAAATGAATGGTCGAAGACTGAAGACGGAGGCAAGAGCATAATGGGGAAATCCAAATCATCCGGACGAGAGGGTGAACCATTCTTTTTTTGCAAACAACCAGGGCATATGAAGAAGCAATGCCAAAAATACAGACAGTGGTTGGAGAAGAGGGGTAAAGGTGCTAGTACAAAGAGTTCGGATCAAGCCAGTGTGGCGACTGAAGCAGAAGAAGAAAATTCGTATGATGTACTCATTGTACATACCGGAAAGGATGAAAATTCTGATGCTTAGTTACTTGAATCTGAATGTTCTTATCATATGTGTCTCAAAAATGAGTTGTTCAATACCTATAAGAAGTTCAATGACAGTCGTGTTCTCATGGGGAACAATGTGGCTTACAAGGCCATTGGCATAGGAAACATCAAATTGTTGATGATGTGATGCTAGCATTTGTGAACGTGCGACATGTTCTGAAATTAAAGAAAAATCTGATTTTTCTAGAATTATTGGATGCGGCAGGATGCAAGTTCGTAGGTCAAGATGGAGTACTAAAGGTTGTCAAGGGTGCCCTAGTGGTCATGAAGAGATAACGGATGAAGAATTTGTATCGTTTGGACAGTAGCACAGTGACTGGTGGTGCAGCTGTGGTTACAGAGAAACCGGTGAAGGATACCACAAAGTTGTGGCATATGCGTCTTAGCCACATGAGTGAGAGGGGATTTCGTGAGTTGCACAGAAAAGGGTTGCTGAAAGGTATTACCACGTTCAAGTTGGACTTCTCCAAATATTGCACGATGGGGAAGCAATATAAGGTAGGCTTCAAGCAAGCTATGCATAAAACCGAAGGACTTCTCGATTATATACACTCAGATGTATAGGGGCCATCACCAATTCTATCAAAGGGAGGTCATATTCTATGTAACTTTCATTGACGACTTCTCACGAAAGGTATGAGTCTATTTCCTTAAACACAAGTTAGATGTGTTTGCCAGATTTAAGAAATGAAAAGCGGCCGTGGAGAAGCAAAAGGTGCGACCAGTAAAGTATTTATGGACAGATGATGGAGGTGAATACATCTCGAAGGAGTTTACAGACTACTGTAAACAACCGGGAATACAGAGGCAATGGACAGTTCTAGGACGTTCAAAGCAAAATGGGGTAGCGAAGCATATGAACATGACACTACTAGAGTGAGCCAGAAGTATGCGGTTGCACTCAGGCCTTTCTAAGGACTTCTGGGCAGAAACGGTGAGTCATGCATGCTATTTGGTTAACAGGTCTCCATCTATATGCATAAATCTTCAGATCCCAGAAGATGTATGAAGAGTAAAGCCAGTCGGTTATGATTCGTTACGAGTGTTTGGATGCCCTGCTTACTCACTCGTGAATCAAAAGAATAGAACCAAGCTGGATTCAAAGTAAAAAAAGGTGTGTTTTCTTGGGATTCAAACTTGGAGTTAAATGTTACAAGTTATGGGATCCGGAAAACAGAAGGGTATTCACTAGCCGAGATGTGATTTTTGATGAGGAATCTATATTAAAAGACGTGGATGAAAAAAATAAAGCTAGAGCATCAGGTGACAATGACCCGGTGGAGGTGGGGTTTTCTGGCACTCATAAGAATACGGATACCGAAACATAATTTTAGCCTATTGATGCAGAGGTGGACGGGCGGAATATGAAGAAATACGGTGAGAACCAACTCCAAGAGGACCCACAGACAATGGCATTAAGGAGATCGGCATGTACACGTAAGGTACAAGTCAGGTACGGTTTCAAAGATATGGCCGCATTTGCTCTAGTCACCGAAAGCGGAGATCCTAACTCTTATCAGGAGGCCATTGGGTAAGAGTATAAGGATCGATGGATTGTTACGATGACAGAGGAGATGGAGTCATTTCGAAAGAACGGGATGTGGAAGCTGATTAAGCTACCGATAGGAAAAATGGCAATTGGCTGCAAGTAGGTATTCAGGGAAAAAGATTTTGAGTAATACAAGACACGGTTAGTTATGAAGGATTTTGCTCTAAAGGAAGGGACTGACAACAATAAGATTTTCTTGTATGTAGTCAAGTATACATCTATTTTAGTTTTTTAGCAAATGTAACACTTCGGAATTTAGAGTTGGAGCAAATGTAAGTGAAAACGGCATTTCTGCATGGTGAGTTAAAGACGATCTTCATGAAGCAAACTGAAGGATTTATAGAGCCCGGCAAGGAGGATCACGTATGTGAACTCAAGCAGTCTCTATATGCGTTGAAGCAGTCTCCCAGACAGTAGTACAAGCGCTTCGATTCTTTTATAAAGAAGACCAACTACTCTCGATGTGAGTATGACAGCTGCGTGTATTCAAAGCGGCTTAAGGACGGCTCATTGATATATCCACTCCTATATGTCGATGACATGTTGATTGCTGCTAAGAGCATAACGGAAATAAAGGCGCTCTAAATTTCATTGAGTGTGGAATTTGACATGAAGAATTTAGGTGAAACAAAGAAGATTCTTAGGATGGAGATTTTTCGAGACATAAAAGCTGGAAAGTTTTGAATATTTCAAAGAAAGTATATTAAAAAGGTGTTGGAGAGATTCAACATGAAGGATTCAAGATAGGTGAGTACCCCTATCGCCGGTCATTTCAAACTATCATCCAAGGAGTTGTCCAAAATAAACGGAGGAGAAGATAAAGATGTCTCGAGTACCATATGCGAGTATGGTGGTATCACTGATGTATGCTATGGTATGCACACGTCCAGACATCCTATGCGGTAAGTATTGTTAGCTAGTATATGTAAAATCTAGAAAGGCTTCATTGGAAAACAGTAAAGTGGATACTTCAATATCTAAAAGGAATTAAATATCTCAGTCTTTTTCACAAGTCAGAAGATAAATCGAGCAAATTGTAAAGATACGTAGATGCGGATTACGCTGGTGACTTAGACAAAAGAAGATCAATTTTGGCTTATATTTATACAGCTGTTGAACCTCCAATCAGTTAGAAGTCGATATTTCAGGATACCGTGACACTATCAACGACGAAGACAGAATATATGGCAGCAGTGGAAGTATCAAAGGAAGCCTTATGGCTAAAGAATTTAGTTGGCGGGTTCGGATTCAATAAGTGGTCGGTTCCTCTGTTTTGTGACACTTAAAGTGCCATTCACTTGGCGAAGAATCAGGTATACTACAGTCGAAGTAAACACATCGACGTGCGGTATGACAAAATAAGAAAGTGGGCCAAAAAGGAGATCGATTTGATCAAAATCGATACTAAGGTGAATCCGACGGACATACTAACGAAGGTTATTCATACGGAGAAGTTCAAGATAGCCTTGGTTTCTTTTTAGGTACTCAAATTGAGGAAGGCGCGCGATCTCGGTATGAGGGTCACATCAGTTTCGCAGTTCTGGTGGAAAATTGTGACATAATCAGTTTCATAGTTCTGGTGAAAAATTGTGACAGAATCAGTTTCGCAGTTCTGAGCAAAAATCGTGACAGTTCATGATTTCAAGATTTGAAGTTGTGCCAGTAAGGAAAACGGGAAGAACTATAAGGCAACCCTAAAAGATACAAGATGCGGGCAACAAATTTTCAAGGTGGTTATAAGAATATACAAGCCAAGGTGGAGATTGTTGTGAAGGTGTCATGTATATCGAGACCGTTCGTGATTCCAGAAAAGAGGCAGGCGTCTGAGGTAATGTGCTTCAGATGTCTAAGAACCAGGTTCCAGAAATCCAGAGAGAAGTCAAATGTATGAGCGACGAGTTTAAGACGTCTGACAACTCTCTGGCCAGATGCTTAGGTTAAGGCAGACGTCTGGGTGCGCTCTGGATCAACATGTAGAGAAAGCACGAACGTCTGGGTGCGCTCTGGATCGACATGCAGAGGAAGCACAGACGTCTGAGACTAAAGTATCAGACGTCTATCGTTGAGTTCGTTGCACAGATTTAAAGTTCGAGTTTATCTTGAAAAACAGTTTCTGGAGGGCATTTTCGTAATTACGGATTCTATTTTATATCATATTTGTAACATGCTATAAATAGAATGTTAGGGTTAAAGTTTAGGTATGACTTGATCATAAAGTTTAAGGGAGACGAATCGGTGGTTCCATAAGTGATCAAGACACTATTAAAGAGAATTTTAAGAGGGAAGAAAGAAGATCCCGTTGGAGATCTATAAGGAGAGGGTTGTAATAATATTCTGTAAGGTTTTCTTTTTTCTCTAAAGTTCTAATAAAGAGTTCTCCCCCCTTTCATGAATCTCTTGCATGTTATTTGATTTTGCATTTGTTCTAATTGTTATCCGTTAAAAGGATCTTAGTTTAGACCCATCAACGTTGGTGTTGTTTTCGCTGCGCCCCCAGCAAACCAATTTACTCAGAACTTACTGTTAGCTTTTTTTATGCATTGAAATGTATGTACGGGATTAGTGAGAACAAACCTTGCTAGGAAATACAAAATAGATAGGTATATGTTTGGCTTCGGAGCTAAATTAAGATATTGTTAGAAAATAAAAATATTTCCCACAATCCTCTTCACAACATTTTGGTGCAGCAAAAGAAACGGTTAAGATGAATTTAAAGGGACATAGATTCAAATCTCAACATGTGCCTACTTAAAAACGGGTTGATTACCGAGGTGCATAAGCCTAGATCTCTGTGGGCTCTAGCTGCCGACAAGGGCATGTAGTGATATGAAAATATTTCTTTCATACTTCGTCACAACTTTACAGCTGTGGTGCAATTGCAGGACATTCAAGAAAGATAATTAAAGTTTATAAGATTATCTAATCTTAATGCTCTAATTACTTGGCTTTGCCTTTGATGCAATCATAACTTGGTAAGCAAAAGTATATCAATTTCAAAACGGAGATAACTGCAGTCATCAAAAATCCAATCTTACTTATCAGAAATCCTATCTTACTTCTTTCACATCTTTACGGATAACGATAACCCATTGGAAACTTGGCATTCCGATACCAAGCTTTAGGTTTGTGGATTAACAATATACATGAAACTAATTTAACTGCTAACAGGTATGGTTCCCCTGATCCACGCCGGACTCCTGAAATCGCACCGCCGAGCATTTACAGCACGGCTCGAACCATGGCGGTGACGCCGCTTATTGTGGCCTCAAACCCTAACTTCAATTTCAACGTCACATGGAGCTTCCGGGTTTCGCCAAGAAAAACCTACTTCATCCGAATGCATTTCTGCGACTTCTTGTTCAGTCCTGTAACCGCGCTCTTCTTCGATGTTTACATTGGCCAATTGTCAGCCTATGCTGATCTCCAACCAAGCGCATTTACAGACCAGACCCCTGCTGCGTCTTTTTACATGGATTTCGCTGCTGATTCCGATATCTCCGGTATCATGAACGTTAGCATTGGCAGATCGAATCGAAGCACGCCAACAACTGCTAATGCTTTACTAAACGGTTTGGAGATCATGAAGATTGGGCTCGATCCGCCTGCTACAAATAGAAATAAGAATAGCGTTAACTCGAAAATTCTGATTGCTTCAGTCGTCGGCGGTGTCGTTTTTGTTCTGATAGTGACATTAGCTGCAGTCTTATTATGTAAAAGACGGAAATTGAAGACTGCAGCACAGCCAAATGCCTCTTCTGCAACAATATGGTCTCCTTTCAGACACGACGCCGATACCTCTGCATATAGTTCAAAAACCAAATCTAACTTATCAACTTCATCACAAGGAGCCAATCATAATCTCCAAATCCCCTTCGAAGAAATCAAGCTCGTGACGAATAATTTCGACGAAAAGTTATTGATGGATCCGGCGGATTCGGAAAAGTGTACAAAGGCATGTTAAGAGACAACACGAAAGTTGCTGTGAAACGAGGATCAGGGACTAGACAAGGGAACCCAGAATTTCAAACCGAGATCCAAGTTTTATCTCAAATTCGCCATCGACATCTAGTATCGCTTATCGGGTATTGCGACGATCAATCGGAGATGATTCTAGTTTACGAGTACATGGAAAAAGGACCACTCAAGGATTACTTATACGGCTCGGATTTGCCTTGCTTGACTTGGAAACAAAGGCTTGAGATTTGCATTGGTGCAGCTAGAGGCCTTCATTATCTTCACACCGGCTACTCTCAAAATATCATTCATCGTGACATCAAATCTAGCAACATTCTGTTAGGCGAAGACTATTTGGCCAAGGTTGCAGATTTCGGGCTTTCGAGGGTCGGTCCCTCTATAGGAGAGACTCATGTGAGTACCGGAGTTAAAGGAACATTTGGGTATTTAGATCCCGAATACTTCAAGATTCAGAAACTCACGTATAAATCAGATGTGTACTCGTTCGGAGTCATGTTATTCGAAGTTTTGTGCGCGAGGCCCGTCATCGATCCTAACCAGTCTAGGGAGCGGCTGAATTTGGCTGAGTGGGCGCTTATCTGGCAAAGGAAAGGGAAACTCGAGAAAATAATTGATAAAGGGCTCGTCGGAAAAATAAATCCAAATTCTTTGAGGAAGTTTGGTGAGACCGCGGAGAAATGCTTAGCTGATTATGGAGTTGATAGGCCAACGATTGGCGACGTCCTCTGGAATTTGGAGTACGCGTTGCAGTTACATGAGACTGAGCTGAGACGCGAGCCTTTTGAAGATAGCGGCAACGTAGAGGCTCAAGCTCAAATTCAGTTGATGAGAAAGTTGCCTTCAAGTTCTGCGATTGATATCGAGAAAAAAGAGGATGAAGCCGGTGAAGAGAATTCGCGAGATGCGAGCAAGGACCGGTCTGGCATGAGTGAGGGTATGGTATTTTCGCAGTTGATGTATGATGATGGTAGATGAACTTTCACTACTAATCAAGATTTAATATTTTATTTTTCCCCTTGCTCTTGAATTTAAATTATAGAATGGTTTGAGAGGGAGTGCTTTGGGCAAATTGAATCAGTCATCGGTTGTGTAGAATATTTGTATCTTGTTCACATTTTCTTTAGAAGGGTGTGATGCTAGTTTTTCTGTGACATGGAGAGATCATGACTTGGTAACTAATGTGGTAAAAAACGGCGCCGTATATAGTTTTTCTGTGACATGAAAAAACTGGCGAAGCTCGAGACTGGTACAAAAAAGACTGTCGGAGTGCTCTCCGGCATCGTTGCTCCGCTCAAGTTAGTTGTAAACTTTATATGTGAAATCAAAGATTTAATGTCATATAAAAAAACATATTTTTCTAGGGTTTGCCATGATCTTTGTATATACTCTTACCTAGGGTACGTAATTCTGTTTTTTCAAAGGCCATTAGAGATTCCTTGTCAAGTTGGCCCCCCTCACTTGGATCAGAAACAAAGTTTACTATCATCTGAAATTAGATTTGATGACATCGCATTGATATAAGAAGCAATATCCATAACTTTCCACAATGGTAGCAAGAAAATTGATTTCCTAGGGAATAATTATCTCTGCTGTTATATATAATGCCAAAGGCAAGGGCTAGAAATTTGCTTTCAAATTAGGTCTTCAATTGTAACTTGTATGCCACATAGGCATTGCTCATGTGTCAGAAAATTACTAACTACTATAATATTAAGAAAAAATGTTGGGTGGAGGGGGCGGGGAGGGGGAGGGGAACCATATTCTATATCCAAAGTCTTCAAAATAAAAACTACCTCCACATTTTGTGGGGCACTATTTAAAATTAATCACAAACATTTTAAAAGAAAACATTTCACTATTTTGAAAATTTGTTTACCCAGCCAAGCTAATAATATCAAGGGCTTTTGGAATTGTAGCTTTATCAGATTCTATCAGAAAATAGCTATCGGATAGTATTCTCCGAATACTTTAGCTTTTTTAGCTTGGTCCAATCTTAAAATAATCATTCGTTACTGTTTGTGGATTAGAAAAACTTCAAAGATGTTTACCGACACTAATATGTCGACTGATGAGTTGATATTCAGGATTGAATCTCTTTTAATTTTGTGGGCATCTCAATACCATACAAAATGAAGGATATGTTAAGAAAGACACATAGCTGTTAAAGACCGTCGAATCGATATTTCGAATTTTTGATTTTGAATATTTTCTTTCTTCCATTTTCGTGTTGTGAGCAGAAGATTTTGATGCACTTCGTTTTTACTTTTATTGATTTATACTTATGAGATGAGCTACGGGCTCAACTTTTTTTCAAAAAAAAGAAAGTGTAGAATTCAAACTCCTTTATACAAGCACACAAACAGGTTACCAATCCTTGGAATTTTCAAGCAATAACACACGTTACAATATAATACAATCCGATATTTCCAAACACACACCTTAAATTTGCAGTAGAAATTGAAATGATATTTATTTATTTATTAGCTGGTGATGAGCTGAGATATCACCAGCTAAAGCTGATGGATTCAAAGTGTAAGTTGTTAGCAAGCCCAGATCCGCAAATGGCCGCAACATCATGACGCAGCCCACTAGGCCCACTAGCCATCACCCCTATGCTTGGCCCTTCAATCTCCATCAGCATCTCTGCAACCCAAACGTATCTGTCATTTCAAGTTGAAATTCATCTGTGCATTTTTGTTAGAGATTTCTATGTGGCGTGGTACTTGGATGGAAGGGTGGGGACCTTAAGGATGAGCGGCACATAGGGTTGTTTAACCAGTTTATCAACAAACTCAATCTTTTCGAAACATCGTAAGGATCGCAAATTTACTTGGTCTAATCATAGCTGGTGAGTTCGATTGGTAAAGTTGGAAAGAATTTTGGTGTCCTTAGATTGGGAGCGTCGACATCCTTTCGCATTCGCTAGAACGGAAACAAAGAATATATTGGATCATGTACCGCTGGTACTTTGTGATGGAATGCGGGAGTCCATGAGGAGGAAAAGAAAGTATAGATTTGAGAAGAGGTGCCGGCTGGAGGAGGAGGTGGATAAATCGATTAAGAAGAGCAGGGGTTACCGGTCGTTTTGTTCGGATGTTGCGAGTAATTTTATAGCTAAGCTACGATGTCTTAGACGGGCTTTACGAAAATGTGATAGAAAAAGAGCTAGCGTGGAGAGACAGAGGAAAGAGGAATTATTGGGCTATATTGAGGAATTAGAACTAAAGGAAGAGGTTAGAGATCTTTCAAATAGAGAATTTGGTTACTTGCGTAAATGGAGGGCGGATATTAAAGAAATATAAAGAAAGGAAGAGATAGCGTGGAGACAGAGATCGTGAAAGCAATGGTTGAGAGAAGGGGATGAGAATACATTCATTTTTCCATAGGATGGATAACGTGAAAATGAGGTCGAATTATATTCAGAGAATTGAGAGTAAGGGTTCGGTTTTGACTAAGGAAGAAGAAATAAGAGGGGAAGCGTTAAAGTTTTATAAGTAGTTGGTGGAAAAAACCAAAGGCATGCGGTGGAAGTTGCATGCTAATTTCTGAGAGGAAAACGAAAAATTGAATGTGGCGCAAAGTACGTTCTTGATGGCGGGTTTTTCAGTAGAGGAAATTAAAAGTGCACTCTGAGATATGAGAGCGGATAAATCTCCAGGCCCCGACAGTTTTCCAATCTTTTTCATTCAAAAGTTTTAGGAAGTCATCAAAGAGGAGGATGTACGATTATTGCATGCAATATAAGATAACACACTAAGATGGAAGAGACTCGATTGCTCACACATAATTCTTATATCAAAGAAGAATGTAGCAAAGGAATTAAAGTATTTTAATTAACTCCTCTTGTAAAATTCTTTCAAAAATTTTGGCTAAAAGGTTGAGGAGTGTCTTAGGGGAAATACTGGGTTCGTGGCAGGTAGGTATATTATGAATGGGATATCAACATCCAATGAAATGATCCTGGATGCTAAAAGGAGGGGAAGAAAAGGATGTATGCTGAAATTGGACTTCAAGAAGGCCTATAATTTGGTGGATTGGAACTGCATCATTGAATGTTTGGATTTGAAAAGCTTCAGACCGGAATGGACAAATTGGATTAAAAGATGGTTGAACTCCGCATCAGCAATGATATGCATTAATGGAGGGGATACTATGAATTCAGATGCAGGCGCGGGCTTTGCCAGGAA
This sequence comes from Agapanthus africanus, assembly GCA_030015575.1. Taxonomy (NCBI): domain Eukaryota; kingdom Viridiplantae; phylum Streptophyta; class Magnoliopsida; order Asparagales; family Amaryllidaceae; genus Agapanthus; species Agapanthus africanus. Next base: position 885,893,134 of record JASDDO010000024.1, on the reverse strand, counting down.
AACCCGCTGCCCCCTCTAATTTTTACTTTGGTGATTGATGGTTGGAAAATATGATACAACGCTGCAGGACGAAAGGATTGTTGGAAGGGTTAGGGCCAGGAAATGTCCGGACAGAGGTAATTAATTTACAGTATGCGGATGCCACCTTACTTTTTGGCGACTTTGCGAAAGGCAGGCAGGGGTAATAAAATGTCTTTTATACTCTTTCGAATCGTGGTCCGGTTTAAAGATTAATTTCCATAAGAGTTCGGTGGTTTGTCTAGCAGGAGGAGAAAATTGGCAGGAATTTTTAATTGTAAGGTGGCAAACTACCTGATAAAACATCTTGGTTTATCTTTGAGACCAGGAAGGTTAAAAGGGACGGATTGGACACCTTTAATTGATAAAGCGCAGGGAAGACCGGAGGGATGAAAAGGAAGGTGCCTATCGTTGGGTAGACGTGCCACGGCTTAATTTGTTGTTAAGCTCAATTCCTATATATTTTATACCGTTTTACTTATTACCAAAATGGGTGGTGAAAAGAATTCATCGAATTAGGTGATATTTTCTATGGAGAGATGTTTCGGCGGAGAGGAAGAAGTATAATTTGGTAAAGTGGGGAAATTGTGTAGACCAAAAGATGAAGATGGACTAAGGGTGAAGAACCTTAAAGATATGAATATGGCACTACTTCTAGGAATGAGTCGACGGCATTGGATCGCAGGGAAGAAGAAAGGATGGATGGAGAGTATAACTGCTGCATATGATAATAAGACGTGATCAATTACTTTCAGTAAGAATTTTCCATCTGCTTCCGGGTTTTGGAAAAGGATGATGTCGGTGAGGGAGGTGTTTTTCAGAGAAATTACTTACACAATAGGTTATGGTGGAAGAATTAGTTTTTGGCAGGATTATTGGTGTGGGAATCAAACTTTACAAGAAAGGTTTCCTAAAATGTTCGCTTTCATAAAGAATAAGGAAACGTCGGTACTGTGTCAATGGAGAGAAATCAAGTAGTGACCGAAGTTCTCAAGGGCTTTGCCAACTCAAGAGGGATCGAAAAGAGCGTCGAGCAATGATAGAATACCTTCAAGAGTGAAAGCCGATGGAAAGAGGGCGGAAGGATGGGGCGGCGTGGGGATGGACAATAGACAAAGTCTTTTCAGTAAAATCGTTTTACACAGTGTTAAACTATGAAGGCGTTATAATGTCGAAGCAGAATTCGATATGGAAATTCTCGTTACCACTCAAAGTTAAGATTTTTATGTGGCTGACACTCTATAATGCGATACTAATGAGGGATAACCTGTGCAAAAGAAAATGGATAGGACCACTGCGGTGCGAAATGTGTGCGACAGAGATGAGTCGGTAGATTATTTGTTCATAACATATGATTTTGCAAGACGAATTTGAGATAGGTTTGGGAGCAATGCAAAGGCTAGGACTTTTTCGGGTCCTTCGTTGATCTTTGGAGTTAATGGAGGCTTGGGCTGGATATACGTTTTCATGGGGAGTGGGGTATAATAGGGTCAGCAATTTGTTGGGGGTATTTGGGCTGAGCGGAATAATAGGATTTTTAATGATGTTAAAAACTCTATTATGCATATGATTAATGGTATTGAATCAAATATTGCATTCTGGTTAGGTGTGCCTATGACAAAAGCAAAAAAGAAAGCAAAAATATAATCGATAGGAGAGGATAGAGTACATGCAGCATAATTTGCACACGCAAGACAGCACAGAGGATGGGGATCACGACAATGTGAGGGATGGTTAAGGATGATGCATGAATCCATGGATGGGTGGGGGAGTTTGGTTAATTTAAGATGGTATAGAAATGTTATTTTAGTGTTGCTTTTTTTTTTGCCATGTTTTTTTCTTTTTTCCTCCCTCTACTTTTTGCTTATGGCGAATCTATGTGAGATTCGTAAAAATTTTCGTTTAATGAAGAGCAGGGCATTACGGGCTCCGTTTTGGTTATAAAAAAAAGAATCTTAAATATTTGGGAAAAATAGTTCTTGGCCCTTGGGAAAAAGGGCGGAAGGATAAGGTCCCTCGGGATTAAACAGTCGGGCAGAAGTGGCTAATACATATTTTTCATATCTGAAGATCCCTAGCCTTAATTCGACCGATTTATTAAATACTTATAATGCTCTTTTCTGGTAATTACTACACAATGTGTGTTCTTGTTAACATGCTATGTGTGGTAGTTTAAAAATGATAGTTTAATCTTTTGTCCGGTTGATCTGACACGCATATAGAGGCACATGGGTGCAAAGAAGGGATGAATGAGTATCTAAAAATATGAAAAGTATGTATTATGTGCTTTTGGCCGACTTTTAACACCTCAGGGACCTAAGCTATCTCCTTTGGTACATGGGGCCTAGAACCATTTTTTCATAGATATTTTTAATTAAAATAATAGAGTTCTAAAAGGTTAGATCGTAGAAACATTTGAAAAAATATGAACAGCTGGAAATAAAAGTTTGTTATCATTCTTTTTACCATGTGTCATGCTGGGAGTCAAACAAGAATTGAATTTGAGACCCTTTTCTTTTCTTTTGTGTTGAAATCGCAGATATACAAGAGATGACATGAACAAATTACGATTAGCACCTCAAATTTTTTTAATTGCTATAAGCGCCCCTAAAATGCTAGATTTAAGGGTATGTACGAAAAAAAAGAACATTTTAAACCAAAGTTTAAAGGAGTTTATTATAATGAAAATTTTTGTTAGGTGTTACAGTGAAAAGTTGTTTAGTGTAATTTAGAGTTTTCAAAAAATTATAAATACATCCTATAAAATTCACATATTTTTCGGGAGACACCAAGCATTCATTGTCCATGGTGTAATAAAAAGAATGTCAAGAAGATTGAATAAAATACCAAATCCAATTTTTAAGAATTTTACTTCTCTTTAGAATCTTAACCATATTATCTAAACGTAAGTGTCGTGTATTACACCATTATGAACGGAAAACAATCGGCTTCTACCGAAAATGTCAAATATGGATTCTACCAGAAAGAAAAGGGCAAAAAATTGACTAAGATTCTTACTCTTGAGATCAGCTCTTCGTCCACAGTGAACCGTGGTGGCCTGCACAAGCGCCTCGCCTTGAGCGCTCTCCACCTCTCTTCCACCACCATCAGAAAACCAAGAACTCGGCGACATCATCGGAGTGGGCGCATGGAAAACCTGACCCTGCTTTGCTTCGTCGCTTCTCGTCCTCTTGCACCAGAGAACAACACCACTACATGCACCAGCAATGCACACGCATAACGCAAGCAAATTCCACAACTCCCTCCAAGTAACCGAATACATTTTCTTGCTTTGCTCGATAGGGTAAATATGGTAGCGAGTCACGATTCCAATGAGCACAATGTACGTGGCGAAGGAGGATGAGATGATTGCACCGAGCCAGAGCCAGCTGTTAGGGCCGAGGATTGGTGAGAGCGGCACATCTGAGGGGTTGGCCTTGAAAAATATTGTTTTGATGAGGTTTTTCGGATTGGTCGCCGGAGCATTTTCTCTTGTGACGAATGCTTCGATTTTTAAATGCAGGTTTGAGAGGTCAGAGATGGTGTTGGAGGCCGGGAGGAGGAGATCGAGCATTGTGAGATCCGCGATGGTTTTGAAGGAGCAAATGAGGAGGATAGAAGGGGTTGGGGTTTCGAGGATTGCGGCGTGATGGATGAGTTCTCGGATTATGGAGACAAATGGGGCGATTCCACTGCCTGCACTCACCATTACTAGAGAATCATGCCTGCAAAAGACAAAGATTTATAACTTTCCGAATTGTCACCATAACTTCAAAGTTTTGGTACATGACAAAGATTCTAAAATGTTTTCCTATAATTTGATATCTATTGACTATAGTTATTACATTTAATACAATATACTCTAGATTTTCTAACATATTTTTTCATATAAAAACTTTAGCTTTCTACTTTTATATACAAGGAAATGTAATGTATTCTTTTATATAAGGAATAATAACAATAATTCTCTCATATTCTATCATTCCTAATAATATTTTTCTTTAAAACCTGAAGAAGACTCAAAACTTATCATACCTTAGAAAATCTGCTGAAGATGGACCATAGGGTCCTTCCACGAAAACTTCGAGCCGGTCAAGAGATGGCAGACTTAGATTCTGGTACAACTTATTGGTCCAACTTCCTTCTTTCTTAATGATGACACTCAGTTTCTCCGGCTCCAAGTTGTGGCTTGAAGTCACTGTAAACGGATGCCATTGAAGTACCGAAACACCGGGGACGTTGATGAACACGCTACTGGTCGGGGTGTAGCTTAACCCTGCAAAACAAACACTCATCAATTTAGATCTCTCTTTTATCTGCGAATGAAGTCTGAAATTGTCCATCACAATTTTTTGTGTGTGTATGTGTGTGTGAATGGATGCGTGTGTTTGTATCTGTAGTGTGTGTGTGTATGGGTGTGTGTGAATGGGTGCGTGTGTTTGTATCTGTAGTGTGTGTGCGTGTACACATACATACGCACGCGCACGTGTGTGTAAGAGTCATAACTATACATATTCATTTATTAACTCATTTTTTATGGATGGTGCATGGATTCGGAAATGTAAAACAGCAGGCTTTAAAAGTATTAGATTTATATAGCTCAAATAAATATTTCTATCTATACAAAGGAACTATCAACAGGATCTCATAAGAAAAAGTTCATGATGAATTAAAAAAATTCAAGTCTCCGAAACAACAGAGATTTTAGAAGGATTAATACAATAAAAGTTTGTAAGAAAATATTTTCTAATATGAGAAATTTTCAAGGGTGTACATGCATTCACCTGGACTCTTGGAGAAGGTCAGTTCTATCGTCTCCGAAGGCAAAAGACGAGCAGAAAGCAGCCCGACCTTCTGTCGAGATTGCAAAAACCGTAGGTAGCGATCGACCGCGCAGAGATAAACACCAGGAAGAATCAAACATATGGTGGTGAAACGAACGTGGAGCAAGAAAAACAGGAGAAACAAGATGTAAAGCTGATGAGTATAAAAGAAAAGCTCGAAAATCCTCCGCCTGATGCTTGAGAAAGTTGTAGCCCACATGACCAGACCAAATAACAGAGCTATTTCTCCTGCAACGTTCGATACATGATGCGTCCCCCACTCCAACATCTGCAGCCATGCCACCAATTATTTTGTTTCATCTAAAACAAAATATATTATCGTTTCACACATAACGATTATAGCTAGACTTTATAGAAAAATGAAATCTCTCTCTCTCTCTCTCTCTCTCTCTATATATATATATAGATTAAAACCATATACAGATTACATAAACTTAGAAGCATCGATCCAATACGTACCTGAGAAAGATCATTGGTGGAAATCCACAAGATGAGGTAGCACATGCCATGTCCAGTGAAAAGAGCCATGATGATGTGCCCAATCCACACATGATATTTGATGCTGGACTCTGAGGTTAAACCTATGAGAGGCAAAATGGAGGATGCTCTAGTCACAGGGAAGAAAAGAAAAGCACAAAATATGTTGCCAACCAAGCCAAGTCTCAGTCCAGCACTAGCCAATTTAGCTTGCCACCTGCCAAGAAATTAAACATCAAATTCATCAATTGTAGCAACAATTAAATTAAAATAGGGTAAATTGTCAAAACCTCCCAAGCAAAGCAGGTTTCCGCTGACAGAACACCCTGGCCCCTAAGTATTTGTCAAAAAAAACCCGAAAAAGCTTTTAGCTTTTCGGTATATCTATGCAGTTGCCTGCAATATTTGTATAGTTGCTTGCCATATCTAGTTGTTATGTGATATATCTATGCAGTATATAGTAGGCAACTATACATATATATACTGCATGAAAAATTTTCAGGAATTTTTTGACAACCATTTCACGGCCAGTGTTTTTTGCTATCGGGAGAACCTACTTGGGTTTATCTTTTTGATAATTTACGCATTAAAATATAACTGAATTCTAATAGGAGCATGGTAACAAAAATATTCTCCTTTCCTTTTTCATGATCAAAATTAGGGTAAGAAACCCTCGTGGATCAAGGACGGGGAGCAAATTGAGAATTCGTTAGCTGTTTATCTCTTTGACAAAGCAAAGCAAAACAAATCAGATAAGGGCCTGCAAAACTTGGGTTGAAAACCATCCCTTACAAACTCCACAAGTTTAAACGTATTACGAACCCAAGTATGATAATTCCATAAAATCATCAAAAGATGAACTAAAAGACAAATCATCTTATGAAACCTTTACGTCGTCGGCTCCTAAACCGAACTATAAATATAGATTGAGAGATGTACTGATCAAATCCAATGGTTTCCAACAAGCGGATTACTTGATTCTACGTGTGATCTTGATGTTATAAAGTTTTGAGGTTAGATTGCACTAAAATACTCCAAGGCTTCATCAACTAAGTAATGTGTACGTGTGATATTTTCTTACATGGTTCTGCCTCTTGCAGCTGCATTCTCTGGAGTAATGCGAGAGAAACCAGTGACCAAGTACATGGACAAGGACCAAATGAATAGTGCTGCAAACATGAAGCAAAATGACAACTCCATTGCTGATACAACTCCCAAAGGACCCTTTGTGATCATTGGCCTCTTCCATTCCTCTATATGTTGAGTTATTCTACCCCTGCAATTATTTCACTGAATATTAACACTAATTGTGAGGGTATTGGCATGAAGCAAACCCTAGAGTCTCTAGCTCATGCATTTAGTTTTAGGGTCTTTTATTAAAAATTCCCCACATACTTTTCACTAATTACTAAAAAAACCCTTCATATTTCATATTTATTTAAAAGACCCTTCATACATTTAAATTGCACTAAAAAACCCCATCACTAGTTTTCCATCAAAAGTTAGCATCTCATTAGGAAGATGGAGTTGAAACTTGTGTTTGACCCGTTTTTTACCTTCTAAGTATTTAGGTTGGTCTTCACACATCCTCACTTAGATGAAAATTGGGATTTAACGCAACTAAAGAATCGGTCTGCTTTCAAATGAGCTTACCTACAGACTCAAAATTTGCTATTGAAGGAATAACGACACTCGATAAGCCCGTTGATGGAGAAAGTTGAGAAAAATGAGTCAGTTTCAATGATCAATTTGAGAGTTCTTTAATCGAAACCCTAATCCTAAAATCAATTTGAGGGAAAATTTAGCAATTTTGGAAAGAGAAGAATGATTGTGAAGGTTTAAAACCCTAACCCAACTCACCGTTAGTTTCCTAACGGAACAACGGAAGATACCGAAAAAATTCCCTTTTTAGCATGTTTGAAAAATTTTAAGTGCAATTTAAATGTATGAGCGATCTTTTAAATAAATATGAAGTATGGATGGTTTTTTTTAGTAATCAGTGAAATACCTTAATTTTATGTTAACTAATAAGCTATAAACAAAATAAAAAATAATTCCAATTGATATGAGATATTATCATAAAGTTGGTTATGCTAAAAAAACCCCTAAAATATCCTTTCGTTAGTTTGGTAATGGAAATGGGCATGCATTGTTAAATGTCGGCTTGACATATATCATTAGCTAGCCCTCAACCCAATAGCTTAAGTTGTTGCAGTTTAAATTCTAGCATGTTCAATTTTAAAATATGTGGTCACCTGCTCTCTTCTATCTATACACGTGAATATTGTTTTTGCTGAAGGCCATTCCAATTGGGACCAAAGACCCACATGAACAATACATGAATTTAAATTAGCTCCCTCTATTTCGTTAGCTAGCTAGCACATAACCCAATAGCTTAATTAAACTTTGGTTACTATGATGCTCGGCATGCATGTCTTGTGTTCCACATTAATTATCAAAGATTTAAGAAGTAACAGGCTTATGGTACATGCATACGTTTGAATGTGATCCCTTCTCTTCATCATGTGGAGATAGATGCATCCAAGTACTGAAATGAATAGGATAGGGAAAGTGTATATGAGCATGTACATCCCTACAAAACATCAAATAGTTAGGAAATTAGTTAATAAATATTATTTACACCATGAAATAGAAACATCTCAAGATATATAACATAAAACACAGAAATGGATCTGCGGTATGCTAAAGCTAATTAGCTACCACACACACAGTTAATGGAGTAAGGATATACCGCGGCCCAATTAAATCCTATATACTATGAGAATTAAACCTTGCTCTCCAAAATATCTGGATTTAGTTGAAGAGAGGAGCTTTGGTGACCAAATGTTCCTATAAGTGTTTGTGGGCATCATGACCACCATCAAAAGCCAACCCAAGAAGACAAGGCCAATTAGCATCTCCATTGCCTTTAAAATCATCCCTTTCCTTTGATCATCTTGCATAAGTGAAGTAGTAGAAGAAGTTGTCTTCTTCATTTCTCACAATTTATCACTAGGGCCTAATCACTAATTAATTAGATCTAATAAGTACAAGATTAGCGATAGATGGCTTCTATTTATAGGAATTAGGAGCATATCCACGTATAGTACAAAGGTGATGCCCTAGGTTCTCAAGTGCATGTACTTCCCGCTTCCATCCAATTAAATCTTGCCACGTGTCACACCGCATGTACTTATTTGTACTTGTGTAAGTTGATGAGCAAGTTTCATGCCACAATTTGGATTTATATAGAAGTCAACTCTTAAGGAGCACGTCAAGGGGTTGACATTACTCTTATTCAATGGCCTATTTAATTTGCATCCCTTCTTATCATTCATATTCATTTGCCGCCCGAACTTATCAAGAATTTAATATCGTATTTGTGAAAGTTTGAGAATGAGAAGTAATTCTTTCCGATAACAAGATCATTTTACAAATCTTAGATTGAAATATTACATTTGCTTAACTCTGTCTATATAGTATAATATGAGAGCGGCAATTTATCAAACAAAATCGAAGATATGCTTAAATTACTATTGGTTCTATAAATGCAAAACTGAAATTGGGGTTATGATATATGTTTTATGGTGTTACGTTACGTCGACATGATGTCTTATATAGGCTACTTATATATATGTGACTTCATATCTCGAAGGCATTGTAAATTGGAACCAAACACCCGTAGAAGATCCGAGATGGTAGATGTTATGTCAAACCACTAAAGTACTATGAAAACAATAGAGAGAAGAGTAACATAAGAATAATTATAAACACAAAGGTCTAAAGAGGTTTGGTCAATCTGACATATGTCTTGGGCGCAGAAAAAACAATCTACTAATCTCAAAAAACATGAGGTTACATTAATGATGGTGGAGAAAGGATAATATCCTAATCGCAATTAATATCTCTCATATCTCACTTACCGGCTTATTTCTTTTAGAGAGATCACAAATTTTCCACCGATAGATAAACCTAATCTATATGAACATATATCTAGTATTCACATACTTTTACCTCAAATATATAGTTGCACCTCAAACAAACTCCGAACCGTGGGGGTCAAGCCCGCCACAACATAAGCCCAGGCTTGATATGGAAGACGACTCGAATTACTTCATACTCTCGACCACGGAGCTCTCTTCGAGCTTGGCAAGTGGACCAATAGGGCTCCGTCATAAGTTCGGTGGAGACGGGTCACATAATTCAAGGCACAAATAATAGAAAAGAGCTTTTTTACTAAAAAGCCCTCTCATAGTTTGTATTTACTTAAAAGATCCCTCAAATATTTAAGTTGCACAAAAAAAAATTTTTAACAAACCAAAAATACCAAAAAGAGAATCTTTTTCCAATCTTCCATCATAACTTTAGGGAGTGGTGAGTATCGAGCTAAGGTTTTAAACCCTCCAGCCCTTCTTCTTAAAAAAAATCCCAATTTTTCTTCACAATAGGGTTAAGGTTTCGATCAATATCTCAAATTGATCATGGCTGGCTCGTCTTCCTCAACATTCTCTAGCAACAAGCTTATCGAGTGTCGTTGTCCTTCAATCGTAAGCTTCTATTAGCGGGCAATCTCATTCAAAAGAAAAGCAATTGTTTAGTTTCCCCAAATCCCAATCTTCAACTAAGTGATGATGAGTTCTTTTTATTGGAGAAAGACCTATTTAAATAGCTGAAAGGTAAGTGAGCAGGCCAAGCTCAAAACTCACAAGCCCCTCCATGATCATGTCATTGTGCCTTGCAACTGGTTGGAATATGCCCAACTATAATGGGAGAGTATATATTGATGCCCCTTTTGTGAAATGGAAGCGCTGCTATAGGATCTGCCACTCGCCAAGGTTCTAGCATTGGCTATCTCCATGGTATTTCCCTGCCTTCTTAGTCATTGTGTCAAAACTCAAAGTTTCGTAATCTTTGGCTTTTCACACGTCGCCATGGATTAAACGTGGCTTTTTTACACAGCAGTATGTTTCCTTTGTGAATACATTCGGCTTTGCTGCGCTCCCGGCAGGAATTGAATTTGGATTGTTATGCTAGCTAGCCTTTCAATGCGGCTGCATCAAGAATATAAAATTGTGGATGAGACATGGGCTTTTTGCGCAATAATATTTTATTTGATAAGCTATATTAACGTGTCTTGAAGTGATTTGAATTCGCTCCTATAAATTTAAAATTCCACCGATGCTCACTCTTTTACATATATAATGAGAATTGAGAAAGATATAGGTTATATCCCGGGCTTGTGCTTGGGCTTGCATATATTGGGCCTGCGGACCTATGCAGGCCCAATTTTGTCATATTTAGTATCAATTACTGGTATATCTATTTGGTGTCATTGGTGCTAAAAGGCCACCTATAATGTATGGGCAATCCATTTCGACTTGAAAAATCAAATTAATTTGTTGTTCATAATAGTTTTAACATTCAAAGGTATTATCTACAAACATGAAGAATGCATAATATTCAAATGGAAAAAGGAATAAGGGTAAAATCCATTAGTGACGAATGTATTTTATTTATACTAGTTTTTTTTGCACGTGCTACATGGCATAAACTTAAGTAACAAAGGAAGAGAATATATTTTTAAAAAATAAATACAATGATATATTTTTCTTTTTGAAAAGATTTTGTTGTTTAAAAAAATATTGTTATAACTTAAATATTTGTGAAGTTTATGGCTAAAAAATTTTAGTTTAAACAAAACTTTGATTTGGGTGTGTTATAACAATTTGATTTTTATAAAACTTAAATAACAAATACAATGATTTATTTATGTTGAATAGATTTTTTATTTTGTTTTTCAAAAAATATTGATATAACAACATTTGATTTCATTTTTCAAAACAAAATTTTTCATGTAGAAAGAAAACAAACTCGAATTTGATGTAGGAATACGATAGATATAGATAGATTTATCCTCCATATTAAATTTTTCAATATTTATATATACCTCTTGGATTCTTCATATTTGTAAATCTCCACTTCCTCGTTTGACGGCCGACAATGTATATATTAAGAAAATTCGATTGTTTAAGGTTAACTTTACTAGTATTTTGCATATGCGATACTCATCTGTATTAGAATACAGGTTGGACATGGATATCTTTGCCATCTTAGCCGTGATTCTAAAAAGTATCTGTTATCATATGTAAAAGTAATTAACAAGCCTTTCAAATCTTATAATTTATTATTGATTTTGATTTTTATCAAATATTTAAAAATCTATATTAGAAGTCTTTAAACATTCTTTATTATCTTACTTGATGGGTGTACATAGAGCCTTGATTGCAAATTCTAATATTTGAGCTGCACACCTAAAGAAACCACCATCTTTACGTCTTTATTCACAATAACATTTGAATTGGATATTCAAAGTTCCATCAAAATGCCCATTTTGATAGCTATAGCTTCTGCATATTCAGGACTTAAATCTCTTAGCTGACATGCCGAAATGGTTTGAATGGCATCTGATGAGTCTCGTTGGATGGCATCAACAGTAGCAAACTTTGGGTGAACGGTTGCATCTACGTTGATATTAACTTAGTGAGCTAGAGGTTTAATCCAACTTGATATATTTGTTTCCGAAGATGGATCGTCCGTCATATGTGTATGATAAGGTGTCTTGCATATCAACAAGACTGTTCGCAAAATCAGAGAAGGGCCAGATGTTTGCAGCGATAAGCACAGATGTCTGACAAATAAAGAGCCAAATTTCCAGGGACCTCGCAGACGTCGAGCTATGAGCTTTAGATGTCGGCCAAAACTCTGTCCAGACGCTTAGTGAAGGGCATATATCTGACGCTTATAGGTCAGACGTCTGGGCACGCTTTGTTTGACATACAGATTGTGGGCAGACATCTGACCCATATAGATTCAGACGTCTGTCGTCGAGATAAGGGCAAATATGCAGTTCGAGATTTATCTCGAAAATTAGGCATCTTGTGGCAGTTTTGTAAATTGTGGGATCTTATTATAACTCAGATTGTGTAGGCTATATAAAGAATCTTAGGATTAAATTTTAGGGTTGATGGTTATTGATTATAAAATTTTAAAAGGAGACGACGGTTTCATAAGGGATCAATACTATTGTAAGGAGAACTTGTAGAGAGAAAAAGATCTCGTTGTAGATCATAAGAAGAGGGTTAATTGTAATTTCCGTTTCTTTTTCTCTTAAAGTTCTAATAAAAGTTCTCTCAATTTTCCTCCAAATCTCTTCTTGTGTTATTATTGCGTTTGTGCAATTTTTTTGTTATTCGTTTTAAAGAGATCTAGATTTAGATTCATAAGGATTGGTTGTCGACGCATCCACTGTGCCCTCGATACCCAACAACTGGTATCAGAGCTACGTTATGTAGTTTTTGCAATTTAAGTTTACAGTAGGTGGCGATGTTTGTGTCCGTTCCCCATCTTCTTAAATTGTAATACTATTGATAGTGGTTTGTAAAGATCTGAAGGAAAGATTTTTTCTTTGGAATTAAGGATGATGGATAACAAAGTCAATAGCACAAAATTTGAGGTGGAGAAATTTAATGGGAAACAGACCTTCTCGATGTGGCAGGGTAGGATTAAAGCACTTCTGGTAAAGGAAGGGTTGTTTAAGGTTCTTGACGATAATAAACCTACCGACATGACAGATGATGCATGGGTAGACATGGATCAAAAGACACAGTGCACGATAGAGTTTTGTCTAGCGGAGAACGTGATGTATAATGTCATGTCAGAAACTTCTGCGCAAATTTATGGTTGAAGCGAGAGAGCTTATACATGACAAAATCATTGTCTAACAAGTTATACCTAAAGAAGCAACTGTACGGTTTACACATGAAGGAAGGGACTCCGATTTATGACCACTTAAACAGCTTCAATAAGATGTTAAACGGTATTCTATGTCTTGAAGTCAAGTTAGAATAGAAGGACCAAACGCTTTTGCTCCTATCTTCGCTTCCAAATTCGTATGAACACTTGGTGACAACAATCCTCTATGGGAAGAATACTCTCGAGATGGAGGAGATTATAGCGACGCTTCTCAACAATGAGATCATGAAAAAATTAACTCCATCCGAAAAGTCATCAGGGTTGTTTTCCGGTGAAAGGGGAAAGTCGAAGAATAAAGACGGAGGATAAAGCATAAGGGGAAATCCAAATCTTCCGGGTAAGAGAGTGGACCATACTTCTTTTGCAAAGCCAGGGCATCTGAAAAAGCAATGTCAAAAGTATAAACAGTGGTTGGAGAAGAGGGGTAAATGTGCCAGTTCAAAAGGTTCGGATCAAGACATTGTTGCGACCGAAGCAGAAGAAGATCTGTATGATGTACTCTCCGTACACACCGGGAAGGAAGATTCTGATTCTTGGATTCTTGATTTCGGATGTTCATACCCTATGTGCCCGAATAAGGAGTTGTTTGACACCTATAAAGAGTTCAATGGCACCTATGTTCTCATGAGGAACAATATGACGTGCAAGGCCAATGGTATAAGGAACATCAGAGTCCAAATGTTTAATGGTGTGTTGCGAACACTTATGAACGTGCGTCACGTTCCGAAACTAAAGAGGAATCTGATTTCTCTAGGAGCATTGGATACAGCGGGATGCATGTTCGTCGGTCAAGATAGAGTACTAAAAGTTGTCAAGGGTGTCGTAGTGGTCATGAAAGGACAACGATTGAAGAATTTGTACCGTTTGGACTGCAACACAGTGACTGGTGGTGCAGCCACAACTACGGGGAAACAGGTGGAGGAAATCGCAAAGCTGTGGCATATGCGTCTTAGCTACATGAGTGAGGATATTTCGTGAGTTGCATAGAAAGGAGTTGCTGAAAGGTATTACTACGTGCAAGCTAAATTTCTTCAAATATTGCACGATGGGGTAGCAACATAAGGTCGGTTTCAAGCAAGCCGTGCACAAGACCAAAGGACCAATCGATTATAATCACTCAAAAGTAGGGCCATTACCGGTTCTATCAATGGGAGGTTCCATATGTTATGTCACCTTTATTGACGACTTCTTACGAAAGGTATGGGTCTACTTTCTCAAACACAAGTCAGAGGTGTTTTCTAGTTTTAAGGAGTGGAAAGCGGCCGTAGAGAAGCAAAATGGGAGATCGATGAAGTATTTACTGATAGACAATAGAGGTGAATACACCTCGAAAGAGTTTACAGACTATTGTAAAGAACAGGGCATACAGTGGCAATGGACTGTTCCAGGACAGCCAGAGCAGAATGGGGTAGTGGAGCGCATGAATATGACACTTCTAGAGAGAGCTAGAAGTATGCGGTTTCAATCCGGACTTTCGGAGAACTTCTGGATAGAGGCGGTAAGTCATGCGTGCTATTTGGTCAACAGGTCTCTATCAATGGCCATAAATTTTCATATCTCAAAAGAAGTATGGAGAGGAGAGTGTTGGGGTCAAAATTTACACCCCGCTTGACCAAGTCAAAATCAAAGTCCACCCCAAGCCAAGTGGGCCCAAGCTCAGGTCAAGTGGGCCAATGCCCGGGTCGAGCCCGAACATGAAGCCGCCGGCCTCCACCATGCCAAAATAAAAATTTTGTTATAAATAATTTTGGTGTATTTCTTTTATTTTATGAATAAATATAAGAAAAATGGGCATAAAGCCAAATTTTGTAAAACCCATGGCTCATGTGCAAAAGAAATGAGCACATGAGGCATGGGATGGGCAAAATATCATTTTGTAAAGCCCAAGGATTATATGTAAAGTGTATAGCCTATAAAGGCAAAGATGATGAAAATATGTCATGGCCCGCTTCCCAGTATAGGGGCAGAGGACGCGACTGGATGCTACGTATTTACTCTGAAGTAAATACGCTAAACGTATCTAAGTAATATAAATAAAATGTACAAGAGATAAAGACAGTAGGTATAACTGAACAACAACTTTATTTATTAACATTCTTTTGTACAATGCATGGAAAAGTAAATACATTTGAATGAAAGCAATACCTAAACAGTAGCATAACAGAAATGAAAAGTACTGAAATAAAATGTGTACAATGAAGCTAGAGCTCTGGTCGTAGGCAAGCTGATCCAAGTCCTCGTTGGTAGGCTCGATCTCCTGAGTGTCCAGATCACCTTACAACATTCCAAAGAAGAAAGAGAAGGAATGTTGTCAGCGAACAATCGCTTGGTAAGTCCCAAAAATAAGGGAAAAATAGAATAGACAGAGAGAGGAAGAGTAGCTTTTAAAGTTGTATATATGGTTAACGCTGTTATTTGTAGCTTGGTAAAGAAAGATACCAGTGTATACGAGAGGAGTCTCTATATGCTAGAGACTAAAGGCAACAGGAGTACAAGGAACCGTTTATGCCACGGTACAACAGCAACGGAAATACAGGTTAGGTATCTTAAGTCTTGCAGTCTCGTGCCACTTATAACACCTTCCGTACCAATTTACCCCTTAAACCCCGTAATGTCTTGATTGTATTGTTTGTATTGTATTCCAACTTGTATTGTCTTGTAATATAAATTGGATAACTGGATGACTTGCCGAAACCATGATATCAGTAAATGGATGTAACTGGAGAATCATGTAAATGGAAGTATATCCATGGTTCGGTTCAGTTAATACAGATTGAATAGATTGAATATATGTATTCATGGATTCATATTGAATTGTAGATTGTACTTGAATTATATTCAAGTCAGATTATTTATAATAAGACTCAATCTGAGTCAGAACAATTAGAAAGAGAAATTGAAGTCCTGAATTAGGTTTTGATGTTATCGGTAACCGATGCACATGGGCGACAGGATTTGTATCTTTTTCAAAGGTGATTACCGTGTTGATAACACCGTTGTTAAGTTTTTTACCTTAAATAGGCAAGCACCCACTTCTCCAGCTCCCTGAGGCTCAAGAGATTGGTCCCGCTTAAACCTATATTTACTAGGATCCTTATTGTAATTTATAAAACTTGAGGGGGTTTTATATAAAAATAATTTTGTATAATTTACAAATACACCTCAAGTATTTAATTATCGTCTTTAAAGTTTTCATAGTTATGGATTTTATATTTGTGACATTTCTAGTGAATAAACATATTTTTCATAATACAGGGTATTTAATTGTAATATTGAACTTGTATGGAATTTCATGGTATTTTCATGTAAAGTGATTCTTTTGATTTAGAAAAGTTGGAATATTTATATTATATCAAAAATAGGTATTTTGATATTACATAAATATACATATATATTTATAAAAATAATTGTATTATTTTCTAGAAATCTCATTTTGTTAAGATATTTGTATTTCAAATCTTTCGAGACCGAATGCTCCTTGCGGAGGTCTGCATCTCGCACTACTAAACCCAGGGATGTGCGATAATCTGCACCATCCCAAGTGGATTCCCCAAAATGGGTTGTAGCGGCGCTATACAAAGATTTGTAAAAAATACGTAATTTTGTAGAAAACGGTTTTTATAAGTTAAAAGTAGTTTTGTGTAAAACGGTATTTTCCGAATCTATATTTCCCAAAAGGTATTGTGCTATATTGCATATGAGTGTTGTGAAGAGGTAGGTCATTAGCTCGTGATCTATTTAAAGGTATAGCAAGATTAATGATGTTCTAAAGTCGAAACTATACTACATGGTATTTTACTGAAAAAGAGCGGTAAAAATTATAAGATGAAATATTTTGCTATGAAACTTGTTCAACATATTTTGTTACTGATTAATGGTCAAGATGTAAGAGTTTAATATAGTTATGTTAAGGAAAATTGAACTTTATAAAGGAAACCGAATCGGAAGTCGGATTTAACTCCGCTTCTGTCGGGTTTTTGTTTTACAAAGTTTTAGAATGGAATAGAGAAAGGGGAGGAGGGACTTACGGGTTTAAAGTCAAGAGAAGAGGGAGAGGAAGCGGTAGGAGGCACCGGTGCGTCGTTTCGTCGTCGGGAGCTCCTAGGGTCGTCGTCGGAATTTCGCCGGAGCTTCGCCCTTCGCTAACTCCAGTTGCACACTAAAATTCTATAGAGTTTTCTTGAGAGTTTGGACAGAATTATGAGTGAGGGGATGTGTTTAGGGGTGGTATTTATAGGGTAATGCTGGGGTTTAGGGTAGGTGAAAGGTTGTATTGAAAATGTAATAAAAATTGTATTAAAAATATGGTTTAATGGGGTTTTAATTGGATTTTAAAGGTTCTGTTAATTTTCAGAGAATTTAAAGTGTACAGGGGAGTTAAGAAGACCAAAAGACAGAAGTTTCATGGAGAGACTCGGCCGATCCGACTCAACTCGGCCGACGGCGGCGGGCCGAGTCGACCGAGTCGCCGGCCGAGTCACGGCGAGTCAGGCCGGGGCTCGCAGCCGTGGGTCGCTCGTCGGTTGGTCTACTCCCTTGGACAGTTTGTTTTATATGTGATGTGGAGTTATGCATGTGTAGACCCTTGGACTTCTAAAAATTTAAAATAAAACAATATTAAAAATAATGTGAGGGTGTGATTTGAACTCTGGTGCTATGGTTCAGCAGTGCAAGATCTTACCAATGAGCTACAAGCTCCTTCTTGCTATTAAAAAGCAAAACAATTACTTATAGTACTCACAGTAAGTGCAAATACCCCAAGTATACATTAACTTTTAAACAAATTTTTGTACATTAAATTTGTAGTTGTTACAGTCTACCCTTCTTGCAAAAATTTCGTTCTCGAAATTTACAAATTTTATTTTAAGGACTAGTATACAAAGAGGTGAGGATATCTTGTACGCATCTCATCTTCCCTTTACCACATCGATTCTCCTGGAATGTCTTTTCTCCACATCACTCGAACCAAATTGACTTTCTTGTTCCGAAGTGACTTCACTTTCCTGTTCAGGATCTACACAGGTTGTTGCTCACAAGATAAGTCGGGCTGTACAGTGAGCTCGGAATGATCAAGAATATGGCAGGGGTAACTCATATACCCTCTGAGTTGGGATATGTGGAACACATTATGCACTCCTTCCAATGAAGGTGGAAGTGCTAAGCGGTATGCTACTTTACCGACTCGTTCAAGTATGTCGAACGGTCCAATATATTTCGGACTTAGCTTTCCCCGTCTTCAAAATCGGATCACTCCTTGGTTCGGAAATATCTTTAAGAATAGTGATCTCCTGGCTGGAACTCCAAATGACGTCGCTTTGCATCAGCCCAGTGCTTCTGTCGATCTTGGGCTATGCGCATCTTTTCTCTGATAGTTCGAACCACATCAACAGTTGCTACTATCATCTCAGGTCCAAGAACTTCCCTATCTCCGATGTCGTCCCAACTTAAGGTTGATCGACACATCCTTCCATAAAGCGCTGCAAAAGAAGCCATTCCTATGCTTCCTTGGTAGCTGTTGTTGTATGCAAACTCTACAAGATGCAGGTGATCTTCCGATGCTCCTCCAAAGTCTAACATACACGCTCTGAGTATATCCTCCAAGATCTGAATAGTTCGCTCAGACTGACCATCTGTTTGTGGATGATAAGCCATGCTGAAGTTTAGACTTGTTCCCAAGCTTGCTTGCAGACTGCCAAAATTGTGATCGGAACCTGGTGTCACGATCGGAGACAATGCAGACCGGAACTCCATGAAGTCGCATAATTTTCTGTATGAGTTCATGGGTATCAGAGATAGTACATATTTGAAGAGTTTAAATCTTAAGTAGATTCTTACCTCCATGTACTTCTTTGCTAATGTCTCAGTTGATTGGCCAACTCGAAATGGGAAGAAGTGAGCCGACTTTGTGAGTCGATCCACAATAACCCATACCTCATCGTTACCCTTTGTGCTGCGAGGAAGAGCAGTCGCAATATCCATTGTGATGTGTTGCCACTTCCATTCTGGGATTGGTAATGGTTGAAGTAGTCCAGTTGTCCTGTGATGTTCAGCCTTTACTTGCTGACACACCAAGCATTTAGCGACGTTTCTGGCTACTTCACGCTTCATTCCATGTCACCAGTAATTCTGACGTAGATCTTTATAAATCTTTGTACCTCCAGGGTGTACTGAGTAGGGAGAGTTGTGAGCTTCTTTCATTAACTCTTCCCGAACAGAACCTTTTGGTACACATAATCTGCTGCCGTATCTCAAAGATCCATCTTCATGGATGATGAAGTCTGTTCTGAGCCCATTCTTTACTTGTTCTCTGATCTTTTGCAACTTAGCATCACTTACTTGAGCTGCTTTGATCTGGTTGACAATGGTAGACTGAACTTGTAAATTCATCAAAATTGAAGCATTACCTGACATGACTACTTCAATCTCCATCTGATGCAAGTCTTGTTGGAGCTTCTACTGAGTGATGAGATGCATTGCTAATGGTTGGCGACTAAGAGCATCTGGAACCACGTTCATCTTCCCTGGATGATATTGCAGGTTAATGTCGAAGTCCGCCATGAGTTCTAACCATTGTCTCTGCCGCATATTAAGTTCCTTCTGAGTAAACACATATTTCAGACTCTTGTGATCTGTGTATATGTTCACTATTTCACCAAGAAGATAATGGCGCCAAATCTTAAGAGCAAATATAACGGCTGCCAACTTCAAATCATGCGTCGGATAATTACGCTAATGAGTCTTCAGCTGTCTTGAAACATAAGCCACAACCTTACCGTGCTGATGTAGAACACATCCTAATCCCTTACCGGATGCATCACAATGCACTTCGAAACCTCCAGATTGGTCCGGTATAACGAGAATAGGCGCTGATGTCAACCTTGACTTGAGTTCTACGAAAGCTTGTTCGCATGCTTCTGACCACACAAATTCTTCATCTTTACATGTGAGCTTGGTCAGGGGTGTTGCTATCTTAGAAAAGCCTTCAATGAACC
Organism: Agapanthus africanus; assembly: GCA_030015575.1. Classification (NCBI taxonomy): domain Eukaryota; kingdom Viridiplantae; phylum Streptophyta; class Magnoliopsida; order Asparagales; family Amaryllidaceae; genus Agapanthus; species Agapanthus africanus. Next base: position 885,872,991 of record JASDDO010000024.1, on the reverse strand, counting down.
TTCTGTAATATCCAGCTAGACCCAAGAAACTTCGAATGTTCTTCACTGACTTCAGTGTCGGCCATTCGCTTACTGCTGAAACTTTCGCTGGATCCATAGAGATTCCTTCACCTAAAACGATATGTCCAAGAAAACCAACTTGATTTAGCCAAAACTCGCACTTGCTGTACTTAGCATAGAGCTGATGTTGTCGTAGAGTTTTCAGGACAATTCGTAGGTGCTCGGCATGCTCTTTCCGACTCTTAGAATACACCAGGATGTCGTCGATGAAGATGACAACGAACCTGTCTAAGTGTTCACGGAAAACTTGATTCATCAGATTCATGAATATTGCTGGTGCATTGGTCAAATGGCATCACTAGAAATCATAATGTCCATAACGAGTTCTGAAAGCCGTTTTGTGAATATCAGCTTCTTTGACCTTCACCTGATGATAACCTGAACGAAGATCTAATTTAGAGTAAATACAAGATCCACTTAGCTGATCGAATAAATCGTCGATGCGCGGGAGTGGATACTTGTTCTTTATAGTGACTTCGTTCAAGGCTCTATAATCGATGCACATTCTGTATGAACCTTCATTCTTCTTCACAAGTAGACAGGTGATCCCCAACTTGAAGTGCTAGGACGAATCCATCCTTTCGCTAATAACTCGTCCAACTGAGTTCAGACTTCCTTCAAACCTTTCGGACTTAATCGATAAGATGCTTTGATCACTGGTTGTGCTCCTGGTACTAAATCAATGCTGAATTCAAGGGCTCGATCGGGAGGCAAACCTGATATATCGTCAGGAAATACATCGTCGAACTCTCGAACCACTTCTGGCCTTGATTCTTCCTTTGCTTGAGTTGATGCAATCACTGCTTCACTTGGCTTCGCTTTGTATGTACTTGGCTCCAGGGTACGGTCTCCACTTTTGAAATAGAAGACCGGATGATTTGGAATCTCAAATACTACCCTCCTTTGACGACAGTTGATGGTAGCATAAAAGGTTCCGAGCCAATCCATACCTAGAACGACATCGAAGTTCGGTATGTCCAGCACTTTGAAGTCAGCGTAGAATTCTCTGCTGCAGACGACTACTGGACACAAGCTGTATCCCATTGTTGCCTTTAGAACGCCATTTCCTGAACTGATATTCCAGCTAGATACAAGCGGTGTGACTGGAATCGCGTGAGTTCGGACGAACCGTTGCGACATAAAGTAGTGAGATGCTCCAGTATCGAAGAGTGCTAGTGCATGAAGTGAACTAAGATTGTACCTAAGGTATGTGGGATATGTTTTAGGTATGGGTAAAATATGTAGATAGTTAACAAGACTGAAAGAAAATCTTTAAAGAAAAGGGTTACCAGTGATAACTTGGCCAGTGGCCTTAGCTTCTTCCACGGTCATCGTGAAAGCCTGTCGCCGTGGTACATTCCTCCTGGCCTGAGGAGCATTCCTCGGAACGTTCCTTTGAGCTTAATGGAACCGACGAGGAGGAGGTGCATTAGGTGGTTCTCTAGGTGGTGGAGCAGGTAGTGCAAGTCTCGGAGCAGGTGCTTGGATAGCTGGACGTTGAGGGTAAGTGATTGCTGGCCTGGGTGCAGCATATGGATTTTGTCTTTTGGGACAAGACTCAATACCATGAGTAGCTGAGCCGCAGACTAAGCAAAGACGGTTGGCTCGCTGGCAGGCTTTCATCATATGCCTATCTCTCTTGCAATAGTTACAAATGGCTGGGCTAGGACGGTTGTTCGGTACTCCTAGTCTCCTTGGCACAAAAGGAGGCCTTGACGAGGCTCCTCTTGTCATCTGGTTAACAGGGCGTTTAACTCCTGCAGACTGATGTCTGCCCCTCGCCTTTACCACTGCCTCATAACGGCGAGCAGCTTTCAGAGCCGATTCATGAGTCGGAAAATCTCCTGTGGCCAGTGTAGCCTGGATCTCCGAATCTAAACCTTGTTGAAATCGACGGTCTCTGATCTCATCCGTCGGTATCAGGTGTGCCGCAAATCTGTTAAGGTATTGTGTTAGCTGTGTAGTATGTGATGTATATAGAAAAATTTGAATTATTGAGACATATTTTACCGACTGAGCATAATGAACTCAGCGTCATACTCATCTACTGACTTGGTCAACATCGAACCTTGTTGCAGATGGATGAACTGCTGTTCTATGTCGAACCTAGCAGTCTCAGGGATGTAGTTTGCATCGAACATGTCTCGTAAAGTCTTCCATTCAATGGGTTGTTCAAGACGGCTCTCTTCCGCCTTCTACCAATTTTGTGCATTTTCCGTGAGTTGCAGTTTCGCAACACGGACCCAAACTCTCTCTGGCACTTGTGCCGCTGCCAGCTCATCTTTGATACTCTGATCCAATTCCTCAGCTTCCAGTGGGCTTTCCTTTCCTAAGAACTGATTGGGGTGCAAAGCCCTGAATTGCTTCACCCTAGGTGCATCTGTCTCGGGATGGTTCATTAAAAGAGCAGTCTACTGCTGCTGTCCTTCTAGGAGGCTACGGATTGCCTCAAGAAGAATCGTCTGCTCGTTGAGCGGAGCAGGGATGACAGGTGTGATTGGTAGTGGAGGTGGAGTGTTTTTGAAGTTGGTGCTGGTGTTGTTTGGGGAATCCATAACCTTGAAGAAAAATTTAGGTTAGGACAGATTCAAAATATATAAAATGATAACATTCAAGGAATATGAATTGTAAAGAATGTTTTAGTTGCTGGTTTTTGTGTTATATTGCTTAGGTAGTTCACGCAGAACAGAACTGCATGGTAGGGTTCCATACAGCTCTGACATGCATGGGCCACCAACAAAACCTGTCACGCCCCGCTTCGCAGTATACGGGCAGAGGACGCGACTGGCCGCTACGTATTTACTCTGAAGTAAATACGCTAAGCGTATCTAAGAAATATAAATAAAATGTACAAGAGACAAAGACAATAGGTATAACTGAACAACAACTTTATTTATTAACATTCTTTTGTACAATGTATGGAAAAGTAAATACATCTGAATGAAAGCAATGCCTAAACAGTAGCATAACAGAAATGAAAAGTACTGAAATAAAATGTGTACAATGAAGCTAGAGCTCCGGGTCGTAGGCAAGCTGATCCAAGTCCTCGTTGGTAGGCTCGATCTCCTGAATGTCCAGATCACCTGACAACATTCCAAAGAAGAAAGAGAAGGAATGTCATCAGCGAACAATCGCTTAGTAAGTCCCAAAGATAAGGGAGAAATAGAATAGACAGAGAGAGAGAGAGAGAGTAGCTTTTAAAGTTGGATTATATGGTTAACGCTGTTGTTTGTAGCTTGGTATAGAAAGATGCCAGTGTATACGAGAGGAGTCTCTATATGCCAGAGACTAAGGGCAACAGGAATACAAGGAACCGTTTATGCCACGGTACAACAGCAACGGAAATACAGGTTAGGTGTCTTAAGTCTTGCAGTCTCGTGCCACTTCTAACACCTTCCATACTAATCTACCCCTTAAATCCCGTGATGTCTTAATTGTATTGTTTGTATTGTATTGCAACTTGTATTGTCTTGTAATATAGATTGTATACTTGGATGACTTGCCGAAACCATGATATCAGTAAATGGATGTAACTGCAGAATCATGGATGTAACTGGAGAATCATGTAAATGGAAGTATATCCATGGTTCGGTTCGGTCAATACAGATTGAATAGATTGAATATATGTATTCATGAATTCATATTGAATTGTAGATTATACTTGAATCATATTCAAATCAGATTATTTATAATGAGACTCAGTTTGAGTCAGAACAATTAGAAAGAGAAATTGAAGTCTTGAATTAGGTTTTGATGTTATCGGTAACCGCTGCACATGGGCGGCAGGATTTGTGTCTTTTTCAAATACGATTACCGTGTTGATAACACCGTTTTTTAGTTGTCTACCTTAAATAGGCAAGCACCTACTTCTCCGGCTCTCTGAGGCTCAAGAGATTGGTCCCGTTTAAACCTATATTTACTAGGGTCCTTATTGTAATTTATAAAACTTGAGGGGGTTTTATGTAAAAATAATTTTGTATAATTTACAAATACACCTCAAGTATTTAATTATCGTCTTTAAAGTTTTCATAGTTGTGGATTTTATATTTGTGACAATTCTAGTGAATAAACCTATTTTTCATAATATAGGGTATTTAATTGTAATATTGAACTTGTATGGAATTTCATGGTATTTTCCATGTAAAGTGATTCTTTTGATTTAGAAAGGTTGGAATATTTATATTATATCAAAAATAGGTATTTTGATAATACATATATATACATATATATTTATAAAAATAATTTTATTATTTTCTAGAAATCTCATTTTCTTATGATATTTGTATTTCAAATCTTTCGAGACGGAATGCTCTTTGCGGAGGTCTGTATCTCGCACTACTATGCCCAGGGATGTGCGATAATCCGCATCATCCCAATCGGATTCCCCAAAATGGTTTGTAGCGGCGCTTTGCAAAGATTTGTAAAAAATACGTAATTTTGTAGAAAACAGTTTTTATAAGTTAAAAGTAGTTTTGTGTAAGACGGTATTTCCTGAATCTATATTTCCCAAAAGGTATTGTGCTATATTGCATATGAGTGTTGTGAAGAGGTAGGTCATTAGCTCGTGATCTATTTAAAGGTATAGCAAGATTAATGATGTTTTAAAGTCGAAACTATACTATATGGTATTTTACTGAAAAAGAGCGGTAAAAGTTATAAGATAAAATATTTTGCTATGAAACTTGTTCAACATGTTTTGTTACTGATTAATGGTCAAAATGTAAGAGTTTAATATAGTTGTGTTAAGAAAAATTGAACTTTATAAAGGAAACCGAATCGGAAGTCGGATTTAACTCCGCTTCTGTCGGGTTTTAGTTTTACAAAGTTTTAGTATGGAATAAAGAAGGGGGAGGAGTGACTTACGGGTTTAAAGTCAAGAGAAGAGGGACAGGAAGTGGTAGGAGGCACCGGTGTGTCGTTTCGTCGCCGGGAGCTCCTAGGGTCGTCGTCGGAATTTCGCCGGATCTTCGCCCTTCGCTAACTCCAATTGCAAACTAAAATTCTTTAGAGTTTTCTTGAGAGTTTGGATAGAATTGTGAGTGAGGGGTGTGTGTTTAGGAATGGTATTTATAGGTTAATGCTAGGGTTTAGCGTAGGTGAAAGGTTGTATTGAAAATGTAATAAAAATTGTATTAAAAATATGGTTTAATGGGGTTTTAATTGGATTTTAAAGGTTCTGTTAATTTTCAGAGAATTTAAAGTGTATAGGGGAGTTAAGAAGACCAAAAGACAGAAGTTTCATGGAGAGACTCGGCCGATCCGATTCAACTCGGCCGGCGGCGGCAGGCCGAGTCGACCGAGCCGCCGGCCGAGTCACGGCGAGCCAGGCCGGGGCTCGCAGCCGTGGGTTGCTCGTCGGTTGGTCTACTCCCTGGGACAGTTTGTTTTATATGTGACGTGGGGTTTTTATGAGTTATGCACATATAGATCCTTGGACTTCTAAAATTTTAAAATAAAACAATATTAAAAATAATGTGGGGGATGGGGTTTGAAATCTGGTGCTATGGTTCAGCAGTGTAAGGTCTTACTAATGAGCTACAAGCTCCTTCTTGTTATTAAAAAGCAAAGCAATTACTTATAGTACTCATAGTAAGTGCAAATATTCCAAGTATACATTAACTTTTAAACAAATTTTTGTACCCTAAAATTGGAGTTGTTACAAAATATCGCAACAACTTTTTTTCTCTCTCAAAAATTTGGGCCTGTGTTCCTTCTCCTTCCTCAAGGTTCTAAAACCTTCTTCTCTTTTGAATTAAATAAAGAGTTTAACTCTTCCTTTTCTAAAAATAAATAGTTTTTCACCATCAAACCCTTGAAGGGGAACTCGGATCTTCCATCGGATATCAAAAAAAGGGAGATTTTGAATCTCACCCCTTCTTTTCCTCCAAGATCCGGCCAACAAGGAGGAGGAAGAAGGAGACCCATCTCCGAAAATCCTATTTAGGAAAAGATCCAAGGCTCAAGAGAACATCCAAGGCTTAAGAGAGAAGAACCTCTGAAGATTTCTTAGGGAGTTCAACTCCAAGACCCAAATGCTCAAAGGAGTTTAACTCCTAATCCAGACCCTTTAGAAGTTCAATTCCAAATCTAAATATTTTGGAGTTTAACTCCACTTAAAATCCTCTTTTGGAGTTTAAATCCTATTTCTGGGGTTAAAAGCCCTTTTCTCGCCGGCACCCACGTGCCGGGCACGTGAGGCGCCAGCACCCAGCGCCCACATGCCGGGCACGTGTGGTGCTAGCGCCCAGCGCCCAGCTCCCACGTGCCGGGCACGTGAGGCGCTCGTGCCCAAGCACCCAGCGCCCACGTGCCGGACACATGAGACGCTCGCGCCCAAGCGCCCAACGCCCACGTGCCGGGCACGTGAGGCGCAAGCGCCCAGCACTCGAGCGCCCAACGCCCGCGTGCTAGGCATGTGAGGCGCTGGCATCCACGCGTCCAGCGCCCACGTGCCAGGCACGTGAGGCACTAGCGCCCAAGCGCCCGGCGCTCGAGCGCCCGGAGCCAGCATGCTAGGCACGTGAGGCGCTGGCACCCACGCGTCCTTTAGATGCTATTCTTTCTTTTTTCGTACACACACACTTTACAACACTGTCCCCGTTAGAAAAAATTTCTAACGGGACGTTGCCCCGCACCCCGCAAGGGGGTTGCTAGTCCTCTTGACCCCCGGCTCGCTATCCGGGTAGCGGGACCCCCGTAAAAACTCTGCGGGGCCCTTGATATATCCAAAACCCCTTCAAAACACAGCACTGCACATTGAGTTCGCATGACCTGTTTGACCCGTCAATCGGAGGTTCTTTCGCTTTAAAGGCGAGGGGTAATTAACAGCAGCTTAGTCCGTGGCCGCCGGAGATTTGGATACCCACATTCAATAAACCCCCGCCTATCCTAGGAAGGGGAATCTGTAGTATGCCTGACAAGTGCATGCGTATTCCCATCTTAATGGGGTGACGAAAAACACCCTACAGATTCTGGCATGCCCGGTAGGACTTTTCTCTCCTCCCATATCTCGGGTCAAGTGTTCATGCGAACTCATTTAATATATATGTCGATGTTTGTACTGAAATAATCTTTTTTCCGTGCAGCAATCAACTTTCAACGACGATGTCTTCTAAGATGAATTCAGCTTCCGACGTGACCCCGATCTCGTACGTGGTCAAGATCAATGCCCGTGTGGTTCTCCCTGCCAGTCTCAGCCGGCAATGGGAGGAGCCACCCCGTCAATTTGGTTCCGTCATCATCTACCCTTCTGGAAGCGCTCATTTGGAGGAGGTAACGGCAAACCAAGCGGCCAAACCGACCTCAAGGGGCAGGAGGCCGAACATTGTAGTAGTCAAAGCATCCTACCCCAAATGAAAATCTGTGTTCGAACGCCCCTCCACTGTTCCAACTGGGGAAAGGCCATCAACACCAATGGGGCCATAAAGCAGCTCCAGCAAAGCTCAGATGGTGCCCTTGACAATCGTGTGAACGGGAATCTTCTCTGGCCTCTCTGTCAATCGGTCTACGGCGTTTTCCCGAAGAGCCGAAGTCTGCCAAGTGCTTAAAACAGAAAAGTTAAGGCAGAGTGGCTAAGGTATCGAGCCAACAGGAGGGCCAGGACTTCGGCCATGTGGAATCTTGTGAGGTTCCAAGAGCAGGGTTACTCCGTGACGACGGCTGAGTCGGCCGTAAAAGTCAGCAATTCCTTCGAACCTTTGAAGTGGGTTCAGAAAAATGCCATGACCGCCGGTATCAAGAAGACAGCGGTCCGAACGTTGCTACAAAGAGACGTGTCCCAGCCCCGACAGAGAAAGTATGACACTGTCTCTTCAAGAGTCTATCAGGCGCTCTGTGCTGCGCGAAAACAGCGGGGCAAACCAAAAAGGAAGCGTCAGCACCATTCAAGAATTCGGCCAGGCCAGCCGCCTTCAGTCGACTACCCGTTACCGAAACAGGAGGTCAAGATAGCGGTCCGCAAAATCAGCTGCCAATAATGAAAAGACAGCTGGATATGTTGTCCACACGGTCTATATGGCAGGCACGCGCCCCAGTGACAACCTTTGCAGCAAAAGCAAGGATGGGGCCACCACATCCCAAGCCCAATCTGGCTTGAATGTGGTTGCCTCTTCCCAAGAACAGCCACCTCCGCTGGATGATGAAAACTCTCTCGATGAGGATGATAGGCAGAAAGATCCCACAGTCCATGTAGAGTCAAGCTCGGACAGCGAGGAAGAGCTGACTTTTCGCCCCAAGACTGCAGAGCAAGAGGTGCTTCAAGAGCTTCGAAAACAGCTCAGGAGCAAAGATAAAGAGACGGCCAAGCTTTACTCTAAAATCGACGACCTGACGAATGTTGTGATGCAGCTTACAGCTCAAATTGCTCGAGTGCCTCCCAATCAAGCACAAGTCTCTACTCATGAGCCAGGTGATGACAACCCAAAGCAGCCGATGCCTGCCCCTTTGGGTCCAAGATTGGTCGAGCCGCACGAAAGCCAGCTACATTCCGCTTCTGGGGACGCCTTGGCCCCAGATAGCACTATCCCGCTAACACAAGATTGAATAATGGATTTGGTCACCAGCAAGGTTAAAACATTGGTAGCCGAAGCTGAAGCTCAGAAATAAATTGGCAGTAGTGGGCGGCCATATCCCGCACAGTACGATCTGATCGAGTTCCTGAGCGGCTACATGATTCCTAAGTTCGGAAGATTTGACGGGACGGGAAATGCAAATTAGCACGTCGCCCACTTTAAAGCATCGTGCGGAAATACATGGGGTAATGATGTGCTCCTTCTTCGTCAGTTTGTCAACAGCCTGACCGGTGTCGCTTTCGACTGGTAAGCGAGTATACCAGACGGGTCCGTCATTACCTTTGCCCAAATGGAGTCTCTGTTTCGGCAAAGGTTCATAAGTGTCAGTGATAAAATCTTCATTGCTTACCTTGTGAGGACCAAGCCGGGGAAGAATGAAAGCAACACCGACTTTATCGCCCGATGGCGTAATCTCATGGTCAAATGCGAACCGCCGCTGGAGCAGGACTCAGCCTCCTCATTGGGAACCTTAGCAATTGGATGGTCCCATTCTTGTGTACAGCAGGCCTCAAGACGTTTCAGGAGCTAACCAAGAAAGTCCAAATGCTAGAACGCTCGAAGAAAGAGTCCACCCCAGACTCTCCAAGAGACAAGACTTGGAAAAGTAAGAGGGACGACAACCGTAGAAGTGGGAATTCCAGCAGTACCAATGTCTTCAATGCGTCTGACAATGAAGACAAGCGAAAGGCAAGCGATTCCAAAACCAACCGGCCTCGAAAGCCATTGCTGGGAGGAGAAGGGCCTTCCCTAGAGGAGGAAAAAAACAAGGTTTACTCTTTCAGAAGGGACAAGGTCCGCAAGATATTCACAGATGCCTTGAACAATGGACTACAATTGACAGAGTCGAAGAGACCCCACGAAGCAAAAATGACCGACAATCCTCTGTATTGTCCGTATCACAAAATAGTGAGCCATGCGATCGAGGATTTCTATATCTTCAAAGACTGGGTCGAGAATCAGTACAAGGCTGGAGAGATCGAGCTGTCCAAGAGTGTGTTGGTGAACAATCAAGTTGCAACCACCAACTTTATATAGACAGAAGCTGAAGCCTTCTGGGAGCAGACAGCTGTACTCGCTGCCCTGAGAAATGAAACTGATTCAACGCAACCTCCATGGAGTATGTACATATCTAATAAGACGAAGAAGATGCTAAACTTACTTCGGAAAGAGCCCAGAACAGAATGGGAAGGGCAGAAGGACCCTACCGTTCCAGCTGTCTAGTCGGCTCCATCAGGCTCAAAAGACAAAAAGCTCAAGAAGAAGAAAAGTGCAGCTCAATGTGAAAAAGAGTCTGTAAGGAGATCGACCATTCAAAAATATATTGATTCCCTCGAAGACTATGAACAGAACGAAAGAACTCTAATTCAATTGAAAGAGTTCTTCCCTGTAGAAGCAGCTGAGATTTTGAAGGAGCTAGAAGAAGACTCCAATGAAGAGATCCCTGTAGTGAACTGCTACGCCATCCATCTGGGCAGCGACTCTAAGGAGGAGCTCTGTTTTCCTTAAAAGGACGAGGAGCTCGCCACAAAGGCCAACCAAATCTAGCTCAGAAGCGGCAGGGCTCTACTGCCAAATCAGGGCAACGCCCCAAAAGGGAAGGAAAAACAAGTCACTAATGAAGAAAATGGCGAAGAGCCGGCTCATGAAAATTCGAATCCTTCCTCAGTGGACTATAATGTCATGGCTCATCTCCGGAAGCTTCCGTCTTTCCTGAGCATCTATGATGCCTTGGTCCTATCTAAGGAGTTTAGAGATGTTCTTATTCACGTTCTACAAAACCCTGAGCGGTATCAGGCTCGCTTTGCGGAAATTAATATGAAAGAAGCCCAGTATGCTCTGCATGCCGCCGTAGTCATGTTTAAGGACGAAGACTTGCTACTGGGAACGACTGAGCATAATCGGCCACTTTACGTGACAGGGTACAGCGACGGAGACCGGATTAATCGCATATTGATTGATCCAGAGTCCTCAGTGAACATCATGAACTTGCGAACTCTGAAGAGTTTGTCAATGGACGTCCGACACCTGTCAAGAGAAAGGATTGTTATTCAAGGTTTCAATCAAAATTGCCAGCAAGTTCTGGGATCCATACCTCTGCCAATCAAATTTGGGGATCTGCAGACCGAAGCTAAGATATACGTGATCGACGCTGACACGTCTTATAAAATTCTCTTGGGGACCGTGGTTCCACGATTACGGCATCATTCCATCAAATCTCTATCAATGCATGAAGTATACTAAAAATGACGAAGAAAGACGCATTGACGGAGACATCCAGCCGTTCGGTGTGCATGAAGTCCGATATGAGGATTCTCGGTACTTTATGAACCACCAAAATACTAAGCCACGACTGACTGAGGACAGAGCGCCCCCAAAACTCAAAAGCAAATCTGAGCTGGCTGTCACTTTCAAAAGCAAAAACCCCCAAGTGCGCCCGCGTTTCGGTAGTGACACTGATGAGTCCGACACTGGAAGTCTGTCCTTCCATAGAACTCGCCCTCGTTTCGGTAGCGATACGGATGAATCTGATACTGAAGACCCATCTAGCAGCAAAGTCCGCCCTCATCTTGGAAGCGACACGAAAGAGTCGGAGGAAGAGGACCTGCCTTATAACGGCTGTGCAGATTGGACCCCCATGCAACAAGCGAAACTACGAGAGACCTTCGAAATTACAGAAGGGTCCCTAGTTGTCACAAGGGTGCCAGAGCAGATGTAAAAAGAGCTCGATGCATTGTCAGTATCTACTGTGAACCAGCTGAAAACTTTCTACGTTCCCGGAAGAAAAAATGGACAGAAGGGCATCCTGTTTTATGGGTCAAATCCTGTTGTGCACCCGGACGATTTTTCTGTCGCGTGCCTTCCCTATGAGAGAGGCATAAGAGCCGTTCTCAATCCCAGATACTATGCGCCCGAGATGTGGGAATATTTCAAAAGGTGTGGATGCCGGTTATATCAAACGGAGTCCGAAGCAAAGTTTTATGAAGGGCTATGACATCCGCTTCATGTTCGAGCACTCATCGATGGACAAATTCCAGATAGACGGGGCATAGGTTTCATTTAACCTGATTCTAAAGTATGCTACATGATCCATGTTGGTGAAGCCAGCGAAAGGTCAAATGATGATGACGAGATAGCCGAGCCAGAAGAAGCTCCTCAAGAGCTCAAAGATGGCGGACAAGCAACCTTTAATAAGCTAACCGAGATCGATTTGGGAACGCCTGATAATCCAAGGCCGACCTACACCAGCTCACTCTTGTCAGAGAAAATGAAAGAGCAGATAATTACCTTATTGCATGAGTTCGCCGAATGCTTCGCATGGACGTACAAAGAAATGCCTGGCCTTTCCCATGAAGTGGATGTGCATAAGCTGGCTATATCTCCTGATGCTAAGCCAGTCAAACAAGTTCCCCGAAGAATGAGAAGGGAACTGGAAGAAAAGGTCATCGAGGAAACCAAGAAACTCATCGATGCCGGCTTCATCAAGGAAGAGAAATATGCGGACTGGATCGCATGCATAGTCCCAGTGAAGAAGAAAAATGGGCAGATCCGAGTTTGTGTCGATTTCAGAGATCTTAACAAGGCATGCCCTAAACATGATTTCCCGCTACCGGTCATGGAAATGATGGTCGACGATACCTTAAATTACGAGCTGTTCACCTTCATGGATGGCTCGTCTGGATATAATCAGATCAAGATGTCATCCGAGGATGAGAAACACACAGCATTCCGAACCCCGATCGGAATATACTGCTACAAGGTGATGCCGTTCGGATTAAAGAACGCAGGTGCTATATATCAAGGGCAATGACCAATATCTTTGATGACCTAATCTATAAAGTCGTCGAATGTTATGTTGATGATTTGGTCATCAAGACTAAAGCCAAGACCGATCACATCCAGGATCTTAGGACCGTTCTCACTAGACTGAGGGAATATGATCTGAGGATGAATCCTTTGAAGTGCGCTTTTGGTGTGTCATCGGGAAAATTCCTAGGCTTCATAGTTCGACATCGAGAGATCGAAGTTGACCCATCCAAGATAAAGGCCATCATGGAGATGCCCCCTCCGAAGAATCTGACGCAGCTAAGATCTCTTCAAGGCAAGCTTGCTTATATACGACGATTTATCTCAAATTTATTGGGAAGATGTAGGCCCTTCTCAAAGCTCATGAAGAAAGGAGCTTCTTTTTGTCTGGGACGTTGAATGTCAAGAAGCGTTCGAAAATATCAAACAGTACCTGTTGCACCCTTCGGTGCTTGCTGCTCCTATTCCAAACAAACCATTGATTCTCTATACTGCCGCACTAGATGAGTCACTCGGTGCGTTCCTTGCCCAGAATAATGAGGAGGGAAAAGAAAATGCCCTCTACTACCTCAGTCGAACTTTAGTCGGGGCGGAATACAACTATTCTCCGATTGAAAAGCAATGCCTGGCTCTGATATTCACTGTGAAGAAGCTGAGGCACTATCTGCTTGCTCATCGGGTTATGCTGATCTCCAAGGTCGACCTGCTCAAATACTTAATGACCAAAGCAAGCCTAGCCGGTAGAATGGTGAGATGGGCTGTCATGCTTCTTGAATTTGACATAATTTATACTCCTCAGAAAGCAGTAAAAGGGCAAGCTCTTGCAGACTTCCTTGCTGCTCATCCCGTATCAGAAGGGTCACCGCTTGATTGCAAGTTACCTGACGAACAAGTGCTACACCTCGAAGAAGATGGGCCATGTTAGGAGCTTTACTTCGATGGAGCCTCATCAATGAGGATCCCCGGCAAATCAAGCATCCCGCAGATAAAAGCAGGGATAAGATTGGTCTTCATCACGCCATCGATGGGAACCCTACGACATTCTTTTGCTCTCACCGAGCCTGGCACAAACAATGAGGCTGAGTATAAAGCGCTGATAGCTGGTTTGGAGCTCGCCATAGAAATGGAATCCTTCGGCTACGAGTCTACGGTGATTCTCAGCTTGTCGTCAACCAAGTGAGCGGCGACTATAAGATATACAAACCCGAGTTAGCTCGATATAGAAGCCGAGTGGTGGAACTCATGAAACGGTTCATTTACATTGAACTAATGAGAGTCCCTAGAGTGTTGAACGGAAAAGCCGATATACTCGCTCGCCTAGCTAAGGAGCTAGCTGATCCTGACAATGACGAAATTCTACTGACAGTCAGAAGTCGGCAAATTCTGCCTCCAGTCTCTTTGCGTGAAGAAGAAAGTGTAGAACGAGAGAACAATCCTGCCAAAGAAGTTTCGATCATCCAAGACGAGCCCGATTGGAGAGAACCCTTCATAGAGTACCTCCGATACGAAAAGCTGCCCGAAGAAAAATCTGTGAGGATTTAGCTAAAGAAGAGAGCTCTCTGATACGTGTTTGTAAATAATACGCTATACCGCAGATCATATGACCAACTCTGGCTCAGATGTCTGTCATCGGCCGAAGCCCAAAAAGTCATGAGAGAAGTTCACTCGGGCGTCTGCGGGGCTCACCAGTCCGGCCCCAAAATGCGGCTTCAGATCAAACGGCTTGGATATTATTGGCCCACCATGATAAGGGATTGCAAAGAGCAAGCAAAGAAATGCCATCTCTGCCAAATTCACGGTGATTTCATTCACAAGCATCCTAATCCGCCGCATCCTACGGTGGCGTCATGGCCCTTCGAAATTTAAGGCACCGACATAGTTGGTCCAATTGATCCTCCGTCATCCAAAGGCCACCGGTTCATATTGGCCGCAACTGACTACTTCTCCAGATGGGCTGAAGCTGTCCCGCTAAAAGATGTCAAGACAGAAGATATTTTGACGTTCTTACAGCATAATATTCTATACCGCTTCGGTACACCAAGAAGAATCATATCTGACAACGGGCCTTCTTTCAAGAGCTTCAAACTCTCAAGATTCTCTACTCAACACAAAATAGACTGGAAATATTCCTCTATCTATAATCCAAGGGCCAATGGGCTGGCTGAAGCCTTCAATAAAACTCTGTGCAAGCTTCTGAGGAAAAATGCTTCAGCCAACAAGAGAGACTGGAATCTCAAACTTCATGAGGCGTTGTGGGCATATCGTACCACGCACCGTACTCCAACTCAGTCCACTCCATACTCTTTACTCTTCGGAGTGGAGGTGATCCTCCCCCTCGAAGTCGAAGTTCTAAGCTTAAGAATGGCCGTCCAGCATGAGTTGACGGAAGAGGAAAACGCGCTTCTTCGTCTTGAAGAACTTGACGCCCTCGAAGAAAGGAGGCTCGCGGTACAGCAAAATCTGGAGCTATATCGAGCCCAAATGTCACGGTCCTATGACAAGATGACCCGTCTCCACGTTTTCAAGAAAGGCGAATTGGTGTTGGTCCTCAAAAGGCCGATCATCCCCAATCGAAATGCAAAAGGAAAATTCGAGCCAAACTGGAAAGGACCATACGTGATCGAGAAAGCATTTGATGGAGGATCCTACCAGCTGATAAATGCCGAGGGAGAAAGGCCTATGACACCTATCAATGGCCGATATCTCAAGAAATATTACGCGTGAATGCTCCAAGTCGCAGGTGAATTGAGCACACCGGCCTTACGATTTGGATCACGCATCCTGTAAAACCGTATACAATCCACGGGCGTAAACAACCCCTATCTCTCCCAAGTCCTGCCAGCGAGACTACTTTTAAAGTCCCACCGGTGCAAAATAAAACGGTATGTCCATAAGCAAAACATGCACGGATGAAAACCCGAAAGGGCTCCGTGAGTAAAAACAGCAGGACTGCCGGCGAGTTTGTGAAAACCTGAAAAGGCGCAAACTCGTGAAAAGAGATAAAATACACTCGCAAAGTCCTCTCGACATTGTGAGAAGAAAATCCCTGCGTGAGATCCTTACGACTCACAAAGAAGCAACACACTTAGTAATCCCTACGATTCCTAGGGAGAAAATACACCTGCGAGATCCTCTCGACTTGTAGGGAGAAAGTACTTTTATGAGACCCTTACGGCTCATAAAATTAAAAAGCCTTAGGTGATAAAGATCTAAACCTGTCTCCTAAGCCATCACTCCCCAACAGGAAATGGCAAATGATGTCTCTCCTGGCGTTACACTTCAGTGTTAGCGGTGCTGATGCCAACCCAAAAACCAAATCCCAAGTCCTCCCGGTGCAAATGATGAGTTGCTCCAGGCATTATTCCAGTGCAGCAATACTGATGCCAAAGAAGATCCAAATTCCAAGTCCCCAAACGGTGAATGATGAGTCGCTCCTGATATCATATTTCAGTGCAGCAATGCAGATGCCAACCAAAATCCAATCTCCCAAAATTCTCCCAGCCTTATGATTGGTCCACAAGTTGACTACAGTATATAATCCATGGGATCAAATAATTCTCATCATACTCATGCCCCACCACAATCACTAGTTCAGCGGCCGGTCTCCGCCCTTGAAATTATGCTCTATCTGGAAAGACCCACTCATGTGTCCTCACGATGCATGAGGAGAACAAACCTTATGAGATCCTCTCGACTCGTAAGAAAACGTCTTTGTGGGATCCTTACGACTCACAAGGGTAAAACACACTTGGGAGTCATCACGACTCCTAAGGAGAAAATACACCTGCGGAATCCTTTTGACTCATAGGGAGAAATGCTTTTATGAGACCCTTACGACTCATGAAATTGAAAAGCCTTAGGTGATAGGGACCTAAACCTGTCTCCTAAGCCATCGCTCCTCAACAGGCAAGGCAAATGATGAATTGCTCCTGGCACATATGCTTCAGTGTTAGCAACGTTGATGCCTACTCTAACCCCAAAATTCCAAACTCCAATCCAATAGACCCCTAAGTCTTTAAACTGGGAACAGATGACCTCTAAGTCGTTAAACTGGGAACAGATGATCTCTAAGTCGTTAAACTGGGAATGAAGGAAATCCCTTCATGGCAAATGATGATTCGTTCCTGGTACCATATTCTAGTGTAAGCGGTGCTGATACCAAACCAAAACCAAAATCTCCAAATCCTCTCATGGCAAATGATGATTCGCTCCTCGTACCGTATTCCAGTGTAGCGATGCTGATGTCAGCCCAAATCATATCAAATCAGCAAGACAACCAACGACCTTCCTAGCGGAATCAAGCTCCACCATGAAAACAAGTCGAATCCTGACACCGCAGAAAGCGGAGCAAGTCAAATTCAACCCTGGCACCGCAGAAAGCGGAGCGAGTCAAATCCAACTCCTGACACCGCAAGAAGTGGAGCAAGTCAAATCAAGCACCGACCGTCCACGTCGCTAAAATGGCAGCACCAACTGTCCAATCGCAAAAAGGGAAGAACCGACCGTCCACGTCGCTAAAATGGCAGCACCGACCATACAAGTCGCAAAAAGGGTAGAACCAACCTTCCACGTCGCTAAAATGGCAGCACCGACTGTCCAAGTCATAAAAAGGGCAGAACCGACTGTCCGCGTCGCTAAAATGACAGCACTGACCGTCCAAGTCACAAAAAGGGCAGAACCGAACGTCCACGTCGCTTAAACGGCGGCACCAATCGTCCAACTCACAAAAAGGGCAGAACTGACCGTCCACGTCGCTAAAATGGCAGCACCGACCGTCCAAGTCGCAAAAAGGGCAGAACCGACCATCCACGTTGCTAAAATGGAAGCACCGACCATCCAAGTCGCAAAAAGGGCAGGACCGACCTTACACGTCGCTAAAATAGAAGCACCGACCGTCCAAGTCGCAAAAAGGGCAGAACCGACCGCCCATGTCGCTAAAATGGCAGCATCGACCGTCCAAGTTGCTAAAAGGGCAGCACCGACCGTCCACGTCGCTAAATGGCAGAATCGACCGTCCAAGTCACAAAAATGGCAGCACCGACCGTCCAAGTTGCAAAAAGGGCAGGACCGACCTTCTACGTCGCTAAAATGGCAGAAACGACCTCCACGACGTCAAAATGGGAACTAAATAAATCAACCTCCACACGAAAGAAGATCCATCAATTTCATGCACACAACCCGCATATATGGTGTACATTTATTGATGGGGGCAATTTGTTGGGGTCAAAATTTACATCCCGGTTGACCAAGTCAAAATCAAAGTCAACCCCAAGCCAAGTGGGCCCAAGCCCAGGTCAAGTAGGCCAATGCCCGGGTCGAGCCGGAACATGAAGCCGTCGGCCTCCACCATGCCAAAATAAAAATTTTGTAATAAATAATTTTGGTGTATTTCTTTTATTTTATGAATAAATGTAAGAAAAATGGGTATAAAGCCAAATTTTGTAAAACCCATGGCTCATGTGCAAAAGAAATAAGCACATGAGGCATGGAATAGGAAAAATGCCATTTTGTAAAGCCCAAGGGGCTATATGAAAAGTGTATAACCTATAAAGACAAAGATGATGAAAATATCTCAACAACTTTTTCTCTCTCTCAAAAATTAGGGTTTGTGCTCCTTCCCCTTTCTCAAGGTTCTAAAACCTTCTTCCCCTTTTGAATTAAATCAAGACTTTTACTCTTTCTTTTTTAAAAATAAATAGTTTTTCTGCATCAAACCCTTGAAGGGGAACTCGGATCTTCCATCAGATCTCAAAAAAAGGAAGATTTTGAATCCCACCCTCCTCTTTTCCTCCAAGATCCGGCCAACAAGGAGGAGGAAGAAGGTGACCCATCTCCGAAAATCCCACTTTGGAAAAGATCCAAGGCTCAAGAGAACATCCAAGGCTTAAGAGGGAAGAATCTCTGAAGATTTCTTAGGGAGTTCAACTCTAACACCCAAATCCTCAAAGGAGTTTAACTCTTAATCCAGACCCTTTAAGAGTTCAACTCCAAATCTAAATTTTTTGGAGTTTAACTCCACTCAAAATCCTCTTTTGGAGTTTAAATCCTATTTCTGGGGCCAAAAGACCTTTTTTCGCCGGCGCCCAAGCGCCCAGCGCCCACGTGCCGGGCGTGTGAGGCGCTAGCGCCCACGTGCCCAGTGCCCACATGCCGGGCACATGAGGCGCTGGCACCCACGCGCCCAACGCCTACTGCCGGACACGTGAGGCGCTGGCACCCACGCGTCTTTTGACGCTATTCTTCTTTTTTTTCATACACACACACACCACAACACTATTCTCGTTAGAAAAAATTTCTAACGGGGCGCTGTCCTGCACCCCGCAAGGTGGCTGCTAGCCCCCTTGACCCCCAGCCTATTATCCGGATAGCGGGACCTCCGTAAAAACTCTGCGGGGCCCTCGATATATCCAAAACCCCTTCAAAACACAGCACTGCACATTGAATTCGCATGACCTGTTTGACCCGTCAATCGGAGGTTCCCTCGCTCCAAAGGAGAAGGGTAATTGACGGCAGCTTAGTCTGCGGCCGCCGGAGATTCAAATACCCACAATCAATAAACCCCCGCCTATCCTAGGCAGGGGGAATCCGTAGTACGCCTGACATACGCGTGCGTATTCCCATCTCAATGGGGTGACGAAAAACACCCTACAAAGAGCCAGTCAGTTATGATTCTCTGCGAGTGTTTGGGTGCCCTGCCTACTCACTCGTGAATCAGAAGGATAGGACCAAGCTGGAGTCAAAGTCAAAAAGGTGTGTTTTCTTGGGATTCAAACTTGGTATTAAAGACTACAGGTTATAGGATCTCGAAAACAAAAGGGTGTTCATTAGCATAGATGTGATCTTCGATGAGAATTCCATGTTGAATGACGTGACGGGAGATAATAAGGAGGTAGGTGGAGCATCAAGTGACAATGATCCAGTGGAGGTGGAGTTTTCTGGCGCTCATAAGGATACGGACACCAAAGCACAATTTCAACATATTGATGCGGAGGTGGATGGGAAGAACATGGAGACATACGGTGAGGACCAACCCAACATGACTCACAGAAAATGGCATTAAAGAGATTAATACGTACTCATAGGGCACCAGTCAGGTACGGTTTCGAAGATATTCTCGCATACGCTTTATTCCTTGAAAGCGGAAATCTTAGCTCTTATCAGGAGGCCATTGGGAAAGAGGATAGAGATCAATGGATTGTTGCGATGACAGAGGGGATGGAGTTACTTCAAAAGAACAGTACGCAGAGATTGACAGAGCTACTAAATGGAAAAAGAGATATTGGCTGTAAATGGGTATTCAGGAAAAAATAGAATGAGCAATACAAAGCAAGGCTAGTTGTGAGGGGCTTTGCTCGAAAGGAAGGGGTGACTATAACAAGATTTTCTCGCATGTAGTCAAGTATACGTCTATTCAAGTTTTGTTGGCAAAGCTGGCTACTTAAGATTTAGAGTTGGAAAAAATGGACATGAAAACGGTATTTTTGCATGATTAGTTGGAAGAGACAATATTCAACCTGAAGGATTTGTAGAGCCCGGTAAGAAGGATCATGTATTTAAACTCAAGCGGTCTCTATATGGGTTAAAGCAGTCTCACAAGCAATGGTACAAGCGTTTCGATTCTTTCACGAGGAAGAACAACTATTCTTGATGTGAATATGACATCTGTGTGTACTCGAAGCGGCTTAAGCATGGGTCATCGATATATCTATCCATATATGTCGATGACATATTGATTGCTGCTAAGGGTATAGTTGGAAGATTCTGGGGATGGAGATTTTGCGAGACAGGAAGGATGGAAAGGTTTGGCTATCCCAAAGAAGATATATTAAAAAGGTGTTGGAGTGATTAAATATAAAGGACTCAAGACAGATGAGCACCCCTATCGCCGGTTATTTCAAGCTATCCTCCAAAAAGTGTCCAAAATCAGCGGAGAAGAAGGAAAAGATGTCTCGAGTGCTCTATGCAAGTGTGGTGAGATTGTTGGTGTACGCTATGGTATGCACACGTCCAAACATATCTTATACGGTAAGTCTGCTTAGCCGGTACATGTCAAATCCAGAGAAGTTTCATTGGGAAGCGATAAAGTGGATACTTCGGTATCTAAAAGGAATGAAAGATCTCGGTTTATTCTTTCACAAGTCAGAAGATAAATCGAACCAGTTGAAAGGATATATAGATGCGGATTACGTTGGGGACTTGGATAAGAGAAGATCTTTTATAAGTTATGTATATACAGTTGCAGGATCTCCAATTAGTTGGAAGCCAACACTTTAGGATACCGTAGCACTCTCAACGACGGAGGCAAAATACATGGCGGCAATGGAAGCATCTAAGGAGGCCTTATGGTTAGAGGGCCTAATTGGCGAGTTCGGGTTCGATAAGGGGCCGATTCCTTTGTTTTGTAACAGTCAAAGCGCCATTCACTAAGTGAAGAATTAGGTATACCACATTCGAACTAAGCATATTGAAGTGCGGTATCATAAGATAAGGGAGTAGGCCGAAAAGGAGATCGATTTGATCAAAATCAATATTAATGTAAATCTAGCGGACATGCTAACGAAGGTCATTCCTATGGAGAAGTTCAAGATAGCCTTAGGTTCTATTCAAGTACTCAAGTGTGAGGAAGGGAGACCTTGTTAGGAGGGCCGCACCAGTTTTCGCAGTTCTGGTTGAAAACTGTGACAGCACCAGTTTCGCAATTCTGGAAAAAAATTGTGTCAACAGGGGAATCGGGAAGAACAACTAAGAGAATCCTAAAGGATACAAAACGAAAGGCAATAAGTTTTCAAGATGGCTATAAGAATATATAATCAATGTGGAGATTGTTGTGAAGGTGTCTTGCATATCAACAAGATTGTTCGCAAAACCGGAGAAGGGCTAGATGTCTGCAGCGATGAGCACAGACTTCTGGTAAATAATGAGACAAATTTTCAGGAAGCTCGCAGACGTCTAAGCTATTAGCTTCAGACATCTGCCAAAGCTCTGGCCAAATGCTTGGTAAAGGGCAGACGTCTGACTTTTATAGGTTAAACATCTGGGCATGTTTTGTTCGACATACAGATTGTGGGCAGACGTCTGACCTAAATAGGTCCAGACGTCTGTCGTCGAGATAAGGATAAATCTATAGTTTGATATTTATCTCAAAAATTAGATATCTGGTAGCAGTTTTGTAAATTGTAGGATCTTATTATAACTCATATTGTAAGGGCTATATATAGAATTTTATGATTAAAGTTTAGGATTGATGGTTATTGATCATAAAGTTTTAAAGAAAGACGGAGGCTCCATAAAGGATCAAGATTATCGTAAGAAGAACTTGTAGAGAGAGAGGAAAATCTTGTTGAAGTTCATAAAGAGAGAATTAATTGTAATCTTTTGTAAGGGTTTTTTCTCTTAAAATTTTAATAAAGGTTCTCCCTTTTTGCCCCCCAAATTTCTTCTTGTGTTATTATTGCGTTTATACAATTTTTTTGTTATTCATTTTAAATGGATCAAGATTTAGATCCATAAGAGTTGGTTGTCGACGCATCCATTGCGCTCTCGATACCCAATATATGATGCTCTTCAACCTTCGAATTGTTCAGAAAAACATGTAAATGCACAACAACGGGAATCGAACTTAGGATTTTGTTGTTGAAAATCTTCTCACGTCAAGTTTTCTCCGCAAAACAAGAAATAGTAGCATTGTACCTAAAAGCATCTGAGTTCCGAGTCTTGCAAATTCCACCCATGATTTTTCTTTATTCGAGAGGGTGGATTCATCATTAACAATGCTAAACCATACGGCTTGAAGAAATATATTGGTTATATATAATTATAAGAAATGATAACAAAAATACAAAAAATTGCGAATAATATTAATTTTTCTTTTTAAGCTAAATATATAACGCGAAACGGTCTTAGTTTTAAACGATGGTTAATATCAAACATTTCAAGCGGTATTTCAAGTGGTATATAAGAGAAATCTGCACATCAAAGGCATATAAGATAATTTCTCTCCTAAATTTACTAAAAGGTCAATTCTCCACCATTTTGTCCATAGCGATGATCTTGGGCTAAAACATATGCATAGCAATTTTCATATGATTTTGATACTTTTGATCCGTTTATTTGATTATGGAAATATTATATTATAGTTAAACCGTTATATTTTCGACACTCAAAAATTATCAAAATCAAATGATTTTTTTAATATATGTATGCCTAAATATATTGATCAAGATGAACAATACTGATCATTAAACCATTGGTAGATATCGGCTTTTTGGCCAACCAGGAGATATTCAGGTTATACATATAAAAAAATTGCACCTGCATAATCAAATACAAAGAGAATACTCCATCCGTTTCACAATGTAAGCCCATTTTTGCTTATTTTTTTCTCATCAAAATGTAAATCCTTTTGTATTACCGATAAAAACTTTTGGTTACCGATGCACTTTTAGTGCCACAATTAGTAGACTAGCCCTCACTTAGTCTCTCATGTTAATAAAAAAGAAGTCATGATGATAGGGTTGTTTACCGTCGACGATCGTACTGAGACGTTGGGACGTATAGCCTGAATTTGGGGGCAGACGTTATTTGGACACCCATTCACCTCTCCGAAGATACCAGATTGATTTATGGCACCGTATATCAGAGGTTTGGATAGATACGACCGATGTAGCAGATTTCATCAGATTCCCCCTTATTTGTGAGGAGTTTTTGATTATAGGGACGCTCTTTCCAGCATGCGCAAGCCCCTGCAGTTAATTACGTTATTGCGCTGCGATAATCATTTCTCCTGCTCCAGTAGTTCACTTCGTGTCGTGTGTTATTTTGTTTATTATGGTTTCCCGTAGATTGTATACGGAGACTATTTTATGTCGTCGCCTATAGGGCGCGGATTAGTCCAAATCCGTATATTTTAGATTTGGGTTTGAATTTAGGTTGTGTGTTCCTTTAGTTTAAAGAATATTTTATTTTATGTAAGAACTGTTAATCTGTTTTTATATTAAGATCAACTTAAATATATGAGCATTTAGGCTCAATTTATTTTAACTAAGAATACGTTAGTTTTATTTGAGACTAAGATCAACTTAGCAATATTTTCAGGATCATTAAATTTAGTTAAAATCAAACAATAGAGTATTTGGGACTCAGCTGCAAACAACTTCAGAGAGACTTCGCCAATTTGGGCTCGGTCTACTCGGTCTTGGGCTTTCTCCCTTTAATCAGAAGTGCAAAGCACTTATTTGTGGCTCTGACACTCACGTAGGAAGCACGTAAGGCGCTCAGACATGGGCATTGCCCAATCAGTGCTAAGTACTCAGTCATTTTGACTATATATATAGTGTTAAGCAATTTTATATAGCGTTCACGTGAGGCGTGGATCTTCACCTCTGGGCGCTCACGTGGGAAGCACGTGAGGCGCTGATTTTATATTTTTGGACGTTCGCGTGGGAAGTACGTGAGACGCCGAGTTTATATTTTTGGACGTCACGTGGAAAGCACGTGAGGCGCTGAGCACCTTTTGTTGGGCACTCACATGGAAAGCACGTGAGACGCTGAGTTCTTTTCTTTTAAAGATTTAATCTCTATTAATGGCGTTTTTAGCCATTAATGATCATCAAGATCTCCGTTTTAAAAATCTGAGATCAAGTTTTCTTTGAGAACTAAGTTCTTATATTTTTTTATTTTAAGAACTAAGTTCTTTATAGGGTTAAACCCTGTTTTCAGAGAAATTAAATTCCTGAAATATGTTTATTTTCTCTCCTTTTCTTTTTATCTAGTTTTTCCTCTAGATTTTGAATTTGAAGAACAGAATCTTCCCGATTAGAATTAAATTCTCAACTTGTGGAAGATTTGCCTTACGGATCTCAAATCCAGAGAAAGAACTAAGTTCTTTTATGAAGGGTTAAACCCTTATTTTTTTACTAGTACTAGTTAAAGGAGATATATTTAATCTCTTCTTTTTCTTTACCTAGGGTTTGTAAGGAGGAAGATTTTCTTTTTCGGAGAGAATTAAATTCTCTGTTGCAGCATCTAACATTTTGTTTGCAGAAGCTTATGGGGGTTCTCTTTATATGAGACTTGAAGTCTCAGGTCTTTTATATAGGTAAAGCAAACTGTTGATCGGTTTTGAGAAAATATCTCATTTGAGAGATTCCAATTGATTTAATTGGTCTCAAAAGTTATTCGGGAAATTTTATCCACCATTGTATTTTTGATCCAGTGGCTTGCGCCTTTACAAAATATATTTTCTTGTTTTTAACAAGATTAGGGAAATATTTTCCCATATATAGAATTTTATTCTATTAAACGGTGATTTTTAATCATTATTGGACCTTTATTCCAAGGGCTCTCTGTTTAACAGAGCATATCCTGTTTAAAAAGATTGGGGAAATATATTCCCAAAACTAGAGTTTAATTCTATCATTGGATATTTGATCCAACAACTCTCTATTTAACAGAGAATATTTTTCTCATTTAGAAAGTGAAAGTATGTCTTAGTATCTCTACTAGGTTTATACAAGTATCAAGTATGCAATTTTAAAAAATCTAGAGTGCTAAGTTATACTAAACAAGAATCGAACTAGAGAATTAGGGTTTAGTAGCAAGCAAACTACATCTAAGCTAAGTGAAGAGGGTTTACAACCTTTGTAGACCGGTCCTTCACTTCTAAACCTCTAAGTAGCAGTCCCTAGAACTCTTCTTAGACTCCACTTGATGAAAGGAACGAGCTTGCTTGTTGTTTTCGAGGCCGAAAATGATCCATCTTGAAGTCTCTCTAACTCAAGCTCACTCTTCACTAATCAAGATATTAGTGAAGCATACAAGCTAAACTAATATACTAGAAAAGTGTAAATTGATGAAGTAGGAATTTTGCTCACTTATTTTTCTTCTTTTCTTTTTTTTTTTGTCAACTCAAGAAAAATCTAGAGAGAGGAGAGAATGAAGAGGGAGATGAACATGGATGAGAGAGAATGAACCATGAGGTGAAGTAATGAGATGAGTGGGAAAATATCTATGAATAAAACAAAGAATATGGGATGAGTCATGGCTTCTCAAATCTTCCACAAGTATCTAAGAAATATGACCTATTTCCTATTTTCTTTAATTCATAGATCAAACCATTATCATCTTATGTCCAACCTCATGTGTGATTCTCATATATCCTAGTTCTATGTATCATCAACCATGATACAATATATATATATATATATATATATATATATATATATATATATATATAAGGAGAAGAAAATCTTAAGTGAGCGTGAGCTTGATATTAGTTAATAATTGTATATATCAAATATATATATATATATATATATATATATAATTATTAAATCAACACTTGATTCAATAATCCGGTTATATCATATATAACCGACTAATATCAATTATATATATGTATATCAAATTATTAAATCAACACTTTATTCAATTATCCGGTCATATCACATACAACCGGAAAATATTCAATATTAGGATATATATATATATCAAATTATTAAACCAACACTTGATTCAATAATCCAGCTATATCAAATATAATCCGGCTAATATCAAATATATATTAACAACATATATATTAATCATTGAATTAACACTTGATTCAATAATCCGGTTATATCACATATAATCTGACAGATATCAAATATCGCTAGATTAGAATACGGTATCACATATTCGTATTCAATTAAGCTCCCACACATATCTCCATATGTGCCCTACTTCGTTTCGCTTGAGTTAGGACATCTCTGTATGGGACTCTAAAGACTCGTCAATACGCCAGCAGTAGGTAATGAACATATCAGATACCCACAAGCCGTCAGCGGTACTAGCTGGATGTTGTAGGGTGTTTTTCGTCACCCCATTAAGATGGGAATACGTGCGCGCTTGTCAGGCATATTACAAATTCCCCCTGCCTAGGGTGGGCTGGGGTTTATTGATTGTGGGGATCCGAATCTCCGGCAGCTGCGGACTAAGCTGCCGTTAATTAGCTCCCCTTAGGGCGAGAGAACCACCGATTGATGGGTCAAACAGGTCATGCGAACTCAATGTGCAGTGTTGTGTTTTGAAGGGGCTTTGGATATATCGGGGGCCCCACAGAGTTTTTACGGGGGTCCCGCTACCCGGATAGAGGACTGGGGGTCAAGGGGCTAGCAGCCCCCTGCGGGGTGCGGGGCAGCGCACCGTTAGAAATTTTTTTCCAACGAGGGACGTGTTTTGATGTGGAGTGCATAAAAAAATAGGGGAGGAGCGTCTTAAAGACGCGTGCGTGGCACGTGGGTGCATGGTGCCCAAGGGTCACATGCCTGGCGCGTGAGTGCTTGGCGCTTGCTGGTCATGTGTGCAGCACGTGGGCGCTGGGCGCCAGCGGGTCACGTGCGCAGCACGCGACCGCGAGGCTCCCGTGGGTCACGTGCGCTGCACGCGACCACTTGCATGCGACCGTGTGTCACATGCGCTGCACGTGATCGCGGATCACGTGCGCTGCACGCGATTGCGCCCGTGGGTCACGTGCGCGGCATGCAACCCCTAGGCGCCAGCGGGTCACGTGCGCGGCACGCGACCGCGCGAAACACCAGCGGGAAGGGGCTTAGCCCCTAGGTTGGGGAGTTGAACTCCCAAGGGGTTTTGGAATTGAACTCTGTCACGCCCCGTTTTCCAGAGTGCGCTAAGATCGGCACATGACAGAGCCAACCATGCTACCTGTGGCTAGGAAAAATCCCTCCACAGTCATATTACGACTGTATAGAGATATCAAGAACAGTAGAAAAAAACAACTATCTAATACATGTCCATGAGCCAGAATAACGAGTCAAGAAATAAATATGCGGAAGCAATAAAATCCAATAAACAAAAACCATCTGGAAAGTAAGTCCCAAATACGGGCTCACATCAAGAAATGAAAATACTGGAAGAAAACTAAACTAAAAATACTAACAGGATTCTCACTGCTCGGCCTGTCGGCTGAAGTACTCCTGATCGGCCTGCGACAAAGGTAGAGGATCTGAGCCATGCAAAACCCAGACGTCATTGCGTCATAATATCAACAATAATATAATCAGGAGGTAACAAGATATGCAGGCACGAGTATGAACAGTAATAAAAGTATAACAGTAACACGAATAAGGAACAATGAAGAGTATAAGCACATGTGACGTGCGGTGAGTAATCTGAACTAAACTACTGGGTTAACTACTCTCAAGTCCTTGAAATCAATTTAATGAATCGTCGATGTAACTCAATAGTATCCCATGCATGCCCGGGACCATGGTCAAGACTCTCGGGCTGAATCCGAGACGTGCCGCTAGGCAGTAAACAGGTAACATGTACAGACGAATGATGTCAGCAGCATCATCCCGGGGCTGGCCTAGCCCGTAAAACTGATCAGTATAAGTATCGAACTGTTGAGTTACAAGTCAGGTTTCATCATTGATTTCCCCTTACCCCCAAGTTATGTGTTCAAGTCAGGTATTGATAAATCTGGAGCTAATGCCAACACATGATCAAGCAGGTACAGGTTTGTCTATACAGACAACATGATATGACCATCGGGACAACATGTCAGAATTGTCGGCATTAGGAACAGGATCAGGTATCAAGTCAAGTAGTGGTATAACATGTCATGTCAGGGGTGCACAGTGTATCAAAAGGGTGCTTATAACAAACTGTAGCAAGTACGGATGCACGATAAAAACATGGATGCACAGATATTTATCAGGGGTTACATTATGACTATATAGGATGCACATTATCAAGTATGGGGAACTAATGTAATAATAATATGAGTTAATATAATATGGCATGCAACTAGGTATGCAGAATTAATGGTATGGATACACAACAAAACATGGATGCATAAATAATTATCAGGGGTTGCAACTATAGTTTCATTACTATATATGATGCGCATTATCTAGCATGGAGTGTTAACGTAGCAATAATATGAAATAACGTGACATGGTATGCAACTAGATATACAATTAATGGTATGGATGCACAAATATCGATCAGGGGTTACATTTACAGCTCCGAGACTAAGTGGGATGCACATTATTAAGCATGGGGTGTTACCACAACAATAACATGAATTAATATGATCTGTAGATGCAGCTATATATATTTTAAATGATATAGATGCACACGGGTATCCGAAAACAGTAAAACTTTAATATAGATGTATAATGCAATCAACAGGTAATATTTGTATTCATATGGATGCAAGATAAATATTATAGCATGTAGCAAGATAAACTTACCTGAACAGATCACACGACGGGTGCGTACGGCACGTCCGACGTCGGGTAATCGTCATAACGCACACACGGCATGCGGGACGGGTCCAGGCAAGGCAAGAAGGTAGTCACGCAGGCAAGGGACGTTCACTGGATCGCCTGGATCGGCAGCGACGAGCACGGCTCCGGCGGGTGATCACCGGAAAAAGAACCGAGATCAAGAAAGAAAGAAGAAGGAAGAAGAAGAAAGAGGGTGCTCGGGGTTGGTTTCTGGTGTGGTGCTGGGATTAGGGAGAGGGCGAGAAGGTGGTTGCGAAGGTGTGAGGTCGTCGGGGTTAGCGGAGCTCCGGCGATGGGTATGTAGGTGTTGGGGTCGGTTGGTGCAGGGTTCTAGGGTTAGGGTTCTGGGGTTTCCTTGTCGCGGGTTTAAATAAAGAAGGAGGAAAGAAAAAGAAGAGAAGGGAGTTGAGCGTAAGGAAGAGGGGAGGTGACGGGAATCGAGAAGCGCACAGTAACTGCGAGAGGAGAGAGAGAGGGAGAGAGAGAGAGAGAAAGAGAGAGAGAGAGAGTCTGTGCATTTTTTGAAAAAAAGATTTCTTTTAAAAAATTTAAAAAGATTATTCGTCTAAAAATTTAAACGAAAGTCTTTAACAGTTAAAAAAATATATTATTAATAAAATCTGATATTTTGGCTAATACACAAATAGTCCAAAACAAACCCGGGTCGGGTCTAAAAATCCAGTTTTAAAATACGGAAAATATACGTGTCAACTAAAACCAAAATTGGTTATCCGGATAACCAAAAAGCATACCCCCAAGAACGGATGTACGCACGTGCACGTAGCCATCCAAACAGGTCCGTTACACTGAACGGGATGAGAACAAGGTGCGTGGATGCTATGACAGGGTTAGGGGTATCATGCAGGCCATGCTATACATTTTTAAAATATTTTTCTTGACTTTAAATTTTATATTAAAAAAAATACAGATGCCAGATATAATGCCAGTATGCAGTATAAACAATATGAAAGTGCACGGATCTACGTAAAAAGCCGGGATAAATCATAAACAGGAATCAAGACGGGTTTCCAGCAAGCGGGTCGGGTCGGATGCAAATACAGATGTCAAAAACACTATTCATACCCAAAGCACAATAAATCAGGAAAATACCATAAATAAAGAAATATTTGAATTAGAACTGGTATAAATGAACTAGGGTGTTACATTATACCCAACTACAAAAAGAATTTCGTCCTCGAAATTTCCAAAACAAGAAAAGATAAACAAGTATGAAACTACAGGAAGAGATCTGGAAACTTCTTTCGAATCTCATCTTCTTGTTCCCAAGACGATTCTCCGCGTGAGCGATTTCCCCAAGAAACAAGTACGAGAGGGATAACCTTGTTCTTAAGGACCTTTTCTCTTCCATCAACAATCGACATCGGTCGTTCATCAAATGTCAAATCCTCCCTTACAGTCAGCTCCGAATGATCAAGCATGTGTGTTTCATCACGAATATATTACGGAGTCGAGATACATGAAATACGTCATGAACATTCGTCAAAGATGGTGGTAAAGCCAATCGATAAGCCACTTCTCCAACACGCTATTTCCTGATTAGAAAATCAGGAATTACCTCAATGAGGTATCACGTGTTCACACGTGACCAATGGTCACGTGATGGTTAAAATCTCACTAAACAGAAACGGAAAACAAAGGCTGAAAGATGACCCAATTTGGGGTCACGTGCCAGCACGTGACAGGCTTTGAAAGCCTCACAGTTTAATAGAATTTAATTCTAAAAATCAGAAAATACCTCAACGAGGTATCACGTGCTCACACGTGACCAATGGTCACGTGTTGACACGTGATGGTTAAAACAGCAACATAAACAAGCGGCTGTTAAAGGGCTCAATTGGGGGTCACATGCTCACAAGTGACCAAGGGTCACGTGCCAGGACGTGACAGGCTTTGAAATCCTTACAGCTTAAAAGAATTTAATTCTAAAAATTAGGAAATACCTCAACGAGGGTCACGTGCTCACACGTGACCAAGGGTCACGTGCCAGCACGTGACAGGCTTCGAAAACCTTACAGTTTAATAGAATTAAAATTCTGAATTTCTCTAAAATTTTTCCAAATGGGAAAGGATTAAGGAGAACCGTTAGATTAAAAATCCAGGGGTAATTAAATATCACCAATTTATGGAAAAATCTTAGACAAGGAAAGATTTCCCTAAATCTCACCAGAAATAACAAACAGAATATCTTTGGATTGTAAATCCAACGGTGAATAAAATTCACTTAATGATCTAAAGGCTCATATTAATTATGAAAACAAACAAAATCTTTCAATGAAAGATTTGCTAAACAAATTGATTCTTTTCCTTCTCCTATAAATAGGAGCCAAGAGAAGAGAAGAAGAAAAGGTGGGAGATAGAGAATTTGGATATAGAGTTTTGGAATCTTGAAATTTCAGAGAGAAAAGAGAGGAGAATTTAATTCTCAACAAAAAAAAACCCTAGATAAAAAGAAAGGGGATCAAAACTCCAAACAGAGAATTTAATTCTCAAATCTAAGAGTTTAACTCTTCTACATAAAAGAACTTAGTTCTTCCTCTGGTTGAACATCTGCACAGAGTATATCTCCCCATAAGTTGAGAATTTAATTCTCATCGGGTTGAGATCCTGCCATGCAGATCCAAAACTTAGAGGGAGAATTGAGTTTAGAGAATTTAATTCTCCCAAAACAAAACTAGGGTTTAACCCTATATGAGAATTTAATTCTCCTAGAATTACAGGAATTTAATTCCTTCAAGATGGACAGAACTAGGGTTTAACCCTAATTGAGAATTTAATTCTCTCAAATTCACAGGAATTTAATTCCTCTTAAAAAATGAAATTAGGGTTTCACCCTATATAAGAATTTAATTCTTTCATAATAGGAATTTAATTCCTCCAAATCATGATCAGGGTTTAACCCTACAGAGAATTTAATTCTCAAAATAAAATAAAGAGACTAAAGAGATCTCTGTGCATGAAAAGGACTAAGGTCACGTGTCCCCACGCGACCCCTGAAAAGATCCCCAAAAATGAGAAGGAAAAAGTTCTGAGGAAATGCCTCACGTGCTCCCACGTGACCTCCAAAACACAGAAAGAGAAAGCAAAGGAAATTTAAGTTTTGGGCGCTCTCACGTGTTATCACGTGACCCCTCAGCAAATGCTTTAACAATTGGCACACAGATCTCCATCACGTGCCAACATGTGATCTTCGAAAATAAAAAAAAGTGTTTAACACCTAATCGTAGAACGAAGTAAAGGGATCTGGTCCCACCTCTGGGCGCCCTCACATGTCCCCACGTGACTCCTTTTTCTTTAGGTGTTTAACACTAATTCGAGAACTTTATTTTTAGTGTTTAACACTAACTTGAGAACCCCATTTCCAGTGTTTAACACTGATTATCTGTTAGTGTTTAACACTAATTTGATGGATATATTTTCAGTTTTTAACACTGTTTTCTCTAATGTTTAACACTATTTTTAAACTAAATTGGTTAATCTTTCAGAGGCAAAGCCTCCCATTCAAAATTGAGTAAAAGTCAGAGCTATAATGTTCACTGCTCAATCAAAGAAAGATAAAAATATTACCAAAGCCCTCAAACTCTCGTTTAGCATTGCTAAATAATGTGGGCTTGAGCCCAGACAAATTTCCAATGGTCCAACAAAGGGCCAACACTTCAGGTCTAATTGGACTTAGCCCAAACTGGCCATAAGCCCTCAATTCAGATTTAACTGAGCCAATGTGCTCATAATCTAATTATTTGAGCTTAGTTCCAAATTGGACTACAGATCCCCAATCCACCTTGGTTCAAGGGTACATCTCTTCACTCCTTTGATATTTGTCGTTGTAATCCTTCAACGTCTTTAAAGAGGTGACGGGTCCCGATAACCACACACATTCACAGACTATGACGTCTCTAAACTGGACTGTAGGGTCCTTAAACCCATGGACTATGATGTCCTTAACCTCGAACGTGATGTCTTTAAACTAACATTGGACTGTGGGGTCCTTAAACCCATGGACTATGATGTCCTTAACCTCGACTGTGATGTCTTTAAACTAACATTGGACTGTGGGGTCCTTAAACCCATGGACTATGATGTCCTTAACCTCGACCGTGATGTCCTTAAACTAACATTGGATTGTGGGGTCCTTAAGCCCAAGGACTATGATGTTCTTAACTTTGACTGTGAGGTCTTTAAACTCATGGACTATGATGTCCTTACCTCGACCGTGATGTCTTAAAACTAACATTGGACTGTGGGGTCCTTAAATCCACGGACTATGATGTCCTTAACCTT
Organism: Agapanthus africanus; assembly: GCA_030015575.1. NCBI lineage: Eukaryota > Viridiplantae > Streptophyta > Magnoliopsida > Asparagales > Amaryllidaceae > Agapanthus > Agapanthus africanus. Next base: position 885,839,969 of record JASDDO010000024.1, on the reverse strand, counting down.
GACTGTGAGGTCTTTAAACTCACGGACTATGATGTCCTTAACCTTGACCGTGATATCTTTAAACTAACATTGGACCACCATGTCCTTAAACTGGTAATCGAGCGAAATGTCCGTAAACTAAACAATAGAGCCCAATTGCTCTCTTATCGGATCTAAACGATCCCGTTAAGTTGATCTTAGTCCAAAATTAGACTAACGTATCCTTAACAAATGTTTAAGTTGATCTTAGTCTCAAATGAGGCTAACGTATCCTTAAACCCAAACCCCCCAAACCCAAATCTAAGAAAGATACGGATTTAGACTAGTCCACGCCTTACGGACGACAACATAACTTAGTCTCCGTATACAATCCACGGGTAACCATAAACAAAACGAACACGCACGACATGAAGTGACCATCTGGAGAAGGAGAAAGTGGTTACCGCGATGCGGTAGCGTAATTAACTGCAGGGGCTTGGGGAAGAGCGTCCCCACAATCAAAAACCCCTCAAACGAGGGGGAATCTGACGAAGTCTGCAATATCGGCCGCATCCGTTTAAACTTTCGATACACGGTACCATAAATCAACTTGGCATCTTCGGAGAGGTGGACGGATAGCACCAATTAGCATCTGCCCCGAAATTCAGGCAAGACGTACGTCGCGTCTCCGCCGCGTCTTTCGGAGGGGAACAGATTCTGGCGCGCCCGGTAAGACTTTTTCCTCTTTCCACTCCACACTTCGTGTGACGTGTTCGCGAACGAATCGCGGTTTGCTAATAGTTGCCCGTGGGTTTCGAGGTACTAAGATTTGGCGTTTTGCTTGGTGCAGAAAGCAAAGGATCAATGGCGTTCACCTGCTCAAAGTGTTTCACATGCAACTGCAACCCACGTCCTGCCTCAACTGGAGGTATATCTTATGGGCCCCGGGCGGCTTCCCTATTCACAATGCCGGTGGAACAGGTCACTCAAGCCACCCCAGGATTGTTTTTCGGGACCATGCTCCCGCCAACGAGCTTCACCGCTCCTGTGCTGACACCGGAAGCTCCCAAGAAGTCGGTCTTTGATCGGCTTACACCTACTGCGGCCCCTCTCAATGGGTCGTCCAGCACCGGCGCCTCGGTCTTCTCTAGATTGGGCCAAAGTTCAGGTGGGTCCATGATGAAGCCTGCACCTCCAGAGAAGGTTATTCCGAGGAGAGTAACCAACCCTGCTCCTGAAGTCTTCAAGGCGGCTTCTCTTGCCAAGGGGTCGGTCTTTATAAGACTGACTGTCCCAACTCCCGCTCCTGCTACTCAAAGGGCGTCAGTCTTCAACAGGCTGACACCAGCGACAACCCCTCACCTGAACAGGGGGAAAGACAAAGCCATCCCCATCACTGAGCCAACTCCATCAGCTCGACATGCTCGACGTCGCCACTGGCGCCGAGTAAGGAAGGCCGGGGGCAACTCCCCCTCTGGGCTAACTCCACCAGCCCCAACGGCGGAAATTAATGCGGCTGTTCCAACTGGGAACAGCTTCAAGCTGCTGAATAAGGTGCGCAGGAATTCTCCTACCGCCGTACTGAAAAGATCTCCTCCTCAGGTGGAGAATGCTGCGGAAGCAAAGCCAGAACAGTCCCCTCAGCGACTGTCCTCCAAGATCTACAAAGTCTGGCGGCAGGTCCGGAACTCAGTGGTTGATCAAGATTACCCTCGCCGATAAAAAAGGGCGAAGGTTCAACAAGAAGAAAGCCATCCTGCCAAGCCACGAAAAGCTATCTGGGTGCCCACCGCGACGGCACCCTCAACTTCGACCGCTCATAAGAAGAGAAGGCCAGAGAAGATCCTCGTGCCTGTGACAAATGTCAAAGGCACTGAGCCCAAACGACCTAAGTCTGGGGGCATAGTGGTGCATACCGTTTACATGACATCCGGGAAGGAGGATAGCTGCGCTTCGACGGGCCACCGACCACTCACCCGATCCATCACAAGAGCTCAGGAACAGCAACAGCAGAAGCTTCAGGAGATGCTGACTGCGATGGCCGCACTCACCGGACCAAAAGAAAGCCCGGAGGCATCATCGGAGCAGCGTTATGAACAAGAAACCGATGATGACTTCCTTCGCAGAGTCCTAGAAAAGAAGGACAAAGAAGCCATGGAGCAAGCGGCTAACATAAAGCGAATGGCACTTCTCTTCCAAGACATGGTCGGGATGATGATGTAAGTCCACGGTAGCGCCCCAGCCGTCTAACAGACGCCAAATGCGGAACGAAAACTTTTTACAACTGGCGCTGTCGCGTACTATAACCCGGATCTGCCATTAAAGCTAAACTAACAAACTACAAAGTGGGTAGAAACGTTATACCGAATGATCCGAGTCCTTCGATCTTCAACCATCATCCCACGCTTTGTTGCGGCTGCTCCGATCTCCTGAATCTCCAATCTTCTCGTCCAGGTGGCACCACGTCGACGGATCTTTAAACGGGCTCCCGCCTCTGAACCGAGGCAACTCGGTCGTCAAGTTTGCTAAAAGAGATGACCAAGATGAAGAAGAGAATGAGTAGAACACTTTGTCTCGTTACGTCCAAGGCTATGGACGAACGGTTAATGAAGTTGCCTTTTAGAATCGGGTGAAATGAGAAATGAGGCTTATCTAATTTCCATGAGTCCAAAACAATATCAATTTTTTTTCCAAGCAACCATATTTCCTCACCAAGGGTGGCCGGCCACTAAATAAGGAGGTGGGGGTGAGTGTAGGAGAGGGGGAGGTGACCATGAGCTCAATACTTATCATAACACCTAGTATGAATGCATTAATGAAAGTGATGAATCATTAAGCTTAGTCACACTTGCATTAAATGAACATTTAAAGCAACCATGAGTCACTAACCTTGTCATCACTTCTAGAACCTTCTAGAAGCATGACTCACCCTCATGACTCACCCAAGAAGAAAAGATAAATCCGCATTTAACCGAGTGTTAAATACGGCTGATAGAAAACTGGAAACTGGCAACTTCCAAAAGTGATCCTGAAACGAATTTCAGGATAACCCCGTAATGGTATAAACATACCCGCATTTGTATTACGACCGAATACAAATATAACTGAGACAAAGATATTATATCTACACAGCATAATACTAGGATCCGGCTTAAACCAAAGCCGACCAGTATTATCTGCTCGAAAAACGACACGTGCGAAAACGCACGTGCATTTTCCGAACCTTGCTATTAACCCATACGGCCTCTACAACGTTTCGCCCGAACTTGGGAAAGTGTCTGTAGGGGACTCTAATGACTCATCAACACACTGGCACTGGGTATAACCTCTAGCACGTCAGAGGTACAAGCTGTACGTAACGGTTTGCCTATGTATTGATTGGAAGGGAAGCTGACGAGCGAACTCATCCATAAACCCTACTGAGCCTGACAGTGACAATATACATACAGTCCGGTCCGTTCGTCTATGAGTATCGCATATCTGCCTAGGGGGTTAGTAACGTCAGACCCCCAATAGCGGTATAAGTCGTGTCAGAGAGTGGCCCAGAACACCCTGAGATACTACTGGAGTACCTACCAGTAAATCTCCTGCCTCGGCCGAGGGCTTTGTGTAATGGCTCTCCCAGACACAGCGCGATCTCATCCCCAATACCGGGAGAGACGAATCCCCAGCCGATCCGCTCACTTGCCTCCATGTGGCTCGGGACTGTACCCAAAAAAGACCTGTTTGCACGACTCCTTTGAGCCGTGGTAGGGTAGAAATCAAAGCACAGTGGGAACTCACACGAGACAAATGACGACCTCAGGTCGATGAACTAACCTGTACACATGTCACCAGGGAATTGCTATCTGACGCTAGGTATAATACCAACTAGCAGATTCCCGGCGAGTCCTGTCCGGTGTACTCATAACCCAATGAGCACCTGTATACATCTTAGGTGAACCAACTAACACCAATGGCTTATGAGACCGGCCATCGCCCCTCGTCGGGGTCTCGACTGTATACACTAGTCTACTCTGGAGTATCGATGCCCAGTCTCGAAACTCCCACGACTAGGGACACATTAAGGATGTGCTTACAGACCCCAGCTCCCACGTATATGATCGCCATCATACTGCTGGTAGTCAAGAAAGAATCCTATTGGCTCTATCATCATGCAATAGTGAACTAAAGCATGTATACGATGATAAAGACAAACCAGATAGCAAACTATCATCTCGAGCAAGACTGTCATATCGGTATAGGTCCTGCCTCAATCATTGCAATTACGTACCTGCGATCCAATAATTGACTTTGAGGGCACTATCTCTAACAATCTCCCACTTGCACTCAAGGCTAATTATTGCGATGTCGCATACTCACAGCCCGTGTGATACCGAACATCCAACTCCTCTACTAATCAGTTTCACAAAGCTAGTCTGTAAAACTCTTGTGTTCGAGAAATAGCCTCAGTGAGTCGATCCGCCCTGATGTTTCTTTCTATGTCTCTCTTAATCTCAAGTTCGCGGAGAAAGCCATCTCCCGAATCGAGTAATACCTGTCTTAGAATATGTCTGGATATCTGATGGGACCTAGTTCATAAATGAACTCCAAATCCAAACTTCCTAGACTGTATCGATAACTGAACCTAATCAGTATCCAGCACCATGCCTCCCACAGTATCCTCTTGGACCACCTGTCCATAATACTGTCCCTCATCAGAGGGAAAACAATAACTCTGACAATCACTCTGTCATCCATGTCACCTTTGAAGCCTGGAATGATAACCGTCTCCCGAAGGAGGCTGCCGTCATCTATTCCGTAGAACATGCACATATGTTCTAAAACTGCTTCCTTATGTTTCTTCAGGATTGGATTAATATAAACTTATTGCATCAAGTGCAAAAACTACATCTGGTGTGGTACTTGACATCTCATGATTGACTCAATTGCCTAAGCAAGTGATCTGCCAATCATGCACATCCCTCTCTCCTTTAGTCTCTAAGACACCTTTAAAGAGGGTGACTCCATCACCTGCAGGTACACCACCATGCCAGGAGTTATCTATTCTAAAATACTATTAGAATACTGTCCAAGAAACCCATATTGGGAAACTACCCAAATCTAGATCTAAAACCATAGATCTAGTAACCAGAATGTCTGATATTAAATCCATATCCTTTGCGGAGAAACAACAGTGTGACGACCACAGTACAACCGATCGTAGTATAGGAATTTTACTTCCTACTCTGTGTATGTCATCCAAATACCAGGACATCACACCCTACTACCTTCTTAACAGATCCATCCCTTATTCTGATGAAGTCAAACCTATGACTGTCACGTCAAAATTAGATGATCTTATCTCCGCTATATTTGCTCAAGCCTATAGACATAAGCTACTTGCCCACTATGCTTCCGCTGCTCCCACTGACTACGATAACCCTCTGGCAGAATAATATCTACGTACACTTCTAAAGCTAGTTTAGAACGACGTTATATTTATCCTCTTGCCGGGTCTCATTGTCTAAAACAACAGTAGTGTCAAGTCTGGGTAAACAAGAACCTCCCTGTCACCGTCCTTGAGGCTACCTGAGTACCTCTTGGGTGTCTGAGGTTACCCACCATATCTGCGGAGTGGCTATTGGAATGTCAAACCTGATTGAATATATAGGTCCTATTAAATTTTCCGTAATCGTTTGCGGTTCTGGAATCACTTCCAGTTCTACCATACTCCCACTACTGTTTTCTGAAAAAATCCATTTTACTAAAACTGTGGCGAGTTAAGAACAATATCACTATTGATCTTCCAAATGGTAGAAAAATCAACCCTCGACATAGCCCGGGTCAACCCACAAACTGCCATTATAGAAAAGTGCCTTGAGTTATCCAGTGTCTGGTTTTAAGCATAAGCTGGACAACTCCCCTTATCTTAACATCGTTAAGATATGAACCATTCTATATACAATATAGAAATAGAGACACTAATTTAATTGGAACCAGATTCTAATCATGCACCTGTCTCCAGTGCATATCGACTTAATGGAGAGAGGCTAATCAGCATTACTCAACTTAGGAATGCATCCAATTATGAGTAACCTGAAAGAGAAACAAGTTTCTCAAAACCATTACTATCATCTGAATACCAATCATAAGTATCTACATCTTCGATCTCTTTGAAGAATCCCAATACTTGCGACAACTGGTTCTCTACTTTATTCTTATACCCACAACTTCTCAAAACTTAGACATTGTATTTCTACGAAACACTTGTCTAAAAACTAGAGAAGTCACAAGTAAACAGAACATAGTATGAGGACCTACCCCTCTGTCCTGACGGACACTGGATAGCATACAATACTCTGTATAAGTCCGTTGAGTTGAATAACTCAAAACCTGTGCATCGTAGGTTGAAAACTGTACCCCGGTGATTTCCTCAAATATCACCAATTACAACGAATTCCGATATAATGAGGATGATCACCTTATTCCCAATAACTTACTCCTACTGATCATCTGTAAAACCATACAGATGTGAGAATCATACTTGGTAAATACATACCCTGGAGTAAGTAACTAATCGGGAAATCAGTTTTCTTTTAATAATGCACTGAAACATAAAAATGTTTCGTAGGGGTATCCTGGTATTCTTAGTAATGCCTCTTCCATAATCTAATTCATGACTTCAACCGTATATTTTATTGCTATTTCTCCAAATCCCTTTATCTGTCTTTACTCGTTACCTTCTGTACACCTTCGTTAGGCTAAATGGTTTCTTCCTTCCCTACCGTTCGGCACCAGCCTATGGTTTGGAAGAAGACTATCCAGTAAGCATAATAGGTGTACCCTCATAAACCAAGGAGTACTCACAACTTGAGAGAAGGTGATGATAAAAGACAACTGAATAATACCTTATTCTATTTCTCCCGAACTGGGGAAAAAAGCAAAGGTGAAATAGGAGTGGCGATGAAGTATGCGGTTTGGTCATGAATGATAACAGTCGCAATTTACTTTGCCCTCTTTCCAATCCCTTTATTTTGTCTTTAGTTATTACCTTCTGCACACCCTATTTAGGCTAATTGGTTTTCTTCATTCCCTACCTTTTGGCACCAGCCTATGGTTTGGAATAAGACTATCCAATAAGCGTAATAGGTGTACTCTCCTAAACTAAGGAGCCCTCGCAACCTGAGAGAAGGTGATAATAAAAGACAACTGAATAAACCAATTCTATTTCTCCTGAACCTGGATCCATCCTCGAAGAAGTCCCTTCGAGTTCGTATATAACCATACGATGGATCTATCCAATGGAAGTGGATGTCCGTAGTAATACGGGGTGTTCTGAGAAATACAAAGGGTAAAAGAAGGAGTGGTAATGATTTATGCAACTAAGACAATCCAAAAGCCAGTATTTTAAGAAGGTTCGGTCAACTTGGTCACTGAGTCATAGTCTAAGGTCGGTCAAAGGTCGCTGCCAAAGAGAGAGAGAGAAAAGAAACACTCTGCGTGCACTCTAACCTATATCAGAATGGTTATCACTTTATCTAATCAGGAAACCTCCCACTGTAATCTCAAATTCTCCTCCAAACCTGAAAGAAGAATTAGTCGGGATTACCCGAAGAGTAAACCAACTCATCAGTGAGAATCGGGATCCAACTATCATCGCATGATAACTTGATGGAAGCCACTCAAGTTATCACACTCCAGAAGGTATGCGCATGCCTGGCAAGTTTGCTGTATATTTGAAACTCCCGATATGATTTTTTCCCCATGCTCTTATGACCTTGACTAAGGGCCAAATATCTCATAAGTCACATGTCAAGTTCTATCCATCATTATCTAGGTCAATTTGAACCCACCCATACATACTCTTGACTAAGGGCCAAGTATAGTAATACAACTGTCCCAAACCAACGCATCTATCTATGCAATATGTGAACACCCCAGCAGCTACCAATCACTATGTCTTGACTAAGGGCCAAGTATACATAGCTTGAATACTACCGACCATCCATAAGAAATGACGGAGGGCTACGGCTGGTTTTTGGCGAAAAACCTTTAACTTAATGAACTTAATCTTGTTGAAGGAACCTGATAGCTTTTTATAAGAATATAGTGGCGAAAACCTTTTGCTAAAGAGGTCACTCCCGGTGAAGGGATCTCGGCTCTTTCCTCATGGAATGAGGTGCAGGATATTCTAACTGAACACCACGATGCAAAGCACTTGTAATCGACTATATTAAAGTTATTACCCTGACGTAAACTTCTGCCTAAGGAGTCACTCCCGGTGAAGGGATCTCGGCCCCTGCCTCGTGGAATGAGGTGCAGGATATTCTAAACTGAATATCACTATGCAAAAAAAAAGTAAACAACTTTGTAATAACACCTTTTAAAATTTGTTCCAACAATATCAAATATAGGTTTGTTTTATCCTTGCATTGATAAGAATCAATGCAGTCCCATCAATCAATCACACCAGAAAAGAACGAAAATATAATGTACGTATATACCATCCGCATTCGCCACTGGGTCCCGTCATCACCCGTTAGGTTACTTAACTAACGACAGAGCGGGGGCTGGACTAGCGCGGGTGTAAAACATATACAACATCTAATAGTATATATACCAATATACAATAATCGCTCCAGGCGTGAAAATATGCAACATTACAGAAAAGTAATAAGCATCACAGAACAATATAGATAATCTGGGATCCCCGGGTTTCACAGAGCCGCTACTGAAACCTGGCGTTCCCCTGGTCGTGTGGATAGCCTGTGCAATGAAACCTAGACCCCTACGGGTGCGGCAAGCTACCCGCCAAAACCTGAAGCGAGGTAGTCCCCCACAGCATAGTGAATGGAACACCCGGTACTTCACAGAATCCGGTAAATTGAGCACCCCTCCTTGGGTCAACCTGTACCCCCTACGAGTGCAGCGAATAGTCTGCCAATTCTAGAGTGAGGTCCTTCTGCCTCTCAATGCCATGAAATACGGACCCGTTGCCCTCCAGAACCCGGCTATCCATGCACTCCGTCGCGGGGTAAACCTAGTACAGAAATAAAAATATGTACAACGGGTACATCGACTTCTACCCGGTCGTGCCCCAAAAGAATATTATACAAACAGGCAGTAACGACAGTCCACATGTTGGACGCTTGCCCCGCAATATCAAATATACAAATAAATCCAAACTGCACTACCATTGCACACTGCTATCCACCACGACATATCCGCAACATCACAGCACAACACAGAACATCAACGCGAATGTCACGTTCGCAAACCCGTCTAAAAGAACTATAGCAATTAGACGCGGTTTACCGATCAAATGACATTCCCGGTCGGAGATATAAAGTAAGTACTGTATACTAACAAGTTTAAAATTTCGATCGACTAAATTTTCCGAAGTGGGCCCCACGTACATCTGCTGTACAGGAACAAAATCTGGGCCCAAAAGAATATTACCAAAAACCATAATTTCCAATTTAGAAACAACAGGAGAAAAATTGCCAACTGAGTCACCAAAAGCGCCGCGGTTCCGCGGTCAAAGCCAGGCTTTGACCGCGTTTCCGCGGCCGTACGGTCGACTCAGTTGGTCGTTTTTCTGCAGTCTTCTACAAAATCCCTGCTTGATTTTCTGGCATATGTAAAATTATTTTTAGACATCATTTAAAATTAACAGAAACTTTGAATTTGGAATTTGCGGGTTTCGAAAATCCGTTCGATCGAATTTTTAAACGCGTTAGCACAAGTTAGTTTAGCTTAATGGTGAGGCTCTGATACCACTGTAAGTCCACGGTAGCGCCCCGGCCGTCTAACAGACGCCAAATGCGGAACGAAATTTTTTACAACTGGCGCTGTCGCGTACTATAACCCGGATCTGCCATTAAAGCTAAACTAACAAACTACAAAGTGGGTAGAAACGTTATACCGAATGATCCGAGTCCTTCGGTCTTCAACCATCATCCCACGCTTTGTTGCGGCTGCTCCGATCTCCTGAATCTCCAATCTTCTCGTCCAGGTGGCACCATGTCGATGGATCTTTAAACGGGTTCCCTCCTCTGAACCGAGGCAACTCGGTCGTCAAGTTTGCTAAAAGAGACGACCAAGATGAAGTAGAGAATGAGTAGAACACTTTGTCTCGTTACGTCCAAGGCTATGGACGAACGGTTAATGAAGTTGCCTTTTGGAATCGGGTGAAATGAGAAATGAGGCTTATCTAATTTCCATGAGTCCAAAACAATATCAATTTTTTTCCAAGCAACCATATTTCCTCACCAAGGGTGGCCGGCCATTAAATAAGGAGGTGGGGGTGAGTGTAGGAGAGGGGGAGGTGACCATAAGTTCAATACTTATCATAACACCTAGTATGAATGCATTAATGAAAGTGATGAATCATTAAGCTTAGTCACACTTGCATTAAATGAACATTTAAAGCAACCATGAGTCACTAACCTTGTCATCACTTCTAGAACCTTCTAGAAGCATGACTCACCCTCATGACTCACCCAAGAAGAAAAGATAAATCCGCATTTAACCGAGTGTTAAATACGGCTGATAGAAAACTGGAAACTGGCAACTTCCAATAGTGATCCTGAAACGAATTTTAGGATAACCCCGTAATGGTATAAACATACCCGCATTTGTATTACGACCGAATACAAATGTAACTGAGATAAAGATATTATATCTACACAGCATAATACTCGGATCCGGCTTAAACCAAAGCCGACCAGTATTATCTGCCCGAAAAACGACACGTGCGAAAACGCACGTGCATTTTCCGAACCTTGCCATAAACCCATACGGCCTCTACAACGTTTCGCCCGAACTTGGGAAAGTGTCTATGGGGAACTCTAATGACTCATCAACACACTGGCACTGGGTATAACCTCTAGCACGTCAGAGGTACAAGCTGTACGTAATGGTTTGCCTATGTATTGATTGGAAGGGAAGCTGACGAGCGAACTCATCCATAAACCCTACTGAGCCTGACAGTGACAATATACATACAGTCCGGTCCGTTCGTCTATGAGTATCGCATATCTGCCTAGGGGGTTAGTAACGTCAGACCCCAATAGCGGTATAAGTCGTGTCAGAGAGTGGCCCAGAACACCCAGAGATACTACTGGAGTACCTACCAGTAAATCTCCTGCCTCGGCCGAGGGCTTTGTGTAATGGCTTTCCCAGACACAGCGCGATCTCACCCCCAATACCGGGAGAGACGAATCCCCTGCCGATCCGCTCACTTGCCTCCATGTGGCTTGGGACTGTACCCAAAAAAGACCTGTTTGCACGACTCCTTTGAGTCGTGGTAGGGTAGAAATCAAAGCACAGTTGGAACTCACACGAGACAAATGGCGATCTCAGGTCGATGAACTAACCTGTACACATGTCACCAGGGAATTGCTATCTGACGCTAGGTATAATACCAACTAGCAGATTCCCGGCGAGTCCTGTCCGGTGTACTCATAACCCAATGAGCACCTGTATACATCTTAGGTGAACCAACTAACACCAATGGCTTGTGAGACCGGCCATCGCCTCTCGTCGGGGTCTCGACTGTATACACTAGTCTACTCTGGAGTATCGATGCTCAGTCTCGAAACTCCCACGACTAGGGACACATTGAGGATGTGCTTACAGACCCCAGCTCCCACGTATATGATCGCCATTATACTGCTGGTAGTCAAGCAAGAATCCTATGGGCTCTATCATCATGTAATAGTGAACTAAAGCATGTATACGATGATAAAGACAAACCAGATAGCAAACTATCATCTCGAGCAAGACTGTCATATCGGTATAGGTCCTGCCTCAATCATTGCAATCACGTATCTGCGATCCAATAATTGACTTTGAGGGCACTATCTCCAACAGATGATACAGCTGGAGCCTCCAGCCGAAGATTCTCCAGTGATAATTGAAGATGACAGAGGAGAAACATCGAATTCTCTGCCGGCTCTGTCAACAGCCAAGGAAGAGACAATCTCCAAAGCCGCCCTGGATGATTATATCGCTCAGTAGATACGAGTTCACCAGGAGAATGAAGCAGCTGGGCAAATTGTTAGAACTGGGCGACCGTATCCAGGCTGTTATGATCAGATAAAGTACCCGCCGGGCTACACGATCCCGAAATTCCATGTGTACAAGGGGACGGGCAATCCCCACCAGCACGTCGCCCAGTTCAGAGCTCTGTGCGGCAACACCGGGGGCGATGATAAAATTTTGCTCCGCCAATTCGTCGGCAGCTTATCAGAGACGGCGTTTGAATGGTACTCCGAACTTCCAAACGACTCCGTCAAAACTTTCGCAGAAATGGAGTTATTGTTCACCCAGCGATTCGCGAGTGCTAGTGAACGCACTCCAATAACGGCATTGATCAATGCGAGAGTAAAACCGGGCGAAACTTGGGTTCAATACGCAATCCGATGGCGGAACCTGTGGTCGAAGTGCGAATAGCGCACCGAAGAAGCACCAGCGGTGGGCATGTTCGTGGGCACTCTAGACCCTCATGCAACTATTTCACAGTTCATGATGTTCTTCAAACCGACCATGTTCCAGGCTTTAATCGACAAGCTAACCTAGATGGACCAGATGGGTCACAGACCATCTCCCCCGAAACCGGAACCGCGGAACGAAAAGGGTAAAGGAAAGGCGATTTTCGTTGTGAACACCCAACAACAGCCCTGTGCCCCAAAACTAGCGGATCAACTGGAAGAGAGACGGCAGTATTATAATGAGAAAATGAAGCGTCCCTACTCATTCCCGCGGGATAAAACGAAGAGACTGTTCGAGCTGGCGATGCGCAACAGGCTTATCAATTTGCCGAATCCAAGGCGACCATCGCAACCTAGCGAAGTGAATAACCCCAATTATTGTCCTCACCACCAAACGGTAAGCCATCCAATCGAAGATTGCTTCGTCTTTAAGGGATGGATCGAGGATCAGTACCTACAAGGTAAGTTTGCGCTGTCTAAGAAGTGGAAAGTAAACCCACCACAACCGCACACTCCTAAGAAGACGGACACACCGGGGGCAACGTGCTCTTTTGTTGAGGAAGCACCATGGGAGGTTGTTCTTTCGGCCAAAACCAAAAGGATGCTGAATGATCTCCAGACATGCCCGGCGATCAGGTGGAAGAATCCGTTGGAGCCTGAGATCATCGAGGGGATGCTAAAACCGCGCCCGACTCCAACAATCGGTGGTAATAGCCAAAGCACATACGCCCAGCCGTTGAAATCTTTGAAAAAGAAGAAGAAATCCAAGAAGCCCGTGAAGCCTGGCAACAAGCGCATGGACTTACAGAAGCAGATTAACGCGCTGGAAGAGTATAACCAGAAGGCACGGACTCCAATCACACTCTAAGAGTTCCTCAGCCACGTCCTTGAGGACGAAGATGATGGAGAAGACTCATCAGGTGAATCTGAAGATTATATAGCAAGTTGCCATATGATCTCTCACTCGTCGATAGACGAAGAAGACGCTCCTTGCACTAAGAAACTGGGGGCAAATCATGAACAGGAACTCCCATGGCCATCAGACGAAATGATCGACGCATTCCTGAATGAAGCTCTCCTGAAAAGTATAGCCAATAGGGAGCGGGAGATGGCCATATTTGAAAAAGCCAAAAGCCGGCGACTGGACGAAAGAGTCGAAACACTCCCGCCAGATCAAAGTACATCCGTCACGAACAAAAACAAGTCCAAGATGAAGAAAAGGTTTGCTAAAGCCATATCAATGGGAATGAAGCTGCCATCCTCCGAAGCGAACGCCCTTGGTGAAGGAGAAAAAAATCCTAGCTACTGTCTATATCATCGAAAGATTCCGCACCCCACCGAGGAGTGCAACGCTTTTACAAGATGGTGGCAGGGATATGTTGCTCACTGGCAGCATTTCAAGCGGATGAAACGCAAAACTCGCCGGGAGCAAAGAAATACAACCGAGGAGCACAAAAGAACCACCGGCAATTGTCGCGTGATTAATGCCAGGGGATTACAAGTTCTCACATTCGGGAGCGACTCTGATGAGGAAATGGCTCTTGGCCCTCTCTTTAAAGAGTCCACTTTGGGAAAAGAGGAAGAACCGAAGGCTTGCGAAAATATCCAGCTCCGCAATCGTACACTTCCAGAAAAGAATTTCGGACCCGCGAACAGAAAAGATAAAGGAAAAGAGAAGGTCTCTGAAGATATCGCCCTAGATGACCAAGTCATGAAAGAGTTGACTGCCAAGGACCCGCCAAAGAAAAGTAAGGTGGACTACAATGTTCTGGCGCACTTGAGAAAGTTACCCTCGCTGCTCAGCATTCTCGACGCCCTTTTACTATCAAAAGAAGCAAGAGATTCATTAATCAAGGCGCTACAAGAGCCAGGAAAATTCCAAGCTTTTCTCGCCGAAGAAAAGATGAAAGACGAGCTGGAAGAAATACACACAGCCGATATTACCTTCGGCGATGAAGACCTCCTCCTTGGGACGTGCCAGCACAACCGTCCCCCTTATGTCTCTGGATACTGTCACGATATAAAGATAGGCAAGATCCTGATTGACAATGGGTCTTCCGTCAACCTCCTCAACGTGAGAGTATTGAAGGAAATCTGCATGAGCGTTCAGCATCTCGCTCGCGATAAAATTACCATCGCTGGTTTTGACTTCCAGTCGTCATGGACTCTTGGGTCTGTGATACTGACGCTGCGCTTCGGGCTACTCGTCATGGATATTAAATTTCATTGACGCCAAGACTTGTTACAATGCTTTGCTTGGCCGGCCTTGGTTACATGAGTACAACATCATCCCTTCGACGCAACACCAATGTATGAAGTACTTCAAGGATGGTCTCGAGTATACTGTGACAGGGGAGTTGAACCCTTTCTCCGTGAACGAAGTCCGAAAATACGAAGATGCAAAATACTTTTTGCCAGATTTTGAGGATACGGAAAGATGTCACCAACTGAAGAACAAAGCTATCACCACTATTCCAGTCTTCGGGAGTGATACCGAGGAGGAAGAAGAGATAGTTTATTCAGGGCCGCCTCAACGCAACAAGCCGGGGCCATCCACCCCAATGTTGATCTTCGACAGTGACTCGGAAGATGAAGTTAATGCTGTATTCTCCGCTCGGCCATCAATACAAGCTTTCGCTGGCGATAATCAGAGTCTACAAATTATCATGGTTCCACAAGAGCTTTACAAAGAGCTCGATGCACTTAAAGCTTATAATGTATAAGAACTGCAGACATTTTACGTCCCTCCCAGGCGAGAAGGTGAACAGGCGATCCTATTCTACCAATCTGGAGAAACCAAAGTGGAGAAAGAAATTTGGCATGGCGCCGATTCTACGCTCGACAGGCTCCAGCCCATCCGTCTGCCTAGATATTACTCAGAAGGCTTGAGAAGGCTTTTGAAGCACCAAGGGGTACCCCTTAAACAAACCATTCAACAAGCTCGGTTCTACAACAGGATTTGGGACGTCCCTGGAACTCAGCGCAAGTTGCCCAACGGGAGAATGGAAACGCTCGGGCTTGGATATGTGAAATCCGGGAGACGGGAACGAGTCCATGGTAGCTACGTCATATATGACTTCGATAAAGAAGAGGACGCCCTGTCAGAAAATGCTAACCCTGAACCAAAACGAGATCCTACCATCAAAATGCCGAGTCCGTTGTTCGAAGAACAAATGGACAAGATTATCAGGGAAGCGGGTCAAAAGATCCGGGATGACCATAACCGTGAAATGGCCATTTACGAGAAAGCCAGGACACAGCGCCTCCTTCAGCAGGTCACGGAGAATGACAATACTCTTTCTTATCAACCCGTCATACAAAAGGCCCGACACAGAGGCAAAAATAAGTCAAAAAGAGGGAAAAGCATTCGAAAGCGACAAAGCGGGACCAAGAAGCCACACGATCAGGAATCGAGCAATCTGGATTCGCCCCTTATGAAGAAGATGAGTCGAGCTTACTCTTTTCCTCAGAACAAAACACAGAAGATACTTAATCTCGCTATAAAACATCAAATGATTACACTTCCGGAGTCCAAACACCCCGAGCAAGTCAACGAGATCTCCCACCCAGATTATTGCTCTTATCACCGAGCAATAGGACATCCTCTCGAAGACTACTTCACCTTCAAGAACTGGGTTGAAGACCAATATCAGCTCGGCAAATTCGCTCTATACAGCAGCTGGAGGATAAATCCGCCACAGAAGCACGAACCGAAAGCTGCCTATACAGCGAGAGTAGAACCGGATCAAAATCGGTCTTAGAAGCGAGCTCGTACTTGTTATATGATAATGCTATCAAAAGAAGAGCCCGAGGATATGGATGACCTCCCCTGGTGCTTCGAAAACAATGACGACGAGGAGATCTCAGAATTTCCACCGGCGCCGAAAGAGCTGGAAGATGGAATACATACCACTGCAGATGAGCTCAAGAAAATTGACTTGGGGACGGCAAGTGACCCACGACCGACATTCGTCAGTGAGTTGCTGTCTGAAGAAAGGGTAACCACATTAAAAGACGTGCTTATGCAGCATAAAGATTGCTTTGCATGAAACTATTCCGAGATGCCAGGACTAGATCCAGAGATTGCTGTCCACAAACTAACAATATCCTCAGACGTCAAGCCAATCAAACAAGCGCCGAGAAGAATGCGGCTCGAGCTTGAGATGAACATCAACACAGAGGTCAAGAAGCTAATCGACTCTGGCTTCATCCAAGAGGTGCAGTATCCTGACTGGATTGCCAATATCGTCCCGGTGATGAAGAAAAATGGGACAGTGCGCATATGTGTGGACTTTCGGGATCTCAATAAAGCCTGCCCGAAAGACGACTTCCCAGTGCCAGTCACTGAGCTGATGATAGATAATATGTCCACTTATGAAGTCTTCTCCTTTATGGATGGTTCGTCGGGATACAATCAGATAAAGATGCATCCCGAGGACCAGAAGCACACCGCTTTCCGGACCCCTCTGGGCATTTTCTGCTACAAGGTGATGCCCTTTGGTCTAAAGAACGCCGGTGCCACCTATCAGAGGGCCATGACGAAGATTTTCGATGACGTCATACATGAAATCGTCGAATGCTATATCGACGACCTTGTAGTTAAAAGCAAATCATATAAGGAACATCTGGAGTATCTGAAGACCGTATTTCAACGCCTTCGGCAATAAAACTTGAAGATGAACCCTCTCAAATGCGCATTCGTAGTTTCTTCGGGCAAATTCCTAGGATTCATTGTCCGACATCGAGGTATCGAGATAGATCCGTCAAAGATCAAAGCAATTATGGAGATGCCCTCGCCAAGGGCTCTCAAGCAATTGCGATCTCTCCAAGGGAAGCTCGCGTATATCCGGCGATTTATAGCCAATCTCTCAGGTAAGTGCCGCTCGTACAGTCACTTGATGAAGAAAGGGACCCCATTCGTCTGGGATCACAAATGCCAAGACGTACTGGACGAAATCAAGCAGTATCTGCAGAACCCGCCAGTGCTGGCTGCTCCGGTCAAGGGAAAACCCCTCATTCTGTATACAGCCGCCCTTGAAGGTTCTTTAGACGTATTATGGGCACAAGAGAACGACCAAGGGAAGGAGAGAGCGCTCTACTATTTGAGTCGAGTTCTACTGGGGGCATAAAGCAATTACTCTCCCATTGAAAAACACTGCCTGGCGTTGATTTTCGCGATAACGAAACTCAGGCACTATGCATTGGCGCATGAAGTCCGTCTCATATCGAAGGTGGACCCCCTCAAATATTTGATGTCAAAAGCCATATTGACGGAACGGCTCGCTAAATGGGCCTTGCTCTTGATGGAGTTCTCAATAACTTATCAGCCTCTTAAGGCAATGAAAGGCCAGGCCATCGCCGACTTCCTCGCTGATCATCCGATACCTGCCGATTCCCCTCTGGATTGCGAACTGCCAGACGAACATGCGTTTGACACGATCGACGGAAGTGATACCCGGTGGGAACTTTATTTTGATGGAGCGTCTTCCATGAAGAAGCGCAAGCAAAGCACCCCCATAATCAAATCAGGGGTAGGCCTCATTTTCGTAACTCCACAAGGAGGGATAATGAGCTTTGCCTTCTCCATAACAGAGCCGAGGACAAACAATGAGGCCAAGTATGAAGCGTTCATAGCAGGTCTCGAGATCGCCATCGACATGGGAATTAAGAACCTCCTCATATACGGAGACTCCCAACTGGTCGTCAATCAAGTAAATGGAGACTACCAGACGTGCAAACCAGAATTGGTGAAGTACGGCGAGAGAGTACAGCAACTGCTGACTCAAATCCCTTCTTACACCTTGCAAAGCATACCGCGTGCGGAAAATAGAAAAGCGGATGCATTAGCTAAGCTTGCTAAAGAATTGGCTGATGAGAACCTCGATGACGTAAGAATCGTGGTACAAAACTGTCGGGTTCTTGCACCGGCAGAAATATCTCCGGAGTCGTCCGAGGAGAAGGGAGCGACCGAGCAAATGGCTCTACAAGTAAAAGACCAAGAAAAGGTTGAGGATTGGAGAGAAGTCTTCATAGACTACTTCAAATCCCGTCGAACGCCTGAAGATGCGTCCTCAAAACATCAGCTCATGAAGCGAGCCCTATCTTTTGCCCTCGTCAATGATACTCTGTACAAGAGGTCATTTGATTCTCTGCGTTTAAGATACCTGGGACCTGAAGAAGCAAAGAGAGTCGTCCAAGAAACCCACGACGGACTCTGTGGTTCTCACCAAGCCGGGCCGAAGATGAAACAGAAGATCAAACGGATGGGTTATTATTGGCCCACGATGATCCAAGACTGCCTTGAGTATGAAAAGCAATGCCACTCGTGCCAGATTCACGGGGACTTCATCCATCAGCACCCAAATCCACTACATCCAACGGTGGCTAGCTGGCCGTTTGAAATGTGGGGGACCGACATAATTGGCCCCATTGAGCCAGCATCGTCCAGAGGACATCGGTTCATTTTGGCGACAACTGATTACTTCTCCAAATGGGCAAAAGCAGTACCGCTGAGGGAAGTGAAGACCGAGAACATCCTCCATTTCTTCAAGACGCACGTCATTTATCGGTTTGGAACTCCGAGACGGATCATCTCCGATAACGGGCCAGCCTACCGAAGCCATAAGATCAGCCGCTTTGCACAACAGCACAACATAGACTGGAGGTATTCATCAGTTTATAATCCCCAAGCTAACGGTCTAGCCGAGGCTTTTAACAAGATCTTGACGAAAATCGTAAAAAAGACAGTGTCGCGAAATAAGAAAGACTGGCACGAGAGACTGCAGGAAGCTCTCTGTGCGTATCGAACTACGTTCAAAACGGCCACGAACAAAACTCCATACGCATTGGTATTCGGTACAGAAGCGGTACTCCCCCTCGAGATAGAGCTACCCTCTCTACGAGTGGCAGTTCATTATGAGCTAATGGACGAAGAGAACGCTCACCTTCGGCTTGAGGAGCTCGACGCCCTCGATGAAACCCGGCTCATAGTGCAACAAAATCTGGAAGCTTATAAAGCAAAGATGACGCGCTCATACGAAAGATTGACTAGGCCGAGAACATTCCGCCAAGGCGAACTCGTGCTAGTGGTCAAAAGACCTATGATCCCCAACCGCGCCAAGCGGGGGAAATTCGAGCCGAACTATGAAGGCCCGTATATTATAGACAAAGTTTACCAGGGTGGAGTCTATCTACTCATAGACATGCATGGTGAAAGACCTTTCAGGCCAATAAACGGTCGCTTCCTGAAGAAATACTACACTTGACGAGTCACAGCCTAGGTCAACGATAGATGACGACGCCTATGTCCACTCGCTATCTTCCTAAGCCCAAAACTCTATAAGTAATAGCCGGCTTATAGGACCGAAATGTCCTTAAACTAACAACGGACTGAAACGTACTTAAACTAACGACGGACCAAAACGTCCTTAAACTAACGACGGACCGAAATGTCTTTAAAATAACGACGGACCACTATGTCCTGAAACTAGCTATTAACCGAGATGTTGATAAACTACGGTGGATTGCAACATTCCAAAGCTGATAAAAAAAAGAGAGAAAAAGAGTTAAAAAAAGAGAAAGCGGTATGTCCATAAGAAGAATGGGCACGGATGAAAACCCGAAAGGGCTTCGTGAGTAAAAACAGCAGGTCTACCGGCGAGTCTTGTGAAAACCCGAAAGGGCGCAACCTCGTTAAAAAAATAAAAAAATAAAAAAAAAAGAAGAAGAAAAGAAAAAAGAAACTGTACGTCCATAAGCAAAATGGGCACGGATGAAAACCCGAAAGGGCTCCGTGAGTAAAAATAGCAGGGCTACCGGCGAGTTTTTATGAAAACCCGAAAGGGCGCAATCTCGTTAAAAGACACTTTCAAGGTCCTCTCGACTTTGTAAGGAGAAACCACCTGCGTGAGATCCTTACGAATCACAAAGGAGCAACACACTTAAGGATCCCCACGATTCCTAAGGAGAAATTACACTTGCGAGATCCTCACGACTCGTAAGGAGAATCCTCTTATGGGACCCTCACGGCTCATAAGATTTGAAAGTCTTAAACTATAAGGATCTGAACCTGTTCTTAAGCAGCCCCCAAAACCTCCAATATTGCCCTACAAGCGGCTCAATGCTGACCCTTGTATACAATCCACGGACGCGAATAAACATTTCCCTAGAAAAGTCTCATCCGTGACTAGGGATATGTTCGCACGGTGAACAACCCTCGTGAGTCCTCTCGACTTGCAAGGAGAAAACACTCTCATAAGATCCTTACGACTTATAAGAGACCACACACTTAGGAGTCCTCACGATTCCTAAGGAGAAAACGCACCTACGAGATCCTCACGACTCCTAGGGAGAAATACCTTTATGAGACCCTTACGGCTCATGAAGTCAAAAGCCTTAGTCGACAGAATCCTAACCCCGTCAACTAAGCCACCTTTGTTCGACGTCGACTAAGGCAAATGATAATTCGCTCCTGGCAATATCTCAGTTGTAGCGGTGCTGATGCCGAAATCGATGTCTAATCCCAAACTTGCAGCGAAAAGCCAACAAGCCACACATGCATACGAAATAACCGAAATGATGGGGCGACTTGCAAATAAGAAGTCAGCAAAAATGTATGCATGCAAAATAGCCGAAATGATTGGGCAACTCGCAATAAAAAACAGCGAGTAAAAATAAAACAAATAGCCGAAATGATTGGGCACTGCGAAAAATAGCCGAAATGATTGGGCAATCGCGACCTTCACGATATAAAAGCTGAAATGATAGAGCATCGCGGAAAGAAATAAAAAAAATGATGAAATTTATGCCCCACAGGTGATATCACATCAATCCCTGTATACAATCCAGGGACGCAAATAAAAAAGGGATCACACCTTTCCTCCACAGGCTTCACCAGAAGAAGAAACCAAATCTCAACGGCTCACAGATAGCCTGCAGATCATCTCAACATTCGTCTTATTACAACGGACACAACATCAAGCAAAGCGGAACAGCGGCAACTCCCAGTTCCATGACTCGGCGGTGTACAGATGACCGAGAGTCAAACTCTGACTCCATGAAATGCGGATAAAGTCAACCTTTCCTGGCTACGTGGAACGCGGATTATGTCATTTCTGACCCCGTGGAAAACGTCCAGAGCGGAGCCTGGTCCTCGCAGAACACGGCAGTGAACCCGTGGGAAGCATCCAGAGCAAAATTCCTGGCTACGTGGAACGCGGATTATGTCACTTCTGACCCGTGGAAAACGTCCAGAGCGGATCCTGGTCCTCGCAGAGCACGGCAGTGAACCCGTGTGAAGCATCCAGAGCGGAGCCTAGTCCTCACCGAACACGGCAGTGAACCCGTGGGAAGTATCTAGGGCAAAATTCCTGGCTACGTGGAACGCGGATTATGTCACTCCTGACCCCGTGGAAAACGTCCAGAGCGGATCCTGGTCCTCGCAGAGCACGGCAGTGAACCCGTGTGAAGCATCCAGAGCGGAGCCTGGTCCTCGCCGAATATGGCAGTGAACCCGTGGGAAGCATCCAAAGAAAAATTCCTGGCTACGTGGAACGCGGATCATGTCACTTCTGACCCCGTAGGAAACGTCCAGAACGGTATCCTAGAAAACGTCCAGAGTGGAGCCTGGTCCTCGCCGAACACGGCAGTGAACCCGTGGGAAGCATCCAGAGCAAATTCCTGGCTACGTGGAACGTGGATCATGTCACTTCTGACCCCGTGGGAAACGTCCAGAGCGGATCCTGGTCCTCGCAGAGCACGACAGTGAACCCGTGTGAAGAATCCAGAGCGGAGCCTGGTCCTCGCCGAACACGGCAGTGAACCCGTGGGAAGCATCCAGAGCAAAATTCCTGGCTACGTGGAACGCGGATTATTTCACTTCTGACCCCGTGGAAAACGTCCAGAGCAGATCCTGGTCCTTGCAGAGCACGGCAGTGAACCCGTGTGAAGCATCCAGAGCGGAGCCTAGTCCTCGCCGCATACGGCAGTGAACCCGTGGGAAGCATCAAGAGCAAAATTCTTGGTTACGTGAAACGCGGATTATGTCACTTCTGACCCCGTGGAAAACGTCCAGAGCGGAGCCTAGTCCTTGCCGAACACGGCAGTGAACCCGTGGGAAGCATCTAGAGCAAAATTCCTGGTTACGTGGAACACGGATTATGTCATTTCTGACCCCATGGAAAACGTCCAGAGCGGATCCTGGTCCTCGCAGAGTACGGCAATGAACCCGTGTGAAGCATCCAGAGCGGAGCCTGGTCCTTGCCGAACACGGCAGTGAACCCAAGGGAAGCATCCAGAGCAAACATCGGACTGTGGAGTCCTTAAATCCATGGACTATGATGTCCTTAACCTCGACCGTGATGTCTTAAAACTAACAATGGACCGTAATGTCCTTAAACTACTTTTACCTTGGTTCAAGGGTACATCTCTTCACTCCTTTGGTATTTGTCGTTGTAATTCCTCAACGACTTCAAAGAGGTGACGGGTCCTGACAACCACACATTTCACGGACTGTGTGGTCCTTAAACCCATGGACTATAATGTCCTTAACCTCGACCGTGATGTCTTAAAACTAACATTGGACTGTGAGGTCCTTAAACTCATGGACTATGATGTCCTTAACCTCGACCGTGATGTCTTAAAACTAACATCGGACTGTGAGGTCCTTAAACTCATGGACTACGATGTCCTTAACCTCGACCATGATGTCTTAAAACTAACAACGGACTGTAGAGTCTTTAAATCCATGGACTATGATGTCCTTAACCTCGACCGCGATGTCTTTAAACTACGGTATCCTGAAAAACGTCTAGAGCAGAGCCTGGTCCTCGCAGAACGCGGCAATGAACCAGTGGGAAGCATCCAGAGCAACCCCTAACGCCGTGAAATGCGGATAGGGGCAACTTCACCCATCACTTGCGGGTCCTCACGACTCGTAAGGGAGTAAATTCTCTTGTGAGATCCTTACGACTTTCAAGAGAAAACAGGCACTTAGGAATCCTCACGATTCTTAAGGAGAAACCACACCTACGGTATCCTCTCGACCGGTAGGGAGAAAATTCTTTATGAGACCCTCACGGCTCATAAAGTTGAAAAGTCTTAGAAGGCAGACCTTAACCCTGGATCCTAAGCCATCGTTGTCTTGCAGAGAGATCAAGATAGACCATCCGCAGAATACATTCAATAAAAAGCGACACACCATTGAGAAGAAAAATATATCTTTTATTCATGAACCAAAATGGATACAAAGTACAATTCGCGAAAGAACAAAAATATACTCTTATTCAGGAATATGTACAAAAGAAGAAGAAAAAAGATATACAAGTCTTCAGGTCGGCGGGCGATTTAGCAACTTGGTCAGCTCATCCCTCTTTCGCTGGGCCGCGCCCTCGTGATTTAGTATCGCCAGAAGACGGGCCTCCGCCTGAGCCTGCTGGGCCTGATATGAGGCAAGCCGGTCTTCGAGCTCTTTCTCGGTAGCTTTGTGAGCCTCGACCCTTTCGCGAGTAAACACGGCGGCCTTGTCGATAGCCACCACCTCCTTGATGGCCTCATGAAGCACTCGCCAGAGTTCATACGCTTTGTTGGTCTTGGCTGTAAGGTTGGCTTGGAGCTCATTCAGCGCTTTCGAAGCTAGCTCCCCCTCCGAGAATTTGCGGCCGAGCTTCTTCTCGCACGACACCATGTTCGCCGCGCACCGCTCAATCAGACCCTGCAAGCCCGCTTTCGCAGCCACAGCCTCCGAAGAAAGGCGGGTACACTCGAGCACGTGCAAACAAGCCTCCACCTGCTGGCAAAACTCAACCCAGACTCGCATCACTGCCTCGCTATGATAGGTGGCAAGAAAGGGAAGAGAGCCGTTAGGTTTAGCAGTAAACGCCTCGGCCGTGATTACACTGCCCGCACAAAGCTCCTCGATCAGGGATGACAGGGAGTCAAGGCTTAATTTTGCCAGACGATCTGAGGCTCGCAAAGCATAAGGACCGGGCGGCATGGCGATGCGCGACTCCAGCACTGTAAGAACTGGCAGGGCTGTTCAGATTTATAAAAGATCAGTGAAACTTTTAGGCAAAAGAACAGGTGGGATAACATTAAGATTTCACTTACCCACAGTCATGCAAGAAGGAGCTGAAGGTTCCCCTGGCCCTTCGAGGACCTCAACCTCGTCGTCGGCCTCCAGAATTGTAAAAAACATCAATGTCATTTTGTAAAATAACAACAATGTTATGAAAAGATGATGAACAATACTAACCTTGCCCAGACGAGAGGACGATGCATTGAGGAGATATCGCCTACGGAGCGGCCATCTCCAGCAGACGCTGAAAGGATTGCCGGGGAAACAGATCGGCAATAGAGGCCGCCAATCCGCGCAGTTCTGAAAAGATAAAAGAGTTCAGATAACGGAAAGATTACTAGTTTAAAATGTGGAAGGTTACCTTCGACGCTCCTCCCATTTTGAGTTGGAGGGATAACAGCTTCAACGGCCTCCGCCGCAACCTCGGGCACAATATCAGGGGCACGGGCTGGTGTAACGGTCTCTGAGGAAGGAGCAGCGGCAGCTACTGCAGGCTCTAACGAAGGGAGGATGGTCTCGACTATCTCCATCCCAGCTTCTGGGCTGCCCTCAAGAAGGTCCGTTGGGACGGCGACCACCAAGGGTGCCTCTCCCGAAGGAGCGAGTGCTTCGGGAGCAAGAACTACCACAGGAGGCTCTATCGCGAGAGGGACAGTGTCGTCAACCCCCTCCACATCGAGCAATGTTTCATTAGGGGTATCAACAGGCTCTACCGTCAGTAAGCCCGTAGGAACCTCCCCTATCGCCGAAGTCTCTGCACAATTCACACAAGAATAAGAATACATATATACAAGTGCAAGCAATATGAAGTATTACAAAGAAATACAGGAACATACCAATGCGTAAGGAAGCTTTCAATATGGCTTGTTCAAGCCGATGCTCCTTCTCGAGGAGGTGTGCTCGCCGAGGTTCAAGAGTGGACTCGTGGCCGCCAGTCCACAATGAAAGCACATCAGCAGCGTCCTCCGAAGCAGCCTGTTTAAGGGCCCTTTCGCCCCATTCCTCCAAAGGGCCGATAAATCGCCGCCGGATCCATGAAGGGTCTTCATAAAAGATTACGGCGGGATAGGGCTTCTTCGGAATCCTTACGTTCTGAGACTCGTCTTTAGAACGTCTTATAGCCTCAGCCAATTGTGCAGCTTTCTCGGCAGTTGAACTTGGAAAAAGCAGGCCAACATCCGACTCTTGCATGGCCAAGGGCTCGTCCGGAAGACTGGGCTCAGACTCTACTAAAGAATCGAGCAAGTTGGTAGCCACTTTCCTCCGCCGCTTGGATCCAGAGCCGACCGCCGAGGACGATCGTTTCCTCCCCTGTGGAGCCTTGGCACGACGCCGACCCACCTCACCTTCAACACCCTCATTCCTATCACCCTCGTTTGGCGCTGCGACCGAGGATGACACAGCCATTGTTGACGCCATGGATGGTGGTACTGCTACCGGAGCCCGATTAGCCCGCGACCGAGTACCCAATGGCATTCCAACTGTGGGGGTGAGGTCCACCTCTGACTCTCCCGGAATGAGCGCAACACTGGTATCCCTCAGGGGAAAGCGGACCGGTGCGCGCGGTCGTGGCGGAACTCCCGTGGCCTGAGCCGGAGCAGGGGTACCATATCCAAGGAGCACCCTCTTCTCCTCAGCAATAATCGGGCTGACCCGATGAAGGTACCAGCCTGTAAAGGACCCCACGCATCGGGGAATATCGTCAGCTTCAGGGATCATGAAGTAAGAACCAGTGTTCAGCCTCACGAAGTGATGAGCAGCATCACGAACAGCTTCGGGTGAAGGGACCGGCGCAACTGTGAAAGCCTCAAAGGGAACACCCTGATCATATCCAAGCTGTCGGGTGAAGCGATGCGGATTGTACCGCATAAAAAAAGCCGCACTGTTCTGACGGAATACCAGATAACCTGGTCTGATCGTGTACAAGTGCGTGGCCTCCCGGGGCTTCAGAGAAGGCACCTCACCTTTTGACTAGTCGTGGAGTTGTTGAATCAGACCTGAAGGAGCAGATAGAACCCGATCGATAAATACCAGTCCGCCCGCGCTAGCATAGGGAGCAATCAACACGCGAATAGCCCCGAACTGAGTCGGATCGGGAGCAGAAGCGTCCACCAGCCGCATGAGTCGCGGAAAAGTGTAGGCATCATAAAATGCGGGTCTCTGATGCGCAGCAAAAGCCCCTAACACGTGCATCTCAATCCAAATGTGAAGTAATGAAGGGAGAAGTTTACTACATCCACACCGGGAGTTGAGGTATTGGCCGCGGCGCCTAATCCATGATAGAGATGCGCTAGCGCCGGGATGCCTACGGCCAACCGTGTCCCCTCAGCGATACGATGAGCCGGATAGATAACCGAAACTCTCATGAAGCGGCGATGCATGGGGGTGACGAACCAGCTAAGCCAGACACTGATAAAGCCCACAAAGAATGTCTCCTCGTCCATGCCGGGAGCTGCAATCGATTCGAAAGATACCGGCGACATGATAGGAATATAATACTGCGGTAAATCCGATTCCTTAGTCGGCCGCATGTTCAAACCAAACCCAAAGGGGTCGTTGATGCTTGCAAACTTGGGAGCCGTCTTCGATAGGATATCCTCGCGAAGGAAGCAAGCGATGAAGCTCTTAAAGGTGACGCCCTGTTCCTCCGATTCTGTGAACAGTTTGTCAAAGATTCCCAACGCCTTGATCAAACTAGGGCGCTTGTGGCGGATGGCATTCTCAGCGGACAGGCCGTCGAGCATCGCGGGCTCAGCTTCAAAGACATACTCGTCGTGAGGTAGCAGCTCTTCATAAAGTGTCCCCCTGATCGGCAGCCCCGAGATCTCATGGAATTCTTCCAGTGAAATCGAAACTTCGCGGTCCCCTAGGAGGAAAGTGTTGGTGGGGAGATTCCACTGGTTCAGGAAGGCCTTAACCCATCAGATGTGAGGAGACGGATAGTGGAAGAGGGACGCATAGATCGCCTGATAAAGCCCAACCTTCTGCAGTCGCGCGCGGTGGGCGGATAGGTTGTAGCGAGCCCAAAGAAGGTAGCCCGTGGGGTGTCGAGGGGTGAGCCCTATTTTATAGACCTGACCCCACGGTTGGGCCTCGCCCTGGAAAATACGGCGTCCGAGTATATCTATGGCCGGGATAGGATGATTCGGGATGCCCGTCGTCGAAGGTTCAAGCCGTCCCATCAGAGTCCAATTAGGCATCTCTACAGCAAAGACTGGCCCTGGAGGATCCATCGGCAGGAACGGAAAGGTGGGCTCCGTCGGTACTTCGCAGAGAAAACTCCGGCGACCCCGGATGATGTGACTGTACCAGGTCCTCTACAGAAGCAAATTGGTGTGACTCGGGTCGTGAGCCCTGATCATTGTCATCAACTCCTCGTCAGATGGCGATTGGGGAAAAGCGGCTTCCGAGCGGGTGAAAGGGAAATACGGAACAGACGTCATCGTACCTGAAATAAAATAAGAGGAAACTGTTAAAGCAATGCCAAAAGTGTGTGTGTGTGTGTGTGTGTGTGTATGTATAAAAAGACAGTGACAGAAGACTCATTTTATGGGACCATTGGTTACAAAACACATGGGTCCCACAAAATCAAGATGGCGGCTGGCAAAGTAATTATAATGAGACAAAAGAAAGATTCTCATTAAATAGACAGTAGATTTCAAATGACCCTACACATTCCCCTAAAGAGAAATCCATCTTGGACTCTGTGAAAAATCAAACAGAATCAAGGGAATTAAATTCCTGGGAAGCAATATTGCAAACTTCATCTTCTTGGTTGTGAAGAAGACAACTCAGGGCAAGAGAACCCAAGGAGTTCTGTGGGAAGAACTGAGTCCTTCATAGGAATTAAATTCCTTTTGAAAAAAGGGAATTAAATACGCAGAGACTTTTTTTTCAGAGCCAAAAGTTTTTTTTTTAGATGGAATTAAATTCCATGGAAAAAGGGCAAAACATCATCATTGACCCCTGAAGGCCAGAGAAACCTTAGCAAGATCTATTGTTTAAGGATTGAAGGATTTTCTTTTTAAAGAACTTTAAAAAAATGGGTTCTTGTTTAAGGGAAAAACCCTTGATCTGGATTTAAAATCCCATGGCGATTTCTGTGAAAGTTCTTCGTTCGTTCAAGATCATTACCTGAAGAAAAGGGAATCTTTTTAACAGAGTTAAACTCTGGAAATTTTCGAAGCAGAGAACTAAGCTCTGAGAAACGAGAATTAAATTCTCAAAAGAAAAGTTCGCAAGGAAGAAAATAAGCAAGAGTGGAGGCGCTTCTGAAGAGACCCTGCATTTATAGAATGTGATGGAAACGCATCATCTTCCCGATTCCCTAGATGGATCCAACGGTCACAAAAGTGACAGCGTTGCACTCACGTGCAGACACGTGAGAGCAACGCTGTGGGGGCATTTGTTTCCTGATTAGAAAATCAGGAATTACCTCAATGAGGTATCACGTGTTCACACGTGACCAATGGTCACGTGATGACACGTGATGGTTAAAATCTCACTAAACAGAAACGGAAAACAAAGGCTGAAAGATGACCCAATTCAGGGTCACGTGTTCACACGTGACCAATGGTCACGTGCCAGCACGTGACAGGCTTTGAAAGCCTCACAGTTTAATAGAATTTAATTCTAAAAATCAGAAAATACCTCAACGAGGTATCACGTGCTCCACGTGATCAATGGTCATGAATTGACACGTGATGGTTAAAACGGCAACATAAACAAGCGGCTGTTAAAGGGCTCAATTGGGGGTCACGTGCTCACACGTGACCAAGGGTCACGTGCCAGCACGTGACAGGCTTTGAAAGCTTTACAGCTTAAAAGAATTTAATTCTAAAAATTAGGAAATACCTCAACGAGGGTCACGTGCTCACACGTGACCAAGGGTCACATTTTCACACGTGACCAAGGGTCACGTGCCAGCACGTGACAGGCTTCGAAAACCTTACAGTTTAATAGAATTAAAATTCTGAATTTCTCTAAAAATTTTCCAAATGGGAAAGGATTAAGGAGAACCGTTGGATTAAAAATCCATGGGTGATTAAATATCACCAATTTATGGAAAAACCTTAGACAAGGAAAGATTTCCCTAAATCTCACCAGAAATAACAAACAGAATATTTTTGGATTGAAAATCCAACGGTGAATAAAATTCACTTAATGATCTAAAGGCTCATATTAATTATGAAAACAAACAAAATCTTTCAATGAAAGATTTGCTAAACAAATTGATTCTTTTCCTTCTCCTATAAATAGGAGCCAAGAGAAGAGAAGAAGAAAAGGGGGGAGAAAGAGTATTTGGATATAGAGTTTTGGAATCTTGAAATTTCAGAAAGAAAAGAGAGGAGAATTTAATTCTCAACAAAGAAAAACCCTAGGTGAGAAAAGAAAGGGGATCAAAACTCCAAACAGAGAATTTAATTCTCAAATCTAAGAGTTTAACTCTTCTGCACAAAAGAACTTAGTTCTTCCTCTGGTTGAAGATCTGCACAGAGCACATCTCCCCATAAGTTGAGAATTTAATTCTCATCGGGTTGAGATCCTGCCATGCAGATCCAAAACTTAGAGGGGGAATTGAGTTTAGAGAATTTAATTCTCCCAAAACAAAACTAGGGTTTAACCCTATATGAGAATTTAATTCTCCTAGAATTACAGGAATTTAATTCCTTCAAGATGGACAGAACTAGGGTTTAACCCTAATTGAGAATTTAATTCTCTCAAATTCACAGGAATTTAATTCCTCTTAAAAAACGAAATTAGGGTTTCACCCTATATAAGAATTTAATTCTTTCATAATAGGAATTTAATTCCTCCAAATCATGATCAGGGTTTAACCCTACAGAGAATTTAATTCTCAAAATAAAATAAAGAGATCTCTGTGCATGAAAAGGACTAAGGTCACGTGTCCTCACGTGACCCCTGAAAAGATCCCCAAAAATAAGAAGGAAAAAGTTCTGAGGCAATGCCTCACGTGCTCCCACGTGACCTCCAAAACACAGAAAGAGAAAGCAAAGGAAATTTAAGCTTTGGGCGCTCTCACGTGTTATCACGTGACCCCTCAGCAAATGCTTTAACAATTGGTGCACAGATCTCCATCACGTACCAACATGTGATCTTCGAAAATAAAAAAAAGTGTTTAACACCTAATCGCAGAACGAAGTAAAGGGATCTGGTCCCACCTCTGGGCGCCCTCACATGTCCCCACGTGACTCCTTTTTCTTTAGGTGTTTAACACTAATTCGAGAACTTTACTTTTAGTGTTTAACACTAACTTGAGAACCCCATTTCCAGTGTTTAACACTGATTATCTGTTAGTGTTTAACATTAATTTGATGGATATATTTCCTGTATTTAACACCACTTTCTCTAGTGTTTAACACTATTTTTTAACCAAATTGGTTAATCTTTTAGAGGCAAAGCCTCCCATTCAAAATTGAGTAAAAGTCAGAGTTATAATGTTCACTGCTCAATCAAAGAAAGATAAAAATGTTACCAAAGCCCTCAAACTCTCGTTTAGTATTGCTAAATAATGTGGGCTTGAGCCCAGACAAATTTCCAATGGTCCAACAAAGGGCCAACACTTCAGGTCTAATTGGACTTAGCCCAAACTGGCCATAAGCCTTCAATTCAGATTTAACTGAGCCAATGTGCTCATAATCTAATAATTTGAGCTTAGTTCCAAATTGGACTACAGATCCCCAATCCACCTTGGTTCAAGGGTACATCTCTTCACTCCTTTGATATTTGTCGTTGTAATCCTTCAACGTCTTCAGAGAGGTGACGGGTCCCGATAACCACACACATTCACAGACTATGACGTCTCTAAACTGGACTGTAGGGTCCTTAAACCTATGGACTATGATGTCCTTAATCTCGACCGTGATGCCTTTAAACTAACATTGGACTTTGGGGTCCTTAAACCCATGGACTATGATGTCCTTAACCTCGACCGTGATGTTTTTAAACTAACATTGGACTGTGGGGTCATTAAACCCATGGACTATGATGTCCTTAATCTCGACCGTGATGTCTTTAAATTAACATTGGACTGTAGGGTCCTTAAGCCCATGGACTATGATGTCCTTAACCTTGACTGTGAGGTCTTTAAACTCATGGACTATGATGTCCTTAACCTCGACCGTGATGTCTTAAAACTAACATTGGACTGTGGGGTCCTTAAATCCACGGACTATAATGTCCTTAACCTTGACTGTGAGGTCTTTAAACTCACGGACTATGATTTCCTTAACCTTGACCGTGATGTCTTTAAACTAACATTGGACCACCATGTCCTTAAACTGGTAATCGACCGAAATGTCCGTAAACTAAACAATAGAGCCCAATTGCTCTCTTGTCGGATCAAAACGATCCCGTTAAGTTGATCTTAGTCCAAAATTAGACTAACGTATCCTTAACAAACGTTTAAGTTGATCTTAGTCTCAAATGAGGCTAACGTATCCTTAAACCCAAACCCCCCAAACCCAAATCTAAGAAAGATACAGATTTGGACTAGTCCACGCCCTACGGGAGACAACATAACTTAGTCTCCGTATACAATCCACGGGAAACCACAAACAAAACGAGCACACACGACATGAAGTGACCATCTGGAGAAGGAGAAAGTGGTTACCGCGATGCGGTAGCGTAATTAACTGCAGGGGCTTGCGCCTGCAGGGAAGAGCGTCCCCACAATCAAAAACCCCTCAAACGAGAGGGAATCTGACGAAGTCTACTACATCGGCCGCATCCGTTTAAACCTTCGATACACGATGCCATAAATCAACTTGGCATCTTCGGAGAGGTGGACGGATAGCACCAATTAGCATCTGCCCCGAAATTCAGGCAAGACGTAAGTCGCGTCTCCGCCGCGTCTTTCGGAGGGGAACACATGCTCCATAATCTCGAAAGGCCCCACAAATCGAGGACTAAGCCTGCCTCGACTCCCAAAATGAATCACTCCTCTAATCGGTGATATCTTCAAGAACACCAGATCACCAACAGCGAACTCTAGAGATCTTCTCGATATATCGGCCCAACTCTTCTGCCGATCTTATGCTGCCTTCATATGACTTCGGATAGTATTAACTTTCTCAACTGTTTGCACGATCAAATCCGGTCCCAACAATTTTCGTTCTCCAATATCATCCCAACAAACGGGTGAGCAACACTTACGACCATACAACGCTTCGAATGGAGCCATCTGAATAGTCGCCTGAAAGCTGTTATTGTAAGAATACTCCACCAAGTGTAGATGATCCTCCCATGAACCCTTGAGGTCCAACATGCAAGCTCTCAACATATCTTCAAGAGTTTGGATCGTTCTTTCCGTCTGGCCATCTGTTTGAGGATGATAAACAGTGCTAACCTTCAATCGCGTCCCCAAACTTTCCTGTAAACTCTTCCCGACGTGCGATAAGAATCGGGTATCATGATCGGAAACGATGCTTACAGGTACTCCATGCAATCTCACAATCTCCTGCATGTACCGCTTTGCCAACGCTTCCGTTGACTGACCAACTCAAAACGGTATGAAATGAGCTTCCTCATATTAAGCTCTTTCTGTGTGAACACGTACTTCAGGCTTTTGTGATCGGTGAATACTTCGACCCTTTCGCCCAGTAAGTAGTGTCTCCAAATCTTTAAAGCGAAAATCACTGCTGCAAGCTCCAAATCATGAGTTGGGTAATTCTTCTCATGGATCTTCAATTGTCTCGATGCATAGGCTATAACTTTCCCATGCTGCATCAAAACGCATCCCAAACCTTTCCCAGATGCGTTGCTGTGAATCACCAATTCTCCAGAATAGTTTGGTACAGTCAAAATAGGCGCGGTTGTCAATCTTTGCTTCAACGCCTCAAAAAATGACGCACATTTATCCGTCCATACGAACGGTACTTCTTTACACGTAAGCTTGGTCAAAGGCTCAGCCAAGCGAGCAAAATTCTCCATGAACCTTCTGTAATAGCCTGCAAGTCCCAGAAAACTTCTGATCTTCGCTACATTCTTCGGAATCGGCCAATCTTGAACTGCTGCAATCTTCTCGGGATCAACGGCAATTCCTGCTCCGGATACGATATGCCCCAAAAACTTCACTTCTTCAAGCCAAAACTCGCACTTGCTCATCTTCGCATATAATCTTTCTTGCCTCAATGTCTGCAGTGCGATCTTTAAGTGTTATGCATGCTCTTCTAGGCTCTTCGAGTAGACCAGAATATCATCAATGAACACCACTATAAACTGGTCCAAGAACGGTGAAAAGATTCGGTTCATCAAGTCCATAAATATCGTCGGTGCATTCGTGACTCCGAATGGCATCACTAAATACTCGTAATATCCATATCGAGTTCGGAACACAGTCTTGCAAATATCTTCTGATTTAACTCGAACTTGATGATATCCGGATCGCAAATCCAGCTTCGAGAATACCTCGCGCCACTGAGTTGCTCAAATAATTCTTCAATGCGAGAGATCGGGTACTTGTTCTTAATAGTTACCTGGTTTAATTCTCGATAATCGATGCACATCGTCCTTGTGCCATCTTTCTTCTTGACTAGAAGAACTGGAGCTCCTCAAGGTGAATTGTTGCTGCGAACCCAACCCTTCTCAAGCAATTTGGTAACCTGCTTCTTTACTTCTTCCAACTCCACCGGTGCCATTGGATAGTATGCCTTTGAGATTGACGTTGCACCAGGAACAAGATCGATCACGAACTCCACATCTCATTTTGGCGGTAAACCCGAGATGTCCTCGAAAACGTCCATAAACTCTCGAACTACAGCTGGCGCTTCCTCCTTATCAATTTCCATTGACAAAAGAACATTTCTTATCGGCCTAGCCCTAAACTCGACTGGCCCGACAGAACTGCTTCCTCCAGCAAAAACAAACTCCGGATGTCCGGGAATCTGGAAAATCACATTCTTTGCTCTACAATCTATGTGAGCGTGGAAAGTGCCGAGAAAATCCATTCCCAAAACAACATCATAACTGCCGGTATCGATTACCAAGAAATCTGCAAAACATGAACTGGTAAGCAATGAAACTGAAAGAACCAAGGTAATAAAACGACCATGGAATAAGGAAATGAATCAAGACCAGGACTCCAAGTTACTTAAATAGAGTACCGTATTGTAACCATGCTGTAGTTCATAGTTACAATCACATAATTCCGTTCAAGTCGCTCAAATCCTAGTATCAGAATCAAAGGAACAAGGAGAAGCAATAGGGAACCAAAATGTTTCAAGCCGAGATGCAAAGTTGTTTGCATATCGTCAAGACAAGGGTCAAGAGAAAGATAAGATTCAAGAATCAGGATAACAATGTGGCAGGACATGTTACTAAATACGGATTTTTCGATTCGTGTATTGGGTCCAATACCCAACTACAAAAGAATCAAACCCGATTAACCTAAATCCTATGGCTCTGATACCAAACAAACCCTGTCACGCCCCGCTTCCCAGAGTGCGCAGAGATCGGCACGTGACAGAGCCAACCATGCTACCTGTGGCTAGGAAAAATCCCTCCACGGTCACATTACGGCTGTCTAGAGATATCAAGAACAGTAAAAAAACAACTATCTAATACATGTCCATGAGCCAGAATAACGAGTCAAGAAATAAATATGCGGAAGCAATAAAATCCAATAAACAAAAACCATTTGGAATGTAAGTCCCAAATATGGGCTCACATCAAGAAATGAAAATGCTGGAAGAAAACTAAACTAAAAATACTAACAGGATCCTCACTGTTCGGCCTGTCTGCTGAAGTACTCCTGATCGGCCTGCGACAAAGGTAGAGGATCTGGGCCATGCAAAACCCAGACGTCATTACGTCATAATATCAACAATAATAAATCAGGAGGTAACAAGACATGCAAGCACGAGTATGAACAGTAATAAAAGTATAACAGTAACACGAATAAGGAACAATAAAGAGTATAAGCACATGTGACGTGCGGTGAGTAATCTGAACTAAACTACTGGGTTAACTACTCTCAAGTCCTTGAAATCAATTTAATGAATCGTCTATGTAACTCAATAGTATCCCGTGCATGCCCGGGACCACGGTTAAGACTTTCGGGCTAAATCCGAGACGTGCCGCTAGGCAGTAAACAGGTAACATGTACAGACGAATGATGTCAGCGGCATCATCCCGGGGCTGGCCTAGCCCGTAAAACTGATCAGTATAAGTATCAAACTGTTGAGTTACAAGTCAGGTTTCATCATTGATTTCCCCTTACCCCCAAGTTATGTATTCAAGTCAGGTATTGATAAATCTGGAGCTAATGCCAACACAGGATCAAGCAGGTACAGGTTTGTCTATACAGACAACAGGATATGTCCATCGGGACAACATGTCAGGATTGTCGGTATTAGGAACAGGATCATGTATCAAGTCAAGCAGTGGTGTAACATGTCATGTCAGGGGGTGCACAGTGTATCAAAAGGGTGCTTATAACAAACTGTAGGAAGTACGGATGCACGATAAAAACATGGATGCACAGATATTTATCAGGGGTTACATCATGACTATGTAGGATGCACATTATCAAGTATGGGAAACTAATGTAATAATAATATGAGTTAATGTAATATGGCATGCAACTAGGTATGCAGAATTAATAGTATGAATACACAATAAAACATGGATGCATAAATAATTATCAGGGGTTGCAACTATAGTTTCATTACTATGTATGATGCGCATTATCTAGCATGGAGTGTTAATGTAGCAATAATATGAAATAAAGTGACATGGCAAGCAACTAGATATACAATTAATGGTATAGATGCACAAATATCGATCAGGGGTTATATTTACAGCTCCGAGACTAAGTGGGATGCACATTATTAAGCATGGGGTGTTACTACAACAATAACATGAATTAATATGATCTGTTGACGCAGCTATATATATTTTAAATGATATGGATGC
The DNA here is from genome assembly GCA_030015575.1 of Agapanthus africanus. Classification (NCBI taxonomy): domain Eukaryota; kingdom Viridiplantae; phylum Streptophyta; class Magnoliopsida; order Asparagales; family Amaryllidaceae; genus Agapanthus; species Agapanthus africanus. The sequence goes on along the minus strand of JASDDO010000024.1, from coordinate 885,803,528 downwards.
ACACGGGTATCTGAAAACAGTAAAACTTTAATATAGATGTATAATGCAATCAACAGGTAATATTTGTATTCATATGGATGAAAGATAAATATTATAGCATGTAGCAAGATAAACTTGCCTGAACAGATCACACGACGGGTGCGTACGGTACGTCCAACGTTGGGTAATCGTCGCAACGCATACACGGTACGCAGGACGGGTCCAGGCAAGGCAAGATGGTAGTCACGCAGGCAAAGGACGTTCACTGGATCGCCTGGATCGGCAGCGACGAGCACGGCTCTGGCGGGTGATCACCGGAAAAAGAACCGAGATCAAGAAAGAAAGAAGAAAGAAGAAGAAGAAAGAGGGTGCTCGGGGTTGGTTTCTGGTGTGGTGCTAGGGTTAGGGAGAGGGCGAGAAGGTGGTTGCGAAGGTGTGAGGTCGTCGGGGTTAGCGGAGCTCCGGCGATGGGTATGTAGGTTGTTTCCCCAATCAGAGCAAAGCTCTATTGAAATTCAAAATTCAAATTTTGAAGCAACGCTTCAAATCTCGGGCGCAACGCAAAAGATACGTCAGCACAGCGTCCAAGAAGGCGAGCCCAATCAGAGTAAAGCTCTATTTTAAGCAAAATTAAAGGAAGCAACGCTTCAGTTGCGCAAGCACGACACGTGTCAGCGCAGATGCGCTAGCGCAGTTGCGCTGCGCTTTACGCTGCGCGACACGTGTCAGCGCAGATGCGCTAGCGCAGTTGCGCTGCGCTGTGCGCTGCGCGACACGCGCTGGGGCATTTGCGCCAAACAGAATTAAGATTTTTAAAGAAATCTTTCTGTTCTTGTTAAAACAAGAAGATTTTCTTCTGTAAAACAGAAGCCCTTGGATCAAAGATCCAACGGTGGGGAAAATTCCCCAAATCACTCAGAGAAAGATCTCTTTAACAAATTTAACTAATTTATGAGCACTATAAAAAGGACCCTAGACCTCAATTCAAAGGCATCAACATTTTGTGAGAAATTTAACAGAGAGAGCTCTGAAGAATTGGAGAGAAATCCTCAAGAACAAAAAAGGTAACAAGCCTTTAGAAAAGAGAAAATTCTCTTATGAACAGATCATGGATCTAAAAACAAAATCAATGATCTTCAATAAAAAACAAATAAAAACAGTGCTTTGCACTTTTCATGAACCTTTGGTTCTCTGAGATAAGAAAAACTAGAGAAACTTGTTTTCTTTGATCTAAATTAGATCAAGAAAGCAAACAGTGCTTTGCACTTCTTTTATGAACCTTTGGTTCTTGAATCTAAAAGATTCTCAAATTTAGAGTACCTTGCACTTGCAAACTGCGCTGTTGCGCTCTTGGGAGAGCGCCACGTGTCAGCGTCTGAACCATTTGCGCTATGCGCTTTTGAAATGGAGCTTTGTTCTCTGAAATTGGCGCAACTCACCAGACCGCGCCACGTGTCAGCAGCGCAAGCGCAGCGCACTAGCGCAGCGCACTGCGCTTGCATGACACGTGTCGTCACCACAAGCGCTTGCGCTCTTTGATTGGCGCAAAGCGCCTGAAATGCAATGCATTATTTAAAAAATGGGCCAAGCCCAAGTCAAAAAGACCTAACAGGCCAAGTTAAATTGCAAAGCAATAAAGGGCAGAGCCCCAGTAAAATTGATGTTGCGCATCATTTATAAATGGGCAGAGCCCAAAACAAATTGATGCTCTGCATCCTTTATGGGTAGAACCCAAATAAAAATAAAATGCAATGCAAAAGCAGATAAAATGCTGAACATCTTCAATTTGACTTAGCCCAATCGTGACCGTAAGTCCTCAAATTAAATTGACTGAATCAATTTACAACCGGTTCGAGGGTACATCTCCGAACTCCTCTGACACCTATCGTTGTAATTCCTCAACGACGTAGGTGACGAGTCCCAACGACCACTCATCAATGTCGGACCGAAACGTCCCTAAACTAATATCGGACCGAAACGTCCCTAAACTAATATTGGACCACTACGTCCTTAAACTGGCAATGGACCACCACGTCTTTAAACTGGCGATGGACCATCACGTCCCTAAACTGGCAATGGACCCCCATGTCCCTAAACTGGAACATAGATCACTACGTCACTAAACTGGAACAATAGAGCCTCCAAATGCTCTTTTCTCGGATCTAAATGATCCCGTTTAAGTTGATCTTAGCCCCAAACACGGCTAACGCATCCTTAAAATATTCAAATGGACTATAAAACTCCAAATCGACTTTGGTTTAAGGGTACATCTCCGAACTCCTCTAACACCTATCGTTGTAATCCTTCAACAACGTCAGAGAGGTGACGAGTCCCGACGGCCATATATTAAATGGATCACCATGTTAAGTTGATCTTAGTCTAAAACAGGACTAACGTATCCTTAACGGATGTTTAAGTTGATCTTAGCCTCAAAATGGTTAACGTATCCTTAAACTAAAAACACCAAACCCAAATCTAAGTAAATAAGGATTTGGACTAATCCACGTCCTACGGGCGACGGCATTACTCAGTCTCCGTATACAATCCACTGGCAACCACAAACAAAACAAACACCCACGACACGAAGTGAAATTCTGGAGAAGGAGAAAGTTGTTACCGCGATGCGGTAGCGTAATTAACTGCAAGGGCTTGCGCCTGCAGGGAAAAGCGTCCCCACGATCAAAAAACCCCTCGAGCGAGGGGGAATCTGATGAAGTCTGCTACATCGGCCGCATCCGTATAAACCTCCGATACACGGTGTCATAAATCAACTTGGCATCTTCGGAGAGGTGGACGGATAAAACCATATAGCATTTGCCCCGAATCTCAGGCAAGACGTCCTCACGTCTCGGCCGCCGTTCGGAGGGGAACAGATTCTGGCACGCCCGGTGGGACCTTTTCCTCTTTCCACTCCACACTTCGTGTGTCGTCTTCGCAAACCAATCGCGGTTTGTTAACGGTTGCCTTTGTATTTCAAGTTTACTAAGATTTGGTCTTTTGCTTGGTGCAGAAGAGAAGTCAAGCATCGACGGCCTCAACTTGTTCGAAGTGCTCCAACTGCAGCTGCAGCTCGCGTCCGGCCTCAACTGGGGGCATAACCTACGGGCCCCAAGCGGCCTCTTTGTTCACCATGCCCGTGGAGCAGATTACTCAAGCCACCACGGGGCTGTTTTTCGGAACTATGCTTCCGCCAACAAGCTTCAGCACCCCCGTGCCCGTACAAGAAGCTCCTAAGAAGTCGATCTTCGATCGACTTTCAGTTACTGCGGCCCCTCTCAACGGGTCGCCCAACACCGGTGCCTCGGTCTTCTCCAGACTGGTCCAAAACTCCTGTGAGCCCACGATGAAGCTTGCAGTCCCGGAAAGGGTTATTCCAAAAGGAGTACCCAAACCTGCTCTTGAAGTCGTCAAGGCGGCTTCTCCTGCTAAGAGATCGGTCTTTACAAGATTGACCGTCCCAACTCCCACTCCTACTCTTGCTGCTCAAAAGACATCAGTCTTCAATAGGCTGACACCGGCAACCACCCCACACCCGAACAGGGGGCAAGAAGAAGCTGTTTCTGTCTCTGAGCCAATACCGATGACGCCATTGGCGCCGGGTAAGGAAGACTGGGGGCAACTCCCCTTCTGGGATAACTCCACCGGCTCCAACGGCGGAAGTCAATGCTGCTGTTCCAACCGGGAACAGCTTTGAGTTGCTGAATATGGTATGCAGGAACTCACCAACTGCGGTGCTCAGGAGATCTCCTCCACCGGTAGAGACTGCCGTGGAAACAGAAAAGCCGGAGCAGCCTCCTCAATCGCTGTCCTCCAGGATCTACAAGACATGGCGACGAGTCCGAGAATCTGTCATTGATCCTAATTTCTCTCGCCAGCACAAGAAGTCAAAAGGTCGGCAGAAAGAAAATCCCCTGGTCAAGCAACGAAAGGCGACGACCGCTTGGGTGCCCAAAGCAACGGCCCCCTCAACTTCTACGGCCCATAAAAGAAGAAGGCCGGAGAAAGTGCCGACGCCGATGATGAATATCAAAGGTGGTGAACCCAAACGCCCTAAGTCAGGGGGCATTGTAATTCATACAGTCTACGTGGCGTCTGGTAAGGAGGGCAGTCGCATATCTACGGGTCATCGACCACTACGCGATCCGTGACCAAAGCGCAGGAGCAGCAGCAGAAGCTCCAAGAGATGATGAACGCTATGGCCGCACTTACTGGGCCAAAAGAAAACCCTAAAACGTCCTCGGATGAATGCCAGGAGAAAGAAACCGACGCCGAATTCCTTCATCGAATATTGGAAAAGAAGGACAAAGAGGCTGCTGAACAAGCAGCCAACATACAGCGTATGGGCCTCCTGTTCCAAGACATGGTAGGGATGATGATCCAACAAGATCCTCCGGCCGAAGATCCCCCGATCATCCTTGAAGACGATAAGGGAGAGACGTCGAATCCTCCGCCAACTCTGTCAGCAGCTAAAGAAGAGACAATCTCTAAAGCTGACTTGGACGAGTACATAGCCCAGCAAATACGGGTTCATCATGCGACTGAAGCAGCTGGCCAGGTCGTAAGAACAGGGCGTCCATATCCAAGTTGGTACGACCAAATCAAGTACCCGCCCGGTTACACAATTCCCAAGTTCCACGTCTACAAAGGGACGGGCAATCCTCACCAGCATGTTGCCCAGTTCAGGGCACTCTGCGGCAACACCGGCGGTGATGACAAGCTTTTGCTTCGTCAGTTTGTTGGAAGTTGATCAGATATGGCGTTCGAGTGGTACTCTGAGCTCCCGAATGACTCTATCAAGACCTTCACGGAGATAGAGCTGTTGTTTACTCAGCGTTTTGCAAGCGCCAGTGAACGCACCCCGATGACGGCACTGATTAACGCCAGGGTAAAGCCAGACAAGACATGGGTCCAATATGCTATACGGTGGTGAAACTTATGGTCGAAGTGCGAGCAGCGCATTGAAGAAGCTCCCGCAGTGGGTATGTTTGTGGGAACCCTTGATCCGCAAGTAACCATCTCGCAATTTATGATGTTTTTCAAGCCGACTACCTTCCAGGCCTTGATTGACAAACTAGCGCAAATGGATCAGATGGGCCATAAACCCCCTCTTCCAAAGCCGGACTCCCGAAATGACAAGGGGAAGGGAAAAGCGATCGTTGTCGCTAATGCTCAACAACAATCGAGCGACTCGAAGCCGTTGTTCGTCAAAATAATACGCGTCCATACGTGGCCCTTGAGGAGAGGCTAGGACGTTCTTACTCCTTTCCCCGAGATAAGACGAGAAGGTTATTCGAGCTGGCATTGCGCAACCGACTCATAAATCTGCCAGATCCAAAACGTCCGTTGCAACCAAGTGATGTCAATGAGCCCAACTACTGTCCTTATCATCGAGTACTGGGCCATCCGATCGAAGATTGCTACGTTTTCAAAAATTGGCTTGAAAACCAATACCGACAGGGCAAATTTGCGTTATCTGACAAATGGAAGGTGAATCCCTCACATCCCCACACATCTAAGAGGACGAATACGCCGGGGGAAACATGCTCCGTCGTCGAAGAAGCTCCTTGGGAGGTTGTATTATCAACCAAGACAAAGAGGATGCTGAACGATCTTCAGACATGCCCAGCGATCAAGTGGAAGAACCCGTTAGAGCCGCAGATCATTGAAAGGATGTTGAAGCCTCGTCCAACTCAAAAGATCGATGGAGGTGGCCCAAGCATTCATAACCAGTCGTCGAAATCTTCAAAGAAGAAGAAAAAGAAGTCAAAGAAGCCCGTGAAGCCTGGCGACAAGCGTACGGACTTGCAAAAACAAATTGACGCGTTGGAGGAATACAACCAGAAGGCACGGACTCCCATTACATTCCAAGAGTTTCTCAACCATGTCTTTCAAGAGGAAGATGAGGGAGATAGCTCGTCAGATGAATCCGAGGAATATGTGGCGAGCTGTCATATGATTTCCCATTCACTCACGAACGATGATGAGACTCCTTGTACTGAAACGCTGGCGGCAGATCCCGAACCAAAAATTCTGGGGCCATCGGATGAAGTAATTGACGCATTCCTCAATGAAGCTCTCTTAAAAAGTAAAGCTGATCGGGAACGCGGGGCGGTCATATTTGAAAGGGCCAAACGCCAGCGACTTGATGAAAGAGCTGAGACGATCCCGCTGGAGCAAAATGCCTCCAACATCGACAAAAGCCAATTCAAGATGAGGAAGAGGTTTGCTAAAGTCGTGTCAATGGGTATGAAGCTATCATCCTCCGAAGGAAAAATTACTGGTGAAATAGAAATGCACCCCTCCTATTGCTTATATCATCAGAAGGTTTCGCAACCCACTCAAGAGTGCAAAGCTTTCGATAAATGGTGGCAAGGATACGTTGCTCATAGACAACGCTCTAAGTGGGAAAAGCGCAAAACTCGTCGGGAACGAAGAAATACGACCGAAGGGCTTAAAAGAACTACTGGCGATTGTTGCATGGTTAACACCGGCAGGTCACAAGTGCCTACTTTCGGGAGCGATTCTGATGAAGAGCTGGAACTTTCCCCTCTCTTTAAAGAGTCCACTTCGGGAAAAGAAGAAGAGCCAAAGGTTTGCAAAAATATTCGGCTGCGGAATCGGACGCTGCCTGAAAAGAATCTCGGACCCTCAAACAAAAAAGATAAAGGGAAAGAAAAGGTCTCTGAGGACATCGCCCTAGATGACCAAGTCATGGAAGAGCTAGCAGCCAAAGACCCGCCGAAGAAAAATAAGGTGGATTACAACGTCTTAACGCATCTGAGGAAACTACCATCGCAGCTCAGCATTCTTGACGCCCTTTTACTATCAAAGGAGGCGAGAGATTCGTTAATTAAGGCACTACAGGACCCGGAGCAGTTCCAAGCTTTCCTGACTGAAGAAAAGATGAAGGATGAACCGGAAGAAGTGCACACGGCCAATGTCACTTTCGGCAATGAAGACCTTCTCCTTGGGACGTGCGAACACAATCGCCCTCTCTACGTCTCGGGATACTGCCATGATATAAAGATAGGCAAAATCCTGATCGATAACGGGTCGTCTGTTAACCTACTCAATGTGCGGGTGTTAAAAGAAATCTGCATGAGCGTACAACACCTTACTCGAGACAAGATCACCATCTCCGGGTTCGACTCCCAATCGTCAAAGACTCTTGGATCTGTGATACTGACGCTACGCTTTGGGCTGCTCGTCACGGACATCAAATTCCACGTCATAGATGCCAAGACATGCTACAACGCTCTGCTCGGCCGACCATGATTACACGAGTACAACATCATCCCTTCTACACAGCATCAGTGTATGAAATATTTTAGGGATGGTCTCGAGTATACCGTGACTGGAGAATTGAATCCGTTTTCCGTGAATGAAGTTCGCAAATATGAAGATGCCAAATACTTCTTGCCGAATTTCGAAGACACGGAAAGTTGTCGCAAGCCGGAGAACAAAACTAACGCTACCATCCCTGTCTTCGGCAGCGACACCGAGGAGGAAGAGGAGATAGTTTGTTCGGGTCCGCCCCAATACAACAAGCCGGGACCATCCGCTCCTACATTGATCTTTGGTAGTGACTCGGAGGATCAGGTCCATGCTGTATTCTCTGCTCGACCTTCAATACGAGCTTCCACTGACAAAGAGCAAGATCTACAAGTCGCTATGGTGCCGCTTAAACATTATAAAGAACTGGATGCACTCGGTACCAACGGTGTAGAGGAGCTGCAGACGTTCTATATCCCTCCCAGGCGAGAAGGCGAGAAGGCAATTCTATTCTACCGCTCTGAAGAAAACAAAGTGGAGAAAGAAATCTGGCACGGGGCAGATTCTACGCTGGACAGGCTTCAACACATCCGTCTACCCAGATACTATACAGAAGGCTTAAAGAGGCTGTTGAAGCGCCAAGGGATACCCTTCAAACAGACCGTTAGGAAGGCCAAATTCTATGACAGGGTCTGGAACGTCCCTGGAACTCAGCATAAGCTGCCAAGTGGGAGGATGGAGACAATCGGGCTCGGATACATTCGCTCCAAGAAACGAGAGCTGCTCCGCGACTGTTACGTCGGGCATGACTTCAATGAAGAAGCAGATGCTCAACGGGAAGATGCTAATCCTGAACCAGTAAAAGTTCCTGATATAAAAGTGCCCAGTCCGTCGTTTGAAGAACAAATGGACAGGCTTATAAGGGAAGCTGGTCAAAAAGTCCGAGATGATCACAACCGCGAAATGGCCATCTATGAGAAAGCCAAAACGCAACGTCTCCTTCAACAGGCCGTCAAAGATGAAAGTGCCGCCCCCTGCCAACCTGTTATAAAAAAGGCTCGACGCAGAGGCAGAAACAAATCGAAAGGCCAAAAAGACACTCAACAGCAACAAAGCGGGGCTAAGAGGCCATGCAAACGGAAGACGAGTGTTATTGATCTATCCCTCATGAAGAAAATGGGTCGAGCGTACTCATTTCCTCGGGACAAGACGAAGAAGATACTTGATCTTACTCTAAAACATCAAATGCTTACACTGCCGGAGTCCAAGAACCCCGAGCAAGCAGGCGAAGCCTCTGACCCAAATTATTGCTCTTACCATCGAGTAATAGGGCATCCTCTCGAAGACTGCTTCACCTTCAAGAATTGGGTCGAAGATCAGTATCAGCTTGGCAAGTTCGCTCTGTCTGACAACTGGAGGGTAGCGCCGCCACAGAAGCATGAACCCAAAGCCGCAAGAACAGAACCAACTCCATATTGGGATTGAAAGCGGATTCGCACTTGTCACATGATCACAATATTAAAAGAAGGGCCCGAGAACATGGACAACCTTCCCTGGTGCTTCGAAAACAGCAATGATGAGGTGATCTCAGAATTTCCCCCAGCTCCGAAAGAGCTGGAGGATGGAATACATACCACTGCAGATAATCTCAAGAAAATTGAGTTGGGGACGGCAGGTGACCCACGGCCGACATTCATCAGCGAGCTGTTATCCGAAGAAAGGGTGGCTGTGCTAAAAGACTTGCTTATGCAGCATAAAGATTGTTTCGCATGGAACTACTCCGAAATGCCGGGATTAGATCCAGAAATTGCTGTGCACAAATTCGCGATATCCCCGGACGTCAAGCCAGTCAAACAGGCACCAAGAAGAATGCGGCTCGAGCTTAAGTTGAGTATCAACGCCGAGGTCAAGAGGCTGATCGACTCTGGTTTCATTCAGGAAGTTCAATACCCTGAATGGATCGCCAACATCGTCCCGGTGATGAAGAAAAATAGGACGGTGCGCATATGCGTGGATTTTCGGGATCTCAATAAAGCCTGCCCAAAGGATGATTTCCCGGTGCCAGTCACCGAACTGATGATAGACAACACGTCCACTCATGAGGTTTTCTCCTTTATGGACGGCTCGTCAGGATATAATCAGATAAAAATGCATCCAGAAGACCAGAAGCACACTGCCTTCAGGACTCCTCTGGGTATATTCTGCTATAAGGTGATGCCCTTCGGTTTAAAGAACGCCGGTGCCACCTATCAAAGGGCCATGACGCAGATCTTTGATGACCTTATACACGAAATCGTCGAATGCTATATCGACGATCTCGTGGTTAAAAGCAAATTATACGAAGAACATCTTGAGCATCTGAAGACCGTATTTCAACGCTTTCGGCAATACAACTTGAAGATGAACCCTCTCAAGTGTGCATTCGGAGTTTCTTCAGGAAAATTCCTGGGATTCATCGTCCGACACCGAGGTATCGAGATAGATCCGTCCAAGATCAAGGCGATCATGGAAATGCCTCCGCCAAGGACTCTTAAGCAGCTGCGATCTCTCCAAGGGAAGCTCGCGTATATACGGCGATTTATAGCCAACCTTTCGGGCAAGTGTCGTCCTTACAGTCACCTGATGAAGAAGGGAACCCCGTTCGTCTGGGATCAAAAATGCCAGGGCGCGCTGGACGAGATTAAACAGTACCTGCAGAACTCGCCAGTGTTGGCTGCTCCGGTTAAAGGAAAGCCTCTCATTCTTTACACAACCGCCCTCGAAGGTTCCTTAGGCGCATTATGGGCGCAAGAGAATGATCAAGGGAAAGAGAGAGCTCTTTATTACTTAAGTCGAGTTCTACTGGGGGCAGAAAGCAACTACTCCCCCATTGAAAAACACTGCCTGGCATTGATCTTCGCGATAACAAAGCTCAGGCACTATGCGTTGGCGCACGAGGTCCGTCTCATTTCAAAAGTAGACCCTCTTAAGTATTTAATGTCAAAGGCCATATTGACGGGTCGACTCGCTAAATGGGCCCTGCTCTTGATGGAGTTCTCGATAACGTATCAACCTCTCAAGGCAGTGAAAGGCCAGGCCATCGCCGACTTCCTTGCTGAGCACCCGATACCTGCCGATTCTCCTTTGAATTACGATCTTCCAGACGAACATGCGTTTGATGCGATCGATGGCGGTGATGCCCGATGGGAGCTTTATTTCGATGGGGCATCTTCCCTGAAGAAGCGCAGACAAAATGCCCCTATAATCAAATCGGGGGTAGGCCTCATCTTCGTGACTCCACAAGGAGGGATAATGCGCTTCGCTTTCTCCTTAAAAGAGCCGAAGACAAATAACGAAGCCGAATATGAAGCTTTGATAGCAGGCCTTGAGATCGTCATTGACATGGGAATTAAAAACCTCCTCATATACGGAGATTCTCAACTGGTCGTTAGTCAAGTAAACGACGACTACCAAACGTGCAAACCGGAGTTGGTGAAGTACGGTGAAAAGGTGCAACAACTGTTGACCCAAATTCCTTCCTATACTTTGGAAAGCATACCGCGCGCGGAAAACAGCAAAGCAGACGCGTTGGCCAAACTTGCTAAAGAACTGGCTGACGAGAACCTCGATGGCGTTAGAATCGTGGTGCAAAGCCGTCGGGTGCTTGCCCTAGCAGAAATATCTCCGGAATCATCCGAAGAGAAGGGGGCGAATGAACAGACGACCTTACAAATAAAAGACCGGGAAAAGGCTGGGGATTGGAGAGAAGTCTTTACAGACTACTTCAAATACCACCGAATGCCTGAAGAAGCGTCCACAAGACATCAGCTCATGAAACGAGCTCTGTCTTTCGCCTTCGTCAATGATACTCTATACAAGAGGTCATTCGATTCTCTGTGGCTGAGATGCTTGGGACCTGACGAAGCGAAAAAAGTCGTCCAGGAAGTTCATGACGGAATCTGCGGTTCTCACCAAGCAGGCCCAAAGATGAAGTTGAAGATCAAACGGATGGGCTACTACTGGCCCACGATGATTCAAGACTGCCTTGAGTATGCGAAGCAGTGCCACTCATGTCAAATTCACGGGGATTTCATCCATCAGCATCCAAATCCGCTACACCCGACGGTGGCTAGCTGGCCGTTCGAAATGTGGGGAACTGACATAGTCGGCCCCATCGAACCAGCATCGTCCAAGGGTTATCGTTTCATCCTGGCGACGACTGACTACTTCTCTAAACGGGCAGAAGCAGTACCGTTAAGAGAAGTGAAGACGGAGAATATCCTCCATTTCTTCAGGACGCATGTCATATATCGGTTTGGAACTCCGCGACGGATCATCTCCGATAACGGGCCAGCCTACAGAAGCCACAAGATCAGTCGCTTCGCGCAGCAGCATAATATAGACTGGAGATATTCTTCGGTTTATAATCCACGAGCTAATGTTCTAGCCGAGGCCTTCAACAAGACCCTGACAAAGACCATGAAAAAGATGGTGTCCCGAAATAAGAAAGACTGGCACGAGAGACTGCAAGAAGCTCTTTGGGCATATCGAACAACGTTCAAGACGGCCACCAACGCAACGCCATATGCGTTGGTATTCGGTACAGAAGCAGTACTCCCCCTCGAGATAGAGTTACCCTCGCTACGAGTGGCAGTCCACTACGAGCTGACGAACAAAGAAAACGCTCACCTTCGGCTTGAAGAGCTTGATGCCCTTGAGGAAACACGACTCATAGCGCAACAAAATCTGGAAGCTTATAAAGCAAAGATGACGCGCTCATATGAAAGATTGACCCGACCAAGGACGTTCTGCCAAGGCAAACTCGTGCTAGTGGTCAAAAGGCCTATGATCCCCAATCGCGCCAAGCGGGGAAAATTTGAGCCAAACTACGAAGGCCCGTACATCATAGATAAGGTTTATCAGGGTGGGGCCTATCTACTCATGGACATGCACGGTGAAAGGCCCTTCAGGCCAATAAACGGTCGCTTCCTAAAGAAATACTACGCTTAATGAGCCACAGCCTAGGTCAATGATAGATGACGACGACTATGTCCGCTTGCTATCTTCTTAAGCTCAAGCTTTATAAGCAATAGCCAGCCTTCTCCATGACGGACCGAGACGTCCTTAAACTAATAGCGGACCGAAATGTCCTTAAACTAATACCGCAGCATCCGTCGGCTGACGAGATAAAAAAAAGAAGAAAAATACAATAAATAAAAACGGTATGTCCATAAGCAAAAAGGGCACGGATGAAAACCCGAAAGGGCTCCGTGAGTAAAAACAGCAGGGCTACCGGCGAGTGTTCGTGAAAACTCGAAAGGGCGCGACCTCGTAAAAAAAAAGTAAATAAAAAAAATAAAAAGAATAAAAAAAAGGTATGTGCATAAGCAAAAAGGGCACGGATGAAAAACCGAAAGGACTCCGTGAGTAAAACAGCAGGACTACCGGCGAGTGTTTGTGAAAACCCGAAAGGGCGCAACCTCGTTAAAAGACACTTACAGGGTTCTCTCGACCTTGTAAGGAGAAACCACCCGCGTGAGATCCTTACGACTCACAAGGGGGCAACACACTTAGGGATCCTCACGATTCCTAAGGAGAAAATACACTTACGAGATCCTCACGACTCGTAAGGAGGACTCTCTTATGGGACCCTCACGGCTCATAAGATTTGAAAGTCTTAAGTTACAGAGACCTAAACCTGTGTCTAAGCAACCCCCACAACTTCCGATATTGCCCTACAAGTGGCTCAATACTGACCCTTGTATACAATCCACGGGCATGAATAAACATTTCCCTAATCAAGTCCCATCCGAGACTGGGGATATGTTCTCATGACGAATAACCCTTATAATTCCTCTCGACTTACAAGGAGAAAATCCTCTTGTAGGATCCTTACGACTTACAGAGGAACAAACACTTAGGAATCCTCACGATTCTTAAGAAGAAAACACACCTACAAGATTTTCACGACTTGTAGGGAGAAATACCTTTGTGAGACCCTTACGGCTCATGAAGTCAAAAGCCTTAGTCGACAGGACCTTAACCCTGTTAGCTAAGCCACCCTTGTTCGACGTCGACAGAGGCAGATGATGATTCGCTCATGGCAATATCCCAGTTGTAGCGGTGCTGATGCCGAAATCGGTGTCTAACTTCAGGTTTCCGGCGAAAAGCCAGTATGCCGCACATGCATATGAAATAGCCGAAATGATGGGGCAACTTGCAATAAAAAGCAGGGAGTAAAAATAAAAAAAAAATTAGCCGAAATGATTGGGCAACTCGCAATAAAAAGCAGCGAGTAAAAATAAAATAAACAGCCGAAATGATTGGGCACCGCGAAAAATAGCCGAAATGATTGGGCAATCGCGACCTTCACGATAGAGCATCGCGGAAATAAAAAAAAATGATGATAAAACTTTGGCCCTACAGTTGAGATCACATCGATCCCTGTACACAATCCAAGGGCGCAAACAAAGAGGGAACCATACTTTCCCAACAGGCTCCGCCAGAAAACGAAGCCAGATCTCGACGACTCATCCCAACTCCGAAGAAACCAGTGTCTTCGGCAAATACCTCAACTCAAGGAAACAAACAATCCTTGACGAGAGCCTCCTGATCCGCGTCGACTCGCAGAGCAACCAGTGGCTCCGTAGGAAATTCTCGACTTGTTTCAACACCAGGGAAATAAATAATCCTTGGCGCTAGGGAAACAAATAATCCTTAGCAAATACCTCAACTCAAGGAAACAAACAATCTTTGACGAGAGCCTCCTGATCCGCGTCGACTCGCAGAGCAACCAGTGCCTCCGTGGGAAATTCTCGACTCGTTTCAACCCCAAGGAAACAAATAATCCTTGGTGCTAGGGAAACAAATAATCCTTAGCAAATACCTCAACTCAAGGAAACAAACAATCTTTGACGAGAGCCTCCTGATCCGCGTCGACTCGCAGAGCAACCAGTGCCTCCGTGGGAAATTCTCGACTCGTTTCAACCCTAAGGAAACAAATAATCCTTGGCGCTAGGGAAAAAAATAATCCTTAGCAAATACCTTAACTCAGGTAAACAAACAATCCTTGACGAGAGCCTCCTGATCCGCGTCGACTCGCAGAGCAACCAATGCCTCCGTGGGAAATTCTCGACTCGTTCCAACACCAGGGAAACAAATAATCCTTGGCGCTAGGGAAACAAATAATCCTTGGCAAATACCTCAACTCAGGGAAACAAACAATCCTTGACGAGAGCCTCCTGATTCGCATCGACTAGCAGAGCAACCAGTGTCTCCGTGGGAAATTCTCGATTCGTTTCAACACCAGGGAAACAAATAATCTCTGGCAAATATCTCAACTCAGGGAAACAAACATCCTCGACGAGAGCCTCCTGATTCGCGTCGGCTCGCAGAGAAACCAGTGTCTCCGTGGGAAATTCCCGATTCGTCTCAACTTGCTAGATGAAGCCTCAGGCAGCAGGGATTAAAAAACTTGCTTCCTGAACAATGGGACCCTGCAAGTCGGTCTAAAACGGTCTCTTGCATACTATTCACGGGTCTCACTCTCCAAAGTCGAGTTTCGATAAGGAGGAAAACAACCGTTTACGGGTCCTCTCGACTCGTAAGAGGGAAAAATTCTCTTATAGGATCTTTACGACTTATAAGAGAAAACACACTTAGGAATCCTCATGATTCCTAAGGAGAAAACCCACCTACGAGATCCTCTCGATCCGTAGGGAGAAAAGTCTCTATGAGACCCTCACGGCTCATAGAGTTGAAAAGTCTTAGGCGACAGATCTGAACCTGCGGCCTAAGCCATCGCTATCTCGTGAAGAAATCTAGATGCTTACTCTATTATCGGTCAAATGTGTTTATCAAGACAGTATGCTGATAATAAGAGAAAAGAAAAGGCGGAGAAATGACACAAGACATTACAAAAAATGTGTATCTTTTATTCATAAACTTGATTGGGTACAAGATACATTGTGTTAAAGAATAAAAAAATATATATATATGTACATTGTTTTTATTTACAAGTACAAACGATACAAAGAGGGATAGCTACTGAGGAGGAAGTGTCTTTAACAAATCCGCAAGCTGCTCTCGCACTTCCTTCAGCGCCTCCTCCTGAGTGGCTGCCGCGACCACCTCCGCTTCCACCTGGGCTCGCTGCTGCAAAAAGGATGAAAGTTGCTCCTTCGCCGCCTTCTGGGCTGCTTCCTGGCTGGGTGCATCTCGCTCGACAACGTCAAGCTGTTGCCTCAATGATAACCCTTCGGAAAGACATTGCAGAAGACCCTCAAAGACAACCTTCAGCCGTGCAGCATTGGCCTCCACCCGAGCATGCAGTTGGGCAGACTTGCTCGAAGTCTCACCGCGCTCCTTACGCCTTGAAATGACTTCTTGTTCGAGATGGTGGAAGTAAGAAGCGCTCTGCTCAATCTACGCTGCTCTTTGATTGCTGGCGGCCAAGGTCTCGGGAGCGAGACGCAGCGACTCCAACTGATGCAGGCGGGCCTCGATCTCCCTGCAATGGTTAACCCAAGATGCGATGATACCCTCGTCATGAAAGTTCACGAGTATCACCAGCATCGGGTTAACCGCCGTAGCGAAGTCTGCGGCAGATGTAGGAGTTTCAACGTCGAGTTCCTCGACGTAGTCACTCAACATGCGCAGACTATTCGCGGCGCCTTTCGAAGATGGACGTCTCAGATAAGGACCCGCCGGCATTGTAATGCGAGGCTCGAAGGGCGCCGAGACCGGAACGACAGCTGAAAAGAAACAGGATGTGATCAGATAACAGTACAGAAAATAAAAAGGGGGGAGTTATCGATGTGATATTCGCCATACCAGATGAGACAGGTGGCAAGGCCGAAAGAGCCGGTGGCGCAGCCGATCTTTTATCCCCTCCGTTAATCTGTAGCACTGCAGTCGAGATGAGAAAAAAGGGTTTAGAAGTAATTCCATCAATCAAAAAGGAAGATATCAATGGAAATCATGCTCACCAGCGCCACCAGAGGAAGAGGCGAGTTCGGATGGGAAGGAGAAGTGTGGGAGCAACACCTGATAAAGATGGTCAAAGAGCACTCCTAAAAAAGACATAACAGTACGACTTTAGTACACAAATTATACGTCTGAAAGATAAGATTAATAAATTGCAAACCCATACCTTCCAACATCTTCGATGGTATGAGAGAGGGTTGAGAGATGACCACCGCCAAGGCAGTCGTTGAAGGCGCTCCCTCGAGCAGTGGGGCATCGGCGCTGGCTGCACCTGCGTTACGAAAAAGGTAAATTTGTCAGAAAGAATTGTAAGGTAAAGAAAGACAGCAACTTGGGATTTACCTGATGAGCTGCCGGGTGAAACGGAGGCGACTCCCTCCTCCATGGACATGAGGCCACCGCCCGTGGCCTCATCACCCGACTCGATAGGGACCGTTGTCGTGCTCGCAAGACCAGAAGACGGCGGAAGATCGTACATGGGGAGGGCAATGATTGGAGCGTTGCCGGACTCTTGGGAGAGAGTGGCTAACTCTTCTCCAAGAGTCGTACCCATATCACCCGCTACTTCTGCGGGCTCCACGGTCTCCATCGGCTCATCCGCCGTCACCACGAGGTCGCCGGCCTCAAGCGCCTCGTTCGCCACCACCCTGGGCTCAGTTGTAATGATCATTTCATCTGTCGCCACTTCAGGCTCGGCATCAATGACCTTCTCGGCTGCAGACCCCCCAACCTCCATCTCAGGCTCCGAAGCCTCAGCGACGTTGCCCACCGTCGGCTCAGGTTCGGCAAGTGCCGCCTCCTCTGTTTCCTTGGGTTCAACGGTCTCCGCCTCCCCCTCGGTCGGACTTGGCCCTGCAAGATAAAATATATAAGAACCGACACCTTTATGAGTCTTATAACGAAATTCCGAAAGAAGTATTACCTGAGGTAGATTTGTCATTAGCCTCTCTATTGGCGCGGATCGCCTGTCTATGAGCTGTAGACAGGGCGACCGGGGACTCTTCTGACGGGGTGTCAGCTCGAGGAACGGTGCTGGGGTCCGCTCCAATGGCCAAAGCAGCCCTGCGTGCCTTTGCTTCATGCCTCAACCGCTTCCTTACCTCCCGGGCCGTCACTATGGACCTCTTTGACGCTTCCTTTATCGAAGCATCGTCGTCCTCATTTAAAGATGCCTCCAGAGCCTTTAAGGCATCTCTCATCGGCTCTTCAAGACGAACCTCCTGCGGTGGCCCAGAGGAAGCGGGAACATCAACAACTGGCAAAACATTTGCGTCGCTTAGAGGGAACGGCATTGAGGCTTCTGCAATAAAAAGGGAGAGATTAGATTGACCATAACACAAGGAGAATAAAAACTTGATGAATCGAAACTTACTGAGGCGTAAAGACGCTCTAAGGCGTTCCTCCTCTTGGAAGGTCTTGAGTGAAGCGGCAATGGCTTCCTTATCAGTGATGCCTGTT
Source organism: Agapanthus africanus (assembly GCA_030015575.1). Lineage (NCBI taxonomy): Eukaryota > Viridiplantae > Streptophyta > Magnoliopsida > Asparagales > Amaryllidaceae > Agapanthus > Agapanthus africanus. Next base: position 885,785,855 of record JASDDO010000024.1, on the reverse strand, counting down.
GGAAGAAAAGAAAGAAAAACGTTAGTCAAAGGCAATGAGAAGAATATGATACAATAAATGCGACTAGTAGTTACCTGATTGCGCAAGCTCAGCTAGCCACGCGTCACGCTTTGCCAACCACGCTGAAGTTTTGAGAGCGGCTTCTAAGTCTGTATCATCCGGCGGCGGCATGACTAATCCCTCGTTAGTCCCATATTCGATCAGGCCCTCGGCATAGGGAGCATGGGGTTCCTGACCGAACGCGACATCGGCAGCGAAGAGCGACTTCTTTTTCTTCTGCCCTCCGACCCTAGGCTTACGTGGGATTGACTTACGCTTAGCAGCCACCTCGGGATGGCGGGTCCCGATGTCTGCACCCACGCCAGACTCCGGCGAGGCTATAACCACTGTCTCCACTGGAGCACAGGGCGCTGTGGGTGCATCCGCAATATCAGGGAGCGGCAATCCGCGTGGAGGACTCTGCGCACGCGAAGGTCCGGCTTTGGCATCTTTTAAAGGGGGGATTACCGGGGTCCTTGGCACCAAAGGAGCGTTGCGATCGCTACCTGGAGGTGCACCCTTACGGTCGATCAGCAACCGCCTTTCCTCCTTTATGACCGCTCTCGTCGAATGACTGTACCATTCTGTATATACCCTGAGAAGTCGTGGGGCGCAAGCCGGCTCACTGATAAAGAAGTGGGAGTCCGTGTTTAGACGCATGAAATGATGCAGCGCTCTCTCTATCCCTTCTTCGGTCGCAGCAAATTCCGATAAGAAAGCCTCCAGCGGTACCCCTTGATTATAGCTCAGTTGTTGGGCGAAACGATGCGGGTTATATCTCATGAAGATCGCTGCCCCGTTCTGCCTAAACACCAAGAAGCCCGGTCTGATGGAATATAAGTGAAGGGTCTCCCGGGCCGTTAAAACTGAAGCTCCATCCTTGAAAGTGTCTTGCAATGGCCGCACTGCAGTGGTAGACGCTTTTCCAATAGTCAACACCTTGTCAACGAAAGACACACCGGCTCCAACGGTGTGGGAGCGAAGGAGTAAACCCCTGGCATTTCGTGGCGATGGATTTACAATTGATGCGTCGATCAGCTGTATAATGCGAGGAAAGCTGCACCTGTCGTAGAACGAGGGCCTTTTATGCATGCCGAAAACACCCGATGTATGTAGCTCGAACCACGACATAAAGTAGTGCATCGGGAAGACCACATGCAATACCCCGGGCTCGTTAGCATCCGCTGCTCGGCTGAGGCCATGACATAAGTGTGCCAAGCCAGCGATCCCAACGGCCACCTTTACCCCGATGGCCATCCGATGAGCAGGGTAAAAGACGGAGGGCCGCATACGGTGAGAGTGAATTGGAATCGCAAACCAACTCAACCATAACCCGAGAAATCCTAAGAAAAAGGCCTCCTCATCCATTCCAGGGGCCGCAATTTCTGCAAAAGACATAGTCGGGAATTCCGGAAGGAAAAAACCCTTTTGATCTATCTCCTTTTCCGGCAGATTATCCACACCTAGACCGAAAGGGTCATCCAGGGTAGCGAACTTAGCAGCCTCTGATGAGAGGACGCTTGGGCGAAGAAACCGAGCAATGAAATCCTCAAAGTTAACTCCTCGACTCCCATGTTCGATAAAAAGAGACTCATATATGTTCAACACTTTAATCAAGCTTGGGAACTGGTGTTGAACAGCATTCTCCGGCGTGAGCCCCCTTATCACCAGCTTAGCACCAAAGACGTACTCATCCGTCGGGAGCAACTCCTCATAATGTTCCCCCATGACCGGTAAACCGGATACCTCCGCAAACTCTTCCAAAGAGATTGACACTTCCCGATCCATGGCGAGGAAAGTGTGGGTAGGAACGTTCCACTGCTCCAAGAAGGCCTTGAACCACCAGGTGGGGAGCGTGGGATATTAGAACAGAGAGACGTACACTGCGGTGTACAATCCTAACTTTATCAACTGCGATTTATTCGTCGACAGGATATACCGGGCCCACGGCAGATAGCCGATTGGGTGGCGGGGGATCAGACCGATATTATATGATTGCCCCCAAGGTCGCGCCTCGCCTTGACAGATACGGCGTCCTAGGATATCCAAAACCATGGGACGCTGGACCGGGATTGCATCTATGGCCGGATGAAGAAAACCCTTCGATGTCCAATCCACCATCTCCACGGCATACTGCACCGAGGGTGGGGTAGCATAGTGAATCGCCGTGATGGGTTTTGACGGCACCGCGCATGTGAAGCTCCATCGGCCCATGATGATCTGATTATACCACGACCCCCAAAGGTGGAGACTCTTGTATTCCGGGTCGTATTCCTTAATCATGGCCAGGACCTCACGGTCCAAGGGCGCCTCGGGAAATCCCTCCTCTGAACGAACAAACGGGAACGAGGTGTCGAGAGACATGATCGCTGCAAAAGAATAAAATAGCCGTCAGTGCTACAATCCTAACGCTTGGCGTTTAAAAAAAATCTTCAATTAAATGAATTTAAAAATTAATTAGATTAAAATTAAACACACTGCAATGCAGTGGGTAGGGGACCAAATAGGGACCCACAAAATCTGGATGAAAATGCCTCTTTTAATAAGACAGTCTCATCATTGGGTGAGACTGTCAGTTAAAGAAAAGATCCCCAAGAGAATATTATCATCAGTAGGGAATCTCTAGAGACAAGGAGAAAATCTCCTCTTTCAGAGCAAAGCTCTGTCACAGAATGGCACTTGTCAAATTCTGGTCTCAAAGGAATAAAATTCCTTAAAGGAGTATAGCTCTGTGGTAATAATGGAAAAGGTCCATCAGAAAAAAAATTTACACTTAAAAGAATTAAAAATTTTGGAATCTTGAAAGATTCATGAAAAACTTATAAAAAGATTCTTCATTTTTCAAATCTAAAAGATCTACAGTTGATTCAAGAGCAAAGCTCTGTTCATGGGATAGAACCCATGAACAAGATCTCTGCAGATCTATAAGTTCTTGAGAGCAAAGCTCTGTTCATGAAACCCCAATGGGTATCTCTTTAGATCAAAAGATCTGTAAGAGCAAAGCTCTTTGATTGAGATTAAGTTAAATTAATTTGACTTAAATTAATTTTTACCTAAAGTTTTTGAATTTAGAAATGAGCAAAGCTCTGAAGTTCTTGAGTGAGAGCAAAGCTCTGGAAAATCAAAATCTTGAAACGGTGAAGATTTTCTAAGGGCCATAGGTCCTATTTATAAGGCGCTTGCGCCCCTTCAGCTCACCCCTTGATTCAACGGTCAAGAGTTTTCCACCGCTGCACTCACGTGCGCGCCACGTAAGCGCAACGGTGGGGGGCATTTGTTTCCCCAATCAGAGCAAAGCTCTGTTGAAATTCAAAATTCAAATTTTGAAGTAACGCTTCAAATCTCGGGTGCAACGCGCCACATGTCAGGCGCTGATACGTCAGCACAGCGTCCAAGAAGGCGCGCCCAACCAGAGCAAAACTCTATCTTAAGCAAAATTAAAGGAAGCAACGCTTCAGTTGCGCAAGCACTGCACTGCGCTAGCGCAGTTGCGCTGACACGTGTCAGCACAGATGCGCTAGCGCAGTTGCGCTGCGCTGTGCGCTGCGTGACACGTGTCATGCGCTGGGGCATTTGCGCCAAACAGAATTAAGATTTTTAAAGAAATCTTTCTGTTCTTGTTAAAACAAGAAGATTTTCTTCTGTAAAACAGAAGCCCTTGGATCAAAAATCCAACGGTGGGGAAAATTCCCCAAATCACTCAGAGAAAAATCTCTTTAACAAATTTATGGGCACTATAAAAAGGACCCTAGAGCTCAATTCAAAGGCATCAATATTTTGTGAGAAATTAAACGGAGAGAGCTCTGAAGAATTAGAGAGAAATTCTCAAGAACAAAAAAGGTAAAAAGCCTTTAGAAAAGAGAAAATTCTCTTATGAACAGATCATGGATCTAAAAACAAGATCAATGATCTTCAATAAAAAACAAATAAAAACAGTGCTTTGCACTTTTCATGAACCTTTGGTTCTCTGAGATAAGAAAAACTAGAGAAACTTGTTTTCTTTGATCTAAATTAGATTAAGAAAGCAAACAGTGCTTTGCACTTCTTTTATGAACCTTTGGTTCTTGAATCTAAAAGATTCTCAAATTTAGAGTGCCTTGCACTTGCAAACTGCGCTGTTGCGCTCTTGGGAGAGCGCCACGTGTCAGCGTCTGAACCATTTGCGCTATGCGATTTTGAAATAGAGATTTGCTCTCTGAAATTGGCGCAACTCACCAGAGCGCGCCACGTGTCAGCAGCGCAAGCGCAGCGCACTGCGCTTGCATGACACGTGTCGTCACCACAAGCGCTTGCGCTCTTTGATTGGCGCAAAGCGCCTGAAATGCAATGCATTATTTTAAAAATGGGCCAAGCCCAAGTCAAAAAGACCTAACAGGCCAAGTTAAATTGCAAAGCAATAAAGGGCAGAGCCCAAGTAAAATTGATGTTGCGCATCATTTATAAATAAGCAGAGCCCAAAACAAATTGATGCCCTGCATCCTTTATGGGTAGAACCCAAATAAAAATAAAATGCAATGCAAAAGCAGCTAAAATGCTGAACATATTCAATTAGACTTAGCCTAATCGTGGCCGTAAGTCCTCAAATTAAATTGACTGAATCAATTTACAACCGGTTCGAGGGTACATCTCCGAACTCCTCTGACACCTATCGTTGTAATTCCTCAACGACGTCAGAGAGGTGACGGGTCCCAACGACCACTCATCAATGTCGGACCGAAACGTCCCTAAACTAATATCGGACCGAAACGTCCCTAAACTAATATTGGACCACTACGTCCTTAAACTGGCAATGGACCACCACGTCCTTAAACTGGCGATGGACCATCACGTCCCTAAACTGGCAATGGACCGCCATGTCCCTAAACTGGAACATAGACCACTACGTCCCTAAACTGGAACAATAGAGCCTCCAAATGCTCTTTTCTCGGATCTAAATGATCCCGTTTAAGTTGATCTTAGCCCCAAACACGACTAACGCATCCTTAAAATATTCAAATGGACTATAAAACTCCAAATCGACTTTGGTTCAAGGGTACATCTCCGAACTCCTCTGACACCTATCGTTGTAATCCTTCAACGACGTCAGAGAGGTGACGAGTCCCGACGGCCATATATTAAATGGATCACCATGTTAAGTTGATCTTAGTCTAAAATAGGACTAACGTATCCTTAACGGATGTTTAAGTTGTTCTTAGCCTCAATATGGTTAACGTATTCTTAAACTAAAAACACCAAACCCAAATCTAAGTAAATACGGATTTGGACTAATCCACGTCTTACGGGCAACGGCATTACTCAGTCTCCGTATACAATCCACGGGCAACCACAAACAAAACAAACACCCACGACACGAAGTGAAATTCTGGAGAAGGAGAAAGTTGTTACCGCGATGCGGTAGCGTAATTAACTGCAGGGGCTTGCGCCTGCAGGGAAAAGCGTCCCCACAATCAAAAAACCCCTCGAGCGAGGGGGAATCTGATGAAGTCTGCTACATCGGCCGCATCCGTCTAAACCTCCAATACACGGTGTCATAAATCAACTTGGAATCTTCGGAGAGGTGGACGGATAAAACCATATAGCATCTGCCCCGAATCTCAGGCAAGACGTCCTCACGTCTCGGCCGCCGTTCGGAGGGGAACATAGGTGTTGGAGTCGGTTGGTGCAGGGTTCTAGGGTTAGGGTTCTGGCGTTTCCTCATCGCAGGTTTAAATAGAGAAGGAAGAAAGAAAAAGAAGAGAAAGGAGGTGAGCGTAAGGAAGAGGGGAGGTGATGGGAATCGAGAAGCGCACAGTAACTGCGAGAGGTGAGAGAGGGAGATAGAGAGAGAGAAAGAAAGTGAGAGAGAGAGAGTCTGTGCATTTTAAAAAAAAAATTCTTTTAAGAAATTTAAAAAGATTATTCGTTTAAAAATTTAAACAAAAGTCTTTAAGAGTTAAAAAAATATATTATTAATAAAATCTGATATTTTGGCTAATACACAAATAGTCCAAAACACGCCCGGGTCGGGTCTAAAATCCAGTTTTAAAATACGGAAAATATACGTATCAACTAAAACCAAAATTGGTTATCCGGATAACGAAAAAGTATACCCCCAAGAACGGATGCACGCACGTGCACGTAGCCATCCAAACAGTTCCGTTACACTGAACGGGACGAGAACAAGGTGCGCGGATGCTACAACAGGGTTAAGGGTATCATGCAGGCCATGCTATACATTTTTAAAATATTTTTCTTTATTTTAAATGTTATATTAAAAAAAATACAGATGCCAGATATAATGCCAGTATACAGTATAAATAATATGAAAGTGCACGGATCCACGTAAAAAGCTGGGATAAATCATAAACAGGAATCAAGACGGGTTTCCAGCAAGCCGGTCAGGTCGGATGCAAATACAGATGTCAAAAACACTATTCATACCCAAAACACAATAAATCAGGAAAATACCATAAATAAAGAAATACTTGAACTAGAACTTGTATAAATGAACTAGGGTGTTACAAACTCCTAATAGAAATTTAATTTATGGAGTTAAACTCCAATAGATCAAGAAATGAGTTAAACTTCCAGGAATCTTTGGATCTTCTTTTGAGCCTTGGATCCTCCCAACGTGAGATTTTTGGAGATGGTCTCCTTCTTCCTCTTGGTTGGCCGGATCTTGGGGAAAAGGGAGTGAGATTCAAAATCCCCCCTTTCAGAGATTTGATGGGAGATCCGAGCTTCCCTTTGTGGGTTTTGTGGTAAAAAACTACTTCTTTTTTAGAAAGGAAGAGTTAAACTCTTGATTTAATTCAAAAAGAGGAAGAAAGTTTTAGACCCTTGAGAGAGGGGAAGGAGGCACACAAACCCTAGAATTTTAAAGAATGAATTGTTTGCTTCATTTCATTATCATGTTGCCGTATATAGGCTTACACATTTACATATAACCCATTGGGCTTTACAAAATGGCATTTTGCCCATCCCATACCTCATGTGCTCATTTCTTTTGCACATAAGCCATGGGCTTTACAAAAATTTGGCTTTATGCCCATTTTGCTAACATTCATGCATAAAAAATTATATCAAAATTATTTATTACATGATTTTTATTTTTGCATAGGGGAGGCCGGCCACTTCATGTTTGGGCTCGACTCGGGCATGAGCCTACTTGATCTAGACTTGGGCCCATCTGCTTGGGGTTGACCTTGACTTTGACTTGGTCAACCGGGGTGCAATTTTCGACCCCAACAGACGTAACGGCTACCTAGATATTGAACGAATAGAAGATCAACAAGAAAACTTATCCAAACTCCTGTAGAGCCTATAAGCAACACTTACCGTACAGTCCAGTCATTTTGTCTGATATGTCGCATATCGAGTCTGGAGGTGGAATCGTCAGACCCCAGTAACTTGATAAGTCATGCCGATGTGTGGCTTATAACCTTTCGAAAAACTACTGATAACACTTACCAGTAAATCTCATCAGCCCTGGTCAGGGACTTGCTGTTATAGCCAATCGAGTATAGCGCAATATCAACTTCTAATACCGGGAGAGACGAAACCCCTCCTATCGCTCACTGCCTCCATGTGACTCGGGACTGTACCTAAAATCCACCTGTTTGCACGACTCCTTTGAGCCGTGGTAGGGAGAAAATCAAAGCACAGTGGGAACTACACAAGACACTATGACGATTTCGGGTCTACAGACTAACCTGTACAAGTGTCACCGGAGAACTGATATCTGACGATAGGTATGGTACCATCTAGGAGTTCTCAACGAGTCTTGTTCGGTGTACCCATTCTTTAATGAACACATGTATACAATCTTTGATGTCAAACACCAATGGTTATGGGATCAGCCATTGCCCCATACAGGATCAAAAAACGTACACACCAGTCTACTCTGAAATATCGATTCCCTGTCTCGATACTCTCTTGATTAGGAACTGTTAAAAGATGTGCTTGCGGACTACACAAGCCTCACTAGTATGATCTGCATCATAATCCTGATAGTCAAGCCTACATCTTAAGGGCTTTATCAACATATATCAGAGAAACAGTATAAAAATACAAGTGTACATGTTGAGATAAAGAGCAACCAGATAGCATACTATCATATCGAGCAAGAAAGTCCTCTATATATATGTCTAAGTATCCACTATATCATACAATAATGACCTCTAGGGCATACATATTCCTAACAGAAAGATCATGGAGATATTTTCCCCTAATAGAATTTAATTCTATCATTTGATAATTTTTAATTACCATTGGATTTTTGATCCAATGGCTCTCTGTTTAACAGAGATTCTTTCTCTTTTTAGAAAGATCACGCGAAGTATTTTCTTAAAATAGAATCAATTCTATATAGAATTTAATTTTATCTGAAGCTAGTGCTTCAAAAAATATGTTCTCACGTGTTTAACACGTGACTCCAGTGTGGATTTTAACCTGCTTATATTTAGCGCTCATAAGTTTTGCCTATGAGCACTCACGTGTTTAACACGCGGGACTTGTTTGCCCCTTTGGTTATCTATTTTCAGCACTTATGTGTTTTGCATATAAGCGCTCACGTATTAGTTTGGCCCTTTTGGTTATTTGTTTTCAGCGCTTATATGCTTTGCATTTAAGTGCTCACGTGTTTAACACGTAAGGCTAAACTGTAGGAATTCTTTCTGTCTTTCTTTTCTTCCTCTTTTTTTTTTATAAGTGAACAAGGGTGAAAATGGAAACTCTACTTTTAAATAATCATAAATAGAAGAAAATTCAATTTAATCTTAATATGTGTGAAAAAGTAAAAACAGACTTACATTGTGAAACGAATAGAATATTAGAATATATAATATTTAGAAAAATTTCAGTAGGAAAAATTCCAGAAGAAGGAACACACATCAGTCGGAACTAGATCACCCAATGTCAAGTGAGTCTTGGCGACAAACACATTAGATGGGTGAAGGTGTGACGTAGATTAGGCCCCAGTGCAAGTAGGTGAATGCACCTTCTGTTCGAGCAAGAGAGAAAGCTCTAATTGAAACTCAAGCTCAGATTGATTTTTTATTCGAAAAAGCCTAAAATCCAGAGCAATTTTAGAGAGACATGAAAGTACAAGCCTATGGGGTTGCTTCTGTAACTGGATTGGACCACGCAAGCAGTTCCCTTTTGTGCTCTTCTACCTATCGTGAGTGATTCCTTTCATAGGCTAAGTGAATGGGAAGCTACAGCTGATCGAAAAGCGAAGATAGGCGCATAATTCAATGATCTACGGCTGAAAGAGGGAATTAGAAATTGTAGATTGGGAAGAAGAAAAATATTATTGATGATTGATCAAGATACAATATATAATGTACCTCTCTATATATTGCCTACAAAATTAAATCTCAATACTAAGAGATAAGATTAAATCCCTATACAAAGAGATAAATATAAAAAGATATATGAAAGATTTATGAATATCTTGATAGCCCCCTCAAACTTACGGTAGACTATAAACTGAGAGTTTGGACAAGAAATGCGAAAGTTGAGTACGTGTTTGAAGCTTCGTAAAGAGATCAGCCACTTGATTATTAGAATGGATGTAAGGAAGTGAAATCCGACCTTGGTCGTACTCTTGGCGAACTATGTGACAATCCATCTCAATATATTCAGTACGTTCATGAAAAACTGGATTTTCAGCAATATGAACAGCACTTTTGTTGTTACAATAAAGTGGAACGCAAGAAGGAATGATTGTAGGGTGTTTTTCATTACCCCATTGAGATAGGAAATATGCGTCGCTTGTCAGGCGCATTACATATTCCCCCTATCTAGGGTAGGCCGAGATTTATTGATTGTGGGGATCCGAATCTCCGGCAGCCGCGGACTAAGCTGCCGTTAATTATCCCTCGCTTTTGGAGCGAGAGAATCTCCGATTGACGGGTAAAACTGGTCATGCGAACTCAATGTGCAGTGTGCGCGTGTTGTGTTTTGGAGGGGACTTAGATGTATCGGGGGCCACGCAGAGTTTACCGGGGTCCCGCTACCTTGATAGCCGGTTGGGGGTCAAGAGGGCTAGCAGCCTCCTTGCGGAGTACGAGGCAGTGCTCCGTTAGAACTTTTTTCTAACGGGGGAGGTATTTTTAGTGTGGAGTGCATGGGAAAAGAGAGGCGAGGAGTGTCCTAAGGTCACGTGCGTGGTGCGAGAGCGCTGGGTGCCTGCGGGCCATGTGGGAGGCGCGTGGGCGCTGGGCGCCAGCAGTTCACGTGCTTAGCGCGTGGGCGCTGGGCGCCAGCGCCTCACGCCCGGCACGTGGGCGCTGGACGCCTCACGCACCTGGCACGTGGGCACTGGGCGTCTACGGAAAAGAAAAGGGGACTTAGCCCCGAGATTAGGAGTTAAACTCCGAGGGACTTTGGAAACTCCTAGAAAAAGGGCGGATTTTTATTTTTATGGAGTTAAACTCCCAAAGGATTTTGAGTGAAGTTAAACTCCTAAAACATCTGGATTATGAGTTAAACTCCTTTGAGGATTTGGGACTTGGAGTTGAACTCCCCAAAGATCTTCTGAGGTGATCATAAGGGACCCCTTTCTTCTCCTTTGAGCCCTAGATCTTCTCTTGAGTCTTGGATTTTTCCCAAAGTGGGATTTTTGGAGATGGGTATCCTTCTTCCTCCTCTCTGTTGGCCGGATCTTGGAGCAAAAGGGGGGTGGGACTTAAAAATCTCCCCTTTTAGAGGTTTGATAGGAGATCTAGGTTCCCCTTCAAGGGTTTTATAGTGAAAAACTATTTCTTTTTGGAAAAAGAAGAGTTAAACTCTTGATTTAATTCAAAAAAAAGAGGAAGAAGGTTTAGAATCTTGAGGAAGGAGGCACAGAAACCCTAGATTTTGAGGGGAATGAAATCTTCTTTTTTATTTCATTATCATGTTGCCTTATATAAGCTTACAAATTTACATATTACCCCTTGGGCTTTACAAAATGGTATTTTGCCTATCTCATGCCTCATGTGCTTATTTCTTTTTGCACATGAGCCATGGGCTTTACAAAAATTTGGCTTTTTACCCATTTATTTTACATTCATGCATGAAAATTACATCAAACTTACATAATTTTCTTCTTGGCATAGGGGAGGCCAGTCGCTTCATGTTCGGGCTTGGCTTGGGCATGGTCCCACTTGGCCTGAGCTTAGGCTCGTTTGGGTTGGGGTTGACTTTGATTTTGACTTGGTCAACCGGGGTGTAAATTTTGGCCCCAACAATGATGACACCCATATCAACAAGTAAACTATGAATCCATTAAAGGTTTGCAGCAGTGTCAGCCATTGCATGATACTCAGCTTCAGTGGTAGAGCAAGAAACATTATCTGGGAGCTTGCTGTGCTAGGAAATCAAAGATGGACTTAATAAGACACAGAACCCAGTGGTAGATCAATGAGTATCAAGGTGGTCAGCCCATCCAATGACAGAGTATGCGTGTAAAGTAAGATCAGAATCGGAAGGAGACAACAGTGACCGAGTATAAATGCCACGAAGGTATCGAAGAACCTGTACGAGAGCTGCATAGTGAACTGATGTAGGAGTACTCATAAACTAACTGAGAACATGAACATCATATGCAATGTCTGGCCTGGTAAGAGAGGTAAATAAGTACACCAACTAACTCACGATACCGAGTGGGTTTCGGTAATGTCGCTCCATCTGCTTGACGAAGCTTAAGATGAAGCTATATCGGTGTAGCTGTAGAAGTACTGGCAGTAATAGTAGAATCATCAACCGTGGCTCATGCAAGAAAATTAGAAATGTACTTCTTCTATGACAGAAGATAACCACGGGAAGAGTAAGCAACTTTGATCCCCAAAAAATAGTGTAAATATCTACGATTCTTCATCTCAAACTGCTGCTAAAGAAGTTTTTTTAGATATGTGATGGTTGATGTGTCATCACCAGTGATAATCATATCATCAATATAGATCAAGAGAAGAGCTCGTCCTATAGAGGAAGAGAAATAGAAGAATGCATAATCAGTAAGGCTCTCGGTGAATCCTGCAGTCAGAAGAGTTTGATGAAATCGCTCAACCCAAGCGCGGGGTACTTGCTTAAAACCATAAAGAGCATGATATAGACGACACGCATACCCAGAGGAAACAGAGACACCAGAAGGAGGCTCTATATAAATCTTCTCTGAAATATCACCGTTAAGAAAAGCATTCTTAACGTCCATATGAAATATAAGCCAGCGACAGGCTGCAGCAACTGCAATAAGCGCACAAATGAAAGTGATCTTGGCAACAGGAGCAAAAGTTTCTTCATAGTCAATGCCATATTCCTGAGAAAACCCACGAGCCATAAGACGTGCCTTGTAACGTTCGATTGATCCATCTGACTTGGTTTTAACCTTGTAAATCCACTTACAGCTAATAAGCTTGACATTTGATGGTAAAAGAATAAGATCCCACATATGATTATCACGGAAAGCCTGCAATTCTTCCTGCATAGCCTGCTGCGTTTCTGAATATTTCATAACCTCAGTATATGACTTGGGTTCTTGAATATAATGAATAGTAGAAAGAAAAGATGCAAACCGACGAGAATAATCTCTATTCATGCAAAAGCTATAACGGGCAGGTGGCCGTCTTTTTCGCGTAGGATTCTGACGAGGTGGAGGAGAAGAAATAGCATCCGGAAAAGACGGTACAGACATATGTGAATACTCAGTCGTCACCGTATCAGTGGAGGGAACAGTAAAGGGCGTAGGAGTATCAGTAGGTGTAACAGAAGATGGAACGGGAGTGTATGTAGAAATAATAGTGGGTGTAACTGATGATGAGGTAGAGCAATCAAGAAAAGACACATCTATCTCGAAATGAGCAAAATACAGCGCATTCTTGAAAAAACGTGATGTTTCAAGAAATGTGAAGTCATCTACTAGTAGGATCATAATATCTATATCCTTTATAAGTCGGACTATACTCCATCATAAAACACTTCACTGAGCGAGAAGAAAATTTATCTCGTTCATAAGCAGGTGGAAGAATAAAACAAACACAACCAAAAGTGCGCAGAGTGGAATGGTCAAAGGGAGATTTGTAAATTCTTGAGTATGGAGTGGCATCTGGAAGTAAGGAAGATGGAGTGATATTGATGAGAAGAACAGATGTCAACAATGCTTCAGCCCAATAAGAATGAGAGACTGAAGAAGAGAGTAAGAGGGCCCGTGTAGTCTCTAAAATGTGTCGATATTTTCACTCGACTATACCATTTTGTTCATGAGTGTGTGGGCATGATTGTTGTGGAAGTGTACCATGAGATTTAAGAATGGTTTGCATGGATGACGAAACATACTCACAAGTGTTGTCAGATCTAAAAAATTTAATTCGTTTTTAAAACTGAGTATAAATCATATTTGCAAATTCAGCATAAATGGAAGGAATTTCAGATGTAGCATGCATACGATAAACCTAGGAATAACAAGATTAATTATCTATAAATCTAACATAATATCGATAACCAGATATGAACACAACAGGAGAATGTCCCCAAATATCAGAATGAATCAAATCATAAAGATCTAATGAAGTTTTATTATGAGACACGAAAGGTAAAGCAGTTTGTTTTGCCAAACGAAATCCAACACAATTATTTAAAGTATTAACACGAAAGGACCTTAAAACTCCAGACTCAGATAAAAGTTTAAGACGAGAACTTGAAATGTGACCTAAACAACGATGCCATAGTTCACCGCCAAAAACGAGACTGAGATGCGGAGGGCGTCTAGCCTGAATTTGAGGGCAGATGCTATTTGGATTTATCCGTTCACCTCTCCAAAGATACCAAGTTGATTTATGGCACCGTATATCGGAGGTTTGGACGGATGTGACCGTTGTAGCAGACTTCGTCAGATTCACCCTCGTTTGCGAGGGGGTTTTGATTGTGGGGACGCTCTTCTCTGCAGGCGCAAGCCCCTGCAGTTAATTACGTTACAGCATCGCGATAACCACTTTTTCCTGCTCTAGAAGTTCACTTCGCGTCGTTTGTGTTTGTTTTATTTTTGGTTTGCCTGTGGATCGTATTCGGAGACCAATTTACGTCGTCGCCCGTAGGGCATGGATTAGTCCAAATCCATATATTTTTAGATTTGGGTTTGGGTTGATTTAAGGATCGTTGAACTGTTTTGAGATCAAGATCGACTTAAATATATATGAGCAATTGAGAGCTCGATTGATTTTTTGTTGAGTATGCATTAGTCTAATTTGAGACTAAAATCCATTTAACGAGGCTTTAGAATCATTTTTATTTCAGATCCAGCAAAAGAGCATTTGGGCTTTGTTGTTTTAGTTTGAGAACGTTTCGGTCTGTTATCGCCATTTTGGAGGCGGAATTCTAGTTTGAGGACGTCTCGCTCCGTTGATCACCATTTTGGAGGTGAGATTTTAGTTTGAGAACGTCTCGGTCCGTTGATCACCATTTTGGAGATGAGATTTTAGTTTAAGGACATCTTGGTCCGTTGTTGCCATTTTGGAGGCAACGATTAGTTTAAAAACGTTTTGGTCCGTTATCCATCTTGTGCGCACGTGTATTTTTTACGTGACGGGATGAACAACGATATTGATATGGAATGTGCCCAATTTGAGGCACGATTTTGATTTGAGGTGTGCATGTCAATTTGGAAGTGCACCAAAAAGTTGTTGGTTGTCGGGACCCGCTACCTCTTTGAAGACGTTGAGGAATTACAACGACATATATCAGAGGTGTGAAAAGATGTACCCTTTAAACCGAATCCCGTATTTGAGGGGAAAAGGAATTAGTGGTAAACCCGGAAATCATTAGTCATATTTTAAGACTAATATTTCCTCGGGAGGATGTGGAATGAATACCGTTTCGGATATCATCAGTTGGAAGATCAATAGTCGGATTTGGGACTAAGATCAGCTTGGGAAGTCATGAGCACATGGGCTCGGATGGTCTAAATCAGGGAAGTTCTATCCTCAGAGGACCTAGCCAATTTGGGCTTGGTCCATTCAGTTTTTTTTATTGAAAAAGGCCAAGCACTTGTTTGGGCTCTGTATAATCAGTCTCCTTTTTGTACAAAGAGTGCTGAGCACTTATGTAAGTTCTGACGCTCACATATAATCATGTGGGCTTTTAGTCATGGGGATGCCCAATAAGTGTTAAACACTTTACCAATTTTTGTCTTTGTATAGAGTATTAGACACTCTTTATGGCGCCCACGTGAGGGACACGTGAGGCGCTAGGCGCTGCCTAGTGGATGCTTAGCACTCCTCTATTCTGTGGCACTCACGTGAGGAGCACGTGAGGCGCCGGGTGCCGCTCATTGAGTGCGAAGTACTCTTTTTTTTCGTGGCGCCCATGTGAGAGGCACGTGAGGCACTGGGCGCTGAGCGCCGCTCATTGAGTGCTAAGCAATCCTTCTCCTGTGGCACCCACGTGAGAGGCACGTGAGGCGCTGAGCGCCGCTCATTGAGTGCTAAGCACTCCTTCATCTGTGGCGCCCACATAAGGGGCACGTGAGGGGCATGTGATGCGTTGGGCGCTTAGCGCCGCTCATTGAGTGCTAAGCACTCCTTCTCCTGTGGCGCCCACGTGAGGGGCACGTGAGGCGCTGGGCTCTGAGCGCCGCTCATTGAGTGCTAAGCACTCATTTTCTTCTTTTTTTTGTGGCGCCCACGTGAGGGGCACGTAAGGAGCTGGGCGCTAGGTTTTTCCTTATATGCTTTATTTTGAGGAATTCGATTTCCTAGTTATTTTCTGAATCATTGATTCTCAAGAATAAGTACATCCCGGTGAGAATTAAATTCTCAACTAATGGGAGACTTGTCTTGTGAATCTCAGATCTAGAGAAAGAACTAAGTTCTTTTTAAAAGGGTTAAACATTTCAATAGATAAATGAGATACTTTGATCTCTCTTCTTTTTATTTAGCTAGAGTTTTTTTCTGAGAAGGGAGATCTTCTTCTCTGTTCCTTTTTGAAGCTCTCTGCTTTTTTTTAGAAGCTTATGGGGGGTTCTTCCTTTCTAGATTTGAAGTCTTGGGTCTTTTATATAGTAGATGCAAGTCTGTTGATTAGTTAAAGAAATATCTCATTAAGATATCCTAATTGATTTGGGGATTTTTACCCACCATTGGATCTTTGATCCAAGGGTTTCTGTTTTACAGAAAATATTGCTCTTGTTTTTAACAAGATTGGGAAAATATTTACCCATATACAGAATTTATTCTATAGAACGATGATTTTTTAATCACCATTAGATTTTAATCCAACGGTCCTCTGTTTTACAGAGAGCATAGAATTTTATTCTACGATCCTCCGAAAGTATATTTCTTGTTTTAGAAAGATTTGAGGAATATTTCCTCTCAACGGAATTTTAATTCTGAGTCTTGATGATTTATCAGCTCCGTTGGATCTTTTGATCCAACGGCTCTGTTTAATAGAGAGTGGAATTTAATTCTACCTGGGCACCGGCGCTCACATGTTGTGCACATGGACGTCAATTAAGGTTTTAATTCATTTATGTGCTTTGCACATTGGCGCCCATGTGGTAAGCACGTGCGGCGCCAATATAAGAGTTTTTAACTCTGGCGTCGGCGCCCTCGTGGAAGGCACGTGAGGCGCTGCCTCTTAAATTTTGAACAGAGCTTTGCTCTTTTATTGAGGGAAACAGCCATAGATCGGAAGTAGCCAAGCCAACTACAATTTTATTCTAAGTAGATACGTGAAGATACTCCAACCGATATAGTCCATTCACTCTACAACCCGTCCCAATTTTCTAACCGGTGCTCGAATTTTGCACAATACAAGAAGTGGATGAGAAAATAATGGTGTAGCTAGAATAAGCAATCTGACTAACAGATAAAAGATTCATTATTAATATAGGCACATGTAATATAGATGAAAGAATAAGATTGTCAGGAGAGTGAGTAGTAGATGTGATGTCACCACATTGATTTACTGCAAGTGACAAGCCATTAGCAGTATGTATGCATGTATGTATGATATAGGAATAGTAAAACTATTTGTAAGAAAGGATTTATCAAAAGTCATATGATATTAGGCACCTGAGTCAAATATCCAAGGAATAGAAATACCATAATTAGCAGTTGAGGCAGTGTAAGTCGAAGGTGCAGGAGTTCCACTAACACGAAGACTATGTTGAACAATATTCACAATCTTTGCTATCGATGCGGGGGAGATAAACTTAAAGTTACAGTAAAGGTTGCTGATGACACAGCAGTAGATGCAGCTTGAGGGCGATTGCGATAGTGAGCAGCTGAACGAATTTGAATATTTGTTGACTTGTTCTTAAGTACCAAGCACTGAGAGATATGATGTCCAGGTTTCTTGCAGTATGCACAAACTCATTCGGTAGAAGGAGAAGGAGGCAGTGGTGGAGTTGTGACGGGTCTGGCAGGTCTAGTTTGTGCAGCCAAAACAGTAGCTGATGGTGCCACAGATGAGCATGTATCACGAGTACTGGTAGATGTAGCCGTCAACATCTGGAGGTAGGTCTCCTCAGAGATGAATTGGCTACAACAGCTTCAAGGCTAGGCAAAGAAACACGATGAAGTATCTGACAGCGTAGTCCTTGAAGCTCCAGTCGAAAACGCATTGCAAGGTGGTACTAATGCTGACGATCATGTTACCTGTAGTACTCGATAGAGACAATCCCCAATGATGCTAGAATCTGAACCTCCATCAGGTGTAATTCTTCCCAATACCCCGATAGAAGAGAGTAAAAATCTTGAACAGAACGATCTCCCTGTCGAGTATCCTGAAGGGCCTGATGCGGTTGGTATTCACGAGCGGTATCTGAACGAACATGCCGCTAAAAGTAATCCACTGCCGACGAGAGGTAGTCAAGCGTCCAATAGAAAGACGAATAAGAGTCACCACCGAACATATAATATATGCCATAATCTGCTGATCGATTTGCATCCATCGATCATGGGTGAAAGTGTAAAGACCTGAAGTATCGGTGGAAGAACTGGAGTGATCGGCAGGAGTCACAGGCGCAGCGGAAGATGTGGTGGTAGAAGGACAGACAAGTGAGCCATCAATATAACCCCATAATACCAATGCTCAAAATTATACTGCACAGTAAAAGCCCATCCAGTATAATTCGCGGACTTGGTGAGAAGAGTGTCAATTTGGGGAAACGACTCCACGCTTATCCATACCAATCTAAAAAAAAGAAATCGGCTCGAAAATAGCCTAAAAATCAACCAAAAATAGCCTAAAAGTCTAAAAATCAACCAAAAATAGCCTAAAAACAAGCTCGGCCCGGGTCGGCTCCAACTCGGCCCGGGCTGGGTCGGTTGACTCGAATCGGCTCGAGTCGGCTTGGGCGGCTTGACTCGGCTCGCGGCTCGGTGGCTCGGATTTGTCGGCTTGAAGAGGCTTGACTTGGTTGATGGCTCTTTTGATTGGTAGCTTTGTTAGGGAGGCATTCTTGATTGAAGTCTTTGTTGGTTTTCTTGACAAGATAAGAAAGCAATATGCTCTAATCAAGATGATTCAACGCTATGGGAGATTCAGAAATTCAAGATTGCTCGAAGGATTTGTTAGTGGCTCGGGGACTTTGTGGTCTTCATGGAAGCGACAACTTTGTGGGGAGATGTGGTGAGTCCGATGAAGGTGAGTTCGACGGAGACTTGGACGGAGGCGTTTTGATCGGCAAAAACGAGCACCGAACTGCGTCGTCTTCAAAAAATAAATCAGCGGAATCGTGACGGTCTCGTAACGGCTATAATGCCCAAAAGAAAAAGAAAATCGACGAGGATCAATCAGCAACGAAGGTTAGCTCTGATACCATATTAGAAATTATAGATTGGAAGGAAGAAAACTATTATTGATGATTGATCAAGATACAGCATACAATATGCCTCTCTATATATAGCCTATAAGATTAAATCCTTATACTAAGAGATACGATTTAATCCTTATACAAAAAGATAAAGATAAAAAGATATATGAAAGATTTATGAAAATCTTAACAGATGGAACTCGGAGAGGTTCCGGTCAGGTTGTTTTAACAAGCCCTTTCAGTATCTCGCAAAGTACTCTCTCACTCTTTACTTTTCATAAAGGGCCATCGAATCTTTTGAACACTCTTGACTAACTAATAAGGCACTGGTCCTATAAAAAGAGCTTTAAGTATCGTTCTGCTCGCGAAGCTTAAGATATAGTAGAGGGATTGTGATGGAGGTCCTTTTCGGGTCTCCGTCAGATGTTGTCTTCCGTCGATCTTCCAGTGGATTCTGATAATTATCTTCTGTTGCGTGTGGGTCTCAATGGGTTTTGGTGGAAGAGGTGGTATGAGGAGTTTGGTGCTGAGTACCTGCAAAGAAGTCCCGGGGTGGTTTGGTACTACCAAGGACCCTCCGACGATCAAGTTAGTGATGAGATCCGAGCAGAGTAACGGCTTAGAAGAATAAAGAATGGCTTACTTGACCCCTCTGTGATGGGGGTTTATATAACGGTGGTGGCACGCAGCAACAGCCACGAGAATCTCGCCGGCAGTTACGCTCCAAGCGTCACCCCCGCGTAGAGAGCGGATCGCCTATTAATGGGGATAGTGATGGCGTGGAACGTGGGATGTTGCTGGCGTAGAATCTGCACATGGCGAGATTCGCGGAGCGGCGGTTACGCCTGTGAGTGGTGGAGTCGGTCGAGGAGGCAGAGGAGTCTTGGTCCTGTGGCAGCTCGGGGTGAGCTGAGGGGCCGAGGAGGCTAATTCGCAGGGGGCCCCGAGGAGGGCCAGCTCGCGCTCGCAGGTCGGGTGTAGGGTGGCCTGGTCGGCCCCTGTGGACCCTTTCTTCTGAGTCGTGGGACAAGTCACCTGCCATGTGTCCTGATCTTGGGGACCGCCAATATTGCGCATCATCATTAGCCCCCCACTCTTGTCCCGATCAGCTAGCGGGTCGGGTCAGGAGTGGACTGCCAGGTCTCCCGGGGTGAGCTCCTTTCTAGGGCTTTGTCGGGACGAGTCCTCGGGCCGTCGGTTGTCTTTTCCGTCAGCGAATCAAGGCGAAATCTCTGCATTAAAGAAGGTGCGCCGGTTCGTGTACTCTGCCACTGAAGCGACGGCCCACGTGTCGGGCGTCGATTGGCTAACGCGACATATGCAGGCCTGTGGCGTCTGATGGGACGCGGTCGAGCGCAGGACTGACACGTGGAGCGATCGGGGCCGCTGGGCGCGAGGAGACGTTTCGGCGGGAGATGATGGGCACCGTTGGATGAGGTCGTATGCAGTAATAAACATGGGTGGGGTCCGCTCTAGGGCCCTTACTCCTTCATATTTCTCTCTCAAGTCTTGGTTGCTCGGCGCTCGTCTTCCTTCTCCCGCCTTCAGCCCCTGAGGATTTTCTTTTCCAAGGTTAGATGTCTTCCTCTGTAGAATCAGTAGACATTGTAGGAGTAGGTGCTAGGGTCCCTTTAGCTGTGTCTGAGTCTCCTCGGGGAGCAGGGGTTGGATCCTTTCCCCGGGACCGTAAGGCAGGGGCCGCCTCCAGGGAGGAGGCGGCAGATGTGGCCCCTGGCTCCTCATGCTGGGTGAGGCATGAGGACGAGCTCGCCAATGCTCGGGCTCGCTTCCACATCCCCTCGTGCTACACGCTTCGACTGGACAAGGAGGGAGAGAGGGCAGATCAGGTACGGGGCAGGGAGATCGCCTCTATTTGGGAGATTTTTGGGGGCGGAATGCGCCTACCCTTCTCTCCTGAGGTCGTCGCTGCGCTGAACTTCTTCGGTCTGGCCCCCGGCCAGTTAGTGCCGAACTCGTGGAGGATCCTTCTTGGGTTCTTGATCCGCCTGAAGTTACAGGCGGTTCCCTTCAGTCTTCCCCTTCTCGATTCCTCCCTCGTCTTCAAGAGTCACCCTGGTGGTCGAGCGGGCGACCCGAGATGGGTTTATCTCACTTTCAGGAAGCGGTCGGGGGGCGCTGCCGGGATCGGGGTCGTGGCCTTGCCCTCCTCCATTCATGATTGGAAAAAGAATTTTTTCTTCGTCTCCCCCCCGAGGGCGAGGATTGGCCCGTGCCTACCAAGTGGTCGAGGGAGAAATGTCTGCCGGGGAACCAGTCTAATGACCCTACCGCGGTAAGAGTAGCGTCGTGGGAGCCCATCCCCCGACCTGACGTGCTGCTGTCCGAGAGGGTCTTGAGCTGGGCCGGGCTTAGCCCCGTCGAGTTCATCGGTGTGTTAGGCTTGCTTTTTTGGGTTTGTGTTTTACTAGTGTCGCCGATTTGTCGGGTATTTGTTTCGTGCAGGATCCATGGACTTCGCATCCCTCAGAGCTTCCATGCACCAGCCGAGGCAGCCTACGAAGGCCGGGGGCACCAGTTCTTCTCGTGCTAAGCCCGCCTCGGCTCCTACCGCTCCGGTGGCATCGGGCCGGAAGCGGGCCCTGATCCAGGAGGACCAGGCCTCGTAAGAGGAGATCGGCACTCCCTCGGAGCCGCTCAAGAGGAGCTCTCGGAGGCCCTCCCGGGGTCGGTCCTCACCGACCATGATGGAGGAAGGGGGCCTCCGGTTCGCGGTGCCGTCGGAGCTATCCGTTGCGGATAGCCTCCTGCATGAAATAGAGACCTCGGTCGGGGGTAGAGTTCCCGGGGGGACCTTCAGGGCTCAGCTGGCGTCCATCGCCCAGGAGTCCGTGCAGGTAAGTTCCTTGGTTCATTGTGATATTCAGTGCCCCCTTCATCTTTCTGATTTTCTCCGTGTCTCCCAGGTTCTCCAGCACGTGGCCCTCGCCCTACGCATGGAAGCCGACGTGGTAGCCTCGGCGCTGGAGGCTACGGGTCAGCTCACCTTGCTGCAAGAAAGCTCCAGGCGGGAGCTGGAGGCGATGTCGGCGAGGGTCGCCGTCTTGGAAGGCGAGGTGGAGGCCGGGAAACGGGAGGTGGCCCGGCACTGCGAGGCTGCGGTGATCGCCGAGGTCAAGCTCGAGGACGCTCAGGTGCTCGCTGGCAACCTGAAGAAGACGGTGAAGGCCCTCCGGAAGGAGCTGGGGGCGGCGGCCGAGGCGTCCAAGTCGGCTGAAGGGCGGTGGAGGGCTATAAGAAGTCGAAGGACTTCTATAACGACTTGGCCGTGGCCACGACCCGCATCTGGCACGACGCCCTCGATGCCGTTAAGGCCCGGATGCCGGAGTTCGCCGACGCAGATCTCCGGGCCGAGTTCCCCATCGTGGGCGCCGACGAGCAGGGGGAAGAGGTTCATGGCGAGGAGGTCGCCGAGGACCCCGCGTCGAAGACCTCGAGGTCGTACCTGGCCCCGAGGTGTAGAGCCCCCATTTTCCTTCTTTTTATTTTGTTTTTTCAAACTCTGTAAGGCTGGGGAGCCCAAAAATACCCTTTGTAAAACTTGTCTTCGGTAGTAATAAAGTTTTTCTTCGGCTCCATAGAATTGCGCTCACCATCTGTTTGTGAAGAATGCTCATAAGATATCTTTGCTTGTACCGTTGTGCTTTTATGTCAGGTTGGTCATCTGTCTGGCGATCGTCCGTCGAGTTGACTTCAATCACTGGCCGATGAGCATGCCAAGCGCTGCCGAGCAGGTATCCCCTTGGGCCCCGGAGTCGAGGGGAGATCGTTTAGACGTGGATAGACCTGACGTCCCTCACTGGGGTCTCGGATCCTCCGCGGGCCACAGGGCATCTCTGATTTCGAGCATCGACCACCATCCGGGGGTGACTGGGCAGGGTAGCTGATCAGTCGCCCCTTGCAAGGGATTTCTGGTCCCTTGAGTTGTGGTAGGGGGGCTACCCGCCAGGGATGGCCGAGCAAGGGCTCGACTGCCTCTGGGAGGACTTGGGTCTTTAGCGCAGGAGGGGCTGTAAGAAGCCCACTAAGGATGACCGGGCGGTGAAGCTGTGCGGTTGCCTCTTAGCGAGGGCTTTGACCTCTAGCGTCATGGGTAGGCAACTACCAGTCTGGGATGAATGAGCGGAGTAGCCGCTCTGGTGCCTCTTGTGAGGGCTTTTGATCCCTGGCGTCGAGGGTAGGGAGCTACCAGCCGGAGTTGACCGAGCAGGATAGCTGCTCGGTTGCCTCTTGCGAGGGCTTTGATCCTTCAGGACGGGGACCGAGCAGAGTTACTGCCCAGTGCCTCTTGGCGAGGACTTTGATCCCTGTCGGTTGTGGTAGGAAGCTACCAGCCGGGGATAGCCGAGCAAGGACTTGACTGCCTCTGGGAGGACTTTGGTCCTTAACGCGGGAGGGGCTGTAGAAGCCTACCAAGGACCCTTGGCCGGGCAGGGTTACTGCCCGGTGCCTCTTAGCGAGGGCTTTTGTCCTGAAGGATAGCCGAGCGAGGGATCCTCGGGCTTAACTGCCTCTGGGAGGGCTTTTTGATCTCCGGCGTTGTGGTAGGGAAGCCGCCCGCTGGGGATAGCCGAGTGAGGGATCCTCGGACTCGATTGCCTCTGGGAGGGCTTTTTGATCCCTGGCGTTGTGGCAGGGAAGCTGCCCGCTGGGGATAGCCGAGCGAGGGGTCCTGGGTCGACTGCCTCTGGGAGGGCTTTCTGATCCCTGGTGTTGCGGTAGGGAAGCTACCCGCCATGGGTGACCGAGCAGGGTAGCTGCTGGGTTAAATCTTGACGAGGTGTAGCCCGACCATCCAGCTGTAGGTGCGGGGAATGGGAACGATCGGGGCAACGGCGTGCGTAGCCAGTGCATTGAATGCGGGGGGAGGCGAAGCGCTAAGGGCGCGTCACTTCGATTCCACCGGAGAAGGCTTGATGGCTGCCGCGTGGCGGCGACTTCCTGGGTGAAAGCGGGCGACTGTTGAGCTGCGCAGTGGGCTATATAAGGCTGAAGGAGTACTGGTCCTTCCATCCTTCATAAACAGGTTGTCGAGAATGCAAGACTTCCCGTTTACCATCCCCGACATCGTCCACTTTGAAGACGTGTACCTTTACGACCAGTACTGCACCGAGGACACGGTGCAGCTGGTCTATGGGAGCATTGAGGACCATTTCGGCCGGCTGCTCCCCCGACGCTCCTCCTTGCTGCAGCTGCTGATGTACTCCATCTGGAGGGCGTCGCCGGGGCTTTACAACCCCCTGTCTAAGCTGCTCTATGACGAGGCCGTGGGAAAGCTGCGGTCTTTGAGGCACTTCGGCCTGATCTCCGCAAACCGGCTGGCCCGCTCAGAGGCGCTCGTCCGCGAATGCTACGAGCTGAGGCTCAGGATCGACGCGCGGGGGGGTAACCGGGGACAGAGGTTGGACCTTGCGAGGCTCCGGTTGGCGGAGATCTTTACCGAGTACCATGAGCAGTACTCGCTGCACCCCCTTCCCCCACTGTTGTAATTTTCTTTTCTTTTCGCATGTATGGCTGAGGAGCCCATAATACCTTTTGAATAAACAAAGCTTTTCTTTCCTTTTCGCAATACTCCATTGATCTTTATTAAATTAACAATAGATCCTAGGAAGAGTTTACATTGCTTTAAAAGAAAGGTACAAGCTAGTAGATGACTTTATTGGCTTGGGCCGAGCTCCCTGAAGGACTGTTGGCCCCCGCGCTCGGCATAGGGTATGGGGCTCCCTGAGCACCAGGCTGGCCGTCCGCTGAGACGAGCATGATCTGACCGATGGCCAGGTCGGCGGGAGGGTGATTCTGCTCCTGCTCGCGGTCGGCCTGCCGTTTGTCCCTCAAGTAGGCGGCGAGGTGCCTAGACCGGATGAGCTCTTCAATGTAGTCCCTCAGTTGCTTGCAGTCTTCCATGGCGTGGCCCAATACCCGGTGGAAAGCGCAGTAGGGGCCCCGGGTTCGCTTTACGGCCTGACGCGGGATCGGAGGGAACTTGAAGAACCCCTCGTTCTGGGCCTCCTCTAGAAACACTGCGAGGGAGACGTTGAGGGAGGTATACTCCTGAAACTTCGGGTGGTAGGGCTGCTGACGCTCCGGCCTC
Organism: Agapanthus africanus; assembly: GCA_030015575.1. Classification (NCBI taxonomy): domain Eukaryota; kingdom Viridiplantae; phylum Streptophyta; class Magnoliopsida; order Asparagales; family Amaryllidaceae; genus Agapanthus; species Agapanthus africanus. The sequence goes on along the minus strand of JASDDO010000024.1, from coordinate 885,760,935 downwards.
TCCTTCCGAGCCCTCTTCTTCTTGTCGGACCATTCTGCCCGGGGGAGGTTAGCGTTCACCTCGGATTCCAGCTGAACCTCACGCACGGTCCACATCTTGACCTCGGCCATGGTCTTAGGTTGTGCCAAAGCGAAGGAGCGTAACCATTCCTTGTGCCTCAGACCAGATCTAAGCGCTGTGATGACGGTCTTGTCCCGGTGCTCGGGCACCTCAAGAAGGGCGTTGTAGAAACGGGTAATGTAGGCCTTGAACGTTTCCTTGTCCCCACTCTTAAGCGTGAAGAGGTAGTCGACCGTGCGCTTCTGTCGACGGTTCCCAACGAAATGGCTGAGGAACTGAGTAGCCAGCTTGTCGAAGGTCGAAATCGAGCGGGGCTCGAGCCCCCGAAACCAGTCCCGACCTGCGCGGATAAGGGTGGCCGGAAAGGAGTGGTCTTGGAAGCTCATCCTCGCGATGAAAGCGTCCAAATGGTCCTTCGAGTCAGTTTTCCCGTCGAACAGAGAGACCTTTGGGGGCTTGTTGCGCGAGGAGACGTGGACGGCGAGCAATTCCTCGATGAACGGCCTCGTGAGCGAGTCGGAGGCGTACTTAGCTCCGTCGCTCGAGAGGTGAGCCTCCCGGCGTATGCCCTCGATTTTCTTCTCGAGGGCGTCGAGCCGACCGTGGTATCCCGAGGAATCGGTGCCTTGGGATCCCTGGCCTCCGCTGCGGGTGACCTGCGTCTGGGAGCGGCCCTGGTTCCTCTCGATGAGGCGCCTCAGGTCCCGGGGCGAGGTGGCTCTCGAGTCGCCGGGGCGGACCCCTTCTGTGCGGCCCTGCCGATGGTGGTGGTTTCGACCACGCCTGTGGATAGGTGAGGTGACTGACATCTCTTCAGGGGGATAAGGGTCGCGAGGAGGCTCGAGGCGAGGCGTTCTGGCGGCGGACCTTGGCGTGGAGCCCTGGGGCGCCCAGCGGGCCTTAGGGAGTACCGGCTCGAGAGATCGGTGGCCAGGGGACGCAGCCTGCTCGAGAGATCGGTGGCCAGGGGACGCAGCCTGCTGGTGGTCGGCCGTCCAGACGGGGGCAGAGCCTTCTGGAGGTGGTGGAGCGTCGATCTGGGGCCCAGGCCCGGCCGTTTGGACGCGGACGAGCGCCTCCACGAGGGATTGCAGCCGATCTATCCAACCTGCGAGGGCGTTGATGGCAGTCATTGGAGGAGGCTCATCCCTGCCTTCGGTGAGTGGAAGGTGGCGGCTGGTACCGTGATCTTCAGGGCGGCCGCTTGCTATTTAGGCGGAGATCGGAATGCCAACTTTGTGTTTTGTGGAGTTTTCTTACAGACGGCGCCAACTGATGGAGGTCCTTTTCGGGTCTCCGTCAAATGTTGTCTTCCGTCGATCTCCCAGCGGATTCTGATGATTATCTTCTGTTGCGTGTGGGTCTCAATGGGTTTTGGTGGAAGAGGTGGTATGAGGAGTTTGGTGCCGAGTACCTGCAAAGAAGTCCCGGGGTGGTTTGGTACCACCAAGGACCCTCCGACGATCAAGTTAGTGATGAGATCCGAGCAGAGTAACGGCTTAGAAGAGTAAAGAATGGCTTACTTGACCCCTCTGTGATGGGGGTTTATATAACGATGGTGGCACGCAGCAGCAGCCGCGAGAATCTCGCCGGCAGCTACGCTCCCGACGTCACGTCCGTGTAGAGAGCGGATTTCCGCTCCCATTAATGGGGATAGTGATGGCGTGGAACGTAGGATGTTGCTGGCGTAGAATCTGCGCATGGCGAGATTCGTGGAGCGGCAGTTACGCCTGTGAGTGGTGGAGTCAGTCGAGGAGGTCGAGGAGTTTTGGTCCTGTGGCAGCTCGGGGCGAGCTGAGGGGTCGAGGAGGCTAATTCGCAGGGGGCCCCGAGAAGGGCCAGCTCGCGCTCGCAGGTCGGGTGTAGGGTGGCATGGTCGACCCCTGTGGGCCCTTTCTTCTGAGTCGTGGGACACGTCACCTGCCACGTGTCCTGATCTTGGGGACCACCAATATTGAGCATCATCAGATTGTAAACAACCAATGCTGGATTGGATTCAGATACTGCTTTTGCTACAAAGAGATTTTCTCTTGTTTCCAATGGAATGGATGAAAGCGCTCCTACATGATACCAATTGATGATCCTGACGAATCCTAACCCAGATTTCCATTTTATAACTTCTTCAGAAAAAAAAAACACGTCGTTCTACATCTTTCTTAGATAAGCACGAATCCTATAGAGGCACCCGCAACTTGGATTCCACCAACCGAAGCTTCGTGCATATAAAAAAGAGCTATAAAAGTTCATATAAAACAGAGCCCGGCTCCACCAACTGAGGGAGTAACAACATAAAAAAGAGCCATACAAGATTACGAGAAAAACAGGCCAGACCCACCGAGGCTGGGATCGACCGAGCTACATTTATTTTTAAGTCAAAAAGTTAAAATACACCGAAAAATTAATTAAAATAAAGCTGATATTAAGGGTAACGAGACACGCGGAGCAAGGACAGCCGTTTGCGGTATTCGCTGCTTTTTACTGTTGGGCGCATTTATCGAGGGCCATAAAGGCCCAGATCCCCTCACACACAACACCAAAACCAGTGGCTGATTTCCACTTCCACCTCAGCAAGCATCAGCTGGTGGGCCCCAACATCCCTACTTTACATATGGAAAACAAAAAAATGTCGCTGTTGAATGCGACTTAAGAGAGTTACGACCATGTGAATGTGAGGATGTTATGTAAGAAATAAGTTGCCATCAATTTGTCTTCATCTGCATATATGATTAGAAAAAGGCAAGAGTTGCAAATTATTTTCTTTCTAATGCTTTGAACAAAAAGATCGTTTCTCAATTAACTTGCTCTAATTTTTTTGTTACTATTATTAATAAGTGATAAGCCTTATGAACGAGAATTCCCAAGATTACGGCACGTAGCAGACGACGTGTCGTCTACGTAAGCCTACTAGGCTCCGGAGGGCTGCGGAAGTAGAATCAGTATGGCGTCTTGGGGACTTTCCTCGGGGCCTCGTCTCCGGGCTTATGCCCCATCTCTCGCCTGCGAGCCATCCAGCAGCCGAACTTACACCCTCTTTGCTCGTCTCCGAGCTGTTTGTTGTAGGGGCTGAACTTCCTCGGCCTCCCTGCTCGTTTCCCGAACTATCAGACAGGCTGAGCTTTCTCGGCTTCCCCGATCAATCGAGGGCGCGGAGCCCAAGCGCCCTCACAACGGCTCCGTGTATCTCGCCAAAACGAGATATCCGCCGTCCCACGTTCCGCGTCCCATGCGGGTGCGATCCCTCATTAATGAGCGGATCCCGCCATCAACGCGGACGTAACGAGTGGGCGTAACTGACGGCGAGGATCTCACACCGGCTCGCTCCATGCGACCACCATATAAATCTCTCTTTCAGACGACTCAGATAACTCGAACACATTCTAATACACCGCTACCCTGCTCTTATTCCACGGTACTAACTTGATCGTCGGAGGGTTCTCCGGTGGTTTCCCACCCCGGGACTTTCCTTGCAGGAAGCACGGCGTCAACAACATCCAACAACCCATTGAGATCCACACAACAATTCTCATACCCAATCTCTACCGTTAAAAATCACTCGCAGCCAGATCGATGGAGAACATCTGAGGGAGATTTCCAACTTCCATCAGTTGGCGCTGTCTGTGAGAACGAAAGACTTTTCCACCATAAAAGTTGATCTTCCGTCTTCGATATAATGACCAGTGATCATCACAACGGAGGTCCAAGTGCGAGCTATCCTTCGCTTCGTAATGGAGGCTGGGGTGGTTCCACTCCACCTCCAAACATCGTCAAAGCCCTCATTACGTGGCTGCCGGGCAGCTTCCTGCTCAGCCCATCCACAGTAGGTAGCTTCCTGCCCAATGAAGACGTGGATCCAAAGCCCTCATCAGGAGGCGACCGGGTAACTTCCTGCCCAATGAAGACGTGGATCCAATGCCTTCATCACAAGACGGCCGGGCAGCTTCCTGCTCGGCCCATCCACAGTGGGTAGCTTCCTACCCAATGAAGACGTGGATCCAAATCTCTCATCATGAGGTGGCCGGGCAGCTTCCTGCTCGGTCCATCCACAGTGGGTTGCTTCCTGCCCAATGAAAACGTAGATCCAAAACCCTCATCACGAGGCGGCTGGGTAGTTTCCTGCTCGGTCTATTCACCGCGGGGCCACAGATTCCTGCTCGGTCCATCCACGACGGGTAGCTTCCTGCCCTATGAAGAAGTGGATCCAAAGCCCTCATCGCGAGGCCGCCGAGCAAGTCCCTGCTCGGTCAATCCACGACGGGTAGCTTCCTTCCCTACGAAGAAGTGAATCCAAAGCCCTCATCGTGAGGTGTTCATCACAGAATACTGCATTTTATACCGCCCATTCTTACGCTCGGTTGTTTATAGGTAGGTGCTTTTAATCCGTGTTTGTTATATATTTGCAGGATACAGGTTCTCGGTTCTAAAACGGTAAATTCATGGAAAACACGACAAAATCCGGGTTCCTGCCAACCACTGAGAAAACACGGTCTCCGCTCGTCATCCGTATGTTGCCAGATACCAGTTTAGGAAGACAAAATGTCAAATCAATGTCACCTTCATGCACAAGGCTCAATGGCAACAACAAGTTCCAAGAAATCTACGCGGAGCTCGAGGCAATCATGACAAAAACATCCACAAAAAGTCCACCTTTCCTCAACAGAAATTCTGGAAGAATTGTGAAAGAATTATCAGAAAATATGTGTACCAGACAACAGGGGACAGCAGATCAGGGCCGTACAAGAAACCCCACACCCTAAACCTACTGTAGGGGCGCGGATCCGCGGCCAATAGGGGGTATTGGCGGCGGATCCGCGGCTAGGTGGGGCCCTCTCTGCGTCAACTTTTGGGGGTATTTTGGGTATTTCCCATGTGGTCTGGTGGTTGCCCTAGAACTCCATTCTCCTGCCTATAAATACAGCAGTTTTGAGCACAACCAAGGGTCATTCTTTGTTCTCCATTCTTTTGTAGGATTTAGTTCTTTTTCTTCTTCTTCTTCATTCCTCTTCCATGAAATTGTAAGTGAGAAGCTTTTTTGTGGATGTGAATAAAGATGAAGGTTTTTTGTATTATTCTTTTTGTTTAAGCTTCCCCCTTGAGCTCTCTACCTTAACTTGATCTTGCAACCTCTTAAGTGAGCTTGCAAGTTTAAGTTTTGGTCATTGGTCTCAAGGGGTTGTATCATTTCGTTCTCGCCTTAGCGCTTCAATTCACATGCGTTCTCTACCCTTCCCTTGATCTTGCAACCTCTTCATTGAGATTGTAAGTTTAAGGGTTGGCTATTGATCCCATGCTTGTTTTGAGTTCTATGGTTCTTGTAATTACTTTCTTGCATTTTTCATTCTTGTCTTTAATTACTTGCAATTTATTTCCATGCTCTTTAATTACTTGCAATTTACATTCATGCACTTTAAATACTTGTATCTTTTCTTTTCTTTGTTCTTTTCTTTTTGTCCTCTCTTTTTGGTTCTCTCTTGTGAATGTATGTAATTATTGTTGTTAAGATAAAATACGGTATTGTAAGTTAACATTTCTTTGTCAATTCCTTTTCCCGTTATTTTCCATTTGAACTTCACCCAAACCATACGCAAGCGCTCCGTTAGGCACCGTACCCTGACAAGGTAACGGTGATTCCTAACCACGACCGGTTGCGTTCGGTTTGGCCGGAGGCGAAAGCAAGAGACAAGAACGAAAGGACAAGGGTAAATAAGCCGGATTCCACGAATACCGCGCTTAAATCCCCTAATCCACGTTGTTGCCAATTGCTTAGCTTCAATTGGTCAAGACTCGGCTCAAAGGTTTTGAGTACGGATTTCTTTAGCTTATAATCTCGTATCTTTTCTTAACAACTTTATACTTGCAGATAAACACATAGGTTAGAACAAACTCATACAGATTCTTTATTGACTCGTCTAAAACAAGAAGGTAAGATAACACCATCTCCCTGTGGACCGACCCGTGCTCAACCGGCTAGCTGCATAGCGACACCGTCTTGATTGCGGTTAACTTTAATTCTCTCAAACAAAGTCAAGACAAGCTTTTATAAAAAAAAATTTAACGGAGATATGAAGGTTTTACTCTATGATAAAGACTATTGCACGTTCACAGAGGTGTGTATGAAATGAAAACAAGAAAAAGATGGAGTGAAGAATACGACTTAGTTTCCTGTTAAGAAAGATAGAAATTCTGAAGTTGAAACCTTACTGGAAAACGAAACTTGAAAAATGCTTAACTCTTTATAAAACTTATGTGATCCTTTTAAAATTGTTATCTGGGCTTTATTGTGCGACATGATGACTTTAATCGATCCTTCTGGAACTTAACGACACTATTTGCACTACACGTAAAGACATATAAAATCTGTAGTTAAATAAGAAGCGAGGTGTGAAAAATAAAGGTTCGATAGTCTAGACTTAGGATAATAGAATTGTTATTTTCTGAAACAAAACTTTAGGGTTTGAATCTTAGTTATTTTACAAAACCAACTTGACCGGATTTTGTGGGTAGTATCCGCTGAAAACCCTCAGGAGACAACACTCCTCCTACTAGGGACACCTAGAGGTTTAACGGCTTGTTGCACGTGCTCAGTGCAATCGCGTTCCCTGCGAAAGTACGGTTATCATTTTATTTTTGTGAATAATTGGTTTTGCTCGGGACGAGCAAAAGTTAAGTTTGGGGGTATTTGTTCATCACAGAATACTGCATTTTATACCGCCCATTCTTACGCTCGGTTGTTTATAGGTAGGTGCTTTTAATCCGTGTTTTTTATATATTTGCAGGATACAGGTTCTCGGTTCTAAAACGGTAAATTCATGGAAAACACGACAAAATCCGGGTTCCTGCCAACCACTGAGAAAACACGGTCTCCGCTCGTCATCCGTATGTTGCCAGATACCAGTTTAGGAAGACAAAATGTCAAATCAATGTCACCTTCATGCACAAGGCTCAATGGCAACAACAAGTTCCAAGAAATCTACGCGGAGCTCGAGGCAATCATGACAAAAACATCCACAAAAAGTCCACCTTTCCTCAACAGAAATTCTGGAAGAATTGTGAAAGAATTATCAGAAAATATGTGTACCAGACAACAGGGGACAGCAGATCAGGGCCGTACAAGAAACCCCACACCCTAAACCTACTGTAGGGGCGCGGATCCGCGGCCAATAGGGGGTATTGGCGGCGGATCCGCGGCTAGGTGGGGCCCTCTCTGCGTCAACTTTTGGGGGTATTTTGGGTATTTCCCATGTGGTCTGGTGGTTGCCCTAGAACTCCATTCTCCTGCCTATAAATACAGCAGTTTTGAGCACAACCAAGGGTCATTCTTTGTTCTCCATTCTTTTGTAGGATTTAGTTCTTTTTCTTCTTCTTCTTCTTCATTCCTCTTCCATGAAATTGTAAGTGAGAAGCTTTTTTGTGGATGTGAATAAAGATGAAGGTTTTTTGTATTATTCTTTTTGTTTAAGCTTCCCCCTTGAGCTCTCTACCTTAACTTGATCTTGCAACCTCTTAAGTGAGCTTGCAAGTTTAAGTTTTGGTCATTGGTCTCAAGGGGTTGTATCATTTCGTTCTCGCCTTAGCGCTTCAATTCACATGCGTTCTCTACCCTTCCCTTGATCTTGCAACCTCTTCATTGAGATTGCAAGTTTAAGGGTTGGCTATTGATCCCATACTTGTTTTGAGTTCTATGGTTCTTGTAATTACTTTCTTGCATTTTTCATTCTTGTCTTTAATTACTTGCAATTTATTTCTATGCTCTTTAATTACTTGCAATTTACATTCATGCACTTTAAATACTTGTATCTTTTCTTTTCTTTGTTCTTTTCTTTTTGTCCTCTCTTTTTGGTTCTCTCTTGTGAATGTATGTAATTATTGTTGTTAAGATAAAATACGGTATTATAAGTTAACATTTCTTTGCCAATTCCTTTTCCCGTTATTTTCCATTTGAACTTCGCCCAAACCATACGCAAGCGCTCCGTTAGGCACCGTACCCTGACAAGGTAACGGTGATTCCTAACCGCGACCGGTTGCGTTCGGTTTGGCCGGAGGCGAAAGCAAGAGACAAGAACGGAAGGACAAGGGTAAATAAGCCGGATTCCACGAATACCGCGCTTAAATCCCCTAATCCACGTTGTTGCCAATTGCTTAGCTTCAATTGGTCAAGACTCGGCTCAAAGGTTTTGAGTACGGATTTCTTTAGCTTATAATCTCGTATCTTTTCTTAACAACTTTATACTTGCAGATAAACACATAGGTTAGAACAAACTCATACAGATTCTTTATTGACTCGTCTAAAACAAGAAGGTAAGATAACACCATCTCCCTGTGGACCGACCCGTGCTCAACCGGCTAGCTGCATAGCGACACCGTCTTGATTGCGGTTAACTTTAATTCTCTCAAACAAAGTCAAGACAAGCTTTTATAAAAAAAATTTAACGGAGATATGAAGGTTTTACTCTATGATAAAGACTATTGCACGTTCACAGAGATGTGTATGAAATGAAAACAAGAAAAGGTGGAGTGAAGAATACGACTTAGTTTCCTGTTAAGGAAGATAGAAATTCTGAAGTTGAAACCTTACTGGAAAACGAAACTTGAAAAATGCTTAACTCTTTATAAAACTTATGTGATCCTTTTAAAATTGTTATCTGGGCTTTATTGTGCGACATGATGACTTTAATTGATCCTTCTGGAACTTAACGACACTATTTGCACTACACGTAAAGACATATAAAATCTGTAGTTAAATAAGAAGCGAGGTGTGAAAAATAAAGGTTCGATAGTCTAGACTTAGGATAATAGAATTGTTATTTTCTGAAACAAAACTTTAGGGTTTGAATCTTAGTTATTTTACAAAACCAACTTGACCGGATTTTGTGGGTAGTATCCGCTGAAAACCCTCAGGAGACAACACTCCTCCTACTAGGGACACCTAGAGGTTTAACGGCTTGTTGCACGTGCTCAGTGCAATCGCGTTCCCTGCGAAAGTACGGTTATCATTTTATTTTTGTGAATAATTGGTTTTGCTCGGGACGAGCAAAAGTTAAGTTTGGGGGTATTTGTTCATCACAGAATACTGCATTTTATACCGCCCATTCTTACGCTCGGTTGTTTATAGGTAGGTGCTTTTAATCCGTGTTTTTTATATATTTGCAGGATACAGGTTCTCGGTTCTAAAACGGTAAATTCATGGAAAACACGACAAAATCCGGGTTCCTGCCAACCACTGAGAAAACACGGTCTCCGCTCGTCATCCGTATGTTGCCAGATACCAGTTTAGGAAGACAAAATGTCAAATCAATGTCACCTTCATGCACAAGGCTCAATGGCAACAACAAGTTCCAAGAAATCTACGCGGAGCTCGAGGCAATCATGACAAAAACATCCACAAAAAGTCCACCTTTCCTCAACAGAAATTCTGGAAGAATTGTTAAAGAATTATCAGAAAATATGTGTACCAGACAACAGGGGACAGCAGATCAGGGCCGTACAAGAAACCCCACACCCTAAACCTACTGTAGGGGCGCGGATCCGCGGCCAATAGGGGGTATTGGCGGCGGATCCGCGGCTAGGTGGGGCCCTCTCTGCGTCAACTTTTGGGGGTATTTTGGGTATTTCCCATGTGGTCTGGTGGTTGCCCTAGAACTCCATTCTCCTGCCTATAAATACAGCAGTTTTGAGCACAACCAAGGGTCATTCTTTGTTCTCCATTCTTTTGTAGGATTTAGTTCTTTTTCTTCTTCTTCTTCATTCCTCTTCCATGAAATTGTAAGTGAGAAGCTTTTTTGTGGATGTGAATAAAGATGAAGGTTTTTTGTATTATTCTTTTTGTTTAAGCTTCCCCCTTGAGCTCTCTACCTTAACTTGATCTTGCAACCTCTTAAGTGAGCTTGCAAGTTTAAGTTTTGGTCATTGGTCTCAAGGGGTTGTATCATTTCGTTCTCGCCTTAGCGCTTCAATTCACATGCGTTCTCTACCCTTCCCTTGATCTTGCAACCTCTTCATTGAGATTGCAAGTTTAAGGGTTGGCTATTGATCCCATGCTTGTTTTGAGTTCTATGGTTCTTGTAATTACTTTCTTGCATTTTTCATTCTTGTCTTTAATTACTTGCAATTTATTTCCATGCTCTTTAATTACTTGCAATTTACATTCATGCACTTTAAATACTTGTATCTTTTCTTTTCTTTGTTCTTTTCTTTTTGTCCTCTCTTTTTGGTTCTCTCTTGTGAATGTATGTAATTATTGTTGTTAAGATAAAATACGGTATTATAAGTTAACATTTCTTTGCCAATTCCTTTTCCCGTTATTTTCCATTTGAACTTCGCCCAAACCATACGCAAGCGCTCCGTTAGGCACCGTACCCTGACAAGGTAACGGTGATTCCTAACCGCGACCGGTTGCGTTCGGTTTGGCCGGAGGCGAAAGCAAGAGACAAGAACGGAAGGACAAGGGTAAATAAGCCGGATTCCACGAATACCGCGCTTAAATCCCCTAATCCACGTTGTTGCCAATTGCTTAGCTTCAATTGGTCAAGACTCGGCTCAAAGGTTTTGAGTACGGATTTCTTTAGCTTATAATCTCGTATCTTTTCTTAACAACTTTATACTTGCAGATAAACACATAGGTTAGAACAAACTCATACAGATTCTTTATTGACTCGTCTAAAACAAGAAGGTAAGATAACACCATCTCCCTGTGGACCGACCCGTGCTCAACCGGCTAGCTGCATAGCGACACCGTCTTGATTGCGGTTAACTTTAATTCTCTCAATCAAATGGCGCCGTTGCCAGGGAGACGGTAGCGTATTTTTTTTCTTGTTATTCGGGTTAATATTCTTTTTGTATATATATATATAAAAAAAAAATATTCTTTTTATTTTTTTTGATCATTTTTGTGGGCAAGAGTGCAGATTTTTGCAAGTTTGCAAACTGCGATTGTGGGGAGCAAAGTGTGCATTCAAGGCAAGGGTGATTGCAAAGTACAGTGCCATAGATCCGGGTAGTTTGACCCGCGCAAGCGAACCTTTCAAGCTTACCGGATTTGATTCAACGGGGGTTTCCTAACCCAAAACTTAACGGTACGTACTTTACTAACACCTTCTTCTCAAATCTGACGCTTCCAATATACTATTCTTTGCAGGATTCTTTGCAAGTTCGCTAGCAAACGCTAAAAAAATTGACTAACCCGTATTTGTTGCAGCGCCGCGCTTAAACTAAAAAACGATTGTTTGATTCTTTATAGAATTTTTGAATTGCGCATTGCATACATTAATACGGACTTAAGGGCAAGCGAACCCCACAATATACGGTAAAGGATTTCATCACCTTTTCCGTGGCCCACAAATCACGAACTTGAGCATAACGTTTACCCGCACAAATTTTAAAAGAAATTAGACTTTAAGCCTTAAGGACTTCGCGCTCACTAGGAGAAGTTAACTGTGTTTAGAACCTTGCTTAACGGTATATTGTTTACGGGGTGTCTAGAAAAGTGTTAACGGCGCAACCGCCAAAAGAGAAAGGGTTATTTAATTAAGGAACTTCGCGAAAGCGTTGGAAAACCTCCCCTTATCTCTGCACTTACCTGGCCTCGTGATCAGTGTATCTTAAGCCTGTTTCTCGACACAGTTTTACTTCGACAATCAAGTTCTGGAGCAGGTCTAGTTGACCTAGGTGAACCCTAGAACGATTAGGTGTGTGGTATTTTTGTGTCGTGATTTTTTTCAATATTCTTTTTTCTGTATATTTTATTCTTTTGTTAATATATAAACTAAAAAAAAAAAAAATCACATTCTTTTCCCTCTCCTTTTCTCTGCCTTCCTTCCTTTCTCTCTTCATATCATGGGTACTCCACCTCGAAAAACTCTTGCCGAACTTTGGTACCCACAACCAGACATAACTTCCTACGGTTCTTGTTTTGGCCGAACTTCGAACGACCCCTCCATGCCCAAAATTTCGTTGAAAGATCGGATAGACGCGTCTAGGACGAACAACTGGACCCCGCAATCCACTTCGTATCAACCGTTTCAAACATTCACCCCTTCTTGCGTTGATACACCTTTTGAAAGTCCAGTTGTAACCCCGAGACCAATGTCTCTTGCTGAACGAATTGAACAATCCCGTAGCCGATCTTTCACTCCTTTCACCACTACAAATTCTTTGGACCAACAAATCCATTCACCTTCTTATCCCAATGTTGATCCCACTCCTGTCCAGCCATTCAGTTCCTACCAATCCTACCCTACTTTTGCACCTTCCCTAGACATTGCATCAGAACCTCCATTTGGGAGTTTTCAGTATCCAAACAACTTTGAATCTTTTACTGAAACCCCTTCACAACCAATGTCTAGTCTGGAACAGTCGTTGGAAGACTTTAGGGTAGCGTCAAGCCAGCAAATGATGGATTTGAATGCGTCCATGGCCGCCCTCATACAACCTAGTGATCCGGTAGCTAGTTTTCAACTAGCTCCAAATTTTTCAATGTATGATGAGGCGGCAGGACAGGCTGTGAATTTGAGTGGAGAAAGTGAGATGTACCCCCTTCCAAATCAAACCTACCCGTTTCAAATTGAATCCCACAACTCCTGTGTTGAAAGTCTATCAAGTGTCCCAAATGAATTATCGGTTGAAGATAGAATGTTTAATGAGTTGTGCGACTTTATAATGTTTGATTTTCCCGATTGTGAAGGGTCCCTTTTGAGTGAAAACATACCCAATCCTCTCGACCTCTACACCTCCACTCTAGAACCTGAATTGATTGATATCCATGCTTTTGTTGAGGTGTCCGAGAATATAGATTTTCACTTGATCGAGGATATTGATGCTGGGAACATTTTGGATGATGAACCCGTAGATTTGGCTGAGTTTGTCTCTTCAAATCATCATCCCGAGTCTTTAACTGTTTTTCCCGAACTTCATATGCGTCTTGATATTGATGATAAAGGCATGGATGAGATAAATTTTGAGGGGAATATTGAGGATAGTTTTGAGGATGAAACAGTTTTAATTGATGAGTCGGATTTTCCAATTCATCCTGTTCCTTTCATTGACTGTGTGCACCCTCCCGAAACCCTAACCGATACCCCTCCTCAACCACTTCCCTCCACCCTTTCCATCGTTCCGACCTTGCAAGAACCCGTCTCACTTTCATTTACTATGTCTGGTTTACCAAGTTCGGCATACCCATGGTTTCTCACGAACCTTGAGGGATTTGACCCTATTTCTCGACGGGTAAATATATTAGCACAATCGCTTTTCACACATCGGTCATCACAAATTGTGCTAATCTATTTACTCCATTTGCACCCTCAAGTTCGCATTCCACTTCTTTTTCCCTTCCGCCATTCTTCTTCCTCTCATATACCGAGACCGTATCCCGCTTCTCTTCGCATACGGTCTCGCGTATTGTCCTTCTCTTTTCTCTACGCCTTCTTCCACCAACCTATACATTATAGCGATAAAATCTTTGAATGGTTGGTGCTCACTTTTGGCCTGTGTAAGGCCTTGTATAGCTTGATACTGTTCTTTCCCCCCTAAATCCTGAATTTCAACGCTTAACAGTGGAAACACTGTTTTACTTAAGTTTGGGGGGGACACTTTTTTGTATATATTTTTGTTTTCCTTTTTGTTTTGTATATAATTTGTTTCTAGGAAGCGCCGGCAATTTTAACCCTCTTGGTATAGCCTGACAGTGAGGGCACTGTCAAGTTTAAGTTTGGGGGTGTGCTCGGTAAGCTTTCTTCCTTCGCATTCATATGTATATTTTGCATCTGCATATTAAATCCATAAAATCCATAAAAATCTGAAAATTTTCTAAAAATATAAAAACTTTTTTGTCAAGTTAGATTGTGGAAGAACTCTGATTCAACATTCGACGGTTTTTGTTTGAAAAAATAGGAATAACTAAATCTTATGTTTAGATTTTGAAAACCTGAAAGATAACTCTCCTTTGAAGTTAACTATAGCTGATATACGTCTTTACATCACACTACACGTGTCGTGAATTTTGGGAATTAGATGACAAGTCTTTCATGTTTAAACTTTTAAACAGATAAATGATTTTCTGAGGATCAAATAGGTTTGTTCTGAAATAAGTAATGTCAAGAATAGTTTATGAAGTAAAGCGAATATGAAGGAATGTTATTGATGCCATAATTGGAGCTAAGTCTGAAAAATAACCCATCGGAAACTTGATTGGAATGATTACACACCAAACCCACTAAACACGTCTTTTATCCAAAAAAAATAATTGAACTACCGGTTATATCTCCGTTCGTATTGAATCATCATGTTTTTCACGCCAAACTGTCTTTTGTTTTTTGGACCTAGGTAACTAGAGTAATTAAGTCCGCTGGGTGTTTCTACACCTAATGCCCTAAAACCAACTGGTTTGGGTGCATTGGCCCAAAGCTCGCTAAGAAGCCTAGAAAGCCCAGATAAAAATAAAGTCAAGCAAGTGTTCTCTCCGAGTTAAAATTCCTAACGGTTCTTTGTGTGAGAATAATCTTGATAAAAGACAAGCTTTTATAAAAAAAATTTAACGGAGATATGAAGGTTTTACTCTATGATAAAGACTATTGCACGTTCACAGAGGTGTGTATGAAATGAAAACAAGAAAAAGGTGGAGTGAAGAATACGACTTAGTTTCCTGTTAAGGAAGATAGAAATTCTGAAGTTGAAACCTTACTGGAAAACGAAACTTGAAAAATGCTTAACTCTTTATAAAACTTATGTGATCCTTTTAAAATTGTTATCTGGGCTTTATTGTGCGACATGATGACTTTAATCGATCCTTCTGGAACTTAACGACACTATTTGCACTACACGTAAAGACATATAAAATCTGTAGTTACATAAGAAGCGAGGTGTGAAAAATAAAGGTTCGATAGTCTAGACTTAGGATAATAGAATTGTTATTTTCTGAAACAAAACTTTAGGGTTTGAATCTTAGTTATTTTACAAAACCAACTTGACCGGATTTTGTGGGTAGTATCCGCTGAAAACCCTCAGGAGACAACACTCCTCATACTAGGGACACCTAGAGGTTTAACGGCTTGTTGCACGTGCTCAGTGCAATCGCGTTCCCTGCGAAAGTACGGTTATCATTTTATTTTTGTGAATAATTGGTTTTGCTCGGGACGAGCAAAAGTTAAGTTTGGGGGTATTTGTTCATCACAGAATGCTGCATTTTATACCGCCCATTCTTACGCTCGGTTGTTTATAGGTAGGTGCTTTTAATCCGTGTTTGTTATATATTTGCAGGATACAGGTTCTCGGTTCTAAAACGGTAAATTCATGGAAAACACGACAAAATCCGGGTTCCTGCCAACCACTGAGAAAACACGGTCTCCGCTCGTCATCCGTATGTTGCCAGATACCAGTTTAGGAAGACAAAATGTCAAATCAATGTCACCTTCATGCACAAGGCTCAATGGCAACAACAAGTTCCAAGAAATCTACGCGGAGCTCGAGGCAATCATGACAAAAACATCCACAAAAAGTCCACCTTTCCTCAACAGAAATTCTGGAAGAATTGTGAAAGAATTATCAGAAAATATGTGTACCAGACAACAGGGGACAGCAGATCAGGGCCGTACAAGAAACCCCACACCCTAAACCTACTGTAGGGGCGCGGATCCGCGGCCAATAGGGGGTATTGGCGGCGGATCAGCGGCTAGGTGGGGCCCTCTCTGCGTCAACTTTTGGGGGTATTTTGGGTATTTCCCATGTGGTCTGGTGGTTGCCCTAGAACTCCATTCTCCTGCCTATAAATACAGCAGTTTTGAGCACAACCAAGGGTCATTCTTTGTTCTCCATTCTTTTGTAGGATTTAGTTCTTTTTCTTCTTCTTCTTCATTCCTCTTCCATGAAATTGTAAGTGAGAAGCTTTTTTGTGGATGTGAATAAAGATGAAGGTTTTTTGTATTATTCTTTTTGTTTAAGCTTCCCCCTTGAGCTCTCTACCTTAACTTGATCTTGCAACCTCTTAAGTGAGCTTGCAAGTTTAAGTTTTGGTCATTGGTCTCAAGGGGTTGTATCATTTCGTTCTCGCCTTAGCGCTTCAATTCACATGCGTTCTCTACCCTTCCCTTGATCTTGCAACCTCTTCATTGAGATTGCAAGTTTAAGGGTTGGCTATTGATCCCATGCTTGTTTTGAGTTCTATGGTTCTTGTAATTACTTTCTTGCATTTTTCATTCTTGTCTTTAATTACTTGCAATTTATTTCCATGCTCTTTAATTACTTGCAATTTACATTCATGCACTTTAAATACTTGTATCTTTTCTTTTCTTTGTTCTTTTCTTTTTGTCCTCTCTTTTTGGTTCTCTCTTGTGAATGTATGTAATTATTGTTGTTAAGATAAAATACGGTATTATAAGTTAACATTTCTTTGCCAATTCCTTTTCCCGTTATTTTCCATTTGAACTTCGCCCAAACCATACGCAAGCGCTCCGTTAGGCACCGTACCCTGACAAGGTAACGGTGATTCCTAACCGCGACCGGTTGCGTTCGGTTTGGCCGGAGGCGAAAGCAAGAGACAAGAACGGAAGGACAAGGGTAAATAAGCCGGATTCCACGAATACCGCGCTTAAATCCCCTAATCCACGTTGTTGCCAATTGCTTAGCTTCAATTGGTCAAGACTCGGCTCAAAGGTTTTGAGTACGGATTTCTTTAGCTTATAATCTCGTATCTTTTCTTAACAACTTTATACTTGCAGATAAACACATAGGTTAGAACAAACTCATACAGATTCTTTATTGACTCGTCTAAAACAAGAAGGTAAGATAACACCATCTCCCTGTGGACCGACCCGTGCTCAACCGGCTAGCTGCATAGCGACACCGTCTTGATTGCGGTTAACTTTAATTCTCTCAATCATGAGGCTGCTGAGCAGGTTCCTGCTCGGTCCATCTACGACGGGTAGCTTCCTGCCCTACGAAGAAGTAGATCCAAAGCCCTCATCGCAAGGCCGCCAAGCAGGTTCCTACTCTGTCCATCCACAACGGGTAGCTTCCTACCCTACAAAGAAGTGGATCCAAAACCCTCATCGCGAGGCCGCCGAGCATGTTCCTGCTCGGTCCATCCACGACGGGTAGGTTCCTGCCCTACGAAGAAGTGGATCCAAATCCCTTATCGCGAGGCCACCGAGCATATTCCTGCTCGGTCAATCCATGACGGGTCGCTTCCTGCCCTACGAAGAAGTGGATCCAAATCCTTAATAGCGAGGCCGTCGAGCAGGTTCCTGCTCGGTCAATCCACGATGGGTAGCTTCCTGTCCTACGAAGAAGTGGATCCAAAATCCTCATCATGAGGCAGCCTAGAAGATTCTTGCTCGGTCCATCCACGACGGGTAGCTTCATGTCCTACGAAGAAGTGAATCCAAAGTCCTCATCACGAAGCTGCCAAGCAGGTTCCTGCTCAGTCAATCCACAAAGGGTAGCTTCCTGCTCTACGAAAAAGTGGATCCAAAGCCCTCATCGTGAGGCCGCCGAGCAGATTCCTGCTCGGTCAATCCACAAAGGGTAGCTTCCTGCCCTACGAAAAAGTGGATCCAAAGCTCTCATCGTGAGGCCGCCGGGCAGGTTCCTGCTCGGTCCATCCACGACGAATAGCTTCCTACCTTACGAAGGCATGGGTCCAAAACACGCGCCAAAGGACGGCCGAGTTATGTCCTGCTCGGCTCATCCAAAAAGGAATCAAGGGCGCCGACCTACTCGCACTTGGCTATCGCTCGATTCATACTCGACGCAAGATCAACACCTCGATTCCGGGAAAAGGGAGGACTCCGGTCTTCCTACACTTGGCTATCGCTCGATTCATACTCGACACATGATCGTCACCTCGATTCCGGGGAAAGGATGGAGACCGATCTTCCTGTGCCTAGCCTTTTGCTAGGTTTTGCGTCACGCCCGCCTAACACTTGCGAGTTAAAAAGGCTTGCGAGCTAAAAATACTTACGAGCTAAATGTACTTGCGGGACAACACTTGAGCCAAAAAATACATATACTTTATTTACGTTCAAAATTATATACAAGGTATTGTGGGCTCCTCAGCCTTACAAAAATACCCGGAGGCTTATAAAATTCTAAAAAAGGAAGGAAGGATAGCTCGGACTGCCTTCTCGGCCGTCACCTCTCCTTGCTCTATGCCTCCGTCGAGGACCACAATGGCGACTTCAAGCTCAACGCTTCCACCGGCTGCTTTGCTTTCCCCGACCTGCTTGGCGTATGGCGCTTCCTCGGCGAGGGGATACCTTGTGCGGAGCTCGTGGTCGTCGAATTCGGCCATAGTTTTCTTCACGGCGTCAAGGGCATTGTGCCGTCCAACAGCCGCAGAGTCAGCGAGGTCGACATTGTTGGGGTAAAAATTTACACCCTGGTTGACCAGGTCAAAATCAAAGTCAACCCCAAGCCAGGTGGGCCCAAGCCCAGATCAAGTGGGCCAATGCCCGGTGCTAGCCCGAACATGAAGCGGTCGGCCTCCCCCATGCCAAAATTTTGTTGTATTTCTTTTACTTTATTTTATGAATAAATGTAAGAAAAATGGGCATAAAGCCAAATTCTTGTAAAACCCATGGCTTATGTGCAAAAAGAAATGGCACATGAGCCATGGGATAGGCAAAATGCCATTTTGTAAAGCCCAAGGGGCTATGCGTAAAGTGTATAACCTATAAAGGCAAGGATAATGAAAATATCCCAACAACTTTTTCTCTCTCCAAAAAAAGGAATCCCAATCTGAGATCTTCTCCTTCCTCAAGGTTCTAAAACCTACTTCTTTCTTATGAATTAAATCAAGAGTTTTACTCTTCCTTTTAAAAAACAAAATAGTTTTTCACCACAAAACCCACAAAGGGGAACTCAGATCTTCCATCAGATCTCAGAAAGGAGAGATTTTTAAAATCTCATACTTCTTGATCTTCAGGATCCGGCCAACAAAAGAAGAAAAAGGAGACCCATCTCCAGAAACCCCACTTTGGGGAAGAACTAGGACTCAAGGGGAGAAGCCCTTCATCAGCTTCAAAATATCCTAGGAGTTTAACTTCTCATACACACACACACACACAAAAAAAAAAAATTAAGTGCTCGTTTCTGGGAGTACAACTCCCATTGCAGAGACCAAGTCCTTTTTGCCGCCCGAGCGCCCACGTGCTGACACGTGGGGCGCTAGCGCTCTTGCGCTCAGAGCATTAGCGCCCGAACGCCCACGCGCTGACACGTGGGGCGCTCACGCTCAAAGCGCCAGCGCCCGAGCGCCCACGTGCCTGGCACGTGGGGCGCTAGCGCTCAAAGCGCCAACGCTCTTGCGCTCAGAGCGCTAGCGCCCAAAGCGCTAGCGCCCGAGCGCCCACGTGCCTGGCACGTGGGGCGCTAGCGCTCTTGTGCTCAAAGCGCTAGCGCCCGAGCGCTTTCTCCCACGCATCCTTTGGATGCCCTTTTTCCTTATATATATATATACACACACAAACACACACACATACTCCACGACCCCCGTAAAAATTCTGCGGGGCCCCCGATATATCCAAAACCCCTTCAAAATACAACACTGCAACGTTGAGTTCGCATGACCAGTTTAACCCGTCAATCGGAGGTTCTCTCGCTGCAAATGCGAGGGGTAATTAACGGCAGCTTAGTCCGCGGCTGCCGGAGATTCAAATCCCCACAATCAATAAACCCCAGCCTACCCTAGGCAGGGGAAATCTGTAATGCGCCTGACAAGCGCGCGCGTATTCCCATCTCAATGGGGTGACGAAAAACACCCTACAGATTCTGGCACGCCCGGTGGGACCTTTCTCTCCTCCCATATTTCGGGTTAAACGTTCATGCGAACTCAATCAATATACATATCGATTGCCTATACTGAAATGATGTTTTCTTTCCCGTGCAGCAATCAACCTTCGAAGACAATGTCTCCCAAGACGAATTCAGCTTCCAACGCGACCCCGATCTCATACGTGGTCAAGATCAATGCTCGTGTGGTTCTCCCCACAAGCCTCAGTCGACAGTGGGAGGAATTGCCCCGCCAGTTCGGTTCCGTCGTCATCTACCCTGCCGGAAGTGCTCATCTGGCAGAAATCCCGGCAAAGAAGGTGGCCAAGCCGGTCTCAAGGGGCAAGTGGCTGAATGTTGTGATCGCCAAGGCACCACAACTGAAGCTTAAGACGGTATCTGAACAACTCTCTGGTGCTCCAGCTAGGGGCAAGACTTCCGGTACAAAGGGCAACATCAAATGTTGCGGACAAGCTCAGGCAATGACTCCAGCAAATGCACAATCGAGCGTATCTCCAAAATCCTCCATCAATCGGTCTACGGCGTCTTCCCGAAGAGCTGAAGTCTGCCGAGTGCTTAAAACAGAAAAGTTAAGGCAGAAGCGGCTCAGGTATCGAGCCAACAAAAGAGCCAGAGCTCCGGCCGGGTGGAATCGTATGAGATTCCAAGAGCAGACTCATCCTGCAACGACGACTGAATCGGCCGTAAAAATCAGCAATTCCTTCGAACCTCTGAAGTGGGTTCAGAAAAATTCCATGACCGCCAGAATCAAGAAGACATCGGTCTGAACGTCGCTACAAAGAGACGTGTCCCGGCCCCAATAGAAAAAGTATGACACTGTCTCTTCAAGAGTCTATCAGGCGCTCTGTGCCGCACAAAAGCAGCGGGGCAAACCCAGAAAAGAAGTGCCAGTAACATTCAAGAACCTGGTCAGGCCAGCCGCCTTCAATCGACTGCCCGCTACCGAAACAGGGGGGTCAAGACAGCGATCTGTGAAATCAGCCGCCGATGATAAAAGGACGGCTGGATATATTATCCATACGGTCTATATGGCGGGTGGTGTGCCCCAGCGACAACCTTCGCAGCAAAATCAAGGATGGGGCCGCCACATCCCAAGCCCAATCTGGCTTGAATGTGGTTGCCGCTTCCCAAGAACAGCTGCCTCCGCTGGATGATAAAAACCCTCTTGATGAGGATGATAGGCAGAAGGACCCTTCGGTCCAGGCAGAGTCAAGCTCAGACAGCGAGGAAGAGCCGACTTTCCGCCCCAGGACCGCGGAGCAAGAGCTGCTTCAAGAGCTTCGAAAACAGCTCAAGAGCAAAGATAAAGAGATGACCAAGCTCTATTCGAAAATCGACGACCTAACGAACGTTGTGATGCAGCTTACGGCTCAAATTGCTCGAGCGCCTCCGAATCAAGCACAAGTCGCTACTCATCAACTGGGTGATGACAATCCGAAGCAGCCAATGCCTGTTCCTTTGGGTCCAAGACTGGTCGAGCCGTACGAAAGCCGGCCACATTCCGCTTCTGGGGACGCCTTGGCCCCAGATAGCACTATCCCGCTAACACAAGATCGGATAATGGATCTGGTCACCAGCAAAGTTAAAACATTGGTGGCCGAACCTGAAGCTCAGAAAGAAATTGGCAGTACTGGGCGGCCATATCCCGCACAGTACGATATGATCGAGTTCCCGAGCGGCTACGTCATTCCTAAGTTTGGAAGATTTGACGGAACGGGAAATGCCAATCAGCACGTCGCCCACTTTAAAGTATCGTGCGGAAATACAGGGGGTAATGATGCACTCCTTCTTCGTCGGTTTGTCAACAGCCTGACCGATGTCTTCTTCGACTGGTACGCGAGTATACCAGATGGGTCCGTTATTACCTTTGCCCAAATTGAGTCTCTGTTTCGACAAAGGTTCATGAGTGTCAGTGATAAAATCTCTATTGTTGACCTTGTGAGGACCAAGCCGGGGAAGAATGAAAGCAACACCGACTTTATCGCCCGATGGCGTAATCTCACAGTCAAGTGCGAACCGCCGCTGGAGCAGGACCAGTCCGTCAGCCTTTTCATTGGGAACCTCAGCAATTAGATGGTCCCATTCTTGTGTACAGCAGGCCTCAAGACGTTTCAAGAGCTAACCAAGAAAGTCCAAATGCTGGAACGCTCGAAGCAAGAGTCTACCCCGGACTCTCAGAGAGACAAGACTTAGAAAAGCAAGCGGGACGACAACCGTAGAAGCGGGAGTTCCAGCAGTACCAATGTCTTCAATGCGTCCGACAATGAAGAAAAGCGAAGGGCGGGCTGTTCATACCAGAATATTGCATTTTATACCGCCCATTCTTACGCTCGTTTATTTATAGGCAGGTGCTTTTAATCTGTGTTTGCTACATATTTGCAGAATACCGGTTCTCAACTCTAAACAGTGAAATCCATGGAAAAGTACGACAAATTCCGGATTACTGCCAACAACAGATAAAACACGGTCTCCGCTCTCTATCCGTGTGTTGCCACATACCAGTTAAGGGACAAAATGGCAAATCGATTGTCATGTCATGCACAAGGCTCAATGGCAACACAAGATCCAAGAAATCTACGCGGAGCTCGAGGAAATCATGGCAAAAGATCCACATCACATCACCTTTTTGTTCTACTAAAATTCTGGAATAATTGTTAAGAGTTTATGAGAAAAGTCATATACCACACAGCAGACAACAGAAAACCAGGAATCCCCACAAAAACCCACTGCCCAATTCCCTACTATGGCCGCGGAACCGCGGCCGTATAGTGTCGGCAGGGGGTCGTGTTTCAGGGGTAGTTTGGGTACTTCATTTTATGCCATATTCTTGCCCTAGGGTTTCTGTAAGCAGCCTATAAATACTCCAGAACTGAGCTAAGCGAAGGGTCCAATTTTTGGTGTTCATTCTTTGTTCCTTTTTAGTGTAGTTCTTCTTCTTCTTCTTCATTTTTCCTCTATGGAAATGTAGTGAGAGCATTGAGTGGATGTTAATGAAGATGAGGGTTTTTTATCATTCTCTTTTGTTTAACTTCCCCTTGAGATTTTTGCTTCCTCTTGATCTTTCAACCTCTTCATTGAGCTTGAAAGGTTAAGGGTTAGTTATTGATCTCAAGGGTCGTATTTTCTTATGGAATTAGCGCTTCATTTCACATGCGTTCTCTACCCTTCTCTTGATCTTGCAATCTCTTGATTGAGCTTGCAAGTTTAAGGGTTGGCTATTGATCCCATGCTCGTCTTGAGTTCTAGTTTCTAATTCTTTTTATTGCTTATTTATTACTTGCTTTTTATTATCTTGCTTTACTTATTTGCAATTTAAATTCATGCACTTAATTACTTGTAATCTTTTCTTTTCTTTGTTCTTTTCTTTTGCTCTTTTTGGTTCTCTTTGTGAATGGTTGTAATTATTGTTGTTGTTAAGAATCAATACGATATTGTAAGTTAATACTTCCTTGCTCATTTCCTTTTCCCGTTATTTTCCATTGATCTCCGTCCAAACCATACGCAAGCGCTCCGTCAGGCACCCTACCCTAACAAGGTAACGGTGATTCCTAACCGCGACCGGTTGCGTTCGGTTTGGCCGGAGGCGAAAGCAAGAGACAAGAACGGAAGGACAAGGGTAATTAAGCCGGATTCCACGAATACCGTGCTTAAATCCCCTAATCCACGTTGTTGCCGATTGCTCTAGCTTCAATTGGTCAAGACTCGGCTCAAAGGTTTTGAGTACGGATTTCTTTAGCTTACAATTTCGTATCTTTTTCTTAACAACTTTATACTTGCAAATAATACACATAGGTTAGATTGAACAAACTCATACTCATTCTTTATTGACTCGTCTAAAAGAAGAAAGGACATACAACCATCTCCCTGTGGATCGACCCGTGCTCAACCGGCTAGCTGCATAGCGACACCGTCTTGATTGCGGTTAACTTTAACTCTTTCAATCAAATGGCGCCGTTGCCGGGGAAACGGTAGCGTATTTTCTTTCTTGTTATTCGGGTTAATATTCTTTTTGTATATATATATATATATATATATATAAATATCTTTTTGTTTTTTTTTGATCATTTTTGTGGGCAAGAGTGCAGATTTTTGCAGATTTGCAAACTGCGATTGTGGGGAGCAAAGTGTACATTCAAGGCTAAGGTGATTGCAAAGTACAGTGCCAAAGATCCGGGTAGTTTGACCCGCACAAGCGAACTTTTCAAGCTTGCCGGATTTGATTCAACGGGGGTTTCCTAACCCAAAAACTTAACGGTACGTACTTTACTAACACCTTCTTCTCAAATCCGACGCATCCAATATACTATTCTTTGCAGGATTCTTTGCAAGTTCGCTAGCAAACGCTAAAAATTGACTAACCCGTATTTGTTGCGGTGCCGCGCTTAAACTAAAAAACTATTTTTTGATTCTTTATAGAATTTTTATTGAATTGCGCATTGCATCAATTAATACGGACTTAAGGGCAAGCGAACCCCACAATATACGGTAAAGGATTTCATCACCTTTTCTGTGGCCCACAAATCACGAACTTGAGCATAACGTTTACCCGCACAAAGTTTAAAAGAAACTAGACTTTAAGCCTTAAGGACTTCGCGCTCACTAGGAGAAGTTGACTGTGTTTCGAAACTCGCTTAACGGTACATTGTTTACGGGGTGTCTAGGAAAGTGTTAACGGCGAAACCGCCAAAAGAGAAAGGGTTATTTAATTAAGGAACTTCGCGAAAGCGTTGGAAAACCTCCCCTTATCTCTGCACTTACCTGGCCTCGTGATCAGTGTATCTTGAGCCCATTTCTCGACACAGTTTTACTTCGACAATCAAGTTCTGGAGCAGGTCTAGTTGACCTAGGTGAACCCTAGAACGATTAGGTGTGTGGTATTTTTGTGTCGTGATTGTTTTTGTCCAGATTCTTTTTGTGTGTATATTTCATTCTTTTGTTGATATCTAACTAAAAAAAAAAAAATCACATTCTTTTCCCCCTCCTTTTCTCTGCCTTTCTTTCTTTCTCTTCATATCATGGGTACCCCACCTCGCAAAACTCTTGCCGAACTTTGGTACCCACAACCAGACATTACTTCTTACGGTTCTTGCTTTGGCCGAACGTCAAACGATCCCTCCATGCCCAAAATCTCTTTGAAAGATCGGATAGACGCGTCTAGGACAAACACTTGCCCTTCGCAATCCACTCTGTATCAACCTTTTCAACCTCCCCCACCCGCTTATGTTGATACCCCTTTTGCAAGTCGTCCTTTGTCCATCGCTGAACGTATTGAACAATCCCGTAGCCGATCTTTCACTCCTTTCACCACTTCAAATTCTTGGGATCAACAATTCCATTCACCTTCCTATCCAAATATTGATCCTACTCCTGTCCAGCCATTCAACTCCTACCAATCCTACCCTACTTTTTCACCTTCCCTAGACATTGCTTCAGAACCGCCATTTGGGAGTTTCCAGTATCCAAACAACTTCGTATCTTTTACTGAAACCCCATCACAACCCATGTCTAGTCTAGAACAGTCGTTGGAAGACTTTAGGGTAGCGTCAAGCCAACAGATGATGGATTTGAATGCGTCCATGG
Organism: Agapanthus africanus; assembly: GCA_030015575.1. NCBI lineage: Eukaryota > Viridiplantae > Streptophyta > Magnoliopsida > Asparagales > Amaryllidaceae > Agapanthus > Agapanthus africanus. The sequence goes on along the minus strand of JASDDO010000024.1, from coordinate 885,735,519 downwards.
CCGCTCTCATACAACCTACTGACCCGGTAGCTAGCTTCCAACTAACTCCTAATTTTCCAATGTATGATGAGGCGGCAGGACAGGCTGAGAATTTGAGTGGAGAGAGTGAGATGTACCCCCTTCCAAATCAAACCTACCCATCCCAAATTGAATCCCACAACTCCTGTTTTGAAAGTCTATCGAGTATCCCACATGATTTATCAATTGAAGATATAATGATTAATGAGTTATGCGACTTTGTAGTGTTTGATTTACCCGATTGTGAAGGGTCACTTCCAAGTGAAACCAATCCCAATCCTTTTGACCTCTACACCTCCATCTTAGAACCAGAATCGATTAATATCCATGCTTCTGATGAGGTGTCTGAGAATATTGATTTTCACTTGATTGAGGATATTGACACTGGGGATATTTTGGATGACGAACCCATAAATTTGGCTGAGTTTGTCTCTTCAAATCATCATCCCGAGTCATTAAATGTTTTTCCCGAACCCTATATGCGTCTGGATTTTGATGAAATATGCATGGATGAGCTAAATTTTGAGGAGAATATTGAGGATAGTACTGAGGATGAAACAGTTTTAATTGATGAGTCGGATTTTCCAATTCATCCTGTTCCTTTCATTGACTGTGTGCACCCTCCCGAAACCTTAACCGATACCCCTCCTCGATCACTTTCCTCCATCCTTTCCATCGTTCCGACCTTGTAAGAACCCGTCTCACTTACATTTCATATGTCTGGTTTACCGAGTTCGGCATACCCATGGTTTCTCACGAATCTTGAGGGATTTGACCCCATTTCTCGACGGGTTAATAGATTAGAACAATCGCTTTTTACAAATCGCTCATCACAAATTGTGCTAATCTATTCACTCCATTTGCACCCTCAAGTTCGTACTTCACTTCTTTTTCCCTTCCGCCATTCTTCTTCTTCTGATATACCGAGACCGTATGCCGCTTCTATCTCCATACGGTCTCACGTATTCTCCATTTCTTTTCTCTACGCCTTCTTTGACCAACCACTGCTTTATCACGATAAAATCTTTGAATGGTTGGTGTTAACTTTTGGCCTGTGTAAGGCCTTGTATAGCTTGACACTGTTCTTTCCCCCCTAATCCTGAACTTCATCGCTTAACAGTGAAAACACTGTTTTACTTAAGTTTGGGGGGGGAATCCTTTTTTGTATATATTTTTTTGTTTTCCTTTTTTGTTTGTATATAATTTGTTTCTAGGGAGCGCCGGCAATTTTGACCCTCTTGGTATAGCCTGACAGTGAGGGCACTGTCAAGTTTAAGTTTGGGGGTGTGCTCGGTAAGCTTTCTTCCTTCGCATTCATTTGTATATTTTGCATTTGCATACCTTATTAAAAAAACCACAAAAATTAAAAATTTTCCAAAAAATATAAAAACTTTGTCGTCAAGTTAGCTAATAGGGTAACTTAGATCTTTATTCCGAAAGTTTAGTTGATATGATAGAAATAACTAAATTCTAGGCTTAGGGATTGAAAACCCTAAAAATAACCCTCATTCTGTCTAACTTTGGTAAGTATACATCCTTACAGTTTTTTTTTGAGAAATAGGTAATCTTGAGTTCAGTTCTTGAGTTAAGTCAAGATGAAGGGAAAGTATTGATACTTTACTGAAGGATAAGTCTGAAAAATAGTTTTTTTTCTCGAGTTCAAATTTAGAAAGTATATACCCTACAAACTGCACTTACACGCACCTTGAAACTTGGGATAGTAGAGAATACCTTGAAATACTCTTGCCTGAAAGCCTAGTATGAAAGAAAAAACGGTATTTAAAGCTAAACACCAAAAGAGCATGTTGAAAAATATATCCGGTCTTGAAAAAGAAAAAGAAAAATAAAAAGAAAAAGAAAAAGAAAAATAGAATAAATTCAAGACCTGGAAACTGCTATTTACGTTTTAAGCTCACACATTCAGTAATCGGTCGTTAGTGCCTCAAAAAGCATTAATAGTCGCATGAAAGGTGTGTGAGCAACACCGTCCATCATTAAATGAAAAGAAGTAGTATTAGATATTAAGGCAAGGGTATTATAGCTTGAATTGAATTCTTGAGTGTAGGGATGCAAATATACACACACGTAGGGGTATACAATTGATGTTTGGATAAAAGATAGAAATAAAGAATAAGACTTGTGTTTTCTGTAAAATTGATAAAAATCCCTGATTTGAGGCCGCACTTTAGAAGGAAAACTCAGGAGAACCAACATCTTTCTAAACTTTTTTGGAATGTATTGGATCTAAAGTTAAATAGATAGGAGGTGTGAAGCATAAGGGTTGGATATCTCTAACTTAGGATGATAGAGTTTCTAACGTAAATACTAAACTGTAGGAGTAGAATCGATGTTAGCTTATGAAACTAACTTGACGGGATTTTGTGGGTAGTATCCGCTGAAAACCCTCAGGAGACAACACTCCTCCTACTAGGGACACCTAGAGGTTTAACGGCTTGTTGCACGTGCTCAGTGCAATCGCGTTCCCTGCGAAAGTGCGGTTAAGATTGTATTTTTGTGAATAATTGGTTTTGCTCGAGACGAGCAAAAGTTAAGTTTGGGGGTATTTGTTCATACCAGAATATTGCATTTTATACCACCCATTCTTACGCTCGTGTGTTTATAGGTAGGTGCTTTTAATCCGTGTTTGTTACATATTTACAGAGTACAGGTTTCTAGTACAAATATTGCAAATCAAGACAGAATCTCCACAGTTACACCAAATACAGAACATCTGTTGACAGCAGATAAAAGCCGGGTTCCGGTCATCCATATCCGTCCAGTGCCGAGTACCAGTTCCAAAGACAAGACATATGACAGTGGTCATTCGTGTCTGGGACAAGCACAGAGCACGAGGAGGGCTGCACAAGAATCAATGGGTGCGCGGAGCTCGAGGGAGATAAAGTCAAAAGTAAAGAAAAGAGTGCAATCTTGGACAAAGAAATCTGAAGATATTCTGGAAGATTTTGTGCAGAATGAAGTTTTCAAACACGAGGAAAAAGTAAACCAGGGAACACGACAAAACGCCACGACCTAACTCCTCCACATGGCCGCGGATCCGCGGCCAACATGGGCTATAGGCCGCGGATCCGCGGCCGTACTGGCTCTTCTCAGTGCCGTTTTCTGGGGGCTTTTTTGTAACTTCCCATAGGTCCAGATTATTGCCCTAGAGTTCCCATTCCTATCCTATAAATACTCCAGAACTGAGCTAAGCCAAGGGTCCAATTTTGTGTTCATTCTTTGTTCCTCTTTTTGTTAGGATTTAGTCTTTTTCTTCTTCTTCTTCATTCTTCCTCCATGGAAATGTAGTGAGAGCATCGAATGGATGTTAATGAAGATGAGGGTTTTTTATCATTCTCTTTTGTTTAACTTCCCCTTGAGATTTTTGCTTCCTCTTGATCTTTCAACCTCTTCATTGAGCTTGAAAGGTTAAGGGTTAGTTATTGATCTCAAGGGTCGTATTTTCTTATGGAATTAGCGCTTCATTTCACATGCGTTCTCTACCCTTCTCTTGATCTTGCAACCTCTTGATTGAGCTTGCAAGTTTAAGGGTTGGCTATTGTCCCATGCTCGTCTTGAGTTCTAGTTTCTAGTTCTTTTTATTGCTTATTTATTACTTGCTTTTTATTATCTTGCTTTACTTATTTGCAATTTAAATTCATGCACTTATTTACTTGTAATCTTTTCTTTTCTTTGTTCTTTTTGTTCTCTCTTTTTTGCTCATTTTGTGAATGGTTGTAATTATTGTTGTTGTTAAGAATCAATACGATATTGTAAGTTAATACTTTCTTGCGCATTTGCATACCTTATTAAAAAACCCACAAAAATTAAAAATTTTCCAAAAAATATAAAAACTTTGTCGTCAAGTTAGCTAATAGGGTAACTTAGATCTTTATTCCGAAAGTTTAGTTGATATGATAGAAATAACTAAATTCTAGGCTTAGGGATTGAAAACCCTAAAAATAACCCTCATTCCGTCTAACTTTGGTAAGTATACGTCCTTACAGTTTTTTTTTGAGAAATAGGTAATCTTGAGTTCAGTTCTTGAGTTAAGTCAAGATGAAGGGAAAGTATTGATGCTTTACTGAAGGATAAGTCTGAAAAATAGTTTCTTTTCTCGAGTTCAAATTTAGAAAGTATATACCCTACAAACTGCACTTACACGCACCTTGAAACTTGGGATAGTAGAGGATACCTTAAAATACTCTTGCCTGAAAGCCTAGTATGAAAGAAAAAACGGTATTTAAAGCTAAACACCAAAAGAGCATGTTGAAAAATATATCCGGTCTTGAAAAAGAAAAAGAAAAAGAAAAAGAAAAAGAAAAATAGAATAAAGTCAAGACCTGGAAACTGCTATTTACGCTTTAAGCTCACACATTCAGTAATCGGCCGTTAGTGCCTCAAGAAGCATTAATAGTTGCATGAAAGGTGTGTGAGAAACACCGTCCATCATTAAATGAAAAGAAGTAGTATTAGGTATTAAGGCAAGGGTATTATAGCTTGAATTGAATTCTTGAGTGTAGGGGTGCAAATATACACACACGTAGGGGTATACAATTGATGTTTGGATAAGAGATAGAAATAAAGAATAAGACTTATGTTTTCTGTAAAGTTGATAAAAATCCCTGATTTGAGGCCGCACTTTAGAAGGAAAACTCAGGAGAACCAACATCTTTCTAAACTTTTTTGGAACATATAGGATCTAAAGTTAAACAGATAGGAGGTGTGAAACATAAGGGTTGGATATTTCTAACTTAGGATGATAGAATTTCTAACGTAAATAGTAAATTGTAGGAGTAGAATCGATGTTAACTTATAACACTAGCTTGACGGGATTTTGTGGGTGTAATCCGCTGAAAACCCTCAGGAGATAACACTCCTCCTACTAGGGACACCTAGAGGTTTAACGGCTTGTTGCACGTGCTCAGTGCAATCGCGTTCCCTGCGAAAGTGCGGTTAGGATCTTATACTTTTTTGTGAATAATTGGTTTTGCTCGGGACGAGCAAAAGTTAAGTTTGGGGGTATTTGTTCATACCAGAATATTGCATTTTATACCGCCCATTCTTACGCTCGTTTATTTATAGGCAGGTGCTTTTAATCTGTGTTTGCTACATATTTGCAGAATACCGGTTCTCAACTCTAAACAGTGAAATCCATGGAAAAGTACGACAAATTCCGGATTACTGCCAACAACAGATAAAACACGGTCTCCGCTCTCTATCCGTGTGTTGCCACATACCAGTTAAGGGACAAAATGGCAAATCGATTGTCATGTCATGCACAAGGCTCAATGGCAACACAAGATCCAAGAAATCTACGCGGAGCTCGAGGAAATCATGGCAAAAGATCCACATCACATCACCTTTTTGTTCTACTAAAATTCTGGAATAATTGTTAAGAGTTTATGAGAAAAGTCATATACCACACAGCAGACAACAGAAAACCAGGAATCCCCACAAAAACCCACTGCCCAATTCCCTACTATGGCCGCGGAACCGCGGCCGTATAGTGTCGGCAGGGGGTCGTGTTTCAGGGGTAGTTTGGGTACTTCATTTTATGCCATATTCTTGCCCTAGGGTTTCTGTAAGCAGCCTATAAATACTCCAGAACTGAGCTAAGCCAAGGGTCCAATTTTTGGTGTTCATTCTTTGTTCCTTTTTAGTGTAGTTCTTCTTCTTCTTCTTCATTCTTCCTCCATGGAAATGTAGTGAGAGCATTGAGTGGATGTTAATGAAGATGAGGGTTTTTTATCATTCTCTTTTGTTTAACTTCCCCTTGAGATTTTTGCTTCCTCTTGATCTTTCAACCTCTTCATTGAGCTTGAAAGGTTAAGGGTTAGTTATTGATCTCAAGGGTCGTATTTTCTTATGGAATTAGCGCTTCATTTCACATGCGTTCTCTACCCTTCTCTTGATCTTGCAATCTCTTGATTGAGCTTGCAAGTTTAAGGGTTGGCTATTGATCCCATGCTCGTCTTGAGTTCTAGTTTCTAATTCTTTTTATTGCTTATTTATTACTTGCTTTTTATTATCTTGCTTTACTTATTTGCAATTTAAATTCATGCACTTAATTACTTGTAATCTTTTCTCTTCTTTGTTCTTTTCTTTTGCTCTTTTTGGTTCTCTTTGTGAATGGTTGTAATTATTGTTGTTGTTAAGAATCAATACGATATTGTAAGTTAATACTTCCTTACTCATTTCCTTTTCCCGTTATTTTCCATTGATCTCCGTCCAAACCATACACAAGCGCTCCGTTAGGCACCCTACCCTAACAAGGTAACGGTGATTCCTAACCGCGACCGGTTGCGTTCGGTTTGGCCGGAGGCGAAAGCAAGAGACAAGAACGGAAGGACAAGGGTAATTAAGCCGGATTCCATGAATACCGTGCTTAAATCCCCTAATCCACGTTGTTGCCGATTGCTCTAGCTTCAATTGGTCAAGACTCGGCTCAAAGGTTTTGAGTACGGATTTCTTTAGCTTACAATTTCGTATCTTTTTCTTAACAACTTTATACTTGCAAATAATACACATAGGTTAGATTGAACAAACTCATACTCATTCTTTATTGACTCGTCTAAAAGAAGAAAGGACATACAACCATCTCCCCTGTGGATCGACCCGTGCTCAACCGGCTAGCTGCATAGCGACACCGTCTTGATTGCGGTTAACTTTAACTCTTTCAATCACGGGCAAATCCAAAACCAACCGGTCTCGAAAGCCAGTGCTGGGAGGAGAAGGGCCTTCCCTAGAGGAGAAAAAGAACAAGATTTACTCTTTCAGAATGGACAAGGTCCGGAAGATATTTAAAGATGCCTTCAACAACGGTCTACAATTGCCAGAGTCGAAAAGACCCCAAGAAGCAAAAATGACCGACAATCCCCTGTATTGCCCGTACCACCGAGTAGTGAGCCATGCGATCGAGGATTGCTATATCTTCAAAGACTGGGTCGAGAAGCAGTACAATGCTGGAGAGATCGAGCTGTCCAAAAGTGTGTTGGTGAACAATCACGTTGCAACCACCAACTTTATACAGACAGAAGCTGAAGCCTTCTAGGAGCAGACAGCCGAACCCGCTGCCCTAAGAAATGAAACGGACTCACCGCAGCCTCCGTGGAGTACGCACATATCTAATAAGACGAAGAAGATGATAAAGCTATTTCGGAAAGAGCCCAGAACAGAATGGGAAGGGCGGAAGAAATCTACCTTTCCAGCTGCCAATGCGGCTCCATCAGGCTCAAAATCCAAAAGGCTCAAGAAGAATAAAAGCACAGCTCAGCGTGAAAAAGAGTCTGCAGGGAGATCGACCATTCAAAAATATATCGATTCCCTCGAAGACTATGAACAGAAGGAAAGAACTCTGATTCAATTGAAGGAATTCCTCCCTATAGAAGCGGCTGAAATTCTGGAGGAGTTAGAAGAAGACTCCAATGAAGAGATCCCTATAGTAACCTGCTACGCCATCCATCTGGGCAGCGACTTTGAGGAGGAGCTCTGTTTTCCCGAAGAGGACGAGGAGCTCGCCACAAAGGCCAATCAAATCCAGCTCAAAAGCGGCAGGGCTCTACCGCCAAATCAGGGCAACGCCCTAAAAGGGAAGGAAAAACAAGTCGCTAATGAAGAAGATGGCAGAAAACTTGTTCATGAAGATTCGAGTACTTCCCCAGTAGACTATAATGTCTTGGCTCACCTCCGAAAGCTTCCGTCTCTCCTTAGCATCTACGATACCTTGGTTCTATCTCAAGATCTTAGAGATGTTCTCATTCATGCTCTACAAAACCCTGAGCGGTATCAGGCTCGCTTTGCAGAAATTAATATGAAAGAAGCTCAGTACATTTTGCAAGCCGCCGCAGTCACGTTTAAGGATGAAGACTTGCTACTGGGAACGGCTGAGCATAATCGGCCGCTTTACGTGACCGGGTACAGTGACGGAGATCGGATTAATCGTTTATTGATTGATCCGGGGTCCTCAGTGAACATCATGAACTTGCGGACACTGAAGAGTTTGTCAATGGACTCCGACACCTGTCAAGAGAAAGGATTGTCATTCAAGGCTTCAATCAAAACTGCCAGCAAGTTCTGGGGTCTATAGCTTTGCCAATCAAATTCGGGGATCTACAAACTGAAGCTAAGATATACGTGATCGACGCCGACACGTCTTATAAGATTCTCTTGGGACGGCCGTGGCTCCACGATTACGGTATCGTTCCATCAACTCTCCATCAATGCATGAAGTATACTAAAAATGGCGAAGAAAGACGCATTGACGGAGACATCCAGCCGTTCGGTGTGCATGAAGTCCGATATGACGATTCTCGGTACTTTATGAACCACCAAAATGCTAAGCTACAATTGACTAAAGATAGAGCGGCCCCAAGACTCAAAAGCAAACCTGAGCCGGCTGTCACTTTCAAAAGCAAAAACGCCCAAGTGCGCCCGCGTTTCGATAGCGACACTGATGAGTCCGACGCTGGAAGTCCGTCCTTCCGTAAAACTCGCCCTCGTTTCGGTAGCGATACAGACGAATCTGTTACTGAAGCCCCATCTAGCAGCAAAGTCCGCCCTCATCTTGGCAGCGACACTGAAGAGTCGAAGGAAGAGGACCTGCCGTGCAACAGCTGCGCAGATTGGACCCCTATGCAACAAACAAAACTACGAGAGACCTTCGAAATTGCAGAAGGGCTTCTAGCTGTCACAAGGGTACTGGAGCAGATGTGCAAAGAGCTCGATGCATTGTCAGTCTCCACCGTGGACCAGCTGAAAACTTTCTACGTGCCCGGAAGGAAAAATGGACAGAAAGGCATCCTGTTTTATGGGTCAAATCCTATTGTGCACCCGGACGATTTGTCTATCGCGTGCCTTCCCTATGAGAGAGGCATAAGAGCCGTCCTCAATCCCAGATACTATGCACCCGAGATGCGGGAATATTTCAAAAAGTGCGGATGCCGGTTATATCAAACGGAGTCCGAAGCAAAGTTTTATGAAGGGCTATGGCATCCGCCCCATGTCCGAGTGCTCATCGATGGACGAATTCCAGATAGACGGGGCATAGGCTACATTCAACCTGATTCCAAAGTGTGCTACATGATCCATGTTGGTGAGGCCAGCAAAAGATCAAATGATGATGACGAGATTGCCGAACCAGAAGAAGCTCCTCAAGAGCTCGAAGATGGCGGACAAGCAACCTTTGACGAGCTAACCGAGATTGGCTTAGGAACGCCCAATAATCCAAGGCCGACCTACATCAGCTCACTCTTATCAGAGGAAATGAAAGAGCAGATAATTGCCCTGCTGCATGAGTTCGTCGACTGCTTCGCGTGGACGTACAAAGAAATGCCTGGCCTCTCCCCTGAAGTGGCCGTGCATAAGCTGGCTATATCTCCTGATGCTAAGCCAGTCAAACAAGATCCTCGAAGAATGAGAAGGGAGCTAGAAGAAAAGGTCATCGAGGAAACTAGGAAGCTCATCGATGCCGGCTTCATCAGGGAAGAGAAATATGCGGACTGGATCGCATGCATAGTCCAAGTGAAGAAAAAAATGGGCATATCCGAGTTTGTATCGATTTCAGGGACCTCAACAAGGCATGTCCTAAAGACGACTTCCCGCTACCGGTCATGAAAATGATGGTCGATGACACCTCAAATTACGAGTTGTTCACCTTTATGGATGGCTCGTCTGGATATAATCAGATCAAGATATCGCCTGAGGATGAGAAACACACAGCATTTCGAACCCTGATCGGAATATATTGCTACAAGGTGATGCCGTTCGGACTGAAGAATGAAGGTGCTACATATCAAAGGGTAATGACTAATATCTTTGATGACCTAATTCATAAAGTCACCAAATGTTATGTTGATGATCTGGTCGTCAAGACTAAACCCAAAGCCGATCATATCCAAGATCTTAGGACCGTTCTCACCAGACTGAGGGAGTACGATCTGAAAATGAATTCTCTGAAGTGCGCTTTTGGCGTGTCATCGGGAAAATTCCTGGGCTTCATAGTCCGACATCGAGGGATTGAAGTTGACCCGTCCAAGATAAAGGCCATCATAGAGATGCCCCCTCCGAAGAGTCTAACGCAGTTAAGATCTTTTCAAGGCAAGCTTGCTTATATACGGAGGTTTACCTCAAATTTATTGGGGAGATGTAGGCCCTTCTCAAAGCTTATGAAGAAAGGAGCTCATTTTGTCTGGGATGCCGAATGTCAAGAAGCGTTCGAAAGCATCAAACAGTACTTGTTGCACCCTCCAGTGCGGCCGCTCTCATTCCAAATAAACCGCTGATTCTCTATACTGCCGCGCTGGATGAGTCACTCGGTGCGCTCCTTGCTCAGAACAACGAGGAGGGAAAAGAGAATGCCCTCTACTACCTCAGTCGAACTTTAGTCGGGGCGGAACACAACTATTCCCCGATCGAAAAGCAATGCCTAGCTCTGATGTTCACTGTGAAGAAGCTGAGGCACTATCTGCTCGCTCATCGGGTTATGCTGATCTCTGGGGTCGACCCGCTCAAACACTTAATGACCAAAGCAAGCCTAGCCGGTAGAATGTCAAGATGAGCTGTCATGTTACTTGAGTTTAACATAGTTTATACTTCTCAGAAAGCAGTGAAAGGGCAAGCACTTGTAGACTTCCTCGCCGCTCATCCTATACCAGAAGGGTCGCCGCTAAATTGTGAGTTACCCGACGAACAAGTGCTGCACCTCGAGGAAGATGAGCCATGTTGGGAGCTCTACTTCGATGGAGCCTCATCAATAAGGACCTCCAGTAAATCAAGCGTCCCGGAGATAAAAGCAGGGATAGGGTTGGTGTTCATCATGCCATCAATGGGAACCTTACGGTGTTCTTTTGCTCTCACTGAGCCTCGAACAAACAATGAAGCTGAGTATGAAGCTCTGATAGCTGGTCTGGAGCTCGCCATAGAAATGGAAATCCTTCGGATACGGGTTTACGGTGACTCTCAGCTTGTCGTCAACTAAGTAGGCGGCGACTATAAGATATACAAACCTGAGTTAGCTCGATATAGAAACCGAGTGGTGGAACTCATGAAACGGTTCACTCACATTGAACTAATGAGAGTCCCTAGAGCGTTGAATGGAAAGGCTGACATACTCGCTCGCTTAGCCAAGGAGCTGGTTGATCCTAACATGGACAAAATTCTGATCACAGTCAGGAGCCGGCAAATTCAACCCCCAGTCTCTCTACGAGAAGAGGAAAGCGCGGAACAGAAGAGCAGTTCTGCCGAAGAAGCTTCGATCATCCAAGACGAGCCCGATTGGAGAGAACCCTTCATAGAGTACCTCCGATACGACAAGCTGCCCGAAGGAAAATCTGCAAGGATTCAGCTGAAGAAGAGAGCTCTCCGATACGTGTTTGTGAATGACACGCTATACAAAAGGTCATATGACCAACCCTGGCTCAGGTGCCTGTCATCGGCCGAAGCCCAAAAAGTTATGAAAGAAGTTCACTCAGGCGTCTGCGGGGCTCATCAGTCCGGCCCCAAGATACGACTTCAAATTAAACGGCTTGGGTATTACTGGCCCACCATGATATGGGATTGCGAAGAGCATGCAAAGAAATATCATATCTGCCAAATTCACGGTGATTTCATTCACAAGCATTTCAATCCGTTGCATCCTACGGTGGCGTCGTGGCCCTTCGAAGTCTGGGGCACCGACATAGTTGGCCCAATTGATCCTCCGTCATCCAAAGGCCACCGGTTCATATTGGCCGCAACTGACTATTTTTCCAGATGGGCTGAAGCTGTCCCGTTAAAAGAAATCAAGACAGAAGATATTCTGATGTTCTTCCGGGATAATATTTTATACCGCTTCGGTACACCAAGAAGAATCATTTCTGATAACGGGCCTTCTTTCAAGAGCTTCAAAGTCTCAAGATTCACTACTCAACACAAGATAGACTGGAGATATTCCTCCATCTATAATCCAAGAGCCAATGGGCTAGCCGAAACCTTCAATAAGACTCTATGCAAGCTCCTAAGGAAAAATACTTCAGCCAACAAGAGAGACTGGAATCTCAAGCTTCACGAGGCGTTGTGGGCATATCGTACCATGCACCGTACTCCAACTCAATCCACTCCATACTCATTACTCTTCGGAGTGGAGGCAGTCCTCCCCCTCGAAGTCGAAGTTCCAAGCTTAAGAATGGCCGTTCCGCACGAATTGACGGAGGAGGAAAACGTGCTCCTTCGGTTGGAAGAACTTGACGCCCTCGAAGAAAAGAGGCTCGTGGTGCAGCAAAATCTGGAGCTATACCGAGCCCAAATGTCACCGGCCTATAACAAGATGACCCGTCTCCGCGCTTTTAAGAAAGGTGAATTGGTGTTGGTCCTCAAAAGACCGATCATCCCCAATCGACATGCCAAGGGAAAATTCGAGCCAAACTGGGAAGGACCATACGTCATCGAAAAAGTGTTCGACGGAGGATCCTACCAACTAATAAGTGCTGAGGGAGAAAGGCCCATGCCACCCATCAATGGTCGATACCTCAAGAAATACTACGCTTGAATGCTCCAAGTCGCAGGCGAATTGAGCACACCAGCCCTATGGTCTGGATCATACATCCTGCAAAACCGTATACAATCCACGGGCGTAAACGGCCCCTATCTCTCCCAAATCCTGCCAGTAAGACTACTTTTAAAGTCCCACCAGCGGCAAAAAAAAACGGTATGTCTACAAGCAAAACGGGCACGGATGAAAACCTGAAAGGGCTCCGTAAGTAAAAACAGCAGGACTACCGGCGAGTTTGTAAAAACCCGAAAGGGCGCAAACTCGTGAAAAGAGATGAAATGCACTCGCAAAGTCCTCTCGACCTGGTGAAGAGAAAATCCCTGCGTGAGATCCTTACGACTGACAAAGAAGCAACACACTTAGGAATCCTCACGATTCCTAAGGAGAACATATACCTGCGAGATCCTCTCGACTCGTAGGGAGAAAATGCTTTTATGAGACCCTTACGGTTCATAAAATTGAAAAGTCTTAGATGACAGGGTCCTAAACCTGTCTCCTAAGCCACCGTTCCCCAACGGGCAATAGCAAATGATGAGTCGCTCCTGGCGTTACGCTTCAGTGTTAGCGGTGCTGATGCCGACCAAAACCAAATCCCAAGTCCTCCCGGGGAAAATGATGAGTTTCTCCTGGTATTATTCCAGTGCAGCAATGCTGATGCTAAACAAGATCCAAATTCCAAGTCCCCAAACGGCGAATGATGAGTCGCTCCTGGTATCATATGTCAGTGCAGCGATGCAGACGCCAACCAAAACCCAATTTCTCAAAATTCTCCCGACCCTACGGTTAGTCCCTAAATCGACTACCGTATACAATCCACGGGCTCAAATAATTCTCATCATACCCATACCCCACCGCAATCACCAGTCCAGCGGCCGGTCTTCGCCCTTGGACTTAAGCTCCATTTTGGAAGACCCACTCATGTGTTCTCACGATACATGAGGAGAACCAACTTACGGGATCCTTACGACTCGTAAGAAAACACCTTCGTGGGATCCTTATGACTCACAAAGGAAAAACACACTTGGGAGTCCCCACGACTCCTAAGGAGAAAGTGCACCTACGGGATCCTTTCGACTCGTAGGGAGAAAATATTTTTATGGGACCCTTACGGCTCATAAAATTGAAAAGCCTTAAGTGATAGGGACCTAAACCTGTCTCCTAAGCCACCGCTTCCTAACAGGAAAATGCAAATGATGAATTGCTCCTGGCACATGTGCTTCAGTGTTAGCAACGCTGATGCCTATCCTAACCCCAAAATTCCAAACTCTAATCCAATTGACCCCTAAGTCTTTAAACTGGGAACAGATGACCTCTAAGTCGTTAAACTGGAAACAGGTGACCCCTAAGTCGTTAAACTAGGAACGGGGGAAATTCCCTCACGGCAAATGACGATTCGCTCCTGGTACCATATTCCAGTATAGCGATGCTGATGCCAAACCAAAACCAAAATCCCCAAATCCTGTCGTGACAGATGATGATTCGCTCTTGGTACCATATTCCAGTGTAGCGGTACTGATGTCAATCCAAATCAGCAAAACAACCAATGACCTCCCTGGCAGAATCAAATTCCACTTCGGAAACAAGTTGACTTCATCCCTGACACTGCAAGAAGCGGAGCAAGTCAAATCCATAATCGACCGTCCAAGTCGCAAAAAGGGCAGCACCAACCGTCCAAGTCGCAAAAAGGGCAGTATCGACCGTCCATGTCGCAAAAAGAGCAGCACCGACAGTCTAAGTCGCAAAAAGGGCAGCACCGACCATCCACGTCGCAAAAAGGGCAGCACCGACCATCCACGTCGCAAAAAGAGCAGCACCGACCGTCCACGTCGCTAAAAGGGCAGAACCGAACGTCCAAGTCGCAAAAAGGGCAGCACCAACCATCCAAGTTGCAAAAAAGACAGTATCGACCGTCCAAGTCGCAAAAGGGGCAGAACCGACCGTCCAAGTCGCTAAAAGGGCAGCCTTGACCGTCCAAGTCGCTAAAAGGGCAGAATCGACCGTCCAAGTCGCAAAAAGGGCAGCACCGACCGTCCAAGTCGCAAAAAGGGAAGAACCGATCGTCCAAGTCGCAAAAGGGGCAGAACCGACCGTCCACGTCGCTAAAAGGGCAGCAACGACCTCCTTGTCGGAATCATGCTCCGCCTCGGAATCAAATCAACCAGACACTCCATCTCGGAGACACATCAAGCATCGACCGTCCATGTCGTAAAAAGGGCAGTGCCAGCTTCCCAAAAGGTGGGAACCGAATCAAGTCGCCTCCACGTGAAAGAAGATCCATTAATTTCATGCATACGACCCACATATGTTGTGTGCATTTATTGATGAGAGGCAATTTGTTGGGGTAAAAATTTACACCCTGGTTGACCAGGTCAAAATCAAAGTCAACCCCAAGCCAGGTAGGCCCAAGCCCAGGTCAAGTGGGCCAATGCCCGGAGTTAGCCCGAACATGAAGCGGCCGGCCTCCCCCCATGACAAAATTTTGTTGTATTTTTTTTACTTTATTTTATAAATAAATGTAAGAAAAATGGGCATAAAGCCAAATTCTTATAAAACCCATGGCTTATGTGCAAAAAGAAATGGCACATGAGCCATGCGATAGGAAAAATGCCATTTTGTCAAGCCCAAGGGGCTATGTGTAAAGTGTATAGCCTATAAAGGCAAGGATAATGAAAATATCCCAACAATTTTTTCTCTCTCCAGAAAAAGAAATCCCAATCTGAGATCTTCTCCTTCCTCAAGCTTCTAAAACCTTCTTCTTTCTTTTGAATTAAATCAAGAGTTTTACTCTTCTTTTTAAAAAACAAAATAGTTTTTCACCACAAAACCCACAAAGGGGAACTCAGATCTTCCATCAGATCTCAGAAAGGTGAGATTTTTAAAATCTCATACTTCTTGATCTTCAAGATCCGGCCAACAAAGGAATAAGAAGGAGACCCATCTCCAGTAACCCCACTTTGGGGAAGAACTAGGGCTCAAGGAGAGAAGCCCTTCATCAGCTTCAAAACATGCTAGGAGTTTAACTCCTCATATAAATACACACACACACACAAAATAAAATAATAAGTGCTCCTTTCTGGGAGTACAACTTCCATTGCAGGGACCAAGTCCCTTTTGCCGCCCGAACGCCCACGTGCTGACACGTGGGGCGCTAGCGCCCTTACGCTCAAGACGCTAGCGTCTAAAGCGCTAGCGCCCGAGCGTCCACGTGCTGACACGTGGGACGCTAGCGCTCTTGCGCTCAGAGCGCTAGCGTCCGAGCGCCCACGTGCTGACACGTGGGGCGCTTGCGCTCAAAGCGCCAGCGCTCTTTCGCTCAGAACGCTAGCTCCCAAAGCGCTAGTGCTCGAGCGCCCACGTGCCTGGCACGTGGGGCGCTAGCGCCTAAAGCGCTAGCGCTCTTGCGCTCAAGGCGCTAGCGCCTAAAACGTTAGCGCCCGAGCGTTTTCTCCCATGCATCCTTTGGATGCCCTTTTCCCTTATGTGTGTGTGTGTGTGTGTGTGTGTGTGTGTATACAAACACACACACATACTCTACAACACTGTCCCTGTTAGAAAAAAAATTTCTAACGGGGCCCCCGTAAAAACTCTGCGGGGACCCGATATATCCAAAACCCCCTTTTCAAAACACAACATTGCACGTTGAGTTCGCATGACCAGTTTAACCCGTTAATCGAAGGTTCTCTCGCTCCAAAAGGCGAGGGATAATTAACGGCAGCTTAGTCCGCGGCTGCCGGAGATTCGGATCCCCACAATCAATAAACCCCAGTCTACCCTAGGCAGGGGGAATCTGTAATGTGCCTGACAAGCGCGCGTGTATTCACATCTCAATGGGGTGACGAAAAACACCCTACAGACATAAAATTGATCGGACGCCTTATACGCCTTCATGGCCCCCTCCGCCCTGCTCTCCGCGAACTTCGCTGCCTCGCAAGCCGCCCGAATGTCCTTTTTGAGAGTGTCCCTCGACCTTTTCATGGCGTCGAAGAGACCGTTCGCCTCCTCCATCTGGGCTTGGATAGCCCGGTTGGAATCAGTTAGGAGCCGATGGGACTCCTTCAGCTTGGAAACCGTCAGGCCCTCAGCGACCAATAGTGAGTCAAGGAGGACCGCCTTTTCTTCCGCCTGCTGCAGCTGAAGGAGAAGCTCTTCTTTTCACACGGAAGATTCGCCCGCCTTCTTTATCGCCGGGGCAACCTCCTCGGACTCTATAGCGGCGAGGAAAGCGCAGTATTGAAGGACCTAAAGAAAACAGGAACTGTGCTATGAAGCTGAAACCAAGCAAATAACCCTTAAAAAATCTTTTGGGAAAAACTACCGACCTGAACCGCCTCCTGAGCTATAGCGGCAACTTGGGCCTTCATGGTGCCTCGGGGAATCTTGGCAACAGCCGCCTTCTCCATGTTGGAGATAGTGCCCTCAAAGTCAATTATTGGATCGCAGGTACGTGATTGCAATGATTGAGGCAGGACCTATACCGATATAACAGTCTTGCTCGAGATGATAGTTTGCTATCTGGTTAGTCTTTATCATCGTATACATGTTTTAGTTCACTCTTGCATGATGATAGAGCCCATAGGATTCTTGCTTGACTGCCAGCAGTATGATGGCGATCATATACGTGGGAGCTGGGGTCTGTAAGCACATCCTTAAAGTGTCCCTAGTCGTGGGAGTTTCGAGACAGGGCATCGATACTTCAGAGTAGACTAGTGTATACAGTCGAGACCCCGATGAGGGACGGTGGCCGGTCTCACAAGCCATTGGTGTTAGTTGGTTCACCTAAGATGTATACAGGTGCTCATTAGGTTATGAGTACACCGGACAGGACTCGCCGGGAATCTGCTAGTTGGTATTATACATATCGTCAGATAGCAATTCCCTGGTGACATGTGTACAGGTTAGTTCATCGATCTGAGATCGTCATTTGTCTCGTGTGAGTTCCCACTGTGCTTAGATTACTACCCTACCACGCTCAAAGGAGTTGTGCAAACAGGTTTTAGTTGGATACAGTCCCGAGCCATATTGGAGGCAAGTGAGCGGATCGTCGGGGATTCGTCTCTCCCGGTATTGGGGGTTGATGTCGTGTAGTGCACGGGTGGCCATCACTAGGAATCCTCGGCCGAGGTAGTGGAGAATTACTAATTTGGATCAGTAGTTTCTCAGGTGGTGATGGGCTTCATACCGACACTATTTATCGCGTTATTAGGGGTCTGACTTTATCCACCCCCCTAGACTCGATATGCGATACTCTTTAGACGAACGGACCGGACTGTATATACATTGTCACTGTCAGGCTCAGTAGGGTTTATAGATGAGTTCGCTCGTCAGCTTCCCTTCCAATCAATACATAGGCAAAACGTTACGTGCAGCTTGTACCTCTGACGTGCTAGTGGTTATACCCAGTGCCAGTGTGTTGATGAGTCATTAGAGTCTACCACAGACACTTTCCCAAGTTCGGGCGAAACGTTGTAGAGGCCAAATGGGTTTATGGCAAGGTTCGAAAAATGCACGTGCTTTTTCGCACGTGTCGTTTTTCGGGCAGATAATACTGGTAGGCTTTGATTTAAGCCGGAACCTAGTATTATACCGTGTAGATATAATATCTTTGTCTCAGATACATTTGTATTCGGTCGTAATACAAATGCGGGTATGTTTATACTGATACGGGGTTATCCTGAAATTCGTTTCAGGATCACTTTTGGAAGTTGCCAGTTTCCAGTTTTCTATCAGCCGTATTTGACATTCGGTTAAATGCGGATTTATCTTTTCTTGATGAGGGTGAGTCATGGTTCTAGAAGGTTCTAGATTTGGTGACAAGGCTTGATGATTCATTATTAGCATTAATTGTTCCATTAATGTTTTGGTGACTAAGGTTAATGAGTCATGCTTTACATTATTGTGTTCATACTAGGTGTTATGATAAGTTTGTGCTTATGGTCACCTCCCCCTCTCCTACACTCACCCCCACCTCCTTTTATAGTGGCCGGCCACCCCCTTGAGGATTCATGATGGTTGCTAGAAAAAGATTGGTATTGTTTTGGACTAATGGAAATTAGATAAGTCTCATTTCTCATTTCACCCGATTCCAAAAGGCAACTTCATTAACCGTTCGTCCACAGCCTTGGACGTAACGAGACAAAGTGTTCTACTCATTCTCTACATCATCTTGGTCGTCTCTTTTAGCAAACTTGACGATCGAGTTGCCTCGATTCAGAGACGGGAGCCCGTTTAAAGATCCGTCGACGTGGTGCCACCTGGACGACGAGACCGGAGATTCAGGAGATCGGAGCAGCCGCAACAAGCGTGGGATGATGGTTGAAGACCGAAGGACTCGGATCATTCGGTATAACGTTTCTACCCATTTGTAATTTGTTAGTTTAGCTTTAATGGCAGATCCGGGTTACGGTACACGATAGCGTCAGTTGTAAAAAGTTTTTGTTCCGCATTTGGCGTCTGTTAGACGGCCGGGGCGCTACCGTGGACTTACAGTGGTATCAGAGCCTCACCATTAAGCTATACTAACTTGTGCTAACACGTTTGAAACATCGATCGAACGAATTTTCGAAAAACCGCAAATTCCAGTGCTGTAGTTTCTGTCGATTTTTTTAAGGGCCTAAAAATAATTTTGCATATTACAGAAAACTAAGCAAGGTTTTTTAAGAATTACTGTGAAATTTGGGCACGTGTTACCACTATACCGCCGCGGAACCGCGGTCAAAGCTTGGGTTTGACCGCGGAACCGCGGCCAGTATGTGGCAACAGTGTTCCAAATTTCACCAGTAAGTTCTTCTTGGAAATTGTGGCTTTTTGGTATATTCTTTTGGGCCCTGTTTTATTACTGTACACCAGTTGTTCGTGGGGCCCACTTCGGGAAATTGGGTCGATCGAAATTTTAAATTTGTTAGTATGCAGTATTTACATTATATCTCCGACCGGGAATGTCATTTGATCGGTAAACCGCGTCTGATTGGGATAGTTCTTTTAGACGGGTTTGCGAACGTAACATTCGTGTTGATGTTCTGTGTTGTGCTGTGATGTTGCGGATATGTCGTGGTGGATAGTAGGGTGCAATGATAGTGCAGTTTGGATTTATTTGTACATTTGATATTGCGGGGCGAGCGTCCGACATGTGGACTGCCGTCACTGCCTGTTTGTATAATATTCTTTTGGGGCACGACCGGGTCGAGGTCGATGTACCCGTCGTACATATTTTTATTTCTGTACTAGGTTTATCCCGTGAAGGAGTGCACGGATAGCCGGGTTCTGGAGGGCAACGGGTCCGTATCTCATGGTTTTGAGAGGCAAAGGGACCTTACTTTAGAATTGGCAGACTATTCACCGCACTCGTAGGGGGTACAGGTTGACCCAAGGAGGGGTGCTCAATTTACCGGATTCCGTGAAGTGTCGGGTGTTCCATTCACTATGCTGTGGGGACCACCTCGCTTCGGGTTTTGGCGGGTAACTTGCCGCACCCGTAGGGGTCTAGGTTTCATTGCACAGGCTATCCACACGATCAGGAGAACGTCGGGTTTCAGTAGCGGCTCTGTGAAACCCGAGGATCCCAGATTATCTGTATTGTTCTGTGATGCTTATTACTTTTCTGTAATGTTGCATATTATCACGCCTGGAGCGATTATTGTATACTGGTATATATACTATTAGATGTTGTATATGTTTTACACCCGCGCTAGTCCAGCCCCCGCTCTATCGTTAGTTAAGTAACCTAACAGGTGATGATGGGACCCAGTGACGAATGCGGATGGCATATACGTACATTTTATTTTCATTCTTTTCTGGTGTGATTGATTGATGGGATTGCATTGATTCTTATCAATGCAAGGATAAAACAAACCTATATTTGATGTTGTTGGAACAAATTTTAAAAAGGTGTTATTACAAAGATATTTCCTTTTGTTTTGCATAGTGATATTCAGTTAGAATATCCCGCACCTCATTCCACGAGGGAAGGGCCGAGATCCCTTCACCGGGAGTGACCCCTTGGGCAGAAGTTTACGTCAGGGTGGTAACTTTAATATGGTCGATTACAAGTTTCTTTGCATCGCGATATTCAGTTGGAATATCCAGCACCTCATTCCACGAGGAAAGAGCCGAGATCCCTTCACCTGGAGTGACCTCTTTAGCAAAGGTTTTTCGCCACTATATTTTTATAAAAGGCTATCAGGTTCCTTCAGCGATATCAAGTTCATTACGTTAAAGGTTTTTCGCCAAAAACCAGCCGTAGCCCTCCGTCATTTCTTATGGATGGTCAGTAGTATTCAAGCTATGTTTGTTGACCTTCATCAAGGCATAGTGTTTGGTAGCTGCGGGGTATTCATTTGTTGCATAGATAGATGTGTTGGTTTGGGACAGTCGTATAGCTTTGTTGACCTTCGTCAAGGGCATGTGCGGGTGGGTTCAAATTAACCTGGACAATGACGGGTAGAACTTGACATGTGACTTATGATTTGTTGACCTTCGTCAAGGTCATAAGAGCATGAGGCAAAAATCACATCGAGAGTTTCTAAAGAAACTGAAACTTGCCAGGCATACGCATACCTTCTGGAGTGTGATAACTTGAGTGGCTTCCATCAAGTTATCATGCGATGATAGTTGGATCCCGATTCTCACTGATGAGTTGGTTTACTCTTCGGGTGATCCCGACTAATTCTTCTTTAAGGTTTGGAGGAGAATTTGAGATTACAGTGGGAGATTTCCTGATTAGATAAAGTGATAACCATTCTGATCTAGGTTAGAGTGCACGCATAGTGTTTCTTTTCTCTCTCTCTCTTTGGCAGCGGCCATTGACCGACCCTAGACTTTGACTCAGTGACCAAGTTGACCGAACCTTCTTAAAATACTGGCTTTTGGATTGTCTAAGTTGCATATGTCATTGCCACTCTTTCTTTTACCCTTTGTATTTCTCAGAACACCCCGTATTACTACGGATATCCACTTCCATTGGATAGATCTATCGTATGGTTATATACGAACTCGAAGGTACTACTTCGAGGATGGATCCAGGTTCAGGAGAAATAGAATTGGTTTATTCAGTTGTCTTTTATTATCACCTTCTCTCAGGTTGCGAGGGCTCCTTAGTTTAGGAGAGTACACCTATTACGCTTATTGGATAGTCTTATTCCAAACCATAGGCTGGTGCCGAAAGGTAGGGAATGAAGAAAACCAATTAGCCTAAGTAGGGTGTGCAGAAGGTAATATGTAAAGACAAGAATAAAGAGATTAGAAAGAGGGCAAAGTAAATTGCGAATGTTATCATTCACGACCAAACCGCGTACTTCATCGCCACTCCTATTTTCACGTTTGCTTTTTTCCCCAGTTTGGGAGAAATAGAATAAGGTATTATTCAGTTGTCTTTTATCATCACCTTCTCTCAAGTTGCGAGTGCTCCTTGGTTTAGGAGGGTACATCTATTATGCTTACTGGATAGTCTTCTTCTAAACCATAGGCTGGTGCCGAACGGTAGGAAAGGAAGAAAACCATTTAGCCTAACGAAGGTGTACAGAAGGTAACGACTAAAGACAAACAAAGGGATTTGGAGAGATGGAAATGAAATATACGGTTAAAGTCATGAATAGGATTATGGAAGAGGCATTACTAGGAATACCAGGATACCCCTACGAAACATTTTCATGTTTCAGTTACACTGTGCATTGTTAAAGGAAAACTGATTTCCCGATTAGATGCTTACTCCAGGGTATGTATTTACCAGGTTCCATTCTCATATCTGTATGGTATTTACAGATGATGAGTGGGAGTAAGTTATTGGGAATAAGGTGATCATCCTCATTATATCGGAATTCGTTGTAATTGGTGATATTTAAGGAAATCTCCTGGGTACAGTTTTCAACCCACGACACACAGATTTTGAGTTATTTAACTCAGCGGACTTATACAGAGTATTGTATGTTGTCCAGTGTCCGTAAGGACAAAGGGGTAGGTCCTCGTACTATGACTTCTCTAGTTTTAAGACAAGTGTTTCGTAGAAATACAATGTCTAAGTTTTGAGAAGTTATGTGTATAAGAATAAAGTAGAGAACCAGATGTCGCAAGTATCAGGATTCTTCAAAGAGATTGAAGATGCAGATTCTTGTGATTAGTATTCAGATGATAGTAATGGTTTTGAGAAACTTGTTTCTCTTTCAGGTTACTCATAATTGGATGGATTCCTAAGTTGAGTAATGCCGATTAGCCTTTTTCCATTAAGTTGTTATGCACTGGAGACAGCTGCATGATTTGAATCTGGTTCCAATTAAATTAGTGCCTCTGTTTCTATATTGGATATAGAATGGTTCATATCTTAACGATGTTAAGATACGGGGAGTTGTCCAGCTTATGCTTAAAACCAGACACTGGGTAACTCAAGGCACGTTTCTGTAATGGCTGTTTGTGGGTTGACCCTGGCTTTGACGAGGGTTGACATTTCTACCATCTGGGAGATCAATAGTGATATTATTCTAGACTCGCCACAGTTTTATTAAAATGGATTTTTTCAGAAAACAGCAGTGGGAGCATGGTAGAACTGGAAGAGATTCCAGAACAGCAAACGATTACGGAAAATTTAATAGGACCAATATATTCAAACAGGTTTGACATTCCATTAGCCACTCCGCAGATATGGTGGGTAAGCTCAGACACCCGAGAGGTACTCCGGTAGCCTCAAGGACGGTGACAGGGAGGTTCTTGTTTACCCAGACTTGACACTACTGTTGTTCCAGGCTATTTGACCCGGCAAGAGGATAAGTATAATGTCGTTCTAAACTAGCTTTAGAAGTGTACGTAGATATTATTCTGCCAGAGGGTTGTCGTAGTCAGTGGGAGCAGCGGAAGCATAGTGAACAAGAAGCTTATGTCTATTTATAGGCTTGAGCAGATATAGCGGAGATAAGATCATCTAATTTTGATGTGACAGTCATGTTTTGACTTCATCAGAATAAGGGATGGATCTGTTAAGAAGGTAGTAGAGTGTGATGTCCTGGTATTTGGATAACATGCACAAAGTAGGAAGTAAAATTCCTATACTACGATCGGTTGTACTGTGGTTGTCACACAGTTGTTTCTTCAAAAAAGACATGGATATAATATCTGACATTCTGGTTACTAGATCTATGGTTTTAGATCTAGAATTGGGTAGTTTCCCAATCTGGATACTTTGACAATATTCTAATGGTATTTTAGAATAGATGACTCCTGGCATGGTGGTGCACCTGCAGGTGATGGAGTCACCCTCTCTAAAGGTGTCTTACAGACTAAAGGGGAGAGGGATGTGCATGATTGGCAGATCACTTGCTTAGGCAATTGAGTCAATCATGAGATATCAAGTACCACACCAGATGTAGTTTTTGCACTTGATGCGATAAGTTTATATTAATCCAATCCTGGAGAAACATAAGGAAGCAGTTTTAGAACATAAGTGCATGTTCTACGGATTTGATGACCGCAGCCTCCTTCGGGAGACGGTTATCATTCCAGGCTTCAAAGGTGACATGGATGACAGAGTGATTATCAGAGTTATAGTTTTCCCTCTGACGAGGGACAGTATTATGGACAGGTGGTCCAAGAGGATACTGTGGGAGGTATGGTGCTGGATACTGATTTGGTTCAGTTATCGATATAGTCTAAGAAGTTTGGATTTGGAGTTCATTTATGAACTAGGTCCCATCAGATATCCAGACATATTCAAAGACAGGTATTACTCGATTCGGGAGATGGCCTTCTCCGCGAACTTGAGATTTAGAGACATAGAAAGAAACATCAGGGCGGATCCACTCACTGAGGCTATTTCTCGAACACAAGAGTTTTACAAACTAGCTTTGTGAAACTGATTAGTAGAGGAGTTGGATGTTCGGTATCACACGGGCTGTGAGTATACGACATCGCAATAATTAGCCTTAAGTGCAAGTGGGAGATTATTGGAGATAGTGCCCTCAAAGTCAATTATTGGATCGCAGGTACGTGATTGCAATGATTGAGGCAGGACCTATACCGATATAACAGTCTTGCTCGAGATGATAGTTTGCTATCTGGTTAGTCTTTATCATCGTATACATGTTTTAGTTCACTCTTGTATGATGATAGAGCCCATAAGATTCTTGCTTGACTGCCAGCAGTATGATGGCGATCATATACGTGGGAGCTGGGGTCTGTAAGCACATCCTTAAAGTGTCCCTAGTCGTGGGAGTTTCGAGACAGGGCATCAATACTCCAGAGTAGACTAGTGTATACAGTCGAGACCCCGACGAGGGGCGGTGGCCGGTCTCACAAGCCATTGGTATTAGTTGGTTCACCTAAAATGTATACAGGTGCTCATTAGGTTATGAGTACACCGGACAGGACTCGCCGGGAATCTGCTAGTTAGTATTATACATATCGTCAGATAGCAATTCCCTGGTGACATGTGTACAGGTTAGTTCATCGATCTGAGATCGTCATTTGTCTCGTGTGAGTTCCCACTGTGCTTAGATTACTACCCTACCACGCTCAAAGGAGTTGTGCAAACAGGTTTTAGTTGGATACAGTCTCGAGCCACATTGGAGGCAAGTGAGCGGATCGTCGGGGATTCGTCTCTCCCGGTATTGGGGGTTGATGTCGCGCAGTGCACGGGTGGCCATCACTAGGAATTCTCGGCCGAGGTAGTGGAGAATTACTGATTTGGATCAGTAGTCTCTCAGGTGGTGATGGGCTTCATACCGACACGATTTATCGCGTTATTAGGGGTCTGACTTTATCCACCCCCCTAGACTCGATATGCGATACTCTTTAGACGAACGGACCGGACTGTATATACATTGTCACTGTCAGGCTCAGTAGGGTTTATAGATGAGTTCGCTCGTCAGCTTCCCTTCCAATCAATACATAGGCAAAACGTTACGTGCAGCTTGTACCTCTGACGTGCTAGTGGTTATACCCAGTGCCAGTGTGTTGATGAGTCATTAGAGTCCACCACAGACACTTTTCTAAGTTCGGGCGAAACGTTGTTGAGGCCGTATGGGTTTATGGCAAGGTTCGGAAAATGCACGTGTGTTTTCGCACGTGTCGTTTTTCGGGCAGATAATACTGGTAGGCTTTGATTTAAGCCGGAACCCAGTATTATACCGTGTAGATATAATATCTTTGTCTCAGATACATTTGTATTCGGTCGTAATACAAATGCGGGTATGTTTATACTGATACGGGGTTATCCTGAAATTCGTTTCAGGATCACTTTTGGAAGTTGCCAGTTTCCAGTTTTCTATCAGCCGTATTTGACATTCGGTTAAATGCGGATTTATCTTTTCTTGATGAAGGTGAGTCATGGTTCTAGAAGGTTCTAGATTTGGTGACAAGGCTTGATGATTCATTGTTAGCATTAATTGTTCCATTAATGTTTTGGTGACTAAGGTTAATGAGTCATGATTTACATTATTGTGTTCATACTAGGTGTTATGATAAGTTTGTGCTTATGGTCATCTCCCCCTCTCCTACACTCACCCCCACCTCCTTTTATAGTGGCCGGCCACCCCCTTGAGGATTCATGATGGTTGCTAGAAAAAGATTGGTATTGTTTTGGACTCATGGAAATTAGATAAGCCTCATTTCTTATTTCACCCGATTCCAAAAGGCAACTTCATTAACCGTTTGTCCACAGCCTTGGACGTAACGAGACAAAGTGTTCTACTCATTCTCTACATCATCTTGGTTGTCTCTTTTAGCAAACTTGACGATCGAGTTGCCTCGGTTCAGAGGCGGGAGCCCGTTTAAAGATCCGTCGACGTGGTGCCACCTGGACGACGAGACCGGAGATTCAGGAGATCGGAGCAGCCGCAACAAGCGTGGGATGATGGTTGAAGACCGTAGGACTCGGATCATTCGGTATAACGTTTCTACCCATTTGTAATTTGTTAGTTTAGCTTTAATGGCAGATCCGGGTTACGGTACACGATAGCGTCAGTTGTAAAAAGTTTTTGTTCCGCATTTGGCGTCTGTTAGACAGCCGGGGCGCTACCGTGGACTTACACTCCATATCCGCCAGCAAGCTGTCGGCCATAGATAGCCCTGAGGGTACTTTGATGCAGAAGTCACCCTCCTACACATGGATCCCAGCCGGGGGTGGCCGAGAAACCACCCGCTTCTGTCTTTTAAGGGGGATTCGGCATGAGGGAGTCACCTCCGCCCTAACACAAGGCGCCGGGTCACGCACATGTTTCTGTCCTCCCCCGCGGCGTTCCTTCGGGACGGTGGGCTCTGTGGAAGCCCTGGCCGGAGGAGTTTGCCTAGGAGCCGCGCTCAGACCTGGTCGGGACGAGGTTGCGCCACCGGTCTTTGTTCCCTAGGCCTTGGCAGTCATGATGGCCATAAATTTCGATCGATCCAAGGGCTCTGCGAGAAAAACAAAAGAAAAAAGGTCAGGGACGCAGAAACGACAATAAAATTTTGGCGAAGTCTAAACAGACTGGCAAAAGCCCTAATTTACCCAAAAAACGCGCGGGACTGAGTCCAGCCCAACTCAGTACCTGCTTGGAGAGCAGGACATCAGCCCGCTGGATCGGTGCCCACTAGGACACCACCCTCGCCTCGGGGGCGTTCGACTGCCTCACCCTTGGGCAATCGGCCCTATGCCACTGGGTGGGTACAGGCCAATCCTCACTCTCCCATGGCCCGACGAAGACGAAGACGAACTTCTCCTTCTATTCGTGGATGGAAGAAGAGACGACCACTACCCCCGACCCGGCCGTCCCGCCCTTACGTTTTTTAAACGAGAGATACACCCAGCTCGGCTCTTCCTTACTGGTACCGAGATGATTTTTATAGCAAAGAAAAGACAAGAGGAGTCTCAAATCGAAGGGGGTCCGATCAATTTTTAACCTGAGGAGGATCCTTTACGAGTTCGGCGCTAGCTGGCCCGATGCAAGACAGAAACAATGGAGCACATCACAAACCTCAGACGAGAAGGGCAGACGCATCCCTACCCGGAATGCTTCCAGAGCAATCTCCTTACCACGCACCTGGTTTGCCCGCTCACCCTCTCTGGCCAGACAAAATGAATAGCCAGAGGGGATATGGAATCGAGCCCGGATGTCAGAAAGCTCGTCCAGACGATTCAAGACTGAGGGCGCATCGCGGGTATTCTCGATCCGCACCTTGGGAGCTCTTGTCACCGCTCGACGGCGAGAGACAAGGGCGACACTAGCCCTAGGGGCGAGCCCGATACAGAAGACAAAGAAGAAGAACTCTCTCGGCTAGGAGGAAGACCCGCTGGGCTCGGCCTCAGAAACTGAGGCCTCATTGCTCAACTCAACCCGTACTACATCCACAGATAGCTCGGAGGAAGACATTTAACCTGATTCAAGGAAAGGGTTTACCGAGGAAAATTCAGCGGAAGATTCGACCTAAGCGGAGGTGAGCCAAGCAATCTTCAAGGGACGAAAGACACTAAGGCAAAGTGTCGACCCTGGGATGGCCCCCTCCTATTTATACACTCCAAAGAGGACATCTTACGGCCTAAATTGACTCCGGCCAAAACGAAGCGTCGCACCTACCGGCCTTCAAGGCTCCGCATAACGATCGGCCATTGGAAACACCCCCTCGCAGCGGATGTCGGAGACAGTCTCTCGCGCCCCGCCAACCAATGTTGGGCATGTGGCGTGTAGCCTAACCGACGATCGAGCGAAACGGCGCACTCTCTTTAAAAGCGCAATTATTTCACCAATCTGCTAACGTCGCTAAAGATACGTGCGGCAATCAAGGTGTTCCATGACCTGCCACATGGGCCTAATTATCCGAGAGGAGTAGCCGCCAAATATCCCCCCGTCGTCAGGCAGCCCGCGAATCCTAGTCTGAACCGTAAAAAACCGGGCTTACCACTCTCGACCCTGACCCATAAATAGATTAGGGCAAGAGTAGGGGGCCGGTGATAAGGCTCATGAACGGGAATTCCCCAGATTAAGACACGTAGCAGATGACGTGTTGTCCATGTAAGCCCACTAGGCTCCTGAGGGCTGCGAAGGTAGAATCAGTGTGGCGCCTTGGGGACTTTCCTCGGGGCCTCGTCTCCGGGCCTACGCCCCCATCTCTCGCCGTCGAGCCATCCAGCAGCCGAACTTACACCCCCTTTGCTCGTCTCCGAGCTGTTTGTTATAGGGGCTGAGCTTCCTCGGCCTCCCGGCTCGTCTCCGAGCCATCCGACAGGCTGAGCTTCCTCGGCTTCCCCGATCAACTGAGAGCGCGGAGCCCAAGCGTCCCGGCAACGGCTCCGTGTATCTCTCCAAAGCAAGATATCCGCCGCCCCACGTTCCGCGTCCTACGCAGGCGCGTTCCCCCATTAATGAGCGGATCCCGCCATCAACGCGGGCGTAACGAGAGGGCGTAACTGACGGCGAGGATCTTGCACCGGCTCGCTCCATGCGACCACTATATAAGCCCCTCTTTTAGACGACTCAGGTAAGTCGAAATCATTCTAATACGCCGTTACCTTGCCCTTATTCCACGATACTAACCTGATTGTCGGAGGGTCCTACGGTGGTTTCCTCCCCGGGACTTCTCTTACAGGTAGTTCGGCGTTAACAACATCCAACAACCCATTGAGATCCATATAACAATTCTCATACCCAATCTCTACCGTTAAAAACCACTCACAGCCAAATTGACAGAGAACAACATCTAAGAAAGATTTCCAACCTCCATCAATAAGAAAACATGAACTCCATCACAGATCAGATCTCAATATTATACAACTCATAATAACCGATGATCATAACAATCCAGCTAATAATCACCATTACACTTACATGAGTATATATTTATTTTAACAACTACAATAAAATATTTCATAACTATCATTCTATTTCAAAAATGTTATGATATTTTAGACCGTTAATGAATGATTCAGATTGAAGGAATAATCCAAACGAGCGGTCGTTCACCGGGAATCAAACAGACAACTTTAGAAAGAAAAATTTTACCACGTGAGTACGACTCTGTAATCATCCTTTCCTCTCAATCGCGCAACAAAAAGTGACAAAAGACCATTCACATTTTCAACTCGCTAAGTTTCTACATTATTACATCAATCTCTATCAATCCGTACAGGGTCAAACGAAATGGCCAAAGCTGCTGGGTCCAAGAGATTCCCAGCTGGAGTATTTTTCTCTTCCAGACTTGGACCAAAATCTATGTCCCTCTCACTAGACCATAGACAAAAGCATATAATGCTGTACCAAGCATAGAAAAAATAAAT
Organism: Agapanthus africanus; assembly: GCA_030015575.1. Classification (NCBI taxonomy): domain Eukaryota; kingdom Viridiplantae; phylum Streptophyta; class Magnoliopsida; order Asparagales; family Amaryllidaceae; genus Agapanthus; species Agapanthus africanus. The sequence goes on along the minus strand of JASDDO010000024.1, from coordinate 885,705,748 downwards.
TATACTATTAGTATATAACAAACACTAAGCTAATAATGTCAGTATCTATTCACAAGGACCTCCCTTTCTTCAATCTAAACTTAACACGTTTGATTCGTTAAATATAAAATCTTACCCAAAAATTGTATAAGAAGGGAATACAAGGAACAAAAGAGTTGCCATTGCTATTTGTGGATGATCTCCCCTTCTTTGCATGCTCCAACATGAATGCTCATGGTCTTGTTCCCTTCCTCCGATGATGCCTCCATCACATTGCAACAGTTCCTCCTCGGCGACTGTTAAAACGGGAACAAAAAAACAATAATTTAATACCGAGAAACACTTATCTGCCGTATTCAGTAGATTTCATATAGGCTACCAGGTCAGTGTGCGTGATTTACTATAAGACGTGTACAAAAGCACAACTTAAGGACTTTGTGTTTTTTTTTCTCGCTTTTGCAGCAATCACTAACCCGTTAGACCATATGAAATCTATATATTCCGTGATCAAATAGCAGACTTCTAGCAATGTAGCTTACCCTGTCCCAGATACCCGGGTCGGGTTTCTTGTACACCACGATACGATCCACAAACTCCGCCGGGTCGGCCATCTTCCACTTACACGGCGGATGCTTCCCCTCGAAGATGTTGTAAACCGTCACCGTGCTCTCAATCTCCTCGTCATAACTCGCCGAAGCCAGGTAATAAATATAAGGCTTCTGGCAAGGGTTCCTGGCCACCGGCCTGGTGTTGAAGGCGTACGCCGTGTAATCGGCCCTCCTGTACCAATTCAAGAACGTCCTCGCCGGCATTTCCATCTCTCTCGGCGACATCACTCCCCTCACCACCTGCACCACAAACCCCCACGAGACCGAAACCGTCCATTTATGCCGCCTCGCATAGCATATCGACTGCTGCATGACCCCGGCCGAGTCGAGCTTCACGGGACCATCAAACAGCTTCCGGACGGATTCGGCTCGCGACATCCCGGGGAAAATCGGTTCCACCACATCCAAATGATGCAGCGAGATGAGCGGCGTCACGGGGTGCGCGGCCAAGAGCCCGAGAAGATCACCATAGACATCGAACTGATGGAAACCTCGATGCTTGGTCAGCGGGACGCCGAGCTCCGCCATGCAGGCCTGGATCCTGTCGTCGCTGCCGTACAAGGCGGGGTATCGGTTCAGGCAACCGTCTTGTATTCTGGAGAGGGCTTCAGCGAGAGGGCGGCTGATGGCGAAGCCGCCCCCGCCGTAGGCCATGGCATAAGAGAAATATATATTCTGCAAGTGGCTCTCCGACGAGGATCCGATGTAGTAAGGCTGCGTGTGATCGAAGCCGTTCAGGAGGTTCAGCAGGTTGTCGGGGAGGAAGACGGTGTCGTCGTCCCCCATGACGAACCAGCGGACGTCCGGGAGGGCCATACGGACGGTCTCGGAGACGATCCGGGATATCCGGATGGCGGACCGGCCGCCTGTCTTGTGTGTGTATCGGAAGCTGGATGTGTCGGAGGAGATTTTCAGCTTCGGCAATCCCTGCAGGTTGTGGTGGTTCTGGACGGGCTTGTCCAGCCAGATGTATCCGCGCATCTCGCTGGGGCGCCACCAGGTTTGGATGTAGGTTCTGCGGATGAGCCAGAGCTTGGAGGAGGCGGCGATGCCGAAGACAATGTGGTTGAGGGTTGTGGCGTTTGAGCGTGGTGGTGGAGAGATTGAGGTGGTGGTGGTGGTGAGGTTTGATTTGGAATGGATGGAGAGAGGGCAAGAAGGGGAGGAGAAGATGAGGGAGAGGAGGTAGAGGAAATAGATGAAGGGGAGGAGGAGGATGAGGAGGAGGAGGAGCTTTGGGGAGGAAGGAGAGGGCTTGTTGCCCCCATGCTTGGATTCCCTAAATGAGTTCTTGTGATTGTAGCTTGTTTTTCCTTTTCCTTCTCCTTCCCCTTTCATTTTTTGATTTAGATGAAATTTTTTGGAGAGGGGGAACGGATCAGGATGAGAGAGAAAGGGGAAGGCGGAGGAGGAGAATGGTGTGGAGAGGTGCCAGCTTGCACATCACCTTGGTCTTGTTGTTTCCCAATGTTTGAAGGGACCAAAAAAAAAAAAATTCAAATTGTGGAGAAAGGATTGCTAATTTTGGTTTGTTAATCCCATTGAATATTTTCCATTTCTTGTTTGATTTTTGGATTTTCTATTTTAGCAACCCATTAGAAAATCTATCTAGAACTAAATGATTTGGTAAAGATGTGTAGAAATTTAGGTGGGCAGGCTAAGAACTTTTATTTTTCTTTAGTAATTCCACTGTGAATGGACAGGGTGGACACGTGAAGTGTATCTTACGGAGAGCGAGAAGATGCCTCTTGACTCGTAGTGACCTCTATAGCCTTTGTGAACTTCTAATGATCTCTTTATAACTGAATTTTTTATATTGATAATTTCTCCTATTATAATTCCAATTTTGTAAAATATCTATAAATGTATGGTATTATGGATATGGAAAATATATAGCTTCGCTAAATGCTATGTACTGTAAAAAAAATTCTTGATTGATAATATAAATTTTACAAATGGACAAGAAGAATACAATTGGCATAATCAGTTGCAAAATTTATAATAAAACCGTTTACTCTTAAAATAACACGTTTTTGAAATTGTATATATAATGTCGATCCAAATAAATAGAAACCACCATGAACTTTAATATGTTTTATAAAATACTATCCCCTACTTTTTATATTATAGCAAAATATCCTAAACTTCTTAACTATGAAAAATTATCTGTTCTTTTTAAAATTGACCATAAATTAAGCTCTTTTTCATAGGATTATTTTGGCTAATTACAATAAATCGTCTTGCTATAGTAGTTGAAACAATAGTTTTCTCTGTGGATTCATCTGATATAGTTGTAACAATTGTTTTTTATATTTAAAATATATTTCTAAAAATATGTATCGCAGAATATATGTCAAACTGAGTGCAATCGCAGTAACCACTATACAAAATGTACATTTAACTAAATATTGAAGTACTTATCTTCATTTTACCTAATAGGATTTCTTAAAACAAAATGTACAACCAACTAAATACACTACTACAATATGGGGTTGCCCCTACGGCTACAGAAATCCGTAGGGGCAACTTTTTATTACCCCTACGGACTAATCCGTTGGGACCCATGGTTGTCCCTACGGTGTCCTACGTTTTAATTTAAAAATATTAAATCGTAATTTGTTGTTTGGTCCTACGGAGCCGCAAACAAATACCCTATGGTTAAATCCGTAGGAGCATATATATGGATATTTAATTAAAAAAAGGGCACAAAAAAGCCCCCGCCGTTCCCAAAATTCTCTCTCTCACTCTCTCCCGCGTCTCGATCGATCGTTCCCATCCGCGTCTCGATTTTTCACCTCGTCGCCAGCGCGTCCCGCCCGCGGCCCCCCACCGCCTTCGATCGTTCCCAAAACTTCCTCGTCGACTTTCTCGTTGTCACCGCCCGTGACTCGTCGCCGATTACGTCGTCAACCACCGGTCTCCTCCGTCGTCTCCTCCACCGCCCGCTACAGGTTAGTAAATCTCCAATTACTTATAATTTTGATGATGTTAGAGCTAGGGTTCTTGGTTCTGCAGGGTTCGGGTAGGGGCCTGAGGGTTAGGGTTAGACATCGGGTTCGGTTGGGATTGGGGTTAGGGTTGGGGTTCGGTTGGGGGTTGGGGTTACGGTTGGGGTTGGGGTTGGGGTTAGGGTTAGGGTTGGGGTTTGGGTTAGAGTTCAGTTGGGGTTAAGGTTTAGGTTCGGTTGGGGTTGGGGTTAGGGTTAGGGTTCGGTTGGGGTTGGGGCTAGGGTTAGGGTTAATCAGTTGGGCTTAGGGTTAAGGTAATTAGGGTTATGGTTAGGGTTTGGTTCAGATTTAGAGTTAGAGGCTAGAGTTAATTAGAGGGAAGGGTTAATTTGGGTTAATTAGTGATAATTTGAAAGGGTTAGGGTGTTGATTAGGGTTAATTTGGTTAATTTGGGTAAATTGGGTTAAGTTTGGGTTGATTAGGGTTAATTAGGTTAATTTGGGTAAATTGGGTTAAATTTGGGTTAATTAAGGATAATTTGTGTTAGGATAATGATTATGGTTAATTGTGGTTAATTTGGGTTATTTAGGGTTAGGGTTTAGGGTGTACTAGTTCATTGCAGTAGGATACTTGATGATAATGTAAACGTACAAGTTTACCGTAAATGTAAGAAAAATTTACCCTAAACTTGAAATTTCGAACCCTTAATAACGAAACGTAAACGTAAAACCTATTTATGTTAAATGTTCAAATTATAACCAATATATGATACTCGATGATAATATGAAACTTTCATATTCTCATCGATACTCATATATAAAACTCAAAGCGCCACTTAGTCCCCGTCTATCGGTTAACATACGTTCGATGTTCGTCGTGACATAGAACTATACGAAAGTTGTTAAATATCGGACGGTATAGCTCGGTACTAACAACCGTGGTGTAGTCTATGTGACGAGAAGATTCAATCGTATGATAACCGATAGATTTGTCCCGTGTGGACAAGTTAGGAATGTATAAAGCAAACACCTGCATTCACTTGTGTTTTCATCCGTTTCGAGATATTTCGTCGGTACTTTTTCGCTGGTTCTCCGTATACAAAGATAGATTAGATGTTCATTTCAACATTGTTTTACAACTTTGAAATGATTATCTATTCTATTACAGTGTACTTGGAGAACAGCGGGGAGGTGCTGCCGAAATTTACTCGAAATGGTTGAAAGCACAAGCGAATGGGTGTCCGTTCTATACATTCTTAATGGGATAGAAGCCTTACCCCTGACAGCCAAAACACACACATACAACACGAATACACAACAAATGCATCATTAGAGAGTGATTCAAGATGTTCAAGTTAAAACCAATATATGATACTCGATGATAATATGAAACTTTCATATTCTCATCGATACTCATATATGAAATTCAAAGCGTCACTTAGTCCCCGTCTATCGGTTAACATACGTTCGATATTCTTCGTGACATAGAACTATACGAAGGTTGTTAAATATCGGACGGTATAGCTCGGTACTAACAACTGTCGTGTAGTCTATGTGACGAGAAGATTCAATCGTATGATAACCGATAGATTTGTCTCGTGTGGACAAGTTAGGAATGTATAAAGCAAACACCTGCATTCATTTGTGTTTTCATCCATTTCGAGATATTTCGTCGGTACTTTTCCGCTGGTTCTCCGTGTACAAAGATAGATTAGATGTTCATTTCAACATTGTTTTACAGTTTTGAAATGATTATCTATTCTATTACAGTGTACCCGGAGAACAGCGGGGAGGTGCTGCCGAAATTTACTCGAAACGGTTGAAAGCACAAGCGAATGGGTGTCTGCTCTATACATTCTTAATGGGATAGAAGCCTTACCCCCGAAAGCCGAAACACACACATACAACACGAATACACAACAAACGCACACACATCACATACACACTAACAACCCTACACTTAAGCGAAATCATAAATTGAAACACACATATATAGAATACAACTCATACACGGGTATCCTCAAATCTAAGTTTGATTATCGATAATTTATTCTTTTCAACGACAAACGCACACACAAAGCATATACATAGATTTTCTCCTTTGTTAGTAACCATCTCGTTCTTAGATTTCGCAATATAGTCATCATAACCTACAATTTATATATTATACAGTTTAATATGGCCCATGAGTATGTCAGAGTTAAGGACTGGATGTATGTGGATTGACAACAACGTATGCAATCTAAGTTTGTTGCAGGAGTTACTGCTTTTATTGAATTTGCACGCGCACATAATAAGATCGTGATAGAGAAGATTCTCTGTCCGTACGATAGATGTGGGAATAAGTACTGGCAGAAGGAAGAATTGGCAGAGCTTCATATCGTAAAACATGGTTTTACTAGACGTTATACAACTTGGCTATATCACGGGGACGGAGAAGAACACAGTAATGCGGCAGAAGAAGAAGGAGAAGACGATAATGCGGCAGGAGAAGAAGGAGAAGATGGTAATGCGGCAGAAGAAGAAGAAGATGGTAATTTCTTTCCATCTGAGAAAATGGAGGATATGGTAGAGGCCGCCCTAGGTGAATCTATTCGTACCGAAAATGACATTCCTTCCGGTCAAGGACTATGTGCGGATAAATATAAATTTTTTATGAATGATACTAGAAAACCAATTTATGAGAATGCAAAGAATTCCACCCTCTCATAGTTCGTCCAACTTTTCCAGATTAAGTACCTAAATGGATGGAGTGACAAGTCATTCACAATGCTTCTTTCATTCTTGAAAGATTATATGCCCCTAGGAAATACCGTGTCCGACAGCTGGTACGGAGCCCAGAAGATGATGTCTGATTTGGGTCTGAAGTGTGAGAAGATTCAAGCATGTCCTAAACTTATATCGTTATGTATTTGTCGTAAAATTTATTTTGTTAGATCCACGATCCGAACTTGTCTGTTTCATTAAAGAGTGATTCAAGATATTTAGCTCAGTTTCCTAGTATGGAGGTTGCATATTATAAAGGATTCAGTGTTCTTGGATACAAATTCGAAATTAAGGACATAGAAACATCTAGAATCACTCAGAATAGTGGGATTGCGACTGTAGGATTGGATGGTGTGATTTATTATGGATACTTAAATTGTATACTCGGCATCCAATATCCCGGACGATCAGAACCTTTTTATATATTTTAGTGTACTTGGTACGATACACGAACCAATACGGATAAGTGGAGAAGCAATCTTGGGACTTAGAAAGATGAATATGGATTGACCAGTGTGAACGCACTTCGATTTTACGGTCAGGAAGTGTTGGAGATAGTGCCCTCAGAGTCAATTATTGGATCACAGGCACGTGATTGCAATGATTGAGGGATGACCTATACCGGTAGGACAGTCTTACTCAAAATGATAGTATGCTATCTGGTTTATCTTTATCATCGTGTACTGCTTTAGGTGACATTACTGATCACTATTGCACGTTGATAGAGCCCTTAGAATTCTTGCTTGACTGCCAGTAGTATGAGGGCGATCATATACGTGGGAGCTGGGGTCTATAAGCACATCCTTAAAAGGTCCCTAGTCGTGGGAGTTTCGAGACAGGGCATCGATACTCCAGAGTAGACTAGTGTATACAGTCGAGACCCCGACGAGGGGCGGTGGCCGGTCTCACAAGCCACTGGTGTCAGTTGGTTCACCTAAGATGTATACAGGTGCTCATTGGGTTATGGGTACACCGGACAGGACTCGCCGAGAACATGCTAGTTGGTCTTATACCTGACGTCAGATAGCAGTTCCCTGGTGACATGTGTACAGGTTAGTTCATCGACCTGAGATCGTCATTTGTCTCGTGTGAGTTCCCACTGTACTTTGATTACTACCCTACCACGCTCAAAGGAGTCATGCAAACAGGTTTTAGTTGGGTACAGTCCCGAGCCACATGGAGGCAGTGAGCAGATCTGCAGGGGTTCGTCTCTCCCGATATTGGGGGTGAGGTCGCGCTGTGTCTAGGAGAGCCATTATACGAAGTCCTTGGCCAAGACAGGAGATTTACTTGTAGGTATTCCAGTAATATCTCAGGGTGTTCTGGGCTACTGTTCATATCAGATTTTTGCATTTTCATACCGCCCAATTTTTGTCACATTGCATATCGGTAGATACTCTTGAGCCGTGTTTGCTAGTCAATTGCAGGATACAGGTTCTCGGTTCTAAAACGATGAAATTCATGGAAAACACGAAAAAAGTCCGGGTTCCTGCCAACCACTGAGAAAACACGGTCTCCGCTCGTCATCCGTATGTTGCCAGATACCAGTTTAGGAAGACAAAAATGTCAAATCAATGTCACCTTCATGCACAAGGCTCAATGGTAGCACAAAATCCAAGAGATCTACGCGGAGCTCGAGGCAATCATGACAAAATCTTGACAAAAAGTCCACCTTTCCCTCAACAGAAATTCTGGAAAAATCGGGGAGCCAAATTGAGAAAATACATATGCCATAAAAATTTACACAGCCAACCAGGAAATCACAGAAAATTGGGGGGCCCAATTCAATCATAAGGCCGCGGATCCGCGGCCAAAGTGGGGTCCAGGCCGCGGATCCGCGACCATATAGTGACGGCAGTTGAAGATTTTTGGGGGGTGTTTTGGTCTTTTTGTTTAGGTTCTGGTGGTTGCCCTAGGGTTTCATTCTCTGGCCTATAAATAGCCCAGAAGTTTGTGAAGGAAGGGGTCCAATTCTTGTATTTCTTTTGCTAGGTTTTAGTTTACATGTTCTTCTTCCTCTTCTCACATCTTCTCCATTAAACTTGTAAGTGAGCTTTTGAGTGAAGAGTGATGAATAAAGAAGACCATTTTTATTATCATGCTTGTCTCTTTCTTTACTTGTTATAATTGTTGTAACTTTAAATTTGTTAAGTAGTTGTTGTTATTTCCTTGTTGTTTCTTTCTTCTCTTTTTTTTCTTTATCTTTACATATGACAATGATACTTACGCTTGATCCTCGCCAAGGTGAGGTCACAAATAGTTAGTCGTATTCTTCTAATCTCCTTCTTTCTATCTTCCTCTTTTGTGTTGTTTTATTTTTCCGTATTATGATGTGTGAGTAGTTCATTCTTGTTAGGGTAGGATAAGGGAAGTTTGAGAGAAGGAAATCTCTCTCACTCTTTCCTTGCCCAACAGCTTAAATCGACTCCCGTTAACCCAACCACAATCCGCTCCTTACGGCACCCTATCCTACATGATAGCGGTGATTCCGTAGTGAGACCGGTTGTGGTTGGATTAACCGGAGGTTATGGCTAAGAGCCAAGAACGGACGGACAAGCACCAACAGGAAGACTTATGCGTTGGAAAGCCTAGCTTATACTCGCAAAGTCCTTCCTAGTCGTGCTAATCCCCGTTGTTGCCGATTACCGTAACACGATATTAAGAGGGGCAACGGAAGATGTGGAGACTCCTAACTCAAACTAACCTAATCCTAACCCTAACATGCTCTCTTTAAATATCAACTCAACACTTAGATAACTATAAACAAAATCTGAACAACCGGACTTAACTCGTTAAAACACATTGAAAAAGACTCCCATCTCCCTGCGGACGACCCGTACTCAACCGGCTAGCTACAAGCGAAACCGTCTTGATTGCGGTATTTAAACTAGAACTTGAACACGCACTTATCCTAACAATCAAATGGCGCTGTTGCCGGGGAGACGGTAGTTTATTTCCTTGTTAATTTTGGGTTAATTTGTGAATATAAAAACAACCAAAAACCAAAAAAATATATATATACTTTGTAAAAATCATCTTGTTATTTTTGATTAGCTTTTGTGCAAGTGTGCAGGAAAATACAAGTTTCGAGTTCAATGGCCAAGACGCTGAAAATACGGAGTTCAAGTACAGTGCCAAAGACGTGGGAAGATAGACCCACATTTCGCGGCTACACCGCGACGGACAAAAACGAACCATACGGTCTACTGTCAAGATCTGGAGCTGATACAGTGAGCAAGTAAAAATTCAGAAGATCCAGACAAGCAGAGAAGACCCACACCAGCACCCACACAAAAAATGAAGCACCAATTCTCTGTTACTGCCGCGGATCCGCGGCAACAGAGGGATTAGGCCGCGGATCCGCGGCCTGTGGGAGCCTTTGGGCTGCCATTTTTTCTGGGTAACTCTCTCTGCCTCTCCCCTCTCCTCTGAACTCCACTGAATTGTGTTTTCTGCAGGCTTCTTTGCGCAAATTCTTCTCCCCCTTCCAATAAACTGTTCTTGTGCAGGATTCTTTGCGCCGCAAATAAAAATTGTTTGCAGTTGATTTGTTATTGTTTTGCATTCTTTAATACGGACTTAAGGGGCTTGAAACCAATCCAGATTGGGTGGGGATTTCATCACCCTTCCCAGGACCCCGGAAATCACTAAAGCATATGCATTGTTCATTGTAAATTAAAAAATACTAGACTTCAGCCCTAAGGACTTCGCGCTCATTAGGAGAAGATAAACCTTGTTTAGAACCTCGCTTAACCGTATATTGTTTATGGGGTGTCTAGGAAAGTGTTAAAGGCGCAACCGCCGAAAGAGAAAGGGTTATTTAATTAAGGAACTTCGCGAAAGCGTTGGACAACCTCCCCTTATCTCTGCACTTACCTGGCCTCGTGATCAGTGTATTTTTAAGCCTGTTTCTCGACATTGTTTAACTTCGACAATCAAGTTCAGGAGCAGGTCTAGTAGACCTAGGTTACCCTAGATCTAGGTGTGATTGTGCATATCTTGTTTGTGATTGCTTAAGCCGTATTTCCGTACATACTTCTGTAAATCTCTTTCTAAAAACAAAAAAAAAAGAAGAAAAAATCAAAAACTTTTATAAAAACTTGCCCTTTTGTCGCCAAATCCATTTTCACCCACCACCCATCGCCTTTCTCCATTGACGTTTTCTTACCCTCACCTTCTTCGCTTTGACTATACTAAACTCGTTTAGTGTATGTCCGCTTGGACTCGGGACACTAGCGCCCGTCTAGTCCGCGTTACGTTAGTCGCGACCGACTACGCGATCGACTCCGAAGTCGATACTCCGTCCACTCCTCTTTCACCCCTTCCTTTGCCGGCCAACTCCGACGTTGACCGGAATTCTGTTCATACATCTTCACCTTCACCTTCACCATCACCAACCTCTTCTTCCGCGATGTCGGGATTTAATCCGAACATCTCTTTGACCACCCCTGGATTGGCTCCACCTCCTACGGAGACCAATCTTCCACCACCTCCGCCTGTTGTAGCGCCGCAGCGAATTGCGCTCCAGGATCGTTTCTACCCCACCCGTTCTGCACTTCCCACCTGCCTTTCTCTTCCTCTGGCCAATGGGGACAACTTTGAAATTAAGCCCCATTTCATCAACATGCTTCCACGTTTTCATGGGCTTGAATCTGAAGATGCCTATATCTTCATCAATAAATTTCAAAATGTCTGTGCCATGATGAAAACAACCCAGCTGTCGGACGATGCTATACGTCTACGGGTCATTCCGTTCACTTTATGCGATCTCGCAGAAAAATGGCTGTATAGCACCGCTTCCCACTCAATCACCAGCTGGGACGAGTTTGTTAAAGCGTTTCTGAAAAAATTCTACCCAAATCATAAGACCGCAAGAATTCAAAATGAGATCAACCAATTCTCCCAGCTTCCTTCTGAACCCTTCTGGAAGTGCTTTGACCGATACAAAGACCTTCTTGTTCAGTGTCCTCACCACGGTATAGAGAAATGGCAGCTCTGCCAAACCTTATACGAGGGACTGAACCCAGCAACGAAGCAGTTGCTGGAAACCATCTGTTAGGGCCACTTCCTATCCAAATCTGACGAGGAAGCGTGGCAGTTCTTTGACGATCTTGCGGAGCAAACGCTACAGTGGGAGAGCACTAGACCGACTTCTTCTTCTTCTACCTCCACTTCTACCGGTCAGTCTAGGGTAGGAATCCACCAACTCGATGTCTCTATTGCGATGAAAGCTGAAATGGCTGCAATAACACGAAAGCTTGAAGCGATAGAGAGCAAATTTTCTGCTCCTGCCCCCACACCTGTTCTCCCCCTTCGTACCATCTGCGCTTGTTGTTCCGATCCTTCCCACTTGACCGAAGAGTGTCCTTACAATCCACCCTCGCAAGGAAAGGATCAGGTTAATGCTGCCTTCCAGCAAAGACCGAGGAATGATCCATACTCTTCCACCTACAATCCCGGTTGGAGGAACCACCCCAATTTCGCCTGGAATCAGAATCAGAATCAATTCCAGGGAAACAATTTCCAAAGGGCCCCTCCACCGCAACAACAAGCGCCACAACAAACTCAGCATCAGTATCAGCAGCCCTTCCAACCCCAACCTTACCAAAACCAGACGAACAACTTTGCACCCAACAACTCTTTTCCACCAAACAACAACTTTGTTCCGTCCAACAACGATAAGGTTTCCTCGCTCGAGCGAAGTCTGGAGGCGTTCGTTAAACAGTCGACCCAATCCACCGCCAACATCCAGTCTTCGATTCAATCTTTAGTGCAACACACTGCCGCACACGGGCAAAGCATCAAGACCATCGAGGCCCAGATTGCACAACTGAACGCGGCCTTGAGCGAGCGAGAGAAGGGGAAGCTCCCGTCCCAGCCACTTCCAAATCCCGGTCACCCACATAATGCACATGTTGCTCTTGAACAACAAAACCATAATGTGAGTGCCGTGACCACACTGAGATCAGGGAGGATGCTGCCAAACAACATTGGCAAACGGATCAACGATGATGCCCCGGCCGCTGCTTCTTCTTCTTCTCCTTCTTCTTCTTCGTCTTCCGAGCCTATTCTCCGTTCTTCACAAGGCTCTCCTCTTCTTCTTCTGCTCTGAACGGACCCACTTCTCACTCTACGAAAACACCTATTCTGGGATCCGTTCCAACTCCAAAATCTCCTCCTCCAGCATTAGACTCAACCAATTTTCAAAATGTTCCATTTCCAAACCGGTTGAGGTCTAACAAACAAAATCCACAAATGGAGAAGATTTTGGAGTTATTCAAGCAAGTTAACATTAACATTCCTCTTTTAGATGCTGTCCAACAAGTCCCATCTTACGCAAAAATCTTAAAGGACTTGTGCACGAAAAAGAGGAAGTCTCAGGTACCCAAGAAAGTTTTCTTGGCTAGTGCTGTGAGTGATGCCCTTACCCAATCTTTACCACAAAAACGGAAGGACCCTGGCTGTCCTACGATTTCAATTACTATTGGGGATAAGAACATCAACCGCGCACTATTAGATCTTAGTGCCAGTGTTAACTTGCTTCCGTATTCAGTATACGAGCAATTAGGCGTCGGAGAGCTGAAACCCACACACTGCACTCTCCAGATGGCCGACCGATCGATCACCCATCCTAGGGTGAGCTAGAGGATGTGTTAATAAAAGTCGGGGACTTCATATTCCCCGTCGACTTCATTGTCTTAGATACACAGCCTGTAGCTAACCCCCGGAATCAAATTCCGGTGATACTCGGTCGCCCATTTCTCGCAACCTCAAATGCTGTGATCAATTGTCGCAATGGTTCAATGAACCTATCTTTTAGAAATATGACGATTGAACTCAACATTTTTAGGTTGGGGAATCAGCCCGCCGAACCTAATGCTCATATACTGGATGTTTGCTCGATCCAGGAGATCACACCAGAAGAGTGTGAATTCGAGGAGTTTCTGTTTGAACACAATAATCTTGACGCCACTAGTGCGTTTCTCTTCGAACCTGCTGCTGCTTCTGCGCTCGACAACGAATACGAGTGTTTCACGTTCTTGAATGATCTTAGCCACGCACAACCCGAGTTTGAATCTTTTGACTTTCCGGATGAGTTACCTGAACCATCCAACTCGGTTGCCTACACTCGCTTTGAACCTTTGCTGGAGTCCTTTGAGTTCGAAACCTTTGCACCAGTCTTGCCTTCCATCATTTCACCTCCAACGCTCGAACTCAAGCCGTTGCCGTCTCACCTTAAGTACGCCTACTTAGGTGAGAACGAGACCCTTCCTGTCATCATCTCGGCTTCTCTAGCTCCCGAGCAAGAGAAAGCCCTTCTCGCGGTCTTGCACAGCAACAGGCAAGCTTTTGGCTGGTCCATGGCGGACATCAAGGGGATTAGTCCCCTCATCGTTGAGCATCACATTCATATGATGGATGATGCCAAACCAGCCCGGGATCCACAAAGACGTCTTAATCCAGTCATGAAGGAGGCTGTGAAGAAGGAGATCGTCAAATGTCTAGATAGTGGTATCATTTACCCTATCTCTGATAGCCAGTGGGTTAGCCCCATTCACGTTGTCCCCAAGAAGTCGGGCATCACGGTCATAACCAACGAGGCGAATGAGTTAATCCCTACTCGCACCCAAACCGGGTGGCGAGTTTGCATTGATTACAGAAAACTCAACGCTGCAACGCGGAAAGACCACTTTCCGCTATCTTTTATTGACCAGATGCTCGAACGATTGGCCGGACATGAGTACTATTGCTTTCTTGATGGCTACTCTGGCTATAATCAAATTCCCATCGCCGAAAAAGACCAGGACAAGACCACTTTCACTTGTCCTTTCGGCACGTTTGCATATCGACGCATGCCCTTTGGGTTATGCAATGCGCCCGCTACCTTCCAGCGGTGTATGATGGGGATTTTCTCAGACATGGTGGAGAAATTTCTGGAGATTTTCATGGATGACTTCTCCATTTTCGGCGACTCCTTTGATGAGTGTTTGCTGCATCTTGACGCTGTCCTTACCCGATGTAAGGACAAGAATCTCACTTTGAACTGGGAGAAATGCCACTTCATGGTGCGCGAAGGTATTGTCTTAGGACATATCATCTCGCAAAACGGCATAGAGGTTGACAAAGCTAAGATTGAGGTCATTTCCAATCTACCTCCTCCCCGATGCGTCAGAGATATCCGAGCCTTCCTTGGCCATGCCGGTTTCTATAGACGGTTTATCAAGGACTTTAGCAAGATTGCTAGGCCCTTGACACTTTTGCTGGCCAAGGACACGCCTTTCGACTTCAACTCGAGCTGTGTGACTGCATTCGAGTCACTGAAACGCTCACTCACTTCTGCTCCCATTCTTTCTTCCCCTGACTGGACGCACCCATTCGAGATTATGTGCGATGCATCCGACTTTGCCATCGGTGCTGTCCTTGGACAGCACATAAACAAGATGCCGCACGTAATCTATTACGCGAGCCGGACCCTGAACGACGCCCAACTTAACTATACAGCAACTGAGAAGGAATTCTTAGCTGTTGTATTTGCTTTAGAAAAGTTCAGGCCCTACCTCATCGGCTCTCCAGTCATTTTCTACACTGACCATTCAGCTCTGCGCCATCTTTTTGCGAAGAAAGATGCCAAATCTCGGTTAATCCGTTGGATCCTCTTGCTTCAAGAGTTTGACCTAGTCATTAAGGACAAACGAGGATGTGAAAACGTGGTTGCCGACCATCTCTCGCGACTTCCTTCTTCGCCTTCGCTTCCAATTCCGATAAACGACGTTTTCCCGGATGAACAACTCTTGACAGTATCTTGCGAACCCTGGTTCGCAGATATTGTGAACTATTTGGCCACGGGATTACTACCGACCGAATGGTCAAATCAGGACAGACTTCGCTTCTTATCCCAAGTAAAACACTTTTACTGGGACGAACCCTACTTGTTCAAGTACTGTCCCGACCAGATTATTCGTCGGTGTGTCCCTGACGAAGAATTCAAGAGTGTGCTGTCATTTTGCCACGATCAAGCATGTGGCGGGCATTTTGGGCCCAGAAAGACAGCTGAGAAGATCTTGCAATGTGGTTTCTACTGGCCACAACTTTTCAAAGACGCTCACGACTATTGCAAGACTTGCTCCCGGTGCCAACACATGGGCCGGATATCCCGGAGAAATGAGATGCCGCTCCAACCGATCTTGGTTGTGGAGATTTTCGATGTTTGGGGGATAGACTTCATGGGGCCGTTTCCCAGCTCTTTTGGGAACTTGTACATCCTTCTAGCTGTTGATTACGTCTCTAAATGGGTCGAGGCTGTGCCCAGCCGGACTAACGACAACAAGGTTGTTGTTAGGTTCCTTAAAGAAAACATTTTCTCCCGGTTTGGGCACCCCCGAGCGATCATTAGCGACAATGGAAGTCATTTCTGCAATAGGACTTTCGAGGCCTTGATGCGGAAATACTCCATTAATCATAAGCTTTCTACGCCCTACCACCCCCAAACCTGCGGGCAGGCCGAAGTTTCAAATCGGCAAATCAAGCAGATACTGGAGAAGACGGTTTCCAAGAACCGTAAGGATTGGTCTCTGAAACTCACCGATGCCCTTTGGGCATTTAGAACCGCTTATAAGACCGACCTTGGCATGTCTCCCTATCGGCTTGTGTACGGAAAAGCCTGCCACCTTCCTGTCGAAATCGAGCATCGCGCATTTTGGGCGATAAAGGAGCTGAATTTGTCTCTTGAGGACGCGGGCAGCCATCGGAAGCTGCAGCTGCACGAACTGAACGAGCTAAGGGATGAGGCTTACGATAACGCGGGTGTCGTTAAGAATCGAACGAAGGTGTTTCACGATAAACACATTTTGCGCAAAACCTTCGTACCTGGTCAGCAGGTACTGCTTTACGACACCCGACTTCACTTCCATCCTGGAAAGCTCAGATCTCGCTGGAAGGGGCCGTATTTTGTGCGGAATGTGTATCCGCAGGGCGCGGTGGATTTGGAAAATCCAAAGGACGGTTCACTCTTCAAGGTAAATGGACACCGATGCAAACCGTACCTTAGCGCCGAACCAACAGAGGAGCTCCTGTTCTTACAGGAGCCGGTTTACCCTGAATGATCTTCCTCTGCTTACCTCCAAACTTCGGTTATCCAGCCAAGAACAGTGGACACTGTTCCAAATAAGTTTGGGGGTATGTACAAACCATTTTGTTTATATTTGTGTATATTCTTTTTCTTTTCTTTAAAAACAAAAAACAAATAAAAATTTGTGTATCACTAACCGACAATTTTGAACCTTTCAACTGCTCTCTTCATGCTACGACAGTGAGGACACTGTCCAGTTTAAGTTTGGGGGTACGCTCGGTACGCATTTCTTACCTTCGCATTCATATGTATATTTTGCATCTGCATATTAATATCCATAAAATCCATAAAAATTTGAAAATTTTCTAAAAATATAAAAACTTTTTTGTCAAGTTAGCTTGTGGAAGAACTCTGATTCAACATTCGACGGTTTTTGTTTGAAAAAATAGGAATAACTAGATCTTATGTTTGGATTTTGAAAACCTGAAAGATAACTCTCCTTTGAAGTTAACTATAGCTGATATACGTCTTTACATCACACTACACGTGTCGTAAGATTTTGGGAATTAGATGACAAGTCTTTCATGTTTAAACTTTTAAACAGATAAATGATTTTCTGAGGATCAAATAGGTTTGTTCTGAAATAAGTAATGTCAAGAATAGTTTATGAAGTAAAGCGAATATGAAGGAATATTATTGAGGCCGTAATTGGAGCTAAGTCTGAAAAATAACCCATCGGAAACTTGATTGGAATGATTACACACCAAACCCACTAAACACGTCTTTTATCCAAAAAAATAATTGAACTGCCGGTTATATCTCCGTTCGTATTAAATCATCTGATTTTCACGCCAATCTGTCTTTTGTTTTTTTGGACCTAGGTAACTTGAGTAATTAAGTCCGCTGGGGTGTTTTTACACCTAATGCCCTAAAACCAACTGGTTTGGGTGCATTGGCCCAAAGCTCGCTAAGAAGCCTAGAAAGTCCAGTTTAAAACAAAGTCAAGCAAGTGTTCTCTCCGAGTTAAAATTCCTAACGGTTCTTTGTGTGAGAATAATCTTGATAAAAGACAGGCTTTTATAAAAAAATTTTAAACGGAGATATGAAGGTTTTATTCTATGATAAAGACTATTGCACGTTCACAGAGGTGTGTATGAAATGAAAACAAGAAAAAGGTGGAGTGAAAAATACGACTTAGTTTCCTGTTAAGGAAGATAGAAATTCTGAAGTTGAAACCTTACTGGAAAACGAAACTTGAAAAATGCTTAACTCTCTATAAAACTTATGTGATCCTTTTAAAATTGTTATCTGGGCTTTACTGTGTGACATGATGACTTTAAATCGACCTTTCGGGAACTTAACGACACTATTTGCACTGCACGTAAAGACATATAAAATCTGTAGTTAAATAAGATGCGAGGTGTGAAAAATAAAGGTTCGATGGTCTAGACTTAGGATTATAGAATTGTTATTTTCTAAAACAAAACTTTAGGGTTTGAATCTTAGTTATTTCACAAAACCAACTTGACCGGATTTTGTGGGTAGTATCCGCTGAAAACCCTCAGGAGACAACACTCCTCCTACTAGGGACACCTAGAGGTTAAACGGCTTGTTGCACATGCTCAGTGCAATCGCGTTCCCTGCGAAAGTGAGGTTAGGAAATTTTTTGTGAATAAATGGGCTTTGCTCGGGACGAGCAAATAATAAGTTTGGGGGTATTTGTTCATATCAGATTTTTGCATTTTCATACCGCCCAATTTTTGTCACATTGCATATCGGTAGATACTCTTGAGCCGTGTTTGCTAGTCAATTGCAGGATACAGGTTCTCGGTTCTAAAACGATGAAATTCATGGAAAACACGAAAAAAGTCCGGGTTCCTGCCAACCACTGAGAAAACACGGTCTCCGCTCGTCATCCGTATGTTGCCAGATACCAGTTTAGGAAGACAAAAATATCAAATCAATGTCACCTTCATGCACAAGGCTCAATGGTAGCACAAAATCCAAGAGATCTACGCGGAGCTCGAGGCAATCATGACAAAATCTTGACAAAACGTCCACCTTTCCCTCAACAGAAATTCTGGAAAAATCGGGGAGCCAAATTGAGAAAATACATATGCCATAAAAATTTACACAGCCAACCAGGAAATCACAGAAAATTGGGGGGCCCAATTCAATCATAAGGCCGCGGATCCGCGGCCAAAGTGGGGTCCAGGCCGCGGATCCGCGGCCATATAGTGACGGCAGTTGAAGATTTTTGGGGGGTGTTTTGGTCTTTTTGTTTAGGTTCTGGTGGTTGCCCTAGGGTTTCATTCTCTGGCCTATAAATAGCCCAGAAGTTTGTGAAGGAAGGGGTCCAATTCTTGTATTTCTTTTGCTAGGTTTTAGTTTACATGTTCTTCTTCCTCTTCTCACCTCTTCTCCATTAAACTTGTAAGTGAGCTTTTGAGTGAAGAGTGATGAATAAAGAAGACCATTTTTATTATCATGCTTGTCTCTTTCTTTACTTGTTATAATTGTTGTAACTTTAAATTTGTTAAGTAGTTGTTATTTCCTTGTTGTTTCTTTCTTCTCTTTTTTTTCTTTATCTTTACATATGACAATGATACTTACGCTTGATCCTCGCCAAGGTGAGGTCGCAAATAGTTAGTCGTATTCTTCTAATCTCCTTCTTTCTATCTTCCTCTTTTGTGTTGTTTTATTTTTCCGTATTATGATGTGTGAGTAGTTCATTCTTGTTAGGGTAGGATAAGGGAAGTTTGAGAGAAGGAAATCTCTCTCACTCTTTCCTTGCCCAACAGCTTAAATCGACTCCCGTTAACCCAACCACAATCCGCTCCTTACGGCACCCTATCCTACATGATAGCGGTGATTCCGTAGTGAGACCGGTTGTGGTTGGATTAACCGGAGGTTATGGCTAAGAGCCAAGAACGGACGGACAAGCACCAACAGGAAGACTTATGCATTGGAAAGCCTAGCTTATACTCGCAAAGTCCTTCCTAGTCGTGCTAATCCCCGTTGTTGCCGATTACCGTAACACGATATTAAGAGGGGCAACGGAAGATGTGGAGACTCCTAACTCAAACTAACCTAATCCTAACCCTAACATGCTCTCTTTAAATATCAACTCAACACTTAGATAACTATAAACAAAATCTGAACAACCGGACTTAACTCGTTAAAACACATTGAAAAAGACTCCCATCTCCCTGCGGACGACCTGTACTCAACCGGCTAGCTACAAGCGAAACCGTCTTGATTGCGGTATTTAAACTAGAACTTGAACACGCACTTATCCTAACAATCAGCTACACTCCGACACGACTTGTACCGCTATTGGGGGTCTGACTTTTACCAACCCCCTAGGCCTGCCATGCGATACTCATAGACGAACGGACCGGACTGTACGGATATTGTCACTGACAGGCTCAGTAGGGTGTCAGGATGAGTTCGCTCACAAACGTCCCTTTTGGTCAATACCTGGTAGCCCGTTACGTATGGCTAATACCTCCGACGTGCTAGTGGTTAAATCCACAGTCAAATGTATTGACGAGTCTTTAGAGTCCCCCACAGACAGTTTCTCAAGTTTCGGGCGAAACACTGTAGAGGCCGTATGGAGATATGGCAGGGTTCGATCTTATACGTGCGGTATTGCACGGATCATGATCGGACGGATTATACTAGTGGGTGTTTCCTGATTTAAAATCAGAAAAGCTTATGGAAAAAGCTTCAGAAGAGGGTCACGTGCTTACACGTGACCAGCAGTCACGTGTTGGCACGTGACACCTAAACGCATCATCGAGGCAAGTTCAGTTTTCTGACTACATCGAAGAGAAGGGCTTCAGAAAGAGTCACGTGCTCCCACGTGACCAGGGTCACGTGTCGGCACGTGACATTTAAATGCAAGCGTCAAAGGCACACCGGATCCCTGATCAAATCAAGGAAAAAGCTTCAAAAGAGGTCACGTGCTCCCACGTGACCAGGGTTCATGTGTTGGCACGTGACGCTCAAAACATCAGAATTGTTCTCCAGTTAAACCACGAAAAAGAATCCAAACAAGGGTCACGTGCTCACACATGACCGGGGGTCACCTGGTGGCACGTGACGGTTAAGCAGCAACCAGAAGACAGCGCAAAAAGAAGGCGGGAGGCTCATTCCAAAGAGGGTCACGTGTCCACACGTGACCATGGGTCACGTGGTCACACGTGATCGGCTTTCAAAGCCCATTTTGTCAACAGAATTAAATTCTGAAGGAAAGCGATTATCTGGAACCAATCGAATTGAAGATTCAGAGGTGATCTATCTATGGGAAAATCTCGGGTTTGGAAAGATTTCCCCTTTAAATCTAACCGAAATAACAAAGGGGAATCCCTGGATTTGAAATCCAATGGTGAATAAAATTCACCTAATAATCCAAAGGTCCAAAACGAATGATGGATGCAAATCAAATCTCTCAATGAAGATTCGTCAAAAACTGATTGATTCGGCTGCTTCTCCTATAAATAGGAGCCAAGAGATACAGAGAAAAATATATACAGAGACAGGGAGAGAAAAAAGAAAAGGAAGAGAGCTTTGATACTTTGAGAAACTTGGATCTTCTACAAAAACCCTAGGTAAGAAAGGGAAAAGCTCCTTGAAAGAAAAAGAGAATTTAATTCTCAACAGAGTTTAACTCTGATATATAAAACAGAAGAATATATTTCTTCTCTCTTTGGTAGAGGATCTGTAAAGAGCACATCTCCCCCTGAA
Organism: Agapanthus africanus; assembly: GCA_030015575.1. Classification (NCBI taxonomy): domain Eukaryota; kingdom Viridiplantae; phylum Streptophyta; class Magnoliopsida; order Asparagales; family Amaryllidaceae; genus Agapanthus; species Agapanthus africanus. Next base: position 885,684,629 of record JASDDO010000024.1, on the reverse strand, counting down.
GTTGAGAATTTAATTCTCAATGGGTTGAGATCCTGCCATGCAGATCCAAAACATAGAGAGGGAATGCAAGCACGAGAATTTAATTCTCACAGAACTATAGGAATTTAATTCCTTTAAAATAAAATTAGGGCTTGACCCTGTATCATGGGAATTTAATTCCTTCAGAACAGAAAGAAACAGGGTTTAACCCTAATTAAGAACCTAGTTCTGTTGAAGCAGCGGGAATTTAATTCCCTTAGTCATAATCTAACAGAGGATGGAAGTTTAAATTCCTTAAAAGTTTTTATTAGGGTTTAACCCTATTCAGTTCTTCACATATATGAGGAATTTAATTTCTACCGAAAATTCAGAGTTCAACTCTATTCCAGAATATAAGTCTTCAAAAGGAAGTAAGAATTTAATCCCTCTGAAGTTTGAAGCTCGAGGAACTTAATTCCTGAGAAAAGGTTAACAGATCCTCTAAATAACATACATAGAGGCAGGGTCACGTGTCACCACGTGACCCCTCCCAAGAGATCTACAGAAAGCCCCTTTGAGGCAGCACCCCACGTGACCCACGTGACCTTCGGCAGAAGCTTTAACATATAGGCATTTGAATGCCCGTCACGTGATGACACGTGATGCTCTGAAAGACGAGAGTCTCAGCAGAATAAATGAAGGGAGGGCGCTCTCACGTGCTGCCACGTGACCCCTCTTGCCTTAGTGTTTAACACTAAATTGAAACTCCCGAACCCAGTGTTAAAACACTGTTGGGCCTTAGTGTTCAACACTAATCAAAAAAACTTTATTTGCAGTGTTCAACACTGATTACCTTAGTATTTAACACTAATCTGAGATCTCCATTGTCAGTGTTCAACACTGATCTGTTTTAGTGTTTATGCTAATTTGAAAGCCCAGTCGCTGGTGTTTAACACCATTTATCTTTTAGTGTTAAACACTAACTTGTCAATCTCATTCCCAGTGTTCAACACTGGTTGGTCTTTAGTGTTTAACACTAGACATTGGTCCAATTGGCTAAATGGATAGAGGCAAAGCCTCTCCTGATTGGACTTAGCCCAAGCTGGCCATAAGTCCTCAATTCGTAATCAACTGGGCTAATTGGCTCATAACATAATTAATTGGTCTTGATCCCAAATTGGGCCAAGGACTATTCAATCCACTCCGGTTCTAGGGTACATCTCTTCACTCCTTTGATATTTGGCATTGTAATCCCTCAATGTCTTCAAAGAGGTGATGGGTCCCGACGACCACACATTGATATGGACTGCGGGGTCCTTAAACCCGTGTCTAATGGAAAATTCCTGGTTACGTGGAACGCGGATAACGTCACTCTTTGACCCCGCGGAAAACGTCCAGAGCGGATCCTGGTCCTCGCAGAGCACGGCAGTGAACCCGTGTGAAGCATCCAGAGCGGAGCCTAGTTCTCGCCGAGCGCGGCAGTGAACCCGTGTGAAGCATCTAGTGCAAAATTCCTGGTTACGTGGAATGCAGATAACGTCACTCTTTGACCCCGCGGAAAACGTCCAGAGCGGAGCCTGGTCCTCGCTAAGCACGGCAGTGAACCCGTGTGAAGCATCCAGAGCACATACTGGACCGCAATGTCCTTAAACTACCCATGGACCGCAATGTCCTTAAACTACCCATGGACCGCAATGTCCTTAAACCACCCATGGACCGCAATGTCCTTAAACTAGAACAATAGAGCTCCCCCTGCATGCTTTTTTGTCGGATCTAAACGGTCCCGTTTAAGTTGATCTTAGCCTCAAAGATGGCTAACGTATCCTTAAACCTTCAAACAGACTGGACTATGAATCCCCCCAATTAACTCTGGCTCAAGGGTACATCTCTGAACTCCTCTGACATCTGTCGTTGTAATCCTTCAACGTCGTCAGAGAGGTGATGGGTCCCGACGGCCATACATTCAATGGACCACTAGGTCCCTAAACTGGAACAATAGAGCCCGCATGCTCTTTTGTCGGATCTAAACGATCCCGTTAAGTTGATCTTAGTCTCAAAGTTAGACTAACGTATCCTTAACAAACGTTTGAGTTGATCTTAGCCTCAAGTATGGCTGACGTATCCTCAAACCAAACCCCCAAACCCAAATCTAAGATAATACGGATTTGGACTAGTCCACGCCCTACGGGCGACGACATAACTCAGTCTCCGTAAACAATCCACGGGCAACAAAACAAAAAACAAACACCCACGACACGAAGTGACCATCTGGAGAAGGAGAAAGTTGTTACCGCAATGCGGTAGAGTAATTAACTGCAGGGGCTTGCCCCTGCAGGGACGAGCGTCCCCACAATCAAAAACCCCTCAAGCGAGGGGGAATCTGACGAAGTCTGCTACATCGGACGCATCCGTCTAAACCTTCGATACATGGTGCCATAAATCAACTTGGCATCTTCGGAGAGGTGGACGGATAGCACCAATTAGCATCTGCCCCGAATCTCAGCGCCAAGACCAACCGCAGTCCTGCGCGCCGTCCTTCGGAGGGGAACAGATTCTGGCACGCCCGGTGGGACCTTTTCCTCTTTCCACTCCACACTTCGTGTGTCGTGACTCGCGAACCAATCGCGGTTCGCTAATGGTGGCCCTTGGGTTTCAAGATACTAAGAATTGGCGTCTTGCTTATTGCAGAAAGCAAAGGATCGATGGCTTCTACTTCTGCGAAATGCTCCAACTGCTCTGACTGCAATTGCAACCAACGCTTTGCCTCGCCAGGAGGTATAGCCTACGGACCCCAAGCGGCTTCGCTATTTACAATGCCCGTGGAACAGGTCACTCGCGCTACCACAGGATTGTTCTTTGGGACCATACTCCCGCCGACAAGCTTCACAGCACCGGTGCTGACAAAGGAAGCTCCTAAGAAGTCGGTCTTTGATCGTCTTACCCCTGCCGCGGCTCCCCTCAACGAGCAGCCCAACGTCAACGCCTCGGTCTTCTCTAGATTGGGCCAGAAATCCTGCGAACTCATCATGGGGCCTACAATCTCAGAGAAGGCTGCTTCTAAGAAAGTGGCCGCTCCTGCCCCCGAAATCGTCAAGGCGGCTTCTCCGGCCAAAAAGTCGGTCTTTACAAGATTAACGGCCTCAGCTCCCGTTCCTGCTGCCCAAAGGACATCGGTCTTTGACAGGCTAACACCAACAACGACCCCCCACCCACACAGGGGGCAAGACGAAACCATTCTTGCCGCTGAACCAACGCCGTCCGCTCGACATGCTCGACGTCGCCATTGGCGCCGAGTAAGGAAAGCTGGGGGCAGCTCCCCCTCCGGGTTGACTCCATCAGCCCCGGTGGCAGAAGTTAATGCTGCTGTTCCAACTGGGAACAGCTTCGAAATGCTAAATAAGGTGCGAAGGAATTCTCCTACTGCAGTGCTGAAGAGGTCTCCTTCCCCATTAAAAAAGGTTGTGGAAATAAAACCAGAACAGCCCCGATCTCCTCAACGGCTGTCTTCCAAAATCTATAAGGTTTGGCGGCAGGCCCAAGACTCGATCATCGATCCAAACTTCTCCCGCCAGCACAAGAAGCTGAAAATCCAACCGGAAGCTGGTCACCAGGCTAAACCCCAAAAGGCTGTCTGGACGCCCACCTCAACGGCCCCCTCAACCTCCATGGCTCATAAAAGGAGGAGGCCAGAAAAGACCCCCCAGCATGCAACGACGACTAAAAGCACGGAGCCCAGACGCCCTAAGTCTGGGGGCATGGCGGTGCACACTGTTTACATGGCCTATGGAAAGGAGGAAAGCCGCACTTCTACGGGCCACCGACCGCTAACCCGATCCGTGACGAAAGCCCAGGAGCAGCAACAAAAGCTTCAGGAAATGATGAATGCTATGGCCGCACTTACCGGGCCAAAAAAAAACCCAGAAACGTCCTCAGACGCACGCCAGGAGGAAGAAACTGACGCTGAATTCCTTCGCCGGATACTGGAGAAAAAGGACAAAGAGGCTGCTGAACAAGCGGCCAACATACAACGTATGGGCCTTCTCTTCCAAGATATGATAGGAATGATGATCCAGCAGGACTTACCCGCCGAGGATCCCCCAATCGTTCTTGAAGACGACCGAGGAGAAACGTCAAATCCACCACCAGCCCTCTCAACGGCCAAGGAGGAGGCAATCTCTAAGGCTGACTTGGCTGACTACATAGCCCAGCAAATCCGGGTTCATCACGCGACTGAGGCAGCTGGTCAAGTCGTGAAAACGGGGCGGCCGTATCCAAGCTGGTACGACCAAATCAAATACCCGCAAGGTTATACGATACCAAAATTCCACGTGTACAAGGGGACCGGCAACCCCCATCAACATGTCGCCCAGTTCCGGGCCCTCTGCGGTAACACTGGCGGTGATGATAAACTGTTGCTTCGCCAGTTCGTGGGCAGCTTATCAGAAACAGCGTTCGAATGGTATTCGGAACTCCCGAACGATTCTATCAAAACGTTCGCTGAAATGGAGTTGTTATTCACTCAGCGATTCGCAAGTGCCAGCGAACGCACTCCAATAACTGCACTGATTAACGCCAGGGTAAAACCAGGCGAAACCTGGGTCCAGTATGCTATATGCTGGCGGAATTTGTGGTCGAGATGCGAGCAGCGCATTGAGGAGGCACCCGCAGTGGGCATGTTCGTGGGAACCCTAGACCCCCACGCAACTATCTCCCAGTTTATGATGTTCTTTAAGCCAACCACATTCCAGGCTTTAATCGACAAGTTGGCCCAGATGGACCAGATGGGTCATAGACCACCTCCCCCGAAGTCGGAACCTCGGAATGACAAGGGTAAAGGAAGGGCAACCTTTGTTGCGAATGCCCAACAGCAACCTAACGCCCCGAAACCGGCAGATCAACTGGAGGAAAGACGTCGGTATTATAATGAGAAGATGAAGCGTCCCTACTCGTTCCCACGAGACAAGACGAAACGGTTATTCGAGCTGGCAATACGCAACAGACTTATAAACCTACCAAATCCAAGGCGACCACCGCAACCCACCGAGGTGAATAACCCTAGCTATTGCCCTTACCATCAGACGGTAAGTCATCCGATTGAAGATTGCTTCGTCTTCAAAGGATGGATTGAAGATCAATACCTCCAGGGGAAGTTTGTACTGTCCGAAAAGTGGAAGGTGAACCCACCACAACCGCATACTCCTAAGAAAGCAGATACACCGGGGGCAACATGCTCCTTTATTGAAGAAGCTCCATGGGAGGTCGTGCTATCAACGAAAACCAAAAGAATGCTGAGAGACCTTCATGCGTGCCCTGCGATCGAATGGAAGGACCCTCTTCAACCTCGAATTATCGAAGAGATGTTGAAGCCCCACACAACTACGAAGACTCGTGATAAGGGCCCAAATACTCACGCCCAACCGTCAAAATCTCCGAAGAAAAAGAAGAAGAAATCCAAGAAGTCCGTGAAGCTTGGAAACGAGCACACGAACTTGCAGAAGCAAATCGACGCGCTGGAAGAATACAATCAAAAGGCGCGAACTCCTGTCACACTGCACGAGTTCCTCAACCACATCTTTCAAGAGGAAGATGAGGGAGAGAGCTCGTCGGATGAATCCGAGGGATATATGGCGAGTTGTAACGTAATCTCCCACTCGTTTACCGATGATGGAAAACTCCTGGCACTAAGAAGCTGGAGGCAGAGCCTGTACCAGAGCGTGCATGGCCAACAGACGAAATGATCGACACTTTTCTAGACGAGATCCGTCTAAAATGTAAAGCAGACCAGGAGCGTGAGATGGCCACATCGGAAGGAGCCAAATGCGGGCAACTGAACGGAAGAGTTGAACTACCCCTGCCAGAGCGAAAGGCATCCGAAGTAGACAAGAAGATATTCAAGACGAGGAAAAGGTTTGCCAAAGCCATGTCAATGGGAATGAAGCTACCACCCTCGGAAGGAAACACGCACGATGGGGTGGAAAGGCACCCTGATTATTGCGCATATCACCGGAAAATCTCACACCCCACAGAGGAGTGCGACGCCTTTAAGATATGGTGGCAAGGATATGTTGCTCATCGGCAACATTTTAAGCGCATGAAATGCAAGAGCCGTCGGGAACGAAGAAGCACTGTCGACGGGCGCAACAGAACTACTGGCAGCTGTGACATGGTTAACGTCGGGGGGTCACAAGTTCTCACCTTTGGGAGCGACTCTGATGAAGAAATGACTCTGGGCCCTCTCTTTAAAGAATCCGTGTTAGGGAAAGAGGAGGAATCGGAGGCCTGCGAGAACATTCAGCTGCGCAATCGCACACTCCCAGAAAAGAACCTCGGGCCCGCGAGTAGGAAAGATAAGGGAAAGGAAAAGGTCACTGAAGATATCACTTTAGATGACCAAGTTATGAGAGAGCTGGCTGCCAAAGACCCTCCTAGAAAGGGTAAAGTGGACTATAACATCCTAGCGCACCTAAGGAAGCTACCTTCTCAGCTTAGCATTCTCGATGCCCTCCTATTATCAAAAGAAGCGCGAGACTCACTAATTAAGGTGTTACAAGAACCTGAGCAATTCCAAGCCTTCCTCGCCACTGAAAAGATGAAGGATGAACTAGAGGAAGTGCATACGGCCGACATCACTTTCGGTGATGAAGACCTCTTTCTCGGGACGTGTGACCACAACCGTCCCCTATATGTCTCCGGATACTGCCATGATATCAAGATAGGCAAGATCCTGGTGGATAATAGATCCTCCGTCAATCTCCTTAATGTTCGGGTGTTGAAGGAAATCTGCATGAGTGTGCAACACCTCGCTCGTGACAAAATTACTATCTCCGGTTTCGATTCACAATCGTCACGGACTCTCGGATCTGTGATACTAACATTACGCTTTGGACTTCTCGTCACAGACATCAAATTCCATGTCATTGACGCCAAGACCTGCTACAACGCCTTGCTCGGTCGTCCTTGGTTACACGAATACAACATCATCCCTTCTACACAACATCAGTGTATGAAGTACTTTAAGAATGGTTTCGAGTATACCGTAACAGGTGAGTTAAACCCATTTTCCGTGAACGAAGTCCGCAAATACGAAGATGCGAAGTACTTTTTGCCAGATTTCGAGGATACAGAAAGTTGTCGCAACCCGGAGAACAAAACCGCTGCCACCATCCCTGTTTTCGGAAGCGATACCGAAGAAGAGGAAGAGATAGTTTATGCAGGGCCATCTCAACGCAACAACCTGGGGACGCCCGCCCCCATGTTAGTCTTCGGAAGTGATTCAGAAGATGAAGTTAATGCTGTGTTTTCCAATCGGCTGTCGATACAAGCACCCCCTGGCGATGACCAAAGTTTGCAAATCACCATGGTACCGCGAGAACACTACAAGGATCTCGACACACTTCAAGCTCACAATGTGCAGGACCTGCAAACATTCTACGTCCCTCCCAGGCAAAGGGGTGAGAAGGCGATCCTATTCTACCGATCCTCAGAGTCGAAAGTAGAGAGAGAGATCTGGCATGACGCGGATACTACACTTGACAGGCTCCAACCCATCCGTCTGCCAAGATACTATACAAAGGGATTAAAGAAGCTATTGAAGCGCCAAGGAGTACCCCTAAAATAGACTGTTCGACAGGCTCGGTTCTACAACAGGATTTGGGATGTCCCCGGGACTCAACGCAAATTGCCCAACGGGAAGATGGAAACACTCGGGCTTGGATACGCAAGAGCCGGAAAACGGGAACGGGCTCACAGCAGCTACGCTATATATACCTTTGATGAAGAGGAGGACGCCCTGTCAGGAGATGCCAACCCCCCATCAAAACTAGACCCCGCGATTGAAGCGCCGAGTCCGTCGTTTGAAGAACGAATGGGCAAGCCTATCAGGAAAGTGGGTCAGAAAGTTCGGGAAGACCACAACCGCGAAATGGCCATCTACGAGAAGGCCAGGACGCAACGTCTATTTCAACAGGCTGCAAAAGACAAAGACGCTCATCCTCGTCAATCCGCTGTACGAAAGGCCCGACGCAGAGACGGAAATAAATCAAGAAGCGGAAAGAGGAGCCGACAACAACGGCGCAGGATTAGAGGGTTACGTGATCGGGTATTGCACGGCTCGGATTTGTCCCTCATGAAGAAGATGAGTCGAGCGTACTCCTTCCCCCGAGACAAGACGGAGAGATTACTCAAGCTAGCCATAAAACATCAAATGATCGCGCTTCCAAGGTCTAGACATCCTGAGCAAGCTAACAAGGCTTCTCATCTGAGTTATTGCTCTTATCACCAAGCCATAGGACATCCTACCGAAAACTGCTTCACCTTCAAGAACTGGGTCGAGGACCAGTACCAACGGGGCAGATTCGCTTTATCCGACGGCTGGAAGGTAACGCCACCACAAAAGCACGAGCCCAAGGCCGCAGGAGCAGAACCGGGTCCACCTCAGTCCTGGGAGCGGGTTCGCACTTGTTATACGATTACGATATTAGGAGAAGAGCCCGAGAACGTAGATGACCTTCCCCGGTGCTTTGAAAACAGCGATGATGAGGTGATCTCAGAATTTCCGCCCGCTCCGAAAGAACTGGAAGATGGTATACATACTACTGCAGATAACCTCAAGAAGATCGAGTTGGGATCATCAGATGACCCGCGACCGACATTTGTCAGCGAGCTGCTCTCCGAAGAGAGGGTGGCTGCGTTAAAGAACGTGCTTCTACAGCATAAAGACTGCTTCGCGTGGAACTACTCCGAGATGCCAGGATTAGATCCGGAGATTGCTGTGCATAAATTAGCAATATCCCCAGATATCAAGCCAGTCAAGCAGGCGCCAAGAAGGATGCGACTCGAGCTTGAGATGAGCATCAACGCCGAAGTCAAGAAACTGATCGATTCTGGATTTATCCAAGAAGTCCAATATCCCGACTGGATCGCTAATATCGTCCCGGTAATGAAGAAGAATGGGACGGTACGCATATGCGTGGATTTCAGGGATCTCAATAAAGCCTGTCCAAAGGACGATTTCCCAGTACCAGTAACCGAGCTAATGATAGATAACACGTCCACTCACGAGGTTTTCTCCTTTATGGATGGTTCATCAGGATACAATCAGATAAAGATGCATCCCGAAGACCAGAAGCACACCGCTTTCCGGACCCCTTTGGGTATATTCTGCTACAGGGTTATGCCCTTTGGTCTAAAGAACGCTGGCGCTACTTATCAAAGGGCCATGACAAAGATCTTTGATGACCTCATACACGACGTCTTCGAGTGCTATATCGATGACCTCGTAGTAAAGAGCATGTCATACGAAGATCATTTAAAGCATCTGGAGACTGTATTTCAACGCCTTCGGCAATATAATTTGAAAATGAATCCCCTCAAATGCGCGTTTGGAGTCTCCTCGGGCAAATTTCTGGGATTCATCGTTCGACACCGAGGTATTGAAATAGATCCGTCAAAGATTAAGGCGATCATGGAAATGCCTCCGCCAAGAACCCTTAAACAGTTGCGGTCTCTCCAAGGGAAGCTCGCATACATCCGGCGGTTTATCGCTAATCTTTCAGGCAAATGCCGTCCTTACAGTCACCTGATGAAGAAGGGAACCCCATTCGTCTGGGATCAAAAATGCCAAAGCGCGCTAGACGAGATCAAGCAATACCTACAGAACCTGCCGGTGTTGGCTGCTCCGGTTAAGGAAAAACCTATCATTCTTTATACAACCGCCCTCGAAGGTTCTTTAGGCGCATTATGGGCACAAGAGGACGACCAAGGGAAAGAAAGAGCACTCTACTACTTAAGTCGAGTTCTGCTGGGGGCAGAAAGCAACTACTCTCCCATTGAAAAACATTGCTTGGCGTTAATCTTCGCGATAACAAAGCTCAGGCACTATGCGTTGGCACATGAAGTCCGTCTCATTTCAAAAGTAGATCCCCTTAAATACTTGATGTCGAAGGCTATATTGACGGGTCGACTCGCTAAATGGGCTCTGCTCTTGATGGAGTTCTCGATAACGTATCAACCTCTCAAGGCAGTGAAAGGCCAGGCCATTGCCGACTTCCTCGCTGAGCACCCGATACCGGCCGATTCTCCTCTGAACTATGATTTGCCGGACGAGCATGCATTTGATGCGATTAGCGGCGGAAGCACCCGATGGGAACTCTATTTCGATGGAGCGTCCTCCATAAAGAAGCAGAAACAAGGTATCCCAATGATCAAATCGGGGATAGGCCTCATCTTTGCAACTCCACAAGGAGGGATAATGCGCTTCGCCTTCTCCTTAACAGAGCCGAGGACAAACAATGAAGCTGAATACGAAGCTCTGATAGCAGGCCTCGAAATCGCCATCGACATGGGAATTGAAGACCTCCTTATATACGGGGATTCTCAGCTGGTCGTTAGTCAAGTAAATGGTGACTACCAAACGTGCAAACCGGAGTTGGTGAAGTACGGCGAAAAGGTGCAACAACTATTGACCCAAATTCCCTCCTATACTTTGGAGAACATACCGCGCGCGGAAAACAGCAAAGCAGACGCGTTGGCCAAACTTGCTAAAGAACTGGCTGACGAGAACCTCGACGATGTCAGAATCGTGGTACAAAGCCGTCGAGTGCTCGCCCCGGCAGAAATACCTCCGGAATTATATAAAGAGGGAGCGACTGAGCAGACGACCCTACAAATAAAAGACCATGAGAAGGCCGAGGGCTGGAGGGAAGCCTCCATAGACTACTTTAAGTCCCATCGAATGCCCAAAGAAGCGTCCTCAAGACATCAGCTCATGAAACGAGCTCTATCCTTCGCTTTCGTCAACGATACCCTATACAAGAGATTGTTTGATTCTCTATGGATGAGATGCTTGGGACCTGACGAAGCAGAAAGAGTCATTCAGGAAGTTCACGACGGACTTTGCGGTTCTCACCAAGCAGGCCCAAAGATGAAGTTAAAAATTAAACGGATGGGTTACTACTGGCCCACGATGATCCAGGACTGCCTCGAGTATGCGAAGCAATGCCACTCGTGCCAGATTCATGGAGACTTCATCCACCAACATCCGAATCCACTGCATCCAACGGTGGCTAGTTGGCCATTCGAAATGTGGGGGACCGACATAGTCGGCCCCATTGAGCCAGCATCATCCCGGGGACACCGTTTTATCCTGGCGACGACTGATTACTTCTCTAAATGGGCAGAAGCAGTACCACTGAGGGAAGTGAAGACGGAGAATATCCTCCATTTCTTCAAGACGCACGTCATCTATCGGTTCGGAACTCCACGGCGGATTATCTCCGATAATGGGCCGGCCTACCGAAGCCATAAGGTTAGCCGCTTCGCACAGCAGCACAATATAGACTGGAGATATTCTTCGGTTTACAATCCATGAGCTAACGGTCTGGCCGAGGCCTTCAATAAGACCTTGACGAAGATCATAAAAAAGACCATTTCCAGGAATAAGAGAGACTGGCACGAAAGGTTGCAAGAAGCCCTTTGGGCTTATCGAACTACGTTCAAGACGGCCACGAACACAACGCCGTACGCGTTGGTATTTGGGACGGAAGCAGTGCTCCCCCTCGAGATAGAGTTACCCTCTCTGCGAGTGGCAGTCCACCACGAGCTGACAGATGAAGAGAATGCTCACCTTCGGCTTGAGGAGCTTGATGCCCTCGACGAAACCCAGCTCATAGCGCAACAACATCTAGAAGCCTACAAAGCAAAGATGACACGCTCGTACGAACGATTGACCAGGCCGAGGACATTCCGCCAAGGCGAACTCGTACTAGTGGTCAAAAGACCTATGATCCCCAATCGTGCCAAACGGGGAAAATTTGAGCCAAACTATGAAGGCCCGTACATCATAGACAAGGTCTACCAGGGTGGAGCCTATCTACTCATGGACATGCACGGTGAAAGGCCTTTCAGGCCAATAAACGGCCGCTTCTTAAAGAAATACTATGCTTAATGAGCCACAGCCTAGGTCAATGATAGATGACGACGACTATGTCCGCTCGCTATCTTCCTAGGCTCAGACTTTACAAGCAGCAGCCGGCCTTCCCATAACAACGGGCCGAAACGTCCTTAAACTAACGACGGACCGAAACGTCCTTAAACTATCGATGGACCGAAACGTCCTTAAACTAACGACGGACCGAAACGTCCTTAAACTATCGATGGACCGAAACGTCCTTAAACTAACGACGGACCGAAACATCCCTAAAACTACTACCGCAGTATCTTTAGGCTGACGAGATAAAAAAAGGAGAGAAAAAAAATATAAAATAAAAAAAAATATATGAAAAAGAATAAAAAAAAACGGTATGTCCATAAGCAAAATGGGCACGGATGAAAACCCGAAAGGGCTCCGTGAGTAAAAACAGCAGGATTACCGACGAGTGTTTGTGAAAACCTGAAAGGGCGCAACCTCGTTAAAAGACACTTGTAGGGTCCTCTCGACCTTGTAAGGAGAAATCACCTGCGTGAGATCCTTACGACTCACAAAGGAGCAACACACTTAGGGATCCTCACGATCCCTAAGGAGAAAATACACTTACGAGATCCTCACGACTCGTAAGGAGAATTCTCTTATGGGACCCTCACGGCTCATGAGATTTGAAAGTCTTAAGTTACAGAAACCTAAACCTGTTCTTAAGCAAATCCTCCACAACCTTCGATATTGCCCTACAAGAGGCTCAATACTGACCCTCGTATACAATCCACGGGCGCGAATAAACATTTCCCCAGCAAAGTCACACCCGTGACTAGGGACATGTCCACATGATGAGCAACCCTTGTAGGTCCTCTTGACCCATGAGGAGAAAACCCTCTTATAGGATCCTTACGACTTACAGAGGAACATACACTTAGGAATCCTCACGATCCCTAAGGAGAAAATACACCTGCAAGATCCTCACGACTTGTAGGGAGAAATACCTTTGTGAGACCCTTACGGCTCATGAAGTCAAAAGCCTTGGTCGACAGGACCCTTAACCCTGTTTACTGAGCCACCTTTGTTCAATAGCGACAGAGGCAAATGATGATCCGCTCCTGGCAACATCCCAGTTGTAGCGGTGCTGATGCTGAAACCGGTGTCTAAAATCCAAGCTTGCGGCGAAAAAGCTAGCAAGCCACACATGCCTACGAAATAGCCGAAATGATGGGGCAACTTGCAATAAAAAGCAGCAAGTAAAAATGTACGCATGAAAAATAGCCGAAATGATGGGGCAACTCGCAATAAAAAGCAGCGAGTAGAGAATAAATAAATAGCCGAAATGATTGGGCACCGCGAAAAATAGCCGAAATGATGGGGCAATCGCGACCTTCGCGATATAAAAGCTGAAATGATAGAGCATCGCGGAAAAAGGAATAAAATAAAAGTGAAATCCTTGCCCTACAGGTGATGTTACATCTATCCCTGTATACAATCCAGGGGCGCAAACAAAGAAGGGATCATACTCCTCCCCCAGGTTTCATCATGAGAGGAAGCCGAATCTCGACGGTTCACAAATAGCCTGGAGATCATCTCGACGCAGCAGACACAACATCAAGCGAAACGGAACAGCGGCAACCCCCAGTTCCATGGCTCGGCGATATATATCACCAAGAGTCAAACCTCCATTCCGTGAAATGCGGATACAATTAACAAAATTCCTGGTCACGTGGAACGCGGATAACGTCACTCTTTGACCCCGTGTGAAGCATCCAGAGCGGAGCCTAGTCCTCGCCGAGCACGGCAGTGAACCCGTGTGAAGAATCTAGTGCAAAATTCCTGGTTACGTGGAACGCGGATAACGTCACTCTTTGACCCCGTGGAAAACGTCCAGAGCGGAGCCTAGTCCTCGCCGAGCACGGCAGTGAACCCGTGTGAAGCATCTAGTGCAAAATTCCTGGTTACGTGGAACGCGGATAACGTCACTCTTTGACCCCGTGTGAAACATCCAGAGCGGAGCCTAGTTCTCTCCTAGCACGGCAGTGAACCCGTGTGAAGCATCTAGTGCAAAATTCCTGGTCACGTGGAACGCGGATAATGTCACTCTTTGACCCCGTGGAAAACGTCCAGAGCGGAGCCTAGTCCTCGCCTAACGCGGCAGTGAACCTGTGTGAAGCATCTAGTGCAAAATTCCTGGTTACGTGGAACGCGGATAACGTCACTCTTTGACCCCGTGGAAAACGTCCAGAGTGGATCCTGGTCCTCGCAGAGCACGGCAATGAACCCGTGTGAAGCACCCAGAGCGGAGCCTGGTCCTCGCAGAGCATGGCAATGAACCCGTGTGAAGCATCCAGAGCGGAGCCTAGTCCTTGCCGAGCACGGCAGTGAACCCGTGTGAAGCATCTAGTGCAAAATTCCTGGTCACATGGAACGCGGATAACGTCACTCTTTGACCCTGTGTGAAGCATCCAGAGCGGAGCCTAGTCCTCGCCGAGCACGGCAGTGAACCCGTGTGAAGCATCTAGTGCAAAATTCCTGGTTACGTGGAACGCGGATAACGTCACTCTTTGACCCCGTGTGAAGCATCCAGAGCGGAGCCTAGTCCTCGCCTAGCACGGCAGTGAACCCGTGTGAAGCATCTAGTGCAAAATTCCTGGTCACGTGGAACGCGGATAATGTCACTCTTTGACCCCGTGGAAAACGTCCAGAGCGGAGCCTAGTCCTCGCCGAGCACGGCATTGAACCCGTGTGAAGCATCTAGTGCAAAATTCCTGGTCACGTGGAACGCGGATAATGTCACTCCTTGACCCTGTGGAAAACGTCCAGAGCGGAGCCTGATCCTCGCCAAGCACGGCAGTGAACCCGTGTGAAGCATCCAGAGCAAATACCGGACTGTGGAGTCCTTAAAATCCACGGACTATGACGTCCTTAACCTCGACCGTGATGTCTTAAAACTAACGATCAACCACCCCGATTCCTTACAGATTTTTGCCTTGGTTTAAGGGTACATCTCTTCACTCCTTTGATGCCTGGCGTTGTAATTCCTCAACGTCTTCAAAGAGGTGACGGGTCCCTGCAACCAAACACCGGACTGTGGAGTCCCTAAATCCACGGACTATGAGGTCCTTAACCTTGACCGTGATGTCTTAAAACTAACAGCGGACTGTGGAGTCCCTAAATCCACGGACTATGAGGTCCTTAACCTTGACCGTGATGTCTTTAAACTACGATACCTGGAGAAACCCCTAACTCCGTAAAACACGGACAACGGTGACCGCATCCAACACTTACAAGTCCTTACGACCTGTAAGGAAGAAAAACTCTCTTGTGAGATCCTTACGACTCTCTAGGGAAAACCCGCTTAGGGATCCTCACGATCTCTAAGAAGAACTCACACCTATGGGATCCTCTCGACCTGTAGGGAGGAAAACTCTTTATGAAACCCTCGTGGCTCGTAAATGCAAAAGTCTTAGGAAGCAGATCTTAACCCTGAATCCTAAGCCATCACTGTCCTGCAAGGAGATCGAAATAGAATATCCGCAGAATACATTCAATAAAAAGGGGACACACCATTGAGAAGAAAAATGTATCTTTTATTCATAAACCAAAATGGATACAAAGTACAATTCATGAAAGAAACAAAAAAAAAAATACTCTCATCCATGAGTATGTACAAAAAGGAAGGAAAAGATACAAATGTTTCAAGCTGGCGGGCGATTCAGCAGCTTGGTCAGCTCATCCTTCTTTTGTTGGACCACGGCTTCATGACGCAAGATCTTCAAACGACGAGCCTCCGCCTGAGCTTGTTGGGACTGATATGAAGCAAGCCGGGCTTCAAGCTCTTTCTCAATGGCCTTATGAGCCTCGACCCTCTCACGAGTGAACGTGGCAGCCTTATCGAGAGCCACAACCTTATGTTCGCTACGTATCGCTCTATCAGGCCACGTAAGCTCGCTTTCGTAACCACAGCCTTGGAAACAAGACATTGACAAGACCATATGAATGGGCTTCCAGTCGACGGGAATAATCGATCTAAAACGCGCTCACATCGCCTGATGTGAAAGGCAACAAGAAAGGCTTCCGACATATTTCAAGCATGCGTTCGCAATCATATGAGTATTCAAAAAGGGAATAATAATAATAATAGCATTTGCAATCGCATGAACGTTCATAATACCCAAAAAGGTCTGATGCGCAGGAAAGTGATGGTAGCATTTGCAATTAAAGAAAGTTCTCATGAGAAGAATACAAAGTTTATTTATGCAAGCGGAAACATACATACTAGTACCAAGCCTACATGGAATCTCGGCATAAAGCGTAAAAAAGGAGGGGCTAATTTAAAAAAATTGTTCTACGCTAATGGAAAAGGTCACCAAACATGGGATCAACGGCACAAGGGTTAATGAAACAGAGGACAAAATTCTCCATCTCTCTCTCTGCTTTCTCCAGCACGTCAAAGCGACGGTTCTCACGAGGAGTCGCTCCCCACCGATTGGCGCCGTGTTCGTCCGCGAAAGCAGACATAATAGTTCGCCGGGCCTTGATCTGGCTCAGCAGATAAATTGAGCAATCCTTCAAAGCCTGAGTAATCAGGCACGCTTCATGAAAACCCTCGAGCTTTTCTTCTGCCGCGTCGAGCATCGCCAGGGTCATCTCCGCCGGATGAGGAGGGATGTCGGCAAGCACGGCCTTGAGAATCATCCGGAGCCAGAGAGAACCCATCGGGAGGGGGGACCCTCTACGGATCGAGAGTTCATGCATGGCTGAGTCGCATTCGTTGTCGGTAAGGAGGGGATCCACCAACCGAGCAGCAAAGCGGGAGACCATTTCCTCAATAGGAACTTCCCATGGCTGTCGACGAGCATGAGGGCGATTGCAGGCCATGGCGCTCGTTTGTTTCTCAAGACAAGTTACTCCAAGATAAAAAAAATAATAATAATATAAATCTCTTTGTGAGAGGAAAGGGAAGCTATAGCCTCATATATAAGGAAATGCATTAAGTGCTCTGTGCGGAAAATCTTGCATGGTGAAGCTATTTCCAAGGCCCAAAAAAGGAAAGGCATCGAAAATCAAGGAGATGGAACTATTTCCAAGGCCCTTTCTTCCGCGTCTAATATTGTGCACTGAAAATAGGGCATGGGAAGATTTTGTGAACAGCCACATCAAGGGACCCCACGTGCAGACTACGTGAGGCCTAAACCTGATGTACACCAAAAAAAAATGGAGTAGCACCCTGCATATTGAAAGCACCAACAACAACAGTAGCAAAATGATAAAATCCCAGAGAAAAGCATGCAGACATACAAAGACATAATAGAACTTGTCACTCATACTACAAGAGGTTCATACAAATATAGAGGACACATTTACAATGGTAAAACTTCAGATGCGGGGCATGGGTTGAGAAACTCAAAATTAACTTTATTCAAAATCTTTCAAGCATTTCGAACCTCCCGAGTATGCTTCCTCTCACGATCACAAGCATCGGGGTCCTCACGAATGTCCTCCACCCTCCGATAGGCGGCAAGTATGGCCGACTGCTGGAACATCTGATGCAGGAGATCAATGAGATTATCCCGCCTTCTCTTTGAGATCAAGTGCATCAGATACACCGAGTGTACTTTATCCTCGGCGGCGTCCAATGCCCCAAGCGGCACACCAGCACAGAATAGAGGGAGAGCCTCCCTGATCGCCAGCACGATCAGCCTCAGAAGAGAAGAGCGACGGGGGAGTAGCCGATGGTCGTACTCATCAAAGCGGCTCATGATCTCGGCACATTGAGCATCGGTGAACTCCTGGTTCTGACTGCGGCCCAGTGCACGAATATTCCCATAGGAAATGATCTCGTCAAGACCATACAGATGGGCATCCATGATACCTGAAATAAAGGTCATGAGAATCATTAGAAAAACTCCTGTTCCATTAATTGCAGAAGAACAACCTCGGGCCAAGAGACCCCAGGAAGCCTCGGCGTGAAGAAATCAAGTCCTTCATTGGAATTAAAATTCCTTATTAAGAAAAGGGAATTAAATTCCCAGAAACATTTTTGATAGAATTAAATTCCATGGAGTTGAAACGCCATCATCATCTCCTCAAAGATCATCTAAACCCTAAGAGATCTACAGTTTGAAGGTTAAGCGGTTTCATGTTCTTATGGAAAAATATGAAGAAAAAGGGTAAAAACCCTTGTTTCGGGATTTAAAATCCAGAGGAATATGAGGGTCCATCGTTGTCCAAGAACATTACCTGAGGAAAAGGATTCTTTTCGAACAGAGTTAAAACTCTGAAGATTGTTTCAGGACAGAGAACTAAGCTCTGGAAGCGAGAATCAAATTCTCAAGAGAAAAGTTCTCAGAAGAAGAAGATGAGCAAAGTGAAGGCTCCTATGAAGAGACAGAGGTATTTATAGAAAGCAATGGAAACGTTTCATCTCCCCAGATCCCTAGAGGAATCCAACGGTCACAAGAGATGACAGCGTTGCACTCACGTGCAGACACGTGAGAACAACGCTGTGGAGGCATTTGTTTCCTGATTTAAAATCAGAAAGCTTATGGAAAAAGCTTCAGAAGAGGGTCACGTGCTTACACGTGACCAGCAGTCACGTGTTGGCACGTGACACCTAAACGCATCATCGAGGCAAGTTCAGTTTTCTGACTACATCGAAGAGAAGGGCTTCAGAAAGAGTCACGTGCTCCCACGTGACCAGGGTCACGTGTCGGCACGTGACATTTAAATGCAAGCGTCAAAGGCACACCGGATCCCTGATCAAATCAAGGAAAAAGCTTCAAAAGAGGTCACGTGCTCCCACGTGACCAGGGGTCACGTGTTGGCACGTGACGCTCAAAACATCAGAATTGTTCTCCAGTTAAACCAAGAAAAGAATCCAAACAAGGGTCACGTGCTCACACGTGACCGGGGGTCACGTGGTGGCACGTGACGGTTAAGCAGCAACCAGAAGACAGCGCAAAAAGAAGGAGGGAGGCTCATTCCAAAGAGGGTCACGTGTCCACACGTGACCATGGGTCACGTGGTCACACGTGATCGGCTTTCAAAGCCCATTTTGTCAACAGAATTAAATTCTGAAGGAAAGCGATTATCAGGAACCAATCGAATTGAAGATTCAGAGGTGATCTATCTATGGGAAAATCTCGGGTTTGGAAAGATTTCCCCTTTAAATCTAACCGAAATAACAAAGGGGAATCCCTGGATTTGAAATCCAATGGTGAATAAAATTCACCTAATAATCCAAAGGTCCAAAACGAATGATGGATGCAAATCAAATCTCTCAATGAAGATTCGTCAAAAACTGATTGATTCGGCTGCTTCTCCTATAAATAGGAGCCAAGAGATACAGAGAAAAATATATACAGAGACAGGGAGAGAAAAAAGAAAAGGAAGAGAGCTTTGATACTTTGAGAAACTTGGATCTTCTACAAAAACCCTAGGTAAGAAAGGGAAAAGCTCCTTGAAAGAAAAAGAGAATTTAATTCTCAACAGAGTTTAACTCTGATATATAAAACAGAAGAATATATTTCTTCTCTCTTTGGTAGAGGATCTGTAAAGAGCACATCTCCCCCTGAAGTTGAGAATTTAATTCTCAATGGGTTGAGATCCTGCCATGCAGATCCAAAACATAGAGAGGGAATGCAAGCACGAGAATTTAATTCTCACAGAACTATAGGAATTTAATTCTTTTAAAATAAAATTAGGGCTTGACCCTGTATCATGGGAATTTAATTCCTTCAGAACAGAAAGAAACAGGGTTTAACCCTAATTAAGAACCTAGTTCTGTTGAAGCAGCGGGAATTTAATTCCCTTAGTCATAATCTAACAGAGGATGGAAGTTTAAATTCCTTAAAAGTTTTTATTAGGGTTTAACCCTATTCAGTTCTTCACATATATGAGGAATTTAATTTCTACCGAAAATTCAGAGTTCAACTCTATTCCAGAATATAAGTCTTCAAAAGGAAGTAAGAATTTAATCCCTCTGAAGTTTGAAGCTCGAGGAACTTAATTCCTGAGAAAAGGTTAACAGATCCTCTAAATAACATACATAGAGGCAGGGTCACGTGTCACCACGTGACCCCCCCAAGAGATCTACAGAAAGCCCCTTTGAGGCAGCACCCCACGTGACCCACGTGACCTTCGGCAGAAGCTTTAACATATAGGCATTTGAATGCCCGTCACGTGATGACACGTGATGCTCTGAAAGACGAGAGTCTCAGCAGAATAAATGAAGGGAGGGCGCTCTCACATGCTGCCACGTGACCCCTCTTGCCTTAGTGTTTAACACTAAATTGAAACTCCCGAACCCAGTGTTAAAACACTGTTGGGCCTTAGTGTTCAACACTAATCAAAAAAACTTTATTTGCAGTGTTCAACACTGATTACCTTAGTATTTAACACTAATCTGAGATCTCCATTGCCAGTGTTCAACACTGATCTGTTTTAGTGTTTATGCTAATTTGAAAGCCCTGTCGCTGGTGTTTAACACCATTTATCTTTTAGTGTTAAACAATAACTTGTCAATCTCATTCACAGTGTTCAACACTGGTTGGTCTTTAGTGTTTAACACTAGACATTGGTCCAATTGGCTAAATGGATAGAGGCAAAGCCTCTCCTGATTGGACTTAGCCCAAGCTGGCCATAAGTCCTCAATTCGTAATCAACTGGGCTAATTGGCTCATAACATAATTAATTGGTCTTGATCCTAAATTGGGCCAAGGACTATTCAATCCACTCCGGTTCTAGGGTACATCTCTTCACTCCTTTGATATTTGGCATTGTAATCCCTCAATGTCTTCAAAGAGGTGATGGGTCCCGACGACCACACATTGATATGGACTGCGGGGTCCTTAAACCCGTGTCTAATGCAAAATTCCTGGTTACGTGGAATGCGGATAACGTCACTCTTTGACCCCGCAGAAAACGTCCAGAGCGGATCCTGTTCCTCGCAGAGCACGGCAGTGAACCCGTGTGAAGCATCCAGAGCGGAGCCTAGTCCTCGCCGAGCGCGGCAGTGAACCCGTGTGAAGCATCTAGTGCAAAATTCCTGGTTACGTGGAATGCGGATAACGCTACTCTTTGACCCCGCGGAAAACGTCAAGAGCGGAGCCTGGTCCTCGCTAAGCACGGCAGTGAACCCGTGTGAAGCATCCAGAGCACATACTGGACCGCAATGTCCTTAAACTACCCATGGACCGCAATGTCCTTAAACTACCCATGGACCGCAATGTCCTTAAACCACCCATGGACCGCAATGTCCTTAAACTAGAACAATAGAGCTCCCCCTGCATGCTTTTTTGTCGGATCTAAACGGTCCCGTTTGAGTTGATCTTAGCCTCAAAGATGGCTAACGTATCCTTAAACCTTCAAACAGACTGGACTATGAATCCCCCAATTAACTCTGGCTCAAGGGTACATCTCTGAACTCCTCTGACATCTGTCGGATTTCATTGCGCAGGCTATCCACACGACCAGGGGAACGTCGGGTTTCAGTAGCGACTCTATGAAACCCGGGGATCCCAGATATCTGTATTGTTCTGTGATACTTATTACATTTCTGTGATGTTGCATTTTTATCACGCCTTGAGCGAATATTATATATTGATATATATACTAGTAGATGTTGTATATGTTTTGCATCCGCGCTAGTCCAGTCCCCGCTCCATCGTTAGTTAAGTAACCTAACGGGCGATGACGGGACCCAGTGGCGAATGCGGATGGCATATACGTACATCATTATTTTCGTTCTTTGTGGTGTGATCAATTGATGGGACTGCGTTGATTCGGATCAATGCAAGTTAAACAAACCTATTCTGATGTTGTTGGAACAATTTTTTAAAAAGCTGTTATTGCAAGAACGTTCTCTTTTGTTTTGCACAGTGGTATTTGGTTATGAATATCCAGCACCTCAGTCGACGAGGCAAGGGCCGAGATCCCTTCACCGGGAGTGACCCCTTGGACAGAAGTTTGCGTCAGGGCAATAACTTCACTATAGTCGATTACTTTTGCTTTGTATCGTGGTATTCAGTTGGAATATCCTGCACCTCATTCTACGGGGAAAAAGCCGAGATCCCTTCACCGGGAGTGACCTCTTTAGCAAAGGTTTTCGCCACTATATTTTTATAAAGCTATCCGGTTCCTTCAACGATATCAAGTTCATTACGTTAAAGGTTTTTCGCCAAAAACCATTTGTATCCCTCTGTCATTTCAGACGGGTAGCACGTAGTATTCATGCTATGTTTGTTGACCTTCGTCAAGGCATAGTGAATGGTAGCTGCTTGTTACCTTTCTGCTGCATAGATAGATGTGTTGGTTTGGGACAGTCGTATAGCCTTGTTGACCTTCGTCAAGGGCTTGTACGGGTGGGTTCAAATTAACCTGGACAATGACGGGTATAACTTGACATGTGACTTATGATTTGTTGACCTTCGTCAAGGTCATAAGAGCATGGGGTAAAAATCACATCGGGAGTTTCTAAAGAAACTGAAACTTGCCAGATATGCGCATACCTTCTAGAGTGTGATAACGTGAGTGGATTCCATCACGTTATCATGCGATGATAGTTGGATCCCGATTCCCACTGATGGGTTGGTTTACTCCTCGGATGATCCCGACTAATTCTTCTTTCAGGTTTGGAGGAGAATTTGAGGTTACAGTGGGAGGTTTCCTGATTAGATAAATTGATAACCATTTTGATCTAGGTTAGAGTGCACGCTGAGTGTTTCTTTTCTCTCTCTTTGGCAGCGACCATGGCCCGACCCGAAACTATGACTCAGTGACCAAGTTGACCGAACCTTCTTATAACACTGGCTTTTGGATTTTCAGAGTTGCATACCTCATTGCCACTCCTACTTTTACCCTTTTCTCCAGAACACCCCGTATTAGTACGAACGTCCACTTCCATTGGATAAAACCATCGTATGGTTATATACGAACTCGAAGGAATTTATTCGAGAATGGTTTCTGGTTCTGGAGAAAACGAATAGGACTATTCAGTTGTCTTTTCCTTTTACATTCCCTCAGGTTGCGAGTGCTCCTTGGATTAGGGGATAGTACACCCGTTACGCCTATTGGATAGTCTTCTTCCAAACCATAGGCAGGTGCCGAACGGTAGGGAATGAAGAAAACTAATTAGCCTAACCATGTTGTACAGAAGGTATTAAGTTAAGACAAATAAAGGGATTAGAAGGAGGGCAAAGTAAATTGCGACTGCTATTCACGACCAAACCAAGTATTTCATTACCACTCTCACTTCACCTTTGTATTTCTCCAGGACACTCTGTATCACTACGAAGATCCACAGTTATTTGGATATTCCATCGTATGGTTATATACGAACTCGAAAGGAACTTGTTCCAGTTCGGAGATGTATTCTGGTTCAGGAGAAATAGGAATAAGGTTTATTCGGTTGTCTTTTATCTTCACCTTCTCTCGCATTGCGAGTGCTCCTAGGATTAGGACAGTACACCCATTATGCTTATTGGATAGTCTTCTTCCAAACCATAGGCTGGTGCCGAACGGTAGGGAAGGAAGAAAACCATTTGGTCTAAAGGGGTGTACGGAAGGTAATGACTAAAGACATATGAAGGGATTTGGAGAGATGGCAAAGAAATATACGGTTACAGTTGTGAATCTGATAATGGAAGAGGCATTACTAGGAATACCCGGATACCCCTACGAAACATTTCAATGTTTCAATTTCACTGTGTACTGTTAAAAGAAAACTGATTTCCTAATTAGACACTTGCTCCAGGGTATGTATTTACCAGGTATGATTCTCATATCTGTATGGTTTTACAGATGATGAGTGGGAGTAAGTTATTGGGAATTAGGTGATCATCCTCATTATATCGGAATTCGTTATAATTGGTGATATTTGAGGAAATCACCTGGGGAGTTTTCCGGACGACAAATATTTGGTTTTGAATATCCGTTGTTATGCACCAATTTCAAATTGATATATCTGTATGTCTATTTTTATAGAGTGAGATATACCTTTTTGAAATTATGTCTATGACATTTACCTATATCAGTGGATGGTTAGGTAAGGAGCATTAAACAGCGGTGTAATTCTTCTTAACCATAAGTACAGTTTTCAACCTACGACACACAGGGAATGAGTTATTAGACTCAAGGGACTTGTACAGAGTATTGTATATTGTCCAGTGTCCATTAGGACAGAGGGGCTGGTACTCGTACTATATTCTGTTTACTTTTGACTTCTCTAGTTCTTAGACATGTGTTTCGTAGAAATGCAGGTTCTGAGTTTTGAGAAGTTATAGGTATAAGAGTAAAGTAGAGAACCAGATGTTGCAAGTATCGGGATTCTTCAAGGTGATCGAAGATGTAGATACTTGTGTATGGTATTCAGTTAATAGTAATGATTAAGAGAACTTGTTTCTCTTTCAGGTTACTCATAATTGGAAGTACTTCTAAGTTGAGTAATGCTGATCGGCCTCTCTCCATTTAGTTGACATGCACTGGAGACAGCTGCATGATTTGAATCTGGTTCAATTAAACTAGTGCCTCTGTTTCTGTATTGGATATAGAACAGTTCATATCTTGACATTGTTAAGGTACGGAGAGTTTTCAGGCTTATGCTTAAAACCAGACTCCGGATAACTCAAGGCACGTTTCTGTAATGGCTGTTTGTGGGTTGACCTGGGCTATGACGAGGGTTGACTTTCTACCATCTGGAAGATCAATAGTGATATTGTTCTTGACTCGCCACAGTTTTAATAAAAATGGATTTTTTCAGAAAACAGCAGTGGGAGTATGGTAGAACTGGAAGTGATTCCAGAACCACAAACGATTACTGAAAATTTGATAAGAACCTAAAGATTCAATCTGGTTTGACACTCTATTGGCCACTCCGCAGATATGGTGGGTAACCTCAGGCACCCGAGAGGTACTCCGGTAGCCTCAAGGACGGTGACAGGGAGGTTCTTGTTTACCCAGACTTTCCATTGCTGTTGTTCCAGACTGTGAGACCCGGCAGGAGGATGAGTATAGCGTCGTTCTGAACTAGTTTTAGAAGTGTACGTTTATATGACTCTGCCAGAGGGTTGTCGTAGTCAGTAGGAGTGTTTACCCCAATCAGAGCAAAGCTCTGTTCAAATTCCAAGACGGGAGACGAAGCAATGCTTCATCTTTCCCCAATCAGAGCAAAGCTCTACTTTGAAAATTTAAACTTTAATAAATGAAGCAACGCTTCAGATCCTCCGCGCTGCGTGTTAGTGTATATGCCCTAGAGACCATTACTGTATCATACTAGTTTGTATATTACTTGATGGAAGCTTGGGATATTAACAGTTGTATATACAATCTTGCTCGAAATGGTAGTATGCTACTTGGTTTGTCTCTGCTTTAATATGTGCATGTGTTTCTTTTAGCATATCGCTGATATACATATTAGTAGAGCCCTTAGGATCTTTGCTTGATTACCAGCGTTGTGATGGCGCTCACACTCGTGGGAGCTGGGTGATCTATAAGCACATCCTTATACAGGTCCCTAGTCGTTGGACAATCGAGACAGGGCATCGATACTCCGGAGTAGACTAGCGTATGCGCTTCTCATCCCAGTGTAGGAGACGGTCTGTCCCACAGCCGTCAGTACGTCGTACTTGAGATAGTATGCGGGTGCTCGTTAGGTTACGAGTACACTGGACAGGACTCGTTGGGAACTGTTGGTTGGTATTATACCTATCGTCAGTTATCAGTTCCCAGGTGACATGAGTACAGCTTAGTCCGCTGACTTGACACTGTCACTTCGCCTCGAGTGTGTTCCCACTGCACTTTGATTACTACCCTACCACGACTCAAAGGAGTCGTGCAAACAGATAGTTTTTGGGTGCAGTCCCGAAGCACTTGGAGGCAGTGACGGTTAGACAGGATTCGTCTCTCCCGGTATTGGGGGTTGACATCGCGCTGTGTCCAGGAGAGCCATTACACGAGTAGTCCCTAGCCAGGGCAAGCGAGATATACTGGTAGGTTTCCAGTGTTATCTCAGGGTGTTCTGGGCTACACTCCGACACGACTTGTACCGCTATTAGGGGACTGACGTTCACCGCCCCCTAGGCCCGCCATGCGATGTATCAGACGAACAGACCGGACTGTACGGAGATTGTCACATACAGGCTCAGTAGGAGTTTAGATAGG
The DNA here is from genome assembly GCA_030015575.1 of Agapanthus africanus. Classification (NCBI taxonomy): domain Eukaryota; kingdom Viridiplantae; phylum Streptophyta; class Magnoliopsida; order Asparagales; family Amaryllidaceae; genus Agapanthus; species Agapanthus africanus. The sequence goes on along the minus strand of JASDDO010000024.1, from coordinate 885,658,600 downwards.
GTTCACCTCGTCAGTCTTCTTGTCGACATCTACCTGGGGACCGTTACGTACAGCTAGTGCCGCTTGCGGTCTGTGGTTAAACCCACTGCCAGCGTAGTGTCGAGTCTTTAGAGTCCCACACAGAGAGCTATTCGCCTTTAGGCAAAATGAGTAGAGGTCGCATGGTTTTGCGACAGGGTTCGTTCACATCCGCGCACTTGTGCACGTTTGCTGTCCAGACAGCTTATACTAGCGGGCTTTGGTTTAAGCCGGATCCTAGTATATGATTTGGGATTGGTTTTTCTCTTTGTATTCGTGTTCCTCGGATCACGAATACGGGTGCGTATGCACAGTTGCTTGAGACAGAGGGAGATGACTTTGATTAGGGTTAATAACTATTGTCATTTGTATTAACCCTAATGATTATGTGTGTATTATGGTTAATTGATATTAGTTTAATAATTGTGCATGGTTATGGTTGTTGACCATTTGACCCACCTTGACTTGTTGACCTTGTTGACACTTTGACCATCATCATTTCATTTGGAAGATGCTCTTTGATCCTTGCAATTTGCATTAAAAATGAAATGATAATGGTCATGTCTTGATTAACCATGACAATTATGTAGCTAATTATCTAATTACAATAATTCACACATATATGTGAGAATGGTTTATTTTATTCTCATTTTTTTCTATCATTTACTTTCTCTCTCTTGTTCTTCCTCTCCCTCAAGCTCTCCCCTCTCATGTGTTGAGAAACACTTGAGCTTGAGAAAAACCCTTTCTTGATAATCTCTACTCTCATCTAGGGTTCAAGTATTAGCACTTCTTGCACCCTAGTTACTTCTAGCTTGGAGTTGAAGCCAAAGGTCGAGGCTTTCGGGTGGATCTTTCTTCGACGTGAGAAGACGACTAAGGTGACCTCCTTCCAACACTCCAAGGAGCAAGGATAGAAGGACATAAAGCCCAAGGTATAATCTTTCTAGCACTTAGCTAGTTTCTAGTTAGCTTTAGCTTGTTTTTGTTTAGCAAAGATCCTTCATAGTGTAGTCCATGTTGCCTAAGCTCATAAAAATTCGATTTTTATTCCGTTTTCCGCCTCCCCGTAAGCACCGGGGTGGGCAACGTGGACTTACAGTGGTATCAGAGCCTAACTAAACATAAACTAGCTAGGTAGTAGAGTGTATCGAAGTTCGAATAAAAAAAAAATCGAAAAACCGAGTTTTCAAAACCCTAAGTTTCTGTTAAATTTTTTTCTGTTCAAAATAAAATTTGTCATACTCCAAAAATCATCTCAGGGTTTTTTAAAGAAAGCCACCAAAAACGATCCAGTGATTCGACCAAAGAGCCGCGGTTCCGCGGCAATAGCAACCTATTGCCGCGCAACCGCGGCCGTCTTGGCTCTTCACTGGGTCGAGTTTGGTGCAGTGTATTTCTGGCTTGGTTTTAGGATTTTTAAGATGGTTTATATGTGCCCAGATTTTCCAGAATAGAAATTTGTTTTTGGGGGCCTATAAATCCGTATTTTTTTTCCCGAACTTCAATACACTTTGACTAAAAGGTTATATCTGTGATGTTTATATGTATTGAACGTCGGCTAATCGCTATATGTCGATTAGTCGGGGTTATACATATCTGTGATCTGTGATTGATGGTGGTATGTGTATATGAATGGGTTGGATTATCGCGGATGAATAGCCGGGGTGGATGTGAGATGGGTGTTGCTTTTTCTTTCATTCATTGTAACATGTAAATTGATGTAATATTATTATTTGTTTGGCCGCACAACCGGGTCGGGGTTGTAGCCGTCATTGTATAATTCCTTTTACTGTTTTTGCTCCTAGGATAGACCCATGGAGGGGGTGCACAAACTACCGGGTATCTCGAAGTGCCGAGTGGCATACTCACGGTGGTGAGGGAGGTTGCTTCGCTTCGGGTACTTGGTGGGTAGTTTGCCGCACCCGTAGGGGTCTTGGGTGGGGTATTGGCTATTCACCGCGACCGTGTAATCCGCTTTTCGTTGCAGGCTCGAACGGGTTGCGGATTCCTAGTATATCCAATGTATTCATCTGTGATCTGTAATGTCTATCATTGCTATATATTTATATATGATAACTATTTAGACGTTGCTTATGTTTTACAGCCGCGCTAGCCCAGCCCCCGCTCTGTCGTTAGTTAAGTAACCTAACGGGTGATGACGGGGCCCCGTGGCGAATGCGAATGGCATAAGCGTACGTCATATTTTGGTTGTTTTCTGCAATGGTAGGGTTAAATGATGGGACACATTAAAAGAACTAATGCAAGAAAATAAACCAAGTATAAGTCGATTGGAACACTTTGAAAACCACTCGGTTCTTTTAAAAACTAAACTTTTAAACGCGGAGCTTGAACCACTCCTTTTAAAAGCTATCTCGTTCCATCGATTATATCAAGTTCACTACGTTCACGGTTTCGCCAAAACCATCCGTAGCCCTCCATCATTTCAGTTAAATATTCGGTAGTATTCAAGCTATGTATTTTGACCTCACGCCAAGTCATAGTGATTGGTAGCTGCCGGATATTTATCTGTTGCATAGATAGAATGCGTTGGTTTGAGACAGTCGTACTGCCATTTTGGCCTACGTCAAGGGTAGGTACGGGTGGGTTCAAATTAACCGGGATAATGATGGGAAGAACTTGACATGTGACTTATGACATTTTGACCTCATGCCAAGGTCATAAGAGCATGGGGCAAAAATCCACATCGGGAGTTTCATAAGTACTGAAACTTGCTAGCGCTGTATACCATTTGGAGTGTGATAATTCTGGTAGGATTCCTTCGGTTTTATCACGCGATGATATTTGGATCCCGATCCTACTGTGAGTATATGCTACTCATCGGGAAAACTCTCACTTAACGATCAATGCTATAAACTTAGTAGGTGTCTAGAAAGGTGTTAGCGGGGTTACGCCCCCAGGGAAAAGAGGTTACTTAATTAAGGAACTTCGCGAAAGCATTGGAAAACCTCCCTCGAAGTACCGACACTGGCCTGGCTGAACGGTTAAGCAAGTATTGTACGGTGAGATTGATCCTGACTAATCCTTTATTTACGGTTTGAGAAGGGATTCGAGAGACAGTGGGAGCCATCCAGTTTAGACAAATTAAAAACCACTCTAAACTTGCAAGAGCATCATGCTAAAATGTTTCTTTTCTCTCTCCTAATTGCAGCGACCATTCAACATGACCGGACTTAAGTTATTACTAGATAAAAACATATTGACAGGGCCAAACTACAAAGATTGGCTCAGGAATGTCAAGATGGCAATCACTTACGACAAGTTGGGGTATGTCCTTACCACCAAAGCTCCCCCTGTCCCAGGTCCCAAAACCAGTGTCGTAGATAGGGAAATCTACAAGACCTGGGAAATAGATTGCGCGAAGGCCAGATGCCTCGTACTAGCCTCGATGGACAACGAACATCAGAGGAAGCACGAGAATATGGACCTAGAGTCCATATTTCTTCATACAAAAGAACTGTATGGAGAGCAGTCTCGTATCGCAAGATACGAAGTGTCGAAGAAGTTATTTTCGGCAAGGTTGGCCGTCGGATCATCGGTAGCGGAACACGTGCTTAAGATGATTGGCTACATAGAGGAGCTCGCGAACCTTGGGACCACGTTGGAGAATGAACTCTATACTAATTTGATTCTCCAGTCCCTTCCTTCCACTTACGCCCAGTTTATCCTTAACTTCAACATGCAAGGAAAGGAGGTTGAACTTTCCGAACTTCTGAACATGTTGAGGAGTGCTGAGGGCACCCTACAGAAGGGTAAGGAGACATCCACTTTGTTTGTAGGAGGATCTTCCTCTTCTAGATCCAGGGCGAAAGCCAAGGGTAAGAAGAAGAAAGCCCCCGCCAAACCAAGAGGCGGTGTCGGTAAAGTGGATACGAAGGGAAAAGGAAAAGTAACAAAGATAGCGGGAAAGCTGGTGGGGAAGGAAGAATGCTTCTATTGTCACAGAAGTGGTCACTGGAAACAGGATTGCAAGGCTTGGAAGGCCAGAACACAGGATTTGAAGCGAGTTGCAGCTTCAGCTTCAGGTGTGTATGTTATTGAAAACTGTCTATCAATAAACTCTATATCCTGGGTATTGGATACCGGATCAGGATCTCATATCTGTAATTCTTTGCAGGCATTGAGAAAGCGTAGAGTTTTGAAGGCAGGTGACATGACCCTCAGAGTTGCTAACGGTGCTAGCATGGATGCTGAGGCCGTGGGGGACTATCACCTGGGATTGTCGGATGGACACTTTTTGGTTTTACGTAGTTGTTATTATGTACCAAATGCAACCTGTAATATCATTTCTGTATCTTTATTATTTAAAGAAGGTTATGAATTTGCATTTGTAAGTAATGTAGTGAACATTCACCTTAATCAAGTTTTGATTAGGTCAGGTACATTGAACAGCGGTATATACGTATTAAACCAGCCACAGATTTTCAATGTCCAGAATACACACAAAAGAAAGTCTCCAGAAATCAATAAAACTTTCTTATGGCATTGTAGACTGGGTCACATTAATGAGAGAAGGTTGACTAAGTTACATGCAGAAGGATATTTGGATTCGTTCGAATATCAATCGTATGCAACTTGTCAATCCTGTCTCAAAAGAAAGATGACAAAGACTCCGTTCACTGGACACGGAGTGAGAGCGAGCGAGCTCTTGGGACTCGTACACAGCGACGTGTGCGGTCCAATGTCTACACATGCGCGAAGCGGTTATTCTTACTTCATTACTTTTACGGATGATTTCTCAAGGTTCGGACATGTCTTCTTGATGAAACATAAATCCGAAGCTTTTGAAAAGTTCCAGGAATATAAGAATGAAGTAGAAAAACAAACAGGCAAAAGTATCAAGGCACTGAGATCTGATCGAGGTGGTGAATACTTGAGTGCCGAGTTCCTGGGTTACTTAAAAGAGAATGGAATTCTCTCTCAGCTTACTCCTCCATACACTCCGCAACATAACGGTGTATCGGAGAGACGGAACCGAACCCTATTGGATATGGTACAGTCCATGATGAGTAACACTGAGTTGCCGCGATCGTTCTGGGGATATGCGCTAGAATCAGCTGCATACCTTTTGAACCGAGTTCCCACTAAGACTGTGCCTACCACACCATATGAGTTATGGAGTGGGAAGAAACCCTATCTTCAATACCTGAAGATTTGGGGATGTCCAGCTTATGTCAAAAAGCAGTATACGGACAAGCTCGAGGCACGCTCAGTACTGTGCAAGTTTGTGGGATACCCAAAGAACTCCAGGGGGTATCTTTTCTATTACGCAGAGGAACAAAAAGTCCTTGTTTCTCGTAATGCCCATTTTCTGGAACATCAGTTCTTAGAAAAAGAAATAAGTGGGAGCGCAATAGAACTGGAAGAAATTCCAGAACCACAAGCTATTACTGAAAGCTTAGTAGAACCAGAGGGTTCGAAAGATCAATACATTCCCACGCCACTCCGTAGGAGTAGTAGGCAGTCTCATCCGTCCGAGAGATACTACGGTTTTCTCATTGACGGGGATAGAGAGGATTGCATCATAGACCTTGATGAGCCTACTAGCTTCCAGCAAGCCATTCAGAGCGTCGACTAGGTAAAATGGCTGGATGCAATGCGGACCGAGATGGAGTCCATGTATAGCAACAAAGTATGGACGTTGGACATTACTCCAGATGGGGTAAAACCCGTAGGATGCAAGTGGATCTTCAAAAGGAAGATTGGTGTAGATGGACAGGTTGAGACCTATAAAGCTAGACTGGTTGCAAAGGGTTTTCGTCAAAGACCTGGTTTGGACTATGACGAAACCTTTTCTCCAGTAGCTATGCTGAAATCCATTCGGATCCTTCTTGCCATTGCTGCCTTCCACGATTATGAGATTTGGCAGATGGACGTAAAGACAGCTTTTCTAAATGGACATTTAGAGGAGTGTGTCTATATGGATCAGCCAGAGGGTTTCATTCAGAGTGGGAGCAGCGGAAAGGTGTGCAAGTTGCTTAAGTCCATTTATGGACTAAAGCAGGCATCGCGGAGTTGGAACATCTGTTTTGATGAGACGGTCAAGGAATTTGGCTTTATCAAAAATCCAGATGAACCCTGCATCTATTGTAGATTTGTAGCGAGAACTGTAGTATTCCTCGTTTTATACGTGGATGACATTCTCTTAATAGGAAATGATATTCCTATGCTACAATCTGTCAAGGGGTTCTTGTCACACAGGTTCTCCATGAAAGACCTGGGTGATGCCTCATACATTCTGGGTATCCGGATCTACCGTGACAGATCCAAGAGGATATTAGGACTTTCACAGTCCAGGTACATCGACACTATACTGAAGAGATTCAGTATGGAAGATTCCAAGCGCGGTAATCTACCGGCTTGTCACGGAATCACCCTCTCCAAAGAGATGTCTCCCAAGACTGATTTGGAGAGGGATCGCATGTCTATTATACCCTACGCTTCTGCGGTAGGCTCTATAATGTATGCGATGTTGTGTACCAGACCGGATGTGGCTTATGCACTGAGTGTGGTAAGCAGGTATCAGTCAAACCCTGGGGAGAAACATTGGATAGCAGTAAAGAACATTCTCAAGTACCTGAGAAGGACTAAGGAGATGTTCTTGGTGTATGGCAGAAAAGACCTCCAGATTGAGGCCTTTGCTGACTCCAGCTTCCAGAGTGACAAGGATGATTCCAAGTCCATGCCGGGTTTTGTCTTTACCCTCAATGGAGGGGCGGTGTGTTGGAAGAGCTCCAAACAGGAAACCGTTGCTGACTCGACTGTGGAAGCGGAATACATCGCTGCATCTGATGCCGCAAAAGAAGCTGTCCGGATGAGGAAGTTCTTGAGAGAACTTCAGGTGGTTCCGTCCATTGTTGACCCAATACCTCTGTATTGCGACAACAACGGGGCTATAGCTTTAGCGAAGGAACCCAGGTCCCATCAGAAATCCAGACACATCTTGAGGCGGTATCACCTGATCAGGGAGATCGTGGATCGCCAGGAGATCGAGGTTCGGAGGGTTGCTTCAGAAGATAACACAGCAGATCCATTCACCAAGGCCTTGCCCCAGACTCAGTTCGAGCGGCTGATCGAGATGATAGGTCTTTGATACGCCAGTACATGGCCTTAGTGCAAGTGGGAGATTGTTAGTGTATATGCCCTAGAGGCCATTATTGTATCATACTAGTTTGTATATTACTTGATGGAAGCTTGGGATATTCACAGTTGTATATACAATCTTGCTCGAAATGGTAGTATGTTACTTGGTTTGTCTCTGCTTTAATATGTGCATGTGTTTCTTTTAGCATATCGCTGATATATATATTAGTAGAGCCCTCAGGATCTTTGCTTGATTACCAGCGTTGTGATGGCGCTCATACTCGTGGGAGCTGGGTGATCTATAAGCACATCCTTATACAGATCCCTAGTCGTTGGACTATCGAGACAGGGCATCGATACTCCGGAGTAGACTAGCGTATGCGCTTCTCATCCCAGTGTGGGAGACGGTCTGTCCCACAGCTGTCAGTACGTCGTACTTGAGATAGTATGCGGGTGCTCGTTAGGTTACGAGTACACTGGATAGGACTCGTCGGGAACTGTTGGTTGGTATTATACCTATCGTCAGTTATCAGTTCCCAGGTGACATGAGTACAGCTTAGTCCGCTGACTTGACACTGTCACTTCTCCTCGAGTGTGTTCCCACTGCACTTTGATTACTACCCTACCACGGCTCAAAGGAGTCATGCAAACAGGTAGTTTTTGGGTGCAGTCCCGAAGCACTTGGAGGCAGTGACGGTTAGACATGATTCGTCTCTCCCGGTATTGGGGGTTGACATCGCGCTGTGTCCAGGAGAGCCATTACACGAGTAGTCCCTGGCCAGGGCAAGCGAGATATACTGGTAGGTTTCCAGTGTTATCTTAGGGTGTTTTGGGCTACACTCCGACACGACTTGTACCGCTATTAGGGGACTGACGTTCACCGCCCCCCTAGGCCCGCCATGCGATGTATCAGACGAACAGACCGGACTGTACGGAGATTGTCACATACAGGCTCAGTAGGAGTTCAGATGGGGTTCACCTCGTCAGTCTTCTTGTCGACATCTACCTGGGGACCGTTACGTACAGCTAGTACCGCTTGCGGTCTGTGGTTAAACCCACTGCCAGCGTAGTGTCGAGTCTTTAGAGTCCCACACAGAGAGCTATTCGCCTTTAGGCAAAATGAGTAGAGGTCGCATGGTTTTGCGACAGGGTTCGTTCACATCCGCGCACTTGTGCACGTTTGCTGTCCGGACAGCTTATACTAGCGGGCTTTGGTTTAAGCCGGATCCTAGTATATGATTTGGGATTGGTTTTTCTCTTTGTATTCGTGTTTCTCGGATCACGAATACGGGTGCGTATGCACAGTTGCTTGAGACAGAGGGAGAGGACTTTGATTAGGGTTAATGACTATTGTCATTTGTATTAACCCTAATGATTATGTGTGTATTATGGTTAATTGATATTAGTTTAATAATTGTGCATGGTTATGGTTGTTGACCATTTGACCCACCTTGACTTGTTGACCTTGTTGACACTTTGACCATCATCATTTCATTTGGAAGATACTTTTTGATCCTTGCAATTTGCATTAAAAATGAAATGATAATGGTCATGTCTTGATTAACCATGACAATTATCTAGCTAATTATCTAATTACAATAATTCACACATATATGTGAGAATGGTTTATTTTATTCTCATTTTTTTCTATCATTTACTTTCTCTCTCTTGTTCTTCCTCTCCCACAAGCTCTCCCCTCTCATGTGTTGAGAAACACTTGAGCTTGAGAAAAACCCTTTCTTGATAATCTCTACTCTCATCTAGGGTTCAAGTATTAGCACTTCTTGCACCCTAGTTACTTCTAGCTTGGAGTTGAAGCCAAAGGTCGAGGCTTTCGGGTGGATCTTTCTTCGACGTGAGAAGACGACTAAGGTGACCTCCTTCCACCACTCCAAGGAGCAAGGAGAGAAGGACATAAAGCCCAAGGTATAACCTTTCTAGCACTTAGCTAGTTTCTAGTTAGCTTTACCTTGTTTTTTTTTAGCAAAGATCCTTCATAGTGTAGTCCATGTTGCCTAAGCTCATAAAAATTCGATTTTTATTCCGTTTTCCGCCTCCCCGTAAGTACCGGGGTGGGAAACGTGGACTTACACTGCGCGCAGGGCGCCACGTGTCAAAATCAGGCATGCCAGCGCAGAGAGCGCAGCGCCCAAGGCAGCGCGCCTAATCAGAGCAAGGCTCTATTTAAAACAAAATTAAAGGAAGCAACGCTTCAGGTAATCTGCGCTCTGCGCTGCGCTCCACGTGGCAGCGCAGTTGCGCTGCGCTCCACGTGGCAGCGCAGTTGCGCTGCGCTCCACGCTGCGCGCCACGTGTCAGCGCAGTTGCGCTGCGCGACACGTGTCAGCGCAGTTGCACTAGCGCAGTTCCGCTGCGCTCTGCTCTGCGCGACACGTGTCAGCACAGTTGCGCAAGCGCAGTTGCGCTGCGCTGTGCGCTGCTTGACACCTGTCAAGCGCTGGTGCATCTGCGCCAAACAGAATTAAATTCTAGAAAGATCTTTCGGTTCTTGTTAAAACAAGAAGATTGTCTTCTGTAAAACAGAAGCCCTTGGATCAAAGATCCAACGGTGGAGAAAATTCCCCAAATCACTCAGAGAAAGATCTCTTTAACAAATTTAACTAAATTATGGGCACTATATAAAGGACCCTAGACCCCAATTCAAAAGGGACATCATCATCAAGATTGAGAAGAAAAAAGAACTCTGAAGAATTTGAGAGAACTCTTCAAAAATAAAAAGAAAAGGTAAAAAACCTTTAGAAAAAGAGAAGATTCTCTTATGAACAGATCATTGATCTAAAAACAAGATCAATGATCTTCAATAAAAAAGAAAATGAAATAAGAACAGTTCTTTGCACTTTTTTATGAACCATTGGTTCTGGAATCTTCAAGATTCTCAAGATTATTGAAATAGTGCCTTACACTTGCAAAAATTGCACTGTTGCGCTCCTGGGTTGGCCCAAGCCACCAGAGAGCGCCACGTGTCAGTATCTGAATCACTTGCGCTATGCGCTTTTAAGAAAGAGCCTTGCTCTCTGAGATTGGCGCAACTCACCAGAGCGCGCCACGTGTCAGCAGCGCAACAGCACAGCGCACTGGCGCAGCGCACTACGCTGTTGCGCTTGCGCTCACCAGAGCATGACACGTGTCAGCACCATAAGCGTTTGGGCTCAGTGATTGGCGCAAAGCGCCTGACAAATGCAATGCATTTCTTTTACTAAAGGGCCAGGCCCAAATCAGAAAGGCCTAGTAGGCCAAATTAAATTGCAATGCAACAAAAGGCAGAGCCCAAGTAAAATTGATGCTCTGCATCCTTTGTAAATGGGCAGAGCCCAAACAAAAAGTAATGCAATGCAAAGCCCTAGCACAGGCCAAAAACAAATAAAAGCGTTGAACCTTTTTCAACTGGACTTAGCCCAATCATGGCCGTAAGTTCTCAAATTAAATTGACTGAGCACAGTTGCTCTCTTAAATCAATTTACATTCGGTTCGAGGGTACTTCTCCGAACTCCTTTGACTCCTATCGTTGTAATCCTTCAACGACGTCAGAGAGGTGACGGGTCCCGACAACCACACATCAACACGGACTGTAGGGTCCTTAAACTCATGGACTTAAGCATCCTTAAACCAAAAGACGGACTGTGGGGTCCTTAAACCCACGGACTTAAGCGTCCTTAAACTAAAAATGGACCCCTATGTCCTTAAACCGGAATATGGACCACCACGTCCCTAAACTGGAGCATGGACCACCATGTCCCTAAACTGGCAATGGACCACAATATCCTTAAACTACTTATGGACCACTACGTCCCTAAACTGGAACAATAGAGCCTGCAAATGCTCTTTTGCCGGATCTAAACGATCCTGTTTAAGTTGATCTTAGCCTTAAACCTGGCTAACGTATCCTTAAACATCCAAATGGACTATAAAACCCCCAATCAACTTTGGTTTAAGGGTACATCTCCGAACTCCTCTGACACCTGTCGTTGTAATTCTTCAACGTCGTCAGAGAGGTGACGGGTCCCGATGGCCACATGCATAAGATGGACCACTACGTCTCTAAACTGGAACAATAGAGCCTTTAAATGCTCTTTCCATTAAGTCGATCTTAGTCTCAAACAGGACTAACGTATCCTTAACGAACGTTTAAGTTGATCTTAGCCTCAATGCGGCTGACGTATCCTTAAACTAAAACACCAAACCCAAATCTAAGTAAATACGGATTTGGACTAATCCACGTCCTACGGGCGACGGCATAACTTAGTCTCCGTATACAATCCACGGGCATCCACAAACAAAACAAACACACACGACACAAAGTGAAATTCCGGAGAAGGAGAAAGTTGTTACCGCGATGCGGTAGCGTAATTAACTGCAGGGGCTTGCGCCTGCAGGGAAGAGCGTCCCCACAATCAAAAACCCCTCAAGCGAGGGGGAAATCTGACGAAGTCTGCTACATCGGCCGCATCCGTCTAAACCTCTGATACACGGTGCCATAAATCAACTTGGCATCTTCGGAGAGGTGGACGGATAAAACCAAATAGCATCTGCCCCGAATCTCAGGCAAGACGTCCTAATGTCTCGGCCTCCATTCGGAGGGGAACATGGAGCAGCGGAAGCATAGTGGACAAGTGGCTTAAGTCTATTTATAGACTAAAGCAGATATAGCGGAGATAGATCATCTATTTCTGATGTGACAGCCATAGGTTTGACTTCATCAGAATAGGGGATGGATCTGCTAAGAATGTAGTAGGGTGTGATGTCCTGGTATTTGGATGACATACACAGAGTAGGAAGTGATATTCCTATACTACGATCGGTTATACTTTGGTTGTCACACAGTGGTTTCTCCACATAGGAATTGGATATTATATCAGACATTCTGGTTACTAGATCTATGGTTTAAGATCTAGATTTGGGTTGTTTCCCGATCAGGGTACTTAGACATCATTCTAAGAGTATTTAGAATGGACGACTCCTGGCACGGTAGTGTATCTGCAGGTGATGGAGTCACCCTCTCTAAATGTGTCTTACAGACTAAAGAGGAGAGGGATATGCATGATTGGCAGATCACTTGCTTAGGCAATTGAGTCAATCATGAGATGTCAAGTACCACACCAGATATTGTTTTTGCACGAGATGCAATAAGTTGATATTGATCCAATCCTGGAGAAACATTCGGAAGTAGTTTTAGAACATAAGTGGATGTTCTAGGGATATGATAACGACAGTCTCATTCGGGAGACAGTTATCATTCCAGGCTTCCAAGGTGACCTGGATGATAGAGTGACTGTCAGAATTATAGTTTTCCCTCTGACGAGGGGCAGGATTTTGGACAGGTGGTTCAGGCAGATACCGAGGGAGGCATGGCGCAGGATACTGATTAAGTTCAGTTGACGATACAGTCTAAGAAGTTTGGATTTGGAGTTCATTTTTGAACTAGGTCCCATCAGACATCCAAACATATTCTAAGACAGGTATTGCTCATTTCGGGAGATGGCTTTCTCCATGAACTTGAGATAAAGAGAGACATAGAAAGAAACATCAGGGCGGATCCACTCATTGAGGCTATTACTCGAACGCAATAGTTTCGCAAACGAGCTTTGTGAGACTGACTAGTAGATGAGTTGGGTGTTCGGTATCACACGGGCTGTGAGTATGCGACATCGCAATAATTAGCCTTGAGTGCAAGTGGGAGATTGTTGGAGATAGTGCCCTCAGAGTCAATTATTGGATCACAGGCACGTGATTGCAATGATTGAGGGGGGACCTATACCGGTAGGACAGTTTTACTCAAGATGATAGTATGCTATCTGGTTTATCTTTATCATCGTGTACTGCTTTAGGTGACATTACTGATCACTATTGCACGTTGATAGAGCCCCTAGGATTCTTGCTTGACTGCCAGCAGTATGAGGGCGATTATATACGTGGGAGCTGGGGTCTATAAGCACATCCTTAAAAGGTCCCTAGTCGTGGGAGTTTCGAGACAGGGTATCGATACTCCAGAGTAGACTAGTGTATACAGTCGAGACCCCGACGAGGGGCGGTGGCCGGTCTCACAAGCCACTGGTGTCAGTTGGTTCACCTAAGATGTATACAGGTGCTTATTGGGTTACGCGTACACCGGACAGGACTCGCCGGGAACAAGCTAGTTGGTCTTATACCTGACGTCAGATAGCAGTTCCCTGATGACATGTGTACAGGTTAGTTCATCGACCTGAGATCATCATTTGTCTCGTATGAGTTCCCACTGTACTTTGATTACTACCCTACCACGCTTAAAGGAGTCATGCAAACAGGTTTTAGTTGGGTACAGTCCCGAGCCACATGGAGGCAGTGAGCGGATCTGCAGGGGTTCGTCTCTCCCGGTATTGGGGGTGAGGTCGCGCTGTGTCTAGGAGAGCCATTACACGAAGTCCTTGGCCAAGGCAGGAGATTTACTTGTAGGTATTTCAGTAATATCTCAGGGTGTTCTGGGCTACACTCCGACACGACTTGTACCGCTATTGGGGGTCTGACTTTTACCAACCCCCTAGGCCCGCCATGCGATACTCATAGACGAACGGACCGGACTGTACGGATATTGTCACTGACAGGCTCAGTAGGTGTCAGGATGAGTTCACTCACAGACGTCCCTTTTGATCAATACCTGGTAGCCCGTTACTCATGGCTAATACCTCCGACGTGCTAGTGGTTAAATCCACAGCCAAATGTATTGATGAGTCTTTAGAGTCCCCCATAGACAGTTTCTCAAGTTTCGGGTGAAACGCTGTAGAGGCCGTCTGGAGATATGGCAGGGTTCGATCTTATACGTGCGGTATTGCACGGATCATGATCGGATGGATTATACTAGCGGGCTTTGGTTTAAGCCGGATCCTAGTATTATACAGTGTAGATTTTGTCTCATTGCATTTGTATTCGGTCGGAATACAAATGCGGGTATGTATATACAGTCGCGGGGTTTTCCTATAATTTATTACGGGATCAGTTTTCTGAAGTTGCCAGTTTGTATTCCGTTTCGGTCAATTTTCCTTTGTTCCTTCATGGCCGGATTTTTCTGATGGAGGGGCTAATTTGCAGTTGTGCAAATTAGCATTGTGGAGGGGGTTTCTTGTAAATAGAGAGATTATGATAATTCAAAGCATCTTTGCTTTTTCTTTCATCATGGTTTTTGCATTAATGAGATGGGAATGTGATGAGAGTTGATTTGGATATTGATGTGAGGCTTGCTTTTTGAATTATGGTCACCATTTCTTTTTCCTACACTCATCTCCCTTCATGGATTCACTCTCTCATATTTTGGCCGGCCACTTCTTGGTGAGGAGAGGATTATTTTTGGTGTGGAAAATTCTTGATCTCATTCTTGGCTTACACCAAAAATCCTAAGCTCATTTCCATTGTTCATTTCCTTCATCATTATGGCAACTTCAACCCCAATAGAGACAAACTATTCTACACTAGCCTACAGCATTCTTGGACACGTCGACTCGCCAACTTCATGCCCGAGTTGCCTCGGTCCAGAGGTGGGAGCCCGTAAAAGAACCCGACGATATGGTGCCCGTTCCGACGAGGAGATGAAGACCGGAGATTCCGTGAGGAGATCGGGATGGAGGCCGAAGACCGAAGGACACAGATCGCTCGGTATAGCTTTCTACCCATTCTCTAGTTTGCTAGCATTAGGTTAATGGCCCGATCTGGGTTTATAGTGCGCGGTAGCCCCGGTTTACAAGTTTTGTAAAAGTTTCGTTTCCGCATTTTGGCCTCGTTCAGACGGCCGGGGCGCTGCCGTGCACTTACAGGAAGATCCATTTATCTTTCCGAACCAAGCGTTCCAAGTATATTACTCAAAGTGTTTGAAGCCTCCGGGATGGAGCGTCGTATGCCGTTGGAAATTCAGAGATGTTTACGATGTCTCAGAATTTGAGGATAGCGATGAGGATGAAGAAAAGAGAAGACTTAGAGTGCTCCGACCGTCTGTTTCGAAAGACGAGTTGTCTTCGGCTGATCATGAAGTTACGTAGGTTAGAAATGATATCGATGATGAAATCCAAGCAGATATGTCTAATGCGTCCACGAAACGATAATGGTTATCAGTAATGCTATATTATTACTTCACATTTTACGATCTATACATATATAGCATGCATATGTAATGATTGTCTAATGCGTACACGAACCGTTTTATCTATATTTGATGACGACGACGGGAGCAGCGAGGGGTGGCAGGAGCTCCAGCAGCGGCAGAGGCAGAGGCAGAGCGGTTCTGCCGCCCGGAGAGCTGCATAGGGAGCTTCAGAGGGCCGGTCTTGCATCCCGATCGGAGACCCCTTCGGATGCCTCCTTCCGTGTAGACTTTGCCACACCTTCAGGTATATTGCACGCATATTGTCATGCCCTACTTCCCAGAGTACGCTAAGATGGGCACGTGACATAGCCAACCATGCTACCTGTGGATAGGAAAAATCCTTCCACAGTCACATTACGGCTGTAGAGATATCAAGAAACAGGAAAGTAAACTAAACTATCTAGTACATGTCCATGAGCCAGAATAAATGAGTCAAGAAATGATAATATGTGGAAGCAAAAGATACAATAAAGAAACACCTGGAAAGTAAAACTGCATACCGACAGGATCTTCACCGCTCGGTTTAACAGCGGCAATACTTCTGATCAGTCTGCAACAAAGGTAGAGGATCTGGGCCATGCAAAACCCAGACGTCAGCGCGTCATAATATCAAGCAATAATATAAATATGGTAGCAAGATATACATGTATGTGTATGAACAGTAAAACAAATATAACAGCAATATAAGTGAGGACAGTGGGGTAATGTGTAGTAAGTAATCTAAACTGGTCTATTGGGTTAACTACTCTCAAGTCTTTGAAATCAATTTGATGAATCATCGATGTAACTCAATTGTATCCCGTGCATTCCCGGGACCACGGTCTAAGACTCTCGGGCTGAAACCGAGACATACCGCTAGGCACTAAAACAGGAAATATATAAAGACGAACGATGTCAGCATCATCATCCCGAAGCTGGCCTAACCTCTAAAACTGATCAGTATAAGCAAGCAACTGTCAAGTTACAAGTCAGATTTCATCATTGATTTCCCCATACTCCCAAGTTATATGTGTTCAAGTCATGTATAAGTTAATCTAGAGCTAATACCAACACAGGATCAGGCAGGTACAGATTTGTCTGGATAGACAACAGGAACGGTCCGTAAGGACAACAGGTCAGGTTTGTTGGCATTAAACACAAGATCAGGTAACAGGTAAGACCATGGTACATCAGGCCAAGCCAGGTAATATATAAAGGTGTCATAACATGTCAAGAGGTGCACGGTACCATGTCGGGTCAGGTAGTAGGTGTAACAAGTCATGTCAGGGTGTACAAGATATCATGTGGGTGCTCATAATCAAACTAGCATAATCATGGGTATACAAAACAAGCATGTGTACTAATAAAACAACAAACCGAAACATGTAATATGATATGCAAATAGGTACAGATTAAACTATATGGATGTACAGTCATCAATTAGAGTCAGGGTTATAGTTCCAACATGAAGTATCATACCTTACATGAACATAGAATATTACAATCACACTATCATGTATTAAAAGACCGCTAGATGCAGTTATATATAAAAGGGTTAAATGGATGCAATAATATGTATAAAACATGTTAGATGGATGCAAACGGGTGTTGCACAGTTATGCACTATTTAAAGGGTACTATGGCTATGCGACCAAGAACTATGTTATAAAAATATAGGCATGGGCATACAACATTATAATCTAATATGCAACCGGGTGTGTTTCACAATGAACTCAAAATGATATAAACGGACATCGGATGGTAAAATGTGATATAGGCACCAACTCAAACTTCATGTTTAAAATATATATATATGCAAATAAATATGGAATACTGTAAATAGTATGTAGTAAGTTTCACTTGCCTCAGAACAAAGGTCGAGATGCAGGCGGCCTGGTGCGACATGACACGATACGGTGTGTGAAACGGCACGACACAGTACTAGGTCTAGTCGCGATCTGGTGCATGGTCTGGGCGCGATCTGGACACGATCTGGTGGTGGTCTGGTCGCAATCTGGACATGATCTGGGGCATGGTCTGGGCGCGATATGGATGCGATCTGGTGCATGGTCTGGGCGTGATCTGGACACGATCTGGCTGCGACACGGTCGTAACATGGAAGTGGTGATGGTATGGTTCGTCCGGACCGTCGGCGGTGGCACGGCTCCGGCGGTCATCGGAAAACGTGAATCAAGAGAAGAAAAGAGAAGGAGAAAAGAAGAAGAAGACAAAGGGAGGTGCTGTGATCTGGGATTGGTGCTCTGGATCCGAGACGATGCGAGGGGATTACAACGGCGATGGGTCGTCGACGGCGACGATGCAAGGCAGGGGTTTTCCGGCGAGGCAGTGGGTTTCTTAGGTTCTTGAAGTCGGGGATTCGGCTTAGAGCAGGGGAAAAGGTCTGGGTTGTGTTGTTCTGGGTTGTGGGCCTGAGGAAATGAGGAGAAGGTGGTGACTACGAGGGGTCGCCGGCGGTGGAGGTTGGGTTGAAGTCGGGGGCGTGCAGGAATGGTTGCTCGGGTTCTAGGGTTTAGGTGGAAGAACTCGAGGTATTTAGGGAGGAGAGAGGAGAGAGGGGGAGAAGGCGTCGATGGTGAGGGATGGTCAACGACGACGACGACGAGGTCGAGGCTGCGGGATTGGGCGTGCGGTGAAGGGTTGCAGTGGTCGGGTTTGTCGGGAATGGAGGGGAGAGGAAGGTGATGAGGTGGTTGAGGAGAGGAGGAGAGGTCGTGGGTATGACCGTGACGGCGACGGCGAAGTCGTCGGCGGCAAGAATGACGACGAACGACGAGTGTCGTGGTCGTGGGTTCCTGGGTCGTCGTGCCGGGGAGAAGAGGTGAGCGAGGATAGGAGGTCGAGGAGTGGACGGGGATGTGGGGGCGATGGCGATGAGAGGACGACGACGAGCGTGACGAGGGTCGTGGGCGCGGGTTCTCGCGTGGTATCGGGCGTAGGAAAATCGAAGAAAGAGATGAAGGAGGAGAGAGAGTACGTGAGGGGAAGAGAGAGAGACGTAAGGGATTTTAATTTGAATGAATAAAAATATAAAAGATTATAATATAAAGTATATGTGTGCAGAGAGAGAGAGAGGTTTGTTAAATATTATATTTAGAAAATATAATATATATATTTACACACAGAGAGAGAGAAAGTGTTGCAGTGAGGAAATATAGGATATATATTTTTTAGTTAAAACGTAAATAAAATTTTATAAGGAATTAAGGAATATAATATTAGTCCGTTTTGAGATTTTGGCTAATATAAACTTACTCCAAAACATGCCCGGGTCGGATCCAAAAATTCAGATTTAAAATATGAAAAATATATGCGACTTCCAAATTTCTAAATGAATGCTCAGTTAAAGAAAATGTATACCCCCAAGAACGGATGCACGCACGTGTGTGTAGCCATCCAAACACATCCGTTTCACCGAACGGGACGAGAACAAGATGTGCGGATGCTACCACGGGGTTAGGGGTATCATGCAGGTTATGAAATGCAATTTTAAATTATTTTCTGTGACCTAAAATGTTATATGATAAAAGATGCGATACCAGGTAAAATGCCAGCGTGCACTAATCATGAGACGCACGTGTCCATGCAACAAGTCAAGGTAATCTATAATAAGAATCAAACAGGTTCAGGTAAGCGGGTCGGGTCGAATGCAAAGTAAAATGTAAAATACCATTCGCACCCAAACACGCTAAATCAAGAAAACACCATGGATAAGTAAATACAGAAACTGGAATTCGTATAAGTGTACTCGGGTGTTACACATATTCATTTTGAATGTAATATCTATTATAGATATACATGCATATTCATTTCAAAATTACTTACATAGTTAATGTTTGATTGTCTAGTTGGTGGTGGTGCGTCCACATCAGAGACAGAGGCCACTCCCGCACCTCCAGGTATGTTACAGCCCTATTAATTTTGAATGTAATATTATAGATATACATGCAAATTCATGTCAAAATTATTTACATAGTCAATGTTTGATTGTCTAGCTGTTGGTGCGTCTACATCAGGGACAAAGGCCACTCCCGCACCTCCAGGTATATTTATATATCATATAGTGCATGTATATTGATTTAGAATGCTATATCATAAATATACATACATTCTTTTTGCTTTTACGTACTTATTGTTCCCCGCCGAAAGACGCGACCGGGACGTTGGGACGCAAGGCCTGAAATTCGAGGGCAGATGCTAATTGGTGCTATCCGTCCACCTCTCCGAAGATACCAAGTTGATTTATGGCACCATGTATCGAAGGTTTAAACGGATGCGGCCGATGTAGCAGACTTCATCAGATTTCCCCTCATTAGAAGGGTTTTTGATTGTGCGGACGCTCTTCTCTGCAGACGCAAGCCCCTGCAGTTAATTACGCTACCGCATCGCTGTAACAACTTTCTCCTTCTCCAGATGGTCACTTCGTGTCGTGGGTGTTTGTTTTGTTTGTGGTTGCCCGTGGATTGTATACGGAGACTAATTTATGTTGTCGCCCGTAGGGCGTGGACTAGTCTAAATCCGTATTTTCTTAGATTTGGGTTTGGGGGTTGGGTTTAAGGATACGTTAGCCTCATTTGAGACTAAGATTAACTTAAACGTTTGTTAAGGATACGTTAGTCTCATTTTAGACTAAGATCAACTTAACGGGATCGTTTAGATCCATCAAAAGAGCAATTGGACTCTATTGTTTAGTTTAGGGACATTGCGGTCGATTAGTTTAAAGACATTACGGTCCATTGTTAGTTTAAAGAAATCACGATCAAGATTAAGGACATCATAGTCCGTGAGTTTAAAGACCTCACAGTCAAGGTTAAGGACATCATAGTCCATGAGTTTAAAGACCTCACAGTCAAGGGTAAGGAAATCATAGTCCGTGAGTTTAAAGATCTAACAGTCAAGGTTAAGGACATCATAGTCCGTGTGTGGTTGTCGGGATCCGTCACCTCTCTGAAAACGTTGAAGGATTACAATGACAAATATCAAAGGAGTGAAGAGATGTACCCTTGAACCAAGGTTGATTGGGGATCTGTAGTCCAATTTGGAACTAAGATCAATTAATTAGATTATGAGCTCACTGGCTCAGTTAAATCTGAATTGAGGACTTATGGCCAGTTGGGCTAAGTCCAATTAGATTAGAAATATTGGCTCTTTGTTGGACCATTAAACATTTGTCTGGGTTCAAGCCCACATTATTTAGCAATGCTAAATCAGAGTTTGAGGGCTCTGATACATTTTTGTCTTTGACTGGGCATTAAACATCGTAGTTCTGAGTTTTACTCAATTTTGAGATTTAGTCAAGAGGGGAGGTTTTTGCCTCTGGAAACTTAGCCAATTTGGCTAAGATTGGCTTTAAAATAGTGTTAAACACTAGAGGACAGCAGTGTTAAACACTAGAGACGAAATACTCAAAATAGTGTTACACACTAGAAAGGAAGGGATCACGTGGGGGCACGTGAGGGCACCCAGAGGTGGGGCCAGATCTCCTTTACCTTGTTGTCAGAACTGCAAATAAGTGTTAAACAGTTTTAGTTTTCATAATCATCACGTGTGGGCACGTGATGGGTACTCATACCCTGATTTATTAGAATGTTTATTAGGGGTCACGTGAGGACACGTGAGAGTGCCCAAAGCCAACATTACCTTTGTTTTTGTTTTCTTTAATTTGGAAGTTACGTGGGAGCACGTGAGGCATTGCCTCAAGGCTAATTCCTTCTTATTTTGGAGGATCTTTTCAGAGGTCATGTGGGGACACGTGACCTAGTTTATTCTTTCTTTTCTAATCACCGCAGATTGGGGTCACGTGTCATCACGTGATCAATGTTCTTTATGTGCATGGAGATCCTTCAAGTCTCTTTATTTTAAGAATTAAATTCTCTGTATAGTTAAACCCTAATTTTTTTTAAAGGAATTAAATTCCTATGCATGTGGAAGAATTAAATTCTTATGTAGGGTTAAACCCTAGTTCTGTCTTGGAGAAATTAAATTCCTATGAGTTTGGAAGAATTGAATTCTAAAGCAGGGTTGAACCCTAATTTTATCTTGGAGGAATTAAATTCCTATGAATTTGGGAGAATTAAATTCTCATATAGGGTTAAACTCTAGTTTTATCTTGGTGGAATTAAATTCCTGTGAATTTAGGAGAATTAAATTCTCATATAGGGTTAAACCCTAGTTTTATTTTTGGGAGAATTAAATTCTCTAGACTTAATTCCCCCTCTAAGTTTTGGATCTGCATGGCAGAATCTTCCCGATAAGAATTAAATTCTCAACTTGTGGGGAGATTTGCTTCTGCAAATTTTCAACTAGAGTAAGAACTAAGTTCTTTTGCAGAAGAGTTAAACTCTTAGATTGAGAATTAAATTCTCTTTTTCTGTTTTATGAAACTTTGATCCCTTTCCCCTTCTCACCTAGGATTTCTTTTCTTGAGAATTGAATTCTCCTTTCTTTTCTCTCTGCTATTTTCCTTCAGAAAATTTTAAGATCTCCAAAAATTCATTTTCCTTCCTCTTCTTGGCTCTTATTTATAGGAGAAAGAAAAGAATCAATTTATTTAGTAAATCTTTCATTGAAAGATTTTTGTTGTTTTTGTAACTGATATGATCTTTTAGATCACTCAGTGAATTTTATTCACCATTGGATTTTTAATCCAGAAGATATTCTGTTTTTTATTTTTGGTGAAATTTAGGGAGATCTTTCCTTGTATACAATCTTTCCACAAAGTGGTGATTTTTAATCACCATTGGATTTTTAATCCAACGGTGCTCCACTTTACAGAGCATAATCCTTTTTGTTTGTTTGGAAAGATTTAAAGAAATACTTTTCCAGTTAGGGTCTTTGATTTCTTTTAATTAGAATTTAATTCTATTAACTTATAAGGCTTTTGAAGCCCATCACGTGTTGGCACGTGATCCCAACGTTTGACCATTGAAATAGAATTTAATTCTATCAATTAAAGAGCTGGGGGACCTGTCACGTGTTGGCACGTGGCCCTCTTTCATTCAAAATTCAATTCTGTCTCTTAACAGGGCTAAAGGACCATCACGTGTCAGCACGTGACCTTTGATCACGTGTGAGCACGTGATGCCCCATTGGGGTCTTTCCTTAACCGTTTTGTTTACACTTTTGTTTGATCTAGAATTTAATTCTATAAAGTGGAGATCTTAGGAAACTAGCACGTGTCAACATGTGACCCTTGGTCGCGTGTGAGCACGTGATACCTCATTGAGGTATTTCCTTAGCTGTTTTGTTACATTTTTGTTTGATTTAGAATTTTAATTCTATAAAGTGGAGATCATAGGAAACTATCACGTGTCAACACGTGACCCTTGGTCATGTGTGATCACGTGACCCTTGGTCACGTGTGAGCACGTGATACCCCATTGAGGTATTTCCTGATTTTTATCAGGGAACAAATGCCCCTACAGCGTTGTTCTCACTTGTCTGCACCTGAGTGTAACGCTGTCATCTTTGTGACCGTTGGATCTGTTTAGGGAATAGGGGAGATGAAGCGTTTCCCATCACATCCTATAAATGCCAGCGTCCTTTCAGAAGCGCCTCCACTTTGGTCATCTTCTTCCTTCCTTACTTTTTCCCTTTGAGAATTTAATTCTCTTTTGTTAGCGCTTAGTTCTCTGTTTTGAAAATTTTCCAGAGTTTAACTCTGTTAAAAGATTCCCTTTTCTCAGGTAATGATCTTGAACGACTGAAGAACTTTTGCAGAAATCTCCGTTGGATTTTAAATGCATACCAAGGGTTTTTCCCTTTAACAAGAACCCATTTTTTAAAAAGTTCTTTAAAAAGAAAACCATTCAATTTTTAAACAATAGACCTTTTAGGGTTTCTCTGATCTTCAGGGATCGATGGCGATGCTTGTCTTTTCTCTGGAATTTAATTCCATCTCAAAGAGCTTTGGCTCTGGAAAATAAATTTCTGGGAATTTAATTCCCTTGTTCGAAAGGAATTTAATTCCTCTGAAGAACTTAGTTCTTCCAAGAGAACTTCTTGGGGTTTTCTTGCCCTGAGTTGTTTTTTTGCAACAAAAGAAAAGATTTGCAGTAGGGTTTTCTGGGAATTTAATTCCCTTGCTCTGCTTGATTTTTGCAGAGTTTAAGATGGATTTCTTTCTGGGGAAAAAAATCCACTGTTCATTTATTGAGAATCTTCCTTTTGTTCTCATAGTGATTGCTTTTCCTCATCATTACTAAGCCGCCATCTTGATTTTGTGGGACCCATGCGTTTTGTAACCAATGGTCCCATAAAATAAGTTCTTTGTCGCTTTCTTCCACTATCCTTTTATATATGCATTTACATATACACACACACACACACACACACACACACACACACACGTGTTGGCTTCGCTTAACAGTTTCCCCTTCTTTTATTTCAGGCGTAATGACTTCTGTTCCATACTTCCCTTTCACTCGCTCGGAGGCTGCTTTTCCTCAGTCACCGTCTGACGAGGAAGTGATGGTGATGATCAGGGCTCATGACCCAAGTCGCACCAACTTGCTGTTATGGAGGACCTGGTACGGTCACATCATCTACGGTCGCTGTAGTTTTCTTTGCGAGATACCAACGGAGCCTACCCGTCTGTTTCTGCCAATGGATCCTCCACAGACTGCCTTTGCTGTGGAGATGCCGAATTGGACCCCTATGGGACGGCTTGAGCCTTCAACAATTGGTATTCCGAACCATCCGGTGCCGGCTATAGATATTTTGGGGCGCCGCATTTGCCAGGGCGAAGCCCAGCCATGGGGACAGATTTATAAGATAGGGCATACCCCTCGACATCCCACGGGCTACCTTCTCTGGGCTCGTTACATCCTGTCCGCCCATCGCGTGTGAATGCAGAGGGTTGGACTTTATCAGGCGATATATGCATCCCTTTTCCATTACCAATCTCCCCATGTCTGGTGGGTTAAGGCCTTCTTGAACCAATGGAATCTTCCCACCAACACCTTCCTTCTAGGGGACCGCGAAGTTTCAATTTCTCTGGAAAAATTTCGTGAGATCTCTGGGCTGCTGGTCAGGGGGACACTTTATGAAGAATTGCTGCCTCCCGATGAGTATGTCTTTGAAACCGAGCCTGCAATGCTTGACGGCCTGTCTACCGAGAACGCCGTCCGCCACAAGCGCCCGAGTTTGATCAAGACCCTGAGTATTTTTGACAAATTGTTCACGGAGTCAGAGGAGCAGGGCGTCACTTTTAAAAGTTTTATCGCTTGTTTCCTTCGCGAGGATGTCCTATCAAATATGGCTCCGAAGTTCGCGAACATTAACGACCCCTTTGGGTTTGGTTTAAACAGGCGGCCGACTAAAGAAGAGGACTTACCGCAGTATTACATTCCCGTCATGTCGGCGGTATCTTTCGAGTCGATTGCAGCTCCTGGTATGGATGAGGAGACTTTCTTTGTGGGCTTCATCAGCGTTTGGCTTAGCTGGTTCATCATTCCCATACATCGTCATTTCATGAGAGCCTCGGTTATTTACCCTGCTTATCGCATTGCTGAGGGAACGCGACTAGCTGTGGGCATTCCAGGGCTAGCGCATCTATATCATGAGTTAGGCGCCGCGGCTAATACCTCAACTCCAGATGTAGATGTGGTAAATTTCTCTCTTCATTACTTCATGTCCTGGATTGAGATGCACGTGTTGGGGGACTTTGCTGCGCACCAAAGACCCAAATTTTATGACGCTTACACTTTTCCGCGATTTATGCGGCTGGTGGACGCTTTTGCTCCTGAACCGACTCAGTTTGGGGCTATTCGTGTGCTGATCGCTCCCTATGCTAATACGGGCAGAATGGTATTCATCGATCGAGCCCTATCTGCTCCTTCAGGACCGATTCAACAGCTCCGCGACTTGTCGAAAGAGGGGGTACCTTCTCTGAAGCCCAGGGAAGCCATGCACCTGTACGCGATCAGACCAGGTTATCTGGTATTTCGTCAGAACGGTGCGGCCCTCTTTATGCGGTAAAACCTAAACCGCTTTGCCCGGCAACTTGGATATGATCAGGGCATCCCCTTCGAAGCATTTACAGTGGCGCCTAGCCCATCGCCTGAAGCTGTTCATGACCCCGCTTATCGCTTTATGCGGCTGAACACTGGTTCTTGCTTCATGATCCCTGAAGCTGATCATATTCCTCGATGTGTGGGGTCTTTCACGGGCTGGTACCTCCACCGGGTCAGTCCAATTATTGCTGAGGAGAAGAGAGTGCTTCTTGGATACAGCACTCCCATTCCGATTCAAGCCACGGGAGTTCCGTCGCAACCGCGTGCAACGGTTCGCCCTCCCTTGAGGGATACCGGTGTCGTGCTTATTCTGGGGGTGGCGGAAGTGGACTTAACTCCCACAGCTGGTATGCCACTGCGTACTCGGGTTCAATCAAGGGCTAATAGGGTGCCGGTAGCAGTATCATCGTCCGCGGCGTCAACAATGGCCGTGTCATCCTCGGTGGCACCGCCGAGCGAGGACATTGAAGGTGAAGTGGGTCAACACCGTATCAAAGCTTCGCGGGGAAGGAAATGATCGTCTTCGGCGGTTAGTTCTGGGTCCAAGAGGCGGAGGAAGACGGTCACCAATCTGCTCGACTCTTTAATAGAGTCCGAGCCTATTCTTCAGGATGAACCACTAGCTATGCAGGAATCGGATGGTGGCCTACTTTTCCCAGGTTCGTCTTTCGAGGAAGCCGCACAATTGGATAAGGAAATAAGATGCTCACAAGATGAATCTGAGAATGTAAGGATCCCGAAGAAGCCTTACCCTGCTGTCATCTTTTACGAAGACCCTCCATGGATACGGCGGCGATTCATAGGCCCTTTGGAAGAATGGGGCGAAAAGACTCTTAAACAGGCTATTTCAGCCGACGCCGAGGACGCGCTTTCATTGTGGACCGGTGGCCATGAGTCTACCCTCGGACCTCGGCAAGCACATCTCCTCAGGAAGGAGCGTCGGCTTGAACAAGCCATACTAGAAGCTCCCTTGCGCATCGGTATGTTCATGTATCTCTTTGTAATATTTTGTATTGCTTGCATACATATATATGTATCCTTATCCTCGTAAAAACTTTGCAGGGACTTCGGCGGCGGCGGAGGCTCTGAGTCGCGCTTTGACCGTAGATTCTGCTGATATCCCCAGTGAAACACCAATCAGTGTGGAAGGGGTCGATGCAACTGTTGCTCTTGCGATAGAGTCTCCCTCGGTGGTTCCCGCTTCCGAAGTGCTTGCTCCCTCGGGGGAGGCATCTTTGTCGGTCGCCGCTCCAATGGATCTTCCTGAGGGCGACCCGGAGACTAGGGCACAGGTAGTCGAGGCTACCGTCCTTCCGCTGGAGCCTGCAGTGGCAGCTGCTGCTCCTCGCTTGAAAGTCGCTACATTGGTCCACGTCCCCGATGATGTGCCTGAGGTCACGGAGGAGGCCGCTGAAGCTGGTATCCCTCCAGCTCAAAATGGGAGGAGCATCGAAGGTAACCTTCTATATTTTACATTAATAATCTCTCCATTATCTGAACCCTTCTGTCTTTTCAGAATTGCACGAATTGGAGGCATCTATTGCTGATCTGTCTCCCAGGCAGTCCTTTCAGCGCTTGTTGGAGATGGCTGCTCCGCAGGCAATATCTCCCCAACGCATCGTCCTCTCTTCCGGGCAAGGTTAGTGTTATTTACCCTCTTTTCACAACATTATCACTATTTCATAAAATGACATTGATGTCTTTTACAGTTCTGGAGGCCGACGACGAGGTTGAGATTCTTGACGGGCCTGGAGAGCCTTCAGATCCCTCTTGCATGACTGTGGGTAAGTAAAGTCTCAACGTCGTTCCATTTTTTCTTTGCTTACAAGTCTCGCTAACTATATATAAATCTGAATAGCTCTGCCGGTTCTCACTATGCTGGAGTCTCGCATCGCCATGCCACCTGGCCCCTATGCTCTGCGTGCCTCGAAACGGATGGCAAAGCTAAGCCTTCATTCTTTATCCGCTCTGATTGAAGACCTTCGCGCTGGCAGTCTGATCACGGCCGAAGCGTTTGCCGCCGAAGCTAACGGCTCTCTTCCCTTTCTTGCCACCTATCATAGTGAAACATTGGTGCAAGTCTGGGTTGAATTTTGCCGGCAGGTGGAGGCTTGCTTGCATGTCCTTGAATGTACATGCCTTCCTTCGAAGGTTGTGGCCGTGAAGGCGAGTTTACAGGGGCTGATTATGCGGTGTGCTGTGAACATGATATCATGTGAGAAAAGGCTCGACCGCAAGTTTTCGGAGAGGGAGCTGGTTTCCAAAGCGCCGAGGGAGCTTCAAGCCAACCTTATGGCCAAGGCCACTAAAGCATATGAACTTTGGTGAGTGCTTCAAGAGGCCATCAAGGAGGTGGTAGCCATTGATAAGGCCTCCGTGTTCACTCGTGAAATGGTCGAAGCCCATAAGGTCACTGAAAAAGAGCTTGAAGGCTGGCTTGCCTCATACCAGGCCCAACAGGCTCAACCCGAGGCCCATCTTTTGACGATACTGAATCATGAAGGCGAGGCCCAGCGAAAAAGGGATGAACTGGCAAATCTACTAAATCACCCGCCGACTTGAAGAATTGCTTATACACATTTTTTTTTCTCTTTTGTACATACTCCTGAATGAGAGTATTTTTTTTATGAATTGTACTTTGTACTCATTTTGATTCATGAATAAAAGATATATTTTTCTTCATGATGGTGTGTCCCTTTTTATTAAATGTATTCTGTGGATAGTCTATCTCGATTCCTTTGCAGGACAACGATGGCTTAGGATTTAGGGTTAAGATCTGCCTCCTAAGACTTTTCAATTTTATGAGTCGTGAGGGTCTTATAAAGAATTTTCTCCCTACCGGGCGAGAGGATCCCGTAGGTGAAATTTCTCCTTAAGAATCGTGAGGATTCTTAAGTGTGTTTTCTCTTGGAAGTCATAAGGATCTCACAAGAGAGTTTACTCTTTTATGAGTCCTGAGGACCCGCAAGTGATGTGTGAGGTTACCCTTATCCGCATTTCACAGAATCAGGGGTTGCTCTGGATGCTTCCCACGGGGTCATAGCCATGTACTGCGAGGACCAGGCTCCGCTCTGGAAGTTTTCCACGGGGTCATGATTGACTTAAGCCGCGTTCCACGTAACCAGCAATTTTGCTATGGATGCTTCCCACGGGGTCATTGCCGTGTTCTGCGAGGACCAGGCTCCACTCTGGATGCTTCATACGGGGTCATTGCCGTGCTCTGCGAGGACCAGGATCCGCTCTGGACGTTTCCCACGGGGTCAGGATTGACATAAGCCGTGTTCCACGTAACCAGGAATTTTGCTCTGGATGCTTTCCACGGGATCATTGCCGTGTTCTGCAAGGACCAGGCTCCACTCTGAATGTTTCACACGGGGTCATTGCCGTGCTCTGCGAGGACCAGGATCCGCTCTGGACGTTTCCCATGGGGTCAGGATTGACATAAGCCGCGTTCCACATGACCAGGAATTTTGCTCTGGATGCTTCCCACGGGGTCATTACCGTGTTCTGCGAGGACCAGGCTCCACTCTGGATGCTTCACACGGGGTCATTGCCATGCTCTGCGAGGACCAGGATCCGCTCTGGACGTTTCCCACGGGGTCAGGATTAACATAAGCCGCATTCCACGTGACCAGGAATTTTGCTCTGGATGCTTCCCACGGGGTCATTGCCGTGTTCTGTGAGGACCAGGCTCCGCTCTGGATGCTTCACACGGGGTCATTGCCGTACTCTGCGAGGACCAGGATCCGCTCTGGACGTTTCCCACGGGGTCAGGATTGACATAATCCACGTTCCACGTGACCAGGAATTTTGCTCTGGATGCTTCCCATGGGATCATTGCCGTGTTCTGCGAGGACCAGGCTCCGCTCTGGATACTTCACACGGGGTCATTGCCGTGCTCTGCGAGGACCAGGATCCACTCTGGACGTTTCCTACGGGGTCAGGATTGACATAAGCCACGTTCCACGTGACCAAGAATTTTGCTCTGGATGCTTCCCACAGGGTCATTGCTGTGTTCTGCGAGGACCAGGATCCGCTTTGGATGTTTCCCACGGGGTCAGGATTGACGTAAGCCGCGTTCCACGTAACCAGGAATTTTGCTCTGGATGCTTCCCACGGGATCATTGCCGTGTTCTGCGAGGACCAGGCTCCGCTCTGGATGCTTCACACGGGGTCATTGCCGTGCTCTGCGAGGACCAAGATCCGCTCTGGACATTTCCCACGAGGTCAGGATTTACATAAGCCGCGTTCCACGTAACCAGGAATTTTGCTCTGGATGCTTCCCACGGGATCATTGCCGTGCTCTGCGAGGACCAGGATCCGCTCTGGACGTTTCCCACGGGGTTAGGATTGACATAAGACGCGTTCCCCGTAACCAGGAATTTTGCTCTGGATGCTTCCCACGGGATCATTGCCGTGTTCTGTGAGGACCAGGCTCTGCTCTAGATGCTTCACACGGGGTCATTGCCGTGCTCTGCGAGGACCAGGATCCGCTCTGGACGTTTCCCACGGGGTCAGGATTGACATAAGTCGTGTTCCACGTGACTAGGAATTTCGCTCTGGATGCTTCCCATGGGGTCATTGCCGTGTTCTGCGAGGACCAAGCTCCGCTCTGGATGCTTCACACGGGGTCATTGCCGTGCTCTGCGAGGACCAAGATCCGCTCTGGACGTTTTCCATGGGGTCAGGATTGACAAAAGCCGCATTCCACATAACCAGGAATTTTGCTCTGGATGCTTCCCACGGGATCATTGCCGTGTTCTGTAAGGACCATGCTCCACTCTAGATGCTTCATATGGGGTCATTGCTGTGCTCTGCGAGGACCAGGATCTGCTCTGGACGTTTCCCACTGGGTCAGGATTGACATAAGCCGCATTTCACGTGACTAGGAATTTTGCTCTGGATGCTTCCCACGGGGTCATTGCCGTATTCTGCGAGGACCAGACTCCACTCAGGATGCTTCACACAGGGTCATTGCCGTGCTCTGCGAGGACCAGGATCCGCTCTGGACGTTTCCCACGGGGTCAGGATTGACATAAGCCGCGTTCCACGTAACCAGGAATGGTTGACTTTATCCGTATTTCATGGAGTTGGGGTTTGACTCTTGGTCATCTGTGCACCGCCGAGTCATGGAACTGGGAGTTGCAGCTGTTCCGCTTTGCTTGATATTATGTCTGTTGTAATGAGACGAATGTTGAGACGATCTCCAAGCTATTTGTGAACCGTTGAGATTTGCCTTTTTTTATGAAGCCCGGGGAGGAAGGGTGTGATTCCCTCTTTGTTCGCGCCCCTGGATTGTATACAGGGATCGACGTGATATCACCTGTAGGGCAAAAATTTCATTTCATTTTTTTTGTTTCTTTCCGCGATGCCCTATCATTTCAGCTTTTATATCGCGAAGGTCGCGATTGCCCAATCATTTCGGCTATTTTTCGCGGTGCCCAATCATTTCGGCTATTTGTTTTATTTTTACTCGCTGCTTTTTATTGCGAGTTACCCTATCATTTCGGTTATTTCGTATGCATGTGTGGCTCGCTGGCTTTTTGCTGCAAGCTTGGAATTAGACACCGATTTCGGCATCAGCACCGTTACAACTGGGATATTGCCAGGAGTGAATCACCATTTGCCTCTGTCAATGTCGAACAAAGGTGGCTTAGCAAACAGGGTTAAGATCCTGTCGACTAAGACTTTTGACTTCATAAGCCACAAGGGTCTCATAAAGGTATTTCTCCCTGCGAGTCGTGAGGATCTCGTAGGTGCATTTTCTCCATAAGAATCATGAGGATTCCTAAGTGCATGTTCTCTTATAAGTCGTAAGGATCTTACAAGGGTGTTTTCTCCTTATAAGTCGAGAGAACTTACAAGGGTTGTTCACCATGTAGACATATCCCTAGTCACGGATGGGACTTTGTTAGGGAAATGTTTATTCGCGTCCGTGGATTGTATACAAGGGTCAGCATTGAGCTGCTTTTAGGGCAAAACTGGAGGTTGTGGTGGCCGCTTAAGAACATGTTCAGATCCCTGTAACTTAAGACTTTTGAATCTAATGAGCCATGAGGGTCTCATAAGATGGTTCTCCTTACGAGTCGTGAGGATCTCGTAAGTGTGTTTTCACCTTAGGGATCGTGAGGATTCCTAAGTGTGTTGCTCTCTTGTGAGTCGTAAGGATCTCACGCAGGTGGTTTCTCCTTACAAGGTCGAGTGGACCTTGTAAGTGTCTTTTTAACGAGGTTGCGCCCTTTCGGGTTTTCACAAAAACTGGCCGGTAGCCCTGCTGTTTTTACTCACGGAACCCTTTCGGGTTTTCATCCGTGCCCATTTTGCTTATGGACATACCGTTTTCTTTTTCTTTCTTTTTTATTTTTCTTTTTTCTTGTATCAGCCTTGGGATGCTGCAATCCACAGTAGTTTATTGACGTCTCGGTCAACAGCTAGTTTTAGAATATAGTGGTCCATTATTAGTTTAAGGACGTTTCGGTCCGCTGTTAGTTTAAGGACATTTCGGTCCGTTGTTAGTTACTACTTATAGAGTTTGGGCTTAGGAAGATAGCGAGCGGACATAGACGTCGTCATCTATCATTGACCTAGCCGTGACTTATCAAGCGTAGTATTTCTTCAGGAAGCGACCGTTTATTGGCCTGAAGGGTCTTTCGCCATGCATGTCCATGAGTAGATAGGCTCCACCCTAGTAGACTTTGTCTATGATATACGGGCCTTCATAGTTTGGCTCGAATTTTCCCCGCTTGGCACGGTTGGGGATCATAGGTCTTTTGACCACTAGCACGAGTTCGCCTTAGCGGAATGTTCTCAGCCTAGTCAATCTTTCGTATGAGCGCGTCATTTTTGCTTTATAATCTTCCAGATTTTATTGCGCTATGAGCCGGGTTTCATCAAGGGCATCGAGCTCCTCAAGCCGAAGGTGAGCATTTTCTTCGTCTGTTAGCTCGTAATGAACTGCCACTCGTAAAGAGGGTAGCTCTATCTCGAGGGGGAGTACCGCCTCTGTACCGAATACCAATGCGTACGGCGTTGTGTTTGTAGCCGTTTTGAATATAGTTCGATATGTCCAGAGAGCTTCATGCAGTCTCTCATGCTAGTCCTTCTTATTTTGAGACACCGTCTTTTTCACGATCTTCGTCAAGATCTTGTTGAAAGATTCAGCTAGACCGTTAGCTCGGGGATTATAGACTGAGGAGTATCTCCAGTCTATGTTGTGCTGTTGTGCGAAGCGGCTGATCTTGTGGCTTCTGTAGGCTGGCCCGTTATCGGAGATGATCCGTCGCGGAGTTCCAAACCGATAAATGATGTGTGTCTTGAAGAGATGGAGGATATTCTTCGTCTTCACTTCCTTCAGCGGTACTGCTTCTGCCCATTTGGAGAAGTAATCAGTTGTCGCCAAAATAAACCGATGTCCTCTGAACGATGCTGGTTCGATACGGCCGATAATGTTAGTCCCCCACATTTCGAACGGCCAGCTAGCTACCGTTGGATGTAGTGGATTTGGATGCTGATGGATAAAGTCCCCGTGAATCTGGCACGAGTGGCATTGCTTCGTGTATTCGAGGCAGTTCTAGATCATCGTGGGCCAATAGTAGCCCATCCTTTTGATTTTCAGCTTCATCTTCGGGCCGGCTTGGTGAGAACCGCAGAGTCCGTCGTGAGTTTCTTGAATGACTCTTTTTGCTTCTTCGGGTCCCAAGCATCTTAATCACAGAGAATCAAAAGACCTCTTGTACAGAGTATTATTGACGAAGGCAAAAGATAGGGCTCGCTTCATGAGCTGATGTTTTGAGGACGCATCTTTAGGTGTTCGATGGGATCTGAAGTAATCTATAAAGACTTCCCTCCAATCCTTAGTCTTTTCCTGGTCTTTTATTTGCAGGACCGTTTGCTTGGTCATTCCCTTTTCTCCGGACGACTCCGGAGATATTTCTGCTGGTGCAAGAACCTAACGGCTTTGCACAACGATCCTTACGTCATCGAGGTTCTCGTCGGCCAGTTCTTTAGCGAGCTTGGCTAATGCATCCGCCTTGCTATTTTCCGTACGCGGTATACTTTCCAAGGTGTAGGAAGGAATTTGAATTAGCAGTTGCTGTACTCTCTCGTTGTACTTCACCAACTCTGGCTTGCATGTTTGGTAGTCGCCGTTTACTTGACTAACGACCAGTTGGGAGTCTCCGTATATGAGGAGGTTTTCAATTCCCATATCGATAGCGATCTCGAGACCTATTATCAAAGCTTCATATTCGGTTTCATTGTTTGTCCTTTGCTCTGTTAAGGAGAAGGCAAAGCGCATTATCCCTCCTTGTGGAGTCACGAAGATGAGGCCCACCCCTGATTTGATTATGGGGGTGCTTTGTTTGCGCTTCTTCATGGAAGATGCTCCATGGAAGTAGAGTTCCCATTGGGTATCATTCTCTCTTCTCTCCCTGTTGATCATGTCAAACGTATGTTCGTCTGGCAATTCGCAGTTCAAAGGAGAATCAGCGGGTATCGGATGCTCAGCGAGAAAGTCGGCGATGGCCTGGCCTTTCACTGCCTTAAGAGGCCGATAAGTTATCGAGAACTCTATCAAGAGCAAGGCCCATTTAGCAAGCCGCCCCATCAATATGGCCTTTGACATCAAATACTTGAGAGGATCCACCTTCGATATGAGACGGACTTCATGCGCCAACGCATAGTGCCTGAGCTTCGTTATTGCTAAGATCAATGCCAGGCAGTGTTTTTCGATGGGAGAATTATTGCTTTCTGTCCCCAGTAGAACTCGACTCAAATAGTAGAGGGCTCTCTCCTTCCCTTGGTCGTTCTCTTGCGCCCATAATGCGCCTAAGGAACCTTCAAGGGCGGTTGTATACAGAATGAGAGGTTTTCTTTTAACGGGAGCGGCCGGTACTGGAGGATTCTGCAAGTATTGCTTGATTTCGTCCAGTGCGTTTTGGCATTTGCGATCCCAGACGAAAGGGGTTCCCTTCTTCATCAGGTGACTGTAAGGACGGCACTTGCCTGAGAGATTGGCTATAAATCACCGGATATACGCGAGCTTCCCTTGGAGAGACCGCAATTGCTTGAGAGTCCTCAGCGGGGGCATCTCCATAATCGCCTTGATTTTTGACGGATCTATCTTGATGCCTCGGTGTCAGACGATGAATCCTAGGAACTTGCCCGAGGAAACTCCAAACGCGCATTTGAGAGGGTTCATCTTCAAGTTGTATTGTCGAAGACGTTGAAACACGATCCTCAGATGCTCTAAATGTTCCTCGTATGATTTGCTTTTCACCACGAGGTCATCGATATAGCATTCGACGATTTCATGTATGAGATCATCGAAGATCTTCGCCGTGGCCCTCTGATAGGTGGCACCGGCGTTCTTTAGACCGAAAGACATCACCTTGTAGCAGAATATGCTTAAAGGGGTCCGGAAAGTGGTGTGCTTCTGGTCTTCGGGATGCATTTTTATCTGATTGTATCCTGACGATCCGTCCATGAAGGAGAAGATTTCGTGAGTGGACGTGTTATCTATCATCAGCTCGGTGACCTGTACTGGAAAGTCGTCCTTTGGGCAGGCTTTATTGAGATCCCGAAAGTCCACACATATGCGCACCATCCCATTTTTCTTCATCACTGGGACGATGTTGGCGATCCAATCAGGATATTGAACCTCTTGGATAAAACCGGAGTCGATTAGTTTCTTGACCTCGGCATTGATGCTCATCTCAAGCTCGAGCCGCATTCTCCTTAGTGCTTGTTTGATTGGCTTGGCGTCCGGGGATATTGCCAATTTGTGGACAGCAATCTCTGGATCTAGTCCTGGCATTTCGGAATAGTTCCATGCGAAGCAATCTTTATGCTGCGTAAGCACGTCCTTTAGTGTAGCCACCCTTTCTTCAGACAGCAGCTTACTGACAGAAATCGGTCGCGGGTCACTTGCCGTCCCCAAATCAATTTTCTTGAGATTATCTGCAGTAGTATGTATTCCATCTTCCAGCTCTTTCGGCGCCGGTGGAAACTCTGAGATCACCTCGTTATCATTGTTTTCGAAGCACCAAGAGAGGTCATCCATATTCTCGGGCTTTTCTTCTGACAGCGTTATCATATGACAAGTACGAGATCGCTTCCAAAACCGATGTTGATCTTGTTCTGCTCTCGTGGTCTTCGGTTCATGCTTTTGCGGCGGGGTTATTTTCCAACTGCTGGATAGAGCGAACCTGCCCTGTTGATATTGGTCTTCGACCCAGTTCTTGAAGGTGAAGCAGTCTTCAAGAGGATGTCCTATTGCTCGTTGATAAGAGCAATAGTCTGGGTAAGAGACCTCGTTGGCTTGCTCGGGGTGTTTGTACTCCGGTAGTGTAATCATTTGATGTTTTATAGCAAGATCAAGTATCTTCCGTGTTTTTTCCTGGGGAAAAGAGTATGCTCGACCCATCTTCTTTATAAGAGACGAATCCGGATTGCTCGATTCCCGATCGCGTGGCTTCTTGGCCCGCTTTGTCGCTGTCGAACGCCTTTCCCGCTCTTCGATTTATTTTTGCCTCTGTGTCGGGCCTTTTGTATGACGGGTTGATAAGGAAGAGCATTATCATTCTTCACGGCCTGTTGAAGAAGGCGCTGCATCCTGGCATTTTTGTAAATGGCCATCTCACGGTTATGGTCATCCCGGACTTTTCGACCCGCTTCCCTTATGAGCTTATCCATACGTTCTTCAAATGACGGACTCGGCATTTTGATGTTAGGATCTCGTTTTGGTTCAGGGTCAGCGTTTTCTAACAGAATGTCTCCTTCTTCATCGAAGTCATGTATGACGTAGCTGCCATGGACTCGTTCTCGTTTTTGGATTGAACATATCCGAGCCCGACCATTTCCATTCTCCCGTTTGGCAACTTTCGCTGAGTTCCGGGGACGTCCCAAATCCTATTGTAGAATCGAGCTTGTCGAGTAGTCTGTCTGAGGGGTACCCCTTGGCGCTTCAATAGCCTTTTCAAGCCTTCCGTGTAGTATTTAGGCAGACGGATGGGCTGGATCCTGTCGAGTATAGAATCGGCGCCGTGCCAGATTTCCTTCTCCACTTTGGTTTCCCCAGATCGGTAGAATAGGACCGCCTCTTCACCTTTTCGTCTGGGAGGGACGTAAAATGTTTGCAGTTCTTGCACACTATAAGCTTCAAGTGCATCGAGATCTTTATAATGTTCTTGTGGAACCATGGTAATTTGTAAACTCTGATTACTGCCAGCGAAGGCTTGTATTGATGGCCGAGCGAAAAATATAGCGTTAACCTCATCTTCCGAATTGCTGCCGAAGATCAACGTAGGGGCGGACGGTCCCGGGTTGTTGCGTTGGGATGGCCCTGAATAAACTATCTCTTCTTCCTCCTCGGTATCACTCCCGAAGACCGGAATAGTGATGATAGCTTTGTTCTTCGGTTTGTGACATCTTTCCGTATCCTCAAAATCTGGTAAGAAGTATTTGTATCTTCGTACTTTCAGACTTCGTTTACGGAGAATGGGTTCAAATCCCCCGTCATAGTATACTCGAGACCATCCTTGAAATACTTCATACACTGATGTTGTGTAGAAGAGATAATGTTGTACTCGTGTAACCAAGGCCTGCCGAGCAAAGCATTGTACCATGTCTTGGCGTCAATGACGTGAAATTTAATATCCGTAACAAGTAGCCCGAAGCGCAGTGTCAGTATCACAGACCCGAGAGTCTGTGATGACTGGGAGTCAAAACCGGAGATGGTGATTTTATCACGAGCGAGGTGCTGAACGCGCATGCAGATTTCCTTCACCACTCGCACATTGAGGAGATTGACGGAGGACCCATTGTCGACCAGGATTTTGCCTATCTTGATATCATGATAGTATCCGGAGACATAAAGGGGGAGGTTATGCTCGCACGTCCCAAGGAGGAGATCTTCATCACCGAAGGTGATATCGGCCGTGTGTACTTCTTCCAGCTCGTCTTTCATCCTTTCTTCGGTGAGGAAACCATGGAATTGCCCCGACTCTTGTAGCGGCTTGATCATTGAATCTCTCGCCTCTTTGGATAGCATACGGGCGTCGAGAATGCTGAGATGCGAATGTAGCTTCCTCAAGTGTGCCAGAACGTTGTAGTCCACCTTGCTCTTCTTCGGCGGGTCCTTAGCTGTCAGCTCTTCGACGGCTTGGTCATCTAAGGCGATATTCTCAGAGACTTTTTCTTTTCCCTTATCTTTTCTATTCATGGGTCCGAGATTCTTTTCTGGCAGCGTACGATTGCGCAGTTGAATATTTTTACAGGTCTTCGATTCTTCCACTTTTCCCGAGGTGGATTCTTTGAAGAGAGGGCCAAAAGTCATTTCTTTGTCAGAGTCGCTCCCGAAGGTGAGAACTTGCGATCCTCCGGCGTTAACCATGCGATAGTTGCCGGTAGTTCTTCTAAGCCCCTCGATCGTACTTCTTCGCTCCCGACGAGTTTTGCGTTTCATCCGCTTAAAATGTTGCCGGTGAGCAACATATCCCTGCCACCATCTTTTAAAGGCGATGCACTCTTCGGTGGGGTGCGCAATCTTTCGATGATATAAGTAGTAGCTAGGATGCATTTCTGCTTCGCCAAGAATGTTTTCTTCAGAGGGTGGTAGCTTCATTCCCATTGATATGGCTTTGGCGAACCTCTTCCTCGTCTTGAACCTGCTTTTATTCGCGGCGGATGTATTTTGATTTGGCGGAAGCGTCTCGACCCTTTCGTCCAGTCGCCGGCGCTTGGCTTTTTCAAATATGGCCATCTCATGCTCTCGAGCAGCTTTGCTTTTAAGAAGTGCTTCATTTAGGAACGCATCAATCATTTTGTCTGATGGCCCTAGAGGTTCCGGCTCAGGACCTGCCCCCAGTTTCTCCGTGTAAGGAACTTCTTCATCGTTTATCGATGAGTGAGAGATCGCATGGCAACTTACTATGTAATCTTCAGATTCATCCGACGAGTCTTCTCCATCATCTCCGTCTTCAAGGACGTGACTGAGAAATTCTTAGAGTGTGATTGGAGTCTGCGCCTTCTGGTTATACTCTTCCAGCGCGTCAATCTGCTTTTGTAGGTCCATGCGCTTGTCACCAGGCTTCACGGGCTTTTTGTTCTTCTTTTTCTTCTTCGAAGACTTTGACGACTGGGTGTGAGTGTTTTGAATATCACCACCAATTTTTGGAGTTGGGCGCGGTTTCAGCATTCCCTTGATAATCTCAGGTTCCAGTGGATTCTTCCACCTGATCGCCGGACATGTCTGGAGATCGTTTAGCATTCTTTTAGTTTTGGCTGAAAGAGCGACCTCCCATGAGGCTTCTTCAACAAAAGAGCACGATGCCCCCGGTGTGTCCGTCTTCTTAGGAGTGTGCGGTTGTGGTGGGCTTACTTTCCACTTCTCAGACAGCGCAAACTTGCCTTGTTGGTATTGGTCCTCGATCCATCCCTTAAAGACGAAGCAATCTTCAATTGGATGGCTTACCGTTTGGTGGTAAGGGCAATAATTGGGATTATTAGTCTCGCCGGGTTGCAGTGGTCACTTAGGATTTGGCAGATTGATGAGCCTGTTGCGCACCGCCAGTTCGAACAGTCTCTTCGTTTAGTCCCGGGGGAACGAATAAGGACGCTTCATTTTCCCATTATAGTATCGCCGTCTCTCCTCCAGTCGATCCATTAGTTTTGGGGCACTGGGTTGCTGTTGAGTATTCATGACGAATGTCGCCTTCCCTTTACCCTTTTCGCTCCGTGGCTCCAGCTTCGGAGGAGACGGTCTATCACCCATCTGGTCCATCTGGGCCAGCTTGTCGATCAAGGCTTGGAACGTGGTCGGCTTAAAGAACATCATGAATTGGGAAATGGTTGCATGAGGTTCCAGAGTGCCCATAAACATGCCCACCGCCGGCGCTTCTTCGATGCGCTGTTCGCATTTCGACCACAGATTCCGCCATCGTATTGCATATTGAACCCACGTCTCGCCTGGCTTTACCCTGGCGTTAATCAATGCTGTGATTAGGGTGCGCTCGCTAGCGCTTGCAAATCTTTGCGTGAATAATAGCTCAATTTCCGCAAATGTCTTGACAGAGTCGTTTGGAAGTTCAGAATACCATTCGAATGCCGTCTCTGACAAGCTGCCGACGAACTGGCGAAGGAGAAGTTTATCATCACCCCCAGTGTTGCCGCAAAGAGCCCTGAACTGAGCGACATGTTGGTGGGGATTGCCTGTCCCCTTGTACACATGGAATTTGGGGATCGTGTATCCCGGCGGGTACTTTATTTGATCATACCAGCCTGGATATGGTCGCCCAGTTTTAACGACTTGGCCGGCCGCTTCATTCGCCTGGTGAGCTCGTATTTGCTGAGCAATACAGTCATCCAGAGCGGCCTTGGAAATGGTTTCCCCTTTGGCTGTTGAAAGAGCTGGAGGAGGGTTCGATGTCTGCCCTCTGTCGTCTTCAATGATGATCGGAAGGTCTTCAGCTGGAGTTTCTGGTTGTAACATCATCCCGACCATGTCTTGGAAGAGAAGCGCCATTCGTTTTATATTGGCCGCTTGTTCTGCTGCTTCTCTGTCCTTCTTTTCGAGGACTCTGCGGAGGAAGTCAGCATCGGTTTCTTGTTCATGACGCTGTTCTGATGATGCCTCCGGGCTTTCTTTTGGCTCGGTGAGTGCGGCCATTTGCGTTAGCATTTCCTGAAGCTTCTGTTTCTGCTCCTGGGCTTTTGTCACAGATCGGGTGAGCGGTCGGTGACCCGTAGAAGCGCGGCTTTCCTCTTTTCCGGAAGCCATGTAAACAGTATGCACCATTATGCCCCCAGACTTGGGGCGTTTGGCCTCAGCGTCTTTGTG
The DNA here is from genome assembly GCA_030015575.1 of Agapanthus africanus. NCBI lineage: Eukaryota > Viridiplantae > Streptophyta > Magnoliopsida > Asparagales > Amaryllidaceae > Agapanthus > Agapanthus africanus. Next base: position 885,618,504 of record JASDDO010000024.1, on the reverse strand, counting down.
GTCTGCCATAGTCACAGAGGCTTCCTCTGGCCTCCTTCTCTTTTGAGCAGTTGACATTGAGGGGGCCATTGCAGCGGGCACCCAGGTAGTTGTCGTCCTTTGCGTTTTGACAGGACGGTTCTCTTCCTGTTGAACCTTCACCTTTTTCTGTCGGCAAGGGTAATCTTGATCAATCACCGACTCCTGGACCTGTCACCAGACTTTGTAGATTTTGGAGGATAGCCGCTGAGGAGGCTGTTTCGGCTTCGCCTTCGGTACATTCTCTACGGGTAGAGGAGATCTTTTCAGTACGGCGGTAGGAGAGTTCCTACGCACCTTGTTCAGCAATTCAAACATGTTCCCGGTTAGAACAGCAGTATTGACTTCCACCGTTGGGGCTAGTGGAGTTAGCCCAGAGGGAGAGTTGCCCCCAGCTTTTCTTACCCGGCGCCAGTGGCGACGTCGAGCGTGTCGAGCCGCGGTGATTGTTTCAGCTTGAGGGGTGACTTCATCATGCCCCATGTTCTGGTGAGGCGCTGCTAGTACCAGCCTCTTGAAGACCGACGTTCGTCGAGCAGCAGTGTCTAACCTGTCAAAGACAGACTTCTGGGCGGGGGAAGTAGCTTTGAGGACTTCGACTGGAGCGGGAGCCGGAGCAGTCAGTCTTATGAAGACTGACCCTTTGGCAGGAGAAGCCGCCTTGACGACTTCGGGAGCAGGGATGACTATCCTCTTCGGAATAACCTTTTCTGGAATTGCAGGCTTCATCATGGGCCCACATGAACTTTGGTCTAATCTGGCGAAGACTGTGGCGCCGGAACTGGACAACCCGTTGAGAGGGGTCGCAGTAGTGGTAAGTCGATTGAAGACAGACTTCTTGGGAGCTTCTTGTGATGGCATAGGAGCACTGAAGCTCGCTGGCAGGAGCATGGTACCGAAGAATAGTCCAGTGGTAGCCTGAGTCACCTGGTCCACCGGCATCGTGAACAGGGAGACCGCTTGAGGCCCGTAAGCTATGCTTCCAGATGAGGCGGAACGTGAGTTACAGTTGCAGCTGGAACACTTCGCGTAAGTAGACGCCATTGATGTTTCGTTTTCTGCGCCAAGCAAGAGACCAAATCTTAGTACCTCGAACCTAAGGGCAACCATATCAAACCGCGATTCGTTCGCGAAAACGACATATGAAGTGTTGAGTGGAAAGAGGAAAAGGTCCCACCGGGCGTGCCAGAATCTGTTCCCTGCCGAAAGACGCGACCGGGACGTTGGGACATCAGGCCTGAAATTCGAGGACAGATGTTAATTAGTGCCATCCGTCCACCTCTCCGAAGATGCCAAGTTGATTTATGGCACCATGTATCGAAGGTTTGAACGGATGCGACCCATGTAGCAGATTTTGTCAGATTCCCTCTCGTTTGAGGGGTTTTTGATTGTGGGGACGCTTTTCCCTGCAGGCATAAGCCCCTGCAGTTAATTATACTACCGCATCGCGGTAACAACTTTCTTCTTCTCCAGATGGTCACTTCGTGTCGTGGGTGTTTGTTTTGTTTGTGGTTGTTCGTGGATTATATACGGAGACTAATTTATGTTGTCGCCCGTAAGGCGTGGACTAGTCCAAATCCATATCTTCTTAGATTTGGGTTTGGGGGTTGGGTTTAAGGATACGTTAGCCTCATTTGAGACTAAGATCAACTTAAACGTTTGTTAAGGATATGTTAGTCTCATTTTAGACTAAGATCAACTTAACGGGATTGTTTAGATCCAACAAAAGAGCAATTAGACTCTATTGTTTAGTTTAGGGACATTGCGGTCGATTAGTTTAAGGACATTACAGTCCATTGTTAGTTTAAAGACATCACGGTCAAGGTTAAGGACATCATAGTCCGTGAGTTTAAAGACCTCACAGTCAATGTTAAGGACATCATAATCCGTGAGTTTAAAAACCTCACAGTCAAGGTTAAGAACATCATAGTCCGTGAGTTTAAAGACCTCATAGTCATGGTTAAGGACATCATAGTCCGTATGTGGTTGTCAGGACCCGTCACCTCTCTGAAGACGTTGAAGGATTACAACGATAAATATCAAAGGAGTGAAGAGATGTACCCTTGAACCAAAGTTGATTAGGGATCTGTAGTCCAATTTGGAACTAAGATCAATTAATTAGATTATGAGCTCATTGGCTCGGTTAAATCTGAATTGAGGACTTATGGCCAGTTTGGGCTAAGTCCAATTATATTAGAATTATTGGCTCTTTTTTGGACCATTAAACATTTGTCTGGGTTCAAGCTTACATTATTTAGCAATGCTAAACCAGAGTTTGAGGGCTATGATACATTTTTGTTTTTGACTGAGTATTAAACATTGTAGTTCTGAGTTTTACTCAACTTTGAGATTTAATCAAGAGGGGAGGTTTTTGCCTCTGGAAACTTAGCCAATTTGGTTAAGATTGGCTTTAAAATAGTGTTAAATACTAGAGAACAGCAGTGTTAAACACTGGAGACGAAATACTCAAAATAGTGTTAAACACTAGAAAGGAAGTGATCACGTGGGGACACGTGAGGGCACCCAGAGGTGGGGCCAGATCTCCTTTACCTTGTTGTCAGAACTGCAAATAAGTGTTAAACACTTTTAGTTTTCATAACCATCACGTGTGGGCACGTGATGGGTACTCATGCCCTGATTTATTAGAATGTTTATTAGGGGTCACGTGAGAATACGTGAGAGTGCCCAAAGCCAACATTACCTTTGCTTTTGTTTTCTTTATTTTGGAAGTCACGTGGGAGCACGTGAGGCATTGCCTCAGGGCTAATTCCTTCTTATTTTGGAGGATCTTTTCAGGGGTCACGTGGGGACACGTGACCTAGTTTATTCTTTCTTTTCTGATCACTGCGGATTGGGGTCACGTGTCATCACGTGACCAATGTTCTTTACGTGCATGGAGATCCTTCAAGTCTCTTTATTCTAAGAATTAAATTCTCTGTAGGGTTAAACCTTAATTTTGTTTTTAAAGGAATTAAATTCCTATGCATGTGGAAGAATTAAATTCTTATGTAGGGTTAAACCCTAGTTCTATCTTGGAGAAATTAAATTCCTATGAGTTTGGAAGAATTGAATTCTCAAGCAGGGTTGAACCCTAATTTTATCTTGGAGGAATTAAATTCCTATGAATTTGGGAGAATTAAATTCTCATATAGGGTTAAACCCTCATTTTATCTTGGAGGAATTAAATTACTGTGAATTTGGAAGAATTAAATTCTCATATAGGGTTAAACCCTTTTTTTTTATCTTTGGGAGAATTAAATTCTCTAGACTCAATTTCTCCTCTAAGTTTTGGATCTGCATGGCAGAATCTCCTCGATGAGAATTAAATTCTCAACTTGTGGGGAGATTTGCTTCTGCAAATTTTCAACCAGAGGAAGAACTAAGTTCTTTTGCAGAAGCGTTAAACTCTTAGATTGAGAATTAAATTCTCTTTTTCTGTTTTATGAAGCTCTGATCCCTTTCCCCTTTCTCGTCTAGGGTTTCTTTTCTTGAGAATTGAATTCTCTCCTTTCTTTTCTCTCTGCTATTTTCCTTCAGAAAATTTCAAGATCTCCAAAAATTCTTTTTCCTTCCTCTTCTTGGCTCCTATTTATAGGAGAAAGAAAAAAATCAATCTGTTTAGTAAATGTTTCATTGAAAGATTTTGGTTGTTTTTGTAACTAACATGATCTTTTAGATCACTCAGTGAATTTTATTCACCATTGGATTTTTAATCCAGAAGATATTCTGTTTGTTATTTTTGGTGAAATTTAGGGAGATCTTTCCTTGTATACAATCTTTTTACAAACTGGTGATTTTTAATCACCATTGGATTTTTAATCCAACGGTGCTCCACTTTACAGAGCATAATCCTTTTTGTTTGTTTGGAAAGATTTAAAGAAATATTTTTCCAGTTACGGTCTTTGATTTCTCTTAATTAGAATTTAATTCTATTAACTTATAAGGCTTTTAAAGCCCATCACGTGTTGGCACGTGATCCCAACGTTTGACCATTGAAATAGAATTTAATTCTATCAATTAAAGAGCTGGGGGACCTGTCACGTGTTGGCACGTGACCCTCTTTCATTCAGAATTCAATTCTGTCTCTTAACAGGGCTAAAGGACCATCATGTGTCAGCACGTGACCTTTGGTCACGTGTGAGCACGTGATGCCCTATTGAGGTCTTTCCTTAGCCATTTTGTTTACACTTTTGTTTGATTTAGAATTTAATTCTATAAAGTGGAGATCTTAGGAAACTATCACGTGTCAACACGTGACCCTTGGTCGCGTGTGAGCACGTGATATCTCATTGAGGTATTTCCTTAGCTGTTTTGTTACATTTTTGTTTGATTTAGAATTTTAATTCTATAAAGCGGAGATCATAGGAAACTATCACGTGTCAACACGTGACCCTTGGTCACGTGTGAGCACGTGATACCTCATTGAGGTATTTCCTGATTTTTATCAGGGAATACTTACATCAGGGGCAGAGCCCACCACTGTACCTGCGGGTGTGTTTATATATCCTAAAGTGTATACATGTTGATTTAGAATGTTATATTATTGATATACGCTTTCTTTTTGCAATTACTTATATAGTCAATATTTGATTATCTAATTATAGGCGGTGCGTCCACGTCTGGTGCAGGGGGCACTCCCGGTGCAGGGGCCACTCCCGTCACTTCCATACCCTCCGCTCAGTCTGTAGATTTGTATGAATAAATATAAAATATTTATTCATTTTACATATCCTTTAAATATTCATGTAATTTTATCGATATTTATTTTCTAGTTTGAGGGGATGCGTCCACGTCCGGGTCACCGGCTGTTCCTCACCGGAGGAACTATCGCCCCGCTCGTGCTGCTACCCAGACCCAGGCTCATGCTTCTATTGCCGGAGGTATATATCACACTTCAATTTTCATTAAACCTTGATTTTTTAATACCACTTTGTCTTAATATTTCTTATAGACGCTGGGCATCCCCATCCCGAGAGGGGGACTCGAGGCTCAAATCAACGCACAGGATGAGGCCCGACAGAGCCAGGGGGAGGCAGCATTCCCCCTCTTCTTTACCCCTGATTATCGCTATACCAGCGATTATGCCGAGAGGTTCGGCCGGTATATGGGGGATGAGAGCTGCCTCGTGAAGAAGTATCCACTTCACGTTGAGTGGGGCGACCAGCACCGGCGCTCATTCGCCCTCTTCTGGGATCATACTCGGGTATTAATATATATTTTCATTTGATTTATCCAATATATTTATTATTAACACTTGCAATTTAATAACATTGTTTTTTTTTCTGTTTGCAGTTGGATTACGATTTTCAGCCTGTATCCGACCCTGATCATCCTGAGAGGGTGCTCGATTTTCATGCTCTGTACTATGGACTGATGAAGAATATGCAATCGAAGGTCCGATACAATAGGAACGAGCTGAAGATCGACTGCTATTCTCTATGGATGGCAAACCCCAAGGCAGAGAGATCGGCCCTCCTATATACTCCGGCCTTTGCGAGAGTCAACGTTGATGCATGGTCTCTATTGTGCCAATATTTCGACTCTCAGCGCAAACATGTATGTATTTTAAATATAATTCATTGGTTAGTATATAATTTATTTTTTTGTGTTGCTTAATTAGAAAACTAAATCTGAATGTGTTGTGTAGAAACATGCGGATCAAAATAAAGAAAATAGGAAGTCGGCGAAGAGGGGTCGCCCCACTTATACAGGTGGCTCAAGGAATATTACTCGTGCCATGGAGGCATCGGTAAATTACAATAGATCTATTTTAATATAATGTGAACTTAAGAGTTATTTTATAATAAATATAAATTTTTGTCGAATTGCAGAGAGCTCAGGCCCTGGCGCAGGGTGGTACACCGAGTGTGCTGTCCGTGTATCTTGCCATCCACAGCACCTCGACAGATCCCGCCACGGGCGAGCTTCGATACCCCAACACCGCTACCCAGGAGTATTGCATAAGTATTAATTTTATTCAACCCCTATTTGAAATTTTTGTTTTGAAAAGTTCAAATTTAAATGATATACTTATATTTTACTGGTTAATGTGGGTGTAAGAGCGGGTGGTTGAGCAGGCCGAGGCATTGGTGATCGATTTTACTGGACAGAACGATCCGATGCTGCTGACCCCAGTCCTAGACGCCGCACACGGAGGGTACCACGGAGGTTGGGAGAGAGGCCGGGGACCGGGTCCTAGCAGGGCCCATATGAGGTTGGACTCCACTCCGACGGTTACTTCCTCTATCTCCCGTGAGCGACGTCTAGAGCAAGAACTTGACACCTTGAAGGCCACCGTCCAGGAGTTGAAGGAGATGATGGTATGTATACTACTTAATAGTAAAATATTATGTCGTACTATAGATAGCAACATATTCAATATTTGTACGTAACCTGAGCTTATTTGGTTGTAGACTTAGTTTTGATTAATCATACATACATAGAACTGTCTAATTAAAATAAACCACGGTTTTCCAAACTAGATATCCAAACGAGGCCTAAGTCCCTAAGTATTCATAGATTGGGGTTTCGCAATAACCTGATAATGATATGAATTCGACTAATACACATTTCTTACTCGTTTATTACACGCAAAACTGAACAGACGCGACAGGGTACTTCGGCTGAGGCTCCACATGCATCTCCTTCGGCTCCTACAGCTCCACAGCCCGCTCAGACTCTCGCAGCTGCGGCTCCGCAAGCCACTACCTCGGCTGCGGTTGTGCAGACCAGCTCCACAGCCCGCTCAGACTCCCGCACCGTCCGCATTGCTCGAGTTGTTGACTCAGAGTTTATCCGAGAAGCAGATGCGCTAAATTACGGCGATTATCAGAGGTGGAGCTGGACCGAGATAGGGTAGCTTTTTGATTTTTATATTTTAAACATGTATTTACTTATATAATACATATTGTATATATTTTGGACGATATTGGTGGTGTTCATATTGATTTAGATTGATATCGTATTCTGCTTATTGATTTCTTTTATATATTATGCGTGAGATGTTGATTATGAATATTGATGTATATATTCTGCTTGTTGATTACTTTCATGATGTTGTGCACATGGTGAGGAAAAAACAGGCAGCCATTTTTTTTAAAAATAACCTGATAATATGTCCCTACGGATTAATCCATAGGTACAAATGTTGCACCTACCGTTTAATCCGTAGGGTCCAACTTTGCCTCTACACATTTATCCGTAGGGACAATATATCAGGATACCTGATATTTTGACCCTATGGACTCAGTAACAGGGGTTAGGCTTGTCCCTACGGATTAATCCATAGGAGCTTAGTTTTACCCCTACAAATTTACCCGTAGGGACAGAATATCAGGATACCTGATATTTTGCCCCTACATATCTGTACCTACGCATTAAGCCGTAGGGGCATATATTTGTCCCTACGGATTTATCCGGAGGGGCAACTATTTTATTTTATAAATCGATAAATTAAATAAATATTTTGTCGTGATATCCGTAGGGATCAGTAGACCTACGCATTAAGCTGTAGGGGTAAATATTTCACCGTTGGGGCCTGTTTAAGGCTAAAACTTGCACCTGCGGCGTGTGCACCTACGGCGTATTTTTGTGCCCCTACGAATATAGTCATAGGGGCAGAGGTTTGCACCTACGGATTTATCCGTAGGGGCAACCCCTATTTATAGTAGTGATATTAAAGTAACGACTATACAAAATCTTATATTTATTTTTAGATTCCGATTGTGTTGATACGATATGGTGCTACCCACAAATATTTTCTGATATCAAAACTTTTATTTTGAAGTATGAAACAGGACAATTCTATTCAACAAAAATAATATATTATGATAACAAACATAACAAATACTAGATCTTCCATTTGCTTAGAGAATAAGAAAGAAAAAAATGGCCTAACTATGATTGTCTCATGCCCATAAATTTGCTTCATCATTGACACACACATGGTCTAGGTTGCTTACTAATATCACGTAGGTTACTAGGATCATATTACAGTATAGATAACAACGGTTGATGTTGGTGAGAAAACATATTTACCCTTTACAAGGAAAAAAACTCGAGCAAACTGTCACGTCCCGTTTTTCAGTAGACGGAAACGGTAACGTGGCTAGCCCACGGCATATTTATCCAAAGAAAGTCATTTCTTAAATAAATATACTAAGCGTATTGAAACAATAGCACACAATACAAGAATAAATGGAAACTGCAAAATTTTTCAACAAACATATTTAATTACATTCAACTTCCAATATTTACAAATACATGAGTTAATACTGTAAAGTAAATATAATAAGTAAAATGTCTAAACAAGTGGCATACATAAACTGAAAAAAATGAAGCTGAGCTAGCCCTGAATAGCGATCTGATTGTAGTCCTCTTCTGTAGCTTCCACTTCTTCTGTCTCGACCGTATCTGACGAACATTTCAAGAGAAGAAAAGTGGTTGGAATACTCGTCAGTGAACCAGCGTTCGGTAAGTCTCAAAGATAGGTAAGAGTAAAGAAAATGACAATTGTAGAATATTTATATGACGAGTAAAAGTATATGATCATGGGTAAATATGTTCTATATGCCTCTATATGGTCACTATGTTAATATTAAATTTCAAATGTGAATATTAACGCAGTCGTAGAAGTATTCACGAGTTCAAGAGTGGGGCTTCAGGAACAAGGAAACACGAGCCTATTTTATGTGTTAGTATCGGGGCTCTACGCTGTGGATAAATCAACCCGACTGATATTCGAGTAAAGTAAAAAAATGTTAATATGGGACTTTTGAAACTCCATTGGATTCACACAAGAAACTATCCCAAACACCCTGAATATGATATTATAACTGGTTAATATACTCAATTGATTTGATTGATTGATTAATATGTCTTGATCGAAACTATAGATTGTAAAAGGTGTAGAATGTAGTCGAGTGAGTCGAATAATATGCGAGTTATGATAATTGCAATCTTGATTCGAGTGAAGTTGTTTCGAATAGTTTGGGTTCGAGTTCATATTCGAGTTTAGATTCGAGTTAGGTTAGAGTTCGCGATTGTGTTCAAGTTCAAATTCAAGTTTAGATTCGAAATTGGATTCGAGGTCATATCTTTTTCATAGGAATTTTGTCATGCCCAGCTTCCCAGTAGACGGAAGCAGGTACGTGACGAAACCGCAACGTATTTATTTCGAGAAGGTCATTTCCCGGAATAAATTCGCTAAGCGTAAAATAAGTAATATAAAATGACAAGAAATAAACATGAGATTTAAACTTTAACAACTTTATTTATATTCAACTTGATTCATTTACAATACATGAGTTCAATTGAAAGAAAATACAAGAATGGAAATGCCTAAACAGGTGGCATACATAAACTGAGTAAAACATAACTAGCCTAGCCCTGCGTCGCAATCTGATCGTGCTATTCCTCGGTAGTGTCCACCTCCTCAGTCTCCACGATATATGACGAACATTCCAAGAAAACAAAGAAAGGTGGAATGCCCGTCAGTGAACTTTCACTCGGTAAGTTCCCAATAAATGAAGTGAAGTATAAAGTGTAATGATAAAGAAAAATGTATATCATTAACAATTGATTATGAAGTACGGTATGTCGACATATCGTTTAGTGTAAACTTGGCAAGTTTTTTTTAGCATGCAGTTCTATATATCATGGTAACTATCATAAGCAGAGGATAACATGGCCGTGTAGTGTAGGTATAGTGAATATGTAGTGAATGTAAGTGTCTTAACAGGTCTCTACTTGGGTATACTATTTTAACGTAAGTTCAAGGGTGAATTTCAACCAATCTCAAGAGTGTTCTCGAACCCAACAGGCTGTAATTCAGGAACAAGGAAACACGAGCCCTCGTGATAGCTTACTTGTGTTAGTAGACATGGATTCATGATCTAGTGAGACTCCTGAGATTTCGTTGGATTTACACATGAACTACCCCAACACCCCGTGTATTCTACATTATATTTAAAATTACCGGTCTTGCTTGAATCCATGAATATATCAAGTTTTCAAGATTGAGTTCATGTCAAAATCATGTATTCATGTTAAGTATTCATGTATTCATGTCAAGTTGTATTCATGGTTTGAGTCAAGTCAGTTTAAATAGCAACTATTGTATTTTGCTATTCATGTTAGGTTCATGTCTAATTATAAATAGGGTTTTGTTAAGTCAAGTATACATATTTGATATTGATGGTTTGAATTCGAGTGTTCATGTTCAAGTATTCATGTTTGATTTTAGATTCAGGTTTGAATTGGACTCAGACTTGAGTTTGGATTCAGATTTGAGTTAGACTCAGATTGAGTTAGACACTTGTAAACTGATTTAAATCTTGAATTAGGTTCGGGATTCATCGGAAACTGCTGCACATGGACAGCAGGATTTGTGTCTTTTTCCAAGGCAATTACCATTGATAACTCCGTTAAGTTTTCTATCTTAAATAGGAAAGCACTCACTTTCTCCGGCTCCCTGGGGCTCAAGAGAATTGATCCCGCTTAAACCTATATTTACTAAAATACTTAAAATATTGTTTTTATATGACTCGAGAGGGTTTTATGAAAAATATTTTAATATGGTTTCAAAATAAATATCAAGGGGTTATTTATATTATTAGGGTTTTCATGGGCATGAGTTTGAAGGATTTGAGGTATTTTAGTGATAAACAACTAACTTTGGAAGTTCATGGTATTTTATAGAAAGGAGTTGTCTTTTGGTATCTTGATAGTATTTTATTGAAACTTGGTCTTCTTTCATTTTTAGAAAAAAATATAAGTTTATTATATTTTGAAACTATGGATTTGAAATTTTTATATAATTACTAAAAATTAAATTTCTTTCTTTATTTAGAAAAATCGTTTTTCTTAAAAACCGTATTTAAAACCTTTCGAGTCCGAATGCTCCGTGAGAAGGTCTGCATCTTGCTCTACTAGCCCAAAGATGTATGATAATCCGCACCATCCAATAGCGGTCTTCTAATAAGGGTTGTAGAGGCGTATTTGCAAGGAATTTAAAATACTGTTTTAAAAGAAAACCGTTTTTAAAGTGAGTGGTATTTTAATATAATATTTTCCTCGAATCAAAAATTCCTACAAAAGAGGTATCGTGGTATAGAACCAAGTGTGTACGTAAGGGGTAGGTCGTTACCCCATGAAGTTTTCTTAAATGTATGTTTAAGCAAAACTAAAAGAGATGATATTAAAGTTCATGGTATTTAAATGAAAAGGTTAAATTAAAGTTATTTTACATGATCTTCTTGGTTTAAAATTTATTCTAAATATTAGTATTATGATTACAAGTATTGTGTAAGAATTTGGATGAACAATATATAAGAAAAAAGGGAGTATCTAGGCTTTAGAAAATAGATAACGATATTAACTCCATTTATACCGATTTTGATTAAAAAGAATTTCAAAAAAGAGAAAGGTGGTTTGGGATGGACTCACCGTTTTATTATGCTAAGAAGAGTGGAGGAAGAGTAGGAAAGCTTTGAGGTTTTGTGGGAGCTTCGGATGTTGCTTCGATCTTCGCCGGAAGTTAATCGCATGCTAACTCCTCTTTACTCTACTTGTACTTAGAAAATTTTTGAGAGTTTTTACTAGAATTGTCATAATGGTGAAGGACTAGGGCATGGGGTAGTATTTATAGTGAAGAATTAGGGTTTTGGAATTGAAAATGTGGATTAAAAAGCATTAAAATATGGTTTAATTGTGAAATGAAGGGTCTCTATTTGATTGCAGGGAAATTAACCAGTGCAGAGGAGTTAAGGGTAGCTGAAGGGGTTAGTGTGTAAAGCTCAGGGACATTTGGTCACCTTTGAACCGTCGGCGCCGGCCCAGAAGCAAGTTCCACCGGTCATTTGTTAGGTTTGGGTCTTTGGATTGGTGCCACGTGTACTTCTCAGTGTTTACTCCATTTTCCACATGTTTGTTTTTTTTGACTTTTCATTTTCTTGTGTATTGCACGTGCAATCTTTTGAGCTTCCAAAAAGTTAAAAAGAAAATTCAGAAAAAATATTGTGGCTGATGGGAATCGAACACAGGGGCTACGTCACAGCAGTGTAAGAGTTTTACCAGTGAGCTACAAGTTATTTCTTGCTTTTATTTAGCAAAATTAACTTATAACTCAAACTCAGGCTGCTATACTCTCTTCTATATATTAAAAAGAAAAAAATTTATAGAGTGATTTCAAAGTCGTTACATTCTACCCCCTTCTAAAAATTTCGTCCTCGAAATTTATACAAGGAAGTTGTAACAGATTCAAGAAAATTTTGATTAAAACAGTGGTGAAGGAACTGCTAATATCGTACCGAAAGTGCATGAAAAATGTTTCAAAAAATGAAAGGATGCAAGAATTTGAAATGGCTGAAAAAAATGGGAGAGGATTTACCAGTGTTATCTTGACCTATAACTTCGGCTTCTAATGCCGCTAAAATTAAAGCTTGACGTCTCTGCACATTTCTCTGTGCTTGCTGATACATCGATGGCTGACGATGTAAAGGTGGTCCATGTGGAGGTGGTGCAGGAAGAGCTAACTGAGTAGGTGGAGCTTGGATAGCTGGTCTAGCTGCAGAGGCTGGGCCAGTTTGGTTGTGTGGGCAAGTTCCTATAGTATGTAAGGATAATCCACATTTCAGAAAAAGACCATTCACTCGACGACAATTCTTGACTTAGTATCCAGTCCTCTTACAATAGATACAGAAGTTTGGTTCAGTCTCGAAAAATGATCCTCCTGGCCTCATAGCTGGCGCTGGAAGAGTTGGCCTAGAAGAGGCTCCTCCAGTAATCTGATTGGCGGGACGTTTCATACCGACCAACTGTGGCCTTCTCTTCTTCTTAATGATAGCTTCATAGCGACGGGCTGACTTCAAACCGCTTCATGTGTTAGGTATTCCCCTGTTGCTAGAGCGGCTTGGATCTCAGGGTCTAATCCTTGCTGGAAGTGCCTGGCTCTGATTTCTGCAGTAGGAATCAGATGGGCGGCGAATCTGCCGAGCATGGTGAATTCGATATCGTACTCGTCCACCGACTTATCCCATATAGATCCTTGTTGCAGATGAATGAACTTCTGTTCATTCTCGAAGTGTGCGGTTTCCGGAAAGTACTTGGCGTCAAAGAGATCACGAAAATTCTTCCACTCGATTGGCTGCTCAAGATGGTTCTCCTCGGCCTTCCACCAGACTCTGGCATTGTCGGTAAGCTGGAGTTTAGTTATTCTGACCCAAGCCACTTCTAGAACTTGGGCTGCGGCTAGGTCATCTTCTATACTCTGAGCCCATTTCTCGGTCTCAAGCGGTTTCTTTTTCCCTGAGAAGTTCTTCGGGGGTAACGCTCGAAATTGTTTCACTCTCGGTGCTTCTGCTTCAGAGCGGATAAAACTCTGTTGAAAGAGGGCAGTCTGCTCTTGCAAAATCATGCTTTGAGCCCACTGACCCTCAAGTAGGCTTTTGATAGCCTCTAAAAGTATCGTCTGTTCTGTGAGTGGAGCGTGTCGAGACCCGGTTCTTACTCCCGGAACAAAGTGCCACACGGAAAAAAGTGCCACGGAAATTGTCATGCCAAAGGGGCGGGGGCCACCTTTTGAATCCGTGGGGGCCACCGCTTGAGTCCGTGGGAACCATTGTAGAACAATGGGGAATTTTCGAAACACATTCCGAAAGAGGACCAAACTGCATTATAAATGTAATGATAGTACCATCAATTACAGAGGCGCCTTTTAAGTGAATCGGCGCTACAGGAGCTTGTGAATTCCGTAGTTAAACGTGCTCGGGCCAGGGAAGTCTTGGGATGGGTGATCTCCTGGGAAGTGACCCCTGGTCGGGTCTGGTTCGCTCTAAAGGACAAAATCGTGCGGTTTCGACCAGAGCGGACAATACCATCTGTACTGGGACGTGGAGCGTTACATTTATGGTGGCCCATGCAGGTCCCTAAGTAGTAGGTCTGTTGTCACGCCCCGCTTCCCAGTGTACGGAGACAGTGACATGGCAGGCCCGCAACGTATTTACTTAGAAATAAATACGTTAAGCGTAATTAAGCAATATATGTAAAAATGTATAAGAATGACAAGAGATATAAAATAAACAGTAACTTTTATTAACATTCATCTTTATAATACAACTGCTTTAAAAAGAAAAATACAATGATATAAGCAATTCCTAAACAGTGGCATATGAACTGAAAGTAAGTACAAGAAGTTAGAAGCCCTGCTAGGAAGTGAGCCGGTCCACGTCCTCCTGATTAGGCTCTATCTCGAGAGAGTCCTGTCCTCCTGACGAACATTCCAAAGAAAGATATAGACATAAATGTTGTCGGCAAACTAGCGCTCGGTAAATCCCAAAAGAAGGAAAGGAACAAGTAATGTGGAAAAGGAATTGGTAAGTCATATAGGTATATACTTATTATCTTAACGTAGTTGTTTGTAGCTTGGTACAGAAGATATCAGTGTATACGAGAGGGGTCTAACTTGCCCCATGGACTATGGTAACATGTAGTACAAGGACCTGTCAAAACCCACGAGACAACGACATGATAGTTCATGTAGGTGTCTTTTAAGTGACCATCTCGTGCCACTTTTAATACATTCTGTACCAATCTACCCCGTTAACCCCATGTAATGTTTTGTATAGATTATAATTATTAGACTTGCCGAGATCATGGATACAAGTTGTTCAAGTGTTCAGGTTCAGGATGTAATCTTGTAGTCATGTCAAGTTATAGCCATGGTTTGGTAAAGTCAAGTCATGTACGTTGATATTGTTGTTTGATTCAGGTTCAGGTCCAAGTATTCATGTTTGAATTTGGATTCATGTTTGAATTGAATTCTGATTTGAGTTTGAAGTCAAGTTTGATTTAGACTCAGACTTGAGTCAGACACTTATAACCGATTTAGATCCTGAATTAGGTTCGGGAGTTATCGGTAACTGCTGCACATGGACGGCAGGATTTATGTCTTTTTCCAAGACAATTACCATTGATAACATCGTTAAGTTTTCTACCTTAAATAAGCAAGCACTCACTTTCTCAAGCTGCCGGGGACTCAAGAGAATTGATCCCGCTTAAACCTATATTTACTAAAGTCCTTAATTGTTGTTTTATAAAACTTGAGGGGTTTTTATGAAAAATATTTTTAATATAATTTCAAAATAAGCTCGAGAATTTATTTATATTCTTTAGGATTTCCATGAATGTGAATTTTAAGGATTTGAGGTATTTTAGTGATAATAGCTTAGTTTGGAAAGTTCATGGTATTTTATTGTAAAACTTGTCTTTTGTTGATATCTTGATGGTATTTTGGTGGAACTTGAAATTATTTAATTATAAAAAATATAAAGTTATTATATTTTGAAAATATATGGATAATTATTAAAAATTAATTTTTTTTATTAAGTAGAAAAATTACATTTTTCTTAAAAAACCGTATTAAAAACCTTTCGAGACCGAATGCTCCGTGAGGAGGTCTGCATCTCGCTCTACAAGCCTAAGAATATGCGATAATCCGCATCATCCAATAGTGGGTCCCCTAAAAAAGGTTGTAGAGTCTTATTTAGAAAGAAATTGAAAATACAATTTTAAAGAAAACCGTTTTTTTATAGTAAATGGTATTTTAATGAAATCTTGTATTCGTAACAAAAATATGTTCAAAGGGTAACATGCTATGGAAATCATGTGTATATGTGAGGGGTAGATCGTTACCCCGTGAAGTTTTCTAAAGGTATGTTTTAAGCAAAGCAATATAAGATGACATATATAAAGTTCATGGTATTTTAATGTAAAAGTTAAGTTAAAACTATATTACATGACATTTTTTAGTGAAAGTTGGTTCTAAACCTTAGTTTTATAATTACAAACTTTGTGTAAGGATATGGATGTTAAATATTTAAGAAAAATTGGATTTTATATGGTATAGAAGAAGATATCGGTATTAATTCCACTTCCGACATATGTTTTGAAAAAGAAATTTTGGAGAAGAAGAATGATGATTGGAAGGGACTTACAAGATATTTTGGTTAAGATAAGGTAGAAGAAGAGGGGGTTGTCGTTGTGGCGTCCCGGGGTCGCCGGAATTTGCTTCGATTCTCGTCGGAACTTGATCGTTTGCTAACTCTTCTTCTACTCCACCTGTACTTAGAAAATTTTGAGAATTTTAGCTATAATATTCAGAATGAGGAAAGGCTAAAGCATGGGGTAGTATTTATAGTATGGAATTAGGATTTTGGAATTAAAAGGGTGAATTAAAATGCATTAAAAATGTGATAAATAGGGAATTGAGGGGTCTCTGTTTGATTGCAGTGCAGGTGAGTTAGGGGTAGACCAAGAGTCGAGTGTGCAAAGCCTGGACCTCATTAGGCTCGGAAGGACCGTCGGTGCCGGCCATTGTTAATGATATATGCCCTAGAGACCATTATTGTATCTTACCAGATTGTATATTACATTTTGGAAGCTTGAGATATTCACAGTTATAATAACAGTCTTGCTCAAAATGGTAGTATGCTACTTAGTTTGATTCTAGCTCAATATATGCATGTATTTCTTTAACATATCACTTATACATATTGGAAGAGCCCTTAGGATCTTTGCTTGACTACCAGCGTTGTGATGACAGTCACACTAGTAGGGGCTGGGTAGTCTATAAGCACATCCTTATACAGCTCTCTAGTCGTAGGATTATCAAGATGGGGCATCGATATTCCAGAGTAGACTAGTGTATACGCTTCTCATCCCAGCAGGGGAGATGATCTGTCTCACGGCCATTGGTACGTCATACCGGAGATAGTATACAGGTGCTCATTGGGTTATAAGTTACACTGGACGGACTTATTGGGAACTACTGGTTGGTATTATACCTATCGTCACATAGAAGTTCCCGGATGGCATGAGTACATGTTAGTCTATTGACTTGATATCATTATTCATCCAAAGTGTGTTCCCATTGCACTTCGATTACTGCCCTACCATGGCTCAAAAGAGTCGTGCAAACAGATAGTAGTTGGGTGCAGCCCTGAAGCACTTAGAGGTAGTAACGGTTAGATAGGATTCATCTCTCTCGGTATTGGGGGTTGATATCGCGCTGTATTTGGAAAGCCATTACACAAAGTCCCTGGCCAGAGCAAGCGAGATTTACTGATAGTTACTCCAGTAGTTTCTCATGGTGTATTGAGTTCTACCCCAGCACGACTTATTGCACTGTTAGGGGTCTGACGTTTACCATACCCCTAGGCCCGATATGCGAGTATCTTAGACGAACAGACCAGACTGTATGGAGATTTTCAAAAATAGGCTTAGTAGGAGTTCAGATGAGTTTGCTCATCGGCCTTCTTATCGACAGATACCTGGGTAGCCGTTATGTGCAGCTAGTACCGCTGACGGAGTTATGGTTAAACCCAATGTCAGCGTACTGTCGAGTCTTTAGAGTCCCATACAGAGGGTTTCTCTGCTTCGGACAAAACGATGTAGAGGCCGTATGGTTTTATAGCAGGGTTCCGATCACATACGTGTACTGACTACATTGATGTCGTTCGGACGGATAATATTAGCAGGCTTTCGTTTAAGCTAGATTCTAGTATTATATTATTGGATTATTATTATCTCATCATATTCGTATTTTTCGGAATACGAATTTGGGTATGTATATACGGTGAGGGCACTCTTGTAATTTCATAAGAGATGCTTCTAGAAGGGGACACCTCATTATTTGGTTTATCTATTTTTTTGAAATAGAATAATGAGATGGAAATTTGAGACATCCATGACATGGGGTGAAACATGGCTCTTTGTATTTGTTTATTAGTTTGGACTCACTATTCAAGCATGGTTGATATTTTCTATTGGAAAATATTGCATGCTTGAATGAGTGAAGTGAGAGAGCCATTCTTCACTTGCCATAACATTTGCTCGTTTGCTCATTCTTTTTCTCTCTTCATTTTCTCCTCCTTCTTCCTCAAAGACCCTAACCCTCATACGAGTTGTGAACCCTAGGGTCTCATGAAATAATACTCTATTAGATATTCTACATCTTCTAGGCTACCTAACTTAGGAAACTATGTATCCTAGTTATCTCGGTTTAGAGGTTGGAGCTTGAAATATAGACTCTCGGGTGGATCATCTTCGACACGAGGAGGCCGACATTTCAAGCGTGATCCAATCTTCGAGGAGCTAAAGAAGAGGAGGAGAAAGGCCAAGACCCGAAGGACTTGTTAACAAGAAGGTATAAAATCCTAACCGAGTAGTTAGAACTTCCTAGTAGGTTTAGCTAGTTAAATTTTCTGTTAAGATCTTGGAGTTAAAGTCAGTGTTGCGAAGTAAGAAAATCGTTTTTTATAAATTCCGCCTCCCCGCGAACCTGCGGGGTGCGCGACATCGACTTACAGTAGTATCGGAGCCTACTAAACATCAACCAGCTAGTTAGCAAGTAGTCGGAAATTCGATTGACGAAATATTTGCTCGAAATCAAAATCCAAGACTTGCCTTGCTGTAGTTTTTCAAAACTGCTTAGAAAATTATTTCTGTGGCTTTAAAAATACGTGCAGGCATTCTAGTGAACGAGAAATTTTTTTGAGACTTTGATTCATCAACTTAACCGCGGAACCGCGGCCAAACAAGTCTTTTGGCCGCGGAACCGCCGAAGAGTTAAAGCTTCATTGCTCACAATTTTTTCTGGGATTCAGGTGTTTGGAATTATGGTTTTTAGCATATGTGAATTCTGCCCAGATTTGTTTGTATACTGGATTGTGCATAGGGGTAGACATGGATTTGTTTATCGATCGAAATTCTAAAGGTTCTTGGTTAATTATGATTATGTGTTTGTATATATGATGCTATTCTGCTAATCGCTATACGTCGATTAGTAGGGGTTGCACATATCTGTATTGTGATGGTTTGTATATATAAAATATTGGATCGTTGTGGATGAATAGCCGGGGAATGTAAGAAGAGTGTTTTCTTTTCTTTTATTCATGTAAATTTGTAATTGATATAATGTTCTTTTGTGGGGCACATCTGGGTTGAGGTTATAACCACCGTTGTATTATTTCATTTACTTTTTCTTACACCTAGGATAGACCCAAGGTGGGATGCACAAACTACTGGGTTCTTGAAGTGCCGAGTGACCTACTCATTTTATTGAGGGAGGTTGCTTCACTTCGGAAATTTGGCGGGTAGTTTGCCGCACCCGTAAGGGTTTAGGGTAGGGTTTGGATATTCATCACGACCGTGAAATCCGTCTTTCGTTCTAGGTTAAAACGAAACACGGAATTCCTAGTATATCCAATATATTTATCTGTGATCTGGAATGCCTATTATTGCGTGAGACGAATGGCTATATATATGTTATATATAATAAATTGCTTATGTTTTGCACCCGCTATAATCCATCCCCCGTTCTGCCGTTAGCTAAGTAACCTAACGGTGCATGGCAGGGTCTCGTGGAGAATGCTGATGGCGTAAGCGTACATTCTCCTTTCGTTTCTTTTCTGCAATGATAGGGTTAGATGATGGGACCGCATTAACATTGATTAATTCAAGAAAAACAAACCAAAGTTTAAATTATTGGAACAATTTCAAAACCACTCGGTTTTCTTGAAAAACAACTTTTAAATGCGAAGCCTAAACCGCTCATTTTAAGAAAAGCTATCTGGTTTCTTAGACCATATCAAGTTCATTACGTTCACTGTTTCGCCAAAACCAGCCGTAGCCCTCCGTCATTTCAGATGGGTATTCAGTAGTTTTCAAGTTATGTATTTTAACCTTCGCCAATGCATAGTAATTGGTAACTGCCGGGTATTCATCTGTAGTATAGATAGATGTGTTGATTTGGGACAGTCGTACAACTATTTTGGCCTTCGTCAAGGGTTTGTACGGATGGGTTCAAATTAATCTGGACAATGACAGGTAGAACTTGACTTGCGACTTATGATATGTTGGCCTTCGTCAAGATCATAACAGCTTAGGGGAAAAATCCACATCGGGAGTTTCTAAGGAAAATGAAACTTGTTAGTGTTGCTTACCATTTAGAGTGTGATGATTTTGGTAGGATTCCTTCAAAGTTGTCACACGATGATATTTGGATCCCAATCCTACTGTGAGTATCTGCTACTCTTCGGGAGATTTTTCACTAAAATAATCAATGCTATAAACCAAGTAGGTGCCTAGAATGGTGTTAGCAGGGCTACGCCTCCAAGGAAAAGAGGTTATATAATTAAGGAATTTCGCGAAAGCGTTGGAAAACCTCCTTCTAAGTACCAACACCAGCCTGGACGAAAGGTTAAGCAAGAATTGTAGGATGAGATTAATCCTGACTAATTCTTCTTTTATGGTTTGAGAAAAGATTCGAGGAACAGTGGGAGCCATACTGTTTAGATAAACTAATAACCAAACTAAACTTGTAAGAGCATCATACTGAGTGTTTCTTCTCTTTCTCTCCCAATGGCAGCGACCAAAATGACCGGGCTTAAGTTACTGCTAGATAATAATAAATTGACTGGGCCAAAATATTATAATTGGCTAAGGAATATCCAGATGGCCATTACCTACGACAAGCTGGACTACCTCCTTACTACCAAAGCCCCCGCCGTCCCAGGTCCAGATTCCACCGTCACGGATGTAGACATCCGTAAGATATAGGAAAAAGACAGTGCGAGAGCCAAGCCTCATGTTGGCCTCAATGGATTATGAACACCAGAGGCAGCACGAGAAGATGGACTTAGCTTCCATCTTCCTCCATACCAAAGATTTATATAAAGAGTAATCTCTTATCGCAAGATATGAGATCTCGAAGAAATTGTTTCAGGCGAGATTAAATGTCGGGTCATCTGTAGGGGACCACGTCCTTACGATAATTAGCTATGTTAAAAATCTCGCGGACCTTAGGACTACGTTGGAGAACGAGTTATATACTGACTTGATTCTACAGTCCCTCCTCTCTACTTACGCCTAGTTTATCTTGAATTTCAACATTCAAGCGAAGGAAGTTTCACTTCCAGAACTCCTCAACATGTTGAGGAGCGCTGAGGGCACCCTGCAGAAATCCAGGGAGACACCCGCTCTGGTTATTGGGGAATTTTCCTCTTCTAGATTTAAGGCGAAAGCCAAGAGAGAGAAGAAGAAGGCCTCCACCAAGCCGATAGACGGTGTCAGTAAGGTAGAGGGAAAGGGCAGGAAAAAGGTTTCGGCGCTAATAGTAGGGAAGGAGGTATGTTTCTATTGTCACGAGAAAAGACATTGGCAGAAGGACTGCAGGGCTTGGAAAGACAGAAACCAGTATTCGAAGCACGTTGTGGTTTCGTCTTCAGGTGTGTTTATGATTGAAAACTGTCTGTCAATTAACTCTTCTTCCTGGGTACTAGATACTGGATCAGGATCTCATATCTGTAATTCATTACAGGATCTGAGAAACCGTAGAGTTATCAAGGCAGGTAATACGACTTTCAGGGTTTCTAACGGAATGAGCGTGGACGCTGTATCCGTAAGGAATATCACCTAAGATTGACAAATGGGCAGATTTTGATTTTGCGTAACCGTTTGTGTGTTATTAGTCTGGCTGGTAATATCATTTCTGTATCTTTACTTTCTAAAGAAGATTATGATTTTACATTTGTAAGTGATGTGGTCCACATCCTTCTTAATCAAAATTTGATTGGGTCAGGTACATTAGATAACGGTATATACGTATTAAATCAAGCTCAGGTTTTTAACTTCCAGAACACACTTAAAAGAAAATCTCCTGAATTAAATCAGGCTTTCTTATGGCATTGTAGACTGAGTCACATCAATGAAACACGGTTGACGAAGTTACATAAAGATGGATATTTGGATCCGTTTGAATATCAGTCCTATGCAACTTGTCAATCATGTCTCAAAGGAAAGATGATAAAGACTCCGTTCACTGGACACGGAGAAAGAGCCACTGAGCTCTTGGGACTCATACACAACGACGTGTGTGGTCCAATATCTACACATGCAAGAAGTGGTTATTCCCATTTCATTACTTTTACGGATGATTTCTCAAGGTATGGACATGTATTCTTGATGAAATATAAATCCGAGGCCTTTGAGAAATTCCAGGAATACAAGAATGATGTAAAAAAAACAAACATGCAAAAGTATCAAGACACTTAGATCTGATCGAGATGGTGAATACTTAAGTGCCCAGTTCCTTGATTACTTAAAAGGGAATGGAATTCTCTCTCAGCTTACTCCTTTATACACACCTCAACACAACAGTGTATCAGAAAGACGGAACCGAACCTTATTGGATATGGTGCATTCCATGATGAGTAACGATGAGTTACCGCGATCCTTCTGGGGTTATGCGTTAGAATCAGCTGTGTATCTTTTGAACAAGGTTCCTACTAAGTCGGTACCTACCATACCATATCAGATGTGGAGTGGGAAGAAACCCTATCTTAAGTATCTTAAGATATGGGGATGTCTAGCTTTTGTAAAAAAGCAGCATGCAGACAAGCTCGAGGCACGCTCAGTACGGTGTAAGTTTGTGGGATACCCAAAGAACACCAGGGGGTATCTTTTCTATTACGCGGAGGGACAAAAAGTCTTTGTTTCTCGGCATGCCCACTTTTTGGAAACCCTATTTCTTGAAAAAGAAATAAATGGAAACGCAATAGAACTGGAAGAAATACTAGAAGCACAAGCTATTACTGAAAGCATGGTGGAAACAGAAGTTTCGAAAGAACCGAACATCCCTGCGCCACTCAACAGGACTAGTTGGCTGTCTCATCCGTCCGAAAGATACTACGGTTTTCTCATAGACAGGGATAGAGAGGATTGAATCATCGACGATGATGAGCCAACCATTCAGAGCATAGACTCAGTAAAATGGCTGGATGCAATGCGGACCGAAATGGAGTCCATGTACACCAACAAAGTATGGACTTTGGACATTACTCCAGAAGGGGTAAAATCCGTAGGCTGCAAATGGATCTTCAAAAAGCAGATTGGTGTAGATAGACAGGTTGAAATCTATAAGGCTAGACTTGTTTCAAAAAATTTTCGTCAAAGACCTGGTTTGGATTATGATGAAATTTTTTCTCCAGTAGCTATGTTCAAATCCATTCAGACCCTTCTTACCATTGCTGCTTTCCATGATTATGAAATTTGACAGATGGACGTAAAAACCACTTTTCTGAATGGAAATTTGGAAGAGTGTGTCTATATGGATCAGCCGGAGGGTTTCATAGAGAGTGGGAGTAGCGGAAGAGTGTGCAAGTTATTTAAATCTATTTATAGATTAAAGCAGGCATCATGGAGTTTGAGCATCTATTTTGATGAGACGGTCAAGAAATTCGACTTTATCAAAAATCCAGATGAACCATGCTTCTATAGTAAAATTGTAGCGAGAACTGTGGTATTTCTTGTCTTGTACGTGGATGACATTTTTCTGATAGGAAATGACATTCCTATGCTACAATCAGTCAAAGGATTCTTGTCACAAAGGTCTCCATGAAGTACCTGAGTGATACCTCTTACATTTGGGGATCCAGATCTATCATGATAGATCTAAACGGATGTTGGGACTTTCACAGTCAAGCTACATCAACACCATACTGAAGGGATTCAATATGGAAGATTCAAAGCGCGGTAATTGTTTACTGCCGAAAGCCGGGAAAGACAGACGTCTTGCCTGAATTTGGGGGCAGATGCTATTTGGGTTAATCCGTCTACCTTTCCGAAGATACCAAGTTAATTTATGGCACCATGTATCGAAGCTTTAAACAGACGCGACCATTGTAGCAGACTTTTTCAGATTCCCCCTCGTTGTGAGGGTTTTTTGATTGTGGCGACGCTCTTCCCTGCAGGCGCAAGCCCATGCAGTTAATTACGTTACCGCGTAGCGATAACCACTTTCTCCCACTCCAGATATTCACTTCGTGTTGTGTGTGTTTATTTTATTTTTGGTTGCCTGTGGATTGTATACGGAGACTAATTTGTGTTGTCGCCCGTAGGGCAGGGAATTAGTCCAAATCCGTATTTTCTTAGATTTGGGTTTGGTTTGATTTAAGGATCGTTAAGCTCGTTTGAGATCAAGATCAACTTAAAAATTTGTTAAGGATACGTTAGTCTAAGTTTTAAACTAAGATCTACTTAACAGGGGTTCAGGATCATTTTTGATCCAACGAAAGAGCATTTGGGCTCTATCGTTTTAGTTTATGGACATTACAGTCTATTGGGTTTAAGGACATCATAGTCCATGGAGTTTAGTTTAGGGACGTTGCGGTCCATTGGGTTTAAGGACATCATAGTCCATGGATTTTAGTTTAGGGATGTTGCGGTCAATTGGGTTTAAGGACATCATAATCCTTGGAGTTTAGTTTAGGGACGTTGCGGTCCATTGGTTTAAGGATATCATAGTCCATGTTTAAGGACATCATAGTCCATGGAGTTTAGTTTAGGGACGTTGCGGTCTATTGGGTTTAAGGACACCATAGTCTATGGAGTTTAGTTTAGGGACGTTGCGGTCTATTGGGTTTAAGGACATCATAGTCCATGGAGTTTAGTTAAGGGACATTGCGGTCCATTGGTTTAAGGACATCAGAGTCCATGTTTAAGGACATCATAGTCCATAGTGTTAAGTTTAGAGACGTTGCGGTCCATTGGGTTTAAGAACATCATAGTCCATGGAGTTTCGTTTAGGGACGTTGCGGTCCATTGGGTTTAAGGACATCATAGTCCATGGAGTTTAGTTTAGGGACGTTGCAGTTCATTGGATTTAAGGACATCATAGTCCATGGAGTTTAGTTTAGGGAAATTGCGGTCCATTGGGTTTAAGGACATCATAGTCCATGGAGTTTTGGCTCATCAATTTGAGGGTGCGCCAAGAGTTATTGGTTATTGGGACCCGCCACCTCCCTGAAGATGTTGAAGAATTACAACGACATGTATTAGAGGTGTGGAGAGATGTACCCTTGAACCAATGTCCTGACTGAGGGGGGATAGGATGAACATCATTTTAGACGCCATCTGTTAGAAGCTCATTAGCTATCTTTGGGACTGAAATTGGTTTGGGGGACCTTAAGTGTGACGGGCTCAATTGATTGGCCTCTGGAGATATGGTCTAAGGTTGGCTAATGTTGGTCTCTCATAGTGTTAACTCTAGTATATGCTCAGCGCTCACGTGCTCCCACGTGTGGCCTTGAATCAGTGTTAAACACTGATATTTGAGGCGCTCACATTTGGCACGCGAGGCGCTTGAAAGTTGGCGCTGCTTCTTTGGCTTTATTCCCTTGTTCTTTTTATAAATGCTAAGCCCTATTGGGGATCACGTGATCTTACGTGAGGCGCCCCCAAAATGGGAACTATCTTGGGTTTATTCCTTTTTTCCTTTCGAAAGTGGTAAGCATTTTTAGGGGGGTCACGTGGGATCACGTGAGGCACCCCAAAAATGATAACTGTCTTTGGTTTTATACCCTTTTCCTTTTGAAAGTGCTAAGCACTTTTTAGGGGGGTCACGTGGGGACACGTGACCTGATCTCAGTTGTTCTCTTTCATTCATCAAGGGTGCTCACATGGGAGCACGTGATCGGCCATTATCATGTTGGGTGCTAATCTTTCTACGTGCATGGAAATCTTGAGTTTTGAGACTTTCAAGCCCATTGTTTTATAAGAATTAAATTCTTTTATAAGGTTAAACCCTAGTTTTATTAGAAGAATTAAATTCCTATATGTTCTTATAAGAATTAAATTCTTCGAATTTAGTTCTTTCCCCTAGGTTTGAATCTACATAACAGAATCTCCCCGATGAGAATTAAATTCTCAACTTGTGGGGAGATATGCTTCTGTAGATCTCAACAGAGGAAGAACTAAGTTCTTTTTAGCGGAGTTAAACTCTTGTGGAGGCGAAAAAGAAGTAAGATGCTCTCTGTGTTTTGTTTCTTCTTACCTAGGGTTTCTTCTCTTCTTTTATGAGATCTTCTTCTCTCTAGAGAATTAAATTCTTTTTTCTTTTTTTTCTAAAAACTTATCAGGGTTTTTTTTTATCTCTTTTCTGTATCTCCATCTCTTCAGTTCGAGTCCTTTATATAGCAGAGGCAAGCTTGTTGATTTTTGTTAAGGAAATCTCTCATTGAGAGATTTTTGATTGATTCAGGGATTTTATCCACCGTTGGATTTTTGATCCAGAGACTCCTGTTTTACAGAAGACATTTTTTTGTTTTTAACAAGATTGGAAAAATATTTTCCCATACAGAGCTTATTCTGTATCTTGGTGATTTTTAATCACTATTGGATCTTTGATCTAACGGTGCTCTGATTTACATAACACAATCTTTCTTCTTTAGAAAGATTAGGGGAAATATTTCCAAAATAGGGTTCTGATCTCTTTTATATAGAATTTAATTCTATAGGCTCAGAAGATATTAGGAATCCTCACGTGTAGCACATGACCCAATGGCACTAGGCCAATTTGTCTATATGCAGCAGTCCCAGAGAAGAGCATCACGTGTTGGCACGTGATGCGCCTTTTGGTCTGCTATTTGTTTTATGAAAGCACCTATATATTTTGTATATAGGTGCTCATGTATGGCACGTAAGGCCCAACTTCAGTCTTATTTATTAAGTGTAATGCTTTATAATTTTGGCTCCAAGGCGCATCACGTGTGGACACGTGATGCTCTTTTTGGGGAATTCTTCCATCACTTTTTGGTTCATTATTTATTTATTTATTAGATATTTATTATTTTTTTATAAGAGAACAAATTCCCCAACAGCGTTGTTCTCACGTGGCTTGCACGTGAGTGCAACCCTGTCACCTTTACAGCCGTTGGATGGCCTAGGGGAACGGGAAGGTGAACCGCCCTTGCCACGTCTTATAAATGCAAGGGTTTGGCCTTTGGGAAGCCACTGTTCTTTCATCTTCTTCCTTCTTTGTTTTCTTCAAGAATTTAATTCTCCCTTTTTCAGAGCTTAGTTCTCTGTTCATTGCAATTCCAGAGTTAAACTCTGTTAGAAAAAGAAACCTTTTCTAGATAAAGATCTCGAACATTAGAGAAACCCTTTTCTTTAAAGAAAACTTATGGATTTTAAATCTATCATGAGAGCTTTGCTCTCCTCTGAAACCCATCTCTTAGAGATCCAAAGACGTCATTTTTGAGTAATAACTCTTAATGCTTTGGGCATTCCTCCTCTGATCTTTAAGGATTCATGGCATTTGATTTTTTATATCCTCTTTATGAGGTTTCTGGAATTTAATTCCATTTCATAAAAGGAATTTAATTCCTCACCAAAGAGCTCTAGTCTGAAAATCAAAAGGGCCCCTCAGGAATTTTATTCCCTAGTGGTCTCGAGAACATTTTCACAGGGTTTTTCCTTATTTGCGTAAATTCAAATTTGTTGAGTATTTTAACAGAACTTGCTTTCTCTATGAGGATGTCAAGGGTTATTTAAACCCCCGTGTCCATTAAATTGAGAATCTTTTTAGACCCTCATAATAAACCCTGTCTTAATCGCTTTGATGATTAACTCTCATTGATTTTTCTTTTCAGATTCTATGGCCGTTTATTTGTATGATCTTGACGAAATTATCTCCTATGAAGAGATTCGCGTCCAAGGCCATTGTCAAAATCAGGAGTTTACGGACACTCAATGCGCCGAGGTTATGCGTCGCCTCGATGAATACAAAGGTCGACTACTCCCCCGTCGTTCCGCTTTGTTGAAGATTACCGTGGGAGCGATTTGGGAAGCCCTTCCTGAATTTTACGAAGCCATGCCGCTGGAGGCACTTGATGACGCCGAAGACAAGGTACACTCAATATATCTAATGGGCTGGATCTCGAAGAAGCGGCGAGATAGTCTCGTTGATATCTTGCATCAAGTTTTCCAACAGACAACGATAATCTCTGCCTATCAAAGGGAGGATGATATCAGCGAGAATCTTGACGCTTGTATTCACGAGAAGATGCACACGAGAATGTTCAGAAAAGCCAGAAACAATTTACTCAACCTTGCTTCTGAATTCCTTAATCCATGTCCAGGATCAAGTGTTTTACCATTGTAAACATTTTCTTTCATTTTTACACCATGTATAAGTTCTTGGAGTATGAATGACAAAACTTCATGTTTACCCTCCTTTCTTTTTATGTTTACATGTGTTCTGTATGATGTGTTATACTGCTGTTGGTGTTCACGTGTTTTGCGCATGAGGCACCGCTGAGGATTTTAATCCTACACTAGAGCCTGCGCTCACGTGTTATGCATGTGCGGTGCCGTTTTAGTTTTCAAAAAGGATCAAGGCTGGGGCTCACGTGCCATGCACGTGGGCTCTGCTGATGAGGTCGTTTCGCCTCCCTACTCTGATTCCTATGAGTCTCCCTTTTCTTTTCCCATGCCCCCCTTTTTCCGGCCTTGGGTATAGCTCCACCATGCATGATGTTTTTTTTGTGCATAGCTTTGAATGCGTCTTTTTATAACCCGAGGCTACACCTTCCTTCTTCTCTTCAAAGAGAAGCCTTTCTTTTATTAACAGAACTCAAACAAACCCAGAGCTATAGCCTGCAATCGCCCTCACGCTTGTCGGAAACCATGGGAGGTGCCCATCGAGGAAATGATTCCTCGCCTTACTGCGCGGCTAGTAGATCCCCTTTTCACCGACGCTCAATGTGATGCGGTGATGTATGAGCTCCTGACTCGTAGGGGCTCTCCTTTTCCTATGGGCTCCATTTGGCTCCGGATGATCTTTCTATCCGTGCTCGCCGATATTCCTCTTCATCCGACGGAGATGACCCCGGCAATTCTTGATACGGCGGAGGATAAAATTAAGTGTTTCCACGAGGCACACTTGATCACCCAGGCTCTGAAGGATCGCTCGGTTCATTTACTGAGTCAGATAAGAGCCCGGCGGGCTATCATATCTGCTTTTGCTGATAAGCATGGTGCTAATCGGTGGGGATCAACCCCTCGCGAAAACCGTCGCTTCGACATGGTGGAGAGGGCAAAGAGGGAGTTGAAGAACCTTGTGTTTTGTTTTGTTAACCCCTGTATCTCTGATCCCATATTTGGTGATCTTTTCCCTGTAAAGTAGTATATTTATATCGATGTACTTCCCTTATTATTGAGTGTTGAATGTTTTCTGCTGAATGTTTTCCTTTCATCATATATTCGTACATGAATTCCATCTCCGTATATGAGCTTCATACTTTACCCTTGGGAATTTTCTTTTAAGTGCGAACGCCAGGGTCGTACATAAATCAGCACGTTTTGGACACCATTTCCATTTAAACACATACGCAGTTATACTGTCGTGTCTCTTTAGAAGATACGTCTTGTAAATGGTAGATAACGGTTTATCTTAAACTCCATGTATGGTAGAAATGGCTTAGGAAACAGGTTCAGATCTGCCTCCTAAGACTTTTCAACTTTATGAGCTGTGAGGGTCTCATAAAGACTTTTCTCCCTACGAGTCGAGAGGATCCCGTAGGTACATTTTCTCCTTACGAATCGTGAGGATTCCTAAGTGTGTATTTTCTCTCGAGAGTCATAAGAATCTCACAAGAGAATTTTTCCCTTTTACAAGTCAAGAGGACTCGTAAGTGGTTGTTTCCCTTCTTGTCGAGATTCGACTTTGGAAAGTGTGGCCAGTATGCAATGGCCCATCTTGGACCGACTTGCAGGGCCCCAGTTCTTAGGAAACAGGTCCTTGTCCCTATTTCCTAAGCCTTTCTCTATGAGTCGAGACGAATCGAGGGATTATTGGTTGACTTGATTCCGAGACGGAGCATTGTTCTGGCGGGGAGGTCGTTGGTTGACTTGTTTCTGAGACGGAGCGTTGTTCTGGCAAGGAGGTCTTGGATGACTTGTTTCCGAGACGGAGCGTTCTTCCGGCGAAGAGGTCATTGGCTGACTTGTTTCCGAGACGGAGCGTTGTTCCGGCGGGGAGGTCATTGGCTGACTTGTTTCCGAGACGGAGCGTTGTTCCGGCGGGGAGGTCATTGGCTGACTTGTTTCCGAGATGGAGCATTGTTCCGGCAGGGAGGTCATTGGCTTACTTGTTTCTGAGACGGAGCGTTGTTCCGGCGGGGGAGGAGGGGATCATTAGCAGACTTGTTTCCGAGACAGAGCGTTGTTCCGGCGGGGTGGTCATTGGCTGACTTGCTTCCATGACGGAGCGTTGTTCTGGCAGGGAGGTCATTGGCCGACTTGCTTCCGAGACGGAGCGTTGTTCCGGTGGGGAGGTCATTGGCTGACTTGCTTTCGAGATGGAGCGTTGTTCCGGTGGGGAGGTCATTGGCTGACTTGCTTCCGAGATGGAGCATTTTTCCGGCGAGGAGGTCATTGGCTAACTTGTTTCCGAGATGGAGCGTTGTTCCGGCGGGGAGGTCATTGGATGATTTATTTCCGAGACGTAGCGTTGTTTCGGCGTGGAGGTCATTGACTGACTTGTTTCCAAGACGGAGCATTGTTCCGGCGGGGAGGTCATTGACTGACTCTAGGTTGTCTGTGAACCATAGAGTCTTGGAACTGGGGACTTTTCCGTGGCTCCGATTGGTGATGTCGTGTCCGTATCCTGCTGGAATGAGGAGGAACGCCGTTGTTGGTCTCTAGGCTGTAGATGTGGCCGTCGAGATTTGGAACTAGGGACTTTGCCATGGCTCCGCTTCATTATGACTCTGAGGTCGGTTGTTCACGTCACGTCTGCATCCGGTTGGAGCGAGAAGAAACGTCGTTGTTGATCTTTAGGCTGTAAATATGATCGTCGAGATCTGACCTCCCTTTGACGCAGCCCGGTGGGGAAATGTAGTTCCCTTTTTCCTTATGCCTATGGATTGTATAGTCACTATGGACTTACCTGCATGGCAAAAGTTTCATTTCATTTTTTTCTTTCTGCGATGCTCTATCATTTCATCTTTTTATATCACGAAGGTCGTGATTGCCCAATCATTTCGGCTGTTTTTCGCGGTGCCTAATCATTTCGGCTATTCTTCTTTTTACTTGCTGCTTTTTATTGCCAGTTGCCCAATCATTTCGGCTATTTTTATATGTATTTTTGGCTCGCTGATTTTGTTGCGTGTATGGACTTGAAATCTGAAACCAATCTTAGCATCAGCATCGCTGCGACTGGAATATTGCCAGGTGCGAATCATCACTTGCCGTGAATGGACTTGGAATTTGTTACCGATTTAGGCATCAGCATCGCTACAACTGGGATATTACCAGGAGCGAATCATCATTTGCCTTTGTCGGTTCGAACAAAAGTGGCTTAGCATGGTTAGGATCTTGTCGACCAAGGCTTTTGACTTCATGAGCCTTAAGGGTCTCATAAAGGTATTTCTCCCTACGAGTCGTGAGGATCTCATAGGTGTAATTTCTCCTTAATGGTCATGAAGACTCCTAAGTGCGTTTTCTCTTGAGAGTCGTAAGGATCTCACAAGAGCATTTTCTCCGTACAAGTCGAGAGGACCTACAAGTGTTGTTCACCAAATAGAGGAATTTCACACCATTGGTGGAACTAGGCTAGGAAACGCTTATTTATGCCCGTGGATTGTATACAAGGGTCAATATTGACCGCCTGTAGGGAAAAATGGGGGATGTGATGGCTTAAGAGCAGGTTCAGATCCCTGTAATTTAAGGCTTTCGAATCCTATAAGCCGTGAGGGTCTCATAAGGGGGATTCTCCTTACGAGTCGTGAGGATCTCGTAAGTGTAATTTCTCCTTAGGGATCGTGGGGATCTCTAATTGTGTTTCTTCCTTATGAGTCATAAGGATCTCACGTAGGTATTTTCTCCTTATAAGGTCGAGAGGACCCTGCATGTGTTTTTATTTTAACGAGATTATGCCCTTTCGGGTTTTCACAAGCTCGCCGGTAGCCCTGCTGTTTTTACTCACAGAGCCCTTTTGGGTTTTCATCTGTACCCATATCGCTTGTGGACGTACCTTTTTTTTCTCCACGTTAGCCTAAGGATGCTGCGGTTCATAGCAGTTTAAGGATGTTACGGTCCATAGCTAGTTTCAGGACATTGCGGTCCATTGTTGGTTTAGGGATATTTCAGTCCGTAGCTAGTTTCAGGATATTGCGGTCCATTATTAGTTTAAGAACGTTTCGGTCCGTAGCTAGTTTAAGGATATTACGGTCCGCAGCTAGTTTAAGGACGTTTCGGTCTGTAGCTAGTTTAAGGACATTACGGTCCATACTTAGTTTAGGAACGTTTCGGTCTGCAGTTAGTTTAAGGACATTACGGTCCATTGTTAGTTTAGGGACGTTTCGGTCCGCAGCTAGTTTAAGAACATTACGGTCCATAGTTAGTTTTCTGTGGAGAAGTTTTGCTGGATATCACTTACAGAGTTTGGTACTTAGGAAGACAACGAGCGGACAAAATCATCGTCATCTATCATTAATCCGGACTGTGACTCGTCGGGCGTAGTATTTCTTAAGGAATTGGCCATTTATTGGCCGAAAGGGTCTTTTGCCATGCATATCCATGAGTAAGTAAGCCCCACCATGGTAGACTTTGTCTATGATGTATGGGCCCTCATAGTTTGGCTCGAATTTCCCCCGTTTGGCACGATTAGGGATCATAGGTCTTTTGACAACTAGCATGAATTCGCTTTGGCGGAATGTTCTAGGCCTAGTCAATCATTCGTATGAGCGCGTCATCCTTACTTTGTAAACTTCTAGGTTTTTCTGTGCGACGAGACGAGTTTTATCGAGAGCGTCTAGCTCTTCAAGCCGAAGATGAGCATTCTCTTCGTCTGCTAGTTCGTACTGAAGCGCCACTCATAGAGAGGGTAACTCTATCTCCAGGGGGAGTACCGCTTCTGTGCTGAATACCAACGTGAATGGCGTTGTATTTGTGGCCGTTTTGAACGTAGTTCGATACGCCTAGAGAGCTTCATGCAGTATCTCGTGCCAGTCCTTTTTATTTTTGGACACCGTCTTCTTTATGATCTTTCTCAAGGTCTTGTTAAAAGCCTCAGCTAGACCATTAGCTCAGGGATTATATACTGAAGAATATCTCCAATCTATATTATGCTGCTGCGCAAACCGGCTGATTTTGTGACTTCTATAGGTTGGCCCATTATCAGTGATAATTCGTCGCGGAGTGCTGAACCGATAGATGACGTGTGTCTTGAAGAAATAAAGAATATTCTCTGTCTTCACTTCTCTTAGTGGTATGGCTTCTTCCCACTTAGAGAAGTAATCAGTTGTCACCAATATGAATTGATGTCCTTTGTCTGATGCTGGTTCAATTGGCCCAATTATGTCGGTTCCCCACATTTTGAACGGCCAGCTAGCCACTGTTGGGTGTAGCGAGTTTGGATGCTGGTGGATGAAGTCTCTATGAATTTGGCACGAGTGGCACTGCTTCGCGTATTCGAGGAAGTCCTGAATCATCGTGGGCCAATATAGCCCATTCTTTTGATCTTGAGCTTTATCTTTGGCCCGGCTTGATGAGAACTGCAGAGTCCGTCGTGAGTTTCTTAGACGACTCTCCTTGCTTCTTCCAGTCCCAGGCATCTCAGCCACAGAGAGTCGAACGATCTCTTATATAGAGTATCATTGACGGAGGCGAAAGACAGAGCTCGTTTCATGATCTGATGTCTTCAGGATGTATCTTCCGGTGTTTGACGGGATTTGAAGTAGTCTATAAAGACTTCTCTCCAATCCTTAGCTTTTTCTTGGACCTCTATTTGTAGGGCTATTTGCTTGGTCGCTTCCTGTTCCCCTCCGAATGGCGGCGCACAGGACCGCGATGTCCTGACGCTGAGATTCGGGGCAGATACTAATTGGTTTTATCCGTCCACCTCTCCGAAAATGCCAAGTTGATTTATGGCACCGTGTATCGAAGGTTTAGACGGATGCGGCCGATGTAGCAGATTTTGTCAGATTCCCCCTCGCTAGAGGGGATTTTGATTGTGGGGACGCTCTTCCCTGCAGGCGCAAGCCCCTGCAGTTAATTACGCTACCGCTTCGCGGTAACAACTTTCTCCTTCTCCAGAATTTCACTTCGTGTCGTGTGTGTTTTTTTTGTTTGTGGTTGCCCATGGATTGTATACGGAGACTGAGTAATGTCGTCGCCCGTAGGACGTGGATTAGTCTAAATCCGTATTTACTTAGATTTGGGTTTGGTGTTTTTTAGTTTAAGGATACGTTAGTCGCGTTGCGGCTAAGATCAACTTAAACGTTCGTTAAGGATGCGTTAGTCCAGTTTGAGACTAAGATCAACTTAACGGGATCGTTTAGATCCGACAAAAGAGCGTTTGGGCCCTATTGTTCCAGTTTGGGAGATTCATAGTCCAATTTGGGACTAAAGTCTGTTTGGAGGATACGTTAGCCATTTTTGAGGCTAAGATCGACTCAAACGTTTGTTAAGGATACGTTAGTCCAGTTTGAGACTAAGGTCAACTTAACGGGACCGTTTAGGTCCGACAAAAGAGCATTTGGGCTCTATTGTGCCAGTTTAGGGACGTGCTGGTCCATATTCCAGTTTAGGGACGTGGTGGTCCATGTTCCAGTTTGGGGACGTGGTGGTTCGTCGCCAGTTTAGGGACGTGGTGGTCTTTTAGTTTAAGGACGTCTCGGTCCGATATTAGTTTAGGGACGTTTCGGTCCGATATTAGTTTTAGGGACGTTTCGGTCCGATATTAGTTTAAGGACATTTCGGTCCACGAGTTTAAGGACCCCGCAGTCCATATGGGTGTGTGGTCGTTGGGACCCGTCACCTCTTTGACGTCGTTGAGGAATTACAACGATGGATATCAAAGGAGCTCGGAGATGTACCCTCGAACCGGATGTGGATTGGTTTAGGAGAGCCGTTTTGCTCAGTTAATTTAGTTTAAGGACTTATGGCCACGATTGGACTAAGTCCAGTTAAAAATGTCCAATATATTATTTGCATTTGTTTTTATTTTTATTTGGGCTTTGCCCAGAAAAGATGCAGGGCATCAATTTATTTGGGCTCTGCCCATTTATTGCCTTGCAATTTATTTTGGCCTGTCAGGTCATTTTGATTTGGGCCTGGCCCTTTAAGTAATGCATTGCATTTGTGCAAAACACTGTTAATTTGTGAATCTTTTAGATTCAAGAACCGATGGTTCATAAAAGAAGTGCAAAGCTCTATTTGATTTAGATCTAAGAAAAAACAAGTTTTTTCTTGTTTTTCTTATCTCAGAGAACCAAAAGTTCATAAAAGTGCAAAGCACTATTAATTTAAGAAACCTTTTAGGTTCAAGCACCGATGGTTCATAAAACAAGTGCAAGGCACTATTGGATTTAGATATAAAAAAAAAGAAACAAGTTCTTTCTTGTTTTTCTTATCTTAGAGAACCAAAGGTTCATGAAAGTGCAAAGCACTATTAATTTAAGAATCTTTTAGGTTCAAGAACCGATGGTTCATGAAACAAGTGCAAGGCACTATTTTATTTATTTATTTACTTATCGTTAAAGATCCATGATCTTGTTCATAAGAGAATTTTCTCTTCTTTTAAAGGTTTTTACCTTTTTTTTTTATTCTTCAAGAGTTCTCTTCTCTTTTTTTTTTTAGCAAGATCTTTCTCTTTTTTTGAAATGAGGTCTAGGGTCCTTTTTATAGTGCTCGTAAATTAGTTAAATTTGTTACATAAATATTTTTCTGAGTGATTTGGGTAATCTTCCCCACCGTTGGATTTTTGATCCAAAGGCCCCTGCTTCACAGAAGAAAATTTTCTTGTTTTAATAAGAACAGAAAAGATTTATTCTGTTTTGCGCAACTCCCCCAGTGCGTGACACGTGTCGCGCAGCTGAATTTTTTTTTTTGCTTGCGCAACTGCGCGCGCTGACACGTGTCGCGCAGCGCACTGCGCAGCTGCGCTGACACGTGTTGCGCAGTTGCGCGCTTTTTTTTTTTTGCTTGCTTGCTTGCGCAACTGCGCGCGCTGACACGTGTTGCGCAGCGCACTGCACAGCTGCGCTGACACGTGTCGCGCAGCGCACTGCGCAGTTGCGCACTTTATTTTTTGCTTGCTTGCTTGCGCAACTGCGCGCGCTGACACGTGTCGCGCAGCGCACTGCGCAGCTGCGCTGACACGTGTCGCGCAGCGCACTGCGCATTTTTTTTTGCTTGCGCACCTGCGCGCGCTGACACGTGTCGCGCAGCGCATTGCGCAGCTGCGCTGACACGTGTCGCGCAGCGCACTGCGCACTTGCGCCCCTTTTTTTTTTTTTTTTGCTGCTTGCGCAACTGCGCGCGCTGACACGTGTCGCGCAGCGCACTGCGCAGCTGCGCTGACACGTGTCGCGCAGCGCACTGCGCACTTTTTTTATTTTTTGCTTGCTTGCTTGCGCAACTGCGCGCGCTGACACGTGTCGCGCAGCTCATTGCGCAGCTGCGCTGACACGTGTCGCGCAGCGCAGTTGCGCACTGCGCACTTGCGCTTTTTTTTTTTATTACTTTGCTCTGATTTGGATAAACACTTCCTTTTCTTCAGACGACTCCGGAGATATTTCTGCTGGTGCAAGAACCCGACAGCTTTGTACAATGATCCTTACGTCATCGAGGTTTTCGTCAGCCAGTTCTTTAGCGAGTTTGGCTAAAGCGTCCGCTTTGCTATTTTCTACACGTGGTATGCTTTCCAAGGAGTAGGAGGAATTTGAGTTAGTAACTGTTGCACTCTTTCGCCGTACTTTACCAACTCTGATTTGCACGTTTGATAGTCGCCGTTTACTTGACTAACGACCAGCTGGGAGTCTCCGTATATGAGGAAGTTTTCGATTTCCATATCGACAGCGATCTCAAGACCTGCTATCAAAGCCTCATATTCTGCTTCATCGTTTGTCCTTAGCTCTGTTAAAGAAAAGGCAAAGCACATTATCCCTCCTTGTGGAGTCACGAAGATGAGGCCTACCGCAGATTTGATTATGGGGGAGTTGTGCTTTTGCTTCTTCATGAAAAATGCCCCATCGAAGTAGAGTTCTCATCGGGTATCACTCCCTCCTCTCTCCCCGTTGATCGTGTCAAACGCATGCTCGTCTGGCAATTCGCAATTTAGGGGTGAATCGGCAGGTATCGGATGCTCGGCGAGGAAGTCGGCGATGGCCTGGCCTTTCACTGCCTTGAGGGATCGGTATGTTATCGAGAATTCCGTTAAAAGTAGGGCCTATTTAGCGAGCCGTCCCGTTAGTATGGCTCTTGACATCAAATACTTAAGAGGATCCACTTTTGATATGAGATGGATCTCATACGCCAAAGCATAATGACGAAGCTTTGTTATCGCGAAGATCAATGCCAGGCAATGTTTTTCGATAGGTGAGTAGTTGTTTTCTGCCCCCAGGAGAACTCGACTCAAATAGTAGAGGGCTCTCTCCTTCCCTTGGTCGTTCTCCTGTGCCCATAGCGCGCCTAAAGAACCTTCAAGTGCTGTTGTGTACAGGATGAAGGGCTTTGCCTTGACTGGAGCGGTCAGTACTGATGGGTTCTGCAGGTATTGCTTAATTTCATCGAGTGCATTCTGGCATTTACGATCCCAAACGAAAGAGGTTCCTTTCTTCATCAGGTGAACGGAATTTTCCGGAGAGGTTGGCTATGAACCGTCGGATATACGCGAGCATCCCTTATAGAGACCGTAATTGTTTTAAAGTTCTTGGAGTGGGCATTTCCATAATCGCCTTAATCTTCGATGGATTTATTTTGATGCCCCGGTGTCGTATGATGAATCCTAGAAATTTTCCTGAGGAGACTCCAAATGCGCATTTCAGAGGGTTTATCTTCAGGTTATACTTACAAATACGTTGGAACACTGTTTTCAAATGCTCCCAGTGTTTCTCGTACGATTTGCTTTTCACTATGAGGTCATCAATATAGAATTCGACGATTCCATGTATGAGGTCATCGAAAATCTTTGTCATGGCCCTCTGGTAGATAGTGCCGGTGTTCTTCAGACCGAAAGGCATCACTTTGGAGCAGAATACGTCTAGAGGAGTCCGGAAAGCGGTATGCTTCTGGTCTTCGGGATGCATCTTTATTTGATTGTACTCTAATGAGCTGTCCATGAAGGAGAAGACTTCGTGAGTGGACGTGTTGTCTATCATCAGCTCGGTTACCGGTACGGGGAAATCATCCTTCGGACAGGCTTTGTTGAGGTCCCGAAAGTCCATGCAGATGCGCACCGTCCCATTTTTCTTTATCACCGGGACAATGTTAGCCAGGGTATTAAACTTCTTGGATGAAGCCGGAGTTGATCATCTTCTTGACCTTGGCGTTGATACTCATTTCAAGTTCGACCCGCATTCTTCTTGGTGCTTGTTTGACTGGCTTGACGTCTGGAGATATCGCCAATTTTTGTGCAGCTATTTCTGGATCTAGCCCCGGCATCTCGGAATAGTTCCATGCGAAGCAGTCTTTATACTGCATGAGCACGTCTTTTAGCGTAGCCACCTGTTCTTTAGACAGTAGCTCACTGACGAACGTAGGCCGCTGGTCGTTTGCCGTCTCCAAGTCGATATTCATTAGGTTGTCCGTAGTAGTATGTATTCCATCTTCCAACTCTTTTGGTGCCGGTGGAAATTCCGAGATCAACTCCTCTTCATCCTCATTTTCGAAGCACCAGGAGAGGTCATCCATATTCTCGTGCACTCTTTCTTCTGACAGCATTATCACGTGACAGGTACAAGATCGTTTCCAAGACTAATGTTGATATGGTCCTACTCTCGCTATATACGCTGTTTTTGGTACATGCTTTTATGGTGGGGCTACCCTCCAACTGTTGGATAGAGCGAATCTGCCGAGTTGATATTGGTCTTCGACCCAGATTTTGAAGGTGAAGCAGTCTTCAAGAGAATGTCCTATCGCTCGGCGATAGGAGCAATAATCCGAGTGATGAACCTCGTTTGCTTGATCGGGGTGCCTGTTCCCCTCCGAAAGGCGGCGCACAGGACCGCGATGGCCTGACGCTGAGATTCGGGGCAGATGCTATTTGGTTTTATCCGTCCACCTCTCCGAAGATGCCAAGTTGATTTATGGCACCGTGTATCGAAGGTTTAGACGGATGCGGCCGATGTAGCAGACTTTGTCAGATTCCCCCTCGCTAGAGGGGTTTTTGATTGTGGGGACGCTCTTCCCTGCAGGCGCAAGCCCCTGCAGTTAATTACGCTACCGCTTCACGGTAACAACTTTTTCTTTCTCCAGAATTTCACTTCGTGTCGTGTGTGTTCATTTTGTTTGTGGTTGCCCGTGGATTGTATACGGAGACTGAGTAATGCCGTCACCCGTAGGACGTGGATTAGTCCAAATCCGTATTTACTTAGATTTGGGTTTGGTGTTTTTTAGTTTAAGGATGCGTTAGTCGTGTTGCGGCTAAGATCAACTTAAACATTTGCCAAGGATACATTAGTTCTATTTTGGATTAAGATCGACTTGAACGGGATCGTTTAGATCCGAAAGAAGAGCAATTGGCTCTATTGTTCCAGTTTAGAGACGTGGTGGTCCATATTCCAGTTTAGGGACGTGGTGGTCCGATATTAGTTTAGGGACGTCTCGGTCCGATATTAGTTTAGGGACGTCTCGGTCCACGAGTTTAAGGACCCCGCAGTCCATATGGGTGTGTGGTCGTTGGGACCCGTCACCTCTTTGACGTCGTTGAGGAATT
This sequence comes from Agapanthus africanus, assembly GCA_030015575.1. NCBI lineage: Eukaryota > Viridiplantae > Streptophyta > Magnoliopsida > Asparagales > Amaryllidaceae > Agapanthus > Agapanthus africanus. The sequence continues at coordinate 885,578,927 of JASDDO010000024.1, read as the reverse complement.
ACAACGATGGATATCAAAGGAGTTCGGAGATGTACCCTCAAACCGGATGTAGATTGGTTTAGGAGAGCCATTCTGCTCATTTAATTTAAGGACTTATGGCCAAAATTGGGTTAAGTCCAGTTGAGGATATTCAACATTTTTCTTGATCTTTGGCCTATTAGGCCTGTGCTAGGGCTTTGCCCAAATTTAATAATGCACTGCATTCTATTCTGGCCTGCTAGCCTTTTGATTTGGGCTCTGTCCCTTTATTTATGATGCAGAGCATCTATTTTAGTTTCGGCTCTGTCCCTTTTTTTTTAAAGCAATGCATTGCATTTTATTAGACCTGTTAGGCCTTCTTTAATTGGGCTTGGCCCCATTTGTAACCAAGGCAGTGCATTTGTCTGGCGCTTTGCGCCGAGTAATGAGCGCAAATTCATATGGTGATGACACGTGTCATGCTCTGGTGAGCGCAAGCGCAATAGCGCAGTGCGCTGCGCTAGTGCGCTGCGCTGTTGCGCTGCTGACACGTGGCGCGCTCTCAGCGAGTTGTGCCAATTCCAGAGAGCAAAGCTCTATCTTAAGAGCGCTTAGCGCAAGTGGTTTTATGGCTGACACGTGGCGCTCTCTTAAGAGCGCAACGGCGCAGTTTGGAAATGCAAAGCACTAAGAATCTTTTTAGATTCAAAACAGAAGTGCAGAGCACTATTTTAGATTAAAGAAATAAATTTCTTTCTTTTCTTTTCATTTACAGAACCAGAGGTTCACAAGAGTGCAAAGCACTATATTTTTTTTATTTATATTTTTTTTTGTTTTAAAGAACCAGTGGTTCATAAGAAGTGCAAAGCACTGTTTTTTATGTAAAGATTATTGATCTTGTTTTTAGATCAATGATCTATTAGAAGGAATTTTTTCTACTTCATGAAGGTTCTTTGCCCTTTTTTTTTGGAATCTTCTCAGAGTTCTCTCTGTTTAAAGTTCTTGAATTTTCAAGAAATGTTGATGCCTTTGAATTGAGGCTTAGGGCCCTTTTTATAGTGCTCACAAATTAGTTGAATTTGTTAAAGAGATCATTCTCTAAGTGATTTGGGGAATTTTCCCAACCGTTGGATCTTTGATCCAAGGGCTTCTGCTTTACAGAAGAAAATCTTCTTGTTTTAAAAAAAAAGAAAAGATTTCTTAGAAATTTAATTCTGTTTGGCGCGGGTGCTTCAGCGCGTGACACGTGTCGCGCAGCGCACAGCGCAGCGCAACTGCGATAGCGCATCTGCGCTGACACGCGTCGCGCAGCGCACAGCGCAACTGCGCTAGCGCATCTGCACTGACACGCGTCGCGCAGCGCAGAGCGCAGCGCAACAGCGCAAGCGCATCTGCGCTGACACGCGTCGCGCAGCGCAGTGCATGCGCAACCGAAGCGTTGCTTCCCTTAAACAGAGCTTTGCTCTGATAGGGTGCGCCCTCTTGGGCGCAGCGCTGATACATCTGCGCCTGACACGTGGCGCGTTGCGCTCAGCGCAGAGGATCTGAAGCGTTGCTTCATTTATTAAAGTTTGAATTTTGGGAGAATCGGAAGCGTTGCTTCTCCTGAGATATCTTTTCATCTCCTCTTTTCAAGTCAAACTTGTATTCCCGAAATTCTAATTTTCCGGGCCTTGGAAATGATTTCATTACGCACAGAATCTTCTGCGCCTGGGTCTATATATAATTCGAGGCTGAGCCTTTTCGTCTCTCATTTTTTGAGAACTTCTTCAATCATGGCTTGCAATCGCCCTCATTCCCGCCGACAACCATGGGAGGTGCCGATTCGGGACATTGTTCCCCGCTTCGCTGCGCGCTTGGTAGACTCCTCTCTTTCAGATGAACAATGCGATGCCGCTATGTACGAGCTTTCAACTCATGTGGGGTCTCCTTTGCCTCCGAATTCTATTTGGCTTCGGATAATCCTTGCCTCGGTGCTTGCCGACATTCCCCCTCTTCCGGCGGAGATGTCCTCGGCAGTACTTGATGTGGCCGAGGATAAGATCGAGAGCTTTTTCGAAGCGCTCTTGATCACCAAAGCCCTGTGGGACTTCTCCTTCTACTTACTGAGCCAGATACGGACCCGTCGGGTCGTCATTGCCACTTTTTCCCAGGAGTGCGGCATTGACCGTTGGATGGCTACCCCTCGGGAAGATCGCCGCTTCGACGTGATGGAGATGGCGGAGAGGGAGCTGAATAATTTTCTTTTCCTTTTTGTGAACCCTTGTCTTTCTGATCCCGTATTCGGCGATCTTTTTTAAATGTAATAACAATAAGAATAAATAAGAGTTCTTTCATTTTAGCTCTCTGTTGTGCTTGTGCATCGTATGATTTTAATTCGTTATTATCAAGTACACGTAACTTTGCATGGATAAATTTCCTTTGGCATCTGCGCTGACACGTGTCGCGCAGCGCACAGCGCAGCGCGACTGCGCTAGCGCATCTGCGCTGACACGTGTCGTGCAGCGCACAGCGCAGCGCGACTGCGCTAGCGCACTAGCGCATTTATACTAGTGCATCTGCGCTGACACGTGTCGCGCAGCGCAGTGCATGCGCAACTGCGCTAGCGCATCTACGCTGACACGTGTCGCGCAGCGCAGTGCCCGTGCAACTGAAGCATTGCTTCCTTTAAATAGAGCCTTGCTCTGATTGGACGCGCCTTCTTAGGCGCTGCGTTGACGTATTAGCGCCTGACACGCGGCGCGTTGTGCTCGAGACTTGAAGCGTTGCTTCAAAAACTTTGCATTTTGAATTTGAACAGAGCTTTGCTCTGATTGGGCGAAACAAATGCCCCCCAACCGTTACGCTCACGTGGCGCGCACGTGAGTGCAGCGGTGGCAACCCCCTTACCGTTGGATCAAGGGGTGAGCTCAAGAGGCGCAAGTGCCTTATAAATAGGGCCTCTGGCCCTTAGAAAAAATCTTATCATTTCAAGATTTTTGATTTCCAGAGCTCTGCTCTTGCTTAGAACTCTAGAGCTTTGCTCTCGTTTCCAGAACCCTAGAGCTTTGCTCTCATTCTCCAAGTCAGAAGATTTTAGGTAAAATTATTTTCAAGTGAAATTAATATTAATTAACCAATAGAGCTTTGCTCTCACAGATCTTTTGATCTAAAGAAATCTCCATTGGGGTTTTATAAATAGAGCTTTGCTCTAAAAACTTATGGATCTACAGAGACCCTGTTCATGGGTTCTAACCCATGAACAGAGCTTTGCTCTTGAATCAAGTGTAGATCTTTTAGATCCGAAAAATGAAGAAATTTTTTTTATAAGTTTTCATGGATTTTTCGGGATTCCAGAAATTTTAATTTTAAATTTCTTTTCAAAAATTTTCTCTTTGATGGGAAATTACAGAGCTAAGTTCTTTTTATAGAATTTTATTCTTTTGAGACCAGAATTTGACAAGTGTCAATCTGTGACAGAGCTTTGCTCTGAAAGAGGAGATTTTCTCCTTGTCTCTAGGGATTCTTCCCCCCTTTTTAAAATGGGAATGTCTTCCCGGGGACCAACTGACAATCTCATCCAATGATGAGTTTGTCTTATTAACTGACGTATTGTCATTTAGATTTTGTGGGTCCCTCTTTGGTCTCCTACTCACTGCACTGTGGTGCGGTGTAATTAATTAATTTTGATTTTTATTTAATTAATGCATTTTCTTTTTTCAATGCCAAACGTTGGGATTACAACACTAACGGCTACATTGTTCTTTTGCAGCGATCATGTCTGAAGACACTTCATTCCCGTTCGTCCGCTCGGAGGAGGGATTTCCCGAGGCGCCCTTGGATCGTGAAGCCCTAACCATGATTAGAGAGTACGACCCTGATTACAAGAAACTCCACCTTTGGGGGTCATGGTATAACCAGATTATTATGGGTCGACGCAGCTTCACCTGCGCGGTGCCGTCAGAACCTATCACGGCAATTCACTACGCTAACCCACCTCCAGTGCAGTATGCCGTGGAGATGATAGACTGGACCGCGAACAGCTTTCTTCATCCTGCTATGGATGCGGTTCCGGTTCAGCGTCCTATGGTTTTAGATATCCTAGGACGCCGTATCTGTCAGGGAGAAGCACGCCCCTGGGGGTAATCATATAACCTTGGTTTGATTCCCCGCCACCCAATTGTCTATCTGCCGTGGGCCCGGTACATCCTGTCGACGAGGAAGTCGCAGTTGATAAGACTAGGACTGTATACCGCGGTCTACGTCTCTCTCTTCCAATATCCTACGCTCCCCACCTGGTGGTTCAAGGCTTTCTTGGAGCAATAGAATATTCCCACCCACACTTTCCTTGCCATGGATCGGGAAGTGTCCATTTCTTTGGAGGAATTCGCGGAGGTATCCGGCCTACCGGTCATGGGGGAACACTATGAAGAGCTGCTCCCGACAGATGAGTACGTCTTCGGTGCTAAGCCGATGGTAAGGGGGATTACGCCGGAAAATGCCGTTCAACACCAATTCCCGAGCCTGATCAAGGTGTTGAACATCTACGAGTCCCTTTTCATCGAACACGGGAGCCGAGGAGTTAATTTTGAGGACTTCATTGCTCGCTTCCTCCGTCCGAGCGTCATTTCGCCAGGAGCCGTCAAATCTGCTATTCTGGATGATCCTTTTGGTTTAGGTTTGGCTAACCTGCCGACGAAGGAGATAGACCAAAAGGCTTTCTTCCTCCCAGACTTCCCTACCATATCTTTCGCGGAAATTGCAGTCCCTGGGATGGATGAGGAGGCCTTTTTCTTAGGATTTCTCGGGCTGTGGCTGAGTTGGTTCGCGATCCCAATGCATTCTCATCGCATGCGGCCCTCTGTCTTTTATCCAGCCCACCGCATGGTCATTGGGGTAAAGGTGGCCGTGGGGATTGCCGGCCTGGCGCACCTATATCATGGCCTCAGCCGAGCAGCGGATGCCAACGAGCCCGGGGTACTGCACGTGGTCTTCCCGATGCACTACTTTGCATCGTGGCTCGAGCTACACACGGCGGGTGTCTTTGGTATGCATAAAAGGCCTTCATTCTTTGACAAGTGCGGTTTTCCTCGCATTTTACATCTGATTGGCTCATCAATCGTGACCCCTTCACCACGGGACGCCAGGGGTTTACTGCTTCTCCCTCACACCGTTGGAGTCGGGATGTCCTTTATTGATAAGGTATTAACCATTGGGAAAGCGTCCACCACTACGGTGCGACCATTATAGGACTCCTTCAAGGATGGAGCTTCAGTGTTGACGGCCCGGGAGATCCTCCATTTGTATTCTATTAGACCGGGTTTCCTAGTCTTCAGGCAGGACGGTGCAGCAGTCTTTATGAGATATAACCCGCATCGTTTTGCCCGACAACTGGGTTACGATCAAGGGGTACCCTTAGAAGCTTTCTTACTGGAACCTGCTGTAAATGAAGAAGGGATGGAGAACGCGTTACACCACTTCATGCGCCTGAACACGGGTTCTCGTTTTTTCATTAGCACACCGGCCTGTGCTCCACGACTCCTTAATGTATATAAAGAGTGGTACAATCATGCGACGGGGGCTGTTATAAAGGAAGAGAGGCGAGTGTTGATCGACCGTAAAGAAGTACCCCCCGGTACCAATCGTAACGCTCCCTTAGCGCCAAGGATCCTGGTGGTTCCTCCTCTAAAAGATGCTGGGGGCAGACCATCACGTGCGCAAAGTCCTCCACGTGAGCTGCCGCTCCCTGATATCACAGACGCACCTCTCGCACCCTGTGCTCCAGTGGAGGCAGTGGTTGTACCCTCGCCAGAGTCTGGCGTGGGTGCGGACATCGGGACTCGTCGTCCCAAAGCGGCTGCTAAGAGGAAGCCGATCCCCCGCGAGCCTAGGGTCGGGGGTCAAAAGAAAAAGAAGAAGTCGCTCTTCGCTGCGGATGTCGTGTTCGGACAGGAACCCCATGCCCCTCATGCTGAAGGTCTGCTCGAATATGGGACTAACGCAGGGTTGGTGATGCCGCCGCCGGACGATACAGACTTGGAGGCTGCTCTCAGAGCTTCGGCATTGTTGGTGAAGCGTGACGCGTGGCTGGTTAAGCTTGCGCAATCAGGTAACTACTAGTCGCCTTTTCTTTATTGCAACATATCCTCTTCATTATTTTTGACTAACGCTTTTCTTTCTTTTCTTTCAACAGGCATCACTGATGAAGAAGCCATTGCTGCTTCTCTGAGGACTTTTCAGGAGGAGGAACGTCTCAGGGCATCTATGGGCCTTAGTAAGTTTCAACTCATCAAGTTTTTCATTTTCCTTGTGTTATGGTCGATCTAACCCTTCCCTTTTAATTACAGGAATCTCAACGCCGTTCTCTCCTAGCGACGCAGATGTTGTACCAGCTGCCGACGTTCCTGCTTCTTCTGGGCCACCGCAGGAGGTTCGTCTTGGAGAGCCGATGAGAGATGCCTTAAAAGCTCTGGAGGCATCCCTGAATGAAGACGATGATGCCTTGAAGGAGGCGTCACAGAGGTCCCTCATGACCGCTCGGGAGGAGAGGAAGCGGTTGAGGCGTGAGGCGAAGGCGCGCAGGGCTGCCTTGGCTATGGGAGCGGGCCCCAGCACCGCCCCTCGAGCTGATACTCCCTCCGAAGAGGCCCCTGTCGCCCTATCCACTGTCCGCAGAGAGGTGGCGCGAGCAGTTCGGAGCGCAAACGGTAAATCCGCTTCAGGTAATATTTCTCTCAGAGTTTTTGTTATAAGGATTTTAATGTTATTGGTCCTTATATCTCTTATCTTTGCAGGGCCAAGTCCGATCGAGGGAGAGGCGGAAGCCGTCGATCCTAGGGGAACGGAGGAGGCGATGCCTGCCGAATTCGAGCCGACAGTGGGTAATATCGTTGAGGCCATGGAGCCTGAAGTGGAGGTCGAGGGGCCTACCGCCGAGAAGGTCATTGATGCCGAACCTGAAGCGGCGGCAGATGATGAGTCCAGGGTGGTGGCGGCTGAGGCGCTCGAGGTCGGCGGTCCCCTGGCGACGGTAGACGATACAATCGCAGCTATTGAACCTGAGAGAGTAGTGGGTGAGGTGGCCATGATTCCCGAGGACGAGCCAACCGCTCCCTCTCTGGAATCTGGCAATACTCCAATCATAGCCCTTCCCGTCTATGGCCCTCCGCCGTCCCCAGGTCTTGCTAGCACGAAGACGGTCCCCATCGAGTCAGGTGACGAGGCCACGGGCGGTGGTCTCATGTCGGTAGAGGAGGGAGTCGCCTCCGTTTCAGCCGGGAGCTCCTCAGGTAAACCCTAAGTGGCTGCTTTTCTTTACTTTACAACCTTTTCTGACAAGTTCACCTTTTCGTATTGCAGGTGCAGCTAGTGCCGATGCCCTACCGCTCAAGGGAGTGCCTTCAACGACTGCTTTGGCGGTGGTCACCTCTCAGCCTTCTCTCATACCCTCAAGGATGTTGGAAGATATGTGTTTGCGATTTGTTAATCTTATCTTCCAGATGTATAATTTGTGTACTAAAGTCACATTGTTGTATCTTCCAGGAGTGCTTTTTGATCATCTCTATCAAGTGTTGCTCCCACACTTCTCTTTCCCATCTGAATTCGCCTCTCCCTCTGGTGGCGCTGGTGAGTACCGTTCCCGATTGGTAGCTTTGTCTTTTCAGTGGTAGAATTATTTCTAACTCTCTCTTGTTCTGACTGCAGTGCTGCAAATCGAAGGGGGAGCAGAAAGATCGGCTGCGCCGCCAGCCCTTCCGGCCTTGCCACCTGTCTCCACCGGTATAGTAACTATCTTATCAATGACTTCCTTCATATCTATTGAACCATCATCTAATCGCATTTCGTCTTTTTCCAGCTGTCGTTCCAGTCTCGGTGCCTTTCGAGTCTCGCATTACAATACCGGGCGGCCCTTCCCAGCGACGTCCGTCCTCAAAAGGTGTCGCGAATAGTTTGCGCATGCTGAGCGACTACATCGAGGAACTCGACATCGAGGCTCCTGTATCTGTTGAAGACTTCGCCACGACGGTTAACCCGATGTTGGCGATATTTGCCACCTTCCATGACGAGGGCATTGTCGCCTCCTGGGTTAACTATTGTCGGGAGATCGAGGCTCGCCTTCATCAGCTGGAGTCAATGCGCCTGTCCCCCGAAACTTTGGCCTTGAGCACTCAACGGGGAGCATGGCTCGAGCAAAGCGCTTCCCATTTCCGTCGTCTGGAACAAGAAGGGGCTTTGAGGCTGAAGGAGTGCCAAGATTCTTCAAGCAGAACTGCTCGCTTACGTGCCGAAGTTGAGGCGAATGCCGCTGAGGTAAAGACCGTCTTCGAGGGTCTTCTGGAGCGCATATCGAATGGGCTGAGACTAAACTGGGCCCTTGATGTCGCCGAGCATGACACTCCAGGCCGTGAAGCTGCTCACCAAGCCGTCAGGGATCAGCTTGCATCCGTCGCACAGCAACGGGCCCAGGTGGAGGCGGAGTTGGCAGTGGTATCCAATCGAGAAAAGGCATGGAAGGAAGTGTACGAACAACTGATAGAGCTACTTAAGACGCTTCCTTCCCAATAGCTGCCTTTGTATCAATGTATTTGTAAAACTTTTCTTTTCTGAGTAACATGTATCCGTTCTTTGCTCTTTTGTATGATTCACCATGTATTTGATTGAGGTCAATGAATAAAGATACACACTTTCTTTTGCAATATCTTGTATGCTCTTTTGTTTTCTGCCTTTACATCATGATGTTGTCGATGAACCTGATTGGCAGACAACTTAATTTTTCCAAGAGATAGCGATGGCTTAGGCCGCAGGTTCAGATCTGCCGCCTAAGACTTTTCAATTCTATGAGCCGTGAGGGTCTCATAGAGATTTTTCTCCCTACGGATCGAGAGGATCTCATAGGTGGATTTCCTCCTTAGGAATCGTGAGGATTCCTAAGTGTGGTTTTCTCTTATAAGTCGTAAGGATCCTATAAGAGAATTTTCCCTCTTACGAGTCAGGAGGATTCGTAAGCGGTTATTTCCCTTCTTGTCGAAATTCGACTTCGGAGAGTGAGACCCGTGAATAGTATGCAAGAGACCATTTTGGATTGACTTGCAGGGCCCCATTGCTCAAGAAGCAAGCTTTTCAATCCTTACTGCCTGAGACCTCATCTTGCAGATTAAGAAGCAAGTTCAATTTGTTGAAGAAATCCCTTTTCTGAAAGATTTGGCGGGATTTCCCCCACCATCGGATCTTTGATCTAAGGGCTTCTGTTTTACAGAAGATAATAACCGAAAAGATTTCTTCAGAACCTTTTTGTTTAGCACGAACGCTCCAGGGTATGACGCATGTCGCACAGCACACAGTGCAGCGCAACTGCGCTAGCACATCTACGCCGACACGTGTCATGCAGCGCACGACGCATACGCCGCTGAAGCGTTGCTTCCCTTGGTTTTGCTTGGAATAGAGCTTTGCTTTGGCTGGGTGCGCATCTTTGGGGTGCTGCGCTGATGCGTTTGCGCCGGACACGTGGCGTGTAGCGCGCAGCGCAACGCAACTGCGCTAGCGCTTCCGTGCTGAAGCGTCGCTTCTTCAAGACAGAGCTTTGCTCTGATCGGGGAAGGACGAAGCGTTGCTTCATCTCCTGCCTCGGAATCTGAACAGAGGTTCGCTCCGATTAGGGTAAACCGCCGTGACAACTCTTGGAAGTCGAAGAGGCACTTGATGCCTATAAATAGGACCTCTGGTCCCCTCCAGATACTTATCATCTTTCAGATTTTTATTTTCGAAGACTTCAGAGCCTTGTTCTTGCATTCAAGAACTCCGGTGCCTTGCTCCTCCCCCTTTTTTCAAAGTTTTTAGGAAAACTTTAGGTAAAATCGATTCTTGGATCAATCTTAACCAGCAGAGCTTTCTTCCAAGGGACTTTATCCTTGAACATAATTTTGCTCTCTAGGAATTTAGTCCTCCATGTATATTATTGCTTTTCTATTGCTGATCTTCCTGCAATATTTCCTCCAGGCATAATGGCGGCGGTGCATCTATACAGTTTGCACGAGTTCATTACCTACGACGATATCCGCGCTCAGGGTCGTCAACAAAACCAGGAGTTTACAGACGCTGAATGTGCCGAAGTCATGGGTCGTCTGAACGCAAGCGGTGGTTGGCTGTTGCCTCGGCGTTCGGCTCTTTTGAAAGTCGTGCTGGGAGCAATATGGAGGGCACTTCCGGGTCTTCACGAGGCCCTACCACTCAATGCGCTGGATGATGCCGAGGACAAGGTGCATTCAGTGCACCTAACAGGGCTGATCTCGAAGAAACGACGGAACGATCTCGTTGACACCCTGCATCAAGTGTTTCAACAGACGACGATAGTTGCTGCTTATCAAAGGCCAGGAGGGCGCGCCGATGATCTCGATACAGAGGAGCGAGAAAGACTGCGCATAAGAATAATTAGAAAGGCCAGAAGAACTCTGGATGGCCTTACTTTTGATTTCCTCAATCCGTGCCCCGGATCTGAGGTTATACCGTTGTAATAATTTGAATAATGTTTCTTATGCTTGTAAAAGAAATTTTTTTTTTTTAGCAGTATGAATGGAAACCCTTCCCTTTTCTATTTCAGCTTGTCTTATTTCTCGTCCTGAGTCTTCTGCCCATGCATAAATGAATGCGTTACGCACGCAAGATCAAATGTAGACCGGATATTCTTTCTGTCATCTTCTTCTTCTTTTTTATTGTCAGCAGGCTGTCTTAATAACCATGGTTGATGGATGTCTAAAACGAGTATTCCGACTTCCTTAGGAAATAGCGATGGCTTAGGCCGCAGGTCCTGGTCTGCTGCCTAAGATTTTTCAAATCTATGAGCCATGAGGGTCTCATAGAAGCTTTTCTCCCTACGGATCGAGAGGATCTCATAGGCGGATTTTCTCCTTAGGAATCGTGAGGATTCCTAAGTGTGGTTTTCTCTTATAAGTCGTAAGGATCCTATAAGAGAATTTTCCCTCTTACGAGTCGAGAGGATTCGTAAGCGGTTGTTTCCCTCCTCGTCGAAATTCGACTTTGGAGAGTAAGACCCGTGGATAGTATGCAAGAGACCATTTTGGATTGACTTGCAGGGCCCCATTGTTCAGGAAGCAAGTTTTTTAATCCTTGCTGCCCGAGACTTTATCTTGCAAGGTGGGACGAATCGGGGATTTGTTTGCAGTTGTAGCGGAACAGTTGACATGAGTTAAAAAGCTCTCGTCACGGAGTGTTTGTATCCGTGAGTCGAGGAGTTTGCTAGGGATTATTTGTTTCCCAAGCGCCAAGGATTATTTGTTTCCTTGGGGTTTGAAACGAGTCGAGAATTCCCACGGGGGCACTGGTGGCTCTGCGGGTCGACGCGGATCAGGAAGCTCTCGTCAAGGAGTGTTTGTATCCGTGAGTCGAGGAGTTTGCTAGGGATTATTTGTTTCCCATGCGCCAAGGATTATTTGTTTTCTTGGGGTTTGAAGCGAGTCGAGGGTTCCCACGGGGGCTCTGGTGGCTCTGCGGGTCGACGCGGATCAGGAAGCTCTCGTCAAGGAGTGTTTGTATCCGTGAGTCGAGGAGTTTGCTAGGGATTATTTGTTTCCCAAGCGCCAAGGATTATTTGTTTCCTTGGGGTTCGAAACGAGTCGAGGATTCCCACGGAGGCGCTGGTGGCTCTGCAGGTCGACGCGGATCAGGAGTCTCTCGTCAAGGAGTGTTTGTATCCGTGAGTCGAGGGATTTGCTGGGAGAGTATGGCTCCCTCTTTGTTTACGCCCTTGGATTGTATACAGAGATCGATGTGATCTTAACTGTAGGGCCAAAATTTTATCATCATTATTTTTTTTTGTTTTATTTCCGCGATGCTCTATCATTTCAGCTTTTATATCGCGAAGGTCGCGATTGCCCAATCATTTCGGCTATTTTTCGCGGTGCCCAATCATTTCGGCTTTTTATTTTATTTTTACTCGCTACTTTTTATTGCGAGTTGCCCAATCATTTCGGCTATTTCGCATGCATACATTTTACTTGCTGCTTTTTATTGCAAGTTGCCCTATCATTTCGGCTATTTCGTATGCATGTGCGGCTTACTGGCTTTTCGCCGTAAACTTGAACTTGGACACTGATTTTGGCATCAGCACCGCTACAACTGGGATGTTGCCAGGAGCGAATCATCATTTGCCTCTGTCATTGTCGAACAAAGGAGGCTTAGCGTCCAGGGTTAGGGTCCTGTCGACTAAGGCTTTTGACTTTATGAGCCGTAAGGGTCTCACAAAGCTATTTCTCCCTACAAGTCGTGAGGATCTCGTAGGTGTATTTTCTCCTTAGGAATCGTGAGGGTTCCTAAGTGTTTTGTTCCTCTGTAAGTCGTAAGGATCCTACAGGAGGGTTTTCTCCTTGTAAGTCGAGAGGATTTACAAGGGCTGTTTACCATGCAAACATATCCCTAGTTTCAGATGGGACTTAGTTAGGGAAATGTTTATTCGCGCCCGTGGATTGTATACAAGGGTCAATGCTGAGCCACTTGTAGGGCATTATCGAAAGTTGTGGGGGCTGCTTAAGCACAGGTTTAGATCTCTGTAGTTTAAGACTTTCAAATCTTATGAGCCGTGAGGGTCTCATAAGAGAGCTCTCCTTACGAGTCGTGAGGATCTCGCAAGTGTATTTTCTCCTTAGGAATCATGGGGATCCCTAAGTGTGTTGCTCCCTTGTGAGTCGTAAGGATCTCACATGAGTAGTTTCTCCTTATAAGGTCGAGAGGACCCTATAAGTGTCTTTTAACGAGGTTGCGCCCTTTCGGGTTTTCACAAACACTCGCCGGTAGTCCTGCTGTTTTTACTCACGGAGCCCTCCTGGGTTTTCAACCGTGCCCGTTTTGCTTGTGGACATACCGTTTTTTTTTTTAATTCTTTTTATTTTCTTTCTTTTTTTTTTAACGAGGTCGCGCCCTTTCGGGTTTTCACGAACACTCGCCGGTAGTCCTGCTGTTTTTACTCACGGTGCCCTTTCGGGTTTTCATCCGTGCCCTTTCTGCTTATGGACATACCATTATATATATATATATATATATATTTTATTTTTTTTTATCTCGTTAGCCCAAGAATGCTGCAGGAGTAGTTTAAAGACGTTTCGGTCTGCTATTAGTTTAAGGACATTTCGGTCCGATATTGAGAAGCCCGGCTACATGCTTGTAAAGTTCGAGCTAAGGAAGATAGCGAGAGGACATGGTCGTCGTCATCTATCATTGACCTAGCCCGTGACTTATTAAGCGTAGTATTTCTTCAGGAAGCGACCATTTATTGGCCTGAAAGGCCTTTCACCATGCATATCCATAAGTAGGTAGGCCCCACCCTGGTAGACCTTATCTATGATGTACGGGCCTTCATAGTTTGGCTCGAATTTTCCCCGCTTGGCGTGATTAGGAATCATAGTCCTTTTGACCACTAGCACGAGTTCGCCCTGGCGGAATGTCCTTGTTCGGGTCAGTCTCTCATATGAGCGCGTCATCTTTGCTTTATAAGCTTCCAGATTTTGCTGCGCTAGGAGTCGGTTTCATCAAGAGCGTCAAGCTCTTCAAACTGTAGGTGAGCATTTTCTTCATCTGTCAGCTCGTAGTGAACTGCCACTCGCAGAGAGGGTAGCTCTATTTCAAGGGGTAGCACTGCTTCCGTGCCGAATACTAACGAGTAGGGCGTTGCGTTCGTGGCTGTCTTGAACGTAGTTCGATACGCCCAGAGAGCCTCTTGCAGTCTCTCGTGCCAATCCTTCTTGTTTCGGGACACCGTTTTCTTTATAATCTTTGTTAAGGTCTTGTTGAAGGCTTCGGCGAGACCGTTAGCTCGCGGATTATAGACTGAGGAATATCTCCAGTCTATATTGTGCTGCTGTGCGAAGCGGCTGATTTTATGACTTCGGTAGGCTGGCCCATTATCCGAGATGATCCTTCTCGGGGTTCCAAACCGGTATATGACATGCGTTTTGAAGAAATGGAGGATATTCTCCGTCTTCACTTCCCTCAACGGCACCGCTTCCGCCCATTTGGAGAAGTAATCAGTTGTTGCCAAGATGAAACGATGTCCCTTGGACGATGCTGGTTCGATGGGGCCAACTATGTCAGTTCCCCACATTTCGAATGGCCAACTAGCCACCGTTGGATGCAGTGGATTGGGATGCTGATGAATGAAGTCCCCATGAATCTGGCACGAGTGACATTGCTTTGCGTATTCCAGACAATCTTGTATCATCGTGGGCCAGTAGTAGCCCATCCGTTTAATTTTCAACTTCATGTTTGGGCCCGCTTGATGAGAGCCACAGATCCCGTCATGAACTTCTTGAACGACTTTCTCTGCTTCGTCAGGTCCTAAGCATCGCAGCCACAGAGAATCGAATGACCTCTTGTATAGAATATCATTGACGAAGGCGAAAGACAGAGCTCGTTTCATGAGCTGATGTCTTGCGGACGCTTCTTCGGGCATTTGGTGGAACTTGAAGTAGTCTATAAAGACTTCCCTCCAATCCTCAACCTTCTCAGGGTCTTTTATCTGTAAGGTCGTTTGTTCGGTCATTCCCTTCTCTTCGGGTGATTCCGGGGATATTTTTGCCGGGGCGAGCACTCGACGGCTTTGTACCATGATTCTGACATCATCAAGGTTCTCATCAGCCAATTCTTTAGCAAGTTTGGCCAACGCGTCCGCTTTGCTATTTTCTGCGTGAGGTATACTTTCCAAAGTATAGGAGGGGATTTGGGTTAGCAATTGTTGCACCCTTTCACCGTATTTTACCAACTCTGGCTTGCACGTTTGGTAGTCGCCATTTACTTGACTGACGACCAGTTGAGAATCTCCGTATACAAGGATGTTTTCAATTCCCATGTCGATGGCGATCTCGAGGCCTGCTATCAGAGCTTCATACTCGGCTTCATTGTTTGTCCTCGGCTCTGTCAGGGAGAACGCGTAGCGCATTATCCCTCCCTGTGGGGTTATAAAGATGAGTCCTATCCCCGATTTGATTGTAGGGGTAGTTTGTTTGTGCTTTTTCATGGAAGATGCTCCATCGAAATAAAGCTCCCAACGGGTATCACCACTGTCGACCGCGTCAAACGCATATTTGTCTGGCAACTCACAATTGAGAGGAGAATCAGCCGGTATTGGATGCTCTGCGAGGAAATCGGCGATAGCCTGACCTTTCACTGTCTTGAGAGGTTGATATGTTATCGAGAATTCCATCAAGAGCAGGGCCCATTTAGCGAGTCGTCCCGTCAATATGGCTTTTGACATTAGATATTTGAGAGGGTCCACCTTCGAAATAAGACGGACTTCATGTGCTAATGCGTAATGTCTAAGCTTTGTTATTGCGAAGATCAACGCCAGGCAGTGCTTTTCAATGGGGGAGTAGTTGCTTTCTGCCCCCAGTAGAACTCTACTTAAGTAGTAAAGCGCTCTCTCTTTCCCTTGTTCGTTCTCTTGTGCCCATAAAGCGCCTAAGGAACCTTCGAGGGCGGTTGTATAAAGGATGAGAGGTTTCCCTTTAACCGGAGCAGCCAACACTGGAAGGTTCTGTAGGTATTGCTTGATCTCATCCAGTGCGCCTTGGCATTTGTGATCCCAGATGAATGGGATTCCCTTCTTCATCAGGTGACTGTAAGGACGGCACTTTCCTGAAAGATTAGCGATAAACCGCCGAATGTATGCAAGCTTTCCTTGGAGAGATCGCAACTGTTTAAGAGTTCTTGGCGGAGGCATTTCCATGATCGCTCTAATCTTAGACGGATCTATTTCAATACATTGGTGTCGAACGATAAATCCTAGGAATTTGCCCGAGGAAACCCCGAACGCACATTTTAAAGGATTCATCTTCAAATTGTAACTCCGAAGGCGTTGAAATACGGTCTTCAAATGCTCGAGATGCTCTTCGTATGACTTGCTTTTAACCACGAGATCGTCGATATAGCATTCGACGATTTCGTGTATAAGGTCGTCAAAGATCTTTGTCATGGCCCTCTGATAAGTAGCACCGGCGTTCTTTAAACCGAAGGGCATCACTTTATAACAGAATATACCAAGAGGAGTCCTGAAAGCGGTGTGTTTCTGGTCTTCAGGATGCATCTTTATCTGGTTATACCCCGATGAGCCATCCATGAAGGAGAAAACCTCATGAGTGGATGTATTATCTATCATCAGTTCGGTGACTGGCACTGGGAAATCATCCTTCGGGCAAGCTTTATTGAGATCCCGAAAGTCCACGCATATGCGCGCTATCCCATTTTTCTTCATCACCGGGACGATGTTAGCGATCCATTCAGGGTATTGAACTTCATGGATAAAGCCAGAGTCTATCAGCTTTTTGACTTCGGCGTTGATGCTCATTTCGAGCTCGAGCCGTATTCTTCTCGGCGCTTGTTTAACTGGCTTGACACTCGGGGATATCGCCAGTCTATGTACAGCGACTTCCGGATCTAGTCCTGGCATCTCGGAATAGTTCCATGCGAAGCAATCTTTATGCTGTACGAGGACGTCCTTTAACGCAGCCACCCTCTCTTCAGACAGCAGCTCGCTGACAAATGTCGGTCGCGGATCGTTTACCGTCCCCAACTCAATTTTCTTGAGGTTATCTGCAGTGGTATGTATTCCATCCTCCAGTTCTTTCGGGGCTGGGGGAAATTCCGAGATCACCTCATCCTTGCTGTTTTCGAAGCACTAGGGAAGGCTGTCTATGTTCTCGGACTCTCCTTTTAATATCGTTATCATATGACAGGTGCGAATTTTCTTCCAATCCCAATGCGGAGTTGGTTCTGTTCTTGTGTTTTCGGGTTCGTGCTTTTGTGGCGGCGTTACCCTCCAGTTGTCAGACAACGCGAATTTGCCGAGCTGATACTGGTCCTCAACCCAATTCTTAAAGGTGAAGCAATCTTCAAGCGGATGCCCTCCTACTCGATGGTAAGAGCAATAATTTGGGTTGGAGACTTCGCCTGCTTGCTCAGGGTGTTTAGACTCTGGCAGAGTAAGCATTTGATGTCTTAGAGCAAGATCAAGTATTTTCCTTGTTTTGTTCCGAGGGAATGAGCATGCTCCACCAATTTTCTTCATGAGGGCTAGGTCAATAACGCTCGACTCTCGGATGCGTGGTTTCTTAGCTCTGCTTTGTGGTTGTTGAGCGCCGTTTTTGCCTTTCAACTTGTTTTTGTTTTTGCGTCGAACCTTTTTTGTAGCAGGTTGACAAGGAGCGGCATTTTCATCCTTCACGGCTTGTTGGAGAAGGCGTTGCGTCTTGGCTTTCTCATAGATGGTCGTCTCGCGGTTGTGATCATCTTGGGCTTTTTGACCAGCTTCCCTTACAAGCCTGTCCATTTGTTCTTCAAATGATGGACCGGGCGATTTTTCATCGGGGACTTTCATTGGCTTAGGATTAGCGTCCTCCCATTGAGCGTCCGCTTCTTCATCGAAGTCATACATGATGTAACAGCTGTTTACTAGCTCTCGTTTCTTTGACCGGATGTACCCAAGCCCTTTTGTTTCCATTCTCCCGTTAGGCAGTTTGCGTTGAGTCCCGGGAACATTCCAAACCTTGTCATAGAATTTGGCCTTTCTAACGGTCTGTGTGAAGGATATTCCCTGGCGTTTCAGCAGTTTCTTCAAACCTTCGGTATAATATCTGGGAAGACGGATAGGCTGAAGCCTGTCGAGCGTGGGATTCGCGCCATGCCAAACTTCTTTTTTCACCTTGTTTTCTTCAGAACGGTAGAATAGGATTTCCTTCTCGCCTTTTCGTCCGGGAGGGACATAAAATGTCTGCAATTCTTCCACACTGTTGGTGTCGAGTGCATCCAGTTCTTTGTAATGTTCAAGCGGCGCCATGGTTATCTGCAGACTTCGCTCTTCATCGGCAGAAGCCCGTATCGAAAGCCGAGCAGGGAATACGGCATGAACTTCATCCTCCGAATCACTACCGAAGATCAATGAAGGAACGGATGGTCTCGGCTTGGCGGATTGGGATGGACCCGTATAAATTATATCCTCTTCCTCCTCAGTGTCACTGCCGAAGATAGGGATGGTGGCGTTAGTCTTGTTCTCCGTCTTGTGACATCTTTCCGTGTCCTCGAAACTCGGCAAGAAGTATTTGGCATCTTCATACTTGCGAACTTCATTCACGGAAAACGGATTCAATTCTCCTACCACAGTGTACTCGAGACCATCCTTACAATATTTCATACACTGATGTTGTGTAGAAGGGATGGTATTGTACTCGTGTAACCATGGTCGACCGAGTAGAGCATTGTAGCACGTCTTGGCATCTATGACATGGAATTTAATATCTGTGACGAGTAGCCCGAAGCGTAACGTCAATATCACAAATCCAAGAGTTTTTGATGATTGGGAGTCGAAACCGGAGATGGTGATCTTGTCTCGGGCGAGGTGTTGGACGCTCATGCAAATTTCCTTTAACACCCGCACATTGAGTAGATTAACAGATGATCCGTTATCGACCAAGATTTTACCTATCTTTATGTCATGGCAGTATCCTGAGACATAAAGGGGACGATTGTGTTCGCACGTCCCGAGGAGAAGGTCTTCATCGCCGAAAGCAACGTCGGCAGTTTGCACCTCTTCCAATTCATCCTTCATCTTTTGTTCGGCCAGGAAGGCTTGGAACTGGTCCGGATCTTGTAGGGCCTTAATCAAAGAATCCCTTGCTTCTTTTGATAGCGATAGGGCATCGAGAATGCTAAGTTGTGAGGGTAGCTTTCTCAGATGCGCCAGGACATTGTAATCCACTTTATTCCTCTTTGGCGGGTTCTTGGTGGTTAACTCTTCCGCAACTCGGTCATCCAAGGCGATGTCTTCAGAGACCTTCTCTTTCCCCTTGTCTCTCTTGTTTAAGTGTCCAAGATTCTTTACAGGCAACGTCTGATTGCGTAGCTGTATATTCTCGCAAACCTTCGGTCCTTCTTCCTTCCCCGATGTGGATTCTTTGAAGAGGGGGCCAAGTTCTAACTCCTCATCAGAATCGCTCCCAAATATAGGCACTTGTGATCCCCCAGCGTCAATCATGCAACAGCCACCGGTAGTTTTATCAAGCACTTTGATCGTTCTGCCCTGCTCTCGGCGAGCTTTGCGTTTTTCCCGCTTAAATTGTTGCCGGTGAGTAACATATCCTTGCCACCACTTATCGAAAGCTTTACACTCTTTAGTGGGATGTGACACCTTCTGATGGTACAAGCAATAGGAGGGGTGCATTTCCGATTCACTAGTGATGTTTCCTTCAGAGGATGGTAGCTTCATGCCCATTGATATGGCCTTAGCGAACCTTTTCCTCATCTTGAATTGGCTTTTGTCAACGGCGGAGGCATTTCGCCCCAGCGGGATTATCTCAGTTCTTTCATTAAGTCGCCGGCGTTTGGCCCTCTCAAATATAGCCATTTCGCGTTCTCGATCAGTTTTACTTTTTAGTCGAGCTTCGTCAAGGAACGCGTCAATCATTTCGACTGATAGCTCCGGAATTCTTGATTCGGTATCTGCCCCCAGCGTTTTAGTGCCAGAAGTCTCTTCATCGTTCGTGATCGAATGGGAGATCATATGACAGCTAGCCACATTTTCCTCGGATTCATCTGATGAACTTTCTCCCTCATCTTCCTCTTGAAAGACGTGACTGAGGAACTCTTGGAGCATGATGGGAGTCCGCGCCTTTTGGTTATATTCTTCCAGCGCGTCAATTTGCTTTTGCAAGTCCGTGCGCTTGTCGCTAGGCTTTACGGGCTTCTTGGACTCCTTCTTCTTTTTCGAAGACTTTGACGACTGGCCGCTAGTGCTTGAACCCTTTGAACCCCCATCATTGGCCTTTGAAGTTGGACGTGGCTTCAACATCCCCTCAACGACCTGTGGTTCTAATGGGTTCTTCCACTTGATCGCTGGACACGTCCGAAGATCATTTAGCATTCTCCTCATTTTGGTTGATAATACAACCTCCCAAGGAGCTTCTTCAATGATGGAGCATGTTGCCCCCGGCGTATTTGTCCCCTTAGCGGTGTGGGGCTGCGGAGGATTCACCTTCCATTTGTCAGATAAAGCGAACTTGCCCTGTCGGTACTGGTTTTCAAGCCAATTTTTGAAAACGTAACAGTCTTCGATCGGATGTCCTAGCACACGATGATAAGGGCAGTAATTAGGCTCGTTGACGTCACTTGGTTGCAACGGGCGTTTTGGATCTGGCAGATTTATGAGTCTGTTACGCAATGCCAGCTCGAATAGCCTCCTCGTTTTATCCCGGGGGAAGGAGTAAGGACGTCCCATCCTGTCCTCAAGGGGTACGTATGGGCGCGTATTGTTTGGACGAGCAACCGGCGTCGAGTCGCTCGGTTGTTGTTGAGCATTAGCGACAATGATCGCTTTTCCTTTTCCTTTGTCGTTTCGGGAGTCCGGCTTTAGGAGAGGGGGTTTATGACCCATCTGGTCCATCTGTGCTAGTTTGTCGATCAGAGCCTGGAAGGTAGTCGGTTTGAAGAACATCATGAACTGTGAGATGGTTGCTTGTGGATCAAGGGTTCCAACAAACATTCCCACCGCCGGAGCTTCTTCTATGCACTGTTCGCACTTCGACCATAGATTACGCCACCGTATAGCGTACTGAACCCATGTCTCGCCGGGTTTTACCCTGGCATTAATCAGTGCCGTCATCGGGGTACGCTCACTGGCACTTGCAAAACGTTGGGTAAAGAATAGCTCCATCTCCGCAAAGGTTTTAATAGAGTCGTTGGGGAGCTCAGAATACCATTCGAATGTCGTATCTGATAAGCTTCCAACAAACTGGCGAAGCAACAACTTGTCATCGCCGCCGGTGTTGCCACAGAGCGCTCTGAACTGGGCGACATGCTGATGAGGATTGCCCGTCCCTTTGTAGACATGAAACTTGGGAATTGTGTAACCCGGCGGGTACTTGATTTGGTCATACCAGCCTGGATATGGCCGCCCCGTTTTTACGACGTGGCCTGCTGCTTCGGCCGCATGATGAACCTTTATTTGCTGGGCTATGTATTCGTCCAGATCAGTCTTAGAGATTGTATCCTCTTTAGCTGTTAATAGAGCGGGCTGCGGATTCGACGTCTCTCCCTTATCATCTCCAAGGACGATTAGGGGTTCTTCAGCTGGAGGATCTTGTTGTATCATCATCCCTATCATGTCCTGGAAGAGGAGGCCCATACGCTGTATGTTGGCCGCTTGTTCAGCAGCCTCTTTGTCCCTCTTTTCTAGTACTCGGCGAAGGAACTCGGCGTCGGTCTCTTCCTCCTGGCGCTCATCTAAGGACGTCTCAGGGTTCTCTTTTGGCTCCGTGAGTGCAGCCATTGTAGTCATCATCTCCTGGAGCTTTTGTTGCTGCTGCTGAGCCTTGGTCACTGATCGGGTGAGCGGTCGGTGACCCGTAGAAGTACGGCTTTCTTCCTTTCCAGAAGCCATATAAACCGTATGAACAATTATGCCCCCTGACTTGGGGCGTTTAGGTTCACCGCTTTTAAACTT
Source organism: Agapanthus africanus (assembly GCA_030015575.1). NCBI lineage: Eukaryota > Viridiplantae > Streptophyta > Magnoliopsida > Asparagales > Amaryllidaceae > Agapanthus > Agapanthus africanus. Next base: position 885,557,497 of record JASDDO010000024.1, on the reverse strand, counting down.
TGCCGCTGACGCGGGAGCTTTCTCTGGCCTCCTTCTTTTGTGGGACATCGAGGTTAAAGGAGCCGTTGGAGTGGGCATCCTAGCAACTGTCACCCCCTGCTGTTTAATGGGGCAGTTTTTGTTATTTTCCATCTTCGCCTTTTTCTGGTGACGCAAGTGGTCTGGATCGATCACGGAGTCTTGAACCCTCCGCCATACTTTATAAACTTTTGAGGATAGCCGTTGAGGGGGCTGTTCTTGTTTTTTTTCTGGAACTCTCTCTGCAGGTGGAGGATATCTTTTCAAGGTAGCGGTTGGAGAGTTCTTACGCACTCTCCTCAGTAGTTCAAAGCTGTTCCCAGTTGGAACAGCAGCGTTGACTTCCACCATTGGAGCGGGTGGAGTTATCCCTGAGGGGGAGTTGCCCCCTGCTTTCCTCACTCGTCGCCAATGGCGACGTTGCGCACGACGAGCCATTGGGACTGGCTCGGAAATCGAGATGGTTTCTTGTTGCCCCCTGTTTGAGTGTGGGGTAACTGCCGATGTCAGCCTATCGAAGACTGATGCCTTTTGACCAGCTGGGGGAGGAGTGGGAACCGTCAATCTTGTGAAGACCGACTCTCTGATGGGAGAAGCCGCTTTAACGACTTCCGAAGCAGCGGCCGTTGCCCTCTTTGGGACGGCCACTTTATAGTTCTGACCTAGCCTGGTGAAAACGGAGGCTGTCGGTTTAGTAGCGGGCGACCCGTTGACAGGGGTCGTGGTAGCAGTGAGTCGGTCGAAGACCGACTTCTTGTTCATCTCTGGTGTGGGTATCGGCATAGAGAAGCTTGTCGGTGGGATCATGGTCCCGAAGAATAAACCAGTGGTGGCTTGGGTCACCTGGTCTACTGGCAGAGTGAGGAAGGAACCCGCTTGGGGCCTATATGTTACACCTCCGGGAGAGGTGGAGCGTCCATTGCAGTGACACTTCGAGTAGTTGGTGCAGTTGGAGGCCATTGAATCTTGAGTTCTGTGCCAGACAGAAGACCAAAACTTAGTAACTTGAAATCCGAAGGCAACCATTTAACAAACCGAGATTGGTTCGCGAGAACGACACACGAAGTGTGGAGTGGAAAGAGGAAAAGGTCCCACCGGGCGTGCCAGAATCTGTTCCCCTCCGAAAGGCGGCGCACAGGACCGCGATGGCCTGACGCTGAGATTTGGGGCAGATGCTATTTGGTTTTATCCGTCCACCTCTCCGAAGATGCCAAGTTGATTTATGGCACCGTGTATTGAAGGTTTAGACGGATGCGGCCGATGTAGCAGACTTTGTCAGATCCCCCCTCGCTAGAGGGGTTTTTGATTGTGGGGACGCTCTTCCCTGCAGGCGCAAGCCCCTGCAGTTAATTACGCTACCGCTTCGCGGTAACAACTTTCTCTTTCTCCAGAATTTCACTTCGTGTCGTGTGTGTTCATTTTGTTTGTGGTTGCCCGTGGATTGTATACGGAGACTGAGTAATGCCGGTACCCGTAGGACGTGGATTAGTCCAAATCCGTATTTACTTAGATTTGGGTTTGGTGTTTTTTAGTTTAAAGATGCGTTAGTCGCGTTGCGGCTAAGATCAACTTAAACATTTGCCAAGGATACGTTAGTCCTATTTTGGATTAAGATCGACTTGAACGGGATCGTTTAGATCCGAAAGAAGAGCAATTGGCTCTATTGTTCCAGTTTAGAGACGTGGTGGTCCATATTCCAGTTTAGGGACGTGGTGGTCCGATATTAGTTTAGGGACGTCTCGGTCCAATATTAGTTCAGGGACGTCTCGGTCCGATATTAGTTTAGGGACATCTCGGTCCATGAGTTTAAGGACCCCGCAGTCCATATGGGTGTGTGGTCGTTGGGACCCGTCACCTCTTTGACGTCGTTGAGGAATTACAACGATGGATATCAAAGGAGTTCGGAGATGTACCCTCGAACCGGATGTAGATTGGTTTAGGAGAGCCATTCTGCTCATTTAATTTAAGGACATATGGCCAAAATTGGGTTAAGTCCAGTTGAGGATATTCAACATTTTTCTTGATCTTTGGCCTATTAGGCCTGTGCTAGGGCTTTGCCCAAATTTAATAATGCACTGCATTCTATTCTGGCCTGCTAGCCTTTTGATTTGGGCTCTGTCCCTTTATTTATGATGCAGAGCATCTATTTTAGTTTCGGCTCTGTCCCTTTTTTTTTAAAGCAATGCATTGCATTTTATTAGACCTGTTAGGCCTTCTTTAATTGGGCTTGGCCCCTTTTGTAACCAAGGCAGTGCATTTGTCTGGCGCTTTGCGCCGAGTAATGAGCGCAAATTCATATGGTGATGACACGTGTCATGCTCTGGTGAGCGCAAGCGCAATAGCGCAGTGCGCTGCGCTAGTGCGCTGCGCTGTTGCGCTGCTGACACGTGGCGCGCTCTCAGCGAGTTGCGCCAATTCTAGAGAGCAAAGCTCTATCTTAAGAACGCTTAGCGCAAGTGGTTTTATGGCTGACACGTGGCGCTCTCTTAAGAGCGCAACAGCGCAGTTCGGAAGTGCAAAGCACTAAGAATCTTTTTAGATTCAAAACAGAAGTGCAGAGCACTATTTTAGATTAAAGAAATAAATTTCTTTCTTTTCTTTTCATTTACAGAACCAGAGGTTCACAAGAGTGCAAAGCACTATATTTTTTTTTGTTTTAAAGAACCAGTAGTTCATAAGAAGTGCAAAGCACTGTTTTTTATGTAAAGATCATTGATCTTGTTTTTAGATCAATGATCTATTAGAAGGAATTTTTTCTACTTCATGAAGGTTCTTTACCCTTTTTTTTTTTGGAATCTTCTCAGAGTTCTCTCTGTTTAAAGTTCTTGAATTTTCAAGAAATGTTGATGCCTTTGAATTGAGGCTTAGGGCCCTTTTTATAGTGCTCACAAATTAGTTGAATTTGTTAAAGAGATCATTCTCTAAGTGATTTGGGGAATTTTCCCAACCGTTGGATCTTTGATCCAAGGGCTTCTGCTTTGCAGAAGAAAATCTTCTTGTTTTAACAAGAACAGAAAAGATTTCTTAGAAATTTAATTCTGTTTGGCGCGGGTGCTTCAGCGCGTGACACGTGTCGCGCAGCGCAACTGCGATAGCGCATCTGCGCTGACACGTGTCGCGCAGCGCACAGCGCAACTGCGCTAGCGCATCTGCGCTGACACGTGTCGCGCAGTGCAGAGCGCAGCGCAACAGCGCAAGCGCATCTGCGCTGACACGCGTCGCGTAGCGCAGTGCATGCGCAACCAAAGCGTTGCTTCCCTTAAACAGAGCTTTGCTCTGATAGGGCGCGCCCTCTTGGGCGCAGCGCTGATACATCTGCGCCTGACACGTGGCGCATTGCGCTCAGCGCAGAGGATCTGAAGCATTGCTTCATTTATTAAAGTTTGAATTTTGGGAGAATCGGAAGCGTTGCTTCTCCTGAGATATCTTTTCATCTCCTCTTTTCAAGTCAAACTTGTATTCCCGAAATTCTAATTTTCCGGGCCTTGGAAATGATTTCATTACGCACAGAATCTTCTGCGCCTGGGTCTATATATAATTCGAGGCTGAGCCTTTTCCTCTCTCATTTTTAGAGAACTTCTTCAATCATGGGTTGCAATCGCCCTCATTCCCGCCGACAACCATGGGAGGTGCCGATTCGGGACATTGTTCCCCGCTTCGCTGCGCGCTTGGTAGACTCCTCTCTTTCAGATGAACAATGCGATGCCGCTATGTACGAGCTTTCGACTCATGTGGGGTCTCCTTTGCCTCCGAATTCTATTTGGCTTCGGATGATCCTTGCCTCGGTGCTTGCCGACATTCCCCCTCTTCCGGCGGAGATGTCCTCGGCAGTACTTGATGTGGCCGAGGATAAGATCGAGAGCTTTTTCGAAGCGCTCTTGATCACCAAAGCCCTGTGGGACTTCTCCTTCTACTTACTGAGCCAGATACGGGCCCGTCGGGTCGTCATCGCCACTTTTTCCCAGGAGTGCGGCATTGACCATTGGATGGCTACCCCTCGGGAAGATCGCCGCTTCGACGTGATGGAGAAGGCGGAGAGGGAGCTGAATAATTTTCTTTTCCTTTTTGTGAACCCTTGTCTTTCTGATCCCGTATTCGGCGATCTTTTTTAAATGTAATAACAATAAGAATAAATAAGAGTTCTTTCATTTTACCTCTCTGTTGTGCTTGTGCATCGTATGATTTTAATTCGTTATTATCAAGTACACGTAACTTTGCATGGATAAATTGCCTTTGGCATTTAAACCCTTCCTTCTGTGCTAGCGCATCTGCGCTGACACGTGTCGCGCAGCGCACAGCGTGCACTAGAGCATTTGTACTAGCGCATCTGCGCTGATACGTGTCGCGCAGCGCAGTGCCTGCGCAACTGCGCTAGCGCAACTGCGCTAGCGCATCTACGCTGACACGTGTCGCACAGCGCAGTGCCCGTGCAACTGAAGCGTTGCTTCCTTTAAACAGAGCCTTGCTCTGATTGGGCGCGTCTTCTTAGGCGCTGCGTTGACGTATTAGCGCCTGACACGCGGCGCGTTGTGCTCGAGACTTGAAGCGTTGCTTCAAAAACTTTGCATTTTGAATTTGAACAGAGCTTTGCTCTGATTGGGCGAAACAGTGTCGAGACTCCGGGAGTGTCATCATTTGATATTTTATGAAAAGCTCAAAGATTCTCCTTGTCTTGCTCGGGGGAAGGAATATGCTCGGCCCATCTTTTTCATAAGAGATGGATTCCGACTGACCTTTTCTCGATCGCGTGGCCTTTTGGATCCGTTTTGCCGCTGTCGAACATTTTTTCCGTTCTTTAACTTGTTTTTGCCTCCGCGTCGGGCCTTTTTCTTATCTTGGGAATGCATGGCGGGCTGACGGTGAAGGGCATTGTCATCCTCCGTATCCTGCTGAAGGAGGTGTTGCGTCTTGGTTTTCTTGTAAATGGCCATTTCGCGGCTGTGGTCGTTCCGAACCTTTTGACCCGCTTCCCTTACTAGCTTGTCCATTTGTTCTTCAAACGACGTCTCAGCATTTTAATGGTGGGACCTCGTTCTGGTTCAACGTCAGCGTCCTTTAAAAGAGCATCCCCTTCTTCATCGAGGTCATTTATGACATGGCAGCCATAGAATTGCTCCCGTTTCTTGGACTGGACATATCCGAGCCCAATCGCTTCCATTTTTCCATTAGGCACTTTTTGCTGAGTCCCGGGGACGTTCCGAATCCTGTTGTAGAACTGAGCTTGCCGAGCAGTCTGTTTGAAAGGTATGCCTTGGCATCTTAATAACCTTCTTAATCTCTCCGTATAGTATCTGGGAAGATGGATGGGTTGGAGCCTGTCGAGCGCAAAATCGGCACCATTCCAGACTTCTCTTTCGACTTTAATCTCCACGGATCGATAGAATAGGATCGCCTTTTCACCTATTCTCCTGGGAGGGACGTAGAACGTCTGCAGCTCTTGCACACTATATGTCTCGAGCGCATCAAGCTATCTGTAGTGCTGCCGCGGAACCATGGTGATTTGCAAACTCTGATCATCTCCAATGAGGGCCTGCATTGATGGACGGACCGAGAACACTGTGTTGACTTCGTCTTCGTCGCCGAAAGTGATGTCAGCTGTGTGCACTTCTTCCAACTCATCATTCATCTTTTCTTCGTCAAGGAAAGCTTGGAACTTCTTGGGCTCTTGTAATGCCCTGATCAGGGAATCTCGTGCCGCTTTAGATAGGAGAAGGGTATCCAAGATACTCAATTGTGATGGTATCTTTCTCAGATGTGCCAGGACATTGTAATCCACCTTGTTCTTCTTGGGCAGGTCCTTGGCTACCAGCTCTTCGACGACTCGATCATCGAGGGAGATATCCTCAGGGACTTTTTCCTTCCCCTTATCTTTTTTGTTTGATCTCTTGTTTATAGGTCCAAGATTCTTTTCGGGCAACATACGGTTGCCCAGCTGAATATTCTCACAGTTTTTCATCTCTTCCTCTTTTACTGAGGTGGATTCTTTGAAGAGAGGGCCGGGAGATATTTCTTCGTCGGAATCGCTTCCGAAGGTAAGAACTTGAGACTTCCCTTTTGTTAGGATGGCATCAACCATATAACAGTTACCGGCTATTCCTTTATGCTCATCTGTCGTGATTCTCTTCTCCTGACGGGCTTTGCGCTTCATTCGCTTGAATTGTTGTCGATGGGCAACGTATCCCTGCCACCATTTCTTGAAGGCATTGCACCCTTCGGTAGGGTGTGCAATCCTTTGATGGTATGAGCAGTAGTTAGGATGTACATCCGCTTCGTCAAGGTGTATACTGCCAGGAGTATTTCCTTTGAATGATGGCAGCTTCATTCCCCTTGACAGGGCTTTAGTGAACCGTTTCTCCGTTTTAAGCCTGTTTTTGTCTGTCGCAAACGTGCTTCGATCTGGTTGGAGCGCTTTGCGACTCATCCCCACCATGACTTCTTCAACTTGATGCCGATGCCTGGCCCGTTCAAATATGGCCATTTCACGCTCTTGATCAGCTTTGCTCATCTGACGGGCTTCGTTCAGCAACATGTCAATCATCTCGTCTGACGGTTCCAAGGATGTTGGCACCGATCCTGTCCCCAACTTCTCTATATTATCTTCTGATGCCGGGTTAGCTTCTTCGTCATTTATTGGTGAATGAGAGATCATGTGACAACTTGCCACATAATCCTCGGGTTCTTCTGACGAGTCGTTTCCATCGTCATTGTCATTATCTCCGCTCTAAAAAATATGGTTAAGAAGCTCTTGGAGTGTGATCGGGGTTCACGCCTTCTGGTTATATTCTTCCAGCGCGTCAATATGCTTTTGCAGGTCCGTGCGCTTGTCATCAGGATGCGCGGGCTTCTTGGTCTTCTTCTTTTTCTTTGAAGACTTTGACGGCTAGGGATGGGTATTTTGCCCATTGCTACCAACTCTCGGTGTTGGGTGCGGTTTCAGCATCCCCTCAATGATCTCTGGCTCCAGGGGTTTTTCCATCTAATCGCCAGACATGCTTGAAGATATTTTAGCATTCTTTTAGTTTTAGCCGACAGAATAACTTCCTAAGGAGCATCCTCTATAAATGAGCATGATACCCCTGGCTTTGTCCATCTTTTTAGGAGCGCGCGGTTGTGGCGGGTTTACCCTCCAGTTTTCAGACAGCACGAATTTACCTTGTTGGTACTGGTCCTCAATCCAGCTTTTGAAGACGAAACAATCTTCGATTGAGTGGCCTACAATTCGGTGGTAGGGGCAGTAACTGGGATTGTTGACGTCACTCGGTCACAGTGGACATCTCGGATCTGGTAGAGTGATAAGTCTGTTGCGCACCGCTAGTTTGAACAGTCTTCTCGTTTTATCCCGAGGGAATGAGTAAGGACATTTCAGCTTTTCTCCGGGTGATTGTTGTTTATCGTTTTGGCGAGTAGCTGGTTTCGAATCACTCGGCTGTTGCTGAGCGTTGGCGACGAAGGTCGATTTCCCTTTATCCTTTTCATTTTGAAGCTCCGTTTTCGAGGAGGGCGGTCTATGGCCCATCTGGTCTATTTGGGCCAGCTTGTCGATCAAGGCTTGGAAAGTGGTCGGCTTGAAGAACATCATAAATTGGGATATAGTTGCTTGTGGGTCAAGGGTCCCTACGAACATGCCCACAGCAAGAGCTTCTTATGTGCGTTGTTTGCATTTGGACCATAGGTTCCTCCACTGAATTGCATATTGAACACATGTCTCTCCTGGCTTCACCCAGGCATTGATCAATGCCGTGATCGGGGTGCGTTCGCTGGCGCTTGCGAAACGCTGGGTGAATAGCAACTCCATTTCTATGAATGTTTTGATGGAGTCATTCAGAAGCTCTGAGTACCATTCAAATGCCATCTCCGCTGAGCTGCCGACGAACTGGCGAAGTAGCAATTTGTCGTCACCTCCAGTATTGCCGCAAAGAGCCCTGAACTGAGCGACGTGCTGATGGGTGTTGCCCGTCCCTTTATACACGTGAAATTTAGGGATTGTATATCCCGGTGGATACTTAATTTGATCGTACCAGCTTGGATAGGGTCGCCCAGTTCCGACGACTTGGCCAGTGGCTTCGCTTGCCTGATCAGCTCGTATTTGTTGAGCTATGTAGTCATCAAGCGTAGCTTTCGAGATCGTCTCCTCCCTGGCTGCTGATAAAGCCGGAAGAGAGTTTGATGTCTCTCCTCTGTCGTCTTCAATGATTATTGGGGGATCTCCGGCTAGAGGGTTCGGCTGGATTATCATCCCCATCATATCTTGAAACAGGAGCGCCATTTGTTTTATGTTAGCCGCTTGTTCCGCGGCTTCTTTATCTTTCTTTTCGAGTATTCTTCGGAGGAACACGGCGTCGGTTTCCTGTTCCTGGTGTTGCTCCGATGACACTTCCGGGCTTCCTTTCTGCCCAGTAAGTGTGGCCATCTTTGTCAGCATCTCCTGGAGTTTCTGTTGTTGCTCTTGAGCCTTAGTTACGGACCGCGTAAGTGGTCGATGACCCCCAGAAGCACGGCTTTCCTCTTATCCGGAAGCCATGTAAATAGTGTGCACTACCATGCCCCAAGACTTGGGGTGTTTGGATTCAGTGCCCTTGAGATTTGTCATAGGCATAGGGATCTTCTCCGGTCTTCTCTTTTTATGAACGATCAAAGCTGAGGGTGCTGCAACAGGTACCCTTGCAGACGATGCCTTCTATAGCATGGTGATGGGATGGTCTTCCTTTTGCCGAACCTTCATTTTCTTCTGTCGGCAAGAGTAGTCTTTGTCGATTATAGAGTTTTGGACTCTTCGCCAGACCCTGCGGATTTTGGAGGACAGCCGCTGAGGGGACTGTTCCGGCTTCGTCTTTGTAACATTTTCAGTAGGTGGAGGAAAATTTTTCAGCACGGCAGTTGGAGTGTTCTTGTGCACCCTGTTGAGCGGCTCAAAGATATTCCTAGTTGGAACAGCAGCATCAACTTCCACCATCGGAGCTGGTGGGGTAAGTTCAGAAGGGAACTGCCTCTAGCTTTCCTCACTCGGCGCCAGTGACAACGTCGAGCATGTCGCGTAGCCGGGATCACCTCTATCGTCGGAGTATCTTCGTCATGCCCCCTGCTTTGAGGAGAGGCTGTTATTAGCGCCAGTCTGTTAAAGACTGACATCCGCTGGGAATGAATGGTCAACCTGTTGAAGGCCCACTTTCGAGTAGGGGAAGTAATTTGGACGACTTCACCTGCAGCAGGAGTTGGGATAACCTTCTCCGGTATTGCGAGACTCTTCGTGGGCCCATTTGAGATTAGGCTCAGCCAGTCGAAGACTGAGGCAGTAGACTTGGACGACCCGTTAAGAGGAGTCGTGGTAGTTGCAAGCCGATCGAAGACTGACTTCTTCGGAGCTTCCTATGATGGCACTGGGACGCTGAAACTTATTGGCGGGATCATGGTCCTGAAGAACAACCCAGTGATGGCTTGTGTCACCTGTTCCACCGGCATTGCGTATATGGAGGCCTCTTGGGGCCCGTAAGTTACTCCTCCCACAGGGACGACGTGAGAGTTGTTGCAATTGGTGCAGTTGGAAGCCATTGACGCCATCTTCTCTTCTGCACGGAGCAAGACACCAAATCTTAGAACCTCGAATCCAGGGGAAACCATATTAAATCGCGATTCGTTCGCGAACACGACACACGATGTGTGGAGTAGAAAGAGGAAAAAGTCCCACCGGGCGTGCCAGAATCTGTTTACCGCCGAAAGCCGGGAAAGACAGATTTCTTGCCTGAATTTGGGGGCAGATACTTTTTGAGTTTATCTTTCTACCTTTCCGAAGATGCCAAGTTAATTTATGGCACCCTGTATCGAAGGTCTAAACAGATACGACCGTTGTAGCAGATTTCGTCAGATTCCCCCTCGTTGTGAGGGGTTTTTGATTGTGGGGACGCTCTTCCCTACAGAAGTAAGCCCCTGCAGTTAATTACGTTACCGCATAGAGATAACCACTTTCTCCTGCTCCAGATGTTCACTTCATATCGTGTGTGTTTATTTTATTTTTGGTTGCCCGTGGATTGTATACGGAGACTAATTTGTGTTGTCGCCCGTAGGGCGGGGGATTAGTCCAAATCCGTATTTTCTTAGATTTGGGTTTGGTTTGATTTAAGGATCGTTAATCTCGTTTGAGATCAAGATCAACTTAAATGTTTGTTAAGGATACATTAGTCTAATTTTTAGACTAAGATCTACATAACGGGAGTTCAGGATCATTTTTGATCCAATGAAAGAGCATTTGGGCTCTGTCATTTTAGTTTAGGGACATTACGGTCCATAGGGTTTAAGGACATCATAGTCCATGGAGTTTAGTTTAGGGACGTTGCAGTCCATTGGGTTTAAGGACATCACAGTCCATGGAGTTTAGTCTAAGGACGTTGCGGTCTATTGGTTTAAGGACATCATAGTTCATATTTAAGGACATCATAGTCTATGGAGTTTAGTTTTAGGGACGTTGCGGTCCATTGGGTTTAAAGACATCATAGGCCATGGAGTTTAGTTTAGGGACGTTGCGGTCCGTTGGGTTTAAGGACATCATAGTCTATGGAGTTTAGTTTAGGGACGTTGCGGTCCATTGGGTTTAAGGACATCATAGTCCATGGAGTTTAGTTTAGGGACGTTGCGGTCCATTGGTTTAAGGACATCATAGTCCATAGAGTTTAGTTTAGAGACGTTGCGGTCTATTGGGTTTAAGGATATCATAGTCCATGGAGTTTAGTTTAGGGACGTTGCGGTCCTTTGGGTTTAAGGACATCATAGTCAACGGAGTTTAGTTTAGGGATGTTGCGGCCCATTGGGTTTAAGGACATCATAGTCCACGGAGTTTAGTTTAGGACGTTGCGGTCCATTGGGTTTAAGGACATCATATTCTATGGAATGGAGTTTAGGGACGTTGCGGTCCATTGGATTTAAGGATATCATAGTCCATGGAGTTTAGTTTAGGGACGTTGCGGTCCATTGGGTTTAAGGACATCATAGTCCATGGAGTTTTGGCTCATCAGTTTGTGGGTGCGTCAAGAGTTATTGGTTATTGGGACCCGCCATCTCCCTGAAGACGTTAAAGAATTACAACGACATGTATCAAAGGCGTGGAGAGATATACCCCTGAACCAATGTCCCGACTGAGGGGGATAGGATGAACATCATTTTAGATGCCATCTGTTTGGAGCTCATTAGCTATCTTTGGGACTGAAATTGGTTTTGGGTACCCTGAGTGTGAGGGGCCCAATTGATTGGCCTCAGGAGATATTGTCTAAGGTTGGCTAATGTTGGCCTCTCATAGTGTTAACACTAGTATATACTCAGCGCTCACATGCTCCCATGTGCGGCCTTGAATCAGTGTTAAACACTGAAATTTAAGGCACTCACGTGTGCCACGTGAGGCGCTTGAAAGTTGGCACTGCTTATTTGTCTTTATTCTTTTGTTCTTTTTATAAATGCTAAGACCTATTGGGGATCACGTGCTCTCACGTGAGGTGCCCCCAAAATGGGAACTATCTTAGGTTTATTCCCTTTTCCTTTTGAAAGCAGTAAGCATTTTTTGGGGGGTCATGTGGGATTACATGAGGCACCCCAAAAATGATATCTGTTTTTGATTTTATACCCTTTTCCTTTTGAAAGTGCTAAGCACTTTTTAGGGGGGTCACGTGGGGATACGTGACCTGATCTCAGTTGTTCTCTTTCATTCATCAAGGGTGCTCACGTGGGAGCACGTGATCGGCTATTATCATGTTGGGTGCTAATCTTTTTACGTGCATGGAGATCTTGAGTTTTGAGACTTTCAAGCTCATTGTTTTATAAAAATTAAATTCTTTTATAGGGTTAAACCCTAGTTTTATTAGAGAAATTAAATTCCTATATGTTCTTATAAGAATTAAATTTTTCGAACTTAGTTCTTTCCCCTAGGTTTAAATCTACATAACAGAATCTTCCCGATGAGAATTAAATTCTCAACTTATGGGGAGATCTGCTTTTGCAGATCTTAACCAGAGAAAGAACTAAGTTATTTTTAAAAGAGTTAAACTCTTGTGGAGGCAAAGAAGAAGTAAGATACTCTCTGTGTTTTGTTTCTTCTTACCTAGGGTTTCTTCTCTTCTTTTAGGAGATCTTCTTCTCTCTAGAGAATTAAATTCTCTTTTCTTTTTGTTTTAAACTTATTAGGGTTTTTTTCTCTCTTTTCTGTATCTCCCTCTCTTCAGTCTCGAGTCCTTTATATAGCAGAGGCAAGTTTGTTGATTTTTGTTAAGGAAATCTCTCATTGAAAGATTTTTGATTGATTCGGGGATTTTATCCACCGTTGGATCTTTGATCCAGGAACTCCTGTTTCACAGAAGACATTTTCTTGTTTTTAACAAGATTGGGAAAATATTTTCCCATACAGAGTTTATTCTGTATCTTGGTGATTTTTAATCACCATTGGATTTTTGATCCAACGATGCTCTGATTTACAAAGCACAATCTTTCTTGTTTAGAAAGATTGGGAGAAATATTTCCAAAATAGGGTTCTGATCTCTTTTATATAGAATTTAATTCTATAGGCTCAGAAGATATTAAGAATCCTCACGTATAGCACGTGACCCTATGGCACTAGACCGGTTTGCCTATATGCAGCAGTCCCAGAGAAGAGCATCACATGTTAGAACGTGATGCGCCTTCTGGTCTGCTTTTTTTATGAAGGCGCCAATATACTTTGTATATATGTGCTCATGTGTGGCACGTGTGGCCCAACTTCAGTCTTATTTGTTAAGTGTAATGCTTTATAATTTTGGCTCCAATGCGCATCACGTGTGGACACGTGATGCTCCTTTTGGGGAATTCTTCCATCGCTTTTTGGTTCATTATTTATTTATTTATTAGATATATATTATTTTTTTATAAGAGAACAGTAATCTACCGGCTTGTCACGGAATCACCCTCTCCAAAGAGATGTCTCCAAGATTTATTTGGAAAGGGATCGCATGACTATTATACCCTACGCTTCTGTTGTGTACCAGACCAGATGTAGCTTACACACTGAACGTTGTAAGCAGGTATCAGTCAAACCCAGGGATGAAGCACTGGACAGCAATGAAGAACATTCTCAAGTACCTGAGAAGTACTAAGGAGATGTCTTGGTGTACGGCAGGGAAAATGTAACGACTCTATTTTTATTGTACAAAAAAATTTTTCAAGTTAATATACAGAATGGAGTTTGCAAGTCTGAGTACAAGTTATAAATTAAATTTGTTTAAGAACAGCAAGAAAGCACTTGTAGCTCATTGGTAAAGTCTTGCATTATTGTGATATAGACCCTGTGTTCGAATCCCATCAGCCACATATTATTTTTCTGAATTTTTATTTTAAACATTTTGGAAGTCCAAAAGTTTACACGTGCAATACACGTAAGAAATGAAAAGACAGAAAAATAAACATGTGTAAGATATTGTGTATAGCGACTAGGACATGTGGCATCAATCCAACACCCCATCCCTTTATTTCGACCGGTGAGATCAAGCCCACGGCCGGCACCGCCGGGGCCCCCATAGGGAATAGCCCCCTTGCTTTGCCCACTAAACCCCTTGGCCTACCCCACTGCCCCTGTTCTGTTTATTTTTCCCTGCAATTATCCAGAGAATTAAAATTTGGCTTTAAATCCTAATTTTAATGCAGTTTTAATTCTTTCTTCAATTCCTACACCCTAATTTTACCCTATAAATACAACCCCATACCCCAGCCCTTTTCATTCTGAAATCTATCGTCAAAATTCTAAAAAATTTCTAAGTCTATGAAGAGTAAAAGTGGAGTCAGCCCTAAGTCAATTTCCGGAGAGGATTCGAGACGTTTCCGGTGACCCTGCGACTACACAAAGGCTACACTTCTCTTCCTTTATCTCCGCTCTATTTTTTTAGTAAGTAAGTCTCATATCTGTTCTTCTCTTTCTACTATAAAACTTCTTTTTGTCAAAACATATCGGTAAGTGGAGTTATACCGACATTTGTTTCTAAAAACTTTGAAAAGCACAATTCTTCTTAATAATCAATTGTACTTATGTATATACCATACTTGTAAATATTTAACTAATGTTTAGAAACCAATTTTACTCTAAAACTCTATGTTAAGTAACTTTAATTAAGCTTTTACGTTTAAATACCATGAAGTTTACATACAATATCTTCTAATTATTTTGCTTAGCATACCTTTAGAAAACCTCACGAGATAATGACCTACCACTCACATACACACATCTTGATATAGTACGATTCTCTTGAACAATATTTTTGTGGCAAAAATACAACTTTTCATCAAAATACCTTAAACTATTAAAAACCCAAATTTCTTTAAATTGTGTTACTTAATTCTTTGGGATTGTGCCTCTACAACCAATTTTGGGAAACCCGTTATTGGATGGTGCTGATTATCGTATATTCTCAGGACTAGTAGAGCGAGATGCAGACCTTCTCACGGAGCATACGATCTCGAAAGAATTTTAATACGATTTTTAAGAAAAACGAGATTTTCTACTTAATAAATAAAATTAAATTTTTATAATTATATAAATATTATCAAACCATATATTTTTAATATATAATAAAATTCTATGTTTTCTAGAAAATTAAAAGAATTACAAGTTTCATGAAAATACCATCAAAAATCAATACAAGTCAAATTTTACACTAAAAGACCATGAACTATTCAAGCTAGGTATATATTCACTAGAATTCTCATCCTTTAAAAGTTACATCTATGAAAACCCTAAATACGATAAATAATGACCCGAGATTTATTTTTAAAGTATATAAAATATTTTTCATAAAACCCTCTCAAGTTATATAAAATTATATTAAGGACCCTAGTAAATATAGGTTTAAGTGGGACCAATTCTTTTGAGCCTCACGGGACCGGAGAAAGTGGGTGCTTGCCTATTTAAGGTAGAAAAATAAAATGGAGTTATCACTAGTAATTGTCTTGGAAAAAGACACAAATCCTGCCGTCCATGTGAAGCAGTTACCGATAATTCCCAAACCTAATTCATGATCCAATTCTGTTTAAAGTGTCTGACTCAATCTGGATCTCAGTCTAATCTAAATACAATCTAAACATGAATCCAATTCAACATGAATCCAATATACCAAATATGAACACTTGAACTTGAACATGAATACCATAACAATATCAACATGACTTGACTTGACCGAACCATAGCTATATCTTGAACTTGACTACATGACTAACGTTTATATCCTGAATCAGTTTACTTGAACAATTTATACCATGATCACGGCGATTATGATAACTACAAATCAATATAATCAATACAATATATATTACCGGGTTTAACGGGGTAGATTGGTACGGAATGTGTTAAAAGTGACACGATGATGGTCACTAAAAGACACCTACATGAACATCCTATGCCGTTGTCCCGTGGGTTTTGACGGGGCGTTGTACTTACATGTTACCTTAGTCCATGGAGCAAGTTGGACTCCTCCCGTATACACTGATATATTTAATACCAAGCTACAAACAACTACGTTAGCATAACAAACAGATAATTTACCAGCTCTATTCTCTTTATTTGTCTATTCCATTCTATCTTTTGGGACTTACTGAGTGCTAGTTTGCTAACGACATTCATGTCTCTTCTTTCTTTGGAATGTTGTCAGGAGGACCCGACTTTCAGAAGATCGAGCCCAGCCAGGACGACTTGGAGCAGTTTATAGAGGAGGCAGAATTTTAGGCTTTACTTGTACTATTTTCTTTTCAGTTCATATGCCATTGTTTATGCATCGCTTTCTATCGTTGTACTTTACTTTTCAGTTGTATGTATAGAATGATTATTAATAAAAAGTTGTTGTTTTATTACTTCTCTTATTATTCTTTTGTTATTCATTTATATTGCTTATTTACGCTTAATGTGTTTACTTCTGAGTAAATACGCCGCGTGCCTCGCCACGTCCCCTTCCTCGTACGCCGGGAAGCGAGACGTGACAGGTTTTGTTGGTGGCCCATGCAGGTCAGTTCTGCATAGAAACCTAAGCAATATATTACAAGAATTATAAGAATCAGCAACTATACATTCCTTACATTTCAATTCCTTGAATCCATCCTAACCCTACTTTTTCTTTCAAGGTTATGGATTCCCCAAACAACACGAGCACCAACGTGAATGGAAACACTCCACCTCCTCTACCACCACCATCTACCGTATCATCTTCTATCAACAAGCAGACGGTATTTCTTGAGGCAATCAAGAGCCTCTTAGAGAGTTAGCAGCAGCAGACTACTATCCTCTTACACCGCCCTGAGATCGAGGCACCCGGAATGAAGCAATTCCGGACACTGCATCCTAAGAACTTTCCTGGGAAAGTGATCCCACTAGAGGCAGAAGAATGGGATCAATCCATTGAAGATGACCTGGCAGCAGCACAAGTGCCAGAGATTGCTTGGGTAAGAGTTACGAAACTGCAACTCACAGATAACGCCAGGGTATGGTGGAAGGCTGAAGAAAGTCGTCTTATCAGACGATTGAATGGAGGACTTTTCGTGAGATGTTCACGCGAAATACTTCCCCGAGACTGCCCATTTTGACATAGAGCAGCAATTCATCTATTTGCAGCAAGGCTCTATATGGAGCAAATCTGTGGATGAATATGATACTGAGTTTACCATGCTCAGCAGGTAAGATATGTCTCAATATTCAATTTCCTAATATCACATAATACACTGCTAACACAAGACCGTAACAGGTTCATGACACATTTCATACCGACTGCTGAGATCAGAGCACGACGATTTCAGCAAGGGTTAGACCCGGAGATCCAAGCTGCTCTAGCTACAGGGGATTCCCAACCCACAATCTTTCTCTGAAGGCTACCCAAAAATATGAAGCAGTTCTAAAGAATAAGGGCATACCTCAGACTGTCGGAGTGAAGCGCCCTGCCAATCAGATGGCAGGAGGAGCCTCTTCCAGGCCACCATTTGTACCTAGGAGACTGGGAGTACCATTTAACCGGCCCAGTCCAGACTTTTGCTTCTACTGTAAGAGGAATGGACACCTGGAGAAGGACTGCAGGCGTGCTAACCGCCTATGCTTAGTTTGTGGCGCATACACTCACGCCACTGGAGATTGCCCACATTGTTTCACCCCAGCCCCCGCACCTCGACCCACGATCACTTATCTGCAGCGACCAACTATTCAGGCTCCTACACCTCGTCTTGCCCTACCTGCTCCACCTCCATGTAGACCTCTTGCACAGCCTTCCCGTCGGTTCCATCAGGCACAGAAGAACATACCTTAAGGACAGAGGAATGTGCCTCAAGCATGGAGGAATGTACCTAGGCGTTAGGCTTTCACAATGATTTTGGAAGAAGCTGAAGCCACTGGCCAAGTCATCACTGGTAACTCCCAATCATTCAAACCATTTCAATACTTGAATACATCCATATATCTTTATTCTATACCTAAATATATCCCGGACAACTTCGGTACAATCTTAGTAGCCTCCCTATGTGCCTTAGCACTCTTCGATACTGGAGCATCACATTGCTTTATGTTGCAACGGTTTGTCCGAACTCATACGATTCCAGTTAAACCGCTCGTATCCAGCTGGAATGTCAGTTCAGGGAACGGCGTTCTAAAGGCAACTTTAGGATACGATCTGTGTCCAGTGGTCATCTGCAGCAGAGAATTTTATGCGGACTTTAAAGTGCTGGACATACCGAACTTTGATGTAGTCTTGGGAATGGACTGGTTAGGAACTTTCTACGCTACTATCGACTATCATCAAAGTAGGGTAGTGTTCGAGATACCAGATCATCCAGTCTTTTATTTCAAGAGTGGAGACCGTACCCTGGAACCTAGCACTTACAAAGCTAAACCAAATAAGGTAGTGATTGCAACAATACAGGCGGAAGAAGACAAGCCAGAAGTAGTTCGAGAGTTTGAGGATGTATTCCCTGAAGACATATCAGGTTTTCCTCCCGATCGAGCTATTGAATTCAGTATTGACTTAGTACCTGATGCACAACCGGTGATCAAAGCACCATATCGGTTAATCCCTGAAGGATTGAAGGAGATCCATACTCAACTGGATGGACTTTTGAAGAAAGGATGGATACGTCCCAGTACTTCATGTTGGGAATCTCCAGTTTTGCTCGTAAAGAAGAAAGAGAGTTCATACAGAATGTGTATAGACTACCGAGCTCTGAATGAAGTGACAATAAAGAACAAGTATCCACGACCGCGCATCGACGATCTATTTGATCATCTAAGTGGGTCTTGTATTTTCTCAAAGCTAGATGTTCGTTCGGGTTATCATCAGGTAAAGGTCAAAGAGTCTGATATTCCGAAGACGGCGTTCAGGACTCGCTATGGTCATTATGAATTTCTCGTGATGCCATTTGGAGTGACCAATGCACCTGCTATATTTATGAATCTGATGAACCAAGTTTTCCAAGAGTACCTAGACAGGTTCGTTGTCATTTTCAGCGATGGCATTCTGGTGTATTCAAACAATCGGAAAGAACACACTGAACATTTACGAATTGTCCTGGAGACTTTGCGACAGCATCAACTCTATGCCAAGTACAACAAGTGCGAATTTTTGCTAGATCAAGTCGGATTTCTCGGACATATCGTTTCAGGCGAAGGAATCTCTTTGGAACCAGCTAAAGATCAGCAGTAAGCGAATGGCCGATACCAAAGACAGTGAAGTACATTCGAAGTTTTTTGAGTTTAGCAGGGTACTACCGAAAATTCATAGATGGCTTTTCGAAGATTGCAACACCCCTGACCAAGCTCACACGTAAAGATGAAGTATTCCTATGGTTAGAAGCATATGAACAAGCTTTTGTAGAACTCAAGTCAAGATTGACATCAGCTCCTATTCTTGTAATACCGGACCAATCTGGAAGATTTGTTGTGCATTGCGATGTATCAGGTAAGGGATTAGGATATGTTCTACACCAGCATGGAAAAGTTGTAGCTTATGCATCAAGACAGCTGAAAGTTCATGAGCACAATTATTCAACGCATGATCTGGAGTTGGCAGCCGTTAACTTTACACTTAAGATTTAGAGCCACTATCTTCTTGGAGAACGGGTAGATATATACACGGACCACAAAAGTCTGAAGTATGTGTATACTCAGAAAGAATTGAACTTGCGGCAGAAAAGATGGCTAGAACTTATGGCGGACTTCGACATCAACCTACAATATCATCCAGGTAAGGTGAATGTAGTTCCTGATGCACTTAGTAGCCAGCCGTTATCTATGAATCTCACTGCACAATGGAAGCTTCAACAAGAATTGCATAGGATGAGATAGAAGTGGTTATGCCAGGTAACACTTCGTATTTGATGAACTTACAAGTTCAGTCTACTATTGTCAATAAGATCAAAACAGCTCAAGCAAGTGATGCCAAGTTGCAAAAGATCCGAGAACAAGTAGAAAGTGGATTTCGAACAGACTTCATCATCCATGAAGACAGATCTTTGAGATATGGAAGCAGGTTATGTGTACCACAAGGTCCTTTTCGGGAAAAGTTGATGAAAGAAGCACACAGCTCTCCGTACTCAGTATACCCTGGTGGTAAAAAAATGTACAAAGATCTATGACAATATTACTGGTGGCATAGAATGAAGCGTGAAGTGGACAGAAGCGTAGCTAAGTGCTTGGTGTGTCAGCAAGTGAAGACTGAACATTACAGAACTGCTGGTTTACTTCAACCGTTACCTATCCTAGAATGTAAATGGCAACACATCACGATGAACTTCGTGACTGCCCTTTCCCGCAGCACGAAAGGTAACGATGCGGTATGGGTTATTATGGATCGACTCACCAAGTTGGCTCACTTCATCCCATTTGAAGTTGTCCAATCTACCGAGACACTAGCGAAGAAGTACATGGAGGTGAGCATGAACTTAATGTAAGATTTAACCTCAAACTGTACTATTTCTGATACCCATGAACTCATGCAGGAGATCGTGAGATTACATGGTGTACCAGTTTGCATCGTCTCCGATCGGGATACTAGATTCCGATCGCAGTTTTGGCAGAGTTTGCAAGCTAGCCTGGGAACGAGTCTGAACTTCAGCACAACTTACCATCCACAAACAGATGGAAAGTCTGAGTGGACAATTCAGATTGTAGAAGACATGTTACGAGCTTGTATGCTAGATTTCGGAGGATCATGGGAAGATCACCTACATCTTGTGGAGTTTTCATACAACAAAAGCTACCAAACGAGTATTGGTATGGCATCCTTTACAGCGTTCTATGGAAGGAAATGCCGTTCACCTTTAAGTTGGGACGACATCAGAAATCGGAAATTCCTTGGACTAGAGATGATCGTGGCAACTGTGGACGTAGTTTGAATGATCAGGGAAAGAATGCATGTAGCCCAAGACAGACAGAAGCACTGGGCTGATGCAAAGCGTCGAAACTTGGAGTTCCAACCTGAAGATCATGTGTTCTTCAAGATCTCTCCAAACCGTGAAGTAATTCGTTTTGGCAAGAGGGGTAAACTCAGTCCAAGATATATATGACCGTTCGACATACTCGAACGAGTCAGATAAGTGACATATCATTGAGCACTACCACCCTTATTGGAAGGAATGCACAACGTGTTCTACATATCCCAGCTTCGAAGATATGTGAGCGACCCCAGCCACATCCTTGATCACTCCGAGCTCACTGTACAAACGGATCTATCTTGTGAGCAACAACCCGTTAGAATCCTGGACAGAAAGGTAAAGTCACCGAGGAACAAGGAAGTAAACTTGGTTCGAGTGATGTGGAGAAAAGATTCGCCAGGAGAATCAACGTGGGAACGAGAAGATGACATGCGTTCAAGATACCATTTCCTATTTGTAAATTAGTCTTTATGTAATTGTAAATTTCAAGGACGAAATTTTTATAAGGAGGGTAGAATATAACGACTCTGTTTTTATTGTACACATATTTTTTTCAAGTTAATGTACAGAATGGAATTTACAAGCCTAAGTACAAGTTATAAATTAAATTTGTTTAAGAACAGCAAGAAAGAACTTGTAGCTCATTGGTAAAGCCTTACACTGCTGTGACATAGCCCCTGTGTTCGAATCCCATCAGCCACGTATTATTTTTCTGAATTTTTATTTAAATCTTTTTGGCAGCCCAAAAGTTTACACGTGCAATACACGTAAGAAATGAAAAGACAGAAAAATAAACATATGTAAAATATTGTGTACAGCGACTAGGACACTGGTATCAATCCAACACCCCATCCCTTCAACTCGACCGGTGAGATCAAGCCCACGGCCGGCACCGCCAAGCCCCCTGTAGGGAATAGCCCCCATGCTTTGCCCATTAAACCCCTTGGCCTTCCCCCACTACCCCGTTCTGTTTTTTTTCCCTGCAATTATCCAAAGAATTAAAATTTGGTTTTAAATTCCATTTTTAATGCATTTTTAATTCTTTCTTCAATTCTTAAACCTTAATTTCACCCTATAAAAACAACCTCATACCCTAGCCCTCTTCATTCTGAAATCTATTGTCAAAATTCTCAAAAATTTCTAAGTCTAAGAAGGGTACAAGTAGAGTTAGCCCAAAGTTAATTTCCGGCGAGAATTCGAGACGTTTCCGGTGATCCCGCGACTACACGAAGGCAACACTTCTCTTCCTCTATCTCTTATCTATTCTTTTAGCAAGTAAGTCCCATATCTCTTTTTTTCTTTCTACTATAAAACTTCTTTTTTTCAAAACATGTCGGTAAGTGGAGTTATACCGACATTTGTTTCTAAAACCTTTGAAAACAACAATTCTTCTTAATAATCACTTGTACTCATGTATATACCTTACTTGTAAATATTTAACTAATATTTAGAAACCAATTTCACTCTAAAACTCCATGTTAAATAACTTTAATTAAGCTTTTACGTTTAAATACCATGAAGTTTATATACAACATCTTCTAATTATATTGCTTAGCATACCTATAGAAAACCTCACGAGATAATAACATACCTCTCACATACACACATCTTGATATAGTACGATTCTCTTGAACAATATTTTTGCGGCAAAAATACGATTTTTCATCAAAATACCGTAAACTATTAAAAACCCGGATTTCTTTAAATTGTGTTACTTAATTCTTTACGATTGTACCTCTACTGCCCATTTTGGGAAACCCGCTATTGGATGGTGCGGATTATCGCACATCCTCGGGACTAGTAGAGCGAGATGCGAACCTCTTTACGGAGCATACGATCTTCGAAAGAATTTTAATACGATTTTTAAGAAAAATGAGATTTTCTACTTAATAAATAAAATTAAATTTTTATAATTATATAAATATTATCAAACCATATATTTTTAATATATAATAAAATCCTATATTTTCTAGAAAATTAATAGAATTACAAGTTTCATGAAAATACCATCAAGAATCAATGCAGGTGAAACTTTATACTAAAATACCATGAACTATTCAAGCTAGGTATATATTCACTAGAATAATCACCCTTTAAAAGTTACATCCATGAAAACCCTAAATACGATAAATTATTACTCGAGAATTTTTTAAAAGTATATAAAATATTTTTCATAAAACACTCTCAAGTTATATAAAATTATATTAAGGATCCTAGTAAATATAAATTTAAGCGGGACCAATTCTCTTGAGCCTCAGAGAGCCGGAGAAAGTGGGTGCTTGCCTATTTAAAATAGAAACTAAAATAGAGTTATCACTGGTAATTGTTATGGAAAAAGACACAAATCATGTCGTCCATGTACAGTAGTTACCGATAATTCCCAAACCTAATTCAGTATCCAATTCTGTTTAAAATGTCTGACACAATCTGAGTCTCAGTTTAATATGAATACAATCCAAACATGAATCCAATTCAATATGAATCCAATATACCAAAAATGAACATTTGAACTTGAATATGAATACCAGAACAATATCAACATGACTTGACTTGACCAAACCATGACTATATCTTGAACTTGACTACATGACTACCATTTATATACTGAATCAGTTTACATGAACAACTTATACCATGGTCACGGCAAGTCTGATAACTACAAATCAATACAATCAATACAATATATATTATGGGGTTTAACGGGATAGATTGGTACGGAATGTGTTAAAAGTGGCACGATGATGGTCACTAAAAGACACTTACATGAATATTCTGTGCCGTTGTCCCGTGGGTTTTGACGGGGCCTTGTACTTACATGTTACCTTAGTCCATGGAGCAAGTTAGACTCCTCTCGTATACACTGATACATTCTGAACTAAGTTATAAACAACTACGTTAACATAACAAATAGATAATTTACCAGTTCTATTCTCTTTACTTGTCTATTCCATTCAACTTTTTGGGACTTACCGAGCGCTAGTTCGCTGACGACATTCCTGTCTCTTCTTTCTTTGGAATGTTGTCAGGAGAACCCGACTCTCAGGAAATCGAGCCCAGGTAGGACGACTTGGAGCAGTTTATAGAGGAGGCAGACTTTTAGTCTTTACTTGTACTATTTTCTTTTCAGTTCATATGCCATTGTTTAGGCATCGCTTTCTGTCATTGTACTTTACTTTTCAGTATATGTAAAGAATGATTATCAATAAAAAGTTGTTGTTTTATTACATCTCTTGTTATTCTTATGTTATTCATTTATATTGTTTATTTACGCTTAACGTATTTATTTCTGAGTAAATACGCCGCGTGCCTCGCCACGTTCCCTTCCTCGTACGCTAGGAAGCGGGGTGTGACAGAAGACCTCCAGATCGAGGCTTTCGCTGACTCTAGATTCCAGAGTGACAAGGATGACTCCTAGTCCACGTCGGGTTATGTCTTTACCCTCAATGGAGAGATGGTCTGTTGGAAGAGCACCAAGCAGGACACCGTTGCTGACTCGACGATGGAAGCGGAGTATATCGATGCATGTGACGACGCGAAAGAAGCAGTCTGGATGAGGAAGTCGTGACAGAGCTTCAGATGGTTCCGTCCATTGTTGATCCAATACCACTGTATTGTAACAACAACGACGCTATAACTTTGGTGAAGGAACCAAGGTCCCATCAGAAGTCTGGACACATCTTGAGGCGGTTCCACCTGATTAGGGATATCGTTGATTGCCGGGAGATCGAGGTGCAGAGAGTAGAGACAGAGAACAACACTACAGATCCACTCACAAAGACCATCCCTCAGAAACAGTTCGAGAGGCTAATCGAGATGATAGGTCTGCGATATACCAATACATGGCCTTAGTGCAAGTGGGAGATTGTTAGTGATATATGCCCTAGAGGCCATTATTGTATCATACTGGATTGTATATTACATTTTGGAAGCTTGGGATATTCACAGTTATAATAACAGTCTTACTCAAAATGGTATTATGCTACTTGGTTTGATTCTACCTCAATATGTGCATGCGTTTCTTTTAGCATATCGATTATTTATATTGGTAGAGCCCTTAGGATCTTTACTTGACTACCAGCGTTGTGATGACAGTCACACTCGTGGAGGCTGGGTAGTCTATAAGCACATCCTTATACAAGTCCCTAGTCGTAGGATTATCGAGACGAGGCATCGATACTCCAGAGTAGACTAGTGTATATGCTTCTCATCCCAGCAGGGAAGATGGTCTGTCCCACAGCCATTGGTACGTCATACCGGAGATAGTATACAGGTGCTCCTTGGGTTATGAGTTACACTGGATGGACTCGTTAGGAACTTCTGGTTGGTATTATACCTATCGTCAGGTAACAGTTCCCGGGTGGCATGAGTACAGCTTAGTCCGTTGACTTGATATCACTATTCGTCTCATGTGTGTTCCTACTGCACTTAGATTACTATCCTACCATGGCTCAAAGGAGTCACGAAAACAGGTAGTAGTTGGGTGCAGTCCCGAAGCACATGGAGGCAGTAGCAGTTAGATAGGATTCGTTTCTCCCATTATTGGGGGTTGATATCGCGTTGTGTTCGGAAAGCCATTACACAAAGTCCCTGGCCAGGGCAAGCGAGATTTACTGGTAGGTACTCCAGTAGTTTCTCATGGTGTATTGGGCTCTACCACAGCACGACTTATTGCGCTGTTAGGGGTCTGACGTTTACCATCCCCCTAGGCCCGATATGCGAGCAAGTTAGATGAACAGACCGGACTGTACGGAGATTGTCACAGATAGGCTCAGTAGGAGTTCAGATGAGTTTGCTCATCGGCCTTCTTATCAGTAGATACCTGGATAGCCGTTACGTGTAGCTAGTACCGCAGATGGACTTGTGGTTAAACTCACTGCCAGTGTACTGTCTAGTCTTTAGAGTCCCACACAGAGGGCTTTCCTGCTCGGGCAAAATGATATAGAGGCCGTATGGTTTTACGGCAGGGTTCCGATCATCTACGTGTACTGGCTACACAGATTTCGTTGGGGCGGATAATATTAGTTGGATTTGGTTTAAGCTGGATCCTAGTATTATATTATTGGATTATTATTATCTCATTGTATTCGTATTTTTCGTAATACGAATACGGGTATGTATATATGGTCTGGGCATTCTTATAATTTCACAAGAGATGCTTCTAGAAGAGGACACCTCATTATTTGGTTTATTTATTTTTGAGAAATAGATTAATGTGGTGGAAATTGGAGCATCCATGGCATAGGGTGAAACATGGCTCTTTGTATTTATTTATTAGTTTGGACTCACTATTCAAGCATGGTTGATATTTTCTATTGGAAAATATTGTATGCTTGAATGAGTGAATTGAGAGAGCCATTCTTCACTTGCCATATCCTTTACTCGTTTGCTCATTCTTTTTCTCTCCCCATTTTCTCCTCCTTCTTTCTCAAAGACACTAACCTTCACATGAGTTGTGAACCATAGGGTCTCATGAGATAAATACTCCATTAGATACTCTATATCTTCTAGGCTACCTAGCATAGCAAACTAGGTATCCTAATTACCTCGGTTTAGAGGTTGGATCTTGAAGTATAGACTCTCGGGTGGATCATCTTCGACACGAGGAGGTCGATGTTTCAAGTGCGATCCGATCTTCGAGGAGCTAAAGAAGAAAAGGAAGAGACCAAGACCCGAAAGCCTTGTTAACAAGGAGATATAAAATCCTAACCGAGTAGTTAGAATCTCCTTGTAGTTTTAGCTAGTTAAGATTTCTGTTATGATCCTGGAGTTAAAGTCGGTTTTATGAAGTAAGAAAATCATTTTTTGTAAATTCCGCCTCTCCGCTAACCCGCGGGGTGCGCGACATCTGTAAGTCGATGTCGCGCACTCCACGTGTTGGCGGGGAGGCAGAAATTGCAAAAAATAATTTTTACGGGCTTCACAACACCGACTAGAATCAAGGATCAATCATAAACCCTAGCTAGCATACAACTTGAGGTTTAACTACTCGGAATAATGTTATACCTCATAGTATCGTATCCTTCGGGTCTTCTCGCTGTCCTCCTCGTCAACATAGGCTCCGAGGATCGAAACGGATCAAATCTTCCTCGTCGACTTCCTCGAGTCAAAGACGATCCACCCGAGAGTCTACAGTCCGAGCTCCAACCTCAAATCTGAGGTAACTAGAGCAAATAGCTTGCTAAAATATATAGCCTAGGTGATGTAGAGAATGAAGACGAGTTAGTTTATCTCTTGGAACCTTAGGTTTCTCAACTCATGAGACTTTAGGGTTGAGAGGAAGAAGAAGGAGATGGCTTGAGGAAAGAGAAAATGTTTTTCATAATGATAATTGAGATGACTCTCTTGATATGACTACAAGTATGGCAAGAAAAATATCTCACCCAAAATATCTAGTGCCACAAAATATCTAAGTCAAATAGTCAAACCAACTAGCTATGGCACAATTATCATTTATAAAAATAACAAACAATCTCCTCCACCTCATAATAATTTTAATCAAGTCAATGGTCAAAACCCTAATGAGGTGTCTCCTTCTAAAAAACAATCTTGAGTAATTATAAGAATGCCCCTCTCATCCGTATATACATACCCGTATCTGTGTTTCGAGAAACACGAATACAATGAGACGAAACTGATTCATCAATACAATAGTAGGATCTGGCTTAAACCAAAGCCCATTAGTATTACCTGCCCGATCATCATACGTGCACAAGTACACATAAGTGATCGAAGCCCTGTCGTAAAACCATACGGCCTCTACATCTTTTGCCCGATGCAGGAAAACTCTCTGTGTGGGACTCTAAAGACTCGACAGTACGCTAGCAGTGGGTTTAACCACAAGCCGCAAGCGGTACTAGCTGCACGTAATGGCTACCCAGGTATCTATCGATAAGAAGGCCGATGAGCAAACCCATCCGAACTCCTACTAAGCCTAAATGTGACAATCTCCGTACAGTCCGGTCTGTTCGTCTAAGAGTATCGTATATCGGGCCTTGGGGGCGGTAATCGTCAGACCTCTAATAGCTCAATAAGTCATGCCAGAGTGTAGCCCAAAACATCCTGAGAAACTACTAGAATACCTACCGGTAAATCTCGCTTGCCCTGGCCAGGGAATTTGTGTAATGGCTCTCCAAACACAGCGTGATATCAACCCCCAATACCGGGAGAGACGAATCCTATCTAACAGCCACTGCCTCCAAGTGCTTCGGGACTGCACCCAACTACTACCTGTTTGCACGACTCCTTTGAGCCGTGGTAGGGTAGTAATCAAAGTACCGTGGGAACACACTTGAGGCGAAATAGCAGTATCAAGTCGACGGACTAACCTGTACTCTTGTCACTTGGGAAGTGCTACCCGACGATAGGTATAATACCCACCAGCAGCCCCCGACGAGTCCTGTCCAGTGTACTCATAACCTAATGAGCACCTGCATACTATCTCCAGTATGACGTACTAATGGTTATGGGACAGACCATCTCCCCTGCTGGGATGAGAAGCGTATACAATAGTCTACTCTAGAGTATCGAGCCCGTCTCGATAATCCTATGACTAGGGACCTGTATAAGGATATGCTTGTAGACTACCCAGCCCCCACTAGTGTGACTGCCATCACAACGCTGGTAATCAAGCAAAGTTCCTAAGGGCTCTACCAATATGTATAAGCGATATGCTAAAATAAACACATGCATATATTGAGGTAGAAACAAACCAAGTAGCATACTACCATTTTGAGCAAGACTATCGATACAAATATGAATATCCTAAGATTCCATTAAGTAATATACAAACCGGTATGATATAATAATGGCCTCTAGGGCATATATCACCAACAATCTCCCACTTGCACTAGGGCCATGTATTGGCATATCGCAGACCTATCATCTCGATTATCCTCTCGAACTGTGTCTGAGGGTTGGCCTTCGTGAGTGGATCTGCAGTGTTATTCACTGTATCTACTCTCCTCACCTCGATCTCCCGGCGATCAACGATTTGCCTGATCAGGTGGTAATGCCTCAAAATGTGTCTGGACTTTTGATGGGACCTGGGTTCCTTCGCTAAGGCTATAGCGCCGTTGTTGTCACAATACAGAGATATTGGATCTACAATGGATGGAACCACCTGAAGTTCTTGTAGGAGCTTCTTCATCCAGGCTGCTTCCTTCGCGGCGTCAATAGCAGCTATGTACTCCGCTTCCATGATCGAGTCTGCAACGGTGTCCTGTTTGGAGCTCTTCCAACAGACCGACCCTCCATTGAGGGTAAAGACATAACTCGACAAGGACTTGGAGTCATCTATGTCACTCTGGAAGCTGGAGTCAGTAAGGCCTCGATCTGGAGATCTTTTCCGCCATACACCAAGAACTTCTCCTTAGTCCTTCTCAGGTACTTGAGAATGTTCTTTACTGCTATCCAGTGCTTCTCCCCTGGGTTTGACTGATACCGGCTTACCATGCTCAGTGCATAAACTACATCTGGTCTGGTACACAACATTTCATACATTATAGAGCCTACTACAGCGTAGGGTATAGATGTCATGCGAGCCCTTTCCAAATCAGTCTTGGGAGACATCTCTTTGGAGAGAGTGATTCCGTGAAAATATGGTAGATTACCGCGCTTTGAATCTTCCATACTAAATCTTTTCAGTATGGTGTCGTTGTACCTGGACTGCGAAAGTCTCAACATTCTCTTAGATCTATCACGATAGATCTGGATCCCTTAAATGTTGGAGGCATCACCCAGGTCTTTCATGAAGAATCTCTGTGACAAGAATCCTTTGACTGATTGTAGCATAGGAATATCATTTCCTATCAAGAGAATGTCATCCACGTACAAAACGAGGAATACAATAGTTCTCCCTACAATCTTACTATATATGCATGGTTCATCTGGATTTTTGATGAAGTCGAATTCTTTGACTATATCATCAAAATAGATGTTCCAACTCCGCGATGCCTGCTTTAGTCCATAAATGGACTTAAGCAACTTGCTCACTTTCTCGCTGCTCCCACTCTGAATGAAACCCTCTGGCTGATCCATATAGACTTACTCTTCCAAATTTTCATTTAGAAAAGTCGTTTTTACATCCATCTGCCAGATTTCATAATCGTGGAAGGGAATAATGGAAAGAAGGATCCGAATGGATTTGAGCATAGCCACTGGAGAAAAGGTTTCATCATAGTCCAAACCAGGTCTTTGACGAAAACCTTTTGTAACAAGTCTAGCCTTATAGATTTCAACCTGTCCATCTACACCAATCTTCTTTCTGAAGATCCATTTGCAGCCTACGGGCTTTACCCCTTCTGGAGCAATGTCCAAAATCCATACTTTGTTGGTGTACATGGACTCCATCTCGATCGGCATTGCATCTTGCCATTTTACCGAGTCGTCGCTCTGAATGGCTTGCTGGAAGCTAGTAGGCTCATCATTGCCAATGATGTAATCCTCTCGATCCCCGTCTATGAGAAAACCGTAGTATCTCTCGTGCGGATGAGACTGACTGCTAGTTCTGCGTAGTGGCGCAGAGATGTCCGGTTCTTCTGAAACCTCTGGTTCTACCAAGCTTTCAGTAATAGCTTGTGGTTCTGGAATTTCTTCCAGTTCTATTGCGCTTCCACTAGTTTCTTTTTCTAAAAATTGATGTTCCAAAAAGTGGGTATAACGAGAA
The DNA here is from genome assembly GCA_030015575.1 of Agapanthus africanus. Taxonomy (NCBI): domain Eukaryota; kingdom Viridiplantae; phylum Streptophyta; class Magnoliopsida; order Asparagales; family Amaryllidaceae; genus Agapanthus; species Agapanthus africanus. Next base: position 885,527,418 of record JASDDO010000024.1, on the reverse strand, counting down.
ACAAAAACCTTTTGTTCCTCTGCGTAATAGAAAAGATACCACCTAGAGTTCTTTGGATATCCCACAAACTTACACAGTACTGAGCGTGCCTCAAGCTTTTCCGCATGCTACTTTTTAATAAAAGCTGGAAATCCCCATATTTTCAGATACTGAAGATAGGGTTTCTTCCCATTCCACATCTGATATGGTGTGGTAGGCACAGTCTTGGTAGGAACCTTGTTCAAAAGATATGCAGCTGATTCTAGTGCATAGCCCCAGAATGATCGCGGTAACACAGCGTTACTTATCATGGAATATACCATATCCAATAAGCTTCGGTTCCGTCTCTCCGATACACTGTTGTGTTGTGGTGTGTATGGAGGAGTAAGCTGAAAGAAAATTCCATTCTCTTTTAGGTAATCAAGGAACTCGGCACTGAAGTATTCACCACCTCGATCAAATCTCAGTGTCTTGATACTTTTGCCGGTTTGTTTTTCCATTTCATTCTTATATTCTCGGAATTTCTCAAAGGCCTCGGATTTATGTTTCATCAAGAAGACATGTTCATACCTAGAGAAATCATCCGTAAAAGTAATGAAATAGGAATAACCACTTCTAGCATGTGTAGATATTGGACCACACACGTCGCTGTGTATGAGTCCCAAGAGCTCGCTCGCTCTTACTCCGTGTCCAGTGAATGGAGTCTTTGTCATCTTTCCTTTGAGACAAGATTGACAGGTTGCATAAGACTAATATTCGAACGGATCCAAATATCCATCTCTATATAACTTCGTCAATTGTGTTTCATTGATGTAACCCAATCTACAATGCCATAAGAAAGCTTGATTTAATTTCGGAGACTTTCTGTTAAGTGTGTTCTGGACACTGAAAACCTGAGCTTGATTTAATATGTATATTCCGTTATCTAACTTACCTGACCCAATCAAAGCTTGATTTAGGTGGATGTGGACCACATCGCCTACAAATATAAAATCATATTCTTCCTTAGAAAGTAAGGATACAGATATGATATTACAAGTTAGACTAGGTACATACAAATAGTTATGTAGAATCAATATCTGCCCACTTGTCAATCCTAGATAATATTCCCCTTCGGATTCAGCGTTCACGCTCATTCCGTTCACAACTCTGAGAGTCATATCACCTACCCTGATAACTCTACGGTTTCTCAAAACCTGTAATGAATTACAGATATGAGATCCTGATCTGGTATCTAGTACCCAGGAAGTAGAGTTAATTGACATGCAGTTTTCAATTACAAACAAACACGAAGCCGAAGCCACAACAGGCTTCAGATCCTGGATTCTGGCTTTCAAAACCCTGCAATCACCCTGCCAGTTCTCTTTCCCGTGATAATAGGAACATCCCTCCTTCCCTACTGTTAGCCCTGAAACTTTTTCCCTTCCCTGTCTCTCTACCTTACTGACACCGCATGTTGGCTTTATGGAGGTCTTCTTCTTCTCACCCTTTGCTTTCGCCTTGGATGCAGAAGAGGATGATTCCCCATTAAGCAGAGCGGGTGTCTTCCTGGTTTCCTTCAGGGTGTAAGTAGAAAATAGGGACTGTAGAATCAAGTCAGTATCTGACTGGTTCTCCAACATGGTCTCCAGGTCCGTGAGCTCATCAATATAGCTAATCATTGTAAGGACGTTGTCTCCTGCAGATGAACTGATAGCCAACCTCGCTTAAAGCAATTCCTTCGAGGTCTCATATCTTGTGATATGAGATTGCTCTCCATATAAAACTTTATTATGTAGGAAGATGGAAGCTAAGTCCATCTTCTCGTGCTGCCTCTGGTTCTCACCATCTACTGAGGCCAACACGAGGCACTTGGCATTTGCATTATCCTTTTCCCTTGTCTTACGGATATCAGAATCTGTGATGGTGGAAACTGGACCTGGGACGGCGGAGGCTTGAGTAGTGATGAGGTGGTCCAGCTCTTCACAGGCAATAGACATCTGGACAAACCCTTACCAGTTAATATAGTCTGGCCCAGTCAATATATTAGCTAGTTGTAACCTATGTGTGGTCAATTGGTTGCTACAATTAGGAGAAAGAGAAGAAACACTTTAGCATGATACTCTTGCAAGTTTAGATTGGTTTTTAGTTTATCTAAACAGGATGGCTCCCACCGTTTCTCGAATCCTTCCTCAAACCATAAAAGAAGAATTAGTCAGGGTTAATCTCACCGTATAATACTTGCTTAACCGTTCGGCCAGGCTAGTGTCGGTATTTCGAGGGAGGTTTTACGACGCTTTCGTGAAGTTCCTTAATTAAATAACCTCTTTTCCCTGGAGGCATAGCACCAGTAACACTATTCTAGACATCTACTTGGTTTATAGCATTGATCGTTAAGTGAAAAATCTCCCGAGGAGTAGCATATACTCAAAGTAGGATCAGGATCCAAATATCGTGTGATAAAGTTGAAGGAATCATACCAAAATTATCACACTCTAAATGGTATGCAACACTAGCAAGTTTCAGTTTCTTTAGAAACACCCGATGTAGAGTTTTGCTCCATGCTTTTACGACCTTGACAAATGCCAACCTATCATAAGTCACATGTCAAGTTCTACCCTTCATTGTCCAGATTAATTTGAACCCATTCGTACATACTCTTGACGAAGGCCAAAATAGCAGTACGACTGTCCCAAACCAACGCATCTATCTATGCTACAGATGAATATTTAGCAGCTACCAATCACTATACCTTGGCGAAGATTGAATACTACTGAATATCCAACTGAAATGACGGAGGGCTACAAATAGTTTTGGCGAAACCGTGAACGTAGTGAACTTGATATAATTGAAGGAACCTGATAGCTTTTAAAAGGAGCGGTTTACGCTCCGTATTTTTAAACGTCTGTTGTTTTGAAAAAACCGAGTGGTTTTAAAATTTGTTCCAACGATTCAGCTATGGTTTGTTTGCTTTGCATTAATGTAATGTAGTCCCATCATTTTCACCTATCATCACAGAAAGAAACGAAAATATGACGTATGCTTATGCCATCCGCATTCACCACGGGGCCCCGTCATCATCCGTTAGGTTACTTAACTAAAGACAAAGTGGGGGCTAGACTAGCGCGGATGCAAAACATAAGCAACACCTACTAAATATCATATATAGATATATACATTCATATCACGAAATAATAGGCATTCTAGATCATAGATGAACACATTGGATATACAAGGAACACTGCGTTTCGTTTAAGCCTGTAACGAAAAACGGATTCAACGATCATGATGAATAGCCAAACCCCACCCTAGACCTCTATGGGTGCGGAAAACTACCTGCCAAATACCTGAAGTGAAGCAACCTCTCTCAGCAAAGTGAGTAGGCCACTCGGCACTTCAAAGTACCCGGTAGTTTGTGCACCCCATATTGGGTCTATCCTAGGAGCAAAAACAATAAATGAAATAATACAACGGTGGTTACAACCTCAATCCCGATGTGCTCCGCAAAATAATATTACATCACTTTACAAATTTACATCGAATGAAAGAATGAAAACTCTCATCTCACATCCCCGGCAATTCATCCACGATGATCCAACATGTCATATACACAAACCAACATAAGATTATCACAGATATGTGCAACCCCGACTAAACGACGTAGAGCAATTAGTAGACGTTTCCAAACACATATACACAAAACAAATCTTGTAAAGTAACCGCACCATTAGAATTCCGCATGCAATTAGCAAACTTAACCAATTTTCCAAAACTTGAAAATCTAGTGAGCTAAAGTTCCAAAAACGACCGTTTTAAGCCAATTCGGAAGTCCGAATCAAAACGAAACGTGCCTGAACCTTCGTGGAGAGTTAGAGCACGAAATTAACTTCGAGTTGGGGGGCTAGAGGGGGTACCCCACCACCGAGACCACCATGAGGTTCAAACCGTGAGCCCGCGGGGTGTGCAAACAACTCAAAACATCATTTTTGGAAACTATTTTTATCGGCAGTTTTTGCGCGACAAAAACGGCAGATTTCTAACCTCGTTAAAAGCTATCTAACATTTATGAGAGGCTTTGATACCACCTTAAGTCGATGTCGTGCACCCCACGTGTTCGCGGGGAGGCGGAAATTGCAGAAAATGATTTTTACAGTCTTCGCAACACCGACTAGAACCAAAGATCGATCATAAACCCTAGCTAGCATACAACTTGAGATTTGACTACTCGGATGAATGTTATACCTCGTAGTATCGTGTCCTTCGGGTCTTCTCTCTGTCCTCCTCGTCATCGTCGGCTCCGAGGATTGAAACGGATCAAATCTCCTTCGTTGGCTTCCTCGAGTCAAAGACGATCCATCCGAGAGTCTATAGTCCGAGCTCCAATCTCAAATCCGAGGTAACTAGGGCAACTAGATTGCTAAAATAGATGGCCTAGGTGATGTAGAGAATGAAGATGAGTTAGTTTGTCTCTTGGAACCCTAGATTTCTCAACTTATGAGACTTTAGGGTTGAGAGGAAAAAGAAGGAGATGGCTTGAGGAAAGAGAAAATGCTTTTCATAATGATAATTGAGATGGATCTCTTGATATGACTACAAGCATGGCAAGAAAAATATCTCACCCAAAATATCTAGTGCCACAAAATATCTAAGTCAAATAGTCAAACCAAGTAGCCATGGCACGATTATCATTTATTAAAATAACAAACAATTTCCTCCACCTCATAATTGTTTTAATCAAGTCAATGGTCAAAACCCTAATGAGGTGTCTCCTTCTAAAAAACAATCTTGAGTAATTAAAAAAATGCCCCTCTCATCCGTATATTCATACCCGTATCCGTGTTTCGAGAAACACGAATACAATGAGATAAAACTAATCCATCAATACAATACTAGGATATGGCTTAAACCAAAGCCCACTAGTATTATCTGCCCGATCATCATACGTGCAAAAGTACATGTAAGTGATCGAAGCCCTGCCGTAAAACCATACGGCCTCTACATCTTTTACTCGATGCAAGGAAACTCTCTGTGTAGAACTCTAAAGACTCGACAGTACGCTGGTAGTGGGTTTAACCACAAGCCGCAAGCGATACTAGCTGCACGTAATGGCTACCCAGGTATCTGTCGATAAGAAGGCCGATGAGCAAACCCATCCGAACTCCTACCGAGCCTGAATGTGACAATCTCCGTACAGTCCGATCTGTTCGTCTAAGAGTATCGCATATCGGGCCTAAGGGGCGGTAATCGTCAGATCCCTAATAGCGCCATAAGTCATGCCAGAGTGTAGCCCAAAACACCCTGAGAAACTACTGGAATACCTACCAGTAAATCTTGCTTGCCCTGGCCAGAGACTTTATATAATGGCTCTCCAAACACAGCGCGATATCAACCCCAATACCGGGAGAGACGAATCTTATCTAACCGCCACTGCCTCCATGTGCTTCGGGACTACACCCAACTACTACCTGTTTGCATGACTCCTTTGAGCCATGGTAGGGTGGTAATCAAAGTACTGTGGGAACACATTTGATGCGAAGTAGCAGGGTCAAGTCGACGGACTAAGCTGTACTCATGTCACTTTAGAACTGCTACCCGACGATAGGTATAATACCCACCAGCAACTCCCGACGAGTCATGTCCAGTGTACTCATAACCTAATGAGCACCTGCATATTATCTCTAGTACGACGTACTAATGGCTGTGGGACAGACCATCTCCCCTGCAGAGATGAGAAGCGTATACACTAGTCTATTCTGGAGTATCGATGCCCCTTCTCGATAATCGTACGACTATAAGAATGTGCTTTTAGACTACCCAGTCCCTACTAGTGTGACTACCATCACAACGCTGGTAATCAAGCAAAGATGCTAAGGGCTCTACCAATATGTATAAGCGATATGCTAAAATAAACACATGCATATATTGAGGTAGAAACAAACCAAGTAGCATACTGCCATTTTGAGCAAGACTGTCAATAAAACTGTGAATATCCCAAGTTTCCATTAAATAATATACAAACCAGTATAATATTATAATGGCCTCTAAGACATATATCACTAACAACATCGACTTACAAGCCATGAGGGCATTTTTGCCGGCCGATTGAGGGGAGGGGACCGGTGGATTCTTGCCACGTGTTCCTCTCTGTATTTAAATCATTGTGCACATGTTTGATTTTTCTGTCTTTTCGTTTTTATGTGCATTGCACGTGTAAACTTTTGGGCATCCAAAAAGTTTAAAAAGAAAATCAGAAAAATAATGTGACTGATGGGATTCGAACACAGAGGCTACGTCACAGCAGTGTAAGGGCCTTACCAGTAAGCTACAAGTTGTTTCTTGCTGCTTTTAAACAAAATATATTTATAACTTGTACTCAGGCTTGTAAACTTCTTTCTGTACATTACATTGAAATTTATTTTACGATAAATTCAGAGGCGTTACATCTGTGGTTCGAAGACGAACCATTGTTCAAAGGTGGGGAGAATGTCGGGACCCGGTTCTTACTCCCGGCACAAAGTGCCATGCTAATTGTCATGCCAAGGGGGCGGGGGCCACCTCTTGAATCGGTGGGGGCCACTTCTTGAGACCATGGGACCCACTGTAGAACAATGGGGAATTTTTGGAACACATTCCGAAAGAAGACCGAACTGTATTATAAATGTAATGATAGCATCCTCAATTACAGAGATGCTTTTTAAGTGAATCGACACTACAGGAGCTTGAGAACTCCATAGTTAAACGTGCTCGGGCCAGGGAACTCTTGGGATGGGTGACCTCCTGGAAAGTGACCCCTGTTCGGGTCCGGTTCGCTCTAAAGGTCAAAACCGTGCGGTTTTAGCCAGAGCGGACAATACCATCTATACTAGAGCGTGGGGTATTACAGAGCAGCTACGGTAGGTGGAGGTGGTAGAATGGTAAGGATAGGTTGTGGTGGTGTACTTCCATCGTTGGTGCTAGAGTTGCTGGAAGAATCCATTACCTTAGATAGAGCAGAAAGATTAGGATAGAATCAACGAAAATTGAATTGTAAGGAATGCAAAGTTGTTGAATCTCATATTTTTTGTTATATATTGCTTATGACTTCATGCAGAATAGACTTGCATGGGCCGCCAACAAAACCTTTCACGCCCTCTTCCTAGTAGATGGAAGCAAGTATGTGACGAGGTCGCGATGTATTTATTTCGAGAAGGTTATTTTCCGGAATAAATACGCTAAGCGTAAAATAAACAATATAAAATGATAAGAAATAAACATGAGATTTAAAATTCAACAATTTATTTACATTCAACTTGAATCATTTACAATACATGAGTTCAACTAAAAGAAAATACAAGAATGGAAATGCCTAAACAGGTGGCATACATAAACTGAGTAAAAGATAACTAGTCTGGGTCTGGGTCTGGGTCTGGGTCGCAATATGATCGTGCTATTCCTCGGTAGTATCCATCTCCTCAATCTCTACGATATCTGATGAACATTCCAAGAAAACAAAGAAAGGTGGAATGCCTGTCAGTGAACTTTCGCTCGGTAAGTACCCAATAAATGAAGTGAAGTATAAAATGTAATGATAAAGAAAAATGTAGATCATGAACAATTGATTATGAAGTACGGTATGTTGGCATGTCGTTTAATGTAAACATGGAAAGTTTTTTTAGCATGCAGTTTTATATCTCATGTTAACTAGTGGGGGACATTCACCCTTGAGCTTACGTTAAGTTCAAGGGTGAATGTCAACCAATCTCAAGAGTATTCTCGAACCCAACAGCCTGTAATTCAGGAGCAAGAATACATGGGCCCTCATGATAGCTTACTTGTGTTAGTAGACATAGATTCATGATCTAGTGGGACTCCTGAGATTTCGTTGGATTCACACATGAACTACCCCAGCACCCCGTGTATTCTACATTATAGTTAAAATTACCGGTCTTGCTCGAATCCATGAATACATCAAGTTTTCAAGATTGAGTTCATGTCAAAATCATGTATTCGTGTCAAGTATTCATGTCAAGTTGTATTCATAGTTCGAGTTATGTCAGTTTTGATAGCAACCATTGTGTTTTGATATCCATGTTAGGTTCATGTCCAATTATAAACAGGGTTTGGTTAAGTCAAGTATACATGTTTGATATTGATGGTTTGAATTCAAGTGTTCATGTTCAAGTATTCATGTTTGATTTTAGATTCAGGTTTGAATTGGACTCAGACTTGAGTTTGGATTCAGGTTTGAGTTAGACTCAGACTGAGTCAGACACTTGTAAACTGATTTAAATCTTGAATTAGGTTTCGGATTCATCGGTAACTGCTGCACATGTACGACAAGATTTGTGTCTTTTTCCAAGACAATTAACATTGATAACTCCGTTAAGTTTTTTTATCTTAAATAGGCAAGCACTCACTTTCTCCGGCTCTCTGGGGCTCAAGAGAAATAATCCCGCTTAAACCTATATTTACTAAAATCCTTAAAATATTGTTTTTATATAACTCGAGGGGGTTTTATGAAAAATATTTTAATATAGTTTCAAAATAAACCTCGAGGGTTTATTTATAATATTAGGGTTTTCATGGGCATGAGTTTTAAGGATTTGAGGTATTTTAGTGATACACAACTAACTTTGGAAGTTCATGGTATTTTATTGAAAAGAGCTGTCTTTTGGTAACTTGATGGTATTTTATTGAAACTTGATCTTCTTTCATTTTTAGAAAAAAATGTAAGTTTATTATATTTTGAAAATATGGATTTGTAATTTTTATATAATTATTAAAAATTAAATTTATTTATTTATTTAGAAAATTCGTTTTTCTTAAAAACCGTATTTAAAACCTTTCAAAACCGAATACTCCGTGAGGAGGTCTACATCTCACTCTACTAGCCCAAGGATGTGCGATAATCCGCACCATCCAATAGCGGGTCGCCTAACAGGGGTTGTAGAGGCGTATTCGCAAAGAAATTAAAAATACTGTTTTAAAAGAAAAACATTTTTAAAATGAGTGGTATTTTAATATAATATTTTCGTCAAAACAAAAATTCATACAAAAGAGGTATCGTGCTATGGAACCAAGTGTGTATGTGAGGGGTAGCTCGTTACCCCGTGATGTTTTCCTAAAGGTATGTTTAAGCAAAACTAAAAGAGATGGGATTAAATTTCATGGTATTTAAATTAAAAAGTTAAATTAAAGTTATTCTACATGATTTTCTTGGTTAAAAATTTATTCTAAACATTGGTATTATGATTACAAGTATTGTGTAAGAATTTGGATGAACAATATATAAGAAAAATGGGAGTTTATAGGGTTTAGAAAATAAAAATATCGGTATTAACCCACTTATACCGATTTTGATTAAAAAGAATTTTAAAGAAGAGGAAGGAGGTTTGGGAGGGACTTACCGTTTGGCTATGCTAAGAAGAGGGGTGGAAGAGTAGAAAAGTTTTGGGGTGCCTAGGAGCTTCGGATGTTGCTTCGATTTTCGCTGGAAGTTGATTGCTTGCTAACTCATCTTTACTCCACTTGTACTTAGGAAATTTTTGAGAGTTTTGTCTAGAATTTTTAGAATGGTTAAGGGCTAGAGCATAGCGTAGTATTTATAGTGGAGAATTAGGGTTTTGGAATTGGAAATGTGGATTAAAAAGCATTAAAATGTGGTTTAATTGTGAAATGAAGGGTCTCTGTTTGATTGCAGGGAAATCAAATAGTGCAGAAAGGTTAGGGGTAGCTGAAGGAGTTAGTGTGCAAAGCCCGAGAACATTTGGTCACCATCGAATCTTCGGCACCGGGCCAAAAGCTTGATCCGCCGGTCATTTGTTAGGGTTGGCTCTCTGGATTGGTGCCACGAGTACTTCTCAGTGTTTACTCCATTTTCCACATGTTTGATTTTTCTGACTTTTCATTTTCTTGTGTATTGCACGTGCAATCTTTTGGGCTTCCAAAAAGTTAAAAAGAAAAATCAGAAAAAAATATTGTCACTGATGAGAATCGAACATAGGGGCTACGTCACAGCAGTGTAAGGGATTTACCAGTGAGCTACAAGTTATTTCTTGCTTTTATTTAGCAAAAGTAATTTATAACTCAAACTCAGGCTACTATACTCTCTTCTGTACCTTAAAAAGAAAAAAATTTGTACAGTGATTTCAGAGTCGTTACAAATTGGTTTAAACTGTTAAAAATCTTATGTTAGGGATAAATCGGAAACTGCTGCACATGGACGGCAGGATTTGTGTTTTTTCCAAGTCAATTGCCATTGATAACTCCGCTAAGTTGTCTAGCCTGAATAGGCAAGCACTCACTTTTTCGGGCTTCCTGGGGCTCAAGAGAAATGATACCGCTTAAACATATATTAATTCTAGAGTCCTTAAAATGTTGTTTGTATATCTCGAAGAGGTTTTATGAAAATTCTTTCATATAGTTTAAAAATAAATCTCGAGGGTGATTTATAATATTTAGAGTTTTCATGAACATGTATTTGAATTGTTGTGGTGTTTTAGTGATAAAATCTAGCTTTTTTTTGAAAGTTTCTGTTACTTTTGTGAAAACTACTATTTTTTGAAACTTGGTGGTATTTTATTAAAAATTCTAACTTTTCATTTTAAAAAATTTAGTTTCATAATATATTTTTATTGAAAATACGGATTCATAATTTTTATATAATTTTTCAAAAATTAGTTTTGTTTAGAAAAGCCGCATTTCTTAAAAAACGTATTTTTATTTCCTTTCAAGACCGGGTACTCCGTGAGGAGTTATGTATCTCGCTCTACTATTCCAAGGATATACGATAATCCGTACCATCCATTAGTAGATCCCCTAATGAGAGTTGTAGAGGCGTAATTGCCAAGGAATTCAAATTACCGATTAAAAAAACCGTTTTGTAAAGCTGTGGTATTTTAATATAAAAGTTATTCTTAAAAATTAGCTATATGTTTTGAGTACCGTGCTATAAAACATAGTGTGCAGGTTGGGCAGATCATTACCCTGTGAAGTTTTCCTAAAAGTATCTTTTTAACAATTATTGAAAAAGGGTTATACTAAAGTTTATGGTATTTTAATGAAAAGTTCGTTTTATGATAGTTTCACATGAAAGTTTTGGTTAAACTCAAAGCTAAAAGATTATAAACCAAGTTATAAGTAGTGGGAGAAAGTTATTTTGACCTATTTTGTTTTAGGAAGGGGAGTACAAAGTTTAAAAATACACATATCGGAGTTAACTCCACTTTTCCGATATATTTTTAGAAGATGGTTTTGAGATAAAAGAAGAAAAGAGAAGAGGGACTTACGACTTTAGATGGTTAACAAGAGAGAGAAGAAACCTTCGGGTGTCGTGGTTTCGTCGGAGATTCTCCGGTCGTCGAGTTTGACTTGCTACTCCACTTGGGTGCTTAACTCCACTTGGTATTTTGTAACATTTCGAAAATTTAGATAATAAATTAATTTAATTAATTAAATAATAAAATGATAATTTAAAAAGTTATTGAAACAAATTAGGATATTTCATAAGTGGTATATGAAACAAATTAAATTGAAAGTTAGTTCGTAATTTTAATGAATCACAAGGGTTTTAGTGAAAAGATTAACTTCATGTGTAATATGATATAGTATGGGGGGTTATGTGAAAAGATTAGTTTCATTATGCAAATTAGAATTTGTTAAGGGTTGTTATGCAAAAAGGGATAGGAATTGGTTTAGGTTAAGTTAAACCCTTGGTATATCATACCACCATGAGACACTTCCTTCTTACACAATTCCACCTCATGCACAACCTCACCCTTGCATGAAAACCCCACCATTTTTGTGCACACACCTCACCCTTGCATGAAGCAATCACCTCCCTTTTGGTGACACCTCCTCCTAAACACCCTCACTCATTTACATTATATGGTTCAGTTCATACATGTTGTGAATTAAGAAATCAACTGAAATAGAAAAGAAAAGAAAAACATTAGAACACAAAAAGAAAAAGAAAGAAAAGAGAAGTGAAGAGAAGAGCTAAAGTTCTAAGGATTTTCCTCACCTCAAGTTAGGGACTAGGAGCTTGTGCATCTTGGAGGAAGATCTTCCAGCAAATATTCAGTAGGTATAATTCTTAACTCAGTAGATTTTAGTTCTGTAATGGTAAAATTTTAGAAATTCGAATATCGGTAATATCGTATTTTAGGCAAAACTTAGCTCTGTGAAATCCTACTATAGTTTAGATGATAACTAAATTATTCAAACAATACCATAATCTTATAGACTAGACTTAGAATCAACCATAGGAATACGGACCAAGGGGCTCGGATTTTGGCCGGCGAGACAAAGGGAAATTCCGGCGTCGCCGGATTTTTGGTTAAGTTGGGCAGTGTGGTTTTTATGGTCGCTCTGTGTTTGTGTGATAGGAGTTTTGGTTTTGTTTAATTAAGTTAATTTAACAGTAAATGAAATCTGGGAACTAATATTTGAAAAAGGATCAAAAAATCTAAAATACGACGCGGTAGATTCATAATGAGTTTCTGTTTTCTGTTAAAAACTGCGATTAGTTAAAATCCAGTTAAGATAAGTGTTAGATAGTTTGTAATAGTCGTACGTAGTATAGTTAGTACGTACAACTTGCATTTTATGTTTTCGCCGTATCGGAAAGTAGCCGTTTCTTATACAAGTTAAATTCAATATTAGATTTGAGTACGGGAACCTCGGAGGCCTCAAGGAAAGGAAAAGGATTGGCGATTTTTGAGTAGATTATGATGTATTCCGGTGAGTAGACTAAATATCTACCGGGGGATCTTGTAAAGATGGCGTGATATGCCCGTGGTTAAGTTTAAATAAAAATAGGCTTTTGTATGTTAAATTGATCTTATGCATTCATATAGATATATATATACATCGCCATGTTAAATTGTAGAACACTGCACCGTTATCAACGGGCTATGACACCATGCACATATCTACATGTTATACTACACCTCGTCGATATTAACATGTCACTCTCACACTTGGTAATTATCCTGTTAAAAATGATTCCTATCATACCTTAAACATCAATACTATTAGTACTTTGCATAAATGACATCTTGTTTCATATTCAAATGTTAGTAGTTGATATAAGTGGCATTTGTATTTTTGAGAATTTGTGGTTTTAAGTTTTCGTATACTATTGCGTAAAATCAGTGATTCTTCATATTGATGTGAGATGTCCACCATGAGATATTGTTTTTATGATTTGATTTTATTCCGGACCGAGTGGGGGAGCTATACGGTCGAGGATTTTCACGTTATCCAGACTGAGTGGGAGAGCTATACAGTTGGATATATGGTGGACCCGGTCGAGACCGAGGGGCAGGAAATCTGCATTTGAGGCGGGGAGCCTAGCGAGGATACTCGATACCGGAGATAGTTGTGAAACGCGGCGGATATCTAAATGATACCGACCGGTGTTATTGATTTCAGGATCGTTCGAGGAACGATACCTAAGGGAAACGGAAGATTTGTGTCGATGTTGGACACAGAAAGATGAGCTTTGTTTGGAAATAGTTGATGAGATTTCAGTTTTTGATTTATATATTTAAGGGTATAAACTCATGCTTCTACATGTTATCATGAATCATACTCATCTTTATTGCTATTAGTTATAGCACGTCATATTTACATTATCAGCTGTTATATGTTAGTTTTATTCACTGAGTTGGCAACTCGCCCCCGTTGTGCCACCGTTCCTTGCAGGAGTAAAATGGACGGTTAGCAGCAGTGCAGATCCACTTATCAGTTTTTATCGCTTGTTTTGCTATGTCGGTTACCTATGTAGTAACCTCCTCTTTTGGTATTGTATATTAAATCTAGAATATTTCCATCAGACCATGTATTATGACTTAGAACAAGATGTGATTGTATGTATATTATCTTGACATATGAGATCGTTTAGTTATATCAAATGATAATTCTTTTACTTATGTCTGAGATTCTTATTGATGTCGTATATAATTATATAATGATTTCCGCTGTTGACATTGCTGATCCCAACTAGGGATGCAATCACAGTACACACTTTATAAACTGCTTTTTCAATAGAGAGTTACTGTTAAATACTTTAAACTGTGAGGCTTACTAAAAAATTAAATTTTTCTAAAATTCCGCGAAAAGGATTTTGATCTTGGTGTTTGGCTTGCTCGGGTTGTGCAGATATCTTTAGATATTATATAATCTAAGTGCCGGTCACATCCAAATTTTGGGTCGTGACAAAATTGGTATCAGAGCATAGGATTAACCTTACGGAATTGAGTAGTGAGTTAAAATAGGTCGATTTGAGTTAGTTACGTAGGATGATCTTTGGTTTGATGGAGTAGGTGAATTAGGATGAGTGCAGTACCATACGTATGTTCCACGGCATATTTACGTTACAATACTCAGCCTAACTAACCTTAGGATGTTTATATCGATTTAACCTTCCTTTGACTCTCTATTATTGATTTTTCCTATTCGTAAGCCTTATCAAGTCTCGTTTCTTATTCCAGTTGCTATGGCTACGCGAGCTAGACGAGCCGCAGCCAGAGATGTAGCTAGCGTGAATCCCCCTATGACTGCGACTGACGCACCGGACATTCCGGCGGTGGATGAACATGTTGATCCTCCTCCTCCAGACAGACTGACTAGGATAGAGGAGGGCATGTTGGGTCTACAGCATGTGGTCGGACAGTTGGCAGAGGCCACCTGTGTTCAGAGGCATGATCAAAAATCGACAATGGTAGAACCCGATGAACAGCCTATGCAGACTATCGCACTGGCAGAACCGAGAGTGATGGAGGTATCTCTTCCAGAGTTTATAAGATTGAGACCTCCGGTGTTTAACGGGACCGATGTAGCAGAGGATCCTCAGTCCTTTCTTGATAGGATGGCGAGGATCGGCAGATCATTGCGATGTTCTAATGCGAGGTCAGTTGAGCTGACTAGCTTTCGATTGGAGGGACTTGCAAAAGAGTGGTGTGAGTCGATGGTGAGAGGGCGAGCCACCGGTCTTCCTCCGATGTCGTGGACCAAGTTTTCGGAGGTTTTTCTTGCTAGATTTCTTCCATAGAGTATGAGGGACGCCAGAGCTAGTAGTTTTGAAGCGTTGCGGAAATCTGCGAGTATGTCGGTAGCAGATTATGATTTACGATTCACCCAGTTGTCGCGCTATGCTCCATACTTAGTTCCTACGGAGGAGCTTCGGGTGAAGAGGTTCATAAGGAGTTTGGATACGCAGTTGTTTCTTGCGATAGGCTCCCAGCATTTCGATACTTATGCGCAGGCCATGGATGCAGCTATACGAGTGGAAGAGCGTCTGAACGAGGCAGTGATTGTTCCGGAGCCAAAGAGGACCAGACCTATGGGGTCAGTAACCAGGCAGTTCGGCAGAGGTAGAGGCAGGCACATTCCAAGTCGCAGATTTGGGCGAGGTTTGACCCAGGGCCAAATGTTCAGTTCATACCCCAATGATCACAGGCCCCGATCTACATGTTTTAGTTGTGGACTTCCAGGACATTATGCGAAGGATTGTAGACCCCAGGGAGGAACTGTTTTTCCACAGGCTGCTTTACCCCCTCCACCTTCTACTTCGATGGCCTTACTTCCTCCCCCAGTTGGCACTATGCACCAGGCTTTTGCACCATGAGGTCGGGGCTTTGCTGGACGCTTTCAGAGAGGCCGAGGAGATCGAGGGAGAGGACGACAGGATGCGGGCAGGGGCCAAGCACGAGTTTTTGCACTGACTCCACAGGATGCCCAGACATCCAATGCAGTTATGACTGGTACTCTTGCAGTATGTTCTTTAGTGGCACATATTTTATTTGATCCTGGCTCTACGCATTCATATGTATCTACACGCTTTGTGCTTTCTATGGGGAGAGAGTCGTCATTGTTAGAGTTACCACTAGTTGTGAATACTCCTGTGAGGGATTCCTTTGTAGCTCAACACGTATTCAGGTCTTGTTCAGTACATATTGGTGATAGGGATTCATTAGTTTATTTGATTCTCCTAGATATGTTAGATTTTGATATACTTCTTGGTATGGATTGGTTGGCCACTTGTCATGCTTATGTAGATTATCGGAGGAAAGCGGTCAGATTGTGTTTTCCGGGTGAACCGATCTTTGTTGTGCAAGGAGACTGTAATATAACTCCTGCCAACATGATTTCTGCTCTTTGTGCGGGGCGACTCTTAAAGAAGGGTTTTCATGGGTTCTTAGCTTTTGTTCAGGACTTAGGAGCCGCCGACGTCCCGTTGGACCAGGTTCCGATCGCATAAGAATTTCTGGATGTGTTTCCTACTGAATTACCAGGATTACCGCCTGATCGCGATATTGAATTTTGTATCGACTTGATTCCGGATGCGGGGCCTATTTCTATACCACCCTATCGGATGGCCCCGACGGAGTTGAAGGAACTCAAAAGCCTGTTGCAAGAGTTGTTAGATATAGGACTTGTTCGTCCAAGTGTATCGCCGTAGGGAGCTCCTGTTTTATTTGTTAAGAAGAAGGACGGTATTATGAGACCGTGCATTGACTACAGGCAGCTGAATTGAGTTACTGTACAAAATAGGTATCCATTACCTCGTATCGATGACTTATTCGATCAGTTGCAGGGAGCTGGCTACTTCTCAAAGATTGATTTGCGGTCAGCAGTTGAGAGTTCGGAAGGATGATATTCCGAAGACTGCTTTTCGCACACATTATGGGCATTATGAGTTTCTAGTGATGTTGTTCGGGCTCACCAATGCTCCAGCAGCTTTCATGGATATGATGAACCGTATTTTCCGGCCATTCCTTGATCAGTTTATTATAGTATTCATTGATGATATTCTTGTTTATTCACGGAGCCGAGAGGGGAACGAGCAGCATTTGCACATCACGTTGCAAACCTTGAAGGAGCATCAGCTGTTCGCTAAATTCTCCAAGTGTGTTTTCTAGCTGGATAGTATAAATTTCTTGGATCACGTAGTTACGAGAGATGGGATACGTGTGGACCCAAAGAAGATCGAAGCGGTGTAGCACTGGCCCAGACCTGTGTCGGTTACAAAGATTCGAAGTTTCTTGGGTCTGGCCGGTTACTACCGATGTTTTGTGCAGGATTTCTCTCGGATCGCTGCACCATTGACCGGGTTGACCAGGAAGGAGGTTCCATTTCTTTGGACAGATGCATGTGAGCAGAGTTTCCAGCAGTTGAAGACTCGCCTGACGACTGCACCAGTCTTATCTTTACGTTCTGGGTCAGGTGGTTTCGTTGTGTATTGTGATGTCTCTCGAGTGGGTTTAGGCTGTGTGTTGATGCAACAGGGCAGGGTTGTTACTTATGCTTCTCGACAGTTGAAGAGACACGAGCAGAACTAGCCCACGCATGATTTAGAGATGGCTGTTGTGGTATTCGCATTGAAGATTTGGAGGCATTACTTGTACGGAGAGTCGTTCCAGATATTTACAGACCACAAGAGCTTGAAGTATATTTTTCAGCAGCGAGATCTGAATCTGAGGCAGCGTCGATGGATGGAACTAGTGAAGGATCATGATTGCGAGATTCTTTATCACCCAGGCAAAGCGAATGTTGTAGCAGATGCTTTGAGTCGAATACCTGGAGGTAGCTTATCTCATTTGTGCACCTTGCAGAGACAGTCTTCTGTAGACTGGAAGATTTTATGTGATAGCCGTATACAGTTTGAGTTCACATCGACAGGAGGGCAGTTAGCTCATGTTCGCACCCGTCCTCAGTTACTGGATCGTATTAGGGAGACACAGCCCATGGACATTCGCTTGTTAAAGATTATGGATCAAGTTAGGCAGGGTGGAGAGTCCGAGTTCTTGATAGATGACCATGGAGTATTACGTTTTGGGACTCGTTTATGTGTGCCAGATTCGGAAGGAATAAGACGTGAGATCTTAGAGGAGGCTCATCGGTCATCATATAGTATTCATCCTGATTCCACCAAGATATATCATGACTTAAAGGATGTCTATTGGTGGGAAGGAATGAAGAGAGATGTCGATGTGTTTGTTTCGAGATGCTTCACTTGTCAACAAGTCAGGGCCGAGCACCAGAGGACGGCAGGAGAGTTGCAGCCCTTGCTCATTCCGGAGAGGAAATAGGAGCAGATTTCCATGGATTTCATTGTGGGTTTACCCAGGACTAGTAGAGGGTATGATTCCATCTGGGTGATTGTGGATAGATTAACAAAGACCGCTCACTTTCTTCCGGTGAAGACGACGTATGAATTTGCACAGTATGCTCAGATTTATATCGACAAGATGGTACGATTACATGGGGTTCCGACGTGCATAGTGTCCGATAGGGATACACAGTTCACCAGCAGGCTATGGAAGAAATTTCAAGAAGCTCTTGGTACACGATTGAGTTTTAGTACAGCTTTTCACCCACAGACAGATGGTCAGTCAGAGCGGACCATTCAGACTCTAGAGGATATGCTTTGAGCTTGCAGC
Source organism: Agapanthus africanus (assembly GCA_030015575.1). NCBI lineage: Eukaryota > Viridiplantae > Streptophyta > Magnoliopsida > Asparagales > Amaryllidaceae > Agapanthus > Agapanthus africanus. The sequence goes on along the minus strand of JASDDO010000024.1, from coordinate 885,509,035 downwards.
CTTGATTTCGGTGGTAGTTGGGATCGTCACTTACCTTTGATAGAATTCTCGTACAACAACAGTTTTTAGGAGACGATCCAGATGACACCCTTTGAAGCTTTGTATAGGAGGAAATGTCGATCACCCATTTGCTGGACATAACTCAGCGAGAGTAGCGTGTTGGGACTGCAGATAGTACAGAAGATTACAGAAAAGATCCAGTTGATACGGGACCGGATGGGAGCAGCACAGTACAGACAGAAATCATATGCCGATCGATGCCGTCGTAGACTCGAGTTTGATGTGGAAGATCATGTGTTCCCTCATGTATCTCCGATGAAGGGTGTGATGCGTTTCGGGAAAAATGGGAAGCTCAGTCCCAGATATGTCGAACCCTATGAGATTCTTGAGAGAGTGGGTGCTGTGGCTTATCGTTTAGCATTTCCACCGAGTTTTCCCGATGTGCATCCGGTGTTTCACGTGTCTATACTTCGCAAGTATCTTCATGATCTCTCTCACGTGATCCAGCATCAGACCTTACAGCCTGTGCCAGATTTATCCTATACAGTGCAGCCAGCAGCTATTCTAAACCGACAGGCAAAGAAACTGAGATCAAGGGTACTTCCATCTGTAAAAGTTCTTTGGCGAGGAAATAATCGAGAGGAGATCACTTGGGAGACCGAGGATGCGATGTGAAAGAAATTTCCACATCTTTTTGAAGGTATGTATGGTTAAGTTTTAAATTCGGGGACCGAATTTTCTTAAGGGGGGAATATTATAACATTTCGAAAATTTGGATAATAAATTAATTTAATTAATTAAACAATAAAATGATAATTTAAAAAGTTATTGAAACAAATTAGGATATTTCATAAGTGGTATATGAAACAAATTAAATTGAAAGTTAGTGTTCCCCTCCAAACACGGGGACGAGACCGCGTAGGTCCGTCCTGCCTGAATTTCGAGGGCAGATACTAATTGGTGCTATCCGTCCACCTCTCCGAAGATGCTAAGTTGATTTATGGCATCGTGTATCGAAGGTTTAAACGGATGCGGCCGATGTAGCAGACTTCTTCAGATTCCTCCTCATTTGAGGGGTTTTTGATTATGGGGACGCTCTTCCCTGCAGGCGCAAGCCCCTTCAGTTAATTACGCTATCACATCGCGGTAACCACTTTCTCCTTCGCCAGATGGTCACTTCGTGTCGTGGGTGTTTGTTTTGTTTTTGGTTGCCCGTGGATTGTATACGGAGACTAATTTATGTTGTCGCCCGTAGGGCGTGGATTAGTCCAAACCCGTATTTTCTTAGATTTAGGTTTTGGTTTAGGTTTAAGAATACGTTAGTCTCATTTGAGACTAAGATCAACATAAACGTTTGTTAAGGATACGTTAGTCTAATTTTAGACTAAGATCTACTTAACGTTTGTTAAGGACACGTTAGTCTAATTTTAGACTAAGATCTACTTAACAGGATCTTTTAGATCCAACAAAAGAGTATTTGGGCTCTATTGTTTTAGTTGAAGGACTTTGCGTTCCATTACCAGTTTAAGGACATGGTGGTCCAAGGTTAAGTACATCATAGTCCATGGGCTTAAGGACCCCACAGTCCGAGGTTAAGGACATCATAGTCCATGGGTTTAAGGACCCCACAGTCCAGTTTAATGACGTCATAGTTTATGAAATGTATGGTTGTCGGGACCCGTCGCCACTTCGAAGACGTTGAAGGATTACAACGATGTATATCAGAGGGGTTCAGAGATGTACCCTTGAACCAGTTTTGGTTAAGAGATCTGTAGTCCAATTTGAGGCTAAGACCTGCTGAAAGATTTATGAGCATATGGGCTCGATTAATCTGAATTGAGGACTTACGGCCAATTTAGGCTAAGTCCAGTCAAGTTAAAATGTTTAACATTTATTTTTGGCTGTTGAGCATTTATTTGGGCTTGGCCCTTTTAACAATATTGAGCATTGATTTGGATTCTGACAATATTTTTGTCTTTTACTGAATGCTGAGCAATCATCAGAGCTCTGGGCTTATTAAAGAACAATTTATGTTCTATCAGCGCACACATGAAGGGCACGTGGGGCGCTTGGCGCTTTGCGCCAGTCCATGAGTGCGCTGCGCTTCTGCCGACTAGCGCATACGTGAGGGACACGTGGCGCGCTTGGCGCTTTGCGCCTGTCCATGAGCGCGTTGCGCTGATTTATGAGCGCATAGCGCTATTTGTTCAATGGCGCACACGTAAGGAGCACATGGTGCGCTTGGCGCTAAGCGCCGGTCTATGAGCGCAAAGCGCTAGTTCAAGAGCACAAAGCGCTAACTGTTGAGTGGCGCACATATGAGTGACACGTGGTGCAGTTGGCGCTGAGCGCCAGTCCAAGAGCGCAGAAGCGCATTTGATCAATTTTATGATCTGGGAAATAAATTCTCCCTTAGAAGAGACTTTGTCTCAAGATCCTAAGAACAAAAGTTCTTGTTTTATAGAAGACGCTTCAATCTCTTGTATTGATGAAAGGCTTTGCCTTTATAGATCTATGATCCTTAAGAGAATTGAATTATTCTCTCCCCCTTTATTTTATAATGAGATGTTCATGATCTTCTGAAAGACAATTTGTCTTATAGATCTATGATCTGTGAGAATAATTATGTTCTTCTTCTTTTATGATGAGATCTTTTGATCTTTTTGTGAAAGACTTATGTCTTGTAGATCTATGATCTTTAAAGAAGTGAATTCTTCTTTTCAATTATGAGATGATTTCATCTCTCTGTTTACTTTTTTACCTTGAAGAAACTCTTTTTTTCTGAGAGCTCGGCTCTTGAGATCTCTCAAAACTTATGGGGGGTTCCTCTCTTTATTTCTGTATATTTTAGACTTGAAGTCTTAGGGCCTTTATATAGGGCAAGCTGATCAGTTCAATCAGTTAAGGAGATCTTTTCTCCAATTGATTCGGGAAATTTCCCATCGTTGGATCTTTGATCCAAGGGTTTCTGATTTACAGAAGGCAATCTTCTTATTTTTAACAAGGTTGGTAAATCTTTCCATACAGAATTTATTCTATGTTTTGGTGATTTTTAATCACCATTGGATCATTGATCCAACGGTGCTCTGATTTACAGAGCACAATCTTGTTGTTTGGAAAGATTTTTGAGAAATCTTTCCTTAACAGAATTTAATTCTGATCAATTAATGATTCATCATTATTATTGGATCTTTGATCTGACAGTAGGGAGATTTTAGTTTCAGCGCTAGCGCACCCGTGCTTTGCACGTGGTGCGTTGCTTAGAGTGCAGTGCACTTAGTGCTAGTGCATCCGTACTTTGCACATGGTGCGCTGCTTAGAATGCAGCGCACTTAGCGCTAGCGCATCCGTGCTTTGCACGTGGTGCGCTGCTTAGAGCGCAGCGCACCTAGCGCTAGCGCACACGTGCTTTGCACGTGGTGCACTACTTAGGACGCAGCGCAATTGTCGCTAGCGCATCCGTGCTTTACACGTGGTGCGCTGCTTAGAGTGCAGCGCACCTAGCGCTAGCGCACACGTGTTTTGCACGTGGTGCGCTACTTAGGGCGCAGCGCACTTGGCGCTACTTCTGATGCATTGCTTCATTTCAAAATTTGAATTTTGAAATGAGATTTGCTCTGATTGGGGAAAACAAATGCCTCCCACCGTTGCACTCACGTAGCCCACATGCAAATGCAGTGATGGCAACATCTGCGCTCTTGGATCAACTCAGAAGTTGAAACGGCATCTTAGTGCCTATAAATAGGACATTTGGCCCTTAAGATGATTTCTATTTATCTTCTTCCTTCTGAGAATTTTTATTCTCTTGCAGAGCATAGCTCTTTGGTTTAAGGACTTTCTTAAGCACAGAACTCTGTCAAAATCTTAAGTAAAGATTAAATCTTTTAAAGGATCTTTTAATAATGTAGGGTTTTACCCATTAACAGAGCTTTGCTCTTCATAGATTTTTGATCTAAAGAAAACCCTTTTTAAGGTTTCATTAACAGAGCTTTGCTCTCTATAGATCTTTGATCTAAACAAAACCCTTTTAGGGTTTCATCAACGGAGGTTTGCTCTCTTGAACCCATAGATCTAAAGAGATCTTTTCTTGGGGTTTCTTAGCCTATGAACAGTGCTTTGCTCATAATGAACTCTTAGAGTTTGTTTATAGATCTTGAAAATCTCCGAATTTTAATTCATTAAAAAATTTGTTTTAAGTTTTCTGATGGTTATTCCATCATTTTTACAGAGCAAGGCTCTTCAGAATTTCCTTTGAGGAATTTTCCTATTCCAAGAGCCGACAGATGTCACTCTGTCATAGAGCACTGCTCTCAAGGGAGATTTACTCCTTAGCCCGAAGAACCTTTTTATTAAATGCGAAATCCTTTTTAGGTTTCCTTTCTTAATTGCACAGAATTAAATTCATTGGGTGATTTAGTTAGCACTTATTTCCTCCTTGGGGATATCAAGAGTTGTTTAAATCCCGTGTTTGTTTCAGTAAGCCTTTCCTTAATCAGTCTGCCCACTAACTCCCAATGATTTTCCTTTCCAGACGTTATGGACGCTCATATGTATGACCTTGACGAGATTATTTCTTATGGAGACATTTGCGCACTCGGCCGTTCCCAAAACCGAGAATTCACAAATGCTCAATATGCTGAAATTATGGGTCGCTTTGATGCATACAATGGTCGACTGCTTCCTCGTTGTTCCTCTCTCTTGAAGCTTATTGTTGGAGCGATCTGGGGAGCACTTCCTTTATTCTATGCCGGTATGCCACTTAAGGCATTGGACGACGCCGAAGATAAGGTGCACTCGGTGTATCTGATGGGATTAATTTCAAAGAAAAGGCGAGACAACCTTGTTGATATCCTTCATCAAGCTTTTCAGCTGGAGGCGATACTCGCTGCCTATCGAAGGGTGGAGGACATCAGTGGGGATCCTGACGCTTGTGATCATGAAAGAATGCACGCGAAGATGGTCCGAGAGGCCCACAAAATTTTGGATGGCCACACTTTTGAATTTCTCAATCCATATCCTAGATTTGATGTCTTGCCATTGTGATCATTTTAATAATGTTTTTTGTTCACTGTTTTCGCCAATGTAAGAATTTTCTGAAGTATGAATAGCAAATTCCTCGTCTCCGTGTGTTTATTTTATGCACTATATCTTTTGCATATGCATGAGTGGGTATGCTTTGAACACTTAAACGGATGCGAATCCATTGTTCTTTTACTGTTTTGCATGGTATGTGGTTGTCGTCAGGAGGTTACACCCTTTTCGTTTTGATCTGGTGCAAAGCAGCTTACGCACTCTTGAATAGCATCTTCATTTCTATGGCGTGTAATTTTGGCAAATGTAGTCTATAGATGATAGAGAACATTCCATCTTGAACTCTTCGAGAGGTAGTGATGGCTTAGGAAGTAGGTTCAGATCTGCTGCCTAAGGCTTTTCAACTTTATGAGCTGTGAGGGTCTCATAAAGAATTTTCTCCCTACAGGTCAAGAGGATCCCGTAGGTGTATTTTCTTTTTAGAAATCGTGAGGATTCCCAAGTGTGCTTTCTCTTGAGAGTCGTATGGATCTCACAAGAGCATTTTTCCTCTTATAAGTCGAGAGGACTCGTAAGTAGTTGTTTCCCTCCTTGTCTAGATTCGACTTTGGAGAGTGTGGCCCGTGAATAGTATGCAAGAGTCTATTTTGGACCAACTTGCAGGGCCCCATTGCTTAGGAAACAAGTCCTTATCCCCATTGCCTAAGGCTTTTCCTTACGAGTCGAGACAAATCGAGAAGTTCTCGTAAGAATGTCCTAACGTCACAGTTAACCTCTGCTTTTTACGACAGAGGTCCATTAGTGTCTGTGGTACTAGGGTTTTGCCGATCGTGCCGTCGCGGTGGCTGATGTATCCCTCGATAGGCAATCTTGTTATTCGAGTAGCCTTGCGACTGTCGTGTCTCTGATCCTTTCGGAGGATGGAAAAGACGTCTTCAAGCAATCTTCCTAGGCAGTTTGACCGTCGGAAGAGCAAGCGTAAGGAATTTTGCCATACCGCTTTTTACTTGAGGTTAGGATCAGTTTGGGGATCCCTGATGAGTCATAACCACTTCGCGCTGGTGTGGGATGATCTCCGATAGTCTTTCAGGTTTTATATGAGTTACTATCAAGACCCTGAAGCTAAGAATTTGGCCTTTGCTTCGTTTGCTGGCATTGTGTCTGCTGTAACGAGATGAATGTCATGATTGTCTCTAGGTTGTTGGTGAGCCGTCGAGGTTTGGAACAAGGGATTTTGCCGTAGCTCCGTTGTTTGATTGTCGTGTCTGAATCCTGCTGGAGGAAGAATGCTGTGGTGACATCTCGTCTACTGTATCAAGACGAACCTCGAGGTGGTGACCACTCCGCGATGGTGTGGGATGATCTCCGATAGTCTTTTAGGTTTTATATGAGTTGCCGTCAAGACCCTGAAGCTCGGAATTTGGCCTTTGCTTCGTTTGCTGGTATTGCGTCTGCGATATCGAGACGAATGTCACGGTTGTTTCTAGGTTATTGATGAACCGTCGAGGCTTAGAACTAGGGATTTTGTCGTAGCTCCGTTGTTTGATTGTCGTGTCTGAATCCTGCTGGAGGAAGAACGCTGTGGTGACATCTCGCCTGTTGTATCGAGACAAACGTCGAGGTGGTGACCACTCCGCACTGGTATGGGATGATCTCCGATAGTCTTTCAGGTTTTATATGATTTGTCATCAAGACCTTGAAGCTAGGAATATTGCTTTTGCTTCGTTGTTTTGGCGCGTCCGAATCCTGTTGGAGGAAGAATGCTGTGGTGACATCTCGTCTGCTGTATCGAGACGAACATCGAGGTGGTGACCACTCCGCGCTAGTATGGGATAATCTCTGGTAGTCTTTCAGGTTTTATATGAGTTGTCGTCAAGACCCTGAAGCAAGGAATTTGGCCTTTGCTTCGTTTGCTTGCATTGCGTCTGCTGTATCGAGACGAATGTCGCGGTTGTCTCTAGGTTGTTGGTGAACCGTCGAGATTTGGAACTAGGGACTTTGCCATGGCTCCGTTGTTTTGACCCTGGGGTGACATTGCGTCTGTTGTAACAAGATGAATGCTGAGGTGGAGCTGGGATTTTGCCATCACTCCGCTTTGTTTCGACCGTGAGGTCTTTCGTTGACGTTGCATCTGCATCCCGCTGGACTGCGAAGGAACGCCGTTGTTGACATTGCATCTGGTGTAACGAGACGAATGCTGAGGTGGATTTGGGATTTTGCCATCACTCTGCTTTGTTTTGACCGTGAGGTCTTTCGTTGACGTTGCATCTGCATCCTGCTAGACCGTGAAGGAACTCCGTTGTTGACATTGCATATAGTGTAACAAGACGAATGCTGAGATGGAGCTGGGATTTTGCCGTCACTCCGCTTTGTTTCGACCGTGAGGTCTTTTGTTGACGTTGCATCTGCATCCTGCTGGACTGTGAAGCAACGCCGTTGTTGACATTGCGTCTGGTGTAACGAGATGAATGCTGAGGTGGAGCTGGGATTTTGCTGTCACTTCGCTTTGTTTCGACCGTGAGGTCTTTCGTTGACGTTGCATCTACATCATGCTGGACTGAGAAGGAACGTCGTTGTTGACATTGCGTCTGGTGTAACGAGACGAATGCCGAGGTGGAATTGAGATTTTACCATCACTCCGCTTTGTTTCGACCGTGAGGTCTTTCGTTGACGTTGCATATATATCCTGCTGGACTGCGAAGGAACGCCGTTGTTGACATTGCGTCTGGTGTAACAAGACGAATCCTGAGGTGGAGCTGGAATTTTGCCACACTCCACTTTGCTGACGTCGCGTCTGCTGTAACGAGACGAATGTCGAGATGATCTCCAGGCTTTCTATGAACCGTCGAGATTTGGCTTCTTTTTCTGATGGAGCCTGGTGGGATGATATGGTTCTCTCTTTGTTTGTGCCCATGGATTGTATACAGGGATCGATGTGATCTCACCTGTAGGGCCAAAGTTTCATTATATATATATATATATATATATGTTTTTTCCATGATGCTCTATCATTTCAGCTTTTATATCGCGAAAGTCGCGATTGCCCAATCATTTCGGCTTTTTTTCTCGGTGCCCAATAATTTCGGTTATTTTTTTTATTTACTCGCTGCTTTTATTGCGAGTTGCCCAATCATTTCGGCTATTTTTAGCGGTGCCCAATCATTTTGGCTATTTTTTTTATTTACTCGCTGCTTTTTATTGCGAGTTGCCCAATCATTTCGGCTATTTTTGTATGCATACATTTTTACTTGCTGATTTCGTTGGAAGTTGCCCCATCATTTCGGCTATTTCATATGCATTTTTTGCTCGCTGATTTTTATCGCGAGTATGGGATTTAGGATCTGATACCGATTTAGGCATCAGTATCGCTACAACTGGGATATTGCCAGGAACGAATCATCATTTGCCTTTGTCGATGTCGAACAAAGGTGGCTTAGTAAACAGGGTTAGGATCCTGTCGACTAAGGCTTTTGACTTCATGAGCCGTAAGGGTCTCATAAAAGTATTTCTCCCTGCAAGTCATGAGGATCTCGTAGGTGCATTTTCTCCTTAAGAATCGTGAGGAGTCTTAAGTGTATGGTCCCTTATAAGTCATAAGGATTTTACAAGAGTATTTTCTTCTTATAAGTCGAGAGGACTTTTAAGGGTTGTTCGCCATATGAGCATATCCCCAGTCGCGGGTGGGACTTTGTCAGGGAGATGTTTATTCGCGCCCGTGGATTGTATACAAGGGTTAATACTGGACCTCTTGTAGGGAAAAATTGGAGATTGTGATGGCTTAAGAACAGGTTCAGATTCCTGTAGTTTAAGGCTTTTGAACCCTATGAGCCGTGAGGGTCTCAAAGGGAAATTCTCTTTACGAGTCGTGAGGATCTCGTAAGTGTAATTTCTCTTTAGGAATCGTGGGGATCCCTAAGTGTGCTTCTCCCTTTTGAGTCTTAAGGATCTCACGCAGGTATTTTCCCCTCACAAGGTCGAGAGGACCTTGCAAGTGTCTTTTAACGAGATTGCGCACTTTCGGGTTTTCACAAAACTCGCCAGTAGTCCTTCTGTTTTTACTCATGGAGCCCTTTCGGGTTTTCATCCGTGCCCATTTCGCTTATGGACGTATCTTTTTTTTTTACACGTCAGCCTGGGGATGCCGCGAGTTTGTAGTAGTTTAAAGACGTTTTGGTCATAGGTCCGAGATTTTTCGGGCAATGTACGATTACGCGACTAGATTTTCTCGCAAATCTTCGCATCATTTGTGTCGGAGGTGGATTCCTTGCACAGAGGGCTGAGGGCGATTTCTTAGTCAGAGTCGCTTCCAAAGGTGATAACTTGCGATCCCTTGGTGTCAACTATGTGACAGTTGCCAGCGGATCTTTTGCGCTCATCTGTCGTACTTTTCTTTGTTCCCGACGAGTTTTGCATTTCACTCGTCGAACGTGTTGTCGGTGGGCAACATATCCCTGCCACCAGTTTTTAAAGGCTATGCACTCCTCGGTAGGGTGTGCAATCCTCTGATGGTATAAGCAGAAGTTAGGATGTATGTCCGCTTCATCAAGATGTATACCGCTAGGAGAATTTCCTCTGAAAGAGGGCAACTTCATTCCTATTGACAGGACCCTAGTGAATCGTTTCTTTACTTTAAGCTTGCTTTTGCTGGAGATAGGGATGCTTTGATCTGGTGGTAATGTTTCAACCATTTCGTCTGGTCGCCGGCATTTGGCCTTTTCAAATATGGCCTTTTTGCGCTCCCGATCAGCTTTGCTTTTCAGAAGAATTTCGTTCAGGAATGCGTCAATCATTTCGTCTGATGGTCCTAGAAGTTCCGGCTCAGGATCTGCCCCCAATTTCTTTGCGTCAGGAGCTTCTTCATTGTTTATTAACGAATGAGAGATCACATGGCAGCTTGTCACATAATTCTCAGGTTCATCCCACGAGTCTTCTCTATTGTCGTCATTTCCGTCCTCAAGGACGTAGCTGAGAAATTCTTGGAGTGTGATTGGGGCCCACGCCTTCTGGTTATATTCTTCCAGCGCGTCAAGCTGTTTTTGCAGGTCCGTGCACTTGTCATCAAGCTTCACGGGCTTTTTGGTCTTCTTCTTCTTCTTCGAAGACTTTGACGGCTGGGTGCGAGCGCTTTGACTATCACCCCCGATTTTTGTAGTTAGGCGCGGTTTCAGCATTCCCTCGACGATCTTGGGTTCCAGTGGATTTTTCCATCTGATTGCCGGGCATGTTTGGAGATCCTTCGGCATTCTTTTCGTTTTTGCCGAAAGAACAACTTCCCATGGGGCTTCCCTTATGAATGAGCACGATGCCCCCGGCATGTCCACTTTTTTAGGAGCGTGAGGTTGTGGCGGGTTCACCTTCCAGTTTTCGGATAATGCGAACTTGCCTTGTTGGTATTGATCCTCAATCCAGCCTTTGAAGACGGAGCAATCTTCGATTGGATGACTTACTGCTTGGTGGTAAGGGCAGTAATTAGGATTGTTGATATCACCTGGCTGCAACGGACGTTTTGGATCCGGCAGATTGATGAGTCTGTTGCGTACTGCCAACTCGAACAGTCTCTTCGTTCTATCCCGGGGAAACGAGTCAGGACGTCCCAGTCTCTCCTCGAGGGATGGGCGAGGATGCACGTTGTTTTGGCGAACAACCGGCTTTAAGTTGCTCGGCTGTTGTTGAGTGTTGGCGACGAAGGTTGCTTTCCCCTTCCCTTTTTCGTTTCAAGGCTCCGACTTCGAAAAGGAAGGCCTGTGGCCCATCTGGTCCATTTGGGCCAACTTGTGAATCAAGGCCTGGAAAGTGGTTGGCTTGAAAAACATCATGAATTGGGAAATGGTCGCCTGAGGGTCGAGAGTACCCACGAACATGCCTACCGCGGGAGCTTCTTAGTTGCACTGCTCACATTTTGACCATAAGTTCCGCCACCGTATCGCGTACTGAACCCATGTTTCTCCAGGTTTCACCCTGGCATTAATCAATGCCGTGATTGGGGTGCGTTCGCTAGCGCTTGTGAACCTCTGTGTAAAGAGTAACTCCATTTCTGCGAACGTTTTAACGGAGTCATTCGGGAGTTCCGAATACTACTCGAATGCCGTCTCCGACAGGCTGCCAACAAATTGGCAGAGCAGAAGTTTATCATCACCTCCAGTGTTACCGCACAAGGCTCTGAATTGAGCGACTTGCTGATGCGGATTTCCCGTCCCCTTATATACGTGGAATTTGGGGATCGTATATTCCGGCGGGTACCTTATTTGGTTATACCAGCCCGGATAGGGTCGTCCAGTCTTAACGATCTGCCCAGTCGCTTCATTCGTCTGGTGAGCTCGTATTTGCTGAGCAATGTAATCATCTAGAGCGGCCTTGGAGATGGTCTCCTCCTTGGCTGCTGAAAGAGCCGGAGGAGGGTTCGATATCTTTCTTCTGTCATCTTCAATGATAATCGGGGGGTCTTTAGCTGGAGGTTCCGGCTGTAATATCATCTCGTCCATGTCTTGGAACAAAAGAGCCATTCGTTCTATGTTGGCCGCCTGTTCCGCGGCCTCTTTTTCTTTCCTCTCGAGCATTCTTCGGAGGAATTCAGCATCAGTTTCTTGTTCCTGACGCTGCTCCGAGGTCTCTGGATTTTCTTTCGGCCCAGTGAGTGCGGCCATTGCAGTCAGCATCTCCTGAAGTTTTTGCTGCTGTTGCCCCTGAGCCTTTGTTATCAATCAGGTACCGGTCGATGACCCGTAGAAGCACGGCTTTCCTCTTTTCCGGATGCCATATAAACGGTTTGTGTTACCATGCCCCCAGACTTGGGGCGTTTAGATTCAGCGTCCTTGCGGTTCGCCGCGATCACAGTGGCTTTCTCCAGCCTCCTTCTCTAGTGAGTGGTTGAAGTTGAGGGAGCCGTTGCAGCGGGCACCCAGATGGATGACATCTTCTGTGCTACCACGGGATGGCTCCCTTCTTACCGAGCTTTAATCTTCTTTGGTCGGCGAGAGTAGTCCTAGTCAATCACCGATTCCTGGACCTGTCGTCAGACTTTGCAATTTTGGAGGACAGACGCTGAGGGGGCTGTTCTAGCTTCTTCTCTGTAGCATTCTCCACAGGTGGAGGAGAACTCTTCAGCACGGCAGTCGGAGAGTTTTTGCACACCCTCCTTAGCGGGTCAAAGCTGTTCCCAGTCAGAACAACAGTATCGATTTCCACCATAGGAGCTGGCGGAGTCAGTCCAGAAGGGGAGCTACCCCCAGCCTTCCTTACTCGGCGCCAGTGACAACGGCGTGCATGTCGTGCGGATGGAGTTGGTTCAGCTATAGGGGTGACTTCATCATGCCTCCTGTTTTAACGAAGGGTTGTCGCCGACGTCAGCCTCTTGAAAACCGATGTCCGTTGAGAAGCAATGTCCAATCTGTCAAAGACAGACCTATGGGCAGTGGAAGCGTCTTTGAGGACTTCGCCTAGAGCGGGAGCCAGAACGGCCAGCCTTGTGATGACCGACTTCTTGGCAGAGGAAGTCTCTCTGATAATTTCGTCCGCTTGAACCGGGATGGCTATTCGTTTAGGGATGGATGCTTCAGGTATCGCGGGCTTATTGGCGTTCTGGCCCAGTCTGTGGAAAACTGAGGCAGTGGAGCTGGGCGACCCGTTGAGAGGGGTCACAGTAGTGGTAAGTCGATCAAAGACCGACTTCTTTGGGGCTTCCTGCAACGGCATTGGGGTATTGAAGTTCACGGGTGGGAGCATAGTCTCGAAGAATAGCCCAGTAGCGGCCTGAGTTACCCGTTCCATTGGCATTGTGAAAAGACAGGCCGCTTGGGGCCTGTAGGTTACACCTCCAGATGAGGAGGAACGGGAGTTGCAGTTGCAGCTGGAGCAGTTAGAAGCCATTTCTTTTTTCTGCACGAGAGCAAAACCAAATCTTAGTACCTCGAACCCAAGGGCAACCATATCAAACCGCGATTCGTTCACGAAACACGACACACGAAGTGTGGAGTGGAAAGAGGAAGAGGTCCCACCGGGCGTGCCAGAATCTGTTCCCCTCCAAACATAGGGACGAGACCGCATAGGTTTGTCTTGCCTGAATTTCGAGGGCAGATGCTAATTGGTGCTATCCGTCCACCTCTCCGAAGATGCCAAGTTGATTTATGGCACCGTGTATCGAAAATTTAAACGGATGCGGCCGATGCAGCAGACTTCGTCTGATTCCTCCTCATTTGAGCGGTTTTTAATTGTGGGGACGCTCTTCCCTTCAGGCGCAAGCCCCTGCAGTTAATTACGCTACCGTATCGCGGTAACCACTTTCTCCTTCTCCAGATGGTCACTTCGTGCCGTGGGTGTTTGTTTTGTTTTTGGTTGCCCGTGGATTGTATACGGAGACTAATTTATATTGTCGCCCGTAGGGCGTGGATTAGTCCAAACCCGTATTTTCTTAGATTTGGGTTTTGGTTTGGGTTTAAGGATACGTTAGTCTTATTTGAGACTAAAATCAACTTAAACGTTTGTTAAAGACACGTTAGTCTAATTTTAGAGTAAGATCAACTTAACGTTTGTTAAGGACACGTTAGTCTGATTTTAGACTAAGATCTACTTAACATGATCCTTTAGATCCAACAAAAGAGTATTTGGGCTCTATTGTTTTAGTTTAGGGACTTTGCGGTCCATTACCAGTTTAAGGACATGGTGGTCCAAGGTTAAGGACATCATAATCCATGGGCTTAAGGACCCCACAGTCCGAGGTTAAGGACATCATAGTCCATGGGTTTAAGGACCCCACAGTCCGAGGTTAAGGACATCATAGTCCATAGGTTTAAGGACCCCACAGTCCAGTTTAAAGACGTCATAGTCTATGAAATGTATGGTTGTCGGGACCCGTCACCTCTCCGAAGACGTTGAAGGATTACAATGACGTATATCAGAGGGGTTCAGAGATGTACCCTTAAACCAGTTTTGGTTGAGAGATCTTGTAAGTGCACGGCGGCGCCCCGGCCGTCAATCCGACGGCCAAATGCGAAAGCGGTGATAAACTTAAATTTTACTTGAACTGGCAAACCGCCGCGCACTAATACCCGGATCGAACCATTAATTAGTCCTAGCTTACTACAAGAAAGGGAATAGAGATATACCGACGATCCAAGTCCTCCGGTCTTCTCGTCATCGTCCCGATCTCCTGCGGAATGTCCCGTCTCCTCCTCGTCGCCGGAAGTGCACCACATCGCCTACTTCTTTTACGGGCTCCCATCTCAATGCCGAGGCAACTCGGGCACGAAGCCGGCTACTCGACGTGCCCAAGGTTTGCTGTAGAATGTAGTGTACAAGTCTCATTTTGGGGTTCATGGAGATGCCTTTGTGGTGGAGGAAAAAGAACTTGGAGAGAGGTGGGGAAAAATGTAGCATGCAAAGAATGAGAATAACATTTTTCCCTCACCCAAAGAAAAAAGACCCCCCCTCACTAGTGGCCGGCCATGCAAGAAAATGGAGAGAGAGAATCAAGTCAAGGGGTGGGTGGATCCATCATCCAAGGGAGAGTGTGAAGTGATCATGAAAAGGAATGATCACAAAACAAATCTAACACTCCAAAACCTAATCAACTCTCATCATATCCCCACAAGTCAAACCATGATGGAAAAGAAAGAGTCAAAGGATGGGCTCCATCATGAAACCATCATGATACAAGGAAATATGCAAAGACCACCCTCCACAAATGCCTATTTGCAACAATGCAAATAAGCCATCCTCCACCAATCTTCGGCCAATGAACGATACAAAGGAAATTGGCCGAAACGGAAAGCAAACTGGCAACTCCAGAAAACTGGTCCCGTAATAAATTACAGGAAAACCCCGATACTGTGCATACACACCCGCATTTCTATTCCGACCGAAATACAAATGCAATGAGACAAAATCTACACTGTACTATACTAGGATCCGGCTTAAACCAAAACCGGCTAGTAATATCCGTTCGATCCTGATCCGTGCAATACCGCACGTATCTGATCGAACCCTGCCATATAACCATACGGCCTCTAGTACAAACTGTCCGATCCTGATCCGTGCAATACCGCACGTATCTGATCGGACCTTGCCATATCTCCATACGGCCTCTACAACCTTTCGCCCGAAAGCTGAGTAACTGAATGTAGGGGACTCTAAAGACTCGTCAACACCTTGGTTGTGGATTTAACCACTAGCACGTCAGAGGTATAAGCCAATACGTAACGGGCTACCAGGTACTGACTAAAAGGGATGTCTGTGAGCGAACTCAGCCTGACAACCCTACTGAGCCTGTCAGTGACAATATCCGTACAGTCCGGTCCGTTCGTCTATGAGCATCGCATGGCGGGCCTAGGGGGTTGGTAAAAGTCAGACCCCCAAAAGCGGTACAAGTCATGTCGGAGTGTAGCCCAGAACACCCTGAGATACTACTAGAATACCTACCAGTAAATCTCCTTGCCTCGGCCGAGGGCTTCGTGTAATGGCTCTCCTAGACACAGCACGACCTCACCCCCAATACCGGGAGAGACGAACCCCTGAAGATACGCTCACTGCCTCCATGTGGCTCGGGACTGTACCCAACTAAAACCTGTTTGCACGACTCCTTTGAGCCGTGGTAGGGTAGTAATCAAAGTACAGTGGGAACTCACACGAGACAAATGACGATCCCCAGGTCGATGAACTAACCTGCACATATGTCACCAGGGAACTGCCATCTGACGTCTGGTATATGACCAACTAGCATGTTCCCGGCGAGTCCTGTCCGGTGTACTCATAACCCAATGAGCACCTGTATACATCTTAGGTGATCCAACTGACACCAGTGGCTTGTGAGACCGGCCACCGCCCCTCGTCGGGGTCTCGACTGTATACACTAGTCTACTCTGGAGTATCGATGCCCTGTCTCGAAACTCTCACGACTAGGGACCATTTAAGGATATGCTTATAGACCCCCAGCTCCCACTTATATGATCGCCCTCATACTGCTGGTGGTCAAGCAAGAATCCTAGGGGCTCTATCAACATGTAATAGCAACTTGTCAGGTCACCTAAAACAGTACACGATGATAAAGGTAAACCAGATAGCATACTATCATCTCGAGTAAGACTGTCCTACCGGGATAGGTCCTTCCTCAATCATTGCAATCACGTACCTGTGATCCAATAATTGACTCTGAGGGAACTATCTCCAACAATCTCCCACTTGCACTCAAGGCTAATTATTGCGATGTCGCATACTCACAGCCCGTGTGATACCGAACACCCAACTCCTCTACTAGTCAGTCTCACAAAGCTCGTTTGCGAAACTATTGCGTTCGAGGAATAGCCTCAGTGAGTGGATCCGCTTTGTTGTATCTTTCTATGTCTCTCTATATCTCATGTTCGCGGAGAAAACCCATCTCCCGAAATGAGCAATACCTGTCTTAGAATGTGTCTGGATGTCTGATGGGACATAGCTCATAAATGAACTCCAAATCCAAACTTCTTAGACTGTATCGTCAACTGAACTTAATCAGTATCCTGCGCCATGCCTCCCTCAGTATTGCCTTGGACCACCTGTCCAAAATACTGCCCCTCATCAGAAGGAAAAACTATAACTCTGACAACCTCCTTGTTGTCCAGGTCACCTTGGAAGCCTGGAATGATAACTGTCTCCCGAATGAGGCTGTCGTTATCATATCCCTAGAACATCCACTTGTGTTCTAGAACTGCTTCCGACTGTTTCTCCAGGATTGGATTAATGTCAACTTATTGCATCTAGTGCAAGAACAACATCTGGCGTGGTACTTGACATTTCATGATTGACTCAATTGCCTGAGCAAGTGATCTGCCAATCATGCACTTCCCTCCCTACTTTAGTCTATAAGACACCTTTAGAGAAGGTGACTCCATCACCTGCAGGTATAATACCGTGCCAGGAGTCAACCATTCTAAATACTCTTAGAATACTGTCAACGTACCCTGATTGGGAAACCACCCAAATCTAGATCTAAAACCATAGATCTAGTAACCAGTATGTCTGATATAAAATCCATTTCCTTTGTGGAGAAACCACTGTGTGACGACCAAAGTGTAACCGATTGTAGTATAGGAGTCTCTTTTCCTACTCTGTGTATGTCATCCAAATACCAGGATATCACACCCTACTACCTTCTCAATAGATCCATCCTCTATTCTGATGAAGTCAAACCTATGACTATCACATCAGAAATTGATGATCTATCTCCGCTATATCTGCTTTAGTCTATAAATAGACATAAGCTACCTGTCCACCAATGCTTCCGCTGCTCCCACTGATTACGACAACCCTCTGGCAGAGTCATATAGACGTACACTTCTAAAGCGAGTTCAGAACGACGCTATACTCATCCTCCCGCCGGGTCTCGCAGCCTGGAACAACAGCAATGGTAATTGTGGGCAAACAAGAACTTCCCTGTCACCGTCCTTGAGGCTACCGGAGTACCTCTCGGGTGCCTGAAGTTACCCACCTTATCTGCGGAGTGGCCAATGGAATGTCATTCCAAATTGAATCTTTAGGTTCCTTATCAAATCTTCAGTAATCGTTTGTGGTTCTGGAATCACTTCCAGTTCTACCATACTCCCACTACTGTTTTCTGAAAAAAATCCATTTTTAATAAAACTGTGGCGAGTCTAGAACAATATCGCTATTGTTCATCCAAATGGTAGAAAATCAACCCTCGTCATAGCCTGGGTCAACCCACAAACAGCCATTACAGAAACGTGCCTTGAGTTGTCCAGTGTCTGGTTTTAATCATAAACCGGACAACTCCCCGTACCTTAACATCGTTAAGATATGAACTGTTCTATATCCAATATAGAACCAGAGGCACTGATTTAATTGAACCAGATTCAAATCATGCAACTGTCCCCAGTGCATGTCAACTAAATGGAAGGAGGCCGATCAGCGTCACTCAACTTAGGAATGCTTCCAATTATGAGTAACCTGAAAGAGAAGCAATTTCTCTTAATCACTACTATCAACTGAATTCCATATACAAGTATCTACATCTTCGATCACTTTGAAGAATCCCGATACTTGCTACACCTGGTTCTCTACTCTATTCAAATACCTATAACTTCTCAAAATTCAGATCCTGTGTTTCCACGAAACACTTGTCTAAAAACTAGAGAAGTCATAAGTAAACCGAATATAGTACGAGGACCAACCCCTCTGTCCTGATGGACCCTGGACAACATACAATACTCTGTATAAGTCCCTTGAGTCTGATAACTCATTCACTGTGTGTCGTAGTTTGAAAACTGTACTTATGGTTAAAAAGAATTACACCGCTGTTCAATGCTCCTTACCTAACCATCCACTGATATAGGTAAATGTCATAGACATAATTTCAAAAAGGTACATCTCACTCTATGAAAATAGACGTACAGATATATCAATTTGAAATTGGTGCATAACAGCGGATATTCAAAACCAAATATTTGCCGACCGGCAAACAACCCAGGCGATCTCCTCAAATATCACTGATTACAACGAATCCCGATTTAATGAGGATGATCACCCAATTCCCAATAACCTACTCCCACTCATCATCTGTAAAACCATGCAGATGTGAGAATCATACCTGGTAAATACATACCCTGGAGCAAGTGTCTAATCGGGAAATCAGTTTTCCTTTAACAGTACACAGTGAGACTGAAACATCGAAATGTTTCGATGGGGTATCCTGGTATTCTTAGTAATGCCTCTTCCAGATTCACGACTGTAACCGTATAATTCTTTGCCACCTCTCCAAATCCCTTCATATGTCTTTAGTCATTACCTTCTGCACACCCCTTTAGGCCAAATGGTTTTCTTCCTTCCCTACCGTTCGGCACCAGCCTATGGTTTGGAAGAAGACTATCCAATAAGCATAATGGGTGTACTGTCCTAATCCTAGGAACACTCGCAATGAGAGAGGGTGAAGATAAAAGACAACCGAATAAACCTTATTCCTATTTCTCCTGGACCAGAATCCATCCCCGAACTGGAACAAGTTCCTTTCGAGTTCGTATATAACTATACGATGGAGTATCCAATAAACTGTGGATCTTCGTAGTGATACGGAGTGTCCTGGAGAAATACAAAGGTGATTTTAGGATTGGCGAAGGAATACTTGGTTTGGTAGTGAATATCTGTTGCAATTTACTTTGCCCTCTTACTAATCCCTTGCTTTGTCTGAACTTAATACCTTCTGCACACCATCGTTATGCTAATTGGTTTTCTTCATTCCCTACCGGTCGGCACTAGCCTAAGGTTTGGAAGAAGACTATCCAATTTGCGTAATAGGTGTACTATCTCCTAAACCAAGGAGTACTCGTAACCTGAGAGAGGGTAAAAGGAAAAGACAACTGAATAATCCTATCCGTTTTCTCCAGAACCGGAAACCATCCTCGAATAAATCCCTTCGAGTTTGTATCTAACCATACGATGGTTTTGTCCAATGGAAGTGGACATTCGTAGTAAAACGGGGTGTCCTGAGGAAAAGGGTAAAAGTAGGAGTGGCAATGAGGTTTGCAACTCTGACAATCCAAAAGCCAGTGTTTAAGAAGGTTCGGTCAACTTGGTCACTGAGTCATAGTCTTAGGGTCGGGTCAATGGTCGCTGCCAAAGAGAGAGAGAGAAGAAACACTCAGCGTGCACTCTAACCTAGATCAGAATGGTTACCAATTTATCTAATCTGGAAACCTCCCACTGTACCTCAAATTCTCCTCCAAACCTGAAAGAAGAATTAGTCGGGGTCACCCGAGGAGTAAACTAACTCATCAGTTGGAATCGGGATCCAACTATCATCGCATGACAACGTGACGGAATCCGCTCACGGTATTACACTCCAGAAGGTATGCGCATATCTGGCAAGTTTCAGTTCTTTTGAAACTCCCGATGTGATTTCTGCCCCATGCTCTTATGACCTTGACTTTGGCCAACATATCATAAGTCACATGTCAAGTTCTACCCGTCATTCTCCAGGTTAATTTGAATCCACCCGTACCTACCCTTGACTTTGGCCAAAATGGCAGTACGACTGTCCCAAACCAACGCATCTATCTATGCTGCATATGAATACCCAATAGCTACCAATCACTGTGCCTTGACTTTGGCCAACATACACAGCTTGAATACTATTGACCACCCATATGAAACGACGGAGGGCTAAGAATGGTTTCTGGCGAAAACCTTTAACGTAATGAACTTGATATCGTTGAAGGAACGGATAGCTTTTAAAAATATAGTGACGAAAACCATTGCTAAAGAGGTCACTCCCGGTGAAGGGATCTCGGCTCTTCCCCCGTAGAATGAGGTGCAGGATATTCCAACTGAATACCACGGTGCAAAGCAAAAGTAATCGGCTATAGTGAAGTTATTGCCCTGACGCAAACTTTTTGTCCAAGGGGTCACTCCCGGTGAAGGGATCTCGGCCCTTGCCTCGTCGACTGAGGTGCTGGATATTCATAACCGAATATCACGATGCAAAACAAAAGTGAACGTCCTTGCAATAACAGATTTTTGAAAAGTGTTCCAACAACATCAGATTAGGTTTGTTTTTAAACTTGCATTGATCCGAATCAATGCAGTCCCATCAATTGATCACACCACAAAGAACGAAAATATACTGATGTACGTATATGCCATCCGCATTCGCCACTGGGTCCCGTCATTACCCGTTAGGTTAGCTAACTAACGACAGAGCGGGGACTGGACTAGCGCGGATGCAAAACATATACAACATCTACTAATATATATACCAATATATTATATTCGCTCAAGGCGTGAATAAAATGCAACATCACAGAAATGTACAGCATCACAGAACAATACAGATATCTGGGATCCCCGGGTTTCACAGAGCCGCTGAAACCCGACGTTCCCTTGGTCGTGTGGATAGCCTGTGCAATGAAATCCTAGACCCCTACGGGCGCGGCAAGTCACCCGCCAAAACCTGAAGCGAGGCAGCCCCCTTCAGCTCCGTGAATGGATCACCCAGCACTTCACGGAATCCGGCAACTTGGGCACCCCTCCTGGGTCAGCCTGTACCCCCTATGAGTGCGGCGAATAGCCCGCCAATCCTAGAGTGAAGCCCCCTCCATCCCAATGCCATGAGATGCGGGCTTGTTTCCCTCTAGAACCCGGCTATCCGTGCACCCCTCCGCGGGGTAACCCTAGTACAGAAAGTAAAATATACATACAACGGGTACATCGACCACAACCAGGTCGTGCCCCAAAATAATAATACAAACAGGCAGTGACGGCAGTCCACATGTCGGACGCTCGCCCCGCAATATCAAATGTACATAATACAATCACAACTGTACTAGCATTGCATCCAGGCTATCCCCCACGATCGATCCGCAACATCACAGCAAAAACAGAACATCAACGTGAAAATCACGTTCGCAAATCCGTCTAACCGGGCTATAGCAGTTAGACCGGATTTACCGATCAAGTGACATTCACGGTCGCAGATATAATGTAAATACTGTGAAAAATGTGTTTAAAATATCCGCTCGATCAAAAATTAACAAGTGGGCCCCCAAGTACTACTGTAGCACATCAAGAAAATCTGGGCCCA
Source organism: Agapanthus africanus (assembly GCA_030015575.1). Taxonomy (NCBI): domain Eukaryota; kingdom Viridiplantae; phylum Streptophyta; class Magnoliopsida; order Asparagales; family Amaryllidaceae; genus Agapanthus; species Agapanthus africanus. The sequence continues at coordinate 885,487,446 of JASDDO010000024.1, read as the reverse complement.
AAATTAATATTCCAAAACCCATATTTTAAACCCACAAGCCCTCTGGAAAAAGCTGGTGAGCTGAACCCAACTACTTGCGGCAGAACCGCGGCCAACAAGGGGTTATGGCCGCGGTTCCGCGGTCGTACGGAGGGTTCAGGCAACCAAAATTTTCCAGTGGTCTTAGGGTACTCTGTACATCATTCTGCAATCACCTGAAAAAATTTTCGAGACCAAAAATTTTCAACAGAAACTGATGCGAACTAAAATGCAGTTTTGGAACATTCGATCGATCGAAACAGAAAAACACATAACACCAAGCTAGACTATGTTAATGGCGAGGCTCTGATACCACTGTAAGTGCACGGCGGCGCCCCGGCCGTCAATCCGACGGCCAAATGCGGAAGCGGTGATAAACTTAAATTTTACTTGAACTGGCAAACCGCCGCGCACTAATACCCGGATCGAAGCATTAATTAGTCCTAGCTTACTACAAGAAAGGGAATAGAGATATACCGACGATCCAAGTCCTCCGGTCTTCTCATCATCATCCCGATCTCCTGCGGAATGTCCCGTCTCCTCCTCGTCGCCGGAAGTGCACCACATCGCCTACTTCTTTTACAGGCTCCCACCTCAATGCCGAGGCAACTCGGGCACGAAGCCGGCTACTCGACGTGCCCAAGGTTTGCTGTAGAATGTAGTGTACAAGTCTCATTTTGGGGTTCATGGAGATGCCTTTGTGGTGGAGGAAAAAGAACTTGGAGAGAGGTGGGGAAAAATGTAGCATGCAAAGAATGAGAATAACATTTTTCCCTCACCCAAAGAAAAAAGACCCCCCCCCCTCACTAGTGGCCGGCCATGCAAGAAAATGGAGAGAGAGAATCAAGTCAAGGGGTGGGTGGATCCATCATCCAAGGGAGAGTGTGAAGTGATCATGAAAAGGAATGATCACAAAACAAATCTAACACTCTAAAACCTAATCAACTCTCATCATATCCCCACAAGTCAAACCATGATGGAAAAGAAAGAGTCAAAGGATGGGCTCCATCATGAAACCATCATGATACAAGGAAATATGCAAAGACCACCCTCCACAAATGCCTATTTGCAACAATGCAAATAAGCCCTCCTCCACCAATCTTCGGCCAATGAACGATACAAAGGAAATTGGCCGAAACGGAAAGCAAACTGGCAACTCCAGAAAACTGGTCCCGTAATAAATTACAGGAAAACCCCGATACTGTGCATACACACCCGCATTTGTATTCCGACCGAAATACAAATGCAATGAGACAAAATCTACACTGTACTATACTAGGATCCGGCTTAAACCAAAACCGGCTAGTAATATCCGTTCGATCCTGATCCGTGCAATACCGCACGTATCTGATCGAACCCTGCCATATAACCATACGGCCTCTAGTACAAACTGTCCAATCCTGATCCGTGCAATACCGCACGTATCTGATCGGACCTTGCCATATCTCCATACGGCCTCTACAACCTTTCGCCCGAAAGCTGAGTAACTGAATGTGGGGGACTCTAAAGACTCGTCAACACCTTGGTTGTGGATTTAACTACTAGCACGTCAGAGGTATAAGCCAATACGTAACGGGCTACCAGGTACTGACTAAAAGGGATGTCTGTGAGCGAACTCAGCCTGACAACCCTACTGAGCCTGTCAGTGACAATATCCGTACAGTCCGGTCCGTTCGTCTATGAGCATCGCATGGCGGGCCTAGGGGGTTGGTAAAAGTCAGACCCCCAAAAGCGGTACAAGTCGTGTCGGAGTGTAGCCCAGAACACCCTGAGATACTACTGGAATACCTACCAGTAAATCTCCTTGCCTCAGCCGAGGGCTTCGTGTAATGGCTCTCCTAGACACAGCACGACCTCACCCCCAATACCGGGAGAGACGAACCCCTGAGGATACGCTCACTGCCTCCATGTGGCTCGGGACTGTACCCAACTAAAACCTGTTTGCACGACTCCTTTGAACCGTGGTAGGGTAGTAATCAAAGTACAGTGGGAACTCACACGAGACAAATGACGATCCCCAGGTCGATGAACTAACCTGCACACATGTCACCAGGGAACTGCCATCTGACGTCTGGTATATGACCAACTAGCATGTTCCCGGCGAGTCCTGTCCGGTGTACTCATAACCCAATGAGCACCTGTATACATCTTAGGTGATCCAACTGACACCAGTGGCTTGTGAGACCGGCCACCGCCCCTCGTCGGGGTCTCGACTGTATACACTAGTCTACTCTGGAGTATCGATGCCCTGTCTCGAAACTCTCACGACTAGGGACCATTTAAGGATATGCTTATAGACCCCCAGCTCCCACTTATATGATCGCCCTCATACTGCTGGTGGTCAAGAAAGAATCCTAGGGGCTCTATCAACGTGTAATAGCAACTTGTCAGGTCACCTAAAACAGTACACGATGATAAAGGTAAACCAGATAGCATACTATCATCTCGAGTAAGACTGTCCTACCGGGATAGGTCCTCCCTCAATCATTGCAATCACGTACCTGTGATCCAATAATTGACTCTGAGGGCACTATCTCCAACAGATCTGTAGTCCAATTTGGGGCTAAGATCTGCTAAAAGATTTATGAGCATATGGGCTCGATTAATCTAAATTGAGGACTTACGGCCAATTTAGGCTAAGTCCAGTCAAGTTAAAATGTTTAACATTTATTTTGGGCTATTGAGCATTTATTTGGGCTTGGCCCTTTTAACAATGCTGAGCATTGATTTGGATTCTGACAATATTTTTGTCTTTTACTGAATGCTGAGCAATCATCAGAGCTCTGGGCTTATTAAAAAACAATTTACGTTCTATCAGCGCACACAAGAAGGGCGCGTGGCGCGTTTGGCGCTTTGCCCAGTCCATGAGCGCGGTGCGCTTCTGCCGACTAGCGCATACGTGAGGGACACGTGGCGCGCTTGGCGCTTTGCGCCGGTCCATGAGCGCATTGCGCTGATTTATGAGCGCATAGCGCTATTTGTTCAATAGCTCACACGTAAGAAGCACGTGGTGCGCTTGGCGCTGAGCGCCAGTCCATGAGCGCAAAACGCTAGTTCAAGAGCACAAAGCGCTAACTGTTGAGTGGCGCACATATGAGTGACACGTGGTGCGCTTGGCGCTGAGCGCCAGTCCAAGAGCGCAAAAGCGCATTTGATCAATTTTATGATCTGGGAAATAAATTTTCCCTTAGAATAGATTTTGTCTTAAGATCCTAAGAACAAAAGTTCTTGCTTTATAGGAGATACTTCAATCTCTTGTATTGATGAAAGGCTTTGCCTTTATAGATCTATGATCCTTAAGAGAATTGAATTATTCTCTCCCCCTTTATTATTCTCTCCCCCTTTATTTTATAATAAGATGTTCATGATCTCCTGAAAGACAATTTGTATTATAGATCTATGATCTGTGAGAAGAATTATGTTCTTCTTCTTTTATGATGAGATTTTTTGATCTTTTTGTAAAAGACTTATATCTTGTAGATCTATGATCTTTAAATAAGTGAATTCTTCTTTTCAATTATGAGATGATTTCATCTCTCTGTTTATTTTTTTTACCTTGAAGAAACTCTTCTTTTTATGAGAGCTCGGCTCTTGAGATCTCTCAAAGCTTATGGGGGGTCCCTCTCTCTATTTCTGTATATTTTAGACTTGAAGTCTTAGGGCCTTTATATATGGCAAGCTGATCAGTTCAATCAGTTAAGGAGATCTTTTCTCCAATTGATTCGGAGAATTTTCCATCGTTGGATCTTTGATCCAAGGGCTTCTGATTTACATAAGGCAATCTTCTTGTTTTTAACAAGATTGGTAAATCTTTCCATACAGAATTTATTCTGTGTTTTGGTGATTTTTAATTACTATTGGATCATTGATCCAACGGTACTCTGATTTACAGAGCACAATCTTGTTATTTGGAAAGATTTTTGAGAAATCTTTCCTTAACAAAATTTAATTCTGATCAATTAATGATTCATCATTATTATTGGATTTTTGATCTGACAGTGGGGAGCTTTTAGTTCCAGCGCTAGTGCACCCGTGCTTTGCACGTGGTGCGGTGCTTAGAGTGCAGCACACTTAGCGCTAGCGCATCCGTGCTTTGCACGTGGTGCGATGCTTATGGCGCAGTGCACCTAGCGCTAACGCACACGTGTTTTGCTCGTGGTGCGCTGTTTAGAGCGCAACGCACCTAGCGCTAGCGCACACGTGCTTTGCACGTGGTGCGCTACTTCTCAAGCATTGCATCATTTCAATATTTGAATTTTGAACAGATCTTTGCTTTGATTGGGGGAAACAGTTAGTTCGTAATTTTAATGAATCACAAGGGTTTTAGTGAAAAGATTAACTTCATGTGTAATATGATATAGTATGGGGGGTTATGTGAAAATGTTAGTTTCATTATGCAAATTAGAATTTGTTAAGGGTTGTTATGCAAAAAGGGGTGGGAATTGGTTTAGGTTAAGTTAAACCCTTGGTATATCATACCACCATGAGACACCTCTTTCTTGCACAATTCCACCTCATGCATACACCTCACCCTTGCATGAAAATCCCACCATTTTTGTGCACACACTTCACCCTTGCATGAAGCAATCACCTCCCTTTTGGTGACACCTCCTCCTAAACACCCTCACTCATTTACATTATATGGTTCAGTTCATACATGTTGTGAATTAAGAAATCAACTGAAATAGAAAGGAAAAGAAAAACATTAGAACACAAAAAGAAAAAGAAAGAGAAATGAAGAGAAGAGCTAAAGTTCTAAGGATTTTCCTCACCTCAAGCTAGGGACTAGGAGCTTGTGCATTTTGGAGGAAGATCTTCCAGCAAATATTCAGTAGGTATAATTCTTAACTCAGTAGATTTTAGTTCTGTAATGGTAAAATTTTAGAAATTCGAATATCGGTAATATCTTATTTTAGGCAAAATTTCGCTCTGTGAAAATCTGCTATAGTTTAGATGATAACTAAATTGATCAAACAATACCTTAATCTTATAGACTAGACTTAGAATCAACCATAGGAATACGGACCAGGGAGCTCGGATTTTGGCCGGCAAGACAAAGGGAAATTCTGGTGTCGCCGGATTTTTGGTTGAGTTGGGTAGTATGGTTCTTATGGTAGCTCTGTGTTTGTGTGATAGGAGTTTTGGTATTGTTTAATTAAGTTAATTTAACAGTAAATGAAATCTGGGAACTAATATCTGAAAAAGGATCAAAAATTCTAAAATACGACACGGTAGATTCATAACGCTTTTCTGTTTTCTGTTAAAAACAACGATTGGTTAAAATCCAGGTAAAATAAGTGTTAGATAGTTTGTAATAGTCGTATGTAGTATAGTTAGTAAGCACAACTTGTATTTTATGTTTTCGCCGTATCGGAAAGTAGCCGTTTCTTATACAAGTTAAATTCAATGTTAGATTTGAGTACGGGAACCTCGGAGGCCGCAAGAAAATGAAAGAGATTGGCGATTTTTGAGTAGATTACGACGTATTCCGGTGAGTAGACTAAATATCTACCGGAGGATCTTGTAAAGATGGCGTGATACGGCTATGGTTAAGTTTAAATAAAAATAGGCTTTTGTATGCTAAATTGATCATATGCATTCACACACACACGCGCGCGCGCGCGCGGGCGCACACACACACACACATCGCTATGTTAAATTGTAGGTTACTGTACCGTTATCGAAGAGTTAAGCCGCACATGCACATATCTACATGTTACACTATATCTCGTCGATATTAACATGTCACTTTCACACTTAGTAATTATCCTGTTAAAAATGATTCCTATCATACCTTAAAGATCAATACTATTAGTACTTTGCATAAATGACATCTTGTTTCATATTCAAGTGTTAGAAGTTGATATAAGTGGCATTTGTATTTTTGAGAATTTGTGGTTTTAAGTTTTCATATACTATTGCATAAAATCATTAATTTTTCATATTGATGTGAGATGTCCACCATGAGATGTTGTTTTTATGATTTGATTTTATTCCGGACCGAGTGGGGGAGCTATACAGTCGCGGATTTTCACGTTATCCAGACTGAGTGGGGAAGCTATACAGTTGGATATATGGTGGACCCGGTCGAGACCGGTGGACCCGGTCGAGACCGAGGGACAGGAAAGCCGTATTTGAGGTGGGGAGCCTAGCGAGGATACTCGATACCGGAGATAGTTGTGAAACGCGGCGGATATCTAGATGATACCGACCAGTGTTATTGATTTCAGGATCGTTAGAGAAACGATGCCTAAGGGAAACGGAAGATTTGTGTCGATATTGGACACGGAAAGATGAGCTTTATTTGGAAATAGTTGATGAGATTTCAGTTTTTGATTTATATATTTAAGGGTATAAACTCATGCTTCCACATGTTATCATGCATCATACTCATCTTTATTGCTATTAGTTATACCACGTCATATTTACATTATCAGCCGTTATATATTAGTTTTATTCACTGAGTTGGCAACTCACCCCCGTCGCGCCACAGTTCCTTGTAGGAATAAAGTGGACGGTTAGCAGCAGTGCAGATCCACTTATCAGTTTTTATCGCATCTTTTGCTAGGTGGGTTACCTATTTAGTAATTTTCTCTTTTGGTATTGTATATTGAATCTAGAATATCTTCATCAGACCCTGTATTATGACTTAGAACGAGATGTGATTGTATGTATATTATCTTGACGGATGAGATCGTTTAGTTGTATCAAATGATAGTTTTTTTTACTTATGTCTGAGATTCTTTTTGATGTCGTATATAATTATATAATGATTTCCGTTGTTGACATTGTTGATCCCAACTAGGAATGCAATCACAGTACACACTTTATAAACTGCTTTTTCAATAAAGAGTTACTGTTAAATACTTTAAACTGTGAGGCTTACTAAAAAATTAAATTTTTCTAAAATTCTGCGAAAAGGGTTTTGATCTTGGTGTTTGGCTTACTCGGGTTGTATAGATATCTTTAGATATTATACAATCTAAGTGCCGGTCACATCCAAACTTTGGATCGTGACATATTTAGAGAGTTTAAGAGAATTTTTGATAGAAATTTTAGAATGAGGGAGAGCTAGGATATGGGGTTGTATTTATAGTGAAGAATTAGGTTTTAGGAATTAAAAATGTGGATTAGAAGAAATTAAATGGTGTTAAATGGTGCATTGAAGAGTCTCTATTTGATTGCAGAAAAATCAAACAGTGCAGAGGAGTTGAAGAATCAAGTGTGCAATGTATGGAGGAGATTGGAGCTATGTGGACAGTCGGCGCCGGCCATTGTGATGAAACGGGCGGTCGAATCTCAAGGCCTTGACTCGAGATTCGTGCTACGTGTTAAGTTGGGTGTGTACACCTAATTGCGCCTGTTAGATTTTTCTGAAACTTTTCGTTTCTCCGTGTATTGTCCGTGCAACTCTTGGACTTCCGAAAAATTAAAAAGAAAAGGAAAAAAAATAATTGTGTTTGATGAGAATCGAACATACAGACTATGTCACAACAGTGCAGAGCCTTTACCAGCAAGCTACAAGTTGTTTCTTACTTTTATTTAACAAAAATAATATTTAACTCTTACACAGGCTGTAATACTTTTTACTGTGAAATATAAGAAATTTCTGTACAATAATCTCAGAGTCGTTACACAAACCCATTTCCAATTAATTTTTCTTCGAAGCTGAAGAAATACCGTACAACAGAAGAAATAGATAGAGAACTTCAAGCGGCTAAAGCAGCTCGGAGGCGTCCATGTTTGGTAGGGCAGCTACCGGTACTCTTTTTCTTTAATGACCGGGCACATATGACCGGCACATTGAAGAATTTTTTCCAAAGTGCACATTAATATAAAATCACCTACGAAAAGAAAGAAAAAGAAAAGGACGAAACTATCTCTATTATAGTGCAAAAGGACAGAGGTCTCCAATTTTGAAATTGATTCGGAGCTTTATCTTTCTAATTTACAAGAGAAATTCAATGAGAAAATATAAAAAATTCAATCTCAGTTTGTAACCGCAACTAACGGCATACATCTTTTCCAATAACTAACTCTACAAATCTATTTGTAACTGATTCCATCCAAATATTTTTTAAATCACTCAGCGTGCATCACACGAGCAAAACCCTAATATAAAGTAGTTATATGATATGGACATAAAAAATGGGGTCATACAAAACTATTTTATATTGATAAATATGAAGATGAGAGAAAGCATGGTTATTTATTTCTAGGGCTACAGAGAGATGAATAACTTCTTTAAAAAAAAGTGTATTGCTTTTTGCTACATATGGGATTGATTCCTATGGCAATTCTCTCTTTGAGTCTATGGCTAAATCAATATGCAGGGGCATATGCCTTATAAAATCAATAGCAGGGGCATATGCGTTATATTTATTTTATTTTGGTTTTTTTTATATCTCACCCTTAAAAATTATATATTTCTAAATTTCACCCCTAAAATGCATATTTCTAAATTTCCCCCCGTAAAACTTCTCCATAGCCAAAAAATCTCATCTTATCTATATTCCGTGAGAATTTAATTTGGGTTACTTTGATTTAACTAAGGACATGAGTTAGAGACGCGATCCCTCCATCTTTCTCCTCAAAAGGCCAAGAATCTTTCTTCTTTGCTTTCCATCGTCAACTTTTTCATAGGTTTTAATCATTTCAATAGATTCTAGATTGTTTTTTCATTGAAGCTTGCAAAATTGATACAATACGGAGCTCAAACTTGTTTGCATCAACCCATAAGCAATGGATGAAAAGGAAAACCCCTAACCTTTTGTCTTTAAAAGAAGCCCAAATTTAGAAATCAAGTAGAAATAGCCCTAGCCCTAATTGAAAGAGGATGATGACTGTTGACGGCATTTTGTTCATTTTCAAGTCTCCTAGTTGGTGAAAATTCAATACTAATGGAAAATTCTTACAAGATATTGGGTAAATCTAACTAGGCCAGATTTTTGAACAAGTTAAAAGGTTTTAAGGGGATATTTAGAAATATGAATTGTTAGGAGTGAAATTTTGAAATATGTAAGTTTTGGGAGTGGGGTATTAAAAAAAACCTTTTAATTTTTGGAAAAGAATGCATTTATACTACACTATCTCTAGGTACTGAACCATGGTCAATGCTATTAGATTCAGAGTCCCTCAATTATGAAGATGAAAAACCCAGAACTTCAGCTTTTCCAAATTGGATGAGTTACCTTAGAACTTGTCATGAAAGAAGTAGACAGAAAAACTATCATTTTGTAGCCACATGTAAACTTGAACACATATACAAATTATTTGATGGAACTAATTCCCTAAAAGCTTCATTTCTATAAGCATACATTTTCTCACTGCAGGACAGGTATATCCTTAAGCAAGCATGCCAAAATATACGGATCCAAGCGAATAGCTGGCTCCATATTCGTATCCGATTTTTATTGGAGTAGTAATCTTCATTTCCGATGGTTATCCTTATCCATATCTGTTCCGCCAATAACCGCTGGATACGGATGCGGTTACTCCTATATGTGCTCCTTATCTGTAAGACTGTATCCACTATCCGATATAAAAAAATTGTGGTGTATGACTTTATTTGGTATATTTTTCTCAATATCCATTTTATATCCGTATCTAACTTTTATCATGCATATACGGAAAATAATGTTTATTTCCGATAGCTATGCGTACTTGTATTCAAATCTGTCTACAACTACCGTACATGGATATTGTTTCTCCTATATCCGCTTAGTATTTGATCCATTTACATCACGACTAGGTTATAATAAAATTTCATAAATTTATGTACTATAAGTGAATGACAGATCTAATTACTCTCTAAATTACACTAAAGTAACCTTAACTATCACGTTAGTTTACTCAAATACCTTAAAGTTTTTTCTAAGAGTAAAATACCCTCAAAAGTTGCTCTTAAGGTATTCTGCTGTAAGAAAACTCTTTAAGGTATTTCAGTGAAAAAACACTATAGTTAAGTGTATTTAGTGTAATTTATGACAAATCTATATGCCAATTAGGGTACTAATACCCCCCATATATTTTTCTAAGATAGAGAAGGGACCTTACCACCCTTTGCATGATAACCATAGCCATCTACTCTGCTCAATTCTCTTCGGCTAAGCTGGTTTTATCAGCTAAATAATTTCTACTCACGTTTTAGCAACAAAAGAGCATGCAGAATTGTGAGGTATATAAGCATCGCTTACCTTAATCAAATACGGAATTAACTTTTTCTTGGCAGAAACCAAATTGTCCCGAAGGAAAATTTGATAACCATTTCCAAGCAATCGAAATATTAGGTTTGCGACAACTTATGTAAATAAAATATGCCATATGATTCTTGAAGCAAGTTATTTATGTCAAACAGAGAACTGAAGGCGAACTTTATCGTCAGTAGTAAAGAATATATCAATAACTATTCCTGACATTAATTTATTACTTCAAGGTACTTTCATGCACATAGTAATTCCTACCATTTTACTCAAAACTAGCAACATGAAACCAATATATGTGAGCAGCACAAATACAAATACAGCCATTAAAGTGATAGCAAAATAATGAAAATTTTCGATCCTATGTATTGCCATGATGAATATTTCAGTTATCATTTCCAAATTGGAAGTAAATCTTGGTGCAGGATTTTTTTTGACAGCCAATTAGTAAGAAGCATAGTGTAAGAAATTAATATAATCGCAATCAGTTCTGTAAATGATTTACTCTCAAATGGAAGCCTAATTCATCAAATTATATATGTTTTGGATCAATTACTTGGAATGTTTTGCTTACATTAGCTAGCATTACTCTAATTGTTATGCCTGGAAATGAACAAGAACTCTTTTCAGACATAGATGCAAAGGATCGTTTGACACGAACTCGGATGCTTATCCCTCTGTTTCATTCCAGGACCACGACCAGTGAATGATGATGACAATAGCGTGCGTGATGGACCCTGATGCATCTACCCGTAAAGAGATCGAAGACACCGAGAACACACGGACTCAGTGGCACGGCGTCCAGCAAGAGGAGGAAGCGCCGAGTCATCGCCGCACCATTTCTTGGGTTTCGTTCACTTGCATATTTTATATCTGGCAGGATCGTCGTCGTCATTTAGCCCTTTCTTGTTGCGGCAAATACAATCACGAAGGTGCTACACAAACGATAAAGAGAAGAAACAAATAATCAAAAACGATAGGAATAAAGTACAAACAAAAAGACACAAGATTTACATGAAAAACCCTTACGGGAAAAAAGACGAGCGAAAAATAAGCTTTACTAATTGAACACATATGGAGGATTACAACGGTGGATCAACTCTCATAAAATCCTAACAAAGAACTCTCCCTTCTCTCTCTTAATTCTGATTACAAAAGGGTTAACCCAATTACGGTTACAAACTATAATATATATAGTATGAGGCAAATTAGAAATAGAATTCCGGAAACAGCCTAGAATTCAGCCCAACAGATTTCGAGCCAGCTCAAACTTATCTTGAGCCATCTCATACGAACAGAGAGAAATTTGTAATTTCTGACATGTTATGAGCCATCTCATACTTCATTTGAGCCATCTCATCATAAAGTCGAGCCGGCTCAAGATTGTCTTGAGCCGGCTCTTGCAAACAAAGAACAATTGATATTTCAAAACGACTTGTGAGCCAGCTTAAGATTGTCGTGAGCCGGCTCAAGATTGTCATGTGTCGGCTCAACTTTTAGAGATTAGAGAATACGAGATAAAATAAACAAAACTCCACCTTGCCTCGCATTCGCCACAAAACTTCTCCATAATATAAGCAATAGCTCCACCTTCTTCACAAAACCCCTAAAGGGCTCAGTGAGTGCGAGGCACTCCAATTAAATTTAAGCAATACTCAAACATAACAAACAAAAGAGATTTTGTCAACATGTCGGCTCGATTATCCGCTGTACCAATCTTCTTTACGATTATCTCTTTCTCTTCAACGATATCCTGAACGAACCAATACCGAACATCGATGTGTTTCATTCTGTCATGATGCATCTGATGTTTTTTCGAATGAATCGCGTTTTGACTATCACAATAAACTATTATTGTATCCTTTTGGATACACGGTTCCGAAAACAGTTATTTCAACCAGATTGTTTCCTTAACAATTTCAACAATGGCCATATACTCTGCTTCCGTCGTAGACAACGTTACCATAGGCTGTAACGAAGTATGTCAACTAATGGCACATTTTCTTCAAGAGAATACACAACCGGTGATCGAGCTTCGCCTGTCAAGATCATCTGCATAGTCAGAATTGCTGAAGTCAACCAAACTGTCACTGTTCCTTCCAAATTCCAACCCCACATCAAACGTACCTCGTAAGTATCATAAAATCTATTTCACTGCTTGCCAATGGCCTTTACCAGGAGATACTATATAACGACTAATAACACTAACTGAATGTGAAATGTCGGGTCGGGTACAAACCATGGGATACATAATGCTACCCACCGCACTCGAATAAGGAACATACAACATATACTGAATTTCTTCCTCTGCTTGCGATGATTAACGAATTGAAATTTTGAAATGAGCTTCCAAATGCGTACTTACTGATTTAGCGTCTGCCATACCAAAACGCTCCAAAACTCTCTCAACGTATCGCTGTTGAAACTGTTAGGAATATATATGCCGTAGATGCCATTATTGTATGATATAGTGGATGCTTGGACATATATATAGAGGACTTTCTTACTCGACATGATAGTATGCTATCTGGTTGTCTTTATTTTAACATGTGGACTGGTATTATTATACTGTCTCTCTCTTACATGTTGATAAAGCCCTTAGGATGTAGCTTGACTACCGGGACTATGATAGAGATCATACTGCAGGGACTTGGGTAGTCTACAAGCACATCCTTTAATTATTCCTACTCGAGGGTATATCGAGACAGGGCATCGATATTACCAGAGTAGACTAGTGTGTACGTTTCTTGACCCTGTATGGGGACGATGGTTGATCTCATAGCCATTGGTGTTTGACATCAAAGATTGTACACAGATGCTCATTATAGAATGGGTACACCGAACAAGACTCACCGAGAACTCCTAGTTGGTAGTATACCTATCGTCAGATAGCAGTCCTCTGATGACACGGGTACAGATTAGTCTGTAGACCCGAGATCGTCATAGAGTCTTGTGTGGCTCCCACTACACTTTGATTTCCTCTCTACCACGGCTTAAAGGAGTCATGCAAACAGGTGGATTTTCGGTACAGTCCCGAGTCATTTGGAGGCAATGAGCGATAGGAGGAGTTTCGTCTCTTCCGGTATTGGGGGTTGATGTTGCGCTATACTCGATTGGCTATAACTGGAATTCCCTGGTCAGGGCTGCTATTGAAATTTACTAATAAGAGTTATCAGTAGTTTCTCGAAGTGTTATAGGCCAGACATCGACATGACTTATCACGTTACCGGGGTCTGACGATTCCACCCCTAGATATGATATGCGACATATCAGACGAAAAGACCGGACTGTACGGTAAGTGTTACAGATAGGCTTCATGGAGAGTATAGATATCACGCCCCGCTTCCCAGAGTACGCTAAAAGGGGCACATGACATAGCCAACCATGCTACCTGTGGGTAGGAAGTATCCATCCACAGTCACATTACGGCTGTAGAGATATCAAGAAAAAAATAAAACTAGCTAAAACATGTCCACAATCCAAGATAACATGAGTCAAGAATAATAAAATGCGGAAGCGAAAGATCCAATACAATAGCTGGAATGTATGTCCCATAATGCGGGCTCACATCAGGAATAAAATGCAGGAAAGAAAAACTAACTACTGCTGACACTCACAGCTCGGCCTGTTGGCTGAAGTATTCCTGCTCGGACTGCAACAGCGGCACAGAATCTAGGCCATGCAAAACCTAGACGTCAGCGCGTCAAGTCATCAAGTAATAACATATAAACAGGGTAACAGGCAATGCGAATACAAACATGAATAAAGCAAGGGTAACAATAATATAAATCAGAGCAGTGCAGGGTAGTGTGCAGTAGGTAAACTAAACTGTTCTATCAGGTTTTCTGTTCTAAAGTCTTTGAAACCAAATTGGTGAATCATCGATGTAACTCAATAGTATCCCGTGCATACCCGGGACCACGGCCCAGATTCTCGGGCTGAAACCGAGACATGCCACTAGGCACTAAACAGGAATATGTACAGATGAATGATGTCAGCAGCATCATTCCAAGGCTGGCCTAGCCTCTAAACTGGTCAGAACAAGTAGCGAACTGTTGAGTTACAATTCAGGTCTCACCTTTGATTTCCCCATACCCCCAAGTTATATGTGTGTGTCAAGTCAGGTATTTCGTAATCAAGAACTAATGCCAACACAGGATCAGGTAAGCAGGTTTGTCTGGATAGACAACAGGAACGGTCCATGAGGACTACATGTCAGGTTTGATGGCATTAGACATAAGATCAGGTAACGAGTCAAGTCATGGTACATCAGGTCAAGTCAAGCAGTATACGGTACCATGTCGGGTCAATCAATATATATGTAGCAGGTCAGGTCAAGATATAAACGATATCATGGGTGTGCTCATATTCAGTTACATAATCAAGCATGGTTATCAACAACATAAATCTAAGCAACGAATTAAATAATAAAGAAGCTTCAATTAATTAGGAGCATGGTTATCAGTTGTGTTTCAGAGGTGATTCTAATGTTATAAGAATACAGTATGACATTTATGGCCGTTAAATCATGTTAACAAGTTTAAGAATTTTATGGATGCAATGATATATATATGTATATAAGTTCAATGGATGAAATCATAGCTAATACCAGTTAAATGTACACGGGTGTCCGAATGAAGTAAAACTATAGAGAAAGTGTCATAGGCTACGTCAATAGTGAAAGTATGATTAAAACATGTAAATGTGATTATTAGGTTTAATACAGTAATTGTAAACGGTAGGTTTCAAGTTTGGAAGATAAAATGATATATAACAACCTTGAACACGAAAATGGGAAATTATAGTACTAAAGTTAAACTGCAGGTTTAGGGTGTCATCAATATATATGTAAATATTATTTAGCATGTAGCAAGGGGTACTTGCCTCGACGGGTCACGAATCGGGAAAACGGAACGTTAAACGTCGGCGGGGAAATCTCGCGACGGGCGCACGGTTCACGGAATGAACCCAAACGACGAACAGTGGAACCACACAGGTCAGGGTAACTCGCTGGATCGTCGAAACACGTCGCCGGCACGGCCGGATTCCGGCAAGACACAAAAACAGTGAATAAACAATATTTAAAAATGCATGAAAAGATAAGAGAATAATCAAGAAGAGAGAAGGGAAGGAGGATAGAGGAGAGGGTGCTCACGAGGATTTGTGGAGGGGTGGTGATCGCCGACCACGTCGACGGAGCTCCGGGGTACGCCCTGCAAGGAACCACCGGCAGTTCAAACAGCCGGGCAAGGGGAGAAAAAGAAACAGAAGGAGAAGAAGAAGAAGAAGAAGAGGAAGTCCACTCACCGAGGGATGCACGAGGCCGGGAATGGATCGAGATCGCCGGCGGCGATTCCACGAGGTGTTGCGGTGTGCAGGTAGCCGCGGTTGCCGGTGCAAGGTGCATGGAAGAAGAAGAAGTGGATGTGGGTGTGACGAGGGCAAGGAGACGACGGGGCCGGTGGTGATGGCGTCGGCGTTGGGCTATGGCGGCGAAGGGCGAGGCGGCTAAGGCTTCTCGCGAGGTTGGGTTCTGTTGAAGGAAAAAGAATTTGAGGAGGAGAAATATATATAGAGAGGAGAGAGAGAGAGATAGGGGGAGAGAGATCGAGAGGGGAGAGAGATCGAGAGGAGAGAGAAACGGGGAGAGGAGAGAGAATCTGGGCACCTAGCGCCCTGCGTGAGAGAGAGAAGAGAGAGAAAGAGAAGGAGAAAGGGGGAGAGAGAGAGATGGTGGGACCCCCGGGGTTATAAGAATTTTGATTAGTTGGGATGGGAAAAAAATTAAGAAAAGAAGGAAATATTTTGTGGGTTTCAGTTAGGAAAATCTTTCCAAAGATTTTAGGAAATAGGAAAATATTATATGGGGTTATAATATATATTCGACAGTTAAAAAAAATTACTAGAAATTGGGATTTGGCGCAAATGTAAAATATTTCCAAATTGCGTCTGGGTCGGGTCCAAAAATTTGAAATTGAAATAAGAAAATTTTAGGCGGGATCCAAAATTTGAAAAGAAGTATTTTACAATCAAAAAGCATACCCCCAAAACGGACACACGTACGTGCGCGTAGCCGTCCAAACTCATCCGTTTCACTGAACGGGACGAGAACACGATGCAGGGACGCTACTACGGGGTTAGGGGTGTCAAGCATGCCATGAAAAATATTTTTAATTTTGTTCTAGATGCCTTAAATTGTTATATGCAGAAGTGAAATGTCGGGTAAAATATTTATAACTAACAACAGTCAATTAGGATTACTGAAATAAATACCATACACCATTTATACGGTAACAGAAACTAGTAGCATTGGGCTCGGTTGTTACATTATACCCAACTACAAAAAGAATTTCGTCCTCGAAATTCCAAGAATAAAAAGATAGACGAAAACAAACTATAAGAAGAGATGATGAAACTTCTGCCGGATTTCATCTTCTCGTTCCTAAGTGGACTCTCCATGCGAGCGATTACCCCAAGAAACAAGCACAAGAGGGATCACCTTGTTCTTAAGAACTTTTTTCCCTTCGATCCACAATTTCAACCGGTCGCTCCTCAAAAGTCAAGTCTTCTCGTACCGTCAGCTCTGAATGATCCAATACATGCTTTTCATCTCGAACATACTTACGGAGTTGAGATATGTGAAACACATCGTGCACACTCGCCAAGGACTGCGGTAACGCCAAATGATACGCTATCTCACCAACACGCTCCAAGATCTCAAAGGGTCCAACAAATCGGGGACTGAGCTTCCCTCGACCTCCAAAGCGAATCACCCCTCTAGTCGGTGATATCTTCAAGAATACCAACTCACCCGCGGCGAACTCAAGAGGTCTTCTCGATGTATCCGCCCAACTTTTATGTCGGTCTTGAGCTGCTTTCATATGATTTCTGATAGTGTTAACTTTCTCTACTGTCTGCACAACCAAATCTGGTCCTAACAATCTTCGTTCACCGACATCGTCCCAACAAACAGGTGAACGGCATTTACGACCATACAAAACTTCAAACGGAGCCATCTGGATAGTTGCCTAAAAACTGTTGTTGTAAGAAAACTCCACCAAATGTAGATGATCTTCCCATGAACCCTTGAAGTCCAACATGCATGCTCTCAACATATCTTCAAGAGTTTGGATCGTTCTCTCCGACTGACCATCAGTTTGAGGATGATAAGCTGTGCTAAATTTCAATCGAGTCCCCAAATTTTCCTGTAAACTCCTCCAGAAGTGTGATAAAAACCGAGTGTCACGATCGGACACGATGCTTACCGGTACTCCATGCAATCTTACAATCTCCTGCATGTACCGCTCCGCCAAAATCTCAGTTGATTGACAAACCCGAAAAGGGATAAAGTGAGCTATCTTGGTCAATCGATCAACAATCACCCATACAACATTGTTGCCTTTTGAACTCCGCGGTAAAGCCGTCACGAAATCCATGGTTATATGTTCCCATTTCCACTGAGGAATCGAAAGTGGTTGCAATAAACCAGCAACCCTTTGATGTTCAGCCTTAACTTGCTGACACACCAAGCACTTTGCCACAAAGCGAGCAATCTCCCGTTTCATGCCTTCCCACCAGAAATGATGTCGAATATCTCGGTACATCTTTATGCCTCCTGGATGTACAGAATAAGCTGAACTATGTGCCTCTTTCATAAGTTCTTCACGAGTATCTCCCTTTGGTACACACAAACGGCTACCATACCTCAACGAACCATCTTCGTAGATCAATAAATCTATTCGTAGTCCGGCTTCAACCTGTTCTCGAAACTTTTGCAGTCTGGGATCCTGCGATTGTGCTGCTTTAATATTCTCGATCAACGATGAATGTACTTGCAGCTGCATTAACTGTCCCGTAAAATGCGGTAGCACAACCTCCAAGTCAAATTTTCGAAAATCTTCAACGAGCTCCTTCAGCGTAGTTAACACCTGAATTGCTGGTAACCGACTAAGCGCATCCGGCACGACATTAACCTTCCCCGGATGGTACTTAAGATCAAGATCGTAGTCAGATATCAGCTCCAACCATCTACGTTGCCTCATATTAAGCTCCTTCTGCGTGAACACATACTTCAAGCTCTTATGATCCGTGAAAATTTCGACCCTTTCGCCTAAAAGGTAGTGTCTCCAAATCTTCAACGCGAAAATCATAGCCGCAAGCTCCAAGTCATGAGTTAGGTAATTCTTCTCATGGGTCTTCAACTGTCTCGATGCGTATGCTACAACCTTCCCATGCTGCATCAAAACACATCCCAACCCTTTCCCAGATGCGTCGCTGTGAATCACCAATCCTCCGGAATTGTCTGGTATGGTCAGAATAGGGGCGGTTATCAACTTCTGCTTCAACGTCTCAAAAGCTAACGCACATTTATCCGTCCATACAAAAGGTACCTTCTTGCGCGTAAGCTTGGTCAACGGCTCCGCCAGACGAGCAAAGTTCTCCACAAACCTCCTGTAATATCCGGCGAGTCCAAGAAAGCTTCTTATCTCCGCAACATTCTTTGGAATTGGCCAATCACGAACTGCTGCAATCTTTTCGGGATCGACGCGATTCCATCGCCAGATACAACATGCCCCAAAAACTTTACTTCCTTCAGCCAAAACTCGCATTTACTCATCTTCGTATATAACTTCTCCTGTCTCAACGTCTGCAGTGCGATCTTAAAATGTTCTGTATGCTCTTCAAAACTCTTCGAGTAAACCAGAATATCGTCAATGAATACCACAATAAACTGATCCAAGAATGGTGAAAAGATTCGGTTCATCAAGTCCATGAATATCGTCGGCGCATTCGTCACTCCGAAGGGCATCACTAAGTACTCGTAATGTCCATACCGAGTTCGGAACGCTGTCTTGCCAATATCCTCTGCTTTCACTCGGACCTGATGATATCCGGATCGCAAATCCAGCTTCGAGAAAACCCTCGCGCCACTAAGCTGCTCAAAAAGTTCGCCAATGCGAGGGATCGGGTACTTGTTCTTAATAGTCACCCGGTTTAGTTCTCGATAGTCGATGCACATCCTTCTTGTGCCATCCTTCTTCTTTACTAGAAGAACTGGAGCTCCCCACGGCGAGTTACTGCTTCGAATCCAACCCTTTTCAAGCAATTTGGCAACCTGTTTCTAGACTTCTTCCAACTCTACTGGTGCCATTGGATAATACGCTTTGGATACTGGCGCTGCACCAGGAATAAGGTCAATTGCGAACTCCACATCTCGCTTCGGCGGTAATCCCGATATATCTTCAAACACGTCCATAAAATCACGAACAACAGCCGGCTCTTCACTTTTATCAACTTCCATTGATGCAAGAATATTATTTGTCGGCCTAGCCCTAAACTCGACTGGCCCGACAGAATTGCTTCCTCCAGTGAAGTTAAACTTGGAATGTCCGGGAATCTGGAAAATTACTTTCCTTGCCCTACAATCAATGTGAGCGTGGAAAGTGCCATGAAAATCCATTCCCAAGACGACCTCGTAGCTGCCCGTATCAATTACCAAGAAATCTGCAAAAAGCTCCCGTCCGCAAACAACAACTGCACAATCTTTACATTCCCTACTAGCTACGATTTTCCCATTCCCAGTGTGTATGTCCCAGAAATTAGACAGGGTCGTGCAGGTAATCGAGTGTGTAGTTATAAACTTGGATGACATAAAACAATAGGATGCACCAAAATCAGATAACGCTAATGCGGGAAAACCATGAACGAGTAGGATAACTGAGACAACTTCTCCTGACGCCTTAGCTTCTTCAGCTGTCAAGGTAAAAGCTCGAGCCTGATTAGGTCCTTGAGTCAGCTTTTTCCGTCCCTGGAACGGTCTCTGCGGAGGCTTCTGAATATCATCCCTCGTACGAAGCTTCGACGGACAAGCACTAACAGCGTGATCTGCCGCTCCACAAACTAAACAGAGTCCCAGCCTCCTTCGACAATTCTTTTGCACGTGGCTAGATAAATTGCAGTAGTTACAAGTCATGCTCTTTCTTCGATCGATGACAACAGGCTTCTTCATGGGTGCTACGCCTCGACGGTCCACTGGAATACCTCTGCGACCATGAGCTCGGTTTGGTACAAATGCTGGCTTCCTTACCGCAACTGCTGTCTGCTGCAAACTCCCCTTCATCCCAGATAGACTCTGCTGCTCTCGGGCTGCCGCAAGTACTTGTGAGAAAGTGGTCAAACCCAGGGAGACAATCTGCCTCTGGATGTCCACATCCAAGCTGCGCATGAACCTCCGTGCCCTGTCTGCATCGTTGGCAACTAAAGGTCCAGCGAATCTACTGAGTCTTGTCAATTCTGCTACATGCACATCTACGGATGCTCCATTCTGCGTTAGCCCGATGAACTTCTCTTCCATTTCCTCCCGTGCGGTCCGCGGGATGAACTTTTCTAGGAAACTCTTTGAAAAATCTGCCCACTTGATCGGCTTGGGCAAGCAGGTCTCCTCTACAAGCCACCATTCTCGGGCGTAGTCCACTAACTGAATGAGTACAACATCAACTCTTTTCTCATCTGAAATTTGTGCCGCAATAAGCAAGTTCTCTGTGTCAACTAGCCACTGCTCCGCTGGCAACGGCTCCTCCAAACCAGTAAATGCAGACGGACCCAAACGCCTGAAATCTGCCACGGTCCCTACTCGGTCAACTGGTTTAGCTCCAACATTGTTCACAGACTGCTGAACGACCTGCAAACCTTCCTGAAACGATTCTGCTTGCTGCTGGATCAGCTCGGTCTATCTCTTTTGATTCTCCAGCATTTCCCTTATCACTCCAAGCATGGCGGCTTTGTCCACACGCCTTTGGTACGTCTTCAAATTCTTATCTGCCATATTCCTGAAATCAAAACACCCAATATTAGCATGATGATAGATTCAAAATATAGATCAGGGCTAGAACTCCAAGTTACTTAAATAGAGTGCCGCATTTTAACTATGCCGCGGTATCATAGCCACAATTACATAACTCCACCCAAGTCGCCTAAGTCCTAGAGATGACAAGGAATCAGGTTTCGAGTCGATATGCAAAGGAAGTTTGCACATCGTAAAAGATATAATCAGGAAGAATGTGATTCAAGAATGGTAAAACGGCAAGGTGGCAGGACATGTTTCCTAAACACGGGTATTCTGATTCATGTATTGAGTATAATACCCAACTACAAAAAGAATCAACCCGACTAACCTATGGCTCTGATACCAAAAGAACCATGTCACGCCCCGCTTCCCAGAGTACGCTAAAAGGGGCACGTGACATAGCCAACCATGCTACCTGTGGGTAGGAAGTATCCATCCACAGTCACATTACGGCTGTAGAGATATCAAGAACAAAATAAAACTAGCTAAAATATGTCCACAATCCAAGATAACATGAGTCAAGAATAATAAAATGCGGAAGCGAAAGATCCAATACAATAGCTGAAATGTATGTCCCATAATGCGGGCTCACATCAGGAATAAAATGCAGGAAAGAAAAACTAACTACTGCTGACACTCACAGCTCAGCCTGTTGGCTGAAGTACTCCTGCTCGGACTGCAACAGCGGCACAGAATCTGGGCCATGCAAAACCCAGACGCCAGCGCGTCAAGTCATCAAGTAATAACATATAAATAGGGTAACAGGCAATGCGAATATAAACATGAATAAAGCAAAGGTAATAATAATATAAATCAGAGCAGTGCAGGGTAGTGTGCAGTGGGTAAACTAAACTGTTCTATCAGGTTTTCTGTTCTAAAGTCTTTGAAACCAAATTGGTGAATCATTGATGTAACTCAATAGTATCCCGTGCATACCCGGGACCATGGCCCAGATTCTCGGGCTGAAACCGAGATATGCCGCTAGGCACTAAACAGGAATATGTACAGATGAATGATGTCAGCAGCATCATTCCAAGGCTGGCCTAGCCTCTAAACTGATCAGAACAAGTAGCGAACTGTTGAGTTACAAGTTAGGTCTCACCTTTGATTTCCCCATACCCCCAAGTTATATGTGTGTATCAAGTCAGGTATTCCGTAATCAAGAACTAATGCCAACACAGGATCAGGTAAGCAGGTTTGTCTGGATAGACAATAGGAACGGTCCATGAGAACTACATGTCAGGTTTGTTGGCATTAGACACAAGATCAGGTAACGAGTCAAGTCATGGTACATCAGGTCAAGTCAAGAAGTATACGGTACCATGTCGGGTCAATCAATATATATGTAGCAGGTCAGGTCAAGATGTAAACGATATCATGGGTGTGCTCATACTCAGTTACATAATCAAGCATGGTTATCAACAACATAAATCTAAGCAACGAATTAAATAATAGAGAAGCTTCAATTAATTAGCAGCATGGTTATCAGTTGTGTTTCAGAGGTGATTCTAACGTTATAAGAATACAGTATGACATTTATGGCCGTTAAATCATGTTAACAAGTTTAAGAATTTTATGGATGCAATGATATATATATATGTATATAAGTTCAATGGATGAAATCACAGCTAATACCGATTAAATGTACACGAGTGTCCGAATGAAGTAAAACTATAGAGAAAGTGCCATAGGCTACGTCAATAGTGAAAGTATGATTAAAACATGTAAATGTGATTATTAGGTTTAATACAGTAATTGCAAACGGTAGATTTCAAGTTTGGAAGATAAAATGATATATAACAATATTGAACACGAAAATGAGAAATTATAGTACTAAAGTTAAACTGCAGGTTTAGGGTGTCATCAATGTATATGTAAATATTATTTAGCATGTAGCAAGGGGTACTTGCCTCGACGGGTTGCGAATCGGGAAAACGGAATGTTAAACGTCGGCGGGGAAATCTCGCGTCGGGCGCACGGTTCACGGAATGAACCCAAATGACGAACAGTGGAACCACACAGGTCAGGGTAACCCGCCGGATCGTCGAGACACGTCGCCGGCCCGGCCGGATTCCGGCGAGACACAAAAACAGTGAATAAACAATATTTAAAAATGCATGAAAAGATAGGAGAATAATCAAGAAGAGAGAAGGGAAGGAGGATAGAGGAGAGGGTGCTCACGAGGATCTGGGGAGGGGTGGTGATCGCCGACCACGTCAACGGAGCTCCGGGGCACGCCCTGCAAGGAACCACTGGCAGTTCAAACAGCCGGGCAAGGGGAGAAAAAGAAACAGCAGAAGAAGAAGAAGAAGAAGAAGAAGAAGAAGAGGAAGACCACTCACCGAGGGATGCACGAGGCCGGGAGTGGATAGAGATCCCCGGCGGCGATTCCACGAGGTGTTGCGGCGTGCAGGTGGCCGCGGTTGCCGGTGCAGGGTGCACGGAAGAAGAAGAAGTGGATATGGGTGTGACGAGAGCAAGGAGACGACGAGGCAGATAGTGATGGCGTCGGCGTTGGGCTACGGTGGCGAAGGGCGAGGCAGCTAAGGCTTCTCTCGAGGTTGGGTTCTGTTGAAGGAAAAAGAATTTGAGGAGGAGAAATATATATAGAGGAGAGAGAGAGAGATAGGGGGAGAGAGAGAGAGACGGGGAGAGATAGAGGGATTGCGAGAGGGGAGAGAGAGGGATTGCGAGAGAGATAGAGAGGGGAGAGAGATCGAGAGGAGAGAGAAACGGGAAGAGGAGAGAGAATCTTGGCACCTAGCGCCCTGCGCGAGAGAGAGAAGAGAGAGAAAGAGAAGGAGAAAGGGAGGGAGAGAGAGAGAGATGGTAGGACCCCCGGGGTTACAAGAATTTTGATTGGCTGGGTTGGGAAAAAAATTAAGAAAAGAAGGAAATATTTTGTGGGTTTCAGTTAGGAAAATCTTTCCAAAGATTTTAAGAAATAGGAAAATATTATATAGGGTTATAATATATATTCAACAGTTAAAAAAAATTACTAGAAATTGGGATTCGGCGCAAATGTAAAATATTTCCAAATTGCGTCCGGGTCGGGTCCAAAAATTTGAAATTGAAATAAGAAAATTTTAGGCGGGATCCAAAATTTGAAAAGAAGTATTTTACAATCAAAAAGCATACCCCCAAAACGGACACACGTACGTGCGCGTTGTTCAGACCATAATATTACATTTTTCATTCCCCTATTCTTATCCGTTTTATAAGTAAACAGGTACTCTTGACGCACGTTTGTTGCATATTACAGGATACAGGTTTCTGGAGCAAATACAGTGAAAAAGACACAAAACGACAGAGAAATGGACTTTTGACCAAACAAGTAGACGGATCCTAGTCGAAGAACAGTACAAGATCCAAAATGTCAAGTGAACGGTCAAAAGATACGAACAAGTTTTCACTGAAGATCTGGAGAAGACCCAGAAGCCCAACAGATAAAAGAACTATGGAAATAGAAAGCCCAAATACCCAGTATGCATCCCAGGAATTTTGGTGAGCCAAGCTCACCAAAGGGCCGCGGATCCGCGGCCCAAGCCAACCAATGCCGCGGATCCGCGGCCATCTAGTGCGCGTGTCGGTGGAAAATTGGCGTGTCGGTGCGACGGTGCGGGTGTTGGGATTTTTAGGGGTCAAATATGTAATTGCACATGTGCGAATCCCGTAACCCTAAATTCTCCTGTTTGCTTATAAATTGTAATCAAAAATTGTAAAACCCTATGCCTCTTTTCAATAAATAAAATTCAGAATTTCTGGGAATTATATTCAGATCTATTCTGTCTTCTACTTGGAGGGAGCCATCAAATCAGTAGGTAATTTTATTTCCTTGCTTTTATTTTCTAGTATATTTTATCATCCCCTAACAAGCGAGTAGTCTCCTCGCTTGTTAGGGTTAGCCTTAGGGAAAGGGTTGAGAGATGAGATCTCTCACTCCTTTCAATGCCACTTTCACCTAATGAATTAGAACTCTACGCATACGAGCACAACCGCTCCCTGCGGCATCCTACCCTTCGAGGTAACGATGAACCGTAGTATAAAGGGCCGGTTGCGCGCGTTTTCCGTGGGGGTTAGGGTAATTATCAATAAAGGAAGGATACAAATCTAGAGGAAGAAACATCTTCCCAAAAGATTTGGATCCACTTTATTAATAATTACATTAACATCTAATAGATCTAAAAAAAGAAGGCATTGAAAGCTGTGAGGAAAAACGTTAATCTCCAAAACTTCCCATAAGCCTAACCCTAGCAAGACTCTCAATTAGATTAATTAGATCCAGTTTTTATAGATTTTTATAAACCAATCAAAATGACATTTTGAATCAACTCGTTAAAACACATAAAAGAAATTTACCCGTCTCTGTGGATCGACCCGTACTCACCGGCTAGCTGCGAAGCGACGCCGTTTCTGATTGCGGTAAATACAAGTTTTGACACTAATCAAATGGCGCCGTTGCCAGGGACGGCGTAATATTTCTTTTTGTGAATTTTCGGGTTGATATAAATTTTAAAAATTATAAAAATCTGAAAATATTTTTAAAAAATACAAAAATTATCAATTTTGATCTGTTTGAAGAGTGTATCTTTTGAATCTTCCAGGAATAGCGAGGAAGCTCGAATCTGTAATTTTACAGAGGGCAAATCAAAAATTGGAACATAAGAACAGAGAGGAATTTTAAGCACAGAACAGTACAAAATTTTCAGAGCTTGATCTCCTCTCTCCACCGCGTTTCCGCCGCAAAAGTGGGTCTCTGACCGCGGTTCCGCCGCGCCCTGGCCACGTCAGCACCTAAAAATTTGCTGGTTTGTTTCCTCCTTCTCCCCTCTGCAACCTCCATATCTCTGTCTGCAAAAAAAAAAATTTTCTGCAGGAATTCTTTGCGTAAAGAGTCTTTCTCCCCCTTCTAAATAACAGATTTGCTGCAGGTTTCTTTGTGCCGCGCTAAAAAATTTTGATTGCAAGTGAAATTTTATTTGTTTTGCATAATTTAACCGGACTCTAAGGGGCTAATTGACCAAACTCAGATTGGGTGGGGATTTCATCACCCTTCCCAGGACCCCAGAAAACACCTAAAGCATTTTGCATCGACCACAATTAAATAAAAAAGACTAGACTCAGACCTAAGGACATCGAGCTCAATAGGAAAAGGACTAGTATAGGCATCGGCCGTTTATCCTAACCGACTTTGCGGTGTCTAGGCTAGTGGTTATTAATTAGGCCCACTGTAGTGGTGGTTCCTTCCCACTTACCTGGCCGTATTTGTCCGTGAAGAGGCGGTTTGTTCTAGCCCTAGTTAGGAGCTGTCTAGCAGACCTAGGCAACCCTAGATCTAGGCCTGATTGTGCATGTGTGGTTGATACATTTGTGTCACGAGTCCCATTTTCTAAAACCTTGCAAAACTCTCCAATAAAAAAAAATAAAGAAAAATCTTTTCAAAACTTGCAACTTGTCGCTAAGAAAACTTGCACCTCACTTCCACCATTTCTCCTTCATTGACGTTATCTTACCCCCACATTCTGTTTTTTTTCCTTTTTTCTGACTACACTATCCCTTTTAGTGTATGTCACTTTGGACTAGGGATACTAACGCCCGATTAGTCCGTGTTTCGTTGGTACCGACCAACGAACCCTTCGACGAACCCTTCGTCGACATTCCGTCCATTTTCTTACCTCCATCGTCAAATTCTTCTTTCGAAGGTATGTCGGGATTCGACCCCAACGATACCTTACCGACGGGAATGATTCTACCTCCGCCAGGTGCGAATAACCCGAATCTTCCACCTGTTGTAGCGCCCGCACGAGTTGCGCTCCAGGTTCTCTTCTACCCCGTCCGCACTTCTTTACCTACATGTCTTTCACCCCCACCGGCAAATGGGGATAATTTTGAAATAAAACCACATTTCATCAATATGCTGCCTAAGTTTCATGGTTTGGAATCCGAAGATGCCTATATTTTCATTAATGAATTCCAAAACGTTTGCGCCATGATGAAGACAACCCAATTAAGTGATGACGCAATAAGGCTAAGGGTCATTCCTTTTACCTTATGTGACCTAGCCGAGAAATGGCTATACAGCACCGCATCACATTCCATTAGAAATTGGGACGAGTTTGTGAGAGCTTTTTTGAAAAAGTTCTATCCTCATCATAAAACTGCTAGAATCCGAAACGAGATTATACAATTTTCACAGCTTTCTTCCGAACCATTTTGGAAGTGCTTCGAGAGATTTAAAGACCTACTTGTTCAATGCCCTCATCATGGGATCGAAAGTTGGCAACTTTGCCAAACATTATACGAGGGATTGAACGCAGCAACGAAGCAGTTGCTAGAAACTATATGTCAAGGTCATTTTCTTTCCAAGTCTAGCGACGAAGCCTGGCAGTTTCTTGAGGATCTTAGTGAGCAAACAATTCAGTGGGAGAGTACCAAGACCACATCTTCTTCTTCTGTTGGTCAATCTAGGGCAGGCATACATCAAATAGATATGTCGATTGCTATGAAGGCCGAGATGGCCTCACTTATGAAAAAGCTAGAAGCCATTGAGACCAAAATCTCATCGTCTTCTCTTGCCCCTACTCTACCCACACGAACTGTTTGTGCTTGTTGTGCGAATCCATCGCATCTAACCGAAGAATGTCCTTATAATACACCTATTCAAGGACAAGATCAAGTCAATGCTGCATTTCAGCAACGACAAAGAAATGATCCGTACTCTTCGACATACAATCAGGGGTGGAGGAGTCACCCAAATCAACAGTTCCAAGGGAATAATAATTTTCAAAGACCTCCTCCACAACAACAACAAGCACCCTCACAAACTCAAAACCAGCAACCTTTCCAACAACAACCTTATACAAATCAAACGAACAACTTAGTTCAACCAAATGATGATAAGGTTAGCTCGCTCGAGAAAAGTCTAAATGCATTTCTCAAGCAATCTACAGAATCCGCAGCAAGATTTGAAAGTTATGTTCAATCTTTAATGAATAACAATGCCTCACACGATCAAAGTATCAAATCTATTGAGGCACAAATTGCACAATTTACTGCTGCGTTGAGCGAGAGAGAAAAGGGAAAGCTTCCATCTCAACCATTGCCCAATCCCGGTCACACACAAAACGCATATCACAATCACAATGTAAATGCGGTGACCACGTTGAGATCCGGAAGAGAGTTGCAAAATAATGTGGGAACTAGTGATGACATCCCCGCCGGTGGTTCTTCCCCTTCTTCATTTTCTTCACTTCCTTCTTCACCTTTTTCTTTAGAGCCTATTCTCCACCCTTCACACGGCTCTACTTCTTCTGACTCGAACGGACCCATTTCTCACAACACGAACACATCCACACTGGGATCCGTTCCTACTCCACATTCTACTCCACAGACTTTTGACTCAACAAATTTTCAGAATGCTCCATTCCCAAACAGGTTGAGTCCTAATAAACCAAATGCACAAGTGGAGAAGATTGTGGAGATATTTAAGCAGGTTAGCATAAATATACCTCTCTTGGATGCAATCCAACAAGTCCCTTCATACGCAAAAATCTTAAAGGGCTTATGCACCTCGAAGAGAAAGGCATCTCAAGTACCCAAGAAAGTGCTAGTGGTTAGTGCAGTGAGCAATGCTATTAACCACCATCAAACCTTACCCCAAAAACGAAAGGACCCCTGCTGTCCTACTATTTCAATCACGATTGGGGATAAGAAAATTAATCGAGCACTTTTAGATCTTGGGTCTAGTGTTAACCTGATTCCCTACTCCGTGTACGAACAATTAGGGGTTGGAGAGTTGAAACCTACTCGTTGCACTCTCCAAATGGCTGATCGATTAATCACCCATCCAAGGGGTCAGCTAGAGGATGTGTTGATCAAAGTTGGGGAGTTCATATTCCCCGTTGATTTTATCGTCATGGATACACAACCTGTTGCTAACCCAAGAAACCAAATTCCGATGATTCTTGGTCGACCATTTTTGGCCACTTCCAACGCCGTAATAAATTGTCGCAATGGCTCCATGACTCTATCCTTCGGAAAGATGTCTAGTGAGTTCAATATTTATAAGATGGGAAGTCTGCCCCTGTTGCCTAAAACTAGTACACGAGAAGTTTGCTCTATTCACGAAATCACGCAGGAGGACTGCGAGCTTGAGAGATTCTTGTTTGATGAAAACAGTTTTGACGCCACTAGTGCGTCCCTCCTTGAGCCTACCACCGTTGACACAACCGATGTTGATTATGAATGTTTCACTTTTTTGGATGATGACGACTCACAGCCCGAATATGAGTCGTTTGAATTTTTGGATGAGTCAGTCGAGCCATCCAAATCGGTTGTTTGCAGTGATTTCGAACCTGTGTTGGAGTCCTTTGAGTTCAAGGTAGATTCCGCAATGATTCTTTCGCCTCCGAAAATCGAACTCACGCCCTTGCCGTCTCACCTTAGATATGCTTACATAGGTGAGAATGAGACCTTTCCCATTATCATATCGGCCTCTCTAGCCCTCGAGCAAGAGAACGCCATCTTAATGGTCTTACAAGATAGGCGGCAAGTTTTTGGTTGGACTATGGCGGACATCGAGGAGATAAGTTCCCTCATAATTGAATATCATACACAATTGATGGATGATGCCAAGTCACTAGAGGACCCACAGGAACATCTTGGGGGTATTGTGGTTAGTCAACCTCCTCCTTTAGAGGTTGAACCACCCCCATTTCTTTTAATAAGCTACGAGAATGCCAACACTCCACTAATTGCTGATCATTTACATTCTCGTTTTCATGCATCACCATCGCCTGTATATTTACCTCCACACCTCCCATACCACTACTTCTATCTTCCACAATTCTTTGCGGACCACCACAACTTATTCTTCCACCAACCAATATTCTTTACTGATAAATTTTTCAACTGGTTGGTGTTGGTCTATGCAAAGTTTGGCAGTAATGTCTAACATAGTTTAAATGAAGTTTGGGGGAGGGCCTTTCTGTATATATATTTGTTTTCCTTAACAATAAAAATTTTGTAAATAAATAAACAGGGAAGTGCCGGTATTTTGACCCTCTTAGTTTAGCATGACAGTGAGGACACTGTCAAGTTCAAGTTTGGGGGTATTTATGCTCGGTACGTCTTCTTCCTCCGCATTCATTTATACATATTTTTGCATTTGCATACTTATTTGAAAACCCATAAAAAAATTGAAAATTTTCAAAAATTATAAAAATTATTGTATTCAATTTTGGCTAATTGACTTGAGCTTGACAAATAAGTTAACTATTTAGGAACAACTAGATCTTAGACTTAGTGAATTAAAAACCCTAAAAATAACATTCCTTAAAGTTTAACGGTAGAAAGTATATGCCTTGTAGTTTATTTAGAAATAGGCAAATTTTGGGTTCACTTCTTGGGCTAAGTCGAAACAAAGGAAGAGTATTGATGTTCTTATTAGAGTATAAGTTTGAAAAATAGTTCCTAGCTTAAGTCTAAATTCTGAAAATGTATACCCTACAATTTGCACATTCACGCACCTTGAAACTTGGAATAGTAGAAGAGACCTTGAAATGCTCTTGTCTAAAGTCCTTAGTACGAAGAAAATAAAAGAAAAAAAGTGTGAATAAAGAATAAAAAAAATGGACACTGGTTTTTGTGATTACTTAAGGCTGTAAAAATAGAAAAATATTTAGCGAGGGTGCCTTATCACCTAGTGCCTTAGACCAACTGGTTTGGGAGTCACTGCTAAAGCCTTGGGTGTTGCAAAACTAGGAAGTACGCTTTAAAGTGCTAACGCATCTTGTAATCGGTTGTTGGTACCTCAAGAAGTATTAACGGTCGCATGAAGGATGTGTAAGCAAAATTCAATTAAAAATTCACCAACTAATTAGTACTTTGGACAACGGACAAGGGTATGATTGCTTGATTTGAATTTCCAAGTGTAGGGGTGATTTATACACACACGTAGGGATATGTGATTGGGATTTAGATAAGAGAAAGGAGTGAAGAATAGAACTTGTATCTTTAGTAAGGGTTGATAGAAATTCCTAAGTGGAGATGGAACTCTAGAAGGAAAACTTAGGAAATGCCGAAAGCTAAGTAGGTCTACATAACATATATAATCTTAAGTTAAATAATGAGGAAGTGTGAAGAATATGGGTGGATAATTTGCGAGTCAAAAGATAAGAGAATTCCTTGTTAGAAAACCTTATTGGAGAACAAAAATCAATGGGCCGAGTTGATAGGATTTTGTGGGTGTAATCCGCTGAAAACCCTCAGGAGACAACACTCCTCCTACTAGGGACACCTAGAGGTTTAACGGCTTGTTGCACGAGCTCAGTGCAATCGCGTTTCCCTGCGAAAGTGTGGTTAGGATTTTAGTGAATAAAAAATAAGTTTGCTCGAGGACGAGCAAAATGTAAGTTTGGGGGTATTTGTTCAGACCATAATATTACATTTTTCATTCCCCTATTCTTATCCGTTTTATAAGTAAACAGGTACTCTTGACGCACGTTTGTTGCATATTACAGGATACATGTTTCTGGAGCAAATACAGTGAAAAAGACACAAAACGACAGAGAAATGGACTTTTGACCAAACAAGTAGAAGGATCCTAGTCGAAGAACAGTACAAGATCCAAAATGTCAAGTGAACGGTCAAAAGATACGAACAAGTTTTCACTGAAGATCTGGAGAAGACCCAGAAGCCCAACAGATAAAAGAACTATGGAAATAGAAAGCCCAAATACCCAGTATGCATCCCAGGAATTTTGGTGAGCCAAGCTCACCAAAGGTCCGCGGATCCGCGGCCCAAGCCAACCAATGCCGCGGATCCGCGGCCATCTAGTGCGCGTGTCGGTGGAAAATTGGCGTGTCGGTGCGACGGTGCGGGTGTTGGGATTTTTAGGGGTCAAATATGTAATTGCACATGTGCGAATCCCGTAACCCTAAATTCTCCTGTTTGCTTATAAATTGTAATCAAAAATTGTAAAACCCTATGCCTCTTTTCAATAAATAAAATTCAGAATTTCTGGGAATTATATTCAGATCTATTCTGTCTTCTACTTGGAGGGAGCCATCAAATCAGTAGGTAATTTTATTTCCTTGCTTTTATTTTCTAGTATATTTTATCATCCCCTAATGAGCGAGTAGTCTCCTCGCTTGTTAGGGTTAGCCTTAGGGAAAGGGTTGAGAGATGAGATCTCTCACTCCTTTCAATGCCACTTTCATCTAATGAATTAGAACTCTACGCATACGAGCACAACCGCTCCCTGCGGCATCCTACCCTTCGAGGTAACGATGAACCGTAGTATAAAGGGCCGGTTGCGCGCGTTTTCCGTGGGGGTTAGGGTAATTATCAACAAAGGAAGGATACAAATCTAGAGGAAGAAACATCTTCCCAAAATATTTGGATCCACTTTATTAATAATTACATTAACATCTAATAGATCTAAAAAAAGAAGGCATTGAAAGCTGTAAGGAAAAACGTTAATCTCCAAAACTTCCCCTAAGCCTAACCCTAGCAAGACTCTCAATTAGATTAATTAGATCCAGTTTTTATAGATTTTTATAAACCAATCAAAATGACATTTTGAATCAACTCGTTAAAACACATAAAAGAAATTTACCCGTCTCTGTGGATCGACCCGTACTCACCGGCTAGCTGCGAAGCGACGCCGTTTCTGATTGCGGTAAATACAAGTTTTGACATTAATCACGCGTAGCCGTCCAAACTCATCCGTTTCACTGAACGGGACGAGAACACAATACAGGGACGCTACCACGGGGTTAGGGGTGTCAAGCATGCCGTGACAAATATTTTTAATTTTGTTCTAGATGCCTTAAATTGTTATATGCAGAAGTGAAATGTCACGTAAAATATTTATAACTAACAACAGTCAATTAGGATTACTGAAATAAATACCAT
Source organism: Agapanthus africanus (assembly GCA_030015575.1). Taxonomy (NCBI): domain Eukaryota; kingdom Viridiplantae; phylum Streptophyta; class Magnoliopsida; order Asparagales; family Amaryllidaceae; genus Agapanthus; species Agapanthus africanus. The sequence goes on along the minus strand of JASDDO010000024.1, from coordinate 885,454,464 downwards.
GCACCATTCATACGGTAACAAAAACTAGTAGCATTGGGCTCGGTTGTTACAATAGACAAGCTTGCTTATTGATCTTCTAATCGCTCAATACCTGGGTAGCCGTTACGTCTAGCTAGTACCACTGACGGCTTATGGGTGACTGATATGATCATCACCTACTGCTGGCGTATTGATGAGTCTTTAGAGTCACACACAGAAGTTTTCCGGTTCAAGCGAAACGAAGTAGGGCACATATGTGATATGTGCGGGGGCCTGATTAAATACGAGTATGTGATACCGTATTCTAATCTGACAGTTATCTGATATCGGTCAGGTTATATGTGATATAACCGGATTGTCGAATCAAGTGTTGATTTGATAATGTGATATACAAATAAATGATATTAGTCGGTTATTTGTGATATAACCGGATTAGTAGATCAAGTGTTGATTTAATAATATGATATATATTATATTTGATATAATTATATCTTAACTAATATTATTAGCTCAATAATTATTTTGTTATATATATGTATTAATATATATGATATATGTATATATATAATGAAGCATGGCAAGAATTTCTATTTTTGGAAAATAGGAAAAGAGGTGGATAATGAGGAGGAATGGTGAGGCATGGGCTTTATTGTTTGTTTATTACTCTTGACTTACTATTCAAGTATGGTTGCAATTTTATATTGCAATTTACTCCATGATTGAATGAGTGAGGGTCAAGGGGGTAACCATACTCACTTTATTCTTTACTTGTGTTATTTTTCTTGAGTTGCTCCCTAGCTTGCTCTCATCTTTTTCTTCCTCTTCTTCATGCCTCAAAATTCCAACCCTTCACATGTGATGTGAACCAAGGAGTTTTGAATCAATTAGTGAGTAAACCAACACCCATACTTCACCATTCTACACTTGATTGGCAATCAAGTGTAGTGTGTTTCCTTCACTAAAGATAGTTTAGTGAAGAGGTAGCTTGAGCTAGAGGGACTTCGGGTAGATCATTTTCGGTGCGAAGATCACGAAGGAGGCTTGTTCAAACTCGAAGAGGAGCCTAGTGGAGTCGCGTGGATTACAACCCGGAACTTTAGAAGAGAAGGACATAGTCATCAAAGGTTGTATGCTCTTTTCTTCTTTTTAGTTTTATGATATCATCATTTGAAACCTTAATATTCTAGTTAAGATCTTGGTTAGTCTAGCTTAGCATCCGAATTTTTTAAAATTTGGTATGGTTGATGCTGCTTAAACCTCATGGTGGTGTTAGGGTAGACTTTCATGGTATCATAGCCAAGCTAGAATATTTGGGTAGGTCTTTACAGTGTTAAAGTGTTCGATCGGATTTTCGAAACCGGCAAAAGTGAAGTTTCTGTCGAATTTTTCAAACGCTGGAATTTTTTAGATTGAAAATTTACAGAAAATCGTGCTGGCTTTCTAATGGAACCTCAAGAAATTTCACAAACCAACTCCCTTAAACGACCACGTAACCGAGGCCAAACCCTAAGTTTTGTCGCGGTTCCGCCGCAGTTTAGTTGAGTTGTGGTGTGATTTCTGCTCCATTTGGTGATCATGAATGTTTTTAATGGTTCCCAAGTTGTTGAGGTCTCTGGAATTTGTGGGTATTCGATAAGTCGATCAAAATGTTTAACGCTGTTTAGATCTTGATGATATGTAATACAATTGTTAGAATCTAAGATAATTAGTTTTGTAAAAAATAGTTAGTATATTGCAAATCTAGCCGTTTAGTTTCGTTTGATTAATTGCCACGGAGTTTTGATTCGGATCAAAACTCCGTCGCAATTGCGTATAGTTCGCGATCACTAAGTCGGGAATCTTGTTGAATTATCAGACAGTTTATTGAAAATCGTTTTCAATTTGAGACTAAAATGCAAGGTTTACAAGTTTGGCATGAAATCCGGAATATGAGATATTCCGGGTTTATGATGTCTAAGGATATTGCGGATTCTAATTATTGTAGTTTTTCATTTCTTTTCTGCGATTGTAAGTGTAATATATGGGGTATCCTAATCTCGTTGCTATATGTCAACGAAATTTAGAATACGCGTATTTACTTACATTGATGATATGTGATATTATGTGTTGCTGTGATATGTTTTATTGGATCGTCATGATTGAATAGTCAGGGGTTTTATGTGAGATGAGAGTTTTTATTTTCATTTATGTAAAATCTGTATGTAATATTTTTTTATTGGGGCACTTCCAAGTTGAGGATGATGTCACCACTAATGTATATTATTTACTTTTCCACATTATGATAGACCCAAGGCGGGGAGCACAAGTAGCCGGGTTCTAGAGTCCAGTAGGAGATCATCTCAAGGAGTTGAGACCGGGTCTCTTAACTCTAGAATTGGTAGGGTTACTTGCCTCTCTCGTAGGGGTCTAGGGATATGGGTTTGGCTATTCATCACGACCGTGGAATCCGTGTTTTACATTACCGGCTAAATTTAAAACACGGACATCCTAGTATATCCAATATTTTATATGTTGCTTCTGCTGCTTGGTTCTGTGATGTGATCATATAACTGCATGAGATGAATGTTCTATTATATATATGATATATAATAAACATTGCTTATGTTTTGCACCTGCGCTAGTCCAGCCCCCGCTCTGCCGGTAGTTAAGTAACCTAACGGTGCATGACGGGGCCCAGTGGCGAATGCGGATGGCATAAGCGTACATTCTATTTTCATTTCATTTTTCTGTGATGGGAAATATTAAATGATGAGACTTCATTAATGAGATTAATGAAAAGAAAAGAAACCTAAAGATATTATAGAATTAAATTTTTCAAAAAAGTAGCTATAGTTTTTACTTTGCACAGTGGTATTCCTTGATGGATATCCATCACCTCATTCGATGAGGAAAGAGCCGAGATCCCTTCACCGGGAGTGACCTCTTTAGCAAATTAGCAAATGCTACAACCCACTTGGTTTATCTTCATAGCTTCTGCAGTTCTTCCTTTGCACAGTGGTATTCCTTGTTGGATATCCAGCACCTCATTCGATGAGCAAAGAGCCGAGATCCCTTCACCGGGAGTGACCTTTTGAGAAAAAGTTATTCGGTTTATTTTTGAAAAAATACTCGATTTTAAAAGTGGAGCTTAAACCACTCATTTTCAAAATCACTAGATTCTACAACGATATCAAGTTCATTACGTTAAAGGTTTTCTTAAAAACCATTCGTAGCCCTCCATCATTTCAGATGGTGCTATTTGGTATTCATGCTACATTTGTTGATTATGTTAAGGCGTAGTGTGCGGTAGCTAATTAGTGTTTATCTGCAACCATATGATGCGATTGGATTAGAGTAGTCGTACGACTTTGTTGACTATGTTAAGTGTCGTACGGGTGGGTTTAATTCAATCAAGAATTGACGGGTTGAACTTGGCTAGAGCTTATGATTTGTTGACTATGTTAAGGTCATAAGTGGCTAGAAGTAAAAACAATTACCATGAATTTCAAGTATTGAAATTTGCAATGAGATTGCATACCTTCTATATGATAGTTGGATCCCGATACCCACTGCGAGTAAGAGTTACTCCTAGGAGAGTCTTGCACTTTACAATTAGCTAATCCAGTAGGTGTCAAGAAAGGTGTCAATGGGGTTATACCTATAAGAAAACGAAGTTTATTTTAATTAGGTCCGTGCGAAAGCACGATGAACCTCCCTCGGAGTACTGACACTGGCCTGGCTGACCGGTTAGCGAACTTGTAGAATGTAATTAATCCCGGCTAATTTTACATTTTATGATTTGAAGGAAGATTTAATAAAAAATAGTGGGAGTCATCCTGATTCGATAAAATAATAACCAATCTAATCTTACAAGAGCGCACGTAAAGTGATTATCCTCCTCCCTCTCCTGGTAGCGATCAATGACACGCCTTAATCAAGATAATAATATAGATATATTAACCGAACCTACTTATTATACTGGGTTAGGTTCCGCTCTATTTTATGACTGTCATAAGTCTGAGCAAGGAATAAGGGAATATCAGGATTCCCATGCAACCCGATCGAAGAATAAGCATGTTGATGTATCGTTTTCGGGTGTGTTCGTTACCAAGAACTGTTTCTCAGTTAACTCTGCATCATGGATATTAGATACCGGATTAGGATCTCACGTATATAATTCATTACATGGGCTATAGAAAGGTAGAGAACTGGGAAAGGGTGATATGTTTCTAGTAGGGAATGGTGCAATTGTTGCAGCCAAAGCAGTTGGCAAATATCACCTTGTATTAAGTAGTAACACATTGATTCTAAAAACGACTGTTATTACGTACCCTCGATGATGTGCAATATCATATTCATCTCTTTATTTGGATAAAGAAAAATATAACTTTGCATTAGAGAAAAATGTTATGAACATTTTCCTAATTCAAGCGTTGATTGGGTTTGGTACATTGTGTAACGGTATGTACGTTCTGAATCAAATCACGGTTCTAAGCATATAGAACACACACGAGAGGAAAAGTTCAGAAATGAACAAAGCCTACTTGTGGCACTGTAGACTAGGTCATATCTATGCGACAAGGCTAGGTAAGTTGCACAAAGATGCATATTTGAATCCGTTCGAATTTACATCTTATGAAACATGCGAGCTATGTCTCAAAGGCAAGATGACCAAAACTCTGTTTACTGGAAATGGAGAAAGAGCTACTGAACTCTTGGGACCGATACATGGTGATGTATGTGGTCCTATATCTATACATGCCAGGAATGGTTCCTCGTACTTTATTACATTCACCGATGATCTCTCAAGATTCGAACATATGTTCCTGTTGAAACACAAGTCTGAATCTTTTGAGAAATTCAAGGAATATAAGTACGAAGTAGAGAATAAGACTGGTAAAAGTATTAAAGTCCTTCGATTTGATCGAGAAGGTGAATACTTGAGTATGGAGTTCCAAGACTATTTAAAAGAGAATGAGATTCTCTCTCAGCTTACTACTCCGTATACACTACAGTACAAAGGTGAAAGTCTACCCTAGCACCACCATGAGGTCCAAGTGGCATCAAGCATGCCAAATTCAAATTTTTATAGGTGCTGAGCTAGACTATCCAAGATCTTTAGCTAGGTGATTAGGGTTCTAGGTTTGATATAACTAAACTATAAGAAAGTGAAGATGGTTATACCCTCATAGATCGAGTCCTTCATTTCACATGCTCCGTGTAGTAGCCTCATGACTCCACTAGGCTCCACTTGAGGGTTTGGATGAGCTTTCTCCGATGACCTTCATGCCGAAGATGATCAATGCGAAGTCCCTCCAACTCAAGCTACCTCTACACTAAATTCTTTAACGTAGGAAACACACTACATTCGATCACTAGTCAAGTGTAGGATGGTGAAGTAGGGGATGTTAAAGCTCATAAGTTTGTGTTCAAGCTTCATAGATCACATCACATGTGAGGGTTGAAGCTTGAACCATGATATTAAAGAAGAAGAAGAAGCTAGAGAGCAAAATGGGAGCAATTCAAGAAAATTGGCTAAGTGTAGAGAATGAGTAAGTGAGAATGGAAACTCTTGACCCCTTACTCATTCAAGCATGGAATTATTGCAATATAAAATTGCAACCATACTTGAATAGTGAGTCAAGATAAATAAACAAATATAAAAGCCCATGCTTGAAACCATGCTCCCATTTTCCACCTCATTTCTATTTTTCTCAAAAATAGAAATTCAAGCCATGCTTCTTTATTATATATATATAGATATATAGATATATAATGGAAGAATAATTAGTGAGCTAATGATATTAGTTAAGATATAATTATATCACATATAATATATATCACATTATTAAATCAACACTTGATTTAATAATCCGGTTATATCACATATGACCAACTAATATCATTTATCTGAGTATCACATTATCAAATCAAAACTTGATTCGATAATCTGGTTATATCACATATAACCTAACTCGATAACAGATAACTGCCAGATTATAATACGGTATCACATACACGTATTTAATCAGGCCCACACACATATCACATATGTGTCCTACTTCGTTTCGCCTGAACCAGGGAACTTCAGTGTGGGACTCTAAAGACTCGTCAATACGCCAGTAGTAGGTGATGATCACATCAGTCACCCATAAACCGTCTGCGGTACTATCTGGACGTAACGGCTACCCGGTATTGAGCGATATGAAGATCAACAAGAAAGCATGTCCATACACTCCATGAAGCCTATCAGTAACACTACCGTACAGTCCGGTCTTTTCGTCTGATATATCGCATATCATGTCTAGGGGTGGTAAACGTCAGACCCCAGTAACGTGATAAGTCATACCGATGTCTGGCCTATAACGGTTTGAGAAACTACTGATAACACTTATCAGTAAATCTCATAAACAGCCATGGCCAGGGACTTCCAGTTATAGCCAATCGAGCATAGCACAACATCAACCCCCAATACCCGGAGAGACGAAACCCCTCATATCGCTCATTGTCTCCATGTGACTCGGGATTGTACCCAAAATCCACTTGTTTGCACGACTCCTCTTGAGCGTGGTAGGGAAGAAATCAAAGCACAGTGGGAGCCACACAAGACTCTATGACGATCTCGGGTCTACGGACTAACCTGTACCAGTGTCTCCAGAGGACTGCTATCTGACGATAGGTATACTATCAACCTGGAGTCCTCGGCGAGTCATGTTTGGGGTACCCATTCTCCAATAAGTACATGTGTACAATCTTTGATGTCATACACCAATGGTTGTAGGATCAACCATCGCCCTCTAAAGGACAAGAAACATACACACTAGTCTACTTTGGAATATCGATGCCCTAGTCTCGATATTGCTCGACTAGGAACTAATTAAAGGATGTACTTTTGGACCACCCTGGCTCCACTAGTATGATCTCATCATAATCCTGGTAGTCAAGTACATACCCTAAGGGCTTTATCAATATGTAAGGGAAAGAAAATATAAATACCAGTCTACATGTTAAGAGAAAGGTAACCTGATAGCATACTATCATGTCGAGCAAGAAAGTCCTATATATATATATGTCCAAGAATCCACTATATCAACAATAATAGCCTCTAGGGCATACATATACCTAACAATCTCCCACTTACATTAAGGCCAGTTGTTGCAGTACCTCATACCCAACGTCTCAAAAGTCTCTCGAATAGCATCTGGGGGATGGCCTCGGTGAGTGGATCCGCTGTGTTATCCTCTGTGTCAACTCTCCTGACATCGATCTCTCGGAGATCAACTATCTCCCTGATCAGGTGATACTGTCTAGGAATATGTCTTGATCACTAACGGGACCAGGGTTCCTAGGCCGAAGCCACAGCTCAATTGTCATCACAATACACAGGTACTGGATGCCCAATGGTAGGAACCAAGTTCATCATATGAACTTATTCATCCAGATAATCTCTTTGGCAGTATCGTTGGTAGCGATGTAATTAGCCTCTATCAACGAATCTGCTACGGTATATAGCTTAGAACCCTTCCAACATACCGTCCCTCCACTGAGGGTAAAGACAAAACCCGAGACTGAGTTTCAGTCGTCCTTATCATTCTGGAAGCTCGAATCGGTAAAGGAATCCATATGGAGTTCACCGTTACCATACACCAAGAACATCTCTTTAGTGTTTCTCAATTACTTAAGAATATTCTTCATAGCTATCCAGTGGTTTTCCCCAAGATCTTTTCGATACTTACTCACTACACCTAGTTAGTAAGCTACATCTGGTCTGGTACATAATATCGCATACATGATTGACCCGTCTGCAAAAGCATAGGGTATTCCTTGCATGCGAGCCCTCTCCAAATAAGTCTCGAGAGACATCACTTTGGAGAGAGTGATTCCTGAACAAGCGGGTACATTACCACGCTTAGAATCATCCATACTAAACCCCTTTAGCATGGTGTCTATGTACCTGGATTGGGACAATCCCAAATCCATTTAGATCTATCTCTATAGATCTATATCCCTAGGATGTAGGAGGCATCAGTTAGATCTTTCATGGAGAACTAGTGTGATAAAAGGAGCTTGACCGAGTGTAGCATAGGAACATCGTTTCCTATCAAGAGTATGCCATCCAGGTACAATACGAGGAAGACAATCATACTCTCTACAACCTTCTTATTTATACATGGTTCATCTACCTTTTTGATAAAGTCAAACTCTTTGGCAGCTTCATCAAAACAGATGTTTCATCTCCGCGGTGCCTACTTTAACCCGTAGATGGCACATGCTTCCGCTGCTCCCACTGTCTACGAAACTCTCTGGCAGTGTCATATACACGTTCTCTTCTAAATCACCATTTAGAAAAGCGGTTTTGACGTGCAGTCTGCCAGATTTCGTAGTCATGGTATGCAGAAATGGCAAGTAGGATCCCGATGGACTTAAGCATAGCGACATGAGAAAAGGTTTCATCATAGTCGACTCCAGGTCGTTGATGAAAACCTTTTGTTACAAGTCTAGCTTTGAAAGTCTCAACTTTTCCATCTACACCAAATTATCTTTCTCAAAGATCCTTTTGCTCCTGATGAGTTTTATCCCTTCAGGAGCAACTTCCGAAGTCATCACTTTGTTGGTGTACATGGATTCCATCTCAGATCGCATAGCATCCAGCCATTTCACATAGTCTCCACTTGTGATGGCCTGCTCGAAACTAGTTTGGTCATCATCTCCATGATGCAATCCTCACTCCCAACGTCTATGAGAAAACCGTAGTAACTCTCAGGTGGATGAGAAACCCTACTAGATCTGCGGAGTGGCTGCGGTTCGTAGGGGACTATTGAATCCTCCGGTTCCACCAAATCGTCAGTTATAGTTTGCTTTGCTGGAACTTCTTCCAGTTCTACCTCATCGCCACTAATTTCTTCCAAAAGAAATTCCTCTCCAAAAAAAGGTAGCATGTCGAGAAACAAAGCACCTTTTGTTTCTCGATATGGTAGAAGTTACACCCTCGCGAATGTTTGGGATATCCTACAAACTTGCACAGAACTGACCTTGCCTTAAATTTGTCCGGATTTTACTTTTCAACATAGGCCAGACAACCCCATATCTTAACTCATTTAAGAGATGGACTCTTTCCATTCCATATCTCATATTGAGTGGTTGGCAATAGATTTGGTCGGAACTCTATTCAATAGGTATGCATCTTTCTCAAGTGCATGTCCCCAAAAGGAAATCGGTAACTTAACAGTACTCATCATAGAGTGCACCATATCTCATAGGCTGCGATTCCTCCATCCCGATATCCCGTTGTGCTGTGGTGTATACGGAAGAGTAAGCTGAGAGAGAATCTTATTCTCTTTTAAATAATCCCGGAATTCCGTGCTCAAGTATTCTCCTCCCCAATCATATCGAACGATTTGAATACTTTTACCCATTTGGTTCTCAACTTCGTACTTATATTTCTTGAAATTCTCAAAAGCTTCAGATTTGTGTTTCAATAAGAACACATGTCCGTATCTTGAGAGAACATCGGTGAATATTATAAAGTACGCGGAACCATCCCTGGCATGTGTAGACATAGGACTGCATACATCACTATGTATCTGTCCAAGAGTTCAGTAGCTCTTTCTCCGTTTCCAGTAAACGGAGATTTGGTCACCTAACCTTTGAGACATGACTGGCAGGTTTCATAAGATGTAAATTTGAACGGATTCAAATATACATCCTAATGGAACTTTAGCTAGTCTTGTTTCATCGATATCACCCAGTCTATAATGCCATAAGAAGACTTCGTTCATTTTTGAACTGTTCCTCTTGTGTGTGTGTGTTCTGTACGTTAGAACTGTGTTTTGATTAAGAACGTGTACACTGTTATACAACATACCTTACCCACTCAACACTTGATTTAGGAAAATATTCACAATATTTTAGTACGGAATAACGGTCGCTAAGAATCAATGTATTACCAGTTGGTAACACTAGGTGATATTTGCCAACTGCTTTGGCTGCAACAATTGCACCATCTCTACTACTAGAGACATATCATCCTTTCCTAGTTCTCCACCTTTCTATAGACTATGTAACAAATTACATGTGTGGAATCCTCATCCGGTATCCAATACTCAGGACGTAGAGTAAACTGAAAAACGGTTCTTGGTAACGAACACTCCCGAAGGCAATGCATCAACATTCTTTTTCTTCGTTTGGGTGGCGTGGGAATCCGAATATTCCCTTATTCCTTACTCAGACTTATGACAATCATAAAATAGAGCAGAACCTAGCCTAGTATAATATGTAGGTTCGATCATTATATCCATATTATTATCTTAATTAAGACATTTCATTGGTCGCTACCAGGAGAGAGAGAAGGATAATCACTTTGTGTGCGCTCTTTACAAGATTAGATTGGTTATTTTATCTAATCAGGATGTCTCCCACTGCTTTTATAAAATCTTTTGTAACAACCCTAAATTTCCGATACAAATTTTTTTTTCAAATATTTTTTTTTCAAAATCCATAAAGGGATTTATTACCTGAGCACAAGACTTAAGTAATTAAATAACTCCATTTTTTAAGTACAAAGAATTGATTTAAATTCAAAGTATACTTGGAGCATTTAATGTTGCTGATATCTCTTTAAGTAATTATTTCACACAAATAATTATAAGAAGGAGCTTGTAGCTCATTAGTAATATCTTGCACTGCTGAACCAAGCCACCAGAGTTCAAATCTCATACCCTACATTATTTTTGTATTTATTTTGTTATAAATTCTTTGGAAGCCCAATAGTCCACACACCATAACTTCCAAAACTTGAATTGCACCTAAAAAGTTAAATGTACCAGAGCCTTCACCCGACGACCCCCCACCTCCACAACCCTCGACTCGGCCTGACTCAGCCGAGTCGGCCGGCGGACCGGCCAACTCGGGCCGGTGCCGCCGGCCGGATTCAGCCGGACGGCCGAGTTCCCAACACCAAAAATGCGCCTCTTCGTCTCCCCTACCCCCTGTACACTTTAAATTATTGGATCGGTTCCCGAGACTTAATTATCCCCCATTTACTACAATTTTTAATGATTTTCTCACATTCTTACAATTTTTTTATTAAAAACCCTTCACCTACCCTACCCCTAGCCTACCCTATAAATACACTCCCTCCCCTCTATCCTCTCATCCCAAAACCCTAAGCTCGCTCTCTCAAAATTTTCCAAGAGTTGTGTACTTTGAAAACAAGCTAGCGACGAAGCTCTGACGAAATTCCGGCGGAAATTCCGGCGACGTTTTTAGGAAATACCGACGACGACGCAATACATCGACAACCCCTTTAGTCCACCCTCACTCCTTTGCTTAAATGAAACCCGTAAGTCCCTTTCTATCTCTCTCTTCCCTATTCAAGAAAATACGAAATTACAAACCCGACGGAATCAGAACAAATCCGATTTCCGATTCGGTTTTCTATAAAATTTCACTTCTCACCAATTCAATCATGCTTAAACATCTTATTGATGACTATTAAACATATAACAAATAATTTGAACAAGTTTCATCGCATGAAATGATAGCCTTTCCAATTTCTCGTATTTTTTTACTTAAATACCACAATATTTCGATTTCACATTTAACCCCCTAAACCTTGCTATACATTTAAAGTAGAGCACGAGGCAATGACCTACCTCCACACACACACATATATAACTTAAAACGATATTATAAAAAAAACTTAGAATACGATAAAACAATACTTTCATTTAAAATACCATATTCTTAATAAAACCATTCCTAAAAGTTTTAGATTTGATACATTTTTAAATAAATACCTCTTATTAGGAAAATACGATAAGTTGTGGACATCGGTCGTTTATCTAAACCCGACTTTGTGGTGTCTAGGCTAGGCAAGTGAGAAAGGTAACTTTAAAAGGCCCGTCTCACGGTGATTCGTGAGCGGATCCCTCCTTCCCCCACTTGTACTTACCTGGCCATAATTGGCAGTGAACAGGCGATTTGAGGCATCTAACAACTTGTCATTTAGACCATTTAGAAATAGGCTAGTTGATTTAGGAAACCCTAGAATCTAAAATACGGAAAATTAACATTTTTACAAATAAATACATTTTACTTTATAAAACCGTTTTCTAAAGGATTTAGTATTTTACAATCTTTGCAAAGCGCCGCTAAAACCCATTTTTGGGAAACCCGTTCGGGGTGGTGCGGATTATCGCACATCCTCGGGCTTAGTAGTCCGAGATTCAGACCTCCGCAAGGAGCATTCAGTCTCGAAAGGTTTAAAATACGACATCTTAAGAAAATGAGATTTTTTGGAATATAAAATATTTATTAAAATTATTTTTATATTAATTTATATATATTTATCATTTAAATATCTATTTTATTATAATATAAATATTCCACCTTTTTCTAAAAATCCTAAGAATAAATTTACACTAAAATACTATGAATTTCAAATAAATCAATATTACAGATAAACACCTTTATTTATAAAACTATGATATTTTCACTAGAAATATCACAATATAAAATCCACACTCATTACAACTCTAAAGACGAGTAATAAATACTTGAGGTGTATTTTGAAAAGTATATAAAATTGTTTTTACATAAAACCTCCTCAAGTTTTATAAATTACCCTAAGGACCCTAGTACATATAGGTTAAGAAATAATCAAGACTTCGATTTACATTTCTAATTGTCTGACTCAGGTTTGAGTCTGATTATATCTGACTTGAATATGATTCAAGTACAATTTACAATCTACAATATTCCAATTCAATATGAACACATGAATTCATGAATCCAGTTATCAATCTATACAACTTGACTGAATCAAACCATGGATATACATCCATTATCCAGTTATTCCATTTACATGATTATGCAGTTACATCCATTTACTGATATTATGGTTTTGGTTAGTCATCCAATTATACAATTCAATTTACAAGACAATACAATGCAATACAATACTATCAATAATATAGCTACACGGGGTATTGGGGTAGTTCATTCGTGAATCCAACATAATCTCAAGAGTCCCCCTAGATCATGAATCCATGTCTACTAACACAAGCAAGCAATCATGAGAGCCCGTGTTTCCATGCTCCTGGACTGTGGGCTGTAGAGTTTGGAATACTTCGGCGACGGTCGAAGTCCCGCTACTAACATATCATTTGGGCCCGTGGTTCCCTACCCTGGACTGTGGCCTGTTAGGTTTGAGAACACTCTTGAGATTAGTTAACATTCACTCTTGAACTTACGATAACAACATCATTAATAATAAAACAATATAATTCAACTGTAAAAGCTACTCTCTCTATCGTACTCTTTGTCTACCTCTTATCTTTGGGACTTACCGAGCGACCTGTTCGCTGACACATTCTATTTCTTTCTTCTTTGAATGTCGTCAAGTGGTTTGGACCAGACAGAGATCGAGCCATCTACAGAAGACGTGGAGCAGTTTGCCGAAGATCCAGCACTGTAGTTTCATTGTACACTTTTCCATTCAGTACTTTTCATTTCCTGTTATGCCATTGTTTAGGCATCTTTTTATCTCAGTTGTATTTCCTTTTCATGTATTGTACAAAAGAATGTTAATAAATAAAAGTTGTTGTTTTTATTATCCCTTGTCTCTTGTGTATTTATTTTATATTGCTTAGATACGCTTAGCGTATGTACTTCTGAGTATATACATAGCGGATCTCGTCGCGTCCCCTTCGCCGTACACTGGAAAGCGGGGCGTGACATCTTTCTTCAAACCCTAAAAGGTAAGATTGGCCGGAATTAATTACACCCTACAGATTCTCCAATCGTTCGGCTAGGCAGGTATCGGTACTCCGAGAGAGGTTCCACGTACTTTCGCACGGACCTAATTAAAATAAATCCCGTTTCCCTAGAGGCATAACCCCGTTGATATCTTTCTAGACAGCTACTGGATTAGCTAATTGTAAAGTGTAAAACTCTCCCATGAGTAACTCTTACTCGCAGTGGGTATCGGGATCCAACTATCATATAGAAGTTATGCAATCTCATTGCAAATTTCAACACTTGAAATTCCCGATAATGTTTTTACCCCTAACCACTTATGACCTTGACAAGGTAAATAAACCATAAGCGCTAGTCAAGTTCTACCCGTCAATTTTTGATTGAATTAAACCCACCCGCACGACCTTTGATAAGGTCAACACGGCCGCATGACTACCCTAATCCAATCGCATCACATGTTAGCAGATAAGCACTAATCAGCTACCGCTCACTACGCCTTGACAAGGTCAACAAACGCAACACGAATACTAAATAGTACTTATCTGAAATGACGGAGGGCTAGGCAGATTTTTAAGAAAACCATGAGCGTAATGAACTTGATATCGTTGTAGAATCTAGTGATTTTGAAAAGGAGTGTTTTTGAGGATTTTGCTAGTTTCGTTAAAGAGGTTACTCCCGGTGAAGGGATCTCGGCTCTTTCCTCATCGAATAAGGTGCTGGATATTCAGGAATACCACTATGCAAAGCAAGAACTAGAGAAACTTTCAAAAACAAAACTAAGCGCGTTGTAGCATTTGCTAGTTTCGCTAAAGAGCCGGTGAAGGGATCTCGGCTCTTTCCTTATCGAATGAGGTACTGGATATTCATCAAGGAATACCACTGTGCAAAGCAAAAAATATAGCTACTCTTTTTGAAAATTTGATTCTACAATATCTTTAGGTTTCTTTCTTTTCATTAATCTCATTAATGAAGTCTCATTATTTAATGTTTCCTAAACATTATAGTAAAGTGAAACAAAAATAGAACGTAAGCTTATGCCATCCGCATTCGCCACTGGGCCCCATCATACACCGTCAGATTACTTAACTACCGGTAGAACGGGGTTTGGACTAGCGTGGGTGCAAAACATAAGCAACGTTTATTATATATCATATGTATAATACAACATTCGTCTCACGCAATTATATGATCAATATCACAGAACCAAGCAGTAGAAGCAACATATGAAATATTGGTATACTAGGATTTTCGTGTTTTAAATTTAGCCAGTAATGCAAAACACGGATTCCACGATCGTGATGAATAGCCAAACCCACATCCCATAGACCCCTATGAGAGCGGCAAGTAACCCTACCAATTCTAGAGTTAGGAGACCCAGTCTCAACTCCTTGAGATGATCTCCCATTGGACCCTAGAACCCAATTACTTGTGCTCCCCGACTTGGGTCTATCCTAATGCGGAAAAATAAATAATATATATCAATGGTGACATCATCCTCAACCCGGAAGTGCCCCAATAAAAGAATATTACATACAAATTTTACTTGAATGAAAATTGAAAACTCTCATCTCACATAAAACCCCCGGCTATTCAATCATGACGATCCAATAAAACATATCAGTGACACATAATATCACATATCATCAACGTAAGTAAATACGCGTATCCCAAATTCCGTTGACATATAGAAACGAGATTTGGGATACCCCACGTATTACACTTACGGCCGTAGAAAAGAAATATAAAACTGCAATAATTAGAATCCGCATATCCTTAGATATCATAAACCCGGAATATCTCATATTCCGGATTTCATGCCTAACCTGATAAATCTTGTATTTTAGTCTCAAATTAAAAACACTTTTCAATTACTTAGTCGGGGATTCAACAAGATTCCCGACTACATTATCGAATACTCGTCAGAAACTTTAGTAGATGGCCGCACCCCCGATACTGTCGACGAAGTGCACTAAGGCGGAACACCGTGGCCGCAAACACCGTGGCCGCAAACACCCGAGTGGATGCTTTTGGCAGCGGGGTTCTCCTACAGTCACTTGGTCAGGGCAATAGGGTGTGGCTACCTAGCGAAGTTATTTGGCGAGTATTCGCGTACAATACGCGATTGCGACAGAGTTTGATCTGAATCAAGTCTCCGTGGAAACCGATTTACCGAGACTAAAACGCTAGATTTATAATCATTAACTAGTTTTCACAAAACTAATTGAATGTGGATCCTCACTACTGCATCCATATCTAACTAAACCCGAAACGACGTAACAATTACGACTACGAAACACTCTGTATTAGCCACAATAAAACTGTTAACATCACATGCAAAATGGGCTAATCAAACAATACCTGAAACCCCAAAATTAAGTCCACAGAACACTAAAAAATTTTGATCCAAAACGAAGAATGAAAAACCAGTGAGGCCGGTTTTTATAGGGTTCTCGCCGGGTCGTTTATGGTATTTTGGCCTCGAATTTCTCCAGTGTTCTAGTTGTGTCACATATAACATTCTGCAGTTGCTTAAAAAAAAATTTACGGATCATTTTAAAATTAACAGAAACATGACTTTTGGGTTTCGTTGTTTCGGAGTTTTTCGGTTTCGTGATTCTAATTATATCGTCTAATCTTCTAGCTTAGGCTCTGATACCATGAAAGTCTACCCTAACACCACCATGAGGTCCAAGTGGCATCAAGCATGCCAAATTCAAATTTTTATAGGTGCCGAGCTAGACTATCCAAGATCTTTAGCTAGGTGATTAGGGTTTTAGGTCTGATATAACTGAACTATAAGAAAGTGAAGATGGCTATACCCTCGTAGATCGAGTCCTTCACTTCACATACTCCATGTAGTAGTCCCGCGACTCTACTGGGCTCCACTTGAGGGTTTGGACGGGCTTTCTCCGATGACCTTCGTGCCGAAAATGATCCACGCGAAGTCCCTCCAACTCAAGCTACCTCTACACTAAACTCTTTAGCGTAGGAAACACGCTACACTCGATCGCTAGTCAAGTGTAGGATGGTAAAGTAGGAGATGTTAAAGCTCACAAGTTTGTGTTCAAGCTTCATGGTTCACATCACATGTGAGGGTTGAAGCTTGAACCATGATATTAAGGAAGAAGAAGAAGTCAGAGACCAAAATGGGAGCAACTCAAGAAAATTGGCTAAGTGTTGAGAATGAGCAAGTGAGAATGGCAACTCTTGACCCCCCACTCATTCAAGCATGGAATTATTGCAATATAAAATTGCAACCATGCTTGAATAGTGAGTCAAGATGAATAAACAAATATAAAATCCTATGCTTGAAACCATGCTCCCATTTTCCACCTTATTTCTATTTTTCTCAAAAACAGAAATTCAAGCCATTCTTATTTATTATATATATATATATATTAATATATATATATATATATTAATATATATAATGGAAGAATAATTAGTGAGCTAATGATATTAGTTAAGATATAATTATATCATATATAATATATATCACATTATTAAATCAACACTTGATTTAATAATCCGGTTATATCGCATATGACCGACTAATATCATTTATCTGAGTATCACATTATCAAATCAACACTTGATTTGATAATCTGGTTATATCACATATAACCTAACTCGATAACAGATAACTGCCAGATTACAATGCGGTATCACATACACGTACTTAATCAAGCCTATACACATATCAAATATGTGTCCTACTTCATTTTGCCTGAACCAAGGAACTTCAGTGTGGGACTCTAAAGACTCGTCAATACGCCAGCAGTAGGTGATGACCACATCAGTCACCCACAAGCCGTCAGCGGTACTAGTTGGACGTAACGGCTACCCGGGTATTGAGTGATATGAAGATCAACAAGCAAGCCTATCCATACTCTCCATGAAGTCTATCAGTAACACTACCGTATAGTCCGGTCTCTTCGTCTGATATGTGGCATATCATGTCTAGGGGTGGTAAACGCCAGACCCCAGTAACGTGATAAGTCATGCCAATGCCTGGCCTATAACGGTTTGAGAAACTACTAATAACACTTATCAGTAAATCTTATAAGCAGCCCTGGCCAGGGACTTCCAGTTATAGCTAATCGAACATAGCGCAATATCAACCCCCAATACCGAGAGAGACGAAACCCCTCCTATCGCTCATTGTCTCCATGTGACTCGGGACTGTACCTAAAATCCACCTGTTTGTACGACTCCTCTTGAGCATGGTAGGGAGAAAATCAAAGCACAGTGAGAGCCACACAAGACTCTATGACGATCTCGGGTCTACAGACTAACCTGTACTGGTGTCACCAGAGGACTGCTATCTGACGATAGGTATACTACCAACTACGAGTTTTCGGCGAGACCTGTTCGGTGTACCCATTCTCCAATGAGCACATGTGTACAATCTTTGATGTCACACACCAATGGTTGTGGGATCAACTATCGTCCTCCAAGGGATAAGAAACGTACACACTAGTCTACTCTGGAATATCGATACCCTAGTCTCGATATTCCCTCGAATAGGAACTAATTAAAGGATGTACTTTTGGACCACCCTGGCCCTACTAGTATGATCTCATCATAATCCTGGTAGTCAAGTACATATCCTAAGGGCTTTATCAACATGTAAGAGATAGACAGTATAAATACCAGTCTACATGTTAAGATAAAGGTAACATAATAGCATACCATCATGTCGAGTAAGAAAGTCCTCTATATATATGTCCAAGCATCCACTATATCAACAATAATGGCCTCTAGGGCATACATATACCTAACAAAAGGTATATCGGGGCGGAGGAAATGCACCCTATTAGATATGGTGCGCTCTATGATGAGTAATGTTGAGTTTCCTATTCCTTTTTGGGTTTTGCACTTGAGACAGCTGCATATCTATTGAATAGAGTTCCGACCAAATCCGTTGCCTACCACTCCATATGAGATATGGAATGGAAAGAGACCATCTCTTAAACAAGTTAAGATATAGGGTTGTCCGGCCTATGTTGAAAGCAATATCCTGACAAGCTCGAGGCAAGGTCAGTTCTATGCAAGTTTGTAGGATATCCCAAACATTCGTGAGGGTATATCTTCTACCACACCGGGGAACAAAAGGTGTTTGTTTCTCAACATGCCACCTTTTTTAGAAAAGGGCTTGTAAAAGAAATTAGTGGCAATAATGTAGAACTGGAAGAGTTCCAGCTGAACAAACTAGAACTGATGATTTGGTGGAACTGGAGGATCCAATAGTACCCAACGAATCTCAGCTACTCCGCTGATCTAGTAAGGTTCCTCATCCATCTGAGAGATATTATGGTTTTCTCATAGACGGTGGGAGAGAGGATTTCATCATGAAAGATGATGACCCAACTAGTTTCGAGTAGGTCATCACAAGTCGTGACTCTGTAAAATGGCTGGATGCTATGCGATCTGAGATGGCATCCATGTACACCAACAAAGTATGAACTTTGGATGTTGCTCCTAAAGGGGTAAAACCCATCGGGAATAAGTGGATCTTTGAGAAAGATAATTGGTGTAGATGGAAAAGTTCAGACTTTCAATGCTAGACTTGTAGCAAAAGGTTTTCGTCAACGACCAGATGTCGATTATGATGAAACCTTTTCTCCAGTGGCTATACTTAAGTCCATCAGGATCCTACTTGCCGTTGCTGCATACCATAACTACAAAATCTGGTAGATTGCACATCAAGACCGCTTTTCTAAATGGTGATTTAGAAAGAGAGCGTGTACATGACACAGCCAGAGGGCTTCGTAAACAGTGGGAGCAGCGGAAGCGTGTGCAAGCGGCTTAAATCCATCTACGGAATAAAGCAGGCATCGCGGAGCTGGAACATCTGTTTCGATGAAGCTGCCTAAGAGTTTGACTTCATAAAAAATGTAGATGAACCAAGTATATATAAGAAGGTTGTAGAGAGTAAGGTTGTCTTCTTCGTATTGTACATGGATGACATACTCTTGATAGGAAACGTTGTTCCTATGCTACACTCGATCAAACTCTTCTTATCACATAAGTTCTCCATGAAAGATCTTACTGATGTCTCCTACGTCCTGAGGATTAAGATCTATAGAGATAGATCTAAGAGGATGTTGGGATTGTCTTAATCCAGATACATAGACACCACACTAAAGAGATTTAGTATGGATGATTCTAAGAGTGGTAATGTACCCACTTGTTAAGGAATCACTCTCTCTAAAAAGATGTCTCCCAAGACTGATTTGGAGAGGGTTCATATATAAGAGATACCCTATGCTTATGCGATCAGTTCAATTATATATGCGATGTTATGTACGAGACCGGATGTAGCTGAATCACTAGGTGTAGTGAGTAGGTATCAATCGGATCCAGGGGAGAAATACTGGATAGCTCTGAAGAACATTCTTAAGTACTTGAGAAGCACTAAATAGATGTTCTTGGTGTATGGTAACGGTGAACTCCAGGAGGAGTCCGTTACCGATTCAAGGTTCCAGAGTGATAGGGATGACAGTAAGTCGGTCTCAGGTTTTGTCTTCACCCTTAGTGGAGGGACGGTATGTTGGAAGAGTTCTAAGCTAGATATCGTGGTAGACTCGACGATGAAGGCTGAATACATCGCTACCAACGATGCTGCCAAAGAGGCTGTCTGGATAAAGAGGTTCATAAGATGAACTTGGTTCCTACCTATAGGGTGTTTTTCGTTACCCTATTAAGATGGAAATGCGCGCGCGATTGTCAGGCGCATTACAAATTCCCCCTGCCTAGGGTAGGCTGGGGTTTATTGATTGTGGGGATCCAAATCTCCAGCAGTCGTGGACGAAGCTACCGTTAATTACCCCTAGCCTTTGGAGCGAGGGAACCTACGATTAACGGGTTAAACTGGTCATGCGAACTCAATGTGCAGTGTTGTGTTTTGAAGAGGTTTTGGATATATCGGGCGTCCCGCAAATTTTTAAACTCACAAAAGAGAATTTAGAGTGGAGTTAAACTCCTAAGATGTTTTTGGAGATGATGAAAGGGGCTTCTCCCTTCAGCTCGGGATCTTCCCAAAGTGGGATTTTTGGAAGATGGGTCTCCTTCTTCTTCCCCTCGGTTGGCCGGATCGTGGATGAAAGGGGGGGTGATTTTAAAAATCTCTCCTTTTTAAGATCTGATGGAAGATCCAAGCTCCCCTTTGTGGGTTTTGTGGTGAAAACTATTTAGTTTTGGAAAAGGAAGAGTAAAACTCTTGGTTTAATTCAAAAAAAGAAGAAGGTTTTAGAACCTTGAGAGAGGAGAAAGAGGCACAAAGAACCCTAGATTTTTGAGGGAATGAAAAGTATATTAGATATTTTCATCATGTTGCCTTATATAGGCTTACCCATTTACATATATCCCCTTGGGCTTTACAAAATGGCATTTTGCCCATCCCATATCTCATGTGCTATTTTTTTTTGCACATAAGCCATGTGCTTTACAAAAATTTGGCTTTATGCCCATTCATACATAAAAATTACATCAAAATTTATTTATTACATGATTTTTTATTTCAGCATGGGGGAGGCCGGCCGCTTCATGTTCGGGCTCGACTCGGGCATGAGCCCACTTGATCTGGGCTTGTGACTTTGACTTGGTCAACCGAGGTGCAATTTTTTGACCCTAACAAAGTGCCCTCCATCAATACATGCACACCACATATGTGGGGCATGTGCATGAAATTGATGGATCTTCTTTCGCGTAGAGGCGACCTGCTTTGGTTCCCACTTTTTGGGACGCACTGCCCTTTTTACGACATGGACGGTCGACGCTTGACGCGTCTCCGAGACGGAGTGTCTGTAGTAGACTTTTCCTTGGCCCGGAGCGATTTGGTTCCCGATTTGTAGGAAGCCTGCACTGCCCTTTTTACGACATGGACGTTCGACGCCCTAACTCGGAGCGATTCGGTTCCCGATTTGTGGGAAGCTTACACTGCCCTTTTTACGACATGGACGGTCGACGCCCTGGCCCGGAGCGATTTGGTTCCCGATTTATGGGAAGCCTGCACTGCCCTTTTTACGACATAGACGGTCGATACTTGACGCGTCTCCAAGACGGAGTGTCCGTAGTAAACGTTTCCTCGACACGGAGTGATTTGGTTCCCGCTTTGTAGGAAGCCTGCACTGTCCTTTTTACGACATGGACAGTCGATGCCCTAACTCAGAGCGATTTGGTTCTCGATTTGTGGGAAGACTGCACTACCCTTTATACGACATGGACGGACGACTCCCTAGCCCGGAGCGATTTGATTCCTGATTCGTGGGAAGCCTGCACTGCCCTTTTTACGACATGGACGGTCGACGCCCTTACCCGGAGCGATTTGGTTCCCGATTTGTGGGAAGCCTGCACTGCCCTTTTTACTACATGGACGGTCGACGCCTTGGCCAGGAGCGATTTGGTTCCCAATTTTTGGGAAGCCTGCACTGCCCTTTTTATGACATGGACGGTCGACGCCCTAACCCGGAGCGATTTGGTTCCCAATTTGTGGGAAGCCTGCACTGCCTTTTTTACGACATGGACGGTCGACGCTTGACACGTCTCCTAGATAGAGTGTCTGTAGTAGACGTTTCCTCAGCATGGAGTGATTTAGTTCCTGCTTTGTAGGAAGCCTGCACTGCCCTTTACGACATGGACGGTCGATGCTTGACGTGTCTCCGAGATGGAATGTCCATAGTAGACGTTTCCTCGGCACGGAATGATTTGGTTCCCACTTTGTAGGAACCCTACACTGCCCTTTTTACGACATGGACGGTCGACGCTTGACGCGTCTCCGAGACGGTGTGTCCGTTGTAGACGTTTCCCTGGCCCGGAGCGATTTGGTTCCAGCTTTGTAGGAAGCATGCACTGCCCATTTTATGACATGGACGGTCGACGCTTGACGCATCTCCGAGACGGAGTGTCCGTGGTAGAGGTTTACCTGGCCCGGAGTGATTTGGTTCTCTCTTTGTAGGAAGCCCGCACTGCCCTTTTTCCGACATGGACGGTCGACGCCCTGACCTGGAGTGATTTGGTTCCCAATTTATGGGAAGCCTGCACTACCCTTTTTCCGACATGGACGGTCGACGCCCTGACCCGGAGCGATTTGGTTCCGCTTTGTAGGAAGCCTGCACTGCCCTTTTTACGACATGGACGGTCGACGCTTGACGCGTCTCCGAGACGGAGTGTTCGTGGTAGACGTTTGTCTGGCCCGGAGTGATTTGGTTCCCTCTTTGTAGGAAGCCTGCACTGCCTTTTTTACGACATGGACGGTCGATGCTTGATGCGTCTCCGAGGCGGAGTGTCCGTTGTAGACGTTTCCCTGACCCGGAGCGATTTGGTTTCCGCTTTGTAAGAAGCCTGCACTGCCCTTTTTACGACATGGACGGTCGACGCTTGACGCGTCTCCGAGACGGAGTGTCCGTGATAGACGTTTTCCTGGCCTGGAGTGATTTGGTTCCCTCTTTGTAGGAAGCCTGAACTGCCCTTTTTAAGACATGGACGGTCGACGCTTGACGTGTCTCTGAGATGGAGTGTTCGTGGTAGATGTTTCCCTGGCCAGGAGCGATTTGGTTCCCTCTTTGTAGGAAGCCCGCACTGTCCTTTTTATGACATGGACGGTCGACGCTTGATTTGACTTGCTCTGTTTCTTGCAGTGTCAGGGGTAAACTTGACTTGCTCCGCTTCTTATGGTGTCGAGATTGGATTCTGGCTTGCTCCGCTTTCTGCGGTGTCGGAGTTGAAGTTGACTTATTGATTGTGATTTGGGTTGACATCAGCATCGCCACACTGGAATATGGTACCAGGAGCGAATCAGTATCTGTCCTTGAGAGGATTTGGGGATTTTGGTTTTGGTCGGCATCTGCATTGCTGCACTGGAATAATGCCAGGAGCAACTCATCATTTGCCCCGGGAGGATTTGTGAATTGGTTTTTGGGTCGACATCAGTATCGCTACACTGGAATATGGTACCAGGAGCGAATCATCATTTGCGTTTGCTTATTAGAAAGCGATGGTTTAGAAGATAGGTTTTAGGTCCCTATCACCTAAGACTTTTCAATTTTGTGAGCCGTGAGGGTCTCACAAAGCATTTTCTCCCTATGGGTCATAAGGATCCCGTAGGTGTACTTTCTCCTTAGGAGTTGTGGGGACTCCCAAATGTGTTTCTCCTTTGTGAGTCGTAAGGATCTCACGCGGGAATTTTATCCTCACAAAGTCGAGGGGACTTTGCGAGTGCATTTCATCTTTTTTTTTACGAGTTTGTGCCCCTTCGGGTTTTCACAAACTCACCGGCAGTCCTGCTATTTTTATTCACGGAGCTCTTTCGGATTTTCATCCGTGCCTATTTTTCTTGTGGACATACCCTTTTTTTTTGAATCTTCACCGCCGGTGGGACTTTGGAATGTGGTCTCGCCGGTAGGACTTAGGAGAGATTGAGATCGTTTTACGCCGGTGGATTGTATACGGTTTTGCAGGATGTATGATCCAGACCGTAGGGCCAGAAAGAATTTCGGGACTTTATTGGCGTCTGCATCGCTGCACTGGAATATGGTACCAAGAGTGACTCATCATTCGCCGTTAGGGTATGGGATTTGGAATTTGGTTGGCGTTTGCATCGCTGCACTGGAATATGGTACCAGGAGTGACTCATCATTCGCCGTTGGGATAGGGTATTTGGAATTTGGTTAGCGTCTACATCGCTGCATTGGAATATGGTATCAGGAGCGACTCATCATTCGCCACTTGGGGTAAGGGGTTTGGAATTTGGTTGGCGTCTGCATCGCTGCACTGAAATATGGTACCAGAAGCGACTCATCATTCGCCACTTGGGGTATGGGGTTTGGAATTTGGTTGGCGTCTGCATCGTTGCACTTGAATATGGTACCTGGAGCGACTCATCCTTCGCCATTGGGATTTCGAATTTGGTTGGCGTCTGTATCGCTACACTGGAATATGGTACCAGGAGAACCTCATTATTCGCCATTAGGATTTGGAATTTGGTTGACGTCTGCATCGCTATACTGGAATATGGTACCAGGAGCGACTCATCATTCGCCGTTTTTTTTATACCGTGATTGCTCTATCATTTCAGCTTTTCTTATCGCGAAAGTCGCGATTGACCTATCATTTCGGCTATTTATTCGTGGTTGCCCCATCATTTTGGCTTTATTTTCATTTTTATTTTTACTCGCAGATTTTTATTACGAGTTACCCCATCATTTCGGCTTTTTATTTATATACATATATACATATATATATATATATATATTTTTATTTACACATTTTTACATCCCAAGTTTAACGACTTAGAGGTCGATTATTCCCAGTTTAATGACATGGTGGTCAGTTATTCCCAGTTTAATGACATGGCGGTCAACTGGTGTTCTCATTTTAAGGATGTGGTGGTCCTCTTTGCTTATCCCAGCTCCTTGAATTTTGATCTTGGCGGAGCTGTGTTGATGACCGTAGCTCTGTAGCTTGCCGATACATCCGAGGACTGTGAGGTTTTCCCAAGCTTGTATTGGTCATCTGCCCAATCTGTAAAAACACAGCAATCTTTAATGGTATGACTCACCACCCTATGGTATGGGCAGTATACGGGATTGCCGGTCATATTCATCTCATGCGGCCTCTTCGGAATAGGCAATTGCAGACCGTTGTTCAAGACTTCCTCGAATATATTGCAGACCTCATCCCTTCTGAAGGAGTACACCTTCTTCTTCCTCTCCATTAGAGTAGGCGCCCTTACTGATGCTGGTCCTTGAGGACGATCAGTCTTTGGTTCGCCCTTTTCAAATAATGGCACATGTCTGGGAGGATTAGGTTCCCGAAAGGCTTCAGTCTCCATTTGTATGCAATCGGCGGTCGTAGCTTGACTGTTTTCTAACACGCATTTAGACAGCTCTATCTCTCCCGTCTTGTATTGCCTTTCGACCCAATCTTTAAAGACGAAGTGGTTCTCAATAGCATGACTTATCACTCTGTGATAGGGGTAATATTTTGGGTCGTCGGTCATATTCGCTCCTTGCGGTCTCTTTGATTCTGGCAGTTGTAGATCGTTTGTTAGGGCGTCCTTGAATATCTTGTGGACTTTGTCCCATTTCAAGGAAGAGACCTTATCCAGTTTCTCTTTCAGAGACGATTCCCCTTCGGTGTATGTATCCGAGGGACTGGAGGTTGAACGCGGCCTTTTTTCGCGAAGGCGCTCCGCTCTTGGGTTGAAGGGGGTATCAGTTGGCTGCCTCCGGGTATTAATCCCCGGCTCATGAACCAAAATTTGATTTTGATGTAATAGCAATCGGGCGACATGGGTCGCGAGATCTGCCGCGACGTTTGCCAACTCGTTGACCATAGACTGTACCTTGGCTAACTTCTCATCCCTGTCCTGAAACTGCCTCTGAAGCCATCGGAATAATGCTTGTTCTGAAGTTCCGGTTATGACAACCGGGCCATCCTTATTGCCTGAGCTCAATTCCGCAGGAACCTCGGGCTCTGTTGGCTTATCGGCCTGAGCGAGCTCTTCATCATTTAGACCGAGTTGACGTTCGGTAGCGTCCACCGCACCATCACCCTGGCTGTGAAGAATAGAAGGGTTCGTTTTTTCATGTCCGACCATGTAGACATTGTGGACCACATATACAGCCGTATCTTTATCTTTGGCAGGGTAGCCCCGTCCTTGGAGCCTCATGAAGCTCAGCCTAGTATGAGCCTTAGCCTTTTTGTTGGCTCTGTATCTGAGCCCTTTTCTGCTTTAGCTTCTTGATTTTGAGGGATTGGCGGGCATCTGTTTCCTGGGAAGCCACCGTGAGTCGATTAGCGGGGAGCTTAGAGAAGACACCCGATCGAGCAGTTGTCAGGGGCACCGCCGTAGCTTGCTCGAGACGCCCTGTTTCTTTGTTGGTGTTGATGGCCTTGCCCCCAGCTGGGGCCAAGAAAAATCGTTCAAACACCGACTTGCGTTTGAGTTGGTGCGTCTTCATGACCACCACATTTGGCATCTTGCCTTTCGAGACCGGTTTGTCTGTCACCGGGGCTTGAGGTGCAAGGATAGCATTAGCCGAGACAAACAGAATAGACCCAAATTGTAGCAGCGGTTCTTCCCACTGTCGTCCGAGACTTGCCGGGAGGACCGTCCTAGAGTCCATCTTCATCGTGTATGAGATAGGAGCTGAGTTCATCTTTGGAGACATTGTTGAGAAGTGATTACTTGAAAACCTGCATAAAAGAGCATTATTTTAGTATAAATATAGATATGTATATTGATTGAGTTCGTATGAACGTTTAACCCGAAATATGGGAGAAGAGATTGGCCCCACCGGGCATGCCAGAATCTGTAGGGTGTTTTTCGTCACCCCATTGAGATGGGAATGCGCGCGCGCTTGTCAGGCGCATTATAGATTACCCCTGCCTAGGATAGGCTGTGGTTTATTGATTGTGGGGATCCGAATCTCCGGCAGCCACAGACTAAGCTGCTGTTAATTACCCATCGCCTTTGGAGCAAGGGAACCTCCGATTAACGGGTTAAACTGGTCATGCGAACTCAATGTGCGGTGTTGTGTTTTGAAGGGGTTTTGGATATATCGGGGGCCCCACAGAGTTTTTACGGGGGTCCCGCTACCCGAATAGTGGGATGGGGGTCAAGGGGGCTAGCAGCCCCATTGCAGGTGCGGGGCAGCGCCCCGTTAGAAATTTTTTCTAACGGAGGACAGTGTTGTAGAGTATGTATGTGTGTATATGTATATATACATATATATAAAAAGGGGAAAAGCGCCCAAAGGACGCATGGGGCCAGCGCCTCACGTGCCCAGCACGCGAGCGCTGGGCGCTTGAGCGCTGGGCGCTTAGGTGTTAGCGCATCATGTGCCCGGCAAGTGGGCGCTGGGCGCTTGAGGGCTTGGGCGCTGGGCGCTCGGGCGCTTGAACACAAGGTGCTCGAGCGCGAGTGCATCATGTGCCCGGCACGTGGACGCTGGGCGCTTGAGCTTAAGGCAATCGAGCGCTAGCGCTTCACGAGCCCGGCACGTGGGTGCTGAGCGCTTGGGCGCTCGGGCGCTTGGGCGCCGGAGAGAAAAATGGTCTTTTAGCGCCAGAAATAGGATTTAAACTCCCGAAAGAGGATTTAGAGTGGAGTTAAACTCCTAAGATGTTTTTGGAGATGATGAAATGGGCTTCTCCCTTGAGCTCTGGATCTTCCCAAAGTGGGATTTTTAGGAGATGGGTTTTCTTCTTCTTCCCCTCGGTTGGCCGGATCTTGGATGAAAGGGGGGTGATTTTAAAAATCTCTCCTTTTTAAGATCTGATGGAAGATCCAAGCTCCCCTTTGTAGGTTTTGTGGTGAAAAACTATTTAGTTTTGGAAAAGGAAGAGTAAAACTCTTGGTTTAATTCAAAAGAAAGAAGACGGTTTTAGAATCTTGAGGAAGGAGAAAGAAGCACAAAGAACCCTAGATTTTTTAGGAAATGAAAAGTATATTAGATATTTTCATCATATTGCCTTATATAGGCTTACTCATTTACATATAGCCCTTGGGCTTTACAAAATGGTATTTTGCCCATCCCATGTCTCATGTGCTATTTCTTTTTGCACATAAGCCATGGGCTTTACAAAAATTTGGTTTTATGCCCATTCATACATAAAAATTACATCAAAATTTATTTATTACATGATTTTTTATTTCAGCATGGGGGAGGCCGGCCGCTTCATGTTCGGGCTCGACTCGGGCATGAGCCCACTTGATCTGGGCTTAGGCCCACCTGGCTTGGGGTTGACCTTGACTTTGACTTGGTCAACCGAGGTGCAATTTTCGACCCCAACACTACCATTGAGTATCCAATACCTGTGTATTATGATAATAATGGAACTGTGGTTTTGGCCTAGGAACCCCGGTCTCATCAGTGATCCAGACATATTCTTAGGCATTATCACCTGATCAGAGAGATAGTTGATCTTCAGAAGATCGAGGTCAGGAGAGTTGACACAGAGGATAACACAGCGGATCCACTCACCAAGGCCCTTCCCCAGATGCTAATCGAGAGATTTTTTGGGATGTTAGGTATGAGATACTACAACAACTGGCCTTAGTGCAAGTGGGAGATTGTTAGGAATATGTATGCCCTAGAGGCCATTTTGTCTAATATAGTGGATACTTGGACAAATATATAGAGGACTTTCTTACTCGACATGATAGTATGCTATCTGATTGTCTTTATCTTAACATGTGGACTGATATTATTATACCGTCTCTCTCTTACTTGTTGATAAAGCCCTTAGGATGTAGCTTGACTACCGGGACTATGATGGAGATCATACTGCTGGGACTTTTGTAGTCTACAAGCACATCCTTTAATTGTTCCTACTCGAGGGTATATCGAGACAGGGCATCGATATTACCAGAGTAGACTAGTATGTATGTTTCTTGACCCTGTATGGGGGCGATGGTTGATCCCATATCCATTGGTGTTTGACATCAAAGATTGTACATAGGTGCTCATTAGAAAATGGGTACACCGAACAGGACCCGCCGAGGACTCCTAGTAGGTAGTATACCTATCATCAGATAGCAGTCCTCTGATGACACTGGTACAGGTTAGTCTGTAGACCCGAGATCGTCATAGAGTCTTATGTGTCTCATACTGTGCTTTGATTTCCTCC
The DNA here is from genome assembly GCA_030015575.1 of Agapanthus africanus. NCBI lineage: Eukaryota > Viridiplantae > Streptophyta > Magnoliopsida > Asparagales > Amaryllidaceae > Agapanthus > Agapanthus africanus. The sequence continues at coordinate 885,425,112 of JASDDO010000024.1, read as the reverse complement.
CTACCACGGTTTAAAGGAGTCGTGCAAACAGGTGGATTTTGGTTACAGTCCCGAGTCACATGGAGGCAATGAGCGATAGGAGGGGTTTCGTCTCTTCCGGTTGTTTCCTGATTTAAAATCAGAAAAGCTTATAAAAAAAAAAGCTTCAGAAGAGGGTCACATGCTTACACGTGACCAGCAGTCACGTGTTGGTACGTGACACCTAAAAGCATCATCAAGGCAAGTTCAGTTTCCTGACTACATCGAAGAAAAGGGCTTCAGAAAGGGTCACGTGCTCCCATGTGACCAGGGTCACGTGTTGGCACGTGACATTTTAAAGCGGATTCAAAGGCACATCGGTTCCCTGATCAAATCAAAGAAAAAGCTTCAAAAGAGGTCACGTGCTCCCACGTGACCAGGGGTCACGTGTTGGCACGTGACGCTCAAAACATCAGAATTGTTCTCCAGTTAAATCAAGGAAAAAGACTCCAGACGAGGGTCACGTGCTCACACGTGACCAGGGGTCACGTGGTGGCACGTGACAGCTAAGCAGCAGAAAAAGGCAGAGCGCAAAAGAAGGAGGGAGGCTCGTTCCAAGGGGGTCACGTGCCCACACGTGACCATGGGTCACGTGCCCACACGTGACCAGCTTTCAAAGCCCATTTTGTCAACAGAATTAAATTCTGAAAGAGATTCAAATCTTTCCAAAGGAAAGCGATTATCTGGAACCAATTGAATTAAAGATTTAAAGATGATTAAATATCATCTATCTATGGGAAAATCTCGGGTTTGGAAAGATTTCCCCTTTAAATCTAACCGAAATAACAAAGGAGAATCCCTGGATTTGAAATCCAATGGTGAATAAAATTCACCTAATAATCCAAAGGTCAAAAACGAATGATGGATGCAAATCAAATCTCTCAATGAAGATTCGTCAAAAACTAATTGATTCGGCTGCTTCTCCTATAAATAGGAGCCAAGAGATACAAAAAAAGGGACAGACATACGCAGAGAAAAAAAAAAGGAGAAAAGAAAGAGAGCTTCGATACTTGGAGAACTTGGATCTTCTGCAAAAACCCTAGGTAAGAAAGGGAAAAGCTCCTTGAAAGAAGAAGAGAATTTAATTCTCAACAGAGTTTAACTCTGATACATAAAAACAGAAGAATATATTTCTTCTCTCTTTGATAGAGGATCTGCAAAGTGCACATCTCCCCTTAAGGTTGAGAATTTAATTCTCAATGGGTTGAAATCCTGCCATGCAGATCCGAAACATAGAGAGGGAATGCAAGCATGAGAATTTGATTCTCACAGAACTATAGGAATTTAATTCCTTTAAAATAAAATTAGGGCTTGACCCTGTATCATGGGAATTTAATTCCTTCAGAATAAAAAGAAACAGGGTTTAACCCTAATTAAGAACTTAGTTCTGTTGAAACAACGGGAATTTAATTCCCTTAATCATCATTTAACAGGGAATGGGAATTCAATTCCTTAAAAACTTTTATTAGGGTTTAACCCTATTCAGCCCTTCACATATATGAGGAATGTAATTCCTATAGAAAATTCAGAGTTAAACTCTATTCCAGAATATAAGTCTTCGAAAGGAAGTAGGAATTTAATTCCTCTGAAATTTACAGCTCGAGGAATTTAATTCCTGAAAAAAAGATTAACAAAGCCTCTAAATAAAATACATAGAGGCAGGGTCACGTGCCATCACGTGACCCCCCCAAGAGATCTACAGAAAGCCCCTTAAGGCAGCACCCCACGTGACCCACGTGACCCTCGGCAGAAGCTTTAATACATAGGCACTTGAATGCCCATCACGTGATGGCACGTGACGCTCTGAAAGATGCGATAATCTCAGAATAAATGAAGGGAGGGCGCTCTCACGTGCTGCCACGTGACCCCTCTTGTCTTAGTGTTTAACACTAAATTGAAACTCTCGAACCCAGTGTTAAAATACTGTTGGGCCTTAGTGTTCAACACTAATTAAAAAGCTTTATCTGCAGTGTTCAACACTGATTACCTTAGTGTTTAACACTAATCTGAGATCTTCATTTGCAGTGTTCAACACTGATCTGTTTTAGTGTTTAACACTAATTTGAAAAGCCTTGTAGCTGGTGTTTAACACCAATCATCTCTTAGTGTTAAACACTAACCTGTCAACCTCATTCCCAGTGTTCGACACTGACTGCTCTGTAGTGTTTAGCACTAGGCTTTGGCCCAATTGGCTTAAATGGATGGAGGCAAAGCCTCTCCTGATTGGACTTAGCCCAAGATGGCCATAAGTCCTCAATTTGTGATTAACTGGGCCAATGGACTCATAACATAATTAATCCGTCTTGATCCCAAATTGGGCCAAGGACTATTTAATCCACTCCGGTTCTAGGGTACATCTCTTCACTCCTTTGATACTTGGCATTGTAATCCCTCAATGTCTTCAAAGAGGTGACGGGTCCCGACGACCACACATTGATACGGACTGCGGGGTCCTTAAACCCGTGTTTAATGTAAAATTCCTGGTTACGTGGAACGCGGATAATGTCACTCTTTGACCCCGTGGAAAACGTCCAGAGCGGAGCCTGGTCCTCACAGAGCACAGTAGTGAACCCGTGTGAAGTATCCAGAGCACATACCGGACTGTGGGGTCCTTAAACCCATGGACTACGACGTCCTTAACCTTGACCGAGATGTCTTAAAACTAACAGTGGACCGCAATGTCCTTAAACTACCCACGGACCGCAATGTCCTTAAACTAGAACAATAGAGCCCCGCATGCTCTTTTGTTGGATCTAAACGGTCCCGTTTAAGTTGATCTTAGCCTCAAAGATGGCTAACGTATCCTTAAACCTTCAAACAGAGTGGACTATAAATCCCCCCAATTAACTCTGGCTCAAGGGTACATCTCTGAACTCCTCTGACATCCGTCGTTGTAATTCTTCAACGTCGTCAGAGAGGTGACGGGTCCTGACGGCCTTACATACGTTGGACCTCTAGGTCCCTAAACTGGAACAATGGAGTCCAAACACTCCTTCATCGGATCTAAACGATCCCGTTAAGTTGAGCTTAGTCACAAAGTTAGACTAACGCATCCTTAACAAACGTTTGAGTTGATCTTAGCCTCAAGTACGGCTGACGTATCCTCAAACCAAACCCCCAAACCCAAATCTAAGATAATACGGATTTGGACTAGTCCACGCCCTACGGGCGACGACATAACTCAGTCTCCGTAAACAATCCACGGGCAAAAAAACACAAAACAAACACCCACGACACGAAGTGACCAGCTGGAGAAGGAGAAAGTTGTTACCGCAATGCGGTAGCGTAATTAACTGCAGGGGCTTGCGCCTGCAGGGAAGAGCGTCCCCACAATCAAAAAACCCCTCAAGCGAGGGGGAATCTGACGAAGTCTGCTACATCGGGCGCATCCGTTTAAACCTTCGATACATGGTGCCATAAATCAACTTGGCATCCTCGGAGAGGTGAACGGATAGCACCAATTAGCATCTGCCCCGAATCTCAGTGCCAAGACACCGCAGTCTTGCGCGCCGTCTTTCGGAGGGGAACAGATTCTGGCACGCCCGGTAGGGCCTTTTCCTCTTTCCATTCCACACTTCGTGTGTCGTGACTCGCGAACCAATCGCGGTTCGCCAATGGTTGCCCTTAGGTTTCAAGATACTAAGAATTGGCGTCTTGCTTATTGCAGAAAGCAAAGGATCGATGGCTTCTACTTCCATGAAATTCTCCAACTGCTCAGACTGCAATTGCAACCAACGCTCTGCCTCGCCAAGAGGTATAGCCTACGGACCCCAAGCTGCTTCGCTATTCACAATGCCCGTGGAACAGGTCTGTTTCCTGATTTAAAATCAGGAAAGCTTATGGAAAAAGCTTCAGAAGAGGGTCACGTGCTTACACGTGACCAGCAGTCACGTGTTGGCACGTGACACCCAAAAGTACCGGCAAAGCAAGTGCAGTTTCCCAACTACATCAAAGAGAGGGGCTTCAGTAAGAGTCACGTGCTCCCACGTGACCCGGGTCACGTGGCGACACGTGACATTTAAATGCAAGCGTCAAAAGGCACACCGGTTCCCTGATCAAGTCAAGGAAAAGGCTTCAGAAGAGGTCACGTGCTTCCATGTGACCAGGGTCACGTGTTGCCACGTGACGTTCAAGACAACAGACTCGTTCTCCAGTTGAACCAAGGAAAGAGAGAGTTCAAACAAGGGTCACGTGCTCACACGTGACCAGGGGTCACGTGGCAGCACGTGACGTTTAAGCAGCAATAAGAAGACAGAGCGCAAAAGAGAGGAAAAGGCTCATTCCAAAGGGGGTCAAGTGCCCACACGTGACCATGAGTCACGTGGTCACACGTGACCGGCTTTCAATGCCCATTGTGTTAACAGAATTAAATTCTGAAAGAAATTCAAATCTTTCCAAAGGAAAGCAACTATCTGGAACCAATCAAATTAAAGATTCAGAGGTGATGAAATATCATCTATCTATGGGAAAATCTCGGGTTTGGAAAGATTGCCCCTTTAAATCTAACCAAAATAACAAGGGAGAATCTCTGGATTTAAAATCCAATGGTGAATAAAATTCACCTAATAATCCAAAGGCCCAAAATGGATGCTGAATGCAAATCAAATCTCAATGAAGATTCGTCAAAAACTGATTGATTCGGCTGCTTCTCCTATAAATAGGAGCCAAGAGACACAGAGAAAGATATACATGCGCAGAGAAAAAAAAAAGAAAAAAGGAGAAGAGCTTTGATACTTTGAAAAGACTCGGATCTTCTGCAAAAAACCCTAGGTAAGAAAGGGGAGGCCTTTTGAAAGAAAGAGAATTTAATTCTCCACAGAGTTTAACTCTGATAATGTAAAAACAGAAGAACATATTTCTTCTCTCTTTGATGGAGGACCTGCAAAGTGCACATCTCCCCTTAAGGTTGAGAATTTAATTCTCAATGGGTTGAGATCCTGCCATGCAGATCCAAAACATGGAGAAGGAATACAAGCACGAGAATTTAATTCTCACAGAACTATAGGAATTTAATTCCTTTAAAATAAAAGGTAGGGCTTGACCCTATATCATGGGAATTTAATTCCTTCAGAACAAAAAAAAGAAACAGGGTTTAACCCTAATTAAGAACCTAGTTCTGTTGAAACAGCGGGAATTTAATTCCCTTAATCATAATTTAACAGAGGATGGAAGTTTAAACTCCTTAAAAACTTTTATTAGGGTTTAACCCTATTCAGCCCTTCACGTATATGAGGAATTTAATTCCTACAGAAAATTCAGAGTTAAACTCTATTCCAGAAAACAAAGTCTTCGGAAGGAAATAGGAATTTAATCCTTCTGAAATTTACAGTTCGAGGAATTTAATTCCTGAAAAAAGACTAACAAAGCCTCTAAACAAAATACATAGAGGCAGGGTCACGTGTCATCACGTGATCCCCCAAGAGATCTACAGAAAGTCCCTTTGAGGCAGCACCCCACGTGATCCACGTGACCCTTGGCAGAACCTCTAATACATAGACATTTGAATGCCCGTCACGTGATGGCACGTGATGCTCTGAAAGAGGCGATAATCTCAGTAGAATAAATGAAGAGAGGGCGCTCTCACGTGCTGCCACGTGACCCCTCTTGCTTTAGCGTTTAACGCTAAATTAAAACTCTCGAACCCAGTGTTAAAACACTGATGGGCCTTAGTGTTCAACACTAAATAAAAAGCTCTATTTGCAGTGTTCAACACTGATCTGTTTTAGTGTTTAACACTAATTTGAAAAGCCTTGTTGCTGGTGTTTAACACCAATTATCTCTTAGTGTTAAACACTAACTTGTCAACCCCATTCCCAGTGTTCAACACTGACTGCTCTGTAGTGTTTAACACTATGCTTTGGCCCAATTGGCCTAAACGGATAGAGGCAAAGCCTCTCCTGATTGGACTTAGCCCAAGATGGCCATAAGTCCTCAATTGGTGATTAACTGGTCCAATGGACTCATAACATAATTAATTCGTCTTGACCCCAAATTGGGCCAAGGACTATTTAATCCACTCCGGTTCTAGGGTACATCTCGTCACTCCTTTGATACTTGGCATTGTAATCCCTCAATGTCTTCAAAGAGGTAACGGGTCCCGACGACCACACATTGATATGGACTGTGGGGTCCTTAAACTCATGTCTAATGCAAATTCCTGGTTACGTGGAACGCGGATAATGTCATTCTTTGACCCCGTGGAAAACGTCCAGAGCGGAGCCTGGTCCTCGCCAAGCACGGCAGTGAACCCGTGTGAAGCATCCAGAGCACAATGGACTGTGGGGTCCTTAAACCCATGGACTACGACGTCCTTAACCTTGACCGAGATGTCTTAAAACTAACAGTGGACTGTGGGGTCCTTAAACCCATGGACTACGACGTCCTTAACCTTGACCGAGATGTCTTAAAACTAACAATGGACTGTGGGGTCCTTAAACCCATGGACTACGACGTCCTTAACGGACCGCAATGTCCTTAAACTACCCATGGACCGCAATGTCCTTAAACTACCCATGGACCGCAACGTCCTTATACTACCTATGGACCGTAATGTCCTTAAACTAGAACAATAGAGCCCCGCATGCTCTTTTGTCGGATCTAAACGGTCCCGTTTAAGTTGATCTTAGCCTCAAAGATGGCTAACGTATCCTTAAACCTTCAAAAAGAGTGGACTATAAATCCCCCCAATTAACTCTGGCTCGAGGGTACATCCCTGAACTCCTCTGACATCCGTCGTTGTAATCCTTCAACGTCGTCAGAGAGGTGACGGGTCCCGACGGCCATACATTCATGGACCACTATGTCCCTAAACTGGAACATTAGAGTCCAAACGCTCTTTTGTCGGATCTAAACGATCCCGTTAAGTTGATCTTAGTCACAAAGTTAGACTAACGTATCCTTAACAAACGTTTGAGTTGATCTTAGCCTCAAGTATGGCTGACGTATCCTCAAACCAAACCCCCCCAAACCCAAATCTAAGATAATACGGATTTGGACTAGTCCACGCCCTACGGGCGACGACATAACTCAGTCTCCGTAAACAATCCACGGGCAACAAAATACAAAACAGACATCCACGACACGAAGTGACCATCTGGAGAAGGAGAAAGTTGTTACCGCAATGCGGTAGCGTAATTAACTGCAGGGGCTTGCGCCTGCAGGGAAGAGCGTCCCCACAATCAAAAACCCCTCAAACGAGGGGGAATCTGACGAAGTCTGCTACATCGGACGCATCCGTCTAAACCTTCGATACGTGGTGCCATAAATCAACTTGGCATCTTCGAAGAGGTGGACGGATAGCACCAATTAGCATCTGCCCCGAATCTCAGGCAAGACGCGGTGTCGTGCCGTCTTTCGGAGGGGAACAGATTCTGGCACGCCCGGTGGGACCTTTTCCTCTTTCCACTCCACACTTCGTGTGTCGTGACTCGCGAACCAATCGCGGTTCGCCAATGGTTGCCCTTGGGTTTCAAGATACTAAGAATTGGCGTCTTGCTTATTGCAGAAAGCAAAGGATCGATGGCTTCTACTTCCGTGAAATTCTCCAACTGCTCAGACTGCAATTGCAACCAACGCTCTGCCTCGCCAGGAGGTATAGCTTACGGACCCCAAGCTGCTTCGCTATTCACAATGCCCGTGGAACAGGTCACTCGTGCCACCACAGGATTGTTCTTTGGGACCATGCTCCCACCGACAAACTTCACCGCTCCAGCGCTGACAACGGAAGCTCTCAAGAAGTCGGTCTTTGATCGTCTCACCCCTGCCGCGGCTCCTCTCAACGAGTCGCCCAACGTCAACGCCTCGGTCTTCTCTAGATTGGGCCAGAAATCCTTCGAACCCATCATAGGACCTACGATCTCAGAGAAGGTTGCTTCTAAGAAAGTGGCCGCTCCTGCCCCAGAAGTCGTTAAGGCAACTCCTCCAGCCAAAAGGTCGATCTTTACAAGATTAACGGCTTCAGCTCCCGCTCCTACTGCCCAAAGGACATCGGTCTTTGACAGGTTAATACCGACTGTGACCCCCCACCCAGACAGGGGGCAAGACAAAACCATTCTTACCGCTGACCCTACACCGTCCGCTCGACACGCTCGACGTCGCCATTGGCGCCGAGTGAGGAAGGCTGGGGGCAACTCCCCCTCCGGATTGACTCCACCGGCCCCGGTGGCAAAGGTTAATGCTGCTGTTCCAACTGGGAACAGCTTTGAAATGCTAAATAAGGTGCGAAGGAATTCCCCTACGGCAGTACTGAAAAGGTCTCCTCCCTCATTAAAAAAGGTTGTGGAAATAAAACCCGAACAGCCCCGATCTCCTCAACGGCTATCTTCCAAAATCTATAAAGTTTGGCGACAGGCCCGAGACTCGATCATCGATCCAAACTTCTCCCGCCAGCACAAGAAGTTGAAAATCCAACCGGAAGCTGGTCACCAGGCTAAACCCCAAAAGGTTGTTGATCAACTGACTCATAAAAGGAGGAGGCCAGACAGGACCCCACAGCATGCAGCGACGGCTAAAAGCACTGAGCCCAGATGCCCTAAGTCTGGGGGCATGGTAGTGCACACTGTCTACATGGCCTCCGGAAAAGAGGAAAGCCGCACTTCTACGGGCCACCGACCGCTAACCCGATCCGTGACGAAAGCCCAGGAGCAGCAACAAAAGCTTCAAGAAATGATGAATGCTATGGCTGCGCTCACCGGGCCAAAAGAAAACCCAGAAACGTCCTCAGACGCACGCCGGGAGGAAGAAACCGATGCTGAATTCCTTCGCCGGACACTGGAGAAAAGGGACAAAGAGGCTGCTGAACAAGCGGCCAACATACAACGGATAGGCCTTCTCTTCCAAGATGTGATTGGAATGATGATCCAGCAAGACTTACCCGCCGAGGATCCCCCGATCGTTCTTGAAGACGACCGAGGAGAAACGTCAAATCCACCACCAGCCTTCTCAACGGCCAAGGAGGAGGCAATCTCTAAGGCTGACTTGGCTGACTACATAGCCCAGCAAATCCGAGTTCATCACGCGACAGAGGCAGCTGGTCAAGTTGTGAAGACGGGGCGGCCGTATCCGAGCTGGTACGACCAAATCAAATACCCACAAGGCTATACGATACCAAAATTCCACGTGTATAAGGGGACCGGCAATCCCCATCAACATGTCGCCCAGTTTCGGGCCCTCTGCGGTAACACCGGCGGTGATGATAAATTGTTGCTCCGCCAGTTCGTGGGCAGCTTATCAGAAACAGCGTTCGAATGGTATTCGGAACTCCCGAACGATTCTATCAAAACGTTCGCTGAAATGGAGTTGTTGTTGACTCAGCGATTCGCAAGTGCCAGCGAACGCACTCCAATAACTGCACTTATTAACGCCAGGGTAAAACCGGGCGAAACCTGGGTCCAGTACGCCATACGCTGGCGGAACTTGTGGTCGAGATGTGAGCAACGCATTGAGGAAGCACCTGCGGTGGGCATGTTCGTGGGAACTCTAGACCCTCACGCAACTATCTCCCAGTTTATGACGTTCTTTAAGCCAACCACATTCCAGGCTCTGATCGACAAGTTGGCTCAGATGGACCAGATGGGTCATAGACCACCTACACCGAAGTCGGAACCTCGGAACGATAAGGGTAAAGGGAGGGCAACCTTTGTAGCGAATGCCCAACAGCAACCTAACGCCCCGAAACCGGCAGATCAACTGGAGGAAAGGCGTCGGTATTATAATGAGAAGATGAAGCGTCCCTACTCGTTCCCACGGGACAAGACGAAACGTCTATTCGAGCTGGCAATACGCAACAGACTTATAAACCTGCCAAATCCAAGGCGACCGCCGCAACCCGCCGAGGTGAATAACCCTAACTATTGCCCTTACCATCAGACGGTAGGCCATCCGATTGAAGATTGCTTCGTCTTCAAAGGATGGATTGAAGACCAGTACCTCCAGAGGAAGTTTGTACTGTCCGAAAAGTGGAAAGTAAACCCACCACAGCCGCATGCTCCGAGGAAAGCGGATACACCGGGGGCAACATGTTCTTTTATTGAAGAAGCTCCATGGGAGGTCGTGCTATCAACTAAAACCAAAAGAATGCTGAGAGACCTTCATGCGTGCCCTGCGATCGAATGGAAGGACCCTCTTGAACCTCAAATTATCAAAAGGATGTTGAAGCCCCGCCCAACTACGAAGACTCGCGATAATGGCCCAAATACTCACGCCCAGCCGTCAAAATCTTCGAAGAAAAAGAAGAAGAAATCCAAGAAGTCCGTGAAGCCTGGAAAAGAGCACATGAACTTGCAGAAGCAAATCGACGCATTGGAAGAGTACAACCAAAGGGCGCGAACTCCTGTCACACTGCAAGAGTTCCTCAACCACATCTTTCAAGAGGAAGATGATGGAGAAAGCTCGTCGGATGAATCCGAAGGATATGTGGCGAGTTGTAATGTAATCTCCCACTCGTTTACCGATGATGGGAAAACTCCTGGCATTAGGAAACTGGAGGCAGAGCCTGTACCAGAACGCGCATGGCCAACAGATGAAATGATCGACGCTTTTCTAGACGAGATTCGTCTAAAATGTAAAGCGAACCAGGAGCGTAAGATGACCACGTCGGAAGGAGCCAAATGCGGGCAACTGAACGAAAGAGTTGAACTACCCCTGTCAGAGCAAAAGGCATCCGAAGTAAACAAGAAGATAGTCAAGACGAGAAAAAGGTTTGCTAAAGCCATGTCACTGGGGATGAAGCTACCGCCCTCGGAAGGAAACACACACGACGGGGTGGAGAGGCACCCTGACTATTGCGCATATCACCGGAAAGTCTCACATCCCACGGAGGAGTGCGACACCTTTAAGATATGGTGGCAAGGATATGTTGCTCATCGGCAACATTTTAAGCGCATGAAACGCAAGATCCGTCGGGAGCGAAGAAGTACTGTCGATGGGCACAGCAGAACGACTGGCAACTGTTGCATGGTTAACGCCAGGGGGTCACAAGTTCTCACCTTTGGGAGCGACTCCGATGAAGAAATGGCTCTGGGCCCTCTCTTTAAAGAATCTGTCTCAGGGAAAGAGGAGGAATCGGAGATCTGCGAGAACATTCAGCTGCGCAATCGCACACTCCCAGAAAAGAATCTCGGGCCCGGGAATAGAAAGGATAAGGGAAAGGAAAAGGTCACTGAAGATATCACTTTAGATGACCAAGTCATGAGAGAGCTGGCTGTCAAAGACCCTCCTAGGAAGAGTAAAGTGGACTATAACATCCTCGCGCACCTAAGGAAGCTACCTTCTCAGCTTAGCATTCTCGATGCCCTTCTATTATCGAAAGAAGCGCGAGACTCACTAATTAAGGCGTTACAAGAACCCGAGAAATTCCAAGCCTTCCTCGCCGCTGAAAAGATGAAGGATGAACTAGAGGAAGTGCATACGGCCGACGTCACTTTCGGTGATGAAGACCTCCTTCTCGGGACATGCGACCATAACCGTCCCCTATATGTCTCCGGATACTGCCATGATATCAAGATAGGCAAGATCCTGGTGGATAATGGATCCTCCGTCAACCTCCTTAATGTTCGGGTATTGAAGGAAATCTGCATGAGTGTGCAACACCTCGCTCGTGACAAAATTACTATCTCCGGTTTCGATTCACAATCGTCACGGACTCTCGGATCTGTGATACTAACATTACGCTTTGGACTTCTCGTCACAGACATCAAATTCCATGTCATCGACGCCAAGACCTGCTACAACGCCTTGCTCGGCCGTCCTTGGCTACACGAGTACAATATCATCCCTTCTACACAACATCAGTGTATGAAGTACTTCAAGGATGGTTTCGAGTATACCGTAACGGGTGAGTTAAACCCATTTTCCGTGAACGAAGTCCGCAAGTACGAAGATGCGAAGTACTTTTTGCCAGATTTCGAGGATACAGAAAGGAGTCGCAATCCGGGGAACAAAACCGCCGCCACCATCCCCGTTTTCGGGAGCGATACCGAAGACGAGGAAGAGATAGTTTATGCAGGGCCATCTCAACGCAACAACTTGGGGACGCCCGCCTCCGTGTTGGTCTTCGGAAGTGATTCAGAAGATGAAGTTAATGCTGTGTTCTCCAATCGGCTGTAGACACAAACACCCCCTGGCGATGACCATAGTTTGCAAATCACCATGGTACCGCGAGAACACTACAAGGATCTCGACACGCTTCAAGCTCACAGTGTGCAGGACCTGGACACATTTTACATCCCTCCCAGGCGAAGGGGTGAGAAAGTGATCCTATTTTACCGATCCCCAGAGTCGAAAATAGAGAAAGAGATCTGGCATGGCGCAGATACTGCACTCGACAGGCTCCAACCCATCCGTCTGCCCAGATACTATACAAATGGATTAAAGAAGCTATTGAAGCGCCAGGGAGTACCCTTAGAACACACCGTTCGGCAGGCGCGGTTCTACAACAGGATTTGGGATGTCCCCGGGACTCAACGCAAATTGCCCAACGGGAAGATGGAAACACTCGGGCTTGGATACGCAAGAGCTGAAAAACGGGAACGGACTCACAGCAGCTACCCTATATATACCTTTGATGAAGAAGAGGACGCCCTGTCAGGAGATGCCAACCCTTCATTAAAACTAGACCCTGCGATTGAAGCACCGAGTCCGTCGTTTGAAGAACGAACGAACAAGCCTATCATGAAAACGGGTCAGAGAGCTCAGGAAGACCACAACCGCGAGATGGCCATCTACAAGAAGGTCAGGACGCAACGTCTATCTCAGCGTACCGAAAAAGACAAAGACGCATATCCTCGTCAATCCGTTGTACGAAAGGCCCGACGCAGAGACGAAAATAAATCAAGAAGCGGCTCGGGTTTGCCCCTCGTGAAGAAGATGAGTCGAGCGTATTCCTTCCCCCGAGACGAGACGGAGAGGTTACTCAACCTCGCTATAAAACATCAAATGATCACGCTTCCAGAGTCTAGACGTCCTGAGCAAGCCAGCAAGGTCTCTCATCCGAGTTATTGCTCTTATCGCCAAGCCATAGGACATCCTACCGAAGACTGCTTCACCTTCAAGAACTGGATTGAGGACCAGTACCGACGGGGTAGATTCGCTTTATCCAACGGCTGGAAGGTAACGCCGCCGCGAAAGCATGAGCCCAAAGCCGCAAGAGCAGAACCGGGTCCACCTCAGTCCAGGGAGCGGGTTCGCACTTGTTATACGATTACGATATTAGGAGAAGAGCCCGAGAACGTAGGTGACCTTCCCCGGTGCTTTGAGAACAGCAATGATGAGGCGATCTCAGAATTTCCGCCCGCTCTAAAAGAACTGGAAGATGGTATACATACTACTGCAGATAACCTCAAGAAGATTGAGTTGGGATCGGCAGACAACCCGCGACCGACATTTGTCAGCGAGCTGTTATCCGAAGAAAAGGTGGCTGCGTTAAAGAACGTGCTTCTACGACATAAAGATTGCTTCGCGTGGAACTATTCCGAGATGCCAGGATTGGATCCGGAGATTGCTGTGCATAGATTAGCAATATCCCCAGATATCAAGCCAGTCAAGCAGGCGCCAAGGAGGATGCGACTCGAGCTTGAAATGAGCATCAACGCCGAAGTCAAGAAGTTGATTGATTCTGGATTTATCCAAGAAGTCCAATATCCCGACTGGATTGCCAATATCGTCCCTGTATGAAGAATGGGACGGTACGCATATGCGTGGATTTCAGGGATCTCAATAAAGCCTGTCCAAAGGATGATTTCCCAGTACCGGTAACCGAGCTAAGGATAGATAACACGTCAACACACGAGGTTTTCTCCTTCATGGATGGATCGTCAGGATACAATCAGATAAAGATGCATCCCGAAGACCAGAAGCATACCGCTTTCCGCACCCCCTTTGGGTATATTTTGCTACAAGGTTATGCCCTTTGGTCTAAAGAACGCTGGCGCCACCTATCAAAGGGCCATGACAAAGATCTTCGACGACCTCATACATGACATCGTCGAGTGCTATATCGATGATCTCGTAGTAAAGAGCATGTCATACGGAGAACATTTAAAGCATCTGGAGACTGTATTTCAACACCTTTGGCAATATAATTTGAAAATGAATCCCCTCAAATGCGCGTTTGGAGTCTCCTCGGGCAAATTCCTAGGATTCATCGTTCGACACCGAGGTATTGAAATAGATCCGTCAAAGATTAAGGCGATCATGGAAATGCCTCCGCCAAGAACCCTCAAGCAGTTGCGGTCTCTCCAAGGGAAGCTCGCATGCATCCGGCGGTTTATCGCTAATCTTTCGGGCAAATGCCGTCCTTACGGCCACCTGATGAAAAAGGGAACTCCATTCGTTTGGGATCACAAATGTCAAGGTGCACTAGACGAGATCAAGCAGTACTTGCAAAACCCTCCAGTGTTGGCTGCTCCAGTGAGGGGAAAGCCCCTCATTCTTTATACAACCGCCCTTGAAGGTTCTTTAGGCGCATTATGGGCACAAGAGAACGATCAGGGGAAAGAAAGAGCACTTTACTACTTAAGTCGAGTGCTGCTGGGGGCAGAAAGCAACTACTCTCCCATTGAAAAGCACTGCTTGGCATTGATCTTCGCAATAACAAAGCTTAGACATTACGCATTGGCACATGAAGTCCGTCTTATTTCGAAGGTGGACCCTCTCAAATATTTGATGTCGAAAGCCATACTGACGGGACGACTTGCTAAGTGGGCCCTGCTCTTGATGGAGTTCTCGATAACGTATCAACCTCTCAAGGCAGTGAAAGGCCAGGCCATTGCCGACTTCCTCGCCGAGCACCCGATACCGGCCAATACTCCTCTGAACTGTGATTTGCCGGACGAGCATGCATTTGATGCGATTAGCGACGGAAGCACCCAATGGGAACTCTATTTCGATGGAGCGTCCTCCATAAAGAAACAGAAACAAGGTATCCCAATGATCAAATCAGGGATAGGCCTCATCTTTGCAACTCCACAAGGAGGGATAATGCGCTTCGCCTTCTCCTTAACAGAGCCGAGGACAAACAATGAAGCCGAATACGAAGCTCTGATAGCAGGCCTCGAGATCGCCATCGACATGGGAATTGAAGACCTCCTCATATACGGGGATTCTCAGCTGGTCGTCAGTCAAGTAAATGGTGACTACCAAACGTGCAAGCCGGAATTGGTGAAGTACGGCGAAAGGGTGCAACAACTATTGACCCAAATTCCCTCCTATACTTTGGAGAACATACCGCGCGCGGAAAACAGCAAAGCAGACGCGTTGGCTAAACTTGCTAAAGAACTGGCTGACGAGAACCTCGATGACGTCAGAATCGTGGTACAAAGCCGTCGAGTCCTCGCCCCGGCAGAAATATCTCTGGAATCATGCGAAGAAAAGGGAACGACTGAGCAGACGACCCTACAAATAAAAGACCATGAGAAGGCCGAAGACTGGAGGGAAGTCTTCATAGACTACTTTAAGTCCCACCGAATGCCCGAAGAAGCGTCCTTAAGACATCAGCTCATGAAACGAGCTTTATCTTTCGCTTTTGTCAACGACATTCTATACAAGAGATCATTTGATTCTCTATGGCTGAGATGCTTAGGACCTGACGAGGCAGAAAGAGTCATTCAGGAAGTTCATGATGGACTTTGCGGTTCTCACCAAGCAGGCCCAAAGATGAAGTTAAAAATTAAACGGATGGGTTATTACTGGCCCACGATGATCCAGGACTGCCTCGAGTATGCGAAGCAATGCCACTCATGCCAGATCCATGGAGACTTCATCCACCAACATCCGAATCCACTGCACCCGACGCTGGCTAGTTGGCCATTCGAAATGTGGGGGACTGACATAGTCGGCCCCATTGAGCCAGCATCATCCCGGGGACACCGCTTTATCCTGGCGACAACTGATTACTTCTCCAAATGGGCAGAAGCAGTACCACTGAAGGAAGTGAAGACTGAGAATATCCTCCATTTCTTCAAGACGCACGTCATCTATCGGTTCGGAACTCCACGGCGGATTATCTCCGATAACGGGCCGGCCTACCGAAGCCATAAGATTAGCCGCTTCGCACAGCAGCACAATATAGACTGGAGATATTCTTCAGTTTACAATCCACGAGCTAACGGTCTGGCCGAGGCCTTCAATAAGACCTTGACGAAGATCATAAAAAAGACCGTCTCCAGGAATAAGAGAGACTGGCACGAAAAGCTGCAAGAAGCCCTTTGGGCTTATCGAACCACATTCAAGACGGCCACGAACACAACGCCGTACGTGTTGGTATTTGGGACGGAAGCAGTGCTCCCCCTCGAGATAGAGTTACCCTCTCTACGAATAGCAGTCCACCACGAGCTGACGAACGAAGAAAATGCTCACCTTCGGCTTGAGGAGCTTGATGCCCTCGATGAAACCCGGCTCATAGCGCAACAACATCTGGAAGCCTACAAAGCAAAGATGACGCGCTCGTACGAAAGATTGACCAGGCCGAGAACATTCCGCCAAGGCGAACTCGTACTAGTGGTCAAAAGACCTATGATCCCCAATCGTGCCAAGCGAGGAAAATTTGAGCCAAACTATGAAGGCCCGTACATCATAGACAAGGTCTACCAGGGTGGAGCCTATCTACTCGTGGACATGCACGGTGAAAGGCCTTTCAGGCCAATAAACGGCCGCTTCTTAAAGAAGTACTACGCTTAATAAGCTGCAGCCTGGGTTAATGATAGATGACGACGACTATGTCCGCTCGCTATCTTCCTAGGCTCAGACTTTACAAGTAGCAGCCGGCCTTCCCGTATCGACGGACCGAAACGTCCTTAAACTAACAGCGGACCGAAACGTCCTTAAACTAACAGCGGACCGAAACGTCCTTAAACTGACGGCGGACCGAAACGTCCTTAAACTATCGACGGACCGAAACGTCCCTAAAACTACCACCGCAACGTCCTTAGGCTGACGAGATGAATAAATAAAAAAAAAAGGGAAGAAGAAGATAAAAAAATATGATATAAAAAAAAAACGGTATGTCCATAAGCAAAATGGGCACGGATGAAAACCCGAAAGGGCTCCGTGAGTAAAAACAGCAGGGATGCCGGCAAGTGTTCGTGAAAACCCGAAAGGGCGCGACCTTGTAAAAAAAGGGGGGGTAAAAATAAAAAATAAAAAAAAACGGTATGTCTATAAGCAAAATGGGCACGGATGAAAACCCGAAAGGGCTCCGTGAGTAAAAACAGCAGGACTACCGGCGAGTGTTTGTGAAAACCCGAAAGGGCGCAACCTCGTTAAAGGACACTTACAGAGTCCTCTCGACCTTGTAAGGAGAAACCACCTGCGTGAGATCCTTACGACTCACAAAGAAGCAGCACACTTAGGGATCCTCACGATTCCTGAGGAGAAAATACACTTACGAGATCCTCACGACTCGTAAGGAGAATTCTCTTATGGGACCCTCACGGCTCATGAGATTTGAAAGTCTTAAGTTACAGAAACCTGAACCTGTTCTTAAGCAAATCCTCCACAACCTCCGATATTGCCCTACAAGAGGCTCAATACTGACCCTTGTATACAATCCACGGGCGCGAATAAACATTTCCCCAGCAAAGTCCAACCCTTGTAGGTCCCCTCAACCCATAAGGAGAAAACCCTCTTGTAGGATCCTTACGACTTACAGAGGAACATACACTTAGGAATCCTCACGATCCCTAAGGAGAAAATACACCTGCAAGATCCTCACGACTTGTAGGGAGAAATACCTTTGTGAGACCCTTACGGCTCATGAAGTCAAAAGCCTTAGTCGACAGGACCTTAACCCTGTTTGCTAAGCCACCTTTGTTCAACATCGACAGAGGCAAATGATGATTCGCTCCTGGCAATATCCCAGTTGCAGCGATCCTGACGCCTAAACCGGTATCAAATTCCAAGTCCTGTTATGGCAAATGATGATTCGCTCCTGGCAATATTCCAGTTGTAGCGATGCTGATGCTGAGATTGGCACCAGATTCCAAATTCCACACTCGCAAAAAAAAATATAGCGAGCCATACGTGCATACGAAATAGTCGAAATGATGGGGCAACTTGCAATAAAAATCAGCAAGTAAAAAAAAATGTATGCATGAAAAATAGCCGAAACGATTGGGCAACTCGCAATAAAAAGCAGCGAGTAAAAATAAAAAAATAGCCGAAATGATTGGGCACCGCGAAAATAGCCGAAATGATAGGGCAATCGTGACCTTCGCGATATAAAAGCTGAAATGATAGAGCATCGCGGAAAAAGAAATAAAATAAAAGTGAAATCCTCGCCTTACAGGTGATGTTACATCTATCCCTGTATACAATCCAGGGGCGCAAACAAAGAAGGAGTCGTACTCCTCCCCCAGGCTTCATCATGAGAGGAAGCCAAATCTCGACGGTTCCCAAATAACCTGGAGATCATCTCGACGCAGCAGACACAACATCAAGCGAAATGGAACAGCGGCAACCCCCAGTTCCATGGATCGGTGATATACGTATCACCAAGAGTCAAACCTCCATTCCGTGAAATGCGGATACAATCGATAAAATTCCTGGTTACGTGGAACGCGGATAATGTCACTCTTTGACCCCATGGAAAACGTCCGTTTTCCAGAGCGGATCCTGGTCCTCGCAGAGCATGGCAGTGAACCCGTGCGAAGCATCCAGAGCGGAGCCTAGTCCTCGCCTAACGCCGCAGTGAGCCCGTGTGAAACATCTAGTGCAAAATTCCTGGTTACGTGAAACGCGGATAATGTCACTCTTTGACCCCGTGGAAAACGTCCAGAGCGGATCCTGGTCCTCACAGAGCATGGCAGTGAACCCGTGCGAATCATCCAGAGCGGAGCCTAGTCCTCGCCTAACGCGGCAGTGAACCCGTGTGAAGCATCTAGTGCAAAATTCCTGGTTACGTGGAACGCGGATAATGTCACTCTTTGACCCCGTGGAAAACGTCCAGAGCGGATCCTGGTCCTCGCAGAGCATGGCAGTGAACCCGTGCGAAGCATCCAGAGCGGAGCCTAGTCCTCGCCTAACGCGGCAGTGAACCCGTGTGAAGCATCTAGTGCAAAATTCCTGGTTACGTGGAACGCGGATAATGTCACTCTTTGACCCCGTGGAAAACGTCCAGAGCGGATCCTGGTCCTCGCAGAGCATGGCAGTGAACCCGTGCGAAGCATCCAGAGCGGAGCCTAGTCCTCGCCTAACGCGGCAGTGAACCCGTGTGAAGCATCTAGTGCAAAATTCCTGGTTACGTGGAACGCGGATAATGTCACTCTTTGACCCCGTGGAAAACGTCCAGAGCGGATCCTGGTCCTCGCAGAGCATGGCAGTGAACCCGTGCGAAGCATCCAGAGCGGAGCCTAGTCCTCGCCTAACGCGGCAGTGAACCCGTGTGAAGCATCTAGTGCAAAAATTCCTGGTCACGTGGAACGCGGATAATGTCACTCTTTGACCCCGTGGAAAACGTCCAGAGCGGATCCTGGTCCTCGCAGAGCATGGCAGTGAACCCGTGCGAAGCATCCAGAGCGGAGCCTAGTCCTCGCCTAACGCGGCAGTGAACCCGTGTGAAGCATCTAGTGCAAAATTCCTGGTTACGTGGAACGCGGATGATGTCACTCTTTGACCCCGTGGAAAACGTCCAGAGCGGAGCCTGGTCCTCGCCAAGCACGGCAGTGAACCCGTGTAAAGCATCCAGAGCAAATACCGGACTGTGGAGTCCTTAAAATCCACGGACTATGACGTCCTTAACCTCGACCGTGATGTCTTAAAACTAACGATCAACCACCCCGATTCCCTACAGACTTTGCCTTGGTGTAAGGGTACATCTCTTCACTCCTTTGATGCCCGGCGTTGTAATTCCTCAACGTCTTCAAAGAGGTGACGGGTCCCTGCAACCAAACACCGGACTGTGGAGTCCCTAAATCCACGGACTATGAGGTCCTTAACCTTGACCGTGATGTCTTAAAACTAACAGCGGACTGTGGAGTCCCTAAATCCACGGACTATGAGGTCCTTAACCTTGACCGTGATGTCTTAAAACTAACATCGGACTGTGGAGTCCCTAAATCCACGGACTATGAGGTCCTTAACCTTGACCGCGACGTCTTTAAACTACGATACCTTGAGAAACTCCCGACTCCGTAAAACACGGACAAGGGTGACCGCATCCAACACTTGCAGGCCCTCACAACCTGTAAGGAAGAAAAACTCTCTTGTGAGATCCTTACGACTCTCAAGGGAAAACCCGCTTAAGAATCCTCACGATTTTTAAGAAGAACTTACACCTATGGGATCCTCTCGACCTATAGGGAGAAAAACTCTTTATGAGACTCTCGTGGCTCATAAAATGCAAAAGTCTTAGGAAGCAGATCTTAACCCTGAATCCTAAGCCATCGCTGTCCTGCAAGGAGATCGAGATAGAATATCCGCAGCATACATTCAATAGAAAGGGGACACACCATTGAAGAGAAGAATATGTCTTCATTTTTAAACCTCCCTTCGACAACAATACTCGATCTAAAGCCAGCACAAACCACCCGATACGGGAGATAACGTGGCAAGTTTCTGATCTGTATCCTATCAGGCGCGCATTTGCAACTGTACGAATGTTTAAAAGGAAATGTTGTCCGAGGCACTGATGTGCATGCAACGTAACGATGGTTCTCGTAATTAAAGAAAAACAGACAGCTCATTTACGCAAGCAAGACACACGTACGACTACCTGACAAGCATGAAAATTCAACAGAAAGCATGCAAACCACCAATGATTAAAGGAGTACATTGATTCAAACATACTACATTAGTGGGAAAAGATTACCAAACAAGGGATCAGAAATACAAGGGTTAACAAAGCAAAACACAAAATTCTCCAACTCCCTTTCCGCCTTCTCCAGCACGTCAAAACGGCGGTTTTCGCGAGGAGTCGCTCCCCACCGGTTGGAGCCGTGCTCATCAGCGAAAGCAGACATGACGGCCCGACGAGCTCTTATCTGACTCAGTAAATGAACTGAGTGATCCTTCAGAGCTTGAGTGATTAGACAAGCCTCATGAAAGCACTCAAGCTTGTCCTCCGCCGCGTCAAGGATCGCCGAAGTCATCTCCGCCGGATGAGGGGGTATATCGGCAAGCACAGACAGGAGGATCATCCGGAGCCAAATGGAGCCCATGGGAAGAGGAGAACCCCGACGGGTCAGTAGCTCGTACATCACCGTGTCACATTGAGCGTCGGTGAGAAGGGGATCTGCCAGCCGCGCAACGAAGCGAGGAATTATCTCCTCAAGGGGCACCTCCCATGGTTGCCGACGAACATGGGGACGATCGCAAGCCATAGAGATCGATCGGGTTCTCAAAGATGACCACCTTAAGGTATGAATGGGTTTCTCTGTGAAGAAAAGAAGTAAGGCATAGGGTTCAGGTTATAAAGGGGAGCATTTAATGCCATGCACAAAAAATATTGTGCATGGTGGGACTATTCTCAAAGCCCGAAAAGAAGGGGAGAGCGTTGGAAATGAAATCCAACAACGCATTGGAATTAGGTTAGGGAATTGAAACGTCCCCATCAAATAGATTCCCGCATACGCAACACATGAGCACTAGCCTTTGATTGGCAAATGAGGCGGCACTGCACAGACACAACAGAGAACTAAGCTTTGAGAACGAGAATCAAATTCTTAAAAGAAAGGTTTGAAAGGAAGGACATGAAAAAGTGAAGGCGCTTCTGAAAGGACGTTTCTTCTACCTTACTCCCCAAAGCAGATCCAGCGGTCAAAAAAGTGACAGTGTTGCACTCACGTGCTGACACGTGAGAACAACGCTGTGGGGGCATTTGTTTCCTGATTTAAAATCAGGAAAGCTTATGGAAAAAGCTTCAGAAGAGGGTCACGTGCTTACACGTGACCAGCAGTCACGTGTTGGCACGTGACACCCAAAAGTACCGGCAAAGCAAGTGCAGTTTCCCAACTACATCAAAGAGAGGGGCTTCAGTAAGAGTCACGTGCTCCCATGTGACCCGGGTCACATGGCGACACGTGACATTTAAATGCAAGCGTCAAAAGGCACACCGGTTCCCTGATCAAGTCAAGGAAAAGGCTTCAGAAGAGGTCACGTGCTTCCACGTGACCAGGGGCACGTGTTGCCACGTGACGTTCAAGACAGCAGACTCGTTCTCCAGTTGAACCAAGGAAAGAGAGAGTTCAAACAAGGGTCACGTGCTCACACGTGACCAGGGGTCACGTGGCAGCACGTGACGTTTAAGCAGCAATAAGAAGACAGAGCGCAAAAGAGAGGAAAAGGCTCATTCCAAAGGGGGTCACGTGCCCACACGTGACCATGAGTCACGTGGTCACACGTGACCGGCTTTCAAAGCCCATTGTGTTAACAGAATTAAATTCTGAAAGAAATTCAAATCTTTCCAAAGGAAAGCAACTATCTGGAACCAATCAAATTAAAGATTCAGAGGTGATGAAATATCATCTATCTATGGGAAAATCTCGGGTTTGGAAAGATTTCCCCTTTAAATCTAACCAAAATAACAAGGGAGAATCTCTGGCTTTAAAATCCAATGGTGAATAAAATTCACCTAATAATCCAAAGGCCCAAAATGGATGCTGAATGCAAATCAAATCTCAATGAAGATTCGTCAAAAACTGATTGATTCGGCTGCTTCTCCTATAAATAGGAGCCAAGAGACACAGAGAAAGATATACATGCGCAGAGAAAAAAAAAAGAAAAAAGAAGAAGAGCTTTGATGCTTTGAAAAGACTCGGATCTTCTGCAAAAAACCCTAGGTAAGAAATGGGAGGCCTTTTGAAAGAAAGAGAATTTAATTCTCCACAGAGTTTAACTCTAATAATGTAAAAACAGAAGAACATATTTCTTCTCTCTTTGATGGAGGACCTGCAAAGTGCACATCTCCCCTTAAGGTTGAGAATTTAATTCTCAATGGGTTGAGATCCTGCCATGCAGATCCAAAACATGGAGAAGGAATACAAGCACGAGAATTTAATTCTCACAGAACTATAGGAATTTAATTCCTTTAAAATAAAAGGTAGGGCTTGACCCTATATCATGGGAATTTAATTCCTTCAGAACAAAAAAAAGAAACAGGGTTTAACCCTAATTAAGAACCTAGTTCTGTTGAAACAGCGGGAATTTAATTCCCTTAATCATAATTTAACAGAGGATGGAAGTTTAAACTCCTTAAAAACTTTTATTAGGGTTTAACCCTATTCAGCCCTTCACGTATATGAGGAATTTAATTCCTACAGAAAATTCAGAGTTAAACTCTATTCCAGAAAACAAAGTCTTCGGAAGGAAGTAGGAATTTAATCCCTCTGAAATTTACAGTTCGAGGAATTTAATTCCTGAAAAAAGACTAACAAAGTCTCTAAACAAAATACATAGAGGCAGGGTCACGTGTCATCACGTGACCCCCCAAGAGATCTACAGAAAGTCCCTTTGAGGCAGCACCCAACGTGATCCACGTGACCCTTGGCAGAAGCTCTAATACATAGACATTTGAATGCCCGTCACGTGATGGCACGTGATGCTCTGAAAGAGGCGATAATCTCAGCAGAATAAATGAAGAGAGGGCGCTCTCACGTGCTGCCACGTGACCCCTCTTGCTTTAGCGTTTAACGCTAAATTAAAACTCTCGAACCCAGTGTTAAAACACTGATGGGCCTTAGTGTTCAACACTAAATAAAAAGCTCTATTTGCAGTGTTCAACACTGATCTGTTTTAGTGTTTAACACTAATTTGAAAAGCCTTGTTGCTGGTGTTTAACACCAATTATCTCTTAGTGTTAAACACTAACTTGTCAACCCCATTCCCAGTGTTCAACACTGACTGCTCTGTAGTGTTTAACACTATGCTTTGGCCCAATTGGCCTAAACGGATAGAGGCAAAGCCTCTCCTGATTGGACTTAGCCCAAGATGGCCATAAGTCCTCAATTGGTGATTAACTGGTCCAATGGACTCATAACATAATTAATTCGTCTTGACCCCAAATTGGGCCAAGGACTATTTAATCCACTCCGGTTCTAGGGTACATCTCGTCACTCCTTTGATACTTGGCATTGTAATCCCTCAATGTCTTCAAAGAGGTAACGGGTCCCGACGACCACACATTGATATGGACTGTGGGGTCCTTAAACTCATGTCTAATGCAAATTCCTGGTTACGTGGAACGCGGATAATGTCACTCTTTGACCCCGTGGAAAACGTCCAGAGCGGAGCCTGGTCCTCGCCAAGCACGGCAGTGAACCCGTGTGAAGCATCCAGAGCACAATGGACTGTGGGGTCCTTAAACCCATGGACTACGACGTCCTTAACCTTGACCGAGATGTCTTAAAACTAACAGTGGACTGTGGGGTCCTTAAACCCATGGACTACGACGTCCTTAACCTTGACCGAGATGTCTTAAAACTAACAATGGACTGTGGGGTCCTTAAACCCATGGACTACGACGTCCTTAACGGACCGCAATGTCCTTAAACTACCCATGGACCGCAATGTCCTTAAACTACCCATGGACCGCAACGTCCTTAAACTACCTATGGACCGTAATGCCCTTAAACTAGAACAATAGAGCCCCGCATGCTCTTTTGTCGGATCTAAACGGTCCCGTTTAAGTTGATCTTAGCCTCAAAGATGGCTAACGTATCCTTAAACCTTCAAACAGAGTGGACTATAAATCCCCCCAATTAACTCTGGCTCGAGGGTACATCCCTGAACTCCTCTGACATCCGTCGTTGTAATCCTTCAACGTTGTCAGAGAGGTGACGGGTCCCGACGGCCATACATTCATGGACCACTATGTCCCTAAACTGGAACATTAGAGTCCAAACGCTCTTTTGTCGGATCTAAACGATCCCGTTAAGTTGATCTTAGTCACAAAGTTAGACTAACGTATCCTTAACAAACGTTTGAGTTGATCTTAGCCTCAAGTATGGCTGACGTATCCTCAAACCAAACCCCCCCAAACCCAAATCTAAGATAATACGGATTTGGACTAGTCCACGCCCTACGGGCGACGACATAACTCAGTCTCCGTAAACAATCCACGGGCAACAAAATACAAAACAGACATCCACGACACGAAGTGACCATCTGGAGAAGGAGAAAGTTGTTACCGCAATGCGGTAGCGTAATTAACTGCAGGGGCTTGCGCCTGCAGGGAAGAGCGTCCCCACAATCAAAAACCCCTCAAACGAGGGGGAATCTGACGAAGTCTGCTACATCGGACGCATCCGTCTAAACCTTCGATACGTGGTGCCATAAATCAACTTGGCATCTTCGAAGAGGTGGACGGATAGCACCAATTAGCATCTGCCCCGAATCTCAGGCAAGACGCGGTGTCGCGCCGTCTTTCGGAGGGGAACAAGGTCACTCGCGCCACCACAGGATTGTTCTTTGGGACCATGCTCCCACCGACAAACTTCACCGCTCCAGCGCTGACAACGGAAGCTCTCAAGAAGTCGGTCTTTGATCGTCTTACCCCTGCCGCGGCTCCTCTCAACGAGTCGCCCAACGTCAACGCCTCGGTCTTCTCTAGATTGGGCCAGAAATCCTACGAACCCATCATGGGACCTACAATCTCAGAGAAGGCTGCTTCTAAGAAGGTGACTGCTCCTGCCCCCGAAATCGTCAAGGCGGCTTCTCCGGCCAAAAGGTCGGTCTTTACAAGATTGACGGCTCCCGCTCCTGCTGCCCATAGGACGTCGGTCTTTAACAGGCTAACACCAACAGCGACCCCCCACCCTGACAGGGGGCAAGACGAAACCATTCTTACCGCTGACCCTACACCGTCCGCTCGACACGCTCGACGTCGCCATTGGCGCCGAGTAAGGAAGGCTGGGGGCAACTCCCCCTCCGGGTTGACTCCATCGGCCCCGATGGCAGAGGTTAATGCTGCTGTTCCAACTGGGAACAGCTTTGAAATGCTAAATAAGGTGCGAAGGAATTCTCCTACGGCAGTGCTGAAGAGGTCTCCTCCCTCATTAAAAAAGGTTGTGGAAATAAAATCAGAACAGCCCCGATCTCCTCAACGGCTGTCTTCCAAAATCTATAAGGTTTGGCGGCAGGCCCGGGACTCGATCATCGATCCAAACTTCTCCCGCCAGCACAAGAAGCCGAAAATCCAATCGGAAGCGGGTCACCAGGCTAAACCCCAAAAGGCTGTCTGGACGCCCACCTCAACGGCCCCCTCAACCTCTATGGCTCATAAAAGGAGGAGGCCAGAGAAGACCCCCCAGCATGCAACGACGGCTAAAAGCACTGAGCCCAGACGCCCTAAGTCTGGGGGCATGGTGGTCCACACTGTTTACATGGCCTCTGGAAAAGAGGAAAGCCGCACTTCTACGGGCCACCGACCGCTAACCCGATCCGTGACGAAGGCTCAAGAGCAGCAACAAAAGCTTCAAGAAATGATGAATGCTATGGCCGCACTTACCGGGCCAAAAGAAAACCCAGAAACGTCCTCAGACGCACGCCGAGAGGAAGAAACCGACGCTAAATTCCTTCGCCGGACACTGGAGAAAAAGGACAAAGAGGCTGCTGAACAAGCGGCCAACATACAACGTATGGGCCTTCTCTTCCAAGATATGATAGGAATGATGATCCAGCAGGACTTACCCGCCGAGGATCCCCCAATCGTTCTTGAAGACGACCGAGGAGAAACGTCAAATCCACCACCAGCCCTCTCAACGGCCAAGGAGGAGGCAATCTCTAAGGCTGACTTGGCTGACTACATAGCCCAGCAAATCCGGGTTCATCACGCGAATGAGGCAGCTGGTCAAATCGTGAAAACAGGGCGGCCGTATCCGAGCTGGTACGACCAAATCAAATACCCGCAAGGCTACACGATACCAAAATTCCACGTGTATAAGGGGACCGGCAATCCCCATCAACATGTCGCCCAGTTCCGGGCCCTCTGCGGTAACACCGGCGGTGATGATAAACTGTTGCTCCGGCAGTTCGTGGGCAGCTTATCAGAAACAGCGTTCGAATGGTATTCGGAACTCCCGAACGATTCTATCAAAACGTTCGCTGAAATGGAGTTGTTGTTCACTCAGCGATTTGCAAGTGCCAGCGAACGCACTCCAATAACTGCACTTATTAACGCCAGGGTTAAACCAGGCGAAACCTGGGTCCAGTATGCTATACGCTGGCGGAACTTGTGGTCGAGGTGTGAACAACGCATTGAAGAGGCACCCGCAGTGGGCATGTTCGTGGGAACCCTAGACCCCCACGCAACTATCTCCCAGTTTATGATGCTCTTTAAGCCAACCACATTCCAGGCTTTGATCGACAAGTTGACTCAGATGGACCAGATGGGTCATAGACCACCTCTCCCGAAGTCGGAACCTCGGAATGACAAGGGTAAAGGAAGAGCAACCTTTGTTGCGAATGCCCAACAGCAACCTAACGCCCCGAAACCGGCAGATCAACTGGAGGAAAGGCGTCGGTATTATAATGAGAAGATGAAGCGTCCCTACTCCTTCCCACGGGACAAGACGAAACGGCTATTCGAGCTGGCAATACGCAACAGGCTTATAAACCTGCCAAATCCAAGGCGACCGCCGCAACCCACCGAAGTGAATAACCCTAACTATTGCCCTTACCATCAAACGGTAGGCCATCCGATTGAAGATTGCTTCGTCTTCAAAGGATGGATTGAAGACCAGTACCTCCAGGGGAAGTTTGTACTGTCCGAAATGTGGAAGGTGAACCCCCCACAGCCGCATGCTCCTAGGAAAGCGGATACACCGGGGGCAACATGTTCTTTTATTGAAGAGGCTCCATGGGAGGTCGTGCTATCAACTAAAACCAGAAGAATGCTGAGAGACCTTCATGCGTGCCCTGCGATCGAATGGAAGGACCCTCTTGAACCTCAAATTATCGAAAGGATGCTAAGGCACCGCCCGACTACAAAGACTCACGATAAGAGCCCAGATACTCACGCCCAATCGTCAAAATCTTCGAAGAAAAAGAAGAAGAAATCCAAGAAGTCCGTGAAGCCTGGAAAAGAACACACGAACTTGCTGAAGCAAATCGACGCGTTGGAAGAATACAATCAAAAGGCGCGAACTCCTGTCACACTCCAAGAGTTCCTCAACCATATCTTTCAAGAGGAAGATGATGAAGAAAGCTCGTCGGATGAATCCGAAGGATATGTGGCGAGTTGTAACGTGATCTCCCACTCGTTTACCGATGATGGGAAAACTCCTGGCACTAAAAAGCTGGAGGCAGAGCCCGTACCAGAACGTGCATGGCCAACAGATGAAATGATCGACGCTTTTCTAGACGAGATTCGTCTAAAATGTAAAGCGGACCAGGAGCGTGAGATGGCCACATCAGAAGGAGCCAAGTGCGGGCAACTGAACGAAAGAGTTGAACTAACCCTGCCAGAGCGAAAGGCATCCGAAGTAGACAAGAAGATATTCAAGACGAGGAAAAGGTTTGCCAAAGCCATGTCAATGGGAATGAAGCTACCACCCTCGGAAGGAAACACACACGATGGGGTGGAGAGGCACCCTGACTATTGCGCATATCACCGGAAAATCTCACATCCCACGGAGGAGTGCGACGCCTTTAAGATATAGTGGCAAGGATATGTTGCTCGTCGGCAACATGTTAAGCGCATGAAACGCAAGATCCGTCGGGAGCGAAGAAGTACTGTCGATGGGCACAACAGAACGACTGGCAACTGTTACATGGTTAACGCCAGGGGGTCACAAGTTCTTACCTTTGGGAGCGACTCTGATGAAGAAATGGCTCTGGGCCCTCTCTTTAAAGAATCCGTTTTGGGGAAAGAAGAAGAATCGGAGGCCTGCGAGAACATTCAGCTGCGCAATCGTACACTCCCAGAAAAGAATCTCGGGCCCGGGAATAGAAGGGATAAGGGAAAGGAAAAGGTCACTGAAGATATCACTCTAGATGACCAAGTCATGAGGGAGCTGGCTGCCAAAGACCCTCCCAGAAAGAGTAAGGTGGACTATAACATCCTCGCGCACCTAAGGAAACTACCTTCTCAGCTTAGCATTCTTGATGCCCTCCTATTATCAAAAGAAGCGCGAGACTCACTAATTAAGGCGTTACAAGAACCTGAGCAATTCCAAGCCTTCCTCGCCACTGAAAAGATGAAGGATGAACTTGAGGAAGTGCATACAGCCGACATCACTTTCGGTGATGAAGACCTCCTTCTCGGGACATGCGGCCATAACCGTCCCCTGTATGTCTCCGGATACTGCCATGATATCAAGATAGGCAAGATCCTGGTGGATAATGGATCCTCCGTCAACCTCCTTAATGTCCGGGTGTTGAAGGAAATCTGCATGAGCGTGCAACACCTCGCTCGTGACAAAATCACTATCTCCGGTTTCGATTCACAATCGTCACGGACTCTCGGATCTGTGATATTAACATTACGCTTTGGACTTCTCGTCATAGACATCAAATTCCATGTCATTGACGCCAAGACCTGCTACAACGCCTTACTCGGCCGTCCCTGGCTACACGAGTACAACATCATCCCTTCTACACAACATCAGTGTATGAAGTACTTTAAGGACGGTTTCGAGTATACCGTAACAGGCGAGCTGAACCCATTTTCCGTGAAAGAAGTCCGCAAATACGAAGATGCGAAATTCTTTTTGCTAGATTTCGAGGATACAGAGAGGTGTCGCAATCCGGAGAACAAAACCGCCGCCACCATCCCGATTTTCGGGAGCGATACCGAAGACGAGGAAGAGATAGTTTATGCAGGGCCATCTCAACGCAACAACCTGGGGACGCCCGCCCCCGTGTTGGTCTTCGGAAGAGATTCAGAAGATGAAGTTAATGCTGTGTTCTCCAATCGGTTGTCAATACAAGCACCCCCTGGCGATGACCATAGTTTGCAAATCACCATGGTACCGCGAGAACACTACAAGGATCTCGACGCGCTTCAGGCTCACGATGTACAGGACCTGCAAACATTTTACGTCCCTCCCAGGCGAAGGGGCGAGAAGGTGATCCTATTCTACCGATCCTCAGAGTCGAAAATAGAAAAAGAGATCTGGCATGGCACGGATGCTACACTTGACAGGCTCCAACCCATCCGTCTGCCCAGATACTATACAAATGGATTAAAGAAGCTATTGAAGCGCCAAGGAGTACCCTTAGAACAGACCGTTCGGCAGGCGCGGTTCTACAACAGGATTTGGGATGTCCCCGGGACTCAACGTAAATTGCCCAACGGGAAGATGGAGACACTCGGGCTTGGATACGCAAGAGCCGGAAAACGGGAACGAGCCCATAGTAGCTACGCCATATATACCTTTGATGAAGAGGAGGACGCCCTGTCAGGAGACGCCAACCACCCATCAAAACTAGACCCCGCAATTAAAGCGCCGAGTCCGTCGTTTGAAGAGCGAGTGGGCAAGCCTACCAGGAAAATGGGTCAGGAAGCTCGGGAAGACCACAACCGCGAAATAGCCATCTACAAGAAGGCCAGAACGCAACGTCTATCTCAGCGTGCTGCAAAAGACAAAGACGCTTATCCTCGTCAATCCGTTGTACGAAAGGCCCGACGCAGAGACGGAAATAAATCAAGAAGCGGCTCGGATTTGTCCCTCATGAAGAAGATGAGTCGAGCGTACTCCTTCCCCCGAGACAAGACGGAGAAGTTACTCAAGCTCGCTATAAAACATCAAATGATCGCGCTTCCAGAGTCTAGACATCCTGAGCAAGCTAGCAAGGCTTCTCATCCGAGTTATTGCTCTTATCACCGAGCCATAGGACATCC
The DNA here is from genome assembly GCA_030015575.1 of Agapanthus africanus. NCBI lineage: Eukaryota > Viridiplantae > Streptophyta > Magnoliopsida > Asparagales > Amaryllidaceae > Agapanthus > Agapanthus africanus. The sequence continues at coordinate 885,394,325 of JASDDO010000024.1, read as the reverse complement.
TACCGAAGACTGCTTCACCTTCAAGAACTGGGTCGAGGACCAGTACCGACGGGGCAGATTCGCTTTATCCGACGGCTGGAATGTGACGCCACCGCAAAAGCATGAGCCCAAGGCCGCAAGAGCAGAACCGGGTCCACCTCAGTCCAGGGAGCGGGTTCGCACCTGTTATACGATTACGATATTAAGAGAAGAGCTCGAGAACGTAGATGACCTCCCCCCGGTGCTTTGAGAACAACGATGATGAGGTGATCTCAGAATTTCCGCCCGCTCCGAAAGAACTGGAAGATGGTATACATACTACTGCAGATAACCTCAAGAAGATTGAGTTGGGATCGGCAGACGACCCGCGACCGACATTTGTCAGCGAGCTGTTATCCGAAGAAAAGGTGGCTGCGTTGAAGAACATGCTTCTACGGCATAAAGATTGCTTCACGTGGAACTACTCCGAGATGCCAGGATTGGACCCGAAGATTGCTGTGCATAGATTAGCAATATCCCCAGATATCAAGCCAGTCAAGCAGGCGCCAAGGAGGATGCGACTCGAGCTTGAAATGAGCATCAACGCCGAAGTCAAGAAGTTGATCGATTCTGGATTTATCCAAGAAGTCCAATACCCCGACTGGATCGCCAATATCGTCCCGGTAATGAAGAAGAATGGGACGATACGCATATGCGTGGATTTCAGGGATCTCAATAAAGCCTGTCCAAAGGACGATTTCCCGGTGCCGGTAACCGAGCTAATGATAGATAACACGTCCACTCACGAGGTTTTCTCCTTTATGGACGGTTCATCAGGATACAATCAGATAAAAATGCATCCCGAAGACCTGAAGCACACCGCTTTTCGGACCCCTTTGGGTATATTTTGCTACAGGGTTATGCCCTTTGGTCTTAAGAACGCTGGCGCTACCTATCAAAGGGCCATGACAAAGATCTTCGACGATCTCATACATGACATCGTCGAGTGCTATGTCGATGACCTTGTAGTGAAGAGCATGTCGTACGAAGAGCATTTAAAACATCTGGAGATTGTATTTCGACGCCTTCGGCAATATAATTTGAAAATGAATCCCCTCAAATGCGTGTTTGGAGTCTCCTCGGGCAAATTTCTGGGATTCATCGTTCGGCACCGAGGTATTGAAATAGATCCGTCAAAGATTAAGGCAATCATGGAAATGCCTCCGCCAAGAACCCTCAAGCAGTTGCGGTCTCTCCAAGGGAAGCTCGCATACGTCCGGCGGTTTATCGCTAATCTTTCGGGCAAATGCCGTCCTTACAGCCACCTGATGAAAAAGGGAACTCCGTTCGTTTAGGATCACAAATGTCAAGGTGCACTAGATGAGATCAAGCAGTACCTTCAGAACCCTCCAGTGTTGGCTGCTCCAGTGAAGGGAAAGCCTCTCATTCTTTACACGGCCGCCCTCGAAGGTTCTTTGGGCGCATTATGGGCACAAGAGAACGATCAGGGGAAAGAAAGAGCACTTTACTACTTAAGTCGAGTGCTGCTGGGGGCAGAAAGCAACTATTCCCCCGTTGAAAAGCACTGCCTGGCGTTGATCTTCGCAATAACAAAGCTTATACATTACGCATTAGCACATGAAGTCCGTCTTATTTTGAAGGTGGACCCTCTCAAATATCTGATGTCGAAAGCCATATTGACGGGACGACTTGCTAAGTGGGCCCTGCTCTTGATGGAGTTCTCGATAACATATCAACCTCTCAAGGCAGTGAAAGGCCAGGCCATTACCGACTTCCTCGCCGAGCACCCGATACCGGCCGATTCTCCTCTGAACTGTGATTTGCCGGACGAGCATGCATTTGATGCGATTAGCGGCGGAAACGCCCGATGGGAACTCTATTTCGATGGAGCATCCTCCATAAAGAAACAGAAACAAGGTGTCCCAATGGTCAAATCAGGGATAGGCCTCATCTTTGCAACCCCACAAGGAGGGATAATGCGCTTCGCCTTCTCCTTAACAAAACCGAGGACAAACAATGAAGCCGAATACGAAGCTCTGATAGCAGGCCTCGAAATCGCCATCGACATGGGAATTGAAGACCTCCTTATATACGGGGATTCCCAGCTAGTCGTTAGTCAAGTAAATGGTGACTACCAAACGTGCAAGCCGGAGTTGGTGAAGTACGGCGAAAGGGTGCAACAACTATTGACACAAATTCCCTCCTATACTTTGGAGAACATACCGCGCGCGGAAAACAGCAAAGCAGACGCGTTGGCTAAACTTGCTAAAGAACTGGCCGACGAGAACCTCGATGACGTCAGAATCGTGGTACAAAGCCGCCGAGTACTCGCCCCGGCAGAAATATCTCCGGAATCATGCGGAGAAAAGGGAACGACTGAGCAGACGACCCTACAAATAAAAGACCATGAGAAGGCCGAAGACTGGAGGGAAGTCTTCATAGACTACTTTAAGTCCCACCGAATGCCCGAAGAAGCGTCCTCAAGACATCAGCTCATGAAACGAGCTTTATCTTTCACTTTTTTCAACGATATTCTATACAAGAGATCGTTTGATTCTCTATGGCTGAGATGCTTAGGACCTGGCGAAGCAGAAAGAGTCATTCAAGAAGTTCACGACGGACTTTGCGGTTCTCACCAAGCAGGCCCAAAGATGAAGTTAAAAATTAAACGGATGGGTTATTACTGGCCCACGATGATCCAGGACTGCCTCGAGTATGCGAAGCAATGCCACTCATGCCAGGTTCATGGAAACTTCATCCACCAACATCCGAATCCACTGCACCCAACGCTGGCTAGTTGGCCATTCGAAATGTGGGGGACTGACATAGTCGGCCCCATTGAGCCAGCATCATCCCGGGGACACCGTTTTATTCTGACGACAACTGATTACTTCTCCAAATGGGCAGAAGCAGTACCACTGAGGGAAGTGAAGACGGAGAATATCCTCCATTTCTTCAAGACGCACGTCATCTATCGGTTCGGAACTCCGCGGCGGATTATCTCCGATAACGGGCCGGCCTACCGAAGCCATAAGATTAGCCGCTTCGCACAGCAGCATAATATAGACTGGAGATATTCTTCGGTTTACAATCCACGAGCTAACGGTCTGGCCGAGGCCTTCAATAAGACCTTGACGAAGATCATAAAAAAGACCGTTTCCAGGAATAAGAGAGACTGGCACGAAAGGCTGCAAGAAGCCCTTTGGGCTTATCGAACTACATTCAAGACGGCCACGAACACAACGCCGTACGCGTTGGTATTTAGGACGGAAGCAGTGCTCCCCCTCGAGATAGAGTTACCCTCTCTACGAGTAGCAGTCCACCACGAGCTGACGAACGAAGAAAATGCTCACCTTCGGCTTGAGGAGCTTGATGCCCTCGATGAAACCCGGCTCATAGCGCAACAATATCTAGAGGCCTACAAAGCAAAAATGACGCGCTCATACGAAAGATTGACCAGGCCGAGGACATTCCGCCAAGGCGAACTCGTACTAGTAGTCAAAAGACCTATGATCCCTAATCGCGCCAAGCGAGGAAAATTTGAGCCAAACTATGAAGGCCCGTACATCATAGACAAGGTCTACCAGGGTGGAGCCTATCTACTCATGGACATGCACGGTGAAAGGCCTTTCAGGCCAATAAACGGCCGCTTCTTGAAGAAATACTACGCTTAATAAGCCGCAGCCTGGGTCAATGATAGATGACGACGACTATGTCCGCTCACTATCTTCCTAGGCTCAGACTTTACAAGCAGCAGCCGGCCTTCCCATAACGACGGACCGAAACGTCCTTAAACTAACGGCGGACCGAAACGTCCTTAAACTATCGACGGACCGAAACGTCCTTAAACTAACGACGGACCGAAACGTCCCTAAAACTACTACCGCAGCATCTTTAGGCTGACGAGATAAATAAAAAAAAAGAAAGAAAAAAAAAAGAAAGAAAAAAAAATATATATATATATATATATGAAAAAGAATAAAAAAAAACGGTATGTCCATAAGCAAAATGGGCACGGATGAAAACCCGAAAGGGCTCCGTGAGTAAAAACAGCAGGGCTGCCAGCAAGTGTTCGTGAAAACCCGAAAGGGCGCGACCTTGTAAAAAAAAAGTGAATAAGAAAAAAAACGGTATGTCCATAAGCAAAATGGGCACGGATGAAAACCCGAAAGGGCTCCGTGAGTAAAAACAGCAGGACTACCGGCGAGTGTTTGTGAAAACCCGAAAGGGCGCAACCTCGTTAAAAGACACTTGTAGGGTCCTCTCGACCTTGTAAGGAGAAACCACCGGCGTGAGATCCTTACGACTCACAAAGGAGCAACACACTTAGGGATCCTCACGATTCCTAAGGAGAAAATACACTTGCGAGATCCTTACGACTCGTAAGGAGAATTCTCTTGTGGGACCCTCACGGCTCATGAGATTTGAAAGTCTTAAGTTACAGAAACCTAAACCTGTTCTTAAGCAAATCCTCCACAACCTTCGATATTGCCCTACAAGAGGCTCAATACTGACCCTTGTATACAATCCACGGGCGCGAATAAACATTTCCCCAGCAAAGTCCAACCCTTGTGGGTCCTCTCGACCCATAAGGTGAAAACCCTCTTGTAGGATCCTTACGACTTACAGAGGAACATACACTTAGGAATCCTCACGATCCCTAAGGAGAAAATACACATGCAAGATCCTCACGACTTGTAGGGAGAAATACCTTTGTGAGACCCTTACGGCTCATGAAGTCAAAAGCCTTAGTCGACAGGACCTTAACCCTGTTTGCTAAGCCACCTTTGTTCAACATCGACAGAGGCAAATGATTATTCGCTCCTGGCAATATTCCAGTTGCAGCGATGCTGATGCCTAAACCGGTATCAAATCCCAAGTTCTTTCATGGCAAATGATGATTCGCTCCTGGCAACATCCCAGTTGCAGCGATGCTGATGCCGAAATCGGTGTCCAAAATCCGAGCTTACGGCGAAAAAGCTAGCAAGCCACACATGCCTACAAAATAGCCGAAATGGTGGGGCAACTTGCAATAAAAAGCGGCAAGTAAAAATGTATGCATGAAAAACAGCCGAAATGATGGGGCAACTCGCAATAAAAAGCAGCGAGTAGAAAATAAATAAATAGCCGAAATGATTGGGCACCGCGAAAAATAGCCGAAATGATGAGGCAATCGCGACCTTCGCGATATAAAAGCTGAAATGATAGAGCATCGCGGAAAAAGAGATAAAATAAAAATAAAATGTATGCCTTACAGGTGATGTTCCATCACACCCTGTATACAATCCAATGGCATAAACAAAAAGGGAACGCACCTCCCTCCCCCAGGTTTCACCAAAGAAAGAAGCTAAAGCTCGACGGGCCACAAGCGACCCAGAGATCAGCCCAACATTCGTCTCGTAACAGCAGACACAACATCAAGCGAAATGGAACAGCGGCAACCCCCGGTTCCATGGCTCGGCGATATACATATCGCCAACAGTCAAACCTCCATTCCGTGAAATGCGGATACAATCGATAAAATTCCTGGTCACGTGGAACGCGGATAATGTCACTCTTTGACCCCGTGGAAAACGTCCAGAGCGGATCCTGGTCCTCGCAGAGCATGGCAGTGAACCCGTGCAAAGCATCCAGAGCGGAGCCTAGTCCTCGCCTAACGCGGCAGTGAACCCGTGTGAAGCATCTAGTGCAAAATTCGTGGTCACGTGGAACGCTGATAATGTCACTCTTTGACCCCGTGGAAAACGTCCAGAGCGGATCCTGGTCCTCGCAGAGCATGGCAGTGAACCCGTGCGAAGCATCCAGAGCGGAGCCTAGTCCTCGCCTAACGCGGCAGTGAACCCGTGTGAAGCATCTAGTGCAAAATTCCTGGTTACGTGGAACGCGGATAATGTCACTCTTTGACCCCGTGGAAAACGTCCAGAGCGGATCCTGGTCCTCGCAGAGCATGGCAGTGAACCCGTGCAAAGCATCCAGAGCGGAGCCTAGTCCTCGCCTAACGCGGCAGTGAACCCGTGTGAAGCATCTAGTGCAAAATTCCTGGTCACGTGGAACGCGGATAATGTCACTCTTTGACCCCGTGGAAAACGTCCAGAGCGGATCCTGGTCCTCGCAGAGTATGGCAGTAAACCCGTGCGAAGCATCCAGAGCGGAGCCTAGTCCTCGCCGAGCACGGCAGTGAACCCGTGTGAAGCATCTAGTGCAAAATTCCTGGTTACGTGGAACGCGGATAATGTCACTCTTTGACCCCGTGGAAAACGTCCAGAGCGGAGCCTGGTCCTCGCCAAGCACGGCAGTGAACCCGTGTGAAGCATCCAGAGCAAATACCGGACTGTGGAGTCCTTAAAATCCACGGACTATGACGTCCTTAACCTTGACCGTGATGTCTTAAAACTAACGATCAGCCACCCCGATTCCCTACAGACTTTGCCTTGGTTTAAGGGTACATCTCTTCACTCCTTTGATGCCCGGCGTTGTAATTCCTCAACGTCTTCAAAGAGGTGACGGGTCCCTGCAACCAAACACCGGACTGTGGAGTCCCTAAATCCATGGACTATGAGGTCCTTAACCTTGACCGGGATGTCTTAAAACTAACATCGGACTGTGGAGTCCCTAAATCCACGGACTATGAGGTCCTTAACCTTGACCGTGATGTCTTAAAACTAACAGCGGACTGTGGAGTCCTTAAATCCACGGACTATGAGGTCCTTAACCTTGACCGTGACGTCTTTAAACTACGATACCTGGAGAAACCCCTGACTCCGTAAAACACGGACAAGGGTGACCACATCCAGCATTTACAAGTCCTCACGACCTGTAAGGAAGAAAAATCTCTCTTGTGAGATCCTTACGACTCTCAAGGGAAAACCCGCTTAAGAATCCTCATGATTCTTAAGGAGAACTTACACCTATGGGATCCTCTCGACTTGTAGGGAGAAAAACTCTTTATAAGACCCTCGTGGCTCATAAAATGCAGAAGTCTTAGGAAGCAGATCTCAATCCTGAATCCTAAGCCATCGCTGCCCTGCAAAGAGATCAAGATAAATGGTCCGCAGAACACATTCAATAGAAAGGGGACACGCCATTGAAAAAAAAAATGTGTCTTCATTTATAAACCTCCCTTCGACAACAATACTCAATCTAAGGCCAGTGCAAGCCACCCGATATGGGAGATAACAAGGAAAGTTTCTGATCTGTATCCTATCAGGCGCGCATTTGCAGCTATGCGAATGCTTAAAAGGAAATGTTACCCGAGGCACTGATGCGCATGCAACGTATCGATGGTGCTCGCAATTAAAGAAAATTCCCGTGAAAAAAAAAACATGCTGCTCGTTTACGCAAGCAAGACATACGTACGACTATCTGACAAACATGGAAATTCAACAGAAAGCATGCAAACCGCCAATGATAAAAGGAGTACATTGATTCAAACATACTACACTACTGGGAAAAGATCACCAAACAAGGGATCATAAATGCAAGGGTTAACAAAGCAAAACACAAAATTCTCTAGCTCCCTCTCTGCTCTCTCCAGCACGTCAAAACGACGGTTTTCGCGAGGAGTCGCTTCCCATCGGTTGGAGCCGTGCTCATCAGCGAAAGCAGACATGACGGCCCTACGGGCTCTTATCTGACTCAGTATATGAACTGAGTAATCCTTCAGAGCCTGAGTGATTAGACAAGCCTCGTGAAAGCACTCAAGCTTGTCCTCCGCCGCGTCAAGGATCGTCGAAGTCATCTCCACCGGATGAGGGGGGATATCGGCAAGCACAGACAGGAGGATCATCCGGAGCCAAATGGAGCCCATGGGAAGAGGAGAGCCCCGACGAGTCAATAGCTCGTGCATCACCGTGTCACATTGAGCGTCGGTGAGAAGGGGATCCGCCAGCCGCGCAGCGAAGCGAGGGATTATCTCCTCAAGGGGCACCTCCCATGGTTGCCGACGAGCATGGGGACGATTGCAAGCCATGGCGATTGATCGGGTTCTCAAAGATGACCACCTTAAGGTATGAATGGGTTTCCCAGTGAAGAAAGGAAGTAAGGCATGGGTTCAGGTTATAAAGGGGAGCATTTAATGCTATGCACAAAAAATGTTGTGCATGGTGGGACTATTCTCAAAACCCGGAAAGAAGGGGAGAGCGTTGGAAATGAAATCCAACGACGCATTGGAATCAGGTTAGGGAAATGAAACGTCCCCGTCAAGCAGATCCCTGCATGCGCAACACGTGAGCACTGGCTTTTGATTGGAAAATAAGGCGGCACTACACAGACACAACAGAGAACTAAGCTCTGAGAACGAGAATCAAATTCTTAAAAGAAAGGTTTGAAAGGAAGGACATGAAAAAGTGAAAGCGCTTCTGAAAGGACAATTCATCTACCCTACTCCCAAAACAGATCCAACGGTCACAAAAGGTGACAGCGTTGCACTCACGTGCGGACACGTGAGAACAACGCTGTGGGGGCATTTGTTTCCTGATTTAAAATCAGAAAAGCTTATAAAAAAAAAGCTTCAGAAGAAGGTCACATGCTTACACGTGACCAGCGGTCACGTGTTGGCACGTGACACCTAAAAGCATCATCAAGGCAAGTTCAGTTTCCTGACTACATCGAAGAAAAGGGCTTCAGAAAGGGTCACGTGCTCCCACGTGACCAGGGTCACGTGTTGGCACGTGACATTTTAAAGCGGATTCAAAGGCACATCGGTTCCCTGATCAAATCAAAGAAAAAGCTTCAAAAGAGGTCACGTGCTCCCACGTGACCAGGGGTCACGTGTTGGCACGTGACGCTCAAAACATCAGAATTGTTCTCCAGTTAAATCAAGGAAAAAGACTCCAGACGAGGGTCACGTGCTCACACGTGACCAGGGGTCACGTGGTGGCACGTGACAGCTAAGCAGCAGAAAAAGGCAGAGCGCAAAAGAAGGAGGGAGGCTCGTTCCAAGGGGGTCACGTGCCCACACGTGACCATGGGTCACGTGCCCACACGTGACCAGCTTTCAAAGCCCATTTTGTCAACAGAATTAAATTCTGAAAGAGATTCAAATCTTTCCAAAGGAAAGCGATTATCTGGAACCAATTGAATTAAAGATTTAAAGATGATTAAATATCATCTATCTATGGGAAAATCTTGGGTTTGGAAAGATTTCCCCTTTAAATCTAACCGAAATAACAAAGGAGAATCCCTGGATTTGAAATCCAATGGTGAATAAAATTCACCTAATAATCCAAAGGTCAAAAACGAATGATGGATGCAAATCAAATCTCTCAATGAAGATTCGTCAAAAACTAATTGATTCGGCTGCTTCTCCTATAAATAGGAGCCAAGAGATACAAAAAAAGGGACAGACATACGCAGAGAAAAAAAAAAGGAGAAAAGAAAGAGAGCTTCGATACTTGGAGAACTTGGATCTTCTGCAAAAACCCTAGGTAAGAAAGGGAAAAGCTCCTTGAAAGAAGAAGAGAATTTAATTCTCAACAGAGTTTAACTCTGATACATAAAAACAGAAGAATATATTTCTTCTCTCTTTGATAGAGGATCTGCAAAGTGCACATCTCCCCTTAAGGTTGAGAATTTAATTCTCAATGGGTTGAGATCCTGCCATGCAGATCCGAAACATAGAGAGGGAATGCAAGCATGAGAATTTGATTCTCACAGAACTATAGGAATTTAATTCCTTTAAAATAAAATTAGGGCTTGACCCTGTATCATGGGAATTTAATTCCTTCAGAATAAAAAGAAACAGGGTTTAACCCTAATTAAGAACTTAGTTCTGTTGAAACAACGGGAATTTAATTCCCTTAATCATCATTTAACAGGGAATGGGAATTCAATTCCTTAAAAACTTTTATTAGGGTTTAACCCTATTCAGCCCTTCACATATATGAGGAATGTAATTCCTATAGAAAATTCAGAGTTAAACTCTATTCCAGAATATAAGTCTTCGAAAGGAAGTAGGAATTTAATTCCTCTGAAATTTACAGCTCGAGGAATTTAATTCCTGAAAAAAAGATTAACAAAGCCTCTAAATAAAATACATAGAGGCAGGGTCACGTGCCATCACGTGACCCCCCCCAAGAGATCTACAGAAAGCCCCTTAAGGCAGCACCCCACGTGACCCACGTGACCCTCGGCAGAACCTTTAATACATAGGCACTTGAATGCCCATCACGTGATGGCACGTGACGCTCTGAAAGATGCGATAATCTCAGAATAAATGAAGGGAGGGCGCTCTCACGTGCTGCCACGTGACCCCTCTTGTCTTAGTGTTTAACACTAAATTGAAACTCTCGAACCCAGTGTTAAAATACTGTTGGGCCTTAGTGTTCAACACTAATTAAAAAGCTTTATCTGCAGTGTTCAACACTGATTACCTTAGTGTTTAACACTAATCTGAGATCTTCATTTGCAGTGTTCAACACTGATCTGTTTTAGTGTTTAACACTAATTTGAAAAGCCTTGTAGCTGGTGTTTAACACCAATCATCTCTTAGTGTTAAACACTAACCTGTCAACCTCATTCCCAGTGTTCGACACTGACTGCTCTGTAGTGTTTAGCACTAGGCTTTGGCCCAATTGGCTTAAATGGATGGAGGCAAAGCCTCTCCTGATTGGACTTAGCCCAAGATGGCCATAAGTCCTCAATTTGTGATTAACTGGGCCAATGGACTCATAACATAATTAATCCGTCTTGATCCCAAATTGGGCCAAGGACTATTTAATCCACTCCGGTTCTAGGGTACATCTCTTCACTCCTTTGATACTTGGCATTGTAATCCCTCAATGTCTTCAAAGAGGTGACGGGTCCCGACGACCACACATTGATACGGACTGCGGGGTCCTTAAACCCGTGTTTAATGCAAAATTCCTGGTTACGTGGAACGCGGATAATGTCACTCTTTGACCCCGTGGAAAACGTCCAGAGCGGAGCCTGGTCCTCGCAGAGCACGGCAGTGAACCCGTGTGAAGCATCCAGAGCACATACCGGACTGTGGGGTCCTTAAACCCATGGACTACGACGTCCTTAACCTTGACCGAGATGTCTTAAAACTAACAGTGGACCGCAATGTCCTTAAACTACCCACGGACCGCAATGTCCTTAAACTACCCATGGACCGCAATGTCCTTAAACTAGAACAATAGAGCCCCGCATGCTCTTTTGTTGGATCTAAACGGTCCCGTTTAAGTTGATCTTAGCCTCAAAGATGGCTAACGTATCCTTAAACCTTCAAACAGAGTGGACTATAAATCCCCCCAATTAACTCTGGCTCAAGGGTACATCTCTGAACTCCTCTGACATCCGTCGTTGTAATTCTTCAACGTCGTCAGAGAGGTGACGGGTCCTGACGGCCTTACATACGTTGGACCTCTAGGTCCTTAAACTGGAACAATGGAGTCCAAACACTCCTTCATCGGATCTAAACGATCCCGTTAAGTTGAGCTTAGTCGCAAAGTTAGACTAACGCATCCTTAACAAACGTTTGAGTTGATCTTAGCCTCAAGTACGGCTGACGTATCCTCAAACCAAACCCCCAAACCCAAATCTAAGATAATACGGATTTGGACTAGTCCACACCCTACGGGCGACGACATAACTCAGTCTCCGTAAACAATCCACGGGCAACAAAACACAAAACAAACACCCACGGCACGAAGTGACCAGCTGGAGAAGGAGAAAGTTGTTACCGCAATGCGGTAGCGTAATTAACTGCAGGGGCTTGCGCCTGCAGGGAAGAGCGTCCCCACAATCAAAAAACCCCTCAAGCGAGGGGGAATCTGACGAAGTCTGCTACATCGGGCGCATCCGTTTAAACCTTCGATACATGGTGCCATAAATCAACTTGGCATCCTCGGAGAGGTGAACGGATAGCACCAATTAGCATCTGCCCCGAATCTCAGTGCCAAGACACCGCAGTCTTGCGCGCCGTCTTTCGGAGGGGAACACCGGTATTGGGGGTTGATGTTGCGCTATACTCGATTGGCTATAACTGGAAGTCCTTAGCCAGGGCTGCTGTTGAGATTTACTGATAAGAGTTATCAGTAGTCTCTCGAACCGTTATAGGCTAGACATCGGCATGACTTATCACGTTACTGGGGTCTGACGATTCCACCCCTAGATATGATATGCGACATATCAGACGAAGAGACCGGACTGTACGGTAAGTGTTACTGATAGGCTTCATGGAGAGTATAGACAAGCTTGCTTATTGATCTTCTAATCGCTCAATACCTAGGTAGCCGTTACGTCTAGCTAGTACCACTGACGGCTTGTGAGTGACTGATGTGATCATCACCTACTGCTGGCGTATTGACGAGTCTTTAGAGTCCCACACAGAAGTTTCCTGGTTCAAGCGAAACGAAGTAGGGCACATATGTGATATGTGCGGGGGCCTGATTAAATACGAGTATGTGATATCGTATTCTAATCTGACAGTTATCTGATATCGGTCAGGTTATATGTGATATAACCGGATTTTCGAATCAAGTGTTGATTTGATAATGTGATATACAGATAAATAATATTGGTCGGTTATATGTGATATAACCGGATTATTAGATCAAATGTTTATTTAATAATTTGATATATATTTTATTTGATATAATTATATCTTAACTAATATTATTAGCTCACTAATTATTTTGTTATATATATGTATTAATATATGTGATATATATATATATATATATATATATATATATATATATATATTGAAGCATGGCATGAATTTCTATTTTTGGAAAATAGAAAAAAAAAAAGGTGGATAATGAGAAGGAATGGTGAGGCATGGACTTTATTGTTTGTTTATTACTCTTGACTCACTATTCAAGCATGATTGCAATTTTATGTTGCAATTTACTCCATGCTTGAATGAATGAGAGTCAAAGGGGTAGCCATACTCACTTCATTCTTTACTTGTGTTATTTTTCTTGAGTTGCTCTCTAGCTTGCTCCCATCTTCTTCTTCCTCTTCTTCATGCCTCAAAACTCCAACACCTCACATGTGTTGTGAACCATGGAGTTTTGAACCAATTAGCGAGTAAACCAACACCCCTGTTTCACCATCCTACACTTGATTGGTAATCAAGTGTAGTGTGTTGCCTTCACTAAAGATAGTTTAGTGAAGAGGTAGTTTGAGCTAGAAGGACTTCGGGTGGATCGTCTTCGGCGCGAAGATCACGAAGGAGGCTCGTTCAAACTCGAAGAGGAGCCTAGTGGAGTTGCGTGGACTACAACCTGGAGCTTTAGAAGAGAAGGACACGGTCATCAAAGGTTGTATGCTCTTTCCTTCTCTTTAGTTTTATGATATCATCATATGAAAACCTAATATTCTAGTTAAGATCTTGGTTAGTCTAGCTTAGCATCCGAATTTTTTTAAATTTGGCATGGTTGATGCTACTAAAACCTCATGGTGGTGCTAGTGTAGACTTTCAGAGACAAGTAAACTTTACCTCCCTTGCGATCGCGCATAATTTCCATACCGAAATTTTTCTTGGCCGCTCTCAAATCTTTGGTTTGGAACTTTCCTTTCAACTATTCTTTAAGATTTTGAATATCAATCATATACCTTACTGCTATCAACATATTATCAATATAAAACAACAAGTATATGAAAGAACTATCGGCGAGATTTTTTCACTAAACACAATTGTCGTCCTTGCTTCTTGTAATCCAAATATCTCTCATGAAGGAATCAAATTTCTTGTACCAACGTCCAGGTGACTGCTTCAAACCATAATGGGACTTCTCTAACAAACAAATATGGTCTTTGTCACGACCCGAACAGTACGGAACATGACCGGCACTTAAATTAAGAACGTCTCGAGGCGTACATAATCTAAGTAAGCCAAAACCCAGAAAATCAAAACCTAAGAAGAGTAGAGCGAAGGAAAAACCAAAGTAAAGCAAGTAGTTTTAATCAACATAGGCCGAAGTATGTATTTTAAAATCTCAAGTATTTTCTGAAAATTTCGGCAGAGTCTCCTTTGTAAATACTGGCCCCCAAACGGGATACAACATGAATAGTATACGAAATCAATAAAAAGGCATCCCCAAGCGGGAGCTAGCTCTTCGTCAATCGATGGTCACAACTACACAAGCAATATAATATACAATACCAAGGGCAAGGATCAAAACTTAAAAGAAACTCAAAGCAACATAAAAACCATAATAATACAACGCGCGACTCTAAAGTCGAAAGAATAACAAACTGGTCTTCTAACTCTTTCAAATATACAATCTGGTTGATGGAGTTTCTAGATACAACTGAAATAATAATAAACGATGGTGGTCCTGATACAAATAACCCACATACCAAAGCAATCACCCGGAAAGAATAGTATGCCAGCAAAGCCACAAAGAACCTGTACGGCAAGACCTGGAAGCAACTGTGGCACAACGAGGGTGAGTTGCCAACTCATGAGTAGAAAACATCTATAAGTAGAAATCGCATGCATAACGCTATCCTAGGTCATATCAGGTAATATCCTCAATAAAATCCTGGTCCAGCTATGTATAGTGTAATACTACATACTCGTGTCAGTGGCTCAGATAGCAACATATCAGATATATAATGTATGAATGCATTACGAATTTAAACAGAATATATCATGAGTGAGACAACTGTTTTCTTTAATCAATGAGATTTCTATATATATATATCAATCACGTATCATCAATGAACGCAATAGAGAAATCAGTGTCAAGTATCGACACAAAACATAAGTCTCGGTATCTCAAAATCAAATCATCAATATCTCAAATCTCAAATCTCAAATCTCAATTTTCAATATCTCAGGCATCCGTATCATCTGCGGGATCGGCCCTCGGGCTCCGGCAGAACGGATCAGCCCATAACATCAATCTCATGGCCACGAACGGCATCCTCCGGATATCCGCCGCGCCAGGTAAAATCACCGGTATGTAGTCTTTCTCTGCCGGGCTCATCGTCTACTACTCGAACTTCTTGCCCCGGGGTACCATACCGGGTCCACCATGTACCCGTAGACGGTTCATCCAACTCCTCGAATCGGGTCTCGAAAACTATCTCAGAACCGAAAAAACATCATGGTGGACACTACTCATCATATCAAGGAAAAACCGCATTTTTCTCTTTAAAATACATCATCAGTTATAAAACTTTCACATACGGTTTTCCAAATCTAGAAAAACTCAAGACGGATCCGAAAACATCAAATCACCATGTCAATGAAAGTGAAAACCGACATAATGTCCATAATACTGTATAACCAATGAATATATGAATGCATCTAATATCATGCAATGAATGCAATAGTTTAACTAGCATATGAAACCTATAACGTATTGCGATATCAATTATCAAGCTATGTCAATGAAATAGTATTTTCTAAAGTGTACGTGACATGGCAATTACCGATGAAAATGTGTGTGAGCCGGCAAGCGAGTGTACGTGGAGCATACGCGTCATCGGTAATGGTGCTGGTGTCCTAACAGCATGGTTTCATAATTACTACGTACACAATAACATGCAATGAGGCGATAACAATATAATAAGGAAAATGAATAGTAAATATAACAATAATATGCGGAACATGAATAATAACGTAACAACAAGGAATCTACCTTACTATACATGTGATATGCTGTTTTTACGTTTGAAATAGTATGAATCGTGGTGTTTGAAAAATAAGGACTACAGCGTTTTTTTTAAAAAAAGTACGTCTTTTGAAATATCCGTAGTATCTCTCGACATGTTTTTAAAATCCTCACGATTCGTTAGTTTTGGAAATAGGTATGGCTCGGGTCCAGTCTGACATCTACTAAGTAAACTACAGGTCTAACTAACAACCAATCGAAAGGGGTACGGAAACCACCTACACCTGAGTCGTTATATATATATATATATATATATATATATATATATATATATATATCCGTCTATATAATAGTCGGTGATCCCGCCTCAATAGTATCCCATATGATACACCATCTGATATGACATCCTCAAATCAGGTGTGCAGATCTATCATCAATATATAACTCGTACGGTAAATCCATCGTACGGCATCCCAAACTGGGTACGGGTCAATATCATATTTATCTTATTATTTATCTGGTATCCACATCATCACATATCGTGGGTAGGGGGTACTGATCTAAGTCTAGTACACTACTAATATCATCAACATATATATAAATGCGTGTGTATGAAACACATCGCCTACCGATCCGCTATCATCACATTTCGCATCTCATAATACGATCCAAATCATATCACCGATCTCGTGGCCTAAAGTTCAAACTCATCGACTCATCTCCAAATATCATACAATATCATCAACATTCATACATGTGTATATGAATGTATATATGCATAGTCCCATACCCATGCGTATATACATATATACACATTCCCATATACGCACAAGAAGAAGATATATGCAAGTGTATATGTGTGCGTGTATGCAAATCCTTACTCTAGGGTTTCGTGACTAAGAAATCCGCTAAAATCCTTTCTTCAATTCTCGCTAACCCTAAACCCATAAGCTCCTAAGGCTTTTCTTATTCGGTATTCATATCTCCTATTAATATATAAAAGTATATCGTTACCACGTCACTTCATTCCTCATAATTTTGCGGGGGTGCTATACGTCATCCACCCGACTTCTTCCCGTAGATATAAATCTACTCACCTGATCTTCGCTCGCCGGTACCGACGTCGCCACGCGCTTGCTTGTCGTCTCAAAGTCTACATGGAAGTACCTATATATCATAACGCACCGTATCGCATTAAAATCCGACTCATGACCAAAACGACACACGAATCCCACATAGATCAAAACCTATGGTTGCTTTCACAAATCAACCCAAAAACCCTCGACGTCGGCGTATAAACGATGATTGATCGAGAAAAACACCCAACGTACCAATCATGGTTTCAAAACTCACTAACTGTATAAGAAATATGGATTAATTCGTCAAATCCATAAAATTAAACCAATCGTTTTATTTTCCAAAAACCTAGTTAGCACAAATTCCCATTTCGGTTCAAAACTTGATGTTTTAACCAATCTACAAATTTTAACGATTCAAATGGCCAAAATGCTCATTAAATAACATAATCAGGTCATACAAATCACTTCATAAATTAATCTCATCAATTTGTATAAATTACAATTTCCTAGTTTGCAAAAATACCGATTTTAACTCTTTTTAAAGTAAAATTCATAATTTTACAATTAAGCTTGGTTTTGCATATACTAAAGTATTAAACCATAATGTATAATGTTAATAATGCCATGAAACCCTAATTAGAATTTTATCTCACCAAAATATATATATTTTTAAAACCTAGTTTGCAATTTATATACTTATTACAAATTTAAATTAACAAAAATGCGAACTAGCAACTAAATTTGATTTAGCATGCCCACTACATGTTAACTATATCACACAACCACAATCTCACAACACAAAACCCCAATTTGAATTCAAACCCCTCTCTTGAATTTTAAATCATGCAATTAGAATCAATTAAAAACCTAATTAAACACTTAATTAAGCTAACATAAAGAAATTAACAACAAATTAAGCAAAAAGGTTAGAATTATACCTCATGATCAAGAGATCAAATATGGAAATCAAGGCCTCTAAAATGCCAACTTGTTACCTAGATCCATGCTAGATAGGAAAAAGAGAAATGGGTAGGGATTGGATTTGGATTTTTGGATTTTTTGATGGATTTTGAGGCAATTTTGAAGAATTTTTTGAAGAGAAATGAGAGGAGAAAATGGGAGGGGGCTGCTGCTGTGTGATGGAGGATGGCTCGGCCAATAATGGGGAGAGGGGAGAGAGAATGAGGTGAGGAAAGTATTGGGTCAACCCCAAAAGTCAAAGCCCATACACATTAAACTATTTTCTTTCATTTCTTTTGTTTTGTTTTCTTTTCTTTTGGCAAAACAAGTGGGGGAAAAGAAGGGGCTGCTTGGGGCTGCTGATTTGGAGAGGGGAGAGAGGGTGTGGGTGAGTGTGGGTGAGGGAAAAATGATAAATGTTATACCCCAATATCTATTTACACTATTTTCACTATTTATGCTTTTTTCTTCGATATTTTCTAAAACCGTTTGATAGCTTCATTTCATTTCAAAAACAACATGTTAAAATTTTGTTTAATGTGTTATGATGCACAAAAATTTTTTCAACCCATTCCAATTTATAATTTTCCCTAATTAAATGTATTAGTGACGGCTTAAAATAATATTAAAATAATTAATTTCGGAAAATTTTTCAGAAAATTAGAAATTTTACCAGTGGCTCAATAAACACCAAATACTAGCAATTATATAGCTAGAATATGTATATTTAATTTTATAATAAAGATAATTATATTTTGACTTTTTACGGAAAACCCCCTTATTTTACCGATTTTCCGAAATTTCACCGAAACGATTTTCAAAACGTTACAGTCTTCCTTACCTTGAATTTCAAAACTATCGGGCTGTTGCATGTAGATCTTCTCTACCAAATCACCGTGCAAGAAAGCGGTCTTAATATCGAGCTGCTCGAGCTCAAAATCTTGCATAGCTACAAAATCAAGCAAGACACGAATAGAGGTGTGTTTTACAACCGGAGAAAATACTTCATTGAAGTCCACTCTCTGAACCTACAAATAGCTTTTAGCTACCAACTGTGCCTTATATCGAGTATCTACAACCTCTCGATCTCCTTCCTTGTTTTTGAAAACCCACTTGCAATCAACTATTTTCTTTCCTCTTTCGGGCTTAACAAGCTTCCGTGTTTGGTTCTTGTGAAGAGTCTCAATCTCTTCATTCATAACGACTAGCCAACGAGCTGACTCATCGGAATCGATAGTTTCTTGATAACTCATAAGTTTTCTACTATCATCAGAAGAGACAGCACATACTCCACCAGATCATCGTAGCCATATCTCTGTGGCGGCCTAACGCCCCTTCGTTTTCGGTCATGAGCGAATAGATACTGCTCATCTTAGGACTGTTCTTTATCAGACAATGGTGAAGGAGAGATCTTCTGCGAATCCGGGATTTCACCGACTTCAAATTCAACGCTCAGCTCATCCTTCCCTGTATCATCTTGAATTAGAGATTCCGCGTTCTTCGGCCTCAACATAGCAGACTCGTCAAAAGTGACATCTCTGCTAATCATAAACTTTGGCGATTTAAGATCTGAACACCACAGCCTATAACCTTTGACCCCGATGGCATAACCAAGAAAAATGCATTTCTTCGTTCGAAGATCTAACTTGCCTTCATGGCAATGTGTATATGCAGGAAAACCAAACACTCTAAGTTTAGAATAATCGGCATGCTTCCCAAACCATACCTGCTCCGGTTTTTTACTACCAAGCGACGTATGAGGTGATTTGTTCACCATGTAGCATGCCGTATTCACCTCTTCTGCCCAAAACTCCTTTTCGAGCCCTGCATACGATAACATGCACCGAGCTTTCTCCAAAAGAGTTCGATTCTTATGCTCCGCGACTCTGTTTTGTTG
Organism: Agapanthus africanus; assembly: GCA_030015575.1. NCBI lineage: Eukaryota > Viridiplantae > Streptophyta > Magnoliopsida > Asparagales > Amaryllidaceae > Agapanthus > Agapanthus africanus. The sequence goes on along the minus strand of JASDDO010000024.1, from coordinate 885,374,841 downwards.
TGGTGTGTGGACAACAGTTTGATGCTAAACAATACCTTCATTTTTACATAATTCATCGAAATCTCCACAACAAAATTTTAATCCGCTGTCCGTCCTTAATCTCTTAATCTGCATGTCTATCTGTTTCTCAATCTATATCTTTCATTACTTGAATGTAAGAAACACATCACTCGTGCTTCAAGAAGTAGACCCAAACTTTCCTTAAAAAATTGTCGATGAAAGTAAGCAGATATTCTGCACCACTTCCTTTGGAAGTAACTTGAGAGGGTCCCCAAAGATCCGAATGAATATAATCAAGAGTACATTTTGTGTTATGCACCGTCGAACTGAAACCAACTCGTTTCTGCTTTCTAAAAACGCAATGCTCATAAAACACCATCTTCGATGTACTTTGACCACAAAGTAGATCCTGCTTCGATAAATCGGCCATACCTCTCTCATTTATATGACCGAGCCTCTTATGTCATTATCTGATAACATCTGAATCTGATATAGATTTAGATGATGAAACTGTCGTCGATCTGGTAGTTGTCGAACCCTGCAACACATATAAAGACTTAATTTTCAAGAGCTTCATAATGACGAAAGCTCCTTTGGTCACTTTCAAAACTTCACCTTCAGCGGAGAAATTATAATTCTAAATGTTAAGTGTACCCAATGAGATGAGATTCTTCTTCAAATCAAGCGCATGCCTAATTTCCGCTAATGTTCTCACAACGCCGCCAAACATCTTGATTTGGATCGTCCCCTTCCAATTTCTTGACACGAACTATTGTTACCCATCAAATTCATTCCACCATTAACAGACTCATAGGTGGTGTACAAATCCCTATTAGGAAACATATGGTAGGAACAACCCGAATGCATAATCCATTCGTTCTTGGATCGATATATGTTGTCAAGATGCACAAGTAGATCTCCCTATTCTTCCGCAATACTAGTTTCAGCTGAAGACTCGTTCTTCTGATTGTCTTCATACTTCTGCTTGTTTTGCAATTTGAAACAATCGATTTTGAAGTGCCCATTCTCCTTATAATGTTGCAGCTCAAGTTCTTATTCTTGGATTTCGACCTTGACTTCTTCTTACTACCTTCCGGATCTCTCTTCTCCGTTCGCCCTCGAACAAATAGGCCTGAAGATTGACCATCGCCTTCGCTAGAAGTTAGCTCCTTGTCGATCTTCTCCTTATTCATTAAATTTTCTTTGACATCATTGATCAAGATAATATCTCGTCTAAAGACCATGGTGTTACGAAAGTGCTTATAAGAAGGTGGAAAAGAACATAACAATAAAAGTGCTTAATCTTCATCATCGATCTTAATATCGATCTTACCCAGATCTGTAATGACCGAATTAAACTCACCGATGTGAGATTTGATAAGAGAGCCTTCTGATATACAAAGTGTGAAAAGACGCTGCTTCAACAGGAGTCGATTTGTAAGAGACTTTTTCAAATATAACTTCTCTAATTTCATCCACAAACTAGTCGTCCTCTTTTCCATCAAAATCTCTTGTAAAACTTCATTTGTCAAATACAATTGGATAGCCATGAGAGCCTTTCCATCCAACTCTTCGCGTGCTTCCTCTGTCATAATGGAAGGCCTTGAATCCATTCTAAGAATCGCCTTTCTCAAATTATTCTGTGTCAATACGGCAATCATGCGAACTTGCTATAGACTAAAATTCATATTCCTATCAAACTTCTCAATATCGAATTTCATAATCGTTAGACATATAATATAGAATCAAAAGAAGACATTTTGAGTGCTTACAAACCCTAAAACTTTAAGATCGCAATCTAAGCAGATGGGAAAGAGGCCATAAGCATAGTTGCCCACCATAAACTAAGATCGTGAGATCGAACACTTAATGGTTCGAACAAAACATCAAATCTCCCAAACACAACGTAGCTGTGATACCAGTTTGTTGCGATAAATACAATCACAAAAGTGCTAAACAAACGATAAAGAGAAGAAACAAATAATCAAAAACGATAGAAATAGAGCACAAACCAAAATCCTTAACAAAGAACCACGGACGAGGAAGAAGTTTTACAAATTGAACAAATATGAAAGTTTACAACGGTGGATCAACTCTCACAAAATCCTTAACAAAGAACCTTGGCCTCCTCTCTCTTAATTCTGATTACAAAAAGGTTAACCCAATTAGGTTTACAAACTATAATATATATAGTATGAGGCAAATTAGATTAGAAATAGAATTCCTGAAATAGCCCAGAATTCGGCCCAACAGATTTCGAGCCGGTTCAAACTTATCTTAAGGCGTCACATACGAAAAGAGAGAAATCTGTAATTCCTGACATATTATGAGCCGTCTTATACTTCACTTGAGTCATTTCATTATAGGGTTGAGCCGGTTCAAGATTGTCTTGAACCGTCTCTTATAAACAGAGAACAATTGATATTTCCAAATGACTTGTGAGCTGGCTCAAGATTGTCATGAGCTGGCTCAATTTTTAGGAATCAGAGAATACAAGGTAAACTCAACATTTCCTATTGAAATGAGGTTGATAATAACACCTGCGGACTTCATGAAAAAATTAACAACGTAATCTAATGTCAATCATCTCTAAATTAGAATCAACCGATGTTTCATGGATTATCATTCGTATTCATAATGGATTTTTCAGGATTCAGAACTGTAAAATCAAATTTTTTTCACCAAAAAAAAAAACTGAATCAAATTCTATGGCAACTACATATGAAGTGGAAAACAGGAGTAAGAATTATATGATAACTTGGATGTTGCTTAAAAGAAAAATGCATGAGAAATTCACTGATTACAATTTGAGATTAGATATTGATAGAATAAGTACAAAGAGCATGATTCAAATTGGAGTAAAACTTAGGGTTGGAGTTTAAGAGATAAGGGCCGCTGCTCAGCACACCCACCAGAGGCGCCAGGGCCCATGCTCCTGCTCTGGGTGTGGTGCGCAGCGCAACACACAGTGGCACATCGCATGGTGCCACTTAATTCTAGAGTTAAGCCTTGGGATCAATGAGTTGATGAACGGCAATGTGTTTAAGCTTAAGTTAGAATCCAGTTCTCATAGTTTTTTAAACTTAAGTAGATGGTAATAGAGCTGTAATAATAAATTTTGCAAAGTATCTTCAAGCAAAATAAATTAAACCTTATGATTAACTATAACAAATGCTGCAACTTTGTAGAATTTTTTGTTATGAAACAATCAGGTGTCGTATTAGCCCTCGTTTACTTTTGACTTGAGTTTGAAACAAATAATGTTGTTTTGGTAGTTATTTTTGTTCAACCCAACACAAATTAAGGTTTGGATTGGAAAAATGATGCAACAGAAGTCAAGCAACTATATGACAAACAAAGAAGTCGTTTATTTGCAAACGATGTTGCATGGAATATATAGATGATGTATTTCTTATTGTAGCAATAAAGTATGCAGAAGAAAAAGAAAGTTATAAGTGATCTATGGAGGTGAATGGATGTTGTTGAGAATTGGCGCAGCGAAAAACCTTACAGATCTATAACATCTAGATCCCTTTAAAATCAATAACAAAAAACTAGATGCAGGCCGTAATAATAAATAACACAAGAGATTAATGGGGGAAAACGGAGAGTTATGATGCTAAAAAGTGGTGTCTTCTCAGATTACGACACGTGGCGGATGACGTGTCCCGAAGGTTATGGAGGTGGAATAGATGGGTTGCATTATGAGAATTCCTCGGGCTCCCTTTCTCGAGGAACGTATCCGACCTTTCGAGAGACCTCCCTGAATACATACCGCATTCACCTAGGAAACTACCAGTAGCTCGTCTCCGAGGTTTCTCAGCCTCCGAGCCGTCTGACGTGCCGAGCTTCCTCGGCCTCCCAGCTCGTCTCCGAGCCGTCTGACGTGCCGAGCCTCCTCGGCCTCCGAGCTTGTCTCCGAGCTCCCGACTCGGCCTCCCAGCTTGTCTCCGAGCTCCTCGGCCTCCCAGCTTGTCTCCGAGCTTCATCGCCCTCCCCCGATCAACCAAGAGCGTGGATCCCATGCGTCCCGCAACGGCTCCGTTTTGGGTTTCCTAGCACGACGGCTGGGTTTCCTAGCACGACGGCTCCGTGTTGGGTTTCGGGAGGCATCATCCATGCCGTTTTCAAAATTTTGCCATGATAACCCAAACCCTACAATCTTAACTAGAGAATTAGACGATACATGAAAGTAAACAACTTTACATCAAGTGAACAAGGAATACAACTTTTGTAGACCGGTCATTCACTTCACATGCTCCGTATAGTAGTCCCGCGACTCCACTTGGCTCCATTTGAGGGTTTGGACGAGCTTCCTCCAATGACCTTCGTGCCGAAGATGATCCACGCAAAATCCCTCCAACTCAAGCTACCTCTACACTAAACTCTTTAGCGTAGGAAACACGCTACACTCGATCGCTAGTTAAGTGTAGGATGGTGAAGTAGGGGATATTAAAAGCTCACAAGTTTGTGTTCAAGTTTCATGGTTCACATCATATGTGAGGGTTGAAACTTGAACCATGACATGAGGAGGAAAAAGAAGTTAGAGAGCAACCATGGGAGCAACTCAAGAAAAATGGCTAAGTGTTGAGAATGAGCTAGAATGAATGGCAACTCTTAACCCCTCACCCATTCAAGCATGGAATTATGCAATATAAAATTGCAACCATGCTTAAATAGTGATCAAGATGAATAAACGAGTATAAATCCCATGCTTGCAAGCATGCTCTCATTTTCCACCTCATTTCTATTTTCACAAAATAGAAATTCATATGCCATGCTTCATTATTATTATTATTATTATTATTATTATTATTATTATTATTATTATATATATATATATATATAATTAGTGAGCTAATGATATTAGTTAAGATATAATTATATCACATATAAAATATATCACGTTATTAAATCAACACTTAATTTAATAATTTGGTTATATCATATATGGCCGACTAATATCATCCATCTGTATATCACATTATAAATCAACACTTGATTCGACAATCTGGTTATATCACATATAACCGAACCGATAACAGATAACTGCCAGATTACAATACGGTATCACATACACGTATTTAATCAGGCCCACACATATATCACATATGCGTCCTACTTCGTTTCGCTTAAACCAGGAAACATCGGTATGGGACTCTAAAGACTCGTCTATACGCCAGCAGTAGGTGATGATCACATCAGTCACCTATAAGCCATCAGCGGTACTACACTACTACAATATGGGGTTGCCCCTACGGACTCAGGAATCCGTAGGGGCAACTATTTCTTGCCCCTACGGATTTATCCGTAGGTTCCCATCGTTGTCCCTAAGGTGCCTTACGCTCTAATTTAAAAATATTAAATCGTAATTTGTTGTTTGGCCCTACGGAGCCGCAAACGGTGGACCTACGGTTATGTCCGTAAGGGTATCTAAATAGGTTATTAATAAGAAAAAGCACAGAAAAGTCGTTCATCGTTCCCAAAAATTCTCTCTCTCACTCTCCCGCGCCTCGATCGCTCGTTCCCGCGCCTCGTCGCCACCGCCCTCCGTCGTTCCCAAAACTTCCTCATCGACTTCCTCATCGCCACCATCCGCGACTCGTCGTCGACCACCGGTCTTCTCTATCGTCTCCTCCACCGCCCGGTTAGTAAATCTCAAATTATTTATAATTTTGATGATGTTAGGTCTAGGGTTCAGGGTTCGGGTAGGGGTGAGGGTTAGGCATCGGCATCGGGTTCGGTTTAGGTTAGGGTTAGGGTTAGGGTTCGGTTGGGCTTAGGGTTGGGGTTGGGGTTCGGTTGGGGCTGGGGCTGGGGCTGGGCTGGGGTTCGGTTGGGGTTGGGGTTGGGGTGGGGCTGGGGCTAAGGTTCGGTTGGGATGGGGCTGGGGCTAGGGCTTGGGCTTCATCACCTGATATAGCGAAATACAAAGCGTACTTCAGTACACCCGACCTCATTGAGTTTCCTATTGAAGTTCCCGGTCAAACGGCATATGCCTATTTTTATTCGCCATCAAATCCCAATTATCAAGCTACCGAGGACGAAAAGCCACCTTTGTTAGTCGAGAGTCATGGTAATAGACTTGTTATTATAGATCATAGTCAATTGTTTTTCGTATCATTTTCTTGATCCAGATGCTAATCAACTTGTTAGTTACTGTTTTTAAGACGTATTTGTCTATATTTGTTGACAGTGGCCTTTCTTTTGGATGAACATGTTTTTTTGATGCATATTTCAGTCATATGAATTCATATGTTGCGTATAACGATTTATGATATCAGTATCCTACATTTGTAGTTTTAATTGTTGATTGTTATACATGAATGCCATTGCAATAATAGTTTTTGGTTGATATATTAATTTTTCAAATATTTGCATGTATGTATCCATGCCTGCCTGCATATATGTATATATGAGGATAATGGGTATATTATTAGGTTGCCGTAGGAGAAAATTTTCCTTCATATGGCTGTCAAAAGTCAATCCTTAATCTCTTTGTGGATGATCAGTTCGATCAATCTTGATCTCAATGGTTTAAAATCATGTTACACATACAACAAGAATACACAACAAACGCATCATTAGAGAGTGATTCAAGATGTTCAAGTTAAAACAAATATATGATACTCGATGATAATATGAAAACTTCATATTCTTATCGATACTCATATATGAAACTAAAAGCGCCACTTAGTCCCCGTCTATCGGTTAACATACGTTCGATATTCGTCGTGATATAGAACTATACGAAGGTTGTTAAATAGCGGACGGTATAGCTCGATACTAACAACCATCGTATAGTCTATGTGACGAGAAGATTCAATCTTATGATAACCGATTGATTTGTCCCGTGTGGACAAGTTAGGAATGTATAAAGCAAACACCTTCATTCACTTGTGTTTTCATCCGTTTCGAGATATTTCGTCGGTACCTTTCCGCTGGTTCTCCATGTACAAAGATAGATTAGATGTTCATTTCAACGTTGTTTCACAGCTTTGAAACGATTGTCTATTCTATTACAGTGTACTTGGAGAACAGCGGGGAGGTGCTGTCAAAATTTACTCGAAACAGTTGAAAGCACAAACGAATGGGTGTTCGCTCTATACATTCTTAATGGAATAGAAGCCTTACCCCCGACAGCCGGAACACACACATACAACAAGAATACACAACAACGCATCATTAGAGAGTGATTCAAGATGTTCAAGTTAAAACCAATATATGATACTCGATAATAATATGAAACCTTCATATTTCATCGGTACTCATATATGAAACTAAAAGCGCCACTTAGTCCCCGTCTATCGGTTAACATGCGTTCGATGTTCATCGTGATATAGAACTATACGAAGGTTGTTAAATATCGGACGGTATAGCTCGATACTAACAACTGTCGTATAGTCTATGTGACGAGAAGATTCAATCGTATGATAACCGATAGATTTATCCCGTGTGGACAAGTTAGGAACGTATAAAGCATACACCTTCATTCACTTGTGTTTTCATCCGTTTCGAGATATTTCGTCGGTACCTTTCCGCTGATTCTCCATGTACAAAGATAGATTAGATGTTCATTTCAACTTTGTTTCACAGCTTTGAAATGATTATCTATTCTATTACAGTGTACTCGGAGAACAGCGGGGAGGTGCTGCCGAAATTTACTCGAAACGGTTGAAAGCACAAGCGAATGAGTGTTCGCTCTATACATTCTTAATGGGATAGAAGCCTTACTCCCGACAGCCGAAACACACACATACAACAAGAATACACAACAAACGCATCATTAGAAAGTGATTCAAGATGTTCAAGTTAAAACCAATATATGATACTCGATAATAATATGAAACCTTCATATTCGCATCGATACTCATATATGAAACTAAAAGCGCCACTTAGTCCCCGTCTATCGGTTAACATACGTTCGATGTTCGTCATGACATAGAACTATACGAAGGTTGTTAAATATCGGACGGTATAGCTCGATACTAACAACCGTCGTATAGTCTATGTGACGAGAAGATTCAATCATATGATAACCGATAAATTTGTCCCATGTGAACAAGTTAGAAATGTATAAAGCAAACACCTTCATTCACTTGTGTTTTCATCCGTTTCGAGATATTTCGTCAGTACATTTCCGCTGGTTCTCCGTGTACAAAGATAGATTAGATGTTCATTTCAACGTTGTTTCACAGCTTTGAAATGATTATCTATTCTATTACAGTGTACTCGGAGAACAGCGGGGAGGTGCTGCCGAAATTTACTCGAAACGGTTGAAAGCACAAGCGAATGGGTGTTCGCTCTATACATTCTTAATGGGATAGAAGCCTTACCCCCGACAGCCGGAACACACTCATACAACAAGAATACACAACAAACGTATCATTAGAGAGTGATTCAAGATGTTCAAGTTAAAACCAATATATGGTACTCGATGATAATATGAAACCTTCGTATTCTCATCAATACTCATATATGAAACTAAAAGCGCCACTTAGTCCCCGTCTAGCGGTTAACATACGTTCGATAATTTATTCTTTTCAATGACAAACGCACACACAAAGAATATACACGGATTTTCTCCTTTGTCAGTAACTATCCCGTTCTTAGATTTCTCAATATAGTCACCATAACCTACAATTTATATGTTATACAGTCTAACATGGCCCATGAGTTCGTCAGAGGTAAGGACTGGATGTATGTGGATTGGCAACAACGTATGCAACCTAAGTATGTCGCAGGAGTTGCTGCTTTTATTGAATTTGGACGCGCACATAATAAGATCATAATAGAGAAGATTCTCTGCCCATGCGATAGATGTGGCAATAAGTACTGGCAGAAGGTAGAATTGGCAGAGCTTCATATCGTAAAATATGGGTTTACTAGACTTTATACAACATGGAAATATCACGGGGAGACTTTATACAACATGGAAATATCACGGGGAAAGTGAAGAACACAGTAATGCGGCAGAAGAAGAAGGAGAACACAGTAATGCGGCAGAAGAAGAAGGAGAACACGATAATGTGGCAGGAGAAGAAGGAGAAGACGGTAATGCGGCAGAAGGAGAAGACGGTAATTTATTTCCATCAGAAGAAATGGAGGATATGGTAGAGGCTGCCCTAGGTGAATCTATTCGTACCGAAGATGTCATTCCTTCTAGTCAAGGACCGCGTGCGGATAAATATGAAAATTTCATGAATGATGCTAGAAAACCAATTTATGAGAATACAAAGTATTCCACCCTTTCATGGTTCGTCCAACTTTTCCAGATTAAGTGCTTAAATGGATGGAGCAACAAATCATTCACAATTCTTCTTTCATTCTTGAAAGATTCTATACCTCCGGGAAATAACGTGCCCGACAGCTGGTACGGAGCCCAGAAGATGATGTCTGATTTGAGTCTAAAGTGCGAGAAGATTCAAGCATGTCCTAAAAATTGCGTGTTTTACCGGAAAGAGAATTCAGATTTTAAAGAGTGTCCAACATGCGGAGAGGCCAGGTATAAACCGAAAGATTCTGATAAGAAGCCTGATATACCTGTTAAGATAGCACGATACTTTCCCATAACACAGAGGCTACAGAGGCTATTCAGGTGCAAGAAAACAGCCGAGGCAATGATTTGGCATCACCGTGCTCCTCCAAGTGGAGATGGAAAAATGAGCCATCCAAGAGATTCACCGGCATGGAAGGATTTCGATAGGAGGCACGCAATATTTAGTAGCGATCCTCGCAATGTCCGGCTCGGACTGGCTAGTGATGGCTTCTGCCCATTCAACTATATGGCTGGAAGTCACAGCACATGGCCCGTTATAATGATAATTTATAATCTGTCGCCTTGGTTGGCTATGGACCAATCATACTTTATGATGCCTCTTCTTATCGACAGACCAAACTCACCGGGAAACAATATCGACATCTATCTCCGACCTCTGATCGAGGAGCTAAAATCTTTGTTCATTGATGGTGTAGAGACATACGATGCAAACAAAAATACAACCTTCATACTGCGTGCGGCTTTAATGTGGACAATTAATGAATTTCCTGCGAATGGAATGCTATCAGGTTAGTCCGTACATGGTCACAAAGCATGTCCTCATTGCCATCAACACACAACATCGAAATTCTTGAATTTTAGCAGGAAGGTTTGTTATTGCGGCCATCGACGTTTCCTGCCTCCAGACCACCCTACAGGTTAGACACGGTTCACTTTGATGGTCATCAGGAGCTTCTTAGACCTCCATCCCCATTGTCCGGAGACGACGTGACTGCTCAATGGGATGGTTACAATAATGTGACCTTCGGGATGGATCCGACAAAACAAGTCAAACCACCATTTTGGAACAAGTTAAGAATTTTCTTCGAGCTTCCGTACTGGTCAAAAAATTTAGTGCGTCATTGTCTGGACGTCATGCATATAGAGAAGGAAGTATCAGAGCACATACTCAACTTGCTTCCTTATAAAGACGGGAAATCGAAAGACAACCTGAATGCTCGGATGGATCTACAAGAGTGGGGAATAAGAAGTGAATTGCACCCTAGACGGGTAGCGGGTAAACCAGGAAAGTTTATACTTCCCAATGCCGCTTATCATATGTCACAACCGGAAAAGAAAAGATTTCTGCAGGTGTTGCATGATTTGAAAGTTCCCACAGGTTTCTCAGGATCATTCAGTAAGAAAATAAAAATTGTGAAAGGCAAGATCGATGGGCTGAAAAGTCATGATCACCATATTATCGTAGAGCACCTTCTTCCATTAGCCCTCAGGATTTCTCTCCCCGAATCGGTTGGTCTAGTAATTAACGACCTATGTTGTTTTTTCAGAGAGTTGTGTGCTAAAACACTGGAGGTTGTGACGCTGGATAAACTAGAAAATTCTATTGCGTTGATACTTTACAAGTTTGAGCGTATTTTCCCACCGTCATTCTTCGATATCATAATACACTTGACGGTTCATCTTGCAACTGAGGCTAAGTTAGCCGGACCGTTACAATATCGATAGATGCATCCCGTCGAAAGGTACGTGTAATTTTTCGTTTCACGCAATTTTTAAAATTATTGTTGTCCTTTATGCCTGTATTTATTTATTCAACATATTTTCTTTAGGTACCTCTACACTCTTAAAAAGTATATACGCAATAAAAATCGACCAGAGGGTTCTATCATGCAAGGTTATCTTCTTGATGAAGCAACCATATTTTGTTCCCGCTATCTGGACGAGAACATTGAGACGAGACTTAACCGGCCTCGAAGAATTCAAGACGGGCCATATGGTAAAGCCGATCATAAGAGGGTAGACACTATGTTTATCAATAAGATATACCGGTTTATCTTGCTTAATTGCGCATGTCTTGAACAAATTAGAGAGTAAGTTTTTTTGGATTAATTGTTATATTTGTGTTTGTGTGTGTATGAAATGATATAATATTAATGTCATCATTATTTGTCGAAAACAGAATTCATTTTAACGAGGTACGTGAGGGGCATCCTGATTGGAACGAAGAACGATTGGAAAAATATCATCAGGATAATTTTTGTGATTGGGTCACAGATCATGTAAGTTATTCGAATAACATTTTATTGCTATCAGTTTTAATCTAAACTTGTATCGTTATATATTTGTCGTAAAATTTGTTTTGTTAGATCCACGATCCGAACTTGTCTGCATCATTTGAGAGTGATTCAAGATGTTTAGCTCAATTTCCTAGTATGGAGGTTGCATATTACAAAGGATTTGGTGTCCTTGGATACAAATTCGAAGTTAAGCACATAGAAATATCTAGAACCACTCAGAATAGTGGGATTGCGACGGTAGGATCGGACGGTGTGATTTATTATGGGTACTTAAATTGTATACTCGGCATCCACTATCCCGGACGATCAGAACCCTTTTATATATTCCAGTATACTTGGTACGATACGCGAACCGATACGGATAAGTGGAGAAGCAATCTTGGGACTTGGAAAGATTAATATGGATTGACCAATATGAACACACTTCGATTTTACGGTCAGGAAGATCCGTTTATCTTTCCGATCCAAGCGTTCCAAGTATACTGCTCACAGTGTTTGAAGCATCCGGGATGGAGTGTTGTATACCGTTGGAAACCCGGGGATGTCTGCGATGTCCCAGAATTCGAGGACAGCGATGAGGATGAAGAAGAGAGAAGGCTTAGAGTGCTCCGACCGTCTGTTTCGAAGGACGGGTTGTCTTCAGCCGATTATGAAGTTACGTGGGTTAAAAATGACATCGATAATGAAATCCAAGTAGATATGTATAATGCGCCTACGAAACGAAAAAGGTTACCGGCAATGTTATATTATTACTTCACATTTTACGATCTATACATATATAGTCAATACTTTTAATGATTGTCTAATGCGTCCACGAATCGTTTATCTAGATTTGATGACGATTACGGGAGCAGCGAGGGGCGGCAGGAGCTCCAGGCACGGCAGAGGCAGAGGCAGAGCGGTTTTGCCGTCCGGAGAGCTGCGTAGGGAGCTTCAGAGGGCCGGTCTTGCACCCAGTTCGGAGACCCCTTCGGATGCCTCCTTTCGTGTGGACTTTGCCACACCTCCAGGTATATTGCATACATATCCATTTTGAATGTAAAATTATAGTTATTCATGTCTGTTTATGTCAAAAATACTTATATTGTCAATGTTTGATTGTCTAGTTGTTGGAGATGCGTCTACATCAGGGAAAGAGGCCACTCCCGCTTCTCCAGGTATGTTTATATATCATATAGTGCATGTATATTGATTTAGAATGCTATATCATAAATATACACACATTCCTTTTGCTCTTACTTAGATAGTAATTTTTATTATTGTCTAGCTGTAGGTGGTGACACCACCGCACCTGCGGGTATGTTTATATATCCTATAGTGCATGTATATTGATTTAGAATGTTATATTATTGATCTACACATTCTTTTTGCAATTACTTATATAATCTATTTTTAATTGTCTAATTATAGGTGGTGCATCCACATCTTCCGCAAGGGCCACTCCTGCCGCTTCCATACCATCCGCATCGTCTGCAGGTTAGTATGAATAAATATAAAATATTTTTTCATTTTCCATATGCTCTATAGAATAAATATGAACTTCATGGAAATTTAGCGTCAATGTTTATTTTCTAGTTGGAGGGGATGCGTCCGCATCCGGAACACCGGTTGTTCCTCACCGGAGGAACTATCGTCCCGCTCGTGCTGCTGCCCGGGCCTAGGCTCGCGCTTTAGTCATCGGAGGTATATATCACACTTCAATTTTCGTTTAACCTTGATTTCTTAATACAACTTTGTCTTAATATTGATTGTCTTGATATTTCTTGCAGACGCAGGGCTTCCCCATCCCCAGAGGGGGACTCGAGGCCTGAATCAGTCCCATAGGCTGAGGCCTGACAGAGCTAGGGGGAGGCAGCATTCCCCCTCTTTTTTACCCTTGATTGTCGCTATACCGGTCCTCATGCCGAGAGGTTCGGCCGGTATATGGGGGATGAGAGCCGGCTCGTGAAGAACTATTCACTTCACGTTGAGTAGGGCGGCCAGCACCGGCACTCATTCGCCCTCTTCTTTGATCAGGCTCGGGTATTAATATATATTTTCATTTGATTTATCCAATATATTTATTATTAACACTTGCAATCTAATAACAATGTTTTTTTTTGTATTTTCAGTTGGATTACGATTTTCAGCCTGTACCCGACCCTGATCACCCTGAGAGGGTGCTTGACCTTCATGCTCTGTACAATGGCCTGATGAAGAACATGCAGACCAAGGTCCGATACAACAGGAATGAGCTGAAGGGCGACTGCTACTCCCTGTGGATGGCGACCCCCGAGGCAGAGAGAGCGGCACTCCTATCTACTCCGGCCTTTGCGAGAGTCGACGTAAAGACATGGCCTCTATTGTGCGAATATTTCGACTCTCAACGCAAACAGGTATGTATTTTAAATGTAATTCATTGTTTAGTATATAATTTATTTTTTTGTGTTCCTTAATTAGAAAACTAAATGTGAATGTGTTGTGCAGAAACAGGCCGCTCAAAATATAGAAAATAGGAAGTTGGCGAAGAGGGGTCACCCCACTTATACAGGTGGCTCGAGGAATATTACTCGAGCCATGGAGTTATCGGTAAATTACAATAGACCGGCCTTTGTGATATAATGCAATATTAAGAGTTATTTTCTAATATATCTAATATTAAGAGTTATTTTCTAATATTGCAGACAGCTCAGACCCTGGCGCAAGGTGGTACACCGAGCGTGCTGTCCGCATATCTTGCCGTCCACGGCACCTCGACAGATCCCGCCACGGGCGAGCTTTGATACCCCGACGTCGCTACCCAGAAGTATTGCGTAAATGTTAATATGTATTCAACCCCTATTTGAAATTTTAGTTTTGGAAGGTTCAAATTTAAATGATATACTTATATTTTACTGGTTAATGTGGGTGTAAGAGCGGGTGGTTGAGCAGGCCGAGGTATCGAGGATCGATTTTACCGGACAGAGCGATCCGAGGCTGCTGACCCCAGTCCTGGACGCCGCACACGGAAGGAACCACGGAGGTTGGGAGAGAGGCCGGGGACTGGGCCCTAGCAGGGCCCATATGAGGATGGACTCCACCCCGGCGGTTACTTCCTCCGTCTCCAGTGAGCGACGTGTCCAGTAGGAACTTGAGAGCTTGAAAGCCACCGTTCAGGAGTTGAAGGAGATGCTGGTATGTACACTACTTAATAGTAAAATATCATGTCATATTATAGATATCAACATATCCAATATTAGTACGTAGCCTGAGCTTATTTGGTTGTAGACTTAGCTTTGATTAAGCATACATACATATCTAATTAAAATAAACTACGGTTTTCCAAACTAGATATCCAAATGGGGTTTCGAAATAACTTGATAATGATACAAATTCGAATAATACACAGTTCTTACTCGCTTATTACACACGTTAGGTCCAGACACGACAGGGTACATCGGCCGAGCCTCCACATGCATCTCCTTCGGCTGCGGCTCCGCAAGCCACTACATCGGCTGCGGTTCCGCAGACAGCTCATTTAACTCCACCGCCCGCTCAGACTCCCGCAGCCGTGGCTCCACAAGCCACTACCTTGTCGGCGGCTGTGCAGACCACATCGCCAGCTCCACAGCCCGTTTAGACTCCCGCACGCTCCGCATTGCATGATTTATTGACCGAGGAGCAGGCACGCCAGATTCTGGCGTTTATCAGAGGTGGAGCTGGACCGAGGTAGGGTAGCTTTTTGATTCTTATATTTTAAACATGTATTTATTTATATGATACATATTGTACTACATTTTGGACGATATTGATATTTGTGGTATTTGCGTGTTTATATTGATATCATATTCTGCTTTTTGGTTTCTTTTGTATATTATGCGTGAGATGTGATTATGAATACTGCAATATATGTTCTGCGTGATGATTAATTTTATATATGATCGATGTATATATTATTGTGCACAAGACGAGAAAAAAATAGGCAGCCTTTTTTTTAAAAAAAACCTGATAATATGTACCTACGGATTTCACCGTAGGGCCTTTCATTGCCCCTACGGATATATCCGTAGGGGCAAAATATCAGGATACCTGATATTTTCCCCTATGATCTCAGTATCAGGGGTTAATCTTGCCCCTACGGATATATCCGTAGGGACAAACAAATGCCCCTACACAGTTATCCGTAGGGGCAAAATATCAGGATTCCTGATATTTTGCCCCTACGGATATGTACCTACGCACTTAGCCGTAGGGCCCCCTACTTGGCCCTACGGATACATCCGTAGGTACACCTAATCTATTTTATAAAACCGTAAATAAAATAAATTTTTTGCCCCTACGGCCTATTCCGCAGGGCAAAATGGAGCTACACATAACTCCGTAGGGGCAAATTTTAGTCCGTAGGGGCAAGTTCAAAGCTTCGACTTGCACCTACGGCGTTTGTACCTACAGGGTGTTTTCTTGTCCCTACGGATATATCCGTAGAGGGAGTGGTTTACTCCTACGGATAAATCCGTAGGGGCAACCCTTATTTGTAGTAGTGCTAGCCGAACGTAACGGCTACCCGGGTATTGATCGATATGAAGATCAACAAGCAAGTTTGTCCATAGTCTCCATGAAGCCTATCAGTAACACTACCGTACAGTCCGGTCTTTTCGTCTGATATATCGCATATCAAGTCTAGGGGTGGAAATCGTCAGACCCCAGTAACGTGATAAGTCATGCCGATGTCTGGCCTATAACGGTTTGAGAAACTACCGATAACACTTATCAGTAAATCTCATAAGCAGCCCTGGCCAGGAATTTCCGGTTATAGCCAATCGAGTATAGCGCAACATCAACCCCCAATACCGGGAGAGACGAAACCCCTCCTATCGCTCATTGCCTCCATGCGACTCGGGACTGTACCCAAAATCCACCTGTTTGCACGTCTCCTTTAAGCGTGGTAGGGAGGAAATCAAAGCACAGTGAGAGCCGCACAAGACTCTATGACGATCTCGGGTCTACAGACTAACCTGTACCAGTGTCACCAGAGGATTGCTATCTGACGATAGGTATACTACCATATAGGAGTCCTCAGCGAGTCCTGTTCAGTGTACCCAGTCACCACTGAGCACCCGTATACCATCTTTGATGTCAAAGACCAATGGATGTGCTATCATCCATTGCCCATCATATAAGTCAAGAAGCGTATACGCTAATCTACTCTGAAATATCGATGCCCTGTCTCGATACACCCATGACTAGGAATAATTAAAGGATGAACATGTGGACTACTCTGATCCTACTAGTATGATCTCCATCATAGTCCTGGTAGTCAAGTACACATCCTAAGTGCTTTATCAACATGTGAGAGCAAGACAGTATCACAATACAAGTCTACATGTTAAGACAAAGAACAACCAGATAGTATACTATCATGTCGAGAAAGAAAGTCCTCTCTATATATGTCCAAGCATCCACTATAATATAAATCATATGTACAATAATGGCCTCTAGGGCGTACATATAACTAACAATCTCCCACGTACATATAACTAACAATCTCCCACTTGCACTAAGGCCATGTGTTGTAGTATCTCATACCCAACATCCTAAAAAGTCTCTCAAATTGTATTTGGGGATGAGTTTTTGTGAGTGGATCCGCTACGTTGTCTTTTGTGTCAACTCTCCTGATCTCGACTCCCGGCGATCTACTATCTCCCAGATCAGGTGATACCGCCTTAGAATTTATCTGGATCTCTGATGAGACCTGGGTTCCTTGGCCAAAGCCACCACTCCATTGTTATCACAATACACATGTATTGGATGCTCAATGGATGGAACCACACTAAGCTCAGTAATGAACTTCTTCATCCAGACAGCTTCTTTGGCAGCGCGTATTTAGCTTCCATCGTCAAGTCTGCTACGGTGTCTTGCTTGGAACTCTTCCAACACGCCGCCCCTCCATTGAGGGTAAAGAAAAAACCCGAAACCGACTTACTGTCGTCCTTATCACTCTGGAAGCTCGAATCGGTAAAGAACTCCACTTGGTATTCACCGTTACCATACACCAAGAACATCTCTTTAGTCCTTCTCAAGTACTTGAGAATGTTCTACACAGCTGTCCAGTGATTCTCTCATGGATCTGCTTGATACCTACTCACTATACTTAGTGAGTATGCTACATCGGGTCTGGTATATAGCATCACGTACATGATAGAGCCTACTGCCGAAGCATAGGGTATTCTTTGCATGCGAGCTCTCTCCAAATCAGTCTTGGGAGACATCTCTTTGGAGAGAGTGAGTCCTGAGATCGTGGATATATTCCCACGCTTGGAATCTTCTATACTAAACCTCTTTAGTATGGTGTCAATGTACCTGGATTGGGACAATCCCAGTATCCGTTTAGATCTATCTCTATAGATCTTAATCCCTAAGATGTAGGAGGCAACACCTAGATCTTTCATTGAGAATCTTTGTGATAAGAAGAGCTTGACCGAGTGCAGCATAGGAACATCATTTCCTATCAAGAGTATGTCATCCACGTACAATACGAGGAAGACGACCTTACTCTCTTCCACCTTCTTGTATATACAAGGTTCATCTATATTTTTGATGAAGTCAAACTCTTTGACTACCTCATTAAAATAGATGTTCCAACTCCGCGATGCCTGCTTCAACCCGTAGATTAATTTAAGCAGCTTGCACACCTTTCCGCTGCTCCCACTGTCCACAAAGCCCTCTGGCTGAGTCATGTACACGCTCTCTTCTAAATCACCATTTAGAATGGCGGTCTTAACATCCATTTGCCAGATTTCGTAGTCATGGAATGCAGCGATGGCAAGTAGGATCCGGATGGACTTAAGTATAGCCACTGGAGAAAATGTTTCATCATAATCCACACCATGTCGTTGACGAAAACCTTTTGCAACAAGTCTAGCCTTGAAAGTCTCAACTTTTCCATCTACACCAAGTTTCTTCTTAAAGATCCATTTGCTCCCAATGGGTTTTACCCCTTCGGGATCAACTTCCAAAGTCCATACTTTGTTGGTGTACATGGATTCTATCTCAGATCTCATTGCATCCAGCCATTTCACAGAGTCCCCACTCGTGATGGCCTGCTCGAAACTAGTTGGGTCATCATCTTCCATGATGCAATTCTCGCTCCCACCATCAATGAGAAAACCGTAGTATCTCTCAGGTGGATGAGAAACCCTACTAGATCGGCGGAGAGGCTGATATTCGTTGGGAACTATTGAATCCTTTGGCTCCACTAAATTTTCTGTTGCAGTTTGTGTAGCCGGAATTTCATCCAGTTCTACCTCTTTACCACTAATTTCTTTTGCAAGAAATTTATTTTCTAAAAAGGTGGCATGTCGAGAAACAAACACCTTTTGTTCCTCGCTGTGGTAGAAAAGATATCCATGTGAATGTTTAGGATATCCCACAAACTTACAAAGTACAGACCATGCCTCGAGTTTGTCCGGATTTTACCTTTTGATATAGGCCGGGCAACCCCATATCTTAACTCATTTAAGACATGGTTTCTTCCCACTCCATATCTCATATGGTGTGGTAAGTACAGATTTAGATAGAACTTGATTCAATAGGTATGCAGCTGTCTCAAGCGCATAACTCCAAAAGAAAATAGGTAACTCAGCGGTGCTCATTATAGAGTGCACCATATCCAATAGGGTGCGATTCCTCCGCTCCGATACACCGTTGTGCTGTTGTGTATATAGAGGAGTAAGCTGAGAGTGAATCCCATTCTCTTTTAGATAGTCACGGAATTCCGTGCTCAAGTATTCTCCTCCCTGATCAGATTGAAAGATTTTAATACTTTTACCCGTCTGATTCTCAACTTCATGCTTATATTCATTGAATTTCTCAAAAGCTTCAGACTTGTGTTTCAACAGGAACACATAACCGAATCTTGAGAGATCGTCAATGAATATAATGAAGTACGAGGAACCATTCCAGGCATGCGTAGACATGAGACCACATACATCACTATGTATTAGTCCTAAGAGTTCCGTAACTCTTTCTCCGTGTCCAGTAAATGGAGTTTTGGTCATCTTGCCTTTGAGACATGACTGGCAAGTTTCATAAGATGAAAATTCGAACGGATTCAAATATCCATCCTTATGTAACTTAGCTAGTCGTGTCGTATTGATATGACCTAGTCTACAATGCCACAAGAAGAATTTGTTCATTTCTGAACTCTTCCTCTTATGTGTGTTCTATACGTTAAGAACCGTGTTTTGATTTAGAACATATAAACCGTTACATAACGCTCCAAACCTAATCAACACTTGATTTAGGTAAATGTTCATAACATTTTTCCCTACTACAAAATTATATCCTTCTTTATCTAGTAAAGAAATTGATATTAAATTGCGTATCATAGAGGGCACGTAATAACATTCGTTCAAGATCAAAGTATTCCCATTTGGTAATACAAGGTGATATTCATCAACTGTTTTGGCTGCAACACTTGCACCATTCCCTAATTTTAGAGAATGATCGATTATTCCCAGTTCTCTACCATTCTTTAGCCCATGCAATATATTACATATGTGGGATTCCGATCCGGTATCTAATACCCAGGACGTAGAGTGTACTGAAAAACAGTTCTCGGTAACTAACACACCCGAAGAAGATGCATCAACATGCTCATTCCTCGTTTGGGTGGCGTGAAAATCCGGATATGCCCTTATTTCCTGCTTGGACATATAACAATTATAAGATAGAGCGGAACCAATGTTTCTCATCTCAGTATAACAAGCAGGTCCGGTCAATACATCTATATTATTATCTTGATTAAGACCTGACATGGTCGCTACCTGAAGAGAGAGAGAGAGAGAAGAAACACTTAGTGTATGCTCTTGCAAGATTAGATTGGTTGTTATCTTATCTAATCAGGATAGCTCCCACTGTTTTTATCAAATCTTCCTTCAAATCCTAAAAGGTAAGACTAGCCGGGATTAATTAAACCTTACAAGTTTGCCAATCTTTCAGCCAGGCCGGTGCCGGTACTTTGAGGGAGGTTCCCCGTGCTTTCACACAGACCTAATTAAAATAAACCTTGTTTTCCCATAGGCATAACCACGTTAACACCTTTCTAGTTGTTGGAGATAGTGCCCTCAGAGTCAATTATTGGATCGCAGGTACGTGATTGCAATGATTGCAGAGGACCTATACCGGTAGGACGGTCTTACTCAAGATGATAGTATGCTATCTGGTTTGCCTTTATCAGTCGTGTACAGTTTCAGGTGACTGATCACTGTTACACTTTGATAGAGCCCTTAGGATCTTGCTTTACTACCAACAGTATGATGGCGATCATATACGTGAGAGTTGGGTGGTTTATACGCATATCCTTAATTGTGGTCCCTTGTCGTGGGAGTTTCGAGACAGGGCATCGATACTCCGGAGTAGACTAGTGTATACAGTCGAGACCTCGACGAGGGGCGGTGGCCGGTCTCACAAGCCACTGGTGTCAGTTGGATCACCTAAGATGTATACAGGTGCTCATTGGGTTATGAGTACACCGGACAGGACTCGCGCGGGAATCTGCTAGTTGGTATTATACATATCGTCAGATAGCAGTTCCCGGGTGACATGTGTACAGATTAGTTCATCGACCTGAGGTCGTCATTTGTCTCGTGTGAGTTCCCACTGTGCTTTGATTTCTACCCTACCACGGCTCAAAGGAGTCGTGCAAACAGGTAGTTTTTGGGTACAGTCCCGAGCCACATGGAGGCACGTGAGCGGATCGGCAGGGGATTCGTCTCTCCCGGTATTGGGGGTGAGATCGTGCTGTGTCTAGGAGAGCCATTACACAAAGCCCACGGCCGTGGCAGGAGATTTACTGGTAGGTACTCCAGTAGTATCTCAGGGTGTTATTGGGCTACACTCCGACACGACTTATACTGTTATTGGGGGTCTGACGTTACTAGCCCCCTAGGCAGATATGTGATACTCATTGACGAACGGACCGGACTGTATATACATAATCACTGTTAGGCTCAGTAGGGTTTCCGGATGAGTTCGCTCATCGGCCTCCCTTAAGGTCAGTCCATGGGCAGCCGTTACGCATTGCTAGTGCCGCTGACGGTTTGTGGTTAAACCCACTGCCAGGATACTGACGAGTCATTAGAGTCCCCCACAGACAGTTTCCCAAGTTCGGGCGAAACGTTGTAGAGGCCGTATGGTTTTATGGCAGGGTTCGGAAAATGCACGTGCGTTTACGCACGTGTTATTTTTCGGGCAAATGATACTGGTCGGCTTTGGTTTAAGCCGGAACCGAGTATTATATTGAGTAGATATAATATCTTTGTCTCAGTTGCATTTGTATTCAGTCGTAATACAAATGCGGGTATATTTATACAGTTACGGGGTTATCCTGAAATTCGTTTCGGGATCACTTTTAGAAGTTGCCAGTTTCCAGTTTTCTATCAGCCGTCTTTTAACATTCGATTAAAGATGGATTTATCTTTTCTTGGATGAGGGTGAGTCATGCTTCTAGAAGGTTCTAGAGAGGGTGACATGGATTGGTGAGTCATTAGTGCATTAATGGTGCCGTTAATGCTTGATGACTAAGGGTTTTAGATTCAATGTTTCTTAGTGAGTCATGCTTTTCATTTATGATGAGGATAAGCTTCTTGTTTAAGGTCACCTCCTTGATTGCTCCTACCATCACCTCCCTCTTTGCATAAAAGTGGCCGGCCCCCTTGAGAGAAGAGAGAGAGATTAATTTTCATTCTTGAGAGAAAAGGCTATGGTTTAGGGTGCATGGAAATTTCATAGCCTTTTTCATTCCATCACCCGATCCGAGTGGCAACTTCATTAACCGATCGTCCACGGTTTTGGACGAAGTGAGACAAAATATTCTACTCATATTCTACATCATTCTTGGTCGTCTCTTTTAGCAAACTTGACGACCGAGTTGCCTCGAGTCAGAGGCGGGGGCCCGTTTAAAGAATCGTTGACGTGGTGCCACCTAGACGAGCAGATTGGAGATCGACGAGATCGGAGCAGCCGCAACGGAGCGTGGGATGATGGTTGAAGAACGAAGGACTCGGATCATTCGGTATAACCTTTCTACACTCTTTACAGTTTGTTAGTTTAGCAATAATGGCAGATCCGGGTTAAATTATACGATAGCGCCAGTTAAAAAGTTTTTGTTCCGCATTTGGCGTCTGTAGACGGCCGGGGCGCTACCGTAGACTTACAGTGGTATCAGAGCCTCACCATTTTGCTATACTAACTTGTGCTAACGTGTTTAAAACATCGATCGAATCGGATATCGAAAAACACAATTTTCAAGCTTCACAGTTTCTGTCGATTTTAAATGATGTCCTAAAATTATTCTACATATCTCAGAAAACTGTGCAGGGTTTTATAAGAACACCGTACAAATTTGGGCTCATGAATCGACAAGACTGCCGCGGAATCGCGGCCAAACCTATGGTTTGGCCGCGCATCCGCGGCCGTTCTGAGTGATCATGCCCCCAAACTTGCACAGTGTATTCTTCTATGGAAATTGGGGGTTTTGGTACATATCTTTTGGGCCCATATTTTATTACTGTTCACCAGTTGTTCGTGGGGCCCACTTTGTGATATTTAGTCGATCGAAATTTAAACATGTTAGTTTACAGTGCTTACATTATATCTCCGACCGGGAATGTCATTTGATCGGTAAACCGCGTCTGATTGCTATAGTTCTTTTAGACGGGTTTGCGAACGTGACATTCGCGTTGATGTTCTGTGTTGTGCTGTGATGTTGCGGATTTGTCATGGTGGATAGCAGTGTGCAATGGTAGTACAGTTTGAGTTTATTTGTACATTTGATATTGCGGGGCGAGCATCCAACATGTGGACTGCCGTCACTGCCTGTTGTATAATATTCTTTTGGGGCACGACCAGGTTGCGGTCGATGTACCTGTTTTCTTTTCTGTACTAGGTTTTACCCCGCGACGGAGTGCACGGATAGCCGGGTTCTGAGGGGCAACGGGTCCGCATCTCATGGCTTTGAGAGGCAGAGGGGCCTCACTCTAGAATTGGCAGACTATTCGCCGCACTCGTAGGGGGTACAGGTTGACCCAAGGAGGGGTGCCCAAGATTACTGGATTCCGTGAAGTGCTGGGTGATCCATTCACTTTGCTGTAGGGGATTGCCTCGCTTCAGGTTTTGGCGGGTAACTTGCCGCACCCGTAGGGATCTAGGTTTCATTGCACAGGCTATCCACACGACAGGGGAACGTCGGGTTTCAGCAGCGGCTCTGTGAAACCCGGGGATCCCAGATTATCTGTATTGTTCTGTAATGCTTATTAGTTTTCTGTAATGTTGCATATTATCACGTCTGGAGCGATTATTGTATATTGGTTTATATACTATTAGATGTTGTATATGTTTTACACCCGCGCTAGTCCAGTCTCCGCTCTGTCGTTAGTTAAGTAACCTAACGGGTGATGACGGGACCCAGTGACGAATGCGGATGGCATATACGTACATTTTATTTTCGTTCTTTTCTGGTGTGATTTTTGATGGAACTGCGTTGATTCTGATCAATGCAAAGTAAAACAAACCTGTTTGCAGTTGTTGGAACAAATTTAAAAGGTGTTATTGCAAAGACGTTTCCTTTTGTTTTGCATAGCGGTATTTAGTGAAATATCCTGCACCTCATTCGACGGGGCAAGGGTCGATATCCCTTCACCGGGACTGACCCCTTGGGCAAAAGTTTGCGTCAGGGTAATAACTTCACTATAGTCGATTACATGTTGCTTTGCATCGCGGTATTCAGTGGAATATCCTGCACCTCATTCCACGAGGAAAGAGCCGAGATCCCTTCACCGGGAGTGACCTCTTTAGCAAAAGGTTTCCGCCACTATATTTTAAAAAAAGCTATCAGGTTCCTTCAGCTATATCAAGTTCGTTACGTTAAAGGTTTTTCGCCAAAAACTAGTCGTAGCCCTCCGTCACTTCTTTTGGGTATTCAATAGTATTCAAGCTATGCATTTTAGCCAAAGTTAAGGCATAGTGTTTGGTAGCTGCTGGGTATTCATTTGTTGCATAGATAGATGAGTTGGTTTGGGACAGTCGTTCTGCCGATTGGCCAAAGTCAGGGGCATGTGCGGGTGGGTTCAAATTGACAAGATAGTGACGGGTAGAACTTGGCATGTGACTTATGACATTTTGACCAAAGCTAAGGTTATAAGAGCATGGGGCAAAAATCATATCGGGAGTTTCTAAAGAAACTAAAACTTGCCAAGTATGAGCATACCTTCTGGAGTATGAGTAACGTGGATGCATTCCATCATGTTATCATGCGATGAGAGTTGGATCCCGATTCCCACTGATGAGTTGGTTTATCTTCGGGTGATCCCGATTGATTCTTCTTTCAGGTTTGGGGGAGAATTTGACAGGACAGTGGGAGGTTTCCGGATTAGAAAAAGTGATAACCATTCTGATCTAGGTTAGAGTGCACGCAGTGTGTTTCTTTTCTCTCTCTCTTTGGCAGCGACCTTTGACCGACCCTAGACTATGACTCAGTGACCAGGTTGACAGAACTTTCTTAAAATACTGGTTTTTGGATTGTCTGTGTTGCATAAGTCATTGTCACTCCTTCTTTTACCCTTTGAATTTCTCAGAACACCCGTATTACTACGAATATCCACTTCCATTGGATAGATCCATCATATGGTTATATACGAACTCGAAGGGACTTCTTCGAGGATGGATCCAGGTTCAGGAGAAATAGAATAGGTTTATTCAGTTGTCTTTTATTATCACCTTCTCTCAGGTTGCGAGGGCTCCTTGGTTTAGGAGAGTACACCTATTACGCTTATTGGATAGTCTTATTCCAAACCATAGGCAGGTGCCGAAAGGTAGGGAATGAAGAAAACCAATTAGCCTAAGTTGGGTGTGCAGAAGGTAATATGTAAAGACAAAATAAAGAGATTAGAAAGAGGGCAAAGTAAATTGCGACTGTTATCATTCACGACCAAACCGCGTACTTCATCGCCACTCCTATTTCACCTTTATAGGAATAAGGTATTATTCAGTTGTCTTTTATCATCACCTTCTCTCAAGATGCGAGTACTCCTTGGTTTAGGAGGGTACACCTATTATGCTTACTGGATAGTCTTCTTCCAAACCATAGGCTGGTGCCGAACGGTAGGGAAGGAAGAAAACCATTTAGCCTAACGAAGGTGTACAGAAGGTAACGACTAAAGACAAATAAAAGGATTTGGAGAGATGGCAATAAAATATACGGTTAAAGTCATGAATTGGATTATGGAAGAGGCATTACTAGGAATATCAGGATACCCCTACGAAACATTTTCATGTTTCAGTGCATTGTTAAAGAAAAACTGTTTTCCCGATTAGATACTTACTCCAAGGGTATGTATTTACCAGGTTTCATTCTCGTATCTGTATGGTTTTACAGATGATGAGTGGGAGTAAGTTATTGGGAATTAGGTAATTATCCTCATTATATCGGAATTCGTTGCAATTGGTGATACTTGAGGAAATCGCCAGGGTACAGTTTTCAACCTACGACGCACAGGTTATGAGTTGTTCAACTCAGCGGACTTATACAGAGTATTGTATGTTGTCCAAGTGTCCATCAGGACAAAGGGGTAGGTCCTCGTACTATGTTCTGTTTACTTATAACTTCTCTAGTATTTAGACAAGTGTTTCGTAGAAATACAAGGTCTAAGTTTTGAGAAGTTGTGGGTATAAGAATAAAGTAGAGAACCAGGTATCACAAGTATCGGGATTCTTCAAAGAGATCGAAGATGTAGATTCTTGTGATTGGTATTCAGATGATAGTAATGGTTTTGAGAAACTTGTTTCTCTTTCAGGTTACTCATAATTGGATGGATTCCTAAGTAGAGTAATGCTGATTAGCCTCTTTCCATTAAGTTGATATGCACTGGAGATAGCTGCATGATTTGAATCTGGTTCCAATTAAATAAAGTGCCAAAGTTTCTATATTGGATATAGAATAGTTCGTACCTTAAAAGATGATAAGGTACGGGGAGTTGTCCAGCTTATGCTTAAAACCAGACTCTGGACAACTCAAGGTACGTTTCTGTAATGGCTGTTTGTGGGTTGACCCTGGCTATGACGAGGGTTGATATTCTATCATTTAGAAGATCGATAGTGATATTGTTCTTGACTCGCCACAGTTTTAATAAAATGGATTTTTTTTCAGAAAACAGTAGTGGGAGTATGGTAGAACTGGAAGTGATTCCAGAACCGCGAACGATTACGGAAAATTTAATAGGACCTATATATTCAATCAGGTTTGACATTCCAATAGCCACTCCGCAGATATGGTGGGTAACCTCAGACACCCGAGAGGTACTTCGGTAGCCTCAAGGACGGTGACAGGGAGGTTCTTATCTACCCAGACTTGACACTACCGTCGTTCCAGGCTATGAGACCCGGTATGAGGGTTGTTGTGGTCGGTGGGAGTAGCGGAAGCATAGTGGGCAAGATGCTTATGTCTATTTATAGACTTGAGCAGTTTTAGCGGAGATAGATCATCTATTTTTGATGTGACAGTCATGGGTTTGACTTCAATCAGAAAAGGGGATGGATCTGTTAAGAAGGTAGTAGGGTGTGATGTCATGGTTTTTGGATGACATACACAGAGTAGGAAGTAAAATTCCTATACTACGATCGGTTGTACTGTTGTCGTCACACAGTTGTTTCTCCAGACAGGATATGGATATAATATTTGACATTCTGGTTTCTAGATCTATGGTTTTAGATCCGGATTTAGGTAGTTTCCCAATGTGGGTATTTTGACAGTATTCTAATGGTTTTTAGAATAGATGACTCCTGGCATGGTGGTGTACCTGCAGGTAATGGAGTCGCCATCTCTAAAGGTGTCTTACAGACTAAAGGGGAGAGGGAAGTGCATGATTGGTAGATCACTTGCTTAAGCAATTGAGTCAATCGTGAGATGTCAAGTACCACACCAGATGTTGTTTTTGCACTAGTTGCAATAAGTTTGTATTAATCCAATCCTGGAGAAACATAAGGAAGCAGTTATAGAACATAGGTACATATTCTACGGATTTGATGACGGCAGCCTCCTTCGGGAGACGATTATCATTCCAGGCTTCAAAGGTGACATGGTTGACAGAGATTGTCAAAGTTATAGTTTTCCCTCTGATGAGGGACAGTATTGTGGACAGGTGGTCCAAGAGGATACTGTGGGAGGCTTGGTGCACGATACTGATTAGGTTCAGTGATCGATACAGTCTAAGAAGTTTGGATTTGGAGTTCATTTATGAACTAGGTCCCAACAGATATCCAGACATATTCTAAGACAGGTATTACTCAATTCGGGAGATGGTTTTCTCCGCGAATTTGAGATTAAGAGAGATATAGAAAGAAACATCTAGGCAGATCCACTCACTAAGGCTATTTCTCGAACACAATAGTTTTACAAACGGGTTTTGTGAAACTGATTAGTAGAGGAGTTGGATGTTTGGTTTCACACGGGCTGTGAGTAGTCGACATCGCAATAATTAGCCTTGAGTGCAAGTGGGAGATTGTTGGAGATATTGCCCTCAGAGTCAATTATTAGATCGCAGGTACGTGATTGCAATGATTGCAGAGGACCTATACCGGTAGGACAGTCTTACTCAAGATGATAGTATGCTATCTGGTTTGACTTTATCAGTCGTGTACAGTTTCAGGTGACTGATCATTGTTACACTTTGATAGAGCCCTTAGGATCTTGCTTTACTACCAACAGTATGATGGCGATCATATACGTGAGAGTTGGGTGGTTTATACGCATATTCTTAATTATGGTCCCTAGTCGTGGGAGTTTCGAGACAGGGCATCGATACTCCGGAGTAGACTAGTGTATACAGTCGAGACCCCGACGATGGGCGGTGGCCGGTCTCACAAGCCACTGGTGTCAGTTGGATCACCTAAGATGTATACAGGTGCTCATTGGGTTATGAGTACACAGGACAGGACTCGCCGAGAATCTGCTAGTTGGTATTATACATATCGTCAGATAGCAGTTCCCTGGTGACATGTGTACAGGTTAGTTCATCGACCTGAGGTCGTCATTTGTCTCGTGTGAGTTCCCACTGTGCTTTGATTTCTACCCTACCACGGCTCAAAGGAGTCGTGCAAACAGGTAGTTTTTGGGTACAGTCCCGAGCCACATGGAAGCACGTGAGCGGATCGGCAGGGGATTCGTCTCTCCCGGTATTGGGGGCGAGATCGTGCTGTGTCTAGAAGAGCCATTACATAAAGCCCACGGCCGTGGCAGGAGATTTACTGGTAGGTACTCCAGTAGTATCTCAGGGTGTTATTGGGCTACACTCCGACACGACTTATACTGCTATTGGGGGTCTGACGTTACTAGCCCTCTAGGCAGATATGCGATACTCATTGACAAACGGACCGGACTGTATATACATAGTCACTGTTAGGCTCAGTAGGGTTTCCGGATGAGTTCGCTCATCGGCCTCCCTTGAGGTCAGTCCATGGACAGCCGTTACGCATTGCTAGTGCCGCTGACGGTTTGTGGTTAAACCCACTGCCAGGGTACTGACAAGTCATTAGAGTCCCCCACAGACAGTTTCCCAAGTTCGGGCGAAACGTTGTAGAGGCCGTATGGTTTTATGGCAGGGTTCGGAAAATGCACGTGCGTTTACGCACGTGTTATTTTTCGGGCAAATGATACTGGTCGGCTTTGGTTTAAGCCGGAACCGAGTATTATATTAAGTAGATATAATATCTTTGTCTCAGTTGCATTTGTATTCGGTCGTAATACAAATGCGGGTATATTTATACAGTTACGGGGTTATCCTGAAATTCGTTTCGGGATCACTTTTGGAAGTTGCCAGTTTCCAGTTTTCTATCAGCCGTCTTTTAACATTCGATTAAAGACGGATTTATCTTTTCTTGGATGAGGGTGAGTCATGCTTCTAGAAGGTTCTAGAGAGGGTGACATGGATTGGTGAGTCATTAGTGCATTAATGGTGCCGTTAATGCTTGATGACTAAGGGTTTTAGATTCAATGTTTCTTAGTGAGTCATGCTTTTCATTTATGATGAGGATAAGCTTCTTGTTTAAGGTCACCTCCTTGATTGCTCCTACCATCACCTCCCTCTTTGCATAAAAGTGGCGGGCCCTCTTGAGAGAAGAGAGAGAGATTAATTTTCATTCTTGAGAGAAAAGGCTATGGTTTAGGGTGCATGGAAATTTCATAGCCTTTTTCATTCTATCACCCGATCCGAGTGGCAGCTTCATTAACCGATCGTCCACGGTTTTGGACGAAGTGAGACAAAGTATTCTACTCATATTCTACATCATTCTTGGTCGTCTCTTTTAGCAAACTTGACGACCGAGTTGCCTCGAGTCAGAGGCGGGAGCCCGTTTAAAGAATCGTTGACGTGGTGCTACCTGGACGAGCAGATTGGAGATCGACGAGATCGGAGCAGCCGCAACGGAGCGTGGGATGATGGTTGAAGAATGAAGGACTCGGATCGTTCGGTATAACCTTTCTATACTCTTTACAGTTTGTTAGTTTAGCAATAATGGCAGATCCGGGTTAAAGTATACGATAGCGCCAGTTAAAAAGTTTTTGTTCCGCATTTGGCGTCTGTAGACGGCCGGGGCGCTACCGTAGACTTACACTAGTCACCTACTTGATCGGCTAATTGTGATGTGTAAATCTCACCCATGAGTAACTCTTACTCGCAGTAGGTATCGGGATCTAACTATCTCATAGAAGGTATGCAATCTCATTGCAAATTTCAACACTTGAAATTCCCGATAATACTTTTGCCCCTAACCTCCTATGATCTTGACAAAGGCTAACAAACCATAGGATGCTAGTCAAGTTCAACCCGTTATTTAATGATTGAATTAAACCCACCTGCACGACCCTTGACAAAGGCCAACAAGGTCGCACGACTACCCTAATCCAATCGCATCACATGCTTAAGCAGATAAGCACTAGTCAGCTACCGCACACTACGCCTTGATAAAGGCCAACAAACGCAGCACGAATACTAAATAGTCCTTATCTGAAATGACGGAGGGCTATGACAGGTTTTTAAGAAAACCTTTTGCGTAATGAACTTGATATCGTTGTAGAATCGAGTGATTTTAAAAAGGAGTGTTTTTGAGGCTTTTACTAGTCTGCTAAAGAGGTCACTCCCGGTGAAGGGATCTCGGCTCTTTCCTCATCGAATAAGGTGTTGGATATTCACGATTACCACTATGCAAAGCAAGAACTAAAAAGGCAATCAAAAACAGAACCGAGTGGATTGTAGCATCTGCTAACTTCTGCTAAAGTGGTCACTCCCGGTGAAGGGATCTCGGCTCTTTCCTCATCGAATGAAGTGCTTGATATTCTACAAGGAATACCGCTATGCAAAGCAAAAACTAGAGCTACCCTTTTTGAAAAATTGATTCTACAACATCTTTAGGTTTCTTTTCTTTTCATTAGTATCATTAATGAAGTCCCATCAATTATGCTTCCTAAGCATCACAGAAGAAACGAAAATACAAAGTACGTTTATGCCATCCGCATTCGCCACAATGTCCCGTTATGCACCGTTAGGTTACTTAACTAGCGGCATAGCGTTGCGGGACTAGTGTGGGTGCAAAACATAAGCAACGTTTATTATATATCATATATATAATAATAAAGCATTTGTCTCAAGCATATAAAGTGATCATATCACAGAATATCAACAACAGAAGTCAACATATGAAATATTGGATATGCTAGGATGTCCGTATTTTATATTAAGCCAGTAAAAAACACGGATTCCATGGTCGCAAGGAATAGCCAAACCCACATCACTAGACCCCTACAAGAGTGGTAAGCAACCCTACCAATTCTAAAGTTAAGAAACCTAGACTCGACTCCTCGATATGGTCTCCCACTGGACTCTAGAACCCGGTTACTTGTGCTCCCCACCTTGGGTCTATCCTAATACGGAAAAGTAAATAATATACAATAAGGGTGATAACATCCTCAATCCGGAAGTGCCCCAATAAAAGAATATTACATACAAGTTTTTACATGAATGAAAATGAAAAACTCTCATCTCACGTAAAAAAAACACGGCTATTCAAAACACGACGATCCAATATAACATATCCAAGCAACACATAATATCACATGTCATCAACGTAAGTAAATATGCGTATCCCAGTTGTCGTTGACATATAGCAACGAAACCGGCGATACACCACATATTACACTTACGGTCGCAAAAAAGAAAATGTCAAACTACAACATTTGAAATCCGCAACCTCCTTAGACATCATAAACCTGAAATATCACATAATTCGGATTTCATGCCTAACCATTCGAATTCCAAATTTTGTATCACATTCCATAAATAGATAGATGATATTAAACATTCCGATTGAATCAACAAACACCTAAAATTTCCCAAATAGCTCAACACTTGAGCACAATTTAAAAATACTCATAACATGCCACAGTGCCTATGGACCAACCGTAGAAGGGCTAACCCTTGTCTCACCTATGGCGCCGCGGAACTACCACAAACCCTAGGGTTTAGTGGCGGTTCCGACGGTCATAGAATCGAGTTAGGATTTCATTCTTGTAGAAAGTCCATAGAATTACTTGCATGATTTTTGAATGTTTTTAACTTGGAGAAAATCCAACTTTTGGAAAATTTCCAGTAAGGGAGAAAATGAGTTATTGATATTCGTTCAAACTTTTTAACGTCGTCTAAATTAACCCGAAATGTTATTAGAATTACGACTACGAAACACTCCGTATTAGCCCCAATATTACTGTAAACATCACATGAAAACTGGGCCAATCAAACAATACCAGAAACCCTAAAATCAAGCCCTGAGAACACCAAAAAATTTCGAGCCAAATAAGAGCTTAAAAAACCGGCGAGGCCGGATTTTTCATGAATGTCGCCGGTTAAAATCCGGTTGTCTCGTCTCAAATTTCTCCAGTGTTCTAGTTGTATCACAACTTTCTGCAGTTGCTAAAATAATTTTCTGAGATCATTTTAAAATTGACAAAAACTTGATTTTTGGTTTCGGTGTTTCGGAGTTTTTCGGTTTCGTGATTCTAATAAACATCGTCTAATTCTTTAGCTTGGCTCTGATATCAATGTTGGGTTTCTTAGCACGACAGCAAAGTTCCGGGAGGTATCATCCATGCCATTTTCAAAAATTTGCCATGCTAAATAACCCAAACCCTAGAATCTTAACTAGAGAATTAGACGATACACGAAAGTAAACAACTTTACATCAAGTGGATAAGGAATACAACCTTTATAGACCGGTCCTTCACTTCACATGCTCCGTGTAGTAGTCCCGCGACTCCACTAGGCTCCATTTGAGGCTTTGAACGAGCTTCCTCCGATGACCTTCGTACCGAAGATGATCCATGCGAAATCCCTCCAACTCAAGCTACCTTTACACTAAACTCTTTAGCGTAGGAAACACGCTAAACTCGATCGCTAGTCAAGTGTAGGATGGTGAAGTAGGGGATGTTAAAAGCTCACAAATTTGTGTTCAAACTTCATGATTCATATCACATGTGAGGTTGAAGCTTGAACCATGACATGAGGAGGAGGAGGAAGCTAGAGAGCAACCATGGGAGAAACTCAAGAAAAATGTCTAAGTGTTGAGAATGAGCTAGAATGAATGTCAACTCTTGACCCCTTTTAAAAGAACGTTATCGCTATTGTAGATTTACGAATTGACGGAATGGTGCTTTGTTCACACCCATTTTAACCCATTCAAGTATGGAATTATGCAATATAAAATTGCAACCATGCTTGAATAGTGAGTCAAGATGAATAAACAAGTATAAATCCCATGCTTGCAACCATACTCTCATTTTCCACCTCATTTCTATTTTCACAAATTAGAAATTCATATGCCATGCTTCATTATTTTATATATATATATATATATATATATATATATATAATGAAGAATAATTAGTGAGCTAATGATATTAGTTAAGATATAATTATATCACATATAATATATATCACATTATTAAATCAACACTTGATTTAATAATCCTGTTATATCATATATGACCGACTAAAATCATCCATCTGTATATCACATTAACAAATCAACACTTGATTCGACAATCTGGTTACATCACATATAACCGAACCGATAACAGATAACTGTCAGATTACAATACAGTATCACATACACGTATTTAATCAGGCCCACACACATATCACATATGTGTCCTACTTCGTTTCGCTTGAACCAGGGAATTTCTGTATGGGACTCTAAAAACTCGTCAATATACCAGCAGTAGGTGATGATCACATCAGTCACCTACAAGCCATCAGCGGTACTAGCTGGACGTAACGGCTACCCGGGTATTGATCGATATGAAGATCAACAAGCAAGCTTGTCCATAGTCTCCATGAAGCCTATTAGTAACACTACCGTACAGTCTGGTCTTTTCGTCCGATATGTCGCATATCAAGTCTAGGGGTGGAAATCGTCAGACCCCAGTAACGTAATAAGTCATACCGATGTCTGGCCTATAACGGTTTGAGAAACTACTGATAACACTTATCTGTAAATCTCATAAGCAGCCCTGGCCAGGGACTTCCAGTTATAGCCAATCGAGCATAGCGCAACATCAACCCCCAATACTGGGAGAGATGAAACCGTTCATATCACTTATTGCTTCCATGCGATTCGGGACTATACACAAAATGCACCTGTTTGCACGTCTCCTTTGAGCGTGGTAGGGAGGAAATCAAAACACAGTGAGAGCCGCACAAGACTCTTTGACGATCTCGGGTCTACAGACTAACCTGTACCAGTGTCACCAGAGGACTGCTATCTAACGATAGGTATACTACCACTTAAGAATCCTCGGCGAGTCCTGTTCAGTGTACCCAGTCTCCACTGAGCACCCGTATACCATCTTTGATGTCAAACACCAATGGATGTAGGATCATCCATCGCCCATCATATGAGTCAAGAAGCGTATACGCTAGTTTACTCTGGAATATCGATGCCCTGTCTCGATACACCCACGACTAGGAACAATTAAAGGATGAACTTATGGACTACCCTTTCCCCACTAGTATGATCTCCTTCATAGTCCTGGTAGTCAAGTACACATCCTAAGGGCTTTATCAACATGTGAGAGTAAGACAGTATCACAATACAAGTCTACATGTTAAGACAAAGAACAACCCGATAGCATACAATCATGTCGAGCAAGAAAGTCCTCTTTATATATGTCCAAGCATCCACAATAATATACATCGTATATACAATAATGGCCTCTAAGGCATACATATAAGTAACACTCCGTGCATATCGCCAAGGCGAGATATCCGCCTCCCTACGATCCGCGTCCCACGCTAGCGTATCCCCATATTAATGGGCGTATCCCCCTATTAATGAGCGTATCCCACCATTCAAGGCGAGAATAACGCTGGGGTGCAACTGACGGCGGTGATCTCGTACCTGCTCACTCCACGCGACCCCTATATAAACCCCTCTCTCAGACGACTCAGGTATCTTGAATTTATTTCCAATACACCGCTACTCTGCACTTATTCCTCGGCTCTAACTTGATCGTCGGTGGGTCCTACGGTGGTCACCCACCCCGGGACTTCTTTGCAGGTAGCTCGGCATCCAATATCAACCCATTGAGATCCACACTCAGCAACTCCCAATCAAACCTCAGCCGTCAAAAACCGCCATCAAAAGATCGACGGACGACAACATCTAAGAAGATCCCAGCCTCCATCAGTTGGCGACGTTTGTAGGAAGAAAGACTTTTTTGTTCCACCACAAAATTTGATCTTCCGCCCTCGACCCAATGGCAAGCGATGACCGCAATGATCCGAATACGAGCCGCCACAACAGAGGCAGGAGCGGCTCGTCTCCCCCTCCTGGCGCCATCCATGCCCTATCCATCCGGATAGACAGGCTCACATCGCTAGTGGATGCTCTCGTCTGCATTCAAACGGCAAGCCTTACCCACCATACCGCGGCTCCCCTCCCCGGGATAACGATGTCCGCCGAAGTACGGGCGGGCACACTCAAGCCCTCGATCTCCCTCACCCTCATCACAGCGCTACCGAGTGCCGGCGGGCCGACTCCGGCCACCTTAACCCACACGCGGCGATTGATTCTATGATCCGCTGGGCGCTGAACAGCTCCACACCGCGGTCCTAGGGAAGACTGGGTCGTCGTTCCAATGCCCGTTGTGCGTTCTCTCCTCCTGAGGAGGTGTCGGTCAGAACGCCTGCTTCCAGGCATGACCGACGCCCCCACTCTCACAGGGACCGTGTGAACGATGAGCGCAGAAACTACTCGAGAAAGGCCTCGTCCGATGATTTGAGACACCTGATAGAGCGAAATTGAAGCCGCACTTTAGCACAAACCCGGAGCGGGGGTAGCCAACACTCCGACTGTGCGGAATCCTCGGGTTACCACCACCGACTCGAAGCCCTCGAGAAGAAAATCGAGGGCATACGACGGGATGACTACGTGTCCGGCGAAGGGGACAGATACTCCACCGATTCACTAACGAAGCCCTTTACGGAAAAGCTGCTGGCCAAGCATATCTTATCCAAGAACAAGCCGCCTAAAGTGGCCCTCTTCGATGAGAAATCCGACCCGAAGGACCACCTAGACGCATTTACTGCGGGCATGAGCTTCCAGGAATCTCCGACACGGCTCAATGTCGAGCTTTCCCCACCACCCTCATCTGGGCTGGTCGGGATTGGTTCTGAGGACTCATGCCACGCTCCATCTCAACCTTCGACGAGCTGGCCACCCAATTCCTCGGCCATTTCGTCGGGACTCGACAGCAGAAGAGGACGGTTGACTACCTGTTCACCATCAAGAGCAGAGACAAAGAATCCTTCAAAGGATATGTCACCCGCTTCGCTCCTCGAAGTCCCCGAGCACCATGATGAAACGGTCATCACCGCGCTAAGGTCGGGTCTTAAGCTCAAAGAGTGGCTCTGCTCTTTTGCATTAGCGTAACCTAAGACCATGGCGGAGGTGAAAGCTTGGACCGAGCAAGAAATCGAATTCGAATCCGAGATGAACTCAAACCCACCCCGAGCTGACCAGCCAGACAGAAAGAAAAGGGGCAGGGAGGAGAAAAAGAAGACCGATTGTCCGAAGCCTTACTCCCCAAGGTTTCAGGAGTACACTCCCCAGAACATCTCTCAGACTGAGCTGATGGAGGAAGCTATGGGTGAGAGATTCTTTAAGCTCCCGCCGGTCCTCCAAAGGGCAGGCAAACGCCTCCACGACCCATACTGCACCTTCCACAGGATACAGGACCACCCGACCGAGAACTGCAAACAACTCCGTGACTATATCAAGGAGTTGATCCGGTCAGGCCACCTGGCGAAGTACCTAAGGGACAAGCGGCAAGCAGAGCATGAGAACAAGGACCAAACCCTTCACGGGGAATTAACGATCGGCCACATCATGTCCGTTACCACGGATCAAGTTTGGAAAAGCGCGGGAGACCGTCGCCCTCAGCCTTACAAACATTACAATAGGGGGCGGGGATCAAGGAAGCACTGTTGATGGTACTCCGAGGAAATCTCCTGCAGCCGAGGCCAAGCTACCTCAACTCTCTCCCTCTGACGGTGCCCGCGGACCCTCGATGCCACAGAAGCGCCGGGGACCCCATCCGCCGGACCGGAGGCAACAATCAGCCTTTTCTGGAAACACTCCAGAAGAAGACCCACCGATCGCTCCCGCCTACTTTGTGAGATCAGGCCGAGGTAGTAGAGCGTGTGCACCTTGTCAAGCGCCTCATCCTTCAGCCGCAGAGACAGGGCATTGTACAGACCTGGGGACATCCTCCAGATTGCATAAAGAAGCTCTTGGAAGAGAGCAGATCACCGGGGAAGTAGGCGACCAAAGTGGCCCGCCATGCGGTCTATCACCACCTCGTACGTCTTCTCGGAGCAATCGAAGCAGTAAAGATACAAGTCGTCATGAGAGATAATCTCCCTGATGAGGAATATACGCCCAGACATCTTCGAAGGAACGCATGATTGAGAGGAAACCAACACCCCCTCAAGAATGCACCTTCGGTATTTATAGCTTCTACAAAATATTCCAATAGCCGAAATTTACTCGTGTAGTGACGCGAATCACGGGACGTCTCAATTTCCCGATATCGAACTGCCACATTTCGGCAATGCCAGTCTTCACGAGCGGCTATACGGGCCTCGGAAGGTTGAACGACGCCATCACTCCCGCCTATGCGGGACGCGGAAGGTCGAACGACGCCCTCACTCCCGCCTATGCGGTCTATGGAAGGTTGAACGATGCCCTACGAAGGCGCAAAGGAGTCTCTAAAGCCCTCCTCACGAGGCAGCCGAGCAGCTTCTTGCTCGGTCTATCCCTAGCGGGTAGCTTCCTGCCCATCAACACTAAGGATCTAAAGCTCTCATTGTGAGGCCGCTAAGCAATTTCCTGCTGGCCCTCTGTGTAGGGTTCCTAGGCACACTAATGAGGTCTCACACGGCATCAACCATGCCAATTTCAAACTTTACGGGTGCCGAGAAACCCTAATACGGATCGTTAACTAGAAGTCTAGGCGAAACAATGAAACTAGTTTACAACTAAACTAAAAGAATGGAAATACAACCTTTGTAGATCCATTTCTCCACCTCCATAGCTCCATGATGAAGTCCTCTCCGCTGTCCAAATCGAACCATGACTCTAGCATCGGCTTCATCGGAGAAAAATCGGGCTAGGTCATCGACGACGATGCCGAAGATGATCTACGTCGAGGCATCACTAGATCAAGCTCCACCTTCACCAAGCCATGAAAACTTGTGAAGGAAACACCCTATACTATTTGGCAAGAGGTAGAGGATGAAGAAATAGGAAGTGGGTTCACTTTAGAATTGGATTTCTCACTCATTTTCTCAAGTTGCCATTGATGGAGGCAAGCTTCTTCTTGTGAAGAAGAAGAAGAAGATGATGAATATGTTATGATAAGTTGTTTTCAAAATAGAAAATAAATGAATACTTATCATAATCCAACCATGGTCAAGTGTAGAGAATGAACTAGGGTTTAGTGGAATGGTTAGGGTTAAGCATGAGACAAATATGGTCACTTAGTCAAAGCTTCATGAAGCTTCAACTAGCATCCAAAAGAAAGCCACCATTCATTTATTTTGCAAAATAAATAAACAAAATAAATAAATGATAAAGAAAAAGAAAACCCTAACCATTACACAACCATGGTTTAAACTTTACACAAACTCAAGTTAGCTTGTATCATCAAACATGACACAAACTTGTGTACAAAAGTATATCACATATACATTGTGCACTTCAAGTGAGAAAATCCATTTAAAATAAACCAATACTAGTTAATGCAAAGTAATATATCAAATATATAATTATACATTAAATCATTAAATCAACACTTGATTTAACGATCCGGTCATATCGCATATAACCGACTAGTATCCTATGTATCGGCTTACCGAATCAATCCTTGATTCGATAACTAGGTTATATCGCATACAACCATTCGATACATTCATCGCGAGAATGGAATACGGTATCACATACACGCATTATTCTCGGTTCTGCACATATCTCATATGCGCTCCTATTTCGTTTCGCTTGAGCCAGGAAACCTCTGTGTAGGACTCTAAAGACTCGTCAATACGCCGGCAGCAGATGATGATCATATCAAACACCCACAAGCCGCAAGCGGTCTGCTAAACGTAACGGCCACCCGGGTATTGAGCGATCAGAAGATCGACGAGCAAGCCCGCTCACACTCCAGTGAATCCAACCAGTAACACTTACCGTACAGTCCGGTCTGATCGTCTGATATGTCGCATATCTCGCCTAGGGATGGTAAACGTCAGACCCCAATAGCTCGATAAGTCATGTCGATATGAGGTCTATAACAGTTCGAGAAACTACTGGTAACACTTACCAGTAAATCTCAGCAACCCTGGCCAGGGATTTCCGGTTATAGCCAATCGAACACAGCGCAACATCAACTCCCTATACCGGGAGAGACGAATCCCCTCCTATCGCTCATTGCCTCCATGTGATTCGGGACTGTACCCAAAAACTACCGTTTTGCACGCCCTCTTGGACGTGGTAAGGTGGAAATCAAAGCACAGTGGGAACCACACAAGACTCTATGACGATCTCGGGTCAACAGACTACTCTGTACCAGTGTCACCAGAGAACTGCCATCTGACGTAAGGTATAATACCATCTGGGAGTTCTCGGCAAGTCCGTCCAGTGTACCCAGTCTCCACTGAGCACCCGTATATCATCTCTGATGTCAAACACCAATGGATATGGGATCATCCATCGCTCATCTGTATGGGTCGAGAAGGTATACGCTAGTCTACTCTGGTATATCGATGCCCCGTCTCGATATACCCACGACTAGGGACTTTGAAGGATGTACTTATGGACTACCATGTCCCCACTAGTATGATCCGCATCATAGTCCAGGTAGTCAAGTACACATCCTAAGGGCTTTACCAACATGTAACAGAGAGACAATCAGTATACACGTTAAGGTAAAGAGCAACCAGATAGCATACTATCATGTTGAGCAAGAAAGTCCTCCCTATATATGTCCCAGCATCCACTACAATATACATCCTATGTACAGTAATGGCCTCTAGGGCATACATATAACTAACAATCTCCCACTTGCACTAGGGTCATCTGTAGCAGTGGTTGCAGTATCTCATACTCAACCATCCCATAAAAATCTCTCTCTGGGAATAGGCCTTCGTGAGTGGATCCGTCGTGTTGTCCTCAGAGTCTACTCTCCTAACCTCGATCACCCTGGAGATCAACCATCTCCATGATCAGGTGATACTGCCTTAGAATATGTCTGGATCACTGATGGGACGGGCGTTCCTTGGCATAAGCCACAACTCTATTGTCTCACAATGGTAGGAACGTAGTTCATCTCATGAACCAATATAGACCCAGACTGCCTCTTTGGTAGCATCTTAAGTAGCGATGTATCCAGCCTTTATCGTCTAGTATGTCACGGTATCTAGCTTGGAACTCTTCCAACATACCGTCCCTTTACTGAGGGTAAAGACAATGCCTGTGACTGACATTCAGTCGTCCTTATCACCCTGGAACCCTTCCAGTGATTCTCCCCAGGATCGGTTGATACCATCTCACTACAACTAGTGAGAATCCTAACATCCAATTAGATCTATCTCATAGATCCAAAACCCAGGATTTAGGAGGTATCACTTTGATCCTATATGGAGAATCATTGTGATAAGCGGAGATTGACCGAGCGTAGCATAGGAAACTCCTTCCCTATCAAGAGTATGTCATCCACGTACTCTACGAGGATCATCACCATACTCCCTACTACCCTTTTGTTTATACAAGGTTTATCTACCATTTTGATGATATCAAACTCTTTGACTAACACATCAAAACAGATGTTCCAACTCCGCGATACCTGCTTTATCTTATAAAGCATCTTGTACACGTTTCCGCTGCTCCCACTGTCTACGAAGCACTCTGGCTGTGTACTTATAGACGCTCTATTCTAAAACATCATTTAGAAAAGCTGTCATGACACCCAACCACCAGATATCGTAGTCATGGTATGTAGCCGTGGCAAGTAGGATCTGGATGGACTTAAGCATAGCCACTTGAAAAGGTTTCATCATTATCCACGCCTGGTCGATGACGAAAAGCTTTAACAAGTCTAGCTTTGAAAGTCTCAACTTTTCCATCTACACCTAGTAATCTTCTCAAGATATACTTGCTCCTGATGGGGATTTAACCCTTCAGATATAGCAACCAAAGTCCATACTTTGTTGGTGTACATGGATTCCATCTCAGATCGCTAAGCATCCAGCCATTCTTACAGAGTCCCACTCCTGATGGCCAGCTCGAAACTAGTTGGGTCACCATCTCATGATGCAATTTCTCGCTCCCACTGTCATAGAGGAACCGAAGTATCTCTCAGGTGGGTGAGGAACCCTACTAGATCGGCGGAGAGGCTGAGGTTCGTTGGTTACTATTGAATCCTTTGGTTCTGTCAAATCATCAGCTGCAGTTTGTATAGCTGGAACATTTCCAGTTCTACATAACAGACCTTGCCTCGAGCTTGTCCGGATTTTGCTTTTAGAAATAGGCCGGTCAACCCCAAATCTTAACTAGCTTAAGACATGGGCTCTTCCCTTTCCATATCACAAATGAAATGGTAGGCAACTGATTTGATTGGAACCCTATTCAATAGGTATGCAGCTTCTCAAGCGCATAACTCCCAAAAGGAAATAGGTAACTCAGTAGTACTCATCATAGAGCACACCTTATCACATAGGGTGTTATTGCTCCGTCCCGATATACCATCGTGCTATGGTGTATACGGAGGAGTAATCCTGAGAGAGAATCTCATTCTCCTTTAGAATAGTCCAGGAATTCCGTGCTCAAGTATTCTCCTCCTTGATCTCATCAAAGGACATAATACTTATACCCGTATTTTGGTTCTCTACTTCTAAATCATATTCTGTGAATATTTCAAAAGGTTCGGACTTGTGTTTCAACAGGAACATAGGTCTGAATCTCGAAAGATCATCAGAGAATGTAATGAAGTACAGGGAACCGGTCTTGGCATATGTAGACAGGGGACCTTACATACATCAACATGTATCATCCCAAGAGTTCATTAACTCTTTCTCTGTTTCCAGTAAACGGAGCTATGGTCATCTTATCTCTGTGACATGACTGGCAAGTTTCACAAGATGTAAATTCAAACTGATTTAAATATGCATCTATATATAACTTAAGCTAGTCGGGTCGCATTGATATGACCTAGTCTACAATACCTCAAGAAGAATTCATTCATTTCTGAACTCTTCCTCTTGTGTGTGTTCCGTATACTAAGAACTGTAGTTTGATTTAGAACATCAATGTTTTTAGATAACGTGCCTGAACCGATCAACTTTTGATATAGGATATGTTCAAAACATAATCCATCAATACAAAATTATATCCTTTCTTTACTAGTAAAGAGACTGATATGATTTTGTATATCAGGTTCGGTATCTAATAACATTCGTTCAGAATCAATGTATTTGTAATACAGGGTGACAGTGACCAACAGACTTGGCTGCAACACTTGCCCCGTTTTCTGCCTCATGAAACTTATCACCCGTTCTCAGTTCTCTACCTATCTGTAGCCCTATGTAACAGATTACATATCTGGGATCCTGATCTGGTATCACATACCCAGGACGTAAAGGATACTGAGAAACAGTTCTTTGTAATGAACACACCCGAAGATGATGCATCAGCATGCACTCTCTTCGTTTGGGCGGCACGGGAATTCTGGTAATCCCCAATTTCCTGCTCTGTCTTATAACAATTATAAGTTGGAGCGGGACCAACGTTCCCCAGCTCAGTATAACAAGCGGGTTCGGTCAATATCCGTATTATTATCTTGATTAAGGCGTGATATGGTCGCTACCTGGAGAGAGAGAGAAGAAAACACTCAGCGTGCGCTCTTTCAAGAATAGATTGGTTATTATTTTATCTAATCAGGATGGCTCCCACTGCTTTTTATCAAATCTTCCTTCAAACCCTAAAAGGAAAGACTAGCCGGGATTAATTACACACTACAAGTTCGCCAATCTTTCAGCCAGGCCAGTGTCGGTACTTTGAGGGAGGTCCCCCGTGCTTTCGCACGAATCTAATTAATGTAAACCTCGTTTTCCCAGAGGCGTAACCTCTTTAACACCTTTCTAGACACCTACTTGATCGGCTAATTGTAATATATAAAACTCTTCCAGGAGTAACTCTTACTCGCAGTGGGTATCGGGATCCAACTATCTCATAGAAGGTATGCAATCTCATTGCAAATTTCAACACTTGAAATTCCCGATAATATTTTGCCCCTAGCGTCCTATGACCTTAACGCAGGCCAACAAACCATAATGCGCTAGTCAAGTTCAACCCGTCATTTCTTGATCGAATCAAACCCACCCGCACGACCCTTGACGGAGGTCAACAAGGCCGCACGACTAGCCTAATCCAATCTGCATCATATGCACAAGCAGATAAATACTAGTTAGCTACCGCACACTACGCCTTGACGGAGGTCAACAAACGTAGCACGAATACTAAATATGACTTATCTGAAATGACGGAGGGCTACGACAGATTTTTCTGAAAACCTATTGCGTAATGAACTTGATATCGTTGTAGAATCAAATGATTTTAAAATAGAGTGTTTTTTAGGCTTTTGTAGTTTTGCTAAAGGAGTCACTCCCGGTGAAGGGGTCGTCGGTCCTTTCCTCGTCGAATGAGGTGCGGGATATATCATATATATATCGCTGTGCAAAGCAAAAACTCTTAAAAGCAATCAAAAGACAAACCGAGTGTGTAGCATCTGCCAGTTATTGCTAAAGGAGTCACTCCCGGTGAAGGGATCTCGGTCCTTTCCTCATCAAATAAGGTGCAGGATATATCATATATACCGCTATGCAAAGCAAGAACTGTAGCTACCCCTTTTATTTTGTTTTGAAACTCGATTCTACAACATCTTAGGTTTCTTTTTACTTTCATTAATCTCATTAATGAAGTCCCATCATTAAGTTACCTAAACATCACAGATAAATACGACGTACACTTATGCCATCCGCATTCGCCTCGATGTCCCCTCGTGCACCGTTAGGTTAGGTGACTAACGGCAGAGCGGGGCAGGGCTAGCGCGGGTGTAAAACATAAGTAACGTCTATATAATATATCATATATACTATATACTGTATCCATCACAGAACATCACATGATCACATCACAGATATCGCAGCAGAAGAATCATATGAAATATTGGATATACTAGGACGTCCGTGTTTTCAATACGAGCCAGTATAAAACACGGATTCCACGGTCGTGATGAATAGCCAATCCCACACCCCTAGACCCCTACGAGAGCGGCAAGCAACCCTACCAATTCTAGGGTTAGGAGACCCGGACTCGACTCCTCGAGTTGGTCTCCCATTGGAC
This sequence comes from Agapanthus africanus, assembly GCA_030015575.1. NCBI lineage: Eukaryota > Viridiplantae > Streptophyta > Magnoliopsida > Asparagales > Amaryllidaceae > Agapanthus > Agapanthus africanus. The sequence goes on along the minus strand of JASDDO010000024.1, from coordinate 885,330,249 downwards.
CCCAGAACCCGGTTACTTGTGCTCCCCTCCCTGGGTCTATCCTAGTGCGGAAAAGTAAATAATATACAAAAGGTGACATCTTCCGCAACCTGGAAGTGCCCCAAATAAAAGAATATTACATACAAGTTTTTACATGAATGAAAATGAAAAACACTCATCTCACATAAAAAAACCCCGGCTATTCAAACACGACGATCCAATATATCATATCCAGTAACACATAACATCACATGTCATCAACGTAAGTAAATATGCCCATCCCAATTGTCGTTGACATATAGCAACGAAACCGGCGATATCACATATTACACTTACGGTCACAGAAAAGAAAGTGTAAAACTACAACAGTTGGAATCCGCAATCTGCATAGACATCGCATGCCTAATCAAATGAATTCCTTAGACATCACATGCCTAACAATTATAAACCCCGCATTTTAGTCTCATTATCGAAAACTCTTTTCAATATCAAGTCGAACAATTCAACAAGATTCCCGACATCCTGATCGAATGCTCGTCGCAAAATTTAGTAGGCGGCCGCACCCCCGACGCCGTCAACGAAGTGCACCAAGGCGGAACACCGCTGCCGCGAGCACCCGAACGGATGCTTTCGGCGACGGGGTTCTCCTGCAGTCACTTGGTCGGGGCTATGGAGTGAGGCTGTCTATTAAGTTTACCCGGTGAGTATCCGCGTAAGCTGCGTGATTGCGACGGACTTTTGATCACATCAAAAATCCGTGGCAACCGATCAAGTGAGACTAAAGTGCTATGTTTATAACATTCATTCAGTTATCTCATAACTACTTATGAATTCCAATTATTGTATCACATTCCAGATAATTAGAAAATGTTAAACTTTCCGATCGAACAATCGAACACCCAAGTTTTCCCGATACAGCTCAACACATGAAATAAGTCTAAAAACATTCAGTTCGTGCCTCAGTACCAACGGTCCAGCCGTAGAAGGGTCAAGCCAACGTCTCACATGTGGCACGCCGTACTGCCCCAAACCCGAAGGTTCAAAGGGCAGTTCAAGACGGTCACATCATCGAGTTAAGGTTTGTTGTCTTCTAGAGGGTCCATTGCGTTACTTGCACTGCTTAGAACGTCTTTAAACACCGGGAAAAATCCAACACTTGGAAATTTCCCGACAGGGGAAAAGGTGGGTATTTATATCGGTCGAACTTTTTAACATATTCTAACATTACCCGGAAAGGCCACATAGACAAAGTTAAATAATCCGATCGATTCATCGAGTCCCAATACACCCCAGAAAATTCAACTCATGAATAAATTTTAAAAATTCCCAGAAAATCCAGAACCTAAAAATATAAATTACTGTGCAAAAATAATAAAATAACATGATAAAGTTGCCGCGGAACCGCCGCACAAGCCATGCTTGTGCCACAGTTCCGCCGCACTATTGATGAGTCAATGGATAATTTTTGCACCGTAATTCTTATATTTCCCTGCTGAATTTTTTAGCAATTTTTAATCTGGAAAAATCCCATTTTTTCAAAAAAGTCCAGAGAGCAAATACGGGTTAGGGTTTCGGGTCGATCGGGTTTCAAACTTCGTCTACGCATCGCCTAAGGCTCTAGCTAGGCTCTGATACCAGTGTAGGGTTCCTAGACATACTAATGAGGTCTCACACAGCATCAACCATGCCAATTTCAAACTTTACGGGTGCCGAGAAACCCTAATACGGATCGTTAACTAGAAGTCTAGGCGAAACAATGAAACTAGTTTACAACTAAACTAAAAGAACGGAAATACAACCTTTGTAGATCCGTTTCTCCACCTCCATAGCTCCATGATGAAGTCCTCTCCGTTGTCCAAATCGAACCATGGCTCTAGCATCGGCTTCATCGGAGAAAAATCGGGCTAGGTCATCGACGACGATGCCGAAGATGATCTACATCGAGGCATCACTAGATCAAGCTCCACCTTCACCAAGCCATGAAAACTTGTGAAGGAAACACCCTATACTACTTGTCAAGAGGTAGAGGATGAAGAAATAGGAAGTGGGTTCACTTTAGAATTGGATTTCTCACTCATTTTCTCAAGTTGCCATTGATGGAGGAAAGCTTCTTATTGTGAAGAAGAAGAAGAAGATGAATATGTTACGATAAGTTGTTTTCAAAATAGAAAATAAATGAATACTTATCATAATCCAACCATGGTTCAAGTGTAGAGAATGAACTAGGGTTTAGTGGAATGGTTAGGGTTAAGCATGAGACAAATATGGTCACTTAGTCAAAGCTTCATGAAGCTTCAACTAGCATCCAAAGAAAGCCACCATTCATTTATTTTGCAAAATAAATAAACAAAATAAATAAATGATAAAGAAAAAGAAAACCCTAACCATTACACAACCATGGTTTAAACTTTACACAAACTCAAGTTAGCTTGTATCATCAAACATGACACAAACTTGTGTACAAAAGTATATCACATATACATTGTGCACTTCAAGTGAGAAAATCCATTTAAAATGAACCAATACTAGTTACTGCAAAGTAATATATCAAATATATAATTATACATTAAATCATTAAATCAACACTTGATTTAACGATCCGGTCATATCGCATATAACCGACTAGTATCCTATGTATCGGCTTACCGAATCAATCCTTGATTCGATAACTAGGTTATATCGCATACAACCATTCGATACATTCATCGCGAGAATGGAATACGGTATCACATACACGCATTATTCTCGGTCCTGCACATATCTCATATGCGCTCCTATTTCGTTTCGCTTGAGCCAGGAAACCTCTGTGTAGGACTCTAAAGACTCGTCAATACGCCGGCAGCAGATGATGAACATATCAAACACCCACAAGCCGCAAGCGGTCTGCTAAACGTAACGGCCACCTGGGTATTGAGCGATCAGAAGATCGACGAGCAAGCCTGCTCACACTCCAGTGAATCCAACCAGTAACACTTACCGTACAGTCCGGTCTGATCGTCTGATATGTCGCATATCTCGCCTAGGGGTGCTAAACGTCAGACCCCAATAGCTCGATAAGTCGTGTCGATATGAGGTCTATAACAGTTCGAGAAACTACTGGTAACACTTACCAGTAAATCTCAGCAACCCTGGCCAGGGATTTCCGGTTATAGCCAATCGAACACAGCGCAATATCAACTCCCTATACCGGGAGAGACGAATCCCCTCCTATCGCTCATTGCCTCCATATGATTCAGGACTGTACCCAAAAACCACCGTTTTGCATGCCCTCTTGGACGTGGTAAGGTGGAAATCAAAGCACAGTGGGAACCACACAAGACTCTATAACGATCTCGGGTCAACAGACTACTCTGTACCAGTGTCACCAGAGAACTGCCATCTGACGTAAGGTATAATACCATCTGGGAGTTCTCGGCGAGTCCGTCCAGTGTACCCAGTCTCCACTGAGCACCCATATATCATCTCTGATGTCAAACACCAATGGATATGGGATCATCCATCGCTCATCTGTATGGGTCGAGAAGGTATACGCTAGTCTACTCTGGTATATCGATGCCCCGTCTCGATATACCCACGACTAGGGACTTTGAAAGATGTAATTATGGACTACCATGTCCCCACTAGTATGATCCGCATCATAGTCCAGGTAGTCAAGTACACATCCTAAGGGCTTTACCAACATGTAACAGAGAGACAATCAGTATACACGTTAAGGTAAAGAGCAACCAGATAGCATACTATCATGTTGAGCAAGAAAGTCCTCCCTATATATGTCCCAGCATCCACTACAATATACATCCTATGTACAGTAATGGCCTCTAGGGCATACATATAACTAACACTCTGCAGCGGGTAGCTTCCTGCCCAACAACGCTGTAGATCAAAAGCCCTCATCACGAGGCTGCCGATCTATCTCCTGCTGGCCGATCTGCAGTGGGTAGCCTCCTGCCCAACAACGCTGTGGATCTAAAGTCCTCCTCGTGAGGAGACCGAGTAGCTTCCTTCTCGGTCATCCACCAGCGGGTAGCCTCCTACCCAATAACGCTGTGGATCAAAAGCCATCATCATGAGGCCACCGAGCAGCTTCCTGCTCGTTCCATCTGCAGCGGGTAGCTTCTTGCCCAACTACGTTGTGGATCGAAGCCCTCCTTGCGAGGAGACCGAGTAGCTTCCTGCTCAGTCATCCACCAGCGGGTAGCCTCCTGCCCAACAATGTTGTGGATCATAAGCCCTCATCATAAGGCTACCGAGCAGCTTCCTGCTCGGTTCATCCGCAGTGGGTAGCTTCCTGCCTAACTACGCTATGGATGGAAGCCCTCCTCATGAGGTGGCCGAGCAGCTTCCTGCTCGGTCCATCTACAGCGGGTAGCTTTCTGCCCAACCATGAAGTGGATCGAAGCCCTCCTTACGAGGCCGCCGAGCAATTTCCTGCTAGCCCATCGCTAGCTGGTAGCTTTCTACCCAACTATGCTAAGAATTAAAAGCCCTCCTCTCGAGGCCGCCGAGCAGTTCCCTGCTTGGTCCATCTGCTGTGGGTAGCATTCTGCCCAATAACGCTGAGGATCAAAAGCCCTCATCACGAGGCCGCCGAGCAATCTCCTGCCGGCCCATCTACAGCAGGTAGCTTCCTGCCCAACTACGCTGTGGATCGAAAGCCCTCTTCAGGAGGCCACCGAGCAGCTTCCTGGTCGGTCCGTCCTTAGTGGGTAGCTTCCTGCCCAACAACGCTAAGGATCTAAAGCCCTCCTGTTGAGGCCGTCGAGCAGCTTCCTGCTCGGACCATCTGCGGTGGGCAGCTTCCTGCCCATCAATGCAGTGGATCAAAGCCCTTACCACGAGGAAGCTGAGTAGAAAGGAAGGTACCGACCTTCCTACACTTGGCCACCAACGCACGATAGCAACCTCTGCTCGGGGGAAAGTAGGGTACCGACCTTCCTACAGACCTATATCGTTCAACTCTGAAACTTACAAGATAAAAAAGACCCGTGAGCTAAAAATACTTGCAGAACGAAGATTCGACCAAAATTATAAAAGCTAAAGGCACTTACGCAGCGAGCAAACATTTGGGCAAAGGAAAAAAGGAGTGCTTTATTTATGATCCAAAAATAAATACAAGGTATTCTGGGCTCCTCAGCCTTACAAAATGTCCGGAGGCTTACAAAATTTTGAAAAGGAAAAAAATCCCCTAGGAAGGAAAGCTCAGGCCGTTAGCTCAGGGAAGATCCCGCCCTGCCCGACGCCAGCGTCGGGTACCAAAACTATGACCTCTAGGTCGGCGCTTCCACCGGCAGCTTCCGCCACGGCAACTTACCCCTGCGGCTCCTCCTCGACCATAGGATATTTAGCACAGAGCTCGCTGATATTGACCCCCGGCGCAGACTCCTTGAAGCCGTCGAGGGCGCTGTGCCAGACGACGGCCCAGATTCGGTGAGATCAGCGTAGAATTGATATGACTCTTTATATGCCTCCACGGCATCGCCGTCCGGCACTCGGCAAGCTTCACCACGTCCAAATCCACCCGGACATCCCTCTTAAGGGCGTCCATCGACTTCTTCACCGAGTGGTAGAAATCGTTCACCTTCTCCAACTTAGCCTGAATAGCTCGGTTGGACTCGTCCAAAAGCCGATGAGACTCCTTCAGCTTGGAGTTTGTTGGCCCCTCAGCGATCAGACGAGTGTTGAGGAGGGCAACCTTCCCCTCTGCTTGCCGCAGTTGGAGGCGGAGTTCCTCCTCCATCTTGGAGGACTCGCCCGCCTTTTTCATGGCCGGGGCTACCTTCTCGGACTCCATGGCGACGAGGAGCACGCAGTGATGGAGGACTTGAAGAAAGCAACAAACGGGTTAGAAAGCTTAAACCGAGAAAACAAGACTTAAAATAATTTCTGTGAAAAGTCAAGAACCGACCTGAACCGCCTATTGGGCTATGGCGGCCACTTGGGCCTTCATGGCCCCCCGGAGTATTTTAACCCCGGCAGCCTACTCCATGTCAGAGAGCAGGCTGTCGGCGATGGGGAGCCCCGAGGGCACCTCAATGCAAAAGTCTCCCTCCTGCACTGGGATCCCGGTAGAAGGCGCCCGAGATACCGTCCTCTTATGTCTCTTGAGAGGGGCATTGGCAAGCTCAGCCTCCTCCTCCACCTCTCTCATCTGGGGCGCCGGGTCCCACGGATGCTTGTGACACCCTCCTCCCCCCCCCACGGCGTTCTTCTGGGGCCCAGGGAGCGGCGGAAGGCTTAGACGGTGGAGTTGGCCTCGGGGACGAACTTGGACTAGGTAGGGACGAGCTTGCACCCTCGGCCTTCTTTCCCTGGGTCTTGGCGGCCAAGGTGGTTAGGATTTTCGCTTGGTTCATGGGCTCTGCAAAGAAAGGAACACAAGAAACAAAGGGGGTTAGCAATGCCAAAACAACAAAAGAAACTTGGTAAAGTCTAAACAGATGGATGAAAGCCCTAACTTACTCAAGAAATGTGCAGGACTGAGCCTAGCCCAACTCAGTGCCTGCTCGGATAGCAGGACATCCGCCCGTTGGATCGGCTCCCACTGGGACACCACCCTTGCTTCGGGGTCGACTGCTTTGCCCTCGGGCAGTCGGCCCTGTGCCATTGTGTAGGCAAAGCCAATTCTCGCCCTCGGACGGCCCGACAAATATAAACTTATCCTTCCATTCATGGATGGAAGAAGGGACAGATACTACCCCCGACCGGCCACTCCGCCCTTGCGTTTTTTGAACGAGAAATACACCCAGTTCGGCTCATCCTTACTGGTGCCGGGATGATTCTTATAACATAGGAAAGAGACAAGGAGAGTCAAGATGAAGGGGATATTTTCAAGTTTTAAACGGACCAGAAACCCGAGGAGAATTCTCCACGAGTTCGGAGCTAGCTGGCCCGAGGCGAGATGAAAGCAACGAAGCACCCCGCAGGCCTCAGTTAGGAAGGGTAGATGCATTCCTGCTCGGAACGCTTCCAAATACAGGGCAATCTCCTTGCCCTGCACCTGGTCTGCCCGCTCGCCCTCTCTAGCTAAGTAGAGGGAATAGTTAGAGGGGATGTGGAATCGAGTCCGAATTTCGGAAAGCTCGTCCAGACTCTTCAAAACGGAAAGCGTATCGCGGGTATTCCCGATGCGTACCTTGAGGGCCCTTGTCGCCGCCCGACGGCGAGCGACGGGGGGCCTGACTCTTGGAGGCGAACCTAACACGGAGGACGAAGAAGAAGAAGATCCCTCTTGGATGTCTGAAGTCGAAAAGAAGGAAGACCCACTGGACTCAGCCCCAACAACGGGAACCTCATCGCCCGAATCTACCCTTACTACCTCTACGGACTCCTCAGATGCAGACATCAAACCTGATTCAAAGGAAGAAACTCGCCGAGGTAAAATCAACAAGGGATCCGATCTAAAAGAAGGAGCGCCGGGTAATCTTCAGCAATGAAAGAGAATTTGAACAAAGTATCAAGCTTAGGATGGTCCCCTCCTATTTATACACCCTAAAGGGGAACATCATACGGCCCTGATTGATTCCCTCTAAAATGAAACGTCGCTCCCAGCGACCGGCGGGGCTCCACGTGGCAATCGGCCATTGCGGACATCTTTTCGACTGCAGGAGTCAGAGATATAGAGTCAGAGATAGTTATCACTTCTACCAACCGACGTCCGAAACGTGGCCCGTATCCCAACTGGCGATCGGCTAGAACGACGCCCCCTCTTTAAAGCACGATCATTTCATTAATCCGCTGACGCCATCGAGGATATGCGTGAAGATTCAGGCGAACGAAGAAGCGACATGTTGGCCCAAAGATCGAAACGACGTAACCACCAAACGCCATGCCGTTCCCGGGCGATCCACGTTTTGATTCCTTGGCGCCAAATTGAATGAAAGAAAACCGAGAAGGCCACTCTTGACCCGACCCATGAATAGGTCGGAACGAGAGTGGGGGCCTAATGATGATGCTCACAAGTGGTGTCTCCTCAAATTACAATACGTGGCGAATGACGTGTCCCGAAGGCTACGGAGGTGGAATATATGGGTTGCATTATGAGGATTCCTTGGGATCCCCTTCTCGAGGAACATATCCAACCTTTCGAGAGACCTTCCTGAATACATACCACCTTCACCTAGGAAACTACCAGTAGCTCGTCTCCGAGCTTTCTCAGCCTCCTTGCTCGTCTCCGAGCCATCTGACGTGCCAAGCTTCCTCGGACTCCCAGCTCATCTCCGAGCCGTCTGACGTGCCGAGCCTCCTCGGCCTCCCAGCTCGTCTTCGAGCTCCTGACGTGTCGAGCTTCCTCGGCCTCCCCCGATCAACCAAGAGCGTGGATCCCATGTGCCCCGCAACGGCTCCGCGCATATCGCCAGGACGAGATATCCGCTTCCCCACGATCCTCGTCCCACGTTAGCGCGTTCCTCCATTAATGAGCGTATCCCCCTATTAATGAGCGCATCCCGCCATTCAAGGCGGGGATAATGCTGGGGCATAACTGACGATGGTGATCGCGTACCTGCTCACTCCACACGTAATCCCCTCTTTCAGACGACTCAGGTATCTTGAATTTATTTCCAATACGCCGCTACTCTGCACTTATTACTCGGCTCTAAATTGATCGTCGGAGGGTCTTACGGTGGTCACCCACCCCAAGACTTTTTTTGCAGGTAGCTTGGCAACCAACATCAACCCATTAAGATCAACACTCAGCAACTCCCAATCAAATCTTAGCCGTCAAAGACCGCTATCAAAGGATCGACGGAGGACAACATCTAAAGGAGATCCTGGCCTCTATCAGGGAGAATCTTTATAATTAGAACCTTAGAAAGAAAGAAAAACCTTACAGAGAATTACACTAAACTCTCTTCTTACGATCTCCAACGAGATCATCCTCTCTCTCTACAAGTTTTCCTTGATAGTCTTGATCCCTTATGGAGGCCGTTTACTCCCTTTAAATTTTATGATCAATAACCATCCCTTAATAACCGTCTTGATCTGTCACGCCCCGCTTCCCGGTGTACGGCGAAGGGGACAGGACCGATCCGCTACGTATTTAGTGTGAGGTAAATACGCTAAGCGTATCTAAGCAATATAAAGGTAAATCATAAGAGACAAGAGATATAAAAATAACAGCAATTTTATTAATAACATTCTTTTATACAATGCATGAAAAGTAAATACATCTGGAATAAAAGCGATGCCTAAACAATGGCATAACAGGAAATGAAAAAAATACTGAATAGAACAAGGTACAATGTCTAGAGCTCGGGATCTTCATGGAACTGATCCAAATCTTCACCGGTGGGCTCGATCTCTGACGGGTCCAAAACACCTGACGACATTAAAAGAAGAAAGAAATAGAATGTCGTCAACGAACAGGTCGCTCGGTAAGTCCCAAAGATAAGGGAGAATTAGAAAAGACAGAATAAGAGGTATCTTCTAAACTTGTATAATATGGTAGAATATTGTGTTTACGCTGTTGTTTGTAGCTTGGTACGGAAGGATGCCAGTGTATACGAGAGGGGTCTCAGAATGCTAGAGACCAGGGCAAACGGAATGTACAAGGAACCGTTAAACCAGCAATGGAATATAGGTTAGATGTCTTAATCTTACTGTCTCGTGCCACTTCTAACACCTTCCGCACCAATCTACCCCTTAAACCCCGTAGTGTTTTGATTGTATTGTATAACTTGGATGACTGACCAAAACCATGATATCGATAAACAGATTGTAACTGCATAATCATGTAGACGGAATAACTGGATAATGGATGTATATCCATGGTTTGATTCAGTCAAGTTGTATAGATTGATAACTGGATTCATGGATTCATGTGTTCATATTGAATTAGAATTTATAGGTTGTAGATTGACTTGAATCATATTCAAGTCAGAAATAATCAGACTCAAACCCGAGTCAGACAATTAGAAATGTAGATCGCAATTTTGATTATTTCACAAACCTATAATTGCTAGGGTCCTTAGGGTAATTTACAAAACTTGAGGGGGTTTTATGTAAAAATACTTTTATATACTTTTCAAAATACATCTCAAGTATTTATTATTCATCTTTAGAGTTGCAATGAAGGTGGATTTTATATTGTGATATTTCTAGTGAAAATACCCTAATTTTATAAATAAAGGTATTTATCTGCAATATTGATTTATTTGAAATTCATGGTATTTTAATGTAAAATTTATTCTTGTGATTTTTAGAAAAAAATGAAATATTTATATTATAACAAAATAGATATTTTAATGATAAATATACATATATTTATACAAAAATAATTTCAATAAATATTTTATATTCTAAAAATCTCATTTTCTTAAGATGCCGTATTTTAAATCTTTCGAGACCGAATGCTCCTTGCAAAGGTCTGAATCTCGCACTACTAAGCCCGAGGGTGCACGATAAACCGTACTATCCCGAACGGGTTCCCCAAAGTGGGTTGTAGCGGCACTTTGCAAAGATTGTAAAATACTAAATCTTTTAGAAAACGGTTTTATAAAGTACAAGGTATTTATTTGTAAAAAGTCAATTTTCCGTATTTTAGATTCTAGGGTTTTCTAACTCAACTAGACTATTTCTAAATGGTCTAAACAACAAGTTGTTAGATAGCTCAAATCGCCTCTTCACCGCCAATTGTGGCCAGGTAAGTACAAGTGAAGAAAGGAGGGATCCGCTCACGAATTATCGTGAGACGGGCCTTTTAAAATTACCTTTCTCCCTTGCCTGGCCTAGACACCACAAAGTCAGGTTTAGATAAACGATCGATGTCCACAACTTATCGTATTATTCCTAGAAAAAGGTATTTGTTTAAAAGTGTATCAACTCTAAATCTTTTATGATAGTTTTATTAAGTATGTGGTATTTAAATGAAAGTATTGTTTTATCGTATTCTAAGTTTTGATGATATCGTTTAGGGTTGAATGTAAGTGTGTGAGGAGGTAGGTCATAACCTCGTGATCTACTTTAAAGGTATAGCAAGTTAATGGAATTAAATGTGAAATCGAAACATTGAGGTATTTAAGTACAAAATACGATAATTTGGGAACGCTATCATTTCATGTGATGAAACTTGTTCAAATTGTTTGTTAAATGTTTAATAGTCAACATAAAGATGTTTAAGCATGAATGTATTGGTGAGAAGTGAGATTTTATAGAAAACCGAATCGGAAATCGGATTTGTTCGATTCCGTCGGGTTTTGTAATTTCGTATTTTTTTTAAGAAAAAGAGAGAGGTTAGAATGGGACTTACGGGTTTGGACAACACGATAGTGATAAGGAAGAAGAGGGTTCACCGGTACGTCGATTCGTTACCGCGAGTTCCTAGCACGATCACCGGAAGTTCGCCGTAGATTTCGTCGGAGTTTCGCCTTTCACTCGTTTTCAAAGTACACAAGATCTCTTGGAATTTTGAGAGAGTGGACTCAGAAATTTAGGATGAGAGGGTGGAGGATAGGGGTGTATTTATAGGGTTAGTCTAGAGTTAGGGTAAGTGTAGGGTTTTTAATTAAAAATGTAAAAAATATATATAAAAATCATTAAAAAATGGAGTAAATGGGAGTTAATGGGCTCTCTGTAACCGATCTGACTAAATGAAGCATGCAGGGGGTTTCAGAAGGAAAAGATACCCAACTTCGATATTGGGGACTCGGCCGTCCGGCCGACTCGGCCGAGTCGGAGGGTCGGTGGGTGGAGGGTCTCCTAGGGTGCGTACTGGTGCATTTACATTTTCATGTGTAGTAGGAAATTTGTGAGAAACGCACGTATAACTGTTAGTATTCTAAAAAATCAAAACAAAAATAATATTAAAAATAATGTGGGGCATAGGATTTGAACTCTGGTGGCTTGGTTCAGTAGTGCAAGGTATTACCAATGAGTTACAAGCTCCTTCTTGTAATTATGGAGTGAAATAAATACTTAAAGAGATATCAGCGACATTAAATACTCCAAGTATACATTGAATTTAAATCAATTCTTTGTACATTAAAAATGGAGTTGTTACAGTCTACCCTCCTTACAAAAATTTTGTCCTCGAAATTTACAACTTTTAGTTGAGAACTAGTTTACAAAGAGCTGTGGATATCTAGTACGCATTTCATCCTCTCTTTCCCAAGTGAACTCTCCAGGAGTGTCTTTCCTCTACATCACTCAAACCAAGTTAACTTCCTTGTTCCGAAGTGTCTTCACTTTTCTGTCCAGGATCTCCACAGGCTGTTGTTCACAAGATAAATCAGGCTGTATAGTGAGCTCGGAATGATCGAGAACATGGCTGGGGTCACTCACATACCTTCTGAGTTGGGATATGTGGAACACATTATGCACTCCTTTCAATGAAGGTGGAAGCGCTAAGCGGTATGCCACTTCACCGACTCGTTCGAGTATGTCGAACGGTCCAATATATCTCGGACTTAGCTTTCCTCGTCTTCCAAATCGGATCACTCCGCGGTTCGGAGATATCTTCAAGAATACGTGATCTCCTGGCTGGAACTCCAAGTGTCGTCTCTTTGCATCAGCCCAGTGCTTCTGTCGATCTTAGGCTATGCGCATCATTTCCCTGTTAGTACGAACCACATCAACAGTCGCTACTATCATCTCTGGTCCAAGAAATTCCCTATCTCCGATGTCGTCCCAACTTAATGGCGATCAACACTTCCTTCCATACAATACTGCAAAAGGTGTCATTCCTATGCTTTCTTGGTAGCTGTTGTTGTACGAAAACTCTACAGGATGTAGGTGATCTTCCCACGATCCTTTGAAGTCTAACGTACACGCTCTGAGCATATCCTCCAAGATCTGAATAGTTCATTCCGACTGACCATCTGTATGTGGATGATAAGCCGTGCTGAAGTTCAGACTTGTTCCCAAGCTTGCTTGCAGACTCTGCCAAAATTACGATCGGAACCTGGTGTCACGATCAGAGACAATGCAGACCGGTACTCCATGAAGTCTCACAATTTTCTGTATGAGTTCATGGGTATCAGAGATAATACATTATGAAGAGTTTAAATCTTTAAATAGATTATTACCTCCATGTACTTCTTTTCTAGTGTCTCAGTTGATTGACCAACTCGAAATGGGATGAAGTGAGCCGACTTTGTAAGTCGATCCATAATGACCCATACGGCATCGTTACCCTTTGTACTGCGAGGAAGAGCAGTCACAAAATCCATCGTGATGTGTTACCACTTCCATTCTGGGATTGGTAATGATTGAAGTAATCCAGCAGTCCTGTGATATTCAGCCTTTACTTGCTGACACACCAAGCATTTTGCGACGCTTCTGGCTACTTCACGCTTCATTCCATGCCACCAATAATTTTGACGTAGATCTTTGTACATTTTGGTACCTCCAGGATGTACTGAGTAGGGAGAGCTGTGAGCTTCTTTTATTAACTCTTCCCGAACAGGACCTTTTGGTATACACAATCTGCTGCCGTATCTCAACGATCCGTCTTTATGGATGATGAAGTCTGTTCTGAGTCCATTCTCCACTTGTTCTCTGATCCTTTGCAACTTAGCATCACTTGCTTGAGCTGCTTTGATCTGATTGACAATGGTTGATTAAACTTATAAATTCATCAAACTTGAAGCATTACCTGGCATGATTACTTCAATCTCCATCTGATGCAAGTCTTGTTGAAGCTTCCACTGAGCGGTGATATTCATTGATAATGGTTGGCGACTAAGTGCATCAGGTACCACATTCACCTTTCCTGGGTGATATTGCAAGTTGATGTCAAAGTCCGCGCCATGAGTTCTAACCATCTTCTCTGCCGCATAATCAACTCCTTCTGAGTAAACACGTACTTCGGGCTTTTATGATCTGTGTAGATATTCACTCGTTCACCAAGTAGATAATGACGCAAAATCTTGAGAGCAAAGATGACGGCTGCCAACTCCAGATCATGCATCGGATAATTGCGCTCATGAATCTTCAGCTGTCTTGAAGCATAAGCCACAACCTTACCGTGCTGATGTAGAACACATCCTAATCCCTTATCGGATGCATCGCAATGCACTTCGAATCCTCCAGATTGATCCGATATGACGAGAATAGGTGCTGATGTCAACCTTGACTTAAGTTCTACGAAAGCTTGTTCGCACGCTTCTGACCACACAAATTCTTCATCTTTACGTGTGATCTTGGTCAGGGATGTTGCTATCTTCGAAAATCCATCAATGAACCTTCTGTAATATCCAGCTAATCCCAAGAAACTTCGAATGTCCTTCACTGACCTTGGTGTAGGCCATTCGCTAACTGTTGAAACTTTCGCTGGATCCACAGACATTACTTCTCCTGATACGATATGTCCAAGAAAACCAACCTGCGTTAGCCAAAACTCGCACTTGCTGTACTTGGCATAGAGCTGGTGTTGTCGAAGAGTTTCCAGGACAATTCGTAGGTGCTCCGCATGCTCTTTCCGACTCTTAGAATACACCAGGATGTCGTCGATGAAGATGACAACAAACCTGTCTAAGTACTCCCGGAAAACTTGATTCATTAGATTCATGAATATTGCTGGTGCATTGGTCACTCCAAATGGCATCACTAGAAATTCATAATGTCCGTCGCGAGTTCTGAAAGCTGTTTTGTGAATATCAACTTCCTTGACCTTCACCTGATGATAACCCGAACGAAAATCTAATTTAGAGAAAACACAAGATCCACTTAGCTGATTGAATAAATCATCGATGCGCAGGAGTGGATACTTGTTCTTTATAGTGACTTAGTTCAAGGCTCTGTAATCAATGCACATTCTGTATGAACCTTCCTTCTTGTTCACAAGTAGTACAGGTGATCCCCAACTTGAAGTGCTGGGACGAATCCATCCTTTCGCCAGTAATTCATCCAACTGTCTTCGGACTTCCTTCAAACCTTCCGGACTTAAACGATAGGTTGCTTTGATCACCGGTTGTGCTCCTGGTACTAAATCAATACTGAATTCAAGAGCTCGATCGGGAGGCAAACCTGATATATCGTCAGGAAATACATCGTCGAACTCTCGAACCACATCTGGTCTTGATTCTTCCTCCGCTTGAGCTGCTGCAACTACTGCTTCTCTTGGCTTCTCTTTGTAGGTACTTGGCTCCAGGGTACGGTCTCCGCTTTTGAAATAGAAGACCGGATGGTCTGGAATCTCGAATACTACCCTCCTTTGACGACAGTCAATGGTAGCATAAAAAGTTCCAAGCCAATCCATTCCTAGAACCACATCGAAGTTCGGTATGTCCAGCACTTTGAAGTCAGCATAAAACTCTCTGCTGCAGACAACGACTGGACACAAGCTGTATCCCATAGTTTCCTTTAGAACGCCATTTCCTGAACTGACATTCCAGCTGGATACAAGCGGTGAGACTGGAATCGTATGGGTTCGAACAAACCGTTGCGACATAAAGCAGTGTGATGCTCCAGTATCAAATAGTGCTAGTGCAGGGATTGAGGATACTAAGATTGTACCTAAGGTATATGGGATATGTTTTAGGTATAGGGAAAGTGTGTAGATAAACAAGGCTAAAAGAAAAGTTTGAGAAGGAAAGTTTACCAGTGATGACTTGGCCAGTGGCCTCAGCTTCTTCCATGGACATCGTGAAAGCCTGGAGCCTTGGTACATTCCTCCTGGCTCGAGGAGCATTTCTCAAAACGTTCCTTTGAGCTTGATGGAACTGACGAGGAGGTGGTGCAATCCTCTGGATGGTGCAGGTAGTGTAGGTCTTGGAGCAGGTGCCTGAAGAGCTGGTCGCTGCGGATAGGTAATTGTTGGCATGGGTGCAGCAACTGGGTTTTGTCTTTGGGGACAAGACCCAATATCATGAGTAGCTGAGCCACAGACTAAGCAAAGACGGTTGGCTCGACGGCAGTCTTTCATCATATGTCCAGTTCTCTTGCAGTAGGTGTAAAAGGCTGGGCTGGGACGATGGTTCGGTACTCCGGGTTGCCTTGGCACAAAAGGTGGCATGGACGAGGCTCCTCCTGCCATCTGGTTGGCAGGGCGTTTGACTCCTGCAGACTGAGATCTGCCCCTTGCTTTTATCACTGCCTCATAACTGCGGGCTGCTTCCAGAGCATCCTCTTGAGTCAAAAATTTTCATGTGGCTAGAGCAGCCTGAATATCCGTGTCCAGTCCTTGTTGAAAGCGACGGGCTCTGATCTCGTCCGTCGGTATCAAGCGTGCCGTGAATTTGTTTAAAGGATTGTGTTAGCTGTGTAGTATGTGAGATTTAAAAATTGAACTGTGGTGACATATCTTACCGGCTTAGCATGGTGAATTCAGCGTCGTACTCATCTATTGATTTGTCCCACATCGAACCCTGCTGTAGATGAATGAACTGCTGCTCCATGGCAAACCTGGCAGTTACAGGGAAGTATTTCGCGTCGAACTTCTCGCGAAAAGTCTTCCATTCAATAGGCTGTGCAAGACGGCTTTCTTCCGCCTTCCACCAGTTGCGAGCATTGTCCGTGAGCTGCAGTTTCGCCACACAGACCCAAGCTATGTCTGGCACTTGTGCTGCTGCCAGATCATCTTCTATACTTTGTGCCCATTCTTCAGCTTCAAGAGGGCTTCCTTTTCCGGAGAACTGCTTGGGATGTAAAGCCCTGAATTGCTTTACTCCCGGTGCGTCGGTCTCAGGACGGTTCAGGAGTTGTTGCTGTCCGTCAAGAAGGCTGTGGATCATCTCAAGTAGCACTGTTTGCTCGGTGGGTGGCGCAGGAACAGCTGGTGTGAGAGGTAGTGCTGGAGGTGTGTTGTTGACGTTGGTGCTGGTGTTGTTCGGGGAATCCATAACCTTTGAAGAAAAATTTAGGTTAGGACAGATTCAAGTACATGAAATGATAAGATTCAAGGAGTAGAAAATTGTAAGATTCAAGAAACATGAATTGTAAAAAATGTTTTAGTTGCTGGTTCTTGTGTTATATTGCTTAGGTTGTTCACGCAGAACAGAACTGCATAGTATGGTTCTATACAGCTCTGACCTGCATGGGCCACCAACAAAATCTGTCACGCCCCGCTTCCCGGTGTACGGCGAAAGGGACGGGACCGATCCGCTACGTATTTACTGTGAAGTAAATACGCTAAGCGTATCTAAGCAATATAAAGGTAAATCACAAGAGACAAGAGATATAAAAATAACAGCAACTTTATTAATAACATTCTTTTTTACAATGCATGAAAAGTAAATACATCTGGAATAAAAATGATGCCTAAACAATGGCATAACAGGAAATGAAAAAAAATATTGAATAGAACAAGGTACAATGTCTAGAGCTCGGGGTCTTCATGGAACTGATCCAAGACTTCATCGGTGGGCTCGATCTCTGACGGGTCCAAAACACCTGACGACATTCAAAGAAGAAAAAAATAGAATGTCGTCAGCGAACAAGTCGCTCAGTAAGTCCCAAAGATAAGGGAGAATTAGAAAAGAAAGAATAAGAGGTATCTTCTAAAGTTGTATAATATGGTAGAATATTGTGTTTACGCTGTTGCTTGTAGCTTGGTACGGAAGGATGCCAGTGTATACGAGAGGGGTCTCAGAATGCTAGAGACCAGGGCAAACGGAATGTACAAGGAACCGTTAAACCACGGTACAACAGCAATGGAATATAGCTTAGGTGTCTTAATCTTACTGTCTCGTGCCACTTCTAACACCTTCCGCACCAATCTACCCCTTAAACCCCGTAGTGTTTTGATTATATTGTATAACTTGGATGACTGACCAAAACCATGATATCGGTAAACAGATTGTAACTGCATAATCATGTAGACGGAATAACTGGATAATGGATGTATATCCATGGTTTGATTCAGTCAAGTTGTATAGATTGATAACTGGATTCATGGATTCATGTATTCATATTGAATTAGAATTTATAGGTTGTAGATTGACTTGAATCATATTCAAGTCAGAAATAATCAGACTCAAACCCGAGTCAGACAATTAGAAATGTAGATCGCAATTTTGATTATTTCACAAACCTAAAATTGCTAGGGTCCTTAGGGTAATTTACAAAACTTGAGGGGGTTTTATGTAAAAATACTTTTATATACTTTTCAAAATACACCTCAAGTATTTATTATTCATCTTTAGAGTTGCAATGAAGGTGGATTTTATATTGTGATATTTCTAGTGAAAATACCCTAATTTTATAAATAAAGGTATTTATCTGTAATATTGATTTATTTGAAATTCATGGTATTTTAATGTAAAATTTATTCTTGTGATTTTTAGAAAAAAATGAAATATTTATATTATAACAAAATAGATATTTTAATGATAAATATACATATATTTATACAAAAATAATTTCAATAAATATTTTATATTCTAAAAATCTCATTTTCTTAAGATGCCGTATTTTAAATCTTTCGAGACCGAATACTCCTTGCAGAGGTCTGAATCTCGCACTACTAAGCCCGAGGGTGCACGATAAACCGTACTATCCCAAACGGGTTCCCCAAAGTGGGTTGTAGCGGCACTTTGCAAAGATTGTAAAATACTAAATCTTTTAGAAAACGGTTTTATAAAGTACAAGGTATTTATTTGTAAAAAGTCAATTTTCCATATTTTAGATTCTAGGGTTTTCTAACTCAACTAGACTATTTCTAAATGGTCTAAACAACAAGTTGTTAGATAGCTCAAATCGCCTCTTCACCGCCAATTGTGGCCAGGTAAGTACAAGTGAAGAAAGGAGGGATCCGCTCACGAATTATCGTGAGACGGGCCTTTTAAAATTACCTTTCTCCCTTGCCTGGCCTAGACACCACAAAGTCAGGTTTAGATAAACGATCGATGTCCACAACTTATCGTATTATTCCTAGAAAAAGGTATTTGTTTAAAAGTGTATCAACTCTAAATCTTTTATGATAGTTTTATTAAGTATGTGGTATTTAAATGAAAGTATTGTTTTATCGTATTCTAAGTTTTGATGATATCGTTTAGGGTTGTATGTAAGTGTGTGAGGAGGTAGGTCGTTACCTCGTGATCTACTTTAAAGGTATAGCAAGTTAATGGAATTAAATGTGAAATCGAAACATTGTTGTATTTAAGTACAAAATACGATAATTTGGGAACGCTATCATTTCATATGATGAAACTTGTTCAAATTGTTTGTAAATGTTTAATAGTCAACATAAAGATGTTTAAGCATGAATGTATTGGTGAGAAGTGAGATTTTATAGAAAACCGAATCGGAAATCGGATTTGTTCCGATTCCGTCGGGTTTTGTAATTTCGTATTTTTTTTTAGAAAAAGAGAGAGGTTAGAATGGGACTTATGGGTTTGGACAACACGAGTGTGATAAGGAAGAAGAGGGTTCGCTGGTACGTCGATTCGTTGCCGCGAGTTCCTAGCACGATCACCGGAAGTTCGCCGTAGATTTCGTCGGAGCTTCGCCTTTCGCTTGTTTTCAAAGTACACAAGATCTCTTGGAATTTTGAGAGAGTGGACTCAGAAATTTGGGATGAGAGGGTAGAGGATAGGGGTGTATTTATAGGGTTAGGCTAGGGTTGGGGTAGGTGTAGGGCTTTTAATTAAAAATATAAAAAATATATAAAAATCATTAAAAAAAATGGAGTAAATGGGGATTAATGGGCTCTCTGTAACCCATCTGACTAAATGAAGCATGCAGGGGGTTTCAGAAGGAAAAGATACCCAACTTCGATGTTGGGGACTCGGTCGTCCGGCCGAGTCATGCCGGTGGCGCCGACCCGAGTCGGAGGGTCGGTGGGTGGGGGGTCTCCTGGGGTGCGTACTGGTGAATTTACATTTTCATGTGTAGTTAGAAATTTGTGAGAAACGCACGTGTAACTGTTGGTATTCTAAAAAATCAAAACAAAAATAATATTAAAAATAATGTGGGGCATGCGATTTGAACTCTTGTGGCTTGGTTCAGCAGTGAAAGGTATTACCAATGAGCTACAAGCTCCTTCTTATAATTATGGAGTGAAATAAATACTTAAAGAGATATCAGCAATATTAAATACTCCAAATATACATTGAATTTAAATAAATTCTTTGTACATTAAAAATGGAGTTGTTACAGTCGCTTAAGGAGTCGTCTATTGCCTCACTTGAACCTTATGATCAAGTCGATCCCTTAATGACCGTCTTGATCCCTTATAGAGTCGTCTCTTACCTTTAAATCTCATTTATTCATATTTAATGAAATATTATGTAACACCCTAGTTCATTTATACCAATTCCAGTTCCCGTATTTCCTTAGTTGTAGTATTTTCTTGATTTATCGTGTTTTGGGTGCGAATGGTATTTTACATTTTATATTGCATTCGACCCGACCCGCTTTCTTGAAACTTGATTTATTCATATTTATGAATTATCTTGACTTGTTACATAGACTTGTGCATTTTCATGAATACTGCTTACTGGCATCTTATCTGGTATTGCATCTTTTACCATATAACATTTTAAGCCGTATAAAATAATTTAAAATTTCATAATATGGCCTGCATGATGCCCCTAACCCCGTGGTAGCATCCGCGCATATTGTTCTCATCCTGTTCAGTGAAACGGACGTGTTTGGATGGCTACGCGCACGAACGTGAATCCGTTCTTGGGGGTATGCATTTTCGTTACCTAAGCGTTCATTTTGAAATTTGGACGTCGCATATATTTTTCATATTTTAATTTTGAAATTTTAGATCCGACCCGGGCGCATTTTGGAATATTTTTGTATCCCGCCAAAATTCAAATTTATTTAATATAATATTATATTTAATTTCAACCGTTCAATTTTCTTAACAACTAAAATCTTTTAAAACAAAACTAACAAATATATTTTTCTAATTTATATCCTAACTTTCTAACAGCACAGATCCTTCTCTCTCAACTCAACTCCCTCTCTCTCTCACACGTGGCCCCCACACTCCCTCTCTCTTCTTTCTTTCTTCTCTCTTCTCTCTCTCCCCACAAACAACAACTTCATCTCTCCCCTCTCTCTCTCTCCTCTCCCTCTCTCTGTCTCTCTCCTCTCGCGAGTTCTCTCTCTCTCTCCTCTCGCGGTCATTTAAATCCCATCACCGTCCCGACGCTACGCTCACCTCCCTCAACTAACTTCCCTATATCCTCGTCTTCTTCCTCTTCTTTATAAACCCACCGAGTCCCTTCCTCCTTAACCCATCATTGAGCTTCCAATCTCAAACCCTAACCCTAATCCCCATTGCCTCCTCAACCTCAACAGAGCCCTCATCTCATCTCCTTCTCCTTCGCCGCCTCCTTCAATCTCCCGAGCACCCTGCAACCCCTGCACACACCTTTGCACCCAAAAACCCACCTGCACCTCGCCGCGGACCACCTCATCTTGTCGCCATCTCATTCTTCTCCTCTCCTCCCTCTCCTCGGCTCTTCCTGCTACGTTATCCCTGCACACCAAGAAAACCTCAGATAACACAAAACCGAGCCTAACCCTAACATAAAACCCTAGATCGCCGGAGCTCCGATCATCTCCTCGACACCAGCACTCATCTCCTGACCCCTGTATATGACAACCCAGTGAGCCCCTTCCCTCTCTTCTTCTTCTTCCTCTTTCTTTTCCTTTCTTTTCTTTTCTTTTCTTTTCTTTAACTTTCTTGAATCTTATTTTTAGCGTTCGCCGGAGCCGGGATCAATGTCGTCGATCCAGACAGCGTACCTTACCTGCGTGATCACCCTAGTGCGTTACTTGGACCCGTTCCGTGTACCGTGCGTACGTCGCGACATTCTGCCAACGTCGGACGTACCGTACATATCCGTTTCTTGATCCGTCTAGGCAAGTTTACCTTGCTACATGCTATATTACTTTATATACATCTATTTTAATAAATATAATACTGGTATTTCAAATTATGCACCCCATGTTTACTTTTACAGTTTTTGACATCCGTTTGCATCCGTACGTGTTACTTTACATCTAGCGCATGCAAACCTAGCTTGATAACATACTATATTTCAAAATACTGTACCTAATGGAATATTTACATCACATATTGCTTAGTTGTACGTCCCACATTACCATTTTACAGTTTTACTATTTTCGGATACCCGTTTGCATCCATCTTATTTAAAATATATATAACGGTATCTATAGATCACATTAATACATAATATTGTGACATTAACACCTCGTGTTTAGTAAAGTGCATCCTAATTAGTATTGAAACTATAAATGTAATCCTAATTGATAATTGTGCATCCATATCATTGATTTTATATCTATTTGCATACCATGTCATATTATTTCATTTTATTGTTATATTTGTACTCTATATTTGATTTTGTGCACCCATACTTGTTACAGTTTGATTATAAGCACCCACTCGACACTTGTGCACTACCTGACATGACCTGATACACTACTACTGACATGACTTGATACCTGTACACTACTTGACATGACTTAATACATGTACACCACCTGACATGACCTGATGTACCACAGCTTGACATATTACCTGATCTTGTTACTAATGCTAACAATCTTGACCTGTTGTCCCTACAGACATTTCCTGTTGTCTATACAGACAAACATGTACCTGCTTGATCCTGTGTTGGCATTAGTCTCAGATTTATAAATACCTGACTTACATACATGACTTGGGGGTATGGGGAAATCAAGAATGTATCCGAACGTAACTCATAGGGCTATTACATCTTGTTACCATGGTCCCGTAGGGTTGAACGGGACATAGACTCACAGTCTATTATATCGTGTTACCGTGGTCCCATAGGGTTGAACGGGGCATAGACCGATGGATTACGATGAGGATTACATTCGTTGATTTCGAATAACTTTAGAGTAGATAACCCTATAGCACAGTTTAGACTACTCACTGCACTTCACATGTTTATATCATGTTCACTTCTTTATATTCATGTTACGTTTTACTTGTTACTGAGGACTTGTTACTGTTCATTCTTCATGCCTGCATATTTCATTATATCCTGCTTGCCTTGAATTATTGATATTATGACGCACTGACGTCTGGGTTTTGTATGGCCCAGATCCCTTATCCTTATCGCAGGCTGTCCAGGAGTACTTTGATCAACAGGCCGAGCAGTGAGGACCTGTTATTAGTTTAGTTTAGTTTCTTTTCAGTATTTTCATTCCTGATGTGAGCCCGCATTATGGGACGTACATTCCAGTTTATTATTGTACTTGGATCTTTTGCTTCCGCATTATTTTATTTCATGACTCGTTTATTCTGGCTTATGGACATGTGTTAGATAGTTTATTACTGTTCTTGATAACTCTACAACCGTAATGTGACTGTGGAGGAATATTTCCTATCAACGGGTAGCATGGTTAGCTCTGTCGCGTGCCTATCTTAGCGCACTCTAGGAAGCGAGGCGTGACAGGGTTTGTTTGGTATCAGAGCCATAGGATCTAGGTTAATCGGGTTTAATTCTTTTGTAGTTGGGTATTGGACCCAATACACGAATCAGAATACTCGTGATTAGGAACATGTCCTGCCACTTTACCATCTTGCCATTCTTGAATCTTAACTTTCTCTTGATCCTTACCTTGACGATATGCAAACCTCTTTGCATCTCGACTTGAAACTTTGGTTTCCTATTGTTTATCTCTAGAATTTAGGCGACTTGGGTGTAGTTATGTGATTGTAACTATATACCGCGGCATGGTTACAATGCGGTACTCTATTTAAGTAACTTGGAGTTCTAGTCTTGATTCATATCCCTGATCTATGGTCATTATCTTGTTATCATACTAATCCTTTCGGTGTTTTGGTTTCAGGAACATGGCAGACAGAAATCTGAGGGCGTACCAGAGGCGTGTTGATGACACCGCGTTACTTGGAGTAATTCGTGGCATGCTGGAGAACCAGAAGCGGCATACCGAGCTGAACCAGCGGCAAGCCGAAGCTTTTCAGGAAGGTTTGCGAACCGTCCAGCAGTCCGTAAACAATATTGTGACCAAACCAGTTGAGCGTGTGGGTACCGTGGCGGATTTCAGGAGACTTGGTCCGTCCGTCTTTACTGGCCTAGAGGAGCCGTTGCCAGCGGAGCAGTGGCTGGTTGATACGGAGAATTTGCTCGTTGCGGCACAGATTCTAGAAGACAAGAGAGTGGATATGGTACGCATCCAATTATTGGACTATGCCCGTGAATGGTGGCTTGTGGAAGAGACCCGCTTGCCCAAGCCGATCAGTTGAGCAGATTTTTCGAAGAGTTTCTTGGAGAAGTTCTTCCAGCAGACTGCACGGGAGGAAATGGAAGAGAAGTTTATCAGTTTAAAAGCAGAATGGCGGTTCCGTGGATGCACATGCGGCTGAGTGGATACGGCTCAGTCGATTCCTGGACCTTTGGTGGCCAAAGAAGCTGATAAGGCACGAAGGTTTACACGCAGTTTGGATATGGAAATCCAGATGCATATTATATCTCTGGGTTTGACCACTTTCTCACAAGTACTTACAGCGGCCCGAGAGCAGCAGAGCCTATCTATGAAGAATGGAGGTACGCAGCAGCAGGCAGTGGCAACACGGAAGCCAGCGTTTACACCAAACCAAGTGCATACATGCAGAGGTATTCCGGTGAATAGGCATGGTGTTGTGCCTATGAAGAAGCCCGTCGCAACCGTGCAGAAAGGAAGAACAATGTGCGACTACTGCCAACGATCGGGACACATATGGAAGGATTGTCGAAGGAGACTTGGACTTTGCCTTGTTTGTGGATCAACTTATCATAGCGTTGATACTTGTCCGTCGAAGCTTCGATTGAAGGATGATGTTCAGAGACCACCGCAGAAACAATTTCAGAGGCAGAAGCAGTTGACTCAGAGACCCAATCAAGCTCGAGCATTTACCCTGACGGCTGAGGAGGCTAAGGCTTCAGAAGAAGTTGTTTCAGGTATCCTACTTGTTCATGGTTTTCCCACATTAGCATTATTCGATTCTGGTGCATCCCATTGTTTTATGTCATCCAAGTTTATTGCTACACACTCGATTCCTTGCACGACCTTATCTAGTTGTTAGGACATACACACTGGGAATGGGAAGATCATAGCTAGTAGAGAATGTAAGGATTGTTCAGTTGTTGTTTGCGGACGGGAGCTGTTTGCAGATTTCTTGGTGATTGATACCGACAGCTATGAAGTCGTCTTGGGAATGGATTTTCTCAGCACTTTCCATGCTCACATTGATTGTAGAGCAAAGAAAGTAATTTTTTAGATTCCCGGACATCCGGAGTTTATCTTTAATGGAGGAAACAGTTTTGTCGGGCCAGTCGAGTTTAGGGCTAGGCCGACAAATAATGTTATTTCGTCTATGGAAGTTGAAGCGCCAGCTGTAGTTCGAGAGTTCATGGACGTGTTCGAGGACATCTCGGGTTTACCGCCAAAACGAGATGTGGAGTTCGCAATCGATCTTATTCCTGGTGCAGCGCCAATCTCTAAGGCATACTATCCAATGGCACCAGTGGAGTTGGAAGAAGTCAAGAAGCAGGTTACTGAATTACTTGAGAAGGGTTGGATTCGCAGCAGTAATTCACCTTGGGGAGCTCGAGTTCTTCTAGTCAAGAAGAAAGATGGCACAAGGAGGATGTGCATCGATTATCGAGAATTAAACCGGGTGACTATTAAGAACAAGTATTCGATCACTCGCATTGGCGAATTATTCGAGCAGCTTAGTGGCGCGAGGGTATTCTCGAAGCTGGATTTGCGATCCGGATATCATCAGGTCCGAGTTAAATCAAAAGATATTTGCAAGACTGCGTTCCGAACTCGGTATAGACATTACAAGTATTTAGTAATGCCATTCAGAGTCATAAATGCACCGGCGATATTTAAGGACTTGATGAACTGAATCTTTTCACCATTCTTGGACCAGTTTATAGTGGTGTTCATTGATGATATTCTGGTTACTCGAGGAGCATAGAGGAGCATGCATAACACTTGAAAATCGCACTGCAGACATTGAGGCAAGAAAGATTGTATGCAAAGATGAGCAAGTGCAAGTTTTGGCTTGAAGAAGTGAAGTTTTTGGGGCATGTCGTATCCGGAGATGGAATCGCCGTTGATCCCGAAAAGATTGCAGCAGTTCGAGATTGGCCGATTCCGAAGAACGTAGCAGAGATCAGAAGCTTTCTTGGACTTGCCGGGTATTACAGAAGGTTCGTGGAGAATTTTTCTCGTTTGGCTGAGCCTTTGACCAAGCTTACATGTAAGGAAGTACCGTTCGTATGGACGGATAAATGTGCGTCATCTATTGAGGCATTGAAGCAAACATTGATAACTGTTCCTATTTTAACCGTACCAGACAGTTCCGGAGGATTGGTGATTCACAGCGACGCATCTGGGAAAGGATTGGGATGTGTTTTGATGCAGCATGGGAAGGTTATAGCTTATGCATCGAGACAGTTGAAGACCCATGAGAAGAATTACCCAACTCATGATTTGGAGCTAGCAGCTGTGATTTTCGCTTTGAAGATATGGAGACACTACTTATTGGGCGAAAGAGTCGAAGTATTCACCGATCACAAAAGCCTGAAATATGTGTTTACACAGAAGGAACTTAATATGAGGCAGCGTAGATGGTTGGAGCTGATGGCTGACTACAATCTTGATCTTAAATACCATCCGGGGAAAGTTAATATTGTGTCGGATGCTCTTAGTCGGTTTCCAGCAATTCGGATGTTGACTGCACAGAAGGAACTTATCGAAGACTTTCGGAGATTCGAGTTGGAGATCGTGCTACCGCATTCTTTGGGACAGTTGATGCAGCTACAAGTACAGTCGTCGTTGATCGAGAATATTAAAGCAGCGCAGTTACAGGACCCTAGATTGCAAAAGTTTCAAGAACAGGTTGAAGCTGGACTTCGAACAGACTTGTTGATTCATGAAGATGGTTCGTTGCGATATGGTAGCCGTTTATGTGTGTCAAAAGGAAATATTCGGGAAGAAGTTATGAAGGAGGCGCACAGTTCTGCATATTCCGTACATCCAGGAGGCACGAAGATGTACCGTGATCTACGACAGCATTTCTGGTGGGAAGGAGTGAAACGGGAGATTGCCCAGTTTGTAGCGAAGTGCTTGGTGTGTCAGCAAGTTAAGGCTGAACATCAAAGGGTTGCTAGTTTATTGCAACCACTTCCGATTGCTCAATGGAAGTGGGAACATATAATCATGGATTTCGTGACGGCTTTACCGCGGAGTCCAAAAGGCAACAATACAGTTTGGGTGATTGTTGATCGATTGACCAAGGCGGCTCATTTCATACCATTTCGAGTTGGTCAATTAACGGAAATATTGGCAGAACGGTACATACAGGAGATTGTAAGATTACATGGAGTAACTGTGAGCATCGTGTCCGGCCGTGACACCCGTTTCTTATCACACTTCTGGAGAAGCTTACAGGAAAGTTTGGGGACTCGATTGAAGTTTAGCACAGCTTATCATCCTCAAACAGATGGCCAGTCAGAGAGAACGATCCAAACTCTTGAAGACATGTTGAGAACTTGCATGTTAGACTTCAAGGGTTCATGGGAGGATCATCTACACTTGGTGGAGTTTTCTTACAATAACAGTTTTTAGACGACTATTCAGATGGCTCCATTCGAAACATTGTATGGTCACAAGTGTCGTTCACCTGTTTGTTGGGACGATATTGGAGAAAGAAGATTGTTAGGACCGGATTTGATCGTGCAGACGGTAGAGAAAGTTAACACTGTCCGGAATCATATGAAGGCAGCCCAAGATCGGCAGAAGAGTTGGGCCGATATATCGAGAAGACCTCTAGAGTTCGATGTTAGTGATCTGGTATTCTTAAAGATATCACCGACTAGAGGAGTGATTCGTTTTGGGAGTCGAGGCAAACTTAGTCCTCGATTCGTAGAGCCTTTCAAGATTTTGGAGAGTGTTGGAGAAGTGGCTTATCGATTAGCTTTACCGAAATCTTTGGCGAATGTTCATGACGCGTTTTATGTATCTCAACTCCGTAAGTATGTTCGAGATGAAACACACATGCTGGATCATTCGGAGCTGAATGTACGAGAAGATTTAACTTTTGAGGAACGACCGATGTCGATTGTGGATCGAAGGGAAAAGGTACTTAAGAACAAGGTTATCCCTCTCGTACTTGTTTCTTGGGGAAATCGCTCGCATGGAGAATCGATTTAGGAGCGTGAAGATGAAATCCGACAAAAGTTTCCACATCTATTCTTGTAGTTTCTTGATTGTTTATCTTTCTTTATTCTTGGAATTTCGAGGACGAAATTCTTTTGTAGTTGGATATAATGTAACACCCTAGTTCATTTATACTAATTCCAGTTCCCGTATTTCCTTAGTTGTGGTATTTTCTTGATTTATCGTGTTTTGGGTGCAAATGGTATTTTATATTTTATATTGCATTCGACCCGACCCGCTTGCTTGAAACTTGTTTTATTCATATTTATGAATTATCTTGACTTGTTACAAAGACTTGTGCATTTTCATGAATACTGCTTACTGGCATCTTATCTGATATTGCATCTTTTACCATATAACATTTTAAGCCATATAAAATAATTTAAAATTTCATAACATGGCCTGCATGATGCCCCTAACCCCGTGGTAGCATCCGTGCATATTGTTCTCGTCCCGTTCAGTGAAACGGACGTGTTTGGATGGCTACACGCACGAACGTGCATCCGTTCTTGGTGGTATGCATTTTCGTTACCTAAGCATTCATTTTGAAATTTGGACGTTGCATATATTTTTCATATTTTAATTTTGAAATTTTAAACCCGACCCAGGCGCGTTTTGGAATATTTTTGTTTCCCGCCAAAATTCAAATTTATTTAATATAATATTAAATTTAATTTCAACCGTTCAATTTTCTTAACAACTAAAATCTTTTAAAACAAAACTAACAAATATATTTTTCTAATTTATATCCTAACTTTCTAACAGCACAGATCCTTCTCTCTCAACTCAACTCTCTCTCTCTCTCTGACTCGTGGCCCCCACACTCCCTCTCTCTTCTTTCTTTCTTCTCTCTCTCCCCACAAACGACAACTTTATCTCTCCTCTCTCTCTCTCCTCTCCCCCTCTCTCTCTCTATCTCTCTTCTCTTGCGAGTTCTCTCTCTCTCCTCTCGCGGTCATTTGAATCCCATCACCGTCCCGACGCTACGCTCACCTTCCTCAACTAACTTCCCTATATCCTCGTCTTCCTCCTCTACTTTATAAACCCACCGAGTCCCTTCTTCCTTAACCCATCACCGAGCTCCCAATCCTAAACCCTAACCCTAATCCCCATTGCCTCCTCAACCTCAACAGAGCCCTCGTCTCATCTCCTTCTCCTTCGCCACCTCCTTCAATCTCCCAAGCACCCTGCAACCCCTGCACACACCTTTGCACCCAAAAACCCACCTGCACCTCACCACCGACCACCTCATCTCGTCGCCATCTCATTCTTCTCCTTTCCTTCCTTTCCTCTGCTCTTCCTGCTACGTTATCCCTGCACACCAAGAAAACCCCAGACAACACAAAACCGAGCCTAACCCTAACATAAAACCCTAGATCGCCGGAGCTCCGATCATCTCCTCGACACCAGCACTCATCTCCTAATCCCTGTATATCACAACCCAGTGAGCCTCTTCCCTCTCTTCTTCTTCTTCCTCTTTCTTTCTTTTCTTTTCTTTAACTTTCTAGAATCTTATTTTTAGCGTTAGCCGGAGCCGGGATCGACGCCGTCGATCCAGACAGCGTACCATACCTGCGTGATCACCCTCGTGCGTTACTTGGACCCGTTCCGTGTACCGTGCATGCGTCGTGACATTCTGCCGACGTTGGACACACCGTACATATCCGTTTCTTGATCCGTCTAGGCAAGTTTATCTTGCTACATGCTACATTACTTTATATACATCTATTTTAATAAATATAATACTGGTATTTCAAATTATGCACCCCATGTTTACTTTTACAGTTTTTGACATCCGTTTGCATCCGTACATGTTACTTTACATCTAGCGCATGCAAACCTAGCTTGATAACATACTATATTTCAAAATACTGTACCCAATGGAATATTTACATCACATATTGCTTAGTTGTACGTCCCACATTACCATTTTACAGTTTTACTATTTTCGGATACCCGTTTGCATCCATCTTATTTAAAATATATATAACTGCATCTATAGATCACATTAATACATAATACTGTGACATTAACACCCCATGTTTAGTAAAGTGCATCCTAATTAGTATTAAAAATATAAATGTAATCCTAATTGATAATTGTGCATCTATATCATTGATTTTATATCTATTTGCATACCATGTCATATTATTCTATTTTATTGTATATTAGTACTCTATACTTGATTTTGTGCACCCATACTTGTTACAGTTTGATTATGAGCACCCACTCGACACTTGTGCACTACCTGACATGACCGATACACTACTACTGACATGACTTGATACCTGTGCACTACTTGACATGACTTGATACATGTACACCACCTGACATGACCTGATGTACCACAGCTTGACATATTACCTGATCTTATTAATAATGCCGACAATCTTGAGCTGTTGTCCCTGCGGACATTTCCTGTTGTCTATACAGACAAAGTTGTACCTGCTTGATCCTGTGTTGGCATTAGTCTCAGATTTATAAATACCTGACTTACACACATAATTTGGGGGTATGGGGAAATCAAGAATGTATCCGAACGTAACTCAAAGGGCTATTACATCTTGTTACCGTGGTCCCGTGGGGTTGAACGGGATATAGACTCACAGTCTATTATATCGTGTTACCGTGGTCCCGTGGGGTTGAACGGGGCATAGACCGATGGGTTACGATGAGGATTACATTCATTGATTTTGAATAACTTTAGAGTAGATAACCATATAGCACAGTTTAGACTACTCACTGCACTTCACCTGTTTATATCCTGTTCACTGATCTATATTCATGTTACGTTTTACTTATTACTGAGGACTTGTTACTGTTCATTCTCCATGCCTGCATATTTCATTATATCCTGCTTGCCTTGAATTATTGATATTATGACGCACTGACGTCTGGGTTTTGCATGGCCCAGATCCCTTATCCTTATCGCAGGCTGTCCAGGAGTACTTTGATCAACAGGCCGAGCAGTGAGGACCTGTTATTAGTTTAGTTTAGTTTCCTTTCAGTATTTTCATTCCTGATGTGAGCCCGCATTATGGGACGTACATTCCAATTTATTATTGTACTTAGATCTTTTGCTTCCGCGTTATTTTATTTCATGACTCATTTATTCTGGCTTATGGACATGTGTTAGATAGTTTATTACTATTCTTGATATCTCTACAACCGTAATGTGACTGTAGAGGGATATTTCCTATCCACGGGTAGTATGGTTGGCTCTGTCACGTACCTGTCTTAGCGCACTCTCGGAAGCGGGGCGTGACATATTATCTCTTATTTAAATCCAAATCTAAATTTATATATTTAAATAAGATATTTATCTAATAGAATATTTTCTCTTATCTAAAATTATATTTAAATAAGAGATTTGTCTTAATTCTATTTATAATAACTAACTATTTAAATTTAGACCAATCTCAATAAACTCCTCCTTAGTCTAAATCTAAATAGAATCTTGAAAATCTGTTGCCTTCATCTTATATCCCTTAGGGTTGCCTTTAATTCTCACCGTTTTCCCCTACTGGCACAACTCTAAACTTTGAAACTGTGAATTGTCACAATTTTTCATCAGAACCGTGAAACTATTATTGTCACAAGCTTTTACAAGAATTGCGAAACTAGTGCTATAACAGTTTTTAATCAGAACTGAGAAACTGTTGCGACCCTCCTACCAAGATCACCTTTCCTTCCCCAGAAGTGCTTTTACCCTTCTACCATATCGAGAAATTATGTTTCCCATTAAATTTCTCCATCTCAAATTTTATGCTATTTACCTTGTTATCCATCATCCTTAATTCCAAAGAAAAAACCATTCTCCCATATCCTTACGATCTACTATCAATACAATTACAATCTAAGAAGATGAGAAGCGGACGCAAGCGTCGTCACCCACCATAAACTTAAATTTCAAAACTACAAAATGTAGCACTGATATCAATTGTTGTAGAGACCACAGAGATCAATCGGTGACACAGCGGAAAACTTATAGATTTATAAATCTATATCCTTTTAAGACGAATAACAAAAAACTAGATGCAAAACGTAATAATAATAACACAAGAGATTAATGGGGGAAACGAGGAAAACCTTTATTAGAACTTTAGAAAGAAAAGGAAATCTTATAGAGAATTACAATAAACTCTCCTTATGATCTCCAACGAGATCTTCCTCTCTCTCTTTACAAGTTCTCCCTGATAGTCTTGATCCCTTATGAAGTAGCCATTTGCTCTCTTTAAACTTTATGATCAATAACCATTTCTTAATGACCGTCTTGATCTCTTATAGAGTCGTCTCTTACCATCCTTGAACGTTATGATCAAGTCGATTCATTAATATCCCTTATGGAGTCGTCTATTACCTCCCTTGAACCTTATGATCCATTCAATATTTTTTCTTGATAAGAGCACATTTCTATTTATAGAATAGAATTAAGCTTCTCCCACTTAGATTATGATTAACATAAATCTCATTTATCCTTATCTAATGAAATATTATTTCTTATTTAAATCTAAGCCTAAACCTATATATAAATAAGAGATTTGTCTAATACAATATTTTCTCTTATCTAAATCCATATTTAAATAAGAGATGTATCTTAATTCTATTTATAATAACTAACTATTTAAATTTAGACTAATTTCAATAATCTCCACCTTAGTCTAAATCTAAATAGAACCTTGAAAATTTGTTACCTTCATCTTGTATTCTTTAGGATTGCCTTTAGTTCTTCCCGTTTTCCTCTACTGGCACAGCTCAAAAACTTGAAACTGCAAACTGTCACAATTTTTTCACCAGAACTGCGAAGCTGATACGACCCTCCTACCGAGGTTGCACTTTCTTCACCAGAAGTGCTTTTACCCTTCTCTGCCATATCGAGAAGTTCTGTTTCCCATTAAATTTCTCCACCTCAAATTTTTACTATTTATCTTATTATCTGTCATCCTTAATTCCAAAGAAAAAAAAACTTTTCTCTCAGAACCTTACAAACTACAATCAATAGAAATGCAATCTAAGAAGATGGGGAGCGGACACAAATATCTTCACCCATCGTAAATTTAAATTGCAAAACTACGGAATAAAGCTCTGATATCAATTGTTGTAGAGACCACAGATATCAATCGACGACGCAGTGGAAAATCTTACGGATCTATAAACCTAAATCCCTTTAAGACGAATAACAAAAAACTAGATGCAAGCCGCCGTTTAAATAACACAAGAGATTAATGGAAGGAAACGAGAGAACCTTTATTAGAACTTTAGAAAGAAAAAGAAACCTTACAGAAAATTACAGTAAACTCTCTCTTTACGATCTCCAACGAGATCTTTCTCTCTCCCTACAATTTCTCCTTGATAGTCTTGATCCCTTATGAAGCCGTCGTTTGCTCTCTTTAAACTTTATGATCAATAACCATCTCTTAATGACCGTCTTAATCATTTATGGAGTCGTCTCTTATCTCTCTTGAACCTTATGATCAAGTTGATCTTTTAATGACTGTCGATAGTTTTCCTTGACGAGAGCACATTTCTATTTATAGGATAGAATTAATTTTCTCCCACTTAGATTAGGATTAATATAAATTTTCTTTATCCTTATCTAATGAAATATTATCTCTTATTTAAACCTAAATCTAAATCTATATTTAAATAAGAGATTTATCTAATAGAATATTTTCTCTTATTTAAATCTATATTTAAATATGAGATTTATCTTAATTCTATTTATAATAACCTACCATTTAAATTTAGATTAATCTCGACAACGGATCCCCACTTTGCATTCTTCATGAAAAATCTAGCAGAATAAAAACTTTATATGTTATTTAAGTTTTAGTAAGAATATAAATTCAAGATTAATTGTAGCCTAAAAAGGAGTAATTGTGTTCGAATTTAAAACGGTGGTCCCATTGAGGCTTGGCCTTATGCGTAACCCAGCCCATTTAACTCCCCCCATTCAAATGGCATTGGCTGTTTAATTGATCGGTGATGTAGCATGTGTCCAGCAATCGGAGAAGAAAGACAATCCAAATTTTGCAAAACCTTGTCTGTAGAGACAAATTGACATCAACGATACATGTATCCTCTCTCCCTCTCTCTCTCTCTGTCCCACTCTCACTCTACGACGTAGTTGATTAAAGGGACAGGCAGGGCCCGGGCCTTTCTAAGGCTCCGACGAACCAGTATAGGTACCCATTTGTTTTCTTTCGATGTCTTTTCAGATTACTTTTAATATAATTTATACAAAGGAAAGTTATGGTCCATTGAGATATTGTGTTAAGGGTCCAGTGGTCATAAGTTCAAAAGCCGATATGATTGCATTTTAATTTTTTCTTTCCTTTTTTTGGAGGCCTCATGTTAGATAGTTTTTTATTATAAAAAAAAAAGGGAAAAGCAGAGCTGTAATCATCTTGTCTCATGACTTAAGGGAACATAAGAGTAACAATACAAAACAAGGTCTTTCAAATTACAAAACATAAATAAGCATGCAGAAACTAGAAAGCAAATGACAAAATAAGAAGGAGAGGGGGGGGGGGGGGGAAGCGGGGAGATATTGAAGTCGTCTCAGGAGATCCTCATCGCATCTCATCATCAGCAAGTTAACTGTGTTCACTCCAAGGGCTAGGGTTATCTGCAATATATAAACACTAACAGCAGTCAAAAAAGGATATGAATTGTCACGTCCCGCATCCCGAAATATAGGATACGAGGGGTGACTAGGTCAGCTGATAATGCTCAATATTGACGACCCTTAAGATCAGGACGCGTGGCGAATAGCACGTCCCAGAACTCAGAAGAAAGGGCCCAAAAAGGCAGGCCATGCCACCCCTGTATCCGTCCGGCCAGCACAAGCTAGCCCTCCTCGGGGCTCCCCACTTATTGGCCTCCTCGGCCCCTCAGCTCGCCCCGAGCTGCCGCCAGACCAAGTCTCCCCGGCCTTCTTGCTCGTCCCCGAGCCCCTTTGCCGAGGCTGTCTTCCTCGGCCTTCCGACCAGTTCCGTCACTCACAGGCGTAACCTCAGCCCCGCGAATCTCACCATGCGCGGATTCTCCGCCAGCAACATCCCGCGTTCCACGCCTCCACGATCCCCATTTATGGGCGATCCGCTCTCTACGCGGGCGTGACGTCGGGAGCGTAACTGCTGGCGAGATTTTCGTGCATGCTGCTGCATGCCTCCACCACTATATAAACCCCCATGACAGAAGGGTCAAGTACGCCATTTTTTACTCCACTTAGTCGTTACACTGCTCGGATCTAGTACTAACTTGATCGTCGGAGGGTTCTCGGTGGTATCCAACCACCCCTGGACTTCTTTGCAGGTACTCGGTGCCAAATTCCTCCAATCACCAAGCTTCCTCTACACCCATTGAGACCCACACGCAACAGGGGATCCCCTCTAGATCCACCGGGAGATCGACGGAAGACAACATCTGAAGGAGATCTGAAAAGGACCTCCATCAATTGGCGCCGTCTGTGGGAACTTGAAAACTCCACAAAAACAAAGTTGGCCTTCCGATCTCCATCCACATGGCGAATAATCGCCCCGAAAATCCAGGTCCCGGCCGCCAATTTCCCCTCAACGAAGACGCGGGCGGCCGCCCGAGCAAAAGGGCTAGAGGCCGCGAGCCCACCACCTTTGGCGACGGGGATCTCCACGGCATATCCGTGCCCCACAACGACCCACTGGTGATCATGGCCCAAATCCACCGGTATGAGGTCCACCAGATACTCGTCGATTCGGGCAGCTCGACGGACATTCTCTTCCACGATTGCTTCATGGGTATGGGGCTCGCCCCAGCAGACCTGAAACAGACCTCTCACGTCCTTTCGGGGTTCACCAACCACTCCATCCCAGCGCAAAGGTGGCCACCCTGCAGTTCACGATCGGGGATCCCGGCCGCACGCGCACGTTGCCTGTGGACTTCATCGTAGCGAAAGTCCCATCGGCCTACAACGTCCTCCTCGGCCGCCCGACGCTGAACTCCCTCCAGGCCCAGATATCGACCTACCACCTGGCAATAATGTTCCCTCTCGATCGGGGCAGGATAGGTCGGGCCTACGGGAGCCAGCGGGTCGCGAAGATAGGCCTTACCGAAACTTCTTCGCCCGAGCAGCCAGCCGACGATGCCGAGGCGTGTGACGACATCAAAGGTTCCCTGGACACCCGAGACGAGTGGAAGGAGGTCCGTGGGGCACCGGTCGAACCTCTGACCGAGGTACCCCTAACAGAAGGAGACCAAGGAAAACCGTCCAGGTCGGATCGCTCCTGACGGGGACTCAGCGAGATGACCTGATCAGATTCCTCAGAAGCAACTCCGACGTCTTCTCCTGGGCGCCTGCTGACATGCCTGGGATTGATTCCAAAATCATCTCCCACAAGCTCGGGGTTGATCCTGTGGCCCGACCCATCAGATAGAAGAAAAGAAGCTTCGCCCTGGTCAAACAGAAGGCTATCGAAGAGGAGGTTGATCGGCTCCTCGCCGCCAACTTCATCAGAAATGTACCCTACTCGGAGTGGCTGGCAAACGTAATTCTGGTCAAGAATTCGAGCGGGAAGTGGCGTATGTGCGTCGACTTCACCGACCTCAATAAAGTCTGCCCCAAGGACAACTTCCCGCTCCCCCGGATAGACCAGCTCGTTGACAGCTCGGCCGGCCATGAGCTGTTGAGCTTCATGGATGCTTTCTCCGGCTATAACCAAATCCGTATGAATCCTGAAGATGAAGATCTGACCGCATTCACAACGGACCGGGGAGTGTATTGCTACAAGGTGATGCCCTTCGGCCTCAAGATCGCCGGGGCTACGTACCAAAGGTTGGTCAACCGCATGTTCAAGCCATAGATCGGCAGGAATATGGAAGTCTACGTTGACGACATGCTCGTCAAATCCATCTCGTTGGCCGACCATGCCAAGGACCTGGGCGAGGCTTTTGAAGTTCTCCGCAAGTTCAACATGAAGCTAAACCCCGCCAAGTGCGCATTCGGAGTCACCGGGGGAAAGTTCATTAGGTTCATGGTCACTCACCGCGGAATTGAGGCTAACCCAGAGAAGATCGACGCTATCCTCAACATGGTCGCGCCCAAGATCAACGTCGAGATCATACGGCTCACGGGGTGAGTCGCCGCTCTGAGCCGTTTCATGTCCAGGTCGGGGGAGAAGTGCCTTCCGTTCTTTAAGGCACTGAGGAAAATCTCGAGCTTCAAGTGGTCGGAGGAGTGCCAAGCCGCCTTCGACCAATTGAAGAAGCACCTCGGAACGCCACCACTGCTCGCCCGGCCAGTTGAAGGAGATGAACCGTCGCTGTATCTGGCGGTATCCGACCAAGCAGCAGGCTCGGTGCTCATCCGGGAGGCCGAAGGAGCGCAGAAGTCGGTGTACTATGTGAGCCACGTGTTTAAGGAAGCGGAAATGAGGTACCCCGCCATAAAGAAGATTGTCTTAGCCCTCGTGGTAACCTCGCGGAAGTTGCGGCACTACTTCCAAGCACACACCATCATCGTCCTCACCGAGCGCCTGTTGGGGGTTATCCTAGTATCACCGGAATCCTCGTGCCGCTTATAAAAATGGAGGTGGGAGCTATCTCAGTTTGACATAAGGTATCGCCCGAGGCAAGCCATCAAAGCGTAGGCCCTGGCCGATTTCATCGTTGAATACACCACCCTCAGCAAGAACCCGGAGTCCACGCCGCCCCTTGCAACCCAGTGTCCCGTCGTGGAAGGGCCTGGCTAGGTTCCGAAGTGGGTCATCTACGTCGACGGGTCTTCGACCGACGAAGGCTGTGGTGCCGGCCTCATTATCCGAGGCCCGAATGAAGCAGAGATGGAGTATTCTTTGTGGCTCGGTTTCAAAGCCTCGAACAACGCGGCAGAGTATGAGGCCTTCCTGGCCGGACTGCGCATGGCCGCCAGGCTGGGACTGAAGATAATTCGAATTTGCAGCGACTCTGCCCTTGTTGTCAGTCAAGTGGCCGGCCGCTTCGAAGCTTGAGAGCCTCTGATGATGAAGTACTTAGATGAAGTGAGGAAACTCCGAAGAAACTTTGACGAAGTCCAGGTAGAACAAATACCCAGGCAGCTGAATGCCCAAGCAGACGCCCTAAGCAAGCTGGCTTCGTCATACTCGGCCAACAATAAGCGGTCTATCCTCTTCGAAACCTTGCCTCAACCCAGCGTGAGGGACGGAGCGACGACACTCCGCGTGTACGCGGCGCAGGAGAGCGACCAGAATTGGAGGAAGCCCCTCGTGGAGTTCCTGAAGGACGGCACGCTCCCAGAGGACCGGGCAGCCGCCCGCCGTCTCCAGGCCAAAGCCCGGGACTTCGTCTGGAGCAATGGGAACCTTTACAAGAAGGCCTTCACTCAGCCTCTGCTCCAGTGCGTCGACCCCCACGAAGCCGACTACGTCCTTCGGGAAATCCATGAAGGGGTGGGTGGTGTACACCAGGGGGCTCAAACCTTGATCCAAAAGGCGTTGCTCTAAGGGTACTACTGGCCCACTATGCACGAGGACGCCCTGAAGCTAGTCAGGAGGTGCAAGAGCTGCCAGCTCCACGGCAACGTTCCCGGCCTCCCGGCTACCGAGATGACTGCCCTAACGTCCCCATGGCCATTCGCCCAATGGGGATTGGATATGATCGGCCAGTTCCCTACCAGAACAGGCGGGCACAAATACGTCCTCGTCGCGGTGGACTACTTCACCAAGTAGATCGAGGCCGTCCCTGTTCCCCTCCTAATGGCGGCCACGACGCGAGGACGTCTGGCCTGAGATTCGGGGCAGATGCTATATGGTTTTATCCGTCCACCTCTCCGAAGATGCCAAGTTGATTTATGGCACCGTGTATCGGAGGTTTAGACGGATGCGGCCGATGTAGCAGACTTCGTCAGATTCCCCCTCGCTAGAGGGATTTTTGATTGTGGGGACGCACTTCCCTGCAGGCGCAAGCCCCTGCAGTTAATTACGCTACCGCATCGCGGTAACAACTTTCTTCTTCTCCAGAATTTCACTTCGTGTCGTGGGTGTTTGTTTTGTCTGTGGTTGCCCGTGGATTGTATATGGAGACTGAGTATTGCCGTCGCCTGTAGGATGTAGATTAGTCCAAATCCGTATTTACTTAGATTTGGGTTTGGTGTTTTTAGTTTAAGGATACGTTAGCTATTAGTTATATGTATGCCCTAGAGGCCATTACTGTACATAGGATGTATAGTGTAGTGGATGCTAGGACATATATAGGGAGGACTTTCTTGCTCGACATGATAGTATGCTATCTGGTTACTCTTTACCTTAACGTGTACACTGATAGTCTCTCTGTTACATGTTGGTAAAGCCCTTAGGATGAGTACTTGACTACCTGGACTGTGATGCGGATCATACTAGTGGGGACATGGTAGTCCATAAGTACATCCTTCAAGGTCCCTAGTCGTGGGTGTATCGAGACGGGGCATCGATATACCAGAGTAGACTAGCGTATACCTTCTCGACCCATACAGATGGGCGATGGATGATCCCATATCCATTGGTGTTTGACATCAGAGATAATATACGGGTGCTCAGTAGAGACTGGGTACACTGGACGGACTCGCCGAGAACTCCCAGATGGTATTATACCTTACGTCAGATGGCAGTTCTCTGGTGACACTGGTACAGAGTAGTCTGTTGACCCGAGATTGTCATAGAGTCTTGTGTGGTTCCCACTGTGCTTTGATTTCCATCTTACCACGTCCAAGAGGGCGTGCAAAACGGTGGTTTTTGGGTACAGTCCCGAGTCACATGGAGGCAATGAGCGATAGGAGGGGATTCGTCTCTCCCGGTATAGGGAGTTGATGTTGCGTTGTGTTCGATTGGCTATAACCGGAAACCCCTGGCCAGGGTTGCTGAGATTTACTGGTAAGTGTTACCAGTATTTTCTCGAACTGTTATAGACCTCATATCAACACGACTTATCGAGCTATTGGGGTCTGACGTTTACCACCCCTAGGCAAGATATGCGACATATCAGACGATCAGACCGGACTGTACGGTAAGTGTTACTGGTTGGATTCACAGGAGTGTGAGCGGGCTTGCTCGTCGATCTTTTGATCGCTCAATACCCGGGTGGCCGTTACGTTTAGCAGACCGCTTGCGGCTTGTGGGTGTTTGATATGATCATCATCTGCTGCCGGCGTATTGACGAGTCTTTAGAGTCCTACACAGAGCTTTCCTGGCTCAAGCGAAACGAAATAGGAGCGCATATGAGATATGTGCGGGACCGAGAATAATGCGTGTATGTGATACCGTATTCTATTCTCGCGATGAATGTATCGAATGGTTGTATGCGATATAACCTAGTTATCGAATCGAGGATTGATTCGATAAGTCGATACATTGGATATTAGTCGGTTATATGCGATATGACCGGATCGTTAAATCAAGTGTTGATTTAATGATTTAATGCATAAATATATATTTGATATATTACTTTGCATTAACTAGTATTGGTTCACTTTAAATGGATTTTCTCACTTGTTTGTGCACATTGTATATGTGATATGTGTTTGTGCACAAGATTGTATCATGTTTGATGATACATGCTAGTTTGGGTTTGTGTAAAGAATTAAACCATGGTTACTTAAGTGGTTAGGGTTTCATTTCCTTTTCTCATTTATTTATCTATTTATTCTTTTTGGAAAAATATTTAGCATAATGCAAAATGGTGGCTTTCTTTGGATGCATGTTGAAGCTTCATGAAGCTTTGACCAAGTGACCATTTTGTCTCCATGCTTAACCCTAACCATTCCCACTAACCATGATTTATTCTCTACACTTGACCATGGTTATGATTAT
This sequence comes from Agapanthus africanus, assembly GCA_030015575.1. Taxonomy (NCBI): domain Eukaryota; kingdom Viridiplantae; phylum Streptophyta; class Magnoliopsida; order Asparagales; family Amaryllidaceae; genus Agapanthus; species Agapanthus africanus. The sequence continues at coordinate 885,289,333 of JASDDO010000024.1, read as the reverse complement.
GATAAGTATTCATTTACTTTTTGTTTTTAAAAAAAAACTTATCATAATATTATCTTCTTCTTCTTCTTGAAGATGAAGAAGCTTGACTTCATCAATGGTGGATTGATGAAATGAGTGAGAAATCCAATTCTAAAGTCTACCCACTTCCTATTTCTTCATCCTCTACCTCTTGCCAAGTAGTATAGGGTGTTTCCTTCACAAGTTTTCATGGCTTGGTGAAGGTGGAGCTTGATCTTGTGATGCCTCGACGTAGATCATCTTCGGCATCGTCGTCGATGACCTAGCCCGCTTTTTCTCCGATGAAGCCGACGCTAGAGCCCGGGATTTGATTTGGACAGCAAGGGGACTTCATCGCAGAGCTATGGAGGTGGAGCACCGGATCTACAAAGGTTATATTTCCGTTTATACTTTAGTTAAGTTGTTAACTAGCTCGTAGTTTCGCCTAAAATCTAGTTAACGATCCGTATTAGGGTTTCTCGGCACCCGTAGAATTTGAAAATGGCAAGGTTGATGCCTTGTGAGACCTCATTAGAGTGCCTAGGAATCCTACAGTGGTATCAGAGCCTAGCTAGAGCCTTAGGCGATGTGTAGACGACGCTTGAAACCCGATCGAACCAAAACCCTAACCCCAAAATAGCTCTCTGGACTTTTTCTAAAAACTGGGATTTTTCCACATTAAAAAAGCTTAAAAAATTCAGCAGGGAATTATAAGAATTACGGTGCAAAATTTGACTCATGAACAGTACAAAGAGCGGCGGAACCGCGGCAGAAGCATGCCTTCTGCGGCGGTTCCGCGGCTAAAGTATGACATCATCATCCCCTGTTTGCACAGTAACTCCTATTTTATTATGCTGGATTTTCTGGGTATTTTTAAATATTATTCAAGAGTTGAATTTTCTGGGGTTGTTTTGGGGATTCGTTTATTCGATCGGATTGTCAAACTCTGTCTATGTGGTTTTCCGGATAATTATAGAATATGTTAAAAGGTTCGACCGGATATAAATACCCACTTTTTCCCCTGTCGGGAAATTTCCAAGTGTTGGATCTTTCCGTAGTTTAAAGACGTTCTAAGTAGTGCAAGTAACGCGATGGTCCCTCTAGAAGACAACAAACCTTAACTCGATTATGTGACCGTCTTGAACTGCCCTTTGAACCTTAGGGTTTGGGGCGGTACGGCGTGCCACATGTGAGGCGTTGGCTTGACCCTTCTACGGCTGGACCGTCGGTACTGAGGCATGAACTGGATATTTTTAAACTTGTTTCATGTGTTGATCTCTTTCGGGAAAACTTGGGTATTCGATTGCTCGATCGGAAAGTTTAACATTTTCTATTTGTCTGGAATGTGATACAATAATTGGAATTCACGATAAGTTATGAGATAACTGAATGAATGTTATAAATCTAGCGGTTTAGTCTCACTTGATCGGTTGCCACGGAATTTTGATGTGATCAAAAGTCCGTCGCAATCACGTAGCGTACGCGGATGCTCGCCGGGTAAACTTAATAGACAGCCTCACTCCATAGCCCCGACCAAGTGACTGTAGGAGAACCCCGTCGCCGAAAGCATCCGTTTGGGTGCTCCCGGTAGCGGTGTTCCGCCTTGGTGCACTTCGTCGACGGTATCAGGGGTGCTGCCGTCTACTGAAGTTTGCGACGAGCATTCGATCAGGATGTCGGGAATCTTGTTGAATTGCCCGACTTGATATTGAAAAGAGTTTTCGATAAATGAGACTAAAATGCGGGGTTTATAATTATTAGGCATGCGATGTCTAAGTATTTCATTTGATTAGGCATGTGATGTCTAAGGAGGTTGCGGATTCCAACTATTGTAGTTTTACACTTTCTTTTCTGTGACCGTAAGTGTAATATGGGATATCGCCGGTTTCGTTGCAATATGTCAACGATAATTGGGATGCGCATATTTACTTACGTTGATGACATGTGATGTTATGTGTTGCTGGATATGTTATATTGGATCGTCGTGTTTGAATAGCCGGGGGTTTTTATGTGAGATGAGTGTTTTTCATTTTCATTCATGTAAAAACTTGTATGTAATATTCTTTTATTGGGGCACTTCCAGGTTGCGGAAGATGTCACCCTTTGTATATTATTTACTTTTCCGCACTAGGATAGCCCCAAGGAGGAGAGCACAAGTAACCGGGTTCTGGAGTTCAGTGGGAGACCAACTCGAGGAGTCGAGTCCGGGTCTCCTAACTCTGGAATTGGTAGGGTTGCTTGCCGCTCTCGTAGGGGTCTAGGGGTGTGGGTTTGGCTATTCATCACGACCGTGGAATCCGTGTTTTATACTGGCTCGTATTGAAAACACGGACGTCCTAGTATATCCAATATTTCATATGATTCTTCTGCTGCGATATCTGTGATCTGATCATGTGATGTTCTGTGATAGATACAGTATATAGTATATATGATATATTATATAGACGTTACTTATGTTTTACACCCGCGCTAGCCCTGCCCCGCTCTGCCGTTAGTTACCTAACCTAACGGTGCACGAGGGGACATCGAGGCGAATGCGGATGGCATAAGTGTACGTCGTATTTATCTGCGATGTTTAGGTACTTAAATGATGGGACTTCATTAATATGATTAATGAAATAAAAGAAACCTAAAGATATTGTAGAATCGAATTTCAAAATAAAAAGGGTAGCTACAGTTCTTGCTTTGCACAGCGGTATATATGATATATCCTGCACCTTATTCGATGAGGAAAGGACCGAGATCCCTTCACCGGGAGTGACTCCTTTAGCAATAACTGGCAGATGCTACACACTCGGTTTGTCTTTTGATTGCTTTTAAGAGTTTTTGCTTTGCACAGAGATATATATGATATATCCCGTACCTCATTCGACGAGGAAAGGACCGACGATCCCTTCACCGGGAGTGACTCCTTTAGCAAAACTAGAAAAGCCTCAAAAACACTCCATTTTAAAATCATTTGATTCTACAACGATATCAAGTTCATTACGCAATAGGTTTTCAGAAAAACCTATCGTAGCCCTCCGTCATTTCAGATAAGTCATGTTTAGTATTCGTGCTGCGTTTGTTGACCTTGTCAAGGCGCAGTGTGCGGTAGCTAACCAGTATTTATCTGCTTATGCATATAATGCAGATTGGGTTAGGGTAGTCGTGCGACCTTGTTGACCTTGTCAAGGGTCGTGCGGGTGGGTTTGATTCAATCTAGAAATGACGGGTTGAACTTGACTTGCGGTCTATGGTTTGTTGACCTTGTCAAGGTCATAGATCGTTCGGGGCAAAATATTATCGGGAGGCAATGAGATTGCATACCTTCTATGAGATAGTTGGATCCCGATACCCACTACGAGTAATTGTTACTCCTGGGAGAGTTTTACACATTACAATTAGCCGATCAAGTAGGTGTCTAGAAAGGTGTTAACGAGGTTACGCCTCTGGGAAAAACGAGGTTTACATTAATTAGGTTCGTGCGAAAGCACGGGGGACCTCCCTCAAAGTACCGACACTGGCCTGGCTGGAAGATTGGCGAACTTGTAGTTTGTAATTAATCCCGGCTAGTCTTTCCTTTTAGAGTTTGAAGGAAGATTTGATAAAAAGCAGTGGGAGCCATCCTGATTAGATAAAACATAACCAATCTATTCTTGCAAGAGCGCACGCTGAGTGTTTTCTTCTCTCTCTCTCCAGGTAGCGACCATATCACGCCTTAATCAAGATAATAAAACGGAATATTGACCGAACCCGCTTGTTATACTGAGCTGGGGAACGTTGGTCCCGCTCCAACTTATAAATGTTATAAGACAGAGCAGGAAATTGGGGAATACCAGATTTCCCGTGCCGCCCAAATGAGGAAAGTGCATATGATGCATCATCTTCGAGTGTGTTCGTTACAAAGAACTGTTTCTCTGTATCCTCTACGTCCTGGTTATGTGATACCAAATCAGGATCCCAGATATGTAATCTGTTACATAGGGATACAGATAGGTAGAGAACTGAGAACGGGTGATGAGTTTCATGAGGCAGAAAATGGGGCAAGTGTTGCAGCCAAGTCTGTTGGTCACTGTCACCCTGTATTACCTATACATTGATTCTGAACGAATGTTATTAGATACCGAACCTGATATACAAAATCATATCACTCTCTTTATTATTAAAGATATGATAAAATTTTGTATTGTTGGATAATGTTTTGAACATTTCCTATATCAAAAGTTGATCGGTTCAGGCACGTTATCTAAAAGCATTGATGTTCTAAATCAAACTACAGTTCTTTAGTATACGGAACACACACAAGAGGAAGAGTTCAGAAATGAACGAATCCTTCTTGAGGCATTATAGACTGGGTCATATCAATGCGATCCGACTGGTTGAAGTCACATTTTAGATGCATATTTAAATCAGTTTGAATTTACATCTTGTGAAACTTGCCAGTCATGTCACAAAGATATGATGACCATAGCTCCGTTTACTGGAAACAGAGAAAGAGTTAGTGAACTCTTAGGATTGATACATGTTGATGTATGTAAGGTCCCCTGTCTACACATGCCAGGACCGGTTCTTTATACTTCGTTACATTCTCTGATAATCTTTCAAGATTCAGACATATGTTCCTGTTGAAACACAAGTCCGAACCTTTTGAGATATTCACAGAATATGATTTAGAAGTAGAGAACCAATACGGGTATAAGTATTATGTCCTTTGATGAGATCAAGGAGGAGAATACTTGAGCACGGAATTCCTGGACTATTCTAAAGGGGAATGAGATTCTCTCTCAGCATTACTCCTCCGTATACACCATAGTACGATGGTATATCGGGGCGGAGCAATCACACCCTATATGATAAGGTGTGCTCTATGATGAGTACTACTGAGTTACCTATTTCCTTTTTGGGAGTTATGCACTTGAGAAGCTGCATACCTATTGAATAGGGTTCAAATCAAATCAGTTGCCTACCACCTCATATGTGATATGGAATGGGAAGAGCCCATGTCTTAAGCTAGTTAAGATTTGGGGTTGTCCAGCCTATGTCTAAAAGCAAAATCCGGACAAGCTCGAGGCAAATACTGTTATGTAGAACTGGAAAGGTTCCAGCTATACAAACTACAGCAGATGATTTGATAAAACCAAAGGATTCAGTAGAAACCAACGAACCTCAGCCTCTCCGCCGATCTAGTAGGGTTCCTCACCCACCTGAGAGATACTTCTGTTTCTCTGTGACAGTGGGAGCAAGGATGACATCATGAGATGATGACCCAACTAGTTTCGAGCTGGCCATCAGGAGTGGGACTCTGTAAGAATGGCTGGATGCTTAGTGATCTGAGATGGAATCCATATACACCAACAAAGTATGGACTTTGGCTGCTATATCTGAAGGGTTAAATCCCCATCAGGAGCAAGTATATCTTGAGAAGATTACTTGGTGTAGATGGAAAAGTTGAGACTTTCAAAGCTAGACTTGTTAAAGCTTTTCGTCATCGACCAGGCATGGAAAATGATGAAACCTTTTAAGTGGCTATGCTTAAGTCCATCCAGATCCTACTTGCCACGGCTACGTACCATGACTACGATATCTGGCGGTTGGGTGTCATGACAGCTTTTCTAAATGATGTTTTAGAAGAGAGCGCCTATAAGTACACAGCCAGAGGACTTCGTAGACAGTGGGAGCAGCGGAAACGTGTGCAAGATACTTTATAGGATAAAGCAGGCATCGCGGGGTTGGAACATCTGTTTTGATATGGTAGTCAAAGAGTTTGACGTCATCAAAATGGTAGATGAACCTTGTATAAACAAAAAGGTAGTAGGGAGTATAGTGACGATCCTCGTAGAGTACGTGGATGGCATGCTCTTGATAGGGAAGGAGTTTCCTATGCTACGCTCGGTCAATCTCCGCTTATCACTAGGATTCTCCATATAGGATCAAAAACATACCTCCTAAATCCTAAGTTTTCATCTATGAGATAGATGTAATTGGATGTTAGGATACTCACTAGATGTAGTGAGACGGTATCAATCGATCCTGGGAGAATCACTGGAAGGGTTCCAGGGTGATAAAGATGACTGAATGTCAGTCACAGGCATTGTCTTTACCCTCAGTGAAGGGACGGTATGTTGGAAGAGTTCCAAGCTAGATACCGTGGCATACTAGATGATAAAGGCTGGATACATCGCTACTGATGATGCTACCAAAGAGGCAGTCTGGATATATATTTGTTCATGAGATGAACTTAGTTCCTACCATTGTGAGACAATGGAGTTGTGGCCAATGCCAAGGAACGCCGGTCCCATCAGTGATCCAGACATATTCTGAGGCAGCATCACCTGATCATGGAGATAGTTGATCTCCAGGGTGATCGAGGTAAGGAGAGTAGACTCAGAGGACGACACGGTGGATCCACTCACGAAGGCCTATTCCCAGAAAGAGATTTTTATGGGATGGTTGAGTATGTGATACTGCAACCACTGCTACAGATGGCCCTAGTGCAAGTAGGAGATTGTTAGTTATATGTATGCCCTAGAGGCCATTACTGTACATAGGATGTATAGTGTAGTGGATGCTAGGACATATATAGGGAGGACTTTCTTGCTCGACATGATAGTATGCTATCTGGTTACTCTTTACCTTAACGTGTACACTGATAGTCTCTCTGTTACATGTTGGTAAAGCCCTTAGGATGAGTACTTGACTACCTGGACTGTGATGCGGATCATACTAGTGGGGACATGGTAGTCCATAAGTACATCCTTCAAGGTCCCTAGTCATGGGTGTATCGAGACGGGGCATCGATATACCAGAGTAGACTAGCGTATACCTTCTCGACCCATACAGATGGGCGATGGATGATCCCATATCCATTGGTGTTTGACATCAGAGATAATATACGGGTGCTCAGTAGAGACTGGGTTCTCTGGACGGACTCGCCGAGAACTCCCAGATGGTATTATACCTTACGTCAGATGGCAATTCTCTGGTGACACTGGTACAGAGTAGTCTGTTGACCCGAGATCGTCATAGAGTCTTGTGTGGTTCCCACTGTGCTTTGATTTCCATCTTACCACGTCCAAGAGGGCGTGCAAAACGGTGTTTTTTGGGTACAGTCCCGAGTCACATGGAGGCAATGAGCGATAGGAGGGGATTCGTCTCTCCCGGTATAGGGAGTTGATGTTGCGCTGTGTTCGATTGGCTATAACCGGAAATCCCTGGCCAGGGTTGCTGAGATTTACTGGTAAGTGTTACCAGTAGTTTCTCGAACTGTTATAGACCTCATATCAACACGACTTATCGAGCTATTGGGGTCTGACGTTTACCACCCCTAGGCAAGATATGCGACATATCAGACGATCAGACCGGACTGTACGGTAAGTGTTACTGGTTGGATTCACAGGAGTGTGAGCGGGCTTGCTCGTCGATCTTCTGATCGCTCAATACCCAGGTGGCCGTTACGTTTAGCAGACCGCTTGCGGCTTGTGGGTGTTTGATATGATCATCATCTGCTGCCGGCGTATTGACGAGTCTTTAGAGTCCTACACAGAGCTTTCTTGGCTCAAGCGAAACGAAATAGGAGCGCATATAAGATATGTGCGGGACCGAGAATAATGCGTGTATGTGATACCGTATTCTATTCTCGCGATGAATGTATCGAATGGTTGTATGCGATATAACCTAGTTATCGAATCGAGGATTGATTCGATAAGTCGATACATTGGATATTAGTCGGTTATATGCGATATGACCGGATCGTTAAATCAAGTGTTGATTTAATGATTTAATGCATAAATATATATTTGATATATTACTTTGCATTAACTAGTATTGGTTCACTTTAAATGGATTTTCTCACTTGTTTGTGCACATTGTATATGTGATATGTGTTTGTGCACAAGATTGTATCATGTTTGATGATACATGCTAGTTTGGGTTTGTGTAAAGAATTAAACCATGGTTACTTAAGTGGTTAGGGTTTCATTTCCTTTTCTCATTTATTTATCTATTTATTCTTTTTGGAAAAATATTTAGCATAATGCAAAATGGTGGCTTTCTTTGGATGCATGTTGAAGCTTCATGAAGTTTTGACCAAGTGACCATTTTGTCTCCATGCTTAACCCTAACCATTCCCACTAACCATGATTTATTCTCTACACTTGACCATGGTTATGATTATGATAAGTATTCATTTACTTTTTGTTTTTAAAAAAAAACTTATCATAATATTATCTTCTTCTTCTTCTTCTTCTTGAAGATGAAGAAGCTTGACTTCATCAATGGTGGATTGATGAAATGAGTGAGAAATCCAATTCTAAAGTCTACCCACTTCCTATTTCTTCATCCTCTACCTCTTGCCAAGTAGTATAGGGTGTTTCCTTCACAAGTTTTCATGGCTTGGTGAAGGTGGAGCTTGATCTTGTGATGCCTCGACGTAGATCATCTTCGGCATCGTCGTCGATGACCTAGCCCGCTTTTTCTCCGATGAAGCCGACGCTAGAGCCCGGGATTTGATTTGGACAGCAAGGGGACTTCATCGCGGAGCTATGGAGGTGGAGCACCGGATCTACAAAGGTTGTATTTCCGTTTATACTTTAGTTAAGTTGTTAACTAGCTCGTAGTTTCGCCTAAAATCTAGTTAACGATCCGTATTAGGGTTTCTCGGCACCCGTAGAATTTGAAAATGGCATGGTTGATGCCTTGTGAGACCTCATTAGAGTGCCTAGGAACCCTACATTAGCCGTATTGAGGCTAAGATCAACTTAAACGCTCGTTAAGGATACGTTAGTCTGATTTAAGACCAAGATCAACTTAACGTGGTGATCCATTTAATATATGGCCGTCGGGACTCGTCACCTCTCTGACGTCGTTGAAGGATTACAACGATAGGTGTCAGAGGAGTTCGGAGATGTACCCTTGAACCAAAGTCAATTTGGATTTTTACAGTCCATTTGAATGTTTAAGGAAACGTTAGCCGTATTTGGGGCTAAGATCAACTTAAACGGGATCGTTTAGATCCGGCAAAAGAGCATTTGGGGGCTCTATTGCTCCAGTTTAGGGACGTGGTGGTCCATATTCCAGTTTAGGGACGTGGCGGTCCATCGCCAGTTTAAAGACGTAGTGGTCCATCATTAGTTTAAGGACGTTTCAGTCCATTGCCAGTTTAAGGACGTAGTGGTCCATGTTCCACTTTAGGGACGTGGTGGTCTATGTTCCAGTTTAGGGACGTAGTGGTCCGACATTAGTTTAAGGACGTTTCGGTCCAATATTAGTTTAAGGACGTTTCGGTCCGATATTAGTTTAAGGACGTTTCGTTCCATCGCCAGTTTAGGGACGTGGTGGTCTATCATTAGTTTAAGGACGTTTCGGTCCATCATTAGTTTAAGGACGTTTCGGTCCATCATTAGTTTAAGGACATTTCGGTCCAACGTTCCCATTTTAGGATGAATATTAGTTTAAGGACGTTTCTGTCCGATATTAGTTTAAAGACATTTCGGTCCACGAGTTTGAGGACCCCGCAGTCCATATTGATGTGTGGTCGTCGGGACCCGTTACCTCTCTGACGTCGTTGAAGGATTACAACGTGGGTGTCAGAGGAGTTCGGAGATGTACCCTAGAACCGGTCGTAAATTGATTTAAGGAGCAGCCGTGCTCAGTCAAATTAATTTGAGGACTTACGGCCACGATTGGGCTAAGTCCAATTGAAAATGTTCAGCATTTTATTTGCTTTTGCATTGCATTTTTATTTGGACTCTATCCATAGAGGATGCAGAGAATCAATTTGTTTTGGGCTCTGTCCATTTATAAATGATGCAGAGCATCAATTTTACTTGGGCTCTGCCCTTTTTATTGCTTTGTAATTTGTTCTGGCCTGCTAGGTCTTTTTGACTTGGGCCTAGCCCTTTAACAAAAGAAATGTATAGCATTCTTAGGCGCTTTGCGCTAATCAAAAGCGCAAGCGCTTGTGGTGTTGACACGTGTCACGCAAGCGCAGTGCGCTGCACTGCTGCGCTGCTGACACGTGTCACGTTCTGAGGAACGCAAGTGCAACAGCGCAGTGCGCTGTATCAGTGCGCTGTGTTGTTGCGCTGCTGACACGTGGCGCTCTCTGGTGGCTTGCGCCAACCCAAGAGCGCAACAGTGCAGATTTATAAGTGCAAAGCACTATTAATTTAAGAATGTTTTAGATTCAAGAACCAATGGTTCATAAAAGAAGTGCAAAGCACTGCTTGATTTCTTGATCTAATTTTGATCAAAGAAAAAACAAGTTTTTTTCTTATTTTAGGAACTAGAGGTTCATAAAAAGTGCAAAGCACTGTTTTTATTTGTTTTTTTTATTAAAGATCATTGATCTTGTTTTTAGATCCATGATCTGTTCATAAGAGAATTTTCTCTTTTGCTAAAGGCTTTTTACCTTTTTTTTATTTTTGGGGATTTCTCTCCAATTCTTCAGAGCTCTCTCTATTTAATTTCTCACAAAATGTTGATGCCTTTGAATTGAGGTATAGGGTCCTTTTTATAGTGCCCATAAATTAGTTAAATTTGTTAAAGAGATCTTTCTCTGAGTGATTTGGGGAATTTTCCCCACCGTTGGATCTTTGATCCAAGGGCTTCTGTTTTACAGAAGAAAATTTTCTTATTTTAACAAGAACAGAAAGATTTCTTTAAAATCTTAATTCTGTTCGGCGCAAATGCCCCAGCGCGTGACACATGTCAAGCAGCATACAGCGCAGCGCAACTGCGCTTGCGCAACTGCACTGACACGTGTCGCGCGGCGCAACTGCGCTTGCGCAACTGCACTGACACGTGTCGCGCAGCGCAACTGCGCTGCCACGTGGCGTGCAGTGCAGAGCGCAGGCCAGCTGAAGCGTTGCTTCTTTAATTAAAGTTTGAATTTTCAAAATAGAGCTTTGCTCTGATTGGGGGAAGATGAAGCGTTGCTTCATCTTCCGCCTTGGAATTTGAACAAAGTTTTGCTCTGATTAGGATAAACAAATGCCCCCCCCCCCACCGTTGCGCTTACGTGGCGCCAAACGTGAGCGCAACGGTGGCGGAATTCCAACCGTTGCGGCAACTTTGGAAGTTGAAAGGGCACTTGATGCCTATAAATAGGACCTTTGGTCCTGCACAGATGATTATCATCTTTAAAATTCTCATTTTCAGAAACTCCAGAGCTTTGCTCTTGCCTTCAAGAACTCTCAGAGTTAGATTTTCTTTAAGAGAAATTATTTAAGTAAGAATTAGTCTTAAATTAAATCAATTTTAATTAATAGAGCTTTGCTCTCATAGATCTTTGATCTAAAGAAAATCCTTTTGGGGTTTCACCAAATAGAGCCTTGCTCTCGGGAATCTGTTTCAGAATTTTGCGTCTTTGGCAAAACATAGATCTCTTTAATCTAAAAAAATGAACTCTTAAGAGTTCGAATATGGATAATGAGAATTAAAAATGGAGTTTTGTATTTAATGGATTATATCATCTTTTAATAGTAACAATCTTAGAGTTCTCGGGGGAATTATTTAAATTCCCCCTACTAGGATTTTGGTAGTCACTCCTGTTTGCAGAGCGTTGCTCTCGAGAAGTTTAACTCTCTGTGTATTTTTTTTATCGCTAATCTTCCTGTGATGTTTCCTCTAGGCATAATGGCGGTGCGTCTATACAGTTTACACGAGTTCATCACCTATGAGGATATCCGCGCACAGGGCCGTCATCAAAACCAGGAGTTTACGGACGCCCAGTGTGCGGAGGTCATGGGTCGCCTCAACGCAAGCGGTGGTTGGCTTCTTTCTCGTCGTTCAGCTCTCTTGAAGGTCGTGCTGGGAGCAATATGGAGAGCACTTCTGGGGTTTCCCGAGGCCCTACCGCTCAATGCGCTGGATGATGCCGAAGACAAGGTGCATTCAGTGCACCTGATGGGGCTGATTTCGAAGAAACGGCGGGACAGCCTCATCGACGTCCTATATCAAATTTTCCAGCAGACGACGATAGTCGCTACTTATCGAAGGCTGGGAGGGCTTGCCGAGGATCTTGACACACAGGAGCGCGAGAGGCTGCGCACAAGAATAATCAGAAAGGCCAGAAGAACTCTGGATGGCCTTACTTTTGAATTCCTCAATCCGTGCCCTGGATCTGAGGTTATTCCATTGTAATAATATTTTTCGTTTATTGCTTTTATGATTGTAAGAACTTTTGGCAATATTAATGGAAAAATTTTATCTCAGCTTGTCTCTATTTTTCGTTCTGAATCTTTTGCTTATGCATGAACGAGTGTGTCTCGAACGCCTGATCAAATGTAAATCGGATGCTCTTTCTGTCGCTTTCTTCTTTCTCTTATTATCAGCATGTTGTCACAATTAGCAGATAATAGAGCAAGCACCTTGATTTCTTCACGAGATAGCGATGACTTAGGCCGCAGGTTCAGATCTGCCGCCCAAGACTTTTCAACTCTATGAGCCGTGAGGGTCTCACAGAGATTTTTTTTCCTACGGAAAAAGAGTATCTCGTAGGTGGGTTTTTTCCTTAGGAATCGTGAGGATTCCTAAGTGTGTTTTCTCTTGTAAGTCGTAAGGATCCTATAAGAGAATTTTTTTCCTTGCGCGTCGTGAGGACCCACAAGTGATGGGTGAAGTTGTCCTTATCCGCATTTCACAGAGTCAGGAGTTTTTGCTCTGGATGTTTCACACGGGGTCAGGATTGACATAAGCCGCGTTCCACGTAGCCAGGAATTTTGCTCTGGATGTTTCACACGGGGTCAAGATTGACATAAGCCGCGTTCCACGTAGCCAGGAATTTTTTTTGCTCTAGATGCTTCCCACGGGTTCAATGCCGTGTTCGGCGAGGACCAGGCTCCACTCTGGATGCTTCACATGGGTTCACTGTCGTGTTCTGCGAGGACCAAGATCCGCTCTGGACGTTTTCCACGGGGTCAGGATTGACATAAGCCGCTTTCCACGTAGCCAGGAATTTTTGCTCTGGATGTTTCACACGGGGTCAGGATTGACATAAGCCGCGTTCCACGTAGCCAGGAATTTTGCTCTGGATGTTTCACACGGGGTCAGGATTGACATAAGCCGCGTTCCACGTAGCCAGGAATTTTTGCTCTAGATGCTTCCCACGGGTTCACTGCCATGTTCAGCGAGGACTAGGTTCCGCTCTGGATACTTCGCACGAGTTCACTGCCGTGCTCTGCGAGGACCAGGATCCGCTCTGGACGTTTTCCACGGGGTCAGGATTGACATAATCCGCGTTCCACGTAGCCAGGAATTTTTGCTCTAGATGCTTCCCACGGGTTCACTGCCGTGTTCGGCGAGGACTAGGTTCCGCTCTGGATGCTTCACACGGGTTCACTGCCGTGCTCTGCGAGGACCAGGATCCGCTCTGGACGTTTTTCACGGGGTCAGGATTGACATAAGCCGCTTTCCACGTAGCCAGGAACTTTTGCTCTGGATGTTTCACACAGGGTCGGGATTGACATAAGCCGCGTTCCACGTAGCCAGGAATTTTTGCTCTAGATGCTTCCCACGGGTTCACTACCGTGTTCGGCGAGGACTAGGTTCCGCTCTAGATGCTTCGCACGGGTTCACTGCCGTGCTCTGCGAGAACCAGGATCCGCTCTGGACGTTTTCCACGGGGTCAGGATTGACATAAGCCGCTTTCCACGTAGCCAGGAATTTTTGCTCTGGATGTTTCACACGGGGTCAGAATTGACATAAGCCGTGTTCCACGTAGCCAGAAATTTTTGCTCTGGATGTTTCACACAGGGTCAGGATTGACATAAGCCGCGTTCCACGTAGCCAGGAATTTTCGCTCTAGATGCTTCCCACGGGTTCACTGCCGTGTTCGGCGAAGACTAGGATCCGCTCTGGATGCTTCGCACGGGTTCACTGCCGTGCTCTGCGAGGACCAGGATCCGCTCTGGACGTTTTCCACGGAGTCAGGATTTACATAAGCCGCTTTCCACGTAGCCAGGAATTTTTGCTCTGGATGCTTCACACGGGGTCAGGATTGACATAAGCCGCATTCCATGTAACCAGGAATTTTCGCTCTGGATGCTTCACACGGGGTCAGGATTGACATAAGCCGCGTTCCACGTAGCCAGGAATTTTTTTTTATTGTATCCATATTTCATGGAATGAGGGTTTGACTCTGGGTGATTTGTATATCGCCGAGCCATGGAACTGGGAGTTGCCGCTGTTCCGCTTCGCTTGAAGTTATATCCGTTGTTACGAGACGAGTGTTGAGATGACCTCTAGGTCATTTGCGACCCGTCGAGATTTGGCTTCTTCTTATGATGAAACCTGGGAAAGGAGTATGATCCCTTCTTTGTTTACGCCCTTGGATTGTATACAGGGTTTGATGTAACATTACCTGTAGGGAATAAATTTCATTTTTCATTTTGTTTCTTTTTCCGTGATGCTCTATCATTTCAGCTTTTATATCGTGAAGGTCGCGATTGCCCTATCATTTCGGCTATTTTTCGCGGTGCCCCATCATTTCGGCTATTTATTTTATTTTTACTCACTGCTTTTTATTGCAAGTAGCCCCATCATTTCGGCTATTTTTATGCATACATTCTTACTTGCTGCTTTTTATTGCAAGTTTCCCCATCATTTCGGCTATTTTGTTTGCATGTGCGGCTCGCTGGCTTTTTGCCGTGAATCTGAAATTAGACACCGATTTCGGCATTAGCACCGCTACTACTGGGATATTGCCAGAAGCGAATCATCGTCTGCCTCTGTCGATGTCGAGCAAAGGTGGCTTAGCGAACAGGGTTAGGGTCCTGTCGACTAAGGCTTTTAGCTTCATGAGCCGTAAGGGTCTCACAAAGGTATTTCTCCCTACAATTCATGAGGATCTTGTAGGTGTGTTTTCTCCCTAGGAATCGTGAGGATTCCTAAGTGTATGTTCCTCTGTAAGTCGTAAGGATCCTACAAGAGGGTTTTCTCCTTATAAGTCGAGAGGACTTACAAGGGTTGTTCATCATGCGTACATATCCCCAGTCACGGATGGGACTTGGTTTGGGAAATGTTTATTCGCGCCCGTGGATTGTATACAAGGTCCAGTATTGAGCCACTTATAGGGCAATATCGAAAGTAGTGGGGTTTACTTAAGCACAGGTTTAGGTCTCTGTAACTTAAGACTTTCAAATCTTATGAGCCGGGAGGGTCCCATAAGAGAGTTCTCCTTACGAGTCGTGAGGATCTCGCAAGTGTATTTTCTCCTTAGGAATCGTGAGGATCCCTAAGTGTGTTGCTTCCTTGTGAGTTGTAAGGATCTCACACGGGTGGTTTCTCCTTACAAGGTCGAGAGGACTTTGTAAGTGTCTTTTAACGAGGTTGCGCCCTTTCGGGTTTTCACAAACACTCGCCGGTAGTCCTGCTGTTTTTACTCACGGAGCCCTTTCGGGTTTTCATCTGTGCCCATTTTGCTTATGGACGTACCGTTTCTTTATCCTTTATATATATATATATATATATATATATATATATATTTACGAGGTCGCGCCCTTTCGGGTTTTCACGAACACTCGCCGGTAGCCCTGCTGTTTTTACTCACGGAGCCCTTTCGGGTTTTCATCCGTGCCCATTTTGCTTATGGACGTACCGTTTTTTTTAATTGCGAGTAGGGGATTCGGGATCTGATACCAATCTTAGCATCAGCATCGCTGCGACTGGAATATTGCCAGGAGCGAATCACCATTTGCCATGACAGGACTTGGAGTTTGATACCGGTCTAGGCATCAGCATCGCTACAACTGGGATATTGCCAGGAGTGAATCATCATTTGCCATTGTCGATGTCGAACAAAAGTGGCTTAGCGAACAGGGTTAAGGTCCTGTCGGCTAAGGCTTTTGACTTCATGAGCCATAAGGGTCTCACAAAGGTATTTCTCCCTACAAGTCGCGAGGATCTCGTAGGTGAATTTTCTTCTTAGGAATCGTGAGGATTCCTAAGTGTATGTTCCCCTGTAAGTCATAAGGATCTTACAAAAGGGTTTTCACCTTATCAGTCGAGAGGAATTATAAGGGTTGTTCACCATATGTACATATCCCCAGTCACGGATGGGACTTGGTTAGGGAAATGTTTATTCGCACCCGTGGATTGTATACAAGGGTCAGTATTGAGCCACTTGTAGGGCAGTATCGGAAGTTGTGGGGATTGCTTAAGCACAGGTTTAGGTCTCTGTAACTCAAGACTTTCAAATCTTATGAGACGTGAGGGCCTCATAAGAGAGTTCTCTTTACGAGTCGTGAGGATCTCGCAAGTGTATTTTCTCCTTAAGAATCGTGAGGATCCCTAAGTGTACTGCCCCCTTGTGATTCGTAAGGATCTCACACGGGTGGTTTCTCCTTACAAGGTCGAAAGAACCCTATAAGTGTCTTTTAACGAGATTGCGCCCTTTCGGGTTTTCACAAACACTCGCCGGTAGTCCTGCTGTTTTTACTCACGAAGCCCTTTCGGGTTTTCATCCGTGCCCTTTTTGCTTATGGACCTACCCTTTTTTTTATTCCTTTTTTTATTTTCCCTCTTCTTTTTAACGAGGTAGCGCCCTTTAGGGTTTTCACGAACACTCGCCGGTAGCCCTGCTGTTTTTACTCACGGAGCCCTTTCGGGTTTTCATCCGTGCCCTTTTTGCTTATGGACATATCGTTCTTTTTTTTTATCATTCATTTTTTTTACTTTCTTTTCCTCTTTTTTCTCCTTTTTTTATCTCGTCAGCCTAAGGATGCTGCGGTAGTAGTTTAAAGACGTTTCGGTCGCTTGCAAGTTTTAGGACATTGCGGTCCATCATTAGTTTAAGGATGTTTCGGTCCGCCGTTAGTTTAAAGACGTTTCGGTCCGTCGTCGCCGTATTTGAGGCGAACATCTAGTTTATTGACTTTTCGGTCCCTGGGGCCTTCCCTATTAATGAGCATGATGCCCCCGGCGTCTCCATCTTTCCTGATGCATGCGGTTGTGGCGGGCTTACCTTCCAGTTTTCGGAGATGACGAACTTGCCTTGTTGGTATTGATCTTCAACCCAGTTTTTGAAGACGTAGCAATCCTCGATCAGGTGACACAGTACTCGGTGATAGGGACAGTAGTTGGGCTCATTGACGTCATTTGGTTGCGACGGACGTTTTGGCTCCGGTAGATTTATGAGTCGGTTGCGCAACGCCAGCTCGAACAGTCCCCTTATTTTATCTTGCGGAAACGAGTAAGGACGTTTCCACTTTTCTTGGAGGGGTTGCTGCTTGTTGTTTCGGCAAACAACCGGTCTAGGGCCACTCGATTGCTGTTGAGCATTGGCTACGAGGGCTGTTTTTCCCTTCTCTTTATCCTTTTTACTCGATCCTTTGTTTGCAGGGCCGAGATTTTTTTCGAGTAGCATGCGATTGCATGGCTGAACGTCCTCACAACTTCTCAATTCTTTCATCTTTGAAATGGATTCCTTGAGGAAAGGGTTGAGGGCAGCCTCTTCGTCGGAGTCGCTTCCAAAGGTGATAATTTGCGATCTTTTGGAGTCGGCTATATGACAGTCGGCGGCGGCTCTTTTGCACTCATCTATCGCACTTTTTCGACGTCTACGAGCTTCACATTTTGTCCTGTCGAAGTGTTGCTTTTGAGCGACATACCCTTGCCACCAACAGTTAAAGGATTCGCAGTCTTCATAGGATGTATGATCTTCTGTTGATATAAGCAGAAGTTAGGATGCATCTCTACCCCAGCGAAAGTATTTTCTTCAGAGGGCGGTAGCTTCATTCCCGCTGACAGGGCTTTGGCGAACCTTTTCCTTGTCTTGAATTTGTTTTTATCTGCAGTGGATGGCTTTTGATTTGACGGGAGTGTCTTGGCTCTTTCCAGTATGGCCATCTCATGCTCTTGATTGGATTGGATTTTGCTTTCAGACGAATTTCATTTAAGAAGATATCGATCAACTCGTCTGACGGCCGTAGAATTTCCGGCTCAGGGTTCGCCCTTGGTTTCTCGGCACGAGGAGCCTCTTCATCATCCGCCAGTGAATGAGAGATCACATGACAAGTCGCTACGTAGTCTTCGGATTCGTCTGATGATTTTTCCCCATCGTTTTCGTCCTTGACAAAAGAACAAGCTGCCCCCATCATGTCCGTCTTCTTTGGAGTGTGCGGCTGGGGTGGATTTACCTTCCACTTTTCAGATAGGGCAAACTTGCTTTGTAGGTATTGATCTTCAATCCATCCCTTGAAGACGAAGCAATCCTCAATCGGATGGCTTGCCGTTTGATGATAAGGGCAATAATTGGGGTTATTCGCCTCGTTGGGTTGTGGCGGTTGCCTTGGATTCGGCAAGTTGATAAGCCTATTGCGCACAACCAGCTCGAACAGCTTCTTCGTCTTATCCCGCGGGAATGAGTAGGGGCGCCTCATTTTCTCAATATAGAACCGCCGTCTCTCTCCCGATTGATCTGCTAGCTTTGGGGTGCTGGGTTGTTGATGAGCATTCGCAACGAAGGTTGTCTTCCCTTTACCCTTGTCGTTCCGCGGTTCTGGCTTTGGGGGAGAAGGTCTGTGACCCATTTGATCCATCTGGGCCAGCTTGTCGATCAAAGCCTGGAATGTGGTCGGCTTAAAGAACATCATGAACTGTGAGATAGTGGCATGAAGGTCTAGGGTACCCACGAACATGCCCACCGCAGGCACTTCTTCAATGCGTTGTTCGCATTTCGACCATAAGTTTCGCCAGCGTATAGTGTACTGGACCTACGTCTCGCCCGGCCTTACCCTGGCATTAATCAACGCTGTTATCGGGGCCCGTTTGCTGGCGCTCGCGAATCGCTGAGTGAATAGCAACTCCATTTTAGCGAACGTCTTGACAGAATCGTTCGGGAGTTCGGAATACCATTCGAACGCTGTTTCTGACAAGCTGCCGACGAATTGGCGAAGCATCAATTTGTCATCGCCTCCAGTATTGCCGCATAAGGCCCTGAATTGAGCGACATGCTGATGCGGATTCCCTGTCCCTTTATATATGTGGAACTTAGGTATTGTATAGCTCGGCGGGTACTGTATCTGATGATACCAGCCCGGATATGGTCGTCCTGTTTTGACGATCTGACCGGCTGCCTCAGTCGCATGATGAACCCGTATCTGCTGGGCTATATATTCGTCCAGGTCAGCTTTGGAGATTGCCTCCTCCTTGGCTGTTGACAAAGCCAGTAGAGGATTTGACGTTTCTCCCCTGTCGTCTTTAAGGACGACCGGAGGATCTTCAGCAGGAGGGTTCTGCTGAATCATCATCCCTACCATATCTTGGAAGAGAAGCGCCATTTGTTTTATATTAGCCGCTTGCTCTGCGGCTTCTTTGCCCTTCTTTTCGAGGACTCTACGTAGGTAATCAGCGTCAGTTTCTTGTTCATGACGCTGCTCCGATGATGCCTCTGAGCTTTCTTTTGGCTCTGTAAGTGCGGCCATTGCAGTCATCATCTCCTGAAGCTTTTGCTGCTGCTCCTGAGCTTTGGTCACGGATCGGGTGAGTAGTCGGTGACCCGTCGAATCACGGCTTTCCTCCTTTCCAGAAGTCATATAAACAGTGTGCACCACCATACCCCCAGACTTGGGGCGTTTGTGCCCATCGCTTTTACGGTTCGCCTTGTTCACAGGGGCTTTTTGCGGCCTCCTTTTCTTTTGAGTGATTAACGTTGAGGGTGTCGTTGCAGTGGACACCTGAGTAACCGTTGTTTCTTTCGACCTGACAGAGTAGTCTTCCTCCTGCCGAACCTTCGTCTTTTTCTGTCGGCGGAGATAGTTTTTATCAATCACCAACTCTTGGACCTGTCGCCAGACCTTGTAAATTTTAGAAGACAGCCGGTGAGGGGGCTGCTCTAGCTTCTTCTCTGGAGTATTCTCCACTGGTGAAGGAGTTCGCTTCAGCACCGCAATAGGAGAGTTTCTGCCCACCGTGTTCAGCAATTCAAAGCTGTTCCCGGTTGGAACAGCAGCATCGATCCCTACCGTTGGAGCTGGCAAAGTTATCCCAGAGGGGGAGTTGCCCCCAGCCCTCCTCACTCGGCGCCAGTGGCGACGTCGAGCGTGTCTTGCGGATGGAGTGGTTTCAGCTACACGGGTGGCTTCGTCATGCCCCCTGCTTTGAGAAGAGACTGTTATTGGTGCTAGCCTGTCAAAGACTGACACCCGTTGAGAAGAGATGTCTAATCCGTTAAAGACAGATCTCTGGGCAGGGGAAACAGCTTTGAGGACTTCGCCTCGAGCAGCAACCGGAATGGTCAGCCTTGTAAAGACTGACTTCTTGGAAGGAGGAGCCTTTCCAATGATTTTGTCCGCTTGAGCCGGGATGGCTATCCGCTTTGGGATGGCAACTTCGGGTATCGCGGGCTTGTAGACGTTCTGGCCCAGTCTGTTGAAAATTGAGGTAGTGGAGTTAGGCGACCCGTTGAGAGGGGTCGCGGCAGTGGTAAGTCGATCAAAAACTGACTTCTCTGAAGCTTCCGGTACGGGTATTGGCAAGTTGAAGCTTGCAGGAGGGATCATGGTCCCGAAAAACAGGCCGGTGGTGGCCTGAGTCACTTTCCCCACAGGCATAACAAGGACGGAGGCCGCTTGAGGCCCATATGCTACACCTCCAGGTGAAGTGGAGCGTCGGTTGCATTGGCACTTCGAGCAGTTTGAGCAATTTGAGGCCATTGATGCTTGATTTCTGCGCCAGGCAAAAGACCAAATCTTAGTAACTTGAAATCCAAAGGCAACCATTAACAAACCGCGATTAGTTCGCGAAGACGACACACGAAGTGTGGAGTGGAAAGAGGAAAAGGTCTCACCGGGCGTGGCAGAATCTGTTCCCCTCCGAATGGCGGCTACAACGCAAGGACGTCCGGCCTGAGATTCGGGGCAGATGCTATATGGTTTTATCCGTCCACCTCTCCGAAGATGCCAAGTTGATTTATGGCACCGTATATCGGAGGTTTAGACGGATGCGGCCGATGTAGCAGACTTCGTCAGATTCCCCCTCGCTAGAGGGGTTTTTGATTGTGGGGACGCTCTTCCCTGCAGGCGCAAGCCCCTGCAGTTAATTACGCTACCGCATCGCAATAACAACTTTCTTCTTCTCCAGAATTTCACTTCATGTCGTGGGTGTTTGTTTTGTTTGTGGTTGCCCGTGGATTGTATACGGAGACTGAGTAATGCCGTCGCCCGTAGGACGTGGATTAGTCCAAATCCGTATTTACTTAGATTTGGGTTTGGTGTTTTTAGTTTAAGGATACGTTAGCTGTATTGAGGCTAAGATCAACTTAAACGCTCGTTAAGGATACGTTGTCTGATTTAAGACCAAGATCAACTTAACGTGGTGATCCATTTAATATATGGCCGTCGGAACTCGTCACCTCTCTGACGTCGTTGAAGGATTACAACGATAGGTGTCAGAGGAGTTCGGAGATGTACCCTTGAACCAAAGTCAATTTGGATTTTTACAGTCCATTTGAATGTTTAAGGATACGTTAGCTGTGTTTGGGGCTAAGATCAACTTAAACGGGATCGTTTAGATCCGGCAAAAGAGCATTTGGGGGCTCTATTGCTCCAGTTTAGGGACGTGGTGGTCCATATTCCAGTTTAGGGACGTGGTGGTCCATCCCAGTTTAAAAACGTAGTGGTCCATCATTAGTTTAAGGACGTTTGGTCCATTGCCAGTTTAAGGACGTAGTAGTCCGTATTCCAGTTTAGGGACGTGGCGGTCTATGTTCCAGTTTAGGGACGTAGTGGTCCGACATTAGTTTAAGGACGTTTCGGTCCAATATCAGTTTAAGGACGTTTCGGTCCGATATTGGTTTAAGGACGTTTCGGTCCATCGCCAGTTTAGGGACGTGGTGGTCCATCATTAGTTTAAGGATGTTTCGGTCCATCATTAGTTTAAGGACATTTCGGTCCAACATTCCCATTTTGGGATGAATATTAGTTTAAGGACGTTTCGGTACGATATTAGTTTAAGGACGTTTCGGTCCACGAGTTTAAGGACCCCGCAGTCTATATTGATGCGTGGTCGTCGGGACCCGTCACCTCTCTGACGTCGTTGAAGGATTACAACGATGGGTGTCAGAGGAGTTCGGAGATGTACCCTAGAACCGGTCGTAAATTGATTTAGGGAGCTGTCGTGCTCAGTCAAATTAATTTGAGGACTTACGGCCACGATTGGGCTAAGTCCAATTGAAAATGTTCAGCATTTTATTTGCTTTTGCATTACATTTTTATTTGGACTCTATTCATAGAGGATGCAGAGCATCAATTTGTTTTGGGCTCTGTCCATTTATAAATGATGCAGAGCATCAATTTTACTTGGGCTCTGCCCTTTTTATTGCTTTGTAATTTGTTCTGGCCTGCTAGGTCTTTTTGACTTGGGCCTAACCTTATAACAAAAGAAATGCATTGCATTCTTAGGCGCTTTGCGCCAATCAAAGAGCGCAAGCGCTTGTGGTGTTGACACGTGTCACGCAAGCGCAGTGCGCTGCGCCAATGCGCTGTGCTGCTGCGCTGCTGACACGTGTCACGTTCTGAGGAGGCAAGCGCAACAGCGCAGTGCGCTGTATCAGTGCGCTGTGTTGTTGCGCTGCTGACACGTGGCGCTCTCTGGTGGCTTGCACCAACCCGAGAGCGCAACAGTGCAGATTTATAAGTGCAAAGCACTATTAATTTAAGAATCTTTTAGATTCAAGAACCAATGGTTCATAAAAGAAGTGCAAAGCACTGCTTGATTTCTTGATCTAATTTAGATCAAAGAAAAAACAAGTTTTTTTCTTATTTTAGGAACTAAAGGTTCATAAAAAGTGCAAAGCATTGTTTTTATTTTGTTTTTTATTAAAGATCATTGATCTTGTTTTTAGATCCATGATCTGTCATAAGAGAATTTTCTCTTTTTCTAAAGGCTTTTTACCTTTTTTTGTTCTTGGGGATTTCTCTCCAATTCTTCAGAGCTCTCTCTGTTTAATTTCTCACAAAATGTTGATGCTTTTGAATTGAGGTCTAGGGTCCTTTTTATAGTGCCCATAAATTAGTTAAATTTGTTAAAGAGATCTTTCTCTGAGTGATTTGGGGAATTTTCCCCACCGTTGGATCTTTGATCTAAGGGATTCTGTTTTACAGAAGAAAATCTTCTTGTTTTAACAAGAACATAAAGATTTCTTTAAAATCTTAATTCTGTTTGGCGCAAATGCCCCAGCACGTGACTCGTGTCAAGCAGCGTACAGCGCAGCGCAACTGCGCTGACACGTGTCGCGCAGCGCACAGCGCAGCGCAACTGCGCTGCCACGTATCGCGCAGCGCACAGCGCAGCGCAACTGCGCTAGCGGAACTGTGCTGCCACGTGGCGCACAGCGCAGACCAGCTGAAACGTTGCTTCTTTAATTAAAATTTGAATTTTCAAAGTAGAGTTTTTCTCTGATTGGGGGAAGATGAAGCATTGCTTCATCTTCCGCCTTGGAATTTGAACAGAGGTTTGCTCTGATTGGGGTAAACAGTCGCCATCAGGAAACCGGACGCCGCCACAACCATCAAGTTCCTGCAAAACAACCTGATACTCCGGTTTGGAATCCCGAGGTGTATCATCACCGACCACGGGACGAACTTCGAGAACGAAAAAGTGAAGGACTTCTGCAAAGAGTACCATATCCTCATAAAGTTCGCCGCGGTCGCGCATCCCCAATGCAACGGGCAGGCCGAGGTCGCTAACCGAGATATCCTCTGAGATCTCCGGACCTGCCTAGAAGGGCGACAAGGTAGTTGGGTCGAAGAACTACCCCGGGTCTTATGGGCCCTGCGCACGTCAAAAAAGACTCCCACCGAGGAGACCCCCTTCAGCCTCTACTACGGGACCGAAGCGATGGTCCTAGTGGAGATCAGCCTACCCAGTTACCGGGTCGAGCACTTCGATGATGACACAAACACCTCGGCGCTACGAACCAACCTGGACATCTTGTTGGAGAAGAGAGACCGGGCTCAGATCAGAGCTGCCGCTTATCAACGACAAACGGCCCGATACTACAACGCTCGGGTCAAATACCGCTCCTTCAAGACCGGGGATCTGGTCCTACGGCGAAACGAGTTCATCGACCAAGGTAGGCTTCACAAGTTCTCCCCAAAGTGGGATGGTCCCTTCCTCGTCTCTGAGACGCTCCCCGGCGGAGCCTACCGCCTGCAAGACGCAGACGGACGAAAGCTTCCGCGGCCTTACAATGTTGAGAAGCTCAAGCTATACCGGTGATGTCAAGGCCAGCAAGGGTGTTCCCCCCTCTTTTTTACTTTCACAAAGATGATATAAAACGTTCTCTAAAAATCCTGTCCATACGAATAAAGAAACGTCGAATCATCCTGAGTAGAGTTCCGTCTTTACAATCCAAAGCCCTCGCCAAGAGGCGGCCGCGCAGCCCACTGCCCGGTTATCCTTAGTAGGCTTCCTACATCCCCCTGATGCTAAGGACCAAAAAGTCTTCCTTATAGGCAACCCAGCAGCTACCCTGCTCGGTTATCCCTGGCGGGTAGCTTCTTTACCGCAATGTCAGGGATCGGAAAGCCCTCCCAGAGGCATTCGAGCCCAACCGTCGCTCGGCTATCCCCAGTAGGCAGCTACCCTGCCGCAACGTCGGGGATCAGAAAGCCCTCCCAGAGGCAGTCGAGCTCGAGGATCCCTCGCTCGGCTATCCTTCAGGACAAAAGCCCTCGCTAAGAGACACCGGGCAGTAACCCTGCCCGGCCAAGGGTCCTTGGTAGGCTTCTACAGCCCCACCCACGCCAAGGACCAAAGTCCTCCCAAAAGCAGTCGAGTCCTTGCTCGGCTATCCCCGGCTAGTAGCATCCTACCACGACCGACAGGGATCAAAGCCTTCGCCAAGAGGCATTGGGCAGTAATCCTGCTCGGTCCCCGTCCTGAAGAATCAAAGCCCTCGTAAGAGGCAACGCACAGCTTCACTGCCTGGTTGTTCCTGCCCAGTCGATCCCGGCGGGTAGCTTCCCTACCGCAACGCCCAGGATCAGAAAGTCCTCCCAAAGACAGTCGAGCCCTTGCTCGGTTATCCCTGGCTGGTAGCTCCTTACCCGTGATACTAGGGATCGAAGCCCTTGCAAGAGGCACTCCCAAGCTGGTGGTTGCCTACCCACAACGCCAAAAATCAGAAGCCCTCACCTAAGGGCAACGGGGCAGCTTCCGTCCATCCTCGGCGACGCTTGGCAAGTGATCAAAGTCAACTCGACGAACGGTCGCTCAGCAGTACAAACAGAAGATAAAGTGCAGACCAATGAAACCAAAGAAGAAGTTTTATTATCAAACGCACAGTCTTTACAAAGGGTACTTAGGCTCCCCAGCCTTACAAACTGCCCGGAAGCTTACAAAAGGGGGGCAAGGAAATATCAAAAAGGCCCCGTCTCAAACCTCCTCCTCCCTGTGCCTCGCTTCCCTCGTCGCTGGGGGCTTCACCACCGGAGGTTTTGCTACCAGGGGCGCGCCGCATTCCCCCCATCGTTGTCGGCCGGAGGCCTTTCCATCGGGAGCGGGACCCGAGCACGGAGCTTGCCATCGGCAAAATCGGGAAGCTGCTCCTTCACGGCATCCACAGTCTTAATACACGCGATGGCAGAATACTCACCGAGCTCGACGTAAAACTGCTCTGTCGCCTTGTAATCGGCCACGGCTTTCCTGGCCCGGGCCTCAGCGGCATGAGCCGACAGAAGCGCCGCCTCAGCATCCCTCCAGCTGGCATCTCTCTCCTTCTCCATAGCCGCGAAGCGATCAGCCAGATCCGCCAACTTCCTCTCGGCGACCCGGAGAGATTCACTTAGGCGACGGCGGACGCCCTGATTCACCGAATTGGCAAGCTCCGCAGACTCCACACGGGCTGCCAGAACATCGGCCCTGGCCCTCTCCAGGCACAGGTCACGGCGCAGGGCCTCGACCTTCGAAGGGAATGCCTCTACCGGGCTCAGCGCGTGGAACACCCCCTCGGCTTCCATATGAGCGGCGATGGCGCGGTGTTGAAGGACCTGACAGGAAGCGGGTGAGAAACTAGAAGTCACTCGGGCCAATGAAGGAAGGCCAAAGACAACGCGTGGAGGGGTTCGTACCTGGACCGCCCCCTGAGCTATGGCCTCCATTTGGGCCCTCAGGGTACCGCATGGAAGGCTCCCTCTTGCCGACTCTTCCATCCCGGCGAGCAAGCCGGCAGCGACAGATAGCCCGGACGGAACCATAAATACGGCCTCTCCCTCCTGCACGGGGATCTGTTCAGGGACCATTGACGACGATGCACGAGAGATTGTCCTTTCCCTCTTAAGGGGGACCCCGTCCTCGCCCCCTCCTCCATCTCCCGTCTGGGGCTCGGGTGACCGCAGATGCCTCTGACCGCCATCGGAAAAAAAAACCCCAGGAGCCGCCAACGGGGCGGAAGACCCTGCCACCGGCAGAACATTCGACGCAGAACCTCGGCTAGCCAGGGGCACGACCGCGTCGCGGGCCTCCCTCTGGGACGAGCGGCTCAAAGAGTGAGAACGAACCATGTATCCCCAAAAAAAGGAAGAGCGCCGAGCAGCCAAAACTTAGAAGGAAGGTGAGATGAAGGTTTAGGGGCCATGGAGCAAGACCCACCCCTATTTATCGCCACGAGCAACCTCATCCAACGGTGCCCTTTGTCTCCCGCCGAAACGCCTCCTCGCGTCCAAACGGCTCAGATTGCTCCACATGTCGCTCCCACATTAGACCGCGTCCTTTCAGGTGTCGCAGGTCTGCGCACGTCGCGTCAACCAACCGACGCTCGACACGTGGACCGCCACTTCAAAGGCAAGATACATGAACCGGCGCACCCTCCTTAAATGCAGAGATCTCACCCTGATTCGCTAGCGGAAAGACAGCTCACGGCCCGGGAACGCGTCCCGACGAAACCTTAGGAGGGAGCTTACACCGGGCGGCCCGGCGATCCACTCCTGACCAGACCCGATAGCTGGTCGGGACAAGAGTGGGGGGCTAATGATAATACTCAATATTGGCGACCCTCAAGATCAGGGCACGTGGCGAACGACATGTCCCAGAACTCAGAAGAAAGAGCCCACAAAGGCAGGCCATGCCACCCCTGTACCCGTCCGGCCAGCGCAAGCTAGCCCTCCTCGGGGCTCCCCGGTTATTGGCCTCCGGCCCCTCAGCTCACCCCGAGCTGTCGCCAGACCAAGTCTCCTCGGCCTTCTCGCTCATCCCCGAGCCCCTTTGCCGAGGCTGTCTTCCTCGGCCTTCCGACCAGTTCCGCCACTCACGGGCGTAACCGCAGCCCCGTGAATTTCGCCATGCGCGGATTCTCCGCCAGCAACATCCCGCGTTCCACACCTCCACGTTCCCATTTATGAGCGATCCTCTCTCTACGCGGGCGTGACGTCGGTAGCGTAACAGCTGGCGAGATTTTCGCGCCTGCTGCTGCATGCCTCCACCACTAGATAAACCCTCATGACAGAAGGGTCAAGTAAGCCATTTTTTACTCCACTTAGCCGTTACGCTGCTCGGATCTAGTACTAACTTGATCGTCGGAGGGTCCTCGGTGGTATCCAACCACTCCGGAACTTCTTTGCAGGTACTCGGCGCCAAATTCCTCCAATCACCAAGCTTCCTCTACGCCCATTGAGACCCACACGCAATAGGGGATCCCCTCCAGAACCCACCGGGAGATCGACGGAAGACAACATCTGAAGGAGATCTGAAAAGGACCTCCATCACCAGCCATGTTCCTACGGCCAGGGAATGATCCCGCCGTAGTCACACTTCGGCTTCTAGCATTATATGGTAGTCAGTAAACAGTACTTGAATAAAGGAAACCACAGTTCATAACTTTATTACATTGCAAATAAAAGAGTTCGAGATACATTTATTTTACAGAATAAAAATAAACTAACTAACTAACAAGTGCAGAAAGCAAAAGAGAAAGAGCTGATGAAGTAGTCTAGATCTCCACGATCTCGAAGGATAGGTCTTACTCCTGGGCTGGATCCACTTCGTCCTCTGAGTATGCACACTCAGGTCGTCAGGACGACACATATAGCAATAAATATATATATGATGGACATGCAATATTATTAAACATGAGGAGTACAATGAATTGCAGAACATGAGTAAAATAAACATTAACTGAATATGAATGGTGCCATGTAGGTATCATGTCAATAAACTAGGCCATATGCATGTCATTACTTATCGGTCACTAAGTCAATGAAATCAATTGTGGAAAGGATGCTCGTATTTAATAAGGGTCTCGTGCATACCCGATACTACAGTCCAATGTGCCCGGGACATAACCCTGTCAGCCGTGCTGCTAGGCCCACGACCTAATATATGTGTGTGTGTGTGTGCGTGTGTGTGTATCAATAATAGCGAATGATCATCCTCTAAATCACTGTACTTCACTAAATACGAGTTCAATTCCACCTTGCTTTCCCCATTCCCCAGGTTATAGTATGCACTCGGGTATTAGAAAGGTTGTGAATAAATACGTATCGCTGTCACTTTCAATCACTTTTCCACTTATCAATATCACTGTCGTATTTGCCACAACACAATCACTAACACTACTATATCGACAATGAAATTCGGTCGTTGGGTTTCAACGTGAATGATCGCTAAGCAGCAGGTATAAAGCAAACATGAAAATATGCAGAAATGCACTGAACAGGTATTCACTATTTCAATAACGACCAATGCCATATAACTTGTAAAATTTACGATAAATCACACGTATAGAATCGACCAAAATAATATAAAAGGCGTACGAAGTACACTTGATTATCTAAACAGTAAAATTTATTTCATGTCAATCGGAATTGATGTTAGGGAATTATCATCATTTGAAGGTAGCGATCGATTGCTGTAATTCCAGTTTCAGAATTGAAAGCCCAACTTCGCGCACGCTTCATCAGTGATTGTGTTCAGATTCCGATGTTTTTCCAGTTGAATGAAATATATTTCTATTAGTTAAGTTTCCAACGCATCAAATGAATTATCAATAACGCCTCTATATTAGAAGTTATGTTCAGATTAATGTGACAGTGTAAGGAATATTACTGCAGAAACTACAGAACACAGCGACACTCTAAAATACAATTTAAATATCAAACGACGGTAAAAATGCACGGGACCAGATTCATGTGTTAGCTAATTAAGTTATCTATGCGACCATATAGGACTCCGCGCATTTTCAGTTTTATGTAGGTATGTATAGGTTCTTAAATTCAGGTTTTCCCTGTAGAATGTCGCCCCAGACTGCAGTCCAGAGTTGCCTTCCCGGCCAATTCTCGTTGCCGTAATCTATCGATATCAAAAAAATAAACTATTTATGGTTCTAGATTATCGAGCCAGCTTCGATATGAGTCGTAGAACCCCACATTCCAATTTGTATATAATTTACAATGATTTTAATAATTAACATGCGCGGTAAAATTTCAGATTTGACGTAGCTAGACGGAGGTATCATTTCGTAGTGACGACGTCAAAATTTTCATCTCGAATTCTTATACGTCATTTATTATCAGTAAAGGGTTGTATGCGCCATAAATTCCGCCATTTTGAAACCAGGTTTTCATTAGGGTGGTGTATCGAACACTTGTCTAATACAATTATGTCATGATCGATACTTCGTTTTCTTTCAATCACACAACGGTAAGTAATTCTTATAAGATCTACACAATAATAATACGTGTTATCCACTCAAGCATATTCCAACCATCACAGCTACGAGTGTAATTAAAGTGTAACGGTGATACAACAATTTATATAAAAGTTTTCATACTATAGATTACTCGTTATAACGTAATATGATAGCATGAGTAGCAAGTGAGGAGTTTCACATGCCTTAGACGATCGCGACGACGATAATCCCGGCAGAGATGACGGCGAGAGGCATCAACGGTGACGGCGAAGGCACGCGCAAAGGCACGGCACGACAGCGAGCTTAGCAGAACTGAGGCTTGGAGTTGGTGGATCGGGGAGGGTGAGCAGGTCACAGGGGAGCTCGGAGATGGTCGGCGAGGCGCGGAGGTGACGTGGGTCGGAGCTGAGGTGAGGGTGCAGGGACGAGGGTGTTGGGTTCTGGTGCTGGAGGTAAAAGGCCTTGGTAGTGGTGTGTTCGGAGCTCGCAGCCCGGAGGTGGTGAGCAGTGGAGGAAAGGTAGAGACGGGGATCGAGCTCGTAGGCGGGGGTCATGCTGGTGGTGGCCGAGGTGATGGTCGAAGCTCAGGAGAAGTTCGGTGATGCTGGTTTGAGGTAAAGGGGATGAGGAGGGGCAGGGGAGTCGTCGATGAGGGGAATGAGGTTGCGAGATGAGGAGGGTCGATGTTGTGGGTATGGGTTCGGGGTTGCAGGTGATGGCGAGAGAGAAATAGTGTGAAACAGAGAAAAAACGAGGGAGAGAGGGTGAAGTAGAGAAAGTGACGAGGGAATAATGGCCGTTGGAGTCGAGGACGTGGGCGCGTCTCGTGAAGGCGGCACGAGAAAGGAAGATTCGAGGGAGAAAGTGGCCGTTGGGGGAGATAGGCGCGAGGAAGTTGGCGAGCGGCGCGAGAAGCGTGCGTGGGTGCAGTCGTCGAGGGCGCGAGAAGCGGGGGTGAGGAGCCGTTGCGAGAGGGAAAATGGTGCGGGAAAAAGAGAGGGAGTGAGGAAGAAGGAGAGGGGAAAGCGGGTCAGGTCGGGCATGGGTTGGGCCGGGTCGGGTGTAAGGGTAGAGTTAGGATTTAGTTTAAATAAAATATAAAAAGTATAAATAAAAAGGAAAAAAAATCTGAAAAATATACGGGAAATTATATATACGAAACTAAGGATTTATATCATACCCTCCTTACAAAAATTTCGTCTTCGAAATTAAAACGAAAATAATGGAACAAAACTATACAAAAAGATGCGGAAAACGTGCACAGATGTCCTCCTCGCGTTCCCAGGTAGACTCCCCTGGTGAACGACCACCCCAAGAAACTCGAACTAGGGGAATCACTTTGTTTTTTAGCACTTTTTCCCAACGGTCGAGAATGGTGGTAGGCTGCTCCCCGTAGGACAGATCAGTGCCTAATGTCAACGCCGAATGGTCCAGAACATGGCTGTCATCCCGAACATAGCGCCTCAACTGAGATACGTGAAAAGTGGTGTGCATACCAGCTTGTCGATAGGCCACCTCTTCCATTCACTCTAACACCTCAAAAGGTCCGATAAATCGGGGACTGAGTTTCCCGCGACCTCCAAACCTGATAACACCGCGGGTAGGAGAAATCTTCAGAAACATATGATCTCCGACCTCGAATTCTAGCGCTCTCCTGTTGGCATCAGCCCAACACTTTTGTCGGTCCTGAGCCGTCTTAATGCGATGTCTAATCATCTGGACCTTGTCTGCCGTATGAACAATAAGTTCGGGGCCCAGTAATCTCCGCTCTCCCACGTCATCCCAACAAATAGGGGATCGACATTTCCGTCCGTAAAGTGCTTCAAATGGATCCATCTGGATGCTAGCTTGGAAACTGTTGTTATAAGAAAACTCCACCAGATGAAGGTGATCTTCCCAAGAACCCTGAAAGTCTAGCATTCAAGCCCTCAACATGTCCTCGAGCGTATAGTACGCTCGGACTATCCGTCCATCTGTAGATGATAAGCCGTGTTGAACTTGAGACGTGTACCCAGACTCTCCTGTAAGATCTTCCAAAAGTGTGAAATAAATCTGGTGTCTCGATCTGATACTATACTGACCGGAACTCCATGAAGTCGCACTACCTCTTGCATGTATTTCTCCGCAAGCGACTCTGTCGACTGTCCCACATGGAAGGGTATAAAGTGTGCAGCTTTCGTAAGATAGTCGACGATAACCCAGACGGTGTTGTTTCCCCTAGGGCTCCGTAGTAAGGCAGTCACAAAATCTATAGTGATGTGCTCCTATTTCCATTCGGGTATCGGAAGCGGTTGCAACAGTCCAGCCGTTCTCTGGTGTTCTTCTTTCACTTGCTGGCATACTAAACACTTGGATACAAACCGTGCAACCTCTCACTTCATCCCGTTCCACCAAAAGTGTTGCCTTAGATCTCAGTACATTTTCGTTCCTCCTGGATGCACAGAATAAGCCGAACTATGAGCCTCAGCTAATACCTCTTCTCGAACATCCCCCTTGGGGACACAGAGTCTACTACCGAATATCAGAGAACCGTCTCGATGTATGAGTAAGTCCGTTCTGATCCCGGCTTCCACCTGTTCTCTGAACTTTTGCAATCAGGGATCATCAGCCTGCGCAGCCTTAATGTAATCTACAAGAGAAGACTGCACCTGTAACTTCCAGAACTGCTTGATTGCACTCGGTGTAACAACCTCTAGTTCGAGCTTCTGAAAATCCTCAATGATGCTCTTCTGACTGGTCAAAATCATGACTGTTGGCTTGCGACTGAGAGCGTCTGGTACGACATTTACCTTCCCTGGATGATACTGTAAGTCCAAGTCATGGTCCGCCATTAATTCTATCTATCGGCGTTGTCTCATATTCAGTTCTCTCTGAGTGAACACATACTTCAGACTCTTGTGATCCGTGTACACTTCCACCTTTTCGCCTAACAAGTAATTTCTCCAGATCATCAATGCAAAACCACTGCGGCTAACTCCAAGTCGTGTGTTGGGTAGTTCCTCTCGTGATTCTTCAGCTGCTGTGAGGCATAAGCAACTGCCCAACCGTGCTGCATCAAAATGCAGCATAAGCCTTTCCCCGAAGTATCGCTGTGTATCACCAAACCACCTGAATTATCTGGCACTGTAAGAATAGGTGCCGTGGTCAATTTCTGCTTCAGTACCTCAAAAGCCCGAGTACACTCCTCTGTCCATACGTATAGTACTTCCTTCCACGTCAGCTTCGTCAAAGGTTCAGCGACTCGTGCAAAGTCTTGAACGAACTGCTGATAATATCCTGCCAATCCCAGGAAGCTTCTGATCTCGGCCACTGACTTCGGTGTCGGCCAATCTCTAACCGATTCTATCTTCATTGGGTCCACCGAGATACCTTCGCCCGAAACAACGTGTCCCAAGAACTGCACTTTGTCGAGCCAGAACTCACATTTGCTCAATTTTGCGTATAGCTTCTCTTCCCGAAGAATTTTTAATACTATCCGCAAGTGTTCGGCATGCTCCTCTCAGGTCTTAGAGTAGACTGGTATGTTGTCAATGAATACAACGACAAACGTGTCCAAGTATTTCGCAAATACTCTATTCATCAGATCCATAAATATAGTTGGAGCATTGGTTACACCGAACGACATCACAAGAAACTCATAATGCCCGTATCGGGTCCTGAAAGTCGTCTTGCATATCTTCGGTCGTCTTGCATATATCGGGTGATAGCCCGAACGAAGATCCAGCTTCGAAAATACCTTGGCCCTACCCAACTGATCAAATAAGTCATCGATACACGGAATGGGGTATTTGTCCTTTAACGTAACCCTGTTCAGCTCCCGGTAGTTTATGCACATCCGTAGCGATCCGTCCTTTTTCTTCACCAACAAAACTGGTGCACCCCACGGCAAAACGCTTGGGCGAATAGATCCTTTCTCCAGGAGTTCTCCAATTTATTTCTTCAATTCTTCCAACTCAACTGGCGCCATCTTGTAAGGAGCCTTGGAAACTGGCGCCGTCCTTGGAATCAAGTCAATAGAGAATCCCAAGATGCGGGGAGGTGGTAGACCTGATAAATCTCCAGGGAACACATCAAGAAAATCCCGAACGATCTCTGGGGCTGGATTCTCATCAATCTCTATAGCTGTCAATGCTTTTGGCTTGGCTCTAAACTTGGCTGGCTCCAAAGACTCGCTCCCGCCTCCGAAAACAAATTCAAGATGATTAGGGATGCGGAAGGTCACATTCCTTGCTCGGCAATCAATAATTTCATGGAATATACTCATCCAATCCATCCCGAGAATTGCGTCATAGCTGCCAGTCTCGATTAAAAGGAAATTCGCATAGAATTCCCTGCCGCATACTACCACCGGACATAATCTACACTCTTGGTTGGACACAATAATACCGTTACCCGTATGTATTTCCTAACTCTTGGTCAACGGCTCGTGAGGTTTACAGTGTGTGTCAACAAACCACGTGGAAATAAAACAATGCGAAGCACCCGAATAAAAAAGAACTCTAGCTGATACAGAATAAACAAGGATGGTACCTGTAACCATATCTCCAGAAGCCTCTGCCAGCTCGGCGGATAAGGTGAAAGCCCGTCCCTGATTCTGAACTGTACCAGTCTGCCTCTGATCGAAGGACCGCTGCTGGGGCACCCGAGATGGACCCCTCTGAGCTGAAGTGCTATATGACGGTTGTTGTTGCTCGAACCCTCCCTGTAGCTCAGATCTCTGGGGAAGCCCGTTGATCCTGTGCTCACTGGATCCGCAAATCAGGCATAGCCTTTTATCTCTGCGGCAATCTCACTGCATGTGTCCTGGCCTCTAGTAATAATCGCATAATAGGGCCCTTCGCTGCAGCTGCTGAGGTGAGAAGGTGCGCTTCATCAGTGTGACACCCAGCCTGTGAACTAGGCTCGCTCCACGGGAGAAGATGGTAGGCTGTGCTGGAACCACATGGGGTCTCCTGTCCATCGATCGTTGGCCTTTGGCCTTCTCTGCCAATCTTTCCTATACTCGGGCAGCGTTCAAAACTTGGGCGAAGGTTGGTAGGTCGAGAGACGCGATGAGTTGTTGTAGTTCAATATCGAGCCCTTGCTGGAACCGTCTTACCCTGGCAGCTTCGGCGGCTACCATGTACGATGCGAAGCGACTCAGCCGATTGAACATAGCGGCGTAAACATCCACTGAGCACCCATTCTGCTTCAACATAATGAATTTCTCTTCCATCTCGGCCTTGGCAGTATCCGAAAAGTAGTGATCTAGGAAGCATGCGGAGAACGTATCCCATCCAATAGGTTTCCCTAGCCGGCTCTCTTATACGAACCACCACGTGCGGGCCTCGTCTTCTAGCTGAATCTTCACCAAATTCACCCTGTCGTCATCAGGAACTCGAGCGGCTATCAGGAGGTTCTCTACGTTGATGAGCCATTGTTCGGCCTCAAGTGAGCTTGCTGATCCCGTGAACACTGCTGGATGAAGCCTCCTGAAATCTGAAACAGTACCAACTCTAACTTGTGTAGTCGGTACAAGCGCTTCCTCGGAGGCGGCGGGAACGGCCGTAGATCTCTCTAGAGCGGTAATTGCGGTCTCATGTTCCGCCTTCAATCCCTCAGCGAGAAGATCGGTCTTCCTCTCTTGAGCTTGGGCCAGGGTCATTAGTGTGCTAAGGATCTTCTCGGTACGATCGTGGGGCCCGGCATCGGAGGAGTTGCCTGAGGAGTCCATATTCCTGAAAAGATCAAAAAGAAATCGGATTCAAGGAAGGCTACACGATGATTCAACGATGATTAGAAGTGAGTAATAAATGTAATAAGGCATACGCTAAGGGTGTAACTCAATCTAGAGGTCTCTCGACGAAACTGTAATTTCATCCAAAATCTGGCTCTGATACCAACAAAACCATGTCAAGCCCCGCTTCCCGAAATACGGGATACGAGGGGTGACCGGGCCAGCCATGCTCCTACGGCCAGAGAATGATCCCGCCGTAGTCATACTTTGGCTTCTAGCATTACATAGTAGTTAGTAAACAGTACTTAAGTAAAGAAAAATCACAGTTCATAACTTTATTACATTGCAAATAAAAGAGTTCGAGGTACATTTATTTTACAGAATAAAAATAAACTAACCAACAAACAAGTGCAGAAAGCAAAAAAGAAGACGCTGATGAAGCAGTCTAGATCTCCGCAATCTCGAAGGATAGGTCCTGCTTCTGGGCTGGATCCACTTCATCCTCTGAGCATGCACACTCAGGTTGTCAGGACGACACATATAGCAATATATATATATATATATATATATATATAATGGGCATGCAATATTATTAAACATGAGGAGTACAATGAATTGCAGAACATGAGTAAAATAATCATTAACTGAATATGAATGGTGCCATGTAGGTATCATATCAATAAACTAGGTCATATGCATGTCATTACTTATCGGTCACTAAGTCAATGAAATCAATTATGGAAAGGATGCTCGTATTTAACAAGAGTCTCGTGCATGCCCGAGACTACAGTCCACTGTGCCCGGGACATAACCCTGTCAGCCGTGCCGCTAGGCCCACGACCTAATATATGTATGTGTGTGTGTGTATGGAATGATCATCCTCTAAATCACTATATCTCGCTAAATACGAGTTCAATTCCACCTTGATTTCCCCATTTCCTAGGTTATAGTATGCACTCAGGTATTAGATAGGTTGTGAACAAATACGTATCGATGTCACTTTCAATCACTTTTCCACTTATCAATATCACTGTCGTATTTGCCACAACACAATCACTAACACTACTATATCGAAAATGCAATTCAATCGCTAGGTTTCAACGTTTGCTTACCAAGAAGCCACCCACTGGAGAACTAAGCAGAAGGTATAAAGCGAACACGAAAATATGCAGAAATGCACTGAACATGTATTCACTATTTCAATGACGACCAATGCCATATAACTTGTGAAATTTACGATAAATCACACGTATAGAATCGACCAAAATAATATAAAAGGTTTACGAAGTACACTTGATTATCTAAACAGTAAAATTTATTTAATGTCAATCATAATTCAGGTTAGGGAATTATCATCATTTGAAAGTAGCGATCGATTGCTGAAATTCCAGTTTCAGAACTGGAAGCCCAACTTCGTACGCGTTTCATCAGTGATTGTGTTCAGATTCCGATGTTTCTCCAGTCGAATGAAATATAGTTCTATCAGTTAAGTTTCCAACGCATCAAACGGATTATCAATAGCACATTTATATTAGAAGTTATGTTCAGATTAATGTGACGGTATAAGGAATATTACTGCAGAAACTGCAGAACACAGCGACACTCTAAAATACAATTTAAATATCAAACGATGGTAAAAATTCACGGGACCAGATTCATGTGTTATCTAATTAAGTTATCTATGTGACTATATGGGGCTCCATATATTTTCAGTTTTATGCAGGTATATACAGGTGCTTAAATTCAGGTTTCCCCCATAGAATGCACCCCCGGACTGCAGTCCAGAGTTGCCTTCCCGGTAAATTCTCTTTGCCGTAATCTATCGATATCAAAAAAATAAACTATATATGGTTCTAGATTATCGAGTCGGCTTCCATATGAGCTGTAGAACCCTACATTCCAATCTGTATATAATTTACAACGATTTTAATAAGCAACATATGCGCTAAAATTTTAGATTTGACTTAGCTCGACGGAGGTATCATTTCATAGTGACGACGTCAAAATTTTCATCTCGAATTCTTATACGTCATTTTTTATCAGTAAAGGGTTTTATGCGCCATAAATTCCACCATTTTGAAACCAGGTTTTCGTTAGGGTAGTGTATCGAACACTTGTCTAATACAATTATGTCATGATCGATACTTCGTTTTCTTTCAATCACACAACGGTAAGTAATTGTTATAATATCTACACAATAATAATACGCATTATCCACTCAATCAGGTTTCAACCATCATAGTTACGAGTGTAATTAAAGTGTAACGGTGATACAACAATTTATATAAAAGTTTTCATACTTTAGATTACTTGTTATAACGTAATATGATAGCATGAGTAGCAAGTGAGGACTTTCACATGCCTTATACGATCGCGACGACGATAATCCCTGCAGAGATGACGGCGAGAGGCGGCAACGGTGATGGCAAAGGCACACGCAAAGGCGCGGCAGCGAGCTCGGCAGAACTGGGGCTTGGAGTTGGTGGATCGGGGAAGGTGAGCAGGTCACGGGGGAGCTCGGAGATGGTCGGCGAGGCGCGGAGGCGACGGGGGTCGGAGCTGAGGTGAGGGTGCATGGATGAGGATGTTGGGTTCTGGTGCTGGAGGTAGAAGGCCTTGGTGCTCACAGCCCGGAAGTGGTGAGCAGGGGAGGAAAGGAGGAGACGGGGATCAAGCTCGTCGGCGGGGGTCGTGCTGGTGGTGTCCACGGTGATGGTCGGAGCTCGGGAGAAGTTTGGTGATGCTGGGTTGAGGTAAAGGGGACGAGGATGGGCAGGGGAGTCATCGGCGAGGGGAATGAGGTTGCGAGATGAGGAGGGTCGGTGTTGTGGGTATAGGTTCGGGGTTGCAGGCGTCGGCGAGAGCGAAAGGGTGTGAAGCAGAGAAAGAACGAGGGAGAGAGGGTGAAGTAGAGAAAGTGACGAGCGAGTCGTGTCCGTTAGAGTCGAGGACGTGGGCGCATCTCGTGAAGGCGGCGCGAGAAAGGAGGATTCGAGAGAGAAAGTGGCCGTTGGGGGAGATGTGCGCGAGAAAGTTGGCGAGCGGCGCGAGAAGCGTGCATGGGTGCGGTCGTCGCGGGCGCGAGAAGCGGGGGCGAGGAGCCGTTGAGAGAGGGAAAATCGGACGGGAAAAAGAGAGGGAGTGAGGAAGAATGAGAAGGGGAAAGCAGGCCGGGTCGGGCATGCACTACTAAAATAGGGGGTTGCCCCTACGGATATTGAAATCCGTAGGGGCAGATTTATGTTGGCCCTACGGATTAATCCGTAGGGCTAGAAGGTTGCCCCTACGGGCCAAGACGTTCAAGAATAAAAATATTAATTCTTAATTTGGTGTTTGCCCCTACGAAGCCGCAAACCAAGGACCTACGGACAAATCCGT
Source organism: Agapanthus africanus (assembly GCA_030015575.1). Classification (NCBI taxonomy): domain Eukaryota; kingdom Viridiplantae; phylum Streptophyta; class Magnoliopsida; order Asparagales; family Amaryllidaceae; genus Agapanthus; species Agapanthus africanus. The sequence continues at coordinate 885,250,637 of JASDDO010000024.1, read as the reverse complement.
AGGGGCAACTAAATAGCGATTTAATAAAGGCACAGATCGATCGCCTACGCCCGTTATCTCTTTCTTCCTCTCTCGATCGCGCGCGAAACAAAATCCCCAAATCGCCACCGCCGTTCTCGTCGTCGCCACCGCCGTTCAGGTTAGTAAATCTTTAACTAAATTAAAGAAATTTTTGATTATTTAGGGCTAGGGTTCATGGCTGGGGCTGGGGTTGCGGTTGGAGTTGGGGTTCGGCATGGGTTGCGGTCGGGGTTGGGGTTGGGGTTGGGGTTAGGGTTAGGGTTGGGGTTCGGCTGCGGCTGCGGCTGGGGCTGGGGTTAGGGTTTGGCTTAGGGTTGGGGTTGGGGTTTAGCTGGGGCTGGGGTTAGGGTTAGGTTGGGGCGAGGCTGGGCTGGGGCTGGGCTGGGGCTGGGCTAGGGCTGGGGCTAGGGTTAGGTTGGGGTTGGGTATCGATGTATATACATGTATCATATCATGAATGATTCATTTTCATTAAATGTGGTAAAATTAAGTGTATAAAATCATGCCATATAAATAGATTGTGTTCGTGAATGGCGATCTAGTTAGGCGAACCAAAGTGTTGCATTGATGAAAGTTTATCGTAGAGGAAATTACGGCTAGCTCTATGTATTTAACCTGAATGTATCCTGTAATTACTAGCATGTATAGAAAAGTTGGTTTAATTTATGAAAAAATGGGGAGACAACATGCATGTATGAATTTCTTTTTGTTCTTTCTTCTTCTTCTTTTTAATTTAAAAATTGAGTAATTGAGTATCAGGCTTTATTTTATTTATTTATTTATTTTCTTTGAAGAGCGTGCTTTTGTGACAATTATCAGTAGAGTAACATTTTCTATATTTTTATAATCCAATATATTAATTTTATATTACAGTAAATAACTTTCACTATAGCTACATAACAGCATACAAATATGTTTTTACACATGCTCGAAGGGTTTGAAGCATTAAATCAAATATAGGTAACATCTGCCAATATGCCATATCCAGACCGCAATCTATTTTTGCCTATTGGCTAATATGAAAATATCGGCCCGCGTATATGACATAATCAAAGTTGTTAAATCTTGATACGGTTTGTGTTTCGTTTTTTTATTTATCATATCGTGTATCGTATCTGTTTCATATCGAAAGAAACAAAATTTTCTATTACAATAACGAAATAATTATGTGTAGAACCAATTACAATTTTAAAAATGATCAAATTAACAACATAAAGCAACGTACAAGTTAAAGCAAATTTCGGAATTGCAGCACTCAAATACATACATATAAATCATACAAACCCATGCATTTGATAATCAAATAGGGTTTTTTTTTGCCCCCCTACTTCAATATTTTTCTCTCCTCTCTCATAATTAGTATTTACCTGTAACCCCCTATACTTATAACTTACTCTTGCAACTCTCCTACTTCACTTTTAAAAATTATTCCTCCTCCGCTATCCCGGTCACCGCCACCGTGTTGCAAGAATTTGACTTGGTGGAGACTTGCATCATTAATAGAAATATGAAAGTGTAAGAACGTTCTTTACCTTCGATAGGGTTCGGTTGGGGTGGGGCTGGGCTAGCTAGGGCTTGGGCTTCATCACCTGATATAGCGAAATACAAAGCGTACTTCAGTACACCCGACCTTATTGAGTTTCCTATTGAAGTTCCCGGTCAAACGGCATATGCATATTTTTATTCGCCATGAAATCCCAATTATCAAGCTACCGAGGACGAAAAGCCACCTTTGTTAGTCGAGAGTCATGGTAATAGACTTATCATTATAGATCATAGTCAATTGTTTTTCCTATCATTTTCTTGATCCAGATGCTAATCAACTTGTTAATTAGTTACTGTTTTTATAACGTATTTGTCTATATTTGTTGACAGTGGCCTTTCTTTTGGATGAACATGTTTTTTTATGCATGTTTCAGTCATGTGAATTCATATGTTGCGTATAACGCTTTATGATATCAGTATCCTACATTTGTAGTTTTAATTGTTGATTGTTATAGATGAATGCCATTGCAATAATAGTTTTTGGTTGATGAATGCTATTGCAATGTAGGATGATCAGTTCTATCAATCTTGATCTCAATGGTTTAAAATCATGTTACACATACAACACGAATGCACAACAAACGCATAAGTAGAGAGCGATTCGAGATGTTCAGGTTAAAACCAATATATGATACTCGATGATAATATGAAACCTTCGTATTCCCATCGATACTCATATATGAAACTAAAAGCGCCACTTAGTCCCCATCTATCGGTTAACATACGTGCGATGCTCGTCGTGACATAGAACTATACGAAGGTTGTTAAATATCGGACAATATAGCTCGATACTAACAACCCTCGTATAGTCTATGCGACGAGAAAATTCAATCGTATGGTAATCCATAGATTTGTCCCGTGTGGACAAGTTAAGAATGTATAAAGCAAACGCCTTCATTCACTTGTGTTTTCATCCGTTTCGAGATATTTCGTCGGTACCTTTCCGCTGATTCTCCGTGTACAAAGATAGATTAGATGTTCATTTCAACGTTGTTTCACAGCTTTGAAATGATTATATATTCTATTACAGTGTACTCGGAGAACAGCGGGGAGGTGCTGCCGAAATTTACTCGAAACGGTTGAAAGTACAAGTGATGGGTGTTCGCTCTATACATTCTTAATGGGATAGAAGCCTACCCCCGACAGCCGGAACACACACATATAACAAGAATACACAACAAACGCATAATTAAAGAGCGATTCGAGATGTTCGGGTTAAACCACTATATGATAATTTGAAACATTCATATTCTCATCGATACTCATATATGAAACTAAAAGCGCCACTTAGTCCCCGTCTATCGGTTAACATACGTGCGATGCTCGTCGTGACATAGAACTATACGAAGGTTGTTAAATATCGGACGGTATAGCTCGATACTAACAACCGTCGTACATTCTACGCGACGAGAAAATTCAATCGTATGGTAACTCATAGATTTTTCCCGTGTGGACAAGTTAAGAATGTATAAAGCAAACGCCTTCATTCACTTGTGTTTTCATCCGTTTCGAGATATTTCATCGGTACCTTTCCGCTGGTTCTCCGTGTACAAAGATAGATTAGATGTTCATTTCAACGTTGTTTCACAGCTTTGAAATGATTATCTATTCTATTACAGTGTACTCGGAGAACAGCGGGGAGGTGCTGCCGAAATTTACTCGAAACGGTTGAAAGCACAAGTGATGGGTGTTCGCTCTATACATTCTTAATGGGAGAGAAGCCTACCCCCGACAGCCGGAACACACACATACAACAAGAATACACAACAAACGCATAATTAGAGAGTGATTCGAGATGTTCGGGTTAAAACCACTATATGATAATATGAAACCTTTATATTATCGATACTCATGTATGAAACTAAAAGCGCCACTTAGTCCCCGTCTATCGGTTAACATACGTGCGATGCTCGTCGTGACATAGAACCATACGAAAGTTGTTAAATATCGGACGGTATAGCTCGATACTAACAACCGTCGTATAGTCTACGCGACGAGAAAATTCAATCGTATGGTAACCCATAGATTTGTCCCGTGTGGACAAGTTAAGAATGTATAAAGCAAACGCCTTCATTCACTTGTGTTTTCATCCATTTCGAGATATTTCATCGGTACCTTTCCGCTGGTTCTCCGTGTACAAAGATAGATTAGATGTTTATTTCAACGTTGTTTCACAGCTTTGAAATGATTATCTATTCTATTACAGTGTACTCGGAGAACAGCGGGGAGGTACTGCCGAAATTTACTCGAAACGGTTGAAAGCACAAGTGATGGGTGTTCGCTCTATACATTCTTAATGGGATAGAAGCCTACCCCCGACAGCCGGAACACACACATACAACAAGAATACACAACAAACGCATAATTAGAGAGCGATTCGAGATGTTCGGGTTAAAACCACTATTCGAGTTGTAATTCAACCTTCATATTCTCATCGATACTTATATATGAAACTAAAAGCGCCACTTAGTCCCCGTCTATCGGTTAACATACGTGCGATAATTTATTCTTTTCAACGACAAACGCACACACAAAGCATATACACGGATTTTCTCCTTTGTCAGTAACTATCCCGTTCTTATATTTCTCAATATAGTCAGCATAACCTACAATTTATATGTTATACAGTCTAACATGGCCCATGAGTACGTCAGAATTAAGCACTGGATGTATGTGGATTGGAAACAACGTATGCAACCTAAGTTTGTCGCAGGAGTTGCTGCTTTCCTTGAATTTGCACGCGCACATAATAGAATCATAATAGAGAAGATTCTCTGCCCGTGCGATAGATGTGGCAATAAGTACTGGCAGAAGGTAGAATTGGCAGAGCTTCATATTGTAAAACATGAGTTTACTAGATTTTATACAACTTGGAAATATCACGGGGAAGGAGAAGAATGCAGTACTGCGGCAGAAGAAGTAGAACACGATAATGCGGCAGGAGAAGAAGAAGAATTCGGTAATGCGGCAGAAGGAGAAGGCGGTAATTTATTTCTATCAGAAGAAATGGAGGATATGGTAGAGGCTGCCCTAGGTGAATCTATTCGTACCGAAGATGACATTCCTTCCGGTCAAGGACCTCGTGCGGATAAATATGAAAATTTTATGAATGATGCTAGGAAACCAATTTATGAGAATGCGAAGTATTCCACCTTTTCATGGTTCGTCCAACTTTTCCAGATTAAGTGTCTAAATGGATGGAGCAACAAGTCATTCACAATGCTTCTTTCATTCTTGAAAGATTCTCGGCCTCTGGGAAATAATGTGCCCGACAGCTGGTACGAAGCCCAGAAGATGATGTCTGATTTGGGTCTAAAGTGCGAGAAGATTCAAGCATGTCCTAAAAATTGTGTGTTGTACCGGAAAGAGAATTCAGATTTAAAAGAGTGTCCAACATGTGGAGAGGCCAGGTATAAGCCGAAAGATTCTGATAAGAAGCCTGATATACCTGTGAAGACAGCATGATACTTTCCCATAACACAGTGGCTACAGAGGCTATTCAGGTGCAAGAAAACAGCCGAGGTAATGATTTGGCATCACCGTGCTCCTCCAAGTGAAGATGGAAAAATAAGCCATCCAAGAGATTCACTGGCATGGAAGGATTTCGATAGGAGGCACGCAATATTCAGTAGCGATCCTCACAATGTCCGGCTCGGACTGGCTACTGATGGCTTCTGCCCATTCAACTATATGGCTGGAAGTCACAGCACATGGCCCGTTGTAATGATAATTTATAATCTGTTGCCTTGGTTGGCTATGGACCAATCATACTTTATGATGCCTCTTCTTATCGACGGACCAAACTCACCGGGGAACAATATCGACGTCTATCTCCGACCTCTGATCGAGGAGTTGAAATCTTTGTTCGTTGATGGTGTAGAGACATATGATGCAAACACAAATACAACCTTCATACTGCATGCGGTTTTAATATGGACAATTAATGACTTTCCTGCGTATGGATTGCTATCAGGTTGGTCCGTACATGGTCACAAAGCATGTCCTCATTGCCATGAACACACAACATCGAAATTCTTGAATTTTAGCAGGAAGGTTTGTTATTGCGGCCATCGACGTTTCCTGCCTCCAGACCACCCCTATAGGTTAGACATGGTTCACTTTGATGGTCATCAGGAGCTTCTTGGACCTCCATCCCTATTGTCCGGAGAGGACGTGACTGCTAAATGGGATGGTTACAATAACGTGACCTTCGGGATGGATCCGACGAAACAGGTCAAACCACCATATTGGAACAAGTTAAGCATTTTCTTCGAGCTTCCGTACTGGTCTACAAATTCAGTGCGTCATTGTCTGGACGTCATGCATATAGAGAAAGGAGTATCAGAGCACATACTTAACTTACTTCTTTGTAAAGACGGGAAATCTAAAGATAACATGAATGCTCGGATGGATCTACAAGAGTAGGGAATAAGAAGTGAATTGCACCCTAGACCGGTAGCGGGTAAACCGGGCAAGTTTGTACTTCCCAATGCCGCTTATCATATGTCACAACCGGAGAAGAAAAGATTTCTGCAGGTGTTGCATGATTTGAAAGTCCCCACAGGTTTCTCAGGATCATTCAGCAAGAAAATAAAAATTGTGAAGGGCAAGATCGATGGGCTGAAAAGTCATGATCGCCATGTTATCTTGGAGCACCTTCTTCCCTTAGCCCTCAGGACTTCTCTTCCCGACTCGGTTGGTCTAGTAATCAACGACCTATGTTGTTTTTTCAGGGAGTTGTGTGCTAAAACACTGGAGGTTGTGACGCTGGATAAACTAGAAAATTCTATTGCGTTGATACTTTGCAAGTTTGAGCGTATTTTCCCACCATCATTCTTCGATATCATAATACACTTGACGGTTCATCCTGCAACTGAGGCAAAATTAGCCGGACCGGTACAATATCGATGGATGTATCCCGTCGAGAGGTACGTGTAATTTTTCGTTTCGCGCAATTTAAAAATTTATTGTTGTCATGTATGCCCGTATTTATTTATTCAACATATTTTCATTAGGTACCTCTATACTCTTAAGAAGTATATACGCAATAAAAATCGACCAGAGGGTTCTATCATGCAAGGTTATCTTCTTGATGAAGCAACCACATTTTGTTCTCGCTATCTGGACGAGAACATTGAGACAAGGCTTAACCGACCACGAAGAATTCAAGACGGACCATATGGTAAAGCCGAGTATAAGAGGGTAGACACTATGCTTATCAACAAGATATACCGGTTTATTTTGCTTAATTGCGAATGTCTTGAATAAATTAGAGAGTAAGTTTTTTTGGATTAATTGTTATATCTGTGTTTGTGTGTGTATGAAATGATAAAATATTAATGTCACCATTATTTGTCGAAAACAGAATTCATTTTAACGAGGTACGTGAGGGGCATCCTGATTGGAATGAAGAACAATTGGAAAAATATCATCAGGATAATTTTTGTGATTGGGTCACAGATCATGTAAGTTATTCGAATAACATTTTATTGCTAGCAGTTTTAATCTAAACTTGTATCGTTATGTATTTGTCGTAAAATTTGTTTTGTTAGATCCACCATCCGAACTTGTCTGCATCATTTGAGAGTGATTCAAGATGTTTAGCTCAATTTCCTAGTACGGAGGTTGCATATTACAAAGGATTTGGTGTCCTTGGATACAAATTCGAAGTTAAGGAATTAGAAACATCTAGAACCACTCAGAATAGTGGGATTGCGACGGTAGGATCGGACGGTGTGATTTATTATGGGTACTTAAATTGTATACTCGGCATCCACTATCCCGGACGATCAGAACCCTTTTATATACTCCAGTGTACTTGGTACGATACGCGAACCGATACGGACAGGTGGAGAAGCAATCTTGGGACTTGGAAAGATGAATATGGATTGACCAGTGTGAACACACTTCGATTTTACTGTCAGGAAGATCCGTTTATCTTTCCGAACCAAGCGTTCCAAGTATACTACTCATAATGTTTGAAGCATCCGGGGTGGAGTGTTGTATGCCGATGGAAACCCAGAGATGTCTACGATATCCCAGAATACGAGGACAGCGATGAGGACGAAGAAGAGAGAAGGCTTAAAGTGCTCCGACCGTCTGTTTTGAAGGATGGGTTGTCTTCGACCGATCATGAAGTTACGTGGGTTAGAAATGACATCGACGATGAAATCCAAGTAGATATGTATAATGCGCCCATGAAATGAAAAAGGTTATCAGTAATGTTATATTATTACTTCACATTTTACGCTCTATACATATATAGTCAATACTTTTAATGATTGTCTAATGCGTCCACGAACCGTTTATCTAGATTTGATGACGATGTCGGGAGCAGCGAGGGGCGGCAGGAGCTCCAGCCGCGGCAGAGGAAGAGGCAGAGGCAGAACGGTTCTGCCGCCCGGAGAGCTTCGTAGGGAGCTTCAGAGGGCCAGTCTTGCACCCAGATCGGAGACCCCTTCGGATGCCTCCTTCCGTGTGGATTTTGCCACACCTCCAGGTATACTGCACGCATATCCATTTTGAATGTAATATTACAGATATTCATGCCTGTTTATGTCAAAATTACTTATATTGTCAATATTTGATTGTCTAGTTGTTGGTGATGCGTCCACATTCGGGACAGAGGCCACTCCCGCTCCTCCAGGTATGTTTATATATCATATAGTGCATGTATATTGATTTAGAATGCTATATCATAAATATACACACATTCCTTTTGCTCTTACTTAGCAATTTTTATTATTGTCTAGCTGTAGGTGGTGACACCACCGCACCTGCGGGTATGTTTATATATCCTATAGTGCATGCATATTGATTTAGAACGTTATATTATTGATCTACACATTCTTTTTGCAATTACTTATATAATCTATTTTTAATTGTCTAATTATAGGTGGTGCGTCCACATCTTCCGCAGGGGCCACTCCTGCCGCTTCCATACCATCCACATCGTCTGCAGGTTAGTATGAATAAATATAAAATATTTTTTCATTTTACATATGCTCTATAGAATAAATATGAACTTCATGAAAATTTAGCGTCAATGTTTATTTTCTAGTTGCAGGGGATGTGTCCGCATCCGGGACCCCGGTTGTTCCTCACCGGAGGAACTATCGTCCCGCTCGTGCTGCTGCCCGGGCCCAGGCTCGTGCAATAGTCACCGGAGGTATATATCACACTTCAATTTTCGCTTAAGCTTGATTTCTTAATACAACTTTGTCTTAATATTGATTGTCTTGCTATTTCGTGCAGACGCAGGGCCTCCCCATCCCCAGAGGGGGACTCGAGGCCCGAATCAGTCCCATAGGCTGAGGCCTGACAGAGCTAGGGGGGAAGCACCATTCCCCCTCCTTTTTACCCTTGACTATCGCTATACCGGTCCTTATGCCGAGAGGTTCGGCCGGTATATGGGGGATGAGAACCGGCTCGTGAAGAACTATCCACTTCACGTTGAGTGGGGCGAGCAGCACCGGTGCTCATTCGCCCTCTTCTTTAATCAGGCTCGGGTACGTATTAACGGCCTATTTTCATTTGATTTATCCAATATATTTATTATTAACACTTGCAATCTAATAACAATGTTTTTTTTTGTATTTTCAGTTGGATTACAATTTTCAGCCTGTAGCCGACCCTGATCACCCTGGGAGAGTGCTCGACCTTCATGCTCTGTACAATGGCCTGATGAAGAACACGCAGACCAAGGTCCGATACAACAGGAATGAGCTGAAGGCCGACTGCTACTCCCTGTGGATGGCGACCCCCGAGGCAGAGAGAGCGGCCCTCCTATCTACTCCGGCGTTTGCGAGAGTCGACATAGAGACATGGCCTCTATTGTGCGATTATTTCGACTCCCAACGCAAACAGGTATGTATTTTAAATGTAATTCATTGTTTATGATATAATTTATTTCTTTTTATTCCTTAATTAGAAAACTAAATGTTAATGCGTTGTGCAGAAACAGGCCGCTCAGAATACAGAGAACAGGAAGTCGGCGAAGAGGGGTCGCCCCACTTATACAGGTGGCTCGAGGAATATTACTCGAGCCATGGAGTTATCGGTAAATTATAATAGACCGACCTTTCTGAAATTCTGCAATATTAAGAGTTATCTTCTAATATTTCTAATATTAAGAGTTATTTTCTAATATTGCAGACAGCTCGGACCGTGGCGCAAGGTGGTACACCGAGCATGATGTCCGCATATCTTGCCGTCCACAGCACCTCGACAGATCCCGCCACGGGCGAGCTTCGATATCCCGACGTCGCTAACCAGGAGTATTGCGTAAGTGTTAAATATTTATTCTACCCATATTTGAAATTTTAGTTTTGGAAGCTTCAAGTTTAAATTTTATACTTATACTTTACTGCTTAATGTGGGTGTAGGAGCAGGTGGTGGAGCAGGCCGAGGCCTCGGGGATCGATTTTACCGGACAGAACGATCCGAGGCTGCTGACCCCAGTTCTGGACGCCGCACACGGAGGGCACCATGGAGGTTGGGAAAGAGGCCGGGGACTGGGCCCTAGCAGGGCCCATATGAGGTTGGACTCCACCCCGGCGGTTACTTCCTCCGTCTCCAGTGAGCGACGTGTCCAGCAGGAACTGGAGAGCTTGAGGGCCACCGTTGAGGAGTTGAAGGAGATGCTGGTATGTATACTACTTTATAGTAAAATATCATGTCATATTATACATATCAACATATCCATAATTAGTACGTAGCTTGAGTTTATTTGGTTTTAGACTTAGGTTTAATTAATCATACATACATATGTAATTAAAATAAACAACGGTTATCCAAACTAGATATCCAAATGCGATTTCGAAATAACTTGATAATGATACGAATTCGAGTAATACATAGTTCTTACACGCTTCTTACACACGTTTGGTCCAGACGCGACAGGAGCAGAGGCATGCCTCCCCTTCGGCTGCGGCTCCGCAAGCCACTACATCGGCTGCGGTTCCGCAGACAGCTCCTATAGCTCCACCGTCCGCTCAGACTCCCGCGGCCGCGGCTCCGCAAGCGACTCCCTCGACGGCGGCTGCGCAAACCACATCGCCAGCTCCACAGGACGCTCAGACTCCCGCTCGCGCCGAATTGCAAGGTTTATTGACCGAGGAGCAGGCGCGCATTATTCTATCGTTATTCAGAGGTGGAGCTGGACCGAGCTAGGGTAGCTTTTTGGTTCTTATTTTTTGAAACATGTATTTATTTATATCATACATATTGTACTACATTTTGAAATGATATTGATATTGATATTGTTTATATTTATATCATATTCAGTATTTGGGTTTCTTTTGTATATTATATGCGTGAGATGTGATTATGAATACTGCGATATATGTTGTGTGATGATTAATTTTATATTTTATTGATATATATATTATTGTACACAGGGCGAGAAAAAATAAGGCAGCCCTTTTTTTAAAAAAAACAGATAATGTGTACCTACGGATTAATCCGTAGGACACATGTTGCCCCTACGGTTTAAGCCGTAGGGGCAAAATATCAGCAGTAACTGATATTTCCCCCCTGATCTCAGTGTCAGGGGGTTGGTCTTACCCCTACGGATATATCCGTAGGGACTGACAAAAGACCCCTACGGATATATCTGTAGGGGCAAAATATCAGGAATCCTGATATTTTGCCCCTACGGATAAGTACCTACGAATATATCCGTAGGGGATACTACTTGGCCCTACGGATATATCCGTAGGTACAGTTAATATGATTAAAATAACCATAAATAAAATAACTTTTTTTCCCCTACACCCTAATCCGTAGGTGCAAATGTACCTACATAGAACTCCGTAGGGGCAAGTTCAGGGCTTCAACTTGCACCTACGGCCTTTGCACCTACAGATGAATTTTTTGCCCCTACGGTAGCATCCGTAGGGGCAGTGGGTTGCCCCTACGGATAAATCCGTAAGGGCAACCCTTATTTCTAGTAGTGATGGGTTGGGCTGGGTCGGGTGTAAGGGTAGAGTTAGGATTTAGTTTAAATAAAATATAAAATGTATAAATAAAAAGGAAAATAATCTGAAAAATATATGGGAAATTATATATACGAAACTGATGATTTACATGAATGATTTTTTTTTAACCAAGTATGCAACCCATGATGCAGAAAACAAATTCAATGAAGAGAAATAAACACAGGCAGTGGCCAAAGGAGTGAACAAGAAGATGTTCATGTTAGATAGTTTGACAAGAAAATCTATTAGCCATCCAAGACTTTAAAGTTTTAAGCTTTTAGCAATTAGTATGAAGTGTATATTTAGCTGGATATATTTAACTTTGATGTATGTATTTTTTATTTCAATCATATATACTATATTATAGATGTAAAATCAATAAGGAAAATAATTTGGTCATGACAATTTACTAAGAATAATATACTGTTTCAAGTCATTTCATGACGTGAGCACCACCAAATCATATATTTTTGGAGCATTATTTATTTTTAAAATTGCAGTTAAATAATACTTAACTTTCTAAATGAAGCGTTATAATTAAATCAACATTGTAAAAATAAAAAAATAAAATACTTTAATATAAAATGGTTTTAAATTTCATTTGGTAATAATTTTCACTATATGAATATCACTATTATAAAGAGGGGTTGCCCATACGGTTCCCATCGTAGGGGCCAAAATTTAATCCATAGGTTCAAATGGCATAAGGACAAGATTTTGCCTCTACGGATGAAAAATTGCCCTTGCCCTTACGGTGTCCAACGTAGGGGCATTTTTTATTTTTGGTTTATTTTAAAAAAATAGTAATATCGTATCCATACGGTGCTCACTGTAGTGACGGATAATTGCCCTTACGGATTTCACCGTAAGGGTTAATGTTTCATCCATTTTAAATTTTTCAAATAAAATATTTATATTTTCTATCCCTCCGGTTTGCACCGTAGGGACAATCATATGCCCATACGGATACATTCGCTGGGGCAAAATATCAATTTTTCTGACATTGGCAGAAAATATAATTTAAAAGAAATAGTTTCCCTGTTTTTTTGCTGCCCAGTACATAATAATATATATATCACACAAGAATACAAAAATATTTATTAATAACATCCCACACAATATATATATATATATATATATATATATATATATATAACGAAATAAATAAACACAATACAAAATCAATTTATAAAATCTGGATCATAATCAACATTTACAACCACCGATATCCAAGATACACAATACGTATCAAATAAAGTATATACATCCCACAAAAAACAAAAAAATATAAATAAATCGCTACTGGCTCGGTCCATGTGCTCCACCTCCAAGTATCTGGAAAATTGGCTCATCGCTGCAGCCCTAGGTCATCAAAATCTAAAGTAATGAATCGTCAAAGAGTAGGAGTGGGTGGCAAAGCCGCTGCAGCGGCATGTTGAGCTGGTGCCGGAGCCGAAGGAGTAGCTTACGCAATTGCAGTCGAAGTAGTGGTTTGCGGAGCCGTAGGCGAAGGAGTGACCTGCCGAATCTGTAAAGTTTTTAAATTTGTGTAATTTATTGTTAGGGTTATTAGGGTTGGATTAGACAAGAGTTCAAGGTAGAGAAGAATGATGATGAATTAAGATTTGCCCTTGTATGCGTGCGCGCGCGTGCTTCTATGTGTGAGTATGTGTGTAGGTGTGTGTAAGTACCAATGACTCCTGAAAAGCCTTAAATTTGGCGTTCAGCGTGTCCAACCACTGCTTCAAATGTCGCTCGCGAGGGTAAGAGAAGTAACCGTAGGAAAGGAGGACAACTTCAAATGGGCCTTACTGGGACCAAGTCTCCGGCCTCTCTCCCAACCTCCGTGGTGCCCTCCATGTACTTGATATAGGATAGGGGTTAGTATGGCCGGATCGGTCTTTGCGCTGAAATCAATCCCTGATACTCCTGCCTCCGGCACCACCTCCGTCTACACCATGTAAAGCATTCAAACGTAAATAATCCATTTAAATTTAAATTTATTAAAAAAATTCATTCGAATTAGAACAAATATTGACACTTACACAATATTCCTCGGTAGCAGCATCGGGATATCGAAGCTTGTCCGTGACCGGATTTGTCGATGAGGCATGGACAGACAGACAATCGCTCAACAAGCTCGGTGTACTACCCCCCGCCACGATCCGAGCTCTCTGCAATTCACCAAAAATACACATATATAACATAACTTTTCATATTATATTATATCAAAAAAGATATATTGTAATTTACCTTTTCCTCCATGGCACGAGTAATATTTCTCGACCCACCCGTATAGGTAAGTCGACCCTTTTCGTGGACTTCTAATTCTCCTTAGTATGAGCGGACTGTTTCAGCACAATACAATCAGATTTAGTTTTCTAATTAAGTAACAAAAAAATAAATTATATACTAAACACTGAATTACAATTAAATTACAAACCTGATTTTTCTCAAACGACCAAAATTGGCACAAGAAAGGCCATGTCTCTAAATCGACCGTGGCAAAGGCTGGAGACTGTAGAAGAGCTGCTCTGTCCGCCTCGAGGGTCTCCAGCCATAGCCGATAACAATGTGTATTCAGCCCATTCCTATTGTACTGGACTTTAGTCTGCATGCTTTCCATGAGACTCCAGTAAATAGCTTGAAGATCGAGCCCCCGATCAAGATCATCGGGATCGATTGTGGAGTGAAAGTCATAATCTACCTGCAAATACAAGAAATTAACGTTTTTAATTATAAGTGCCGAACGATAGTAAATTTATATGATAAATCGAATAAAATATATAATAGTACATGCGCTTGCTCGAACCACGCGTCAAAGGAGCGTTTGTGCTCCACGCCCCAATCAAAATGAAAATGATACTTCTTGAAGTGGAGGACTCTTCCCCATATATTGGCCGAACGTCTCAGCATATGGGACAGTGGGTCGGGAGTCGGCGATGAAGAGGAGGGGGAATGGTCCTTGGCCTTTAGCAGCATTAGGCTTCAGCTTGTGGGACTGAGTCGGCCTTCGAGTCCCACGGCCAGGCTGTGGCTGCCCTGCATATATAAAATATATAGATATACATGCGATATCAATAAAAAAAAAACAAATTGTGTGTACAAAATTCGATAAAACAATGATAGGGTGTTAATATATGATAAAATAATGTTAGCAATAGAAAATAAATCTAGACAAAATTAAGATGTTACAATGTGTGTGAATTCTAATATGTTTGCATGTCACAGGTTTAATGCATTTGTCTCGTTTACATGATATCATAATTTTTGAAGTTCGGTATATACCTCCGTCGACATCACCATGAGCTCGAGCTTGAGCCTGGGCAGCAGCATGAGCGGGACGATCGTTCTTCCGGTGAGGAACAGCCGCTGTCCCGGAAATGGACGAATCACCTCCAACTAGATAATACATAATGACTACATAAGTAACTTGTGAATAAAATAATATATAATCAACTTGACTTATTATATAGTAAAAAATACTAACCTGCAGACTGCGCGAAGGGAACAGATCGTGCGGGAGTGGCCTCTGTCCCGGATGTGGAGGCATCTCCTCCAACTAGACAATAAAAAATAACTATATAAGTAATTTTGAAATGATTATGTGTGTCTATTTATATGATAACATTCAAAATGAATATGCATGCAATATAGAATATATAAACGTATCTACAGGTGTGTGAGCGGCCAACGCCCCAGATGTGGGGGCATCCCCTCCAACTAGATAATAAAAAATGACTATATAAATAACTTCAAAAATGAATATGCGTGTATATTTACAATGTATCGTTCAAAATGATTTAATATGAGTGTAATAAATCTGACAGTGGCAAGGGCCACATGGAATGAATCATCTGGAGGAGGTACGGACGAGGGTGAAACAGGGGCCCTCAGATGTATTCTCTTCTCCCCACGCAGCTCACCGGGTGCCACCAGAATCCCTTTCCTCTTGCTGCCTCTGGTAATGCTTCTTCCGCTGTCTCAGCTGGATATGCCTCAGCCCCTCGGTGGTCCGGAAGTCATCATCACCCCTAGATAGAAGTATGTAAGAGAAATAATAAGGATTTTACATGTATAGATCGTAGAAAACGTAAACTCATAATATAATATTAATGATAGGCTTTTTCATTTAGTAGACGCATTAGACGCCTTATGAATATCTAGTTGGATTTTATTATCGATATCATTTCTAACCCATGTAACATCACGATTATCCGAAGACAACCCGTCTACGGGGAAAGACGGTAAGTCTTCTCTCTTCTTCATACTCATCACTATCGTCCATATTATTCTCGAATTCTGGGACATCATAAATATCCCTGGACTTCTACCGGCGTACAACACTCCATCCCGGATACTTCAAGCGTTTTGAGTAGTATACATGAAATGCTTGTTGTAGAAGTATAAATGGATCGTCCTCACAGCAAAATCGATGTGTTTTTACATTAGTCAATCCATATTCATCATTCCAAGCTCCGAGATTGTCTCTCCATCTATTCTTATCGGTTCGTGTATCGTACCAAATATGATTATCGATGAGAATATGAAAGTTTCATATTATCATTGAGTATCATATATATACACTTGGTGTAAAATTTAACTTGAATTTGTAACACCCTAGTTCATTTATACCAGTTCCAGTTATCGTATCTTCTTATTTTGGTATTTCCTTGATTTATCGTGTTTTGGGTGCGAATGGTATTTTACATTTATATTGCATTCGACCCGACCCGCTTGCTTAAATATGTTTGATTCATATTTATGAATTATCTTGACTTGTTACATAGACATATGCATTTTCATGAATACTGCATACTGGCATTTTATCTGACATTGCATCTTTTACCAGATAACATTTTAAGTCACGTAAAATAATTTAAAATTACATAACATGGCCTGCATGATACCCCTAACCCCGTGGTAGCATCCGCGCATCTTGTTCTCGCCCCGTTCAGCGAAACGGACGTGTTTGGATGGCTACGCATACGTATATGCATCCGTTCTTGGGGGTATGCATTTTCGTTACCCGAGCTTTCATTTTGAAATTTGTACGTCGCATATATTTTTCATATTTTTAATCTGAAATTTTAGACCCGCCCCGGGCGTATTTTGGACTAAATGTGTATTTACCTGAAAATCCAATTTTAGTTAATATAATATTTATTTTTTAAAATCAACCGATTAAAATTTATTTAACTAACCTAAATCTTTTAAATTAAAATCCTAACCTATTAACAACTTCTCTCTCTCCTTCTTTTTCTTCACTCTCGTGGCCCCCACCATCACAGAACTCTCTCTCTCTCTCAGCCTCTCTCCTTTCTCTTTCCTTCCCTCTCTCTCCCTGCCTTTTCTCTCTCTCTCTCTCCTCACTACGAGACGATCTTCTTTCTCCTCTCCTCTCTTTCTCTCATCTCGATCTCTCCTCACTCTCTCTCTTTCCTTTCGATCTCATTCTCTCTCTTTCCTTTTCTCTCTCTCTCTCAGCCCTCTCTCTCAGTCTCTCTCCTCTATATTATATATATATTTCTTTTTTCTTAAAACCCATTTTTCCCTACGTCCTCTCTCTCCTCACTTTCTTCTTCGTTTCTTTTATTTTCCACCGCCTGCGAACTAGAGCCCTCGCCCTCGGGTTCGCTCGTCACCGCCGCCGACCACCCACTGTAAGCCCGCGGGGGCGCCCCGGCCGTCGACCCGACGCCGGAAACGCGGAAAACAAAAACTTTGCGAACTTTGCAAAACGGCACCGCCGCGGACTTTTCACCCGGATCGGGCTATTAACCTAGCTAGCTAGCAAAAAGGAAAAGAGTAGAGATGCTATACCAAGCGATCCGTGTCCTTCGGTCTTCGTCTCCACTCCGATCTCCCGCGGAATCTCCGTCACCTCCTCGCTCGTCGGAAAGGGGCACCACGTAGCCGGAATCTTTTACGGGCTCCCGCCTCTTGACCGAGGCAACTCGGGCGCGAAGTTGGCTAGCCGACGCGTCCAAGGCTTGCTATAGAATAGTGTAGTAGGTTATCTCTTTGGGGTTTAGGGAAGTTGCCATGAAATGGTGGAGGTAAAGAAAACAACTTCAAAAAGAGCTTATGAACCTTTTTAGCATGAGAAAGGATATCAAACATATTTCTCACTCAAAAGGAAAATGATCCTCTCTCCCCTCTAAAGTGGCCGGCCCCCTCTCCATCAAATTAGATTGGAGAGAGAAAAAAAAATGGCATAAAACAATATCAATAATTAAGAAAGGAAATGAGAGATAAGAATGCAAAAATGGTCACCCTTCATTCTCATCAAAGTCCACTCACAAGATAAGCAAATGAAATGACCATTATAGAATATCATCATGAAGCTAGTCTCATCATAATCCACAAATGCAAGAAAGCCCCTCACAACAAAGTTAATTGCAAACTTGCAATTAACACCCTCCAACAAGAAAGTCCGACCGAGAAGGAATGAAGGAAAACCGGTCGGAACGGAATGCAAACTGGCAACCCCAGAAAACCGATCCCGTAATAAATCACAGGAAAACCCCGCTACTGCAAATACATGCCCGCATTTGTATTCCCACTGAACACAAATGCAAAGAGACAAAACTACACTATCTTATACTAGGATCCGGCTTAAGCCAAAGCCGGCTAGTAAAAACCGTCCGATCACGATCCGTGCAATACCGCACGTATCTGATCGAACCCTGCCATATCTCCATACGGCCTCTACAGCGTTTCGCCCGAAACTTGAGTAACTGAGTGTGGTGGACTCTAAAGACTCGTCAATACCTTGGCTGTGGATTTAACCACTAGCACGTCAGAGGTATAAGCCAATACGTGACGGGCCACCAGGTATTGACCAAATGGGACGTCGATGAGGAAGCTCACCCCGACACCCAACTGAGCCTGTCAGTGACAATATCCGTACAGTCCGGTCCGTCCGTCTATGAGTATCGCATGGCGGGCCTAGGGGGTTGGTAAAAGTCAGACCCCCAAAAGCGGTACAAGTCGTGTCGGAGTGTAGCCCAGAACACCCTGAGATACTACTGGAATACCTACCAGCAAATCTCCTGCCTTGGCCAAGGACTTTTCATGTTCCGGCTCTCCTAGACACAGCACGACCTCACCCCCAATACCGGGAGAGACGAACCCCTGCAGATCCGCTCACTGCCTCCATGTGGCTCGGGACTGTACCCAACTAAAACCTGTTTGCACGACTCCTTTGAGCTGTGGTAGGGTAGTAATCAAAGTACAGTGGGAACTCACACGAGACAAATGACGATCCCAGGTCGATGAACTAACCTGTACACATGTCACCTGGGAACTGCTATCTGACGTCTGGTATATCCCAACTAGCAGGTTCCCGGCGAGTCCTGTCCGGTGTACTCATAACCCAATGAGCACCTGTATACATCTTAGGTGAATCAACTGACACCAGTGGCTTGTGAGACCGGCCACCGCCCCTCGTCGGGGTCTCGACTGTATACACTAGTCTACTCTGGAGAATCGATGCCCTGTCTCGAAACTCCCTCGACTAGGGACCATTTAAGGATGTGCTTATAGACCCCCAGCTCCCACTTATATGATCGCCCTCATACTGCTGGTGGTCAAGCAAGAATCCTAGGGGCTTTATCAACGTGTAATAGCGACTCGTAAGGTCACCTAAAGCAGTACACGATGATAAAGATAAACCAGATAGCATACTATCATCTCGAGTAAGACTGTCCTACCGGGATAGGTCCTCCCCTCAATCATTGCAATCACGTGCCTGTGACTCAATAATTGACTCTGAGGGCACTATCTCCAACAATCTCCCACTTGCACTCGAGGCTAATTATTGCGATGTCGCATACTCACAGCCCGTGTGATACCGAACACCCAACTCCTCTACTAGTCAGTCTCACAAAGCTCGTTTGCGAAACTATTGCGTTCGAGGAATAGCCTCAGTGAGTGGATCCGCTTTGATGTTCCTTTCTTCGTCTCTCTATATCTCATTCTCGCAGAGAAAACTATCTCCCGAAATGAGCAATACCTGTCTTAGAATGTCTGGATGTCTGATGGGACCTAGCTCAGAAATGAACTCCAAATCCAAACTTCTTAGACTGTATCGACAACTGAACTTAATCAGTGTCCTGCGCCATGCCATCCCTCAGTATCCACTTGGATCACCTGTCCAAAATACTGCCCCTCGTCAAAGGGAAAACTATAACTCTGACAGCCACTCTGCCATCCAGGTCACCTTGGAAGCCTGGAATGATAACTGTCTACCGAAGAAGACTGCCGTTATCATATCCCTAGAACATCCACTTATGTTCTAAAACTGCTTCCGACTGTTTTTCCAGGATTGGATTAATATCAACTTATTGCACCTACTGCAAGAACAACATCTGGTGTGGTACTTGACATATCATGATTGACTCAGTTGCCTAAGAAAGTGATCTGTCAATCATGCGTGTCCCTCTCCCCTTTAGTCTGTAAGACACCTTCAGAGAGGGTGACTCCATTACCTGCAGGTATACTACCGTGCCAGGAGTCGTCCATTCTAAATACTCATAGAATGCTGTCAAAGTACCCAGATTGGGAAACCACCCAAATCTAGATCTAAAACCATAGATCTAGTAACCAGAATGTCTGATTTAATATCCAAGTCCTATATGGAGAAACCACTGTGTGACGACCAAAGTATAACCGATCGTAGTATAGGAATATCACTTCCTACTCTGTGTATGTCATCAAATACCAGGACATCACACCCTACTACCTTCTTAACAGATCCATCCCCTATTCTGATGAAGTCAAACCTATGACTTCACATCAGAAATAGATGATCTATCTCCGCTACATCTGCTTTAGTCTATAAATAGACATAAGCTAACTGTCCACCAATGCTTCCGCTGCTCCCACTGACTACGACAACCCTCTGGCAGAGTCATATACACGTACACTTCTAAAGCAAGTTTAGAACGACGCTATACTCATCCTTCCGCCGGGTCTCGCAGCCTGGAACAACAGCAATGGCAAGTGTAGGTAAACAAGAACCTCCCTGCCACCGTCCTTGAGCATACCGAAGTACCTCTCGAGTGCCTGAGGTTACCCACCATATCTGCGGAGTGGCCAATGGAATGTCAATCCATATTGAATCTTTAGGTTCTTATCAAATCTTCAGTAATCGTTTGCGGTTCTGGAATCACTTCCAGTTCTACCATACTCCCACTTCTGTTTTTTCTGAAAAAAAATCCATTTTTGATAAAACTGTGGCGAGTCAAGAACAATATCTCTATTGATCTTCCAGATGGTAGAAAGTCAACCCTCGTCATAGCCCGGGTCAACCCACAAACAGCCATTACAGAAACGTGCCTTGAGTTATCCGGATTCTGGTTTTAAGCATAAGCCGGACAACTCCCCGTACCTTAACAATGTCAAGATATGAACTGTTCTATATCCAAGAAACAGAGGCACTGATTTAATTGAACCAGATTCAAATCATGCAGCTGTCTCCAGTGCATGTCAAAATAAATGGAAGAGAGGCCGATCAGCGTTACTCAACTTAGGAGCCCTTCCAATTATGAGTAACCTGAAAGAGAAGCTAGCTCTCTTAATCATTACTATCAACTGAATACCATTCACAAGTATCTACATCTTCGATCACCTTGAAGAATCTCGATACTTGCAACAGCTGGTTCTCTACTTCACTCTTTTACCTATAACTCCTCAAAACTTAGACCCTGTGTTTCTACGAAACACATGTCTAAGAACTAGATAAGTTAAAAGTAAACAGAATATAGTACGAAGACCAACCCCTCTGTCCTGATGGACACTGGACAATATACAATACTCTGTATAAGTCCCCTGAGTCTGGTGACTCATTCACTGTGTGTCGTAGGTTGAAAACTGTACTTTTGGTTAAGAAGTACACCGTTGTTCAATGCTCCTTACCTAACCAGCCACTGATATAGGTAAATGTCATAGACATAATTTCAAAAAGATATGTCTCACTCTATAAAAATAGACGTACAGATATATCAATTTGAAATTGGTGCATAACAACGGATATTCAAAACCAAATATTTGCCGACCGGCAAACAACCCAGGTGGCTTCCTCAAATATCACCAATTACAACGAATCCCGATATTATGAGGAGGGTCACCTAATTCCCAATAACTTACTCCCACTCATCGTCTGTAAAACCATACAGATGTGAGAATCCAACCTGGTAAATACATACCCTGGAGTAAGTGTCTAATCGGGAAATCAGTTTTCTTTTAACAGTACACAGTGAAACTGAAACATTGAAATGTTTCAATGGGGTATGCTGGTATTCCTAGTAATGCCTCTTCCATTATCCAGATTCACAACTATAACTGTATAATTCTTTGCCATCTTTCTAAATCCCTTTACATGTCTTTAGTCATTACCTTCTGTACACCCCTTTAGGCCAAATGGTTTTCTTCCTTCCCTACCGTTCGGCACCAGCCTATGGTTTGGAAGAAGACTATCCAAAAAGCATAATGGGTGTACTGTCCTAATCCGAGGAGTACTCGCAATGCGAGAGAAGGTGAGGATAAAAGACAACCGAATGTACTTAATTCTTAGGTGATTTAGGATTGATAAAGAAGTACATGGTTTGGTCGTGAATAGCAGTCGCAATTTACTTTGCCCTCTTACTAATCCCTTGCTTTGTCTGAACTTAATACCTTCTATACACCGTTTAGGCTAATCGGCTTTCTTCATTCCCTACCGGTCGGCACCAGCCTAAGGTTTGGAAGAAGACTATCCAATTTGCGTAATAGGTGTACTATCTCCTAAACCAAAGAGTACTCGCAACCTGAGAGAAGGTAAAAGGAAAAGACAACTGAATAGTCCTATTCGTTTTCTCCAGAACCGGAAACCATCCTCGAAGTCCTTCGAGTTCGTATATAACCATACGATGGTTTTGTCCAATGGAAGTGGACGTTCGTAGTAATACGGGGTGTCCCGGAGAAAAGAGTAAAAGTAGGAGTGGCAAAGAGGTCTGCAACTCTGACAATCCAAAAGCCAGTGTTAAGAAGGTTCGGTCAACTTGGTCACTGAGTCATAGTCTAGGGTTGGGTCAATGGTCGCTGCCAAAGAGAGAGAGAAAAGAAACACTCAGCGTGCACTCTAACCTAGATCAGAATGGTTATCACTTTATCTAATCTGGAAAACCTCCCACTGTAACGTCAAATTCTTCCCCAAACCTGAAAGAAGAATTAGCCGGGATAACCCGAGGAGTAAACCAACTCATCAGTGGGAATCGGGAACCAACTCTCATCGCATGATAACGTGACGGAATCCGCTCACGTTATCACACTCCAGAAGGTATGCGCATATCTGGCAAGTTTCAGTTCTTTTGAAACTCCCGATGTGATTTCTGCCCCATGCTCTTATGACCTTGACGAAGGCCAACAAATCATAAGTCACATGTCAAGTTCTACCCGTCATTCTCCAGGTTGATTTGAACCCACCCGCACAAGCCCTTGACGAAGGCCAACAAGGCTATACGACTGTCCCAAACCAACGCATCTATCTATGCTGCAGAAAGGCAACAAGCAGCTACCATACACTATGCCTTGACGAAGGCCAACAAACATAGCATGAATACTACGTGCTACCCGTCTGAAACGACGGAGGGCTACGAATGGTTTCTGGCGAAAACCTTTAACGTAATGAACTTGATATCGTTGAAGGAACTGATAGCTTTATAAAAATATAGTGACGACAACCTTTGCTAAAGAGGTCACTCCCGGTGAAGGGATCTCGGCTCTTTCCCCGTAGAATGAGGTGCAGGATATTCCAAATGAATACCACGATGCAAAGCAAAAGCAATCGGCTATAGTGAAGTTAATGCCCTGACGCAAACTTTTGTCCAAGGGGTCACTCCCGGTGAAGGGATCTCGGCCCTTGCCTCGTCGACTGAGGAGCAGGATATTCCAACTGAATACCACGGTGCAAAACAAAAGTGAACGCCCTTGCAATAACAGCTTTTTGAAAAAGTGTTCCAACAACATCAGAATAGGTTTGTTTAACTTGCATTGATCCGAATCAATGCAGTCCCATCAATTGATCACACCAAAAAGAACGAAAATATACTGATGTACGTATATGCCATCCGCATTCGCCACTGGGTCCCGTCATCACTCGTTAGGTTAGCTAACTAACGACAGAGCGGGGACTGGACTAGCGCGGATGAAAAACATATACAACATCTACTAATATATATATAATATATAATTTTCGCTCATGGCGTGATAAAATGCAACACAGAAATGTATAGCAACACAGATCAATACAGATATCTGGGATCCCCGGGTTTCACAGAGCCACTATTGAAACCCGACGTTCCCCTGGTCGTGTGGATAGCCTGTGCAATGAAATCCTAGACCCCTACGGGCGCGGCAAGTTACCCGCCAAAACCTGAAGCGAGGCAGCCCCCTTCAGCAACGTGAATGGACCACCCAGCACTTCACGGAATCCGGTAACTTGGGCACCCCTCCTGGGTCAACCCTATACCCCCTACGAGTGCGGCGAATAGCCCGCCAATTCTAGAGTGAAGCCCCTCCGCCTCAATGCCATGAGATGCGGGCTTGTTGCCCTCTAGAATCCGGCTATCCGTGCACCCCTCCGCGGGGTAATCCTAGTACAGAAAGTAAAATATACATACAATAGGTACATCGACCGCAACCAGGTCGTGCCCCAAAATAATAATACAAACAGGCAGTGACGGCAGTCCACATGTCGGACGCTCGCCCCGCAATATCAAATGTACATAATACAACAAAACTGTACTACCACTGCAACCAGGCTATCCCCACGACCGATCCGCAACAACACAGTACAATCACAGAACATCAACGTGAAAATCACGTTCGCAAATCCGTCTAACCGGGCTATAGCAGTTAGACGGGATTTACCGATCGAATGACATTCACGGTCGCAGATATAAAGTAAAAACTGTGAACTAGCATGTTTAAAATATCCGATCGAACAAATTTATCAAAGTGGGCCCCCAAAAAGAACTGTAGCACTTACAGAAAACCTGGGCCCAAATAAAATATCCCAAAAGCCCTATTTCTATACCACAAGCATACTGGGAAAATTTGGTGCCACAATTCCTCTTATCCGCCGCGCAAGCGCGGCCAAACCAGGGTTTTGGCCGCGCTTCCGCGGTGGAACTGAGGAATTAGTGGATCGTATTTTCCCAGATTTCTTATAATTGCTTGTACATGCCTCTGCAACAACCTGAAAAATTTTAGGAGCTCAAAAAATTTCAACAGAGAACATATGTGCACAAAAATACGGATTTTGGGGATTTTGTTCGATCGGGTTCTAAACGCGCTAGAGCAAGCTAGGCTAGCTTAATGGCATGGCTCTGATACCATTGTAAGCCCGCGGGGGCGCCCCGGCCGTCGACCCGACGCCGGAAACGCGGAAAACAAAAACTTTGCGAACTTTGCAAAACTGCACCGCCGCGGACTTTTCACCCGGATCGGGCCATTAACCTAGCTAGCTAGCAAAAAGGAAAAGAGTAGAGATGCTATACCAAGCGATCCGTGTCCTTCGGTCTTCGTCTCCACTCCGATCTCCCGCGGAATCTCCGTCACCTCCTCGCTCGTCGGAAAGGGGCACCACGTAGCCGGAATCTTTTACGGGCTCCCGCCTCTTGACCGAGGCAACTCGGGCGCGAAGTTGGCTAGCCGACGCGTCCAAGGCTTGCTATAGAATAGTGTAGTAGGTTATCTCTTTGGGGTTTAGGGAAGTTGCCATGAAATGGTGGAGGTAAAGAAAACAACTTCAAAAAGAGCTTATGAACCTTTTTAGCATGAGAAAGGATATCAAACATATTTCTCACTCAAAAGGAAAATGATCCTCTCTCCCCTCTAAAGTGGCCGGCCCCCTCTCCATCAAATTAGATTGGAGAGAGAAAAAAAAATGGCATAAAACAATATCAATAATTAAGAAAGGAAATGAGAGATAAGAATGCAAAAATGGTCACCCTTCATTCTCATCAAAGTCCACTCACAAGATAAGCAAATGAAATGACCATTATAGAATATCATCATGAAGCTAGTCTCATCATAATCCACAAATGCAAGAAAGCCCCTCACAACAAAGTTAATTGCAAACTTGCAATTAACACCCTCCAACAAGAAAGTCCGACCGAGAAGGAATGAAGGAAAACCGGTCGGAACGGAATGCAAACTGGCAACCCCAGAAAACCGATCCCGTAATAAATCACAGGAAAACCCCGCTACTGCAAATACATGCCCGCATTTGTATTCCCACTGAACACAAATGCAAAGAGACAAAACTACACTATCTTATACTAGGATCCGGCTTAAGCCAAAGCCGGCTAGTAAAAACCGTCCGATCACGATCCGTGCAATACCGCACGTATCTGATCGAACCCTGCCATATCTCCATACGGCCTCTACAGCGTTTCGCCCGAAACTTGAGTAACTGAGTGTGGTGGACTCTAAAGACTCGTCAATACCTTGGCTGTGGATTTAACCACTAGCACGTCAGAGGTATAAGCCAATACGTGACGGGCCACCAGGTATTGACCAAATGGGACGTCGATGAGGAAGCTCACCCCGACACCCAACTGAGCCTGTCAGTGACAATATCCGTACAGTCCGGTCCGTCCGTCTATGAGTATCGCATGGCGGGCCTAGGGGGTTGGTAAAAGTCAGACCCCCAAAAGCGGTACAAGTCGTGTCGGAGTGTAGCCCAGAACACCCTGAGATACTACTGGAATACCTACCAGCAAATCTCCTGCCTTGGCCAAGGACTTTTCATGTTCCGGCTCTCCTAGACACAGCACGACCTCACCCCCAATACCGGGAGAGACGAACCCCTGCAGATCCGCTCACTGCCTCCATGTGGCTCGGGACTGTACCCAACTAAAACCTGTTTGCACGACTCCTTTGAGCCGTGGTAGGGTAGTAATCAAAGTACAGTGGGAACTCACACGAGACAAATGACGATCCCAGGTCGATGAACTAACCTGTACACATGTCACCTGGGAACTGCTATCTGACGTCTGGTATATCCCAACTAGCAGGTTCCCGGCGAGTCCTGTCCGGTGTACTCATAACCCAATGAGCACCTGTATACATCTTAGGTGAATCAACTGACACCAGTGGCTTGTGAGACCGGCCACCGCCCCTCGTCGGGGTCTCGACTGTATACACTAGTCTACTCTGGAGAATCGATGCCCTGTCTCGAAACTCCCTCGACTAGGGACCATTTAAGGATGTGCTTATAGACCCCCAGCTCCCACTTATATGATCGCCCTCATACTGCTGGTGGTCAAGCAAGAATCCTAGGGGCTTTATCAACGTGTAATAGCGACTCGTAAGGTCACCTAAAGCAGTACACGATGATAAAGATAAACCAGATAGCATACTATCATCTCGAGTAAGACTGTCCTACCGGGATAGGTCCTCCCCTCAATCATTGCAATCACGTGCCTGTGACTCAATAATTGACTCTGAGGGCACTATCTCCAACACCCACGACGGCCTAACTTCGCCACCACCCTCGTCCACTCCTCGAACACCACCTCACCTTTCTCTTTTTCCCGATGGCATGGCCGCGACGAACCCAAGAATCCGACCTCGTCGCCCTAGCCTCGCAGCGCCTCGCCGTCGTCGACCTCCTCAACCCCCTCGTCTCATCGCTCTCGTCATCAACACCTCCTCTTTCTCCTCCCCACTCTTTTCCCGAGCTCCCAAAAACCCTGCACGAGAAACCCTAACTCCTCATCTGCACCCTTCGCCGGCAAACCCCACCGCCAGCAACCACCTCGTTTCCTCATCTCCTTCTCCGATCACCTTCCTCCTCCTTCTCTCCTACACTCTTAAACCAGAGCAAGAACCTGCACCCCGACTTCAAGAACCCTAACACCCACTACCATCGCCGGAAAACCGTCGCCCGCACCTCTCCGTCGACGGCCCATCGTCGTCGACGACTCCCTCGCCTCACCTCTGACCCCAGAGGACCCCAGGCCAGAGAACAACCCTCTCTTCTTCTTCCTTCTTCTTCTTCTACTTTTCTCTTTTCTTGGTTTCTTGTTTCCGGTGATCGCTGGAGCCGTGCCCGTCGCTGCCATTCCAGACGATTCAGTGGACGTCCCCTACCTGCATGGTCATATTCATGCATTGCCTGGTCCTGTTCCGTACGCGCGAGCGTGCAGGGAGACTTTTACCGACATTGGACGCTGCGTACGCATTCCGTTTTGTGATCCGTTCAGGCAAGTTAATCTTGCTACATGCTATATAACTCATTATATACCTATTCAAATAAATATCATACCTGTATTTAAAATCATGCACCCCATGTTTAGTTTTATAACTTTTCGATGTTCCGTTTGCATCCATTCATATCATTTCAGATGTAGGTCATGAAAACTTATCTTGTTACATACTATATTACAACATACTGCACCCAATGGAATATTTACATCACATATTGCTTAGTTGTACATCCCACATTACCATTTTATAGTTTTACTGATTTCGGATACCCGTTTGCATCCATCTCATTTAAAATATATATAACTGCATTCATAGATCACATTAATACATAACACTGTGATATTAACACCCCATGTTTAATAAAGTGCATCCTAATTAGTATTGGAACTATAAATGTAACCCTAATCGATAATTGTGCAACCATATTTTTGAATTTATATCTATTGGCATACCACATCACATTATTCCATTTTATTGTTATATTAGTACTCCATACTTGATTTTGTGTACCCATACTTATTACAGTTCGATTATGAGCACCCACTTGATACTTGTGCACCACCTGACATGACTTGATACACTACTACTTGACATGACTTGGTACATGTGCACTACTTGGCGTGATTTGATCCTTGTACACCACCTGACATGACCTGATATACCACAGCTTGACATGTTACCTGATCTTGTTACTAATGCCGACAATCATGACCTGTTGTCCCTACGGACATATCCTGTTGTCTATACAGACAAATATGTACCTGCTTGATCCTGTGTTGGCATTAGCTCAAGATTTACCAATACCTGACTTGAACACATAACCTTGGGGATATGGGGAAATCAAAAGTGTAAACTAAAGTGTAGCTTACAAGGGTATTACTTGATCCGTGGTCCCGCGGGATAATGGGACAGAATCATTCATGATTCTTACTTGATCCGTGGTCCCGGAGGATAACGAGACAGGGTCATTCATGACTCCCACTACCTGATCCGTAGTTCCTGAGGATAACGGGACATATCCTTTGAGTTACATGGAGGATTACTCAAATTGATTTCAAATAATTTTAGAGTAGATAACCCTATAGCTCAGTTGAGACTACTCACTACACCTCATATATAATATATCCTGCTCACTGATCTATATTCATGTTACTGCTTATTTCCTGATAACTTGTTATTGTTCATGCCTGCATATTTCATTACACCCCGCTTGCTTAGAATTATTGATATTATGACGTACTGATATCTGGGTTTTGCATGGCCCAGATCCCTTATCCTTATCGCAGGCTGATCAGGAGTACTTCCGCCGTTAGGCCGAGCAGTGAGGATCCTGTTAGTTCAGTTACTTCCGTACTTTCCAGATTATTATTGTTTATTGGATCTTTTGCTTCCGCATTATTTTATTCTTGACTCGTTATTCTGGCTCATGGACATGTATTAGATAGTTGTTTATTATTGTTCTTGATATCTCTACAGCCGTAATGTGACTATGGAGGGATATTTCCTATCCACAGATAGCATGGTTGGCTCTGTCACGTGCCTATCTTAGCGCACTCTGGGAAGCGGGACGTGACAGGGTTTGTTTGGTATCAGAGCCATAAGATTTAAGTTATCGGGTTTGATTCTTTTGTAGTTGGGTATTGGACCCAATACACGAATCAGAAAATCCGTGATTAGGAACATGTCCTGCCACAGTTATATGATTCTTGAATCATATCTTTCTCTTGACCCCTGTCCTAACGATATGCAAACAACTTTGCACCTTGAGTCGAAATTCTTTTTGGTTCCCTATTGTTTCTTCCGTCCTATTCTTTTGATTCTGATACTAAGATTTGGGCGACTTGAACGGAGTTATGTGATTGTAACTATGAACTGCAGTATGGTTACAATGCGGTACTCTATTTATGTAACTTGGAGTCCTAACCTTGATTCATTTCCTTATTCCATGGTCATTTTATTATCTTGGTTCTCTCAGTTTCATTGCTTACCAGTTCATATTTTGCAGATTTCTTGGTGATTGATACCGGCAGTTATGATGCTGTCTTGGGAATGGACTTTCTCGGCATTTTCCACGCTCACATTGATTGTAGGGCAAAGAAACTGATTTTCCAGATTCCCGGACATCGGGAGTTTGCTTTTGCTGGAGGTAGTTGTTCTGCCGGGCCAGTCGAGTTTAGGGCTAGGCCGACAAATAATGTTCTTTCGTCTATGGAAGTTGATAAGGAGGAAGCGCCAGCTGTAGTTCGAGAGTTCATGGACGTGTTCGAGGACATCTCGGGTTTACCGCCAAAACGAGATGTGGAGTTCGCGATCGATCTTGTTCCTGGTGCAGCGCCAATCTCAAAGGCGTACTATCCAATGGCACCGATGGAGCTGGAAGAAGTCAAGAAGCAGGTTACTGAATTGCTAGAGAAGTGTTGGATTCGCAGCAGCAATTCACCTTGGGGAGCTCCAGTTCTTCTAGTCAAGAAGAAAGATGGCACAAGGAGGATGTGTATCGATTATCGAGAATTAAATTGGGTGACTATTAAGAACAAGTATCCGATCCCCTGCATTGGAGAATTATTCGAGCAGCTTGGTGGCGCAAGGGTATTCTCGAAGCTGGATTTGCGATCCGGATATCATCAGGTCAGAGTCAAATCAGAAGATATTTGCAAGACGGCGTTCCGAACTCGGTATGGACATTACGAGTATTTAATGATGCCCTTCGGAGTTACGAATGCACCGGCGATATTTATGGACTTGATGAACTGAATCTTTTCACCATTCTTGGACCAGTTTATAGTAGTGTTCATTGATGATATTCCGGTCTACTCAAAGAGTATTAAGGAGCATGCAGAACACTTGAAGATCGCACTGCAGACATTGGGGCAAGAAAGATTTTATGCAAAGATGAGCAAGTGCGAGTTTTGGCTTGAAGAAGTGATGTTTTTGGGGCATATCGTGTCCGGAGATGGAATCGTCGTTGATCCCGAAAAGATTGCAGCAGTTCGAGATTGGCCGATTCCGAAGAACGTTGCAGAGATCAGAAGTTTTCTTGGACTGGCCGGGTATTACAGAATATTCGTGGAGAATTTTGCTCGATTAGCTGAGCCTTTGACCAAGCTTACGCGAAAGGAAGTACCGTTCGTATGGACGGATGGTTGTGCATCAGCTTTTGAGGCGTTGAAGCAAAAATTGATAACCGTTCTTATTTTGACCGTACCAAACGGTTCCGGAGGATTGGTGATTCACATCGACGCATCTGGGAAAGGTTTGAGATGTGTTTTGATGCAGCATGGGAAGGTTATGGCTTACGCGTCGAGACAGTTGAAGATCTATGAGAAGAATTACCCAACTCATGATTTGGAGCTAGCAGCAGTGATTTTCGCTTTGAAGATTTGGAGACACTACTTACTGGGCGAAAGGGTCGAAGTATTTACCGATAACAAAAGCCTAAAGTATGTGTTCACGCAGAAAGAGCTTAACATGTGGCAGCGAAGATGGTTGGAGCTGATGGCTGACTACGATCTTGATCTCAAGTATCATCCGGGGAAAGTTAATGTAGTGCCGGATGCGCTTAGTCGGTTGCCAGGAATTCGGATGTTGACTGCATACAAGAAGCTTATCGAAGATTCGAGTTGGAGATCGTATTACCGCATTCTTCAGGATAGTTGATGCAGCTGCAAGAACAGTCATCGTTGATCGATAATATTAAAGCAGCGCAGTCGCAGGACCCAAGATTGTAAAAGTTTCGAGAACAGATTGAAGTGGGACTTCGAACGGACTTGTTAATTCATGAAGTTGGTTCGTTGCATTATGGTAGCCGTTTGTGTGTGCCGAAAAGAAACATTCACGAAGAAGTTATGAAGGAGGCACACAGTTCCGCATATTCCGTACATCTAGGAGGCACGAAGATGTATCGAGATCTACGACAGCATTTTTGGTGGGAAGGCATGAAACGGGAGATTTCCCGCTTTGTAGCGAAGTGCTTGGTGTGTCATCAAGTTAAGGCTGGATATCAAAGGGTTGCTGGTTTATTGCAACCACTTCCGATTCCTCAATAGAAGTGGGAACATATAACCATGGATTTTGTGACGGCTTTACTACAGAGTCCAAAGGGCAACAATGCTGTTTGGGTGATTGTTGATCGATTGACCAAGGCAGCTCATTTCATACCATTTCGAGTTGGTCAATCCACGGAAGCATTGACAGAACAGTACATGTAGGAGATTGTAAGATTGCATGGAGTACCGGTGAGCATTGTGTCCGACCGTGACACCCGTTTCTTATCACACTTCTGGAGGAGCTTACAGGAAAGTTTGGGGACTCGATTGAAGTTTAGCACAGCTTATCATCCTCAGATAGATGGCCAGTCGGAGAGAACGATCCAAACTCTTGAAGACATGTTAAGAGCTTGCATGTTAAACTTCAAGGGTTCATGGGAGGATCATCTACACTTGGTGGAGTTTTCTTACAATAACAGTTTCCAGGCGACTATTCAGATGGCTCCATTCGAAGGATTATATGGTCGCAAGTGTCATTCATCTGTTTGTTGGGACGATATTGGAGAACGAAGATTGTTGGAACCGGATTTGATCATGCAAACAGTGGAGAAAGTTAATACTATCCGGAATCATATGAAGGCGGCACAAGATCGGCAGAAGAGCTGGACCGATACATCGAGAAGACCTCTAGAGTTCGCTGTTGGTGACCTGGTATTCTTGAAGATATCACCGACTTGAGGAGTGATTCGTTTCAGGAGTCGAGGCAAGCTTAGTCCTCGATTCGTTGGGCCTTTCGAGATTTTGGAGAGTGTTGGAGAAGTGGCGTATTGATTGGCTTTACCGCAATCTTTGGCGAATGTTCATGACGTGTTTCATGTATCTCAACTCCGTAAATATGTTCGAGATGAAACACACGTGCTGGATCATTCGGAGCTGACTGTACGAGAAGATTTGACTTTTGAGGAGTGACCGATGTCGGTTGTGGATCGAAGGGAAAAAATTCTTAAGAACAAGATTATCCCTCTCATACTTGTTTCTTGGGGAAATCGCTCGCATGGAGAATCAACTTGGGAACGAGAAGATGAAATCCGACAGAAGTTTCCACACCTATTCTTGTAAATTCTTGATTGTTTATCTTTTCTTGTCTTGGGAATTTCGAGGACGAAATAATTTTTGTAGTTGGGTATAATGTAACACCCTAGTTCATTTATACCAGTTCCAGTTATCGTATTTTCTTATTTTGGTATTTCCTTGATTTATCGTGTTTTGGGTACGAATGGTATTTTACATTTTATATTGCATTCAACCCGACCCGCTTGCTTAAACTTGTTTGATTCATATTTATGAATTATCTTGACTTGTTACATAGACATGTGCATTTTCATGAATACTGCATACTGGCATTTTATCTCACATTGCATCTTTTACCAGATAACATTTTAAGTCACGTAAAATAATTTAAAATTACATAACATGGCCTGCATGATACCCCTAACCCCGTGGTAGCATCCGCACATCTTGTTCTCGTCCCGTTCAGCGAAACGGACGCATTTTGATGGCTACGCGCACGTACCTGCATCCGTTCTCGGGGTATGCATTTTCGTTACCCAAGCTTTCATTTTGAAATTTGGACGTCGCATATATTTTTCATATTTTTAATCTGAAATTTTAGACCCGATCCGGACGTATTTTGGACTAAATTTGTATTTATCTGAAAATCCAATTTTAATTAATATAATATTTATTTTTTAAAATCAACCGATTAAAATTTATTTAACTAACCTAAATCTTTTAAATTAAAATCCTAACCTATTAACAACTTCTCTCTCTCCTTCTCTTTCTTCTCTCTCGTGGCCCCCACCATCACAGAACTCTCTCTCTCTCTCAGCCTCTCTCCTTTCTCTTTCCTTCCCTCTCTCCCTGCTTTTTCTCTCTCTCTCTCTTCACTACGAGACAATCTTCTTGCTCCTCTCCTCTCTCTCTCATCTCGATCTCTCTCCTCTCGATCTCATTCTCTCTCTTTCCTTTTCTCTCTCTCTCTCTCTCTCAGTCTCTCTCCTCTATATTATATATATATTTCTTTTTTCTTAAAATCCATTTTTCCCTACGTCCTCTCTCTCCTCACTTTCTTCTTCGTTTCTTTTATTTTCCGCCGCCTGCGAACTAGAGCCCCCGCCCTCGGGTTCGCTCGCCGCCGCCGCCGACCACCCACGACAGCCTCACCTCGCCACCACCTCGTCCACTCCTCGAACACCACCTCACCTTTCTCTCTTTCCCGATGGCATGGCCGCGACGAACCCAAGAATCCGACCTCGTCGCCCTAGCCTCGCAGCGCCTCACCGTCGTCGACCTCCTCAACCCCCTCGTCTCATCGCTCTCGTCATCATCACCTCCTACTTCTCCTCCCCACTCTTTTCCTGAGCTCCCAAAAACCCTGCACGAGAAACCCTAACTCCTCATCTGCACCCACCGCCGGCAAACCCCACCGCCGGCAACCACCTCGTTTCCTCATCTTATTCTCTGATCACCTTCCTCCTCCTTCTCTCCTACACTCTTAAACCAGAGCAAGAACCTGCACCCTGACTTCAAGGACCCGTAACACCCACTGCCATCGCCGGAAAAACCGTCGCCTGCACCTCGCCGTCGACGGCCCATCGTCGTAGACGACGACCTCGCCTCACCTCTGACCCCAGAGGACCCCAGGACAGAGAATAACCCTCTCTTCTTCTTCCTTCTTCTTCTTCTTCTTCTACTTTTCTCTTTTCTTGGTTTCTTGTTTCCGGTGATCGCCGGAGCCATAACCGTCGCTGCCATTCCAAAAGATTCAGTGGACGTCCCCTACCTGCGTGGTCACATTCGTGCATTGCCCGGTCCTGTTCCGTACGCGCGAGCTTGCACGGAGACTTTTACCGACATTGGACGTTGCGTACGCATTCCGTTTTGTGATCCGTTCAGGCAAGTTAATCTTGCTACATGCTATATAACTCATTATATACCTATTCAAATAAATATCATACCTGTATTTAAAATCATGCACCCCATATTTAGTTTTATAACTTTTCGATGTTCGTTTGCATCCATTCATATCATTTCAGATCTAGGTCATGAAAACTTATCTTGTTACATACTATATTACAACATACTGCACCCAATGGAATATTTACATCACATATTGCTTAGTTGTACATCCCACATTACCATTTTATAGTTTTACTGATTTCGAATACCCGTTTGCATTCATCTCATTTAAAATATATATAACTGCATCCATACATCACATTAATACATAACACTGTGATATTAACACACCATGTTTAATAAAGTGCATCCTAATTAGTATTGGAACTATAAATGTAACCCTAATCGATAATTGTGCATCCATATCTTTGAATTTATATCTATTGGCATACCACATCACATTATTCCATTTTATTGTTGTATTAGTACTCCATACTTGATTTTGTATACCCATACCTATTACAATTTGATTATGAGCACCCACTTGATACTTGTGCACCACCTGACATGACTTGATACACTACTACTTGACATGACTTGATACATGTGCACTACTTGGCGTGATTTGATCCTTGTACACCACCTGACATGACCTGATATACCACAGCTTGACATGTTACCTGATCTTGTTACTATTGCCGACAATCTTGACCTGTTGTCCCTACGGACATATCCTGTTGTCTATACAGACAAACCTGTACATGCTTGATCCTGTGTTGGACTTAGCTCCAGATTTACCAATACCTGACTTGAACACATAACCTTGGGGGTATGAGGAAATCAAAAGTGTAAACTAAAGTGTAGCTTACAAGGGTATTACTTGATCCGTGGTCCCGGAGGATAACGGGACAGAATCATTCGTGATTCTTACTTGATCCATGGTACCGGAGGATAACGGGACAGAGTCATTCATGACTCCCACTACCTGATCCGTGGTCCCGGGGGATAACGGGACATATCCTTTGAATTACATGGAGGATTACTCAAATTGATTTCAAATAATTTTAGAGTAGATAACCCTATAGCTCATTTGAGATTACTCACTGCACCTCACCTATAATATATCCTGTTCACTGATCTATATTCATGTTACTGATTATTTACTGATAACTTGTTATCGTTCATGCCTGCATATTTCATTACACCCTGCTTGCTTAGAATTATTGATATTATGACGCACTGACGTCTGGGTTTTGCATGGCCCAGATCCCTTATCCTTGTCGCAGGCTGATCAGGAGTACTTCCGCCATCAGGCCGAGCAGTGAGGATCCTATTAGTATCCAGTTAGTTCAGTTACTTCCGTACTTTCCAGATTATTATTGTTTATTGGATCTTTTGCTTCCGCATTATTTTATTCTTGACTCGTTATTCTGGCTCATGGACATGTATTAGATAGTTGTTTATTATTGTTCTTGATATCTCTACAGCCGTAATGTGACTGTAGAGGAATATTTCCTATCCACGGGTAGCATGGTTGGCTCTGTCACGTGCTTATCTTAGCGCACTCTGGGAAGCGGGGCGTGACAGAATTGGTTTATGTTTACGTTTCAATTTCAAGGTTTGAAGTTTTTAATTTAGGGTGAAGTTTTTTGAGTTAAGGGTTTTCTTAAACAATTTTAAGATTTTTGGATTTAGGGTTGGGGTTAGGATGTGATACAAGTACACACACACACCCAGACACACACACACACACACACACAGACATATACACACACAGAGAGAGACAGAGAGAGATGGACACACAAACATACACTTAACTTTTGTTGTTTTGCTAAATTGTACTAAAAACCCTTAATTATTGTTGTTTTCTCACTAAAGTACATACAACAATTCCCTAACCCTAATCCTAATCATTGACCTTAGCCCTAAACCTAAACTTAACCCTAACTAACCCTAATCATTAACCATAAATCTAATCATAACCCAAACCCCAACCCTAACCCCAACCCTAACCCCCTAATTAACCCATAACCCGGCCCTAACTCTTAACCCTAATCCTAACATCAGCCAACAAAAACAAAAAATAAAATTAAAATCCTGAAGTTTAAGAATTCAAACACAAAATTTAGGGGAAAAAATTTAATTTAAAGAAATGCACTAATCTTAAAGAGGGTCAAGGAAGCCAGGAAGGTGCTAGGAGCACGACGGCGGTGAGGAGAAGGCGCGGCGGCAATCGAGAAGGAGGTTAACAATCGAGGAGCTTGACGGCGACGAGGGAAGGTGGAGGAACTCAAGCAAGGGCGGCAGAGAGGTGATCGACGGCGGCGATGGACGAGGAAAGGGCCGGGGAAATTATTTTGTGAGAGGGGACGGGAATTAGAATAAGACGTGGGAAATTTTTTTGAGGCTATTATCTAGTTTTTTTATTTTTAAATACTCATACATTGCCATACGGTGCCCACCGTAGCGTCTTTCTCTTGCGGTATCATAGGGGCAAATACTGAAGCTAATTTTTACTTATTTTTAATTTAATTATTTTCCTATGTTTGGCACCGTATGGACCTTGTTTTCCCCTACGGTAGAAACCGTAGGGACAAACAAAAATTGCCCCTGCGGATTTTCCTATCCGTATGGGCAATCTCTCTTTGTAGCAGTGTATGTCTTTATGTTAGATAATATGCTTTTAATTCCTATCCCCCAAGGGAAATTTTCTGGGTTTGCCCCCCTTAAGCCAGCTCATGTGTACGATAATCTGGATTCTTCTTTGCACATATATTTATATACAATTTTCATAATATATACACGGGCTACACACGTGCACAAGTTAAATAAAAGAAGGATTGGAGACCTTGGAGATGCTCAATTGTATATAGGAGACGATGATATACCTCTGTTTCAATGAATGTCACCCTACACGGAATCATTGAATTTAAGAATCATTAACTATAGCAATTTGATATGATAAGGCAAATTATGAAGAGTATTCATGATAAGGAATTTGGGCTTATGTGGAAGGCACTATGAATATATAAGTTATAAAAAAAGGATTGGTGCACATTCATTTGCTATTTGCTCTGGGTTTTTTCCTATTTGATGTGAGATTTGAGCCACTAGAGTCTATTATGAACAGTTGATAAAGGACTTAGGTCCCTTATTGTTAAACTGTTTGTGAATAGAGCAACTAAATTATCATGGAGACAAAGGATGTTGGATGCATGGTTCTTAGGGCAAGGATGATGTCCTTGGAAGTAGTTTGCAATCTTAACAACTTGGTGCTTGGAGTCAACTGTTTGGAAATGTTATAAATGACATACTTGCCTCCTCAAGAGAAAAATGATTTAAATTCAAAACACTTTGGACGTAAATATTAATTTATATATGGGGGGAGAGGGGAGGGGGGTTGAAGAGTATTTAGCATGAGTTCATACAACGTTTAAACATATTTATGAAGCTCATAATATGCTCGTTGTTTCTATCTCATCACGGGTGGTTAATACAAAGAAATTTTGTTTCCATCACACCATGTATGATGTACCTCTTTGGACTCTGAAAGAAACCTACTTATTTCTTCCATTCTAAATTAAACCCAATGTAATATCATATAAGGATGTGATGGATAGCTTAAACTCAAATTAATTGTAATACAACCAATTTGATTCTTTGGAATGAATTGAGTTACTCTATAAATTTTTTCTTTATCATAGCTTGCGTTTTGCAAATACGATCCACGTATAAATAAGCTGTTCTTTATTAAAAAAGAAGTTTTTGAGATTTTTAAAATTAAAATAATTGATATTTTCTTTAAAAAATAATAGAAGTTTCAAAAGCTTTAAACAAATATTTCTTATGATGTGCAATAATCTGAAGTTGCACAATTTTTTTGATGAAAAGTTGAGCCCCAACTCACCTCAATATATTGGTAAAAAAAAAATTACAACAGAGTCATCTATATAATTATGCTAAGAAAAATACTATAAACAAATCAAAAGTTCTAAAACTCCTCTAGAAGTTGCAGATTAAAAAAATTACATTGTGCATAATTTTAATTACCATAACATTATGGTTATTGGAATTTTTCTTTTCAGCTTAGATGACAATGACCGAATGAAATTTCAACACAAGACCCGTCCCTATTTTTCGAGTTAACATAGACTAGCTTTTTGCACATGTGATTCACGTAAAAAAATGTATTTTTCCGTTACAATTTTGGTGTAAAAGGCAAGCACGTGCTTTTTATACTATATTTTGTGGGCGGGTGTGTAAGAGAGCGAGGGAGGGAGCGTGGGATAGGTGGGAATAGAGGTGGGAATAGAGCAAGGCGCAAGTAAGAAATAAAACTCTTTTCCTTGCAAGCTTCAAATGCATATGGGCTTACACCAGACGGTTAACACAAAGTTGTCGAGGTTAGGCATGTTTGGATTATATTATTTTTTGTCAACAAGTGATTTAAAATCATATCAAGATGGGCCCTAAGTAAATAAGATATTTGGATCTTTCTTTTACCATTCAATAAGTGATTATTTTATTACGGGGCTTACGATGACTAGCTTAAAAATGATATCTTTTCCCACTTAAAAATAAGTTATGAATTCCTACCTTATTTCATAAGTAATTATGTAATAGTAAAGTTATGAATTCCTACCTTCACTACTACAAATAAGGGTTGCCCCTACGGATTTATCGGTAGGGGCAACCCACTGCCCCTACGGATATATACGTAGGGGCGAAAAAAGACCCCGTAGGTGCAAAGGCCGCAGGTGCAAGTTGAGGCCCTGAACGTGCCCCTACGGACAAATTTAAGCCCCTACGGATATATCAGTAGGTGTTATAGCCCCTACGGAGTACCCCGTAGGGGTAATAAAATCATATATGTAATTTTTTTTTTTGAATATATTGTATATACCTACGGATATACCCGTAGGTCCCCTTTATATCCCTACGGATATATCCGTAGGGGATATACAGTAGTTCCTACGGTTATGTCCGTAGGGGCTTATCCCAACACCCTAGCCTGATATCAGGTGGGAAAATATCAGGAAACCTGATATTTTCCCCTACGGATAAATTCGTAGGGGATAAACACTGGCCCCTACGGACATATCCGTAGGGACAACCCCAACACCCTGCGCTGATATCAGGTGGGAAAATATCAGGTTTCCTGATAGGTTGCCCCTACGGATATATCCGTAGGGGCAACGTATGTACCTGCGGCTTAATCCGTAGGTACATATTGTCTGTGTTTTTTTTTTAAAAATGGGCTGCCAGATTTTTTGCCGCCCTGTACACAATACTATATACATCAATCAAATCATATATTGCAGTATTCATAATCACATCTCACGCATATATATAATATACAAAAGAAACCCAAAAACTGAATATGATATAAATACAAACCAATATCAATATCGTTTCAAAATGTAGTACAATGTGATATAAATAAATACATGTTTCAAAAAATAAGAACCAAAAAGCTACCCTAGTTCGATCCAGCTCCACCTCCGAATAACGTTCGAATAACGCGCGCCTGCTCCTCGGTAAATACACTCTCCAATGCTGCATATAAGGGAGTTTGAGCGGCATGTGGAGCTGGCGATGTGGTCTGCGCAACCGCCGTCGAGGTAGTCGCTTGCGGAGCCGCGGCTGCGGGAGTCTGAGTGGGCGGTGGAGCTACAGGAGCTGTCTGCGGAACCGCAGCCGATGTAGTGGCTTGCGGAGCCGCAGC
Organism: Agapanthus africanus; assembly: GCA_030015575.1. Lineage (NCBI taxonomy): Eukaryota > Viridiplantae > Streptophyta > Magnoliopsida > Asparagales > Amaryllidaceae > Agapanthus > Agapanthus africanus. The sequence goes on along the minus strand of JASDDO010000024.1, from coordinate 885,210,165 downwards.
CGAAGGAGATGCATGTGGAGGCTCGGCCGATCTACCCTGTCGCGTCTGGACATAACGTGTGTAAGAAGCGTCTAAGAACTGTGTATTATTCGAATTCATTTCATTATTAAGTTATTTCGAAACCCTGTTTGGATATCTAGTTTGGAAAAGCGTTGTTTATTTTAATTACATATGTATGTATGATTAATCAGACTTAAGTCTAAAACCAAATAAGCTCAACCTACGTACTAATTATGGATATGTTGATATGTATATAATATGAAATGATATTTTACTATAAAATAGTATACATACCAGCATCTCCTTCAACTCCTGAACGGTGGCCCTCAAGCTATCCAGTTCCTGATGGACATGCCGGCCACTGGAGACGGAGGAAGTAACCGCCGGGGTAGAGTCCAACCTCATATGGGCCCTGCTAGGGCCCAATCCCCGGCCTCTCTCCCAACCTCCGTGGTGCCCTCCGTGTGCGGCGTCCAGAACTGGGGTCAGCAGCCTCGGATCGTTCTGTCCGGTAAAATCGATCCCCGAGGCCTAGGCCTGCTCAACCACCCGCTCCTACACCCACATTAAGCAGTAAAGTATAAGTATAAAATTTAAACTTGAACCTTCCAAAACTAAAATTTCAAATTTGGGTAGAAAAAATATTAACACTTACGCAGTACTCCTGGGTAGCGACGTCGGGACATCGAAGCTCGCCCGTGGCGGGATCTGTCGAGGTGCCGTGGACGGCAAGATATGCGGACAACACGCTCGGTGTACCACCTGACGCCACGGTCCGAGATGTCTGCAATATTAGAAAGTAACTCTTAATATTAGAAATATTAGATAATAACTCTTAATATTGCAGAATATTAGAGAATAACACTTAATTTACCGATAACTCCATGGCTCGAGTAATGTTCCTCGAGCCACCTGTGTAAGTGGGGCGACCCCTCTTCGCCGACTTCCTGTTCTCCGTATTCTGAGCGGCCTGTTTCTGCACAACGCATTAACATTTAGTTTTCTAATTAAGAAACACAAAGAAATAAATTATATCATAAATAATGAATTAAATTTAAAATACATACTTGTTTGCGTTCGGAGTCGAAATAAGCGCACAATAGAGGCCATGTCTCTACGTCGACTCTCGCAAACGCCGGAGTAGATAGGAGGGCCGCTCTCTCTGCCTCGGGGGTCGCTATCCACAGGGAGTAGCAGTCGGCCTTCAGCTCATTCCTGTTGTATCGGACCTTGGCCTGCATGTTCTTCATCAGGCCATTGTACAGAGCATGAAGGTCGAGCACCCTCCCCGAGTGATCAGGGTCGGCTACAGGCTGAAAATCGTAATCCAACTGAAAATACAAAAAAAAACATTGTTATTAGATTGCAAGTGTTAATAATAAATATATTGGATAGATCAAATGAAAATATATATTAATACATACCCGAGCCTGTTCAAAGAAGAGGGCGAATGAGCGCTGGTGCTGCTCGCCCCACTCAACGTGAAGTGGATAGTTCTTCACGATCCGGCTCTCGTCCCCCAAATACCGGCCGAACCTCTCGGCATGAGGACCGGTATAGCGATAGTCAAGGGTAAAAAATAGGGGGAATGCTACCTCCCCCCTAGCTCTATTAGGCCTCAGCCTATGGGACTGATTCGGGCCTCGAGTCCTCCTCTGGGGATGGAGAGGCCCTGCGTCTGCACGAAATATCAAGACAATCAATAATAATACAAAGTTGTATTAAGAAATCAAGGTTAAACAAAAATTCAAGTGTGATATATACCTCCGGTGAATAACGCACGAGCCTGGGCCCGAGCAGCAGCACGAGCGGGACGATAGTTCCTCCGGTGAGGAACAACTGGGGTCCCGGACCCGGACGCATCCCCTCCAACTATAAAATAAACATCGACGCTAAATCTCCATGAAGTTCATATTTATTCTATAGAGCATATGTAAAATAAATAAATATTTTAAATTTATTCATACTAACCTGCAGACGATGCGGAGGGTACGGAAGCGGCAGGAGTGGCCCCTGTGGAAGGTGTGGACGCACCACCTATAATTAGACAATTAAAAATAGATTTTATAAGTAATTGCAAAAAGAATGTGTAGATCAATAATATAACGTTCTAAATCAATATGCATGAACTATAGGACATATAAACATACCCGCAGGTGCGGTGGTGTCACCACCTACAGCTAGACAATAATAAAAATTGCTAAGTAAGAGCAAAAGGAATGTGTATATTTATGATATAGCATTCTAAATCAATATACATACACTATATGATATATGAACATACCTGGAGGAGCGGGGGTGGCCTCTGTCCCAGATGTGGACGCAGGACCAACAACTAGACAATTAAAAATAGATTTGATAAGTAATTGCAAAAAGAATGTGTAGATCAATAATATAACGTTCTAAATCAATATGCATGCACTATAGGACATATAAACATACCCGCAGGTGCGGTGGTGTCACCACCTACAGCTAGACAATAATAAAAATTGCTAAGTAAGAGCAAAATGAATGTGTATATTTATGATATAGCATTCTAAATCAATATACATACACTATATGATATATAAACATACCTGGAGGAGCGGGGGTGGCCTCTGTCCCAGATGTGGACGCAGGACCAACAACTAGACAATCAAACATTGACAATATAAGTAATTTTGACATAAACAGGCATGAATATCTGTAATATTAAATTGAAAATGGATATGCGTGCAGTATACCTGGAGGTGTGGCAAAATCCACACGGAAGGAGGCATCCGAAGGGGTCTCCGATCTGGGTGCAAGACCGGCCCTCTGAAGCTCCCTACGGAGCTCTCCGGGCGGCAGAACCGCTCTGTCTCTGCCTCTGCCTCTGCCGCGGCTGGAGCTCCTGCCGCCCCTCGCTGCTCCCGACATCGTCATCCAATCTAGATAAACGGTTCGTGGACGCATTAGACAATCATTAAAAGTATTGACTATATATGATCTAGAGCGTAAAATGTGAAGTAATAATATAACATTACTGATAACCTTTTTCGTTTCGTGGGCGCATCATACATATCTACTTGGATTTCATCGTCGATGTCATTTCTAACCCACGTAACTTCATGATCGGTCGAAGACAACCCGTCCTTCGAAACAGACGGTCGGAGCACTTTAAGCCTTCTCTCTTCTTCGTCCTCATCGCTGTCCTCGTATTCTGGGACATCGTAGACATCTCTAGGTTTCCATCGGCATACAACACTCTACCCCGGATGCTTCAAACACTGTGAGTAGTATACTTGGAACGCTTGGTTCGGAAAGATAAACGGATCGTCTTGACCGTAAAATCGAAGTGTGTTCACACTGGTCAATCCATATTCATCTTTCCAAGTCCCAAGACTGCTTCTCCACCTGTCTGTATCGGTTCGCGGATCGTACCAAGTACAGTGGAATATATAAAAGGGTTCTGATCGTCCGGGATAGTGGATGCCGAGTATACAATTTAAGTACCCATAGTAAATCACACCGTCCGATCCTACCGTCGCAATACCACTATTCTGAGTGATTCTAGATGTTTCTATGTCCTTAATTTCGAATTTGTATCCAAGGACACCAAATCCTTTATAATGTGCAACCTCCATACTAGGAAATTGAGCTAAACATCTTGAATCACTCTCAAATGATGCAGACAAGTTCGGATCGTGGATCTAACAAAACAAATTTTACGATAAATACATAACGATACAAGTTTAGATTAAAACTGATAGCAATAAAATGTAATTCGAATAACTTACATGCTCTGTGACCCAATCACAAAAATTATCCTGATGGTATTTTTCCAAACGCTCTTCGTTCCAATCAGGATGCCCCTCACGTACCTCGTTAAAATGAGTTCTGTTTTCGACAAATAATTGTGACATTAATATTATGTCATTTCATACACACACAAACACAGATATAACAATTAATCCAAAAGAACTTACTCTCTAATTTGTTCAAGACATTCGCAATTAAGCAAGATAAACCGGTATATCTTGTTGATAAACATAGTGTCTACCCTCTTATACTCGGCTTTACCATATGGCCCGTCTTGAATTTTTCGAGGTCGGTTAAGCCTTGTCTCAATGTTCTCGTCCAGATAGCGGGAACAAAATGTGGTTGCTTCATCAAGAAGATAACCTTGCATGATAGAACCCTCTGGTCGATTTTTATTGCGTATATACTTCTTAAGAGTGTAAAGGTACCTAATGAGAATATGTTGAATAAATAAACACGGGCATACATGACAAAAATAAATTTATAAATTGCGCGAAACGAAAAATTACACGTACCTCTCGACGGGATACATCCATCGATATTGTACCGGTCCGGCTAACTTCGCCTCAGTTGCAAGATGAACCGTCAAGTGTATTATGATATCGAAGAATGACGGTGGGAAAATACGCTCAAACTTGCAAAGTATCAACGCAATAGAATTTTCTAGTTTATCCAGCGTCGCAACCTCCAGCGTTTTAGCACACAACTCCCTGAAAAAACAACATAGGTCGTTGATTACTAGACCAACCGAGTCGGGGAGAGAAGTCCTGAGGGCTAATGGAAGAAGGTGCTCCACGATAACATGGTGGTCATGACTTTTCAGCCCATCGATCTTGCCCTTCACAATTTTTATTTTCTTGCTGAATGATCCTGAGAAACCTGTGGGGACTTTCAAATCATGCAACACCTGCAGGAATCTTTTCTTCTCCGGTTGTGACATATGATAAGCGGCATTGGGAAGTACAAACTTGCCCGGTTTACCCGCTACCGGTTTAGGGTGCAGTTCACTTCTTATTCCCCACTCTTGTAGATCCATCCGGGCATTCATGTTGTCTTTCGATTTCCCGTCTTTACACAGAAGCAAGTTAAGTATGTGCTCTGATACTCCCTTCTCTATATGCATGACGTCCAGACAATGACGCACTGAATTTGTAGACCAGTACGGAAGCTCGAAGAAAATGCTTAACTTGTTCCAATATTGTGGTTTGACCTGTCTCGTCGGATCCATCCCGAAGGTCACGTTATTGTAACCATCCCATTTAGCAGTCACGTCCTCTCCGGACAATGGGGATTGAGGCCCAAGAAGCTCCTGATGACCATCAAAGTGAACCGTGTCTAACCTGTAGGGGTGGTCTGGAGGCAGAAAACGTCGATGGCCGCAATAACAAACCTTCCTGCTAAAATTCAAAAATTTTGATGTTGTGTGTTCATGGCAATGAGGACATGCTTTGTGACCATGTACGGACCAACCTGAAAGCATTCCATATGCAGGAAAGTCATTAATTGTCCACATTAAAGCCGCACGCAGTATGAAGGTTGTATTTGTGTTTGAATCATATGTCTCTACACCATCAATATACAAAGTTTTCAGCTCCTCAATCAGAGGTCGGAGATAGACGTCGATATTGTTCCCCGGTGAGTTTGGTCCGTCGATAAGAAGAGGCATCATAAAGTATGATTGGTCCATAGCCAACCAAGGCGACAGATTATAAATTATCATTACAACGGGCCATGTACTGTGACTTCCAGCCATATAGTTGAATGGGCAGAAGCCATCGGCAGCCAGTCCGAGCCGGACATTGCGGGGATCGCTACTGAATATTGTGTGCCTCCTATCGAAATCCTTCCATGCCGGTGAATCTCTTGGATGGCTCATTTTTCCATTTTCGCTTGGAGGAGCACGATGATGCCAAATCATTGCCTCGGCTGTTTTCTTGCACCTGAATAGCCTCTGTAGCCTCTGTGTTATAGGAAAATATCGTGCTATCTTCACAGGTATATCAGGCTTCTTATCAGAATCTTTCGGCTTATACCTGGCCTCTCCGCATGTTGGACACTCTTTCAAATCTGAATTCTCTTTCCGGTACAACACGCAATTTTTAGGACATGCTTGAATCTTCTCGCACTTTAGACCCAAATCAGACATCATTTTCTGGGCTTCGTACCAGCTTTCGGGCACATTATTTCCCGGAGGCATAGAATCTTTCAAGAACGAAAGAAGCATTGTGAATGACTTATTGCTCCATCCATTTAGGCACTTAATTTGGAAAAGTTGGACGAACCATGAGAGGGTGGAATACTTCGCATTCTCATAAATTGGTTTCCTAGCATCATTCATGAAATTTTCATATTTATCCGCACGCGGTCCTTGACCGGAAGGAATGTCATCTTCGGTACGAATAGATTCACCTAGGGCAGCCTCTACCATATCCTCCATTTCTTCTGATGGAAATAAATTTCCGTATCCTGCCGTATTACCGAATTCTTCTTCTTCTCCTGCCGCATTATCGTGTTCTCCTTCTTCTACCGCAGTACTGCATTCTTCTCCTTCCCCGTGATATTTCCAAATTGAATAAAGTCTAGTAAACCCATGTTTTACAATATGAAGCTCTGCCAATTCTACCTTCTGCCAGTACTTATTGCCACATCTATCGCACGGACAGAGAATCTTCTCTATTATGATCTTATTATGTGCTCGTGCAAATTCAAGGAAAGCAGCAACCCCTGCGACAAACTTAGGTTGCATACGTTGTTTCCAATCCACATACATCCAGTCCTTAACTCTGACGTACTCATGGGCCATGTTAGACTGAATAACATATAAATTGTAGGTTATGCTGACTATATTGAGAAATATAAGAACGGGATAGTTACTGACAAAGGAGAAAATCCATGTATATGCTTTGTGTGTGCGTTTGTCGTTGAAAAGAATAAATTATCGCACGTTATGTTGACCGATAGACGGGGACTAAGTGGCGCTTTTAATTAGTTTCATATATGGGTATCGATGGGAATATGAAGGTTTCATATTATCATATATTGGTTTTAACCCGAACATCTCGAGTCGCTCTCTGATTATGCGTTTGTATGTATGTGTTCCGGCTGTCGGGGGTAGGCTTCTATCCCATTAAGAATGTATAGAGCGAACGCCCATCACTTGTGCTTTCAACCGTTTCAAGTAAATTTCGGCAGCACCTCCCCGCTGTTCTCCGAGTACACTGTAATAGAATAGATAATCATTTCAAAGCTGTGAAACAACGTTGAAATGAACATCTAATCTATCTTTGTACACGGAGAACCAGCGGAAAGGTACCGACGAAATATCTCGAAACGGATGAAAATACAAGTGAATGAAGGCGTTTGCTTTATACATTCTTAATTTGTCCACACGGGACAAATCTATGGGTTACCATACGATTGAATTTTCTCGTCGCGCAGACTATACGACGGTTGTTAGTATCGAGCTATACTGTCCGATATTTAACAACCTTCGTATAGTTCTAGGTCACGACGAGCATCGCACGTATGTTAACCGATAGACGGGGACTAAGTGGCGCTTTTAGTTTCATATACGGGTATCGATGGGAATATGAAGGTTTCATATCATCATCGAGTATCATATATTGGTTTTAACCCGAACATCTCGAGTCGCTCTCTAATTATGCGTTTGTATGTATGTGTTCCGGCTGTCGAGGGTAGGCTTCTATCCCATTAAGAATGTATAGAGCGAACGCCCATCACTTGTGCTTTCAACCGTTTCGAGTAAATTTCGGCAGCACCTCCCCGCTGTTCTCCGAGTACACTGTAATAGAATAGATAATCATTTCAAAGCTGTGAAACAACGTTGAAATGAACATCTAATCTATCTTTGTACACGGAGAACCAGCGGAAAGGTACCGACGAAATATCTCGAAACGGATGAAAACACAAGTGAATGAAGGCGTTTGCTTTATACATTCTTAACTTGTCCACACGGGACAAATCTATGGGTTACCATACGATTGAATTTTCTCGTCGCGTAGACTATACGGTGGTTGTTAGTATCGAGCTATACTGTCCGATATTTAACAACTTTCGTATAATTCTAGGTCACGACGAGCATCGCACGTATGTTAACCGATAGACGGGGACTAAGTGGCGCTTTTAGTTTCATATATGGGTATCGATGGGAATATGAAGGTTTCGTATTATCATCGAGTATCATATATTGGTTTCATATTATTTATAGTTTACTTTATTTTATTTAATATATATAATTAAATATATTGATAAATAATATTTGCAACAGAGAATCAAATTACCGAAATGCCCCATTTCATCTCCAAAGCTATTTATTTCCCCCAAATTAAAACCCCTCCAAAATCCCAAAAGAACCTTATATGGATTGTATGTACGCTGAAGTAGAGGGGAGCAACAGAGCATTCTCCATTTTATACTAACTTTCTTGATCTAGTCTTGTATGAGCCATAATCCTATATACCATCGGATCTTTTGAAATTAGATGCCTGGTGTGCGTATGCAAGCATGGACCTAGTCTGTTTTCTATTTGACATGAGGTATCCAATTCCCCCTAAATTTTAACTCGGAGAACTAATTATCTATCTATATCAAAAAATTGAAGCAGCAATTAAGCAGTGCCATTTCCTTCTCTTCTCCCAAAACCCAGCTCGCCTTCAATCTCTCCAACTCATCCTAACCCCAACCCAGCCCCAGCCGAACCCCAACCCAACACCAAACCCTAACCCGGCCTAACCCTAACTCCAACCCAGCCCCAGCCGAACCCCAACCCCAACACCGAACCCCAACCCCAACACCTAACCCCAACCGAAACCCTAACCCTAACCCTAACCCCAACACCAGTCGTCGAACCCCAACCGCCGATCGAACCCGTACCCTAACCCTAATCCTAACCCTAACCACAACCGATACCTAATCCTAACCCTCATTGATTGCTACCCTAACATCATTATAATAATGTTTAAGTAATTACCTGTAGGCGACGACGGAGACGCAATCGGCGACGACAAGGGCGGTGGCGACAACGAGAACGGAGCACGGTGGCGACCACGAGATCACTGCGCGGGTGTGGCGACGACGATTCGGCTTGGATTCGGTGACGACGAGATCACTGCGACGGCGGCGGCGGCGACGACGATCTCGATTTGGGAAATTTGGTTTCGCGCGAGAATAGGAAAGAGAAATAATCAGCGTAGGGATCGATCTATTAAATCCCTATTTATATACCCCTACGGATATACCCGTAGGTGCTTGGTTTGCGCCACCGTAGGGGCAAAAAACACTTTAAGATTTAATAAATTTTAAATAAATATTGAACGACCGTAGGGGCAACCACTTTGATCTACGGATTAATCCGTAGGGCCAAACTTTTATTGCCCCTACGGATGATATTATCCGTAGGGGCAACCCCTTATTTTACTAGTGCTTATTTCATAAGTGATTATGTAATAGTAGAGTTGACCAAGAAATATACCATAATGCATCTTGTCTTTTTATCCAAATTGTAAGATGGTATTAATGATACCTCCTTTTGGTCATTTTACACTCAATAATCACGCATCTGTTTTTTTTATCCAAACACACTATCTACATATAATCATTTTTCATACAAAATCATCCAAACACTCAACAACTTACTTTCTATAAGCACTTATAAATAAAAAAAAAATTTCATTTTTTTCAGAAATAATCAATTATAAATGATTATGGTAAATAAGATCACTTAAAATGGGTTCCTCTCTCCCATGCCCACTCATTCACACAAAAAGAAAAAAATTCAATGAAAGATTATAATGTAGTCTGTTCATATAATATTTTTTTCACGTGCATCACAATACAGAGAACTAGTCTACATCAAACTCTAGAAATGAGGAGGGGTCATAGGCTAAAATTCCTCTAGATAATCAGCCAGGTACTGTTATGCTCTATACCCGGTTGGACAAATAGACCTCAATGAGAATAACGTGGTCTAAAATTAAAAAAGCCATCATCCGTGCAAGATGGCTTGCTTCTGCGGTTGGAACATAGAGGAAAACCGGTGCCTCTGAGATTGGAACCGTAAGGTCAAAAATATGAACCGTAGGACGGATAAATGCCCCTACAGTTATACATTTGCCCGTATGATTCCAACCGCAGGGGTGTCTGCCGCGGTGGAATTTTTTTATATTTAAAAATAATAATAATAATCTTGTCCCTGCGGTTTTCACCGTAGGAGCAAAGTTTGTACCTACGGTTTTCACCGTAGGGGCATAAGTTCGGTTTTTTTTCCTGATACTTTGCCTCTACGACGGAACTCGTAGGAGTTAAGTTTGCACCAATGGTGAAAACCGTAGGTACAATCTTTAATTTTTTTTTAAAAACACTGCTAACTGTTTTGCATGTCCTTTACACAAAAATATATCACGCTGTATTATATATCCAAATACAAAAATATATATCAATAACATCTCATGCATAATATATAAAGTAAATTAAGATATAACATTCACAGTATCATTTTATAAGATAAATCAACCCACCCATAGTTACATTATACAAAAGAAATAAAAAAAACAACAATACATAGATTCCTAACTAAGAGCTTCCATTCCTTTCTCTTTCTTTGATCATATCCTATGAGAGACTTCCAAATACCTATTGCATTCATTACATTAATAAATATCAATAGAATTCATATAATAGTATTCCAAATGTTTGCATTTTGTTTAGCATGCAAAAATCAACTACATCGTACATGTCGTTGGATTCTAGACTAACCAGTTCCAATTACATTGTTGATAAAAGCATACATATTAATATATTGAGATATGGTTAAACCGTCAAATTAACTGATTGTATCAAACTGAGTGAGATGGAAGCAACTAAAATTAGGGAAATATGTGTTGTCTTTACAAGACTCAAATCTAGGCAGAGGATTGAAACAAGGCCTAAAAGATATTGAAAGATGTAGGAAAACAAGATATGGAAGAAAACTACATGATTCCTAGGATACTCAGACTTGTCAAGTTTAGCCATTCAAGGTCTTCTTTGATTAAAAATTTGTAATCATCGCAGATGGTACTTGGTGTTTCTTTCATCTCTTTCTGAAATATATATATAACCGGATTTTCTGATTATGTCTCAAAAATGGAAGGTTGAGATGATTATATGAGATTAATTTTACCTAGGTTAAAACCGTTAACATCGTTAGATTATAAGGATGTGAGCACCACTTTGGAGTAGGCCCTAGAGCATGTATGAAATACAGTATCTGGCTGCAGTTTAGAGCTAGTACCATCAAGCCACCGTCACGGAAATAATAAATGGTTAGTTGAGATAGGTTTTATATTTAAAGTTTAGTTTTAGATTTGAGTTGTTTAGAGACAAGTAAGTATCATAGATTTCAGCTTATCATGTAAATACTATATAAATAGTCCATGATTAAAGTACTATAGTTGAGGGAGAATGTTTGAGAGAGAGAGATTATCTATAAGAGAGAAGGTTTTTTTTTTATATTAATAAAGTTTATCATAGGGTAATGGGCAAAAAACATAATCCAACAAAAAATAAAAAAAATCAAGCATAAAGCCAATGATGCATGATTGTTTCCAACAGACGAAGTAATATTGATTACAAACTTTATGTTTCCACATAATAACAAGTTACTAATAGCTTCCCATCAAGGTGTCTACACTAGTAAAATAAGGGGTTGCCCCTACGGATAACAATATCCGTTGGGGCAGTTAAAGTTTGGCCCTACGGATTAATCCGTAAGGCCAAACGGTTGCCCCTACGGTCCTTCAATATTTATTTAAAAATTATTAAATCTTAAAGTGTTGTTTGTCCCTACGGAGCCGCAAACCAAGCACCTACGGGTATATCTGTAGGGGCATATAAATAGGGATTTAAGTGATCGATCCCTACGCTGATTATTTCTTATTCTCTTTCGCGCGAATCCAAATTCCCAAATCGAGATCGTCGTCGCCACCGCGCTGCAGTGATCTCGTCGTCGCCGAATCCAAGCCGAATCGTCGTCGCCACGCCTGCAGTGATCTCGTCATCGCCACCGTGCTCCGTTCTCGTTGTCGCCACCGCCCTCGTCGTCCCCGATTGCGTCTCCGTCGTCGCCTACAGGTAATTAGTTAAACATTATTATAATGATGTTAGGGTAGCGATCGATGAGGGTTAGGATTAGGTATCGGTTGTGGTTAGGGTTAGGATTAGGGTTAGGGTACGGGTTCGATCGGCGGTTGGGGTTCGTCTGGTGTTGGGGTTAGGGTTAGGGTTAGGGTTCGGTTGGGGTTTGGTGTTGGGGTTGGGGTTCGGCTGGGGCTGGGTTGGGGTTAGGGTTAGGCCGGGTTAGGGTTTGGTGTTAGGTTGGGGTTCGGTTGGGGCTGGGTTGGGGTTAGGGTTAGGCCGGGTTAGGGTTTGGTGTTGGGTTGGGGTTCGGCTAGGGCTGGGTTGGGGTTAGGGTTAGGCCGGGTTAGGGTTTGGTGTTGGGTTGGGGTTCGGCTGGGGCTGGGTTAGGGTTAAAAAGGTGAAATTTTAGGGGATTGATCTGGAAAATAGTGAAAGTCGATACTGTTTATTTGTGAATAACACAGTCCATGGTTTTTATATGAGAAAAAGGTCCATGAAAGTCTATGGGATTTATCTAAAAAATGCTGAAAGTTCATGTATTTATTTGTAAACAACAAAGTTCATGGTATTTATCTGGAAAACGTTGGAAGTCAATGGTATGTATTTGTAAACAACAAAGTCTATGGAAATTATGTGAAAACGTTAAAACTTCATGGTATTTATTTGTAACAAACAAAGTCTATGGTATTTGTTTGAAAAATATTAAAAGACCATGACATTTATATGTAATGGGTCAAAGTCATTTGGGTTATGTCAATCTTATTGGCGATGCTTTCTTTTTGTGCATATCCAAAAACTTTGAAAGTTCTTGGTACCTATTAGAAAATATAAAGGGTTTTGTAGTGAAAGGAAAGAATTGGATTTAGAAAAACCGTGTGTAACTTTTAGAAATTCTATACACCCAAGTATATAGAAAAGGGTTAATTGCGGATACAGCCTATGTACTATGGGGGTCAAGCACTTATAACCTCTGAAGTACAATAATAAGCACTTTTGTTTGTTTTTCATTAGTGATTAATTTTTAGTTTGCTAATTATTCTTTTTCAGTATGGATACTTGATAGAATTACAATTGCTTTACTATTGTTTGTCTTTTTCCTTTTGTGTCGAAAATATATCCATTGTGTCATATGGACACTATTAATTTCACATCGATTCAAGGGAAAAGTTGAGCAAGATTGCGTTTGTTATATCAAAAACCTTTTTGTTGAACCCAACAGGTGAAACTTTAGAGTTGTTGTAGATACCTCTTACATGTTTAATGCATGTACCATTGTTAAGAGAGTGCAAGGTGGAGAACAATAATTTGTTTCAACGGCACGTTTTTCAAATTATAACCAACATATGATATTCGATGATAATATGAAACCTTCATATTCTCATCGATACTCATATATGAAACTAAAAGCGCCGCTTAGTCCCCGTCTATCGGTTAACATACGTGCGATACTCGTCGTGACCTAGAACTATACGAAGGTTGTTAAATATCGGACGGTATAGCTCGATACTAACAACCGCCGTATAGTCTACGCGATGAGAAAATTCAATCGTATGGTAACCCATAGATTTGTCCCGTGTGGACAAGTTAAGAATGTATAAAGCAAACGCCTTCATTCACTTGTGTTTTCATCCGTTTCGAGATATTTCGTCGGTACCTTTCCGCTGGTTCTCCGTGTACAAAGATAGATTAGATGTTCATTTCAACGTTGTTTCACTGCTTTAAAATGATTATCTATTCTATTACAGTGTACTCGGAGAACAGCGGGGAGGTGCTGCCGAAATTTACTCGAAACGGTTGAAAGCACAAGTGATGGGCGTTCGCTCTATACATTCTTAATGGGATAGAAGCCAACCCCCGACAGCCGGAACACACATATACAACAAGAATACACAACAAACGCATAATTAGAGAGCGATTCGAGATGTTCGGGTTAAAACCAATATATGATATTCGATGATAATATGAAACCTTCATATTCTCATCGATACTCATATATGAAACTAAAAGCGCCACTTAGTCCCCGTCTATCGGTTAACATACGTGTGATACTCGTCGTGACCTAGAACTATACGAAGGTTGTTAAATATCGGACAGTATAGCTCGATACTAACAACTATCGTATAGTCTACGCGACGAGAAAATTCAATCGTATGGTAACCCATAGATTTGTCCCGTGTGGACAAGTTAAGAATGTATAAAGCAAACGCCTTCATTCACTTGTGTTTTCATCCGTTTCGAGATATTTCGTCGGTACCTTTCCGCTGGTTCTCCGTGTACAAAGATAGATTAGATGTTCATTTCAACATTGTTTCACGGCTTTGAAATGATTATCTATTCTATTACAGTGTACTCGGAGAACAGCGGGGAGGTGCTGCCGAAATTTACTCGAAACGGTTGAAAGCACAAGTGATGGGCGCTCGCTCTATACATTCTTAATGGGATAGAAGCCTACCCCCGACAGCCGGAACACACACATACAACAAGAATACACAACAAACACATAATTAGAGAGCGATTCGAGATGTTCGGGTTAAAACCAATATATGATATTCGATGATAATATGAAACCTTCATATTCTCATCGATACTCATATATGAAACTAAAAGCGTCACTTAGTCCCCGTCTATCGGTTAACATACGTGCGATACTCGTCGTGATCTAGAACTATATGAAGGTTGTTAAATATCGGACAGTATAGCTCGATACTAACAACCGTCGTATAGTCTACGCGACGAGAAAATTCAATCGTATGGTAACCCATAGATTTGTCCCGTGTGGACAAGTTAAGAATGTATAAAGCAAACGCCTTCATTCACTTGTGTTTTCATCCGTTTCGAGATATTTCGTCGGTACCTTTCCGCTGGTTTTCCGTGTACAAAGATAGATTAGATGTTCATTTCAACGTTGTTTCACGGCTTTGAAATGATTATCTATTCTATTATAGTGTACTCGGAGAACAGCGGGGAGGTGCTGCCGAAATTTACTCGAAACGGTTGAAAGCACAAGTGATGGGCGTTCGCTCTATACATTCTTAATGGGATAGAAGCCTACCCCCGACAGCCGGAACACACACATACAACAAGAATACACAAAAAACGCATAATTAGAGAGCGATTCGAGATGTTCGGGTTAAAACCAATATATGATAATATGATACCTTCATATTCCTATCGATACTCATATATGGAACTAAAAGCGCCACTTAGTCCCCGTCTATCGGTTAACATACGTGAGATAATTTATTCTTTTCAACGACAAACGCACACACAAAGCATATACACGGATTTTCTCCTTTGTCAGTAACTATCCCGTTCTTATATTTCTCAATATAGTCAGCATAACCTACAATTTATATGTAATACAGTCTAACATGGCCCATGAGTACGTCAGAGTTAAGGACTGGATGTATGTGGATTGGAAACAACGTATGCAACCTAAGTTTGTCGCAGGAGTTGCTGCTTTCCTTGAATTTGCACGCACACATAATAAGATCATAATAGAGAAGATTCTCTGTCCGTGCGATAGATGTGGCAATAAGTACTGGCAGAAGGTAGAATTGGCAGAGCTTCATATTGTAAAACATGGGTTTACTAGACTTTATACAATTTGGAAATATCACGGGGAAGGAGAAGAATGTAGTATTGCGGCAGAAGAAGAAGGAGAAGAAGAAGAATTCGGTAATGCGGCAGGAGACGGAAATTTATTTCCATCAGAAGAAATGGAGGATATGGTAGAGGCTGCCCTAGGTGAATCTATTCGTATCGAAGATGACATTCCTTCCGGTCAAGGACCGCGTGCGGATAAATATGAAAATTTCATGAATGATGCTAGGAAACCAATTTATGAGAATGCGAAGTATTCCACCCTCTCATGGTTCGTCCAACTTTTCCAGATTAAGTGTCTAAATGGATGGAGTAACAAGTCATTCACAATGCTTCTTTCGTTCTTGAAAGATTCTATGCCTCCGGGAAATAATGTGCCCGAAAGCTGGTACGAAGCCCAGAAGATGATGTCTGATTTGGGTCTAAAGTGCGAGAAGATTCAAGCATGTCCTAAAAATTGCGTGTTGTACCGGAAAGAGAATTCAGATTTGAAAGAGTGTCCAACATGCGGAGAGGCCAGGTATAATCCGAAAGATTCTGATAAGAAGCCTGATATACCTGTGAAGATAGCACGATACTTTCCCATAACACAGAGGCTACAGAGGCTATTCAGGTGCAAGAAAACAGCCGAGGCAATGATTTGGCATCACCGTGCTCCTCCAAGCGAAAATGGAAAAATGAGCCATCCAAGAGATTCACCGGCATGGAAGGATTTTGATAGGAGGCACGCAATATTCAGCAGCGATCCTCGCAATGTCCGGCTCGGACTGGCTACTGATGGCTTCTGCCCATTCAACTATATGGCTGGAAGTCACAGCACATGGCCCGTTGTAATGATAATTTATAATTTGTCGCCTTGGTTGGCTATGGACCAATCATACTTTATGATGCCTCTTCTTATCGACGGACCAAACTCACCGGGGAACAATATCGACGTCTATCTCCGACCTCTGATCGAGGAGTTGAAATCTTTGTTCATTGATGGTGTAGAGACATATGATTCAAACACAAATACAACCTTCATACTGCGTGCGGCTTTAATGTGGACAATTAATGACTTTCCTGCGTATGGAATGCTATCAGGTTGGTCCGTACATGGTCACAAAGCATGTCCTCATTGCCATGAACACACAACATCAAAATTCTTGAATTTTAGCAGGAAGGTTTGTTATTGCGACCATCGACGTTTTCTGCCTCCAGACCACCCCTATAGGTTAGATACGGTTCACTTTGATGGTCGTCAGGAGCTTCTTGGACCTCCATCCCCATTGTCCGGAGAGGACGTGACTGCTAAATGGGATGGTTACAATAACGTGACCTTCGGGATGGATCCGACGAAACAGGTCAAACCACAATATTGGAACAACTTAAGCATTTTCTTCGAGCTTCCGTACTGGTCTACAAATTCAGTGCGTCATTGTCTGGACGTCATGCATATAGAGAAGGGAGTATCAGAGCACATACTTAACTTGCTTCTTTACAAAGACGGGAAATCGAAAGACAACATGAATGCTCGGATGGATCTACAAGAGTGGGGAATAAGAAGTGAATTGCACCCTAGACCGGTAGCGGGTAAACCGGGCAAGTTTGTACTTCCCAATGCCGCTTATCATATGTCACAACCGGAGAAGAAAAGGTTCCTGTAGGTGTTGCATGATTTGAAAGTCCCCACAGGTTTCTCAGGGTCATTCAGCAAGAAAATAAAAATTGTGAAGGACAAGATCGATGGGCTGAAAAGTCATGATCACCATGTTATCGTGGAGCACCTTCTTCCATTAGCCCTCAGGAATTCTCTCCCCGACTCGGTTGGTCTAGTAATCAACGACCTATGTTGTTTTTTCAGGGAGTTGTGTGCTAAAACACTGGAGGTTGCGAGGATAAACTAGAAAATTCTATTGCGTTGATACTTTGTAAGTTTGAGCGTATTTTCCCACCGTCATTCTTCGATATCATAATACACTTGACGGTTCCTCTTGCAACTGAGGCGAAGTTAGCCGGACCGGTACAATATCGATGGATATATCCCGTCGAGAGGTACGTGTAATTTTTCGTTTCGCGCAATTTAAAAATTTATTGTTGTCCTGTATGCCTGTATTTATTTATTCAACATATTCTCATTAGGTACCTCTACACTCTTAAGAAGTATATACGCAATAAAAATCGACCAGAGGGTTCTATCATGCAAGGTTATCTTCTTGATGAAGCAACCACATTTTGTTCCCGCTATCTGGACGAGAACATTAAGACAAGGCTTAACCGACCACGAAGAATTCAAGACGGGCCATATGGTAAAGCCGAGTATAAGAGGGTAGACACTATGTTTATCAACAAGATATACCGGTTTATCTTGCTTAATTGCGCATGTCTCGAACAAATTAGAGAGTAAGTTCTTTTGGATTAATTGTTATATCTGTGTTTGTGTGTGTATGAAATGATATAATATTAATGTCACAATTATTTGTCAAAAACAGAATTCATTTTAACGAGGTACGTGAGGGGCATCCTGATTGGAACGAAGAACGTTTAGAAAAATACCATCACGATAATTTTTGTGATTGGGTCACAGATCATGTAAGTTATTCGAATAACATTTTATTGCTATCAATTTTAATCTAAACTTGTATCGTTATGTATTTGTCGTAAAATTTGTTTTGTTAGATCTACGTTCCGAACTTGTCTGCATCATTTGAGAGTGATTCAAGATGTTTAGCTCAATTTCCTAGTATGGAGGTTGCATATTACAAAGGATTTGGTGTCCTTGGATACAAATTCGAAGTTAAGGACATAGAAACATCTAGAACCACTCAGAATAGTGGGATTGCGACGGTAGGATCGGACGGTGTGATTTACTATGGGTACTTAAATTGTATACTCGGCATCCACTATCCCGGAAGATCAGAACCCTTTTATATATTCCAGTGTACTTGGTACGATCCGCGAACCGATACGGACAGGTGGAGAAGCAGTCTTGGGACTTGGAAAGATTAATATGGATTGACCAGTGTGAACACACTTCGATTTTACGGTCAGGACGATCCGTTTATCTTTCCGAACCAAGCGTTCCAAGTATACTACTCACAGTGTTTGAAGCATCCGGGGTGGAGTGTTGTATGCCGATGGAAACCCAGAGATGTCTACGATGTCCCAGAATACGAGGACAGCGATGAGGACGAAGAAGAGAGAAGGCTTAAAGTGCTCCGACCGTCTGTTGCGAAGGACGGGTTGTCTTCGACCGATCATGAAGTTACGTGGGTTAGAAATGACATCGACGATGAAATCCAAGTAGATATGTATAATGAGCCCACGAAACGAAAAAGATTATCAGTAATATTATATTATTACTTCACATTTTACGCTCTATACATATATAGTCAATACTTTTAATTATTGTCTAATGCGTCTACGAACCGTTTATCTAGATTTGATAACGATGTCGGGAGCAGCGAGGGGTAGCAGGAGCTCCAGCCGCGGCAGAGGCAGAGGCAGAGGCAGAGCGGTTCTGCCGCCCGGAGAGCTCCGTAGGGAGCTTCAGAGGGCCGGTCTTGCACCCAGATCGGAGACCCTTTCGGATGCCTCCTACCGTGTGGATTTTGCCACATCTCCAGGTATACTGCACGCATATCCATTTTGAATGTAATATTACAGATATTCATGCATATGTCATAATTACTTATATTGTCAATGTTTGATTGTCTAGTTGTTGGTGATGCGTCCACATCTGGGACAGAGGCCACCCCCGCTCCTCCAGGTATGTTTATATATCATATAGTGTATGTATATTGATTTAGAATGCTATATCATAAATACACACATTCCTTTTGCTCTTACTTAGCAATTTTTATTATTGTTTAGCTGTAGGTGGTGACACCACCGCACCTGCGGGTATGTTTATATATCCTATAGTGCATGCATATTGATTTAGAACGTTATATTATTGATCTACACATTCTTTTTGCAATTACTTATATAATCTATTTTTAATTGTCTAATTATAGGTGGTGCGTCCATACCTTCCGGGGCCACTCCTGCTGCTTTCCTACCCTCCGCATCGTCTGCAGGTTAGTATGAATAAATTTAAAATATTTATTCATTTTACATATGCTCTATAGAATAAATATGAACTTCATAGAAATTTAGCGTTGATGTTTATTTTCTAGTTGGAGGGGATGCGTCCGCATCCGGGACCCCCGTTGTTCCTCACCGGAGGAACTATCATCCCGCTCGTGCTGCTGCCCGGACCCAGGCTCGTGCGCTAGTCACCGGAGGTATATATCACACTTGAATTTTCGTTTAACCTTGATTTCTTAATACAACTTTGTCTTATTATTGATTGTCTTGATATTTCGTGCAGACGCAGGGCCTCCCCATCCTCAGAGGGGGAGTCAAGGCCCGAATCAGTCCCATAGGCTGAAGCCTGATAGAGCTAGGGGGGAGGCAGCATTCCCCCTTTTTTTTACCCTTGACTATCGCTATACCGGTTCTCATACCGAGAGGTTCGGCCGGTATTTGGGGGACGAGAGCCGGCTCGTGAAGAACTATCCACTTCACGTTGAGTAGGGCGAGCAGCACCAGTGCTCATTCGCCCTCTTCTTTGATCAGGCTCGGGTATGTATTAATATATATTTTCATTTGATCTATCCAATATATTTATTACTAACACTTGCAATCTAATAACAATGTTTTTTTTTTGTATTTTCAGTTGGATTACGATTTTCAGCCTGTAGCCGACCCTGATCACCCGGGGAGGGTGTTCGACCTTCATGCTCTGTACAATGGCCTGATGAAGAACATGCAGGCCAAGGTCCGATACAACAGGAATGAGCTAAAGGCCGACTGCTACTCCCTGTGGATGGCGACCCCCGAGGCAGAGAGAGCGGCCCTCCTATCTACTCCGGCGTTTGCGAGAGTCGACGTAGAGACATGACCTCTATTGTGCGCTTATTTCGACTCCCAACGCAAACAGGTATGTATTTTAAATGTAATTCATTATTTATGATATAATTTATTTCTTTGTGTTTCTTAATTAGAAAACTAAATGTTAATGCGTTGTGCAGAAACAGGCCGCTCAGAATACAGAGAACAGGAAGTCGGCGAAGAGGGGTCGCCCCACTTACACAGGTGGCTCGAGGAACATTACTCGAGCCATGAAGTTATCGGTAAATTACAATAGACCGACCTTTGTGATATTCTGCAATATTAAGAGTTATTTTCTAATATTTCTAATACTAAGAGTTACTTTCTAATATTGCAGACATCTCGGACCGTGGCGTCAGGTGGTACACCGAGCGTGCTGTCCGCATATCTTGCCGTCCACGGCACCTCGACAGATCCCGCCACGGGCGAGCTTCGATATCCCGACGTCGCTACCCAGGAGTACTGCGTAAGTGTTAATATTTTTTCTACCCAAATTTGAAATTTTAGGTTTGGAAGGTTCAAGTTTAAATCTTATACTTATACTTTACTGCTTAATGTGGGTGTAGGAGCGGGTGGTTGAGCAGGCCCAGACCTCGGGGATCGATTTTACCGGACAGAGCGATCCGAGGCTGCTGACCCCAGTTCTGGACGCCGCACACGGAGGGCACTACGGAGGTTGGGAGAGAGGCCGGGGACTGGGCCCTAGCAGGGCCCATATGAGGTTGGACTCCACCCCGGCGATTACTTCCTCCGTCTCCAGTGACCGACGTGTCCATCAGGAACTGGAGAGCTTGAGGGCCACCGTTGAGGAGTTGAAGGAGATGCTGGTATGTATACTGCTTTATAGTAAAATATCATGTCATATTATATAGATATCAACATATCCATAATTAGTACGTAGCTTGAGCTTATTTGGTTTTAGACTTAAGTTTGATTAATCATACATACAGATGTAATTAAAATAAACAACAAACTAAATATCCAAACGGGGTTTCGAAATAACTTAATAATGATACGAATTCGAATAATACACAGTTCTTACACGCTTATTACACACGTTAGGTCCAGACGCGACAGGGTACATCGGCCGAGCCTCCACATGCATCTCCTTCGGCTGCTGCTCCGCAAGCCACTACATCGGCTGCGGTTCCGCAGACAGCTCCTGTAGCTCCACCGCCCACTCAGACTCCCGCAGCCGCGGCTCCGCAAGCGACTACCTCGACGGCGGCTGCGCAGACCACATCGCCAGCTCCACATGCCGCTCAGACTCCCGCTCGCGACGAATTGCAGAGTTTATTGACCGAGGAGCAGGCGCGCGTTATTCTATCGTTATTCAGAAGTGGAGCTGGACCGAACTAGGGTAGCTTTTTGGTTCTTATTTTTTGAAACATGTATTTATTTATATCATACACATTGTACTACATTTTGAAACGATATTGATATTGGTTTATATTTATATCATATTCAGTTTTTTGGTTTCTTTTATATATTATATATATGCGTGAGATGTGATTATGAATACTGCAATATATGATTTGATTGATGTATATATTATTGAGTACAGGGCGGGAAAAAATCAAGCAGCCCATTTTTAAAAAAAAAATACAGACAATATGAACCTACGGATTAATCCGTAGGTACACATGTTGCCCCTACGGATATATCCGTAGGGGCAAAATCTCAGCAGTAACTGATATTTCCCTCCTGATCTCAGTGCCAGGGGGTTGGGAGTGCCCCTACGGATATGTCCGTAGGGGCCAGGCCTATCCCCTACGGAGTTATCCGTAGGGGCAACATATCAGGATTTCTGATATTTTGCCCCTACGGATAGGTACCTACGTTGATATCCGTAGGGGGTAGTACATGTACCTACGGTTATATCCGTAGGTACAAGTAATATATTAAAAAAAACCGTAAATAATATAAAATCTTATACCCTACGGATTAATCCGTAGGGGCAACAGGACCTACACATAAATCCGTAGGGGCAAGAATTTGCCCGTAGGGGCAAGTTCAGGGCCTCAACTTGCACCTACGGCCTTTGCACCTACGGGGTATTTTTTCGCCCCTACGCATATATCTGTAGGGGCAACCCTTATTTGTAGTAGTGCTAACACGCCCAGCCGACCGCGGGAAGCCGACCCGACCATTTCCAAGGCCTGGCCCCGATTGGGCCAGCCGTTGGCTGCCCGAGCCCGACCAAACTGGCCAAATTCAAATTCAAATTCAAATTTGGCCATTTGGCCGGGAGGTTTGGGGTGGGGGCTGGTCGATTTCTTAGGATGAAGTTTTTTTTAATGAGGGTGGGTTTTTAATAAGGGGTGAAATTTGAATTAAAGTGGGGGTTGTAAAATTATCTAAAACCCCCTTACTCAAATTATGCATTTCTATAATCCTGATCCAAAAATCTATAAATACCTATCTACACTTCTCATTTTTCTTACAATTCACAACAACAAAATTTTCAATCTCCCAATCGCTATCGTTAATTTCCGAAAAGTTTATTGTTAAAATTGGAATCACGCAATCTTCATTTCCGCACTCTCAATCTTCACTTCAGTTTAACTAATTTGATCATGCTATTTGGAATAAGATTTTTTTTGTATTAATTATATATTTTTCTCGTATATTTTTTATCATCTCTTTTTCTCTCTTACTAATATTTTTAATTAAAATTGTCAGGTTCATCTTCACAAGGTAACAGAGGTGTTTCATTTTCACAAAGTCATTCATTTCAAATCGATACGGATTCACAAGAAAGACATAGATTAACTAATATGCTGCAAACTAATTTTGATTCTTATTCTTCTAACTATGAATTTTCTAATTATGAGATCTCTGCTACATCATAAAATCATGTTCCTGAAGAAGTTTATGTTTCTACCGTTTCTGAAGTAAGAGCTTCTACCCCTAAAGATAAAAGAGCTAAAACTTTTGATATTTGGAAACATTTTGTAGTACAAACAGTTGCAGGTAAAGACGAGCAGACAGTTTGTACTCATTACCAAAAAGATTTTACTTGTGCTATTTCAGATGGAACTATCCATCTAAAAAGATATTTAATTAAGCACGAAAAAACAGATTCTCGGTAGACGACTCTAAGTATGTCGTCTAACTTTTTAACTAGTTTTACTTATTCATAAGATACTAATAAAAGAAAACTTACAATACATGTCATACATGTTGAACAACCATTTGGTTTTGCAGAAAACGAAAAATTTGATAGATTGGTAAAAAAATGCATATATTCCAGCACATTCCCTAAATAAATATACTAAACTTATTGAAACAATAATACACAATGCAAGAATAAATTTAGACTGTAAAATTTTTTAACAAATATTTTTATTTACATTCGACTTTCAATATTTACAAGTACAAGAGTTTATGCTCGAAAGTAAATACAATAAAGAAAATGTCTAAACAGGTGGCATACATAAGCTGAAGGAAAAGAAGATGAGCTAGCCATGAGTAACTATCTGGTCGTAGTCCTTCTCTGTGGCTTCAACTTTCTCTGTCTCGACAGTATCTGACGAACATTTCAAGAGAAGAAAAAATGGATGGAATGCTTGTCAGCGAACTAGCGCTCGGTAAGTCTCAAGAATAGGAAAGAGTAAAGAAAATGAAAAGACTAGAATATATATATATATATATATATATATATATATATATATATATATATATATGACGAGTAGGAGTGTATGATCATGGATAAATATATACTATAGGTCTTTAGATGGTCATTATGTTAACGTTAAGTTCCAAGTGTGAATGTCAACACAGTCGTAGAAATATTCACGAGTTCAAGAGTGGGGCTTCAGGAGCAAAGAAACACGAGGTCATTTCATGTGTTAGCATCGGGGCTCTAGACTGTGGATGAGTCAACCCAACTGATATTCGAGTAAAATAAAAAAAAAGGTTAATACAGGACTCTTGAATCTTCGTTGGATTCACACAAGAAACTATCCCAAGCACCCCGTGTATAATATATTATAACTGGTTAATATGCTTATCTGATTTGATTAATTGATATATCTTGATCGAAACCCAAGATTGGAAAAAGTGTAAATTATATTCGAGTGAGTCGAGTGATGTATGAGTCATGACAATTGCAATCTGGATTCGAGTCAAGTTGGTTCGAGTAGATTGGATTCGAGTTCATATTCGGGTTTAGATTAGAGTTCGAGTTTTTCTTCGAGTTCGATTTCAAGTTTAGATTTGGATTTGGATTTGAGTTCATGTCTTTTCATATGAATTGCTGTAAATTGTTAAACTCTTATGTTCAGAAGATATCGACAACTGTTGCACATGGATGGCATGATTTGTGTCTTTTTCAAGACAATTGTCATTGATAACCCCATTAAATTGTCTAACCTGAATATGTAAGCACTCACTTTCTCCGGCTCCGTGGAGCTCAAAATAATTGATCCCGCTTAAACCTATATTTATCTAAGATCCTTAAAAATATTGTTTGCATATCTTTATGGGATTTTATGAAAAATATTTTAATATAGTTTCAAAATAAATCTCCAGAGTGATTTATAACATTTAGAATTTTCATGAGTATATTTTAATTATTGAGGTATTTTAATGATACAACCTAAATTTTTGAAAGTTTGTGGTATTTTTATGAAAACTACAACTTTTGGAAACTTGGTAGTATTTTATTAATATTTTTTTAATCTTTCATTTTAAAAACATAGCTTAATATGCTTTTATTGAAAATACAGGTTTATATTTTTATATAAATTTTCCAAAAATTAGTTTTTTATTAGAAAAGTCGCATTTCTTAAAATCCGTATTTTTATTCTTTTCGAGACCGAATACTTCGTGAGAAATTCTGCATCTCACTCTACTGTCCCAAGGATGTGCGATAATCTGCGCCATCCAATAGTGGGTCCCCTAACGAGGGTTGTAGAGACATAATTGCCAAGGATTCGAAATACCGATTTAAAGAAACTCATTTTAAAACGGTGTGGTATTTTAATGAAAATCTTATTTCTTTAACTTAGCCATAGATCTAGAATACCGTGTTATGGAACTATGGTGTGCATGTGAGATAGGTCGTTACCCCGTAAAGTTTTTCTAAAAGTATTTAAACTAATTATCGATGAGAGGGTGATACTAAAGTTCATGGTATTTTACTGAAAAAGTTTGTTATATGTTTGTTACATATGAAAATTTTGGTAAAAATAAAAACTAAAAGATGTGAAATAAGCTTAGGATTATTGTAGCATACTAATTTGATCTTATTTGCTTATCACATGTCTTGCAAAAGTTAAAAAGAAAACGATATCGGAGATAACTCCTCTTTTGTCGGTTTGTTTTAAAAAGTGGTTTGAGATAGAAAGAGAGAGAGATGAAGGGACTTACTGTTTTTATATGACTAAGAAGAGATTGAAGAAACTCTCGGGGTCGTGATTTCGTCGGAGATGCTCTGGTTGCCGAGTTAGGCTCGCTACTCCACTTGAGGGGCTTAACTCCACTTAGCACTTGGAAGTTTTTAGAGAATTTTTGCTAGAATTTCAGAATGAGGAAGAGCTATGGCATGGGGTGAAATTTATAGTGGAGAATTAGGATTTGGGAATTAAAATTGTGGATTAAAATGCATTAAAAAGATATTAAATGGTGAATTGAAGGGTCTCTATTGCAAGGAAATCAAACAATGCAGAGGAGTTAAGGAGAGCTGAAGAGACGAGTGTGCAAAGCACGGAGCCCATTGGAGCTCATCCGACTGTCGGCGCCGACCCCAGAGGCATTTTGTCCGGTCGAATCTCGAGCTCTGGCCTAGAGATTCGTGCCACGTGGGTTTTTCTGTGTTTACTCCATTTTGCGCATATTTGATTTTTCTAAATTTTTCATTTCCCCGTGCATTGCACGTGCAACTTTTAGGATTCCAAAAATTAAAAAGAAAACGAAAAAAAAAATAATTGTGTTTGATGGGAATTGAACACACATGCTACGTCACAACGGTGCAGGGGCTTTATCAATGAGGTACAAGCTACTTCTTGCTTTTATTAAACAAATATAACTTATAACTCTTACACGGGCTGTAATACTCTTTTCTGTACAATAACAAGAATTTTCTGTATAATGATTTCAGAGTCGTTACAATAAGAAAATATAAAAATATTTTACATTATTATTTGCATGGATTGTATGCCGTATATGATGCACAATATGGTCAAAACAGAACTTCTTCTTTATCTACCTCTTCACAGCAAACTTCCAAAAAAGGAATATTTCAGTTTTGCGGCAGAAAAAATAAAGAACAACCGTTTCTATTTCTTCCGCTTATAATGTATTTGCAAACCGATTTCAGTAATTTTATCATCACGGATCAAATAGATAATCTTGATATTTTGGATTGATGGAAAATACATAGTCACATGTATCCTGTAATTTCTGCTATGGCTCGTGATTTAGTAACAACTCCGGTGTTCACAGTAAATTCGGAATCAGCTTTTAGTACAGATAACAGTGTTCTGAGCAACAAGAGAACGAGACTGTCAGATGACGCATTGGAGATCGCAGTGTGCTAAAAATATTAGTTCGATACAGAAGCTAGACAATAACACGTTAAGAGTATTGAAGACTCCGACATCGATGAAGAGTAAAGACCGATAAGAGCTCACCCGCTAGTTTTTTTTATTGAATTATATTTTTAATTTTTTTAGCAATTGTATGAGAGATAAGATTTGCCAACTTATGTACCCCTCAAAATTTTTTTAATCATTAAAATATTTAGGTCTGTCCCGGAACCTACACGAAATTCGGGTTAAAAAAAATTCCAAAATAAAATTTATAAAAGTAAAAATTCATCAATTTTTTAAAACGGCCCGGTCCGGTTTGTACGGCCCGACCGAAGCCGGGCCACGGGCCGGGCTGGGTTCGATTTTGGGGCCTTCAGGCCGGGCCTAAGCCCGGCCCTAGTCAACTCGGGCCAGACCCGGCCCGAAGACCACCAAGCCCGGCGGGTTTCGGGTGGCTGGCCCGGTCCGATAGATACCCTGAGTTTTCGGCTTGTGCAATATGTACTTCTCAATACCATAGTTTTTTTCCCTTTTCCATTTTCATGTTCATTCTTTTTTATTTCCCTCTTTTGGTTAGAGAAAAAAAAAACTACATAGTTTTCATTCTCAAGGACACAAAGCGGAAATCTCCTTATCCCTTCTTATTACGTTTATCCCTTCTTATTGCGTCGTAAGTTACCCTCTTACTTAGATTGTAAGTATTATTCATAAATGAAAACAGACCGAGTTTAACAACATGGTTATCAGTTGCCGAAATCATGGCTTCACGGAGTTTTGAAATTCAAACTCGAAAAGATAATGCACTTAATTTCCATGCAACTAGAACGGGGGAATTCCAAACCTGGTGAACCTCAAGATTTTGAATAATTCAATCCATTCGGATGTTCCCAATCTCGACTGTAAACATGGAAATAAGATTGTAGTTTCTATTTTGCTAACCTAGGCCTTGGAGTGTCGAAAGAGTACTTAAAGCTTAACGACATAAGGTCTTGTTCCCCCACGGCCTCGTTTTACCAGAAAATGTAGGAGTTATCTATCTATTTTAGAATTTCAAACAAATAGGATGAACAACTCTTTCTCTCAAAAAATAGGAGATACATTAGTTTTTTTCCCTTTTCCATTTTCATGTTCATTCCTTTTTATTTCCCTCTTTTGGTTAGAGAAAAAAAAACTACATAGTTTTCATTCTCAGGGACACAAAGCGGAAACCTCCTTATCCCTTCTTATTGCGTTTATCCCTTTTTATTGCGTCGTAAGTTACCCTCTTACTTAGATTGTAAGTATTATTCATAAATGAAAACAGACCGAGTTTAACAACATGGTTATCAGTTGCCGAAATCATGGCTTCACGGAGTTTTGAAATTCAAACTCGAAAAGATAATGCACTTAATTTCCATGCAACTAGAATGGGGGAATTCCAAACCTAGTGAACCTCAAGATTTTGAATAATTCAATCCATTCGGATGTTCCCAATCTCGACTGTAAACATGGAAATAAGATTGTAGTTTCTATTTTGCTAACCTAGGCCTTGGAGTGTCGAAAGAGTACTTAAAGTTTAACGACATAAGGTCTTGTTCCCCCACGGCCTCGTTTTACCAGAAAATGTAGGAGTTATCTATCTATTTTAGAATTTCAAACAAATAGGATGAACAACTCCTTCTCTCAAAAACAGGATATACATTAGTTTTTTTTCCCTTTTCCCTTTTCATGTTCATTCCTTTTTATTTCCCTCTTTTTGTTAGAGAAAAAAAACTACATAGTTTTCATTCTCAGGGACACAAAGCGGAAACCTCCTTATCCCTTCTTATTGCGTTTATCGCTACTCCACTTGAGGGGCTTAACTCCACTTAGCATCTGGAAGTTTTTAGAGAATTTTTGCTAAAATTTCAGAATGAGGAAGAGCTATGGCATGGGGTGAAATTTATAGTGAAGAATTAGGATTTGGGAATTAAAATTGTGGATTAAAATGCATTAAAAAGATATTAAATGGTGAATTGAAGGGTCTCTATTTGATTGCAAGGAAATCAAACAATGCAGAGGAGTTAAGGAGAGCTGAAGAGATGAGTGTGCAAAGCACGGAGTCCATTGGAGCTCATCCGACTGTCGGCGCCGACCCCAGAGGCATTTTGGCCGGTCGGATCTCGAGCTCTGGCCTCGAGATTCGTGCCACATGGGTTTTTCTGTGTTTACTCCTTTTTGCGCATATTTGATTTTTCTAAATTTTTCATTTCCCCGTGCATTGCACGCGCAACTTTTAGGATTCCAAAAATTAAAATGAAAAATAAAAATAAAAATAATTGTGTCTGATGGGAATTGAACACACAGGCTACGTCACAACGGTGCAGGGGCTTTACCAATGAGCTACAAGCTACTTCTTGCTTTTATTAAACAAATATAACTTATAACTCTTACACGGGTTGTAATACTCTTTTCTGTACAATAACAAGAATTTTCTGTACAATAATTTCAGAGTCGTTACAATAAGAAATTATAAAAATATTTCACATTCTTATTTGTATGAATTGTATGCCATATATGATGCACAATATGGTCAAAACAGAACTTCTTCTTTATCTACCTCTTCACAACAAACTTCAAAAAAAGGAATATTTCAGTTTTGCAGCAGAAAAAATAAAGAACAACCGTTTCTATTTCTACCGCTTATAATGAGTTTATAATGTATTTGCAAACCGATTTCAGTAATTTTATCATCACGGATCAAATACATAATCTTGATATTTTGGATTGGTGGAAAATACATAGTCACACGTATCCTGTAATTTCTGCCATGGCTCGTGATTTACTAACAACTCCGGTGTTCACAGTAAATTCGGAATTTGCTTTTAGTACAGATAACAGTGTTCTGAGCAACAAGAGAACGAGACTGTCAGATGACGCATTGGAGATCGCAGTGTGCCAAAAATATTAGTTCGATACAGAAGCTAGACAACAACACGTTAAGAGTATTGAAGATTCCGACATCGATGAAGAGTAAAGACCGATAAGAGCTCACCAGCTAGTTTTTTTATTGAATTATATTTTTAATTCTTTTAGCAATTGTATGAGAGGTAAGATTTGCCAACTTATGTACCCCTCAAATTTTTTTTAATCATTAAAATATTTAGGTCTGTCTCGGGACCTACACGAAATTCGGGTTAAAAAAATTCCGAAATAAAATTTATAAAAGTAAAAATTCATCAATTTTTTAAAACGGCCCGGCCCGGTTTGTACGGCCCGATCGAAGCTGGGCCACGGGCTGGGCTGGGTTCGATTTTGGGGCCTTCGGGCTGGGCCTAAGCCCAGCCCCAGTCAACTCGGGCCAGACCCGGCCCAAAGACCACCAAGCCCGGCGGGCTTCGGGTGGTCGGCCCGGCCCGATAGATACCCTGAGTTTTCAGCTTGTGCAATATGTACTTCTCAATACCATAGTTTTTTTCCCTTTTCCATTTTCATGTTCATTCCTTTTTATTTCCCTCTTTTGGTTAGAGAAAAAAAAACTACATAGTTTTCATTCTCAGGGACACAAAGCGGAAATCTCCTTATCCCTTCTTATTGCGTTTATCCCTTCTTATTGCGTCGTAAGTTACCCTCTTACTTAGATTGTAAGTATTATTCATAAATGAAAACAGACCGAGTTTAACAACATGGTTATCAGTTGCCGAAATCATGGCTTCACGGAGTTTTGAAATTCAAACTCGAAAAGATAATGCACTTAATTTCCATGCAACTAGAATGGGGGAATTCCAAACCTAGTGAACCTCAAGATTTTGAATAATTCAATCCATTGGGATGTTCCCAATCTCGACTGTAAACATGGAAATAAGATTGTAGTTTCTATTTTGCTAACCTAGGCCTTGGAGTGTCGAAAGAGTACTCAAAGCTTAACGACATAACGTCTTGTTCCCCCACGGCCTCGTTTTACCAGAAAAGGTAGGAGTTATCTATCTATTTTAGAATTTCAAACAAATAGGATGAACAACTCCTTCTCTCAAAAACAGGAGATACATTAATCAGCAATGCCCCTAATTAAGATCGATCGACTCAAATATTATGATAATTTAAGACAGAAGAAAGATGTAAAATTAAAGGGCAAAAAAAAGATGGAAAGCTAATAATCTAAGTAGCTCTACAACAAACCATACTAATTAGTATAAACTGAGAACGTCAAAGTTTAAGTACTCCTCAAGATTAATTAATCTCTGTTGAAAATAAGAAAATTAAAATTTAATTTTAAAATTTTAAATTTTTTTCCACTTCCATACCTCATTTGATTTTGAATCTCCGATATCTCCATTCGCCTTTACAAACATCAAAATCCCTCTAATCAAACCCTAAAAGCAAAAAATAAAATAAAAATTAATAAAATGGACATGGAGAAATTTAGACAAAAAACAATAAGTAGGATATTGATATACCTTAATTTCCATTGCCATAGCAATGAGAGCACATCAAATGGATTCTGAGCAGGAATATATAGTCGCCTGTGGCCGATGCAACATCATCAAGATTCTCATTTCTTTGACGGAAGCAACAACGGTTGGTCGATTGATCGGATCATGTGAATCTTGATGGTGCCACACCCGCAGTCAACGACTGGCCGAACGGAAAAATAAAAGCTAAAAGTTTTAGAGAAATTAATAAATAAATGAAAAGAAGAGGGGGAAAAATAGAGTGGAGAGAGCCCTAAAAATCACCTCGTGCCTCATCCTCCCAAATCTCAAAAATGAAAAAAAAAATTGGCCATTTTTTCTTTAAAAAACCAAAAAGATTGAAAATTTTGAAACCCTAACCTTGATCCTCATGCTAATCCTCGACCTTGGCAGCTCCGTCGCCTCAGATCCCCTTGATCCGCCTGGTCTCGACGTACGTCGCCAATGCCATCTCCATCTGCGCTATCCTCACGGCACCGATGAGACTCTCCGGCAGCTCATCCTCGGTCTGCCCCTCGAGCACGAACCCCATGTCGATCGTCATCTCCGTCCTTGGATTGGACGTGGAGGAGCTCAGGTTAGGTTTTTTATTTTCCGTGTGGCGGAGAAAAATTGGGGAAGCAATATCTGTTTTATTTTTTTAAAAAAAAACCATGACATTCCCAGGGTAGGGGCATCTTAAGTTTGCAATTTTTTCTTTAGAAATGCCCTTATGGTGGTAACCGTAGGGACGGGTAACGATCCAGTGAGACGCTTTCTTATGTGAGATAAATGAGACGCACTCTATAATACTCTACTCTCGTGTATTTCACCGATCCAGATCATTCATCGTGATCTTCATGTCACGCATACCCTACGTATCAATTTTCATAAGATTCCCTGCGTGCTAGAGATGTAGAAATCTCATGAAAATTGATACGTAGGGTATTATGCGTGACATACAGATCACGGCGAACGGTCTGGATCGGTGAAATATACAGGGATAGGGGTTATAGACTGCATCTCATTTGTCTCATATAAGAAAGTGTCCCATTGGATCATTAACTTAATGTATTCTCTACGGTTTTTGCCAGCCGTAAGGGAAAGCCATCTTTGTACTAGTCAATAGCTCTAAAATTAGTGTAAGAGGGATAAATTGAAAATTTTGAAAATTCAATAATAGGAAAACCTTGAAATTAATAAAATCCATTGGAAGTATTTTCCTTCATTTTATTTATTTATTTATTAAATATATGAACCATCAATTCAAGATGTGATGATAGAAACAGAGATAAATCAATAAAACTTTGAACCGTGTAGTAAAAGTCCAGGACATGACAGTGAAACAATTATTACTGATTGCCTTCTCATTGATTTCACCAATCAAATTATTGCCCAACACAGTCAAAATCCAATTATTATTAATTGTGCTCTCATTCATTTCATTCACCAATCAAATCTCTTTGAATCCCTCTCAAACAATTAGCTATGCATCTTCCCACAACTATATATATATAGAGAATAATGGAGAAAAGAGACATAGGAGGAAATTTCCTCCTATGGCGTGGAAAAAATACAACCTCCATCAATTTTTTCGACGATCGGCCCCCATCATCTTCATCGTTATCATCTAAGATATGGGTACACCAAATTTCATGTGATTCTACAACCTTTTCACCGTTGATTTAGCAATGTAAAAAGTTCTATTGTCGGTAAACCATTAATTTTGAACCCACTAAATCAACGGTGAAAAAGTTGTGGAATCATATGAAATTTGGTGTACGCACATCTTAGATGATAACGATGATGATGATTGATGCCGATCGTCGGAAAAAATGGTGGAGCTTATATTTTTTCCACGGCATAGGAGGAAATCCCCTCCTATGGCCTCTTTCCTCCATTAATCTCATATATGCATAGGAGGAAATCCCCTCCTATGGCCTCTTTCCTCCATTAATCTCATATATATATATATATATATATATATATATATATATATAACCAACTCATGAAAGAAATGCCAATCTCTAACTTCCTCAAATCTAATTCGATCAACTCATATCTAAAAGCTTTTATTATGTACAAATTAGCTATGGCGTAGCCAGTTCGGTTACCGGAGGAGTCGCATCTGGATATAACCAACTCATGAAAGAAATGCCAATCTCTAACTTCCTCAAATCTAATTCGATCAACTCATATCTAAAAGCTTTTATTATGTACAAATTAGCTATGGCGTAGCCAGTTCGGTTACCGGAGGAGTCGCATCTGGAGCAAAAAAAAGAGGAAGAAAAAACTAATAGCCCGGAATCAGGAAAGCGGAAAAGCTATCAAACTCGGCCGGGAAGGAGCCGGCGGCCGTAGCGGCCCAAATCCTCTCGTCGAACGCTGCCTTCATCTCCTCCGGCACCAGCGCCGCCCGGCACATGGGGCACGTGCTCTGCTCGTGCTCCACCCACCGGTCCAGGCACGGCCGGTGGAACACATGCCTGCAGTTGCTCAACCGCCGGACCTCGTCCTCGCTGTCGAACTCGTGCAAACACACCGCACAGCTGTCGGCGGATATCGGAGCCGGAATCAAATCTCTATACATGACAATCGGTAGTATTTCTTGGATGAGGGAAGCGGAGACGGATTGTGGGTGGTGATGGTGGTGATGGGTTTGGATGAAAGACGAGGGGTTTGGGGATGGGCTCTCGGAGTCGAGGAGGAGATTGTCGAGGCCGGCGATGTCGAAAGCCCAGGAGATTAGCTTTCGGACGGAGGAGAGGAAGAAGAAGAATTGGAGGATGAGCTTTGGGAGGAGGAGCTCTGAGTAGCCTAAGGGGAATCCCATTGAGGCTTTAATTAGTCTCTCTTTGCTTACTTGCTTGCTTGCTTCTTGTTGTTGTTGAGGCCTTTGGCTATGAGGAGTTCGTTGTTTATAAAGGGGAGAGGAGGGGTAGTTTTAGTGTGTTTTTTTTGGGTGCATTTGCAATGACCAGTATATTTATTGGGGAAAAAACAGTGAAAGATGTCCTTCGTCAGTAAAATAAATTAAATTAAAAAGAAAACATTTTTAAGATTGTGCCTGGATTTAAATGTTAAGTATTTGAGCTAATATCTTATGATTTTATTTATGGAAGAGAAACGGATCATTTTCATTATTTTCACACAAATGCAAATCACAACATATAAGTCTTTCATCACATAATAAAAATTCTCGATACATATATAAGTTACAGACGCAAAAGAAAAGCTGCTGTTGATTATTTCAAACATCGGCTACTAAATTGAATGCTTTTGCAAATTTATGGTGAAATTTAAGTGATGGCTTTTCTCTTTCTTTTTCCTTTTTTCTTTTTCTTTCTCTCTGTTGTGAAGATAGTTTCGAATAAATGTCGGTAAGTGTTTTCTATGTGTTGTGTAAGTTTAATTGTCTCTCAGTTCAGTTTCAGATACATAGATCCCATATAAGTTTGATATCATGTCATGCGGAAAAGTTCATATGTCTCAGTTCAAATGGAAGTGAGCGAACTTTATAGTGTTTTGATATTTCTCTCTCTATGAAATCTTTTCTTCAAATGAAAAGCTGAGGCATAGCTCATCTCAAAAGTATATTAAAAATAAAAGGTCTAATTATGTAAAACCGAATATTTAGGTTGAGAAAGAAACCGCCTTAGGACTTGAAGAGAAACTGAATGTCTATAATTTGATGTTTTGAGTTGAGGCAAGAAAAAAACTTTATCTCAATCAAGCAGCATATTTATTAAGAGAAAAATGAGGATGCGAATGTCACCGGCTGTACAAACGCACTCACAATCCCAGGAGGTGGATCATGCCACAACTTAAACCCGAGACCCACCCCTCCTGTTTTAACTCTTTATTCACAGCTAGTGGGGCTGTGAACATTCACAATTTCATTAAGCTCTAGAAAATTTATTTTCATAAGGTAATCTGATTAACCCTGTTTGGGTCATGGTTTCTGATACTCAAGTTAGCTCAGCTTCAACGAAATAGAATTTCTAGAAAGACTTGGTGGTTCACTGAACTTGAATGAATGGGAAAAGTAGCACTATCATTTGATTCTTCCATTTTAATGTTTTTTGGCAAATGGGAAAGGAAAAAAAAGGATAGAAGAGGCTTTATGGTACAACCAATATATGTGAAGTTTTTGTCTCTATTTAACACCTGCTAGGCAAGGGCAGCCCCACAATTGACTGGGGCTTGCTTTGTGTCATGGTTCATAATGGATCCAATCCCCAATTATGAACTTGTCAATTTATTGGCTTTTAAATAAATGTTGCTTAATTTAGGCAGAGTAATAAAGCCCCAAAGATATCATTCTTATTTAAGTTACTGGTATTTATTGCTAGCAGCGCTAGCAGCGCAGACTGTTGCGGGATGGATGTGAAATGCCTTTGCTATCGGAGCGAACTTAGATTGCTCTGATACCATATAAAAGTTCCTTCAATTGTATCAAAACTCTGATGCTATGACGAGGGCTTAGAAAATATCTTTTATGATCTAATAGAAAACGGCTGAAACCGAAACTTTTGAATATAGGGGATTGCTTGGTTTTCTCTCGGAATCAGGCCATCTATTTGGAATCCACTAAATAACTTGAAATCTATCGAGAAAATAAATCTGAATCCATTGGAATTGAATCCTTCGAGAATCCGAGCATTCTGTATAGAAAGGATACAGTAATAGGGCCTATTCTATCCATTTATCATCTCATCTAATTATCACAAATCAAGACATGTTTCATGACCATATGTCTCCTATTCTGCCCATTTAAAACGTTGGATACTGAAAATGGCACCCCTGCTATTAATTGGTAATAGCAAGAACTATGAATCCAAATGATAGTACTTAACCAAAATAATTAGGGTAAATTGTCAAAAAGCCCCAGGCCTGCTGGGGAGTTGTCTAAGAACCCCTAATATTTTCAAAATTGTTGGAAAGAGCCTACTGTTCAAAATCATTGTGAAAAAACCCTTGGACCGCATTTCATTTAGACCTTTATTCACTCCAACCGTTTAGAAATTACATGCAACTATTTAGATATTACAATTAACTAGTATAAATGGGGTTTTAATTGGCCCCAGTGGTTTTTTAACAAGAGCAAAAGGTCAAGGTGTTTTTATATAAGCTTGAAGGCTATTTGACAATTTATGTCATGCCCCTGCCTCCCAATACAAGAAATAGCGGACCATAACAAAATACGGGATAGAGTATGCAACTGGCGGCAAACATGTATATTCAGAAGAAGGATTACAACTGATGATGCTCAATATTGGCGAACCAGCGGATCAGGACACGTGGCAGATGACATGTCCCAAGATCCAGAAGAAAGGGCCCACAGAGGCCGACCGGGCCACCCTTGTACCCGACCTGTAAGCACAAGCTAGCCCTCCTCGGAGCCCATGCAAATTGGCCTTCTCGGCCCCTTAGCTCGCCCCGAGCTGCCATAGGATCAAGACTCCTCGGCCCTCTTGCTCGTCTCCGAGCTCCCTAGCCGAGGCCATCTTCCTCGGTCCCTCCGACCGACCAACTCCACCACTCACAGGCATAACCGCCGCTCCGTAAATCTCGCCACGCGCAGATTCTCCGCCAGCAACGTCCCACGTTCCATGCCATCACGATCCCCATTAATGGGCGATCCGCTCTTTACACGGGCGTGATGTCGGGAGCGTAACTGCCGGTGAGATTCTCGCGCCTGCTGTTGCGTGCCACCACCGCTATATACACCCCCATCACAGAGGGGTCAAGTAAGCCATTCTTTACTCTTTTAAGCCGTTACTCTGTCGGATCTCATCACTAACTTGATCGTCGGAGGGTCCGTGGTACCAAACCACCCCGGGACTTCTTTGCAGGTACTCAGCACTTCACTCCACTTCTTCCTCCAAAACCCATTGAGATCCACAAGCGACAGGAGATAATCAACAAAGTTCACCAGGAGATCAACGGAATACAACATCTAACGGAGACCCGAAAAGGACCTCCATCAGTTGGCGTCGTCTGTGGGAAACACTCCATAAAGTTGGCCTTCCGATCTCCACCCAAATGGCAAGCAGCCACCCTGAAGATCCCGGTACCAGCCGCCTTCCACTCACCCAAGGAGGGGATGAGCCTCCTCCAATGACCGTCGTCAACGCCCTCGCAGGCCAGATAGATCGGCTGCAATCCCTCGTGGAGGCCCTCGTCAGTGTCCAAACGACTGGGCCGGGGCCCCAGATCGCCGCTCCACCGCCTCCAGAAAGCTCTGCCCCCGTCTGGGCGGCTGACCACCAGCGAACAACAACTCCTGGCCCCCGGTCCCTCGAGCCGGTGCTCCCAGAGGCCCGCTGGGCGCCCCATGGCTCCACACCAAGATCCGCCGCCAGAACGTACTCGATTTTCCCGTCGAACAGAAAGACCTTCGGGGGATTGTTGCGCGAGGAGACGTGGACTGGTTCCGGGGGCTCAAGCCTCGCTCGATCTCGGCCTTTGACGAGCTGGCTACTCAGTTCCTCGGCTATACATGCAAAAGGGGGAGGAAAATACAACAGTGGCGGGTAGCTTCCCTACCGCAACGCCAAGGACCAAAAAGCACTCCCAGAGGCAGTCGAGCCCGAGGACCCCTCGCTCGGCTATCCCCAGTGGGTAGCTTCCCTGCCGCCACACCGGGGATCAAAAAGCCCCCCCAGAGGCAGTCTGGCCCGAGAACCCCTCGCTCGGCTATCCCCAGCGAGCAGTTTCCCTGCCGCAACACCGGGGATCAAAAAGCCCTCCCAGAGGCAGTCGGGCCCGAGGATCCCTCGCTCGGCTATCTCCAGTGGGCAGCTTCCCTGTCGTAACGCCGGGGATCAAAAGGCCCTCTCAGAGGCAGTCGAGCCTGAGGACCCCTCGCTCGGCTATCCCTAGCGGGCAGCTTCCCTGCCGCAACGCCGGGGATCAAAAAGCCCTCCCAGAGACAGTCAAGCCCGAGTATCCCTCGCTCGGCTATCCTTCAGGACAAAAGCCCTCGCCAAGAGGCACCGGGCAGTTACCCTGCCCGGCCAAGGGTCCCTGGTAGGCTTCTTACATCCCTATAGCTCTTTCCACGCCAAGGACCAAAGTCCTTCCAGAGGCAGTCGAGTCCTTGCTCGGCTATCCCCGACTGGTAGCTTCCTACCACAACCGACAGGGATCAAAGTCCTCGTCAAGAGGCACTGGGAAGTAACCCCGCTCGGTCCCCGTCCTGAAGTATCAAAGCCCTCGCAAGAGGCAACCGAGCAGCTACCCTGCTCGGTCATCTCCGGCTGGTAGCTCCCTACCCATGATGCCAGGGATCGAAGCCCTCACAAGAGGCATCCGGGCGGCTACTCCGCTCGGTCATCCCAGGCTGGTAGTTGCCTACCCACGACGCCAGAGATCAAAGCCCTTGCCAAGAGGCAACCACACAGCTTTACTGCCCGGTCATCCTTAGTGTGCTCCTTACAACCCTTCCAACGCTAAGGATCAAAGCCCTCGCCGAGAGGCACCGAGAAGCTACCCTGCTCGGTCATCCCCGGCTGGTAGGTCCTGTTCCCCTCCGCAAGACGCGCAAGACAGACGTCTTGCCTGAGATTCGGGGCAGATACTAATTGGTGCTATCCGTCCACCTCTCCAAAGATGCCAAGTTGATTTATGGCACCGTGTATCGAAGGTTTAAACGGATGCGGCCGATGTAGCAGACTTCATCAGATTCCCCCTCGTTTGAAGGGTTTTTTTTATTGCGGGGACGCTCTTCCCTGCAGGCGTAAGCCCCTGCAGTTAATTACGCTACCGCATCGCGGTAACAACTTTCTCCTTCTCTAGATGGTCATTTCGTGTCGTGGGTGTTTGTTTTGTTTGTGGTTGCCCGTGGATTGTATACGAAGACTAATTTATGTTGTCGCCTATAGGGCGTGGATTAGTCCAAATCCGTATTCTCTTAGATTTGGATTTGGGGTTGGGTTTAAGGATACGTTAGTCTCATTTGAGACTAAGATCAACTTAAACGTTTGTTAATGATACATTAGTCTAATTTTAGACTAAGATCAACTTAACAGTTTGTTAAGAACACGTTAGTCTAATTTTAAACCAAGGTCAACTTAACCATTTGTTAAGGATACATTAGTCTAATTTTATATTAAGATCTACTTAACGGGATCATTTAGATCCAACAAAAGAGCATTTGGACTCTATTGTTCTAGTTTAGGGACATAGTGGTCCATTGCCAGTTTAAGGACATGGTGGTCCAAGATTAAGGACATCATAGTCCGTGAGTTTAAAGACATCACAGTCAAGATTAAGGATATCACAGTCCGTGAGTTTAAAGACCTTACAGTCAAGGTTAAAGACATCATAGTCCGTGAGTTTAAAGACCTCACAGTCAAGGTTAAGGACATCATAGTCCATGGGCTTAAGGACCCCACAGTCCAGTTTAAAAACATCATAGTCTATGAAATGTGTGGTTGTCGGGACCCGTCACCTCTCTGAAGACGTTGAAGGATTACAACGACAAATATCAGAGGAGTGAAGAGATGTACCCTTGAACCAAAGTGGATTAAGTGATCTGTAGTCCAATTTGGAACTAAGATTAATTAATTAGAATTATGGGCATATGGGCTCAGTTGAGTCTGAGTTGAGGACTTATGGCCAACTTGGGCCAAGTCCAATTAAGTTTGAAGAATTGGCCCTTTGTTGAGACATTAACACTTGTCTGGGTTCAACCCCACATTATTTAGCAATGCTAAACATTTTCATCTTTGATTTCCTCAATTTTGAGATTCATTTGGAGGAGAGACTTTTGTCTCTGGAAAATTAGCCAATTCGTTAGAGTCGCTTTCAAAGGCAATTCCTTGAAGAGAGGGCTGAGCACGATGCCCCCGGCATGTCCACCTTTTAAGGGCGTGAGGTTGTGGTGGGTTCACGTTCCAATTTTCGGATAATGCGAACTTGCCTTGTTGGTATTGGTCCTCCATCCAGCCTTTGAAGACGAAATAATTTTCGATTGGATGGTTTACTGCTTGGTGGTAAGGGAAGTAATTAGGATTGTTGACATCGCCCGGCTGCAACGGACGTTTTGGATCTGGCAGACTGATGAGTTTGTTGCGCACTGCCAGCTCGAACAGTTTCCTCGTTTTATCCTGGGGAAACGAGTAAGGACATCCCAGTCTCTGCTCAAGGGATGGGCGTGGACGCACGTTGTTTTGGAGAACAACCGGCTTTAAGTTGCTCGGCCGTTGTTGAGTATTGGCAACGAAGGTTGCTTTCCCCTTGTCCTTTTCATTCCAAGGCTCTGTCTTTGAAGAGGAAGGCCTATGGCCCATCTGGTCCATTTGGGCCAGCTTGTCAATCAAGGCCTGGAAGGTGGTCGGCTTGAAGAACATCATGAATTGGGAGATGGTCGCTTGAGGGTCAAGAGTGCCCATGAACATGCCTACCGCTGGCGCTTCTTCGAAACACTGCTCGCATTTTGACCACAGATTTCTCCATCGTATTGCGTATTGTACCCACGTTTCACCTGGCTTCACCCTGGCATTGATTAATGCCGTTATTGGGGTGCGCTTGCTGGCGCTTGCAAATCTTTGTGTAAACAGCAGCTCCATCTCCGCAAATGTTTTGACAGAGTCGTTAGGCAGCTCCGAATACCATTCGAAGGCCGTTTCCGCTAAGCTGCCGACGAATTGGCGAAGCAACAGTTTGTCGTCGCCTCCAGTGTTGCCGCATAAGGCCCTGAATTGAGCGACATGCTGATGTGGATTTCCTGTCCCCTTGCACACATGGAATTTGGGGATCGTATATCCCAGCGGGTAGCTTATTTGGTCATACCATCCCAGATAAGGTCGTCCGGTCTTGACAATTTGGCCAGCCGCTTCATTTGCCTGGTGAGCTCATATTTGCTGAGCACTATAATCATCTAGCGCAGCTTTTGAGATGGTCTCCTCTTTGGCTGTTGAACAAGCCGGAAGGGGATGTAACGTCTCCGCTCGGTCATCTTCAATAATGATCGGGGGGCCTTCAGCTGGAGGATCTGGCTGTAACATCATCCCGACCATGTCTTGGAAGAGAAGCGCCATTCGTTTTATGTTGGCAGCTTATTCTGCTGCTTCTCTTTTCTTCTTTTTGAGGACTCTGCGGAGGAAGTCAGCATCGGTTTCTTGTTCATGACGCTACTCTGATGACGCCTCCTGGTTTTATTTTGGCCCGGTGAGTGTGGCCATTTGCGTCAGCATTTCTTGTAGCTTCTGTTGCTGCTCCTTGGCTTTTGTTACGTATCGGGTGAGCGGTCGGTGACCCGTCGAAGCGCGGCTTTCCTCTTTTCCGGAAGCCTTGTAAACAGTATGCACCATTATGCCCCCAGACTTGGGGCGTTTGGGCTCAGCGTCTTTGCGGTTTGCCGTAATCACATGGGCTTTCCCTGGCTTCCTTTTCTTTTGAGCAGTTGACGTTGAGGGGGCCGTTGCAGCGGGCACCCAGGTGGCTGTCGTCCTTTGTGGCTTGCCAGGACGGTTCTTTTCCTGCTGAACCTTCAGCTTCTTCTGTCGACGGGGATAGTCTTGATCAATCACTGAGTCCCGAACCTGCCGCCAGACTTTGTAGATTTTGGAGGACAGCCGCTGAGGGGACTGTTCCGGCTTTGCTTCCGCA
This sequence comes from Agapanthus africanus, assembly GCA_030015575.1. NCBI lineage: Eukaryota > Viridiplantae > Streptophyta > Magnoliopsida > Asparagales > Amaryllidaceae > Agapanthus > Agapanthus africanus. Next base: position 885,168,173 of record JASDDO010000024.1, on the reverse strand, counting down.
ACATTCTCCATTGATAGAGGAGATCTTTTCAGTACGGTGGTAGGAGAGTTCCTGCGCACCTTGTTCAGCAACTTGAAGCTGTTCCCGGTTGGAACAGCAGCATTGACTTCCATCGTTTGAGCCGGTGGAGTGAATCCAGACGGAGAGCTGCCCCCAGCCTTCCGTACTCGGCGCCAGTGACGACGACGAGCATGTCGTGTAGATGGTGTTGGTTCGGCTATGGGGATGGCTTTGTCATGCCCCCTGTTTTGAGGGGAGGCCGTTATTGGTGCTAGCCGGTCGAAGACTGACGTCCGTTGAGAGGGGATAGTCAGTCTCGCGAAGGCCGACTTTCGAACAGGGGAAGCAGCCTTCGTGACTTCGCATGGAGTAGGAGCTGAAATGGACAGTCTTGTGAAGATCGACCTTTTAGCAGGGGAAGCTGCCTTCATGAATTTAGGAGCAAGAATGGCTATCCTCTTCGGGATGGCTGCTTCAGGTATCGCGGGCTTCTTCATGGGCCCACTTGAGCTTTGGCCCAGTTTACTGAAAACTGAGGTATTGGACTTGGGCGACCCGTTGAGAGGGACCGCGGTAGTTGTAAGCCGATCAAAGACCGACTTCTTTGGAGCTTCTTGCGACGACATTGAGGCATTGAAGCTCATCGGCGGGAGAATCGTCCCAAAGAATAGCCCAGTTGCGGCCTGAGTCACCTGTTCCACCGGCATAGAGAAGATGGAGGCTGCTTGAGGCCCGCAAGTCACTCCTCCGGACGAGACGGAGCGAGAGTTGTAGTTGCAGTTAGTGCAGTTTGAAGCCACTGATCTTCTGTTTTCTGCACGGAGAAAGACACCAAATCTAAGTACCTCGAATCCACAGGCAACCATAGCAAACCGCGATTCGTTCACGAACACGACACACGAAGTGTGGAATGGAAAGAGGAAAAGGTCCCACCGAGCGTACCAGAATCTGTTCCACTCCGAAAGACGTGCAAGACGGACATCTTGCCTGAGATTCGGGGCAGATGCTAATTGGTGCTATCCGTCCACCTCTCCAAAGTTGCCAAGTTGATTTATGGCACCGTGTATCAAAGGTTTAAACGGATGCGGCCGATGTAGCAGACTTCGTCCGATTTCCCCTCGTTTGAAGGGTTTTTGATTGTGGGGACGCTCTTCCATGCAGGCGCAAGCCCCTGCAGTTAATTACGCTACCGTATCGCGGTAACAACTTTCTCCTTCTCCAGATGGTCACTTCGTGTCGTGGGTGTTTGTTTTATTTGTGGTTGCCCGTGGATTGTATACGGAGACTAATTTATGTTGTCGCCCGTAGGGCGTGGATTAGTCCAAATCCGTATTCTCTTAGATTTGGGTTTGGGGTTGGGTTTAAGGATACGTTAGTCTAATTTGAGACTAAGATCAACTTAAACGTTTGTTAAGGATACATTAGTCTAATTTTAGACTAAGATCAACTTAACAGTTTGTTGAGGACACGTTAGTCTAATTTTAAACCAAGGCCAGTTTAACCATTTGTTAAGGATACGTTAGTCTAATTTTAGACTAAGATCTACTTAACGGGATCATTTAGATCCAACAAAAGAGAATTTGGACTCTATTGTTCTACTTTAGGGACATAATGGTCCATTACCAGTTTAAGGACATTGTGGTCCAAGGTTAAGGACATCATAGTCCGTGAGTTTAAAGACATCACAGTTAAGGTTAAGGACATCATAGTCCGTGAGTTTAAATACCTCACAGTCAAGGTTAAGGACATCATAGTCCGTGAGTTTAAAGACCTCACAGTCAAGGTTAAGTACATCATAGTCCATGGGCTTAAGGACCCCACAGTCCAGTTTAAAGACATTATAGTCTATGAAATGTGTGGTTGTCGGGACCCGTCACCTCTCTGAAGACGTTGAAGGATTACAACGACAAATATCAGAGGAGTGAAGAGATGTACCCTTGAACCAAAGTGGATTAAGTGATCTGTAGTCCAATTTGGAACTAAGATCAATTAATTAGAATTATGAGCACATGGGCTCAGTTGAGTCTGAGTTGAGGACTTATGGCCAACTTGGGCTAAGTCCAATTAAGTTTGAAGAATTGGCCCTTTGTTGAGCCATTAACACTTGTATGGGTTCAACCCCACATTATTTAGCAATGCTAAATATTTTCATTTTTGATTTCCTCAATTTTGAGATTCATTTGGAGGAGGGACTTTTGCCTCTGGAAAATTAGCCAATTTGGTTAAAAGTAGTGTTAAACACTAAAGAACAACAATGTTAAACATTGGAGACAGAACTCTCAAATTAGTGTTAAACACTAAAAAATAACCAGTGTTTAACACTGGAAATAAAGCTCCCGAATTAGTGTTTAAACACTAAAGAAAAGGGGGTCACGTGGGGACACGTGAGGGCGCCCAAAGGTGGGGCCAGATCTCCTCACTTTGTTATGCAAATAAGTGTTAAACACTTTTTATTTTATTTTCGAGCATCACGTGCTGGCACGTGATGGAGATCTGTGCGCTAATTGTTAAAGCATTTGCTGAGGGGTCACATGGTATCATGTGAGAGCGCCCAAAGCCTTCATTTCCTTTGCTTTTCCTTTCTATGTTTTGTAAGTCACGTGGGAGCACGTGAGGCGTTGCCTCAGAACTTTTTCCTTCTCATTTTTGGGGATCTTTTCAGGGGTCACGTGACCTTAATTCTTTTCATGCACAGAGATCTTTTGAGTCTCCTTATTTTATTTTGAGAATTAAATTCTCTGTAGGGTTAAACCCTAATCATGATTTTGGAGGAATTAAATTTCTATTATGAAAGAATTAAATTCTTATGTAGGGTTAAACCCTAATTTCCTTTTAGAGGAATTAAATTCCTATATATGTAAAAGAATTAAATTCTTGTATAGGGTGGAACCCTAATTTCATTTTAAGAGGAATTAAATTCCTGTAATTTTGGGAGAATTAAATTCTCAATTAAGGTTAAACCCTAGTTCTGTCCATCTTGAAGGAATTAAATTCCTGTAATTTTTTAGGAGAATTGAATTCTCATATAGGGTTAAACCCTAGTTTCATCTTGAAGGAATTAAATTCCTGTGAGTTTGGGAGAATTAAATTCTCATATAGGGTTAAACCCTAGTTTTGTTTTGGGAGAATTAAATTCTCTAAACTCAATTCCCCTTCTAAGTTTTGGATCTGGATGGCAGGATCTCAACCCGATGAGAATTAAATTCTCAATTTATCGGGAGATGTGCTCTGTGCAGATCTTCAACCAGAGGAAGAACTAAGTTCTTTTGTGCAGAAGAGTTAAACTCTTAGATTTGAGGATTAAATTCTCTGTTTGAAGTTTTGATCCCCTTTCTTTTCTCACCTAGGGTTTTTCTTTGTTGAGAATTAAATTCTCCTTTCTTTTCTCTATGAAATTTCAAGATTCCAAGACTCTATATATATCTCTCTTCCCTTCTCTTGGCTCCTATTTATAGGAGAAGGGGGAAAATCAATTTGTTTAGTAAATTTTTTATTGAATGATTTTGTTTGTTTTCATAGTTAATATGAGCCTTTAGATCATTAAGTGAATTTTATTCATCGTTGGATTTTCAATCCAAAGATATTTTGTTTGTTATTTCTGGTAAGATTTAGGGGAAATCTTTTCTTGTCTAAGATTTTTTCCATAAATTGGTGATTTTTAATCACCCTTGGATCTTTAATCCAATGGTCCCCATAATCCTTTTCCATTTGGAAAGATTTAGAAGCTTTTAGAATTTAATTCTATTGAACTGTAAGGCTTTCGAAGCCAGTCACGTGCTGACACGTGACCCTTGGTCACGTATGAACACGTGACCCCCAATTGAGTCCTTTTCTCAGCGTTTATTTATGCTTCAGTTTTAACCATCACATGTCAACACGTGACCATTGGTCACGTGTGATCACGTGATACCTCATTGAGGTATTTCCTTCAGCCATTTGTTTTTATTTCTGTTTTAACTATCATGTGTCAACACGTGACCCCCAATTGGGTCCTTCTTCAGCCGTTTGTTTTTATTTCTGTTTTAACTATCACGTGTCAACACGTGACCATTGATCACGTGTGAGCACGTGATACCTCATTGAGGTAATTCCTGATTTTTAATTAGGGAACAATGCATAGCATATTTGCTCATAACTTTTGATCCCGGATGAATTATGAAGCCCATAATATATCAAATCGAAGGGTTTTTCGAGATGCTTCCAATATCATTAGAATTTAGCTGTTTATCCTTCGGGAGTTTATCAAAATACAGGCCAGAAGATACTGGTTCACATTTTCTTAAGCGTATCGCTGCCATTTGATACCTTGGACTCTTTTGCGCAGAAATTTTTGGCGGGAACAGGTCCCTACCCATGACGCCAGGGATCCAAGCCCTCGCCAAGAGGCACTGAGCAGCTACCCTGCTCGGTCATCCCCGGCTGGTAGGTCTCTACCCACGACGCCAGGGATCCAAGCCTCGCCAAGAGGCACCGAGCATCTACCCTGTTCGGCCATCCTCAACAGGCCTCTCATGGCCCCTCTCACACTGAGGATCGAAGTCCTCACCTGAGGCCGCCGAGATCCTTCTCTCTCGGTGCATCCCCAGCGAGCATCCTCTCATGGCCCCTCTCACGTTAAGGATCGAAGCCCTCACCTGAGGCCACTGAGATCCTTCTCGCTCGGCGCATCCCCAGCGGGAATCCTCCTGCCTATCAGACACTGGGATCTCAAGCCCTCACCGCGAGGCCGCCGAGTTCCTTCCTGCTCGGCGCATCCCCAGCAGGCGTCCTGCTGCCCATCAGACGCTGAGGGCTCTGAAGCCCTCATCGCGAGGCCTCCGAGATCCTTCTCGCTCGGTGCATCCCCAGCGGGCATCCTCCTACCCATCAGACGCTGAGGATCTCAAGCCCTCACCGCGAGGCCGCCGAGTTCCTTCTGCTCGACGCATCCCCAGCGGGCGTCCTCCTGCCTATCAGATGCTGAGGATCTGAAGCCCTCTTCGTGAGGCCGCCGAGCCCCTTTCTGCTCGGCGCATCCCAGCGGGTATCTTCCTACCCAACAAGGACAAGGATCGAAGTCCTCCTTAGAGGCATCTGAGCGGCTACCCTGCTCGGCTATCCCTGGTCGGTAGCTTCCCTACTCGCAACGCCAGGGATCAAGGCCCTCGCCAAGATCAACCGAGCAGCTTCCCTGCTCGGTCATCCCCAGCAGGCATCCTCCTGCCCAACAGACGCTGCAGGTTTGTAGCCCTCATAACGAGGCCACTGAGCCCATCACATGCAGCGGACCCGAAGCCCCAACAAAAGACATCAGGTCTATCCAAGTCTGAGTAATCCTCCATCGACTTCGGGACCATGGAGATTCCCCCTTCTCAGCAGCGCTTGGCACACTCGGCAGGTGATCGAAGTCAACTCGATGACCGATTTCTCCACTTGTCGTCCCCGCACTGGACCGTGCCCCGTCAGACGCCATAGGTCTGCACACGTCGCGTCGGCCAACCGACGCTTGACACGTGGACCGTCGCTTCAGTGGCAGGATGCATGAACCGGCGCACCTTCCTTAAATGCAGAGATCTCGCCCTAATTCGCTGGCAGAAAAGACAGCTGACAGCTCGGGGACGCGTCCCGACGAAACCTTAGGAGGGAGCTTACCCCGGGTGGCCCGGCAGTCCACTCCTGACCCGACCCGCTAGCTGGTCAGGACAAGAGTGGGGGGCTAATGATGATGCCCAATATTGGTGAACCAGCGGATCAGGACACGTGGCAGATGACATGTCCCAAGACCCAGAAGAAAGGGCCCACAGAGGCCGACCAGGCCACCATTGTACCCGACCTGCAAGCACAAGCTAGCCCTCCTCAGGGCCCATGCAAATTGGCCTTCTCGGCCACTCAGCTTGCCCCGAGCTGCCACAGGACCAAGACTCCTCGGCCCTCTTGCTCGTCTCCGAGCTCCCTAGCCGAGGCCGTCTTCCTTGGTCCCTCCGACCGACCAACTCCACCACTCACAGGCGTAACCGCCGCTCCGCAAATCTCGCCACGCACAGATTCTCCGCCACCAACGTACCACGTTCCACGCCATCACGATCCCCATTAATGGGCGATCCGCTCTTTACACGGGCGTGACGTCGGGAGCGTAACTGCCGGCGAGATTCTCGCGCCTGCTGCTGCGTACCATTACCGCTATATACACCCCCATCACAGATGGGTCAAGTAAGACATTCTTTAGTCTTTTAAGCCGTTACTCTGCTCGAATCTCATCACTAACTTGATCGTCGGAGGGTCCTTGGTGGTACCAAACCACCCCGGGACTTCTTTGCAGGTACTCGGCACCTCACTCCACTTCTTCCTCCAAAACCTATTGAGATCCACACGCGACAGGAGATAATCAACAAAGTTCACCAGGAGATCAACGGAAGACAACATCTGACGGAGACCCGAAAAGGACCTCCATCAACAACTATACAACAACAACAACTGAGCCTTTTATCCCAAGCATATGGGGTAGGCTACATGAACCAACATGAGAATCACGCCGGGTCCAGCACATGAATCCTCCGCCTCCACTCACTCCTATCGAACAATATACTTTCATTGAGTCTTTTGGCAAGCATATCGTTTCGTATCACCTCCATCCATGTTTTCTTCGGTCTCCCTTTTGCCCTTTTGCCATTGCCCATATCAAGAGTATCTATTCGTCGAACCGGTGCTTCTATAGGTCTGCGTCGCACATGACCAAACCATCTTAGCCGGTTTTCCCGCATGTTCTCCTCCACAGGTGCTACACCAACTTTTGCACGAATATCATCATTTCGCACCTTATCTTTTCTAGTGTTACCGCACATCCAACGAAGCATGCGCATCTCCGCTACGTGCATCTTCTGTGTATGATGCTTTTTAAGAGCCCAGCATTCTGTACCATATAATAAGGCAGGCCGGATATCGCTCCGATAAAACTTCCCTTTCAATTTTAACGGAAAGTTACGATCACACAAAATCCCTGTTGCACTCCTCCATTTCAACCAACCAGATTGGATCCTTTGATTAATATCACTATCGATCTCCCCATTCTTTTGGATGATGGAATCTAGATATCTAAACCGGTCGCTCGGTGATATCTCTTGCCCTTCCAATGTTATACCAATATGGTTTTGACTTCTCTGGTTACTAAATTTGCAATGCATATATGCTGTCTTGGACTCCATCAACAACTATCATATTCGCTAAGTCACCGATATCAACTTGAGCAGCTCAAATATATATGAATATCAACTAACACTGTAACGACTCCGAAATCTCTGTACGGAATTCTTATGTTAATATACAAAAAAGATTTTGACATCCTATATATGAGTTATAAGTCATTTTTGCTAAATAAAAGGAAGAAGCCACTTGTAGCTCACTGGTAAAGCCCTTGCACTGCTGTAACGTAGCCTATGTGTTCGTTTCCCATCAGACACAATTATTTTTCTGATTTTTCTTTTTAACTTTTTGGAAGCCCAAAATATTGCACGTGCAATACACGGGTAAATGAAAAGTTCAGAAAAATCAAACATGTGGAAAATGAAGTAAATTATGAATAATCCACATGGCACGAATCTCGAGACCCATCACCCTAGATCGATCGGTAGAAGTTGCCTCTGGGCCGGCGGGGACGGTCAGATTATGGCAAATTTGCCCCGTGCTTTGCACACATACCTCTTCAACTCCCATCAACTCCTTTGCACTGTATGATTTCTTTGCAATCAAACAGAGACTCTTCATTTCACAATTTAACACCATTTTAATACTTTTTAATTCACAATTTTAATTCCCAAACCCTAATACTCCACTATAAATACCACCCCATGCCTTAACCTTTCACCATTCTGAAAATTTTAGCTAAAACTCTCCCAAAAGTTCCTAAGTGCAAGTGGAGTAAAGTGGAGTTAGCGAGCAAGTTGGTTCCGGTGAAAATCGAAGCCAATTCTGGAGCTCCCGCGACGCCCCGAAGTATCTCTCCTCTTCTTTAATCTCTTCTTGATATTTCCAAACGGTAAGTCCCTCCCAAACTCCCTTTCTCTTCATTGAATTTAATTTTTAATCAAAATCGGTAAAATTGGAGTTATTACCGATATCATCTTTTCTAAAACTTATAACACCATTTTCTTTTATTATCTGGTTAAACCAATTTTACCACTTCATTTATAATCTTAATACCAATGTTTAGAATCAAATTTAACCAAGAATCTCATGTAAAACAATCATAATTGAACTTTTATATTAAAATACCATGAACTTTGCTATCACATCTTTTCGACAAAATTGCTTAACAATACATTTAGGAAAACTTTACGGGGTAACGATCTACCCCACATGCACACTTGGTTTCATAGCACGATACCTATTTGTATGTATTTTTCGTTCGAAGAAAACTTTACAATAAAATACCACCTAATTTAAAACCGGGTTTCTTTTAAAATAGTATTTCATACTCTTTTGCAATTATTTATCTACAACCCTCTTTAGGGGACCCGCTAATGGATGGTATAAATTATCGCACATCCTTGGGTTAGTAGAGCGCGATGCAGATCTTCTCACAGAGCATTCGATCTCGAAAAGGTTTAAATACGTTTTTAAGAAATACGAATTTTTTCTAAATAAAATAAAATTAATTTTAGAAAAATTATATAAAATTATAAATCCATATTTTCAAAATATAATAAACTTATATTTTTCTAAAAATGAAAAATTAACAAATGACAATAAAATACCATCAAGATACCAAAAAGGACAAGTTTTCAATAAAATACCATGAACTTTCCAAGCTATGTAATTATCACTAAAATACCCAATACTTAAAATCCATGATCATGAAAACCCTAAGTAATACTAATCACCCTCGAGATTTACTTTTTAACTATATTAAAATATTTTTCATAAAACCCCATCGAGTTATATAAAAACAATATTTTAAGAATTTTAGTAAATATAGGTTTAAGCGGGATCAATTCTCTTGAACCCTAGAGAGCCGGAGAAAGTGAGTGCTTTCCTATTTAAGGTAGACAACTCAATTGTGTTATCAATGACAATTATTTTGGAAAAAAACACAAATCTTGCTGTCCATATGCAGCGGTTGCCGATGACTCCCGAATCTAAAATTTCAAGAGTTAAATCAGTACAAGTGTCTGACTCAGTCTGAGTCCAAACTCAAACCTGAATCCAAGATTAAACACGAATACCTAATCATGAACTTGAACACTCGAAATTAATATCAAACTCAAACATGTATACTTGACTTGACCAAACCCTGACCGCAATTTGACATGAACTTAACATGAATACCAGAACACAAAGGCTACTTTTGAAACTGACTTAACTCGAACCATGAATACAACTTGACATGAATACATGAACACTTGACATGAATACTTGATATTGACATGAACTCGATCTTGCAACTTGATATATTCATGGATTTGAGCAAGGCTTGTAATGTTAACCGTAACCTAAAATATACGGGGTGTTGGGGTAGTTCATGTGTGAATCCAACAAAATCTCAGGAGTCTCCCCAGATCATGAATCTATGTCTACTAACACAAGTAAGCTATCATGAGGGTCCGTGTTTCTTTACTTCTGGATTGTAGCCTGTTGAGTTTGGAATACTTCAACACTAGGCTGAAGTCCCTTTACTAACACTTGATTCGGGCCCGTGGTTCCTTACTCCTGGATTACAGCCTTTTGGGTTCGAGAACACCCTTGAAATTGGTTGACATTCACTCTTGAACTTACGTTACATTAGTTGATCCATGTAAAGACCTTTTAGGATACTTACTTCATCCTCACTATAACTACACCACATGGCCATGCTATACTATGCTCATGTTATTTTGCCATGATAAATATATAGAACTGCATGTTAAATAGAATTGCCATGATTACATTGAATGACATGTTTAAACAACATATTTCCTTGTCCATTACTTCATGATATATATTTTCTTTATCATTATACTTCACATCTAAATTCTTGGGGACTTACCGAGCGAAAGTTCGCTGACGGAAATTCCATCCATTTTTGTTTCTTGGAATGTTCGTCAGATACTGTGGAGACTGAGGAGGTGGACACCACCGAGGAGGAGCACGACTAAATCACGACATAGGACTAGACTAACCATCTTTTCAGTTTTTCTTTTCATTTGAACTCATGTATTGTAATTGTATCAAGTGGAATATAAATAAAGTTGTTGAAATTTAAATCTCATGTCATTTCTTATCATTTTATATTGCTTATTTTACACTTAGCGTATTTATTCCGAGAAATGACCTTCTCGAAATAAATACGTCGTGGGCTTGTCACGTCACCATTTTCATCTATTGGGAAGCGGGGCGTGATAGGTTTTGTTGGTGGCCCATACAGATCAGTTCTGCATGAAGTCTTAAGGAATATATCATAAGAAATATGAAATTCAACAACTTTACATTCCTTACAATTCCATTTCCGTTGAATCTATCCTAATCTTTTTTCTCTATTTAAGGTGACAGATTCTCCCAACAACCCTAGCACCAACGTCAACAGAAATACACCACAACCTACCCTTACCGTTCTACTACCTCCAGCTATCGTTGCCACTCCACTCACAGAACATATGATACTTTTGGAGGCTATCCAAAGCCTACTTGAGGGTCAGCAGGCTCAAAGTACGATTTTGCAGGAGCAGACTACTATCTTTCAACAGAGTTTCATCCGCTCTGAAGCAGAAATACTGCGAGTGAAACAATTTCGAGTATTACAGTCGGAGAATTTCTCAGGGAAAGAGAAACCGCTTGAAGCCGAGGAATTGGCTCAGAGCATAAAAGACGACCTAGCTGCAGCCTAAGTTCCAGAAGTGGCTTGCTTCAGAATAGCAAAACTCCAGCTTACTGACAATGCCAGAGTCTGGTGGAAGGCCGAGGAGAGCCGCCTTGAGCATCCGATCGAGTGAAAGACTTCCCGTGATCTCTTTGACGCTAAGTATTTTCCGGAAACCGTGCACTTCGAGATGAAACATGAGTTCATTCACCTGCAATAAGGATCCATGTGGGATAAGTCGGTGGATGAGTATGATGCATAATTCACCATACTCGGCAGATTCGCCACCCATCTAATTTCTACTACATAAATCAGAGCCAGACGCTTCCAGCAAGGATTAAACCCAGAGATCCAGGCTGCCCTAGTAACGGAAGAATACCTAACACATGAAGCAGTTTTGAAGTCAGGCCGTCCCTATGAAGCTGTCATTAAGAAGAAGGGAAGACCACAATCGGTCGGTATGAAATGTCCCGCCAACCAGATTACTAGAGGAGTCTCTTCTAGGACAATTCACCCAGCGCCAGCTACGAGCCCAGGAGGATCATTTTCCGAGACTGAACCGAACTTCTGTATCTATTGTAAAAGGACCGGACACCAAGTTAAGGATTGTCGTCGAGCGAATGGTTTTTGTCTGATATATGGATCACCCTCACACACTATACGAACTTGCCCACACAATCGAACTGGCCCAGCTTCCGCAACTAGACCAGCTATTCAAGCTCCACCTACTTGGTTAGCCCTTCCTGCACTACCTCCACCCGGACCACCTTTACCTCGTCAGCCATCGATGTACCAGCATGCACAGAGAAATGTGCAGAGACGCCAGGTTTTCAGTTTGGCGGCCGTAGAGGCCGAAACTATAGGTCAAGATAACACTGGTAAATCTCCTTCCATCTTTTTCAGCCTTTTCAAATTTTTGCATTCTTTCGTGCATTCATCTACCTAAATATTTTCATACATTTTCGGTACGATATTAGTAGTTCTTTCACTACTGTTTTAATTAAAATCTGTTATAACATCCTGGTATAAATTTCGAGAACGAAATTTTTATAAGGAGGGTAGAATGTAACGACTCCGAAATCTCTGTATGGAAATTTTCTTTTAATATACAGAAAAGAGTTTGACAGCCTGTATATGAGTTATAAGTCACTTTTGCTAAATAAAAGCAAGAAGCCACTTGTAACTCATTGGTAAAGCTCTTGCACTGCTGTAACGTAGCCCCTGTGTTCGATTCCCATCAGACATAATTATTTTTCTGATTTTTCTTTTTAAATTTTTGGAAGCCCAAAAGATTGCACGTGCAATACACGGGGAAATGAAAAGTTCAGAAAAATCAAATATGTGGAAAATTGAGTAAACTCTGAATAATCCACGTTGCACGAATCTCGAGACCCATCAGCCTAGATCTACCAGCGTAAGTTGCCTCTGGGCCGGCGAGGACGGTCAGATTGTGGCCAATTTGCCCCGTGGTTTGCACATATACCTTTTCAACCCCCCTCAACTCCTCTGCACTATTTGATTTCCCTGCAATTAAACAGAGACTCTTTATATCACAATTTAACACCATTATAATGCTTTTTAATCCACAATTTTAATTCCCAAACCCTAATTTTCCACTATAAATACCACCGCATGCCCTACCTCTTCACCATTCTGAAAATTCTAGCCAAAACTCTCTCAAAAGTTTCTAGGTGTAAGTGGAGTAAAGTGGAGTTAGCGAGCAAGTTGGTTCCGGCGAAGATCCAATTGCGAAGCTCTCGCGACGCCCCGAAGCCTCCCTCCTCTTTTTAATCTCTTCTTGACATTTCCAAACGGTAAGTCCTTCCCAAACTCCTTTTCTCTTCATTGAATTTCATTTTTAATCAAAATCGGTAAAAGTTGAGTTATTACCGATATCATATTTTTCTAAAATCTATGACTCCATTTTCTTTTATCATTTGGTCAAACCAATTTTACCACTTCACTTGTAATCTTAATACCAATATTTAGAATCAAGTTTAACCAAGAATCTCATGTAAAAAATCATAATTGAACTTTTACCTTAAAATATCTTGAACTTTGCTATCACATAATTTCGACAAATTCGCTTAACAATATCTTTAGAAAACTTCACGGGGTAACGGCCTACCCTATATGCACACTTAGTTTCATAGCAAGATGCCTATTTGTATAAATTTTTAGTTCAAAGAAAACTTTATAATAAAATACCACCTAATTTAAAACCGGGTTTCTTTTAAAACAGTATTTCATACTCCTTTGCAATTATACATCTACAACTCTCTTTACGGGACCCACTAATGGATGGTGCAGATTATCGCACATCCTTGGGCTAATAGAGTGAGATACAGACCTACTCACGGAGCATTCAATCTCGAAAGGATTTAAATACGTTTTTAAGAAATATGAATTTTTTCTAAATAAAATAAAATTAATTTTTAGAAAAATTATATAAAATTATAAATCCATATTTTCAAAATATAATAAACCTATATTTTTCTAAAAATGAAAAATTAACAAATGACACTAAAATACCATCAAGATACCAAAAAGAACAAGTTTTTCAATAAAATATAATGAACTTTTCAAGCTAAGTAATTATCACTAAAATACCCAATACTTAAAATCCATGCTCATGAAAACGCTAAGTAATACTAATCACTCTCGAGGTTTACTTTTTAACTATATTAAAATATTTTTCCTAAAACCCCCTCGAGTTATATAAAAACAATATTTTAAAGACTTTAGTAAATATAGGTTTAAGTAGGATCAATTCTCTTGAGCCACAGGGAGCCGGAGAAAGTGAGTGCTTGTCTATTTAAGGTATACAACTTAACGGTGTTATAAATGGCAAGTGTCCTGGAAAAAGACACAAATCCTGCCGTCCATGTGTAGCAGTTGCCGATGACTCCCGAACCTAAGACTTCAAGAGTTAAATCAGCACAAGTGTCTGACTTAGTTTCAGTCCAAACTCAAATCTGAATCCAAGATCAAACACGAATACCTAATCATGAACTTGAACACTCAAAATAAATATCAAACTCAAACACGTATACTTGATTTGACTTGACCAAACCTTGGTCATAATTTGACATGAACTTAACATGAATACCAAAACACAAAGGCTGCTTTTGAAACCGACTTGACTCGAACCATGAACACAACTTGACATGAATACATGAACACTTAACATGAATACTTGATATTGACATGACTCGATCTTGCAACTTGATGTATTCATGGATTTGAGCAAGTCTTGTAATGTTAACCGTAACCTAAAATATACGGGGTGTTGGGGTAGTTCATGTGTGAATCCAACGAAATCTCAGGAGTCCCCCTAGATCATGAATCTATGTCTACTAACACAAGAAAGTTATCATAAGGACCCTGTTTCTTTACTCCTGAATTATAGCCTGTTGAGTTTGGAATATTTCAACACTAGCTTGCAGTCTCGTTACTAATACTTGATTCAGGCCCGTGGTTCTTTACCCCTGTATTACAGCCTGTTGGGTTCGAAAACACTCTTGAGATTGGTTGAAATTCACTATTGAACTTACGTTACATTAGTTGACCCATGTAAAGACCTTTTAGGACAACTACTTCATGCTCGCTATAATTACACCATATGGTCATGCTATACTATGCTCATGTTATTTTGCCATGATAAATATATAGAACTGCATGTTAAATAGAATTGCCATGATTACATTGAATATCATGTTTACATTACTTCATGATATACATTTTCTTTATCATTATACTTCACACTTAAATTCTTGGAGACTTACAGAGCGAAAGTTCGTTGACGGGCATTCCACCCTTTTTTGTTTCTTGGAATGTTCGTCAGATACTGTGGAGACCGAGGAGGTGGACACCACCGAGAAGGAGCACGACCAAATCACGACACAGGACTAGACTAACTATCTTTTCAGTTTATGTATACCACCTGTTTAGGCATTTCTCTTCTTGTATTGTTTTTCCTTTCAGTTGAACTCATGTATTGTAATTGCATCAAGTGGAATGTAAATAAAGTTGTTGAAGTTTAAATCTCATGTCATTTCTTGTCATTTTATATTGCTTATTTTACTTTTAGCGTATTTATTTCAAGAAATGACCTTCTCAAAATAAATATATCGCAGGCTTGTCACGTCACCGTTTCCGTCTATTAGGAAGCGGGGCATGACAAACACAAATGAATAGCTGTATAGATTCATAAATCAAGTACAACATGCTAAGAAATAAACTAAGTTAAATACAGGAGAATGAAATATGGTAACAATAAGATGTATTTAATAAACATGGAAAATATAAGAATATCATAATACAAGGGTACAAATGGATATCAGATGATCTGTCTTCGAGTCACTCTGAATGTAATCCCAATCTATAATGCAGAACGTCTGCCTTTTGATCTCCGTTTTCTAGACATGCAAGCCCAGGATCTTCAGAAAGCGACCTAGCAAGTGGTAAAATGAAGGAAAACATTTACATGTGTGTCTGATAGGGATATATTATAAAATAATAATGTATATGGATGTGGATTTAAAATGTAATATATGAAATATTACATTATAAGTCAAGATTTGAGAATATCAGAATAATGTCAAGTAATAATCAAGTTACCATAGGTAGGTAAAATGGATGTCAGGATAAAACGGAATATGGCTAAGGGAGTATTGTACAAATGGGTACTCATAGCTTGGGATATCTCATAACTAGCTGGCATGCCCATGGCTAGTATAACCAGTATCCAGTAATCAGTATCTAGTAAAACAATATCCAGTGATCAGAAAATCAGTATCCAGTAATAACGATAAATACGATAACAAATCATGTAGTATGGATATTATCCAAGAGTACGAGTATTCTTAGTTTTCCATTCACCAATAAACCACTAGTTAAGTCATCAGAATGGTCATATCGGTAACAAATATCAATGTATAATAATAATCCGATATCAAGTCAATAACAAGTAATATAAAATCAAATTGGCCAAGTATTATATGTATCAAGTAATTAACAAGTAACATGAAAGCACACTTTCCAAGTATCATTCAGTATCCAGTGACAGTATGAGTGTTGCATGATTCACTAAAAACAAATGTCAATTAATAATATGGATTTTGAGTATCAATATAATGTGAACATGAACGGACTCGCATATACCCCGGTACTGTCCCATACCAGCACCTGAATATAAGTAGCCGCTCATGTTAAAGTTTAAATAGTTTATTGATTAGTTTGTGAAAGTCTTGTTTTATTAAGTTTGTGAAAGTATTGGTATCTAGTTTGTCAGAGAACATGAACAGACTCGCATATACCCCGATACCATCCCATACCAGCACCTGAGTATATGTAGTTGTTCAAGTAAGTTTAAATAGCTTGTTATTTAGTTTGTGAATGTCTTTGATATTTAATTTATTATTCTTTTATTTAGTTTGTGAATATGAACTGCCTCGTATATACCCCAGTACCTTCCCATACCGGCACCTGAGTATATATAGTAGCCCACGTCAAGTTTTTAAACAGTTTATTATTTAGTTTGCGAAAGCCCTTGATAGCTAGTGAATAACAATAGAAAACAACCTGTGCATATCTGGGACCATGGCCTCATTACTTCTAGAGCTGATCTCAGGATGCACCGATAGGCGCTAACAGTGAACATTGTATTACAGCTCGGAAAACTTTAAAAACATTTCCATGGAATAGAAAACAATAACATTATGGTAGCGAGCTACCCGGAATACCATGATTGGTCCTAACGAGCTGTAATAATAACAATGAAATTATGGTAGTTCAGCTACTCCCCGGACCCTTATGGTTAGGTCCTAACATTTGGTACCATAAATAAACTTTCCAAAGTCATTAACCGAATCTACTAAGTCCTTTCCCCATTCCCGTTGTATCAGTTTATTCATGGAATTTAAATAGTTAAAACATGATTTCATATCAATATCAATATATGGAATTCTATCAGGAATTGTATCAATATTGATGTGTCTTGTCATACAACGGGTAAATGTATCAAACATTCCATGAGTTTTCGTGTATATGGATTTCCATGAATTGTACCAGTAATTATATAAACGTTCCAGTAAACTTGTCATATCATTGGAACATGCAAATATATAAATCATATCACGAATAGATGTGTGTATAAATACCAGGAATTGTATTATTACTCAGGTAACTGTATCAAGTCATGTAACGGGTAATCGTATAGATCATGTTATGGAACATGCGAATATATAAACGATTATAACAAGTAAACGATGGTAACTGTGTCATGTCATATATCATTGTTCAGGTAGCTGTGTCATGTCATGAAATTAATAAATATAGTAGACTTATCATGTAAATTTGTCACGTCATAAAACAATAAATATAATAACATTTCATGGAAATATGTGTATGTGGATTCCAGGAATAGTATTAATATTCAGGTAACTGTGTCATGTCGTGAAATAGTTAAATATCATGAAATTCATGTTATTGAATATGTTACACATTTAAAATAAAGATTAAAAACCACTTTTAGATCAAAAACAACTTCCAGATTTTATATTATGGGTTCTGGAAATTTTAGAAGTATAAAATTGGAACAATTAACACTAGAACAACCCTGCATCAAAACCCCAAACCCTAACTCCAAGTCCAGGCCGACCTGGGGCGGCCATACTGGGGCAGAATCTCCTCGTTTTGCATGTACACCTTTATAATTATCTAATTAACTTTAAATGATACCTCAAATATTTTTCAGAGATCATAATTAATTTCAACAGTGACTTGAATACTACATTTCATGAAACCATAATTTTTCATGATCAAAATACTTTAAAAATATGTTGTGATGATTATATAAGATGGATTACACAATCAATTACATAAACTAATCAAGTTATCAATTACAAATTAAGAATTCAAGTAAACAAATATGAATTAAATAAGATGAGATAACAATTATTAAAAATTAAATAACATTTCTAGTTCAAGTAGTCAATTGATTAAACATGCTAAATAAAACAAATCAAGAAATGAAAGACTTGCCTTTATCTACAAATTATCTTCGCTTCTCCTCACTTTTTTTTCTTGAAAACTTATAAAGCTTGGTTTAAAAATAATTTTAGAGAGAAAGAAGAAAAAGAGGAAAAGAAAGATTAAGAGAGAAATTGAGAGAGAGAAAAATGTAGAGAGAGGGTTAGAGAAATCTAGAGAGAGTGGGGGTTCAAAGAGAGTGGAAAATTCAAGAGAGAGAGAGAGAGAGAGAGAGTGATATATTTAATTAAGAAGAAACTTAAGGATTAAGAAAAAAGAAAGAAGAATTTAGAAGAGTAAAGAAAATGAAAGAAAAAATCTAGAATATGTAATTTTTATATTTTACAACCTCTAAATTGAATAATTACTCAAAAATCCTAAATTTACTTAAATATATATTTTTTTCTCAACCGTGAAAAATAAATTTACATTTAGAATTCAAGTATTTTATTTATCAGAAATACAGTTAATTTTAAATTATCAGAAATTCTATAAATATTTTCAAACACAAATACGAGTATTTTTAATTTTAAAAAAATTCATATTTTAAAAATACAATTACGATTATTTTAATTTTTCAAGGAAATTCATGTTTTCAAATACAATACGAGTATTAAATTTTTTATAAATACTTAGAAATACCAATTCATGTATATCAGGATTTAGGGTTACATTTCTACCCATCTATCAAATAAATTTCGTTCTCGAAATTTACTCTAGAAGGGTGTTGATCAGAATAATATAGTCATGTATTATTGTCGTGTTCCATCAGTCGGTACTTTCGTCGATAAAAAGATGTGCAGCTGGCGTAGATCATAATAAGACAAAGGAAAATAGGATTCAATAATTAAGGATAAGGATATGCGATAGAATAAACCTAAATTAATATAAAAGAAATAAAATGTAGGACTCAAATCATTCAAGTAGAGTACTACATTGTAACTATACTGCAGTTCATACTTACAATCACATAACTCCATTTTAGTCACTCAAATCCTACTATCAGAGTCAATTGAGTAAAATTTAAGAAAACAATAAGGAATCAAGAGAAATAAAGTCAAACGGAGGTGAAGAGTTCCCACTTCATCTTCTTAACGTCGAGACACGATTATCAGGGAAGGTAAGAAAAGATTCAAAGAGTCGAAATCATGAAGCAGCTATTACAGTCTATCTTCCTTAAGAAATACGTTGCAACAAAGCATGGAAAAAACTAAAGATGATATTATTTTCAAGCTCCATCTATCGATACTCTAACTAGCTGAGCTAGTAGGCCTTCGAAATACCAGCAGAAGAGGTGAAATAGAATTTAAGCATTCAGAAGTCAAGAGATTATTTAAATTACGAGGACCAAATACAAAGTTGGAAAGAAAGTTTCAGCACGAAAATTGAAACAATGAATCAAGGAAAATATGAATCAAATGATAATTGGTAGGTTTAAGTCCACAACGCTTCCTCTGCAAACTCTGATAACAAAGTTCGGCAAATTAGAGAAAAATACGTTTCTTAGATCAAGGAGTTAGCAAAATGGATTCGCATTTGGAATCAAGGGAAGGTATAGTATAGGATAAACGATTAAGCATGTGGTATTATACAGCAACAACAACTGAGCCTTTTATCCCAAGCATATGGGGTAGGCTACATGAACCAACATGAGAATCACGCCGGGTCCAGCACATGAATCCTCCGCCTCCACTCACTCCTATCAAACAATATACTTTCATCGAGGCCTTTGGCAACCATATCGTTTTGTATCATCTCCATCCATATTTTCTTCGGTCTCCCTTTTGCCCTTTTGCCATTGCCCATATCGAGAGTATCTATTCGTCGAACCGGTGCTTTCATAGGTCTGCGTCGCACATGACCAAACCATCTTAGCCGGTTTTCCCGCATATTCTCCTCCACAGGTGCTACACCAACTTTTGCACGAATATCCTCATTTCGCACCTTATCTTTTCTAGTGTTACCGCACATCCAACGAAGCATGCACATCTCCGATACGTCCATCTTTTGTGTATGATACTTCTTAGGAGCCCAACATTCTGTACCATATAATAAGGCATGCCGAATAGCGCTCCGATAAAACTTCCCTTTCAATTTTAACGGAAAGTTACAATCGCACAAAATTCATGTTGCACTCATCCATTTCAACCAACCAGCTTGGATCCTTTGATTAACATCACTATCGATCTCCCAATCCTTTTGGATGATAGAACCTAGATATCTAAACTGATTACTCGGTGATATCTCTTGCCCTTCCAATGTTATACCAATATGGTATTTACTTCTCTGTTTACTAAATTTGCAATGCATATATGCTGTCTTGGACATGCTCAATCTGAACCCCCGAGATTCCAATGTTTGCCTCCATAATTCTAATTTGGCATTAACCCCTGCTTTCGTCTCATTTACTAGAACAATATGATCAGCGAATAGCATAAACCAAGATACCTCATCTTGGATAGTTCTAGTAAGCTCATCCATCACGATGGTAAACAGGAATGGACATAATGCAGATCCTTGATGTAAACCAATTGTTATCGAAAAATCACTCGTTAGGCCGCTGCAAGTTCTAACATTTGCTACTACTCTATCGTACATATCCTTGATTATGTCAATATACTTGACGGGGACCCCCTTCTTCATCATTGTCCCCTATAATACATCTCTAGGTACCTTATCGTACGCTTTCTCTAAATCAATAAATATCATATGCAAATCTTTTCTCCTCTCTCGAAAACGCTCGACAAGTTGACGAAGCAAATGAATAGCCTCTGTCATCAATCGTCCAGTCATGAACCTAAACTGGTTCTCTGTTATCTTAATATCCTTCCTTAGTCTATGTTCAATCACTCTCTCCCAAAGTTTGATGGCGTGATACATAAGTTTTATTCCACGGTAGTTTGAGCAACTTTTAATGTCACCCTTGTTTTTGTAGATAGGTACAAGGATACTTTTCCTTCATTCATTTGGTATCTTTTTTTTCTGCCAAATCTTATTAAACAGATCTGTCATCTATTTAACGCCTATTTCTCCTAAGTGTCTCCAAATCTTGATAGGAAACCCGTCAGGACCAACCGCTTTTCTTAAACTCATTCTGTTCAAAACTTCTTTAACCTCAGGTAGTCTTATTTTACGCATGAAATCATGATTTATATCTTGAAATTGAATGACAAGTCCATCCAAATTATTAGTAAAGCTCTAATTGAACAATTTGTCAAAATAATCTCTCCACCTTTCCTTGATATCCTCATCTCGAACTAAAACCTTCTGATCTTCATTTTTGACACACTTCACCGCACATAAGTCTTTGGTCTTCCTTTCCCATATCCGAGCAATCCGGTATATATCATTTTCAGCCTCTTTAGTATCTAATTTCTCATACACCTCCTTATAAACCTTAGATTTAGCTTCCCAAACAGCTTTCTTAACTTTCTTTTTAGCCATTTTATACTTCTCAAATCTTTACATATCACTACTTTTTTTCAAATATTTATAAGAATCCCTTTTAATTTTATGCAAAGCTGTCATGCCTCCTTCCCCTCAATCAGATATTATCTATGGTATTATCTATACATCAATCAGGTATTGGTTTCCGCAACCTATACCCTACTAGGTCAAACATAGGGCTCTGATACCAAAGCTGTCACGCCTCCTTCCCCTCAATACAGAAAATAGTGGACCCACAATAACATATGGGGTAGAGTACACGACTGGCGAAAAATACATATATTCAGAACGAGGATTTACTCCCGTCATATACGCTAAGCCACCGATATTAACTTGAGCAACTCAAAAATATATAAATATCAACTTGAAAGTCGACCTTAGCACCACCATGAGGTTCTAGAGGTATCAGGCATGCCAAATTTTAATTTTATTCGGTGCTAAGTTAGACTAACAAGATCTTTACTAGAATATTAGGATTTTCCTATGATGATGTGATGAACTAAAGAGAAGAAAAGAGCATATAACCTTTGTAGTTTGAGTCCTTCTCTTCAATAGCTCTGAATTGTGGTCCACGCGACTCTATTAGGCTCCTCTTCAAGATGAAAGAACCTCCTTCATGATCTTCGCGCCAAAGACGATCCACCCGAAGTCCACAAGCTCAAGCTAACCCTTCACTAATCTTATTAGTGAAGGCAACACTCTATATCAAATTGCTAATCTAATATGTGATGGTGAAGTAGGGGTTTAATTTGCTTACTAAGGTTTTCACAAGTTCAATGATTCATATCACATGTGAGGGTTTGAACTTGGAAGTGAGGTGAAGAAAATTGTAGAGAGCAAGAAGAAGCAAGAGCTCAAGAAATGGCTAAGGAATGAAGAACGAAAATGATGAGAGTAAACTCTAAATGGCTGTCTCTTTCCTCACTTATTCAAGTATGGAATAAAATTGCAATTCTAAATTTCAACCATGCTTGAGTATTGGTCAAGACTAATATACAAATAATAAAACCCATGCCTTGCCCATTCCACAAATATCTTCACAATTTACACCTCATTTTTCTATTTTCTCAAAATAGAAAAACATGCCATACTTCATATAATAATATATATATATTTATATATATCAAATATACATTAATATATATATATATATATATATATATATATATATATATATATATAAAGCAATTAGTGAGCTAATGATATTAGTTAAGATATAATTATATCACATATAATATATATCACATTATTAAATCAACACTTGATCTAATAATCCGGTTATATCACATATAACCGACTAATATCATTAATCTGAATATCACATTATCAAACCAACACTTGATTCGATAATCCAGTTATATCACATATAACCTGACCGACATCAGATAACTGCCAGATTCTAATACGGTATCACATACTCATATTTAATTAGACCCACGCACATATCAACATATGTGCCCTACTTCGTTTCGCTCGAACCAGGAAACTTCTGTGTGGGACTCTAAAGACTCGTCAATACGCCAGCAGTAGGTGATGATCACATCAATCACCTACAAGCCGTCAGCGGTATTAGTTGGACGTAACGGCTACCCGGGTATTGAGCGATATGAAGATCAACAAGCAAGCTCGTCCATACTCTCCATGAAGCCTATCAGTAATCCTACCGTACAGTCCGGTCTTTTCGTTTGATATGTCGCATATCATGTCTAGGGGTGGTAAACGTCAGACCCCAGTATGATAAGTCATTCCGATGTCTGGCGTATAACGGTTTGAGAAACTACTGATAACTCTTATCAGTAAATCTCAGCAACAGCCCTGGCCAGGAACTTTCAGTTATAGCCAATCGAGTATAGCACAACATCAACACCCAATATCGGGAGAGACGAAGCCCCTCCTATCGCTCATTGCCTCCATGTGACTCGGGACTGTACCCAAAATCCACCTATTTGCAGGACTCCTTTGAGCCGTGGTAGGGAGGAAATAAAAGCACAGTGGGAGATACATAAGACTCTATGATGATCTCGGGTCTACAGAATAACCTGTACCAGTGTCACCAGAGGACTGCTATCTAGCGATAGGTATACTACCACATATGAGTCCTCGGTGAGTCCTGTTCGGTGTACCCATTCTCCAATGAGCACCTGTGCACAATCTTTGATGTCACACACCAATGGTTGTTGGATCAACCATCGCCTTCTAAGGGACAAGAAATGTACACACTAGTCTACATTGGAATATCGATGCCCTGGTCTCGATATTCCCACGACTAGGAACTGATTAAAGGATGTACTTATGGACCACCCTGGCCCTACTAGTATGATCTCATCATAATCCTGCCAGTCAAGTACATATCCTAAGGGCTTTATCAACATGTGAGAGCAAGACAGGAAAGATTACCAGTCAACATGTTAAGATAAAGAGTATCCAGATAGCATACTATCATGTCGAGCAAGAAATTCCTCTATATATATGTCCAACCATCCACTATAATATACATCACATGTACAATAATGGCCTCTAGGGCATACATATTCCTAACAATCTCCCACTTGCACTAAGGCCATTTGTTATAGTATCTCATACCCAACATCCCAAAATGTCTCTCAAACTGTATCTCGGGGAGGGCCTTCATGAGTGGATCCGCTACATTGTCCTTCGTGTTAACTCTCCTGATTTCAATCTCCCGACGATCTACTATCTCTCTGATCAGGTGATACCGCCTCAGAATATGTCTAGATCTCTGATGGGACCTGGGTTCCTTGGCCAAATCCACAGCTCCATTATTATCACAATACACATGTATTGGATGCTCAATGGATAGAACCACACCAAGCTCAGCAATGAACTTCTTCATCCAGACAGCTTCTTTGGCTGCATCGTTGGCAGCAATGTATTCAACCTCCATCGTCGAGTCTGCTATGGTGTCTTGCTTGGAACTCTTCCAACATATCGCCCCTCCATTGAGGGTAAAAACAAAACGCGAGACCGACTTACTGTTGTCCTTATTACTCTGGAAGCTCGAATAGGTAAAGGACTCTACCTGGAGTTCACCGTTATCATACACCAAGAACATTTCTTTAGTCCTTCTCAAGTACTTAAGAATGTTCTTCACAGCTTTCCAGTGGTTTTCTCCAGGATCTGATTGTTACCTGCTCACTACACCTAGTGAGTAAGCTACATCCGGTCTGGTACATAACATTGCATACAAGATAGAGCTTACTGCCGAAGCATAGGGTATCCCTTGCTTGCGAGCCCTCTCCAAATCAATCTTGGGAGACATTTCTTTGGAGAGAGCGATTTTTGAACAAGCGGGTACATTACTTCTCTTTGAATCTTCCATACTAAACCTCTTTAGTATGGTGTCTTGTACCTAGATTGGGATAATCCCAATATCCGTTTAGATCTATCTCTATAGATCTTTATCCCTAGGATGTAGGAAGCATCACCAAGATCTTTCATGGAGAACTTGAGTAATAAGAAGAGCTTGACCGAGTGTAGCATAGCAACATCGTTTCCTATCAAGAGTATGTCATCCACGTACAATATAAGGAAGATCACGTTACTCTCAACTGCCTTGTTATATATACAAGGTTCATCTATATTTTTGATGAAGTCAAACTCTTTGATAGTTTCATCAAAACATATGTTCCAACTCCGCGACGCCTGCTTTAATCCGTAGATGGATTTAAGCAGCTTGCACACCTTTCCGCTACTCCCACTGTCTACGAAGCTCTCTGGCTGTGTCATGTACACGCTCTCTTCTAAATCACCATTTAGAAAAGCGGTCTTGACATCCATCTGTCAGATTTCGTAGTCATGGTATGCAGCAATGGTAAGTAGGATCCTGATGGACTTAAGCATAGCGACAGGAGAAAATGTTTCATCATAGTCGACACCAGGTCGTTGACGAAAACCTTTTGCTACAAGTCTAGCTTTGAATGTCTCAACTTTTCTATCTACACCAATCTTCTTTTTGAAGATCCACTTGCTCCCAATGGGGTTTACCCCTTCAGGAGCAACATCCAAAGTCCATACTTTGTTGGTGTACATAGATTCCATCTCGGATCGCATAGCATCCAGCCATTTCACAGAGTCCCCACTCATGACGGCCTGCTCGAAACTAGTAGGGTCATCATCTTCCATGATGCAATCCTCACTCCCACCGTCTATGAGAAAACCGTAGTATCTCTTAGGTGGGTGAGGAACCCTACTAGATCTGCGGAGTTGCTGGGGTTAGTTAGGTACTATTGGATCCTCCGGTTTCACCAAATTGTCAGCTGTAGTCTATGTTCCTGGAACTTCTTCCCGTTCTACCTCATTGCCACTAATTTCTTTAACCAGAAATCCCTTTTCTAAAAAGGTAGCATGTCAAGAAACAAACACCTTTTGTTCCTCTGAGTGGTAGAAGATATACCCTCACGAATGTTTAGGATATCCTATAAATTTGCACAGAACTGATCTTGTCTCGAGCTTGTCCAGATTTTTTGTCTTCACATAGGCCGGACAACCCCATATTTGAATAAAATTAAGATATTGCCTCTTTCCATTCCATATCTCATATAGAGTGGTAGGCACTGATTTGGTTGGAACTCTATTCAATAGGTATGTAGCTGTCTCAAGCTTATAACCCCAAAAAGAAATAGGCAACTCAGCAGTACTCATCATAGAGCGCGCGATATCTAATATGGTGCGATTCCTCCGCTCCGATACACCGTTGTGCTGTGGTGTATACGGAGGAGTAAGCTGAGAGAGAATCCTAATTTCTTTTAGATAGTCTCGGAATTCCCCGCTCAAGTATTCTCCTCCCCGATCAGATCGTAGGATTTTAATACTTTTTCCCGTCTGGTTTTCAACTTCGCACTTATATTCCTTGAATTTCTCAAAATCTTCAAACTTGCGTTTCAACAAGAACACATGTCCGAATCTTGAGAGATCATCGGTGAATGTAATAAAGTACAAAAAACCATTCCTGATATGTATAGACATAGGACCGCATACATCACTATGTATCAGTCCCAAGAGTTCAATAGCTCTTTCTTCGTGTCCAGTAAACAGAGTTTTGGTCATCTTGCCTTTGAGACATGACTGGCAAGTTTCATAAGATGAAAATTCGAACGAATTCAAATATCCATCTTTATGCAACTTAGCCAGTCTTGTCGCATTGATATGACCTAGTCTACGGTGCCACAAGAAAGCTTCGTTCATTTCTGAACTTTTTCTCTTGTTTGTGTTCTGTACGTTAAGAACTGTACTTTGATTAAGAACGTATATACCGTTACATAACGTACCAGATCCAATCAACACTTGATTCTGGAAAATGTTCATAATATTATCCTCTAATGTGAGATTATATCCTTCTTTAGTTAGCAAAGAAACCAATATAATGTTGTACATCATCTTTGGTACGTAGTAACAGTCGTTTAGAATCAATGTATTACCAGTTGGTAATACAAGGTGATAATCGCCAACCGCCTTAGCTGCAACAATTGCACCATTCCATACTGTTAGGGATTTATCACCCTTTCCCAGTTCTTTACCTTTCTTTAGCCTATGTAGCAAATTACATACGTGGGATCCTGATCCGGTATCCAATACCTAGGACGTAGAACAAACTGAGAAACAGTTCTCGGTAATGAACACACTCGAAGAAGATGCATCAACATGATTTTTCTTCGCACGGGTGGCATGGGAATCCTGATATACCCCTATCCCTTGCTCAGACTTATGACAGTCATAAGATAGAGCGGGACCAACGTTCCCTAGCCCTGTATAAAAGGAGGGTTCGGTTAATACATCCATTTTATTATCTTGATTAAGGCGTGACATTGGTTACTGCCTGGAGAGAGAGAGAGAAGGAAACGCGTTAGCGCGCGCTCTTTGCAAGATTAGATTGTTTATTATCTTATCTAATCAGGATGGCTCCCACTGTTTTTATCAAATCTTCCTTCAAACCCTAAAAGGTAAGATTAGCCGGGATTAATTACACCCTACAGGTTCGCCAATCGTTCGGCCAGGTAGGTATCGGTACTCCGAGGGAGGTTTCCCGTGCTTTCACATGGACCTAATTAAAATAAACCTCGTTTTCCCAGAGATATAACCCCATTGACACCTTTCTAGACACCTACTTGATCGGCTAATTGTAAATTGCAAAATTCTCTCAGGAGTAACTCTTACTCGCAGTGGGTATCGGGATCCAACTATTACATAGAAGGTATGCAATCTCATCGCATATTTCAACACTTGAAATTCCCGATAATAGTTTTTACTCCTAGCGTCCTATGACCTTGACGAAGGCCAAACTACCCATAGGGCTCTAGTCAAGTTCAACCCGTTCATTTCTTGATTGAATTAGACCCACCCGCACGACCATTGACGGAGGCCAAACAACGCCGTACGACTACCCTAATCCAATCGCATCTCATGCTACAGATAAGTACAAATCAGCTACCGTACACTACACCTTGACGGAGGCCAAACTACCGTAGCACGAATACTAAAATAGCACTTATCTGAAATGACGGAGGGCTACGCAGATTTTTAAGAAAACTATGAGCGTAATGAACTTGATATCGTTTTAGAATCTAATGTTTTTGAAAAGGAGTGTTTTTAGGCTTTTGCCAGTTTTGCTAAAGAGGTCACTCCCGGTGAAGGGATCTCGGCTCTTTCCACATCGAATGAGGTGCAGGATATTCAGGAATACCACCATGTACAGAAAGAACTACAGAAGCAATTAAAAACAAAACCGAGTGAGTTGTAGGATTTGCTAGATTAACTAAAGAGGTCACTCCTGGTGAAGGGATCTCAGCTCTTTCCTCATCGAATGAGGTGCTGGATATTCATCAAGGAATACCACTATGCAAAGCAAAAACTAGAGCTACCTTTTTGAAAATTTGATTCTACAACATCTTTTGGTTTTTTTTTTTCATTAATCTCATTAATGAAGTATCATCAATTAATGTTTCCTAAACATTGCAGAAAAATGAAACGAAAATAGAACGTACGCTTATGCCATCCGCATTCGCCACGGGGCCCCGTTATGCACCGTTAGGCTTCTTAACTACCGGCAGAGCGGGGGCTGGACTAGCGCGGGTGCAAAACATAAGTAACGTTTATTATATATCATATATATAATAGTACATTCGTCTCACGCAGTTATATGATCAACATCACAGAATCATGCAGCAAAAGCAACATATGAAATATTGGATATACTACGATATCCCTGTTTTAAATTTAGCCAATAATCTAAAACACGGATTCCAAAGTCGTGATGAATAGCCAAACTCACATCTCTAGACCCCTACGAGAGCGGCAAGTAACCCTGCCAATTCTAGAGTTAGGAGACCCGGTCTTAACTCCTTGAGATGGTCTCCCACTGGACTCTAGAACCCGGTTACCTGTGCTCCCCACCTTGGGTCTATCCTAATACAGAAAAGTAAATAATATACAACAGTGGTGACATCAGCCTCAACCCGGAAGTGCCCTAATAAAAGAATATTACATACAGATTTTACATGAATGAAAATAAAAACGCTCATCTCACATAAAACCCCCCGGCCATTCTTTCACGATGATCCAATAAATCATATCAACAGCAACACATGATATCACATATCATCAACGTAAGCAGATATGCGTATCTTTAAAACTTATTGACATATAGCAACGAGATTGGGATACCACACATATTACACTTACGATCTCAGAAAAGAAAACATAAAACTACAATAATTAGAATCCAAAATATCTTTAGACATTATAAACCCGGAATATCTCATATTCCAGATTTCATGCCTAACTTATAAAACTTGCATTTTAGTCTCAAATTGAAAACTCTTTTCAATTGGTTGTCAGATAATCCAACAAGATTCTCGACTTAGTGATCGCGTACAATAAACAATTGCGACGGAGTTTTGATCCGAATCAAAACTGTGTGCCAATCAATCAATTGAGACTAAACGGCTAGGTTTACAATATACTAACTAGTTTTCATAAAACTAATTAATCCGGATTCTAATAATTGTATCACACACATCACAAAGCTTGTAAAGTAACCGCGACATTAGAATTCCGCACACAATTAGCAAACTAAACCAATTTTTCTAAGACATGAAAAATCCAGTGAGCTAAAGTTCCAAAACCGATCATTTTAAACCAATTCGAGAGTCGAAAAGAACTCAGAACCCGCCCGAATCTTCGCGGAGGTGAAGACCCTAAAATTAACTGTCGAATGGGGGGCCTCGGAGGAGGGGGGTACCCACCCCCGGGGGCCACCACGAAGTAGCCCCCTAGGTTAGGCAGACCCGAGAGCACCCAGTTGGGGTGTTCTTGGGTCACCCACCCCCAAGTCCATCTTGTAGTGGTCTTGGAGTGTGGGTCCGGCCTCTATTCCCCCCAGGGTGTCTCGGGGTGCGCACGCTCTACCCCGTGGCTTTTCTGTTCAAACCATGAGTCCGCGGGGTGTGCAAACAACTCAAAACATCATTTTGGAAACTGTTTTTATCGCCAGTTTTTGCGCGACAAAAACGGCGGATTTCTAACGTCGCTACAAGATACCCTAATGTTCTAGCTGTAAGTCGATGTTCAACACCCCAATACTTATGGGGAGGCGGAAATATGAATAACAATCTTGTTCTATGATTAAACATCGAATAACCGTATGAATCGTTTGCTAAACAAGTTTTAACAAAAGCTATAGAGTTCTAAACTACTATGTTAAGAGATTATACCAAACGGTTCTAGTCCTTCGTCTTAATGTTATCTACGGCCTCTTTGGATCTCCACGTCCTCTTCGGCTTTCTTCCGTGATAGACGATCCACCCGAGAACCCTAATCCAAGCTATAACCTCTAAACTTGAGGTTACTTAGTTTCTCTAGTTGCTAAATAGAGTAGCTAAGGTGATGTAGAGATAGGTTATGGAGTAATTAGTCTTTCCTAATCCTTGTTCTCAACTCATGAGGGGTAGGATTAGGCTTTGGTGAAGGAGAGAGAGCTTGAAGAGAGAGAGTGAGAAGATGATAATGATAATAATAATAATAATGAAATAGCTTCTCACTTGATATATGAAACATAATGAATAAAAAGAAATGAATAATATGAGATTATTCATCATGTTTCATAAATGCAAGTGGGTGATTCATTATGTGAGTCATTAAGCATTTAATAATGCATTAATGACATGATGAATCACTCACAATGAGTCACTAAATCATTAAATGAAAATGCCACCTATCCCTCCATGTCACATCCTTCTAGAAGCTTCTCGGAAAATTACGAGAACGCCCCTCTCATCCGTGAAAACACGGAAAAACTTTAGACTGTATAAATCCAATAACCTGATACTAGAATCTGGCTTAAACCAAAGCCAGCTACTAAAAACTTTCCGAATGTCGCACGTGCGTTTAAATACGTACGCGTTCGAACCTTTGTCGTAAAACCATACGACCTCTATATCTTTTCGCCTGGGTTTGGGAAATCTCTATGTGGGACTCTAAAGACTCAACTACTACGCTGGCAGTGGGTTTAACCACAGACCGCAAGCGGCACTAGCTGTACGTAACGGTCCCCAGGTAGTTGTCGATAAGAAAGCTGATGAGGTAACCCATCTGAAATCCTACTGAGCCTGTCTGTGACAATATCCGTGCAGTCCGGTCTGTTCGTCTAAGAGTATCGCATGTATGGTCTAGGGAGGTGGTGGACGTCAGACCCCTAATAACCGTACAAGTCGTGTCGGTATGGTTCAAGACCACCCGAGAATCTACTGATCATTCCATCAGTAATTCTCAATCAGCCCTGGCCAGGGACTTATGGTAATGACCAACCGACCACAGTGCGATATCAACTCCCTATACCGGGAGAGACGAATCCCTAACAGTCGCTCACTGCCTCCACGTGGCTCGGGACTGTGCCCAAATGAAACCTGTTTGCACGACTCCTTTGAGCCGTGGTAAGGTAATAATCAAAGCACAGTGGGAACTCACACGAGACAAATGATGACCTTAAGTCAACGGACTATCTGCACACATGTCACCTGAGAACTGCTATCTGACGTTAGGTATAATACCATCAAGTCAGTTCTCGGCGAGTCCTGTCCGGTGTACTCACACCCAGTGAGCATCTGTATACAATCTTAGGTGAACACCACCAATGGTTGCGGGACCAATCCATCGCCCCTCGTCAGGGTCTAGATATGTATACACTAGTCTACTCCGGAGTATCGATGCCCAATCTCGATACTCCTGCGACCAGGGACATCTAAAGGTGTGCCTATTGACTATCCAGCTCCCACTAGTATGACTGCCATCACAACGCCGGTAGTCAGACAAACACCCTATGGGCTTTATCAACATATATATATAAATATCAAGTAAAATATATCATACGTTAAGACAAAGTCAAACCAAATAGCGTACTATCATATCAAGCAAGACTGTCATGTATATACATATCCCAAGCATCCTATACAATGTAGGCCTCTAGGGCATATATATCCAACAATCTCCCACTTGCACTAAGGCCTATAATTGCTGCAATGAGTACCCACTGTCTCTACCAGATCCAGTTGCTGGCGTACCGCATGCCCAACATCTCAAATAACCTCTTGAACTGTACTTGAGGAATGGCCTTGGTGAATGGATCTGCCGTGTTGTCTTTTGTGTCCACTCTCCGTATCTCGATCTCCCGACGATCCACGATCTCCGTGATCAGGTGAAACCGCCTTAAGATATGCCTGGATTTCTGATGGGACCTTGGTTCCTTCGCTAAAGCTACAGCGCCATTGTTATCGTAATACAAAGGTATTGGATTGGCAATGGACGGAACCACCTGAAGTTCAGAAATATACTTCCTCATCCAGACAGCCTCTTTTGCGGCTTCACTAGCAGCTATATACTCAGCCTCCATAGTTGAGTCTGCGACGGTATCTTGTTTGGAACTCTTCCAACATACCGCCCCTCCATTGAGGGTAAATACAAAACCCGAAATGGATTTAGAATCATCCTTGTCACTTTGGAAGCCGGAGTCGGTAAAAGCCTCTACCTGGAGGTCCCCATTACCGTAAATCAAGAACATCTCCTTAGTCCTTCTTAGGTACTTGAGAATGTTCTTCACCGCTCTCCAATGTTTTTCACCTGGGTCAGACTGATACCTGCTTACCACACTAAGTGCGTAAGCTACATCCGATCTCGTACATAACATCGCATACATTATTGATCCTATCGCTGAAGCGTAGGGTATAATGCCCATGCGAGCCCTCTCTTCATCAGTCTTTGGAGACATTTCCTTGGAGAGGGTGATTCCGTGACAAGCGGGCATATTGCCGCGTTTGGAATCTTCCATACTAAATCTCTTTAGTATAGTGTCTATATACCTGGACTGTGAAAGTCCCAATATTCTATTAGATCTATCTCGATAGATCTTAATGCCCAGAATGTATGATGCATCTCCCAAGTCTTTCATGGAGAATTTCTGTGACATGAAAAGCTTTACTGATTGTAGTATAGGGATATCATTCCCTATCAGTAGTATGTCGTCGACGTACAAAACGAGGAAGACTACTGCTCCTTCTACAATCTTCCTATAAATACATGGTTCATCTATATTTTTGATAAAGTCAAATTCCTTGACCGTTTCATCAAAGCAGATGTTCCAACTCCGCGATGCTTGCTTTAACCCATAAATGGATTTAAGCAATTTGCACACTCTTCCGCTGCTCCCACTGTCTAAGAAACCTTCTGGTTGATCCATGTAAACACTCTCTTCTAGATGTCCATTTAGAAAAGCTGTTTTTACATCCATTTGCCAGATTTCATAGTCATGGAAGGCAGCAATGGCAAGCATGATCCGAATGGATTTAAGCATAGCTACTGGTGAAAAAATTTCATCATAGTCCTATCCCGGTCTTTGACGAAAATCTTTTGCTACTAGTCTAGCTTTGTAGGTTTCCACTTGTCCAAATGCACCAATCTTCTTTTTGAAGATCCATTTGCACCCAACTGGTTTTACCCCAGGAGGAGCAACTTCTAAAGTCCATACTTTATTGGTGTACATGGATTCCATTTCGGATCTCATTGCATCCAGCCACTTCACTGAGTCGCTACTCGTGATAGCCTGCTGAAAACTAATAGGCTCATCATCTTCGATGATGCAATCCTCTCGATCCCCATCAAGAAGAAAACCATAGTATCTTTCAGGAGGATGAGAAAGCCTACTAAATCTGCGGAGTGGCGTTGGTTCGTCATGTTCTATTGAAATCTGAGATTCTTCTAAGTCTTCGATTGCAGTTTGAGGTTCTGGAATTTCTTCCAGTTCTACCGTGCTCCCACTAATTTCTTTTGCAAGAAATTCGCTTTCTAAGAAGACAATGTGACGAGCGACAAACACCTTTTGTTCTTCAGTGTGGTAGACCATGTACCCCCTTGAATGTTTGGGGTATCCTACAAACTTGCATAAAACCGATCGTGCTTCGAGCTTGTCCGGATTATGCTTTTTAACATATACCGGACACCCCCATATCTTGATATACTTGAGATATGGTCTCTTCCCACACCACATTTCATATGGAGTGGTAGGTACAGACTTAGTTGGAACTCTATTCAATAGGTATGCGGCTGATTCTAGAGCAAATCCCCAGAAGGAAAGTGGCAACTCAGCACTACTCATCATTGAACGCACCATATCTAATAGCGTGCGATTCCTCCTTTCTGATACACCATTATGCTGAGGTATATAAGGCGGAGTAAGCTGAGAGAGAATTCCATTCTCTTTTAAGTATTCAAGGAAACTGGTACTTAAGTATTCTCCACCTCGATCAGATCGAAGTGTTTTGATGCTTTTACCAGTCTGTTTCTCTACTTCATTTTTATACTCCTTAAACTTCTCAAAGGCCTCGGATTTATGTTTCATTAAGAATATATGTCCATACCTAGAGAAGTCATCAGTAAAAGTTATGAAGTAGGAGTGACCGCTTCGTGCATGCGTAGACATCGGACCACATACATCACTGTGTACTAGTCCCAAGAGTTCAGTGGCTCTTTCTCCGTGTCCGGTGAACGGAGATTTGGTCATTTTTCCTTTGATACATGATTGACAAGTTGCATATGATGAATATTCAAACGGATCTAGATATCCATCTTTATGTAACTTAGTCAACCTTGTTTCATTTATATGACCAAGTCTACAATACCATAGGAAGGCTTGATTCGAATCTGGAGCCTTTCGTTTACGCGTGTTTTGAATATTGAAAATTTAAGGTTGATTAAGTATGTATATGCCGTTTTCCAGTGTGCCAAACCCAATCAGTTCTTGATTTAGGAGAATGTTCATGACATTTCTTTCAAGCGCAAAATTATATCCTTTATTAGACAACAAAGATACTGATATAATATTACACAACATACTGGGAATACAAAAACAGTTGTACAATACCAAAATGTGTCCACTATTCAACCCTAGGTGATATTCCCCTATTGCAACTGCATCTACATGCATTCCATTGCCCATCCGGAGAGTCATATCACCTGCCCCCAGTATTCTACTATTTCTCAGATCCTGCAAAGAATTACAGATGTGAGAACCAGAACCGGTATCAAGTACCCATGAAGTAGAGTTTACTGAAAGACAATTTTCGATTACGAACACACCTGAAGCAGAAGCAACAGCTTGCTTCATGTCCTTGGCTTTAAAGGCCATACAGTCCTTCTTCCAGTGCCCTTGCTTATGACAATAGAAGCACTCGTTCTTTTCTGCCTTCACCCTTCCTGCCTTGTTCGTTCCCTGCACCTTCTTGACCCCACCCTTCGGTTTGGTGGCTTTCATCTTCTTCTTCCCTTTAGCTTTCGCTTTAGATTTAGAAGAAGATGATTGGCCAACATACAGAACGGGGGTCTTCTCCTTTTTCAAGGAGGTCTCTGCTACCCTCAACATATTGAGGAGCTTTGGAAGATCCGCTTCCATTTCGTGCATGTTGAAGTTCAGCACGAACTGAGAGAAGGTGTGGGGAAGGGACTGCAAAATCAAGTCGATATACAAATCATTCTTTAGCACGCATCCCAGGTTTGCGAGTTCCTTAATGAGGGTGATCATTTTGAGGACGTGCTCTCCAACAGGCGATCCTGGAGCTAACCTCATCTGGAAGAGTTTTCTTGAGGTTTCGTACCTTGCGATACGGGAGTGTTCACCATACAATTCCTTGCAATGGAGGAATATGGATGCAATATCCATACTCTCGTGCTGTTTCTGGAGTTCATTATTCATGGACGCCAGCACGATACACTTAGCTCGCTCACAGTCTAGATCCCAGGTTTTACGAACTTCCTTGTCCGCAACTGAGGAATCTGGTCCTGGGATAAGGGGAGGAACAGCGGTGGTAACATATGCAACTTTGTCATAAGTCAGCGCAATATTGACGTTCCTTAGCCAATCTTTATAGTTCTGCCCGGTCAGTATATTCTTTTCAAGTAATAGTTTTAGTCCAGTCATGGTAGCTGCCAGAGAGAGAGAAAAGAAAACACTCAGCATATGCTCTTGCAAGTTTAGATTGGTTATTATTTTATCTAAACAGGATGGCTCCCACTGTTTCCTCAAATCCTTCTTCTAAACCTAAAAGAAGAACTAGTCAGGATTTAATCACACGTTACAATTCTTGCTTAACCTTTCAGCCAGGCTGGTGTTGGTACTTTGAGGGAGGTTTTCCAACGCTTTCGCGAAGTTCCTTAATTAAAGAACCTCTTTTCCCTGGAGGCGTAGCCCCTCTAACACCTTTCTAGACACCTACTTGGTTTATAGCATTGATTGTTAAGTGAGAGAAATTCCCGAGAGTAATCCTACTCATCAGTGGGATTGGGATCCAACTATCATTGCATGATGCCCTAGATGGAAGCCACTCTAGTCACCACACTCCAGAGGGTAAGCTAAATCTGCAAGTTTCCTTTATGTTTGAAACTCCCGATGTGATTTTTACCCCAAGCTCTTATAGACCTTGACGTAGGCCAACAAGTCATAAGACGCAAGTCAAGTTCTACCTGTCGTTGTCCTGATTAATTTAAATACATCGTACAAGCCCTTGACGTAGGCCAATAAGGTGTACGTCTGTATTAAACTAATGCATCTATCTATGCAACAAATAGGCACACACACTGCTACCATTCACTATGCCTTGACGTAGGCCAACAAGCATAGCATGAATACGATGTGCTGTCTATTTGAAACGACGGAGGGTTACGGCTGGTTTTTGGCAAAAAACCGTTAACGTAGTGAACTTGATTTGATCGAAGGAACTTAGATAGCTTTTATTTAAAAGGAGTGGTTTAAGCTCCGCATTTAAAATTTGCTTTTTCAAGAAAACCGAGTGGTTTTTTAGAAATTGTTCCAACGATTCAGTTTAGGTTTTATTTTCTTTGCATTAATAATAATGCGTCCCATCTTTAACCTATCATTACAGATAACAACGAAAATACAACGTTCTCTTATGCCATCCGCATTCGCCACGGGGTCCCGTCATCACCCGTTAGGTTACTTAACTAACGACAGAGCGGGGGCTGGGCTAGCGCGGGTGTAAAACATAAGCGACGTCTAAATAGCTATCATATATAGATATTGTACATTCGTCAGACGCAATAATAGGCATTCCAGATCACAGATAAACAATATTGGATTTGCAAGCAATCCGCATTTCGTTTGAGCCTGCAATGAAAGACGAATTATACAGTTGTGATGAATAGCCATTTTCCCACCCCAGACCCCTACGGGTACGGCAAACTACCCGCCAAGTACCAGAAGTGAAGCGGTCTGCCCCAACACTTCAAAATACCCGGTAGTTTGTGCACCCCACCTTGGGTCTATCCTAGGAGCAAAAACAGAAAAAAGAAATAATACAACGGTGGCTACAACCGCAACCTGGATGTGCCCCGCAAAATAATATTACAACTTATTACATTTACATCAAATGAATTAATACAATAACCCATCACTTAACCCGGCTAAACACCACAACAGTCCAATACAGTTTATATACACAAACAGTTATATATAACATCACAGATTTGTGCAACCCCCTGCCAACCGACATACTAGCAGTTAGGGAAGGTTTACGAACACATAAAACATTTCACAGATATAATCAAACAAGAAAATACCGTATAATTTCGATCGATTAAACACATTTAATTTTGCTCCAATACTTCTCTGTAAATCTGAAATCTGAGCAAAAATAAAAATTACCAGAAAACACCAAATATCACAGAGAATCAACACAAGAAACTTGTGATGATGAATCGTCCAAAGCGCGGCGGAATCGCGGCGGATCGGTAGGATCGGCCGCGGTTCCGCGGCGCTATGGCCGATTCATGAGCCCAATTTTCTTGGGTGTTCTAATACATTCATTTAGGTCAATCTGAAGGTCCCTGAAAAATTTTTGGACCTCATTTAAAATTCGACAGAAAGTACATGATATCGGGGTTTTTCCGGTTTGTTTTTCCGTTCGAAATTCATACAAATTTGCAAGAGTGTTAAATATTGTTTAGCTAGGCTCTGATACCACTGTAAGTCGATGTTCAATACCCCAATACTTATGGGGAGGCGGAAATATGAATAACAATCTTGTTCTATGATTAAACATCGAATAATCGTATGAATCGTTTGCTAAACAAGTTTTAACAAAAGCTATAGAGTTCTAAACTACTATGTTAAGAGATTATACCAAACAGTTCTAGTCCTTCGTCTTAATGTTATCTACGGCCTCTTTGGATCTCCACGTCCTCTTCGGCTTTCTTCCATGATAGACGATCCACCCGAGAACCCTAATCCAAGCTATAACCTCTAAACTTGAGGTTACTTAGTTTCTCTAGTTGCTAAATAGAGTAGCTAAGGTGATGTAGAGATAGGTTATGGAGTAATTAGTCTTTCCTAATCCTTGTTCTCAACTCATGAGGGGTAGGATTAGGCTTTGGTGAAGGAGAGAGAGCTTGAAGAGAGAGAGTGAGAAGATGATAATGATAATAATAATAATAATGAAATAGCTTCTCACTTGATATATGAAACATAATGAATAAAAAGAAATGAATAATATGAGATTATTCATCATGTTTCATAAATGCAAGTGGGTGATTCATTATGTGAGTCATTAAGCATTTAATAATGCATTAATGACATGATGAATCACTCATAATGAGTCACTAAATCATTAAATGAAAATGCCACCTCTCCCTCCATGTCACATCCTTCTAGAAGCTTCTCGGAAAATTACGAGAACGCCCCTCTCATCCGTGAAAACACGGAAAAACTTTAGACTGTATAAATCCAATAACCTGATACTAGAATCTGGCTTAAACCAAAGCCAGCTACTAAAAACTTTCCGAATGTCGCACGTGCGTTTAAACAC
Organism: Agapanthus africanus; assembly: GCA_030015575.1. Lineage (NCBI taxonomy): Eukaryota > Viridiplantae > Streptophyta > Magnoliopsida > Asparagales > Amaryllidaceae > Agapanthus > Agapanthus africanus. The sequence continues at coordinate 885,129,509 of JASDDO010000024.1, read as the reverse complement.
GTACGCGTTCGAACCTTTGTCGTAAAACCATACGACCTCTATATCTTTTCGCCTGGGTTTGGGAAATCTCTATGTGGGACTCTAAAGACTCAACTACTACGCTGGCAGTGGATTTAACCATAGACCGCAAGCGGCACTAGCTGTACGTAACGGTCCCCAGGTAGTTGTCGATAAGAAAGCTGATGAGGTAACCCATCTGAAATCCTACTGAGCCTGTCTGTGACAATATCCGCGCAGTCCGGTCTGTTCGTCTAAGAGTATCGCATGTATGGTCTAGGGAGGTGGTGGACGTCAGACCCCTAATAACCGTACAAGTCGTGTCGGTATGGTTCAAGATCACCCGAGAATCTACTGATCATTCCATCAGTAATTCTCAATCAGCCCTGGCCAGGGACTTATGGTAATGACCAACCGACCACAGTGTGATATCAACTCCCTATACCGGGAGAGGCGAATCCCTAACAGTCGCTCACTGCCTCCACGTGGCTCGGGACTGTGCCCAAATGAAACCTGTTTGCACGACTCCTTTGAGCCGTGGTAGGGTAATAATCAAAGCACAGTGGGAACTCACACGAGACAAATGATGACCTTAAGTCAACGGACTATCTGCACACATGTCACCTGAGAACTTCTATCTGACGTTAGGTATAATACCATCCAGTCAGTTCTCGGCGAGTCCTGTCCGGTGTACTCATACCCAGTGAGCATCTGTATACAATCTTAGGTGAACACCACCAATGGTTGCGGGACCAATCCATCGCCCCTCGTCAGGGTCTAGATATGTATACACTAGTCTACTCCGGAGTATCGATGCCCAATCTCGATACTCCTGCGACCAGGGACATCTAAAGGTGTGCCTATTGACTATCCAGCTCCCACTAGTATGACTGCCATCACAACGCCGGTAGTCAGACAAACACCCTATGGGCTTTATCAACATATATATATAAATATCAAGTAAAATATATCATACGTTAAGACAAAGTCAAACCAAATAGCGTACTATCATATCAAGCAAGACTGTCATGTACATACATATCCCAAGTATCCTATACAATATAGGCCTCTAGGGCATATATAGCCAACACTAGCTTGGCTCGGATACCATGAAAGTCAGGCAGCCACCCCATCCAATGGGATCGCCGTGGCACTAACGCCCCCCTAGCAACTATTTTTTATGCATGCCCCCTCGCGAGGACTACAACCTGCCGGAACACCTTCTGGTCTCAGGACACCCTGGGGGTAAGAGCCCATGCTTCGCCATACTATCATACAGTGAGAATCCCCATAGGTCGACATCCAATGCCTAGTAGCTCCGATACCATGAAAGTCAATCTTAGCACCACCATGAGGTTATAGAGATATCAAGCATGCCAAATTTTAATTTTATTAGGTGCTAAGTTAGACTAACAGATCTTTATTAGAATATTAAGGTTTGCCTATGATGATGTGATAAACTAAAGAGAAGAAAAGAGCATACAACCTTTGTAGTTCGAGTCCTTCTCTTCAATAGCTCTGGGTTGTGGTCCACGCGACTCCACTAGGCTCCTCTTCAAGATGAAAGAACCTCCTTCGTGATCTTCACGCCAAAGACGATCCACCGGAAGTCCACAAGCTCAAGCTAACCCTTCACTAATCTCATTAGTGAAGGTAACACTCCACATCAAATTGCTAATCTAATGTGTGATGGTGAAGTAGGGGTTTAATTTGCTCATTAGGGTTTTCACAAGTTCAATGATTCACATCACATGTGAGGGTTTGAACTTGGAAGTGAGGTGAAGAAAATTGTAGAAAGAAAGAGGAAGCAAGAGCTCAAGAAATGGTTAAGGCATGAAGAATGAAAATGATCAGAGTAAACTCTAAATGGCTCTCTCTTTCCTCATTTATTCAAGTATGGAATAAAATTGCAATTCTAAATTGCAACCATACTTGAATAGTGAGTCAAGACTAATATACAAATAATAAAACCCATGCCTTGCCCATTCCACAAATATCTCCATAATTTACACCTCATTTTTCTATTTTCTCAAAATAGAAAAACATGCCAAGCTTCATATAATAATATATATTTACATATATCAAATATACATTAATATTATATATATATATATATATATATATATATATATATATATAAAGCAATTAGTAAGCTAATGATATTAATTAAGATATAATTATATCACATATAATATATCACATTATTAAATCAACATTTGATCTAATAATCCGGTTATATCACATATAACTGACTAATGTCATTAATCTGAATATCACATATCGAACCAACACTTGATTCGATAATCCGGTTATATCATATATAACATGACCGACATCAGATAACTGCCAGATTATAATACGGAATCACATACTCATATTTAATTAGGCCCACGCACATATCAACATATGTGCCCTACTTCGTTTCGCTCAAACCAGGAAACTTCTGTGTGAGACTCTAAAGACTCGTCAACACGCTAGCAGTAGGTAATGATCACATCAATCTCCTACAAGCCGTCAGCGGTACTAGCTGGACGTAACGGCTACCTGGGTATTGAGCGATATGAAGATCGACAACCAAGCTCGTCCATACTCTCTAGGAAGCCTATCAGTAATACTACCGTACGGTCCGGTCTCTTCGTCTGATATGTTGCATATCATCTCTAGGGGTGGTAAATGTCAGACCCCAGTAACGTGATAAGTCATGCCGATATCTGGCCTATAACGGTTTGAGAAACTACTGATAACTCTTATCAGTAAATCTCAGCAGCAGCCCTTACCAGGGAATTCCAGTTAAAGCCCATCGAGCATAGTGCAATATCAACCTCCAATACCGGGAGAGACGAAACCCCTCCTATCGCTCATTACCTCCATATGACTCTGGACTGTACCCAAAATGTACCTGTTTTCACGACTCCTCTGAGCCGTGGTAGGGAGGAAATCAAAGCACAGTGGGAGCCATATAAGACTCTATGACGATCTCGGGGCTACAGACTAACCTGTACCAGTATCACCAGAGAACTGCTATATGACGATATGTATACTACCACATAGGAGTCCTCGGTGAGTCCTGTTCGGTGTACCCATTCTCCAATGAGCACCTATATACAATCTTTGATATCACACACCAATGGTTGTGGGATCAACCATATCCCTCTAAAGGAAAAGAAACGTACACACTAGTCTATATTAAAATATCGATGCCTTGGTCTCGATATTCCCACGACTAGGAACTGATTAAAGTATGTACTTATGGACCATCCTGGCCCCACTAGTATGATCTCATCATAATCCTGGCAGTCAAGTACATATCCTAAGGGCTTTATCAATATGTGAAAGCAAGACAGTAAAGAATACCAGTCAACATATTAAGATAAAGAGTAACCAAATAGCATACTATCATGTCGGGCAAGAAAGTCCTCTCTATATATGTCCAACCATCCACTATAATATACATCACATGTACAATAATGGCCTCTAGGGCATATATATTCCTAACACAACTAACACAAATGAATAGCTGTATAAATTCGTAAATCAAGTACCGCATGCTAAGAAATAAATCAAGTTAAATACAGGAGAATGGAAAATGGAAACAATAAGATATATTTAATAAACATGGAAAAAACAAGAATATCAAAATACAAGGGTACAAATGGATACCGGATGATTTGTCTTCGAGTCACTCTGAATGTAATCGTAATCTGTAATGTAGAACGTCAGCTGTCTGATTTCCGTTATTTGGACATGCAAGCCCAGGGTCGTCGGAAAGTGACCTAACAAGAGGTAAAATGAAGGAAAACGTGCACATGTGTGTCTAAAAGGGATATAGTATAGAATAAAAATGTATATGGTGTGGATTTAAAATGTAATATATGAAATATTAGATTATAAGTCAAGATATGAGAATATCGGAATAATGTCAAGTAATAATCAAGTTACCGGAGGTAGGTAAAATGGATGTCAGGATAAAACGGAATATAGCTAGAGAAGTTTTGTGCAATTGGACGGTAATGGTTCTCATATCTTGGGGTATCTCATGACTAGCTGGCACACCCATGACTAGTGTAACCAGTATCCAATAATCAGTATCCAGTAAAACAGTATCCAGTAATCAATATCCGGTAATCACGATAAGTATGATAATAATGGGCGTAACATAGATATTATCCAAGAGTATGAGTATTCTTACTTTTCCATTCACCAATAAACCATCAGTCAAGTCAACAGAAAGGTCATATCGGTAACAAGTATTAATGTATAGTAATAATCTGATATCAAGTCAATAACAAATAATATGAAATCAAACTTTCCAAGTATTACATGTATCAAGTAATTAACAAGTAATATGAAAGCATACTTTCCAAGTATCATTCTGTATCCAAAGATAGTATGAGTGCCGCATGATTCACTAAAAAATGTCAATTAATAATATAGATTTTGAGTATCAATATAACGTGCACATGAACGAACTCGTATATACCCCGGTACTATCTCATACCGGCACTTGAATATAAGTAGTCGCTCATGTTAAAGTTTAAATAGTTTATTAATTAGTTTAAGAAAGTCTTTTTTTATTAAGTTTGTGAAAGAATTGGTACTTAGTTTGTCAGAGAATATGAACAGACTAGCATATATCCCAGTACCGTCCCATATCAGCACCTGAGTATATGTAGTACTTAAAGTAAGTTTAAATAGCTCATTATTTAGTTTGTTATTTAGTTTGTGAACGTCTTTGATATTTAATTTATTATTGTTTTATTTAGTTTTTGAACATGAAATGTCTCGCATATACCCCGGTACCGTCCTATACTGGCACCCGAGTATACGTAGTAGCCCACGTCAACTTTTTAAACTGTTTATTATTTAGTTTGCGAAAGCTCTTGATAGCCAGCAAATAAAAATAGAAAGTATCTCGTGCATACCAAGGACCATGACTTCATTACTCCTGGAGCTGAACTCAGGACGCATTGCCAGGCGCTAACAGTGAACATTATATTTCAGCTCGAAAAACTTTTAAAACATTTCCATAGAGTACAAAAAATAGTAACATTATAGTAGCGAGCTACCCGGACCAGCATGGCTGGCCCAAATGAGCTGTAATAATAACAGTTACATTACGGTAGTTCAGCTACTACCCGGACCCCCATGGTGTAAGTCGATGTCGTGCACCCCGCGGGTTCGCGGGGAGGCGGAAAACGTAAAAGACGATCTTTACAAAGCTCCCAACACCGATTCGAACTCTAGGATCGATGCTAAATACTAACTAGCAAACTGTTATGAGGTTAACTACTTGGATAGAATGTTATACCTCTTGAATTCATGTCCTTCAGGTCTTCTTATTGCTGTCCTCCTCCTCGTCATAAGCTCCAAGGATCGTAACGGATCGATACTTCCTCGTCGGATCCTCGAGTCAAAGATGATCCACCTGAGAGTCTATATTCCGGGCGCCTACCTCAAATCCGAGAAAACTAGGACACCTAGTTCGCTACACTAGATGACCTAGGTGATGTAGAGATTGTAGATGAATTGGTTTGTCTCTAATAGCTTTAGGTTTCTCAACTCATGAGACATGAAAGGCTAGAGGTAGAAGATGGTAAGCTTGAGGAAAAATGGTGAAGAGTTAGCATGAGAATGGAGAGTGTACTCTCTTGTGAATTATGAACCATACAAAAATGTAATAGAATAAATCTTATCACAAATCAAGCATGGTTCATAAGTCATCTTGGTGAGCCATGGCATGAAAACCCTCTATGTGTCACCAAGTGCCATGCTCCATATTATGCATATCTCCACCTCATTTCCTCCACCTCATAATGTATTTAATCATTTAACCTAAAATGGTTAATAAAAATATGAGGTGCCATCTTCTAGAACTATTCATGAATAAATTACAAAAATGACCTTCATCCGTATATACATACCCGTATCCGTATTCCGAAAAATACGAATACAAAAGAGACGAAAATAATCCATCAGTATAATACTAGGATCCGGCTTAAACCAAAGACCATTAGTATTATCTGTCCGAATCATCATCTGTGCACAAGTACACGTACGTGATCGAACCCTGTCGTAAAATCATACGACCTCTACATCTTTTGCCCGATGCAGGAAAACCTTATGTGTGGGACTTTAAAGACTCGACACTACGCTGGCAGTGGGTTTAACCACAAGCCGTCAGCGGTACTAGCTGCACGTAACGACTACCCAGGTATCTGTCGATAAGAAGGCCGACGAGCAAACTCATCTGAACTCCTACTGAGCCTATCTGTGACAATCTCTGTAAAGTCCGGTCTGTTCATCTAAGAGTATCGCATATCGGGTCTAGGGGGCGGTAGCCGTCAGACCCCTAATAGCGCAATAAGTCATGCCAGAGAATAGCCCAAAACACCCTGAGAAACTACTGGAGTACCTACTAGTAAATCTTGCTTGTCTTGGCCAAGGACTTTGTGTAATGGCCTTCCGAACACAGCGCGATATCAACCCCCAATACCGGGAGAGACGAATCCTATCTAACCGCCACTGCCTCCAAGTGCTTCGGGACTGCACCCAGCTACTACCTGTTTGCATGACTCTTTTGAGCCGTGGTAGGGTAGTAATCTAAGAACGGTGGGAACACACTCGAGGCGAAGTAGCAGTGTCAAGTCAACTAACTATACTGTACTTATGTCACCTGGGAACTGCTACCCGACGATAGGTATAATACCCACCAACAGTTCCCTATGAGTCCTGTCCAGTATACTCATAACCCAATGAGCACCTGCATACTATATCCAATACGACATACTAATGGCTGCGGGACAGAACATCTCCCATGCTGGGATGAGAAGTGTATACACTAGTCTACTCTGGAGTATCGATGCTCTGTCTCGATAATCCTATGACTAGAGACCTGTATAAGGATGTGCTTATAGACTACCCAGCTCCTACTAGTGTGATTGCCATCACAACGCTGGTAGTCAAGCAAATATCCTAAGGGCTCTACCAGTATGTATAAGCGATATGCAAAACACATGCTCATATTGAGGTAAAAACAAATTAGGTAGCATACTACCATTTCGAGCAAGACTGTTACTATATCCGTGTATATCCCAAGCTTCCATTAAGTAATATACAAACCAGTATGATACAATAATGGCCTCTAGTGCATATATCACTAACAATCTCCCACTTGCACTAAGGCCATATATTGGCGTATCGCAGACCTATCATCTCGAATAGCCTCTCGAACAGTGTTTGAGAGATGGCCTTTGTGAGTGGATCTGCAGCGTTGTTCTCCGAATCTACTCTTCTCACCTTGATCTCCCAGCGATTAACGATCTCCCTGATCAGGTGGTACCGCTTCAAGATATGTCTGGATCTCTGATGGGACCTGGGTTTCTTCGCTAAAGCTATAGCGCCGTTGTTGTCGTAATACAGAGGTATTGGAACAACAATAGTTGGAACCACCTGAAGTTCAGTTTAGAACTTCCTCATCCAGACTGCTTCTTTTGCGGCGTCACAAGCAGCAATATACTCCATTTCCATTGTCATGCCGGCAACAGTGTTCTGTTTAGAGATCTTCCAACAGACCGCCCTCCATTGAGGGTAAAGACATAACCCGATATGGATTTGGAGTCATCCTTATCATTCTGGAAGCTGGAGTCAGCAAAGGCCTCGATCTGGAGGTCCTATCCACCATACCATAAGAACATCTCCTTAGTCCTTCTCAGGTACTTGAGAATGTTCTTTACCGCTATCTAGTGCTTCTTCCCTGGGTTTGACTGATACCAGATTACTACGCTTAGTGTGTAAGCAATATCTGGTCCGGTACACAACATCGCATACATTATAGAGCCTACCGCAGAAGTATAGGATATAGATGTTATGCGAGCCCTTTCCAAATCAGTCTAGGGAGACATCTCTTTGGAGATGGTGATTCTGTGACAAGCCGGTAGATTACCACGGTTTGAATCTTCCATACTAAATCTCTTCAGTATGTTGTCGATGTACATGGATTGCGAAAGTCCGAACATCCTCTTAGATCTATTATGATACATTAGCATCCCTAGAATGTAAGAGGCATCACCCAGGTCTATCATGGAGAACCTGTGTGACAAGAATCCTTTGACTGATTGTATTATAGAAATGCCATTTCCTATCAAGAGAATGTCATCCACGTACAAGACGAAAAATACCACAGTTTCTCGCTACAATCTTACTATAAATGCATGGTTCATATGGATTTTTGATAAAGTCAAATTTTTTGACCGTCTCATCAAAACAGATGTTCCTACTCCGCAATGCCTGCTTAAAATGGACATAAACAACTTGCACACTATTCTGTTGCTCCCACTCTGATTGAAACCCTCTGGCTGATCCATATAAACCCACTCTTTCAAATATCCATTTAGAAAAGCGGTCTATACATCCATCTGCCAAATCTCATAATCGTGGAAGGCAGCAATAGCAAGAAGGATTCGAATGGATTTGAGTATATCTATTGGAGAAAAGGTTTCATCATAGTCCAAACTAGGTTTTTGATGAAATCCTTTTGCAACAAGTCTAGCCTTATAGCTTTCAACCAGCCCATCTACACCAATCTTCTTTCTGAAGATCCATTTGCAGCCTACGGGTTTTACCCCTTTTGGAGCAATACCCAAAGTCCATACTTTGTTGGTGTTAGATGGACTCCATTTCGGTCTACATTGCATCCAGCCATTTTACCGAGTCTCTGCTCTAAATGGCTTGCTTGAAACTAGTTGGCTCATCATTATTAATGATGCAATCCTCTCTATCTCTGTCTACGAGAAAACCGTAGTATCTTTCGGGCGGATGGGACTGCCTACTAGTCCTATGGAGTGGCGCAGGGATGTCCGGTTCTTCTGAAAAGTCTGGTTCTACCATGCTTTCAGTAATAGTTTGTGGTTCTGGAGTTTCTTCCTGTTCTATTGCGCTCCCACTAGTTACTTTTTTGAAAAATGATTTTTCAAAAAGTGGGCATGATAAGAAACAAAGACCTTTTGTTCCTCTGCGTAATATAAAAGATACCCCCTGGAGTTCTTTGAGTATCCACAAACTTACACAGTACTAAGCGTGCCTCGAGCTTGTTCGCATCTGCTTTTTAATAAAAGTTGGACATCCCTATATCTTCAGATACTGAAGATAGGGTTTCTTCCCACTTCATACCTGATATGGTGTGGTAGGCACAGTCTTGGTAGGAATCTTGTTCAAAAGATATGCGGCTGATTCTAGTTCATAGCCTCAGAATGATCGCGGTAACTCAGTATTACTCATCATGGAATGTACCATATCCAATAGGGTTCTGTTCCGCCTTTCTGATACACCGTTGTGTTGAGGTGTGTATGGAGGATTAAGTTAAGAGAGAATTCCATTTTCTTTTAAGTAATCCAGGAACTCGGCACTTAAGTATTCACCACCTCGATCAGATCTCGGTGTCTTGATACTTTTGCCGGTTTGTTTTTCCACTTTTTTTTTTATATTCTCAGAATATCTCAAAGGCCTCGGATTTATATTTCAACAAGAAGACATGTCCATACCTAAAGAAAATCATCCGTAAAAATAATGAAATAGAAATAACCATTTCGTGCATGTGTAGACATTGGACCATACACGTCGCTGTGTATGAGTCCCAAGAGCTCGCTCGCTCTTACTCCGTGCCCAGTGAACAGAGTCTTTGTCATCTTTCCTATGAGACATGATTGACAAGTTGTATAAGAGTGATATTCAAACGGATCCAAATAACCCTCTCTATGTAACGTCGTCAATCATGTTTCATTGATATTATCCTGTCTATAATACTATAAGAAAGCCATATTTAATTCTCGAGAATTTCTTTTAATTGTATTCTGGACGTTGAAAACTTGAGCTTAATTAAATACGTATATACCGTTATATAGTGTACCTGACCCAATCAAATTTTGATTAAGGTGGATGTGGACCACATCGCTTACAAATGTAAAATCATATCTTTCTTTAGAAAGTAAAGATAAAGATATGATATTACAAGCTAGACTAGATACACATAAATAGTTACGTAAAATCAATATCTGCCCACTTGTCAATCCTAATTGATATTCCCCTATGGATACAGCATCCACGTTCATTCTGTTAGCAACCCACTTGTCAGTATATGCCGTACTTGCCGGCAACAGTGCCAAAAACTTGTTGGGGCCTCACCCACGCGCGCAAACGTGCATGTTTTGGAAAAGAGAATGGTTTTGAGAAATAGTTGCGCACGTGATCTCGGCCTCATTTTCAAATTTATAAATCGCAATTTCACGGCGCGTTGTAGCGAGCCGGCAAGTACGGGTCGATCCGCAGGGAATTAGAGATTAGATTTTGTCGCTTAAGGTTCGAGAAACAAAGAATTGGGTTTGGTTGTCACAAAGAAAATAAAAATACGAAATAAAGAAACAAGTTAAAGAAGAAAGATGGCCGTGGCTTTGGCTCGGATAGTTGAATCGCGGCGATTTCTTCAACGCTCCCTTGATCATGAGTTGTCCATCCTTGTGTCGATCCCGATATGAAGCATGACTTGTCAAGACGGTTGCGAAGCACAAGTCATAAAGTTGCCGATATTCGACGTAAAACACGAAACGAGTCCATTTTGTTCACTTACCGTTTGTATATCCGAGCTTGATATATCAATACTAAGCACAAGGGTTAGCAAGTACCCCACAACATCAAAAACACAAATTAGTGAGTGAGAGCAAATGATTTTAGTGTTAAGTTTGCTAAGTGTTTGTGATAGTACAGGATATATGAAACCAAGAGATTTGTCAAGCCACTAGATAACAAGATACCCTATCTAAACTTAGCAACCTCATCCCTAAATTGATTTTAACCTTAAGCTTGCAAAATGGGGATTTTGGAGAGAATATGGTATGTGATGAGGCTACCAAGTAACCATGGAATCAACATATCATATCAAACTAATCCAAGTTACAATACTAAGTTTAGAATCATATTAAAGCATATTAAACATTAACAAGAGGTGGAGGAAGGCAAAGCCATTCATCTCACATCCTCACTATTACCACAACCAAAAGATTAGTTACACATAATGAAAAGGAAAAGAAAACACAAAGGAAATAAAGAAACAAAACAACAAGAAATATTATTAACACTTGAATGGGTTGACATACAAGATGTTGGTTACTTGTTCAACCTCCATAATGAAGCTCTCAAAATAAAGTTTCAAGAGGGAAGAAGAAGAAGAAGAAACCAAATTGAGCTCACACAACTCTCAAGCTAAACCAAAAACAAAATAATGGAAATGTGTATATACATACCTATTTCTTTAAATCCGTTCTGATATTTATAGGCTCAACACCAGAATAAACAATCAATAAAACCAAGATGATGTGACCCTAAGAATTGACCAGAAGAAAAATGGGGAATAATGGAGCAAGGGGGACCGGCGACACCGGTTCTTTGGGGTATCTCGCTGGTCACAAGTTGAGAGGTGGGGTCCGTCTTGGTATGGTGATCACGAGTGCTCTCCAATATCACTCTGGTGCTGTTTGATTTGTCTAAATAAGCCTGGTTTGCATTCAGGGATTTTGGAGGGAAACTTGATGCTTTATTTCACATCATAACTGTTAGCATTTATCACACATGTGCCCACTTGTGCCTACTTGCACAATTCATTGTTTAGTGTCGAAAATAGGGACGAAACCGGGATAGTTCATCTTGCCTGAATTTGGAGGCAGATACTATTTGGGTTTATCCGTCCACTTCTCCGAAGATGCCAAGTTGATTTATGACACCATGTATCGGATATCAGGATGGATGCTGCCATTGTAGCAGACTTCGTCAGATTCCCCCTCGTTATGAGGGGTTTTTGATTGTGGGGATGCTCTTCACTGCAGGCGCAACCCCTTGCAGTTAATTACGTTACCGTATCACGGTAACCACTTTCTCCTGCTCCAGAAGGTCACTTTGTGTCGTGTGTGTTTGTTTTATTTTTGGTTGCCCGTGGATTGTATACGGAGACTAATTTATGTTATCGCCTGTAGGGCGTGTATTAGTCCAAATCCATATATTCTTAGATTTAGGTTTGGGTTGGTTTAAGGATCGTTAATCTCGTTCGAGATTAAGATCAACTTAAATGGTTGTTGAGGATACGTTAGTCCAATTTTTGACTAAAATCTACTCACAGGATTTAGGATCATTCAGATCCAACAAAAGAGCATTTGGACTCTATTGTTTTAGTTTAAGGACGTTTTTGGTCCATAGCTAGTTTAAGGACGTTGCGGTCTGTTGTTAGTTTAAGGACGTTTCGGTCTATAGCTGGTTTAAGGATGTTGTGGTCCATTTTAGTTTAAGGACGCTACGGTCCGTTGGGATGTGCTCATCGGTTTGGGGGTGCACCAAGAGCTGTTGGTTGTCGGGACCTTCCACCTCTCTGACGACGTTAAAGAATTACAACGACATGTATCAGAGGTGTGGGGATATGTACCCTTGAACCAAATTCCATATTGAGGGGAGAGATCATGGTGGACCATCTGAGAATTATTAGTCATTTTTGGAAGACTAAGATCAACATAGGAGATGTGTGATGGACATCGTTCTGGTCAATTAGTTTGGGAAGTCATGAACATAGAGGCTCGGTCTATTTGGAGATCCAAGACGTTTTAATCTCAAGAAGACTTAGCCAATTTGGGGCTGGAGTTGGTTTCTTATAGTATTGAACACTAATATATGCTCGGTGCTCACGTGCTCTCATGTGAGTCTCCAAAGCAGTGTTAAACACTGAAACTTCGGGCACTCACGTGCGGCACGTGAGACACCTAAAAGTTGGTGCTGTACCCTTGGGTTCAATCCCCATCTATATATGCAAGTTTTAAACACTTAAGTCTTATGGCCATCACGTGTGGACATGTGAGGCGCCCTAGAGTTGAGCACCGCTTCTTTGGGTTTGTTCTCTCTTCCTTTTATAAGTGCTAAGCACTTAGCTCATATAATGCTCCTGTCTTTGGAATTTCCCCCCTTTTCCATATAAGAGTTAAGCAATTGTTTGGGGGTCACGTGGGAACACGTGAGGCGCCCTAAAATGGGAACTGTCTTCGGGTTTATTTCTTTTTTCCTGTAATTACTGAGCGCTCTTTTTAATGGGTCACATGGGAGCACGTGATTCGATCTCAGTCATTCCTTTTTGTTCCTCAGAGGTGCTCACGTGGCAACACGCGAGCTTTCGTTATAACGTCGAACACTAATGAATTCCCAGTCTTTTCTTTTACATGCACAGAGATTTTAATCTGAGTTTTGAGAATTTTTAGGTCCCTTGTTTAATAAGAATTTAATTCTTTTGCAGGGTTAAACCCTAGTTTTATCCGAGGAATTAAATTCCTGTATACTTTTGGAAGAATTAAATTCTTCGAACTTAGTTCTTTTCCCTAAGTTTTGAGTCTGCATAACAGAATCTTCCCGATGAGAATTAAATTCTCAATTTGTTGGAGATCTGCTTCTGCAGACCTCAACCATAGGAAGAACTAAGTTCTTTTTTGAAGGGTTAAACCCTTAAAGAAGAGATAAAATAATCTCTGTGTCTTTCTTCATACTCAGGATTTTTTGTTTAAGAAGGGGATTTTCTTCCTCTAGAGAATTAAATTCTCTTTTCTCATTTTCTTTTGTTTATCAAACCTTATGGGGGGTCTCTTCTCTATAAGACTTGAAGTCTTGGGTCCTTTATATAGTAGAAGCAAGTTTATTGATTTAGTTAAAAAAATCTCTCATTGAGAGATCTTAATTGATTTGGGGATTTTATCCACTGTTGGATCTTTGATCTAAGGATTTCTATTTTACAGAAGATATTTTTCTTGTTTTTAACAAAATTAGGGAAATATTTTCCCATACAGAATTTTTTCTGTAGATAAGTGCTTTTTAATCACCATTGGATTTTTTAATCCAACGGTACTCTGTTTTACAGAGGGCAATCTTTCTTGCTTAGAAAGATTTAAGAAAATATTTTCCAAATAATTTTTTGATCCCTTTATTTAGAATTTAATTCTATCAGCTTGGAAGGTGTTTAGGACCACTCACGTGTAGCACGTGACCCCCACCAAGTTAAACTTGTTTGTTTATACGCAACAGCCTAATAGGGCATCACGTGCTAACACGTGATCTTCTCTGGCATGCTATTTTTTTTAATATGGAGCGTATATAATTTGTATATAGATGCTCACGTGTTTGCACGTGAGGCTCAATTTAAGCCTATCAATTGTTAAGCTTAGCGACTATAATCTTTGTTCATAGGCGTTCACGTGTGGGCACGTGATGCTCTATTAGTAGGAAATTTTCCCATCGCTTTTTCTCTCTTTCTTTTCTTTTCTCTTCTTTTCTTTTTTTTATAAGGGAACAAATGCCCCCACAGCGTTGTTTTCACGTGGCTTGCACGTGAGTGCAACGCTGTTACCCTTACAACCGTTGGATCTGCCTAAGGGAACGGGAAGATGAACCGCTCTCATCACGTCTTATAAATGCAAGGGTCTTGACTTTGGGAAGCCATTGTTCTTTCATCTTCTTCTTTCCTTGTCTTCTTTGAGAATTTAATTCTCTTCCTCAGAGCTTAGTTCTTGAATTTTCTTTCCAAATACTATGACTGTTTATCTGTATGATTTTGACGAGATTATCTCCTATGAAGACCTTCGCGTACAAGTTCGCTGTCAAGGCCAGGAGTTTACGAATGCCCAATGCGCTGAGATGATGCATCGCTTCGATGAATATAACGGTCGACTACTCCCCCGTCGTTCCGCTCTTTTGAAAATTATCGTGGGGGGCGATTTGGGAAGCAATTCCTGAATTTAACGAGGCCATGCCGCTTGAGGCACTTGATGATACCGAAAACAAGGTGCACTCAGTATATCTGATGGGCATGATCTCGAAGAGGCGGCGAGATGATCTTGTCGATATTTTGCATCAGGTCTTCCAACAGGCGACGATAATCTCTGCCTACCAAAGGACGGACGATATCATCGGGAATCTCGACGCTTGCATTCGTGAGAAAATGCATAAGAAAATGGTCAGAGAAGCCAGAAGCATTTTACTCGGCCTTGCTTCTCAATTCCTAAATCCATGTTCGGGATTCAGTGTCTTGCCATTGTAAACATTTTTATGATATTTTGTTTGTTGTTATCACAGATGTATAAATTTTTCCAAGTATGAATGGCAAAACTTCCCTTTCTTTAAACCATTGCTCATAGGTGTCTCATGTGAAGTAGTAGTTACTCATATATATATTGCTGGGGTCCCTGTGTTATACGTGCTATGTACGTGAGGCGCTGCCTCGTTATTGAAGGTGTCTTTCCGCCTTCTTTCTTTGCTTTTCCTGAGTCAAACTTCTCTTTTCCAATGCCTTCTTTTAACAGAGCTTGGAAATAGTCCACGCACAACCTTTTCTGTGCCTAGAATTAAATGACTCCCTTCAAAATCTGAAGCAATGCTTCTCTTTTCTCTCACTTTCAGAGAATCATTTTAACAGAGAAGTGCTATGGCTTATAATCGTCCACATGCTCGCCGGTAGCCATGGGAGGCGCCTATAGAGGAAATTGTTTCTCGTTTTGCTGCACGTTTGGTGAACCCTATTCTTACGGATGACTAATGTGATACGGTGTTGTACGAGCTCTCGACTCGTAGAGGATCTCCTCTCCCCATCGGCTCCATTTGGCTCCAGATGGTATTCTTGTCCGTGATCGATGATATTCCTCGATACGCACTCTTGCTGTTCGAGTAGCCCTGTGACTGTCATGTCTCTGATCCCTATGGGGCTGGACAAGACGTCCTTAGATAATCTCTTAGGTTATATTACTGTCGGAAGAGCACATTCTCCCTAGAAATTGTAAGGACTTCCAAGCGTTCATCGCCTCCTTGAGTCGCCAGGATCTCGCTCGGATATTTTTTTCCTTACGAATCTTAAGGACTCATAAGTAGCTCCTTTATTTCGGTGGTATGTAACTTTGGCAAATGTGTCCCGTAGATAGTCCATCTTGACCTCCTTGTAGGGCAGCGATGGCTTAGGAAACAGGTTCAGGTCTGCCGCCTAAGACTTTTAAACTTTATGAGCCGTGAGGGTCTCATAAAGGGTTTTCTCCCTATGAATCGAGAGGATCCCGCAGGAGTATTTTCTTATTAGAAGTCGTGAGGATCTCCTAAGTGCATTTTCTCTTGAGAGTCGTAAAGATATAACAAGAGAATTTTCCCTTTTATAAATCGAGAGGACCCGTAAGTGGTTTTTTCCCTCCTTGTCGATATTCGATTTTGGAGAGTGTAGCCCATGGATAGTATACAATAGTCCATCTTGGACTTACTTGCAGGCCCCCATGCTTAGGAAACAGGTTTATATCCCCGCTGCCTAAGTCTTTTTACCTTCACGAAGATTTCGTGAAGATGTTTTTCCCTACGAGTCGAGACAAATCGAGAAGCTCTCGCAGGAACATTGTTTTCCCTACGAGTCGAGACAAATCAAGAAGTTCTCGCAAGAATGTCCTAACGTCACAATTAACCTCTGCTGATAGAAGTCCGTTAGGGTATGTGGTACTAGGGTTTTTGTCCATCGTACAGTCGCATTGGCCGATGTATTCCCCGATATGCAATCTTGCGGTTCGATTAGCCATGCGATTGTCGTGTCTCTGTTCCCTTCGGGGGATGGACAAGACGTCTTCAAGTTCATATTACCTTCGGAAGAGCAAGCGTTTGGGATTTTCTATGCCGCTTTTTACATGAGGTTAGGCTCAATTTGGGACCTCCGATGAGTCATGACCACTCCGCGCTGGTGTGAGATCTCCGATAGTCTTTCAGGTTTTATCTGAGTTGCCGTCAAGACCCTGAATCTAGGGATCTTCCTTTGCTTCATTTGTTGACATTGTGTCTGCTATATTGCAACGAATGTTGAGGTTGTCTCTAGGTTTTCCGTGAACCGTCGAGATTCAGAACTAGGGATTTTGCCGTGGCTCCGTTGTTTTACCCTGGGGTTGGTTGTTAACGTTGCGTCTGCATCCTGCTGGAGTGAGAAGGAATGCCATTGTGATCTCTAGGCTGTAGATGTTGCCTTTGAGACCCTAAAGCTAGGGATATTCCTTCGCTTTGTTTGTGGACATTGTGTCTGCTATACTGCGACGAATGTCGAGGTTGTCTCTAGGTTGTCTGTGAATCGCCAAGTCTTGGAACTAGGGACTTTGACATGGTTCCATTTGTTTTGTTTTGACCCTGGGGTCTCTTGTTGACTCCATGTCTGCATCCTGCTGGAGTGAGGAGAAACGACGTTGTTGATTTCTAGGCTGTCTATGAACCGTCGAGATTTGGAACTAGGGACTTTGCCATGGCTTCGTTTTGTTGACCCTGGGGTCGCTTATTGACGTTGCGTCTGCATCCTGCTGGAGTGAGAAAAAATGCTGTTGTTGATCTCTAGGCTGTAGATGTTGCCGTCGAGACCTGGAACTAGGGACTTTGCCATGGTTCCGAGGCAGTCTCTAGGTTGTTGGTGAACCGTCGAGGCTTGGAATTAGGGATTTTGCCATGGCTCTGCTTTGTTGACGTTGCGTCTGCATCCTGCTGGAATGAGAAAGTATGCCAGGTAGTCTTTAGGTTGCGTATGAACCGTCAAGACTTGGAGCTAGGAATCTGCCATGGCTCCACTTTGTTTCAACCCTGGGGTCCCCTGTCGACGTTGGGTCTTCAACCTGCTGGACAGAGAAGGAGCGCCAAGTTGGAGCTAGGGTTTTGCCATCACTCCTTGGAACTTTGTTGACATCACGTCTGCACTCTGTTGGAATGAGAATGAATGCCGAGCTGATCTTTAAGCTGTATATGTTGCCGTCGAGATTTGGCTCTCCTTCTGACGGATCCTGGTGGGAAAATATGGTTCCCTTTTTGTCTGTGCCCATGTATTGTATACATGGGTCAATCCTGGTGGAGCTAGTGAAGACTATGACTGCGAGATTCTTTATCGTCCGGGCAAGGCGAATGCCATGGCAGATGATTTGAGTCGGAGGCCAGAGGTAACTTTTCTTGTTTAAGCACAGTTTAGAGACAGTCGACGACAGATTAGTAGATTCCTTATGACAGCCGAGTATAGTTCGAGTTACGTCGACCGAGGGATAACTTGCCTGTGTCTGTGCATGTCCACAATATTTGACCATATCAGTGAGGCACAGTCCGATGACGTTCATTAGTCAGAGATCATGGAGTAAGTTCGACAGGGTAGAGATTCACTGCTCATGATTGATGATTAAGGAGTACTACGATTTGGGACTCGACTATGTGTGCCAGATTCTGAGGGACTGAGATACGAGATTTTAGAGGAGGCATAACAGTCGACATGTAGTGTTTATCCGGTTTCCACCAAGATGTATCATGACTTAAGAGAAGTCTAATAGTGTGAAGGGATGAAGAGAGATGTCACAGATTTTGTTTCGGTATGCTGACTTGTCAGCAAGTCAAGGCCGTGCGTCAGAGGCCAGCAGGAGAATTACAACCTTTGCCCCATGCCGAAGCAGAAATGGGGGCAGATCCTTATGGATTCTATCGTGGGTCTACCTAGGACCAGTCGAGGGTATGACTCTATTCCGTGGATAGTAGACCGATTAACGAAAGCAACTCATTTTACGCCAGTAAGATCACTTTTGAATTCGTTCAGTATGCTCTGATACATGTTGATAAGATTGTGCGACTATATGGAGTTTCGACTTGTATTGTGTCCGACTGAGACACCTAGTACACCAGCCGACTATGGCAGAAACTTCAAGAGGCTTTGGACACCATTTGAGTTTCAGTAAAGTTTTCTATCCGCGGGCCAACGGTCAATCAGAAAGGACTATTCAGATTCTTGAGGACATGCTCCGAGCTTGCGTTCTAGATTTCATGGCATTGGGGTCGTCATTTTCCTTGATAAGGTTTTTCTACAATAACAGATTCCAGGAGGCGATTCAGATAGCACCTTTTGAAGCATTTTATGGGAAGAGATGTCGATCGCCCGTTTGTTGGATAGAGTTTAGTGAGAGCAGTGTTGGGACCACAGATTGTGCAAGGGACGACCGAAAGGATCCAGTTAAATTGGGATAGGATGAGAGCAGCCCAGAGCAGACAGAAACCTTATGTAGACTGACGTTAGAGCAGACTTGAGTTCGTCGTTATAGATCATGTTTCCTTGAGGGTTTCTCCAATGAAGGGCGTGTTGAGAGTCGGAAAGGAAGGGAAGCTTAGTTCCAGATGTGTGGGTCCCTTAGATATTCTCGAGCGTATCGGCACAGTCGCGTATCGTTTAGCTCTTCCACCCAGCTTTCTAGATGTTCACCCCGTGTTTTACGTATCGATGCTCCGCAAGTACCTTCCTGGCCCCTCTTACGTGATACAGCATCAGACGATCCAGCTGGAGCGCAATCTTTCTTTAGCCAAGTAACCTATAGTCATTTTAGATCAGCAGGTAAAGAAACCGAGGTCCGAGGACGTGCCGACCGTAATGGTTCTTTGGAGTGGCCCGAGCGGCGACGAGGTCACATAGGAAGCCGATGTCGAGATGCGGAAGGAATGTTCCCATCTCTTCGAGGGTAAGCGTAGTTAGATTTTAAATTCGGGGACCGAATTTCCTTAAGGGGGAAGATTGTAACGTTTTAAAAATAAATAAATAAATAATCCTTTAGGTGAATTTTTCGATAACCGGTAAAATAAATCGTATTTTCCGTAAAACATAACTATAGTTATTGTTCATCATAGACTTGAATACACCTATTTTAACTATATAATTGCTAGTAATTGGTATTTATTTAGTCACTTATAAATTGTTAGTTTACTTAAATATTTTTTCTTAACTAATTATTTTAACTATTATTATAAACTTTCATTTATACATTAAATTAGTGTAAATTACAAATTGAAATGGGTTAATTGAACAAATGTGAACCATGACAACTTAGAATCAAGTTTGTAACATTCTCTTCTCTTCTTAAATTGTCTCCAAGTTTCTAGTGATTTCTAGGTTAAAAAGGAATTAGAAATAAAATAAAAATATGGTTTATGTTGTATGTTGGATTAATGAGCTAGGAAAGGTTTCTCTTGACTTGGAAACTTCCACATAAACCCATACACCCCCATTTCCCTTACTGGCCGAGCCAGATCCCAACAGCCCCCCTCTCTCCATTCAATCACTTCATCTCATCAAATAAAAGAAATTATATAATTAAAAAGAAGAATTAAAAGAGGTAATTAATTGGGGAAGTTCTAGACATATCCACACACTTCTCTCTCTCTCCTTCTTCAATAGCCTTGGCCGAAACCTTCCCCTCAAGCTGCTGCCCATTTTCACACATCATTCCCACTTCAAAAAATCTCAAAAATTGCATCAAAAATCAATAAAAACCTCAAAAATTCCTAATTAAACATTTACGTTATACTCTTTAGCCCCAAACTAGCTTGAAATTTTGGAGCAAGAAGCCATTTTGGAGGTCAAGTTGAAAGTTTGATCTCTTGATTTGTGAGGTATAAATCTTAACCTATGGTTTAATTGTTGGATAATTACTTCAATCTAAGCTAATTAAGTGTTTAATTATGGTTCTAATTGCAAGAGTGTGAATTCAAGAGAAGGGTTTTGAATTCAAGTTAGGGTTTTTCATCTCTTGATCTTGTTGCAATGAGTATTTTAACCTTGTAAGACATGCAAAATCTAGTCTAGTTATTAATTTATAAATTGTTACTTTGAAATTTGTCCAAATTGTATAATCTTGCAAACTAGATTTTTAGAATTAATTTAAATAAGTGAGATTAAAATCTAACGAATATTTGTGTGACTTAACTAAGTTATTAAATGAATATTGTGGCCACTAGTTTTGTTAAAATATCAAGTTTTGAATTAAAATGGAAATTGATGCTTACTAGGCTTTTTGAATAAATAGCTTTTAATTGAGTTCGAGGTTTTGATGACTTATAACCTATTTCATATAATAATTAGTGTATTGTGAATGCGCAATTGGCACGGGTGGGTGCTTGGTAAGCTTTCTTCCTTCGCATTCATATGTATATTTTTGCATTTGCATACTTATTTTAAAAACCCAAAAAAATTGAAAAATTATAAAAATTATAAAAATTGAAACATTCAATTTTGGCCATAATTGACTTGAGTTTGACAAAAATATTAACTAGCTACGAACAACTAGATCTTAGACTTAGTAAATCAAAAAGCCTAAAAATAACCTTTCTTAAAATTTAACGGTAGAAAGTATATGTCTTTGTAGTTTATTTAGAAATAGGCAAATTTCGAGTTGACTTCTTGGGCTAAGTTAAAACAAGGGAAAAGTATTGATATTTTTATTAAAGTATAAATTTGAAAAATAATTCCTAAGTATAAGTCTAAATTCTGAAAATATATACCCTACAAATTGCACAAACACGAACCTTGAAACTTGGAATAGTAGAAGAGACCTTGAAATGCTCTTGTCTAAAGTCCTTAGTATGAAGGAAAATAATAAAAAAGTGTCAATAAAGAGATAAAAAAATGAACACTGGTTTTTGTAATTACTTAAGGCTGCATAAATAGAAAAAAATATTTAGCGAGGGTGCTTCATCATCTAGTGCCTTAGACCAACTGGTTTGTGAGTCACTGCTAAAAGCCCTGCTAGGGTTAGGTTTAGGTTAAGTTTGGAAAGTCAATATTCCTCACTGCTTTCAATTCCCTAATTTAGATCTATGAGGTGTTATGGTAATAATTAATAAAGTGGATTAGTACCATCAGGAAGAAACTAGGTTTCTTCCTCTAGGTTCTTGTCCTTCATTTCTTAATTCTTACCCTAACCTCCATGGAAAACATGTACAACCGGTCGTTTATACTACGGTATCACCGCTACCTCATGGGATAGGGTGCCGTAAGGAGCGGTGTGTGTATGTATGCATGGAGTCCTATGAAAATATATGACGGGCAAGAAATGGGTGAGAGATCTTCATCTCTCAAGCCTTCCCCAAAGCTAACCCTAATAAGTGAGGAGACTACCCACTCATTAGGGAATTGATTAACATGTTCTAAACTAATTAACTAGGGCAGAGGATAAAATCTAAAGTAGGGCAGAAAGGAAAATTATACTAGGGCGGATAATAAAATTAACTAGGGCAAGAATAGAAAACTTACTCTAATTTGATGCACTCTTCATACTTTACAAGAATTGAAATTCTGAATTTAGATAGATACAATGAGACACAAGAAGATGCATAACCTAAAAGAGGTTTTAGGGTTTCTATTTATAGAACATAGAAACCCTAGGGTTACAATCGAGTCACATCTGCAATTACAAGTATACCCCTAAGAAAACTAGTCAACGCACCGACGCACCGACACGAAAAATGCACCGACACGGGCGACGCACGACCGCGGATCAGCGGCCAAGAGCCAGGTTTGGCCGCGGTTCCGCGGCCATGTAGGGGCATCTTGGGCTGCGTCTTCTTGGGTTGATTCTGGTTGCATTTGCTTTGCATTTCTTCACTTGGTTTCTCAGATTGTCTTCTATATTTCTTCCAGATTTCCACAGCGAATAATGTCGTGGACTTTACCGCTTGCTTCGTTTTGAAATCTTGAACTTTGCTCTGCCTTTGTGTTTTGTGAACTTGTTCATTGATCTACATTTATTCTCCAAACTGTAGGCTTGATCAAGATTCTTCCATTTGTCGGTCGTAGTCTCACTTTTGTATCGTCTTTTCATCATTTTCACTGTTTTTGTTCCGAGAACCTGTAACCTGCAACTATGTAGCAGACATGGATCAAAAGCACCTATTTATTTGCCGAATGAATAAGAATGAGGAATATAATAATGCAAAATTATGATATGAACAGTGGGTACTAGGATCAGTGGTTTTCATGTATTGCGACCCTAGTGGTGATTTGTGGCGTTGTCGCGAGCGCGTTTTGTGCACCAAGTGCATGCACGTTTAGTTAGTGCGCGTGATTGACTTGTGTCGTTTGTTCCACAACTATTCATATATCTATCCTTTTATTTACCTGTGTGCAATTCTAGGGTCGGATGCAGAGACGTCAGACGTGGCGCGGAAAAGACATGGCTGAGATTGGATCAGATTAGCCGAGGCGTCCCGGTGAGTAGATGTACACATCTATGGGGGGATCGTCTGGATGGCGCGAGGCGCTCGATGGTTTAGTATTATTTGTAGTACTTGCATTATATGCGTAGTTTTCTAGTTATGCATCTCATTGCATTGCCTCATCTTATGTGTGTGTGTGTGTGTGTGAGTGACATCATCTTAGGACACCCGCACCATTACCATTAGTTTATGCCGCACGTGCACTATTTATGCGAACACACACGCCATTGGTAATTGCTATGTCACGAGCACTATAGCACCTGCTTAGAATTGGTATTGGTACATTTTCATCATATATGATCCGTAGACTTATACCCGTATATTCATTTCATTAAGAGGGTTGCGTAGGATTGTTAATCATATATACATACCTCATTGCATCATGATTCATGTATAGTTTCTGGCCGTACTTCGCATGGTATATACTACCATATCTTAGAATTCCATCATCACTGGCATGCTTATATATTGTGATTCTTCTCGAGGATTTCAGTATTTATGCGATTTCTGGATTTTGGGGAAAACCGCAAGAATTTATAAACTTATTATCCTTTTAAAATGCAAGTTGCGGTTTTCTCGTGATGTACGTGTCGTCCACCATGAGTTTTTCTGATTGCTGTTGGTTTTCGAGACCCGATTCGAGGAGTGGATGAACCGTCTCGGGTACATGGTGGGCTCGGTATAGTACCTCGGGGCAAGAAGCTCGAGTTGTAGACGATGAGCCTGGCAGGTGCAGACTACCTACCAGTGATGTCTGGCACGGCGGATATCCGGAGGATACCAACGTGGTCATGAGATTTGATGATATGGGCTGATCCGGACTGACGGAGCCCGAGATATTGAGATATTGTGACATTGAGATGTCGAGACATTGAGATATTGAGGCATTGAGATATACATATTTAGTGTCGATACTTGACATGGATTTCAGTTGATTTCATAGATGATACTTCAGTTATTTCACAAAAGTTTATTAAGATAAAAATACAGATTTTCTCGTACCAAACATATTCAGGCTTCGTGTTGATTATGCATTCATATTGCATACATACTAGTGCATCGTATCATATCGGTATATGTAGGTTGTGACGCATTTGCTTGCATACTTATGATAACCTTATTAGATGTTACTTACTACTCACGAGCTGGCAACTCACCCCCATTGTGCCATAGTATTTTGCAGGTCCGACCTGTTAGCATAGTAGTGGCGGGCGTACTCCTTCCTTTGCTTCGTTTGCTTGGACTTGCGGCTTGCTCATAGGTGGGTTGCGAGGATATCTTGTTTTCACTTTGTATATTACTTTATATCTAGTATACTCCATCTACCCTTGTATATTGGACTAGACGGTGAGATTTGTGAGACTTGTAGTTGTGGTTTGGTGTCGATGCTCACTTGAGCCGACGTGATGCTTTTATGCTTATTTCGCATTATTATGATATGTTCATTGCATGTGGTTGTGATTCCGCATTTGGCGAGGTGCTAGCTCCCGCTTGGGGATGCCGTATTCATTATATATATGTATTTTCTTGTTTTGTACCCGTTTCGGGGCCAGTATTTACAAAGGAAACTCTCCCGAAATTTTCGGGAAATTTTGATGTTTTTTAAAAATGTTTAGTGCGACTTATGTTGTTTTAATTCGCTTTCTTTAACTAGTTTTCCTTCACTATATTTCTTTAAATGGTTTAGATTTATGGGCTTTGGATTACTTAGAGTACGTTACGCCTTCCGACGTTTCGTAATTTAAGTCCCAGTCATGTTCCGTACCTTCGGGTCGTGACAGCCGTAAATTGTCAAGTGTAGTATTTCTTAAGGAACCGACCGTTTATTGGCCGGAAGGGTTTTTCGCCATGTATATCCATGAGCAACTAGGCCCCACCTAGGTAGACCTTGTCTATGATGTATGGACCCTCATAGTTCGGCTCGAATTTCCCCCTCTTTGCACGGTTGGGGATCATAGGTCTTTTTACGACTAACACGAGCTCGCCTTGGCGGAATGTTCTCGGCCTTGTCATTCTTTCTTATGAGCGCGTCATCCTTGCTTTTTAAGCTTCCAGGTTTTGCTGCGTCATGAGACGAGCTTCATCGAGGGCATCAAGCTCCTTAAGTTGAAGATGGGCATTTTCTTCATCCGTCAGCTTGTATTGAACTGCTAGTAGAGAGGGTAGCTCTTGTATGGTTATTAGGCACTAGAACAAGGTTCTACAAGGCATCAAACATGCCAAAATTAAAATTTTCAAGTGCCAAACAACCTAAGCAAGGATCTTTACTAGATAATTAGGGTTAACAAAGAACAAGTAAACATCTTTACTTCTAAGAGTTAGGGATTACAACTTTTGTAGTCCATTCCTTCGCTTCATAAGCTCCGAGTTGAGGTCCCTTCACTGCGATCATCAAGTTCCCATACTCTTGAGAGGCTCCATGAAGTGAATAATGCATGCTTGCTAGTAATCTTCACAATCAAAGATGATCTACTTTGAGGAATCACAAACCCAAGCTATTACTTCACTAATGAGGTATTAGTGAAGCCAACACGCTAATCTATATGGCTAGTATAGAAGAGGATGATGAAGTAGGAATTTAGCACTCTTTAGTTTTCTTTTCTCACAATATATTCATCACCAATGAATAGCTAGAAAGCTTTTGTGAAGAGCAAGAAGAAGATCAAGTTGTGATGAATGAAAATGAATTATTATTGAGGTTAGAAATGCAACCAAGGGTTAAGCATGCCATACTTAACCCTTGTAGAGAGTTGACCATGGGTTAGGGTTAGGATTAGGTTAACAAAATATCTTAGAAATATCCAAAAGGGTGGACTAAGTCAAAGCATCATGAAGCTTCTTCAAAGCTCATCCATAACTTAATCCATTCAATTTGAATTTCCAAAAATAAATATAAATCCAACCATAAACCCTAATCATGGTTTAACTCTCATAAACCCTAGTTGCATTTGTAACCCTAACATGTTATAATATTATATATCACATATTTAATATAAAATGTAACAAAAGAAAATAATATAATTAACATATATCACATATATATATCAATGTATCATTAAGTGAGAAAAAGAATCATTTAAGTGAGCTTATATTAGTTAATGTAATGCAATATATCACATATATAATTATACATTAAATTATTAAATCAACACTTGATTTAATAATCCGGCTATAATACATATAACCGACTAATATAATATGTACCTTTTATCGAATCAACACTTGATCCGATAACCAGGCTATATCACATATACCTGGCCGATATCACATATCGCGAGAATAGAATACGGTATCTCATAGTATTAATCTCGGTACCGGAGATATCACATATGTGCTCCTACTCCGTTTCGCCTGAGCCCGGAAACCTATGTGTAGGACTCTAAAGACTCGTCAATACGCCGGCAGTAGGTGATGATCATATCAAACACCCACAAGCTGCAAGCGGTCAGCTAAACGTAACAACCACCCGAGTATTGAGCGATCAGAAGATCAACAAGCAAGCCTATACACACTCCTGTGAATCCAATCAGTAACACTACCGTACAGTCCGGTCTCTTCGTCTGATATGTCGCATATCCAGTCTAGGGGTGGTAAACGTCAGACCCCAGTAACCGATAAGACGTGTCGATGTGAGGCTCATAATAGGTTGAGAAACTACTGATAACACCTATCAGTAGGTCTCCATTTTAGCCCTGGCCAGGGACTTCCAGTTATAGCCAATCGAATACAGCGCAAAATCAACCCCCAATACTGGGAGAGACGAAACACCTCCTATCGCTCATTGCCTCCATGTGATTCGGGACTGTACCCAAAAGCCACCGTTTTGCACATCCTCTTGAACGTGGTAAGGTGGAAATCAAAACACAGTGGGAATCACACAAGACTCTATGACGATCTCGGGTCTACAGACTAACCTGTACCAGTGTCACTCGAGAACTGCTATCTGACAATAGGTATAATACCATCTAGGAGTTCTCGGTGAGTCCGTTCAGTGTACCCAGTCTCCACTAAGCACTCGCACACCATCTTTGATGTCAAACACTGATGGATATGGGATCATCCATCGCCCGTCATATAGGTCAAGATGCGTATACGCTAGTCTACTCTGGAGTATCGATGCCCTGTCTCGATACTCTCTCGACTAAGAACAGTTATAGGATGTACTCTTGGACTACCCTGGCCCCACTAGTATGATCTGCATCATAGTCCTAGTAGTCGAGTACATATTCTAAGGGCTTTATCAACATGTGAAAGCAAGACAGTAAACTAATACAAGTCAACATGTTAAGACAAAGTGAAACCAGATAGCATACTATCATATCGAGCAAGAAAGTGCTATATATATATATATCCAGGCATCCACTATAATATACATCATATGTACAACAATGGCCTCTAGGGCATATACATAACTAACAATCTCCCACTTGCACTAAGGCCAGCTGTTGTAGTATCTCATACCCAACATCCCAAAGAGTCTCTCAAAATGTATCTGGGGTATGGCCTTCATGAGTGGATCCGCAGTATTGTCCTTCGTGTCAACTCTCCTGAGCTCGATCTCGCGGCGATCAACTATCTCCCGGATCAGGTGATACTGCCTCAGAATATGCCTGGATCTCTGATGGGACCTGGGTTCATTGGCCAAAGCCACAGCTCCATTGTTATCACAATACAAAGGTATTAGATGCACAATGGACGGAACCACATCAAGTTCAGTGATGAGCTTCTTGATCCAGACAGACTCTTTGGCAGTATTGTTGGCAGCGATGTATTCAGCCTCCATCGTCGAGTCTACCACGGTTTCCTGTTTGAAACTCTTCCAACAAACTGCCCCTCCATGGAGGGTGAAGACAAATCCCGAGTGCGACTTAGAGTCGTCCTTATCACTTTGGAAGCTCGAATCGGTAAAGGACTCCACCTGGGGTTCTCTGTTACCATACACCAAGAACATCTCCTTAGTCCTTCTCAAGTACTTAAGAATGTTCTTCACAGTTGTCCAGTGATTCTCTCCAAGATCTGATTGATACCTACCCACTACACTTAGTGAGTATGCTACATCGGGTCTGGTACATAGCATCGCGTACATGATAGAGCTTACTGCCGAAACATAGGGTATCCCTTGCATGCGAGCTCTCTCCAAATCAGTCTTAGAAGACATTTTTTTAGAGAGAGTGAGTCCAGAGATCGTGGGTAAATACCCACGCTTGGATTCTTCTATACTAAACCTCTTTAGTATGGTGTCAATGTACCTGGATTGGGACAATCCCAGTATCCTCTTAGATCTATCTCTATAGATCTTAATTCCCAAAATGCAAGAGGCATCACCTAGGTCTTTCATTGAGAATCTATGTCATAAGAAGAGCTTGACCGAGTGCAGCATAGGAACACCATTTCCTATCAAGAGTATGTCATCCACGTACAATACGAGGAAGACAAGCTTACTCTCTGCAACCTTCTTGTAAATACAAGGTTCATCTACATTTTTGATGAAGTCAAACTCTTTGACTACCACATCAAAACAGATGTTCCAACTCCGCGATGCCTGGTTTAACCCGTAGATGGATTTAAGCAGCTTGCATACCTTTCCGCTGCTCCCACTATCTACGAAGCCCTCTGGATGAGTCATGTACACGCACTCCTCTAAATCACCATTTAGAAAGGCGGCCTTAACATCCATCTGCCAGATTTCGTAGTCAAAGTATGCAGCAATAGCAAGTAGGATCTGGATGGACTTAAGCATAGCCATTGGAGAAAAGGTTTCGTCATAATCCATACCTGGTCGTTGACGAAAACCCTTTGCAACAAGTCTAGTTTTGAAAGTCTCAACTTTTCCATCTACACCAAGTTTCTTCTTAAAGATCCATTTGCTCCCAATGGGTTTTACCCTTCAGGAGCAACTTCCAAAGTACATACTTTGTTGGTGTACATGGATTCCATTTCAGATCGCATTGCATCCAGCCACTTCATAGTGTCTCCACTTATGATGGCCTGCTCGAAGCTAGTTGGGTCATCATCTTCCATGATGCAATTATCGCTCCCACCATCTATGAGAAATCCGTAGTATCTCTCAGGTGGATGAGGAACCTTACTAGATTGGCGGAGCGGCTGAGGTTCGTTGGCTACTATCGAATTCTCTGGTTCCATCAAATTTTCTGTCGTAGTTTGTATTGCTGGAACTTCTTCCAGTTCTACCGCCTCGCCACTAATTTCTTTTGCAAGAAATTCCTTTTCTAAAAATATGGCATGTCGAGAAACAAATACTTTTTGTTCCTCAGTGTGGTAGAAGATATACCCTTGTGAGTTTTGGGGATATCCTACAAACTTGCACAGGACAGACCTTTCCTCGAGTTTGTCCGGATTGTGCCTTTTGACATAGGCCGGACAACCCCATATCTTAACATAATTAAGAGATGGTCTCTTCCCCTTCCATATCTCATATGGAGTAGTAGACACTGATTTGGTAGGAACCATATTCAATAGGTATATGGCTGTCTCAAGCGCATACCCCCAGAAGGAAATAGGCAACTCAGCAGTACTCATCATAGAGCGTACCATATCTAATAGGGTGCGGTTCCTCCTTTCCGATACACCGTTGTGCTATGGTGTATAGGGAGGAGTAAGCTGAGAGAGAATCCCATTCTCTTTTAGATAGTCTAGAAACTCATTGCTCAAGTATTCTCCTCCTCGATCAGATCGAAGGATCTTAATACTTTTATCCGTTTGGTTTTGACTTCGTGCTTATATTCTTTGAATTTCTCAAAAACTTCAGACTTGTGTTTCAACAGGAACACATGTACGTATCTTGAGAGATCGTTAGTGAATGTAATGAAGTACGAGGAACCATTCCTGGCATGAGTAGACATTGGACCGTATACATCCCTATGTATCAGTCCCAAGAGTTCCGTAACTCTTTCTCCGTGTCCACTAAACGGAGTTTTAGTCATCTTACCTTTGAGACATGACTGACAAGTGTCATAAGATGAAAATTTGAACGGATTCAAATATCAATCCTTATGCAACTTAACTAGTCGTGTCGCATTAATATGACCTAGTCTACAATACCACAAGAAGGATCCGTTTATTTATGAACTCTCTCTTGTGTGTGTTTTGTACATTAAGAACCGTGGTTTGGTTTAGAACGTATATGCCATTATTTAATGATCCTGATCCAATCAACTTTTGATTCAGGAATATATTTATAACATTATCCTGTACTATAAAATTATATTCTTCTTTACTCAATAAAGAAACTGATATAAGATTGCATATCAAGGTCGGAATGTAATAGCATTCGTTCAGAATCAATGTATTACCATTTGGTAATACAAGGTGATATTCGCCAACTGCTTTGGCTGCAACATTTGCACCATTCCCTACTCTTATGGAATGATCACCCATTCCCAGTTCTCTACCTTTCCGTAGCCCATGTAACATATTACATATGTGAGATCCCGATCCGGTATCTAATACCCAGGACGTAGAGTGAACTGAGAAATAGTTCTCGATAACTAACACACCCGAAGAAGATGCATCAACATGCTTATTTTTTGCTTGGGGGGCATAAGAATCCGGATATTCCCCTATTTCATGTTCAGTCTTATAACATTTATAAGACAGAACGGAACCAACGTTCCCCTGCTCAGTATAACAAACGAGTTCGGTCAATACATCCATATTATTATCTTGATTAAAGCCTGATATGATCGCTACCTGGAGAGAGAGAGAAGAAAACACTTTAGCGTATGCTCTTGCAAGATTATATTGGTTATTATCTTATCTAATCAGGACGGCTCCCACTGGTTTTACCAAATCTTCCTTCAAACCCTAAAAGGTAAGACTAGCCGGGATTAATTACACTTTACAAGTTCACCAATCTTTCAGCCAGGTCAGTGTTGGTATTTTGAGGGAGGTTCCTCGTGCTTTCGCACGGACCTAATTAAAATAAACTTCGTTTTCCCAGAAGCATAACCCCGTTAACACTTTTCTAGACACCTACTTGATCGGCTAATTGTCATAAATAAAACTCTCCCAGGAGTAACTCTTGCTTGTAGTGGTTATCGGGATCCATCTATCTCATAGAGGGAATGCAATCTCATTGTAAATTTCAACACTTGAAATTCCCGACAATACTTTTGCCCCTAACGTGCTATGACCTTGAAGAAAGCCAACAAACCATAGTCCGCTAGTCAAGTTCAACCGGTACATTTCTTGATTGAATTAAACCCACCTGCACGACCCTTGATGAAAGCCAACAAAGCCGTACGACTACCCTAATCCAATCGCATCATATGCTGCAGATAAGCACTAGTTAGTTACCGCACACTACGTCTTGACGAAAGCCAACAAACGCAGCACGAATACTAAGTATTACTTATTTGAAATGTCGGAGGGCTACGACAGGTTTTTCTGAAAACCTTTTGCTTAATGAACTTGATATCGTTGTAGAAACAAGTGATTTTTAAAAAGGAGTGTTTTTGAGGCTTTTACTAGTTTCGCTAAAGAGGTCACTCACGGTGAAAAGATCTCGGCTCTTTCCTTATCGAATAAGGTGCAGGATATTTCAAAAATACCGCTATGCAAAACAAAAACTATAGAAGCAATCAAAAATATAACCGAGTGAGTTGTAGCATCTGCTAGTTTCTCTAAAGAGGTCAATCCCGGTGAAGGGATCTCGGCTTTTTCCTTATCGAATAAGGTGCTGGATATTCTACAAGGAATACCGCTATGCAAAGGAAAAACTAGAGCTACCCTTTTTTATAAATTTGATTCTACAAAATCTTTTAGGTTTCTTTTTTTTTATTAATCTCATTAATGAATCCCATCATTTATGCTTCCTAAGCATCACAGAAAAAACGAAAATACAACGTACGCTTATGCCATCCGCATTCGCCATAGTGTCCCGTTATGCACCGTTAGATTATTTAACTAACGGCATAGCGGGGAGGGACTAGCGCGTGTGCAAAACATAAGCAACTTTTATTATATATCATATATACAATAATAAAGTATTCGTCTCACGCATATAAAATGATCACATCAAAGAATATTAGCAGCAGAAGATAACATATGAAATATTGGATATACTAGGAGGTCCGTGTTTTATTTTGAGCCTGTATAAAACACGGATTCCACGGTCGCAATGAATAGCCAAACCCACAACTCTAGACCCCTACGAGAGCGTCAAGAAACTCTACCAATTCTAGGTTTAGGAGACCAGGTCTCGACTCCTCGAGATGGCCTCCCACTGGACCCTAAAACCCGGTTACTTGTGCTCCCCTCCTTGGGTCTATCCTAATGCGGAAAAGTAAATAATATACAATGGTGATATCATCCTTAACCCAGAAGTGCCCCAACAAAAGAATATTACATACAATGAATTTTACATGAATGAAAATAAAAACCCTCATCTCACATAAAACCCCCGGCTATTCAAATGACGACGATCCAATATAACATACCACAACAACACATAACACCACATGTCATCAACGTAAGTAAATATGCGTATCCCAATTGTCGTTGATGTATAGCAACGAAATCGGCGATACACCACTTATTACACTTACGATCGCATAAAAGAAAATGAAAAATTACAAAATTTGGAATCGTAACCGCCCTTAGACAATACAAACCCGGGATATCACATATCCAAGATTTCATGCCTAACAATTTAAAGCTCGCATTTAGATCTCACCCATGAAAACACTTTTTCAAAATAAGTCGGATAATTCAACAAGATTTCCGATTACCCCCGAGACCGAAATGTTAGATTTACACGCAACAAAAAAATTTGTAGATTCTAATTATTGTATTACATTTCAGAAAGCTAGACAACGTTAAACAATGCGATCGAATCAACGAATTACCAAAATTCCCAGAGAGCTCAACACTTGAGTGGAATTAAAAATTTCCAGAAGCATGCTCCAATACCTACGGACCTACAGCTGAAGGGCCCGACCCATGCCTCTTAAGTGGCACCGTGGATCCGCCACCAAAACCTTGTTTTAGCCGTGGATCTGCGGTCACTTAGACGAGTAAGGGTTTTGTTCTTCAGGTGTGTCCATAGAATTACCTGCATAATTTTCTGAATATTTTTAACATGGAAAAATCCAACTTTTTGAAAAATTTCCAGAGAGGGGGTATAATTTGGGTTTTCGGGGTTCGATCGGACTTTTAATTTTGCCTACCCAACGCCTAATGCTCTAGCTAGTCTCTGATACCACTGTAAGGTTATTAGGCACTAAAACAAAGTTCTACAAGGCATCAAACATGCCAAAATTAAAATTTTCAAGTGCCAAACAACCTAAGCAAGGATCTTTACTAGAGAACTAGGGTTAACAAAGAAAAAGTAAACAATATTACTTCTAAGAGTTAGGGATTACAACCTTTGTAGTCCGTTCCTTCGCTTCATAAGCTTCGAATTGAGGTCTCTTCGCTGCGATCATCAAGTTCCCATACTCTTGAGAGGCTCCATGAAGTGAATAATGCATGCTTGCTAGTAATCTTCACAATCAAAGATGATCTACTTTGAGGAATCACAAACCCAAGCTATTATTTCACTAATGAGGTATTAGTGAAACTAACACACTAATCTATATGGCTAGTATAGAATATGATGATGAAGTAGGAATTTCTGTCTCTTTAGTTTTCTTTTTTTCACAATATATTCATCACCAATGAAAAGCTAGAAAGCTTTTGTGAAGAGCAAGAAGAAGATCAAATTTTGATGAATGAAAATGAATTATTATTGAGGTTAGAAATGCAACCAAGGGTTAAGCATATCATGCTTAACCCTTGTAGAGAGTTGACCATGGTTTAGGGTTAGGATCGGGTCAACAAAATATCTTAGAAATATCCAAAAGGGTGGACTAAGTCAAAGCATCATGAAGCTTCTTCAAAGTTCATCCATAACTTAATCCATTCAATTTGAATTTCCAAAATAAATATAAATCCAACCATAAACCCTAATCATGGTTTAACTCTCATAAACCCTAGTTACATTTGTAACCCCAACATGTTACAATATTATATATCACATATTTAATATAAAATGTAACAAAAGAAAATAATACAATTAACATATATCAGACATATATCAATGTATCATTAAGTAAGAAAAAGAATCATTTAAGTGAGCTTATATTAGTTAATGTAATGTAATATATCACATATATAATTATACATTAAATTGTTAAATCAACACTTGATTTAATAACCCGGCTATATCACATATAACTGACTAATATAATATGTATCTTTTATCGAATCAAAACTTGATCCGATAACCCGGCTATATCACATATACCCGGCCGATACCACATATCGCAAGAATAGAATATGGTATCTCATATCGTATTAATCTCGGTACCGCACATATCACATATGTGCTCCTACTCCGTTTCGCCTGAGCCCGGAAACCTATGTGTAGGACTCTAAAGACTCGTCAGTACGCCGGCAGTAGGTGATGATCATATCAAACACCCACAAGCTGCAAGCGGTCAGCTAAACGTAACAGCCACCCGGGTATTGAGCGATCAGAAGATCAACAAGCAAGCCTGTACACACTCCTGTGAATCTAATCAGTAACACTACCGTATAATCCGGTCTCTTTGTCTGATATGTCGCATATCCAATCTTAGGGTGGTAAACGTCAGACCCAGTAACCGATAAGGCGTGTCGATGTGAGGCTCATAACGGGTTGAGAAACTACTGATAACACTTACCAGTAGGTCTCCATTTCAGCCCTGGCCAGGGACATCCAGTTATAGCCAATCGAACAAAGCGCAACATCAACCCCCAATACCGGGAGAGATGAAACCCCTCCTATCGCTCATTGCCTCCTTATGATTCGGGACTATACCCAAAAGCCACCGTTTTGCATGTCCTCTTGAACGTGTTAAGGTGGAAATCAAGCACAGTGGGAATCACACAAGACTCTATGACGATCTCGGGTCTACAGACTAACCTGTACCAGTGTCACCAGAGAACTGGTATCTGACGATAGGTATAATACCATCTAGGAGTTCTCGGCGAGTCCGTTCAGTGTACCCAGTCTGAGCACCCGTACACTATCTTTGATGTCAAACGCCGATGGATATGGGATCATCCATCGCCCATCATATGGGTCAAGATGCGTATACGCTAGTCTACTCTGGTGTATCAATGCTCTGTCTCGATACTCCCTCGACTTGGAACAGTTATAGGATGTACTCTTAGACTACCCTGGCCCCACTAGTATGATCTGCATCATAGTCTCAGTAGTCGAGTACATATCCTAAGGGCTTTATCAACATGTGAGAGAAAGACAGTAAACTAATACGAGTTAACATGTTAAGAAAAAGTGAAACCAGATAGCATACTATCATATCGAGCAAGAAAGTCCTCTCAATATATATCCAAGCATCCACTATAATATACATCATATGTACAACAATGGCTTTTAGGGCATATACATAACTAACAGCTCTATCTCTAAGGGAAGTACCACTTTGATGCCGAATACCAACGCGAATGGCATTGTATTCGTGGCCATTTTGAACGTGGTTCGATACGCCCAGAGTGCTTCAAGCAATCTCTCGTGCCAGTCCTTTTTGTTTCTAGACACTATTTTCTTTATTATCTTCGTTAAGGTTTTGTTGAAAGCCTCTGCTAGACCGTGTCACGCCTCGCTTCCTAGTATACGGGCAGAGGACGCGTCGATACCGCTACGTATTTACTCTGAAGTAAGTACGCTAAGCGTATCTAAGCAATATAAATAGAAATGCACAAGAGACAAAGACAGTAGGTATAACTGAATATCAACTTTATTTATTAACATTCTTTGTACAATGCATGGAAAAATAAATACATCTTAATTTAAGCAATGCCTAAATAATGGCATAACAGAAAAGAAAAATACAGAATGTAAAAGAAAAAAGTACAAGTGAAACTACAACTCGGGATCGGCCTGCGGGGGCGGCCGATCGGCTCCAAATCGAAGTCGACATTCATAGAAGATGTGCCTCTTGAGCTCCCCATCACTCCTGTATACTTTAAATTCTTGGATCGGTAACGGAGCCAAATTAAATCACCATTCAACCATTTTTTTATTACATTTTAATACAATTTTCAATACAGCCTTTCATCTACCCTAAACCCTAGATTACCTATAAATACCACTCCAAAACACACCCTCCTCACTCCAAATTTCTGTCCAAAACTCTCAAGAAAATCCCTAGAACTTTTGTGTACAAGTGGAGTTAGCGAAGGGCGAAACTCCGGCGATCTTCCGACGACGATCTTAGGAGCTCCCGGCGACGAAACGACACACCGACAACTCCTACGGATCCCTCTCCATCTTATCTTGACTCTAAACTTGTAAGTCCCACCTCCCTCTTCTCTAATCTATTTTAAAAACTTCTTTTACTAAAACCCGACGGAAGCGGAATTAAATCTGACTTCCGATTCGGTTTTCTTTGTAAAATTCAATTTTCCTTAACACAACCATACCAAACTCTTACATATTGACTATTAATCATTAACATAACATGTTGAACAAATTTCATAGCTAAATATTTCATTTTGTAACTTTTACCGCTCTTTTTCAGTAAAATACCATGTAGTATAGTTTCGACTTTAAAACATCATTAATCTTGCTATACCTTTAGTTAGATCACGAGGTGATGACCTACTTCTTCACAACACTCATATGCAACATAGAACAATACCCTTTTGGAAATATAGATTCGGAAAATACCGTTTTACACAAAACTACCTCTAACTTATAAAAACCGTTTTCTACAAGATTACATATTTTTACAAATCTTTGCAAAGCGCCACTATAACCCATTTTGGGGAACCCGACCGGGATGGTGCGGATTATCGCACATCCCTGGGCTTAGTAGTGCGAGATTCAGACCTCCGCAAGTAGCATTCGGTCTCGAGAGATTTAAAAATACAAATATCTTAAGAAAATGAGATTTCTAGAAAAAAATAAATTAAAAATTATTTTTATAAATATATAAATATATATGTGTATTATCAAAATAACTATTTTTTAATAATATCAATATTCCAACTTTTCTAAGTCAAAAGAATCACTTTACATGAAAATACCATGAAATTCCATACAAATCCAACACTTTACAATTAAATACCATGTATTATGAAAAAATAGGTTTATTCATTAGAAATGTCACAAATATAAAATACACAGCTATGAAAACTCTAAAGACGATAATTCAATACTTGAGGTGTATTTTGTAAATTATACAAAATTATTTTTACATAAAACCCCTCAGGTTTTATAAATTACAATAAGGACCCTAATAAATATAGATTTAAGCGGGACCGATCTCTTGAGCCTCAGAGAGCCGAAGAAGTGGGTGCTTGCCTATTTTAAGTTAGACAACTTAACAAATAGTGTTATCAATACGGTAATCGTCTTTGAAAAAGACACAAATCCTGTCGCCCATGTGCAGCGGTTACTGATAACACCTAAACTTAATTCAGGATTTCAATTTCTTTTCTAGTTGTTCTGACTCAGACTGAGTCTCATTATAATAATCTGACTTGAATATGATTCAAGTACAAGCTGGAATTCAATATGAATCCATGAATCCATATATTCAATCAGTTCAAACTATTCAATCTATATTGACCGAACCGAACAATAGATATACTTCCATTTATATGATTCTCCAGTTACATTCATGATTCTCCAGTTACATCCATTTACTGATATCATGGTTTCGGCAAGTCATCCAATTATACAATCTATATTACAAGATAATACAAGTTGCAGTACAATACAAACAATACAATCAAGACATTACGGGGTTTAAGGGGTAGATTGATACGGAAGGTGTTAGAAGTGGCACGAGACCGCAAGATTTAAGACACCTAATCTGAATTCAATTGCCGTTGTTCCAGGTTATATAACGGAGCCTTGTACTTCCATTTGCCTTTAGTCTCTAGCATATAGAGACTGCTCGCGTATATATTGGTATCCTTCTGTACCAAGCTATAAAAAACAGAATTAATAAATACAACAATATAACAATATAATACAACTTTAAAAGTTATACTCTCTCTCTCTTCCTGTCTTTTCTACTTCTCCCTTATCTTTGGGACTTACCGAGCGGTTGTTCCCTGACGACATTCCTTCTCTTTCTTCTTTGGAATGTTGTCAGGTGATCTGGACACTCAGGAGATCGAGCCCACCAGCGAGGACTTGGATCATCTAGCCTACGACCCAGAGCTTTAGATTCATTGTACACATTTCATTTCAGCACTTTCATTTCTGTTATGCCACTGTTTAGGCATCGCTTCATCCCATATATTTACATTTCCATGTATTGTAAAAAGAATGTGAATAAATAAAGTTGTTGTTCAATTATATCTTTTGTCTCTTATGCATTTTCATTTATATTGCTTAGATATGCTTAGCGTATTTACTTCAGAGTAAATACGTAGCGGCCTTGTCGCGTCCTCTGCCCGTACAATGGGAAGCGGAGCGTGACAGGTTTTGTTGGTGGCCGATGCAGGTCAGAGCTGTATAGAACCCTACCATGCAGTTCAGTTCTGCGTGGACAACCTAAGCAATATAACACAAGAACCAGCAACTGAAATCATTCTTTACAATTCATACTCCTTTAATCCTGTCATTTCATATACTTTGAATCTATCTTAACCCAAAATTTTCATTCAAGGTTATGGATTCCCCGAACAACACCAACACCAATGTCAACAACACACCTCCACTACTACCAGTCACACCTGCCGTCCCTGCTCCGATCAACGAGCAGACGGTTCTACTTGAAGAGATCCGCAGCCTCCTAGAAGAGCAGCAGCAGCAGACTGCTCTTTTAATGAACCGTCCCGAGGCAGAAGCACCTGGGGTGAAGCAATTCAGAGCTTTGCACCCCAAACAATTCTCAGGAAAAGAGAGCCCTCTGGAAGCTGAAGAATGGGCTTGGAGCATCGAAGATGATCTGGCAGCGGCATAAGTGCTAGAAATAGCTTGGGTTCGTGTTGCAAAATTAGAGCTCACGGACAATGAACGGGTCTGGTGGAAGGAGGAATAAAGTCGTCTTGATCAACCTATCGAATGGAAGACTTTCCGCGACATGTTCGACACAAAGTACTTCCCTGAGACTGCCTGGTTCGACATGGAACAACAGTTCATCTATCTGCACCAAGGTTCAATATGGACCAAGTCAGTAGATGAATATGACGCTGAATTCACCATGCTCAGTTGGTAAGATATGTCTTAGTGTTCGATTTTATATCACATACTACACAACTAACACAAGACCGTAACAAGTTTGCGGCCCATCTTATACCGACTGCTGAGATCAGAGCTAGAAGATTTTAGCAAGGGTTGTACCCGGAAATCCAAGCTGCATTAGCTATAGGGGATTTCCCAACCCATGATTTAGCTTTGAAGGCTGCCAAAAGATATGAGCCAGTAGTAAAAAAAGAAGGGCAAACCTCATTCTGCCGGAGTAAAATGCCCTGCCACTCAAATGGCAGGAGGAACCTCTTCAAGGACAACTGTTGAACCGAGGAGATCAGAAGAAATTAATAACCAGCCGAGACCCGACTTTTGCTACTACTGCCATAGAAAGGGACACTTGTGGAAGGACTGTAGGTGCGCAAAAGGCCCATGTCTAATTTATGGCGCATCCAACCACGGAATTGGAAACTTTCCTTATAATAGCAACCCAGATCACACACCCACCAACTACCCGCAGCTGCCAGCTATCCAGGCTCCTGCACCTCGTCTTGTAATCACAGCTCCACCACATGCACCATCTACTCGCCAATTCCAACAAGCAATGAGGGACATGCCTCGAGGGCAGAGGGACATGCCCCAAGGACAGAATGTGCTTCCAGCTAAGAGGAATGTAACACGGCGACAGATATTCACATTAGCAGCCGTAGAAGCCGAGCCTGTAGGTCAAGGTAACACTAGTAAGCCTCTTTCACATTTTTAAAACCCTTGTATCACTTTGTTATTTTTACATACACTATCAGTTCTTTAGTCATCAAATTTCCTTGAATCCGTTACACTTTCCTTTTATAAATTTCGAGGACGAAATTTTTATAAGAAAGGTAGAATGTAACAACCCTAACCTTCTGTACAATTTTTTCAAAAATACAGAAAGGGGTACTTTTGCCTGACCACAAGTTATAAGTTTGTTTTTCTTTTTAATAGCAAGGAAGAGCTTGTAGCTCATTGGTAAGACTTTGCACTGCTGAACCAAAGCACCAGAGTTCAAATCCCATCACCCAGATTATTTTTTAATATTGTTTTCATTTTATATTTTTAGAATCCAAAGAGTCTACACATGATAAACCCGTAAAACCAAAATTCACACTAAAAATAAACTACCCCACTGTGCTAACAAGACGACGACGGACATGTGGGCCCCCCGACCCGGCTTGACTCGGCTGGATCGGGCCGACGGGGCGGCGGATCGACCGGCGGGGGTGGTCGATTCGGCTCCAAATCGGAGTCGGCCTTCATAGAAGATGTGCCTTTTGAGCTCCCCATCACTCCTGTATAGTTTAAATTCTTGGATCGGTAACAGAGCCAAATTAAATCACTATTAAACCATTTTTTAATATATTTTTAATACAATTTTCAATACAACCATTCATCTACCATAAACCCTAGATTACCCTATAAATACCACTCCAAAACACACCCTACTCACTCCAAATTTCTGTCCAAAACTCTCAAGAAAATCCCTAGAACTTTTGTGTACAAGTGGAGTTAGCAAAGGGCGAAACTCCGGCGATCTTCCGACGACGACCCTAGGAGCTCTCGACGACGAAACGATGCATCGGAACCTCCTACCGATCCCTCTCCCTCTTATCTTGACTCTAAACCTGTAAGTCCTACCTCTCTCTTTTCTAATCTATTTTTAAAACTTCTTTTACTAAAACCCGACGGAAGCGGAGTTAAATCCGACTTCCGATTCGGTTTTCTTTATAATGTTCAATTTTCCTTAACACAACCATACCAAACTCTTACATCTTGACTATTAATCATTAACATAACATGTTGAACAAATTTCATTGCTAAATATTTCATTTTGTAACTTTTACCGCTCTTTTTCAGTAAAACACCATGTAGTATAGTTTCGACTTTAAAACATCATTAATCTTGCTATACGTTTAGTTAGATCACGAGGTAATGACCTACCTCTTCACAACACTCATATGCAACCTAGCACAATACCTTTTGGGAATTATAGATTCGGGAAATACCGTTTTACATAAAACTACCTCTAACTTATAAAAACCGTTTTCTACAAGATTACGTATTTTTACAAATATTTGCAAAGCACCACTACAACCCATTTTGGGGAACCCTACTGGGATGGTGCAGATTATCGCACATCCCTGGGCTTAGTAGTGCGAGATTCAGACCTCCGTAAGGAGTATTCGGTCTCGAGAGATTTAAAAATACAGATATCTTAAGAAAATGAGATTTCTAGAAAATAATAAATTAAAAATTATTTTTATAAATATATAAATATATATGTGTATTATCAAAATATCTATTTTTTATAATATCAATATTCAAACTTTTCGAAGTCAAAAGAATCACTTTACATGAAACTACCATGAAATTCCATACAAGTCTAACACTTTACAATTAAATACCATGTATTATGAAAAAATAGGTTTATTCACTAGGCATGTCACAAATATAAAATCCACAGCTATGAAAACTCTAAAGACGATAATTCAATACTTGAGGTGTATTTTGTAAATTATACAAAATTATTTTTACATAAAACTCCCTCAAGTTTTATAAATTACAATAAGGACCCTAGTAAATATAGGTTTAAACGGGACCAATCTCTTGAGCCTCAGGAAGCCGGAGAAGTGGGTGTATGCCTATTTTAAGTTATACAACTTAACAAATGGTGTTATCAACACGGTAATCGTCTTTGAAAAAGACACAAATCCTGCCGTCCATGTGCAACGATTACCGATAATACCAAAACCTAATTCAGGATTTCAATTTCTTTTCTAGTTGTTCTGACTCAAATTGAGTCTCATTATAATAATCTAACTTGAATATGATTCAAGTACAAACTGCAATTCAATATGAATCCATATATTCAATATGTTCAAACTATTCAATCTATATTGACCGAACCGAACCATGGATATACTTCCATTTACATGATTCTCCAGTTACATCCATGATTCTCCAGTTACATCCATTCACTGATATCATGGTTTTGGCAAGTCATCCAATTGTATAATCTATATTACAAGACAATACAAGTTGCAATACAATACAAACAATACAATCAAGATATCACGGGGTTTAAGGGGTAGATTGGTACGGAAGGTGTTAGAAGTGGCACGAGACCGCAAGATTTAAGACACCTAACTTGAATTCAATTGCCGTTGTTCCGGGTTATATAACGGAGCCTTGTACTTCCATTTGCCTTTAGTTTCTAGCATATAGAGACTCCTCTCGTATATACTGGCATCCTTCTGTACCAAGCTACAAACAACAGCGTTAATAAATACAACAGTATAACAATATAATACAATTTTAAAAGTTACACACTCTCTCTCTCTCTCTCTCTCTCTTTCTCTTCCTGTCTTTTCTACTTCTCCCTTATTTTTAGACTTACCGAGCGATTGTTCGCTGACGTCATTCCTTCTCTTTCCTCTTTAGAATGTTGTCAGGTGATCTGGCCACTCAGGAGATCGAGCCCACCAGCGAGGACTTAGACCAGCTAGCCTACGACCCAGAGCTTTAGATTCATTGTACACATTTCATTTCAGTACTTTCATTTCTGTTATGCCACTATTTAGGCATCGCTTTATCCCATGTATTTACTTTTCCATGTATTGTAAAAAGAATGTGAATAAATAAAGTTGCTGTTCAATTATATTTTTTGTCTCTTGTGCATTTTCATTTATACTACTTAGATACGCTTAGCGTATTTACTTTAGAGTAAATACGTAGCGGCCTCGTCGCATCCTTTACCCGTACACTGGGAAGCGGGGCGTGACATCTTTTTAATGGGTCACGTGGGAGCACGTGATTCGATTTCAGTCATTCCTTTTTGTTCCTCAGAGTTGCTCACGTGGGAACACGTGAGCTTTCGTTATAACGTCGAACACTAATGAATTCCCAGTCTTTTCTTTTACATGCATAAAGATTTTAATCTGAGTTTTGAGAATTTTTGGTCCCTTGTTCTATAAGAATCAAAAACTTTTGCAGGGTTAAACCCTAGTTTTTTCAGAGGAATTAAATTCCTGTATACTTTTGGAAGAATTAAATTCTTCGAAGTTAATTCTTTCCCTTAAGTTTTGAGTCTGCATAACAGAATTTTCCCGATGAGAATTAAATTCTTAACTTGTGGGGAGATCT
This sequence comes from Agapanthus africanus, assembly GCA_030015575.1. NCBI lineage: Eukaryota > Viridiplantae > Streptophyta > Magnoliopsida > Asparagales > Amaryllidaceae > Agapanthus > Agapanthus africanus. Next base: position 885,086,044 of record JASDDO010000024.1, on the reverse strand, counting down.
GCTTCTGCAGATCTCAACCAGAGGAAGAACTAAGTTTTTTTTTGAAGGGTTAAACCCTTAAAAAAGAGATAAAATAATCTCTGTGTCTTTTTTCTTACCTACGATTTTTTGTTTAAGAAGGGAATTTTCTTCCTCTAGAGAATTGAATTCTCTTTTCTCTTTTTCTTTTGTTTCTCAAAACTTATGGGGGGGGGACTCATCTCTGCAAGACTTGAAGTCTTGGGTCCTTTATATAGTAGAAGCAAGTTTGTTGATTTAGTTAAAAAAAATCTCTCATTGAGAAATCTTAATTGATTTGGGTATTTTATCCACCGTTGGATCTTTGATCAAAGGACTTCTGTTTTACAGAAGATATATTTCTTGTTTTTAACAAGATTAGGAAAATATTTTCCCATACAGAATTTTTTTTGTAGATAAGTGCTTTTTAATCACCATTGGATTTTTTAATCCAACGGTACTCTGTTTTACAAAGAGCAATCTTTCTTGTTTAGAAAGATTTAAGGAAATATTTTCTAAATAGGGTTTTGATCCCTTTATTTAGAATTTAATTCTACCAGCTTGGAAGGTGTTTAGGATCACTCAAGTGTAGCACGTGACCCCCACTAAGTTAAACTTGTTTGTTTATACGCAACAGCTTAATAGGGCATCACGTGCTAACACATGATCTTCTCTGGCCTGCTATTTGTTTTAATATGGCGCCTATATATTTTGTATATAGATGCTCACGTGTTTGCACACGAGGCTCAATTTCAGCCTGTCAATTGTTAAGCGCCGCGCCTATAATTTTTGTTCATAGACGTTCACGTGTGGGCACGTGATGCTTTATTAGTAGGAAATTTTCCCATTGCTTTTTCTCTTTTCCTTTTCTTTTCTTTCCCTTTTTTATAAGGGAACATTCATGATGTGCCCACTTGTGCCAAGGCAGACACCACTATGGTCCATGTTCCAAAGAGCTAGTGCACACATGTATTGTGTTGGACCAAAATTGTGTACACATGTTTATTGCAAAAGAACTCTTTGGATATCGATCAGTTTTCTGTTCTGATTGCAGTGTCAGGTCATAAATGTCATATCCACGACTTTGAGTATGTTTTCCAGTGTTTTGTCACGAATACCTGTAATCTGTATTTACTTAGCAGACACTGGTTAATAATATCGATAAATAACAAAATAGATAATGAATGAGCGGTATTAAAATGCAGTTTTCTGTGATGAGCAAATACCCCCGAACTTATCTTTTTCTCGTCTCGAGCAAAACAAAAATCCTAACCACACTTTCGCAGGGAACGCGATTGCACCGAGCACGTGCAACAAGCCGTTAAACCTCAAGGTGTCCCTAATAGGTGGAGTGTTATCTTCTGAGGGTTTTCAGCGGATTACACCCACAAAATCTTGTCAAGTTAGTGTCGTGCGGAAACTGTTGATTCTAATCTTAAAGTTAAGGATCAAAGCTAGAAGTTCTATCACCCTAATCAGAAACATCAAACCCTATTTTTCACTCCTCTCAATTTATTTAACATAAGCTTATACACGCCTTCACGTTGTTGTGTGAATAGTGTCGACAAGTTTTAAGAATTTGATTAAGGTTATCATGTCATAAATACGGACAAGGTAGACTTCTAAAGGATCATACGAGTTTTGAAAAGGCTTATGATTTTCTCAAGTTTCGTTCTCCAGTTTGGTTTCAAGTCGGAATTTCTATCATTTTCAACAGAGAACCAAGTCTTATTCTTCACTCTTACCTTTGACCTATTTTTTTTTCATACACACCTTTCGTGATCGTGCAAAACGTCTTTATAAACATAAACCTTCATATCTCCGCTAAAAAAACTGTTTATAATCGAAAACTCGTCTCCGTTAAGATTATTCTCCCACAAAGAACCGTGAGGACTTTTAACTCGGAGAGAAAACTTGCTTAGCTTGTTTTATTTAGTGATTGGAAACTTAGCGAGATTTAGATCAATGACTCCCAAACCAGATGGGTTTAGAGCATTAGATGTGGAAACACCCTAAGGACTTAATTGCCCAAGTTACCAAGGCCACAAAACAAAAGACTCATTTTATTTGCGTTTAAAATATTCTGAAAATAGTGAGAATTGAGATATTACCAGTATTTTTCATTTTAATCTGAAGACGTGAATGGGTTATTTTTCAGACTTTTAGTTTCTATTAAAACCTCAGTAATATCCTTCATCTCTACTTCTCTTTATGAACTATTCTTGATATTACTTAATTCAGAACAAACCTGTTTGATCCTAAAGATATTTATCAAATTTTCAAAAAGGTTTGAGACATGTCAGACCTTTCATCTAATTCTCAAGAACTCATGACACGTGTAAAGTGATATAAAAGACGTATATTAGCTATGGCTAAACTCAAAGGAGGGTTATCTTTCGGATTTTCAATCTTTCGAAAAAGATTTAGTTATTTCTATCTTATCAACTGAACCGTTAGATTTCGAGTCAAAGTTCCCCCGCTAGCTAACATGAAAATGTTTTTATGTTTTTGTAAAAATTTTCAAAATTTTATGGTTTTTTTAATATGTATGCAATGCAGAATATACACATGATGCAGCAAAATAATGCAGGGCTCACCCCCAAACCTGAGTTTTATGATGTCCTCATCGTTGCCCCCGTCTCCGGTAGCTAGACTTAGATATCAAGGTGAGAATTTATTCACAAAAAAGAAAAGATCTAAGAACTAACTATAGTATTCACAAGTTAAGAGATTGCGTTAGTCCAGAAATTAATACCAGTCATTTAAATTTTTTTCGATATATGGCCAAGGCAGGTAAAAGAAAAAGCATATAACAAAGAAAAAGAAAAAGAAAATGTATATGTTAGATGTTGGTGAAGGGCATGGGTGTGTGAAAGTAGGGATCAGAAGACGCTGAATGCAGAGATGAAGTTTTGAAGGAATCAAAGAATTGTTGCCCGAATGAATTGAATGTTCAAGAAGTATGTGTCGAGTTTCGAGGTCAGGTTCGTTTAAAAACTGGAGTTCATCCTTAAAAAGTTCAGCAAAATAAATGTTCGTAGGATGTTCCTAAATTGATTCTGATTCAAACTCACCAAGAATATCAAGTTCATCCGCAAATATCTCCTCAAAACTCAGCATGAAAGAATATTTCTCAAGGCTGTCTTTCTCCTTATGATCCTCGACAATCCTATTCTCATTGCTACAGCTCACAACTCCCAAAACTAGTTCTCCCTCATCACATTCATAAATGGGTAGGTCCATGTCAGCTAAAAAAGTAGGTTCCCATAGTAACGTTTTTCCGAAACAATATCAATGGGTAATAAAAAAATTGTGGGTTCCCGATCCTTGATTTCCTCTAACAATCTATCCCAACCATACCCATCAAATTCATAAGCTCTCTCCTCTAAAATTGGAGTGCAAAAATCAGTCGATGCAAGAATCTCATCTTCAAGTGGCATATCGGTTAGATCAACCTCAAGATCACTAGTGACAAGAGATTCAATTGGTACCCGAAGGCTAGTGTTGAACTGACTTAGAGGGTTTTCTTGTTTGTTCTGATAACAACCAGTCAACTCAATCATATCATCATCTATGAAATCATCAAAATTTATTTGATCGTTTATCCGACTTAGGCGACTTTCTAGATGACAGATATTGACATTATTAGGTTCTAATTAACCGTGTTCACTCCCTAGAATTCTCTCAGCTAAATGTTTCACTTGTTCCTCGATTCTAGCCAATAATTGAGCTTGAGCAAGAAATAATTGCTCAGATTGTTGCATGAACAGGGCTAGGGTCACAGCTGTTTGATTCTCGACTGTAGTCATCACTTCAATACCTTTCTTTAAAGCGGTCAACCTAGCATCCATCTCACTATGATACCCTAATGAAGTATCATTTGTTTCAGGAAAGGAGGGTTGTGATGGTGGTGATGCAAAAGCAGTCATCCTATCGACCTCTTTCTCTAAATTTTCAATCATTTGATCTAGGTTTGAAGTGAGACTGGGTTCAAGAGTGTTAGGTGGGTGACCGATATCAAAATTCTGTGACGGTTGGCAGGAAAGCACAGTTTTCATGAATGTGGAAAGAATATTGGCAATTTGAACAAATGAATTGGGAATGAGTATAAACATTAGAATGCTGATCGTGAAAAATAGAATTGAACTGTGTATCACCTATATCAATAAGAATTCACAAATACCATAAAAACAAAGAATATTACACCCCTAACAGTCTATATTATGCTAAGTCAATTTGACCTGCTCAAGAACCGATTTTCGAAATAAAACCGTGTTGAAAAACGGGCTCAAGATATACGGATCACGAAGCCAGGTAAGTGCAGAGATATGGGAAAGTTTTCCAACGCTTTCGCGAAATTCCTTAATTAGAATAACCCTTTCTCATTTGGCGGTTTCGCTTGAACACTTGCCTAGACACCCCATGAACGATATACAGTTAAGCGGTGTTCTAAACACAGTCAACTTCTCCTAATGAGCGTGAAGTCCTTAAAGTCAGAGTTCTAATTGATTTTAAATTACTGTGGGTATGCAAAGATGCAGTTTTGTGATTTGTGGGCCACGGAAAAAGGTGATGAAATCATTTACTGTATCTTGTTTGGTTTCATGCCCTTAAGATCCGAACTAAGATGCAAATGCGCAAATCAATAAAAGAATTTAAGAAATTAATCAATCAAACAATTCTTTTTTCGTTTAGGCTTAAGCGCTGCAACAAATACGGGTTAGTTCTCTGTGCAATTAGTGGCAAGTTTGTGCGAAGAATCCTGCAGAAGATAGAATATTGGAATGTGTCGTATTTGAGCGAAGGTGTTAGAAAATTACTTACCAATGCGATTTTGGGTTTAGAAACCCCTTTGAAGTGATTATGTGTATTTGAATGTTCTCTTGCGCGGGTCAAACTCTCGGATCTTTGGCACTGCTCTTCACTAACATTTTTGCAATTGAATTTGATCCTTACTCCGCATGATCACTGGTCGTAATTCCGTAAAAATCTGCAAATGTCGGAAAATACGATATTTAGTGCCAAAAGCGATATATCTGCCCCAATTCTTGCACACATAAAATTATAAAAATCAAAAAATACCAACAGATTACTAACTATAAACTGGAAACATCAGAAAAGAAAAAATCCTAAAATACCAAAAAGGGACCGGCATCGCCGGAGTTTTCGAAGATGTCGCCGGCCAAATGAAATCCAATGGTGCAAAATTTTTTTGTGGCTTCTCCAGGATATTTTAGTGTTCTGTTGGTATACTTTGATTTTTTAGTTCGATTCAGAGTGATAGCAGGTTATAAAGACAGAGAGCAAAGTTTTAGAAAATGTGTGTTATGTTAGTTTTGAAAAAAATCGAGTTAATAGTTAGTTTGTTAGTACGAACCAGAAATAACAATACCTAATGACTACCAACTCCCCGGCAACGGCGCCAAAAACTTGTTGGGGCCTCACCCGCGCACGCAAATGTGCATGTTTTGGAAAAGAGAATGGTTTTTGAGAAATAGTTGCGCACGCGAGCTCGGCCTCGTTTTAAAATTTATAACCGCAAGTGCATGGTGCGTTGTAGCAAGCCGGCAAGTACGGGTCGATCTGCAGGGAATTGGAGATTATGTTTTGTCGCTTAAGGTTCGAGAAACAAAGTATTGGGTTTGGTTGTCACAAAGAAAATAAAAATACGAAATAAAGAAACAAGTTAAAAAAGAAAGATGGCCGTGGTTTTGGCTCGGATGGTTGAATCGCTGCAATTTCTTCGACGCTCCCTTGATCATGAGTTGTCTGTTCTTGTGTCGATCCCGATGTGAAGTATGACTTGTCAAGGCGGTTGTGAACCATAAGTCATCAAGTTGCCGATATTCGGTGCAAAACACGAAACGAGTCCGTTTTGTTATCTTACCATTTGTATGTCCGAGCTTGAGGTATCAACACTAAGCATAAGGGTTAGCGAGCATCCCACAACATCAAAAACACAAATTAGTGAGTGAGAGCAAATGATTTTAGTGTTAAGTTTGCTAAATGTTTGTGATAGTATAGGGTATATGAAACCAAGAGTTTTGTTAAGCCACTAGATAACAAGATACCCTATCTAAACTTAGCAACCTCAACCGTAAATTGATTTTAACCTTAGGCTTGCAAAATGGGGATTTTGGAAAGAATATGGTTTGTGATGAGGTTACCAAGTAACCATGGAATCAACATACCATATCAAACTAATCCAAATTACAATACTAAGTTTAGAATCACATTAAAGCATATTAAACATTAAAAAGAGAAGAAGGAAGGCAAAGCCATTCATCTCACATCCTCACCATCACCATAACCAAAAGATTAGTTACACATAATGAAAAGGAAAAGAAAACACAAAAAAATAAAGAAACAAAACAACAAGCAATATTATTAACACTTGAATGAGTTGAGATACAAGATATTGGTTACTTGTTCAACCTCCATAATGAAACTCCCAAAAGAAAGTTTCAAGAGGGAAGAAGAAGAAACCAAGTTGAGCTCACACAACTCCCAAGCTAAAGAAAAAATAAAATAATGGAAATGGGTATATATGTGTGTGTGTGTGTGTGTGTATATACCTATCTCTCTAAAGCTGTTCTGGTATTTATAGGCTCAACACCAGAATAAACAATCAATAAAACCAAGATCATGTGATCCTAAGAATTGACCAGAAGAAAAATGGGGAATAATGGAGCAAGGGGGCCCGGCGACGCCGGTTCTTTGGGGTATCTCGCCGGTCACAAGTTGAGAGGTGGGGTCCGTCTTGGTTTGGTGATCACGAGTTCTCTCCAATATCACTCTAGTGCTGTTTGATTTGTCTAAATAATCCTGGTTTGCATTCAGGGATTTTAGAGGGAAACTTGATGCTTTATTTCACATCACAACTTTTAGCATTTATCACACATGTGCCCACTTGCGCCTACTTGCACAATTCATGATGTGCCCACTTGTGCCTACTTGCACAATTCATGATGTGCCCACTTGTTCCAAGGCAGCCCTCACCATGGTCCATGTTCCAAAGATCTAGTGCACCCATGTATTGAGTTGGACCAAAATTGTGTACACATGTTTATTGCAAAATAACTATTTGGATATTGATCGGTTTTCTGTTCTGATTGCAGTGTCGGCTTACAAATGTCATATCCGTGACTTTGAGTATATTTTCTAGTGTTTTGTCATGAATACCTGTAATATGTATTTACTGAGCAGACACTGGTTAATAGTACCGATAAATAATAAAATAGATAATGAATGAGCGGTATTAAAATGCAGTTTTTTGTGATGAACAACTTGGTACACACAAACAGTTACGTAAAATCAATATCTGCCCACTTGTCAATCCTAGGTGATATTCTCCTACGGATACAACATCCACGCTCATTCCGTTAGCAACCCTGATAGTCATATCACCTGCCCTGATAACTCTACGGTTTCTCAAAACCTGTAAAGAATCACAGATATGAGATCCTGATCCGGTATCTAGTACCCAGGAAATAGAGTTAATTGACATACAGTTTTTAATCACAAACACACCCGAAGCCGAAACCACAGCGTGGTTCGGATCCTGGATTCTAGATTTTCAAGCGCTGCATTTCTTCTGCCAATGCCCTTTCCCGTGACAATAGGAACAACCCTCCTTCCCTACTGCTGCCCCAAAAATTTTGCCCTTCCCTTTCCCTCTACCTTACTGACACCGCCTATCGGATTTGTGGAGGTCTTCTTCTTCTCATCCTTGGCTTTCGCCTTGGATCCAAAAGAGAAAGCTTCCCCAATAAGCAGAGCGGGTGTCTCCCTAGTTTCCTTTAGGGTGCCCTCAACTGGAAGTATAACTTTCTTCCCCTGGGAGTAAGTAGAAGATAGGGACTGTAGAATCAAGTTAGCATATGACTCGTTCTCCAACGTGGTCTCCAGGTCCATGAGCTGTTTAATATAGCTGATCATTGTAGGGACGTAGCCCCCTACAGATAACCCGACAGCCAACCTCACTTGAAACAATTCCTTCGAGATCTCATATCTTGCGATACGAGATTTTTCTCCATATAAATATTTATTATGAAGGAAGATGGAAGCTAAGTCCATCTTCTCGTGCTGCTTCTAGTTTTCACTATCTACTGAGGCCAACACGAGGCACTTGGCATTCGCATTGTCTTTTTCCCTTGTCTTACGGATATCCATATCTGCAAAAGTGGAATCTGGACCTGGGACGGCGGGGGATTTAGTAGTAAGAAGGTGGTGCAGTTTGTCATAGGTAATGGACATCTGGACAAACCTTTGCCAGCCAATATAGTATAACCCAATCAAATTATTATCTAACTGTAACCTATGTCTGGTCACCTGGTCGCTTCAATTAGGAGAGAGAGGAGAAACACTCAACATGATTCTCTTGCAAGTTTAGATTGGTTTTTAGTTTATCTAAACAGGATGGCTTCTACTATTTCTCGAATCCTTCTTCAAACCATAAAAGAAGAATTAGTTAGGATTAATCTCACCCTACAATACTTGCTTAACCTTTCAGCCAGGCCGGTGTTGGTGCTTCGAGGGAGGTTTTCCAACGCTTTCGCGAAATTCCTTAATTACATAATCTCTTTTCCCTGGAGGCGTAGCCACGCTAACACCGTTCTAGACACCTACTTGGTTTATAGTATTGATTGTTTTAGTGAAAAAATCTCCCGAGGAGTAGCAGATACTCACAGTAGGATCGGAATCCAAATATCATTGTGTGATAATCCTGAAGGAATCTTACCAAAATCATTACACTTCAAATGGTATGCAGTGCTAGCAAGTTTCACTTTCCTTAGAAACCCCCAATGTGAATTTTTGCCCCATGCTCTTATGACCTTGATAAAGGTCAACAAATTATAAGTCACATGTCAAGTTCTACCCATTCTTGTCCAGGTTAGTTTGAACCCACCCGTACATACCCTTGACGAAGGTCAACAAAGTAGTACGACTGTTCCAAACCAATGCATTTATCTATGCTACATATGAATACCCAGCATCTACCAATCACTGTACCTTGGCGAAGGTCAACAAACATAGCTTGAATACTATCGAATATTCATATGAAATGAAGGAGGGCTACAAATTGTTTTGGCGAAACTGTGAACGTAATGATCTTCATATTGTCGAAGGAACCATGACAGCTTTTAAAGGAGTGGTTTTAGCTCTGCATTTTAAAAGTTTTTGTTTAGAAAAAAACTAGTGTGTTTGAAATTTTTTCCAACGATTCTGTTTTGGTTTGTTTGCTTTGCATTAGTCTAATGCAGTCCCATTACTTACACCTATCATTACAGAGAGAAATGAAAATAACACGTCCACTTATGCCATCCGCATTCGCCACTGGGCCCCGTCTTACACTGTTAGGTTGCTTAACTAACGCCAGAGCGGGGGCTGAACTAGCGCGGATGCAAAACATAAAAAACGTCTACTATATAGCATATATATAATAATCATTCATCTCACACAATAATAGACATTCTATATCACAGATAAACATATTGGATATACTAGGAATTCCGTGTTTCGTTTAAGCCTGTAACGAAAGATGCATTCCACGGTCGTGATGAATTGCCAAACCCCACCCCAGACCCCTACGGGTGCGGAAAACTACCCGCTAAATTCCTGAAGTGAAGCAACCTCCCTCATTAAAATGAGTAGGCCACTCGGAACTTCAAAGAACCCGTAGTTTCTGCACCCCGCCTTGGATTTATCTTAAGAGCAGAAAGCAGTAAAAGAAATAATACAACGGTGGCTACAACCTCAACCCGGATGTGCCCCGCAAAATAATATTACATCAAATTACAATTTATATCGAATGAAAGAAAAATAACTCTCTTCTCACATCCCCCGGCTATTCATCATCGACGATACAATAAAGTTCATATACACAAACAAACAGATATGTGCAACCCAAAGCAAACCGACGTATAGCAATTAGCTGAAATTTAAAAACACATATAAAAACACAGAAGATCCGATTAGCCAAGAACTTTAAAATTTCGATCGAAACATATTTTCCGTGTCTACCTCAAGTGCAAAGCAGCACACCAAAAAAAATACTAGGTAGAAACCAAATATTCCAGAAAACAGAACACCAAAAATAAGAACCAACAGTGGAAAAATGAGTTGAATTGGTCTCGACTTGGCCACGGATCCGCCGCAAAACCCACCATTCCGCCGCACTTCCGCGGCCGTCTTGGCGATTCATTGGCTCATTTTTCTACAGTATTGTTAGAATACCCTGCACACATTTTTCATACCTATGAAATAATTTTTTTGGCAGTTTTAAAATTCGACAGAAAGCGTGGTATTCGGTGTTTCGTTTTCGTGTTTTTCCGACGATCGAAGTTCTAACACTAGCTAACAAGCTAATAAAGGTTTGGTAGGCTCTGATACCACTGTAAGTCGATGTCGCGCACCCACGGGTTCGCGGTAAGGCGGAAAACGTAAAAAACGATCTTTTCAAAGCTCGCAACACCGACTTGAACTCCAGGATCGATGCTAAACCATAACTAGCAAACTGTTACGAGGTTAACTACTTGGATAGAATGTTATACCTCATGAATTCATGTCCTTCGGGTCTTCTTGTCGCTGTCCTCCTCCTCGTCATAGGCTCCAAGGATCGTAACGGGTCGATGCTTCCTCATCCGGCTCCTTAAGTCAAAGAAGATCCACCTGAGAGTCTATAGTCCCGGCTCCTACCTCAAATCCGAGGAAATTAGGACACCTAGTTCTCTACACTAGATGACCTAGGTGATTTAAGGATTGTAGATGAATTGGTTCGTCTCTAATAGCCTTAAATTTCTCAACTCATGAGACATGAAAGGCTAGAGGTAGATGATGGTAAGCTTGAGGAAAAATGGTGAAGAGTTAGCATGAGAATGGAGAGTGTACTCTCTTGTGAATTATGAACTGTCACGCCCCGCTTCGCAGTGTACGGGCAGAGGACGTGACGGGCCCACGATATATTTACTCAGAAGTAAACACGCTAAGCGTATCTAAGTAATATAAATTAAAAGTACACAAGGGACAAGATGTAAATGAACATCAACTTTATTTATTAAACATTCTTTTACAGGTACAACTGAAAATGTAAATACATGGAATGAAAGTAATGCCTAAACAATGGCATAACAGAAATAAAAATGGAATAAGTACAAGTGGCTACAGCTCGGGGTCTTCGGTGTACTGCTCAGGGGCCTACTCCAAATGCTCCTGACTGGTCTCATACTCCTCAGCGTCGGTTCCTCCTGACAACATTCAAAAGAAGAAGAGAAATAGGAATTTCGTCAGTGAACAATCGCTCGGTAAGTCCCAAAGATGAGGGAGAAGTAGAATAGACACAGAGAGAGTATAGTTTTATTATGTTTTATTATAATGTTAGCACAGTTGTTTGTAGCTTGGTACAGAAAATACCTGTGTATACGAGAGGAGTCCTACTTATACCGGAGACTTTGGTAACCCGTAGTACAAGGCTCCGTCGATAATACCACGGAACAACGACATGGATGTAATTACGTCTTAAGTGACCACCTCGTGCCACTTTTAACATGTTCCATATCAGTCTACCCCTTTATAACCCCGTAGTGTTTATGTATTGCTTGTATGGATTGTATTGTCTTGTCTTGTATTATAAATTGTATAGATGGATGACTTGCCGAAACCATGATATCAGTAAATGGAACGAATATAATGGATGAATATGTAGATGGAGTATATCAATGGTTCGGTTCGGTCAAGTGGTATAGCTTGAATATATGGATTCATGAATTCATATTGAATTGTAGTTTTATACTTGAATCTCATTCAAGTCAGATTGATTATATTGAGACTCATTCTGAGTCAGTCAATTAGAAAAGATATTGAAGTCCTGAATTAGGTTTTGGTGTTATCGGTAACTGCTGCACATGGACGGCAGGATTTGTGTCTTTTTCCAAGACAATTACCGTGTTGATAACATCGTTTGTTAGATTATCTACCTTAAATAGGCAAGCACCCATATCTCCGGCTTCCTGAGGCTCAAGAGACCGGTCCCGTTTAAACCTATGTTTACTAAGATTCTTAATGTAATTTAGTATAACTTGAGGGGGTTTTATGTAAAAATAATTTTGGCATAAGTTCAAAATACACCTCAAGTATTTAATTATCGTCTTTAGGGTTTTCATAAATGTATATTTTATAGTTGTGAAATTTCTCGTGAGTAGAATCTAATTTCATAGTGTATGGTATTTTATTGAAATATTGTAATTATGTTGTATTTGAATGGTATTTTCATGTAATAGTGATTCCTTTGATTTAGAAAACTTGGAATATTTATTTAATTAAAATAGATATTTTGATAATATATATATATATATATATATATATAATGAAAATAATTTATTTATTTTCTTGTAGAAATCTCATTTTTCTAAAAAAATGTATAAAAATTTCATCGAGATTGAATGCTCCTTGCGGAGGTCTGCATCTCGCTCTATTAGGCCCGAGGATGTGTGATAATCTGCACCATCCCGAACGGGGTCCCCAAAATGGGTTGTAAAGGCGTAATTGTATGGAAATGTTTAATACAACTTTTATAGAAAACTGTTTTGTAAGTTTAGGGTATTTATTTGTAAAGTCGTATTTTCCCGTATTCTATTGTCCTAAACTTTATCGTGCTATGATAGAGATGTGTGTTCTGATGAGATAGGTCATTACCACGTGAACTATCTAGAGGTATAGTAAGGAATTATGATGATTTATGTCGAATTATAAGTATGTGGTATTTTTCTGAAAAAATGCGATAAAAGTTACAAAAATAATTCTTTTACGGTGAAACTTGTTTTAATATATTTATTAATGTTTTTAAACAATATGTGAGAGTACGGTATGATCTGGATTAAAAAAAGTTGAGTTTTGAAGAAAAACCGAATCGGAGGTCGGATTAACTCCGCTTCCATCGGATTTTAGAATTTGTAAGTTTTAGAATTTGAGATGAGAGGGAAAGGAGGGACTTACAGGATTAAAAGAGAGGGGAGAGGTAGGAGAAGGATTGGGAAGCGTCGGGACGTCGTTTCGAAGCCGGAATCTCCTCGGAAGTTCGTCGGAGCTTCGCCCTTCGCTAACTCCACTTGTACACTAAAAGTCTTGAGAATTTTGTATAGTTTTTGTAATAGAATTCTGAGTGAGAGGGGTTTATAATGGAGTGGGTATTTATAGGAAAAAATTAGGGTTTAGGGGGTGAAAGAAATGCATTAAAATATGCATTAAAATTGGTTAAATGGGTAATTTAATGTTCTCTGTATGAATGCAGAGAAAACAAGCAGTGTGAAAAGGGTGGGGGTAGCTGAAAGGTTGAAGAGATGAAGAGATGGGGGCATTACCACAGTTGGCCCGGTGGTACCGGTCAAACAAGGCTTTTCGCCGGTTTTTCACCGACGGGGGGGGGGGGGGGCGCTAGGGTTTGGTGCCACGTGTCTTGTCGCTTTGGTTTCTTCAGTGCACATGTTTGTTTATATTGTATCTCTTCAGTTTACGTGTTGTGCACGTGTATACCCTTGAGCTTCTAAAAAGATTAAAAGTAAAGAAAATAAAAAAATAATGTGGCTGATGGGATTTGAACTCAGGTGCTTTGTCTCAGCAGTGCAAGGCTTTACCAGCGAGCTACAAGCTCTTTCTTGCTGTTCAAAAGCAAAACAAATTTATAACTCGTGTTCAGGCTCAGGTGCCCCTTTCTGTATTTTGAAAAATATTCGTACAGAAAGTTTGGGTTGTTACATTCTACCCTCCTTATAAAAATTTTGTCCTCGAAATTTTTAAAAGGAAAGTGTAACAGATTCAAAACAATTTAGTGATCGTGAGTGTGAAAGGAATACTGGTATTGCATGAAAAGTAACAGGATGATACAAGGGTTTGAAAAGATTGAGAGGAATTACTAGTGTTGCCTTGGTCTACAGTCTCGGCTTCTAGAGCTGCTAATGTGAAAATTTGACGCCGGGGTACATTCCTCCTAGCCGGAGGCACATTCCTCTATCCTTAGGGCATGTTTCTCTGCCCTCAAGGCATGTTCCTCTGTACCTGATGGAATTGGCTAATAGGCTATGCAGGAGGTGGAGGTGGGAGTGCCAGACGAGGTTCAGGAGCCTAGATAGCTGGCCGCTGCGAGAAATTGGTGGGTGTGTGAGTCATGGCATGAAAGCCCTCCATGTGTCACCAAGAGCCATGCTCCATATTATGCAAACCTCCACCTCATTTCCTCCACCTTATAATGTATTTAATCATTTAACTTAAAATGGTTAATACAAATATGAGGTGTCATCTTCTAGAAGTATTCTTGAATAAATTACGAAAATGCCCCTCATTCGTATATACATACCCGTATCCGTATTCCGAAAAATATGAATACAAAAGAGACGAAATAATCCATCAGTATAATACTAGGATCCGGCTTAAACCAAAGCCTACTAGTATTATCTGTCCGAATCATCATCCGTGCACAAGTACACGTACGTGATCGAACCCTGTCGTAAAACCATACGACCTCTATATCTTTTGCCCGATACAGGGAAACCCTCTATATGGGACTCTAAAGACTCGACATTATGCTGGCAGTGGGTTTAACCACAAGCTGTCAGCGGTACTAGCTGCACGTAACGGCTACCCAGGTATCTGTCGATAAGAAGGCCGATGAGCAAACTCATCCGAACTTCTATTGATCCTATCTGTGACAATCTCCGTACAGTCCGGTTTGTTCGTCTAAGAGTATCGCATATCGGGCCTAGGGACGGTAGTCGTCAGACCCCTAATAGCGCAATAAGTCATGCCAGAGAATAGCCTAAAACACCCTGAGAAACTACTGGAGTACCTACCAGTAAATCTCGCTTACCTTGGACAAGGACATTATGTAATGCCCTTCCGAATATAGCGCGATATCAACCCCCAATACCGGGAGAGACGAATCCTATCTAACCGCCAATTCCTCCAAGTGCTACGGGACTGCACCCAACTATTACCTGTTTGCATGACTTTTTTGAGCCGTGGTAGGATAGTAATCTAAGAATAATAAGAACATACTCGAGGCAAAGTAGCAGTGTCAAGTCAATAGACTATTCTGCACTCATGTCACCTGGGAACTGCTACCCGACGATAGGTATAATACCCACCAACAGTTCCTTATGAGTCCTATCTAGTGTACCCATAACCCATTGAACACTTACATACTATCTCCAGTACGGCGTACTAATTGCAGTGGAACGGACCATCTCCCATGCTGGGATGAGAAGCGTATACACTAGTCTACTCTGGAGTATCGATGTCCCGTCTCGATAATCCTACGACTAAGGACATGTATAACGATGTGCTTATAGACTACCCAGCCCCCACTAGTGTGATTGCCATCACAACGCTGGAAATCAAGCAAAGATCCTAAGGGCTCTACCAATATGTATAAGCGATATGCAAAAACACATGTTCATATTGAGGTGGAAACAAACCAGGTAGCATACTACCATTTCGAGCAAGACTGTTACTATATTCGTTTATATCCCAAGCGTCCATTAAGTAATATACAAAGCAGTATGATACAATAATGGCCTCTAGAGCATCTATCACTAACACATGGTTAAGCCATAACATTTGGTATCATAAATAAAATTTCTAAAGCTATAAATCGAGTCTACCAAGTCCTTTCCCCACCCCCGTTGTGTTAGTGCACGGCAGCGCCCCGGCCGTCTGAACGAGGCCAAAATACGGAAACAAAAAATTTTCTTTAACTAGAAACCGGCGCTACCGCGGACAATAAACCCGGATCGGACCATTAACCTACTACTAGCAAACTAGAGAATGGGTAGAAAGCTATACCGAGCGATCCGTGTCCTTCGGTCTTCGGCCTCCATCCCGATCTCCTCGCGGAATCTCCGGTCTTCATCTCCTCGTTGGAAAGGGCACCACATCGCCGGGTTCTTTTAAGGGCTCCCACCTCTGGACCGAGGCAACTCGGGCACGAAGTTGGCGAGCCGACGTGTCCAAGAATGCTGTAGGCTTAGTGTAGAACTCTATGTCTCATGGGGTTGTAAGAAGTTTCCATTTGGAAGTGGGGAAGGAGAGATGTGAACTTTTTGATGAACTAGGGAATTTTTAGCAAGGAAATGAGACTCATTTCCCCCCACCAAAATATGGACAGCCCCCATCAAGAAATGGCCGGCCAAGCTAGGAGAGTGAGAGAGAGAGTGAGCAATAATCCAAGAGAGAGAAAAAAGGCGATGATGATCAATAATCATTACCCCAAAGTCTCATCATAATCCCATCATATAAACTAAACAATGATGAATAAAATGAAGTCAATGTATGGTAGAACCATCATGAGAACCATCATGTGCCATAAAAAGTCTTCTCCATTATAAATTGCACAATTGCAAATAACCCCCTCCATGGAAAATTCAGCCAAGGAAAGAAACAAAGGAAAATGGCCGAAACAGAATGCAAACTGGCAACTTCAAAAAAAAAAAAACGATCCCGTAATAAATTACAGGAAAACCCCGCGACTGTATATACATACCTGCATTTGTATTGCGACCGAATGCAAATGCAATGAGACAAAATCTACACTGTACAATACTAGGATCCGGATTAAACCAAAGCCCGCTAGTATTATCCGTCCGATCATGATCCGTGCAATACCGCACGTATATGATCGAACCCTGCCATATATCCATACGTCCTCTACAGCACTTCGCCCGAAACTTGAGAAACTGCCTGTGGGGGACTCTAAAGACTCGTCAATACTTTGGCTGTGGATTTAACCATACGTAACGGGCTACCAGGTATTGACCAAAAGGAACGTCGATGAGCGAACTCATCCTGACACCTTACTGAGCCTGTCAGTGACAATATCCGTACAGTCCGGTCCATTCGTCTATGAGCATCGCATGGTGGGCCAAGGGGGTTGGTAAAAGTCAGACCCCCAAAAGCGGTACAAGTTGTGTAGAAGTGTAGCCCAGAACACCCTGAGATACTACTGGAATACCTACCAGTAAATCTCCTGCCTTGGCCAAGGACTTCGTGTAATGGCTCTTCTAGACACAGCGCGACCTCACCCCCAATACCGGGAGAGACGAATCCCTGCCGATCCGCTCACTGCCTCTATGTGGCTCGGGACTGTACCCAATTAAAACCTGTTTGCACGACTTCTTTGAACCGTGGTAGGGTAGTAATCAAAGTACAGTAGGAACTCACACGAGACAAATGACGATTTCAGGTCGATGAACTAACTTGTACACATGTCACCAGGGAACTGCTATCTGACGCTAGATATAATACCAACTAGCATGTTCCCGGCGAGTCCTGTCCGGTGTACTCATAACCCAATGAGCACCTGTATGCATCTTAGGTGAACCAAATGACACCAGTGGCTTGTGAAACCGGCCACCGCCCTTCGTCCGGGTCTCGACTGTATACACTAATCTACTCTGGAGTATCGATGCCCTGTCTCGAAACTCCCACGACTAGGGACCTTTTAAGGATGTGCTTATAGATCCCAGCTCCCACGTATATGATCGCCATCATACTGCTGGTAGTCAAGCAAGAATCCTAAGGGCTCTAACAACGTGCAATAGTGATCAGTAATGTCACCTAAAGCAGTACACGATGATAAAGATAAATCAGATAGCATACTATCATCTTGAATAAGACTGTCCTACCGGCATAGGTCCTCCCTCAATCATTGCAATTATGTGCCTGTGATCCAATAATTGACTCTGAGGGCATTATATCCAACAATATCCCACTTGCACTCAAGGCTAATTATTGCAATGTCGCATACTCACAGCCCGTGTGATACCGAACACCCAACTCCTCTACTAATCAGTTTCACAAAACTCGTTTGCGAAACTATTGCGTTCGAGGAATAGCCTCAGTGAGTGGATCCGCTCTGATGTTTCTTTCTATGTCTCTCTTAATCTCAAGTTCGCGGAGAAACCCATCTCCCAAAATGAGCAATACCTGTCTTAGAATATGTCTGGATGTCTGATGGGACCTAGTTCATAAATGAACTCCAAATCCAAACTTCTTAGACTGTATCGTCAACTGAAACCAATCAGTATCCTGCGCTATGCCTCTCTCAGTATCCACTTGGACCAGCTGTCCAAAATACTGCCCCTTGTCAGAGGGAAAACTATAACTCTGACAGTCACTCTGTCATCCAGGTCACCTTGGAAGCCTGGAATGATAACCGTCTCCCGAATGAGGTTGTCGTTATCATATCCCTAGAACATCCACTTATGTTCTAAAACTGCTTCCGAATGTTTCCCTAGGATTGGATTAATATTCACTTATTGCATCTAGTGCAAAAACAACATCTGGTGTGGTACTTGACATCTCATGATTGACTCAATTTCCTAAGCAAGTGATCTGCCAATCATGCACATCCCTCTCCCCTTTAGTCTGTAAGACACCTTTAGAGAGGGTGACTCCATCACCTGCAGGTACACTACCGTGCCAGGAGTCGTCCATTCTAAAACATCTGTAGAATGCTGTCTAAGTACCCAGATTGGGAAACTACCCAAATCTAGATCTAAAACTATAGATCCAGTAACCAGAATGTCTGATATAATATCCAAGTCCCATGTGGAGAAACCACTGTGTGACAACCAAAATATAACCGATCGTAGTACAGGAACTTTACTTCCTATTCTGTGTATGTCATCCAGATACCAGGACATCACACCCTACTACCTTCTTAACAGATCCATCCCCTATTCTGATGAAGTCAAACCTATGACTGTCACATCAAAAATAGATGATCTATCTCCGCTATATTTGCTTTAGTCTATAAATAGACATAAGCTACCTGTCCACTATACTTCCGCTGCTCCCACTGACTACGACAACCCTCTGGCAGAGTCATATACACGTACACTTCTAAAGCCAGTTTAGAACGACGCTATACTCATCCTCCTTCCGGGTCTCACAGTCCGAAACAACAGCAATGACAAGTCTGGGTAAACAAGAACCTTCCTGTCACCGTTTTTAAGGCTACCGGAGTACCTCTCGGGTGCCTGAGGTTACCCACCATATCTGCGGAGTGGCCAATGGAATGTCAAACCAGATTTAATCTTTAAGTTCTTATCAAATCTTCAGTAATCGTTTCCGGTTCTGGAATTACTTCCAGTTCTACCATACTCCCACTACTGTTTTCTGAAAAAATCCATTTCTTTTAAAACTGTGGCGAGTCAAGAACAATATCATTATTGATCTTCCAGATGGTAGAAAGTTAAACCTCGTCATAGCCCGGGTCAACCCACAAACAGCCATTACAGAAACGTGCCTTGAGTTATCCAGAGTCTGGTTTTGAGCATAAGCCGGACAACTATGTCACGCCCCGCTTCCCAGAGTACGCTAAGATGGGCACGTGACATAGCCAACCATGCTACCTGTGGGTAGGAAGTATCCATCCACGGTAACATTACGGCTTTAGAGATATCAAGAATAAAATATAACTACCTAATACATGTTCATAAGCCAAGATAACATGAGTCAAGAATAATAAAAGTGCGGAAGCAAGAGATCCAATACAAAATAACTGGAATGTATGTCCCATAATGCGGGCTCACATCAGGAATAAAATGCTGAAAGTAAAATAACTAACTACTACAGAATCCTCACTGCTCAGCCTGCTGGCTGAAGTACTCCTGCTCGGACTGCAGCAAAGGTACGGTATCTGGGCCATGCAAAACCCAGACGTCAGCGCGTCATGTCATCAAGTAATAAAGTATAACAGGGTAACAGGCAATGCGAATATAATCATGAATGATAAGCAGGTATAACAGCAATATAAATCAGGGCAGTGAAGGGTAGTGTGCGGTGAGTAAACTAAACTAGTCTATTGGGTTATCTACTCTCAAGTCTTTGAAATCAATTTGATGACTCATCGATGTAACTCAATAGTATCCCGTGCATGCCCGGGACCACGGTCTAAGACTCTCGGGGCTGAAACCGAGACGTGCCGCTAGGAACTAAAAGGAAAAGGGTACAGACCAACGATGTCAGCAGCATCGTCACGAGGAGGGCCTACCCTCAAAAACTGATCAGTAAAAGCAAGCAACTGTCGAGTTACAAGTCAGGATTTCATCATTGATTTCCCCATATCCCCAAGTTATGTATGTCAAGTCAGGTATTCAGTAATCAAGAACTAATGCCAACACAGGATCAGGTAGGAGCAGGTTTGTCTGGATAGACAACAAGAACGGTCCGTGAGGACTACAAGTCAAGTTTGTTGGCATCAGACACAAGATTAGGTAACAGGTCAAGCCATGGTACATCAGGTCAAGTCAAGTAGTGTACGGTACCATGTCGGGTCAAGTAATATGTGTGTAGCAAGTCATGTCCGGGTGTAAAAGATATTATATGAGTGCTCAATAATCAACTATCATAATCATGGTTATAAATAAACAAGCATGGGTATCAACAACACAATAACTTGGCACATGTAATAGGTTAAGCAATAAAGCAGATTAAACTAGTTAGCTGTACAGTTATCAGTTTGTGTTTAAGAGATGGTGTCAGCATTATATGAATACAGTATGACAGATGTGAATGCTAAAAACCAGGTTAATAAGTATTGAGTAATCCAGGGATGCGACGACATGTATAATCTGTTCAAAGGATGCAATTGTAATTAAACCGGTTTAAGATGCACACGGATGTCCGATAGGTTAATACTAGAGAAAAAGGGTATCATGTCTATAAAATATTTGTGATCATGTGGTCTAACATTTACAGGTGATTACTAGGTATAAACAACTAGATACAACAATTAAGTTTCAAGTTTGAGATCAGAAAATATGTAAACGGAACGTTATACGGTTAACTTGAAATCCAAGACTTTCGATTCTATTTAGAGATTTAATAGGAAAATAAATAAATTAGTATAAGAATAGTTTGAATAGCATGTAGCATGTTTAACTTGCCTCGACGGGTCGCGGTACGGAAAACGGAACGTTACGCGTCGGCGGGGAAAAGTCGCGACGCGCGCACGGTACACGGAAAGAGCCCAAACGACGAACAGTAGAGTCACACGGGTCGTAGGTCCTTGCTGGGTCGTCGAGATCATCGCCGGCATGGTCGGATTCTGGCAAACCACAAAAACAGTAAACATAATGTATTGGAAAGGTGCATGGAAAAGAGAAGAAAGAGTGGAAGGAGAAAGGAGAGGAGGGTGGAGACTTACTGTGGGTTAGGAAGACGGTGTGATGTGCTGACAGTGGTGGTTGGCGAAGCTCCGGCGAGGGTGCAGGGTGCTCGGGAAAAGTAGGCTGCGGCAGCTGTGGGGTGAAGGGTTAGGCAGAAAAGAAAAGAGGAAGGAGAAGAAGAGAAGGATGGGAGAAAGAAGAGTTGCTTACTAGGTGTGCACGAAGGCCAGGAACGCGGGACAAGTCACCGACGGCGATCCCCCAGTGGTGCAGAAACGTGCAGGGGGTGCGCGGCTGCATGGGAAAGAAGGAAAGGAGAAGAAGAGAAGGTGGAGGTGACGAGGGTGAGGAGCGGCGACGAACGACGACGG
This sequence comes from Agapanthus africanus, assembly GCA_030015575.1. Classification (NCBI taxonomy): domain Eukaryota; kingdom Viridiplantae; phylum Streptophyta; class Magnoliopsida; order Asparagales; family Amaryllidaceae; genus Agapanthus; species Agapanthus africanus. The sequence continues at coordinate 885,064,515 of JASDDO010000024.1, read as the reverse complement.
TGGCGTCGGCGCTAGGGCAACGACGAGAGGAGGAATGGCGGCTAGAGTTTTTCTGGGGATGGGTTCTGTTGTGTACGAGGGAGAAGAGAAGAAGAAATATATAAAAGGGGATATATATATATATATATATATATATATATGGGTAGAGAGAGAAAAGATTCGAGAGGAGAGAGAATTGAGATCGAGAGGAGAGAGGACGAGAGAAATGCACTGTGAGGAGAGATGAACTTGGCTGTATTCGCATGAGAGAGAAAGAGAGAAGAGAGAGAAAGAGAACGGGAAAGGGAGAGAGAAAGAGATATGGCAGTGAAGGGAGAGAGAGAGAGGGATGTGGGGTCGGATATGAATGGAAGCTCGCGATTGGCTCAGGAAAAGATTTATAGGGTTTTTGATTGGCTAAGGAAAATATGAAAAGATACTTAACAAATTTTAAAAGGATTTCCTTAGGCTGAAAGATTTCTACCCCACGAAATTAATTCCTATGCTGATAAAATATAAGTTAGGTAAAATTAAATATTAAATAATTAGAATTGGCGGGATACAAAATATTTCAGAATTGCGCCCGGGTTGGGTCAAAAAATTGAATTTGAAATATGAAAATTATAGGCAAGCTCCAAAAATTAAAATGAAGGATTTTGTAATGAAAAAGCATACCCCCAAGAACGGACGCACGTACGTGCGCGTAGTCGTCCAAACACGTCTGTTTCACTGAACGGGACGAGAACACGATGCAAGGACGCTACCACAGGGTTGGGGGTATCAAGCAGGCCATGAAAAGTATTTTTAAACTATTTTAAGTAACTTAATTATAATGTGCAAACATATGTAATGTCGGGGTAAATTATAACTAGTAACAGTCGAAGTATGATCAATGAAATAAATACTACACACCACCCATATGGTAACAGAAATTTATAGAACTGGACTCGGTTGTTACATTATACCCAACTACAAAAGAATTTCGTAGAGCCGCTACTGAAACCCGACGTTTCCCTGGTCGTGTGGATAGCCTGTGCAATGAAAATCCTAAACCCCTATGGGCGCGGCAAGTCATCCGTCAAAACCTGAAGCGAGGCAGCCCCCTTCAGCAACGTGAATGGACCACCCAGCACTTCACGGAATCCGGTAACTTGGGCACCCCTTCTTGGGTCAACCTGTACCCCCTACGAGTGCGGCGAATAGCCCGCCAATTCTAGAGTGAAGCCCCCTCCGTCTCAACGCCATGAGATGCGGGCCCGTCGCCCTCTAGAACCTGGCTATCCGTGCACCCCTCCTTAGGGTAATCCTAGTACAGAAAGTAAAATATACAACGGGTATATCGACCACAGCCCGGTCGTGCCCCAAAAGAATATTATGCAAACAGGCAGTAACGGCAGTCCACATGTCGGACGCTCGTCCCGCAATATCAAATGTACAAATACAACCAAACTGTACTAACATTGCATCCAGGCTATCCCCCACGACAAATCCGCAACATCACAGCACAACACAGAACATCAACGTGAATGTCACGTTCGCAAATCCGTCTACAAGGGCTATAGCAGTTAGACAGGATTTACCGATCAAATGACATTCACGGTCGCAGATATAATGTAAATACTGTGAACTAACATGTTTAAAATTTTCGATCGACTAAATTTCCCGAAGTGGGCCCCAAGTACAACTGTAGCACTCAGAATAAATCTGGGCCTAAAAAGAATATACCAGAAACCCTATTTCCATTCATAAACCCACTGTAGAAATTTGGTGCAGTTTGACCACAGTACGGCGGCGGATCCGCGGCCAAAACGTGGTTTTGGCCGCTGATCCGCCGCGCTACAGTAATTTCAGCCGACAAAATTTTCACAGAATTCTTATAAAACCCTTCACGTATTTTTGCAATGTACCAAATAATTTTTTGAGCACAGCAAAAATTCGACAGAAACCTGGACTTGAAAATGGGGTTTTTGGAAAATCCGTTCGATCGAACTTGTAAACATGTTAGAGCAAGCTAGACTAGCTTAATGGCGTGGCTCTGATACCATGTTAGTGCACGGCAGCGCCCCGGCCGTCTGAACGAGGCCAAAATGCGGAAACAAAAACTTTTCTTTAACTAGAAACCGGCGCTACCGTGGACTATAAACCCGGATCGGACCATTAACCTACTACTAGCAAACTAGAAAATGGGTAGAAAGCTATACCGAGCTATCCGTGTCTTTCGGTCTTCGGCCTCCATCCCGATCTCCTCACGGAATCTCCGGTCTTCATCTCCTCGTCGGAAAGGGAACCACATCGCCGGGTTCTTTTACGGGCTCTCACCTCTGGACCGAGGCAACTCGGGCACGAAGTTGGTGAGCCGACGTGTCCATGAATGCTGTAGGCTTAGTGTAGAACTCTATGTCTCAAGGGGTTGTAAGAAGTTGCCATTTGGAAGTGGGGAAGGAGAGATGTGAACTTTTTGATGAACTAGGGAATTTTTAGCAAGGAAATGAGACTCATTTCCCCCCACCAAAATATGGACAACCCCCATCAAGAAATGGCCGGCCAAGCTAGGAGAGTGAGAGAGGGAGTGAGCAATAATCCAAGAGAGAGAAAAAATGTGATGATGATCAATAATCATTACCCCAAAGTCTCATCATAATCCCATCATATAAAGTAAACAATGATGAATAAAAGGAAGTCAATGTATGGTAGAACCATCATGAGAACCATCATGTGCCACAAAAAGTCTTCTCCATTATAAATTACACAATTACAAATAACCCCTTCCATGGAAAATTCAGCCAAGAAAAGAAACAAAGGAAAATGGCCGAAACGGAATGCAAACTGGCAACCTAAAAAAAAACGATCCCGTAATAAATTACAGGAAAACACCGCGACTGTATATATCCAAACCAAAATGCTAGCAGATGCGGGCCTCCGCTTTTCTTTTCATTAATGAAACCTGCCTACATTTGTATTGTGACCGAATGCAAATGCAATGAGACAAAATCTACACTGTACAATACTAGGATCCGGCTTAAACCAAAGCCCGCTAGTATTATCCGTCCGATCATTATTCGTGCAATACCGCACGTATATGATCGAACCCTGCCATATATCCATACGGCCTCTACAGCGTTTCGCCCGAAACTTGAGAAACTGTCTGTGGGGGACTCTAAAGACTCGTCAATACTTTGGCTGTGGATTTAACCACTAGCACGTTAGAGGTATTAGCCATACGTAACGGGCTACCGGGTATTGACCAAAAGGGAGGTCGATGAGCGAACTCATCCTGACACCCTACTGAGCCTGTCAGCGACAATATCCGTACAGTCCGGTCCGTTCGTCTATGAGCATCGCATGGCGGGCCTAGGGGTTGGTAAAAGTCAGACCCCCAAAAGCGGTACAAGTCGTGTCGGAGTGTAGCCCATAACACCCTGAGATACTACTGGAATACCTACCAGTAAATCTCCTACCTTGGCCAAGGACTTCGTGTAATGGCTCTCCTAGACACAGTGCGACCTCACCCCAATACTGGGAGAGACGAACTCCTGCCGATCCGCTCACTGCCTCCATGTGGCTCGGGACTGTACCCAATTAAAACCTGTTTGCATGACTCCTTTGAGCCGTGGTAGGGTAGTAATCAAAGTACAGTGGGAACTCACACGAGATAAATGACGATCTCAGATCGATGAACTAACCTGTACACATGTCACCAGGGAACTGCTATCTGACGCTAGGTATAATACCAACTAGCATGTTCCCGGCGAGTCCTGTCCGGTGTACTCATAACCCAATGAGCACCTGTATACATTTTAGGTGAACCAAATGACACCAGTGGCTTGTGAGACCGGCCACCGCCCCTCGTCGGGGTCTCGACTGTATATACTAGTCTACTCTGGAGTATCGATGCCCTGTCTCGAAACTCCCACGACTTAGGGACCTTTTAAGGATGTGCTTATAGACCCCAGCTCCCACGTATATGATCTCCATCATACTGCTGGTAGTCAAGCAAGAATCCTAAGTGCTCTATCAACGTGCAATAGTGATCAGTAATGTCACCTAAAGCAGTACACGATGATAAAGATAAACCAGATAGCATACTATCATCTTGAGTAAGACTGTTCTACCGGCATAGGTCCTCCCTCAATCATTACAATCACGTGCCTGCAATCCAATAATTGACTCTGAGGGCACTATATCCAACACGTTGTATCAATTTTATTCATGGAATTTAAGTAATTAAACCATGATTTCATATCAATATCAATATATGTAATTGTATTAGGAATTGTATCAATATTCATGCACACGTATCTTGTCATACAACAACTAAATATATCAAACATGCCATGATTTTCCGTGTATATGGATTTCCATGAATTGTACCATTAATTATATCAATGTTCCAGTATACTTGTCATATCATTGGAACAGGTAAATATATAAATCATGTCATTAATAGCTGTGTATATAAATACCAAGAATTGTATTATTAATCAGGTAACTGTAACATGTAAATGTATAGATGTTGTTATGGAACATGTGAATATATAAATGATTATAACAAGTAAACGATGGTAACTGTGTCATATCATATATCATTGTTCAAGCAGCTGTGTCATGTCATGAAAATGATCAATATAGTAGACTTGTCATGTAAACTTGTCACGTCATAAAACAGTAAATATAATAACATGTCATGGAAATCTGTGTATATGGATTCCATGAATAGTATTAATATTAAGGTAACTGTGTCATGTCGTGAAACAATTAAATATCGTGAAATTCATGTTATAGAATATGTTACACATTTAAATACGGATTAAAAACCACTTTCACTTTAAAAAAAAACTTCCAGATTTTATATTATGGGTTTTGGAAATTTTAGAAGTATAAATTTGAAACAATTAACACTAGAACAACCCTGCATCAAAACCCCAAACCTTAACTCTAAGTCCAGGCAGACCTAGGGTGGATATACTACGGCAGAATCGTCTCGTTTTGCTTGTACATCTCTATAATTGTCTAATTAACTCTAAATGATAGATCAAATATTTTTCAGAGATCATAATTAATTTCAACAGTGACTTGAATACTAAATCTTTATGAAACCCAAATTTTTCAAGATCAAAATACTTTAAAAATATGCTGTGATGAATATATGAGATGGATTACACAATCAATTACATAAACTAATAATCAAGTTATCAATTACAATTTAAGAATTCAAGCAAACAAATATGAATTAAATAAGATGAGATAACAATTATTCAAAATTAAATAACAATTCTAATTCAAGTAGTCAATTGATTAAACATACTAAATAAAACAAATCAGGAAATGAAATACCTGTCGTTATCTACAAATTATTTTCGCTTATCGTCACTTTCTTTTCTTGAAAACTAGTAAAACTTGGTTTAAAAATAATTTTAGAAAGAAAGAAGAACGAGAGGAAAAGAAAGATTAAGAAAGAAATTGTGAGAGAGAGAGAAAGGTAGAGAGGGCTGGAGAAATCTAGAGAGGGAAAGGGGGAGGGAAGTAGAAACTTAAGGATTAAGAAAAGAAGAAAGAAGAATTTAGAAGATTAAAGAAAACAAAAGAAAAATCTAGAATATGTAATTTTTACATTTTACACCCTCTAAATTAAATGATTACACAAAACCCCCAAATTTACATAAATATATCTATTATCTCAATTGTGAAAAATAAATTTACATTTAGAATTCAATTATTATATTTATCAGAAATACAGTTAATTTTAAATTATTAGAAATTTTATAAATATTTTCAAACACAAATACGGGTATTTTTAATTTAAAGAAAATTAATATTTTCAAATACAATTGCGAGTATTTTAATTTTTCAAGGAAATCCATGTTTTCAAATACAATACGAGTATTAAAAATTTATAAATACTTAATACCAATACATGTGTATCAAGATCTGGGGGTTACGTTTCTACCCACCTAGCCAAAAAAATTTCTCGAAATTTACTCTAGAAGGGTGTTGATCAGAATAATGTATTCATGTTTCGTCATCGTGTTCCATCAGTCGGTACTCTCGTCGATAAGAAGATGTGTAGCTGGCATAGATCATAATTAGACAAAGAAAAATAAGATTCGATAATCAAGGATAAGATTATGTGGTAGAATAAACCTAAATTAAGAGAAAAAGAATCAATTGTAGGACTCTAAATCACTTAAGTAGAGTACCGTATTGTAACTATACTGTAGTTCATAGTTACAATCACATGACTCCATTTAAATCATCCAAATCTCACTATCAGAATCAATGGATTAAGATTAAAGAAAACAATTAGGAATCAAGAAAAATAAAGTCAAACGGAGGTGAAGAGTTCGCACTTCGTCTTCTTAACGTTGAGATATGATTATCGGGAAAGGTAAAAAAAGATTCAAAGAGTCGAAATCGTAATGTAGGTGTTACAGTCTAACTTTCTTAAGAAATACGTTGTAACAATGTATGGGGAAAACTAAAGATAATATCATTTTCAAGCTCCGTCGATCGATACTCTAACTAGCTGAGCTAGTAGGCCTTTGAAATACCGGTAGAAGATGCAAACTAGAATTTAAGGATTTAGAAATTGAGAGGTTATTTAAATTATGAGGACCAAATACAAAGTCGGAAAGAAAGTTTGAGGCATGAAAATCGCAACAACGAATCAAGGAAAATATGAATCAAATGATAATCAGTATGTTTAAGTTCACAATGCTTCCGCTGCGAACTCTGATAACAAAGTTTGGTAATTGGAGAAAAATACATTTCTTGGATCAAGGAGTAAGCGAAATGGATTCGCATTTAGAATCAAAGGATGGTATAGTATAGGATAAAGATTAAGCACGTGGTATTATCTATAGAACATACACACACAGACACACCCATACAAGCAAGGCCAAACCTTAATTCATCATCATTCTCCTCTACAATGAACTCTTGTCAAATCCCACCCTAATCTCGATCCTAAATCCAAAATTTTAAACTCGATTAAGAAAAGAATTTTACCCTAAAGTAAAAACTTCAAAGCTTTGAAATTGAAACGTAAACGTAAAACCCATTCAAATTAAATCAAAAACTAAATGAATGATACTCGATGATAATATGAAATTAGATGTTCGTCGTGACATTCGATTTTTTCCCTTTCTATCGATTAACATACGTTTGATGTTCGTCGTGACATAAAACTATACGAAGGTTGTTAAATATCAGACGGTATCATTTGATTTTAAGAACCGTCGTGTAGTCTATGTGATGAGAAGATTTAATCGTATGATAACCGATAGATTTTTCCAGTGTGGACAAGTTAGGAATGTATAATGCAGACATCTGTATTCACTTGTGTTTTCATTCGTTTCGAGATATTTTTTCGGTACTTTTCCCCTGGTTCTCCATATACAACGATAAATTAGATGTTCCTTTCAATGTTGTTTGACAACATTGAAATAATCATTTTTTCTATTACAGTGTGCTCGGAGAACAGCGGGGAGGTGCTGCAGAAATTTTCTCAAAACAACTGAAAGCATAAGTGAAAGGGTGTATACTCTATACATTCTTAATAGGATAGAAGAGTTGCCCACGACAGCCGTTACTCTTGACATCCAATAAAGAACATTCAATATCGTCATCATCTTTCTTGAAAGAAGAATCCAACTCCCGAGCCATGAGATTAGAAGGAGAAAGTTCTCGATAGGAGTTGGAGGAGATTATAAGAAGAAAATTCTTAATAGAGGTTGGATAAATTTCTCAAAAGGAGTTGGAGGAGAGCCCAATCTATTAACAATTGAAACCAAATCTAACTAAGTTGTCAATTAAACATAACATTAACACTTCTTAATATCCGTTTATTGCATATTTGTCAAGAAATCTTAATTCCATGACTCTTGTATATAAGAACCTTGCTTCATCCGGAATGTTTCAATATGGCACTTCTGTACCTCCACAAAAATAGTTAGATGTACTTCGATACTCACTCGAGAGTCAATGACTTTTTCGTTAACAGTGTTAACATTTTCATCAATTTTGCCTACGTGCGTCTTGGGTTACCGAAAGAGCACAAAATCTATTGTTCTTAATCTAAGTGTATGAATGAGCGATTGCTCAAGAAGTCAGAAGTTGAGTTACATATCGTGAGATACGGTTTCGTTAGAGATTACATTGGATGGGGACTCCACGGAGAATAAGTCATTGTAACAGAAAACGAGGCATGGGTGCAAGAGACGGAAAATGAATTCATTGAAACGGAAATCGAAGAGTGGTAAGGGATAGTAGAAAAAGAGGAGGAAGATGAATGGCAGTTTGAAGAAGATGAAACCGTCGAAGAAGTTAATTCTGTATTTGCCTTGATCGATGACATGGATGGGCCTATAAATGCTGCAGGACTTCCTGATGATACAGAAAGCACTAGACCCTCGTTATTGAAGAAGTACAAGGATGACTCAAGAATCCCGCTATATCCAAATTGCGAAGGGTTTTCAAAACTGTTATTCTTCGTACGTCTCTTTCAGATCAAATGCAAGAACAGATGGAGCGACCAGTTTTCACCGATCTCCAAGTATTGCTAAATGAAGCTTTTCCCGACAGAAAAGAAGTGCCACCGAACTAGTACATGGCATAAAAGATAATCATAAACGTCAGTCTAAAGTGTGAAAAGATTCATGCATGCGAGAATGACTGTGTTCTGTTCTGGAATGAATATGCCATACTCAGAAACTGCCCGTGTGCGGGAACGATCGATTCAAGCCTAAGAAAGACACTCATTCGAGTGTCCGTGAAAATTCTTGGTCATTTTCCACTAATACCGAGACTGCAACGGTTATTCCGTGTGAGGAGATGGCATCTGAAATGCAGTGGCACCATAAAGCGCCTCATGAGGAGGGAAAAATGAGTCATCCTAAAGATTCGATATCATGGAAAGTTTTAGATGAAAAACTTCTTTCGTTCAACGCAAACTCTCGTAACGTGAGGCAGAGAATTGCGAGCGATGGTTTCAGTCCATTAGGATGGTTCGCGGCGGGTGCACTCACAGTGCTTGTCCTGTTGTAGTAACTATATACAATCTTCCACCATAGAGAGCTATGACATAATCTTATTTTACGATGATGCTTTTAATCGACGGTCCATTGTTGCCTGGGAAACACATCGACGTGTACCTTCACCTCTTAATCGATGAGTTAAAGTCACTGTGGAAAACTGGTGTGAGAACCTATGATGCACATGTTAAATATTTTTTTCTTATGCATGTTGCTTTGTTGTGGAAAATTAATGATTTTTCTGCCTACGGCATGCTTTCGGGATGGACAACTCAAGGTAAGCTTGCGTGCCATTGTTTTCATATTAACACGAGCAACGTACGCTTGAAATTTAGCGGGAAGAGTCATATGTGGGGTCATCGACATTTTTTGCTTATAGCTCACAGATTCAGAAGGAATGAAGAATTGTTCAACGGTAAGACGAGAACCGGTAGGCCTCCTAAACCATTGTCTGGTAACGATATACTGAAACAATGGAGAGATTATCATAATATCACATTCGGAATGACACTAAACAATGATACAATGCCATACCCACCTGGCTTAAAAAAGCTTAGTGGTTTATTTTAGCTTCTGGTCTGATCTACCGCTGCGCCACAATTTAGACATCATGCATAGCGAAAAGGGTGTCTCCGAGCACTTCATCAATCTTCTGCTATGTAAGGATGGAAAAACAAAAGACAATCTCAATGCCTGTCGTGATTGAACGAATTTAGATGGTTTGTCCATTAGAATCACAATCTCGGCCTATGGCCTATAAACCAGGTTATTATGAGATTCCAGTGGAAATCTACAGCATGAACAAAGAGAAGCGTTGGTTCTTGCGGGTGTTGAAAGAATTGAAAGCCCCCGACAGTTTTTCATCAAATATTGCCAAACAGGCGCGGGTAAAGAATGGAAAAATCATAAGACTTAAGAGCTACGATTACCATATACTGATGCAATATCTTCTTCCTTTATGCCTCAGAATATTAGTAAAAGCAAAAGTTGGTCTCATCTTTTTGTGCTCGTTTCCTGAATAAAGATGTTAGGACGACGCGGAACAAACCGCCGTATGTGCCTGACGGTCCAATTGGAATAGGAAAACTGAAAAACATGTATTAAGATCTCATTGGCGGTGTACATACGTACATCTTTCTCAGCTGTGAATGTTTTGCTACTTATACAGAGTAAGTTTTTCTAATCTCATCCATTTAAATGTTAGAAATTAATTATAATCTAACTGATATAACTATAAATTAAAGAACAGAGCACACAAAACTATACTCAAGAGATTGAATCCTAGGACATGGTCGAATGATAGAATCAAAGATAAACAGAGGCACACTTTCGCCGCTTGGTGTAGGCAAGAAGTTAACAGACAAATGAATCGTGGAGAGCGGATTGATTGAGAGCTTCATAATCTTTTAATACGTCCAACGATTGCAGCTATATTTTACAATGGGTACGGGGTTTCCGGCTACAAATTTGAGATCGAAAGTATGGAACGTATTAGAGCTACACAAAAAAGGGGCGTCGCAACCACTGAAGACAGAGGAAATCCTTACTACGGTATTCTTGAGGAAGTTATAGTGGTGTCATACATGCATAAGGCTGTACCCTTTTTTATATTCCAATGTGGATGATATGATACCAAGTCTGAATAGGGTATGAAGATCGATGAATACAAACTCACGTAGATAAACAACAAACGGAAAGTCTACGAATACGATAACTTTATCTTTCTCTCAATGGAAACAACAATATATTATTCTCGGGACTTGAAGAAAGTTGAATGAAGTGTTGTTTGTCGTTGGAAACCAAGAGATTATTATAATGTGCCGACGTTGAGTGATTATGAAGATGTGAGTGACGAGGAAGATGCGATAACACGTCTTAGTCCTTCTATTGAACGTGCCAATGATCCAAGCTATTCTACACCGTCCATCAATACGTTAGTAAGACATGATATCGACCAATTAATTGTCACAGATCAAGATTTCGAGAATCTATCTAACGAATCTTCAACTAATGTACCGAAGAATCGTGTCAGGTAATGAAATTGAACTAATTGTTTTAAATTGTATAATGATTATAAATAATTTTTTAATATTTGAAAAAATATGTAGAGTATGATGGCAGACGCAGGCTCAGGCTTTAAACGTCATAAGAAAAACCATTTAAACGAGATTGGCCAGAGTTCAGCAGCCGCAACAACCACACCTATACCTTCACGCGCCCTCCGTACTAGCGCCATAGCAGCTGCAGCTGCCTCACCTACCCCTATTAGCACGGTAGAAGATCTTCCTACCCCGATCACTCCTGCACATGGTATATAGATATCTATTAAATTTTTAGTTATCTATTAAATTAATTCTATTGAATCATCTAATAGTTTATTGTTTGCAAATCCGCATACCACTGGAAGGACGGTGTCTGTTACCGGTTCTAGCGCCATGCTAGAGACGACATGTATAATTTTTATTGCTTAATGCTTTTAAATAACGATTGTAATTTAAAAATTTCAAATGCAATATACATACTTTGAATATTATAATATTTTTCTGTATATCTATCTTTTAGCAGGCTCCGGCACTGCTAAGACGAAGGGTCCTACCGGGCCCGAATACTCCAGGCCACCAAGAGGTGCTGCGCCATAAACGCTGATGCAGAACAAGTATGGTCAGCCTGTTGGTCCTTATTCGACAAAATGAGGGGATTACATGGGAGCGGAGATTCATACTTACTATAAGTACCCGCTCTGTCTTAGGTGGGAGCACCGCCAGACCGTCAATGTTCGGAATTTTTTTGTGTCGGCCACAGTATCACATATTCTTTTATATATTTAAATTTCAATTGTCGTTATATATATATATATAGAGAGAGAGAGAGAGAGAGAGTTTGTTTATTTATAATTTTTCTAATTTCAGACCTCGGGACATTATAGATTCATCGGCGAGCCAGAAGAGGATGGCGTTCCTATACCGTTTGATCCACATCGCTCCTTTAGTTGGGTCGTACCGCAGTGTCAAAGTATTAAGAGAAGACACTGAAATGAAGTAAAGAAGGATCATTACTATCCCTGGCTCACGGCGACTGAGGAGGAGCGGAGGGCGATAATGGATATTATAGCGCGGGAATTCCTGAGAAAGGATTGGCCGCTACTGGTCGCGTATTACGAGCGCGAGGATGTTCAGGCATGAATTTAATTTTTAAGATTATAACAATATTGTTTCCCCCAATCAGAGCAAAACTCTGTTTAAAATTCAAATTTTTGAAATGAAGTAACGCTTCAGATGCAGCGCCAAGTGCGCTGCGCCCTAAGCAGCGCACCACATACAAAGAACCTGGGCACTAGCGCTAGGTGCGCTGCGCTCTAAGCAGCACGCCACGTGTGCGCTAACGCTAGGTGCGCTGCGCTCCAAGCAGCGCACTACGTATCAAACACAGGTGTGCTAGCGCATTGTGCGCTGCTGTTCAAGCCACGCACCACGTGCAGAGCACGGGTGCGCTAGCGCTGGAACTAAAAACTCCCCACTGTTAGATCAAAGATCTAATAATAATGATAAATTATTAATTAATAAGAGTTAAATTCTGTTAAGGAAAGATTTTTTAAAATCTTTCCAAATAACAAGATTGTGCTCTGTAAATCAGAGCACCGTTAGATCAATAATCCAGTGGTAAATAAATATTACCAAAAGACAGAATAAATTTTGTATGGAAAGATTTTCTAATCTTGTTAAAAACAAGAAGATTGCCTTCTGCAAAACAGAAGCCCTACGATTAAAGATCCAATGGGAGGGAAAGATCTCCAAATCAATCAGAGAAATATTTTTTTAACTGATTCAACAAATCAGCCTACCATATAAAAGGTCCCCTAGACTTCAAGTCTTAGATATACAAAAAAGAGAGAACCCCCCCTCCCCTCAATTTTTTTTGAGAAAATTCAAAGAGCAAGCTCTTGCAAGAAGATTTTTCTTCAAGGTAAAAATGATGATGATGAACATAGAGATGAAATCATCTCACAAAAAGAAGAATTCATTTCTTTAAAAAGATCATAGATTTACAAAGACAAAAATTCTTTCACAAAAAAATCAAAAGATCTCATCATAAAATAAAAGAAGAACTTATTTCTCACAGATCATAAATCTATAAGACTAAAGTCTTTCTCAAAGAGATTATGAATATCTCATTATAAAAAGGAGAATAATTCAATTCTTTTAAGGATCATAGATCCATAAAGACAAAGTCTTTCATCAATATAAGAGATTGAAACCAAATAAGAACGGTTGTTCTTAGATCTTGAGACAAAATCTCTTTTAAAAAAAGCTCAGATCATAAAATTGATCAAATGCGCTTTGCGCTCTTGAACTGCACTTCTGCGCTCTCTGGACTGGCGCTCAGCGCCAAATGCGCCACGTGTCAATTACGTATGCGCCAATTAACCACTAGCGTTTTGCGCTTTGGAAATAGCGCACTGCGCTCATGGGCTGGCGCTCAGTGCCAAGCGCACCACGTGTCACTCATGTGTGCGCCACTAAACTGAAAGCGCAATGCGCGGATTTGCGCTCAGCGCTTATAAACTGGTATCATACGCTCATCATCCGGCGTCTAGCGCCAAGCGCAACATGTGTCCCTTACATGTGCGTCACGTGGCAGAAGCGCACTGCGCTCTTTGACTGGCGCAAAGCGCGTAGCGCACCACGTGTTGCGCTGACAGAACATAAATTGTTCTTTAATAAGCCCAGAGCTCTGATGAATGCTCAGCATTCAATAAAAGACAAAAAACATTGTCAAGATATAAATCAGTGCTCAGCATTGTTAAAAAGGCCAAGCCCAAATAATGGCTCAACAGCCCAAAATAAAATGTTAAACATTTTAACCTGATTGGACTTAGCCCAATATTGGCCATAAGTTCTCAACTCATATTAATTGAGCTCATCTGCTCATAAATATGTTAACAAATCTTAGCCCCAAATTGGATTACAGATCTTTCAACCAACCCACATCGGTTCGAGGGTACATCTCTTTACTCCTATGATATTTGTTGTTGTAATCCTTCAACGTCTTCAGAAAGGTGACGGGTCCCGACAACCAAACATTTCACGGACTGTGGGGTCATTTAAAACCCATGGACTATGATGTCCTTAACCTTGACTGTGAGGTCTTTAAACTCACGGACTATGATGTACTTAACCTTGACTGTGAGGTCTTTAAACTCACGGACTATGATTTCCTTAACCTTGTGTAGCGTCTTGAAAAGTCGTTTTGGTGTTTTCCTGAAAATCGGTGAAAATTCGGTATTTTTCCGAAAACCGTCTTTTTTGTTATTTTGCAGTTTAGGGCTAATTATACCTAAAATGGATAGGTAATTGCTTGTTTTTAGTAGCTAATGAGTTAATTATGAAATTCTGGTCGTTTAAAAATTTTCCCTAATTTTTCAATTTTTTAATATTATTTTAAGCCGGTAAGAAAATACATTAATTTAGCGATAAATACAAATTTTTCCGGGCTAATTTTAATCTTTAAAATTATGTTAATTAAAATCTAGTTGTAACATAAATTTTTAGTATTTTATTTTGATTTTTAACTAATTTTTATTATAGGAAACGAATTTATTGAAATTTAAGCTAAAACTTGCAATTTTTGACTTGTAGGGGGTCTTTTTGCATAAAATTTCTTTTGTAAAACCTCTCTCTCTCTTCCCTCAGCCCTAGGACAGCCCCACCTTGATCAGGTCCAGAAATTTCTGGCCTCACCTTGGGTTTTCTTTCATGTGTTGAATTGGTTGTTTGTGATTTTATTTTAAAAATAGTTTGTTGAAGTATGGTGCTTTGACTTTTGGGGGAGTTGACTAATGACTTTTCCCACACACCCACACCCTCCCCCTTCCTCTTCTCTGGCCGAAACTTGCTCCCCCTCCTCTTCATCTCTTTTCTTTTCATTTTCTTCAAATTTCTTCAAAAAACACATCAAAATCCACAATTTATTCAAAAATTCAAACAAAATCCTTATGCTATCATTTATCCTTAGCCATTCTTGCTTGAATCTTGGAGCTAGGAAGCCATCCTTAGAGGCAAATCACATGCTAGATCTCTAAAAAAATTGAGGTATAATTTTGACCCATTTAAATACTTATGGTTTGATTCCTTGAATGAAATTGTTGTAGTGTTAAATTTCATTGCTAATTTCTAATCTTGTTTTTTTAAAGTGAATGGTTTGAATTGAATTAGGGTTTAGAAACCATTATTTAGTTGATTAAATCTAATTTGTTATCTAGTTGTTTTGCTAACCTAATCTAGGAGGTTAACTTGCTGATTGGGCTATAAATTAGTGTTAATTTAAGGTTTTCATATATAGTTTGGATTAAGATTTGCTAGGTTATAAATTCAAGTAATGGTTGTTTATGGAAAATAGGTTTTGAATCATTGCTAATGTGTGGTAATTATAGTGTTTGTAGATTGCTTGTAGTGTAGTTGGTTGCTCAAGCTTGATAGTAGTCTTTGTAGCAAATCGGTGATGTTGCACCGATTTTTGGAATGTAACTGCTTACTAGTTTTGTTATAAAATTATGTGATGGATTATTTTCGACATCTTGATGATTGTGTTGGCTTATCCTATGACGTTTAGGATGCGTGTGTGCGGATTTTGAGTAGTCGGGTTTTAGTTTTGCTGGGCGACCAAATCGGCGTTTTTTTGGCAGTTTTTGCGATTTTCGCGTGTGTTCCGCGCACCGTGTGCACGTTGTACCTAGCTAGTGAACATTAGTATTTTCGTTTGGGTTTTGCGTCATTCTTGATATGTAACCTTATGTTTGGTATTGATGTAAATTCCAGGTTCGGTCGCGGAGACGTCAGACGCGGCACGAAAGGGGAAAGCGGTGATTGGACACAGCTAGCTAGGGATTCCGGTGAGTAGATGTAAAATCTACGGGGGACTATCGTTGTATGGCGCAAGTCGCCCGATAGTTTAGTACCTTAAAAAGATTCTTAGTAATGTTAGTAATTAGGGGTGTAATACTTGTATGATTATTTGCTACATTCATGCCCTATATTGACATACCTATACGAAACCATTCTATAGGACACCTGCACCATTGCCAGGGTTTTTATATGCAGCACGAGCACTATTCATGCTTACACACACATCCTGGTAATTGCCATGCCACCACACTAGATAACCTTTAAATTGAAACCTTTTACTAATTGATGCTTAAACCTGTGCTATTGCCTTTAATTCCTTAAAATGAAATCGTAGGATTGCTATTCATGTGCATGTACCTCATCATATTATTTGTTCATGCCTAGTCTATTAATCATACATCGTAGCTTAATTATTGATACCATATGCATTCATCACCATTGACATATACACTTATGAGGATTTCTTGAGATTTTATGATATTTCTGGATTTCGGGGGAAAGCCGCAAAATTTCTAAACTTATTATATTTTTTTAAAATATGTAAATTGCGGTTTTCTAGTGATGTAAGTGTCGTCCACTATGAGTTTGCTGTGGTTTTCGAGATCCGTGTCGAGGAGTGGAGGAACCGTCACGGGTACATGGTGGGCCCGGTAAGGTACCCCGGGGCAAGAGGAATGTGGTGTTGACGATGAGCCTGGCAGGGGACGGATTACCTACCGGTGACTGTTTGGGACGGCGGATATCCAGAGGATACCGACCGTGGCCGCTAGATGATGAGATATTGATATTTGAGATGGGTCAGCCGGACGGCTGAGGCCAGAGATACATTAATATGAGATTTGAGACAGTTTTGAGGTGTCGATGCTGGACACAGGTTCTTGTTGATTCTATTGGTATTGTGCTGGTATTTCAAAAGACATTCTTAAAGGGAAAAACATGATTTCTTATACTTACACATTCAGATCACGAGTTGATTCGCATTGCATTCATACCTGCTAGTATATCCATATTGCATACATACTTGCCATTATGTCCTGCCTTACCTGTATTTAGATGCTAGGATGCTTGTGTGCATGCATTCGATAGCCTGTGTAAATGTTATTATTACTCACGAGTTGGCAACTCACCCCCGTTGTGCCATAGCCTTTTGCAGGTCCGCTCCGTCAGTACAGTAGCGGCGGGTGCGCTTGCTTCTTTTGCCTGGACTCGAGGTTTTGCTCATAGGTGGGTTATGTTATTATTTTTGTACCACCTTGTATATTCTTTGTATCTAGTGTACTCCATCTACTGTTTCTACCAGTATTATTGTATATTGACCTAGAGATGAGACTGTGAGGTTTGTGGACTTTTATGCTGTATTTTGGGGTCGAGCTCACTTGAGTCGACATGATGTTTTTCTTATGCTTCATTATGATTATTTCGCATGTTGTTGCTTTATATTGCGTGGGATTTATGACCGCCTTGTGGCGAAGAGCTAGCTCCCGCTTGGGGATGCCTTATTTGTTGGATTCATATATATTCTTGTTGTACCCATTTTGGGGACCAGTATTTACAAAGGAGACTCTGCCGAAATTTTCGGAAAAATTGATATTGTTTTTAAAGAGGTTTTATATGACTTATTTGATAACTCGTTTTCAATTGATTGGGTTCTCTTCACTCTTTTGCTTATTTGGTTTTGGTTTCTGGGCTTTGGCTTACTTATTTTACGGACGTCTTGAGACGTTTCGTAACCTAAGTGCCAGTCACGTTCAGTACCCTGCGGGTCGTGACAAAGTTGGTATCAGAGCGATAGGTTTTACCTTTTTGAGTGTAGGATGACCCTTGGTAGATGGAGTAAGTGACTTAAGCAGGGTAACGTAGCGTGCGTATGTCCGCGGCATACTTGCGATACGGTACTCCGCCTAAGTGACTTTAGGATATACTTGCTTGAAAATTCCTTCTTCAATTCCGTGTATCCTATGATCCTATTGCACTGTTCTTACTATCCGTTTTCCTATAACAGCCACTATGCCGCCGAAGGCTACCAGAGCACAGAGGGCTGTCGCCCGAGACGAGATTCGAGCTGGCTCGTCCGAGACGAGGACTGAGCAGGGTGGTATACCTATGCCTCAGGGACAGACTGATCCGCATTCCCCAGGTCGCATGGATAGGCTTGAGTCCGGTATGGAGGAGCTGCGACAGATGATGGGAGGCATGCAGGAGTTACGATAGATGGTGGAATCGTTAGTAGAGGTCAATCGAGCACAGAGATCGGATATTACTCCCCCTGCGGTCGTTTCGAGACCGAGTCGGATTCGCACTGATATGTTAGCACCTAGGAGGGTTCGCAGAGGCCGTGGTGGATTCTTTAAGGGCCAGTTATATCGCCTTCACCCATACGATCAGCAGCCATGGTTAGGATGTTTTTGGTGTGGTAGCCTGCATCATCGTAACAGAGACTGTCCGGCGAGACGACAGGGAGCGGCGACAGTTCCACATGTGACCCTACCACCATCACCACCCCCTCCTCAGAGAGCCTTACTTCCTACCACCGGCGATGCTCCATGCCAGTTAGGTGCACCCAGAGGCCGTGGACGCGGCGGTCCGATTCAGAGAGGACGAGGAGGCAGAGGCCGAGGTCGAGGTCAGCCCGCTATCGGTGGAGGTCAGGCCCGAGTATTTGCTTTGACACCGCAGGATGCGCAGGCATCCAATACCGTTGTGACAGGTACCTTATCCGTATGTTCTTTCGACGCACGGGTATTATTTGACCCAGGTTCCACACATTCGTACGTCTCTACACACTTTGCACCGATGTTGGGCCGTGAGTCGTCGTCGTTAGATCAGCCGCTTGTTGTTATTACCCCGGTAGGCGAGTCGTTTGTCGCTCGTTTTGTTTTTCGATTGTGTTCCATTCGTATCGGGGAGAGGGAGTCATTGGTTGATTTGATTCTCCTCGATATGTTGGACTTTGATGTGCTTCTGGGCATGGATTGGCTAGCCACTCGTTATGCTTCGGTGGACTGCCGTGAGAAGGCAGTCAGATTTAGCTTTCCGGGAGAGCCAGTCCTTGTTATTCAGGGAGACCGCAGCGTCACCCTTCCCAGCTTGATTTCGTCTCTTCGCACTGGTCAGCTCTTGCAGAAGGGATGTCAGGGATTCTTAGCGTATATTTGTGATACTCGAGCTGCAGAGGTTCCGTTGGACCGGGTCCCGGTTGTTTGTGAGTTCCCTGATGTTTTCCCTGATGAGCTACCTGGGCTACCACCTGAGCGCGATGTTGAGTTCTGCATTGATTTGATTCCCAGCTCGGGGCCTATTTCTATACCGCCTTATCGGATGGCCCCGGCAGAGCTTCGAGAGCTGAAGGATCAGTTGCAGGATTTGTTAGATAAGGGGCTTATTCGACCTAGTGTTTCTCCGTGGGGTGCTCCGGTCCTGTTTGTCAAGAAGAAGGATGGAAGTTTGCGCTTATGCATCGACTACCGCCAGCTGAACAAAGTTACCGTGCGGAACAGATATCCGTTGCCGCGCATTGATGATCTGTTCGACCAGCTTCAGGGTGCGGGAAATTTTTCGAGGATCGACTTGCGATCAGGATACCATCAGCTGCGAGTTCGACAGGAGGATATACCGAGGACAGCTTTCCGCACGCGCTACGGCCACTACGAGTTTTTGGTGATGTCGTTCGGACTCACCAACGCCCCAGCAGCATTCATGGATTTGATGAACCGTACATTCAGGCCATATCTTGACTTGTTCATCATCGTGTTTATCGACGATATCTTGGTGTACTCCCGGAGCAGAGAGGAGCACGAGCAGCACTTGCGGATTACGTTACAGACTCTGAGGGAGCACCAGCTGTTCGCAAAGTTCTCCAAGTGTGCATTCTGGCTGGACAGCATCGGATTCTTGGGTCACGTGGTTACGAAAGACGGCATATGTGTGGACCCGAAGAAGATTGAGGCTGTTCAGCAGTGGCCCCGACCTACATCGGTTACTGAGATCCGTAGTTTTCTAGGCCTGGCGGGCTACTACAGGCGTTTTGTTCAGGACTTCTCCCGTATAGCTGCACCGTTGACCGGTTTGACCCGGAAGGGAGTTCTTTTCGTCTGGACGGAGGAGTGCGAGTGCAGTTTTCAGCAGCTACGGACTCGTTTGACTACGGCGCCGGTATTATCTTTGCCTTCGGGATCAGGCGGATTTGTGGTCTACTGTGATGCTTCGCGAGTGGGATTAGGATGCGTGTTGATGCAGCATGGCCGGGTGATCGCTTATGCTTCTCGGCAGTTGAAGAAGCATGAACAGAACTACCCCACTCATGATTTGGAGATGGCTGCAGTGGTCTTTGCACTGAAGATTTGGCGACATTACCTATACGGCGAGTCGTGTCAGATATTCACAGACCACAAGTGCTTAAAGTACATATTTCAGCAGCGAGACCTGAACCTCAGACAGCGTCGTTGGATGGAGTTGGTGAAAGACTACGACTGCGAGATCTTATATCACCCGGGCAAGGCGAATGTGGTGGCAGATGCGTTGAGTAGGAGGCCCGGGGGTAGTCTATCCTTTTTGCGCGCAGTGCAGAGGCAGTCGTCAGCAGATTGGCAGATGTTATGCGACAGCCGAGTTGAGTTCGAGTTCACTCGGACAGGAGGACAGCTCGCGCATGTTCGTGCACGCCCACAGTTGCTTGACCGTATATATGAGGCACAGCGCAGTGACGACCGTTGCTCAGAGATCATGGCATAGATGGGACAGGGCAGATTTTCCGAGTTCGTGATTGACGATCAGGGGATTTTACGATATGGATCTAGACTGTGCGTACCAGATGCTGATGGATTGCGGCGCGACATTCTTGAGGAGGCACACCGATCAGTGTATAGTGTCCACCCCGGTTCCACCAAGATGTACCATGATATGAGAGAGACCTACTGGTGGGACGGGATGAAGAGGGACATTGCGGAGTTCGTTTCGAGATGCCTGACTTGTCAGCAAGTCAAGGCCGAGCACCGGAGGCCCGCAGGAGAGCTACAGTCGTTATCCATTCCGGAGTGGAAATGGGAGCAGATTTCGATGGACTTCGTTGTGGGTCTACCCAGGACCAGTCGAGGGTACGACTCCATCTGGGTGATCGTGGATAGATTGACGAAAGCGGCTCACTTCCTGCCAGTGAAGACGACTTTCAGCTTCGCTCAGTATGCTCAGCTCTATATTGACGAGATCGTGCGACTACATGGAGTACCGACTTGTATCGTGTCAGATCGAGGCACTCAGTTCACCAGCCGACTTTGGCAGAGAATTCAGGAGGCTTTGGGCACTCGTTTGAGCTTCAGCACAGCGTTTCATCCGCAGACCGACGGACAGTCAGAGCGGACCATTCAGACTCTCGAGGACATGCTCAGAGCGTGCGTTTTAGACTTTGGTGGTAGCTGGGATCGTCATTTACCTCTAGTGGAGTTCTCCTACAACAACAGCTTCCAGGATACTATTCAGATGGCACCTTTCGAGGCATTGTATGGGAGGAGATGCAGATCGCCCGTCTGTTGGACAGAGCTCAGAGAGAGCAGTATTTTGGGGCCGCAACTTGTTGAGGAGACGACAGCGAAGATACAGTTGATTCGAGACCGGATGAGGGCAGCTCAGAGCAGATAGAAATCGTATGCGGACAGGCGCCGTCGCAGATTAGAGTTCGCAGTTGGCGACCATGTTTTTCTGAAAGTCTCTCCGATGAAGGGCGTGATGCGTTTTGGGCGAAAGGGGAAGCTTAGCCCTAGATTCGTAGGTCCCTTAGAGATCCTTGAGCGTGTCTGCGCAGTTGCATATCGTTTGGCTCTTCCTCCCAGCTTTCCCGATGTTCACCCCGTCTTCCATGTTTCGATGCTCCGCAAGTACCTTCACGACCCTTCGCATGCGATTCAGCACCCGACAGTCCAGCTAGAGCGCGACCTTTCTTTTGCAGAGCAGCCGGTGGCCATCCTGGATCGGCAGGTGAAGAAGTTGAGGTCGAAGATTATACCGACCGTCAAGGTCCTTTGGCGTAGCCCGAGCAGCGAGGAGGTTACCTGGGAGACCGAGGGCGAGATGAGGAAGAAATATCTCCATCTCTTTGAAGGTACGCGTAGTTATTTTTAAATTCGGGGACCGAATTTCTTTAAGGGGGGAAGATTGTAGCGTCTTGAAAAGTCGTTTTGGTGTTTTCCTGAAAATCGGTGAAAATTCGGTATTTTTCCGAAAACCGTCTTTTTTGTTATTTTGCAGTTTAGGGCTAATTATACCTAAAATGGATAGGTAATTGCTTGTTTTTAGTAGCTAATGAGTTAATTATGAAATTCTGGTCGTTTAAAAATTTTCCCTAATTTTTCAATTTTTTAATATTATTTTAAGCCGCTAAGAAAATACATTAATTTAGCGATAAATACAAATTTTTCCGGGCTAATTTTAATCTTTAAAATTATGTTAATTAAAATCTAGTTGTAACATAAATTTTTAGTATTTTATTTTGATTTTTAACTAATTTTTATTATAGGAAACGAATTTATTGAAATTTAAGCTAAAACTTGCAATTTTTGACTTGTAGGGGGTCTTTTTGCATAAAATTTCTTTTGTAAAACCTCTCTCTCTCTTCCCTCAGCCCTAGGACAGCCCCACCTTGATCAGGTCCAGAAATTTCTGGCCTCACCTTGGGTTTTCTTTCATGTGTTGAATTGGTTGTTTGTGATTTTATTTTAAAAATAGTTTGTTGAAGTATGGTGCTTTGACTTTTGGGGGAGTTGACTAATGACTTTTCCCACACACCCACACCCTCCCCCTTCCTCTTCTCTGGCCGAAACCTGCTCCCCCTCCTCTTCATCTCTTTTCTTTTCATTTTCTTCAAATTTCTTCAAAAAACACATCAAAATCCACAATTTATTCAAAAATTCAAACAAAATCCTTATGCTATCATTTATCCTTAGCCATTCTTGCTTGAATCTTGGAGCTAGGAAGCCATCTTAGAGGCAAATCACATGCTAGATCTCTAAAAAAATTGAGGTATAATTTTGACCCATTTAAATACTTATGGTTTGATTCCTTGAATGAAATTGTTGTAGTGTTAAATTTCATTGCTAATTTCTAATCTTGTTTTTTTAAAGTGAATGGTTTGAATTGAATTAGGGTTTAGAAACCATTATTTAGTTGATTAAATCTAATTTGTTATCTAGTTGTTTTGCTAACCTAATCTAGGAGGTTAACTTGCTAATTGGGCTATAAATTAGTGTTAATTTAAGGTTTTCATATATAGTTTGGATTAAGATTTGCTAGGTTATAAATTCAAGTAATGGTTGTTTATGAAAAATAGGTTTTGAATCATTGCTAATGTGTGGTAATTATAGTGTTTGTAGATTGCTTGTAGTGTGGTTGGTTGCTCAAGCTTGATAGTAGTCTTTGTAGCAAATCGGCGATGTTGCACCGATTTTTGGAATGTAACTGCTTACTAGTTTTGTTATAAAATTATGTGATGGAGTATTTTCGACATCTTGATGATTGTGTTGGCTTATCCTATGACGTTTAGGATGCGTGTGTGCGGATTTTGAGTAGTCGGGTTTTAGTTTTGCCGGGCGACCAAATCGGCGTTTTTTTGGCAGTTTTTGCGATTTTCGCGTGTGTTCCGCGCACCGTGTGCACGTTGTACCTAGCTAGTGAACATTAGTATTTTCGTTTGGGTTTTGCGTCATTCTTGATATGTAACCTTATGTTTGGTATTGATGTAAATTCCAGGTTCGGTCGCGGAGACGTCAGACGCGGCACGAAAGGGGAAAGCGGTGATTGGACACAGCTAGCTAGGGATTCCGGTGAGTAGATGTAACATCTACGGGGGACTATCGTTTTATGGCGCAAGTCGCCCGATAGTTTAGTACCTTAAAAAGATTCTTAGTAATGTTAGTAATTAGGGGTGTAATACTTGTATGATTATTTGCTACATTCATGCCCTATATTGACATACCTATACGAAACCATTCTATAGCACTATTCATGCTTACACACACATCCTGGTAATTGCCATGCCACCACACTAGATAACCTTTAAATTGAAACCTTTTACTAATTGATGCTTAAACCTGTGCTATTGCCTTTAATTCCTTAAAATGAAATCGTAGGATTGCTATTCATGTGCATGTACCTCATCATATTATTTGTTCATGCCTAGTCTATTAATCATACATCGTAGCTTAATTATTGATACCATATGCATTCATCACCATTGACATATACACTTATGAGGATTTCTTGAGATTTTATGATATTTCTGGATTTCGGGGGAAAGCCGCAAAATTTCTAAACTTATTATATTTTTTTAAAATATGTAAATTGCGGTTTTCTAGTGATTTAAGTGTCGTCCACCATGAGTTTGCTGTGGTTTTCGAGATCCGTGTCGAGGAGTGGAGGAACCGTCACGGGTACATGGTGGGCCCGGTAAGGTACCCCGGGGCAAGAGGAATGTGGTGTTGACGTTGAGCCTGGCAGGGGACGGATTACCTACCGGTGACTGTTTGGGACGGCGGATATTCAGAGGATACCGACCGTGGCCGCTAGATGATGAGATATTGATATTTGAGATGGGTCAGCCGGACGGCTGAGGCCAGAGATACATTGATATGAGATTTGAGACAGTTTTGAGGTGTCGATGCTGGACACAGGTTCTTGTTGATTCTATTGGTATTGTGCTGGTATTTCAAAAGACATTCTTAAAGGGAAAAACATGATTTCTTATACTTACACATTCAGATCACGAGTTGATTCGCATTGCATTCATACCTGCTAGTATATCCATATTGCATACATACTTGCCATTATGTCCTGCCTTACCTGTATTTAGATGCTAGGATGCTTGTGTGCATGCATTCGATAGCCTGTGTAAATGTTATTATTACTCACGAGTTGGCAACTCACCCCCGTTGTGCCATAGCCTTTTGCAGGTCCGCTCCGTCAGTACAGTAGTGGCGGGTGCGCTTGCTTCTTTTGCCTGGACTCGAGGTTTTGCTCATAGGTGGGTTATGTTATTATTTTTGTACCACCTTATATATTCTTTGTATCTAGTGTACTCCATCTACTGTTTCTACCAGTATTATTGTATATTGACCTAGAGATGAGACTGTGAGGTTTGTGGACTTTTATGCTGTATTTTGGGGTCGAGCTCACTTGAGTCGACATGATTTTTTCTTATGCTTCATTATGATTATTTCGCATGTTGTTGCTTTATATTGCGTGGGATTTGTGACCGCCTTGTGGCGAAGAGCTAGCTCCCGCTTGGGGATGCCTTAGTTTTTGGATTCATATATATTCTTGTTGTACCCATTTTGGGGGCCAGTATTTACAAAGGAGACTCTGCCGAAATTTTCGGAAAAATTGATATTGTTTTTAAAGAGGTTTTATATGACTTATTTGATAACTCGTTTTCAATTGATTGGGTTCTCTTCACTCTTTTGCTTATTTGGTTTTGGTTTCTGGGCTTTGGCTTACTTATTTTACGGACGTCTTGAGACGTTTCGTAACCTAAGTGCCAGTCACGTTCCGTACCCTGCGGGTCGTGACACCTTGACTGTGATGTCTTTAAACTCACGGACTATGATGTCCTTAACCTTGGACCGAGATGTCCTTAAACTAATATTGTACCACCATGTCCTTAAACTGGTAATCGACCGCAATGTCCCTAAACTAAGCAATAGAGTCCAAATGCTCTTTTGTTAGATCTAAACGATCCCGTTGTGTTGATTTTAGTCTAAAATTAGACTAACGTATCCTTAACTAACGTTTTAGTGGATCTTAGTCCCAAATGAGACTAATGTATCCTTAAATCCAACTCTCAAACCCAAATCTAAGAAAATACGGATTTAGACAAATCCACGCCCTACGGGCGACAACATAAATTAGTTTCCGTATATAATCCACGGGCAACCAAAAACAAATAAACACCCACGACACGAAGTGACCATCTGGAGAACGAGAAAGTGGTTACCGCGATGCGGTAGCGTAATTAACTGCAGGGGCTTGCGCGTGCAGGGAAGAGCGTCCCCACAATCAAAAACCCCTTAAATGAGGGGGAATCTGACGAAGTCTGCTATATCAGCGGCATCCGTTTAAACCGTCGATATACGGTGTCATAAATCAACTTGGCATTTTCGGAGAGGTGGACGGATAGCACCAATTAGCATCTGCCCCGAAATTCAGGCGAGACTGGTCCACGCGGTCGCGTTTCCGGGTTTCGGCGGGGAACAAATAAAACATTAAATCATATTCTGAAATATAATATAATCTTCTTTATATTTGTAAGACTGCGTCGGTTCGCATCAAGCAGAACCGGAATAACGGTATTTGGGACCTCACTGTCTCGACCTAAGGGAAGCGCACACATGCCAGCGCACAATGGCAAATCGTGAGTATTTCGACGCTTAATTTTATATATTAACTATTGCCACAAATTACTTATTAAAAATAACGAGTAATGTATTATCTTGTTTGTGTGTGTGCGTGTGTTTGTGTGTCTGTGTGTGTGGCGCGCACACACTCACACACACACAACCAAGGCCATACTTTAATTCATCATCATTCTGCCCTATATTTAACTCGTGTTATATTTTTATGCCCGAATTTTATCGCAGAAACAGTAAGATCTCGCCACCTACACTGCTGCCAAGAGATGGGCCGCGTTACAAAAGGACACGAGCGAGTACATGGTACGTTTCTTATATTCAAGTCAATTATGTATTTTAAGTTAACACGTGTGTGTACTCTTTACAAACACAGTTCAAGGAGAGAACGGACGCCTTAAGATTTTGCCGCGCCGACCCGATTACCACCATTGTCCCTTTCCAGGTTTTGCTATCCAGCGGGCATTATGATGGGTATGAGCGCGGGATTGGTCCCGGACCCCATCGACTTGATACCAGGCGTGCGATCATCCACGAGTATGCCGTGGCCCAGAAACGGGCATATGTGGCAGCCGCGTCGCAGGATGAGCTCTGTGTGCTCTGCGATCAGATGGAGCAGCAACAAACACGGCTGCAGATACTTACGGCGCAGGTCCAGGAGCCGTCGCAGAAGACCGTGGAGAACATCTGGCAGACCATACGAGACGAGTTTGGGAGTATGTTCAGGTCACGAGACGATAGAGGTGGATCGGCCCAACGACCTTATATTAGATATATTCATTTATTGATTTATTGACATATACATTTTTTTTGTTTATTGTTTATATGGGACTTGAATATATATCTTGTTTATAATCGCGTGCAATTCGATTCATATTAATTCTTGATTAATATATTTTGTTTATAATTGCGTGAGATTGTAAATAAAAGCAACGCGCGTGGGACGTGACGATACCAGTTTTAAAAATATATATATAGAACAAATGGTCACGGTTTTAACTGTGACAAGATATATTAACGGTTTAAACCGTTACCATTTGTCAGATACCTAACAGATATATTCAGTCATTTGAACCCATTTTGATAACGTCAGCTCTATGGTCATGGTATGAACCGTGACCGAAAAAATATGGTCACGGTTTTAGCCGTGACCATTTGTCAGATACTTGAGAGAGATATTCATTCATCTGAACCCATTTTGGTAACGTTGGCTCTATGGTTACGGTACAAACCGTGACCAAAATAAGATATACCCACGGTTTTGACCGTGACAAGGCTTATTATGACCGGGTCTACGGCAATGGTTGTGTCATGGTTAAAACCGTGATGATATCTCGTTTGGTCACGGTTTCAACCGTGAACCGTGACCAAATCTCTCCTGTGCAGTAGTGCAAGCTGACAAAAGCAATGCTCTCAATCTCGTGATCTCTCATAATCTCTTTGTTTGTAAATTTATAATCTTTATTGTGAATGCACCCATATGCACCCATCAAGTTGTGATCCTTGTCATGGCAACTTGTGGCATGAGTCATGATCCCATGTGACCTACCGATTGCTCAAGCTGCCCACCCACTCTAAATAAATATCCCCCATTCTCCCCTTTACCCCTGCAACATCTTACACATCTCCAATACAAAATTGTACATAAAACTAGCAATCCTGTTAAAGATAAACTACTTGGGATTTATTATTATCTTCTTCTTATTATTATTATTATTATGCCATGAAAATTCATCACCAAAGAAATATAGAAAGCTGACTTTATGCTAAATTAGACAAGAAAATATTTCCTGAAAATCCATCACCAAAGAAATATAGAAAGCTGACTTTATGCCAATACCGGTGAGAAAATCTGTCCAATGCCTTTGATACCCATATTTTTCGGATTCGGATTCACTACTTATTGAAGAGATCGGCTATGGGCTATGGAATAAGAGCCGTCAATTTTATTTGACAGCGCATATGCTTATAAGTGATATCTATTGGTCCCGTAACAATCAAAAAGATCAATTGTCTGATTCAGTCCTACAAAATATTTTAGATCTTCTAATTTCATATCATATTCAAGTATTGGTTTCTCCAACAATTAACAGTATTTGAATCCACATTTCTTAAGGGGGTCAAAAGCATAGGAGAGAAAACTCTCATAATCGATAAAATAAGTCTATAGTCTATCAAATTTTCTTAAAATAATGGGCACCGCTTATCTTGATCAATATATTCAAAGACGCGCGCGCAAACACACACACACACATAGAGGGGGGATGTGATCTGTTGCAAACCTATATATAGGGGTGTTGCAAGCCGGTCCACGTTTTGTAAATACGGGAACTCTTGATCTACGACATATATTAATGATCTGATCCGTTCAAGTTGATCGCCATACCCTCAAATGTATGAGAAAGAAATATCAAGAAATTAAAGACCTTTAACATATGCATCGGATAAAGTTTATATTGCATAATCGAAAAATGTTCATTTTTACACCCGTCGATACATAGGTTAAAGCTCTTTAAATCCTTTGATTTTTCATTTAAATACATTTGAGAGTATGAAGATCAACTTGAACGGATCGGATCGTTAAAATATTTCATAAATCGAGAGTTTTCATTTTTTTAAAATGCGGACCGGTTTGCAATAGTTCACTCCCATATATATATATATATATATATATATATATGCACTTGCAATGGGGGGGGGGGATCGAGGGGTTACAATTTAATGGGTTACAGATAATAGAACATTTTTTATAACTAAATGAAACGGTAAAAAATATCAAAACTATAAGAAAATTGGTGTACATATGCTTTTAGCGATGAATATCAAAATGCACAATATCAGTCATTAAAAAGGTTGAAAAACTCCACTCTTTCACCAATATAGGAGAGAGCTCTCTTCTATGCCCCTTCGATATGGGCATCTCTCAAAAATTAAATTACATGGGTTTTCTCATTATTTCCTTCATTCTTTTCTACACACATGGGTTTTATCAATATTTTCTTCGTATCATTATAAACACCTACATTTGGTCGAGTCATTTCCAATGTAATTTGGCTCATTAGCTGGCCTTAACCTTAATTAGCATTGTCCATTGTCCTCAACCGTACAATGAGCATGTGGGCTTTGTATATTAAGGATCTGCTCCGCAATATAACCCTACCCGTGTCCTTACACGCAGACGTAATGTAATACAATTGAGTTGGTAAAACGAGAGAGATTCCCAATTAGACATGGTCCCGACCAATTGGAGAATTGTTGAGGTGTCCATGTGTATTTAATTTGGACATGGAACAAATGTGTCGGTTGTGGTTGTAAAGAGAGGAGATATGGTGCCACCGGATATACATATGCATGTGATTTGGTCCATTTAAGGATATGCAAGAGCACTCCTTTTTCTGTTGTGTTTAGTGGTTGTCCAACTATTATTATTATCACATTTTTCCCCTTCTTAGACGCAACACTTCATGTGAATGTAGATCAAGCTAGGGTTGCATTCCATAGTAATTGGACAACCTCGATACAATAGAAAGAAGAGGTATCTTGTATCAATTTGATCAATTATCGGGGGTTATGTGATACAACCTCGAAACTTGGTGGAGTTTAGTAAAATTTTGTAGGTTTTCTTTTTATTGTGCTTAGAGGTCGTCCTACTACTACTCCTACCACTATTATTATTATTATTATTATTATTATTTCCTTTTTTAGATGCAACACTTCATGTGAGAATGTAGTTCAAGCTGGGGTTGCATCCCTTCATGAAATTTCTTTTTTAGGCCCGAAGGGAGATTTAGAAAAGAAAGAAGAGGGGATAACATTATATTTATGGTTGACGAAGATTTGCTTGTAAGAATATAAGATGTGTCTCTCAACTCTTGCTAGCAATTACTATAATAATAATCGTTTATTCTATCTATGTACTTTCTTAATTATCTATACATATCAAGATTTTCATTTGCTGCGACAAGACGTTCACGAAGCCAAACACAAATGATAAAGAGAAGAAACAAAACCACAGGCAAAATAGAAAATACGAGAACTTACAAATAGGTAAAGACGAAACATTATTAATAATCAAATTCGGAGGAATACAAAAGCAATGGACGATTACAAATCCTTCAAACAAAACCCTACATCTCACAAACAAAAAGTTTCTCTCAAATAACAAAAGCTATCTCAAAAAACTCTCATCTAGGGTTGCTACATAATTTCTTATATATAGCATAAAAAGATTTTACCAAAAAATTAATTTCCTAACTAAGCTATTTTGACGGGCCCAATACAGCAGACGTCTACAGAAGAACTGGGCAGATGTCTGCCCAAGTATCTTTGAAATACCAGAGTGCCACCATACAACAGAATAAGGATGTCCAGACGTCTGGCCTTCACAACTTCAGAAGACCAGAGTGCTCGCAGACGTCTAGTTTTATATGGTCAGACGTCGGCCCAATATAAGCTTGCGCATACAGAGCCTAGGCAGATGTCTGGAGCTTTAGCTCCAGACGTCTGTCGCCTGTCTTGTAGATAACATTGAATCTCTGGAAATTTTGCGATAACGCCGGATCAATAGGAAATCAGTAGGAATCGAATGTGAGGGATACAATATAAATCTCCTCCTTACCTCGCATTCCACAAACTCCTCTACCAAACTTAATAATAGCTCCATCTTCACTACAAAACCCCTGAAAGGCTCAATGAGTGCGACACCCCCCCATTAAGTTCAAGTAATACTCAAACTTAACAATCGAAAGAGATTTCGTCAACATGCTTGCCGGATTATCCGTTATGCCAACCTTCTTCACAATAATCTCTTCTTTCTCAACAACTTTCTATACAAACCAGTATCTCACATCAATATGCTTCGTCTTATGATGATGCATCTGATCTTTCGTCAAGTGAATAGCGATTTGGCTATCACGGTAAACTATTATGGTATCCTTTTGAATGTCAAGTTCTAAAAATAGTCTTTTCAACCAGAATGCTTCCTTAACGGCTCCAACAATGGTCATATACTCCGCCTCCGTCGTAAACAACGCTACCGTAGGCTGTAACGAAGTACGCCAACTAATAGCACATCCTACCAAGAAGAATACATAAACAGTGATCAACCTCCTTCTGTCGAGATCACCCGCATAATCGGAATAGCTGAATCCAATCAAACTGTCGTTGTTCTTTACAAACACCAACCCCACATCAGACGTACTTCACAGGTATCGTAAAATCTATTTCACTGCTTGCCAATGGCCTTTACCTGGAGATGTCATATAGCGACTAACAGCACTAACAGCATGTGAAATGTCGGGTCATGTACAAACCATGACATATATAATTCTACCCAACGCACTTGCATATGGAATATTCAACATATACATAATCTCATTCTCTGTTTGCGGTGATGAATGAGCTGAAAGTTTAAAATGAGCTGCCAATGTAGTACTTACAGATTTAACATCTGCCATGTCGAAACCCTCTAAAAATTTCTCAACGTATCGCTGTTGAGACAAGTAATGTTTTCTTCCTTAGCGATCTCGTCTGATCTCCATACCAAGTATCTTCTTGGTCGCTTCTAAATCCTTGGTCTTAAACTTACCTTTTAACCGTTCCTTCAAATCCTGAATATCAACCATATACCTTGCTTCTATCAACATATTATCAATATAAAGCAACAAATATATGAAAGAACCATCGGCGAACTTCTTCGAATAAACACAATTGTCGCCCTTACTTCTCATAAACCCAATATTTATCATGAAAGATCAAATTTCTTGTACAAATGTCTAGATGAACTCTTCAAACCGTAGAGAGACTTCTTTAGCGAACAAACGTGATCTTCTCTTCGACGCTCTCAACCTGCTTTGGATCGTTTGTCTTTACCTTCAACTTCAAAATCCTCGGACTGTTGCATATAAATCTTCTCTACCAAATCACTATGGAAAAATGGTGTCTTCACATCGAGCTGCTCGAGCTCTAAATCTTTCATAGCTACCAAATCGAACAAGACACGTATAGAGGTGTGTTTTACAACCGGAGAAAATACCTTATTGAAGTTAACTCTCCGAATCTACAAATAGCCTTTAGCTACCAACCGTGTCTTGTATCTAGTATCAACCGTCCCTTGGTCACCTTCTTTCCTCTTGAAAACCCACTTTCAGCCAACTACTTTCTTTCCTTCTTTGGGATTCACGAGCTTCCAAGTCTGGTTCTTATGAAAAGACTCAATCTCTTCATTCATAGCGATGACTAACCGACGAGTTGACTCATAGGATGAGATGGCTTCTTTATAGTTTGTTGGTTCGCTACTATCAACTATCTCTGCAACAAACAAAGCATATGTCACTAGATCATCATAGTCATATCTTTATGGCAGTCTAATGTCTCTTCTTTGTCGGTCACGAGCGAGCAAATACTCCTTATCTTGGGACTGCTCATCATGAGCTTTTTCAGACGATGGTGAAGGAGGGTTCTCCAGTGATTCCGAACTTTCACTGACCCTAATATTAACTCTCGTCTCATCCTTCTTTAAATCGTCTGCAACTGGAGATTCCACAATTTTTGGCTTCAACATAGCAGATTCATCAAAAGTCACATATCTGCTAATTATAAATTTAGGCGACTTAGAATTCAAACATAACAATCTATAACCTTTAACACTGGTAGCATAACCGAGAAATATACATTTCTTCGCTTGAGGATCCAACTTGCCTTCACGGTAATGTGCATAAGCGTAGCAACTAAACACCTTAAATGTTGAATAATCAGCGTGCTTCTATAACCATACCTGCTCCGGTGTCTTACTGCCTAGCATCGTATGAGGTGACCGATTCACAATTTAGCATGCTGTGTTTAGCGCTTCTGCCCAAAACTCCTTACCGAGCTGTGCATTAAACAACATGCACCATGCTTTCTCTAAAAAAGTCTGAATCATACGCTCCGCGACTCCATTCTGCGGTGGTGTGTAGAAAACAGTATGATGCCGAACAATCCTTTCATTTTTGCAGAATTCAATGAAATCTCCACCGCAGAATTCTAACCCGTTGTCTGTCCTTAATCTCTTGATCTGCTTGACTGTTTGCTTCTCAAGCAACGTCTTTCATTGTTTGAATATAGGAAACACATCAATTTTTTGTTTCAAGAAATAGACCTAAACCTTTCTCGAAAAATCATCAATGAAGGTAAGAAGATACTTGGCACCGCTTCCTTTAGAATCAGCTGGAGATGGTCCCCAAAGATTCGAATGGATATAATTAAGAGAAATTTTTGTGTTGTGCACCGCCGAACTGAAGCTAACACGTTTTTGCTTCCCAAAAACGCAATGTTCATAAAACTCCAGCTTCGTCGTCTCTTCCCACCAAGTAGACCCTGCTTCGACAACTCGGTCATACCTCTCTCACTCATAAATCCGAGGCTCATGTGTCATAATCTGCTAGTTTCCGAATTTGTCATAGATTTAGATGACGAAATAGCCGCTGACCCGGTAATTGTCGAACGCTGCAACGAATATAAGGACCTCTTCTTCGAGCCCTTTATAACAATAATAGCACATTTGGTTACCTTCAAAACTCCATCTTCAACGGAAAACTTGTAACCTTTGTCATCGAGTGCACTTAAAGAGATGAGACTCTTCTTTAACTCAAGTACGTGCCTAATTTCCGCCAATGTCCTCACAACACCGTCAAATATCTTGATTTGGACTGTCCCCTTGCCAATAGCTCGACACGAATTATTGTTGCTAATCAAAATTACTCCACCATCAATGGACTCATAGGTGGTAAACAAATCCCTATTGGGACACATGTGATAGGAACAATCCGAATCCATAAGCCAATCATCCTTGGTTCGATGAATACTGTCAAGAATTGGAAGAAGATCTCCTTCTCCTTCCGCTATACTCGCCTCAGCCGAAAACTCGTTCGATTTTTCTTCTTGCTTTAATTTGTTCTGGAAGTTAAAGTAAGCGACCTTGAAGTGCCCTTTCTTCTTACAATAATTGCAGGTCACGTTCTTAGCCTTGAATTTCGACATCGCCTTCTTTCTATTTGCTTCCAGATCTCCCTTCTCTACATGCCGTCGAATAAATAAGCAATACGATGAACCATCCATTTCGGTAGAAGTCAACTCCTTATCGATCTTCTCTTTGTTCATCAAGTTCTCTTTGAAATCCTTGATTGAGATTGTATCTCGTCCATAAACCATAGCGTCACGAAAGTGCTTATATAGGGTGGCAGTAAATACAACAAAAGAAGAGCCTGATCTTCATTATCAATCTTAATATCAATCTTACCCAGAACTATAATGATTGAATTAAACTCACCGACGTGAGATTTGATTGGAGAGCGTTCTGACATACGAAGTGTGTACTTCAACAGGCGTCAATTCGTGAGAGATTTCCTCAAATATTACTCCTCCAATTTCTTCCACAAATCAGATGTCGTCTTCACCACCAAAATTTCTTGTAGAACATTATTTGTCAAATATAAGTGGATAGCCGTGAGGGCCTTCTCATCCATCTCCTTCTAAGCTTCCTAGGTCATAGTGGAAGGCTTTTTATCTTTCCCTAGAATCGCCTTCTTCAAATTGTTTTGAGTTAAAACGACAACCATACAGACTCGTCACAAACTGAAACTGTCACGCCCCGCTTCCTAAAAGACGGTAACGGTACGTGACATGCCCGCGACATATTTATTTTGGGAAGGCCATTTTCCAGAATAAATACGCTTAAGCGTAATATAAACAAAATAACTTACAAGAAAATTAACAAGTGAATTAAATTTCAACAAAAACTTTATTTACATTCATAATTTCAAAGTACAGATGAGATGTTTGAAACAAAGGTACAATGAGATGTTTGAAACAAAGGTACAATAACTGGAAAATGCCTAAACAGTAGTATACTAGAAAATAAACTGCAGAATGGAATTAGAAGTCAATCTAGGCTTCAAGATGGGAGTATTCCTCTGAACTCGGCTCAATCTCCTCAGTTCCCTGATCACCTGACGAACATTGCAAGGAAATAAAAGACAGGGTGGAATATCGTCAGCGAACTAACGCTTGGTAAGCCTCAAAAAAGGATAGGAATTCAATGTGATAAAGAATGCATATAAATAGGACATGAAATATAATGTAATAGCGGTCAATTCAAATTGTCAATTAAACCTGAGTATGTCTATGTATAAGCATGTTTATTTTATTCTAACATGGTTGTTTGTAGTTCAAGAGAAAATGTATGCGTGTATACGAGAGTGGTCCGTCAAACTCATGAACCCACATCACGTAGAAGTACATGGCTCATCAAACTCACGTGATAATGGCACACAAATTTCAAGTTAGGGGATTTTTAGTTAACTCTTATGCCATGACATACTTTCTTTACCAAACTGCCCCTATTGCCCACGTATGTTAATTTATAGATTAAGTTTACAAATCTTGCCCGAAATCCATGACTATGAAGAGATCACAAAGCAATTTCAAGTCACGTACAAGTATTTAAGAATAGTTCAAGTGTCAAACCAAATCGTATGGATGGTTCGGGTCAAGTCAAGTTTTAGATTCAAGCCAAGTTTCAAGTTCAAGTCAAGTTAGAGTTCAAGTCAAGTTAGCATGTAATAGATTTATTCAAGTGATTCAAGTATGTGGTTCATGATATAGGACTAGTATGAAAGTAAAAATGGTTCAGATTACAAAACAAGTTTAAAAACCACTGTGCATCTTGAGACGATACAAATTGATTTGTTCAAATAGGTAGGCAAGTGATAACACTGATTGTTTTCAGCTCTCCGAGGCCCAAGAGAGAATAGATTACTTAAACCATCCGCTTCCTAAATACTAGTCTTAGAAATTCTAAGGTATTTATTTAAATTAAACCATTTGAAAGCTTGAGGGGGTTTTATGAAAAATACTTTATTGTAAATTCTCGAGGGTGTTCTGGTAAAAATATATTAATTAGAATATCGAGGGTTTTTACTAAAAATATATTTTATATTTTAAGGTATTTTAGTGATAAACCCTAACTTTTTAAAAGTTTATGGTATTTTAATGAAAATATATCTTTTGGAAACATTAAGGTATTTCAATTGAAATTAAAATCTCTTCATTTTAGGGTATTCTATTTAAAGTCTAATTTTTATATTTATTATTTTTTAGTTACATATTAAATTATTTCATTAAACATTGTTTAGTTTTAGAAAATAGTATTTTCTTTTCCTTCGAGAACGACGCTCTGTGAAGAGTTCAGCTCTCGGTCATTAGGCTCAAGATGTGTGATAATCTGCACCATCTTCAAAAAGGATCCCCTAACGAGGTTTTGAGGGTTTAATTGCAAATGAAAAAGTTATCGATTGAAATTTCGTATTTTGTTCTTGAAGGTATTTTATTGAAATACGATTCTTTAGAAAAAAAAATGTTACAACCATATGATTGTGTTATGATTCAAAAGTGTGCATGTGTGGTGTAGGTCGTTACCCCGTGCGGTATCATCTAAGTTATGTTTAACAATTCTAAAATTCATATTAAAAACATGAAGGGTATAGAAGTTACATGAAACTCTAAAGCTTTTTATGAAAGAACATAAAAAGTATAGAGTACATGTTGAAGTAATATTCATTATGGGATAACTATCATAAACTTTGGTAGAATTAGTGATAGGCTAATATGGTCACAAGTTTTACCTTTTCTTTTCTTGTAGAGAGGCATAAAGAGGCTCGATATAACGGAGATTATTTGGACATGGAATTCATGGACGTAGTACAAAGCATAAGGGTGTTTGGCGACATAATTAAGGATTAGATTCAAAAAAGGAATAAGGAGGGTAGGGAGACTTACTGGTTGTGATAGATGTATATAAAGGAAGGAGAAGCTTCAGTTGGAAGAACCGAGACCAGCGATGTGCAGAGGAACGAGGTTGAAGGAACCTTGAGAGCTTGAATCGACTTCTTGGCTTTTAGGACTTGAGAGAAAGGTTTTAGATAGGAATTTTTTTAGTATATTTTTGAAGGGAGAACTTGGGAATAGGTTGGGTATTTATAGGGGAGGAGAAAAGAAGAATGGTGTAGAAAAATAGTGTTAAAGAGCAATTAAAATGGATTTTAATGGGGGAAATGAAGGGTCTGAAAGTTTCTGAATTGAATCAGGAGTTTCGGGATAGGAAAATGAAGAGTTGGGAGTTTAAGGATCGTACATGCCCCAGATGGACCCAATTGGGTCTATCCAGGCCGCTAACAGGCAGCCCACTGTCGGCCCTGCCTCGAACTTTAAAGCTCGTGTGTCATGCCCCGCTTCCCAAAATACGGAATACGATGGGAACAAGGCCAACCATGCTCCTACGGTCAAGAAATAATCCTGCCGTAGTCACACTTCAGTTTCTAGCAGTACATGGTAACAGTAATCTAACACATAACGAGATATAGCAGTCACTACTTCTATCAGATATAAAGAAAACTGAGCGCAACAGATACAAATAAAAGAGACAACTAACCAGTGATATCAAAGGAATGATACAACTAGTTCACTAATCTGGATCTCCGCGATCTTCTCGAAATAAGGCAGGTCCACTTTTTCCTCTGAGCATGCATACTCATGTCGTCAGAGCGATATAATATTATAATATAATAATACTAAACAGGTGACAGTAAATAGTGATGTATGAAACATAGGGTATAAAGCACTAACATAAATGTATAAAATAACATAAACAGGTAGCAGTAGTGGGCATGGTATGCAAGTCACTAAATTAACAGTTTTTATGTCATTTGAAATCAATTGGTGGAATGTATCCTCATGTTTAGCAAGGGTCTCATGCATGCCCGAGACAACGGTCAAAAATGTGCCCGGGACATAACCCTGTCAGCCGTGCCGCTAGCCACAAATACTTACAGGTATCACCGTCACTAATATCGAATGATCATCCTCTAAAGCATTAAATACCTCGTTAAATACGAGTTCGATTCCATCTTGATTTTCCCATTTCCCAAGGTTACAATATACGTTCATGTATCTAACTGGTTGTATACAAGTACATATCCTTATCACTTTTCAATCACTATCATTTTTCGATCGATTTCACTGTTCAATCACTTCACTGGCATACTTGATACAACCAATCGATACCATTATCACTCGACAATGCACTATAAACACAAGGGTATCAATGTAAACGGTCACTAATCACTACAGGTAAAACAGTCAAGCTATATAATGAGAATGCAGTAAAATGCCTTAAGAATATAACACGGGCATTCGGTGTTATTCATGTTGTGAAAATCATGGTTAATCATACGTGTAGAATCAGGCAAAACAATATAAAAGGAGTAACCAGTACACTCAGTTATCTAAGCAAAAAATTGTTTTCGTATCAATCGGGGTTCTAGTTAGGAAGATACGATTATTTCAAACAGATTGTTCGTTGCTGAAATCCCAATTACTGAACTGAAAGTCTAATTTAAAACACATTTTTACCTAGGTTACATTCAGTTTTATACGTCGCTACAGTTGAATAGTATATAGGTCTATCTATCATGGTTCCAACTTAAAAGAAGGATCAGTAATAGCCATCATACACTAGGAGTTACGTTCAATTCATCGTTACTACGTTTAAAGTGAAACTGCAGAATTCTGCCGTATACACCAACAGTTTAAAATATGTTATAAATATCAAACGACACTGGAATGCAATGAGACCAGTACTATTAGAAAGATAATTCAATTCTATACGTTTCAATATATGGTTCGGCGCACTTGCGGATTTAAATAGGGAGGTATAGATGTTCTAAAATAGCAACGATGGGAATTCCTGCTCTGGACTGCAGTCCAGGGGCAAGAAAATCCTCAGTTTTCATCGTTGTATCGTAATGATATTCATCAACTATCTCAAAATATCCATAGATTATCTATTCCTCTTCATAACAAGATTAAGAATGCCATGATATGATTTTTGTGCAATTAATTATGAATTTTACATGGTGATGTAAGCGATAAATTTTAGATTTCGTAATGAATCTTGGGGCATCATTTCATCCTTGAACTATATAGGTCTATAATAAAGACCTTTAAACCAATGTAAATAGCATGTTATCACACCCCACTTCCCAAGATACGTAAATACGGTACGTAACAGAACCAACCATACTACCTATGGCAAGGAATAATCCCTCCATACTCATATTACGGCTGTCAAGAAGATATCAAGAACGGTAAAATAAAATCTAGCTAACACATGTCCATCTGCCACAGTAAATAAAAGTCAAGAAATGCATAGAGCGGAAACGAATCAAGATCCAATAAATAATATCTGAAATATGTCCTTTATGGGATCACATCGATAAAAATAAAACTACGGAAATAAATCAACTAAGCATCTCTAAAACTAAACATCTAGCTCCTTATTACTCGGCTTGCTTGCTAAAATATTCCTGATCTGCCTGCGATAAAGTTAGAGGAACTGGGCCATGTAAAACCCAGATGTCAGTGCGTCATAATATCAAAATAATAGTAATAACCAGGATAGAATGCTATGATTAAATATGAGTGCAAATAAATAATCACAAGTATAAAACAGTGAGATATGGGTATGTGATGTGTATCCTAGAGTCTGTGCTTTTAGGTTATCTATTCTACAAGTCTTTGAAATAAATTTAATGGAATCGTCGATGTAACTCAATAGTATCCCGTGCGTGCCCGGGACCACGATCAAGTCTCTTGGGGATGAATCCAAGACGTGCCGCTAAGCAGTAAAACAGGTATCATGTACAGACGAATGATGTCAGCAGCATCATTCCGGAACCGGCCAAGCCCTTATGGACTGATCAGTTACTAGAAGTATCGAACTATTGAGTTACAAGTCAGGTTTCATTATTGATTTCCCCTTACCCTTAGGTTTTGTGTTTAAGTCGGGTATTGATGATATAAATCTAATGCTAACACATGATCAAGTAGGTACAGGTCTTGTTTATGTAGACAACAAGTCACGTCCATCAGAACAACAAGTCACGTTCGTCAAGACAACAAGTCAGGATTTTCGGCATTAGTAAAAGATCCAAGTAACAGGTCTGGTAATGTGTCGTGAACATATCATGCAGTATATTTTAACCAAAATAGACACTAAGTGTAAAACTGTAACCAATATCGAAATATGGTAAGCACAACTAATGCCGGGATGTATATGTATCTATTTGTAATAACTGTTTTTACGTCCATTACCATGTATATTGCAAACTAGATAAAATACTGAACTGATATAGTATTATAATAATATTATGATAATCCGGCATGCAATTAGATAAACCATTATCGATACGGATACATAGTGATAATATAAAACTGTAAATCGGTAATATTTGTTGAATAATAAAACACGTATACTATCATTAATCATATAAATATAAATAAATTAGCATGTTGCAAGTTTAAAACTTGCCTGATCGAATCTCACGTCGAGATACGGATATCACGTTCCGACGTCGAAAAACGTCACAATACCAAACTCATGTTCGTAGAACTTGACCTTACTGAGCAACCGCGTGACATAGTAACTGGGTTAGACGACAAAGGTGACTGGGTCATCTGGATCGTCGGCGATGTGCGCAACTCTGGCGAACCAATCGGAGATCAAGAAAAGAGAAGAAAAGAAGAAAGAAGAAGAAAGAAATGGGCAAGGCTGTGGGGGTTCTGGGGTTCTCTGGGTTAGCAAGGGCAAGAAGAGGGGATAGGCGGTCGGTGGCGAAGTAACGGCGATTGCAAGAGGCGAAGGGTTATGGTTGATAGGGTTGGTGTGATCGGGGAATGAGCATGAGAAGGATAAGAGGGTGTGGATGTGGTGTGTGGGTGCTCTGGGGGAGCTGACAATAAGGGAAGGTGATGGAGATGGTCGGGTGGTGTTCGGGTCCCGGAAAGGTCGAGACGAGGTAGGAATTGATGGGTTCTGGCGTCGGGGTTAGGGGCTTGGGTGGTCTTCGGGAAAGAAGGTGGACAAGATGGTGATAGTGGCGAGGCGATAAGGACGAGGAGATAAAGGTGAACGACGACGACGAGAGGAGGACGGCGATGTTAGTGTATATGCCCTAGAGGCCATTATTGTATCATACTGGATTGTATATTTCTTAATGGAAGCTTGGGATATTCACAGAAGTATTGACAGCCTTGCTCAAAATGGTAGTATACTATTTGGTCTGTTTCTACTTCAATATGTGCACGT
Source organism: Agapanthus africanus (assembly GCA_030015575.1). Taxonomy (NCBI): domain Eukaryota; kingdom Viridiplantae; phylum Streptophyta; class Magnoliopsida; order Asparagales; family Amaryllidaceae; genus Agapanthus; species Agapanthus africanus. Next base: position 885,023,036 of record JASDDO010000024.1, on the reverse strand, counting down.
GTTTCTTTTAACAGATCGCTTATACATATTAGTAGAACCCTTAGGATCTTTACTTGATTACCAGTGTTGTGATGGCAGTCACATTAGTGGTGGCAGGGTAATCTACAAGCACATCCTTATACAGGCCCTAGTCGTAGGATTATCGAGACGGGGCATCGATACTCCAGAGTAGACTAGTGTATACGCTTCTCATCCCAGCAAGGGAGATGGTCTGTCCCATATCCCTTAGTACGTCATACTAGAGATAGTATGCAGGTGCTCGTTAGGATTACGAGTACACCGGACAGGACTCATCGGGAACTGCTGGTTGGTACTATACCTATCGTCAGGTAGCAGTTTCCAGGTGAATGAGTACAGCTTAGTCCGTTGACTTGACACTGCCACTTCGCCTTGAGTGTGTTCCCACTGTACTTTGATTACTACCCTACGATGGCTTTATTGAGTCGTGAAAACAGGAAGTAGTTGGGTGCAGTCCCGAAGTACTTGGAGGCAGTGACGGTTAGATAGGATTCGTCTCTTCCAGTATTGGGGGATGATATCGCGCTGTGTTTGGAGAGCCATTACAGAAAGTCCCTGGCCAGGGCAAGTGAGATTTACTGGTAAGTACTCCAGTAGTTTCTTAGGGTGTAATGGGATACACTCCGACACGACTTATACGTCTATTAGGGGTCTGAAGTTTACCGCCTCCTAGGCCCAATATGCGATACTCTTAGACAAACAGACCAGACTGTACGGAGATTGTCACATTCAGGCCCAGTAGGAGTTCGTATGGGTTTTTCTTATCGGCTTTCTTATCGACATCTACCTGGGGACCGTTACGTACAGATAGTACCGCTTACGACTTGTGGTTAAACCCACTGCCAGCGTAACGTCAAGTCTTTAGAGTCCCACACAGAGGGTTTTCCACTTTTGGGCAAAACGATGTAGAGGTCGTATGGTTTTACGACAGGGTTCGTTCACATACGTGTACTTGTGTGTGTTTGGTATTCAGGCGGTTGATACTAGTAGGCTTTGGTTTAAGCTGGATCCTAGTATTAGATTTTGGATTGGTTTTGTCTTATTGTATTCGTGTTTCTCGAAACACGGATGCGGGTATGTATATAAGAATGATAGGGGAATAGAGAAGGAGACACCTCATTAGGGTTTTGACCATTGACTTGATTAAAACCATAATGAGATGGAGGAAATTGTTTACTAATTTTTATTAGAGATAATTGTGTCGTGGCTAATTGGTTTGACCATTTGACTATGTTGACTATTGTTGAATTAAATATTTTTGTTGAGCACAAGATATTTTGCTTGGCATTAATTGTGACATGATAATGGTCAAATCAAAGGAGCCATCACAATTATCCTAATAAAACTTATTTTTCTCTTTCCTCAAAAGAGAGCTCTCTTCATTATTTTCTCATACACTCTCTCTCAAGGTTCTCTCCTTCTTCCTCTGTCAAACCCTAGTGTCTCATGAGTTGAGAATCAAGGGTCATTGAGACTTAGCCACCAAAATCTTTTTCTACTCCTTCTAGGATACTTAGTTTAGCACACAAAGTACCATAGTTACTTCATTATAGATTTGGAGCTCAAGGTAGAGACCTTCGGGTGGATCATCTTTGACGTAGAGAAGCCGGTGAGGAGAAACCATCCACCACCACTCCAAGGAGCTCACAACAAGGAGAAGCACAACAAGGAGAAGAAGGACTTGAAACTTGAGGTATAATCATCTAACATAGTAGTTAGAACTCCAAGTTAGTTTGTTAGTTAATGTTTAGCAAAGATCCTCATGGGTAGTCTATGTTACCTTGTAAAGAAAAATACGATTTTTACCTATTCCGCCTCCCCGTTAACTACCGGGGTGAGTAACATAGACTTACACTGGTATCAGAGCCTAGCTAAAACATAACTGACATGTTAGCAAAGTATTTAGAACTTCGATCACGGAAAAATCCCGAAAACACGACCAAAACTTGCACTTTCTGTCGAATTTTAAATCAGGTCTTAAAATATTTTCAGAGATCTGGAAAATACGTGCAGGCTTTTTCTAGAACACTGAAGAAATTTGGGCGACTAACTCGATTAGACCGCGGCGGATCCGCGGCCGAACCAAGCGTTCCACCGCGGAGCCGCGGCCGAGTTGACTCTGAGTTGGTCCAAATTTTTCCTGGTGGTCTCTGTTGTTGTTTTGTGTCTTATGGGATATTTTGTTTCGTGTTTTATGGGATATTTTGTTTCTGCTCTGGATTTTTTGTGTACAGTGTTGTACTTGGAGTAGATTCAAATATGGTTATTGATCGAAATTCTATGCACTTTAGCTAATCGGATTATATCTGTGATGTATTATATGAGCTGAACGTCTGCTAATCGCTATACGTCGATTAGTGGGGGTTGCACATATCTGTGATCTGTGATATTGGTTTGTGTATACGAACTTATTGGATTGTCGTGGATGAATAGCCGGGGTTGTGAGACGAATGTTTATTATCTTTCATTTGATGTAAATTGTAAATTGATGTAATATTATTTTGTGGTCGCACATCCGGGTTGAGGTTGTAACCACCATTGTATATTATTTCTTTTACTGTTTTCTGCTCCTAAGATAGACCCAAGGTGGGGTGCACAAACTACCGGATACTTTGAAGTGGCGAGTGGCCTACCCACTTTGTTAAGGGAGGTTTCTTCACTTCGGGTATTTGGCGGGTAGTTTGTCGCACCCGTAGGGGTCTAGGGTGGGATTATGGCTATTCATCACGACCGTGTAATCCGTCTTTCGTTACAGGCTCGAACGAAGCGCGAATTCCTAGTATATCCAATGTGTTCATCTGTGATCTGGAATGACTATCATTGCGTCTGACGAATGTATATATCTATATATGATATCTAGTAGACATTGCTTATGTTTTACATCCGCGCTAGTCCAGCCCCCGCTCTGTCGTTAGTTAAGTAATCTAATGGGTGATGACGAGGCCCCGTGGCGAATGCGGGTGGCATAAGCGTACGTTATATTTTTGTTGTTTTCTGCAATGGTAGGATTAATTGATGGACGTATTATATTAATGCAAAGAAAACAAACCAAAACTGAATCGTCGGAACAATTTCAAAACCACTCGGTTTTTTCAAAACAGCAAAACTTTTAAAATGTGGAGCTTAAACCACTCCTTTTAAAAGCTATCAGGTTCCTTCGATTATATCAAGTTCACTACGTTATGCCTTGACGAAGGTCAACAAACATAGCTTGAATGCTATTCAAGCTATGTTTGTTGACCTTCGTCAAGGCATGGTGATTGGTAGCTGCTGGGTGTTCATATGTAGCATAGATAGATGCGTTGGTTTGGGACAGTCGTATTACCTTGTTGACCTTCGTCAAGGGTATATACGGGTGGGTTCAAATTAACCTGGACAATGATGGATAGAACTTGACATGTGACTTATGATTTGTTGACTTTCGTCAAGGTCATAAGAGCGTGGGGCAAAAATCCACATCGGGAGTTTCTAAAGAAACTGAAACTTGCTAGTGTTGCATACCATTTGGAGTCTGATAATGTTGGTAGGATTCCTTCAGCATTATCACACAATGATATTTGGATCCCGATCCTACTGTAAGTATCCGCTACTCTTCGAGAGATTTATTCACTTAACGATCAATGCCATAAACCAAGTAGGTGTCTAGAACAGTGTTAGCGGGGCTTCGCCTCCAGGGAAAAGAGGTTATTTAATTAAGGAACTTCGTGAAAGCGTCGTAAAACCTCCCTCGAAGTACAGACACTAGCCTGGCCGAACGGTTAAGCAAGAATTGTACGGTGAGATCAATCCTGACTAATTCTTCTTTTTTGGTTTGAGGAAAGATTCGAGAAACAGTGGGAGCCATCCTGTTTAGATAAATTAAAAACCAATCTAAACTTGCAAGAGCATCATGCTAAGTGTTTTCTTCTCTCTCTCTTAATTTCATCGACCCAGTAACCAGACATAGGTTACATCTAGATAATAAAATGACTGAATCTCACTATAATGACTGGCAAAGGTCTATCCAGATGTCCATTACCTATAACAAGCTGGGACACCTCTTTACTACTCATGCCCCCGCCGTTCCAGGTCCAGTTTCCACTGTCACAGATAATGATATCCGTAAGACATCGGAAAAGGATAATACGAATGCCAAGTACCTCGTATTGGCCTCAGTAGATGGTGTAACCGGAGGCAACACGAGAAAACGGACTTAGCTTCCATCTTCCTCCATAACAAAGATTTATATGGAGAGCAATCTCGTATCGCAAGATATGAGACCTCGAAGGAATTGCTTCAAGCGAGGTTGGCTGTCAGGTCATCTGTAGGGAACAACATCCTTACGATGACCAGCTATATTGATGAGCTCACGGACCTGGAGACCACGTTGGGAAACAGGTCATATGCTGACTAATTTCTACAGTCCCTACCCTCTACTTACACTCTGAAGGAAACCGGAGAGACACCCTCTTTGCTTATTGGGGAATCTTCCACTTCTGCATCCAAGGCGAAAGCAAAGGGTGAGAAGAAGAAGACCTCCACAAATCTGATATGCGGTGTCAGGAAGGTAGAAGGAAAGGGAAGGGCAAAAGTTTCAGGACTGAAAGTAAGGAAGGAGGGACATTCCTATTGTTACGGGAAAGGACATTGGCAGAAGGATTGCCGGGCTTTGAAAGCCAGTTGCCAGGATTCGAAGCATGTTGTGGCTTCGGCCTCGGGTGTGTATGTAATAGAAAAATGTATGTCAATTAACTCTACTTCCTGGGTATTAGATACCGTATCAGGATCTCATATCTATAATTCATTACAGGTTTTGAGAAACTGTAGAGTTGTCAGGAAAGATGATATGACTCTCAGAGTTGTGAACGGAATGAGCGTGGACGCTGAATCCGTAGGGGAATATCACCTAAGATTGATAAGTGGGCAGATATTGATTCTACGTAACTGTTTATATGTACCTAATCTAGCTTGTAATATCATATTTGTATCCTTACTTTCTAAGGAAAGATATGATTTTACATTTGTAAGCGATGTGGTCCACATCCACCTAAATCAAGTTCTGATTGGGTCAGGTACATTAAAAAATGGAATATACGTATTAAATCAAGCTCAGGTTTTCAGTATCCAGAACACACTTAAAAGAAAGTCTCCGGAAACAAATCAGGCTTTCTTATGGTATTGTAGACTGGGTCACATCAATGAAACACGGTTGACAAGTTACATAGAGAGGGATATTTGAATTCGTTCGAATATCAGTCTTATGCTACTTGTGAATCTTGTCTCATGGGAAAGATGACAAACACTCCGTTTACTGGACACGGAGTAAGAGCGAGTGAGCTCTTGGGACTCATACACAGTGATGTATGTGGTCCAATGTCTACACATACGCGAGGTGGTTATTCCTATTTCATTACTTTTACGGATGATTTCTCTAGGTATGGACATATTTTCTTGATGAAGCATAAATCTGAGGCCTTTGAGAAATTCCGAGAATACAAGAATGAAGTGGAAAAACAAACAGGAAAAAGTATCAAGACACTGAGATCTGATCGAGGTGGTGAATACTTAAGTGCCGAGTTCCTGGGATATTTAAAAGAGAATGGAATTTTCTCTCAGCTTACTCCTCCATACACACCACAAAACAACGGTGTATCGGAAAGGCGAAATCGAACTCTATTGTATATGGTTCGTTCCATGATGAGTAAGGCTGAGTTACCGCGATCCTTCTGGGGTTATGCACTAGAATCAGCTGCATATCTTTTAAACAAGGTTCCAACCAAGACTGTGCCTACCACACCATGTCAAATGTGGAGTGGGAAGAAACCCTGTCTCGAGTACCCTAAGACATGGGGATACCCAGCTTTTGTAAAAAAGCAGCATGCGGACAAGCTCGAGGCACGCTCAGTACTGTGTAAGTTTGTAGGATACCCTAAGAACTCCAGGGGATATCTTTTCTATTATGAAGAGGAACAAAAGGTTTTGTTTCTCAATATCCCCACTTCTTGGAAGCTGAATTTTTAGAAAATCAGAAAAGTGGGAGCACAATAGAACTGGAAAAAATTCCAGAACCACAAGCTATTACTAAAAGCTTGGTAGAACTAGAGGTTACAGAAGAACAGGAAATCCCAGCGCCACTCCGCAGAAGTAGTAGTAAGTCTCATCCGCCCGACAGATACTACGGTTTTCTCATAGACGGGGATCGATAGGATTGCATCATTGATAATGATGAGCCTACTAGCTTCCAGCAAACCATTCAGAGCAGCGACTAGGTAAAATGGCTGGATGCAATGCGGACCTAAATGGAGTCCATGTACACCAACAAAGTATGGACTTTGGACATTGCTTCAGAAGGGGTAAAATCCGTAGGCTGCAAATGGATCTTCAGAAATAAGATTGGTCTAGATGGACAGGTTGAAACCTATAAGGCTAGACTTGTTGCAAAGGATTTTCGTCAAAGACCTGGTTTGGACTATGACGAAACCTTTTCTCCAGTGGCTATGCTCAAATCCATTCGGATCCTTCTGGCCATTGCTGCCTGCCACGATTATGAGATCTGGCAGATGGACATAAAGACGGCCTTTCTAAATGGTAATTTGGAAGAGTGCATCTATATGGATCAGCCAGAGGGTTTCATTCAGAGTGGGAGCAGCGGTAAATTGTGCAAGTTGCTTAAGTTCATTTATGGACTAAAGCAGGCATCGCGGAGTTGGAACATCTGTTTTGATGAGACAGTTAAAGAATTCGACTTTATCAAAAATCCAGATGAACCATGCATTTACAGTAAGATTGTAGGGAGAACTGTGGTATTCCTCGTCTTGTACGTGGATGACATTCTCTTAATAGGAAATGATATTCCTATGCTACAGTCAGTCAAATGATTCTTGTCACAGAGGTTCTCCATGAAGAACCTGGGTGATGCCTCCTACATCTGGGGATCCAGATCTATCGTGATAGATCTAAACGGATGTTAGGACTTTCGCAGTCAAGGTACATCGACACCATACTGAAAAGATTCAGTATGGAAGATTCTAAGCGCGGTAACCTACCGGCTTGTCACGTAATCTCCCTCTCCAAAGAGATGTCTCCAAAGACTGAATTGGAAAGGGCTCGCATGTCATCTATACCCTACGCTTCTGCGGTAGGCTCTATAATGTATGCGATGTTGTGTACCAGACCAGATTTAGCCTATGCATTAAGCGTTGTAAGCCAGTATCAGTCAAACTCAGGGGAGAAGCACTGGATAGCAGTAAAGAATATTCTCAAGTTCCTGAGAAGGACTAAGGAGATGTTCTTGGTGTATGGCGGAAAAGATCTCCAGATCGAGGCCTTTGCTGACTCCAGTTTCAGAGTGACAAGGATGACTCCAAGTCTATGTCAGGTTATGTCTTTACCCTCAATGGTGGGGCAGTCTGTTGGAAGAGCTCCAAGCAGGACACCGTTGCGGACTCAACGATGGAAACGGAGTACATAGCTGCTTGCGATGCTGCAAAAGAGGCTGTCTGGATGAAGAAGTTCCTCACAAAATTTCAGGTGGTTCCGACCATTGTTGATTCAATACCTCTGTATTGTGACAACAACAGCGCTACATCTTTAGCGAAGGAACCCGGGTCCCATCAGAAGTCCAGACATATTTTGAGGCGGTACCACCTGATCAGGGAGATCGTAGATCGCCGAGAGATCGAGGTTAAGAGAGTAGATACGGAGAATAACACTGCAGATCCATTCACAAAGGCCATCGCTCAGACGCAGTTCGATAAGCTATTCAAGATGATAGGCCTGCGATATGCCAGCACATGGCCCTAGTGAAAGTGGGAGATTGTTAGTGTATATGCCCTAGAGGTCATTATTGTATCATACTGGATTGTATATTACTGAATGGAAGTTTGGGATATTCACAGTAGTATTGACAGTCTTGCTCAAAATGGTAGTATGCTACTTGGTTTGTTTCTACTTCAATATGTGCATGTATTTCTTTTAACATATCGCTTATACATATTAGTAGAGCCCTTAGGATCTTTACTTGATTACCCGCGTTGTGATGGAAGTCACACTAGTGGGGGCTGGGTAATCTACAAGCACATCCTTATACAGGTCCCTAGTCGTAGGATTATCGAGACGGGGTATCGATACTCCGGAGTAGACTAATGTATACGCTTCTCATCCCAGAAGGGGAGATGGTCCATCCCACAGCCATTAGTATGTCGTACCGGAGATAGTATGCAGGTGCTCGTTAGGATTATGAGTACACCGGACATGACTCGTCGGGAACTGCTGGTTGGTACTATACCTATCGTCAGGTAGCAGTTCCCAGGTGACATGAGTACAGCTTAGTCCGTTGACTTGACACTGCCACTTCTCCTCGAGTGTGTTCCCACTGTACTTTGATTACTACCCTACCACGGCTCTATTGAGTCATGCAAACAGGTAGTATTTAGGTGCAGTCCCGAAGCACTTGGAGACAGTGACGGTTAGACAGGATTCGTCTCTCCCGGTATTAGGGGTTGATATCGCGCTGTGTTTGGAGAGCTATTACGCAAAGTCCCTGGCCAGGGCAAGTGAGATTTACTAGTAGGTACTCCAGTAGTTTCTCAGGGTGTAATGGGCTACACTCCGATATAACTTATACCGCTATTAGGGGTCTGACGTTTACCTTCCCCTAGGCCCGATATGCCATACTCTTAGACGAACAGACCAGACTGTACGGAGATTGTCACATTCAAGCTCAGTAGAAGTTCGGATGGGTTTTCCTCATCGGCCTTCTTATCGACATCTACTTGGGACCGTTACGTACAGCTAGTACCGCTTGCGGCATGTGGTTAAACCCACTACCGGTATAGTGTCGAGTTTTTAGAGTCCCATAAAGAGGGTTTCCGCTTTTGGGTGAAACGATGTAAAGGTCGTATTGTTTTACGACAGAGTTCGTTCACATACGCGTACTTGTGCGTGTTTGGTATTCGGGCGGTTGATACTAGTGGGCTTTGGTTTAAGCCGGATCCTAGTATTAGTTTTTGGATTGGTTCAGTCTCATTGTATTCGTGTTTCTCGGAACACGGATGCGGGTATGTATATACGGATGATAGGGGCATAGAGAAGGAGACACCTCATTAGGGTTTTGACCATTGACTTGATTAAAACCATAATGAGATGGAGGAAATTGTTTACTAATTTTTATTAGAGATAATTGTGTCATGGCTAATTGGTTTGACCATTTGACTATATTGATTATTGTTGACTTAGATATTTTTGTTGAGCACAAGATATTTTGCTTAGCATTAATTGTGACATGATAATGGTCAAATTAAAGGAGCCATCACAATTATCCTAATAAAACTTATTTTTCTCTTTCTTCAAAAAAGAGCTCTCTTCATTATTTTCTCATACACTCTCTCTCAAGGTTCTCTCCTTCTTCCTCTCTCAAACCCTAGTGTCTCATGAGTTGAGAATTAAGGGTCATTGAGACTTAGCCTCCAAAATCCTTCTCTACTCACTCTAGGATACTTAGTTTAGCACATAAAGTACCCTAGTTACTCCATTATAGAGGTTGGAGCTCAAGGTAGAGACCTCCGGGTGGATCATCTTTGACGTGGAGAAGCCGGTGAAAAGGAACCATCCACCACCACTCCAAGGAGCTCATAACAAGGAGAAGCACAACAAGGAGAAGAAGGACTTGAAGCTTGAGGTATAATCATCTAACATAGTAGTTATAACTCCAAGTTAGTTTGTTAGTTAATGTTTAGCAAAGATATTCATGGGTAGTCTATGTTACCTTGTAAAGAAAAATACGATTTTTACCTATTTCGCCTCCCCGTTAACTACCGGGGTGAGTAACATAGACTTACAGGCGAGGTGAGGGTTAGGGTTCGACATGAGCCGGGACGCGAGAGACAGAAGACATGGGGGAGAGAGGGGGGGTTTTCTAATAAAATTATATATATATATATATATATATATATATATATATATATATATATACAACAACAACAACAACTGAGCCTTTTATCCCAAGCATATGGGGTAGGCTACATGAACCAACATGAGAATCACGCTGGGTCCAGCACATGAATCCTCTGTCTCCACTCACTTCTATCGAACAATATACTTTCATTGAGTCCTTTGGCAACCATATCGTTTCGTATCACCTCCATCCATGTTTTCTTCGGTCTCCCTTTTGCCCTTTTGCCATTACCCATATCGAGAGTATCTATTCGTCGAACTGGTGCTTCCATAGGTCTGCGTCGCACATGACCAAACCATCTAAGCCGGTTTTCCCGCATCTTCTCCTCCACGGGTGCTACACCAACTTTTGCACGAATATCCTCATTTCGCACCTTGTCTTTTCTAGTGTTACCGCACATCCAACGAAGCATGCGCATCTCCGCTACGTGCATCTTCTGTGTATGATGCTTCTTAGGAGCCCAGCATTCTGTACCATATAATAAGGCAGGCCGAATAGCGCTCCGATAAAACTTCCCTTTCAATTTTAACGGAAAGTTACGATCACACAAAATCCCTGTTGCACTCCTCCATTTCAACCAACCAGCTTGGATCCTTTGATTAACATCACTATCGATCTCCCCATTCCTTTGGATGATGGAACCTAGATATCTAAACTGGTCGCTCGGTGATATCTCTTGCCCTTCCAATGTTATACCAATATGGTTTTGACTTCTCTGGCTACTAAATTTGCAGTGCATATATGCTGTCTTGGACCTGCTCAATCTGAATCCCCGAGATTCCAATGTTTGTCTCCATAATTCCAATTTGGCATTAACCCCTGCTTTCGTCTCATTTACTAGAACAATATCATCGGCAAATAGCATACACCAAGGGACCTCATCTTGGATAGTTCTAGTAAGCTCATCCATCACGATGGTAAACAGGAAAGGACTTAATGCAGATCCTTGATGTAAACCAATAGTAATCGGAAAATCACTTGTTAAGCCACCGCAAGTTCTGACATTTGCCACTACTCCGTCGTACATATCCTTGATTATGTCAATATACTTGACGGGGACCCCTTTTTCATCATTGTCCCCCATAATATCTCTCTAGGTACCTTGTCGTACGCTTTTTCTAAATCAATAAATATCATATGCAAATCTCTTCTCCTCTCTCGAAAGCGCTCGACAAGTTGACGAAGCAAATGGATCGCCTCTGTCGTCGATCGTCCAGGCATGAAACCAAATTGGTTCTCTGTTATCTTAATATCCTTCCTTAGCCTGTGTTCAATCACTCTCTCCCAAAGTTTCATGGTGTGACACATTAGTTTTATTCCACGGTAGTTTGAGCAACTTTGAATGTCACTCTTATTCTTGTAGATAGGTACAAGGATACTTTTCCTCCATTCATTTGGCATCTTTTTTGTCTGCCAAATCTTATTAAACAGATCTGTCAGCCATTTAACGCCTATATATATATATATATTTATATATACTTATATATATATATATTATGTATGGGGGGAGAGAGAGAAGTGGGGACGGAGAGAGAGAGTTAGAGAGTTTTTTTTATTTAAAATATTTAATATAATATATATTGTATATATATAAGTGTAATATATATATATATATATATATATATTAGTTATAAGGAAATATAAAATATATATATGGTTGGATTTTACAGACAGATTACTCCGAATATTGCCCGTATCCCTCTAAAAATCTAGTTTTTAAATATAAAGAATATACGTAAGGATTTAAACCATAATGCAAATGTCTGTAATTAAAAACATATACCCCCAAATAAATTCTTCGTAAATATACATAGCGATCCAATTATTTGTCTGTCTAACCTTTAGGATATGAACATGATATACGCGCACAACCACCTGATATGGGGTAATATGCCATGCAAGGCTAGATGGGAAAATATATTATTTGGTTTTATATTATATTATGAAAAGATATGTAGTGTCTAAAATATATTATATATGCATTTAATACTCGATTATCATGGATACACTGTATTAGCAAATATTTAATATAATCTCGAACCATGTTGGGTTTCAAACATGCGGGTTGGGTCGGATAATAACCATGGCTACTAATTGCATCATTCGCAACAATAGTAAATACTTTTACCGCAAGATTTGAAATACCCCAAATATATAGTATAAATATACTAGGATTTTACACATGTAAAGCAATTTTTGAATTTGTCTGTGATGAATCAACGATCACGACAGTGACTACGGTGGTAGGTGCAGCGAAGAGGAGCTTCGGCTCGACGTCTCGACTGCAGTGGTCCAAACGGCGGTAGCTTAGAGGTCCGGCGGCATAGGGTGGTCCTGATGGTGGTGGTGCAGGCTGGTGGTTGGGTTTTCAGGCGATGATGGAGTTTTCGGTTGGGTTGAAGGTGATGGGTTCGATGGCAACGAGGGTTGCGACCATAGGGTTGATGAAGTCCAGGGTGAAGGTAGCCTCGGGATAAAGGAGATGCGGTCGAGGTTGGAGGCTCGATGAAGGCTTTAGGCGCTGGGTGCTTAGAGGAGTGGTCAGCAGCGGCTAGCTCGATGGGTGATGGGGGGTTGACAATAGAGGTTTGAGAGGGGGAGGGTTGGCTATGGAGTTGTGAGGCAAGGTGAGGGGGCGGCGACGGTGGAAGGCGTGGAGGTGGGCATGGCTCGTTGGAGGTAGCTCGTGGTGATGGTAGAGGTGGAGTCGAGAGGAGATTGGGGAGTAAGGGAGAAAGAATAAGTGATTTTGAGAGAGTGTGTGAGATAGGTAGATGAGGGAGAGAGTGATAAACTGGAAGGAGAGAGGGGCAAAGGATTAAAAGGTAATTAAGTGGATTAAAGAGTAATTAAAAGAGAATTTAATTGTGTTAATGGGGATTAATGGGGAAATTTCAGTTTAGATGTGGAGGATTTTCAAAAGGAGAAGAAGAAACACGTGAGAAGAAGAAGAGTAGGAGATGGGGGGTCAGTTCTAATTGAGAAAAAAGAAAATGGAGAGGGAAAAGAATAGGAGTTGGGTGCTGGTCCAAGGCCCAAGGGAATTAGAAAAGGAAGAGAATGATTGGGCTGGTTGGGTGGGTTTGTGTTAAGATATTAGGGTTGGTAGAAAAATAATTAGATTAAATATATTTGGAAAAAATTAAATAGTAAAATACAGGGAAAATTATATAAAAATACGTATGATTGAGTACAAAAGAAAATGGGTATTATATCATATCCCCTTTACAAAAACTTCATCATCGAAATTAAAGAACGAAAAACAACAAAAATAACGAAACAAACGATAAAAACTACTTAAATGATGGGGATGTCATTGACGAATCCTGTCATTGTAGCTATTTTCTCCGCGGGCAACCATCGACACGATGTTCACCGGATCCACAAATTAAATATTGTGCTTTGGCCTGGCGACAATCCCTCTAAAGGCTCCCCGATCTCTTGTAATAACCACAAACCAGGGTTTTCCGCTGATGCTGCTAACGAACAGATGACCACTTCATCTGTACAACTCCTTGCTTCAGAACTGGGATCACTCCGTGAGAAGGAGCTGCTTCTTCTGATTGAACCACTGGGGACCTCTTATTTACTGATCACTGATCCTTGAACTTATCCACCAACTTCTCCTGAACTCAAGCGGCGTTGAGCACATGTGCAATGGTCTGCAGATCGCGAGATGCGATAAGTTGCTACAACTCAAAGTCTAGTCCTTGCAGAAATCTCCTGGCCCTGTTGACCTCGGTGGCTACCATATAAGGTGCAAAGTGGCTCAAATAGTTGAACTCCGCAGCATAGACGTCTACATGGCGGTCGTTCTGCATTAATGTAATGAACTTCTCATCCATTTCTGCTTTTACTGTAGCCAGAAAGTGGTGGTCCAGGAAGCACTCCTTGAACTTGCTCCACCCGATAGGCTGGTTGAGTCTGCTCACCTCGACTGACCACCATGTATGGGTCTCGTCTTCCAACTAGATCTTGATCACCTTCACTCTATGTTCGTTAGGGACTCTGACGGTTGTCAAAAGGTTCTTCATGTTGATTAGCCATTACTCGGTCTCAAGTGGATCTACTATGCTAGTGAATACAGCTGGGTGAAGCCTCCTAAAATATGCAATGGTAGCAGCCCTGACATGCGTAGCTGGTGCAATAGCGCCCTCGGGGGTAGCAACAATAGCTGTAGGTCCTCCTAATGCAGTAATCGCCCTCAAACCCGCAGTCAAAAGATCAGTCTTCCTTTCTTGGACTTCGGCAAGAGTTGTCAAAGCATTAAGTATCCTTTCGGTGCGATCGTATGAACTGGAGTCCGATAAGTGGTCATTTGGGGAAGCTATATTGCTGAAAGATGAGCAGGAAAGGGAATCAGATAAATGAAAAGGATAAGAAAATGATCATAAGATATCGAATGATGATGCAACAAGGATCATATGAGAGTTGAAGACAATATAATATGGTATAAATCAAGGGATCCCTAATTGATCTGTATTCTCATTCTATACCTGCTGCTCTGATACCAACAAAATTATGTCACGCCCCCTTCCCAAAATACGCAATACGAGGGTGTCAAAGCCAACCATGCTCCTACTGTCAAGAAATAATCCTGCTGTAGTCATACTTCGGTTTCTAACAGTACATGGTAACAATAATCTAACACAAATAACAAGATATAGCAGTCACTACTTCTATAGATACAAAGAAAATCGAGCGCAATAGATACAAACAAAAGAGAAAACTAACCAATGATATCAAAAGAATGATACAGCTGGTTCACTGGTCTGGATCTCCACGATTTTCTCGAAATAAGGCAGGTCCACTTCTTCCTCTGAGCATGTATACTCATGTTGTCAGAGCGACATAATATTATAATATAATAATACTAAACAGGTGACAGTAAATAGTGAAGCATGAAACATAGGGTATAAAGCACTAACATGAATGTATAAAATAACATAAACAGGTAGCGGTAGTGGGCATGGATCATGGCAGTAATCTAGGTTAATATGCAAGTTACTAAACTAACAGTAGGTAGCGGTAGCTGGCATGGATCATGGCAGTAGTCTAGGTTAATATGCAAGCTACTAAACTAACAGTATTTATGTCATTTGAAATTGATAGGTGGAATGTATCCTCATGTTTAGCAAGGGTCTCGTGCATGCCCGAGACAACGGTCAAAAATGTGCCCGGGACATAACCTGTTAGCAGTACCGCTAAGCACAAATACCTACACGTATCACGGTAAAAAATGTAGGAAAGAATCTATCAATTTGATCATCCATTAAAAAGTAATAGCGAGCGAAGAGCAAGAGTATGGGAGCTTGAATTGAATTCTTCGAGTGTAGGGTTGGTTTTATACACACGTAGGAATATATGATCATGTTTGGAACTAAGATAGGTAGGAAAAATTGGAAGAATGATCCGGAAGTAAATTTCGGTATAGATCAAAGTTTATTAAGGCATGGTTCATGATGACTAAAAATCTAGTGAGGTTTAAACTCTTGTTTTTCGTATTTTTCTTATCTATTCTTATTTTCATATATAGTTTTCATTTTCTTTTTTTTGTTTCCTCTATTTTCTATAGTTTTTGTGGATTTTATGAGTAGTATCCGCTGAAAACTCTCAGGAAACAACACTCCACCAACTAGGCCGCCTAGAGGTTTAAAGGCTTGTTGCATACGCTCAATGCAATCATACGTCCGCGAAAGATGTATAGGAATAGGAGTAGGAGTAGGATTTAGCTGGATTATAGTTTAGTTTAGTTTAGAGTTTAAAACCCTAAATTTGCTCGAGAACTAGCAAAAGATAAGTGTGGGGTATTTGATAGGTGTAATTTATTGCACATTTTTCTAACCCATTTATCATTTTATTATCATATATTATGTTGTTCCGGGTATCTTTTGTGAATTATTACAGATAACAGGGCTTGTATGTAAAAATATGGAAAATTGTCATAAAATGAGGATTACGTGTGTGCAATGGAGATTTAAGGGAATTATTCAGAAAATGAAAAGACAATTAGAAAATTTGGGAATATTATTACAAATCAGTAAAGATTGCAATAAATAGAGGTGAATCAATTATCACAACAACAAATCAATTGGAGAAATCAAATCAAATCAAAAGCAATAAATCAACCTGCCTAATTATATGCCAAATTTGGGAATAATTCGGAGATCCATCCAACTACAGAAATACAGAGAGATATTCAAGAATTTATGAGCTAAAAAATCATCTAAATTGACGATAAAACCACAGAAAAAATCTGGAGCCGCGAAGCCAAAATTCGGCGGCGGATCAAGGTGAATCAAGTCAATTAGAGGCAGATTAGCGGTCTATTTTGGGCAATTTGATGAGATTTTTTATGGGCACGATCTTCTTTCCACATAGATTAATATGAGATGGAGGGTTTTGTCTTTCGAAGATTCTGAAGGCACGCAACAACATCCAACAGAGCAATTAGATTAGATTTTCATTGTTGTTAACAAGTTGATTCTCTTGTATCTTTCATTACTTGTTCTCCAAATTTCTTTAGCCTTATATAAGCACCTGTATAGCCCTAGTGTTTCATATCTCTCTCATATAGCATTCAAGTTAGGGTTTTCAAATATAAGAGATCGAGTTTTATTGTATGTTTTCTTATGAATATTAATAAAACTTTAGTTTTCTTTAATATCATGAGCAACTAATTTTTCTTCTAGGTGTTTTTATTTGTAATTTCTATGTGTTGATATTTCTTTTCTATGCTTTGATTTTGAATCTCTTATGTTCTATATTATTATTTTTATAGTTATGCATCTAATAAACTAATCTAGTAATAAAAGACGACGTCTTGAACTAGATTAGAGAAAGGTGATAACACGGATAATTTAATTAAGTTGATGATCATTGACATCTGGAAACTTAATTAAGGAAGGTAAGACACTAATTTAAATATAAGATATTTAATCTAGGTTATTTAAAGGGATCTAGATTAATCGATAAGATAATAATTGTAAACTCATAACCTACATATTTTTGTGGAAGATTAAACCTAGGTTGCTTTTAATTAACAAGAACTAGGGTCTTTAAATGATATAGATGATGTTATAATGTTGGTAGGCTATGTTTATAATTTAAATATAACCTATATTTAGTTATAATTAATGGAAATATTTTAAAACTAGTTAGAAAAGATGATGAATCTTTTAACCCAACCATAGAAATAAAGTAAATAAAAACACTAGAACTTTCTTTTTCTTAGAAAACCAGTTTTTTATTGTGCGCATTTAAATTATTAGATTTTAAAAACAACTCAATTTTAACTTAGTTTAAAAGTAATTAACACACCTCTCTGTGGAAACGATCATCAAGTACGATTGCGATAAATTGTATACTTGCGGTTAAAATTGAAGATAAATAAAATTCCTATCAAGTTTTTGGCGCCGTTGTCGGGGAGGTGTATTTTAATTACATTTAAATTTAAGTTTTAGATTTTAGTTATAGATTAAATTAAATTTCTTTTAGTGCATTTGATTCTACAATATTTATGTTTAAAATTTTAGGAATCGAGAAAAACTTTCAGAAAGAGAAGATCGAGACGAACAGGAGGCAAATCTATATAAGATCTTGTTCTTTCCAAATTCTTGATTTGATTCCAATTAACAGATTTTTGCAGGATTTTTTGCGCCATAAAAAAATTAGTTTTGAGTTTTGATTTTAGATTTTAGATTGATTTAGATTGCATTGCATATTTAAAAAGATTCTAAAAGGTAATAACCCAAATCCAGATTAGGTGGGGATTTCATCACCCTTTGTAGGCCTCACAAATCACAACCGAGCGTCCGCATTGACTTACAGTAATTTAAAAAATATCTAGACTACAGCCTCTAAGGACATATCACGCTCAATAGGACATGAGGAGATTGTAGATAATCTAACGGTTATCCGATTCAATCTTGAGGTATCTAATGACGTGTGACTAGTTGTGGTTATTTAATTAAGGCCCACTATTTTTATAATTCGTATAGCAAAACTCTTCTACTTAACCGGCACTGATCTGGCTTCAAAATTGTTAAAGAGCTGTTAGAGGATCTCTCCCGCAATTTGTCTCTCGGCAATTAGGATCAAATCTAGTAACTTGACCTAGGTAACCCTAGATCTAGATTGTTTGTGCATCTTTGATTGTGATTTTTAGAATCCCTTTTCATCTTAGTTTTTGCATAAAACAAAATGGGTGACGAGTATGCTAAACCAACTTTATATGACCTATATTATCCAGTTAACCCAATACTTGCCGATCATATTAAAATGAATAAATATAGGAGCGGTTATAATTCACATTATACCACAACCAAACCAGCATTCACTCCTTCCAATTTTATAGACCAACACCAATTTCAATCATACACATACTATGATGTTGGCCCTCCTTATGAAAATATCCAATTAGATTATTATCAACCATACCAAACTTTTCCACCATTAGATGTTGATATGATGAAGAGACGAGACTTGCTAAAGGTGAAAAAAATTTGGCCACTTTTATGAAAAATGCTAGTGCTACCAAGCAATCAATGACTAATATTAAAATTCTTCTTGGCCATATAACTGTTGCAATCACCAATAAGAAAGAGCAAGAGGCCATCCCAATGCAAACCCATCCAAGCCCGATTGTTCCCAACAGCTTAGAACATCATAACAAACCTATTGAGGAAATGGTTGAGAATAACTATGGTTTGGAATGTATGACCGAAGAACGATTAAGTCATAAGTGTCCTATGTGCGGGTGTGAATTTACATCAAGAAAGATTGAGCGATATAAGAAGGCCCAATTTGTGAATCCACGTTTGAATCTTGTGGTTTATGTGAGTTTAATTTATTGGTTCATGAAGGAAGTGATGATGAGTCTCCTTCTAGTGAGTTTGAAACCTACTCTCAAAATTTTGAATTTCCAATTTTTCCTCCAACAACAAATTTATATGAAGATGATTTAATGATGATATGTTTGAAGTTGAGATATTTGATTTAACTAATTGTAAAATTTTTGGAAAAGATATTTTTGACGAATTAGCAGTGACGGATATAAATTTTGAGAAAGTTTTGGATATAGAAACCACTTCTGTAAAGAAAACTTGTGATTTTGATTGGGTTGGCCTAGATATAATATTTGAGGAAACTATTGATAAGGAACCCACACCTTTAGTTGGAACAAACAATGAAATTTTCGAAAAAAAATTTAGAGTGGGATCTCACATTTTTAGAAGATAAAAGTCAACCCATAAGTCAATTTAAGGAGGAAGTGAAAGAATTGTTGGATAAGGGATTTGGTGATATTTTTGAAGATGATTCACCTATTATAATAGAAGAAGTGAATAATAAAGAGGTAGTTTGTTTTGACGAAGGATATATTGATCAAAGTTTTAAGGAAATTTTTAAGGATGAACTTAATCTTATAGATGAATTAAATTCACCAAACCATCTAATAAATTGTGAATATCCTTTTGAGCCTTTAACAGTCGAATCAAACCCTCCACTACTTTTGGTTATTATTAAAACCAATTCTATTGAAAAGTAAGATGAAGTTATGCCTTTAACTCTTATAACTGGATCACTTATTTATACTCCGCATGTTCGTGTTTTAGAATTTGATCAAATTAGCCAATATTTCGACAAGATGGTACAGTTACATAATTTTTTGAGATTTTCATTATTTATTTTTGTTTTAGTTTTTTCGGCAAAATACGAATCACAATTTTCTTCACCTACATATAAACACCATACCAATATTTTGCATATCCATTTTAGGGTGTTTATTGATATTTACTGCTACAACTTATTTTACTACTCTTGCATAATTAAAGAAAAAGCTTAAGTGGTTAATATTAACATATGAGTTAGCAAAAGTATTGGATAAATTATTTTTTGAGTGGTCAATAATTTCATGAATACGAGATAGAAGACAGTGTGGACACTGTCTAAAATAAGTGTGGGGTGGTTTTGTACATAGTTTTTAGTCCTTAAAAAAATTAGAAAATTTTAAAAATGGAAATGAAAAATGAAAATTGTATATAAAAGTGTTAAAGAGATTTTTAGAAAAATAAGAAAAATGGATGGTTAGATGGATCTAGTAATAAGTTGTCATGAGCCCGTTCCTAAAATGCTAGTATCATGAAAGAGTTACTAGGTTTGAGAAAATATAAGTGGACCCTATTTTTGAATCCAAACATTTGAACATTGATACCCTACTATACGCACATGCACACATATTGAAAATTGGGATAGTAGAAGAGACATGTCATGCTCTTGTCTGTAATGCCTTAATACAAAAAAAAATTGAACACTGTCTTGCAATTATCAAGATAGCAAAAAAAAATTCAGTAAAGGTGCTTCATCACCTGTGATTTAGACCAACTGGTTTAGGATCATTTGATGTCCCTTAGGAGTTGTAAGATTATGATAATGTTATTTACGCCCAATAAGTGATCACATTCGATAATCGGTTGGTTAGTGCCTCACGAAATATTAACGGTCGCATGAAAAATGTGAGAAGAAATCCATCAATTTGACCATCAATTAAAAAATAATAGGGAGTGAAGGGCAAGAGTGTGAGAGCTTGAATTGAATTCTCGAGTGTAGAGATGATTTTACACATACGTAGGTATATATGAGCAAGATAGGTAGGAAATATTGGAAGAATGATGAGGAAGTAATTTTCGGTATAGATCAAAGTCCATTAAGGCATGGTTCATGATGACTGAATATCTAGTGAGGTTTAAACTCTTATTTTTTGTATTTTTCTTATCTATTCTTATTTTTATACATAGTTTTCATTTTCTTATATTTGTTTCCTTTATTTTCTAAAGTTTTTGTGGATTTTATGGGTAGTATCCGCTGGAAACTCTCAGGAGACAACACTTCTCCTACTAGGGCAGCCTAGAGATTTAAAGGCTTGTTGCATGCGCTCAATACAATCGCACGCCTGCGAAAGGTGCATAGGAATAGGAGCAGAAGTACGATTTAGCTAGATTGTAATTTAGTTTAGTTTAGAGTTTAAAACACTAGATTTACTCGAGAACTAGCAAAAGATGAGTGCGGGTATATTTGATAGGTGTAATTTATTGCACATTTTTCTAACCCATTTATCATTTTATTATCATATATTATACTGTTCTGGATATCTTTTGTAAATTATTACAGAAAACAGGGTCGTGATGCAGAAAGACGGAAAATTATCCTAAAATGAGGATTACGTGCATACAATGGAGACTTAAGAGAATTATTCAGAAAATCAAAACACAATTAGTAAATTTGGAACAAATTTGGGAATATCATTACAAATCATCAAAGGTTGTAACAAATAGAAGTGAATCAATCATCACAACAACAAATCACTTGTCTTTTGAAAATTATATCAAAAGCAACAAATCAACCAACCTAATTATATGCCAAATTTGAAAACAATTCGGAGATCCACGCTACTACAAAAATAAAGAGAGATATTTAAGATTTTATTAGCTCAAAAATCATCTAAATTAACGATAAAACCGCAGAAATAATCTGGAGCCAATAAGCCAAAATTCGGCGGCGGATCAGTGGTGGATCAAGTCAATTAAGGGCGGATTAGCGGTCGATTTTGGGTCGTTCGATGAGATTTTTTATGGGCACAATCGTCTTTACATATGGATTAATATGAGATGTACGTTTTCGTATTTTGAAAATTCTGAAGGCACGCAACAGTATCCAACAGAGCAATTAGATTAGATTTTCATATTTGTTAGCAAGTTGATTCTCTTGTATCTGTCATGCCCCTCTTCTCAAGATACGTAAACACGGCACGCGACAAAGCCAACCAGGCTACATATGGTTAGGAATAATCCCTCCATTGTCATATTACGGCTGTCAATCGAATATCAAGAACAGTAAAATAAAATCTAGCTAACACATGTCCATCTGCCACAGTAAATAAAATCAAGAAATGGATATAGCGAAAACGAATCAAGATCCAAATAAAAACAATCTCTGAATCACGTCCCTTATGGGCTCACATCGACAAAAAAATAAAACTACGGAAAATAAAAGAAACTTAGCATCTTTAAACTAACCATCTAACTCTTCATAGTTCGGTTTGCTTACTGAAATACTCCTGATCTGCCTGCGATAATGTCAGAGGAACTGGGCCATGCAAAACCCAGACGTCAGTGAGTCATAATATCAAAATAATTGTAATAACCAGGATAGGATGCATCATCAATATGAATATAAATAATAAACACAGGTATAAAGCAGTGAGGTACATGTATGTAATATATATCCTAAAGTCTGTACCTGTAGGTTATCTATTCTACAAGTCTTTGAAATCAATTTAATGGAATCATCGATGTAACTCAATAGTATCCCGTGCATGCCCGGGACCACGGTCAAGATTCTCGGGCTGAATCCGAGACGAGCCACTAAGCAGTAAATAGGTAACATGTACAGATGAATGATATCAGTATCATCATTCAAGGGCTGGACGACCCCATATAGACTGATCAGTATCTGTAAGCATCGAACTATTGAGTTCCAAGTCAGGTTTCATTATTAATTTCACCTTACCCTCAAGGTTTTGTGTTCAATTTAGGTATTGATGATATAAATCTAATGCCAACACAGGATCAAATAAGTACAGGTCTTGTCTATGTAGACAACAAGTCACGTCCGTCAGGACAACAAGTCAGGATTGTCGGCATTAGTATTAAGATCCAAGTAACAAGTCTGTTAGTGGGTCATGAACATGTCATGCAATATATTTTAACCCAAATAGACACCGAATGTAAAACTATAACCAATATCGAAACACGGTAACCACAACTACTGCCATGATGTATATATATCTATTTGTAATAACCGTTTCACGTCCATTACCATGTATATTGCAATCTAGATAACATACTGAACTGATATAGTAGTATGATAATATTGTGATGATCCGTCATGCAACTAGATAAGCCATTATCGGTATGGATATAGACTGATAATATAAAACGGTAAATCGCTACTACTTACTGAATATTAAAATGTACGCACTGTAGTCAAGCATATAAATATCGATATAATCAAAATAGCATGTTGCAAGTTTAGAACTTGCCTGATCGAATCTCACGTCGAGATACGGATATCACGTTCCGACGCCGAATAACGTCTCGACTCAAAACTTACACACGTAGGACTTGACCTGGCTGAGCAATTGCATGACATGGTAACTGGACTAGACGACGACGGTGACTGGGTCGTCTGGATCGTCGGCGACGTGCACAACTCCGGTGAGTCGATCGGGAAAAAGAGAAGAAAAGATGAAGAAGAAGAAAAACAGAAGAAGAAGAAGAAGAAGAAGAAGAAGAAAGAAATAGGCCGTTGGTGGTTGCTGGGGTTCTCTGGATTTGGCGAAGGCAAGGAGAGGGAAGAGTCGGTCGGCGGCGAGGTGACGGCAAGGTGAGTGGTCGATGGGGTTTTGAAAGTGATCGGGGATGAGCAGGGGGAAGAAGAAGAAGGTGTGTTGGTGGTCTGGGGTTGCTAGCGAGACGAAAGGAAGGTGACAGGGTGATGGTGGTGGTCGGGTTCCGACGACGAGGTCGAAGACAATTGAGGAAGGTGGGTTCTTGATGTCGGGTGTCGGGGTTAGGAGCTTGAGTGGTCGTCGGGAATGGAGAAGGAGGAGAGGATGTCGACAAAGTAGATGTGAGGACGAGGACGAGAGGATGATGACGACGCGAGGGGCGGCGACGACGAGGAGCGGCGACAGCGAGAGGGTTTGAAGGTGGGTTAGGGTTCGCGACGAGGGAGAGAGAGAGTTGTTTAAATTTTTTATCTATTATAATATATATATATATAGGGAGAGAGAGAGTGTGGGGATGGGGAGAGAAAAGGAGAGAGAGTTAGAGAGAAAGAGAGAGAGAGACAGAGAGAAGAGAGTTTTCTTTAAAATTTAAATATATTAACATATATATATATATATATATTAGTTATATATAATATTATATATATATATATTGTGGGATTTTACAGATAATATCAGATTACTCCGAATATTACCCGTATCGATTCAAAAATCTAGTTTTTAAATATGAAGAATATACGTAAGGATTTAAACCATGATACAAATGTCTACAATTAAAAACATATACCCCCAAATAAAAATCTACGTAAATATACGTAGTGATTCAAATACAAGTCTGTTTAACTCTTAGGATACGACCATGATATATGGACGCAACCACCTGATATGGGGTACTATGACATGCAAGACTAGATAGGAAAAATATTATTTGGTTTTACATTGTATTATAAAAAGAAATCTAGAGTCTAAAAATATTATATATGTGTATATTCTAGATTTGCATGAATACACTGTACTGGCAAATATTTGATATAATCTCAAACCATATTGGGTTTCAACCATGCGGTTCAGGTCAGATAATAACCACGGCTACTAATTGTATTATTCGCAACCCAATAGCAATAATAGTAAAGAATTTTGCCGCAAGATTTGAAAAACTCAAAATATATAGTATAGATATACTAGGGTGTTACATTATTCCCAACTACTAAAGAATTTCGACCTCGAAATTCACGGAATAAGAAAAAGACAAGAAAACACGGATCTAAGAAAAGAGGTGTGGTAACTTTTGTTGAATCTCGTCTTCACGTTCCCAAATATATAGATTCTCCGTGCGAATGATTCCCTTATGAAATGAGTACTAGTGGGATAACTTTATTCTTGAGAAACTTTTCTCGTCGATCCACAATCTCCATTGGTCGCTCTTCATATGTTAAATCTTCCATTACTGTCAGTTCCAAGTGATTTATGATGTGCGTCTCATCTCGAACATACATGCGGAGCTGAGAAACATGAAAAACGTCATGAACACCCCCAAGAATGGTGGTAAAGCCAATCGATAAGCTACCTCTCCAGCATGCTCGATGATATCGAAAGGCCTCACGAATCGATGACTAAGCTTGCCTTGACTTCCAAATCGGATCACTCCTCTGGTCGGTGATATCTTCAAGAATACAAAATCACCAACTGCAAACTCTAAAGGTCTTCTTCCAGTATTAGCCCAACTTTTCTGCCAATCTTGTGCCACCTTCATATGATTTCGGATCATGTTAACCTTCTCCACCATTTGCACAATAAGATCCGGTCCCAATAATCTTCTTTTTCCAACATCATCCCAACAGACAGGCGAGCGACACTTAAGACCGTATAATGCTTTGAACGGAGCCATCTGTATAGTTGCCTGAAAACTGTTATTGTATGAAAACTCCTCAAAGTGAAAATGATCCTCCAATGAACCCTTGAAGTCTATCTTGCATGCTCTCAATATATCTTCAAGAGTTTGGATCGTTCTTTCAGACTGGTCATCAGTCTGAGGATGATAGGCTGTGCTAAATTTCAAGCGAGTTCCTAAACTTTTATGTAGACTTCTCGAAAGTATGATAAAAATTGGGTATCACGATCGGAAATGATGCTTATAGGTACCCCATGCAATCTCACAATCTCCTGCATTTACTGCTCTGCCAAAGCCTCTGTCGACTGACCGACTCGAAATGGTATAAAATGAGCTACCTTGGTCAATCGATCGAAAATCACCCAAACTGCGTTATTACCCTTTAGACTCCATGGTAAAGCTGTCACGAAATCCATGGTTATATGTTTTCACTTCTATTGAGGAATTAGAAGTGGTTGAACAAACCAACTACCCTTTGATATTCAGCCTTGACTTGCTGACACACCAATCACTTCGATACGTAGCGAGCAATCTTCCTTTTCATGCCTTCCCACCAGAAATGTTGTCGCAGATTTCTATACATCTTTGTACCTCCTGGGTGTACTGAATATGAGGAACTATAAGCCTCATTCATGACTTCTTCACGAACATCTCCTTTAGGCACACATAAACGGCTCCCATATCATAACGAACCATCTTCATGAATCAACAAATCTGTTCAAAGTCCCGCTTCTACTTGTTCTCGAAACTTTTGCAATTTTGGATCATGCGACTATGCTGCTTTAAGGTTATAGGTCAAGAATGACTGTACTTGCAATTGCATCAATTGTCCCGAAGAATCTGGTAGTACAATCTCCAATTCGAATCTCTGAAAATCAGCTATAATCTTCTTCTGTGTAGTCATCATTCGTATTGCTGGCAACCGACTTAGAGCATCCGGCACTACGTTAACTTTCCCCGGATGGTATTTTAGATCAAGATCATAGTCAGCCATCAGCTCTAACCATCTACGCTGTCTCATATTGAGCTATTTCTGTATGAACACATACTTTAGGTTTTTGTGATCGGTAAATTCTTCTACCCTTCCGCCCGATAAGTAGTATCTCTAAATCTTCAGAGCCAAAATTACTGCTGCTAACTCCAGATCATGAGTTGGGTAGTTCTTCTCATGAGTTTTCAATTGTCTTGACGCATAAGCTATGACCTTCTAATGCTGCATTAGAACACATCCCAAGCCTTTCCCAAATGCGTCGTTGTGAATAACCAGCCCTTCGGAACCATCTGGTATTGTCAGAATAGAAGCAGTGGTCAATCTTTGCTTCAACGCTTCAAAAGCCGACACACATTTCTCGGTCCATATGAACGGTACCTCTTTTTGTGTTAGCTTGGTCAATGGTTCTTCTATTCGAGCGAAGTTCTCAACAAACCTTCTATAGTATCCGGCAAGCCCATAAAAACTTCTTATCTCCCCTACGTTCTTTGGAATTGGCCAATCATGAACAGCTACAATCTTTTCAGGCTCAATGGAAATTCTATCTCCGGATACAACATGACCGAAGAACTTCACTTCTTCAAGCCAAAACTCGCACTTGCTCATCTTAGCATATAACTTTTCTTGTCTCGACGTTTGCATTGCGATCCTCAAGTGTTCTGCATGCTCTTTTTTGCTTCTCGAATAGGCCAGAATATCGTCAATAAACACCACTACGCACTGGTCCAGGTACGGTGAAAAGATTCGGTTCATCAAGTCCATAAATATTGCTAGTGCGATAGTTACTCAAAATGGCATCACTAAGTACTCGTAATGCCCATATCGAGTTCGAAACGCCATCTTGCAAATGTCTTCTAATTTCATCCGAACTTGATGATACCCATATCGTAAATCCAACATCAAGAATACCCTCGCGCCACTGAGTTGATCGAATAATTCGCCAAGGCGAGAGATTGGGTACTTATTCTTAATAGTCACCCGATTTAATTCTCGATAATCGATGCACATCCTCCGCATGCCATCCTCTTCTTGACTAGAAGAACTGGAGCTCCCCAAGGTGAACCGCTGCTACGAATCCAACCATTCTCTAGTAATTCGGCAACTTGTTTCTTTACCTCTTCCAGTTCCACCGGCGCCATTGGATAATAAGCCTTTGAAATCGGCACTGCTCTGGAAATAAGATCAATCGCGAACTCCACATCTCGTTTTGGCGGTAAACTCGAGATGCCTTTGAACACATCCATAAAGTCGCGAACTACTGCTGGTGCTTCTTCCTTGTTTACTTCCATCGATGAAAGAACGGCATTAGTCGGCCTAGTCCTAAATTCGAATGGTCCGACAGATCTGCTACCTCCTAAAAATATGAACTCCGGATATCCGGGAATCTGGAAAATTACTTTCTTTGCCCTACAATCAATGTGAGCGTGGAAAGTGCCAATAAAGTCCATTCCCAAGTCAACATCATAGCTTTCAGTATCAATCACAAGAAATCTGCGAATAACTCCCGTCCACAAATAACAATTAAGCAACCCTTGCACTCATTATTAGATACAATACTCCCATTCCCAGTGTGTATGTCCCAGCAACTAAACATGGCCATGTGTGGAATAGAGTGTGCACTAATAAACTTGGACGACATGAAACAATGGGATGCACCTGAATCGAATAATGTCAATACGGGAAAATTATAAACAAGTAGGATACCTGAAACAATATCATTTGACGCCTTGGCCTCTTCGGCCGTCAAGGTGAAGGCCCGTGCTTGATTAGGCCTCTGAGTGATCAGCTTCTGCTCATGAATCTGCTTCTGCGGAGGTTTTTGAATATCCTCTCTCGATCGTAGCTTCGAAGGGCAAGCACTGATGGTATGGTCAGCTGATCCACAAACTAAAAAAAGTTTGAGCCTCCTTCAACAGTCCTTCTGTACATGTCTGGGTAGATGGAAAAAGTCACAAATCACTCTTTTTCTGATCGGATACAACAAACTTCTTAATGGGTACAGTGCCTTGCTTATTTACCGGAATGCTTCTGTCACGACCCGAATGAACAACGTGACAAAGTTGGTATCAGAGCGTTAGGTTTTACCTTTCTGAGTGTAGGATGACCCTTGGTATGATGGAGTAGGTGACTTAATCAGAGTGACATGGCATATGTATGTTCCGCGGCATACTCACGATACGATACTCCGCCTAAATGACCTTAGGATATATATTTGCTTGTAATTCCTTCCTTGATTCCATATATCCTTTGTTTCAATTGCAATATTCCTATTGTAGGGGTTCCTTAGCAGTCTCACTAGGTTTTATAAGGCATCGTGTATGCAATTTTAAAAAAACTAGAGAGAAAAGTTAAAATTTTAGGGTGCCGAGCGAGCCCGAACAGTGATATCAGAGCCAAGCTAGAGAATTATATGATGTGTTAGAATTACGAAACCGAAACTGGAATCCGAAACCCTAGTTTCTGTCGAATTTTTTAAAGTCCTATAAAAAATTTTTAAACAAGTGCAGAAAGTTAGTTATGATGTATCTAGACCACCAGAAAAATTTGTGGCAAAACACCAAAATTTTGGCCAGCCACATTGTCTAAAAACCGGCCTCACCTTTTTTCTGTAGCAAAAAACCTTGAAATTTTTGTGGTGTTCTGATCTTATGGTTTTAGGGTTTCAGGTTATGTTTGTTTTTGCCATGATTGCATGTGATGTTATCTTTATGTAGTGGCAATACGGAGTGTTTCGTAGTCGTATTTTAACATCGTTTCGGGTTGGATATTGAAATATAATACAATATTTAGAATCCATGATAATTAGTTTTGTGAAAACTAGTTAGTGATTTGTAAATCTAGCAATTTAGTCTCTTTTGATAGATTGCCACGGAGTTTCGATTCGGATCAAAACTCCATCGCAATCTCGTATTGTACGTGAACATTCGTCGGGTAACACTGCTAGATATCCATACTCCAAAGCCCCGACCAAGTGACTATAGGAGAACCCCATTTCCAAAAGCATCCCTTTGGGTGCTCGCGGCCACGGTATTCCGCCTAAGTGCACTTCGTCGACGGCATCGGGGGTACGAACATCTACTAATTTTTCCGACGAGTATTCGATCAAGTAGTCGGGAATCTTGTTGAATTAACCGACTAGGTTATTGAAAAGGTGTTTTCAATATGAGACTAAAATGCAAGGTTTATATGTTAGGCATGAAATTCGGGGTATGAGATATTCCGGGTTTATGATGTCTAAGGATATTGTGAATTCTAATTATTGTAGTTTTCATTTCATTTCTGTGACCGCAAGTGTAATATGTGGTGTATCGCCAGTTTCGTTTCTATACGTCAATGACAATTAGGATACGCATATTTAATTATGTTGATGACATGTGATGTTATGTGTTGCTGTGATATGTTATATTGGATCGTTGTGTTTGAATAGCCGGGTGTTTTTGCGTGAGATGAGAGTTTTTTATTTTTATTCATGTAAAAATTGTATGTAATATTATTTTATTGGTACACTTCCGGGTTGAGGATGATGTCACCATTGATGTATATTATTTACTGCTCCGCATTAGGATAGACCCAATGTGGGAAACTTAAGTAACCGGGTTCTAGAGTCCAATAGGAGACCATCTCGAGGAGTCGAGACCGGGTCTCCTAACTCTAGAATTGGCACAGTTGCTTGCCGCTCTCGTAGGGGTCTAGGGATGTAGGTTTCGCTATTCATCACGACCGTGGAATCCGTGTTTTTTACTGGCTTAATTTAAAATACGGACCACCAAGTATATCCAATATTTCATATGTTGACTTCTGCTGCAATGTTCTGTGATGAGATCATATAACTGCGTGTGACGAATGCTTCATACTTTATATATGATATATAATAAACATTGCTTATGTTTTGCATACACGCTAGTCCTACCCCCGCTCTGTCGTTAGTTATCTAACCTAACGGTGCATGACGGGACCTCGTGTCGAATGCAGATGGCATAAACGTACGTTGTATTTTCGTTTATTCTGTGATGCTTAGGAAGCATAAATGGTGGGACTTCGTTAATGAGATTAATGAAAAGGAAAGAAACCTAAAGATGTTGTAGAATCAAATTTTAAAAAGGTAGCTCTAGTTTTTGCTTTGCATAGCGGTATTTTTATGAATATCCAGCACCTCATTCGATGAGGAAAGAGCCGAGATCCCTTTACCGGGAATGACCTCTTTAGCAAAAAGATAGCAAATGCTACAACACGCTCGGTTTGTTTTGAAAACTATTCGATTTTATAAAGCGGAGCTTAAACCACTCCTTTTAAAAATCACTCGATTCTACAACGATATCAAGTTCATTACGCAAAAGGTTTTCGTAAAAACCTGTCGTAGCCCTCCATCATTTCAGATAAGTACTATTTAGTATCCGAGCTACGTTTTTTGGTCGGCGTTAAGGCGTAGTGTGCGGTAGCTAATTAGTGCTTATCTGCTGCATATGATGCGATTGGATTAGGATAGTCGTGCGACTTTGTTGGCATGCGTCATGGGTCATGCGGGTGGGTTTAATTCAATCACGAAATGTACGGGTTGAACTTGACTAGGGAACTATGATTTGTTAGCCCGCGTCAAGTCATAGGACGCTAGGGGAAAAACATTATCGGGAATTTCAAGTGTTGAAATTTTCAATGAGATAACATACCTTCTATGAGATAGTTGGATCCCGATATCCACTGCGAGTAAGAGTCACCCCTAGGAGAGTTTTGCACTTTATAATTAGCCGAACAAGTAGGTGACTAGAAAGGTGTCAACGGGGTTATGCCTATGGGAAAACAAAGTTTATTTTAATTAGGTCTGTGCGAAAGCACGGGGAACCTCCTTCAAAGTACCGATACTAGCCTGGCTGAAAAATTGGCGAACTTGTTGGGTGTAATTAATCCCGGCTAATCTTACCTTTTAGGGTTTGCAAGAAGATTTGATAAAAACAGTGGGAGCTATCCTGATTAGATAAGATAATAACCAATCTAGTCTTGCAAGAGCACACGCTAAAGTGTTTTCTTCTCTCTCTCTCCAGGTAGCGACCATGTCACGCCTTAATCAAGATAATAATATAGATGTATTGACTGAACCCGCTTGTTATACTGAGATGGGGAACGTTGGTTCCGTCCTATCTTATAATTGTTATAAGTCTGAGCAGGAAATAGGGGAATATCCGGATTCCCACGCGACCCGAACGAGGAATGAGCATGTTGATGCATTTTCTTCGGGTGTGTTCGTTACCGAGAACTGTTTCTCGGTACACTCTACGTCCTGGGTATTAGATACCGGATCGGGATCCCATATTTGTAATATGTTACATGGGCTAAAGAAATGTAGAGAACTGGGAAAAGGTGATCATTCTCTAAAAGTAGGGAATGGAGCAAGTGTTGCAGCCAAAGCAGTTGGTGAATATCACCTTGTATTACCAAATCAGAATACATTGATCTTGAACGACTGTTATTATGTACCCTCTATGATATGCAATTTAATATCAATTTTTTTATTAGATAAAGAAGGATATAACTTTGTAGTAGAAAATAATGTTATGAACATTTCCTAAATCGAGTGTCGATTGGATTTAGTACGTTATGTAACGGTTTATACGTTCTAAATAAAACCACAGTTCTTAACGTACAGAACACACAAGAGGAAAAGTTCAGAAATGAACGAATTTTTCTTGTGGCATTGTAGACTAGGTCATATCAATGGGACATGACTAGCTAAGTTACATAAGGATGGATATTTGAATCTGTCCGAATTTTCAACTTATGAAACTTGCCAGTCATGTCTCAAAAGCAAGATGACCAAAATTCCGTTTACTGGACACAGAGAAAGAGCTACAGAACTCTTGGGACTGAAACATAGTGATGTATGCGGTCCCATGTATACACATGCCAGGAATGGTTTCTCGTACTTCATTACATTCACTGATGATCTCTCAAGATACGGACATGTGTTCCTGTTGAAACACAAGTCTGAAACTTTTGAGAAAATCAAAGAATATAAATGCAAAGTAGAGAACCGAACGGGTAGAAGTATTAAAATCCTTCGATCTAATCGGGGAGGAGAATACTTAAGCATGGAGTTCCTGAAGTATCTAAAAGAGAATAGGATTCTCTCTCAGCTTACTCCTCCATATACACCACAACACAATGGTGTATGGGAGCGGAGAAACCACACCCTATTAGATATGGTGCGCTCTATGATGAGTACCGCTGAGTTGACTATTTCTTTTTGGGGTTATGCGCTTGAGACAGCCGCATACCTATTGAATAGAGTTCCAACCAAATTAGTTCCTACCACCCTATATGAGATATGGGAGGGGAAGAGACAATGTCTTAATTTTATTAAGATGTAGGGCTGTCCGGCCTATGTTAAATCACAAATTCCGGACAAGCTCGAACCAAGGTCAGTTCTGTTTAAGTTTATTGGATATCCCAAACATTCGCGAGGGTATATTTTCTACCACACCGAGGAACAAAAGGTGTTTGTTTCTCGGCATGCCACCTTTTTAGAAAAAGAATTTCTTGAAAAAGAAATTAGTGGCAAAGAGGTAGAACTGGAAGAAGTTCCAGCTACACAAACTACAACAGAAGATTTGGTGGAACCGGAGGATTCGATAGTACCCGACGAACCTCAGCCTTTCCGCCGATCTAGTAGAGTTCCTCATCCACCTGAGAGATACTACGGTTTTCTCATTGATGGTGGGAGCGAGGTTTGCATCATGGAAGATGATGACTGTTTCCCCCAATCAGAGCAAACCTCTGTTTAAAATTCAAATTTTTTAAACGAAGCAACGCTTCAGATGCAGCGCCAAGTGCGCTGCGCCCTAAGCAGCGCACCACGTGCAAAGCACGTGGGCGCTAGCGCTAGGTGCGCTGCGCCCTAAGAAGCACGCCACGTGTGTGCTAGCGCTAGGTGCGCTGCGCTCCAAGCAGCGCACTACGTGTCAAACACAGATGCGCTAGCGCAATGTGCGCTGCCCTTTAAGCGGCGCACCACGTGTAAAGCATGGGTGCGCTAGCGCTGAAACTAAAAGCTCCCCACCGTTAGATCAAAAATCTAATAATAATGATAAATCATTAATTAATCAGAATTAAATTCTGTTAAGGAAGGATTCCTCAAAATCTTTCCAAATAACAAGATTGTGCTCTGTAAATCAGAGCACATTTGGATCAATAATCCAATGGTAAATAAAAATTACCAAAAGACAGGATAAATTTTGTATGGAAAGATTTTCCAATCTTGTTAAAAACAAGAAGATTTCCTTCTGTAAAACAGAAGCCCTAGAATCAAATATCCAATGGTGGGGAAACATCCCCAAATCAATCAGAGAAAGATCTCTTTAACTAATTCAACAAATCAGCCTACCCTATAAAAAGGCCTCTAGACTTCAAGTCTCATATATATAGAAAGAGAGAGAAACCTCCCCAAAAAACTTTGAGAAAATTCAAAAGGCAAACTCTTGCAAGAAGATCTTTCCTCAAGGTAAAAATGATGATGATGAACACAGAGATGAAATCATCTCATGATTAAGAAAGAAGAATTCATTTCTTTAAAAAGATCACAGATCTACAAAGACAAAAGGTCTTTTCACAAAGAGATCAAAAGATCTCATCATAAAATAAAAGAAGAACTTACTTCTCACAGATCATAGATCTATAAAACTAAAGTCTTTCTCAAAGATATCATGAACGTCTCATTATAGAAAGGAGAGGAGAATAATTCAATTCTCTTAAGGATCATAGATCTATAAAGGCAAAGCCCTTTCATCAATATAAGAGATTGAAACGGTTGTTCTCAGATCTTGAGACAAAGTCTCTTTTTGGATCACAAAATTGATCATATGCGCTTTACGCTCTGGAACTACGCTTTGCGCTCTTGAACTGCGCTTCTGCGCTCTTAGACTGGCGCTCGGCGCCGAGTGCGACACGTGTCGCTTTGCGCTCCTGAAATAGCGCACTGCGCTCATGGGCTGGCGCTCAGCGCCAGGCGCACCACGTGTCAATTACATGTGCGCCACTAAACTACTAGCGCAATGCGCTCATAAACTAGCGCAATGCGCCCATCATCTGGTGCTTAGCGCCAAGTGCGACACGTGTCCTTCACGTGTGCGCTACTTGGCAGAAGTGCACGACGCTCTTTGACTGGCGCAAAGCGCCAAGCGCACCACGTATCACTCACGTGTGCGCTCATAGAACATAAATCGTTCTTTAATAAGCCAAAGAGCTATGATGAAAGCCCGGCATTCATTAAAAGACAAAATATTGTCAGAATTCAGGCATTGTTAAAAGGGCCAGGCCCAAGCAAATGCCCAGCAGCCGAAAATAAATGTTAACACATCTTTTTAACTTGATTGGACTTAGCCCAAGATTGGCCATAAGTCCTCAAATTCAGATTAATTGAGCCTGCATGCTCTTAAATCTTTTAACAGATCTTGGTTCCAAATTGGACCACAGAGCTTTCAACCAAAATTGGTTCAAGGGTACATCTCTGAACTCCTCTGATATTTGTCATTGTAATCCTTCAACGTCTTCAGAGAGGTGACGGGTCCCGACAACCATACATTTCATGGACTGTGGGGTCCTTAAGCCCATGGACTATGATGTCCTTAACCATGACTGTGAGGTCTTTAAACTCACGGACTATGATGTCCTTAACCTTGACTGTGAGGTCTTTAAACTCACGGATTATGATGTCCTTAACCTTGACTGTGGGGTCTTTAAACTCACGGACTATGATGTCCTTAACCTTGGATCGTGATGTCCTTAAACTAACAATGGACTGTAATGTCCTTAAACTAATCGACCGCAATGTCCCTTCACTAAACAATAGAGCCCAAATGCTCCTTTGTTGGATCTAAATGATCCCGTTAAGTTGATCTTAGTCTAAAATTAGACTAACGTATCCTTAACTAACGTTTAATTTGATCTTAGTCTCAAATGAGACTAACGTATCCTTAAACCCAACCCCCAAACCCAAATCTAAGAAAATACGGATTTGGACTAATCCACGCCCTATGGGCGACAACATAAATTAGTCTCCGTATACAATCCATGGGCAACCAAAAACAAAACAAACACCCACGACATGAAGTGACCATCTGGAGAAGGAGAAAGTGGTTACCGCGATGCGGTAGCGTAATTAACTGCAGGGGCTTGCGCCTGCAAGGAAGAGCGTCCCCACAATCAAAAACCCCTCAAATGAGGGGGAATCTGACGAAGTCTGCTACATCGGCCGTATCCGTTTAAACCTTCGATACATGGTGCCATAAATCAACTTGGCATCTTCGGAGAGGTGGACGGATAAAACCAATTAGCATCTGCCCCGAAATTCAGGCAAGACGGACCCGCGCGGTCACGTCTCCGTGTTTCGGCGGGGAACACACTCCATATAAAAGAATACATACATCACGTGTTAAACACGTGGGCTAAAACAAAAAGTATAAAGGGTGTCAGAACCCATTTCAGTGCTCAGCACCACCGATGCAGAAAGGGGACTAAGCCCAAATAAATAATCAAGTGGGATGAGCCCAAGGTTGGTCAAATCCCAAGTTAACCCAACCCATATGCTTTTAAATTGTACTTAGTCCCAAACAAGATCATCAAATCTTTGATGAACATTCACTGGTTCAAGGGTACATCTCTTCATACCTCTAATACATGTCGTTGTAATTCTTCAACGTATTCAGAGAGTTGGAGGATCCCAATAACCAATAACTTTTGGTGCATCCCTAAACTGTTAAACCAAAACACTACAGACTATGATGTCTTTAAACACAGACTATGATGTCTTTAAACACTACAGACTATGATGTCGTTAAACACGGACTATGATGTCTTTAAACCCCAAGGACTATGATGTCCTTAAACCCAATGGACCGCAACGTCCCTAAATTAAGACGATAGAGCCCAAATACTCTTTCGTTGGATCTAAATGATCCTAAAATCCCATTGAGTAGATCTTAGTCTGAAATTAGACTAACGTATCCTCAACAAACATTTAAGTCGATCTTAATCTCAAACGAGATTAACGGGCCTTAAAACAACCAAACACCAAATCTAAGAAAATACGGATTTGGAATAATCCACGCCCTACGGGCGACAACATAAATTAGTCTCCGTATACAATCCACTGGAAACAAAAACAAAACAAACACCCACGACACAAAATGACCATCTGGAGAAGGAGAAAGTAGTTACCGCTATGCGGTAGCGTAATTAACTGCAGGGGCTTGCGCCTGCATGGAAGAGCGTCCCCACAATCAAAAACCCCTCAAATGAGGGGGAATCTGACGAAGTCTGCTACATCGGCCGCATCCGTTTAAACCTTTGATACATGGTGCCATAAATCAACTTGGCATCTTCGGAGAGGTGGACGGATAGCACCAATTAGCATCTGCCCCGAAATTCAGGCAAGACGGACCCGCGCGGTCGCGTCTCCGTGTTTTCGGTGGGGAACATATTCTGGCACGCCCGGTGGGACCTTTTCCTCTTTCCACTCCACACTTCGTGTGTCGTATTTTTCCCGTGATCAGATAATCGTGGTATGTATGTTTGTGGTTGCCCTTAGGGGAGTGGATAATGAAGTCGGCGCTTCTTCTTTATGAAGAATGGCGTTTGTTCCCACCCTAGCAACACAGGCTCTATCATATCTTGTGGAGTCATGTACGGGCTACTTGCAGGCTCAAATCTCTGCAATCCGGCTATTCAAGAAATCAACGGGCTTCTCTTTGGGTCGATGCTCCCACCTCCCACTCTCGGTGCCTCAACGCCGATGGAGGAAGCCCAGAGGAAGTCTGTCTTCCACAGGCGGGCTCCCCAAGCAGCCGCTTTGCCGACGGAATCAGTCCTCAAACAACTGGCACATGCCAAGGACCAAGGTTGACGCAGGGGGTAGAATATTCAAACTCTCAAAGGAAACAGTGGGCAGGCTCGACAAAATCCTGAAGCTAATCAAATCCCGGCCGTAAGAAACGGTCGACATCGATATCAGCGTCATACAAAATGAGCTGGGGGCAGTTCTCCGTATGGTTCTGTTTCAACCCCAGTGGTGAATGTTGTTCCAACCGGGAACAGCTTCAAATTGTTGTGAAGGGTCAGACAAATTTCTCCTACCGCAATATTGAAGAAATCTCCGCAGCCCATGGAGATCCCATGAGAGCAGAAACCAGTACGCTCCATGAGATGACTTTCCTCATCTATATATAAGGTGTGAAAGCATGTAAAGGAGACTCATCCCAAGACGGATCCTAATACAACGGTTCCTCCTAAAACTAAAGCGGCTTTTCACAAAAAAGGAGGCCCAATAAAGCTTGAGTGCCCAAAGCAAACTCCAAAGGATAAAAACTCCAAACACCCCAACCGTGGGGGCATGGTAGTTCACACAGTCTATGTGGTGAATTCCAAAGATGAAGTTCGTCTACTAGTCATCGACCTCAAACTCGGTCCGTGACAAAAGTTCAACTGCAACGTGAAAAGCTACAGGAGATGCTCGCTCAGGCGGTAGCAAACGCTAATCCATCACCTAAGGAAAATTGACTTGGGGACGGCAAGTGACCCGCGGCCGACATTCGCCAGTGAGCTATTGTCTGAAGAAAGGGTGGCTACGCTAAAAGACGTGCTCATGCAGTATAAAGACTGTTTCGCATGGAACTATTTCGAGATGCCCGGATTGGATCCAGAAATAGCCGTCCACAAATTGGCGATATCTCCGGACGTCAAGCCGATCAAACAAGCACCGAGAAGAATGCGGCTTGAGCTTGAGATGAGCATTAATGCCGAGGTCAAGAAGCTAATCAACTTCGGCTTTATCCAGGAGGTTCAATACCCTGATTGGATTTCCAATATCGTCCCGGTAATGAAGAAAAATGGGACTATGCGTATATGCGTAGACTTTCAGGACCTCAATAAAGCTTGCCCGAAGGACGACTTTCCAATACCGGTCACCGAGCTGAGATGATTGACAACACATACACTCATGAAGTTTTCTCCTTCATGGACGGATTATCAGGATACAATCAGATAAAGATGCATCCCGAGGACCAGAAGCACACCGCTTTCCGGACCTTTTTGGGCATATTCTGCTACAAAGTGATGCCTTTCGGTCTAAAGAACGCCGGTGCCACCTATCAGAGGGCCATGACGAAAATCTTCGATGACCTCAAACATGAAATCGTCGAATGCGATATCGACGACCTCGTAGTTAAAAGCAAATCATACGATGAATATTTAGAGCATCTGAAGATCGTGTTTCAGCTCCTTCGGAAATACAACTTGAAGATGAACCCTCTCAAATGCGTGTTCGGAGTTTCCTTAGGCAAATTCCTAGGATTCATCGTCCGACACCGAGGTATCGAAATAGACCCGTTGAAGATCAAGGCGATCATGGAAATTCCTCCACCAAGGACTCTCAAACAACTGCGGTCTCTCCAAGGAAAGATCGCGTATTTTCGGCGATTTATAGCCAATCTCTCAGGCAAGTGTCGCCCCTACAGTCACTTGATGAAGAAAGGAACCCCGTTCGTCTGGGATCACAAATGCCAAAGCGCACTGGACGAAATCAAGCAATACCTGCAGAATCCGCCAGTGCTGGCCGCTCCCGTTAAAGGAAAACATCTCGTCTTGTATACAACAGCCTTCGATGGTTCCTTAGGCGCGTTGTGGGCACAAGAGAACGACCAAGGGAAAGAGAGAGCCCTCTACTATTTGAGTCGAGTTCTACTGGGGGCAGAAAGCAATTATTTTCCCATCAAAAAACACTGCCTGGCGTTGATCTTCGCGACAACGAAGCTCAGACACTACGCGTTGGCGCATGAGGTCCATCTCATATCAAAAGTGGATCCTCTCAAATACCTGATGTCGAAGGCCATATTAACAGGGTGGCTTGCTAAATGGGCCCTGCTCTTGATGGAGTTCTCGATAACTTATCATCCCCTTAAGGCAGTGAAGGGCCAGGCCATCACCGACTTCCTCGCTGAGCATCTAATACCTGCCTACTCTCCCTTGAACTGCGAATTGCCGGACGAACACGCGTTTGACACAATCGACAGGGAGAGAAGAGAGAATGATACCCAATGGGAGCTCTACTTCGAATGGAGCATCTTCCATGAAAAAGCGCAAACAAAGCACCCCCATAATCAAATCAGGGGTAGGCCTCATCTTCGTGACTCCACAAGGAGGGATAATGCGCTTTGCCTTCTCCTTAACATAGTCGAGGACAAACAATGAAGCCGAATATAAAGCTTTGATAGCAGGTCTCGAGATCACTATCGACGTGGGAATTGAAAACCTTCTCATATACGGAGACTCCCAACTGGTCGTTAGTCAAGTAAACGGCGACTATCAAACGTGCAAGCCAGAGTTGGTGAAGTACGGCGAGAGAGTACAACAACTGCTAATTCAAATTCCTTCCTACACCTTGGAAAATATACCGCGTGCGGAAAATAGCAAGGCGGATTCATTAGCCAAGCTCGCTAAAGAACTGGCTGACGAGAGCCTCGATGACGTGAGGATCATTATGCAAAGCCGTCGGGTTCTTGCACCGGCAGAAATATCTCCGGAGTCGTCCGAAGAAAAGGGAGCGACCGAGCAAATGGCTCTGCAAATAAAAGACCAGGAAAAGGCTGAGAATTGGAGAGAAGTCTTTATAGACTACTTCAAATCCCGTCGAACACCTGAAGATGCATCCTCAAGGCATCAGCTCATGAAGCGGGCTCTATCTTTTGCCTTCGTTATTGATACTCTGTATAGGAGATCATTTGATTCTCTGTGGCTAAGATGCCTGGGACCTGAAGAGGCAGAGAGAGTCGTCCAAGAAACTCACGACGGACTCTACGGTTCTCACCAAGCCGGCCCGAAGATGAAGCTGAAGATCAAAAGGATGGGCTACTATTGGCCCACGATGATCCAGGACTGCCTCGAATATGCGAAGCAATGCCACTCGTGTCAGATTCACGGGGACTTTATCCATCGGCATCCAAATCCACTACATCCAACGGTGGCTAGCTGGCCATTTGAAATGTGGGGAACTGACATAATCGGCCCCATTGAACCAGCATCGTCCAGAGGACATCGATTCATTTTGGCGAAAACTGATTACTTCTCCAAGTGGGCAGAAGCAGTACCGCTGAAGGAAGTGAAGACGGAGAATATCCTCCATTTCTTCAAGACGCACATCATTTATCGGTTTGGAACTCCGCGACAGATCATCTCCGATAATGGGCCAGCCTACAGAAGCCACAAAATCAGCCGCTTCGCACAACAACATAACATAGACTGGAGATATTCATCGGTCTACAATCCCCGAGCTAACGGTCTACCTGAGGCTTTCAACAAGACCTTGACAAAGATTGTGAAAAACACGGTGTCTCGAAATAAGAAGGACTGACATGAGAGACTGCATGAAGCTCTTTAGGCGTATCAAACTACGTTCAAAATAACCATAAACACAATGCCGTTTGCATTGGTATTCGGCACAGAAGCGGTAGTCCCTCTCGAGATAGAGTTACCCTCTCTACGAGTGGCCGTTCACTACGAGCTAACAGATGAAGAAAATGCTCACTTTCGGCTTGAGGAGCTTGATGCCCTTGATGAAACCCGGCTCATAGCGCAACAAAATCTAGAGGTTTATAAAGCAAAGATGATGCGCTCATTTGAAAAATTAACTAGGTCGAGAACATTCCGCCAAGGGAACTCGTGCTAGTGATCAAAAGACCTATGATCCTTAATCGCGCCAAGTGGGGGAAATTCGAGCCGAACTATGAAGGCCCGTATATCATAGACAAAGTATACCACAGTGGAGCCTATCTACTCATGGACATGCATGGTGAAAGACCTTTCAGGCCAATAAACGGTCGCTTCCTAAAGAAATACTACGCCTGACGAGTCACGGCTTAGGTCAACGATAGATGACGATGACTATGTCCGCTCGCTATCTTCCTAAGCCCAAACTCTATAAGTAGTAGTCGGTCCGGACCGAAACGTCCTTAAACTAACGATGGACCACTATGTCCTAAAACTGGCTGTTGACCGAGACGTCGATAAACTACTGTGGACTGCAGCATCCCAAGGCTGGCCAAAAAAAAGAATAAAAAAACGAAAAAAGAAAACGGTATGTCCATAAGCAAAATGGGCACGGATGAAAACCTGAAAGGGCTCCGTGAGTAAAAACAGCAGGGCTACCGGCGAGTTTTTGTGAAAACCCGAAAGGGCGCGATCTCGTTAAAAGACACTTGTAAGGTCCTCTCGACCTTATGTGGAGAAACCACATGCGTGAGATCCTTGCAACTCACAAGGGAGTAACACACTTAGGGATCCCCATGATTCCTAAAGAGAAACTACACTTGCGAGATCCTCACGACTCGTAAGGTGAACCCTCCTATGAGACTCTCACGGCTCATAAGATTCAAAAGTCTTAAGCTACAGGGATCTGAACCTGTTCTTAAGCCATCACGACCTTCAATTTTGCCCTACAAGTGGTTCAATATTGACCCTTGTATACAATCCACGTGCGCGAATAAACATTTCCCTAACAAAGTCCCATCCGGGACTAGGGATATGTTTGCACTGTGAACACCCCTTGTAAGTCCTCTCGACTTATAAGGAGAAAATACTCTTGTAAGATCTTTACGACTTATAAGAGACCATACACTTGGGAATCCTCACGATTCTTAAGGAGAAAACGCACTTACGAGATCCTCACGACTCATAGGGAGAAATATATTTATGAGACCCTTACGGCTCGTAAAGTTAAAAGCCTTAGTCGACAGGATCCTAACCCTGTTTACTAAGCCACCTTTGTTCGACATTGACAAAGGCAAATGATGATTCGCTCCTGCCAATATCCCAGTTGTAGCGATGCTAATGCCGAAATCGGTGTCAAATCCCAAAACTCGCAGCGAAAAGCCAGCGAGCCACAAATGCATATGAAATAGCTGAAATGATAGGGAAACTTGCAATAAAATCAGGAAGTAAAAATGTATACATACGAAATAGCCGAAATGATTGGGCAACTCGCAATAAAAAGCAGCGAGTAAAAATAAAACAAATAGCCGAAATGATTCGGCACCGCGAAAAATAGCCGAAATGATTGGGCAATCGTGATTTTCGCGATGTAAAAAGCTGAAATGATAGAGCATCGTGGAAAGAAAGAAATAAAAAATTCCGAAAGAATGAAACTTTTGCCCTACAGGTAAGATCATATCGATCCCTGTATACAATCTAGGGGCACAAATTAAGAGGGAACCATACCTCCCCACCAAACTCCATCCGAAAGAAAGTCAAGTCTCAATGGTTCGCAGACAGCGTGGAGATCATCTCAGCATTCGTCTCAATACAACAGACGCGACATCAAAAAATCGGAGCTGCGGCAAAAATTCCCAGTTCCATGACTCGACGATGCACAAACAACCGAGAGTCAACAATTCCTGGTCATGTGGAATACGGCCTATGTCAATCCTAACCCCGTGGGAAACTTCCAGAGCGGAGCCTGGTCCTCGCAGAACACGGCTATGTCAATCAGACCCCGTGGGAAGCATCCAGAGCAAAATTCCTGGTCACGTGGAACACGGCTTATGTCAATCCTGACCCCGTGGGAAACGTCCAGAGCGGAGCTTGGTCCTCGCAGAACAAAGCTATGTCAATCAGACCCCGTGTGAAGCATCCAGAGCAAAATTCCTGGTCACGTGGAACGCGGCTTATGTCAATCCTGACCCCATGGGAAACGTCCAGAGTGGAGCCTGGTCCTCGCAGAATACGGCTATGTCAATCAGACCCCGTGGGAAGCATCCAGAGCAAAATTCCTGGTCACGTGGAACATGGCTTATGTCAATTCTGACCCCATGGGAAACGTCCAGAGCAGCTCCTGGTCCTCGCAGAATACGGCTGTGTCAAACCAACCCCGTGGGAAGCATCCAGAGCAAATTCCTGGTCATGTGGAACACGGCCTATGTCAATTCTGACCCCATGTGAAACGTCCGGAGCGGATCCTGGTCCTCGCAGAACACGGCTATGTCAAACCAACCCCGTGGGAAGCATCCAGAGCAAATTCCTGGTTTCGTGGAATGCGGACTATGTCAATCCTGACCCCGTGGGAAACGTCCAGAGCGAAGCCTAGTCCTCGCCAAACGCGGCTATATCAATCAGACCCCATTGGAAGCATCCAGAGCAAATTCCTGGTCACGTAGAACACGGCCTATGTCAATCCTGACCCGTGGGAAGCATCCAGAGCAAATTCCTGGTTTCGTAGAACGCGGCCTATGTCAATCCTGACCCCGTGGGAAACGTCCAGAGCGAATCCTGGTCCTCGCAGAACACGGTTATGTCAATCAAACCCCGTGGGAAGCATCCAGTGCAAATTCCTGGTCACGTGGAACACGGCCTATGTCAATTCTGACCCCGTGGGAAACGTCCAGAGCGGATCCTGGTCTTCTCAGAACACGACTATGTCAAACCGACCCCGTGGGAAGCATCCAGAGCAAATTCCTGGTTTCGTGGAACGCGGCCTATGTCAATCCTGACCCCGTCGGAAACGTCCAGAGCAGATCCTGGTCCTCGCAGAACACTTCTATATCAATCAGACCCCGTGGAAAGCATCCAAAGCAAATTCCTGGTTTCGTAGAACGCGGCTTATGTCAATCATGACCCCGTGGGAAACGCCCAAAGCGGATCCTGGTCCTCGCAGAACACGGCTATATCAATCAGACCCCGTGGGAAGCATCCAGAATAAAATTCCTGGTCACGTGGAACACGACTTATGTCAATCCTGACCCCGTGGGAAACGTCCAGAGCGGAGCCTAGTCCTCGCAGAACACGGCTATGTCAATCAGACCCCGTGGAAAGCATCCAGAGCAAAAATCCTGGTTTCGTAGAACACGGCCTATGTCAATCCTGACCCCGTAGGAAACGTCCAGAGCGGAGCCTGATCCTCACAGAATACAGCTCTGTCAATCAGACCCCATGGGAAGTATCCAGAGCAAATTCCTGGTTTCGTGGAACACGGCCTATGTCAATTCTGACCCCGTGGGAAACGTCCAGAGCAAATTCCTGGTCACGTGGAACACGGCCTATGTCAATCCCGACCCCGTAGGAAACATCCAGAGCGGAGCCTGGTACTCGCAGAATACGGCCTATGTCAATCAGACCCCGTGGGAAGCATCCAAAGCAAATTCCTAGTTACGTGGAACACGGCCTATGTCAATCCCGACCCCATGGGGAATGTCCAGAGCGGAGCCTGGTTCTCGCAGAACACGGCCTATGTCAATCAGACCCCGTGGGAAGCATCCAGAGAAAATTCCTGGTCACGTGGAACGCGGCTAATGTCAATCCTGACCCTGTGGGAAACGTCCAGAGTGGAGCCTAGTCCTCGCAGAACACGTCTATGTCAATCCGACCCTGTAGGAAGCATCCAGAGAAACTCCTGACTCCGTGAAATGCGGATAATGGTAACCTCATCCATCACTTACGGGTCCTCACGACTCATAAGGGAGCATACTCTCTTGTGAGATCCTTACGACTCTCGAGAGAAAACATACTTAGGAATCCTCACAATTCCTAAGGAGAAAATACACCTATGAGATCCTCTTGACTCGTAGGGAGAAAAGTTTTTATGAGACCTTCATGGCTCATGAAGTTGAAAATCCTTAGGCAGCAGATCTGAACCTGCTTTCTAAGCCATCACTACCTCTCG
Organism: Agapanthus africanus; assembly: GCA_030015575.1. Lineage (NCBI taxonomy): Eukaryota > Viridiplantae > Streptophyta > Magnoliopsida > Asparagales > Amaryllidaceae > Agapanthus > Agapanthus africanus. The sequence continues at coordinate 884,978,163 of JASDDO010000024.1, read as the reverse complement.
AAGAATTCAAAACGGAATGCTCCCTCTATCATCTACAGGCTATGCTTACTAAGGTAACACGCCGGCAATAGAGAAAAGAGAAGAAAGCGACAAGGAGAACATTTGATTTGCATTCGGTTAAACGTTTAAAGCATACCAATTCATGCATGTGCAAAAGATTTAGTGCATAAGATAGACACATGGAAACGAGGAATTTGCTATTCATACTTTGAAAAGTTCTTACAATAATGAAAGCAGTAGACGAAAACATCATCAAAATGATTACAATGGCAAGACATCAAATCCAGGGCACGGATTGAGAAATTCAAAGGTGAGGCCATCCAAAAATTTTCAAGCCTCTCGGACCATCTTCGTGTGCATCCTTTCACGATCGTAAGCATCGGGATCCCCATTGATGTCCTCTACCCTTCGATAGACAGCAAGTATCGCCACCTGCTGAAAAGCTTGATGCAGGATATCAACAAGGTTGTCTCACCTTTTCTTTGAGATTAGGCCTATCAGATACACCGAGTGCAGCTTATCTTCGGCGTTGTCCAATGCCTTAAGCGGCATGCCTAGAAAGAATAAGGGAAGCGCTTCCCAGATCGCTTTCATGATAAGCTTCAAGAGAGAGGAACGACGAGGAAGCAGTCGGCCATTGTATGTATCAAAGCGGCCCATAATTTCAGCACACTGGACATTTGTGAATTCTTGGTTTTGGGAACAGCCGAGTGCGCGAATGTCTCAGTAAGAAATAATCTCGTCGAGGTCATACATGTGAGTGTCCATGACGTCTGAAAAGAAAAATCAGTGAGAGTTAGGGGACGGACTGATTAAGAAAAGCTTATTGAAACAGACACGGGATTTAAACAACTCTTGATATTCCCAAAGTAGGAATAAGTGCTAAATAAATCACCCAATGGATTTAATTCTATGAAGTTAAGAGAGAAATCCTAAAAAATAATTTCGTAAAAAGGTCCCTCGGGCGAAAGAATTAAACTCCTCAAGAGCAATGCTCTGCAGAACACCGTCAAAGTCAATTGTGAAGGGAATTTAAAAATTCCCCGAGAATTCTAAAGATTCATGCTCTACAAAGAAGATAAAATGATCCTTCAAGAAACCCTGAAAGCAAAGCTTTATGCAGAAGTAAAAACTTCGAGAGCTTTAAGAGCTATAAAGTGAATTCCAAGAATTCTTCATCAATGGGTCGAAAGAAACCCTAAAAAGGTTTTCTTTTTCAGATCCATGATCCAAATAGAGCAAAGCTCTGATAATGAGTTCAAATCTTACCAAAAAGAAAATATCTGACAGAGTTTTTAAGAGACTTCTTAAAGAAGAAAGCAATGCTCTGAAGGAGAAATAATTCTCAGAAAAGAAGATGAACAATGGTCATTTCAGAGGGCCAAAGGCCCTATTTATAGGCACTGAGTGCCGTTTCAACTTCTGAGTTGATCCAAGGGCTCAGATGCTGCCACCGCTGCACTCATATGTGGGCCACGTAAGCGCAACTGTGGGGGGCATTTGTTTCCCCCAATCAGAGCAAAGCTCTGTTTAAAATTCAACTTTTTGAAATGAAGCAATGCTTCAGATGCAGCACCAAGTGCACTGCGCCCTAAGCAGCGTACCACGTGCAAAGAACGTGGGCGCTAGTGCTAGGTGCGCTGCGCCCTAAGCAACACGCCACGTGTGCGCTAGCGCTAGGTGCGCTGCGCTCCAAGCAGCACACTACGTGTCAAACACAGGTGCGCTAGCGCAATGTGCGCTGCCCTTTAAGCGGCGCACCACGTGTAAAGCACGGGTGCGCTAGCGCTAGAATTAAAAGCTCCCCACCATTAGATCAAAGATCTAATAATAATGATAAATCATTAATTAATCAGAATTAAATTCTGTTAAGGAAAGATTCCTCAAAATCTTTCCAAATAACAAGATTGTGCTCTGTAAATCAGAGCACCGTTGGATCAATGATCCAATAGTAAATAAAAATTACCAAAAGACAGAATAAATTCTGTATGGAAAGATTTTCCAATCTTGTTAAAAACAAGAAGATTGCCTTCTGTAAAACAAAAGATCTAGTATCAAAGATCTAATGGTGGGGAAACATCCGCAAATCAATCAGAGAAAGATCTCTTTAACTAATTCATCAGCCTACCCTATAAAAAGGACCCTAGACTTCAAGTCTCATATACACAGAAAGAGAGAGAAACCTCCCCAAAAAACTTTGAGAAAATTCAAAGCGCAAGCTCTTGCAAGAAGATCTTTCTTCAAGGTAAAAATGATGATGATGAACACAGAGATGAAATCATCTCATGATTAAGAAAGAAGAATTCATTTCTTTAAAAAGATCATAGATCTACAAAGACAAAAGGTCTTTTCACAAAGAGATCAAAAGATCTCATCATAAAATACAAGAAGAACTTACTTCTCACAGATCATAGATCTATAAAACTAAAGTCTTTCTCAAAGAAATCATGAACGTCTCATTATAGAAAGGAGAGGAGAATAATTCAATTCTCTTAAAGATCATAGATCCATAAAGGTAAAGCCCTTTCATCAATATAAGAGATTGAAACGGTTGTTCTCAGATCTTGAGACAAAGTCTCTTTTTGGATCACAAAATTGATCATATGCGCTTTGCGCTCTTGAACTGCGCTTCTGCGCTCTTAGACTGGCGCTCAGCGCCGAGTGCGACACGTGTCGCTTTGCGCTCTTGAAATAGCGCACTGCGCTTATGGGCTGGCGCTCAGCGCCAGGCGCACCACATGTCAATTACAAGTGTGCCAGTAAACTACTAGAGCAATGAACTCATAAACTGGTACAATGCGCCCATCATCTGGCGCTTAGCGCCAAGCGCGACACGTGTCCTTAACGAGTGCGCTACTTGGCAGAAGCGCACGGCGCTCTTTGACTGGCGCAAAGTGCCACGCACACCACGTATCACTCACGTGTGCACTCATAGAACATAAATCGTTCTTTAATAAGCCACAGAGCTAAGCCCAGCATTCAATAAAAGACAAAATATTGTCAGAATTCAAGCATTGTTAAAAGGGTCAGGCCCAAGCAAATGCCCAGCAGCCCAAAATAAATGTTAAGACATTTTTCAACATGATTGGACTTAGCCCAAGATTGGCCATAAGTCCTCAAATTCAGATTAATTGAGCCTGCATGCTCATAAATCATTTAAAAGATCTTGGTTCCAAATTGGACCACAGAGCTTTCAACCAAAATTGGTTCAAGGGTACATCTCTGAAATCCTCTGATATTTTTCGTTGTAATCCTTCAACGTCTTCAGAGAGGTGACGGGTCCCGACAACCATACATTTCATGGACTGTGGGTTCCTTAAGCCCATGGACTATGATGTCCTTAACCTTGACTGTGAGGTCTTTAAACTCACGGACTATGATGTCCTTAACCTTGACTGTGGGGTCTTTAAACTCACGGACTATGATGTGGGGTCTTTAAACTCATGGACTATGATGTCCTTAACCTTGACTGTGGGGTCTTTAAACTCACGGACTATGATGTCCTTAACCTTGACTGTGAGGTCTTTAAACTCACGGACTATGATGTCTTTAACCTTGGACCGAGATGTCCTTAAACTAACAATGGACCGTAATGTCCTTAAACTAATCGACCGCAATGTCCCTAAACTAAACAATAGAGCCCAAATGCTCCTTTGTTGGATCTAAATGATCCTGTTAAGTTGATCTTAGTCTAAAATTAGACTAACATATCCTTAACTAATATTTAAGTTGATCTTAGTCACAAATGAGACTAACGTATCCTTAAACCGAACCCCAAACCCAAATCTAATAAAATACGGATTTGGACTAATCTACGCCCTACGGGCGACAACATAAATTAGTCTCCGTATACAATCCACGGGCAACCAAAAACAAAACAAACACCTACGACACGAAGTGACCATCTGGAGAAGGAGAAAGTGGTTACCGCGATGCGGTAGCGTAATTAACTGCAGGGGCTTGCGCCTGTAGGGAAGAGCGTCCCCACAATCAAAAACCCCTCAAATGAGGGGGAATCTGACGAAGTCTGCTACATCGGCCGCATCCGTTTAAACCTTCGATACATGGTGCCATAAATCAACTTGGCATCTTCGGAGAGGTGAACGGATAAAACCAATTAACATCTGCCCCGAAATTCAGGCAAGACGGACCCGCGCTGTCGCGTCTCCGTGTTTCGGCGTTGAACACACTACATATAAAAGAATACATGCATCACGTGTTAAACACGTGGGCTAAAACAAAAAGTATAAAGGGTGTCAGAACCCATTTCAGTGCTCAGCACTACCGATGCAGAAAGGGGACCAAGCCCAAATAAATAATCAAGTGGGATGAGCCCAAGGTTGGTCAAATCCTAAATTAACCCAACCCATATGCTTTTAAATTGGACTTAGTCCTGAACAAGATCATCAAATCTTTGATGAACATTCACTGGTTCAAGGGTACATCGCTTCATACCTCTAATATATGTCGTTGTAATTCTTCAACGTCTTCAGAGAGATGGAGGATCCCAATAACCAATAACTTTTGGTGCATCCCTAAACTGTTAAACCAAAACACTACAGACTATGATGTCTTTAAACACAGACTATGATGTCTTTAAACACTACAGACTATGATGTCTTTAAACACAGACTATGATATCTTTAAACCCCACGGACTATGATGTACTTAAACCCAATGGACCGCAACGTCCCTAAATTAAGACGATAGAGCCCAAATACTTTTTCGTTGGATCTAAATGATCCTAAAATCTCGTTGAGTAGATCCTAGTCTGAAATTAGACTAACGTATCCTCAACAAATATTTAAGTCGATCTTAATCTCAAACGAGATTAACGAGCCTTAAAACAACCAAACACCAAATCTATGAAAATACGGATTTGGACTAATCCACGCCCTACGGGCGACAACATAAATTAGTCTCCGTATACAATCCACTGGAAACCAAAAACAAAACAAACACCCACGACACGAAATGACCATCTGGAGAAGGAGAAAGTGGTTACCGCGATGCGGTATCGTAATTAACTGCAGGGGCTTGCGCCTGCAGGGAAGAGCGTCCCTACAATCAAAAACCCCTCAAATGAGGGGGAATCTGACGAAGTCTGCTACATCGGCCGCATCCGTTTAAACCTTCGATACATAGTGTCATAAATCAACTTAGCATCTTCGGAGAGGTGGACGGATAGCACCAATTAGCATCTGCCCCGAAATTCAGGCAAAACGGACCCGCGCGGTCGCGTCTCCGTGTTTTCACCGGGGAACAATGACCCAACTAGCTTCGAGCAGGCCATCACGAGTGGGGACTCTGTGAAATGGCTGGATGCAATGCGGTCTGAAATGGAATCCATGTACAACAACAAAGTATGGACTTTGGAAGTTGCTTCTGAAGGGGTAAAACCCATTGGGAGCAAATGGATCTTTAAGAAGAAACTTGGTGTAGATGGAAAAGTTGAGACTTTCAAAGCTAGACTTGTTGCAAAAGGTTTTCGTCAACGACCAAGTGTCGATTATGAAGAAACCTTTTCTCCAGTGGCTATGCTTAAGTCCATCCGGATCCTACTTGACATCGCTGCATACCATGACTACGAAATCTGGCAGATGGACGTCAGTACCGCTTTTCTAAATGGTGATTTCGAAGAGAGCTTGTACATGAGATAGCCAGAGGGCTTCGTGGACAGTGGGAGCAGCGGAAAGGTGTGCAAGCTACTTAAATCAGTCCACGGGTTAAAGCAGGCACCGTGGAGTTGAAACATCTGTTTTGATGTGGTAGTCAAAGAGTTTGACTTCATCAAAAATGTAGATGAACCTTGTATATATAAGAAGGTTGCAGAGAGTAAGATTGTATTCCTCGTATTGTACGTGGATGACATACTCTTGATTGGAAATGATGTTCCTATGCTGCACACGGTCAAGCTCTTTTTATCAAAAAGATTCTCCATGAAGGATCTGGGTGATGCTTCCTACATCCTGGGGATTAAGATCCATAGAGATAGATCTAAGCGGATGCTGGGATTGTCCCAATCCAGGTACATTGACACCATACTAAAGAGGTTTAGTATAGAAGATTCCAAGCGTGGAAATTTACCCACAGTCTCAGGAATCACTGTCTCCAAAGAGATTTCCCCCAAGACTGATTTGGAGAGGGCCCGCATGCAAGGGATACCCTATGCTTCGGAAGTCGGGTCTATCAAGAATGCGATGTTATATACCCGACCGGATGTAGCGTACGAACTTAGTGTTGTAAGCAGATATCAATCGGATCCTTAGAAGAAACACTGGACAGCTGTGAAGAACATTCTTAAGTACTTGAGAAGGACTAAAGAAATGTTCTTGGTGTATGGTAACGGTGAACTCCAAGAGAAGTTTTTTTGCGATTCGAGCTTCCAGAGTGATAAGAACGACTCTAGGTCAGTCTCGGGTTTTGTCTTCACCCTCAATGGATGGGCGATATATTGGAAGAGTTCCAACAAAAATACCGTGGCAGACTCGACGATGGAGGCTGAATACATCGCTGCCAACGATGCTGCTAAAGAGGCCGTCTAGATGAAGAAGTTCATAACTGAACTTGGTGTGGTTCCATCCATTGAGCATCCAATAACTTTGTATTGCGATAACAATGGAGTTGTGGCTTTAGCCAAGGAACCCAGGACCCATCAGCGATCCAGGAAAATTCTAAGGCGGTATCACCTGATCCGAGAAATAGTTGACCGTCGGGAGATCGAGGTCAGGAGAGTTGACACGAAGAATAACACGGCGGATCCACTCACGAAGGCCATTCTCCAGATACAATTTGAGAGACTCTTCGGGATGTTGGGTATGAGATACTACAACAACTGGCCTTAGTGCAAATGGGAGATTGTTAGTTGTATGTATGCCCTAGAGGCCATTGTTGTACATGATTGTATATTATAATGGATTCTTGGACATATATAGAGAGGACTTTCTTGCTCGACATGATAGTATGTTATCTGGTTGCTCTTTATCTTAACATGTAGACTTGTATTGTGATACTGTCTTGCTCTCACATGTTGGTAAAGCCCTTAGGATGTACTTGACTACCAGGACAATGAAGCAGATCATATTAGTGGGGTCAGGGTAGTCCACAAGTTCATCCTTTAAATGTTCCTATTCGTGGGTGTATCGAGACGGGGCATCGATATTCCAGAGTAGACTGGCGTATACGTTTCTTGACCCATTTGATGGGCGATGGAGGAACCCACATCCATTGGTGTTTGACATCAAAGATTGTATACGGGTGCTCAGTGGAGACTGGGTACACTGAACAAGACTCGCCAAGAACTCCTAGATGGTATTATACCTATCATCAGATAGCGGTTCTCTGGTGACACTGGTATAGGTTAGTCTGTATACCCGAGATCGTCATAGAGTCTTGTGTGATTCCCACTGTACTTTGATTTCCACCTTACCACGTTCAATAGAGCATGCAAAACGGTGGTTTTGGGTACAGTCCCGAGTCACATGGAGGCAATGAGCGATAGGAGGGGTTTCGTCGCTCCCGGTATTGGGGGTTGATGTTGCGCTGTGCTCGATTGGCCATAACAGGAAGTCCCTGGCCAAGGCTGATGATGAAATTTACTGGTAAGTGTTATCAGTAGTTTCTCGACCCGTTATGAGCCCTACATCGACATGACTTATCAAGTTATTGGGGTATGAAGTTTACCACCCCCAGACACGATATGCGACATATCAGACGAAGTGACTGGACTGTACGGTAGTGTTACTTATTGGATTCACGGGAGTATGGAAAAGCTTGCTGGTTGATCTTCTGATCGCTCAATACCCGTGTAGCCGTTACGTCCAACTAGTATTGTTGACGGCTTGTGGATGACTGATATGATCATCACCGACTGCCGGCGTATTGACGAGTCTTTAGAGTCCTACACAGAGGTTCTTAGATCATGCGAAACGAAGTAGGGCACATATGTGATATGCGCGGGACCGAGATCGATACGTGTATGTGATACAGTATTTTAATCTCACGATATAGGTTATATGTGATATAACCGGATTATTGAATCAAGTGTTGATTCAATAATCTGTTATATGATATTAGTCAGTTATATGCGATACAGCTGGGTTATTAAATCAAGTGTTGATTTAATGATTTAATGTATAATTATATATTTAATTTATTAACATACATTAACTAATATTAGCTCACTTAAGAAAATGTTTTCTCCAAAGACATACAAATATATATGTGATATATATTAATGTATTTATTTTGTGTCATGCTAGATGACACATTGGACTTGGGTGTATGAGACTCATACCTAACTTAAGATAATTTAGGTGTTTAAATATTAAGGGAAAGTCAAAATTAGGTGGAAATTAGCATGGCTAAGATGCTTGTGGGAGCATGTAGAAGCCTTGATTTTAGTCCACTAATTTTGTTTTACTCTAGTTATTTATTAACCTAACCATTATCTTTAGCCAAGGTTTAGTTTCTACATGAGTTATATGAGATATTTTCTCACCCATGGTTCATCACTTGAGATGACTAGATCACTTCTTCATCTCTTTCATTTGATCTTTAGCTCTTAAGTGAGAAGGAAAAAAAAGAGAAAAATTATTCTAAAGTGAGAAAAATTCCTACTTCATCAATCTATACCAAACTAGCCATTTAGTATAGATTATTTGCTTCACTAATACACCAATTAGTGAAGAGGTATCTTGAATTAGAGATTCTTCGGCGTAGATCATCTTCGGCATCGAAGATCCTTGAGCAAGCTCGTTCCTTTCACCTAGTTGAACCAAAGGAGAGTCTGGGACATTACTACTTGAAGCAAAGGGACTACTACACGAAGCTTTAGAAGTGAAGGACCGGTCTACAAAGGTTGTATTCCTATATCACTTAGTGTAAAGATGTTTACATGTTTTAAAAACCCTAATTCTCTAGTTAGATCTTTGGTTTGGTTTGGTTTGCTCTCTAGTAGTGATGTCCCGGACTCTCCTTTGGCTCCACTAGGTGAAAAGAACGAGCTTGCTTAAGGATCTTCGAGGTCGAAGATTATCTACGTCGAAGAATCTCAAACTCAAGCTACATCTTCACTAATTGGTGTATTAGTGAAGCAAACAACCTATACTAAATGGCTAGTTTGGTATAGATTGATGAAGTATGAATTTTGCTCACTTTAGAATAATTTTTCTCTTTTTCTTTTTCTTCTCACTTGAGAGCTAGAGAGCAAATAAAGGAGATGAAGAAGTGATCTAGTCATCTCAAGTGATGAACCATGGATGAGAAAATATCTCATATAACTCATGTAGAGACTAAACCATGGCTAAAGATAATGGTTAGCTTAATAAATATCTAGAGTAAAATAAAATTAGTGGACTAAAGTCAAGGCTTCTACATGCTTCCACAAGCATCTTAGCCATGCTAATTTCCACCTAATTTTGATTTTCCCTTAATATTTAAACATCTAAATTATCTTAAGTTTGGTATGAGTCTCAAACACCCAAGTCTAATGTATCATCTAGCATGACACAAAATAAATACATTAATATATAACATATATATTTATATGTATTTGGACAAAACATTTTCTTAAGTGAACTAATATTAGTTAATGTATGTTAATATATCAAATATATAATTATACATTAAATCATTAAATCAATACTTGATTTAATAACCCGGCTGTATCGCATATAACCAACTAATATCATATAATAGATTATTGAATCAACACTTAATTCAATAATCCGGTTATATCACATAAAACCTATATCGTGAGATTAGAATACTGTATCACATACACGTATCGATCTCGGTCCCACACATATCACATGTGTGCCCTACTTCGTTTCGTATGAGCTAAGAAACCTCTGTGTAGGACTCTAAAGACTCGTCAATACGCCGGCAGTAGGTGATGTCATATAAGTCACCTATAAGCCGTCAGCGGTACTAGCTGGACGTAACGGCTACACAGGTATTGAGCGATCAGAAGATCAACAAGCAAGCTTGTCCATACTCCCGTGAATCCAATAAGTAACACTACCGTACAGTCCGGTCTCTTCGTCCGATATGCCGCATATCGAGTCTGGGGGTGGTAAAGGTTAGATCCCAATAACTTGATAAGTCCTGCCGATGTGAGGCTCATAACGGGTCGAGAAACTACTGATAACACTTACCAGTAAATATCATCAGCCCTGGCCAGGAACTAACTTCCTGTTATGGCTAATCGAGCACAGCGCAACATCAACTCCCAATACCGGGAGAGACGAAACCCCTCCTATCGCTCATTGCCTCCATGTGACTTGGGAATGTACCCAAAAATCACCGTTTTGCACACTCTCTTGAACGTGGTAAGGTGAAAATCAAAGCATGGTAGGAATCACACAAGTCTCTATGACGATCTCGGGTATACAGACTAATCTGTACTAGTGTCACCAGAGAACCGCTATCTGACAATAGGTATAATACCATCTAGGAGTTCTCGGCGAGTCTTGTTCAGTGTACCCAGTCTCCACTGAGCACCCGTATACAATCTTTGATGTCAAACACCAATGGATGTGGGTTCCTCCATCGCCCATCAAATGGGTCAAGAAACGTATACGCTAGTCTATTCTGGAATATCGATGCCCCGTCTCGATACACCCACGACTAGGAACATTTAAAGGATGAACTTGTGGACTACCCAGGACCCACTAGTATGATCTGCACCATAGTCCTGGTAGTCAAGTACATCCTAAGGGCTTTACCAACATGTGAGAGCAAAACAGTATCACAATACAAGTCTACATGTTAAGATAAAGAGCAACCAAATAGCATACTATCATGTCGAGCAAGAAAGTCCTATCTATATATGTCCAAGCATCCATTATAATATACAATCATGTACAACAATGGCCTGTAGGGCATACATACAACTAACACTTATCAAGTCCTGTTTCTTTTTCCAGCCACTATGCTGCCAAGGACTACGAGGTCCCAGAGAGCTGCCACCAGAGATGAGGTTAGAGCGGGCTCATCTAAGACGGGGATTGACCAGGGCGATACGCCTACCCCTCAGGGACAGATTGATCCCCCTTATCCAGGCCAAATAGCTAGGCTGGAGGCGAGTATTCAGGATTTGCGTTATATGGTTGGATCTTTAGTTGAGGCCAGCCGAGCACCGAGATCTGATGATATTCCTTCTACTATGGGGACTATGATAGTACCTGCTACCCAGACAGCTGTACCTGCCTCCACCGAGACTATCACAGTATCACTATAGGATTTTATGAGGCTGAAGCCTCCGGTTTTCACCAGTACAGACGCAGCGGAGGATCCACAGACGTTCATCGACAGGATTTGCTGCTCACTGAGATGTTTCGACGAGAGATCAGTTGAGCTTGCGAGCTTTCGTCTGGAGGGTCTTGCTCAGACGTGGTGCGAGTCAGTTGAGAGAGGCCGAGCCGCAGGTCTACCTCTTATGACCTGGGATGAGTTCACGGCATTGTTTCTTGCTCGTTTCTTTCTGGAGAGTGTCAGGATGCTCGAGCCCGTAGTTTTGAATCTTTGCGCAAGACTCCTGGAATGACCATGACCGAGTATGAGGTTCAGTTCACTTAGCTGCCCATATATGCTCCTTACCTGGTGGACACTGAAGAGAAGCGCATAAAGAGATTCATACTAGGCCTTGACACACGGTTGTTTCTTTCTATCGGCGCCCAACACTTTGACACATATGCAGCAGTGATAGATGTAGCTATATTAGTGGAGGAGCGCAATTCTGAGGCTACAGTGCCGAAGCGGATTCGTACAGGTATATCAGCTTCAGTTCGGTTTGGCAGAGATATAACAGGCAGAGGCCGTAGCGGATTCTTTCCAGGCCGTAATGGTGGTCGAGGCATGATGCGAGGTTAGTTATTCAGCTTTTATTTACCGGGTCAGCATCCGTCACCAGGATGTTTCCGATGTGGGAGTCCGCATCACCGTGTCAGACATTGTACCGTGAGGCGCCAGGGCGAGGTGACTGTTCCACATGTGACTTTACTACCTTCACCCCCTCCTCCAAGCGCTTTACCTCCTATATCTGTTGTTGCTCCATGCCAGATCGATGCTCCGAGAGACCGTGGTCATGGAGGTCCGGTTCAGAGAGGACGAGGTGACAGAGGACAGACGTGTACCGGTAGAGGACAGGCCCGAGTTCTTAATTTGAATCCTCAGGAAGCGCAGGCATCGAATGTCGTTGTGATCGATAGATAATCTTCTAGTGTGTTCTTTAGACGTGCTCATATTGTTCGATCCAGGTTCTACACATTCTTATGTATCAATACACTTTGTACTGAGGTTGGGCCGAGAGTCATCTTTGCTAGATCAGCCGCTTGCTGTTATTACTCCCGTAGGAGAGTCTTTAATTGCTCGACATGTATTTCGATCGTGTTCTGTTCGTATTGGGGATAGGGATTCTTCTGTTGATTTGATCCTCCTTGACATGTTAGACTTCGACATTCTTCTGGGCATAGACTGGTTAGCCACTTGTTATGCATTCATGGACTTCCGTGAGAAGGCGGTCAGATTTAGTTTTTCCGGTTGAGCCAGTTCTTGTTGTTAAGGGAGACCGTAGTGCCACCCTTCCCAGTTTGATTTCTTTCCTTCGTGCTAGTCGGCTCTTGAGGAAAGGATGTCAGGGATTCTTGGCGTATGTTCGTGATGCTGGAGCCGTAGAGGTCCCGTTGGACCAGGTTCCGATTGTGAGGGGGTTTTCCGATGTCTTTCCTGATGAGTTACCTAGATTGCCGCCAGAGCGTGATATTGAGTTCTACATCGACTTGATCCCCGGCACGTGGCCTATATCTATATCGCCTTATCGGATGGCCCCGGCGGAGCTTAAAGAGCTTAAGGATCAATTGCAAGATTTGCTGGATAAAGGACTTATTCATCCGAGTGTGTTGCCTTGGGGAGCTCCTGTCCTGTCCGTCAAGAAAAAGGAAGGCAGTATGATATTATGCATTAATTATCGTGTTCATTTACGATATTCTAGTATACTCCTGGAGTCGAGAGGAGCATGAGCAGCATTTGAGGATCACGTTGCAGACTTTGAGAGAGTATCAGCTGTTTGCTAAATTCTCCAAGTGTGCTTTCTGGCTGTATAGTATTGATTTCTTGGGTCATGTGGTTACAAGAGATGGCATACGTGTAGACCCAAAGAAGATCGAGGCCATACAGCACTGGACTAGACCTGTTTCAGTGACTGAGATTTGCAGCTTCTTGGGTTTAGCCGGTTACTACCGACGCTTTGTTCAGGATTTTTCTTGTATCGCTGCACCGCTGACCGGGTTGACCCGGAAGGGAGTTTCTTTTCTTTAGACCGAAGCATGCGAGCAGAGTTTTCAGCAGTTAAAGACTCATTTGACGACTGCACCGGTCTTATCTTTGCCTTCAGGGTCAGGCGGCTTTGTTGTCTATTGCGATGCTTCTCGAGTGGGTTTATGTTGTGTGTTGATGCAGCACAGCAGGGTCGTCGCTTATGCTTCTCGACAGTTGAAGAAGCACGAGCAGAACTATCCCACTCACTACTTAGATATGGCAGTGGTCTTTGCACTCAAGATTCGGAGGCATTACTTATACGGAGAGTCGTGCCAGATATTCACGGACCACAAAATCTTAAAGTACATCTTCTAGCAGTGAAATCTGAATTTAAGGCAGCGTCGTTGGATGGATCTCGTGAAGGACTATGACTGCGAGATTCTTTATCGTCCGGGCAAGGAGAATATTGTAACTGATGTTTTGAGTCGGAGGCCCGGTGGTAGCTTGTCCTATTTGAGCGCAGTTCAGAAACAGTTTTCCGCAGATTGGCAGATCTTTTGCGACAACCAAGTATAGTTTGAGTTTACGTCGACCGGGGGACAGCTTTCCCATGTCCGTGCACGTCCTTAGTTACTTGATCGCATTCGGGAGGCACAGTACGACTATGCTCGTTTGTCAGATATCATGGAGCAGGTTCGGTAGGGTAGAGATTCAGAGTTCGTGATCGCTGACCACGGAGTAATACGATTTGGGACTCAACTATGTGTGCCAGATTCCGATGGGCTGAGACACGAAATAAAAGAATAGGCATGGTGCATTTATTAGGAGTGAGAGAGAGAGAGCCATGGCTTGATATTTCTCTAGACTCTTCTCTCTGTCTCTCTCTCTCATTTCTCATCTCTTTCTTCTTCTTTCTCCTTCACTAAACCTTCTGTACTTCTCATAAACCCTCCCTTAATCAACAAAAAATCATTCACTAATCCATTCTAAATCCTATTTTCAAAAACCTCTTTTGAGTTTACTTCAAGCAAGTCTTCACTTTGTGTGGCTATCTCCTCAAGTTTAGGTCTTTTCCAAATTATCTTGAGGTATGAACCAAGTTCCCTCCTTCTCTTGCTAATTCTAACTTTAATTGGTCTTAATTAGGTGTTAGAGTAGTAATTAGTGTAAGTTTAGAGTTCTAAAGAGAGGATTAGGTTAAGCTTTAGGTTTTTATGTCTTACTAGGGTAATTAAGTGTAGTTAGAGACTAATAGTCTTGCTAATCCACCTAGTTTGCACTAAAACACCATATTGTTTTAGTTTAGTGTTTTAAAATGGTTTTTAGCTATGTTTTGTGTTCTGTGTGATCTGCTATTGTTTCAGTGATCTATAATTTATTTAAATAATACATTGGTATAGTGTTTAAGCCCTGTGTATACCCTAGAAACTCGGACCCACTCCTCCAAACTTCACCCGGTGAGAATCTCCAAATCCCCGGCGCTGCCGGTCCCCTGTAGCACTTGGGTGCTGGGTTTTTGTAGGTTGTTCTCTGTGGGTCTTGTAGGTTATTTGGTATACTTTGTTTTCTCTATTTAGCTTGTAGAAAAAATCTGGGACCACTTTACTTTTATGTGTGTGTTTTGTTATTGTACGATACGTATGATTCGATTCTTGATTTGGCGTTTTCTGTGGAAGACAGCTAATCGGGATGGTTTTAGATGTTGCCGCACACGTTTTGTGCACCAAGTGCACACATGTTTAACTTGTGGCGTTAGTTCTTTCGTATCGTTTTGTCTTCGCGATATATCGGATATTTAGCCTTATGTATTGATATTGTGTGATTCTAGGATCGGTTGCGGAGACATCGGACGCGGTAAGGAAAGAAAAGGCGGTGGTCAGATTCGAATAGCCAAGGTGTTTCGGTGAGTAGATGTACACATCTATGGGGGAATCGCTTGGATGGCGTAAAGCGCCCGATAGCTAGGATTTATTTATAATTCTTGTATTCATATGCGTATATCATATTCATGTAGCATTTGCATCATCATGCACAATAATATCATCACTTATGACACTTGCACCTTACCAATGGTTCATACCACATGTGCACTATTTTATGCGAACACACACGCCATTAGTAATTGCTATATCACGAACATTATAGAACTTGCTTAAAAATTGGTATTTGAGTATTGCATCATTATTGATATGTAGTCTTCAAATCATTCATTTCATTGCATCATATTGATATCATGGACATTCACCATCATAGACATATGCATGTATTATGATTCTTTTCAGAGATTTCCGCATTCATGAGATTTCTGGATTAGGGGGGAAAACGCAAAAATACTTTTATAAACTTATGATCATTGTAAAATGAAAATTGCAGTTTTCTCGTGATATGATGTGTGGCGTCCACCATGAGTTTTCTCGGTTATTGAGCCATGTATGTATATATACCCAATTCGAAGAGAGAGGAGGCACCGCCTGCGGGTACATGGTGGACCCGGTGAGGTACCCCAGGGCAAGAATATAGTATAGAGAGACGTTGAGCCTGACAGGGAAGCACTACCTACTGGTAATTATTGGCCCGGTGGAGATCTAGAGGATACCGACCGGAGTCGTATGATTTAGACAGATTTGGGGCTGATCTGAGAGACGGCATCCGAGATATTGATATATATTGTGTGTCGATGGTTGACGCAGATTTCTGTCGTTTCTTTTGATGATACTTTGGTTTACCATACCGAAAATTTTCTAAGATAAAAACTCAGTTTTTCTCACATCAGATGTACCAGATTTCATGCTTGATCATTTATTCATGTCGCATTCATACTAGTACTTCACATCATAGTTTATACTTATTATTTAATGCATTTGTGTGCATACTTGTGATTGTCTCATTAGATGTTATTTACTACCCACGAGTTGGAAACCCACCCCCGTTGTGCCACAGTGTCTTGCAGGACCGACCCGTCAGCATAGTCGCAGCGGACGCACTGCTACTACCCTATTGCTTCCTTTTACTTCGACTTTAGGGCATTACTTGTAGGTGGGTTTTGTGAGGATATTCTATTGTTCCCACCATATATATTTACCTTGTATCTAGTACACTCCATCTACCATTGTATATGTGACCTAGAGGCTGGACTGTGAGACTTGTATTACTTGATATCTGGTGTCGAGCTCGTATGAGCCGACTTTTATGCTTTCTTATTTCTCGCTTTTTATATGGTTTTTCACATTATTAAGATATATCTTGCATATGGTTGTGTTCCGCCATTCGGCAAAGAGCTAGCTCCCGCTTGGGGATGCCTTTTTATCATTGCTTATATATATTTATGTATGTATTGGTTTGGGACTAATTTTTACAAAGGAAACTCTGTCGAAATTTTCAGAAAAACTTGATGCTTTTAAATGATTTTGACGTAACACTATTTTGTTAAAATCACTCTTGAAAAACATGTATTTTATCACTCTATTTATCTCACGGTTTAGATTTCGGGCTTTGGCTTACTTGAATTACGTTACGCCTCTAGACGTTCTGTGATTTAAGTGCCAGTCACATTCCGCATGACATGCGTACAGGAGCTCTATTTGGCGTAAATACCGGCTTTCGTACTATAGCCTCTTACTGTAAATTACCCTTTACTTTTACCGATTAAATATGCTGCTCCCTAACCGTCTTGAGAACTTAGAAGAAGGTGGTCAATCCCAAAGATATGATGTGTCTCTGAATCTCCACATCCAAGCTACGCATAAACCGCCTTACCCTATCTGTCTCATTGGAAACTAAGAGCCATGAAAATCGACTAAGCCAGGTCCATTCAGCCGCATGTATATCAACGGATCCGCCATTCTTCTTCAAGCTAATGAATTTCTTTTCCATTTCCTCCCGAGCAGATTGCGAAAAGAACTTCTCCAAGAAGCTACGCGAAAAAGTTGCCCAACTGATCGGCTTGGTCGGACAGGTCTCCTCTACAAGCTACCACTTGCAAGCATAATCCACCAATTGGATGCGAACTACATCCACCCTTTTCTCATTTGAAATCTTTGCGGCAACGAATAAGTTTTCTGTATCAACTAGCCACTGCTCTGCTGGCAATGGCTCCTCTAGTCTTTTAAATGTGGACGGATTGTGCTTCCTAAAGTCCGCCACGGTGCCCTCACGCTGTGTTGGCCTGGGTGCTGCTGCAACTACGAACTGCTTGACCGTCCACAGACCCTCCTGGAAAGCCTCAGCCTACCTCTGATTCAGCTCAGTTTGTCGCTTCTGGTTTTCAAGCATACCACGTACAACTCCAAGCAATGCAGCGTTATCAATATGCCTCTGGTATGACCGCAAATCTTTATCCACCATGATTCTGAAACTAAGATACTGAAAGGGATTAGTAACGGTAAACATGATTCAATAAACAAGATATTGATAACTATGGATTCAAGACTGGCAAAGTAGTAATGTGGCGGGACATGTTCCTAATTCTGGATTTCCTGGTTAGTGTATTGAGTTCAATACCCAACTACAAAAAAACCAAACACGACTAACCTTAAATCCTATGGCTCTGATACCAAAACAAAGCCTGTCACGCCCCGCTTTCCAAGATACGTAAACACGGCACATGACAGAGCCAACCATGCTACCTATGGCTAGGAATAATCCCTCCATAGTCACATTATGGCTGTCAATCAGATATCAAGAACAGTAAAATAAAATCTAGCAAACACATGTCCATCTGCCACGGTAAATAAAATCAAGAAATGCATATAGCGGAAATAAATCAAGATCCAAATAAAAACAATCTCTGAATTATGTCCCTTATGGGCTCACATCGATAAAAAAATAAAACTACGGAAAATAAAAGAAGCTAAGCATCTCTAAACTAAACATCTAGCCCTTCATAGTTCGGCTTGCTTGCTGAAATACTCGTGATCTCCTGCGATAATGTCAAAGGAACTGGGCCATGCAAAACCCAGACGTCGGTGCGTCATAATATCAAAATAATCGTAATAACCAGGATAGGATGGTATCATCAACATGAATATAAATAATAAACACAGGTATAAAACAGTGAGGTACATGTATGTAATATATATCCTAAAGTATGTGCCTCTAGGTTATCTATTCTACAAGTCTTTGAAATCAATTTAATGGAATCATCGATGTAACTCAATAGTATCCCGTGCGTGCCCGGGACCACAGTCAAGATTCTCGGGCTGAATCCGAGACGAGCCGCTAAGCAGTAAATAGGTAACATGTACAGATGAATGATGTCAGCATCATCATTCCAGGGCCGGCCGAGCCCATATAAACTAATCAGTATCTGGAAGTATCGAACTGTTGAATTACAAGTCAGGTTTCATTATTAATTTCACCTTATCCCCAAGGTTTTGTGTTCAATTCAGGTATTGATGATATAAATCTAATGCCAACACAGGATCAAGCAGGCATAGGTCTTGTCAATGTAGACAACAGGTCAGGATTGTCGGGATTAATATTATGATCCAAGTAACAAGTCTGGTAGGGGGTCGTGAACATGTCATGCAATATATTTTAACCCAAATAGACATCGAATGTAAAACTATAACCAGTATCGAAACATGGTAACCACAACTAAAGTCAGGATGTATACGTATCTATCTGTAATAACCGTTTCACATCCATTACTATGTATATTGTAATCTAGATAACATACTGAACTGATATAGTAGTATGATAATATTGTGATGATCCGGCATGCAACTAGATAAACCATTATCGGTACAGATATAAACTGATACTATAAAAAGGTAAATCGCTACTACTTGCTGAATATTAAAACATACACACTATAGTCAAGCATATAAATATCGATATAATCAAAATAACATATTACAAGTTTAGAACTTGCCTAATCTAATCTCACGTCGAGATACGGATATCACATTCCGACACCGAATAAATTCACGACGCAAAACTTATGCACGCAGGACTTGACCTAGCTGAGCAGCTGTGTGACATGGTAACTGGACTAGACGACGGTGACTGGGTCGTATGGATTGTCGGCGACATGCGCAACTCCGGTGAGACGATCGGGAAAAAGAGAAGAAAAGAAGAAAAAGAAGAAGAAAAACAGAAGAAGAAGAAAGAAATAGGCCGTTGAGGGTTGCTGGGGTTCTCTGGATTTGGCGAGGACAAGGAGAGGGAAGAGGCGGTCGGCGGCGAGGTGAGTGGCCGATGGGGTTTTGAAAGTGATCGGGGATGAGCAGGGGGAAGAAAAAGAAGGTGTGTTGATGGTCTGGGGTTGCTAGCGAGACGAGAAGAAGGTGACAGGGTGATGGTGGTGGTCGGGTTCTGGCGAAGAAGGCGGAGACGAGGGAGGAAGGTGGGTTCTTGATGTCGGGTGTCAGGGTTAGGAGCTTGGGTGTTCGTCGGGAAAAGAGAAGGAGGAGAGGATGTCGGCGAGGTAGAGTTGAGGTCAAGGACGTGAGGATGACGACGACGCGAAGGGTGGCAGCGACGGGGAGCGGCGACGGCGAGAGGGTTTAAAGGTGGGTTAGGGTTCGCGACGAGGGGGAGAGAGAGAGTTGTTTAAATTTTTTTTATATTATATATATATATACAGGGAGAGAGAGAGTGGGGATGGAGGGAGAGAAGGATAGAGAGAGAGAGAGAGAGAGAGTTTTATTTAAAATTTAAATATATTTATATATATTAACATATATATATATATATATATATATATATGTTATATGTAATATTATATATATATATATATATATATTGTGCGATTTTACAGATAGTACCATATTACTCCGAATATTACCCGTGTCCCTTCAAAAATTTAATTTTTAAATATGAATAATCTACGTAAGGATTTAAACCATGATGCAAATGTCTACAATTAAAAATATATACCCCCAAATAAAAATCTATGTAAATATACGTAGCGATCCAAATACTAGTCTGTCTAACTCTAAAGATACGAACATGATGTATAGGTGCAACCACCCGATATGGGGTACTATGACATGCAAGGCTAGATGGGAAAAATATTATTTGGTTTTACATTTTATTATAAAAAGATATCTAGAGTCTAGAAATATTATATATGTATATATATTCTAGATTTGCATGGATACACTGTATTAGCAAATATTTGATATAATCTCGAACCATATTGGGTTTCAACCATACGGGTCGGGTTGGATAATAACTACAGTCACTAATTATATTATTCGCAACCCAATAGCAATAATAGCAAATAATTTTGCCGCAAGATTTGAAATACTCAAAATATATAGTATTGATGTTCTAGGGTGTTACAGTATCTTTTATTACTTGTTCTCCAAACTTCCTTAGCCCTATATAAGTATCTGTATAGCCCTAGGGTTTCATATATCTCTCATATAACATTAAAATTAGGGTTTTGAAGGAGAAGAGATCGAGTTTTATTGTAAGTTTTCATATGAATATTAATAAACTTTAATTTTTTTTAATATCATGAGCAACTAATTTTTCTTCTAGGTGTTTTTATTTGCAATTTCTATGGGTTAATATTCTTATTTCTCTTCTTTTCTATACTTTGATTTTGAATCTCTTATGTTCTGTATTATTATCTTTGTGGTTATGTATCTAATAAACTAATCTAATAATGAAAGATGACGTCTTGAAATAGATTAGAGAAAGGTGATAACATCGATAAATTAATTAAGTTGATGATAATTGACATCTAAAAACATAGTTAAGGAAGGTAAACTAATTTAAATATAAGACATTCAACCTAGGTAATTTAAAGGGATCTAGATTAATCGATAAGATAATAATTGTAGACTCATGACCTATGATTAGTCTAAAATATTGCACATTTGAATGAACATTTTTCCTACTATTGTTAAGTGCTAAAAGATGTTTATTGTAAATAAAGAACATATGTGGGTTTATTTATAAAAAGATTATTATCATATGTTTCTTTATTTTAATTAATATAATTAGGGAAAATATATGCATATAATATTTAAATGAAATATTAGTAATTAAAATATGCATATCATATTAAATATTCCTAATCAATATTCTTAAAATTTAATATCATATAAATGGTTGGAATAATATCTCAAAAATACAAAATACTACTAACAATTTGATTTGGGATATTGTGTAGATATTAGCTCTGGTCTAGAATCCAAGTACGAGATCCAAATCAAATCGGGATATCGGAACCGAATCTGCCAAATTTTAGAAGAAAATCGAGGAAAAAAGCAACGGCAGAGACTCAGAGCAATATTTCCAGAATCTATATATCAAAAGGATCTCCAAATATCGACACAAAAAGCCGGAAGAAATCTCAAAAGCTAATTCCACTAGGATACGGCTGAACCGCGGCCAAACATGGCATAATGCGGCGGTTCCGCGGCTCTTTGGTACCCGTTGGATATGGGATTTTGTGGATCTGATCTTAACAACATCTACTCTCATATGGAATCTAGGGGTTTTGGTATCTGGGACTATATAAAGGACCAAGAGGTGTGCATTCAAAATCATCCAAGTGATCACATAATCATATATTCATCTACCTCCATAAAGAGAAAGATTTAGAGCAAACTAGGGTTCTTGTAATCTACTTTCTAAGGAGAAAGGTTGTATGTAATAGTTGATTAATAAAGATAGTTTTTGTTTTAATTCTTTTTGTATTTACTTTTACGCATTTACTTTACGCATTACTTTTCTGCATCTTCATTATGCTTTCATTCACCTTCAATCTCTCTTCTAAATTAACCATGAGCAAGTAATTCCTTACTTTCTAGGGTTTGTAGGATAGGGTAGAATAATGGATGAAAAATCTTTTTACTTCTTTTTTAACATTTTAAAGTTTATAAAATTCAGCAACATAAATGTTAACCTCCTTATCGGGTACACTACCAATTTATTGTTTGTCACGACCACGATTTGAGATTGGTTAAACACTTGTTTTGTTAAGAGCTTGACATGAATAGAGATCAATGGATGGACAAGGGTCGGTAGTGTGAAATCCTCATTCCCTCTAAGAACCCTAATCCACATTCATCACCATCGCTTTAGTTTTAAACTATTAAAAGATAAAAGAATCATTTTTAAATATTCATCCATTAACTACTAAGTCCTATAAACCTTACAAGCCTCTTTATTATAAATTTTACATCCGTATTAAAATAGAATGACAACAATCACCCATCTCTTTCATCAACTCGTCTAAAGCAAGAAAAGAATTCACGTTTCCCTGCGGATGACCCGTACTCATCGCGTCTAGCTACTTGCGACACCGTTTTAATTGCGGTTATTTACAAAACACTTTTTCACATGATCAATCAAATGACGCCGTTGCAGGGGAAACGTTCATAATTTTTTTTCTTGTTATTCGGGTTGACTTCTTATAAAATCCAGCAAACATAAAATAAACGAGAACCAAAACCACATATTGTGTTTTTAATGATTATTGTGCGAGTTTTGCAAGGACATCCGGAGCAATTCGAGCAAGGCAACGGTGATTCAAATACATTAAACTTGGACTAGAGGAGCATAGGGGAGTTCTGAAGAAATTGTCGCAGAAGATCCTTCAAAACGGCGGCGGAACCGCGACATTAGGTGCAATTGGCGGCGGAACCGCGGCGCTTTGGGAAAATTAGGCCCCTAAAGTCCTCTAGTATTTTTCTATTATCATTCTCTCTTATCTAAAGCTCCAATAATCTGATTTGACCTGCAGGATTCTTTGCAAACATCGCCGCTCAAAAATCTTTTTGCGTGTTTTGATTTCAGTTATTTTTGCATATCTAAAACGGATATTAAGTGGCAATAAACCCTAATTCAGATTAGGTGGGGATTTCATCACTCTTCTTAGGCCCCACAAATCACAAACAAGCATACCATCACCCTACATTAATAAAAAAATATATAGACCTAGCCCCTAAGGACATTCATGCTCAATTAGGACAGAGGAGGGTCATAGGTAATCTATTGCTTATCCGCATTTCTCTTATGGTGTCTAGGCAAGTGTGACTAAGGAAAGTGGTTACTTAATTGGGCTCGCTATTTCGGTGATTTATATAGCGGATACCTTCCACTTACCTGGCCGCAAGAGTGATAAGGAGATAGTAGGGAATTGATCCTGCGTCTTATCCTTTGGAAGTCTAGGAGCGGTCTAGGAACTTGACCTAGGAGACCCTAGCTCTAGGGATTGATTGTTCATTTTGTGATTTGTTGAGTCAAGCCTCATGTCCGACATTTTTTTTCAAAAAAAACCCCTCTAAAAATCGTTCTCACACACGCTACCATGTGCACTAAACCCGCTTAGTGCATGATCTGTTGGACACGGGATTCTAGTGCCCGTCTTGTCCGCGTTTTTGCTATCGACTCCGAAGTTGGTGCTTCTTCATCTTCTATTTCTTCTCCACCTACCACATCTCCTGAGATGGACAGATCTCCATTGGGTTATAACGACACCACCCTGCTACCATCCGTAGGTGAGCAAAATCAACCACGCATCTCTTTTCAAGAAAGTTGCTATCCCGTACGCGGACCCTATCCTACGTGTCTGTCTCTCCCACCACCCAATGGAGATAATTTTGAAACTATACCCCATTTCATTAACTTGTTACCCAAATTTCATGGGCTTGAATCCGAAGATGCATACGTTTTTATAACCAAATTCGAAAACGTATGTGCTATGATGAGTACAACCCAAATTTCAGGGGATGCTCTGCGATTACTTCCTCCCTTTTACTTTGTCCGATTTAGTAGAAAAGTAGCTCTATAGCACCACCGCACATTCTGTTGGTAAATGGGATGAATTCGTTATAGAATTCCTTAAGAAATTCTATCATCATCACAAGACCACCCGTATTCGAAGCGAGATTAACCAGTTTGCCCAACTTCCAAACGAACCCTTTTGGAAATGCTTTGAACGGTTTAAAAATCTTCTTGTCCAATACCCTCATCATGGAATCGATAGATGGCAACTTTACCGCATTATGTATGAGGTTGTTAATCCAGCAACAAAACAAATGCTAGAAACCATTTGTCAATATCATTTCATGTCAAAAGACGGTAGTGAAACATGAAAATTTCTGGAAGATCTCGCCGAACAAACGTTACAGTGGGAGAGCACTAGACCAACATCGTCTTCATCTAGGGCAGGTATCCATCAGCTCGACGCTTCCATCGCAATGAAAGCCGAAATGGCTGCGATACAAAAGAAATTCAAAGCCATGGAAAGCAAATTCTCTTCAGCCTCCCTAAACCAAGTTACGATCCCCAAAACCGTGTGTGGTTGCTGTTTTAACCCATCACATTTAACAGAAAAATGTCCTTTGAATCCTCCGTCTCAAGGTCATGAACAAACCAATGCTGCTTTTCAGCAACAACTTAGGAATGACTCTTATTCATCTACATATAATCAGGGTTGGAGGATTCATCCTAATTTTGCTTGGAACAAAAACTAATTTTAAAATCAAAATCGGTTGCCAAGCCAAAATAACTATCAAAGGCTTCCTCCACAGCAACAACCGCCACAACAAAAAATTCAGTAGCCCTTTCAATCGCAAGCTTTTCAAAATCCGGCTAACAACTTTGCTCCTTATAATAATATTTCAATGGACGATACCAATAAAATCTCTGCACTCGAACGAAGCTTAGAAACATTTATTAAACAATCCACACAAACGACGGCTAATTTAACATCATCTATCCAAACGCTGATGCAACAAAATGCTTCCCACGATGAAAGCATAAGATCGATAGAAGCACAAATTGCACGGTTAAATACCGCAATGAGTGAGAGAGAGAAAGGGAAACTTCTATCTCAGCCTCTACCAAATCCTGGCCACTCACAAAGCGCAAATCTCATCCTTCAAAATCATAATGTGAGTGTCGTAACCACGTTGAGATCGGGTAGAGAGTTGAATAACCAAG
This sequence comes from Agapanthus africanus, assembly GCA_030015575.1. NCBI lineage: Eukaryota > Viridiplantae > Streptophyta > Magnoliopsida > Asparagales > Amaryllidaceae > Agapanthus > Agapanthus africanus. The sequence continues at coordinate 884,952,996 of JASDDO010000024.1, read as the reverse complement.
TTGGTGAACAAGTTGAAGTTGATGATACCCCGGCTACTACTTCTACTCCTATTTCGTCTGATCCAACATCTTCTTCCATGCATATTCTCCGTTTTCCACTAGGCTCGAACCCTCAGCCCACTTCCTTGAAGGAAGTACTATCTATGACCTTACCAAATCCAATTTCGGGATCCATTCCACCCCTACAAACTTCTCCTCAAATGTTGGACCCAACCCTTATTGATAAAGCCCCTTTTCCAAACAGGTTGAGGGTCAACAGACTAAGTCCATACATGGAGAAGATTGTGGAAATTTTTAAGCAAGTTAACATAAATATTCCTCTCTTAGATGCTATCCAACAAGTTCCATCCTATGCGAAAATTCTAAAGGACTTACGCACTAGGAAGAGAAAAATTCAAATGCCTAAAAAGATTTTCTTAGCGAGTAATATGAGCAATTCACTTACCCAATTGGTGCCTAAGAAACGTAAGAACCCCTGTTGTCCTACAATATCTATTACTATTGGGGGGAAATGTCAATCGCGCTCTACTCGATTTAGATGCTAGTATTAACTTGCTTCTGTATTCTGTTTATGAACAATTAGGCATAGGAGAGTTGAAACCTACGCACTGCACTCTCCAGATGGCCGATCGATCTATCACCCATCCTAGGGGTGAGCTAGAGGATGTGTTAATCAAAGTTGGGGAATTTATATTCTCTCTAGACTTTATAGTTATAGATACACAGCATGTAGCAAACCTACAAAATCAAATTCCAGTAATTCTAGGTCGACCTTTTCTAGAAACTACCAATGCAATAATCAATTGTTGTAATGGTTCAATGAACCTTTCCTTTGAGAAGATGGCAATTGAGCTTAACATCTACAAGTTAGGAAGTCAACCCTCCGAACCTTATGCTCATATAATTGATGTATGTTCTGTCGACAAGATAGCTTCCGACAGTTGCGAATTTGAGAAGCTTCACGGTAATGATCTCGACGCCACTAGTGCGTTATTGTTTGATCCGGCTATTTATTATACACGTGAGGACCCTTCTGTCAACAAGTCCACATCCAAGTCCGAATCCTTTGACTTGTCGAATGATTTAGTCGAGCTATCCGAGCAGCATACATTTCTTTCCGATGAGACTATCATTCGGAATATTGATGAAAGTTTTGAAGACATTTTTGCCGAGAAACTCGCATTCCTAAAAGACATGGATGTTGTGATGAATCAACCTCCACCCAAAGAAACTGAACTGCCACCCCTTCTTTTTATCCCGTACGAGAATACGAATATTCCACATATTTCTTATCTTTCATATTCTCATTTTTATCTACCATCACCGTTTCGTATCTACCAACCGAGACATAAACCCGTTTGATTACACCTCTTATCTCCTCCCCACTTCTTCATGTCTATCCTTAACATGATCTTCTACCAACCATGGTGTCACATTGAGAAAATATTCGAATGGTTGGTGTTGACTTTTGGTCTTTGTAAAACTTTATATAGACCAATAATTTTTCCCCCCTCTTATGTTAAATTTCAATGTTTAAAAATATTGTTTTACTTAAGTTTGGTGGGCGAGAGAAAAATATTTTGGCTCTTGAAAGAAAAACAAATTTTTACACGATTATGAGCCAAAAATATGTTGGGGGGAGGATTTCACGGTCATTAACTCTTAACCCCTTCTTTTTACCATCTTATTGAACTGTTCCTCCTGGTCTTCAGGTTTTGAGCTTATAGGATAGTATCAATGAGGATACTGTTGCAAAAAATTTGGGGGATGGTTTGTATATGCATCATATGTAAATATTGCATTGCATAATTTTCTTTAAAAGTTAGAAGTGAAAAATACATATGAAAGTTGGAAGGAGATTTAAGAAATACAAGAAAATTATATGTTTAAAAAAAAGATAGTAATAGGTAGTCATGAGCTGTTGTCCCAAGATTTAGTAAGATGAAAGGAATCACTAATCTAAGGATAGAAATAACTCTGAAAAATTGTCCATATTCTTGAGTCCAGATCTCTTAACGTTGATACCCTAATATACGCACTTACACACATCTTGAAAGTTGGATAGTAGAGGATACCTTGAAATGCTCTTGTCTAAAAGCTTTAGTATGAAGGGAAAAAATATATAAACAAAAATATAAATAACACATAAAAAAATAAATGGTGAAGAAAAATGAACACTGGTTTTATAATTAGTTAAGGCGGTATAAAAAAATATAGTAAGAGTGCCTTATCACCTAGTGCCTTAAACCAACTGATTTGGTAGTCACTTCTAAGCCTTAGGTATTGCATGACTAGGATATTGCTAATTACGCCTTAATGAGTGAGAACATTTGGTAATCGGTTGGTTAGTACCTCAAGAAATTAACGGTCGCATGAAGAATGTGTAAGCAATTCCATCTAAAAACATTCGCCGTCTAAAAAGTACTAAGGAAGATGGATAAGAGTATGATAGCTTGAATTGAATTCTCTAAGTATAGGAATGTATTTTTCACACACACATAGGGGTATATGATCGATATTTGGAAGAAAAGTAATGAGGAAAACTAAAGACGATATTTTATTGAAGGATGATGTGGTTTCTGACATCTTTACATGACTATTAAAATAGAGCTCATGGTAACTAAAAATCTAGTATAGTTTGAAACACTTATTTTCAAGTTCTTTCTTTTATATTTTCTTATCTTTGTATATAACTTTCATCTTCTTTCGTTTGTTATGGGATTTTGTGGGTGTAATCCGCTGAAAACCCTTAAGAGACAACACTCCTACTTGGGACACCTAGAGGTTTAAAGGCTTGTTGCACATGCTAAGTGTAATCGTGTTGCCTACGAAAGTGTGTTAGCTAGGTTTTTCATTTCTCTTTAATAACTAGTTTCCTCGGGACGATCAAAGATAAGTTTGGGGGCATTTGATTAGCCTAAAATATTGCATATTTGAATGAACATTTTCCCTACTATTGTTAAGTCTGAAAGATGTTTATTGTAAATAAAAAACATATGTGAGTTTATTTGTAAAAATATTATTATCATATATTTCTTCATTTTAATTAATATAATTAGGGAAAATATATGCATATTATTGATTGGTTGATCTTTTGCGTATGCGAGCGTTTTTAAATTTAAGATCAAAAATTAAGAATATACCGCAATCAATAACGGTGTCGCTTGGTAGATAGCCGGTTAAGTACGGGTCCGTCCACAGGGAAAACGTGTTCTTTCTTCAAGTTCTTACGAGTTAAGTCCTATTTTTGGTAGCTTTTGATTTTTATAAAAACTAAAATTGAATTTAATTTGAATTAAAGCCTTGCTAGGGTTAAGATTAGGTTAGTTTGGAAATAAAACTCTACTCACTGCTTCCTTTGCCCTAATTAAGAACATAGGTATTAGAATAATAGTTAACAAAGGGGATTAGCACGACTAGGAAGAAACTTCGTTTCTTCCTTTTGGTCCTTGTCCGTCCTTTCTTAACTCTTAGCCCTAATCTCTATGTAAATCAACCACAACCGGTCTAACTAGGGAATCACCGCTATCTCGTAGGATAGGGTGCCGTAGTGAGCGGTATGTGTTTGATTCAAATAGAGTCCTAATTAAAATATTATATGGGCAAGAAAAGAGTGAGAGATTTCTATCTCTCAAACCTACCTAATCCTAACCCTAACAAGTGAGGAATTACTCACTCATTAAGGAAATTACGATGAGATTCATTTTTATAATTTTTTTCTTTTAAAGAAACTAATTAACTTGCAGATAAATAAAGATAGATAAAAAATTGCAGAAAAACAAATTTCAATTACGAAGAATGCAAGATAAAAAAAACTTACTTTTATTAACACCTCATCGACGATTACAATGAATAAAATTTAGTCTAGAAAAATAAAAAGAGGCATGCCCCAAAAGAAGCACCCTGAAAGAGGCATACTGAGAAAGGTCTCGAGCTCTCCTATTTATAGATAGGAAAACCCTAGATTTACATTCTGATCCATACATGAAATTACAAAACAACCCCAAAGACCGAGTCAAAGCACCGACACCCCACCGACACATGCATTGTATGGCCGCGGAACCGCGACAGAATAGCCTGTTTGGCCGCGGGTCCACGGCCATTTGGTGGGCTCATGGGCCCAATTCTTTAGGGTTTCTTCATGTTGCTTTTATCTTCTGTTTTCTTCACTTGGTCTCTTAGAATCTCTTCAATTCTCTTCCAGATATTCAACAGTGGACTTTTGCCTTGAGCTCCGCGTTTGAAGTCTTGGATCTTTTGCTGCCCTTGTGCTTTGCGCATTGAAATACTCAATGATTTTCCATTTGTTCCTTGAACTGGTTAGCGGCATTATACGGATAGTGTGCGGAAACCCGTATTTCTCTGTTTGTTGGTCGTAGTCCCACATTTGTAGCGACTTTTCATGAATTTCACTGTAAAGAGCTGAGAACCTGTAACCTGCAACTATTTAGCAGACATGGATCAAAATTACCTACTTACATGCAATGTGACTAAGAATGGGCGATATAAAAATGCAAAAATCTGATATGAACAAAAACCCCTAAACTTATCTTTTGCTTGTCCCGAGCAAAACCAATTTTATTCTCGAAAAATCCTAACCTCACTTTCGCAGGGAATCGCGATTGCACTGAGCTTGTGCAACAAGACGTTAAACCTCTAGGTGTCCCTAGTAGGAGTGTTGTCTCCTGAGGGTTTTCAGCGGATACTGCCCACAAAATCCAATCAATTTGGCCTGTTGACTTTCATTCTTCAATTTGGTGTTCTAGCAAGAAATTCTATTATCTTTAACTTAGAAATTATCAACCCATATTTTTCACTCTCACTTATCATTTAAGTTAAGATTGTATATGTTCTGTAAATTTATTTAGCTTTCAGTATCTTTTGAATTTTCCTTTTAAGGTTACATCTCAACTTAGGAATTTTTATCATCTCTACTGAAGATATAAGTACTATTTTTCATTCCTATCTCTCATCAAAAAACCCAATCATATACCCCTACGTGTGTGCATGTATCGTCCCTACACTTGGAAATTCAATTCAAGCTATCATACTCTTGTCCATCGTCCAAAGTACTTTTAGTTGGTGAATTTTAGATGAAATTGCTCACACATCCTTCATGCGACCGTTAATACTTCTTGAGGTACTAACGACCGATTACAAAATGTGTTCGCGCATTAAGGCATAATTCCTCGTCTTGTAATACCTAAAACTTTAGCAGTGACTCCCGAACCAGTTGGTCTAAGGCACTAGGTGATAAAGCACCCTCGCTATATATATATTTTTTTTATTTTACGCAGCCTTAAGTAATTACAAAACCAGTGTTCATTTTTTTTATATCTCTTATTTCACACTTATACTTTAATTTTTTTCTCATACTAAGGATTTTAGACAAGAGCATTTCAAGGTATCCTCTACTATCTAAGTTTCAAGGTGCGTGTATGTGCGAGTTGTAGGGTATATATTTTCAGAATTTAGACTAAAGGTTCGGAATTATTTTTCAGACTTACACTTCAATAAAAATTTCAATACTCTTCCCTTATTTTGACTTAGCCCAAGAACTGAACTCAAAATTTGTCTATTTCTAAATAAACTATAAGGACATATATTTTCTACAGTTAAACTTTAAGAAATGTTATTTTTAGGATTTTTAATTTACTAAGTTTAGGATCTAGTTTTTCCTAGCTAGTTAACCGTCTTGTTAAACTTAAGTCAAATATGGCCAAAATTGAACTTTTCAATTTTTATAATTTTTTAAAAATTTTCAATTTTTATGGGTTTTAAAATAAGTATGCAAATGCAAAAATATACATATGAATGCGAAGGAAGAAAGCTTACCAAGCACAACCCCAAACTTAAACTTGACAGTGCCCTCACTGTTAGGCTACTCCAAAAGGGTCAAAATTGTCGGCACTCCCCCTTTTTTATTTTTATTTTTATTATTAACAGAAAAAGAAAACAAAATATATATACACAAAAAGGTTTCCCCCAAACTCAAGTGAAACAATGTTTCTACTGTTGCCATTTTAAAATCTCATAAACTTGTAAACTTAGGAGAAAAAATTTATTAACGGGGACATAAAATATGATCGTGAATATCTCCCCCAAACTTATTTTTGGCTCACAACTTTGAGTTAGAAAAAATTATTTTCGAGAGCCAAATTATCTCCCCCCCCCCAAAACTTGAGTTAAACAATATTAAGCTTTTAAAGAGGAGGTTCAAAGTTATTGGTCAATACCAAGCTTTGCAAAGGCCAAAAGTCCACACCAACCATTTGAAGAATTTATCAATGTAACATATAGGTCAGTGGAAAAACATGTTATATAGAGCCAAGAAGAAATGGGGAAGAGATAAGTGGTGGTATGGAAAGGGTTTGCGTGAACGTGAATGTGAGGAGATAAGAGGTGATGATAAATAAAAACGAGAATGTGAATGATCAGAAATAAGTGGAATATTGGCATTCTCAAATTTTATAAGAAGAAAGGGTGGTGGTTCAACTTCTATAGGCGGAGGTTAAAATCCTTGTTGTTTAGGAATGCAAGTTCGTCAGCGAAAAGTTCTTCAAAACTTTCATCGATGGTCCGATTGAACGTTTCAATGTCAATAAGTGTCGCGCCAGAATTCAACACGCTTGATTTTTTCAAAAATTACGGAGGTAGGAGACTTGTAAGGCCCATCTATCTTATTCTCAAAAGAGTCTAAATCAAGTTGTTTTTCTAGAATTATCGAACTCAAAATATCGGATTGTGATTCATTAACACTCGCTATCATTAAAAGGAGATTAGAAAAAGAACCAGAGAAAGTGGAAAAAAGAAGTGGAATACGAACTTGAGGGTGGAAATGGAGTGTATAAATTAGCACAATTTGTAATGACCGCTGTGTAAAAAGCGATTGTGCTAATCTATCAACCCACTGAGAAATGAGGTCAAATCCCTCAAGCATCGTGAGAAAACATGGGTACGTCGAACTTCGAAAACCAGACATTAAAAATGAAAGTGGTACGGTGTCTTGCACTGTCGGAGCGAGGATGGAGGGAAGTAAGTGAGGAAGGGTATCGGTTAAAGATTCAGGAGCGTGTGCACAGTCAATGAAAGGGATAGAATGAATTGGAAAATCCGACTCCTCAAGTAAAACTTCTTCATCCTCAATAATTTCCTCAATACTCTCCTCAAAATTTAGCTTATCCATGCAATTCTCATCAAAATCAAGACGCATATGAAGTTCGGAAGAAACATTTAATGACTCGGGATGATGAATTGGAGAGAAAAATTCAGTCAAATTTGCAGGTTCATCATCCAAAATATTCCCAGCGTCGATATCCTCAATCAAGTAAAAATCAATTTTCTTAGACACCTCATCAAAAACATGGATATTAATCAATTCAGGTTCTAAAGTGGAGGTGTAGAGGTCAAAGGGATTGGTGATGGTTTCACTCGAAAGAGACCCTTCACAATTAGATAAATCAAACACTACAAACTCGAACAACTCATTAATCGTTCTATCTTCAACTGGTGAATCATTTGGAACACTTGATAGATATTCAAAACCGGAGTTGTGGGATTCGATTGGGGATAGGTAGGTTTGATTTGGAAGGGTGCACAGCTCACTCTCTCCACTCAAATTATCAATCTTTCCAACCGTCTCATCATATATTGGAAAATTTGGATCTAGTTGGAAATTAGCTACCGGGTCACTAGGTTGTATAAGGGCGGCCATGAACGCATTCAAATCCCTCATCTGTTGGCATGACGCTACCATAAAGTCTTCCAACGACTGTTCCAGACTAGATATGGGTTGTGACGGGATTTCAGTAAAAGATTCAAAGCTGTTTGGATACGTGAAACTCCCAAATGGCTGTGTAGAAGCAATGTCTAGGGAAGGTGCAAAAGTCGGGTAGGACGGGTAGGACGGGTAGGAATTGAATGGTTGGACAGGAGTAGGATCAATATTTGAATAAGAAGGTGAATCGAATTGTTGATCCAAAGAATTCGCAGTGGTGAAAGGAGTGAAAGATCGGTTACGAGATTGTTCAATATGTTCAGCAATAGACATAGGTTTCGGAGTTACAACAGGACTCAAAAAAGGGATATCAACGTAAGAAGGTGGTGAAGGTTGAAATGGTTGATATAAGGTGGATTGCGGAGTCCAACTGGTTGTCCTAGACGCGTCTATTCGATCTTTCAAAGAAATTTTGGGCATGGAGGGGTCGTTCGAAATTCGACCAAATCAAGAAGCGTAGGAAGTAATGTCTGATTGAGGGTACCAACGTTCGGCAAGAGTTTTGCAAGGTGGGGTACCCATGATGTGATGAGAGAAAAGAGAAGAAAAAGAATGTGATTTTTTTTTATCTTTTTAATATTTTTTTGTTTTTAAAAAAATTGTTTGTTTTTGAAATTTTGAATTTTTTGAAAGTGTTTTTTTTAGAAAGAGTTTTTCCAAAATTTGTACGGAACTACGGCACAATTTCAAACAACCACAGTTTAAACATGCACAATCAAACCTAGAGCCAAGGTCTCCTAAGTCAACTAGACTGCTCCTAACTGTTCCAAAGCGACAAGTTGTAAGATATCTCTCAAATCGCCTCTTCATCGCCAATTGTGGCCAGGTAAGCACAAATGAAGAAAGGAGGGATCCGCTCATGAATCACCGTGAGACGGGCTTTTTAAAGTTACCTTTCTCACTTGTCTAGCCTACGCATCACAAAGTCAGGTTTAGATAAACGACTGAATGCCTACAACATTCCTTTGTCCTAATGAGCGCGACAGTCCTTAATTGGCTGGGTCTAGATATTTTTTAATTAACTTGAGGGTTGATGCATATGCTTTTTGTGATTTCTGGAGTCTTAGGAAGGGTAATGAAATCCCCACCCAATCTGGATTGGTGTTATAACCCCTTAATTTCCGTTTTAAATATGCAAAGCAATTAACACACAAAATCTAAAACACTTACCAAAAAAAATTATTTTAATTTGCGGCGCAAATAATCCTGCACAAAATTGATTTATTGGAAAGGGAGAAGAAATTTTGCGCAAAGAACCCTGTAGGAAAAATTTTCAGTGGAGTTCAGGGGGTTACAGAGAAGACAAAAATACTTACAGAGAGTTTTGAAGTGCTGACGTCAGCAAGAGGTCGCGGATCCGCGGTCAAATGCTCAATACTGCGGCGGTTCCACGGTAGATAAGTTGGTTCAATCCTCCAAAAATTTTCTGTTGTCTGTTGTGGTTGTCCTGTGTCTGTTCAGATCTTCTGTTTGTTGATTTGTTCACTGGGCTTTTTCCAGATCTGAATCTGTCCGTCTTCTTTTCCTGCGCAATTCACAAAAAACCCTTCAAAAAATAACAAGATGATATATTTTTTATGTTTTTATTTTTTCAATTTTTATAATTTTTTTAATTTCAATTAACCCGAAATGACAAAAAGAAAATAACTACCGTTTCCCTGACAACGGTGCCATTTGATTGGTTGATCTTTTGCGTATGCGGGCGTTTTTAAATTTAAGATCAAAAATTAAGAATATACCGCAATTAATAACGGTGTCGCTTGGTAGCTAGCCGGTTGAGTACGGGTCGGTCCACAGGGAAAACGTGTTCTTTCTTTAAGTTCTTACGAGTTAAGTCCTATTTTTGGTAGGTTTTGATTTTTATAAAAACTAAGATTGAATTTAATTTGAATTAAAGCCTTGCTAGGGTTAGAATAAGGTTAGTTTGGAAATAAAACTCTACTCACTGCTTCCTTTGCCCTAATTAAGAACATAGATGTTAGGATAATAGTTAACAAAGGGGATTAACACGACTAGAAAGAAACTTCATTTCTTCCTTTTGGTCCTTGTCCGTTCTTTCTTAACTCTTAGCCCTAACCTCTATGTAAATCAACCACAACCGGTCTAACTAGGGAATCACCGCTATCTCGTAGGATAGGGTGCCGTAGTGAGCGGTGTGTGTTTGATTCAAATAGAGTCCTAATTAAAATATTATATGGGCAAGAAAAGAGTGAGAGATTTCCATCTCTCAAACCTACCCAATCCTAACCCTAACAAGTGAGGAATTACTCACTCATTAGGGAAATTACGATGAGACTCATTTTTATAATTTTTTTTCTTTTAAATAAACTAATTAACTTACAGATAAATAAAGACAGATAAAAAATTGCAGAAAAATAAATTTCAATTACGAAGAATGCAAGATAAAAAAAACTTACTTTTATTGACATATTTTCAACGATTACAATGAATAAAATTTAGTCTAGAAAAATAAAAAGAAGCACGCCCCAAAAGATGCACCCTGAAAGAGGCATACTAAGAAAGGCCTTGAGCTCTCCTATCTATAAATAGGAAAAACCCTAGGTTTACATTCTGATCCATACATGAAATTACAAACAATCCCAAAGACCGAATCAAAGCACAGACACCCCACCGACACGTGCATGGCACGGCCGCGGAACCGCGGCAGAATAGCCTGTTTAGCCTCGGATCTGCGGCCATTTGGTGGGCTTATTGGCCCAATTCTTTAGGGTTTCTTCAAGTTGCTAATATCTTCTATTTTCTTCACTTCGTCTCTCAGAATCTCTTTAATTCTCTTCGAGATATTCAACAGTGGACTTTTTCCATGAGCTCCGCGTTTGAAGTTTTGGATCTTGTGCTGCCCTTGTGCTTTGCGCATTGAAATGCTCAATGATTTTCCATTTGTTCCTTGAACTCGTAGGCGGCATTATACGGATAGTGTGCGGAAACCCGTATTTCTCTGTTTGTTGGTCGTAGTCCCACATTTGTAGCGACTTTTCATGAATTTCACTGTAAAGAGCTGAGAACCTGTAACCTGCAACTATTTAGCAGATATGGATCAAAAGTACCTACTTACATGCAATGTGACTAAGAATGGGCGATATAAAAATGCAAAAATCTGATATGAACAATAATATTTAAATGAAATATTAGTAATTAAAATATGCATATCATATCAAATATTCCTAATCAATATTCTTAGGATTTAATATCATATAAATAGTTGGAATAATATCTCAAAAATACAAAATACTACTAACAATTTGATTTGAGATATTGTGCAGGTATTAGCTCAGGTCTGGAATCCAAGTAAGAGATCCAAATCAAATCGAGATATCGGAACCGAATCTGCCAAATTTTAGAAGAAAATCGAGGAATCAAGCAACGGCAGAGACTCAAAGCAATATTTTCAGAATCTATATATCAAAAGGATCTCCAAATATCGACAAAAAAGCCAGAAGAAATCTCAAAACCAAATTCCACTAGGATGCGGCTAAACTGCGGCCAAACGAGGCATAATGCGGCGGTTCCACGGCTCTTTGGTGCCCGTTGGATGTGGGATTTTGTGGATCTGATCTTAACAGCATCTACTATCATATAGAATCTAGAGTTTTTGGTTTCTGGGACTATATAAAGGACCGAGAGCTGTGCATTCAAAATCATCCAAGTGATCACATAATCATCTATTCATCTACCTCCATAAAGAGATATCTAGAGTAAACTAGGGTTCTTGTAATCTACTTTTTAAGGAGAAAAGTTGTATGCAATAGTTGATTAATAAAAATAGTTTTTGTTTCAATTCATTTTGCATTTACTTTACGCATTTACTTTACGCATTTACTTTACGCATTACTTTTCTGCATCTTCATTATATTTTCATTCACCTTCAACCTCTCTTCTAAACTAATCATGAGCGAGTAATTCCTTACTTGCTAGGGTTTGTAGGATATGGTAGAATAATGGATGAAAAATCTTTTAACTTCTTTTTTAACATTTTAAAGTTTATAAACTTTAGCAAAATAAATGTTAACCTCCTTATCGGGCGCACTACCAATTTATTGATAGTTACGACCACAATTTGAGATTGGTTAAACACTTATTTTGTTAAAGGCTTGATATGAATAGAGATCAATGGATGGACAAGGGTCGGTAGTGGGAAACCCTTATTCCCTCCAAGAACCCTAATCCACATTCATTACTATCGCTCTAGTTTTAAACTATTAAAAGATAAAAGAATCATTTTTAAATATTCATCCATTAACTACTAAGTCCTATGAACCCTGCAAAGCTCTTTATTATAAATTTTACATCCGTATTAAAATAGAACGACAACAATCACCCATCTCTTTCATCAACTCGTCTAAAATAAGAAAAGAATTCATATTTCCATGCGGACGACCCGTACTCATCGCGGTTAGCTACTTGTGATACTGTTTTGAATGCGGTTATTTACAAAACACTTTTTCGCACGATCAATCAACCCACATATTTTTGTGGAAGATTAAACCTAGGTTGCTTTTAATTAACTAAAACTAGAGTTTTAATATGATTTAGATGATGTTATAATTTTGATAGGCCATGTTTATAGTTTAAATATAACCTATGCTTGGTTATAATTAATGGAAATATATTAGAACTAGTTTAGAAAAGAAGATGAATTTTTTAACCCAGCCATAGAAATAAAGTAAATAAAAACCCTAGAACTTTCTCTCTCTTAGAAAACCAGCTTTTTATTATGCGCTTTTAAATTGTTAGATTTTAAAAACAACTCAAGTTTAACTTAGTTTAAAAGTAGTTAACACACCTCTCTGTGGGAACGTTCCTCAAGTACGACTGCAATAAACTGTATACTTGCGGGTAAAATTGAAGACTAATAAAATTCTTTGCCAAAATTTCTGTTTACTGGCCAATCCTGAATGGAATAAATTGGACCGACTTGGTGAGTTGTTCCACAATAACCCAAACGGTATCATTACCCTTCATGTTACAAGGGAGAGCAGTCACAAAATCCATGGTAATGTGCTGCTTTTTTCCACTCTGAAATAGGTAACGGTTGAAGTAGACTAGCAGTTCTGTAATACTCAGTCTTCACTTGTTGACAAACTGAGCACTTAGCTACATTCCGAGCTACCTCCCTTTTCATGTCGTGCCACCGGTAATGCTGTTTTAGATCCTTGTATATCTTCGTGGTGTCGGGGTATTTAGAATAAAGAGAGGTATGAGCCTCCTTCATCATTTCTTCTCGAACAGTGCCGGCAGGAATGCATAGTCGCTCCCATACTGCAAGGATCCATCCTTTTAAATGATGATGTCAGATGGAAGTCCATTCTCTACTTGTTCTCTGATCTTCTGCAACTTGGCATCTCCTGCTTGAGCTGCTTTAATTTTATCTACAAGTGTGGACTGGATCTGTAGGTTCTTCAAGTATGATATAATACCTGGCATTACCACTTCAATATGTAGTCCATGAAGCTCCTGCTGTAATTTCCACTGTGTGATGAGATTCATCACTATCGGCTGACGACTCAAGGCATCGGGTACCATGTTTACCTTCCCTGGATGGTACTGAAGGTTAATATCAAAGTCTCCCATGAGTTCTGGCTATTTTCTTTACCGCATATTAAGCTCCTTCTGATTAAAAACATACTTCAGACTTTTATGATCGGTGTAAATATTAACTCGCTCTCCCAACAAGTAATGCCGCCAAATCTTAAGAGCGAAGATAACAGCTGGCAATTCTAAATCATGGGTAGGATAATTACACTCGTGCGTCTTTAGTTGTCTTGACACAAAAGCTACAACTTGGCCATGCTGATGTAGTACACATCCTAATCCTTTCCCCGATGCATCGCAATGAACTTCAAAACCACCAGATCTATCCGGTATAGTGAGGACAGGTGCAGATGTTAATCGAGACATCAACTCCACAAAAACTCTTCCACATGCTTCCGACCACACAAATGCTTGATCTTTCCGAGTGAGCTTCTTCAACGGTTCTGCAATCTTTGAGAATCCTTCAATAAAGCATCGGTAATACCTGGCCAAGCCTAAGAAACTTCTGATGTCCTTGACTGACTTTAGGGTTGGCCATTCGTTAACAGCTGACACCTTAGTGGGGTCTACTGAAATACCTTTTCCTGATATGATGTGCCTGAGAAAATAGACTTTATCTATTCAGAATTCACACTTGCTGAACTTGGCATATAGCTGATGCTGTCGCAATGTCTCCAAAACCGTGCATAAGTGATCGGCGTGTTCTTCCCGGGTCTTTGAATTGAGTAAGATGTCTTTGATGAAGATGACAACGAACTTGTAAATACTCATGAAAAACCAGATTTACCAGGTTCATGAAGATAGTTGGGGCATTAGTTATACCGAATGGCATTACAAGGTATTCATAATGGCCATATCGAGTCATAAACACTGTCTTCAAAATATCGGCCTCCTTCATCTTCACTTGGTGATAACCTGAACGAAGATCCAATTTAGAGAAAACATAAGATCCACTCAGCTAATCGAAAAGTTCATCGATACGAGGTAGCGGATATTTGTTTTTGATAGTGACCTCGTTCAGTGCTCGATAATTAATGCACATCCGGTAAGTACCTTTCTTCTTCTTTACTAGAAACACCGGGGATCCCCAAGATGAAGTACTGGGTCTGATCTAACCTTTCTGTAGGATCTCATTTAACTAAATACGGATTTCTTTCGACCTATCCAGACTTAATCGATACGGAGTTTAGTTATTGGTTGCGCAACGAGTTGTAAATCAATACTAAATTCAAAAGCTCGATCGGAAGACAAACCTGATATATCTTTAGGGAAAACATCCTCAGACTTTTGAACTACTTCGGGCATATCTCCTTTAGTTTGTAGGGAGGAAATTGCTGTTGTCTTCGGCTTGGATTTGTAGCTACTTGGCTCCAAGGTCCTGTCTCCACTTTTGAAATAGAAGACTGGCTGATCTGGTATCTCAATGACTACATTCCTTTGACGGTAGTCAATGGTAGCATAGAATACTCTCTGCCAATCCATTCCCAACACAACGTCAAAGTTGGGTATGTCCAGCACTTTGAAATTTGCATAGAATTCTCGGGCGCAAACTACAACTAAACACTGATCATACCACAAAGTTGCTTTCAAAACGTCGTTACTGAACCAACGTTCTATCTTGAAATGAGAGGCTTCACTAGGATCACATGAGTTCTCATAAATCGCTGTGACATGAAGTAATGCGAAGCCCCAGTATCGTAGAGTGCAAGTGCAAGTAGGGTGGCTACTAGTATAGTACCTAAGTTGTGTGGGATAGGTATAGGTATAGGTATAGGAAAGGACAAAGGTATACAAGAATTTTGAAATGGCTGCAAATATGGAAAGAAATTTTACCGGTGATAACTTTTCTTGTTGTTTCGGCCTCTTCGACCGACATTGTAAAAGCCCGACGTCTCGGCACATTCTTCCTTTCCTGTGGCACGTTCCTCTGCACTTGTGTCACATATCTTTGCGCCTGATGGTACAGTTGTCTCTGAGGTTCCGCTGGCTGTCCACGTTGAGGTGGTGCAGAGAAAGCCAGGCGGGGTGCAGGTGCTTGAATATCTGGCCTTGGTGGTGCTTGTATGGAGGGTCTTGGTGCAGGTGCGGTGCCAACTCGGTATTGTGGGCACGCTCTAATAAAGTAAGTAGAGGATCTAAAAACCAAACGGAGACTGTTAGCTCGGAGGCAGTCCTTTGCCTGGAGTCCCGGAATCTTGCAACAATGGCAAACGTTTGTATTAGTGTTGTGAAACAATCATCCTGGCCTATTAGGTAGTGCTGCGAAAGCTAGCCTTGAAGAGGCTCCTCCAGTAATCTAACTGACTGGGCATTTCACACCGGCCGATTGTGTCCTTCCCTTTTTCTTAAAAATAGCCTCATAGCGGTGGGCTGCCTTCAAAGCGAGTTTATGGGTTGGATAATTTCACATTGCTAAAGCAGCCTGAATCTCAGGGTCTAAGCCCTGCTGGAACTGTCTAGCTCTGATATCAGCTGTAGAGATCAGGTATGCTACGAACCTGATATGACGTTGGTTTCAGAAACATTTAAGGAATTCATGGGACAACCTAACTTGAGGCGAAAGCTTTACCTGCCGAGCATTGTGAATTCGATATCATATTCATCCACTGATTTGACCCACATGGATCCTTGTTGCAGGTGGATGAACTGTTGTCTCCAGAAAGTATTTGGCATCGAAGAGGTCGCTGAAAGTTTTCCACTCAATAGGCTTCTCAAGGTGGCTCTCTTCAGCTTTCCACCAAACTCTGTCATTGTCTGTCAGCTGGATTTTTGCCAAATCTGGAACTTGAGCTGCAGCCAGATCATCCTTGATACTCTGAGCGCATTCTTCAGCTTCAAGTGGGCTCTCTTTTCCGGAGAAATTTTTTGGGTGCAATGCTCGAAACTACTTCACACCCGGTGCCTCTACTTCGAGACGGCTAGAAGGAGAGCATTCTGTTGCTGCTGGCCCTCTAGTAAGCTCTTGATTGTTTCCAGAAGCATCGTCCGTTCATTTTAGGGAGTGGAAATAGGTGGGGGTGGTAGAGTTGCAATGGTAGGTGGTGGTGTATTGCCGTTTGTTCTCCGCCGAAAGGACGCGACCAGGACGTTGGTACGTCCGGGCCTGAACTTCGAAGGCAGATGCTATTTGGTGCTATCCGTCCACCTCTCCAAAGATGCCAAGTTGATTTATGACACCATATATCGAAGGTTTAAACAGATGCGGCCGATGTAGTAAACTTCATCAGATTCCCCCTCGTTAAGTGGTTTTTGATTGTGGGGACACTCTTCCCTGCAGGCGCAAGCCCCTGCAGTTAATTACGCTACTGCATCGCGGTAGCCACTTTCTCCTTCTCCAGATGTTCACTTCGTGTCGTGGATGTTTGTTTTGTTTTTGGTTGCCCGTGGATTGTATACGAAGACTAATTTATGGATTAGTCCAAATCCGTATGTTCTTAGATTTGGGTTTGGGATTGGGTTTAAGGATACGTTAGTCTCATTTGAAACTAAGATCAACTTAAACATTTGTTAAGGATACGTTAGTCTAATTTTAGACTAAAATTAACTTAACGGGATCATTTAGATTCGACAAGAGAGCATTTGGGCTTTATAGTTTAGTTTAGGGACATTGCGGTCCATTAGTTTAAGGACATTACGGTCCAAGGTTAAGGACATCATAGTCCATGGGCTTAAAGACCCCATATTCCGAGGTTAAGGACATCATAGTCCATGGGTTTAAAGACTCCACAGTCCGAGGTTAAGGACATCATAGTCCACGGGTTTAAGGACTCCACAGTTCAAGGTTAACGACATCATAGTCCATGGGTTTAAGGACCCCACAGTCCATGAAATGTCTGGTTGTCGAGACCCGTCACCTCTCTGAAGACGTTGAAGGATTACAACGACATGTATCAGAGGAGTAAAGAGATGTACCCTTGAACCAATTTTAGTTGGAATCTATAGTCCAATTTGGGACTAAGATCAAAGATTTATGAGCACATGGGCTCAATTAATTTGAATGAGGGGTTTATGGCCAACTTGGGCTCGGCCCACTTAGTTAAAATGTTAAACTTTTAACAATGCTGAGCATTGATTTGGTTTCTGACAATATTTTTGTCTTTTACTGAATGCTGAGCATTCATCATAGCTATAGGGCTTTATTTATAGAACAATTTATGTTCTTTTTAGCGCACACGTGAGGAGCACATGGCGCGCTTGGCGCTTTGCGCCGGTCAAAGAGCGCAGAGCGCTTCTGTGATATAGCGCACACGTGAGGAGCACGTGGCGCGTTTGGCGCTGAGCGCCAGTCCATGAGCGCAAAGCGCTATTGATCAGTTTTATGATCTGAGAAATAAATTCTTGTTTATAAGAGACTTTGTCTCAAGGTTCTTAAGAACAAAGTTCTTATTTTATAGGAGATGTTTCAATCTCTTATTTTGGTGAAAGGCTTTGCCTTTATGGATCTGTGATCCTAAGAGAATTGAATTATTCTCCCCCTTTTATTATAATGAGATGTTTATGATCTCTTTTTGTAAAAGACCTTAGTCTTATAGATCTATGATCTGTGAGAAGAATTATGTTCTTCTTCTTATTTTATGATGAGATACTTTGATCTCTGTTGTGAAAGACCTTGGTCTTATAGATCTATGATATTAGAAAAATAAGTAAATTCTTCTTCTTATATGAGACGATTTCATCTTTCTGTTCTTTTTACTTTGAATAAAATATTCTTCTTCTACCGAGAGCTTGCTCTTCTTTCTGAGATTTCTCAATGTTTATAGGGGGGTTCCTCTCTATAAATATGAGAGTTGAAGTCTTGGGGCCTTTATATAGGATGAGCTGATTTGTTCAATCGGTTAAGGAGATCTTTTCTCCAATTGATTTGGGGATTTCCCCACCGTTGGATTTTTGATCCAAGGGCTTCTGATTTACAGAAGGCAATTTTCTTGTTTTTAATATGATTGGGAAATCTTTCCCCATACAGAATTTATTCTGTAATTTTGGTGATTTTTAATCACCTTTGGATCATTGATCCAACGGTGCTCTGATTTACAGAGCACAATCTTTTTATTTGGAAAGATTTTGAGGAATCTCTCCTTAACAGAATTTTATTCTGGTTAATTGATGATTTTTAATCATGTTCGTTGGATTTTTGATCTAACGGTGGAGAACATTTAGTTCTAGCGCTAGCGCACTCGTGCTTTGCACGTGGTGCGCTGCTTAGAGTGCAGCGCACTTAGTGCTAGCGCACACATGCTTTGCACGTGATGCGCTGCATATAGTGCAGCGCTCTTAGCGCTAGCGCGCACATGCTTTGCACATGCTTTGCTGCTTAGAGTGCAGCGCTTTTAGTGCTAGCGCACACGTACTTTGCACGTGGTGAGCTACTTGGGGCGCAGCGCACTGGGCGCTGCTATGAAGCGTTGCTTCATTTCAAAATTTGAAATTTGAACAGAGCTTTGCTCTGATTGGGGGAAACAAATGCCCCCCACCGTTGCGCTCACATGGCCCATACGTGAGTGCAGCGGTGGCAGCATCTCTGCCATTCGATCAACTCAGAAGTTGAAACGGCATCTCAGTGCCTATAAATAGGACCCTAGGCCCTTGAGATGATTTTTGTTCATCTTTTTCCTTGTTTTTCCTGAAAATTAATTCTCTTTTAGAGCATAGCTCTCTATTTTAAGAACTTTCTTAAGGACAGAACTCTGTCAAAATTTAGGTAAAAATTAAATCTTTTAAAGGATTATTTAATAACCTAGGGTTTCACCTATTAACAGAGCTTTGTTCTTCATAGATCTTCGATCTAAAGTAAAACCCTTTTTTAGGGTTTTATTAACAGAGCTTTGCTCTCTTGAAATCATAGATCTAAAGAGATCTTTCCTGGGGTTTCTTAACCCATTAACAGAGCTTTGCTCTTTTCAAATCATATAGATTTGTTAATCTTTCATGAAAACTCTTAGAGTTTGTTCGTAGATCTTGAAGATCTCAGAATTTTAATTCATTAAAAACTTTACTTCAATTTTTCTGATGGGTTATTCCATCATTTTTATAGAGCAAGTCTCTTTAGGAATTTTTATTCCTATCATCATTAGAGTTGACAGATGTCACTCTGTCACAGAGCGCTGCTCTCAATGGGAGATTTACTCCTTGGCCCGAGGGGTTCTTATTTAACGAGAATCTTTGGAGGATTTCCTCATTTAATGATAGTCTCATCAAATGATGAGACTGTTTTATTAATGATGAACTGTCATCTAGATTATGTGGGTCCCTTTGGTCTCTTTTCAATGCATTACAGTGCGGTACAGATCTAAAGTACCTTGTGATAGAACTTAAACTGTAGTATTGGCGGATGAAAATTTGTTCTTTTCCGCGCAGGTACTATTTCTTTCAACACTTCCTTCCCATTCGTCCGTTCGGAAGGCGGATTCCCCGAAGCGCCCGTAGACAGGGAAATCTTTGCACTGATCAAGGATCACGATCCAGAGCGGATGAATCTCCATTTGTGGAGAACATGGTACAACCAAATCATCAAAGTTCGTCGGAGTTTTTCTTGCGCGACACCTTCGGATCCTATTTCGGCGATCCCTTATGCAGATGCACCCCCGATAAACTATACTGTGGAGGAGGCGAATTGGACTTCAGAGGGTCTCCTTCGGCCTTCTATGGCCGCAATACCCGTACAGCCGCCGGTGGCTTTGGACACTCTAGGGCGGCGCATATGTCAGGGCGAGTCGTGCCTTTGGGGAATGCCATACAACATAGGACTAACTCCCCATCACCCAGCCGGATATCTACAGTGGGCCCGATACATCTTATCGGCGAAGAAGTCACAGCTGCTAAGTCTCGGATTGTACCCTGCGATCTATGCTTCTTTGTTCCAGTATTCCACACCTCCTACATGGTGGGTCAAGGCATTTCTGGAGCAATGGAACATTCCGACCCACACCTTCCTCTTATTGGATCAAGAAGTCTCCATTTCTTTGGAGGAATTTGCTGAGATCTCTGATTTACCCGTTAGGGGAGAACATTACGAGGAGCTGCTTCGTTCGGATGAATACATTTTTGCTACCAGATCAGTGGTAATGGGTCTTACCCCGGAAAACGCTATTCAACACCAATTCCCAAGTTTGATAAAGGTGTTGAATATCTATGAGAACCTTTTTCTTGAATCCGAAGGTCATGGGGTTAATTTTACGGATTTTATCGCTCATTTTCTCTGCTCGGAAGTACTGTCGAAGGAAGCCACGAAGTTCGCCAAACTTGACGATCCTTTTGGCTTAGGTTTGGGCAACCTGCCAACGGCAGAGGCGGATCAGAAGAGTTTCTTTCTCCCAGACACACCGGTCGTCCCTTTTGCAGAGCTGGCAGCTCCTGGAATCGACGAAGAAACGTTTTTTTGGGGGTTTCTCGGGTTATGGCTGAGCTGGTTTGCGCTTCCGATGCACCCTCGCCGTATGAGGCTGTCCGTTTTCTACCCAGTGCATCGAATGGTTGCTGGGATGTAAGTGGCCGTCTGGATCGCTGGGTTAGCCCATTTGTATCACGGCCTCAGGTTGACAGCGGATACTACTGAACCAGGGGTGCAGCATGCAAACTTCTCGATGCATTATTTCACCTCGTGGCTCGAGTTGCACGTGCTTGGCGTCTTCGGTATCCACAGAAGGCCTTGCTTCTATGATAAGTGTAACTTCTCTTGGATCATGCGGCTAGTCGACGCATCCATTGTAAACCCGACATCGCGGGAAGCTAGGGGCTTGCTCCTTCGTCCGCGCACGGTTGGAGATAGCATGTCCTTCATCGATAAAATTTTGACCGTCGGCCAGGAATCTACGAAAACGGTGCTGCCATTGCAGGACATTTTTAAAGACGGGGCCTCTGTCTTGAAAGCTCGGGAGAGTCTTCATCTATACTCCATCAGGCCGGACTTTCTCGTGTTTAGGCAGAATGATTCGGCATTGTTCATGAGATACAACCCGCATCATTTTGCCCAGCAGTTAAGCTATAATCAGGGTGTCCCACTTGAGGCTTTCTTGGCAGAACCGGATGCTACTGAAGAGGGTATCCGGAGCGCATTGCATCATTTTATGCGCCTAAACACAGGGTCCAACTTCTTCATCAGTGAACCGAGCTGTGTTCCGAAGGCCCTGAACGTGTATGTGGCATGGTATCAATATTCGATGGGCACCGTTATTAGGGAAGAAAAGCGATTGCTACTCGATCGCAAGGGCACCGCCCCGGATGGTAACCCCGCTATTCCCCTGAATCGACGAACCATTGTCCTTCCTCTCTTAAGGGAAGCTGCTGCTGCTGTGGTACCGAGTGATATACCTGAGTTGCCGCTACCCCATGCTCCCGTTGAAGTGGTTGCTGTGGCGTCTCCTGAGTCCGTCTTGGGTGCGGAGATCGGGACTCGCCTTCCGAAGGTTGCCCGCTAAACGCAAGCTTGTGTTACCGGCGGCCGGTACTTGCTCGCAGAAGAAGAAGAAGTCGATTCTTTCTACAGACGTTGTACTCGTCCAGGAGCCCCATGCTCTTTATAACGAAGGCTTAAGCGAATACGGGACCAATGAGGGTCTATTCATGGCGCCAGATGATACTGATCTGGAGGCTGCCATCGCAGCTTCCGAGCGACTAGCTAGCCACAAGGCAGGACTGATCACCCTCGTTGAGTCAGATAATCTTCTGTCGTATCTTTTTGTTGTTGCATTACATTTTTATTATCGTGTTTTGACTGACACTTTTTCTTCAACAGGCGTTGTCACGCCCCGCTTCCCGGTATATGGCGAAGGGGACGCGACTGGTCCGCTACGTATTTACTGTGAAGTAAATACGCTAAGCGTATCTAAGCAATATAAAGTAATCACAAGAGACAAGAGATATAAAAATAACAGCAACTTTATTTATTAACATTCTTTTGTACAATGCATGAAAAGGAAATACAACTGAAGTAAAAACGATGCCTAAACAATGGCATAACAGGAAATTAAAGGTACTGAATGGAAGTGTACAATGTCTAGAGCTCGGGGTCTTCGAGGAAGTGATCCAAGTCTTCACTGGTGGACTCGATCTCTGCTGTGTCCAGATCACCTGACTACATTCAAATAAGAAAGAAATAGAATGTCGTCAGCGAACAGGTCGCTCGGTAAGTCCCAAAGTTAAGGGAGAAATAGAAAAGACAGAATAAAAATGTATCTTTTAAAGTTGTATAATATTGTAGAATATTGTGTTAACGCTGTTGTTTTAGCTTGGTACAGAAGGATGCCAGTGTATACGAGAGGGGTCTCTATATGCTAGAGACCAGGGCAAACTGAAAGTACAAGGAACCGTTATGCCACGGTACAACAGCAACAGGATTCATGTTAGGTGTCTTAATCTTACTGTCTCGTGCCACTTTTAACACTTTCCCTACAAATCTACCCCTTAAACCCCGTAGTGTTTTGATTGTATTGTTATATGGTATTGTATAAGTTGTATAGTTGGATGACTGACTGAAACCATGATATCAGTAACAGATGTAATGGATGTAAACTGGAATCATGTAAATGGAAAGTATATCCATGGTTTGGTTAAGTCAAGTTGAATAGATTGATAATTGGATTCATGGATTTGTGTGTTCATGTTGAATTGTAATATTGTAGATTTATATGGTACTTGAATCATATTCAAGTCGGATTATGATCAGACTCAAACCCGAGTCAGACAGTAGAGATGTAAATCGAAGTCCTATATTTACTAGGGTCCTTAGGGTAATTTATAAAACTTGAGGGGGTTTTATGTAAAAATAATTTTGTATAGTTTTCAAGATGCACCCCAAGTATTTATTATTCGTCTTTAGAGTTGTAATGAATGTGGATTTTATATTGTGATATTTCTAGTGAAAATATCCTAATTTCATAAATAAAGGTATTTATTTGTAATATTGAATTATGTAGAATTTATGGTATTTTAGTGTAAAATTTGTTCTTGTGATTTTTAGAAAAAGGTGGAATATTTATATCATAACAAAATAGATATTTTAATGAAAAATATACATATATTTATACAAAATTAATTTTAATAAATATTTTATATTCTAAAAATCTCATTTTCTTAAAATGTCGTATTTTAAATCTTTCGAGACCAAATGCTCCTTGCGGAGGTCGGAATCTCGTACTACTAAACCCGAGGATGTGCGATAAACCACACCATCCCGAACGGGTTCCCCAAAATGGGTTGTAGCGGCGCTTTAGAAGACGGTTTTATTAAGTAAATGGTATTTATTTGTAAAGATGTTGATTTCCAGTATTCTATGTCAAGTTATGAGATACCTCAAATCACCTCTTCACCGCCAATTGTGGCCAGGTAAGTACAAGTGAAGAAAGAAGGGATCCGCTCATGAATCACTGTGAGACGGGCCTTTTAAATTACCTTTCTCACTTGTCTAGCCTAGACACCACAAAGTCAGGTTTAGATAAACGACTGATGTCCACAACCTTACTATGTCCTAATGAAGGCGACAGTCCCTAATTGACTGAGTCAAGATATTTTTTATTAGTTCCAAAAGTTATTTATTTATAAAGATGTATCAAAAAATGGTTTTTATTAAGTAAAGGGTATTTAAATGAAATTGTTTTATTTTCCGTATTCTAAGTTCTCAAGGTAGCGTGTTATGTTTGCATATGAGTGTGAGGAGGTAGGTCATTACCTCGTGATCTACTTTAAGGTATAGCAATTTAAATGGGGTTAAAGGCGTATTGAAACCATGTGGTATTTAAGTGAAAATACGGTAGAATGGAAATAGTTATCATTTTATGAATTTAACTTTGATCAATTTAGTTGTTTAGTGTTTAATAGTCAGCATGATAGTGTTTAAATATAATTGAAATAATGAGAAGTGAAGTTTATAAGAAAACCGAATCGGAAATCGGATTTGTGCCGATTCCGTCGGGTTTGTAAATTCGTATTTTTTTTAGAAAAGAAAAGAGAAGCTAGAAAGGGACTTACGGGTTTGGACAAACACGAGAGTGATAAGGAAGAAGAGGGTTCGCCGGTGCGTCAATTTGTCGCCGAGAGTTCCTAGCACGATCACCGGAAGTTCGCCATCGATTTCTTCGGGGCTTCGCCTTTCGCTCGTTTTCAAAGTACACAAGGTTTTCTTGAGATTTTGAGAGAGTGGGCTCAGAATTTTGGGATGAGAGGGTAGGAGGTAGGGGTGTATTTATAGGGTTAGGCTAGGGTTAGGGTAGGTGTAGGGTTTTTAATTAAAAATGTAAAAATAATAGGAAAAATGTATTAAAATGTAGTAAATAGGTGTTAATGGGCTCTCTGGAGATGGTCTGAAGAATTAAAGTATGCAGTGAGGTAGGGTAACCCAAAAGACAGATTTTCCCTGTTGATGACTCGGTCGTCCGGCCGAGTCCGGCCGGCAGCGCCGGCCCGAGTCGACCGGTCCGCCGGCCGACTCGGCCGAGTCGGGCCGAGTCAGGCGCTTGGGAGGTGGGGGGTCGCCAGGGGTAGCTACTGGAACATTTAACTTTTCATGGGTAGTGGGGTTTTTGTGAGAAAACACGTGTTGATTGTTGGTATTCCAGAAATTTTAAAACAAAATAATATTAAAAATAATGTGGGCTATGGGATTTGAACTCTGGTGGCTTGGTTCAGCAGTGCAAGGTATTACCAATGAGTTACAAGCTCCTTCTTGTAATTATGGTGTAAAATAAATACCTAAAGAGATATCAGCAACATTAAATACTCCAAGTATACTTTGAAATTAAATCAATTCTTTGTTCATTAAAAATGGAGTTGTTACAGGCGTTTCTACTGAAGAGGCTCTCGCGGCTTCCCTCAAGACTTTGAGGAGGAAGAGAGGCTTCGCGCTTCGTTGGGCCTTGGTATATTTCGGATCATTATGCCCTTATTCCCTTTTCCTTCATGGATAGTCTGACCCATTTTTCATCTAATCGCAGGGACTACTTCGACCCAAGTTATCCCAAGTGCCGTGCCGATTTTACAGGGTGGTGCGGAGATGCTTCCAAGGCCGGCTACCGAAGTGCCAGCTTTCCCAGTATCGCCAAAAGAGGCTTCACTTAAGCAACCGATGATGGACGTCATAACAGCTCCAGAGATAGCTCCTGGAGCGGACGATGACGTCTCCTTGACGGAGGTTCTAAGAAGATTAGCTCTCACGGCCCAGGCGGAAAGGAAGCGCAGGAGGCTTGCAGCAAGAGAATGTAATGCCGCCTTGGCCGTAGGTGCAGGCTCGAGCGCTCCTTCCCCTGTCCCTGCTCCTTCAGAGGGTGCTCCGACCGCCCTGTCTACCGCTCATAGACAAGCGGTACGCGCGGCTCGGGAAGCAATTGAAAAGCCGTCCCAAGGTAACGTCACACTGGGTCCTTTTGTCAGATTTGATCTTCAAGTTCTCATATATCTTACCCTGCAGGGCCAAGTCCTGGTGAGGAGGCGGCGGGTGAGATGACGGCAACCACTGAGCCTGAAACGGCTACTCTTTCCCAGGAGTCCGGGACTGCTTCAATTGCCGCTCTTTCCACCTGAGATTCCCTGCCATCGTCTAGAATCGTGAGTGTCACGACGGCTCTCGTGGAATCAGGGGAAGAAGATACGGGCGGCGAAACCATCCCCCTAAATGAGATCGAAGAAGTCATGATGCTTGGTGATGCTTCCATCACCGTTTTGGCTGATGACTTGTCTGGTAGGTCTTGGATCGCTGCATTCTTTTCATTTTGCAATCCCTTCTGATGACATCTTGTTCTTTTCGAATGTAGGTGTGGTGAGCGCTGAGGTTGTGACACCTGAAGAAGCACCACCAGCTGCCGCTCTGACGGTTGCTGCCCCTTCGTCTCCTATTATATCTTTTCGAATGTTAGAAGGTATGGGTTTGTGATTAATTTAAATTAGGGACAACATCTTCTGTGTACTGACCCTGTATCATCGTGATCTTGCAAGAGTTCTCTTTGATCACCTGTATTAGGTGCTGAACCCTCACTTTTCATTCCAATCGGAGATTAGTCTGCCCGCTGGTGCCGGTGAGTATCTTTTCTAACCGACGTCCTTTCTTTTCTTTAACGGGCAGCCATGTCGTTGCTAATTCTTCTTTGCATTACTTGTAGCCTTACGAATTGAAGGAGGGGACGAGGGTATCGTCGTGCCACCGGTACTCCCAACTCTGCCCCATGTTGTAGTCGGTATAGTAGACTCTATTGTTCATGTATTTTCTTTATTTCTTGAGCCGACATCTGATTATGATTTGTTTTGCAGCGGTGACACCGACTCCAGCTCCGTTCGAGTCTCGCATCATAATGCCGGCAGGGCCCTTTTCTAGACGTCTATCTTCAAAAGGCGTTGTGACCAGCCTGCGTATGTTGAGTGAATACATCGAGGAACTTGACGTGGAGGCCCCTACATTCGCTGCGGATTTTGCTGCCGAGATTAATCCAATGTTGGCAACGCTTGTGAACTTCCATAACGAAGGCGTCGTTGAGTCTTGGATTAACCACTGCAGGAAGATCGATGCCTGCCTGCGTGAGCTTGAGGTTAGGCGTCCTGCTCCTGAGATGTTGGCTTTGAACTCCCAGCGGGCTGCATGGGTTGAGCAGAGCGTGTCCTTCCTCCGCTATTTTGAACAAGAAGCGATCTTGAGGTAGAAGGAACGCGAGGAGGCTTTGGGCGAATCTGCCCGGCTGCGCACCCAAGTTGAAGCGAATGCCGCGCAACTGAGAGCCGTCTTTGACAATTTGCAGCGATGCATTTCGTACGGGCTGACATTGAGGCGGAAGCTCAACTCCATTGAGAGGGTTACGCAAAGTCGCGAAACTGCCCAACAGGAAATCGATGAGAAGGTTTCATCATACTTGCAGCAAAGGGCTCGAGTTGAAGCGGAGCTGGCCGCAGCGGCTGACCATGAAAAGGAATTGAAAGGAGTGCGTGAGCAACTTGCTGACTTATTGAAAACGCCTCCTTCCCAGTAGTTGTTTTGTATAGATTGAACACTTGTAATCTTTGAATAACATGTATCCATTTTTTTTATTCTTTCATATGATTCAACTTGTACTCCATTGAATTCATGAATAAAAGATACACATTTTTTTGTTCTACTGTTGCTTTCTCCTCTTTGTTGTGTCGTTGCCATGTGATTTTAGCAAGTGTGGCCTGTAGATAGTAAGTGTCGGTCCATCTTGGACTCTTTGCAGGGTAACGATGGCTTAGGAAACAGGTTCAGGTCTGCTGCCTAAGACTTTCAATTTTATGAGCCGTGAGGGTCTCATAAAGAATTTTCTCCCTACAGGTCAAGAGGATCCCGTAGGTGTATTTTCTGCTTAAGAACCGTGAGGATTCTTAAGTGTGTTTTCCCCTGATAATTGTAAGGATCTCACAAGAGAATTTTTCTTGCTTACGAGTCGAGAGAACTTGTAAGTGGTTGTTTCCTTTCTTGTCGGAGAGTGTGGCCTGTAGAAAATCTACCTTGACCTCTCTGCGAGACAATGATGGCTTGGGAGATAGGGTTAGGATCTGCCACCTAAGAATTTTCAACTTTATGAGTCGTGAGGGTCTCATAAAGAATTTTCTTCCTATGGGTCGAGAGGATCCCATAGGTGTATTTTCTCCTTAGGAATCGTGAGGATTCCTAAGTGCGTTTTCTCTTGAGAGTCGTAAGGATCTCACAAGAGAATTTTCTCCTTACAAGTCGAGAAGACTCGTAAGTGATTGATGAGTTGACCTGCTCCCGAGTCAAAGCATTTCCCACGGAGATTCGAAGGTTTACTCTGGCTATTTCCCACGGAATCAGAATTGACTTTAGCCGTGTTCTACGGGGCCAGGAGGGGTTGACTTTGGCCATACGGAGTCAGGATTGACTTTAGCCGTACGGGGTCAGGAGTTGCTCTGGACGTTTCCTACGGGGTCAGGATTGACTTTAGCCGTACGGGGCCAGGAGTTGCTTTGGACGTTTCCCACGGGGTCAGGATTGCTCTGGGCATTTCCCACGGGGTCAGGATAGACTTTAGCCATGTTCTACGGGACCAGGAGGTGCTCTGGGCATTTCCTACGGAGTCAGGATTGACTTTAGCCGTGTTCTTTAGGACCAGGAGGTGCTCTGGGCGTTTCCCACGGGGTTAGGATTGACTTTAGCCGTGTTCTATGGGACCAGGACGTGCTCTGGGCGTTTCCCACGGGGTCAGGATTGACTTTAGCCGTGTTCTATGGGACCAGGAGGTGCTCTGGGCATTTCCCACGGGGTCAGGATTGACTTTAGCCGTGTTCTAGAGGACCGGGAGGTGCTCTAGGCGTTTCCCACGGGGTCAGGATTGACATTAGCCGTGTTCTACGGGACCAGGAGGTGCTCTGGGCGTTTCCCACGGGGTCAGGATTGACTTTAGCCGTATTCTACGGGACCAGGAGGTGCTCTGGGCATTTCCCACAGGGTCAGGATTGACTTTAGCCGTGTTCTATGGGACCAGGATTTGCTCTGGGCATTTCTTATGGGGTCAGGATTGACATTAGCCGTGTTCTACGGGACCAGGATTTGCTCTCTCGGTTGTCTGTGAACCATCGAGGTTTGGAACAGGGACTTTGCCATGGCTACAAAGCTAATTGTCGCGTCTGAATCCTGCTGGAATGAGGAGGAACGCTGTTGGTGATCTCTATGCTGTCTGTGAACCGTCAAGATTTGGAACAGGGTCTTTTCCATGGCTCCAAGGTTGATTGTCGCGTCTGAATCCTGCTGGAATGAGGAGGAACGCTGTTGGTGATCTCTAGGCTGTCTGTGATGCGTCGAGATTTGGAACAGGAACTTTGCCATAGCTACAAGGTAGTCTCTAGGTTGTCTGTGAACCGTCGAGATTTGGCTCTCTTTCTGATGGAGCCTGGTGGGAAGGTATGGTTCCCATTTTGTTTGTGCCCCTGGATTGTATACAGGGATCGATGTGATCTCACTTGTAGGGCAAAAAGTTTCATTTTATATATTTTTTCTTTCCGCGATGCTCTATCATTTCAGCTTTTATATCGCGAAAGTCGCGCTTGCCCAATCATTTCGGCTATTTTTCGCGGTGCCCAATCATTTCGGCTATTTTTTTTTTACTCACTGCTTTTTATTGCGAGTTGCCCAACCATTTCGGCTATTTTGTATGCATATATTTTACTTGCTGATTTTATTGCAAGTTGCCCCATCATTTCGGCTATTTCATATGCATTTGTGGCTCGCTAACTTTTCACTGCGAGTTTAGGATTTGATACCTGTTCCCCTCCGAAAGACGGCCGACGTGAGAGACGTCTTGCCTGAGATTCGGCGTAGATGCTAATTGGTTTTATCCGTCTACCTCTCCGAAGATGCCAAGTTGATTTATGGCACCGAGTATCGGAGGTTTAGACGGATGCAACCGGTGTAGCAGACTTCTTCGGATTCCCCCTCGCTTGAGGGGGTTTTTTTTATTGTGGGGACGCTCTTCCCTGCAGGCGCAAGCTCTTGCAGTTAATTACGCTACCGTATCGCGGTAACCATTTTCTCCTTCTCCAGAATTTCACTTCGTGTCGTGTGTGTTTATTTTGTTTGTGGATGCCCGTGGATTGTATACGGAGACTAAGTGATGTCGTCGCCCATAGGACATGGATTAGTCCAAATCCGTATTTACTTAGATTTGGGTTTAGTGTTTTTAGTTTAAGGATACGTTAGCCGTATTGAGGCTAAGATCAACTTAAACGTTCGTTAAGGATACGTTAGTCTGATTTGAGACTAAGATCAACTTAACGTGGTGATCCATTTAATATATGGCCGTCGGGACTCATCACCTCTCTGACGTCGTTGAAGGATTACAACGATAGGTTTGAGAGGAGTTCAGAGATGTACCGTTGAACCAAAGTCGATTTTGAGTTTTATAGTCGTTGAAGGGCTAAGATCAACTTAAATGGGACCGTTTAGATCCGGCAAAAGAGCATTTAGGGGCCCTATTGTTCTAGTTTAGGGACGTGGTGGTCCATGTTCCAGTTTAGGGACGTGGTGGTCCATCATTAGTTTAAGGACGTTTCGGTCCATCATTAGTTTAAGGACGTTTCGGTCCAACGTTCCCATTTTGGGACGACTATTAGTTTAAGGACGTTTCGGTCCAACATTAGTTTAAGGACGTTTCGGTCCAACATTAGTTTAAGGACGTTTCGGTCCACGAGTTTAGAGACCCCGCAGTCCGTACGGGTGTGTAGTTGTCGGGACCCATCACCTATCTGACGTCGTTGAAGGATTACAACGATAAGTGCCAGAGGAGTTCGGAGATGTACCCTCGAACTGGATGTAAATTGATTTAGGGAGCAGCCGTGCTCAGTCAATTTAATTTGAGGACTTACGGCCATGATTGGGCCAGTTGAAAAATATTCAACGCTTTTATTTGTTTTTGGTCTATTAGACCTATGCTAGGGCTTTACCCATGTTTAAATAATGCATTGCATTACTTTCTATTTTTGGTTGGGCTCTGCCCATAAAGGATGCAGAGCATCAATTCGTTTTGGGCTCTGCTCATTTATAAATGATGCAGAGCATCAATTTTACTTGGGCTCTGCCCTTTTATAAATGATGCAGAGCATCAATTTTACCTGGGCTCTGCCCATTTGTTGCTTTGCAATTTATTTTGGCCTACTAGGTCTTTTTGATTTGGGCCTGGCTCTTTAGCAAAAGAAATGCATTGCATTTGTCAGGCGCTCTACACCAATCAGAGAGCGCAAGCGCTTGTGGTATTGACACGTGTCACGCAAGCGCAGTGCGCTGCGCTAATGCGCTGCGCTTGCGCTGCTGACACGTGGCGCGCTTGGCGGGTTGCGCCAGTTTCAGAGAGCAAAGCTCTATCTTAAAAGCGCACAGCGCAAGTGAGTCAGATGCTGACACGTGGCGCTCTCTGGTGGCTTGCGCCAACCCAGGAGCGCAACAGTGCAGTTTTGCAAGTGCAAGGCACTATTAATTTGATAATCTTTTAGATTGCAGAACCAATGGTTCATAAGTGCAAAGCACTATTATTATTATTTTTTATTGGAGATCATTGATCTTGTTCTTAGATAAATGATCTATTAAAGGAAATTCTTAAAGGTTTTACCTTTTCTTCTTGAAATTTCTTCAGAGTTCTCTCTGTTTGAAGTTCTTGATTTCTCACAATGTTCCTCCTCTTGAATTGAGGTCTAGGGTCCTTTATATAGTGCCCATAAATTAGTTAAATTTGTTAAAGAGATCTTTCTCTGAGTGATTTGGGGAATTATCCCAACCGTTGGATCTTTGATCCAAGGGCTTCTGTTTTACAGAAGAAAATCTTCTTGTTTTAACAAGAACAGAAATATTTCTTTAAAATCTTAATTCTGTTTGGCGCAAATTCCCCACCGCGTGACACGTGTCACGCAGCGCAGCTGCGCTTGCGCAACTGCGCTGACACGTGTCGCGCTACGCAACTGCGCTGCCACGTGGCGCGCAGCGCAGCGCAACTGAGCTGCCACGTGGCGCGCAGCGCAAAGCGCAGATTATCTGAAGCGTTGCTTCCTTTAATTTTGTTTTAAATAGAGCTTTGCTCTGATTGGGCGCGCAGCCTTGGGCGCTGCGCTGATGTATCAGCTTTTGACACGTGGCGCGTTGCGCGCAGCGCAAAGAATCTGAAGCGTTGCTTCGAATTTTTGAATTTTGAAATTCAAACAGAGCTTTGCTCTGATTAGGGGAAACAAATGCCCCCCCACCGTTGCGCACATATGGCGCGCATGTGAGTGCAGCGGTGGCAAGATCCTGACCGTTGGATCAAAGGGTGGGTTGAAGGGGTACAAGCGCCTTATAAATAGGACCCCTGGCCCTTAGAAAATCTTCACCATTTTCTAGATTTTGATTTACAGAGCTTTGCTCTTGCTTAAGAATTTCATAGCTTTGCTCTTGCTTTCAGAACTCTAGAGCTTTGCTCTCATTTCCCAAAGTTAGAAAACTTTAGGTAGTAATTAATTTAAAATTAAGTTAAATTAATTTAAATCAATTTTAACCAACAGAGCTTTGCTCTCATAGATCTTTTGATCTAAAGAAATTCCCTTTGGGGTTTCATCAACAGAGCTTTACTCTCACAAATCCATAGATCTACAGAGATCTTGTTCATGGGTTTTAACCCATGAGCAGAGCTTTGCTCATGGATCCAAAATAGATCTTTTGATCTAAAAGTGAAGAACTCCTAAGAGTCTTCAAAAATTTTGATTTCTTTAGGAGTTTAAATAGATTTTCTCATCATCATCACAGAGCTAGGCTCTTTTAAGAACCCCTGAGACCAGAGTTTGACAAGTGTCACTCTGTGACAGAGCTTTGCTCTGAAAGAGGAGATTTTCTCCTTGCCTCTAGGGATATTTTTTATTAATGGGAATATTCTCTCGGGGACCAACTGACAATCTCATCTAATGATGGGGTTGTCTTACTAACGTATTGTCATCCAGATTTTGTGGGTCCCCCTTCGGTCCCCTACCCACTGCACTGCTGTGTGGTGTAATTAATTAATTTTAATTTAATTAATCTTTAATTTAATTAATCAATTAATGAATTTTTTCAAACGCCAAGCGTTGGAATTACAACACTGACGGCAAATTTCTTTTCACTTGCAGCGATCATGTCTCTCGATACTTCATTCCCGTTCGCTCGCTCGGAGGAAGGGTTCCCTGAAGCGCCTTTGGACCGTGAAGTCTTAGCCATGATCAAGGACCACGACCCGGAATATAAGAGTCTCCACCTTTGGGGGTCGTGGTATAATCAAATTATTATGGGTCGACGCAGCTTCACATGCGCAGTACCGTCAGAACCCATCACGGCAATTCATTACGCCAGCCCACCCCCGGTGCAGTACGCCGTGGAGATGGTTGATTGGACATCGAAAGGCTTTCTTCATCCGACCATAGATGCAATCCCGGTTCAGCGTCCCATGGTTTTGGATATTCTGGGACGCCGAATCTGTCAAGGCAAGGTGCGCCCTTGGGGGCAATCATATAACATAGGTCTGATCCCCCGCCACCCAATCGGCTATTTGCCGTGGGCTCGGTATATCCTGTCGACGAAGAAGTCGCAGTTGATAAGGTTAGGGTTGTACACCGCGGTCTACGTCTCCCTCTTCCAGTATCCTACGCTTCCCACTTGGTAGTTCAAGGCTTTCTTGGAGCAGTGGAACATTCCCACTCACACTTTCCTCGCAATGGATCGGGAAGTGTCGATTTCTCTGGAGGAGTTCACAGAAGTCTCCGGTTTACCGGTTATAGGGGAGCACTATAAGGAGTTACTCCCGACAGACGAATATGTTTTCGGTGCCAAGCCGGCGGTAAGGGGCCTCACCCCGGAGAATACTGTTCAACACCAATTCCCAAGTTTGATCAAGGTGTTGAACATCTACGAGGCCCTTTTCATCGAACGTGGGAGTAGCGGAGTCAGCTTCGAGGATTTCATCGCCCGGTTCCTTCACCCAAGTGTCCTGTCGGCAGAAGCTGCCAAGTTTGCCACCCTCGAGGACCCTTTCGGTTTAGGTTTGGACAACCTACCGGCGAAGGAAATAGACCAAAAGGGTTTTTTCCTTCCTAACTCCCCGACCATGTCTTTTGCGGAAGTTGCAGCCCCTGAGATGGATGAGGAGGCCTTCTTCTTAGGATTTCTTGGGCTATGGCTGCGTTGGTTTGCACTCCCAATGCATTCTCGCCATATACGGCCCTCTGTCTTTTACCCTGCTCACCGGATGACCATCGGGGTAAAAGTGGCCGTCGGGATAGCCGGCTTGGCACATTTGTATCGTAGCCTCAGTCGAGCGGCGGATGCTAATGAGCCTGGGGTGCTGCACGTGATCTTCCCGATGCACTATTTCATATCATGGCTCAAGCTACACACGTCGGGTGTCTTTGGCATGCACAAAAGGCCATCGTTCTATGACAGGTGCATTTTCCCTCGCATCATACAGTTGATTGGCGCATCAATTGTGAGTCCATCGCCACGAAATGCCGGGGTTTACTCCTTCGCCCCCACACCGTTGGAGATGGGGTGTCTTTTATCGACAAGGTGTTGACCATTGGAAAGGCATCTACCACTGCAGTGCAGCCACTGCAAGACACTTTTAAGGATGGAGCCACAGTTTTAACAGCCCGGGAGACCCTCCACTTATATTCTATCAGACTGGGCTTCTTGGTGTTCAGGCAAAACGGTGCGGCGATTTTCATAAGGTACAACCCGCATCGTTTCGCCCAACAGCTGAGCTACAATCAAGGGGTACCGCTGGAGGCTTTCTTATCGGAACCTGCTGCGACCGAAGAAGGGATGGAGAGCGCGCTGCATCATTTCATGCGTCTAAACACGGGCTCCCATTTCTTTATCAGTGAACCAGCCTGCGCCCCACGACTCCTCAGGGTATATACAGAATGGTACAGTCATTCGACGGGAGCCGTCATAAAGGAGGAAAGGCGATTGCTGGTCGACCGTAAGGGTGCGCCTCCAGGTAGCGATCGCAACGCTCCTTTGGTGCCAAGGACCCCGGTAGTTCCCCCTTTGAAAGATGCAAGAGTCGGGCCACCGCGTGCGCAGAGTCTCCCACGCGGATTGCCGCTCCCTGATATCGCGGATGCACCACCAGCACCCTATGCTCCAGTGGAGACAGTGGTTGTAACCTCACCGGAGTCTGGCGTGGGTGCGGACATCGAGACCCGCCGCCCCAAAGTGGCTGCCAAGCGTAAGTCGATCCCGGGTGCACCCAGGGTTGGTGGGCAGAAGAAGAAAATGAAGTCGCTCTTTGCCGCTGACGTCGCGTTCGGTCAGGAACCCCACGCTCCCTATGCAGAGGACCTGAGTGAATACGGGACTAACGAGGGATTAGTCATGCCGGATGACACGGATTTGGAGGCCGCCCTCGAAGCTGCGGAGCGGTTGGCGAGGCGTGATGCATGGCTGGCTAAGCTTGCGGCATCAGGTAATCACTAGTCGCATTTTCTACTGCATCATATCTTTATTATTGCCTTTGATTAACATTTTTCCTTCTTTTCTTCCAACAGGCATCACAACTGAAGAAGCCATTGCCGCTTACCTCAAGACCTTCTAAGAGGAGGAACGCCTTAGAGCGTCTTTAGGCCTTAGTAACTTTAAATTCATCAAGTTTTCATTTTCCTTTTGTTATGGTCGATCTAACCTCTCCCTTTTTATCACAGGAACCTC
The DNA here is from genome assembly GCA_030015575.1 of Agapanthus africanus. Classification (NCBI taxonomy): domain Eukaryota; kingdom Viridiplantae; phylum Streptophyta; class Magnoliopsida; order Asparagales; family Amaryllidaceae; genus Agapanthus; species Agapanthus africanus. Next base: position 884,917,528 of record JASDDO010000024.1, on the reverse strand, counting down.
AATGCCGTTCCCGCCAAGTGACGCGGATATTCTGCCAGCTGCCGATGTTCCTGCTTCCTCAGGGCTACCGCGGGAGGTCCGTCTTGAAGAGCCGATGAGAGATGCCTTAAAGGCTCTAGAGGCATCTCTAAACGAGGACGACGACACCTTAATTAAGGAAGCGTCGAAGAGGTCTATCACGACTGTCCGGGAGGAAAGGAAGCGGTTGAGGCGCGAAGCAAAGGCACGCAGGGCTGCCTTGGCCATTGGAGCGGGCCCAAGCACCGTGCCTCGTGCCGGTACTCCATCAGAAGAGCCCCCGGTTGCCTTGTCTATGGCTCATAGACAAGCGGTGCGTGCCAATAAGGAGGCTAACGATAAGTCCACCTCAGGTAATATTTCTTTCAGAATTTTGTTGTAAGAATTATAAAGCTGCTGGTCCTTATATATTCTATCCTGTAGGGCCAAGTCCGACTGAGGGGGAGGCGGAGACCGTCGAACCCAATGAAACAGAGGAGGAGGCACTGGCCGAACCCGAGCTGACGGTGGGCAACATCGCTGGGGCTGCGGAGCCTGAGTTGGGGGTTGAGGGATCTGCAGCCGAGAAGGTCATTGATGCCGAGCCTGAAGTGACGGCAGATGAAATGATCGTTATAACTGAGCCCAGGGTAGTGGCGGACGAGGCGCTTGAGACCGGCGACCTCGTGGTGACGGCAGATGAGCCGATGGAGACCGCGGAGCCCGAAGAAGTAGCGGGTGAGATGGGCACGACACTTGGGGAAGAGTCAGCCGCTCTCTCTCAAGAGTCCGGCAATGCTCCGATCATTGCCCTCCCCGTCTATGATCTTCCGCCGTCTCCTGGCCACGCAAGCACGACGACGGCTCCCATTGAGTCGAGTGATGAGGCCACGGGCGGTGGCCTCATGTCGATGGAGGAGGGAGTCGCCTCCGTTTCAGCCGGCAGCTCATCAGGTAAATCCCAAGTTGCTGTCTTTTTTTACCTTACAATCCTTTCTGAAAAGTTCACCTTTGTTCGTAACGCAGGTGCAGCCAGCGCCGATGCTCCACTGCTCGAGGGAGCGCCTTCAACGACTGCCTTGGCGGTGGTCACCTCTCAACCCTCTCTCATACCATCGAAGATGTTGGAAGGTATGGGTTTGCAACTTATTAATCTTGTCTTTCAGACGTATAATTTGTGTACTAAAATCGTACTGCTATGTCTTTTCAGGAGTGCTCTTTGACCATCTTTATCAAGTGTTGCTCCCACACTTCTCCTTCCAACCTGAACTCGCTTCTCCCTCTGGTGGCGCTGGTGAGTATAGTTCCCGACTGACATCTTTCTTTTCCAGTGATGGAATTATTTCTAACTTTTTCTCGTCCCGGCTGCAGTGCTACAAATCGAAGGGGGGACGAAAGATCGGTCGCGCCACCGGCCTTTCCGGCCATGCCACCTGCTTCAACTGGTATAGTAGACTATCTCACCAATGATTTTTTCCATATTTCTCAAACCGTCATCTAATCGCATTTTGTCTTTTCAGCTGTCGCTCCGGTTTCGGCGCCTTTTGAGTCTCACATTACAATGCTGGCAGGCCCTTCCCAGAGACGTCCGTCCTCGAAAGGTGCCGCGAATAGTCTGCGCATGCTGAGCGACTACATCGAGGAACTCGACGTCGAGACTCCTACTTCTGCTGCAGATTTCTCTACGATAGTTAACCCGATGCTGGTGATATTTGCTAATTTCCATGACGAGGGCATCGTCGCATCATGGGTTAATCACTGCCGGGAGATTGAGGCTCGCCTTCATCAGCTGGAGTCGACACGTCCTGCCCTCGAGGTTTTGGCCGTAAGTACTCAACGGGCAGCGTGGCTCGAGCAAAGCACTTCTCATTTCCACCATTTGGAACAAGAAGCAGCTTTGAGGCTGAAGGAGTGCCAGGAGTCTTCAAGCGAAACTGCTCGCCTACGTGCCGAAGTTAAGGCGAACGCTGCTGAGGTGAAGGCTGTCTTCGAAGGTCTTCTAGAGCGTATCTCACATGGGTTGAATCTGAAGCAGAAGCTTGACGCTGCCGAGCGCAATGCCCACAGCCGCGAAGCCATTCAGCAGGCCGTTGGAGAGCAGCTTGCATCTCTCTTGCAGCAAAGGGCTCAGGTGGAAGCAGAAATGGCGGTGGTGGCAGATCAAGAAAAGGCGTGGAAGGAAGTGCGCGAACAATTGCTAAAGCTATGCAAGACGCTTCCTTCCCAATAGCTGCCTTTGTACCAATAAACTTGTAAAAATCTTCTTTTTCGAATAACATTTATCCATTCTTTATTCTTTTATACTGTTCACCTTGTGCTTCTCTGAGTTAATGAATAAAGATATACATTTTTCTCTGCAATATCTTGTATACTCTTTCGCTTTCTCTCTTTCTCTTATTATCAGCATGTTGACTTGATAAACAGAATTGGCAGATAGCTTAGTTTTTTTTTAAGAGATATCGATGGCTTAGGCCGCAGGTTCATATCTACCGCCTAAGACTTTTCAACTCTATGAGCCGTGAGGGTCTCATAGAGACTTTTCTCCTACGGATCGAGAGGATCTCATAGGTGGGTTTTCTCCTTAGGAATCGTGAGGATTCCTAAGTGTGTCATCTCTTATAAGTCGTAAGGATCCTATAAGAGAATTTTTCCCTCTTACGAGTCGAGAGGACCCGTAAACGGTTGTTTCCCTCTTTGTCGAAACTCGACTTTGGAGAGTGAGACCCGTGAATAGTATGCAAGAGACCGTTTTTAGACCGACTTGCAGGGTCCCATTGTTCAGGAAGCAAGTTTTTTTTTTAATCCCTGCTGCCTGAGTCTTCATCTTGCAAGTTGAGACGAACCGGGAATTTCCCGCTGAGACACTGGTTTCTCTGCAAGCCGACGCGAATCAGGAAGCTCTCATCAAGGACGCTAGTTTCCCTGAATTGAGGTATTTGCCAAGGATTATTTGTTTCCCTAGTGTTGAAACGAATCGAGAATTTCCTACGGAGACACTGGTTGCTCTGCGAGTCGACGCGAATCAGGATTTTCTTCGTCAAGGACACTCGTTTCCTCGAGTCGAAGTATTTTGCCAGGGATTATTTGTTTCCCTGGTGTTGAAATGAATCGAGAATTTCCCGCGGAGACACTCGTTGCTCTGCGAGTCGACGCAGATCAGGATTTTCTTCGTCAAGGACACTTGTTTCCTCGAGTCGAAGTATTTTGCCAAGGATTATTTGTTTCCCTGGTGTTGAAACAAATCGAGAATTTCCCGCGGAGACACTGGTTGCTCTACGAGTCGACGCGAATCAGGAGGCTCTCATCAAGGACGCTAGTTTCCCTGAATTGAGGTATTTGCCAAGGATTATTTGTTTCCCTGGTGTTGAAACGAATCGAGAATTTCCCACGGAAACACTGGTTGCTCTGCGAGTCGATGCGAATCAGGATTTTCTTCGTGAGGCTCTCATCAAGGACGCTAGTTTCCCTGAATTGAGGTATTTGCCAAGGATTATTTGTTTCCCTGGTGTTGAAACGAATCGAGAATTTCCCACGGAGACACTGGTTGCTCTGCGAGTCGACGCGAATCAGGAGGCTCTCATCAAGGACGCTAGTTTCCCTGAATTGAGGTATTTGCCAAGGATTATTTGTTTCCCTGGTGTTGAAACGAATCGAGAATTTCCCGCGGAGACACTGGTTTCTCTGCGAGTCGACGCGAATCAGGATTTTCTTCGTCAAGGACACTTGTTTCCTCGAGTCGAAGTATTTTGCCAGGGATTATTTGTTTCCCTGGTGTTGAAACGAATCGAGAATTTCCCACGGAGACACTGGTTGCTCTGCGAGTCGACGCGAATCAGGATTTTCTTCGTCATGGACACTTGTTTCCTCGAGTCGAAATATTTGCCAAGGATTATTTGTTTCCCTGGTGTTGAAATGAATCGAGAATTTCCCACGGAGACACTGGTTGCTCTGCGAGTCGACGCGAATCAGGATTTTCTTCGTCAAGGACACTTGTTTCCTCGAGTCGAAGTATTTGCCAGGGATTATTTGTTTCCCTGGTGTTGAAACGAATCGAGAATTTCACACGGAGACACTGGTTTCTATGCAAGTCGATGCGAATCAGGATTTTCTTCGTCAAGGACACTTGTTTCCTCGAGTCGAAGTATTTTGCCAGGGATTATTTGTTTCCATGGTATTGAAACGAATCGAGAATTTCCCATGGAGACACTGGTTGCTCTGCGAGTCGACGCGAATCAGGATTTTCTTCATCAAGGACACTTGTTTCCTCGAGTCGAAGTATTTGCCAGGGATTATTTGTTTCCCTGGTGTTGAAACGAATCGAGAATTTCCCACGGAGACACTGGTTGCTCTGCGAGTCGATGTGAATCAGGATTTTCTTCGTCAAGGACACTTGTTTCCTCGAGTCGAAGTATTTGCCCGGGATTATTTTTTTCCCTGGTGTTGAAACGAATCGAGAATTTCCCACGGAGACACTGGTTGCTCTGCGAGTCGACGCGAATCAGGATTTTCTTCGTCAAGGAAACTTGTTTCCTCGAGTCGAAGTATTTACCAGGGATTATTTGTTTCCTTGGTGTTGAAACGAATCGAGAATTTCCCACGGAGACACTGGTTGCTCTGCGAGTCGACGCGAATCAGGATTTTTTTCGTCAAGGATACTTGCTTCCTCGAGTCGAAGTATTTGCCAAGGATTATTTGTTTCCCTGGTGTTGAAACGAATCGAGAATTTCCTACGGAGACACTGGTTGCTCTGCGAGTCGACGCGAATCAGGATTTTCTTCATCAAGGACACTTGTTTCCTCGAGTCGAAGTATTTGCCAGGGATTATTTGTTTCCCTGGTGTTGAAACGAATCGAGAATTTCCCACGGAGACACTGGTTGCTCTGCGAGTCGATGCGAATCAGGATTTTCTTCGTCAAGGACACTTGTTTCCTCGAGTCGAAGTATTTTGCTGAAGACACTGGCTCCTTCGTGGTTGGGATGAACCGTCGAGATTTGGCTTCATTTTCTGGCGGAGCCTGTTGGGAAAGTAAGGTTCCTTCTTTGTTTGCGCCCTTAGATTGTATACAGGGATCGATGTGATCTCAACTGTGGGGCAAAAGTTTTATCATCATTTTTTTTTGTTTTATTTCCGCGATGCTCTATCATTTCAGCTTTTATATCGCGAAGGTCGCGATTGCCCAATCATTTCGGCTATTTTTCGCGGTGCCTAATCATTTCGGCTGTTTATTTTATTTTTACTCGCTACTTTTTATTGCGAGTTGCCCAATCATTTCGGCTATTTATTTTATTTTTACTCGCCTCTTTTTATTGCGAGTTGCCCCTATCATTTCGGCTATTTTGCATGCATACATTTTTACTTACTGCTTTTTATTGTAAGTTGCCCCATCATTTCGGCTATTTCATATGCATGTGTGGCCTACTGGCTCTTCGCCGTAAACCTGAAATTAGACACCGATTTCGGCATCAGCACCGCTACAACTGGGATATTGCCAGGAGCAAATCATCATCTGCCTCTGTCGACGTCGAACAAGGGTGGCTTAGCGAACAGGGTTAAGGTTCTGTCGACTAAGGCTTTTGACTTCATGAGCCGTAAGGGTCGCACAAAGGTATTTCTCCCTACAAGCCGTGAGGATCTTGTAGGTGTATTTTCTCCTTATGAATCGTGAGGATTCCTAAGTGTTTGTTCCTCTATAAGTCGTAAGGATCCTAAAGGAGGGTTTTCTTCTTGTAAATCGAGAGGATTTACAAGGGTTGTTCACCATGCGAACATATCCCCAGTCTCGGATAGGACTTAGTTAGGGAAATGTTTATTCGCGCCCTTAGATTGTATACAAGATCCAGTATTGGACCACTAGTAGGGCAATATCGAAGGTTGTGGGGGTTGCTTAAGCACAGGTTTAGGTCTCTGTAACTTAAGACTTTCAAATCTTATGAGCCGTGAGGGTCTCATAAGAGAGCTCTGCTTACGAGTCGTGAGGATCTCGGAAGTGTATTTTCTCCTTAGGAATCGTGTGGATCCCTAAGTGTGCTGCTCCCTTGTGAGTCGTAAGGATCTCACGCGGGTGGTTTCTCCTTACAAGGTCGAGAGGACCCTATAAGTGTCTTTTAACGAGGTTGCGCCCTTTCGGGTTTTCACAAACACCCGCCGGTAGTCCTGCTGTTTTTACTCACGGAGCCCTTTCGGTTTTTCATCCGTGTCCATTTTGCTTATGGACATACCGTTTTTTTTTATTCTTTTTATTTTCTTCTTCTTTTTCTTTTTACGAGGTCGCGCCCTTTCGGGTTTTCACGAACACTCGCCGGTAGCCCTGCTATTTTTACTCACGGAGCCCTTTCGGGTTTTCATCCGTGCCCTTTTTGCTTATGGACATACCATTTTTATTTATTATATTTTTCTTCTTTTCTTTTCTTTTTTTTATCTCGTCAGCCTACGGATGCTGCGGTATTAGTTTAAGGACGTTTTGGTCCGCTATTAGTTTAAGAACGTTTCGGTTCGTCATTAAGAAGGCTGGATACTGCTTATAAAGCTTGAGCATAGGATGATAGCGAGCGGACATAGTCATCGTCATCTATCATTGACCTAAGCATTAAGCACAGTATTTCTTTAGGTAGCGACCGTTTATTGGCCTGAAAGGCCTTTTACCGTGCATATCCATGAGTAGATAGGCCCCACCCTAGTAGACCTTATCTATTATGTACGGGCCTTCATAGTTTGGCTCGAATTTCCTCGCTTGGCGCGATTGGAGATCATAGGCCTTTTGACCACTAGCACGAGTTCGTCTTGGCGGAATGTCCTCGGCCGGGTCAATCTTTCATATGAGCGCGTCATCTTTGCTTTATAAGCTTCCAGATTTTATTGCGCTATGAGCCGTGTTTCTTCAAGGGCATCAAGCTCCTCAAGCCGAAGGTGAGCATTTTCTTCATTCGTCGGCTCATAGTGGACTGCCACTCGTAGAGAGGGTAACTCTATCTCGAGGGGGAGTACTGATTCTATACCGAATACCAACACGTATGGCGTTGTGTTCGTGGCCGTCTTGAACGTAGTTCGATACGCCCAAAGAGCCTCTTGCAGTCTCTCGTGCCAGTCTTTCTTATTTCTGGACACCGTATTTTTCATGATCTTCGTCAGGGTCTTGTTGAAGGCCTCGGCTAAACCATTAGCTCGCAGATTATAAACCGAAGAATACCTCCAGTCTATATTATGTTGTTGCGCGAAGTGGTAGATCTTGTGGCTCCTGTAGGCTGGCCCGTTATCGGAGACGATCCGTCGCGGGGTTCCAAATCGATATATGACGTGCGTCTTGAAGAAATGGAGGATATTCTTCGTCTTCACTTCCCTCAGCGGTACTGCCTCTGCCCATTTGAAGAAGTAATCGGTCGTCGCCAGGATGAAACGATGTCCTCTGGACGATGCTGGTTCGATGGGGCCGACTATGTCAGTCCCCCACATTTCGAATGGCCAGCTAGCCACTGTTGGATGTAATGGATTTGGATGTTGGTGGATAAAGTCCCCATGGATTTGGCATGAGTAGCATTGCTTCGCATATTCGAGGCAGTCCTGAATCATCGTGGGCCAATAGTAGCCCATCCGTTTTATTTTCAACTTCATCTTTAGGCCTGCTTGGTGAGAACCGCAGAGTCCGTCGTGAACTTCCTGAACGACTCTTTTCGCTTCGTCATGTCCTAGTCATCAAAACCACAGAGAATCAAACGACCTCTTGTACAAAGTATCATTAACGAAGGCGAAAGACAGGGCTCGTTTCATGAGCTGATGTCTCGTGGACGCATCTTTGGGCATTCGATGGGACTTCAAGTAGTCTATGAAGACTTCCCTCCAATCCTCAGCCTTTTCTCGTTCTTTTATTTGTAAGGTCGTCTACTCAGTCGCTCCCTTTTCTTCGGATGATTCCGGAGATATTTCTGCTGGGGCGAGCACTCGACGGCTTTGTACCACGATTCTGACGTCATCGAGGTTCTCGTCAGCCAGTTCTTTAGCAAGCTTAGCTAACGCGTCCACTTTGCTATTTTTCGCGCGTGGTATGCTTTCCAAAGTATAGGAGGGAATTTGGGTCAACGGTTATTGCACCTTTTCACTGTACTTCACCAACTCCGGTTTGCACGTTTGGTAGTCGCCGTTTACTTGACTAACGACCAGTTGAGAATCTCCGTATATAAGGAGGTTTTCAATTCCCATGTCAATGGCGATCTCGAGGCCTGCAATCAAAGCTTCGTATTCGGCTTCGTTATTCGTCCTCGGCTCTGTTAGGGAGAAAACAAAGCGCATTATCCCTCCTTGTAAAGTTACAAAGATGAGTCCTACCCCTGATTTGATTACAGGGGTATTTTGTTTGCGCTTCTTCATGGAGGATGCTCCGTCGAAATAAAGCTCCCATCGGGTATCACCACCGTCGATCGCATCAAACGCATGTTCGTCTGGAAGATCGCAATTCAGAGGAGAATCGGCGGGTATCGGATGCTCAGTGAGGAAGTCGGCGATGGCCTAGCCTTTCACTACCTTGAGAGGTTGATAGGTTATCGAGAACTCCATCAAGAGCAGAACCCATTTACCGAGTCGTCCCGTCAATATGGCTTTTGACATTAAATATTTAAAAGGATCCACCTTCGAGATGAGACGGACTTCATGCGCCAACGCATAGTGCCTGAGCTTTGTTATCGCAAAGATCAACTCCAAGCAGTGTTTTTCAATGGGGGAATAATTGCTTTCTGCCCCCAGTAGGACTCGACTTAAATAGTATAGCGCTCTTTCTTTCCCTTGGTCATTCTCTTGCGCCCATAATGCGCCTAAAGAACCTTCGAGGGCGGTCGTATAGAGAATAAGGAGCTTCCCTTTAACCGGAGCAGCCAGCACTGGCGGGTTTTGCAAGTACTGCTCGATTTCGTCCAGCGCGCCTTGGCATTTTTGATCCCACACGAATGGAGTTCCCTTCTTCATCAGGTGGCTGTAAGGACGGCACTTTCCTGAAAGGTTGGCTATAAATCGCCGTATATATGTGAGCTTCCCTTGGAGAGACCGCAACTGTTTGAGAGTTCTCGGCGGAGGCATTTCCATGATCGCCTTGATCTTAGACGGATCTATTTCGATACCTCGGTGTCGGACGATGAATCCCAGGAATTTGCCCGAAGAAACTCCGAATGCACACTTGAGAGGGTCATCTTCAAGTTGTATTGTCGAAGGCGTCGAAATACAGTCTTTAGATGCTCGAGATGTTCCTCGTATGATTTGCTCTTAACCACGAGGTCGTCGATATAGCACTCGACGATTTCATGTATAAGGTCATCGAAGATCTTCCTCATGGCCCTCTGATAGGTGGCACCGGCGTTCTTTAGACTGAAGGGCATCACCTTGTAGCAAAATATTCCCAAAGGAGTCCGGAAAGCGGTGTGCTTCTGGTCTTCGGGATGCATCTTTATCTGATTATACCCTGATGAGCCGTCCATGAAGGAGAAAACCTCATGAGTGGACGTGTTGTCTATCATCAGCTCGGTGACTGGCACTGGGAAATCATCCTTCGGGCAGGCTTTATTGAGATCCCGAAAGTCCACACATATGCGCACTGTCTCATTTTTCTTCATCACCGGGACGATATTGACGATCCATTCAGGATATTGAACCTCCTGGATAAAGCCAGAGTCGATTAGCTTCTTGACCTCAGCATTGATACTCATCTCAAGCTCAAGCCGCATTCTTCTTGGCGCCTGTTTGACCGGCTTGACGTCCGGGGAGATCGCCAATTTGTGTACAGCAATTTCTGGATCTAGTCCTGGCATTTCGGAATAGTTCCATGCGAAGCAATCTCTATGCTGTACAAGGACGTCCTTTAATGCAGCCACCCTTTCTTCAGATAGTAGCTCGCTGACAAATGTCGGTCGCGGATCGTTCGCCGTCCCCAACTCGATTTTCTTGAGGTTATCTGCAGTGGTATGTATTCCGTCCTCCAGTTCTTTCGCCACTGGTGGAAATTCTGAGATTACCTTATCATTGCTGTTTTCGAAGCACCAGGGAAGGCTATCTATGTTCTCGGGCTCTTCTTTTAATATTGTTATCATGTGACTGGTGCGAATCCGCTTCCAATCCCAATGTAGAGTTGGCTCTGCTCTTGTGGCTTTGGGTTCGTGCTTCTGTGGCGGTGTCACCTTCCAGTTGTCAGACAGTGCGAACTTGCCGAGCTGGTACTGATCTTCAACCCAATTCTTGAAGGTGAAGCAGTCTTCGAGAGGATGCCTAATTACTCGATGGTAAGAGCAATACTTTGGGTCAGAAACTTCACCTGCTCGTTCGGGGTTTTTGGACTCCGGCAGTGTAAGCATTTGATGTTTTAGAGCAAGATCAAGTATTCTCTTCGTCTTGTCCCGATGAAACAAGTATGCTCGACCCATTTTCTTCATGAGGGATAAATCAATAACGCTCGACTCCCGTTTGCGTGGCTTCTTATCCCCGCTTTGTTGCTGTTGAGCGCTTTTTCGGCCTCTCGACTTGTTTCTGCCTCTGCGTCAAGCCTTTTTTATAACAGGTTAACAGGGGGCGGCACTTTCATCTTTGACGGCTTGTTGAAGGAGGCGTTGCATTTTGGCTTTCTCGTAGACGGCCATTTTGCGGTTGTGATAGTCACGGACTTTTTGACCAGCTTCCCTTATAAGCCTGTCCATTTGTTCTTCGAACGACGGAGTGGGCACTTTTACATCAGAAACTTTTACTGGTTCAGGATTAGCGTCCTCCCGTTGAGCATCTGCTTCTTCATTGAAGTCATGCACGACGTAACAGTCGCGGAGCAGCTCTCGTTTCTTGGAGCGAACGTATCCGAGCCTGATTGTCTCCATCCTCCCACTAGGCAGCTTATGCTGAGTTCCGGGGACGTTCCAGACCCTGTCATAGAATTTGGCCTTTCTAACGGTCTATTTGAAGGGTATCCCTTGGCGCTTCAACAGCCTCTTCAAGCCTTCTGTATAATATCTGGGTAGACGGATGGGTTGAAGCCTGTCCAACGTAGGATCCGCCCCGTGCCAGATTTCTTTCTCCACTTTGTTTTCTTCAGAGCGGTAGAATAGAATTGCCTTTTCGCCTCCTCGCCTGGGAGGGATATAGAACGTCTTCAGCTCTTCTACACTGTCGGTATCGAGCGCATCCAGTTCTTTATAATGTTTAAACGGCACCATGGCGACTTGCAGACTTTGCTCTTTGTCAGCGGAAGCTCGTATTGAAGGTCGAGCAGAGAATACAGCATGGACCTCATCCTATGAATCACTACCAAAGATCAACGTAGGAGCAGATGGTCCCGGCTTGTTGTATTAGGGCGGACCCGAGTAAACTATCTCCTCTTCCTCCTCGAAATCGCTGCCGAAAACAGGGATGGTAGCGTTAGTTTTGTTCTCCGGCTTGTGACACCTTTCCGTGTCTTCGAAATTTGGCAAGAAGTATTTGGCATCTTCATATTTGCGGACTTCATTCATGGAAAACGGATTCAGTTCTCCCATCACGGTGTACTCGAGACCATCTCTAAAATATTTCATACACTGATGCTGTGTAGAAGGGATGATGCTGTACTCGTGTAGCCATGATCAGCCGAGCAGGGCGTTGTAGCATGTCTTGGCATCTATGACGTGGAATTTAATGTCTGTGACGAGCAGCCCGAAGCGTAGCGTCAGTATCATAGATCCAAGAGTTTTTGATGATTGGGAGTCGAACCCGGAGATGGTGATCTTATCTCGAGCGAGGTGCTGGACGCTCATGCAGATTTCCTTCAACACTCGCACATTAAGGAGATTAACAGATGACCCGTTATCGATTAGGATTTTGCATATCTTTATATCATGGCAGTATCCTGAGATATAGAGGGGGCGATTGTGTTCGCACGTCCCGAGGAGAAGGTCTTCATCGCCAAAAGTGACATATGTCGTGTGCACTTCCTCCAATTCGTCCTTCATCTTTTCTTCGGCCAGGAAAGCTTGGAACTGCTCCGGGTCTTGTAGTACCTTGATTAACGAATCTCTCACCTCTTTTGATAGTAAAAAGGCGTCAAGAATGCTGAGCTGTGAGGGTAACTTCCTCAGAGCGCTAGAACGTTGTAATCCACCTTATTTTTCTTCGGCGGGTCCCTAGCAGTTAGCTCTTCCATAACTTGGTCATTTAGGGCGATATCTTTAGAGACCTTTTCTTTCCCTTTATCTTTTTTGTTTGAGGGTCCGAGATTCTTTTCGGGTAGTGTCAGATTACGCAGCCGGATATTTTCACAGACCTTCTGCTCTTCTTCTTTTCCCGAGGTAGACTCTTTAAAGAGGGGGCTAAGAGCCAGCTCCTCGTCAGAATCGCTCCCGAATGTGAGCACTTGTGATCCCCCGGCGTTAACCATGCGACAATTGCCGGTAGTTCTGTTAAGCTCTTCGGTCGTATCGCTCTACTCTCGGCGAGTCTTGTGCTTTTCCCGCTTAAGATGCTGCCGGTGAGCAACATATCCTTGTTACAATCTATCGAAAGCTTTGCACTCTTCAGTGGGGTGCGTCATCTTCCGATGATACAAGCAATAGGAGGGGTGCATTTCCGCTTCACCAGTAACACTTCCCTCAGAGGATGGTAGCTTCATACCCATTGACACGGCTTTAGCGAACCTTTTCCTCATCTTGAATTTGATTTTATCCATAGTGGGTGTACTTTGCTCCAGAGGGAGTATCTCAATTCTTTTGACAAGGAGCTAGCGCTTGGCCCTTTCAAATATAACCGTCTCGCGCTCCCGATCAGCTTTGCTTTTTAATAGAGCTTCGTTGAGGAACGCGTCGATTACTTCATCCGATGGCCCCAGAATTTTTGGTTCGGGATCTGCCCCCAGCGTTTCAGTACAAGGAGTCTCCTCATCGCCCATGAACGAATGAGAAATCACATGACAGCTCGCCACGTATTCTTCAGATTCATCAGATGAACTTTCTCCCTCATCTTCCTCTTGAAAGACGTGATTGAGGAATTCTTAGAATGTAATGGGAGTCCGTGCCTTCTGGTTGTATTCCTCCAGCGCGTCAATTTGTTTTTGCAAGTCCGTGTGCTTGTCGCCAGGCTTCACGGACTTCTTTGATTTCTTTTTCTTCTTATTTGAAGATTTCGACGGCTGATTGTGAATGCTTGGGCCACCTCCATTGTTCATTTGCGTTGGATGCGGCTTCAACATTCCTTCAATGATTTGAGATTCCAACGGGTTCTTCCATCTAATCGCTGGGCATGTTTGAAGATCGTTTAGCATCCTCTTTGTCTTGGCTGATAATACAACCTCCCAAAGAGTTTCTTCAACGACAGAGCATGTTGCCCCCGGCGTATTCATCCTCTTAGAGGTGTGGGGCTGCGGGGGATTCACCTTCCAATTGTTAGATAACGCGAACATGCCCTGTTGGTACTGGTCTTCAAGCCAATTTTTGAAGACGTAGCAATTTTCGATCGGATGACACAGTACTCGATGATAAGGACAGTAGTTGGGCTCATTGACATCATTTGGTTGCGACGGACGTTTTGGATCTGGCAGATTTATGAGTCGGTTGCGCAACTCCAGCTCGAATAACCTTCTCGTTTTATCTCGGGGAAACGAGTAAGGACGTCCTAGCCTCTCCTCAAAGGCCACGTACGGGAGCATATTATTTTGACGAACGACTGGCTTCGAGTTGCTCGGCTGTTGTTGAACATTAACAACAACGATCGCTTTCCCCTTCCCCTTTTCATTTCGGGAGTCCGGCTTTGGAAGAGGAGGTCTATGGCCCATCTGATCCATTTGCGCCAGCTTATCGATTAGTGCCTGGAAGGTGGTCGGCTTGAAGAACATCATAAATTGTGAGATGGTTGCTTGCGGATCGAGGGTTCCCATAAACATACCCACTGCAGGAGCTTCTTCAATGCGTTGCTCGCATTTTGACCATAAGTTCCACCACCGTATAGCATATTGGACCCATGTTTCGTCCGGCTTCACCATGGCATTAATCAATACCGTCATCGGGGTATGCTCGCTGGCACTCGCGAACGCTGGGTAAACAGCAGTTCCATCTCAGCAAAGGTCTTGATAGAGTCGTTCGGGAGCTCGGAATACCACTCGAACGCTGTATCTGACAAGCTACCAACGAACTAGTGGAGCAGCAATTTGTCATCACCGCCGGTGTTGCCGCAGAGTGCCCTGAACTGGGCAACATGCTGGTGAGGATTGCCCGTCCCCTTGTAGACATGGAACTTGGGAATTGTGTAGCCCGGCGGGTACTTGATCTGGTCGTACCAACTCGGATACGGCCGTCCTGTTTTTACGACCTGGCCGGCTGCTTCAGTTGCATGATGAACCCGTATTTGTTGGGCTATGTACTCGTCTAAGTCAGCTTTGGAGATTGTCTCCTCCTTAGCTGTTGACAGAGCTGGCGGAGGATTCGACATTTCTCCCCTATCGTCTTCAAGGACGATCGGGTGATCTTCGGCTGGAGGATCTTGTTGGATCATCATCCCCACCATGTCTTGGAATAGGAGGGCCATACGCTTTATGTTGGCTGCTTGTTTAGCAGCTTCTCTATCCTTCTTCTCTAATATGCGGCGAAGGAATTCAGCGTCAGTTTCTTGCTCTTAGCGTTCATCCGAGGACGCTTCAGGGCTTTCTTTTGGCCCAGTGAGTGCGGGCATCGCGTTCTTCATCTCCTGGAGCTTCTGCTGCTGCTCCTGAGCTTTGGTCACTGACCGTGTAAGCGGTCTATGACCTGTGGATGCACGGCTGTCCTCCTTTCCCGACGCCATGTATGCTGTATGAACTATTATGCCCCCGGACTTAGGGCGTTTAGGTTCACCACCTTTAATATTTGCCGTCGGCGTAAGGACTTTCTCCGGCCCTCTTCTCTTATGGGCCGTTGAAGTTGAGGGAGCCGTTGGTTTGGGCACCTAAGTGGTCGTTACCTTCCGCTGCTTGATCGAGGAATTTTCTTCTTGCCGACTTTTCGACTTCTTGTGTCGGTGAGAGAAATCAGGATCAATCATGGATTCTCGGACTCGTCGCCATGTCTTGTAAATCCTGGAGGACAGCGATTGAGGAGACTGCTCCGGCTTTTCTGCTTCCACGGCGGTCTCTACCGGTGGAGGAGTTCTTTTAAGGACCGCAGTTGGCGAGTTTCTGCGTACCCTGTTCAACAACTCAAAGCTATTCCCGGTTGGAACAGCAGCGTTAACTTCCACCGTCGGAGCCGGCGGAGTTATCCCAGAAGGGGAGTTGCCCCCAGTATTCCTTATCCGGCGCCAGTGGCGTCGTCGGGCGCGACGAGTCATCGGTGTTGGTTCAGAGACAGAAACAGCTTCTTCTTGCCCCCTGTTCAGGTGTGGGGCTGTTGCTGGCGTCAGCCTATTGAAGACTGATGTCTTTTGAGCAGCAAGAGCAGGAGTGTGAGCTGGGACGGTCAATCTTGTAAAGACCGATCTCTTAGCAGGAGAAGCCTCCTTGACGACTTCAGGAGCAGGTTTGGCTACTCTTTTTGGGATAACCTTTTCTGGGACTGCAAGCTTCATTGTGGGCCCGCAGGAGTTTTGGCCCAGTCTGGAGAAGACCGAAGCACTGGTGTTGGGCGACCCATTGAGAGGGGCCGCAGTAACTGAAAGTCGATCGAAAACCGACTTCTTAGGAGCTTCTTGTACGGGCACGGGGGTGCTGAAGCTTGTTGGCGGAAGCATAGTTCCGAAAAATAACCCCGTGGTGGCTTAAGTAATCTGCTCCACGGGCATAGTGAACAAAGAGGCCACTTGGGGCCCATAGGTTATGCCCTCAGTTGAGGCCGGACGCGAGCTCCAGCTGCAGTTGGAGCACTTCGAACAGGTAGAGGCCATCGATGCTTGATTTCTGCGCCAGGCAAAAGACCAAACCTTAGTAACTTAAAATCCGAAGGCAGCCATTAACAAACCGCGATTCGTTCGCGAATACGACACACGAAGTGTGGAGAGGAAAGAGGAAAAGGTCCCACCGGGCGTACCAGAATCTGTTCCCCTCCAAAAGACGGCCGACGTGAGAGACGTCTTGCCTGAGATTCGGGGCAGATGCTAATTGGTTTTATCCGTCTACCTCTCCGAAGATGCCAAATTGATTTATGGCACCGTGTATCGGAGGTTTAGACGGATGCAGCCGGTGTAGCAGACTTCGTCAAATTCCCCCTCGCTTGAGGTTTTTTTTTATTGTGGGGATGCTCTTCCCTGCAGGCGCAAGCCCCTGCAGTTAATTACGCTACCGTATCGCGGTAACCACTTTCTCCTTCTCCAGAATTTCACTTCGTGTCGTGTGTGTTTGTTTTGTTTGTGGATGCCCGTGGATTGTATACGGAGACTAAATGATGCCGTCGCCTGTAGGACGTGGATTAGTCCAAATCCGTATTTACTTAGATTTGGGTTTAGTGTTTTTAGTTTAAGGATACGTTAGCCGTATTGAGGCTAAGATCAACTTAAACGTTCGTTAAGGATACGTTAGTCTGATTTGAGAGTAAGATCAACTTAACGTGGTGATCCATTTAATATATGGCCGTCGGGACTCATCACCTCTCTAACGTCGTTGAAGGATTACAACGATAGGTGTCAGAGGAGTTCAGAGATGTACCCTTGAACCAAAGTCGATTTGGAGTTTTATGGTCCATCTGAATGTTTAAGGACACGTTAGCCGTGTTTGGGGCTAAGATCAACTTAAATGGGACCGTTTAGATCTGGCAAAAGAGCATTTGGGGGCTCTATGGTTCCAGTTTAGGGACGTGGTGGTCCATGTTCCAGTTTAGGGACGTGGTGGTCCATCGCCAGTTTATGGACGTGGTGGTCCATCATTAGTTTAAGAACGTTTCGGTCCATCATTAGTTTAAGGACGTTTCGGTCCAACGTTCCCATTTTGGGAAGAGTATTAGTTTAAGGACGTTTCGGTCCAACATTAGTTTAAGGACGTTTCGGTCCACGAGTTTAGGGACCCCGCAGTCCGTACGGGTGTGTGGTTGTCGGGACCCGTCACCTCTCTGACGTCGTTGAAGGATTACAACGATAAGTGCCAGAGGAGTTCGGAGATATACCCTCGAACCGGATGTAAATTGATTTAGGGAGCAGCCGTGCTCGGTCAATTTAATTTGAGGACTTACGGCCATGATTGGGCTAAGTCCAGTTGAAAAATATTCAACGCTTTTATTTGTTTTTGGTCTATTAGACCAGTGCTAGGGCTTTACCCATGTTTAAATAATGCATTGCATTACTTTCTATTTATGGTTGGACTCTGCCCATAAAGGATGCAGAGCATCAATTCGTTTTGGGCTCTGCTCATTTATAAATGATGCAGAGCATCATTTTTACTTGGGCTCTGCCCTTTTATAAAAGATGCAGAGCATCAATTTTACCTGGGCTCTGCCCATTTGTTGCTTTGCAATTTATTTTGGCCTACTAGGTCTTTTTGATTTGGGCCTGGCCCTTTAGCAAAAGAAATGCATTGCATTTGTCAGGCGCTCTACGCCAACCAGAGAGCGCAAGCGCTTGTGGTATTGACACGTGTCACGCAAGCGCAGTGTGCTGCGCTAATGCGCTGCGCTTGCGCTGCTGACACGTGGCTCGCTCTGGCGGGTTGCGCCAGTTTCAGAGAGCAAAGCTCTATCCTAAAAGCGCACAGCGCAAGTGAGTCAGATGCTAACACGTGGCGCTCTCTGGTGGTTTGCGCCAACCCAGGAGCGCAACAGTGCAGTTTTGCAAGTGCAAGGCACTATTAATTTGAGAATCTTTTAGATTGCAGAACCAATGGTTCATAAGTACAAAGCGCTATTATTATTTTTTTTATTGGAGATCATTGATCTTGTTCTTAGATCAATGATCTATTAAAAGAAATTCTTAAAGGTTTTTACCTTTTCTTCTTGAAATTTCTTCAGAGTTCTCTCTGTTTGAAGTTCTTGATTTCTCACAATGTTCCTCCTCTTGAATTGAGGTCTAGGGTCCTTTATATAATGTCCATAAATTAGTTAAATTTGTTAAAGAGATCTTTCGCTGAGTGATTTGGGGAATTTTCCCCACCGTTGGATCTTTGATCCAAGGGCTTCTGTTTTACAGAAGAAAATCTTCTTGTTTTAACAAGAACAGAAAGATTTCTTTAAAATATTAATTCTGTTTGGCGCAAATACCCCAGCGTGTGACACATGTCACGCAGCGTACAGCACAGCACAGCTGCGCTTGCGCAACTGCGCAGACACGTGTCGCGCAGCGCAGCTGCGTTTGCGCAACTGCGCTGCCACGTGGCGCGCAGCGCACAGCGCTAGCGCAACTGCGCTGCCACGTGTCGCGCAGCGCAGAGCGAAGATTATCTGAAGCGTTGCTTCCTTTAATTTTGTTTTAAATAGAGCTTTGCTCTGATTGGGCGCACTGCCTTGGGAGCTGCGCTGATGTATCAGCTCTTGACACGTGGCGCGTTGCGCGCAGCGCAAAGAATCTGAAGCGTTGCTTCGAATTTTTGAATTTTGAAATTCAAACAGAGCTTTGCTCTGATTGGGGGAAACAATACCGATTTAGGCATCGGCATCGCTACAACTGGGATATTGCCAGGAGCGAATCATCATTTTCCTCTGTCGATGTCGAACAAAGGTGGCTTAGCAAACAGGGTTAGGATCATGTTGACTAAGGCTTTTTGACTTTACGGGCCGTAAAGGCCTCATAAAGGTACTTCTCCCTACGAGTCGTAAGGATCTCGTAGGTGCGTTTTCTCCTTAGGAATCGTGAGGATTCCTAAGTGTGTGTTCTCTTATAAGTCGTAAGGATCTTACAAGAGTGTTTTCTCCTTATAAGTCGAGAGGACTTACAAGGGCTATCCACTGTGTAAACATATCCCTAGACGCGGGTAGGACTTTGTTAAGGAAATGTTTATTCGCGCCCGTGGATTGTATACAAGGATCAGCATTGAACCGCTTGTAGGGCAATCTGGGGATTGTGATGGCTTAAGAACAGGTTCAGATCCCTGTAGCTTAAGGCTTTTATATCTTATGAGCCGTGAGAGTCTCATAAGAGGGTTCTCCTTACGAGTCTTGAGGATCTCGCAAGTGTAATTTATCCTTAGGAATCGTGAGGATCCCTAAGTGTGTTTCTCCTTTGTGAATCGTAAGGATCTCACGCAGGTGGTTTCTCCTTATAGGGTCGAGAGGACCTTACAAGTGTCTTTTAACGAGATTGCGCCCTTTCGGGTTTTCACAAAACTCGCCGATAGTCCTGCTGTTTTTACTCACGGAGCCCTTTCAGGTTTTCATCCGTGCCCATTTCGCTTATGGACGTACCTTTTTTTTTGTCAGCCTTGGGATGCTACGGTCCGTAATAGTTTATAGACATCTCGGTCAACAGCCAGTTTTAGAACATAGTGGTCCATCGTTAGTTTAGGGACGTTCCGGTCCGTCGTTAGTTTTAGGACATTTCGGTCCGTCACATGGATACTACTTATAGAGTTTGGGCTTAGGAAGATAGAGAGCGGACATAGGCGTCGTCATCTATCGTTGACCTAGGCCATAACTCGTCAGGCGCAGTATTTTTTCAGGAATCGACCGTTTATTGGCCTGAGAGGTCTTTCGCCATGTATGTCCATGAGTAGATAGGCTCCACCCTGGTAAACTTTGTCTATGATGTACGGGCCTTCATAGTTCGGCTTGAATTTCCCCCGCTTGGCATGATTGGGGATCATGGGTCTTTTGACCACTAGCACGAGTTCTCCTTGGCGGAATGTTCTCGGCCTAGTATATCTCTCGTATGAGCGTGTCATTTTTGCTTTATAAGCTTCCAAGTTTTGTTGCGCCATGAGCCGAGTTTCGTCAAGGGCATCGAGCTCCTCAAGCCGAAGATGAGCATTGTCTTCGTCTGTTAACTCATAACGAACCGCCACTCGTAGAAAGGGTAACTCTATCTCGAGGGGGAGTACCGCTTCTGTGCCGAATACCAATGCATACGGCGTTGTGTTTGTGTCCGTTTTGAACATAGTTCGATACGCCCAGAGAGCTTCATGTAGTCTCTCGTGCCAGTCCTTCTTATTTTTGGACACCGTCTTTTTCACGATCTTTGTCAAGGTCTTGTTGAAAGCCTCGGCTAGATCGTTAGCTCGGGAATTATAGACCGAAGAGTATCTCCAATCTATATTATGCTGTTGTGCGAAGCGGCTGATCTTATGGTTTCTGTAGGCTGGCCCGTAATTGGAGATAATCCGTCGCGGAGTGCCGAACCGGTAAATGACGTGTGTCTTGAAGAAATGAAGGATATTCTCCGTCTTCACTTCTCTTAGCGGTATTACTTCCGCCTACTTAGAGAAATAATCAGTTGTCGCCAATATGAACCGATGTCCTCTGGATGATACCGGTTCGATGGGCCCGATTATGTCAGTTCCCCACATTTCGAATGGCCAGCTAACCACCGTTGGATGTAGCAGATTTGGATGCTGGTGGATAAAGTCCCCATGAATCTGGCATGAGTGGGACTGCTTCGCGTATTCGAGGCAGTCTTGGATCATTATGGGCCAATAATAGCCCATCCTTTTGATCTTCAGCTTCATCTTCGGCCCAGCTTGGTGAGAACCGCAGAGTCCGTCGTGAGTTTCTTGGATGACTCTCTTTGCCTCTTCAGGTCTCAAGAATCTTAGCCATAGGGAGTCGAACAATCTCTTATACAGAGTATCATTGATAAAGGCGAAGGATAGAGCTCGTTTCATGAGCTGATGTCTTGAGGACGCGTCTTCAGGTGTTCGACGGGATTTGAAGTAGTCTATAAAGACTTCTCTCCAATCCTTAATCTTTTCCTGGTCTTTTATTTGTAGGGCCGTTTGCTCGGTTGCTCCCTTTTCTTCGGACGACTCCGGAGATATTTCTTCCGGTGCAAGAACCCGACGGCTTTGCACAACGATCCTCACGTCATCGAGATTCTCGTCGGCCAATTCTTTAGCGAGCTTGGCTAACGCATCCGCTTTACTATTTTCCGCACGCGGTATGCTTTCCAGAATGTAGGAAGGGATTTGAGTTAATAGTTGCTGCACCCTCTCACCGTACTTTACCAACTCTGGCTTGCACGTTTGATAGTCGCCATTTACTTGACTAACGACTAGCTGGGAATCCCCGTATATGAGGAGGTTTTCGATTCCCATATCGACAGCGATCTCAAGACCTGCTATCAAAGCTTCATACTTGGCTTCATTATTTTTCCTCGGCTCTGTTAAAGAGAAGGCAAAGTGCATTATCCCTCCTTGTGGAGTCACGAAGATGAGGCCCACCCCGGATTTGATTATGGGGGTGCTTTGTTTGCGCTTCTTCATGGAAGATGCTCCATCGTAATAGAGTTCCCAACGGGTATCATTCTCTCTTCTCTCCCCGTCGATCGTGTCAAATGCGTGCTCGTCGGGCAATTCACAGTTCAAAGGTGAATCGGAAAGTATCGGATGCTCAGCGAGGAAGTCGGCGATAGCCTGGCCTTTTACCGCCTTGAGGGAACGATAAGTTATTGAGAACTCCATCAAGAGCAGGACCCATTTAGCGAGTCGTCCCGTTAATATGGCTCTCGACATCAAATATTTGAGAGGATCCACTTTTGATATGAGGTGGACCTTATGCGTCAAAGCATAGTGTCTGAGTTTCGTTATCGCCAAGATCAACGCAAGGCAGTGTTTTTTGATCGGGGAGTAATTGTTTACTGCCCCCAGGAGAACTCGGCACAAGTAGTAGAGGGCTCTTTCCTTCCCTTGGTCATTTTCTTGTGCCCATAATGCGTCTAGAGAACCCTCGAGGGCGGTTGTATACAGAATGAGAGGCTTTCCCTTGACCGGAGCGGTAGCACTGGAGCATTCTGCAGGTATTGCTTGATTTCGTCTAGTGCGCTTTGGCATTTGCGATCCCAGACGAAAGAGGTTCCCTTCTTCATCAGGTGACTGTAGGGGCGGCATTTGCCAGAAAGATTGGCTATAAATTGCCGAATATACGCGAGCTTTCCTCAGAGAGACCGCAGTTGCTTGAGAGTCGTTAGCGGAGGCATTTCCATGATCGCCTTGATCTTCGACGGGTCTATCTCGATGCCTCGATGTCGTACGATGAACCCTAGGAATTTGCCCGAGGAAACTCCGAACGCACATTTGAGAGGGTTCATCTTCAAGTTGTATTTCCGAAAGAGTTGGAACACTATTTTCAGATGCTCCCAATGCTCCTCGTGCGATTTTCTTTTCACCACAAGGTCGTCGATATAGCATTCGACGATTTCATGTATGATGTTATCGAAAATCTTCGTCATGGCCCTCTGATAGGTGGCGCTGGCGTTCTTCAGACCGAAGGGCGTCACTTTGTAGCAGAATATGCCAAGAGGAGTCCGGAAAGCGGTATGCTTCTGGTCTTCGGGATGCATCTTTATCTGATTGTACCCTGATGATCTGTCCATGAAGGAGAAGTCTTCGTGAGTGGACGTGTTATCTATCATCAGCTCGGTAACCGGTACAGGAAAATCGTCCTTTGGGCAAGCTTTATTGAGGTCCAGAAAGTCCACGCAGATGCGCACCTTCCCATTTTTCTTCATCACTGGGACAATGTTGGCAATCCAATCAGGGTACTGAACCTCTTGGATAAAGCTGGAGTCGATTAGCTTCTTGACCTCGGCGTTGATGCTCATCTCAAGCTCGAGCCGCATCCTTCTCGGCGCTTGTTTGACTGGCTTGACGTCCATAGATTTCGCCAATTTTTGCACAGCGATCTATGGATCGAGTCACGGCATCTTCGAATAGTTCCATGCGAAGCAGTCTTTATACTACATGAGCACGTCTTTTAGCGTAGCCACCCTTTCTTCAGACAACAGCTCACTGACGAATGTCGGCCGCGGGTCACTTACCGTCCCCAAGTCAATTTTCTTGAGGTTATCTGCAGTAGTACGTGTCCCATCTTTCAGATCTTTTGGCGCCGGTGGAAACTCTGAGATCACCTCGTCATCATCATTTTCGAAGCACCAGAGGAGGTCATCCATATTCTCGGGTTCTTCTTCTGACAGCGTTATCACGTGACGGGTACGAGATCGCTTCCAAGACCGATGTTGGTCTGGTTCTACTCTCGCCGCATACGTGGCTTTCGGTTCATGCTTCTGTGGTGGGGTTACCTTCTAATTGCTGGATAGAGCGAACCTGCCTTGCTAATACTGGTCTTCACCGCAGTCTCCGAGAGGATGCCCTATCGCTTGGTGATAGGAGCAATAGTCCGGATGATAAACCTCACCTGCTTGCTCGGGGTTCTTGGACTCCGGAAGCGTCATTATCTGATGTTTTATGAAAAGATCGAATATCTTCTTTGTCTTGTCTTAGGGAAAAGAATATGCTCGACCCATCTTCTTTATAAAAGACGGATCTCTGCTACTCAATTCTCGATCGCGTGTCTTCTTGGACCCGCTTTGCCGCTGTCGAACGTCTTTTCCGGTCTTTAGCTTGTTTTTACCTCTGTGTCGGGTCTTCTGTATGACGAGCTGGCGATGAAGAGCATCATCATTCTCCGTATCCTGCTGAAGGAGGCGCTGCGTCCTAGCTTTCTTATAAATGGCCATTTCGCGGCTGTAGTCGTCCCGGACTTTTTGACCCACTTCCCTTATAAGCTTGTCCATCTGTTCTTCGAATGACGGACTTGGCATTTTCACGACAGGACCTCGTTTTGGTTCAGGGTTAGCATCTTCCCAGAGAGCATCTCCTTCTTCATCGAAGTCATGTATGACGTAGCAGCCATGGAATCGCTCCAGTTTCTTGGATCGGATATATCCAAGCCCGATCGCCTCCATTCTCCCGTTAGGTAATTTTCGCTGAGTTCCGGGTACGTTCCAGATCCTGTTGTAGAACTGAGCTTGTCGAGTAGTCTGTTTGAAGGGTACGCCTTGACGCCTCAACAGCCTTTTTAATCTTTCTGTGTAGTATCTGGGCAGACGGATGGGCTGGAGCCTGTCAAGCGTAGAATCGGCGCCATGCCAGATTTCTTTCTCCACTTTGGTTTCCGCGGATCGATAAAAGAGGATCGCCTTTTCATCTTTTCGCCTGGGAGGGACGTAGAATGTCTGCAATTCCTTCACACTATAGGTATCAAGTGCGTTAAGCTCTTTGTAATGTTCTTGCGGAACCATGGCGATTTGCAAACTCTAATCATCGTCAGCGAAGGCTTGTATCGATGGCTGAACAGAAAATACGGCATTGACCTCATCTTTCGAGTCGCTGCCGAAGACCAGAATAGGGGTGGACGGTCCCGGCTTGTTGCATTGGGGTGGCCCTGAATAAACTATTTCTTCTTCCTCCTCGGTATCACTCCTGAAGATCGGAATAGTAGTGATAGCTCTATTCTTCGATTTGTGGCATCTTTCCATGTCTTCGAAATCTGGTAAGAAGTATTTTGCATCTTCATACTTTCGGACTTCATTCACGGAGAATGGGTTCAACTCCCCTGTCACACCATCCTTGAAATACTTCATACACTGATGTTGTGTAGAAGAGACGATGTTGTACTCGTGTAACCAAGACCTGCTGAGCAAAGCATTGTAACATGTCTTAGCGTCAATGACGTGAAATTTGACGTCCATGATGAGCAGCCCAAAGCATAACGTCAGTATCACAGACCCGAGCGTCCGTGACGACTGGGAGTCAAAACCGGAAATGGTGATTTTATCACGAACGAGATAATGAATGCTCAAGCAGATTTCTTTCAACACTCTTACATTAAGGAGGCTGACGGAGGACCCATTGTCAACCAGGATTTTGCCTATCTTAATATCATTACAGTATCAGGAGACATAAAGGGGATGGTTATGCTCGCACGTCCCGAGGAGGAGATCTTCGTCGTCGAAGGTGATATCGGCTGTGTGCACTTCTTCCAGCGCGTCCTTCATCTTTTCTTCGGCGAGGAAAGCCTGGAACTGTTCAGGCTCTTGTAGTGCCTTAATTAGGGAATCTATCGCCTCTTTAGATAGCAGAAGGGTGTCGAAAATGCTTAGCTGCGAAGGTATCTTCCTCAGGTGTGCCAGAACGTTGTAATCCACCTTACTCTTCTTTGGCGGGTCCTTAGCTGTCAGCTCTTTGACGGCTTGGTCATCGAGGGCAATATCCTTAAGGATCTTTTCTTTCCCCTTATCCTTTTTATTCGATCCCTTGTTTGCAAGTCCGAGATTCTTTTCAGGTAGCGTGCGATTGCGCAGCTGAATGTTCTCGCAGCACTTCGGTTCTTCCTCTTTTCCTGAGGTGGATTCTTTGAAGAGAGGGCCGAGAGTCATTTCTTCTTCAGAATTGCTCCCGAAGGTGAGAACTTGCGATCCCTTGCTATCAACGATGTGACAGTTGCCGGCAGCTCTTCCTCGTTCGTCTGTCGCATTTTTCTGCTGTCGACGAGCTTCACGCTTCATCCTCTTGAAGTGCTTCCTGTGAGCAACATACCCTTGCCACCAATTTTTAAAGGCGCTGCATTCTTCAGTAGGGTGTGCAATCTTCTGATGATATAAGCATAAGTTAGGATGTACGTCCACTTCATCAAGATGTATACCGCCAGAAGAATTTTCTCTGAAAGAGGGCAGCTTCATTCCCATCGATATGGCTCTGGCGAACCTTTTCCTTGTCTTGAACATGCTTTTGCTAGCGGCCAAAGTGTTCCTATCTGGTTAGGGTGCTTCAATCTTTCCGTTCAGTCGCCGGCGTTTAGCTTTTTCAAATATGGCCATTTCGCGCTCCTGATCATCTTTGCTTTTCAGAAGGGCTTCGTTCAGGAATGCGTCAATCATTTCATCTGACGGTCCTAGGAGTTCTGGTTCGGGATCTGCCCCCAGTTTATCAACATCAGGAGTTTCTTCACCATCTATCGACGAGGGAGAGATCACATGGCAACTTACCACATAATCCTCAGGTTCATTCGACGAGTCTTCTCCATTGTCATCATCTCCTTCCTCAAAGACGTGGCTGAGAAATTCTTGGAGTGTTGGGGTCCGTGCCTTCTTGTTATAATCCTCCAGCGCGTCAATATGTTTTTGCAGGTCCGTGCGCTTGTCATTAGGCTTCACGGGCTTTTTGGTCTTTTTCTTCTTCTTCGAAGACTTTAACGGCTGGGTATGGCCGCTTTGACTATCACCACCAATTTTTGGAGTTAGGCACGGCTTCAGCATTCCCTTGATGACTTCGGGTTCCAGCGGACTTTTCCATTTGATCGCCGGGCATGTTTGGAGATCCTTCAGCATTCTTTCATTTTGGCTGAAAGAACGGCCTCCCATGGAGCTTCTTCTATAAAAGAGCATGATGCCCCCGGTGTGTCCGCCTTTTTGAGAGCATGTGGCTGGGGCGGGTTTACTTTCCAATTCTCGGACAGTGCGAATTTGCCCTGTTGGTATTGGTTCTCAATCCATCCTTTGAAGAAGAAGCAACCTTCGATTGGATGGCCTACCGTTTGGTGATATGGGCAATAATTGGGATTATTAGCCTCACTGGGTTGCAATGGGCATTTTGGATCCGGCAAGTTGATGAGCTTATTGCGCACCTCCAGCTCGAACAATCTCCTCGTTTTGTCCTGGGGAAACGAATAAGGGCGCTTCATTTTGTTATTAAAGAATCGCCGTCTCTCGTCTTGGCGATCAGTTAGTTTTGGACTACTGGGCTATTGTTGAGCATTGGAGTTGAAGGTTGCTTTTCCTTTCCCCATTTCATTTCGAGATTCCATCTTCGAAAGAGATGGTCTGTGACCCATCTGGTCCATTTGTTCCAGTTTGTCAATTAAGGCCTGGAAAGTGGTTGGCTTGAAGAACATCATGAATTGGGAAATGGTCGCATGAAGGTCGAGAGTACCCACGAACATGCCTACCGTAGGAGCTTCTTCGATGAGCTGCTCGCACTTCGACCATAGATTCCGCCACTGTATCGCGTACTGGACCCAAGTTTCTCCCGGCTTCACCCTGGCATTGATCAGCGCCGTGATTGGGGTACGTTCGCTAGCGCTCGCAAAACGTTGGGTGAATAGCAGCTCCATCTCTGCAAATGTTTTGACGGAGTCGTTCGGGAGTTCCGAATACCAATGCTGTCTCCGACAAGCTGCCAACAAACTGGTGGAGCAGTAGTTTATCATCACCTCCAGTGTTGCCACATAGAGCCCTAAATTGAGCAACGTGCTGGTGTGGATTTCCCGTCCCCTTATATACATGGAATTTAGGGATCGTGTATCCCGGCGGGTACTTTATTTGGTCGTACCAACCCGGATAGGGTCGTCCAGTCTTAACAATTTGCCCAGCCGCTTAATTCGCCTGATGAACTCGTATCTGCTGAGCGATGTAATCATTCAGGGCAGCATTTGAGATGGTCTCCTCTTTGGCTGCTGAACAAGCTGGAAAAGGGTTTGACTTCTCCGCTCGGTCATCTTCGAGGATAATCTGAGGATCTTCAGCTGGAGGGTCCGGCTGGATCATCATGCCCACCATATCTTGGAATAGAAGGGCCATTTGTTTTATGTTGGCCGCTTGTTCTGCGGCCTCTTTGTCCTTTCTCTTAAGCATTCTCCGAAGGAAGTCGGCATCAGTTTCCTGCTCATGACGCTGCTCTGAGGATGTCTCTGGGCTTGTTCTCGGACCTGTGAGTACGACCATTTGCGTCAACATTTCCTGGAGCTTCTGTTGTTGCTCTTGGGCCTTTGTTATGGATCTGGTGAGTGGTCGATGGCCCGTAGAGATACGGCTATCCTCTTTCCCGGATGCCATATAGACAGTATGTACCACCATGCCCCCAGACTTGGGGTGTTTAGATTCAGTGTTCTTGCGATTCGTCGCAGACACCGGGATTTTCTCCAGCCTTCTCCTCTTGTAAGCGGTCGAAGTTGAGGGGGTCATTGCAGTGGGCACCCAAGTAGCTGTCTCCTTTTGTGGCTTGACAGGGTAGTCCTCTTCTTTCCGAACCTTTATCTTTTTTCTTGGCGGGGATAGTCTTGATCTACCACGGAGTCCTGGACCTGTCGCCAAACTTTATAAATTTTAGAGGACAGCCGCTGAGGGGGCTGCTCCAGCTTCGCCTTTCTAGCGTTCTCCATTGGTGGAGGAGATCTTTTCAGCACAGCAGTTGGCGAATTCCTGCGCACCCTGTTAAGTAGTTCAAAGCTGTTCCCTGTTGGAACAGCAGCATCAACTTCCACCATTGGAGTTGGCAGAGTCAGTCCAGAAGGGGAATTGCCCCCAGCTTTCCTCACTCGGTGCCAGTGGCGACGTCGAGCATGTCGTGCTGCCGGGATCACCTCCGTTATTGGATCAGCTGTTCCATGCCCCATATTCTGATGAGAGTCTATTGTTGGCGCCAGCCTGTCAAAGACAGATGCTCGCTGAGAGGGAATGGTCAACCTGTCAAAAACCGACCTTCGA
This sequence comes from Agapanthus africanus, assembly GCA_030015575.1. Classification (NCBI taxonomy): domain Eukaryota; kingdom Viridiplantae; phylum Streptophyta; class Magnoliopsida; order Asparagales; family Amaryllidaceae; genus Agapanthus; species Agapanthus africanus. Next base: position 884,889,192 of record JASDDO010000024.1, on the reverse strand, counting down.
GTAGGGAAAGCTGCTTGGACGACCTCCACTGTAGCAGGAGTTGGAGTGTCCTTCTCTGGTATTGCGAGCCTCTTTGCGGGCCCACTTGAACTTTTACCTAGCATGTCGAAGACTGAGGCATTGGAGTTGGACGACCCGCTGAGAGGGGCCGTGGTGGTTGCAAGCCGATCAAAGACCGACTTCTTCGCAGCTTTCTGTGACGGCATCTGAACGCTGAAGCTCGTTGGTGGGATCATGGTCCCGAAGAATAGCCCAGTGGTGGCTTGGGTCACTTGTTCCACCGGCATTATGAAAAGGGAGGCCGCTTCGGGCCCGTAGGTGACTCCTCCAGATAAGGCGGAACGGGAGTTGTTGTTGCAGCTGGAGCAGTTAGAGGCCATTGATGTTCTTTTTCTGCACTGGAGCAAAACCAAATCTTAGTACCTCGAACCTAAGGGCAACCATATTAAACCGTGATTCGTTCGCGAACACGACGTACGAAGTGTGGATTGGAAAGAGGAAAAGGTCCCACCGGGCGTGCCAGAATCTGTTCTCCGCCGAAAGGACGCGACCGGGACGTTGGGACGTCCGGGCCTGAACTTCGAAGGCAGATGCTATTTGGTGCTATCCGTCCACCTCTCCAAAAATGCCAAGTTGATTTATGACACCATATATCGAAGGTTTAAATGGATGCAGCCGATGTAGCAGACTTCGTCAGATTCCCCCTCGTTGAGGGGGTTTTGATTATGGGGACACTCTTCCCTGCAGGAGCAAGCCCCTGCAGTTAATTACACTACCGCATCGCGGTAGCCACTTTCTCCTTCTCCAGATGGTCACTTCGTGTCGTGGGTGTTTATTTTGTTTTTGGTTACCCGTGGATTGTATATGGAGACTAATTTATGTTGTCACCCGTAGGGCGTGGATTAGTCCAAATCCGTATCTTCTTAGATTTGAGTTTGGGGTTGGGTTTAAGGATACGTTAGTCTCATTTGAAATTAAGATAAACTTAAACCTCTGTTAAGGATACGTTAGTCTAATTTTAGACTAAGATCAACTTAACGGGATCATTTAGATCCGACAAGAGAGCATTTGGGCTCTATTGTTTAGTTTAGGGACATTACGGTCCATTAGTTTAAGGACATTACGGTCCAAGGTTAAGGACATCATAGTCCATGGGCTTAAGGACCCAACAGTCCGAGGTTAAGGACATCATAATCCATGGGTTTAAAGACCCCACAGTCCGAGGTTAAGGACATCATAGTACATGGGTTTAAGGACCCCACAGTCCGAGGTTAAGGACATCATAGTCCATGGGTTTAAGGACCCCACAGTCCAAGGTTAAGGACGTCATAGTCCATGGGTTTAAGGACCCCACAGTCCATGAAATGTCTGGTTGTCGGGACCCGTCACCTCTTTGAAGACGTTGAAGGATTACAACGACATGTATCAGAGGAGTAAAGAGATGTACCCTTGAACCAATTTTGGTTGGGATCTATAGTCCAATTTGGGACTAAGATAAAAGATTTATGAGCACATGGGCTCAATTAATCTGAATGGGGGGTTTATGACCAACTTGGGCTCGGCCCACTAAGTTAAAATGTTAAACTTTTGACAATGCTGAGCATTGATTTGGTTTCTGACAATATTTTTGTCTTTTATTGAATACTGAGCATTCATCATAGCTCTAGGGCTTTATTTATAGAACAATTTACGTTCTTTTTAGCGCACATGTGAGGAGCACGTGGTGCGCTTGGCGCTTTGCGCCAGTTGATCAGTCGAAAATATTGCATTTTTAACACATCAATTTCCCTACTATTTGCAATCATCTAAAGGTGTTTGGTATAAATACAGAACATATTAGCAATTTTTCTGCAAAATACCAAATAACATGTGTTATACATTATAACCGGCATTTTGGGGAAATTGAGTGTTTATTACTACACGCATGATCTTTTGTGTATCAACACTTATCTCGAGATTGTGTACAGGAAATTCTTCAGGTAAAAGAGCCGGAACTGCTAAAAGTGCTGATAAAATACGTCAAGTCAAAGACTTGAAATCTGGCAGTAAACAAGAAAGTATAAAAATATTCCAGAAATCAGGAAAGTTCCATAAAGCCAACAGAAAAATTACCTGGAAATTGCATGCAGTAATTCACCAACATGGCCGTGGATCCGCGGCCGAGTCGGCCGAGTTGCCACGGTTCCGCGGCCTTGTTAACTCATCAACGCATCAAATTTCTCCATGTGGCTTCTTGTAACGGCCTAAGCTTCTAGAAGACTCTCAAAGAGTACGTGACTTCTTCCAGAAGGCTCTGCATAACAAACTCATTCTAGAATATTCCCTCTAACAAACTCATTCTAGAAGGCTCTCTCTAACAACCTAGCTTTGGAGGGAAGATTCAAATGAGATGGTTATAAAAAGAGATCTAGATCTAGGGTTGAGGTTGTTGATTGATTAGACAATTAGAGGTGAGTTAGTTACATTTTTGGAGCCAAAATTCAAATTCAAGTTGAGTGACACAACTTGATACTAAAACCCTAGCCCAAATTCAAATTCAAAGCCAAATCAAGATCATTTTGAGAAGTAAATCAAGCAAGCAACCATAGATCCTTTATCCGCGAGGCCAATCTTCATCCGAGCAAGAGATCCACGACGATCCGCAACTCATGGAGATCGAGCGGAGTGAACTTCGACGGATCTAGTTACCTCTTCAAAGGAGCGATCGAGAGCAACTCTTGTAACCTCAAATTGAGGGAATATGTAATTAGTCGCCGATTTAATAAAGGTGATAATTGCAATTCTTGCTTTCTTTACATTCTTGCGTTATGAAACTTCTTGATTCTTGATTCATTAATTTTCATGATGTGTGAGTGAAATATCTGCTTGTGGAGGATTCGAGAGAATTGATAGATCTAATGATGATCAAATCTTAATACTAATTTTAAGTCTTATGAGATTTGTGAACTCTAGGAAAAAGAATCATCAATGACCTAATTTGGATCGAGATCACATTCTTGCGAATTTCGTTGCAAATTAGGGATCAAATGATTGATGATTTTCTTTGCTAGAGGCTAGATCCGAATGATCATGATTGAAAAGACAAGGGATAGAAGGAGAAACCCGAGTTTCTTCAATAGATCCCTAATTTTCATTCATCATCATCAATCTAGCTACAAATTATCAATAAATAAGATTAGGAATTATTAAATTCATCATTAACTATTGACTCAATCGTATCCTACAAGCTATTCTTCATTATCTTGATAAATTAAAGTGATTGGGACATTTCTTGATTCTTGATTCTAGATCTCTATTTTCTTGATGTTTCTTAAAATCAAATCATACAAATCTTGAATCAACTTTCCTACATTTTCTTTTATATTTTCATTTCGACTCATCTAAAACAAGATCGATCAAAACACACATCTCAGTGGACGATCCGTATTCATTAATGCGCTACATTGACACCGTTAATTGATTGCGGTATAAATTTCTTTGGTTGTGATTAAAACTTTTCCATACACACGAAGAACGATTCAATCAAATGGCGCCGTTGCCGGGGATGTGTGCTATTTTGTTCATTTTTGTTATTTGAGTTGAAAATTTATTATTCCATCAAATTTTCATCCAAGAATCGCTTCAAGTGCTTAACGTTTAGTGTTTGAATTTTTTTCTGCAAAGGAATCTGGAATCATTTCAGCAGTGAGATCAAAATTCAGAGAAGTTCTACAGATTCCATAGGAGTACAAGAAGCTACAGGAAAAAGTTGAAACCCTAATCCCTCCTTTACACCGCGGATCCGCGGCCAATGAGGTGTTTTTGCGGCGGTTCTACCGCCGTTTAGGTGTTTCACTGTTCCAAACTTCTGTGGTATATTCTCTGTTCTCTCTTCTCCTCTCTGATTTTGTCCAATAATCAATTTCTTGCAGGATTCTTTGCAAAAATTCAGCGCCGCTAAAAAATAAATTTATTGCGATTCTTGAAATTGGTTGTTTTGTGCATATTTTAATACGAAAATTAAGGGGTAAAGACCAAATTCATATTAGGTAGGGATTTCATTACCCTTCCTAAGCCCCGAAAATCACAAAACTAGCATCCGCATCACCCTTCATTAACTAAAAAATATCTAGACAGGACTCTAAGGACCGTCACGCTCATTTAGGACAGAAGGAGGTCGTGGGTAATATATTGCTTATCCACGTTTCTTTTGTGGTGTCTAAGGCAAGTGTGTCTAAGGCAAGTGGTTACTTAATTAGGCCCACTACTTACGTGGTGGAGAACCTCCCACTTACCTGGCACTTACCTGGCTACAGATGGGGCAAAGAGGTAGTAGAGGATTTATCCTGCGATTTGTCTTCTGGAAGTCTAGGAGCGGTCTAGAGACTTGACCTAGGTGACCATTAGATATAGGGTTGCTTGTGCATGTTTGTGTGAATTTTCATAAATCCGCCCTTTTTCAAAACAAACCAATTATTTTCTCCCCTTTTTATCCTTTTCCCCCTCTTCTCTTCTTATAATGGGTGACCCAAATAGAAGAACTCTTGCCGAGTTTTGCTGTCCGCAACCAGATATTTCTTGTTTTCGTTATCGCTTCGGTATACCGTCCGACTCTCCCATGTCCTTAAGAGATCGGATAGAACAAGTGGGTAGAAACAGTTGGCCACCTCAGCCCAGGTCTTATCAACCATATCCTAATTCCACATCTGTTTTAGTTGATACTCCGAGTGAGGATGCCCCTAGACGCATGTCCATTGCTGAGCATATAGCTAGGGCTAGAGGCCAAAGTTTCAATCCGGATCAATATCAACCGTATCCTAATTCTACATCCGTTTCAGTTGATACTCCGAGTGAGGATGCCCCTAGACGCATGTCCATTGCTAAGCATATAGCTAAGGCTAAACGCTAAAATTTCAATCCGGACCAATATCAACCATCACCTCCACTTTCTAAAGAAGAATTTCATAATCGGTTTGTGGCATGTATGATGTCCAATAGCCAACCGACCAACCAATATCAATATTCTTCTTATCACAATGTTGACCCTACTCTTGCCCAATTTTCACAACCCTTCTGTTCCTATCAATCAAATCCGACTTTTCCACCTTCTCTAAATAGTCCTTCTGATCAGTCATTTAGGAGTTTTAATTGTCCACAATAATTTCAATCTTATACGGAAACCCCTTATCGACCCAAGTCTAGTCTTGAGCAGACATTAGAAAAATATCTGAACCAATTTAGGAAGGAAATGACAGAGTGGGGGCAAGCAAATAATTCCGAACCAGCTAAAAAATTTTCAATGTCTAATATGGGCATAGGGAAAAATGAGAATTTGGGTAGTAAGAGAGAACTGTACACCTTTCCTAATCAAACATTCCCTTTCCAAACTGAAATCCACAACTCCAGTTTCACAGATTCATCGAGTACACCAAAAGATTCACCAATTGATGATAGAATGTATGACAAGTTGTGTAATAATGCAGTGTTTGATTTACCCAACTGTGAAGGGTCCATTTCGAGTGAAACAATGTCAAATCCTTGTGATCTCTACACCTCCACTCTTGAACCAAAATTGATTGAAAACCATACTTTGAATGAGGTGTTTGAGAATTTTAACTTTCACTTGAATGAGGTGATTGATGTTGGGGATATATTGATTGATGAACCCAAAATTTTGGATGAGGTTGTCCCACCAATTCATCAGATCCTTTCACTTCCTTGCGGTCATCATCTTGAGCCTTTAATTCTTCCCGAACCCCAATTGCATCTTGAAGTTGATAATAATGGTATAACGGAACAGCAGACCGAAATTCAGCCTAAATCTTCCACATCTGGTTCAGCAATACTCGACACACCAATTTTTTACCCATTTCATCTTCCACTCTCTCTGGTTCTTCTTCTGTTCCGGTAATGATAGTGAGTGTTGATGAATCACAATCCGTTAATTCAAGTTCGACAATCCCAGAAAGCCAACTTGATTTGGATATTTTTGAAAATGAGGTAGATGAGTTTTTAGAGTCTTCTACCTCCATGTATTTTGACAAATCAAGTATGGTAAAATCTGACACAAAATTTATTGACAGCAAAATATTTGATCACATCATCGATGAAAGTTTTAAAGAACTTTTTGCTGACGAACTTGCATTCCTAAACAATATGGATTTTTGTCACGCCCCGCTTCCCAGAGTACGCAAACTTGGGCACGTGACATAGCCAACCATGCTACCTGCGGGTAGGACGCATCCGTCCACAGTCACATTACGGTTGTAGAGATATCAAGAACAGTAAAATAAACTAAACTAATACATGTCCAAATCCATAATAACAAGAATCAATAAACAATAAGTGCGGAAGCTAATGATCCAATACAATGAATAAACAGTACGTCCCATAATGCGGGCTCACATCTGGAAATGAACAGAAATAAATAAACTAAACCCTAAGGACTCACTGTTCAGCCTGCTGGCTGAAGTACTCCTGCTCGGTCGACGACAAAGGTACGGAATCTGGGCCATACAAAACCCAGACGTCAGCGCGTCATGATATCAAGTATATAGCATAAACATGGTAATGAGAAATGCAAGTATGAACATGAATGAAGCAGCAATAAGAAATAACAAGCAGGGTAATGTGCACCGGTGACTAAACTGTCCTATCAGGTTTTCTACTCTATAGTCTTTGAAACCAATTGATGAATCGTCGATGTAACTCAATAGTATCCCGTGCGTGCCCGGGACCACGGTCATGATCCTCGGGGCTGAATCCGAGACGTGCCGCTAAGCAGTAAAAGGTAGTAGGATGGACGAGTGATGTCGGCATCATCACTCCGGAGCTGGCCAAGCCCGTAAGACTGATCAGAACAATGTATCGAACTGTTGAGTTACAAGTCGGTTTCACCTTTGATTTCCCCATACCCCCAAACTATGTATGTCAGGTCAGGTATTCAGTAGTCAAGGACTAATGCCAACACAAGGTCGAGTAAAAGTAGGTCTGTCTGGATCGACAGCAGGAATGGTTAGGTTTGTCGGCATTAGGCATGAAATCATGAAACGGGTAATGTCATGGTACAACAGGATGAGTCGGTATGTATGTATACGTCAGATGTAGCAGGGTCAGGTCAATATGTCGTGCAATCGGGTAAGTGCTCGCAACCGGTAAACAATCAATAATGAACAACGGCAGGAAACAGTAATTAACCACAATATTCTGTATAACCACATTGATGTTTGTATTCTCTTATTAACAGGTTCAATCATCTTAATTAGGGTGCAATCGCCACAAGGTAAAACAATATCCGCAATTATAAATTAAGGAACTACGTGAAATTATACTAAATATAGTAATTGTCTCATGAATGATTTAACGGTTTAAGCAGATATGATTCAGTCGTTTTATTTAGTTAAAGCATGGATTGATGTGGGTTAATTAATTACGAGGAACTGTTGTAACGATTCCATTATAAAGATAATAGCAATAATATGATATCAAATGCCATCATTAAGTTACGGTATTAAATAGTGTGAATTAAATTGCGTGGCAAGACTAGATCTCGCACGCTAGCATGTTCAAGCAAGTATTCAGATACTTGCCTCGACGGTCTGCAAACTGGAACACGGATGCGATGTCGGTAGAAACCACGATAAGATAGCACGGGCCACGGATCGAGTCCCAACAGAGGTCAACGGGATCACACGGACCAGGGGGCTTCGCTGGAGCGTCGGGTTCGCCAAGACGGCACGGTCGGATTCCGGCAAAAAGTCATCGGTAACAAGTTAGCACAAGATACGATACACGCAAAAATACGACCAGCGAAGGGAATGATTTGCACAGAGGAAGGAAAGGGGACACTTACAGAGAGGTATACCAGGTGACCCCGGCGAGCTTGACGGCGCTGGAACGCCGGCGAAGCAACGGCAGCGGCTGCAGCGAGGGTTGAAGGCTTCGGGGTGCGCGGGATAGGGTGCTGCGGCGAGCTGGAGGAGAGGGGGTCGGCTCTGGTGGTCGAGGGGAAGAAGTAGGTGGTCGGAGGTGGCGTCGACGAGGTCGCCGGCGCACTTCTCCGGCGAACAGCGGGTAGGCAATGGATGAAGGCTCGGGTTGGTGGTCCGGCGAGGAGAGGAAGGGAGGTGCTGACGAGGTCTCGACGAGGAGGGTGAGAGGGAGTCGTGGGAGGCGTCGGCGGCGAGGGGCGGCGTCGACGTCGGCTGTGCAGGGTTGGAGGCGACGCCGGGAGTTGGGTGCAGTGCGGGAAGGAGCGGGAGAAGCGAGGGGATGGAGGTGCGATTAGGTCGAGGGTGTGTTGCTGGTGGCGATGAGGTCACGGAAAGGCCGGCGGTGAGGTCGCGAGGGTTAGGGTTAGGGTTTCGCGTGGGTTTCGTGATGGAGGAAGATGGGTTGAGGCGGCTGCAGCGTAGGTTTTAAATATAGAGGGAGAGAGAGAGGGATTGGAGAGAGAAAGAGAGATTGAGGGAAGAGAGAGAGAGAGAGATGGGGAACAGGAGGCGGGGCCCACGAGCTCAATGGGAGCTCGTGATTGGCTGGGGAAAATATGAGAAGGATTTTACGTAGGATTTAGTGAAGGATTTTGCAGTTAGAAATTATTCGTATAAAATTTTAGTTTTAGGATATTAAATTGAAACGGGCCCTTTTTGGCGCAAAATGAAACATTTCCAAATCGCGCCAGGGTTGCGCCCAAATGTTCCAAATTCAAATTATAGGATTTTAAGCGGGTTCCAAATTTTGAAAATAGGTGTTTAGTGATTAAAATGCATGCCTCCAAGTCGGACACTTGCACGCGCGCGTAGTCGCCCAAACTGGCCCGTTTAGCCAAACGGAACGGAATCTCGACACGCGGACGCTACCACGCGACTAGTGGCGACGAGTAGGCCAACATGGACATCTTAAATTTCATTTTCGGAGTTAAAATTTGTTATGTGCCAAAATGACTTAACCGAGTAAACTTTAGCAATAAACCCCAGAAAATCAGGAAAATTGGAAAGAGCAATATATAACCCTCAACTAGTAATATAAATAGTATTATTGGGCTCGGGTGTTACATCATACCCAACTACAAAAGAATTTCGTCCTCGAAATTCCAAGAATACAAGATAGCTAACTACTGGAAAAGATGAGGGAATTTCTGCCGGATCTCGTCTTCTCGCTCCCAAGTGGATTCTCCATGCGATCGATTACCCCAAGAAACAAGCACAAGAGGGATAACCTTGTTCTTAAGAACCTTTTCTCTTCGATCCTTGATTTCAACTGGTCGCTCCTCGAAAGTCAGGTCCTCTCGCACAGTCAACTCCGAATGATCCAAGACATGAGTCTCATCACGAACATACCTCCGTAGTTGAGACACATGAAACACATCGTGAACTCCTGCTAATGACAGTGGTAACGCCAACCGGTACGATACCCCTCCAACACGCTCCAATATCTCGAAGGGTCCAACGAATCGGGGACTAAGCTTTCCCCGACTTCCAAAGCGAATCACCCCTCTAGTCGGTGATATCTTCAGGAATACCAAATCACCCACGGCGAACTCTAGAGGTCTTCTTGACGTGTCGGCCTAACTTTTCTGTCTGTCTTGAGCTGCCTTCATATGCTTCCTGATTGTATTCACCTTCTCGACTGTCTGCACCACCAAATCTGGTCCCAGTAACCTTCGTTCACCAACATCATCCCAACAAACAGGTGAACGGCACTTACGACCATACAGTGCTTCAAACGGGGCCATCTGAATAGTTGCTTGGAAGCTATTGTTGTACGAAAACTCCACCAGGTGTAGATGATCTTCCCAAGAACCTTTGAAGTCCAACATGCAAGCCCTCAACATATCTTCAAGGGTCTGGATCGTTCTCTCTGATTGTCCATCAGTCTGGGGATGATAAGCTGTGCTAAACTTCAATCGAGTCCCCAAACTTTCTTGTAAGCTCCTCCAAAAGTGCGACAAGAACCGAGTGTCCCGATCGGACACGATGCTTACCGGTACTCCATGCAATCTGACAATCTCCTGCATGTATCGCTCTGCCAAAGTCTCCGTCGATTGACCAACCCGAAAAGGAATAAAGTGAGCTGCCTTGGTCAACCGATCGACAATCACCCATACAGCATTGTTGCCCTTTGGACTCCGCGGTAAAGCCGTCACGAAATCTATGGTTATATGTTCCCACTTCCATTGAGGAATCGGAAGTGGTTGCAACAAACCAGCAACCCTTTGGTGTTCAGCCTTGACTTGCTGACACACCAAGCACTTAGCCACGAAGCGAGCAATTTCCCGTTTCATACCTTCCCACCAGAAATGCTGTCGAATATCTCGGTACATCTTCGTCCCGCCTGGATGTACAGAGTAATCTGAACTGTGTGCCTCCTTCATAAGCTCTTCACGCACATCTCCTTTTGGCACACACACACGGCTACCATATCTCAACGAACCATCTTCATGGATCAGTAAATCGATTCGCAGTCCGGCTTCAACCTGCTCTCGAAACTTTTGCAGTCTAGGATCCTGCGATTGCGCCGCTTTAATCTTCTCAACTAAGGACGATTGTACTTGCAACTGCATCAACTGTCCTGTAGCATGTGGTAGCACAACCTCCAAGTCAAATCTCCGAAAATCCTCAATGATCTCTCTCTATGCAGTCAATAATTGAATTGCTGGTAACCGACTTAGCGCATCTGGCACGACGTTAACTTTTCCCGGATGGTACTTAAGATCAAGGTCGTAGTCGGCCATCAGCTCCAACCATCTGCGTTGCCTCATGTTCAACTCCTTCTGAGTGAACACATATTTCAAACTCTTGTGATCCGTAAAGACTTCAACTCTCTCGCCCAGAAGGTAGTGTCTCCAAATCTTCAGGGCGAAGATCACGGCTGCAAGCTCCAAGTCGTGAGTCGGATAGTTCTTCTCATGAGTCTTCAGCTGTCTCGATGCATAAGCGACGACTTTCCCGTTCTGTATTAAAACACATCCCAATCCTTTTCCAGATGCGTCGCTGTGAATCACCAGTCCTCCTGAATTATCCGGTACGGTCAGGATCGGGGCGGTTATCAACTTCTGCTTCAACGTCTCGAAGGCCAATGCACATCCATCCGTCCAAACAAACGGTACCTCCTTACGCGTAAGCTTGGTTAACGGCTCAGCTAGACGAGCGAAGTTCTCCACAAATCTTCTGTAGTAACCGGCGAGTCCAAGAAAACTTCTTATCTCCGCAACATTCTTCGGAATAGGCCAATCTCGAACTGCTGCAATCTTCTCGGGATCAACGGCGATTCCATCGCCCGACACGACATGCCCCAGAAACTTCACTTCTTCCAGCCAGAATTCGCACTTACTCATCTTTGCGAATAATTTCTCCTGTCTCAGCGTTTGCAGTGCGATCCTTAAGTGCTCAGCATGCTCCTCCGGACTCTTCGAGTACACCAGAATATCGTCAATGAATACCACAATAAACTGGTCCAAGAACGGTGAAAAGATCCTGTTCATCAAATCCATGAATATTGCCGGCGCATTAGTCACTCCGAAGGGCATCACTAAGTACTCGAAATGCCCATACCGAGTCTGAAACGCCGTCTTGCAAATGTCTTCTGCCTTCACTCGGACCTGATGATATCCTGATCGCAAGTCCAGTTTCGAGAATACCCTCGCGCCACTAAGCTGCTCAAAGAGTTCTCCAATGCGAGGGATCGGGTACTTGCTCTTAATAGTCACCCGGTTCAATTCTCGATAATCAATGCACATCCTTCTCGTGCCATCCTTCTTCTTTACTAAAAGAACTGGAGCTCCCCACGGCGAGTTGCTGCTTCGAATCCATCCCTTCTCGAGTAATTCACCCACCTGTTTCTTAACTTCTTCCAATTCCACCGGTGCCATCGGATAATAAGATTTTGATACTGGCGCTGCACCAGGAATGAGGTCAATCGCAAACTCCACATCTCGCTTCGGCGGTAAGCCCGAAATATCTTCAAACACATCCATAAAGTCGCGAACAACTGCCGGCTCTTCATTACTATCCACTACCATAGCCGCAAGAACATTGTTCGTCGGCCTAGCCCTAAACTCGACTGGCCCGACAGAACTGCTTCCTCCAATGAAAGTAAACTCAGGGTGTCCGGGAATCTGGAAAATTACTTTCCTTGCCCTACAATCAATGTGTGCGTGGAAAGTGCCAAGAAAATCCATTCCCAAGACTACTTCATAACTGCCCGTATCAATCACCAAGAAGTCTGCAAAAAGCTCCCGTCCACAAACAACAACTGTACAATCTCTACATTCCCTATGATTTTCCCATTCCCAGTGTGTATGTCCCAGAAACTAGACAGGGTCGTGCAGGTGATCGAGTGTGTAGTTATAAATTTGGATGACATAAAACAGTGGGATGCTCCGGAATCGAATAATGCCAATGCGGGAAAACCACGAACGAGTACAGTACCTGAAACCACTTCTCCTGATGCCTTGGCTTCCTCAGCTGTCAACGTGAAAGCTCGACCCTGGTTCGGTCCTTGTGTCAGCTGTTTCTGCCCTTGGAACGGTCTCTGTGGAGTCTTCCGTATATCATCTCTCGTGCGAAGCTTCGACGGACAAGCACCAACTGCGTGATCGGCTGCTCCACAAACCAGACAAAGTCCCGGTCTCCTTCGACAATCCTTCTGCACGTGCCCAGGTAATCGGCAGTAATCACAAATCACGCTCTTCCTTCGATCAACGATCACAGGCTTCTTCATTGGCGCTACACCTCGACGGTCCACTGGAATACCTCTGCGCCCATGATCTCGGTTAGGTACAAATGCAGGCTTCCTGGCCGCAACTGCTGTCTGGTGAAGGTTCCCTTTCGATCCTGATAAACTCTGCTGCTCTCTGGCTGCCGTAAGAACCTGTGAGAAAGTGGTCAAACCCAGGGAGACAATCTGCCTCTGGATGTCCACATCCAAACTGCGCAAGAACCTTCGCGCCCTGTCTGCCTCCTTGGCGACTAAGCGTCCAGCGAAACGGCTGAGTCTCGTCCACTCCGCTGCATGTACATCCACAGCTGCTCCATTTTGTCTCAGCCCAATAAATTTCTCCTCCATTTCCTCCCGTGCAGTCCGCGGGAAGAACTTTTCCAAGAAACTTTTGGAGAAATCCGCCCAACTGATTGGCTTGGACAAGCGGGTCTCCTCCACAAGCCACCACTCTCGGGCGTAATCCACCAGCTGAATGCGCACCACATCAACTCTCTTGTCTTCTGGGATCTGTGCCGCAATCAGTAAATTCTCCGTGTCCACGAGCCACTGCTCGGCTGGCAACGGCTCCTCCAAGCCAGTGAAAGTAGTAGGACCCAACCGTCTGAAATCTGCCACGGTCCCTACTCGGTCGACTGGCTTCGCTACAGCGGTGTTTACAGACTGCTGAATAGCCTGCAAACCCTCCTGAAATGAATCTGCTTGCTGCTGGATCAGCTCAGTTTGCCTCTTCTGATTTTCCAACATCCCACGTATCACTCCTAACATGGCGGCTTCATCCACACGCCTCTGATACGTCTTGAAATTCTTATCTGCCATGGTCCTGAAATCAAAACAAACAACATTAGCATGATGATAGATTCAATATATAAACCAAAGCTAGAACTCCAAGATACTTAAATAGAGTACTGCATTGTAGCTATGCCGCGGTATCATAGCCGCAATTACTTAACTCCACCCAAGTCGCCTAAGTCCTAGAGATAACAAGAAATTAGGTTTTCGAGTTGACAATGCAAAGTAAGTTTGCATGTCGACATGATCTGGAAGAATGATTCAAGGACGGTAAAACGGTCAAGGTGGCAGGACATGTTTCCTAATCACGGGTATTATAATTCATGTATCGGGTGCAATACCCAACTACAAAGAATCAACCCAATTAACCTATGGCTCTGATACCATAAAACCATGTCACGCCCCGCTTCCCAGAGTACGCAAACTTGGGCACGTGACATAGCCAACCATGCTACCTGCGGGTAGGACGCATCCGTCCACAGTCACATTACGGTTGTAGAGATATCAAGAACAGTAAAATAAACTAAACTAATACATGTCCAAATCCATAATAACAAGAATCAATAAACAATAAGTGCGGAAGCTAATGATCCAATACAATGAATAAACAGTACGTCCCATAATGCGGGCTCACATCTGGAAATGAACAGAAATAAATAAACTAAACCCTAAGGACTCACTGTTCAGCCTGCTGGCTGAAGTACTCCTGCTCGGTCGACGACAAAGGTACGGAATCTGGGCCATGCAAAACCCAGACGTCAGCGCGTCATGATATCAAGTATATAGCATAAACATGGTAATGAGAAATGCAAGTATGAACATGAATGAAGCAGCAATAAGAAATAACAAGCAGGGTAATGTGCACTGGTGACTAAACTGTCCTATCAGGTTTTCTACTCTATAGTCTTTGAAACCAATTGATGAATCGTCGATGTAACTCAATAGTATCCCGTGCGTGCCCGGGACCACGGTCATGATCCTCGGGGCTGAATCCGAGACGTGCCGCTAAGCAGTAAAAGGTAGTAGGATGGACGAGTGATGTCGGCATCATCACTCCGGAGCTGGCCAAGCCCGTAAGACTGATCAGAACAATGTATCGAACTATTGAGTTACAAGTCGGTTTCACCTTTGATTTCCCCATACCCCCAAACTATGTATGTCAGGTCAGGTATTCAGTAGTCAAGGACTAATGCCAACACAAGGTCGAGTAAAAGTAGGTCTGTCTGGATCGACAGCAGGAATGGTTAGGTTTGTCGGCATTAGGCATGAAATCATGAAACGGGTAATGTCATGGTACAACAGGATGAGTCGGTATGTATGTATACGTCAGATGTAGCAGGGTCAGGTCAATATGTCGTGCAATCGGGTAAGTGCTCACAACCGGTAAACAATCAATAATGAACAACGGCAGGAAACAGTAATTAACCACAATATTCTGTATAACCACATTGATGTTTGTATTCTCTTATTAACAGGTTCAATCATCTTAATTAGGGTGCAATCGCCACAAGGTAAAACAATATCCGCAATTATAAATTAAGGAACTACGTGAAATTATACTAAATATAGTAATTGTCTCATGAATGATTTAACGGTTTAAGCAGATATGATTCAGTCGTTTTATTTAGTTAAAGCATGGATTGATGTGGGTTAATTAATTACGAGGAACTGTTGTAACGATTCCATTATAAAGATAATAGCAATAATATGATATCAAATGCCATCATTAAGTTACGGTATTAAATAGTGTGAATTAAATTGCGTGGCAAGACTAGATCTCGCACGCTAGCATGTTCAAGCAAGTATTCAGATACTTGCCTCGACGGTCTGCAAACTGGAACACGGATGCGATGTCGGTAGAAACCACGATAAGATAGCACGGGCCACGGATCGAGTCCCAACAGAGGTCAACGGGATCACACGGACCAGGGGGCTTCGCTGGAGCGTCGGGTTCGCCAAGACGGCACGGTCGGATTCCGGCAAAAAGTCATCGGTAACAAGTTAGCACAAGATACGATACACGCAAAAATACGACCAGCGAAGGGAATGATTTGCACAGAGGAAGGAAAGGGGACACTTACAGAGAGGTATACCAGGTGACCCCGGCGAGCTCGATGGCGCTGGAACGCCGGCGAAGCAACGGCAGCGGCTGCAGCGAGGGTTGAAGGCTTCGGGGTGCGCGGGATAGGGTGCTGCGGCGAGCTGGAGGAGAGGGGGTCGGCTCTGGTGGTCGAGGGGAAGAAGTAGGTGGTCGGAGGTGGCGTCGACGAGGTCGCCGGCGCGCTTCTCCGGCGAACAGCGGGTAGGCAATGGATGAAGGCTCGGGTTGGTGGTCCGGCGAGGAGAGGAAGGGAGGTGCTGACGAGGTCTCGACGAGGAGGGTGAGAGGGAGTCGTGGGAGGCGTCGGCGGCGAGGGGCGGCGTCGACGTCGGCTGTGCAGGGTTGGAGGCGACGCCGGGAGTTGGGTGCAGTGCGGGAAGGAGCGGGAGAAGCGAGGGGATGGAGGTGCGGTTAGGTCGAGGGTGTGTTGCTGGTGGCGACGAGGTCACGGAAAGGCCGGCGGTGAGGTCGCGAGGGTTAGGGTTAGGGTTTCGCGTGGGTTTCGTGATGGAGGAAGATGGGTTGAGGCGGCTGCAGCGTAGGTTTTAAATATAGAGGGAGAGAGAGAGAGAGGGATTGGAGAGAGAAAGAGAGATTGAGGGAAGAGAGAGAGAGAGATGGGGAACAGGAGGCGGGGCCCACGAGCTCAATGGGAGCTCGTGATTGGCTGGGGAAAATATGAGAAGGATTTTACGTAGGATTTAGTGAAGGATTTTGCAGTTAGAAATTATTCGTATAAAATTTTAGTTTTAGGATATTAAATTGAAACGGGCCCTTTTTGGCGCGAAATGAAACATTTCCAAATCGCGCCCGGATTGTGCCCAAATGTTCCAAATTCAAATTATAGGATTTTAAGCGGGTTCCAAATTTTGAAAATAGGTGTTTAGTGATTAAAATGCATGCCCCCAAGTCGGACACTTGCACGCGCGCGTAGTCGCCCAAACTGGCCCGTTTAGCCAAACGGAACGGAATCTCGACACTGCGAACGCTACCACGCGACTAGTGGCGACGAGTAAGCCAACATGGACATCTTAAATTTCATTTTCGGAGTTAAAATTTGTTATGTGCCAAAATGACTTAACCGGGTAAACTTTAGCAATAAACCCCAGAAAATCAGGAAAATTGGAAAGAGCAATATATAACCCTCAACCAGTAATATAAATAGTATTATTGGGCTCGGGTGTTATAATTTTATGATTGATCAACCTCCACCTATAGAAGTTGAACCGCCACCACTCCTTCCTAATCATTCACATTCTCCCTGTCATTCATCCTCATTCTCTCATTTCTCTAATTTAAAACTCAAACCCTTTCCAGACCATCACTTATCTTTTCCTCGTTTCTTCCTGACTCTATACAACATGTTCTTCCACCGACCTATACGCTACACTGATAAAATCTTTGAATGGTTGGTATTAATTTTTGGTCTTTGTAAAGTCTTATTTTGACCAAATGACTTACCCCCTCTTGAAATGCTTAGTATTGTCTAACTCATGTTTGAGGGGGGTGCATTTTTGGCTCTTGAAAATAAATGTTGTCCTCAAAATTGTGAGCCAAAAATAAGTTTGGGGGAGGATTTTCACTTTGAAATATTTTTTCCCCCATTAATAATTTCCTCCCAAGCTTACGGGATTTTGTGATCCAACAGATAGCAACAGTGAGGACACTGTTGAAAACAAGTTTGGGGGAGGTTTGTGCTTATTTACGCATCACTTTGCATCATACTTTGCATAAGCACGAAACACATAATAAAAAAAATTTGTAAATAAATAAGTTAATAAAATATTAGATAGTGAAAAATTACATCCAAAAGATCGGAAAAATTTAAGAAAACTAAGAAAATTAGAAGTTTTCTTAAACGAAACTAGTAATAAGTAGTTATGAGCTATTGTCCCAAAGGCTAGTAAGATGAAAGAAGTCACTAATCTGTGGAAAAAAATAAGTCTGAAAAATAGTTTCTATTCTGGAAGCCAAACAATTGAACGTTGACACCCTACTATACGCACTTACACACATCTTGAAACTCAGGATAGTAGAGAATACCTTGAAATGCTCTTGTCTAAAAGCCAAAGTATGAAGGAAATAATAAATGAATAAAAGATAAAATGGTGTTAAAAAAATGAACACTGATTTTGTTATCACCAAGACAGCAATAAAAAAATATAGCGAGGGTGCTTCATCACCTAGTGCCTTAGACCAACTGGTTTGGGAGTCACTGCTAAGCCTTAGGTGGTGCAAGACGAGGAAAATACTAATACACCTAATAAGCAAGCACATGAGTAATCGGTCTGTTATTACATCAAGAAGTATTAACGGTCGCATGAAAAATGTATGAGCAATCTCATCTAAATATTCATCGATTAAAATGTACTGAGGTAGATGGACAAGAGTATAATAGCTTGAATTGAATTCTCCGAGTGTAGGGATGTCTTTTACACATACGTAGGGGTATATGATCGATGTTTGGAAGAAAGATAGGAATGAAGAATAAAGACGATGTTTTACTGAGGGATGATTTAATTTCTAACATTTTTTCATGACTATTAAGATAGGGCTCATGACAACCGAAAAGCTAGTGTAGTTAGAAACTCTAATTTTCAAAGTCTTTCTTTTATAATTCTTATCTTTACATGTAACTTTCACGGTCTTCCTTTTATTATTGGATTTTGTGGGTGCAATCCACTGAAAACCCTCAGGAGACAACACTCCTCCTACTATGGACACCTAAAGGTTTAAAGGCTTGTTGCACGTGCTCAGTGCAATCGTGTTGCCTACGAAAGTGTGCTAGTTAGTTTTTCTTTTTCTTTATTTTCTCCTTCTCTTGAATAAAAGATGTTTGCTCGAGACGACTAAACTTAAGTTTGGGGGAATTTGATCAGTCGAAAATATTGCATTTTTAACACATCAATTTCCCTACTATTTGCAATCATCTAAAGGTGTTTGGTATAAATATAGCACATATTAGCAATTTGTCTGCAAAATACCAAATAACATGTGTTATACATTATAACCGGCATTTTGAGGGAAATTGATTGTTTATTACTACACGAATGATCTTTTGTGTATCAACACTTGTCTCGAGATTGTGTGCAGGAAATTCTCCAGGTAAAAGAGCCGGAACTGCTAAAAGTGCTGATAAAATACGTCAAGTCAAAGACTTGGAATCTGGCAATAAACAAGGAAGCATAAAAATATTCCAGAAATCAGGAAAGTGCCATAAAGCCAACAGAAGAATTACATGGAAATTGCATGCAGTAATTCACCAACATGGTCGTGGATCCGCGGCCGAGTCGGCCGAGTTGTCGCGGTTCCGCGGCCTTGTTAACTCATTAACGCGTCAAATTTCTCCACATGGCTTCTTGTAACGGCCTAAGCTTCCAGAAGACTCTCAAAGAGTATGTGGCTTCTTCCAGAAGGCTCTGCATAACAAACACATTCTAGAATATTCCCTCTAACAAACTCATTCTAAAAGGCTCTCTCTAACAACCTAGCTTTGGAGGGAAGATTCAAATGAGGTGGTTATAAAAAGAGATCAAGATCTAGGGTTGAGGTTGTTGATTGATTAGACAATTAGTGGTGAGTTAGTTACATTTTTGGAGCCAAAATTCAAATTCAAGTTGAGTGACACAATTTGATACTAAAACCCTAGCCCAAATTCAAATCCAAAGCCAAATCAAGATCATTTTGAGAAGCAAATCAAGCAAGCAACCATAGATCCTTTATCCGCGAGGCCAATCTTCATCCGAGCAAGAGATCCACGATGATCCGCAACTCACAGAGATCGAGCGGAGCGAACTTCGACGGATCTAGTTACCTCTTCAAAGGAGCGATCAAGAGCAACTCCTGTAACCTCGAATTGAAGGAATGTGTAATTAGTCGTCGATTTAATAAAGGTGATAATTGCAATTCTTGCTTTCTTTACATTCTTGCATTATGAAACTTCTTGATTCTTGATTCATTAATTTTCATGATGTGTGAGTGAAATCTCCGCTTGTGGAGGATTCGAGAGAATTGATAGATCTAATGATGATCAAATCTTAATACTAATTTTAAATCTTATGAGATTTGTGAACTCTAGGAAAAAGAATCATCAATGACCTAATTTGGATCGAGATCACATTCTTGCGAATTTCGTTGCAAATTAGGGATCAAATGATTGATGATTTTCTTTGTTAGAGGCTAGATCCGAATGATCATGATTGAAAAGACAAGGGATAGAAGGAGAAACCCGAGTTTCTTCAATAGATCCCTAATTTTCATTCATCGTCATTAATCTAGCTACAAATTATCAATAGATATGATTAGGAATTATTAGATTCATCATTAACTATTAACTCAATCGAATCCTACAAGCTATTCTTCATTATCTTGATAAATCAAAGAGATTGGGACATTTCTTGATTCTTGATTCTATATCTCTATTTTCTTGATGTTTCTTAAAATCAAATTATACAAATCTTGAATCAACTTTCTTGCATTTTCTTTTATATTTTCATTTCGACTCATCTAAAATAAGATCGATCAAAACACACATCTCAGTGGACGATCCATATTCATTAACGCGCTACATCGACACCGTTAATTGATTGCGGTATAAATTTCTTCGGTTGTGATTAAAACTTTTCCATACACACGAAGAACAATTCAATCACCAGCCAAAGAGCGCAGAACGCTTCTGTGATATAGCGCACACGTGAGGAGCACGTGGCGCACTTGGCGCTGAGCGCCAGTCCATGAGCGCAAAGCGCTATTGATCAGTTTTATGATCTGAGAAATAAATTCTCGTTTATAAGAGACTTTGTCTCAAGGTTCTTAAGAACAAAGTTCTTATTTTATAGGAGATGTTTCAATCTCCTATTTTGGTGAAAGGCTTTGCCTTTATGGATCTATGATCCTAAGAGAATTGAATTATTCTCCCCCTTTTTTTTATAATGAGATGTTCATGATCTCTTTTTGTAAAAGACCGTAGTCTTATAGATCTATGATCTGTGAGAAGAATTATGTTCTTCTTCTTATTTTATGATGAGATATTTTGATCTCTGTTGTGAAAGACCTTGGTCTTATAAATCTATGATCTTAAAAAAAGAAGTAAATTCTTCTTTTTATATGAGACGATTTCGTCTTTCTTTTCTTTTTACCTTGAAGAAAATTTTCTTCTTCTACCGAGAGCTTGCTCTTCTTTCTGAGATTTCTCAAAGTTTATAGGGGGGTCCTCTATTTGTTTCTCTATATATATGAGATTGAAGTCTTGGGGCCTTTATATAGGGCGTGCTAATTTGTTCAATCGGTTAAGGAGATCTTTTCTCCGATTGATTAGAGGATTTCCCCACTGTTGAATCTTTGATCCAAGGGCTTCTGATTTACAGAAGGCAATTTTCTTGTTTTTAACAAGATTGGGAAATCTTTCCCCATACAGAATTTATTCTATAATTTGGTGATTTTTAATCACCTTTGGATCATTGATCCAACGGTGCTCTGATTTACAGAGCACAATCTTTTTGTTTGGAAAGATTTTGAGGAATATCTCCTTAACAGAATTTTATTCTGGTTAATTGAAGATTTTTAATCATGTTCATTGGATCTTTGATCTAATGGTGGAGAACATTTAGTTCTAACGCTAGCGCACTCGTGCTTTGCATGTAGTGCGCTGCTTAGAGTGCAGCGCACTTAGCGCTAGCGCACACATGCTTTGCACGTGGTGCGCTGCTTAGAGTGCAGCGCTCTTAGTGCTAGCGCACACATGCTTTGCACGTGGTGCGCTACTTGGGGTGCAGCGCACTTGGCGCTGCTATGAAGCGTTGCTTCATTTCAAAATTTGAAATTTGAACAGAGTTTTACTCTGATTGGGGGAAACACCGTTGATGTTGGTACTAATGTTGTTGTGAGAATCCATCATGTTGATAGAAAAAAAGATTAAGATGAATTTAAGAAATTGAAATGCAAGGAATGTAAAAGTTGTTGAATTTTATAATTCATATGATACATTGCTTATGACGTTCATGAATAATTGACCTACATGGGCCGCCAATAAAACCTGTCACACCCCACTTCCTAAAAGACGGTAACGGTACGTGACAAGCCCATGGCTTATTTATTTTGGGAAGGTCATTTCCTGGAATAAATACGCTAAACGTACTATAAGCAATATAATATACAAGAAAATTAACAAGTGAATTAAACTTTAACAACAACTTTATTTATATTCATAATTTCAAAGTACATATGAGATGTTTGAAACAAAATTACATTAACTGGAAAGTACCTAAACAGTGGCATACTGGAAATTAAACTGTTGAATAGAACTAGAAGTCGGTCCGAGCTTAAAGATGAGAGTAGTCCTCTGAACCCGAATCAATCTTCTCAGTTCCCTAGTCACCTGATGAACATTCTAAGGAAACAAAATACAGGGTGGAATGTCGTCGGCGAACTAGCGCTCGGTAAGTCTCCAAAAGGGATATGAATTCAATGTGATAAAGAATACGTATCAATAGGACATGAAATATAATGTAATAGTGGTCAATTCAAGTTATCAATTAAACCTGAGTATGTCTATGTATAAGTATGTTTATTTTATTTTAAGGTAGTTGTTTGTAGTTCGATAGAGAATGTATACGTGTATACGAGAGTGGTCTGTCAAACCCATGAACCCATAGCATGTAGAAGTACAAGGCCCCATCTAACCCATGGGACAACAGCACACGAATTTCAAGTTAGGTGATTTTTAGTTAACTTTCATGCCACGACATACTTTCCTTACCAAACTGCCCCTATTCCCTGCGTATGTTAATTTATAGATTAAGTTTACAAGTTTTGCCTCAAATCCATGACTACGAAGAAAGTACGAAGCAAGTTCAAGTCGAGTGCAAGTATTCAAGTCCAGTTCAAGTGTCAAGCCAAGTCGTATGCATGGTTCGGATCAAGTCAAGTTTCAGATTCAAGTCAAGTTTCAGGTTCAAATCAAGTTAAAGTTCAAGTTGGGTTAGCATGTAATAGGTTTATTCAATTGATTCAAGCATGTGGTTCATGACATAGGATTAGTATTAAAGTAAAAGCGGTTCAGATTACAAAACAAGTTTAAAAACCACTGTATATCTTGAGACAGTACGAATTGATTTGTTCAAATAGGTAGGAAAGTGATAACACCAATTGTCTCCGGCTCCCCGAGGCTCAAGAGAGAATAAATCACTTAAACCATCTGCTTCCTAAATACTGGTCTTTGAAATTCCAAGATATTTATTTAAATTAAACCATTTGAAAGCTCGAGGATATTTTATGAAAAATACTTTATTGCAAATCCTCAAGGGTGTTTTGGTAAAAATATATTAATTAGTGTTGGCTATAGTGCCCTCAAGACAATTATTGTAATCGCAGGCAGGTGATTATGATACTTGAGGGAGGGCCTAGGATAGAACAGTCTTACTCAAGATGATAGTATGCTATCTGGTTTGTCTTTATCATCATGTACATGTATTATGTGGTATTACAGTTCACTATTACATATTGATAGAGCCTACATGATTCTTGCTTGACTACTAGCATTATGATGGCGATCATATACGTAGGAGCTGGATGGTCTATAAGCACATCCTTAAATGTCCCTAGTCGTGGGAGTTTCGAGACTGGGCATCGATACTCCAGAGTAGACTAGTGTATACTGATCAAGACCCAGACAAAGGGTGGTGGCCAGGTCTCACAAGCCATTAGTGTAAGTTTGTTCACCTAAGATAGTATACAGGTGCTCAATAGGTTATGAGTACACTGGACGGACTCGCCGGTAACATGCTAGTTGGTATTGTACCTATTGTCAGATAGCAGTTCCCAGGTAACATGTGTACAATTTAGTCTGTCGACCTGAGATAGTCATTTGTATCGTGTGAGTTCCCACTGTGCTTTGATTACTACCCTACCACGGCTCAAAGGAGTCGTGCAAACAGGTTTTAGTTGGGTAAAGTCCCGAACCATATGGAGGCAGTGAGCGGATCATCGGGGATTCGTCTCTTCCGATATTGGGGGTTGATGTCGCGCAGTTCTTGGGTGACCATCACCAGAAATCCTTGGCCAAGATAGTCGAGAATTACTGATTTGGATCAGTAGTTTCTCAGTTGGTGATGGGTTTCGTACCAACACGAAATGTCGCGTTATTAGGGGTCTGACTTTATCCACCCCCTAGACTCAATATACGATACTCTTAGACGAACAGACCGGACTGGACGGATATTATCACGGACAGGCTCAGTAAGGGTTCGAATGAGTTTGCTCGTCGGCCTTCCTTTCGTTCAATACCTGGGTAGCCGTTACGTACAGCTAGTGCCGCTGACATGCTTGTGGTTAAACCCACTGCCAACGTATTGAAGAGTCTTTAGAGTCCCACACAGAGGGTTTCCCTGCTTCGGGCGAAATGATGTAGAGGCCGTATGGTTTTACGGCAGGGTTCGATCATATACATGCACTTGTGCACGTATCATGATTCGGACAGTTTATACTAGTGGGTTTGCTTTAAGGCGGATTCTAGTATTAGATTGATGGATTATTTTTGTCTCTTTGTATTCGTATTTTTCGGAACACAAATACGGGTATGTATATACGGATGAGGGGTATTCTTGTAATTTATTACAAGATTGTTTCTAGAAGATTACACCTCATTTTAGTTTTAATCATTTTTGCTAAAATGGTTAAAAGAGGTGGAGGGATGAGTTGTGCTTTTGCATTTATCAAGCATAGCTACTTAGTGACGCATGGTGGTGACTCATGGGGTGACTCATTGGGTGACACATGGGGTGACTCATTGTGTGACTCATGGTACACTATTCTAGCATGCTTGATATTTGTTTGGGTTATGAGATATTTTGGAGACTTGAGAAATTTTGGGAGGCTTCATTATTGCTCACAACACACTTAGCCATTTTCTTGAGTTGCTTCATGCTTCACACTCTCATCTCTCTTGCTTCTTTACCCTCTACCTCCACCCTAAAAGTCTCATGTGTTGAGAAACCTAAGGTGTTTAGAAACAAATCAATCCATCATTAGACTCTACATCTTCTAGGCTATCTAGTTTAGCGAACTAGATACCCTAGTTACCTCGGCTATGAGGTTGGAGCTCGATTCATTGACTCTCAGGTGGATCATCTTCGATGGAGGGAGACCGAAGATCAAGCTTGATCATGGAGGCCTCTAGGAGCTTGGGATGATGGTTAAATACCGAAAGACACAGATCATTCGGTATAACCATTCTTAACTCCTCTTGTAGTTTGCTAGCTTAGGGTTTATGGGTAGATCCGTTTTATAGGGTTGTTCCAGTGCTTGTTTAGAAAATTTTTGTTCCGCAATTGGCCACGGTTTGACGGCCATGGCGCTGGCATAACCCAACATGGTATCAGAGCCAACCCATAAACCCTTACTAGCTAGTTTGCATAAGGTTAAAATCTCAATCGACAAACTTTTCCGAATAGTATTTCCATTTTAGCATGCTTGCTATCGAATTTCAAAGTTGTTTAAAATTATTTTGGGTATATCTTAAAATATGATCAAGAAAAACTAGAGCTAAGAAAAAAATTTGAGCACCTAACTCCAAAATTCTGCCGCGGAACCCAAGCCAAATGGCATGTTTTGCCGAGGAACCACGGCGCTTTTTTTGCTACAGTGCCTCAATTTTTTTCTGGGGCTCTAGTTCATGGAAATATGATATTTGGAATATTTTGTTTTGGTCCAGATTTCTTAGAGTGCTGGTTTTGCATTTGGGGGCCAATTCGGAAAAGTTTAGTCGATCAAAATTTTAATTATGTGTTTTTCAGTGCATACATTACTATCTGCGACCATGAATGTCATCAGAGAGGTATAACTCATCTAACTGCTATATATTCTTTTAGACGGGTTTGCGAACATGACATTCACGTTGATGTTCTATGTTGTGCTGAGATTGTGGTTGGATCGTCTTGGTGGATAGCCAGTGGTGCAATGGTAGTACAGTTCAGATTCTTTTGTGCATTTGATATTGCGGGGCGAGTGTCCGACATGTGGACTGCCGTCTCTGCCAGTTTGTATATTATTTGTTTGGGGCTAGACCGGGTTGAGGTCGATATCACCCTTGTATATTTTCTTCTTTTCTGTACTAGGATTACCCCGCGGTGGAGTGCACGAATAGCCGGGTTCTAGAGAGCAATGGACTCGCATCTCATGGCGTTGAGATGGAGGGGACCTTACTCTAGAATTGGTGGGCTATTCGCCGCACTCGTAGGGGTATAGGTTGATCCACGGAGGGGTGCTCAAGTTACCGGATTCCGTGAAGTGCTGGGTGGCCCATTCACGTTGTTGATTGGGATTGTCTCGCTTCTGGGATTGGCGGGGAACTTGCCGCACTCGTAGGGGTCTAGGTTTTCATTGCACAGGCTATCCACACGACAAGAAACGTCGAGTATCATTTGCGGCTCAAATGAAACCCGAGGCTCCAAGATTATCCACCATTTTGTGTTGCTTGCTGAGATTCTGTGATATTGCTTTATGTCATGCCTAGGACGAATGTTATATATATTTATATATATACTAGTAGATATTGTATATGTTTTGCACCTGCGCTAGTCCAGCCCTCGCTCTGCCGTTAGTTAAGTAACCTAACGGGTGATGATGGGGCCCAGTGGAGAATGCAGATGACATATACGTACATTGTATTTTCGTTCCTTTATCTGGTGTAATATGTTTAATTGATGGAACTGAGTTGATTTTGATCAATGCAAGGAAAACAAACCTATATGATGTTGTTGGAACCAAGTTTTTTGAAAACTGACATTACGGACGTTTCCTTTTGCTTTGCACAGCGGTATTCGGTTATGAACATCCAGCACCTCATTCAATGAGGCAAGAGCCGAGATCCCTTCATCGGGAGTGACCTCTTGAGTGGAAGTTTGCATCATCATAATAACTTCACTATATTCGTTTCCTTTTGCTTTGCATCGCAGTATTTAGTTAGGAATATCCTGCACCTCATTCGAAGAGGAAAGAGTCGAGATCCCTTCACAGGGAGTGACCTCTTTAGCAAAAGTTTTCGCTACTATATATTTGTAAAACCACTCGATTCCTTCAATGATATCAAGTTCATTACGTTAAAGGTTTTTCACCAAAAACCAGCCGTAGCCCTCCGTCATTTCCTATGAGTAGTACTTAGTATTCGTGCTGCGTTTGTTGACTGTGTTAAGGCGTAGTGTGCGGTAGCTAAGTAGTTCTTGTTTGTAGCATATGGATATGTGGATTGGTTAGGAAAGTCATGCGGCCTTGTTGACTGTGTTAAGGGCTCGTGCGGGTGGGTTTAATTCAATCAGGATAATGACGGGTTGAACTTGATTAGGACTCTTTGATTTGTTGACTGTGTCAAGGTCACTTAGGTCCTAAGGGTAAAAACCACATCGGGAGTTTCAAACATACAGGAAAATTGCCAGGCATGCGCATACCTTCTGGAGTGTGGTGACTTGAGTGGCTTCCATCAAGTTATCATATGATGATAGTTGGATCCCGATTCCCACTGATGAGTAGGTGTTACTCCTCGAGTGATTTTAAATGATCCCGACTAATTCTCCTTTTAGGGTTTGAAGGAGAATTTAAGGAAACTGTGGGAGCCATCCTGATTAGATAAAGTGATTAACCATTCTGATCTAGGTTAGAGTGCATGCTGAGTGTTTCTTTTCTCTCTCTCTCTCTTTAGCAGCTACCATGGCCTGACCCTAGATTAAAACTCATGAACCAAGTTAACCGAACCTTCTTAAAACACTTTGGTTTTTGGATTGTCATTTAGTCGCATATATCATTGCCGCTCCTATATCACCTTTGCTTTTCCCCAGAACACTCTGTATCATTACGAAGATCCACATTTCTTGGATATTTCCGTCATATAGTTACATACGAACTCGAAGGAACTTGTACTAGTTCGAGAATGGATTCTGGTTCTGGAGAAATTGAATAAGATTATTCGGTTGTCTTTTATCATTACCTTCTCTCAGGTTGCAAGGGCTCCTAGTATTAGGAGAGTACACTTATTGCGCTTATTAGATAGTCTTCTTCCAAACCATAGGCAGGTGCCGAAAGGTAGGGAAGGAAGAAAACCAATTAGCCTAAGTGTGGTGTACAAAAGTTAATAGGTAAAGACATAATAAAGGGATTAGATTAAGGGCAAAAGAAATTGCGACTACTATCATTTACGACGAAAACGCGTATACCCCTGCCACTCCTACATCACCTTTGCATTTCTCCAGAACATTCCATATCACTATGAAGATCCACATTTCTTGGATATTCCATCGTATATTTACATACGAACTCGAAGGAACTTGTTCCAGTTCGAGGATGGTTTCTGGTTCTGGAGAAATAGAATAAGGATTATTCAAATGTCTTTTCTCTTTACCTTCTCTCTGGTTGCAAGGGCTCCTGGTATTAGGAGAGTACACATATTACGCTTATTAGGTAGTCTTCTTCCAAATCTTAGGCTAGTGCTGAAGGGTAGGGAAGGAAGAAAACCAATTAGCCTAAGTGTGGTGTACAGAAGATAAGAAGTAAAGACATATAAAAGGATTGGAGTGAGGGCAAGGAAGTATACGGTTACTGTCATGAATCAGGATAGTGGAAGAGACATTACTAGGAATTCCCGGATACCCCTTCGAAACATTTTCCTATTTCAGTTTTATTGTACAGTGTTAAATTGAAAACCGTTTTTCCAATTTGATTCTGACTCCAGGGTATGTATTTACCAGATTTGATTCCACATCTGTATGGCATTACGGATGATGAGTTGGAGAAATATATTTGGAATTAGGTGATTAGATCCTCAATACATATCAGAATTCTTTGTAATTGGTCATATTTGAGGAAATCACCTGGGTTTTGCCTGACGGCAAATATTTGGTTTTGAATATCTGTCGTTATGCACCAATTTCAAACTGATATATCTGTACGGTTATTTTATAAAGTGAGATATAACCTTTTGAAATTATGTCTATGACAATTACCTCTATCGGTTGATGGTTAGGTAAGGTGCATTCAATAACGGTGTAATTCTTCTTAACCATAGCACAGTTTTCAACCTACGACGCATAGGGTTTGAGTTAAAAAACTCAATGGACTTATACAGAGTATTGTATGTTGTCCAGTGTTCGTTGGGACAAAAGGGTTGGTACTCATACTATATTCTGTTTACTTATGACTTCTCTAGTTTTAAACATGTATTTCGTTGAAATACAGGGTCCAGTTTTGAGAAGATATAGGTATAAGAAAAAAATAGAGAACCATATGTTGCAAGTATCAGGATTCTTCAAGGTGATCGAAGATGAAGAAACTTGTGTTTGGTATTCCGTTGTATGTAATAGTTTTGAAAACTTGCTTCTCTTTCAGGTTACTCATACGAGGATGTATTCCTGGATGAGTAATTCTGTATGGCTTCTGTTCAGTAGCAAATATTGCACATTTGATATAACATTTTCCTTAATTTTCTTAAATATTCAAAGGTGTTTATTATGAATATAGAACATATTTGGGTTTATCTGCAAAATACTCTTTACCATATATTTATTTATTATAATTAACATTATGAAGGAAAATATATGCATATAATATTTATATAATATTTTGGTAATTAAAATATGCATATGCATATCAAATAATCTTAATCAAATTTCTTAAAGATTTATTACCATATAAAATGATTAAGATTATATCTCTAATATAAAAAATATTACTAACATTATTCATGAAGATATTGTGCGAGATTTAGCTCAGGTCAGGAGATCAAGATATTCAAGATGTCAGGATCAAAAATCTGCCAAATAAAATCATAGAATCAATACTGGCAGAGACTCTGAAAATATTTCCAAAATCCAGATATCTAGAAGATCTCCACGTGTCAACATGAGGCCGCAGCAGAAAACCCAAACCCTAAGCCCACCAAAGAACGGCGGTTCCGCTGTTAATACCCCATATATGCGGCGGATCCACGGCCCCTTTGTGGTCGTTGGATCTGAGATTTTTAGTGGATGATCATGATTTCATATCTTAACTTATAAGACCTAGGATTTCTGATTTGAGGGTTATATAAAGGACCGAGGGCTAAAATTAGAAATCATCACCTTTAACACGAAGAAAATCACCGTCAAAGAACAAGAGATCCACGACAGGTCCGCGATTCGACGTGATAGAGCAACGTGAATATCGACGGAACATCTACTTCCTACGAGACAGAGATCGAGAGCAACTTCTTCTTCTTGTAATCTAAACTCGAAGGATTTGTACTTGTAATGTTGATTAATAAAAGTAGATCATTTGCTTAATTATTTCGCATTTACTTTCTACATTATGATTTCCTTCTCTATTCCTTCTTCTTCTTCTCAAAACATGCTTGAGTAATTCTTCGCTTGATAGGGTTCGTAGGATTAGGGTAGAACAATGGATGAGAAAATATTTTAATTTCTTTTACGTCTTATGAAGTTTATAAACTTTAGCAAAAGAATCATTAACATCCTAATCGGGCACGCTATCAATTTGTTGATAATCTTGACCGTGATCTGAGATCAGATTAACAATTATTTTGTTAAGGGCTAGACATGAATAGAGATCAATGAAGGGACAAGGGTCAATAGTGGGGAAGCCCTAGTTTCTTTCAAGAACCCTAATCCTCATTCACCACTATTTATCTAGTTTTAAATCTATCAAAAGATAAAAGGAGTTATCTTTTGTATTCATCCATGACTACTAAATCCTATGAACCCTACAAGCCTTCTTTATATATATTCTACATCTCTGTTTAATATAGATCTAGAATCTATTCTCCTTTATTATTTTATTTTATTCAACTCATCTAAACCAAGATTAAAAGTTCCACGCATCCCTTCGGATGACCCGTACTCATCTCGGCTAGCTACACGCGACACCTTTATTGATTGCGGTTACTACTTTACTAAAACACTTTTTCATCATCAATCAAATGGCGACGTTACCGGGGATACGTGCGTATTTTTTTTCTTGCTATTCGGTTTGAATTCTTATTCGATCCATATCATTAAAATAAAACAAACCGCAACTTACATATTTAACGATTAGTGTGCAATTTTTACGAGGGAATCTAGAGTAACAGAAGTGAGGAATTTGAGATTCAGAGACTTTCAGATAGCAACAGAGGAGCAAAGGAGGCACTATAGAAAACATTAACAGAAGATCCCTCAAACAAGCAGCGGAACCGCGGCAATAGGGGATATTCTGCGGCGGAACCGCGGTGGATTGGGGGTGTTACGTCGCCAAAATTCTCTGATATTTTTCACTGATTCTTCTCTCTCCTCTGAAATCCAATAATATATTTTTCTGTAGGATTCTTTGCAAAATATCGCCGCTCAAAAATCTTTTGTGTGTTTCGTAATTGGTTTGTTTGTGCATATTTTAATATGGACTTTAAGGGGCAAAACCAAAATTCAGATTATGTAGGGATTTCATCACCCTTCCTAGGCCCCACAAATCACAAAACGAGCATCCGCATAACTCTATATTAATTAAAAAAAATATTTAGACCAACACTCTAAGGACCGTCGCGCTCAATTAGGACAGAAGAGGGTCGTGGGTAATCTATCGCTTATCCGCATTTCATTTGTAGTGTCTAGGCAAGTGTGACTAAAGCAAGTGGTTACTTAAGGCCCGCTATTTTCGGTGATTCGTATAGAGGATACCTACCACTTACCTGACACTTACCTGGCCACAAGAGTAATAAAGAGATGGTAGAGGATTGATCCTGCGACTTGTCCTTTGGAAGGCTAGGAGCGGTCTAGTGACTTGACCTAGGTGACCTTAGTTTTAGGGCTGATTGCGCATTTTTTTGTGTGATTTGTCTCACGTCCGGAACTTTTTCAAAACAAACCATTTTAAATAGTTCTCACACACATTGTCACTTGCGCTAAACCTGCTTAGTGCATACTTGGCTGAACACGGGATTCTAGTGCTCGTCTTATCCGCGTTTCTGCTATCAACTCCGAAGTCGGTACTTCTTCATCTCCTTTGTCCCCTCCACCCACCACATCGACCGAGATGGACGGTTCTCCATCAGATTTTATCAACACACCCCTGCCACTACCCGTAGGTGCGCAGAATCCACCGCGCATCTCTCTCCAAGAGAGATGCTGCCTGATACGCGGTCCCCTTGCTACTTGCCTATCCCTTCCACCGGCCAATGGGGATAATTTTGAAATTAAACCCCCCTTCATCAACCTTTTGCCCAAATTTCACGGGCTTGAGTCTGAAGACGCATACGTTTTTATCACCAAATTCGAAAACATATGCGTAATGATGGGTACTTCACAACTTTCAGTGGATACTTTGCGATTACATCTTCTTCCTTTTACCTTGTGCGATCTAGCAGAAAAATGGATTTATAACACTGTCGCACACTCTATTGCTAATTGGGATGAATTCGTTATAGCATTCCTTAAGAAATTTTATCCCAATCATAAGACCGACCATGTTCAAAGCAAGATTAACCAGTTTACCCAGCTTCCCAATGGACCATTTTGGAAATTCTTTGAACGGTTTAAAGATCTGCTAGTTCAATGCCCTCATCACGGAATTAATAGATGGGACCTTTGCCGAATTATATATGAGGGTATTAATCCAGCGATAAAATAGATACTTGAGACCATTTGTCAATGCCATTTCATGTCCAAAGACGATGGTGAAGCTTGGTAATTTCTGGAAGATCTCGTTGAACAAACTTTGCAGTGGGAAAGCGTTAGACCAACGCCGTCTAGGGGAGGTATCCATCAGCTCGACGTTTCCTTAGCAGTGAAAGCCGAAATAGCCGCTATGCAAAAGAAACTCGATGCTATCGAAAACAAATTCTCATTTGCCTCCCTAAACGAAGTTATGCTTCCTAAAACAGTGTGTGGTTGCTGTTCCGACCCATCACATTTGACGTAAGAATGTCCACCGGTTCAAGGTCAAGAACAAATTAATGCTACTTTTCAGCAACGACCTAGAAACGATCCTTATTCTTCCACATACAATCAAGGATGGAGGAATCATCCTAATTTTGCTCGGAACCAAAACCAAACTCAAAATCAAAATCAGTTCCCAAGCAACTATCAAAGGCCTCCCCCACAGCAACATCAACCACCACAACCGAGTCAGCACCCCTTTCAATCGCAACCTTTTCAAAATCCGGCCAACAATTTTACACCTTATAATAATTCTTTCCAAACGGCCGGTACCGAAAACACCTCTGCACTCGAACGAAGTTTGGATACGTTTATTAAACATTCCACGCAAACGACGACAGATTTAAAGTCTTCTATCCAAACGTTAATGCAGAACACCACCTCCCGCGATGAAAATATCAAATCAATAGAAGCACAACTTGCACAGTTAAATGCCGTGATGAGTGAGAGAGAGAATGGGAAACTTCCATCTCAACCTCTACCAAATCCCGGCCACTCACAAAGTTTTAATGTGATTGTCGTAACCACGTTGAGATCGGGAAGAGCGCTGAACAACCAAGTCGGTAAACATATTGATGATGAGGAATCAATTGATACCCCGGTTTCTACTTCTTCTTCTCCTACTTCGTCTAATCCAATAACTTCTTCCGAGCCTATTCTCCATTTTTCACTAGGCTCGAACTCCCCGCCCACTTTCTCGAGTCAACCTAAAACGATCCCAACTCCAATTCTGAGATCGATTCCATCCCCACAAACTTCTTCACAAATGTTGGACCAAACCCTTATTGATAAAACTCCTTATCCAAACAGGTTAAGGGGCAACAGACCAAGTCCACAAATGGAGAAGATAGTTGAAATTTTTAAGCAAGTTAATATAAATATTCCTCTCCTAGATGCTATTCAACAACTTCCATCTTATGCGAAAATACTAAAAGAATTGTGCACTAGGAAAAGAAAAATTCACGAGCCTAAAAAAGTTTTCCTTGCGAGTAGTGTAAACACTGCTTTTAGACAACAAATACCCAAGAAACGGAAGGACCCCGGAAGTCCTACCATATCTATTTCTATTGGGGGTAAAAATATCAATTGTGCTCTACTCGATTTAGGTGCTAGTGTTAACTTACTTCCATATTCTGTCTATGAGCAATTAGGGATCGGAGAGTTAAAACCTGCACACTACACTCTCCAGATGGCATATCGATCTATCACCCAACCTAGGGTTAGCTAGAGGATGTGTTAATCAAAGTCGAGGAATTTATATTCCCTGTGCACTTTATCGTTATAGATACACAGCCTGTGGCGAACCTACGAAACCAAATTCCAGTGATTTTAGGTCAACCTTTTCTAGTGACTTCCAATGTTGTAATCAATTGTCGTAACGGTTCTATGATCCTATCCTTCGGAAAGATATCAATTGAGCTTAACATTTATAAGTTGGGAAGTGAACCCTCCAAACCTTATGCTCAAGTATGTTCTGTCGAAAGGATGGATTCCAACAGTAGTGAATTTGAACAGCTTTACGATACTGATCTTGACTCCGTTGGTACGTTATTGTTTGACCCTGATATTTATTATACACATACGGACCCTTTATCGAGCTGTCCGGGTCAACATCTAATGCTAAATCTGAATCTTTTATGGAGTTCGAGTATCATCCCGTTCTTTCTGATGAGATTATTACTCGGGATATCGATGAAAGCTTTGAAGAAATCTTTGCTGAAAAACTCGCATTCTTAGAAGACATGGACATTGTGATGAATCAACCCCCACTCAAATAAGTTGAACCGCCACCCCTTCTTCTTATCCAGAACGAGAATGCGAGTAATCCACCATCACTATTTCGTCTCTATAAACCGAGACATAAACCCGTTCTATTACACCTATTATCTCATCCCCACTTCTTTTCGTCAATAGGTGAAATGTTCTTCTACCAACCTCGGTGCTACATTGATAAAAAAATTTGAATGGTTAGTGTTGACTTTTGGACTTCGTAAAGCTTTATATTGACCAATAACTTTACCCTCACTCTTTATAATTTTAAATGCTTAATACTGTTTTACTCAAGTTTGGGGGGGAAATCTTTTGGCTCTTGAAAGAAAATAAATTTTTTACAAAATTGTAAGCCAAAAATAAGCTTGGGGGAGGATTTCACTGTCATTATTTCTTGTCCCCTTTAATAAATTTTCCTCCCAAGTCTACAGGTTTTTTATCTTAACAGATGACATCAGTGAGAATACTGATGCAAACAGGTTTGGAGGAGTTTTGTACTTATTCACGCATTATTTTGCATTATCATATATATGCACAATTTTTTTTTTTTGATAATGAAAGTTTGAAAGTGAAAAATTATATATGAAAGATAGGAATAGTTTGAGAAAAGCAAGAAAATTAGATGTTTTCTTAAACGAAACTAATAATAAGTAGTTATGATCTGTTGTCCTAAGGGTTGGTAAGATGAAGAAAATTACTAATCTGAGGATAAAAATAAGTCTGAAAAATAGTCCATATTCTTGAGGCCAAACATTTGAACGTTGATACTCTACTATACGCACTTGCATACATCTTGAAACTTGGGATAGTAGAGAATACCTTGAAATGCTCTTGTCTAAAAGCCTTGGTATGAAGAAAAATAAAAATATAAATACAAAAATGGTGAAGAAAAATGAACACTGGTTTTGTAATTACTTAAGGCAGCATAAAAAAATTATAGCGAGGGTGCTTTATCACCTAATGTCTTAGACCAACTGGTTTGGGAGTCACTGCTAAGTTTTAGGTGTTGAAAGACGAGAAAACTAATAATTATGCCTAAATGAGTGAGCGCATTTAGTAATCGGTCGGTTAGTACCCCAAGAAAAATTAACGGTCGTATGAAGAATATGTGAGCAATTCCATCTAAAATATTCACCGACTAAAAAGTACTAAGGAAGATGGACAAGAGTATGATAGCTTGAATTGAATTCTCTAAGTGTAGGGATATCTTTTACACACACGTAGGGGTATATGATCAATGTTTGGAAGAAAGATGGGGAGAAAGACTAAAGGCGAAGTTTTACTGAGGGATGATGTGATTTCCAACATCTTTTCATGACCATTAAGATAGGGCTCATGGCAACCGAAAAGCTAGTGTAGTTGGAAACTCTTATTTTCAAGTTCTTTCTTTTATAGTTCTTATTTTTGTATGTAACTTTCATTTTCTTTCTTTTATTATGGGATTTTGTGGGTGTAATCCACTGAAAACTCTCAAGAGACAACAATCCTCCTACTAGGAACACCTAGAGATTTAACGGCTTATTGCATGTGCTAAGTGCAATCGTGTTGCCTCTGAAAGTGTGCTAGTTAGGTTTTTCTTTTTCTTTTTCTTTTTCCCTCTCTTGAATAACTAGTTTGCTCGGGACGATCAAAGTTAAATTTGGGGGTATTTGTTCAGTCGAAAATATTGCACATTTGATATAACATTTTCCTTAATTTTCTTAAATATTTAAAGATGTTTATTATAAATATAGAACATATTTGGGTTTATCTGCAAAATACTCTTTACCATATGTTATATATTATAATTAAGATTATGAAGGAAAATATATGCATATAATATTTTGGTAATTAAAATATGCATATCATATCAAATAATCTTAACCAAATTTCTTAAAAATTTATTATCATATAAAATGATTAAGATTAATCTCTAATATAACAAATATTACTAACATTATTCATGGAGATATTGTGCAAGATTTAGCTCAGGTCAGGAGATCAAGATATTCAAGATATCAGGATCAAAAATCTGCTAAATAAAATCGTAGAATCAATACTGGCAGAGACTCAGAAAATATTTCCAAAATCCAAATATCTAGATGATCTCCACATGTCAATATGAAGCCACAGCAGAAAACCCAAACCCTAAGCCCACCAGAGAGCGACGGTTCCGCAGCTAATACCCCATATGTGCGGCGGATCCACGGCCCCTTTGTGGCCATTGGATCTAAGATTTTTGGTGGGTGATCGTGATTTCATATCTTAACCTATAAGATCTAGGGTTTTCTGATTTGAGGGCTATATAAAGGACCGAGAGATAAAATTAGAAATCATCACCTTTAACACGAAGCAAATCACCGTCAAAGAACAAGAGATCCACGACAGGTCCGCGATTCGACGTGATAGAGCGACATGAATATCGATGGAATATATATTTCCTACGAGGCAGAGATCAAGAGTAACTTCTTCTTTTTGTAATCTAAACTCGAAGGATTTGTACTTGTAATGTTGATTAATAAAGGTAGATCATTTGCTTAATTATTTCGCATTTACATTCTGCATTATGATTTCCTTCTCTATTCCTTCTTCTTCTTCTCAAAACATGCGTGAGTAATTCTCCGCTTGATAGGGTTCGTAGGATTAGGGTAGAACAATAGATAAGAAAATATTTTAACTTCTTTTACGTCTTATGAAGTTTATAAAATTTAGCAAAAGAATCGTTAACATTCTAATCGGGCGCGCTATCAATTTATTGATAGTCTTGACCGCGATCTGAGATCAGATTAACAATTGTTTTGTTAAGGGCTAGACATGAATAGAGATCGATGAAGGGACAAGGGTCAATAGTGGGGAAACCCTAGTTTCTTCCAAGAACCCTAATCCTCATTCACCACTATCTATCTAGTTTTAAATCTATCAAAAGATAAAAGAAGTCATCTTTTGTATTCATCTATGACTACTAAATCCTATGAACCCTACAAGCCTTCTTTATATATATTTTACATCCGTGTTTAACATAGATCTAGAATCTATTCTCCTTTCTTATTTTATTTTATTCAACTCGTCTAAACCAAGATTAAAAGTTCCACGCATCCCTGCGGACGACCCGTACTCATCTCAGCTAGATACACGTGACACCGTTATTTATTGCGGTTACTACTTTACTAAAACACTTTTTCAGCATATAGTAGCTACCCGTACTCATCTCGTAGGAAGTATATGTTCCGTCGATATTCATGTCGCTCTATCACGTCGAATCGCGGACCTGTCGTGGATCTCTTGTTCTTTGACGGTGATTTGCTTCGTGTTAAAGGTGATGATTCCTAACTTTACTAAAACACTTTTTCATCATCAATCAAACAGTGTAATTTTTCTTAACCATAGACGCACAGGGTTTGAGTTAAAAAAACTCAGTGGACTTATACAGAGTATTGTATGTTGTCCAGCGTCCGTTAGGACAAAGGGGTTGGTACTCGTACTATATTCTGTTTACTCGTGACTTCTCTAGTTTTAGACATGTATTTCGTTTAAATACATGGTCCAAGTTTTGAGAAGATATAGGTATAAGAATAAAGTAGAGAACCACAGTTGCAAGTATCAGGATTCTTCAAAATGATCAAAGATGTAGATACTTGTGTTTGGTATTCCGTTGTATGTAATAGTTTTGAGAACTTGCTTCTTTTTCAGGTTACTCATACGAGGATGTATTCCTAGATGAGTAATGTTGCATGGCCTCCTTCCATTTGGTTGATATGCACTGCAAACAGCTGCATGATTTTTGAATCTGGTTCCAATTAAATTAGTGCCTTTGTTTCTATATTGGATATTTAGAATGGATTCATATCTTAACGATGTTAAGGTATATAGAGTTGTCCGGCTGATGCTTGAAACCAGAATCCAGATAAACTCTAGGCACGTTTCACTAATGGCAGTTTGTAGGTTATCCCGGGCTTTGATGAGGGTTAACTTTCTACCATCAGGAAGATCAATAGTTATATTGTTCTTGACTCTCCACCAGTTTTAATAAAAAGGATTCTTTTCAGAAAACATTAGTGGGAGTATAGTAGAACTGAAAGTGATTCCATAACCACAAACGATTACTGAAAATTTAATAAAACCTACAGATTCAATTGATTTCGACGATCCATTAGCCACTCCGCAGATTTGGTGGGTAACCTCAGGCACCCGAGAGGTACTTCGGTATCCTCAAAGATGGTGACAAGGAGGTTTATGATTACCCAAACTTGCCAGTGCTGCTGTTCCAGACTATGAGGTCTGGCAGGAGGATGAGTATAACGTCGTTCTAAACTAGCTTTAGAAGTGCACATGTATATGACTCTGCCAGAGGGTTGTTATAGCCAGTGGGAGCAACGGAAGCATAGTGGGCAAGCAGCTTATGTCTATTTATAGACTAAAGCAGGTACAGCAGAGATAGATCATCTATTTTTGAAGTGACAGTCATAGAGTTTGATTTCATCAGAACAAGAGATGGATCTGGTAAGAAGGAAGTAGGGAGAGATGTCCTGGTATTTGGATGACATGCTCTTGATAGGAAGAGATCTTGCTATACTACGATCAGTTATGCTTTGGTTGTCACAAGTGGTTTCTCTATATAGGATATGGATAAAATATCAGGGATTCTGATGACTAGATCTATGGTTTTAGATATAGATTTGGGAAGTGTCCCAATTTGGGTACTTTGACTTTATTCTAAAGGTGCTTTAGAATGGACGACTCCTGGCATGGTGGTGTACCCGCAGGTGATGGAGTCACCCTCTCTAAAGAGATGTCTTCTAGACTGATGAGGAGAGGGATTTGCATGATTGGCATATCACTTGCTTAGGCAATTGAGTCAATCATGAGATATCAAGTACCACACCAGATATTGATTTTGCACTAGCTACAATAAGCGAATATATATTAATCCAATCCTGGAGAAACATTAGGAAGTAGTTATGAACATAAGTGGATGTTCTTGGGATATGGTAATGGCAGCCTCCATCAGGAGACGGTTATCGTTTCAGGCTTCCAAGGTCACCTGGATGACAGAGTGGCTGTCTGAGTTATAGTTTTCACTCTTTTGAAGGACGGTATGTTGGACAGGTGGTCCAAGCGGATACTGTGGAAGGCATGGTACAGGATACTGATTAAATTCAGTGGATGATACAGTTTAAGAAGTTTGTTGGATTTGGATTTCATTAGTGAACTGGGTCCCATCGGATATCCAGACAAATTCTAAGACAGGTATTGCTCATTTCGGGAGATAGTCTTTCTCCGCGAAGTTGAGATAAAGATAGAAACATTGGAGCGGATCCACTCACTGAGGCTATTTCTCAAACGCAATAGTTTCACAAACGAGTTTTATGAGACTGATTAGTAGAGAAGTTTGGTACTCGGTATCACATGGGCTGTGGGTATGCAACACCGCAATAATTAGCCTTATGTGCAAGTGGAAGATTTTTGGCTATAGTGCCCTCTAGACAATTATTGTAATCGCAGGCAGGTGATTATGATGATTGACGGAGGACCTATATGAATAGAACAGTCTTACTCAAGATGATAGTATGCTATCTGGTTTGTCTTTATCATCATGTACATGCATTATGTGGTATTACAGATCACTATTACATGTTGATAGAGCCCATATGATTCTTGCTTGACTACCAGTATTATGATGGCAATCATATACGTGGGAGCTGGGTGGTCTATAAGCACATCCTTAAATGTCCCTAGTCGTGGGAGTTTCGAGACTGGGCATCGATACTCCAGAGTAGACCAGTGTATACTGATCGAGACCCTGACGAGGGGCGGTGGCCAGGTTTCACAAGCCATTGGTGTTAGTTTGTTCACCTAAGATAGTATACATGTGCTCATTGGGTTATGAGTATACTGGATGGACTCGCCGGGAAGATGCTAGTTGGTATGGTACCTATTGTCAGATAGCAGTTCCCAGGTGACCTGTGTACAGGTTAGTCTGTCGACTTGAGATCGTCATTTGTCTCCTGTGAGTTCCCACTGTGCTTTGATTACTTCCCTACCACGGCTCAAAGGAGTCGTGCAAATAGGTTTTAGTTGGGTACATTCCCAAGCCACATGGAGGCAGTGAGCGGATCGTCGGGGATTCGTCTCTCCCGGTATTGGGGGTTGATGTCGTGCAATGCACTGATGGCCATCACCAGAAATCCTTGGCCAAGGTAGTCGAGAATTACTGATTTGGATCAATAGTTTCTCAGTTGGTGATGGGCTTCATTCCGACATGAAATACCGCGTTATTAGGGGTCTAACTTTATCCACCCCTAGACTCGATATGCGATACTCTTAGACGAATAGACCGGACTGGACGGATATTGTCAAGGACAGGCTCAGTAGGGGTTCGGATAAGTTTATTCGTCGGCCTTCCTTTCGCTCAATACCTGGGTAGCCGTTACGTACAGCTAATGCCGCTGACGTGCTTGTGGTTAAACCCACTACCAGTATATTGACGGTCTTTAGAGTCCCACACAGAGGGTTTCCCTGCTTCGGGCGAAACGATGTAGAGGCTGTATGGTTTTACGATAGGGTTCGATCATATACGTGCACTTGTGCACGTATCATGATTCGAAAAGTTTATACTAGTGGCTTTGGTTTAAGCCGGATTCTAGTATTGGATTGATAAATTATTATCGTCTCTTTGTATTCGTATTTTTCAGAATACGGATACGGGTATGTATATACGGATGAGGGGTATTCTTTTAATTTATTACAATATTGTTTCTAGAAGATTACACCTCATTTTAGTTTTAATCATTTTTGCTAAAATGATTAAATGAGGTGGAGGGATGAGTTGTGCTTTTGCATTTATCAATCATGGCTACTTAGTGACTCATGGTGGTGACTCATGGGGTGACTCATTGGGTGACTCATGTGGTGACTCATTATGTGACTCATGGTATACTATTCTAACATGCTTGATATTTGTTTGGGTTGTGAGATATTTTGGAGACTTGAGAAATTTTGGGAGGTTTCATTATTGCTCACAACACACTTAGCCATTTTCTTTAGTTGCTTTATACTTCACACTCTCGTCTTTCTTGCTTCTTCTTCCTCCACCTCCACCCTAAAAGTCTCATGTGTTGAGAAACCTAGGGTGTTTAGAGAAAAATCAATCCATCATTAGACTCTATATCTTCTAGGCTATCTAGTTTAGCGAACTAGGTACCCTAGTTAACTCGACTGTGAGGTTGGAGCTCGATTCATGGACTCTCAGGTGGATCATCTTCGATGGATGGAGACCGGAGACCAAGCTTGATCATAGAGACCTCTACGAGCTTGGGATGATGGTTAATGACCGAAGGACACGGATCATTCGGTATAACCATTCTTAACTCCTCTTATAGTTTACTAGCTTAGGATTTATGGGTAGATCCGTTTTATGGGGTTGTTCCAGCGCCAGTTAAAAAAAAATTGTTCCGCAATCGGCCACGGTTTGATGGCCAAGACGCTGGCATAACCCAAAAATTAGAATGTCGAGGGTTTTTACTAAAAATATATTTTAGATTTTAAGGTATTTTAGTCATAAAACCTAGCTTTTTAAAAGTTTATGATATTTTAACGAAAATCTATCTTTTGGAAAACATTA
Source organism: Agapanthus africanus (assembly GCA_030015575.1). Lineage (NCBI taxonomy): Eukaryota > Viridiplantae > Streptophyta > Magnoliopsida > Asparagales > Amaryllidaceae > Agapanthus > Agapanthus africanus. Next base: position 884,847,284 of record JASDDO010000024.1, on the reverse strand, counting down.
AGGTATTTCAATTTAAATTAAAATCTCTTCATTCTAGGGTATTATATTTAAAGTCTAATTTATATATTTATTTTCTTTTAGTTATATATTAAATTATTTCATTAAATATTATTTAGTTTTAGAAAACCGTATTTTTTCCTTCGAGAACGATGCTTCGTGAAGAGTTCGGCTCTCGCTCACTAGACCTAAGATGTGTGATAATCTGCATCATTTTCAAAAGGGCTCCCCTAACGAGGGTTATGAGGACGTAATTGCCAATGAAAATGTTATCGATTAAAATTTCGTATTTTGATCTTGAGGGTATTTTATTGAAATACGATTCTTTAGAAAAAAAGGTTACAACCATATGATTGTGTTATGATTAAAAAGTTTGCGTGTGTGGGATAGATCGTTACCCCGTGCGGTATCATCTAAGTTATGTTTAACAATTCTAAAATTCATATTAAAAACATGAAGAGTATAGAAGTTACATGAAAGTAATCTCTAAAGCTTTTCATGAAAGAATATAAAAAGTATAGAATACATGTTGTAGTAATATTCGTTATGAGACACTTATTATAAAATTTGCTAAAATTAGTGATAGGTTAATATCATTACAAGTTTTACTTTTTCTTTTCTTGTAGAGATACATAAAGAGACTTGATATAGCAGAGATTGTTTAGACGTGGAATTCATGGACGTAGTACAAAGCATAGGGGTGTTTAGCGATATAATAAAGAATTAGATTCAAAAAGGGAAGAAAGAAGGTGGGGAGACTTACTGGTTGCGATAAACATATATAGGAGAAGGAGAAGGCTTGGTTGGAAGAACCGAGACCAATGATGTGAGGGGGAACGAGCTTGAGGGAACCTTGAGAGCTTGATTCGACTTCTTGGCTTTTAGGACTTGAGAGAAAGGTTTTAGAGAGGAATTATTTCAGTATAGTTTTGAGGGGAGAACTTGGAAATAGGTTGGGTATTTACAGGGGAGGAGCAAAGAAGAATGGTGTAGAAAAATAGAGTTAAAAAGCAATTAAAATGGATTTTAATGGGGAAATGAAAGGTCTGAAAGTTTCTGAATTGAATCGAGTGTTTCACGGTAGGAAAATGAAGATGTGGGAGTTCAAGGACCGCACGTGCCCGAGACAAACCCAATTGGGTCTATCCAGGCCATCCCAGGCGGCCCCCGGTCGGCCGTTCCTCGAGCTTTGTGCTCGGGGCTCGGGGTTTGTGTTCGGGTCAGGGTTAGGGTTATATATATATTTATATATATATATATATATATATATATATATTCTTTTATGAATGTAACGACTCTGAAATCACTGCACAGAATTTTCTTGTTATTGTACAGAAAAGAGTATTACAGCATGTGTAAAAGTTATAAATTAAATTTGTTTAATAAAAGCAAGAAGCGAGTTGTAGCTCACTGGTAAAGCCTCCACTGCTGTGTCGTAGCCTATGTGTTCGATTCCAATCAAACACAATTATTTTTTCAGATTTTTTTTAATTTTTTGAAGCCCAAGAGTTGTACGTGCAATACACGAGGAAATGAAAAGTTTCAGAAAAATCAAACAGGCGTAATGAGGTGTACACACCCAAAAACCCACGTGGCATGAATCTCGAGGCAATTGCCTCAAATCCGACCGCCCAAAATGCCATATAGGCCAGCACCGACGATTGAGATGAGCACAAATGGCTCCGTGCTTTGCACACACAACTCTTCGAATCCCCTTAACTCCTCTGCACTGTTTGATTTCCCTGCAATCAAATAGAGACCCTTCATTCCACCATTTAACATCTTTTCAATAGTTTTTAATCCAAAATTTTAATTCTCAAACCCTAATTCTTCACTATAATTACCATCCCATACTTTAGCTCTTCACCATTCTGAAATTCAAGCAAAATTTCTCTCAAAAAGTTCCTAAGTGTAAGTGGAGTCAAGTGAAGTAAGCAACCAAGCTCCTTCCGTCGAAGATCGAAACCATTCCCCGAGCTCCCGCGACGCCACGAAGCCCTTCCCTTCTTCCTTATCCTTTTCTTGATATTTCCAAACAGTAAGTCCCTTCCAACTCTTTTTTTTCATTGAAATTCAGCTCTTAATCATATATCGGTAAAGTGGAGTTATTCCCGATACCTTTCTTTTTAAAAGCTAGAACTTCCTTGTCCTTTATATCTTGGTCAATCTAATTTTACCACACTACTTGTAACTTTAATTACAAATGTTTACATTCAAGTTTAACCAAAATTTTCATGTGAAACGAACATAAACGAACTTTTTCATTAAAATACCTTGAACTTTATTATCGCATATTTTCGATATTGTTAAAACAATACCTTTAGAAAAACTTCACGGGGTAACGACCTACCCCACACGCACACTTTGGTTTCATAGCACGATGTGTATATATATATATATATATATATATATATATATATATATATATAGTTGGTTCAAAGAATAACTTTTACAATAAAATACCAAATCTTTTAAAAATCGGGTTTCTTTTAAAGCGGTATTTTGTAATCCTTAGCAAATACACCTCTACAACCCTCGTTAGGGGACCCTCTAATGAATGATACAGATTATCACACAACCTTGAGATAGTAGAGAGAGATGCAGAACTCCTCACCGAGTATTCGATCTCGAAAGGAAATAAAATACGTTTTTAAGAAAACGCGACTTTTCTAAACAAAACTAATTTTTGAAAATTATATAAAAATTATAAATCCGTTTTTTCAATATATTATGAAAATAGTTTTTTAAAATGAAAGATTAAACTTTTAATAAAATACCACTAAGTTACCAAAATAAGCTAGTTTTCAATAAAATACCATAAAATTTTAAAAGCTAAGTATTTATCATTAAAATACCTAATAGTTAAAATACATGTTCATGAAAATCCTAAATAATACAAATCGCCCTCGAGGTTTATTTTTTTAACTATATTAAAATATTTTCGTAAAACCCTCTCGAGATATACAAAACAATATTTTAAGGACCCTAGTTAATATACGTTTAAGCGGGATCAATTCTCTTGAGCCCCAGGGAGCCGAAGAAAGTAAGCGCTTGCCTATTAAGATTAAACAACTTAACAGAGTTATCAATGGCAATTGTCTTGGAAAAAGACACAAATCCTGCCGTCCATGTACAGCGGTTGCCGATTACTCCTGAACCTAAGAATTCAAGAGTTAAATATGTTCACAAGTGTCTGACTCAACATGAATCCAAACTCAAACCAGAATCCAAAAATCAAACACGAACTTGAATACTTGATCTTGAACCTGAATATTTGAATTCAAACATCAAATTCAAACTTGTATACTTGACTCGACTTGACCGAACCATGGTTATAACTTGACATGACTCGACATGACTACTTGAATACATGATTAAATCCTGAACATGAATCTGAACATTTTATATCCATGGATTCGGGCAAGACCTATAATTTTAATCTATACAATACAATACGTGGGGATAAAGGGGTATATTGGTATGGAACGTATATCGTGGCACGAGAGGTCACTTAAAAGACACTTACATGAATTCACGTGCCGTTGTCCCGTGGGATATGACGTGGCCTTGTACTATATGTTACCATAGTCTACAGGGTAAGATGGACTCCTCTTGTATACATGAATACCTTCCATATCAAACTACAAATAACCACGTTAGAATAAATATCATATACCTATAGATGATCATATACAATTTTACTCGTCCTTTGTTCTTTTGGTTCCTATTCACATGTTATAATATTCTCTCTTATTTCCTTTGGGACTTATCGAGCGCTAGTTCGCTTAAGACATTCCTCTCTGTTTTTCTTTCCTTGGAATGTTCGTCAGGAGGACCGGACTCTGAGGAGATAAAGCAGAGTCAGGAGGACTTGGACCAGCTTACTGCTCAGCCTGACTACTAGTTCTTCCTGCACTTACTTTCTGTATGCCATTGTTTAGGCATTGTTTTATTTATTGTATCTTTTATTTTAGACAGTTGTCTGTAAAGTTGAATATAAATAAAGTTGTTGTTTCATTTTATTACTCTTGTCATTCTTGTTCATTGTTATATTGCTTATTTACGCTTAACGTATTTATTTCATAGTAAATACGTTGCGGGCTTGCCACTTCACCGTTTCCATCTACTGGGAAGCGGGGCGTGATAGGTTTTGTTGGCGGCCCATGCAGGTCAGTTCTGCATGAAGTCTTAAGCAATATATCATAAGAATTATAAGAATCGGCAACTATACATTCCTTACATTTCAAATTTTTTGAATCTATTCTAACCTTTCTTTTCTATCAAGGTGATGGATTCTCCCAACAACACCAGTACCAAAGTCAATGGCAACACACCACCACCTACTTTACCACCTTCCTTTACCGTTGCTGCTCCTATTAATAAACATACGGTGATTCTAGAAGCTATCAAAAGCCTTCTGGAGGGTCAGCAGTAGCAGACTGCTATTCTCTTGAATCGCCCAGAAACCGAAGCATCTGGAGTAAAGCAATTCCGTGCGTTGCATCCAAGGAACTTTTCAGGAAAAGAGAGTCCTCTTGAGGATGAAGAATGGGCCCAGAGTATAGAGGACGACCTTGCCGCGGCATAGGTACCAGACATAGCTTGGGTTCGTGTGGCCAAGCTCTAGCTCACCGACAACGCAAGAGTCTGGTGGAAAGCTGAGGAAAGACGTCTCACACAACCAATAGAGTGGAAGACGTTTCATGATCTGTTCGATGCGAAGTTCTTTCCCGAGACTGCCCATTTTGAGATGGAGCAACAGTTCATCCACCTGCAACAAGGTTCCATGTGGGTAAAATCTGTGGATGAATATGATGCCGAATTCATCATGCTTAGCAGGTAAACAATTCATATCAAATTTTGTTCTGTAAAACACATCACTATACTGAAATCAACATCTTATCATGTTCGCGACACACTTGATCCCGACTGATAAGATTTGGGCTAGACGATTCCAACAGGACTTAGACCTGGAGATTCAGGCGGCATTAGCCACAGGTGACTACCCAACCCATGAACTCGCCCTGATTGCAACACGTCATTATGAAGCTGTGGTCAAGAAGAAAGTAAGCCCCAAACAGCTGGAATCAAATCCCCTGCTACCCAGATGATAGGAGGAGCCTCTTTTAGGCCGACCTTTGCACCCAGGAGGTCAGGAGGATCATTTAACCGGTCCGGCCCAGATTTCTGTTTCTACCGCAAGAGAACTGGACACCTAGCGAAAGACTGCAGGCGTGCAAATGGCCTTTGTTTGATTTGTGGTGCATCTACTCACTCTATAAAAGCATACCCATATCGTTTTAACACAGCACCAGCATCCAGACCCGCGATCACAACCCCGCAGAGGCCAGCCATTCAGGCACCTGCACCCCGCCTAGCTCTTCCTGCACCAGCTCCATATGGACCACCTGCACAGCCTCATTTTCAATTCCATCAGGCACAGGAAATGCGCCTCAAGGGCAAAGAAACGTGCCCCAAGGATAGAGGAATGTGCCTCCGGCAAGGAGAAATGTACCGCGACGACGGGCTTTTACAATGACGGTCGGGAAGGCCGAAACCACAGGACAAGTCATCACTGGTAATTCCCCTATCCTTTCAAACCTTGTATATCATTATAGTTTTCCTATATCTAAACGCAACCTCACACAACTTAGGTACTATACTAGTAGCCACCATTCCTGCACTTGTATATTTCGACACTGGAGTTTCACACTGCTTCATGTCACAACGATTCGTGAGAACGCATGTGATTCCCGTGAAGCCACTCATTTCAAGCTGGAATGTCTGTTTCGGGAATAGAGTCTTGAAAGCAACTTTAGGGTATGATCAGTGCCAAGTTGTAATTTGCGGTCGAGAATTCTCTGCAAATTTCAAACTACTGGACATACCAAATTTCGATGTTGTGTTGGGAATGGATTGGCTGGGAGTATTCTATGCTGCTATTGATTGCCGTCAAAGGAGGATAGTATTTGAGATACCAGATCACCCAGTCTTCTATTTCAAGAGTGGAGATAGAACCTTGGAGCCAGGAAGCTACGGTGCTAAACCGAAGGATGCAGAAGCGTTTTCCCTACCGGCGGAAGAAGAAAAGCCCAAAGTAGTTCGAGAGTTCGAGGATGTGTTCCCTGTAGACATATCAGGTTTGCATCCTGATCAAGCTCTTGAGTTTAGTATTGATTTACAACCTGGTGCACAACCTGTAATCAAAGCTCCATACCGGTTAAGTCTGGAGGGATTGAAGGAGATCCGTATTCAGTTGGACGAACTGCTGAAGAAAGGTTGGATCCGACTCAGTGCTTCGAGCTGGGGATCTCCAGTATTACTGGTGAAGAAGAAAAAAGGTTTCTACAGGATGTGTGTGGATTATCGAGCTTTGAACGAAGTGACGATTAAGAACAAGTATCTACTATCGTGCATCGATGACCTTTTCGATCAGTTAAGTGGGTCTTATGTCTTTTCAAAGCTAGATCTTCGTTCGGCTTATCATCAGGTGAAGGTCAAAGAGACCGACATTCCAAAGACGGCGTTTAGGACCCGTTATGGCCAATATAAATATCTCGTAATGCCATTTGGAATGACTAATGCACCTGCCATCTTTATGAACCTAATGAACCAAGTTTTCCGAGAGTACTTAGACAAGTTTGTTGTTATCTTCATCGATGACATCCTGATATATTCAAAGAATCAGAAAGAACACACCGAGCACTTACGCATTGTCCTGGAGACATTACGACAATACCAGCTCTACGCCAAGTACAGAAAGTGTGGATTTTGCCTAGATCAAGTCGGATTTCTCTGACATATTGTTTCAGGCGAAGGAATCTCAGTAGATCCAGCTAAGGTGTCAGCTATCAGTGAGTGGCCAACACCAAAGATGGTGAAAGATATATGAAGTTTCTTAGGATTAGCAGGATACCACCAATGATCATTGAAGGCTTCTCAAAGATCGCAGCACCCCTGACCAAGTTCACACGTAAAGATGAAGTATTCGTATGGTCAGAAGCATTTGAAAAATCCTTTGTAGAACTCAAGTCGAGATTAACCTTTGCACCTATCCTTGTAATACCGAATCAATCTAGAGGTTTCGTTGTATATTGTGATGCATTCGGTAAAGGATTAGGATGTGTTCTACACCAGCATGGAAAAGTTGTGGCTTTTGCATCAAGATAACTAAAGGTTCATGAGCGTAACTATCCAACACATGATCTGGAGTTGGCATCCGTCATCTTCGCACTTAAGATTTGGCGACACTATCTCTTAGGAGAACGAGTGGATATATACACTGACCACAAGAGTCTGAAGTATGTATTTACTCAGAAGGAACTAAACATGCGGCAGAGAAGATAGCTAGAACTCATGGCAGACTTCAACATCAACCTACAGTATCATCCTGGAAAGGTGAATGTAGTTCCTGAAGCACTTATTCGCCGGCCATTAGCAATGAACCTCACCGCTCAATGGAAGCTACAGCAAGAACTGCATGAATTGGAGATCGAAGTAGTTGTACCAGATAACGTTTCATATTTGATGAACTTACAAGTTCAGTCCACTCTTGTAAATCAGATCAAGGCAGCTCAAGTAAATGATGCCAAGCTACAAAAGATTCGAGAACAAGTAGAAAGTGGACTATGAACTGACTTCATCATCCACGAACATGGATCCTTATGATATGGAAGCCGTTTATGTGTACCAGTCGGCTCTGTTCGAGAAGAGTTGATGAAAGAAGCTCACAGCTCTCCGTATTCGGTACACCCCGGCGGTACGAAGATGTATAAGGATCTACGGCAAAACTACTGGTGGCATGGAATGAAGCACGAAGTAGCTAGAAGCGTAGCAAAGTGTTTGGTGGGTCAGTAAGTGAAGACTGAACATCACAGAACTGCCGGTCTACTTCAGCCGTTACCAAATGCAGAATGGAAATGGCAGCACATTACCATGGACTTCGTGACTTCCCTCCCTCATAGCACAAAGGGTAACGACGCAATTTGGGTTATTGTGGATCGACTCACCAAGTCGGCTCACTTTATTCTATTCAGAGTTTGCTAGTCAACCGAGACAAGAGCAAATAAGTACATGGAGGTGAGCATAAATATAAAGTAAGATTTAAACCTTCAAGATGTATCATATTTGATACCTATAAACTCATGCAGGAGATCGTGAGATTACATAGAGTACCTGTTTGCATCGTCTCCGATCGTGATACAAGATTCTGATCATAATTTCGGCAGAGTTTGCAAGCTAGCCTGGGAACGAGTCTGAATTTCAGCACGGCTTATCATCCATAAACGGAAGTACAGTCTGAGCGAACAATTCAAATTCTGGAAGACATGCTAAGAGCATGTATGTTAGACCTCGGAGGTTCGTGGGAAGATCATCTACACCTTGTAGAGTTTTCATACAACAACAGCTATCAGGCAAGCATTGGAATAGCACCATTCACAACACTCTACGGACGGAAGTGTCGTTCACTACTGAGTTGGGATGACGTTGGAGATCATGAACTCCTTAGACCAGAGATGATCGTGGTAACTGTGGACGTGGTTCGCACGATCAGGAAAAGAATACGCATAGCCTAAGACCGACAGAAGTATTGGGCAGATGCAAAACGCTGACATTTAGAGTTCCAACCTGGAGACCATGTATTCCTGAAGATCTCTCCAAAAAAAGGAGTGATCCATTTTGAAAAGAGGGGTAAACTCAGTCCAAGATACATAGGACCATTCGATATACTCGAACGAGTTGGAGAAATGGCATACCGTTTAACACTACCACCTTCATTGGAAGAAGTGCACAACGTATTCCATATATCCCAGCTATGACGATATGTGAGCGACCCCAGCCACATATTTGATCACTCAGAGCTCACAGTACAAACCGACTTAACCTATGAGCAACAACCAGTTGAGATCCTGGACCGAAAGGTGAAAACATTGCGGAACAAGAAAGTAAACTTGGTCCGAGTGATGTGGATAAACGATTCACCAGGAGAATCAACTTGGGAAAGAGAAGAGGATATGCATACACGATATCCTTACCTTTTTGAAAATTAGTCCCTATATATTTGTAAATTTCGAGGATGAAATTTTTATAAGAAGGGTAGAATGTAACGACCCTGAAATCACTGTACAGAATTTTCTTGTTATTGTACAAAAAAGAGTATTATAGCATTTGTAAGAGTTATAAGTTAAATATGTTTAATAAAAGCAAGAAGCGACTTGTAGCTCACTGGTAAAGCCTCTACTGCTGTGCCATAGCCTGTGTGTTTGATTCCCATCAGACACAATTATTTTTTCAGATTTTTTTTTAATTTTTTGAAGCCCAAGAGTTGTACGTGCAATACACGGGGAAATGAAAAGTTTAAGAAAAATCAAACAGGCGCAATGAGGTGTACACACCCAAAAACCCATATGGCACGAATCTCGAGGCAATTGCCTCAAATCCGACCGCCCAAAATTCCATATAGGCCGGCGCTGACGGTTGAGATGAGCCCAAATGGCTCCGTGCTTTGCACACACACCCCTTCGACTCCCCTTAACTCCTCTGCACTATTTGATTTCCCTGCAATCAAACAGAGACCTTTCATTTCACCATTTAATATCTTTTTAATGTTTTTTAATCCAAAATTTTAATTTCCAAACCCTAATTCTTCACTATAAATACCACTCCATGCTTTAGCTCTTCACCATTCTGAAATTCTAGCAAAAATTCTCTCAAAAATTTCATAAGTGCATGTGGAGTCAAGTTGAGTTAGCAACCAAGCTCCTTCCGTCGAAAATCAAAGCCATTCCCGGAGCTCCTGCGACGCCACGAAGCCCCCCCCCCTTCTTCCTTATCTTTTTCTTGATATTTTCAAACAGTAAGTCCCTCCCAACTCTCTTTCTTTTCATTGAAATTTATCTCCTAATCATATATCGGTAAAGTGGAGTTATTCCCGATACCTTTCTTTTTAAAACCTAGAACTCTCTTTTCCATTATATCTTGGTCAATCTAATTTTACCACACTACTTGTATGTTTAATTACAAATGTTTAGATTCAAGTTTAACCAAAATTTTCATGTGAAATGAACATAAACGAACTTTTTCATTAAAATACCTTGAACTTTATTATCACCTATTTTCGATATTATTAAAACAATACCTTTAGGAAAACTTCACGGGATAACGACCTACCCTACACGCACAGTTTGGTTTCATAGCACGATATTTATATATATACATATAGTTGGTTCAAAGAATAACTTTTACAATAAAACACCACATCTTTTAAAAACCGGGTTTCTTTTAAAGTGGTATTTTCTAATCCTTGGCAAATATGCCTCTACAACCCTCGTTAGGAGATCCGCTAATGGATGGTGTGGATTATCGCACATTCTTGGGATAGTAGAGCAAGATGCAAAACTCCTCACAGAGTATTCGATCTCAAAAGAAAATAAAATACGTTTTTAAGAAAATGCAACTTTTTTAAACAAAACTAATTTTTGAAAATTATATAAAAATTATAAATCTGTAGTTTCAATATATTATGAAAATATATTTTTTTAAATGAAAGATTAAACTTTTAATAAAATACCACCAAGTTATCAAAATAAGCTAGTTTTCAATAAAATACCATAAACTTTTAAAAGCTAAGTATTTGTCATTAAAATACACAATACTTAAAATACATGTTCATGAAAACCCTAAATAATATAAATCACCCTCGAGGTTTATTTTTTTAACTATATTGAAAAACCCCTCGAAATATACAAAACAATATTTTAAGGACTCTAGTTAATATAGGTTTAAGCGGAATCAATTCTTTTGAGCCCCAGGAAGTCGGAGAAAGTAAGTGCTTGCCTATTCAGGTTAGACAATTTAACGGAGTTATCAATGACAATTGTCTTGGAAAAAGACACAAATCCTGCCGTCCATGTGCAGCAGTTACCGATTACTCCCGAACCTAAGAATTCAAAAGTTAAATCTGTTCACAACTGTCTGACTCAACATGAATCCAAACTCAAACCAGAATTCAAAAATCAAACACAAACTTGAATACTTGATCATGAAATACTTGAATTCAAATATCAAATTCAAACTTGCATACTTGACTCGACTTGACCGAACCATAGTTATAACTTGGCATGAACTCGACATGACTACTTGTACACATGATTTCATCCTGAACATGAATCTGAACATTTATATCAATGTATTCGGTTAAGACCTATAATTTTAATCTATACAATACCATACGCGGGGATAAAGGGGTATATTGGTACGGAACGTATATCGTGGCACGAGAGGTCGCTTAAAAGACACTTACATGAATTAACGTGCCGTTGTCCCATGGGTTATGACGAGACCTTGTACTACATGTTACCATAGTCCACGGGGTAAGATGGACTACTCTCGTATACATGAATATCTTTCTTATCGAACTACAAATAACCATGTTAAAATAAATATCAATATATCTGTACATGATCATATACAATTTTACCCGCCTTTTGTTCTTTTAGTTCCTATTCACATGTTATATTATTCTCTCTTGTTTCCTTTGGGACTTATAGAGCGCTAGTTCGCTAAAAACATTCCTCTCTGTTTTTCTTTCCTTGGAATGTTCGTCAGGAGGACTGGACTCTGAGGAGATAGAGCAGAGTCAGGAGGACTTGGATCAGCTTACAGCTCAACCTGACTACTAGTTCTTCCTGCACTTACTTTCTGTATACCATTATTTAGGTATTGTTTTGTTTATTGTATCTTTTATTTCAGACAGTTGTATGTAAAGTTGAATGTATATAAAGTTTCTGTTTCATTTTATTACTCTTGTCATTGTTGTTCATTATTATATTGCTTAATTACGCTTAACGTATTTATTTCAGAGTAAATACGTTGCGGGCTTGGCACGTAACCGTTTCTGTCTACTGGAAAGCGGAGCGTGACAATGAAGTTTCATAATCCCATGTAAACCTCATGCAAACTCTTAGATTTCCAAAACGTCAAAAAGAAAAATAAAATAAAATAATTATGGCAGCAAAGATTCGAACACGCGGGCTATAGGATAGCAGTGGAGAGCCTTAACCAATAAGCTATAAGAATTTTCTTGCTTTAAATTAACAAGAATAATTTATAACTTGATATCAGCATAGAAATACACTCAATTATTGATATTAGATTAATGCAAGTTTACATGGATTTCAGGGTCGTTACAGAAACTCATATTTCCATCAAATTTCTCGGTGTCAAACTTCATGATTGTCGGAAATATAATGTGGGATTGAATCAAAACACGATGCGCTAACGAACCATAAACTTCAAAACCACGATCTATAAAAGTTAGGAAGAGGACGTAGTTGTCGTTACCACTATTGATCTAGATCGCAATATTGAAAACCTAATGGTTCAATCCTAAAGATCCCAAACAACAACAAAAGGCTATGATACCAATTTGTTGCGACAATACGATCATGAAGCCAAACACAAACGATAAAGAGAAGAAACAAAACCGCATGCAAAATAGAAAATACGAGAACTTACAAAAATGCGAAGGTGAAGCTTTGTTAATAATCAAATTCGGATGAGTACAAAAGCGGTGGACGATTACAAATCGCTCAAACAAAACCCTAGATCTCACAAACAAAAGGGTTTTCTCAAATAACAAAAGCTATATCAAAAAACTCTCATCTAGGGTTTCTACATAATTTCTTATATATAGCATACAAAAGATTTTACCAAAAAACTAATTTCCTAACTAATCAGTTTTGACCGGCCCAATACGGCAAACGTCTGCCCAAGTATTATCGAAACACCAAAGTGCCACCAGACGTCTGAATAAGGATGTTCAAACGTCTGGCCTTCACAACTTAAGAAGACCAGAGTGCTCGTAGACGTCTGGCCTTATAGTTTCAGACATCTGCCCAATGTAAGCATGCACATACAGAGCCTAGGCAGACATCTAGAGCTTTACCTCCAAACGTCTGTCACATGTCTTGTAGATAACATTGAATCTCTAACAATTTCAGGATAACGCCGGATCAATAAGAAATCAATAGGGATCGAATGTGAGGCATACACAATAACATTCAAGATGGACAACGGCGTAAACTCGACCATCTTGCGTCGGCCCTTGAACTAAGTTCAAATCCCTCAAGGCATGCATAAAATGACATAACTACCAATGGGCGCAAGCCCATGTTACACCGAAAAAAGATGTTCAACCTAGTATGTATGTGAGGACTTCATATGATTATATATTAACATATACCTTGAACCTTAAAATAACTTCAAATTTGGAAAATAGTTTTTGATTTTTCTTGAGTATATTAATCTTTTAAAAAAAAGATGAACATATTACTTATTTTAGCTATATATTTTCCTATGTATCTATTTATCTATCTATTACTCTAATACAAAATTGGGTTGGTCAAGAAATCTTTTGCAAGTCAACACACTATTTTTGATATTTTCCCTTTTACACTTCTCTTATCCATATTTATTTACATATCCATTTCTAATAGATCATTCATGTGAGACCAAAATGAAAAAAAAAATACTTATGGCTATTTTTAGTAATTAGTTTGTTTCTATTTTATTTTATTTGGCTAAAAAGCTTTTTCGAAAGAGTTTTTCATAATTAAAAACAATAAACTAAATATTTTTTGTCCTTATTTTTCAATATTAATTTTCAGAAAATATTCATAATTTAATATTGGGATAATATTCATGATTTAATCTTTGAAAAATATTTATCTTTGAAATGACATCAATGCTAAAGATAGTTTCCTCGAGAATATTGATATGTCGTATATATGCATCGATCTTAGTGGTCTCGTGCTTTTCCACCCAGCTCGGTTTCATCATCGATACTTCTCCGACATCAGATAACTCTTCTAGCAGGGAGCAAAAGCCTTAGGTGGTTGGAAACAAAGCAGATGAAGAAAGAAAGCGGAAGCCCACTTTCAAGGAGAGACAAACAAAGCAATGTGCCTTTCGAAGAAAGAGTCCCCAAGCCGTGGACAGGGGAGAAAGTAGAATCAACTCAAGCTGCTACAGCAATAGCTCCAGGCCGACTTAGTTCACCTCTGTTGCGGGGGAGAAGGCCTCGGGTGTACCCAAGGGCATAAAGATCGGGTGAATCGAAGCTTTCTATTATTAGGAGATTCAGCTCTCCATGAGGGAGGCGTGGGCGCACATGTGATCATTGCGGGAACACGGGTACATGTACAACATATTCTACTTAATTAGAAGGTCAAGGTCTGATCGTGACTTTCAAAAAGAAAGAGGGGATGTAGGCTTGGTTCTTTCATTCGGGCCTTCTTGAAGATGGGCATCCTGTGGGCTGGGGGCTGACAGTACTCCTTTCGATGGATGCTAGGGTGCCTTTGTTAGGGTCGAAAATTATACCCCATTGACCAAAAGTCAAACTCAAACCGCAAACAAGTGGACCCAAAGCCGAACCTAAGTCAAGTGAGCCCAAACCCGAACTCAAGTCAAGTAGGCCCAAGCTCGGTCCAAACCTTTCCAAGCTGAAGCATGGGGGCCAACTCCATGCCAACAAAAGAGAAATAAAATTTAATAAATTAGTTTGTATAAATAAATAGGAAAAAGTAAGAAAATAGCCGAAAGGCCAATTTTGTAAAGCATAGGCGCTAAGATGAAAATGTGTTGTAGGGTTCCTAGGCACTCCCAAGAGGTCTCACAAGGCATCAACCATGCCAATTTCGAATTTTACGGGTGCCGAGAAACCCGACTACGGATCGTTAACTAGATTTAGGCGAAACAAGAAACTAGCTAACACCTTAACTAAAGAGAAAACGGAAATACAACCTTTGTAGATCCGGTCCTCCACCTCCATAGCTCCGCAATGAAGTCTCCTCACTGTCCAAATGGAATCCCGGGCTCTAGCATCGGCTTCATCGGAGAAATGAGCGGGCAAGGTCGTCGGCTTCGTGCCGAAGATGATCTACACCGAGGCATCACTAGATCAAGCTCCCACTTCACCAAGTCATTAAACTTGTGAAGAAAACACACTCTACTACTTGGCAAGAGGTAGAGGATGAAAAAATAGGAAGTGGGTTCACTTTAGAATTGGATTTCTCACCCATTTCATCAAATCACCATTGATGGAATCAAGCTTCTCCATCTTGAAGATGAAGATGAAGAAGATGATAATGTTATGATAAGTTATTTAAAAACAAAAGAAAATGAATACTTATCATAATATGAACCATGGTTATGTGTAGAGAGTTGACTAAGGTTAGAGGAATGGTTAGGGTTAAGGATGAAGACAAAGTGGTCACTTTGGTCAAAGCTTCATGAAGATTCAAGATGCAAACAAAGAAAGCCACCATTTTGTTTTCTTATCCTATTTCTTTTAATCCAATTAAAAAGATAAATGAATGAATAAATAAATAAATGAAACCCTAACCATTTACTTAACCAAGGTTTAAACTAAACATACACACAAACATACATGTATCATCAAAGATGATACAATCAAGTGCACAAAAAATATATCACATATACAATGTGCACATCAAGTGAGAAAATCCATTTTAAAGTGAACCAATACTAGTTAATGCAAAGTAATATATCAAATATATAATTATGCATTAAATCAACACTTGATTTAACGATCCGGTCATATCGCATGTGACCGACTAATATCCAATGTATCGGCTTATCAAATCAATCCTCGATTCGATAACTAGGTTATATCGCATACAACCATTCGACACATTCATCGCGAGAATGTAATACGGTATCACATACACGCATTATTCTCGGTCCCGCACATATCTCATATGCGCTCCTATTTCGTTTCGCTTGAGCCAGGAAACCTCTGTGTAGGACTCTAAAGACTCATCAATACGCCGGCAGCAGGTGATGATCATATCAAACACCCACAAGCCGCAAGCGGTCTGCTAAACGTAACGGCCATCCGGGTATTGAGCGATGAGAAGATCGACGAGCAAGCCCGCTCACACTCCTATGAATCCAACCAGTAACACTTACCATACAGTCCGGTCTTGTCGTCTGATATGTCGCATACCTTGCCTAGGGGTGGTAAACGTCAGACCCCAATAGCTCGATATGAGGTCTATAACAGTTCGAGAAACTACTGGTAACACTTACCAGTAAATCTCAGCAACCCTGGCCAGGGATTTCCGGTTATAGCCAATCGAACACAGTGCAACATCAACTCCCTATACCGGGAGAGACGAATCCCCTCCTATCGCTCATTGCCTCCATGTGACTCGGGACTGTACTCAAAAACCACCGTTTTGCACGCCCTCTTGGACGTGGTAAGGTGGAAATCAAAGCACAATGGGAACCACACAAGACTTTATGACGATCTCGGGTCAACAGACTACTCTGTACCAGTGTCACCAGAGAACTGCCATCTGACGTAAGGTATAATACCATCTGGGAGTTCTCGGCGAGTCCGTCCAGTGTACCCAGTCTCTACTGAGCACCCGTATATAATCTCTGATGTCAAACACCAATGGATATGGGATCATCCATCGCCCATCTGTATGGGTCGAGAAGGTATACGCTAGTCTACTCTGGTATATCGATGCCCCGTCTCGATACACCCACGACTAGGGACCTTGAAGGATGTACTTATGGACTACCATGTCCCCACTAGTATGATCCGCATCATAGTCCAGGTAGTCAAGTACACATCCTAAGGGCTTTACCAACATGTATCGGAGAGACAATCAGTGTACACGTTAAGGTAAAGAGTAACCAGATAGCATACTATCATGTCGAGCAAGAAAGTCCTCCCTATATCTGTCCCAGCATCCACTACAATATACATCCTATGTATAGCAATGGCCTCTAGGGCATACATATAACTAACAATCTCCCACTTGCACTAGGGTCATCTGATAGCAGTGGTTGAAGTATCTCATACTCAACTATCCCATAAAAGTCTCTCTCTGGGAATAGGCCTTCGTGAGTGGATCCGCCGTGTTGTCCTCTGAGTCTACTCTCCTAACCTCGATCTCCTTGGAGATCAACCATCTTCATGATCAGGTGATACTGCCTTAGAATATGTCTAGATCACTGATGGGACCTGCGTTCCTTGGCATAAGCCACAACTCCATTGTCTCATAATGGTAGGAACGTAGTTCATCTCATGAACCAATATACACCCAGACAGCCTTTTTGGTAGCATCTTAAGTAGCGATGTATCCAGCCTTTATCGTCTAGTATGTCACGGTATCTAGCTTGGAACTCTTCCAACATACCGTCCCTTTACTAAGGGTAAAGACAATGCCTGCGACTGACATTCGGTCATTTTTTATCACTCTGGAACACTTCCAGTGATTCTCCCCAAGATCAATTGATACCATCTCACTACAACTAGTGAGTATCCTAACACCCAAATAACATCTATCTCATAGATGAAAACTCAGGATTTAGGAGGTATCACTTTGATCCTATATGGAGAATCATTGTAAGAAGCGGAGATTGATCGAGCGTAGCATAGGAAACTCCTTCCCTATCAAGAGTATGTCATCCACGTACTCTACGAGGATCGTCACCATACTCCCTACTACCTTTTTGTTTATACAAGGTTCATCTACCATTTTGATGATGTCAACTTCTTTGACTAATTCATCAAAACCGACGTTCCAACTCCGCGATGCCTGCTTTATCACATAAAATATCTTGCACGCGTTTCCGCTGCTCCCACTGTTTACGAAGCCCTCTGGCTGTGTTCTTATAGACATTCTCTTCTAAATCATTATTTAGAAAAGCAGTCATGGCACCGAACCACCAGATATCGTAGTCATGGTATGTAGCCGTGGCAAGTAGGATCTGGATGGACTTAAGCATAGGCACTGGAAAAGGTTTCATCATTATCCACGCCTGTTCGATGACGAAAAACTTTAACAAGTCTAGCTTTGAAAGTCTCAACTTTTCCATCTACACCAAGTAATCTTCTCAAGATATACTTGCTCCTGATGGGGATTTAACCCTTCAGATATAGCAACCAAAGTCCATACTTTGTTGGTGTACATGGATTCCATCTCAGATCACTAAGCATCCAGCCATTCTTACAGAGTCTCACTCCTGATAGCCAGCTCGAAACTAGTTGGGTCATCATCTCATGATGCAATCCTCGCTCCCACTGTCATAGAGAAACAGAAGTATCTCTCAGGTGGGTGAGGAACCCTACTAGATCGGCGGAGAGGCTGAGGTTCGTTGATCACTATTGAATCCTTTGGTTGTACCAAATCATCTGCTGTAGTTTGCATAGCTGGAACCTTTCCAGTTGTACATTATAGACCTTGCCTCGAGCTTGTCCGGATTTTGCTTTTAGATATAGGCCGGACAATCCCAAACCTTAACTAGCTTAAGACATGCTCTTCCCTTTCCATATCATATATGAAATGGTAGGCAACTGATTTGATTGGAACCCTATTCAATAGGTATGCAGCTTCTCAAGCGCATAACTCCTAAAAGGAAATAGGTAACTCAGTAGTACTCATCATAGAGCGCACCTTATCATATAGGGCGTGATTGCTCCGCCCCGATATACCATCGTGCTATGGTGTATACGGAGGAGTAATGCTGAGAGAGAATCTCATTCTCCTTTAGAATAATCCAGGAATTCCGTGCTCAAGTATTTTCCTCCTTGATCTCATCATAGGACATAATACTTATACCCGCATTTTGGTTTTCTACTTCTAACATATATTCTGTGAATATCTCAAAAGGTTCAGACTTGTGTTTCAACAGGAACATAGGTCTGAATCTCGAAAGATCATCAGAGACTGTAATGAAGTATAAAGAACCAGTCCTGGCATGTGTAGACAGGAGACCTACATACATCAACATGTATCATCCCAAGAGTTTACTAACTCTTTCTCTGTTTCCAATAAACAGGGCTATGGTCATCTTATCTCTGTGACATGACTGGCAAGTTTCATAAAATGTAAATTCAAACTGATTTAAATATGCATCTATATGTAACTTCAGCTAGTCGGGTCGCATTGATATGACCTAGTCTACAATACCTTAAGAAGGATTCGTTCAGTTGTGAACTCTTCCTCTTATGTGTGTTCCATATACTAAGAACTGCAGTTTGATTTAGAACATCAATGCTTTTAGATAACGTGCCTGAACCGATCAACTTTTGATATAGGAAATGTTCAAAACATTATCCAACAATACAAAATTTTATCATTTCTTTACTAATAAAGAGACTGATATGATTTTGTATATCAGGTTCGGTATCTAATAACATTCGTTCAGAATCAATGTATTGATAATGCAGGGTAACAGTGACCAACAGACTTGGCTGCAACTCTTGCCCCGTTTTCTGTCTCATGAAACTTATCATCCGTTCTCAGTTTTTCTACCCTTTTGTAGCCCTATGTAACAGATTACATATCTGGGATCCTGATCCGGTATCATATACCCAGGATGCGGAGGATACTGAGAAACAGTTCTTTATAATGAACACACCCGAAGATGATGCATCTCATACACTTTCTTCGTTTGGGCGGCACGGGAAATCTGGTATTCCCTAATTTCCTGCTCTGTCTTATAACAATTATAAGTTGGAGCGGGACCAACGTTCCCCAGCTCAGTATAACAAGCGGGTTCGGTCAAATATTCGTTTTATTATCTTGATTAAGGCGTGATATGGTCGCTACCCGGAGAGAGAGAGAAGAAAACACTCTGCGTGCGCTCTTGCAAGAATAGATTGGTTATTATTTTATCTAATCAAGATGGCTCCCACTGCTTTTTATCAAATCTTCCTTCAAACCCTAAAAGGAAAGACTAGCCGGGATTAATTACACACTACAAGTTCGCCAATCTTTCAGCCAGGCCAGCGTCGGTACTTTGAGGGAGGTCCCCCGTGCTTTCGCACGAACCTAATTAATGTAAACCTCGTTTTCCCAGAGGCGTAACCCCGTTGACACCTTTCGAGACACCTACTTGATCGGCTAATTGTAATGTATAAAACTCTCCCAGGAGTAACTCTTACTCGCAGCGGGTATTGGGATCCAACTATCTCATAGAAGGTATGAAATCTCATTGCAAATTTCAACACTTAAAATTCCCGATAATATTTTGCCCCTAGCGTCCTATGACCTTGACGGAGGTCAACAAACCATAGGCTACTAGTCAAGTTCAACCCGTCATTTCTTGATCGAATTAAATCCACCCGCACGACCCTTGACGGAGGTCAACAAGGCCGCACGACTACCCTAATCCAATCTGCATCATATGCATAAGCAGATAAATACTAGTTAGCTACCGCACACTACGCCTTGACGGAGGTCAACAAACGTAGCACGAATACTAAATAGGACTTATCTGAAATGACGGAGGGCTACGACAGGTTTTTCTGAAAACCTATTTCGTAATGAACTTGATATCGTTGTAGAATCAAATGATTTTAAAATGGAGTGTTTTTTAGGCTTTTCTAGTTTTGCTAAAGGGGTCACTCCCGGTGAAGGGATCGTCGGCCCTTTCCTCGTCGAATGAGGTGCGGGATATATCATATATATCACTGTGCAAAGCAAAAATACTTAAAACCAATCAAAAGACAAACCGAGTATGTAGCATCTACCAGTTATTGCTAAAGGAGTCACTCCCGGTGAAGGGATCTCGGTCCTTTCCTCATCGAATAAGGTGCAGGATATATCATATATACCGCTGTGCAAAGCAAGAACTGTAGCTACCCTTTTTATTTTTGAAATTCGATTCTACAACATCTTAGGTTTCCTTTATTTCATTAATCATATTAATGAAGTCCCATCATTTAAGTACCTAAATATCGCAGATAAATACGACGTACACTTATGCCAACCGCATTCGCCACGATGTCCCCTCGTGCACCGTTAGGTTAGGTAACTAACGGCAGAGCGGGGCAGGGCTAGCGCGGGTGTAAAACATAAGTAACGCCTATATAATATATCATATATACTATATACAGTATCTATCACAGAACATCACATGATCACATCACAGATATCGCAGCAGAAGAATCATATGAAATATTGGATATACTAGGACGTCCGTGTTTTCAATACGAGCCAGTATAAAACACGGATTCCACGGTCGCGATGAATAGGCAAACCCACACCCCTAGACCCCTACGAGAGCGGCAAGCAACCCTACCAATTCTAGAGTTAGGAGACCCGGACTCGACTCCTCGAGTTGGTCTCCCACTGGACTCCAGAACCCGGTTACTTGTGCCCTCCTCCTTGGGTCTATCCTAGTGCGGAAAAGTAAATAATATACAAAAGGTGACATCTTCCGCAACCTGGAAGTGCCCCAATAAAAGAATATTACATACAAGTTTTTACATGAATGAAAATGAAAAACACTCATCTCATATAAAAAACCCCCGGCTATTCAAACACGACGATCCAATATAACATATCCAGCAACACATAACATCACATGTCATCAACGTAAGTAAATATGTCCATCCCAATTGTCGTTGACATATAGCAACGAAACCGGCGATATCACATATTACACTTACGGTCACAGAAAAGAAATTGTTAAACTACAACAGTTGGAATCCGCAACCTCCTCAGACATCGCATGCCTGACCAAATGAATTTCTTAGACATCGCATGCCTAACAATTATAAACCCCGTATTTTAGTCTCATTATCGAAAACACTTTTCAATATCAAGTCGGGTAATTCAACAAGATTCCCGACATCCTGATCGAATACTCGTCGCAAACTTCAGTAGACGGCCGCACCCCCGGTACCGTCGACGAAGTGCACCAAGGCGGAACACCGCTGCCGCGAGCACCCGAACGGATGCTTTCGGCGACGGGGTTCTCCAACAGTCACTTGGTCGGGGCTATGGAGTGAGGCTGTCTATTAAGTTTACCCGGCGAGTATCCGCGTACGCTGCGTGATTGCGACGGACTTTTGATCGCATCAAAATTCCGTGGCAACCGATCAAATGAGACTAAACTGCTATGTTTATTACATTCATTTAGTTATCTCATAACTACTTGTGAATTCCAATTATTGTATCCCATTCCAGATAATTAGAAAATGTTAAACTTTCCGATCGAACATTCAAACACCCAAGTTTTCCCGATACAGATCAACACATGAAATAAGTTTAAAAAACATTCACTTCATGCCTCAGTACCAATGGTCCAGCAGTAGAAGGGTCAAGCCAACGCCTCACATGTGGCACGCCATACTGCCCCAAACCCGAAGGTTCAAAGGGCAGTTCAAGACGGTCATATAATCGAGTTAAGGTTTGTTGTCTTCTAGAGGGTCCATCGCATTACTTGCACTACTTAGAACGTCTTTAAACCACGGAAAGATCCAACACTTGGAAATTTTCCGACAGGGGAAAAGTTGGGTATTTATATCCGGTCGAACTTTTTAACATATTCAAAAATTATCCGGAAAGACACTTAGACAAAATCTGATACTCCGATCGAAACACCGAATCCCGAAAACAACCCTAGAAAATTCAACTCTTGAATAAAATTTAAAAAATACCCAGAGAACTCAGCACTGAATAAAAGAAGTTACTGTGCAAAATTGGGAGCGTGACGTCACACTTTAGCCGCAGAACCGCCGCATAAGCTAGGCTTATGCCGCGGTTCCGCCGCGCATTAGAGGGGTCATGAAATAAATTTTGCTCCGTAATTCT
Organism: Agapanthus africanus; assembly: GCA_030015575.1. NCBI lineage: Eukaryota > Viridiplantae > Streptophyta > Magnoliopsida > Asparagales > Amaryllidaceae > Agapanthus > Agapanthus africanus. The sequence continues at coordinate 884,824,644 of JASDDO010000024.1, read as the reverse complement.
TAGAATTCCCTGCTGAATTTTTTAAGCATTTTTAATCTGGAAAAAACCCAGTTTTTGGAAAAAGTCCATAGAGCATGTAAAACTTAGGGTTTCGGGTTCGATCGGGTTTCAAACATCGTCTAGATTTCGCCTAAGGCTCTAGCTAGGCTCTGATACCACTGTAGGTCAGGCAGCCACCCCATCCAATGGGGTCGCCGTGGCACCAACGGGTCCCTCAGCCGCTACTTTTTACGCATGCCCCCTCGCGAGGACTACAACCCGCCGGAACACCTTCCGGTCTCGGGACACCCTGGGATTAAGAGCCTATGCTTCGCCACACTGTCACACAGTGAGAACCCCACATAGGTCGACATCCAATGCCTAGTAGCTCTGATACCACTGTAGGGTTCCTAGGCACTCCCAAGAGGTCTCACAAGGCATCAACCATGCCAATTTCGAATTTTACGGGTGCCGAGAAACCCGACTACGGATCGTTAACTAGATTTAGGCGAAACAAGAAACTAGCTAACATCTTAACTAAAGAGAAAACGGAAATACAACCTTTGTAGATCCGGTCCGCCACCTCCATAGCTCCGCAATGAAGTCTCCTCGCTGTCCAAATGGAATCCCGGGCTCTAGCGTCGGCTTCATCGGAGAAATGGGCGGGCAAGGTCGTCGGCTTCGTGCTGAAGATGATCTACGTCGAGGCATCACTAGATCAAGCTCCCACTTCACCAAGTCATTAAACTTGTGAAGAAAACACACTCTACTACTTGGCAAGAGGTAGAGGATGAAAAAATAGGAAGTGGGTTCACTTTAGAATTAGATTTCTCACTCATTTCATCAAATCACCATTGATGGAATCAAGCTTCTCCATCTTGAAGATGAAGATGAAGAAGATGATAATGTTATGATAAGTTATTTAAAAACAAAAGAAAATGAATAATTATCATAATATGAACTATGGTTATGTGTAGAGAGTTGACTAAGGTTAGAGGAATGGTTAGGGTTAAGGATGAAGACAAAGTGGTCACTTTGGTCAAAGCTTCATGAAGATTCAAGATGCAAACAAAGAAAGCCACCATTTTGTTTTCTTATCCTATTTCTTTTAATCCAATTAAAAAGATAAATGAATGAATGAATAAATAAATGAAACCCTAACCATTTACTTAACCAAGGTTTAAACTAAACATACACACAAACATACATGTATCATCAAACATGATACAATCAAGTGCACAAAAAATATATCACATATACAATGTGCACATCAAGTGAGAAAATCCATTTTAAAGTGAACCAATACTAGTTAATGCAAAGTAATATATCAAATATATAATTATGCATTAAATCATTAAATCAACACTTGATTTAACGATCCGGTCATATCGCATGTGACCGACTAATATCCAATGTATCGGCTTATCGAATCAATCCTCGATTCGATAACTAGGTTATATCGCATACAACCATTCGACACATTCATCGCGAGAATGTAATACGGTATCACATACACGCATTATTCTCGGTCCCGCACATATCTCATATGCGCTCCTATTTCGTTTCGCTTGAGCCAGGAAACCTCTGTGTAGGACTCTAAAGACTCATCAATACGCCGGCAGCAGGTGATGATCATATCAAACACCCATAAGCCGCAAGCGGTCTGCTAAACGTAACGGCCACCCGGGTATTGAACGATGAGAAGATCGACGAGCAAGCCCGCTCACACTCCTGTGAATCCAACCAGTAACACTTACCGTACAGTCCGGTCTCGTCGTCTGATATGTCGCATACCTTGCCTAGGGGTGGTAAACGTCAGACCCCAATAGCTCGATATGAGGTCTATAACAGTTCGAGAAACTACTGGTAACACTTACCAGTAAATCTCAGCAACCCTGGCCAGAGATTTCCGGTTATAGCCAATCGAACACAGTGCAACATCAACTCCCTATACCGGGAAAGACGAATCCCCTCCTATCGCTCATTGCCTCCATGTGACTCGGGACTGTACCCAAAAACCACCGTTTTGCACGCCCTCTTGGATGTGGTAAGGTGGAAATCAAAGCACAGTGGGAACCACACAAGACTCTATGACGATCTCGGGTCAACAGACTACTCTGTACCAGTGTCACCAGAGAACTGCCATCTGACGTAGGGTATAATACCATCTGGGAGTTCTCGGCGAGTCCGTCCAGTGTACCCAGTCTCTACTGAGCACCCGTATATAATCTCTGATGTCAAACACCAATGGATATGGGATCATCCATCGCCCATCTGTATGGGTCGAGAAGGTATACGCTAGTCTACTCTGGTATATCGATGCCCCGTCTCGATACACCCACGACTAGGGACCTTGAAGGATGTACTTATGGACTACCATGTCCCCACTAGTATGATCCGCATCATAGTCCAGGTAGTCAAGTACACATCCTAAGGGCTTTACCAACATGTATCGGAGAGACAATCAGTGTATACGTTAAGGTAAAGAGTAACCAGATAGCATACTATCATATCGAGCAAGAAAGTCCTCCCTATATATGTCCCAGCATCCACTACAATATACATCCTATGTATAGCAATAGCCTCTAGGGCATACATATAACTAACATGTGTAAAGGTAATTTAACCCACCAAATGAATGAAATGACAAATTTTTCTCTTCCCATAAAATGTGTTAGGGTTTGAGCCTCAACTAAGAAAGAGTAAAATCTCTTTTTTCTTCATCTTATTCCTCGAGAGAGATAAGGGGGGCACCTAAAAGGAAAGAGAATTCCTTTTGGAGCTCTCCCATCTCCTTCTTCCTAAAAATAATCCATAGTAAAGAAAACCCATCTCTTTGAGAAAACTTCATCTCAAGACCCTAAGATCCAAGATCAAAATCAATTAAAAAGCAAGTTTTCTCCATAGAACTCGTAGAACAAGAGAGGATAAGGATTCATGGTCGGATCTCCCGCGAGATCCACGGGAATATGGGTCGTAACTCATATTCCTCTTTGGAACTCTCCCAAAAGGGAGTTCCCGCTCTAGATCCCCTCCGATGGAGGTTCCCGCTCTCGGAACCCCCTGAAGGGGGTTCTCTTTTCGGGACCCCTCCAAAAGGGGGGACCCGCTATTTGGACTCCCCTGTGAAGGCTTCCGCCGTCGGGAAACCCCATGGGGCTCCCAAGACCCCCTCTAGGTTCCTCTCCTATGACCCTTTCTATAGGGTCCCCGCTTCGGCACCCAACATAAGGGCCCCGGCCGGCTCAAGAAGCCTCCCGAACTCGAAAGTCCACCAGAACACACATATTCTCTCTTTCTCTTTCCCGTTTTCGGAGCTCCCCGACACACTAATAACTCTGCGAGGTCCCCAATATGTACAAACCATCCCAAAAGTTGTTTTCAAAATAAAACACGCGCATATTGCACACTGAGTTCGAATGACCATCATGACCCGTTAATCGGAAGTTCTCTCACATCAAAGAAAGTTGTAATTAATGGTAGTTTTACCTACGGCCGTCGGATATTAAAACCCTCACAATCAATAAACTCCAGCCTATCTTAAACAAGAGGAATCTGTACACGCCTGAAAAGCGAGCTCATCCATCTCAACATGGTGACAAAAAACACTCTACAACCTTAGTAAGCAGTAAGAGGTGTCCCAGAGCGAGTAATCCATTATGAATAGATAAGATCAATACAATAAGTGAGATAGATGAGCAGACATGTAATACAAGGGAAGTCTTTCCCACGGAGCATGGAAGGTATATATGAGTTTAAATTTTTTCTGTGGTGAGGTTTTCCTTCCTGGGGAAAACGCTGTTTCTTTATTCAGAATTTTCACAACGTTTGTTAAAGTTATTTCTTATATCTTTTTTGGTAATTGTTATTTCTTTTTATTTTTATTTGCCCTTCTTTTTATTCATATATATTTCTGTATCCTTTACTCGAGAAAAAAATGAACAATCAGTAGATAGTTGTTTGGGAGAGTTGACCCATTAATTTTTTTAATCAATTATTATAGTTAGTTATATGCTAAAATATTTTTAGTTATTATAATTAGTTTATATGCTAAAATGTTGTTAATCATTAATATTGGATTATTGATGGTCAATTACTCATATCTATGAAATGATAAAAAGATGAATCATATAAGGAGATTCAATGAAAACCTATCATATAGATATTCATAAATATTTTTAATTATTTTAGTTTAAATCATATTCAATTATTTATAACACATAGTATAAAGTGTGTATTAAATTACATTCAATAATTATTTTTTAAATAAAAAACTAATAATGTACTTATAATTTATACAAAGCTAAATATAAACACGCCGGCTTTATCAATTTTTCCAAAGACACGGTATGAAAAAATATCACAATACATAAAAAAAAAAACTTTAATTTTGAGCTATAAAAAGCTGGATCTATACATTCTTTTTATCCCATATTGCTTACATGTTATGTTGTAACGATTATATGTAATGTACAGATTCGGCTATAAATATTTTTGATCATCTTTGTTTCCACGTGTTACTCGTGGGATTAAAGTCTAGTATCTTGAATCAACATAAGGTCATTGATCATTGCATTTGAAAGTCAAGTATAAGACTACATACAGTGGGTAGTAACAACACTCGTTTCTCATTAAACTGATGAAGGTATTGTCTACCAAAGCTACTACAAAGGTGCCTGATGGAATTACAAGAGGCTTAGTCTTTACTCTTTAAATTTACGGTGATCATACATTCCACAAACCTCTTAACGCTCAGGTCCATGTCCACAAACAATTCGGCTTCTGTCATAAAGAAGTGAAACCGACATCCTGTTGGAATACTATATTCTTTCATCTTTATTCTGTCCAGACGCACTGTATCTTGAACATTGTTGGAATGCTATATTCTGTCATCTTTATTCTGTCCAGACGCATTGTATCCGGAACATTGTCTTCCATGGTCCCTCACCCAGACAAAGCAATAATGAAGTGATGTACTAGTCCATGGACACCCCTCGTGGCGCATTGCGGTTGGCATTGTGAGAAAAACATGGCAAGCATTCACATATGATAATGATGCTGGTGCGCACACACTTGTCCGATTCTTGAAATTAATAAGTCTTTGAGAGAAAATAAGCAAAGGGGGCCAGCCCATGTCTCGGCCCTTGGTGTCCTTTTCCTTTGATCACATGCATGGTGCTTCTTCTTCTTCTTCTTCTCTCCCATGCTTTTCTCCATGTGCATGTGAATGCAAAGTCCCCCATCATGTATCTATCTACCCCTCTCCAATGTTTGTTTTCATGTGTTGGGATCTAGTTTCTACTTTTGGGTATAGAAGGTAGGCAAACTGGGACATTTTGATTTTGGGACAAAAGTTTTGATGGAATATGATGATAGATTTAGCTCTATAAATATAGCGTGAGAATAGATACTATCTTGTTAATCTGAAAATGCTATTAACTCTAAACATGGTAGAACGGCAAAAAATAATGTCAAATATATTTGTCACGTTTTATTTTCAGCCTCCATGCCTCTCGGACGATCCATAACAATTACTGTAATGATTGAATAGAAAACTGTGGACTCTCAAACTTGATGTTTAGGCTTATTTCCATTCAAAGTGTTAAGCGGTTATTTTGTGACTTGCTGTATGTGGTCTTATACCTGATTGTCCCATGCAATGATCATGACCTTTGGTTGATTCAAGATACGTTTTTAAAAGTCAGTAAACCTTCCTCACTTTTTCCTGAAAAATAGTACATCCGTCTGAATTTAAAAAACATGTACTTTATCCTTAAAACACATATTAGTTTTTCCATCCATAGGACTTTTTTATGCCAAAAATATCACTCTATTATATTTAATTAACTAACATAATATTCATTTTTCTTTGTCTAAAATGAGGGAAACCCTCTCAATTTCACCCGTAAAGCAAGAAACCCCCCTAAATTTAAAAAACATGCACTTTACTCCAAAATTCAACACACAGGTTGGTTTTTAAGATATATATTACCCAAAATGCTCCTCAATCATTTCTTCTCCAAATCTTCTTTCTCTTTATTCTTTATAATTTTTTATTCTCTCCCAACTTTCTTAATCATTCTCTCTAAATGTGTAAGTCAAAACAATGCCTATTTTCTCTAACCCTCCCCCCACCCAAAATGAGCATGGATTTAAAAGAATATAAACTTAAAAAAGATGAAAAAAGAAAAGAGAATATTAGATTAATCAATTAAATATATTAAAGGGGCATTTTTGACATAAATATGTTTTGTAGATGGAAAAACTAACACCGTTGGGATTTTAGGGTTAAAGTGTATGTTTTTTAAGTTTACGAAGGTTCCTGCTTTTCGGGCGAAAGTTAGAGGGGTGTCCCGCATTTTAGCTTTTTTCTTTTTCTTCATCTTTTTCATACCCTTTTGAATTCATTCTCATTTTTTTGATGATTAGAAAGAAGGCATATGATGTTTTGAATTAGAGATTTTGGGAGAAACTGAATAAAAAAAGTTTGGAGTGGAAAAAAACTTTAGAGAGAAGAAAGAGGGAATTTGTAAGAGAAAGGTTTGAGGGCATTTTGGAAAATAAACACATCAAAAAGTAAGGATTTTGGAGTAAAGTGCATGTATTTCAAGTTTATGGGGATTTCCTGTTTTTCAGGCAAAAGTGAGAGGGGTTTCCCGTATTTTAGCCTATAAAAAATTAAGTCTCAATTTGTAACCGCAACTAATCTCACAGATCTCTTTTAATTACTAACTCCAAAAATCTCTCGGTAACTAATTCCATACAAATCACTTTTTACTTGCACTTAAAATGTAACGTGCATCGCACGTGCAAAAGTACTGGTTATTACACGACAAAAGGAAAAATGGTTATTTAATTTTGAAATTGATTGATGATATAACTTCTTATTTTTCAAAGAAATCCAACAAAAAACACCATGTGCAATAAATGCTCATCATTAATTATTTTGCAATTGGCATGCAAGTAATTAAATTGTCGCATCATTATAATTTTATAAGTGTGATTCATATAGTTAAATTAATAAAAAATTTATCATAAAAATTCTATAATTACATATATGCAGCACATGAGCCAAAAATCGTTAGTATGTATAATGATATCCAAACAATGATATCTAATAAGACGGGAGAAGAAAATAATTTGGGGGTGGATGTATAAGATGCAGCGTGATAGGCCATCAATAGTAGAAAATGTGAAGGTCAAGGCCTTACTGCTATCGGGAAACTTTTCCGTTTGATTGCTTAAAACGACAAGATGCATTAGTTTGTTTCTTCGTAGAAACTTGAATTTGGCAGCAGCAAGTTCCACTGTACCCTAATGGTAAAGCCTATATGCAGCTGAAGAAGAGGAATAACCAGCCAAAACTCTTCTTGTATGCTTATTATTCGTATCATGGCCTAATTATTGTTTAGGCCGGTTTTCCATGTATGATTAGGATAGCCCATGACTGGCGGTCGATCTAACTACTATAAAGTCGGGTCAATAATAGAAGAAATCTTTCTCTAAACACTATTTTTGCACTTCCCTGTTTAACCCTTACCCTTTTCATTTTGCTATCTATCTTCAAATGTGGCCCAATAAGAAAATTAAATGGTTTTGTGCAGCATTATAGTTTCTATTTATTTTTTTATTTCTAAAAATGTTTTAATGGTATTGAGGTAAAACACCAAAATATGATGTTTATTTAGGTATCATGATCGTTCTTGGGTTCTACTTACAAATTATAAAGTATATGGTATTTATGTTCAAAAAAACCAAAAGCTTTTCATATATTCATTTACTTATCTCTCGGCCTATTCAGGGGCCCAAAAAATAATAATATTTTTTTTCCTTTTAATTTATTTGGTTTTCAACTTTTTTTTTGTTTTCTATTTTCTTAATTTATCCTTGAATCTTATGGCTAGCAATGATTTGATATTAATTTAGAAAGAAAAATGTGATATTTTCTCAACGGAACCAATAATACTTTTTTTTATCTTAATACAATTTTTTTTTTTAAATCAAGAATAATAGAATAAAATATTTTTACTAAATAATCCACTCTCTACGATTGCTTATAGGAATTATACTTTATGCTTGATAGAAAAAAAATTATTGGGTATTTTCTTATAGAATAAAATATTTATTTTCTTGATACAAAAATATTATTGGGTATTTTCAAAAAATATTAATCATAATATGAATTTCTTAAAATGGAACTAATACCACTTTTCTATTTTATTAAAAAATGAGTACAAACTTCTTCTTAGCAAAATGCATGCATACTGTTTTTCATAATATGAAATCTTTTGAGTTTTGATTGGTCAAGGCTTCTTTTCTGTCAATCCACTATTTTTCTACTTGACTCTTTTGCCCTTGGATTAATTTCTATTTACTTAAATCTATCCTTGGTTCATAAGATAATAGAAAAACTGAAAGAATTGAATCTAAACAATCTCATTATAAAAAGAGGTACAAAAGACACTATAATCCTTCTAAACAAAAGGGAGAAGAAGAAAAGAAGAAGAAAAAACATCACAGATTTAAGAAAAAATCTGTTTCTTCAGCTACTTGTTATAAGTGTGGAAAAGTTGGTTATTTTGCCAACAAATGTTATACAAAAAAGAAAATTAACGGGATAGAAGACGAAGAATTAAAAATGTCATTATATAAAATAATGATTAATTCTTCAGAATCTTCTGAATCTTCTGAATTTGAATTAACAGATTCTTCATCAGATGATGAAAATATTTGTGATAAAGATTGCTCTAATAAATGTTTTAATATCAACAATAAGGAAAATTACTGGAAATCCATAGTTGAGATGAACGGTCTAAGTATAATTGTTATAAGTAAAGATGACAAAAAGACCATTCTTAAAATTATTGAAGATGAACATATCAAGCTAAAACTAAAAACCAAATTGGTTAAAGTTCTTCTTAAAGAAGAATAGGAGAAATCTCCTGCTATTGATAATATTTATAGATTATCAAAGGTCTTTAAAAGACAACAATTAAAAGAAGGTAAGCCTGTAACCATTGCAGCCTTACAAAAGGAGGTTAATAACCTAAAAACAGAAATAATAGAATTAAAAATTCAAAATAAAGATATTTTACAAAGAATCTCTGTTATAGAAAGAAACACTATTATATAAGGTGAATCTTCAAATAGTGAGGAAGAATTTACTGAGGAAATTACTAGAAAAAGAGAAGTTATCCCAGATAAATTCCTGCAAACCATTGATTTAGTATTAAATCAAAAATGGTATATTAGAATTACTCTAATAATAAATAACGATTTGGTTATACCCAATCTTATAACCCTAGTTGATAGTGGTGCAGATTTAAACTGCATAAAAGAAGGAATTATTCCTATTAAATATTGTGAGAGGACTACTCAAACTCTGAGTACAGCTGATAATAGTACTCTAACTACACCATATAAAGTGTCTAATGCAAATATTTGCAATGACGATATTTGTCTTCCCTCTTCTTTTATTATTGTAAAGGAAATATCACAACATGTGATACTAGGAACACCTTTTCTTAGTAAAATAATGCCTATCAATAAAATAGACAAGGCATTTACAGCCTTTATAAAGCTAAAGAAATTATGTTTCAGTTTATAACTGATCCAATAATGAAAATTTTGAATGAGGTAAAAGACATTTACCTTAAAGAAAACCAAATAAATTTCATTAAAGAAGAAATAGCTTTTTTACAAATAAATAAACAGTTAGACTCTAGCTTAATAAAAGCTAGGATTAAAGATTTAGAAAATGAATTTATAACGCAAACCTGTAGTAACTTTCCTAATGCATTTTGGGAAAGAAAGCAACACATTGTTAATCTTCCTTATATGGAAGATTTTTTAGAAGAAAATATTCCTACTAAGGTAAGACCTTGCCAAATGAATCAAGAATATCTTGAATTATATAAAAAAAATAAATTAGTAGTCTTATAGACAAAAGGCTAATTAGGAAATCATCTTCTCCATGGAGTTGTACAGTATTTTATGTTAACAATGCTGCTGAACAAGAACGGGTTATACCACGTCTTGTTATTAATTACAAGCCTTTAAACAAAGTGCTCAAATGGATAAGATATCCTCTCCCTAATAAAAGGGACCTGCTTAATAGGATAAGCAAAGCAAAAATCTTTTCAAAATTTGATTTAAAATCAGGCTATTGGCAAATACAGATTCATGAATCTGATAAATACAAAACTGCTTTTACAGTACCCTTTAGGCATTTTGAATGGAATGTTATGCCGTTCGAATTAAAAAATACGCCATCAGAATTTCAAAATATTATGAATTCAATTTTTAATCCTTATACTGAATTCATTCTTTCATATATAGATGATTTCCTTATTTATTCAAAAAACATTGATCAACATTTTAAACATGTGAATGTTTTTAAACATCTTATTATAAAAAATGGACTAGTTATATCTGCCCAAAAAATGAGGTTATTCCAAACAGCTATACGGTTTTTGGGTCATAATATTAACAATGGAACTATTATTCCAATTGAAAGAAGTATTGAATTTGCTTCTAAATTTCCAGATTATATTCCTAATGTTAAGCAACTTCAAAGATTCTTGGGCGCTTTAAATTATGTAGCAGATTATTATAAGAATTTAGCTACAGATGCAGCTATTTTATATAATAGGCTTAGAAAAAATCCGTTACCTTGGAAAGAAGATCATACTAAAGCTGTTCAAAAAATTAAAGAGACAGTAAAAAATTTACCATGTCTCCATATTGCTAACCCTAATTGGAAGAAAATTGTTGAAACCGATACTTCGAACATAGGATACGGAGGCATTTTAAAACAAATAGATCCTTCAAATAATAAAGAAATTCTTATGAGATTTACTTCTGGAAAATGGAACCCAGCTCAGTTGAATTATTCAACTATTAAGAAAGAAATTCTTTCTATTATAAAATGTATTTATAAATTCCAGGATGATTTATTAAATCAAAAATTTCTATTAAAAATAGATTGTAGTGCAGCTAAATCTGTGATACAAAAAGATGTTAAAAATTTAACATCAAAACAAATATTTGCTAGATGGCAAGCTGAATTAGCTATATTTGATTTTGATATTGAATATATTAAAGGTACTAATAATTGTCTTCCTGATTTTTTGACCAGGAAATTCTTGCAAGATTCTGCATATGCAGACTCCCTCGAGGGGTCAAGGCCCAAGAAGGGGCAGAGGAAGGGGAAGGAATAATATTCCTGACAACTCCCCATATGCAAATTGGCTAAAAATGCAAAAGCCAAAGTCTATGAAAATAGACATGGAATCTGAAGCGTCATACGCTCAATCAGAATGGAAATTGCCTCATAAAATGGCAAGGAAAAATACTTCTCATATGAGTATTTATAGCCCTCAAAGCGAGGCTGAAACATCTTTAACAGGAAATACTCCTGGATTATCATTCAAAAAAGCAATTGAAGATGCGAATGATAGTTATATCTCAAAAAATAATTCTGAACAAATTATTTGTTTAGAAAGGAATGATATTCCTAAAATGGATAATCCATGATCTTTAAAAGAAAAATATATAGAGACCATTTCTTTTGCTGCGACAGCAGGAAAGACAAGACAAGTATATGAAGCCTTGTTAATAGTTTCTGGTTCAGTAGAAATAAAACACTACTACCCAAATGGAAAAGAAGGAGGAGAAATTATAAACTTCTCTAAAGCTATCATTAAAAAGATTTTCAGCCCTCATGAATGGGCTTTACACCTTAATAGGGCAAGATCGTTCAAATTAGGAGATGAACGACATGAAAGTAATTATTGGGATTATATCCAAGCCTTTGAAAACTTTTTATATTACGAAAACCCAGCGAAGAAACATTCCTGGTTTATTATTATAAAACCTGATGTTATAAAAACAGGTATACCAGTTTGGTTTATCCAATTATGGCAAAAAATTGGGGCAGAATTAGCCATACTTCTAAAGTCAATGTTTGATTTATTTGTTCCTTGGATAGAATTATATCTAAGATTTCATAATACTGATGATGACTCCATTATAGAAGGAGAAAGCACACTTCATTACTTTATAGAAAATGAAATGCCATTTATATTTAGATGGACAATTATTTCTGAAATTAATAATAAAAACATTCCTGTTCTTTCCAGAAAATTTCTCATCAAATGGTGGGCTGGAATTATAGAAGAAGAAAAGATAGTTAGCATAAAAGCAACTATCAAGAATAATAATGATATTCTAGACAAAAAGATTAACGAAGAATTAGCAACGGAAAATCCGATGCAAAAATTGAAAATATCTTTTCAAAGAAAGTATCCTAATATTTCTGAAGAAGGTCTTATGAAACGCTGCTTAGAGCATATGAAAAAGCAGTTTGAACAAACATTTGACAACTCAGATACAAATTCCTCTACGTCTGAGAAAACTACCAAATTGGTAGAGATGAAAGAATGCTTTCAAGGACAATCCCAAGACCCAGAAGAAGATCTAAAATCAGCGGATCAGCTTTGGGACGATCTTATGGGCCCAAGATTGAGTCAAAATAAAGGTAAGGGCCTGCTGAAATAAAGAAGAAAAAACTTTTACTAAAAGGGACGACTGCAAGACTCTAGCACACGAAATTTAGTAAAAGTATTTTTCGGCCTAAGGTTTTTATAAAACCAGCAGTATTACAGCCCCTGGTATTCATCAAAACCAGCATCAAAACCAGCACACAGGTTTCTTTTTATAAAAGGTGTCAGCGAAAGACGGCAGATAAAGGTGACAGCTTATCCTCCACTAAAGAAAGATGAGGACACCTAAGGGCCTTTATGAAAGACGACAAAGGTGACAGCTTATCCTCCACTGAAGAAAAATGAGAACGCCTAAAGGCCTTTATGAAAGGCAAGAAGGACGCATAAGCCCTTGGGGGAATCTTCCTCTGCTCTATAAATAAGAACGACTCCTCAAATGTAGAGGCATCGAAAAATAAATCACTCTCTACCTCTTGTAATCTCTCTGAAAGCCTTCTTCTGTTGTAGTTTATTTGAGTGAAATATATAAATAAATATTTTGTTTTAATAAAGAGGCTTCCTCTCTGTAAGTGAGTTTCTTTCTTGTCTCGATTATATTTATTACGTTGTAATTATTTATCTCGTTTATATTATATTTATTACATTTTATAATAGAAAGAATTTCTTTCTTAATAGTTGAATAATTCAACTGAGCTGGGTTCCATTTTCCAGAAGTAAATCTCACAAGAATTTCTTTATTATTTGTAGGATCTACTTGTTTTAAAATGCCTCCGTATTCTATGTTCGAAGCATCAGTTTCAACAATTTTCTTCCAATTAGGGTTAGCAATATGGAGACATGGTAAATTTTTTACTGTCTCTTTAATTTTTTGAACAGCTTTTGCTTATAGGAATTATACTTTATGCTTGACAGAAAAAAAAATTATTGGGTATTTTCTTATAGAATAAAATATTTATTTTCTTGATACAAAAATATTATTGGGTATTTTCAAAAAGTATTAATCATAATATAAATTTCTTAAAATCGAACTAATACCACTTTTCTATTTTATTAAAAAATGAGTACTAACTTCTTCTTAGCAAAATGCATGCATACTGTTTTTTATAATATGAAATCTTTTGAGTTTTGATTGGTCAAGGCTTCTTTTCTGTCAATCCGCTATTTTTCTACTTGACTCTTTTGCCCTTGGATTAATTTCTATTTACTTAAATCTATCCTTCGTTCATATGACTAATGATGATTGGTTGTAATTTTGAGAGAAAATTATAGTATTTTTATTTATTCAAGAGAACCGATAACCAATAATATGATTTTTTAATCTTAATAATATTCAAGCATAATAAAATCAAAAATGTTTACTGGACAATACATTCTTTACATTTGCTTAAGAAACGGTAATTGATTGATGCTCAAATTTTATGATTTAAATAATTATTATTGTTTAGAAATTTATTGTGTAAAACGGTTAAGGAAAAAATCAACTAAATTTTGACACAGTTTATTATTTGGATTCGTTCATGGCCCTAATGCATGATGTATGCTAGTGTATGTGTGAATTTTAAATTTAAAAATTTCCAAAACATGATATCTATTTATGTATCATTAAGTTCTTGGTATCAATTTACAAGTTATAAAATATATGATATTTGTCAAGAAAAAAACCAAAAGAATTTAATATTTTAATGAAAATTAACCTATACACAATCATGAAATGTTATATTAAGATCTCTAATTCTAACATATAATAATTATAAAGAAACAAATAAAACACTACCTTGATATTCAAATAAAGATATACATTATCTAGAAAATTAAATATTAATGTACAAGTAAATCATGTTTATATTAGAGATAGATTAGGAAAATATCAATGGGATCCGGAAAAAGAAACAAATATTTCCTTTTAATATTAACTCTTCTTCATACTTTAGTTTAGTTTACATGTTACTTTTCACACTTGTATGCTTGCATTTTGTCATTTTCTTTTCTTTTCTTCACATGTTATTAATTAAAGATTCCATTTCAAATAGGTTGTCAAAAATTTATGTGTGGAACGACAACAAAATATTAGCTTTGGTTTCAAAGTTGAAACTTTTTTAATTCTGCTGAGATAACATCTCGTATTCTCGAAGGAAGACTTTGATTTAATTTCATCACATGAAATGGTTGACCTGTGAACCCTTGGACATTTCCTTTTTAGGATTAAACTAATCTAATGAAAAGATTTTTTCTCTTGATTTATTATTTTCATTCTCTTTTCTTGATAGGCTTGAATTAGAACATTTCGTTCGGTCAAGGACGGACCAAACCAATGTAGAAAGAAGACAGCGGTTACCTGTCCACACTCAAATTTTGAAATGAAAAGAAAAGAAAATCTTACTTATATTTTTTCGCTGTTTTGGAGCATGTATTATTTAATATTTATATATTAAAATGAATAAGGATAATGTCTGGTTCATGTGGATAATTGGCTCCCTGAGAGATTTTGTGTTCTATCCCCAAGGCATATGCATTTATTTTAAAAGTTGGATTAAATGGATACAGAATTCCTTGAGATTTATTTTATAAGAAAACGAAATCTCGGATGCCATAGGAAGGTATTTCCTCTTATAGTGTCGAAAAAGTCAAATCTTTACTAATTTTTCGACGATCGACATCCACCGTCTTCATCTTCACCTTGCAAGATGTGGATACATCAAATTTGATGTGAATCCAATACCCTTTCACTGTTGATTTTGTGATGTAAAATACTAAAAATGTTATACTACCGGAAAACCAATAATTTTGCATCCCCTACATCAACGGTGAAAAGATGTTGGATTCTTATCAAATTTGATGCATCCACGTCTTACATGATAAAAATGAAGATGGTTTTCCCTGTCCCATCTAATTAGAGATCGGGTTTTCCCCATCCCCGCCCCGTCCCGTCTAATTAGAGATCGGGTTTTCCCCATCCCCGCCCCGTCCCCTGATCAACGGTCAAAATTCCCGTCCTGATAGCTAATGAGAGATCGGGTTTTCCCCATCCATGTCCCATCCCTTGATCAACAGTCAAAATCCCTGCATCGATCGGAACGGGAATGGAGCGAGGCAAATGTAGCACCTTAGAATGTAATTAGTGGTTATTATACGTTAATGTGGGGGTTTTAGTAAAAAGTTTACCAAAACGGTTTTCAAATATTTTATCTGGATTTATGTATATTTTATTAGAATTTATTTTGAACTGCACACACATATGCCTGTTAACTAGGATTAAGTTTGGGGTTAAAACCATATTTAGATAACCATGGTGGACTAACCCATTTAATTAGGTTAATAGGATTTAATTAAATGTATTAGTTTTCTTCTTTTTTTTTTCTTTAATATAATTAGCATTGTGTTAGGGGTTGACTTGGATTGGGAAGAGAGAGAGAGAGAGCATGATGGTATGAACCAAGCTAGGTCATGACGAGAGAGAGGGGTTGACTCTCTTTCCTTTTCTTTCTTTTTCAAACAATTATTTCCCTCACTCTCATTTCTCTTTCTCACATCTCTCTCCCTCTCACTCACACACGCACCCAGCATCAGAAGCATAAGCAGCAGCAACAGCAGCAGCATCACAGCAGCAGCAGCATTTGCACCAGCAATAATAGCAGCAGCAGTAGCAGCTGCAGCAAGAGCTCACCCCCTTCTCCTTCTTCTTTTTCTCTTTCTTCTTGCACCCTAGGACCACTAGAGATATAATTTCTTAATCTTAACTTCTTTTTTTGCTAGAATATGGTTATTTAAGCTAAAATGAGTGTTTAATGTGACTTTAGTGCTAGATTGATGATTTAAGTGGAGTTTTGGCCAAGTGAGGATTTTTATGGTTAATGTAGCTTAACTAAGTGTTTATAAGGCCATTTAAACTAAGTTTTGCTTCAGGTTTCATTAAAATACCATAGGGTTTCAAATTAGTGTAATTTAACGTTTTAATGTAGATTTTTAGCTATATTAAGATCTGCTGTTGACCCGAGTGCTTCAGAAAAAATCTGAGTTAATTGGAGCATACTCTTTAGATCTTGATCACACACACTGAGCACGAGACCCCCTACCCACTTTATGGCCGCAATTTTATTCATTCTAGCCACAATTTGTGGCCAGATGATGGTGTATTGTGTTGGGGTTTGGGCTGTGGGAGTATGCTGTATATTTAAGGGTTTTGGTATATGCAACTTTTTATATTTTCACTCGAGTCAAAATCTGGAACTTAAAACGCTTTTTTGATACTTTTTAACTCGTGCGACACGTGTGTTTTGTGTGTTGGGTCTATTGTGCACTGCGCGACACAGCGAGTCGGGGTGGTTTCTGGTGAGGTTACACACGTTTTGACTTATCGAGTGCACGCACGTTTAGTTTCCAACGTGATTTTTTCCCTTGATCGTGATATCGCATTTTTGGCAGGATTTAGCCTTATGTGCATTGTTTGTGTGTTTCTATGGACGATCGCGGAGACGTCGGACGCGGTACGGAAGGGAAAAGCAGTGGTTGGACCCGGCTAGCACGAGATCACGGGTGAGTAGATGTAACATTTACGGGGGACAATCGTTTGGATAGCGCAAGACGCCCGATAGTTTGGAAAATTTAAAAGAATTCTAGTGGTACTAGTAATTATGAGTATAATGCTACTTAAACATCTTGCTGCATTCATGATCCTATATATTTACATACATGTGCGAACTCATTTCATAGGACTCTTTCACCATTGTCAGGTTTTTATGCAGTACGAGCACTATTCATGCGGACATACACGCCTTCGTAATTGCTATGCCACAACACAAGATTACTTGTATAATCTAAAATCTAGAACAATTTCACCATATATGATGCTTAAACCTGTGCTAGTTCATTTAAATTCCTCAGGATGAACATATAGGATTGCTAGTCATATGCATGTACCTCATTACATCATTCGTTCATGCCTAGCCTATTAGTCACACATTGCAGTTCGATTTGTTGATACTATAGGCATTCATTATCATTGACATGTGCACTTATGATAATTTTCTTGAGGATTTCAGCACTTGAGATTTATGAGATTTTTGGAAAAAGCCGTAAGGATTTAATAAACCTGATATTATTTTTAACATTGAAAGTTGCGGTTTTTCTCGTGATATGATACATGTGTCGTCCACCATGAGTTTTCTATTGGTTTTCGAGACCCGTTTCGAGGAGTTGGATGAACCGTCTCGGGTACATGGTGGGCCCGGTAAGGTACCCCGGGGCAAGAAGATCGAGATGTAGACAATGAGCCTGGCAGGAGCAGACTACCTACCAGTGATTGTTGGCGCGGCGGATATCCAGAGGATACCGACCGTGGCCGTGAGATGTTGAGATATTGATACTTTGAGATGGGTCAGCTGGACGACTGAGGCCTGAGATATTGTGATATGGATACATGAGATTTGAAATAGTTATTTGAGGTGTCGATACTGGACACAGATTTATGTTGATGCTATTAATATTATGCTGATATTTCAAAAGAGTTTTCTAAGAAGAAAATAATGATTTTCTATATCAACATATTCAGATTACGAGTTGATTCATATTGCATACATACCTGCTAGTACATCATGCCAGATAGTATTGTACATTGATTCATGTTGCATACATATCTGCTAGTATATCATACAATATCGGTATTGTTGATACTATGACACTTGCGTGCATGCTTACGATAGCCTCTATAGATATTATTTATTATTCATGAGTTGGCAACTCACCCCCGTCGTGCCACAGCCTTTTTGCAGATCCGCTCCGTCGGCACAGTAGCGGTGGACGCACTTGCTCCTTTTGTCTGGACTTGAGAATTTTGCTCGTAGGTGGGTTGTGATATCATTTTGTTCCACCTTGTATATTCATTGTATCTATAGTACTCCATCTACTGTATCTACTGTACCTGCTATTGTATTAATGTATATTGACCTAGAGACGAGACAGTGAGATTTGTGGACTTTTATGTTGTATTTTGGGGTCGAGCTCACTTGAGCCGGCATGATGTTTATTACTTGTGCCTTTATGCTTATTTCGCACATTGATGATTTACATTGCGTGGGATTTGAGTCCGCTTCGGCGAAGAGCTAGCTCCCGCTTGGGGATGCCTTATTTCATGTTATTCATATACTCTTGTTTTGTACCCGTTTGGGGGCCTGTATTTACAAAGGAGACTCTGCCGAATTTTTCGGAAAAATGGATGTTGCTTTTAAAAGGCTTGATGTGACTTATTGGATTAAAAATTGCTTTCAATAAATTGGTTTTTCTTTCACTCTATTGCTTAAATGGGTTTTGATTTCTGGGCTTTGGCTTACTTAGACTACGTACGCCTTGAGACGTTTCGTAATTTAAGTGTCAGTCACGTTCCGTACCTTCGGGTCGTGACAATGTTGGTATCAGAGCGATAGGTTTTACCTTTCTAAGTGTAGAATGACCTTTGGTAGATAGAGTAAGTGACTTAAGCAGGGTAACGTAGCGTGTGTATATCCGCGGCATACTTGCGATACGGTACTCCGCCTAAGTGACTTTAGGATATACTTTCTTGAAATTCCTTCTTCAATTCCGTGGATCCTATGATTCTATTGCACTGTTTTTATTATCCTGTTTCCTGTACCAGCCATTATGCCGCTGAAGGCTACGAGGGCGCAGAGGGTTGCCACCCGAGATGAGATCCGTGCAGGCTCGTCCGAGAAGACCGAGCAGGACGGTGCACCTACTCCTCAGGGACAGACTGATCCGCCTTCCCCAGACCGTATGGATAGGCTAGAGTCTGGTATGGAGGAGCTACGACAGATGATGGGAGGTATGTAGGAGTTATGACAGATGGTGGGGTCCTTAGTAGAGTCCATTCGTGCATCGAGATCGGAGGACGTACCTACCACAGCACAGACTACCATAGTACCTGCTGCCTAGACAGTTGCTCCTGCTCCTACTACTACAGTGGCTATTCCAGTATCACTACAGGATTTCATGAGGCTGAGACCCCCAGTCTTCACCGGCACAGATGCAGCGGAGGATCCGCAAACATTCCTCGACAAATTAGCTAGGATTTGCCATTCGCTCAGATGTTCCGACGACATATGGGTGGAGCTTACGAGTTTCCGTCTAGAGGGCCTTGCGCGGACGTGGTATGAGTCAGTCGAGAGAGGTCGAGCTGCAGGTCTACCTCCTATGATTTGGGCCGAGTTCACAGCAGTATTTCTAGCCCGTTTCCTTCCCGAGAGCGTTCGTGATGATAGAGATCGTAGTTTTGAGGCTTTGCGCAAGACTCCAAAGATGACAGTGTCCGAGTATGATGTCCAGTTTACGCAGTTGTCCAGATATGCTCCGTACTTGGTTGATACTGAAGAGAAGAGGGTAAAGAGATTTATGCAGGGACTTGACACCCAGTTATTTCTTGCCATCGGCGCCCAGCACTTCGACACTTATGCAGCTGTTATGGACACAGCCTTACGGATGGAGGCGCGCATTTCAGAGACTTCGGTCGTTTCTGGGCCGAAGAGGATTCGTACCGATATGCCAGCTCAGAGCCATCATGATAGATTCTTTCCAAGAGATGGTGGCGGCAGAGGAGTTAGACGGGGTCAGCTATTTGGTTCTTACTCGCAGGGCCAGCAGGCGTCGCCAGGATGTTTTGGGTGCGGGAGTCCGTACTATCGTATCAGATACTGTATGGTGAGACGACAGGGAGCGGCGACAGTTCCACATGTGACTTTACCACCTTCACCACCTCCTCAGAGAGCTCTACTTCCTACCCCCGGTGATGCTCCACGTCAGTTAGATGCCTCCAGAGGCCGTGGACGCAGCGGTCCTGTTCAGAGAGGACGAGGAGGCCGAGGCCAAGGCAGAGATCAGCCAGCTATTGGTGAGGGATAGGCCCGAGTATTCGCTTTGACACCGCAGGATGCGCAGGCATCCAATGCCGTTGTGATAGGTACCTTGTCAGTATGTTCTTTCGACGCGCGAGTATTATTCGACCCAGGTTCCATACATTCGTATGTATCTACAGACTTTGCACCGATGTTGGGCCGTGGGTCATCGTCGTTAGATCAGCCGCTTGTTGTTATTACTCCGGTATGCGAGTCGTTTGTCGCTCGTTTTGTGTTTCGTTTGTGTTCCGTTCGTATCGGGGAGAGGGATTCATCGGTTGATTTGGTTCTCCTCGATATGTTAGACTTTGATGTGCTTCTGGGCATGGACTGGCTAGCCACGTGTTATGCATCTGTAGACTGCCGCGAGAAGGCAGTCAGATTTAGCTTTCCGGGAGAGCCAGTCCTTGTTATTCAGGGAGACCGCAGTGTCACCCTTCCCAGCTTGATTTCGTCTCTTCGCACCGGTCAGCTCTTATGGAAGGGATGTCAGAGATTCTTAGCTTCTGTTTGTGATACTCGAGCTGCAGAGATTCCGTTGGACCAGGTCCCGATTGTGTGTGAGTTCCCTGATGTTTTCCCTGACGAGCTGCCTGGGCTACCGCCTGAGCGCGATGTTGAGTTCTGCATTGACTTGATTCCCGGGTCAGGGCCTATTTCCATACCGCCTTATCGGATGGCCCCGGCGAAGCTTAGAGAGCTGAAGGATCAGTTGCGGGATTTGTTAGATAAAGAGCTTTTTCGACCTAGCGTATCTCCGTGGGGTGCTCCTATCCTGTTCGTCAAGAAGAAAAACGGCAGTTTGCGCTTGTGCATTGATTACCGCCAGCTGAACAGAGTTACTGTACGGAACAGATATCCCTTACCACGTATCGATGATTTGTTCGACCAGCTTCACGGTGCGGGATACTTTTCGAGGATTGACTTGCGATCGGCTTACCATCAGTTGCGGGTGCGACAGGAGGATATTCCGAGGACTGCGTTTCGTATACGTTACGGGCACTATGAGTTTTTGGTGATGTCGTTCGGACTCACCAATGCTCCAGCCGCGTTTATGGATTTGATGAACCGCATTTTCAGGCCATATCTAGATCTGTTCATCATCATGTTTATTGATGACATTTTGGTGTATTCCCGGAGCCGAGAGGAGCACGAGCAGCACATGCGGATCACATTGCAGACTTTGAGGGAGCACCAGCTGTTCTCGAAATTTTCCAAGTGCGAGTTTTGGCTTGACAACATTGATTTCTTGGGTCACGTGATTACGAGAGATGGCATATGTGTGGACCCGAAGAAGATCGAGGCCGTTCAGCATTGGCCCAGACCGACATCAGTTACGAAAATCCGCAGTTTCCTAGGCCTGGCTGGCTACTACCGACGATTTGTTCAGGACTTCTCCCGTATCGCTGCATCGTTGACCGGGTTGACCCGGAAGGGAGTTCCTTTTGATTGGACCGAGACGTGCGAGTATAGCTTCCAGCAATTGAAGACTCGTCTGACTACTGCACCAGTGTTGTCATTGCCTTCGGGATCGGGAGGATTCGTGATTTATTGTGACGCTTCGCGAGTGGGACTAGGTTGCGTGTTGATGCAGCACGACAGAGTTATCGCGTATGCTTCTCGACAGCTGAAGACACATGAACAGAACTATCCTATGCACGATTTAGAGATGGTTGCAGTGGTATTTGCACTAAAGATCTGGAGACACTACCTATACGGAGAGTCATGCCAGATATTCACGGACCACAAGAGCTTGAAGTACATATTTCAGCAGCGAGACCTGAATCTGAGACAGGCCGTTGGATGGAGCTGGTGAAAGACTATGATTGCGAAATCCTTTACCATCTGGGCAAGGCGAACGCGGTAGCAGATGCTTTGAGTAGGAGGCCCGGAGGTAGTCTATCTTATTTGAGCGCCGTACAGAAGCAGTCGTCAGCGGATTGGCAGATTTTATGCGACAGCCGAGTTGAGTTCAAGTTCACTCCGACCAGGGGACAGATTGCGCATATTCGTGCACGTCCGCAGTTGCTTGACCGTATTAGCGAGGCACAGCCCAGTGATGACCGTCTTTCAGAGATCATGGAGCAGATTAGGCAGGGCAGAGATTCCGAGTTCGTGATCGATGATCAGGGGGTACTGGGATTTGGGACTCGATTGTGCGTACCAGATTCTGAGAGACTGCGGCGTGAGATTCTTGAGGAGGCGCATAGATCGATATATAGCGTTCATCCAGGTTCCACCAAGATGTACTGCGATCTGAGAGATGTTTATTGGTGGGACGAAATGAATAGGGGCGTCACAGACTTCGTGTCGAGATGCCTGACTTGTCAGCAAGTCAAGGCCGAGGACCAGAGGCCCGCTGGAAAGTTGTAGCCTTTGCCCATTCCGGAGTGTAAATGGGAACAGATTTCTATGGACTTCATTGTGGGTCTACCCAGGACCAGTCGAGGGTACGACTCCATTTGGGTGATCGTGAATCGTTTGACGAAAGCGGCTCACTTCCTGCCTGTGAAGACCACTTTCGGTTTTGCTCAGTATGCCCAGATTTACATCGACGAGATCGTACGGTTGCATGGTGTCCCGACTTGCATCGTGTCAGACCGAGGCACCCAGTTTACCAGCCGACTATGGCAGAGACTTCAGGAGGCGTTGGGCACCCGTTTGAATTTCAGCACAGCATTTCATCCGCTGACCGACGGCCAGTCAGAGCGGACTATTCAGACTCTCGAGGACATGCTCCGAGCGTGCGTATTAGACTTCGGTGGTAGCTGGGATCATCATTTACCCTTAGTGGAATTCTCCTACAACAATAGCTTCCAGGATACTATTCAGATGGCACCTTTCGAGGCCTTATATGGGAGGAGAGGTAGATCGCCCGTCTGTTGGACTGAGCTTAGCGAGAGCAGTATTTTGGGGCCGCAGATCGTGCAGGAGATGACCGAGAAAGTACAGTTGATTCGAGATCGGATGAGAGCGGCTCAGAGCAGGCAGAAATCGTATGCGGACAGGCGCCGTCGTAGACTAGAGTTCGCAGTTGGCGATCATGTTTTTCTGAGGGTCTCTCCGATGAAGGGCGTGATGAGATTTGGGCGAAAAGGAAAGCTTAGTCCCAGATTTGTGGGTCCCTTCGAGATCCTCGAGCGTGTCGGCGTAGTTGCATATCGTTTGACTCTTCCACCCAGCTTTACGGATGTTCACCCCGTATTCCACGTGTCGATACTTCGCAGATATCTTCATGACCCTTCTCACACGATTCAGCATCAGACTGTTCAGCTTGAGCGCGATCTTTCGTTCACCGAGCAGCCAGTAGTGATATTGGATCAGCAGGTGAAGAAACTTCGATCAAAGGTCTTGCCATCTGTGAAGATTCTTTGGCGCAGCAAGAATGGTGAAGAGATCACTTGGGAGGCCGAGGGCGAGATGCAGAAGAAATTCTCTCATCTCTTTGAAGGTACGCGTAGTTATATTTTTAAATTCGGGGACGAATTTTCTTTAAGGGGGGAAAATTATAGCACCTTAGAATGCGATTAGTGATTATTATACTTTAATGTGGGGTTTTTAGTAAAAAGTTTATCAAAACGGTTTTTAAATATTTTATCTGGATTTATGTATATTTTATTAGAATTTATTTTGGATTGCACACACATGTGCCTATTAACTAGGGTTAAATTTGGGGTTAAAACCATGTTAAGATAACCATAGTGGACTAACCCATTTAATTAGATTAATAGGATTTAATTAAGTGTATTAGTTTTCTTTTTTTTTCTTTAATATAATTAGCATTGTGTTAGGGGTTGACTTGGATTGGGGGGAGAGAGAGAGAGAGCATGATAGCATGAGCCATGCTAGGTCATGATGAGAGAGAGAGAGGGGTTGACTCTCTTTCCTTTTCTTTCTTTTTCAAACAATTATTTCCCTCACTCTCATTTCTCTTTCTCACATCTCTCTCTCCCTCTCCCTCTCACTCACACACACAACCAGCATCAGAAGCAGCAGCAGCAGCATCAGCATCACAGCAGCAGCAACATTTGCAACAGCAACAACAGTAGCAACAGCAGCAGCTGCTGCTGCAGCAAGAGCTCACCCTCTTCTCATTCTTCTTCTTCTCCTTCTTCTTGCACCCTAGGACCACTAGAGGTATAATTTCTTAAACTTAACTTCTTTCTTTGCTAGAATATGGTTATTTAAGCTAAAATGAGTGTTTAATGTGATTTTAGTGCTAGATTGGTGATTTAAGTGGAGTTTTGGCCAAATGAGGATTTTTATGGTTAATGTAGCTTAACTAAGTGTTTATAAGGCCATTTAAACTAAGTTTTGCTTCAGGTTTCATTAAAATACCATAGGGTTTCAAATTAGTGTAATTTAACGTTTTAATGTAGATTTTTAGCTATATTAAGATCTGCTGTCGACCCGAGTGCTTCTGAAAAAATCTGAGTTAACTGGAGCATACTCTTTAGATCATGATCATACAAACTGAGCACGAGACCCCCTACCCACTTTATGGCCGCAATTTTATTCATTCTGGCCACAATTTGCGGCCAGATGATGGTGTATTGTGTTGGGGTTTAGGCTGTGGGAGTCTGCTGTATATTTAAAGGTTTTGGTATATGCAACTTTTTATATTTTCACTCGAGTCAAAATCTGGAACTTAAAACCCTTTTTTGGTACTTTTTAACCCGTGCGACACGTGTGTTTTGTGTGTTGGGTCTGTTGTGCACTGCGCGACACAGCGAGTCGAGCTGGTTTCTGGTGAGGTAATACACGTTTTGACGTATCGAGTGCACGCCCGTTTAGTTTCCAACACGAGTTTTTCCCTTGATCGTGATATCGCATTTTTGGAAGGATTTAGCCTTATGTGCATTGTTTGTGTGTTTTTAGGGACGATCGCGAAGACGTCGGACGTGGCGCGGAAGGGAGAAGCGGTGGTTGGACCCGACTAGCACGAAAACACGGGTGAGTAGATGTAACATCTACGGGGGACAATCGTTTGGATAGCGGAAGACGCCCGATAGTTTGGAAAATTTAAAAGACTTTTAGTGGTACTAGTAATTATGAGTATAATGCTACTTAAACATCTTGTTGCATTCATGATCCTATATATTTATATACATGTGCGAACTCATTTCATAAGACACTTGCACCATTGCCAGGGTTTTTATGCAGCACGAGCACTATTCATGCGGGCACACACACCTTGGTAATTGCTATGCCTCAACACTAGATAACTTGTATAACCTAAACTCTAGAACAATTTCACCATATATGATGCTTAAACCTGTGCTAGTGCATTTAAATTCCTCAGGATGAACATGTAGGATTGCTAGTCATATGATGTATTTCATTACATCATTCGTTCATGCCTAGCCTATTAGTCACACATTGCAGTTCGATTTGTTGATACTATAGGCATTCATTATCATTGATATGTACACTTATGATGATTTTCTTGAGGATTTCAGCACTTGAGATTTATGAGATTTTTTGGAAAAACCGCAAGGATTTAATAAACCTGATATTATTTTTAACATTGAAAGTTACGGTTTTTCTCGTGATATGATATTTGTGTCGTCTACCATGAGTTTTCTATTGGTTTTCGAGACCCGTTTCGAGGAGTGGATGAACCGTCTCGGGTACATGGTGGGCCCGGTAAGGTACCCCGGGGCAAGAAGATCGAGGTGTAGACGATGAGCCTGGCAGGGGCAGACTATCTACCGATGATTGTTGGCGCGGCGGATATTCAGAGGATACCGACCGTGGCCGTGAGATATTGAGATATTGATATTTTGAGATGGGTCAGCCGGACGGCTGAGGCATAAGATACTGTGATATGGATACATGAGATTTGAGATAGTTGTTTGAGGTGTCGATACTGGATACGGATTTATGTTGATTCTATTGATATTATGCTGATATTTCAAAAGAGTTTTCTATGAAGAAAATAATGATTTTCTATATCAATATATTCAGATCACGAGTTGATTCATGTTGCATATATACCCGCTAGTACATCATGCCTGCTAGTATTGTACGTTGATTCATGTTGCATACATATCTGCTAGTATATCATACCATATCAGTATTGTTGACGCTATGACACTTGCGTGCATGCTTACGATAGTCTCTATAGATGTTATTTATTACTCATGAGTTAGCAACTCACCGCCATTATGCCACAGCTTTTTTGCAGATCCGCTCCGTCAGCACAGTAACGACGGACGCACTTGCTCCTTTTGTTTCTTTTGCCTGGAGTTAAGGCTTTTGCTCATAGGTGGGTTGTGATATCATTTTATTCCACCTTGTATATTAATTGTATCTATAGTACTCTATCTACTGTATCTACTGTACCTGCTATTGTATTGATGTATATTGACCTAGAGACGAGGCAGTGAGATTTGTGGACTTTTATGTTGTATTTTGGGGTCGAGCTCAGTTGAACCGACATGATGTTTATTACTTGTGCCTTTATGCTTATTTCGCATATTGATGATTTACATTGCGTGGGATTTGATTCCGCTTCGGCGAAGAGCTAGCTCCCGTTTGGGGATGCCTTATTTCAAGTTATTCATATACTCCTATTTTGTACCTGTTTGGGGTCTGTATTTATAAAGGAGACCCTGCCGAATTTTTCGGAAAAATGGATATTGCTTTTAAAAGGCTTGATGTGACTTATTGGATTAAAAATTGGTTTCAATAAATTGGTTTTTCCTTCACTCTATTGCTTAAATGGATTTTGATTTCTGAGATTTGGCTTACTTAGACTACATATGCCTTGAGACGTTTCGTAATTTAAGTGCCAGTCACGTTCCGTACCTTCGGATCGTGACCGCAAAATTGTCTTAGATAGTTGAAGTTTTGTTATGAAGGGGTGGTAGTTTTATGAACAGAACGCCTATTACACCTCTCAGACATATTTATCTATTTATCATTCTATCTAATCTACGTATCTATATAAAAAGCTATATAGCAAGCTTCTTTTTGTCCAACGGCTAGAATTTCAATTTTTTTTGGTCCTCAAGCCCTACATCAAATATCTATGTATCTATATATATAATATAATATATATTGATATATAATATATATGAATGTAGCTTGGAATTTTCAAGCTCGAGAAAATTGTAGTACTCTTTGGGCATCTTAACGGAAAATTATATGGAAAACTCTCATTTTCAAAATTTTGTTACGGTTATAAAATTTCGTAAATAAACTCCAACAGCACACTTTAACTTCGTAATGCAAAATTTTTAGCTTGCGACAACCATCTTATTGCTGCTATATTGAGAAAACGTCGTTTAATGCACAGTTCATTTTAATTTCAAATGTACAGATGGAAATTTCGATTTTTCATGCTTTGTAGTCATCTTGCGGATAATTATTGGAAGACCCTCATTTTTAAAATTTTGTCATGGTTGCAAAATTTCGTAAACAAACTCCAATAATACATTTCAACTTCGTCATGAAAATTACATTTTAACTACATGGAAATTTTTTAATCTGGTAGCTATATTGGGAAATCATTACTTGATGCAGTGTTCATTTTGCTTTCAAATATACAGATGGAAATTTCGGTTTTTCTTGCTCTTTTTGGCATCTGGTAGTTACTTATATGGAATACCCTGATTTTCAAAATTTAGTCATGGTTACAAAATTCCGTAAATGAACTCTAATAACACATTTTAATCTCGTGATGAAAAATTACACTTTTTCTTCGTCAGGGAAAATTTTAATCTGCGACAACCATCTTACTGTAGCTATATTGGGAAATCGTTGCTTAATGTATTGTTCATTTTGCTTTCAAATATACAGATTCCGTTTTTTTTTTGGCATCTAGATGAAAATTATATGGAAGACCATCATTTACAAAATATCGTCAAGGTTGCAAAATTTCGTAAACAAAATTCATTAGTACACTTTAACTTCCGCATAAAAAGTTTTTAAGTAGCGACAACCGTTTTGCTGCAGCTATATTAGGAAATCGTCACTTAATATACATTCATTTTTTTTTCAAGCAAACAGATGGAAACTTCGGTGCCGCTTCGGTGCCTTGCATAGGGTACTTTCCACTAATATTATATGTACTATAGAAAAGGAGGCGGAAGAGACAAAATCCAGCACTATTTTGTCCTCTTCCGCCAGTGGCATGCGTCTTCATCTGGGGCTGAATTTTTTCATTGGAGCCCTTCCTTTGGTTTAAATGCAATTTTGCCCCTCAAATGTCTCAAATTGGGCTACAAAAATTCATTTCTCCCCCTCATTTATAGTTTGACCTCCTCCTTTGGTTTTATTGTTCTAGCTAACATGTGTCGCTGCTCTAATTGCATACGATGCTGCAATAAACGTAATTTAGCTGGCATTTAAGGGGTTAATGTCACGCCCCGCTTTCCAAAACACTGAAGTAGTGATGTGGTTCGGTCCGCAACATAACTATACCGAGGGTGGACTGAACTCGATACAATTATTTTAAGTGTAAAATGCATGCAAATAATATACCAAAACGACAAATAAAAACAATATCATTTATTCTCATTAACTAAGCGCTTATTATATCACAATGGCACAAAATAAAGTATAATGTTTATTACATTCAATGAAAGAAAGGAAACCCTAAACAGGTGGGCTACTGATGCACGAAAAAGAAACTAATCCTAATAGTAAGTGGACAATTCTGCGTAGTCTTCTTTGGTGGGTTCCATTTCTGCGCCTTCATCGTGTACCCCGTCCTCATCTGACGGATATCCGGGAGAAGATAGGAGGAAAATAAGTCTGTTAGCGAGTTATACTCGGATAGGAAATCTCACAAAGGATAAGTATGAATAAGGTAGCATGGGTGTATGCGATGCATGATTTCATATGCGTGTAGTGACAAGGAAATATCAGGTATCTACTAAGTGTTGTACCCGTCTCTGTTTGGTAAGCAAGGGTACCGAGCTCTCGCGATTATTCCATTAGAGCCACATAACAACAACAATTAGGAGTGAATAGTACTTCGTTTCACTTCCCGAACAATGGTTAATCAAAAAGGGAATCCGAAACCCTTAATACAACATTGCTTGTCCAAAATACCCCGTCCCGGTTTTGTTTAGTGGTATAGGAGTACATGTCGGTATTAGCATGCAGCACTACTAGACGGTGACATAAGTAGGGGTTCCTATCAGGTCACCCGTAAAGACGGAATCTACACATGTCATTTGTAAAGACAGATTCTATACAGGTCATCCGTAAAGACGGAATCAAAATAAACCTCCATACCTACGTGCTCGCGTATGATCTTAACTGTACTAAACAACATGTCATGTGGAGTTCCATATATATATATAAGGTTAAGTATGACATTCCAGTTGGGAGGTTATACTTCCAAGTACCAAGGGTAAGTATAGGTATGCTCATGTCTCGGGGTTTTATTAGTTCAAGGTATGTTAATGAAAATTATAATTTTAAAAAAAGTTCACTGTATTTTAACAAAATTAGGGTTTTCAAGTTCGAGTTATTATTGTAAAAGAGAAATTTATTTGAAATAGAAGTAACATTAGGTTAGGGTATTTATTTGATAATATGTTATAATAGGTTAGGGTATTTATTTGAAAAATACGACTTTAGATAAAGTCGATGTATTTATTCGAAAATGCCACTTTAGGTAAAATCGAGATATTTATTTGAAATTAGGGTTTGTATAGGTGTAAGGTATTTATTTAAAAATACGGGTTTTGTTAAACTTGGGGTATTTTAGTGTAACAAAATAGTTTAGAATATTTTTACTGAAATAATATAATTTAGGGTATTTTAGGGAAACGATATAGTTTATGGTATATTAGCGTGACAAAATATTCATTTAAAATTTCGGCAATACTTCGGCTTGTAAAATGACGTTAACTCGAAATGGAAACGAGCAGTAGAACACCGTAGGTGGGATTCAAAAAAGTAGGTAAAAACATGATAGGTCGTTACCCGTGTCTAAAGTGTGTAAAGGTTTCAGTAGGAAGAGTGGGTTATAAGTTATATGCAACAAAACTAGGTTCATTGTTTTTATGATTATAAACTAAACAAAACATAACCAATATGTACATATTAAGATTTAGAAATTGATAAATTTATTAGGACAGATGGAGCATGCAAAAGAAACGAGGAGATCGAGAGGGAGATAGATGGATCCTACCTTGAAGTATAAACACGAGATGAAACGATGTCAAAAACATCGTGTCTTGCTTCTCCTCATCTTGCTTCCTTCTCAGATTTTTGCCGAGCACTCAGGTAGTACCGTTGCATAGAGGAAAGAGAGAAGGCCGCCTAGTATTTTTCGTTGATTTTTTTTCAAAATTGGAAGAGAGAGAAAATGAGAAAAGAGTGAGGGGATGCACCGAACCAAAGTGAACACGTGAACCAACGACTTCTCGAAGCCGTTTCTCCCTCTACAGATTTTCCCAGTCTTGGGACTTGGACCAAAGGTTGTATCATAGAGTCATGAGTTCACCGGCTTTTTTGGTGAATTAATAGGTGAAGAAATGAGAAAGAAAAGACTGAATTAGTTAGGAGGTGTTTAAAAAGAACTAGGCTGAATTTCGGTTCGGTTTAAAAATAAACCAAACCCATCAATTAAGCCGACCGACCCCCGCCCCCCAAATCTGCGCATGTGGACTGATCTGCCTCCCACGTGGCAGCTCGTGGTGCGCCCAAGCGGGCCCGTGCCCCCCACGTGACTTTTTTCCTTTTTCCTTTTTAAAAATCGTTTTTAACCCTTTTCCTTGATTAAAAATACTGTTAAAAATCATTTTAAATCCAAATAAATCCCAGAAATTTTTTTATAATTATTTTATAATATTTTTATGTTTAAAAACGATTCTTTTTTTATACCCCATTTCTTCAAATTAAATCTTTTATTTAATTAAAAATGTTTTAAAAATAGATTTAGATATCGGAAAAATCTAAATAAATTCTAGAAAAATTCTAAATAATTATCTCTTCAAATTTCAAGGTTTTCATCTCAAAAAAAATTCTTTTTCTTCAAAGTTCATCTTCTAAATAAATCTTAGAAAATTCTAAAAATAGTTTTTAAATTCTTTTCTTCATCTAAAAATTATATTAAATATTCTTAAACTCAAAGTAACCTTTTTCTTAAATTTTTCATAAAAAATATTTTAAAAAATTTATTGACTCATTAAATAAAATCTTTTATTAATATATAGAAAACACGGTCATTACAATTTACCATTCTTAAAATAATTTCATCCTCGAAATTAAAGAGGAAATTATAACGAAGGGGTTAGAAAAAGATTAGGGGTATCTTTCTCTCGATTTGTCCTCTCGTTTCCAGGTACTCCCTTGTGGAATCCTTACGCCATGAAACTCGGCTGGCCGTACCACTTTGTTCCGAAGAGTCTTCTCTAACCTATCCGGGATCTCAACCGGTTGTTGCTCATAAGTTAGATTGGTACCCACAGTGATCTCAGAATGATCCACAATATGAGTAGGGTCACTGACATACTTCCACAGTTACGAGATATGGAAAACGTTGTGTAAGCCTTCCAAGGATGTTGGTAAAGACCAAGCGATTAGTGACTTCGCCGAATCGTTCTAGAATATCAACGGGCCAATAAATTGTGGACCGAGCTTTCCGTATTTCCCGAAACGTATAAATCCTCGGTTCGGGGAAATCTTCAGAAACATGTGATCACCCGGTTGGCATTCCAGGTGACTTCTTCTTGCATCCGCTCAGTGTTTTCTGGTGATCTTGCACTACTCGCAGCTGCTCTATTATGGTTCTCACAATTTCGACAGTTTCCACAATCATCTTTGGTCCCAAAAGCTCTTGATCTCCGACGTTGTCCCGACTCGGCACTTCCTCTTATACAAGGATGCGAACGGTGCCATACCCTGGTAATTGTTGTTATAAAAGAACTTCACGAGCTGTAGGTGATTTTCTCACGATCCCTTGAAGTCTATCATACGAGCCCGTAGCATATCCTCAAGAATCTGGATGACTCTCTCGGATTGGCCATCAGTCTGAGAGTGATAGGCCGTACTGAAGTTCTGACCAGTGCCAAGGCTCTCCTGTAGGCTTTTCCAGAACTAGGATATGAAACAGGTGTCTCGATCAGATACGATACACACTGGTACTTCGTGCAATCAGACAATATCTTCCATGTACTTCTTAGCCAAACTCTCGGTGGACTGGCCAATGCGAAATGGAATGAAGTGCGCGGACTTGGTGATTCGGTCCACTATAACCCAAAAGGCATCATTGCCTTTCGTACTACGAGGGAGCGCAGTCACGAAGTCCATTGTGATGTTCTGCCACTTCCATTCTGATATAGATAAGGGCTGTAGCAATCCCGCAACTTTGTGTTACTCAGCCTTTACCTATTGACAGACCAGGCATTTGGATATGCTCTTCGCCACTTCTGCCTTCAAACCATGCCACCAGTAGTTTTATCGGAGGTCCTTGTACATCTTAGTTCCCCCGGATGAACTAAGTATGGAGAACTGTGGGCCTCCTTTAGTAACTCTTCCCTGATCTCGCCCGTAAGCACACAAATCCTGCTTCTATATCTCAAAGGTCCATCCCCGTGTACTACGAAATCCGTCCGTATGCCTGCTTCTACCTGTTTCAGATTTCTCGCAATCTGGCACAACTTATGCTTCTTTGATCCGATCAACCAGTGCGGACTGAATCTGTAGGTTCATAAGCGATGCGAGCACCCCTGGCATAATTATCTCTGTCTCTAACTCATCAAGAACCTGTCGATTCCTCCAATGAGCAATGACACTCAAAGTCATTGGTTGACGACTCAAGGCATCGATGACTACATTCATCTTTCCCTGGATGATATTACAGATTAATATCAAAATTTGCCATCAACTCTAGCCATCTTCTGCCTCATGTTGAGCTCTTTCTGAGTGAGAATGTACTTCAAACTCTTGTGGTCGGTGTAAATCTCCGCTCTTTCTCCCAAAATGTAGTGCTGCCAAATCTTAAGAGTGAAAATTAATGCTGCTAGCTCAAAATCGTGGGTAAGATAATTGCGTTCATGGATCTTCAGCTGTTTCGCCACTTTACCATGTTGGTACAGTACACGACCAAGTCCCTTTCCCGAAGCATCGCAATAGATGTTGAAGCCTCCGAATCTATCAGGGATAGTAAGAATCGGTGCCGTGGTCAGACGAGTCTTCAATTCAATAAACGCTTGCTCCCAAGCATCGGACCACACATAGGCTATGTCCTTCCAAGTCAAGCTAGTCAATGGCTCAACAATCCTGGAAAAGTTCTCAATGAATCGGCGGTAGTGTGATTGTTCGTGCTTTTGCGTACGTTTTAAAATCAAAGTTAAGAATATATCGCAATCAATAACGGTGTCGCTTGGTAGCCAGCTGGTTGAGTACGGGTCGGTCCACATGGAGAATGATTCCTTTTCTTTATGTTCTAACGAGTTAAGTCCAAAAATTTGGTGGTTTTGTTGTAGATCTATGAATGAGAAAAAAGTTGATAAAAAGCTTGCTAGGGTTAGAATTAGGTTAGTTCGAGATAGGGATCTTCTCGCTTCTATCAATGCCTTAGTTATGAATAAAGGTGTTAGGGTAATCGGCAACAACGGGGATTAGCACGACTGGGAAGAAACTAAGTTTCTTCCTTTTGGTCCTTGTCCGTCCGTTCTTGGCTCTTAGCCCTAATCTCCAGTTAATTCAATCACACCTGGTCTAACTAAGGAATCACCGGTATCACGTAGGATAGGGTGCCGTAGTGAGCGGTGTGTAGTTGATTTAAAAAGAGTCCTTTTAAATAAAATTATTTGGGCAAAGAAAGGAGAGAGAGAGATTTCCTTCTCTCAAACCTTCCTTATCCTAACCCTAACAAGTGAGGAATTACTCACTCATTAGGAAGGTGACAATCAAATTCATTTTTATAATTTTTAATATTAGAAAACTAAATTGCAGATAATAAAAGAACAGATAAAAATTGCAGGAATTAAATTCAGATAAAAAATGCAAGATAAAAAAAATACCTTTATTGATGACCTCTCAATGATTCATTACAAAATAAGAATTAAATCTAGAAATTGAAAAGAGATTAAGAACTAAAGAGAGGCATCTCAAAAGAGGCACCCAAAAGAGGCATACCTTTATTTGGCTTTGAGCCATCCTATTTATAGATAGGAAAAACCTCAGGTTTATATTCTGATCCATACATGAAATTACAAAACAACCCCAAAAACCGAGTCAAAGCACCGACACCCCACCGACACATGCATTGCACGGCCGCGGTTCCGCGGCATAATAGCCTGTTTGGCCGTGGATCCGCGGCCATTTGGTAGGCTCATAGGCTCAATTCTTTAGGGTTTCTTCAAGTTGCTTTTATCTTCTGTTTTCTTCACTTGGTCTCTCAGAATCTCTTCAATTCTCTTCCAGATTTCCATAGTGCAGAATGTTGTGGACTTTTACCGTTCGCTTCATGTTGAAGTCTTGAATCTTGTGCTGTCTTCGTACTTTGTGCAATCGAACTGTTCATTGATCTTCATTTGTTCCTTAAACTGTAGGCGGTATTATAAAGATTCTTCTATTTGTTGGTCGTAATCTCACTTTTGTAGCGTCTTTTCACCATTTTCACTGTATTGTTCCGAGAACCTGCAACTATTTAACAGATATGGATCAAAAGCACCTATTTATTTGCAATATGATTAAGAATGGGGAATATAATAATGCAAAATTCTGATATGAACAAATACCCCCAAACTTATCTTTTGCTCGTCCTGAGCAAAACTAATTTATTCTCGAAAACCTAATCTCACTTTCGCAGGGAAACACGATTGCACTGAGCTCGTGCAACAAGCCGTTAAACCTCTAAGTGTCCCTAGTAGGAGGAGTGTTGTCTCCTGAGGGTTTTCAGCGGATACTACCCACAAAATCCTATCAATTTGGTCTATTGACTGTCATTCTTCAATTCGGTGTTCTAGTAAGAAATCTATTATCTTCAACTTAAAAATTATCAACCCGTATTTTTCACACTCACTTATCATTTAACTTAAGATTGTATATGTTCTGTAAATTTATTTAGTTTTCAGCATCTTTTGAATTTTCCTTCTAAGATTCCATCTCAACTTAGGAATTTTTATCATCTCTACTAAAGGTATAAGGCCTATCTTTTATTCATATCTCTCATCCAAACCCCAATCATATACCCCTACGTGTGTGTGTATATCACCCCTACACTTGGAATTTCAATTCAAACTATCATACTCTTGTCCATCGTTCAAAGTACTTTTAGTTGGTGAATTTTAGATGAAATTGCTCACACATTCTTCATACTACCGTTAATACTTCTTGAGCTACTAATGACCGATTACAAAATGTGTTTGCGTATTAAGGCGTAATTTCTCGTCTTGTAATACCTAAGGCTTTAGCAGTGACTCCCAAACCAGTTGGTCTAAGGCACTAGGTGATAAAGCACCCTCGCTATATATTTTTTATTTTACACAACCTTAAGTAATTAAAAAAACCAGTGTTCATTTTTTTATATCTCTTTATTCACACTTATAATTTTATTTTCCTTCATACTAAGGATTTTAAACAAGAGCATTTCAAGGTATCCTCTACTATTCCAAGTTTCAAGGTGCGTGTATGTGCTAATTGTAGAGTATATATTTTCATAATTTAGACTTAAGCTTCAGAATTATTTTTCAGACTTACACTTCAAATAAAAATTCAATAATCTTCCCTTATTTTGACTTAGCCCAAGAACCGAACTCAAAATTTGCCTATTTCTAAGTAAACTACAAGAACATATATTTTCTACCGTTAAATTTTAAGAAAGTTTATTTTTAGCGTTTTTAATTTACTAAGTTTTGGGATCTAGTTTTTCCTAGCTAGTTAACCGTCTTGTCAAACTTAAGTCAATTATGGCCAAAATCGAACTTTTTAATTTTTATAATTTTTTAAAATTTTTCAATTTTTACGGGTTTTAAAATAAGTATGCAAATGCAAAATTATACATATGAATGCGAAGGAAGAAAGCTTACCGAGCACACCCCCAAACTTAAACTTGACAGTGTCCTCACTGTCAGGCTGCACCAAGGGGGTCAAAATTGTCGGCACTCCTCTGTTTATTTTTTTTATTTTTATTTTATTAAAACTGGAAATTTACAAAAAATACCCATTTTTTTTTTTATTTTCAAATTTTTTATTTTTTTATGTTATTTTGTTTTTATATAATTACAAATGATACATACCCCCAAACTTGTTTGAAACAGTGTTTTGGCTAGATAATCGAAATTTAGAGGTAGATGGAGGAAAATCAGTCAATGTAGATCGACTCTTGTAAAAACAGGAGCTCCTCCGAAGGGTCCGCAATGAGGAACGGTTTAAGTCGATGTCCGTTCACTTTAAACAGTGAACCGTCCTCCGGGATTTTTAAATCGACCGCACCGTGCGGATATATGGTGCGTACTAAAAATGGCCCTTTCTGTCGAGATTTCAGCTTGCCGGGATGGAAATGTAACCGAGTATCGTAAAAAAAAACCTGTTGACCAGGTTTGAAAGCCTTGCGCATAAAGTATTTATCGTGGAATATTTTCGTTCGGTTTTTAACAACTATTGCGTTCTCATAGGCTTCATCCCGCAGCTCGTCTAATTCGTTCAACTGCAGCTTTTTATTGCTACCCGCATCTCCCAAAGATAGGTTCAACTCTTTTATTGCCCAAAATGCCTTATGCTCTATTTCAACTGGAAGGTAGCAAGCCTTTTTATAAACAAGCCTGTATGGAGACATGCTAAGATCGGTCTTATAGGCAGTACAGAATGCCCAAAGTGCATCAATCAGTTTTGATGACCAATCTTTACAGTTTTTGGAAACCGTTTTCTCCAATATCTGTTTAATCTGCCGATTCGAAATCTCAGCTTGCTCACAAGTTTGGAGATGGTAGGGCGTTGACAGCTTGTGAATAATGGAGTATTTCCGCATTAAGGACTCGAAAGTTCTATTACAAAAGTGAGATCCATTATCACTGATAATCGCATGAGGATGCCCACATCGAGAAAAAATGTTTTCTTTGAGAAATCTAACGACAACCTTGTTGTCATTAGTTCGGCTGGGCACAGCCTCAACCCATTTTGAAACATAGTCAACAGCGAGTAGAATATACATGTTCCCAAAAGAGTTGGGAAATGGTCCCATAAAGTCTATCCCCCAAATATCAAAAATTTCAACAACCAAAATTGGTTGGAGCGGCATTTCATTTCTCCGAGATATCCGGCCCAAGTGTTGACACCGGGAGCATGTCTTGCAGTATTCGTATGTGTCTTTAAAAAGTCATGGCCAATAGAAACCACACTGCAAGATTTTTTCTGCTGTCTTCTTGGGGCCAAAATGCCCGCCACATGCTTGATCGTGGCAGAATGACAGCACGCTCTTAAACTCGTTGTCGGGGACACACCGACGAATGATTTGGTCGAAACAGTATTTGAAGAGATACGGTTCATCCCGATAAAAATGTTTTATTTGGGACAGGAATCGGAGTCTGTCCTGATTCGACCAATCGTTTGGTATCAGTCCGGTGGCCAAATAATTTACGATATCAGTGAACCAAGGTTTGCTTGACACAGTTAAGAGCTGCTCATCTGGAAAAACGTCTTTAATAGGAATTTGAAGTGTAGGCGAAGAAGGGAGTCGTGAAAGGTGGTCGGCGACTACGTTTTCGCATCCTCTCTTGTTTCTTATGACAAGGTCAAACTCTTGTAGCAAGAGGATCCAACGTATAAGCCGAGATTTAACATCCTTCTTCGCGAAAAGATGGCGAAGAGCTGAGTGGTCCGTGTAAACGATGACTGGAGAGCCGATTAAATAGGGCCTAAATTTTTCTAGTGCAAACACAACAGCTAAGAATTTTTTTCAGTTGTTGTGTAATTCAATTGGGCCTCGTTTAATGTTCGGCTAACGTAATAAATTACGTGCGGCATCTTATTTATGTGCTGTCCAAGGAAAGCACCAATGGCGAAATCAGATGTATCGCACATAATTTCAAATGGATGCGTCTAGTCAGGAGATGAAAGAATGAGAGCGGAAATAAGTGAGTGTTTCAATGACTCGAACGCCTTCATGCAGGTTGAGTCAAAATCAAAAGTGGTGTCCTTGGATAACAAAAGAGTCAAGGGTCTAGCTATCTTGCTAAAATCCTTG
Organism: Agapanthus africanus; assembly: GCA_030015575.1. Taxonomy (NCBI): domain Eukaryota; kingdom Viridiplantae; phylum Streptophyta; class Magnoliopsida; order Asparagales; family Amaryllidaceae; genus Agapanthus; species Agapanthus africanus. Next base: position 884,786,125 of record JASDDO010000024.1, on the reverse strand, counting down.
ATGAACCGTCTATAGAAACCGGCATGGCCAAGAAAGGCTCGGATGTCTTTGACGCACTTGGGAGGAGGAAGATTGGAAATGACTTCAATTTTAGCTTTATCAACCTCAATGCCATTTTGCGAGATGATATGTCCTAAGACAATATCGCACATAATTTCAAATGGATGCGTCTAGTCAGGAGATGAAAGAATGAGAGCGGAAATAAGTGAGTGTTTCAATGACTCGAACGCCTTCATGCAGGTTGAGTCAAAATCAAAAGTGGTGTCCTTGGCTAACAAAAGAGTCAAGGGTCTAGCTATCTTGCTAAAATCCTTGATGAACCGTCTATAGAAACCGGCATGGCCAAGAAAGGCTCGGATGTCTTTGACGCACTTGGGAGGAGGAAGATTGGAAATGACTTCAATTTTAGCTTTATCAACCTCAATGCCATTTTGCGAGATGATATGTCCTAAGACAATATCTTCTAGTACCATAAAGTGGCATTTCTCCAAATTTAAAGTGAGCTTCTTATCCCTACAACGGGTAAGAACTGCGTCTAAATGTAGCAAACACTTATCAAAGGAGTCGCCGAAAATGGAAAAATCATCCATAAAAATCTTCAAAATTTTTTCAACCATGTCTGAAAAAATTCCCATCATACACTGCTGGAAAGTAGCGGGTGCATTGCATAACCCAAAGGGCATGCAACGGTAAGCGAATGTACCGAAAGGACAAGTAAATGTGGTCTTGTCTTGGTCCTTTTCGGCGATGGGAATTTGATTATAGCCGGAGTAGCCATCCAAAAAGCAGTAAAATTCATGCCCAGCTAATCGTTCTAGCATTTGGATAATAAAAGGTAATGGAAAGTGATCTTTCCGTGTTGCGGCGTTGATTTTTCTATAATCAATGCAAACCGCCACCCAGTTTTGGTGCGATTAGATATTAACTCATTCGCCTTATTAGTTATGACCGTTATGCCCGATTTCTTTGGGACAACGTGAATGGGGCTAACCCATTGGCTATCAGAGATAGGGTAAATGATACCACTATCTAGACATTTTACGATCTCCTTTTTAACAGCCTCCTTCATTATAGGGTCGAGGCGTCTCTGTGGATCCCTTACTGGCTTGGCATCATCCATCATATGTATATGATGTTCAATTATTAGGGGACTAATCCCCTTGATGTCCGCCATAGTCCAACCAAAAGCTTGCCGATTATTTTGTAAGACCATTAAAAGGGCTTTCTCTTGCTCGAGGGCTAGAGAGGCCGAAATGATAACAGGAAGGGTCTCATTCTCACCTAAGTAAGCGTATTTAAGGTGAGACGACAATAGCTTGAGTTCGAGTTTTGGAGGTGAAACAATTGAAGGTAAAATTGGTGAAACTTGTTAGTGTATATGCCCTAGAGGCCATTACTGTATCATACTAGTTTGTATATTACTTAATGGAAGCTTGGGATATTCACAGTTGTATAGACAATCTTGCTCAAAATAGTAGTATGCTACTTGGTTTGTTTCTACTTTAATGTGTGCATGTATTTCTTTTAGCATATCGTCTATACACATTAGTGGAGCCCTTAGGATCTTTGCTTGATTACCCGCGTTGTGATGGCAGTCATACTAGTGGGGGCTGGGTAATCTACAAGCACATCCTTATAAAGGTCCCTAGTCGTAGGATTATCGAGACAAGGCATCGATACTCCAGAGTAGACTAGTGTATACGCTTCTCATCCCAGGAGGGGAGATGGTCTGTCCCACAGCCATCAGTACGTCGTACTGGAGATAGTATGCAGGTGCTCGTTAGGTTACGAGTACACTGGACAGGACTCGCTGGGAACTGTTGGTTTGGTGTTATACCTATCGTCAGTTATCAGTTCCCAGGTGACATGAGTACAGAATAGTTCGTTGACTTGACACTGACACTTTGCCTCGAGTGTGTTCCCACTGTTCTTAGATTACTACCCTACCACGGCTCAAATGAGTCGTGCAAACAGGTAGTAGTTGGGTGCAGTCCCGAATCACTTGGAGGCAGTGACGGTTAGACAGGATTTGTCTCTCCCGGTATTGGGGGTTGATATCACGCTATGTCTAGGAGAGCCATTACACAAAGTCCCTGGACAGGGCAAGCGAGATATACTGGTAGCGTTTCCAGTGTTATCTCAGGATGTTCTGGGCTACACTCCGACACGACTTGTACCGCTATTAGGGGACTGACGTTTACCGCCCCTAGGCCCGATATGCGATACTCTCAGACGAACAGACCGGACTGTACAGAGATTGTCATATTCAGGCTCAGTAGGAGTTCGGATGGGTTCACCTCATCGGTCTTCTTATCGGCATCTACCTGGGGACCGTTACGTACAGCTAATACCGCTTGCGGCCTATGGTTAAATCCACTGCCAGCGTAGTGTCGAGTTTTTAGAGTCCCACACAGAGGGTTGTTCGCCTTTGGGCAAAACAAAGTAGAGGTCGCATGTTTTTGCGACGGAGTTCGTTCACATCCGTGCACTTGTGCACGTTTGGTGTCCGGGCAGTTATTACTAGCGGGGTTTGGTTTAAGCCAAATCCTAGTATATGTTTTGGGATTGGTTTTATCTCACTGTATTCATGTTCTTCGGAACACGGGTGCGGGTGTGTATGCACAGTTGACAGAGGCAGAGGCAGAGGATTCTCATTAGGGTTGTTGACCGTTGACTTTTTTTAAACCCTAATGAGAATGAGAAATATGATTAATAATATTAATTAAGGATTATTGTGCCATGGTTGAGTTGAACATTTGACTTTTGTTGACTTGTTGATTTTGTTGACCGGTTGACCATTGTTGACATGTTGACCATCATCATTGCATTTCAAAGATACTTCTTGTTCTTTACAAATGCATTAAATGATGAAATGATAATGGTCATTCATAAACTAACCATCACAATTTCTTAATTATTATTATTATTATTATCATTATTTAAAATATGAGAGTATGGTTGCTAAAATATCCTCATTCTTGCTTACACTTTCTCTCTCATAGTTTTTGCTCATCCTCTTCCTCTCTCTCAAAGCTCTCATCTCTCATGTGTTGAGAACCATGAGCTCTTGTGGTAAAACCACCATAACTCCTCTTTACTCATTCTAGAGTTCTAGGTTTAGCAAGCCAAGCACTTTAGTTACCTCTAGGTTGAGGTAGGAGCTTAAGGTAGAGGCCTTCGGGTGGATCCTTCTTCGACAAAGAGGAGACTACGAGGAGGAGCCGTTCAAACCACTCCAAGGAGAAAGAAGAGAAGGAGTTCAAGACCTAGGTATAACCTTCTAACCGAGTAGTTAAACTTGTAGTGAGTTTGCTAGGTTTTTGTTTAGCAAAGATCCTTTGTTTCTAGTCCATGTTGCCTTGAGAAAAATCGTTTTTTATCTATTCCGCCTCCCCGTAAGAGCCGGGGTAGGCAACGTGGACTTACAGTGGTATCAGAGCCTCGCTAAACAACAACTAGCATGTTAGCAAAGTATTTAGAATTTCGATCCAAGAAAAAATTGCAAAACACGTCAAAATCCTCATGTTTCTGCCGATTTTTAAAACAGCTCTAAAAATATTTCCACACATCTTAAAAATCCGTGCAGGGTTTTCTGGGAACACACAAGAAAAACGAGCCCACGACTCGACCAGACCGCCGCGGAAGCGCGGCGAAACCATGCGTTTCGCCGCGGATCCGCGGCCGAATCAACTTGGTCGCGACTCGGATTTATTGCAGTATTCTTGTTTTGACGTTTTGTGATTTTTAAAAATATTCTGTTTCTGCCCAGAATTTCTAGAGAACAAAGTTGTATTTGGGGTAGTTACAAATCCGTATTTTTGATCGAAGTTCTATAGACTTTAGCTAATTGGTTATATCTGTGATGTGATATATGCACTAAACGTCAACTAATCGCTATACGTCGATTAGTGGGGGTTGTGCATATCTGTGATCTGTAATGTTGTTGGATTGTGTATATGAACTCGTTGGATTGTCGCGGATGAATAGCCGGGGTTTTGTGAGATGAGAGTTTCTTTTTCTTTCATTTGATGTAATATGTAAATTGATGTAATATTATTTTTTATGGCCGCACATCCGGGATGAGGTTGTAGCCGCCATTGTATATTATTTGTTTTACTGTTTTTACTCCTAGGATAGACCCAAGGCGGGGTGCACAAACTACCGGGTACCTCGAAGTGCCGAGTGGCCTACTCACGTTGTTGAGGGAGGTTGCTTCACTTCGGATACTTGATAGGTAGTTTGCCACACCCGTAGGGGTCTAAGGTGGGTGTTTCCCCCAATCAGAGCAAGGCTCTGTTTGAATTTTGAAAATTCAAATTCTGAAGCAACGCTTCAAATCCCGTGAGCTGCGCGCAACGCGCCACGTGTCTGAAGTTGATACGTCAGTGCAACGCCCGAGGCAGTGCGTCCAATCAGAGCAGGGCTTTTTTAAAAACAAAAAGTAAAGGAAAGCAACGGTCAGTTGCGCGAGCGCTGCATTGCGCGACACGTGCCTGCGCAGCTGCGCAAGCGCTGCTGCGCGAGCGCCGCACTGCGCGACACGTGTCTGCGCAGCGCCGCACTGCGCGACACGTGTCTACGCAGCTGCGCAAGCGCTGCGCTGCGCGACACGTGTCACGCGCTGGGGAGTTGCGCAAAAAAAAACAGAATGGAGATTTAAAGAGATCTTTTCTGTTCTTGTTAAAACAAGAAGATTTTCTTCTGTAAAGCAGGGGCCTTTGGATCAAAGATCCAACGGTGGGGAAAATTCCCCAAATCACTCAGAAAAAGATCTCTTTTAACAAATTTAACTAATTTATGGGCACTATAAAAAGGACCCCAGACCTCAATTCAAGATCATGAACATCTGGTTAAAAAAAAAGAGAGAAGAGAACTCTTGAGAACTCCTTGAGAATACAAAAAAAAGGTAAAAACCTTTAAAAGAAGAGAAAATTCTCTTATGAACAGATCATTGATCTAAGAACAAGATCATTGATCTTCAACAATAAATAAATAGATAAAAAAAATAAAAATAGTGCCTTGCACTTGTTATGAACCTTTGGTTCTCTGAAATAAAGAAAAACAAGGAAAAACTTGTTTTTCTTTGATCTAAATTTAGATCAAGAGATTAAAAAGTGCTTTGCACTTCTGTTCTTGAATCTAAAAAGATTCTTAGTGCTCTGCACAAATGCAATGCATTACTTGAAGGGTCAGGCCCAAGTCAAAAAGACCTAACAGGCCAAAATAAATTGCAAAGCAGAGCCCAAATGAAATTGATGCTCTGCATCATTTATAAAGGGCAGAGCTCAAAACAAATTGATGCTCTGCATCCTTTCTGGGCAAAGCCCAAATAAAAATAAAAAGAAATGCAATGCAAAAGCAGATAAAACGTTGGACATTTTCAACTGGACTTAGCCCAATTTTGGCCATAAGTCCTTAAATTGACTGAGCAAAATTGCTCTCCTAAACCAATTTACCCCCGGTTTGAGGGTACATCTCCGAGCTCTTCTGACGCCTATCGTTGTAATCCTTCAACGACGTCAGAGAGGTGACGGGTCCCGACGACCATATATCGATATGGACTGCGGGGCCCTTAAACTCGTGGACCGAAACGTCCTTAAACTAATATCGGACCGAAACGTCCTTAAACTAATGTCGGACCGAAACGTCCTTAAACTAATGATGGACCGAAACGTCCTTAAACTAATATTGGACCGAAAAGTCCTTAAACTAATGATGGACCACCACGTCCCAAAACTGGCGATGGACCACCACGTCCCTAAACTGGAACATGGACCACCACGTCCCTAAACTGGCGATGGACCACCATGTCCCTAAACTGGAACATGGACCACCACGTCCCAAAACTGGAACAATAGAGCCTCCAAATGCTCTTTTGCCGGATCTAAACGATCCCGTTTAAGTTGATCTTAGCCCCAAACACGGCTAACGTATCCTTAAACATTCAAATGGACTATAAAACCCTAAATCAGCTTTGGCTCAAGGGTACATCTCCGAACTCCTCTGACACCTATCGTTGTAATCCTTCAACGACGTCAGAGAGGCGACGAGTCCCGATGGCCATATATTAAATGGATCACCCCGTTAAGTTGATCTTAGTCTCAAACAGGACTAATGTATCCTTAACGAACGTTTAAGTTGATTTTAGCCTCAACGCGGCTAACGTATCCTTAAACTAAAACACCAAACCCAAATCTAAGTAAATACGGATTTGGACTAATCCACGTCCTACGGGCGACGGTATTAGTCAGTCTCCGTATACAATCCACGGGCAACCACAAACAAAACAAACACACATGACACGAAGTGAAATTCTGGAGAAGGAGAAAGTGGCTACCGTGATGCGGTAGCGTAATTAACTGCAGGGGCTTGCGCCTGCAGGGAAGAGCGTCCCCACAATCAAAAACCCCTCAAGCGAGGGGGAATCTGACAAAATCTGCTACATCGACTGCATCCTTCTAAACCTTCGATACATGGTGCCATAAATCAACTTGGCATCTTCGGAGAGGTAGATGGATAAAACCAAATAGCATCTGTCCCGAATCTCAGGCACAGATGTCTTAACGTCTCGGCCGCCATTCGGAGGGGAACAGATTCTGGCACGCCCGGTGGGACCTCTTCCTCTTTCCACTCCACACTTCGTGTGTCGTGTTCGCGAACAAATCGCGGTTTGCTGTGATTGCCTGTGGATTCAAGGTACTAAGATTTGGTGTCTTGCTCTATGCAGAAAACAGAAAATCGATGGCTTCGAACTGCACCGCCCGCAGCGATAACTCTCGCTCCGTCATTACTGGAGGAGTGACTTATGGGCCCCAAGCGGCCTCCCTTTTCAAAATACCGGTGGAGCAGGTGGCTCAAACCACCACTGGACTATTTTTTGGGACCATGCTCCCACCAATGAGCTTCAATGCCCCAATGACATCGCAAGAAGCTCCAAAGAAGCCGGTCTTTGATCGACTTACCACTGCCGCGACCCCTCTCAACAGGTCGCCCAGTTTCAATACCTCAGTTTTCAACAGACTGGGCCAGAACGTCCGCAAACCTGCAATACCCGAAGCTGCCATCCCAAAGCGGATAGCCATCCCGACGCAAACGGACGAAAACATTGGAAAGGTTCCTTCTTCCGAGAAGTCAGTTTTTACAAGGCTGGCCATTCCGGTTACTGCCCCAGGAGAGGTCCTCAAAGCTGCTTCCCCTACCCAGAGCAGGGGGCATGAAGAAGCTTATCCAACAATGGAAGTGACTCCATTAGCACGACATGCTCGACGTCGCCACTGGCGCCGAGTAAAGAAGGCTGGGGGCAACTCCCCCTCTGGGATAACTCCGCCAGCTCCAACGGTGGGGACCGATGCTGCTGTTCCAACCGGGAACAGCTTTGAATTGCTAAACACGGTGCGCAGAAACTCTCCTACTGCGGTGCTGAAGCGAACTCCTTCACCTATGGAGAATACTCCAGAGAAGAAGCTAGAACAGCCCCCTCAACGGCTGTCCTCTAAAATTTACAGAGTCTGGCGACAGGTCCAGGAGTCGGTGATTGATGAAAACTATCTCCGCCAACGAAAAAAATGAAGGTTCGGCAAGAGAAGGATTACTCAGTCAAGCCCCAAAAACCAATAGTTACCTGGGTGCCCACTACAACGGCTCCCTTAACTCCAATCACTCAAAAAAGGAGGCCGCAAAAAGCCCCTGTGTCTTCGGCAAATCGCAAAGATACCGAACACAAACGCCCCAAGTCTGGGGGCATGGTGGTGCACATTGTTTATATGGCTTCTGGAAAAGAGGAAAGCCGCACTTCTACGGGCCACCGACTGCTCACCCGATCCGTGACGAAAGCCCAGGAGCACAACAAAAACTTCAGGAAATGATGACTACAATAGCTGCACTCACTGAGCCAAAAGAAAGCTCTGAAATGTCTTCGGATGAGCGTCAAGAACAAGAAACCGACGCTGACTTTTTACGCAGAGTCCTTGAAAAGAGGGACAAAGAAGCTGCAGAGCAAGCGGCTAACATAAAACAGATGGCGCTCCTCTTCCAAGATATGGTAGGGATGATGTTACAGCCGGACCCTCCTGCTGAAGATCCTCCGATCGTCCTTGAAGACGACAGGGGAGAAACGTCAAATCCTCCGCCGGCTCTGTCAACAGCCAAGGAGGAGGCAATCTCCAAAGTTGACCTAGACGAATATATAGCTCAGCAGATCCGGGTTCATCAGGCGAATGAAGCGGCTGGGCAAATTGTTAGAACCGGACGACCGTATCCGAGCTGGTATGACCAAATCAGTTACCCGCCAGGATATACGATCCCTAAATTCCACGTATATAAAAGGATAGGGAATCCGCATCAGCATGTCGCTCAATTCAGGGCCTTATGCGGCAATACTGGAGGCGATGACAAATTGTTGCTACGTCAATTCGTCGGCAGCTTAGCAGAAACAGCTTTTGAATGGTATTCGAAGCTACCTAACGACTCTGTCAAAACATTTGCAGAGATGGAACTGCTGTTTACACAAAGATTCGCGAGTGCTAGTGAACGCACCTGATAACAGCACTAATAAATGCCAGGATAAGGCCAAGCGAAACATGGGTTCAATACGCAACACGATGGCGGAACTTATGGTCGAAATGTGAACAACGCATAGAAGAGGCACCTGCGGTAGGCATTTTTGTGGGCACTCTCGATCCGCAGGCGACCATCTCACAATTCATGATGTTCTTCAGGCCGACCACCTTCCAGGCCTTGATTGACAAATTAGCCCAAATGGACCAGATGGGCCATAGACCGTCTCCTCCAAAATCAGATTCCCGAGATGAAAAGGGCAAAGGGAAAGCAACCTTTGTTGCTAATACTCAACAACGGTCGAGCAACTTAAAGCCGGTTGTCCGTCAAAACAATATGCGTCCACGCCCATCCCTCGAGGAGAGACTGGGACGTCCTTACTTGTTTCCTCAGGATAAAACGAGAAAACTGTTCGAGCTGGCAGTGTGCGACAGACTCATCCATCTGCCGAGTCCAAAACGTCCGTTGCGGCTAGGCGATGTTAATAATCCTAATTATTGCCCTTACCATCAAACGGTAGGTCATCTGATCGAGGATTGCTACGTCTTCAAGAACTGGGTTGAAGACCAATACCAACAAGGCAAGTTCGCGCTGTCCGAAAATTGGAAGGTGAGTCCGCCACAACCGCACGCTCCGAAGAAGATGGATACGCCGGGGGCATCATGTTCATTCATGGAGAAGGACTCATAGACCAAAAAGTCAATAAACCAGATATTCGCCTCAAATACGGCAACAATGGACCGAAATGTCCTTAAACTAATAGCGGACCGAGACGTCCTTAAACTAATAGCAGACCGAAACGTCTTTAAACTAATACCGCAGCATCCTTAGGCTGACGAGATAAAAAAAAATATATATAAAATAAAAAAAAACGGTATGTCCATAAGCAAAAAGGGCACGGATGAAAACCCGAAAGGGCTCCGTGAGTAAAAACAGCAGGACTACCGGCGAGTGTTCGTGAAAACCCGAAAGGGCGCGACCTCGTAAAAAAAAGAAGAAGAAGAAAATAAAAAGAATAAAAGAAAAAGAAAACGGTATGTCCATAACCAAAACGGGCACGGATGAAAACCCGAGAGGGCTCCGTGAGTAAAAACAGCAGGACTACCGGCGAGTGTTTGTGAAAACCCGAAAGGGCGCAACCTTGTTAACAAATACTTATAGGGGCCTCTAGACCCTATAAGGAGAAACCTCTCGCGTGAGATCCTTACGACTCACAAGGGAACAACACGCTTAGGAATCCCCACGATTCCTAAGGAGAAAATACACTTGCGAGATCCTCACGACTCGTGAGGAGAAGGCTCTTATGGGACCCTCATGGCTCGTAAGATTTGAAAGTCTTAAGTTACAGAGGCCTAAACCTGTGCTTAAGCAACCCCCAAAACTTTCGACATTTCCCTACAAGTGGTCCTATATTGGCCTTTGTATACAATCCATGGGTGCGAATAAACATTTCCCTAACCAAGTCCCATCCGTGACTGGGGATATGTCCACACGGTGAACAACCCTTGTGAGTCCTCTCGACTCATAAGGAGATAACACTCTTGTAAGATCCTTACGACTTATAAGAGAACATACACTTAGGAATCCTCATGATTCCTAAGGAGAAAACGCACCTGCGAGATCCTCACGACTCGTAGGGAGAAACACCTTTATGAGACCCTTACGGCTCATGAAGTCAAAAGCCTTAGTCGACGGGATCCTAATCCTGTTTACTAAGCCACCTTTGTTCGACATCGACATAGACAAATGATGATTCGCTCCTGGCAATATTCCAGTTGTAGCGATGTTGATGCCTAAATCGGTATCAAATTCCAAGTCCTTTCAAGGCAAATGATGATTCGCTCCTGACAATATCCCAGTTGTAGCGATGCTGATGCCTAAAACGGTATCAAATTCCAAGTCCCTTCATGGAAAATGATGATTCGCTCCTGGCAATATTCTAGTTGTAGCGATGCTGATGTTGAGATTGGTGTCAGATTCCAAGTTCCACACTCGCGATAAAAAATCAGCGAGCCACACATGCATACGAAATAGCCGAAATGATAGGGCAACTTGCAATAAAAAGCAGCAAGTAAAAATATATGCATGCAAAATAGCCGAAATGATTGGGCAACTCGCAATAAAAAGCAGCGAGTAAAAATAAAATAAATAGCCGAAATGATTGGGCACCGCGAAAAATAGCCGAAATGATTGGGCAATCGCGACTTTCGCGATATAAAAGCTGAAATGATAGAGCATCGCGGAAAGAATAAAAAAAAATGAAAGAATGAAACTTTTTGCCCTACAGATGAAATCGCATCGATCCCTGTATACAATCCAGGGGCATAGATAAAGAGGGAACCATACCTTCCCAACAGGCTCCATCAGAAAGCGAAGCCAAATCTCGACGGTTCATAGACAACCTAGAGACAATCTCGACATTTGTCGCAATATTACAGACACGATGTCAACAAATGAAGCAAACGAAGATCCCGAGCTTCAGGGTCTCGACGTCAACATCGACAACTTAGAAATCACCAACGACATTTCTCCTCACTCCAACTAGATGCAGACATGACGTCAACAACCGACCTCAGAATCGCAACGAAACGGAACCATGGCAAAGTCTCTAGTTCCAAATCTCAATGGCCACATCTGCAGCCTGGAGACCAACAACGGTGTGCCTCCTCATTCCAGCAGGACACAGATATTACACCATCAAGCAGAGCGATGGCAAAATCCCAGCTTCACCTTAGTATTCGTCTCGATACAGTAGACGCAATGTCAACAACAGCGTTCCTCCGCAGTCCAGCTGGAGGCAGATGCAACGTCAACAAAAGACCTCACGGTCGAAACAAAGCGGAGTAACGGCAAAATCCCAACTCCACCTTAGCATTCGTCTCGTTACAGCAGACGCAATGTCAACAACGGCGTTCCTTAGCAGTCCAGCAGGGTGTACATGCAAAGTTAACAAAAGACCCCATGGTCGAAACCAAGCGGAGTGACGGCAAAATCCCAGCTCCACCTCAGCATTCGCTTCAATACACCAGACGCAGTGTGAGCAAATGAAGCGAAGGCCAAATTCCTAGCTTCAAGGTCTTAACGGCAAGTCATATAAAGCCTGAAAGACCACCGGAGATCATCTCACATGGAGTGGTCACCTCCTCGACGTTCATTTCGATACAGCAGACGAGTTGTCACCCCAGCGTTCTTCCTCCAGCAAGGATTCGGACGTGACAAAGCAAACGAAGCGAAGGCCACATTCCTAGCTTCAACATCTTTACGGTAACTCACATAAAACCGGAAAGACAATCGGAGATCATCTCGCACCAGCACAGAGTGGTCACCACCTTGACGTTCGTCTCGATACAGCAGACGAAATGTCAACCCCAGCGTTCTTCCTCCAGCAGGGATTCGGACGTGACAAAGTAAACGAAGAGAAGGCCACATTCCTAGCTTCAACGTCTTTACGGTAACTCACATAAAACCGGAAAGACAATCGGAGATCATCTCGCACCAGCATAGAGTGGTCACCACCTTGACGTTCGTCTCGATACAGCAGACGAAATGTCAACCCCAGCGTTCTTCCTCCAACAGGATTTGGACACACCAAAGCAAACGAAGCGAAGGCCACATTCCTAGCTTCGACATCTTGACGGTAACTCATATAAAACCGGAAAGACAATCGGAGATCATCTCGCACCAGCACAGAATGGTCACCACCTCGACGTCCGTCTCAATACAGCAGACGAGATGTCACTCCAATGTTCGTCTCGACACAGCATACGCAACTTCATTAAACGAATGGAGCCACGGCAAAATCCCTAGTTCCAAACCTCGACGGTTCACCAGCAACTTAGAGACAACCTCGACGTCCGTCTCGATACAGTAGACGAGATGTCACCCCAATGTTCGTCTCGACACAGCAGGCGCAACGTCATTAAACGAATGGAGCCACGGCAAAATCCCTAGTTCCAAACCTCGGCGGTTCACTAGCAACCTTGAGACAACCTCGACGTCCGTCTCAATACAGCAGACGAGATGTCACCCCAACGTTCGTCTCGAAACAGCAGACGCAACGTCATCAAACAAACGGAGCCACGGCAAAATCCCTAGTTCCCACCGCAACATTCGTCTTGATATAGCAGACGCAATGCCAGCAAACAAAGCAAAGGCCAAATTCCTAGTTTCAGGGTCTTGACGGCAACTCATATAAAGCCTGAAAGACTATCGGAGATCATCCCCACACCAGCGCGGAGTGGTTATGACTCATCGGGGCTCACCAAAATAAGCCTAACCTCAAGTAAAAAGCGACATGGCAAATTCCTAACGCTTGCTCTTCCGACGGTCAAACTGCCAAGGAAGATTGCTTGAAGACGTCTTGTCCAGCCCCCGAAGGGATCAGAGACACTGCAGTCGCAGGGCTACTCGAACAGCACGATTGCCTATCGAGGACTATATCAGCTTATGCGACGGTACGATGGCCAAAACCCTAAGTACCACCAACCTTAACGGGCTTCTGTCGTAAAGAGCAGAGGTTAAATGCGACGTTAAGATGTTCTTGCGAGAAACGCTCGATTCGTCTCGACTTGCGAAAAAATTGTTGAGACAGCTCGACTCGTGAGATAAAGCCTTAGGCAGTGGGCATAAAAGAAGTCTGTTTCCTAAGCACTGGGACCCTGCAAGTTGGCCCAAAACGGTCTCTTGCATACTATCCACGGGTCTCACTGTCCAACATAGAACTTCGACAAGGAGGGAAACAACCGCTTACAAGTTCTCTCGACTCGTAAGAGGGAAAAATTCTCTTGTAGGATCCTTACGACTTACAAGAGAAAACCACACTTAGGAATCCTCACGATTCCTAAGGAGAAAACCCACCTACGAGATCCTCTCGACCCGTAGGGAGAAAAGCCTCTATGAGACCCTCATGGCTCATAGAGTTGAAAAGTCTTAGGCGGTAGACCTGAACCTGCGGTCTAAGCCATCGCTATCTCTGGGAGAAATGAAGTTATCGGCCAATAAGGTTCATCAAAGATATCATGCAAAAAAAAAGGGGGCGGAGAAATGACACAAGACATTACAAAAATGTGCATCTTTTATTCATAAATATTGATCGAGTACAGGATACGTTGTACTAAAGAATAAAAAAATATATACATCTATTTTACAAGTACAAATGATACAAGGAGAATTACTGAGAAGGAAGCGTCTTGCATAGATTTAGCAATTGCTCGCATACTTCCTTCCACGCCTTCTCTTGACCAGCCGCCACCGCCAGTTCGGCCTCTACTTGAGCCCGCTGCTGCCTGAAGGATGCAAGCTGTTCCCCAACAACCTGCTGAGCTGCTTCACGGCCTCGAGCATCACGCTCGGCGGCATCAAGTTTCCGCTTCAGTGCTAGCCCATTAGAAATACGCTCCAGAAGGCCTTCGAAGACAGCTTTCACCTCGGCAGCGTTCGTCCTAACTTCAACGCGCAGGCGAGAAGTTGCACTTGAAGATTCCTGACGCTCCTTCAACCGTAAAGCTGCTTCTTGCTCCAAATGGCGGAAGTAAGAAGTGCTTTGCTCGAGCCAAGCTGTCCGTTGGGTGCTTATGGCTAAAACTTCAGGAGAAGGGCGCGTCGACTCCAGCCGATGTAGGCAGGCCTCGATCTCCCTGCAGTGGTTAACCCAAGATTTGACGACGCCTTCGTTGTGAAAGTTTACGAGCGCCGCCAACATTGGGTTAACCTCGACAGCGAAATCTGCAACAGAGGGGAGAGTGTCCGCGTTAAGCTCTTCGATATACCCGCTCAGCATGCCCAAACTCATCACGGCACCCTTTGAAGATGGACGTTTCAAGAAGCGACCTGCCGGTGAAAGGACACGAGACTCAAGAGGGACCGGAGCCGGAACGATAGCTGCAAAACAAAACATGGTTAAACAACGGTGCAAGAGATGTTGAAGGGTCATCAAAAAGGAAATTTACTATACCAGCTGCAACGGACGGCAAAGCCGGAAGGGCCGGTGGCGTGGCAGGTCTTGCGTCCCCTCTTTCGATTTGTGGCACTACAATAAGGAAGAGGAAAAGTCAGAAATAATCCTGTTGCTAAAAAAAGGGAGGAAAACAAAGACATCAAAAGGAAAATGTACTCACCGGCACCACTAGAGGGAGAAGCGAGTTCGGATGGGAAGGAAAAGTGTGGGAGCAACACTTGGTATAGATGATTAAAGAGCACTCCTGAAAGGACACAGTGGTATGACGTTAGTACATAAGCTACACGTTTAAAAGATTAACTTGTGAGTCGCAAATCCATACCTTCCAATATCCGCGATGGCACAAGGGAAGGCTGGGAAGTGACCACCGCCAAAGCAGTAGTTGACGGTGCTCCTTCAAGCAATGGAGCATCGGCACTGGCCGCACCTGCGTTAAAAACAAAAACAAACTTGTTAGAAAGGATTGCAAGATATAAAATAAAGGGAGAGAATGATAGTAACTCGAAATTTACCCGACGAACTGCCAGCCGAAACTGAGGCAATTCCTTCCTCCATTGACATCAGACCACCGCCCGTGGCCTCGTCACCTGACTCAATGGGAACCGTTGTTGTGCTCGCAAGCCCTGGAGAAGACGGGGGATCATAGACGGGGAGGGCTATGATTGGAGCATTGCCCGATTCCTGAGAAAGAGCGGTTGGCTCGTCCTCAGGAATCGTGGCCACCTCACCCGCTACTCCCTCGGGTTCTGCGGTCACGGTTGTCTCGTTCACCGTCACCGCGAGGTCTCCAGCCTCAAGCGCCTCGCCTACCACTACCCTCGGCTCGGTTATGGCGATCATTTCATCTGCCGCCATTTCAGGTTCGGCATCCATGACCTTCTCGGCTACAGATGTCCCAACCTCTGCTTTGGGTCCCGTAGCCCCAATGACGTTGCCCACCGTTAGCTCGGGTTCGGCAGGCACCGCTTCCTCCATTTCCCTGGGCTCAACGGTCTCCGCCTCCCCCTCGGATGGACTCGGCTCTGCAAGGTGGAATGCATAAGAGCCAATGGCTTTATAATTCTTACAACAAGGTTCTGAAAGAAATGCTACCTGAAGAGGATTTATCATTTGCACTTCGAACCGCGCGCGCCACTTGCCTATGAACAGTAGACAGGGCGGCAGGGGCCTCTTCAGAGGGAGTGTCAGCGCGAGGGATGGTGCTAGGGCTCGCTCCCACGGCCAAAGTAGCTCTGCGCGCCTTTGCTTCGCGTCTCAACCGCTTCCTCTCCTTACGAGCCGTTGAGACGGATGCCACTAGAGCTTCTTTGATTGAGGCGTCTTCGTCCGTGAATAGGGATGCCTCCAGATTTTTTAAGGCATCCCTCGTCGTTTTGTCAAGTCGAGGCTCCTGCAGCAGCCTCGACGAGACCGGGACTTCAGTAACAGGCCTGGGGAGGATCCCCGCATCAACTGATACAGCCCCTGCAAAGAGATAAAAGAAGGTTAGGTTGACCATCAGAAAAGATAACAAATGTTTCTTATAAAAAGAGAAGGGGGCGGAACGTACCAACGCCTGCTAGAGCACGTTTTTCTTCCTCTTCTTGGAAGGTTTTCAAGGACGCAGCAATAGCCTCTTCGGTAGAGACACCTGTTAAAAAAAATGGGTCAAACATTAGTTAAAGAAAATGATAAAAAGTACAATAAAATGACGAGAAAAGCGGTTGATGGTTACCCGACTCAGCGAGTTTACTTAACATCGCTTCAAGCCTCGCCGATCGCTCCGAAACTGCAATGGCGGCCGCCAAGTTGGTGTCTGCAGGGTCTACCAAGAAGCCCTCGTTGCTGCCATATTCACTTAGTCCTTCAGTGAGAGGAGCCTCAGGCTCTAAGCTGAGGATCGCATCAAGGGAAATGATGGACTTTTTCTTCTTTTGCCCGCCGGCTCTAGGTCCACCCGGAGTCGATTTGCGCTTGGCAGTCACCTTAGGGCGGCGGGTCCCGATGTCTGCTCCCGCGCCGGACTCTGGCGATACTACATCAACCGTCTTTGTGGGAGCGCGGGGCGCCGGTGGTGCATTCGCTGTAGCAGGCAGTGGCAGGCTACGTGGGGGGCTCAACACGCGTGGTTGATCGACTCCGGCATCTTTTAACGGAGAATTGACCGGGATCCTTGGCTGCAAGGGGGCCTTGCGATCACTGCCCGGAGGTGCACCCCTGCGGTCAACCAGCATACGCTTCTCCGTTAAGATAACGGGACCCATTGCATGCGCGTACCAGGCTATGTACGAATTGAGCATCTTGGGGACACAGCTGGGTTCACTGATAAAGAAATAGGAACCTGTGTTAAGCCGTGTAAAATGGTGCAGCGCATTCTTTATCCCCTCTTGGCTGACCGTGGGCTTCTCCAAGAAAGCTTCCATCGGGATCCCTTGGTTGTAGCTCGATTGCCGGACGAATCGGTGCGGGTTATACCTCATAAACAGGGCTGTCTCATTCTGCCTAAACACTAGATAGCCCGGCCGAATGGAGTAGAGGTGGAGGATTTCCCGAGCCTTCAATACAGAAGCCCCGCCCTTAAAATCATCACGCAATGGCACCACTGACTTAGTGGTCTCTGAGCCTATGGTGATGACTTTATCCACAAAGGAAATCTTCGCTCCGACCAGATGTGGACGCAGGAGCAGTCCCCTAGAATCCCGCGGGGATGCAACCACAATCGAAGCCCCGACCAACCGCATGACTCTCGGGAGTCTACATTTCTCAAAGAACGGAGGAGTCTTATGGCCACCAAATACCCCTTGCACGTGCATCTCCATCCAAGAAGTGAAATAGTGCATCGGGAAGTTGGCAGGCTGTGCCCCAGGCTCACTAGCGTCCGCCGCTACGCTAAGTCCATTGTAAAGGTAAGCCAGCCCGGCGATTCCTACCGATAATTGCAAACCGGCCGCCATTCGATGCGCCGGGTAAAAGACGGAGGGCCGCATGAGGCGTGGGTGCATGGGGAGCGCGAAGCTGCGTAACCATAAACCCAAGAACCCTATAAAAAAGGTCTCCTCGTCCATGCTAGGAACGACGATCTCTGAGAAAGGAATGCTGGCAGTTCCGGGGAGATAAAAATCCCTTTGATCGTTCTCCGTTATGGGTCGGCGATCCAAACCGAACCCAAAAGGGTCAGCGAGCTGGGCGAACTTCTCGCTCTGCTCTGATAAGAACTCCGGTCGAATGGAGCGAGCGATGAAATCTGCGAAACTAACGCCCCGGTCGCCCTATTCCAAGTGGAGTCCCTCATAGATCTCCAACACCTTCACCAAGCCCGGATACTGATGCTGAATAGCGTTCTCCAGAGTTAAGTCAAACACCAGCGGCTTGGTGGCAAAGATGTATTCATCAGGAGGAAGCAGCTCCTCGTAGTGCTCCCCCCTCATTGGTAGACCCGAAATCTCAGCAAATTCCTCCAAGGAGATAGAGACTTCCCTATCCGTCATCAGGAAGGTGTGGGTGGGGATATTCCATTGTTCAATGAAGGCCTTGATCCACTACGTTGGAGGAGAGGGATACTCGAAAAGCGAAACGTAGATGGCTGAATATAAACCAATCTTCGTTAGATGAGTCCTCTTCGCCGACAAGATATACCGGGCCCATTGCAAATATCCGGCGGGCGGTCGCGGGATCAGTCCAATATTGTAAGCCTGTCCCCAAGGGCGTGCTTCACCCTGACAGATTCGCCTCCCCAGAATGTCTATCGCCGGCGGCGGCTGCACAGGGATGGCACCGATTGCAGGCTGGAGGAGGTCGTCAGAATTCCAATTTTTAACCTCCACGGCATACTTCACCGGGGGTTCGTCCGCATAAGGGATCGTAACTATGGGTTCAGAAGGCGAGGCGGAGCTGAAACTGCGGCGACCTTGAATGATTTGACTGTACCATCTTCCTCACAGGTGGAGTTTCTTGCACTCGGGGTCATGATCTTTAATCAGAGCAAACGCCACCCGGTCCACTGGCGAATGGGGGAACCCTCCTTCCGAGCGAACAAAGGGGAAAGACAAGTCGTCAGACATGTTTCCTGTAGAAAGACAAAAATAACCATTAGTGTTCTAACGCTTGGCATATTAAATCTTATTCCACACTGTGATGTAGTGGGTAGGGGACCAAAGGGGGACCCACAAAATCTGGATGACGGTACATCATTTAATGAGACAACCCCATCATTAGATGAGACTGTCAATTAATGAAAAGGTTCCCAAGAAAATACCCTCATTGATGGGACATCCCTAGAGACAAGGAGAAAATCTCCTCTTTTAGAGCAAAGCTCTGTCACAGAGTGACATTTGTCAAACTCTGGTCTCAGGGGAACAAGATTCCTTAAAAGAGCATAGCTCTGTGGTAATAATGGAAAGATCCATGAAAACTTATAAAAAAAATTTCTTATAAAAAAATTTTGCTCATTTTTCAGATCTAAAAAGATCTGCATTTAATTCAAGAGCAAAGCTCTGTTCATGGGTTAGAACCCATGGACCAGATCTATGTAAATCTGTAAGTTTTGAGAGCAAGGCTCTGTTGAAGAAACCCCAAAGGGGTTTTCTTTAGATCAAAGATCTATAAGAGCAAAGCTCTGTTAATTAAATTTAATCTAGATTAATTTAAATTTTTTACCTAGAGTAATTCTAAGTTCTGAACTTTAAAGTTCTTGGGAAGAAGCAAGAGAAAGGCTCTGAAAATTCTTAAGCAAGAGCAAGGCTCTGAAAATTCAAATTCTTGAAAGTGGTAAAGAATTACCAAGGACCAAGGGTCCTATTTATAGGCGCTTGTGCCTTTTCACCTGACCCCTTTGATCCGACGGTCAGGATCTTGCCACCGCTGCACTCACGTGCGCGCCACATGAGCGCAACGGTGGGGGGGCATTTGTTTCCCCCAATTAGAGCAAGGCTCTGTTTGAATTTTGAAAATTCAAATTCTGAAGCAACGCTTCAAATCCCGTGCGCTGTGCGCAATGCGCCACGTGTCTGAAGTTGATACGTCAGTGCAACGCCCGAGGCAGTGCGTCCAGTCAGAGCAGAGCTCTTTTAAAAACAAAAAGTAAAGGAAAGCAACGGTCAGTTGCGCAAACGCTGCACTGCGCGACACGTGTCTGCGCAACTGCCCCGCACTGCGCGACACGTGTCTGCGCAACTGCCCCGCACTGCGCGACACGTGCCTGCGCAACTGCGCAAGCACAGTTGCGCGAGCGCCACATTGCGCGACACGTGTCTGCGCACAGTTGCGCGAGCGCCGCACTGCGCGACACGTGTCTGCGCAGTTGTGCAGCAGTGCGCCGCGTGTCTGCGCAGCTGCGCAAGCGCCGCGCTGCGCGACACGTGTCACGCGCTGGGGAGTTGCGCAAAAAAAAAAAAGAATGGAGATTTAAAGAGATCTTTTCTGTTCTTGTTAAAACAAGAAGATTTTCTTCTGTAAAGCAGGGGCCTTTGGATCAAAGATCCAACGGTGGGGAAAATTCCCCAAATCACTCAGAAAAAGATCTCTTTTAACAAATTTAATTAATTTATGGGCACTATAAAAAGGACCCCAGAACTCAATTCAAGATCATGAACATCTGGTTAAAAAAAAAAAGAGAAGAGAACTCTTGAGAACTCCTTGAGAATACAAAAAAAAGGTAAAAACCTTTAAAAGAAGAGAAAATTCTCTTATGAACAGATCATTGATCTAAGAACAAGATCATTGATCTTCAACGATAAATAAATAGATAAAAAAAATAAAAATAGTGCCTTGCACTTGTTATGAACCTTTGGTTCTCTGAAATAAGGGAAAACAAGAAAAAACTTGTTTTTCTTTGATCTAAATTTAGATCAAGAGATTAAAAAGTGCTTTGCACTTCTGTTCTTGAATCTAAAAAGATTCTTAGTGCTCTGCACAAATGCAATGCATTACTTGAAGGGCCAGGCCCAAGTCAAAAAGACCTAACAGGCCAAAATAAATTGCAAAGCAGAGCCCAAATGAAATTGATGCTCTGCATCATTTATAAAGGGCAGAGCTCAAAACAAATTGATGCTCTGCATCCTTTCTGGGCAAAGCCCAAATAAAAATAAAAAGAAATGCAATGCAAAAGCAGATAAAACGTTGGACATTTTCAACTGGACTTAGCCCAATTTTGGCCATAAGTCCTTAAATTGACTGAGCAAAATTGCTCTCCTAAACCAATTTACCCCCGGTTTGAGGGTATATCTCCGAGCTCTTCTGACGCCTATCGTTGTAATCCTTCAACGACGTCAGAGAGGTGACGGGTCCCGACGACCACATATCGATATGGACTGCGGGGCCCTTAAACTCGTGGACCGAAACGTCCTTAAACTAATATCGGACCGAAACGTCCTTAAACTAATGTCGGACCGAAACGTCCTTAAACTAATGATGGACCGAAACGTCCTTAAACTAATATTGGACCGAAACGTCCTTAAACTAATGATGGACCACCACGTCCCAAAACTGGCGATGGACCACCACGTCCCTAAACTGAAACATGGACCACCACATCCCTAAACTGGCGATGGACCACCATGTCCCTAAACTGGAACATGGACCACCACGTCCCAAAACTGGAACAATAGAGCCTCCAAATGCTCTTTTGCCGGATCTAAACGATCCCGTTTAAGTTGATCTTAGCCCCAAACACGACTAACGTATCCTTAAACATTCAAATGGACTATAAAACCCTAAATCAGCTTTGGCTCAAGGGTACATCTCCGAACTCCTCTGACACCTATCGTTGTAATCCTTCAACGACGTCAGAGAGGCGACGAGTCTCGACGGCCATATATTAAATGGATCACCCCGTTAAGTTGATCTTAGTCTCAAACAGGACTAATGTATCCTTAACGAACGTTTAAGTTGATCTTAGCCTCAACGCGGCTAACGTATCTTTAAACTAAAACACCAAACCCAAATCTAAGTAAATACGGATTTGGACTAATCCACGTCTTACGGGCGACGGTATTACTCAGTCTCCGTATACAATCCACGGGCAATCACAAACAAAACAAACACACATGACACGAAGTGAAATTCTGGAGAAGGAGAAAGTGGCTACCGTGATGCGGTAGCGTAATTAACTGCAGGGGCTTGCGCCTGCAGGGAAGAGCGTCCTCACAATCAAAAACCCCTCAAGCGAGGGGGAATCTGACAAAGTCTGCTACATCGGCCGCATCCTTCTAAACCTTCGATATATGGTGCCATAAATCAACTTGGCATCTTCGGAGAGGTAGACGGATAAAACCAAATAGCATCTGCCCCGAATCTCAGGCACAGACGTCTTAACGTCTCGGCCGCTATTCGGAGGGGAACAGTGGGGTTTGGCTATTCATCGCAACCGTGTAATCCGTCTTTCGTTGCAGGCTCGAACGAAACACGGATTCCTAGCATATCCAATGTGTTCATCTATGATCTGGAATGGCTATCATTGCATCTGACGAATGTATATATCTATATATGATATCTAGTAGGCGTTGCTTATGTTTTGCATCCGCACTAGTCTAGCCCCCGCTCTGTCGTTAGTTAAGTAACCTAACGGGTGATGACGGGCCCCGTGGTGAATGCGGATGGCATAAGCGTACGTCGTATTTTCATTGTTTTCTGCAATGGTAGGGTTAATTGATGGGACGCATTAAATTAATGCAAGAAAATAAACCAAAGTAAAGTCGTTGGAACAATTTCAAAACCACTCGGTTTCTTTTCAAAACAACTTTTAAACGCGGAGCTTAAACCACTCCTTTTTAAAAGCTATCTCGTTCCTTCGATTATATCAAGTTCACGACGTTCACGGTTTCGCCAAAACCATTCGTAACCCTCCGTCATTTCATATGGATATTCAATAGTATTCAAGCTGTTTTTGTTGGCCAAAGTCAAGGCATAGTGATTGATAGCTATTGGATATTTATATGTAGCATAGATAGATGCGTTGGTTTGGGACAGTCGTACTGCCTTGTTGGCCAAAATCAAGGGTAGGTACGGATGGGTTCAAATTAACCTGGAAAATGACGGGTAGAACTTGACATGTGACTTATGATTTGTTGGCCAAAGTCAAGGTCATAAGAGCATGGGGCAAAAATCCACATCGAGAGTTTCTTAAGAAACTGAAACTTGCTAGTACTGCATACCATTTGGAGTGTGATGATTCTGGTAGAATTCCTTCAGTTTTATCACACAATGATATTTGGATCCCGATCCTACTGTGAGTATATGCTACTCCTCGGGAACTTTCTCACTTAACGATCAATGCTATAAACCAAGTAGGTGTCTAGAAAGGTGTTAGCGGGGATACGCCCACAGGGAAAAGAGATTATTTAATTAAGGAACTTCGCGAAAGCGTCGTAAAATCTCCCTCGAAATACTAGCACTGGCCTGGCTGAACGATTAAGCAAGTATTGTACGGTGAGAGTGATCCCGACTAATTCTTCCTTTTTGGTTTGAGGAAGGATTCGAGAAACAGTGGGAGCCATCCTGTTTAGACAAATTAAAAACCACTCTAAACTTGAAAGAGCATCATGCTAAAGTGTTGTTTACCCCAATCAGAGCAAAGCTCTGTTCAAATTCCAAGGCGGGAGACGAAGCAACGCTTCTGTTTCCCCCAATCAGAGCAAAGCTCTGTTTTGAAAATTGAAGTGAAAATTAAAATTAAAATAAATGAAGCAACGCTTCAGATTCTTTGCGCTGAGCGCAACGCGCCAAGTGTCAGGCGCTGATACGTCAGTGCAGCGCCCAAGGCAGCGCACCCAACCAGAGCAAAGCTCTATTTAAAACAAAATTAAAGGATGCAACGCTTCAGTTGCACAAGCGCTGCGCTGTGCGCTGGGCGACACGTGTCAGCGCAGCTGCACAAGTGCACCTGCGCTGCGCTGTGCGCTGTGTGACACGTGTCACGCGCTGGGGCATTTGCGCCAAAAAAAATGAAGATTTTAAAGAAATCTTTCTGTTCTTGTTAAAACAAGAAGATTTTCTTCTGTAAAACAGAAGCCCTTGGATAAAAGATCCAACGGTGGGGAAAATTCCCCAAATCACTCAGAGAAAGATCTCTTTAACAAATTTAACTAATTCATGTGCACTATAAAAAGGACCCTAGACCTCAATTCAAAGGCATCAACATTGTGAGAGATTGAGAAATTCAAAACAGAGAGGAACTCTGAAGAAATTTCAAGAAGAAGGGTAAAAACCTTTAAAATGGAAGAATTTCTTCTAATAAATCATTGATCTAAGAACAAGATCAATGATCTTCACATAATAAACAGTGCTTTGCACTTTTTATGAACCACTGGTTCTTTAAAACAAGAAAAACAAGAAATACTTGTTTTTCTTTGATTCTAATTAGATCAAAGAAAACAAACAGTGCTTTGCACTTTTTCATGAACCATTGGTTCTAAAAGATTCTCAAATTAACAGTGCTTTGCACTTGAAAAATAGCACTGTTGCGCCCCTGTGTCGGCGCAAGCCACCAGGGAGCGCCACATGTCAGCAGCGCAACAGCGCAACGCACTGACACAGCGCACTGCGCTGTTGCGCTTGAGCTCTTCAGATCGTGACACGTGTCGTCACCACAAGCGCTTGCGCTCTTTGATTGGCGCAAAGCGCCTGAAAAATGCAATACATTTCTTTTGCTAAAGGGTCAGGCCCAAGTCAAAAAGACCTAACAGGCCAAAATAAATTGCAAAGCAATAAAAAGGGCAGAGCCCAAGTAAAATTGATGCTCTGCATCATTTATAAATGGGCAGAGCCCAAAACAAATTGGTGCTCTGCATCCTTTATGGGTAGAGCCCAAATAAAAAATAAAAAGTAATGCAATGCATTATTTAAAAATGGGCCAAGCCCTAGTACAGGCCAAAAACAAATAAAAGTGTTGAACATTTTTCAATTGGACTTAGCCCAATCGTGGCCGTAAGTCCTCAAATTAAATTGACTGAGCAAAATTGCTCTCTTAAATCAATTTACCTTCGGTTCGAGGGTACATCTCCGAACTCCTCTGACTCTCATCGTTGTAATCCTTCAACGACGTCAGAGAGGTGACGGGTCTCGACGACCACACATCAATATGGACTGTGGGGTCCTTAAACTCGTGGACCGAAACGTCCTTAAACTAATATTCATCCCAAAATAGGAATGTCGGACCGAAACGTCCTTAAACTAATGTTGGACCGAAACGTCCTTAAACTAATATCGGACCGAAACGTCCTTAAACTAATGACGGACCGAAACGTCCTTAAACTAATGGTGGACCACCACGTCCCTAAACTGGAATAAGGACCACCACGTCCCTAAACTGGAACATGGACCACTACGTCCCTAAACTGGAACAATAGAGCCTCCAAATGCTCTTTTGCCGGATCTAAACGGTTCCGTTTAAGTTGATCTTAGCCCCAAATACGGCTAACGTATCCTTAAACATTTAAATGGACTATAAAACTCCAAATCGACTTTGGTTCAAGGGTACATCTATGAACTCCTCTGACACATGTCGTTGTAATCCTTCAACGTCATCGGAGAGGTGACGGGTCCCGACGACCATATATTAAATAGACCACCACGTCCTTAAACTGGAAATGGATCTAGACGATCCTGTTAAGTTGATCTTAGTTTCAAATCAGACTAACGTATCCTTAACGAACGTTTAAGTTGATCTTAGTCTCAAATGCGGCTAACGTATCCTTAAACTAAAAACACCAAACCCAAATCTAAGTAAATACGGATTTGGACTAATCCACGTCCTACGGGCGACGGCATTACTCAGTCTCCGTATACAATCCACGGGCAACCACAAACAAAACAAACACCCACGACGAAGTGAAATTCTGGAGAAGGAGAAAGTTGTTACCGCGATGCGGTAGCGTAATTAACTGCAGGGCTTGCGCCTGCAGGGAAGAGCGTCCCCACAATAAAAAACCCCTCAAGCGAGGGGGAATCTGATGAAGTCTGCTACATCGGCCGCATCTGTCTAAACCTCCAATACACGGTGCCATAAATTAACTTGGCATCTTCGGAGAGGTAGACGGATAAAACCATATAGCATCTGCCCCGAATCTCAGGCAAGACGTCCTCATGTCGTCGTCGCCGTCTTTCGGAGGGGAACAGATTCTGGAACGCCCGGTAGGACCTTTTCCTCTTTCCACTCTACACTTCATGTGTCGTCTTCGCGAACCAATCGCGGTTTGTTAACGGTTGCCTTTAGATTTCAAGTTACTAAGATTTGGTCTTTTGCCTGGCGCAGAACTCAAGCATCAATGGCCTCTAACTGCACGAACTGCTCGAAGTGCCACTGCAACGGATGCTCCACCCCACCTGGAGGTGTAGCATATGGGCCTCAAGCGGCCTCTTTCCTCGCTCTGCCGGTAGAACAGGTAACCCAGGCCACCACCGGCCTATTTTTCGGGACCATGATCCCACCTGCAAGCTTCTCTATGCCAATACCTGCACCAGAAGCGAACAAGAAGTCGGTCTTCGACCGGCTCACTGCTATGACGGCCCCTGTCAACGGATCGTCCACTACCAAACCAACAGCCTCTGTCTTCGTCAGGCTGGATCAGAACTCTGAGGGGCCCGCTAAGAAACCCATGAACTCTAAGGTGGCTGTCCCAAGGAAAGCAATAACCACTGCTCCAGAAGTCGTCAAGGCGGCTTCCCTTGTCAAAGAGTCAGTCTTTTCGAAACTGACTATTCCTGCTCCTGCCCCTGCTCGAGGATCTGTCTTCGACAGGCTGAATATCACCCCTCAAAGGACAACCTTAGTCTTTAGGAGGTTAACACCAGCAGCGCCTCATTCAGACAGGGGGCAAAAAGAAGCTGTCTCTATCTCTGAGCCAGTCCCAACGGCTCATCATGCCCGACGTCGCCATTGGCGACGAGTGAGGAAGGCAGGGGGCAACTCCCCCTCAGGGCTAACTCCACCGGCTCCAGTGGTGGAAGTCAACGCTGCTGTTCTAACTGGGAACAACTTTGAACCGCTGAAGAGGGTACGTAAGAACTCTCCAACCGCTACACTAAAAAGATCTTCTCCACCTACGGAGAGAGTTCCGGAAACAAAGCAAGAACAGCCCCCTCAACGGCTGTCCTCAAAAATTTATAAAGTTTGGTGGAGGGTTCAAGACTCCGTGATTGACCCAGATCACTCTCGTCAACAGAAAAAAGCGAAAGTGCAAAAAGAAAAGGACCGTCCTATTAAACAGCAGAGGATACCAGTCGCTAGGGTGCCCACTGCAACGGCCCCTTCCACTCCAAGGGCCCACAAAAGAAGAAGGCCAGAGAAAACCCCCGCGCCCGCGGCAAATGCCAAAGGTCATGAACCTAAACGTCCTAAGTCCGGAGGTATAACAGTTCATACAGTATACATGGCGTTGGGAAAGGAGGCAGCCGTACATCCATAGGTCATAGACCGCTTACACGGTCAGTGACCAAGGCTCAGGAGCAACAGCAAAAGCTCCAGGAGATGATGAACGCAATGGCCGCACTCACTGGGCCAAAAGAAAGCCCTGAAACATCCTCGGATGAACGCCAGGAACAAGAAACTGACGCTGGGTTCCTTCGTCGCATATTGGAGAAGAAGGATAAAGAAGCTGCGGAACAAGCAGCCAGCATAAAGAAAATGGCCCTCCTATTACAGGACATGGCGGGTATGATGATTCAATAAGATCCACCTGCTGAAGATCCCCTGATCATCCTTGAAGATGATAGGGGAGAAGCGTCAAATCCCCCTCCGACTCTGTCAACAGCCAAGGAGGAGGCAATCTCCAAAGCGGACTTGGACGAATATATAGCTCAGCAGATCCGGGTTCATCAAGCGACCGAAGCAGCGGGTCAGGTCATAAAAACGGGGCGACCGTATCCGGGCTGGTACGACCAGATCAAGTACCCGTCAGGTTATACCAAAATTCCATGTGTATAAGGGTACTGGCAATCCCCACCAGCATGTCGCCCAGTTCAGGGTGCTTTGCGGCAATACTGGCGGTGATGATAAATTGTTGCTTCGCCGGTTCGTTGGCAGCTTGTCAGATACGGCGTTCGAGTGGTATTCCAAGCTCCCGAATGACTCTATCAAGACCTTTGCTGAAATGGAACTGTTGTTTACCCAACGTTTCGCGAGTGCCAGCGAGCGTACCCCGATAACGGCATTGATTAATGCCAGGGTGAAGCCGGACGAGACATGGGTCCAATATGCTATACGGTGGCGGAATTTATGGTCAAAATGCGAGCAGTGCATAGAAGAAGCTCCTGCAGTGGGTATGTTTGTGGGAGCCCTCGATCCGCAAGCAACCATCTCGCAATTTACGATGTCCTTCAAGCCGACCACCTTCCAGGCATTGATCGACAAGATGGCGCAAATGGATCAAATGGGCCATAAACCTCCTCTTCCATAGCCGGACTACCGAAATGAGAAGGGAAAGGGGAAAACAATCGTTGTCGCTAATGCTCAACAACAGCCGAGCAACTCGAAGCCGGTCATTCGTCAAAATAATATGCGCCCGTACGTAGCCCTTGAGGAGAGGATGGGACGTCCTTACTCGTTTCCCCGAGATAAAACGAGAAGGTTATTCGAGCCGGCGTTGCGCAACTGACTCATAAATCTGCCGGATCCAAAATGTCCGTCGCAACCAAGTGATGTCAATGAGCCCAACTACTATCCTTATCATCGAGTACTGGGTCATCCGATCGAGGATTGCTACGTCTTCAAAAATTGGCCTGAAGATCAGTACCGACAGGGCAAGTTTGCATTGTCCGACAAATGGAAGGTGAATCCACCGCAGCCCCACACCTCTAAAGGAATGAATACGCCGGGGGCAACATGCTCTGTCATTGAAGAAGCTCCTTGGGAGGTTGTATTATCAGCGAAGACAAAGAGGATGCTAAATGATCTTCAAACATGCCCAGCGATCAAGTGGAAGAACCCGTTGGAGCCGCAGATCATTGAAGGGATGTTGAAGTCTCATCCAACTCAAAAGATCGATGGAGGTGGCCTAAGCATTCATAACCGGCCGCTGAAATCTTCAAAGAAGAAGAAAAAGAAGTCAAAGAAGCCCGTGAAGCCTGGCGACAAGCGCATGGACTTGCAAAAACAAATTGACGTGCTGGAGGAATACAACCAGAAGGCACGGACTCCCATTACATTCCAAGAATTCCTCAATCACATCTTTCAAGAGGAAGATGAGGGAGAAAGTTCATCTGATGAATCCGAGGAATATGTGGCGAGCTGTCATATGATTTCCCATTCGCTCACGAACAATAAGGAGACTCCTTGTACTGAAAAGCTGGGGGCAGATTCTGAACCAAAAATTTCGGGGCCGTCGGATGAAGTAATTGACGCATTCCTTAATGAAGCTCTCTTAAAAAGTAAAGCTGATCGGGAGCGCGAGGCGGTCATATTCGAAAAGGCCAAACCCCAACGCGAAAGAATTGAGATACTCCCGCTGGAGCAAAGTACACCCACTGCGGACAAAATCAAATTCAAGATGAGGAAGAGATTTGCTAAAGCCGTGTCGATGGGTATGAAACTACCATCCTCTGAGGGAAGCGTTACTGGAGAAGCGGAAATGCACCCCTCCTATTGCTTGTATCATCGGAAGATTTCGCACCCCACTGAAGAGTGCAAAGCTTTCGATAGATGGTGGCAAGGATATGTTGCTCACCGGCAGCAGTTTAAGCGGGAAAAGCGCAAGATCCGCCGAGAGCACAACGGTACGACCGAAGGGCTTAATAGAACCACCGGCAATTGTAGCATGGTCAACGCCGGGGGATCACAAGTGCTCACGTTCGGGAGTGATTCTGATGAGGAGCTGGAGCTTGGCCCCCTCTTTAAAGAGTCCACTTCAGGAAAAGAAGACAAGCTGAAGGTTTGTGAAAATATCCGGCTGCATAATCGCACGTTGCCCGAAAAGAATTTCAGACCCTCAAACAAAAGAGATAAAGGGAAAGAAAAGGTCTCTGAGGACATCGCCTTAGATGACCAAGTCATGGAAGAGCTAACTGCCAAAGACCCGCCGATGAAAAATAAGGTGGATTACAACGTCTTAGCGCATCTGAGGAAGCTACCCTCGCAGCTCAGCATTCTTGACGCCCTTTTACTATCAAAGGAGGCGAGAGATTCATTAATTAAGGCATTACAGGAGCCGGAAAAATTCCAAGCTTTCCTAGCTGAAGAAAAGATGAAGGATGAATTGGAGGAAGTGCACACGGCCGATGTCACTTTCGGCGACGAGGACCTTCTCCTTGGGACGTACGAACACAATCGCCCCCTCTATTTCTCAGGATACTGCCATGATATAAAGATAGGCAAGATCCTGGTCGATAACGGATCGTCTGTCAATCTACTCAATGTGCGGGTGTTAAAAGAAATCTGCATGAGCGTCCAACACCTTGCTCGGGATAAGATCACCATCTCCGGGTTCGACTCCCAATCATCAAAGACTCTTGGATCTGTGATACTGACGCTACGCTTCGGGCTGCTCATCATGGACATTAAATTCCACGTCATAGATGCCAAGACGTGCTACAACGCTCTGCTCGGCCGACCATGGTTACACGAGTATAACATCATCCCTTCTACACAGCATCAGTGTATGAAATATTTTAGGGATGGTATCGAGTATACCGTGACGGGGGGAATTGAATCCGTTTTCCGTAAATGAAGTTCGCAAATATGAAGATGCCAAATGCTTCTTACCGAGTTTCGAAGACACGGAAAGGTGTCATAAGCCGGAGAATAAAACTAACGCTACCATCCCTGTCTCCGGCAGTGATACCGAGGAGGAAGAGGAGATAGTTTATTCAGGTCCACCCCAATACACTAAGCCGGGACCATCTGCTCCTACATTGATCTTTGGCAGTGATTCAGAGGATGAAGTACATGCTGTATTCTCTGCTCGACCTTCAATACGAGCTTCCGCTGATGAAGAGCAAAGCCTGCAAATCGCCATGGTGCCGTTTAGACATTATAAAGAACTGGATGCGCTCGATACTGACAGTGTAGAGGAGTTGCAGACGTTCTATATTCCTCCCAGGCGAGAAGGCGAAAAGGCAATTTTATTCTACCACTCTGAAGAAAACAAAGTGGAGAAAGAAATCTGGCACGGGGCGGATCCTACGCTGGACAAGCTTCAGCCCATCCGTCTACCCAGATATTATACAGAAGGCTTGAAGAGGCTGTTGAAGCGCCAATGGATACCCTTCAAACAGACCGTTAGAAGGGCCAAATTCTATGACAGGGTCTGGAACATCCCCGGAACTCAGCACAAGCTGCCTAGTGGGAGGATGGAGACAATCGGGCTCGGGTACATTCGCTCCAAGAAACGAGAGCTGCTACGCGACTGTTACGTCGTGCATGACTTCAATGAAGAAGCGGACGCTCAGTGGGAAGACGCTAATCCTGAACCGGTAAAAGTTCCTGACGCAAAAGTGCCCAGTCCGTCGTTTGAAGAACAAATGGACAGGCTTATAAGGGAAGCTGGTCAAAAAGTTCGAGATGATCATAACCACGAAATGGCCATCTACGAGAAAGCCAAAACGCAACGCCTCCTTCAACAGGCCGTCAAAGATGAAAGTGTCGCCCCCTGTCAACCTGTTATAAAAAAGGCTCGATGTAGAGGCAGAAACAAGTCGAAAGGCCAAAAAGGCGCTCAACAGCAACAAAGCGGGACTAAGAAGCCATGCAAACGGGAGTCGAGCGTTACTGATCTATCCCTCATGAAGAAAATGGGTCAGGCGTACTCGTTTCCTCGGGACAAGACGAAGAAGATACTTGATCTTGCTCTAAAACATCAAATGCTTACACTGCCGGAGTCCAAAAACCCCGAACAAACAGGCAAAGTCTCTGACAAACTATTGCTCTTACCATCGAGTAATAGGGCATCCTCTTGAAGATTGCTTCACCTTCAAGAATTGGTTTGAAGATCAGTATCATCTTGGCAAATTCTCTATGTCTGACAACTGGAGGGTAGCGCCGCCACAAAAGCATAAACCCAAAGCCGTAAGAACAGAACCAACTCCACATTGGGATTGGAAGCGGATTCGCACTTGTCACATGATAACAATATTAAAAGAAAAGCCCGAGAACATGGACAGCCTTCCCTGGTGCTTCGAAAACAGCAATGATGAGGTGATCTCAGAATTTCCACCAACTCCGAAAGAGCTGGAGGATGGAATACATACCACTGCAGATAACCTCAAGAAAATTGAGTTGGGGACGGCAAGTGACCCACGGCCGACGTTCGTCAGTGAGCTGCTATCTGAAGAAGGGGTGGCTGCGTTAAAAGACGTCCTTGTACAGCACAAAGATTGCTTCGCATGGAACTATTCCGAGATGCCAGGGCTGGATCCAGAAATTGCTGTGCACAAATTGGCGATATCCCCGGACGTCAAGCTAGTCAAACAGGCACCGAGGAGAATGCGGCTCGAGCTTGAGATGAGCATCAACGCCGAGGTCAAGAAGTTAATCGACTCTCGCTTTATCAAGGAGGTTCAATATCCTGAATGGATCGCTAACATCGTCCCGGTGATGAAGAAAAATGGGACGGTGCGCATATGCGTGGACTTTCGGGATCTCAACAAAGCCTGCCCGAAGGATGATTTTCCGGTGCCAGTCACCGAACTGATGATAGACAATACGTCCACTCATAAGGTTTTCTCCTTCATGGACGGCTCATCAGGGTATAATCAGATAAAGATGCATCCTGAAGACCAGAAGCATACCGCTTTCCGGACCCCTTTGGGAATATTCTGTTATAAAGTGATGCCCTTCGGATTAAAGAACGCCGGTGCCACTTACCAAAGGGCCATGACGAAGATCTTCGATGACCTTATACATGAAATCGTCGAGTGCTATATCGACGACCTCATGGTTAAGAACAAATCATACGAGGAACATCTCGAGTACCTAAAGACTGTATTTCGACGTCTTCGACAATACAACTTGAAGATGAACCCTCTCAAGTGTGCATTCGGAGTTTCTTCGGGCAAATTCCTGGGATTCATCGTCCAACACCGAGGTATCGAAATAGATCCGTCTAAGATCAAGGCGATCATAGAAATGCCTCCGCCGAGAACTCTCAAACAGTTGCGGTCTCTCCAAGGAAAGCTCGCATATATTCGGCGATTTATAGCCAACCTCTCTGGCAAGTGCCGCCCTTACAGTCACCTGATGAAGAAGGGAACTCCATTCGTCTGGGATAAAAAATGCCAGGGCGCGCTGGACGAGATTAAACAGTACCTGCAGAACCCGTCAGTATTGGCTGCTCCGGTCAAGGGAAAGCCTCTCATTCTTTATACTACAGCCCTCGAAGGTTCCTTAGGTGCATTATGGGCACAAAAGAACGATCAAGGGAAAGAAAGAGCACTCTACTACTTAAGTCGAGTTCTGCTGGGGGCAGAGAGCAACTACTCTCCCATTGAAAAACACTGCCTGGCGTTGATCTTTGCGATAACAAAGCTCAGGCACTATGCATTAGCACATGAAGTCCGTCTCATTTCGAAGGTGGACCCCATTAAATATTTGATGTCGAAGGCCATATTGACGGGTCGACTCGCTAAATGGGCTCTGCTCTTGATGGAGTTCTCGATAACGTATCAACCTCTCAAGGCAGTGAAAGGCCAGGCCATCGCCGACTTTCTCGCTGAGCACCCGATACCCGCCGATTCTCCTTTGAATTGCGATCTTCCAGACAAACATGCATTTGATGCGATTGACGGTGGTGATACCCGATGGGAACTTTATTTCGATGGAGCATCTTCCCTGAAGAAGCGCAGACAAAACGCCCCTATAATCAAATCGGGGGTAGGCCTCATCTTCGTGACTTCATAAGGAGGGATAATGCGCTTCGCTTTCTCCTTAACAGAGCCGAGGACAAATAACGAAGCCGAATACGAAGCTTTGATAGCAGGCCTTGAGATCGCCATTGACATAGGAATTGAAAACCTCCTCATATACGGAGATTCTCAACTGGTTGTTAGTCAAGTAAACGGCAACTACCAAACGTGCAAACCGGAGTTGGTGAAGTACGGTGAAAAGGTGCAACAACTGTTGACCCAAATTCCCTCCTATACTTTGGAAAGCATACCGCGCGCGGAAAACAGCAAAGTAGACGCGTTGGTCAAACTTGCTAAAGAACTGGCTGACGAGAACCTCGATGACGTTAGAATCGTGGTACAAAGTCGTCGGGTGCTTGCCCCAGCAGAAATATCTCCGGAATCATCCGAAGAAAAGGAAGCGACTGAACAGACGACCTTGCAAATAGAAGACCGGGAAAAGACTGAGGATTGGAGGGAAGTCTTCATAGACTACTTTAAATTCCACCAAATGCCCGAAGAAGCGTCTACAAGACATCAGCTCATGAAACGAGCTCTGTCTTTCGCCTTCTTCAATGATACTCTGTACAAGAGGCCATTCGATTCTCTGTGGCTGAGATGCTTAGGACCTGACGAAGCAGAAAGAGTCGTTCAGGAAGTTCATGACGGAATCTGTGGTTCTCACCAAGCAGGCCCAAAAATGAAGTTGAAGATTAAACGGATGGGCTACTACTGGCCCACGATGATTCAGGATTGTCTCGAATATGCGAAGCAATGTCACTCGTGCCAAATCCATGGGGATTTCATCCACCAGCATCCAAATCCACTCCATCCAACAGTGGCTAACTGGCCATTCGAAATGTGGGGAACTGACATAGTCGGCTCCATCGAACCAGCGTCGTCTAGAGGACATCGCTTCATCTTGGCGACAACTGATTACTTCTCTAAATGGGCAGAAGCAGTACCGTTGAGAGAAGTGAAGACGGAGAATATCCTCCATTTCTTCAAGACGCACGTCATATATCGGTTTGGAACGCTGAGACGGATCATCTCCGATAACGGGCTAGCCTACAGAAACCACAAGATCAGTCGCTTCGCGCAACAGCATAACATAGACTGGAGATATTCCTCGGTTTATAATCCGCGAGCTAATGGTCTAGCCGAGGCATTTAACAAGACCCTGACGAAGATCGTGAAAAAGACGGTGTCCCGAAATAAGAAAGACTGGCACGAGAGACTGCAAGAAGCTATTTGGGCGTATCGAACTACGTTCAAGACGGCCACCAACACAACGCCATATGCGTTGGTATTCGGGACGGAAGCAGTACTCCCCCTCGAGATAGAGTTACCCTCTCTGCGAGTGGCAGTCCACTACGAGTTGACGAACGAAGAAAATGCTAACCTTCGGCTTGAGGAGCTTGATGCCCTTGAAGAAACACGGCTCATAGCGCAACAAAATCTGGAAGCTTATAAAGCAAAGATGACGCGCTCATATGAAAGATTGACCCGACCGAGGACATTCCACCAAGGCGAACTCGTGCTAGTGGTCAAAAGGCCTATGATCCCCAATTGCGCCAAGCGGGGAAAATTTGAGCCAAACTATGAAGGCCCGTACATCATAGACAAAGTCTACCAAGATGGAGCCTATCTACTCATGGATATACACGGTGAAAGGCCTTTCAGGCCAATAAACGGCCGCTTCCTAAAGAAATACTACGCTTAATGAGTTACAGCCTAGGTCAATGATAGATGACGACGACGCCTGCTCGCTATCTTCCTAAGCTCAAACTCTATAAGCAGTAGCCAGCCTTTTTCATGACGGACCGAAACGTCCTTAAACTAATACCGCAGCATCTGTAAGCTGACGAGATAAAAAAAAGAAGAAAAATATAATTAATAAAAACGGTATGTCCATAAACAAAAAAGGGCATGGATGAAAACCTGAAAGGGCTCCGTGAGTAAAAACAGCAGGGCTACCGGCAAGTGTTCGTGAAAACCCGAAAGGGCGCGACCTCGTAAAAAAAGAGAGAAGAAAATAAAAAGAATAAAAAAAAACGGTATGTCCATAAGCAAAATGGGCACGGATGAAAACCCGAAAGGGTTCCGTGAGTAAAAACAGCAGGACTACCGGCGAGTGTTTGTGAAAACCCGAAAGGGCGCAACCTCGTTAAAAGACACTTACAAGGTCCTCTCGACCTTATAAGGAGAAACCACCAGCGTGAGATCCTTACGACTCACAAGGGAGCAACACACTTGGGGATCCCCACGATTCCTAAGGAGAAAATACACTTGCGAGATCCTCACGACTCGTAAGGAGAACTCTCTTATGAGACCCTCACGGCTCATAAGATTTGAAAGTCTTAAGTTACAGAGACCTAAACCTGTGCTTAAGCAACCCCCACAACTTCCGATATTGCCCTACAAGTGGCTCAATACTGGCCCTTGTATACAATCCACGGGCGCGAATAAACATTTCCCTAATCAAGTCCCATCCAAGACTGGGGATATGTTCGCATGACGAACAACCCTTATAAGTCCTCTCGACTTACAAGGAGAAAATCCTCTTGTAGGATCCTTACGACTTACAGAGGAACAAACACTTAGGAATCCTCACGATTCCTAAGAAGAAAATACACCTACAAGATCCTCACGACTTGTAGGGAGAAATAACTTTGTGAGACCCTTACGGCTCATGAAGTCAAAAGCCTTAGTCGACAGGACCTTAACCCTGTTCGCTAAGCCACCTTTGTTCGACATCGACAGAGGCAGATGATGATTCGCTCCTGGCGATATCCCAGTTGTAGCGGTGCTAATGACGAAATCGGTGTCTAATTTCAGGTTTACGACGAAAAGCCAGTAGGCCGCACATGCATACGAAATAGCCGAAATGATGGGGCAACTTGCAATAAAAAGCAGTGAGTAAAAACGTATGCACACAAAATAGCCGAAATGATTGGGCAACTCGCAATAAAAAGCAGCGAGTAAAAATGAAATAAACAGCCGAAATGATTGGGCACCGTGAAAAATAGCCGAAATGATTGGGCAATCACGACCTTCGCGATATAAAAGCTGAAATGATAGAGCATCGCGGAAATAAAAAAAAAAAGAAATGGTAAAACTTTGGCCCTACAGTTGAGATCACATCGATCCCTGTATACAATCCAAGGGCGCAAACGAAGAAGGAATCATACTTTCCCAACAGGCTCCGCCAGAAAATGAAGCCAAAACCTCGACGGCTCATCTCAACTCCGAAGAAATCAGTGTCTTCGGCGAAATACCTCAACTCAGGGAAACAAACATCCTTGACGAGAGCCTCCTGATTCGCATCGACTCGCAGAGCAACCAGTGTCTCCGTGGGAAATTCTTGATTCGTTTTAACACCAAGGAAACAAATAATCCTTGGCAAATACCTCAACTCAGGGAAACAAACAAACATCCTTGACGAGAGCCTCCTGATTCGCATCGACTCGCAGAGCAACCAGTGTCTCCGTGGGAAATTCTCGATTCGTTTCAACACCAAGGAAACAAATAATCCTTGGCAAATATCTCAACTCAGGGAAACAAACATCCTTGACGAGGGCCTCCTGACTCGCATCGACTCGCAGAGCAACCAGTGTCTCCGTGGGAAATTCTCGATTCGTTTCAACACCAGGGAAACAAATAATCCTTGGCAAATACCTCAACTCAGGGAAACAAACATCCTTGACGAGAGCCTCCTAATTCGCGTCGACTCACAGAGCAACCAGTGTCTCCGTGGGAAATTCTCGATCCGTTTCAACACCAAGAAAACAAATAATCCTTGGCACATACCTCAACTCAGGGAAACAAACATCCTTGACGAGAGTCTTCTGATTCGCATCGACTCGCAGAGCAACTAGTGTCTCCGTGGGAAATTCTCGATTCGTTTCAACACCAGGGAAACAAATAATCCTTGTCAAATACTTCAATTCAGGGAAACCAGCGTCCTTGATGAGAACCTCCTGATTCGCATCGACTCGCAGAGCAACCAGTGTCTCCGTGGGAAATTCTCGATTCGTTTCAACACCAAGGAAACAAATAATCCTTGGCACATACCTCAACTCAGGGAAACAAACATCCTTGACGAGAGCCTCCTGACTCGCATCGACTCGCAGAGCAACCAGTGTCTCCGTGGGAAATTCTCGATTCGTTTCAACACCAGGGAAACAAATAATCCTTGGCAAATACCTCAACTCAGGGAAACAAACATCCTTGACGAGAGCCTCCTGATTCGCGTCGACTCGCAGAGCAACCAGTGTCTCCGTGGGAAATTCTCGATCCGTTTCAACACCAAGGAAACAAATAATCCTTGGCACATACCTCAACTCAGGGAAACAAACATCCTTGACGAGAGTCTCCTGATTCTCATCGACTCGCAGAGCAACCAGTGTCTCCGTGGGAAATTCTCGATTCGTTTCAACACCAGGGAAAAAAATAATCCTTGGCAAATACTTCAATTCAGGGAAACCAGCGTGCTTGATGAGAACCTCCTGATTCGCATCGGCTCGCAGAGAAACCAGTGTCTCCGCGGGAAATTCCCGATTCGTCTCAACTTGCAAGATGAAGCCTCAGGCAGCAGGGATTAAAAAAAACCTTGTTTCCTGAACAATGGGACCCTGCAAGTCGGTCTAAAACGGTCTCTTGCATACTATTCACTGGTCTCACTCTCCAAAGTCGAGTTTCGACAAGGAGGAAAACAACCGCTTACGGGTCCTCTCGACTCGTAAGAGGGAAAAATCCTCTTGTAGGATCCTTACAACTTACAGAGGAACGCACACTTAGGAATCCTCACGATTCCTAAGGAGAAAACCCACCTACGAGATCTTCTCGATCCGTAGGGAGAAAAGTCTCTATGAGACCCTCACGGCTCATAGAGTTGAAAAGTCTTAGGAGGCAGATCTGAACCTGCGGCCTAAGCCATCGCTATTTCTTGAGGAAATCAAGACGCTTGCTCTATTATCTGTCAGTTATGTTCATCAAGACAACACGCTGATGATAATAGCAAAAAAGAGAGTGACAGAAAGAACATCTGATTAGCATTGGATCAAGCATTCAGGACACACTCATCCATGCATGTGCAAAAGATTCAGAACGAGAAATAAGACAAGCTGAAATGGAAATTTTCTATTCATATCATAAAAAGGGGTTCTTACAATTATTAAAATGATTACAAAGGTATAACCTCGAACCCGGGACATGGATTGAGGAACTCGAAAGTGACCCTATCTATGACTTTCCAAGCCTCGCGGACCATCCTGGTGTGCTTTCTTTCGCGAGCACAAGCGTCAGGGTCCCCCCTGATGTCTTCCACCCTCCAATAAGCAGCGAGTATGGCGAACTGTTGAAAGGCCTGGTGCAAGAGATCGACAAGATTGTCTCGACGTCTCTTCGAGATTAAGTTCATCAGGTACACCGAATGCACCTTATCCTCGGCGGCATCCAACGCCCTAAGCGGCACACCGGAATAGAACAGGGGAAGCGCTTCCCAGATGGCTCCCACGATAAGCTTCAGGAGGGAGGAACGTCGGGGAAGCAGTTGACCATTATATGCGTCGAAGTGGCTCATGATCTCGGCACACTCCGCATTCATGAATTCTCGATTTTGGGAACGGCCGAGTCGGCGGACGTCCCCGTAAGAGATGATTTCATCAAGATCGTACATGTGGGCGTCCATTGCTCCTGCAAGAGGAATTTAACAGAATTAGCAGACAGACTGATTAAGTGAATTCTTATTAAAAACAGGCACAGGAAGTTAAACTCCTCAAGAGCAATGCTCTGCAAACAGGAGTGACACCTATCAAATTCAGTAATGAGAGGAATTTAAAGAAATTCCCCGAGAACGCTAAGAGCCTTGCTATGAAAAGATGATAAAATCCATCAAAGATAAAACCCCATTTTTTGATCTTCATTATTCATGATCAAACTCTTAAGAGTTCTTCGTAGAAGATTAAAATTCTACTTGTATCAAGAAAGCAGAGCTTTGATTCATGGGCTAAGAAGTCCCAAGAAAAAATCATGATGTAAGGCGAGCAAAGCTCTATTAATAAAACCCTAAATGGGTTTTCTTTAGATCAAAGATCTATGAGAGCAAGGCTCTGTTATTTAAAATTAAGTTAATTTTACCTAAAAAGTTTTCTAGAGTTTAACTCTTAAGTTCTTGAAAGCAAGAGCAAAGCTCTGAAGTTCTGAGAAATGAGAAGTCTTGAGGATGGTAACCATCTATTGAGGACCAAGGGTCCTATTTATAGGCG
This sequence comes from Agapanthus africanus, assembly GCA_030015575.1. Taxonomy (NCBI): domain Eukaryota; kingdom Viridiplantae; phylum Streptophyta; class Magnoliopsida; order Asparagales; family Amaryllidaceae; genus Agapanthus; species Agapanthus africanus. The sequence continues at coordinate 884,746,558 of JASDDO010000024.1, read as the reverse complement.
CTCGGCGCCCCTTCAACTCCCGAGTTGCCGCAACGGTGGGAATTCTGCCACCGCTGCGCTCACGCTTGGGGCCACGTAAGCGCAACGGTGGGGGGGCATTTGTTTACCCCAATCAGAGCAAAGTTCTGTTCAAATTCCAAGGTGGGAGACGAAGCAACGCTTCTGTTTCCCCCAATCAGAGCAAAGCTCTGTTTTGAAAATTGAAGTGAAAATTAAAATTAAAATAAATGAAGCAACGCTTCAGATTCTTTGCGCTGCACGCAACGCACCAAGTGTCAGGCACTGATACGTCAGCGCAGCGCCCAAGGCAGCACGCCCAACCAGAGCAAAGCTCTATTTAAAACAAAATTAAATGATGCACCGCTTCAGTTGCGCAAGCGCTGCGCGACACGTGTCAGCTGCGCTGCGCTGTGCGCTGCGCAACACGTGTCAGCGCAGCCGCGCAAGCTCAGCTGCGCTGCGCTGTGCGCTGCGCGACACGTGTCACGCGCTGGGGCATTTGCGCCAAACAGAATGAAGATTTTAAAGAAATATTTCTGTTCTTGTTAAAATAAGAAGATTTTCTTCTGTAAAACAGAAACCCTTGGATCAAAGATCCAACGGTGGGGAAAATTCCCCAAATCACTCAGAGAAAGATTTCTTTAACAAATTTAACTAATTTATGGGCACTATAAAAAGGACCCTAGACCTCAATTCAAAGGCATCAACAATGTGAGAGATTGAGAAATTCAAAACAGAGAGGAACTCTGAAGAAATTTCAAGAAGAAAGGTAAAAACCTTTAAAATGGAAGAACTTCTTCTAATAGATCATTGATTTAAGAACAAGATCAATGATCTTCACATAATAAACAGTGCTTTGCACTTTTTATGAACCACTGGTTCTTTAAAACAAGAAAAACAAGAAATACTTGTTTTTCTTTGATTCTAATTAGATCAAAGAAAACAAACAGTGCTTTGCACTTTTTTATGAACCATTGGTTCTAAAAGATTCTCAAATTAACAGTGCTTTGCACTTGAAAAATAGCACTGTTGCGCCCCTGTGTCGGCGCAAGCCACCAGGGAGCGCCACGTGTCAGCAGCGCAACAGCGCAACGCACTGACACAGCGCACTGCGCTGTTGCGCTTGCGCTCTTCAGATCGTGACACGTGTCGTCACCACAAGCGCTTGCGCTCTTTGATTGGCGCAAAGCGCCTGAAAAATGCAATGCATTTCTTTTGCTAAAGGGCCAGGCCCAAGTCAAAAAGACCTAACAGGCCAAAATAAATTGCAAAGCAATAAAAAGGGCAGAGCCCAAGTAAAATTGATGCTCTGCATCATTTATAAATGGGTAGAGCCCAAAACAAATTGATGCTCTGCATCCTTTATGGGCAGAGCCCAAATAAAAAATAAAAAGTAATGCAATGTATTATTTAAAAATGGGCCAAGCCCTAGTACAGGCCAAAAACAAATAAAAGTGTTGAACATTTTTCAATTGGACTTAGCCCAATCGTGGCCGTAAGTTCTCAAATTAAATTGACTGAGCAAAATTGCTCTCTTAAATCAATTTACCTTCGGTTCGAGGGTACAACTCCGAACTCCTCTGACTCTCATCGTTGTAATCCTTCAACGACGTCAGAGAGGTGACGGGTCCCGACGACCACACATCAATATGGACTGCGGGGTCCTTAAACTCGTGGACCGAAACGTCCTTAAACTAATATTCATCCCAAAATAGGAATGTCGGACCGAAACGTCTTTAAACTAATATCGGACCGAAACGTCCTTAAACTAATGTTGGACCGAAACGTCCTTAAACTAATGACGGACCGAAACGTCCTTAAACTAATGGTGGACCACCACGTCCCTAAACTGGAATAAGGACCACCACGTCCCTAAACTGGAACATGGACTACTACGTCCTTAAACTGGAACAATATAGCCTCCAAATGCTCTTTTGTCGGATCTAAACGGTCCCGTTTAAGTTGATCTTAGCCCCAAATACGGCTAACGTATCCTTAAACATTTAAATGGACTATAAAACTCTAAATCGACTTTGGTTCAAGGGTACATCTATGAACTCCTCTGACACATGTCGTTGTAATCCTTCAACATCGTCGGAGAGGTGATGGGTCCCGACGGCCATATATTAAATGGACCACCACGTCCTTAAACTGGAAATGGATCTAGACGATCCCGTTAAGTTGATCTTAGTCTCAAATCAGACTAACGTATCCTTAACGAACGTTTAAGTTGATCTTAGTCTCAAATGCGGCTAACGTATCCTTAAACTAAAAACACCAAACCCAAATCTAAGTAAAGACGGATTTGGACTAATCCACGTCCTACGGGCGACGGCATTACTCAGTCTCCGTATACAATCCACGGGCAACCACAAACAAAACAAACACCCACGACACGAAGTGAAATTCTGGAGAAGGAGAAAGTTGTTACCGCGATGCAGTAGCGTAATTAACTGCAGGGGCTTGCACCTGCAAGGAAGAGCGTCCCCACAATCAAAAACCCCTCAAGCGAGGGGGAATCTGACGAAATCTGCTACATCGGCCGCATCCGTCTAAACCTCCGATACACGGTGCCATAAATCAATTTGGCATCTTCGGAGAGGTAGACGGATAAAACCATATAGCATCTGCCCCGAATCTCAGGCAAGACGTCCTCACGTCGTCGCCGCCGTCTTTCGGAGGGGAACAAGTGTTTCTTCTCTCTCTCCTAATTGCAGCGACCAAACATCATGACTGGACTTAAGTTACTACTAGAAAAAAATATACTGACAGGGCCAAACTACAAAGATTGGCTCAGGAATGTCAAAATGGCAATCACTTATGACAAGTTGGGGTATCTTCTTACCACCAAAGCTCCCTCTGTCCCAGGTCCTCAATCCAGCGTCGCGGATAAGGAAATCCGAAAGACCTGGGAGATTGATTGCGCGAGGGCCAAGTGCATCGTGCTTGCCTCTATGGACAATGAACATCAGAGGAGGCACGAGGATATGGACCTAGAATCCATATTTCTTCATACAAAAGATCTGTATGGAGAGCAATCCCGTATCGCCAGATACAAAGTCTTGAAAAAGTTATTTTCGGTGAGATTGGTTGTCGGATCACCTGTAGTGGAACACGTGCTTCAGATGATTGGCTACATTGAAGAGCTCGCGGACCTTGGGACCACGTTAGAGAACGAGCTCTACACTGACTTGATTCTCCAGTCCCTTCCTTCCACTTACGCCCAGTTTATCCTGAACTTCAACATGCAAGGAAAGGAAGTTGAACTTCCGGAACTCCTTAACATGTTGAGGAGTGCAGAGGGCACCCTGAAGAAAGTAAGGGAAACACCTGCTTTGTCTGTTGGAGGACCTTCTTCTTCTAGGTCCAAAGCGAAAGCCAAAGGAAAGAAGAAGAAAGCCCCCACCAAACCAAGGGACGGTGATAGTAAAGTGGAAGCCAAGGGAAAGGCAAAGATGGCAAAGGTAGCGGGACAGCTTGTGGGGAAAGAAGAGTGCTTTTATTGTCATAAAAAAGGACACTGGAAGAAAGATTGGAAGGCTTGGAAGGCCAAGAACCAGGACCCGAAGCAAGTTGTGGCTTCGGCTTCAGGTGTGTATGTTATTAAAAACTGTCTATCAGTAAACTCTACTTCCTGGGTATTGGATACCGGATCAGGATCTCATATCTGTAATTCTTTGCAGGCACTGAGAAAGCGTAGGGTTTTGAAGGCAGATGATATAACCCCCAGAGTTGCAAACGGAGCTGGCATAGATGCTGAGTCCGTGGGGGACTATCACTTGGGATTGTCAGATGGACATGTTTTGGTTTTGCGTGATTTTTATTTTGTACCCAGTGCGACTTGTAATATCATATCTGTATCTTTAATGTCTAAAGAAGGTTATGATTTTGTATTTGTAAGCAATGTTGTAAACATTCACCTTAATCATGTTCTGATTGGGTTGGGTACATTAAGCAACGGTATATACGTATTGAACCAACCACAGATTTTCAATGTCCAGAATACACACAAAAGAAAGTCTCCAGAAATAAATCATGCTTTCTTATGGCATTGTAGACTGGGTCACATCAATGAGAGAATGTTGACTAAGTTACATAAAGAAGGATATTTGGATCCGTTCGAATATCAATCATATGCAACTTGTCAATCATGTCTCAAAGGAAAGATGACAAAGACTCCGTTCACTGGACACGGAGTAAGAGCGAGCGAGCTCTTGGGACTCATACACAGCGATGTATGCGGTCCAATGTCTACACATGCGCGAAGCAGTTATTCTTACTTCATTACTTTTACGGATGACTTTTCAAGGTACAGATATATCTTCTTAATGAAACATAAATCTAAAGCCTTTGAAAAATTCCAGGAATACAAGAATGAAGTAGAAAAACAAACAGGAAAAAGTATCAAAACACTGAGATCTGATCGAGGTGGTGAATACTTGAGTGTCGAGTTCCTGGATTACTTAAAAGAGAATGGAATTCTCTCTCAACTTACTCCTCCATACACCCCACAACATAATGGTGTATCGGAGAGATGGAACCGAACCTTATTAGATATGGTACGTTCCATGATGAGTAACGCTGAGTTACCGTGATCATTCTGGGGATATGCACTAGAATCAGCTGCATACCTTTTGAACCGAGTTCCAACTAAGACAGTGCCTACCACACCATATCAGATGTGGAGTGGGAAGAAACCCTATCTTAAGCACATTAAGACATGGGGATGTCCAGCTTTTGTCAAAAAGTAACATGCGGACAAACTCGAGGCATGCTCAGTACAGTGCAAGTTTGTGGGATATCCAAAGAACTCCAAGGGATATTTCTTCTATTGCACAGAGGAACAAAAGGTTTTTGTTTCTCGTCATGCCTGCTTCTTGGAAACTGAATTTTTGGAAAATCAGATAAGTGGGAGCACAATAGAACTGGAAGAAATTCCAGAACCACAAACTGTTACTGAAAGCTTAGTAGAACCAGAGGGTTCGAAAGAACTGGACATTCCTGCGCCGCTCCGCAGGAGTAGTAGGCAGTCTCATCCGCCCGAGAGATACTACGGTTTTCTCATAGACGGGGATAGAGAGGATTGCATCATTGATAATGATGAGCCGACTAGCTTCCAGCAGGCCATTCAGAGCGCTGACTCGGTAAAATGGCTGGATGCAATGCGGACCGAAATGGAGTCCATGTACACCAACAAAGTATGGACTTTGGACGTTGCTCCAGAAGGGGTAAAACCCGTAGGCTGCAAATGGATCTTCAAAAAGAAGATTGGTGTAGATGGACAGGTTGAGATTTATAAGGTTAGACTTGTTGCAAAGGGTTTCGTCAAAGACCTGGTTTGGACTATGACGAAACCTTTTCTCCAGTGGCTATGCTCAAATCCATTCGGATCCTTCTTGCCATTGCTGCCTTCCACGATTATGAGATTTGGCAGATGGACGTAAAGATCGCTTTTCTAAATGGAAATTTAGAGGAGTGTGTCTATATGGACCAGCCAGAGGGTTTCATTCAGAGTGGAAGCAGCGGGAAGGTGTGCAAGTTGCTTAAGTCCATTTATGGACTGAAGCAGGCATCGCGGAGTTGGAACATCTATTTTGATGAAACGGTCAAAGAATTTGGCTTTATCAAAAATCCAGATGAACCATGTATTTATAGTAAAATTGTAGCACGAACTATCGTATTCCTCGTTTTATACGTGGATGACATTCTCTTGATAGGAAATGACATTCCTATGCTACAATCTGTCAAAGGGTTCTTGTCACACAGGTTCTCCATGAAAGACCTGGATGATGCCTCTTACATTCTGGGGATCCGGATCCATCGTGATAGGTCCAAGAGGATATTAGGACTTTCACAGTCCAGGTACATCGACACCATACTGAAAAGATTCAGTATGGAAGATTTCAAGCGCGGTAATTTACCGGCTTGTCACGGGATCACCCTCTCAAAAGAGATGTCTCCCAAGACTGATTTGGAAAGGGATCGCATGTCTATTATACCCTACGCTTCTGCGGTAGGCTCTATAATGTATGCGATGTTGTGTACCAGACCAGATGTAGTTTATGCACTGAGTGTGGTAAGCCGGTATCAGTCAAAACCTAGGGAGAAGCACTGGATAGCGGTAAAGAACATTCTGAAGTACCTGAGAAGGACTAAGGACATGTTTTTGGTTTACGGTGGAAAGGACCTCCAGATGGAGGCCTTTGCTGACTCCAGCTTCTGTAGGGTTCCTAGGCACCCTAGTGAGGTCTCACAAGGCATCGAACATGCCAATATAAAGATTTATGGGTGCCGAGAGACCCGACTACGGATCGTTTGCTCGATTTCTAGGCGAAAAACAATCTAGTTAACAACTTAACTATTGGGATATCGGAAATACAACCTTTGTAGATCCGGTGCTCCACCTCCACGGCTCCGCAACGAGGTCCTCTCCGCTGTCCAAATCAAATCCGGGCTCTAGAGTCGGCTTCGTCGGAGAAAAAGCGAGCTAGGTCGTCGATGTCCATGCCGAAGATGATCTACGTCGAGGCATCGCTAAATCAAGCTCCACCTTCACCAAGCCCTAAAAACTTGTGAAGGAAACACACTCTACTACTTGGCAAGAGGTAGAGGATGAAGAAATAGGAAGTGGGTAGACTTTAGAATTAGATTTCTCACACTTATGCTCAAATTGCCATTGTTGAAGAAAGCTTTCTTCTTGAAGAAGAAGAAGAAGAAGATGATAAATCTTATGATAAGTTAATTCAAAATAGAAAATAAATTGAACACTTATCATGTGGCAACCATGGTCAAGTGTAGAGAATAAATCATGGTTAGAAGGAGTGGTTAGGGTTAAGCATGAAGACAAAATGGTCACTTAGTCAAAGCTTCATGAACTTTCAATGTAAAACAAAACTAGCAACCATTTTTTTTTCTTTTGCCATTTCTTTTCCAAAATAAAATAAATGCAATAAATAAATAAATGAAAAAGAAAACCCTAACCAATATACAACCATGGTTTAATCTTTACACAAACCCTAAAGAGCATGTATCATCAAACATGATACAATCAAGTGCACAAAAAGTATATCACATATACAATGTGCACATCCGAGCGAGAAAATCCATCTTAAGTAAACCGATACTAGTTGATGCAAAGTAATATATCAAATATATAAATATGCATCAAATCATTAAATCAACACTTGATTCAATGATCCGGTCATGTCGCACACAACCGACTAGTATACAATGTATCGGCTTATCGGATCAACGCTTGAATCGATAACTAGGTTATATCGCATACAACCATTCGATACATTCATCGCGAGAATGAATACGGTATCACATATTCGCATTATTCTCGGTCCCGCACATATCTCATATGCGCTCCTATTTCGTTTCGCTTGAGCCAGGAAACCTCTGTGTAGGACTCTAAAGACTCGTCAATACGCCGGCAGCAGGTGATGATCATATCAAACACCCACAAGCCGCAAGCGGTCTGCTAAACGTAACGGCCACCCGGGTATTGAGCGATCTGAAGATCGACGAGCAAGCCCGCTCACACTCCAGTGAATCCGACCAGTAACACTACCGTACAGTCCGGTCTGATCGTCTGATATGTCCATATCTCGCCTAGGGGTGGTAAACGTCAGACCCCAATAGCTCGATAAGTCGTGTCGATATGAGGTCTATAACTGTTCGAGAAACTACTGGTAACACTTACCAGTAAATCTCAGCAACCCTGGCCAGGGATTTCCTGTTATAGCCAATCGAACACAGCGCAACATCAACCCCCTATACCGGGAGAGACGAATCCCCTCCTATCGCTCATTGCCTCCATGTGACTCGGGAATGTACCCAAAAACCACCGTTTTGCACGCCCTCTTGGACGTGGTAAGATGGAAATCAAAGTACAGTGGGAACCACACAAGACTCTATGACGATCTCGGGTCAACAGACTACTCTGTACCAGTGTCACCAGAGAACTGCCATCTGACGTGAGGTATAATACCATCTGGGAGTTCTCGGCGAGTCCGTCCAGTGTACCCAGTCTCCACTGAGCACCCGTATATCATCCCTGATGTCAAACACCAATGGATATGGGATCATCCATCGCCCATCTGTATGGGTCGAGAAGCTACACGCTAGTCTACTCTGGTATATCGATGCCCCGTCTCGATACACCCTCGACTAGGGACTTTGAAAGATGTACTTATGGACTACCATGTCCCCACTAGTATGATCCGCATCATAGTCCAGGTAGTCAAGCACACATCCTAAGGGCTTTACCAACATGTAACAGAGAGACAATCAGTATACACGTTAAGGTAAAGTTCAACCAGATAGCATACTATCATGTCGAGCAAGAAAGTCCTCCCTATATATGTCCCAGCATCCACTACAATATACATCCTATGTACAGTAATGGCCTCTAGGGCATACATATAACTAACAATCTCCCACTTGCACTAGGACCATCTGATAGCAGTGGTTGTAGTATCTCATACTCAACCATCCCATAAAAGTCTCTCTCTGGGAACAGGCCTTTGTGAGTGGATCCGCTGTGTTGTCCTCTGAGTCTACTCTCCAAACCTCGATCACCCTGGAGATCAACTATCTCCATGATAAGGTGATACTGCCTTAGAATATGTCTGGATCACTGATGGGACGGACGTTCCTTGGCATAAGCCACAACTCCATTGTCACACAATGGTAGGAACATAGTTCATCTCATGAACCTATATACACCCAAACAGCCTCTTTGGTAGCATCTTAAGTAGCGATGTATCCTGCCTTTATCGTCTAGTATGTCACGGTATCTATCTTGGAACTCTTCCAACATACCGTCCCTTTACTGAGGGTAAAGACAATGCCTGTGACTGACACTCAGTCGTCATTATCACCCTGGAACACTTCCAGTGATTCTTCCCAGGATCGATTGACACCACCTCACTACATCTAGTGAGTTTCCTAACATCCATTTAGATCTATCTTATAGATCCAAAATCCAGGATTTAGTAGGTATCACTTTAATCCTATATGGAGAATCTTTGTGATAAGCGGAGATTGATCGAGCGTAGCATAAGAAACTCCTTTCTTATCAAGAGTATGTCATCCACGTACTCTACGAGGATCGTCACCATACTCCCTACTACCTTTTTGTATATACAAGGTTCATCTACCATTTTGATGATGTCAAACTCTTTGACCGCTTCATCAAAATAGATGTTCCAACTCCGCGATGCCTGCTTTATCCTATAAAGCATCTTGCACACGTTTCCGCTGCTCCCACTGTCTACGAAGCCCTCTGGCTGTGTACTTATAGACGCTCTCTTCTAAATCATCATTTAGAAAAGCAGTCAAGACACCCAACCACCAGATATCGCAGTCATGGTATGTAGCCGTGGCAAGTAGGATTTGGATGGACTTAAGCATAGTTATTTGAAAAGGTTTTAACATTATGATCCATATCTGGTCAATGATGCAAACCTTTAACAAGTCTAGCTTTGAAAGTCTCAACTTTTCCATCTACACCAAGCAATCTTCTCAAGATATACTTGCTCCTGATGGGGATTTAACCCTTCAGATATTGCAACCAAAGTCCATACTTTGTTGGTGTATAAGGATTCCATCTCAGATCGCTAAGCATCCAGCCATTCTTACAGAGTCTTACTCCTGATGGCCTGCTCGAAGCTAGTTGGGTCATCATCTCATGATGCAATCCTCGCTCCCACTGTCATAGAGAAACCGAAGTATCTCTCAGGTGGGTGAGGAACCCTACTAGATCGGCGGAGAGGCTGAGGTTCGTTGGTATCTACTGAATCCCTTGGTTCTATCAAATCATCTGCTGTAGTTCGTATAGCTGGAACTTTTCCAGTTCTACATTACAGACCTTGCCTCGAGCTTGTCCGGATTTTGCTTTCAGACATAGGCCGGACAACCCCAAATCTTAACCAACTTAAGATATGGGCTCTTCCCTTTCCATATCACATATGAAGCGGTAGGCAACTGATTTGATTGGAACCCTATTCAATAGGTATGCAACTTCTCAAGTGCATAACTCCCTAAAGGAATTAGGTAACTCAGTAGTACTCATCATAGAGCACACCATATCAAATAGGGTGTATCTGCTCCGCCCCGATATACCATCGTGCTATGGTGTATACGGAGGAGTAATTCTGAGAGAGAATCTCATTCTCCTTTGGAATAATCCAGGATTTCCGTGCACAAGTATTCTCCTCCTTGATCTCATCAAAGGACATAGTACTTATACCCGTATTCTGGTTCTCTACTTCTCGCTTATATTCTGTGAATATCTCAAAAGGTTCGGACTTGTGTTTCAACAGGAACATATGTCTGAATCTTGAGAGATTATCAGAGAATGTAACGAAGTACTAAGAACCGGTCTTGGCATGTGTAGACAGGGGACCTACATACATCAACATGTATCATCCCAAGAGTTCACTAACTCTTTCTCTGTTTCCAGTAAACGGAGCTGTGGTCATCTTATCTTTGTGACATGACTGGCGAGCTTCACAAGATGTAAATTCAAACTGATTTAAATATGCATCTAAATGTAACTCAGCCAGTCGGGTCGCATTGATATAACCTAGTCTACAATACCTCAAGAAGGATTCGTTCATTTCTGAACTCTTCCTCTTGTGTGTGTTCCGTATACTAAGAACTGTAGTTTGATTTAGAACATTAATGCTTTTAGATAACGTGCCTGAACCGATCAACTTTTGATATAGGAAATGTTCAAAACATTATCCAACAATACAAAATTTTACCGTTTCTTTACTAATAAAGTGACAGATATGATTTTGTATATCAGGTTCGGTATCTAATAACATTCGTTCAGAATCAATGTATTGTAATACAGGGTGACAGTGACCAACAGACTTGGCTGCAACACTTGCCCCGTTTTCTGCCTCATGAAACTTATCACCCGTTCTCAGTTCTCTACCTTTCTGTAGCCCTATGTAACAGATTACATATGTGGGATCCTGATCTGGTATCACATACCCATGACGTAGAGGATACAGAGAAACAGTTCTTTGTAACGAACACACCCGAAGATGATGCATCAGCATGCACTCTCTTCGTTTGGGCGGCACGGGAAATCTGGTATTCCCCAATTTCCTGCTCTGTCTTATAACAATTATAAGTTGGAGCGGGACCAACGTTCCCCAGCTCAGTATAACAAGCGGGTTCGGTCAATATTCCGTATTATTATCTTGATTAAGGCGTGATATGGTCGCTACCTGGAGAGAGAGAGAAGAAAACACTCAGCGTGCGCTCTTGCAAGAATAGATTGGTTATTATTTTATCTAATCAGGATGGCTCCCACTGCTTTTTATCAAATCTTCCTTCAAACCCTAAAAGGAAAGACTAGCCGGGATTAATTACACACTACAAGTTCGCCAATCTTTCAGCCAGGCCAGTGTCGGTACTTTGAGGGAGGTCCCCCGTGCTTTCGCACGAACCTAATTAATGTAAACCTTGTTTTCCCAGAGGCGTAACCCCGTTGACACATTTCTATACACCTACTTGATCGGCTAATTGTAATGTATAAAACTCTCCCAGGAGTAACTCTTACTCGCAGCGGGTATCGGGATCCAACTATCTCATAGAAGGTATGCAATCTCATTGCAAATTTCAACACTTGAAATTCCCGATAATATTTTGCCCCTAGCAGCTATATGACCTTAACATAGTCAACAAATCATAAGTGCTAGTCAAGTTCAACCCGTCATTTCCCGATTGAATTAAACCCACCCGCACGACCCTTAACATAGTCAACAAAGTTGCACGACTACCCTAATCCAATCACATCATATGCTTATGCAGATAAGCACTAATTAGCTACCGCACACTACGCCTTAACATAGTCAACAAACGTAGCACGAATACTAACCAGTACTTATCTGAAATGACGGAGGGCTACGACAGGTTTTTCTGAAAACCTTTTGCGTAATGAACTTGATATCGTTGTAGAATCAAATGATTTTAAAATGGAGTGCTTTTGAGGCTTTTCTAGTTTTGCTAAAGGAGTCACTCTCGGTGAAGGGATCGTCGGTCCTTTCCTCGTCGAATGAGGTGCGGGATATATCATATATATCACTGTGCAAAGCAAAAACACTTAAAAGCAATCAAAAGACAAACCGAGTGTGTAGCATCTGCCAGTTATTGCTAAAGGAGTCACTCCCGGTGAAGGGATCTCGGTCCTTTCCTCATCGAATAAGGTGCAGGATATATCGCATATACCGCTGTCCAAAGCAAAAACTGTAGCTACCTGTTTTATTTTGAAATTCGATTCTACAACATCTTAGGTTTCTTTTATTTCATTAATCACATTAATGAAGTCCCATCATTTAAGTACCTAAACATCACAGATAAATACGACGTACACTTATGCCATCCGCATTCGCCTCGATGTCCCCTCGTGCACCGTTAGGTTAGGTAACTAACGGCAGAGCGGGGCAGGGCTAGCGCGGGTGTAAAACATAAGTAACGTCTATATAATATATCATATATACTATATACTGTATCTATCACAAAACATCACATGATCACATCACAGATATCTCAGCAGAAGAATCATATGAAATATTGGATATACTAGGACGTCCGTGTTTTCAATACGAGCCAGTATAAAACACGGATTCCACGATCGTGATGAATAGCCAAACCCACACCCCTAGACCCCTACGAGAGCGGCAAGCAACCCTACCAATTCTGGAGTTAGGAGAGCCGGACTCGACTCCTCGAGTTGGTCTCCCACTGGACTCCAGAACCCGGTTACTTGTGCCCTCCTCCTTGGGTCTATCCTAGTGCGGAAAAGTAAATAATATACAAGAGGTGACAACTTCCGCAACCTGGAAGCGCCCCAATAAAAGAATATTACATACAAGTTTTTACATGAATGAAAATGAAAAACACTCATCTCACATAAAAACCCCCGGCTATTCAAACACGACGATCCAATATAACATATCCAGCAACACATAACATCACATGTCATCAACGTAAGTAAATATGTCCATCCCAATTGTCGTTGACATATAGCAACGAAACCGGCGATATCACATATTACACTTACGGTCACAGAAAAGAAAGTGTAAAACTACAACAGTTGGAATCCGCAACCACCTCAGACATCGCATGCCTGACCAAATAAATTACTTAGACATCACATGCCTAACAATTATAAACCCCGCATTTTAGTCTCATTATCGAAAACTCTTTTCAATATCAAGTCGGGTAATTCAACAAGATTCCCGACATCCTGATCGAATACTCGTCGCAAACTTTAGTAGGCGGCCGCACCCCCAATACCGTCGACGAAGTGCACCAAGGCGGAACACCGCTACCGCGAGCACCCGAACGGATGCTTTCGGCGACGGGGTTCTCCTACAGTCACTTGGTCGGGGCTATGGAGTGAGGCTGTCTATTAAGTTTACCCGGCGAGTATCCGCGTACGCTACGTGATTGCGACGGACTTTTGATCACATCAAAATTCCGTGGCAACCGATCAAGTGAGACTAAATTGCTATGTTTATAACATTCATACAGTTATCTCATAACTTCTTGTGAATTCCAATTATTGTATCCCATTCCAGATAATTAGAAAATGTTAAACTTTCCGATTGAACATTCGAACACCCAAGTTTTCCCGATACAGATCAACACATGAAATAAGTCTAACAACATTCCGTTCGTGCCTCAGTACCAACGGTCCAGCCGTAGAAGGGTCAAGCCAACGCCTCACATGTGGTACGCCGTACTGCCCCAAACCCGAAGGTTCAAAGGACAGTTCAAGACGGTCACATAATCGAGTTAAGGTTTGTTGTCTTCTAGAGGGACCATCGCGTTGCTTGCACTACTTAGAACGTCGTTAAACTACGGAAAAATCCAACACTTGGAAATTTCCCGACAGGGGAAAAATTGGGTATTTATATCCGGTCGAACTTTTTAACATATTCTAAAATTTATCCGGAAAGCCACACAGACAAAATTTGATACTCCGATCGAAAAACCGAATCCCCAAAAACACAGCAGAAAAATTCAACTCTTGAATAAATATTAAAAATTCCCAGAAAACTCAGCTCTTTGAACTAGGAATTACTGTGCAAAGGAACAGGGCTGACGTCATCAAGAGGCCGCTGATCCGCCGCAGAAGCCATGCTTCTGCCGCGGATCCGCCGCGAAATTTACTGTTCACCAGAAACTTTTTGCACCGTAATTCTTATTTTTCCCTGCTGAATTTTTTAGCAATTTTTAATCTGGAAAAACTCACTGTTTTCAAAAAAGTACAGAGAGCATGAACGGAATTGGGTTTCGGGTTCGTTCGGACTTCAAATTCCGTCTAGACTTCGCCTAAGGCTCTAGCTTGGCTCTGATACCACTGTAGGGTTCCTAGGCACCCTAGTGAGGTCTCCCAAGGCATCGAACATGCCAATATAAAAATTTATGGGTGCCGAGAGACCCGACTACGGATCGTTTGCTAGATTTCTAGGCGTAAAACAATCTAGTTAACAACTTAACTATTGGGATATCGGAAATACAACCTTTGTAGATCCGGTGCTCCACCTCCACGGCTCCGCAACGAGGTCCTCTCCGCTGTCCAAATCAAATCCGGGCTCTAGAGTCGGCTTCGTCGGAGAAAAAGCGAGCTAGGTCGTCGATGTCCATGCCGAAGATGATCTACGTCGAGGCATCGCTAAATCAAGCTCCACCTTCACCAAGCCCTAAAAACTTGTGACTCGACGATGTCTTTACCCTCAATGGAGGGGCGGTGTGTTGGAAGAGTTCCAAACAGGAAACCGTTGCTGACTCGACGATGGAAGCAGAATATATCGCTGCATCTGATGCCGCAAAAGAAGCCGTCTGGATGAGAAAGTTCTTGACAGAACTTCAGGTGGTTCCGTCCATTGTTGCTCCAATACCTCTGTATTGTGACAACAACGGGGCTATATCTTTAGCGAAGAAACCCAGGTCCCATCAGAAGTCCAGACACATCTTGAGGCGGTATCACCTGATCAGGGAGATCGTGGATCGCCGGGAGATCGAGGTTCGGAGGGTTGCTACAGAAGGTAACACTGCAGATCCATTTACGAAGGCCTTACCCCAGACTCAGTTCGAGCGGCTGATCGAGATGATAGGTCTTCGATACGCCAGTACATGGCCTTAATGCAAGTGGGAGATTGTTATTGTATATGCCCTAGAGGCCATTACTGTATCATACTAGTTTGTATATTACTTAATGGAAGCTTGGGATATTCACAGTTGTATAGACAATCTTGCTCAAAATAGTAGTATGCTACTTGGTTTGTTTCTACTTTAATGTGTGCATGTGTTTCTTTTAGCATATCGTCTATACACATTAGTGGAGCCCTTAGAATCTTTGCTTGATTACCAGCATTGTGATGGTAGTCACACTAGTGGGGGCTGGGTAATCTACAAGCACATCCTTATACAGAGCCCTAGTCGTAGGATTATCGAGACAGGGCATCGATACTCCAGAGTAGACTAGTGTATACGCTTCTCATCCCAGGAGGGGAGATGGTCTGTCCCACAGCCATCAGTACGTCATACTGGAGATAGTATGCAGGTGCTCGTTAGGTTACGAGTACACTGGACATGACTCGCTGGGAACTGTTGGTTTGGTGTTATACCTATCGTCAGTTATCAGTTCCCAGGTGACATGAATACAGCATAGTCCGTTGACTTGACACTGACACTTTGCCTCGAGTGTGTTCCCACTGTTCTTAGATTACTACCCTACCACGGCTCAAATGAGTCGTGCAAACAGGTAGTAGTTGGGTGCAGTCTAGAAGCACTTGGAGGCAGTGACGGTTAGACAGGATTCTTCTCTCCCGGTATTGAGGGTTGATATCGCGCTGTGTCTAGGAGAGCCATTACACAAAGTCCCTGGCCAGGGCAAGCGAGATATATTGGTAGCGTTTCCAGTGTTATCTCAGGGTGTTCTGGGCTACACTCCGACATGACTTGTACCTCTATTAGGGGACTGACGTTTACCGCCCCCTAGGCCCGATATGCGATACTCTCAGTCGAACAGACCGGACTGTACGGAGATTGTCATATTCAGGCTCAGTAGGAGTTCGGATGGGTTTACCTCATCGGTCTTCTTATCGGCATCTACCTGGGGACCGTTACGTACAGCTAATACCGCTTGCGGCCTGTGGTTAAATCCACTGCCAGCGTAGTGTCGAGTTTTTAGAGTCCCACACAGAGGGCTATTCGCCTTTGGGCAAAACAGAGTAGAGGTCGCATGTTTTTGCGACGGGGTTCGTTCACATCCACGCACTTGTGCACGTTTGGTGTCCGGGCAGTTATTACTAGCGGGCTTTGGTTTAAGCCAAATCCTAGTATATGTTTTGAGATTGGTTTTATCTCATTGTATTCGTGTTCTTCGGAACACGGGTGCGGGTGTGTATGCACAGTTGACAGAGGCACAGGCAGAGGATTCTCATTAGGGTTGTTGACCGTTGACTTTTTCTAAACCCTAATGAGAATGAGAAATATGATTAATAATATTAATTAAGGATTATTGTGCCATGGTTGAGTTGAACATTTGACTTTTGTTGACTTGTTGACTTTGTTGACCGGTTGACCATTGTTGACATGTTGACCATCATCATTTCATTTCAAAGATACTTCTTGTTCTTTGCAAATGCATTAAATGATGAAATGATAATGGTTATTCATAAACTAACCATCACAATTTCTTAATTATTATTATTATTATCATCATTATTCCAAATATGAAAGTATGGCTGCTAAAATATCCTCATTCTTGCTTACACTTTCTCTCTCATAGTTTTTGCTCATCCTCTTCCTCTCTTTCAAAGCTCTCATCTCTCATGTGTTGAGAACCATGAGCTCTTGAGGTAAAACCACCATAAATCCTCTCTACTCATTCTAGGGTTCTAGGTTTAGCAAGCCAAGCACTTTAGTTACCTCTAGGTTGAGGTAGGAGCTCAAGGTAGAGGCCTTCGGGTGGATCCTTCTTCGACAAAGAGGAGACTACTAGGAGGAGCCGTTCAAACCACTCCAAGGAGAAAGAAGAGAAGGAGTTAAAGACCTAGGTATAACCTTCTAACCGAGTAGTTAAACTTGTAGTTAGTTTGCTAGGTTTTTGTTTAGCAAAGATCCTTTGTTTCTAGTCCATGTTGCCTTGAGAAAAAATCGTTTTTTATCTATTCCGCCTTCCCGTAAGAGCCGGGGTGGGCAACGTGGACTTACCAAACTGTCTCGAACTCGAAGAATTCCAACAATGGTTCGAAGCGAGTGTAAGCAACCAAGTCGGATGGTTCAGCTAACTCATCCGAAAATTCAAAGGACTCAAACTCAGGTGGTGATTCTTCAAAATCGTCCGAAAAAGTGAAACACTCGTAATCGTTATCGGGTTTGAAAACTGTGTCAGATTCAAGGAGGAACGCACTAGTGGTGTCAAAACTGCTGTGATCGAACAGAAATTTTTCGAGCTCACAGTCCTCCTGAGTGATCTTTTGGATCGAGCAAACATCAAGTATATTAGCATTAGGCTCAGAGGGCTGATTCCCCAACTTAAAAATGTTGAGCTCAATTGTCATGTTTCCAAAAGATAGGTTCATCGAACCATTTCGACAATTAATCGCCCCATTAGAACTCGCAAGGAATGGTCGACCAAGTATCACCGGAATTTGACTCCGGGGGTTAGCTACAGGCTGTGTGTCCATAACAATGAAATCAACGGGGAAAATGAAGTCCCCTACTTTAATTAACACATCCTCTAACTCTCCCCTAGGATGGGTGATGGATCGGTCGGCCATTTGGAGAGTACAATGTGTTGGTTTCAACTCTCTAACGCCTAATTGTTCATATACTGAATAGGGAAGCAAATTAACACTGGCACCAAGATCTAAAAGTACGCGATTGATGTTCTTATCTCCAATTGTTATTGAAATTGTAGGACAGCCAGGGTCTTTACGTTTTTGGGGTAAAGATTGGCTAAGAGCATCACTTACTGCACTAGCCACGAAAACTTTCTTAGGTACCTGTGATTTCCTCTTCTTGGTGCATAAGTCCTTTAAGATTTTAGCGTAAGAAGGGACTTGTTGGATTGCATCCAAGAGAGGTATGTTAATGCTAACCTGTTTGAATAACTCTACAATCTTCTCCATTTGT
Organism: Agapanthus africanus; assembly: GCA_030015575.1. NCBI lineage: Eukaryota > Viridiplantae > Streptophyta > Magnoliopsida > Asparagales > Amaryllidaceae > Agapanthus > Agapanthus africanus. The sequence goes on along the minus strand of JASDDO010000024.1, from coordinate 884,728,384 downwards.
GGAGTAGGTTTATTTGATCTCAAGCTGTTTGGAAATGGAATATTTTGAAAATTTGTTGAGTCCAATGTTTGTGGAGTAGATTGCGGAGTTGGAATGGATTCCAGTGTTGGTGTTTTCGTGGAGTGAGATGTGGGTCCATTCGAATTAGAAGAAGTAGAGCCTTGTGAAGAATGAAGAACATGCTCTGAAGAAGATGAAGAAGATGAAGAAGAAGAAGAAGAAGCGGCGGCCGGGGTGTCATCATTATTGCCAATATTGTTGTGCAATACCTTTCCAGATCTCAATGTAGTCACGGCACTCACATTATGATTTTGTTGTTCATGAGCAACATATGTATTTTGTGTGTGACCGGGATTTGGTAGTGGTTGAGATAGAAGTTTCCCCTTCTCTCGCTCGCTTAACGCAGCATTCAGTTGTGCAATTTGGGCTTCAATTGTTTTGATGCTCTGATCATGTGAAGCAGTGTGTTGCACTAAAGACTGAATGGACGATTGGATGCTGACTGAGGAGTGCGTAGATTGTTTTAAAAACGCATCCAGACTTCGTTCTAGCGAGGAAACCTTATCGTTATTCGGCTGAACAAAATTGTTTTGAGGATAAGACTTGTTTGGTATAAAATTGTTCATTTGTTTTTGGTAAGGTTGGGGTTGGAAAGGTTGCTGATATTGAGTTTGTTGAGGGGCTTGTTGTTGTGTAGGAGGCCTCTGAAAATTGTTATTGCCTTGAAATTGTTGTTGATTTTGATTCCAAGCAAAATTTGGGTGGCTCCTCCAACCAGGATCATAAGTTGAAGAGTATGGATCATTTCTTTGTCTTTACTGAAAGGCAGCATTGACTTGATCTTGTCCTTGAACAGGCGGGTTGTAAGGACACTCTTCGGTTAGATGGGACGGATCCGAACAACAAGCACAAATAGTGCGTGGGGGTAAAGCTAGAGCAGGAGAAGGCGATGAGAATTTGCTCTCAATTGCTTCTAGTTTTTTAGTGAGTGCAGCCATTTCGGCCTTCATTGCAATCGACATATCAAGTTGATGTATGCCTGCTCTAGACTGACCTGATGAAGTGGTCTTAGTGCTTTCCCACTGAAGTGTTTGTTCAGCAAGATCATCGAGAAATTGCCAAGCTTCCTCGCTTGATTTTGTAAGAAAGTGACCTTGACAAATGGTTTCCAACAACTGCTTAGTTCTGAGTTCAGTCCTTCGTATAAAGTTTGGCAAAATTGCCAATTCTCGATACCGTGGTGAGGGCACTGAACAAGAAGGTCCTTAAATCTTTCGAAACACTTCCAAAAAGGTTCGGAAGGAAGCTGGGAAAATTGAATAATTTCGTTGCGAATTCTCGCGGTCTTGTGGTGTGGGTAAAACTTTTTTAGAAAAGCCTTAACAAACTCTTCCCAATTTTTTATGGAATGCGATGCTGTGCTATATAACCATTTTTCAGCTAGGTCACATAAAGTGAATGGAATGACACGTAGCCTTATAGCATCATCAGAAAGTTGTGTGGTCTTCATCATTGCGCAAACATTCTGGAATTTGTTAATGAAGATGTAGGCATTTTCGGATTCCAGCCCGTGAAATTTGGGTAACATATTGATGAAGTGGGGTTTAATTTCGAAGTTATCCCCATTAGCGGTGGAAGTGAAAGACAAGTAGGAAGTGCTGTGCGGATGGGATAGAAAAGATCCTGGAGCGCGATTCGTTGGGGCGCTTCGACAGGAAGGTGTGGTGGGTTATTCACACCCAGTTGAGGTGGAATTGGTCCCGTAGGTAAGGGGTTATTAGGATTGAATCCCGACATCTCCTTAAAAAATGATGAATTTGAAGTTGAAGGTAAAGAAGTGGAGGGAATTTCGACTTCGGAGTCGAACGCGTCGTCAGTAGGCACTAACGAGACATGGACTAAACGGGCGCTAGTGTCCCTAGTCCAACTGGACATATACTAACGAGGTGTAGTTTAGTCAAAAGGTAAAACAGAAGGTGGGGGTAAGAAAACGTCAATGAGAGAATGTGGGGTGCAATGGATTTCTAGAGACAAAATGGCAAGTTTTTGTAAAAATTTTGTTTTGTGGTTTTTTTTTATAAGGAGATTTTGCAAAAGATTTTTATAAGGAGCTTAGACACACTTTCAAGCAATCACAATATGCACAATCAAGCCTAGAGCTAGGGTCTCCTAAGTCAACTAGACTACTCCTAACTGTTCCAAAGGGCGAGTTGTGAGATCCTCGAATCGCCTCTTCACCGCCAATTATGGCCAGGTAAGCAAAAGTAAAGAAAGGAGGGATCCGCTCACGAATCACCGTGAGACGGGCCTTTTAAAATTATCTTTCCCACTTGTCTAGCCTAGGCACCACAAAGTCAGGTTTAGATAAACGACCGATGCCTACAACCTTTCCGTTGTCCTAATGAACACGACAGTCCTTATTGGCTGAGTCTAATATTTTTTAATTAACTCGAAGGTTGATGCAAATACTTTTTGTGATTTTTAGGGTGCTAGGAAGGGTAATGAAATCTCCACCCAATCTGGATTGGTGTTATAGCCCTTTAAAAGTCCGTTTTAAAAAATGCAAAGCAGTTTACACAAAAATCCAAAACACTTGCCAAATTTTTTTTCTTCTATTTGCGGCTCAAAGAATCCTGCACAAAATCAATTTATTGGAGAAGGGGGAGAAGTTTTGCGCAAAGAACCCCGCAGGAAAATTTTTCAGAGGACTACAGAGGACAGAAGAGAGGAAAAGAATGCTTACAGAGAAGTTTTCAGTTGCCGACGTCAGCAAAGTGCCGCTGATCTGCGGTCAAAGGCTTGCAATTGCGGCGGTTCCGCGGTTCTTCTGTTGGATTAGGCCTCCAAAATCTTTCTGTTATCTGTTGTGGTTCTCCTCTGTATGTTCAGATCTGTTGTTTGCTGTTTTGTTCACTGGGTTGATCCAGATCTGAATCTGTTCGTCTTCCCGTTCCTGCACAATTCGCACGAAAACCCTTCAAAAAATAACAAGATGTTTTTTTTGTTTTAAATTTTTCAGTTTTTATGATTTGTTTAATTTTTAATTAACCCGAAATTACAAAAAGAAAATAACTACCGTTATCCCCGGCAACGGCGCCATTTGATTGTTCGTGCTTTTGCGTACGTTTTAAAATCAAAGTTAAGAATATACCGCAATCAATAACGGTGTCGCTTAGTAGCTAGCCGGTTGAGTACGGGTCGGTCCACAGGGAGAAAGATTCCTTTTCTTTATGTTCTAATGAGTTAAGTCCAAAAAATTGGTGGTTTTGTTGTAGATCTATGAATGAGAAAAAAGTTGATAAAATGCTTACTAGGGTTAGGATTAGGTTAGTTCGAGATAGAGATCTTCTCGCTTCTATCAATGTCTTAGTTATGAATAAAGGTGTTAAGGTAATCGGCAACAACGGGGATTAGCACGACTGGAAAGAAACTAAGTTTCTTCCTTTTGGTCTTTGTCCGTCCGTTCTTGGCTCTTATCCCTTACCTCCAGTTAATTCAATCACACCCGGTCTAACTAGGGAATCACCGCTATCACGTAGGATAGGATGCCGTAGTGAGCGGTGTGTGGTTGATTTAAGAAGAGTCCTTTTAAATAAAATTATTTGGGCAAAGAAAGGAGGGAGAGAGATTTCCTTCTCTCAAACCTTCCCTATCCTAACCCTAACAACTGAGGAATTACTCACTCATTAGGAAGGTGACAATCAAATTCTTTTTTATAATTTTTAATATTAGAAAACTAAATTGCAGATAATAAAAGAACAGATAAAAATTGCAGGAATTAAATTCAGATAAAAAAATTCAAGATAAAAAAATACCTTTATTGATGACCTCTCAACGATTCATTACAAAATAAGAATTAAATCTAGAAATTGAGAAGAGATTAAGAACTAAAGAGAGGCATCTTAAAAGAGGCATCCAAAAGAGGCACACCTTTATTTGGCTTTGAGCCCTCCTATTTATAGATAGGAAAAACCCTAGGTTTACATTCTGATCCATACATGAAATTACAAAACAACCCCAAAGACCGAGTCAAAGCACCGACACCCCACCGACACATGCATTGCACGGCCGCTGTTCCGCGGCATAATAGCCTGTTTGGCCGCGGATCCGCGGCCATTTGGTGGGCTCATGGGCCTAATTCTTTAGGGTTTCTTCAAGTTGCTTTTATCTTCTGTTTTCTTCACTTGGTCTCTCAGAATCTCTTCAATTCTCTTCCAGATTTCCATAGTGCAGAATGTTGTGGACTTTTACCGTTCGCTTCGTGTTGAAGTCTTGAATCTTGTGCTGCCTTCGTACTTTGTGCAATCGAACTGTTCATTGATGTTCATTTGTTCCTTAAACTGTAGGCGGCATCATAGATTCTTCTATTTGTTGGTCGTAGTCTTACTTTTGTAGCGTCTTTTCACCATTTTCACTGTATTGTTCCGAGAACCTGTAACCTGCAACTATTTAATAGACATGGATCAAAAGCACTTATTTATTTGCAATATGATTAAGAATGGGGAATATAATAATGCAAAATTCTGATATGAACATAGTGCCCGGCAAGTCCTAAGAAGCTTGTGATCTCCGTTACTGTCTTCGGAGTTCACCAATTCTGAACTGCTGGTACCTTGGTGGTGTTTACCCTCTTTATAGACCTTCAACGCTTAAACGTTGAGAAAAAAGTGAGTTTAAACAAGACAAGTTATTTTTAGTATTCTAAAAGTTGACCAAAAGGTCCTGGATTTAAGACTTCCGGTAGTGCAAGCGTATACCGTTAATTACACCCTTATTGTCATAGGACACACCTGAACGGGATATCATACTAGATCATTTAAAATCGCATCATTACAGTGTAGGGGTTCGTGTATAGAGTAAACACCAAACACAGATCAAACAAAAGAATGTATATTTTATTCATTTTGTTCAAATTTGTATATGAGTTGAATGTAAATACATTGACATTTGCAAAAGAATGTAAAAATTACATAGGGTTCTCATTTGAGAATTATATTGAAATACTTGGGGGTATTTTAGTGTCAATTTGGTAAAAATTGATGGTCTCTGCCCTATATGGCGGCCACATCACTTCCTTTGAAGTGCAGGTAGGACACGCTAGGTGGGGTCCACACTACCTCCTTTGAGATAAGAGTATCATTTTATTTGAAATATAAATAGTATTTCATTTGAAGTATGGGTGGTATTTCATTTGAAATTCAAGTGAGATACCCTAGGTGGTGTCCACACAAGTCATGCATGAGTGGGACGTCCTGGATGGGGTCTACACCACTTCATTTGAACTAGAGAACACTTCATTTGAAGTATAGATGGGACCACTGAATGAGGCCCCCACATGTTTAAGGAAATAGAGATGTTTCTATTTAGAGAGGCCCATATAGGAACCTCCCGAGAGACCGGAAGGGGGTTCCGAAGCACCCGAGAGGCTATTTTATGGCCTCCCGAAGGCTGCTTCAAGTCATATTAGAGAAACTATGATATAGAGTTTTCTTAAATTAACTCATTTATTTTGAGTTTCCTGCACATACTGAGAATGTATGATATCATTCTCAGTAGTTTGTGCAACATGAACGCACATATATGTGTTCAAGAGTAAAACATGGCCTTTTAAAGTCATGTTCATGAGATGAATGCAATGCATTCATAGGAACAGATGTGTTTTGCACATCTAATTCATGAATAGGTTTTCCTATTCATGAAGATCCTGAAAATATGATTTTCATGTCTCAGACCATGAATGGAGGGTTCCATTCATGCATGTCTGTTATGGACATACATCATGCACAGACAAGTTTCATGTCTGCAAATGAATAGAGTTTTCCTATTCATATGATAGAAGACACTATTTTTAATGTCTTGTGAATAGGATTTTCCTATTCACAGATATTTTCATGGACATATTTTTATGTCTCAAGATGAATAGAATATTCTATTCACCCGTGTTCACAGAGAAGGACATGAGATTTTGATCTATGTTCTTCAAGAAATAGTATTTCTATTTTTGTTATGTATGCAAGGAATATGGTGGCCTATTCGAAAGTATGCAGAACATGAGGTTGCCCATATTCTTGGTTCAGTTCATCTTGGTAAAGAACACATTGTGTTCTAGGGCTTATTCTTTCCTGTGAAAAACTATAGCCATGGTTTTCAAGATCATTTGTCTAAGAGCTAGAAACTTGAACAAGTTTCCATTCTCGTTTCTCTGATCAGAGAAAAAGACAATGAAGAGGAGATAGAGACAAGGGACAGAGAAAAAGAAGAGTGAAGGAATGGGGTTATCCCATTCCCATATTCTCATCTTCTTTTCTTCTTCTCCTTCCTCTGTTTTTTCTTCTTCTTCTCGGAACTTTTATCAAAGTTCTAAGGTTTTGAGCACAAAGGGTTCGATCCTTTGATGAGTTGCTCACATGAGGTATTTATATCCCCCTGCGAGTGGGGAGTAATGCAAAACTACTCCCTCGATATCAGAGGAAGTGGGGTGGAAATCCCCCACTATCTCATGAAGAATGGATTAAACCTATTCTGGAAGGGATCCTAACACTATCTAGTGTCGAGACACCCCTATTAGAGGCTTTCTGAGATCGGAAGGGCCTTCCCGAGCTCGGGAGGGGGCATCCTAATGGGGGATGATCCAAATCAACTTAGTTTTGAGTTGAGACAACTCAATTCTGAGTTATGTTCATGGGGATCCCGACAAAAGGGTACTCCAAATCAACTCAATTTTTAGTTAGTGCAACTCAATTTTGAACTGCACAAAAAAAGGGAACCTTCCTGGACAGGGGGTTCCACCAGTGATGAACAAGCCTTTGGCTTGTTTTTATCATGTTTTAAAAAAAAATTTGATCACTGGGTGTATTTTTTTTTATAAAAATACTCATATGAATATTTTTTATATTTAGGAGTTAGATTTTTAACTCTAACAAATCCCCCCAAGAATGGATATGCACAAATTTGTGCATATCTTCTTGTTGTCAAAATATTTTGAACAAGATTTTCTAGTTCAAGACCACCGGCCGAGGGTTTTAAATGAAAGAATTCAAAGTGAATTCTAGTATTTCCTTTAGTCAATGTTTTGTGAAGGTCACTCTTGCATACAATAAATTGCATACCAGTTTCTTCGAGTCGACCTTAAATGCCCTCCTCTCTCCTTTTGCTTATAAATTGGAAGGAGAAGGGTTCTACTTTCTTCACATTTCCGTTTAGCAAGAAAGAGAAAATGTATCATAACTCTCGCCTAATTCCTCTTAGAGAGATTAGTCCAAATCTATATATTTATGAATTTGGGTTTTGAACTTAGATCGTATGTTCCGTCAGTTCAAACAATATTTTATTTTATTTAAGGACCATTAATCTGGTTTGAGATTAAGATCAACTTAAATATATGAGCATTTAGGCTCAATTTATTTTGACTAAGGATGCGCTAGTCTTGTATAAGACCAAGATCAATTTAGAAATATTTTTTAAGGATTATTAGTCATCTTTGAGACTAAAATCACTTGGATTTATTGATATTTTGATCTACAGGGGGTCTATCATTTAATTATACTTGTTTAAGTAATTAAATGATGCTTTGTGGTACAAGTGCGCACGTATACAGGTGCGCAAATGCCCGTTTATTTCATTTGAAAAGGTGCGCTCGTGCGTTGCACATAGCTACGCACTGTTTTATTACAAGGATGTTGCGTCTGTATGTATCACATGACGTGCATGCCTTTATAGGCAATTTTGTTAAGTGCGTACATGTGAGTTCCACATGATGCGCACGTCTTTATTGGCAGATTTTGTCAAGTGCACACACGTGATTTCCACATGACGCGCATTCCTTTAGAGGTTGTTTTTGTTTAGTGCGCACACGTGAGTTCCACGTGATGCAGATGTCTTTATAGGCATATTTTGTTAAGTGCGCACACATGATTTTCTACGTGGTGCGCATGCCTTTATTGGCAAATTTTCATTAAGTTCACATTGATTTGGGTATGCACTTGTTTCATCAGAAAGCAAAAGCTTTCATTAAGAAGCAATGGCTTCTGTTTCACTTTCTTTTCTTCTTCTCTTATTTTCCGAGAAGCGAAAACTTTAGTTTTCAACTGTTTTCTTTTCAGTGCGCTGTTTCCCCAATCAGAGCAAAACTTTGTTCAAATTCCAAGACTGGAAATGAAGCGACGCTTCTGCTTCCCCCAATCAGAGCAAAGCTCTGTTTAGAAATTTAAGAGTCAAAAATTGAAGCAATGCTTCAGATCCTGCGCGCCACGTATTTAACACAGGTGCACTGGCGCAGTTGAGCTGTGCGTTGCGCCGCTCGCCACGTGTCTAACACTGGTACGCTAGCGCAGTTGCGCTGCGCTCTGCGCTGCGCGCCACTGGTGCGCTAGCGCAATTACGCTGCGCTCAGGGTCAAGATGCCTAGCTCTGTAATGATGATGGAAAAGCCCATCAGAATAGAAAATTAAAATCAGTTAATTTTATGAATTGAAAATTCTGAGATCTTCAAGATCCATGAGAAAAATCTTAAGAGTTCTTCATCAAAGATTAAGAAATCTACATATGATTCATAGGAGCAAGGATCTGTATTAAAATTCTAAAGGGAATGATTGAAGCAACGCTTCAGGTTTCACGCCAGGCGCGCTGCGCGCCACGTGTCAAGCATGAGTGCGCTAGCGCTAGGCGCACTGCGCGCCACGTGTCAAAACACGAATGCGCTAGCGCTAGCGCAATTGCACTGCGCACCCCAAATTAGAGCAAGTTCTGTTTCCAAGATTGGAAAGCGAAACAACGCTTCATGAAAGGTACTAACATCTGTTGTGCTTACGATAAGAGTCAAAGACTCTGAAATGAAGCCTACGTGCAAAGCACGAGAGCGCCAGGCGCCAGAAGCGCTAGGCGCCAGAAGCGCTTCATCCTTACAAGAATTACTTGCACATGATTATAGAAAATTAAATTATGCAGCGCATAAACATCTTACAGAGGAATAACAAAGAATTAAAAACAGGGGAACACTTAACAGATAATAATATACTAAATTAAAACATTTATTATTATTATTATTATTATTATTATTATTACATTTAAAAAAGATCACCAAATATGGGATCAAAAGGACAGGGGTTCATAAAGCTAAAGAGGAGATTATCCAGTTCCCTCTCCGTCTTCTCCACCATGTCAAAACGGCGATCCTCCCGAGGGGTAGCCATCCAACGATCGACGCCGCACTCCTCAGAGAAAGTGGTGATGACAACCCGACGAGCCCGTATCTGGCTCAGCAGGTGGATGGAGCAATCCCTCAGGGCTTGAGTGATTAAGTGCGCCTCGAAGAAGCACTCAATCTTGTCTTCAGCAGTATCGAGCACTGCCGCAGACATCTCTGCTGGAGGAGGGGGAAGATCGGCGAGTACATATGCAAGGATCATCCGAAGCCAAATAGAGTGTGGGGGAAGGGGAGATCCCACACGAATCAAAAGATCGTGCAGTGCAGTGTCGCACTGCTCATCCGTGAGAGAAGGAGCCACCAAACGCGCAGCAAAACGAGGAACAAGGTCCTGAATGGGCACTTCCCACTGCTGTCTACGAGCATGGGGGCGGTTACAAGCCATAGTTGAGAGAGTTCTTTGGAGATAAAAAAAAGGAAGAAGCCTTGCTTCGAGTTATAAAGACGAAGCATAGAAAATTTTGTGCACAATGGAACTATTTCTAAGATTGGGAAATGAAAGATTCTAGGGAATATAAGTTTGACTTAAAAAGGAAGGTGCAAAGACACCTCTGTTGAAGAAACGCTTCAGATCCAGCGCTCTGCTGAAGCAACGCTTCAGATCCAGTGCTCTGCGCGCCACGTGTCAAGCACGGGTGCGCTAGCGCAATTGCGCTGCGCTCTGCGCCGCGCCACGTGTCGAGCGTAGGTGCGCCAGCGCTGGGATTAAAGATTCCCACCGTTTGATCAAAGGATCTGATAATGGTGATAAATCATTAATTAACCAGAAATAAATTCTGTTAAGGAAAGATTCCTCAAAATCTTTCCAAACAACAAGATTGTACTTTAAGCACCACTGGATCAATGATCTAATGGTAAATAATGAATTACCAAAAACAGAACAAATTCTGCATGGAAAGATTTCTCAATCTTATTAAAACAAGAAGATTATCTTCTGTCAAACAGTAGCCTTAGGATAAAAGATCCAACGGTGGGAAGTATTCCCCAATCAATTAAGAGAAAGATCTCTCAAAACCGATTTAACAAATCATTCGGCCCTATATAAAAGACCCTAGACTTCAAGTCAAAAAAAAAGAGAAAAGAAAATACAGGAGAAGAGAGAGAAAAACCCTCTGCAAAAAAAAAGAGCGAGCTCTTAAGAAAAGAAAAGTTTTCTTCATACTCAAGGTAAAAAAGAACTATATTCTTGAAAAACAGAGATGAAAATATCTCAAAAAATAAGAACCCTCTTCTAAAAAGATCACAGATCTGAAAAAAGACCAAGGTCTTTGATAATAAGATCAAAAGATCTAATTATAAAAAAGAAATATAAGAAGTATTTTTACTTCGCCCACAGATCTTTGATCTATAAAGGCAGAGCCTTTTATCAAAAACAAGAACTGTTGTTCTTGAATCTCGAGGCAAAGCCTCCTTAGAAGAACATAAAAGTTGTTCTGTGATCTTAAAATCGATCAGATGCGCTTTGCGCTATTGAAAAGTGCCTTGCACTCATGAACTGCGCCCTTGCGCTCATTGGACTGGCGCACCGCGCCAGAACTTGCCACGTGTCAATCAGAGACACAATCTGCGCTTTGCGCTTCTGAAACAGAGCGCTGCGCTCATAAACTGGCGCTTAGCGTCAAGCGCGCCACGTGTCGCTCACTGGCATGCCAACAGACTAGCGTAAAGCGCTTATAGATGGAAAGCGCAAGTGTGCTAATGAACCGGCGCTTAGCGCTGAGCGCGACACGTGTCACCCTCATGTGCGCTAACGCAATGCGCTCTTTAATTGGCGCAAAGCATCTGACGCGCCACGTTGCGCACTGTCAGACCACCACTTTGTTCCTGATAAATGCTATGCATTTAATACCAGACAAAATGACAGAGCCCAATGCTTAGCATTATTAAAAAGGGCCGAGCCCAAGTAAAGGCTTAATAGCCGGAAAAAAAATAAAATGTTAAAACATTTTAATTGGACTTAGCCCAATTCTGGCCATAAGTCCTCAACTTATTTTGAAGCGAGCACATCTGCTCTTTCAACCAAATCACTCCGGTTCAAGGGTACATCTCTTCACTCCTTTGATATTTATCGTTGTAATTCCTCAACGTCTTCAAAGAGGTGACGGGTCCCGATGACCACATATTTTATGGACTGTGGGGTCCTTAAACTCATGGACTATGATGTCCTTAACCTCGACCGTGATATCTTAAAACTAATATCGGACTGTGGAGTCCTTAAACCTACGGACTATGATGTCCTTAACCTTGACCATGATGTCTTAAAACTAACGTCGGACTATGGGGTCCTTAAATCCACGGACTATGATGTCCTTAACCTCGACCGTGATGTCTTAAAACTAACATTGGACTGTGGGGTCCTTAAACTCATGGACTATGATGTCCTTAACCTCGACCGTGATGTCTTAAAACTAATATCGGACTGTGGAGTCCTTAAATCCACGGACTATGATGTCCTTAACCTTGACCGTGATGTCTTAAAACTAACGTCGGACTGTGGAGTCCTTAAATCCACGGACTATGATGTCCTTAACCTCGACCGTGATGTCTGAAAACTAACATCGGACTGTGAGGTCCTTAAACTCATGGACTATGATGTCCTTAACCTCGACCGTGATGTCTTAAAACTAACACCGGACTGTGAGGTCCTTAAACTCACTGACTATGATGTCCTTAACCTCGACCGCGATGTCTTAAAACTAACAATGGACCGTAATGTCCTTAAACTAACTATCGACCGCAATGTCATTAAACTAAACAATAGGGCCCAATTGGTCTCTTGTCGGATCTAAACGATCCCGTTAAGTTAATCTTAGTGTAGAATTAGATTAACGTGTCCTTAACAAACGTTTAAGTTGATCTTAGCCTCAAATAAGGCTAACGTATCCTTAAACACAACCCCCCCAAACCCAAATCTAAGAAAGATACGGATTTGGACTAATCCACGTCCTACGGGCGACAACACAAATTAGTCTCCGTATACAATCCATGGGCAACCAAACACAAAATAAACACCCACGACATGAAGTGACCGTATGGAGAAAGAAAAAGTTGTTACCGCGATGCGGTAGCGTAATTAACTGCAGGGGCTTGCGCCTGCAGGGAAGAGCGTCCCCACAATCAAAAACCCCTCAAGCGAGGGGGAATCTGACGAAGTCTGCTACATTGGCCGCATCCGTTTAAACCTTCGATACATGGTGCCATAAATCAACTTGGCATCTTCGGAGAGGTGGACGGATAGCACCAATTAGCATATGCCCGCAGATCCAGGCAAGACGTCCAGTCTTCCCGGCTTCCGGCGGTGAACAGATTCTGGCACGCCCGATGAAACCTTTTCCTCTTTCCACCCCACACTTCGTGTGTCGTGTTCGCGAACGAATTGCGGTTTGTTAATGGTTGCCCTTGGGTTTTGAGGTTCTAAGATTTGGCGTTTTGCTTGGTGCAGAAAACAAAGGATCAATGGCGTTCACCTGCTCAAAGTGTTCCACATGCAACTGCAACCCACGTCCTGCCTCAACTGGGGGCATAGCCTACGGGCCCCAAGCTGCTTCCCTGTTCATGATGCCCGTGGAACAGGTCACTCAAGCCACCACGGGATTGTTTTTCTGAACCATGCTTCCGTCGATGAGCTTCAGCACCCCCGTGCTCGTACCAGAAGCTCCCAAGAAGTTTTTCTTTGATCAGCTTACACTTACTGCGGCCCCTCTCAACAGGTCATCCAACTCCAGCTCCTCGGTCTTCGCCAGACTGGGCCAAAATTCCTGTAGGCCTATAATGAAGCTTGCAATCCCGGAGAAGGTTATTCCGAAGAGAGTAACCAACCCTGCTCCTGAAGTCGTCAAGGCGGCTTCTCCTGCTAAGGGGTCTGTCTTTACAAGGTTGACTGTCCCAACTCCCACTCCCGCTCCTGCTACTCAAAGGACATCAGTCTTTAACAGGCTGACACCAGCAACAGCCCCTCACCTGAACAGGGGGCAAGACGAAGCCATCCCCATCACCGAGCCAACTCCATCAGCTTGACGCGCTCGACGTCGCTACTGGCGCCGGGTAAGGAAGGCCGGGGGCAACTCCCCCTCCGGGCTAACTCCACCAGCTCCAACGTCGGAAATTAATGCTGCTATTCCAACCAGAAACAGCTTCGAGCTGCTGAATAAGGTGCGTAGGAATTCTCCTACCGCCGTACTGAAAAGATCTCCTCCTCCAGTGGAGAATGTTGCGGAAGCAAAGCCAGAACAGTCCCCTCAGCGGCTGTCCTCCAAGATCTATAAAGTCTGGCGGCGGGTTCGGAACTTAGTAGTTGATCAAGATTACCCTCGCCGGCAGAAAAAGGCGAAGGTTCAACAAGAAGAAAGCTATCCTGCCAAGACACGGAAAGCTATCTGGGTGCCCACTGCGACGGCCCCCTCAACTTTGACCGCTCATAAGAAGAGAAGGCCGGAGAAGATCCCCATGCCTGCGACAAATGTCAGAGACACTGAGCCCAAACGCCCTAAGTCTGGGGGCATAACGGTCCATACTATTTACATGGAATCTGGGAAACAGGATAGCCTCGCTTCTATGAGTTACCGACCGCTCACCCGATCCGTAACAAGGGCTCAGGAACAGCAGCAGCAGAAACTTCAGGAGATGCTGACTGCAATGGCCGCACTCACCGGACCAAAAGAAAGCCCAGAGGCATCTTCAGAGCAGCATTATGAACAAGAAACCGATGCTGACTTCCTTCACAGAGTCCTCGAAAAGAAGGACAAAGAAGCCGCAGAGCAAGCTGGTAACATAAAACAAATGGCGCTTCTCTTCCAAGACATGGTAGGAATGATGTTACAGCCGGATCCTCCAGCTGAGGACCCTCCGGTCATTGTTGAAGACGATAGAAGGGAGACATCGAATCCTCTGCCAGCTCTTTCAGCAGCCAAGGAGGAAACCATTTCTAATGCCGCCCTGGATGATTATATTGCTCAACAAATACGAGTTCACCAGGCAAATGAAGCGGCCGGCCAAGTTGTCAAAACTGGGCGACCGTATCCAGGCTGGTATGATCAGATAAAATACCCGCCGTGATACACGATCCCCAAATTCCACGTGTACAAGGGGACGGGCAATCCCCACCAGCATGTCGCCCAGTTCAGAACTCTGTGCGGCAACACCGAGGGCGATGATAAGCTTTTGCTCTGCCAATTCGTCGGTAGCTTATCGGAGACGGCGTTTGAGTGGTACTTCGAACTTCCAAACGATTCCGTCAAAACTTTCGCAAAAATGGAGTTGTTATTCACCCAGCGATTCGTAAGTGCTAGTGAACACACTCCAATAACGGCATTGATCAATGCAAGGGTAAAGTCGGGCGAAACTTGGGTTCAATACGCAATCCGATGGCGAAATCTGTGGTCGAAGTGCGAACAGCGCATCGAGGAAGCACCAGCAGTGAGCATGTTCGTAGGCACCCTAGACCCTCATGCAACTATTTCACAGTTCATGATGTTATTCAAACCGACCACATTCTAGGCTTTAATCGACAAGCTAGCCCAAATGGATCAAATGGGTCATAGACCGTCTCCTCCGAAATCGGAGCCGCGGAACGAAAAGGGTAAAGGGAAGGCGACCTTCGTTGCGAACACTCAACAACAGCCCAGTGCTCCAAGACTAACGGATCAATTGGAAGAGAGACGTCGCTATTACAATGAGAAAATGAAGCACCCTTACTCATTCCCGCAGGATAAAACGAAGAGGCTGTTCGAGCCGGCGGTGCGCAACAGGCTTATCAATTTGCCAAATCCAAGGCGACTACCGCAACCCAGCGAAGTGAATAATCCCAATTATTGCCCTTACCACCAAACGGTAAGCCATCCAATCGAAGATTGCTTCGTCTTTAAAGGATGGATCGAGGATCAGTACCAACAGGGAAAGTTCGCGCTGTCCGAAAAGTGGAAAGTGAGCCCACCGCAACCGCACACTCCTAAGAAGACGGACACACCGGGGGCAACGTGCTATTTTGTTGAAGAAGCTCCATGGGAGGTCGTGCTTTCAGCCAAAACCAAAAGGATGCTGAATGATCTCCAGACATGCCCGGCGATTGGGTGGAAGAACCCGCTGGAACCCCAGATCATCGAAGGGATGCTGAAGCCGCGCCCAACTCCAAAGATTGGTGGTGATAGACAAAGTGCTCACACCCAGCCGTCAAAATCTTCAAAAAAGAAGAAGAAATCCAAGAAGCCCGTGAAGCCTGGCAACAAGCGCACGGGCCTACAGAAACAGATTGACGCGCTGGAAGAGTACAACCAGAAGGCGCGAACCCCAATCACGCTTCAAGAGTTCCTCAGCCACGTCCTTGAGGACGAAGATGATGGAGAAGGCTCGTCTGATGGATCTGAGGATTACGTAGCAAGTTGTCACGTAATCTCTCACTCGTCTACGGACGATGAAGAAGCTCCTTGCATAGAGAGACCGGGGGCAGGTCCCGAGCCGGAACTCCTATGGCCGTCAGACGAAATGATCAACGCCTTCCTGAATGAAATTCATTTGAAAAGTAAAGCCGATCGGGAGTGTGAGATGGCCATATTTGAAAGAGCCAAACGTCGGCAACTGGACGAAAGGGCTGAAATACCCCCGCTAGATCAAAGAACATCCGTCGCGGATAAAAACAAGTTCAAGACGAGGAAAAGGTTTGCTAAAGCCATATCAATGGGAATGAAGCTACCACCCTCTGAAGGAAACACTCCCGGTGAAGCAGAGATGCATCCTAGCTACTGCCTATATCACCAAAGGATGGCACACCCTGCCGAAGAGTGCAATACTTTTAAAAGATGGTGGCAGGGATATGTTGCTCACCGGCAACATTTTAAGCGGATGAAACGCAAAACTCGCAGGGAGCAGAGAAGTACGACCGAGGAGCATAAAAGAACTACCGGTAACTGTCGCACGGTCAGCGTGGGAGGATCGCAGGTTCTCACCTTCGGGAGCGACTCTGATGAGGAAATGGCTCTGGGCCCTCTCTTTAAAGAATCCACCTTGGGGAAAGAGGAAGAACTGAAGGCCTGTGAAAACATTCAGCTGCGCAATCGCACGCTTCCAGAAAAGAATCTCGGACCCACGAGTAGAAAAGATAAGGGAAAAGAAAAGGTCTCTGAGGATATCACCTTGGATGACCAGGTCGTGAAAGAGCTGACTGCCAAGGACCCGCCAAAGAAGAACAAGGTGGACTACAACGTTCTGGCACACTTGAGGAAGCTACCCTCGCAGCTCAGCATTCTCAACGCCCTTTTACTATCCAAAGAAGTGAGAGATTCATTGATCAAGGCACTACAAGAGCCAGAGCAATTCCAAGCCTTCCTTACCGAAGAAAAGATGAAGGACGAGCTGGAGGAAGTGCACACAGCCGATATCACCTTCGGCGATAAAGACCTCCTCCTTGGGACGTGCGACCACAACCGTCCCCTCTATGTCTCAGGATACTGCCACGATATAAAGATAGGCAAAATCGTGGTCGACAATGGGTCTTCCGTCAATCTCCTCAACGTGCGAGTGTTGAAGGAAATCTGCATGAGCGTCCAGCATCTCGCTCGTGTTAAAATCACCATTTCCGGTTTTGACTCCCAGTCATCGTGGACTCTAGGGTCTGTGATATTGACATTATGATTCGGGATGCTTGTCACGGATATTAAATTTCATGTCATTGACGCCAAGACATGCTATAACGCTTTGCTTGGCCGGCCTTGGTTACACGAGTACAACATCATCCCTTCCACACAACATCAGTGTATGAAATACTTTAAGGATGGTCTCGAGTATACCGTGATAGGAGAGCTAAACCCATTCTCCGTGAACGAAGTCCGGAAATACGAAGATGCAAAATACTTCTTGCCAGATTTCGAGGACTCGGAGAGATGTCGCAAACCAGAGAACAAATCTATCACCACCATTCCTGTCTTCGGGAGTGATACTGAGGAAGAGGAAGAGATAGTTTATTCAGGTTCACCCCAGTACAACAAGCCGGGACCGTCCGCTCCTATGTTGATCTTTGGCGGCGACTCGGAAGATGAGGTCCATGCTATATTCTCCGCTCGGCCACAAATACAAGCATTCGCTGGTGATAATCAGAGTTTGCAAATTACCATGATTCCACGGGAGCACTATAAAGATCTCGATGCACCTTAAGCTTATAGCGTGCAAGAGCTACAAACATTTTACGTCCCTCCCAGGCGAAAAGGTGAACATGCAATCCTATTCTACCGATCCACGAAAACAAAAGTGGAGAAAGAAGTTTGGCATGGCGTGGATTCTACACTTGACAGGCTCCAGCCCATCCGTCCGCCTAGGTATTACACAGAAGGCTTGAAAAGGCTGTTGAAGCAGCAAGGGATACCCTTCAAACAGACCGCTCGAAAAGCTAAGTTCTATGACAGGATCTGGAACGTTCCCGGAACTCAGCGCAAGTTGCCCAACAGGAGAATGGAAGCGATCGGGCTTGGATATGTTCGGTCCAAGAAACGGGAGCTACTCCACGACTGCTATGTCGTACATGACTTTGATGAAGAAGGAGATGCTTAATGGGAGAATGCTAACCCTGAACCAGAAAGAGCCCCCAACGTGAAAATGCCCAATCCGTCGTTCGAAAAACAAATGGACAAGCGTATAAGGGAAGCTGGTTAAAAGTTCGAGACGACCATAATCGCGAAATGGCCATCTACGAGAAAGTCAGGACGCAACGCCTTCTTCAACAGGCTGCGAAAGATGAAAATACCCCTCCCTGTCAACCTGTTGTACAAAAGGCCCGACGCAGAGGCAGAAACAAGTCAAAGAGCAGAAAAGGCATTCGACAGCGACGAAGCGGGACCAAGAAGTCACGCGATCGGGAATCGAGCGATCCGGATTCGTCCCTTGTGAAGAAGATGAGTCGAGCATACTCTTTTCCTCAGAGCAAAACACGGAAGATACTTGATCTCGCCATAAGACATCAAATGCACTTCCAGAGTCTAAACATCCAGAGCAAGCAAATGAGGTCTCTCACCCAGATTATGCTTTTATCATCGAGCAGTAGGACATCCTCTCGAAGACTGCTTTACCTTCAAGAACTGGGTCGAAGATCAATATCGACAGAGCAGATTCGCTCTATCCAACAGCTGGAGGGTAACCCCGCCGCATAAGCATGAACCTAAATCCACGAGGGTAAAACCAGATCAACATCGGTCTTGGAAGCGAGCTCGTACCTGCCATGTGATAACGCTATCAGAAGAAGACCCCGACGGTATGGATGATCTCCCATGGTGCTTCGAAAACAATGATGACGAGGTGATCTCAGAGTTTCCACCGGCGCCGAAAGAGCTGGAAGATGGAATACATACTACTGCAGATGATCTTAAGAAAATTGATTTGGGGACGATGAGTGATCCGCGGTCGACATTCGTCAGTGAGTTGCTGTCTAAAGAAAGAGTAGCTACACTAAAGAACGTGCTTATGCAGCATAAGGATTGCTTCGCGTGGAACTATTCCGAGATGCCAGGACTAGACCCAGAGATCGCTGTGCACAAATTGGCGATATCTCCAGACGTCAAGCCGATCAAACAAGCGCCGAGAAGAATGCGGCTCGAGATCGAGATGAGTATCAACGCCGAAGTCAAGAAGCTAATCGACTCTGACTTCATCCAAGAGGTTCAGTATCCTGACTGGATCGCCAACATCGTCCTGGTGATGAAGAATAATGGGACAGTGCACATCTGCGTAGACTTTTGGGATCTCAATAAAGCTTGCCCGAAGGACGACTTCCCAGTACCGGTCACCGAGCTGATGATAGACTATACGTCCACTCACGAAGTTTTCTCCTTCATGGACGGATCGTCGGGATATAACCAGATAAAGATGCATCCCGAGGACCAGAGGCACACCGCTTTCCGGACCCCTTTGGGTATATTCTGCTACAAAGTGATGCCCTTCGGTCTAAAGAACGCCGGTGCCACCTATCAGAGGGCCATGACAAAGATCTTCGATGACCTCATACATGAAATCGTCGAATGCTATATCGACGACCTCATGGTTAAAAGCAAATCATACGAGGAACATCTCGAGCATCTGAAGATCGTATTTCAACGCCTTCGGCAATACAACTTGAAGATGAAACCCTCAAATGCGCATTCGGAGTTTCCTCGGGAAAATTCCTAGGATTCATTGTCCGACACCGAGGCATCGAGATAGATCCGTCAAAGATCCAGCCAATTATGGAGATGCCCCCGCCAAGGGCTCTCAAGCAATTGCGGTCTCTCTAAGGAAAGCTCGCGTATATTTGGCGATTTATATCCAATCTCTCCGGCAAGTGCCGCCCCTACAGTCACTTGATGAATAAGGGGACCCCGTTTGTCTGGGATCACAAATGCCAAAGCGCGCTGGACGAAATCAAGCAATACCTGCAAAATCCGCCAGTACTAGCCGCTCCGGTCAAGGGAAAGCCCCTTATTCTTTATACAACAGCCCTCGAAGGTTCCTTAGGCGCATTATGGGCAGAAGGGAACGACCAAGGGAGAGAGAGAGCCCTCTACTATTTGAGTCGAGTTCTCCTACGGGCAGAAAGCAATTATTCTCCCATCGAAAAACACTGCCTGGCGTTGATCTTCGCGATAACGAAGTTCATACACTATGCGCTGGCGCATGAAGTCCGTCTCATATCGAAGGTGGATCCTCTTAAGTATTTGATGTCTAAGGCCATATTAATGGGACGGCTCGCTAAATGGGCCTTGCTCTTGATGGAGTTCTCAATAGCTTATCAGCCTCTTAAAGCAGTGAAAGGCCAAGCCATCGCCGACTTCCTCGCTGAGCATCCAATACCTGCCGATTCTCCTTTGAATTGCGAACTGCTAGACGAGCATGCATTTGACACGATCGACGGTAGTGGCAACCGATGGGAACTTTACTTTGATGGAGCATCTTCCATGAAGAAGCGCAAACAGAACACGCCAATAATCAAATAAGGGGTAGGCCTCATCTTCGTGACTCTACAAGGAGGGATAATGCGCTTTGCTTTCTCCTTAACAGAGCCGAGGACAAACAATGAAACCGAGTATGAAGCTTTGGTAGCAGGCCTCGAGATCGCCATCGAAATGGGAATTGAAAATCTCCTCATATACGGAGACTCCCAACTGGTAGTTAGTCAAGTAAATGGCGACTACCAAACGTGCAAACCAGAACTAGTAAAGTACGGCGAGAGGGTACAGCAACTGCTGACCCAAATACCTTCCTACACCTTGGAAAGCATACCGCATGCGGAAAATAGCAAAGCGGATGCATTAGCCAAGCTTGCTAAAGAATTGGCCGATGAGAACCTCGATGACGTAAGAATCGTGGTACAAAACCGTCGGGTCCTCGCACCGGCAGAAATATCTCCGGAATCATCCGAGGAAAAGGAAGCGATCGAGCAGATGGCCCTGCAAATAAAAGACCAAGAAATGGTTGAGGACTGGAGAGAAGTCTTTATAGACTACTTCAAATCCCGTCGAACGCCTGAAGATACGTCCTCAAAACATTAGCTCATGAAGCGAGCCTTCTCTTTTGCCTTCGTCAATGACACTCTGTACAAGAGGTCATTTGATTCTCTGTGGTTAAGATGCCTGGGACCTGAAGAAGCAAAAAGAGTCATCCAAGAAGTTCACGACGGACTCTGCGGTTCTCACCAAGCAGGCCCGAAGATGAAGTTGAAGATTAAATGGATGGGCTACTACTGGCCCACGATGATTCAAGACTACCTCGAATATGCGAAACAATGCCACTCATGCCAGATCCATGGGGACTTCA
Organism: Agapanthus africanus; assembly: GCA_030015575.1. Taxonomy (NCBI): domain Eukaryota; kingdom Viridiplantae; phylum Streptophyta; class Magnoliopsida; order Asparagales; family Amaryllidaceae; genus Agapanthus; species Agapanthus africanus. The sequence goes on along the minus strand of JASDDO010000024.1, from coordinate 884,707,410 downwards.
TCCACCAGCATCCAAATCCGCTACACCCGACAGTGGCTAGCTGGCCGTTCGAAATGCGGGGAACTGACATAATCGGCCCCATCGAACCAGCATCGTCCAGAGGACATCGATTCATTTTGGCAACAACTGATTACTTCTCCAAATGGGCAGAAGCAGTACCGTTGAGGGTAGTGAAGACGGAGAATATCCTCCATTTCTTCAAGACACACGTCATTTATCGGTTTGGAACTCCGAGACGGATCATATCCGATAACGGGCCAGTCTACAGAAGCCACAAAATCAGCCGCTTCGCACAACAACATAACATAGACTGGAGATATTCATCAGTCTATAATCCCCAAGCTAACGGTCTAGCTGAAGCTTTCAACAAGACCTTGACAAAGATCGTGAAAAAGACGGTGTCCCGAAATAAGAAGGACTGGCACGAGAGACTGCAAGAAACTCTCTGGGCGTATCGAACTACGTTCAAGACGGCCATGAACACAACGCCGTACGCATTGGTATTCGGTACAGAAGCAGTACTTCCTCTCGAGATAGAGTTACCCTCTCTACGAGTGGCAGTTCACTACGAGCTCACGGACGAAGAGAACGCTCACCTTCGGCTTGAGGAGCTCGATGCCCTTGATGAAACCAGGCTCCTGGCGCAGCAAAATCTGGAAGCTTATAAAGCAAAGATGACGCACTCATATGAAAGATTGACCAGGCCAAGGACATTCCGCTAAGACGAACTCGTACTAGTGGTCAAAAGACCTATGATCCCCAATCGCGCCAAGCGGGGAAAATTCGAGCCGAATTATGAAGGCCCGTACATCATAGACAAGGTCTACCAGGGTGGAGCCTATCTACTCATGGACATGCATGGCGAAAGGCCCTTCGGGCCAATAAACGGTCGCTTCCTGAAGAAGTACTACGCTTGACAAGTTACGGCCTAGGTCAATGATAGATGACGACGACTATGTCCGCTCGCTATCATCTTAATCCCAAACTCTATAAGTAGTAGCCGGCTTTCTTTTCTCGGACCGAAATGTCCTTAAACTAACAGCGGACCGAAACGTCCCTAAACTAACGACGGACCGAAACGTCCTTAAAACTAACAATGGACCACTATGTCCTAAAACTGGCCGTTGACCGAGACGTCGATAAACTACCATGGATTACAGCATCCCAAAGCTGATAAAAAAAGGGAAGAAAGAAAACGGTATGTCCATAAGCAAAATAGGCACGGATGAAAACCCGAAAGGGCTCTGTGAATAAAAACAGCAGGGCTACCGGCGAGTCTTGTGAAAACCCGAAAAGGCGCAACCTCGTTAGAATAAAAAAAAGGAATAAACAAAAAAAAAAGAAAACGGTATGTCCATAAGCAAAATGGGCACGGATGAAAACCCGAGAGGGCTCCGTGAGTAAAAACAGCAGGGCTACCGGCGAGTGTTTGTGAAAACCCGAAAGGGCGCAATCTCGTTAAAAGACACTTTCAAGGTCCTCTCGACCTTGTAAGCAGAAATCACCCGCGTGAGATCCTTACGACTCACAAGGGAGCAACACACTTAGGGATCCCCACGATTCCTAAGGAGAAATTACACTTGCGAGATCCTCATGACTCGTAAGGAGAATCCTCTTATGGGACCCTCACGGCTCATAAGATTCAAAAGTCTTAAGTTACAGAGACCTGAACCCGTTCTTAAGCAGCCCCCAAAACATCCACTACTGCCCTACAAGCGGCTCAATGCTGACCCTTGTATACAATCCACGGGCGCGAATAAACATTTCCCTAACAAAGTCCCATCCGTGACTAGGGATATGTTCGCACGATGAACAACCCTTGTGAGTCCCCCCGACTTATAAAGAGAAAACTCTCTTGTAAGATCCTAACGACTTACAAGGAGCCATACACTTAGGAGTCCTCACGATTCCTAAGGAGAAAACACACCTACGATATCCTCACGACTTGTAGGGAGAAATACCTTTGTGAGACCCTTACGGCTCATGAAGTCAAAAGCCTTAGTCGACAGGATCCTAACCCTGTTCGCTAAGCCACCTTTGGTCGATATCGACAGAGGCAAATGATGATTCGCTCCTGGCAATATCCCAATTGTAGCGGTGCTAATGCCAAAATCGGTGTCTAATCCCAAGCTTGCGGCAAAAAGCTAGCGAGCCACACATGCATACAAAATAGCCGAAATGATGGGGCAACTTGCAAATAAAAATCAGCAAGTAAAAAAAGTATGTATGCAAAATAGCTGAAATGATTGGGCAACTCGCAATAAAAAGCAGCGAGTAAAAATAAAATAAATAGCCGAAATGATTGGGAACCGCGAAAAATAGCCGAAATGATTGGGCAATCGCGACCTTCGCGATATAAAAGCTGAAATGATAGAGCGTCGCGGAAAGAATTGAAAAATAAAATTGAAATTTATGCCCTACAGGTGATATCACATCAATCCCTGTATACAATCCAGGGGCGCAAACAAAGAGGGAATCACACTCCTCCTCCCCAGATTTCATCAGAAGAAGAAGCCAAATCTCGACGGTTCATAGATAGCCTGGAGATCACCTCAACATTCGTCTCATTAAAACAGACACAACATCAAGCAAAGCGGAACAGCGGCAACTCCCAGTTCCATGACTCGGCAGTGTATAGATGACCGAGAGTCAAATCCCGACTCCGTGAAATGCGGATAAAGTCAACCCTTCCTGGCTACGTGGAACGCGGATAATGTCAATTCTGACCCCGTGGAAAATGTCCAGAGCGGATCCTGGTCCTCGCAGAGCGCGGCAATGAACCTGTGTGAAGCATCCAGAGCGGAGCCTAGTCCTCGCCGAACACGGCAGTGAACCCGTGGGAAGCATCTAGAGAAAAATTCCTGGCTACGTGGAACGCGGGTTATGTCACTTCTGACCCCGTGGAAAACGTCCAGAGCGGATCCTGGTCCTCGCAGAGCACGGCAGTGAACCCGTGTGAAGCATCCAGAGCGGAGCCTAGTCCTCGCCGAACATGGCAACAAACCCGTGGGAAGCATCTAGAGCAAAATTCCTGGCTACGTGGAACGCGGATTATGTCACTTCTGACCCCGTGGAAATGTCCAGAGCGGATCATGGTCCTCGCAGAGCACGGCAGTGAACTCGTGTGAAGCATCCAGAGCGCAGCCTAGTCCTCGCCGAACACGGCAGTGAACCCGTGGGAAGCATCTAGAGCAAAATTCCTGGCTACGTGGAACGCGGATTATGTCACTTCTGACCCCGTGGAAAGCGTCCAGAGTGGATCCTGGTCCTCGCAGAGCACGGCAGTGAACCCATGTGAAGCATCCAGAGCGGAGCCTAGTCCTCGCCGAACATGGCAGTGAACCCGTGGGAAGCATTTAGAGCAAAATTCCTGGCTACGTGGAACGCGGATTATGTCACTTCTGACCCCATGGAAAAAGTCCAGAGCGGATCCTGGTCCTCGCAGAGCACGACAGTGAACCCATGTGAAGCATCCAGAGCGGAGCCTAGTCCTCGCCGAACACGGCAGTGAACCCATGGGAAGCATCTAGAGCAAAATTCCTGGCTACGTGGAACGCGGAATATGTCACTTCTGACCCCGTGAAAAACGTCCAGAGCGGAGCCTGGTCCTCGCCGATCACGGCAGCGAACCCGTGGGAAGAATCCAGAGCAAACATCAGACTGTGGAGTCCTTAAATCCACGGACTATGATGTCCTTAATCTCGACCGTGACGTCTTAAAACTAACATTGGACTGTGGAGTCCTTAAATCCACGGACTATGATGTCCTTAACGTCGACCGTGATGTCTTAAAACTAACATCGGACTGTGGAGTCCTTAAATCCACGGACTCTGATGTCCTTAACCTCGACCGTGATGTCTTAAAACTAACAATGGACCATAATATGCTTAAACTAATTCTACATTGGTTCAAGGGTACATCTCTTCACTCCTTTGATATTTGTCGTTGTAATTCCTCAACATCTTCAAAGAGGTGACGAGTCCCGACAACCACACATTTCATGGACTATTAGGTCCTTAAACTCATGGACTATGATGTCCTTAACCTCGACCGTGATGTCTTAAAACTAACATTGGACTGTGAGGTCCTTAAACTCATGGACTATGATGTCCTTAACCTCGACCGTGATGTCTTAAAACTAACATTGGACCATGAGGTCCTTAAACTCATGGACTATGATGTCCTTAACTTCGACCGTGATGTCTTAAAACTAATATCAGACTGTGGAGTCCTTAAATCCACGGACTATGATGTCCTTAACCTTGATCGTGATGTCTTAAAACTAACGTTGGACTGTGGAGTCCTTAAATCCATGGACTATGATGTCCTTAACCTCGACCGTGATGTCTTAAAACTAACATTGGACTGTGAGGTCCTTAAACTCAAGGACTATGATGTCCTTAACCTCGACCGTGATGTCTTAAAACTAACATTGGACTATGAGGTCCTTAAACTCATGGACTATGATGTCCTTAACCTCGACCGTGATGTCTTAAAACTAACGACGGACTGTGGAGTCCTTAAATCCACGGGCTATGATGTCCTTAACCTCGACCACGATGTCTTTAAACTACGGTATCCTAGAAAACGTACAGAGCGGAACCTGGTCCTCACCAAACACGGCAGTGAACCCGTGGGAAGCATCCAGAGCAACCCTTAACTCCGTAAAATGCGGATAAGAACAACTTCACCCATCACTTGCGGGTCCTCACGACTCGTAAGGAAGTAAATTCTTTTGTGAGATCCTTACGACTTTCAAGAGAAAATACACTTAGGAATCCTCACGATTCTTAAGGAGAAATTACACCTACGGGATCCTTTCGACCGGTAGGGAGAAAATTCTTTATGAGACCCTCACGGCTCATAAAGTTGAAAAGTCTTAAGTGACAGATTCTAACCCTGTTTTCTAAGCCACCACCGCCCTACAAAGAGTACAAGACTAACAGCTATATGCTACCTACAGATCACACTCGCTAAAATCATATGGCAACAACACGGTAAAGAAAAGAAAGCAACAAGGAGAACATCTGATTTCCATTTAATTAAGCGTTCGAGGCATACCCAATTCATGCATGTTCAAAAGACTTAGAACATGAAATAACACATGCTAAAATGGGAAATTTGCCATTCATATTGCAAAAAGATTCTTACAATTATGAAAACAATAAACAAAGACATTATTAAAATAATTACAATAGCAAAACCTCAGATCCAGGGCATGAATTGAGGAACTCAAAAGTGACTTTGTCCAGAATTTTCCAAGCCTGGCGAACCATCCTAGTATGCTTTCTTTCGCGATCGCAAGCGTCGGGATCCCCACGGATGTCTTGCACCCTCCGATAGGCAGCAAGTATGGAAGACTGTTGAAAAGCCTGGTGCAGGAGATCGACAAGATTGTCTCGCCGTCTCTTTGAGATTAGGCTCATCAGATACACCGAGTGCACCTTATCCTCAGCGGCATCCAATGTTCTAAGCGGCACGCCAGTACAGAATAGAGAGAGCGCTTCCCAGATCGCTCCCACAATAAGCTTCAGGAGAAGGGAATGCCGAGGAAGCAGTTGACCATTGTATGCGTCAAAGCGACTCATAATTTCGGCACACTCGGCGTTTATGAATTCTCGATTCTGAGAACGGCCGAGTGAGCGGATGTCTCCATAAGAGATAATCTCGTCGAGATCATATATGTGAGCATCCATTACTCCTGTAAATGGAAATCAGCAAAAGATTAGCAGACAGACTGAATAAGCAATTTCTTATTCAAAATAGGCACATGGAGTTAAACTCCTCGAGAGCAATACTCTGCAGACAGGAGTGACACCTGTTAAAATCAGTTATGAAGGGAATTTAAAGAAATCCCCCAAGAACATTGAGAGCTTTGCTCTGAAAAGATGATATAATTCATCAAAAATAAATTTCCATCTTTAATCTTCAAGATCCATGAAAAACTCTTAAGAGTTCTTCTATATGATTTGAAATGAGCAAAGCTCCATTAATGAATTAAGAAATTATAAATAAAATCCTTTTAAAGAGCTCTATTAATGGAACCCTAAAAGGGTTTTCTTTAGATCAAAGATCTATAAAGAGCAAAGCTCTGTTAATGGGTAAAACCCTGATTTATTAGAAATTTTAAACTATACCTAAGTTCTGAAAGAGTTTTACTCTTGAGAAGTTCTTAAAACTGAAGAGCAATGCTCTGAATAGGAGAAAATTCTCAAGAAAGAAGATGAAAATCATCTAAGGGGACCAAAGGTCCTATTTATAGGCATTGAGAGCCGTTTCAACCCCACAAAAGTTGATCCAGCGACTGAGATGCTACCGCCGCCGCACTCATGTTTGGGCCACGTAAGCGCAACGGTGGGGGGGCATTTGTTCCCCAATCAGAGCAAAACTCTGTTCAAATTCCAAGACTGGAAATGAAGCGACACTTCTGCTTCCCCTAATCAGAGCAAAGCTCTGTTTAGAAATTTAAGAGTCAAAAATTAAAGCAATGCTTCAGATCCTGCCCTCTGCGCTGCTCGCCACGTATCTAACACTGGTGCGCTGGCGCAGTTGCGCTGCGCGCCATGGGTGCGCTAGCGCAATTGCGCTGCGCTCAGGGTCAAGATGCCTAGCTCTGTAATTATGATGGAAAAACCCATCAGAATAGAAAATTAAAATCAGTTAATTTTATGAATTGAAAATTCTGAGATCTTCAAGATCCATGAGAAAAATCTTAAGATTTCTTCATCAAAGATTAAGAAATCTACATATGATTCAGAGGAGCAAGGCTCTGTATTAAAATTCTAAAGGGAAGGATTGAAGCAACGCTTCAGGTTCCGCGCCAGGCGCGCTGCGCGCCACGTGTCAAGCACGAGTGCGCTAGCGCTAGGCGCACTGCGCGCCACGTGTCAAAACACGAATGCGCTAGCGCTAGCGCAATTGCGCTGCGCACCCCAAATTAGAGCAAAGCTCTGTTTCCAAGATTGGAAAGCGAAGCAACGCTTCATGAAAGGTACTAACATCAGATGCACTTACGATAATAGTCAAAGACTCTGAAACGGCGCCCACGTGTAAAGCACGAGAGCGCTAGGCGCCAGAAGCGCTAAGCGCCAGAAGCGCTTCATCCTTACAAGAATTACTTGCACATGATTATAGCAAATTAAATTATACAGCGCATAAACATCTTACAGAGGAATAACAAAGAATTAAAAACAAGGAAACACTTAACAGATAATAAAATACTAAATTAAAACATCTTTTTTTTTATTATTATTACATTTAAAAAAGATCACCAAATATGGGATCAAAAGGACAGGGGTTCACTAAACTAAAGAGGAGATTATCCAGTTCCCTCTCCGTCTTCTCCACCATGTCAAAACGGCGATCCTCCCGAGGGGTAACCATCCAACGATCGACGCTGCACTCCTCAGAGAAAGTGGTGATGACAACCCGACGAGACCGTATCTGGCTCAGCAGGTGGATGGAGCAATCCCTCGGGGCTTGAGTGATTAAGTGCGCCTCGAAGAAGCACTCAATCTTGTCTTCAGCAGTATCGAGCACTGCCGCGGACATCTCTGCTGGAGGAGGGGGAAGATCGGCGAGCACAGACTCAAGCATCATCCAAAGACAAATAGAGTGTGGGGGAAGGGGAGACCCCACACGAATCAAAAGATCGTGCAGTACAGCGTCGCATTGCTCATCCGTGAGAGAAGGAGCCACCAAACGCGCAGCAAAACGAGGAACAAAGTCCTGAATGGGCACTTCCCACAGCTGTCTACGAGCATGGGGGCGGTTACAAGCCATAGTTGAGAGGGTTCTTTGGAGATAAAAAAAAGGAAGAAGCCTTGCTTCGAGTTATAAAGACGAAGCACAGAAAATTTTGTGCACAATGGAACTATTTCAAAGATTAGGAAATGAAACATTCTAGGGAATATAAGTTTGACTTAAAAAGGAAGGTGAAAAGACACCTCTGTTGAAGCAACGCTTCAGATCCAGCGCTCTGCTGAAGCAACGCTTCAGATCCAGCGTTCTGCGCGCTGTAGGCCACGTGTCAAGCACGGGTGCGCTAGCACAATTGCGCTGCGCTCTGCGCCGCGCCACGTGTTGAGCGTAGGTGCGCCAGCGCTGGGATTAAAGATTCCCACCGTTGGATCAAAGGATCTGATAATGGTAATAAATCATTAATTAACCAGAAATAAATTCTGTTAAGGAAAGATTCCTCAAAATCTTTCCAAACAACAAGATTGTGCTTTAAGCACCGCTGGATCAATGATCCAATGGTAAATAATGAATTACCAAAAACAAAACAAAATCTGCATCGAAAGATTTCTCAATCTTATTAAAACAAGAAAATTATTTTCTGTCAAACAGAAGCCTTAGGATCAAAGATCCAACGGTGGGAAGTATTCCCCAATCAATCAAGAGAAAGATCTCTCAAAACTGATTTAACAAATCATTCGGCCCTATATAAAGGACCCTAGACTTCAAGTCAAAAAAAAAAGAGAAAAGAAAATACAGGAGAAGAGAGAGAAAAACCCTCTGCAAAAAGAAAGAGCGAGCTCTTAAGAAAAGAAGAGTTTTCTTCATACTCAAGGTAAAAAAGAACTATATTCTTGAAAAACAAAGATGAAAACATCTCAAGAAAGAAGAACCCTCTTCTGAAAAGATCACAGATCTGAAAAAAGACCAAGGTCTTTGATAATAAGATCAAAAGATCTAATTATAAAAAAAAATATAAGAAGTATTTTTACTTCGCCCACAGATCTTTGATCTATAAAGGCAGAGCCTTTTATCAAAAACAAGAACTGTTGTTCTTGAATCTCGAGGCAAAGCCTCCTTAGAAGAGCATAAAAGTTGTTCTGTGATCTTAAAATCGATCAGATGCGCTTTGCGCTATTGAAAAGTGCCTTGCACTCATGAACTGCGCCCTTGCGCTCATTCGACCAGCGCACACCGCCGGAACGTGCCACGCGTCAATCAGAGACACGATCTGCGCTTTGCACTCCTGAAACAGAGCGCTGCGCTCATAAACTGGCGCTTAGCGCCAAGCGCACCACGTGTCGCTCGCTGGCGCGCCAACAGACTAGCGCAAAACGCTCATAGATGGAAAGCGCAAGTGCGCTAATGAACCAGCGCTTAGCGCTGGGCGCAACATGTGTCACCCTCATGTGCGCTAGCGCAATGCGCTCTTTGATTGGCGCAAAGAGCCTGACGCGCCACGTGGCGCACTGTCAGACCACCACTTTGTTCCTGATAAATGCTATGCATTTAATACCAGACAAAATGACAGAGCCCAATGTTTAGCATTATTAAAAAGAGCCGAGCCCAAGTAAAGGCTTAATAGCCGGAACAAAAATAAAATGTTAAAATATTTTAATTGGACTTAGCCCAATTCTGGCCATAAGTCCTCAACTTATTTTGAAGCGAGCACATCTGCTCTTTCAACCAAATCACCCCGGTTTAAGGGTACATCTCTTCAATCCTTTGATATTTGTCGTTATAATTTCTCATCGTCTTCAAAGAGGTGACGAGTCCCGACGACCACACATTTTATGGACCGTGGGGTCCTTAAACTCATGGACTATGATGTCCTTACCCTCGACCGTAATGTCTTAAAACTAATATCGGACTGTGGAGTCCTTAAATCAACGGACTATGATGTTCTTAACCTTGACCGTGATGTCTTAAAACTAACGTCGGACTGTGGGGTCCTTAAATCCATGGACTATGATGTCCTTAACCTCGACCGTGATGTCTTAAAACTAATATTGGACTGTGGGGTCCTTAAACTCATGGACTATGATGTCCTTAACCTTGACCGTGATATCTTAAAACTAATATCGGACTGTGGAGTCCTTACATCCACGGACTATGATGTCCTTAACCTTGACCGTGATGTCTTAAAACTAACGTCGGACTGTGGAGTCCTTAAATCCACGGACTATGATGTCCTTAATTTCGACCGTGATGTCTTAAAACTAACATCGGACTGTGAGGTCCTTAAACTCATGGACTATGATGTCCTTAACCTCGACCGTGATTTCTTAAAACTAACACCGAACTGTGAGGTCCTTAAACTCACGGACTATTATGTCCTTAACCTCGACCACGATGTCTTAAAACTAACAATAGACCGTAATGTCCTTAAACTAGCTATCGACCGCAATGTCATTAAACTAAACAATAGGGCCCAATTGCTCTCTTGTCGGATCTAAACGATCCCGTTAAGTTGATCTTAGTTTAGAATTAGACTAACGTGTCCTTAACAAATGTTTAAGTTGATCTTAGCCTCAAATAAGGCTAACGTATCCTTAAACACAACCCCCCCAAACCCAAATCTAAGAAAGATACGGATTTGGACTAATCCACGTCCTACGGGCGACAACACAAATTAGTCTCCGTATACAATCCACGGGCAACCAAACACAAAACAAACACCCATGACACGAAGTGACCGTATGGGGAAGGAGAAAGTTGTTACCGCGATGTGGTAGCGTAATTAACTGCAGGGGCTTGCGCCTGTAGGGAAGAGCGTCTCCACAATCAAAAACCCCTCAAGCGAGGGGGAATCTGACGAAGTCTGCTACATCGGCCACATCCGTTTAAACCTTCGATACATGGTGTCATAAATCAACTTGGCATTTTTGGAGAGGTGGACGGATAGCAACAATTAGCATCTGCCCCCAGATTCAGGCAAGACGTCCAGTCTTCGCGGCTTCCAACGGTGAACATGCGCATCTTTATTTTTTTCCTTAGGATCTTGGCACGATCCCTTGCAAAAGTGTAAGCTTTATGAATGAGGGACGAACCCTAAGGTCATTTGATCTTTTAATGTCGAATCAATTGATTCGAGAAGAAGCAAAGGCTTCTGTATAAAAAGCCAAAGCTTTTAAAGAAAAGAGAAGTTTTTCTCTTTATTTCTTCTACCTTGCGCAATTTTTGTTGAGGAAGGAGAGGGCTTGAAATTTTTTCAAGCGTATGGTGGGGTCTTTGATGATCGATTTCTTTATATGAGGCTCCTATTTATAGGAGAGAAGAAATTAGGGGTTGTTCAGTTTGTTTTTATCTCAATCTGATTTTAAATTGATTTAAAAAGATTTAATTGATTTATGTCAATTAAAGGTGACATGCGCACCGTTGGATTTTTGATCCACAGATCTTTTGGTTAAGGATTTAACCAACAGAATATTTTACTGTTAATTAAAAATTTATTTGCTTTCTTTTTTCAATAAGCGTCTGTTTTCAAGGAATGCGTATGCATTTGCGTTTGTTGTTTGATTAAGTGTGCATTGCACCCGTGCGTTGCACATGCATGTGCGCACTTATCATATGAGCACTTGTTGCATGTGCGCTCATGTCATGCGTGCGCACTTACATATGTGCGCATATATATGGGTGCGCAAATCATTTGAACCTATTTTATCAGGTATGCACTTGAACAGGTGCGAACAAATGCCCCCCATCGATCGTGCGCACATGTCCTGCATATAGGTGCAATGGATGTCGAACTTCGGACCGTCGGATTTGCCTTGAGATTTGCTGAAGGTGAACCGAATTTTGACCTCCTATAAAAGGGGCCACACCCTCTTCTTTGAAGTGCCTTACTTTCTTAACTTTGCTTATGCACTTGTCCAAAGCTTTTGCTTCCTGTTTGAAGCCTATGCTTCATCGCTTTTGCTTTGACAAGCCCGACTTTTCCATTAAGGTAAAGTGTGCATATCGAACCTGAAGCTTTTGCTTCCTTCAAGTAATGAGTCTCCCTTTTTTTTGAGTTGCATATCCCTACTTAGAAAATCTTTTAGATTTTCATGAGACGCACACATCCTTTAACTTTGTAGAACGCCAAGATATGCACTAAGTCCAACTTTTAATGTATCAATCCCGACTATTGGGGTTTCTTGGCTTCTTACTCCAATATTGGCCGCTACCTTACTTCTGCTGATTTTTTTAGGTACTATGGCCTGTCATTTGGATGATATCGAGAAGATTGTTTCTATGAAGAGATTCACATTCAAAGTCTTCTTCAAGGAAAGGATTATACTGCGGCCTAATGCGATGATGTAATGTGTCGCTTCCATGATCACAACGGCCGATTACTCCCTCGCCGCTCTGCCGTTTTGAAGATTATTGCTGGATCGATCTGGGAAGCTCTCCCTGAGCTTGATGAGGCCATGCTGCTCCAAGCACTCGATGACGCTAAAGACAAGGTGTATTCAGTATATCTGATGGGTCTTATTTCGAAGAAACAGAGAGATGATCTCGTTGCTTTTTTGCATTGCGTCTTCCAATAGAAAGCGATAATATTCTCGTACCAAAGGATGGAAGATATCAGCGGTGATCCCGAAGCTTGCATCCGGGAGAAGATGCACAAGAAGATGGTCAATGAAGCTAGAAGTGCTTTACTCAAACTTGCCTTTAAGTTTGAGAATTTATGTCCGGAATTTAGCGTTCTGCTACTGTAGACCCTAAATGATGTAGTAGCACTTGCTTTTAATTTTGTATTTCGTTTCCTCTGTAGTCGTCCTTAGCTAGAAGTATAAATGAAAAGAATTTTTTTTATTTGCACTGCTATGTCTCTTATTTGTCCTGAGCTGGCATGCATTTATTCACTCATTTCGGAGTTTCTAGTTTATTCACTCATTTCGCAGTTTCTAGTTTATTCACTCATTTCGAAGTGTTTTTAGTTTACCCCCCTGGGTTTACAGGTAAACTCGCTTTAACGTTGGATGTAGATAACCCCCACTCTTTTATGACAGGGGTCTGTTAGATTTGTGGTACTAGGTTTAAGTCCATCGTACTATCACGTTGGCTAATGTATTTCTCGATATGCTATCCCTTAGGTTGCTGTTCGAGTAGCCCCGCGACTGTTGTGTCTCTGATCCCTTCTAAGGCTGGACAAGATATCTTCAAGCAATCTTTTTTAGGTTGGAATATCTGTATTACCGTTGGAAGGTCAAGCGTTAGGTATTTGCCGTGGCGCTTTTTACTTGAGATTAGACTTAATTTGAAGCCCCGATGAGTCATAACCGCACCCTTCTGGAGTGGGATGATCTCCAATGGTTTCTAGGCTTACCGTCAAGACCAAAAACTAGGAATATGCTGTCACATTGTTTTTTTGTTTTGGTGTCGTACCGATTCTTTGCTGAAGTACAATAGACATCTACGTGATCTTTATGTTGTATGTATCACAATAGAGGTCTGGAGTTAGGATTTTACCGTCACCCCACTTTTATTTGACCCTTGGGTCTTTATTAACGTCGCGTCTATATTTTGCTGCTGTAAGAGGGACGTTCAAATAGTCTCTAGGCTATAGATGTGCCATCAAGACTCGGCGGGAAGATATAGTTCCCTTTCTTTCACTTGCGTCTATGGATTGTATACAAGAGTCACTGTGGATCCACTTGCAGGGCAGAAAAATTTATTTTATTATTTATATATATTTTTAATCTATTTCCACGATTCTTTATCTTTTCATCTTTTATATTGCGAAATTCACGATTGCCCAATCATTTCGGCTATTTTCGCGACGCCCAATCATTTCGGCTATTTCATTTTTTTATTTACTCGTTACTTTTTATTACGAGTTGAGGATTTGGAATCTGATACCAATTTTGGAATCAGTATCGCTACATCTGGAATGTTGTCAGGAACGAATCATCATTTACCTTTGTTGATTTGGACAAAGGTGGCTTAGCAAACGGGGTTTGGATCCTGTCGACTAAGGATTTTGACTTTACGAACCGTAAAGGTCTCATAAAGGTATTTCTCCCTATGAGTCGTGATGATCTCCTAGGTGTGTTTTCGTCTTAGGAATCGTAGGATTTCTAAGTGTGTTTTCTCTTGTAAGTCGTAAAGATCTTACAAGAGTATTTTCTCCTTGCAAGTCGAAAGGACTTATAAGTGATTGTTCACCATATGAGGACGTTTCTCGCCATTGGTTGGACTTGGTTGAGAATATGTTTAATTACGCCCGTGGATTGTATACAAGGGTCAATTTTGACCTTCTTGTAGGGCAGAAAAACTTTGTCGGGTTTTGGTGGCTTAAGAATAGGTTCAGATCTCTGTAACTTAAGGCTTTTGAATTCTATAAGCCGTGAGGGTCTTATAGAGGGTATATTCTTCTTACGGATCGTGAGGATCTCGTAAGTGTATTTTCTCCTTAGAAATCATGTGGATTTCTAAGTGTGTTGCTCTTTTGTGAATCGTAAGGATTTTACACAGGTGTTTTCTTTTTACAAAGTCGTGAGGACTTTGCAAGTGCATCTTTTCCTTTCTTTTTACGAGTTTGCGCCCTCTAAGGTTTTCACAAGCTCGCCGGTAGCCCTGCTATTTTTACACACGACGTCCTCTCGGGTTTTCAACCGTGCCCATTTTGCTTGTGGACATACCTTTTTTTAGGCGGCCCGTAAGACAACGCACCATTAGCTATAGGCCATAATCATTTTTGAAGGACCACATCATGTAGGATGTGGGAAATGTATGGATTGTTTATGCCCGTAGATTGTATACGACAATCAAAATGGGGATCAGTCCATTTCTGCACCAGTTCAAGAACGTAGTGGTCCATTATTAGTTTAAGTACCAAACGGTCCATTATTAGTTTAAGGACATCTCGGTCCATTATCGTCGTATTTTGGAGACAAAGTTTTTTTGGTATTACTTTCAGAGTTCTGACTCAGGAAGATAGCGAGCGGACACAAGCATCGTATCTATCATTGACCTAAGTCATGACTCTTCAAGCATAGTATTTTTTGAGGAATCGGCCATTTATTGGCCGGAATGGTCTTTCGCCATGCATATCTATGAGTAGGTAGGCTCCACCTTGGTAGACTTTTTCTATGATGTACGGGCCTTCATAATTTGGCTCGAACTTTTCCCGTTTTGTACGATTAGGAATCATCAGTCTTTTGACAACCAACACGAGTTCGCCTTGGCGGAATGTTCTCGGCCTGGTTAGCCTTTCATACGACCATGTCATCCTTGCCTTATAAGCTTCTAGATTTTGCTGAGCTATAAGGCGGTTTTCGTCGAGGGCGTCGAGCTCCTCGAGCCTAAGATAAGCATTTTATTCATCTGTCAGCTCGTATTGAACTGCCACTCGTAAAAAGGGGTGTTCTATCTCCAGTGGGAGCACTGCTTCCGCGCCAAACACCAGTGCATATGGTGTTGTATTTGTTGCCGTCTTGAATATTGTTTGGTACGCCCAAAGAGCTTCATGCAGTTTTTCGTGCCAGTTCTTATTGTTTTTAGACACCGTCTTTTTTATAATCTTGGTCAAAGTCTTTTTGAAGGGTTCAGCTAGACCGTTGGCCCGAAAATTATAGACTGAGGAGTATCGCCAATTTATCTTGTGTTGCTGTGCGAAGCGGCTTATTTTATGGCTTTTGTAAGCTGGTCCATTATCCAAGATAATCCGTCGCGGAGTCTTGAACCAGTAGATGACATGGGTTTTGAAGAAGTGGAGGATATTCTCCATCTTCACCTCTTTTAGCGGCTCTGCTTCTGCCCACTTAGAGAAGTAGCCGGTTGTTGCTAGTATAAACCGATGTCCTTTGGATACTACTGGCTTGATAGGGCCGATTATATCCATTCCCCACATCTCGAATAGCCAACTAGCCACTGTCAGATACGGCGGATTTGGATGTTGATGTATGAAGTCCCCGTGAATTTGGCACGAGTGACACTGCTTTGCATATTCGAAACAGTCCTGAATCATCGTGAGCCAATAATAACATATTCTTTTTAGCTTCATCTTCATCTTTGGCCCAACTTGATAAGAACCGCAGAGTCCGTCGTGTATTTCCTGGAAGACTTTCTTTGCTTCCTCTGGCCCCAGGCATCTTAGCCATAGGTAGTCGAATGATCTTTTATATAGAGTATCATTGACAAAGGCAAATGACAAAGCTCGTTTCATGAGCTGATGTCTCGACGACGCATCTTCAGGCGTTCGTTGTGACTTAAAGTAGTCTATGAAGACTTCCCTCCAGTCCTTGACCTTTTCTTCGTCCTCTATTTGAAGGTCTAGTTGTTCGGTCGTTTTTTCCTTCGGGTAATTCTATCGGGTCTTCCGAAGATATATCTATTGGCATGAGGACCCTGCGGCTTTGCACAATGATCCTTACATCATTGAGGTCTTCATCAGCCAATTCTTTAGCCAATTTGGCTAACACATCCGCTTTGCTGTTTTCCGCACGTAGTATGCTTTCCAGGGTATAGGAAGGGATTTATGTCAGCAGTTGCTGCACTCTATCACCATACTTTATCAGCTCTGGCTTGCATGTTTGATAATCGCCGTTTACTTGACTAACGATCAGCTGGGAATCTCCATATATGAGGAGATCCTTGATTCCCATGTCGATAGCGATCTCAAGACCGGCTATCAAAGTTTCATATTCCACTTCATTATAAGTCCTAGGTTCCGTCAAGGAGAAAGTGTAACACAATATTCTCCTTGCGGGGTCATGAAGATAAAACTCACCCCGTCTTTGATTATGGGGGTGTTTTGCTTTCGGCGCTTCATGGAAGATGCTCCATTAAAGTAGAGTTCTCATTGGGAATCATTTTTTTCTTTCTTTTCTTCGACTGCATCGAACGCGTGTTCATTCGGCAACTCACAATTAAGAGGAGAGTCGACTGGTATCGGATGTTCCGCGAGAAAATCAGCGATGACTTGTCCTTTCACCACTTTGAAAGGTCGATACGTTTTAGAGAACTCCAGCAGAAGGAGGGCCGATTAGGCAAGCCTTCCCGTCAGTATGGCTTTCGACATCAGATATTTGAGAGGATTGTTCCCCTCCGAATGGCGGCCTGGTCTTTGCGTCTGGCCTGAGATTCGGGACAGATGCTATATGGTTTTATCCGTCTACCTCTCCGAAGATGCTAAGTTGATTTATGGCACCGTGTATCGGAGGTTTAGACGGATGCGGCCGATGTAGCAGACTTCGTCAGATTCCCCCTCGCTAGAGGGGTTTTTGATTGTGGGGACGCTCTTCCCTGCAGGCGCAAGCCCCTGCAGTTAATTACGCTACCGCATCGCGGTAGCCACTTTCTCCTTCTCCAAAATTTCACTTCGTGTCGTGTGTGTTTGTTTTGTTTGTGGTTGCCCGTGGATTGTATACGGAGACTGAGTAATTCCGTCGTCCGTAGGACGTGGATTAGTCCAAATCCGTATTTACTTAGATTTGGGTTTGGTGTTTTTTAGTTTAAGGATACGTTAGTCGCGTTGCGGCTAAGATCAACTTAAACGTTCGTTAAGGATACGTTAGTCCAGTTTGAGACTAAGATCAACTTAACGGGATCGTTTAGATCCGACAAAAGAGCGTTTGGGCTCTATTGTTCCAGTTAGGGACATAGTGGTCCAACATTCCCATTTTGGGGGCGGATATTGGTTTAAGGACGCATAAGTCCATGAGTTTAAGGACCCCACAGTCCGTATTAATGTGTGGTTGTCAGGACCCGTCACCTCTCTGACGACGTTGAAGGATTACAACGACAAATATCAGAGGAGTTCAGAGATGTACCCTTGAACCAAAGTTGGTTGAGAGATCTATAGTCCAATTTGGGACTAAAGTTTGTTTGAAGGTTTGATTTAAGGACACGTTAGCCATATTTGAGGCTAAGATCAACTTAATCGTTTGTTAAGGATACGTTAGTCCAATTTGAGACTAAGATCAACTTAACGGGATCGTTTAGATCCGACAAAAGAGCATTTGGGCTTTATTGTGCCAGTTTAGGGACATGGTGGTCTAATACCAGTTTAAGGACATAGTGGTCCACCGTTAGTTTAAGGACGTTTCGGTCCGATATTAGTTTAAGGACGTTTCGGTCCAATATTAGTTTAAGGACGTTTCGGTCCATCATTAGTTTAAGGACGTTTCGGTCCGACATTAGTTTAAGGACGTTTCGGTCCGATATTAGTTTAAGGACGTTTCGGTCCATCATTAGTTTAAGAACGTTTCGGTCCGACATTAGTTTAAGGACGTTTCGGTCCGATATTAGTTTAAGGACGTTTCGGTCCACGAGTTTAAGGGCCCCGCAGTCCATATCGATATGTGGTCGTCGGGACCCGTCACCTCTCTGACGTTGTTGAAGGATTACAACGATAGGTGTCAAAGGAGCTCGGAGATATACCCTCGAACCGGTAGTAAATTGATTTAAGAGAGCAATCTTGCTCAGTCAATTTAATTTAAGGACTTACGGCCAAAATTGGGCTAAGTCCAGTTGAAAATGTTCAACATTTTATTTGCTTTTGCATTGCATTTCTTTTTATTTTTATTTGGGCTTTGCCTAGAAAGGATGCAGAGCATCAATTTGTTTTGGGCTCTGCCCTTTATAAATGATGCAGAGCATCAATTTCATTCGGGCTCTGCCCTTTTATTGCTTTGCAATTTATTTTGGCCTGCTTGGTCTTTTTGATTTGGGCCTGGCCCTTTAAGTAATGCACTGCATTTGTGCAAAGTATTAAGAATCTTTTTAGATTCAAAAAAAAAAAACAGAAGTGCAAAGCACTTTTTGATCCCTTGATCTAAATTCGGATCAAAGAAAAACAAGTTTTTCCTTGTTTCAGAGAACCAAACGTTCATAACAAGTGCAAGGCACTATTTATTTATTTATTTATTGAAGATCAATGATCTTGTTCTTAGATCAATGATCTGTTCATAAGAGAATTTTCTCTTCTTTTGAAGGTTTTTACCTTATTTTCTTATGTTCTTGAGGAGTTCCTAAGAGTTCTCTTTTTTTTTTTAGCAAGATGTTGATGCCTTTGAATTGAGGTCTGGGGTCCTTTTTATAGTGCCCATAAATTAGTTAAATTTGTTAAAGGGGTCTTTCTCTGAGTGATTTGGGGAATTTTCCCCACCGTTGGATCTTTGATTCAAGGGCTTCTGTTTTACAGAAGAAAATCTTCTTGTTTCAACAAGAACAGAAAAGATTTCTTTAAAATTTTTATTCTGTTTGGCGCAAATGCTCCAGAGCGTGACACGTGTCACGCAGCGCACAGCGCAGCGCAGCTGTGCTTGCGCATCTGCGATTGCGCAACTGCGCCGACACGTGTCGCACAGCGCAGCGCTTGCGCAAAAGCGACCGCGCTGACACGTGTCGCGCAGCGCACAGCGCAGCGCTGCCGCGATTGCGCAACTGCACCGACACGTGTCGCGCAGCGCAGCGCTTGCGCAAAAGCGACCGCGCTGACACGTGTCGTACAGCGCAGCGCTGCTGCGATTGCTCAACTGCGCCGACACGTGTCGCGCAGCGCAGCGCTTGCGCAAGCGCAACTGCGCCGACACGTGTCGCGCAGCGCAGCGCTTGCGCAACTGAAGCTTTGTTTCTATTTTGTTTTTTAATAGAGCTTTGCTCTTGATGGAGTGCGCTACCTTGGGCGCTGCGCTCCCTGCGCTGGTGTGTCTGATTTTGACACGCGGTGCTCTGTGCGCAGCACAGGGGATCTGAAGCGTTGCTTCATTTATTTTAATTTTAATTTTCATTACAGAGTTTTTCTCTGATTGGGGAAACAGAAGCGTTGCTTTGTTTCCCGTCTTGGAATTTGAACAGAGGTTTGCTTTGATTGGGGTAAACAAATGCCCCCCCACCGTTGCGCTTACGTGGCCTTCCAAACGTGAGCGCAGCGGTGGCAGAATTCCAACCATCACGGTAACTCTTGGGAGTTGAAAGGGTATTTGATGCCTATAAATAGGACCTTTGGTCCTTTAGATGATTTTCATCTTCACAATTTTACTTTCAGAACTCAGAGCCCTGCTCTCTTGTTTAAACACTTTTAAAAGTTCAACTTTAGAGAATTTTAGGTAAAAATATTAATTTTGATTAAATTAAATTAATTTTAAGAGCTTTGCTCTCAACAAATCCCTGATCTAAAGAAGACCCATTTAGGGTTTCACTTAGCAGAGCTTTGCTCTAAGGGGGTCTAAAGAGAACTAAAGGGAACCCTATTAGGGTTCCATTAACAGAGCTCTGTTCTCTAAAAGATTTTCCTTGGATTTTCTTAATTAATGGAGCTTTGCTCCTTCCAAATCATATAGAAGAACTCTTAAGAGTTCTTCATGGCATTTGATACTATTATTATTATATCATTTTTTTTCCCAGAGCAGAGCTCTCAATGTTTTTAGGGAATTTTCCTCAAATTCTCCTCATAACTGATTTTGACTGGTGTCACTCCTGTCTGCAGAGCATTGCTCTCGAGGAGTTTAACTTTTAACTTTCTGTATTTTCTTATTTGTTAATCTCCTTGTACTGTTTTCTTCAGGTATTATGGCGGTGCGTCTATACAGCTTGCACGAGTTCATCACTTATGAGGATATCCGTGTACAGGGCCGTCAACAGAACCAAGAGTTTACGGACGCCCAGTGTGCGGAGGTCATGGGTCGCCTCAACGCAAGTGGTGGTTGGTTGCTTCCTCATCGTTCAGCTCTCTTAAAGGTCGTGCTGGGAGCAATATGGAGAGCACTTCCGGGGTTTCACGAGGCCCTACCGCTCAATGCGCTGGATGATGCCGAAGACAAGGTGCATTCAGTGTACTTGACGGGGCTGATCTCGAAGAAACGGCGGGACAGCCTCATTGACATCCTACATCAAATTTTTCAGCAGACGACGATAGTTGCTGCTTACCGAAGGCCGGATGGGCTTGCCGAGGATTTTGACACACAGGAGCGCGAGAGGCTGTGCACAAGAATAATCAGAAAGGCTAGAAGAACTCTGGATGGCCTTACTTTTGAATTCCTCAATCCGTGCCCTGGATCCGAGGTTATACCTTTGTAAACATTTTAATAATGTTATTATTTGTTTCTCCGTGATTGTAAGAACCCCTTTTTATGATGTGAATAGAAAATTTCCATTTCAGCTTGTCTTATTCCTCGTTCTGAACCGTTTGCACATGCATGAATGAGTATGTCTTAAACACTTGATCAAATGTAAATCGGATGTTCTTTCTGTCACTCTCTTATTATCAGCATGCTGTCTTGATAAACTTAATTTCTCCAAGAGATAGTGATGGCTTAGGCCGCAGGTTCAGATCTGCCGCCTAAGACTTTTCAATTCTATGAGCCGTGAGGGTCTCATAGAGACTTTTCTCCCTATGGATCGAGAGGATCTTGTAGGTGGGTTTTCTCCTTAGGAATCATAAGGATTCCTAAGTGTGTTTTCTCTTATAAGTCGTAAGGATCCTATAAGAGAATTTTCCCTCTTACGAATCGAGAGGACCCGTAAGTGGTTATTTCCCTCCTTGTCAAAATTCGATGTTGGAGAGTGAGACCCGTGGATGGTATGCAAGAGACCGTTTTGGGCCAACTTGCAGGGTCCCAGTGCTTAGGAAACATGCTTCTTTTATGCTCATTGCCTAAGGCTTTATCTCACGAGTCAAGCCGCCTCAACAATTTCTTCACAAGTCGAGACGAATCGAGCGTTTCTCACAAGAACATCTTAACGTCGCATTTAACCTCTGCTCTTTACGACAGAAGCCCGTTAAGGTTGGTGGTACTTAGGGTTTTGGCCATCGTACCGTCGCATAAGCTGATATAGTCCTCGATAGGCAATCGTGCTGTTCGAGTAGCCCTGCGACTGCCGTGTCTCTGATCCTTTCGGGGGCTGGACAAGACGTCTTCAAGCAATCTTCCTAGGCAGTTTGACCGTCGGAAGAGCAAGCGTTAGGGATTTGCCATGCCGCTTTTTACTTGAGGTTAGGCTCATTTTGGCGAGCCCCGATGAGTCATAACCACTCCGCGCTGGTGTGGGATGATCTCCGATAGTCTTTCAGGTTTTATGTGAGTTGCCGTCAAGACCCTGAAGCTAGGAATTTGGCCTTCGCTTCGTTTTGCTGGCATCGCGTCTGCTGTATCGAGACGAATGTCGCGGTTATTTTTAGTTTGCTGGTGAACCGTCGAGGTTTGGAACTAGGGATTTTGCCGTGGCTCCGTTTGTTTGATTGTCGTGTCCGAATCCCGCTGGGGGAAGAACGCTGGGGTGACAACTCGTCTACTGTATCAAAACGAATGTCGAGGTGGAGCTGGAATTTTGCCGTGGCTCCGTTTGTTTGATGATGTTGCGTCTGCTATGTCGAGACGAACGTTGGGGTGACATCTCGTCTGCTGTATTGAGACGGATGTCGAGGTGGTGACCATTCTGTGCTGGTGCGAGATGATCTTTAATTGTCTTTCCGGTTTTATATGAGTTACCGTCAAGACGTCGAAGCTAGGAATGTGGCCTTCGCTTCGTTTGCTTTGGTGTGTCCAAATTTTGTTGGAGGAAGAACGCTGGGGTTGACATTTCGTCTGCTGTATCGAGACGAACGTCAAGGTAGTGACCACTCTGTGCTGGTGCGAGATGATCTCCGATTGTCTTTCCGGTTTTATGTGAGTTACCGTAAAGACGTTGAAGCTAGGAATGTGGCCTTCGCTTCGTTTGCTTTGTCACGTCCGAATACCTGCTGGAGGAAGAACGCTGGGGTGACAACTCGTCTGCTGTATCGAAACGAACGTCGAGGAGGTGACCACTCCATGTGATATGATCTCCGGTGGTCTTTCAGGCTTTATATGACTTGCCGTTAAGACCTTGAAGCTAGGAATTTGGCCTTCGCTTCATTTGCTCACACTGCGTCTGGTGTATTGAAACGAATGCTGAGGTGGAGCTGGGATTTTGCCGTCACTCCGCTTGGTTTCGACCATGGGGTCTTTTGTTAACTTTGCATGTACACCCTGCTGGACTGCGAAGGAACGCCGTTGTTGACATTGCGTCTGCTGTAACGAGACGAATGCTAAGGTGGAGTTGGGATTTTGCTGTTACTCCGCTTTGTTTCGACCGTGAGGTCTTTTGTTGACGTTGCATCTGCCTCCAGCTGGACTGCGGAGGAACGCTGTTGTTGACATTGCGTCACTGTATCGAGACGAATGCTGAGGTGAAGCTGGGATTTTTCCATCGCTCCGCTTGATGGTGTAACATCTGTGTCCTGCTGGAATGAGGAGGCATACCGTTGTTGGTCTCCAGGCTGCAGATGTGGCCATTAAGATTTGGAACTAGAGACTTTGCCATGGTTCCGTTTTGTTGCGATTCTGAGGTCGGTTGTTGACGTCATGTCTGCATCTAGTTGGAGTGAGGAGAAACGCCGTTGGTGATCTCTAAGTTGTCGATATTGACATCGAGACCCTGAAGCTCGGGATCTTCGTTTGCTTCATTTGTTGACATCGTGTCTGTAATATTGCGACAAATGTCAAGATTGTCTCTAGGTTGTCTATGAACCGTCGAGATTTGGCTTCGCTTTCTGATGGAGCCTGTTGGGAAGGTATAGTTCCCTCTTTATCTGTGCCCCTGGATTGTATACAGGGATCGATGTGATTTCATCTGTAGGGCAAAAAGTTTCATTCTTTCATTTTTTTATTCTTTCCGCGATGCTTTATCATTTCAGCTTTTTATATCACGAAAATCGCGATTGCCCAATCATTTCGGCTATTTTTCGCGGTGCCCAATCATTTCGGCTATTTTTTCTTTTTACTCACTGCTTTTTATTGCGAGTTGCTTAATCATTTTGGCTATTTATTTTATTTTTACTCGCTGTTTTCTATTGCGAGTTGCCCAGTCATTTCGGCAATATTTTTTTTATTTTTACTCGCTGTTTTTTATTGCGAGTTGCCCAATCATTTCGACTGTTTATTTTATTTTTACTCGCTGTTTTTTATTGCGAGTTGCCCAATCATTTCGGCTATTTAATATGCATTTTCAGCTCGCTGATTTTTATCGCGAGCGTAGAACTTGGAATCTGGTGCCAATCTCAGCATCAGCATCGCTACAACCGGAATATTGCCAGGAGCGAATCATCATCTGCCATGAAAGGACTTGGAATTTGATACCGATTTAGGCATCAGTATCGCTACAACTGGGATATTGCCAGGAGCGAATCATCATCTGCCATGAAAGGACTTGGAATTTGATACCGATTTAGGCATCAGTATCGCTACAACTGGGATATTGCCAGGAGCGAATCATCATCTGCCTCCGTCGATATCGAACAAAGGTGGCTTAGCGAACAGGGTTAAGGTCCTGTTGATTAAGGCTTTTGACTTCATGAGCCGTAAGGGTTTCACAAAGGTATTTCTCCCTACAAGTCGTGAGGATCTTGTAGGTGTGTTTTCTCCTTAGGAGTCGTGAGGATTCCTAAGTGTATGTTCCTCGGTAAGTCGTAAGGATCCTACAAGAGGGTTTTCTCCTTGTAAATCGAGAGGACTTACAAGTGTTGTTTGCTGTACGAGCATATCCCAAGTCACGGATGAGACTTTGTTAGGGAAATGTTTATTCGCGCCCGTGGATTGTATACAAGAGCCAGTATTGGACCACTTGTAGGGCCATAACGAAAGTTGTGAGGGTTGCTTAAGCACAGGTTTAGGTCTCTGTAACTTAAGACTTTCAAATCTTATGAGCCGTGGGGGTCCCATAAGAGAGTTCTCCTTACGAGTCGTGAGGATCTCGCAAGTGTATTTTCTCCTTAGGAATCGTGGGGATCCCTAAGTGTGCTGCTCCCTTTGTGAGTCGTAAGGATCTCACGCGGGTGGTTTCTCCTTACAAGGTCGAGGGGACCTTATAAGTGTCTTTTAACGAGGTTGTGCCCTTTCAGGTTTTCACGAACACTCGCCGGTAGCCCTGCTGTTTTTACTCACGGAGCCCTTTCGGGTTTTCATCCGTACCCGTTTCGCTTATGGACATACCATCTCTTTTTTTTTATTTACGAGGTCGCGCCCTTTCGGGTTTTCACGAACACTCGCCGGTAGTCCTGCTGTTTTTACTCACGGAGCCCTTTCGGGTTTTCATCCGTGCCCATTTTGCTTATGGACATACCATTTTTTACTTTTTTTTTTATTTCTTTTTTTTATTCTTTATATATATATATATATTTATATATTTTTTTATCTCGTCAGCCTAAGGATGCTGCGGTAGTAGTTTAAAGACATTTCGGTCAGTTGCAAGTTTTAGGACATTGCGGTCCATCATTAGTTTAAGGACATCTCGGTCCACCGTCGCCGTATTTGAGGCGAATATCTAGTTTATTGACTTTTCGGTCTATGGGTCACTTAATTGTTGTTGAGCGCTGGCGACGAAGGCCGTTTTTCCTTTTCCTTTATTCTTTTTGTTCGGTCCCTTGTTTATGGGGCCGAGATTTTTTTCGAATAGCGTGCAATTACATGGCTGAACGTTCTCGCAGCTTCTCAATTCCTTTATTTTTGAAATAGATTCCCCGAGGGAAGAGTTGGGGATAGCTTCTTCGTCAGAGTTGCTTCCAAAGGTGATAATTTGCGATGCCTTAGAGTCGGCTATATGGCAATCGTCGGCGACTCTTTTGCGCTCATATATCGCATTTTTCCGATGTCCACAAGCTTCACACTTTGTCCCGTTGAAGTGTTGCTTTTGAGCGACATACCCTTGCCACCAACAGTTAAAGGATTCGCAGTCTTCGGTAGGATGTATGATCTTCTGATGATATAAACAGAAGTCAGGGTGCATCTCTGCCTCAGCGAGAGTATTTTCTTCAGAGGGCGGTAGCTTCATTCCTACTGACAGAGCTTTGGCGAACCTTTTTCTCGTCTTGAATTTGTTTTTACCCGCAGTGTATGGCTTCTGATTTGACGGGAATGCCTTGGCTCTTTCCAGTATGGCCATTTCATGCTCTTGATTGGCTTTTGCTTTCAGACGAATTTCATTTAGGAAGGCATCGATCAACTCGTCTGACGGCCGCGGAATTTCTGTTTTAGGGTCCGCCCTCATTTTCTCGGCGCAAGGAGCCTCTTTATTATCTGCCAATGAGTGAGAGACCACATGACAAGTTGCCCCCGGCGTGTTTGTCTTCTTTGGAGTATGCGGCTGTGGTGGGTTCACCTTCCAGCTTTCAGACAGTGCGAACTTGCCTTGTAGGTATTGATCCTCGATCCATCCTTTAAAGACGAAACAATCCTCAATTGGGTGACTTACCGTTTGGTGGTAAGGGCAATAATTGGGATTATTAAGATCGCCTGGCTGCGACAGACGTTTTGGACTCGGCAGATTAATGAGTCTGTTGCGCACTGCCAGCTCGAACAGTCTTCCCGTTTTATTCTGAGGAAACGAGTAAGAACGTCCTAGCCTCTCTTCGAGGGATGGGCGTGGACGCGCGTTGTTTGGGCGAACGACCGGCTTTGAGTTGCTCGACTGTTGTTGAGCATTGGCGACGATGATCGCTTTCCCTTTTCCTTTCTCATCTCGGGAATCTGATTTTGGAGGAGACGGTCTATGGCCCATCTGGTCCATTTGGGCTAATTTGTCAATCAAGACCTGGAAGGTGGTCGGCCTGAAGAACATCATGAATTGTGAGATGGTCGCCTGCGGATCGAGAGTGCCCACAAACATGCCTACCGCAGGTGCCTCTTCTATGCGTTGTTCGCATTTCGACCATAGGTTCCGCCATCGTGTTGCGTATTGAACCCACGTTTCGCTTGGCCTTATCCTGGCATTTATTAGTGCTGTTATCGGGGTGCGTTCACTAGCAATCGCGAATCTTTGTGTAAACAGCAGTTCCATCTCTGTAAATGTTTTGACAGAGTCGTTAGGTAGCTCCGAATACCATTCAAAGCTGTTTCTGCTAAGCTGCCGACGAATTGACGTAGCAACAATTTGTCATCGCCTCCAGTATTGCCGCATAAGGCCCTGAATTGAGAGACATGCTGATGCGGATTCCCTGTCCCTTTATATACGTCGAATTTAGGGATCGTATATCCTGGCGGGTAACTGATTTGGTCATACCAGCTTGGATAGGGTCGTCCAGTTCTAACAGTTTGCCCAGCCGCTTCACTCGCCTGATGAGCTCGTATTTGCTGAGCTATATAGTCGTCAAGCGCGGCCTTGGAAATGGTTTCTTCCTTGGCTGTTGACAAAGCCGGTGGAGGATTTGACGTTTCTCCCCTGTCGTCTTCAAGGACAATCGGAGGATCTTCAGCAGGAGGGTCCGGCTGTAACATCATCCCTACCATATCTTGGAAGAGGAGCGCCATCTGTTTTATGTTAGCCGCTTGCTCTGCAGCTTCTTTGTCCCTCTTTTCGAGGACTCTACGTAAAAAGTCAGCGTCGGTTTCTTGTTCTTGACGCTCATCCGAAGACATTTCAGAGCTTTCTTTTGGCTCAGTGAGTGCAGCCATTGTAGTCATCATTTCCTGAAGTTTTTGTTGTTGCTCCTGGGCTTTCGTCACGGATCGGGTGAGCGGTCGGTGGCCCGTAGAAGTGCGGCTTTCCTCCTTTCCAGAAGCCATATAAACAGAGTGCACCACCATGCCCCCAGACTTGGGGCGTTTGTGTTCGGTGTCTTTGCGATTTGCCGAAGACACAGGGGCTTTTTGCGGCCTCCTTTTTTGAGTGATTGGAGTTAAGGGAGCCGTTGTAGTGGGCACCCAAGTAGCTTTTGCTTTTTGTGGTTTGACAGAGTAATCCTTCCCCTGCCGAACCTTCATCTTTTTCTGTCGTCGGAGGCAGTCTTGATCGATCACCGACTCTTGGACCTGTCGCCAGACTTTGTAAATTTTAGAGGACAGCCGTTGAGGGGGCTGCTCTAACTTCTTCTCTGGAGTATTCTCCACAGGTGAAGGAGTTCGTTTCAACATCGCAGTAGGAGAGTTTCTGCGCACCGAGTTCAGCAACTCAAAGCTGTTCCTGGTTGGAACAGCAGTATCGATCCCCACCATTAGAGTTGGAGGAGTAAGTCCAGAGGGGGAGTTGCCCCCAGCCTTCCTCACTCGGCGCCAGTAGCGACGTCGGGCATGTCGTGCTGATGGAGTTGTTTCGGCTATAGGGGTGTCATGCCCCCTGTGTTGGTCAGAATATACTGGTACCAGCTTTTTAAAGATCGACGTCCGTTGAACGGGGACGGCCAACTTGTCAGAAGCGGACTTCTGAACTTGGGAAGCAACCTTGGTGATTTTGCCAGGAACGGGAGTTGGAATGGCTATCTGCTTCGGGATAACGCCTTCTGGTATGGCAGGCTTCTTCATGAGCCTGTTAGAGCTCTGGCCTAGTCCATTAAAAACTGAAGCAGTGGAGTTGGACGACCCGTTGAGAGGGGTCGCGGTAGTGGTATGTCGATCGAAGACCGACTTTTTTGGAGCTTCTTGCAATGTCATTGGGGCGTTGAAGCTCATTGGTGGGAGCATGGTCCCAAAAAATAGTCCAGTGGTGGTTTGAGCTACCTGCTCCACCGGCATTTTGAAAAGGGAGGCCGCTTGGGGCCCATAAGTCACTCCTCCAGCAAGGACCGAGCGAGAATTGCAGTTGTAGGCAGTGCAGTTTGAAGCCATTGATCTTCTATTTTCTGCACGGAGCAAGACACCAAATCTTAGTACCTCGAATCCACAGGCAACCACAGTAAACCGCGATTCGTTCGCGAACACGACACACGAAGTGTGGAGTGAAAAGTGGAAAAGGTCCCACCGGGCGTGCCAGAATCTGTTCCCCTCCGAATGGCGGCCTGGTCTGAGATTCGGGGCAGATGCTATATGGTTTTATCCGTCTATCTCTCCGAAGATGCCAAGTTGATTTATGGCACCGTGTATCGGAGGTTTAGACGGATGCGGCCGATGTAGCAGACTTCGTCAGATTCCCTCTCGCTAGAGGGGTTTTTGATTGTGGGGACGCTCTTCCCTGCAGGCGCAAGCCCCTGCAGTTAATTACGCTACCGCATCGCGGTAGCCACTTTCTCCTTCTCCAAAATTTCACTTCGTGTCGTGTGTGTTTGTTTTGTTTGTGGTTGCCCGTGGATTGTATACGGAGACTGAGTAATTCCGTCGCCCGTAGGACGTGGATTAGTCCAAATCCGTATTTACTTAGATTTGGGTTTGGTGTTTTTTAGTTTAAGGATACGTTAGTCGCGTTGCGGCTAAGATCAACTTAAACGTTCGTTAAGGATACGTTAGTCCAGTTTGAGACTAAGATCAACTTAACGGGATCGTTTAGATCCGACAAAAGAGCGTTTGGGCTCTATTGTTCCAGTTTAGGGACATAGTGGTCCAACATTCCCATTTTGGGGGCGGATATTGGTTTAAGGACGCATAAGTCCATGAGTTTAAGGACCCCACAGTCCGTATTAATGTGTGGTTGTCAGGACCCGTCACCTCTCTGACGACGTTGAAAGATTACAACGACAAATATCAGAGGAGTTCAGAGATGTACCCTTGAACCAAAGTTGGTTGAGAGATCTATAGTCCAATTTAGGACTAAAGTTTGTTTGAAGGTTTGATTTAAGGACACGTTAGCCATATTTGAGGCTAAGATCAACTTAATCGTTTGTTAAGGATACGTTAGTCCAATTTGAGACTAAGATCAACTTAACGGGATCGTTTAGATCTGACAAAAGAGCATTTGGGCTTTATTGTGCCAGTTTAGGGACATGGTGGTCCAATACCAGTTTAAGGACATAGTGGTCCACCGTTAGTTTAAGGACGTTTCGGTCCGATATTAGTTTAAGGACGTCTCGGTCCAATATTAGTTTAAGGACGTCTCGGTCCATCATTAGTTTAAGGACGTGTCGGTCCATCATTAGTTTAAGGACGTTTCGGTCCGACATTAGTTTAAGGACATCTCGGTCCAATATTAGTTTAAGGACGTTTCGGTCCATCATTAGTTTAAGGACGTTTCGGTCCGACATTAGTTTAAGGACGTTTCGGTCCGATATTAGTTTAAGGACGTTTCGGTCCACGAGTTTAAGGGCCCCGCAGTCCATATCGATATGTGGTCGTCGGGACCCGTCACCTCTCTGACGTCGTTGAAGGATTACAACGATAGGTTTCAAAGGAGCTCGGAGATATACCCTCGAACCGGTAGTAAATTGATTTAAGAGAGCAATCTTGCTCAGTCAATTTAATTTAAGGACTTACGGCCAAAATTGGGCTAAGTCCAGTTGAAAATGTTCAACATTTTATTTGCTTTTGCATTGCATTTATTTTTATTTTTATTTGGGCTTTACCTAGAAAGGATGCAGAGCATCAATTTGTTTTGGGCTCTGCCCTTTATAAATGATGCAGAGCATCAATTTCATTCGGGCTCTGCCCTTTTATTGCTTTGCAATTTATTTTGGCATGTTTGGTCTTTTTGATTTGGGCCTGGCCCTTTAAGTAATGCACTGCATTTGTGCAAAGTATTAAGAATCTTTTTAGATTCAAAAAAAAAAAAAAACAGAAGTGCAAAGCACTTTTTGATCCCTTGATCTAAATTTGGATCAAAGAAAAACAAGTTTTTCCTTGTTTCAGAGAACCAAAGGTTCATAACAAGTGCAAGGCACTATTTTTTTATTTATTTATTTATTTATTTATTGAAGATCAATGATCTTGTTCTTAGATCAATGATCTGTTCATAAGAGAATTTTCTCTTCTTTTGAAGGTTTTTACCTTTTTTTCTTATATTCTCTAGGAGTTCCCAAGAGTTCTCTTTTTTTTTAGCAAGATGTTGATGCCTTTGAATTGAGGTCTGGGGTCCTTTTTATAGTGCCCATAAATTAGTTAAATTTGTTAAAGGGGTCTTTCTCTGAGTGATTTGGGGAATTTTCCCCACCGTTGGATCTTTGATCCAAGGGCTTCTGTTTTACAGAAGAAAATCTTCTTGTTTTAAAAAGAACAGAAAAGATTTCTTTAAAATCTTTATTCTGTTTGGCGCAAATGCTCCAGAGCGTGACACGTGTCAGCAGCGCACAGCGCAGCGCAGCTGTGCTTGCGCATCTGCGTTATGCGACTGCGCTTACACGTGTCGCGCAACGCAGCGCTTGCGCAACTGAAGCTTTGTTTCTATTTTGTTTTTTAATAGAGCTTTGCTCTTGATGGAGTGCGCTACCTTGGGCGCTGTGCTCCCTGCGCTGGTGTGTCTGATTTTGACACGCGGCGCTCTGTGCGCAGCACAGGGGATCTGAAGCGTTGCTTCATTTATTTTAATTTTAATTTTCAATACAGAGCTTTGCTCTGATTGGGGAAACAGAAGCGTTGCTTCGTTTCCCGCCTTGGAATTTGAACAGAGCTTTGCTCTGATTGGGGTAAACAAGGATCCAATTGTAACACCTGAGTTTAGGGTTAGTGGTAATTGTGTGTTAATGTGGGGTTTTTGGTAAAAAGTTTACCAAAACTGGTTTCTAATAATTTATCTGGTTTTATGGTTATTTTTGTAGAATTTTATCCCGACTGCACACACTTGTGCATGTTAATGTATGTTAACCATGTTTAGGCAACCATGGTGGTCTAAACCCTTTGTTAAGTTTATTGGTGTTAATTAAGGAGTTTAGTTTTAAAATGGATTAGGGTTAGGGTTGTCTTGAGATGAGAAAGGGAGTTTATGATGGGTGTCTTGTAGCATTTTATGAGAGTGAGAGAATGGTGGCCCTAGGTTTGTGTCACACTCTTATCCTTTCAAAACTTTCACTTACCTCTCACATCCTTCTCACATATACACACACATCAGCCCAAATTCCTGCTCATTTCAGCCACCAAAAACCAACATCAGCAACAACTACAACCCCATAGCATCAGTTCTTTAACCCAACAGCAGTAGCTACATCAACAGCAGCACCATCATTTGCATCAGCCCAATTTCTGCCCAGTTTTCAGCCACAATATCAGTAGTAGCAGCTGCTACAGCCACCCTACTCCATAAAAACAGCAGCAGCTGCTGCACTTCAGCCCCCTCCCAACTTCATAAACATCACTACACCCCACACTCCACCACAAATACCTCAACTTTTCTTCACTTACTGTTACACAGCAACTCTGAACAATTTCACAGAACCAAAGCATCAGCCACACAGCTGCTACTACAGCCCCAACCTCTTACAAAACCCTTCCCCCATTATCACTCAACCCTTCCCTCAACAATACCCCAACCCCCTGGTGCTGCTACTGCTTCAAACAACAACACCTGAAACCAACACAACACCACTCACATCACCATAGCAGCAACAGCAACTTCAGCCAGAACCTAAAATAGCAAGTTGCGGATCAACTCATTCCAGTCAAGTTTGGCAGCACCAGGAGCTGTAGCCACAGCACATACCCTCCTACTCCTTCTCTTCTCCTTCATCTAGGGTCTTTTGAGGTATAACCCCCTTAACCCGACTCTAAATTTCTAAAATTATGGTTATCTAGCTTAGTTGGTGTTTATTGCATGTTTTAGTGGTAATTTTGGGTAAATTGGGGGAATTTTGGAAAAGTAATGGTAGTGATGGTTAGAGTAGCCCTATTAGGTGCTGTTGAGACCGGTTAACCTG
Source organism: Agapanthus africanus (assembly GCA_030015575.1). Lineage (NCBI taxonomy): Eukaryota > Viridiplantae > Streptophyta > Magnoliopsida > Asparagales > Amaryllidaceae > Agapanthus > Agapanthus africanus. The sequence continues at coordinate 884,675,180 of JASDDO010000024.1, read as the reverse complement.
AGATTTGCCCCAGATTTCACAAAGATACCCGATTTATCCGACTTGGCGTAATTTAGCAGTTTTAGCGACTTTTTAGCCTCTGTAAATTCTGCTGTTGACCCGAGCCCTTAAAAATAAAATTGTGAAGACTGTAGCATGGTGAGACTAGTAGGGACACACCCACAAAGCACGGGGACCCACCTTACATGGGAGGCCGCCGATTTATTCGATCTGGCCGCAATTTGCGGCCAGAGTAGGAGGTGGGGTGTTGGGATTTTGGGTGTGGGGCTCTGCTGGGTAGCTTGGTCTGTGGTATCTGTAACTTTTCAAGTTGGGTCCAGAGGCAAAATCTGGAGCTAATAACATATTTTCGATGTTTTATGCTTGTGCGACACGCGCGTGATACGCGTGGTTCTGTGGCGCGGCGCGACACAGCGCGTCGGTGTAGGTTCTGGTGGGTTTGTGCGCGTCGCGTTGTGTCGTGTGCACGCGCGTTTAGTTTCACGCACGCGTATTCTTTTTATCGATATATCGTGTTTTGCAGGATTTTTCCTTATATGTGACTTTTGTAAATTCTAGGTTCGCCGGCGGGGACTTCGAGCGCAGCAGAGAAAGGGAAGCAGGTGGTCGGACACACCTAGCACGGGATCACGGGTGAGTAGATTTAACATCTACGGGGGACGATCGTTTGGATGGCGCAAGTCGCCCGATAGAATTAGTAAACTTGAAAATAGTAAACTTTGATATTTACTTGTGACATTAGAATAATAATAATTGCATGGTACTTGCTGCAGTTAGGATCTATATGTTATACCGATATGCGCAAACTCATTTGTAGGACACATGCACCATTACCAGGTTTTTATATGCAGCACGAGCACTATTCATGTGGACACACACACCTGGTAATTGCCATGTCACGACACTAGATAACTATAAATGTGAAACATGTTAATTGCTTAGACCTGTGCTATTGCTATAAATCTTTAAAATGAAATCATGGAATTGCTATTCTCGTGCATATACACCATTGTATCATCTGTTCATGCCTAGTTATAAATCATACATTGCAACTTGAACATTGATATCATGCATTCATTATCATTGACATATACATTCATGATGATTTCATGAGATTTATGATATTTCTGGATTTCGGGGGAAAGCCGCAAGATTTCAAACTTATAATCCTTTAAAATATAAAAGTTGCGGTTTTCTAGTGATGTAAAGTGTCGTCCACCATGAGTTTGCTGTGGTTTTCGAGACCTGTTTCGAGGAGGTGGATGAACCGTCTCGGGTACATGGTGGGCCCGGTAAGGTACCCCGGGGTAAGAAGATCGCAGGAGATGGAGTTGAGCCTGGCAGGGGATGGATTACCTACCGGTGACTTCATTCGGCATGGCGGATATCCAGAGGATACCGACCGTGGCCGCTAGATTGAGATATGGATATATGAGATTGAGATAGTTTTGAGGTGTCATTGCTGGACACGGATTTGTTGATTTCATGGATATTATGCTGATATTTGAAAAGAGTTTCAAAAACAAGGAAAGAGTAGTTCTTGTACTTACATGTGAGATCTTGAAGTGACTCATATAGCATACATACATGTTAGTACATTCATGTGGCATATATACCTGTTAGTACATCCATATGACATACATACTTGTTAGTATACTGATGATGCATACATACCAGCTAGTACATATAGCCATACCTGTTTTAGAGATGCTAGGATACTTGTGTGCATGCATGCGATAGCCTTTGTAGATGTTATTTATTACTCATGAGCTGGCAACTCACCCCCGTTGTGCCACAGCTTTTCTGCATGTCCGTTCCGACAGCACTGTAGCGGCGGACACTTTTGCTTATTTTGTCCTTTTTGCCTGGACCCGAGGCTTTTGCTCATAGGTGGGTTGTTATCATTTTGTACCACCTTATTTATGATCATTGTATCTAGAGTACTCCATCTACTACTACTATTTCAGCTGTACCAGTTTATTTGGATTACTGTATATTGACCTAGAGACGAGGTTGTGAGACTTGTGGATTATATGTTATGCTTGGGGTCGAGCTCACTTGAGTCAACATATTATTTTTACCTGTGTTTCATGCTTATTTATGCACATTGTTATTTTACATTGCGTGGGATTTATGACCGCCTTGAGGCGAAGAGCTAGCTCCCGCTTGGGGACGCCATATTCATGTTATTCATTTATATTCCTGTTTTGTACCCGCTGGGGAACTATTTTACAAAGAAGATTTTGCCAGAAATTTGGAAAAAGGAAGTTGTTTTTCATAAAAAGAGACTTGATATGACTTAATGAAACAAGTGCTTAAAATAAATATGGTTTTTCCTTCACTCTAATTCTTTTGGGGTTTTGTATTCTGGGCTTCGGCTTACTTATCTTACGGACACCTTGAGACGTTTCGTAACTTAAGTGTCGGTCGCGTTCTGTACCTTGCGGGTCGTGACACCAACTTTGATATAAGATGGATCTTATGTGCTAAGGTGTAGTGTCTGAGATTCGTTATTGCGAAGATCAGCGCCAAGCAATGCTTTTCAAGAGGGAGTAGTTTCTTTCTGTTCCCAGGAGAACTCGACTTGGATAGTAGAGAACTCTCTCTTTTCCTTTATCGTTCTCTTGTGTCCATAATGCGCCTAGAGAACCCTCAAAGGCCGTTGTATATAGGATAAGGAGTTTTCCCTTAACCAGAGCGGCTAATACCGGTAGATTTTTCAGATATTGTTTGATTTCTTCTAGTGCGTTTTGGCACTTCTGATCCCAAACGAACGGGGTTCCCTTCTTCATCAGATGGCTATAAGGATGACATTTTCCGGAGAGGTTGGTTATGAACCGCCGAATATACGCGAGCTTTATTTGGAGAGATCGCAATTGTTTGAGGGTTCTTAGCGAGGGCATTTCTATAATCGCCTTGACTTTTGAGGGACCGATATCGATACCTCGGTAGCGTATGATGAATCCCGGGTATTTTCCCGAGGAAACGCCAAACGCGCATTTTAGAGGGTTCATCTTCAGATTATACTTCCGGAGACATTAGAACACTATTTTTAGATGTTCCCAATATTCCTCATGAGATTTGCTCTTCACCACAACGTCATCGATGTAGCATTCGACGATCTCATGTATGAGGTCATCGAACATCTTTGTCATACCCCTTTGGTTGGTAGCAGCGGCATTCTTCAAGCCGAAGGGCATTACTTTGTAGCAGAATACGCCAAACGGAGTCCAAAAGACGGTATGCTTCTGATCTTCACGATCTATTTTTATTTGGTTGTATCCTGAAGATCCATCCATGAAGGAGAAGGCTTCATGGGTGGATGTGTTATCGATCATCAGCTCGGTGATGGGTACTAGGAAGTCATCTATCGAGCATGCTTTGTTGAGTCTCAAAAGTCCACGCGGATGCGAACTGTCTCATTTTTCTTCATTACCGGTACGATGTTAGTGATCCAGTAGGGATATTGAATCTTTTGGATGAAGTCGAAGTCGATCAGTTTCTTGACTTCGGCGTTGATACTCATCTCAAGTTCGCCCCGCGTCTTTCTTGGTGCCTATTTGATTGGCTTTATGTCTGATGATATGGCTAGTTCATGTACCGCTACTTCTGGATCTAGACCCGGCATTTCGAAATAGTTCCATGTAAAGCAGTCTTTATACTGCATGAGTACTTCTTTTAACATGGCTACCTGTTTTTCAGATAGTAGCTCACTGACAAACGTCGGCCTCGGATCATCCTTCGTTCCTAAGTTGATTTTCCTTAGGTTGTCCGTCATGGTGTGTATCCCATCCTCCAGCTCTCTTGACGCCAGTAGAAATTCTGATATCTCCTCATCATCCCCTTCATTTATGAAGCATCCGAAAAGGTCAATCATATTCTCGTGCCTTCCCTCTCATGAGAGAGTTATCATATGACAGGTATGAGTCCATTTCCATTTTCGCGGTTAAGCTGGTCCTATCCTGACGGTATAACCCTTCTTTGGCTCATGCTTTTATGGCGGGTTTATCCTGCAGCTGTCGGATAACATGAACCTGCTTTGTTGATATTGGTCCTCGACCCAGTCCTTAAATGTGAAGCAGTTCTCAAGGGGATGACTTATTGCTCTGTGATAGGAGCAATAGTCCAGATAGTGGACCTCATTTATCTGTTCAGCGTGCCAAGATTCCGGAAGTGTCAACATTTGGTGTTTCATGACAAGGCTAAAAAATTTGCCTGTCTTGTCTCAAGAGAAAGAGTATTCCTGACCCATGTTCTTTATAAAGGACGGGCTCCAACCGAGGTTTTCTTGATTGAACGACATCTTGGGCCTGTTTTGTCATCCTTGAACGCTGTTTGCGTTCCTTGCCCCTTTTTTTACCTCCGCTTCGAGATTTTCTCTCTTCGCGAAAGCGGATAGCGTGCTGTGGATGAAGACGTTCTACCTCTTCCACTGATTGCTGACTGAGATGCTGCATCTTGGCCTTTTTATATATGGCCATTTCACGGCTATGGTTGTTTCGGCTCGCCTAACAAGCTTCTTTTATTAGCTTATCAATTTGCTCTTCGAGCGACGGACTTAATGTTCTCAAAGTGGGATCTCGCTCCAATTTGACATCATGGCTACTTGGAAGAGTGTTTTCTTCTTCACTTGAGCTATTTATGACGTAGCAGCTATAGACTTGCTCCCGTTTCTTGGACCGAACATATCCCAGCCCAGTTGTTTTCATCTTCTAGTTGGACTTCTTTCGTTGAGTCCCAGGGATATCCTAAATTTTTTTGTAGAATTGGGTTTGCCGAACCGTTTGTTCGAGAAGTACGCCTTGGTGCCTTAATAGTTTCTTTAGTCCCTCTGCATAATATCTTGGCATGCGGATGGGATCGAGCCTGTCAAGAGTGAGGTTGGCACCTTGCCATACTTCTTTTTCCGCCTTAGTCTCCATAGATTTGTAGAAGAGCTTCGCCTTTTCACCTCTTCGTCTTTGAAGCATGTAGAAAGTTTTCAATTCTTGCACACTGTATGTATTAAGAGCATCAAGTTCCCTGTAGTGTTGAGGCGGAGTCATCATAATATGTAGACTCTGATTCTCTTCGGCAAGAGTCTGTATTGATGGGCGGACGGAGAACACTGCATTGGCCTTTTCCTCGGAGTCACTGCCAAAGACTAAAATAAGAGTAGATGGTCCAGGCTTATTGTTTTGCCTTTGAGGGTGCCTTGAGTAAACTATTTTTTCGTCTTCCTAGGTGTCGCTTCCAAAGATCGGGATGGTGACCGTAATTTTTTGCTTATTTTGCGGCTTGTGGCACCTTTCAGTATCCTTGTCCGGGCTTATTGATGAAGATCTACTCCTCGGCTCGTGGCAGTACCCGGTGACGTAGAGCGGACGATTATGTTCGTACGTACCGAGGAGTAGATCTTCATCGCTGAATGTAATATCGGTCGTGTGGACCTTCGCCGGTTCATCTTTCATATTTTCTTCTGCGAGGAAAGTTTGGAACTGATTGAGCTCTTATAAGGCCTTGATCAGGGAATCTCATGTCTCTTTGGACAGGAGGAGAGCATCCAATATGCTTAGCTGCGAGGGTATTTTCCTCAGATGTGCTAGGACATTGTAATCCACCTTGTTTCTCCTAGGTTGGTCCTTTACGGCGAGCTCTTTGACCACTTCTTCATCGAGGGCGATTTCTTCAGACATCTTCCCTTTCTCTTTGTCCTTTTTGTTCGAACCTTTGTTTGCAGGTCCGAGATTCTTTTCAGGAAGCGTACGGTTACACAGCTGAATGTTCTCGCAGTTCTTCTCCTCATTTTCTTTTTCTGAAGTGGAGTCTTCGAAGAAAGGATTGAGAGACGTTTCATCCTCGGAATCGCTCCCGAACGTGAGAACTTAGGGTTTTTCCCTTTCTGAACTGGTACCAACCATATGACAGTTGCCAGTTGTTTCTTTATGTGTGTTCTGTTGGGGTCAAAAATTACACCTCGGTTGACCAAGTCAAAGTCAAAGTCAACCCCAAGTAAGCGGGCCCATGCCCAAGTCGAGCCCCGCGGCCGGCCTCCCCCATACCAAAATGAAAATTATGTAATAAATAATTTTGATGTAGTTTTTATGAATAAATGTAAGAAAAATAGGCATAAAGCCTAATTTTTGTAAAGCCCATGGCTCATGTGCAAAATAAATGAGCACATGAGGCATGAGATGGGCAAAATACCATTTTGTAAAGCTCAAGGAGGCTAAGTGTAAACTTGTAAGCCTATATAAGACAACATTATGATGAAATGAAAAAAAGAATTCATTCCTCTCAAAAATTAGGGTTTTTGTGCCTCCTTCTCTTTCCTCAAGATTCCAAACCTTCTTCTATTTTTTTGAATTAATCAAGAGTTTAACTCTTCTGTTTCCAAAAAGAAATAGTTTTTCATCATAAAACCCCTGAAGAGGAATCCAGATCTCCCATCAAATCACTAAAGGGGGAGATTTTTAAGTCTCACATCTTTTTCTCTAAGACCTAGCCAACAGAGAAGAGGAAGAAGGAGACCCATTTCCAAAAATCTCATCTTGGGAAAACTCCAAGGCTCAAAAGAAGATCCAGAGCTCAAGGGACAAGAAAGAGGTCTCCTTCGATCATCTCCAAAGATTTCTGAGAGTTCAACTCTATTTGTCTAGATCTTTTGGAGTCTAACTCCACAAATAAAACTCCTTCAAGAGTTTAAGTCCATTCAAAATCTTTCAGAGTTTGATTCCATAAATAAAAATCCTTTCCGGGAGTTCAACTCCTCAATTTGGGGCTAAGCCCCTTCTTTCTGCGGGGGCTCAGCACCCACGTACCGGGAGCGTGAGGCGCCAGCGCCCAGCGCCTACGTGCCTGGCACATGAGGCGCTGGCGCCTAGCGTCCAGTGTTAGTGTAATATGCCCTAAAGGCCATTATTGTATAGTACTAGTTTGTATATTACATTTTGGAAGCTTGGGATATATACATGAATTTATGACAGTCTTGCTCGATATGATAATATGCTACTTGGTTTGTATCTATCTTAATATGTGTATATGTTTCTTTTGACGTATCGCTCATACATATTGGTAGAGCCCTTAGGATCTTTGCTTGACTACCAGCGTTGTGATGGCAGTCATACTAGTGGGGTCTGGGTAGTCTACAAGCACATCCTTATAATGGTCCCTGGTCGTAGGATTATCGAGACAGGATATCGATACTCCAGAGTAGACTAGTGTATACGCTTCTCATCCCAGCAGAGAAGATGGTATGTCCTACAGCCATCAGTACGTCGTACTGGAGATAGTATGCAGGTGCTCATTGGGTTATGAGTTACACTGGATGGACTCGTAGGGAACTGCTGGTTGGTGCTATACCTATCGTCAGGTAGTAGTTCCCAGGTGACTTGAGTACAGCATAGTCCGTTGACTTGACACTGCTAATTCGCCTCAAGTGTGTTCCCACTGTTCTTAGATTACTACCATATCAAGGCTCTATTGAGTTGTGCAAACAGATAGTAGTTGGGTGCAGTCCCGAAGCACTTGGAGGCAGTGGCGGTTAGATAGGATTCGTCTCTCCCGGTATTGGGGGTTGATGTCGCGTTGTGATTCGGAAAGCCATTACACAAAGTCCCTGGCCAGGGCAAGTGAGATTTCATGGTAGGGATTCCAGTAGTTTGTCAGAGTGTTTTTGGCTACACTCCGACATGACTTATTGCGCTATTAGGGGTCTGACGCTTGCCGCCCCTTAGACCCGATATGCGATACTCTTAGACGAACAGACCGGACTGTACGGAGATTGCCACAGACAGGCTCAGTAGGAGTACAGATGAGTTTGCTTGTCGGCTTTCTTATCGACAGATACCTGGGTAGCCGTTACGTGCAGCTAGTACCGCTGACGTGCTTGTGGTTAAACCTACTGCCAGCGTACTGTCGATTCTTTAGAGTCCCACACAGAGGGTTTCCCTTCTTCGAGCGAAACGTGTAGAGGTCGTATGGTTTTTTGACAGGGTTCGATCACATACGTATACATGTGCACGTATGATGTTCGGGCGGATAATAGTAGTAGGCTTTGGTTTAAGCCGGATCCTAGCATTTGATTATAGGATTAGTTTTGTCTTATTATATTCATGTTTCTCAGAATATGGATGCGGGTATGTATATACGGATGAGAGGGGCATTCTTGTAAATTCATCAAGATTGCTTCTAGAAGTGAGACACCTCATATTAGGGTTTTTCTATTTGTTTAAATCTTTTTGAGGTGGAGGATATGAGGTGGAGGGATACATTGAATCAAGGATGGCTACTTGGTGACTCATGAGATGAATCACCACTTGAATTTATTAAACCATGCTAGATATTTTATAAGATATTTTCTAGTGTGAATTATTAGTTTGGTTCATTGTTTCAAATAGGCAACCACTCTTTTTTCAAAGGAACTCAAGAAAACATTCTCATTTTTCCTCAAGCTCTCTTCTAAACTCTCAATCCCTAATTGTCTCATGAGTTGAGAACCCTAGGGTTTTATAAGACTACTAGACTCCTAATCACTCTCTACACATCCTAGACTACTTAGTTTAGCATACCAAGCCACTTAGTTAATTCATCTTGGAGGTGAAAGCTCAAGGTTGGAACTCTCGGGTGGATCTTCTTCGACTTTGAGAAGCCGGCGAGGAAGCACGATCCATTTTCACTCTAAGGAGCTCACGAAGAGGAAGTGGAAAGCAAGAAGACCAGAAGGACACGATACTACGAGGTAGAATACTCATCCGAGTAGTTAAAACTCAAGTTGTTTGCTAGCTATGGTTTGTGTTCGATCCTTGGTTCAAGTCGGTGTTGCGAAACCCGTAAAAATTATTTTTTTGCAATTTTTTCCTCCCCGCGAACACGTGAGGTGTGCAACATCGACAAACAGTGGTATCAGAGCCTCCCATAAATATTAGATAGCTTGTACCGACATTAGAAATCCGTCGTTTTTGTCACGCAAAAACTGCCGAGAAAAACAGTTTCCAAAAATTATAGTTTGAGATGTTTGCACACCCCACGGGCTCACAGTTTGAACTGAGAAGCCGCAGGGTGGTGCATAGGCACTCTGGGGAACCCTCGAAGGGGACTGAATGGCTGGGACCACTCCCCAAGACCACCACAAGGTGGTCTTGGAGGTGGGGACCCGAAACCGCCCCACCTTAGGCAGTTTCGGGTCTGCCTCACCCCCTGGCCACCTCGTGGTGCCTCGGTGGTGGGGTACCCCCTCTAGGCCCCCAACTCGAAGTTAATTTCATGCTCTAACTCTCCGCGAAGGTTCGGGTGCGTTTTGTTTTGATTCGGACTTCCGAATTGGCTTAAAACCATTATTTTTGGAACTTTAGCTCACTGGATTTTCAAGTTTTGGAAAATTAGTTAAGTTTGCTAATTGCGTGCGGAATTCTAATGTCGCGGTTACTTTATAAGCTTTGTGATGTGTATATGTGTTTGGAAATGTCGACTAATTTCTATACGTCTATTAGTCGGGGTTGCACATATCTGTGATGCTTTTATGGTTTGTGTATATGAATATTGTTGGATTGTCGTGAATGAATAACCGAGGATTTGAGGTGTTATATTCTTTTATTCGATGTAAAATTTGTAAAGTGATGTAATATTATTTTACGGGGCACATCCGGGTTGAGGTTGTAGCCACCGTTGTATTATTTCATTTACTATTTATTGCTCCTAAGATAGACCCAAGTTGGGGTGCACAAACCATCGGGTACTTTGAAATGCCGAGTGGCCTACTCACGTTGATGAGGGAGGTTACTTCACTTTGGGTATTTGGCAGGTATTTTGCCGCACCCGTAGGGTTCTAAGGTGGGGTTTGGCTATTCATCACGACCATGGAATTCGCCTTTCGTTACAGGCTTAAACGAAATGCGGAATTGCTAGTATATCTAATATATTCATCTGTGATCTGGAATGCCTATTATTGCGTCTGACGAATGGATATTATATATATATATATATATATATATATATTATATAATAGACGTTGCTTATGTTTTGCATCCGCGCTAGTCTAGCCCCCAGCTCTGGTGTTAGTTATCTAACCTAACGGTGTAAGACGGGGCCCAGTGGTGAATGCGGATGGCAAAAGCGTAAGTTATATTTTTCGTCTTTTTTTGCAATGGTAGGTTAATTGATGGGACTGCATTATATTAATGCAAAGCAAACAAACCAAAGCTGAATCGTTGGAACAATTTTAAAACCACTCGGTTTTTTCAAAACAGTAAAACTTTTAAAATGCGGAGCTTAAACCACTCCTTTTAAAAGCTATCAGGTTCCTTCGATTATATCAAGTTTACTACATTCACGGTTTTGCCAAAACCATTCGTAACACTCCATCATTTCAGTTGGACATTCAGTAGTATTCAAGCTATGTATTTTGACCTTCGCCAAGGCATAGTGATTGGTAGCTGCTGAATATTCATTTGTAGCATAGATAGATGCGTTGGTTTGGGACAGTCGTACTACTATTTTGGCCTTCGTCAAGGGTATGCATGGGTGGGTTCAAATTAACCTGGACAATGACGGGTAGAACTTGACATGTGACTTATGATATTGTAGGGTGTTTTTCGTCACCCCATTGAGATGGGAATACGCGCGCGCTTGTCAGGCGTACTACAGATTCCCCCTGCCTGGGGTAGGCCGAGGTTTGTTGATTGTGGGGATCCGAATCTCCGGCAGCCGCGGACTAAGCTGCCGTTAATTACCCCTCACCTTTAGAGCGAGGGAACCTCCGATTGACAGGTTAAACTGGTCATGCGAACTCAATGTGCAGTGTGCGTGTGATGTGTTTTGAAAGGGGGGTTTTGGGTATATCGGGAGCCACTCAGAGTTTTTACGGGGGTCCCGCTATCCGGATAGGAGGCTGGGGTCAAGGGGGCTAGCAGCCCCCTTGCGGGGTGCGAGGCAGCGCCCCGTTAGAAATTTTTTTCTAACAGGGACAGTGTCGTGGTGTATGTGTGTGTGCACATATGTATGCATTTGTGTATATATATATGTGTATATATGTATATATATAAAAGAAAGAGGGGGAAAAGGCATCCAAAGGATGCGTGAGGCTAGCTCCTTGGGCGCTGTGCGCCCAGGTGCTGTGCGCTCAGGCGCTAGCGTGCCATGTGTCGGCACGTGGGCGCTCTGCACTTGAGCGCAGGGCGCTGTAGCGCAAGCGCGCCACGTGTCGGCACGGGGGTGCTTTGCGCTTCAGCGCCTGACGCTCGAGTGCAAGCGCGCAACGTGTCGGCACTGGGGTGACTTGCGCCAGAGCGTTGTGCGCTTGAGCGCAAGCGCGCCACATGTCGGCATGTGGGCGCTTTGCGCTCGAGCGCAGGGCGCTGTTGTGCAAGCGCACCACGTGTCGGCACGTGGGCGCTTTGCGCTTGGGCGCTGAGCGCTTGAGCGCAAGCGCGCCACGTGTCGGCACGTGGGCGCTCTGCGCTTGAGCACCGGCGAGGAAAAGAGGCTTTTAGCCTAAAAAGATTCTCGGAAGAGAAATCAGAGTGGAGTTGGACTCCTAAGTGTGTTTTTGGGGTTAATGGAAGGGGTTCTTCTTCTTCCTCCTCTGTCAGCTGGATCTTGAAGATTAAGAGATGTGAGATCTCAAAATCTCTCCTTTTTGGGAACTAAAGACATATCCAAGTTCCGCTTTGTAGGTTTGGTGGTGAAAAACTATTTTGTTTTTGAAAAGGAAGAGTAAAACTCTTGATTTAATTCAAGAGAAAGAAAAAGGTTTTGGAACCTTGAGGAAGGAGAAAAGATCTCAGATCTAATTTTTTTGGAGAGAATGAAAAGTATTCCTTTATTCATCATCATGTTGCCTTTTATTGGCTTACATATTTACATATAGCCCCTTGGGTTTTACAAAAATGGCATTTTGCCTATCCCATGGCTCATGTGCCATTTATTTTTGCACATAAGCCATGGGCTTACAAAAATTTGGCTTTCTGCCCGCTTTGTATACATTCATGTATAAAAAATTACATAAAAATTATTTATGACATGATTTCGTTGTTGGCATGGGGAGGCTGGCCGCAGGCTCGACTTGGGCATGGGCCCGCTTGACCTAGGCTTGGGCCCACCTAGCTTGGGGGTTGACCTTGACTTTGATTCGGTCAACCGGGGTGTAAATTTTTACCCCAACAAATTGCCCCCCATCAATGAATGCACACCGCACATGTGGGTTGTGTGCATGAAATTGATGGATCTCCTTTTGCGTGGAGGCGACTTGCTTTGGTTCCCATTTTTTTGGGATGCACTACCTTTTTTACGACATGGACGGTCGACGCCTGACGCGTCTCCGAGACGGAGTGTCCGTGGTAGACGTTTCCCTGGCCCGGAGCGATCCGGTTCCTGCTTTGTAGGAAGCCTGCACTGCCCTTTTTGCGACATGTACGGTCGACGCACTGATCCGGAGCGATTTGGTAGACGTGTCCCCGGCACGGAGTGTCGCTGGTCGACGTTTCCCCGAGGCGGAGTGTCGTTGTTGGACGTTTCCCTGATGCGAAGTGTCTGTGTTGGACGTTTCCCCGATGCAGAGTGTCGCTTGCTGACGTGTCCCTGGCACGGAGTGTCTGCTTGACGTTTTCCCGGCACGGAGTGTCATTGTTGGACGTTTCCCTGATGCAGAGTGTCTGTGTTAGACGTTTCCCCGATGCAGAGTGTCACTTGTTGACGTGTCCCCGGCACGGAGTGTCTGCTTGACGTTTCCCCGGCACGGAGTGTCGCTGTCGGACGTTTCCCTGATGCGGAGTGTCTGTGTTGGACGTTTCCCCGATGCAGAGTGTCGCTGGCTGACGTGTCCCCGGCACGGAGTGTCGCTAATCGACTTTTCCCCAGCGCGGAGTGTCGGGTTGACTTTTCTCCGGCACGGAGTGTCGCTGATCGACTTTTCCCCGGCACGGAGTGTCGGGTTGTCTTTTCCCCGGCACGGAGTATCGCTGATCGAATTTTCCCCAGCGCGGAGTGTCGGTGGTTGACTTTTCCCCGGCACGGAGTGTCACTGATCGACTTTTCCCCGGCGCGGAGTGTCGGGTCGACTTTTCCCCAGCGCGGAGTGTCGCTGATCGACTTTTCCCCGGCGCGGAGTGTCGGGTTTACTTTTCCCCGGCACGGAGTGTCGCTGATCGACTTTTCCCCGGCGCAGAGTGTCGGGTTGACTTTTCCCCGGCACGGAGTGTCGCTGATCGACTTTTCCCCGGCGTGGAGTGTCGGTGGTTGACTTTTCCCCTGCACGGAGTGTCACTGATCGACTTTTCCCCGGCGCGGAGTGTCGGGTTGACTTTTCCCCGGCACGGAGTGTCGCTGATCGACTTTTCCCCGGCGCGGAGTGTCGCGAGTTGACTTTTCCCCGGCACGGAGTGTCGCTGATCGACTTTTTCCCGGCGCGGAGTGTCGGGTTGACTTTTCCCCGGCTCGAAGTGTCGCTGATCGACTTTTCCCCGGCGCGGAGTGTCGGGTTGACTTTTCCCCGGCACGGAGTGTCGCTGATCGACTTTTCCCCAGCGCGGAGTGTCGGTGGTTGACTTAATTCCGAGGTGGAGCATTATTCCGGTAGGGAAGGTAGATATCCCGAGGCGAAGCATGATTTCGACACGGGGTAAATTCTGGGACGGAGCATGATTCCGCCATAGAGGTTGTTGGTTTGATTTGATTTAGGTTGACATCAGTATCGCTACACTGGCATATGGTACCAGGAGCGAATCATCATCTGTCTTGAGAGGATTTAGGAATTGGTTTTCTGTCGGCATCTGCATTGCTGCACTGGAATAATGCCAGGAGCAACTCATCATGTGCCCCGGGAGGATTTGGATTTGGTTTTTTGTTTGGCATCTGTATTGCTGCACTGGAATAATGCCTGGAGCAACTCATCATGTGCCCCAGGAGGATTTGGATTTGGTTTTTTGTTTGGCATCTGCATTGCTGCACTGGAATAATACCAGGAGCAACTCATCATTTGCCCCGGGAGGATTTGGAAAGTGGTTTTGTTTTGGCATCTGCATTGCTGCACTGGAATAATGCCAGGAGCAACTCATCATTTGCCTCGGGAGGATTTGGATTTGGTTTTTGTTTGGCATCTGCATTGCTGCACTAGAATAATACCAGGAGCAACTCATCATTTGCCCCGGGAGGATTTGGGAATTGGTTTTTTTATTTGGCATCTGCATTGCTGCACTGGAATAATGCCAGGAGCAACCCATCATTTGCCCCGGGAGGATTTGGGAATTGGTGGCTTAGGAGACAGGTTTAGATCTCTATCACCTAAGACTTTTCAATTTTATGGACCGTAAGGGTCCCATAAAAGCATTTTCTCCCTACGAGTCGAAAGGATCTCGTAGGTGTATTTTCTCCTTAGGAGTCATGGGGACTCCTAAGGGTGTTGCTCCTTTGTGAGTCGTAAGGATCTCACGCGGGAATTTTCTCCTCACAAAGTCGAGAGGACATCGCGAGTGCATTTTTTTTTGAGGGATCGGGATTGTTTTACGCCCGTGGATTGTATACGGTTTTGTAGGATGTATGATCCAGACCGTAGGGCCGGAAAAATTTCAGGAACTTGTTGGCGTCTGCATCGCTGCACTGGAATATGGTACCAGGAGCGACTCATCATTCGCCATCGGGGTATGGGATTTGGAATTTGGTTGGCATCTGCATCGCTGCACTGGAATATGGTACCAGGAGCGACTCATCATTCACCACTTGGGGGTTGTGAAGCGATGGCTTAGGAGATAGGTTTAGATCCCTATCACCTAAGGCTTTCCAATTTTATGGGCCGTGAGGGTCCCATAAAGGCATTTTCTCCCTGCGAGTCGTAAGGATCCCGCATGTGTATTTTCTCCTTAGGAGTCGTGAGGACTCCTAAGTGTGTTTTTCCTTTGTGACTTGTAAGGATCCCACAAAGGTTTGTTCTCCTCATGTATCGTGAGGACACATGAGTGGGTCTTCTCAATGGAGCATAATTCCAAAGGCGGAGACTAGCCGCGTAACTGATGACTGAAGTGGGGCATGGGTATGACGAGAATCATTTGAGCCCGTAGATTGTATACGGCAGTCAATTTGGGGACTGGCCGTAGGGCTGGGAGAATTTTGAAAATTGGATTTTGGTTGGCGTCTGCATCGCTGCACTAGAATATGGTACCGGGAGCGACTCATCATTCGCCGCTGGGATTTGGAATTTGGTTGGCGTCTGCATCGCTGCACTGGAATGTGGTACCAAGAGTGACTCATCATTCGCCACTTAGGAATTTGGATTTGGAATTTGGTTGGCGTCTGCATCGCTGCACTGGAATATGGTACTAGGAGCGACTCATCATTCGCCACTTGGGGGTTGTGGAGTGATGGCTTAGGAGACAGGTTTAGATCCCTGTCACTTAAGACTTTTCAATTTTATGGGCCGTGAGGGTCCCATAAAAGCATTTTCTCCCTGCGAGTCGTAAGGATCCCGCGGGTGTATTTTCTCCTTAGGAGTCGTGAGGACTCCTAAGTGTGTTTTTCCTTTGTGACTCGTAAGGATCCCACAAAAGTTTGTTCTCCTCATGTATCGTGAGGACACATGAGTGGATTTCCCTCGTTCCCAGTTTAATGACTTAGAGGTCGACTGTTTCCAGTTTAACGACTTAGAGGTCATCTATTTCCAGTTTAACGACGTGGTGGTCATCTGTTTCTAGTTTAACGACTTCGAGGTCTACTATTTCCAGTTTAACGACTTAGAGGTCTACTATCTCCAGTTTAAAGACTTAGAGGTCTACTGTCTCCAGTTTAACGACTTGGAGGTCATCTGTTTCCAGTTTAACGACGTGGTGGTCATCTCTTTCCAGTTTAAAGACTTAGAGGTCATCTGTTTCCAGTTTAACGACGTGGTGGTCATCTGTTTCCAGTTTAACGACTTGGAGGTCATCTGTTTCCAGTTTAACGACTTGGAGGTCATCTGTTTCCAGTTTAACGACTTGGAGGTCATCTGTTTCCAGTTTAACGACGTGGTGGTCATCTGTTTCCAGTTTAACGACTTGGAGGTCATCTGCTTCCAGTTTAACGACTTGGAGGGCATCTGCTTCCAGTTTAACGACTTGGAGGTCATCTGTTTCCAGTTTAAAGACTTAGAGGTCTATCATAGGTATGATGAGAATTATTTGAGCCCGTGGATTGTATACGGTAATCAATTTGGGGACTAACCGTAGGGCCGAGATAATTTTGAAAAATTGGATTTTTGTTTGTGTTTTTTTTTGTTTTTGTTTTACCGCGATTGCTCTATCCTTTCAGCTTTTCATATCGCGAAGATTGCGATTGCCCTATCATTTCGGCTTTTATTTGCGGTTGCCCCATCATTTCGGCTTTATTTCATTTTTATTTTTACTCGCTGATTTTTATTGCGAGTTGCCCCATCATTTCGGCTTTTCTTTATTTTTCTTTTATTTACACATTTTTGTTTATTTACATACATATATATTTTTTACATTCCCAGTTTAACGACTTAGAGGTCGATGGTTCCCAGTTTAATGACGTGGTGGTCAGCTGTTCCCAGTTTAACGACGTGGTGGTCCTTTTTGCTTATCCCAGCTCCTTGAAGTTTGATCTTGGCGGAGCTGTGTTGATGAACTAGCTCTGTCGGTTGCCGATACATCCGAGGATTGTGAGGTTTTTCCAAGCTTATATTGGTCCTCTGTCTAATCTTTGAAAATATAGCAGTCTTCGATGGTATGACCCACCACTCTATGATATGGGCAGTATATGGAATTGCCGGTCATGTTCATTTCCTGTGGCTTCTTTGGAACAGGCAGTTGCAGACCGTTGTTCAAGGCGTCCATGAATATTTTGCGGACATCATCCCTCCTGAAGGAGTATACCTTCTTCTTTCTCTCCATTGGAGTAGGTGTCTTTACTGATGCTGGTCCTCGAGGCCGATCGGTCATTGGTTCGCCCTTTTCAGATAATGGCACATGTCTGGGAGGATTAGGTTCCCGAAAGGTTTCGGTCTCCATTTGCATGAAATCGGCGATCGTAGCTTAACTGTTTGCTAACACGCCTTTAGACAGTTCTATCTCTCCCATCTTGTATTGCCTTTTGACCCAATCTTTGAAGACGAAGCAGTCCTCAATGGCATGACCTATCACCCTGTGATAGGGGCAATATTCTGGGTCGTCGGTCATATTCGCTTCTTGCGGTCTCTTTGATTCTGGCAGTTGTAGACCGTTTCTCAGGGCGTCCCTGAATATCTTGTGGACTTTTTCCCTCTTGAAGGAATAGACCTTTTCCAGCTTCTCTTTCAGAGGCGATCCCCCCGGTGTATTTATCGGAAGGACTGGAGGCTGATTGCGGCCATTTTTCATGATGGCGCTCCGCTTTTAGGTTGAAAGGGATATCAGTTGGCTGCCCCCGGGTATCAATCCCTGGCTCATGAGCCAAAATTTGATTCTGTTGTAATTGCAATCGGACGACTTGGGTCGCGAGATCTGCTACGATGTTTGCCAGCTCGTCGACTTTGGAATAGACCTCGGCCATCTTCTCATCCCTGTCCTGAAATTGCCTTTGAAGCCATTGGAATAATACTTGTTTTGTAGTTCCGGCTATGACAACCGGGTAATCTTTATTGCCTGAGCTCAATTCCGCAGGAACCACGGGCTCCTCTGGCTTATCGGCCTGAGCAGGCTCTTCATCATTTAGATCGAGCCAATGCTGGGTAGCGTCAACCATATCATCACCATGGCTGTGAAGAAGAAGAGGGTTCGTTTCTTCATATCCGGCCATGTAGACAGTGTGGATAACACATTCAGTCATTCTTTCATCACTGGCAGCTGGTTTCGCGGAGCGGTCCGGGCTTTGGAAATTCATAAATTTTAACATGACCAGAGCCCTAGCCCTTTTGTTGGCTCTATATCTGAGCCGCTTCCGCCTTAGCTTCTCTGCCTTAAGCGCTTGGCAGGCTTCTGCTCTTCGGGGAGCCGCCATAGGCTGAGTGATGGGGAGGCTTGAGAAGACATCTGCCCGCGTGTCCGTCGAAGGTATCACCTGGGCTTGCCCACGACGTCTGGCAACCTCTTCTGTTCTGACAGCTTTGCCCCCGCTGGGGCCATGGAAAGCCGTTCAGACACCGATTTGTGTTTGGGTTGGGGCGCCTTCGTGACCACCACATTTGGCCTCTTGCCTTTCGAGGCCGGTTTGTCTGCCATCGGGGCTTGAGAAGCTGGGATGGCGCCAACTGGCATGAACACAATAGAGCCGAATGGTAGTAGCGGCTCCTCCCATTGTCGCCCGAGACTGGCCGGAAGGACCGTCCTGGAGTCTATCTTCATCGTGTAGGAGATGGGAGCCGTGCTGAGAGCTGAGATCGTCCTTGGAGACATTGTTGAAAATTGATTGCTTGAAAACCCGCATGAAAGGGCATTATTTTAGTATAAATATCGATATGTGTATTGATTGAGTTCGCATGAATGCTTAACCCGAAATATGGGAGGAGAGATAGGTCCCACCGGGCGAGCCAGAATTTGTAGGG
Source organism: Agapanthus africanus (assembly GCA_030015575.1). Classification (NCBI taxonomy): domain Eukaryota; kingdom Viridiplantae; phylum Streptophyta; class Magnoliopsida; order Asparagales; family Amaryllidaceae; genus Agapanthus; species Agapanthus africanus. The sequence goes on along the minus strand of JASDDO010000024.1, from coordinate 884,656,699 downwards.
TGTTTTTCGTCACCCCATTGAGATGAGAATACGCGCGCGCTTGTCAGGCATACTACAGATTCCCCCTGCCTGGGGTAGGCTGGGGTTTGTTGATTGTGGGGATCCGAATCTCGGGCAGCCACGGACTAAGCTGCCGTTAATTACCCCTCGCCTTTGGAGCGAGGGAACCTCCGATTGACGGGTTAAACTGGCCATGCGAACTCAATGTGCATTGTGCGTGTGATGTGTTTTGAAAGGGGGTTTTGGGTATATCGGGAGCCACGCAGAGTTTTTACGGGGGTCCCGCTACCCGGATAGAGGGCTGGGGGTCAAGGGGGCTAGCAGCCCCCTTGCGGGGTGCGGGGCAGCGTCCCGTTAGAAATTTTTTCTAACAGGGACAGTGTCGTAGTGTATGTATGTGTGCACATATGTATGCATATGTGTATATATATATATGTTTATATGTATATATATATATATATATAAAAGAAAGAGGGGGAAAAGGCATCCAAAGGATGCGTGGGGCCAGCGTCTTGGGCGCTGTGCGCCCAGGTGCTGTGCGCTCAGGCGCTAGCGTGCTACGTATCGGCACGTGGGCGCTCTGCGCTTGAGCGCATGGCGCTGTAGCGCAAGCACGCCATGTGTCGGCACGTGGGCGCTTTGCGCTTCAGCGCCTGACGCTCGAGTGCAAGCGCGCCACGTGTCGGCACTGGGGCGACTTGCGCCAGAGCGCTGTGCGCTTGAGCATAAGCGCGCCACGTGTCGGCACTGGGGCGACTTGCGCTCGAGCGCTTACGCTTGAGCGCAAGCGCGCCACGTGTCGGCACGTAGGCGCTTTGCGCTCGAGCGCAGGGCGCTGTTGTGCAAGCGCACCACGTGTCGGCATGTGGGCGATTTGCGCTCGAGCGCAGGGCGCTGTTGTGCAAGCGCACCACGTGTCGGCACGTGGGCGCTTTGCGCTTGGGCGCTGAGCGCTTGAGCGCAAGCGTGCCGCGTGTCGGCACGTGGGCGCTCTGCGCTTGAGCGCTGGCGAGAAAAAGAGGCTTTTAGCCTAAAAAGATTCTCGGAAGAGAAATCAGAGTGGAGTTGGACTCCTAAGTGTGTTTTTGGGGTTAATGGAAGGGGTTCTTCTTCCTCCTCTGTCAGCTGGATCTTGAAGATTAAGAGATGTGAGATCTCAAAATCTCTCCTTTTTGGGATCTAAAGACAGATCCAAGTTCCCCTTTGTGGGTTTGGTGGTGAAAAACTATTTTGTTTTTGAAAAGGAAGAGTAAAACTCTTGATTTAATTCAAGAGAAAGAAGAAGGTTTTGGAACCTTGAGGAAGGAGAAAAGATCTCAGATCTAATTTTTTTGGAGAGAATGAAAAGTATTCCTTTATTCATCATCATGTTACTTTTTATTGGCTTACATATTTACATATAGCCCCTTGGGCTTTACAAAAATGGCATTTTGCCTATCCAATGGCTCATGTGCCATTTATTTTTGCACATAAGCCATGGGCTTACAAAAATTTGGCTTTCTGCCCGCTTTGTATACATTCATGTATAAAAAATTACATAAAAATTATTTATGACATGATTTCGTTGTTGGCATGGGGAGGCTGGCCGCGGGCTCGACTTGGGCATGGGCCCGCTTGACCTGGGCTTGTGCCCACCTAGCTTGGGGGTTGACCTTGACTTTGACTCGGTCAACCGGGGTGTAAATTTTTACCCCAACAGATATGTTGGCCTTCGTCAAGGTCATAAGAGCATGGGGTAAAAATCCATATCGGGAGTTTCTAAAGAAACTAAAACTTGCTAGTGCTGCATACCATTTGGAGTTATAATTTTGGTAGGATTCCTTCGACTTTCACACAATGATATTTGGATCACGATCCTACTGTGAGTATATGCTACTCTTAGGGAGATTTTTTCACATAACGATCAATGCTATAAACCAAGTAGGCGTTTAGAACAGTGTTAGCGAGGTTACGCCTCCAGGGAAAAGAGGTTATTTAATTAAGAAACTTCACGAAAGCGTCGTAAAACCACCCTCGAAGTACCGACACTAGCCCGGTTGAAAGGTTAAGCAAGTATTGTACGGTGAGATTAATCCTGACTAATTCTTCTTTTATGGTTTGAGGAAGGATTCGAGAAACGGTGGGAGCCATCCTGATTAGATAAACTAAAAACCAATCTAAACTTGCAAGAGCATCATGCTAAAGTGTTTCTTCTCTCTTTCCTAATTGCAGCAACCAAAGATGACGAGCCTTAAGTTACCATTAGATAAAAATATATTGACAGGGCCAAACTATAAAGATTGGTTCGGGAATGTCAAGATGGCAATCACGTATGATAAATTGGGCTATGTCCTTACTACTAAAGCCATCGCCGTCCCAGGTCCAGACTCCAGTGTCGCGGATATTGAGATCCGTAAGCCCTGGGAGATTGACTACGCGAAGGCCAAGTGCCTCATGCTGGCATCTATAGACAATGAAAACCAGAGGCGGCATGAGAATATGGATCTTGAATCCATATTCCTCCATACCAAGGAATTATATGGAGAGCAATCTCATATCGCAAGATATGAGACCTCGAAGAACCTATTTCAGGCGAGGTTGGCCGTCGGGTCATCTGTAGGGGAACACATCCTTAAGATGATCGGCTACATTGAGGAGCTCGCGGACCTCAGGATTACGTTGGAGAATGAGCTGTATACAGACTTAATTCTGCAGTCCCTCCCTTCCACCTACGCCCATTTTATCTTGAATTTTAATATTCAAGGTAAAGAAGTTGAACTTCCGGACTCCTCAACATGTTGAGGAGTGCTGAGGGTACCCTGCAGAAAGCCAAAGAAACACCTGCTCTACTTGTTGGTGGAGCTTTCTTTTCTAGATCCAAGGCAAAAGCCAAAGGAAAGAAGAAGAAGGCCCTCACCAAGCCGAGAGGCGGTGTTAGTAAGGTGGAAGCAAAGGGCAATGTAAGGGTAGCGGGGCCGACAGTAGGAAAGGAAGAATGCTTCTACAATCATAAGAAGGGCAATTGGAAGAAACATTGCAGGGCTTGGAAGGCCAAGAACCAGGACCCGAAGCAAGTTGTGGCTTCGGCTTCTGGTGTATTTGTAATTGAAAACTGTCTGTCAATCAACTCTACTTCCTGGGTATTGGATACCGGATCAGGATCTCATATCTGTAATTCTTTGCAGGCACTGAGAAGCCGTAGGGTTCTGATGACTGGTGATATGACCCTCAGAGTTGTGTTCATATCATAATATCGCATTTCATATTCCCCAATTCTTATTCGTTTTATAACTAAACAGGTGCTTTTGACGCATGTCTGCTGCATATTACAGGATACAGGTTCTTGGAGCAAATACAGTAAAAAAGATGAAAATTGATACAGAAAAGTGACTTTTGACCAGCAAGTAGAAGGGTTCTATTCAAGCCTAGACGAAGAACAGTGCAAGGTCCAAAATGTCAAGGCAAACGGTTAAAAGATCGCTACAAGTTTTCACTGAAACATCTGGAGAAGAATAAGAAGCCCAACAGAGAAAAGAACTATGGAAATAGAAAGCCCAAGAAGCTAAGAAGGAAGCCCAGAAATTTCATGACCCAACTCCATAGTTTGGCCGTGGAACCGCGGCCAAACCTAGGCTGGCGCCGCGGTTCCGCGGCCATCTAGTGCGCGTGTCGGTGAAAAACTCCTGTGTCGGTGCGTCGGTGCGGGGGTTTGGATTTTCCGTGGACATATCTGTAAAATCATGTGTGCGAGAATCTGTAACCCTAGTTTCCCTGTTTACCTATAAATTGTAATTACAGATCTGTAAAACCTATGCCTCTATTCATTTCACAAATTCAGATCTGTTCTGTATTATTGCATGGAGAGAGCCATCAATAAAAATTAGTAAGTTACTTTTAATTCTTCGTTTTAATTCTCTTTCAATTAGAATGTCTTTTAATCCACTAATGAGTGAGTAATCTCCTCGCTTGTTAGGGTTAGCCTTAGGGAAAGGTTTGAGAGATGAGATCTCTCACCCCTTTCATGCCCTTTCACACCTAAGAATTAGAACTCCATGCATGCACGCACACCCCGCTCCCTACGGCACCTTATCCCTCGAGGTAATGGTGACACCGTAGTGTAAAGGACCGGTTGCGCGTGTTTTCCATGGAGGTTAGGGTAAGTATCGATAAAGGAAGGATAAGAATCTAGAGGAAGAAACATCTTCCCAAAAGATTCTAATCCACTTTATTGATAATTACTATAACATCTAATAGATCTAAAATAAGGCATTGAAAGCGGTGAGGAAACCTTTAATCTCCCAACTTCCCCTAAACCTAACCCTAGCAAGACTTTAATTAATTTAGTCTATCGATAGATCTAGTTTTTTTTAGATTTAATAAATCAATCCAAACAACATTTGGAATCAACTCGTAAAAACACGTAAGAAAATTACACATCTCTGTGGATCGACCCGTATTCACCGGCTAGCTGCAAAGCGACGCCGTTTCTGATTACGGTTAACATATTATTTTTGAACTAATCAAATGGCACCGTTGCCGGGGATGGCGTAAAATTTCTTTTGTGTAATTTCTGGTTGATATAAATCTTAAAAATCTGAAAATAGAAAAAATATACAAAAACATTTTATCAACTTTTATTTGTTTGAAGGGTTTTATTGTTTGAATCTTGCAGGAACAGCGAAGAATCGAGGATCTGAAAATTTACAGAGGGCAAACCAGGATAAATCATATCAGAACAGAGGGGAAAGATCACAACAGAGCCACACAATTTTTTTGAGCCACTGATCTCCTCATCCTGCCGTGCTTCCGCGGCAAAACTGCGCCCCAGACCGCGGTTCCGCCGCGCCTTGGCCACGTCAGCACCTGAAAATTTGCTGGTTTGTTTTCTCCCTCTCTCCTCTGCAACCTACAATATATCTTTTGTGAAAATTTTCTGCAGGAATTCTTTGCGCTAAAAATCTTCTCTCCCCTTCTAAATAACAGATTTTCTGCAGGTTTCTTTGCGCCGCGCTAAAAAATTGATTGCAAGTGAATTTTATGTTTTGCATAATTTAATCGGACTTTAAGGGGCTAATTGACCAAACTCAGATTGGGTGGGGATTTCATCACCCTTCCCAGGACCCCAGAAATCACCTTAAAGCATTTTGCATCGACCACAATTAATTAAAAAATACTAGACTCAGCCCTAAGGACATCGAGCTCAATAGGAAAAAGACTAGTATAGGCATCGACCGTTTATCCTAACTGACTTTGCGGTGTCTAGGCAAGTGTGTCAAGACAAGTGGTTACTTAATTAGGACCGCTACTTGTAGCGGGGAGGCTCCCACTTACCTGGCACTTACCTGGCCGCAATTGTCGGTGAAGAGGCGGTTTGAAGCCCTATTTCTAGCCCTAGTTAGGAGCTGTCTAGCAGACCTAGGTGACCCTAGATCTAGGCCTGATTGTGCATGTGTGGTTGATAGCATTTGTGTCACAAGTCCCTTTTCAAAAACCTCTTTGCAAACAATCTCACATAAATAAAAAGAAAAAAGAACAATCTTTTCAAAACTTGCAACTTGTCGCTAAAGAAATCTTGCACCTCGCTTACACCACTTCTTCTCATTGACGTTATCTTACCTCCACATTCTGTTTTTTCTTTTTTTTCTGACTACACTACCCCTTTTAGTGTATGTCACTTTGGACTAGGGATACTAACGCCCGATTAGTCCGTGTTTCGTTGGTACCGACCGACGAACCTTTCGACACCGAAGTCGAAATTCCCTCCATTTCCTTACCTCCACCTTCAAATTCTTCTTTCGAAGGTATGTCGGGATCTTACCCCAACGATACCTTACCGACGGGAATGATTCCACCTCCGTTAGGTGCGAATAACCAGAATCTTCCGCCTGTTGTAGCGCCCCCACGAATCGCGCTCCAGGATCTCTTCTACCCCGTCCGCACTTCTTTACCTACATGTCTTTCACCCCCACCGGCAAATGGGGACAATTTTGAGATCAAACCACACTTCATCAATATGCTGCCTAAGTTTCATGGTTTGGAATCCGAAGATGCATATATCTTTATCAATAAATTCCAAAACGTTTGCGCTATGATGAAAACGACCCAATTAAGTGATGACGCTATAAGGCTAAGGGTCATTCCTTTCACCTTATGTGACCTAGCCGAGAAGTGGCTATACAGCATCGCATCACATTCCATTAGAAATTGGGACGAGTTTGTGAAAGCTTTTCTGAAAAATTTCTATCCTCATCACAAAACTGCTAGAATCCGTAATGAAATAATACAATTTTCCCAGCTTCCTTCCGAACTATTTTGGAAGAGTTTTGAAAGATTCAAAGATCTACTCGTTCAATGCCCTCATCATGGGATCGAAAGTTGGCAACTTTGCCAAACATTATACGAGGGATTGAACCTGGCAACGAAGCAGTTGCTAGAAACTATTTGTCAAGGTCACTTTCTAACCAAATCTAGTGAGGAAGCATGGCAGTTTCTCGAGGATCTTAGTGAGCAAACAATTCAGTGGGAGAGGACCAAGACCACATCATCTTCTTCTATTGGTCAATCTAGGGCAGGCATACATCAAGTAAATATGTCGATTGCTATGAAGGCCGAGATGGCCGCACTTATGAAAAAGCTAGAAGCCATTGAGACCAAAATCTCATCGCCTTCTCCTGCCCCTGTTATGCCTCCACGAACTGTTTGTGCTTGTTGTGCGGATCCATCGCATCTAACCGAAGAGTGTCCTTATAATGCATCTACTCAAGGACAGGATCAAGTCAATCCTGTATTTCAACAACGACAAAGAAACGATCCGTACTCTTCGACATACAATCCGGGGTGGAGGAGCCACCCAAATTTCGCTTGGAACCAAAATCAACAATTCCAAGGAAATAATAATTTTCAAAGACCTTCTCCTCCACAACAACAACAAGCACCTTCACAAACTCAAAATTAGCAACCTTTCCAACAACAACCTTATACAAATCAAACGAACAATTTGGTTCAACCAAATGATGATAAGGTTATCTCGCTAGAAAAAAGTCTAGATGCATTTCTCAAGCAATCTACAGAATCCGCAGCAAGATTTGAAAATTATGTTTAGTCTTTGATGCATAACAATACTTCACATGATCAAAGTATCAAATCTATTAAGGCACAAATTGCACAATTAACTGCTGCGTTGAGCGAGAGAGAAAAGGGAAAGCTTCCATCTCAACCATTGCCAAATCCCGGTCACACACAAAACGTATATAATAATCACAATGTAAATGCGGTGACCACGTTGAGATCCGGAAGAGTGTTGCAGAATAATGTGGGTATTAATGATGACATCCCCGCCGGTGGTTCTTCTTTTTCTCTTTCTTCTCTTTCTTCTTCTTCACCCTCATTTCCTCTGCTAGAGCCTATTCTCCATTCTTCAAAAGGCTCTTCTTCTTCTAATCAGAACGGACCCACACTGGGATCCGTTCCTACTCCACAGACATTTGACTCAACAAATTTTCAAAATGCTCCATTTCCAAACAGGTTGAGTCCCAATAAACCAACTGCACAAATGGAGAAGATTGTGGAGTTATTTAAGCAGGTTAGCATAAATATACCTCTCTTGGATACAATCCAACAAGTCTCTTCATACGCGAAAATCTTAAAGGGCTTATGCTCCTCGAAAAGAAAGTCATCTCAAATACCCAAGAAAGTGCTAGTGGCTAGTGCAGTGAGCAATGCTATTAACCACCCTCAACCCTTACCCCAAAAACGAAAGGACCCCGGCTGTCCTACGATTTCAATCACAATTGGGGATAAAAAAATTAATCGAGCACTTTTAGATCTTGGGTCTAGTGTTAACCTGCTTCCCTATTCCGTGTACGAACAATTAGGGGTTGGAGAGTTGAAACCCACTCGTTGTACTCTCTAAATGGCTGATCGATCAATCACCCATCCAAGGGGTGAGCTAGAGGATGTGTTGATCAAAGTTGGGGAGTTCATATTCCCCGTTGATTTTATTGTTATGGATACACAACCTGTTGCTAACTCACGGAACCAAATTCCGGTGATTCTCGGTCGACCATTTTTGGCCACTTCCAATGCTGTAATAAACTGTCGCAATGGCTCCATGACTCCATCCTTCGGGAAGATGTCTAGTGAGTTCAATATTTATAAGTTAGGAAGTCTGCCCCCCGTGCCTAAAACTAGTACACGAGAAGTTTCCTCTATTCACGAAATCACGCAGGAGGACTGCGAGCTTGAAAGATTCTTGTTTGATGAAAACAGTTTTGACGCCACTAGTGCGTCCCTCCTTGAGCCTACCATCGTTGACACAACCGATATGGATTATGAATGTTTCACTTTTTCGGATGATGATGACTCACAGCCCGAATATGAGTCTTTTGAAATTTTGGATGAGTTAGTTGAACCATCCGAATCGGTTGTTTGCAGTGATTTCGAACCTGTGTTGGAGTCGTTTGAGGTAGATTCCGCAATGATTCTTTCGCCTCTGAAACTCGAACTCATATCCTTACCGCCTCACCTTAAATATGCTTACATAGGTGAGAATGAGACTTTTCCCATTATAATATCAGCCTCTCTAGCCTTCGAGCAAGAGAACGCTATTTTAAAGGTCTTACAAGATAGGCGGCAAGTTTTCGGTTGGACTATGGCGGTCATCGAGGAGATCAGTCCCCATATAATTGAATATCATATGCAATTGATGGATGATGCCAAGTCAATAGAGGACCCATAGAAACATTTTGGGGGAATTGTGGTTAGTCAACCGCCTCCTTTAGAAGTTGAACCGCCCCCATTTCTTTTAATAAGCTACGAGAATGCCAATATTCCACTGATTGCTGATCATTCACATTCTCATTTTAATTCATCAGCACCTCCTGTATATTCACCTCCACACCTTCCATACCACCACTTCTATCTTCCCCAATTCTTTTTGGATCGCTACGACTTATTTTTCCACCAACCGATACTCTTTACTGATAAATTTTTCAACTGGTTGGTGTTGACGTTTAGTCTATGCAAAGTTTGGCAGTAATGTCTAACATAGTTTAAATGAAGTTTGGGGGGGCTTTTTGTATATATTTTTGTTTTTCTTAACAATAAAAAATTTATAAATAAATAAACAGGGGAGTGCCGACATTTTGACCCTTTTGGTTTAGTCTGACAGTGAGGACGCTGTCAAGTTCAAGTTTGGGGGTATGCTCGGTACGTCTTATTCCTTCGCATTTATTTGTATATATTGTTGCATTTGCATATTTATTTGAAAACCCATAAAAATTTGAAAAATTTCAAAAATTATAAAAATTATTGTATTCAATTTTGACTTATTTGACTAGAGTTTGACAGATAGGTTAACTAGCTAGGAGCAACTAGATCTTAGACTTAGTGAATTAAAAACCCTAAAAATAACATTCCTTAAAATTTAACGCTAGAAAGTATATGCCTTGTAGTTTATTTAGGAATAGGCAAATTTTGGGTTCACTTCTTGGGCTAAGTCGAAACAAGGGAAAAATATTGAAGTTCTTATTAGAGTATAAGTTTGAAAAATAGTTCCTAGCTTAAGTCTAGTTTCTGAAAACATATACCCTACAAAATGCACAATCACGCACCTTGAAACTTGGAATAGTAGAAGAGACCTTGAAATGCTCTTGTCTAAAGTCCTTAGTACAAAGAAAATATATATATATATATATATATATAACAATGTGAATAAAGAATAAAAAAAATGGACACTGGTTTTTGTGATTACTTAAGCCTGTAAAAAATAGAAAAATATTTAGCGAGGGTGCTTCATCACCTAGTGCCTTAGACCAACTGGTTTGGGAGTCACTGCTAAAGCCTTGGGTGTTGCAAAACTAGGAAGTACGCTTTAAAGTGCTAACGCATCTTGTAATCGGTTGTTGGTATCTCAAGAAGTATTAACGGTCACATGAAGGATGTATAAGCAAAATTCAATTAAAAATTCACCTACTAATAAGTAGTTTGGACAACGGACGAGAGTATGATTACTTGATTTGAATTTCCAAGTGTAGGGGTGATCTATACACACACGTAGGTGTATGTGATTGGAATTTAGATAAGAGAGAGCAATGAAGAATAGAACTTGTATCTTTAGTAGAGTTGATAGAAATTCCTAAGTGGAGATGGAACTTTAGAAGGAAAACTTAAGAAATGCCGAAAGCTAAGTAGGTCTACATAACATATATAATCTTAAGTTAAATAATGAGGAAGTGTGAAGAATATGGGTGGATAATTTGCGAGTCAAAAGATAATAGAATTCCTTCTTAGAAAACCTAATTGGAGAACAAAAGTCAATGGGCCGAGTTGATAGCATTTTGTGGGTGTAATCCGCTGAAAACCCTCAGGAGACAACACTCCTCCTACTAGGGACACCTAGAGGTATAACGGCTTGTTGCACGTACTCAGTGCAATCGCGTTTCCCTGCGAAAGTGCGGCTAGGTTAGGATTTTAGTGAATAAAAAATAAGTTTGCTCGAGGACGAGCAAAAGATAAGTTTGGGGGTATTTGTTCATATCATAATATCGCATTTCATATTCCCCAATTCTTATTCGTTTTATAACTAAACAGGTGCTTTTGACGCATGTCTGCTGCATATTACAGGATACAGGTTCTTGGAGCAAATACAGTGAAAAAGATGAAAATTGATACAGAAAAGTGACCTTTGACCAGCAAGTAGAAGGGTTCTACTCAAGCCTAGACGAAGAACAGTGCAAGGTCCAAAATGTCAAGGCAAACGGTTAAAAGATCGCTACAAGTTTGCACTGAAACATCTGGAGAAGAATAAGAAGCCCAACAGAGTAAAGAACTATGGAAATAGAAAGCCCAAGAAGCAAAGAAGGAAGCCCAGAAATTTCATGACCCAACTCCATAGTTTGGCCGCGGAACCGCGACCAAACCTAGGCCGGCGCCGCGGTTCCGCGGCCATCTAGTGCGCGTGTCGGTGAAAAATTCCTGTGTCGGTGCGGGGGTTTGGATTTTCCGTGGGCATATCTGTAAAATCACGTGTGCGAGAATCTGTAACCCTAGTTTCCCTGTTTACCTATAAATTGTAATCACAGATCTGTAAAACCTATGCCTCTATTGATTTCACAAATTCAGATATGTTCTGTATTATTGCTTGGAGAGAGCCATCAATAAAAATTAGTAAGTTACTTTTAATTCTTCGTTTTAATTCTCTTTCAATTAGAATGTCTTTTAATCCCCTAATGAGCGAGTAATCTCCTCGCTTGTTAGGGTTAGCCTTAGGGAAAGGTTTGAGAGATGAGATCTCTCACCCCTTTCATGCCCTTTCACACCTAAGAATTAGAACTCCATGCATGCACGCACACCCCGCTCCCTACGGCACCTTATCCCTCGAGGTAATGGTGACACCGTAGTGTAAAGGACCGGTTGCGCGTGTTTTCCATGGAGGTTAGGGTAAGTATCGACAAAGGAAGGATAAGAATCTAGAGGAAGAAATATCTTCCCAAAAGATTCTAATCCACTTTATTGATAATTACTATAACATCTAATAGATCTAAAATAAGGCATTGAAAGCGGTGAGGAAACCTTTAATCTCCCAACTTCCCCTAAGCCTAACCCTAACCCTAGCAAGACTTTAATTAATTTAGTCTATCGATAGATCTAGTTTTTTTTAGATTTAATAAATCAATCCAAACAACATTTGGAATCAACTCGTAAAAACACGTAAGAAAATTACACATCTCTGTGGATCGACCCGTATTCACCGGCTAGCTGCAAAGCGACGCCGTTTCTGATTGCGGTTAACATATTATTTTTGAACTAATCAAATGGCGCCGTTGCCGGGGATGGCGTAAAATTTCTTTTGTGTAATTTCGGGTTGATATAAATCTTAAAAATCATAAAAATCTGAAAATAGAAAAAAAAAATACAAAAACATTTTATCAACTTTTATCTGTTTGAAGGGTTTTATTGTTTGAATCTTGCAGGAACAGCGAAGAATCGAGGATCTGAAAATTTACAGAGGGCAAACTAGAATAAATCATATCAGAACAGTGGGGAAAGATCACAACAGAGCCACACAATTTTTTTGAGCCACTGATCTCCTCATCCTGCCACGCTTCCGCGGCAAAACTGCCCCCCAGACCGCGGTTCCGCCGCGCCTTGGCCACGTCAGCACCTGAAAATTTGCTTGTTTGTTTTCTCCCTCTCTCCTCTGCAACCTACAATATATCTTTTGTGAAAATTTTCTGCAGGAATTCTTTGCGCTAAAAATCTTCTCTCCCCTTCTAAATAACAGATTTTCTGCAGGTTTCTTTGCGCCGCGCTAAAAAATTGATTGCAAGTGAATTTTATGTTTTGCATAATTTAATCGGACTTTAGGGGGCTAATTGACCAAACTCAGATTGGGTGGGGATTTCATCACCCTTCCCAGGACCCCAGAAATCACCTTAAAGCATTTTGCATCGACCACAATTAATTAAAAAATACTAGACTCAGCCCTAAGGACATCGAGCTCAATAGGAAAAGGACTAGTATAGGCATCGACCGTTTATCCTAACTGACTTTGCGGTGTCTAGGCAAGTGTGTCAAGGCAAGTGGTTACTTAATTAGGACCGCTACTTGTAGCGGGGAGCCTCCCACTTACCTGGCACTTACGTGGCCGCAATTGTCGGTGAAAAGGCGGTTTGAGGCCCTATTTCTAGCCCTAGTTAGGAGCTGTCTAGCAGACCTAGGTGATCCTAGATCTAGGCCTGATTGTGCATGTGTGGTTGATAGCATTTGTGTCACAAGTTCCTTTCAAAAACCTCTTTGCAAACATTCTCACATAAATAAAAAGAAAAAAGAAAAATCTTTGCAAAACTTGCAACTTGTCGCTAAAGAAATCTTGCACCTCGCTTACACCACTTCTTCTCATTGACGTTATCTTACCTCCACATTCTGTTTTTTATTTTTTTTCTGACTACACTACCCTTTTTAGTGTATGTCACTTTGGACTAGGGATACTAACGCCCGATTAGTCCGTGTTTCGTTGGTACCGACCGACGAACCTTTCGACACCGAAGTCGAAATTCCCTCCATTTCCTTACCTCCACCTTCAAACTCTTCTTTCGAAGGTATGTCGGGATCCAACCCCAACGATACCTTACCGACGGGAATGATTCCACCTCCGTTAGGTGCGAATAACCAGAATCTTCCGCCTGTTGTAGCGCCCCCACGAATCGCGCTCCAGGATCTCTTCTACCCCGTCCGCACTTCTTTACCTACATGTCTTTCACCCCCACCGGCAAATGGGGACAATTTTGAGATCAAACCACACTTCATCAATATGCTGCCTAAGTTTCATGGTTTGGAATCCGAAGATGCATATATCTTTATCAATAAATTCCAAAACGTTTGTGCTATGATGAAAACGACCCAATTAAGTGATGACGCTATAAGGCTAAGGGTCATTCCTTTCACCTTATGTGACCTAGCCGAGAAGTGGCTATACAGCACCGTATCATATTCCATTAGAAATTGGGACGAGTTTGTGAAAGCTTTTCTGAAAAAGTTCTATCCTCATCACAAAACTGCTAGAATCCGTAATGAAATAATACAATTTTCCCAGCTTCCTTCCGAACCATTTTGGAAGTGTTTTGAAAGATTCAAAGACCTACTCGTTCAATTCCCTCATCAAGGGATCGAAAGTTGGCAACTTTGCCAAATATTATACGAGGGATTGAACCCGGCAACGAAGCAGTTGCTAGAAACTATTTGTCAATGTCACTTTCTAACCAAATCTAGTGAGGAAGCATGGCAGTTTCTCGAGGATCTTAGTGAGCAAACAATTTAGTGGGAGAGGACCAAGACCACATCATCTTCTTCTATTGGTCAATCTAGGGCACGCATACATCAAGTAGATATGTCGATTGCTATGGAGGCCGAGATGGCCGCACGTATGAAAAAGCTAGAAGCCATTGAGACCAAAATCTCATCGCCTTCTCCTGCCTCTGTTATGCCTCCACGAACTGTTTGTGCATGTTGTGCGGATCCATCGCATCTAACCGAAGAGTGTCCTTATAATGCATCTACTCAAGGACAGGATCAAGTCAATGCTGTATTTCAGCAACGACAAAGAAACGATCCGTACTCTTCGACATACAATCCGGGGTGGAGGAGTCACCCAAATTTCGCTTGGAACCAATATCAACAATTCCAAGGAAATAATAATTTTCAAAGACCTCCTCCTCCACAACAACAACAAGCACCTTCACAAACTCAAAACCAGCAACCTTTCCAACAACAACCTTATACAAATCAAACGAACAATTTCGTTCAACCAAATGATGATAAGGTTATCTCGCTAGAAAAAAGTCTAGATGCATTTCTCAAGCAATCTACAGAATCCGCAGCAAGATTTGAAAATTATGTTCTGTCTTTGATGCATAATAATGCTTCACATGATCAAAATATCAAATCTATTGAGGCACAAATTGCACAATTAACTGCTGCGTTGAGCGAGAGAGAAAAGGGAAAGCTTCCATCTCAACCATTGCCAAATCCCGGTCACACACAAAACGCATATAACAATCACAATGTAAATGCGGTGACCACGTTGAGATCCGGAAGAGTGTTGCAGAATAATGTGGGTATTAATGATGACATGCCCGCCGGTGGTTCTTCTTTTTCTCCTTCTTCTCCTTCTTCTTCTTCACCCTCATTTCCTCCGCTAGAGCCTATTCTCCATTCTTTAAAAGGCTCTTCTTCTTCTAATCCGAACGGACCCACACTGGGATCCGTTCCTACTCCACATTCTACTCCACAGACATTTGACTCAACAAATTTTCAAAATGCTCCATTTCCAAACAGGTTGAGTCCCAATAAACCAACTGCACAAATGGAGAAGATTGTGGAGTTATTTAAGCATGTTAGCATAAATATACCTCTCTTGGATGCAATCCAACAAGTCCCTTCATACGCGAAAATCTTAAAGGGCTTATGCACCTCGAAGAGAAAGTCATCTCAAATACCCAAGAAAGTGCTAGTGGCTAGTGCAGTGAGCAATGCTATTAACCACCCTCAACCCTTACCCCAAAAACGAAAGGACCCCGGCTGTCCTACGATCACAATTGAGGATAAGAAAATTAATCAAGCAATTTTAGATCTTGGGTCTAGTGTTAACCTGTTTCCCTATTCCGTGTACGAACAATTAGGGGTTGGAGAGTTGAAACCCACTCGTTGTACTCTCCAAATGGCTGATCGATCAATCACCCGTCCAAGGGGTGAGCTAGAGGATGTGTTGATCAAAGTTGGGGAGTTCATATTCCCCGTTGATTTTATTGTTATGGATACACAACCTGTTGCTAACTCACGGAACCAAATTCCGGTGATTCTCGGTAGACCATTTTTTGCCACTTCCAATGCTGTAATAAACTGTCGCAATGGCTCCATGACTCTATCCTTCGTGAAGATGTCTAGTGAGTTCAATATTTATAAGTTAGGAAGTCTGCCCCCCGTGCCTAAAACTAGTACACGAGAAGTTTGCTCTATTCACGAAATCACGCAGGAGGACTGCGAGCTTGAAAGATTCTTGTTTGATGAAAACAGTTTTGACGCCACTAGTGTGTCCCTCCTTGAGCCTACCACCGTTGACACAACCGATATGGATTATGAATGTTTCACTTTTTCGGATGATGACGACTCACAGCCCGAATATGAGTCTTTTGAATTTTTGGATGAGTTAGTTGAACCATCCGAATCGGTTGTTTGCAGTGATTTCGAACCTGTGTTGGAGTCGTTTGAGTTCGAAGTAGATTCCGCAATGATTCTTTCGCCTCTGAAACTCGAACTCATATCCTTACCGCCTCACCTTAAATATGCTTACATAGGTGAGAATGAGACTTTTCCCATTATAATATCAGCCTCTCTAGCCTTCGAGCAAGAGAACGCTATTTTAAAGGTCTTACAAGATAGGCGGCAAGTTTTCGGTTGGACTATGGCGGACATCGAGGAGATCAGTCCTCTTATAATTGAATATCATATGCAATTGATGGATGATGCCAAGTCAATAGAGGACCCACAGAAACATTTTGGGGGAATTGTGGTGAGTCAACCTCCACCTTTAGAAGTTGAACCACCCCCATTTCTTTTAATAAGCTACGAGAATGCCAATATTCCACTGATTGCTGATCATTCACATTCTCGTTTTGATTCATCACCACCTCCTGTATATTCACCTCCACACCTTCCATACCACCACTTCTATCTTCCCCAATTCTTTTTGGATCGCTACGAATTATTCTTCCACCAACCGATACTCTTTACTGATAAATTTTTCAACTGGTTGATGTTGACGTTTAGTTTATGCAAAGTTTGGCAGTAATGTCTAACATAATTTAAATGAAGTTTGGGGGGGGCTTTTTGTATATATTTTTGTTTTTCTTAACAATAAAAAATTTATAAATAAATAAACAGGGGAGTGCCGACATTTTGACTCTCTTGGTTTAGTATGACAGTGAGGACACTGTCAAGTTCAAGTTTGGGGGTATGCTCGGTACGTCTTCTTCCTTCGCATTCATTTGTATATATTTTTGCATTTGCATATTTATTTGAAAACCCATAAAAATTTGAAAAATTTCAAAAATTATAAAAATTATTGTATTCAATTTTGGCTTATTTGACTAGAGTTTGACAGATAGGTTAACTAGCTAGGAGCAACTAGATCTTAGACTTAGTGAATTAAAAATCCTAAAAATAACATTCCTTAAATTTTAACGCTAGAAAGTATATGCCTTGTAGTTTATTTAGAAATAGGCAAATTTTGGGTTCACTTCTTGGGCTAAGTCGAAACAAGGGAAAAATATTGAAGTTCTTATTAGAGTATAAGTTTGAAAAATAGTTTCTAGATTAAGTCTAGATTCTGAAAACATATACCCTACAAAATTCACAATCATGCACCTTGAAACTTGGAATAGTAGAAGAGACCTTGAAATACTCTTGTCTAAAGTCCTTAGTACAAAGAAAATAAATATATATATATATATATATCAGTGTGAATAAAGAATAAAAAAAATGGACACTGATTTTTGTGATTACTTAAGCCTGTAAAAAATAGAAAAATATTTAGCGAGGGTGCTTCATTACCTAGTGGCTTAGACCAACTGGTTTGGGAGTCACTGCTAAAGCCTTGGGTGTTGCAAAACTAGGAAGTACGCTTTAAAGTGCTAACGCATCTTGTAATCGGTTGTTGGTATCTCAAGAAGTATTAACGGTCGCATAAAGGATGTGTAAGCAAAATTCAATTAAAAATTCACCCACTAATAAGTACTTTGGACAACGAACGAGAGTATGATTGCTTGATTTGAATTTCCAAGTGTAGGGGTGATCTATACACACACCTAGGGGTATGTAATTGGAATTTAGATAAGAGAGAGGAATGAAGAATAGAACTTGTATCTTTAGTAGAGTTGATAGAAATTCCTAAGTGGAGATGGAACTTTAGAAGGAAAACTTAAGAAATGCCGAAAACTAAGTAGGTCTACATAACATATATAATCTTAAGTTAAATGATGAGGAAGTGTGAAGAATATGGGTGGATAATTTGCGAGTCAAAAGATAATAGAATTCCTTCTTAGAAAACCTAATTGGAGAACAAAAGTCAATGGGCCGAGTTGATAGCATTTTGTGGGTGTAATCCGCTGAAAACCCTCAGGAGACAACACTCCTCCTACTAGGGACACCTAGAGGTTCAACGGCTTGTTGCACGTGCTCAGTGCAATCGCGTTTCCCTGCGAAAGTGCGGCTAGGTTAGGATTTTAGTGAATAAAAAATAAGTTTGCTCGAGGACGAGCAAAAGATAAGTTTGGGGGTATTTGTTCATATCATAATATCGCATTTCATATTCCCCAATTCTTATTCGTTTTATAACTAAACAGGTGCTTTTGACGCATGTCTGCTGCATATTATAGGATACAGGTTCTTGGAGCAAATACAGCGAAAAAGATGAAAATTGATACAGAAAAGTGACTTTTGACCAGCAAGTAGAAGGGTTCTACTCAAGCCTAGACGAAGAACAGTGCAAGGTCCAAAATGTCAAGGCAAACGGTTAAAAGATCGCTACAAGTTTTCACTGAAACATCTGGAGAAGAATAAGAAGCCCAACAGAGAAAAGAACTATGGAAATAGAAAGCCCAAGAAGCAAAGAACGAAGCCCAGAAATTTCATGACCCAACTCCATAGTTTGGCCGCGGAACCGCGGCCAAACCTAGGCTGGCGCCGCGGTTCCGCGGCCATCTAGTGCGCGTGTCGATGAAAAACTCCTGTGTCGGTGCGTCGGTGTGGGGGTTTGGATTTTCCGTGGGCATATCTGTAAAATCATGTGTGCGAGAATCTGTAACCCTAGTTTCCCTGTTTACCTATAAATTGTAATCACAGATCTGTAAAACCTATGCCTCTATTCATTTCACAAATTCAGATCTGTTCTGTATTATTGCTTGGAGAGAGCCATCAATAAAATTTAGTAAGTTACTTTTAATTCTTCGTTTTAATTCTCTTTCAATTAGAATGTCTTTTAATCCCCTAATGAGCGAGTAATCTCCTCGCTTGTTAGGGTTAGCCTTAGGGAAAGGTTTGAGAGATGAGATCTCTCACCCTTTTCATGCCCTTTCACACCTAAGAATTAGAACTCCATGCATGCACACACACCCCGCTCCCTACGGCACCTTATCCCTCGAGGTAATGGTGACACCGTAGTGTAAAGGACCGGTTGCGCGTGTTTTCCATGGAGGTTAGGGTAAGTATCGATAAAGGAAGGACAAGAATCTAGAGGAAGAAACATCTTCCCAAAAGATTCTAATCCACTTTATTGATAATTACTATAACATCTAATAGATCTAAAATAAGGCATTGAAAGCGGTGAGGAAACCTTTAATCTCCCAACTTCCCCTAAGCCTAACCCTAGCAAGACTTTAATTAATTTAGTCTATCGATAGATCTAGTTTTTTTTAGATTTAATAAATCAATCCAAACAACATTTGGAATCAACTCGTAAAAACACGTAAGAAAATTACACATCTCTGTGGATCGACCCGTATTCACCGGCTAGCTGCAAAGCGACACCGTTTCTGATTACGGTTAACATATTATTTTTGAACTAATCAAGTTGCTAACGGAGCGAGCGTGGATGCTATGTCCATAAGGGAATATCACTTAGGATTGACAAGTGGACATATTTTGGTTTGCGCAACTGTTTTTGTGTATCTAGTTTGACTTGTAATATCATTTTTGTATCTTTGTTATCTAAAGAAGGTTATGATTTTACATTTGTAAGCGATGTCGTAAATATCCACCTTAATCATGGTCTGATTGGGTCAGGTACTCTAAATAACGGTATATACGTATTAAACCAATTGCAAATTTTCAATGTCCAGAACATACATAAAAGAAAAACTCCAGAATTAAATCAAGCTTTCTTATGGCATTGTAGACTGGGTCACATCAACGAAACAAGGTTGACCAAATTACATAAAGAAGGATATTTGGATCCGTTTGAATATCAATTTTATGCATCTTTTCAATCATGTCTCAAAGGAAAGATGACAAAGGCTCCATTCACTGGACACGGAGTAAGAGCGAGCGAGCTCTTGGGACTAATACACAGCGACGTGTGTGGTCCAATGTCTACACATGCAAGAAGTGGTCATTCCTATTTCATTACTTTTACGGATGATTTCTCTAGGTATGGACATATTTTCTTGATGAAACATAAATACGAGGCCTTTAAGAAATTCTGAGAATATAAGAATGAAGTGGAAAAACAAACCGGTAAAAGTATCAAGACACTGAGATCTGATCGAGGTGGTGAATACTTGAGTGCCGAGTTCCTGGATTACCTAAAAGAGAATGGAATTCTCTCTCAGATTACTCCTCCATACACACCATAACACAACGGTGTATCATAGAGACGGAACCGAACCCTATTGGATATGGTACGTTCCATGATGAGTAACGCTAAGTTACCGCGATCATTCTGGGGCTATGGACAAGAATCATCCGCATATCTTTTGAACAAGGTTCCTACCAAGACTGTGCCTACCACACCATATCAGATGTGGAGTGGGAAGAAACCCTATCTTAAATATCTGAAGATAGGGGGATGTCCAGCTTTTGTTAAAAACAGCATGCGGACAAGCTCGAGGCACGCCCAATACTGTGTAAGTTTATGGGATACCCAAAGAACTCCAGGGGGTACCTTTTCTATTACGCAGAGGAACAAAAGGTTTTTGTTTCTCGTCGTGCCCACTTTTTGGAACATCAATTTTTAGAAAAAGAAACTAGTGGGAGCGCAATAGAACTGGAAGAAATTCCAGAACCACAAGCTATTACTGAAAACTGGATAGAACCAGAAGTTTCAGAAGAACATGACATTCCCGCGCCACTCCGCAGGAGTAGTAGGCTGTCTCATCCGTCCGAGAGATACTACGGTTTTCTCGTAGACGGGGATAGAGAAGATTGCATCATTGATAATGATGAGCCAACTAATTTCCAGCAAGCCATTCAGAGCACAGACTCGATAAAATGGCTGGATGCAATGCGGACCGAGATGGAGTCCATGTACACCAACAAAGTATGGACTTTGGACATTGCTCCAGAGGGGTAAAACCCGTAGGCTGCAAATGGATCTTCAGAAAGAAGATTGGTGTAGATGGACATGTTGAAACCTATAAGGATAGACTTGTTGCAAAAGGATTTCGTCAAAGACCTGGTTTGGACTATGATGAAACCTTTTCTCCAGTGACTATGCTCAAATCCATTCGGATCCTTCTTGCCATAGCTGCCTTCTACGATTATGAGATTTGGAAGATGGACGTAAAGACCGCTTTTCTAAATGGAAATTTAGAAGAGTGCATCTATATGGACCAGCCAAAGGGTTTCATTCAGAGTGGGAGCAGCGAGAAAGTGTGTAAGTTGCTTAAGTCCATCTATGGACTAAAGCAGGCATCGCGGAGTTGGAACATCTGTTTTGATGAAACGGTCAAAGAATTCGACTTTATCAAAAATCCAGATGAGCTATGCATTTATAGTAAGATTGTAGCAAGAACTGTAGTATTCCTCGTCTTGTACGTGGATGACATTCTATTGATAGGTGTTTACCCCAATCAGAGCAAAGCTCTGCTTTGAAAATTTAAACTTTAATAAATGAAGCAACGCTTCAAATTCTTTGCGCTGCGTGCAACGCGCCGCGTGTCAGGCGCAGACACATCAGCGCAGCGCCCAAAACAGCGCACCCAATCAGAGCAAAGCTCTATTTAAAAAAAATAGTAAAGGAAGCAACGTTTCAGTTGCGCAAACGCTGCGCTGTGTGACACGTGTCTGTGCAGTTGCGCAAGCACAGCTGTGCAAGCGCTGCGCTGCGTGACACGTATCTGCGCAGTTGCGCAAGCACAGCTCAAGCGTGACACGTGTCTGCGCAGTTACGCAAGCACGGCTGCGCAAGCGCTGCGCTGCACGACACGTGTCTACGCAGTTGCGCAAGCACAGCTGCGCAAACGCTGCGCTGCGCGACACGTGTCACGCTCTGGAGCATTTGCGCCAAACAGAATTAAAATTCTAAGAAATCTTTCTGTTCTTGTTAAAACAAGAAGATTTTCTTCTGTAAAACAGAAGCCCTTGGATCAAAAAGATCCAACGGTGGGGAAAATTCCCCAAATCACTCAGAGAAAGATCTCTTCAACAAATTTAACCAATTTACGGGCACTATAAAAAGGACCCCAAACCTCAACTCAAAAGGATGAACACTTTGGAAAAAATTAAACAAAGAGAACTCTGAAGAATTAGAGAGAATTCCTCAAGAACAAGAGAAAAAGGTAAAAACCTTTAGAAAAAGAGAAAATTCTCTTAAGAAAAACAGATCATTGATCTAAGAACAAGATCAATGATCTTCAAAAAAAAAGAAAAATAAACAATAACAGTGCCTTGCACTTTTTATGAACCACTGGTTCTTTGAAAACAAGAAAAAACTTGTTTTTCTTTGATCTAAAATTGATCCAAAAGAATAAGAACAGTGCCCAGCACTTGCCAAAACTGCACTATTGTGCAAGCCGCCAGGAAGCGCCACGTGTCAGCGGTGCAACAGCGTAGCGCACTGACGCAGCGCACTACGCTGTTGCACTTGCGCTCATCAGAGCGTAACACATGTCACTTCCACATACGCTTGCGCTCTTTAATTTGCGCAAAGCGCCTGACAAGCCATGTGGGGCATTGTCAGAGTATTTAATGCTCTGCATTATTAAGAAAAGGGACAGAGCCCAATTAAAAGGCCTAATCAAAAATGCTATGCATTTTAAAAGGGCAGAGCCCAACCAAAACAAAGAAAAATAATGCAGTGAAGGGGCAAGGCCCTAGCACAGGTCCAATAGGCCAAAGACAAAAGAATATTGAAACTGGACTTAGCCCAGTCGTGTCCATAAGTCCTCAAATTAAATTGACTGAGCACGGCTGCTCCCTAAATCAATTTACATCTGGTTCGAGGGTACATCTCCGAACTCCTCTGACAGTTCTCGTTGTAATCCTTCAACGACGTTAGAGTGGTGACGGGTCCCAACGACCACACATGAATATGGACTGCGGGGTCCCTAAACTCGTGGACCGAAATGTCCTTAAACTAATATTGGACCGAAACGTCCTTAAACTAATAATGGACCGAAACGTCCTTAAACTAATGATGGACCACTACGTCCTTAAACTGGCGATGGACCGAAACGTCCTTAAACTAGTAATGGACCACCACGTCCCTAAATTGGAATATGGACCACCACGTCCCTAAACTGGAGCAATAGAGCCCCCAAATTCTCTTTTACCGGATCTAAACGGTCCCGTTTAAGTTGATCTTAGCCCCAAATACGGCTAACGTATCCTTAAACATTTAAATGGACTATAAAACTTCAAATCGATTTTGGTTCGAGGGTACATCTCTGAACTCCTCTGACACCTATCGTTGTAATCCTTCAACGACGTCAGAGAGGTGATGAGTCCTGACGGCCATATATTAAACAGATCACCACGTTAAGTTGATCTTGGTCTCAAATAGGACTAACGTATCCTTAACGAATGTTTAAGTTGATCTTAGCCTCAATACGGCTAACGTATCCTTAAACAAAAAACACCAAACCCAAAACTAAGTAAATACGGATTTGGACTAATCCACGTCCTACGGGCGACGGCATTACTCAGTCTCCGTATACAATCCACGGGCAACCACAAACAAAACAAACACACACGACACGAAGTGAAATTCTGGAGAAGGAGAAAGTTGTTACCGCGATGCGGTAGCGTAATTAACTGCAGGGGCTTGCGCCTGCAGGGAAGAGTGTCCCCACAATCAAAAACCCCTCAAGCGAGGGGGAATCTGACAAAGTCTGCTACATCGGCCGCATGCGTCTAAACCTCTGATACACGGTGCTATAAATCAACTTAGCATCTTCGGAGAAGTAGACGGATAAAACCATATAGCATCTGCCCCGAATCTCAGGCTAGACGCCTTCAGCGTCGTCGGCCGCCGTTCGGAGGGGAACAGATTCTGGCACGCCCGGTGGGACCTTTTCCTCTTTCCACTCCACACTTCGTGTGTCGTGATTCGCGAACCAATCGCGATTTGTTAAATGGTTGCCTTCGGATTTCAAGTTACTAAGATTTGGTCTTTTGCCTGGCGAAGAACTCAAGCATCAATGGCCTCTAACTGCACCAATTGCTCGAAATGCCACTGCAACGAACGCTCCACCTCACCGGGAGGTGTAGCATATGGGCCCCAAGCGGCTTCCTTTCTCGCTCTGCCGGTAGACCAGGTGACCCAAGCCACCACTGGCCTGTTCTTCGGGACCATGATCCTACCTACAAGCTTCCCTACGCCAATACCTGCACCGGGAGTGAACAAAAAGTCGGTCTTCGACCGGCTCACTGCTACGACGGCCCCTGTCAACGGGTCTCCTACTACCAAACCGACAGCATCTGTTTTCACCAGGCTAAATCAGAACTCTAAACTGGTTGTCCCAAGAAAAGCAATAACTGCTGCTCCAGAAGTCATCAAGGCGGCTTCCCCTGTCAAAGAGTCAGTCTTTTCAAGACTGACGATTCCTGCTCCTACCCCTGCTCGAGGATCCGTCTTCAACGGGTTGAATATCACCCCTCAAAAGACAACCTCAGTCTTTAAGAGGTTAACACCGGCGGCGCCTCATTCAGACAGGGGGCAAAAAGAAGATGTCTCAATCTCCGAGCCAGTCCCAACGGCTCGTCATGCTCGACGTCGCCATTGGCAACGAGTGAGGAAGGCAGGGGGCAACTCCCCCTCAGGGCTAACTCCACCGGCTCCAGTGGTGGACGTCAACGCTGCTGTTCCAACTGGGAACAGCTTTGAACTGCTGAGGAGGGTACGTAAGAATTCTCCAACCGCTACATTGAAAAGATCTCCTCCGCCCGCGGAGAGAGTTCCGGAAACAAAGCAAGAACAGCCCCCTCAACGGCTGTCCTCAAAAATATACAAGGTTTGGCGAAGGGTTCAAGACTCCGTGATCGACCCAGATCACTCTCGTCAACGAAAGAAGACGAAGATGCAAGAAGGAAAAGACCGTCTTATTAAACAGCAGAGGACAACGATCGCTAGGGTGCCCACTGCAACGGCCCCTTCAACTTCAACGGCCCACAAAAGAAGAAGGCCAGAGAAAGTCCCTACACCTACAACAAATATCAGAGGGGATGCACCCAAACGCCCAAAGTCAGGAGGCATTGTAGTTCATACCGTATATGTGGCGTCTGGAAAAGAGGACAGTCGCATATCTAGGGGTCATCGACCACTTACGCGATCAGTGACCAAGGCGTAGGAGCAACAACAGAAGCTCCAAGAGATGATGAACGCTATGGCCGCACTTACCGGACCAAAAGAAAACCCTGAGACGTCCTCGGACGAACGTCAGGAGGAAGAAACCGACGCTGAATTCCTTCGTCGGATATTGGAGAAGAAGGACAAAGAGGCTGCTGAACAATCAGCCAACATACAGCGTATGAGCCTCCTCTTCCAAGACATGATAGGGATGATGATACAACAGGATCCTCCGGCTGAAGAGCCCCCGATCGTCGTCGGAGACGATAGGGGAGAGACATCAAATCCTCCGCCAGCTCTGTCAACGGCTAAAGAGGATACAATCTCTAAAGCTGATTTAGACGAGTACATAGCCCAGCAAATACGGGTTCATCATGCGACTGAAGCAGCCGGCCAGGTCGTAAAAATGGGGTGGCCATATCCAAGTTGGTACGACCAAATCAAGTACCCGCCGGGTTACACAATTCCCAAGTTCCATGTCTACAAGGGGACGGGCAATCCTCACCAGCATGTCGCCCAGTTCAGGGCACTCTGCGGTAACACCGGCAGTGACGACAAGCTGTTGCTTCGCCAGTTTGTTGGAAGCTTATCAGATACGGCGTTCGAGTGGTACTCTGAGCTCCCGAACAACTCTATTATGACCTTCGCGGAGATGGAGCTGTTGTTTACTCAGCGTTTTGCAAGCGCCAGTGAACGCACCCCAATGACGGCACCGATTAACGCCAGGGTAAAACCAGGCAAGACGTGGGTTCAATATGCTATACGATGGCGGAACTTATGATCGAAGTGTGAACAGCGCATTGAAGAAGCTCCCGCAGTGGGTATGTTTGTAGGAACCCTCGATCCGCAAGCAACCATCTCACAATTTATGATGTTTTTCAAGCCGATTACCTTCCAGGCCTTGATTGACAAGCTAGCGCAAATGGACCAGATGGGCCATAAACCCCCTCTTCCAAAGCCGGACTCTCGAAATGACAAAGGGAAGGGAAAAGCGATCGTTGTCGCTAATGCTCAACAACAACCGAGCGACTTGAAGCCGGTTGTTCGTCAAAATAATACACGTCCATACGTGGCCCTTGAGGAGAGGCTAGGACGTTCTTACTCCTTTCCCCGCGATAAAACGAGGAGGTTATTCGAGCTGGCGTTACGCAACCGACTCATAAATCTGCCGGATCCAAAACGTCCGTTGCAACCAAATGATGTCAATGAGCCCAACTACTGTCCTTATCATCGAGTACTGGGTCATCCGATCGAGGATTGCTACGTTTTCAAAAATTGGCTTGAAAACCAGTACCGACAGGGCAAATTCGCGTTATCTGACAAAGGGAAAGTGAATCCCCCGCAGCTCCATACCTCTAAGGGGACGAGTACGCCGGGGGCAACATGCTCCGTCGTTGAAGAAGCTCCTTGGGAGGTTGTATTATCAGCCAAGACAAAGAGAATGTTAAACGATCTTCAAACATGCCCAGCGATTAAGTAGAAGAACCCGTTGGAGCCGCAGATCATCGAAGGGATGTTGAATCCTTGTCCAACTCAAAAGACCGATGGAGGTGGCTCAAGCATTCACAACCAGCCGTCGAAATCTTCAAAGAAGAAGAAAAAGAAGTCAAAGAAGCCCGTGAAGCCTGGCGACAAGCGCACGGACTTGCAAAAACAAATTGACGCGCTGGAGGAATACAACCAGAAGGCACGGACGCCCATTACATTCCAAGAATTCCTCAATCACGTCTTTCAAGAGGAAGGTGAGGGAGAAAGTTCATCTGATGATTCTGAAGAATGCGTGGCGAGCTGTCATGTGATTTCCCACTCGTTCATGGACGATGAGGAGACCCCTTGTACTGAAACGCCGGGGGCAGATCCTGAACCAAAAATTCTGGGGCCATCGGATGAAGTAATTTACGCATTCCTCAATGAAGCTCTCTTAAAAAGTAAAGCTGATCGGGAACGCGAGACGGTCATATTTGAAAAGGCCAAACGCCAGCGACTTGATGAAAGAGCTGAGACGATCCCGCTGGAACAAAATGCCTCCACCGTCGACAAAAGCCAATTCAAGATGAGGAAGAGGTTTACTAAGGCCATATCAATGGGCATGAAGCTACCATCCCCCGAAGGAAAAATTACTGGTGAAATAGAAATGCACCCCTCCTATTGCTTATATCATCAGAAGGTGTCGCACCCCACTCAAGAGTGCAAAGCTTTCGACAGATGGTGGCAGGGATATGTTGCTCATCGACAACATTTTAAGCGAGAGAAACGCAAAACTCGTCGGGAGCAAAGAAATACGACCGAAGTGTTAGTGTATATACCCTGGAGGCCATTACTGTATCATACTGGTTTGTATATTACTTAATGGAAGCTTGGGATATTCACCTTGTATAAACAATCTTGCTCAATATAGTAGTATGCTACTTGGTTTGTTTCTACTTCAATGTGTACATGTGTTTATTTTAGTATATCACCTATACGCATTAGTGGAGCCCTTAGGATCTTTGCTTGATTACCAGCGTTGTGATGGCAGTCACACTAGTGGGGGCTGGGTAATCTATAAGCACATCCTTATACAGGTCCCTAGTCGCAGGACTATCGAGACAGGGCATCGATACTCCAGAGTAGACTAGCGTATGCGCTTCTCATCCCAGTGTGGGAGATGGTCTGTCCCACAGCCATCAGTACGTCGTACTGGAGATAGTATACGGGTGCTCGTTGGGTTACGAGTACACTGGACAGGACTCGTCGGGAACTGACAGGTTGGTATTATACCTATCGTCAGTTATCAGTTCCCAGGTGACATGAGTACAGCTTAGTCCGCTGACTTGACACTGGCACTTCGCCTCGAGTGTGTTCCCACTGCACTTTGATCACTACCCTACCACGGCTCAAAGGAGTCGTGCAAACAGGAAATGGTTGGGTGCAGTCCCGAAGCATTTGGAGGCAGTGACGGTTAGACAGGATTCGTCTCTCCCGGTATTGGGGGTTGACATCGCGCTGTGTCTAGGAGAGCCATTACACGAGTAGTCCCTGGCCAGGGCAAGCGAGATATACTGGTAGGCTTCCAGTGTTATCTCAGGGTGTTTTGGGCTTCACTCCGACACGACTTGTACCGCTATTAGGGGACTGACGTTTTACCGCCCCCTAGGCCCAACATGCGATTTATTAGATGAACAGACCGGACTGTACGGAGACTGTCACATTCAGACTCAGTAGGAGTTCAGATGGGGTTCACCTCGTCAGCCTTCTTGTCGGCATCTACCTGGGGACCGTTACGCACAGCTAGTGCCGCTTGCGGTCTGTGGTTAAACCCACTGCCAGCGTAGTGTCGAATCTTTAGAGTCCCACACAGAGGGTATTCACCTCTGGGCAAAAATGAGTAGAGGTCGCATGGTTTTGCGGCAGGGTTCGTTCTCATCCACGCACTTGTGCACGTTTGGAGTCCGGACGGATTATACTAGCAGGCTCTGGTTTGAGCCAGATACTGGTATATGTTTTGGGGTTGCTTTTATCTCTCAGTATTCTTGTTCCTCGGAACGAGAATGCAGGTGTGTATGCACAGTTGTTTGAGGCGGAGGAAGAGGTCTTTCATTAGGGTTTCGGAACGGGTGCGTATGCACAGTTGACAGTCGTCTTTTTCCAAACCCTAATGGATTTATGAAATATCAATTAATAATAGTAATTAAATGAAATTGTGTCATGGTTGATTTTGTTGACATGTTGACCATGGTTGACTTGTTGACCATGGTTGAATGTTTGACCATCATCATTGCTTTGCAAGGATACTCCTTGATTCTAGCTTACATTCTTTTAATGAAGTGATGATAGTGGTCATTCCAAATACAACCATCAACTATTTCATTTTGAATTATTATTATTAATTAGATAATTCTTTTTCCTTTTGTTATGGTTGCAAAAGGAAAATGAGCTCATTCTATCATATTCATTCTCTCTCCTCACTTCATCTTCTTCTTCCTCAAGCTCAAGGAGAATCCTTCTCATGTGTTGAGAACCCCTTTCCTTGAAAGAGAAACACCCCATAGATACTCTCTACTCTCTCTAGGGTTCAAGGTTTAGCAAGCCGGAGATCCTAGTTCACTCTAAGTTCGAGAAAGAGCCCGAAGGTTGAACCCTCAGGTGGATCCATCTTTGACGGAAGAAGGCTACGAGGAAAGAACCATCAACCTCTACTAGGTTTCAAGAAGAAGGAGTTCAAGTTAGGTATAACCACTTTGCCGAGTAGTTAACTCTCCTTTGCATGATAGCTAGTTTAGTTTAGAAAAGATCCCGACTTTGTTAGTCCATGTTGCCCCATGCGCTAAAAATTTGATTTTTATACCGTTTCCGCCTCCCCGTAAGAACCGGGGGTCGCAACGTGGACTTACAGTGGTATCAGAGCCTAACTAAACTTAAACTAGTTTGGTAGTGAAGTGTAACGAAGTTCGGAACCGAAAAATCCAAAAACCAAACTTTTCAAAAACCCTAGTTTCTGTTAATTTTTTTTCTGGTCAAAACAAAATTTGTTATACACCTAAAATCATCTCAGGGTTTTTTAAAGATAACCACCAAAAACGAGCCAGAGATCTGATCAAACGACTGCGTTTCCGCGGCAATAGCAAGCTATTGCCACGGATCCGCGGTCGTCTTGTCTCCTCTCTGCCTCGATTTTGGTGCAGTGTATCTCTGGATTGGTTTTAGGATTTTTGAGATATATTATATGTGCCCAGATTTTCCAGAATAGAAATTTTTTTTTGGGGGCCTATAATTCCGTATTTTTTCCGAACTTCACTACACTTTGACTACGTTAGTTATATCTGTGATGTTTGAATGTATTGAACGTCGGCTAATCGCTATATGACGATTAGTCGGGGTTATACATCTCTATGATCTGTGTTTGCTGATGGTTTGTGTATATGAATGCGTTGGACTGTCGCGGGTGAATAGCCGGGGTGGATGTGAGATGAGCGTTTTCTTTTCTTTCATTCATTGTAAATGTAAATTGATGTAATATTATTATTTGTATGGCCGCACAACCGGGTCGGGGTTGTAGCCGTCATTGTATAATTCTTTTTACTGTTTTTGCTCCTAGGATAGACCCATGGAGGGGTGCACAAACTACCGGGTACTTGGCGGGTAGTTTGCCGCACCCGTAGGGGTCTTGGGTGGGGTATTTGGCTATTCACCGCGACCGTGTAATCCGCTTTTCGTTGCAGGCTCGAAAGGATTGCGGATTCCTAGTATATCCAATGTATTCATCTGTGATCTGTAATGTCTATCATTGCTTTATATTTAGGCGTTGCTTATGTTTTACAGCCGCGCTAGCCCAGCCCCCACTCTGTCGTTAGTTAAGTAACCTAACGGGTGATGACGGGACCCCGTGGCGAATGCGAATGGCATAAGCGTACGTCATATTTTGGTTGTTTTCTGCAATGGTAGGATTAAATGATGGGACGTATTAAAAGAACTAATGCAAGAATATCACGCATTAAAAGAACTAATGCAAGATAATAAACCAAATTTAAGTCGTTGGAACACTTTCGAAAAACCACTCGGTTCTTTTCAAAACTAACTTTTAAATGCGGAGATTGAGCCACTCCTTCTAAAAGCTATCTCGTTCCATCGATTATATCAAGTTCTCTACGTTCACGGTTTCGCCAAAACCATTCGTAGCCCTCCGTCGTTTCACATGAATAGTCAATAGTATTCAAGCTGTGTTTGTTGGCCAAAGTCAAGGCATAGTGATTGGTAGCTATTGGGTATTCATGTGCAGCATAGATAGATGCGTTGGTTTGGAACAGTCGTACTGCCTTGTTGGCCAAAGTCAAGGGTAGGTACGGGTGGATTCAAATTAACCGGGAGAACGACGGGTAGAACTTGACATGTGACTTATGATTTGTTGGCCAAAGTCAAGGTCATAAGAGCATGGGGCAAAAATCAACATCGGGGGTTTCATAAGTACTGAAACTTGCTAGATTTGCATACCATTTGGAATGTGGTGATTCTGGTAGGATTCCTTCAGTTTCGTCATACGATGATATTTGGATCCCGATCCTACTGTGAGTATATGCTACTCCTCGGGAAATTTCTCGCTAAACGATCAATGCTATAAACCTAGTAGGTGCCTAGAAAGGTGTTAGCGGGGCTACGCCCCCAGGGAAAAGAGGTTCTTAAATTAAGGAACTTCGCGAAAGCGTTGGAAAACCTCCCTCGAAGTACCGACACTGGCCTGGCTGAACGGTTAAGCAAGTGTTGTGCGGTGGGATTGATCCCGACTGATTCTTCCTTTATGGTTTGAGGAGGGATTCGAGAGACAGTGGGAGCCATCCTGTTTAGACAAATTAAAAACCACTCTAAACTTGCAAGAGCATCATGCTAAAGTGTTTCTTCTCTCTCCCCCTGCAGCGACCAAATTGAAATGACTGGACTTAAGTTACTTCTAGATAAAAACATACTGACATGGCCAAACTACAAAGATTGGCTCAGGAATGTCAAAATGGCAATCACTTACGACAAGCTGGGGTATCTTCTTACCACCAAAGCTCCCCCCGTCCCAGGTCCCACCTCCAGCGTCGCGGATAAGGAAATCCGTAAGACTTGGGAGATTAATTGCGCGAAGGCCAGGTGCCTCGTGCTTGCCTCTATGGACAACGAACATCAGAGGAGGCACGAGAATATGGACTTGGAATCCATATTTCTTCATACAAAAGAACCGTATGGAGAGCAGTCTCGTATCGCAAGATACGAAGTGTCGAAGAAGTTATTTTCGGCAAAGTTGGCCGTCGGATCATCGGTAACGGACCATGTGCTTAAGATGATTGGCTACATTGAGGAGCTCGCGGAACTTGGGACCACGTTGGAAAGTGAACTCTATACGGATTTAATTCTCCAGTCCCTTCCATCCACTTACGCCCAGTTTATACTGAACTTCAACTTACAAGAAAAGGAAGTTGAACTTTCAGAACTCCTCAACATGCTGAGGAGCGCAGAGGGCACCCTACAGAAAGGTAGGGAAACACCCGCTTTGTTTGTAGAAGGATCTTCTTCTTCTAGGTCCAAGGCGAAAGCCAAAGGAAAGAGAAAGAAAGCCCCCGCCAAACCAAGGGGCGGTGTTAGTAAAGTGGGTACGAAGGGAAAAGAAATGGCAACAAAGATAGCGGGGAAGCTTGTGGGAAAGGAAGAGTGCTTCTATTGTCATAAGAATGGACACTGGAAGAAAGATTGCAGGGCTTGGAAAGCCAGGACACAGGAACTGAAGCAGGTTGCGGCTTCAGCTTCAGGTGTGTATGTTATTGAAAACTGTCTTTCTATAAACTCTACTTCCTGCGTATTGGATACCGGATCAGGATCTCATATCTGTAATTCTTTGCAGGCGTTGAGAAACCGTAGGTTTTTGAAAGCAGGTGACATGACCCTCAGATTTGCGAACGGAGCTAGCATGGATGCTAAAGCCGTGGGGGACTATCACCTGGGAATGTCAGATGGACATGTTTTGGTTTTGCGTAATTGCTTTTTTGTACCCAACGCAACTTGTAATATCATTTCTGTATCTTTGGTTTCTAAAGAAGGTTATGAATTTGCGTTTGTAAGTAATGTTGTAAACATTCACCTTAATCAAGTTCTGATTGGGTCAGGTACACTGAGCAATGGTATATACGTGTTGAACCAACCACAGATTTTCAATGTCCAGAATACACACAAAAGAAAGTCTCCAGATATCAATCAGACTTTCTTATGGCATTGTAGACTGGGTCACATCAATGAGAGAAGGTTGACTAAGTTACATACAGAAGGATATTTGGATCCGTTCAAATATCAATCATAT
This sequence comes from Agapanthus africanus, assembly GCA_030015575.1. Classification (NCBI taxonomy): domain Eukaryota; kingdom Viridiplantae; phylum Streptophyta; class Magnoliopsida; order Asparagales; family Amaryllidaceae; genus Agapanthus; species Agapanthus africanus. The sequence continues at coordinate 884,624,072 of JASDDO010000024.1, read as the reverse complement.
GCCACTTGTCAATCCTGTCTCAAAGGAAAGATGACAAAGACTCCGTTCACTGGACACGGAGTAAGAGCGAGCGAGCTCTTGGGACTCGTACACAGCGACGTGTGCGGTCCAATGTCTACACATGCGCGAAGCGGTTACTCTTACTTCATTACTTTTACGGATGATTTTTCAAGGTACGGTTATGTCTTCTTAATGAAACATAAGTCCAAAGCTTTTGAAAAGTTCCAGGAATATAAGAATGAAGTAGAAAACCAAACCGGCAAAAGTATCAGGATTCTAAGATCGGATCGAGGTGGAGAATACTTAAGTGCCAAGTTCCTGAATTATTTAAAAGAGAACGGAATTCTCTCTCAGCTTACTCCTCCATACACTCCGCAACATAACGGTGTATCGGAGAGACGGAACCGAACCCTATTGGATATGGTACGGTCCATGATGAGTAACGCTGAGTTACCGCGATCATTCTGGGGGTATGCGCTAGAATCAGCTGCGTACCTTTTGAACCGAGTTCCTACTAAGACTGTGCCTACTACATCATATGAGATATGGTGTGGGAAGAGGCCCCATCTCAGTCACATTAAGACATGGGGATGTCCAGCTTTTGTTAAAAAGCAGCATGCGGACAAGCTCGAGGCACGCTCAGTAAAGTGTAAGTTCGTGGGATATCCAAAGAACTCCAAGGGATATTTCTTCCACTGCGAAGAGGAACAAAAAGTCCTTGTTTCTCGTCATGCCTACTTCTTGGAAACTGAGTTTTTGGAAACCCAGATAAGTGGGAGCACAGTAGAACTGGAAGAAATTCCAGAACCGCGAACCATTACTGAAAGCTTAGTGGAACCAGAGGGTTCGAAAGAACAAGACATTCCTACGCCGCTCCGCAGGAGTAGTAGGCAGTCTCATCCGCCCGAGAGATACTACGGTTTTCTCATAGACGGGGATAGAGAGGATTGCATCATAGATTATGATGAGCCTACTAGCTTCCAGCAGGCCGTTCAGAGCGTTGACTCGGTAAAATGGCTGGATGCAATGCGGACCGAAATGGAGTCCATGTACACCAACAAAGTATGGACGTTGGACATTGCTCCAGACGGGGTAAAACCCGTAGGATGTAAGTGGATCTTCAAAAGGAAGATTGGTGTAGATGGACAGGTTGAGACCTATAAAGCTAGACTTGTAGCAAAGGGTTTCCGTCAAAGACCTGGCTTGGACTATGACGAGACCTTTTCTCCAGTGGCTATGCTGAAATCCATTCGGATCCTTCTTGCCATTGCTGCCTTCCACGATTATGAGATTTGGCAGATGGACGTAAAAACCGCTTTTCTAAATGGAAATTTAGAGGAGTGTGTCTATATGGACCAGCCAGAGGGTTTCATTCAGAGTGGGAGCAGCGGAAAGGTGTGCAAGTTGCTTAAGTCCATCTATGGACTAAAGCAGGCATCGCGGAGTTGGAACATCTGCTTTGATGAGACGGTCAAGGAATTTGGCTTTATCAAAAATCCAGATGAACCATGCATCTATAGTAGATTTGTAGCGAGAACTGTAGTATTCCTCGTTTTATACGTGGATGACATTCTCTTAATAGGAAATGACATTCCTATGCTACAATCTGTCAAGGGGTTCTTGTCACAAAGGTTCTCCATGAAAGACCTGGGTGATGCCTCATACATCCTGGGGATCCGGATCCATCGTGATAGATCCAAGAGGATATTAGGACTTTCACAGTCCAGGTACATCGACACCGTACTGAAAAGATTCAGTATGGAAGATTCCAAGTGCGGTAACCTACCAGCTTGTCACGGAATCACCCTCTCTAAAGAGATGTCCCCCAAGACTGATTTGGAGAGGGATCGCATGTCTATTATACCCTACGCTTCTGCGGTAGGCTCTATAATGTATGCGATGTTGTGTACCAGACCGGATGTAGCTTATGCACTGAGTGTGGTAAGCCGGTATCAGTCAAACCCTGGGGAGAAACACTGGATAGCGGTAAAGAACATTCTTAAGTACCTGAGAAGGACTAAGGAGATGTTCTTGGTGTATGGCGGAAAAGACCTCCAGATCGAGGCCTTTGCTGACTCCAGCTTCCAGAGTGACAAGGATGATTCCAAGTCCATGTCGGGTTTTGTCTTTACCCTCAATGGAGGGGCGGTGTGTTGGAAGAGTTCCAAACAGGAAACCGTTGCACACTCGACGATGGAAGCGGAATACATCGCTGCATCTGATGCCGCAAAAGAAGCTGTCTGGATTAGGAAGTTCTTAAAAGAACTTCAGGTGGTTCCGTCCTTTGTTGACCCAATACCTCTGTATTGCGACAACAACGGGGCTATAGCTTTAGCGAAGGAACCCAGGTCCTATCAGAGATCCAGGCACATCTTGAGGCGGTATCACCTGATCAGGGAGATCGTGGATCGCAAGGAGATCGAGGTTCGGAGGGTTGCTTCAAAAGAAAACACTGCAGATCCATTCACCAAGGCCTTACCCCAGACTTAGTTCGAGCGGCTGATCGAGTTGATAGGTCTTCGATACGCCAGTACATGGCCTTAGTGCAAGTGGGAGATTGTTAGTGTATATGCCCTGGAGGCCATTACTGTATCATACTGGTTTGTATATTACTTAATGGAAGCTTGGGATATTCACCTTATATAAACAATCTTGCTCAATATAGTAGTATGCTACTTGGTTTGTTTCTACTTCAATGTGTACATGTGTTTATTTTAGTATATCACCTATACGCATTAGTGGAGCCCTTAGGATCTTTGCTTGATTACCAGCGTTGTGATGGCAGTCACACTAGTGGGGGCTGGATAATCTATAAGCACATCCTTATACAGGTCCCTAGTCGCAGGACTATCGAGACAGGGCATCGATACTCCGGAGTAGACTAGCGTATGCGCTTCTCATCCCAGTGTGGGAAATGGTCTGTCCCACAGCCATCAGTACGTCGTACTGGAGATAGTATACGGGTGCTCGTTGGGTTACGAGTACACTGGACAGGACTCGTCGGGAACTGACAGGTTGGTATTATACCTATCGTCAGTTATCAGTTCCCAGGTGACATGAGTACAGCTTAGTCCGCTGACTTGACACTGGCACTTCGCCTCGAGTGTGTTCCCACTGCACTTTGATCACTACCCTACCACGGCTCAAAGGAGTCGTGCAAACAGGAAATGGTTGGGTGCAGTCCCGAAGCACTTGGAGGCAGTGACGGTTAGACAGGATTCGTCTCTCCCGGTATTGGGGGTTGATATCGCGCTGTGTCTAGGAGAGCCATTACACGAATAGTCCCTGGCCAGGGCAAGCGAGATATACTGGTAAGCTTCCAGTGTTATCTCAGGGTGTTTTGGGCTTCACTCCGACACGACTTGTACCGCTATTAGGGGACTGACGTTTTACCGCCCCCTAGGCCCGACATGCGATGTATTAGACGAACAGACCGGACTGTACGGAGACTGTCACATTCAGACTCAGTAGGAGTTCAGATGGGGTTCACCTCGTCAGTCTTCTTGTCGGCATCTACCTGGGGACCGTTACGCACAGCTAGTGCCGCTTGCGGTCTGTGGTTAAACCCACTGCCAGCGTAGTGTCGAGTCTTTAGAGTCCCACACATAGGGTATTCGCCTCTGGGCAAAAATGAGTAGAGGTCGCATGGTTTTGCGGCAAGGTTCGTTCTCATCCGCGCACTTGTGCACGTTTGGAGTCCGGACGGATTATACTAGCAGGCTCTGGTTTGAGCCAGATACTGGTATATGTTTTGGGGTTGCTTTTATCTCTCAGTATTCTTGTTCCTCGGAATAAGAATGCAGGTGTGTATGCACAGTTGTTTGAGGCGGAGGAAGAGGTCTTTCATTAGGGTTTCGGAACGGGTGCGTATGCACAGTTGACAGTCGTCTTTTTCCAAACCCTAATGGATTTATGAAATATCAATTAATAATAGTAATTAAATGAAATTGTGTCATGGTTGATTTTGTTGACTTGTTGACCATGGTTGACTTGTTGACCATGGTTGAATGTTTGACCATCATCATTGCTTTGCAAGGATACTCCTTGATTCTAGCTTACATTTTTTTAATGAAGTGATGATAGTGGTCATTCCAAATACAACCATCAACTATTTCATTTTGAATTATTATTATTAATTAGATAATTCTTTTTCCTTTTGTTATGGTTGCAAAAGGAAAATGAGCTCATTCTATCATATTCATTCTCTCTCCTCACTTCATCTTCTTCTTCCTCAAGCTCAAGGAGAATCCTTCTCATGTGTTGAGAACCCCTCTCCTTGAAAGAGAAACACCCCATAGATACTCTCTACTCTCTCTAGGGTTCAAGGTTTAGCAAGCCGGAGATCCTAGTTCACTCTAAGTTCGAGAAAGAGCCCGAAGGTTGAACCCTCAGGTGGATCCATCTTTGACGGAAGAAGGCTACGAGGAAAGAACCATCAACCTCTACTAGGTTTCAAGAAAAAGGAGTTCAAGTTAGGTATAACCACTTTGCCGAGTAGTTAACTCTCCTTTGCATGATAGCTAGTTTAGTTTAGAAAAGATCCCGACTTTGTTAGTCCATGTTGCCCCATGCGCTAAAAATTTGATTTTTATACCGTTTCCGCCTCCCCGTAAGAACCGGGGGTCGCAACGTGGACTTACACGAAGGGCTTCAAAGAACTGCTGGCGATTGTTGCATGGTTAACACCGGTGGATCACAAGTGCCTACATTCGGGAATGATTCTGATGAAGAGCTAGAACTTGGCCATCTCTTTAAAGAGTCTGCTTCGAGAAAAGAAGAAGAACCGAAGGTTTGCGAAAATATCCGGCTACGTATTCGCACGCTGCCCGAAAAGAACCTCGGACCCTCGAACAGAAAAGATAAAGGGAAAGAAAAGGCCCCTGAAGATATCGTCTTAGATGACCAAGTGGTGGAAGAGCTAGCTGCCAAAGACCCGCCAAAGAAGAATAAGGTGGATTACAACGTCTTAGCACATCTGAGAAAGCTGCCCTCACAGCTCAGCATTCTTGACGCCCTTTTGCTATCAAAAGAGGCGAGAGATTCGTTGATTAAGGCACTCCAAGATCCAGAACAATTTCAAGCATGCCTGGCCGAGGAAAAGATGAAGGATGAATTGGAGGAAGTGCACACGGCCGATGTCACTTTCGGCGACGAGGACCTTCTCCTTGGGACGTGCGAACACAATTGCCCCCTCTATGTCTCAGGATACTGCCACGATATTAAGATATGCAAAATCCTGATCGACAATGGATCCTCTGTTAATCTCCTCAACGTGTGGGTGTTAAAAGAAATCTGCATGAGCGTCCAGCACCTTGCTCGGGATAAGATCACCATCTCCGGGTTCGACTCCCAATCGTCAAAGACTCTTGGATCTGTGATACCGACGCTATGCTTTGGGTTGCTCGTCACGGACATTAAATTCCACGTCATAGATGCTATGACATGCTACAACGTTTTGCTCGGCCGACCATGGTTACACGAGTACAACATCATCCCTTCTACACAACATTAGTGTATGAAGTATTTTAAGGATGGTTTCGAGTATACCGTGACGGGAGAACTGAACCCGTTCTCTGTGAACGAGGTCCGCAAATATGAAGATGCCAAATACTTCTTACCGGATTTCGAAGACACGGAGAAGTGTCACAAGCCAGAGAACAAAGCTAACGTCACCATCCCTGTCTTCGGCAGTGATACCAAGGAGGAAGAGGAGATAGTTTGTTCGGGTCCGCCCCAACACAACAAGCCAGGACCGTCCACTCCTACGTTGGTCTTTGGTAGCGACTCGGAAGATGAGATCATTGCTGTATTCTCTGCTTGACCTTCAATACGAACGTCCGCTGACGAAGGGCAAAGTCTACAAGTCGCCATAGTGCCGCTTAAACACCATAAAGAACTGGATGCACTTAATATTTACAATGTAGAAGAGCTGCAAACGTTCTATATCCCTCCTAGGCGAGAAAGCGAGAAAGCAATTCTGTTCCACCGCTCTGAAGAAACCAGAGTGGAGAAATAAATCTGGCGTGGCGCGGATCCTACGCTTGATAGGCTTCAGTCTATCCATCTTCCCAGATATTATACGGAAGGTTTGAAAAAGCTGCTGAGACGCCAGGGGATATCCTTCAAGCAGACCGTTCGAAAAGCCAAGTTCTATGACAAAGTCTGGAACGTTCCCGGGACTCAACACAAACAGCCTAATGGGAGAATGGAGACAAAAGGGCTTGGATACATCCGGTCAAAGAAACGAGAGCTACTAAACAGCTACTATGTCATGTATGACTTCGATGAAGAAGCGGATGCTCAATGGGAGGACGCTAATCCTGAGACAGTGAAAGTTCCAGATGCAAAAGAGTCCAGTCCGTCGTTCGAAGAACGAATGGACAAGCTTATAAGGGAAGCAGGTCAAAAAGTCCGGGACGACCATAACCGCGAAATGGCCATCTACGAGAAAGCCAGAACGCAATGCCTCCTTCAACGGGCCGTGAAAGATGAAAATGCTGCTCCTTGTCAACCCGTTATAAAGAAGGCTTGGCGCAAAAGCAGAAATAAGTCGAAAGGCCAAAAAGGCGCTCAACAGCAACAAAGCAGGGCTAAGAAGCCACGCAAACGGGAGTCGAGCATTATTGATATATCCCTCATGAAGAAAATGAGTCGAGCATACTCTTTTCCTCGGGATAAGACGAAGAGGATACTTGACCTTGCTCTAAAACATCAAATGCTTACACTGCCGGAGTCTAAACACCCCGAACAAGCGGGCAAAGTCTCACACCCGAACTATTGCTCTTACCATCGAGTAATAGGGCATCCTCTTGAAGATTGCTTCACTTTCAAGAATTGGGTTGAAGATCAGTATCAGCTTGGCAAATTCATTCTGTCTGACAGCTGGAGAGTAGCGCCGCCACAGAAGCACGAGCCCAAGGCCACGAAAGAAGAACCGGTTCCACATTGGGATTGGAAGCGAATTCGCACCTGTCACATGATTACAATATTAAAAGAAGAGCCCGAGGACATAGATGAGCTCCCTTGGTGCTTCGAAAACAATGACAATGAGGTAATCTCAGAATTTCCACCGGCTCCGAAAGAACTGGAAGATGGCATACATACTACTGCAGATAACCTCAAGAAGATTGAGTTGGGATCCGCAGACGATCCGCGACCGATATTCATCAGCGAGCTGCTATCTGAAGAAAGGGTGGCTGCGTTAAAGGACGTGCTTCTACAGCATAGAGATTGCTTCGCGTGGAACTATTCTGAAATGCCGGGACTAGATCCAGAAATTGCTGTACACAGATTGGCGATATCCCCGGACATCAAGCCAGTCAAACAGGCGCCGAGGAGAATGCGGCTCGAGCTTGAGATGAGCATCAATACTGAGGTCAAGAAGCTGATCGACTCTGGCTTCATCCAGGAAGTTCAATACCCTGAATGGATCGCCAACATCGTCCCGGTGATGAAGAAAAATGGGACAATGCGCATATGCGTAGACTTCCGGGATCTTAATAAAGCTTGCCCGAAGGATGCTTTTCCAGTGCCAGTCATCGAACTGATGATAGACAATACGTCCACTCATGAGGTTTTCTCCTTCATGGACGGCTCGTCAGGTTATAATCAGATAAAAATGCATCCCGAAGACCAGAAGCACACAGCCTTCAGGACCCCTTTGCGAATATTCTGTTATAAAGTGATGCCCTTCGGATTAAGGAACGCCGGTGCCACTTACCAAAGGGCCATGACGAAGATCTTCGATGACCTTATACATGAAATCGTCGAGTGCTATATCGACGACCTCGTGGTTAAGAGCAAATCATACGAAGAACATCTCGAGCATCTAAAGACTGTATTCCAACGCCTTCGACAATACAACTTGAAGATGAACCCTCTCAAGTGTGCATTCGGAGTTTCCTCAGGCAAATTCCTGGGATTCATCGTCCGACACCGGGGTATCGAAATAGATCCGTCCAAGATCAAGGCGATCATGGAAATGCCTCCGCTAAGGACTCTCAAACAGTTGGGGTCTCTCCAAGAAAAGCTCGCATATATTCGGCGATTTATAGCCAACCACTCTGGCAAGTGTCGCCCTTACAGTCACCTGATGAAGAAGGGAACTCCATTCGTCTGGGATAAAAAATGCCAGGGCGCGCTGGACGAAATTAAATAGTACCTGCAGAACCCGCCAGTGTTGGCTGCTCCGGTTAAGGGAAAACCTCTCATTCTTTATACAACCGCCCTCGAAGGTTCCTTAGGCGTATTATGGGCGCAAGAGAATGACCAAGGGAAAGAAAGAGTTCTCTATTACTTGAGTCGAGTTCTTCTGGGGGCAGAAAGCAACTACTCTCCCATTGAAAAACACTGCCTGGCGTTGATCTTCGCGATAACAAAGCTCAGGCACTATGCGTTGGCGCATGAGGTCCGTCTCATTTTGAAGGTGAACCCTCTTAAGTATTTAATGTCAAAGGCCGTATTGACGGGACGACTAGCTAAATGGGCACTGCTCTTGATGGAGTTCTCGATAACCTATCAGCCTCTCAAGGCAGTGAAAGGCCAGGCCATCGCCGACTTCCTCGCTGAGCATCCGATACCCGCCGATCCTCCTCTGAATTGCGATCTTCCAGACGAACATGCGTTTGACGCGATCGGCAGTAATGATACCCAATGGGAGCTTTATTTCGATGGAGCATCTTCCATGAAAAGGCGCAAACAAGGTACCCCTATAATCAAATCGGGAGTAGGCGTCATCTTCGTGACTCCACAAGGAGGGATAATGCGCTTCGCTTTCTCCTTAACAGAGCCGAGGACAAATAACGAAGCCGAATACGAAGCTTTGATAGCAGGCCTTGAGATCGCCATTGACATTGGAATTAAAAACCTCCTCATATATGGAGACTCCCAACTGGTCGTTAGTCAAGTAAACGGCGACCACCAAACGTGCAAACCGGAGCTGGTGAAGTACGAGGAAAAGGTGCAACAACTGTTGACCCAAATTCCCTCCTATACTTTGGAGAATATACAGCACGCGGAAAACAGCAAAGCAGATGTGTTGGCCAAACTTGCTAAAGAACTGGCTGACGAGAACCTCAATGACGTTAGAATCGTGGTACAAAGCCGTCGAGTGCTAGCCCCGGCAGAAATATCTCCGGAATCATCCGAAGAGAAGGGAGTGACTGAACAGACGACCTTGCAAATAGAAGACCGGGAAAAGGCTGAGGATTGGAGGGAAGTCTTCGTAGATTACTTTAAGTCCCACCGATTGCCTGAAGAAGCGTCCACAAGACATCAGCTCATGAAACGAGCTCTGTCTTTCGCCTTCGTCAACGATACTCTGTACAAGAGGTCGTTTGATTCTCTGTGGCTGAGATGCTTAGGACCTGACGAAGCGAAAAGGGTCGTCCAGGAAGTTCATGACGGACTCTGCGGTTCTCACCAAGCGGGCCCAAAGATGAAGTTAAAGATCAAACGGATGGGCTACTACTAGCCCACGATGATTCAAGATTGCCTCGAATATGCGAAACAATGTCACTCATGCCAAATCCATGGGGACTTCATCCACTAACATCCAAATCCATTACATCCAACGGTGGCTAGCTGGCCGTTCGAAATGTGGGGAACTGACATAGTCGGCCTTATCGAACCAGCATCGTCTAGGGGACATCGTTTCATCCTGGCGACAACCGACTACTTCTCCAAATGGGCAGAAGCAGTACCACTGAGGGAAGTGAAGACGGAGAATATCCTCCATTTCTTCAAGACGCATGTCATATATCGGTTTGGAACTCCACGACGGATCATCTCCGATAACGGGCCAGCCTACAGAAGTCACAAGATCAGCCGCTTTGCGCAACAGCATAATATAGACTGGAGGTATTCCTCGGTTTATAATCCGCGAGCCAACGGTCTCGCCGAGGCCTTCAACAAGACCTTGACGAAAATCATAAAGAAAACGGTGTCCCGAAATAAGAAAGACTGGCACGAGAGACTGCAAGAGGCTCTTTGGGCGTATCGAACTGTGTTCAAGACGGCCACGAACACAACGCCGTAGCCTTGGTATTTGGGACGGAAGCAGTACTCCCCCTCGAGATAGAGTTACACTCTCTACGAGTGGCAGTCCACAACGAGCTGACGGACGAAGAAAATGCTCACCTTCGGCTTGAGGAGCTTGACGCCCTTGATGAAACCCGGCTCATAGCGCAACAGAATCTGGAAGCTTATAAAGCAAAGATGACGCGCCCATATGAAAGATTGACCCGACCGAGGACATTCCGCCAAGGCGAGCTCGTGCTAGTGGTCAAAAGGCCTATGATCCCCAATCGTGCCAAGCGGGGAAAGTTTGAGCCAAACTATGAAGGCCCGTACATCATAGATAAGGTCTACCAGGGTGGGGCCTATCTACTCATGGACATGCACGGTGAAAGGCCTTACAGGCCAATAAACGGTCACTTCCTAAAGAGATACTATGCTTAATGAGCCACAGCCTAGGTCAATAATATATGACGACAACTATGTCCGCTCGCTATCTTCCTAAGCTCAAGCTTTATAAGCGATAGCCAGCCTTCTCAATGACGGACCGAAACGTCCTTAAACTAATAGTGGACCGAAACGACCTTAAAACTACTACCGTAGCATCCGTAAGCTGACAAGATAAAAAAAATAATAAATAATAAGAAAAATATAAAAAAAACGGTATGTCCATAAGCAAAATGGGCACGGATGAAAACCCGAAAGGGCTCCGTGAGTAAAAACAGCAGGGCTACCGACGAGCGTTCGTGAAAACCCGAAAGGACGCGACCTCGTAAAAAAATATATAAAAAAAAGAATAAAAAAAAGAGGGGGTAGGTCCATAAGCAAAAAGGGCACGGATGAAAACCCGAAAGAGTGCCGTGAGTAAAAACAGCAGGACTGCCGGCGAGTGTTTGTGAAAACCTGAAAGGGCGCAACCTCGTTAAAAGACACTTACAGGGTCCTCTCGACCTTGTAAGGAGAAACCACCCGCGTGAGATCCTTACGACTCACAAAGGAGCAACACACTTAGGGATCCCCACGATTCCTAAGGAGAAAATACACTTGCGAGATTCTCACGACTCGTAAGGAGAACTCTCTTATGGGACCCTCACGGCTCATAGGATTTGAAAGTCTTAAGTTACAAAGACCTCAACCTGTGCTTAAGCAATCCCCACAATTTCCGATATTGCCCTACAAGTGGTTCAATACTGACCCTTGTATACAATCCACGGACGCGAATAAATATTTCTCTAACCAAGTCCCATCCGTGACTAGGGATATGTTCGCATGACGAACAACCCTTATAAGTCCTCTCGACTTACAAGGAGAAAATCCTCTTGTAGGATCCTTACGACTTACAGAGGAACAAACACTTAGGAATCCTCATGATTCCTAAAAAGAAAATACACCTACAAGATCCTCACGACTTGTAGGGAGAAATACCTTTGTGAGACCCTTACGGCTCATGAAGTCAAAAGCCTTAGTCGACGGGACCCTAACCCTGGTCGCTAAGCCACCTTTGTTCGACATCGACAGAGGCAGATGATGATTCTCTCCTGGCAATATCCCAGTTGTAGCGGTGCTGATGCCGAAATCGGTGTCTAATTTCAGGTTTACGGTGAAAAGCCGGTAGGTCGCACATGCATACGAAATAGCCGAAATGATGGGGCAACTTGCAATAAAAAGCAGCAAGCAAAAATGTATGCATGCAAAATAGCCGAAATGATTGGGCAACTCGCAATAAAAAGCAGCGAGTAAAAACAAAATAAACAGCCGAAATGATTGGGCACCACGAAAAATAGCCGAAATGATTGGGCAATCGCGACCTTCGCGATATAAAAGCTGAAATGATAGAGCATCGCGGAAAAAAAAAAGAAATGATAAAACTTTGGCCCTACAGTTAAGATCACATTGATCCCTGTATACAATCCAAGGGCGTAAACGAAGAGGGAACCATACTTTCCCAACAGGATCCGCCAGAAAACGAAGCCAAATTCCGACGGTTCATCCCAACGCTAGGGAAACAAATAATCCCTAGCAAATTCCTCAACCCACGGATACAAACACTCCTTGACGAGAGCCTCCTGATTCGCGTCGACTCGTAGAGCAACCAGTGCCTCCGTGGGAAATTCTTGACTCGTTTCAACCCCAAGGAAACAAATAATCCTTGGCGCTAGGGAAACAAATAATCCCTAGCAAATTCCTCAACTCACGGATACAAACACTCCTTGACGAGAGCCTCCCGATTCGCGTCGACTCGCAGAGCAACCAGTGCCTCCGTGGGAAATCCTCGACTCGTTTCAACCCCAAGGAAACAAATAATCCTTGGCGCTAGGAAAACAAATAATCCCTAGCAAATTCCTCGACTCACGGATACAAACACTCCTTGATGAGAGCCTCCTGATCCACGTCGACTCGCAGAGCAACCAGTGCCTCCGTGGGAAATTCTCGACTCGTTTCAACCCCAAGGAAACAAATAATCCTTGGCGCTAGGGAAACAAATAATCCCTAGCAGATTCCTCGACTCACGGATACAAACACTTCTTGACGAGAGCCTCCTGATCCGCGTCGACTCGCAGAGCAACCAGTGCCTCCGTGGGAAATTCTCGACTCGTTTCGACCCCAAGGAAACAAATAATCCTTGGCGCTAGGGAAACACATGATCCCTAGCAAATTCATCGACTCACGGATGCAAACACTCCTTGACGAGAGCCTCCTGATCCGCGTCGACTCGCAGAGCAACCAGTGCCTCCGTGGGAAATTCTCGACTCGTTTCAAACCCAAAGAAACAAATAATCCTTGGCGCTAGGGAAACAAATAATCCCTAGAAAATTCCTCGACTCACTGATACAAACACTCCTTGACGAGAGCCTCCTGATCCGCGTCGACTCGCAGAGCAACCAGTGCCTCCGTGGGAAATTCTCGACTCGTTTCAAACCCAAGGAAACAAATAATCCTTGGCGCTAGGGAAACAAATAATCCCTAGAAAATTCCTCGACTCAAGGATACAAACACTCCTTGACGAGAGCCTCCTGATTCGCGTCGGCTCGCAGAGCAACCAGTGTCTCCGCGGGAAAATTCCCGATTCGTCTCAACTTGCAAGATGAAGCCTCAGACAGCAGGGACTAAAAAACTTGCTTCCTGAACAATGGGACCCTGCAAGTCGATCCAAAAAGGTCTCTTGCATACTATTCACGGGTCTCACTCTCCAAAGTCGAATCTCGACAAGGAGGGAAACAACCGCTTACGGGCCCTCTCGACTCGTAAGAGGGAAAAATTCTCTTATAGGATCCTTACGACTTATAAGAGAAAACCACACTTAGGAGTCCTCATGATTCTAAGGAGAAAAACCCACCTACGAGATCCTCTCGATCCGTAGGGAGAAAAGTCTCTATGAGACCCTCACGACTCATAGAGTTGAAAAATCTTAGGCAGCAGATCTGAACCTGCGGCCTAAGCCATCGATATTTCTTGAGAGGGTCGGGATACTCGCTCTAATCATCCGTCAACCATGATTATTAAGACAGCCTGCTAACAATAAAAGAAAGAAGAAAATGACAGAAAGAACATCCGATTTACATTTGACCAAGCGTTCGAGACGCACTCATTTATGCATGGGCAGAAGACTCAGGACGAGAAATAAGACAAGCTGAAATAAAAAAAAGGGTTTCCATTCATATTGCTAAAATTCTTACAATCATAAAAGCAATGAATAAGAAACATTATTCAAATTATTACAACGGTATAACCTCAGATCTGGGGCATGGATTGAGGAATTCAAAAGTAAGGCCATCCAGAGTTCTTCTGGCCTTTCTAATTATTCTTATGCGCAGCCTCTCGCGCTCCTGTGTGTCAAGATCCTCGGCAAGCCCTCCCGGCCTTCGATAAGCAGCAACTATCGTTGTCTGCTGGAAGATTTGATGTAGGATGTCAATGAGGCTGTCCCGCCGTTTCTTCGAGATCAGCCCCGTCAGGTACACTGAATGCACCTTGTCTTCGGCATCATCCAGCGCATTGAGCGGTAGGGCCTCGTGAAGACCCGGAAGTGCTCTCCATATTGCTCCCAGCATGACTTTCAAGAGAGCCGAACGACGAGGAAGCAGCCAACTACCGCTTGCGTTCAGACGACCCATGACCTCTGCATATTGAGCGTCTGTAAACTCCTGGTTTTGTTGACGACCCTGTGCGCGGATATCGTCATAGGTGATGAACTCGTGCAAACTATATAGACGCACCGCCATTATGCCTGGAGGAAATACCACAGGAAGATTAGCGATAGAAGAAAAATAATATACACAGAGGGCTAAATTCCTCGAGAGCAAAGCTCTGTTCAGGGATTAGAACCCATGAACAAAAGCTCTGCAGATCTATAATTTTTTTGAGAGTGAAGCTCTGTTTATGAAACCCCAATGGGGATCTCTTTAGATCAAAAGATCTGTGAGAGCAAGGCTCTTTGGTTGAGATTAATTTAAATTAATTTGATTTACATTAATTTTACCTAAAGTTTCTAACTTTGAAAATGAGCAAAGCTCTGCTGGTGAAACCCCGAAGGGATTTTCTTTAGATCAAAAGATCTATGAGAGTAAAGCTCTGTTGGTTAAGATTAATTAAAATTAATTTAATCTAAGAATCAATTTTACCTAAAGTTTTTCTAAAAACTTTGGAAAGGAGAGCAAGGCTCTGGAGTTCTTGAAGGCAAGAGCAAAGCTCTGAAGTTTTTTGAAAATAAAAATCTAAAAGATGATAAGCATCTGTGGAGGACCAAAGGTCCTATTTATAGGCATCAAGTGCCTCTTCAACTTCCAAAAGTTGCCACGGCGGTTGGAATTCCGCCACCGTTGCGCTCACGTTTGGGGCCACGTAAGCGCAACGGTGGGGGGGCATTTGTTTACCCCAATCAGAGCAAAGCTTTGCTTTGAAAATTTAAACTTTAATAAATGAAGCAACGCTTCAAATTCTTTGCGCTGCGTACAACGCACCGCGTGTCAGGCGCAGACACATCAGCGCAGCGCCCAAAACAGCGCACCCAATCAGAGCAAAGCTCTATTTAAAAAAAAAAGTAAAGGAAGCAACGTTTCAGTTGCGCAAACGCTGCGCTGCGTGACACGTGTCTGCGCAGTTGCGCAAGCACAGCTGCGCAAGCGCTGCGCTGCACGACACGTGTCTGCGCAGTTGCGCAAGCACAGCCGCGCTGCGCGACACGTGTCACGCTCTGGAGCATTTGCGCCAAACAGAATTAAAATTCTAAGAAATCTTTCTGTTCTTGTTAAAACAAGAAGATTTTCTTCTGTAAAACAAAAGCCCTTGGATCAAAGATCCAACGGTTGGGAAAATTCCCCAAATCACTCAGAGAAAGATCTCTTCAACAAATTTAACTAATTTACGGGCGCTATAAAAAGGACCCCAAACCTCAACTCAAAAGGATGAACACTTTGGAAAAAATTAAACAGAGAGAACTCTGAACAATTAGAGAGAATTCCTCAAGAACAAGAGAAAAAGGTAAAAACCTTTAGAAAAAGAGAAAATTCTCTTAAGAAAAACAGATCATTGATCTAAGAACAAGATCAATGATCTTCAAAAAAAAAACAAAAAAACAATAACAGTGCCTTGCACTTTTTATGAACCACTGGTTCTTTGAAAACAAGAAAAAACTTGTTTTTCTTTGATCTAAAATTGATCCAAAAGAATAAGAACAGTGCCCAGCACTTGCCAAAACTGCACTATTGCGCAAGCCGCCAGGAAGCGCTACATATCAGCGGTGCAACAGCGCAGCGCACTGCGCTGTTGCGCTTGCGCTCATCAGAGCGTAACACGTGTCACTTCCACATACGCTTGCGCTCTTTAATTTGCGCAAAGCGCCTGATACGCCATGTGGGGCATTGTCAGAGTATTTAATGCTCTGCATTATTAAGAAAATGGACAGAGCCCAATTAAAAGGCCTAACATGCCTAATCAAAAATGCTATGCATTTTAAAAGTGCAGAGCCCAACCAAAACAAAGAAAAATAATGCAGTGAAGGGGCAAGGCCCTAGCACAGGTCCAATAGGCCAAAGACAAAAGAATATTGAAACTGGACTTAGCCCAGTCGTGGCCATAAGTCTTCAAATTAAATTGACTGAGCACGGCTGCTCCCTAAATCAATTTACATCTGGTTCGAGGGTACATCTCCGAACTCCTCTGACAGTTCTCGTTGTAATCCTTCAACGACGTCAGAGTGGTGACGGGTCCCAACGACCACACATGAATATGGACTGCGGGGTCCCTAAACTCGTGGACCGAAATGTCCTTAAACTAATATTGGACCGAAACGTCCTTAAACTAATAATGGACCGAAACGTCCTTAAACTAATATTGGACCGAAACGTTCTTAAACTAATGATAGACCACTACGTCCTTAAACTGGCGATGGACCGAAACGTCCCTAAACTGATAATGGACCACCACGTCCCTAAACTGGAATATGGACCACCACGTCCCTAAACTGGAGCAATAGAGCCCCCAAATGCTCTTTTGCCGGATCTAAACGGTCCCGTTTAAGTTGATCTTAGCCCCAAATACGGCTAACGTATCCTTAAATATTTAAATGGACTATAAAACTTCAAATCGATTTTGGTTCGAGGGTACATCTCTGAACTCCTCTGACACCTATCGTTGTAATCCTTCAACGACGTCAGAGAGGTGATGAGTCCTGACGGCCATATATTAAACAGATCACCACGTTAAGTTGATCTTGGTCTCAAATAGGACTAACATATCCTTAACGAACGTTTAAGTTGATCTTAGCCTCAATACGGCTAACGTATCCTTAAACGAAATACACCAAACCCAAATCTAAGTAAATACGGATTTGGACTAATCCACGTCCTACGGGCGACGGCATTACTCAGTCTCCGTATACAATCCACGGGAAACCACAAACAAAACAAACACACACGACACGAAGTGAAATTCTGGAGAAGGAGAAAGTTGTTACCGCGATGCGGTAGCGTAATTAACTGCAGAGGCTTGCGCCTGCAGGGAAGAGTGTCCCCACAATCAGAAGCCCCTCAAGCGAGGGGGAATCTGACAAAGTCTGCTACATCGGCCGCATCCGTCTAAACCTCCGATACACGGTGCTATAAATCAACTTAGCATCTTCGGAGAAGTAGACGGATAAAACCATATAGCATCTGCCCCGAATCTCAGGCTAGACGCCCTCAGCGTCGTCGGCCGCCGTTCGGAGGGGAACAATAGGAAATGACATTACTATGCTACAATCTGTCAATAGGTTCTTGTCACAAAAGTTCTCCATGAAAGACCTGGGTGATGCCTCTTACATTTTGGGGATCCAAATCTATCGTGATAGATCTAAGAGGATGTTGGGACTTTCACAGTCCAGGTACATGTTCAGACCATAATATTGCATTTATCATTCCCCTATTCTTATCCTTTTTTATAAATAAACAGGTACTCTTGACGCACGTTTGTTGCATATTACAGGTTACAGGTTTCTGGAGCAAATACAGTGAGAAAGACACAAAACAAAAGAAAAAGGGACTTTTGACCAACAATTAGACGGATCTCAGTCAAGCCTGGTCGAAGAACAGTGCAAGGTCCAAAAAGTCAAGTGAAACGGTTAAAAAGCCCAATACAAGTCTTCACTAAAAATCTGAAGAAGATACAGAAGTCCAACAGAGAAAGTATATATGACAATCCAGAGCCCAAGAACCATTGAAGAAAACCCACAAAGCACGTAGCCCAATTCCTTCCTTTGGCCGCGGAAGAGCGGCCAAACCCTACCTGGTGCCGCGCTTCCGCGGCCATCTAGTACGCGTGTCGGCGCAATTTTTCTATGACGGTGCGCTGTTGTGGGTGTTGTGATTTTAAGTGGGCAAATCTGTAATTTTGCATGTGCGAGAGCCTGTAGCCCTAGGTTTTCTATTTTCCTATAAATTGTAATTTTAGATCTAAAAATGGTATGCCTCTTTTCAATCAATAAAATTCAGATTTTCTGGGAGCAAGAATTCAGATCTGTTCTTCTTGTTTGGAGGGAGCCATCGAATTAGTAAGTCTTTTATTTCTTTTAATTATAATGTCTTTTCTTCCCCTAATGAGCGAGTAGTCTCCCCGCTTGTTAGGGTTAGCCTTAGGGAAAGGGTTGAGAGATGAAATCTCTCGCCCCTTTCAATGCCACCTTCACCTAATGAAATAGAACTTCACGCATACGAGCACAACCGCTCCCTGCGGCATCCTACCCTTCGAGGTAACGATGATCCGTAGTATAAAGGGCCGGTTCCGCGCGTTTTCCGTGAGGGTTAGGATAATTATCAACAAAGGAAGGGTACAAACTTAGAGGAAGAAACATCTTCCCAAAAGATTTGTATCCACTTTCTTGATAATTAACTTAACACCTAATAGATCTAAAAAAGGAAGGTATTGAAAGCGGTAAGGAAAAATATTCATTTCCAAAACTTCCCCTAATCCTAACCCTAGCAAGATTCTTAATTAGATTAATTAGATCCAGTCTTTAGATTTTTATAAACCAACCAAAACTACAAATAGAATCAACTCGTTAAAACACATAAAAGGAATTTACCCGTCTCTGTGGATCGACCCGCACTCACCGGCTAGCTGCGAAGCGACGCCGTTTCTGATTGCGGTAAACTACAAATTTTTGGATTAATCAAATGGCGCCGTTGCCGGGGACGGCGTAATCTTTCTTTTTTGTGAATTTTCGGGTTGATATAAATTTTAAAAATTATAAAAATCTGAAAATATAAAAAATATAAAAAATAATCGAATTTTGATCTGTTTGAAGGGTTTATTTTTGAGTCTTGCAGGAACAGCGAAGATCTGAAATTTTACAGAGCGCAAATCAGAAAGTTGCATATAAGAGAAGAGAGGAACCATCATTACAGAGAAACACAATTTTTTCCAGCGGCTGAACCCACTCCCTGACCGCCCTTCCGCCGCATACAGGGGGTTCCTGCCGCGCTTCCGCGCTTTAAGTGACACGTCAGCCCTAAAAATTTGTGTGGTTTGCTCTCTTTTCCTCCCCTCTGCAACCTCCATATCTCTGTCTGTGAAAATTTTCTGCAGGGTTCTTTGCGTAAAAAGTCTTTCTCCCCCTTCTAAATAACAGATTTCTGCAGGTTTCTTTGCGCCGCGCTAAAAAAAAAAATTTCTGATTGCAAGTGAATTTTTATTTGTTTTGCATAATTTAACCGGACTCTAAGGGGCTATTTGACCAAATCCAGATTGGGTGGGGATTTCATCACCCTTCCCAGGACCCCAGAAAACACATAAGCATTTTGCATCGACCACCTTTAATTAAAAAAAGATTAGACTCAGACCTAAGGACAGCGAGCTCAATAGGAAAAGGACTAGGGTAGGCATCGGCCGTTTATCCTAACCGACATTGCGGTGTCTAGGCTAGTGGTTTTTAATTAGGCCCACTGTAGTGGTGGTTCCTTCCCACTTACCTGGCCGTACTTGTCCGTGAAGAGGCGGTTCGAGGTCTATTTCTAGCCCTAGTTAGGAGCTGTCTAGTAGACCTAGGCGACCCTAGATCTAGGCCTGATTGTGCATGTGTGGTTGATACTTTTTGTGTCAAGAGTCCGTTTTCAAAAACCTCCTTGCAAAAACTCACACATAAATAAAAAAGAAATAATAATAAAGAAAAATCTTTTCAAACTTGCAACTTGTCGCGAAGAAATTTGAAACTCACTTCCACCACTTCTTCTCACTGACGTTATCTTACCCCCACATTCTGTTTTTCTCTTTTTTCTGACTGCACTACCCTTTAGTGTATGTCATCTTGGACTAGGGATACTAACGCCCGATTAGTCCGTGTTTCGTTGGTACCGACCAACGAACCCTTCGACGAACCCTTCGTCGATCTTCCGTCCACTTTCTTACCTCCACATTCAATTTCTTCATTCGAAGGTATGTCGGGATTCAACCCCAACGATACCTTACCTACGGGAATGATTCCACCTCCGCCAGGTGCGAATAACCCGAATCTACCGCCTGTTGTAGCGCCCGCACGAGTTGCGCTCCAGGATCTCTTCTACCCCGTTCGCACGTCTTTACCCACATGTCTTTCACCCCCACCGGCGAATGGGGATAATTTTGAAATAAAACCACACTTCATCAATATGCTGCCTAAGTTTCATGGTTTGGAATCCGAAGATGCATATATTTTCATTAATAAATTCCAAAACGTTTGCAGCATGATGAAGACAACCCAATTAAGTGATGACGCAATAAGGCTAAGGGTCATTCCTTTCACCTTATGTGACCTAGCCGAGAAGTGGCTATACAGCACCGCATCACACTCCATTAGAAATTGGGACGAGTTTGTGAGAGCTTTTCTGAAAAAGTTCTATCCTCACCACAAAACTGCTAGAATCAGAAATGAGATTATACAATTTTCACAGCTTCCGTCCGAACCATTCTGGAAATGCTTCGAGAGATTTAAAGACCTACTTGTTCAATGCCCCCATCATGGGATAGAAAATTGGCAACTTTGCCAAACATTATACGAGGGATTGAATGCGGCAACGAAGCAGTTGCTAGAAACAATATGTCAAGGTCATTTTCTCTCCAAGTCTAGCGACGAAGCTTGGCAGTTTCTTGAGGACCTAAGTGAGCAAACAATTCAGTGGGAGAGTACCAAGACCACATCATCTTCTTCAGTTGGTCAATCTAGGGCAGGCATACATCAAATAGATATGTCGATCGCTATGAAGGCCGAGATGGCCTCACTTATGAAAAAGCTAGAAGCCATTGAGACAAAAATCTCATCGTCTTCTCCTGCCCCTACTCTACCCACACGAACTGTTTGTGCTTGTTGTTCTAATCCATCACATCTCACCGAAGAGTGCCCTTATAATGCACCTATTCAAGGGCAGGATCAAGTCAATGCTGCATTCCAGCAAAGACAAAGAAATGATCAGTACTCTTCGGCATACAATCAGGGGTGGAGGAGTCACCCAAATCAACAGTTCCAAGGGAATAACAATTTTCAAAGAGCTCCTCCACAACAACAACAAGCACCCTTACAAACTCAAATACAACAACCTTTCCAACAACAACCTTATACAAATCAAACGAACAACTTGGTTCAACCTAATGATGATAAGGTTAGCTCGCTCGAAAAAAGTCTAGATGCATTTCTTAAGCAAACTACAGAATCCGCAGCAAGATTTGAAAGTTATGTTCAATCTTTAATGAATAACAATGCTTCACACGATCAAAGTATCAAATCTATTGAGGCACAAATTGCACAATTAACTGCTGCGTTGAGCGAGAGAGAAAAGGGAAAGCTTCCATCTCAACCATTGCCCAATCCCGGTCACGCACAAAACGCATATAACAATCACAATGTGAATGCGGTGACCACGTTGAGATCCGGAAGAGAGTTGCAAAATAATGTGGAAACTAATGATGACATCCCCGCCGGTGGTTCTTCTTCCCCTTCTTCATTTTCTTCACTTCCTTCTTCACCTTTTTCTTTAGAGCCTATTCTCCACCCTTCACACGGCTCTACTTCTTCTGACTCGAACGGACCCATTTCTAACAACACGAACACATCCACACTGGGATCCGTTCCTATTCCACATTCTACTCCACAGACTTTTGACTCAGCAAATTTTCAGAATGCACCATTTCCAAATAGGTTGAGTCCTAATAAACCAAATACACAAGTGGAGAAGATTGTGGAGATCTTTAAGCAGGTTAGCATAAATATACCTCTCTTGGATGCTATCCAACAGGTCCCGTCATACGCGAAAATCTTAAAGGGCTTGTGCACCTCGAAGAGAAAGGCATCTCAAGTACCCAAGAAAGTGCTAGTGGCTAGTGCAGTGAGCAATGCTATTAACCACCATCAAACCTTACCCCAAAAACGAAAGGACCCCGGCTGTCCTACTATTTCAATCACAATTGGGGATAAGAATATTAATCGAGCACTTTTAGATCTTGGGTCAAGTGTTAACCTGATTCCTTACTCCGTGTACGAACAATTAGGGGTTGGAGAGTTGAAACCCACTCGTTGCACTCTCCAAATGGCTGATCGATCAATCACCTATCCAAGGGGTCAACTAGAGGATGTGTTGATCAAAGTCGGGGAATTCATATTCCCCGTTGATTTTATCGTTATGGATACACAACCTGTTGCTAACCCAAGAAACCAAATTCCGGTGATTCTTGGTCGACCATTTTTGGCCACTTCCAATGCTGTAATAAATTGTCGCAATGGCTCCATGACTCTATCCTTCGGAAAGAGGTCTAGTGAGTTCAATATCTATAAGATGGGAAGTCTGCCCCCCGTGCCTAAAGCTAGTACACGAGAAGTTTGCTCTATTCACGAAATCACGCAGGAGGACTGCGAGCTTGAAAGATTTCTATTTGATGAAAACAGTTCTGACGCCACTAGTGCGTCCCTCCTTGAGCCTACCACCGTTGACACAACCGATGTTGATTATGAATGTTTCACTTTTTTGGATGATGATGACTCACAGCCCGAATATGAGTCGTTTGAATTTTTGGATGAGTCAGTCGAACCATCCGAATCGGTTGTTTGCAGTGATTTCGAACCTGTGTTAGAGTCCTTTGAGTTCGAGGTGGATTCCGCAATGAATCTTTCGCCTCAGAAATTCGAACTCATGTCCTTACCGCCTCAACTTAAATATGCTCATATAAGTGAGAATGAGACTTTTCCCATTATCATATCAGCCTCTCTAGCCTTCGAGCAAGAGAACGCTATTTTAAAAGTCTTACAAGATAGGCGGCAAATTTCCAATTGGACTATGGCGGACATCGAGGAGATCAGTTCCCTCATAAGTGAATATCATAAACATGTGATGGATGATGCCATGTCAATAGAGGACCCACAGGAACATCTTGGGGGCATTGTGGTGAGCCAACTTCCTCCCTTAGAAGTTGAAATACCCCCATTTCTTTTAATTAGGTACGAGAATGCTAACACTCCACTGATTGCTGATTATTTACATTCTCGTTTCGATGCATCACCATCACCTGTATATTCACCTCCACACCTCCCATTCCACTACTTCTATCTTCCCCAATTCTTTGCGGACCACCACAACTTATTTTTTCACCCACCAATATTCTTTACTGATAAATTTTTCAAATGGTTGGTGTTGACTTTTGGCCGATGCAAAGTTTGGCAGTCATGTCTAACATAGTTTAAATGAAGTTTGGGGGAGGGTCTTTTTGTATATATATTTTTTTTTCTTAACAATAAAAAAAAAACTATAAATAAATAAACAGGGGAGTGCCGACATTTTGACCCTCTTGGTTTAGTATGACAGTGAGGACACTGTCAAGTTCAAGTTTGGGGGTATGCTCGGTACGTCTTCTTCCTTCGCATTCATTTGTACATATTTTTGCATTTGCATACTTATTTAAAAACCTATAAAAATTTGAAAAAAAAAATTTCAAAAATTATAAAAATTAATGTATTCAATTTTGGCTTATTTGACGTGAGTTTGACACATAGGTTAACTAGCTAGGAAAAACTAGATCTTAGACTTAGTAAATTAAAAACCCTAAAAATAACATTCCTTAAAGTTTAACGGTAGAAAGTATATGCCTTGTAGTTTATTTAGAATTAGGCATATTTTGGGTTCACTTCCTGGGCTAAGTCGAAACAAGGGAAGAGTATTGATGTTCTCATTAGAGTATAAGTTTGAAAAATAGTTCCTAGCTTAAGTCTAGATTCTGAAAATGTATACCCTACAATTTGCACAATCACGCACCTTGAAACTTGGAATAGTAGAAGAGACCTTGAAAGGCTCTTGTCTAAAGTCCTTAGTATGAAAAAGTGTGAATAAAGAAAAAAAAAATGGACACTGGTTTTTGTGATTACTTAAGGCTGCAAAAATAGAAAAATACTTAGCGAGGGTGCTTCATCACCTAGTGCCTTAGACCAACTGGTTTGGGAGTCACTGCTAAAGTCTTGGGTGTTGCAAAGACTAGGAAGTATGCTTTAAAGTGCAAACGCATTTTGTAATCGGTCGTTGGTACCTCAAGAAGTATTAACGGTCGCATGAAGGATGTGCAAGCAAATTTCATTTAAATTCACCACTAATTAGCACTTTGGACAACGGACAAGGGGTTGATTACTTAATTTGAATTTCCAAGTGTAGGGGTGACTTTTACACACAAGTGGGGGTATGTGATTGGAATTTAGATAAGAGAGAGGAATGAAAGATAAAACTTGTATCTTTAATGGAGTTGATAGAAAATTCCTAAGTAGAGATGAAACCCTAGAGGGAAGACTTAAAAGATGCCGAAAGCTAAGTAGGTCTACATAACATATATAATCTTAAGTTAAATGATAAGGATGTGTGAAGAATATGGGTGGATAATTTACGAGTCAAAAGATAATAGAATTCCTTGTTAGAAAACCTAATTGGAGAACAAAAGTCAATGGGCCGAGTTGATAGGATTTTGTGGGAAGTATCCGCTGAAAACCCTCAGGAGACAACACTCCTCCTACTAGGGACACCTAGAGGTTTAACGGCTTGTTGCACGTGCTCAGTGCAATCGCGTTTCCCTGCGAAAGTGCGGTTAGGATTTTTTAGAGAATAAAATAATAAGTTTGCTCGAGGACGAGCAAAAGGTAAGTTTGGGGGTATTTGTTCAGACCATAATATTGCATTTATCATTCCCCTATTCTTATCCTTTTTTATAAATAAACAGGTACTCTTGACGCACGTTTGTTGCATATTACAGGTTACAGGTTTCTGGAGCAAATACAGTGAGAAAGACACAAAACAAAAGAAAAAGGGACTTTTGACCAACAATTAGACGGATCTCAGTCAAGCCTGGTCGAAGAACAGTGCAAGGTCCAAAAAGTCAAGTGAAACGGTTAAAAAGCCCAATACAAGTCTTCACTAAAAATCTGAAGAAGATACAGAAGTCCAACAGAGAAAGTATATATGACAATCCAGAGCCCAAGAACCATTGAAGAAAACCCACAAAGCACGTAGCCCAATTCCTTCCTTTGGCCGCGGAAGAGCGGCCAAACCCTACCTGGTGCCGCGCTTCCGCGGCCATCTAGTGCGCGTGTCGGCGCAATTTTTCTATGACGGTGCGCTGTTGTGGGTGTTGTGATTTTAAGTGGGCAAATCTGTAATTTTGCATGTGCGAGAGCCTGTAGCCCTAGGTTTTCTATTTTCCTATAAATTGTAATTTTAGATCTAAAAATGGTATGCCTCTTTTCAATCAATAAAATTCAGATTTTCTGGGAGCAAGAATTCAGATCTGTTCTTCTTGTTTGGAGGGAGCCATCGAATTAGTAAGTCTTTTATTTCTTTTAATTATAATGTCTTTTCTTCCCCTAATGAGCGAGTAGTCTCCTCGCTTGTTAGGGTTAGCCTTAGGGAAAGGGTTGAGAGATGAAATCTCTCGCCCCTTTCAATGCCACCTTCACCTAATGAAATAGAACTTCACGCATACGAGCACAACCGCTCCCTGCGGCATCCTACCCTTCGAGGTAACGATGATCCATAGTATAAAGGGCCGGTTCCGCGCGTTTTCCGTGAGGGTTAGGATAATTATCAACAAAGGAAGGGTACAAACTTAGAGGAAGAAACATCTTCCCAAAAGATTTGTATCCACTTTCTTGATAATTAACTTAACACCTAATAGATCTAAAAAAGGAAGGTATTGAAAGCGGTAAGGAAAAATATTCATTTCCAAAACTTCCCCTAATCCTAACCCTAGCAAGATTCTTAATTAGATTAATTAGATCCAGTCTTTAGATTTTTATAAACCAACCAAAACTACAAATAGAATCAACTCGTTAAAACACATAAAAGGAATTTACCCGTCTCTGTGGATCGACCCGCACTCACCGGCTAGCTGCGAAGCGACGCCGTTTCTGATTGCGGTAAACTACAAATTTTTGGATTAATCAGTACATTAACACCATACTGAAAAGATTCAGTATGGAAGATTCAAAGCACGGTAATTTACCGGTTTGTCACGGAATTACCCTCTCCAAAGAGATGTCTCCCAAGATTGATTTGGAAAGGGATAGCATGTCTATTATACCCTACGCTTCTGCGGTAGGCTCTATAATGTATGTGATGTTGTGTACTAAACTAGATGTAGCTTATGCACTAAGCGTGGTAAGCCGGTATCAGTCAAACCCTGGGGAGAAGCACTGGATAGCAGTAAAGAACATTCCCAAGTACCTGAGAAAGACTAAGGAAATGTTCTTGGTTTACGGCGGAAAAGACCTCCAGATCGAGGCCTTTGCTGACTCCAGCTTCCAGAGTGACAAGGATGACTCCAAATCCATGTCGGGTTATGTCTTTACCCTCAATGGAGGGGCGGTCTGTTGGAAAAGTTCCAAGCAAGACACCGTTGCTGACTCGACGATGGAAGTGGGGTAGATCGCAGCTTTTGATGCTGACAAAGAAGCAGTCTAGATGAGGAAGTTCTCAACAGAACTTCAAGTGCTTCCATCCATTGTTGATCTAATACCTCTGTATTGTGACAACAACGGGGCTATACTTTAGCAAAGAAACCCAGGTCCCATCAGAAGTCCAGACACATCTTGAGGCGGTATCACCTGATCAGGGATATCGTAGATCGCCAGGAGATCGAAGTACGGAGAGTTGCTGCTGAGGAAAACACTGTAGATACATTCACAAAGGTCATCTGTCAGACGCAGTTCGAGAGGCTATTCGAGGTGATAGGTCTGCGATATGCCAACATATAGCCTTAGTGCAAGAGGGAAATTGCTAGTGTAATATGCCTTAGAGGCCATTATTGTATAGTACTAGTTTGTATATTACATTTTGGAAGCTTAGGATATATACACGGATTTATGACAGTCTTGCTCGATATGGTAGTATGCTACTTGGTTTGTATCTATCTTAATATGTGTATATGTTTCTTTTGACGTATCGCTAATACATATTGGTAGAGCCCTTAGGATCTTTGTTTGACTACCAGCGTTGTGATGGCAGTCACACTAGTAAGGGCTGGGTAGTCTACAAGCACATCCTTACAATAGTCCCTGGTCGTAGGATTATCGAGACATGGTATCGATGTTGGGGTCGAAAATTGCACCCCGGTTGACCAACTCAAAGTCAAGGTCAACCCCAAGCCAAGTGGGCCCAAGCCCGGATCAAGTGGGCCCATGCCCAGGTCAAGTCCGAACATGAAGCGGCCGGCCCTCCTCCATGCCCAAAATGAAATCATGTAATAAATAATTTTTATGTAATTTTTTATGCATGAATAAGCATAGAGCCAAATTTTTGTAAAGTCCATGGCTTATGTGCAAAAAGAAATGGCACATGAGCCATGGGATGGCCAAAATGCCATTTTTGTAAAGCCCAAGGGGCTATATGTAAAGTGTATAGCCTATAAAGGCCAAGATAATGAAAATATCCCAACAACTTTTTGTCTCTCAAAAGAGAAAATCTAGATCTGAGATCTTTCTCTTTTCTCAAGGATCTAAAACCTTCTTCTTTCTTGAATTAAATCAAGAGTTTTACTCTTCCTTTTAAAAAACTAAATAGTTTTTCACCACAAAACCCACAAAAGAGAACTCAGATCTTCCACCAGATCTCAAAAAGAAGAGATTTTTAAAATCTCACACTTCTTGATCTTCAAGATCCGGCCAACAAAGGAAGATGAAGGAGACCCATCTCCAGAAATCCCACTTTGGGGAAGAACTAGGGCTCAAGGGGAGAAGCCCTTCATCAGTTTCAAAATATCTTAGGAGTTTAACTCCACTCTAATTTCTCTTTCGGGAGTTTCTAGGGCAAAAAGCCCCTTTCTCTCCCCGGCGCCCGAGCGTCTTGCGCTCAAGCATCTAGTGTCCACGTGCCGACACGTGGCACACTAGCGCTTGAGCGCCTAGCTCCCAGCGTCCACGTGCCGACACGTGGTGCGCTGGCGCTCGAGCGCCCAGCGCTCAAGCGCCAAGCGCCCACGTATCGACACGTGGTGCGCGAGCGCTCGAGCGCCTTGCGCTCGAGCACCTGGCGCCCACGTGCCGACACATGGTGCGCTGGCACTCGAGCGCCCAGTGCCCACGTGTCGGATACGTGGCGCGCTAGCGCACAGCACCTAAGCGCACAGCGCTCAAGGCGCTGACCCCATGCGTCCTTTGGGCGCTTTTTCCTTATATATATATACACATGTATATATATGTATAAATACACACATACTCCACAACACTGTCCCTCCCAAAAAATTTTGGGCCGGGGCGCTGCCCCACACCCCGCAAGGGGGCTGCTAGCCCCCTTGACCCCCAGCCCGCTATCCGGGTAGCGGGACCCCCGATATATCCAAGCCCCCGTCCAAAACAAAACACACGTACACTGCACATTGAGTTCGCATGACCGGTTTAACCCGTCAATCGGAGGTTCTCTTGTTCCAAAGGCGAGGGGTAATTAACGGCAGCTTAGTCCAAGGCTGCCGGAGATTCGGATCCCTATAATCAATAAACCCGCGCCTACCTTAGGCAGGGGGAATCTGTAGTATGGCTGACGAGCGCATGCGTATTCCCATCTCAATAGGGTGACGAAAAACACCCTACAGATTCTGGTACGTCCGGTGGGACCTATCTCTCTTCCCATATCTCGGGTTAAACGTTCGTGCGAACTCAATCAATATACATATCTATATTTATACTAAACTAATGCTCTTTCATGCAGGTTTTCAAGCAATCACTTTTCAACAATGTCTCCAAAGATGAACTCAGCTCCCATCTCATACACGATGAAGATGGATTCCAGGACGGTCCTCCCGGAAAGTCTCGGACGACAGTGGGAGGAGCCGCCGCTACAATTTGGGTCTATTCTATTTGTCTCGGCTAATGCCATCCCTGCCCTTCAAGCCCCAGTATGGATAAACCAGCCTCAAAGAGGAAAAGGCCGAATGTCATGGTCGCGAAGGCACCTCAGCCCAAGCGCAAGTCCGCTTCCGAACGACTCTCCAAGGCCCCAGCTGGGGGCAAGGCCTTCAGCACCAACAAAACAACAAGGCATCTCGGGCAAGCTCCAGCGGCGCCCCAGACAACTGCTAGGTTGGGTATTTTCTCTAAGCTCCCCATCACTCGGCCTATGGCGGCTTCCTGAAGAGCAGAAGCCTGCCAGGCGCTCAAGGCAGAGAAGCTGAGGCAAAAGCGGCTCAGATACAGAGCCAACAAAAGGGCTAGGGATCCGAACATGTTAAAATTTGTGAATTTACAAAGCCGGACCGCTCTGTGAAACCAGCTGCCAGTGGTGAAAGGATGGCTGAATGTGTTATCCACACCGTCTACATGGTGGGCACGCGTCCCAGCGACAACCTTCACAGCAAATGCAAGGATGCCCCACATCTCAAATCCAACCTGGTGTGAATATAGCTGTCACTTCTCAAGACCAGCATCCTCCGAAGGGTGATGAAAATCCTCCCAATGAGGCTGATAGGCAGAGAGAGCCCTCAGTTCATGAGGAGTCAGGCTCGGAAAGCGAAGATGAACCAACTTTCCATCCTAAGACCGCAGAGCAGCAACTTCTCCAAGAGCTCCGAAAACAGCTCAGAAGCAAAGACAAGGAGATGGCCAAGCTCTACTCAAAGTTCGACGACTTAATAAATGTCGTCTTATGGCTTACGGCCCAACTTGCCTCTCAGCCGCCCAATCAAGCGCGGGGCTCTACTTATGAACCGGGAAACGGTGTCCCGAGACAGCCGACGCCTATGCCCTCAAATCCAAAGGTGGGCGGACCGCACGAAAGCCAGTCGCATCCTATCTCAGGAAATGTCTTGGCGGCCGATGACAGCAACCCGCTAACTCAAGATCAAATCATGGATTTGGTTGCCAACAAAGTCAAAATATAGGTAGCCGAAGCCGGAGAGCAAAAAGATGCCAGCAGTAGCGGGAGACCATATCCTGCACGGTACGATCTTGTGGAATTTCCCACTGGCTATGTCGTCCCCAAATTTGAAAGGTTCGATGGGACGGGAAATGCGAACCGGCACATTGCCCAATTTAAAGCATCATGCACAAATACTGGGGGCAATGATGCGCTCCTTCTCCGTCAGTTTGTTAATAGCTTGACGGATGTTGCTTTCGATTGGTATGCAAGCATACCAGATGACTCGATCACGACGTTCGCTCAAATAGAATCCATGTTCAAGCAAAGGTTCATGAGTGTCAGCGATAAAATCACCATTGCCGACCTCGTAAGGACAGAGCCAAAGGACAACGAAAGCAACATGGATTTTATAGTCCGATGGCGCAATCTTTCTGTCAAATGTGAACCGCCGTTGGAGCAAGACCAATCTGTCAGTCTTCTTATAGAAAATCTGAAGTACTGGATGAAACCTTTCCTGTGCACCGCATGCCTCAAAACATTCCAAGAGCTGACCAAAAAGGTCCAAACGTTGGAACGCTCAAAGCCCGAGTCCGTTCAGGATCTTCAGTTCACAAACAGACCAAAACCTTGGAGAGACGACAACCGAAAAGGCGGAAGTTCTAACAGCACCGATTCTTTAAATAAGCAGAGAGCGGGCGGAGCAAAAACTAACAAAACTCGAGAGCCAACTTTGGAGGAAAGAAGAAATAAGGTCTACTCATTCCGAAGGGACAAGGTCCACAAAATTTTTAAAGATGCTCAGAAGAATGGCCTACGGCTACCAGAACCAAAAAGGCTAAGTGAAGCGAACAAGACTGATCATCCCAACTTTTGCCCATACCACCGAGTGCTGGGGCACACTATTGAAGACTATTGCATCTTCAAGGATTGGGTCGAGAAATAATACAAGGCGGGAGAAATATCATTATCCCCTGGCGTTTTAACAAACAATCAAGCTGCGGCCGCCAATTTCATACAAACAGAGACCGAAGTCCTTCGGGAACCTGATTCTCTCGGACACCTGCCTTTCTCTAAAAAGAGCGGACCAAGGCAACAAGCTAAGAGCCAAGCGAGCCACATTGCCAATGAAGAAGCAATAGACGGGTACACAACCCATACGGTGTAACAACTCTATTTTTAATGTACAAAAAAAAATTAATTTAAATTCAATGTATACTTGGAGTATTTATTACAGCTGATATCTCTTTAAGTATTTATTTCACTCCATAATTACAAGAAGGAGCTTGTAGCTCATTGGTAACACCTTGCACTGCTGAACCAAGCCACCAGAGTTCGAATCCCCTGCCCCACATTATTTTTTTATATTATTTTGTTTTATTTTTTTGGAAGATCAACAGTCAAACAGCCATAACTCACAAAATTTATACTGAACACAAAAAACTAAATATACCAAAATTTCCCCCAGGAGTTTCCCCACCCAGAGGTACCCCGAGTCGGCCGGCGGACCGGCCGAATCGGCCAGCGCCGCAGGCCGGACTCGGCCGGACAGCCGAGTCGTCAACACGGAATTTCTCCGTGTTGACCTGGTCATCCCCCCTGTATACTTTATTTTATTTGATCGGTTACCAGATTCCCAATAACTCACTTTTATTCCAAAATTTAATGATTTTTAATTTTTTTTATATTTTTTTTTATTTTTTTTTTATTAAAACCCTAACCCTGCCCTAGCCCTATATAAACACCCCTACCCTCTACCCTTTCACCTTACATTCCTAAGTCCACTCTCTAAAAATTTCAAGAGAACTCGGTACGTTAGAAAAAGAGCTAAAGGCGAAGCGCTGCCGAAATCGATGACGAATTCTGGCGATCGTACTAGGACCCTTCACGACGTTTCGACGCTCCGTCAACCCACTACCTTCCTAGCACCCTCTAGCTTGTCCAAACCCGTAAGTCCCCCTCTTTCTATCTTCCTTTTCTTTTAAGAAAAATACGTCTTTTTAAAACCCGACGGAAATCGGAACAAACCGATTTCCGATTCGGTTTTCTATCAAAACTCACTTGTCACAAATTACATAATGCTTAAACATATTCATGTTGACTATTAATCACTTAAAAATCAATTTGGATAAAGTTTTTCACATGAAATGATAACGTTTCCATTTATCGTATTTCTTTCACTTAAATACCACAATGTTTAGTTATCACATTTAACCCTTAACAACTGCTATACCTTAACGTAGATCACGAGGTAATGACCTACCTCCACACACA
Organism: Agapanthus africanus; assembly: GCA_030015575.1. Lineage (NCBI taxonomy): Eukaryota > Viridiplantae > Streptophyta > Magnoliopsida > Asparagales > Amaryllidaceae > Agapanthus > Agapanthus africanus. The sequence continues at coordinate 884,591,973 of JASDDO010000024.1, read as the reverse complement.
CGCAATTACAACCCTAATTGATATCATCAAAACTTAAAATACGATAATACAAGACTTTGCATTAAAATACCATTTTCTTTATAAACATTTTCTAAAAGTTCTAAGTTGTTTACAATTTTAAAACAAAATCTTTTAATAGGAAAATACGATATGTCATGGACATCGATCGTTTATCTAAACTGACTTTGTGGTGTCTAGGCTAGACAAGTGAGCTTGGGTAACTTTAAAAGGCCCGCCTCACGATTCGTGAGCGGATCCCTCCCTCCTCACTTGTACTTACCTGGCCGCAATTGACGGTGAAGAGGCGATTTGAGGCTTCTAATGATGTGTCGTTTAGACCATTTAGAAATAGGCTAGTTGGCTTAGGAAACCCTAGAATCTAAAATACGGAAATTTACACCCTTTTACAAATAAATACCTTATTTTTATAAAACCGTTTTCTAAATGATTAGTATTTATAAAATCTTTGCAAAGCGCCACTACAACCCACATTTGGGGAACTCGTTAGGGATTGTACGGTTTATCGTGCACCCTCGGGCTTAGTAGTGCGAGATTCAGACCTCCGCAAGGAGCATTCGGTCTCGAAAGGTTTAAAATACGACATTTAAGAAAAATGAGATTTTTGGAATATAAAATATTTATTTAAAATTATTCTTGTATTAACATGTATATAATTATCATTTAAACGCCTATTTTGTTATAAAATAAAGTTTCCACCTTTTCCTAAAAATAACAAGATTAAAAGTTACATTAAAATACCATGAATTTCAAATAAATCAATATTATAAATTAATACTTTTATTAGGATATATTCACTAGAATAACACGAGTAAAATTTACACTCATTATAACTATAAAAATGAATAACAAATACTTGAGGTGTATCTTGAAAACTATACAAAAGTACTTTTTACATAAAACTCACTCAAGTTTTATAAATTACAATAAGGACCCTAACACTTATAGAACTTCAAATTACTTTTCTTTTAGTCTGACTCGGGTTTGAGTCTGACTATTTCTGACTTGAATATGATTCAAGTCAATCTATATTCTTTAATATTCCAACTCAATATGAACACATGAATCCCTGAATCCAGTTAACAACCTATTCAACTTGACTGAATCAAACTATGGATATACATCCATTATTCCGTCATTCCAATTACCTGATACAATCCGTTTACTGATATCATGGTTTTGGACAGTCATCCAACTTATACAATACAATACAACAATACTGTCAAAACACTACGGGGTTTAAGGGGTAGATTGGTACGGAAGGTGTTAAAAGTGGCACGAGGTGGTCAGATTAAGACACCTAACCTATATTCCGTTACTGTTGTACCGTGGTTTAACGGTTCCTTGTACATTCCGTTTGCCCTGGTCTCTAGCATATAGAGACCCCTCTCGTATACACTGGCATCATTCTGTACCAAACTACAAACAACAGCGTTAACACAATATTTTACAATTTCTTTAGAAAATACCTCTTATTCTGTCTTTTCTAATTCTTCATTATCCTTGGGACTTACCGAGCGATCTGTTCGCTGACGACATTCTATTTCTTTCTTCTTTGAATGTCGTCAGATACTTTGGACCCAGCAGAGATCGAACCCACTGGTGAAGACTTGGAGCAGTTTCACGAAGACCCTGAGCTCTAGACATTGTACCTTGTTCTATTCAGTATTTTCATTTCCTGTTATGCCATTGTTTAGGCATCGCTTTTTATTTCAGTTGTATTTACTTTTCATGCATTGTACAAAAGAATGTTATTAATAAAGTTCCTGTTATTTCTATATCTCTTGTCTCTTGTGATTTACTTTATATTGCTTAGATACGCTTAGCGTATGTACTTCTAAGTATATACGTAGCGGACCTCATCGCGTCCTCTTCACCGTACACTGGGAAGCGGGGCGTGACAGGTTTTGTTGGTGGCCCATGCAGGTCAGAGCTGTATGAATCCCTATCATGCAGTTCTGGTCTGTGTGAACAACCTAAGCAATATAACACAAGAACCAGCAACTAAAACATTCTTTACAATTCATATTCCTTGAATCTTGCAAATTTTTATTCCTTGAATCTTATCATTTCATGTATTTGAATCTGTCCTAACCCAAATTTTTTCTTCAAGGTTATGGATTCCCCGAACAACACCAGCACCAACGTCAACAACACCCCTTTAGCACTACGTCTTACACCAGCTGTTCCTGCACCACCCACTGAGCAAACAATGCTATTTGAGGCGATCCGCAGCCTTCTCGAGGGACAGCAACAACTTCTGAACCGTCCCGAGACTGACGCACCGGGAGTAAAGCAATTCAGGGCTTTACATCCCAAGCAGTTCTCTGGTAAAGGAAGCCCTCTTGAAGCGGAAGAATGGGCACAAAGTATCGAAGACGATCTGGCAGCAGCTCAAGTGCCAGACAACGCTTGGGTCCATGTAGCAAAACTACAGCTCACGGATAATGCTCGCAACTGGTGGAAGGCGGAAGAAAGCCGCCTGGTACAGCCGATTGAATGGAAGACCTTTTGCGAGAAGTTCGACGCGAAATACTTCCCTGTGACTGCCAGGTTTGCAATGGAGCAGCAGTTTATTCATCTACAACAGGGTTCAATGTGGGACAAATCAGTAGATGAATACGATGCTGAATTCACCATGTTAAGCCGGTAAGATATGTCACAATAGTCCAATTTTTAAATATCACATACTACACAGCTAACACAATCTTTAAACAGATTCGCGGCACACTTGATACCGACAAACGATATCAGAGCCCGTCGCTTTCAACAAGGAATGGACACGGAGATTCAGGCTGCTCTAGCCACAGGAAAGTTTTTGACTCATGAGGATGCTCTAGAACCTGCCCGCAGCTATGAGGCAGTAATAAAAGCAAGGGGCAGACCTCAGTCTGCAGGAGTCAAACGCCCTGCCAACCAGATGGCAGGTGGAGCCTCGTTCAGGCCACCTTTCATGCCAAGGCGACCCGGAGTACCAACCCATCGTCCTAGCCCAGCCTTTTGCACCTACTGCAAGAGAACTGGACATATGATGAAGGACTGTCGTCGAGCCAACCGCCTTTGCTTAGTCTGTGGCTCAGCTACTAACGATATTGGGTCTTGTCCCCAAAGGCAGAACCCAGTTGCTACACCCAGCAATTACCTATCCGCAGCGACCAGCTCTTCAGGCACCTGTTCCCAGACCTGCACTCCCTACACCACCTAGAGGACCACAAGCTGCACCACCTCCTCGTCAGCTCCATCAAGCTCAAAGGAATGTTCCGAGGAATGCTCCTCAGGCCAGGAGGAATGTACCCAGGCGCCAGGCTTTCACGTTGTCCGTGGAAGAAGCTGAGGCCACTAGCCAAGTCATCACTGGTAAATTTTTTCTTTTCCAACTTTGCTTTTCTACTACTTAGTTACATATTTCCTATACCTAAAACAAATCCCACATACCTTAGGTACAATCTTAGTATCCTCAATCCCCGCACTTGCACTGTTTGATACTGGAGCATCACACTGCTTTATGTCGCAACGGTTTGTCCGAACCCATGCGATTCCAGTTTCACCGCTTGTATCCAGCTGGAATGTCAGTTCCAGAAATGGCGTTCTAAAGGCAACTATGGGATACAACATGTGTCCAGTCGTCGTCTGCAGTCGAGAGTTTTATGCTAACTTCAAAGTGCTGGACATACCAAACTTCGATGTGGTTCTAGGAATGGATTGGCTTGGAACTTTTTATGCTACCATAGACTGTCGTCAAAGGAGGGTAGTATTCGAGATTCCAGACCATCCGGTCTTCTATTTCAAAAGCGGAGACCGTATACTGGAGCCAAGTACCTACAAAGCGAAGCCAAGAGAAGCAGTAGTTGCAGCAGCTCAAGCAGAGGAAGAATCAAGACCGGATGTGGTTCGAAAGTTCGACGATGTATTTCCTGACGATTGCCTCCTGACCGAGCTCTTGAATTCAGTATTGATTTAGTACCAGGAGCACAACCGGTGATCAAAGCACCCTATCGTTTAAGTCCGGAAGGTTTGAAGGAAGTCCGAACACAGTTGGACGAATTACTGGCGAAAGGATGGATTCGTCCCAGCACTTCAAGTTGGGGATCACCTGTACTACTTGTGAAGAAGAAGGAAGGTTCATACATAATGTGCATCGATTACAGAGCCTTGAACGAAGTCACTATAAAGAACAAGTATCCACTCCCGCGCATCGACGATTTATTCGATCAGCTAAGTGGATCTTGTGTTTTCTCTAAACTAGATCTTCGTTCAGGTTATCATCAAGTGAAGGTCAAGGAAGCTGATATTCACAAAACAGCTTTCAGAACTCGCTATGGACATTACGAATTTCTAGTGATGCCATTTGGAGTGACCAACGCACCTGCAATATTCATGAACCTTATGAATCAAGTTTTCCGGGAGTACTTAGACAGGTTTGTTGTCATCTTCATCGACGACATCCTGGTGTATTCTAAGAGTCGGAAAGAACATGCAGAACATCTACGAATTGTCTTAGAAACTCTTCGACAACATCGGCTTTATGCCAAGTACAGCAAGTGCAAGTTTTGGCTAAATCAAGTTGGTTTTCTTGGACATATCGTATCAGGAGAAGGAATCTCTGTGGATCCAGCGAAAGTTTCGGCAGTTAGCGAATGGCCTACACCAAAGTCAGTTAAGGATATTCGAAGTTTCTTGGGTTTAGCTGGATATTACAGAAGGTTTATTGAAGGCTTTTCGAAGATAGCAACGCCCCTGACCAAGCTCACACGTAATGATGAAGAATTTGTGTGGTCAGAAGCATGCGAACAAGTTTTCGTAGAACTCAAGTCAAGGTTGACATCAGCACCTATTCTCGTCATACCAGATCAATCTGGAGGATTCGAAGTGCATTGCAATGCATCCGGTAAGGGATTAGGTTGTGTTCTACATCAGCACGGTAAGCTTGTGGCTTATGCTTCAAGACAGCTGAAAATTCATGAGCGCAATTATCCGACGCATGATTTGGAGTTGGCAGCCGTCATCTTTGCTCTCAAGATTTGGCATCATTACCTACTTGGTGAACGAGTGAACATCTACACAGATCATAAGAGCTTAAAGTATGTGTTTACTCAGAAGGAGTTGAATATGCGGCAGAGAAGATGGTTAGAACTCATGGCGGACTTTGACATCAACTTGCAATATCATCCAGGGAAGGTGAATGTAGTACCTGATGCTCTTAGTCGCCAACCATTAGCAATGAATCTCACCGCTCAGTGGAAGCTTCAACAAGACTTGCATCAGATGGAAATTGAAGTAGTCATGGCAGGTAATGCTTTAAGTTTGATGAATTTATAAGTTCAATCAACCATTGTCAATCAGATCAAAGCAGCTCAAGCCAGCGATGCTAAGTTGCAAAAGATCAGAGAACAAGTGGAGAATGGACTCAGAACAGACTTCATCATCCATGAAGACGGATCTTTGAGATACGGCAGCAGATTGTGTGTACCAAAAGGTCCTGTTCGGGAAGAGTTAATGAAAGAAGCTCACAGCTCTCCCTACTCAGTACATCCCGGAGGTACCAAAATGTACAAAGATCTACGTCAGAATTATTGGTGGCATAGAATGAATCGTGAAGTAGCCAGAAGTGTCGCAAAATGCTTGGTGTGTCAGCAAGTAAAGGCTGAACATCACAGGACTGCTGGATTACTTCAACCGTTACCAATCCCAGAATGGAAGTGGCAACACATCACGATGGACTTTGTGACTACTCTTCCTTGCAGCACAAAGGGTAACGATGCCATATGGGTCATTATGGATCGACTCACAAAGTCGGCTCACTTCATCCCATTTCGAGTTGGCCAATCAACCGAGACACTAGCGAAGAAGTACATGGAGGTAATAATCTAATTTAGATTTAAAACTCTTCATAATGTACTATCTCTGATACCCATGAACTCATACAGAAAATTGTGAGACTTCATGGAGTACCGGTCTGCATTGTCTCTGATCGTGACACCAGGTTCCGATCGCAATTTTGGCAGAGTCTGCAAGCAAGCTTGGGAACAAGTCTAAACTTCAGCACGGCTTATCATCCACAAACAGATGGTCAGTCGAAACGAACTATTCAGATCTTGGAAGATATGCTCAAAGCATGTATGCTAGACTTCAAAGGATCGTGGGAAGATCACCTACATCTTGTGGAGTTTTCATACAACAGCTACCAAGCAAGCATAGGAATGGCACCTTTTGCAGCATTGTATGGAAGGAAGTGTCGATCGCCATTAAGTTGGGACGACATCGGAGATAGGGAACTTCTTGGACCGGAGATGATAGTAGCGACTGTTGATGTGGTCCGTACTATCAAGGAAAGGATGCGCATAGCCCAAGATCGACAGAAGCACTGGGCTGATGCAAAGAGACGACACTTGGAGTTTCTGCCCGGAGATCACGTATTCTTGAAGATATCTCCGAACCGCGGAGTGATCCGATTTGGAAGACGGGGTAAGTTGAGTCCGAGATACGTTGGACCGTTCGACATACTCGAACGAGTCGGTGAAGTGGCATACCGTTTAGCGCTTCCACCCCCATTGGAAGGAGAGCATAATGTGTTCCACATATCCCAACTCAGAAAGTATGTGAGTGACCCCAGCCATGTTCTCGATCATTCCGAGCTCACTATACAGCCCGATTTGTCTTGTGAGCAACAGCCTGTGGAGATACTGGACAGGAAAGTGAAGACACTTCGGAACAAGGAAGTTAACTTGGTTCGAGTGATGTGGAGGAAAGACACTCCAGGAGAGTCCACTTGGGAAAGGGAGGATGAAATGCGTACTAGATATCCACACCTCTTTGCAAACTAGTCCTCAAATAAAATTTGTAAATTTCGAGGACGAAATTTTTGTAAGGAGGGTAGACTGTAAGAACTCTATTTTTAATGTACAAAAAAAATTGATTTAAATTCAATGTATACTTGGAGTATTTATTACAGCTGATATCTCTTTAAGTATTTATTTCACTCCATAATTACAAGAAAGAGCTTGCAGCTCATTGGTAACACCTTCCACTGCTGAACCAAGCCACCAGAGTTCGAATCCCCTGCCCCACATTAATTTTTATATTATTTTGTTTTATTATTTTTGGAAGGTCAACGGTCAAACAGCCATAACTCACAAAATTTATACTGAACACAAAAAACTAAATATACCAAAATTTCCCCCAGGAGTTTCCCCACCCAGAGGTACCCCGAGTCGGCCGGCGGACCGGCCGGACTCGGCCGGACGGCCGAGTCGTCAACACGGAATTTCTCCGTGTTGACCTGGTCATCCCCCCTGTATACTTTATTTTATTTGATCGGTTACCAAATTCCCAATAACTCACTTTTATTCCAAAATTTAATGATTTTTAATGTTTTTTTTTATATATTTTTATATTTTTTTTATTAAAACCCTAACCCCTAGCCTAGCCCTATATAAACACCCCTACCCTCTACCCTTTCACCTTACATTCCTAAGTCCACTCTCTAAAAATTTCAAGAGAACTCGGTACGTTAGAAAAAGAGCTAAAGGTGAAGCGCTGCCGAAATCGACGACGAATTCCGGCGATCGTACTAGGACCCTTCACGACGTTTCGGCGCTCCGTCAACCCACTACCTTCCTAGCACCCTCTAGCTTGTCCAAACCCGTAAGTCCCCCTCTTTCTATCTTCCCTTTCTTTTAAGAAAAATACGTCTTTTTAAAACCCGACGGAAATCGGAACAAACCGATTTCCGATTCGGTTTTCTATCAAAACTCACTTGTCGCAAATTACATAATGCTTAAACATATTCATGTTGACTATTAATCACTTAAAAATCAATTTGGATAAAGTTTTTCACATGAAATGATAACGTTTCCATTTATCGTACTTCTTTCACTTAAATACCACAATGTTTAGTTATCACATTTAACCCTTAACAACTGCTATACCTTAACGTAGATCACGAGGTAATGACCTACCTCCACACACACGCAATTACAACCCTAATTGATATCATCAAAACTTAAAATACGATAATACAAGACTTTGCATTAAAATACCATTTTCTTTATAAACATTTTCTAAAAGTTCTAAGTTGTTTACAATTTTAAAACAAAATCTTTTAATAGGAAAATACGATATGTCATGGACATCGATCGTTTATCTAAACTGACTTTGTGGTGTCTAGGCTAGGCAAGTGAGCTTGGGTAACTTTAAAAGGCCCGCCTCACGATTCGTGAGCGGATCCCTCCCTCCTCACTTGTACTTACCTGGCCGCAATTGACGGTGAAGAGGCGATTTGAGGCTTCTAATGATGTGTCGTTTAGACCATTTAGAAATATGCTAGTTAGCTTAGGAAACCCTAGAATCTAAAATACGGAAATTTACACCCTTTTACAAATAAATACCTTATTTTTATAAAACCGTTTTCTAAATGATTAGTATTTATAAAATCTTTGCAAAGCGCCACTACAAACCACATTTGGGGAACTCGTTAGGGATTGTACGGTTTATCGTGCACCCTCGGGCTTAGTAGTGCGAGATTCAAATCTCCGCAAGGAGCATTCGGTCTCGAAAGGTTTAAAATACGACATTTAAGAAAAATGAGATTTTTGGAAAACAAAATATTTATTTAAAATTATTCTTGTATTAACATGTATATAATTATCATTTAAACGCCTATTTTGTTATAAGATAAAGTTTCCACATTTTCCTAAAAATTACAAGATTAAAAGTTACATTAAAATACCATGAATTTCAAATAAATCAATATTATAAATTAATACTTTTATTAGGATATATTCACTAGAATAACACAAGTAAAATTTACACTCATTATAACTATAAAAACGAATAACAAATACTTGAGGTGTATCTTGAAAACTATACAAAAGTACTTTTTACATAAAACCCACTCAAGTTTTATAAATTACAATAAGGACCCTAACAATTATAGAACTTCAAATTACTTTTTTTTAGTCTGACTCGGGTTTGAGTCTGACTATTTCTGACTTGAATATAATTCAAGTCAATCTATATTCTTTAATATTCCAACTCAATATGAACACATGAATCCCTGAATCCAGTTAACAACCTATTCAACTTGACTGAATCAAACCATGGATATACATCCATTATTCCGTTATTCCAATTACCTGATACAATCCGTTTACTGATATCATAGTTTTGGACAGTCATCCAACTTATACAATACAATACAACAATACTGTCAAAAACACTACGGGGTTTAAGGGGTAGATTGGTACGGAAGGTGTTAAAGGTGGCACGAGATGGTCAGATTAAGACACCTAACTTATATTCCGTTGCTGTTGTACCGTGGTTTAACGGTTCCTTGTACATTCCGTTTGCCCTGGTCTCTAGCATATAGAGACCCCTCTCGTATACACTGGCATCCTTCTGTACCAAACTACAAACAACAGCGTTAACACAACATTCTACAATATTTTACAATCTCTTTAGAAAATACCTCTTATTCTGTCTTTTCTAATTCTTCATTATCCTTGGGACTTACCGAGCGATCTGTTCGCTGACGACATTCTATTTCTTTCTTCTTTGAATGTCGTCAGGTACTTTGGACCCAGCAGAGATCGAACCCACTGGTGAAGACTTGGAGCAGTTTCACGAGGACCCTGAGCTCTAGACATTGTACCTTGTTCTATTCAGTATTTTCATTTCCTGTTATGCCATTGTTTAGGCATCGCTTTTCATTTCAGTTGTATTTACTTTTCATGCATTGTACAAAAGAATGTTATTAATAAAGTTGCTGTTATTTCTATATCTCTTGTCTCTTGTGATTTACTTTATATTGCTTAGATACGCTTAGCGTATATACTTCTAAGTATATACGTAGCGGACCTCGTTGCGTCCTCTTCGCCATACACTGGGAAGCGGGGCGTGACATACGGTCTATATGATGGAGCACAGAGGAGCAAGTCCTCCTACGCCTTATAACCATGACAATGACACGGTTATTGCCATCCAACATCGGCCCGATCCAAATGATGAAGAGTTCGCTCAGGCCATTGAGCCAAAGGAACCCGTGGTTCATGCTGAATCAAGTTCAGGCGGTAGGGATAGCCCCGTTGTCATACTCGGAACTGTAGAACAAGCATTATTCCAATGGCTTCAAAGGCAACTTCAGGACAGGGATGAGAAGATAGCCAAGGTCCATTCTAAAGTCGATGAGCTGGTAAATGTCGTGGCGGATCTCACGACCCAAGTCGCCCGATTGCAATTACAGCAAAATCAAATTTTGGTTAGTGATCTAGGGATTGATATCCGGAAGCAGCCGACCGAGGCTCCCTCCAGCCCGAGAGCGGAACACCTTTGTGAAAAACGGACGCGATCAGCCTCCAGTTGCTCCGATACGTACACTGTACATGGTACGCGGACAGTAGGCGAACCAAAGACTTATCGTCCTCAGGGTCCAGCATCAGTAAGGGCACCTACTCCAATAGAGAGAAAGAAGAAAGTATACTTCTTCAGGAGGGATAAAGTCCGCGAAATATTCGAGGACGCCTTGGACAACGGTCTTCAATTGCCTATTCCAAAGAGGCCACACGAGATGAACATGACCGGAAATCCCATATACTGCCCATATCATAGAATAGTGAGTCATACCATTGAAAATTGCTATGTTTTTAAAGATTGGGTGGAGAACCAATACAAACTCGGGAAAGCCTCACAGTCGTCAGATGTACCGACAAGCCACAGAGCTACGGTCATCAACACAGCCCCGCCAAGATCAAAGTTCGAGTAGCTGGGATAAGCAAACAACTGACCACCACGTCGTTAAACTGGGAATGATAGACCACCAAGTCTTTAAACTGGGAATAAATGACCACTACGTCATTAAACTGGGAACAATCGACCTCTAAGTCGTTAAACTGGGAATGTAAAAATAAATAAATAAATAAATATGTAAATAAACAAAAAATGTGTAAATAAAAGAGAAATAAAAACCGAAATGATGGGGCAACTCGCAATAAAAATCAGCGAGTAAAATAAAGATGAAAATAAAGCCAAAATGATGGGGCAACCGCAAATAAAAGCCGAAATGATAGGGCAATCGCGATCTTCACGATAAGAAAAGCTGAAATGATAGAGCAGTCACGGTAAAAAAAACAAAAAAAAATGGCGAATGATGAGTGCTCCTGGTACCATATTCTAGTGTAGCGATGCAGACGCCAATCAAAATCCAGTTTCCCAAAATTCATCCAGCCCTACGGCCAGTCCTCAAATTGACTACTGTATACAATCAACGGGCTCAAATAATTCTTATCATACCCATGCCCCACCATAATTACCAGTTACGCAGCTGGTCTTCGCCCTTGGAATTATGCTCCATTAGGAAGACCCACTCATGTATCCTCACGATGCATGAGGAGAACAAACCTTCGTGGGATCCTTACGACTCACAAAGGAAAAACACACTTGGGGGTCCTCACGACTCCTAAGGAGAAAATGCACCTACGGGATCCTTACGATTCGTAGGGAGAAAATGCTTTTATGGGACCCTTACGGCCCATAAAATTGAAAAGCTTTAGGTGATAGGGATCTATACCTGTCTCCTAAGCCATCGCTTCCCAATAGGCAATGGCGAATGATGAGTTGCTCCTGGTACCATATTCCAGTGCAGCGATGCAGACGCCAACCAAATTCCAAATCCCATACCTAAACGGCGAATGATGAGTCGCTCCTGGTACCATATTCCAGTGCAGCAATGCAGATGCCAACAAAGTCCCGAAATTTTTCCGGCCCTACGGTCTGGATTATACATCCTGCAAAACCGTATATAATCCACGGGCGTAAAACAATCCAAATCTCTCCCAAGTCCTGCCAATGAGACTATTTTTAAAGTCCAAAAAAAAAAGAAGGCATGTCCACAAGCAAAACGGGCATAGATGAAAACCCGAAAAGGCTCCGTGAGTAAAAACAGCAGGACTGCCGGCGAGTTTGTGAAAACCCGAAAGGGCGCAAACTCATGAAAAAGAGATGAAATGCACTCGCAAAGTCCTCTCGACTTTGTGGGGAGAAAATTCCCGCGTGAGATCCTTGCGACTCACAAAGGAGCAACACACTTAGGAGTCCCCAGGACTCCTAAGGAGAAAAAACACCTATGAGATCCTTTCGACTCGTCCCCAGGACTCCTAAGGAGAAAAAACACCTATGAGATCCTTTCGACTCAGAGGGAGAAAATGCTTTTATGGGACCCTTACGGCCCATAAAATTGAAAAGCCTTAGGTGATAGGGATCTAAACCTGTCTCCTAAGCCACCAATTCCCAAATCTTTCCGGGGCAAATGATGAGTTACTCCTGGCATTATTCTAGCGCAGCAATGCAGATGCCAAACAAAAAACCAATTCCCAAATCCTTCCGGGGCAAATGATGAGTTGCTCCTGGCATTATTCCAGTGCAGCAATGTAGATGCCAAACAAAAAACCAATTCCCAAATCCTTCCGGGGCAAATGATGAGTTGCTCCTGGCATTATTCCAGTGCAGCAATGCAGATGCCAAACAAAAAAACCAATTCCCAAATCCTCCCAGGGCAAATGATGAGTTGCTCCTGGCATTATTCCAGTGCAGTAATGCAGATGCTGATAGAAAACTAACTCCCAAATCCTCTCATGACAGATGATGATTCGCTCCCGGTACCATATTCCAGTGTAGCGATGCTGATGTCAACTCAAATCAAATAAATCAAACCAACCAATTCCAACATCGACCTTTGCGTCAAACAACGACACCCCGTAACAGGAAAACGTCAAGCAGGCACTCCGTCTTGGGGAAACGTCCAACACAGACACTCCGTGTCGGGGACACATCGACCAGCGACACTCTGCATCGGGGAAACATCCAACACAGACATTCCGTCTCGGGGACACATCAACAAGCAGACACTCCGTCTCGGGGACACGTCAACCAGCGACACTCTGCATCGGGGAAACGTCCAACAGCGACACTCTGTGTCGGGGAAACGTCCAACACGGACACTCCGCATAGGGGAAACGTCCAACAGCGACACCCCGCAATGGGGAAACGTCAAGCAGACACTCCGTCTCGATGAAACGTCCAATATAGATACTCCGTGCCAGGGACACGTCGACCAGCGACACTCTGCATCGGGGAAACGTCCAACAGTGACACTCTGCATCGGGGAAACGTCCAACACAAACACTCCGCATCGGGGAAACGTCCAACAACGATACCCCGTAACGGGGAAATGTCAAGCAGACACTCCGTCTCGGGGAAACGTCCAACACAGACACTCCGTGCCAGGGACACGTCGACCAACGACGCTCTGCATCGAGGAAACGTCCAACACAAACACTCCGCATCAGGGAAACGTCCAACAATGACACCCCGTAATGGGGAAACGTCAAGCAGACACTCCGTCTTGGGGAAACGTCCAACACAGACACTCCGTGCCAGGGACACGTCGACCAGCGACACTCTGCATCGGGGAAACGTCCAACAACGACACCCCGTAACGGGGAAACGTCAAGCAGACACTCCGTCTCGGGGAAACGTCCAAGAAGACACTCCGTGCCGGGGACACGTCAACCAGCCGACACTCCGTCTCGTGGAAACGTCTAAGCAGACACTCCATGCCGGGGACACGTCAACCAACAGACACTCCGCCTCGGGGAAACGTCGACCAGCGACACTCCGTGCCAGGGGCACGTCTACCAAATCACTCCGGACCAGAGAAACGTCTATCACAGACACTCTATCCCGTAGCCGCGTCAAGCGTCGACGTCCATGTCGTAAAAAAGGAAGTGCATCCCAAAAAGTGGGAACCAAAGTTAGTCGCCTCCACGCGAAATAAGATCCATCAATTTCATGCACACGACCCACATATGTGATGTGCATTTATTGATGGGGGCACTTTGTTGGGGTTGAAAATTGCACCCCGGTTGACCAAGTCAAAGTCAAGGTCAACCCCAAGCCAAGTGGGCCTAAGCCCGGATCAAGTGGGCCTATGCCCAGGTCGAGTCCGAACATGAAGCGGCCGGCCCTCCTCCATGCCCAAAATGAAATGATGTAATAAATAATTTTTATGTAATTTTTTATGCATGAATGTGCATAGAGCCAAAATTTTGTAAAGTCCATGGCTTATGTGCAAAAAGAAATGGCACATGAGCCATGGGATGGCCAAAATGCCATTTTTGTAAAGCCCAAGGGGCTATATGTAAAGTGTATAGCCTATAAAGGCCAAGATAATGAAAATATCCCAACAACTTTTTCTCTCTCAAAAGAGAAAATCTAGATCTGAGATCTTTCTCCTTCCTCAAAGTTTTAAAACCTTCTTCTTTCTTGAATTAAATCAAGAGTTTTACTCTTCCTTTTAAAAAAACTAAATAGTTTTTCACCACAAAACCCATAAAGGGGAACTCAGATCTTCCACCAGATCTCAAAAAGAAGAGATTTTTAAAATCTCACACTTCTTGATCTTCAAGATCCGGCCAATAAAGGAAGAAGAAGGAGACCCATCTCCAGAAATCCCACTTTGGGGAAGAACTAGGGCTCAAGGGGAGAAGCCCTTCATCAGTTTCAAAACATCTTAGGAGTTTGACTCCACTCTAATTTCTCTTTCAGGAGTTTCTGGGGCTAAAAGCCCCTTTCTCTCGCTGGTGCCGAAGCGCCCAAGCGCCTTGCGCTCAAGCGCCCAGCGCACCACGTGTTGGCACGTAAGCGCTGGCGCTCGAGCGTCCAACGCTCAAGCGCCCAGCGCCCACGTGCCGACACGTGGTGCGCTGGCGCTCGAGGCCTGCGCTCAAACGCCCAGCGCTCAAGTGCCGACACGTGGTGCGCCCGGCGCTCAAGCGCCCAGCGCCCACATGTCGGATACGTGGCGCGCTAGCGCACAGCGCTCGAGCCGCTAGCCCCACGCGTCCTTTGGGCGCTTTTTCCTTATATATATATATATATATATATATATATATACATGTATATATATGTATAAATACACACACACTCCACAACACTGTCCCTCCCAAAAAAATTTGGGCCGGGGCGCTGCCCCGCACCCCGCAAGGGGGATGCTAGCCCCTTGACCCCCAGCCCGCTATCCGGGTAGCGGGACCCCTGTAAGAACTCTGCGTGGATCCCGATATATCCAAGCCCCTCTCCAAAACAAAACACACGTACACTGCACATTGAGTTCGCATGACCAGTTTAACCCGTCAATCGGAGGTTCCCTTGCTCCAAAGGCGAGGGGTAATTAACGGCAGCTTAGTCCGCGGCTGCCGGAAATTCGGATCCCCACAATCAATAAACCCCGGCCTACCCTAGACAGGGGGAATCTGTAGTACGCCTAACGAGCGCGCGTGTATTCCCATCTCAATGGGGTGACGAAAAACACCCTACAATCGATACTCCAGAGTAGACTCATGTATACGCTTCTCATCCCAGCAGGGGAGATGGTATGTCCTACAGCCATCAGTACGTCATACTGGAGATAGTATACAGGTGCTCATTGGGTTATGAGTTACACCGGATGGACTCGTAGGGAACTGCTGGTTGGTACTATACCGATCGTCAGGTAGCAGTTCCCAGGTGACATGCGTACAGCATAGTCCGTTGACTTGACACTGCTACTTCTCCTCAAGTGTGTTCCCACTGTTCTTAGACACCTACCCTACCACGGCTCTATTGAGTCATGTAAACAGGTAATAGTTGGGTGCAGTCCTGAAGCGCTTGGAGGCAGTGGCGGTTAGATAGGATCCATCTCTTCCGGTATTGGGGGTTGATGTCGCGCTGTGATCCGGAAAGCCATTACACAAAGTCCCTGGCCAGGGCAAGTGAGATTTTTTGGTAGGGATTCCAGTAGTTTCTTAGGGTGTTTTTGGCTACACTCCGACACGACTTATTGCACTATTAGGAGTCTGACGCTTGCCGCCCCTAGGCCCGATATGCGATACTCTTAGACGAACAGACCGGACTGTACGGAGATTACCATAGACAGACTCAGCAGGAGTACGGATGAGTTTTCTCGTCGGCCTTCTTATCGACAGATACCTGGATAGCCGTTATGTGCAGCTAGTACCACTGACGTGCTTGTGGTTAAACCCACTGCCAGCGTATTGTCGAGTCTTTAGAGTCCCACACAGTGGGTTTCCTTGCTTTGGGCGAAACGTGTAGAGGTCGTATGGTTTTGCGACAGGGTTCGATCACATACGTGTATTTGTGCACGTATGATGTTCGAGCGGACAATACTAGTAGGTTTTAGTTTAATCCAGATCCTAGTATTTGATTATAGGATTAGTTTCGTCTCATTGTATTCGTGTTTCTCGGAATACGGGTGCGGGTATGTATATACGGATGAGAGGGGCATTCTTGTAAATTCATCAAGATTGCTTCTAGAAGTGAGACACCTCATATTAGGGTTTTTCTATTTGTTTAAATCTTTTTGAGGTGGAGGATATGAGGTGGAGGGATACATTGAATCAAGGATGGCTACTTGGTGACTCATGAAATGAATCACCACTTGAATTTATTAAACCATGCTAGATATTTTACAAGATATCTTCTAGTGTAAATTATTAGTTTGGTTCATTGTTTCAAATAGGCAACCACTCTTTTTTCAAGGGAACTCAAGAAAACATTCTCATTTTTCCTCAAGCTCTCTTCTAAACTCTCAAACCCTAATTGTCTCATGAGTTGAGAACCCTACGGTTTTATGAGACTACTAGACTCCTAATCACTCTCTACACATCCTAGGCTACTTAGTTTAGCACACCAAATGACATAGTTAACTCATCTTGGAGGTGAAAGCTCAAGGTTGGAACTCTCGGGTGGATCTTCTTCGACTTCGAGAAGCCGACAAGGAGGCGCGATCCATTTTCACTCCAAGTAGCTCACGAAGAGGAATAGAACAGCAAGAAGACTATAAGGACACGATACTATTAGGTATAACATTCATCCGAGTAGTTAAACCTCAAGTTGTTTGCTAGCTAAGGTTTGTGTTCGATCCTTGGTTCAAGTCGGTGTTGTGAAGCCCATAAAAATCATTTTTTGCAATGTCTGCCTCCCCACGAACATGTGAGGTGCGCGACATCGACAAACAGTGGTATTAGATCCTCTCATAAACCTTAGATAGCTTTTAGCGACGTTAGAAATCCGTCGTTTTTGTCATGCAAAAACTGCTGAGAAAAACAGTTTCCAAAAATGATAGTTTGAGATGTTTGCACACCCCGCGGGCTCACGGTTTGAACTCAGAAGCCATGGGGTGGTGCATAGGCACTCTGGGGAACCCTCGAAGGGGACCGAATGGCTGGGCCTACTCCCCAAGACCACCACAAGGTGGTCTTGGCGGTGGGGACCCGAAACTGCCCTACCTTAGGCAGTTTCGGGTCTGCCTGACCCCTTGACCACCTCGTAGTGGCCTTGGGGGTGGGGTTCTCCCTCTAAGCCCCCAAATTGAAGTTAATTTCATGCTCTAACTCTCCGTGAAGGTTCGGCAGAGTTTCATTTTG
Source organism: Agapanthus africanus (assembly GCA_030015575.1). NCBI lineage: Eukaryota > Viridiplantae > Streptophyta > Magnoliopsida > Asparagales > Amaryllidaceae > Agapanthus > Agapanthus africanus. The sequence continues at coordinate 884,574,478 of JASDDO010000024.1, read as the reverse complement.
ATTCGGACTTCCAAATTGGTAGCTCACTGAATTTTCAAGTTTTGGAAAGTTGGTTAAGTTTGCTAATTGCGTGCGGAATTCTAATGTCGCGGTTATTTTACAAGCTTTGTGATGTATATATGTGTTTGGAAACGTCGACTAATTACTATACGTCGATTAGTCGGGATTGCACATATTTGTGATGCTTTTATGGTTTGTGTATATGAATATTGATGGATTGTCGTGAATGAATAGCCGGGGATGTGAGGTGTTATATTCTTTCATTCGATGTAAAATTTGTAAATTGATGTAATATTATTTTGCGGGGCACATCCGGATTGAGGTTTTAGCCACCGTTATATTATTTCATTTACTGTTTATTGCTCCTAGGATAGACCCAAGGTGGGGTGCACAAATTACCGGATACTTTGAAGTGCCGAGTGGCGCTCATGTGAGGAACTTGTGAGGCACTGAGCATTTATTTTATTAGGTGTTCAAGTGTGTTTCATGTGAGGCACCGAGACATGGGCGCTGCCCAATCAGTGCTAAGCACTTACTCAATTGGACCAACTTTATAGTGCTTCTGCACTCACGTGTATTTTACGTAAGGTGCCGAGTCTTCTATTTGAGTGCCCACATGGGAAGAACATGAGGCGCTGAGTTCCATTTAAGGGAATTTTTTAGGTGCTCATGTATGTTTCACGTGAGGCGCCAAGTCCTTTTCTTTTTAGAGATTTAATCTCTGTTGATGTTTTCTGAAGAAGTTTTAACTTCTATTAATGACATTTTGACCATTAATTATCTCTCTTTTGAAGATCTGAGATTGGTTTTATTTGAGAACTAAGTTCTTCTGTTCTTTTTATAAGAACAAAGTTCTTGATATAAGGTTAAACTCTGTTTGTGAAGGAATTAAATTCCTAGAACATACTCTCTCTTCTCTTCTTTTTTTTAAAATCTAGTTCTTTCCCTTAGATTTTGAGTTTGAAGAATAGAATCTCCCTGATGAGAATTAAATTTTCAACTTGTGGGGAGATTTGCTTTTCAAATCTCATATCAGAGGAAGAACTAAGTTATTTTATAAGGGGTTAAACCCTTATTTTCTTTATATTAGGCAAAAGAGATAAATTCTATCTCTTCTTTTCTTTACCTAGCGTTTGGAAGAGCAAGGATCTCTTTTTTTTTCCAGAGGAGAATTGAATTCTCAATTTTGTGGAAAGAAACTTGTGGGGTTGATCCTCCTATGTGCGTCCCTGAGACTTGAAGTCTCGGGTCATTTATATAGGAGAGGCAAGTTTGTTGATTAGTTCTAGAAAATCTCTCATTTTGAGAGAGACCAATCAATTTTGTTGGTTTCAAAGATTATTCGGGGGATTCTATCCACCATTGGATCTTTGATCCAGAGGGTTCTATTTTACAGAATATATATTCTTGTTTTTAACAAGATTAGGGATATATTTTACCATATACAGAATTTAATCCTGTCAGACGATGATTTTTAATTACCATTGGATTTTTAATTCAAGGACTCTCTATTTAACAGAGCACATCTTTCTTTATTTATAAAGATATAGGGAATTATTTTCCCATCTCATTAGATTTTTGATCCAACAAATTTTTGTTTAACAGAAAAATCCTTCTCATTTAGAATTCGGAAGATATTTCCCCCCAATAGAATTTAATTCTATATTTGATAATTTTTAATCACCATTTGATTTTTGATCCAACGATTCTCTATTAATAGAGAATATCTTTCCCTTTTAGAAAGATCAAGAGAGGTATTTTCCCCAAAAATAGAATTTAATTCTATATAGGGAAGTGCCCTCACGTGTTTAACACGTGACCCTGGTGTGTGTTTTAGCCTGTTTTATTTTAGCGCTCATATACTTTGCATATGAGCGCTAACGTGTTTAACATGTGACGCTGGCTTAGCCTTTAGTTACTTACTTTCAGTGTTTATATGTTTTGGATACAAAAAATAGAATTTAATTCTATATAGAGTTTGATTCTTTCTGAAGCTAATGCTTTAAAATGGTGTTCTCACGTGTTTAACACGTGACCCTAATGTGGGTTTTAATCTGTTTATTAGCACTTATATAATTTGCATATAAGCGTTCACGTGTTTATCACGTGAGGCTTGTTTAGCCTTTAGTTGTTTACTTTCAGCACTTATATCCTTTGCATATAAGCGCTCACGTGTTTAACACGTGAGGCCCAAAACATGGGAATTCTTATCTTTTTTCTCCTCTCCATTTTTTATAAGGGAATAAATGCCCCCAGCGTTGCTCCCACGTGGCTTGCACGTGAATGCAACGGTGTCCATCTTTACCACCGTTGGATCGCCTAGAAGAATGGAAAGTTGAACCGATCCCATCACGTCTTATAAATAGAGCCTTTGGCCTTGGAGTGACTACTGTTTTTAATCTTCCTCCTTAAGTTTTTTCTTCTTTGAGAATTTAATTCTTATTTCAGAGCTTAGATCTCTACCCTCAAAACTCTTCAAATCAGAGTTAAAATCTACCAAATTTTTTTGTAAGGGTTATGAACAGAGCTTAGCTCTTAGAAGACATTTTTGGATGTCTTTGTTTAGGATTTTTCACCCATTTAACAGAGTTCTCTTTTCATGAACCGATCTCTTGGAGATCTAAAAATTTATTTTTAGTAGACCATGAGTTTTGATGCCCACATCAAGGGTGTGAATCAATGGGCATTCTTGAGAATCGCTGATTCTCTTCTTAAGATTTTACCCTATCATCGATCCTGACATTTGAGGGTCTCTGGAATTTAATTCCATTATGTTTCCCAGCATGGGGATTTATGGGATTTAATCCCATTATTGGGGAATTTAATTCCATTTTGTTTTGCAGAGCTTAGCTCTGATTTCATTCCATTTTTTTTTGGATCTTTGGGAATTTTATCCCCTTTACTGTTCTTGGGTATTTTCTTTTTTAGGGTTTTAATATCCCTTTTACATATTTGAATCTGTTGTTGTTTTTAAAAGAACCCGCTTTTTGGGGATATTGAGAGTTTTTAACTCCACTGTTCATTTAATGAGAATCCTTTTTTTATTCTCACGATGGGCACATGTCCTGCCACTTTGATTTCACAGGGCCCACTAGCTTTTTAGACTTAGTGGTTCTACCATTTTTTATTGCTGACTCCATCCGGTTTCTTTTCAGGTACTATGGCTGGTCAACTGTATGATCTCGAAGAGATTATCTCTTATGAGGAGATTCATATCCAGGGTCGCTTTCAAAGCCAAGAATACACTGTAGCCCAATGTGACGAGGTGATGCGTCGCTTCGACGATTACAATGGTCGATTGCTCCTCCGCCGTTCTGCCCTTTTGAAAATCGTCATTGGGTCGATCTGGGAGGCTATATCCGGTCATGTTGAGGTTATGCCGCTCCAAGCTCTTGATGATGCTGAAACAAGGTGCATTCTGTATATCTGATGGGGTTGATCTCGAAGAAACAGCGAGATAATCTTGTCACCATCTTACACCGTGTCTTTCAACAAAACACGTTAGTATCAGCATACCAGAGGGTGGAGGACATCAGTGGTAACCCTAACGCTTGCATCTAATAGAAGATGCACAAAAAGGTTATTGATGAGGATGAACGTGCATTGCTCAAACGTGCTTTTGAGTGTGAGAATCCATGTCCGGAGTTCAGTGTTTTGCCACTGTAGATCTGGGATCGTGCATTCCCTTTTTTTTGCACCGAGAGTATGTAGTTCTCTTTTTAAGTATGAATGAAAAGTATCTTTCCCTTTCGTATCTACACTTCCTTTTCTTGATTGTCTCGCTCTGGCGCGGATTAGTTTTTGTACTCATTTCGGAGTGTTTTTAGTTTATATACTCATTTCGGAGTGTTTTTAGTTTACGTACTCATTTTGGAGTATTTTTAGTCTACCTCCCTTAGGTTTACAGGAAAACTCGCCCTAACGTTGGATGTAGATAACCCCTATTCTTTTATGACAGGGGTCCATTAGGTTTGTGGTACTAGGGTTTTAGTCCATGGTCCTGTCGTGGTTGCTGATATATTCCTCGATATGCAGTCCCTTACGTTGCTGTTCGAGTAGCCCCGCGACTGTTGTGTCTCTGATCCCTTCTGAGGCTGGACAAGACGTCTTTAAGTAATCTTCTTAGGTTGGTGTATATGTATTACCGTCAGAAGAACAAGCGTTAGGTATTTGCCGTGGCGCTTTTTACTTGAGATTAGGCTTGATTTGAAACTCCCAATGAGTCATAACCGCACCCTTCCGGGTAGGATGATCTCCAATGGTCTTTAGGCTTTGTATGTACTGTCGTCAAGACCCGAAGCTAGGAATATGCCATCACTTCATTTTTGCTTTGATGATTTCACGCTGATTCTTTGCTGAAGTAGGGTAGACATCCGTATGACCTCCATACTGTATGTATTGCAATTGAGATATAGAGTTAGGAATATGCCATTGCTCCAATTTCATTTGATAGTTGCGTCCGCACCCTGCTGAAATGAGGAAGAACGTCGAGATGATCTCTAGACTGTAGATGTTGCCATCAAGATTTAAAGCTAGGATTTTGCCGTTACTTTATTTGATTGTTGCATCCACACCCTGCTGGAATGAGGGGGAACGCCGGGATAGTCTCTAGGTTGTATATGTACCCTCAAGACTTGGAGCTACGATTTTTCCATTACCCTATTTTTTCTTTGACCCATGGGTACTTGTTGACGTCATGTATGTACTTTGCTGAAGTAGGACGGACGTCCAAATAGTCTCTAGGCTGTAGATGTGGCGCCAAGACTCGGTTCTTCTTTTGACGAAGCGTGGTGAGAAAATATGGTTCCCTTTCTTTTATTTGTGCCCATGGATCATATACAAGGGTCAATATAGACATACTTACAGGGCAAAAAAGTTTTATTTTGTTTTAAATATTTTTTTATTTCCGTGATACTCTATCTTTTCAGCTTTTCATATGGCGAAAGTCACGATTGCCCAATCATTTCGGTTATTTATCGCGGTGCCCAATCATATTGGCTGTCATTTTTTTTAATTTTACTCACTCTTTTTTAATGCGAGCTGCCCTATCATTTCGGCTTTTTAGCGAGTTCACGCCCTTTCGGGTTTTCATTAGCTCACCGGCAGTCCTGTTGTTTTTACTCACGGAGCCCTTTCGGCTTTTCATCTGTGCTCATTTTTCTTATGGACGTACCTTTTTTTACGAACGGTGAAACTCTCGAAAGTAGTTTCATCGCAGGTGACCCATCTGTTTGCCGGTGGGACTTGGGGTGGTTTCATCGCTGGAGTAATTGTGTAGCCTGTTTCCCCAATAAAAGAGTAAAGCTCTGTTTAAAAATCAATGAGGCAGGGCCTCACGTGCTCCTCACGTGGGCGCCAATGCCAAGACCAATCTGATAGGAATTAATCCTATGGTGGCGCCTCATACACTTCTCACGCGGGCGCCAATGTGCAAGGCACATGAATACCCATTATAAGAATTAAAATCTTGAGTAGCGCCCACGTGCACAACACGTGAGCACCAGCGCCCAGGTAGAATTAAATTCCACTCTCTGTTAAACAGAGCCGTTGGATCAAAGATCCAACAGAGATGATAAATCATCAAGACTCAGAAATAAAATTCTGTTGAGAGGAAATATTCCTCAAATCTTTCTAAAATAAGAAATATACTTTCGGTGGGATCATAGAATAAAATTCTATGCCCTCTGTAAAACAGAGGACCGTTGGATTAAAATCTGATAGTGATTAAAAAATCACCGTTCTACAGAATAAATTCTGTGTAAGGGAAAATATTTCCCCAATCTTATTAGAAACAAAAAAATGTGTTCTGTAAAGCAGAAACCATTGGATTAAAGATCCAATAGTGGGTAAAAATCTTCAAATCAATTGGAATCTCTTAAAGAGAGATTTCTTCAGAGTTAATTAACAAATTGCCTCCACTATATAAAGAACCGAAGACTTCAAGTCTGAGAGAGAGAAATCCCCATAAGCTTCTAAAAAAATAAAGCAGAAAGCTTCAAAAAGGAACAAAGAAGAAGATCTCCCTTCTCGAAAAAGAAAAACTTTAGGTAAATATAAAATAAGAGAGATCAAAGCATCTCATTTACCCATTTAAGGATTTAACCCTTTTAAAATAACTTAGTTCTTTCTCTGGATCTGAGATCCACAAGACAAGTCTCCCACAAGTTGAGAATTTAATTCTCATCAGTAAGAACTTGTTCTTGAGAATCGAAGATTCAGAAAAAAAAACTAGGAATCGAATTCCTCAAAACAAAGAATATAAGGAAAAACCTAGCGCGTAGTGCCTCACGTGTCCCTCACTTGGGCGCCACAGAAGAAAGAGTGCTTAGCACACATCGGGCAGCGCCTAGCGCCTCACGCGTCCCTCACATTGGGGGCCACAGAAGAAAAGAGTGGTTAATACTCATCGGGCAGTGCTAGCGCTCAGCGCCTCACGTGGACGCCACAGAAGAAATGAGTGCTTAGCACTCATCGGGCAGCGCCTAGCGCCCAGCGCCTCATGTGTCCCTCACATGGGCGCCATAGAAGAAAAGAGCGCTTAGCACTCATTGGGCAGCGCCCAGCATCTAGCGTCTCACGCGCTCCCCATATAGAGGGGCTTAATAAGATTAAAAACTCAAAGATAATAACCCAAGGAGTACCTGATAGGTCAGAGACCGAAACCATGCCGAAAGCGTCACCAAGTGTAACGGCTTCCTCATTTTCCCTCGGGGGAGTAGATTCCGCACCCATAGCATCATCCCCTGACTCGACAAGAGCCATCGTGATGCTTGCGACACCCCCCATACCAAGGAGCCAAAAGGAGAAAGAGCAGCAGTCTGGACAGTCCTAGATTCCCAAGAAAGTGTGGCCACTTCGGGCTTCGTAATCATCGGCATCTCACCTGCCATGTCATCATCAGGACTCGGCCCTGTTTAAAAGAAAATGCGTATGTCATGATTCGAGGACTAAGTTCTAATAAGGGACTGGGCATTACGTTACCTTGAAGTAGTTGTTCAGTTTCCTCTCGAGCTGCACGTGCAAGCTGTCTATGGGCGGTAGACAGAGCGGAAGGAACCAAGGGGATGTTAGAAGATGGGACATTGCTCGAACCTGCACCCGCGGCTAAGACAGCTTCGTGTTCCCTTGCGGCGCACTTTCTATGCTTCCTATCAACCTGGACCGTGTGAACCGACCTCCTTAACACTTCCAACAAGGAGACGTCGTTGTCCAAATCGAGTTCAGCCTCCGGATCCTCTATGGCATCCATCATCGGCTACTTCAGCAACGCCTCCTGTGGTGGTCTTGGGAGGGCTGCGGCCGTGATCGGTGGCTCTAGAAGCTTTGCTGCATCACCACTTGGGATTGGCACTACACTTGAAACAACTTGGGTTTTGGTAGTTCCTGCAATAAGGTGAAGAAAAGGGTCAGATCATGAATAAAAGGAGTAAAGGTGTAATGAAACGAATTATACCAAGGCCCAAAGAAGCGCGGAGCCTCTCTTCCTCCTTGAACGTCCTGAGGGAAATCGCGAGAGCCTTTTCGGCAGAAATATCTGTTGAAGAAGATAGCGTTAATAAAAGCATAATAAGGGGAGAAGGGATAGGTGCAGAAGAATGTAAATAAAGTATACCCGACTCCGCAATAGAGACCAACGCTGCTTCCTCACGGGCCAGTCGCTTGGAAGCTGCGATGGCAGCCTGAAGATCAGTATCGGTTGCAGGCGTATCAAACAAACCCTCATTGGTGCCATATTCGCACAAGCCCTCACTATAGGGAGTAAGGGGCTCCTGGCCGAATACCACATCAGCAGAGAATAGAGATTTCTTCTTCTTATGCGAACAGACACCGACAGCCGACGGTAAAATCTTTCGCTTGACAGGCATCTTCAGACGGCGGGTCCCGATCTCCAAACCAATGCCTGATTCTGGGGACTCCACGGCTACCACAGTCGCAGGAACATTCGGCCGAAGCTTATCAGGAAAACCTCGTGGGACTATAGCCATAGTGATTTCTCTTAAAGAAGGACAAACGGCTGCTCGTCGCTTCAAAGGGACCGCTGGATTATCGGCTGGGATGGCATCCTTATGGTCGAGTAGCAGCCGCCTTTCCTCCCTAACAACAATACCGGTCGCATGCCGGTACCACGCCACATAAGCGTTCGAGGCTTTCGGCACATAGCTCGGTTCGCTGACAAGGAAATAGGACCCCGTATTTAATCGCATAAAATGATGCGTCGCACTGCGAATACCCTCTTCCGTAGCAACCGGTTCGACCAAGAACGCCTCAAGAGGAACGCCCTGATTATAGCTCGACTGTTGAGCGAAGCGGTGCGGGTTGTACCTCATAAACAGAACCGAAGCGTTCTGTCTAAATACTAGAAAGCTCAGCCTGATAGAATACAAGTGCATAGCCTCCCGAGCCCTCAACGTGGAAGCCCTGTCTTTGAAAGTGTCATGCAACGGTTGCACCACCTTATTAGATTCTTTGCCGATAGTCAAGACTCTATCGACAAAGGTCATACTGTCCCCAACCATACGCGGGCGAAGGAGAAGTCACCGATCCTCTCTGCGACGGGTCTAACGCAGAAGCGTCAACCAGATAAATGACTCGGGGGAAGTTATAGCTTTCATAGAAGCGGGGTCATTTGTGAACGCCGAAGGCACCCAGCACGTGCATCTCGATCCATGACGTGAAGTAGTGCAATGGGAGATACACGGGCTTGACCCCCGGCTGAGTAGTGTAGCCGCTAAGCTCAGGCCATGATATAGATGAGCCAGCCCCGCGATCCCAACGGCCACACGCGTCCCCGTGACAATGCGATGGGCTGGATAAAAGACGGACGGCTTCATATAGCAGGGGTGCGTCGGAAGCACAAACCAACTCAACCACAGGCCAATGAACCCCAGAAAGAACGTCTCTTCGTCAACATATGAGGCAGCGATCTCTGCAAAAAAGACGACCGGAGTGTCTGGAATGAAGAAATTCTTTAAATCCACCTCCGCAGTCGGCAAGTTATCCAAACCAAACCCGAACGGGTTGTCAAGTTTGGCGAATTTTGCAACTTGTTTCGACAAGACTTCTGGGCGAAGAAAGCGGGCGATGAAATCTGCGAAGCCGACTCCGTGCCCTCCAGACTCCAAGAAAAAACTCCCGTACATGTTCAACACCTTGATTAGGCTCGGGAATTGGTGTTGAACGGCATTATCTGGAGTGAGGCCCATCACCACTGATTTGGTGGCAAAGATATACTCATCAGAGGGAAGTATCTCCTCGTAATGTTCCCCTCTGACAGGTAAGCCGGAAATCTCCGCAAACTCCTCCAAGGAAATCGAGACCTCCCAGTCTGATAAAAGAAATGTGTGGGTCGGGATGTTCCATTGTTCCAGAAAATCCTTGACCCACCATACATGAGGCGCGGGATAGTGAAAAAGGGATGCGTATATTGCGGGATATAACCCAAGCTTTAACAGTAGCGACTTCTTGGCTGACAGGATATACCGAGCCCACTGTAGGTAGCCGGCCGAATGACGAGGAGTCAATCCTATCATATAAACTTGCCCCCAAGGGCGCGACTCTCTTAGCATATGCGTCGCCCCCAAAATGTCCAAGGCCATCGATGGCTGTACGGGTATCGATGCCATGGAAGGCTGAAGACGACCTTCTGAGGTCCAGTTGACTTCTTCTACGGCATAAGTCACTTGAGGCGGGTCAGCATAATAAATAGCTGGGATCGGCTCCGAAGGCGCTGCACAAGAAAAACTGCGCCGACCCCGGATAATCTGACTATACCATGACACCCCACAGGTGAAGAGATTTTTGCTCTGGGTCATGATCCTTAATAAGCGTAAAGACTTCCCGATCCACGGGCACGTCGACAAAAGCGCTCTCTGAACGTATGAAAGGAAAGGAGGAATCAAAAGCCATAGTACCTGCACAAAAGGAGAAGGGTTAGCTATCGACACTATGTTCAAGACTCTAACACTCTTTGGTGCTTAAAAATTGTACTGCACCGCAGTTCAAAAGAAAGGGACAAGGGGTCCCATAAAATTAAGGTAACGCCCCATCAATGATGGGTCAGTCACTCATTAAGAATAGAATCCAAAAGGATTCTCGTTTAATGAGAAAACATCATTGGACTGGGGAGTTAAACTCCCTCTAGAACTATGCTCTGCAAACAGATTTCAAATCTGTCAAGAAAATTAAGAAGGGAATAAAATTCCCCAAAAATTTTCAGAGCCAAGCTCTGTAGAACAATGGGATAACATCCCAGAACCTTCAAAAGCAAAGCTAAATCCTAAGATCTTCAAGATCTGCAAGAAAAATCTTAGAACTCTAAGAGATCTTTATAAAAGAAGAGCAAAGCTCTTATTAACGGGTTAAGAAACCCTAAAACTTTTTTAAGATCTACGATCTAATCACTACAAAAGAAGAGCAAAGCTCTGTTAACGGGTTAAAACCCTAAAACATGAAGAGATTCCTTAAACATTAGGACATGGTCATGGTTCTTACCAAAACTTTGACAGAGTTTTGACTCTAAAAAGAGTTTCTTTGAACAGAGATCTGAGCTCTGAAAGGAGAATTAAATTCTCAAGATAGAAGAAGGTTTAAAAGAAGATGAACAGCAGTCATCTCAAGGGCCAAATACCCCATTTATAAAACTTTAAGAAATGGTTCAACTCCTCAGGAGATCGAATGGTGGAAAAGGTGCCACTGCTGCGTTCACGTATGAGCCACGTGAGCGCAACGGTGGGGGGCATTTATTTCCCTTAATAAAAGAGAAAAGCTCTGTTCAAAATTTAAGAGGCAACGCCTCACGTGCCTTACACGAGGGCACCGGCGCCAGAGTTAAAAACTCTTATTGGCACCGCACGTGCTCCTCACGTGGGTGCCAATGTGCAAAGCACATGAAAGAATTAAAACCATAATTAGCGCCCACGTGCACATCACATGAGAGCCGGCGCCTAGTAGAATTAAATTCTACTCTCTGTTAAACAGGACCATTGGATCAAAGATCTAACGGAGATGATAAATCATCAGGATGCAGAATTAAATTCTGTTGAGGGGATATATTCCCTCAATCTTTCTAAACAAGAAAGATTGCCTTCTGTAAAATTGAGTACCGTTAGATTAAAAATCCAATGGTGATTAAAGAATCACCATTCTGCAGAATAAATTCTGTATGGGAAAATATTTCCCTAATCTTGTTAAAAACAAAAAATATTTTCTGTAAAACAGAAGTCCTCGGATCAAAGATCTAACGGTGGGTAAAATCCCCAAATCAATTGGGATCTCCTGATGAGAGATTCCCTCAAAACTAATTAACAAACTCGCCTCTACTATATAAAGGACCCAAGACTTCAAGTCTAAAAAGGAGAAACCCCCCATAAGCTTCAGAAAGAACAGATAATTAAATTCTTGAGGAAGAAGAACTCTCTTCTTAGAAAATTAGGTAAATAAAAATAAAGGAGTGCTTAGCACTCAATGACTGGCGCTCAGTGCCCAGCGCCCCACGTGTCTCTCACGTGGGCGCTACAAAATAAAGGAGTGCTTAGCACTCAGTGACTGGCGCTCAGCACCCCCACGTGCTTCTCACATGGGCGCTACAAAATAAATGAGTGCTTAGCACTCAGTGACTGGCGCTCAGCGCCCAGCGCCCCACGTGCCTCTCACGTGGGCACTACAAAATAAAGGAGTGCTTAGCATTCAGCGAGCGGCGCCCAGCGCCTTACGTGTCCCTCACGTGGGCGCCACAGAGTAAAAAGTGCTTGAAACTCACTAGGCAGCGCCTAGCGCCTCACGTGCTTCACACGTAGGCGCCATAAAGAGTGCTCAGCACTCCATAAAGAGACAAAAAAGGGTAAAGTGTTTAACACTTATTAGGCAAATCCCCATGACTGAAAACCCCACATGGTTAGGTGTGAGCGTTAGAACTTACATAAGTGCCCATCACTTTTTGCACAAAAAAAGAGAGACTGAGCCCAAACAAGTACTTAGCACTTCTTTTCAAATAAAAAGAAAACTGAGTGGACCAAGCCCAAGTTGGCTAGGTCCCTAATTCAGATCAACCGAACCCATGGGTTCACTACTTCCCAAACTGATCTTAGTCCCAAATGCGATTATCGATCTTCCAACTGATGATATTCCAATACGATACTCATCCTACATCCTCCCGAGGAAATCTTAGTCTAAAAATATGACTAATGATGTTCGGGTTTACCACTAACTCCTTTTTCCCTCAAATACGAGAATTGGTTCAAGAGTACATCTCTCCACACCTCTGATCTACGTCATTGTAATTCCTCAATGTCTTCAGAGAGGTGGTGGGTCCCAACAACCAACGGCTTTTTGTTGCATTTCCAAACTGATGTGAACACCTCAAATCAAACCGCATCCCAAACTGGGTGCATCCCATATCATCGTTATTCATCCCGTCACGTAACAAATACACGTGCGTGCAAGATGATCAACGGACCGAAACATCCTTAAACTAACCGTTGCCTCCAAAATGGCAACAACGGACCGAGACGTCCTTAAACTAAAATCTCACCTCCAAAATGATTATTAACGGACCGAGATGTCTTTAAACTAAAATCTCATCTCCAAAATGGTGATCAACAGACCGAGATGTCCTCAAACTAGAACTTCGCCTCCAAAATGGAGATAACGGACCGAAACATCCTTAAACTAAAACAACAGAGCCCAAATGCTCTTTTGTTGGATCTGAAACAAAAATGATCCTAACACCTTGTTAAGTAGATCTTAGTCTCAAATTGGACTAACGTATCCTTAACAAAAAACCAACTGAGCCCCTAAATGCTCACATACGTTTAAGTCGATCTTAATCCCAAAATAGATTAACGGTCCTTAAATAAAAACCCAAAATCTAAGATATACGGATTTGAACTAATCCACGCCCTACGGACGATAACATAAATTAGTCTCCGTATACAATCCACGGGCAACCAAAAATAAAACAAACACACATAATACGAAGTGAACTTACGGGGCAGGAGAAAGTGGTTATCGCGATGTGGTAACGTAATTAACTGCAGGGGCTTGCGCCTGCAGGGAAGAGCATCCCCACAATCAAAAATCCCTCACAAACGAGGGGTTCTGATGAAGTCTGCTACAACGGCCGCATCCGTCCAAACCTTCAATATACGGTGCCATAAATGCATCTTCGGAGAGGTGGACGGATAAATCCAAATAGCATATGCCCCCAAAATTCAGGCCAGACATCCTAACATCCTGGTCGCGTCTTTCGGCAGAGAACACTCTCTTGAGTTGAGCTCATACTCTATCTAGCTTCCATCTTCTTCTTCCTCATGCCTCAAAACTCCAACCCCTCACATGTGATGTGAACCATGGAGTTTTGAACAAACTAGTTAGCCTTAAATCCCCTATTTCACCATCCCACACTAAACCAGCACTTTGGTGTGGCGTGTTTCCTTCACTAATAGGAGATTAGTGAAGAGGTAGCTTGAGCTAGTGGGCTTCGCGTGGATCATTTTCGGCATGAAGGTCATCGAAGAAAGCTCGTTCATTCTCTCAAGTGGAGTTTAGTGGAGTCGCGTGGACTACATCCCGGAGCTTTAGAAAAGAAGGACACGGTCATCAAAGGTTGCAGCCATCTTCTCTTCTTTAGTTTTTCATATCATAATAGGTTAAACCCTAATTATTCTAGTTAAGATCTTAGTTAGTCTAACTTAGCACCTAAATTTTTTTAATTTGGCATGCTTGATGCTACTAAAACCTTATTGTGGTGCTAGGTAGACTTTCATGGTATCAGAGCCAAGCTATAACATTTGGGTAGGTCTTTACGATGTTAAAGTGTTCGATTAGTTTTCCAAACACCCGATTTGTGATGTCTCTGTAGAATTTTTCAAAATTTGAATTCGTAATTAAAAATATGCAGAAAAATGTGCAGGCTTTTTTATGGAACCAGAAGAAATTTCACACCATAATTCTTCAAAAGAGCCGCGGAACCGCGGCCAATACCCTAGTTTGGCCGCTGTTCCGTCGCACTTTGGGGAGATTAGGGTTTGGTTTTTTCTTCAGTTGTTCCATTTTGTAATTTTGCACTCTCTAGATGTTTTTTTTAATGATTCTCAAGTTGTTGAGGTCTCTGGATTTTGTGGGTGCTCGACAAATCAATCGAAATGTTTAGCGTCGTATAGATCTTGATGATATGTGATACAATTGTTAGAATCCCAAATAATTAGTTTTGTGAAAACTAGTTATATTGTAAATCTAGTATTTTAGTCTCGGTTAATCGGTTGCCATGGAATTTTGATTCGGATCAAAACTCCGTCGCAATTGCGTATTATACACGAACACCCACCGGGTAACTCTAGTAGACAGCCATGCCCCATAACCCCGACCAAGTGACTGTAGGAGAACCCCGTTGCCAAAAGCACCCACTCGGGTGCTTACGGCCACGGTGTTATGCCTTAGTGCACTTCGTCGACGGCATTGGGGGTGTGGCCATCTGCTAAAGTTTCCGACGAGTATTCGATAATGTAGTCGAGAATCCTGTTGAATTACCCGACTAAGTAATTGAAAAGTGTTTTCAATTTGAGACTAAAATACAAGATTTATAGGTTAGGCATGAAATCATGAATATGAGATATTCCGGGTTTATGATGTCTAAGGAGATACAGATTCTAATTATTGTAGTTTTCCATTTCTTTTCTGCGACCGTAAGTGTAATATGTGGGGTATCCTGATCTCGTTGCTATATGTCAACGAATTTTGGGATACGCGTATTTACTTACGTTGATGGCATGAGATATTATGTGTTGTTGGTGATATGATTATTGGATCGTCGTGAATGAATAGCCGGGGGGTTTTATATGAGATGAGAGTTTTTATTTTCATTCATGTAAAATATGTATGTAATATTCTTTTATTAGGGCACTTCCGGTTAAGGATGATGTCATCATTGATGTATATTATTTACTTTTCCGCATTAGGATAGACCCAAGGCGGGGAGCACAAGTAACCGGGTTCTAGAGTCCGGTGGGAGACCATCTCAAGGAGTTGAGACCAGGTCTCCTAACTCTAGAATTGGTAGGGTTACTTGCCGCTCTTGTAGGGGTCTAAAGATGTGGGTTTGGCTATTCATTACGACCGTGGAATCCGTGTTTTACATTACTGGCTGAATTTAAAACACGGACATCCTAGTATATCCAATATTTCGTATGTTGCTTCTACTGCTTGGTTCTGTGATGTAATCATATAACTGAGTGAGATGAATATTATATTATATATATGATATATAATAAACGTTGCTTATGTTTTACACCCACGCCAGTCCAATCCCCGCTCTGCCGTTAGTTAAGTAACCTAACGGTGCATGACGGGGCCCAGTAGCGAATGCGGATGGCATAACCATACATTCTATTTTCGTTTCATTTTTCTGTGATGTTTAGGAAACATTAAATGATGGGACTTCATTAATGAGATTAATGAAAAGAAAAGAAAGCTAAAGATGTTGTAGAATCAAATTTTCAAAAAGGTTAGCTCTAGTTCTTGCTTTGCATAATTGTATTCCTTGATGAATATTCAGCACCTCATTCGATGAAAGAGCCGAGATCCCTTCACCGGGAGCGACCTCTTTAGCGAAACTAGCAAATGCTACAATCCACTCGGTTTTGTCTTTTGATAGCTTCTCTAGTTCTTGCTTTGCATAGTGGTATTCCTTGATGAATATCCAGCACCTCATTCGATGAGGAAAGAGCCGAGATCTCCTCACCGGGAGTGACCTCTTTAGCGAAACTAGCAAAAGCCTAAAAAACACTCCTTTTCAAAATCATTAGATTCTACAACGATATCAAGTTCATTACGCTCATGGTTTTCTTAAAAACCTGCGTAGCCCTCCGCCATTTCAGATAAGTACTATTTAGTATTCGTGCTGCGTTTGTTGGCCTCCGTCAAGGCGTAGTGTGCGGTAGCTGATTAGTGCTTATTTGAAGCATGTAATGCAATTGGATTAGGGTAGTCGTGCGACTTTGTTGGCCTCCGTCAAGGGTCGTGCGGGTGGGTTTAATTCAATCAAGAAATAAACGGGTTGAACTTGACTAGCGGCCTATAGTTTGCTGGCCTCCGTCAAGGTCATAGGAAGCTAAAGGTAAAAACATTATCGGAAATTTCAAGTGTTGAAATTTGCAATGAAATTGCATACCTTCTATATGATAATTGGATCCCGATACCCATTGCGAGTAAGAGTTACTTCTGAGAGAGTTTTGCGCTTTACAATTAGCTAATTCAGTAGGTGTCTAAAAAGGTGTCAATGGGGTTATGCCTCTAGGAAAATGAGGTTTATTTTAATTAGGTCCGTACGAAAGCACAGGGAACCTCCCTCAGTGTACCGACACTTGCCTGGCTGACCGATTAGCAAACTTTTAGAATGTAATTAATCCCGGCTAATCTTACCTTTTAGGGTTTGAAGGAAGATTTGATAAAAACAGTAGGAGCCATCCTGATTAGATAAAATAATAACCAATCTAATCTTTCAAAGAGCGCGCGTAAAATGATTATCCTTCTCTCTCTCCTAATAGCGACCAATAACACGCCTCAATCAAGATAATAATATGGATGTATTGACCGAACCCACTTATTATACTGGGCTAGGCTCCGCTTTTTCTTATGATTGTCATAAGTCTGAGCAGGAAATAGGGGAATATCCGGATTCTCTTGCCACCCAAACGAAGAATAAGCATGTTGATGCATTGTCTTCGGGTGTGTTCGTAACCAAGAACTGTTTCTCAGTTTGCTCTGCATCCTGGGTATTAGATACCGGATCAGGATCCCACATATGTAATTTGTTACATGGGCTAAAGAGAAGTAGAAAACTGGGAAAGGGTGATATGTCTCTAGTAGTAGGGAATGGTGCAATTGTTGCTGCCAAAGCAATTGGCAAATATCACCAAGTGTTACCAACTGGTAATACAATGATTCTGAGCGACTGTTATTTCGTACCAAAACTATTGTGAATATTTTCCAAAATCAAGTGTTGGTTGGGTATGGTACGTTGTATAACGGTATATACGTTCTAAATCACAATACAATTCTAAGTATACAGAACACACACAAGAGAAACAGTTCAGAAATGAACAAAGTCTTCTTGTGGCATTATAGACTAGGTCATCTCAATGCGACAAGACTAGCTAAAGTTCCATAAGAATGCATATTTGAATTCGTTCAAATTTACATCTTATGAAATTTGCCAGTCCTGTCTCAAAGGCTAGATGACCAAATCTCCGTTTACTGGACACGGAGAAAGAGCTACTGAACTCTTGGACAGATACATAGTGATGTATGCGGTCCTATATCTACACATGCCAGGAATGGTTCCTCGTACTTTATTACATTCACCGATGATCTCTCAAGATACGAACATGTGTTCCTGTTGAAACACAAATCTGAATCTTTTGAGAAATTCAAGGAATATAAGTACGAAGTTGAGAACCAGATGAGTAAAAGTATTCAAATTCTTCGATATGATCCGGGATGAGAATACTTGAGCCACGGAATTCCGAGACTATTTAAAAGAGAATGAGATTCTCTCTCAGCTTACTCCTCCGTATACACCACAACACAACGGTATATCGGGGTGGAGGAATCGCACCCTATTAGATATGGTGCGCTCTATGATGAGTATTGTTAAGTTGCCTATTCTTTTTTGGGATTATGCACTTGAGATAGCTGCATTTCTATTGAATAGAGTTCCGACCAAATCCGTTGCCTGCCACTTCATATGAGACATGGAATGGGAAGAGACCATCTCTTAAACAAGTTAAGATTTGGGGTTGTCCGGCTTATGTTAAAAAGCAAAATCCAGACAAACTCGAGGCAATATCAGTTCTATGCAAGTTTGTAGGATATCCCAAATATTCGCGAGGGTATATCTTCTACCACACCGAGGAACAAAAGGTATTTGTTTCTCGACATGTCACCTTTTTAGAAAAGGAATTTCTTATGAAAAAATTAGTGGTAATGAGGTAGAACTGGAAAAAGTTCCAGCAACACAAACTATAACTGACAATTTAGTGGAACCAGAGGATTCAGTAGTCCCCGACGAACCGCAGCCACTCCGCAGATCTAGTAGGGTTCCTCATCCATCTGAGAGATACTACGGTTTTCTCATAAACGGTGGGAGAGAGGATTGCATCATGGAAGATGATGACCCAACTAGTTTCGAGCAGGCCATCATGAGTGGGGACTCTGTTAAATGGCTGGATGCTATGCGATCTGAGATGGAATCCATGTACACCAATAAAGTATTGACTTTGGATGTTGCTCCTGAAAAGGTAAAACCCATCGGGAACAAGTGGATCTTTGAGAAAGATAATTTGGTGTAGATGGAAAAGTTAAGACTTTCAAAGCTAGACTTATAGCAAAAGGTTTTCGTCAACGACCTCGTGTCGACTATGATGAAACATTTTCTCCTGTGGCTATGCTTAAGTCCATTAGGATCCTACTTGCCGTTGATGCATACCATAACTACGAAATCTGGCAGATTGCACGTCAAAACCTCTTTTCTAAATGGTGATTTAGAAGAGAGCGTGTATATGATACAGCCAGAGGGCTTTGAAGACAGTGGGAGCAGCGGAAGTGTATGCAAGCTGCTTAAATCCATCTACGGATTAAAGCAGGCATCGCGGAGATAGAACATCTGTTTTGATGAAGCTGTCAAAGTGTTTGACTTCATCAAAAATGTAGATGAACCATGTATATATAAGAAGGTTGTAGAGAGTAAGATTGTCTTCCTCGTATTGTACGTGGATGACATACTCTTGATAGGAAACGATATTCCTATGCTACATTCGGTCAACCTTTTCTTATCACATAAGTTCTCCATGAAAGATCTAGGTGATACCTCCTACATCCTGGGAATAAAGAGCTATAGAGATAGATCTAAACGGATGTTGAGATTGTCCCAATTCAGGTACATAGACACCATAATAAAGAGGTTTAGTATGGAAGATTCTAAGCGTGGTAATATACCCGCTTGTTCAGGAACCACTCTCTCCAAAGAGATGTCTCCCAAGACTGATTTGGAGAGGGCTCGCATGCAAGAAATACCCTATGCTTCGGCAATCGGGTCAATCATATATGCGATGTTCTGTACCAGATCGGATGTAGCTTATTCACTAGGTGTAGTGAGTAGGTATCAATCAGATCCCGGATAAACGCACTAGACAGCTTTGAAGAACATTCTTAAGTACTTGAGAAGGACTAAAGTTATGATCTTGGCGTATGGCAATGGTGAACTCCAAGTGGATTCCTTTACCGATTCGAGCTTCCAGAGTGATAAGGATGACTGTGAGTAGGTCTCAGGTATTGTCTTGACTCTCAGTAGAAGGACGGTATGTTGGAAGAGTTTCAAGCTAGATACCGTAGCAGACTCGACGATGAAGGCTAAATACATCGCTACCAACGATGCTGCCAAAGAGACTGTCTGGATAAAGAAGTTCATAAGATGAACTTGGTTCCTACCATTGAGCATCCAATACCTGTGTATTGTGATAACCATGGAGTTATGGCTTTGGCCTAGGAACCCCGGTCCCATCAACGATCCAGACATATTCTTAGGCAGTATCACCTAATCAGGGAGATAGTCGATCTCCGGGAGATCGAGGTCGGGAGAGTTGACACAGAGGATAACACAGTGAATCTACTCACAAAGGCCCACCCCCCAAATGCGATTCGAGAGATTTTTGGGATGTTGGGTATGAGATACTACAACAACTGGCCTTAGTGTAAGTGGGAGATTGTTAGGAATATATATGCCCTAGAGGCCATTATTGTTGATATAGTGATGCTTGGACATATATATAGAGGAATTTCTTGCTCGACATGATAGTATGCTATCTGGTTGTCTTTATCTTAACATGTAGACTGGTATTATTATACTGTATGTCTCTTACATGTTGATAAAGCCCTTAGGATATGTACTTGACTACCAGGATTATGATGAGATCATACTAGTGGGGCCAGAGTGGTCCAAAAGTACATCCTTTAATAGTTCCTAGTCGAGAGGATATCGAGACAGGGCATCGATATTCCAGAGTAGACTAGTGTGTACGTTTCTTATCCCTTAGAGGGCGATGGTTGATCCCACAACCAGTGGTGTGTGACATCAAAGATTGTACACATGTGTTCATTAGAGAATGGGTACACCGAACAGGACTCGCCGAGGACTCCTAGTTGGTAGTATACCTATCGTCAGATAGCAGTCCTCTGGTGACACTGGAACAGGTTAGTCGTAGACCCAAGATCGTCATAGAATCTTGTGTGGCTCCCACTGTGCTTTGATTTCCTCCCTACCATGCTTAAAGGAGACATGCAAACAGGTGGATTTTGGGTGCAGTCCCGAGTCACATAGAGGCAATGAGCGATAGGAGGGGTTTCGTCTCTCCCGGTATTGGGGGTTGAGGTTGCGCTATGCTCGATTGGCTATAACTGGAATTCTCTGGCTAGGGCTGCTGCTAAGATTTACTGATAAGAGCTATCAGTAGTTTCTCGAACCGTTATAGGCCAGACATCGGAATGACTTATCAAGTTACTGGGGTCTGACGTTTACCACCCCTAGACTCGTTATGCGACATATCAAACAAAAAGACCGGACTGTACGGTAAGTGTTACCGATAGGCTTCATGGAGAGTATGGACAAGTTTGCTTGTTGATCTTCATATCGCTCAATATCCGGGTAGTCGTTACGTCCAGCTAGTACCACTGACGGCTTATGGGTGACTGATGTGATCATCACCTACTGCTGGCGTATTGACGAGTGTTTAAAGTCCCACATAGAAGTTTCCTGGTTCATGCGAAACAGAGTAGGGCACATATGTGATATGTGCGTGGGCCTGATTAAATACGTGTATGTGATACCGTATTGTAATCTGGCAGTTATCTGTTACTAGTTAGGTTATATGTGATATAACCAGATTATCGAATAAGGTATTGATTTGATAATGTGATATACAGATAAATGATATTAGTTGGTTATATGTGATATAACCGGATTATTAAATCAAGTGTTGATTTAATAATGTGATATATATTATATTTGATATAATTATATCTTAACTAATATTATGAGCTCACTAATTATTTACTTTATATATATATATATATATATATATATATTAAGCATGGTTAAAATTCTATTTTGTGAAAATAGAATAATGAGGTGGAAAATAAGAAGACATGGAGGGTATGGGTGTGGCATAGCATTTGTATTGCTTTATTAGTCTTGCAACACTATTGAAGTATGGTTGAATAAATTTATTGATTTTTCAACCATGCTTCAATGAGTGAGCAAGGGTTATGCCATTCAACACTTCATCATTTTTCCTTCTTGCTCTCTTGAGTTGAGCTCTCACTCTCTTTGGCTTCCATCTTCTTCTGCATGCCTCAAAACTCCAACCCTCACATGTGATGTGAACCATGGAGTTTTGAACAAACTAGTGAGCCTCAAATCCCATACTTTACCATCCCACACTAAACTAGCACTTTGGTGTGGCATGTTTTCTTCACTAATAGGAGATTAGCGAAGAGGTAGCTTGAGCTAGTGGGCTTCGTGTGGATCATCTTCGGCACGAAAGTCATCGGAGAAAGCTCGTTCATTCTCTCAAGTAGATGTAAGTCCATGTCATGCACCCCACGAACTTGCGGGGAGGCGGAATATATGAAAAACGATTATCAAAGCTTCGTAACACGGACTTGAGCGCATGAATCGTTTCTAAACCATTGCTAACTAACTACAAGAGGTTTAACTACTCGGATACGAAGTTATACCTCACGATACTAGTCCTTCGGGTCTTCATCGCGGTCCTCCACTCCTCGTAGGCTCCTTGGAACATCGGCACCTCAACGGCCTCCTCGAATCAAAGACGATCCACCCGAGAGCTCCTACTACAAGCTTGATCTCTAACTTGAGATAACTAGGTTGCTCAAGGTGCTAATCTAAGCTACCCAGGGGATATAGAGTGAGGTTATGGATGTATTAATCTAGCTAACCCTTGATCTCAACACATGAGAGGTTAGGGTTAGGGTTTGAAGAGAGAGTGAGCTTGAGGAGAGAGAAGGTGGAGATGAGAATCAAATGAGATAATGATCTTATCATAATATATATGAAGCATTATTATTTATCCAAAAATGAAATAAATGAATTAACAACAATGCTTCATAAATATCTATGAGTGATTCATCTCCATGAGTCATTAAGCATTTATGATGCATTAATGACTTGGATGAATCACACAAATGAGTCACTAATCTCATTTAATGCAATGCCACCTTAACCCCTTAGTCACCACTCTTCTAGAAGCTTCCCGACAAATTACGAGAACGCCCCTCCAATCCATTCAAACACGGAAAAGCTTTAGACTGTATAAATCCAATAACCCGATACTAGAATCTGGCTTACACCAAAGCCGGTTAGTAAAAACTGTCCGAAAAGTCGTACGTGCGTAAACACACGTATGCGTCCGAACCCTTGTCGTAAAACCATACGACCTCTATATCGTTTCGCCTGGAGCAGGGAAACTCTCTGTGTGGGACTCTAAAGACTCAACACTACGCTGGCAGTGGGTTTAACCACAGACCGCAAGCGGCACTAGCTGTACGTAACGGTCCCTAGGTAGATGTCGATAAGAAGGCCGATGAGGAAAACCATCCGAACCCCTACTGAGCCTGATGTGACAATCTCCGTACAGTCCGGTCTGTTCGTCTAAGACTATCGCATATCAAGCCTAGGGGGCGGCAAGCGTCGGTCCCCTAATAGCTGTATAAGTCGTGTCGGAGCAAAATCCATTACACCCTGAGAAGCTACTGGAACCTACCAGTATATCTCGCTTGTCCTGGCCAGGGACTTTGCGTAATGGCTCTCTGACACAGCGCGATATCATCTCCCAATACCGGGAGAGACGAATCCTATCTAACCGCCACTGCCTCCAAGTGCTCGGGACTGCACCCAACTGCTACCTGTTTGCACGGCTCCTTTGAGCCGTGGTAGGGTAGCAATCTAAGAACTGTGGGACACACTCGAGGCGAAGTTGCAGTGTCAAGTCTGCGGACTATGCTGTACTCATGTCACCTGGGAACTGTTAACTGACGATGGGTATAATACCAACCAATCGGTTCCCCGGCGAGTCCTGTCCGGTGTAGCCGTAACCTAACGAGCACCTGTATACTATCTCTAGTACGACGTACTGATGGCTGTGGGACAGACCATCTCCCCAACTGGGATGAGAAGCGTACACACTTAGTCTACCCCGGAATATCGATGCCCTATCTCGATAATCCAACGACCAGGGACCTGTATAGGATGTTGCTTACAGACTACCCAGCCCCCACTAGTGTGACTGCCATCACAATGCTGGTAATCAAGCAAAGATCCTATGGGCTCTACTAATATGTATAAGTGATACTTTACAAGAAACATATGCACATATTAAAGTAGACTTAAACCAAGTAGCATACTACTATGTTTAGCAAGACTGTTATATATAACTGTGAATATCCCAAGCTTCCATTAAGTAATATATATGCTAGTATGATACAATAATGGCCCCTAGGGCATATACACTAACAATCTCCCACTTGCACTAGGGCCATGAGCTGGCATATCGTAGACCTATCATCTCGAATAGCCTCTCGAACTGCGTCTGAGGAATGGCCTTTGTGAATGGATCAGCAATGTTATCCTCCGTCTTTACTCTCTTCACCTCGATCTCCTGGCGATCTATGATCTACCTGATCAGGTGATACCGCCTTAAGATGTGTCTGGACTTCTGATGGGACCTGGGTTCCTTCGCTAAAGCTATAGCGCCGTTGTTGTCACAATACAGAGGTATTGGACCAACACTGGTAGGAACCACCTGAAGTTCTGTGAGAAACTTCTTCATCCAGACTGCTTCTTTTGCGGCATCGCAAGCAGCTATGTACTCTGCTTCCATCGTTGAGTCAGCAACGGTCTCCTGTTTGGAACTCTTCCAACAGACCGCCCTTCCATTGAGGGTAAAGACATAACCCGACATGGATTTGGAGTCATCTTTGTCACTCTGGAAGCCAGAGTCGGCAAAGGCCTCCATCTGAAGGTCTTTTCCGCCATACACCAAGAACAACTCCTTAGTCCTCCTCAGGTGCTTGAGAATGTTCTTTATTGCTATCCAGTGCTTCTCCCCTGGGTTTGCCTGATACCGGCTTACTACGCTCAATGCGTATGCTACATCTGGTCTGGTACATAACATCGCATACATTATAGAGCCTACCGCAGAAGCGTAGGGTATAATCGACATGCGATCCCTTTCCAAATCAGTCTTGGGAGACATCTCTTTGCAGAGGGTGATTCCGTGACAAGCCGGTAGGTTACCGCGCTTAGAATCATCCATACTGAATCTCTTCACTATGGTGTCTATGTACCTGGACTGCGAAAGTTCCAATATCCTCTTTGATCTATCACGATAGATCCGGATTCCCAGAATGTAGGTGGCATCACCCAGGTCTTTCATGGAGAATTTATGTGACAAGAATCTTTTGACTGACTGTAACATAGGAATATCATTTCCTATTAGGAAAATGCCATCCACGTACAAGACGAGGAATACTACAGCTCTCCCTACAATCTTACTGTATATGCATCGTTCATCTAGATTTTTGATAAAGTCAAATTCTTTGACAGCATCATCAAAACAGATGTTCTAACTCCGCGATGCCTGCTTTAGTCCATAAATGGACTTAAGCAGCTTGCATACTTTACCGCTGCTCCCACTCTGAATGAATCCCTCTGGCTGATCCATATAGACGCTTTCTTCCAAATTACCATTTAGAAAGGCCGTCTTTACGTCCATCTGCCAGATTTCATAATCGTGGAAGGCAGCAATAGAAAGAAGGACCCAAATAGATTTAAGCATAGCTACTGGAGAAAAGGTTTCGTCATAGTCCAAACCAGATCTTTGACGGAAACCCTTTGCAACAAGTCTAGCCTTATAGGTTTCAACATGTCTATCTACACCAATCTTTTTTTTGAAGATCCATTTGCATCCTACGGGTTTTACCCCATCTGGAGCAACGTCCAAAGTCCATACTTTGTTAGTGTACATGGACTCCATTTCGGTCCGCATTGCTTCCAACCATTTTACTGAGTCACCACTCTAAATGGCTTGCTGGAAGCTAGTAGGCTCATCATAGTCAATAGTGCAATCCTCTCTATCCCCGTCTATGAGAAAACCGTAGTATCTCTCGGGCGGATGAGACTGCCTACTACTCCTGCGGAGTGGCGTCGGGATGTCCGGTTCTTCTGAAACCTCTGGTTCTACCAAGCTTTCAGTAATAGCTTGTGGTTCTGGAATTTCTTCCAGTTCTATTGCGCTCCCACTTATCTGATTTTCTAAAAACTCAGTTTCCAAGAAGCGAGCATTATGAGAAACAAAAATCTTTTGTTCCTCTGCGTAATAGAAATAATATCCTTTGGAGTTCTTTGGATATCCCACAAACTTACACTGTACTGATCGTGCCTCTAGCTTGTCCGCATGCTGCTTCTTTACAAAAGCTGGACATCCCCATATCTTAATATGTTTAAGATAGGGTTTCTTTCCACACCACATCTGATATGGTGAAGTAGGCACAGTCTTAGTTGGAACTCGGTTTAAAAGGTATGCAGCTGATTCTAGTGCATATCCCCAGAATGATCGTGGTAACTCAGCTTTACTTATCATGGAACGAACCATATCCAATAGGGTTCGATTCCTCCTTTCCGATACACCGTTGTGTTGTGGTGTGTATGGAGGAGTAAGCTGAGAGAGAATTCCATTCTCTTTTAAGTAACCCAGGAACTCGGCACTTAAGTATTCACCACCTCGATCAGATCTCAGTGTCTTGATACTTTTGCCGGTTTGGTTTTCTACTTCATTCTTGTATTCTTGGAATTTCTCAATGGCCTCGGATTTATGCTTCATCAAGAAGATATATCCATACCTAGAGAAATCATCCGTAAAAGTAATGAAGTAGGAATAACCACCTCTCGCATGTGTAGATATTGGACCGCACATGTCACTATGTACGAGTCCCAAAAGCTCGCTTGCTCTTACTCCGTGTCCAGTAAACGGAGTTTTTGTCATCTTTCCCATGAGACAAGATTCACAAGTAGCATAAGATTGATATTCGAACGAATTCAAATATCCTTCTCTATGTAACTTAATTAATCGTGTTTCATTGATATGACCTAGTCTACAATGCCATAAGAAAGCCTGATTCATGTCTGGAGACTTTCTTTTAAGTGCATTCTGGACATTGAAAACCTGAGCTTGATTTAATACGTATATACCGTTATTTAATGTACCTGACCCAATCAGAACTTGATTTAGGTGGATGTGAACCACATCGCTTATAAAAGTAAAATCATATCCTTCTTTAGAAAGTAAGGATACAAATATGATATTACAAGTTGTATCTGGTACACAAAAACAGTTACGCAGAATCAATATCTCCCCAGTTGTCAGTCCAAGATGATATTCCCCTACGGATTCAGCGTTCATGCTCATTCCGTTAGCAACTGTGAGGGTCATATCACCTATCCCGATAACCCTACGATTTCTCAGAGCCTGTAATGAATTACAGATGTGAGTTCCTGATCCGGTATCCAATACCCAGGAAGTAGGGTTAACTGACATACAGTTCTCTATAACAAATACACTTGAGGCTGAAGCCACAACATGCTTCATATCCCGGCTACTGGTTTTAAAAGCCCTACAATCATTCTACCAATGTTCATTCCCATAACAATAGGAACGTCCCTCTCTTACTATATCCAGTCCCGAAACTTTTGTCGTTCTCTTTCCTTCTGCTTCCCTGGTTTCCTTCAAGGTAGGAGGCAGAGACTGTAGAATCAAGTCAGTATCTGACTCGTTTCCCAACGCGGTCTCCAGGTCCTGAAGCTCATCAATACAGCTAGTCATTATAAGGACGTTGTCCCCTACAGATGACCCGTCAGCCAAGCTCGCTTGAATTAATTCGTTCGAGATCTCATATCTTGCGATATGAGATTGCTCTCCATATAAATCTTTGTGATGGAGAAAGATGGAAACTAAGTCCATTTTCTCGTGCCGCTTCTGGTATATACCATCAACTGAAGCTAACACGAGGCACTTAGCTTTCGCTTTATCTTTTTCCCTTGTCTGACGGATATCCATATCCGCGACAGTGGAAACTGGACCTGGGACGGCGGGATCTTGAGTAGTAATAGGGTGGTCCAGCTTGTCATAGGCAATGGACATCTGGACAGACTTTTGCCACTCATATAAGTAAGATTCAGTCAAATTATTATCTAGATGTAACCTATGTGTGGTCACAAGGTCGCTGCAATTTAAGAGAGAAGAAAATACTATTAGCATGATGCTCTTGCAAGTTTAGAGTGGTTTAATTTATCAAAACAGGATAGCTCCCACTGTTTCTCGAATCCCTCCTCAAACCATAAAAGAAGAATTAGCCAGGACAATTCTCACCGTACAATACTTGCTTAACCATTCATCCAGGCCAGTGTCGATACTTCGAGGGAGGTTTTCCAACGCTTTCGCGAAGTTCCTTAATTAAATAACCTCTTTTCTCTGGGGGCGTAACCCCGCTGACACCTTTCTTGGCACCTACTTGGTTTATAGCATTGATCGTTAAGTGACGAATCTCCTGATAAGTAGCATGTACTCATAGTAGGATCGGGATCCAAAATATCATCGTATGATAATGTTGAAGGAATCCTACCAACATTCATCAAACTCCAAAATGGTATGCTTTCTCTGCAAATTTCAGTTTCTTTAGAAATTCCCGATATGGATTTTTGCCTCATACTCTTATGACCTTGACTTTGGCCAAACAAATCATAAGTCACATGTCAAGTTCTACCCGTCATTGTCCAGGTTAATTTGAACCCACCCGTACATACCCTTGACTTTGGCCAAACAAGGTAGTACGACTGTCCCAAACCAACGCATCTATCTATGCTACATATGAATATCCAATAGCTACCAAACACTGTACCTTGACTTTGGCCAAACAAACACAGCTTGAATACTATTGGATACCCAAATGAAATGATGGAGGGCTACGAATGGTTTTGGCAAAACCGTGAACGTAGTGAACTTGATATAATCGAAGGAACCTGATACTTTTTAAAAGGAGTGGTTAAAGCTCCGCAATTAAAAAATTCTGCTCTTTTAAAATAACCGAGTGGTTTCTTTTAAATTTGTCCCAACGATTAAACTTTGGTTTATTTTCTTTGCATTATAATAATGCGTCCCATCATTTATCCTATCATTGCAGAAAACAAGGAAAATACCACGTCCTCTTATGCCATCCGCATTCGCCACGGGGTCCCGTCATCACCCGTTAGGTTACTTAACTAACGACAGAGCGGGGGCTGGGCTAGCGTGGGTGTAAAACATAAGTGACGTCTAATAGCTATCATATATAGATATTGTACATTCGTCAGACGCAATAATAAGCATTCCAGATCACAGATGAACTTTATTGGATTTATTAGTAATCCGCATTTGCTTTGAGCCTGCAATAAAAGACGGACTACACAGTTGTGATGAATAGCCATTACCCCACCCCAGACCCCTACGGGTACTGCAAACTACCCGCCAAGTACCCGAAGTGAAGCGGTCTCCATCAACAACGTGAGTAGGCCACTAAACACTTCAACGTACCCGGTAGTTTGTGTACCCACCTTGGGTCTATCCTAGGAGCAAAAGCAGTAAAAAGAAATAATACAACGGTGGCTACAACCGCAACCTGGATGTGCCCCGCAAAAGAATATTACATCAAATTACATTTACATTGAATGAATATTAAATACATCTCAAACCCCCGGCTAATCATCACAACAGTCCAATACAGTTCATATACACAAACAGTAAACATTTCAGAAATGTGCAACCCTCTGCCAACTGACATACTAGCAGTTAGGGGAGGTTTACGAACACATTAAACATTATAGATAAAAACCCGATTAAATTAACTTAGAACATCGATCGATCACCTTTATCCGTGTCTACCCCAAAAGCAAGTCAGTACAGAGGCAACCTAGGAAGAAACAGAACATACAAGAAAACAGAAAACAACAAAATAGGAATTACTGAGCAAATCCGAGTCAACTCGGCGTTGACTCGGCGGCGGATCCGCGGCACAAGCTCTCTATTGCCGCGGATCCGTGGCCGTTTTGCCGACTCACTGACTCGTTTTTTTTTCCAGTATTCTTAAAATACCTTGCTGTGAATTTTAAAGCATGTCAAATAATTTTTTAGACAAGTTTAAAATTAACAGAAACTTAGGGTTTTCGGTTTTTTGTTTTCGTGTTTTCCGTCGATCGAACTTCTAATCAGTTGCTAACAAGCTAGTAATGGTTTAGTTGGCTCTGATACCACTATAAGTCCATGTCACGCACCCCACGAACTTGCGGGGAGGCGGAATATATGAAAAACGATAATCAAAGCTTCGTAACACGGACTTGAGCGCATGAATCGTTTCTAAACCATTGCTAACTAACTACAAGAGGTTTAACTACTCGGATACGAAGTTATACCTCACGATACTAGTTCTTCGGGTCTTCATCGCGGTCCTCCACTCCTCATAGGCTCCTTGGAATATCGGCACCTCAACGGCCTCCTCGAATCAAAGACGATCCACCCGAGAGCTCCTACTACAAGCTTGATCTCTAACTTGAGATAACTAAGTTGCTCAAGGTGCTAATCTAAGCTACCTAGGAGATATAGAGTGAGGTTATGGATGTATTAGTCTAGCTAACCCTTGATCTCAACACATGAGAGGTTAGGGTTAGGGTTTGAAGAAAGAGTGAGCTTGAGGAGAGAGAAGGTGAAGATGAGAATCAAATGAGATAATGATCTTATCATAATATATATGAAGTATTATTATTTATCCAAAAATGAAATAAATGAATTAACAACCATGCTTCATAAATATCTATGAGTGATTCATCTCCATGAGTCATTAAGCATTTATGATACATTAATGACTTGGATGAATCACACAAATGAGTCACTAATCTCATTTAATGCAATGCCACCTTAACCCCTTAGTCACCACTCTTCTAGAAACTTCCCGACAAATTACGAGAACGACCCTCCAATCCGTGAAAATATGGAAAAACTTTAGACTGTATAAATCCAATAACCCGATACTAGAATCTGGCTTAAACTAAAGCCAGCTAGTAAAAACTGTCTGAAAAGTCGTACGTGCGTAAACACACGTATGTGTCCGAACCCTTGTCGTAAAACCATACGACCTCTACATCGTTTCGCCTGGAGCAGGGAAACTCTCTGTGTGGGACTCTAAAGACTCGACACTACGCTGGCAGTGGGTTTAACCACAGACCGCAAGCGGCACTAGCTGTACGTAACGGTCCCCAGGTAGATGTCGATAAGAAGGCCGATGAGGAAAACCATCCGAACCCCTACTGAGCCTGATGTGACAATCTCCGTACAGTCCGGTCTGTTCGTCTAAAACTATCGCATATCAAGCCTAGGGGGCGGCAAGCGTCAGTCCCCTAATAGATGAATAAGTCGTGTCGGAGCGAAATCCATTACACCCTGAGAAGCTACTGGAACCTACCAGTATATCTCGCTTGCCCTGGCCAGAGACTTTGCGTAATGGCTCTCTGACACAGCGCGATATCATCTCCCAATACCGGGAGAGACGAATCCTATCTAACCGCCACTGCCTCCAAGTGCTCGGGACTGCACCCAACTGCTACCTGTTTGCACGACTCCTTTGAGCCGTGGTAGGGTAGCAATCTAAGAACTGTGGGACACACTCGAGGCGAAGTTGCAGTGTCAAGTCTGCGGACTATGATGTACTCATGTCACCTGGGAACTGTTAACTGACGATGGGTATAATACCAACCAATCAGTTCCCCGGCGAGTCCTGTCCGGTGTACCCGTAACCTAACGAGCACCTGTATACTATCTCTAGTACGACGTACTGATGGCTGTGGGACAGACCATCTCCCCAACTGGGATGAGAAGCGTACACACTTAGTCTACTCCGGAATATCGATGCCCTATCTCGATAATCCAACGACCAGGGACCTGTATAGGATGTTGCTTACAGACTACCTAGCCCCCACTAGTGTGACTGCCATCACAACGCTGGTAATCAAGCAAAGATCCTATGGGCTCTACTAATATGTATAAGTGATACGTTACAAGAAACATATGCACATATTAAAGTAGACTTAAACCAAGTAGCATACTACTATATTTAGCAAGACTGTTATATATAACTGTGAATATCCCAAGCTTCCATTAAGTAATATACATGCTAGTATGATACAATAATGGCCCCTAGGGCATATACACTAACAGTAGAGCCCAGTAGAGTCGTGTGGACTACATCCCGGAGTTTTAGAAGAGAAGGACACGGTCATCAAAGGTTGCAGCCATCTTCTCTTCTTTAGTTTTCCATATCATCATAGGTTAAACCCTAATTATTCTACTTAAGATCTTGGTTAGTCTAACTTAGCACCTAAAAATTTTAAATTTGGCATGCTTGATGCTGCTAAAACCTTGTTGCGGTGCTAGAGTAGACTTTCAAAAGGTCCACGTATTCGAGTGATCATCATCTATTCATCTACCTCTTACAAGAGAGAGATCTAAAGCAAACTAAGGTTCTTGTAATCTACTATCTAAGGAGAATTGTAAATGCAATAGTTGATTAATAAAGGTAGTGTTTTTATTATTCTTTTTGCAATTAATTTCCGCACTTACTTTTTGCACTTACATTTCTACATCTTAACTATGTTTTCATTCTTCTTCAACTTTTCTTCTAAATCTTTAACCATGAGCGAGTAATTCCTAGCTTGCTAGGGTTCGTAAGATAGGGTAGAACAATGGATGATAAAATCTTTTAACTTCTTTTATACATTTTAAAGTTTATAAATTTTAGCAAAATAAATATTAACATCTTTATCGGGCGCGCTACCAATTTATTGATAGTCACGACCACGATTTGAGATTGGTTTAACACTTGCTTTGTTAAGGGCTAGACATAAATAGAGATCAATGCAAGGACAAGAGTTAGTAGTGGGGAAATCCTAGTTTCTTCCAAGAACCTTAATCTACATTCATCACTATCGATCTAGTTTTAAACTATTAAAAGATAAACGAGTCATTTTTAATTATTCATCCATTACTACTAAGTCCTATAAACCCTACAATCCTTTTCTTTATATTCTATATCCGTAACGACAAACAATAATCACCCTTCTATTATCAACTCGTCTAAAGCAAGAAAAGAGTTCGCGTTTCCCTGCGGACGACCCGTACTCATCACGGCTAGCTACTAGTGACACCGTCTTGATTGCGGTTACTTTACAAAACACTTTTAGCAGATCAATCAATAGGGATCTCCAGATCGAAGTTTTTACCAACTCTGGCTTCCAAAGTGACAAGGATGACTCTAAATCCGTCATGGGTTATGTGTTTACCCTCAACGGAGGGGGCGGTCTGTTTGAAGAGCTCCAAACAGGACACCGTAGCGATTCGACGACGGAGGTTGAGTACATCGCTGCTAACGATACCACAAAAGAGGCAGTCTGGATGAGGAAGTTCGTTTCTGAACTTCAGGTGGTTCCATCCATTGTTGATCCAATACCTTTGTATTGTGATAACAATGGAGCCATGTCTTTGGAAAAGGAACCACGGTCCTATCAGCAATCCAGACATATCTTGAGGCAGTATCACCTATTCAAGAAGATCGTGGATCGCCGGGAGATTGAGGTGTGGAGAGTAGATACAAAGGACACCACGGCAGATCCATTCACCATAGCCATCCCTCAAGTCCAGTTCGAGAGACTGTTCGAGATGTTGGGTATGCGGTACGCCAGCATCTGGCTCTAGTGCAGACGTTGGGTACTTAATACGCTAAGCTTTAGTGCAAGTGGGAGATTGTTGGATATGTATACCCTAGAGGCCTTCATTGTATAGGATGCTAGGGATATGCATGTACAGGACAATTTTGCTCAATATTATAGTATGCTATTTGGTTTGCTTTTATCTTAACGTGTGATATGTTTTACTTGTTATTTCATATCTCTTATACATGTTGATAAAGCACGTAAGATCCTTGCTTGACTACCAGCGTTGTAATGACAATCATACTTGTAAGAGCTGGGTAGTCGATAAGCACATCCTTAAATGTCCATAGTCGTAAGAGTATCGAGACTGGGCATCGATACGCCAGAGTAGACTAATATATGCATATCTAGACCCTGGCGAGGGAAAATGGTTGGTCCCGCATCCATTGGTGTGATGCACCTAAGATTGTATACATGTGATCACTGGGGGTGAGAACACTGGACAGACTCGCCGAGGACTGGTTTGATGGTTTTATACCTATCGTCAGATAGCAGTTCTTTAGTGATGAGTGCAGATAATCTGTCGATCTGAGGTCGTCATTTGTCTCGAGTGAGTTCCCACTGTACTTTGATTACTACCCTACCATGACTCTACCGAGTCGTGCAAACAGGTTTTAGTTGGGTACAGTCCCGAGCCACATGGAGGCAGTGAGCGATTGTTGGAGATTCGTCTCTCCCGGTATAGGGAGTTGATGTCGTACTGTGTTCGGTTGGCCAACATCATAAGTCCCTGGACAGGACGGATTGAGGATTACTGGTAGTTAGACCAGTAGATTCTCGGATGGTTTTGAGCCACATCGACACTACTCGTTAGGTTATTAGGGGTCTAACATTTTCTACCCCCTAGACCGGCATGTGATACTCTCAGACGAACAGACAGAATTGTACGGAGATTGTCACGAATAGGCTCAGTAGGAGTTCGGATGGGCTTGCTCGTTAGCCTTCTTTTCGACAGGTACATAGATAGCCGTTACGTACAGCTAGTGCCACTGATGAGCTTGTGGTTAAACCCACTGCCAGCGTACTGTCGAGTCTTTAGAGTCCCACACAGAGAGTTTCCCTGGTTCAGGTGAAACGATGTAGAGGCCGTATAGTTTTACGTGCAGGGTTCCGATCATATACGTGTACTAGCTGCACGGATTTTGTTCGGACAGATAATACTAGTGGGCTTAGAATTAAGCCACATTCTAGTATTATATTATTAGATTAATTTTGTATCTCTTGGTATTCTCATTTTTTGCAGTACGAATACACGTATGTATATACGGTGAGGGCATTCTTGTAATTTCATAAGAAATGCTTCTAGAAAGAGACACCTCATTTTTTGTAATATCTATTTATGGAAAATAGATAATGAAGTGGAGAGAGGAGATTTTCAAAGCATGATATGGAACATGGCTAATTCTTTTCTTTATTCATTTGTCATTACTATTCAAGCATGGTTGCATTATTCTATGAAAAATATTGCATGCTTGATATTTTTCAAAGACTTGACCATTCTTCACTTACTATTTTCATTCTAGACTTCACATTCTCTCTCCTTTGCTCTCCTTCTTCTTCCTCAAATTTTAACCCTCACATGCGTTGTGAAATCTAGGGTATTTTAAGATAATTTAATCCAATTAACTCTCTATATCTCCTAAGCAATCTAGATTAGCAAACTAGGTATTTTAGTTACCTCATTTTTTAGTTTAGAGCTTGAACTATAGACTTTCAGGTGGATCGTTTTCGACACGAGGAAGCCGACGATCAAGCTCGATCCGTACCATCTAGAAGCTCAAGAAAGGGACAAGAAGACCCGAAAGACTAGTATCATAAACGTATAAATCACTATCATAGTAGATTAGAATCTTTGTGAGTTTTGTTAGTTATGATTTTTGAATGATCTTGGAAGTTTAGTCGATATTGCTTGTTGTAAAAATGTTTTTTGTAAATTCCGCCTCTCCATAAATCTTGTGGAGTGTGTGACATCGACTTACAATAGAATGCATATTATTAAAGAAAGGAAGAAATTTTTGTTAAGAATTTTAGAAATTTTAGTATGTTATATGATGAAAAATATTGAAAAACAGAAGAAAACAAAAAAAATATTTTGAAAATTTAATGATTTTCTTATCCTAAACATAGAAAGCAAAATATTAGAATACCGAAGAAAACAAAATTTTGAGATTTTTAAATTTTCAACATAATGGAGTGTTATAGCGTTCAAAATGTTGAAAATTTGAAATTTTTTTTGATATTTTTGTACAAGCAAAATATTGAAAAACCGTGGAAAAAAGAAAGCTTTGAGATTTTTAAAATTTCAGTATATTTATGTTTATAGCTAAAATAACCTTGAAAAGCTAAGAAAAATGCTGAATTATTTACAAGTTAATTCTTCATATATTTCACATGTCATGTTCTTAAAAATCAGATATTACAACTTACAAATCACATAATACAACTTATGAATCATATAGCAATAAAGTTTTAAATTAATATGATTTTTTCCTTATTTTAGACTTCAAACTTGTGCATTGGGCGGGAGCCGTTGCCAGTAGAATTGGAAGCTATACTCTCCAAGGTACAGTTTACTTGTGGCACGACATTTAATTAATTGTTCCTGTCTACTGACCAACTGGGTCAAACATATATGAGCCATGAACATATTATAAATGTTAAGACATAAAACATATCATGTTCTTTATTCCAAGTAGAATTGATACATATTTAAAGCCACCTTTGCTATTCCTTATAATTCTTCTACTCGAAAAGAAAAGGAATTAATAGCAACAAAAAAAATTCAGTGTCTTTTGTTGATTTGGTCCCCCAAATCTTTCCAATTTGGAAATACCCCAATATTTTATCATTTTTGAAAAAGCCTCATGAATTCCTTTAGCTACTAAAAAAACTTCCCTGCAACTTAACGCAGTTAACAACTCTAGTTTAACTTGACCAGAGAGATAGTTAATGCCCTTATCAACTCCTGAATATTTGTCTAAACATCACAGATCAAATACCCGGCTCTCAAATAGCTCCATGCAA
Organism: Agapanthus africanus; assembly: GCA_030015575.1. Taxonomy (NCBI): domain Eukaryota; kingdom Viridiplantae; phylum Streptophyta; class Magnoliopsida; order Asparagales; family Amaryllidaceae; genus Agapanthus; species Agapanthus africanus. Next base: position 884,538,537 of record JASDDO010000024.1, on the reverse strand, counting down.
AAAAGCATGGCCTCACTCTCTCCCGTGCGTCACACCTTAATCTAACCCCAATCTTGGATGAGCTTGAGTTGATGGGAGGTTAAGGAGGAGTGGAGGATAGAAGTGTTACTTTACATCCTTAACGACTATATTCAACACAGTAAAAGATATGAAATAACAAGCATTTTTTAAAGTTAAGTCAGATGGCCTTTTTTTCCGAATTACAAAGATTTGAAGATTTTTTTTCCAAATAGATTTGTTGGGGACAATTAAAAAACAGATGAACTTTATTAGTTTTATGATAACGAATCCTATGAATTGAGGATCACAATCTACAAATAATTTAGGAAAAAATAGGTAGGTCTCTTGGTCCTAGAAAGTGGTGGTTCTATATCCCTGATCAAAAATTTCTTGCAAAACCCTCCTATGATAAAAAAAACCCTAAGAAGTTTTTTTCTGTTTCAATATTCTTCTACCACTATTGTAATTTTTTCCTGATATCTACTATATTTATCAGATATTTACTATATTTTGCAGATAGTTACTATACTGGCTAGTTAACCACTATATTTGTCAAATAACTTACATATAAATAGTGACGGTTTAGAAAGACACATGATCGTATTTATCAAGCTAATATAGTAGTTATCATATAAATGCATAATTATCTACCAAAAAGTTACAAGGATAGTATAATTAGTATGAAAATATTGAAAAAATAAAAAACTGGCCACGGACTAAAAACATGGAACCTTTTTCACAAATGTTTTCTCATACCATTCATCATCAACGTATGAATCTTGAGCTATCAGTTTGTGATAGCTTTGATCTTAGATTCTTAAACTTGTTACTATTTTTTATTTTAGGGAAAATTGTTTCCGGACTCAGTCTGGAGAGAGAGCCTATCTTTAAACCCATGCATTTTTAAAATTGTCAAAAAATCCAACATTTACAAAATACGGATGTTTTAGGCCCAAAATAGGTTGTATGTATTATACTTAAGCCATTTTTGCAAAACTTATATGTTTACCCTCATTCTTTTTAATCAAATATACATGATCATTTTGTTTAAAAAAACTATATATATGATTTTTTGTAAGGACTATTATGGTTTGCTTCTTCTTCATTGGTGTTTCTCTCCTAATTCCTCATTTTACTCACTTCTTCCTCAATTTTTCTCTTCCAATTCCCCATTTTTCTGACCAATCTTTTTTTTATTAAAACGAAAGTAATATTCTCCCATTCTTCTCACCAATCTTGTCTTCCAAACCATGCTTCTTCTCTTTCAAATCCTTCATTTCCCATACAATTTTTATGATTCTCTTATCTTTGTTTTTTAATATATATATCTCCCATTTTAAATCAATAATTTCAGATCCAATCCCCTATTTTCGTCTCAATCCCCCAATCTACTCTCTCGGTGTAATCAATAATCAAGAGGGTAAAATAAAAATAAAGGTTGGAAATTAGAGCAAGTAATAATAAAGAGGAAAAACAAAAACCAAAAAAAAAATAGATTTTGAAAAAAATTAGGGGAAGCAATGATAAAAAAGAATAATAAAAAAGTCGTGGAAAATTATAGTTACATAAGCCAAAATCAGATGTTCTAACGTCTTGAAAAATCCAAAAATCCATGTTCTGATAGCTTAACAAATATTAAGAGGGTATCATAGGCAATATATACTCAAATTAGGATTTGGGTTTAGATTAAGGTTGAAATATATTTTTGGGTTTTTTTTTCCGATTTTAGAAAACTTGTGGGTTTAAAAATAAACCATCTCTTTAAATTGGGCCGGAAATAATTTTCTCTTTATTTTAATATATAAAAATTTATACTTTTTGCGCTGGCCGCAAAAAACCTGTGAATTCTAGCCCGCCAGCTGACCGGTCCAAATTAAATCTCGAACAAAGAAACGCTTGAAATTTTCCCAAGTGCCGGACGTCCTTTTCGTTCATCTTTCAAATCTAAAAAATTTCGTTCATCTTTCAAATCTAAAAAAAGAGCCTCTCTCTATTTTTCTCCCTCGCTCTATATCTCGCTCTCGATCTCGATCGCCTCCTTCTTCGTTCGATCTCAGCTGCATTGGTTCGATCCGAAGCGACGATGGTGAACCAAGATGTCCTGGACAAGATGCAGCTCCGGCAGAGCTACCAGAACCTATGGCACACCGATCTCATGAGCACCATCCAGCACGATTGCCCCTGTAACGAAACCCTAACCCTAGCTCCTTTTTCTTCGATCTCTGATATTTGATCGCTGATCTGATTCAAATGTCGTGTGCAGATTGCTGCTTGTCGCTTCTGTGGTGAGTGTTGTCATCCTTGAGACCCTTTTTTTTGTTTGTTCGTTTGATTGGATTGAGATGGATCGATATATCTTATGTTTGGTTTTGCTGTGTTGATAGATCTGAAATGATGTGGATGTCTTACATTTAAGTTTAGGGAAATTAAGATACATTTTTGTTTATTCGAAAAGAAGTTATAGGATATAATTACAAAATGTATAAATGGGTAAACAAGTCCTTAAGATTCATATGTCATGGATGCAACAATAGTGAAATTTATTTGCACATGCTACTTAATGTTTGCTTCTACATATAAATTTGTAAATTTGTAAGGTTGCAATTCTCAAATAAACACAAAAATCAAATAATGTGAAATAATTCCTAGTGATATAACTAATTAGTTGTCAGAATAATCATATTTCTTCATTGAGAAAGTGAACAAATAGAAATTGTGAACCCGTGAACCATTGATTATATATTTAAATTCTTAATCTCTCTCGCGCGCGCGCACGCGCGCTTGCTCGCTCGCACACACATTCTACATATGTACTACAAGGAGTATCCAACAAGTATGTATGTATTGTGTATGTGTAGGCCTCCTTTACCAAATTATCCTCATAGCATTGGTTGTCATAAACACAAGGGATTTGCTATAAAGTCCTTGCTACTAATATTTAAAGCATCTAATCGTCAATCCAAGTGGTTTATCCCATCAGAAGATTATGATATGCGTGAAATGAAGTTTTGGCCAAAACCCTTGACAGACAGAGAAACTAATTGAGCCGAACAAAAATAGCAAAATTTAGTTAGACGGAAACCGAAACCGAAAACGATTTCTCAAACCATGATGATAAGTATTTTTATATTAACATTTCATCCAACAATCTAGTTTTATTGTCTGTAATTGTTGTTTTGGTAGTTTGGGGGAAAGATTTTTTCGAACGGGACTTTCCATTATTTGCAAATCAGCATTTTGTTTCTTGTTTCCTATGACTCCTTGGCATATATCTTCCATCATCCATTATTTGCAAATCACCATTAGCACAATAATCCAAGACCCAAACCTATCATTATTTGCAGCACATGGCACATCCTCTAGTTTCTTTAATCTCGTGAAACTTGTGAAACTTGTTTATATGTACAAATTATGCTGTTATTTGTAAGTATGATCACCAAGAATCACATAGAAAATGACTAGTCTGAAAAGGGTTAACAAGGATCAATTGCGAACGTCAATATGTAAAAATTTGATCTTTATTGTCCATTGGTTGATACGGCCTTCATGACAAGTGTCTACTGAGCATGCACTCTCTAGATTGACTAGTTTTAATACTTTTATATCGCTTTGCTTGTTCACATGTTACCGTTTGCAAGTGTTAGCTGTGGGTTATTTACAATTGACGTTTCTTGTTATTTTTCTAAAGCTTATATTTTGTGTGCTTGGACAATATAGTTAGGAAAACATTCACACAGCTGATAGCTCATTAGTCCACGCTGCACCAATCTGCCAACACTACTACAAAGAGGGGTTGCCCCTACGGATATGTCCGTAGGGGCAAACCACTGCCCCTACGGATATGTCCGTAGGGGCAAGAAAATAACCTGTAGGTGCAAACGCCGTAGGTGCAAGTTGAAACTCTGAACTTGCCCCTACGGACAAAAACCTGCCCCTACGGATATAACTGTAGGTCCTGTAGCCCCTACGGAGTAGGCCGTAGGGACAAAAACATTATTTTAATTACGGTTTTTTTAAATATATTATTTGTACCTACGGATTCATCCGTAGGTCTAAGTCATAGCCCCTACGGATACATCCGTAGGTACAGATCCGTAGGGGCAAAATATCAGGATTTCTGATATTTTGCCCCTACGGATAACTTCGTAGGGGCTGTTGTTTGCCCCTACGGATATATCCGTAGGGGCACTGCCAACCCTCCGACACTGAGATCAGGAGGGAAAATATCAGTTAATGCTGATATTGTGCCCCTACGGTTGAATCCGTAGGGGCAACATGTGTACCTACGAGTTAATCCGTAGGTACATATTATCTGTTTTTTTTAAAAAAGGTCTGCCTGATTTTTTCTCGTCCTGTGCACAATAATATATACATCAATCAAATATAAAATTAATCATCACACAATATATATCGCAGTATTCATAATCACATCTCACACATATAATATACAAAAGAAACCAAAAAACTGAATATGATATAAATATAAACCAATATCAATATCAATATCGTTTCAAAATGTAGTACAATATGTATCATATAAATAAATACATGTTTCAAAAAATAAGAATCAAAAAGCTACCCTAGCTCGGTCCAGCTCCACCTCTGATAAACGCTAGAATCTGGCGCGCTATCTCCTCGGTCAATAAACCATGCAATTCGGCGCTGTACCCTGTCGCATCTGGGCCTAACGTGTGTAATAAGCGTGTAAGAACTGTGTATTATTCGAATTCGTATCATTATCAAGTTATTTCGAAACCCCATTTGGATATCTAGTTTGGAAAACCGTTGTTTATTTTAATTAAATATGTATGTATGATTAATCAAACCTAAGTCTACAACCAAATAAGCTCAGGCTACGTACTAATTATGGATATGTTGATATTTATAATATGACATGATATTTTACTATAAAATAGTATATATACCAGCATCTCCTTCAATTCCTGAACGGTGGCCCTCAAGCTCTCCAGTTCCTGTTGGACACGTCGCTTACTGGAGATGGAGGAAGTAACCGCCGGGGTGGAGTCCAACCTCATATGGGCCCTGCTAGGGCCCAATCCTCAGCCACTCTCCCAACCTCTGTGGTGCCGTCCGTGTGCGGCGTCCAGGACTAGGGTCAGCAGCCTCGAATGCTGCCTTCCCCCTAGCAACTGTCAGAACATTATATTTAGCACATACTGGTCTATAAAATTGACAAGAAATACCAAAATCAACAAATTCAAAGCCTTACCTACAGAGATAGAAGATGTGCTCCTCTGGTATCTGCATGTATCAAAATTTGAATAATATTAATTAATTTCAGTACATACATATTAACAAGGTAAACTCGCATTTAGCGCTGCTTACACATAAGACAGGGAGTGAACAAGCTCTTGTAGATCATCAGGCGCAAATCTAATCTCATCAAGCAGCACATGATAATGAGTTGGACGACTAGACAAGGTCCACGACTTACAATCATCCCCGCATGCGAGCACATATAAAAATCATAATTTCTAGGATGACAAATTTTATTGTCAACTACTGTCACCACCTACAGCTAGACAATAATAAAAATTACTATCTAAGTAAGAGTAAAAGGAATGTGTGTATATTTATGATATAGCATTCTAAATCAATATACATGCACTATATGATATATAAACATACCTGAAGGAACGGGAGTGTCCTCTGTCCCTGATATGGATGCATCACCAACAACTAGACAATCAAACATTGACAATATAAGTAATTTTGATATAAACAGGCATGAATATCTATAATATTACATTCAAAATGGATATTAGAGAGCGCACCTACAGTGAGAAGTGGTAAAAGTATCACCCAACAAAGGTGTAATTTACAGAATCGGTTGAAACTCTTGAAAGTTATAGAAGAACCTGACCTGCACAAATCTAATGTATACTTTCCATTGGACACTAAGAAGTCTCTAAAAGGAAAAGCCAATGTGAAAACCATCATTAGTTCGTATCAGAAGATTGATGCTGAAATAGAGAACAAGGAATGTCATTTTCTTCTTCTTCTGCCACATTACTGTCTTCTCCTTCTTCTTCTGCCACATTACTGTCTTCTCATTCTTATTATGTGCGTGTGCAAATTCAATGAAAGCAGAAACTCCAGTGACAAACTTAGGTTGCATACGTTTTTGCCAATTCACATACATCCAGTCCTTAATCCTGACGTACTCATGGGCCATATTAGATTGTATCATATAAATTGCAGGTTATGATGACTATATTGAGAATATGGATTAATAGTGGGTAGGAAAAGTATTTCTCAAATGGATTTTGCATCTGAAAATCATAAACTACTAAGTAATAGCATATATAATTTTTTTAGTATAAAGGTTGTTATTTTAAGTTTTCCCTTATTAAATCAAATTTGTTTCACGTTTCGAGGAATATACCAAAACGTGCACAGGCATGCAATGTCTTGGTTTTCTAGTGTGTGATCTACCATACACAATACAACACAATACAATATTTCGTATAGTGATATGATCTAACTGCCTTTATAAACTACATGTGTACAGAAAATTATGATAAGAAACCATAAGAAAGGGTCGTAGCCATGCATAACCTTGAATCTACATACCAAATCGTGCACAAGCATGCAATTATTGTCACCTTGCCTTGGAATATAAAATATCTTGGAAGACTACAAGCGGAGCATTTAAATCTTGATAACTTTTAACTTCAACATATATTTTTCTCAAGTACCACGAAATATACTTCCTCCGTATAAACCGTTTTCAGGAAGATGGATTAACAATGACAAGTTATCCATATTAGAAAAACACGGTATTACCCTTCTTAAGATAATACATTGTATAAGCACACCATAGCCCAGAACATGTCCTTCTATCTACGCAAAACATAAATATCATATAGCAATAAAAGGAAAAGAACCACCATATCGGAGATGAAAGACAGAGAATTCAAGTATTGTTTCATACCTTTAGAGCACGCTGCCAAAAGAAACAGAAAGACAATAGAACAGATTATCACATAGGAATTGATAGATAAATAAACAATTAACTTATGCTGCTTAAAGAAGATGTGACATGTTATTATAATTTCTTTTGGGAGAACCTGGAAATATGAAATGGAGGGGAAGACATACGCACATATCACATAAACACATGCATACATATCACATGTCACATATGTTCTCCGCCGAAAGACGCGACCGCGACCGGAACATCTTGAATCACTTTCTAATGATGCGTTTGTTGTGTATTCTTGTGTGTGTGTTTCGGCTGTCGGGGGTAACCCTTATTTGTAGTAGTGACACACACACATAAATAATGCAAAATGTTTAAGCAACCCCCTATTTTAGTAGTGACACACACACATAAATCTTATGTCTAATGACCATAAGATTGTCGGAGACAGTTTTGATGTTTTGTGGGTTTGGTTTTATACTTGGGACAATCCAATGCTGACACACACACATAAATAACAAATTAAAGTAAACTAACTAAGAGGCATGTTTGAGTTTTATACTTGGGATCACAAATAGCATGATGGCTGCAAACAGGTTGCTTGAATACTTGCAGACAATCCAATGTTGCCTCACCATTTCTATAAATTTTAAACTCCCTGGCAAATTATCATCACTCAGGATTACTTTAGGGCCAGTTTGGCTGCTTCTTGCTTGTGATTCAACATTCAGCTTTTTGTTGATTTGGAACTCAGAGAGTGTTGCAAAACAAATCCAAAACTAAATAAACCTCAAACTAGCTACAGAGAAGGCAAACAACAAACCCCCATGAAGTTTGGCTTTCAAGGGTTTTCCCACTAAAATACACTTAGATGCAGCACTTTAAGGAAGCTTGCAGCAATATAAAAACTTTTAGGTAGTTTAGTGAAAAACTGCAGTGCTTCAAGATTGTTTAAGTTTTATGTGAGCTTAAGCTGTCATACAGAAATTATCGTTGCAAAAATGTTCGCAACCCAAGCTTTTCATGCAACGATACTGGAATACGAGCCTCAGATATGCCAGCTTAGGAATCAAAATAAGAAAGAGATTTGGGGTTATCCTAAGTCCAAAGTCAAACGGGCTCTAGAAATATATAAACCCAAAAAAATGACTGCATAAAGATCTCATAGAGATGAAAAAGATGTTATGCAAGCTCTGAACAAATCTTGAACGGAACTTTCACAAGAATTTACAATACCCGACCAGAATCCAATCCTGAGTTTGATGAAGCTTCAGACCTTCAGCTTCCTAAAACCATAGCTTTCATGCAGAGATGATGCTCAGAACATGCCAGCTTCCAAACACATTGAATAATACATAATCTTTCATACTCTCTCTCTCTTTCAATCAGACAGTTTATATTTGGATTTGAATTTAGGAAAAGAAATAAGATGGCTACAAACTAGCTTACCTCGCCAATCTCATAACTATCTCATAAAAGTGGAAGCTTGAGAGCAAGCCATCATCGCCTCCATTCAATTGAAGCCAAATCATCCACAAAAAATAGAAATAAATATAATAATTGATCGATAGGCAAAATTGCAAGAAACCTATTCAGATTTCTGCATGAAAAAATAAGAGATGTAAAATAAGTAAAAGATTACCAAATGAAATTATCCCATCACTTGAACCCCCTCTCAAGACATTTTAGCAAAAATTCCCCCAGTAATTTTCCTCGGTTTAACCGTTTTATATCATAGAAGAAAGATAAATTTCAACTGTATATACATGCATACATACACACACACACATCATATACACAGTTTTTGAATGTTGCCAGAATTTCAACAGTAATTCTAGATTTTTCCAAACTCTGAAGGCTTCACAAAAATTTTAAATACATATAATAATATGATTGAAGAGATCAATCACCAATTTTTTAATGAGGATCAACTGAAACCCCAAACAGAGCAAGCAAATTACAAAGATCCTAAAAATTTGATGAGAGCATAGAGAATTTAACATCATGATAACAATATAACCAAAATGGCTGAAAGATCTACGATGTCAGACTCGAGTTCTGATACGAAACGGGGCAACCCCAACCCTAACCCTAACCCTAACCCTAACCCTAACCCCAGCCCCAGCCCCAACCTTAGCCTAACCCCAACCCCAACCCCAACCGCAACCCCCTGCCGAACCCCAACCCCAATCGCAACCCCAGCCCCAACCGCAACCTCAACCCTAACGCTAACCCCAACGGATACCTCATCGGTACCCAAACCATGAACCCTAGCCCTAAAATAATAAAAAATTTGTTTAATTTAAGATTTCCTAACCTGTGCAGTGGAGGCGTCGACGATCGATCGGAGGCGACGACGAAAGGAGGCGACGACGAAAACGGAGATGAGGATGAACCAGGCGGTGGCGACGGAGAATTAGCCTGCGCTGGCGACGACGATAACGGCGACGAAACACAGGCGATCGGCGGGAACGAGGGTTTGGGGATTTTGGGTTCGCGCGCGATATTGGGAAAATAATTTTTAGCTAATGAGCGTAGGGATCGATCCGTGCCTTTTTAATTAAATCTCTATTTAGTTGCCCCTACGGATAAATCCGTAGGTTCTTGGTTTGCGGCTCCGTAGGGGCAAACAACAATTTACGATTTTATATTTTTTAAATTAATAAGGACCGTAGGGGCAACCTTTTGGCCCTACGGACTAATCCATAGGGCCAAACTAAATCTGCCCCTACGGATTTCGTTATCCGTAGGGACAACCCCCTATTTTAGTAGTGCAACTGTAACTTTAATAACTCTTGTATGGGTAAATTGCACTAAAATACCCTTAACTAATGCTATTTTCACTAAATAACCCTTAACTAATGCTATTTTCACTAAAATACCTTAAAGTTTTTTATTACAGCAAAATTCGTTAAGTGTTACTTTTGAGGATATATTAGTGAAAAGAAATCTCTTGAACTTGAAAACCATATTTTAAGGTAATTTCCTATATAAAAAAAATTTAAAGGTATTTTAGTGAAAATCGGTGATAGTTGTTAGAAGACAATTTGTAATTTACCTTCTTAGTCAAAAATTGATTCCCACATTGGCTGCCATAATCTAGGTGTTAAATTTCAACAGTCTAATTATTAGCTTTATAAAAAATATGGTGCATGTATCTTGATGGTGGGTGTAATAGTGATATAAGTTACTATAAAAAGAGTCTCTCTTATTGTAAAGATCATCCAGCAAGTTAAATCAAAATCAAGGCAAAGCCTTAAAATCAAAGCTAATTTCTTTCATATACTCTCTAGCTTATATTCTGAAATTGCAAATATAAAGTTGTTTGTAATCCAAAGTTTTTAAATTCCGCTATAAATTAAGCTTGTTTTCTTCAATTCAATTCCACATTAACTACTAAACTTCCGGCTGTCCCAATAAATTTGGTATTAGAGCCATTTATCTCTATCTCAGTCGATATGGCAAAATCCTTTCCGTCAGCACCATTTCTATTCAACTACTCGCAAAATCTCGTTCCGGTTTTCGACGGCGAGAGTTGCGATTTTTGGAGTTTCCAAATGAAGACCCTGAATTTTGGGAGCTTGTTGAAGGTGGCTATCAAATAGCCGATGATTCTGAGACACTTGCATCACGGACTCAGACGAAACAAAAAGAGTACCGTGAGAATATAAAGAAAGATACCAAACCGCTTCTCTTTATCCAGCATGTGAGCAGAACAATCTTTTCCAGAATCACGACCGCTACTACATTATAAGAGCCTTGAGAAATTCTTAAACAACAGTTTAAAGGCTTTGGAAAGGTAATCTTTATCAAACTACAATCTTTATGGCGAGATTTCGACAATTTAACCATGAAATATAGCAAATGAATGAAAGTATTTTTTGATAGAGTTACCGCAATAGTTAATCAAATCAAAACATATGGTGATATATTGATGAAAAAAGATTTTCAAAAAAATATTAAGAAATTTGCCGCTAAAATGGGATCATATTGTAGCAGTTATTGAAGAGTCGTAAAACTATCAACGTTGATTTTTAATGAACTAATGACATCTTTGAAGACACACGAGTTGTGAATGAACAAGTCTGCAACAAAAGAGGTGGAGCAAGTATTTTAGTCAAAAGGTGACAATATCGGAAAAGAGAGGACAATTTGAGAAAAGGAATAATTGAAAGAATTTTTTTTCTAAAAGCAACAGTTCCAAAAGAACCTTGAAAGCTATGATCAATTTCAGAAAGAGGTATGAACAAAATGAAAACTTTTCGAGCGGTAAATTGTTGTTGGAGTGTCTTACTTTTGTCGCAGATTTGAGAGAATTCTTATGAGCCAGATTGCTTCACATGTGGCGTTGGTAGCTAAAATGTGTTCAACTGCTATAGATGGTAGTGTTACCTGTTTATCCTCTTTGGGACCTCCAGCGACTGAACGTTGAAACAAATGTGAGTTTAAACAAAAACAAGTTATTTAGTGTTTTAAGAATTGATCAGAAGCTCCAGAGTTCGAGACTTTCCGCAGCGCAACCGCGTACCGTTAGTTACACCCTATTGTCACATGATGCACCTGAACGGATACTATACTAGCTCATTTCAAATCGCATCATTATGGTGTGGGGGTTCGTGCATATATTAGTAAAGTAACTATCAAGTATAGGTCAAACAAAAGAATGTGTATTTTATTAATTTTGTATACAATTTGAATATAAATACATTGATATTTGGAAAAATAATGTAAAATACATAGAGCTCTCATTTGAGAGTTGAATGGAAATACTTGAAGGTATTTTAGTGTCAACTTAGTGAAAGTTGATGGGCATAGCCCTAGGTGGGGGTCACATCACTTCTGTTGGTATGAAAGTGGGACACCCTAGATGGGGTCCACAATACCTCCTTTAAGGTAAGGGTATCACTTCATTTGAAGTGTAAGTAATACTTCATTTGAAGTATATGTGGTATTTCATTTGAAATACAAGTGGGACACCCCAAGTGGGGTCCATACCAGTCAAGCATGAGTGAGACACCCTGGATGGGGTCCACACTACATTTGAAGTAGGGAACGCTTCATTCGAAGTGTAGATGGTATCCCTGGATGGGGGCTATATATGTTAAAGAAACAGAGATGTTTCTACCTAACGAGGTCTTGGAGGATCGAGAGGGGTCCCGAAGCAGCTGAGAGGCCATTCTGGGTCTTCCCTAAGGCTTCTTCAAGCCAAGTTGGAAACTCTTTAGAGTTTCTTTTGATGAAATCCATTTATTTAAGTTTCATGCACATAATGAGAATATATGGTATTATTCTCAATAGTTTGTGCAATATGAACATATGGATTTGTGTTCAAGAGTGAAAACATGACTTTTTGAGTCATGTTTAAGTAATGAATTTAGTGTCCTTGGCACTACATTTACTGAAACAAACATGTTTTTTGCATGTCTGATAGGTGAATAGGATATTTCTATTCACAAGTGGGTTGAGAATAGGGTTTTCCTATTGATGAAAGTCCTGAAGATATAATTCATATCTCGGGATATGAATGGAGGATTCCATTGATACATGTCTGTTATGGACATGCATCATGTACATACATATTTATGTCTGAAAATGAATAGGGCTTTCCTATTCACATGATCGGGAGACATGATTTTCATGTCTCATGAATAGGGTTTTCATATTCATGGATTGTGAATCAAACATGTATTTCATGTCTGAAATGATGAATATGGTTTTCCTGTTCATAGATATCCTAAAGACATATTTTTCATGTCTTAAGGAATGAATATGATTTCCATTCATATGATTTTAGAGACACATATCTGTGTATCAGAGTGAATAGAATGTTCTATTCACTATTTCTGCTTAAAAGAAGGAACATAGGGTTTTGACCTATGCTCTTCAAGAAATAACATATCTATTTCTATTTATATGTTAGGAAATAAGACCTATTTCTCAAATATGCAGAACATGAGATATCCCATGTTCTTGTTTCAGTTCATGGGGAGTCGAGAACACTTTTGTGTTCTAGGTCTTCATCTTTCTCTGTGTAAGTCATGACCATGTCTTTTCAAGCTCTGCAAATGAGAGCAGAAAACTCATATGAGTTTTCATTCCTCTCCCCGATCAGAAAGAAACAAAGAGGGGATATAAGGAGAGGTAGAGACATAGAGAAGAGTGAAGGAATGGGGCTACCCCATTCCTATATCTTACCCTCTTTCTCTTCTTCTTCAGAAAGAACTTTAGCAAACGTTCAAGAGTTTTGAGGAAAAAAGTTCGATCTTTGATCAGTTGCTCCCAGAGATATTTATACCCCTCTTTGAGTGGGGAGTAGTGCATAACTACTTTCTGAATATCAGAAAAGTGGGGGTGGAAATTCCCCACTATCTTTTGAAGAATAGGTCAACCCTATTCTGGCGAAGGGGTCCCGACACTGCTTTGTGTCGGGACACCCTCGTTTAGAGGCCTTTCGATATCGGGAGGGGGCATCCCCAAATATTAGGAGGCGGCATCCTTCGTGGAGATGCCCAAAACAACTTATTTTTTGAGTAGTTTCAAGGGGATTGCCCAAGATAGGGGGCCTGCTTGCTTTTGAACAAGTATTTGACTTGTTCATTGTATTTATGCCCTATTTTTAGGCTTCAAGCATGATCAAATTTTGATCAGAATACTTATAAATATTCATAGGCATTGGTGGTTATGATTTTCATGTGCTGGACCCGGCGTGGTTCTCATGTTGGTTCATGTAGCCTACCCCATATGCTTGGGATAAAAGGCTCAGTTGTTGTTGTTGGTGGTTATGATTTTTAGCTCTACACTACTGTCTGCCGCTTCTTAGATGATCAGGATATCACCTTCGAATCGAGAGTGAACGCATATCCTGACATGCTTTTTTGATCATCGATGGATGTGTTTGCAATATCAGAATGTATGTTAGAGAGAAGATGAAAGAAATTAGCCTTGATTTTAAGACTTTTTTTGATCTTGGTTTAATTTGCTGGATGATGTTTATAATGAGAGAGCCTCTTTTTATACTGACTTATATCACTATTACACCCACTATCAAGATACATGCACCATATTTTTTATAAAGCTAATAACCAGGCTGATGAAATTTAACACCTAGGTTAGGGCAGCCCATGTAGGCATTACTTTTGACTAAGAAGGCAAATTACAAATTGTTTTCTTACTTCCCTTCTCAATTTGCAAACTGTTTTAGAAGTGAATGAATTTTTCCGTCGTCACCGCTTTGGTGAAAATATCTGCAAGTTGATTGGTTGAGATGAACTCCAACTCGACCTTTTTTCTTCTACGAGCTCTCTGATGAAATGATGTCGAATTTCGATGTGTTTGGATTCTGCATGAAATATTGGATTCTTGGTCAAGGCAATTGCCGATATATTGTCGTAGTAGATTGTTGTTGGAGCTTCTTGCTTTTGTCGTAGATTTGAGAGAATTCTTCTGAGCCAGATTGCTTCACATGCGGCGCTGGTAGCTGAAATGTATTCAGCTTCTGCAGACGATAGTGCTACTGTCTGCTGCTTCTTGGATGACCAGGATATCACCTTCGAACGGAGAGTGAACTCATATCCTGACGTGCTTTGTCGATCATCGATGGAACCTGCCCAGTCACTGTCGGTGTAGCCTACCAACTTGTTGTCTTCTTCGGTTGTGTATGTGAGCCCGATCGTCTTTGTGCCTTGAAGATATATGAGAATGCACTTGGCTGCTGCGAAGTGTAGCTTACTTAGATCACTCATGAATCTTGAGACCACATTCACTGCATGTCGTATGGCGGGCCTTGTATTTGTGAGATATATCAACGATCCGACTAGGCGTCAGTAGATTGAAGCGTCGACCTTTTGTGCACGGTCATGAATGGTTAGTTTCTCGTTCAATGCTGTTGGTGTGGCGATCGGCTTGCAGTTTGACATGTGGAATTTCTTCAGAAGTTCTTCACAATATTTTTCTTGGCTGATAAATATTTCTCCTGCAGATTGTTTTACTTGTATGTTGAGAAAATATCGCATTAAGTCTAGATCTGCCATCTCGATTTTTTCATCATTTTTTTGAACTTTTCTATCATCAGAGGATTAGTGCCACAGTATATCAAATCATCAATATAAAGACAGACAATAAGATAGTCTGCACCTTGTCTTTTTACATACAAGGATGGTTCACTTGCGCTTCTGTGAAAATCATTCTTGCGAAAGTGTTGATCGATTTTACTGTTCCAGGCTCGCGGTGCCTGCATTAGCCCTTACAATGCTTTATGAAGGCGATAGATTTTGCGCTCTTCTCCTTTGACAATGTAGCCTTGAGTTTGTTCTACATAGACTTCTTTTTCAAGATCTCCGTTAAAGAATGCTAATACGATGTCTAGCTGGAACATCTTCAGTTTGAACTGTGTTGTAAGTGGATATGTAATCCAAAGCTTTCAAATTCCTCTCTAAATTAAGCTTGCTTTCTTAAATTCAGTTCCGCATTAAACTTCCGTTAGTCCCAACAATAGTTAAGGGGATCCTTTAATTTATCCTTCTTTGACTTGTCAGGTTTCATGTTTTTTAATCCTTTCTTTGAGAGTTTTCTAGAACATGCTTGGTGTTTAATTGGACTGCACAATGCAACATGGATGCAAAATATTGAAATCTTTTCGACCGGTGAAAAGTAATGGCTCATGGTTGGCAAACTTAAATCGTCTCCTGCCAATCATTTCGGTTTATTCTTGGCAGAATTTGTTTTAAGGACTCTATATCATCTCTTTTGTTTTAAGGACTTAAGACACTGTAGCATATTTGGTTTAAGATGAGTATGCTACTGAAGGATACTAAGTTTAATTCTTCATATTGCCAACAACTTCTTTTCTGCAGTTTTGCTGCTACAGAATCCTTACTGGAAAGGAAAGTAGAATTTAAAGTCATCTCCTGTATTCTCTTTGTGATGCACACAATGAATTATGATTAAATTGCACCTAGATGCAACTTTGATCCACGTAATTTCAATTATATTTGCACCATCAAATCCAAATTTCGTCTAAATTCACTCTATTTTTTTCTTCAGGTAGTTGGCAAATAGTCATTCTTTTCTGTTTTTATCAAAAGCAAGTCCCAATCCCTAGGAGCTTACCTATTAATTAGTCAATAAGTTGGGTATTTATTCTTCATCTGAAGTGGATAATACTTTTGTATATCATATATTCGTTTAGATTATGAGTTCATAGTGTGAATGTGTTCTTGTTACTCAACAGCTTTCAAGGGAATGCACTGAGTAGACCGTGTTTTTGCTTTGTTTATCAGGAATATGTTTTAATGTAGTCTGAATTGGGAAAAATATCACTTCTATATTATATTTTTGTTACCATGTTACACCATGCATAAAATTCTGTAACAAAAGATTTAAACAGAGAGCTTATTTCTAATCCACCTTTATTGTTTTAGTGGGCCATGCGTATCCTACATGCTACGTAAACGGGCTCTTTACAATGACATGTCAAGGTAATTTTTTAGCCTTCCCTTTTTCTTTGGTAGATGATGTGTGTTTATTATGATTTCTATTCTTTTTCCTGCCTTACATACGTCTTTTTGTACAGATATGTCTGCTGTGCAGGTTATTTACCATGTAGTGGCAAGTGCGGAGAAAGCCAGTGTCCAGAAGTTTGTCTTGCTACTGAGGTACGACCTTTTTCTCTTCTAATATTCACCACATTGCATTTATTACTGATAATATTAAAGGAATATTAAGTCCTTGTCCTTTTAGTATGACAATGTGCTGTTGATTAAATTGCTTATATAACCTAATCGTGGTCAACAAATTGGATACCTTCTTACAACAGCTTAATGCTATACTTGGAAGTATCAAATTCTCATTCTTAAGCAATACTCTATTTCTCTATCTCCGGTCGATTGTTTTCTTTTCATTTCTCATAGCAAATGTCTGATGTCAGCAATTTGTAAGCCCTCTTCCGCTATAACTTTACAATCTTTGTTATGTTTATGTTTTACCCTCCTAGCAAGGAAATAGTATATTGTTAGATACATCTTCAAAAGCTATCAATAGTCAATAGTTCCTCAATTCTCTTTGAACTTGTGTTGCTATCATAAGATCATATGATATTGCTAAATTCAAAATCATATATCATTTCATTCTCTACTCTATAACTATGATCTTTATGCACAGTCAAATCCATTACTTTCCCATTTAACATATGATCACTTGCATCTACTTTCTGTGGATAACTTTTTTCCTCTCAGAATCTCCTGAACTACATTTTCATGTACATGCTTCTATAATTTCCTTTAATATTGTCTAAAAAGTGACGATCATACTTGGGGTGCATAAGCACTAATAATAATAATAATGTCTTCTCTTAATATAAATATATTCTGTCTCTAACAATTTTTACATATATAACACTTTTCTTACGTATCAAAGTTAAATCTTGTATACTTAATCTTTCTGGATTCACTCTTATTGTCTGACACATTATCTAAATACTTATCTTTCTTCGAAACATTGAAATTTCCAGTTCCATTATTCATCTTCCACTATTTTTCTTGTTAACTTCACTGATTTGATGACAATAATAAATGTGCCGCGCGTGTTTTCACATTTTCCTTAATTTTTTTAGGTCCGCAAGTTCCGCATTCTTGCCATATATCATATCCTGTTTCTGGGATGGTACAACTGCCCAAGATGTAAACCTTTAAAAAATCCATACATGGACATAATCACATAACCATACTTTTTAGATCTGTATGTAAATAGTTATTTATACTAGTATACACTAAAAACCAACCAGTCAGTCGGTTAGAACTCCATGCTTCGTCAAAATTGAATTACACCTTTAATTCACATGATTGAGACTTTAACATCTTTAGCATAAAGTGTTGGTGCTGAAGTGTAAAGGCAACATCACTTTAATATGATGACATCACTTTCGGTTGTAGTGTCCTGAAGTGTCTTGATTGTCAAAGTGCCCCACAAGTCAAAACAGTAAAGATATTAAGTATCTGGTAAACCTCGCTAATAAAGACTAGGATCAGACTCCGTGCTTACGACCAGTGCCTCTCATTTAAGTTTGGGTTCTACATGAACATAAGAATCAATATTAATTGTGAACCATGGCTGTCTCAAGTGTCCAGATTGGCAATCTACAAATTTGAATAGAGTAATTTTTCGTTTCTCTCAATATTTCTTTCTATGTTTTGATTTGAACCATAAGAAATGTGAAACTCGGTTTGGGCCCACAACATATGGGCCCACACATGGATGCACATGAGCTTTCAATATAGTAGGACTCCATCCAAAAGACTCAAGCCTTATCAATTTTCCCGATGCGGGGCTATGGTATCCACATTCTCACTACATTCTCAACACTCCCCCTCATGTGCAATATGGACGAACTCCACCTCACGTGCAACGAGGACTTCATGTGCAATAAGGGTTGGGCCCACAACATATGGGCCCACACATGGATGCACATGGTCTTTCAATATAGTAGGACTCCATCCAAAAGACTCCAAGCCTTATGAATTCTCTAAAACTTTCTAGATATATCTTCTTGATACTTCTAAAGAATGGTCATGGAGAGTATCTAGAACCAGTGACGAACGAAACCAGACTTTCTCCTGGGGAAAAAATATGTACATAACTAAATTTTTATTGTCAAATTAGAAATATTTGAGTTCATCAAAGCCGTAAAAATTAAGATCACACCACATGACATAAGTTTTTGAATGCTTTGAACACTAGCACATAACCCTTATGATTTTTTTTGAGTACTAGCAATATTGTAAAACACGTATTCGTTTTCTGTTCGTTCGGCTAGCGGGTAGTGTATAATCGGATTATACAGTGATTAATCGTTTTACAAGGATTATACGGCCATAAATAAATATACGTACACATAAATATTTATAAGAAAAATTTAGCCTTTCTTGCAACTATTAAATATTAAATATGTCCGTCGCCTAATGGTAACGCATCCGAATAAAATTAAATGAGGAAAATTGTTGGTTCGAGTCCCACTGGACACACAATATATTTTGTACAATATATATTATATAATCCGTGCACAAACAATCTATGGAGGCATATGCAATATCTCACACACATCATACAATTATAAATTACCATATAAACACACCACAACAAACCACGCAAATAATACAAATCAAAATATTAATAGCATGATACGTCTAAACAATAACACCACATAACGTGACATAAAAATAAGTCTCGCAAAGAAACAATGCCATATAGTCTATAAATAACTTTAAAAGCAACAAAATATCATAAATTGCTACAAAAGTTTATAAACAAATATTCTATTAATCGTACTCATCATCATCTTCATAATATTCTTCTGTATCATCCGGCCTCTCTTCATAAATTGATATTTGGTATGCCATTATTAATAGAGATTGAAAAATAAAGCATGTTTTTTTGTTCTCCATAACCAATAATTTCTTGTATGCTACAGTCTATGAGAATAGATAAAATCATAAATTTTCCGGAAAAATCATCAATAAATGACATGCTATGGGTAAAGAAAAAATAAAAAAATTGGATGAAACTCTAAAAATTACCTATAGGGTCTGTGATCGAGGATAGAGGTGAAACTGGAGGCTGCGATCAAGGTCGGAGGATGGAGACGTCGATGATGGAGGATGGAGGCCGAAGGTCGAAGGCTGGAGGATCGAAAATCGAGGATCGAGGTCGAGGCTGGAGGACCGAGGCCGCAGGCTCGTCAAGGTCGAGGTGGATGATTAAGGATCGAGGATGGAGGTCAAGGCTGGATCGAGGAAGAAATCTGGGTGAGAAAAAAAATGAAAGGTCTCGATGTTTCAGTAAATGGATAGAAGCGGGTACGGTTTTTTTCTAAAGTGGGTTTATATTTTTTCATAACCGTTTAGACATTAAATGCTCGATCAACCGTTTTAAACCCATTATAGGGTGTTTAATTGTTTTTGACCGGTTAATGAAGCGATTAATGTAATTTCTATGCGGTTAAGCACCGTTTACGATTATATGGCCGAGTAATTTGCCGAATAGATTGTTTTTTTCAACATCGAGTACTAGTTGTGGTATATAAGTTAATCTGCTACCCTTTATATGAAACTTTCTTGATCGCAAAACAATCATCAAATTAATTTAAAAAAATTCTAGCCATTCATGCTCACAATAAGTTTGTTAATATTTGCAATTTTTAACTTGGAGAACAAAGCATATTTTCGATCGTTTTCAATGCAAAAATTGTTAGATATAGGTGCCATAAGACAATTATTGTAATTGCACTTGGACCTATATGAATAGAACATTCTTTCTCGAGATGATAGTATACTATGTGGTTTGTTTTATCATTCATGTGTATATATTTTACTTTCTATTAAGTATCGCTAATACATGTTGATAAAACCTTTAGGAATTTTGCTTGACTACTAGGATTATGATGAGATCATACCAGTGGATGCTGGATAGTCCATAAGCACATCCTTAAATGTTTTCAGTCGTGAAAATATCGAGATGGGGAATCGATACTCCAGAGTAGACTAGTGTATACGTTTCTTGACCCCGAGCAGGGCAATGATTGGTTTCACAGCCATTGGTGTTTGACATCGAAAATTGTATACACGTGCTTATTGGAAAATGAGTATACTGAACGGACTCGTTGAGAACTCCTAAATGGTATTATACCTATTGTCATATAGCAGTTCTCCGGTGACAATGGTACAGAGTAATCTTTTGACCTGAGATTGTCAGTGTCTTGTGTGTGTTCCTACTATATTTTGACTTCTATCCAACCACGGTTTTAAAGAGTCGTGCATACACATTTTAGATGGGTATAACACACGGAGGCTGTGAGCGATCATGAAGGGATTCGTCTCTCCCGGTATAGAGAGTAGATGTCGCGCTGTGCATGATATGACCATAACCTGAAGTCTCTGGCCAAGGAGGTTGAGATAAACTGATAAGAGTTATCAGTTGTATCTCAGATGGTTATGAGTTTAATATCGGCATGACTTATTGGGTTATTGGGGGTCCGATAGTTTCCACAACCTTAGACTCGATATGTGACACTTTGATGAAGAGACCGGACTGTACGGTAATTGTCACTAATAGGCTTTGTTGGTTTCGGATGAATTTGCTTGTCGATATACTTTTTGGCATATACCTGGATAGCCGTTACATGCAGCTAGAGTCACTGACGTGCTTGTGATTTATATCGGATATGATCATGTTACTCACTGCCATCAAATTATTGAGTCTTTGGAGTCCCACACAGAAAGTTTTCGTTCAGGAGAAATGATGTAGATGTGCGTATGGTTGATACATGTTGTAGTTCAATTAAACACGTGTATGTGATACGCGTATATTATTCGAACGCCCGATAGTACTAGCCGGTTTATTTTGAGCCGGATTATTAAGTCAAATGTTGACTTAATAAGCATATATGATATGAAAACTAGTATTATACCCTCTTTAGTATTTAGTATATGTATATGATACATATACTAATCTTTGTCATCTAGTGACAAAGGAGGCATGGGCATGTAGGGACCACTTGATGAAGAGATAATCTTTACTCTTTTCTTATATGAAATAGAAAAGTGAAGAAAAGTGTAGAGCCATCTCTATTTGTCTCTACTCCTCTCTTTTATATGATAAAAGAGAGGAAAGAAAGAGAGATGAATCTTTATCCATCCCATCTTATTCAAAAGAGAGAAAAAGAGAGAGAGAGAGCGCTTCCTCTACATCTTCTTCCTTTTTCTTTTGAGCAAATTGTGAGTAAATTGCTTCACAAAGAAGTGTTCTTTGGTGAAGTTGAAACTTGAGTTGGAGTGCTTTCGAAGTGGATCATCTTCGGCAAGGTGGTCATAGATCAAGCTCGATCTCTATATTTTGGAGCTTAGCTCGAGCCTTACACTTGAGTGTAGACACGCTACAAAGGTTGTAGCTCACAAAAACCTTAGAATAGTTTGTTGTTGCTCTCTTTATTTTTTACAATTGCTAGTTTATGGATGATCTTGGTTTATAGTTTGTGGTGCCATGTTTAGAAATTTTTAGTCTATGTTTCCGCCGCGGTTCGTAAGTGTTGCGACTCTAGCACCATAAACTAATATGGTATCAGAGCCAATCCATCTACTAGTAGTTGATTTTGTGGCCTAAAGAATTAATAATCCATTTTTTACGAAAACTAGTTTGAAAATTTCGTGAAAAAGTCATTGTTATTATACCCGAGCCCCGGGGTTCTTGGTTTGGACTAAGAACTTCTTGGGGGCTCGGGAGAGACCTCGAACCTTCCCATTTAGTTGTTGGTTCCGTCCCAAATTTGAGGCCAAACTGAGGCCGATTCAGTCCTGAATCGGGGGCTGAATCGACCCTAATTCAGCCTCGAATCGGGGTGAATCAAGGCCTACCAAAAGGGCGGGGGTACGGGGTCGAGCCTGAATCCCGATCGGGCTCTT
The DNA here is from genome assembly GCA_030015575.1 of Agapanthus africanus. NCBI lineage: Eukaryota > Viridiplantae > Streptophyta > Magnoliopsida > Asparagales > Amaryllidaceae > Agapanthus > Agapanthus africanus. Next base: position 884,516,145 of record JASDDO010000024.1, on the reverse strand, counting down.
GGGCTCAATTTCGAGTCCCCCGGGACTTGATTTTATGAAAAAATGAGGTTTTTTGGTGCCGAGGTGCACTTGAACTTTGGAGCTTTGGAATTTCAAGTACGACCTCGTGGGTTGATATTCTTTAGTCACGGATTCAATCGATCAAAGTATTTGATCGAATTGGTTTGAACACGTATAAAGGTATGTGTTGGTGAACGTAGCCTAATTGATGTGTGATCAATTAGATTAGGTTGCACATTTAGAATGTGATGTTGGTGTGTTTTGGTTTGCTATGGATCGTTGTGTTTGAATAGCCCTTCATGTGAATGTGATGTGTACAAGTGTTGTAATTTCAATTCATGTATTCTTTGGCCTGCCAAATGTATTATTTTTTTATTTGGACTTTCGAGTCATATTTGTAATGTGTATAATACAAGTTGTTCCCTGTAGGAGTGCTCGAGCCGCCGTGTTCTAGAATGCGCTATGTGGCTGTTGGATATAATGCCTTCAAGACAATTATTGTAATTGCAGGTAGGTGATTATGATAATTGAAGAAGTACCTATACAGGTAAAACAGTCTTACTCGACATGATAGTATGTTATCTGGTTTGTCTTTTATTATTGATGTGTATATGTTTTACTTGTTATTACGTGTCGTAAATACATAATGATGAAGCCTGTAAGATTCTTGCTTGACTATCGGCATTATGATGGCGATCATATACGTGAGAGCTGGGTAGTCCATAAGCACATCCTTAAATATCTCCAGCCGAGAGAGTATCGAGACTGAGCATTGATATTCTGGAGTAAATTAGTGTATACGTTTCTAGACCCCGACGAGGGGTGGTGGCCGGTCTCACAAGGCATTGGTATTTTATCACCTAAGATAGTATACATGTGCTCACTGAAAGTGAGTACACTGGACGGACTCGTCGAGATTTCTAGATGGTATTATATCTATCGTAAGATAGCAATTCTCAAGTGGTATGAGTATATGTTTGTCCTTTGATCTGAGATCATCATTTGTCTTGTGTGAGTTCCTATCGTACTTAGATTACTACCTTACCACGGCTCAAAAGAGCCGTGCAAATGTGTTTTAGTTAGGTATAGTGCTGAGCTACATGAAGGCAGTGCGCGATTGTCGGGTATTCGTCGCTCTTGGTATTAGGAGTTGATATCGCGCTGTGTTTGGTTGATCATCACCATAAATCCGTGGCCACGGTGGATGAGATTTATTGATAGGAGTTCAGTAGTTTCTCGGTTGATGAGGAACTTGACTCCGACACGACTTATCGGGTTATTAGAGGCCTGACATTATCCACCCCTTAGATCCGGTATGCGATACTCTTAGACGAAAAGACCGGACTGTACGAAGATTGTCATATTCATGCTCAGTAGGTTACGGACGGACTTGATTGTCGATCTCCCTTTCGGCAGATACCCGGGTAACCGTTACGTACAGTTAGTGCCGCTGACGTCCTTGTGGTTTTGGATTGATTTAGTAAATTACTGCAAGCGTATTGTTAAGTCTTCAGAGTTTCACACATAGGGTTTTTCTGTTCAGGCGATATGATGTAGAAACCGTATATTGATACGTGCATGGGTTCAATTAAATATGTGTACTGGCTATACGAACTTTAGTCGGACGGTTGATAACATTATCCGGCTTAAGATTAAGCCGGATTATTAAATCAAGTATTGATTTAATAATATATATTATATATATTTTAGTATTATATTCACTATTCATTTTTTCTCTCTTGACTATTCGTATTTTTATATGGATACGCGTATATGTAGCGATACGTATACCGGGGATGTATTCCGTATTTATACGGAATACCTTCTAGAAGAAGGACACCTTATTATTGATTTTCTTTTAGAAAATTAATAGGAAATGAGGTAGAGGGTGAGGTGGTTTTGGGTATGGTTGAGGGCATGTTGAGAGGGACGCGCTTCAATTGTTTATTGCTAAAATTGTTGTGACATTTTTTTTGTTATGGTTGAAATATAATTCGAAAGCCATTTCCTCTCTCATGGAATTCACACATACACTCTTTCCTCTCTGCTTCCTCTTGAGTGAGGATGCTCTCTTGAGCAATGTAAAATGAAAGAAAATTATAGTGGAAAAATCTTATATCCCCACACTCCATTTCTAGCAAGTTTGGAACGTCGGTTGTTTCACTAGGTGAAGCTGGAGCTTGGATCGGTTTCTCTTAGGTGGATCATCTTCGGCAAGAGCGGTTGTCTTTCAAGCTTTGTTCCCGACGGCCTATGAGGAGCTCGCAGGGGTTCGATTAAATATGTGTACTGGCTATACGAACTTTAATCGGACGGTTGATAATACCATCCGGCTTAGGATTAAGCCGGATTATTAAATCAAGTATTGATTTAATAATATATATTATATATATTCTAGTATTATGTTCACTATTCATTTTCTCTCTCTTGGCTATTCATGTTTTTATATGGATACGCGTATATGTAGCGATATGTATTCCGGGGATCTATTTCGTATTTATACGGAATACCTTCTAGAAGAAAGACACTTCATTATTTATTTTCTTCTAGAAAATCAATAGGAAATGAGGTGGAGGGTGAGATGACTTTGGGTATGGTTAAGGGCATGTAGAGAGGGATGCGCTTCAATTGTTTATTGCTAAAATTGTTGTGACATATTTTTTTGTTATGGTTGAAATATAATTTGAAAGACATTTCCTCTCTCATGGAATTCACACATGCTCTCTCCTCTCTTCTTCATCTTGAGCGAGAATGCTCTCTTGAGCAATGTAAAATGAGAGAAAATTATAGTGGAAAAATCCTACATCTCCACACTCCATTTCTAGCAAGCTTGGAGCGTCGGTTGCTTCACTAGGGGAAGCTGGAGTTTGGATCGGTTTCTCTGAGGTGGATCATTTTCGGCAAGAGCGGTCGTCTCTCAAGCTTGTTCCCGATGGCCTACGAGGAGCTTGGAGGGTTTTTCCACGATTGGGTGGACACACATCAAAAGTTGTAATCACTAAACCTTGCATGCTTGTGTTTCTAGTTTAGTGTTTGGAACGATCGCTAGGGATTAGTATTTAGTGCTCTCTGTAAAACTTTTTGTTTTTCGATTCTGCATTGGCCGCAGTTGTAGCGGCAAGGACACTAGGAACTTTCAATGGTATTAGAACCACCTAAACACTAGAACTAGTTGTAGACAATGTTATAGTTTCGACGCTGAAAGTTTTGCCGGATCGAGTTTTGAATTTCGAGTTTCTGTCCATTTTTTGAAAGAGCACCTGAAATTTTTTTAGAGTATATCAGTGGACTTGTTTTGAGGTATGAAAACATGGTACAAAACCCGACGACCTAACTCAAAACTTGGGCAGCCGGAATATTCATTTTGGCTGCTATTTACTTCCCTAAATTGTCATTAGGTCCCTGAGGTTTGGTGGTTGCTTGGAATTGATGAAACTTGATTTTTGGTACCATCTGTTTTTGCCCAAATTTTGTTGTGTTTTGTATAGCATCATTTATGATTTGCTTATTTGTATGTGTTGTTAAATGTCATCTAATTGCTATATGTTCGATTAGACGGGATTGCACATATGTTGCTGCTACTTGTGTTCTGTGATATATATATATATATATATATTGTGATGGTTTAGCTGGATTGTCGTGTTGGATAACACTTTGTGCGATATGTTTATACAGTTGTGATTTATTTGTATTCATTTGTTCGCGATGAGCTCCAACTTGTGGCCGTCGTTTCCGTTTTATGTATATTCTTTTATTGGGGCTCTACCAGGAAACGGTCGATGTCACCGTTGTATGGATTTCATTTCTGTTTTAGAATTAACCCAGAAGAAGTGCTCGAATAGCCGGGTTTTAGAGTGCGGTAGGTGGCCGTCTCATGGTGTTTGAGACCGGGCCACTTTCGCACGAGAATTGGCGGATTGCTCGCCGCACTTGTAGGGGTTATATGATCGATCCGCGGAGGAGTGCCCAAGTTGCCGGACTCTAGAAAGCACCGGTTGACCGACTCATAATATTGAGGGCGAGTTACCCAGTTTTTAGAATTTGCAGGCGGCTTGCCGCACCCGTAGGGGTCTAGGATCAATATTGTACGGGCTATCCACACGATCGGGAAATATCGCGTCTCATTTGCGGTTCAAATGAAATACGGGGCTCTTAGTTTATTCGCTATTTCATATTGTTTGCTGCATGCCTGTGGTGTTATTACATGCATGTGATATATATTATATATTAGATGCTTCTATATGTTTTGCATTCGTGCTAGCCCTGTCTCCGTCCTGCCGTAAGTTAAGTAACCTTACTATGAAGACCTGAGGCCTCGTCGCGAATGCAAATGGCATATAAAAGTATGCTATTTTGGTTGTTTCTGTTGTGGCTAGAAACTTAAAATGATGGGACTGCGCTATATGTTTAATGTACTAAATGATATTAGAATCGAATTTAAAATGATAGTCTTATTCTTTTGCTTTGCATAGAGATATTCGGTTAGGAATATTCAGCATCTCATTCGATGAGGAAAGAGCCTTGATCCCTTCACGGGAAGTTTGCTCTTAAGCAAAAGTTTATGCTACTATAAACACTCAGTTTTCTTCAAAACCACTCGTTTTAAAAGCGGAGCCTAAGACACCCTTTTTCAATTTCACTCGAGTTCCTTCAACGATATCAAGTGCATTACGTTATCTTTAACCCTCCGTCACATTAGTATTGCTTAGTATTCGTGCTGCGTTTGTTGACCTTGTCAAGGCGTAGTGTTCGGATAGTGCTTTTCTGTTGCACGGTGATGCGATTAGCTAGGACAGTCGTGCGGCTTTGTTGACCTTGTCAAAGGCTCGTGTTGGTGGCTTTAGATTAATTCAGGATAATGACGGGTTGAACTTAACTAGCGATTTATGATTTGTTGATATTGTCAAGGTCATAAGCCGCTAGGGGTAAAAACCATATCGGGAGTTTCAAATATAAAGGAAACTTACCAAGTTTGCGTATACCTTCTGGAGTGGTAATGTTGGGACCCGGTGCTTGCTCATAGAACAAAGTGCCATACGGAACAAAGTGCCACGCCAAGTATCATGCCAAGGGGACGGGGCCACCTCTTGAATCCGTAGGGACCACCTCTTGAATCCGTAGGACCCACTGTAGAAAAATGTGGAATAATACATTCCGAAAGAGGGCAGATTCAGAACTATAAATGAAATGATACCACTTTTCTATACAGAGACGCCTTTTAAGTGAACTGGCACTACAGGAGCTTGAGAACTCCGTAGTTAAGCGTGCTCGGACCAGGGAAGTCTTTGGATGGGTGACCTCCTGAAGGACAACCCCCAATAAGGACAAAACCGTGCAGTTTAGGCCAGAGCGGACAATACCGTCTGTATTGGGGGTTGTCCTTCGGGGCGAACCGGATCGACCAGGGGCCACTTCCCAGGAGGTCACCCATCCCAAGACTTTCTCTGGCCCGAGCATGCTTAACTACGTAGTTCTCAAGCTCCTGTAGTGTCGGTTCACTTAAAAGGCGTCTCTGTAATTGAGGATGGTATCATTACATTTATAATGCATTTCGGTCCTTTTTCGGAATGTGTTATTTCCTATTGTTCTACAGTGGGTCCCACAGATTCAAGAGGTGGCCCCCACCACCTTGGCATGACACTTTGTTCCGTGAGCAAGAATCGGGTCCCGACATTTTCCCCACCTTTGAATAACGATCCGTCCTCGAACCATAGACCTACTTTTGAGGGACCTGCATGGGCCACCATAAATGTAACCCATTCTGTCACGCCCCACCCTTAATTCAGAGAGTATTGTTCGCTCTGGCCGAAGCCGCACGGTTTTGTCCTCGGGGCAAACCGGACCTGACCAGGGGCCACTTCCCAGGAGGTCACCCATCCCAGAACTTCCCTGGCTCGAGCACGCTTAACTACGGAGTTCTCAATCTCCTGTAGTGCCGGTTCACTTAAGAGGCGCCTTTTAAGCGAACCGGCACTATAGGAGATTGAGAACTCCGTAGTTAAGCGGGCTCGAGCCAGGGAAGTTCTGGGATGGGTGACCTCCTGGGAAGTGGCCCTTGGTCGGGTCCGGTTCGCCTCGAAGGACAAAACCGTGCGGTTTTGGCCAGAGCGGACAATACTCCCTGTATTGGGGGTGGGGTATGACAGGTAATTTTGGTCGGCTTCCGTCAAGGTTATCATACAATGATAATTAGGTCCCGATTTCTACTGATGAGTAGGTATTACTCCTCGGGAGATTTTCACTTCACAATTAGCTAACCTATTAAGTGTTAATAAGATTATAGCTCTGCGGAAACGGAGTTATTAAATTGGGTCCGTGCGAAAGCACGGGGGACCTCACTCGGAGTACCAACACCGACCTGGTTGAACGGTTAGCGAACTTGTAAGGTGTACATGATCCCGGTAGTTCTCCTTTTAGGATTTGAAGGAGAATTCGAGGATACAGTGGAAGCCATCCTGATTAGATAAAGTGATTAACCAATTTAATCTTGATAGAGTGCATGCTGAGTGTTTCTTCTCTCTTTGGTTTGCGACCATGACTTACATTAAACTAAAACTCATAAATCAAGTTAACCGAATTTTCTTACACACTTTCGTTTTGAATTGTCATGATTCATGACAAAATCACACATTTCCCTGCTACTCTTACTTTTCCTTTGCTTTTCTCCAGAACACTCCGTATCACTACGATGATCTATATTGTTTAGAAATGCTATCGTATAGTTACATATAATCTCGAAGAAGTTACTTCAGTCAAGAATGGCCACTGTGTCACGACCCGCAGGGTACGGAACGTGACCGACACTTAAGTTACGAACGTCTTAAGGCGTCCGTAAAATAAGAGCCGAAACCCAGAAAACAAAACCTGATTTAGAAATAGAGTGAAGGAAAACCAATTTGTTTAAACCATTTTATTCCATTAAATCACACCAAGTTTTTTTTTAAACAGCATCTCATTTTTCCCAAAATTCCGGCAGAGTCTCCTTTGTAAAACAAGCCCCCAAACGGGTACAAAACAGGAATATAAATGAATAACATGATAAATGGCATCCCCAAGCGGGAGCTAGCTCTTCGCCTCAAGGTGGTCACAAATCCCACGCAATGTAAAAATAACAATGTGCATAAGCAAGCATGAAAAGCACAAGTAAATAACATGTCGACTCAAGTGAGCTCGACCCCAAATAACATAAAATCCACAAGTCTCACAACCTCGCCTCTAGGTCAATATACAATAATCCAAATAAAACTGGTACAGCTGAAATAGTAGATGGAGTACTCTAGATACAATGGATATATAATGGTGGTACAAAATGATAACACAACCCACCTATGAGCAAAAGCCTCGAGTTCAGGCAAAAAGGGCAAAATGAGCTAATGTGTCCGCCGCTACAGTACTGACGGAGCGGACCTGCAGAAAAGCTGTTGCACAACGGGGGTGAGTTGCCAGCTCGTGAGTAATAAATAACATCTACAAAGGCTATTGCATGTATGCACACAAGTATCCTAGCATCTCTAAAACAGATATATATGGCAGGGTATACTAGCAGGTATGTATGCAGCATGAATATACTAGCATGTATGTATGCAACATAAATCAACTGTGATCTCAATATGTATATATAAGAATCAATCTATCTTTTATTTTTGAAACTCTTTTTAAATATCAGCATAATATCTATAGAATTAACAAAATCCGTGTCCAGCAACGACGCCTCAAAACTGTCTCAAATCTCATATATCCATGTCATAGTATCTCTGGCCTCAGCCGTCCGGCTGACCCATCTCAAATATCAATATCTCATCATTTCGCGGCCACGGTCGGTATCCTCTGGATATCCGCCGTGCCAAATGAAGTCACCGGTAGATAATCCGTCCCCTGCCAGGCTCAACGCCATCTCCTGCGATTTTCTTGCCCTGGGGTATCTCACCGGGCCCACCATGTACCCGAGACGGTTCATCCACCTTGAAACGGGTCTCGAAAACCACAGCAAACTCATGGTGGACGACACTTTACATCACTAGAAAACCGCAACTTTTCATATTTTAAAAGATAATAGGTTTGTAAATCTTGCGCCTTTCCCCCGAAATCCAGAAATATCAAGAAATCTCAAGAAATTATCATAGGTGCATATGTCAATGATAATGAATGCATATGGTATCAATGTTCAAGTTGCAATGCATGATTAATAACTAGGCACGAACAAATGATATAATGACGTATATGCACATGAATAGCAATTCTACAGTTTCATTTTAAAGATTTATTGCAATAGCACAGGTCTGAGCATCAATTATTTACATGTTTCAGATTATAAGTTATCTAGTGTCGTGACATGGTAATTACCAGGGTGTGTGTACACATGAATAGTGCTCGTGCTGCATATGAAAACCCTGGTAATGGTGCATGTGTCTTACAGCATGAGTTTGCATATGTATGACAGTATAGAGCATGGATATAGCAGATAACATACAAGTGTTCTATTTCTAATTACTGACATTGCTAGGTATCTTTTAAGTTACTAAATCTATCGGGCAACTTGCGCCATCCAAGCGATGGTCCCCCGTAGATGTTACATCTATTCATCCGTGATCCCACGCTAGGTGTGTCCGACCACCTGCTTTCCTTTCTCCGCGGCGCTCGAAGTCTCCGCTGGCGAACCTAGAATTTACAAAAGTCACACACATAAGGCAAATCCTGATATATCGATAAAAGGATACGCGTGCGTGAAACCAAACGCGCGTGCACTCGATGCGTCGCGACGCGCGTAACTCATCCGAACCCACTCCGACACGCTGTGTCGCGCAGCGCGCCACAGAACCATGCGGATCACACGCGTGCCGCACAAGTTTAAAAACGTTGATAAATGGTTTAAAGCTCTAGATTTTGCCTCTGGGCCAAACTCAAAAAGTTACAGATACCAACACCCTAATCTACCCAACAGACACCTACAGGCAAAACCCCAGCACCCCAGCCCCTACTCTGGCCGCAATTTGCGGCCAGATGGAATAAATCGGCGGCCAGGGATGGAAGGTGGGTCCCCGTGTTTTGTGTGTGTGTGTCTGACATGGTCACTGTGCTACAGTCTTCACAATTTTTACCTGAGTGGATCGGGTCAAAAGCAGATTCCAGAACGGCTAAAAAGTCGATAAAAACGCTAATTTACGCCAACTCGAACAAATCTGGTAAACTTATGAAATCTGGGACAAACCTATGGTTAACCGGCCTCAACGGCATCTAGTAAGACTATACTAACCATCACAACCATTACTTTGCCAAAACTCACCTAAATTACCCAAAACGAACACTAATCTACATAATAAACACTAAATTAACTAAATAACCATAACTTTAGCAAATATAAGTCGGGTTAAGGGGTTTATACCTCTAGAGATCCTAGATGAAGGAGAAGAGGAGAAGGAGAAGTGTGTAGTGCTGCTGAAGTGCTGCTGCTACAGCTCCAGTGCTTCAATTCTTGCTGCAGTTGCTGATCTGCTTCACTGCTGCTGATGCAGTGCAATGCTGCTGCTGAAGTTGTTATGTTGGTGAAGTGTAGTTGTATATGATGATGGTGTGTGTGTGTGAGTGAGAGGAAAGATGTGAGTGTGAGGGAGTGTGAGGGATACAAGCAAAAGATTTGAAAACCCTAGAGCCACTTCTCTCTCTCTCTCATTAAATGCTTGCATGCTCAAGCCATCATAACATCTCTCTCTCACCACAAGTCAACCCTTCACTCTAAATCAAATTTTAAAACTAAAAATCCTTAATCAACCCAATTAACTTAACCAAGAGATTTAAACCATCAAGGTTGTCTAAATATGGTTAACCCACCATGCTCATCTAACATGGCAACCCTAGACTTAACCCTAGTTAACATGCACAAGTGTGTGTGGTCGAGATAAAATTCTAGTAAAATATCCATAAAACCAGATAAATTATTAGAAACCCATTTTGGTAAACTTTTTACCAAAAACCCCACACTAACACATAATTACCACTAATCACAAACTCAGGTGTTACAGTCTTCCCCCTTAAGAAAATTCGTTCCCGAATTTTAAAATATATAACTACGCATACCTTCAAAAAGATGAGGGAATTTCTTCCGCATCTCTCCCTCGGCCTCCCAAGTGATCTCCTCATTATTCGGGCTGCGCCAAAGAATCTTCACAGACGGCAGGACCTTCGATCGAAGTTTCTTCACCTGCCGATCCAATACCTCTACTGGCTGCACGGTGAACGATAGGTCGGGCTCAAGCTGAACGGTCTGATGCTGAATCGTGTGGGAAGGGTCATGCAGATATCTGCGTAGCATCGACACGTGGACGACGGGGTGAACATCAGAAAAACTGGGTGGAAGAGCCAAACGATAAGCAACGGCGCCGACACGTTCGAGAATCTTGAGGGGACCCCACAAATCTGGGGCTAAGCTTTCCCTTTCGCCCAAATTTCATCACGCTCTTCATCGGAGAGACCCTCAGAAAAACATGATCGCCAACTGCGAACTCTAATCTGCGATGGCGCCTGTCTGCATACGATTTCTGCCTGCTCTGAGCTGCTCTCATCCGATCTCGAATCAACTGTACTTTCTCGGTTGTCTCCTGCACGATTTGCGGCCCCAAAATACTGCTCTCGCTCAGCTCAGTCCAACAGACGGGCGATCTACGTCTCCTCCCATACAAAGCCTCGAAATGTGCCATCTGAATAGTATCCTGGAAGCTGTAGTTGTAAGAGAACTCCACTAAAGGTAAATGACGATCCCAGCTACCACCAAAATCCAAAACGCACGCTCTGAGCATGTCCTCGAGAGTCTGAATAGTCCGCTCTGACTGGCCGTTGGTCTGCGGATGAAATGCTGTGCTGAAACTCAAACGGATGCCCAATGCCTCCTGAAGTCTCTGCCATAGTCGGCTGGTAAACTGGGTGCTTCGATCTGTTACTATACAACTCGGTACGCCATGCAACCACACGATCTCGTCGATGTAAATCTAGGCATACTGAGCAAAACTGAAAGTGGTCTTCACTGGCAGGAAGTGTGCCGCTTTCGTCAATCGATCCACGATCACCCAAATGGAGTCGTACCCTCGACTGGTCCTGGGTAGACCCACTACAAAGTCCATCGAAATCTGCTCCCATTTCCACTCCGGAATGGGTAAAGGCTGCAACTCTCTTGCTTGTCTCTGGTGCTCGGCCTTGACTTGCTGACAAGTCAGGCATCTCGATACGAAGTCGGCGACATCCCTCTTCATCCAGTCCCACCAATAGACATCTCTCAAATCGCGGTATATCTTGGTGGAACCTGGATGAACGCTGTATGTAGACCTATGCGCCTTTTCAAGAATCTCACGCCGCAGTCCCTCAGAATCTGGTACGCACAATCGAGTCCCAAATCGTAGTACTCCCTGATCATTGATCACGAACTCGGAATCTCTGCCCTGCCTAATCTGCTCTATGATCTCTGAAAGACGGTCATCACTGGGCTGTGCCTCTCGAACACGGTCAAGTAACTGCGGACGTGCACGAACATGCGCAAGCTGTCCCCCGATCGGAGTGAACTCGAACTCAACTCGGCTGTCGCATAAAATCTGCCAATCTGCTGACGACTGCCTCTGCACCGCGCACAAACAAGATAGACTACCCTTGGGCCTCCTGGTCAAAGCATCCGCCACTACATTGGCCTTGCCCGGGTGATACAAGATCTCACAGTCATAGTCTTTCACCAGCTCCATCCAACGACGCTGTCTGAGGTTCAGGTCTCGCTGCTGAAATATATACTTTAAGCTCTTGTGATCAGTGAATATCTGGCACGACTCGCCGTATAGGTAATGTCGCCAGATCTTAAGTGCAAAGACCACTGCAGCCATCTCCAAATCATGAGTGGGGTAGTTATGTTCATACTTCTTCAACTGGCGAGAAGCATACGCGATCACCCTGTCATGCTGCATCAATACGCATCCTAGCCCCACTCGTGAAGCGTCACAATAGACCACAAATCCGCCTGATCCTGAAGGCAATGATAATACCGGCGCCGTAGTCAAACAAGTCCGTAGCTGCTGAAAACTGTGCTCGCACTTCTCCGTCCAAACGAAAAGAACTCCCTTCCGGGTCAAACCGGTCAAAGGAGCAGCAATACGGGAGAAATCCTGAACGAATCGCTTGTAGTAGCCAGCCAGGCCAAGAAAACTACGGATCTCCATAACCGATGTCGGTCTGGGCCACTGCTGAACGGCCTCGATCTTCTTCGGGTCCACACATATGCCATCTCTCGTAATAACATGACCCAAGAAACCAACGCTGTCCAACCAGAATGTACACTTGGAAAATTTTGCGAAAAGCTGGTGCTCCCTCAAAGTCTGCAACGTAATCCGCAAGTGCTGCTCATGCTCCTCTCGGCTCCGGGAATAAACCAAAATATCATCAATGAACATTATGATGAACAAGTCGAGATACGGCCTTAATGTACGGTTCATCAAATCCATGAATGCTGCTGGGGCGTTGGTTAGTCCGAACGACATCACCAAAAACTCATAGTGGCCATAGCGCGTACGGAAAGCTGTCTTCGGTATATCCTCCTGTCGAACTCGTAGCTGATGGTATCCTGATCGCAAATTGATCCTCGAAAAATATCCTGCCCCCTAAAACTGGTCGAACAAATCATCAATGCGTGGCAAGGGATATCTGTTCCGCTCGGTCACTTTGTTCAGCTGGCGGTAGTCGATACACAAACGCAAACTGCCGTCCTTCTTCTTGACAAACAGGACCGGAGCACCCCATGGGGAAACACTGGGTTGAATAAGTCCCTTATCTAACAAATCTTGTAGCTGAACCTTCAACTCTCTAAGCTCCGTCGGGGCCATCCGATAGGACGGTATAGAAATAGGCCCCGAGCCGAGAATCAAATCAATACAGAACTCAACCTCGCGCTCAGGCGGTAGCCCAGGCAGCTCATCGGGGAAGATATCGGGGAACTCGCATACAATCGGAACCTGGTCCAATGGAACATCTGTAGCTCTAGTAGCGTAAACATAGGCTAGAAATCCCCGACATCCCTTCCTCAATAGCTGTCCAGCGCGAAGAGAAGAAATCAACATATGAGGGGCGGCACCACGGTCCCCCCGCACAACAAAAGCTGGCTCGTCGGGAAAACAAAATCTAATTGTCTTCTTCCGGCAGTCCACAGACGTATAGCACGTGGCTAACCAATCCATGCCCAAAAGAACGTCGAAGTCCAACATCTCAAGAAGGATCAAGTCGACAGGCAGCTCTCTCTCGCCAATACGGACAATACAGGATCGGAACATGTGCCTAGCAACAAATGACTCTCCCACAGGAGTGGTCACAACAAGCGGCTGATCAAGCAAACCAGACTCTCTACCCAAACTCAGCACGAAGTGTGTGGAAACGTACGAGTGCGTGGATCCGGGATCAAACAACACGTGTGCATCGACAGAATATACAGATAGGGTACCTGTCACAACAGCATTGGATGCCTATGCATCCCGCGTATCAACGCAAACACTCGGGCCTGACCTCCACCAATAGCGGGCTGACCTCGGCCTCGGCCTCTGCCTCTTCGTCCTCTCTGGATAAGTCCGCCGCGTCCACGGTCTCTAGGTGCACCTAACTGGCGTGGAGCATCGCCTGTGGCAGGAAGTAGAGCTCTCTGAGGAGGGGGTGGTGATGGTCGTAGGGTGACATGCGGAACTGTCGCCGCGCCCTGTCGTCTCACTGGACAGTCTCTGACACGATGGTGTAGGCTCCCACAACCGTAACATCCTGGCGACGGCTGCTGTCCCTGTGGATACGAACCATACAGCTGACCTCGTCCAAACCCTCTGCCGGCCCTATCTTTCGGAAAGAACCTGGCATGCTGCCTCTGATCTGGCATACAGGTACGAATCCTCTTCGGCCCGGAAACGGTCGAAGTCGCTGAAATACGTGCCTCCATCAGTAATGCCGTATCCATAGCAGCTGAATAAGTGTCGAAGTGCTGTGCGCCGACGGCAAGAAACAGCTGGGCATCAAGTCCCTGTACGAATCTCTTCACCCTCTTCTCTTCGGTATCCACCAAATACGGAGCATATCTGGATAACTGCGTGAACTGGACGTCATACTCAGACACCGTCATCCCTGGGGTCTTGATCAAGGTCTCAAAACTACGAGCTCTGGCGTCACGAACGCTCTCCGGAAGAAAACGAGTTAAAAATACCGCTGTGAACTCTGTCCAAATCATAGGCGGTAGGCCTGCAGCTCGACCTCTCAAGACTGACTCCCACCATGTCTGCGCGAGGCCCTCTAGGCGGAAACTCACAAGCTCCATCCATCGATCGTCAGAACATCTAAGCGAACGGCAAATCCTGGCTGAACTGTCAAGGAACGTCTGCGGATCCTCTGCTGCATCGGTGCCCGTGAAGACTGGAGGTCTCAGCCTCATGAAATCCTGCAGCGATACTGGGATGGCCACGGTAGTAATGATAGGAGCAGGTATCATGGTCGTCTGTGATGTAGTAGGTACGTCCTCCGGCCTCGGTGCACGACTGGCCGCTACTAAGGATCCCACCATCTGTCGTAGCTCCTGCATGCCTCCCATCATCTGTCGTTGCTCCTCCATACCAGACTCAAGCCTATCCATATGGCCCGGGGAAGGCGGATCAGTCTGTCCCTGAGGCGTAGGCATACCACCCTGCTCGGTCCTCGTCTCGGACGAGCCTGCTCGAATCTCATCTCGGGCGGCAGCCCTCTGCGCTCTCGTAGCCCTCTGCAGCATAGTGACTGGTACAGAAAACAGGACAATAAGAACGGTGCAGTAAAATCATAGGATACACGGAATTGAAGAAGGAATTTCAAGCAAGTATATCCTAAAGTCATCTAGGCGGAGTACCGTATTGCAAGTATGTCGTGGACATACATACGCTACGCTACCCTGCTTAAGTCACTTACTCCATCTACTAAGGGTCATCCTACACTCCGAAAGGTAAAACCTAAAACCTATCGCTCTGATACCAATTTTGTCACGACCCGCAGGTTACGGAACGTGACCGGCACTTAAGTTACGAACGTCTCAAGGCGTCCGTAAAATAAGTGAGCCGAAGCCCAGAAAACAAAACCTGATTTAGAAATAGAGTGAAGGAAAACCAATTTGTTTAAACCACTTTATTCCATTAAATCACACTAAGTCTTTTTTTAAACAGCATCTCATTTTCCCCAAAATTCCGGTAGAGTCTCCTTTGTAAAACAAGCCCCCAAACGGGTACAAAACAGGAATATAAATAAATAACATGATAAATGGCATCCCCAAGCGGGAGCTAGCTCTTCGCCTCAAGGCGGTCACAAATCCCACGCAATGTAAAAATAACAATGTGCATAAGTAAGCATGAAAAGCATAAGTAAATAACATGTCGACTCAAGTGAGCTCGATCCCAAATAACATAAAATCCACAAGTCTCACAACCTCGCCTCTAGGTCAATATACAATAATCCAAATAAAACCGTACAGCTGAAATAGTAGATGGAGTACTCTAGATACAATGGATATATAATGGTGGTACAAAATGATAACACAACCCACCTATGAGCAAAAGCCTCGAGTCCAGGCAAAATGAGCTAATGTGTCCGCCGCTACAGTACTGACGGAGCGGACCTGCAGAAAAGCTGTTGCACAACGGGGGTGAGTTGCCAGCTCGTGAGTAATAAATAATATCTACAAAGGCTATCGCATGTATGCACACAAGTATCCTAGCATCTCTAAAACAGATATATATTGCAGGGTATACTAGCAGGTATGTATGCAGCATGAATATAGTAGCATGTATGTATGCAACATAAATCAACTGTGATCTCAATATGTATATATAAGAGTCAATCTATCTCTTATTTTTGAAACTCTTTTTAAATATCAGCATAATATCCATAGAATCAACAAAATCCGTGTCCAGCAACGACATCTCAAAACTGTCTCAAATCTCATATATCCATGTCATAGTATCTCTGGCCTCAGCCGTCCGGCTGACCCATCTCAAATATCAATATCTCATCATCTCGCGGCCACGGTCGGTATCCTCTGGATATCCGCCGTGCCAAATGAAGTCACCGGTAGATAATCCGTCCCCTGCCAGGCTCAACTCCATCTCTTGCGATCTTCTTGCCCCGGGGTACCTCACCGGGCCCACCATGTACCCGAGACGGTTCATCCACCTTCTCGAAACGGGTCTCGAAAACCACAGCAAACTCATGGTGGACGACACTTTACATCACTAGAAAACCGCAACTTTTCATATTTTAAAAGATAACAGGTTTGTAAATCTTGCGCCTTTCCCCCGAAATCCAAAAATATCAAGAAATCTCAAGAAATTATCATAGGTGCATATGTCAATGATAATGAATGCATATGGTATCAATGTTCAAGTTGCAATGCATGATTAATAACTAGGCACGAACAAATGATATAATGATGTATATGCACATGAATAGCAATTCTACAGTTTCATTTTAAAGATTTATTGCAATAGCACAAGTTTGAGCATCAATTATTTACATGTTTCAGATTATAAGTTATCTAGTATCGTGACATGGCAATTACCAGGGTGTGTGTACACATGAATAGTGCTCGTGCTGCATATGAAAACCCTGGTAATGGTACATGTGTCTTACAGCATGAGTTTGCATATGTATGACAATATAGAGCATGAATATAGCAGATAACATACAAGTGTTCTATTTTTAATTACTGACATTGCTAGGTATCTTTTAAGTTACTAAATCTATCGGCTGATTTGCGCCATCCAAGCGATGGTCTCCCGTAGATGTTACATCTACTCACCCGTGATCCCGCGCTAGGTGTGTCCGACCACCTGCTTTCCTTTCTCCGCGGCGCTCGAAGTCTCCGCCGGCAAACCTAGAATTTACAAAAGTCATACACATAAGGCAAATCCTGATATATCGATAAAAGGATACGCGTGCGTGAAACCAAACGCGCGTGGATTCGATGCGTTGCGACGCGCGTAACTCACCAGAACCCACTCCGACACGCTGTGTCGCGCAGCGCGCCACAGAACCACACGGATCACGCGCGTGTCGCACAAGTTTAAAAACGTCGATAAATGGTTTAAAGCTCCAGATTTTGCCTCTGGGCCAAACTCAAAAAGTTACAGATACCAACACCCTAATCTACCCAACAGACACCTACAGGCAAAACCCCAGCACCCCAGCCCCTACTCTGGCCGCAATTTGCGGCCAGATGGAATAAATCGGCGGCCAGGGATGGAAGGTGGGTCCCCGTGTTTGTGTGTGTGTGTCTGACATGGTCACTGTGCTACAGTCTTCACAATTTTTACCTGAGTGGATCGGGTCAAAATCAGATTCCAGAACGGCTAAAAAGTCGATAAAAACGCTAATTTACGCCAACTCGAACAAATCTGGTAAACTTATGAAATCTGGGACAAACCTACGGTTAACTGGCCTCAACAGCATCTAATAAGGCTATACTAACCATCACAACCATTACTTTGCCAAAACTCACCTAAATTACCCAAAACGAACACTAATCTACATAATAAACACTAAATTAACTAAATAACCATAACTTTAGCAAATATAAGTCGGGTTAAGGGGTTTATACCTCTAGAGATCCTAGATGAAGGAGAAGAGGAGAAGGAGAAGTGTGTAGTGCTGCTGAAGTGATGCTGCTACAGCTCCAGTGCTTCAATTCTTGCTGCAGTTGCTGATCTGCTTCACTGCTGCTGATGCAGTGCAATGCTGCTACTGAAGTTGCTGTGTTGGTGAAGTGTTGTTGTATATGATGATGGTGTGTGTGTGTGAGTGAGAGGAAAGATGTGAGTGTAAGGGAGTGTGAGGGATACAAGCAAAAGATTTGAAAACCCTAGAGCCACTTCTCTCTCTCTCTCAATAAATGCTTGCATGCTCAAGCCATCATAACATCTCTCTCTCACCACAAGTCAACCCTTCACTCTAAATCAAATTTTAAAACTAAAAATCCTTAATCAACCCAATTAACTTAACCAAGAGATTTAAACCATCAAGGTTGTCTAAATATGGTTAACCCACCATGCTCATCTAACATGGCAACCCTAGACTTAACCCTAGTTAACATGCACAAGTGTGTGTGGTCGAGATAAAATTCTAGTAAAATATCCATAAAACCAGATAAATTATTAGAAACCCATTTTGGTAAACTTTTTACCAAAACCCCCACACTAACACACAATTACCACTAATCACAAACTCAGGTGTTACACACTGGTTCTGAAGAAATTGAATAGAATTATTCGGTTGTCTCTTCTCTTTACCTTCTCTTAGGTTATGAGAGCTTCTTGTATTAGGAGAGCACACCAGTTACGTTTGTTGGACAGTCTTCTTCCAAACATTAGGCTGGTGCCTAAAGGTAAGGAAGGAAGGAAACCAATTAAGTTAAGTGTGGTGTACAGAAGATAAGATGTAGAGACATATAAAGGGGTTGAAGTGAGGGCAAAGAAAATTGCGACTACTGTCGTAAATCTGGATAGTGGAAGAGTCATTACTAGGAATATCCGGCTACCCTTAGAAACATTTTCATGTTTCAAAATTTTTGTGTACCTGTAATTGAAAACTGTTTTCCCATTTAATTCTGACTCCAGGGTATGTATATACCACATTAGAGTTTCACATCTGTAGGGCGTTACAGATGCTAAGGAGTAGAATATTGGGAAATGGATGATTTGTTTCTCAATATTGGAATTCGTAGCAATTGGTAATATTGGATTAAATCGCCTGATTTTGCCTAACAGAAAATATTTGGTTTTGAATAACCGTAATGCACGAATTTTTAAAATGATATATCCGTATTTTTATTTTATAAAGTAGGTTATAAATTTTTGAAAATTGTGTTCTAAATATTTACCTTTAGCAGTTGAGGATAAGGTAAGGTGTATTGAATAACAGTGTAAACATTCTCAACCAGAATACAGTCTTCAACTTACAACACACGGAATTTGAGTTAGTATACTCTTGGGACTTATACATGGTAATGTATATTGTCCGGTGTCCTTTAGGACAAGAGGTTGGTAATCTTACTTCATTTATTTTTACCTATGAGTTCTCTGGTTTTAGACAAGCATTCGTTGAAATGCATGGTCTAAATTTTTTGAGAAGTTTATAAGTATAAGAATAAAGTAGAGAACCGTACGTTGGAAGTATCAAGATTCTTCGAAGTGATCGAAAATGTTGTTACTTATGCTAGGTATTCCATCGTAGTAATATTGAGAACTTGATTCTCTCACAGGTTACTCATCCGTGAGTGCACTCTTTGGTGAGTAATGGTGGGTCTTTTTCCATTTGGGATATACACCGGAAACATCTGCATAACATTTGAATCTGATTCCATCTAAATTAGTGTCTTTGATTCTATATGGACATAGAATGACTGCATATCTTGAGGTTGTTAAGATATGGAGTTATCACGTTTCTGTTTAAAGGCAGAATCCAGATAAACTCAAGGCACGCTTCGGTAATGGTAGTTTGCGATTTATCCCAAGCTCTGTGTTGGGATTCCTAAGCACCATGCCTAGGGTTTGCAAGCATCACACAAGCTACAATAAAATTTTTGGGAAGGTGCTAAGCAATCTAACCATGAATCGAACTAGAAAAATTAGGGTAACACATATAGTATCTCATACAACAAGAAAACTATCACTAAGTGAAGAGAATACAACCTTTGTAGACCTCTTCTCTTTCCTCCTTGGATCCTTGAGAGTTTGAACCGGCTCGCTAGAGACCTTCCAAGTCCATGATGATCCACCCGAAGTCCCTTTGCTCAAAACTCCTTTCTTCACTTGATCAAGAATGAAGATGAAGCAAACACTTTACACTAATGGGCTAGAGTAGTGTAGAATGGTGATGTGGTTTGTTTTCTCACTTCAAAACCCTTTCTTTTTAACTCACCCACTCACTAAAAATCTCAAGAGAGCATGAGAGATGAGGAAGAAGAAGATGGCAAGCTTGAGCTCAAAATTGCGATAATGATAAATGAAATGAGAAAAAAGAAAATAAAAATAATTTCACACTCACTTAACCATGGGTTAATAAATATCTAGATATTTATTTTGGAGTTAAAAGACAAATGAAAAATTAATCCATGGTTAATAATTAGGTCAAGTGCGGTCAAGTTTAGAAGAGTGTAGATAAATATCAACCATTTATTAATCCATTTTATTTTCTCAAATAATAAATATACATAGATATTTATTTCCATGTGAGTCTTGCATTACCATCTTATATGTATCAACAACCATGACACCATGTATGTATGTATGTGTGCATTCATATCATCATGTGCATGAACAAAAATCTATGCATACATGCATGCATACATCAAAGTAGAAAAGGGTTTAATAAAAGTGAGCTATAAAGTCAATATTAAATCAACACTTGATTTAACAAACCGGTCATATCACATACGACCAGACCAATAGAAAAACGCCCGATTAATATACGGTATCGTATACACGCATTTAATCGGGTCCCCGCGCATATCTCATATGCATACCACATCGTTTCGCCTAACCTAGAAAACTCCTATGTGGGACTCTAAGACTCGTCAATACGCCGGCAGTAGGTGATGATCACATCAAACACCCACAAGCCGCAAATGGTCAGCTAAACGTAACGGTCATCCGGATATTGAGCGATCAGAAGAAAAACAAGCGAGGCTGTCAAAAACTCCCGTCGAGCCAACTGGCAACACTTACCGTACAGTCCGGTCTCTTCGTCAGATATGCTGCATATTGAGTTTAGGGATGGTATCATCGATCCCAATAATTCAATAAGTCATGTCGGTCTATGGCTTATAACAGATTGAGAAACTACTGATAACACTTATTAGTAAATCTCAGCAGCCCTGGCCAGGGACTTCCTGTTATAGCCAATCGAGTATCGCACAACATCAACCCCCAATACCGGGAGAGACGAAACCCCTTCTATCGCTCATCGCCTCTATGTGCCTCGGGACTGTACTCAAAATCCACCTGTTTGCACGCCTCAGTAGAGCCGTGGTAAGGTGGAGATCAAAGTACAGAGGGAGGACACACAAGTCTCTATGACGATCTCGGGTCTACAGACTAACATGTACCAGTGTCACCTAAAAACTGCTATTTGATGATAGATATAATACCACATAGGAGTTCTCGGCGAGTCCGTTCAGTGTACCCAGTCTCCACTGAGCACCCGCATATAATCTTTGGTGTCATCACACCAGATGGATATGGGATCATCCATCGCCCATCATATGGGACAAGAATGGTATATTCTAGTCTACTCTGGAATATCGATACCCCGTTTCGATACACCCACGAGTAGGAATAGTTCAAGGATATGCTCATAAACTACACGTATCCTACTAGTATGATCCGCATCATAGTCTCAGTAGTCAAGCAAATATCCTAAGGGTTTTATCAACATGTACCAAATGGGTAAGATGCATGATCAAATGAACATGTCAAGATAAAGTAAACCAGATAGCATACTATCATATCGAGCAAGAAAGTCATCTGTGTGTGTGTGTGTGTATATATATATATACATGTTCAAGCATCCACTATACATATAATGGCCTCTAGGGCATACATATATCCAACACTTTGCTAGGTTTTTTTTCTTTTACCATTTTCAAGATCAATAATTGGTTTGTTTTTGACTCACCACTTTTTTATAAAAATGACTTATTTTCAAACGAAACTAGTGGGAGTATGGTAGAACTGGATGTGATTCCAGAACCATAAACGGTTATTGAAAATTTAGTAGAACCTGAGAATTCAATTGGACTTGACAAATCTTAGTCACTTCGTAAATTTTAGTAGGTAATCTCAGTCACCTGAGAGATACTTCGGTTTTCTTGTAGATAGTGACAGAGATGTCAGCATCATGATTATGATGGCTCTATTAGAAATCAGCAGGTCATAGGAAGTGATAACTTTCAAATGACCAAATGCATTATATCCAAGTTGAACTCCACACATTTCAGTAAATTATAAAATTTGCTAGGTGGTCCTGGAGGGGTAAAATCCATTAGGAGCAAGTGGATTTTTCGAGATCAGTGTAGGTGAAAAGGTGGTAACCTAATAAGGCTAGACTTGTAGTAAGAGGTTTTCATCAAATATCCGGTATGAATTATAATGAAACTCTTACTTCAAACTCTATGCTAAATTCCATATGAATATGACTTGCCACTGCTGCTATTCATGACTATGAGATCTGGCAGGTGGATGACTATAACGTCTTTCTAAATGGGAATTTAGAAGTGCACGTAAATATAACTCTGCCAGAGGGTTATCGTAGTCAATGGGAGCAGCGGAAGGTGTACAAATTGCTTATGTCTATTCGTACACTAAAGCATGCATAGCGGAGATAGCTCGTCTGTTTTGATGTGAGAGTCAAGGTAATTGACTTCATCAAAACAAAAGATGAACATAGTAAGAAAGGTGTAGAGAGTACTGTCCTGGGATTTAGATGAGATACTCATGATAGTAAGTGATATTCATATACTACAATCGGTCAAATTTTGGTAGTCACATATGTTTCTCCACAGAGGATCTGGATAATATATCAAGGATTCTGGTGACTAGATCTATGCTGTTAGATCTTGATTTGGAAAGTGTCCCAATCCGGGTACTTAGTTATTGTTCTAAAAATGGTTTAGAATGGACGACTTCTGGTATGATAGTCTACCCGCAGGTAATTGAGTCACCCTCTCTAAAGAGATGTCTTCTAGATTGATGAGGAGAGAGACTTGCATGAATTACATCACTTGCTTAGGCAATTGAGTCAATCATGCGATGTTATGTACCAAACTAGATGTTGCTTTTACACCTGCTATAGTAAGCAGATATTAATCTAACCTTGGAGAAACAAAGGGAAGCAGTTAAGAACATAACAAGATGTTCTTGGTATATGGTAGCGACAGCCTCCTCCAGGAGGCGGTTATCGGTTCATGCTTCCAAGGTGATCTGGATGATAGAGATGTTGTCATAGTTTTGAGTTTACCCTCTTCCGAGAAGAAATATATTAGATAGGGTTTCAATAAGGATACTGAGGTAGGCATGGTGCAGGATGTTAGTTATGACTCAACGGAGGATACAACCCAAAATGTTTGTTGGATAAAATTGTTTATTTATGAACCTGGTCCTATCAAGTATGCAGAAAAATTCTTGAGGTGGGGTATCACTCGGTTCAGAAGATTGTTGATCTCCGCGAAGTTGAGATATATAGAGAGGAAGTTGGAATATTGTAGCGGATCCTTTCACTGGGGCTATTTTCTCGATCATAGATATTTCACAAATATGGTTTGCGGAACTGATTAGTAGAGAAATAGGGTATTCAGTAGCATACGAGCTGTGGGTATGCGATACCGCAATAATTGGCCTTAACTGCAAGTGGAAGATTGTTGGATATAGTGCCCTCAAGGCAATTATTGTAATTGCAGGCAGGCGATTATGATAATTGAAGGACTTGTATAGGTAGAACAGTCTTACTCGAAATGATAGTATGTTATCTGGTTTGTCTTTTATCATTGATGTGTATAAATTTTACTTGTTATTATATGTTGCTAATACATAATAATAAAGCCCGTAGGATTCTTGCTTGACCACCAGCATTATGATGGCGATCAAATACGTGAGAGTTGGGTAGTCTATAAGCACATTCTTAAATGTTCTTAGTCGAGAGAATATCGAGACTGGGCATCGATATTCCGGAGTAGACTAGTGTATACGTTTTTAGACCCTGACGAGGGGCGGTGGCCGGTCTCACAAGCTATTGGTGATTTGTCACCTAAGATGGTATACATATGCTCACTAGAGATGAGTATACTGGACGGACTCGTCGTGAACTTCTAAATGGTATTATACCTATCGTCAGATAGCAGTTCTCTAGCAGTATTAGTATATGTTAGTCTTTTGACCTGAGATTGTCATTTGTCTCGTGTGAGTTCCCACTGTACTTAGATTACTATTTTACCACGGCTCAAAGGAGTCATGGAAACATGTTTTAGTTAAGTATAGTCTCGAGTCGCATGGAGGCAGAGAGCGATTGTCAGGAATTCGTCTCTCCTGGTATTTAGAGTCGATGTCGTGCTATGTTCAGTTGGCCATCACCATATATCCGTGGCCATGGTGAATGAGATTTACTGATAGGAGTTCAGTAGTTTCTCGGTTGGTGATGAACTTAACTCCGGCATAACTTATCGGATTATTAGGGGTCTGACGTTATTCATCCCTTAAACTCGGTATGCGATATTCTTAAGCGAAGAGACCGGACTGTATAGAGATTATCACATTCAGGCTCGGTAGGGTATGGACGGACTTGATTGTCGACCTCCATTTCGCCAGATACCTGGGTAGCTGTCACGTACAGCTAGTGTTGCTGACGTGCTTGTGGTTTTGGATTTATCCAGTAAATCACTGCCATCGTATTGTCGAGTCTTTAGAGTCCGCCATACAGAGAGTTTTCCAGTCAGGCGATATGATGTAGATGCTGTATATTGATACGTGTAGGGGTCCGATTAAATACATGTATTGGCTAGACGGACTTTAATCCGACGGTTGATAATACTAGCCGGCTTATGATTAAGCCGGGTTATTAAATTAAGTATTGATTTAATATATATATATATATATTATTTATATATTCTAGTATTATGTTCACTATTCATTTTCTCTCTCTTGGCTATTTATATTTTTATACGGATACACGTATATATAGCGATACGTATACCGGGGGATATATTCCGTATTTATACGGAATACATTCTAGAAGGACATCTTATTATTGATATTCTTTTTAGAAAATCAATAAGAAATGATGTTGAGGGTGGTGTGGCTTTGGGTATGGTTGAGGGCATGCAGATAGAGATTTGCTTCAATTGTTTATTGCTAAAATTGTTGTGACATTTTTTGTTATGGTTGAAATATAATTTGAAAGCCATTTACTCTCTCATGGAATTCACACGTACACACTCTCTCTTCTCTTCTTCCTCTCGAGTGAGGATGCTCTCTTAAGCATGTAAAATGAGAAAATTATAGTGGAAAAATCCTATATTTCCACACTCCATTTCTAGCAAGCTTGGAGCGTTGGTTGTATCACTAAGTGAAGCTGGAGTTTGGATCGGTTTCTCTCAAGTGGATCATTTTCAGAAAGGACGGTCTCCTTTCAAGCTTGTTCCCGACGGCCTACAGGGAGTTTAGAGGGGTCTTCCACGATTGGGTGGACACACATCAACAGTTGTAATCCACCTTGCATAATTGTGATTCTAGTTTAGTGTTTGGAACGATCGCTAGGGATTAGTTTTTAGTGCTCTCTATAAAAAATTTTGTTTTTCGATTCCGCATAGGCCGCGGTTGTAGCGACAACGGCACTAGGAACTTTCAGTGGCCTTATCAAGGAGTTGAGACCGGGTCGCATCGTTTTAGGATTGGTGAATGGTTCGCCGCGCTTGTAGGTTTTTTTGGTTATGTACGAACTATTCACACGACCGCGGAATGTCGTATTTCGTTTGCGGCTCAATCGAAACGCGAGAATTCTAATATATCCATAACTATACCAATTGATTAACACATGCCTGTGATGACTATATATATATTATAAATGTTTTTATATGTTTTACAATTGCAAAAGTCCTGCGTCCGTCATGCTGTTAGTTAACTAACCTAACA
Source organism: Agapanthus africanus (assembly GCA_030015575.1). NCBI lineage: Eukaryota > Viridiplantae > Streptophyta > Magnoliopsida > Asparagales > Amaryllidaceae > Agapanthus > Agapanthus africanus. Next base: position 884,490,454 of record JASDDO010000024.1, on the reverse strand, counting down.
GTGAAGACCTATTGCTCCGTGACGATTGCAATTGGCATATAAAAACATTCTATCTATTTTGTGTTTGGTGTAATAGGATATTAAACGATGTGACTACATTATTATGATTAATGTAAAGAAAATAAACCTAATATGATATTGTAGGAACCAATTCGTTTTTCAAAACAACTTAGTTTTCAAACCATTGGGTTCCTTCAACGATATCAAGTTCATTACATTAAATGTTTTCTACAAAACCAGCCGTAACTCTCCATCATTTCATATAAGTTGAGTATTTAGTATTCGTACTATGTTTGTTGGCTTTCGTCAAGGCATAGTGTACGGTAACTGAGCGATGCTTATCTCCCTCATACGATGAGATTAGTTTGGACAGTCGCACGACTTTGTTGGCCTTCGTCAAGGGCTAGTACGGATGGGTCTAAATTAATTACGAAATGATGGGTAAGAATTGACTATCGACTTATGATTTGTTGGCCTTAGTCAAGATCTTAAGCCGTTAGGGGTAAAAACCATATCAGGAGTTTCAATTGTTGAAACCTGTAATGTGATTGCATACCTTCTATGGTGTGGTGATTTGTTGACCTTCGTCAAGGTTGCCACACTATGATAGTTGGATCCCGATTCCCACTGTGTATAAAAGTTATTTTCGGGAGGATCTCGTCTTCACAATAAACTGACTCAATAGGTGTCTAGAAAGGCGTTTACGGGGTTACACTTCTAAGGACTGAGGTTATTTAATTAGGTCCGTAAGACAGTACGGGGAGCCTCCCTCTTAGTACTTACACTGGCCTGGCCTATCAGCTAGTGAACTTGTGGGGTAACGATGATTCCGGCTAATTCTTCTTTTAAGCTTTGAAGGAGAATTCGACTATACATTGGGAGCCATTCTGATTATATAAACTAATAAATCATTCTAATCTTACAAGTGCACATGCTGAGTGTTTCTTTTCTCTCTCTTCAGGCAACGACCATGATCGATCTTAAGTTATTACTAGATAAGAACAAACTAACCGGACCGAACTATAAAAACTGGCTGAGAAATGTCAACATTGCCCTTATATATGATAATGTTGCATATGTCCTCATCGCTACCGTTGCCCAAATAGCCGGTCCAGATTTCTCGGCTGCGGATAAAGAGACCCGCAAAACTTGGGATCAAGATTGCGCGACGGCAAAATGCTTCGTACTGACTTCTATGAACAATGAATTGCAGAGGTAGCACGAGAAGATAGATGTTCAATCTATCTTTCTTCACTGCAAGGATTTATATGGAGAGCAATCTCGCATTGCAAGATACGAGACCTCAAAAAAACTGCTTCAATCGAGGATGGCTGCCGGATCATCTGTCGGAGATCACGTCCTGAAGATGATTAGTCTTATAGAAGAGCTCGCAAACCTGGGTTGCACGCTGGACAATGAATTATATATTGATATAATTCTACAGCCCCTTCTCTCCATCTGTGCTCAATTCGTATTGAACTTCAATATGAATAAAGTGGAATGTGGAATTCCAGTGCTCCGCAATATCTTGAGCATAGTAGAGAGCACCTTAAAGAAGGAAAAAGTACCCGCTATGCTTGTTGGGCAATCTTCTTCTCCTACGTCCAAAACTAAAGCCAAGGAAAAGAAGAAGAACCCCACCAAATCTAAAAGTTGTTAATAGGCTTGGGGCTCTCTACTGGAATTTAGTAGCCAATATAATAGGTTTAAAAAATTGTAGAGAGCGAAAACCTACAAACTAAGGATCTAATACTAAAGGTGTAAACTTTACAAGCAAAAAGAGGTTTTTAGCTACTAGGTTTTGAGAATCCTTACATCCTCAAAGCTAACTCCAAGTTGTGATGGTTGGACTCTATGGTAGGCTCCTTGAAGCGCCATGGAATAAGCTTGCTCATCCACCTTCTCCATCAAAGATAATCCATCTTGAGGATTATCTACTTTGGCTCTAAGTCTTCAAGTTAGAAGACTAACTTAGATCCTAAGCTTGCCAGAAATAGGAACTAAGTGGTGTAATATCTATTTCCTTTTATCTCTTGATTTTTCCTTTTCTTTTCTAATTAATTCTCATGAGCAATGAGGAGGAAGAAGAAGGCTAAAGCTCAAAAGAAGAAAGAGAAATGGTAGAGAATTATGAACCGTTTGTGAATGGTTCATATTACTTAAATCCATTCTCTTTAATCCTAGCCCTTGGATCTCCGTCAAGCATCCATGTGCCAACCCTTTTCTCTCCCCTCCACCTGTCACCGTTACAAGAATGGGCAAGCATATGTTATGCCTTAAGCACAAACTAAAAAGAAAAAAGAAAAAAAATCAATTACATTATATATATATATTTATATGTAACATAGAAATATATATAAATGTAATTAATTTCCTATGTATCAAAATACATAAAAGAGATGTAAAGAAAAATAAAAAATACTAGTAAATGCATATATAAATGTATGTAATAATATATTAAATCCAAACTGGGTTTAATATTTATCTTTCCAAAAAGTCCGGTTAGTATTTCCATCCGTTCGATTACTGTCAGTGTAGCTAATACACTAGTTTTAATCGGACCCCTGCTCGTACCCAGTACGGCTGCTACATCGTTCGCCAAAGTCAGAAACCCTCTGTGTGGGACTCTAAAAACTCGACAATACGCTGGCAGTGGTTACCGATGATATCCTAGAACTTACAAGCGCGTCAGTGGCACTAACTATACATAACGGCTATCCAGGTATCTGTCGATAGGAGATTGACAAGCAAACTCGTTCGAAACCCTAACTGAGCCTATCGGTGACATTCACCATACTGTCCGGTCTGTTCGTCTGAGAGTATCACATATTAGGTCTAGAGGGTGGTAAACGTCAGACCCCTGATAACCAGATAAGTCGTGTCGGTATCAAGCCCATCACCAGTCGAGAAACTACCGAACACCATCAGTAAATTTCATCCGTCCGAGCCCAGATCTTACGGTGATGGACAACCGTACATTGTGCAATATCAACTCCCAATATTGGGATAGACGAATCCCCTTTATCGCTCACTGCCTCCAAGTGCTTCGGAACTGCATTCATAAACTACCTGTTTGCACAACTCTTTAAAGTCATGGTAGGATAGTAACCAAAGTACATTGGGAACACACTCGAGACGAAATGACGATTTCGGTTGACAGACTACCCTGTACTCATGTCATATAAGAACTGCTATCTGACAATAGGTATAATACCATTCAGCAGTTCCCGGCGTATCCGTCCAGTGTAACTCATAACCTAATAAGCATCTCTATACAATCTTTGGTGCCGTACACTAATGGCCGCAGGACATACCATTTCCTCTCTCGGGAATAAGAAACGTATACACTAGTCTACTCTAGAATATCGATGTCATGTCTCGATACTCCTACGACTACGGAGATTTAAGGATGTCTTTATAGACTATCCACCCCCCACAAGTATGATCGCCATCATAACACTGGTAGTCAAGAAAAAATCCTAAGGGCTTCATCAACATGTATGATCGATACATACATATTAAGATAAAAACAAACCAGATAGCATACTACCATATCGAGTAAGACCGTCGTAAACAAACAAACAAATATATCCCAAGCATCCAAAATGTAATGTACAATCCTGTAATATACAATAATGGCCTATAGGGCATACATATTTAACAAAATTTGTGTTAAACAGGTGAAGAGAGGGACAAGACTGAGGCTGCAGTAGAGGGAAAGGCGAATGCTATTACTGTCATAAGACGGAGCATTGAAAGAGGAATTTCTTTATCTTGCATCCCTTAAGGATAAGAAGTATGGTAATGTTTCTACTTCAGGTTTGTTTGTAATCGAAAACCGTTTTTCAGTCAACTCTATTTCCTGAGTATTAGATACCGGATCAGGATCTCATATCTGTAAGTGTGTACATGTGCTGAGAAGTAGCAGATTGCTGAAGAAAAGAGAGATAACCTTGAGAGTTGGAAACGGCGCTAATGTTGATGATGTTACTGTTGTGGAATATCAATTGGATTACCGAGCAGCAAAATTTTGATTTTGCAAAACTGTTATTTCGTACCATCTATGCTGTGTAATATTGTATCTATCTTCTTATTAGATAAAGAAAGATACAATTTTATGTTGGATAATAATGTTATGAACATTTTACTTAATCAAGAGTTGATTGGGTCAGGTACACTGAATAACGGTACATACGTTCTTAATCAACATACAGTTTTTAATGTACAAAACACCCATAAGAGGAAAGCTTCAGAAATGAATGAAATCTTTTTATGGTATTGCAGACTTGGTCATATTAATGAGACCATACTAGGCAAGCTACATAAAAATAGATATTTAGATCCATTCTTGTTTGAATATTATGAAACTTGCTAATCTTGTTCAAAAAGAAAATGATCAAAACTCTATTTACAGGACATGGAGAAAGAGTTAATGTATTCTTCGGACTCATACATAGTGATGTATATGGTCCAATGTTTACACATGCAAGAAGTGGGGGCTTCTACTTCATAACTTTTACCGATAATTTCTCAAGGTACAGACACGTGATAAAGCATAAGTCCGAGACTTTTGAGAAATTCATAAAGTATAAGAATGAAGTCGAGAACCAATCATGCAAAAGTATCAACATACTTCGATCTGATCGAGGAGAGGAATACTTAAGCATCGAGTTCCTTGAGTACTTAAAAGAGAATGAGATTATTTCTCAACCTACTTTTCGTATACACCACAACACAACGGTGTATCGAATAGAAGAAATCGCACCCTATTATATATGGTGCTTTTATGATGAGTAGTGCCGAGTTATCTCTTTCATTCTGGAGTTATGTGCTAGAGTCAGCGGCATACGTATTGAATAGGGTTCCGACTAAGTCTGTGCTCACCACTCCATATGAGATATGGAGTGGAAAAGGATCATGTCTTAAGTTTGTTAAGATACGAGGGTTGTCCTGCTTATGTAAAGAAGCAGAATCCGGACAAACTCGAGGCACGGTCAGTTTTGTGCAAATTTGTGAGACATCCCAAGAATTTATGAGGGTATCTTTTCTACCATCTCGAGAAACAAAAAGTATTTGTTTCTCGATATGCCACTTTTTTAGAAAGGAATTTTTTGCAAAAGAAATTAGTGGGAGGACGGTTGAACTGGAAGAAGTTCCAGAATCATAAATTACCACTTTGGTCGAACCTGAGGTTTCGATAGAGCCCGACGAATCTCAATCACTCTGCAGATCTAATAAGCGTACTCACCCACCCGAGAGATATTACGGTTTTCTCGTAGACAGTGACCGAGAGGATTGCATCATAGAAGATGATGAATATATCAATTTCCAGCAGGCCATTACAAGTGGAGACTCTGTGAAATGGCTGGATACTATGCGATCCGAGATAGAATCCATGCACATCAACAAAGTATGGATTTTAGAGATTGTTCCTGAAGGAGTGAAGGGGTAAAACCCATTGGGAGCAAATTGATCTTTTAAAAGAAGATCGGTGTAGACGGAAAGGTTGAGACTTTTAAAGCTAGACTTATAACAAAAGGATTTCGTTAAAGACCAGGTGTGGATTATGGCGAAACCTTTTCTTCAGTGGCTATACTTAAGTCTACCCGCATCCTACTTGCCATTGCTGCCTTCTATGACCATGAAATCTGGCAAATGGATGTCAAAACCGTTTTTTTAAATGGTGATTTAGAAGGGAGCGTGTATATGACTCAGCCAGAGTGCTTCGTAAACAGTGGAAGCGTCAGAATTTATGCAAGCTGTTTAAATCCATTTATATATTAAATCAGGCATTGTGGAGTTGGAACACCTGTTTTGATTTGGCGGTCAAAGAGTTTGATTTTATCAAAAATATAGATGAACCTTACATTTATAAGAAGGTTGTAGAGAGTGCTGTCATATTCCTCTTATTGTATGTGGATGTCATTCTCCAGATAGGAAATGATATTCTTATGCTACAATTGGTCAAACTTTTCTTGGCACAGAAGTTCTCCATGAAAGACCTGGATGATACTTTTTACATTTTGGGGATTAAAATCTATAGAGATAGATCTAAAAGGATGTTGGGATCGTCCCAGTTCAGGTACATTGACACCATACTAAAGAGGCTTAATATAGAAGATTTCAAGCGCGGTAATTTACCCGCTTGTCATGGAAGCACCCTCTCTAAAGAGATATCTCCCAAGACTGATGAGGAGAGAGCTCGCATGAGAGTTATACCCTATATTTCGGTAGTAGGATTTATCATGTATGCGATATTATGTAGTAGACCAGATGTAGCTTACATACTTAGTGTGGTAAGTAAGTATTAATCAATCCCACAGAAGAAATATTGCACAACTGTGAAGAACATTCTTAAGTATTTGAGAAGAACTAAATATATGTTGGTGTATGGTAGTAGCGACTTTCAAATAGAGGGCTTTATCGATTCCAGCTTCCAAAGTGACATCGATGACAACAAGTATGTCTCGGGTTATGCGTTTACCCTCTACAGAGGGACGGTATGCTTCCAACGATAGAGGTTGAGTACATCGCCGCCAATGATGCTGCTAAAGAAGCTGTCTGGATGCGAAAGTTCATTTCATTGCTTGGTGTGCTTCCAACCATTGTCGATTTATATTGTGATAACAATGGGGCTATGACGTAAGCAAAGGAACCCCGGTTCCATTAGCGATCTGGACATATTTTGAAATGGAATCACCTGATCCGGAAGAGTTGATCGCCGCGAGATCGAGATTCGGAGAGTAGATAAAAAAGACAACTCAGCGGATCCATTCATCAAGACCATATATCAGGCGCAGTTTGAGCGACTATTCGAGATATTGGGTATGAGATACTGCAATAATTGGTCTTAGTGCAAGTGAGAGATTGTTAGTTATAGGTGCCCTGAAGCAATTATTGTATTTGTACTTGGACCTATATAAATAGAATGTTCTTGCTCGAGATGATAATATGCTATCTGGTTTGCTTTATTATTAATGTGTATATGTTTTACTTTCCATTACGTATCGCTAATACATGTTGATAAAGCCTTTAAGATTTTTGCTTGACTACTAGGATTATGATGAGATCATACTAGTAAGGCCTGGGTACTCTATAAGCACTCCTTGAATGTTCCTAGTGGTGGGAGTATCGAGACAGGGTATCGATACTTCAGAATAGACTAGTGTATACGTTTCTTAACACCGAGCAGGGGCAATGGTTGGTCTCCATTGGTGTTTGACACCGAAAATTGTATATATGTGCTCATTGGATAAGTACACTGAACGGACTCGCCGAGAACTCTTAAATGGTATTATACCTATTGCAGATAGCAGTTCTAAGATGACAATGGTATATGGTAGTCTTTTAACCTGAGATCGTCATAGTGTCTTATGTATGTTCCTACTATACTTCTACCCAAGCACGACTTTAACGAACCGTGCATACAGATTTTAGTTGAGTATAGTTCTGAAGCACACGGAGGCAGTGAGCGATCAAGAAGGGATTCGTCTCTCCCGGTATAGAGAGTTGATGTCGCGTTGTGCATGATATGATTATAATCTAAAGTCCCCGACCAAGGCGGTTGAGATAAACCGATAAGAGTTATCAGTTGTATCTCGGATGGTTATGAGTTGAATATCGGCATGAATTATTGGGTTATTGGAGGTCTGACAGTTTCTACAACCCAGACCTGATATGTGACACTATGTCGAAGAGACCGGATTGCACGGTAATTGTCACTGATAGGCTTTGTTTGGTTCGGATGAGTTTGTTTGTCGATCTATTTTTTGGCATATACCTGGATAGCCGTTACATGCAGCTAGCGTCACTGACGTGCTTGTGATTTATACCGTATATGATTCTGTTACTCACTGCCAGCGTATTGTTGAGTTTTTAGAGTCCCACACAGAAAGTTCTCGCTCAGGCGAAATGATGTAGATGTATGCATAGTTGATACGTGCGGTAGTTCGATTTAACACGTATATGATACACATATTATTCAGACACCCGACAATACTAACCAGTTTATTTTGAGCCGGATTATTAAGTCAAATGCTGACTTAATAATCATATATCATATGGATACTAGTATTATTCTCTCTCTAGTATTTAGTATATGTATATGATGCATATACTAATCTTTGTCATCTAGTGACAAAGGAGCCATGGGTAAGTGGGGACCACTTGATGAAAATGAAATAGAAAAGAGAAGAAAAGTATAGTGTCATCTCGATTTGTCTCGACTCTCTTTTATATGATAAAAGAGAGGAAAGAAAGAGATATAAATCTTTATCCATCCTCATCTTATTCAAAAGAGAGAGCCTCTTTTACACCTTCCTCTTTCTTTTTAGCAAATCGAGAGATCAACTTACTTCACAAAGAGGTTTTTTGGTGAAATTGAAGCTTGAGTTGGGATGCTTTCGTAGTGGATTATTTTCGGTAAGGCGGTCGTAGATCAAGCTCGATCCCTACACCTTAGAGTTTAGCTTAGGTTTTCCACTTGAGCGTGGACACGCTACAAAGGTTGTAGCTCATAAAAACCCTAGAATAGTTTGTTGTTGCTCTTTTGATCTTTTACCATTGCTAGTTTATGGATGATCTTGGTTTATAGTTTGTGATGTTATGTTTAGAAATTTTTATTCTATGTTTCTGCCGCGGTCCGCAAGTGTTGCGACCTTAGCACTATAAACTAACAAAAATAAATAGAAAATTAGACGTCAAATCTAGACAATACAAATATGTAAATTTATAGTGAAGCTAATATATGCAATATCAAAGCAAAGAATGATATATGTGTGTGTGTGTGTGTGTGTGTGAGATGGGGTTATTAAAGGTATAGATATTATGGTCGCAAAATGGATAGTTGTTAAAGCATCATAAAAGTTGCATACATTGCATACATGTATGTTGATTGACATGTAGAATAAGATATATGGAGCCGATCGTCATTTTGATTGATGGATGATCGTCGGAATTTTCCATCGCACTTTAAGAATCTCATCTCACCATCTCACTGTATCGCTGCTCTCTCTCTCTCTATATAGTTCGACTGGGATTCTATCCTTTCCATTTTTTCACTATTAGATTAATTTTGGGATTTATGTATTTAATTATGATATGTTTGGTAATAAATGAACGCTTTTATTCATAATTGTTAGCATACATCTCAAAATTAATCTAATGATGAAAAGTGGAAAGGATTTATTTCCAAATCCTTCCGATAGGATTCTAGTCGAACTCTTTATATGTATATATGTATATACTATGTAGCATGGGTTCGGATACGGATACAGGGTAATCCACGATACGGATTCGTGGATTCGCAATTTTCCTAAACCTAGAATACATGATACATTTTTATATCGATTTTTAATTAGACAAATATAAATATATATTAAGATATACATATAAGTATATAATAATATAAATAAATTATACCGTTATTTAGATATTCAATACACTTTCAAATTTTCGAGAGACTTAATTTTAGAGAGAAGGAGAAGAGATGTCGATTTAAGAGAGGTTGATGAGACATTTACAAGTCCGAGCGAATCTAAGAGTTTTGGATTCCGATACACGATCAAGAACTATTTGTGAGGCATATACAAGTACCCGTACTTCATAATGTATATATGTATATGTATATATATAGAGAATAATGGAGGAAAGGTGCTGTAGGAGGGAATTTACTCCTATGGTGCTGAAAAAATACACCATCTATGACTTTTTTCGGTGATCGGCGCCCATCACCATCATCTTTATCATCTATGATGTAGATACACCAAATTTCATGTGATTTTATAACATTTTCACCGTTGATTTAGGGGGTGCAAAATGAACGGTTTACAGACAATATATCTTTTTACATTGCTTATTCAATGGTGAAAAGGTGGTAGAATCACATGATATTTGGTATATCCATATCTTAAATGATAAAGATGATGGCGATGGACGCCGATTGTCAAAAAAAATCATAGAGGATGTATTTTTTCAACGCTTTAGAAGGAAATCCCCTCCTATGGCATCTTTTCTACTTTATTCATATATATGTGTGTGTATGTATATACACATACATATATGTAATGTATATACACATATATATTAGATATACATACTGGCGGATTCAGGTGCAAGCTTATGGGGGCACATGCCCCCACTCAGCTTGTGCAAACAAATAATAACATGTTTCCATAACTTTTCTGGTCAACCAAGTTCTATGTATCTTAATTTTCAAAAATAAATTACCCAAGTTCCAATATTTATCTGTCTCTATCTCATCCTTTCTCTCTGTTCGCAAAATTCTCCTGCTAAGGATGACCCGAAACTTAAAGGTTTTACAAAATAAAAATTAAATCCCCAAACCATGAAGGCAAGGCATCGAGGCTTTAACACTTCATCGTCCATTGGCTAATCGCGACCCTGAGTAACCCACTCGATCCCAACTAGTTTTTTTTTCAAAATATGAAAATGAAAAATGTGACTAAAAAATATGATTTTAATTTCGTTGGTTGAATTTGTTTAATTTTATTTCAAATCTGCATGATACTTTATATAAATTATTTTGTTGGCAATTTTTGATGGATCTTGATAGCTATTCAGTGCCCCCGTTGACTACAATTGCTGGGTCCCCCTGGAGATACACACATGTGTGTATCTATATATAGGTATATATACATAGTGAATAATGGAGGAAAGAGGCCTTAGGAGGCATTTTGCGTTACGTGGCGGCAAAAAGTATGCCCTCCACCATTTTATTCGACGATTGACACCTTCCAACTTAATCTCCATCCTCGAATTTGTCAATACACCAAATTTCATATGATTACAACACCATTTCACTGTTGATTTAGCAATGTAAAAAGTTCTATTGTCGGTAAACCGTTAATTTTGTAGCTACTAAATCAATGGTAAAATGGTGTTGGAATCACATGAAATTTGGTGTATCAACATATTAGACGATGAATATCAAGGTGGCCGATACCGATCATTGAATAAAATGGTAGAGGACGTGATTTGTGCCGCCACCTAACGCAAAAAGCCTTTTAGGGTCTTTTTCTTCCATTATTCTCATATACATACATACATATATATATATATATATACACATGTATGTGTATGTAGGTATATATACATGTGTATATATATTTGTGTGTGTATATATGTATGTATACATACATCTATGTGTGTGTAGGAGAGCGCTCTATTGTAAACTGGTCCGCGTTTTTTAAAAATGGGAACTCTCGATCCACAACATATTTGAACAATTCGAACCGTTCAAATTGATTACCCTACCTTCAAGTCTATGTGTATGAAAAATCAAAAGATTTGAAGACTATTAACCAATGTATTAGATGGAGTTTATGTTGATACATTGAAAGGCGTTCATTTTACACTCATTCAACATAAACTCCATCTAATACATTGGTTAATAGCCTTTAAATCCTTTGATTTTTCATACACATACATTTGATGGTATGGTGATCAACTTGAATGGTTCGGATCGTTCAAATATGCCATGGATCGAGAGTTCCTGTTTTTAAAAAAAACGTGGACCGGTTTGCAATAGATCACTCATATATATATATATATATATATATATAGAGAGAGAGAGAGAGAGAGAGAGAGAGAGAGAGAAAGAGAGAGAGGTGCGTCAAAGGAGGGAATTTCCTCTGACAGCGTCAAAAAAATACACCTTCCATGATTTTTTTTGAAGATCGACATTCATCATCTTCATCTTTATCGTATAACATGTGGATACACAATTTTATATGATTCTACCACCTTTTCACCGTTGATTTAGTGGGTACAAAATTAATGGTTGACCGAACAATAGAACGACAATAGAACTTTTTACATTATTTGCTAATTTAACGGTGAAAAAGTGGTAGAATCACATGAAATTTGGCGTACACACATCTTAGATGATAAAGAAGAAGATGATTGGTGTCGATCGTCAGAAAAAATAGTGGAGGGTGTATTTTTTCGACGCCATAGAAGGAAATTCCCTTCTATGGCCTCTTTTCTCCATTATTCTCTCTCTCACACACACACATACACGAGAATAATAGAGAAAAGAGGCTCTAGGAGCCTTTTTTGTTAGGCGGCAACAAATAACTACACCCTCCATTTTATTCGATGATCGGCACCGGCCATCTTGATCTTCATCGTCTAATATATTGATACACCAAATTTCATTTAATTCTAATACCTTTTCACCGTTGATTTAATAATGTTAAAAGTTCTATTATCGGTAAACTGTTAATTTTGCACACACTAAATCAACGGTGAAGAAAATGCTAGAATCATATGAAATTGGTGTATCGACATAATAGATGATGTAGATCAAGATGGCCGGTGTCGATCGTCGAATAACATAGTGAAGGTATAGTTATTCTCCGCCACCTGATGAAAAAACCTCCTATGGCCTCTTTTTTACATTATTCTCTCTCTATACATATGATTCTTTCTCTCTATATATAAGATAATAATGAAGAAAAAAGGCTGTAGGAGGGTTTTTCGTCAGGTGGCATCGAAGAAATACACCTTCCAACATTTTATTCGATGATCAGCACCCATCATCTTTATTATTTAAGATGCAGACATACCAAATTTTATTTGATTCTACCATTTTTTTACCGTTGGATTAGCAATGTAAAAAGTTCTATTGTCAGTAAACCGTTAATTTGCATCCACTAAATCAACAGTGAAAAAAGCCCTTCCTCCTAACCAAAGTGCGAGGTAGGCCGTGTGGTCGACGGGTTGGGAGTACATATTGATGGAAAAAGGGGCTCTAAGAAATATCGAACGAAGACGTGTTGATGTCGTGGTAATACCTAAAGCGAAAAAGTATAGCGTTATCGTCATCAGAATGGGTGTCGCAAAAGCCTTTGGAGCTTTCAAAACAGTTAATAAATCCCGTCGTTAATTTAAGTTCGTTTTCGGGGAAGCAAGGGAAGCAAGGGAAGATGTCCTTACCATCGAGTCTTCAACATCTTTAGCTAGTCAATGATCAGACCAGTAGTTGGTTATTGGGATCTAGGATTCGCTGGGTGCCTGCCCCTCCACAAATGAGAGCCACAAAAGACACTACGAAAGAGCCCAATCCGTGTGATGAAAACATTGTTCTTCCGAGACAGGTGGAAAATGAATCAATGCAATTTCCAAAGTTCTAAATCCCGTGTGTGTGTGTGTGAGAGAGAGAGAGAGAGTAATGAAGAAAAGATGCCCTAGGAGAGTTTTTCGTCATGTGGCGTTGAAAAAATACACCCTCCATAATTTTTTCCGACGATCGGCACCCATTATCTTTATCATGTAAGATGTGGACACACCAAATTTCATTTGATTCTACCACTTTTTTACCGTTGGATCAGTAATGTAAAAAGTTATATTGGCGGTAAACCGTTAATTTTGCATCCACTAAATTAACGGTGAAAAAGTGGTAAAATCATATGAAATTTGATGTGTCCACATCTTACATGATAAAGATGAAGACATGGGCACCGATCATCGGAAAAAATCGTGGAGTGTGTATTTTTTTGACGCCATAGGAGGAAATTCCCTCCTATGGCACCTTTCCTCCATTATCCTCTCTCTCTCTCTCTCTCTCTATATATATATATATATATATATATATATATATATATATATGAGAATAATGGAGGAAAGAGGCCATAGGAGGGAATTTCCTCCTATGGCGTCGAAAAATACGTCCCCATCGTGTTTTCCGACGATCGGAATCCATCATTTTCATCGTTATCATCTAAGATGTAGGTTCGCCAAATTTCATGTGATTCTACAACTTTTTCACCGTTGATTTAGCAATGTAAAAAGTTCTATTGTCGGTAAACCGTTAATTTTGAACCCACTAATTCAACGGTGAAAAAGTTGTAGAATCACATGAAATTTGGTGTACCCACATCTTAGATGATAACGATGAACATGATGGGTTCCGATCGTCGGAAAACACGACGAAGGGCGTATTTTTTCGACGTCATAGGAGGAAATTCCCTCCTATGGCATCTTTTCTCCATTATTCTCTCTCTCTCTCTCTCTCTCTCTCTATATATATATATATATATATATATATATATAGTCCAGTTTTCTTTGGAAAGTTAGAGTTTCTGCAATTTTACTCTAGCAATTTGCATAGAATAGCAAAGTGTTAAGAAAAGCAAGCATTAAAAAGAATAAGATATATATAAGTAAACAAATTTTCATCTAATCTTGCAGTCATTAATCGTAAGAAAGGTTTTAGCCTTAAAAAGAAAGAAACATATGGATTGAGATGAAGAATAACTACATATTTAGATTAAGTGGGAAAAAGTAACTGAAAAGTAGAATCCTAATTATCAGGGATGAAGCCTAAACCTTGGGGATTATTTTGTTAGACTTGAGTTAGTGCAGGATATTTTGGCATTAAATTACAGGGGCAAAAATCATTGGATGACGGCTAATTTTCCAGTCAAACAAGGAGCGGATGTTTCTTTTTTTTTTTGGGGGGGGGGGATGCCCCTGTTTGCCCCCTTAATGATCAATGTGGTTCCGTCCCTGTGTAGAACTATGAAAGTTCCAGCGTATGGTTTTATGTAGAAGCTTCTATATATTGTCATGATTAGAAGCTTTAAAAAGATCTACTTCTAGACAATTCGTATGAGGTCTATAAATAGAGAATGAGAGCTCAAGTTGTAAGCAAGCTAAGAAGGTTCAACAACTACATCGTTGGAGATAAGAAACTCCAACAACCACTCTATGTAAGTTGGAGAGAAATGGTGCTCTAACAATAAGATTATCGATATAGCTGACAATCATTAACAACGACAACAACATTGTACTAAATCCTTTTTAATAAAATTCCAATTTTTCCTTTGTATCTTTCACTCACTTCTATCAACTACCAATCTTTCTATCGATACTCCTCCACTTACTAAACGTATCCTATCATTACAATATTAAGCAAAAAAAAAATATTTTTTTACAAAAGAAAATACAAACTTTATTTTGGATCAACTTAGTACATCAAAGTTTTGTTATTGGAGCACCGTTTCTCTCCAACTTTCATAGAGTGGTTGTTGTTGCTTCTTCCCTCTAACAACTTAGTTGTTGAAGCTTGTTAGCGTGCATACACCTTGAGGTCTCATTATCTATTCATAGACCTCATAAAATTGTCTAGAAGTAGATCTTTTTAGAGCTTCTTCTTCTTCTTTTGGATGCTTTTGAGGGCTTCTTAGCATGAAGCATAAGGTAGAAGCTTCTAGACTTAGTCATGAGTTGAAATCTTCTATTTTATACTTCATGCTAAGAAGCTCTATAAAGATATTCTACACTATTCGTATGAGGTCTATGAATCGAGAATGAGGCCTCAAGTTGCAAGCAAGCTAACAAGCTTCAACAACTAAGTTACTTTTGTTTCACAGTACGAGTCTTCTTCTTTTGCCTCTTGCACACTTATTAGGAACAATTTAGCTTTTCTAAAATCTAAAAAATCATAGATGTCAAATCCCTAATTTAACCCTTCATTAATTCTCTTGAAACTTGAATAAGCATAAAGAAATTTCATAACTTCATTAATTTCTAGGGATAGATTCGGAATTCCATATTTAAAGCACATTGGTTTTGGAGGTATATGGAGTGAACATGTTTCTTGATAATCTAAAGAGATGAGCAATTTAATGGGAAAAACAAGTACAAAATAGACTAGTATTGTGAAACAGAGACAATATCAATTATCCATGTTATTTTTGATGTCATTGGTGCCTGTGATGATTGTATGTTATTTTTGTCAAGTTGATTGAATGATTGTGCCTCGTCTTCGAACTCATCTTAGATGGAGACATTGTCCTTTGTGGAGGGCATTTCTTTCCCAACTCTTACTCTCTGTATAGTTAAATATAGGTAGCAATTTTATCTTAACTATTCTTCTCATCCCTTGCGCTTGACATTTCTTTTCAGGTGTTCCTATGCTTTTCTAATTCTGTTGCCTCCACCCGCTTTATTCTGCAAGATGAGTTCAATATACAGACCACTGAATGTGACAATTGCATCATTGTAAGCTCTTTCTCTCTCTCTGATATAGTTCACTCTGATTTTGAAATAACAGCTCATTTTGTGCATTATTACTTTTAACTACAGGGTTTCATGTTTTGCTTGAATCAACTCGCATGTATATTCTCCATAGTTGCAATGATCGTTGGAAGCGAAGAAATTAATGAAGCTTCTCAGATACTCTCATGTTTCTCTGACCTCGTCTACTGCACGTAAGAGCAATCTTCTGCCAGCCTTTTCTGTTCCTATCCCTTTCTGATAGACCTTACTTAAACTATACTTTCATTACCTTGTAGGGTTTGCGCATGCATGCAGGTAAGTAGCATCAATGCCCATTCAAAGTCTGATTTAATATTCCGTTTCAACTTGATTGCCCTTTTCGTTTCAAATTACTTGTCCCTTTACAATGCCAAGAAAGATGTTTTAGAGTTGAATACCAAATACAACCCTATGATTTTTGAAACCATTTTTTTTACTCATTCTAAATTTTAGTATGAAGGCAATTTAGAATTCTTATATTCCTATCATTGTGAAAGTTGCAATTTTCTTTAATGAGTTTGAAAGAGGTCCGAAAGACAATTAAAATGACAGGGAGGAGTACTATCTGTAGGATCGTCTCTTGTATGACTTAATTGCAGAGATCTCTCACTTTTTACCATGTAGCAGGCTGCCATAAAAATACTATACCTTGTCTCCTATACTATTTAAACAAAAACATTGTTTTTTCCCTGTACATTTTTTTATTCCCGAAACACCTTTAAAGTATTAGTAACACAATATTAGTGATATATATTAGCGACAAGAAGACATAACAACCGCAGACGTCCGAAGAAATCTCGTCTAGACGTCTTGCAACGCAACAGAGCGTAGACAAGTGTCTGCTGAAGAAAGCACAGACGTCTGGCAATCAATCTCCAAAAAAACCAGAGTCTTAGCAGACGTCTGACCAATTGCCCATCAGACGTCTGCCGATGGAAAACGCGGTTGTTGCAGATTTTGGAGATTAGAAAAATCTTTCCATATTGTTTCTGATGTTATTTGTTTAGGAAAGATTTTATTTGTTTTATTTTCTCATTATGTAAAGTGTATATATACACCTTTAATATTCAATACAAATCAACAAAGTTGAAACCCTAAAACTATTTTCTCCTAGAATTTTTATATGGTATCAGAGCCTTATGATTAAAAGCCCAATTTCTGATTCATCGCCCCCTTTCAAAACTCAATACATATTATCATCAAATTTTCTTTCCAACAAAATTTTCCCACACAAATTTCACTGTGGAGATCTCAAATCCAATCGGCTCGAATTGGCCATGAACTTCTTGGTTACATCGACGGATCCAAATCCCCTTCTATAAGGACCATCGCCGACGTCAACGACACCACCAAGCGTGTTGCAAATCTAGACTATCATCAATGATACCGTCAAGATCAACTTATTTTCAATGCTATTCTCGGCTGTTGTGTCGAGACGATCCAGCCCCATATCTCCTCTGTTTTCTCCTCCAAGGAAGCCTGGGATCGCCTTGTTATTCTTCTTGCAAACAAATTTCACTCATGAGTTACGTCGCTCAAGGAACGTCTGGTCAGCAATCAACGCGGTTCTCGACCAATAAGCGAGTACCAACAAGAGACGCGCTCTATCTCCGCTGATCTCGCTCTCGCTGACCACCCTCTTCCCGAAAATGACCTAGTTCTTCATATCCTCGCTAGCCTTGGACTTGAATTCAATGAGGTCGCCGTTGCTATATGAGTTCATGATAGCGCCATCACCTTTGACGAGCTTTATGAAAAACTCATAGACTATGAACGCCGTCTGAAGAAGAAAAACACAGGTGCGTCTCTCTCTAGCAACTGCCAACTATACTAACTCAATTGCTTCTCATATCGCCTTCCGCAACAACGTGGAAGCGTCGCTTACAATCGCAACTTCGCTTGCAACAGCAATAACAATCAGTACTCCTGCGCACGCAACAATAACTCGTCCCGCTCCAACTCCTACTGTAACTTCTGCAAGCGTCCCGGTCATAACACCAAAAGTAGTCGTCAACTCGTTCGCTTCTTTCGTTAGAACGCGGTGCAAACATATTCATCGCAACACCCGGCACAAATGCTCCCTCAATCTGCGGCAAACAACACAAAAATCAACCGTCCCACTTCCTCCTCCCTGAATATTGGAGACTGCTATTTTCTTACCACGTTACGTCCGATATTGGGACTTTTCACAGATACACCGATTACGGTGGTCCCGATGAGATCAATATAGGTGATGGTTCAGATTTGAAGATTTCTCACATTGGTAACAAAACACTCACCCCAAAAACCCTTTCTTTTAGATAATATCTTTTGTGCACCATTTATTACTCAAAACTTAATTTCTGTTGATAAATTTTGCTAATCAAACAAAGTTTCACTTGAGTTTTTTTCCTCTAATTATTTGGTGAAAGATCTTCATATGAGGACGTCTTTTCTTCGCGGGGATAGCCATAATAATGTCTACTGCTTACCACTTTCCATCCAACCTCAAATTCATACTACTTCTAAGTCCGAAATAAGTGAGTAGCACTGTCGTCTTGGTCATCTCTCTGTCCGAATCTTTCAGTCAGTCGTTAGGAGAAATAAGTTATTGTCTAATGTCTCTGTAGTTAATAATTTTCAATATAATTCGTTTGATTGCAGTAAAAGTCTTAAACTTTCTTTTTTTTGAAAATTCCTTTCGTATTTCTAAACCTTTAAAATTAATTTACACCGATATTTGGGGACCCACTGAATTGTCGTATAATAGTTTTCGTTATTACATAATCTTTGTTGATTATTACACAAAATACATCTGGCTGTACTCGATGAGATTAAATCTGATGTTGCCACCATCTTTTCCCAA
Source organism: Agapanthus africanus (assembly GCA_030015575.1). Lineage (NCBI taxonomy): Eukaryota > Viridiplantae > Streptophyta > Magnoliopsida > Asparagales > Amaryllidaceae > Agapanthus > Agapanthus africanus. Next base: position 884,471,547 of record JASDDO010000024.1, on the reverse strand, counting down.
TTCAAAATCTTGTCGAAAAATATTTTCAATTACTAATATCAATATATTATGATAATGGTGGTGAATACACATTTTTTGGTTCCATCCTCACCTCCTATGGTGTCTTTTGTCTCACTATTCCTCCACACATCTCTGAACACCATGGCACATCAGAATATCGCCACCGTTATGTTGTCGAAACCAGTCTCACACTCTTGCATACAGCCTCACTTCTTTCTAAGTATTGGAGTTAAGTTTTTCAAACCGTTGTTTATCTCATAAATCGTTTTCCCGCACCGGTTTTTAACTTCCAATACCTCTACTCCGCCATGACGGGTCCTCTTATGTCGATCCCATGCCGTACCGTCAGCTAGTTAGTGCTCTTCAATACTTCTCACACTTGGCTCGATGTTTCCTTTGCATTTAACCGTCTCTCTCAATTCATGCACTCTCCAACAGAACTTTACTGGACGATACTCAAACGTGTTCTTCATTATCTCAAAGGTATGATAAGTCATGACCTTTATCTCCGCCGACGAGCTCCTCTAACTCTTCAGGTCTTCAGTGACTCTGACTGGTGTGGAAGTCGCGATGACGGTCGTTTCACCAGCCTACATTCTCTATTTAGCCACGAATCCCATATCATGGAAATTGGTCTGACAGAAAACTGTTTCTCGCTCCTCTGAAGCTGAATATAAAACTCTTGCGAATACCACGGCCGAGATAGTTTGGGTGAAAATTTTTCTATATGAACTCAAGGTATTTCTGCGTAAACCGTCCTCTTTATACTGTGATAATACTGGGGCTACCTATCTTAGCGCGAACCCAATTTTCCACTCTCGGATGAACCATATTGCTCTTGATTATCACTTTGTTCAAGAGTGCGTTGAAGATAGAACCATTCGTGTACACCGCATCAGTTTTAATGATCAACTTGCGGATGTCCTCATCAAAGCATTTGGACGCACACAATTTCTCAAATTTCGATCCAAGATTGTAATCTCCAACGGAGCCTCATTCTTGCAGGGGCGTATTAGCGACAAAAAGACATCATAACTGCAAACGTCCGAAGAAAGTCCATACGTCTGCCAACGCAATAGAACGAACACATACTTCTGCTAAAAGAAAGCACAAACGTCTCGCAATCAATATCCAGAAAAACCCGAGTCTAAGCGGACGTCTGACCAATTGCCCATTAGACGTCTGCCGATGGAAAATATGGTTGTTGCAGATTTTGGAGATTAGAAAAATCTTTTCATATTGTTTTTGATGTTATTTGTTTAGGAAAGATATATTTTTAACTTTCTCATCATGTAAAGTGTATATATACATATTTAATATTCAATACAAATCAACAAAGTTGAAACCCTAAAACTATCTTCTCCTAGAATTTTTATAATATAATGACTGAAAAGTAAGCACTGTGGGGTCAATTAACATAAGTAGAAATCCCCATCTATGGTTTTTTAATGGTCGACACAGTTCCTCATGGTCTTTATGTTCTAACACAAAGACATACCAAATATTATGCAAGTCCCCTTTGTTTTCACACCGGATGATTGCAAATTTATCAATTTATCTCTATTAGTACATTTTTAAAATCCCTAAATCAATGGGCAATATATTTTATACCATGAAGATCAAGATGGATAGTGTTTATCATTTAAAAAACCATGGAAAGTTGACACTTTGATCGTCACAAGAGGAAAATTTTCTTCTAGGTTCGCTATAAGAAAATAAAACGAAAATTTTCTTTATATCCGATTTTCTTTAAGAGAAAAAGAAAAAAATACCAGTGGTCTTTTGTGAACAAAATGCATTTTTTTGAAAAAAAAAAGCAGAAGCAAAAAATTAAAAATCATTGTTGCTGCTCATTGGCCTTCTCTAACATTTATTGCATTTCTCCAAGTTTAGACACAACACAAGATCGAAATGGAAAAGAGAGACGGAATGTTCGGGCCACCATCACTGATGGTCATTCCCCAAGTCCAGCAGATGTCTCGTATCGATCAGCCTGTCCCGCCTCAAGTTGGGTATCCACCCCAACCAGCATACGGACAGCCTTATGGGTATCCCCCACTGCCTCTAGGCCATGCACCCGGATATCCTCCACCGCCTCCGGGCGATGCATCGGGATATCCTCCGCCTCCACCGGGCCATGCACTTGGATATCCTCCGTTTTCTCCCAGCCCTACACATGGTTATCCTCCAGCGGCATACCCTCCCCCTGCTTACCCACAGGGTGGCGGGTACGCACCACCGGGATACCCACCTGCTGGTTATTCCAAGTAAATTGCAGCAAGATTTATGAAAAATGTATAGGTTTTTTTTGTTAAATAGTTTTTCTTTGATATACTTACATTAGACTGATATATTTGTGCATGTATTGAATGCTTGAAAGTATTATAAATAAAATACATAACAAAACAGAGCTGAATAAAATTGATGCTGCAAATGATCTTATTCAACTGTCTATATAGTAATTTCTTTCTAATTATTGTCAACACCACCAAATTAACCACTCAAATGATTTGTGAGACTTTCAAATTGATGTTCCAAAAACTACCCGTATTATAGAAAACTTTGTTACATAAATGACAGATTATTGAAATTACAGTCTAATGACATACAGTAGATATACATACAATACTTAATTTGCATAGCCAAGTGACATTTACAACTTTATACCTAGATAAAATAAGCCAAAAAAAGGTTAAAGTCTTCTATTATTGTTGCTCTACTGCCTTGTAGGCAGCTGAGAGTTCTCCTAGATCTGTACTCATGCAAAAGAACCAGGTCTGATCGACCTCAACACAAGCCGAGGATGGATCTATTTTCTGCGCTTCGACTTCAGAGTAGTCGCTGATTGCGAGTTATTGTGCCAGTTGCGTTTTCGCTGGTTGATGAACCAATTGTTGATTTGTTTCAGTTGCAAACCTGTCTCCTCTACCAGTTTTGCTTTATCATCTTCCTGCACACATGATTTGATAGAACAGTTAAATGAACTGATACAACTTGTTTTATTATTAAAGGTTAATTGCACTAAACACCCATGAAGTTTTCCATATGCGGTACTTATATGTCCTCAAGTAATTTATTAGCGCAATGACCCTCTCTCTTAGTTGACAAAAGCCCTTAAAAACACTCAAATTGATGCTCCAAACAACACAAACAAGTTCTATAGTTAAATTATATAATCATTTGAGTTGTTTAGAGTTGAATTTGGCCGTTTGTGCTAATTAATAACCCGAGGGGGTACAAGTGCTATCTTGGGTAAATGTTTTGTGCAATTAAACCTTACAATCACTAAATTGTTGTTCATGAATGAGCAATTGAAGGAAACAGAAACAAATTTATTAGACAACAATCATGCATGTTGGAACTTGCTTACAGTAGGGTATGGCCATTTGGAATGTTGTTGCCACCATTGCTTCAACACGGAAGTGGTGTCTCCGGGCAACTTCCCCGCTCGTCTCTTCCTAAGTATCTCCTCTCTTACATCTTCTATACGCGACCGAAAACCCTAAACCATCATGTCCATGAAAGTTAAACTCGTTAAGCTAATATCCATGTATATCATAAAAAATATACTAATCCGAGGACAATATATATTCGGTTACTGTATTTTCCCTGTGACACAGAGATCACATGTTCAGAACGCACGACGATGTTTCTTTTAAGAAAAGAAGAAAGGTAGTGTTGCACGTCGAACTTGGGATTTTGGCCATTCAACCCTCATCACATCAACAGATGAAACAAATTAACTGAAGTGCATGTTAATGATATATAAATTACTTGTTTTAACTCAATCTTGAGTTCTTGTCGAACTCTCTCCATTAACGACCGCTCGGATTCAGTGGGAAGAAGAGGGCCGAAGCCCATGAGATCATGCCCTCCATCAAATCCCACTTGATGATCCATGATGGGGATTTCTGAATGAAGAAGATGATCATCCTGATCATCATCATCTGACATTGTGCCTCCTGTTCCTTCATCAAGACTCATCCCTGAAAAATAAATACATGATTATCATAATATGGCATTGATATATTCCATCTAATTTTATAGCCTTTGAACACTAGCTAGTTTTTTGATACCTACATTTGGATTTGCATACCAACATAATGCATGCTGGAAGAATATAGGCAATCTTTAAAGTCTTTCATGAAAGTTTTGAGAGTAAAAATCCATGTAACAGGGAGTAGAAACTAATAGTCAAGCGCCGCCTGTTTATTTGTTTTCTTTTTTCTTAAATCCCCCCCACCCCGCACCCCATCCCACATAAAGATATTGTGCTAATATGCGAAGTTTTATTAATGTGGGTAAATCTACAAGTTCAGGCATGGATGATACTTGACAAGCGTAATTAACTGTCTTATTATTCAAACGAACACTTGTAATCTTTGTAGAAACCAAGGCAACAAATTTCTTGACTACCTACGTAAATCGAGTAAGCTATCAAAGACAATTACCAATTTAATAAACACAAGTTCCTAACTTTTTTATCAGGCTATACTATTCATGAATTTTCCGCCTTTTTGTCATACCTACCATAAACTTTTACTAAATAGAGAGAGATATCAGGAACTAATTGCATTGCACATGACGGCCTTAGTAATTGTGTTATAAAATGACTAACTACCCTTATATTGACTGGGAGAAGAACAGATAGGCATAGGAAGGAGCGGACAACATCGGGTAGTAGCTCGAGGATGAGTGGTGGAAGAATATATAAAGGGAGAAAAAAAAAAGATGGATACGAAGTTGGTAGGGATTAATTTAGAAACAAGACTACTACTTAGGTCGAAGCAACCACGGCACTTAAAGGTTATTTCATTTTCGTTTTGTTCTTTTTTTTTTGCAGTGAAGACAACTGCTTAGGGTACGAAGTTGATCTGTGTCTGCTTTTGTATGATGTATAACAGGCTTACATGGCTCATAAGAGAATTGGATTTCTCTGAACTACTGTGTGAGATATTGAGAGTCCGCCATCCTGATATTTATTAGAATTTAATACATGAATCTAAACCTTCCCTCAAGATAGGAAATCATCGGCAATTATAATTAGGAATCGAACCTCTCCGGTAGATAGACTATTGGAAAGAGCCCTCTGACCTCAATATTAAACATCAAAACATCATGAGGGGCTATCTACACATGCAAAATCATACCTATATCAGATTATAATTCTTACTGTTTGGCATGGAAAGGTTCCGACCTTTAATTTAGACAAACATGTCCTCAAGTTTTACACATCCTAATTCTAATATTGCCTTCTTCGAGGCGTATCCTTTAATTTAAGACTCTTCTTACAATACCCTCTTCCAAATGTTTTACTAAAATTACCATTATCAAATTAAACACACACACACAGAGAGAGAATAATGGAGGAAAGAGGCAATAGGAGGGAATTTCCTCCGATGGCGTCGGAAAAACACACCTTCCATCGTGTTTTCCGACGATCGGAATGCATCATCTTCATCGTTATCATCTAAGATGTGGGTACATCAAATTTCATTTGATTCTACAATTTTTTCACTGTTGATTTAGCGATTTAAAAAGTTCTATTGTCGGTAAACCGTTAATTTTGAACGTTCAAAATTAACGGTTTACCGACAATAGAACTTTTTAAATTGCTAAATCAACGGTGAAAAAGTTGTAGAATCAAATAAAATTTGGTGTATCCATATCTTAGATGATAATGATGAAGATGATGCATTCCGATCGTCGGAAAACACGTTGGAGGATGTGTTTTTTCGACGCCATGGGAGAAAATTCCTTCCTATGGCATCTTTCCTCCATTATTCTCATGTGTGTGTGTGACTTCAACTATATAACTTTTATCTTCAACGTAAAAGGTCACTGGTTCGGTTTTCACTGGGAGCTAGGGTAGCATCCTAAGTGAGTTATAGGCTTAGAAGGAAGTTAGGATAAGATTTCCTCTCAAAGGGAAGTTACCCTAAGAAGAGCAACTACCACATTTAGAGTAATATTCCCATAATAGTTGCTAAGAAATGGGATCGAAGCTGACAACATATCTAACTAAACTACCATCTTGATGGGCCCCACATACATCCACCTCCTTCAACCAACATTAACCCTTGTCCAAATGAAAACTATAGGCCAACAATGAATTAAAGCAAACGCCATTGAAGATGACAACACTCTAGCTCCCATATCTTATCATTGATTGATATATGCAATATTAATTTTAGACAAAAAAGTAATAAATATAAATAAATAATTAATATAGAACCAGTGAGTTCTTGCAAAGACCGCTCGATCTCGCGGCAGGCCATCACAGCTTCGACTGCATGAACACTGACATGATCCTTCAACTGTTCGCGGAACGAGCATAGCACCAGCATATATTGCGCCTGTTAGTTTCGGACACTTCGATTAATTTTATATTAACAGAATTAAATATATAAATGCGTTAAGTTATAAAATACCATGAACTAATTCGGTACTGAGTTGAAGGTTAAATTTTGGAAAAATGTTGCACCTACACTGAAAGTACATGAGATGAGTTTTTGTTTTTTTTTGCAATTGAATACATATATCCATGGTATTTATTAACAAATTTGAAGTCTATGATGTTTATTAATTCATGATATTTTATTGGAATTTAGCCTATATTTTATATTCTAATTAATAATATAATCTTCTTAAAAACCTAAAACTTTCTACACTTTAATTATATGTCTCAAATATAGCTCTGATACCATCTCGAGGCCTAAGTCGCTCTGCACCAAAACTCTGATGTTTTTTGTGAAGATCGAGATATGTTAAACAAAGTTTTTAAGAGAAACATTTTCTTACAAGGAAAGGGTCGAGCTGATCTTGCTTGTCTTGAGGGGAGAGAATCGGGCGATGATGCGAAGCGTACGACCGCAACAAATGATGAGAGTTAGCAAGCTGGGAATCGATCAAAGGAAGATGGTCGATAGGCGTCGCGACCCGAAGGCATCCGACGTGGGCTCCCACCAGCTGCTCCCACATCGGGTGCATCACCATCTCTGCCTTGATCATCTGCTGCTGCTGCTGCTCTTCGTCGTCTCCTCCTAACTCCATCCCTAGAGCTTGATCACTATGCATTATATTTCTCCTCTCTCTCTCTTCAAAAGAAGGAGAGAAACATGAAGGTCCACTCTATGCTTTTTTTCTTCATCTTCTTTTTTTTTTCTTTTTCCTTTTTCCTTTGAGAGAGTCTAGGGTTGAGAGCAAGAGAGAAAGAAAAAGAGAGACGGGGAGACAAATAGGATATTGGGGATGATCTTATGTTATAAGGAGAGGAAAAAGAAGTACATGGGAGGAAAATGAAGGTGGGGGGGAGGGATTCTATTTTCATTTATAAAAGGACTACCAAATCCTCATATCACTAGCCATGACCCATTTTAATTAATGGGTTTTCATCTCATATATATTATTTAATTTGTTTAAGGAAGGGTGAAATATCCCTTTCACTCAACAAAGACTCCGAAGCTAGTGACAGGGCATACATCGTATTTTAATTTAAATTAATTTGTATTAAAATGCATACGGTGAGAGGCCTGCTCCGATACCATATGAAATGTTTCTTTCACTGTACCAAAACTCCAAAGTTACGATGAGAGTTTAAAAAACTATTATATATATATATATATATATATATATATATATATGAGAATAATGGAGAAAAGAGGCCATAGGAGGGGATTTCCTCCTATGGCTTGGGAAAAATACAACCTCCGCCATTTTTTCCGACGATCGGCCCCCATCAGCTTCATCGTTATCATCTAAGATGTGGGTAAACCAAATTTCATGTGATTCTACAACTTTTTCACCGTTGATTTAGCAATGTAAAAAGTTCTATTGTCGGTAAACCGTTAATTTTGAATCCACTAAATCAACGGTGAAAAAGTTGTGGAATCACATGAAATTTAGTGTACGCACATCTTAGATGATAACGATGATGATGATGGGTGCCGATCGTCGAAAAAAATGGCGGAGATTGTATTTTTTCCACGCCATAGGAGGAAATCCCCTCCTATGGCCTCTTTCCTCCATTAATCTCTCTCTCTCTCTCTCTATATATATATATATAGAGAGAGAGAGAGAGAGAGTAATGTAGAAAGAGGCCTAACCAGATTTTTTCGTTAGGTTGCATAAAAAAATACACCCTCCACCATTTTATTCGACGATCGGCACTCATCATGATCATCTTTATCATCTAAGATGTGGATACACCAAATTTTATGTGATTCCACCATCTTTTCACCGTTGGTTTAGCAATGTGAAATTAGTTCTATTGTCGGTAAACCGTTAATTTTGCACCCACTAAATCAACGGTGAAAAGTGATGGAATCACATGAAATTTGGTGTATCCACATCCTAGATGATAAAGATGATGATGATGGGTACCGATCGTCGAAAAAATCGCAGAGGGTGTATTTTTCGACGCCATAAGAGGAAATTCCCTTCTATAACATTTTTCTCCATTATATATATATATATATATATATATATATATATATATATATATATATATCCTTTAATAAGCGCTTTATTTTAAACCGGTCCGTGTATTTTAAAAATAGGAAATTTCGATCCACGATATATTTGAACGATCTGAACCGTTCAATTTGATCACCCTATCTTCAAATCTATGTGAAAGAAAAATCAAAGGATTTAAAAATCTCTAACCAATGTATTAGATGATGTAGTTTATGTTGCTATATTAAAAGGCGTTCATTTTGCACTCATTCGATACATGTGTTAGAGATATTTAAATTCTTTAATTTTTCATACACAAACATTTGAGGGTAGGGTGATTAACTTGAACGGTTCAGATAGTTCAAATATGATGTGGATCGAGAGTTCCCGATTTTAAAAACCGCAGACCAGTTTGTAACAAATCACTCTCTATATATAAAGCGGGTGGTGGTGGTGGTGGTGGTGGTGGTGGGGGTTAATAGAGAAAAGATGCTATAGGAGGGAGTTTTCTCTTATTGCGTCGAAAAAATACACTCTTCTTGATTTTTTTCCCGTCGATCAGCACCCATCATCAACATCTTTATCATGTAAGATGTGGATACACCAAATTTCATGTGGTTTCATCACTTTTTCATCATTGATTTAATGGGTGCACAATTAACGGTATACTGACAATAGAACTTTTTACGTGGCTAATTCAACGATGAAAAAGTTATGGAATTACAAGAAATTTTATGCATCCACATATCTTACATGATAAAAATGATGATGATGCGTGCCAATCGTTAAAAAAATAGTGGAGAATATAGATTTTCGACGCCTCACAAAAAAGCATCCTAAGGACTCTTTTCTTTGTGTGTGTTTGTGTAGAGAGAGAGAGTAACGGAGGAAAGATGCTATTGGAGGGAATTTTCTCTTATGGCGTCGACAAAATACACATTTTCTCATTTTTTCCGACGATCGGCACTCGCCATCTTCATCGTTATCATCTAAGATGTGGGTACACCAAATTTCATGTAATTCTACAACCTTTTCACCATTGATTTAGCAATGTAAAAAGTTTTATTGTCGGTAAACCGTCAATTTTGAACCCACCAAATCAACGGTGAAAAAGTTATAGAATCACATGAAATTTGGTGTACTCACATCTTAGATGATAACGATGAAGATGGTCGGCGCCGATCGTCGGAAAAAATAAGGAAGGGTGTATTTTTTCGACACCATAGGAGGAAATATATATATATATATATATATATATATATATATATATATATGAGGTTAATGGAGGAAAGAGGCCAAAAGAGGGAATTTCCTCCTATGGCGTCGAAAAAATACACCCTCCCTTATTTTTTCCGATGATCGGTACCGACTATCTTCATCGTTATCATCTAAGATGTGGGTACACCAAATTTCATGTGATTCTATAATTTTTTCACCGTTGATTTAGTGGGTTTAAAATTGACGGTTTACTGACAATATAACTTTTTATATTGCTAAATCAACGGTGAAAAGGTTGAAGAATCACATTAAAATTGTAGAATCGCATGAAATTTGGTGTATCCACATCTTAGAAGATAACGATGATAGTGGGTGTCGATCGGCGGAAAAAATGAGGGAGGGTGTATTTTTTCGACGCCATAGGAGGAAATTCCCTCCTATGGCATCTTTCCTCCATTATCCTCTCATTATCCTCTCTCTCTCTCTCTCTCTCTATATATATATATATATATATACAGAGAGAGAGAGAGATTCCTCCATTATCCTCTCTCTCTCTCTCTATATATGTATATATATAGAGAGAGAGGCCATAGAAGGGAATTTCCTCCTATGGCGTCGAAAAACTACACCCTCTCTCATTTTTTCCGCCGATCGGCATCCACCATCTTCATCGTTATCTTGTAAGATGTGGGTACACCAAATTTCATATGATTCTACAACATTTTCACCATTGATTTAGCAATCTAAAAAGTTCTATTGTCGGTAAATCGTCAATTTTGAACCCACCAAATCAACGGTGCGGAGCTTGTAGAATCACATGAATGTTGTAGAATCACATGAAATTTGGTATATCCACATTAAGATGATAACGATGAAGACAGTGGGTGCTGATCGTCGGAAAAAATGAGTGATGGTGTATTTTTTCGACGCCATGGGAAGAAATTCCCTCCTATGGCTTCTTTCCTCCATTAATCTTATATATATATATATAACATGGACCACAACCTACAATTGCAGTTCCTTTGTAGATAATTAAATTAATTATTAGTGGGTTTGGTTGATTGTTAGCCACTAACATGGGTTGGTTGTGTCGTTGCTCACAATTTGCCTTTGAGTGTGGTAGCTTCTGTCTTTTTTTGGTCTATTCTTTTCATTTTTTATATATTAGATTAATTGTTATATCAAGCTTTTTCTACCTGCAAATAATTTTTAAAGTTAGATTCGTGTCGACTTGTAATGAGAGGTTAGAATTAGGGTTTTACAATTTCAAAAAAGCGCTCGCTCGCTCTCTCTCTCTCTCCCTCTCCTCCCTCTCCCTCTCCGGAGAAAAGAGGCCCTAGTGGGGTCAAAAATACATACTCTCCGCGATTTTTTTCGACGGTCGACACCCATCATCATCATCATTTTTATCATGTAAGATGTGGATACATAAAATTTCATGTGATTTCACCACTTTTCACTGTTGAAGTAGCAGTGTAAAAAATTCTATTGTCAGTAAACCGTTAATTTTCCACCCACTAAATCAATGGTGAAAAAGTGATGAAATCACATGAAATTTGGTGTATCCACATCTTACATGATAAAAATGATGATAATAGGTGCCAATCGTCGAAAAAAATTGTGTAGGCTATATTTTTTCAACGCCTTAGGAGGAAATTCTTTCCTATGGTACATTTACTCCATTATTCTCATATATAAGGAGGAAATTCTTTCCAGTGGCACATTTACTCCATTATTCTCATATATATATGTGTGTGTGTGTGGGGGGGGGGGTGTGTGTGTGGGAAGAAAAGAATGCCTAGGAGGCTTCTTTGTTAAGTGACGTCAAATATTTATATTTTCTACGATTTTTATTCGACGATTGGTATCCATTATCACCATCTTTATAATGCAAGATGCAGATACGCTAAAATTCATGTGATTCCACCATTTTTACACAATCGAATTAGAAATGTAAAAAGTTCTATTGTCGGTAAACCATTAATTTTGCATCCACTAAATCAAAGGTGAAAAAGTGATAGAATCATATGAAATTTAGTGTATCCATATCTTCCATGATAAAGATGGTGATTGGTGCCCATCGATGAAAAAAAATCATGGAGGATGCATTTTCAACGCCATAGAAGAAAATTCACATTTACGGTACGTTTCCTCCATTATCCTTTATATGAGAATAATGGAGTAAAAAGGCTTTAGGAGGAAGTTTCCTCCTATGGCGGCGAAATAAGTTTACCTCTTATATTTTTTTCACCGATCGGCACATACCAGTCTCATCCTTATCTACTAAGATTTATATATACCAAATTTCATATGAATCCAACATGTTTTCACCGTTGATTTAGTGGGTGCAAAATTAATGGTTTACCAACAATAGAACTTTTTACATTGCTAATTCAACATGAAAAAGTGTAGAATCACATGAAATTTTGTGTATTCACATCTTAGATGATAAAGATGATGATGGGTACCGATCGTCGAATAAAATGGTGGAGTGTATAGTTTTTCGACACCATCTAATGAAATTCCCTTATAGGGACTCTCTTTTACGTTATTCTCATTCTCTCCCGTTCTCTCTCTTTTTATATATATAATAATGAAGAAAAAAGGCTATAAGAAGGAATTTTCTCCTATGGAGTTGAAAATGTTGGTTATAGGTGCCATAAAAGTAATTATTGTAATTATATATGGACCTATATGGATAAAACAGTATTTTCCGAGATAATAGTATATTATCTGGTTTGTATTAATCATTCATGTGTATATATTTTATTTGTTATTACGTATCGCTAATACATGAAGATAAAACCCATATGATCATTGCTAGATTACCAGGATTCTGATGGGGATCATAATAGTGGGGCCTGGATACTCTATAAGCACATCCTTAAATGTTCCTAGTTGTAGGAGTATCGAGACTGGGTATCGGTACTCCAGATTAGACTAGTATATACGTTTTCTGACCCGATTGGAGGGCGAAAGCTGGTCCCACAACTATTGGTGTTTGACACCGATGATTGTATACATGTGCTCATTGAAGAATGAGTTTCACTGAATGGACTCACCGAGAACTCTTATATGGTATTATACATATTGTCAGCTAGCAGTTCTCTGGTGACATGAGTACAGAGTAGTCTTTGAAAGTATGTATTAGCACCTCTACGAGCATTCTATGAGTATCAAGTATGCAATTTTAAAAATCTAGATGACTAAGTATACTAAAGAAGAATCGAACTAGAGAATTAGGGTTTCAAAATTAAGCAAAACAAGTTCTAAATTAAGTGAAGAGAGTTTACAACCTTTGTAATTTATTCCTTCACTTCAAAAGTTCCAAATAGTAGTCCTAGAACACTTCTTTGACTCCATTCGAAGGTTGGAACGAGATTGCTCAAAATCTTCATCGTCGAAGATGATCCACCTTGAGGCAACTCACACTCAAGCTCACACTTCACTAATGAAGATATCAGTGAAGAGAACAACATATACTAATTTGCTAGAGTAGTATAGATTGATGAAGTAGGAATTTTACTCACTAAAAATCTTTCTTTCTTTTTCTTTTTCTCAATCTAGAAAAAACTAGTGAGGAGAGAAAGAAGATGAACTTGGAAATGAGAGTGTGAACCATGAAGTTAAAGACAAGCTAAAGAAAATATGATTAATAATGTATGAATCAAACAAAAGAAAGAAGATGAGTCATGGCTTCTCAAGACTTCTCCAAGCATCCAAAGAATGACTCATTTTTCTTTTCTTTAATATATATATATATCATTATCTTCTCATCTTTCCTCTAATGCGATTCTCTCCTCTAATGTGATTCTCACACATGCATGTTCCATGTATCATCAACCATGATACAAATGAATATATATATATATATATATCGAATTATTAAATCAACAATTGATTCAATAATCCAGTTATATCATATATAACCTGGCTAATATCAAATATATAACGCTAGATTAGAATACGGTATCATATACTCGTATTTAATCAAGCTACCGCACATGTCTCCATACGTGCCCTACTTCGTTTCGCTTGAGCTAGAAAACCTCTACGTGGGACCCTAAAGACTCGTCAATATGCCAGCAGTAGGTAATGATCACATCAGATACCTACAAGCCGTCAGCGGTACTAGCTGGATGTAACGACTACCCAGGTATTGAACGAATAGAAGATCAACAAGTAAACTTGTCCAAACTCCCGTAGAGCTTATAAGCAACATTTACCGTACAGTCTGGTCTCTTCGTCTGATATATTGCATATCGAGTCTGGAAGGTAGAATCGTCAGACCCTAATGACTCGATAAGTCATGCCAATATATGGCCCATAACCTTTCAAGTTTTTTATGATAACACTCATCAGTAAATCGCATCAGCCCTCGCCAGGAACTTGCTGTTATAGCCAATCGAGTATAGCACAACATCAACTCCCAATACTGGGAGAGATGAAACCCCTCCTATCGCTCACCGCCTCCATGTGACTCGGGACTATACTCAAAAACCACCTGTTTGTACGACTCATTTGAGCCGTGGTAGGGAGGAAATCAATGTACAGTGGAAACCACACAAGATACTATGACGATCTCGGGTCTACAGACTAATATGTACAGGTGTCACCAAAGAATTTCTGTCTGACGATAGGTATGGTACTAGCTAGGAGTTCTCGGCGAGTCCTGTTCAGTGTACTCATTCTCCAATGAGCACATGTGTACAATCTTTGATGTCAAACACCAATGGTTATGAGATCAACCATTGCCCCATACAGGGTCAAGAAACGTATGCACCAGTCTACTTTGGAATATCGATGCCTTGTCTCGATACTGACTCGACTAGGAACTGTTAAGGATGTGCTTGTAGACTACACAAGCCCCACTAGTATAATCTTCATCATAGTTCTGATAGTCAAGCTAACATCTTAAGGGCTTTATCAACATGTATTAATGAGATAGTAAACTAAAAAAAGTGTACATGTTAAGATAAAGAGCAACCAGATAGTATACTATCAAGTCGAGCAAGAATGTCCTATATATATATATATGTCCAAGCATCCACTATAACATACAATAATGGCCGCTAGGGCATACATATTCCTAACAATCTCCTACTTGCACTAAGGTCAGTTGTTGTAGTATCGCATACCCAACATCCTAAAAAGTCTCTCGAACTATGTCTGGGAAAGGGCCTTCGTGAGTGGATCCGCCGTGTTGTCCTTCGTGTCTACTCTCCTGACCTCGATTTCGTGGCGATCAACTATCTCCCGGATCAGGTGATACCGCCTCAGAATATGTCTGGATCGCTGATGGGACTGGGGTTCCTTGGCCAAAACCACAACTCCATTATTATCATAACACAAGGGTATTGGATCTTCAATGGATGAAACCACACCAAGTTCAATAATGAACTTCTTTATCCAGACAGCCTCTTTGGCAGTATCGTTAGCAGCGATGTATTCAGCCTCCATCGTCGAGTCTGCAACGGTAACTTGCTTGGAACTCTTCCAACATACCGCCCTTCCGTTGAGGGTGAAGATAAACCCCGAAACAGACTTGTTGTCATCCCTATCACCCTAGAAGCTCGAATCGGTAAAATACTCCACTTGGAGTTCTCCGTTACCATACACCAAGAACATCTTTTTAGCCCTTCTCAAATACTTAAGAATGTTCTTCACACTTTTCCAGTGCTTCTCCCCTAGATCTGATTGATACCTACTTACCACACTGAGTGCGTAAGCTACATCCGGTATGGTGTATAATATCACGTACATGATAGACCTAACTGCATGAGTATAGGGTATCACGTTCATGCGAGCCCTTTCCAAATCAGTCTTCGGAGATATCATTTTGAAGAGAGTGATTCCTGAGCAAGTGGATAAATTATCACGCTTAGAATCTTTCATACTAAACCTCTTTAGTATGGTGTCTATGTACCTGGATTGGGACAATCCCAACATCCTTTTAGATCTATCCCTATAGATCTTTATCCCCAGGATATATGAGGCATCACCCAGATATTTCATGGAGAAATTTTATGATAGGAAGAGTTTGACCGAGTGCAGCATAGGAATATCATTTCCTATCAAGAGTATGTCATCCACGTACAATACGAGGAATACGACCTTACTCTCTACTACCTTTTTATATATACAGGGTTCATCTACATTTTTGATGAAGTCAAACTCTTTGACTGCTACATCAAGACAGATGTTCCAACTCCGCGACGTCTGCTTTAATCCTTAGATTGATTTAAGCAGCTTTCACACCTTTCCGCTGCTCCCACTGTTTACGGAGTCCTCTGGCTGTGTCATATATATGCTCTCTTCTAAATCACCATTTAGAAAAACGGTCTTGATGTCCATCTGCCAGATTTCATAGTCATGGTATGCAGCAATAGCAAGTAGGATCCTGATGGACTTAAGCATAACCACTGGAGAAAAGGTCTCGTCATAGTTGACACATGGTTGTTGACGAAAATCATTTGCTACAAGTCTAAGTTTGAAGGTCTCAACCTTTTCATCTACACCAATCTTCTTGAAGTTCCACTTATTCCCAATGGGTTTTACCCCTTCAGAAGAAACCTCCAAAATCCATACTTTGTTGGTGTACATGGATTCCATCTCAGATCGCATAGCATCCAGCCATTTCACAGAGTCCCCACTTGTGATAGCCTGCTCTAGTTGGGTCAGCATCTTCCATAATACAATTCTCGCTCCCACCGTCTATGAGGAAACCATAGTATCTCTCAGGTGGGTGATAAACCCTACTAGATCTGTGGAGTGGATGAGGTTCATCGAGGACTATTGAATCCTCTGGTTCTACCAAATTACCAGTTATAGTTTGTATATCTTGAACTTCATCCAGTTCTACTTCATCACCACTAATTTCTTTTATAAGAAATTCCTTTCCTAAAAAGATGGCGTGTTGAGCAACAAACGCCTTTTGTTCCTCAATGTGGTAGAACAGATATCCATATGAATTCTATGAATATCCCACAAACTTGCAAAGAACTGATCGTGCTTCGAGTTTGTCCATATTCTGTTTTTTAACATAGGCCGGACAACCCCATATCTTAACTCTGTTCACCGCCGAAAGACGCGACCGGGACGTTGGGACGTCTGGCCTGAATTTTGGGGGTAGATACTATTTGGTTTTATCCGTCCACTCTTCCAAAGATACCAAGTTGATTTATGGCACCGTGTATTGGAGGTTTGGATGGATGCGGTCGTTGTAGCAGACTTCGTCAGATTCCCCCTCGTTTGCGAGGGGTTTTTGATTGTGGAGATGCTCTTCCCTGCAGGCGCAAGCCCCTGCAGTTAATTACGTTACCGCATCGCGGTAACAACTTTCTCCTACTCCAGATGTTCACTTCGTATCGTGTATGTTTATTTTATTTTTGGTTGCCCGTGGATTGTATACGGAGACTAATTTATGTTGTCGCCCGTAAGGCATGGATTAGTCCAAATCTGTATTTTCTTAGATTTGTGTTTGGTTGATTTAAGGCTCGTTAACCTCGTTTGAGATTAAGGTCAACTTAAACGGTTGTTGAGGATACGTTAGTTTAATTTTTAGACTAAGATCTACTTAACGGGGGTTCAGGATCATTTTTGATCCAACGAAAGAGCATTTGGGCTCTATTGTTTTAGTTTAGGGACGTTACGGTTCGTAGTTTAAGGACATCATAGTCCATGGAGTTTAGTTTAGGGACGTTGCGGTCCGTAGCTAGTTTAAGGACATCATAGTCCGTGGAGTTTAGTTTAGGGACGTTGCGGTCCACAGTAGTTTAAGGACGTTACGGTCCGGGAATTTAGTTTAGGGACATTACGGTCCGAAGTTTAAGGACATTATAGATCGTGGAATTTAGTTTTTAGGGACGTGGAATTTAGTTTTTAGGGACGTTGTGGTCTGCAATTTAGTTTTTAGGGACGTTGCGGTCCACAATTTAGTTTTAAGGACGTTGCGGTCCATTGGGTTTAAGGACATCATAGTCCATGGAGTTTAGTTTAGGGACATTGCGGTCCACTGGGTTTAGTTTAAAGATGTTACGGTCATGGAATTTAGTTTAGGGACATCACGGTCCATAGAATTTAGTTTTTAGGGACGTTGCGGTCCGCAATTTAGTTTTTAGGGACGTTGCGGTCCGCAATTTAGTTTTAAGGACATTGCGGTCCGCAATTTAGTTTTAAGGACGTTGCGGTCCGTAGGGTTTATGGTTTGTTGGATTGGGGGATATACCAAGGGTTATTGGTTATTGGGACCCTCTACCTCTCTGAAGGCGTTGAAGAATTACAACGACATGTATCAGAGGTGTGGAGAGATGTACCCTTGAACCAATGGATATTCGTCAAAAGATCGGTGGTCTTGTTTGGGACTAAGACCAGTTTAGAAAAAAAAGATCACGTGGGCTCGGTTGATTAGGAATTTGGCTAACTTGGGCTCAGCCCACTGAGTTTCTGTCATTTCCTATTTCAATAAAGTGTTAGACACTTACTAGGACACAGTCCTTTCTCTGTGCACATAATGCCAAACTTTTATGTGAGTACTGACAGTCACACTTTGCTTTGCTTTTCCCACTTTCTTTTTTTTATGAGTGATGAACACTCTTTATGGCTCTAGGCTTTTCTTGAGGAGTGCAGAGCGCTCTATGTTAAGTAGCGCCCACGTGAGGGGCACGTGGGGCACTTGGCGCTGAGCGCCAGCATTTGAGTGCTAAGCACTTCTTATTTTGAGCAGCGCCCACGTGAGGCGTTTGGCGCTAAGCGCCAACCACTGAGTGCTAAGCGCTCTTTATTAAGCAGTGGCCACGTGAGGGGCACGTGGAGCGCTTGGCGCTGAGCGCCAACATTTGAGTGCTGAGCACTTTTTATTGAATAGCGCTCACGTGAGGCGCTTGGAGCTGAGCGCCAACCATTGAGTGCTAAGCACTCTTTATTTTGCGGCGCTTGGCGCTAGGTTTTTCTTTCTGTGTTATGTTCTGCAAAGTTCAATTCTTTGTTCTTCTTATGAGGGTTAAACCCTTGCAAATGAGATGTTCTGATCTCTATTATGTTTTTGTTTTTCTTCGAAGAGAATTCTTCTTCTTACAACTTGCTCTTCTTTTTTCTTCTGAGAACTTCAAGTTTATGGGGGGGGGGGTTTCTCTGTTTAAGACTTGAAGTCTTGGGCCCTTTATATAGGGATGCTGATTTGTTGATTCAGTTAAGGAAATCTCTTATTGAGAAATTTTTAATTGATTTGGAGAATTTATCCACCGTTGGATTTTTGATCCAAGGACTTCTGTTTTACAGAAGACATTTTTCTTATTTTTTAACAAGATTGGGAAAATACTTTCCCATACAGAGCTTATTCTGTATCTTGGTGATTTTTTAATCATTATTGGATCATTGATCCAACGGTGCTCTGATTTTCAGAGCGCAATCTTTCTTATTTAGAAAGATTTGAGGAGTATTTCCTCAATCAGAATTTAATTCTGTAACTTGGTGATCTTTAATCACCGTTGGATCTTTGATCCAAGTGTGGAGAACTTTTAGTTCTGGCGCTGGCGTTCTTGTGCTTTGCACGTGCGGTGCTGCCTCAGAGTTTTTAACTCTTGGCACTGCCTCAGAGTTTTTAACTCTGAGCACTGGCGCTCTCGTACTTTGCAAGTGAGGCGCTGCTTCAGAATTTTTTAACTCTTGGCGCCGCCTCAGAGTTTTTTAACTCTGAGCGCTGGCGCTCTTGTGCTTTGCACGTGAGGCGCTGCCTCAGTTCAAATTTTGAACAGAGCATTGCTCTCTTATTGGGGGGAAACAAATTCCCCCCCACCGTTGCGCTCACGTGGTTTACATATGAGTGCAGCGGTGGCAGTTTTTTAACCGTTGGATCTTCTTGGAAGTTGGATCGTCTTCCAGCGCCTATAAGTAGGGCCTTTGGCCCTTGAGATAACTACTGTTCGTCTTCTTTCTTTTCTTGTTCCTGAGAATTTAATTCTCCCTTCAGAGCTAAGCTCGCTGCCTTAAGAAACTCTTTTAGAGTCAGAACCTTGTCAAAAATTTTGGTAAAGATCAAATCTTTGAAGGAATCATTTCATGTTCTAGGGTTTTACCCGTTAAAAGAGCCTTGCTCTTCTCAGATCGTAGATCTTAAAATGAATTTTTAGGGTTACTTAACCCATTAATTAGAACATCGTTCATCTTAATGAAGAACTCTTAGAGTTCGTTTTGTAGATCTAAAAGATCTTGGAGTTTTTACTCTGTAAAATCTTTGCTTTTTCAGGATTCTGATAGGTTACCCCATCGTTTTTAAAATGGATATTTAGGGTTACTTAACCCATTAGTTAGAACATTGTTCATCTTTATAAAGAGCTCTTAGAGTTCATTTTGTAAATCTTAAAGATCTTGGAGTTTTTACTCTGTAAAAAGCTTTGCTTTTTCAAGATTCTGATGGGTTAATCCATCGTTTTCACAGAGCATGGCTCTTAGAAATTTTGGGGAATTTTTATTCCCTTCATGATTAAATTTGACAAATGTTATTTCTATTTGCAGAGCGCTGCTCTCGAGGAAGTTTAACTCCTTGGCCCAATGATCCTCTCATTAAATGAGAATTCTCTTAGAATTTCCTCCTTAATGAGTGACTGTCTCATCAATGATGAGCTGTCACTTTGATTTTGTGGGTCCCCTTTGGTCACTTTCCACTGCATTGCAGTATGGTACAAATTTAAAGTACCAAGTGTCAGATTTTGGACCGTAGCATTGACAACTAACCTTCACTCCTTTTCGCATAGGTACTATGTCTTTCGACACTTCTTTCCCATTTGCTCACCCCGAGAGTGCATATGCCGATGCGCCCGTGGATCGGGAAGTTTTTGCACTTATTAAAGATCACGACCCGGAGCAGAAGTCTATTCATTTATGAGGGTTATGGTACAACCAAATTATCCAGGGTCGACGCAGCTTCTCTTGTGCGACGCCTTCAGAGCCGATTTCAGCCATTCACTATGCCGACTCACTCCAAGTGAATTACGCCGTGGAGGAGGTTAACTAGATTACGGATGGAAGCCTCTAGCCCTCTATGGGCTCAATACCCGTGCAGCCGCTGATGGCTTTAGATATTCTGGGGCGGCGCATATGTCAAGACGAGTCACGCCCTTGGGGACAGGCATACATGATAGGCTTGACTTCTCGCCATTCAGCCGGATACCTGTAGTGGGCTTGATACATCTTGTCAGCCAAGAAGTCATTGTTGCTGAAGCTTAGGTTATACCCTGTAATTTATGCGTCTCTTTTCCAGTATCTCGCGCCTCATGTATAGTGGGTAAAAGCTTTCCTGGAGCAATGGAACATCCCAACACACACTTTTCTCCTATCGGACCGGGAATTTTCGATTTCTCTGGAGGAATTCGCAGAAATTTCGGGCTTACCCGTCAGAGGGGAACATTACGAGGAAATACTTCCCCCTGACGATTACATCTTCACCACCAAATTTGTGGTGATGGGTCTTACTCCGGAGAATGCTATTCAAAATCGATTCCTGAGTCTAATTAAGGTGTTGAATATTTATGAGAGTCTATTTCTCGAGTCCGGAGGGAACGGGGTCAGCTCCGCGGATTTCATCGCCCGTTTTCTTTGCCCGAAAGTCTTGTCAAAACAAGCTGCCAAGTTCACCAAGCTTGACGATCCTTTTGGTTTTGGCTTAGATAGCCAGCTGACAGCTGAAGCAGATCAAAGGAATTTCTTCCTCCCAGATACCCCAGTCACCCCCTTTGTAGAGCTCGCAGCTTCAGACATTGACGAAGATGCGTTCTTTTTAGGGTTTCTCGGCCTATAGTTAAGCTGGTTTGTGCTCCCAATGCACCCTCGCTATATGAGGCCATCCGTCTTCTATCCGGCTCACAGAATGGTTGTCGGGACACGAGTGGCCGTCGGGATCGCTGGGCTGGCTCACCTGTATCATGGCCTCAGCTTAGCGGCAGACACCACTCAGCCGGGGGTACAACCCGTAAATCTCCCGCTGCACTATTTTACGTCGTGGATCGAGCTGCATGTGCTTGGCGCTTTTGGAGTCCACAAACGACCCCGTTTCTACGACAGTTATAATTTCCCTTGGGTTATACTCCTAGTTGACGCTTCTGCTTTGGATCCGTCACAGCGAGAGGCTCGGGGTCTAGTCCTTCGCCTGCGTATGGTCGAGGATAGCATGACCTTCGTCGATAAGGTCTTAACAATCGGCAAGAAATCCACTAAAATGGTGCAGCCGCTGCACGATACCTTCAAAGACGGGGCTTCTACGTTGAAGGCTCGGGAGATTCTGCATTTGTATTCAATCAGGTCGGGCTTTTTAGTGTTCAGGAAGAACGACTCGGCGCTGTTCCTGAGGTACAACCCGCACCGTTTCGCTCAACAGTCGAGTTACGACCAGGGTGTCCCGCTTGAGGCCTTTTTAGCTGAGCTGGTTGCTACGGAAGAGGGTATCCACAGCGCGCTGCACCATTTCATGCAGCTAAACACCGGGTCCAACTTTTTTATCAGTGAGCCGAGCTGTGTTCCGAAAATCTCGAACGCATATGTGGTGTGGTACCAGCATTCAATGGGTGCTGTTATTAGGGAAGAAAGGCAGTTTCTGCCCGATCGTAAGGGTGCGGTCCCTGCTAGTAATCTAGCTGTTTCTTTAAAGCGACGGACCACTGTTGGTCCTTCCTTAAGAGAAGCTGTTGCGGTTGCGGACCCGCGCTCTTTTCCTGAGAAGCCCGTACCCCGTGTTCCTGTAAAAACGGTAGCTGCAGCGTCCCCGGAGTCTGGCGTGGGTACGGAGATCGGGACTCGTCGCCTAAAATTGCCTGCCAAGCGCAAGCTCCTATCATCGGCTGCTGGCGCTCACTCACAGAAAAAGAAGAAGTCGCTCTTTTCTGTTGATGTTGTATTCGGCCAGGAGCCCCATACTCTCTACAGCGAAGGCTTGTATGACTACGGCACTAACGATGGCTTATTCGACACGCCTGTGACCAACACCAATCTACAGGCTGCCCTTCTGGCCTCCGAGAGACTGGCTTGCGAAGAAGCGGCGCTAATCACCATCGTGAAGTCAGGTATGCTTCAGTTGTATTTTTTTTCGTGTTCATTCCTTCCTTATTATTATGGTTTTACTAATGCCCTATTCTTCAACAGGTATTTCTGCCAAAGAGGCTCTCGTCGCTTCCATCAGGACGTTTGAGGAGGAAGAGAGGCTCCACGCTTCTTTGGGTCTTGGTATAATCCAGCTCCTTGTGTCTTGATTCCCCTTTTTTATTCGTGCTCTGACCCTTTCCTTTACTTTATTGCAGGGACTACCTCGACTCAGGTTATCCCGAGTGCGGTGCCGATCCCGAGTGGTGATGCGGCGACGCTTCCAGAGTCGGCTATTGTGGCCCCAGCTCTCTCAAAATTACCGTAGGAGGCTTCGCTCAAGCAGCCGATGACAAACGCCATAACGGCTCTGGAGGCGGAACTCGGGTCGGACGACGATGACGGCGTCTCCTTGTCAGAAATCTTGACGAGGTCAGCTCTCACGGCAAATTGAAAGGAAATGCAGGAAGCGTGCAGTGAAGGAACGTGATGCCGCCTTGGCTGTAGGTGCAGGCTCAAACACTACTCCATCTGTCGCTATTCTGTTAGAGGGTGCTCCGGTTGCCCTGTCTACCGCCTACAGACAGGTTGCGCGCACGGCTCGGGAGGCAACCGGGAATCTTTCGCAAGGTAACGTAATGCCCGTTTTTTTATTAGAACTCGATCTGCAAATTCTTATATACCATATCCTGCAGGGCCAAGTCCTTGCGATGAGATGGCAGGCGAGATGATGGCGACCGCAGAGCCCGAAGTGGCTACTCTCTCTCGGGAGTCTGGGACTGCCCAAACCGCCGCTCTTTCCCCTTGTAGCTCCCTGGTATCGGCGAGCATCGTTAGCGTCATGATGGCCCTTGTTGAATCGGGGGATGAAGCTGTGGGCACAGAAACTATCCTGCTGAAGGAGAGCGAAGAAGCCGCTATGCCTGGTGATGCTTCCGTTGCAGTTTTAGTTGATGACCCATCAGGTAAGTCTTGAGTCACTGTTTTCTTTTTATTTCACAATCCCGTTCAGCTTCTTCTGACGATGTTTTGTTTGTAGGTGCAGCGAATGCTGAGATTGTGCCATCTGAAGCACCTCCGGTCGCCGCCATGACGGTTGTTGTTCCCTCGCCTTCTCCTATGTCCTCCGAGATGCTGGAAGGTATAGGTTTGCGATTTATTTAGTTTAAATATGGATACCATCTTCCTTGTATTGACAGTATATTGTCGTAACTCTGCAGGAGTCCTTTTTGGTCATTTATACCAGGTGATGAACCCGCATTTCTCCTTCCAGTCAGAAATCGTCCTACCTGCTGGTGTCGGTGAGTATAGTTTTTAACCGACATCCTTTTCCTTCTTTGATGGGTAGCCATGTCGTCGCTAATTCTTCTTCATATTGAATATAGAGTCACGGGTCGAAGGAGGAGGCGAAGGAATAGCCGTGGCTCCGAGACTCCCCCTCCTGCCGCCTGTCACAGCTGGTATAATAAACTTTATCGACCATGTGATTTCTTTATTTTGTGAGTCAGCATTTAACCATAATGCATTTTGCAGCAATCGCACCGGCTCCAGCTCCCTTCGAGTCTCGCATCCCAATGCCAGAAGGGCCCTTTGCTTAACGCTCATCATCCAGGGGTGCTGTGACTAGCCTGCGAATGTTGAGCGAATTCGTCGAGGATCTAGACGCCGAGGTCCTCGCATTCGCTGCAGATTTTGCTGCTAAGGTTAATCCTATGTTGGCGACGCTCGTGAACTTCCATAACGAAGGTGTCGTCGAGTCTTAGGTTAATTATTGTAGAAAAGATCGAAGCCTGCCTGCATGAGATTGAGCTCAAGCGTTCCGCTCCTGATGTATCAGCTTTAAACTCCCAGCGGGCTACGTGGGTTGAGCAGGGTGTTCCTTTCATCCGCCATTTTGAATAAGAGATGACCTTGAGGTGAAAAGAACATGAAGTAGCTTCAAGCGAATCGGCCCGGTTGCGCGTCCAGGTTGTAACAACCGAGTCCATTTATACCAATTCCAGTTTCCGTATTTATTTATTCGCGGCATTTTATTGATCTTTCGTATTGTGGGTGCGAATGGTATTTTACACTTTACATTGCATTCGACCCGACCCGCTTGCTTGAACCTGTTCGATTCTTATTTATAGATTACCTTGACTTGTTGCATGGACTCGTGCATCTCATGATTAGTTCATACAGGCATTTTACCTGGTATTGCACCTTTTATCATTTAACATTTTAGGCCACAGAAAAATAAATTAAAATTGCATTTCATAGCCTGCATGATACCCCTGACCCCGTGGTATCATCCGCGCATCTCATTCTCGTCCCGTTCAGTGAAACGGACGTGTTTGGATGGCTACGCGCATATACGTGCATCCATTCTTGGGGGTATGCTTTTTCGTTACATAATCCTTCATTTTAAATTTTGGAACTTGCATAAAATTCTCGTATTTCAAATCTAAAATTTTAGACCCGACCCAGGCACGTTTTGGACTAAATCTGTATTTACCGGGGAAATCTAAATTTTTTGTTTAATATGATATAATAGTAAATTTTTTATAAACAGCTTAAATTTTTATAAGCCAGCAAATCTTTTAAATTATAAAATCTTTCCTTAACAAACTCTCTTTCTCTCTTCCCTTCCGTTTCCACCAATCATTTCTTCTCTTTCGCTTTGGTGGCCCCCACGAGCTCCCTCTCTCTCTGCTTCTCTCTCCTTCTCTTTCTCTTCCTCTCTCTCTCTCCACAGCTCTCTCTCTCTCAAGCCTTTCTCTCTCCTCTCGCTTTCCCCTCTCTTTCCTCTCGTGGTAAACATAGGTCCCAACACCGCCTCCCTCCTTATCGTCACCGCCTATTCTTTTCTTCTCCTTCTTCTATATTTTCCCCCAGCGCCACGAAACCCATATGAAACAAACCCTAACCCTCAAAGTTCTGCCGCCTCCTCCCTTTTCTTCGATCCCATCACCTCGTCGGCCATTCCCGCACCCTCGTCACCTCCATCTTCTCTTCTTACTCCTCCTTCTTCTCTCCCGAGCGCTTAAGAAACACTGCACACCCGACCTCGCCACCACCTCATCCCGTCGCCGACCACCTCTCGCCGTTGCCTCCTCATTCATCTCCTTTTTTCTCTCCCTTCTCTCCTCATCTCCCTTATTCTCCAAGAACAAACCCGCACACACCCTGCACAACACCCAACCAACATCAGCCGACCCAAACCATAACAACCAACCCTCTTCGCCGGAGCTCCGTTCACTGCTGTCGACACCATCGCCCCCTCTCTGCAAACACAGAGCACAAACACAGTAAGCCTTCCTTCTTCTTCTTTCTTCTTATTCTTCTTCTTCCCCTTTCTTTATTTCTTCTCTTTCTTCATTTCTTGAATGCTTCGTTTTCTGTAGTTCGCCGGAGTCGTGCTTGACATCGACAGTCTCGACGACCCAGTGAGTGTACCTGACCGTGTGATCACTTTGTGCGTTGTTTGGACTCATTCCGTGTACCGTGCGCGCGTCACGACTTTTCCCGCCGACGCGTAACGTTCCGTATACCGCTTCGCGATCCGTCGAGGCAAGTAAAAACTTGCTACATGCTATTGTATTATTATATACTTATTCAACTGCATATTGTATCGGTAGATTGAATTTAATGCCGCTTGTTCCATGTTAACATTCCGATGTCCATTATATCATTTTAGATTTATAGGTCGGAACATACCATGTTGCATTTAGTGTTACTATACATAGTACCAACATCCATATTTAAATCAAATAACACTTATTTGCATAGCCCGTAGTACCCCTTTTATAGTTTATATCCTATCGGACGACCGTTTACATACAGCTAGCCTAATTTATATTCAATTGCATCTCTAGATTATTTAGTACATATTAACATGATTTTAACATCCATATTTGTTATACTGCATTCATGTAATATTGAAACTATCCCTTAAACCCAAACTGATAACCGTGCATCTACATACCTTAATCTATACCTGATTGCATTTCACATTGCAATGTTCTAGTTTATTGTTCTATTAGTATCCATGCTTGTTTTGTATACCCATGCTTATGTTAGTCGGATGTTTGAGCACCCACATGACATCTTGTGCACCCTGACATGACTTGTTACACCTACTACCTGACACGACATGGTACCGTGCACCTCTTGACATGACATGATATCTATATACTACCTGACTTGACCTGATGTACTATGGCTTTACCTGTTATCCGATCTTGTGACTAATGCCAACAAACCTGACCTGTTGTCCTTACGGACGTTTCCTGTTGTCTATCCAGACAAACCTGTACCTGTCTGATCCTGTGTTGGCATTAGCGCTAGATTACTTAATACCTGTCTTGAACACATATGACTTGGGGGTATGGGGAAATCAATGATAAAACCTGACTTGTAACTCGACAGTTTTATACCTGTTCTGATCAGTCTTACGGGCTAGGCCAGCCCAGGAGTGATGCTACGGACATCACTCGTCATTACCTACCATCCTTTACTGCCTTGCGGCACGTCTCGGGTTCAGCCTGAGAGTCATAGACCGTGATCCCGGGCACGCACGGGATACTATTGAGTTACATCGATGATTCATCAACTTGATTTCAAAGACTTGAGAGTAGTTAACCCAATAGATCAGTTTAGATTACTCACTGCATACTACCTTTCACTGCCCTGATTTATATTGCTGTTACACCTGCTTTACCTTTTATAATCATACTTGCATGTCTTGCTACCCTGTTTATATTTTATTGCTTGATGTTATGACGCGCTGACGTCTGGGTTTTGCATGGCCCAGATTCTCTACCTTTGTTGCAGACTGATCAGGAGTATTGCCGCTGTTAGACCGAGCGGTGAAGATCCTGTTGGTATGCAGTTTTACTTCCAGGTGTTTCATTTATTGTATCTTTTGCTTCCGCATATTATCATTTCTTGACTCATTTACTCTAGCTCATGGACATGTACTAGATAGTTTAGTTTACTTTCCTGTTCTTGATATCCCTACAGCCGTAATGTGACTGTGGAAGGATTTTTCCTATCCACAGGTAGCATGGTTGGCTATGTCACGTGCCTATCTTAGCGTAATCTGGGAAGCGGGGCTTGACATGGTTCTTTTGGTATTAGAGCCATAGGATATAGGTTAATCGAGTTTGATTCTTTTGTAGGTTGGTATTGGACCCAATACACGAATCAAAATACTCGTAACTAGGAGCATGTCCTGCCATATTGTTATCATGATTCTTGAATCATATCCTTCTTTTATCCTTCGCCTTGACGATATGAAAACCACTTTGCATCTCGACTTGAAACCTTTTTGGTTCTCTATTGTTTCTCCCTGTTCTTTAATTCTAATACTAGGATTTGGGCGACTTGAGTGGAGTTATGGAATTATACCCATGAACTGCAGCATGGTTACAATGCGGTACTCTATTTAAGTAACTTGGAGTCCTGGTCTTGATTCACTTCCTTATTCCATGATCGTTATATTACCTTACTTCTCTCGGTTTCATTGCTTACCAGTTATTGTTTCATCGCCAGCTTGAATCATGTCACCGTGCTTAATCCTCTTCAATATCTTGACTTCGGATGAAGTCATCTCGGTATCTTACTTGTTCATGTTTTCCCCGCATTAGAATTATTCAATTCTGATGCATCCCTTTTGTTGTTGTTGTCTTGGGAATGGGTTTTCGCGGCACTTTCCACGCTCATATTGATTGTAAGGAAAGGAATGTGATTCTCCAGATTCCCAGACATCCGGAGCTTGTTTTGCTGGAAGAAGCAGTTCTGTCGGGCCAGTCGAGTATAGGGCTAGGCCGACAAACAATGTTCTTTCGTTGATAAGGAAGAAGCGCCAGCTGTAGTTCGAGAATTCATGGACGTGTCGAAGATATCTCGGGTTTATCGCCAAAACGAGATGTGGAGTTTGCGATTAATCTTGTTTCTGGTGCAGCGCCAATCTCAAAGGCATGTTATCCAATGGCACCAGTGGAGTTGGAAGAAGTCAAGAAGCAGATTGCCAAATTACTTGAGAAGGGTTGGATTCGCAGCAGTAACTCACCTTGGGGAGCTCCAGTTCTTCTAGTCAAGAAGAAAGATGGCACAAGGAGGATGTGCATCGATTATCGAGAATTAAACCGGGTGACTATTAAGAACAAGTACCCGATCCTTCGTGTTGACGAATTATTTGAGCAGCTTAGTGGTGCGAGGGTATTCTCAAAGCTGGATTTGCGATCCGGATATCATCAGGTCCGAGTTAAGCCAGAAGATATTTGCAAGACTGCGTTCAGAACTCGGTATGGACATTACAGGTATTTAGTGATGCCCTTCGGAGTAACGAATGCACCGGCGATATTCATGGACTTGATGAACCGAATCTTTTCATCATCCTTGGACTAGTTTATAGTGGTGTTCATTGATGATATTCTGGTCTACTCGAGGAGTATTGAAGAGCATGCAGAACATTTGAAGATCGCCTTGTAGACATTGATGCAAGAAAAATTGTATGCAAAAGATGAGCGAGTGCGAGTTTGGCTTGAAGAAGTGAAGTTTTGGGACATGTCGTGTCTGGAAATGGGATCGCCGTTGATCCCGAAAGATGGAAGCAGTCGAGATTGGCCGATTCCGAAGAGCGTAGCAGAGATCTGAAGTTTTCTTGGACTTGCCGGATATTACAGAAGGTTCGTAGAGAACTTTGCTCGTCTGGCGGAGCCGTTGAAAAAGCTTACACGCAAGGAGGTACCGTTTGTATGAACGGATAAGTTTGCGTCAGCTTTTGAGGTGTTAAAGCAGAAATTGATAATCGCTTCTATTTTGACCGTACCAGACAGTTTCGGAGGATTGGTGATTCACAGCGATGCACTTGAGAAAGGATTGGGATGTGTTTAGATGCAGATGGGAAGGTTACAACCTACGCATCGAGACAGTTGAAGACCCATGAGGAGAATTACCCAACTCACGACTTGGAGTTAGTAGCTGTGATTTTCGCTTTGAAGATTTGGAGACACTACTTATTGGGCAAAAGGGTCAAAATATTTACCGATCACAAAAGCCTGAAGTACGTGTTCGCTCAGAAGGAGCTATTTGTGAGACAGCGAAGATGGTTGAAGCTGATGGCTGACTACGATCTTGGTCTCAAGAACCATCCGGGGGGAAGTTAATGTAGTGCCGGATGCGCTTAGTCGGTTACCAGCAATTCGGATGTTGACTGCATAGAAGGAGCTTATCGAAGATTTTCGGAGATTCGAGTTGGAGATCGCGTTACCGCATTCTTCAAGACAGTTGATGCAGCTGCAAGTACAGTCGGCGTTGAACGAGAATATTAAAGCAGCGCAATTGCAGGACCCAAGATTGCAGAAGTTTCGAGAACAGGTTGAAGCCGGACTTCGAACGGACTTGTTGATTCATGAAGATGGTTCGTTGCGTTATGGTAGTCGTTTATGTGTGCCAAAAAGAGACATTCGCAAAGAACTTATGAAGGAGGCGCACAGCTCAGCATATTCCGTACATCCAGAAGGCATGAAGATGTACCGAGATATACGACAGGATTTCTGGTGGGAAGGCATGAAACGGGAGATTGCCCGCTTTGTAGCAAAGTGCTTGGTGTGTCAGCAAGTTAAGGCTGAACATTAACGGGTTGCTGGTTTATTGCAACCACTTCCGATTCCTCAACGGAAGTGAGAACTTATAACCATGGATTTCGTGACGGCTCTACCGAGGAGTCCGAAAGGCAACAATGTAGTTCGGGTGATTGTTGATCGATTGACCAAGGCAGCTCATTTCATACCATTTCGAGTTGGTCAATCAACAGAAGCTTTGGCAGAATGGTACATGCAGGAGATTGTAAGATTGCATGGAGTACCGGTGAGCATCGTGTCCGACCGTGACACCCGTTTCTTATCACACATTTGGAAGAGCTTACAGGAAAGTTTGGGGACTTGATTGAAGTTTAGCACAGCTTATCATCCTCAGACAGATGGCCAGTCGGAGAGAACGATCCAAACTCTTGAAGGCATGTTGAGAGCTTGCATTCAGATGGCTCCATTCGAAGCTTTTTATGGTCGCAAGTGTCGTTCGTCTGTTTGTTGGAACGATGTTGGAGAACGATGATTGTTGGGACCGGATTTGATCATGCAGGCAGTTGAGAAGGTTAATACTATCCGGAATCATACGAAAGCAACATAAGACCGACAGAAGAGTTGGGCAGATACATCGAGAAGACCTCTAGAGTTTCGCCGTTGGTGATTTGGTATTCTTGAAGATATCACCGACTAGAGGGGTGATCCGTTTTGGAAGTCGAGGAAAGCCTAGTCCTCGGTTCGTTGGACCTTTTGAGATCTTGGAGCGTATTGGAGAAGTGACGTATCGATTGGTGTTACTGCAACCCTTGGCGAATGTTCATGACGTGTTTCACGTATCTCAACCCAGTAAGTATGTTCGAGATGAAACACATGTGTTGGATCATTCGGAGCTGACTGTTCGAGAAGATTTGACTTTTGAGGAGTGACCGATGTCGATTGTGGATCGAAGAGAAAAGGTTCTTAAGAACAAACTTATCCATCTTGTACTTGTTTCTTGGGGTAATCGCTCACATAGCGAATCAACTTGGGAACGAGAATATGAAATCCGCCAGAAGTTTCCACACCTATTCTTGTAGTATGTTGATTGTTTAGCCTTCTTTGTCCTTGGAATTTCGAGGACGAAATTCTTTTTGTAGTTGGGTATAATGTAACAACCGAGTCTATTTATACCAATTCCAGTTTCCGTATTTATTTATTCGTGGCATTTTATTGATCTTTCGTATTGTGGGTGCGAATGGTATTTTACACTTTACATTGCATTCGACCCGACCCGCTTGCTTGAACCTGTTTGGTTCTTATTTATAGATTACCTTGACTTGTTGCATGGACTCGTGCATCTCATGATTAGTACATACAGACATTTTACCTGGTATTGCACCTTTTATCATATAACATTTTAGGTCACAGAAAAATAAATTAAAATTGCATTCCATAGCCTGCATGATACCCCTAACCCCGTGGTAGCATCCGCGCATCTCGTTCTCGTCCCGTTCAGTGAAACGGACGTGTTTGGATGGCTACGCGCACGTACGTACATCCATTCTTGGGGGTATACTTTTTCGTTACATAATCCTTCATTTTAAATTTTGGAACTTGCATAAAATTCTCGTATTTCAAATCTAAAATTTTAGACCCGACCCGGGCACGTTTTGGACTAAATTTGTATTTACCGGGAAAATCTAAATTTTTTGTTTAATATGATATAATAGTAAAATTTTTATAAACAGCTTAAATTTTTATAAGCCAGCAAATCTTTTAAATTATAAAATCTTTCCTTAACAAACTCTCTTTCTCTCTCCCCTTTCGTTTCCACCAATCATCTCTTCTCTTTCGCTTTGGTGGCCCCCACGAGCTCCCTCTCTCTCTGCTTCTCTCTCCTTCTCTTTCACTTCCTCTCTCTCTCTCTCCGCAGCTCTCTCTCTCTCAAGCCTTTCTCTCTCCTCTCGCTTTCCCCTCTCTCCTCTCGCGGTAAACATAGGTCCCAACACCGCCTCCCTCCTTATCGTCACCGCCTATTCTTTTCTTCTCCTTCTTCTATATTTTCCCCCAGCGCCACGAAACCCATATGAAACAAACCCTAACCCTCAAAGCTCTGCCGCCTCCTCCCTTTTCTTCGATCCCATCACCTCGTCGGCCATTCCCGCACCCTCGTCACCTCCATCTTCTCTTCCTCCTCCTTCTTCTTCTCTCCCGAGCGCTCAAGAAATACTGCACACCCGACCTCGCCACCACCTCATCCCGTCGCCGACCACCTCTCGCCGTCGCTTCCTCATTCATCTCCTTTTTTCTCTCCCTTCTCTCCTCATCTCCCTCATTCTCCAAGAACCAACCCACACACACCCTGCACAACACCCAACCAATATCAGCCGACCCAAACCCTAACAACCAACCCTCTTCGCCGGAGCTCCGTTCACTGCCGTCGACACCATCACCCCCTCTCTGCAAACACAGAGCACAAATACAGTAAGCCTTCCTTCTTCTTCTTTGTTCTTATTCTTCTTCTTCCTCCTTCTTTATTTCTTCTCTTTCTTCATTTCTTGAATGCTTTATTTTCCGTAGTTCGCCGGAGCCGTGCTTGACATCGACAGTCTCGACGACCCAGCGAGCGTACCTGACCGTATGATCACTTTGTGCGTTGTTTGGACTCATTCCGTGTACCGTACGCGCGTCGCGACTTTTCCCGCCGACGCGTGACATTCCGTATACCGCTTCGCGATTCGTCGAGGCAAGTAAAAACTTGCTACATGCTATTGTATTATTATATACTTATTCAACTGCATATTGTATCGGTAGATTGAATTTAATGCCGCTTGTTCCATGTTAACATTCCGATGTCCATTATATCATTTTAGATTTATCGGTCGGAACATACCATGTTGCATTTAGTGTTACTATACATAGTACCAACATCCATATTTAAATCAAATAACACTTATTTGCATAGCCCGTAGTACCCTTTTTATAGTTTATACCCTATCGGACGACCGTTTACATACAGCTAGCCTAATTTATATTCAATTGCATCTCTAGATTATTTAGTACATATTAACATGATTTTAACATCCATATTTGTTATACTGCATTCATGTAATGTTGAAACTATCCCTTAAACCCAAACTGATAACCGTGCATCTACATACCTTAATCTGTACCTGATTGCATTTCACATTGCAATGTTCCAGTTTATTGTTCTATTAGTATCCATGCTTGTTTTGTATACCCATGCTTATGTTAGTCGGATGTTTGAACACCCACATGACATCTTGTGCACCCTGACATGACTTGTTACACCTACTACCTGACACGATATGGTACCGTGCACCTCTTGACATGACATGATATCTATTTACTACCTGACTTGACCTGATGTACCATGGCTTTACCTATTACCTGATCTTGTGACTAATGCCAACAAACTTGACCTGTTGTCCTTACGGACGTTTCCTGTTGTCTATCCAGAAAAACTTGTACCTGTCTGATCCTGTGTTGGCATTAGCTCTAGATTACTTAATACCTGACTTGAATACATATGACTTGGGGGTATGGGAAAATCAATGATGAAACCTGATTTGTAACTCGACAGTTCTATACCTGTTCTGATCAGTCTTACGGGCTAGGCCAGCCCCGGAGTGATGCTACGGACATCACTCGTCATTACCTACCATCCTTTACTGCCTTGCGGCACGTCTCGGGTTCAGCCCGAGAGTCATAGACCGTGATCCCGGGCACGCACGGGATACTATTGAGTTACATCGATGATTCATCAACTTGATTTCAAAGACTTGAGAGTAGTTAACCCAATAGATCAGTTTAGATTACTCACTGCATACTACCTTTCACTGCCCTGATTTATATTGCTGTTACACCTGCTTTACCTTTTATAATCATACTTGCATGTCTTGCTACCCTATTTATATTTTATTGCTTGATGTTATGACGCGCTGACGTCTGGGTTTTGCATGGCCCAGATTCTCTACCTTTGTTGCAGACTGATCAGGAGTATTGCCGCTGTTAGACCGAGCGGTGAAGATCCTGTTGGTATGCAGTTTTACTTCCAGGTGTTTCATTTATTGTATCTTTTGCTTCCGCATATTATCATTTCTTGACTCATTTACTCTAGCTCATGGACATGTACTAGATAGTTTAGTTTACTTTCCTGTTCTTGATATCCCTACAGCCGTAATGTGACTGTGGAAGGATTTTTCCTATCCACAGGTAGCATGGTTGGCTATGTCACGTGCCTATCTTAGCGTACTCTGGGAAGCGGGGCGTGACATAGGTTGAAGCGAATGCTGCGCAGTTGAAAGCTGTTTTTGACAATCTCCAGCGATGCATTTCGGATGGGTTGACGCTGAGACGGGCGTTTGACTCTGTGGAGTAGGTCATGCAGGATTGCGAAGCTGTCATGCTGGGGACCGATGAAAATCTTTCGTCATCTCTGCGACAGCGGGCCCAAGTCGAAGCGGAGTTGGCCGCGGCGGCCGATTGCGAGAAAGGATTGAGAGGAGCGCGCGAGCAGCTGGCTAATTTGTTGAAAACGCCTCCTTCTCAATAGCCGTCTTTGTATTGACTAAAAATTTGTAATCTATAAATAACATGCATTCATTCCTTTTTTAATATTTTTTTATACGATGTATCTTGTACTCAATTGAATTCATGAATAAAAGACACATTTTTTTGTACTATCGCTTTCTTCTTTTTGCTGTGTCATTGGCATGTTACTTTAGCAAATGTGGCCTGTAGATAGTAGATAACAGTACATCTTAACCTTCTTGTAGGGTAGCGATGGCTTAGGAAACAGGTTCAGGTGTGCTGTCTAAGACTTTTCACCTTTATGAGACGTGAGGGTCTCATAAAGACTTTTCCCCCTACGAGTCGAGAGGATCTCGTAGGTGTAATTTCTCCTTAGGGGTCGTGAGGACTCCTAAGTGCATTTTCTCTCGAGAATCGTAAGGATCCCATAAGAGAATTTTCTTTATGCGCAGGGACACTAATTTCCCCGCAGGTCGAAACGAATCGAGAGATTCTCGCAAAGGCACTGATTTCCTTGCGGGCTGAAACGAATCGAGAGGTTCTCGCCAAGAATGCTGATTTCCCTGAATCGAGAGGTTTTTCCAAGGACATTGATTTCTTTGGGGTCGAGATGAATCGAGAGATTCCTTCAAAGACACTGATTTCCTTGTGGGTCGAAACGAATCGAGAGGTTCTTGCCAAGGACGCTGATTTCCCTGAATCGAAAGATTTTTGCCAAGGACACAATGTTTTCCTTAGGGTCGAGACGAATCAAAAGATCCCTGCAAAGACACTGATTTCCCTGCGGGTCAAAGCGAATCGAGAGGTTCTAGCCAAGGACGCTGATTTCTTTGAATCGACAGGTGTTTGCCAAGGATGCTGATTTCCCTGGGGTCAAGATGAATCGAGAGATTCCTGCAAAGACACTGATTTCCTTGCGGGTTGAAACGAATCGATAGGTTCTCGCCAAGGACGTTGATTTCCCTGAATCGAGAGATTTTTGCCAAGAACACTGATTTCCCTGGGGTCGAGGCGAATCGAGAGATTCCTGCAAAGACACTGATTTCCTTGCGGGTCGAAGCAAATCGAGAGGTTCTCGCCTAGAACGTTGATTTTCCTGAATCGAGAGGTGTTTTCCAAGGACACTGATTTCCCGGGGGTCGAGATGAATCGAGAGATTCCTGCAAAGACACCGATTTCCCTGCGTGCCGACGCGAATCGAGAGGTTCTCACCAAGGACGCTGATTTCCTTGAATCAAGAGGTTTGTGCTAAGGGCACTGATTTCCCTGGGATCGAGACGAATCGAGAGATTCCTGCAAAGACACTGATTTCCTTGCGTGCCGACGCGAATCGAGAGGTTCTCGCCAAGGACACTGATTTCCCTGAGGTTGAGAGGTTCGTGAGCTGACTTTTTTCCGAGATGGAGCATTGATCTGGTGGGGAGGTCATTGGTTGACTTGTTTCCGAGACGGAGCATTGATCCGGCAGGGAGTTCATTGGCTGACTTGTTCCTGCTTTCTGTGGTGTCGGATTTGACTTGCTCCGCTTTCTGCGGTATCGGGGTTTGACTTGCTCCGCTTTCTGCGGTGTCGGCATTGACTTCTGGGATGCAGATGTTGCCATCGAGATCTGATTCTCTCTTTGATGGAATCTGTTGGGAAATATGGTTCCCTTCTCATTTATGCCTATGGATTGTATATAGGGGTTGGTATGGACTCGCCTGTAGGGCAAAAGTTTCATTTTTTCATCATTTTTTTATTTCCTTCCGCGATGCTCTATCATTTCAGTTTTTTATATCGCGAAAGTCGCGATTGCCCAATCATTTTGGCTAGTTTTCGCAGTGCCCAATCATTTCGGCTATTTTTTCTTTTTACTCGCTGCTTTTTATTGCGAGTTGCCCAAACATTTCGGCTATTTGTATATGCATATATTTTACTTGCTGATTTTTATTGCGAGTTGCCCCATCATTTCGGCTATTTCATATGCATTTTTGGCTCGCTGATTTTATTGCGAGTTTGGAACTTGAGATCTGATACTAATCTTAGCATCAGTATCGCTGCGATTGGAATATTACCAGGAGTGAATCATCACTTGCCGCGAAAGGACTTGGAATTTGTTACCGATTTAGGCATCAATATCGCTACAACTGGTATATTGCCAGGAGCAAATCATCATTTACCTTTGTCGATTCGAACAAAGGTGGCTTAGCAAACAGGGTTAGGATCCTGTCGACTAAGGCTTTTGACTTCATGAGCTGTAAGGGTCTCATAAAGGTGTTTCTCCCTATGAGTCATGAGGATCTCGTAGGTGCGTTTTCTTCTTAGGAATCGTGAGGATTCTTAAGTGCGTGTTTTCTTATAAGTCGTAAGGATCTTACAAGAGTGTTTTCTCCTTATAAGTCGAGAGGACTTATAAGTGTCGCTCACCATATTTGTGCCCGTGGATTGTATACAAGGGTCAATATTGAACCGCTTATAAGTCATGAGGACATTTCGCGCCATTGGTGGAACTTGGTGGGGGAGACGTTTATCTGTGCCCGTGGATTGTATACAAGGGTCAATATTGAACCGCTTATAGGGCAATCTGAGGAATGTGATGGCTTAAGAACAGGTTTAGATCCCTGTAGCTTAAGGCTTTTGAATTTTATGAGCCGTGAATGTCTCATAAGGGAATTCTCCTTACGAGTCGTGAGGATCTCGTAAGTGTAATTTCTCCTTAGGAATCGTGGAGATCCTTAAATGTGTTGCTCTCTTGTGAGTCGTAAGGATCTCACGCAGGTATTTTCTCCTTATAAGGTCGAGAGGACCTTGCAAGTGTGCATGAATTTTTTTACGAGTCTGCGCCCTTTCGGGTTTTCACAAACTCGCTGGTAGCCCTGCTGTTTTTACTCATAGAGCCCTTTCGGATTTTCATCCATGCCCATTTTGCTTATGGACGTACCGTTTTTTTCCGCGTGTTCATACCAGAATATTGCATTTAATACCGCCCATTTTTATGCTCGTTTGTTTATAGGCAGGTGCTTTTTAATCCGTGTTTACTATATATTTACAGGCTACAGGTTTCTAGTCCAAAATAACGCAAATGATACAAAATCTCCACAGTTACGCCAAAATACAGAACATCTGTTGTCAACAGATAAAGCCGGGTTTCGGTCATCCGTATCCGTCCAGTGCCATGTACCGGTTCCAGAGACAAGACAAATGACAGTGGTCATTCGTGTCTGGGACAAGCACAAAGCACAAGAAGGGCAGCACAAGAATCAATGGGTGCGCGGAGCTCGAGGGAGAAAATGTCAAAAGTATTATTTTTGATGCCATTTTGGACTGTTGCAGATCTGAAGAAATTGTAGACGTAATTTGCAATTTGGAACATGTATAACAACAGAGGAATGCAACACAAGGAAACCCACAAAATATGAATCGCCAACTCCTCAAAAGGGCCGTGGATCCGCGGCCAACATGGTGACTCGGCCGCGGATCCGCGGCCGAGTTAACTCGGTAACATACAATGTTTTGGGGGCAGTTTGGTAACTTCATTTTGGGCCAGAATGTTGCCCTAGGGTTTCAGCACGCATCCTATAAATAGCCCAGTTTTGTGTCAAGCCAAGGGTCTTCTTTTCCCACCTCTTTTTGTTAGGATTTAGTCTAGCTTCTTCTTCTTCTACATGTCTTCCTCCATTAAAATGTAGTGAGAGTATTGAGTGGATGATGAAATAAAGATAAGGGTTATTTTTTTCTTGTCTCTTTTATTTATTGTCTTGTAATTTTATTATCTTGTATTGTAATTTCAATTCTTGTTGTTAATTTGTTGTTGTTATTTCTTTGCTTGTTCTCTTTTCTTTTCTTTTCTTATCCGTATTATTTTCAAGCGATGATATTTCGACGGAGTTCCTTGCTAAGGTGAGGACCCAAGAGTTAGCTTGCTTCACTTGTAAAACCATATTTTTCTCTTTTCTTCCTTCTTGTTTTGTTTTGTTTTCTTTTATGATGTGTGAATAATTTCCTCCTTGTTAAGGCTAAGGAAGGTGGTATGAGGGATGGAGAAATCCCTTGTGCTTCTCTTCGCCAAACATCTTGAAACGAACCCCGACCAAACAAACGCAACCCCCTCACTTAGGCACGCTATACGTGACATGTAGCCGTGACCTAAGTCGAGAAGTCCTTTAAGCGCACTACAACGTGACATGTAGTTGTGACTTATTTGGATATATGGTTGCGGGTTTTTGGCCGAGTGTTGGAAATAAGCTTATTTAGCGGACGGACAAGGGGCACTAGGAATGGATTTAGCGTTGGAAAGCTTGCTTAAACTCGTAAATCCCATTCCTATGTCCTCCTAATCCCCGCTACTTTCGATTATCCCAACACCGTTTTAAGAATGGTAAAAGACAAGAACAAGACTAATCCTAACTCTACTAACCAACCTTAACCTTAACAAGCTTACTTGAACATAAATACGAACACTTAGGATAGAACTGAACAAACATATACACATTCTTTATTGACTCATCTAAAACACGAACGGACATACAACCATCTCCCTACGGATCGACCCGTGCTCAACCGGCTAGCTGCAAAGCGACACCGTCCTGATCGCGGTTATAACTTTAGAACTTTGAACTCCGACACGCCAAAAGCGTGCGATCACCGCGTTAGCCTAAGGATGCTGCGGTTCGTAGTAGTTTAAAGACGTTTCGGTCCGTAGCTAGTTTCAGGACGTTGTGGTCCATTGTTAGTTTAAGGACGTTGCGGCCCGTTGTTAGTTTAAGGACGTTGCGGCCCGTTGTTAGTTTAGGGACGTTTCGGTCCGTTGTTATTTTAGGGACGTTTCGGTCCATGTCGAGTTTTTGCGGCGAGGTTTTCCGGATAGCCCTTACAGAGTTTGGTACTCAGGAAGATAGCGAGCGGACATAGTTGTCGTCATCTATTGTTGACCTGGGCCATGACTCGCCAGGTATAGTATTTCTTAAGGAATCGGCCATTTATTGGCCGAAAGGGTCTTTCGCCATGCATATCCATGAGCAAGTAAGCCCCATCTTGGTAGACTTTGTCTATGATATACGGGCTCTCGTAGTTTGGCTCGAATTTCCCCT
Source organism: Agapanthus africanus (assembly GCA_030015575.1). NCBI lineage: Eukaryota > Viridiplantae > Streptophyta > Magnoliopsida > Asparagales > Amaryllidaceae > Agapanthus > Agapanthus africanus. The sequence goes on along the minus strand of JASDDO010000024.1, from coordinate 884,431,631 downwards.
GTTTGGCACGATTAGGGATCATAGGTCTTTTGACAACTAGCACGAGTTCGCCTTGACGGAATGTTCTCGGCCTAGTTAATCTTTTGTATGAGCGCGTCATCCTTGCTTTGTAAGCTTCTAGGTTTTGCTGTGCCATGAGACGAGTTTCATCGAGGGCGTCGAGCTCCTCCCGCCGAAGATGAGCATTCTCTTCATCTGTTAATTCGTAATGAACAGCCACTCGTAGAGAGGGTAGCTCTATCTCCAAGGGGAGTACTGCTTCCGTGCCGAATACCAACGCGAATGGCGTTGTATTCGTGGCCGTTTTGAACGTAGTTCGATACGTCCAAAGAGGTTCATGCAGTCTCTCATGCCAATCCTTTTTATTTTTGGACACCGTCTTCTTTATGATATTTGTCAAGGTTTTGTTGAAAGACTCAGCTAGATCGTTAGCTCGGGGATTATAGACCGAAGAGTATCTCCATTCTACGTTATGCTGCTGTGTGAAGCGGCTGATTCTGTGACTTCTGTAGGCCGGCCCCTTATCAGAGATAATCCGTCGTGGAGTGCCGAACCGATAGATGATGTGTGTAATGAAGAAATGGAGAATATTCTCCATCTTCACTTCTCTTAGCGGTATTGCTTCTGCCCACTTAGAGAAGTAATCAGCTGTCGCCAATACGAATCGATGTCCTTTGGATGACGCTGGTTCGATGGGCCCAATTATGTCGGTTCCCTACATTTTAAATGGCCAGCTAGCTACTATTGGGTATAGCGGGTTCGGATGCTGGTGGATGAAGTCCTCATGAATTTGGCACGAGTAGCACTGCTTCACGTATTCGAGGCAGTCCTGAATCATCTTGGGCCAATAGTAGCTCATCCTTTTGATCTTCAGCTTCATTTTCAGCTTGGCTTGATGAGAACCGCAGAGTCCATCATGAGTTTCTTGGACGACTCTCATTGCTTCTTCCGGCCCCAGGCATCTCAGCCATAGAGAGTCAAATGATCTCTTATATAGAGTATCATTGACGAAGGCAAAAGACAGAGCTCGTTTCATGAGCTGATGTCTTGAGAATGTATCTTCAGGTGTTCGACGGGATTTGAAGTAATCTATAAAGACTTCTCTCCAATCCTTAGCCCTTTCTTGGTCCTCTATTTGTAGGGCTGTTTGCTTAGTCGCTTCCTTTTCTTCAGACGACTCCGGAGATATTTCTGCCGGTGCGAGAACCCGACGGCTTTGCACAACGATCCTTACATCATCGAGGTTTTCGTCAGCCAGTTCTTTAGCGAGTTTAGCTAATGCGTACGCTTTGCTATTTTCTGTACGCGGTATTCTTCTCAGGATGTAGAAGGGAATTTGAGTTAGCAATTGGTGCACTCTCTTTCCATACTTTACCAACTCTGGTTTGCACGTTTGATAGTCGCCGTTTACTTGGCTAACGACCAGCTGGGAGTCTCCGTATATAAGGAGATTTTCGATCCCCATGTCAACAGCGATCTCAAGACCTGCTATCAAAGCCTCATATTCTACTTCGTTGTTTGTCCTCGGGTCTGTTAAGGAAAAGGCAAAGCGCATTATCCCTCCTTGTGGAGTCACGAAGATGAGGCCTACCCCAGATTTGATTATAGGGGTGTTGTGCTGTCGCTTCTTCACGGAAGATGCTCCGTCGAAATAGACTTCCATTAGGTATCACTCTGTCCTTTCTCCCCGTCGATCGTGTCAAATGTGTGCTCGTCTGGCAGTTTGCAATTTAAAGGTGGGTCGCCAGGTATCGGATGCTCAACGAGAAATTCAGCGATGGCTTGGCCTTTCACTGCCTTGAGGGGTCGATAAATTATCGAGAACTCCATCAAGAGGAGGGCCCATTTAGCGAGTCGTCCTGTTAGTATGGCTCTTGACATCAAATACTTGAGAGGATCCACCTTTGATATGAGATGGACCTCATGCGCCAAAGCATAATGCCGAAGCTTCGCTATCGCGAAGATTAACATCAGGCAGTGTTTTTCGATAGGGGAGTAGTTGTTTTCTGCCACTAGGAGAACTCGACTCAAATAGTAGAGGGCTCTCTCTTTCCCTTGGTCGTTCTCCTATGCCCATAGCGCGTCTAAAGAACCTTCAAGGGCGGTTGTGTACAGGATGAGGGACTTTCCCTTGACCGGAACGGTCAGTACTGGCGGATTGTGCAGGTATTGCTTGATTTCGTCCAATGCGCTTTGGCATTTACGATCCCAAACGAACGGGGTTCCCTTCTTCATCAGGTGACTGTAGAGACGGCATTTTCCGGAGAGGTTGGCTATGAACCGTCGGATATACGCGAGCTTCCCTTGAAGAGACCGCAATTGTTTTAAAGTTCTTGGAGTGGGCATTTCCATAATCGCCTTGATCTTCGATGGATCTATTTCGATGCCCCGGTGTCGTATGATGAACCCTAGAAATTTGCCTGAGGAGACTCCAAATGCACATTTCAAAGGGTTCATCTTCAGGTTGTATTTCCGAAGGTGCTGAAACACTATCTTCAGATGCTCCCAGTGCTCTTCGTACGATTTTCTTTTCACCATGAGGTCGTCAATATAACATTCGACAATCTCGTGTATGAGGTCATCAAAGATCTTCGTCATGGCCCTCTAGTAGGTAGCACTGGCGTTCTTCAGACCGAAAGGCATTACTTTGTAGCAGAATATGCCCAGAGGAGTCCGGAAAGCGGTATTCTTCTGGTCTTCTGGATGCATCTTTATTTGATTGTACCCCGATGATCCATCCATGAAGGAGAAGACTTCATGAGTGGACGTGTTATCTATCATCATCTCGGTAACCGGTACGGGAAAATCATCCTTCGGACAGGCTTTGTTGAGGTCTTGGAAATCCACGCAGATGCACACCGTCCCATTTTTCTTCATTACCGGGACAATGTTAGCGATCCAGTCGGAGTATTGAACTTCTTGGATGAAGCCAGAGTCAATTAGCTTCTTGACTTCGGCATTGATACTCATCTCAAGTTCGAGCCGCATTCTTCTTGGTGCTTGTTTGACTGGCTTGACGTCCGGAGATATCGCCAATTTATGCACAGCTATTTCTGGATCTAGCCCCGGCATCTCAGAATAGTTCTATACGAAATAGCAGCTCACTGACGAATGTTGGTCGCGGGTCGTTTGCCGTCCCCAAGTTGATCTTTTCAGGTTGTCCTCCGTGGTGTGTATCCCATCTTCCAAGCAGGTGGGAATTCTGAGATCAACTCATCTTCATCCTTATTTTCGAAGCACCAGGAGAATTCATCCATATTCTCGCGCATTCCTTCTTCCAACAGCGTTATCACGTGACAAGTATGAGCTCGTTTCCAAGACTGATGTTGATCTGGTTCTACTCTCACTGTACACGTTGCTTTTGGCACATGCCTTTGCAGTGGGGCTACCCTCCAACTGTTGGATAAAGCGAACCTGCCGAGTTGATATTGGTCTTTGACCCAGTTTTTGAAGGTGAAGCAGTCTTCAAGAGGATGTCCTACTACTCAATGATAGGAGCAATAATCCGGGTGATGAATCTCGTTTGCTTGATCGGGGTGCCGAGACTCCGGGAGTGTCATCATTTGATGTTTCATGACAAGGTCGAATATCTTCTTTGTCTTGTCTCGAGAGAAGGAATATTTCCGATCCATCTTCCTCATCAGTGATGGATTTCGTCTGACCTTTTCTCGATTGTGTGGCCTTTTGGATCCATTTTGCCATTGTCGAATGTTTTTTCCGTTCTTTAACTTGTTTTTGCCTCTGCGTCGGGCCTTTTTCTTATCTTGGGAATGCGTGGTGATTGGTGTTGCTTTTGCGTATGCGCGTTTTAAAATCAAACTTAAGAATACCGCAATCAATAACGGTGTCGCTTGGTAGCTAGCCGGTTGAGTACGGGTCGGTCCACAGGGAAAACGTGTTCTTTTCTTATTGTTCTTACGAGTTAAGTCCTATTTGTGGTAGGTTTTGATTTTTATAAAAACTAAGATTGAATTTGATTTGGATTAAAACCTTGCTAGGGTTAGAATTAGGTTAGTTTGGAAAGTTAATTCTACTCACCGCTTCCTTTGCTCTAATTAAGAACTTAGGTGTTAGGGTAATAGTTAACAAAGGGGATTAGCACGACTAGGAAGAAACATAGTTTCTTCATTTTGGTCCTTGTCCGTCCTTTCTTAACTCTTAGCCCTAACCTCTATGTAAATCAACCACAACCGGTCTAACTAGGGAATCACCGCTATCTCGTGGGATAGGGTGCCGTAGTGAGCGGTGTGTGTTTGATTAACATAGAGTCCTAATTTGAAGTATTATACGGGCAAGAAAGAAGTGAGAGATTTCCATCTCTCAAACCTACCCCAAACCTAACCCTAACAAGTAAGGAATTACTCACTCATTAGGGATATTAAGATGAAGTTCATTTTTATAATTTTCTTTTAATTACCTAATTAACATGCAGATAATAAAAGACAGATACGAAAATTGCAGAAATTAATTTACAGATAAGAAAAATTCAAGATAAAAACTTACTTTTATTGACACCTCTTGACGATTACAATGAAACTAAAATTTAATCTAGAAATGAAAAGAGGCATGCCCCAAAAGAGGCTGTAGGCTTTCCTATTTATAGATAGGAGAAACCCTAGGATTTACATCTGATTCACATCTGAAATTACAGGACTACCCTAAGAAAGCCGGGTCAAAGTACCGACACCCACCGACACATGCACCGACACGTGTACAGCACGGCCGTGGATCCGCGGCGGAATGCCTTCTTTGGCCGTGGTTCCGCGGCCGTTTGGTGGGCTCTTAGGCTCAATTTTTCTGTGATGCTTCAAGTTGCTTTTTCCTTCTGTTTTCTTCACTTGGTTTCTCAGAATCTTTTCTACTTTCTTCCAGATTTCCAATAGTGCAGAATTTGTGGACTTTTACCGTTAGCTTCGCGTTGAAGTCTTGAATCTTATGCTACCCTTGTATCTTGTGCAATCGAATTGTTCATTGATCTTCGTTTGTTCCTTAAACTGGTAGGCGGCATCTTGCAAATTCATCTATTTGTTGTTCGTAGTCTAACATTTGTAGCGTCTTTTCCTGAATTTCACTGTATTGTTCTGAGAACCTGTAACCTGCAACTATTTAGCAGACATGGATCAAAAGTATCTATTTATTTGCAATATGATTAAGAATGGGGAATATAATAATGCAAAATTCTGATATGAACAAATACCCCCAAACTTATCTTTTGCTCGTCCCGAGCAAAACCAATTTATTCTCTAAAAAACCTAACCTCACTTTCGCAGGGAATCGCGATTGCACTGAGCTCGTGCAACAAGCCGTTAAACCTCTAGGTGTCCCTAGTAGGAGGAGTGTTGTCTCTTGAGGGTTTTCAGCTGATACTACCCATAAAATCCGATCAATTTGGCATGTTGACTTTTATTCTTCAATTCGGTGTTCTAGCAAAAAATTCTATTATTTTTAACTTAGAAATCATCAACTCGTATTTTTCACACCCACTTATCATTTATCTTAAGATCGTATATGTTCTGTAAATTTATTTAGCTTTTAGCATCTTTTGAATTTTCCTTCTAAGGTTCCATCTCAATTTAGGAATTTTTATCATCTCTACTGAAAATATAAGTCCTATTTTTCATTCCTATCTCTCATCCAAACCCCAATTATATACCCCTACGTGTGTGTATGTATCACCCATATAATTGGAAATTCAATTCAAGCTTGTTCCCGCCAAAAATTTCTGCGCAAAAGAGCCCAAGGCATCAAATGGCAGTGATACGCTTAAGAAAATATGAACCAGTATTTTTCGGGCGGTATTTTGACAAACTCCCGAATGAGAAACAACTAAATTCTGATGGTATTCAAAGTATCCCGAAAACACCTTCGATTTGATATATTATGGGCCTCATAATTCACCCGGGATCAAAAGTTATGAGCAAATGTTCTACGCACATGTGATCTAAGGAAGAAGATGCGAACCAGTATTTTCCGAGCTGTATTTTTACAAACTCCGGAATAAGAAACAGCTAAATTCTGATGGTATCAAAAGTGTCTCAAAAAATCCTTCGATTTGATATATTATGGGTCTCATAATGCATCCGGGATTAAAAGTTATGAGCAAATGTGCTATGCACATGTGATCTAAGGAAGAAGATGCGAACCAGTATTTTTCGAGCTGTATTTTGACAAACTCCGAAATGAGAAACAGCTAAATTCTGATGGTATCGAAAGTGTCTCGAAAAATCCTTCGATTTGATATATTATGGGCCTCATAATTCATCCGGGATCAAAAGTTATGAGCAAATGTGCTATGCACGTGTAATCTAATGTAATGCTCTACTATATGGGGAATGCATTTTTAGTCCCACTTCGGGAAAAGGAGAGATCGCTTCTCTACCACTCCTATATAAATAAGTGGGGATAGCTCTTAGAAAAGGTAGAGTTCAATCCTCAAAGGATTCAATTCTCAAAGGAGCTTAGTTCTCCATAGGAGTTTAGTTCTCCAAGATAGAAGCCTGCTCCTTCCCATAATGCGCATATACGCAAGCGCCATGTGCGCGTGCAACGTATGTGTGCTCGCCATGCGCGCACCACGTGCAACGCACATGGGCACCACATGAGAATATTCAATAATATTAAAAGGAGATTCGTTCTCCATAGGAGCCTGCTCCTCTCCATAATGCGCATATGCGCAAGCGCCATATGCACTACGTGCAACGCACGTGTGCCCGCCATGCACGCATCACGTGCAACGCATGTGCGCACCACATGAGAATATTCAATAATATTAAAAGGAGATTCGTTCTCCATAGGAGCCTGCTCCTCCCCATAATGCGCATATGCGTAAACTCCATGTATGCTACGTGCAAATATGTGCGCCCAACACGTGCGACGCATGTGCGCTCAACACGTGCGACGCACGTGCGCGGACGCAAAGAAGTATTTTTCAGCAGCGAGAAGCTTAAGCACCAGCATGTTCTCCCCCCTGATGAGTGGGACATTGTTCAGTTGATAAAACTGCACATTTGTTATTACATTTTTCCTACTATTTCCATATTTAAAAAGGTCTTTATTATAATATATCATACATATGAGGGTTTATTTGTAAAAATACTATTTTCCATGTATTGATATATTATAATTAGCATTTGGTAGGAAAATATATGCAAATAATATTATTGACCAAATCCTAAGAGAACAAAGTCTACTAAATATTATTTAAGTTGTTGTGCAGAATTTTTCCAAGAAATCAAATTGTTAAAGAAAACTTGCCTAATTAAGAAAGCAAAACTTGGAGATCAAGTTTGGCAGCAACTGCGAGAAGATTTCAAAGATCCAAAGATTCCAGAGAAGTCCACGTGCCAAGTAGAGAGAAGCTGCTGAAATAAAATCAAAGGCTCTGATTAAATGGCCGCGGATCCGCGGCCATACCCCCCTTGGGCCGCGGATCCGCGGCAATCTTGAAGAATTAAATGTTGCAAATTTTTGCCGAGAATCTCTACTGTTAACTTCCATATTTGGAAGCAAGGGTTCTGGCTTTGGACTATAAATATGGACCGAGAGCCTCTTGGAAAAATTATCAAGCCGACGCGATCACGAAGTCCAAGACGGCTCACGCATCCAGGCTGATCATCAACGGTTCATCTACCTCCTTAGAAGAGATCGAGAAGCAACTAGATTTGTAATCATTTTCTAAGGATTCAAAGTGTAATGAATATTGTTGATTAATAAAGGTAGCTTTCTTTTTCTTATTCTATTTCTTCGTAGTTTAATTATGCATTTTCTTTCCATCTCTTTTTCTTCCAACATGCGCGAGTAATTCTCCGCTTGTTAGGGTTCGTAGGATTAGGGTAGGTTAATGGATGATAAAAATACCTAAACTCTTTTTACGTCCTATAAAGTTTATAAACTTTATCAAAACAATCATTAACATCCTAATCGGGCGCTCTACCAATTCATTGTTAGTCTCGACCGCGATTAGAGATTAGATTAACGATTGTTTTGGTAAAGGCTAGATATGAACGGAGTTCCGTGTCGAGATGATGGTTAAGAGTGGGATTCCTTTTCTCTCCAGAAACCCTAATCTACATGCATCACTGTCGTTCTAGTTTTAAATCTATTAAAGGATAAAAATGATAATTTTTAATTAATCATCAAAAACTACTAAATTCTAACGAACCCTACAAGCCCCTTCTTATATAAACTTACATCCGTAGTCAATCTAGATCTATATTTTACATCAGTGTTTAACGTAGATCTAGATCCTACAACCATTCTTATAAATTCTTTATCCCTCCTCTCTTTTTCAACACATCTAAAGTAAGAATAAAAGATTCAACGTTTCCTAGAGGACGACCCGTACTCATCTCGGTCTAGCTACGCGCGATACCGTTCTGATTGCGGTTAACTACAAACACACTTTTTCGTATCAATCAAATGGTGCCATTGCCGGGGATACGCGCATAATTTTTTATTCTTACTATTTGTGTTGAATTCTTATTCGATTCATATCATAATTAAAACAAAACTACAAATTGCATATTTAACGATTTGTGCGTGAATTTTTGCAAGGAGATCTAGAGTCACAGACTTAAGGAAACAGAAGACAGAGGCATTCTTAGAGATCCAGAGGAGCACAGGAGGCCAAAGAAAAAGTTTCATCACCTGATCCCTCCACTCCGCGGCGGAACCGCGGCAAGAAGGCTTTTTCGGCGGAGGAAACGCGGTGCAACAGAGGAGTTAGGGCTTCAGACTTCTCTGGTAAGATTCTCAACTCTTCCTCTCTCCTCTAAAATCCAATAAAATCTATTTTCTGCAGGATTCTTTGCAAAATAGCACCGCTCAAAAATCTTTTTGCAAAAGTTTTGTGATTAGTTTTGTTTTGCATATTTTAATACGAACTTTAAGGGGCAAAGACCAAATCCAGATTAGGTGGGGATTTCATCACCCTTCCTAAGCCCCACAAATCACAAACCAAGCATCTAGATCAACCCTTCATTAATTTAAAAAATATCTAGACTAGACTCTAAGGACTGTCGCGCTCAATAAGGACAGAGGAAGGTCGTGGGTAATCTATCGCTTATCCGCATTACTTTTATAGTGTCTAGGCAAGTGTGACAAAGGCTAGTGGTTTTTAATTAGGCCCACTACTGTGGTTCCTTCCCACTTACCTGGCACTTACCTGGCTACAATGGTAGTACAGAGGCGGTAGATGATTGATCCTGCAGCTTGTCCTTTGGAAGTCTAGGAGCGGTCTAGAGACTGGACCTAGGTGACCTTAGTTCTAGGGTTGCTTGTGCATTTTAGAGTGATTTGTCTTGAGTCCCACTTTTTTCAAAACAAACCAATTTTAAATCACACACACGCTGCCACTTGCACTAAACCCGCTTAGTGCATGCTCGGCTGGACACGGGATCCTAGTGCCCGTCTTGTCCGCGTTCCTGTTATCGACGCCGAAGTCGGTACTTCTTCATCTTCTTTTCCCCCACCACACACCACGACCGAGATGGACGACACTCCATCAGAATATAACACCACGCTGCCACCGCCCGTAGGTGCGCAGAATCCACCGCGCATCTCTCTCCAAGAGAGATGCTATCCTATCCGTGGTCCTCTTCCCACTTGTCTATCTCTTCCACCAGCTAACGGGGATAATTTCAAAATTAAACCCCACTACATCAATCTGCTGCCCAAATTTCACGGGCTTGAGTCGGAAGACGCGTACGTTTTCATCACCAAATTCGAAAACGTATGCGCAATGATGGGTACTTCACAATTGACTGTCGATGCTATGCGCCTGCGTCTTCTCCCATTCACACTGTGCGACTTGGCAGAAAAATGGTTTTATAATACTGCCGCACACTCTATCACTAATTGGGATGAATTTATCATAGCATTTCTTAAGAAGTTTTACCCAAACCATAAGACTGCCCATATTAGGAGCGGGATCAACTAGTTCACCCAGCTTCCCAATGAACCATTTTGGAAGTGCTTTGAACGTTTCAAGGATCTGCTTGTCCAATGTCCTCATCATGGAATACAAAGATGGGATTTATGTCGAATTATATATGAGAGCATTAATCCAGCGACAAAGAAGATGTTTGAAACAATGTGTCAATGCAATTTCATGTCTAAAGATGACGGTGAAGCATGGAAATATCTGGAAGATCTCGCAGAAAACACTTTGCAGTGGGAAAGCGTAAGACCATCTTCATCTAAGAGAGGTATTCACCAGCTCGATGTTTCTATCGCAGTAAAAGCCGAAATGGCAGCGATACAGAAGAAACTCGACGCTATTGAGAACAAATTCTCATCATTCTCCTTAAATTAGGTCACGCTTCCTAAGACCGTTTGTGGTTGCTGTTCGGATCCTTCACACTTAACGGAAGAATATCCTATGAATGCATCGTTTCAAACTAATGCCGCTTTTCAGCAGCGACCTAGAAACGATCTTATTCTTCCACGTATAATCAAGGATGGAGGAATCACCCTAATTTTTCTTGGAACCAAAACCAACAAAGCAATTATCAAAGACCTCCTCCATAGCAACCACAACCACAGAATCAGCCCCCCTTTCAGTCACAAAATTTTCAAAATCCGTCCAACACTTCTACACCACAAGCGGCCGGTACTGACAACTCTTCACTCGCACAAATTTTGGATATGTTCATGAAACATTCCATGCAATTATCGGCTGAGATGAACTCTTTTATTGATACCATACAGAAAGACTCCGCCTCCCACGGCGAGAGTATTAAATCAATTGAAAACCAACTTGCACAGTTGAACGCCGCAATGAGTGCGAGAGAGAAAGGGAAACTCCCATCTCAACCCATACCTAATCCTGGCCACTCACAAAGTTATAATGTGAGTGCTGTTACTACGTTGAGATCGGGAAAAGTGCCGAATAACCGAGTGGGTGAGCAATTTGATGTTAGTGACACCAATGATACCCCAGCTTCTTCTTCTTCTTCTCCTAATTCGTCTAGTCTCCCACCTTCATCCGAGCCTATTCTCCGTTTTCCCAAGCCTCGAACCCTTCGCGCATTTCCTCGAATCTACCTAAAACGATCCCCACTCCAATTCTGGGATCCACTCCATCCCCACAATCCTCTCCAATGTTGGACCAAACCCTTATTGATAAAGCACCTTATCCAAACAGGTTAAGGAGCAACAGACCAAGTCCACAAATGGAGAAGATTGTGGAAATTTTTAAACAAGTTAACATAAACATTTCTCTCTTAGATGCTATTCAATAAGTTCCGTCATATGCGAAAATCCTAATGGACTTGTGCACTAGGAAGAGAAAAGTTCAAGTACCTAAAAAAGTTTTCCTTGCGAGTAATGTGAGCACTGCTTTTACACAACAACTACCCAAGAAACGAAAGGACCGCGGAAGTCATACAATTTCTATTTCCATTGGGGGTAAAAATATCAATCGTGCTCTACTCGATCTAGGTGCCAGTGTTAACTTACTTCCGTATTCTGTTTATGAGCAATTAGGGATCGGAGAGTTAAAACCTGCGCATTGCACTCTTCAGATGGCCGATCGATCTATCACCCAACCTAGGGGTGAGCTAGAGGATGTGTTAATCAAAGTCGGGGAATTCATATTCCCTGTGGACTTTATCGTTATAGATACACAACCTGTGGCAAACCCACGCAATAAAATCCCGGTGATAGTCGGTCGACCCTTTTTGGCCACTTCCAACGCAGTAATCAATTGTAGAAACGGCTCTATGACCCTATTCTTTGGAAAGAAGTCAATTGAGCTTAACATTTACAAGCTAGGAAGTGAACCCTCCGAACCCTATGCTCATGTGTGTTCTGTCGAATTAATGTATGTCGACATCAGCGAATTTGATCAACCTCATGATACTGACTCTTTTCATATGTTGTTGTTTGACCCAACCATGTACTCTTCCACTGAGTTGTCCGGGTCAACATCTAACGCTGATGAGGAACTTTTTATAAAGTCTGACGATCACCCCATTTTTTCTGATGACATTATCCTTTGGGGTATCGATGAAAGCTTTGAGCAAATTTTCGCTGATGAACTCGCATTTTTAAAAGATACGGGTGTTGAGATAAATCAACTCCAAGATGAAAAAATTGGACCTCCACCCCTTCTTTTGGACAATCATGATAATGCGAGTAATCCATCGTTACTATCACCATGCCGTCTCTCCAAATTGAGACGCGATCCTTTTCCATTATACCTCTTATCACCTCCCCACTTCTTCTTGTCGAAAGGTGACATGTTCTTTCACCAACCTTGGTACTTCATCGATAAAATTTTTGAATGGTTGGTGTTGACCTTCGGTCTTTGCAAAGCTTGGCATTGACCAATAATCTTGACCCCCTCGTGTGATTTTAAAAGATTAAAATTGTTTAACTCAAGTTTTTTGGGGGGGGGTATATTTTGGCTCTTGAAAGAAAATGATTTTTACAAAATTGTGAGCCTAAAATAAGTTTGGGGGAGGATTTTCACTTTCATATATTCTTGCCCTCATTAATAATTTCCTCCCAAGTCTACAGGTTTTTGAGCTTAACGGATGACATCAGTGAGGACACTGCTGTAAACAGGTTTGGGGGAGGTTTGTGCTTATTTACACATCAATTTGTATCATACTTTGCATAAGCACAACAGTTTCAAAAATTTTTAAAAAATTTTCTTTTATAACAAAAGAGTAGAAAGTGAAAAATTACATCCAAAAGATATGAATAGTTTAAGAAAACCAAGAAAATTAGAAGTTTTCTTAAGCGAACTAGTAATAAGTAGTTATGAGCTGTTGCTCCAAGGGTTAGTAAGATGAAGGAAGTCACTAATCTGAGGATAAAAATAAGTCTGAAAAATAGTTTCTATTCTAGAAGCCAAACATTTTAATATTGATATCCTACTATATGCACTTACACACGTCTTGAAATTCGGGATAGTAGAGGATACGTTGAAATGCTCTTGTCTTAAAACCAAAGTATGAAGGGAATAAAAAATGAAGAAAATATAAAAATGGTGAAAAGAAAAAAATGAACACTGGTTTTGTTATCACCAAGGCAGCAATAAAAAAATATAGCGAGGGTGCTTCATCACCTAGTGCCTTAGACCAACTGGTTTGGGAGTCACTACTAAGCCTTAGGTGGTGCAAGACGAGGAAAATACTATCACCTAATCAGCAAGCACATGAGTAATCGGTCGGTTAGTACCTCAAGAAGTATTAACGGTCGTATGAAAATGTGTGAGCAAATCTAAATATTCATCAAGTTAAAAAAATACTGAGGTAGATGGACAAGAGTATGATAGTTTGAATTGAATTCTCCGAGTGTAGGGATGTCCATTACACACACGTAGGGTTATATGATCAATGTTTGGACGAAAGGTAGGAATGAAGAATAAAGACGATGTTTCATTGAGGGATAATGTGATTTCTAACATCTTTTCATGACTATTAAGATAGGGCTCATGACAACTGAAAAGCTAGTGTAGTTGGAAACTCTTATTTTCAAAGTCTTTCTTTTATGGTTTTTATCTTTATATGTAAATTTCACCATCTCTCTTTTGTTATTGGATTTTGTGGGTGTAATCCGCTGAAAACCCTTAGGAGACAACACTCCTCCTACTAGAGATATCTAGAGGTTTAACGGCTTGTTGCACGTGCTCAGTGCAATCGTGTTTGCCTACGAAAGTGTGCTTAGTTTTCTCCTTTCTTTTTCTCCTTCTCTTGAATAAACTAGTTTGCTCGGGATGATCAAAGATAAGTTTGGGGGTATTTGTTCAGTTGATAAAACTGCACATTTGTTATTACATTTTTCCTACTATTTCCATATTTAAAAAGGTCTTTATTATAATATATCATATATATGAGGGTTTATTTATAAAAATACTATTTTCCATGTGTTGATATATTATAATTAGTATTTGGTAGGAAAATGTATGAAAATAATATCATCGACCAAATCCTAAGAGAACAAAGTCTACTAAATATTATTTAAGTTGTTGTGCAGAATTTTTCCAAGTTGTGCAGAATTTTTCCAAGAAATCAAGTTGTTAAAGAAAACTTGCCTAATTAAGAAAGCAAAACTTGGAGATCAAGTCTGGCAGCAACTCCGAGAAGATTTCAAAGATCCAAAGATTCCAGAGAAGTCCACGTGCCAAGTAGAGAGAAGCTGCTGAAATAAAATCAAAGGCTCTGATTAAATGGCCGCGGATCCACGGCCATACCCCCTCTTGGGCCGCGGATCCGCGGCAATCTTGAAGAATTAAATGTTGCAAATTTTTGCCGAGAATCTCTACTGTTAACTTCCATATTTGGAAGCAAGGGTTCTGGCTTTAGACTATAAATATGGACCGAGAGCCTCTTGGAAAAATTATCATGCCGACGCGATCACGAAGTCCAAGACGGCTCACGCATCAAGGCTGATCATCAACGGTTCATCTACCTCCTTAGAAGAGATCGAGAAGCAACTAGATTTGTAATCATTTTCTAAGGAATCAAAGTGTAATGAATATTGTTGATTAATAAAGGTAGCTTTCTTTTTCTTATTCTATTTCTTCGTAGTTTAATTATGCATTTTCTCTCCATCTCTTTTTCTCCCAACATGCGTGAGTAATTCTCCGCTTGTTAGGGTTCGTAGGATTAGGGTAGGTTAATGGATGATAAAAATACTTAAACTCTTTTTACGTTCTATAAAGTTTATAAACTTTATCAAAACAATCATTAACATCCTAATCGGGCGCGCTACCAATTCATTGTTAGTCTCGACCGCGATTAGAGATTAGATTAACGATTGTTTTGGTAAAGGCTAGATATGAACGAAGTTCCGTGTCGAGATGATGGTTAAGAGTGGGATTCCTTTTCCCTCCAGAAATCCTAATCTACATGCATCACTGTCGTTCTAGTTTTAAATCTATTAAAGGATAAAAAGGGTAATTTTTAATTAATCATCCAAAACTACTAAATCCTAACGAACCCTATAAGCCCCTTCTTATATAAACTTACATCCGTAGTTAATCTAGATCTATATTTTACATCAGTGTTTAACGTAGATCTAGATCCTACAACCATTCATATAAATTCTTTATCCCTCCTCTCTTTTTCAACACATCTAAAGTAAGAATAAAAGATTCAACGTTTCCCAGAGGACGACCCGTACTCATCTCGGTCTAGCTACGCGCGACACCGTTCTGATTGCGGTTAACTACAAACACACTTTTTCGTATCAATCAGACATGGTTCAAAAGGTACATCCCTCTAAACCTTCGATATATGGCACTGTAATTTCTCAGTGTCGTCGGAGAGGTGGTGGGTCCCAGTGACCAATGATCCTCCTTTCCAAAATTAAAAAAAGAAGAAATACAAAAAGAGAAAAAAATAGAGAAACCCCCCTGCAAACTTTGAGAAAAACTCAAAGAGAAAGAAGAGCAAGCTCTTAGAAAAAGAAGATCTTTTTTTCAAGGTAAAGAATTAATTCTTGAACAACAGAGATGAAATCATTTCATTAAAAAAGAAGAACTATCTTCTTAAAGGATCACAGATCTACAAAAGACCAAGGTCTTTGATAAAAAGAAAAAGATCAAAAGATCTAATCATAAAAATAAAAGAAGTATTTACTTCATTCACAGATCCTTGATCTACAAAGGTAGAGCCCTTTTATAAACAAGAACTTTTGTTCTTGAATCTTGAGGGAAAGCCTCCTTTAAAATAAGAACATATTGTTCTCCGATCATAAATTTGATCAGATGCGCTTTGCGCTACTTAACAGTGCCTTGCACTCATGAACTGCACTTTTACGCTCCTTGGACCGGCGCTCAGCGCCAAAACGTGCCACGTGTCAATCACAGAAACAACTTGCGCTTTACGCTTCTGAAGTAGCGCTATGCGCTCATGGGCTGGCGCTTGGCGCCAAGCGCGCCATGTGTCACTCACTGGCGTGCCCCTAAATCAGTGCAAAGCGCTCATAAATGGAAAGCGCAATGCGCTAATAAACTAGCGCTTAACGCTAAGCGCGACACGTGTCACCTTCGTGTGCGCTACCTGACAGAAGCGCAGTGCGCTCTTTAATTGGCGCAAAGCGCCTGACGCGCCACGTGGCGCACTGTCAGAACACACTTTGTTCTGATGATTGCTATGCATTCAATACAAGACAAAAATTGTCAGGACCTAATGCTCAGCATTACTAAAAGGGCCAAGCCCAAGTAAAGGCTCAATAACCAGAATTAAAAATGTTAAACATTTTAATTGGACTTAGCCCAATTCTGGACATAAGTTCTCAACTTATATTGAACTGAGCCCATTTGCTCATAAATATTCAACAGATCTTAGTCCCAAACTGGGCTACAGATCTTCCAATCAATTCATACCGGTTCAAGGGTACATCTCTTTACTCCTCTGATATCTGTCGTTGTAATCCTTCAACGTCTTTAGAGAGGTGACGGGTCCCGACAACCACACATCTCACGGACTGTGGGGTCTTTAAACTCAAGGACTACGATGTCCTTAAACCTTATAGACTATGATGTCTCTAAACCGGACTGTGGGGTCCTTAAACTCATGGACTACGATGTTCTTAAACCTTATAGACTACGATGTCTCTAAATCGGACTGTGGGGTCCTTAAACTCATGGACTATGATGTCCTTAACTTGGACCGAAATGTCCTTAAACTACCGATGAACCGAGACGTCCTTAAATTAACATTGGACCACCACGTCCTTAAACTGGTAATGGACCGTAATGTCCCTAAACTAACTGACCGCAATGTCCCTAAACTAAACAATAGAGTCCAATTGCTCTTTTGTTGGATCCAAACGATCCCGTTAAGTTGATCTTAGTCTAAAAATTAGACTAACTTATCCTTAACAAACGTTTAAGTTGATCTTAGTCTCAAATGAGGCTAACGTATCCTTAAACCCAAACCAAAACCCAAATCTAAGAAGATACGGACGTGGACTAATCCACGTCCTACGGGCGACAACATAAATTAGTCTCCGTATACAATCCACGGGCAACCACAAACAAAACAAACACCACGACACGAAGTGACCATCTGGAGAAGGAGAAAGTTGTTACCGCGATACGGTAGCGTAATTAATTGCAGGGGCTTGCTCCTGCAGGGAAGAGCGTCCCCACAATCAAAACCCCCTCAAACGAGGGGGAATCTGACGAAGTCTGCTACATCGGCCGCATTCGTTTAAACCTTCGATACATGGTGCCATAAATCAACTTGGCATCTTCGGAGAGGTGGACGGATAGCACCAATTAGCATCTGCCCCGAATTTCAGGCAAGACGGACCTGCGCGGTCGCGTCCCTGTGTTCGGCGGGAAATAGATTCTGGCACACCCGGTGGGACCTTTTCCTCTTTCCATTCCACACCTCATGTGTCGCGTTCACGAACGAATCACGGTTTGTTAATGGTTGCCCTTGGGTTCGAGATACTAAGATTTTGTGTCTTACTGGGTGCAGAAAGCAATGGCGTCTACTTGCGTGAAGTGTTCCAACTGCAACTGCAACTCGCGCTCCTCCTCATCTGGAGGCATAGCCTACGGGCCCCAAGCGGCCTCCTTGTTCACGATGCCGGTGGACCAGGTGACTCAGGCCACCACCGGATTGTTCTTTGGGACTATGCTCCCACCGATGGGCTTCAGCACCTCCGTACCAACACCAGAAGCTCCCAAGAAGTCGGTCTTTGATCGGCTTGCTACTACCGCGGCCCCTCTCAACGGGTCGTCCAGCTCCAGCTCCTTAGTCTTCGCCAGACTGGGCCAAAGTTCATGTGGGCCCGTGAAGAAGCCTGCAATCCCAGAGAAGGTTGTTCCGAAAAGGATAGCCATCCCTGCTCCTGAAGTCGTCAAGGCGGCTTCTCCCGCCAAAGGATCGGTCTTTACAAGACTGACTGTTCCGGCTCCCACTATGGTTCCCGTCCCTGCTCAGAAGTCTGTTTTTGACCGGTTGGATACCGCTTCTCAACGGACATCAATCTTCAAGAGGCTGACGCCGGCAACAACCCCTCACCTGGATAGGGGGCAAGACAAAGCCATTCCCATCACCGAACCAACACCGTCGGCTCGACACGCTCGACTTCGCCATTGGCGCCGAGTAAAGAAGGTTGGGGGCAACTCCCCCTCTGGGCTAACTCCACCAGCCCCAACGGTAGAAGTCAATGCTACTGTTCCAACCGGGAACAACTTTGAATTGTTGAATAAGGTGCGCAGGAACTCTCCTACCACCGTACTGAAAAGATCTCCGCCACTGGTGGAGAATGTTACAGAAGCAAAGCCAGAACATCCTCCTCAGCGACTGTCCTTCAAAGTTTACAAAGTCTGGCGACGTGTTCAAGAGTCAGTGATCGATCAAGACTATCTTCGCCGACAGAAGAAGCTGAAGGTTCAGCAGGAAGAGGGCCATCCTAGCAAGCCACAAAGGACAACAACTGCCTGGGTGCCCGCTGCAACAGCCCCCTCAACGTCAACTGCTCAAAAGAAAAGGAGGTCAGAGAAACCCCCTGTGACTACGGCAGAACGCAAAGACGCTGAGACCAAATGCCCCAAATCTGGGGGCATGACGGTGCATACTGTTTACATGGCTTCCGGAAAAGAGGAAAGCCGCACTTCGACGGGCCACCGACCGCTCACCCGATCCATTACAAAAGCTCAGGAACAACAGCAGCAGAAGCTTCAGGAGATGCTGACTGCAATGGCCGCTCTCACCGGGCCAAAAGAAAGCCCGGAGGCATCATCAGAACAGCGTCACGAACAAGAAACTGATGCTGACTTCCTATGCAAGGTCCTCGAAAAGAAGGACAGAGAAGCAGTAGAACAAGCTGCCAATATAAAACAAATGGCGCTTCTCTTCCAAGACATGGTAGGAATGATGTTACAGCCGGATCCTCCAGCTGAAGACCCTCCGATCATTGTTGAAGACAATAGAGGGGAGACATCTAATCCTCCTCCGGCTCACTCAGCAGCCAAGGAGGAAACCATTTCCAAGGCCGCATTGGACGACTATATAGCTTAGCAAATACGAGCTCACCAGGCGAATGAAGCGGCCGACCAAGTCGTCAAAACTGGGCGACCGTATCCAAGCTAGTATGACCAAATAAAATATCCTCCGGGATACACAATCCCCAAATTCCATGTGTACAAGGGGACAGGCAATCCTCACCAGCACGTCGCCCAGTTCAAAGCTCTTTGCGGCAACACCGGGGGTGATGATAAACTTTTGCTTCGTCAATTCGTCGGCAGCTTGTCAGAAACGGCTTTCGAATGGTACTGTGAACTCCCGAATGACTCCGTCAAGACTTTTGCGGAAATGGAGCTGTTATTCACCCAGCGATTCACAAGTGCTAGTGAACGCACCCCGATAACGGCATTGATCAATGCCAGGGTGAAGCCAGGCGAGACGTGGGTCCAATACGCCATACAATGGCGGAATCTGTGGTTAAAATGTGAACAACGCATCGAAGAGCACCGGCGGTGGGTATGTTTGTGGGCACTCTGGACCCTCATGCGACTATATCCCAGTTTATGATGTTCTTCAAGCCGACCACTTTCCAAGCCTTGATCGACAAACTGGCCCAAATAGACCAGATGGGTCATAGACCGTCTCCTCCAAAACCAGACTCTCGAAATGAGAAGGGAAAGGGAAAAGCGATCATCGTTGCCAATGCTCAACAGCAGCCCGGTGGCCCAAGACCAGTTGATCGCCAAAATAACAGAACTCGATCTCTTGAAGATAAAATGAGTCGCCCTTGCTCGTGTCCTGGAGACAAGACAAAGAGGTTATTCGAGCTTGCACTGCGCAACAGGCTCATCAATTTGCCGGAGCCAAGACGCCCAGCGCAACCTGGCGATATTAGCAATCCTAACTACTGCCCTTATCACCGAATGTTGGGCCAACCGAACGAGGATTGTTACATCTTCAAAAGCTGGATAGAAGATCAATACCAGCAGGGCAAGTTCGTATTATCTGAGAATTGGAAGGTGAAGCCGCCTCGGCCACACACTCCCAAGAAAACAGATACACCGGGGGCATCAATCTCTTTTGTAGAAGAAGCTCCATGGGAGGTCGCTCTTTCAGCCAAGACGAAAAGAATACTGAAAGATCTCCGCACATGTCCGGCAATTAGATGGAAGAATCCACTGGAACCTGAGGTCATCGAGGGGATGCTGAAGCCGCGCCCAACTCCAAAGATCAGTGGTGATAGCCAAAGCTCGCACACCCAGCCGTCAAAGTCTTCGAAAAAGAAGAAGAAATCCAAGAAGCCCGTGAAGCCTGACGACAAGCGCACGGACCTATAAAAGTCGATTGACGCGCTGGAAGAGTATAACCAGAAGGCGCGGACTCCAATCACGCTCCAAGAGTTTCTCAGCCACGTCCTTGAGGATGGAGACGATGGAGAATACTCGTCAGATGAGTCCGAAGATTATGTGGCAAGTTGCCATGTGATCTCTCACTCGTCGATAAACGATGAAGAAGCTCCTTGCACCAAGAAACTGGGGGCAAATCCTAATCCGAAACTTCTGGGGCCATCAGATGAAATAATTGATGCATTCCTGAACACAGCTCTTCTTAAAAGCAAAGCTGATCACGAGCGTGAGATGGCTATATTTGAAAAGGCTAAACGCCGGCGACTGGACGAAAGAGTCGAGACACTCCCGCCGGAACAAAGTACATCCGCCGCAAACAAAAGCAAGTTCAAGACGAGGAAGAGGTTCGCCAAAGCCATATCAATGGGGATGAAGCTGCCACCCTCCGAAGGAAACGTTCTTGGTGAAGCGGAAATGCATTCTAGCTACTGTTTATACCATCGAAAGATTGCGCACCCTATCGAAGAGTGCAACGCTTTTAAAAGATGGTAGCGGGGATATGTTGCTCACCGGCAACATTTCAAGCGGATGAAACACAAAACTCGTCGGGAGCAAGGAAGTACGACCGAGGAGCGTCAAAGAACTGCCGGCAACTGTCGCACGGTCAGCGCCGGGGGTTCCCAAGTTCTCACCTTTGGGAGCGACTCTGACGAATTAATGACTCTTGGCCCCCTCTTTAAGGAGTCCACCTTGGGAAAAGAGGAAGAACCGAAGACCTGTGAAAATATTCAGCTGCGCAACCGTACACTTCCCGAAAAGAATCTTGGGCCCTCGAACAGTGGGTCAAATAGAAAAGATAAGGGGAAAGAAAAGGTCCCTGAGGATATCATCCTTGATGACCAAGCCGTTGAAAATCTGACAGCCAAGGACCCGCCAAAGAAAAATAAGGTGGACTACAACATTCTAGCACACTTGAGAAAGCTACCTTCGCAGCTCAGTATTCTCGATGCCCTTCTGCTATCCAAAGAGGCGAGAGATTCATTGATCAAGGCGTTACAAGATCCTGAGCATTTCCAAGCTTTCCTCGCCGAAGAAAAGATGAAGGACGAGCTGGAAGAGGTACACACAGCCGATGTTACCTTCGGCGATGAAGATCTCCTCCTTAGGACATGCGAGCACAACCGTCCCCTATATGTCTCCGGATACTGTCATGACATCAAGATAGGTAAAATCCTGGTCGACAATGGGTCCTCCGTCAATCTCCTTAATGTACGGGTGTTAAAAGAAATCTGTATGAGCGTTTAACACCTCGCTCGCGATAAAATCACCATCTCCGGATTTGATTCCTAGTCATCACAGACGCTTGGGTCCGTAATACTGACGTTACGCTTTGGGCTTCTCGTCACCAACATCAAGTTCCATGTCATTGACGCCAAGACATGCTACAATGCTTTGCTCGGTCGGCCCTGGTTGCACGAATACAACATCATCCCTTCTACACAACATCAGTGTATGAAGTATTTCAAGAATGGTCTCGAGTATACTGTGATAGGAGAGCTAAACCCATTCTCCGTGAACGAATTCAACAAGTATGAAGATGCAAAATACTTCTTACCAGGCTTTGAGGACACAGAGAGATGTCACAAACCGGAAAACAAAGCTATTACTACCATTCCGGTCTTCGGGAGTGATACCGAGGAAGAGGAAGAGATAGTTTATTCAGGGCCACTCCAGTACAGCAAGTTGGGACCGTCCGCTCCTATGTTGATCTTCGGCAGCGACTCGGAAGATGAGGTCAATGTCGTATTCTCTACCCGACCATCCATACAAACCTTCACTGATGAAGAGCAAAGTTTGCAAGTTGACATGGTTCCGCCCAAGCATCATAAAGATCTAGACGCGCTTGATACCTACAATATGGAAGAGCTGCAGACGTTCTATGTCCCTCCCAGGCGAGAAGGTGAAAAGGCGATCCTATTCTACCGATCCGGGGAAACCAAAGTGGAGAAAGAAATCTGGCACGGCGCGGATTCTACACTCGACAGGCTCCAGCCCATCCGTTTGCCTAGATATTATACGAACGGACTAAAAGGGCTGTTAAAGCGCCAAGGCGTACTTTTCTAACAGAAGCTCGAAAAGCTAAGTTCTATGACAAGATCTGGAATGTCCTCGGAACTCAGCGAAAATTGCCCAATGTGAGAATGGAAACGACCGGGCTTGGGTATGTTCAATCCAAGAAACGGGAGCTACTCCGCGACTGTTACGTCATACATGACTTTGAAGAAGGAGATGCTCTGTGGGAAGATGCTAACCCTGAACCAGAAAGGGCTCCCGCCGTGAAAATGCCTAGTCCGTCGTTCGAAGAACAAATGGACAAGCTTATAAGGGAAGCAGGTCAAAAGGTTCGAGACGACCATAATCGCGAAATGGCCATCTACAATAAAGCCAGGACGCAAAGCCTCCTTCAGCAGGCTGTGAAAAACGAAAATGCTCCTCCTTATCATCCCGTTATACAAAAGACCCGACACAGAGGCAGAAACAAGCCAAAGAACGGGAAAGGCGTTCGACGGCGATAAAGCGGGTCCAAGAAGCCACGCGATCAGGAATCGAGCGGCCAAGATTGATCTCTTATAAAGAAGATGGGTCGAGCATACTCTTTTGCCCAAGATAAGACAAAGAAAATACTTGATCTTGCCATAAAACATCAACTGATTACACTCCCGGAGTTCAAGCACCCCGAGAAAGCAGGCGAAGTCTCTCATCCGGACTATTGCTCCTATCATAGGGCAATAGGACATCCTATTGAAGACTGCTTCACCTTCAAGAACTGGGTCGAAGATCAATATTAGCAAGACAGGTTCGCTCTATCCAGCAGCTGGAGGGTAACCCCGCCGCAGAAGCATGAACCCAAATCCATGAGGGTAGAACCAAATCCACATCGGTCTTGGAAGCGAACTCGTACCTGTCACGTGATAATGTTATCAAAAGAAGAACATGAGAATATGGACAAACTCCCCTGGTGCTTCGAAAACGATGATGACGAGGTAATCTCAGAATTTCCACCGGCGCCAAAGGAGCTGGAAGATGGAATACATACTACTGCAGATAACCTCAAGAAAATTGATTTGGGGACGGCAAGTGACCCGCGGCCGACTTTCGTCAGTGAGCTGTTGTCTGAAGAAAGGGTGGCTACACTAAAAGACGTGCTCATGCAGCATAAAGATTGCTTCACATGGAACTATTCTGAGATGCCAGAACTAGATCCAGAGATTGCTGTACACAAATTGGCAATATCCCCGGACGTCAAGCCGATCAAACAAGCGCCGAGAAGAATGCAACTCGAGCTTGAGATGAGCATCAACGCCGAAGTCAAGAAGTTAATCGACTCCGGTTTCATCCAAGAGGTTCAATATTCTGACTGGATCGCCAACATTGTCCTAGTGATGAAGAAAAATGCGACGGTGCGCATCTGCGTAGACTTTCGGGATCTCAATAAAGCCTGCCCGAAGGACGACTTCCCAGTACCAGTTATCGAACTGATGATAGACAATACGTCTGCTTATGAGGTTTTCTCCTTTATGGACGGCTTATCAGGATACAATCAGATAAAGATGCACCCCGAAGACCAGAAGCATACCGCTTTCCGGACCCCTTTAGGCATATTCTGCTACAAGGTGATGCCCTTCGGTCTAAAGAACGCCGGTGCCACCTATCAGAGGGCCATGATGAAGATCTTCGATGACCTCATACATGAAATCGTCGAATGCTATATCGACGACCTTGTGGTAAAAAGCAAATCATACGAGAAACATTTAGAACATCTGAAGATCGTATTTCAACGCCTTCGGCAATACAACTTGAAGATGAACCCTCTCAAATGCGCGTTCGGAGTTTCCTCTGGCAAATTCCTAGGATTCGTCGTCCGACACCGAGGTATCGATATAGATCCGTCAAAAATCAAGGCGATTATGGAAATGCCCCCGCCAAGGACTCTTAAGCAATTACGATCTCTCCAAGCAAAGCTCGCGTATATCCGGCGATTTATAGCCAATCTCTCAGGCAAGTGCCGTCCCTACAGTCACCTAATGAAGAAGGGAACCCCGTTCGTCTGGGATCGCAAATGCCAAAGTGCACTGGAAGAAATCAAGCAATACCTGCAGAATCCGCCAGTGCTGGCCGCTCCCGTTAAAGGAAAACCTCTCGTCCTATACACAACAGTTCTTGAAGGTTCTTTAGGCGCGCTGTGGGCACAAGAAAACGACCAAGGGAAGGAGAGAGCCCTTTATTATCTAAGTCGAGTTCTCCTGGGGGCAGAAAGCAATTACTCCTCATCGAAAAACACCGCCTGGTGTTGATCTTCGCAATAACGAAGCTCAGACACTATGCGTTGGCACATGAGGTCCATCTCATATCGAAGGTGGATCCTCTCAAATATTTGATGTCGAAGGCCATATTAACGGGGCGGCTCGCTAAGTTGGCCCTGCTATTGATGGAGTTCTCGATAACTTATCAACCTCTTAAAGCAGTGAAAGGCCAGGCTATCGCCGACTTCCTCGCTGAGCATCCAAAACCTGCCGGTTCTCCCTTGAACTGCGAATTGCCAGACGAACATGCGTTTGATACAATCGACAGGGAGAGAAGAAAGAATGATACCCAATGGGAACTCTAATTTTATGGGGCGTCCTCCATGAAGAAGCGCAAACAAAGCACCCCTATAATCAAATCAAGGGTATGCCTCATCTTCGTAACTCCACAAAGAGGGATAATCCTCTTTGCCTTCTCCTTAACAGAGCCGAGGACGAATAACGAAGCAGAATACGAATCTTTGATAGCGGGTCTTGAGATCGCTATCGACATGGGAATTGAAAACCTCCTCATATACGGAGACTCCCAGCTGGTCGTTAGTCAAATAAACGGCGACTACCAAACGTGCAAGCCAGAGTTGGTAAAGTACGGCGAGAGGGTGCAGCAACTGCTGACCCAAATTACTTCCTACACCTTGGAAAGCATACCGCGTGCGGAAAATAGTAAGGCAGATGCATTAGCCAAGCTCACTAAAGAACTGGCCTACGAGAACCTCGATGACGTGAGGATCGTTGTGCAAAGTCGTCGGGTTCTTGCTCCGGCAGAAGTGTCTCCGGAGTCGTTCGAAGAAAAGGGAACGACCGAGCAAACGACTCTACAAATAAGAGACCAGGAAAAGGTTGCGGATTGGAGAGAAGTCTTTATAGACCACTTCAAATCCCGTTGAACACCTGAAGATGCGTTCTCAAGACATCAGCTTATGAAACGAGCTCTGTCTTTGCTTTCGTCAATGATATTCTGTATAAAAGGTCATTTGATTCTCTGTGGCTAAGATGCCTGGGACCAGACGAGGCAAGGAGAGTCATCCAAGAAACTCACGACGGACTCTGCGGTTCTCACCAAGCTGGGCCGAAGATGAAGCTGAAGATCAAACGGATGGGTTATTATTGGCCCACGATGATCCAAGACTGCCTCGAATACGCGAAGCAGTACCACGCGTGCCAGATTCACGGAGACTTTATCCATCAGCATCCAAATCCACTACATCCAACAGTGGCTAGCTGGCCGTTTGAAATGTGGGGGACCGACATAATCGGGCCCATCGAACCGGCATCATCCAGATGACATCGATTCATTTTGGCGACAACTGATTACTTCTCCAAATGGACAGAAGCAGTACCGCTGAGAGAAGTGAAGACGGAGAATATCCTCCATTTCTTCAAAATGCACGTCATTTATCGGTTCGGAACTCCGCGACGGATCATTTCCGATAACGGGCCAGCCTACAGAAGCCACAAGATCAGCCGCTTCGCACAACAGCATAACATAGATTGGAGATACTCTTCAGTCTATAATCTTCGAGCTAACGGTCTAGTTGAAGCTTTCAACAAGACCTTGACAAAGATCGTGAAAAAGACGGTGTCCCGAAATAAGAAGGACTGGCACGAGAGACTGCATGAAGCTCTCTGGACGTATCGAACTACGTTCAAAACGGCCACAAACACAACGCCGTATGCATTGGTATTCGGTACAGAGGCGGTACTTCCCCTCGAGATAGAGCTACCCTCTCTACGAGTGGCAGTTCACTACGAGCTAATGGACAAAAAGAATGCTCACCTTCGGCTTGAGGAGCTCGATGCCCTTGATGAAACCTGGCTCATAGCGCAGCAAAATCTGGAAGCTTATAAAGCAAAGATGACGCGCTCATACGAAAAATTGACTAGGCCGAGAACATTCCGCCAAGGCGAACTCATGCTAGTGGTCAAAAGACCTATGATCCCCAATCGTGCCAAGCGGGGGAAATTCGAGCCGAACTATGAAGTCCTGTATATCATAGATAAAGTCTACCGGGGTGGGCCTATTTACTCATGGATATGCATGGCGAAAGGCCCTTCAGACCAATAAATGGTCGCTTCCTAAAAAAGTACTACGCCTGACGAGTCACGGCCTAGGTCAATGATAGATGACGACGACTATGTCCTCTCGCTATCTTCTTAAGCCCAAACTCTATAAGTAGTAGCCGGCTAACGGACCGAAACGTCCTTAAACTAACAACGGACCGAAACGTCCTTAAACTAACAACGGACCACTATGTCCTAAAACTAGCCGTTGACCGAGATGTCGATAAGCTATAATGGATTGTAGCATCCCAAAGCTGATACAAAAAAAAAGAATAAAAAAAAGAGAAAAAAGAAAAAAGTATGTCCATAAGCATAAAAGGGCACGGATGAAAACCCGAAAGGGCTCCGTGAGTAAAAACAGCAGGGCTACCGGCGAATTTTATGAAAACCCGAAAGGGCGCAAACTCGTTAGAATAAAAAGAAAGAGAAAAAGAAAAAGAAAACGGTATGTCTATAAGCAAAAAGGCACGGATGAAAACCCGAAAGGGCTCCATGAGTAAAAACAGCAGGGCTACCAGCGAGTTTTGTGAAAACCCGAAAGGGCGCAATCTCGTTAAAAGACACTTGCAAGGTCCTCTCGACCTTGTGGGGAGAAACCACTTTCGTGAGATCCTTACGACTCACAAGGGAGCAACACACTTAGGGATCCCCACGATCCCTAGGGAGAAATTATACTTGTGAGATCCTCACGACTCGTAAGGAGAACCCTCTTATGAGACCCTCACGGCTCATAAGATTTGAAAGTCTTAAGTTACAGGGATCTAAACCTGTTCTTAAGCAACCACCAATACCTCCAACAATGCCCTACAAGCAGCTCGATGCTGACCCTTGTATACAATCCACGGGCGCGAATAAACATTTCCCTAACGAAGTCCCATCCGCGACTAGGGATATGTCTACATGGTGAACAACCCTTATAAGTCCTCTAGACTTATAAGGAGAAAACACTCTTGTAAGATCCTTACGACTTATAAGAGAACATGCACTTAGAAATCTTCACGATTCTTAAGGAGAAAACGCACCTACAATATCCTCACGACTCGCAGGGAGAAATACCTTTATGAGACCCTTACGGCTCATGAAGTCAAAAGCCTTAGCCGACAGGATCCTAACCCTGTTCGCTAAGCCACCTTTGTTCGACATCGATAGAGGCAAATGATGATTCGCTCCTGGAAATATCCCAGTTGTAGCGGTGGTGATGCCGAAATCGATGTCTAACTCCAAACTTGCAACAAAGAAACTAGCGAGCCACACATTCATATGAAATAGCCGAAATGATGGGGCAACTTGCAACAAAATCAGCAAGTAAAAATGTATGCATGCAAAATAGCCGAAATGATTGGGCAACTCGCAATAAAAAGCAGCGAGTAAAAATAAAATAAATAGCCGAAATGATTGGGCGTCGCGAAAAATAGCCGAAATGATTGGGCAATTGCGACCTTCGCGATATAAAAGCTGAAATGATAGAGCATCGCGGAAAGAAAAATATATAAAATGAAATTTTCTGCCCTACAGCTGATATCACATCAATCCCTGTATACAATCCAGGGGCGCAAACAAAGAAGGAATCACACCTTCCCTCCTCAGGCTCTATCAGAAGAATAAAGCCAAATCTCAACGGTTCACAGACAACCTAGAGACACTTCAATATTCGTCTTATTACAACAGACACAACGTCATCTACATGACCCCGTCTCGGAAATACGTCATCCAAATGACCCCGTCTCGGAAATACATCATCCACATGACCCCGTCGCGGAAATACGTCATCCACATGACCCCATCGCGGAAATACGTCATCCACATGACCCCGTCTCGGAAATACGTCATCCACATGACCCCGTCTCGGAAATACGTCATCCACATGACCCCGTCGCGGAAATACGTCATCCACATGACCCCGTCATGGAAATACGTCATCCACATAACCCCGTCACGGAAATAAGTCATCCACATGACCCCGACGCGGAAATACGTCATCCACATGACCCCGTCTCGGAAATACGTCATCCACATGACCCCGTCGCGGAAATACGTCATCCACATGACCCCGTCTCGGAAATACGTCATCCAAATGACCCCGTTGCGGAAATACGTCATCTAAATGACCCCGTCGCGGAAATACGTCATCCACATGACCCCGTCTCGGAAATACGTCATCCACCTGACCCCGTCATGGAAACATGTCATCCACATGATCCCGTCTCGGAAATACGTCATCCACATGACCCCGTCTCGGAAATACATCATCCAAATGACCCCGTCGCGGAAATACGTCATCCAAATGACCCCGTCTCGGAAATACGTCATCCACATGACCCCGTCTCGGAAATACGTCATCCACATGACCCCATCTCGGAAATAAGTCATCCACATGACCCCGTCGCGGAAATACGTCATCCACATGACCCCGTCGCGAAAATACGTCATCCACATGACCCCGTCTCGGAAATACGTCATCCACATGACCTCGTCTCGGAAATACGTCATCCATATGACCTCGCCTCGGAAATACAGCATCCACATGAACCCATCGCGGAAATATGTCATCCACATGACCTCGTCGCGGAAATACGTCATCTACATGACCCCGTCTTGGAAAAACGTCACCCAAATGACCCCGTCGTGGAAATGCGTCATCCAAATGACCCCGTCGCGGAAACACGTCATCCACATGACCCCGTTGCGGAAACACGTCATCTACATGACCCCGCTTCGGAAATACGTCATCCAACGACTCCGTGGAACACGACCAAAGTTAACCTTGACCCCGTGGGAAACGCTCGGAGCAACTCCCGACGTCGTGAAATGCGGATAATGTCAATCTTATTAAACACTTACGGGTCCTCTCGACTCGTAAGGAAGAAAACTCTCTTGTAAGATCCTTACGACTTATAAGGGAAAATGCACTTAGGAATTCCCATGATTCCTAAGGAGAAAATACACCTACGAGATTCTCTCGACTCGTAGGAAGAAAAGTCTTTATGAGACCCTCACGGCTCATAAAGTTGAAAAGTCTTAGGTGGCAGATCCTACCCCTTGCTCCTAAGTCATCACTACCTTATAAAGAATTCAAGATGAACTGTTATCTACCATCTATGGGCCACACTTGCCAAAGCTACATGCCACCGAAATGGAGAAGTTACTCATGAGCATATAAACTACTTCACGCCAGAGTAAAACATAAAGAAATAGAAGGGTGCGGCTCATGGAGCTGAGGGTTTGGGACTATATCACTTAAGAGTCAAGATTTGAGTCAATGATAAATGACGACGCTTGTGTCCGCTCATTATCTTCTCAGATCAAGATTTTGAAAATTATATACCAACCCGAAACTGGTCATACACTATGAATTATTCTGGACTACTTCACTCACGTATATACTTACGTGGTCAAAGTAGTGGGGGGCATTTGTTCCCGCCAAAAATTTCTGCGCAAAAGAGCCCAAGGTATCAAATGGCAGCGATACGCTTAAGAAAATGTGAACCAGTATTTTTCGGGTTGTATTTTGACAAATTTTCGAATGGGAAACAACTAAATTTTGATGGTATTGAAAGTATATCGAAAACACCTTCGATTTGATATATTATGGGCCTCATAATTCACCCGGGATCAAAAGTTATGAGCAAATGTGCTACGGACATGTGATCTAAGGAAGAAGATGCGAACCAGTATTTTCCGAGCTGTATTTTGACAAACTCTGGAATGAGAAACAGCTAAATTCTTATGGTATCGAAAGTGTCTTGAAAAATTCTTCGATTTGATATATTATGGGCCTTATAATTCATCCGGGATTAAAAGTTATGAGCAAATGTGCTATGCACATGTGATCTAAGGAAGAAGATGCGAACCAGTATTTTCCGAGCTGTAATTTGACAAACTCCGGAATGGGAAACAGCTAAATTCTGATGGTATCGAAAGTGTCTCGAAAAATCCTTCGATTTGATATATTATGGGCCTCATAATTCATCCGGGATCAAAAGTTATGAGCAAATGTGCTATGCACATGTAATCTAAAGTAATGCTCTACTACATGGGGAATGCATTTTTAGTCCCACTTCGGGGAAAAGAGAGATCGCTTCTCTACCACTCCCATATAAATAAGAGGGGATACCTCTTAGAAAAGGTAGAGTTCAATCCTTAAAGGATTCAATTCTCAAAGGAGCTTAGTTCTCCAAGATAGGAGCCTGCTCCTCCCCATAATGTGCATATGCGCAAGCGCCATGTACGCTACATGCAACGCATGTGTGCCCGCCATACGCGCACCACGTGCAACGCACGTGCGCACCACATGAGAATTTTCAATAATATTAAAAGGAGATTCGTTCTCCATAGGAGCCTGCTCCTCCCCATAATGCGCATATGCGCAAGCGCCATGTGCACTACGTGCAACGCACGTGTACCCGCCATGCGCGCACCACGTGCAATGCACGTGCGCACCACATAAGAATATTCAATAATATTAAAAAGTGATTCGTTCTCCATAGGAGCCTGCTCCTCTCCATAATGCGCATT
Source organism: Agapanthus africanus (assembly GCA_030015575.1). Taxonomy (NCBI): domain Eukaryota; kingdom Viridiplantae; phylum Streptophyta; class Magnoliopsida; order Asparagales; family Amaryllidaceae; genus Agapanthus; species Agapanthus africanus. Next base: position 884,400,407 of record JASDDO010000024.1, on the reverse strand, counting down.
TGCGCAAACTTCATGTACGCTACGTGCAAATATGTGCGCCCAACACGTGCGACGCACGTGCGCCCAACACGTGCGATGCACGTGCGCGAACGCAAAGAAGCATTTTTCAGCAGCGAGAAACTTAAGCACCAGCATGTTCTCCCCCCTGATGAGTGGGACATGGTTCAAAGGGTACATCCCTCCACACCTTCGATATATGGCACTGTAATCTCTCAATGTCGTCGGAGTGGTGGTGGGTCCCAGCGACCAATGATCCTCCTTTCCAAAATAAAAAAAGAAGAAATACAAAAAGAGAAAAAAAAATAGAGAAACCCCCCTGCAAACTTTGAGAAAAACTCAAAGAGAAAGAAGAGCAAGCTCTTAAAAAAAGAAGATCATTTCTTCAAGGTAAAGAATTAATTCTTGAACAACAGAGATGAAATCATCTCATTAAAAAAGAAGAACTATCTTCTTAAAGGATCACAGATCTACAAAAGACCAAGGTCTTTGATAAAAAGAAAAAGATCAAAAGATCTAATCATAAAAATAAAAGAAGTATTTACTTCATTCACAGATCCTTGATCTACAAAGGTAGAGCCCTTTTATAAACAAGAACTTTTGTTTTTGAATCTTGAGGCAAAGCCTCCTTTAAAAGAAGAACATAAACTTGTTCTCTGATCACAAATTTGATCAAATGCGCTTTGCGCTACTGAACAGTGCCTTGCACTCATGAACTGCACTTTTGCGCTCCTTGAACCGGCGCTCAGCGCCAAAACGTGCCACGTGTCAATCATAGAAACAACTTGCGCTTTGCGCTTCTGAAGTAGCGCTATGCGCTCATGGGCTGGCGCTTGGCGCCAAGCGCGCCACGTGTCACTCACTGGCGCGCCCCTAAATCAGCGCAAAGCGCTCATAAATGGAAAGCGCAATGCGCTAATAAACTAGCGTTTAGCGCTAAGCGCGACACGTGTCACCTTCGTGTGCGCTACCTGACAGAAGCGCAATGCGCTCTTTAATTGGCGCAAAGCGCCTGACGCGCCATGTGGCGCACTGTCAGAATACACTTTGTTCTGATGAATATTATGCATTCAATACAAGATAAAAATTATCAGGACCTAATGCTCAGCATTACTAAAAGGGCCAATCCTAAGTAAAGGCTCAATAGCTATAATTAAAAATGTTAAATATTTTAATTGGACTTAGCCCAATTCTGGACATAAGTTCTCAACTTATATTGAATTGAGCCCATCTGCTTACAAATATTCAATAGATCTTAGTCCCAAGCTGGACTACAGATCTTCCAATCAATTCACACCGGTTCAAGGGTACATCTCTTTACTCCTCTGATATCTGTCGTTGTAATCCTTCAACGTCTTTAGAGAGGTGATGGGTCCCGACAACCACACATCTCACGGACTGTGATGTCCTTAAACTCATGGACCACGATGTCCTTAAACCTTATAGACTACGATGTCTCTAAACCGGACTGTGGGGTCCTTAAACTCATGGACTACGATGTCCTTAAACCTTATAAACTACGATGTCTCTAAACCGGATTGTGGGGTCCTTAAACTCATGGACTATGATGTCCTTAACTTGGACCGAAATGTCCTTAAACTACCGATGGACCGAAACGTCCTTAAACTAACATTGGACCACCACGTCCTTAAACTGGTAATGGACCGTAATGTCCCTAAACTAACTGACCGCAATGTCCCTAAACTAAACAATAGAGTCCAATTGCTCTTTTGTTGGATCCAAACAATCCCGTTAAGTTGATCTTAGTCTAAAAATTAGACTAACGTATTCTTAACAAGCGTTTAAGTTGATCTTAGTCTCAAATGAGGCTAACGTATTCTTAAACCCAAACCAAAACCCAAATTTAAGGAGATACGGACGTGGACTAATCCACGTCCTACGGGCGACAACATAAATTAGTCTCCGTATACAATCCACGGGCAACCACAAACAAAACAAACACCCATGACATAAAGTGACCATCTGGAGAAGGAGAAAGTTGTTACTGCGATGCGATAGCGTAATTAACTGCAGGGGCTTGCGCCTGCAGGGAAGAGTGTCCCTACAATAAAAAACTCCTCAAACGAGGGGGAATCTGACGAAGTCTGCTACATCGACCGCGTCTGTTTAAACCTTCGATACATGGTGCCATAAATCAACTTGGTATTTTCGGAGAGGTGGACGGATAGCACCAATTAGCATCTGCCCCGAATTTCAGGCAAGATGGACCTGCGCGGTCACGTCCCTGTGTTCGGCGGGAAACAAAGCTATCATACTCTTGTCCATTGTCTAAAGAACTTTTAGTTGGTGAATTTTAGATGAAATTGCACACACATCCTTCATGCGACCATTAATACTTCTTGAGGTACGAACGACCGATTACAAAATGTGTTTGCCCATTAAGGCGTAATTCCTCGTCTTGTAATACCTAAGGCTTTAGCAGTGACTCCCAAACCAGTTGGTCTAAGGCACTAGGTGATAAAGCAACCTTGCTTTATATTTTTATTTTATGCAGCCTTAAATAATTACAAAACCAGTATTCATTTTTTTTATATCTTTTTATTCACACTTATACTTTTATTTAATTTTTTTTCTCATACTAAGGATTTTAGACAAGAGCAATTCAAGGTATCCTCTACTATCCCAAGTTTCAAGGTGTGTGTATGTGCGAGTTGTAGGGTATATATTTTCAGAATTTAGACTAAAGGTTCGGAATTATTTTTCAGACTTATATTTCAATAAAAATTTCAATACTCTTCCCTTATTTTGACTTAGCCCAAGAACTGAACTCAAAATTTGCCTATTTCTAAATAAACTATAAGGACATATATTTTTTACCGTTAAACTTTAAGAAAGGTTATTTTTAGGGTTTTTAATTTACTAAGTTTAGAATCTAGTTTTTCCTAGCTAGTTAACCGTCTTGTCAAACTTAAATCAAATATGGCCAAATTGAATTTTTTTTTTATCTTTTTAGTTTTTTAATTTTTTATTTGATTTTTCTTTTATATATATATTTTTATTTTCATTTTTTTTAATTTTTATATTTTTTTATAAAGATGCAATGCAGAATTAAACATGCAAAGAAAGAAAAGAGAAAATATGTACAAAAATTAAAACAGTGATAACTATTTACAAACCACCTCCTCCCCCAAACTTACCAAAAGTAGTGCCCTCACTGCTCAGGACCTCGGCGTCCCCTTGAACGTGAACGGGAATGTTTCTCTCGCGCCAGCAGCGTAGATACACCATGTTCAATCTCCGTCACTCGGTGATCCAAGTTGGTCACCATCCCCACCAAATTATCAATCCCCCTAATGGATCTTCTAAGAAGACGTGCATGTTCTATGGGGGTAAGCTCTTCCTCGCTCGCGGTCGAGCTGGAGCTGGGTGTTCTGGCGGGTACATGTTCGGCCGGTTCTCTTCGCGACCATACATCAGTTAGGCGGGTATAGGACGTGGATACGCCCTCAATAATAGGCCTAATGGGTATACCTCCATGCATGTAAAACTCAAATTCCTTCACAGGGAGGAAATAGTGACATAGTTGTGTCACTAACATAGGACATGGGTAATTTGCGACCCTTTTGCCAGCACCAATTGAATTAAGTAAAACCGTGCACATATCAAATCTAGGGTTCCTAGTCATTAAGGTGTGCACGATATGAAGAGATGGGGTGAAAAATGTTGTGTTATGTGAACTGCCAAAAATGTTGTTTTGTGCCCAACGGCACATGGTTAATACATTGGTGAAAAGGGTTCTAGACTGTATGCCCTTCCTAGGTTCTCTCGAACAGTTATTACCCATTAAGGGTAAGTAGTCTTCAAATTGAAGGGTTTGGTCGTGAACATGTAATTTAGGAATTAAGGTGACTTCATGGATGAAGTCCCTATCAATGATTATTTCCCTATCGCCCCAAAGTAATTTAATAAAATCGTATTGTGCTAGGCAACCTTCTTCCATGCACTCGTAAAAACGAGTGACTAGATCTGGAAGTGCATAGGCATTGGGATGATTAAAAATTAAAAAGTTCCACCCTCGCCGTGTGATCTCCTCACCAAAATAACTCCCGTAAATTGTGTGTGAAAAGATTTGTGAAAAATCTCGTTCTAATTGCATGGTTGGTGCCATTCAGAAAGTTCACAGATTTATAAAAAAATTTAACAGAGAGGGAGAGATGATGCAAACCTCCTCTGAAAAAATTCAGAGGGTGACGAGGCAGAGGTGCGGCGGTTGCGCGGCCGAAGGAGGCGTTGGGCGGCGGTTCCGCGGCAGGAGGAAGCAATCTCTCTGAACTTGCTGCGGCGGCGGCTAGGGTTTGAGGAAATGAAAATTTAGGGCTTGATAGAAACAAAGAGGGTTCGGCTTCTATTTATAGGGGGATGTGTTGGTTATTTACAAAAAGGTCCTCTTAAAAAGAGGAATTTATTTGTAAATAATTTTTTTTAATTTGATTATTTTTTTATTAAAACTGGAAATTTTCAAAAATACCCAAAATTTTTTATTATATATTTTTTTATTTCAATTTTTTTTATTTATTTATTTTGTTTTTATATAATTACAAGTGATACATACCCCCAAACTTGTTTGAAACAGTGTTTCCACTGTTCAAGCGGTGAAGTCAGGATTGGGGGGGTGTTCACACCATAATATTGCATTATTATATTTCCCATTCTTATTCTTTTTATAAATAAACAGGTACTTTTGACGCATGTCTACTACATGTTACAGGTTACAGGTTCTTGGACAGAAAACAGTGAAAACGATGTAAAGACGATGAAAATATGGACTTTTGACCAACAAATGGGAGGATCTTAGTCAAGCCTACATCGAAAGACAGTGCTCAATTAACAAGGCAACTCAAGGTCCAAAAATTCAAAGCGGACGGTTAAAAATCCATTGCAAATTGTTCACTGAAGATCTGGAACTAATGTAGAAGCCCAATTTGTAAAAGAACCAAAGAAACAGAAGCCAAAAAGGACCAAGAACAAAACCCTAAAATTTCAGCATGTGAGCCAACTAAAGGGCCGCAGAACCGCGGCCCAAGCCCTCCATTGCCGCGGTTCCGCGGCCAGAAGAACACAAAAGGAAAATATTTTTTTACCAAAAGTTTGTGGCGGCGTTGACTGGTCTTTATAGGGCTATTTTTGTAATTATAGACATGCGGATCAAAATGTAACCTAGACTTTCTATTTCCTATAAATAGAACTCTAATCATTGTTATTCCTCATGCCTCCTTTTAATAAAAAAATACAGATCTCTTTATGGAGAGTATCGGTGTTTCTTTTCAACTCATCTATTCAGATCTGACAACTCTGCGTAAATGGTTGGAGAGATCCATCTGTAAAGTAAGTAGATTTATTTATTTTCTTGCCCTAGATAATTTCAATTCCTGTTCTAGATTAAATTTATTTTCCTGCCCTAATATAGATTTTATTTATCTGCCCTAGTTATAACTTTCAATTAATTGCTCTAGGTAGAATAATTAGGTTTTTAGATTTAATAACCAATCCGAACACCCTTCGGAATTAACTCGTTAGCGCGAATCGGAGATTCACAAAATCCCTGTGGACCGACCCATACTCACCGGCTAGCTACCAAGCGACGCCGTTCTTGATTGCGGTAATAGATAGTTTTTGAGATCAATCAAATGGCGCCGTTGCCGGGGATGGCGTAGAACTTTCCTTTTCGCAATTTCGGGTTAATCAAAATTTAAAAAATCATAAAAATCTGAAAAATCATAAAAAAAAAATATAAAAATATTTCATTTGTTATTTTTGGAAGGGATACTTTGTCGTTTGAATTTTGCAGGATATACAAATTCGGATCTGGAAATTTCCAGAAAGCAAAACAGGAAATAAAACATCGGAACAGAAGCGATTTTAAATAACAGAACAGTGAAATTTTTCTGGAGAACCAAATCCATCATCATGCAGCGTTTCCGCGGCCAAAACCTGCCTTAGGCCGCGGAAACGCGGCCGTCTTGCCGAGTTGTCGCATGGAAAAAATTCTGGGGACCCGAGCCCGCTTCTTCACCGCGGAACCGCCGCGGTAGGCCCTCTTTGACCGCGGAAACGCGCCCTTCTGGAGTCCTCTCTGCACGAAATTTGCACTGTAAGTTTTCTGTCGCTCTCCTCTGTAATTTTTGAAATATATTTTCTGAAAAATGCCTGCAAGATTTTGTGCACTTTAAAAATATATTCCCTTCCAAATAACGATCTTGTGCAGGATTTTTGTGCCTCGCTTTAATTAGATTGCAAGTAATATTTTGCTGTTGCATATCTTGTGTCGAAAATCTTTTTGCAACAAAATTTTTCCTAATAAAGAGAAAAAGAATAAAAAAAAGGGGGGGAAATTTTATTAGAAAACTTGCAAACTGTTGCTACAAATAAATCCTTGCACCACAAACATTCTTTCTTTTCCCTTTCTTCTAACATGGGTACCCCACATAATAAATCATTAGCCGAACTTTGGTATCCCGAACCTAATTTTGCGTCGTATGTCAATTTGTTCGGTCAATTTAAAGACGATCCCTCATTGCCAAAAATATCTTTGAAAGATCGAATATAAGCGTTTAGGAGAAACAGTTTGACTTTTCAACCCACTTTGTGTCAACTAAGTCAACCTTTACCACCTACATGTTTATACCACTTCTTCAAGTCCTTCTGTCACTCCTAAGCCGATGTCCATTGCTGAGCATATTGCTCAATCTCGCAGTCGATCTTTCACCCTTCTCCACTCATCTAGTTCTAGGGATCCATACGACTATTCACCTTTTTATCTATATGTTGACCCTACCCCTATCCAATCACTCACTTCCTACCAGTCCTACCCGACCTTACCACCCTCACTAGACACTGTTTCCACACAGCCATTAGGGAGTTTTGCATATCCACACGATTTTGAATCTTTTACCGAAACCCCCTTACCACCCAAGTCTAGTTTGGAAGAGTCGTTGGAGGCATATATCGCAGCAACAAACAAAATGACTAGGAATGTGGAAGCGTCCGTGGCCGCCCTTATGCAATCTGCTGAACCGATAGCTAGTTTCCCGCTAGCTTCAAATTTTTCAATGTATAAGGAGGTGGTTGGACAGAGTGAGAATGTGAGAGGATTTCCAAATCAAACCTACCCCTACCCAATTGAATCCGACAACTCCAATTTTCAAACATGTGTCCAAAATGATGAGTTATGCGACTTTGTAGTGTTTGATTTGCCAACTTGTGAAGAACCCCTTTCGAGTGAAACCGCACATAATCCATTTGACCTTCACACCTCCACTCTAGAACTTAAATTGATAAATATCCATGCTTTTGATGAGGTGTCTAAAGAAATTAATTTTCACTTGATTGAGGATATAGACGCCGGGAATATTTCGGATGATGAACCTGTCGATTTGATTGAAATTTTATGTTCAACTCATCATCCCGAGTCATTAGATGTTTCTCCCGAACTTCATATGCGTCTTGATTTTGATGATAATGGCATGGATGAGTTGAATTTTGAGGAGACTTATGATGATAGTATTGAGGAGAATTTTGAGGATCATATTGAGGTTGAACCATTTTTGTTTGATGTGTCGGATTTTCCAATTCATCCTCTTGAACCTTTAACTGTTATATCACCCTCTCTCCTTTCCATCGTTCCGACCATGCACAAGATCACGCTTGAAGACTGTGAGCTTGAAAATTTTTCCTTTGAATCTGACACAGTTCTCACAGACGAGTGTTTCACTTTTTCGGACGATGTTGATGACTCACCGCCCGAGTTTGAGTCCTTTACATTTTCAGATGAGTTAGTTGAACCATTAGACTCGGTTGCATATAGTAGTTTCGAACCATTAATGGAATCGTTCAAGTTCGAGACAGTTTACTACGGTGAGAATGATACTATCCCTAATTCACTCCCTTTCGTCCTTCCTATTGTTCCGACCGTGCAAGTGACCGTTACCCTTTCATCTTCTATACCAAGTTCGGCGTACCCATGTTTTCTTGCGAATCTTGAGGCATTTGACCCCATTTCTTGACGAGTTGATAGGTTAGCGCAATTGCTTTTTACACATCGGTCATCACAAATTGCGCTAATTTATTCACTCGATTTACACCCTCAAGATCGTGCTACCCTTCTTTCTCCTTTCCGCCATTCTTCTCCCCCACCGAGACCATATTCTCTTCTTCCCACACGGTCTCGTGTGTTTCTCATTTCTTTCCTCTACACCCCATTATTTCACCAACTCGGCCATTACCACGATAAGATTTTTGAATGGTTGGTGCTAACCTTTGGCTTGTGTAAGGCCAAGCTTAAGTTTGGGGGGAATCTTGTTGTATATATGTATATATATTTTTTTGTTTTCTTTTTCTATAAAAAATAAAAAAAAATTCAAAACAATAAAATAATTTTTTTTATAAATAAATAAACAGGGGAGTGCTGGCATTTTGACCCTCTTGGTTTAGCATGACAGTGAGGACACTGTCAAGTTCAAGTTTGGGGGTATACTCGGTATGTCTTCTTCCTTCGCATTCATTTGTACATATTTTTGCATTTGCATACTTATTTGAAAACCCATAAAAATTGAAAATTTTCAAAAATTATAAAAATTAATGTATTCAATTTTGGCTTATTTTGACTCGAGTTTGACAGATAGGTTAACTGGCTAGGAACAACTAGATCTTAGACTTAGTAAATTAAAAACCCTAAAAATAACCTTTCTTAAATTTTAGCGGTAGAAAGTATATATCTTTGTAGTTTATTTAGAAATAGGCAAATTTTGGGTTCACTTTTTAGGCTAAGTCGAAACAAAGGAAAAGTATTGATGTTCTTATTAGAATATAAGTTTGAAAAATAGTTCCTAACTTAAGTCTAGATTCTGAAAATGTATACCCTATAATTTGCACAATCACGCACCTTGAAACTTGGAATAGTAGAGGAGACCTTGAAATGCTCTTGTCTAAAGTCCTTTGTATGAAGAGAATAAAAGAAAAAAGAGTGAATAAAGAATAAAAAAAATGAACACTGGTTTTTGTGATTATTTAAGGCTGCAAAAATAGAAAAATATTTAGCGAGAGTGCTTCATCACCTAGTGCCTTAGACCAACTGGTTTGGGAGTCACTGCTAAAAGCCTTGGGTGTTGCATGACTAGGAATTACACTATAAAAGTGCAAACGCATTTTGTAGTCGGTCGTTGGTACCTCAAGAAGTATTAACGGTCGCATGAAGGATGTGTAAGCAAAATTCAATTAAAAATTCACCTATTAAGAAGTGCTTTGGACAACGGACAAGGGTATGATTGCTTGATTTGAATTTCTAAGTATAGGGGTGATATTTACACACACGTAGGGGTATGTGATTGGAGTTTAGATGAGAGAAAGGAGTGACGAATAGAACTTGTATCTTTAATAGAGTTGATAAAAATTCCTAAGTGGAGATGGAACCCTAGAAGGAAAACTTAGGAAATGTCGAAAGCTAAGTAAGTCTATAGAACATATATAATCTTAAGTTAAATGATAAGAAAGTGTGAAGAATATGGATGGATAATTTACGAGTCGACGATAATATAATTCCTTGTTAGAAGACCTAATTAGAGAATTAAAATTAATGGGCCGAATTGATAGGATTTTGTGGGTAGTATCTGCTGAAAACCCTCAGGAGACAACACTCCTCCTACTAGGGACACCTAGAGGTTTAACGGCTTATTGCACGAGCTCAGTGCAATCGCGTCTCCCTGCGAAAGTGCGGTTAGGTTATATTTTAGTGAATAAAAATAAGTTTGCTCGAGGACGAGCAAAAGATAAGTTTGGGGGTATTTGTTCACACCATAATATTGCATTATTATATTCCCCATTCTTATTCTTTTTATAAATAAACAGGTACTTTTGACGCATGTCTGCTACATGTTACAGGTTACAGGTTCTTGGACAGGAAACAGTGAAAACGATGTAAATACGATGAAAATATGGACTTTTGACCAACAAATGGGAGGATCTTAGTCAAGCCTACATCGAAAGACAGTGCTCAATTAACAAGGCAACTCAAGGTCCAAAAATACAAAGCGGATGGTTAAAAATCCATTGCAAATTGTTCACTGAAGATCTGGAACTAATGTAGAAGCCCAATTTGTAAAAGAACCAAAGAACCAGAAGCCAAAAAGGACCAAGAACAAAACCCTAAAATTTCAGCATGTGAGCCAACTAAAGGGCCGCGGAACCGCGGCCCAAGCCCTCCATTGCCGCGGTTCCGCGGCCAGAAGAAGACAAAAGGAAAATATTTTTTTACCAAAAGTTTGTGGCGGCGTTGACTGGTCTTTATAGGGCTATTTTTGTATTTATAGACATGCGGATCAAAATGTAACCTAGAGTTTCTATTTCCTATAAATAGAACTCTAATCATTGTAATTCCTCATGCCTCCTTTTAATAAAAAAATACAGATCTCTTTATGGAGAGCATCAGTGTTTCTTTTCAACTCATCTATTCAGATCTGACAACCCTGCGTAAATGGTTGGAGAGATCCATCTGTAAAGTAAGTAGATTTATTTATTTTCTTGCCCTAGATAATTTCAATTCCTGCCCTAGATTAAATTTATTTTCCTGCCCTAGTATAGATTTTATTTATCTGCCCTAGTTATAACTTTCAATTAATTGCCCTAGGTAGAATAATTAGGTTTTTAGATTTAATAACCAATCCGAACACCTTTCGGAATTAACTCGTTAGCGCGAATCGGAGATTCACAAAATCCTTGTGGACCGACCCGTACTCACCGGCTAGCTACCAAGCGACGCCGTTCTTAATTGCGGTAATAGATGGTTTTTGAGATCAATCAGGGGGAAAGAGAACAGTATCAATCTATACAAGTCCTTACACATACCAAAAGTGAGCACCAACCATTCAAATATTCTATCTCTATAGTGTGTTGGTTGGTGAAAGAATACGGAGAGGGAAAAAAATGGAAAATACGCGACACCGTGTTGGAAGAAAGGTGAAATACGGTCTCGGTATATTAGGGGAAGAATGGCGGAAGAGCGAAAGAAGTGTAGTATGAACTTAAGAGTGTAAATTGAGTGAATAAATTTGCACAAATTATGATGACCGATGTGTAAAAAGCGATTGTGCCAGTCTATCAACCCGTCGAGAAATGGAGTCTAATCCCTTAAGATTCGTGAGAAAACATAGGTACGTCGAACTTGGTAAACCAGACATTGAAAATGAAAGTGTAACGGTTTATTGCAAGGTCGGAACGAGGATGGAGGGAAGTGATTGAGGAAGGGTATCGGTTAAAGATTCAGGAGGGTGTGCGCAGATAGAATGAATTAGAAAATCCAACTCCTCAAGTAAAACTGCTTCATCCTCAGTAATTTTCTCAATACTCTCCTCAAAATTTAGCTTATCCATGCAATTCTCATCAAAATCAAGACGCATATGAAGTTCGGGAAAAACAGTTAATGACTCGGTATGATGAGAGAGAGACTCATCCAAATCCGTGGGTTCATCATCCAAAATATTCCCAGCGTCAATATTCTCAATCAAGTGAAAATCAACTTTTTCAGACACCTCATCAAGAGCATGGATATTAATCAATTCAGGTTCTAGAGTGGAGGTGTAGAGGTCAGAAGGATTGGTGATTGTTTCACTCGAAAGGGACCCTTCACAATCAGGTAAATTAAATACTACAAAGTCGCACAACTCATTAATCGTTCTATTTTCAACTGGTGAATCATTTGGAACACTTGATAGACATTCAAAACCGGAGTTGTGGGATTCAATAGGGGATGGGTAGGTTTGATTTGGAAGGGTGTACGGCTCACTCTCACCATTCAAATTCTCAATCTGTCCAACCGCCTCATCATACATTGGAAAATTTGGAGCTAGTTGGAAACTAGTTACTGGGTCACTAGGTTGTATAAGGGCGGCCATGGACGCATTCAAATCCCTCATCTGTTGGCATGACACTACCATAAAGTCTTCCAATGACTGTTCCAGACTAGACATGGGTTGTGACGGGGTTTCAATAAAATATTCAAAGTTGTTTTGATACGTGAAACTCCTAAATGACTGTGTAGAAGCAATGTTTAGGGAAGGTGCAAAAGTCGGGTAGGACTAGTAGGAATTGAATGGTTGGATAGGAGTTGGATCAATATTTGGATAAGAAGGTGAATGGAATTGTTGATCCAAAGAATTCGCAGTGGTGAAAGGAGTGAAAGATCGGTTACGAGATTGTTCAATATGTCCAGCAATAGATATGGGTTTCGGAGTTACAACAGGACTCGAAAAAGGGGTATCAACGTAAGAAGGTGGTGAAGGTTGAAATGGTTGATATAATGTGGATTGCAGAGTCCAACTGGTTGTCCTAGACGCGTCTATTCGATCTTTCAAAGAAATTTTGGGCATGGAGGGGTTGTTCGAAATTCGACCAAAACAAGAAGCGTAGGAAGTAATGTCTGGTTGAGGGTACCAAAGTTCGGTAAGAGTTTTGCGAGGTGGGGTACCCATGATGTGATGAGAGAAAGGAGAAGAAAAAGAATATGATTTTATTTTAATTTATTTTATTTTTTATATTTTTTGTTTTTTTTAAAAAATTGTTTGTTTTTGGAGTTTTGAAATTTTTGAAAGTGTTTTTTTAGAAAGAGTTTTTGCAAAATTTGTACGGAACTACGGTACAATTTCAAACAACCACAGTTTAAACATGCACAATCAAACCTAGTGCTAGGGTCTCTTAAGTCAACTAGACTGCTCCTAACTGTTCCAAAGCGACAAGTTGTGAGATATCCCTTAAATCGCCTATTCACCGCCAATTGTGGCCAGGTAAGCACAAATGAAGAAAGGAGGGATCCGCTCACGAATCACCATAAGACGGGCCTTTTAAAGTTATCTTTCTCACTTGTCTAGCCTAGACACCACAAAGTCAGGTTTAGATAAATGACTGAATGCCCACAACCTTCCTTTGTCCTAATGAGCGCGACAATCCTTAATTGGCCGAGTCTAGATATTTTTTAATTAGCTCAAGGGTGTTGCATATACTTTTAGTGATTTTTTTGGGGTCCTAGGAAGGGTAATGAAATCCCCACCCAATCTTGATTGGTGTTATAGCCGCTTAAAAGTCCGTATTAATTATGCAAAGCAGTTACACACCAAAAATCTAAAACACTTGCAAATTTTTTTTTATTTGGCAGCGCAAAGAATCTTGCACAAAAACAATTTATTGGAGAGGGAAAAGAATTTTGCGCAAAGAACCCTGCAGAATTTTTTTCGGTGGAGATCAGGGGGTAGAAGAGAAGACAAGAAATACTCACAGAGAAATCTAAGTGCTGACGTTAGCAATTTGACCGCGGTTCCGCGGTCAAACCCCTGCATTAGCCGCGGTTCCGCGGTGTATCAATTGGTTCAGAGCTTCAAAAATTTTCTCTGTTCTGCTGAGGTTCTCCTCTGTCTGTTGATTTGTTCACTGGATTTTCTCCAGATCTGAATCAGTCCATATTCTTTTCCTGCACAATTCACACAAAACCCCTCAAAAAGAACAAGATGAATTTTTTATGTATTTTTTTTCCAGTTTTTATAATTTTTTCAATTTCAATTAACCCGAAATTACAAAAAGAAAATAACTACTGTTATTCCCCGGCAATGGCGCCATTTGATTGGTGTTGCTTTTGCGTATGCATGTTTTAAAATCAAAGTTAAGAATACCGCAATCAATAACGGTGTCGCTTGGTAGCTAGCCGGTTGAGTACGGGTCAGTCCACAGGGAAAACGTGTTCTTTTCTTATTGTTCTTACGAGTTAAGTCCTATTTGTGGTAGGTTTTGATTTTCATAAAAACTAAGCTTGAATTTGATTTGGAATAAAACCTTGCTGGGGTTAGGATTAGATTAGTTTGGAAAGTTAATTCTACTCACCGCTTCCTTTATCCTAATTAAGAACTTAGGTGTTAGGGTAATAGTTAATAAAGGGGATTAACACGACCAGAAAGAAACATAATTTCTTCCTTTTGGTCCTTGTCTGTCCTTTCTTAACTCTTAGCCCTAAGCTCTATGTAAATCAACCACAACCGGTCTAACTAGGGAATCACCGCTATCTCGTGGGATAGGGTGCCGTAGTGAGCGGTGTGTGTTTGGTTAACATAGAGTCCTAATTTGAAGTATTATATGGGCAAGAAAGGAGTGAGAGATTTCTATCTCTCAAACCTACCCCAAACCTAACCCTAACAAGTGAGGAACTACTCACTCATTAGGGATATTAAGATGAAGTTCATTTTTATAATTTTCTTTTAATTACCTAATTAACATGCAGATAATAAAAGACAGATATGAAAATTGCAGAAATTAATTTGCAGATAAGAAAAATTCAAGATAAAAAACTTACTTTTATTGAGACCTCTTGACGATTACAATGAAACTAAAATTTAATCTAGAAATGAAAAGAGGCATGCCCCAAAAGAGGCATGCCCCAAAAGAGGCTGTAGGCTTTCCTATTTATAGATAGGAGAAACCCTAGGGTTTACATCTGATTCACATCTGAAATTACAAGACTACCCTAAGAAAGCCGGGTCAAAGCACCGACACCCACCGACACATGCACCGACACGTGCACAGCACGGCCGCGGATCCGCGGCGGAATGCCTTCTTTGGCCGCGGTTCCGCGGCCGTTTGGTGGGCTCTTGGGCTTAATTTTTCTGTGATGCTTCAAGTTGCTTTTTCCTTCTGTTTTCTTCACTTGGTTCCTCAGAATCTTTTCTACTTTCTTCCAGATTTCCAATAGTGCAGAATTTGTGGACTTTTACCGTTAGCTTCTCATTGAAGTCTTGAATCTTGCGCTGCCCTATTATCCTGTGCAATCGAATTGTTCATTGATCTTCATTTGTTCCTTAAACTGGTAGGCGGCATCTTGCAAATTCATCTATTTGTTGGTCGTAGTCTCACATTTGTAGCGTATTTTCCTGAATTTCACTGTATTGTTCTGAGAACCTGTAACCTGCAACTATTTAGCAGACATGGATGAAAAGCACCAATTTATTTGCAATATGATTAAGAATGGAGAATATAATAATGCAAAATTCTGATATGAACACGTGGCGGGCTGACGGTAAAGGGCATTGTCATCTTCTGTAGCCAGCTGAATGATACGTTGCGTCCTAGCTTTTTCGTGAATGGCCGTTTCGCGGCTGTGGTCATCCCGAACCCTTGAACTGCTTCTTTTATTAGCTTGTCAATCTGTTCCTCAAATGACGGGCTCGGCATTTTTATGGAAGGACGTTCTGGTTCAACGTCAGCGTCTTTTAAAAGAGCATCCGAGATCATTTATAGCATAACAGTCATGGAATTGCTCTCATTTCTTGGACTGGACATATCCAAGCCCAATCGTTTCCATTTTTCCGTTGGGCAATTTTCGCTGAGATCCGGGGATGTTCCAAATCCTGTTGAAGAACTGATCTTATCAAGAAGTCTATTTGAAAGGTACACCTTGGCATCTTAATAACATTCTCAATCCTCCATGTAGTATCTGGGCAAACGGATGGGTTGGAGCCTGTCGAGCGTAGGATCGGAACCATGCCGGACTTCTCTTTCGACTTTAGTCTCTGTGGATCGATAGAATAGGATCTCCCTTTCACCTCTTCGCCTGGGAGGGACGTGGAATGTCTGCAGCTCTTGCACACTATATGTCTCAAGCGCATCAATCTCTTTGTAGTGCTGCCGCGGAACTATAGCAATTTTCAGACTCTGATCATCCCCATTGAGGGCCTGCATTGATGGACGGACCGAAAACACTGCGTTGACTTCTTCTTCAGAGTCACTGCCAAAGACCAGAATAGAGATAGATGGTCCCGTCCTATTGCATTGGAGCGGCCCCGAATAGACTATATCTTCTTCCTCCTCGGTATCGCTACCGAAGACCGGAATAGTGGTGATAGTTTTTTACTTATTCTCCGGTTTATGGCATCTTTTCGTGTCTTCAAAATATGGCAGGAAATACTTTGCATCTTTGTATTTTCGGACTTCATTTACGGAGAAAGGGTTTAGTTCCCCCGTCACGGTATACTCGAGACCATCTTTGAAATACCTCATACATTGATGTTGTGTAGAAGGGATGATGTTGTACTCGTGTAACCAAGGCCTGCTGAGCAATGCATTGTAGCAGGTCTTGGCGTCAATGACATGAAATTTGATGTCAGTGACGAGCAGCCCAAAGCGTAACGTCAGTATTACAGACCCAAGCGTCCGTGATGACTGGGAGTCGAACCCGGAGATGGTGATTTTATCCCGAGCGAGGTGTTGAACGCTCATGCAGATTTCTTTTAGCACCCTCACATTTAGGAGATTGACAGAGGACTCGTTGTCAACTAAGATCTTCCCTATCTTGATGTCATGGCAGTACTCGGTGACATACAGGGGACAGTTGTGCTCGCACGTTCCGAGGAAGAGATCTTCATCGCCGAAAGTGATGTCAGCTGTGTGCACTTCTTCCAGCTCGTCCTTCATCTTTTCTTCGGCGAGGAAAGCTTGAAACTTCTTGGGCTCTTGTAAGGCCCTGATCAGAGAATCTCGTGCCTCTTTAGACAACAGAAGGGCATCCAAAATGCTTAGCCGTGAGGGTATCTTCCTCAGGTGTGCCAGGACATTGTAATCCACTTTGTCTTTTTAGGCGGGTCCTAGGCTGTAAGTTCTTCGATGACTCGATCATCGAGAGCGATATCCTCAGGGAATTTTTCCTTCCCCTTATCCTTTTTGTTCGATCCCTTGTTTGTGGGTCCGAGATTCTTTTCGGGCAACGTACGATTATGCAGCTGAATGTTTTCACAGTTCTTTATCTCTTCCTTTTTTCCTGAGGTGGATTCCTTGAAGAGAGGGCCGAGAGATACTTCTTCATCAGAATCGCTTTCGAAGGTGAGAACTTGCGATCCCCTGGTATCGACCATATGACAGTTGCCGGCAGTTCTTTTGTGCTCGTCTGTCGCATTTCTCTGCTCCCGATGAGTTTTGCGCTTCATCCACTTGAAATGTTGTCGGTGAGCAACGTATCTTTGCCACCATTTCTTGAAGACATTGCATTCTTCAGTGGGATGTGTAACCTTCCGATGGTACAAGCAGTAGCTTGGATGAACATCCGCTTCATCAAGGTATGTATCCTCGGGAATATTTTCTTTGAAAGGTGGCAGCTTCATTCCCATCGACAGGGCTTTAGCGAACCTTTTCCTTGTCTTAAACCTGTTTTTGTCCGCTGTAGGCGTGCTTCGATCCGGTTGGAATACTTTGCAACTCAATCCTACCATGAATTTTTCAGCTTGATGCCGACGCCTGGCTCTTTCGAATATGGTCATTTCACACTCTTGATTGGCTTTGCTCTTCTGATGGGTTTCGTTCAGCTGTATGTCAATCATCTCGTCTGACGGTTCCAGGGATTTTGGTACCGAGCCTGCCCCCAGCTCCTCTATATTATCTTCTGATGCCGAGTGAACTTCTTCGTCATTTATTGGTGAATGAGAGATCATGTGATAACTTGCTACATAATCCTCGGGTTCTTCTGACGAGTCTTCTCCCTCATCATTGTCATTATCTCCGCTCTTAAGGATATGGTTGAGAAACTCTTGGAGTGTGACTGGGGTTCGCACCTTCTAGTTATATTCCTCCAGTGCGTCAATATGCTTTTACAGATCCGTGAGCTTGTCGTCAGGCTGCACGGGCTTCTTGGCCTTCTTCTTCTTCTTCGAAGACTTCGACGGCTGGGCCCGAGTATTTTGCCCATCGTTACCAATTCTCGGTGTTGGGCGCGGTTTCATCATCTCTCCAATAATTTCTGGCTCTAGCAGGGTTTTCCACCTGATCGCCAGACATGCTTGAAGATCCTTCAGTATTTTTTTAGTTTTAGCCGACAGAACAACTTCCACGGAGCTTCCTCTATAAATGAGCATGATGCCCCCGGCATATCCATCTTTTTAAGAGAATGCGGTTGTGGCGGGTTCACCCTCCAGTTTTCAGACAGCACGAATTTGCCTTGTTGATATTGGTCCTCAATACAGCTTTTGGATCATAGCAATTTTCGATTGGGTGACCCACTACTCTATGGTAGGGATAGTAATTAGGATTGTTGACGTCGCCTGGTTGCAGTGGGCATCTCGGATCCGGCAGAGTGATGAGCTTGTTGCGCACTGCCAGTTCGAACAGTCTTCTTGTTTTATCCCGAGAGAATGAGTAAGGACGTCTCAGCTTTTCTCCGAGTGATCGCTGTTTATCGTTTTGGCGAGCAGCTGGCTTTGGATCATTCGGTTGTTGTTGAGCGTTGGTGACGAAGGTAGCTTTCCCTTTGCCCTTTTTTCATTTCGAAGCTCCGTTTTCGAAGAGGGCGGTCTATGGCCCATCTGGTCCATTTGGGCCAGCTTGTCGATCAGGGCTTGGAAAGTGGTCGGCTTAAAGAACATCATGAATTGGGATATGGTTGCCTGCGGATCCAGGGTCCCCACGAACATGCCCACGGCAGGAGCTTCTTCTATGCGTTGTTCGCATCTCGACCATAGGTTCCGCCACCGAATTGCATACTGAACCCAAGTCTTTCTTGGCTTCACCCTGGCATTGATCAATGCCGTGATCGGGGTGCGTTCGCTGGCGCTTACAAAATGCTGGGTGAATAGAAACTCCATTTCCGTGAATGTTTTGATGGAGTCATTCGGAAGCTCCGAGTACCATTCAAATGACATCTCCGCTAAACTGCTGATGAATTGGCGAAGCAGCAGTTTGTCGTCACCTCCAGTATTGCCGCATAGAGCCCTAAACTGAGCGACGTGTTGATGGGGATTGCCCGTCCCCTTATACACATGAAATTTAGGGATTTTGTATCCTGGCGGGTACTTAATTTGATCATACCAGTTTGGATAGGGTCGTCCAGTTGTGACGACTTGGCCAGTTGCTTCACTTGCCTGATGAGCTCATATTTGCTGAGTTATGTAGTCATCAAGCGCAGCTTTCGAGATCTTCTCCTCCCTGGCTACTGATAAAGCCAGAAGAGGGTTTGATGTCTCCCCTCTGTCGTCTTCAATGATTATTAGGGGATCTTCGGCTGGAAGGTCTAGTTGGATCATCATCCCCACCATATCTTGGAACATGAGCGCCATTTGTTTTATGTTAGCCGCCTGTTCCGCGGTTTCTTTATCATTCTTTTCGAGCATTCTTCGGAGGAACTCGGCGTCTGTTTTCTGCTCCTGGCGTTGATCCGACGATACTTCCGGGCTTTCTTTCTTCCCAGTAAGTGAGGCCATCTTCGTCAGCATCTCCTGAAGTTTCTGCTGTTGCTCTTGAGCTTTATTTACTGATCGTGTAAGTGGTCGATGACCCCCAGAAGTACGGCTTTCCTCTTTTCCGGAAGCCATGTAGACGGTATGCACTACCATACCCCCAGACTTGGGGCGTTTAGGTTCAGTACCCTTGAGATTTATCGTAGACACGGGGATCTTCTCCGGCCTTCTCCTTTTATAGGCGGTCGAAGTTGAGGGGGCTGTTGCAATAGGCACTCGTGCAGACGATACCTTCCGTATCATGGTGGCAGGGTGATCCTCTTCTTGCCGGACCTTCGTTTTCTTCTGTTGGCGGGAGTAGTCTTTGTCGATCACAGAGTCTTGGACTCTTCGCCAGACCCTGTGGATTTTGGAGGACAGCCGCTGAGGGGGCTGTTCCGGGTTTGCCTTCGTAATGTTCTCTACAGGTGGAGGAGACTTTTTCAACACGGCAGTTGGAGAGTTCTTGTGCACCCTCCTGAGCGGCTCAAAGCTGTTCCCAGTTGGAACAGCAGCATCAATTTCCACCATTGGACCTGGTGGGGTAAGTTCAGAAGGGGAATTGCCCCCCAGCTTTCCTCACTCGGCACCAGTGGCGACGTCGAGCATATCGTGCAGCCGGGCTCACCTCTGTTGTGGGAGTAGCTTTGTCATGCCCTCTGCTCTGAGGAAAGGCTGTTATTGGCACCAGCCTATCAAAGACTGACACCCGCTGGGAAGGCATGTTCAACCTGTCGAAGACCGACTTTCGAGTAGGGGAAGTAGTTTGGACGACTTTACCTGCAGCAGGAGTTGGGATAGCCTTCTCTGGTACTGCGAGCCTCTTCTCGGGCCCATTTGAGCTTAAGCTCAGCCTGTCAATGACCGAGGTAGTAGATTTGGACGACCTGCTGGGAGGGGCCGCGGTAGTTGCAAGCCGATCGAAGACCGACTTCTTCGGAGCTTCCTGTGACGGCACTGGAGAGTTAAAGCTTGTTGGTAGGATCATGGTCCCGAAGAACAACCCAGTGGTGGCCTGTGTCACCTATTCCATTAGCATTACGAAGATGGAGGCCGCTTGGGGCCCGTAAGTTACTCCTCCAGATAGGACAGAGCGGGAGTTGTTGTTGCCGTTGGTGCAGCTGGAAACCGTTGATCTTCTTTTCTCTGCACGGGAGAAAGACACCAAATCTTAGTACCTCGAATCCACAGGCAACCATAGCAGACCGCGATTTGTTCGCGAAATACGACACACGAAGTATGGAGTGGAAAGAGGAAAAGGTCCCCACCGGGCGTGCCAGAATCTGTTCACCGCCGAAAGACGCAACCGGGACGTCTGGCCTGAATTTTGGGGGAAGATGCTATTTGGTTTTATCTGTCCACCTCTCCAAAGATACCAAGTTGATTTATGGCACCGTGTATCAGAGATTTGGATGGATGCGGCCGTTGTAGCAGACTTCGTCAGATTCCCCCTCGTTTGCGAGGGGTTTTGATTGTGGGGACGCTCTTTTTTGCAGGCGCAAGCCCCTGCAGTTAATTACGTTATCGCATCGTGGTAACAACTTTCTCCTGCTCCAGATGTTCACTTCGTATCGTGTATGTTTGTTTTTTTTGTTGCCCGTGGATTGTATACGGAGACTAATTTATGTTGTCGCCCGTAGGGCGTGGATTAGTCCAAATCCGTATTTTCTTAGAGTCGGGTTTGTTTGATTTAAAGCTCGTTAATCTCATTTGAGATTAAGATCAATTTAAACGGTTGTTCAGGATACGTTAGTCTAATTTTTAGACTAAGATCTACTTAACGGGGGTTCAGGATCATTTTTGATCCAACGAAAGAGCATTTGGGCTCTATCGTTTTAGTTTAAGGACGCTACGGTCCGTAGTTTAAGGGCATCATAGTCCATGGAGTTTAGTTTAGGGACGTTGTGGTCCGTAGCTGGTTTAAGGGCATCATAGTCCATGGAGTTTAGTTTAGGGACGTTGTGGTCCATAGTAGTGTAAGGACATTACGTTCCGGGAATTTAGTTTAGGGACATTACGGTCCGAAGTTTAAGGACATCATAGTCCGTGGAATTTAGTTTTTAGGGACGTTGCGGTCCGCAATTTAGTTTTTAGGATGTTGCGGTCCATTGGGTTTAAGGACATCATAGTCCATGGAGTTTAGTTTAGGGACGTTGCGGTCCACCGGGTTTAGTTTAAAGACGTTACAATCATGGAATTTAGTTTAGGGACATCACGGTCCATAGAATTTAGTTTTTAGGGACATTGCGGTCCGCAATTTAGTTTTTAGGGACGTTGCGATCCACAATTTTGTTTTAAGGACGTTGCGGTCCGCAATTTAGTTTTAAGGACGTTGCGGTCCGCAGGGTTTATGGTTTGTTGGTTTGGGGGTATAGCAAGGGTTATTGGTTATTGGGACCCTCCACCTCTCTGAAGACGTTGAAGAATTACAATGATATGTATCAGAGGTGTGGAGAGATGTACCCTTGAACCAATAGATATTTGTCAAAAGATTGGTGGTCTTGTTTGGTACTAAGACCAGTTTGGAAAAATAAAGAGCATGTGGGCTCGGTTGATTAGGAATTTGGCTAACTTGGGCTCAGCCCACCGAGTCTCTGTCGTTTCCTATTTCAATAAAGTGTTAGACACTTACTAGGACACAGTCCTTTCTCTGTGCACATAATGCTAAACATTTATATGAGTACCGACACTCACACTTTGCTTTGCTTTTCCCACTTTCTTTTTTTTTTATGAGTGATGAACACTCTTTATGGCGCTAGACTCTTCTTGAGAAGTGCAAAGCGCTCTATGTTAAGTAGCGCCCACGTGAGGGGCACATGGGGCGCTTGGCACTGAGCGCCAGCATTTTAGTGCTAAGCACTTCTTATTTTGAGCAGCGCCCACGTGAGGGGCATGTGAGGCGCTTGGCGCTGAGCGCCAACTACTGAATGCTAAGCGCTCTTTATTAAGCAACGCCCACGTGAAGGGCACGTGAAGCGCTTGGCGCTGAGCACCAGCATTTGAGTGTTGAGCACTTTTTATTGAATAGCGCTCACGTGAGGGGCACGTGAGGCGCTTGGCGCTGAGCGCCAACTATTGAGTGCTAATCACTCTTTATTTTGCGGCACTTGGCACTAGATTTTTCTTTCTGTGTTATGTTCTGCAAAGTTCAATTATTTGTTCTTCTTATGAGGGTTAAACCCTTGCAAATGAGATGTTCTAATCTCTATTACCTTTTTGTTTTTCTTCGTAGAGAATTCTTCTTCTTAGAGCTTGCTCTTCGTTTTTCTTCTGAGAACTTTAAGTTTATGGGGGGTTTCTCTGTTTAAGACTTGAAGTCTTGGGTCATTTATATAGGGGAGGCTGATTTGTTGATTCAGTTAAGAAAATCTCTCATTGAGAGATTTTTAATTGATTTGGGGAATTTATCCACCGTTGGATATTTGATCCAAGGACTTCTGTTTTACAGAAGACATTTTTCTTGTTTTTTAACAAGATTGGGAAAATACTTTCCCATACAGAGCTTATTCTGTATCTTGGTGATTTTTTAATCACCATTAGATCATTGATCCAAAGGTGCTCTGATTTTCAGAGCGCAATCTTTCTTGTTTAGAAAGATTTGAAGAGTATTTCCTCAATCAGAATTTAATTCTGTAACTTGGTGATTTTTAATCACCGTTGGATCTTTGATCCAAGGGTAGAGAACTTTTAGTTCTGGCGCTGGCGCTCCTGTGCTTTGCACGTGAGGCGCTGCCTCAGAGTTTTTAACTCTGAGCGCTGTCGCTCTCGTGCTTTGCACATGAGACGCTGCCTCAGAGTTTTTTTAACTCTTAGCGCTGCCTTAAAGTTTTTTAACTCTGAGCGCTGGCGCTCTTGTGCTTTGCACGTGAGGCGCTGCCTTAGTTAAAATTTTGAACAGAGCCTTGCTCTCTTATTGGGGGGAAACAAACTCATTTAAGATATGGTCTCTTTCCACTCCATATCTCATATGGTGTTTTAGGCACAGATTTTGATGGAACTTGATTCAATAAGTATGCTGCTATCTCAAATGCATAACTCCAAAAGGAAACATGTAACTCAGCAGTACTCATCATAGAGCGCGCCATATCTAATAGGGTGCGATTCCTCCGCTTCGATACACCATTGTGCTGTGGTGTATATGGAGGAGTAAGCTGAGAGAGAACCCCATTCTCTTTTAGATAATCTCGGAATTCCGTGCTTAAGTATTCGCCTCCTCGATCAGATCGAAGGATTTTAATACTTTTACCTGCCTGGTTCTCTTCTTCGTTATTATATTCCTTGAATTTCTCAAAAGGTTCAGATTTGCGTTTCAACAGGAACACATGTCCGAATCTTGAAAGATCATCGGTGAATGTAATGAAATATGATGAACAATTTCTAGCATGTGTAGACATAGGACCGCGTACATCACTATGTATAAGTCCTAAAAGTTCAGTAGCTCTTGATCCGTGTCCCGTAAATGGAGTTTTGGTCATCTTTTCTTTGAGACAGGACTGACAAGTTTCATAAGATGTAAATTCGAACGGTTCCAAATATGCATCTTTATCTAACTTAACTAGTCTGGTCGCATTGATATGACCAAGTCTACAGTGCCACAAGAAGGCTTTGTTCATTTATGAACTTTTCCTCTTATGAGTGTTTCGTATATTTAGAACTGTATTTTGATTTAAAACGTATAAACCATTACATAATATACCAAACCCAATCAACACTTGATTTAGAAAAATGTTCATAACATTTTTCTTTAATGTAAAATTTTATCCTTCTTTGTCTAATAAAGAAACGGATATTATATTGTACATCATCGACGGCACAAAATAACAGTCGTTCAAAATCAATGTATTAATATTAGATGATATTCGCCGACAGCTTCGGCAGCAACAATTGCTCCATTCCCTACTCTGAGAGACATATCATCCTTTCCCAGTTCTCTACTTTTCTTTAACCCTTTTAACAGATTATAAATATGGGATCCAGATCCATTATCTAATACCCAGACCGTAGAGCAGACTGAGAAACAGTTCTCAATAACTAACATACCCGAAGAAGATGCATCGGAATGCTCTTTTTTCATTAGGGTTGCGTGGAAATCGTTGCAATCCCCTATCCCTTGCCCAGACTTATGACAGTTGTCATAAGATAAAAAGGAACCAACATTCCAAAGCCTTGTATAATAAGAGGGTTCGGTCAATACATCCATGTTATTATCTTGATTAAGGCGTG
The DNA here is from genome assembly GCA_030015575.1 of Agapanthus africanus. Classification (NCBI taxonomy): domain Eukaryota; kingdom Viridiplantae; phylum Streptophyta; class Magnoliopsida; order Asparagales; family Amaryllidaceae; genus Agapanthus; species Agapanthus africanus. The sequence goes on along the minus strand of JASDDO010000024.1, from coordinate 884,375,940 downwards.
ACATGGTCGCTACCTGGAGAGAGAGAAGAAATCACTTTAACGTGTGCTCTTGCAAGATTAGATTGGTTATTATCTTATCTAATCAGGATGGCTCCCACTGTTTTTATCAAATCTTCTTTCAAATCCTAAAAGGTAAGATTAGCCGGGATTAATTACACCATACAAGTTCGCAAATCTGTCAGCCAAGCTGGTGTTGGTACTCCGAGGGAGTCTTCCCGTGCTTTCGCATTGAACTAATTAAATAACCTCGTTTCCGCAGGGGTATAACCCCATTAACACCTTTCTTAGACACCTACTGAATTAGCTAATTGTAAAGTGGAAAACTCTCTCAGGAGTAACGTTTACTCGCAGTGGGTATCGGGATTCAATTATCATATAGAAAGTATGCAATCACATTGCAAATTTCAACACTTGAAATTCCCGATAATTGTTTTTACCCCATGTGGCTTATGACCTCGACAAGGTCAACAAATCATAAACCGCAAGTCAAGTTCAACCCGTCATTTCGTGACTGATTTAGATCCACCCATACGACCCTTGACAAGGTCAACAAAGCCATACGACCGCCCTAACCAATCGCATCATCATGCGGCAGAAAAGCACTAATTAGCTACCGAACACTACGCCTCGACAAGGTTGACAAATGCAGCATGAATACTAAAAAGGACCTATCTGAAATGACAGAGGGCTACGACTGGTTTTTGAAGAAAAATTTTAACGTAATGAACTTGATATCTGTTAATGATATATACCCTAGAGGCCATTATTGTATCATACTGGATTGTATATTACTTAATGAGAGCTTGGGATATACACGGATATAGTAACAGTCTTGCTCGAAATGGTAGTATGCTACCTGGTTTGTTTCTACCTTAATATGTGCATGTGTTTCTTTTAGCATATCGCTTATACATATTGGTAGAGCCCTTAGGATCTATGCTTGATTACCACATTGTGATGGCAGTCACACTAGTGGGGGCCGGATAGTCTATAAGCACATCCTATACAGGTCCCTAGTCATAGGATTATCGAGACGGAGCATCGATTCTCTACATTAGACTAGTGTATACGCTTCTCATCCCAGCAAGGGAGATGGTCTGTCCTACAACTATTAGTATGTCGTACTGGAGATAGTATGTAGGTGCTCATTAGCTTATGAGTACACTGGACAGGACTCGTCGGGAACTGTTGGTGGGTATTATACCTATCGTCGGGTAGCAGTTCCCAGGTGACATGAGTACAGCTTAGTTCGTCGACTTGATACTGTTACTTCGCCTCGAGTGTGTTCCCACTGTACTTTGATTACTACCCTACCACGGCTCAAAGGAGTCGTGCAAACAGGTAGTAGTTGGGTGCAGTTCTGAAGCACTTGGAGGCAGTGGCGGTTAGATATGATTCGTCTCTCCCAGTATTGGAGGTTGATACCGCGCTGTGTTCGAAAGGCCATTACACAAAGTTCTTAGCCAAGGCAAGAGAGATTTACTGATAGATACTCCAGTAGTTTCTCAGGATGTTTTGGGCTACACTCCGACACGACTTATTGCGGTATTAGGGGTCTGACGATTACCACCCCTAGGCCCGATATGCGATACTCTTAGACGAACAAACCGAACTGTATAGAGATTGTCACATTCAGGCTCAGTAGGAGTTCGGATGGGTTTCCTCATCGGCCTTCTTATCGATATCTACCTGTGGACCGTTACGTGCAGCTAGTACCGCTTGCGGCCTGTAGTTAAACCCACTGCCAGCGTAGTGTCGAGTCTTTAGAGTCCCACATAGAGAGTTTCCCTGCACCGGGAAAAAGGTGTAGAGACCGTATAGTTTTACGGCAGGGCTTCGATCATGTACGTGCACTTGTGCTCGTATGATGTTCGGGCGGATAATATTAGTGGGCTTTGGTTTAAGCCGGATCCTAGTATTATATTGTTGGATCAGTTTCGTCTCTTTGTATTCATATTTCTCGGAACCCGAATGCGGGTATGTATAAACGGATAAGAGGGGTATAGAAGGAGACACATCATTAGGGTTTTGACCATTGACTTGATTAAAACAATTATGAGGTGGAGGAAAGTATTTGTTATTTTTGTAAATGATAATTGAGGCATGGCTACTTGTTTTGACTACTTGACTTTGTTTGACCACTTAACTTGGTTTGACTATTTGACTTAGATATTATTGTGAGATATTTTGTGACCTAGATATTTTGATGAGATATTTTTCATGCCATGCTTGTGGCCATGTCAAGTTAGCCATCTCATTTTCATTTATCATTATCATTATCATTATCAAAAATCATTTCACTTTCCTCAAGCTAGCTCTCTTCTTCTTCCCCACATCAAAACCCTAAAAGCTCTCATGTGTTGAGAATCCTAGGGTTTCAAGAGAAAAATAAATCCATCTTCATACTCTACATCATCTAGGCCATCAATTTTAGCAAGCTTGTTGCCCTAGTTACCTCGGTTTTGAGGTGGAGCTCGGACTATAGACTCTCGGATGGATCGTCTTTGACTCGAGGAGGCCGTGGAGGTTGCTGCGATCTGGATCGATCCATGGAGCCTACGATGACGAAGAGGACAGCAGAGAAGACCCGAAGGAATTGAATTATGAGGTATAACTTCGTATCCGAGTAGTTAAACCTCAAGTAGTTTGCTAGTTAGGGTTTATGGACGACCCTTGGTTCTAGTCGGTATTGCGAAGCTCGTAAAAATCATTTTTTTGCAAATTCCGCCTCCTTGAGAACAGGTGGGGTGCGCGACATCAACTTACAGTGGTGTCAAAGCCTCTCATAAATCTTAGATATCTTGTAGCGATATTAGAATTCCACCTTTTTTGTCGCGCAAAAACGGTCGACAAAAACAGTTTTCAAATGTAAAGTTTTGAGTTGTTTGCACACCCCGAGGGCTTACGGTTTGAACTGAGAAGCCGTGGGGTGGAGCATGCATACCCCAGGGACCCTCCAGAGGGGGCCAAACGGCTGGGCCCACTCCCCAAGACCACCACAAGGCGGTCTTGGCGGTGGGGACCCAAAACTGTCCCACCTTGAGTAGTTTTGGGTCTGCCTCACCCCCTGGCCACCTCGTGGTGGCCTCGGGGGTAGGGTACCCCCTCTAGGCCCCCCCGACTCGAAGTTAATTTCATTCTCTAACTTCCTGCGAAGTTTCGGGCGCGTTTCGTTTTGATTCGGATTTCCGAATTGGCTCAAAAATATCAGTTCTGGAACTTTAGCTCACTGGATTTTCATGTCTTGGAAAATTGGTTAAGTTTGCTAATTGCGTCCGTAATTCTAATGTCGTAGTTACTTTACAAGCTTTGTGATGTATATATGTGTTTGGAAATGTCGACTAATCGGGGTTGCACATATCTGTGATGTTGTTATGATGGTTTGTGTATATGAACTTGTTGGATCGACGTGAATGAATAGCCAGGGATGTGAGATGAGAGTTTTCATTCTTTCATTCGATGTAAATTTGTAAAGTGATGTAATATTATTTTTTCGAAGCGCATCAGGGTTGAGGTTGTAGCCACTATTGTATTATTTCTTTTATTGTTTTTGCTTCTAGGATAGACCCAAAGTGGGGTGCACAAACTACCGGGTACTTTGAAGTGTCGAGTGGCCTACTCACTTTGTTGAGGGGGGTTGCTTCACTTTGGGTATTTGGCGGGTAGTTTGCCGCACCCGTAGGGGTCTAGGGTGGGGTTTGGCTATTCATCACGACCGTGGAATCTGTCTTTCGTTACAGGCTCAAATGAAACGCGGAATTCCTAGTATATTCAATATGTTCATCTGTGATCTGGAATGCCTATTATTGCGTAAGACGAATGTATATATCTATATATGATATCTAGTAGGCGTTGCTTATATTTTGCATCTACGCTAGTCCAGCCTCCGCTCTGTCGTTAGTTAAGTAACCTAACGGGTGATGACGGGGCCCAGTGGCGAATGCGGAAGGCATAAGTGGACGTGGTATTTTCGTCTTTTTCTGTGATGATAGGTGTAAATGATGGGATTGCATTACATTAATGCAAAGCAAACAAACCAAAGCTGAATCGTTGGAACAAATTTTAAAACCATTCGGTTATTTTAAAATAGGAGACTTTTAAATGCGGAGCTTAAACCACTCCTTTTAAAAGCTATCAGGTTCTTTCGATTATATCAAGTTCACTACGTTCACGGTTTCGCCAAAACCATTCGTAGGCCTCCGTCATTTCAGTTGAATATTCAGTAGTATTTAAGCTATGTATTTTGACCTTCGCCAAGGCATAGTGTTTGGTAGCTGCCAGATATTCATTTGTAGCATAGATAGATGCGTTGGTTTGGGACAGTCGTACTACTATTTTGGCCTTCGTCAAAGGTATGTACGGGTGGGTTCAAATTAACCTGGATAATGACGGGTAGAACTTGACATGTGACTTATGATATGTTGGCCTTTGTCAAGGTCATAAGAGCATGGGGCAAAAATCCACATCGGGAGTTTCTAAAGAAACTGAAATTTGCTAGTACTGCATACCATTTGGAGTATGATAATGTTGGTAGGATTCCTTCAGGATTGTCACACAATGATATTTGGATCCCAATCCTACTGTGAGTATCCGCTACTCCTTGGGAGATTTTTCACTTAACGATCAATGGTATAAACCAAGTAGGTGTCTATAACAGTGTTAGCGGGGCTACGTCTTCAGGGAAAAGAGGTTTTTTAATTAAGGAACTTCGCGAAAGCATCGTAAAACCTCCTTCGAAGTACCGACACTAGCCTGGCCGAACGGTTAAGCAAGTATTGTACGGTGAGATCAATCCTGACTAATTCTTCTTTTATGGTTTGAGGAAGGATTCGAGAAACGGTGGGAGCCATCCTGTTTAGATAAATTAAAAACCAATCTAAACTTGCAAGAGCATCATGCTAAGTCTTTTCTTCTCTCTCTCCTAATTGCAGTGACCAGGTGACCAGATTAGTTTACAAATAGATAATAAAATGACTGAGTTATACTATAGTGACTGGCAAAGGTTTATCCAGATGTTCATTATCTATGACAAGCTGGATCACCTACTACTCATAGCCCCCGCTGTCCCATGTCCATTTTCCACCGTCGCGGATGTTGATATCTGTAAGACAAGGGAAAAAGACTGTGTGATTGCCAAGTGCCTCGTGTTGGTCTCAGTTGATGGTGTATACCAGAGGCAGCACGAGAAGATGGACTTAGTTTCTATCTTCCTCCATAACAAAGTTTTATATGGAGAGCAATCTCGTATCGCAAGATATGATAACTCGAAGTAATTGCTTCAAGTAAGGTTGGCTGTCGGATCATCTGTAAGGGAGCACGTCTCTACAATGATTAGCTATATTAAAAAGCTCACGGACCTGGAGACCACATTGGAGAACGAGTCATATGCTGACTTGATTCTACAGTACCTACCTTCTACTTACGCCCAGGGGAAGAAAGTTATACTTCCAGTTGAGGGCACCCTGAAGGAAACCAGGGAGACACCCACTCTGCTTATTAGAGAATCTTTCTCTTTTGGATCCAAGGCGAAAGCCAAAGGTGAGTAGAAGAAGACCTCTACAAAGCCGATAGGCGGTGACAGTAAGGTAGAAGAAAAAGGTAGGACAAAGGTTTCGGGGTTAACAGTAGGGAAGGAGGGATGTTCCTATTGCCACGGGAAAGGGCATTGGCAGAAAGGATGCAGGGCTTGCAAAGCCAGAATCCAGGATCCGAAGCACGTTGTGGCTTCGATTTCGGGTTTGTTTGTGATTGAAAACAGTTTGTCAATTAACTCTACTTCCTGGGTGCAAAATACCAGATCAGGATCTCATATCTGTAATTTATTACAGGCTTTGAGAAACCGTAGAGTTATCAGGGCAGGTGATATGACTCTCAGGGTTGGAACGAAATGAGCGTGGACGCTGTATCCGTAGGGTATATCACCTAGAATTGACAAGTGGGTAGATATTGATTCTACGAAACTATTTGTGTGTTCCAAGTCTAGTATGTAAGTGATGTGGTTCAAATCCACCTAAATCAAAGTTTGATTGGGTCAGGTACACTAGAGAACAGTATATATAATGAACCAAGCTCAGGTTTTCAAACGTCCAGAACACACTTAAAAGAAAGTCTCCAGAATGAAATAAAACTTTCTTATGGCATTGTAGATAGGGTCACATCAATGAAACACGGTTGTCGAAGTTACATAGAGAAGGATATTTGGATCCGTTCTGATACCAGTCTCATGCAACTTGTCAATCTTGTCTCATAGGAAAGATGACAAAGACTCCATTCACAGGACATGGAGTAAAAGCGAGCGAGCTCTTAGGACTCGTACACAGCGACGTGTATAGTCCAATATCTACAAATGCACGAAGTGGTTATTCCTATTTCATTACTTTTACGGATAATTTCTCTAGGTTAGTATATGTCTTCTTGTGAAAGCATAAATCCGAACCCTTTGAAAAATTCCGGGAATATAAGAATGAAGTGGAAAAACAAACAAGCAAAAGTATCAAGACACCGAGATCTGATCGATGTGGTGAATACTTAAATTGCCGAGTTCCTGGATTACCTAAAAGAGAATGGAATTCTCTCTCAGCTTACTCCTTCATACACACCACAACACAACGGTGTATAGGAAAGGAGGAATAGAACCCTATTGGATATTGTTCGTTCCATGATGAGTAACGCTGAGTTGCCGCAATCCTTCTGAGGTTATGCATGAAGATCAGCTGCATATCTTTTGAATAAGGTTCCTACCAAGACTGTGCCTACCACACCATATCAGATGCGGAGTGGGAAGAAACCTTATCTTCAGTATCTGAAGATATAGGGATGTCCAGCTTTTGTCAAAAAGCAGTATACGGACGAGTTCGAGGCATGCTCAGTACTGTGTAGGTTTGTGGGATACCCAAAGAACTCCAGGTGGTATCTTTTATATTATGCGGATGAACAAAAGGTTTTTGTTCCTCGTCATGCCCACTTTTTAGAAAATCATTCTTTTAAAAGGAAATAGTGGGAGCGCAATAGAACTAGAAGAAATTCCAGAACCACAAACTATTACTGAAAGTATGGTAGAACCAGAGGTTTCAAAAGAACTAAACATCCCTACACCAATCCACAGGAGTAGTGGACAGTCTCATCCGCCTGAAAGATACTACGGTTTTCTCATAGACGGGGATAGAGAGGATTGCATCATTGACAATGATGAGCTAACTAGCTTCCAGTAAGTCATTCAGAGCGGCGACTCGGTAAAATGGCTGGATGCAATGCGGACCGAAATGGAGTCCATGTACACCAGCAAAGTATACACTTTGAACATTGCTCCAGAAGGGGTAAAACCCATAGGCTGCAAATGGATCTTCAGAAAGAAGATTGGTGTAGATGGATAGGTTGAAACCTATAAGGTTAGACTTGTTGCAAAAGGTTTTCGTCAAAGACCTGGTTTGGACCATGATGAAACCTTTTCTCCAGTGTCTATGCTCAAATCCATTCGGATCCTTCTTACCATTGCTGCCTTCCAAGATTGCAAGATCTGGCAGATAGATGTAAAGACGGTTTTTCTAAATGGTTATTTGGAAGAGTGCGTCTATATGGATCAGCCAGAGGGTTTCAATCAGAGTGGGAGTAGCGGGACAGTGTGCAAGTTGCTTATGTCCATTTATGGACTAAAGCAGGTATCGCGGAGTTGGAACATCTGTTTTTATTGAGAAGGTCAAAGAATTTGACTTTATCAAAAAAAATCCAGACGAACCATGCATTTATAGTAAGATTGTAGCAAGAACTGTGGAATTCCTCATTGAGTACGTGGATGACATTCTCTTGATAGGAAATGACATTCATATGCTACAATCAGTCAAAGGATTCTTATCACAGAGGTTCTCCATGAAAGACCTGGGTGATACCAACTATATTCTGGGGATCCAAATCTATCGTAATAGATCAAAGAGGATGGTGGGACTTTCACAGTTAAGGTACAACAACACCATACTGAAGATATTCAGTATGGATGATTCTAAGCATGGTAGTCTGCCGGCTTGTCACGGAATCACCCTCTCCAAAGAGATATCTCCAAAGACTGATTTGGAAAGGGCTCGCATCATATCTATATCCTACGCCTCTGCGGTAGGCTCTATAATGTATGCGATGTTGTGTACCAGATCAGATATAGCTTACGCACTGAGCGTGGTAAGCCGGTATCAGTCAAACCCAGGGGAGAAGCATTGGGAAGCAGTAAAGAACATTCTCAAGTACCTGAGAAGGACTAAGAAGATGTTCTTGGTGTATGGCGGAAAAGGACCTCCAGATCGAAGCCTTTGCTAACTCCAGCTTCCAGAGTGATAAGAATGACTCCAAGTCCATGTCAGGTTATGGATTTACCCTCAATGCAGGGGCGGTCTGTTGGAAGAGCTCTAAGCAGGACACTGTTGCATACTTGACGATGGAAACGGAGTAGTTCGCTGCATGAGATGCCACAAAAGAGGCAGTCTGGATGAGAAAGTTCTTAATTGAACTTCAGGTGGTTCCTTCCATTGTTAGTCCAATACTTTAGTATTGTGACAACAACGGCGCTATAGCTTTAGGGAAGGAACCCAGGTCCCATCAGAGATCCAGACATATCTTGAGGCGGTACCACCTGATCAGGGAGATCGTTGATCCTCATGAGATCGAGGTGAGGAGAGTAGATATGGAGAACAACACTGCAGATCCACTCACAGAGGCCATCCCTCAGACAGTGTTCGAGAGGCTATTCGAGATCTTCGGTCTACGATATGCCAGTATATGGCCTTAGTGCAAGTGGGAAATTGTTAATGATATATGCCCTAGAGGCCATTATTGTATCATACTGGATTGTATATTACTTAATGGGAGCTTGGGATATACACGGATATAGTAACAATCTTTCTCGAAATGGTATTATGCTACCTGGTTTGTTTCTACCTTAATATGTGCATGTGTTTCTTTTAGCATATCGCTTATACATATTGGTAGAGCCTTTAGGATCTATGCTTGATTACCAGCGTTGTGATGGCAGTCACACTAGTGGGGGCTGGGTAGTCTATAAGCACATCCTATACAGGTCCCTAGTCATAAGATTATCGAGACGGGGCATCGATACTCCACAGTAGACTAGTGTATACGCTTCTCATCTCAGCAGGGGAGATGATCTGTCCCACAACTATTAGTACGTCGTACTGGAGATAGTATGCAGGTGCTCATTAGCTTATGAGTACACTGGACAAGACTCGTCGGGAACTGTTGGTGGGTATTATACCTATCGTCGGGTAGCAGTTCCCAGGTGACATGAGTACAGCTTAGTTCGTCGACTTGACACTGCTGCTTCGCCTCAAGTGTGTTCCCACTGTACTTTGATTGTTGTGAAAAAGTGTGTTTGTAGTTAACCGCAATCAATAACGGTGTCGCGTGTAGCTAGACCGAGATGAGTGCGGTCGTCCTCTGGGAAACGTTGAATCTTTTATTCTTACTTTAGATGTGTTGAAAAAAGAGAGGAGGAAGAAATAAGATTGTAGAATGGTTGTACGATCTAGATCTACGTTATACACGGATGCAAAATATAGATCTAGATTAACTATGGATGTAAGCTTATATGCAAAGGGGGGCTTGTAGGGTTCATTGGGATTTAGTAGTTATGAATGATTAATTAAAGATTACTCTTTTTATCCTTTAATAGATTTAAAACTAGAACGACGGTGATGCGTGTAGATTAGGGTTTCTGGAGGGAAAAGGGTTCCCACTCTTAACCCTTATCTCGACACGGAACTCCGTTCATATCTAGCCTTTACCAAAACAATCATTAATCTAATCTCTAATCGCGGTCGGGACTAACAAAGAATTGTTAGCGCGCCCGATTAGGATGTTAATGATTCTTTTGATAAAATTCATAAATTTTATAGGACTTAAAAAGGGTTTAGGGATGTTCATCATCCATTAGCCTACCCTAATCTTACGAACCCTAACAAGCGGAGAATTTCTCGCGCATGTTGGGAGAAAAAGAGATGGAAAGAAATTGCATAATTAAACTACGAAGAAATAGAATAAGAAAAAGAAAGCTACCTTTATTAATCAACAATATTCATTACACTTGAATCCTTAAAAAATGATTACAATTTCTAGTTGCTTCTCGATCTCTTCTAAGGAGGTAGACGAACAGTTGATGACCAGCCTGGATGCGTGAGCCATCTTGGACTTCGTGATCGCGTCGGCTTGATAATTTTTCCAAGAGGCTTTCGGTCCTTATTTATAGTCACAGAGCCAGAACTCTCGTTTCCTAATATGGAAACTAGTTGTTAGGATCTTAACCACCACAATCCCATATCTCAACTCTTCAAATCCGCAGCGGAACCGCAGCCATTGGATATGTTTGGCCGCGGATCCACCCCTTTTTGGTGAGATCATGGCCTCTAATTTTTGTAGCTTCATATCTATAACACTTGGTAATCCTTTGAGTATCTAGACTTTGAAAATCTTTTCTGCATTTCTACCAGAATTAATTTCTTGAATATCTTTGGTAGATTTGATTTGCCAACTTTGATTTCCTTGATTTCAGCCCTGAAAATTCTGCACAATAACTCAACAAACAATATTAGTAGAGTTTGTTTTATTGAGATATTAACTTAACCATTAAGAATTGGTCAAAGGTATTAATAAGGTAAGCATATTTAAATGGGCCAAATGTTACATGGATATTATATTCTTACTTTTTCCTACAAAATGTTATTTATAATATATAAACACATGAAAATAGTATTTTTACAGATAAACCCTCATATGTATCATATATTATAATAAACACCTTTTATTATATAGAAATAGTAGGAAAAATGTCATATTAAATATGCAGTTTTATCAACTGAACAAATATCCCCAAACTTATCTTTGATCGTCCCGAGCAAACTAGTTTATTCAAGAGAAGGAGAAAAAGAAAGGAGAAAAATAAGCACATTTTCGTAGGCAAACACGATTGCATTGAGCACGTGGAACAAGCCGTTAAACCTCTAGGTTTCCCTGGTAGGAGGAGTGTTGTCTCCTGAGGGTTTTCAGCGGATTACACCCACAAATTCCTATAATAAAAGAGAGATGGTGAAATTTACATATAAAGAAAAGAACCATAAAAGAAATACTTTGAAAATTTAGAGTTTCCAACTACACTAGCTTTTCAGTTGTCATAAGCCCTATCTTAATAGTCATGAAAAGATGTTAGAAATCACATCACCCCTCAATAAAACATCGTCTTTATTCTTCATTCCTATCTTTCATCCAAACATCGATCATATACCCCTACGTGTGTGAATAGAACATCCTTACACTCGGAGAATTCAATTCAAGCTATCATACTCTTGTCCATCTACCTCAGTACTTTTTAATTTGATGAATAATTAGATTTACTCACACATTTTCGTGCGACCGTTAATATTTCTTGAGATACTAATCGACCGATTACTCATATGCTTGCTGATTAGGTGATAGTATTTTCCTCGTCTTGCACCACCTAAGGCTTAGCAGTGACTCCCAAACCAGTTGGTCTAAGGCACTAGGTGATGAAGCACCCTTGCTATATTTTTTTATTGCTGCCTTGGCGATACCAAAACCAGTGTTCATTTTTCTTTTCACCATTTTTATATTTTCTTCATTTATTATTTCCTTCATACTTTGGCTTTTAGACAAGAGCTTTTCAAGGTATTCTCTAGTATCCCGAGTTTCAAGACGTGTGTAAGTGCATATAGTAGGGTATCAACATTCAAATGTTTGGCTTCCAGAATAGAAACTATTTTTCAGACTTATTTTTATCCTCAGATTAGTGACTTCTTTCATCTTACTAACCCTTGGGACAACGGCTCATAACTACTTATTACTAGTTCATTTAAGAAAACTTCTAATTTTCTTGGTTTTCTTAAACTATTCCTATCTTTCATATATAATTTTTCACTTTCTATTCTTTTATTATCAAAAAAAAAATTGTGCTTATATATAGTATAATGCAAAGTATGCGTAAATAAGCACAAAACTCTTCCAAACTTGTTTTCAATAGTGTCCTCACTGTTGCTATCTGATGGATCACAAAAACCTGTAAGCTTGGGAGGACATTATTAATGGGGGCAAGAATATATGAAAGTAAAAATCCTCCCCCAAACTTATTTTTGGCTCACAAATTTGAGGACAAAAGTTATGTTCAAGAGCCAAAAATATACCCCCCCTCAAACATGAGTTAGACAATACGAAGCGTTTTAACAGGGGGTAAGTAATTTGGTCAAAGTAAGACTTTACAAAGACCAAAAGTTAACACCACCCATTCAAAGATTTTATCAGTATAGCGTATAAGTTGGTGGAAGAATGTGTTGTATCGAGTCAAGAAAAAATGGGGAAGGGATAAGTGGTGGTCTAGAAAGAGTTTGAAATTAGAGAAAAGAAAGAATGAGGATGAGTGTGAATGATTAGGAAGAAGGAATGGTGACGGTTCAACCTCTATAGGTGGAGATTGATCAATTACAAAATCCGTATTGTTTAAAAATTCAAGTTCGTCAGCAAAAAGTTCTTCAAAACTTTTATCAATGGTGTGATTGAACATTTTGCTGTCAAAGAGTTTTATGCCAGAATTTATCCTACTTGATTCATCAAAAATCATTGAGGTAGAGGACTCGAAAAACTCATCTACCTCATTTTCAAAAATATCCAAATCAAGTTGAATTTATGGTATTATTGAACTTGAATTAACGGATTGTGATTCATCAAAACTCACTGAAACTATAGGAAAAGAATAAGAACCTGAGAAAGTAGAAGGTGAAATGGGCAAACAAATTGTATCGAGTGTTGCTGAACCAGATATGGAAGATGGAGGTTGTATTTCGGTCTGATCTTCGGGTATACCATTATCATCAATTTCAAGACATAATTGGGGTTCGGGAAGAATTAAAGGCTCAAGATGATGACCACAAGGAAGTGAAAGGATTTGATGAATTGGTGGGACAAAATCATCCAAAATTTTGGGTTCATCAATCAATATATCCCCAACGTCAATCACCTCATTCAAGTGAAGGTTAAAATTCTCAAACACCTCATCAAAAGTATGGTTTTCAATCAGTTTTGGTTTAAGAGTGGAGGTGTAGAGGTCACAAGGGTTGGATATGGTTTCACTTGAAATGGACCCTTCACAGTCGGGTAAATCAAACACTACAAAGTCACACAACTTATCAGACATTCTATTTGGTGTACTTGATGAATCTATGAAACTGGAGTTGTGGATTTCAGTTTAGAATGGGGAGATTTGATTAGGAAGGGTGTACAGTTCTGTCTCACTACCCAAATTCTCATTTTGTCCTATGCCCGAATCATCTAATGAAAATTTTTGGGCAGGTTTGAAATTCTTTTCTTGCATCCACTCTGTTGTTTCCTTCCTAATTTGGTTCGACAATTCCAGAAATTTTTCTAATGTCTGCTCCAGACTAGTCTTGGGTTGATAAGGGGTTTCAGTATAAAATTGAAATTCCTGTGGATAATTAAAACTCCCAAATGACTGATTAGAAGAACTGTCTAGACAAGGTGGAAAAGTCAGATTGGATTGATAGGAATAGAATGGTTGCGAAAATTGGGTAGGAGTAGGATCAATATTATGATAAGAAGAATATTGATATGGGTTGGTTGGTTGGCTATATGCCACAAACCGCTTATCAAACTCTTCTTTGGAAAGTGGAGGTGATGGTTGATATTGGTCCGGGTTGAAACTTTGGCCTCTAGCCTTAGCTATGTGCTCAGCAATGGACATTCGTCTAGGGGCTTTCTCACTCTGGGTATCAACTGAAACAGATGTAGGATTAGGGTACGGTTGATAAGACCTAGATTGAGGTGGCCAACTATTTCTTCCTGCTTGTTCTATATGATATCTTAAGGACATGGAAGAGCCGGACAGTATACCGAAGGGATTACGAAAACAAGAGATATCTGGTTGTGGACAGCAAAGCTCGGCAAGTATTCTTTTGTTTAGGTCACCCATTATAAGAAGAGAAGAAGGGGGAAGGGGTAAAAAGGGGAGAAAATAATTGGTTTGTTTTGAAAAATGATGGATTTAGACAAATCACACAAAAATGCACAAACAACCCTAGAACTATGGTTACCTAGGTCCAGTCTCTAGACCGCTCCTAGACTTCCAAAGGACAAGCCGTAGGATCAATCCTCTACCGCCACTTTACTACCCTTGTAGCCAGGTAAGTGCCAGGTAAGTGGGATGCTCCCCACTACGAAAGTAGTGGTCCTAATTAAGTAACCACTTACCTTTGACACACTTGCCTAGACACCACAAAAGTAATGCGGATAAGCGATAGATTACCCACGACCTTCCTCTGTCCTTATTGAGCGCGACAGTCCTTAGAGTCTGGTCTAGATATTTTTTAAATTAATATAGGGTTGATGCAGATGCTCGGTTTGTGATTTGTGGGGCTTAGGAAGGGTGATGAAATCCCCACCTAATCTGGATTTTGGTCTTGCCCCTTAAAAATCCGTATTAAAATATACAAAAATAAACCGCAAAACAAAACTTTGCAAAAAGATTTTTGAGCGGCGATATTTTGCAAAGAATCTTGCAGAAAAGATATTTTATTGGATTTCAGAGGAGAGAGAAGGAGATTAGAATCTTACCAGAGAAGACTGAAGCCCTAGATCTCCTAACTGGACGCGCTTCCACCGCCGATGTGCACTTCCGGCCGCGGTTCAGCAGCAAGAGGGAGAGATCAATTGATGAATTTTTTTCTGTGGCCTTCTTTACTTCTTTGGATCTCAATGAATGTATCTGTCTCCTGTTTCCTCAAGTCTCTGACTCCAGATTCCCTCGCAAAATTCACACAATAATCGTTAAATATACAATTTACAGTTTTGTTTTATTTATGATATGGATCGTATAAGAATTCAACACAAATAGTAAGAATAAAAAATTACGCACGTATCCTCGGCAACGGCGCCATTTGATTGTTGTGAAAAAGTGTGTTTGTAGTTAACCGCAATCAATAACGGTGTCGCGTGTAGCTAGACCGAGATGAGTACGGGTCGTCCTCTGGAAAACGTTGAATCTTTTATTCTTAATTTAGATGTGTTGAAAAAAGAGAGGAGGAAGAAATAAGATTGTAGAATGGTTGTACGATCTAGATCTACGTTACACACGGATGCAAAATATAGATCTAGATTAACTATGGATGTAAGCTTATATGAAAAGGGGGGCTTGTAGGGTTCATTAGGATTTAGTAGTTATGAATGATTAATTAAAGATTACCCTTTTTATCCTTTAATAGATTTAAAACTAGAACGACGGTGATGCGTGTAGATTAGGGTTTCTGGAGGGAAAAGGGTTCCCACTCTTAACCCCTATCTCGACACGGAACTCCGTTCATATCTAGCCTTTACCAAAACAATCATTAATCTAATCTCTAATCGCGGTCGGGACTAACAAAGAATTATTAGCGCGCCCGATTAGGATGTTAATGATTCTTTTGATAAAATTCATAAATTTTATAGGACTTAAAAAGGGTTTAGGGATGTTCATCATCCATTAGCCTACCCTAATCCTACGAACCCTAACAAGCGGAGAATTACTCGCGCATGTTGGGAGAAAAAGAGATGGAAAGAAATTGCATAATTAAACTACAAAGAAATAGAATAAGAAAAAGAAAGCTACCTTTATTAATCAACAATATTCATTACACTTGAATCCTTAGAAAATGATTACAATTTCTAGTTGCTTCTCGATCTCTTCTAAGGAGGTAGACGAACAGTTGATGACCAGCCTGGATGCGTGAGCCGTCTTGGACTTCGTGATCGCGTCGGCTTGATAATTTTTCCAAGAGGCTCTCCGTCCTTATTTATAGTCACAGAGCCAGAACCCTCGTTTCCTAATATGGAAACTAGTTGTTAGGATCCTAACCACCACAATCCCATATTTCAACTCTTCAAATCCGCGGCGGAACCGCGGCCATTGGATAGGTTTGGCCGCGGATCCGCCCCTTTTTGGTGAGATCATGGCCTCTAATTTTTGTAGCTTCATATCTGTAACACTTGGTAATCTTTTGAGTATCTAGATTTTGAAAATCTTTTCTACATTTCTACCAGAATTAGTTTCTTGAATATCTTTGGTAGATTTGATTTGATTTCCTTGATTTCAGCCCTGAAAATTCTGCACAATAACTCAACAAACAATATTAGTAGAATTTGTTTTATTGAGATATTAACTTAACCATTAAGAATTGGTCAAAAGTATTAATAAGATAAGCATATTTAAATGGGCCAAATGTTACATGGATATTATATGCTTACTTTTTCCTACAAAATGTTATTTATAATATATAAACACATGAAAATAGTATTTTTACAGATAAACCCTCATATGTATCATATATTATAATAAACACCTTTTATTATATAGAAATAGTAGGAAAAATGTCATATTAAATATGCAGTTTTATCAACTGAACAGGTGCAGTCCCGAAATACTTAGAGGCAGTGGCGGTTAGATAAGATTCGTCTTTCCCGGTATTGGGGGTTGATATCGCGCTGTGTTCGGAAGGCCATTACACAAAATCCTTGGCCAAGGCAAGTGAGATTTACTGGTAAGTACTCCAGTAGTTTCTCAGGGTGTTTTGGGCTACACTCCGACATGACTTATTGCGGTATTACGGGTCTGACGATTACCGCCCCCTAGGCCCGATATGCGATACTCTTAGACGAACAGACCAGACTGTACAGAGATTGTCACATTCAGGCTCAGTAGGAGTTCGGATGGGTTTCCTCATCAGCCATCTTATCGACATCTATCTGGGGACCATTACGTGTAGCTAGTACCGCTTGCGGCCTGTGGTTAAACCCACTGCCAGCGTAGTGTCGAGTCTTTAGAGTCCCACATAGAGAGTTTCCCTGCACCGGGCAAAAGGTGTAGAGGCCGTATAGTTTTACGGCAGGGCTTCGATCATGTACGTGCACTTGTGCTCGTATGATGTTCGAGCGGATAATACTAGTCGGCTTTGGTTTAAGCCGGATCCTAGTATTATATTGTTGGATCAGTTTCGTCTCTTTTTATTCGTGTTTCTCGGAACACGAATGCGAGTATGTATATATGGATGAGAGGGGCATAGAAGGAGACACCTCATTAGGGGTTTGACCATTGACTTGATTAAAACAATTATGAGGTGGAGGAAAGTATTTGTTATTTTTGTAAATGATAATTGAGGCATGGCTACTTGTTTTGACTACTTGACTTTGTTTGACCATTTGATTTGGCTTGACCACTTAACTTGGTTTGACTATTTGACTTAGATATTATTGTGAGATATTTTGTAACCTAGATATTTTGATGAAATATTTTTTATGCCATGCTTGTGGTTATGTCAAGTTAGACATCTCATTTTCATTTATCATTATCATTATTATTATCATTATCAAAAATCATTTCTCCTTTCTCAAGCTAGCTCTCTTCTTCTTTCTCACATCAAAACCCTAAAAGCTCTCATGTGCTGAGAATCTTAGGGTTTCAAGAGACAAATAAATCCATCTTCATACTGTTCATCACCTTGGCCATCCAGTTTAGCAAGCTTGTTGCCTTAGTTACCTCGGTTTTGAGGCGGAGCTCGGACTATAGACTCTCGGGTGGATCGTCTTTGACTCGAGGAGGCCCTGGAGGTTGCTGCGATCTGTATCGATCCTTGGAGCCTACGATGACGAGGAGGACAGCGGAGAAGACCCGAAGGACTTGAATCGTGAGGTATAACTTTGTATCCGAGTAGTTAAACCTCAAGTAGTTTGCTAGCTAGGGTTTATGGACGATCCTTGGTTCTAATCGGTGTTGTGAAGCTCGTAAAAATCATTTTTTTGCAAATTCCGCCTCCCCGCGTACACGTGGGGTGCGCGACATCGACTTACAATATCTTTATAGAACCAAGTGATTTGAAAAGGAGTGGTTTAAGCTCTTCTTTAAAAATCAAGTAGTTTTTAAAACAAACCGAATGGGTTGTAGCATATACTAGTTTTTGCTAAAGAGGTCATTCCCGGTGAAGGGATCTAGGCTTTTTCCTCATTGAATGAAATGATGGATATTCATAATGGAATATCACTATGCAAGTAAGAATTAGAGCCACCTTTTTGAAAAATTTGATTTTACAATATCTTTTAGGTTTCTTTTCTTTTCATTAATCTTATTAATGAAGTCCAATCAATTATGTTTCCTAAATATCACAGAAGAAACGAAAATAAAACACACATATATGCTATCCGCATTCGCCACAGGGACCCGGGTCTTCATCGTAAGGTTACTTAATTTACGACAGGACGGGGTCAGGACTAGCGCGGATGTAAAACATATATATTTTCTACTAATATATCATATATATAAGTAGCATTTATCTCACGTAGTTATATGATCACATCACAGAACAGAACAGCAGAATCAGATATATAAAATATAGGATATACTAGGAAGTCCGCGTTTTAGATTAAGCCAATAACGAAAAATATGGATTCCACGGTCGTAATGAATAACCAAGCCCACACCCCTAGACCTCTACGAGAGAGGAAAGTAACCTTGCCAATTCTAGAGTTAACCAACTGGTCTCGACTCCTCGAGATGGCCTTCCTCTGGACTCTAGAACCCGGTCACTTATGTTCTTCATCTTGGTTCTATACTAATGCGGTAAAGTAAATAATATATATCGAATGGAGACAACAAGCTCAACCCAGAAGTGTCCCAATAAAATAATATTACATACAATTATATACATGAATTAAAATTGAAAAACCCCATCTCACATAAAACCCCCGGCTATTCAATCACGACGATCCAATATAACATATCGATAGCAACACAATAACATCACATGTCATCAACATAAGTAAATATGTGTATCCATAATATCATTTTTGTATAGTAACAAGATCGGGGATACTGCCATATATTACACTTACGGTCGCAGAAAAAAAATGAAAACTACAATAATTAGAATCCGCAACTGTTGACATCATAAACCTGGATTATCACATATTCTGAATTTCATGCATAACCCTATAAACCTTACATTTAAGTTTCGAATTGAAAACCCTTGTCAAAGATTAAGCCGGGCAATTCAACAAGATTCCCGATTATTGATTCGAAGGCTCTTCGGGAACTTTAGTGGATGACAGCACCCCCAAGGCCGTCAACGAAGTGGAATTAGGCGGAACACCGTGGCCGCGAGCACCTGAGTGGATGTTCTTGGCCATGGGGTTCTCCTATAGTCACTTTGTCGAGGCAAAGGGGCGTGGCTCTCTACTAGTGTCTCCCGGCAAGTATTCATGTACGATACGAGATTACGTTGGAGTTTCGATCGAAATCCAAACTCCGTGGTAATCCATCATTTGAGACTAAAATGCAAAATTTACAAATCGATAACTAGTTTTCGCAAAACTAATCAATGTGGATTCCAAAAATTGTATCACATAACCAAAACAATATTGACGACGTTAACATTTTGATCGATATTTCAAACAACAACAATTCACAGAGACCTTAACCACTTGAGCCTCAACCAAAATATCCAGAAAATCATGTAGGAGAAAAGGAAGCAACACAAGAAAACCGGAGATCTAAGTCCACAAGTGAACCGCGGAACCGCGGCTAGAGCATGGTCTTGGCGGCAGTTCCGTGGCCATTTGGTGGAACTAGATTCTCGTCTTTCTTGTGCCTCCTTAAAATAGCCTGCACGATTTTCTGAGCATTTTTAATCTAGAAAATATCGAATTTTGAAAAATTGGACAGAAACTTGCAAAGTTCGTGTTTAAAACGTCGATCGAACACTTTAACTTCGTCTAAACTATTCCTAAGCCTCTAGCTTGGTTCTGATACCATGAAAATATGTCTTAGCACATCTACTAGCATTCTATGAGCATCAAGTATGCAATTTTAAAAATCTAGATGGCTAAGTATACTAAACAAGAATCGAACTAGAGAATTAGGGTTTCAAAGTTAAGTAAAACAAGTTCTAAACTAAGTGAATAGAGTCTACAACCTTTGTAGTCTAGTCTTTCACTTCAAAAGCTTCAAGTAGTAGTCCTAGAACTCTTCTTTGACTCCACTCGAAGGTTGGAACGAGCTTACTTGAAATCTTCGTCGTCGAAAATGATCCACCTTGAGGCAACTCACACTCAAGTTCACACTTCACTAATTAAGGTATTAGTGAAGAGAACAACCTATATTAATTTGCTAGAGCAGTGTAGGTTGATAAAGTAGAATTTTGCTCACTAAAAATCTTTCATTCCTTTTCTTTTTCTCAACCTCGAAAAAACTAGTGAGGAGAGGAAGAAGATGAATTAGAAAGTGAGAGTGTGAACCATGAAGATAAGATGAGCTAAAGAAAATATGATTAATAATGTATGAATCAAACAAAAGAAAAAAGATGAGTCATGGCTTCTCAAGATTTCTCCAAGCATCTAAAGAAAAATGAATTATTTTTCTTTTCTTTAATTCATATATATATATATATATATATAAAGAGAAGAAAATCTTAAGTGAGCTTAATATTAGTTAACATATATATCATATATATAAATATATATCAAATTAATAAATCAACACTTGATTCAATAATCTAGTAATATCATATATAACCTGGCTAATATCAAATATATATATATATAATATATATATATATATATATATCAAATCATTAAATCAACACTTGATTCAATGATTCGGTTATATCATAGATAACCCGGCTAATATCAAATATATAAATACACACACACACAATCATTAAATCAACACTTGATTCAATGATCCGCTTATATCATATATAACGCTATATTAGAATACGGTATCATATACTCGTATTTAATCAAGAAACTGCACATATCTCCATATGTGCCCTATTTCGTTTCGCTTGAGCTAGGAAACCTCTACGTGGGACTCTAAACACTCGTCAATACACCAGCAGTAGGTAATGATCACATCAGATACCCATAAGCCGTCAGCGGTACTAGCTGGACGTAACGGCTACCCAGATATTGAACGAATAGAAGATCAACAGGCAAACTTGTCCAAACTTTCGTAGAGCCTATAAACAATCCTTACCGTACAGTCCGATCTCTTCGTCTGATATGTCGCATATCGAGTCTGGAGGGTGGAATCGTCAGACCCTAATGACTCGATAAGTCATGCCGATGTGTGGCCCATAACCTTTCGAGTTTTTAATGATAACACTTATCAGTAAATCTCATCAGCCCTAGCCAGGGACTTACTGTTAGAGCTAATCGAGCATAGCGCAACATCGACTCCCAATACCGAGAGAGACGAAACCCTTCATATCTCTCACTTTCTCTATATAACTCGGGATTGTACCCAAAAACCACCTGTTTGCACGACTCATTTGAGCCGTGGTAGGTAGGAAATCAAAGTATAGTGGGAACCACACAAGACATTATGACGATTTTGGGTCTACAGACAAACCTGTACAAGTGTCACCAAAAAACTGCTATCTGACGATAGGTATGGTACCATGTAGGAGTTCTCGGCGAGTCCTGTTCGGTGTACTCATTCTCCAATAAGCACCTGTGTACAATCTTTGATTTTAAACACCAATGGTTATGGGATCAACCATCGCCCCATACAGGGTCAAGAAACGTACACACTAGTCTACTCTGGAATATCGATGCTCTGTCTCGATACTCTCTCGACTAGAAACTGTTAAGGATGTGCTTGTGGACTACACAAGCCCTATTAGTATGATCTTCATCATAATCCTGGTAGTCAAGCCAACATCCTAAGGGTTTTATTAACATGTATCAATGAGATAGTAAACTAAAACAAGTGCACATGTTAAGATAAAAAGCAACCAGATAGCATACTATCATGTCGAGCAAGAAAGTTCTCTATATATATTTGTCAAAGTATCCATTATAATATACAATAATGGCATCTAGGGTATATTTTAAAGTCCCTTCCCCCTATCTTTCCTGCTGATCTATCTATGCGATACATATTCCTAACAGTCATTTGACCTAAGATCACCATAGTATCTTGTGTGTATTCCTACTGTACTTTGATTACTACCCTACCACGTCTTTAAAGAGTAGTGAAAACAGATTTTAGTTGGGTACAGTCCCGAAGTACATAGAGGCAGTGAGTGGTCGATAGGATTCGTCTATCATGATATTAGAAGTTGATGTCGCGATATGCTTGATTGGCTATAACCATAAGTTCTTGGGTAAAGCGGTTGAGATGAACTGATAAGTGTTATCAGTAGTATCTAAGGTGCTTATTAGTTTGACATCAGCACGACTAATCGGGTTATTGGGGTCTGACAATTTCCATCCCCAGACCATGTATGCGATACTCTTTGATGAAGAGATCGGACTGTACAGTGATTGTCACCGATAAATTCTGATTGTGTATGGATGAGCTTGCTTGTCGACTTTTCTTTTGATCAATACCTGGGTAGCAGTTACGTGCAACTAGTATCGCTGACATGCTTGTGGGTTAACCCGTGAGGGGATTGATCTAAAAGTGTTTCAGATCAATCGGATATGATCCTAATCTACCGCTAGCATATTGATTGAGTTTTTAGAGCCCCACGTAGAGGTTTTTCCCGCTCAAGCGAAACGATATAGTGCGCGTATGGCAATACGTACTGGATTTCAATTAAATACGTGTATTTGATGCATGTACATTAATCGGACGTTTAATAATACTAGCCGGTTTATGATTAATTAAGTCGGATTAATAAATCAAGTATATATATATATATATACATATATATTCTAGTATTATGTTAACTTTCTATTTCTCTCTCATTTGGTATTTGTATACGATACATATACGCGTATATGTATACGATACACATACGTTGTGTATATGATACACATACATGATTCAAGAAGGGACGCCTCATTTTCTTCTTCTTATTATTTAGAAATGAGTCATTTCTTTTAATAATAAAAGAAAATGAGAAGAGTGTAGAGAGATATGGCTTCAATATTTGATTAGAAAATTACTATTAAAGTATGAAGTATTTTCTCTCTTCTACTCACTTCTTCATGCTATTTCTCTTTCCTCTTTTCCTTGTAGAGTAAATAGAGCTAAAGAGAGAGAAAGATGAGAGAAAAATGAGAGTGATACTACTACATCTTTTCATATCATTCTCTGGCAAATTATGACGTCAAGTTACTTCATAAGACTTTCTCTTTTGGTGAAGTTGAAGCTTGAGTTGGGTTTTTCCTCGATGTGGATCATTTTCGGCGAGGAGGTCCGCTTGCAAGCTCGTATCTAAGGCGACAGAGTCTAACTTGGGTCTTCCATGATTTGGTGGACACGCTACAAAGGTTGTAGCCTTATAAACCCCATTCTATGCTTACTAGAATGATTTTGGGTATTTGGTGCTATACTCTTGAAATTTTTTGTTCATCATTCTACCGCGTTCCGCAAGTGTTGCGACCATAGCACCAAATCCCAACATTGTATTAGAGCCGATTCAAATACTTGTAGTTGTTTTTGCAACTAATGATTTTCAAAACCCTTTTTTTATAAAACTAGTTTTGAAATTTGCATCTAAAATCACTCATTTTAGCTTGAATACGAGCCCCGAGGGTCGTTGGCTTGGACCAAAGCCTTCGTGCGGGCTCGAAGGTGACCCCTGGATTTCCCCAGGGGATATGGTGGGGAACCCCATCTGAGGCCACACTTTTGTGGCCTCGGGTGGGAGCTCCAAACCGAGAGCACCCACTAGGGTGCTCTTGGTTTGGGCTTGCTGTCCAAGGCCACAAAAGTGTGTCCTTGGGTAGTGGGTGTTAGGAATATGTATACCCTAGAGGCTATTATTTTATATTATAGTGGATGCTTGGACATATATATATAGATGACTTTCTTTCTCGACATGATAGTATGTTATCTGGTTGCTCTTTATGTTAACATGTATACTTGTTTTAGTTTACTATCTCATTGATACATATTGATAAAATCTTTAGAATGTTGGCTTGACTACCAGGACTATGATGCAGATCATACTAGTGGGGCTTGTGTAGTCCGCAAGCACATCCTTTAACAGTTCCTAGTCGAGAGAGTATCGAGACAGGGTATCGATGTTCCAGAGTAGATTAGTGTGTACGTTTCTTGACCCTATATAGGGCGATGGTTGATCCCATAACCATTGGTATTTGACATCAAAGATTGTACACATGTGCTCATTAGAGAATGGGTACACCGAACATGACTCGCCGAGAACTCCTAGATGGTACCATACCTATCGTCAGATAGCAATTCTCTGGTGACACTTGTACAAGTTAGTCTGTAAACCCGAGATCGTCATATTGTCTTGTGTGTTTCCCACTATGCTTTGATTTTCTCCCTACCACGGCTCAAAGGAGTCGTGTAAATAGATGGATTTTGGGTACAGTCCCGAATCACATGGAGGCAGTGAGCGATAGGAGGGGTTTCGTTTCTCTCGGTATTGGGAGTTGATGTTGCGCTATGCTCGATTGGTTATAACAGCAAATCCCTGGGCAGGACGGATGAGATTTACTGGTAAGTGTTATCAGTAGTTTCTCGAAAGATTATAGGCCACATATCGGCATGACTTATCAAGTTAGTGGGGTCTTACGATTCTAGCCCCCAGACTCGATATGCGACATATCAAATGAAGAGACCGGACTGTACGATAAGTGTTACTTATAGGCTTTACGGGAGTTTGGATAAGTTTACTTGTTGATCTTCTATTCGTTCAATATCCGGATAGCCGTTACGTCCAGCTAGTACCGCTGACAGCTTATGGGTTTCCGATATGATCATTACCTACAGCTAGCGTATTGACGAGTTTTTTGAGTCCCATATAGAGGTTTCCTAGCTCAAGCGAAACGAAGTAGGGCATCTATGGAGATATATGCGGGAGCTTGATTAAATATGAGCATATAATACCGTATTCTAATCTAGAAATAGTTGATATCAGCCTGGCTATATGTGATATAACCGGATTATTGAATCAAGTGTCGATTCAATGATTTATATATATATATATATGTTAATATATATTTGATATTGGTCGGTTATATATGATATGACCGGATTATTGAATCAAGTGTTGATTTAATAACTAATAATGAATATTAGCTGGTTATATGCGATATAACCGGATTATTAAATCAAGTGTTGATTTAATAATTTGATATACATATATATATTTAATATTAGCCGGGTTATATATGATATAACCGGATTATTGAATCAAGTGTTGGTTTAAGAATTTAATATATATTCATATATTTGATATATATATATATATATATATATATATATATAAACTAATATTAAGCTCACTTAAGATTTTCTTCTCTTTATATATATATATATATATATATATAGTATCATGGTTGATAATACATAGAATTAGGATGTATGAGAATCACACATGAAGAAAAGATGAGAGGATAAAAATTTATATTTATGAATAAAACAAAAAAGAAGAATGAGTCATGGTTTGGATCCTTGGAGAAACTTGGAGAAGTCATGACTCACCTTCTTATTTTTGTTTTATGCATAGATATTTATCTCATTCATTCACATCTTATCTCATTAGCTCATGGTTCAAAACACATCCAAGTTCATCTTCCTTTTCAACTCTTCTCTAGAATTTTCTTGAGTTGAGAATAAGAAAAGAGAAAAATATTTCTAGTGAGCAAATCTCCTACTTCATCAACCTACACTAATCTAGCCCATTAGTTTAGGTTGTTAACTTCACTAATATCTTCATTAGTGAAGTGTGAGCTTGAGTGAGAGAGACTTCAAGGTGAATCATCTTCGACAACGAAGACAACAAGAAAGTTCGATCCTTTCTTCAAGTGGAGCCTTAAGAAGAGTTCTAGGGACTTCAACTTGGAGCTTTAGAAGTGAAGGACTAGACTACAAAGGTTGTAGACTCTTTACACTTAGTTTAGAATGTAGTTTGCTTACTCTGAAACCCTAATTTTCTAGTTCGATTCTTGTTTAGTATACTTAGCACGTTAAAATTTTAAAATTGCATACTTCATGCTCAAAGAAACCTAGTAGAGGTGCTAAGACATACTTTCATGGTATCAGAGCCAAGCTAGAGACTTAGGGAAAGTCTAGACGATGTTAAAGTGTTCGATCGAAGTTTTAAACACCAAACTTGGCTAGTTTTTGTCCATTTTTTAAAAGTTGATATTTTCACAATTTAAAATTCACAGAAAATCATGCAGGTAAAACTATGGAGGCTCAAGAAAAATAAGGACCTAATTCTTCTAAGTGGTTGCGGAACCGCCTTATAGACCATTTCTTGGCCGCGGTTCCACCGCCGACTTGATGAGTTAGGGCCTCGTTCTTCTTCTATTGCTTCATGCTGTCATTTTTGTTTTTCTGGAAATTTTTAATGAGACTCAAGTGGTTGAGGTCTTTGTGAATTGGTATTATTTAAAACATCGATCGAAATGTTCAACATCGTCTAGATAGCTTTGGATATGCGATACAATTTTTGGAATTCATATTGATTAGTTTTGCGAAAACCAGTTAACGAAATGTAAATCTCGCATTTTAGTCTAAAATGATGGATTACCATGAACTTTGGATTTGGATTAAAACTCCGTCGCAATCTCGTATCGTACGTGAATATTCTCCGGGAGACACTACTAGACAGCCACGCCCCATAGCCCCGACCAAGTGACTATAGGAGAATCCCATGGCCAAAAGCATCCACTAGGGTGCTCGCGACCACGGTGTTCCTACCAAGTGTACTTCGTTGATGGCCTCGAGGGTGCGGTCATCTACTAAAGTTCCCGATGAGTATTCGATCATTTAATCGGAAATCTTGTTGAATTACCCGACTTAATTTTTAAAAAGTGTTTTCAACTTAAGACTTAAATGCAAGATTTATAGGGTTAGGTATGAAATTCGGAATATGTGATAATCCGGGTTTATGATGTCTAAACATGATGTGGATTCTAATTATTGTAGTTTCATTTATTTTCTGCCACCGTAAGTGTAATATGTGACAATATCCTCGATCTCGTTGCTATACGACGACGACATTAGGGATACGCATATTTACTGACGTTGATGGCATGTGATATTATTGTGTTGCTATCGATATGTTATATTGGATCGTCATGATTGAATAGCCGGGAGGTTTTACGTGAGATGAGAGTTTTTAAATTTTCATTCATGTAAATATTTGTATGTAATATTTTATTGTTGGGACACTTCCGGATTGAGGTTGTTGTCTCCATTTGATGTATATTATTTACTTTTCCGCATTAGGATAGACCCAAGGTGGGGAGCATAAGCAACCGGGTTCTAAAGTCCAGTGGGAGGCCATCTCGAGGAGTCGAGACCGGTCGCCTAACTCTAGAATTGGCAGGGTTGCTTTCCGCTCTCATAAGGGTCTAGGGGTGTGGGCTTGACTATTCATCACGACCGTGGAATCCGTGTTTTTCATTACTGGATTAATCTAAAACACGGACCTCCTAGTACATCCTATATTTCATATATCTGCTTATGCTGTTTCTGTGATGTGATGTGATCATATAACTGCGTGAGACGAATGCTACTTATATATATGATATACTAGTAGATACTATATATGTTTTGCATCTGCGCTAGTCTTAACCCCGCCTTGCCGCAAGTTAAGTAACCTTATGGTGAAGGCCCGGGTCCCTATGGCGAATACGGATGGCATATATGTGTGTTTTATTTTCGTTTCTTCTGTGATATTTAGAAAAAATAAATGATGGGACATCATTAAAAAGATTAATGAAAAGAAAAGAAACCTAAAAGACGTTGCAGAATCAAATTTTTCAAAAAGGTAGCTCTAGTTCTTACTTTGCATAGCAGTATTCCATTATGAATATCCAGCACCTCATTCGATGAGGAAAGAGTCTAGATCCCTTCACCGGGAATGACCTCTTTAACAAAACTAGCATATGCTACAACCCACTCGGTTTGTTTTGAAAACTACCTGATTTTAAAGCGGGGCTTAAACCACTCTTTTTCAAATCACTAGATTCTACAACGATATCAAGTTCATTACGCTAAAGGTTTTCTTCAAAACCGGTCATAGCTCTTTGTCATTTCTGATACGTAGTATTTAGTATTCGTGCTATGTTTGTTGACCTCCGTCAAGGCACAGTGTACGGTAGCTGGGTAATACTTATTTGCAGTATGTTGATGCGATCGGTAGGGGCAATCACACAGTCTTGTTGACCTCCGTCAAGGGTTTGTGTGGGTGGGTTCGAATCGATCAAGAAATGATGGGTTGAACTTGACTAGTGGCCTATGGTTTGTTGACTTCCATCAAGGTCATAGGTCGTTAGGGGTAAAAACAGATATTGGGAATTTCAAGTGTTGAAATTTGCAATGAGATTGGATACCTTCTATATGATAGTTGGATCCCGATACCCGCTGCGGGTAGGTGTTACTCCTGAGAGAGTTTTCCACTTTATAATTAGCTAATCCAGTAGGTGTCTAAGAAAGGTGTTAATGGGGTTATGCCCTTGTGGAAACGAGGTTATTTAATTAGTTCTATGCGAAAGCATGGGGAGACTCCCTCGGAGTACCAACACCTGCCTGGCTGACCGATTGGCGAACTTGTAGGGTGTAATTAATCCCGGCTAATCTTACATTTTAGGATTTGAAGGAAGCTTTGATAAAAACAGTAGGAGCCATCCTGATTAGATAAGATAATAACCAATCTAATCTTACAAGAGCACACGCTAAAGTGTTTTTTTCTCTCTCTCCAAGTAGCGACCATGTCACGCCTTAATCAAGATAATAACATCGATATATTAACTGAACCCGCTTATTATACTAGGCTGGAGAACGTTGGTTTCGCTCTATCTTATGACAACTGTCATAAGTCTGAGCAAGAAATAGGGGAATGCAAGGATTTTCACGCAACCCGAAAGAAGAAAGAACATTTTGATGCATCTTCTTCGGGTGTGTTAGTTATTGAGAACTGTTTCTCAGTTTGCTCTATGTCTTGGGTATTGGATACCGGATCAGGATCCTATATTTGTAATCTGTTATAAGGGTTAAAGAGAAGTAGAAAACTGGGAAAGGGTGATATGTCTTTCAGAGTAATGGAGCAATTGTTGCTTCCGAAACTGTCGGCAAATATCACCTTGTATTGCCAAATAGGAATACATTGATTTTGAACGACATTGATTTCGTACCATCGATGATGTGCAATATAATATCCGTTTCTTTATTAGATAAAGAAGGATATAACTTTGCATTGGAGAAAAATGTTTTGAACATTTTCCTAAATTAAGTGTTGATTGGGTTTGGTACGTTAGGTAATGGTATGTACGTTCTAAATCAAAATACATTTCTAAATATACAGAAGACACACAAGAGGAAAAGTTCAGAAATGAACGAAACCTTCTTATGGCATTGTAGACTTGGTCATATTAATGCGACCAGACTAGCCAAGTTGCATAAAGATGGATATTTGAATTCGTTCGAATTTATATCTTATGAAATTTGTCAGTCATGTCTCAAAGGAAAGATGACCAAAAATCCATTTACAGGACATGGAGAAAGAGCTACTGAACTCTTGGGACTGATACATAGTGATGTATGCAATTCTATGTCTACACATGCCAGGAATGGTTCCTCGTACTTCATTACATTCATCGATAATCTCTCAAGATTCAGACATGTTTTCCTATTGAAACACAAATATGAAGCTTTTGAGAAATTCAAGGAATATAAGAGCGAAGTAAAGAACCAGATGGGTAAAAATATTAAAATCTTTCGATCTGATCGAGAAGGTGAATACTTAGACACGAAATTTCGAGATTATCTAAAAGAGAATGAGATTCTCTCTCAGCTTAATCCTCCATATACACCACAACACAATGGAGTATCGGAGCGGAGGAATTGCATCCTATTAGATATGGTGCACTCTATGATGAGTGTTGCTGAGTTACCTATTTCCTTTTGGAGTTATGCACTTGAGACGGCTGTATACCTATTGAATAGGGTTCCTACCAAATCTGCGCCTACCACTCCATATGAGATATGGGAAGGGAAGATACCATGTCTTAACTTCATTAATATATGGGGTTGTCCGACTTATGTTAAAAAGAAAAATCCGGACAATCTCAAGGTAAGGTCTGTTCTATATAAGTTTGTTGGATATCCCAAATATTCGTGAGGGTATATCTTCTACCACACCGATGAACAAAAGGTGTTTATTTCTCAACATGCCACCATTTTACAAAAGGAATTTCTTGTAAAAGAAATTAATGGTAATGAGGTAGAGCTAGAAGAAGTTCCAGAAACACAAACTGCAATAGAAGATTTGGTAGAACCAGAGGATTCAATAGTCTCCAACGAACCTCAGCCACTTCGCAGATCTAGTAGGGTTTCTAACCCACCTGAGAGATACTACGGTTTTCTTATAGACGGTGGGAGCAAGGACTGTATCATGGAAGATGATGACCCAACTAGTTTCGAGCAGGCCATCACAAGTGGGGACTCTATGAAATGGCTGGATGCTATGCGATCTGAGATGGAATCAATGTACGCCAACAAAGTATGGACTTTAGAACTTGCTCCTAAAAGGGTAAAACCTATTAGGAGCAAGTGTATTTTTAAGAAGAAAATTGGTGTAGATGGAAAGGTTGAGACCTTCAAACCTAGATTTGTAGCAAAAGGTTTTTGTCAACGACCAGTTGTCGACTATAATGAGACCTTTTCTCCAGTGGCTATGCTTAAGTCCATCAGGATTCTACTTGCCATTGTTGCATACCATGACTATGAAATCTGGCAGATGGACGTTAAGACTGCTTTTCTAAATGGTGATTTAAAAGAGAGTGTGTATATGACACAGCCAGAGGGCTTCGTAGACAGTGGGAGCAACGGAAAAGTGTGCAAGCTGCTTAAATCAATTTACGGATTAAAACAGGCGTCGCGGAATTGGAACATCTGTTTTGATGTAGTAGTCAAAGAGTTTGACTTCATCAAAAATATAGATGAACCTTGTATATATAAAAGGTTGTAGAGAGTAAAGTTGTCTTCCTCGTATTGTACTTAGATGACATACTCTTGATAGGAAATAATGTTCCTATACTGCACTCGGTCAAACTCTTCCTATCACAAAATTTCTCCATGAAAGATCTGGGTGATACCTCCTACATCCTTGGGATAAAGGTCTATAGAGATAGATATAAAAAGATGTTGGGATTGTCCCAATCCAGATATATAGACACCATACTAAAGAGGTTTAGTATAGAAGATTCTAAGTGTGGTAATTTACCTGCTTGTTCAGAAATCACTCTCTCTAAAGAGATATCTCCCAAGACTGATTTGGAGAGGGCTCGCATGAACGTGATATCCTATGCTTCTGCAGTTGGGTCTATCATGTACCCGATATTATACACCAGAACAGATGCAGCTTACACTTAGTGTTGTAAGAAGGTATCAATCAGACCTAGGGGAGAAGCACTAGATAGCTATGAAGAACATTCTTAAGTACTTGAAAAAGACTAAAGAGATGTTCTTGATGTATGGTAATGGAGAACTCCAAGTGGAGTCTTTTACCGATTCGAGCTTCCAGAGTGATAAGGATGACAGCAAGTTTGTCTCGGGTTTTGTCTTCATCCTCAATAGAGGGGAGGTATGTTGGAAGAGTTCTAAGCAAGATACCATAGCAGACTCGACGATGGAGGCTGAATACATCGCTGCCAAAGAGGCTGTCTGGATGAAGAAGTTCATTACTGAACTTGGTGTGGTTCCATCCATTGAGAATCCAATACGTTTGTATTGTGATAAACAATGGAGCTGTGGATTTGGCCAAGGAACCCCAGTCCCATCAGTGATCCAGACATATTCTGAGGTGGTATCATCTGATCCGGAAGATACTTGATCTCCGCGAGATCGAGATCAGGAGAGTAGATACGAAGGACAACACGGTGGATCCACTCACGAAGGCCCTCCCCTAAACACAGTTCAAGAGACTTTTTGGGATGTTGGGTATGCGATATTACAACAACCAGCCTTAGTGTAAGTGGGAGATTGTTAGGAATATATATGCCCTACAGGCCATTATTGTATATTATAGTGGATGCTTGGACATATATATAGAGGACTTTCTTGCTCAACATAATAGTATGCTATCTGGTTTCTCTTTATCTTAACATGTGCACTTGTTTTAGTTTACCATCTCTTGATACATGTTGATAAAGACCTTAGAATGTTGGCTTGACTACCAGGACTATGATGTAGATCATACTAGTGGGGCATGTGTAGTCCACAAGCACATCCTTTAACAGTTCCTAGTTGAGAGAGTATCGAGACAAGGTATCGATGTTCTAGAGTAGAATAGTGTGTACGTTTCTTGACCCTGTATGGGGCGATGGTTGATCCCATAATCATTGGTGTTTGACATCAAATATTGTATACATGTGCTCATTAGAGAATGGCTACACCGAACAGGACTCGCCGAGAACTCCTAGATGGTACCATATCTATCGTCAGATAGCAGTTCTGTGGTGACACTTGTACAAGTTAGTCTGTAAACCCGAGATCGTCATAGTGTCTTGTGTGCTTCCCACTATGCTTTGATTTTCTCCCTACCACGGCTCAAAGAAGTCGTGCAAATAGGTGGATTTTGGGTACAGTCTCGAGTCACATGGAGGCAGTGAGCGATAGGAGGGGTTTCGGCTCTCCCAGTATTGGGAGTTGATGTTGCGCTATGCTCGATTGGCTATAACAGCAAGTCCCTGGCTAGGGCTGATGAGATTTACTAGTAAGTGTTATCAGTAGTTTCTCGAAAGGTTATAGGCCACACATCGGCATGACTTATCAAGTTAATGGGGTCTGATGATTCCACCCCACAGACTCAATATGTGACATATCAGACAAAGAGACCGGACTGTACGGTACGTGTTTCTTATAAGCTTTACGGGAGTTTGGACAAGTTTGCTTGTTGATCTTCTATTCGTTCATTACCTGGGTAGCCGTTACGTCCAGTTAGTACCGCTGACGGCTTGTGGGTATCTGATGTGATTATTACCTACTGCTGGCATATTGACGAGTCTTTAGAGCCCACATAGAGGTTTTCTAGCTCAAGCAAAACAAAATAGGGCACATATGGAGATATGTACGGAAGCTTGATTAAATACGGGTATGTGATACCGTATTCTAATCTAACGATATTTGATATCATCTTGGTTATATGTAATATAACCGGATTATTGAATCAAGTGTTGATTCATTGATTTGATTTATATATATATATATTTATATATATATATATATATATATATATATATGTTAATATATATTTGATATTGGCCGATTATATATGATATGACCGGATTATTGAATTAAGTGTTGATTTAATAACTAATATTGAATATTAGCTGGTTATATGTGATATAACCGGATTACTGAATCAAGTGATGATTTAATAATTTTGATATACATATACATATATATATATATATATATATATATATATATATATTTGATATTAGACGGGTTATAAATGATATAACCGTATTACTAAATCAAGTGTCGATTTAATAATTTGATATGTATGAAATAATTTGATATATATTCATACATTTGATATATATATATATATATATATATATATATATATATATACATACATACATATTAACTAATATTAAGCTTATTTAAGATTTTCTTCTCTTTATATGTGTGTGTGTGTGTGTGTGTGTGTATTTATATTGTATCATGGTTGATGATACATAGAATTAGGATGTATGAGAATAACACTTGAAGAAAAGATGAGAGGATAAAGATTTATATTTATGAATAAAACAAAAAAGAAGAATGAGTCATGGTTTGGATCCTTAGAGAAACTTAGAGAAACCATGACTCACCTTCTTATTTTTGTTTTATGCATAGATATTTATCTCATTCATTCTCATCTTATCTCATTAGATCATGGTTCAAAACACATCTAAGTTCATCTCCCTTTTCAACTCCTCTCTAGAATTTTCTTGAGTTGAGAAAAAGAAAAGAGAAAAATATTTCTAGTGAGCAAATCTCCTACTTCATCAACCTACACTACTCTAGCCCATTAGTTTAGATTGTTATCTTCACCAATATCTTCATTAATGAAGTGTGAGTTTGAGTGAGAGAGACTTCAAGGTGGATCATTTTCGGCAAAGAAGACAACAAGCAAGCCCGATCCTTTTTTCAAGTGGAACCTTAAGAAGAGTTCTAGGGACTTCAACTTAGAGTTTTAGAAGTAAAAAACTAGACTACAAAGATTGTAGACTCTTTACACTTAGTTTAGAATGTTGTTTGCTTACTTTGAAACCCTAATTTTCTATTTCAATTCTTATTTAGTATACTAAGCATGTTAAAATTTTAAAATTGCATACTTGATGCTCAAAGAAACCTAGTAGAGGTGTAAGACATACTTTCAGTGGGCCCTACCTATGCCCCCTAGAGGCCCTATGGGTCATGCCCAATGTCCCTTTCGGGGTCTTAAGCACTTTACGGGTCTTTCGGGATTCGAAAATTAGCAAAAATGAGAGATTTTGGACAGCCGGGGTTAACTTGAAATTCAAATTTTTGGAATTTCATGTTTGCAACTCCGTGGGTTATGAAATAGTTTGTCGTGGCTTTAAATTAACTTGATCAAACTGTTTGATCAAGTTGGTTTGATTGCATTTTATGAATATATGTTGGTAAATGTCACTTAATTGATATGTGATCAATTATACGAGATTGCACATTTGTGATTGCTTTGTTGGTGTGTTATGATTTGATTTGGATTGTCGTGATGAATAGCCCATCGTGTGATTGTGAATGTATACAAGTGTTGTATATAATTCATTATTCTGTGGATTGCTAAATGTATTATTCTTTTATGGATCACGGTCGGGTTGAGACCGCCGAGTCTGATTGTAAGTATATTAATACAGATTACCCTGCGGAGAAGCGTTCAAACCGCCGAGTTTTAGAATACGGCAGGTGAACTTCTTAAAGAGTTGAGAACGGGCCACCTCGTTTTAGAATTGGCGGGTTGCTCGCCGCACTTGTAGGAGTATAGGTATGACCCGCGGAGGAATGCTCGAGCCGCCGGGTTCTAGAAAGTGTCGGGTGACCCTCTCATGATGTTGAGACCGGGTTGCCTCATTTCTAGGATTGGCGGATGGTTCGCAGTACTCGTAGGGGTCTTGATTTGGATTTATATGGTCTATTCACACGACTGTGGAATATCGCATTTCGTTTGTGGCTTAAACCAAACGCGGGATTTTTAGGATATCCGGACTATTCCATTTACTTGTTGTTTACCGCATGCCTGTAATGTGATTACCTGTCTATGATAATGTCTATATATATATATATATATATATATATATATATATAAGTGTTTCTATATGTTTTACATTCGCGCTAGCCCTGCATCTGCCCTGCAATAAATTAAGTAACCTTACGATGAAAACCTGATTGCCAGTGGCGAATGTGAATGGTATATAAAACACTCTATTTTATTTTTCCTATCATGTTTTTTCTAGTGCGGTAGGATGTTTGATAATAATTGTTATTATCTAAATGATGGAACTCCATTAATATGATTAATGTAAAAGAAAATAAACCCAAATCGAGGTTGTAGGATCCGATTATCAAAACTACTCGTTTTCAAAACAACTTGGTTCTTTCAACGATATCAAGTTTATTACGTTAAAGGTTTTCTTCGAAACCAGCTGTAGCCTTCCGTCATTTGCTACGAGTAGAGTACTTAGTATTCATGTTGCATTTGTTGACCTTGTCAAGACGCGGTGTACGGTAGCTAAGTGATACTTATTTGTAGCATGTGATGCGATTGGTTAGGCCAATCGCATAACCTTGTTGACCCTGTGAAGGGTTCGTGCAGGTGGATCTAAATTAATCACGAAATGACGGGTTGAACTTCACTAGAGACTTATGGTTTGTTGACCCTGTCAGGTCATAGGCCGTTAGGGGTAAAAATCATATCGGGAATTTCAAGTGTTGAAACTTGCAATATGATTGCATACATTTTATGCGATAGTTGGGTCCCGATTCACACTGTGAGTAAGAGTTACTCCCGAGAGATTTTCACTTCGCAATTAACTAACGCATTAGGTGTCTAAAAAGGTGTTTACGAGATTACGCTTCTAAGAAAATGGGGTTATTTAATTAGGTCCGTGCGAAAGCGCGGGAAGCCTCTCTCGAAGTACTTACACTGGCCTGGCTGATCAGTTAGCGAACTTGTGGAGTGTATATGATCCCGGCTAGTTCTTCTTTTAAGTTTTGAAGGAGAATTTGACGAAACAGTGGGAGCCATCCTGATTATATAAATTAATAAACCAATCTAATCTCGTAAGACCACATGCTGGGTATTTCTTTTCTTTCTCTACTAGCAGCGACCATGACTGACTTTAAACTAAAACTCGTATAACTAAGTTAACCGAAATTTTTTACAACCTTTGGTTTTGGAATGTCATGATTGTCCTAATTCACGTCATAGTTGCATATGTTCTTACCGCTTCTACTTTTCCTTTACCTTCTCCAGAACTCTCTGTATCAGATACATAGATCCATATTGTTTGGAAGGTCATCTCGTATAGTTACATATGAACTCGAAGAAATTGTTTCGGTCTGAGGATGACCACTAGTTCTGAAGAATATGAATTGTATATTGATATAATTCAATTGTTTCTTCTTTCTACCTTCTCTCTAGTTGAGAGATCCTTAAATAAGGAGAATACACCAGTTATGCTTGTTGGATAATCTTCTTCCAAACCTTAGGCTGAAGCTGAAGGAAGGGAAGGAAGAAAACCAACCAGTCTAAGTATGGTGTATAAAAGGTAAAATGAAGATACAATTAAAGGGGTTGAAGTTAACAGAAACGATATTTCAACTACTGTCATGATTGCCCTATTTCACGACAAAGTCGCATATGTCGTTGCCACTCCTACTTCCCCTTTATTTTCTCCTGAACCCTCTATGTCAGACATAGAGATCCATATTGCTTGGAAGGCCATCTAGTATAGTTACATACGAACTCGAAGAGATTGTTTCAGTTCAAGGATGACCACTGGCTCCGGAGAAATTGAATTGTATATTGCTATAATTCTATTGTCCACTTTCTCTCAAGTTGTGAGCTCCTTCAAAAGTAGAATACATCAATTATACTTGTTGGATAGTCTTCTTCTAAATCTTATGTTGAAACTGAAAGGAAAGAAAGGAAGAAAACCAACCAGTCTAAGTATGGTATACAGAAGGTAAGATGAAGAGACAAATAAGGAAGATGCAGTTAAAAGGAAAGGAGCAACTACTGTCGTGAGCCTGGGCAGTGGAAGAGGCATTACTGGGAATACCCGGCCATCCCTTCAAGCGTGATAATGCTTCATCCTCTGGTGTGTTTGTATTTGAAAATTGTTTCTCAACGAACTCTGACTCCTGGGTATATGGATACCGGATTAGAATCCCACATCTGTAAGGTGTTACAGATGCTGAGAAGGAGTAGAGTATTGAGAAAGGGTGATTTTATCCTCAAAATCGGAATTCGGAGCAAATGTTGCTATTAGGGACTGTCACCTGGTTTTGCCTAGTGACAAACTTTTGGTTTTGAATTATCGTTGTTATGCACCGACTTTTAAAATATATCCGTCACTTTATTTGAAAAGGAAGGATATAAATTTTGAAAGTAATGTTCTAAACATTTACCTTTATCAAATGTTGATTGGGTAAGTTTCATAGAATTACGGTATAGATATTTTTAACCAAAATACGGTTTTCAACTTATAACACACAGAGTAAGAGTTATTGAATTCTTATGACTTGTACATGGTAATGTATGTGGTCCGATGTCCATTCCATCAAGGGGTTGGTACCCATACTTCATTTCATTTACTTATGAGTTCTCTGGTTGTAGACACGCATTCTTGTTGAAACATAAAGTCTAAAGATTAGAGAAGTTCATATAGTATAAGAATAAAGTAAAGAACCAGACGTCGGAAGTATCATGATTCTTCGATGTGATCGAGAATGTGGATACTTTATCTGGGTTTTCTATAGTTGTCTATTAGAGAATGTGATTCTCTCTCAGGTTACTCCTCCAATTGTACCATAGCACTATGGATTATCGGACAGGAGGATACACACTCTATGGGATATGGTGCGTCCTATGATGAGTAGTGCTGAGCTGTCTCTTTCCTTTTGGGGATATGCACTGAAAATAGATGCATACTAATTGAATATGGTTCCATCTAAATAAGTGTCTGAGATCCTATATATGATATAGAATGAGAGCATATCTTAAGTTTGTTAAGATATAGAGTTATCCAGCTTATGTTGAAAGCACAATCCGGACAAACTCAAGGCACGTTTCAGTAATGAGCTGTTTATGGGTTATCCTAAATATTCGCAAGGGTTTAACTTCTACCATTTTCAGGATCAAAAGTTGTTTTGATTTTGACACGCCATCTTTTCTAGAAAAGGAATTTCTTCCAAAAAAATTAGTAGGGGTATGGTAGAACTGGAAGAGATTTCAGAAACACAAACGATTACTGAAAATTTAGTAGAACCTGAGGATTCAATTGTACCCGAAAATCCTTACCCACTCCGCTGATCTAGTAGGCGGTCTTAGTCACCCGAAATATTCTATGGTTTTCTCGTTGACGGGACAGGGAGTTTTGCATCATCGTTGATGATGACCCTACTAGTTATCAGCATGCCATATGGAGTAGTGACTTTCGACCGATGGCTGATGCCGAGATATCCAAGTTGGACTCCACGCACTCCAACAAAGTATAGTATTTATTGGAAGCTCCTAAAGGGGTAAAACCCGTTAGGAGCAAGTAGATCTTTAAAAAGAAGATTTGTATAGATGAAAAGATAGTAACCTAATATGGCTAGACTTGTAGATTAAAGTTTTTGTCAAATAACCGGTAAGGATTGTGATGAAACTTTTTCTTCAGGGTCTATGTTGAAATCCATTCGAATATTACTTGCTACTGCAGCTTTTTATGACTGTGAGATCTGGCAGGTGGATGTCGTCTTTCTAAATAGAGATTTAAAAATATACGTGTATATGACTCTACCAGGGGGTCTTGAAGTCAATGGGAGCAACGGAAAGTGTGCAAGTAGCTTAAGTCCATTCATGAACTAAAGTAGGCATCATGGAGTTGGATCATCTGTTTTGTTGAGAAAGTCAAAATGTTTGATTTCATTAAAATTGTAGATGAACCTAGTATTTGTAAGAAGGTTGTGGGGAGTATTGTCTTATTTCTCATATTGTATGTGAATGATATCCTCCTGATAGGAAATGATGTTCCTATGATACAATTTGGTCAAACTATGGTTGTCACAGAAGGTTTCTCCATATAGGATTTGGGTAATATATCATTCATTCTGATGACTAGATCTAGTAGGATTTAGGGTTGTCCTAATCCGAGTACTATAACATCATTCTAAAAGAGCTTTAGAATGGACGACTCCTTATACGGTAA
The DNA here is from genome assembly GCA_030015575.1 of Agapanthus africanus. Lineage (NCBI taxonomy): Eukaryota > Viridiplantae > Streptophyta > Magnoliopsida > Asparagales > Amaryllidaceae > Agapanthus > Agapanthus africanus. The sequence goes on along the minus strand of JASDDO010000024.1, from coordinate 884,336,475 downwards.
TGTACCCGTATAAAATAGAGTCGCCCACTCTATAGAGATGTCTAATAGACCAATGAGAAGAGGGACACGTATGAATGGCATCCCACATGTTTCAAAAGTAGGGTCAATCATGCAATATCATGTACCAGACTAGATATAAATTATTCCCTTGTTGTAGTAAGCAAATATCAATCCAATCCTGGAGAAACATAGGGTAGCAATGAAGAACATATGAGTATGTTCTTGGAGTATGGTAATCACAGCCTCCAAATAGAGGCGGTTATCGATTCCGGCTTCTGAGATGACATGGATGACAGAGTGTCTGTCACGAGCTATAAGTTTACCCTCTTATGAGGAGCGGTATATTGGAAGGGTTCCAAACAGGATACTGAGGTAGACATGACGTTGGACGATGAGTATGACTCAGCGAGTGGATAAAGCTTAAGAAACTGTTTGGAAAAAAAGTTCATTACTGAACTTGGTCACATCTGCTATCCAAATAAATTCTAAGATGGATATCATTGATCTCTGCGAGATTGAGATAAAGAGAGAAGAAGTTAGAAACATTGTAGCGGACCCACTCACTGAGGCTGTTTCTCAAATACGGTTTGTGAAAATGCTATTAGAGAAGTTGAGTATGTGATGCCGCAATAATTGTCCTTAAGTGCAAGTGGGAGATTGTTGGATATAGGTATCCTGAAAGTAATATTGTAATTGCATATGGACCTATATGGATAGAACAGTCTTACTCAAGATGATAGTATGCTATCTGGTTTATCTTTATCATTCATGTGTATGTTTTACTTTTTATTACGTATCGTCGATATATGATGATAAAGTCCATATGATCTTTGCCGGATTACCAGGATTATAATGGGGATCATAATAGTAGGGCCTAGATAGTTCATAAGCACATCCTTAAATATTTCTAGTCGTAAGTGTATCAAGACTGGGCATCGGTAGTCCAAATTAGACTAGTGTATACGTTTCCTGACCCGGTTGGAGGGCGATAGCTGGTCCCCACAACTATTGGTGTTTGACACTGAGAATTGTATACATGTGCTCATTGAAGAATGAGTTTCACTGAATGGATTCATCGAGAACTCTTATATGGTGTTATACCTATTGTCAGATAGCAGTTCTCTGGTGACAAGAGTACACGGTAGTCTTTGACCTGAGATCGCTATTGTGTCTTGTGTATGTTCCCACTGTACCTTGATTACTACCCTACCACGGCTCAAAAGAGGCGTGCAAACAGATTTTAGTTGGGTACAGTCCCGAAGCACATGGAGACAGTGGGCGGTCAAAGGGATTCATCTCTCCCGGTATCGAGAGTTGATGTCGCGATGTGCTTGATTGGCTATGACCATATGTTCTTGGCCAAGGCACTTGAGATGAACTGATAAGTGTTATCAGTTGTATTTAAGATGGTTATTAGTTTGACATCAGCACGACTTATTGGGTTATTGGGGGTCTCACGGTTTCCACCCCAAACCCGGTATGTGATACTCTTTGATGAAGAGACCGGACTGTATGGTGATTGTCACTAATAGAATCTTATTGCGTATGGATGAGCTTGCTTGTCGACCTTTCTTTTGATCAATACCTGGGTAGCTGTTACGTGCAGCTAGTACCGCTGACGTGCTTGTGGATTAACTCGTGAAGAGATTGATCTGAAAGTGTTTTAGATCAATCGGATATAATCCTAAGCTACTGCCCGCGTATTGATTGAGTCTTTAAATTCCTATGCAGAGGTTTTTCCCGCTCAGACGAAACGATATAGTGCGCGTATGGCGATACGTATTGGAGTTCGATTAAAAACGTGTATTATATATATATATATATATATATATATATATATATATATATATATATATATATATTAATCGAACGTTTAATAATACCAACCGGTTTATATTTAAGCCGGATTATTAAATCAAGTATTGATTTAATAATATGTGTGTGTATTTTAGTATTATATTCACTTTCTATTTCTCTCTCATTTAGTATTTTTATATGATACAAATATGCGCATATGTATATGATACATATATTTTGTGTATATGATACATATATTTTGTATATATGATACACACATGCTTTTAGAAGGGACACCTCATTTTCTTCTTCTTATTATTTAGAAATGAATCATTTCTTTTAATAATAAAAGAAAATATTTAATTGGAAAATTACTATTAAAGTATGATGCATTCACTCTCTCTTTCTTCGACTCATGTTTTCATGCTATTTCTCTCTTCTCTTTTCCTTACATAGTAAAGAGTGTTACAAAGAGAGAAAGATGAGAGAAAAATGAGAGTGAAACTATTTTTTCTCTTCATATCATTCTCTAGCAAATTATGATATCAAGTTACTTCACAAGACTTGCTCTTTCGGTGAAGTTGAAGCTTGAATTGATTTTTCCCTTAATGTGGATCATCTTTGGCGAGAAGGTCTGCTTGCAAGTTTTTTTCTATGATGACGGAGTCTAGTTTGGATCTTCCACGATTGGTGGATTGACACGCCACAAAGGTTGTAACCCCCAAAACCCCATTTTATACTTACTGGATTATTACAACTTCTTGTATTTGAATGACCTTGGGTTTGGTATTTGGTGATGCTTTTGAAATTTTTTGTTCATCATTCCGCTGCGTTCCGCAAGTATTGCGACCTAAGCACCAAATCCCACAGAAAAAGTATACCGTCCATGATTTTTTCCGACAATCGGCACCCAGCATCATCATCATCATCATCTAAAACGTGGATACACCAAATTTCAATTGATTCTACCATTTCTTCACCGTCGAATTTGCAATGTAAAAAGTTCTATTGTTGGTAAACCGTTAATTTTGTACCCACTAAATCAACGGTGAAAAAATGATAGAATCATATAAAATTTGGTGTATCCACGTCTTAGATGATAAAGATGATGATGATGGGTGTCGATCGTCGGAAAAAATCATGAAGGGTGTGTTTTTTCTACACAGAAAATTCCTCCTAAGGCATCTATTCTTCATTAATCTCTCACACACACTGGTATTTTGCATGTGCAATGCACGTTACATCTTAACTGTAATTAATTTTTTTTTTGTATGGAGCCGGTTACTGAGAAAGATTTGCGAAGTTGATTATTGGAAGAGTTGTATGGTGTTGGTTGCAGTTATAATTTGAGATTGGATTTTTTAATATTTTTTAATGAATTTCTCTTGTAAGTTAGAGAGTCAAATCTCCAATCCAACTTCAAAATTGGAGAACCCTGTCCTTTTGCACTATATACACATACATACATGCGCAAAATTGGAGGCCCCCATCTTTTTGCACCTATATATACATGCATACACGCGCTCTCTCTTCACTTACAAGATCCAATATTATTATTTGGCCAAACGCACTACTAAAATTAGTGCATGTTGGTTAATCAATTTTCATGTACTACTTGCACTAAAATGCTTTGGATATATAGACCGGCACTAGTAAAATTCATGATTAATGACAGAAAAAGTTTTAGGCCCTCACTAATTGTTTTCTATTCTGAGAAAATAGTAGATAAATATATGAAGTCATGTAAACTGATTAAGGGTTTAATAGAAATATTAATTCATTTGGTACGTACAAAGGATTATTGCAGTCTCTAACCAGATGCGATTGAGAGAGTGTGCGCATTTGTGACACAAAATTTCTTTCTTCCCATAATTATAGCATTCTTTTTTTCTTTGTTATGAAATATATGAATTATCATTAAATTAATGTTCACCGCGGCTTCAATGTAGCTTTGTGGCCATGACTAATTAATCATAGCTACGGTCATTGTCGCTGTCATCGACATCACTATATCACCTCTTAATTTTTATGTTACCTATAACATCTTCATGGTTCACTGTTGTCGCCGACTTCACCATTTCTGCCACACGCCGTCTTTGAAACCATCTTCGCAATCAATAGTTCAAAATCAATCTTGATTTTGAAAAGATCGAACTATTTTTCGGAATTTCACAATCACATGTATCCTCTTATTTTTACCTAACACACAATTGCTATATTTTCTCTGAACATTTACATTATTTCAAACACCATAATATATATCAAATTTGGAAAGGAAAAAAATTGATGTTGTAAGCCATATTGTTTAGAAGGCTAAATTTCTCTTATATACCCTAGGCTGTAAACTACTAGGGATTTTCACATATACCCTATTCTTTAATTATTAAAAATAAATAAGCTACACTTTTTCACCAATATCACTATCGTTCATTAAGTTCTACTTGTTCAATGTCATGTGACTCTCATGTCTCAATTAATGATGAAATAATACCCTTCTTCATTCTTAATTCTTTTCTAAATTCTGTTTTCGGTTTACTTTCAATCTTATCTGCACATACGTTACATAATCAAAAATATCAATCAAAGTTAAACGGAAGATAGAAATGTTGTGGTATATACATAAAAGGTTTCAGGATATTTAACAATAACTAATAAACATTAGAAAATATATATACAAGTGAAAATTAAGTATGCAAGTGAAATTTAGCCCATTAAAAATGCTACATTTCTTTAAACCCTCAACTTCACATGCCAAATAGGCCCTTCCTCATAAAAAGACCAAACCGGGTTCAGTTGGTGGACTGGAATGCCACCACTCATCAACATGTGAGCCCCATCTATCTACTCCTTTCTTATCCCTTAAGAAAAGGGAAAAAGGAAAATTAAATTAAGAGAAAAATCTCCACTCGTTTCCTCCTCTCATTGATTATCCCATTAGACTAAGTCTAAATTAATTTTTGAAATGATGGGTGGGTTTAAAAGTCAATCAACGCACTAATTATGTGTTAATCATGGTGGAATTAGCTTTCTCTAGCTAGAGATTACCATTAATCAGTCCATCATTTCTGTAATTGGAATTTTTAAGTTTTGATTGGGTAATCTTTTGACATCTCTTCAATGGGAATATGATAATATTGTTTCCTTGTCAATTCCAAGTTGCTTTAGTTTAGATTCTTTCTTTTTTTTTGTTGCTTTTCAAGAAGCTAATTATGTTCACAAAATTATCAAGGTTTATGAACACCTATTTTTTTGAAAAGAACTTGCCTTGATGATTAATTTCACGTGTTCAAAAATTGTTAAATTCTTCTTAATTACATATGGCTATCAGCAGTTGAAGAGAGATCAAGAAGTGGGATCGGACATCATGACTCTAGATCTCAAGATATCACACGTGTTCGGTATGGTATGGTTTCGGTTGGTTCGGGTCAACTAGACTTGACCTGACCTGGTTGTTCATTGTTGGGCGCACAAGTGTATCTCACTATAAAATTTATTCTACATATATGACATTTCAAGTATGGTTATTTCAAACTAACCTTATGGACGATTCAGATACGAGGTGAGAACAATGACGATGGTAGTAACTACGATGATGCATACATTAATTGATAATAATGTAAGTGGTGGACACAATGGCGGTGAGAATAATCGAGACATGGCAACAACATTACGATGGAGTTGATAACAATGGTATGGAATTTGTGGATGAAGGTAATGACAAATGCAAGACTATTAACGATTACATAAGTGGTCATCACAGCGTGGACATGAAATCTGGGGATGCTGGCTTAGGATGGATGATCGATATGGATGGTAGATAAGGTTGAAAGAAATGTCAACAAGAATTGAGGCGATCATGATGATTATGGCTGTAAAAATGACGAATATAATGGTAGAGAAGATGACATAGGTGGAGATAGATGGATGCATCCGAAAAAGTTGATGTCGGTTGGTAAAAGTTGGTAGTGACGATGCTCTTAAGGGCGCAGGTGGAATCAATGTGATGATTGTGTTGGATATAGTGTTCTCAAAGCAATTATTCTAATCGCAGTTAGGCGATTATGATAATTGAAGGAAAATCTATACAAGTAGAACAGTCTTGCTCGAGATGCTAGTATACTATCTGATTTGTCTTTATCATTCATGTGTATTCATTTTATTACGTGTCGCTAATACATAATGATAAAGCCCGTATGATCCTTACTTGACTACCAGTATTATGATGGCGATCATACTTGTGAGAACTGGCTAATCCATAAGCACATCCTTAAATATTTCTAGTCATGGGAATATCGAGACTGGGCATCGATATTCCAGAGTAGACTAGTGTATACTTTCTAGATCCCGAGGAGGGGTGGTGGCCGGTCTCACAAGACATTGGTGTTATAACACCTAAGATTGTATACATGTGCCCACTGGAGGTGAGTCCACCGAATGGACTCGTCGAGAACTTCTAGATAGTATTATACTTATCATCAAATAGTAGTTCTTTGGTGGCATGAGTACATGGTAGTGTTTTGACCTGAGACATTTGTCTCATGTAAGTTCCTACTGTATTTTGATTACTACCCTACCACGACTGAAAAGAGTAGTGCAAACAGATTTTAGTTGGATACAGTTCCGAGCCACATGAAGGTAGTGGGCGATCAGAAGAGATTCGTCTCTCCTGCTATAGGGAGTCGATGTCGCACTGTGTTTAGTTAGACATCACCATAAATCTTTGGTTAGGGCGGATGAGATTTACTGATAGGAGATCAGCAGTTTCTCGGTTGGTCATGAGCTTGAAACCGGCACGACTTATCAGATTATTAAGAGTCTGACGATTTCCACCTCCTAGACCCGGTATGCGACACTCTTAAACGGAGATACCGGACTGTATGGAGATTTTCACTTACAAACTCAGTAGGGTATGGATGGACTTGATTATCGACCTCCCTTTCGACATATACCTAGGTAGCCGTTACGTATAACTAGTGTTGCTGATATACTTGTGGTTATGGATTTATCCAGTAATTCACTGCCAGCGTATTGTCGAGTCTTTAGAATCCCACACCGAGGGTTTTCCCGGTTCAGACGATATGATCTAAAGGCCGTATGTTGATACGTGAATGGGTCCGATTAAATACGTGTACTAGCTACACGGATTTTAATCGGACATTTGATAATACAAGCCGATTTTGGATTAAACCGGATTATTAAATCATGTATTGATGTAATTATATACATATATATTTTTTTATATATATATTCTAGTATTTTATTCACTATTCATTTTATCTCTCTTTGGCTATTCGTATTTTTATATGGATACACGTATATATAGACGATACATATACCGGAATTGTAGTTGTATTTATACAAATATTTTTAGAAGGAGAACACCTCATTTGTCATTTCTATTTATTAAAAATGAGGGAAATGAGGTGGAGGGTGAGGTGACATGAGAGCAAGGTGAAAGGGATGGGTTGGATTTGTTTATTGGAAAAATGTTACGACATATTCTTTTATGGTTGGAAAAAAATCCTAAGGCTTTATCATTCATTTTTTGGTTATGCACTCTCTTTCCACTTATCTCCTCCTCCTTCCTCTTGAGTCTCAAGCTCCCTTGAGTTTAGAAAATTAGAGATTTAGATAGTGATAAATCCCCACATCCCTTGCACTATATTCCTTGCAAGTCTAGTATGGCAGTTGCTTCTTCAAAGTTTGCTTTGGAGCGAAACTGAAGCTTGGATCGGTTTCCATCAGGTGGATCATCTTCAACAATGGCAATCATCTTTCAAGCTTGTTCCCGACGGCCTACGAATCTTGAAGGGGTCTTCCATTATAATACTCAGTTCCGTAAGCGGGGCGTGACATCCATGATTGGGTGGACACGCTATAAAAGTTTTATACTCTCAACCGAGTAGTTAGCTTTCTAGTTTGTTTGTTAGTTTGTGTTTGGATCAATTTCTAGGTTGCAATTTCTAATGCTCGCATGAAAATTTCCATTTTGTTTTCCGCCTCTATTTCTTACCTCCACTGCGTGAGCGCCAGGAATCCAGTGGTGGTATCAGAGCCAACCAAACACTAGAACTAGCGATAGGCGATGCAATAGTTTTGAGACCAAAATTTAACTGTAACTTTTTCTGCAATTCCAAGTTTCTGTCCATTTTTCAAAACTCGCTTGAAATTTTTTTGATATATATTTTTTGACATATATTTAAGTAACAATTTGTAGCACAAAGTTTGAGGCAGAAATCTCATGACCTGGCTGCCCAAGTCGGAGTGGAAAAGAGCATCTGCTTTGAAGTTTGTGGAGAAGCTTGGAGTTAAGGAAACTGGATTTTTGGTGTATGTGTATATGTCCCAGATTTTAGTTAGGGTTATCTTTGTGTCCCAGATTTCAGTTAGGGTTATCTTTGTATTCGGGAAATACGGAAAACTTTTCTGTCGAAACTATAGCATCGTTTATCAACCGTATTTGCATATATGTGTTGTAAACGTCTTTTAATTGCTATATGTTCGATTAGACGGGGTTGTACGTATATTGCTTGTGTTGTTGGTGTGTTTATATCATAGTGATGGTTTAGTCGGATAGTCGTGACGGATAACCCCTCATGTGATGATGTATGTAAAGTTTGAGATGTTTGTATATTCTTTTATTCGGTACGAGCGGCTGGATTGTGGCAGTCGTTGCCGCTTAATGTATATTCATTTGTTGGGACACGTCCAAGATGCGGGCGTTATTTCCTTTGTATATATTTCTTACATGCACTAGGATGAACCCACTGAGAAGTGCTCTAGTCACTGGGTTCTAAAGTGCGGTAGGCGGCCATCTCATGGAGTTGAGACCCGGCCGTCTCGTCTAAAATTGGCTGGTTGCTCACCGAACTTGTAGGGGTTCTAAGATAGACCCAAGGAGAAGTGCTCAAGTTACCGGATTCTAGAAAGCGCCGGGTGGCCTATTCATGATATTGAGGTCGGGTTGCCCCATTTCTAGAATTAACGGATGGCTTGCTGCGCTCGTATGGGTCTTGGTATGATGTTGTACAGGCTATCTACATGACCAGAAAACTTCACGTTTCATTTGCTGCTCAAATAAAACGCGGGGCTCCTACTTTATCCGCTATTCCATATTGCTTGTTGTTCACCGCATGCTTGTGATGATTATTACCTTCTTGCGATGATATATATATTAGATGCTCTATAAGTTTTGCATCCACGCTAGCCCTGTCTCCGTCCTGTCGTAAGTTAAGTAACTTTATGGTGAAGACCCGAGGCCCTATAGCGAATGCGAATGGTATATAAAAGCATGCTATTGTGATTGTTTCTGGTGTGACTAGGAACTTAAATGACGGGACTACATTATATATTTAATGCAAAGAAATAAATCTAAACTGATGTTGTTAGAACCAACTTTTTCAAAAGAGTTTATAACCGTATTTTTTTGTTTTGCATAAAGTTATTCGATTAGGAATATCCTGCACCTCATTCAATTAGAAAAGAGCTTTGATCCTTTTATGGGAAGTTCTCTCTTAAGCAAAAGTTTATGTTACTATAAACCACTAGGTTTTCTTCAAAACCACTCGGTTCCTTCAACGATATCAAAATCATTAAATTAAAGTTTTTCGCCAAAAACCAGCCATAGCCCTCAGTCATTTCAGATAGGCAGCGTTTAGTATTCATGTTATGTTTGTTGGCATCTGTCAAGGTATAGTGTACTGTAGCTAAATGATAATTTTCTGTTGCATAGAGATGCATTAATTTAGGATAGTCATACAGCTTTGTTAGCATCCATCAAGGGCGAGTACGGGTACAGCCTTGTTAGCATCCATCAAGGGCGAGTACGGGTGGGTCTAAATTAATCAGGACAATGACAGGTAAAACTTGACTTGCGATTTATCATTTGTTGGTATCCGTCAAAGTCATAAGACGCTTAGGACAAAAACCATATTAAGAGTTTCAAATATAAGAGAAATTTGCAAAGTGTGTTTATATCTTCTGGAGTATGGTGAGTTTGTTTGGCTTCCATTAAGATTATCACGCGATGATGGTTGGGTCCCGATTCCTACTGTGAGTATGATTACTCCCAGAAGATTTTTCACTTCACAATTTGCTAACTTGTTATGCATCTAGAAAGTGTTAACAGGGTTATACCTCTGCGGAAACGGGGTTTACATTAATTAGCTCCGTGCGAAAGCACATGGAACTTCCCTCAAAGGACCAACACTGGTCTAGTTAAACGGTTAGCGAACTTGTAAGTTGTACATGATCCCGACTAGTTCTCTTTTTAAGATTTGAAAGAGAATTCGAGAAAACGGTGGAAGCCATCATAATTAGATAAATTAATAAATCAATCTAATCTTGATAGAGTGCACGCTGAGATTTTCTTCTCGCTCTGGTTTGCAATCATGACTGACCTTAAACTGAAACTCGTAAACCAAGTTATCCTAATCTCTTTTAAAATCTGGATTTGGATTGTCATGGTTCACAACAAAGTTGGATATATCCATACTTCTCTTACTTTCCTTTTGCTTTCTTCCAAACACTCCGTATCACTACGAAAATCTATATTGCTTGGAAAGACCATCTCGTATAGTTACATACAAACTCGAAGAAAATTATTTCAGCTTGAGGATGGTCACAGGTTCTAGAGAAATTGAATTCTATAATTCTGTTGTCTCTTCCCTTTACTTTTTCTCGAGTTGAGAGCTCCTTATATTAGCAGTGTACACCAGTTACACTTGTTGAATAGTCTTCTTCCAAAGCTTAGGCTGGTGCTGAAAGATAGGGAAGGAAAAAAACAAACTAGCTTAAGTATGGTATACAAAAGGTAAGATGTAGAGACATATAAAGGGGTTGAAGTGAAGGCAAAAGAAATTGCAAATAGTGTCATGAATAAGGGCAGTGGAAGAGGCATTACTAGGAATACCCGGCCACACCCTGAAACATTTTTTTATGTTTCAGTTTTCCCGTGTGGTTGTAATTGAAAATTGTTTCTCAATTATTCTGACTCCTGGGCATGTGGATACCGGATTAGAATACTACATCTGTAGGGCATTACAGATGCTGAGAAGGAGTAAAGCATTTGAAAAGGGTGATTAGATCCTCAATGCCGAAATTCATAGCAATTGGTGCTATTGGGTAAAATCACTTGGTTTTGCCTAACGGTAAACATTTGGTTTTGAATAACTGTTATTATACACCAAGTTTTAAAACTGATATATCTGTCTTTTTATTTAATAAAGTAGGATATATTTTTTCTGAAAATTTGCCTTATTCAATTATCGATTGGGTAAGGTTACAACACACGGAGTTTGAGTTAGTGAATGATTGAGATTTATTAATCTATCAATTTTAACCGCAAGTGTACAGTTATATCGCAGTAGTACTTACGGATCGATCCACAGGGAGATGCAAATTTTAACTAGTTCTAAAAATAGGGAACGAAAAGAATTGATTTTTAAAATAAAATAAAATTGCAAATAATCTAAAAGTGCAGATATTTAAAAACAATTAAATTTAAAAGTTGGTTAAATAAAAAGAAAGATCATTCTAGGGTTTTTGAATTGCTTTCTAATGTTGTTGGTTTATATGGTTATACTTTTATTTTTCTTCTTAGTTTTAATTAATGACTTATTAATTATATAAAAGTATAGGGTAAATTAATGAAATTAATATTATCCTTTCAATTATATAACATCATTTAGAATTAATTAAAACACTAGTTCTAGTTCACTAAAAATAATCTAAGTTTTAACCGTCGATGAATATTTGTAGGTGATCAATCTACAACTACCATATTTTTGGTTAATCTAGATTATCTTAACTACCTAGATTGAATTTCTTTTGATTCTTAACCATCTCTTACCATCCCTAATTAGATTTCTAGGTTGTCAAACTTTTATTAATCTAATTAGTTTCTAGGTGTTATCATCTATCTCTAATCTTATTTAAGGTGTCAACTTTCATTATAAAAATTAGTTTTTTAAGATGAAAAAACAAAAATAGACAATCTTTATCTCAAAGGAAATTCATATTAAAAGTAAGAAAAGCAAGTAAAATTAAAAATATCCAACCACATTATCAAGCAAGTCAAACCCTAAAGAAGAATTTTAGCTATACATAAATGAAGAAACAATGTAAAATAAACTAAAATTTTTCATTAAAATAAATAAAACTTACAAATTTGTTCGATTCCTCTCCAAAAGAAAACCTTAATTTCTAATCATGAGAGAGATAATCAAACCCTAATCTATATAGAGCTTTTTATAGTATTTCGGGAGAATTGGAACAGACTCTAAAAAATAACCAGAAATTAGAAATAATCACTCAAAATACCAACTTCATATCCGATAAAATTTCGGCTGGTTTTGATGTATTGGTGAAATCGGCCGAAATTTTAAGCTCTCTGTATTTTTGGTTTGTTGCATCTTCTGTTGTTTTGTGATAAGATTCCCAAAGTTTGTTTCAATTTTGCGAACTATTTCTTTATTTTTTTGAGTATCTTCATGAAGTACATTCCACGCACGTGATCTTCATTTTAGCGTACTTTTCCATCTTTTTGCATTTAAGCCTTGTTATCTGCTTTTATTCACAAGAACACCCAAAATAGCATAAAATATGAAATAGAACGATAAATGTGATATAAAAATGTGCAATAAATTGCACCTATCAAATACCCACACACTTATCTTTTGTTAGTCCTCGAGCAATTCTATAGTTTCAAACTCTAAATTAAACTAAACTACAATCTAACTAAATCCTACTCCTACTCTTATGATGCTTTTGCGGACGTGCAATTGCATTAAGCGTATGCAACAAGCCTTTTAACCTTTTTATGTCCTTAGTAGGAGGAGTTGTGTCTCCTGAGGGTTTTCAGCAGATACTGCCCATAAAATCCTAAAAATGAAAAGAAAATAAGAAAAACAAAAATAAAAGCATGAAAACTACATATAAAGATAATAACAGATCAAGAATAATTTGAAAATGAAGAGTTTTAAACTTCACTAGTTTTTCAGTGTCATGAATCACATCTAAATAGCCTTGATTAAATCCAAAAGTTACTTCCTCCATATCATTCCAATCTTTTCTACCTATCTCTCCTCCACACATCGATCCTATATCACTACGTGTGTGTAAAAATGTCACCCCTACACTCAAGGAATTCAATTCAAGCAATTGTACCATTGCCCTAATTACCTCAATACTATTTCTTTTTTATTAAGGATGGATGGATTTTCTCACATACGTTTCACGCGACCACCAATGCTTGCTTAGGCACTAACAACCGATTACCGAATGTGTGAGCTTAATGCGTAAATAGCTTTATACATATAAGCCAAGTCTTGTAACTATCTTGGGTTCAGCAGTGACTCCCAGACCAGTTGATCTAAGGCACTGGGTGATAAAGCACCCTCGCTGTGTGTGTTTGTGTGTAATCCTAAGTAAGTTACAACCCAAATTTATATATAATTTTTTTCAACGATGTCTTTTTTCGTGATTAACTTCAAATACCGTTTTTTCTTTCACACTGAAGCTTTCAGGTAATAATATGTCATGGTATCCTCTGCTATTGAGAGCTTGATGATGTGTATATGTGCAGTTTATAGGGTGTTTATTCACTAAGTTGGACTCAAGAATAGGCTTCATTTTCATTTCTTTCCTCAAACCTAGTAATTCCTTCATATCACTCAACTTTTGGGAATGTGCCCATGACTACTTATTATTAGATCCATTCAACACATCTCTTTTTCTTATATTTCTTAAAATCTCTTTCTCTCTTTTATATATATTTTTCACTCTTTCATTTCCATTTTCAAAATTTTCTAATATTTTTTTTCAAACAGAAAATGAAAAAACTTTGTACAAAAACCAAAACCCCCCCCCCACACACACACACTTGTTTTAGATATTGTCCTCACTGTCCTCTATCCTGTATTCTACCTCAAAATCATGAAATTACGTTTAATAATTAATTCAAGCATATCCATGAACACTGAACAGTTTACCCAAAATAAATACTGGAATGAGAAAGGAGAAAGAAAAATTTACCTCCCTCGGAAATCTGGGGGAATTTGTTTGCCTTCAAATTTCAAGGGCCTCCAAACTGTTCTTGGTTTTGTGGAATAAGTCACATTTTGATTAAAAATAAAGGGTTGGTTCATTTTGCACATAAGACCTTTAAGAAATAAAATTAGCAAATAAAACCTAAAAAAACAAAAGTTAGTACAATAATATACAAAAATGAGTGAAGATTTTATATAAATTATTCCAACTCGTAGAAAACCATAAGTTTCTACTCTTGATCAATATCTTTTATTGCTGACAAATTTATAACTAATACTGTCGCAAGTCCAAAAATTAGAATTAGCCACCCAAAGAATTTATCACTATATCCATAACCGTGGTAAAACACGATATGAGTATGAAGCTCAAAATAAAATAGAAGTGAAGTAAAATTTATAACTTTATCATGTTTAAAATTACAAGAATTAAATTGTGGTTTGAAATTTAGAGTTTTAAAAATTTGCAATTTAATCCCAACTGCAGTAGATTGTTGCACAATGTCTAGGTGACAACAAATATCATCAAATTTTGAGGGGACTAATTTATTTTCAATAGGATGCTTCTCTTTTACGTGCAAATCATAAGAATGTGGTGCGTGTAATTTATCTAAAATCAAGAGTTCATCCTCAAATATTTCCTCAAAGTTAGCTCATAATAATTAGTGTTATCGACCGTACATTCATCTTTACTCATGAACATGAGTCCGTCTTCAAAAATTTCTTCATAACTTCCCTTTTCAAAATAGCCATTATCACCCTCGAATACATCCTCCCTAGATGTTTCTATTAGCTCTTCAAACCCACCATTCTCAAAGTCAATTATCTCATCGTAAGAAACTTCTTGAATTATATCGACTTCGTGATGTTGATTATACACGTCGTTTTGTTGGCTTCCTACGTTAAAAATATTTAATTCCATTTTAAGGTTCTCAAAAGAAATTTGTATCGAACCATTGCGACAGTTGATCAACGCGTTTGAGGTGGTTAAGAATGGTCGACCTAAGATCACCGGAATTTGGTTTCTAGGAGTGGAAACGGGTTGTGTTTCTAAAAAAATAAAATCTACAGAAAATATAAATTCTCCTATCTTACGTAACACATCCTTAATCTCACCCTTCGGTGTATTAACAGAGCGGTCGACCAATTGTAAAATAACCTTCGTAGGTTGAAGATCACCCAATCCGAGTTGTTCATAGACTGAAAATGGAAGAAATTTTATACTAGCGCCTAGATCAAGTAAACCTCTATTAATGACCTTAGCTCCTATAATGAAAGAAATTGTAGGACAACCAGGATCTTTATACTTAATGGGCATTGCATTACAGAGAACGTCACAAATGTTTCCTGCTTAAAAGACTTTCTTAGGCACTTTTGTTTGTCTCTTCTTCATTCATAAATCTTTGAGATATTTTGCATACGAAAGAACTTGGTCAATCATATCTAGAAGAGGGACGTTAAACTTGACTTGCTTAAAAATCTCCACCAGCTTCGCCACTTTAGTATCTTACTTCTTGGCCTTTAAACATTTCGGATATGGTGCTTTAGGCTCAAGATGGGTATCTATATAAGAATGGGATGTAGAAGAGGGTGGATCAATAGATGTCGGCTGTGTAGGTGTATTAGGAGTCTGCTGCTCTTCATCGGTCGGTATCTCATCAGAGTCGTCGGGCATCCTAACCTAATTATCAACCTGTTTTCCCGATCTCAAAGTGGTTTTAGCATTTATTTGAGCGGGATTTAGACGTGTATCTTTAAGATTTGCAACAGGTTGACTAGGTAAGGTACCTAGCCCGCATCCTTCTAATGCTGCAGATAACTGACCAAGTTGCTTTTCAATATTTTCCATAGTTTGTTTGCTGGCCAATTCATTTTGCAACAGAATGTTCAGCTACTTTTCAACATTATTAAGCATATTATTCTCATTCCCATATCCTTGTTGGCCAGTATTGCCTTGATTCCATTGTAACTTAGGGTGGTTCATTAATCCTTGGTTGTAAGTTTGAGAATAAGGATTATTATTATTATTGTTACGTTGATAGACAGCATTAGTGGTCTCTTAACCTTGAGGACCATTTAGAAGGGGGCATTCTTCGAAAAGATGGAATGAGTCTTGACAGTTTAGACATAGAAAGGGTTGACTGACTTGTTGGACTGGGACGGTTGTAGTTGTTAGCTTTTCTATGGGTTTTCTTATTGCCGCTAACTCGGCTTGCATCCCTATAGTATCTTCGGCTTAGTGTAACCCTCCCCTAGATGTAGACGCTCCTCTCTCACTAGTACTCTCCCACTACATGGTTTTGTCAGATAATTCCTATAGAAAATCCCATGCCTCATCTTCATTTTTCATCATGAAATCCTCTTAACACATCGACTCTATCAATAGCTTAGACTCTATACCGTCATACACTATTTGACATAGTTCCCACTTAGCTATACCGTGATGTGGGCATTTTATGGGAAGGTCTTTAAAATGTTTGAAATATTTCCAAAAAGATTCTCCCAGTTTTTGTGTAAAAGTTCGAATTTCATTTCTGAATTTCACAGTTTTGAAATGCGGGAGAATTTTTTAAGAAAAGTTTTAGTAAACTCACCCCATGTTCTAATAGTGTTGGCCGACACACTGTAAAGCCAATACTTAGCTTTATCAGTGAGGGCAAATGGTAAGAGTCTATGTTTAACCGCATCTTGGTTTAACTACTTTAATTTGAACATTTGACATAAGCCCTCAAATTCCCTTATGAAGACATAGGCGCCTTCCGATTCAAGACCATGGAATTTGGGAAGTGAGTTTATGAAAACAGCTTTAAAATCATAGTCACCGGCAGCAAGCGGTAAGACTATACAAGATGGTAGTGATGTACGCACATGATAGCATATATCCTGTAGTGTAGGGTAGCGGGTGTTAGTGTATATGCCCTAGAGGCCATTACTGTATCATACTAGTTTGTATATTACTTAATGGAAGCTTGGGATATTCACCTTGTATAAACAATCTTGCTCAATATAGTAGTATGCTACTTGGTTTGTTTCTACTTCAATGTGTACATGTGTTTATTTTGCGATATCACCTATACACATTAGTGGAGCCCTTAGGATCTTTGCTTGATTACCAGCGTTGTGATGGCAGTCACACTAGTGGGGGCTGGGTAATCTATAAGCACATCCTTATACAGGTCCCTAGTCGCAGGACTATCGAGACAGGGTATCGATACTCCGGAGTAGACTAGCGTATGCGCTTTTCATCCCAGTGTGGGAGATGGTCTGTCCCACAGCCATCAGTACGTCGTACTGGAGATAGTATAGGGTGCTCGTTGGGTTACGAGTACACTGGACAGGACTCGTCGGGAACTGACAGGTTGGTATTATACCTATCGTCAGTTATCAGTTCCCAGGTGACATGAGTACAGCTTAGTCCGCTGACTTGACACTAGCACTTCGCCTCGAGTGTGTTCCCACTGTACTTTAACTACTACCCTACCACGGCTCAAAGGAGTCGTGCAAACAGGTGGTAGTTAGGTGCAGTCCCGAAGCACTTGGAGGCAGTGCCGGTTAAACAGGATTCGTCTCTCCCGGTATTGGGGGTTGACATCGCGCTGTGTCTAGGAGAGCCATTACACGAATAGTCCCTGGCCAGGGCAAGCGAGATATACTGGTAGGCTTCCAGTGTTATCTCAGGGTGTTTTGGGCTTCACTCCGACACGACTTGTACCGCTATTGGGGGACTGACGTTTTACCGCCCCTAGGCCCGACATGCGATGTATCAGACGAACAGACCGGACTGTACGGAGAATGTCACATTCAGACTCAGTAGGAGTTCAGATGGGGTTCACCTCGTCAGCCTTCTTGTCGGCATCTACCTGGGGACCGTTACGCACAGCTAGTGCCGCTTGCGGTCTGTGGTTAAACCCACTGCCAGCGTAGTGTCGAGTCATTAGAGTCCCACACAGAGGGTATTCGCCTCTGGGCAAAACAGAGTAGAGGTCGCATGGTTTTTGCGGCAGGGTTCGTTCACATCCGTGCACTTATGCACTTTTGGAGTCCGGACGGATTATACTAGCAGGCTCTGGTTTGAGCCAGATACTGGTATATGTTTTGGGATTGCTTTTATCTCTCAGTATTCTTGTTCCTCGAAACGAGAATGCAGGTGTGTATGCACAGTTGTTTGAGGCGGAGGAAGAGGTTTTTCATTAGGGTTTCGGAACGGGTGCGTATGCACAGTTGACAGTTGTCTTTTTCCAAACCCTAATGGAATTATGAAATATCAATTAATAATAGTAATTAAATGAAATTATGTCATGATTGGTTTTGTTGACTTGTTGACCATGGTTGACTTGTTGACCATGGTTGAATGTTTGACCATCATCATTACTTTGCAAGGATGCTCCTTGATTCTAGCTTACATTCATTTAATGAAGTTATGATAGTGGTCATTTCAAAACAACCATCAACTATTCTCATTTGAATTATTATTATTATTTAGATAATTCTTTTTCTTTTTGATATGGTTGCAAAAGGAAAAAGAGAGCTCATTCTATCATAACCATTCTCTCTCCTCACTTGTTCTTCTTCCTCCTCTAGTTCAAGGAGAATCCTTCTCATGAGTTGAGAATCCCTCTCCTTGAGATAAAAACACCCCTTAGACACTTTCTACTCACTCTAGGATCAAAGGTTTAGCAAGCCGAAGATTCTAGTTCTCTCAAAGTTCGAGAAAGAGCCCGAAGGTTGAACCCTCAGGTGGATCCATCTTTGACGGAAGAAGGCAATGAGGAAAGCACCATCAACCTCTACAAAAGTTTGAAGAAGAAGGAGTTCAAGTTTAGGTATAACCATCTTTCCGAGTAGCTAACTCTCTTTAGCTTGTTTGCTAGTTTTAGTTTAGGAAAAGATCCCGACTTTGTTAGTCCATGTTGCCCCATGCGCTAAAAATTTGATTTTTATACCGTTTCCGCCTCCCCGTAAGAACCGGGGGTCGCAACGTGGACTTACAGTGGTATCAGAGCCTAACTAAACTTAAACTAGCTTGGTAGCGAAGTGTATGGAAGTTCGAAACCGAAAAATCGCAAAACCGGAAATTCTAAAATCCTAAGTTTCTGTTGAAATTTTTTGTGCTCTAAAAGTAAAAAGTTTTACTCCTAAAATTGGCTCAGGGTTTTGTGAGAACACCCACGAAAAACGATCCCATGAATCCTTCAAACCGCCGCGGATCCGCGGCCTCAGCTATTATCTTTTCCGCGGATCCGCCGCCGTTTGGGCTCTTCATGTGATCGTGTTTTGTGCAGTGTTCTTTTGGTAAGGTTTTGGGATTTTTCAAATATGTTATATGTGCCCAGATTTTCCAGAAAAGAAATTTACTTTTGGGGTCATATAAATCAGTATTTTTTTCGAACTTCGCTACACTTTGGCTATATTGGTTATATCTGTGATGTTTGTATGTATTGAACGTCGGCTAATCGCTATAAGTTGATTAGTCGGGGTTATACATCTCTGTGATCTGTGTTTGATATTGGAATGTGTATATGAATGTGTTGGACTGTCGCGGGTGAATAGCCGGGGTGGATGTGAGATGAGCTTTTGTTTTTCTTTCATTCATTTGTAAATGTAAATTGATGTAATAATATTATTTGTATGGCCGCACAACCGGGTCGGGGTTGTAGCCGTCATTGTATAATTCTTTTTACTGTTTTTGCTCCTAGGATAGACCCATGGAGGGGTGCACAAACTACCGAGTACTTGGCGGGTAGTTTGCCGCACCCGTAGGGGTCTTGGGTGGGGTTTTGGCTATTCACCGCGACCGTGTAATCCGCTTTTCGTTGCAGGCTCGAACGGATTGCGGATTCCTAGTATATCCAATGTATTCATCTGTGATCTGTAATGTCTATCATTACTTTATATTTAGGCGTTGCTTATGTTTTACAGCCGCGCTAGCCCAGCCCCCGCTCTGTTGTTAGTTAAGTAACCTAACGGGTGATGACGGGACCCCGTGGCGAATGCGAATGGCATAAGCGTACGTCATATTTTGGTTGTTTTCTGCAATGGTAGGATTAATTGATGGGACGCATTAAAAGAACTAATGCAAGAATATCACGCATTAAAAGAACTAATGCAAGATAATAAACCAAGTTAAAGTCGTTGGAACACTTTCGAAAAACCACTCGGTTCTTTTCAAAACTAACTTTTAAATGCGGAGCTTGAGCCACTCCTTCTAAAAGCTATCTCGTTCCATCGATTATATCAAGTTCACTACGTTCACGGTTTCGCCAAAACCATTCGTAGCCCTCCGTCGTTTCGTATGAATATTCAATAGTATTCAAGCTATGTTTGTTGACCTTCGTCAAGGCATAGAGATTGGTAGCTGTTGGGTGTTCATATGTAGCATAGATAGATGCGTTGGTTTGGGACAGTCGTATTGCCTTGTTGACCTTCGTCAAGGTATATACGGGTGGGTTCAAATTAACCTGGATAATGACGGGCAGAACTTGACATGTGACTTATGATTTGTTGACCTTCGTCAAGGTCATAAGAGCATGGGGCAAAAATCCACATCGGGAGTTTCATAAGTACTGAAACTTGCTAGAGTTGCATACATTTGGAGTGTGATGATTCTGGTAGGATTCCTTCAGTTTCGTCACGCGATGATATTTGGATCCCGATCCTACTGTGAGTATATGCTACTCCTCGGGAAATTTCTCGCTAAACGATCAATGCTATAAACCTAGTAGGTGCCTAGAAAGGTGTTAGCGGGGCTACGCCCCCAGGGAAAAGAGGTTCTTAAATTAAGGAACTTCGCGAAAGCGTTGGAAAACCTCCCTCGAAGTACCGACACTGGCCTGGCTGAACGGTTAAGCAAGTATTGTACGGTGGGATTGATCCCGACTGATTCTTCCTTTATGGTTTGAGGAGGGATTCGAGAGACAGTGGGAGCCATCCTGTTTAGACAAATTAAAAACCATTCTAAACTTGCAAGAGCATCGTGCTAAAGTGTTTCTTCTCTCCCCCCTGCAGCGACCAAATCGAAATGACTGGACTTAAGTTACTTCTAGATAAAAACATACTGACAGGGCCAAACTACAAAGATTGGCTAAGGAATGTCAAAATGGCAATCACTTACGACAAGCAAGGGTATCTTCTTACCACCAAGGCTCCCCCCGTCCCAGGTCCCACCTCCAGCGTCGCGGATAAGGAAATCCGTAAGACTTGGGAGATTGATTGCGCGAAGGCCAAGTGCCTCGTGCTTGCCTCTATGGACAACGAACACCAGAGGAGGCACGAGAATATGGACTTGGAATCCATATTTCTTCATACAAAAGAACTGTATGGAGAGCAGTCTCGTATCGCAAGATACGAAGTGTCGAAGAAGTTATTTTTGGCAAAGTTGGCCATCGGATCATCGGTAGCGGACCACGTGCTTAAGATGATTGGCTACATTGAGGAGCTCGCGGAACTTGGGACCACGTTGGAAAGTGAACTCTATACGGATTTAGTTCTCCAGTCCCTTCCTTTCACTTACGCCCAGTTCATACTGAACTTCAACTTACAAGAAAAAGAAGTTGAACTTTCAGAACTCCTCAACATGCTGAGGAGCGCAGAGGGCACCCTACAGAAAGGTAGGGAAACACCCGCTTTGTTTGTAGGAGGATCTTCTTCTTCTAGATCCAAGGCGAAAGCCAAGGGAAAGAGGAAGAAAGCCCCCGCCAAACCAAGGGGCGGTGTTAGTAAAGTGGGTACGAAGGGAAAGGAAAAGGCAACAAAGATTGCGGGGAAGCTTGTGGGAAAGGAAGAATGCTTCTATTGTCATAAGAGTGGACACTGGAAGAAAGATTGCAGGGCTTGGAAAGCCAGGACATAGGAACTGAAGCAGGTTGCGGCTTCAGCTTCAGGTGTGTATGTTATTGAAAACTGTCTTTCGATAAACTCTACTTCCTGGGTATTGGATACCGGATCAGGATCTCATATCTGTAATTCTTTGCAGGCGTTGAGAAACCGTAGGTTTTTAAAGGCAGGTGACATGACCCTCAGAGTTGCGAGCGGAGCTAGCATGGATGCTAAAGCCGTGGGGGACTATCACCTGGGAATGTCAGATGGACATGTTTTGGTTTTGCGTAATTGCTTTTTTGTACCCAACGCAACTTGTAATATCATTTCTGTATCTTTGGTTTCTAAAGAAGGTTATGAATTTGCGTTTGTAAGTAATGTTGTAAACATTCACCTTAATCAAGTTCTGATTGGGTCAGGTACATTGAGCAATGGTATATACGTATTAAACCAACCACAGATTTTCAATGTCCAGAATACACACAAAAGAAAGTCTCCAGATATCAATCAGGCTTTCTTATGGCATTGTAGACTGGGTCACATCAATGAGACACGGTTGACTAAGTTACATAAAGAAGGATACTTGGATCCGTTCGAGTATCAGTCTTATGCCACTTGTGAATCTTGTCTCATGGGAAAGATGACAAAGACTCCGTTCACTGGACACGGAGAAAGAGCGAGCGAGCTCTTGGGACTCATACACAGTGACGTGTGTGGTCCAATGTCTACACATGCGCGAAGCGGTTATTCATACTTCATTACTTTCACAGACGATTTCTCTAGGTATGGACATGTCTTCTTAATGAAGCACAAATCCGAGGCCTTTGAGAAATTTCGGGATTACAAGAATGAAGTTGAAAAACAAACAGGCAAAAGTATTAAGATTCTAAGATCGGATCGAGGTGGTGAATACTTGAGTGCCGAGTTCCTGGACTATTTAAAAGAGAATGGAATTCTCTCTCAGCGTACTCCTCCATACACTCCGCAACATAACGGTGTATCGGAAAGGAGGAATCGAACCCTATTGGATATGGTTCGTTTCATGATGAGTAAGGCTGAGTTACCGCGATCTTTCTGGGGCTATGCACTAGAAGCAGCTGCATATATCTTGAACAAGGCTCCCACCAAGACTGTGCCTACCACTCCATATCAGATGTGGAGTGGGAAGAAACCCTGTCTTAAGTACCTTAAGATATGGGGATGTCCAGCTTTTGTAAAAAAGCAGCATGCGGACAAGCTCGAGGCACGTTCAGTACAGTGTAAGTTTGTGGGATACCCAAAGAACTCCAGGGGGTATCTGTTCTATTCCGCTGAGGAACAAAAGGTTTTTGTTTCTCAACATGCCCGCTTCTTGGAAACTGAGTTTTTGGAAACCCAGATAAGTGGGAACGCAATAGAACTGGAAGAAATTCCAGAACCACAAGCTATTACTGAAAGCTTAGAAGAGCCAGTAAGTTCAAAAGAACAGGACATTCCTACGCCGCTCCGCAGGAGTAGTAGGCAGTCTCATCCGCCCGAAAGATACTACGGTTTTCTCATAGACGGGGATAGAGAGGATTGCATCATAGATTATGATGAGCCTACTAGCTTCCAGCAGGCCGTTCAGAGAGTTGACTCGGTAAAATGGCTGGATGCAATGCGGACCGAAATGGAGTCCATGTACACCAACAAAGTATGGACGTTGGACATTGCTCCAAACGGGGTAAAACCCGTAGGATGCAAGTGGATCTTCAAAAGGAAGATTGGTGTAGATGGACAGGTTGAGACCTATAAAGCTAGACTTGTAGCAAAGGGTTTCCGTCAAAGACCTGGTTTGGACTATGACGAAACCTTTTCTCCAGTGGCTATGCTGAAATCCATTCGGATCCTTCTTACCATTGCTGCCTTCCACGATTATGAGATTTGGCAGATGGACGTAAAAACCGCTTTTCTAAATGGAAATTTAGAGGAGTGTGTCTATATGGACCAGCCAGAGGGTTTCATTCAGAGTGGGAGCAGCGGAAAGGTGTGCAAGTTGCTTAAGTCCATCTATGGACTAAAGCAGGCATCGCGGAGTTGGAACATCTGCTTTGATGAGACGGTCAAAGAATTTGGCTTTATCAAAAATCCAGATGAACCATGCATCTATAGTAGATTTGTAGCGAGAACTGTAGTATTCCTCGTTTTATACGTGGATGACATTCTCTTAATAGGAAATAACATTCCTATGCTACAATCTGTCAAGGGTTTCTTGTCACACAGGTTCTCCATGAAAGACCTGGGTGATGCCTCTTACATCCTGGGGATCCGGATCCATCGTGATAGATCCAAGAGGATATTAGGACTTTCACAGTCCAGGTACATCGACACTATACTGAAGAGATTCAGTATGGAAGATTCCAAGCGCGGTAACCTACCGGCTTGTCACGGAATCACCCTCTCTAAAGAGATGTCTCCCAAGACTGATTTGGAGAGGGATCGCATGTCTATTATACCCTACGCTTCTGCGGTAGGCTCTATAATGTATGCGATGTTGTGTACCAGACCGGATGTAGCTTATGCACTGAGTGTGGTAAGCCGGTATCAGTCAAACCCTGGGGAGAAACACTGGATAGCGGTAAAGAACATTCTCAAGTACCTGAGAAGGACTAAGGAGATGTTCTTGGTGTATGGCGGAAAAGACCTCCAGATCGAGGCGTTTGCTGACTCCAGCTTCCAGAGTGACAAGGATGATTCCAAGTCCATGTCGGGTTTTGTCTTTACCCTCAATGGAGGGGCGGTGTGTTGGAAGAGTTCCAAACAGGAAACCGTTGCAGACTCGACGATGGAAGCGGAATACATCGCTGCATCTGATGCCGCAAAAGAAGCTGTCTGGATGAGGAAGTTCTTGAAAGAACTTCAGGTGGTTCCGTCCATTGTTGACCCAATACCTCTGTATTGCGACAACAACGGGGCTATAGCTTTAGCGAAGGAACCCAGGTCCCATCAGAGATCCAGGCACATCTTGAGGCGGTATCACCTGATCAGGGAGATCGTGGATCGGAAGGAGATCGAGGTTCGGAGGGTTGCTTCAGAAGAAAACACTGCAGATCCATTCACCAAGGCCCTACCCCAGACTCAGTTCGAGCGGCTGATCGAGATGATAGGTCTTCGATACGCCAGTACATGGCCTTAGTGCAAGTGGGAGATTGTTAGTGTATATGCCCTAGAGGCCATTACTGTATCATACTAGTTTGTATATTACTTAATGGAAGCTTGGGATATTCACCTTGTATAAACAATCTTGCTCAATATAGTAGTATGCTACTTGGTTTGTTTCTACTTCAATGTGTACATGTGTTTATTTTACGATATCACCTATACACATTAGTGGAGCCCTTAGGATCTTTGCTTGATTACCAGCGTTGTGATGGCAGTCACACTAGTGGGGGCTGAGTAATCTATAAGCACATCCTTATACAGGTCCCTAGTCGCAGGACTATCGAGACAGGGCATCGATACTCCGGAGTAGACTAGCGTATGCGCTTCTCATCCCAGTGTGGGAGATGGTCTGTCCCACAGCCATCAGTACGTCGTACTGGAGATAGTATACGGGTGCTCGTTGGGTTACGAGTACACTGGACAGGACTCGTCGGGAACTGACAGGTTGGTATTATACCTATCGTCAGTTATCAGTTCCCAGGTGACATGAGTACAGCTTAGTCCGCTGACTTGATACTGGCACTTCGCCTCGAGTGTGTTCCCACTGTACTTTGACTACTATCCTACCACGGCTCAAAGGAGTCATGCAAACAGGTGGTAGTTGGGTGCAGTCCCGAAGCACTTGGAGGCAGTGCCGGTTAGACAGGATTCGACTCTCCCGGTATTGGGGGTTGACATCGCGCTGTGTCTAGGAGAGCCATTACACGAGTAGTCCCTGGCCAGGGCAAGCGAGATATACTGGTAAGCTTCCAGTGTTATCTCAGGGTGTTTTGGGCTTCACTCCGACACGACTTGTACCACTATTGGGGGACTGACGTTTTAACGCCCCCTAGGCCCGACATGCGATGTATCAGACGAACAGACCGGACTGTACGGAGAATGTCACATTCAGACTCAGTAGGAGTTCAGATGGGGTTCACCTCGTCAGCCTTCTTGTCGGCATCTACCTGGGGACCGTTACGCACAGCTAGTGCCGCTTGCGGTCTGTGGTTAAACCCACTGCCAGCGTAGTGTCGAGTCTTTAAAGTCCCACACAGAGGGTATTCGCCTCTGGGCAAAACAGAGTAGAGGTCGCATGGTTTTTGCGGCAGGGTTCGTTCTCATCCGTGCACTTGTGCACTTTTGGAGTCCGGACGGATTATACTAGCAGGCTCTGGTTTGAGCCAGATACTGGTATATGTTTTGGGGTTGCTTTTATCTCTCAGTATTCTTGTTCCTCGGAACGAGAATGCAGGTGTGTATGCACAGTTGTTTGAGGCGGAGGAAGAGGTTTTTCATTAGGGTTTCGGAACGGGTGCGTATGCACAGTTGACAGTCGTCTTTTTCCAAACCCTAATGGAATTATGAAATATCAATTAATAATAGTAATTAAATGAAATTATGTCATGGTTGGTTTTGTTGACTTGTTGACCATGGTTGACTTGTTGACCATGGTTGAATGTTTGACCATCATCATTACTTTGCAAGGATGCTCCTTGATTCTAGCTTACATTCATTTAATGAAGTTATGATAGTGGTTATTCCAAAACAACCATCAACTATTCTCATTTGAATTATTATTATTATTTAGATAATTCTTTTTCTTTTTGATATGGTTGCAAAAGGAAAAAGAGAGCTCATTCTATCATAACCATTCTCTCTCCTTACTTGTTCTTCTTCCTCCTCTAGTTCAAGGAGAATCCTTCTCATGAGTTGAGAATCCCTCTCCTTGAGATAAAAACACCCCTTAGACACTCTCTACTCACTCTAGGATCAAAGGTTTAGCAAGCCGAAGATTCTAGTTCTCTCAAAGTTCGAGAAAGAGCCCGAAGGTTGAACCCTCAGGTGGATCCATCTTTGACGGAAGAAGGCAACGAGGAAAGCACCATCAACCTCTACAAAAGTTTGAAGAAGAAGGAGTTCAAGTTTAGGTATAACCATCTTTCCGAGTAGCTAACTCTCTTTAGCTTGTTTGCTAGTTTTAGTTTAGGAAAAGATCCCGACTTTGTTAGTCCATGTTGCCCCATGCGCTAAAAATTTGATTTTTATACCGTTTCCGCCTCCCCGTAAGAACCGGGGGTCGCAACGTGGACTTACAGCGGGGACAATCTCAGCCATAGGATCAAGTAAATCAAGACGAGTCAATCTATGTGTTTTGTCTCGACCCCACACGTGCATTCACCAAAAGAAAGAATATATGTTATATTCCTTTTAGTTTTTTTTTATAAAAATGCAAAAAATAAACTAAGAACTCTAACAAGTCACAAACAAGGATGTGTAAGAAACCTTAGATCTAGGTCACCTAGGTCAAGTCACTAGACCCGTTCCTAGACTTCCAAGGGAAAGGATGTAAGATAGATCCTCTACTGGCTCTTTACCAATCTTGCATCTAGGTAAATGGGAGGTATCCGCTATACGAATCACCGAAATAGCGAGCCTAATTAAATAAACCACGTGCCTTAAACACACTTGCCTTAGACACCACAAGAAAAATGCGGATAAACATTAAATTACCCACAACCTTCTTTTGTCTTATATGAGCGCGAAATGTCCTTAGGGGGCTGAGTCTAGATATTTTTTAGTTAATGGGATTGAATGCTCAGTTGTGATTGTTCCCTTATAAAAAAGAGAAGAAAGAAAAACAAGAGGAAGCCCCCCGCGTGTTAAACACGTGAGCGCTCACAGGAAAAGTATGCGAGTATTGGCTTTAGATAGGATTAAATCCTATGATAGCCTCCACGTGATATCTACGTGAGCGCTCATATACAAGGCATGTGAGTCCCGGTCAGATAGGATTAAAACCTATAAAGGCCTCCACATGTTAAATACGTGAGTGCTCATGTGCAAAGCACGTGAGCGCCGTTGCCATATATGCATATGACAACACTCATGTGATATCCAAGTGAGCGCATCATCTTGAGGCACTGGCCTCCAATAGGATTAAATTCTATGTGGGAAATATTTCCCCCGATCTTTCTAATATAGAAAGATTTTCTCTGTTTAACAGAGCGCTTTTGGATTTAAAATCTGACGATGATTATAATATTATCGATCAAATCGGAAGATAGAATTAAATTCTACGTTAGAAAAATATTTTCCTAATTTTGTTAAAACTAACAAGTATCTTCTGTTAACAGAAAGTCACTAGAACTTTGATCCAACGGTAGAGTAAATTCCCTAAGTAATCTTTAAGATCAATTAAGTCGATTGATATCTCTCAATGAGAGATTTTCTCAGACTAATTGATAGTTTTTCTCTCCTATATAAAGGACTCGAGACTTCAAGTCTCAGATATACAACACACCCCCAAGCTTCTGCAAGAGAGAAAATCCCCTGTTCCCCTAATATTTCCCCTAATATTTAAACATAATAAAAAGAGCTAAACTCTGTTGAATTTTGTTAAGGCAGCGCCTCACGTGCCCCTCACGAGGGCGCCAGCACTAACGCCAATCCCTTAGGATTAAATCCTATGGTGGCACCGCACATGAAGCTCAAGTTGACGCTAATGTGCAAAGCACAGGAGCGTCTATCATAAATAAGAATTAAATTCTTAAGTGGCGTCCACGTGCATAACACGTGAGCATCGGTGCCCAAGTTTATATCAGTAGAATTAATTCTAGATGAGGATATTTCCCTAACAAAATATTGGGATTCTCGGTTAAACAGAGCCGTTGGATCAAAGATCCAGTGGTGATGATAAATTATCAAACAATAGAATTAAATTCTATTCTGAGGAATATTTTTCCCTCAATCTTTACAAACAAAAAAGATTGTTCTCTGTAAAACTGAGAGCCCTTAGATCAAAAATCCAGTGGTGATTAAAAATCACCGTTTGACAGAATAAATTCAGTATATGGGAAAATATTTCCCCAATCTTGTTAAAAAAACAAGAAAACATATTCTGTAAAACATAATTTCTTGGATCAAAGATCCAACGGTGAGTAAAATTCCCCAAATCAAATTTGAGACCAATTAAATCAATTGGAATCTCTTAATGAGAGATTTTCTCAAAACTAATTAACAATTTGTCTCCACTATATAAATGACCAGAGACTTCAAGTCTCAGATAGAGAGAACCCCCTATAAGTTTCTATAAAAATACAAAAAGCTTTCAAAACAAGAGAGAATTTAATTCTCAATAAAGGAAGAAGACTTTCCTCCTCAAAACCCTAGGTAAAGAAAACACAGAGATCAAAAATATCTCTTTTTACATATATAAGGGTTTAGCCCTTCTCAAAGAACTTAGTTCTTTCTCTGGATCAGAGATCCACAAGACAAGTTTCCTACAAGTTAAGAATTTAATTCTCATCGGGAAGATCTTGTTCTTAAAAATCAAAGATTTAGAAAAGAACTAGGTTAAAAAGAAAAAAAGAAAAAGAACATATGTTCTGAGAATTTAATTCCTCAAAAATTAGGTTTTAACCCTACATAAAGAACTTAGTTCTTATAAAAAGAAAAAAAGAACTTAGTTCTCCAATGAAGAAAAAATGATCTAAGATCTTCAAAATAGAGATCTTGATGATCATTAATGGCCAAAATGGCATTAACAAAGATTTAATCTCTAAAAGAAAAGAGCTTAGCGCCTTACGTGTTTCCCACATGGGCTCCCTCCCAATAGCGTCCCAGCGCTTCACGGGAAAAACACGTGGGTGCCCAAAGCAAAAGGCCAGCGCCTCACGTGAAATACACGTGAGCACTGAAACAGTCAAAACGGCTGAGTGCTTAGCATTGATTGGGCAGTACCCTAGTGCCTCACGTGCTCCTCACGTGGGCGCCATACAAAAGTGCTTAGCACTTCATATACAGCCGAAACGGCTGAGTGCTTAGTATTGATTGGGCAGCGCCCAACTCTTCACGTACTTCTCACGTGGGCGCCACACAAAAGTGCTTAGCACTTCATATACAGCCAAAACGGCTGAGTGCTTAGCACTAATTGGGCAGCGCCCAGCGTCGCACGTGCTCTTCATGTGGACACCAAATAAAAAAGTGCTTAGTATTATATATATAACTGAGTGCTTAGACTTGATTGGGCAGTGCCCATAACCGAAGGCTTCACACGATACCCATGTGAGTGTCAAATAAGTGCTTATCACTTTTGCATAAAAACGGGGGGCTAAACAAACAGAGCCCAAATAAGTGCCTAACACTTTTGATAAAAAAAAAAGGACCGAGTAGACTAACCCCAAATTGGCTAAGTCTTTCGCAACTGTGCCCAAATGCTCTGGATCTTAATAAATTTAATGATCCTTAAAATATTGCTATGTTGATCTTAGTCTCAAATAGGACTAATGTATCCTTAGTTAAAAATAAATTGGGCCCAAATGCTCATATGTTTAAGTTGATCTTAATCTTAAACTAGATTAACGGTCCTTAAACCAAGCAAAATATTTTTGAACTAAAGGAAAAATATAACTTAAGTTCAAAATCCCAAATCTAAAATATACGGATTTGGACTAATCTGCGCCCTACGGGTGACAACATAAACTATTCTCCGTATACAATCCACGGGAAACCAAAATAAACAAATAAAAATACACATGACACGAAGTGAACTGCTGGAGCAGGAGAAAGTGGTTACGTAATTAACTGCGGGGGCTTGTGCCTGCAGGGAAGAGCATCCCCGCAATAAAAAACCACTCACAAATGAGGGAAAATCTGATAAAATCTGCAACAACGGTCGCATCTGTCCAAACCTACGATATATGGTGCCATAAATCAACTTAGTATTTTCGGAGAGGTGGATGGATAAATCGAAATAGCATTTGCCTCTAAATTCAGGCAAGACAATCAATCCCAGTTCGTCTATGTTTTCAGCGGTGAACAGATTCTGGCACGCTCGGTGGGACCTTTTTCTCTTTCCACTCCATACTTCGTGTGTCGTGTTTCGTGAACAAAATCGTGGTTCGCTATGGTTGGCTTTGGATTCGAGGTACTAAAACTTGGTATCTTGCTCCTGTGCAAAAAATCAATGGCTTCTCAATGCACTGCATGCAACAGCAACTCTCACTCTACCCCAACTGGAGGAGTGACCTATGGGCCCAACACAACCTCTATTTTCTCAATGCCGGTGGAGCAGGTCACACAAGCCACTACTGGATTGTTCTTCGGGACTTTGCTCCTACCTGTATGTTTCGGTGCCTCAGCGCCGCAAGGAGAAGCTCCTAAAAAGTCGGTTTTCGATCGACTGGCAACCACAATGGCCCCTCTCAATGGGCCGTCCAAATCTGGTGTCTCAGTCTTCAACAGGCTCGGCAAGAACCCAAACGGGCCCGTAAAGAGGCTCGTGATACCTGAAGGGGCTACCCAAAAAAGAATAGCCCTCCCAACTACTGCTACAGGTGAAGCCGTCAAAAGCGTTTCCCTCATCAGATGGTCGGTCTTTGAAAAATTGGTCGGCCCTCATCAAATTTTAACAAGGACGTCGGTCTTCAACAGGCTGACACCGATTGAAGCTCCTCAGCAAAACCAGGGGCATGATGAAACCGCTTCCAAAACTGAGGCAGTCCCTTCTGCGATGCATGCTCGACGTCACCACTGGTGCCGAGTGAGAGAAGCTGGGGCAAATCCCTCTCTGGATTCACCCCACCAGCTCCAATGGTAGAAGTCGACGCTGTTGTTCCAACCAGGAAAAGTTTTGATCCGCTCAGGAGGGTACGTAAGAACTCCCCAACGGCGGTGCTGAAGAAATCACCTCTGCCAGTAGAGGTCCCTGTGTAAGCAAAGCCGAAGCGGCCTCATCAGCAGCTCTCCTCGCAAATTCATAGAGTCTGGTGAAAAGTCTAGAACTCTGTGATTGACCAAAACTACACTCGTCGACCAAAGAAATTGAAGGTTCGACAAGAAAAAGATCACTCCTCCACCATGCAACGGAGAACTTCTTCTAAACAGGTGCCTGTCACAACGGCTCCTTCAACTCCAATCTCTCATAAAAGAACGAGGATGGAGAAAACTCTATCGTCCGCGGCAAATTCCAAAGGCGATAGACCTAAACACCTCAAGGTCGGGGGCATAACAATACATACGGTCTACATGGATTCGGGAAAAAAAGAAAGTCGTACTTTGGTGAGTCGCCGAACGCAAACTCGGTCGCTGACAAAGTCTCAGGAGCAACAACAAAAGCTCCAGGAAATGCTGACTAAAATGGAAGCACTTACCGGAGAGAAAGAAAGTCCGGACAAAAAGCTGCCAACATAAAACAGATGGCTCTCTTGTTCCAAGACATGGTTGGAATGATGATCCAGCCAGAACTCCCGGCCGAAGATCCGCCGCTAATCATCGACGATGACAGAGGGGAAACATCAAACTCTCATCCGGCCTTATCGGCAACCAAGGAGGAAACGATCTCCAAGGCCACCCTTGATGATTACATTGCTCAACAAATAAGAGCTCATCAAGCTAGTGAAGCCGCTAGCCAAATTGTCAAAACTAGATGGCCATATCCAGGCTGGTATGATCAAATCAACTACCCACCGGGATATACGATCCCTAAGTTCTATGTATACAAAGGGACAAGCAACTCTCACGAGCACTTCGTGCGGTTTAGAGCTTTGTGCGGCAACACGGGAGGCGACGACAAACTATTGCTTCGTCAGTTCGTTGGCAGCCTGTCAGAAACAGCCTTCGAATGGTACTCGGAGCTCCCAAATGACTCCGTGAAAACATTCATAGCGATGGAACTGCTTTCACACAGCATTTCGCTAGCACGAGCGAACGTACTCCAATAACGGCATTAATCAATGCCAGGATAAAGCCGGGAGAAACATAGGTCTAATACGCGATCCGGTGGCGGAACCTGTGGTCTAAATGTGAACAGCGCATTGAAGAATCCCCTGCCATAGGCATGTTCATCGGGACCCTTGATCCTCAAACGACTATGTCCCGGTTCATAACATTCTTCAAACCAACAACTTTTCAGGCTCTGATAGATAAACTGACCCAAATGGACCAGATAGGCCACGAGCCTTCCTCCTCAAATAAGGACCCTCGAAATAGTAAGGGTAAAGGGAAAGCGGTATTCGTTGCCAATACGCAACAACAGCCGAGTGGCCCAAAACCAGCTACTCGCCATAACAATGCGCGTCCGCGCCCATCCTTGGAGGAAATACTAGGGCGCGCTTATTCGTTTCCCCACGACTAGACGAGCAGACTGTTTGAATTGGCAATGCGCAATAAACTCATCACATTGCTAAACCCGTAGCGTCCACCGCAACCCAGCGACGTCAACAACCCCAATTACTGCTCCTATCACAGAACGGTGAGCCACCCAATTGAAGATTGCTACGTCTTCAAGAACCGGGTCGAACACCAGTATCAACAGGGGAAATTCGCGTTGTCTGATAACTGGAGAGTAAACCCACCCTAGAAGCAAACTCCCAAAAAGGTGGATGCGCAGGGGGCATCATGCTCACTTGTGGAAGAAACTCCATAGGAAGTCGTTCTTTTAGCAAAAACCAAAAGAATGCTGAAAGATCTACAAGCATGTCCGGCAGTCGGGTGGAAAAGCATACTTGAACCTGAAATTATCGAAAAGATGCTGAAACCACGTCCTGCATTGAAAATTGTTGACGAAGGGAAAAAATCTTAAGTCAAACCTTCAAAGTTTTCGAAGAAAAGGAAGAAGACCAAGAAGCCTGTGCAGCCTGCCGAGTATGACGACAAGCGCACAGATCTGCAAAAATACATTGACGCGCTGGAAGAGTACAACCAAAAGGCGCGGACATCGGTCATGCTCGAAGAGTTCCTCAAGTATATACTTGAGGGTGAAGACAATGACAATGGTGAGGAAGAAACCGAAGACTATGTAGCAACTTGCCATATGGTCTCTCATTCACCGTTATATGACGAAGAAACTCTATCAGCGTCAAAAAACAAAGCGGAGGAACTGGGGCAGTATCAGCGCTAAAATTTCCGGAACTGCCAGAAGACTTGATCGATAAGCTGTTAAACGAAGCCTTTAAAAAAATAAAAGTTGACCGAGAACGCGAGACAGCTATATACGAAAAGGCTCATCTACACCTGCTACAAATAAGAGTAGGATCAAAACAGAAAAGCGGTTCGCCAAAGCTCTGTCAATGGGAATGAAGCTGCCACCTCTCGTAAGGAACAATTCCGGAGTCATATGCCCCGATGGAGAAGATGCATGCCCAAACTACTGCCTATATTATCGAAGGTTCACCCACCCCATGGAGGAATGCAGTGTCTTCACGAAGTGGTGGCAAGGATATGTTGCCCATCAAAACACTTCAAGAGGATGAAGCGTGAAGCTCGTGCTCGTCGACGGAAAAATAGTGCGACAAACGCGTATGAAGAAACAACTGGCAACTATCATATGGTTGGTACCAGTTCGAAAGGGGGAAACCCCAAGTTCTTACTTTCGAGAGCGATTCTGAGGACGAAATACCCCTCAATCCTTTCTTCAAAGACTCTGCCTTCGAAAAAGAAGAGGAGGAGAAGAACTGCGAGAATATTCAGCTGCGTAATCGCACGCTTCCCGAGAAGAACCTCGGACCTACAAACAAAGGTTCAGATAAAAAGACAAAGGGAAAGGGAAAATCCCTGAGGAAATCGCCCTCGATGAAGAAGCGGTCAAAGAGCTCGCAGTAAGGAACCCGCCTAGGAAAAACAAGGTAGGTTACAATTTCCTACCACATCCGAGGAAAATACCCTCGCAACTGAGCATATTGGATGCTCTCCTCCTGTCCAAAGAGGCACGAGATTCCCTGATCAAGGTATTGCAAGAGCCTGATCAGTTCCAAACTTTCTTCGCAGAAGAGAAGATGAAGGATGAGCTGGCGGAGGTCCACACGGCTTACATTCAATCATGAAGATCTCCTCCTCGGTACATGCGAGCATAATCGCCCGTTATACGTCACCGGGTACTGCCACAACATCAATGGAAAATCCTTGTCGACAACGGATCCTCCGTTAATCTACTCAACGTAAGAGTGCTGAAGGAGATTTGCATGAACGTTCAGCACCTCGCCCAAGATAAAATTACCATCTCCGGGTTCGACTCACAGTCGTCACGGACGCTTGGGTTCGTAATTCTGACACTGTGCTTTGGGCTGCTCGTTACTAACATCAAATTTCATTTCATTGACGCCAAGACTTGTTATAACGTTTTGCTCGGCAGGCCTTGGTTATATGAGTACAAGGTCATCTCTTCTACACAATATCAGTGTATGAAGTATTTTAAGGATGGCTCGGAGTACACCGTCACGGGAGAGCTAAATCCATTCTCCGTAAACGAAGTCCGGAAATACGAAGACGTAAAATACTTCCTACCAGACTTCGAGGATACGGAAAGGTGTCATAAGCCGGAGGATAAACAGAAGTCTGTCGCCACTATTCCGATGTTTGGGAGCGATACCGAGGAAGATGAAGAAATAGTCTACTCGGGGCAACACCAAAAAGAAAACAATAAGCCCGGACTTTCTACTCCTATTTTAGTCTTTGGCATCGACTCAGAGGACGAGACCAACGCAGTGTTCTCCGTCCGCTCGTCAATGCAAACTTTTGCCGGATCAAATCAGAGTCTACAACTTACAATGGCTCCTCCTTAACATTACAAGGAACATGATGCACTCCATACTTACAGTGTACAAGAACTGCAAACTTTCTACGTACCTTCCAGGAGAAGAGGTGAAAAATGATCCTCTTCTACCAATCTACGGAAAATAAAGTAGAGAAAGAAGTCTGGCATGGTGCCGATTTTGCACTCGACAGGCTTTAACCAATCCGTCTGCAAAGATACTACGCGGAGGGATTGAAAAGGCTGTTAAGATGCCAAGGTGTACCCCTCAAACAAACTGTTCGACAAGCCCAATTCTACAAAAAGATTTGGGATATTCCCGGAACTCAGCGAAAGGTGCCCAATAGGAAGATGGAGACAACCGAGCTCGGATACATTCGTTCCAAGAAACGGCAGCAGATCTAAACAGCTCCTGTGAAGGGGAAAATACTCTTCCAAACAGTCGTGATGTTGAAACAAAGCGAAATCCCGCTCTAAAAACGTTAAGTCCGTCGCTGGAAAAGCAAATTGATAGGTTAATAAAAGAAGCTTGTTAAAAGAGCCGGGATAACCACAGCCATGAAATGGTCATTTATGAAAAGGCCAGGACACAGCGTCTCAGTCAGCAATCTTCGGAGAAGAAAGACTATAATGCACTTCATGTTAGTTATATTTATGCCCTAGAGGCCATTACTGTACATGTGATGTATATTGTAGTGGATGCTTGGACATATATAGGGAGGACTTTCTTACTCGACATGATAGTATGCTATCTGGTTGCACTTTGTCTTAACATGTTGACTTATATAAGTGATGCTGTCTTACACTCACATGTTGATAAAGACCTTAGGATGTGTACTTGACTACCAGGACTATGATGGAGATCATACTAGTGGGGCCAAGGGTAGTCCACAAGTACACCCTATAATAGTTCCTAGTCGTGGGAGTATCGAGACAGAGCATCGATATTCCGGAGTAGACTA
Organism: Agapanthus africanus; assembly: GCA_030015575.1. Classification (NCBI taxonomy): domain Eukaryota; kingdom Viridiplantae; phylum Streptophyta; class Magnoliopsida; order Asparagales; family Amaryllidaceae; genus Agapanthus; species Agapanthus africanus. The sequence continues at coordinate 884,300,167 of JASDDO010000024.1, read as the reverse complement.
GCGTATGCGATTTTTGACCCATATGATAGGCGATGGATGATCCTACATCCATTGGTGTTTGACATCAGAGATGGTATACGGGTGCACAGTGGAGACTGGGTACACTGAACGGACTCGTTGAGAACTCCTAAATGGTATTATACCTATCGTCAGATAGCAGTTCTCTGGTGACGCTAGTACAAGTTAGTCTGTCGACCCGAGATCGTCATAGAGACTTGTGTGATTCCCACTGTACTTTGATTTCCACCATACCACGGTCAAGAGATCGTGCAAAAAGGTGGTTTTTAGGTACAGTCCCGAATCACATGGAGGCAATGAGCGATAGGAGGGGATTCGTCTCTCCCGGTATTTGGAATTGATGTTGCGCTATACTCGATTGGCCATAACATGGAATCCCTGGTCAGGGTTGCTGAGATCTACTGGTAAGTGTTATAAGTAGTTTCTCGAACCTTAATGAACCATTGCATCGGCATAACTTATCAGGCTATTGGGGTCTGACGTTATACCACCCCCAGGCTTTGATATGCGACATATCTGACGAAGAGACCGGACTGTACGGTAGTGTTACTGATTGGATTCGCAGGAGTATGAGCAGGCTTGCTTGTTGAATTTCTGATCGCTCAATACCTAGGTGGACGTTACGTTTAGAAAACCGCTTGCGGCTTGTGGGTGTTTGATATGATCATCATCTACTGTCGGCGTATTGACGAGTCTTTAGAGTCCTACACAGAGGTTTCTTGGTTCATGCGAAACAAAGTAGGAGCGTATATGCGATATGTGAGGGAACGAAATTAATACGATATGTGATACCGTATTCTATTCTCGTGATATGTGATATCGGTCGGTTATATATGATATAGCCGAGTTATCGGATCAAGTGTTGATTCGATAGATTGTTACATTGATATTAGTCGGTTGTATGAGATATAGCCGGATTATTAAATCAAGTGTTGGTTTAATAATCGAATGTATAATTATATATTTGATATATTAATGTGCATTAACTAATATTAGCTCACTTATGATTTCTTTTCTCACTTGATTGTGCATATAGTATATATGTGATATATATTAGTGTACATAGTTTTGTGTCATGCTTGATGATACATGCTTCATGGGTGTGTGAGACTTACACCATACTAAGTGATAATCTAGGGGTTTTTTATATTCTTAAATAATTCAAAAATAGATTGGATATTATCATGGCAAGAAGATTGGAGAAGCTTCAATGCTCATTGACTAAGTCCACTACTTTTGTTTTACTAAAGATATTTATTAACCCAACCTTTATCCTATGGTTAAGTCTATACAAGGGTTAGCATATGATGTTAACTCACCCATGGTTGCTATTCTCACCTCATGAGTTCATTCATCTCTTCATCACTTCTTCTTCTTCCTCATGAGAAAAAGCTTGCTAGCTTTTTCTAAGTGATGAAATATTGTGAGAAAAAGAAATCTAAATAGAGCCCAATTTCTACTTCATCATCCTTTACTATTAGCCATTTAGTTTAGGGTGTTTGCTTCACTAAACCCTAATTTAGTGAAGAGGTAGCATGAGTTTGAGCCTCCTCGACGTAGATCATCTTCGGCCTCGAAGACTTCGAGCAAGTTTGCATTTTTCACCTTGTGGATCCTCTCAAGAGTTCGGGAGATCATTACTCGCAGGGAAGGGACATCTACACGGAGCATTTGAAGTGAAGGACCGGTCTACGAAGGTTGTATTCCGCATTCACTTAGTTGTAAAGTTGTTTACATATCGTTTCGTCTAAATCTCTAGTTAAGATTCTAGGGTTAGGGTTATTTAGAACGACAAATTTTTGAAAACGGCATGGACGATATCTCCAGAAACATTGCTGCCGCGCTAAGTAACCCTACAGTGGTATCAGAGCCAAGCTAGAGATTTAAACGATGTTTGTTAGATTATGAAACCGAAACGAATCTAAAACTTGAAACCCTTTAACCTAGTTTCTGTCGAATTTGAAAAGTGCTCTAAAATTTTTTTAAACAACTGGAGAATGTTGTATGTGATATAACATGAACACTATGAAAATTTGAGGCATTTTTGTGGAAAAGTGGTCGGCCACATAGGTGGAAAAACCGGTGTGCTCGGTGTTGGATATATGTATGCCCTAGAGGCCATTATGTGATAGTGGATGTATCTATACATGTATATATATTCAGTTTGCATTCTTGCTCGACATAATAGTATGCTATCTGGTACTTCTTTATCTGACATGTTTATTTGATCATGCTTCTATTCATTCATACATGCTGATAAAGCCCTAAGGATATCTGCTTGACTACTCTGATTATGATGGAGATCATACTAGTGGGACATCTGTAGTCTATAAGCATATCCTGAAATGTCCCTAGTCGCAGGTGTATCGAGACGGGGCATCGATATACCAGAGTAGACTAGCGTATATGATACTAGACCCATGTGATGGGCGATGGATGTTCCCACATTCATCGATGTTTGACATCAAGATCATATACGGGTGCTCAGTGGTGACTGGGTACACTGGACGGACTCGCCGAGAACTCCTATATGGAATTATATCTATCGTCGGATAGCAGTTCTCAAGTGACACTGGTACAGGTTAGTCTGTAGACCCGAGATCGTCATAGAGCCTTGTGTGTTCTCCCACTGTACTTTGATTGCCACCCTACCACGGCTCTACTGAGTCGTGCAAACAGGTGGCCGTTGGGTACAGTCCCCAGACACACGAAGGCAATGAGCGATAGGAGGGGTTTCATCTCTCCCGGTATTGGGAGTTGATGCTGTGCTGTGTTCGACTGGTTATAACAGCAAGTCCCTGGCCAGGGCTGCTGAGATTTGCTGATAAGTGTTATCAGTAGTTTCTCGATCTGTTATAGACCATTCACCAACGCGACTTATTGAGTTATTGGGGTCGACATGACCATCCCTAGGCTCGATATGCATCATATCTGATGAAGAGACCGGACTGTACGGTAGTGTTGCCGGATGGCTCGACGGGAGTTGTAGCAGGTTCGCTTGTTGTCTTCTGATCGTTCAATACCCGGGTGGCCGTTACGTTTAGCTGACCTCTTGCGGCTTGAGGGCACTTGATATGATCATTACCCTCTGCCGGCGTATTGACGAGTCTTAGAGTCCCACAGAGGAGTTACCCAGTCCAGGCGAAACGTTGTGGTGCGCATATGCGATATGCGCATGCACCCGATTGAAATATGCGTATATGATACCGAACATTGATCGGGTGAATTGCTTTTGGTGGGGTCATATGAGATATGACCGGATTGATAAATCAAGTGTTGATTTATCATCTAACCATAAGTTATCTCACTTGAAACCTTTCTAGGGTTTGATGGATGTATGCATGCATGCATGTGTTTCTTTCTTCTTTTCTAGTTTTATGCACATGTAGATGTGCATACATGTACACATACATACATCAAACTATCATGGTTGATTATATATGGAAATGGTGGCAATATAAGCCTCACACCATAGATTATACAATGGATAATTATTTAATTTTGGTTTTAAAAAGAAAATGAAAAGGAAAGGATAATTATGCTAGTTTCTACATGCTTCTTTTAACCTAACCATTCTCACCCACCACTAAACCATGGTTATCTTTTCCTTTATCATTCTAAACCCAAGTTAAATTAATCATCTATCATTTAATCATGGTTGGAGTCAAGAAGGAATAAATATATATAGTGATATTTATTTTCTTTTGCAAGCTTAACCTTATGGTTATCATTTTATCTCTTGAAAAGAAATAGCCACCATCTTCATCCTCATTCATCTTCTCCTCTCTAGTTCTTTTCTAGTGAGTGAAATACAACAAAAGAAAGGTTTTTGAAGTGAGATCCAAAGTCACAACACCATTCTACTCAAGTCTAGCCAACTTGATTAGAGTGTTTACTTCGATTTTACAAAGTAGCGAGCTTGGACGGAGATCTCCGCGGTGGATCATCGTGGACACAAGGGGAGTTCAAGAGGACCTCGTTTCAACACCAAAGAGCCTAAGGAGCGAAGCAAAAACGGGAGCTACAAAGGTTGTAGCCTTCAAACCCTAACTTTTGTTAGCTTTAAGTTTAGTAAACCCTAATTTTCTAGGATCTATCCTTTGCATGTTAGTTTAGCACCTTAAAAATTAAAACTTTGGGTCATGTGATGCTTCAAAACTCTTCATAGGGTGCTATACTTACCTTACACTCGGGTCAATTTTGGAGTTTTAGCTTCAAATTTTTAGGGGGTTCCAGTCTCTGGGTTTTGGTGTTTCAGGTGTTGTTTGTTTTTGCTAAATTTGCATGAGATGTTAACTTTTTGCAAAGGCAACTCGGAGTGTTTCGTAATCGTAATCCTAACATGTATTCGGGTTATTTAGACGATATTAAAATGTTTGGACGGATATCAATAACCCAATTTTTCCCCGCTAGAAATTTTCCAAGTGTTGGATTTTTTCCAAGTTTAAAATCTTCAGAAAATCTTGCAAGCGATTCCGTGGACCCTCTAGAAAAACGATACCCAAACTTGACCTTTTGGATCGCGGAACTGCGGTCATACCCTAGGGTTTTCCGCAGTTCCGTGGCGACATGAGTGAGGCATGGGTCGGCCCTTCTACGGATGGTTCATAGGAGTTGTGGCAGTTTCTGGGTACTTTTTGAATTCCGCTCAAGTGTTGAGCTCTTTGGGAAAGTTTGGGTGTTTGCTTATTCGATCGAAAAGTTTAACTTCGTCTAGCTATCTGTGATTGTGATACAATATTTGGAATCCACAAAATTAGTTATGTGATAAATAGTTTGAATTTTATAAATCTGGCAGTTTAGTCTCATTTGATCGGTTGCTACGCAATTTTGATGTGGATCAAAAGTCCGTCGTAATTACGTAGTGTACGCGGATACTCGCCAGGTAACCTTACTAGATAGCCACGCCCCATAGCCCAGACCAAGTGACTATAGGAGAACCCCGTCGCCAAAAGCATCCGTTCGGGTGTTCACGGCCGCGGTGTTCCGCCTTAGTGCACTTCGTCGACGGTAGCGGGGGGTGCAGCCGTCTAATTAAAGTTTCCGACAAGCATTCGATCAGGTTATCGGGAATCTTGTTGAATTACTCGACAGTTTATTGGAAAGTGTTTTCAATATCGAGACAAAAATGCGGGGTTTATAATTGTTAGGCATGTGATATCTAAGGAATTCATTTGGTTAGGCATGAAATCCAATGTATGTGATACATTGGGTTTATGATATCTAAGGTGGTTGCGGATTATAACTGTTGTAGTTTTTCACTTTCTTTTCTGCGACCGTAAGTGTAATATGTGGTGTATCGCTGGTTTCGGTGCTATATGTCAACGACAACTGAGATACGCATATTTACTTACGTTGATGACATGTGATATTATGTGTTGCTGTGATATGTTATGTGTTGCTTGTATGTAATATTCTTTTATTGGGGCACTTCCGGGTTGAGGATGATGTCACCATTGATGTATATTATTTACTTTTCCGCATTAGGATAGACCCAAGGCGGGGAGCACAAGTAACCGGGTTTTAGGGTTCAGTGGGAGACCATCTCGAGGAGTCGAGACCGGGTCTCCTAACTCTAGAATTGGTAGGGTTGCTTGCCGCTCTCGTAGGGGTCTAGGGATGTGAGTTTGGCTATTCATCGTGACCGTAGAATCCGCGTTTTTTATTAGCTTAATTAAAACACGGAATTCTTAGTATATCCAATATTTCATATGTGATTCTTCTGCTGCTGATATTCTATGATGTGATCACTTGATATGTTCTGATACGAATGCCTATATTATATATATGATGATATATAGTAAATATTGATGCTTTCATTTCTTCTGTGATGCTTAGAAAGCATGATTTGATGGGACTTCATTAATGAGATTAATGAAATAAAAGAAACCTAAAGATGTTGTAGAAACTTGTTTAAAAACTGGTAGCTCTAGTTCTTGTTTTGCATAGCGGTATTCTTTGTAGAATATCTAGCACCTTATTCGATAAGGAAAGTGCCGAGATCCCTTCACCGGGAGTGACCTCTTTAGCGAAACTGGCAGATGCTACAACTCACTCGGTTTGTGTTTTGATTGCTTCTATAGTTTTTTGCTTTGCATAGTGGTATTTTTGAAATATCCCGCACCTCATTCGATGAGGAAAGAGCCGAGATCCCTTCACCAAGAGTGACCTCTTTAGCAAAACTGGTAAAAGCCTCAAAAACACTCCTTTTTAAAATCACTCGATTCTACAACGATATCAAGTTCATTACATAAAGGGTATTCTTAAAAACCTGTCGTAGCCCTCCGTCATTTCAGATAAATGCTGCTTAGTATTCGTGCTACGTTTGTTGACCTCCGTCAAGGCGTAGTGTGCGGTAGCTGACTAATGCTTATCTGCTGCATACGATACGATTGGATTAGGGTAGGCGTGCGGCCTTGTTGACCTCCGTCAAGGGTCGTGCGGGTGGGTTTAATTCAATCATGAAATGTACGGATAGAACTTGACTAGCAGCTTATGGTTTGTTGACCTCCGTCAAGGTCATAGGACGCTATGGGTAAAATATTATCGGGAATTTCAAGTGTTGAAATTTACAATGAGATTGCATACCTTCTATAAGATAGTTGGATCCCGATACCCATTGCGAGTAAAAGTTACTCCTAGGAAAGTTTAACACATTACGATTAGCCGATCAAGTAGGTGTCTAGAAAGGTGTTAATGGGGTTACGCCTCTGGGAAAACGAGGTTTATTTTAATTAAGTCTGTACGAAAGCACGGGGAACCTCCCTCAAAGTACCGACACTGGCCTGGCCGAAAGATTGGCGAACTTGTAGGGTGTAATTAATCCCGGCTAGTCTTACCTTTCAGGATTTGAAGGAAGATTTGATAAAAATAGTGGGAGCCATCCTGATTAGATAAAATAATAACCAATCTAATCCTGCAAGAGCGCACGCAAGTTTTCTTCTCTCTCTCTCTCTCGGTAGCGACCATGTCACGCCTTAATCAAGATAATAATATAGATACATTGACCGAACATGCTTATTATACTGTGCTAGGGAACGTTGGTTTCGCTCTATCTTATAACTGTTATAAGTCCGAGTAGAAAATAGGGGAATATCCGGATTCCCATGCCACCCAATCGAAGAAAGTACATATTGATGCATCTTCTTCGTGTGTGTTCATTACCGAGAACTGTTTCTCAGTATCCTCTACGTCATGGGTATGTGATACCAGATCAGGATCCCGCATATGTAATATGTTACATGGGCTACAGAAAGGTAGAGAACTGAGAATGGGTGATATATTTCTAAGTGTTAGAGAATAGTGCAATTGTTGCAGCCAAGTCAGTTGGCATATATCACCTTGTATAAATACATTGATTCTGAACAAATGTTATTAAATACCGAACCTAATATACAACATTACATCGGTTTCTTTATTAAGTTAAAGAAGGATATAATTCTGTATTGGAGAATAATGTTGTGAACATTTTTCTGAATCAAGAGTTGATTGGATCAGGCACGTTATATAATAACATATACGTTCTAAATCAAACCACAGTTCAAAGTATATAGAACACACACAAGAGGAGTAGTTCAGAAATGAACGAATCCTTCTTGAGGCATTATAGACTAGGTCATATCAATGCGACACGACCAGCTAAGTTATATAAAGATGAATATGAGAATCTGTTCGAGTTTTCATCTTATGCTACTTGCCGGTTTTGTCTCAAAAGTAAAATGACCTATACTCCATTTACTGGAAACAGAGAAAGAGTTACTGAATTCTAGGGGCGGATACATGATGATGTATACGGTCCGATGTCTACAAATGCCAAGGTTGGTTCTTCGTATTTCATTATATTCATCGACGATCTCTCAAGATTCGGACATGTGTTCCTGTTGAAACACAAGCCTGAAACTTTTAAGAAATTCAAAGAATATAAGCTCGAAGTTGAGAACCGGACGGGTAGAAGTATTAAGTCCTTCGATGTGATCGAGGAATAGAATACTCGGGCATGGAGTTTCTGGATTAATTAAAGGAGAATGTGATTCTCTTTCAGCTTACTCCTTCGTATACACCACAGCACAATGGTGTACCGGGTCGGAGGTATCGCACCCTATGAGATATGGCGCGCTCTATGATGAGTACTGCGGAATTACCTCTTTCCTTTTGGGTGTTATGCACTTGAGAAACTGCATACCTATTGAATGGGGTTGCATCCAAATCAGGGCCTACCACTACATATGAGATATGGAATGGGAAAAGACCATGTCTTAAACGAGTTAAGATATGGGGTTGTCCGGCCTATGTTGAAAGGCAGAATCCGGACAAGCTCGAGGCAAGGTCAGTTCTGTAAGTTTGTTAGGATATCCCGAAACATTTGTGAGGGAATATCTTCTACCACTCTGAGGAGCAAAAGGTGTATTGTTTCTCAGCATGCCACCATTTTAGAAAAGGAATTTCTTATGAAGAAATTAGTGGTCATAAGGTAGAACTGGAAGGAGTTCCAGCTAGACAAACTAACAGCTGATGATTTGGTGAAACCAAAGGATTCAATAGTCTCCAACGAACCTCAGCCTCTCCGTGAATCTGGTAGGGTTCCTCATCCACTTGAGAGATACTACGGTCTTCTCGGTGACAGTGGGAGCGAGGATTGCATCATGGTAGATGATGGCCCAACTAGGTTCAGGGAGGCCGTTATGAGTTGTGACTCGGTGAAATGGCTGGATGATATGCGATCAAAGATGGAATCTATGTACACCAACAAAGTATGACTTTGCATGTTACACCTGAAGGGGTAAAACCCATTGGGAGAAAATGGGTCTTGAGAAGATTCTTAGTGTAAATGGAAAAGTTGAGACTTTCAAAGCTATGCTTAAGTCCATCAGGATCAATGCGAGCATCGCGGAGTTGGAAACTCTGTTTTGATGTGGCAGTCAAAGAGTTTAACTTCATCAAAAAGGTAGATGAACCTTGTATATACAAGAAGGTAGTAGAGAGTATGGTTGTCTTCCACGTATTGTACGTAGATGGCATACTATTGATAGGAAATGGTTTCCTATGCTACAATCGGTCAAGCTCCTCTTATCACGAGGATTCTCCATGAAAGATCTGGATGATACCTACTACATCTTGTGGATTATGATCTATGCTGATAGATCTAAGTGGATGTTAGGAGTGTCCCAAATCCAGGTAAATTAACACCATACTAAAAGGGTTTAGTATGGAGGATTCTAAGCATGATGGTTCACCCACTTACTCATGGATCACTCTCTCCAAAACTGATTTGGAGAGAGCTCGCGTGAAAGGGATACCCTATACTTCGGCAGTAGGCTCTATCATGTGTGCGATGTTATGTACCAGACCAGATATAGCTAACTACTAGGTGTAGTGATTAGTAATCAATCGGATCTTGGGAGAATCACTGGAAAGCTGTGGAGGACATTCTTAGGTACTTGAGAAGCACTAAAAGAATGTTCTTGGTTCGAGCTTCCAGTGTGATAAGGTCGACTGAAAGTCAGTCACAGGCATTGTCTTTACCTTCAGTAGAGGGACAGTATGTTAGAAGAGTTCCAACCTAGATACCGTGGCATACTAGACGAAAAAGGCTGAATACATTGCTACCAACGATATTACCAAAGTGGCTGTCTGGACATTTCTTGTTCATGAGATGAACATGGTTCCTACCATTGAGCATCCAATAAGTGTTATTGAGACAACAATAGAGTTGTGGATTTGGCCTAGGAACGTCCGTCCCATCAGCGATCCAGACATATTCTGAGGCAAGTATGACGTGATCAGGGAGATGGTTGATCTCCAAAAGTTCAAGGTAAGGAGAGTAGATATTAAGGTTAACACAGCGGATCCACTCACCAAGGCATGCTTCCCTAAATACTATTTGAGAGATTTTGGGATGGTTGAGTATGGGATACTTCAACCACTGCTAAATTGTTGAGTATGAGATACTGCAACAAATGGCCTTAGTGCAAGTAGGAGATTGTTAGTTATATGTATGCCCTAGAGGACATTACTGTACATGTGATGTATATTGTAGTGGATACTTGGACATATATAGGGAGGACTTTCTTACTCGACATGATAGTATGCTATCTGGTTGCAATTTGTCTTAACAAGTGAAGTTGTCTTACTCTCACATGTTAATAAGGCCCTTAGGATGTGTACTTGACTTCCAGGACTATAATGGAGATCATAATAGTAGAGCCAAGAGTAGTCCACAAGTACACCCTATAATAGTTCCTAATCGTGGGAGTATCGAGATAAGGCATCGATACTCCAAAGTAGACTAGCATATGCGCTTCTTGACCCATATGATGGGCGATGGATAATCCCACATCCATTGGTGTTTGACATCAGAGATGGTATATGGATGCTCAGTAGAGACTGGGTACACTGAACGGACTCGCCGAGAATTCCTAGATGGTATTATACCTATCGTCAGATAGCAGTTCTCTGGTGACACTAGTATAGGTTAGTCTGTCGACCCGAGACCGTCATAGAGTCTTGTGTGATTCCCACTGTGCTTTGATATCCACCATACCACGGTCAAGAGATCATGCAAAAAGGTGGTTTTTGGGTACAGTCCCGAGTCACATGGAGGCAATGAACGATAGGAGGGGATTCGTCTCGCCCGGTATTGGGAGTTGATGTTGCGCTATGATCGATTGGCCATAACATGAAATCCCTGGGCACGGTTGCTGAGATCTACTGGTAAGTGTTATCAGTAGTTTCTCAAACTATTATGGACCTTGCATCGGCATGACTTATTAGGCTATTGGGGTCTGACGTTATACCACCCCCAGGCTTTGATATGCGACATATCTGACGAAGAGACCGGACTGTACGGTAGTGTTACTGATTGGATTCGCAGGAGTATGAGCATGCTTGCTTGTTGATCTTCTGATCGCTCAATACCTGGGTGGCCGTTACGTTTAGCAGACCGCTTGCGGCTTGTGGGTGTTTGATATGATCATCACTTACTGCCAGCGTATTGACGAGTCTTTAGAGTACAACACAAAGGTTTCTTGGTTCATGTGAAACGAAGTAGAAGCACATATGTGATATGTGCGGAACCAAGATTAATATGATATATGATACTTGTTAGTTATATGTATGCCCTAGAGGCCATTACTGTACATTAGATGTATATTATAGTGGATGCTGGGACATATATAGGGAGGACTTTCTTGCTCGACATGATAGTACGCTATCAGGTTGCTCTTTATCTTAACATGTATACTTTCTGTCTCTCTGATTACATGTTGATAAAGCCCTTAGGATGTGTACTCGACTTCCAGGACTATGATGCAGATCATACTAGTGGGGCCTGGGTAGTCAATGAGTACATCCTTCATTGTTCCTAGTCGTGGGAATATCGAGACGGGGCATCGATATTCCAGAGTAGACTAGCGCATATCTTCTCGACCCATGCGATGGGCGATGGATGATCCCATATCCATTGGTGTTTGACATCGGAGATGGTATGCGGGTGCTCAGTGGAGACTGGGTATACTGAACGGACTCGCCGAGAACTCCCAGATGGTATTATACCTCACGTCAGATGGCAGTTCTCTGGTGACACTGGTACAGCTTAGTCTGTTAACCCGAGATCGTCATAGAGTCTTGTGTGTCTCCCACTGTGCTTTGATTTCCATCCTACCACGGCTCTACTGAGTCGTGCAAACAGGTGGTTTTTGGGTACAGTCCCGATTCACATGGAGGCAATGAGCGATAGGAGGGGATTCGTCTCTCCCGGTATTGGGGGTTGATGTTGCGCTATGCTCGACTGGCCATAACAGGAAATCCCTGGCCAGGGTTGCAGTGATATACTGGTAAGAGTTATCAATAGTTTCACGAATGTTATGGACCTCAAGTCGGCATGACTTATCGAGCTATTGGGGTCTGACGTTTACCACCCCTAGGCGAGATATGCGACATATCAGACGAACAGACCGGACTGTACGGTAAGTGTTACTGGTTGGATTCACAGGAGTGTGAGCGGGCTTGCTCGTCGATCTTCTGATCGCTCAATACCCGGGTGGCCGTTACGTTTAGCAGACCGCTTGCGGCTTGTGGGTGTTTGATATGATCATCATCTGCTGCCGGCGTATTGACGAGTCTTTAGAGTCCTACACAGAGGTTTCCTGGCTCAAGCGAAACGAAATAGGAGCGCATATGAGATATGTGCGGGACCGAGAATAATTCGTGTATGTGATACCGTATTCCATTCTCGCGATGAATATATCGATTAGTTATATGCGATATAACCTGGTTATCGAATCAAGGATCGATTCGATAAGCCGATACATTGGATACTAGCCGGTTATATGCGATATGACCGGATCGTTAAATCAAGTATTGATTTAATGATTTAATGCATAATTATATATATATTTGATATATTACTTTACATTAACTAGTATTGGTTCACTTTATGAGGATATTCTCACTTGATGATGCACATTGTATATGTGATATATTCTTGTGCACTTTTTTGTATCATGTTTGATGATACATGCAACCTTGGGTTTGTGTAAAGACTTAAACCATGATTAGTGAATGTTTAGGGTTTCTTTTCTTTTAATTCTTTATCCATTTATTTATTTATTCATTCTTTTTGGCAAAAGAAAAGGATGGCGGCTTTCTTTGTTTTACATTGAAGCTTCTTGAAGCTTTGAATAAGTCCACCATTCTTGTCTCATGTCTAACCCTAACCACTCATCTAACCCTAGTTAAATCTCTACACTAAACCATGGTTGTTGACATGATAAGTATCATATGGTTTTTTATTTTAAATAATAACTTATCATATATTATCTTCTTCTTCTTCTTCTTCTTCAAGAAGAAAGATGTTGATAGCTTCAATGGCAACTAGCCAAATCAAGTGAGAAATCCAAATCTAAAGTCTACCCACTTCCTATTTCTTCATCCTCTACTACTTTCCATGTAGTAGAGTGTGTTGTCTTCACAAGTTTCTTGACTTGGCGAAGGCGGAGCTCGTTCTTGTGATGCCTCGACGTAGATCATCTTCGGCATCGAACCGACGATCAAGCCCGCCCATTTCTTCGACGAAGCCGATACTTGAGTTCGGGATTCGATTTGGACAGCGGAGGGAGATCATCGCGGAGCTTAGGAAGTGGTGGACCGGATCTACAAAGGTTGTAGCCCCTTTTCTTTAGCTATATTTCCGTTTACTTGCTTGTTTCGCCTAGATATCTAGTAAACGATCCGTATTAGGGTTTGTAGGCACCCGTAAAATTTGATTTGTGCATGTTTGATCACTTGTGAGACTCCATAAGAGTGCCTAGGAACCCTACAGTGGTATCAGAGCCTAGCTAGAGCCTTAGGCGAAGTCCAGACGGAATTTGAAGTCCGATCGATCCAATACCCTAACTCCAAACTTGTTCTCTGTACTTTTTTCAAAACTGTGCATTTTTCCACATTAAAAATATGCAGAAAATCCAGCAGGCAGTTTTAAGAGTTACTGTGAAATTCGATGAACCAATTCGATCAAACCGCCGCGGTTCCGCGGCACGAGCATGGCTCGTGCGGCGGTTCCGCGGCTGAATTGTCTCTTTGCCCAATTTTCTTTGCACAGTATCTCTTATTTTGTTATTCTGGTTTTCCTGGGAATTTTTAATCTGAACTCAAGAGTTGAGTTTTCTGGGTTGTATTGGGGACTCGGTGTATCGATCGGATTGTCTAATTTTGTCTGTGTGTTTTTCCGGGTAATTTATGAATATGTTAAAAGTTTCGACCGGATATAAATACCCAATTTTTCCCCTGTCGGGAAATTTCCAAGTGTTGGATTTTTCCGTAGTTTAACGACGTTCTAAGTAGTGCAAGTAACGCGATGGACCCTCTAGAAGACAACAAACCTTAACTCGATTATGTGACCGTCTTGAACTGCCCTTTGAATCTTCGGGTTTGGGGCAGTACGGCATGCCACATGTGAGGCGTTGGCTTGACCCTTCTACGGCTGGACCGTTGGTACTGAGGCACGAACTGAATGTTGTTAGACTTATTTCATGTGTTGACCTGTTTCGGGAAAACTTGGGTGTTCGAATATTCAATCGGAAAGTTTAACGTTTTCTGTTTATCCGGAATGGGATACAATAATTGGAATTCACAAGTAGTTATGAGATAACTAAATGAATGTTATAAACATAGCAATTTAGTCTCACTTGATCGGTTGCCACGGAATTTTGATGTGATCAAAAGTCCGTCGCAATCACGTAGCATACGCGGATACTCGCCGGGTAAACTTAATAGACAGCCTCACTCCATAGCCCCGACCAAGTGACTGTAGGAGAACCCCGTCGCCGAAAGCATCCGTTCGGGTGCTCGCGGCAGCGGTGTTCCACCTTGGTGCACTTCGTCGACGGTATCGGGGGTGCGGCCGCCTACTAAAGTTTGCGACGAGCATTCGATCAGAATGTCGGGAATCTTGTTGAATTGCCCGACTTGATATTGAAAAGATTTTTCGATAATGAGACTAAAATGCGGGGTTTATAATTGTCAGGCATGCGATGTCTAAGTATTTCATTTGGTCAGGCATGCGATGTCTGAGGAGGTTGCGGATTCCAACTGTTGTAGTTTTACACTTTCTTTTCTGTGACCGTAAGTGTAATATGTGATATCGCCGGTTTCGTTGCTATATGTCAACGACAATTGGGATGCGTATATTTACTTACGTTGATGACATGTGATGTTATGTGTTGCTGGATATGTTATATTGGATCGTCGTGTTTGAATAGCCGGGGGGTTTTTATGTGAGATGAGTGTTTTTTTTTTCATTTTCATTCATGTAAAAACTTGTATGTAATATTCTTTTATTGGGGCACTTCCAGGTTGCGGAAGTTGTCACCGTTGATGTATATTATTTACTTTTCCGCATTAGGTTAGACCCAAGGAGGGGAGCACAAGTAACCGGGTTCTGGGGTCCAGTGGGAGACCAACTCGAGGAGTCGAGTCCGGGTCTCCTAACCCTAGAATTGGTAGGGTTGCTTGCCGCTCTCGTAGGGGTCTTGGGGTGTGGGATTGGCTATTCATCACGACCGTGGAATCCGTGTTTTATACTGGCTCGTATTGAAAACACGGACGTCCTAGTATATCCAATATTTCATATGTTTCTTCTGCTGTGATTTATCTGTGATGTGATCATATGATGTTCTGTGACAGGTATTATATATAGTATATATGATATATTATATAGACGTTGCTTATGTTTTACACCCGCGCTAGCCCTGCCTCGCTCTGGCGTTAGTTACCTAACCTAACGGTGCAGACGGGACATCGAGGCGAATGCGGATGGCATAAGCGTACGTTATATTTATCTGTGATGATTAGGTGGAATTATATGATGGGATATTCATTAATGTGATTAATGAAAGAAAATAAACCTAATTGATGTTGTGGAATCGAATTTCAAAATAAAACAGGTAGCTGCAGTTCTTGCTTTGCATCGTGGTGTTCCTTGTAGAACATCCTGCACCTTATTCGATAAGGAAAGGACCGAGATCCCTTCACCGGGAGTGACTCCTTTAGCAATAACTGGCAGATGCTACAACCCTCGGTTTGTTTTTTGATCGCTTCTATAGTTTCTGCTTTGCACAGTGATATATATGATATATCCCGCACCTCATTCGACGAGAAAAGGGCCGACGATCCCTTCACCGGGAGTGACCCCTTTAGCAAAACTAGAAAAGCCTCAAAAACATTCCATTTAAAAACCATTTGATTCCGCAACGAGATCAATTTCAAAGCGTTAAAGGTTTTCACAAAAACCAGCCGCAACCCTCCGTCATTTTAGGAAGTAGAGTACTTAGTATTCGTGCTGTGTTTGTTGACCATAGTCAAGGCACAGTGTACGGTAGCTAAGTGATGTCTTCCTACACCGCATATGATGCGATTAGTTAGGACAGTCGCGTGACTTTGTTGACCTTAGTTAAGGGTCATGTAGGTGGGTCTAATTAATCACGAAATGACGGGTAGAACTTGACTAGTACTTATGATTTGTTGACCATAGTTAAGGTCATAGGTGCTAGGGGTAAAAACCTTTATCGGGAGTTTCAAGTGTTGAAATTTGCAATGAGATTGCATACCTTCTATATGATAGTTGGATCCCGATACCCACTGCGAGTAATTGTTACTCCTGGGAGAGTTTTGCACTTTACAATTAGCCGATCAAGTAGGTGTCTAGAAAGGTGTCAACGGGGTTACGCCTCTGGGAAAACGAGGTTTACTGTAATTAGGTCCGTGCAAAAGCACGGGGAACCTCCCTCAAAGTACCGACACTGGCCTGGCTGAAAGATTGGCGAACTTGTAGAGTGTAATTAATCCCGGCTAGTCTTTCCTTTTAGGGTTTGAAGGAAGATTTGATAAAAACAGTGGGAGCCATCCTGATTAGATAAAATATATAACCAATCTGATCTTGCAAGAGCGCACGCATAGTGTTTTTTTCTCTCTCTCTCCTGGTAGCGACTATATCACGCCTTAATCAAGATAATAAAATGGATGTATTGACCGAACCCGCTTGTTATTCTGAGCTGGGGAACGTTGGTCCCGCTCCAACTTATAATTGTTATAAGACAGAGCAGGAAATAGGGAATACCAGAATTCCTATGCCGCCCAAACGAAGACAGTGCATATGATGCATCTCCTTCGGGTGTGTTCATTATAAAGAACTATTTCTCAGAATCCTCTGCATCCTGGGTATATGATACCAGATCAGGATCCCAGATATGTAATCTGTTACATAGGGCTACAAAAAGGTAGAAAAACTGAGAACGGGTAATAAGTTTCATGAGACAGAAAACGGGGCAAGTGTTGCAGTCAAGTCTGTTGGTCACTGTCACCCTGTATTACGAATACATTGATTCTGAACAAATGCTATTAGATAC
Source organism: Agapanthus africanus (assembly GCA_030015575.1). Classification (NCBI taxonomy): domain Eukaryota; kingdom Viridiplantae; phylum Streptophyta; class Magnoliopsida; order Asparagales; family Amaryllidaceae; genus Agapanthus; species Agapanthus africanus. The sequence goes on along the minus strand of JASDDO010000024.1, from coordinate 884,283,248 downwards.
CGAACCTGATATACAAAATCATATCAGTCTCTTTATTACTAAAGAAAGGATATAATTTTGTATTGATGGATAATGTTTTGAACATTTCCTATATCAAAAGTTGATCGATTCAGGCACGTTATCTAAAAGCATTGAAGTTCTAAATCAAACTCCAGTTCCTAGTATACAGAACACACACAAGAGGAAGAGTTCAGAAATGAACGAATCCTTCTTGAGGTATTGTAGACTAGGTCATATCAATGCGACCCGACTGGCTGAAGTTACATTTTAGATGCATATTTAAATCAGTTTGAATTTACATCTTGTGAAACTTGCCAGTCATGTCGCAAAAATAAGATGACCATAGCTCCGTTTGCTGAAAACTGAGAAAGAGTTAGTAAACTCTTGGGACCGATACATGATGATGTATGTAAAGTCTCCTGTCTACACATGCCAGGACTGGTTCTTCATACTTCATTATATTCTCTGATAATCTCTCAAAATTCAGTCATATATTCCTGTTGAAATATAAGTCCGAACCTTTTGAGGTATTCACAGAATATAAGTAGGAAGTAGAGAACCAATATACGGGTATAAGTATTATGTCCTATGATGAGATCAGGGAGGAGAATACTTGTGCATAGAATCCTTGGACTATTCTAACGGAAAATGAGATTCTCTCTCAGTATTACTCCTCTGAATACACCACAGCACAACGGTGTATCAGGGCGGAGCAATCGCACAATATTAGATATGGTGTGCTCTATGATGAGTATTACTGAGTTACCTATTTCCTTTTGGGAGTTATGCGCTTGAGAAGCTGCATACCTATTGAATTAGGTTCGAATCAAATCAGTGCCTACCACTCCATATAAGATATGGTGTGGGAAGATCCTATCTCTTAAGTAAGTTAAGATTTGGGATTGTCCGGTCTATGTCAAAAGCAAAATCCGGACAAGATCAAGGCAAGGTCAGTTCTGTAGAACTGGAAAGGTTCCAGCTATACGAAACTACAGCTGAAGATTTGACAGAACCAAAGGATTCTATAGTCCCCGACGAACCTCAGCCTCTCCGCCGATCTGGTAGGGTTCCTCGCCTGCCTGAGAGATACCTCGGTTTCTCGATGACAGTGGGAGCGAGGATTGCATCATGAGATGATGACCCAACTAGATTCAAGCAGGCCATCAAGAGTAGGGACTCTGTAAGAATGGCTGGATGCTTAGCGGTCTGAGATGGAATCCATATACACCAACAAAGTATGGACTTTGGTTGCTATATCTGAAGGGTTAAATCCCCATCAGGAGCAAGTATATCTTGAGAAGATTACTTGGTGTACATGGAAAAGTTGAGACTTTCAAAGCTAGACTTGTTAAAGTTTTTCGTCATCAACCAGGCACGGATAATGATGAAACCTTTTCCAGGGACTATGTTTAAATCCATCCAGATCCTACTTGCCACGGCTACATACCATGACTACGATATCTGGTGGTTGGGTGCCATGACTACTTTTCTAAATATTGATTTAGAAGAGAACGTCTATATGAACACAGCCAGAGGGCCTCGTAGACAGTGGGAGCAGCGGAAACGTGTGCAAGCTGCTTTATAAGATAAAGCAGGCATCGCGGAGTTGGAACATCTATTTTGATGGATTAGTCAAAGAAGTTGACATCATCAAAATGGTAGATGAACCTTGTATAAACAAAAAGGTAGTAGGGAGTATGGTGACGATCCTCATAGAATACGTGGATGACATACTCTTGTTAGGGAAGGAGTTTCCTATGCTGCGCTCGATCAATCTCCGCTTATCACAATGATTTTCCATATAGGATCAAAGTGATACATACTAAATCCTAAGCTTTGGATCTATGAGATAGATTTAATTGGATGTTAGGATACTCACTAGTTGTAGTGAGATGGTATCAATCGATCCTGAGGAGAATCACTGGAAGAGTTCCAGGGTGATAAAGACGACTGAATGTCAGTCACAGGCATTGTCTTTACCCTCAGTAAAGGGACGGTATGTTGGAAGATTTCCAAGCTAGATACCGTGGCAAACTAGATGATAAAGGATGGTAACATCACTATTAAAGATACTGCCAAAAAGGCAGTTTGGGTGTATATTGGTTCATAGGATGAACTAGGTTCCTACCATTGTGTGACAATGGAACTGTGGCTTTGGCCCTGGAACCCTGGTCCCATCAGTGACCCAGACATAATCTGAGGCAGCATCACCTGATCATGGAGATAGTTGATCTCCAGGATGATCGAGGCAAGGAGAGTAGACTCAGAGGACAACACGGCGGATCCACTCACGAAGGCCTTTTCCCAGAGAGAGACTTATATGGGATGGTTGAGTATGTGATACTGCAACCACTGCTACAGATGGCCCTAGTGCAAGTGGGAGATTGTTAGTTATATGTATGCCCTAGAGGCCATTACTGTACATTGGATGTATATTATAGTGGATGCTGGGACATATATAGGGAGGACTTTCTTGCTCGACATCATAGTACGCTATCAGGTTGCTCTTTATCTTAACATGTATACTTTCTGTCTCTCTGATTACATGTTGATAAAGCCCTTAGGATGTGTACTCGACTTCCAGGATTATGATGCAGATCATACTAGTGGGGCCTGGGTAGTCAATGAGTACATCCTTCATTGTTCCTAGTCGTGGGAATATCGAGACGGGGCATCGATATTCCAGAGTAGACTAGCGCATATCTTCTCGACCCATGCGATGGGCGATGGATGATCCCATATCCATTGGTGTTTGACATCGGAGATGGTATGCGGGTGCTCAGTGGAGACTGGGTACACTGAACGGACTCGCCGAGAACTCCCAGATGGTATTATACCTCACGTCAGATGGCAGTTCTCTGGTGACACTGGTACAGCTTAGTCTGTTGACCCGAGATCGTCATAGAGTCTTGTGTGTCTCCCACTGTGCTTTGATTTCCATCCTACCACGGCTCTACTGAGTCGTGCAAACAGGTGGTTTTTGGATACAGTCCCGATTCACATGGAGGCAATGAGCGATAGGAGGGGATTCGTCCCTCCCGGTATTGGGGGTTGATGTTGCGCTATGCTCGACTGGCCATAACAGGAAATCCCTGGCCAGGGTTGCAGTGATATACTGGTAAGAGTTATCAGTAGTTTCACGAATGTTATGGACCTCAAGTCAGCATGACTTATCGAGCTATTGGGGTCTGACGTTTACCACCCCTAGGCGAGATATGCGACATATCAGACGAACAGACCGGACTGTACGGTAAGTGTTACTGGTTGGATTCATAGGAGTGTGAGCGGGCTTTCTCGTCGATCTTCTGATCGCTCAATACCCGGGTGGCCGTTACGTTTAGCAGACCGCTTGCGGCTTGTGGGTGTTTGATATGATCATCATCTGCTACCGGCGTATTGACGAGTCTTTAGAGTCCTACACAGAGGTTTCCTGGCTCAAGCGAAACGAAATAGGAGCGCATATGAGATATGTGCGGGACCGAGAATAATTCGTGTATGTGATACCGTATTCCATTCTCGCGATGAATGTATCGATTAGTTATATGCGATATAACCTAGTTATCGAATCAAGGATCGATTCGATAAGCCGATACATTGGATACTAGCCGGTTATATGCGATATGACCGGATCGTTAAATCAAGTATTGATTTAATGATTTAATGCATAATTATATATATATTTGATATATTACTTTACATTAACTAGTATTGGTTCACTTTATGAGGATATTCTCACTTGATGATGCACATTGTATATGTGATATATTCTTGTGCACTTTTTTGTATCATGTTTGATGATACATGCAACCTTGGGTTTGTGTAAAGACTTAAACCATGATTAGTGAATGGTTAGGGTTTATTTTCTTTTAATTCTTTATCCATTTATTTATTTATTCATTCTTTTTGGCAAAAGAAAAGGATGGTGGCTTTCTTTGTTTTACATTGAAGCTTCTTGAAGCTTTGAATAAGTCCACCATTCTTGTCTCATGTCTAACCCTAACCACTCATCTAACCCGAGTTAAATCTCTACACTAAACCATGGTTTTTGACATGATAAGTATCATATGGTTTTTTATTTTAAATAATAACTTATCATATATTATCTTCTTCTTCTTCTTCTTCTTCAAGAAGAAAGATGTTGATAGCTTCAATGGCAACTAGCCAAATCAAGTGAGAAATCCAAATCTAAAGTCTACCCACTTCCTATTTCTTCATCCTCTACTACTTGCCATGTAGTAAAGTGTGTTGTCTTCACAAGTTTCTTGACTTGGCGAAGGCGGAGCTCGTTCTTGTGATGCCTCGACGTAGATCATCTTCGGCATCGAACCGACGATCAAGCCCGCCCATTTCTTCGACGAAGCCGATACTTGAGTTCGGGATTCGATTTAGACAGCGGAGGGAGATCATCGTGAAGCTTAGGAAGTGGTGGACCGGATCTACAAAGGTTGTAGCCCCTTTCCTTTAGCTATATTTCCGTTTACTTGCTTGTTTCGCCTAGATATCTAGTAAACGATCCGTATTAGGGTTTGTAGGCACCCGTAAAATTTGATTTGTGCATGTTTGATCACTTGTGAGACTCCATAAGAGTGCCTAGGAACCCTACAATACTGTATTCTATTCTCGCGATATGTGATATCGGTCGGTTATATATGATATAGCCGGGTTATCGGATCAAGTGTTGATTCGATAGATTGTTATATTGATATTAGTCGGTTGTATGAGATATAGCAGGATTATTAAATCAAGTGTTGGTTTAATAATCTAATGTATAATTATATATTTGATATATTAATGTACATTAACTAACATTAGCTCACTTATGATTTCTTTTCTCAGTTGATTGTGCACATAGTATATATGTGATATATATTAGTGTACATTGTTTTGTGTCATGCTTGATGATACATGCTTAATGGGTGTGTGAGACTTACACCATTCTAAGTGATAATCTAGGGTTTTTTTATATTCTTAAGTAATTCAAAAATAGATTGGATATTGTCATGGCAAGAAGCTTGGAGAAACTTGCATGCTCATTGACTAACTCCACTACTTTTGTTTTACTAAAGATATTTATTAACCCAACCTTTATCCTATACTATGGTTAAGTCTCTACAAGAGTTAGCATATGATGTTAACTCACCCATGGTTTCTATTCTCACCTCATGAGTTCATTCATCTCTTCATCACTTCTTCTTCCTCCTCATGAGAAAAAGCTTGCTAGCTTTTTCTTAGTGATGAAATATTGTGAGAAAAAGAAATCTAAAAAGAGCCCAATTTCTACTTCATCATCCTCTACTATTAGCCATTTAGTTTAGGGTGTTTGCTTCACTAAACCCTAATTTAGTGAAGAGGTAGCATGAGCTTGAGTCTCCTCGACGTAGATCATCTTCGGCCTCGAAGACTTCGAGCAAGTTTGCATCTTTCACCTTGTGGATCCTCTCAAGAGTTTGGGAGATCATTACTCGCAGCGAAGGGACATCTACACGGAGCATTTGAAGTGAAGGACCGGTCTACAAAGGTTGTATTCCGCATTCACTAAGTTGTAAAGTTGTTTACATATCGTTTCGCCTAAATCTCTAGTTAAGATTCTAGGGTTATGGTTGTTTAGAACGGTAAATTTTTAAAAACGACATGGACGATACCTCCCGAAACCTTGCTGCCGCACTAAGTAACCCTACACTTCATCCCCGGCCCACAGTTTGTTCTCACGAAAGGGGAAAATCCCAAAATAGAGGCAAAAACAGGGCCAAGAATGCAAACAACGTTCGAAGACAACAAAGTGAATCCAAGACGCCATGTGATCGAGAAAAACTCGATTGGAGCCCGTCCTTTATAAAGAAAATGGTTCGGGAATACTCTTTTCCTCAAGAAAAGACAAGACAAGGAAAATATTCAACCTTGTCATGAAGTATCGAATGATGACGCTTCCGGAGTCTCGGCACCCCGAACAAATAAACGAGGTCCATCATCCGGATTATTGCTCTCCTACCACCGAGCAATAGGCCATCCCCTTGATGACTGCTTTACCTTCAAAGATTGGGTGGAAGACCAGTATCGACAAGGCAGGTTTATATTATCCGACGGCTGGAGGGTAACCCCGCTATAAAAGCACAAGCCGAAAAGGACCCATACAGTCAGGATAGGACCAGCTCAACATAAAAAAGGAAAGCGAACTCGTACCTTCCATATGATAACACTCTCAAAAGAGAGGGGACACGAGACTATGAATGACCTTTACAGGTGCTTCGCAAATGAAGGCGAGGACGAGGTAATCTCAGAGTTTCCACCAGCACCAAAAGAGTTGGAAGATGGGATACATAGAACGGCGGACAACCTGAAAAAAATTGACTTAGGGACGGAAATTGATCCGAGGTCAACGTTCGTCAATGAACTGCTATCTAAAAAACAGGTAGCCATGTTAAAGGACGTGCTCATGCAGTGTAAAGATTGCTTCGTCTGGAACTACTTTGAAATGCCGAGTCTAGATCAAAAAGTGGCAGTACATAAACTGGCCATATTACCGGACATAAATCCAATCAAGTAGGCGCCAAGAAGAATGTGACTCGAACTTGAGATGAGCATCAATGCTGAGGTTAAGAAACTAATCGACTCCAGCTTCATCCAAGAAGTTCAATATCCCGACTAGATCGCTAACATCGTTCCAGTGATGAAGAAAAATGGGACAGTGCGCATCTGCGTGGACTTTCGGGACCTCAACAAAGCTTGCCCAAAGGATGACTTCCCAGTACCTGTTACCGAGCTGATGATCGATAACACGTCTACCCATTAGGTCTTCTCCTTCATGGATGGATCTTCAGGATACAACCAAATAAAAATCCATCCAGAAGACCAAAACCATACCACCTTCCGAACCCCATTGGGCATATTCTGCTATAAAGTAATGCCCTACGGTTTGAAGAACGCTGGCGCTACCTACTAAAGGGCTATGACAAAGATCTTCGATGATCTCATCCATGAGATTGCCGAATGCTACATCGACGACCTTGTGGTGAATAGCAAATCTCACGAGGAACATTGGGAACATCTAAAAATAGTGTTCTGACGTCTTCGGAAGTATAATCTGAAGATGAATCATCTAAAGTGTGCGTTTGGAGTCTCCTCAGGCAAATTCCTAGGGTTCTTCATACGTTACCGGGGTATCGAAATCGATCCCTCAAAGATCAAGACGATTATGGAAATGCCCACGCCAAGGACCCTCAAACAACTGCCGTCTCTCCAAGGAAAGCTCGCATATATCCCGCGGTTCATAGCTAATCTCTCCGGAAAATGCCGTCCCTACAGTCATTTGATGAAAAAAGAGACCTCGTTCGTCTGGGATCAAAAGTGCCAAAATACACTAGACGAAATCAAGCAATACCTGCAAAATCTGCCGGTATTGACCGCTCCAGTTAAGGAAAAACCCCTTATCCTATATACAACAGCCCTTGAGGGTTCTCTAGGTGCATTATGGGCATAAGAGAACGATAAGAGAAAGGAGAGGGATTTGTACTATTTGAGTCGATTTCTCTTGGAGGCTGAAAACAACTATTCCCCTATCAAAAAGTATTGCATGGCACTGATCTTCACAATAACGAAGCTTAGACATTACGCCTTGGCACACGAGGTCCATCTCATATCGAAGGTGGATCCTCTCAAATATCTAATGTCAAGGGCCACACTAACAGGAAGGCTTGCCAAATAGGCCCTCCTCCTGATGGAGTTCTCGCTAACGTATCGTCCCCTCAAAGTAGTGAAAGGATAGGCCATTGCCAACTTTCTTGCGGAGCATCCGATACCGACTGACTCCCTCTTAAATTGTGAGTTTATAGAAGAACATGCGTTTGATACAACTGAAGAAGAAAATGATTCCCAATGGGAATTCTACTTCGATGGAGCATCTTCCATGAAGCGGGGAAAGCAAAACACCCCTATAATCAAAGCCGGGATGGGCCTTACCTTCATGACTCCGCAAGAAGGGATATTGCGTTATGCTCTCTCCTCAACAGAACCAAGGACTAATAATGAAGCTGAATACGAAGCTTTGATAGCAGGTCTAGAGATCGCTATCGACATGGGAATCAAAGACCTCCTTATATATGGAGACTCCTAGCTGATCGTTAGCCAGGTAAATGACGACTATCAGAAATTCAATCCGGAGCTGATAAAGTATGGAGAAAGAGTGCAGCAATTGCTGACACAAATCCCCTCCTACACCCTGGAGAGTATACCGCGTGCATAAAATAGTAAGGCAAATGCATTGGCCAAATTGGCTAAGAAACTGGCCGATGAAGAGCTCGATGACGTAAGGATCATTGTGCAAAGCTGCAGGGTTCTCGCACAAACAGATATATCTTCGGAAGACTTAATAGAGCCATCCGAAAGACAAGAAATGACCGAAAAATAGCCCTTCAAATGGAGAACGAAGAAAAGGTCAAGAATTGGAGGGAAGTCTTCATAGACCACTTCAAATCCCAACGAACGCCTGAAAACGCGTCGTCTAGACATCAGCTCATGAAACGAACTTTGTCTTTTGCCTTTGTCAATGATACTCTATATAGGCTAAGATGCATGGGGCTAAAGTAAGCAAAGAAAATTGTCCAAGAAACTCACGACATACTCTGTGGTTCTCATCAAGCTGGGCTGAAGATAAAAAGAATGGGTTATTATTGGCCCACAGTGATTCAGGACTGCCTCGAATATGAGAAGCAGTGTCACTCGTGCCAAATTCACGGGGACTTCATCCATCAACATCCAAATCCTCTACACCCAACATTGGCCAGCTGACCGTTCGAGATGTGTGGAACAGATATAATTGGCCCTATTGAATTAGCGTCCTCCAAAGGACATCGGTTTATATTGGCAACGACTGAATACTTCTCTAAGTGGGAAGAAGCAGTACCACTAAGGGAGGTGAAGACGGAGAAAATCCTCCATTTCTTCAGATTCCATGTCATCTATAGGTTCGGCACTCCGCGACGGATAATCTTGGATAATGAGCGAGCTTATAGAAGTCATAAAATCAGCCGCTTCGCACAACAATATAAAAAAGATTGGAGATACTCTTCAGTCTATAATCCCTGGGCCAACGGTCTAGCTGAAGCTTTCAACAAGACCTTATTAAAGATTATAAAAAAGACGGTGTCCAGAAAAAAAAATGACTGGCACGAAAGGTTGCATGAAACTCTCTGGGCGTACAGAACTGAAAGTATGTCTTAGCACCACTACTTGGTTTCTAGAAGCATCAAGTATGCAATTTTAAAAATTCTAGTGGGCTAAGCTATACTAATCTAGAATCGAACTAGAGAATTAGAGTTTGTAAGCATGTAAACAAACTTTACACTAAGTGAATAGAGAATACAACCTTTGTAGACCGGTCCTTCACTTCTAAACCTCTAAGTAGTAGTCCCTTAGCTTCAAACAGTGATCCCTAGAACTCTTCATAGACTCTACTTGGTGAAAGAAATGAGCTTGCTTCGTCGTCTTCTAGGCCAAAGATGATCCACCTTGAAATTACTCTAACTCAAACTACCTCTTCACTAATCAAGAAATTAGTGAAGCAAACAAGCTAATCTAAGATGCTAGATGAGATTAGGTTGATGAAGTAGGAATTTTGCTAACTTTAGAATTCTTTTTCTCCTTTTCTTTTTCCACTCAAGAAAATCTAGAGAAGAAAGAAGATGAACTAGGGTGATCAAAAATATCTTGGGTGATCAAAAATATCTTAAATGATGGGTTGTAAAATATCTAGAGTAAAACAAAAATTAGTGGGATGAGTCATGGCTTCTACATGTTTCTGCAAGCATCTTAAACCATGCTCATTTCCACCTAATTTTTGAATTACTGTTAATAAATAAATACCCTAATTATCTTTAGTCTTGGTGTGAGTCTCATACACCCATGTTCTATGTATCGTCAAGCATGATAAAATAAATAAATACATATATTAATATATATATCACATATATATTAGATGTATTAAAAGAGAAGATATTCTTTAAGTGAGCAATATTAGTTAATATATATCAAATTATTAAATCAACACTTGATTCAATAATCCGGTCATATCATATATAACCGACTAATATCACTTATATATATATATATATATATATATCGCATTATCGAATCAACACTTGATTCAATAACCCGGTCATATCATATATAACCGACAAATATTCAATACTCAATTAAATCAACACTTGATTCAATAATCCGGTCACATCATATATAACCGACCAGTATCAAATATATATATATATATAACATATCATTGAATCAACACTTGATTCAACAATCCGGTTATATCACATATAACCTAACTGATATCAAATATCGCAAGATTAGAATAAGGTATCACATACTCGTATCTAATCAAGCTCCCGCACATATTACCATATGTGCCCTACTTCGTTTTACTTGAGCTAGGAAACCTCTGTGTGGGACTCTAAAGATTCATTAATATGCCAGCAGTAAGTAATAATCACATCAGTCACTCACAAGCCGTCAGTGGTACTAGCTGGACGTAATGGCTACCCAGATATTGAGCGAATAGAAGATCAACAAGTAAGCTTGTCCAAACTCCCGCAAAGCCTATAAGCAACACTTACCGTACAGTCCAGTCTCTTTATCTAATATGCCACATATCAAGTCTAGGGGTGGAATCGTCAGACCCCAGTAAATTGATTAGTCATGCCGATGTGTGGTCTATAACCGTTCAAGAAACAATTGATAACACTTACCAGTAAATCTCATCAGCCCTGGACTGGGAATTGTTGTTATAGCCAATCGAGTATAGAGCAACATCAACTTCCAATACTGGGAGAGATGAAACCCCTCCTATCGCTCACTGCCTCCATGTGACTTGGGACTGTACCCAAAATCCACCTGTTTGCACGAATCCTTTGAGTCGTGGTAAGGAGGAATCAAAATACAGTGGGAACCACACAAGACACTGTGACGATCTCGGGTCTGCAGACTAATCTGTACCAGTGTCACCAGAGAACTGCTATCTGACGATAGGTATGGTACCATCGGCGAGTCCTGTTCGGTGTACCCATTCTCTAATGAGCACATGTGTACAATCTTTGATGTCAAACACCAATGGTTGTAGGATCAACCATCGCCCTCATACAGGGTCAAGAAACGTACACACTAGTCTACTCTGGAATATCGATGCTCTGTCTCGATACTCCCTCGACTAGGAATGGTTAAAGGATGTGCTTGCGGACTACACAAGCCCTACTAGTATGATCTGCATCATAGTCATGACAGTCAAGCTAATATCCTAAGGGCTTTATCAACATGTATCAGAGAGACAGAATAATATAAGTGTATATGTTAAGATAAAGTGCAACCAGATAGCATACTATCATGTCGAGCAAGAAAGTCATATATGTGTGTGTGTGTGTGTGTGTCTAAGCATCTACTATAATATACAATAATGGTCTCTAGGGCATACATATTACTAACAATCTCCTACTTGCACTAAGGCCAGTTGTTGTAGTATCACATACCCAACATCCTAAAAAGTCTCTCGAATTGCGTCTGGGGGAGGGCTTTCGTGGGTGGATCTACTGTGTTATCCTTTATATCAACTCTCCTGATCTCGGTCTCCCGGCGATATTCTATCTTCCAGATCAAGTGATACCGCTTAAGAATATGTCTGGATTGCTGATGGGACCGGGGTTCCTTGGCCAAAGCCACAGCTTCATTGTTATCACAATACAAAGGTATTGGATGCTCAATGGATAGAACCACACCAAGATCAACTATGAACGTCTTCATCTAGACAGCCTATTTGGCAGCATCGTTGGCAGCGATGTATTCAGCCTCCATCGTCGAGTTTGCCACGGTATCTTGCTTGGAACTCTTCCAACATACCGCCCCTCCATTGAGGGTGAAGACAAAACCCAAGACCGACTTACTGTCATCCTTATCACTCTGGAAGCTCAAATCGGTAAAGGACTCCACCTGGAGTTCTCCGTTACCATTCACCAAGAACATTTCTTTAGTCCTTCTCAAGTACTTAAGAATGTTCCTCACAGCTGTCCAGTGCTTCTCCCCGAGATCTGATTAATACTTACTTACCACACTAAGTACGTAAACTATATCCGGTCGGTACATAACATCGCGTACATGATTGACCCAACTGCAGAAGCATAGGGTATCCCTTGCATGCGAGCCCTCTCCAAATCAGTCTTGAGAGACATCTCTTTGGAGAGAGTGGTTCCTGAACAAGTGGGTAAATTACCACGCTTAGAATCTTCCATAATAAACCTCTTTAGTATGGTGTCAATGTATCTAGATTGGGAAAAACCCAACATCCTCTTAGATCTATCTCTATAGATCTTAATCCCCAGGATGTAGGAGGCATCACCTAGATCTTTCATGGAGAACCTTTGTGATAAGAAGAGCTTGACCGATTGTTGTATAGGAACATCATTTCCTATCAAGAGTATGTCATCCACGTACAATATGAGGAAGAAAAACCTTACTCTCTACTACCTTCTTATATATACAAGGTTTATCTACGTTTTTGATGAAGTCAAACTCTTTGACCGCTACATCAAAACATATGTTCCAGCTCCACGATATCTGTTTTAATCCGTAGATTGATTTAAGCAGCTTGCACACCATTCCGCTGCTCCCACTATCTATGAAGCCCTCTGGCTGTGTCATGTACACGCTCTCTTCTAAATCACCATTTAGAAAAGTGATCTTGATGTCCATCTGCAAGATTTCATAGTCATGGTATGCAGCAATGGCAAGTATGATCCATATGGACTTAAGCATATCTACTGGAGAAAAAGTTTCATCATAATCGATACCTGGTTGTTGACGAAAACCTTTTGCTACAAGTCTAGCTTTAAAGGTCTCAACCTTTCCATCTATACCAAGTTTCTTCTTAAAGATCAACTTGCTTCCAATGGGTTTTACCCCTTCAGGAGCAACTTCCAAAGTCTATACTTTGTTGGTGTACATGGATTCCATCTCATATCGCATTGCATCTAGCCATTTCACAGAGTCTCCACTTGTGATGGCCTGCTCGAAACTAGTTGGTTCATCATCTTCCATGATGCAATCCTCGCTCCCACTGTCTATGAGAAAACTATAGTATCTCCCAGGTGGATGAGGAACCCTACTAGATCTGCAGAGTGGTCGAGGTTCGTTGGCCTCTGGTTCCACTAAATCATCAGTTGTAATTTGTGTTGCTGGAATTTCTTCCAGTTCTACCTCATTACCACTAATTTCTTTCATAAGAAATTCCTTTTCTAAAATGGTGGCATATTGAGAAACAAACACCTTTTGTTTCTCAGTGTGGTAGAAGATATATCCATGTGAATTTTTAGGATATCCCACAAACTTGCAAAGAATTGATCGTGCCTCGAGTTTGTCCGAATTCTGTTTTTAACATAGACCAGACAACCCCATATCTTAACTCGTTTAAGATATAGTCTATTTCCACTCCATATCTTATATGGTGTTTTAAGCACTGATTTTGATGGAACTTGATTCAATAGGTATGCAGCTGTCTCAAGTGCATAACCTCAAAAGGAAATAGGTAACTCAGCATTACTCATTATAGAGCACACCATATCTAATAGAGTGTGATTTCTCCGCTCCAAAACTCCATTATGTTGTGGTTTATACGGAGGAGTAAGCTGAGAGAGAATCCCATTTTCTTTTAAATAGTCTCGGAATTCCGTGCTCAAGTATTCTCCTCCTCGATCAGATCGAAGGACTTTAATACTTTTACCCGTCTGGTTCTCAACTTCATACTTATATTCCTTAAATTTCTCAAAAGCATTAGATTTGTGTTTCAACAAGAACACATTTCCGAATCTTGAGAGATCATCGGTGAATGTAATAAAGTATGAAGAACCATTCCTTGCATGTGTAGACATAGGACCGCATACATCACTATGTATCAGTCCCAAGAGTTCAGTAGCTCTTTTTCCGTGTCCAGTAAACGGAGTTTTGGTCATCTTACCTTTGAGACATGACTGGAAAGTTTCATAAGATGTAAATTCAAACGGATTCAAATATCCATCTTTATGCAACTTCGCTAGTCTGGTCGCATTGATATGACCAAGTCTACAATACCACAAGAAGGATTCGTTCATTTCTGAACTTTTCCTCTTGTGTGTGTTCTATATATTTAGAACTGTGGTTTGATTTAGAACATATATACCGTTATACAACGTACCAAACCCAATCAACACTTGATTTAAGAAAATGTTCATAACATTATTCTCTAGTACAAAATTATATCCTTCTTTATCCTAATAAAGAAATAGATATTATATTGCACATCATTTTTGGTACGAAATAACAGTCGCTCAGAATCAATGTATTACCATTTGGTAATACAAGGTGATATTCGCTAACTGTTTTGGCTGCAACAATTGCACCATTCCCTACTATGAGAGATTTATCATCCTTTCCCAGTTCTCTACTTCTTCTTAACCCATGTAATATATTACAAACGTGGATCCAGATCCAGTATCCAATACCCAGGACGTAGAGCATACTGAGAAACAGTTCTCGGTAACGAACACACCCGAAGAAGATGCATCATCATGCTCTTTCTTCGTTCGGGTTTCATGGGAATCCTGATATTCCCCTATTCCTTACTCAGACTTATGACAACCATAAGATAGAGCGGAACCAACATTCCACAGCTTAGTATAATAAGCGGGTTCAGTCAATACATCCATATTATTATCTTAATTAAAGTGTGTCAAGGTCGCTACCTGGAGAGAGAGAGAGAGAGAGAAGAAAACACTTTAGTGTGCGCTCTTGCAAGATTAGATTGGTTATTATCTTATCTAATCAGGATGTCTCCCACTGTTTTTATCAAATCTTTATTCAAACCCTAATATGTAAGATTAGTCGGGATTAATTACACTCTACAAGTTCGCCAATCGATCAGCCAGGCAAGTATTGGTACTCCGAGGGAGTCACCCTATACTTTCGTATGGAACTAATTAAATAATCTCGTTTCTGCAGGGGCATAACCCCGTTAACACCTTTGTCAGACACCTACTGGATCAGCTAATTGTAAAGTGCAAAACTCTCTCAGGAGCAACTCTAACTCGCAGTGGATATCGGGATCCAACTATCTCATAGAAGGTATGCAATCTTATTGCAAATTTCAACACTTGAAATTCCCAATATTTGTTTTTACCCCTAGCAACTTATGACTTTAAAAAGGTCAACAAATCATAAGCGCTAGTCAAGTTCAACCCGTCATTTCGTGATTGAATTCAACCCATCCGTACGACCCTTAACAAGGTCAATAAAGCCGTACGACTATCCTAATCCAATCACATCATATGCGGCAGATAAGCACTAATCAGCTACCGTACACTACGCCTTGACAAGGTCAATAAACGCAACATGAATACTAAATAGCTTATCTGAAATGGCGGAGGGCTACGATTGGTTTTGAATAAAACCTTTAACGTGATGAACTTGATATCGTTGTAGAATCCAGTGATTTGAAAAGGAGAGTTTAAGCTCCGTTTTTGAAACAAAACAAACTGAGTGGGTTGTATAATTTGCTAGTTTTGCTAAAGGGGTCACTCCCGGTGAACGGATCTAGGCTCTTTTCTCATCAAATGAGGTGTTAGATATTCATAAAGGAATACCGGTATGCAAAGAAAAAACTAGAGCTACTTTTTTGAAAAATTGATTCCACAACATTTTTAGGTTTCTTTTCTTTTCATTAATCTCATTAATGATGTCCCATCATTTATGTTTCCTAAACATCACAGAAGAAACGAAAATAGAACGTACGCTTATGCCATCCGCATTCGCCACGGGGCCCCGTCATGCACCGTTAGGTTACTTAACTAACGGAAGAGCGGGGGCTGGACTAGCGCGGGTGCAAAACATAAGCAACATTTATTATATATATCATATATATATAGCATTCTTCTCAGGCAGTTATATGATCGCATCATAGAACTCAGACAGCAGAAGTCAACATATGAAATATTAGATATATTAGGAGGTCCGTGTTTTAAATTAAGCCAATAATGAAAACATGGATTCCATGGTCATGATGAATAGCCAAACCTAAATCCCTAGACCCCTACGAGAGCGGTAAGTGACCCTGCCAATTCTAGAGTTAGGAGACCCGATCTCGACTTATCGAGATGGTCTCCCACTGGACTCTAGAACCCGGTTACTTGTGCTCCCCACCTTGGATCTATCCTAATGCGGAAAAGTAAATAATATACATCAATGGTTACAACATCCTCATCTCGGAAGTGTCCCAATAAAAGAATATTACATACAACTTTTACATGAATGAAAATAAAAATACTCTTATCTCACGCAAAAAACCCCGGCTATTCAATCATGACGATCCAATATAATATATCACAGCAACACATTACATCGCATGCCATCAATGTAAGTAAATTTGCGTATCCCGAATGTCGTTGACATATAGCAACGAGACCGGGATACACCACATATTACACTTACGGAAGCAGAAAAGAAATGAAATATACAATAATTAGAATCCGCATCAAACCTTAGACATCATAACCCCGAAATATCTCATATCTCGGATTTCATGCCTAACCCAATAAATCTTGTATTTATGTCTCTTATTGAAAACACTTTTCAATAGCAAGTCGGGTAATTCAACAAGATTCTCGATTAATGATCGAATACTCGTCGGGAACTTTAGTAGATTGCCGCACCCCCAATGTCATCAACGAAGTGCACTTGGGTGGAACACCGCCGCCGCGAGCACTTGAGTGGATGCTTTTGGCTACGATATTCTCCTAAAGTCACTTGGTCGGGGCAATGAGGTGTGGCTGTCTAGTAGTGTTTCCCGGCGACTATCCGCGTACAATACGAGATTGCAACGGAGTTTTGACCCGAATCGAAACTCCGTAGTAATCGATCAAAAGAGACTAAAACGCGAAATTTACAAAACACAAACTAGTTTTCACAAAACTAATTAATGTGGATTCCAAATATTGTATCATATATCATATATATTTAGACGATGTTAAACATTTCGATCGATATATCAAACATCCACAAATCACAGAGATCTCAACAACTTGAATCTCACTAAAAATACCCAGAAAGTGCAAAATCACACTACGGAGCAGCACAAGAAGATGGAGTCCCAAACTCACCAAGCATGCCACGGAACCACGGCTAAACCCATAGTTATGCGGCGGTTGCGTGGCCAATTGGTCGAGTTGGGCTCTCGTTTTTCTTGGGGCTCCATACAAAACCCTGCAAGATTTTCTGAATATTTTTAATCTGGAAAAATTCAAGTTTTGAAAATTTGGACAGAAACTATGTTTTTAGGGTTTCGAAAATACTGATCGAACAGTTTAACGTCGTTTAGACCAAACCTAATGCTCTAGCTTGGCTCTGATACCATGAAAGTATGTCTTAGCACCACTACTTGGTTTGTAGAGGCATCAAGTATGCAATTTTAAAAAATCTAGTGGGTTAAGCTATACTAATCTAGAATCGAACTAGAAAATTAGAGTTTGTAAGAATGTAAACAAACTTTACACTAAGTGAATAAATAATACAACATTTGTAGACCGGTCCTTCATTTCTAAAGCTCCAAGTAGTAGTCCCTTAGATCCAAATAGTGATCCGTAAAACTCTTCGTAGGCTCCACTTGGTGAAAGGAACGAGCTTACTTCGTCGTCTTCTAGGCCGAAAATGATCCACCTTGAAATTACTCTAACTCAAGCTGCCTCTTCACTAATCAAGGAATTAGTGAAGCAAACAAGCTATTCTAATGGGCTAGATGAGATTAGGTTGATAAAGTAGGAATTTTGCTCACTTTAGAATTCTTTTTCTCTCTTTCTTTTTCCACTCAAGAAAATCTAGAGAATGAAGAAGATGAACTAGGGTGATCAAAAATATCTCAAGTGATGGGATGAGAGTTAACCATGGGCTAAAGATAAAGGTTGAGTTATAAAATATCTAGAGTAAAACAAAAATCAGTGGGATGAGTCATAGCTTCTACATGCTTCTATAAGCATCTTAAGCCATGCTCATTTTCACCTAATTTTTGAATTACTGTTAATAAATAAATACCCTAATTATCTTTAGTCTTGGTGTGAGTCTCATACACCCATGTTCTATGTATCATCAAGCATGATACAATAAATAAATACATATATTAATATATATCATATATTTATTAAATGTATTAAAAGAGAAGAAATTCTTTAAGTGAGCAATATTAGTTAATATATAAAAATATATATCAAATTATTAAATCAACACTTGATTCAATAATCCGGTCATATCATATATAACCGACTAATATCACTTATATGTATATCACATTATCGAATCAACACTTGATTCAATAATCCGGTTATATCACATATAACCGACAAATATTCAATACTACATTAAATCAACACTTGATTCAATAATCCGGTCATATCATATATAACCGGCCAGTATCAAATATATATATGTGTGTGTGTGTGTACATACATACATATAACATATTATTGAATCAACACTTGATTCAACAATCCGGTTATATCACATATAACCTAACCGATATCAAATATCGCGAGATTAGAATACGGTATCACATACTCGTATTTAATCAAGCTCCCGCACATATCACCATATGTGCTCTATTTCGTTTCGCTTGAGCTAGGAAACCTCTATGTGGGACTCTAAAGACTCGTCAATACGCCAGCAGTAGGTAATGATCACATCAATCACCCATAAGCCATCAGTGGTACTAGCTGGACGTAACCGCTGCCCAAATATTGAGAGAATAGAAGATCAACAAGCAAGCTTGTCCAAACTCCCGCAAAGACTATAAGCAACACTTACCGTACAGTCCGGTCTCTTCGTCTGATATTTCGCATATCAAGTCTAGGGTGGAATTGTCAAACCCCAGCAACTTGATAAGTCATGCCGATGTATGGCCTATAACCGTTTGAGAAACAGCTGATAACACTTACCAGTAAATCTCATCATCCCTGGCCAGGGACTTGCTGTTATTGCCAATCGAGCATAGCACAACATCAACTCCCAATACCAGGAAAGATGAAACCTCTCCTATCGCTCACTGCCTCCATGTGAGTCGGGACTGTACCCAAAATCCACCTGTTTGCATGACTCCTTTGATCCGTGGTAGGGAGGAAATCAAAGCACAGTGGGAACCACACAAGACACTATGACGATCTCGGGTCTACAGACTAACCTGTACCAGTGTTACCAGAGAACTGCTATTTGACGATAGGTATGGTACCATCTATGAGTTCTCAGCGAGTCCTATTCGGTGTACCCATTCTCTAATGAGCACCTGCATACAATCTTTGATGTCAAACATCAATGGTTGTGGGATCAACCATCACCCCCATACAGGGTCAAGAAACGTACACACTAGTCTACTCTGGAATATCGATGCTCTGTCTCGATACTCCCTCGACTAGGAATGGTTAAAGGATATGCTTGCGGACTACGCAAGCCCCACTAGTATGATATGCATCATAGTCCTGGCAGTCAAGCTAACATCCTAAGGGCTTTATCAACATGTATCAGAGAGAAAGAATAATATAAGTGTACATGTTAAGATAAAGTGCAACCAGTTAGCATACTGTCATGTCGAGCAAGAAAGTCCTCTATATATATGTCCAAGCATCCACTATAATATACAATAATGACCTCTGGGGCATACATATTACTAACAAGAACAACGTTCAAAACGGCCATGAATACAACACCATATGCGTTGGTATTTGGCGCGGAAGCAGTGCTCCCACTGGAGGTAGAACTCCCTTCTCTACGATTAGCAGTTCGATACGATGTGACAGATGAAGAAAATGCTCATTTTAGGCTTGAAGAGCTCGACGCCCTCGATGAAACTCGCTTTATAGCACAGCAAAATCTGGAGGCTTATAAGGCAAGGATGACACGGTCATACGAAAAACTGACCAGGACGAGAACATTCCGCCAAGGTGAACTCGTGCTAGTTGTCAAAAGACCAATGATCCCCAATCATGCAAAATGGGGGAAATTTGAGCCAAACTATGAAGGCCTGTACATCATAGACAAATTCTACCAAGGTGGAGCCTACCTGCTCATGGATATGCATCACGAAAGACCCTTCCGGCCAATAAACGGCCGATTCCTCAAAAAATACTACGCTTGACGAGTCACAACTTAGGTCAATGATAGATGATGACGCTTGTGTCCGCTCGCTATCTTCCTGAATCTGAGCTCAGAAAGTGGTATCCACGAAGCTCCGTTGCCTCAAACATGATGATAATGGACCGAAACGTCCCTAAACTAATGTCGGACCGAGATGTTCTTAAAATAACAATTGACTGAGATGTTCCAAAACTAACGTTCGTCCCCAAGATGGGAATGCTGGACCTAAAAAAAGTCCTTAAACTAAAAACTCGCCTAAAACATGGCGATAATGGACCGAAATGTCCTAAACTAATGCGTCGCCTCAAATATGGCGCATCGCCCCAAATACGGCGATATCCTCCCTTAAGATCTATATTGCAATCGAAGTCTCAACGGCAAGGGTTGCAACTCAAGTCCTGTAGGCTACATAGCTACACCAACGATGAAGCCACCCCCCAAGTTCCACCAGCAAACAGATGGGTCATCTACGGCGAAGCTACTTTCGAGAGTTCCATCATTCGCAAAAAAAAGGTATGTCCACAAGCGAAATGGGCATGGATGAAAACCCGAAAGGGTGCCGTGAGTAAAAACAGCAAGACTACTGGCAAGTTGTGAAAACCCGAAAAGGGCGCAAACTCGTAATATAAAAAAATTCATGTGCACTTGCAAGTTCCTCTCGACCTTGCGAGGAGAAAATACCTGCTTGAGATCCTTACGACTCACAAAGGAACAACACACTTAGAAATCCCTACGATTCCTAAAAAGAAACTACACTTGCGGGATCCTGCAACTCGTAAAGAGAATTCCCCCTATAAGACCCTCACGGCTCATAAGATTCAAAAGCCTTAAGCTACAGAGATCTAAAAATGTTCTTAAGCCGTCATATTCCCCTAATGTTGCCCTACAGACGGTCCTATATTGACCCTTGTATACAATCCACGGGCATAAATAAATACTCTTCCACCAAGTTCCACCAATAGCGAGAAATGTCCCCATATGGTGAACGACTCTTGTAAGTCCTCTCGACTTATAAGGAGAAAACAATCTTGGAAGATCCTTACAAGTTACAAGAGAAAACACACTTAGAAATCCCCACGATTCCTAAGGAGAAAATACACCTATGAGATCCTCATGACTCATAAGGAGAAATACCATTATGAGACCCTTACGGCTTATGAAGTCAAAAGCCTTAGTCGACAGGATTCTAACCTTGCCTACTAAGCCATCTTTGTTCACATCGACAAAGGTAAATGATAATTCACTCCAAGCAACATTCCAGTTGCAGCGATGCTGATACCTAAATAGGTGTTAAACTCCAAGTCCCCTCGCGGCAAATGATGATTCGCTCCTGGCAATATTCCAGTTGTAATGATGCTGATACCACAATGGGTATCAAGACAAAGTCCCCAACTCATGATAAAAATCAGCAAGCAAAAAAATATGCATAAAATATATATATAAATAGCCGAAATAATTAGGCACCGTGGATAAAAAGCCGAAATGATTGGGCAATCGCGACTTTCATGATATAAAAACCTGAAAAGATAGAGTATCGTGGAAATAAAAAATAAAATAAAATAAAATCTCCTCTGCCTTGCAGGTAGGTCCACACTGACCCCTATATACAATCCATGGGCATAAATAAAAGAATGGGAACCATATTTTCCCACCAGGCTCCGTCAAAGGGAGAGCCAAATCTCGACAGCAATATCTATAGCCTAGAGATCAGCTCGATGTTCTTCTCATTCCAACAGGGTGCAGACATGATGTCAACAAAGCTCCAAGGAGCCACATCAAAACGGAGTAATGGAAAAATCCTAGCTCCAACTTGACGTCCTTCTCATTCCAGCAAAGTGCAGATGCGATGTCTACAACGACCCAAGGGTCAAATAAAATTGGAGCAATGGCATATTCCTATCTCCAGATCCCGATGGCAACATCACAGCCTGGAGACCAACTCAACGTTCTTCTCATTCCAGCAGGATGCAGACACAACGTCAACAAAAGACCCAAGGGTCAAAGAAAAAATAGAGCCATGGCAAAATCCTAGCTCCAAGTGTTGACGGTATATATACAACCTAGAGACTATCCCAGTGTTCCCCCTCATTTCAGCAGGATGCGAACGTAGCTATCAAATGAAAATGGAGCAATGGCATATTCCTAGTTCCGGACTTCAACTGCAATACACGCAGCATAGAGGTCCTACAAATGTCCACCCTATTTCAACAAAGAATCGGCGCGATATTATCAAAACAAAAATGAAGTGACGGCATATTCTCAGCTTCGGGTCTTGAAGGCAAAGCCTAAAAGACCGTTGGAGATCATCCCACCCCAGAAGCGTGCAGTTATGGCTCATCGGTGCTCCAAATTGAGCCTAACCTCAGATAAAAACGTCATGGAAAATTCCTAACGCTTGCTCTTCCGACGGTAATATGACCTAAGGAGATTACTTGAAGTCATCTTGTCCATCCCCCGAAGGGATCAGAGATACGACAGTCGCGGGGTTACTCGAACAGCAGCTTAAAGACTGCATATCGAGGAATATATCAGCCAACACGACGGTACCACGGACTAAAACCCAAGTACTACAAACCTAACGGACCTCTGTCGTAAAGAATGCGGGTTATCTACATACAACGTTAGGACAAGTTTGCTTGTAAACCAAAAGGAAGTAAACTAAAGATACTCCGAAATGAGTAAATAAACTACAGACTCCAAACTGGGTACATAAACTAGAGACTCCGAAATGAGTGAAAACTACAAACTTCGAAATGAGTATATAAACTAGAGACTCCAAAATGAGTAAATAAACTGCAAACTCCAAAATGAGTGAATAAACTAATTAGCACTAAATTAAGACATCAAACACAGAAGAGCGCATGAAAAAAAAATGTATATTCTTTATTCATGAATCAAAATGTTTGAAAAATATAATTTATATAAAAAAAAAGAGGGGATACAATTCTAGCCTTTAAGAGGGCGGGGCTTTCAATAAAATAGCAACCCATTCACTCTCTTGCCGCAGCTCCTCTTCATGCTTCACTATTGCAGCCAGTATTGCTTCGACTTGAGCCCGTTGTTGTAAGCATGAAGAAAGCTTCTCAGTAATTGCCTGCTTAGCAACTTCGCAATCTCGCATTCCCCGCTCAGTAGAGTCAAGATTTTGCCTCAGCGCCACTCCTTCAGAAACGCATTGTTGAAGATTTTCGAAAATAACTTGCAGTTGCGTGGCATTCGCTTCAACCTGGGCACACAATTGGCTGGATCGCTAAAAGCCGTCTCATGCTCCTTTTTGCTTCAGAACCAACTTCTACTCGAAGTATTGAATGGAAGCGGCACTTTGCCCGATCCATACGACCAGTTGAGCCTTGGAGGATAATGCCTCAGGCGCTAGACATTTGTGCTCGATCTCATGGAGGCAAGCCTCAATTCGCTTACAGCAGTCAACCCAAATGCTGCCGAAATCTTCATTGTGGAAAGTCACAAGAGTCGCCAGCATGAGGTTGACCTTGTCCGCAAAGTCCGCAGCAGAAGTGAAAGTTTCGACATTAAGATCTTCAATAAATTCGCTTAGTATCTGCCTGCTATTTGCCGCACCTCTGGAAGACTGACGCTTAGCGAAGGGCCCCGCGGGCATAGAAATGCGAGACTCAAGAGGAGCTAAAACCGATGTAACTGCTACAGAGTAAGACACGAACAAAAAAGGGTCAGGTTTCAACCTAAAAATAAAAATGAATGATGATGAATGAGATCTAACATACCAATAGTCAAGAGTGGCAAATCAGTGAATATAGGAGGCTCAACTATTCTTTTGTCCTCTCCCTCGAGCCGTAAGACTGTGGTCAATACGAGGAAAATTTAGCAATAGAAAAATTACTCATAAAAAGATGAAATAAGAAATGAAGTATATACTAACTAACGCCCGAAGGAGAGACGAATTTCGATTGGAAGGCGAAGTGTGAGCTTAACATTTGTCATAAGCGGTCGAAAAGCACTCCTACAGGATTGCGACAATATACAGTAAAGAAATTAATCCGAGAAATAATATCTATACTGAAATAAGGAAATGAAAAATCTTTACCTTCCGTCATTGAACCCGAAAGAACTCGGGAGGGTACAAAAGAGATAGGTAGAGCAGCGACAGTCACGGCCACGGTTGACGGTGATTCTTCAATCAGCACAGCGCTAGGATTTACCGCACCTATATTCGGAATAAAGGAGATATCAGCGAATATGTCTAGCAGGACTGAGAACCTAAAAGTAATAACACAAGGAATACCTGATGGGGCAGAAACCATAGCGGTATCTGGAGCGCCACTAACTATGACGGCTTCCTCGATTTCCACCATCACCGGGAAGATGGATTCAACGGCGACACCTTCGTCCCCCAAATCAATACGAGTCATCGTCATGCTCGCATCACCCGCCGATGCCGGGGACCTATAAGGGGAGGAAACGGCAGTTGGAACATTTTCAAATTCGAAATGAAGGCCCGACGCCCCAGACTCTTCAAACGCTGGCACTTCACCCGCCGCATTAACACCTAAACTTAGCCTTGCTGCACCATTCAAGGACAAATGTGTTATAATTCAAGAAGAATTGATGCGGGAAGAAACCTAAAAATGTAAATAAGTCCTACTAGGTTTCAATAAGGGATTGTGCGTTGTTTTACCTTGAAGTAACCGTTCAGTCTCTTCGCGAGCCACACGTGCAATCTACCTATGAGCGGTTGAAAAGGCAGAAGGAATGTCCTCTATGGGAACATCTGGGGGTCGTGTATCACTCGAACCTGCACCTGTGGCCAAGCTAACAAGATGCTCCCTTATTGCGTGCTTTCGGCGCTTCTTCTCAGCTTTAGTTGTATGAAGAGATCTCCTTAGAATCTCCGACAGAGGAACGTCTTTATCTAAATCAGGCTCGGCCTCCGGATCTGCAGCAACATTCGTTATCGGCTACTTTAGCGACACTTCTCGTAGCGGCCCTGGGGTGATCTCAACTGTAGCCGGTGGCTCTGAAGGCTCCTCCGCACCACTACCTAAGGAAGGCATCGCACTCGGAACAACACAAGTTGCGGTGGTTCCTGTAATAAAAAAGGAAAGAGAGAAAGGGGTCAGGGTGTCAACAAAATGAGCTAAATATATATATTCAAAGGCATCGTAAAACGAATCATACCGAAACCAATAGAAGCGCGAAGCTTCTCCTCTTTCTCAAATGTCTTGAGGGACGCCAAAAGAGCATCTACAGTAGAAATTCCTATTAAGAAAAGAGCGTTAATAAAGCATAATAAATTCAATATATATATATATATATATATATATAGATACAGAAGAATGTAAATGAAATATACCTGACGTCGTAAGAGAAGCAAGCGCTGCTTACTCACGGGTTAATCTCTCAGAAGCCTCAATAGCGGATTGAAGATCAGTAGCGGCATTCTCATCAATAGAAGCCCCGAACAGACTGTCGTTGGTGCCGTATTCAGACAAGCTCTTGCTGTAGGGAGCATAAGGCTCTTGACCAATGACAACATCAGCCGAAAATAAAAATTTCTTCTTTTTCTGCGAGCCGACAACAACACCCAACAATAAAAGCTTACATTTTACGGGCTTCTTTAGACGGCGAGTACCAATTTTTGAGACAAAACCTGACTCAAGAGATGCCGGCGCTACCACAGGAACACTTACGTCTGGCTGTGGCTTAGCCGGATAGGCTCACGGGACTACAGTCGCAGTTCTCTCTCTCAAAGAGGGACGGAAAACTGCCCGTCGCTTCAACGGAACCGCGGGATTACCGACCGGGACAGAATCTTTATAGTCAAGAAGCATCCGTCTTCCATCCTTGACAATGGCACCCGTCGCATGCTGATACCAGGCAATGTAAGCATTCGAGGCCTTTGGGATATGACTCGGCTCACTGATCAGGAAATGAGGCCCCGTATTTAGACGCATAAAATGATGCGCCGCGTTGCGAACGCTCTCCTCTATAGCAACCGGATCAATGAGAAACGTTTCAAGAGGAACGCCTTGGTTATAACCAGATTGCCGGGCAAAGCGATGCGGGTTATATCTCATGAACAACACCGAGACATTCTGTCTGAATACAAGGAAACCTGGCCTGATAGAATACAAATGCGCAATCTCCCGGGCCCTCAAAGCAGAAGCTCCATCCTTGAAGACATCGTGGAGCGGCTGGATTACTTTGGAGGGTTCCTTACCAATGGTCAGAACCCTGTCGACGAAGGTCATGCTGTCCCCAACCATACACGGACAAAGAAGCAATCACCGAGCTTCTCGCTGTTAGTTATATGTATGCCCTGGAGGCCATTGTTGTACATATGATGTATATTATAGTGGATGCTTGGATATATATAGAGAGGACTTTCTTGCTCGGTATGATAGTATGCTGTCTGGTTTCACTTTATCTAAACATGTTAACGAATACTGTTTTGTGATCACGTGTTGATAAATCCCTTGGGATATGTACTTGACTACTAGGACTATGATGAGATCATACTAGTGGGCCAGGGTAGTCAACGAGTACATCCTATAACAGTTCCTAGTCGAGGGTGTATCGAGACAGGGCATCGATACTCTAGAGTAGACTAGCGTATACGCATCTTGACCCATATGATAGACGATGGATGATCCCATATCCATTGGTGTTGGACATCAAAGATGGTGTACGGGTGCTCAGTGGAGACTGGGTATACTGAATGGACTCGCCGAGAACTCCTGGATGGTATTATACCTATCGTCAGATAGCAGTTCTCCGGTGACACTAGTACAGGTTAGTCTGTAGACCCGAGATCGTTATAGAGTCTCGTGTGATTCCCATTGTGCTTTGATTTCCACCTTGCCACGTCCAAGAGGGCGTGCAAAACGGTGGCTTTTGGGTACCGTCCCGAATCATATGGAGGCAATGAGCGATAGGAGGGGTTTCGTCTCTCCCGGTATAGGGAGTTGATGTTGTGCTGTGTTCGATTGGCTGTAACTGGAAGTCCCTGGCCAGGGCTGATATGGAGATTTACTGCTAAGAGTTATTAGTAGTTTCTCGACCCGTTATGAGCCTTACATCGACACGACTTATCGGTTACTGGGGTCTGACGTTTACCACCCCTAGACTAGATATACAACATATCAGACGAAGAGATCGGACTGTACAGTAGTGTTTACTGATTGGATTTGCAGGAGAATGTACAGGCTTACTTGTTGATTTTCTGATTGCTCAATACACGGGTGGCTGTTACGTTTAGCTGACTGCTTGCAGCTTGTGGGTGTTTGATATGATCATCACTCACTGCCGGCGTATTAACGATTCTTTAGAGTCCTACACAGAGATTTCCTGGCTCAGGGAAAACGGAGTAGGAGCACATATGTGATATGTGGGGGACCGAGAATAATACGATATGAGATACCGTATTCTATTCTCACGATATATGATATCGGCCGGGTATATGTGATATAGCCGGGTCATCGGATCAAGTGTTGATTCGATGAATCGGTACATGTTATATCAGTCGGTTATATGCTATATAGCCGGATTGTCGGATCAAGTGTTGATTCGATAATATAATGTATAGTTATATATGTGATATATTACATTACGTTAACTAATATAAGCTCACTTTATTGATTCATTTTCTCACCGGGTAATACATTAATATATATGCGATATATGTTAATTGTATTATTTTCTTTTGTTACAAAAATATATTATATATGTGATATATAATATTGTAACAAGTTAGGGTTACAAATGCAACATGATTTGTGGAGATTAAACAAGTTAGGGTTTGATTTGAGTTAGCATTTGGGTTAGCTTTTTCATGAAGCTTCATGAAGCTTTCTTTTGTTGTTAGCTAAGATATTTTGTGTAGATATTATTTAACCCAACCTAAACCCTTAATTCTAGTTCATTCTCTACATGAGTTAAAGTCTTGATATTATTAACTCATGGTTGTCATTTGTAACCACAGCAATATTCATTATTCATCACAAAAGCTTTCTTCTTCTTCTTCCTCCTTGAAAAAGCTTTCTAGCTTTTTGTGAAGTAATGATTTAAAGTGAGAAATTGAAAACAAAAGAGTGTAAAATTCCTACTTCATCATCCTCATCTATTCTAGCCACTTATATTAGGGTATTTACTTCACTAATACTTGATTAGAGAAGTGAGAGCTTGAGTTTGAGATTCTTCAAGGTAGATCAACTTCGAAAAGGAAGACTTCAAGCAAGAATGGATCATTCGACTTATGGAGCCTTTCTTGAGTCCAGGAGATCATGGATCGCGGCAAAGGGACTACTACTCGGAGCTTATGAAGCGAAGGAACGGAGTACAAAGGTTGTAATCCCTCTCTCTTAGATGTAAAATAGTTTACATGCATAGTTAACCCTAATTCTCTAGTTAAGATCTTGGTTAGGGTTTTTTTAGCACCCCAAAATTTTCAATATGGCATGTGTGATGCCTTCCTAAACCTTTCTAAGGTGCTATGCTAACCCAACAGTGGTATCAAAGCCAAGCTAGAGTATTAGGCATTGTCTAGACGAAGTTAGAAGTCCGATCGAACCCCGAAACACCGAGAATTGACCCCTTGCTGGAAATTTTTTCAAAAGTTGAAAATTTTCATATTAAAAATACTCAGAAAATCATGCAGGGAATTTTATGGACTTACCTGAAGAAAGGATCCCCAACTCGCTACAGTGACCGTGTAACCGCGGCCAAAACCTGGTTTTGGCGGCGGTTCCGCGGCGCCACTGTGGAGGCTTGGGACGGGCACTTCAGCGACAGTCCATAGGTGATGGGGCATGCTACTGGGAATTTTTATTTTCTGCTCAAGTGTTGAGCTCACTGGGGTATTTTGGGAATTCGTTATGTCTGTCGAATTATCTAACTTCTCCTAGTTATCTGTGATGTTTATGTGTTGCTGTGATATGTTATATTGGATCGTTGTGTATTGAATAGCCGGGGGTTTTATGTGAGATGAGAGTTTTCTTTTTCATTCATGTAAGATTCATTTGTATGTAATATTCTTTTATTGGGACACTTCCGGGTTGAGGATGATGTCACCGTTGTATATTATTTACTTTTCCGCATTAGGATAGACCCAAGTCGGAGAGCACAAGTAACCGGGTTCTAGGGTCCAGTGGGAGGCCATCTCGAGGAGTCGAGACCGGGTCTCCTAACCCTAGAATTGGCAGGGTTACTTGCCGCTCTCGTAAGGGTCTAGGGATGTGGGTTTGGCTATTCATCGCGACTGTGGAATCGTGTTTTATAAAGGCTCAAAATAAAACATGGATGTCCTAATATATCCAATATTTCATATGTTGACTTCTGCTGCAATGTTCTGTGATGAGATCATATTACTACCTGAGACGAATGCTTATACTATTGTTGATATATAATTATTGCTGCTTTCGTTTATTCTGTGATGCTTAGGAAGCTTAAATGATGGGTTTTATTAATGAGATTAATAAAAGAAAAGAAACCTAAAAGATGTTGTAGAATCAATTTTTCAAAAAGAGTAGCTACAGTTTTTGGTTTGCATAACGGTATTCCTTGTAGAATATCCAGCACCTTATTCGATAAGGAAAGAGCCGAGATCCCTTCACCGGGAGTGACCTCTTTAACAAAACTGGCAGATGCTACAAACTCACGGTTTAGTTTTTGATTGCTTCTATAGTTCTTGCTTTGCACATCGGTATTTATGAAATATCCTGCACCTTATTCGATGAGAAAAGAGCCGAGATCCCTTCACCAGGAGTGACCTCTTTAGCGAAACTAGAAAAGCCTCAAAAACATTCCTTTTCAAAATCACTTGTTTTTACAACGATATCAAGTTCATTACGCTTATGGTTTTCTGAAAAACCGCCGTAGCCCTCCGTCATTTCAGATAAATCCTACTTAGTATCCGTGCTGCGTTTGTTGACCTTGTCAAGGCGCAGTCTACGGTAGCTAATTAGTGTTTATCTCCTAAAACATGAGATGTGATTGGATTAGGGTATTCGTACGGCCTTGTTGACCTTGTCAAGGGTCATGCGGGTGGGTTTAATTCAATCGGGAAATGATGGGTTGAACTTGACTTGCGATTTATGGTTTGTTGACCTTGTCAAGGTCACAGATCGCTAGGGGCAGAATATTATCGGGAATTTCAAATGTTGAAATTTGCAATGAGATTGCATACTTTCTATAAGATAGAAGGAACCCGATACCCACTGCGAGTAAGAGTTACTCCTGCGAGAGTTTTACACATAACAATTAGCCAATCAAATAGGTGTCTAGAAAGGTGTTAACGGGGTTAAGCCTCTGGGAAAACGAGGTTTATTTTAATTAGTTCCGTGCGAAAGCACGGGGAACCTCCCTCAAAGTACCAACACTGATCTGGCTGAAAGATTGGCGAACTTGTAAGGTGTAATTAATCCCGGCTAATCTTACCTTTTAGGGTTTGAAGGAAGATTTGATTAATACAGTGGGAGCCATCCTGATTAGATAAGATATAACCAATCTAATCTTGCAAGAGCGCACGCTAAAGTGTTTCCTTCTCTCTCTCTCCAGGTAGCGACCATGTCAGGCCTTAATCAAGATAATAATATAGATGTATTAACCGAACCCGCTTGTTATACTAAGCAGGGGAACGTTGGTTCCGTTCTTTCTTATAATTGTTATAAGACTGAACAGGAAATAGAAGAATACCATAATTCATACGCCGCCCAAACGAAGAATAAACATGTTGATGTATCTTCTTCGGATGTGTTAGTTACCGAGAACTGTTTCTCAGTTCGCTCTACGTCCTGGGCATTAGATACCAGATCAAGATCCCACATATGCAATATATTGCATGGGCTAAAGAAAGGCAGAGAACTGGGAATGGGTGATCATTCCATAAAAGTGGGGAATGGTGCAAATGTTGCAGCCAAAGCAGTTTGTGAATATCACCTTGTATTACCAAGTGGTAATACATTGATTCTGAACGAATGCTATTATATACCGAACATGATATGCAACATTATATCAGTTTCTTTATTAAGTAAAGAAGGATATAATTTTGTAATACAGGATAATATTATGAACATCTTCCTAAATCAAAAGTTGATTGGATCAGGCTCATTAAATAATGGCATATACGTTCTAAATCAAAATACAGTTCTTAATATACAGAACACACACAAGAGGAAAAGTTCAGAAATGAACAAATCCTTCTTGTGGTATTGTAGACTTGGTCATATTAATGCGGCACGACTTGCTAAGTTACATAAAGATGGTTATTTAAATGCGTTCGAATTATCATCTTATAAAACTTGCCATTCATGTCTCAAAGGCAAAATGATCAAAACTCCGTTTAGTGGACACGGAGAAAGAGTTACGGAACTCTTGGGACTGATACATAGTGATGTATGCGGTCCCATGTCTACACATGCCAGGAATGGTTCTTCGTACTTCATTACATTCACTGATGATCTCTCAAGATACGGACATGTGTTCCTGTTGAAACACAAGTCTGAAGCTTTTGAGAAATTCAGAGAATATAAAAACGAAGTAGAGAACCAAACGGGCAAAAGTATTAAGATCCTTCGATCTGATCGAGGAGGAGAATACTTGAGCAATGAGTTCCTGGATTATCTAAAAGAGAATGGGAATCTCTCTCAGCTTACTCCTCCCTATACACCACAGCATAACGGTGTATCGGAGCAGAGGAATCGCACCCTATTAGATATGGTGCGCTCTATGATGAGCACTGCTGAGTTGCATATTTCCTTCTGGGGTTATGCGCTTGAGACAGCAGCATACCTATTGAATCAAGTTCCACCTAAATCTGTACCTACTACACCATATGAGATATGGAGTGGGAAGAGACCTTATCTTAAACGAGTTAAGAAATGGGGTTGTCCGGCCTATGTCAAAAGGCAAAATCCGGACAAATTTGAGGCACGATCAGTTCTCTGCAAGTTTGTGGGATATCCAAAGAATTTTTATGGATACTTTTTCTACCACAGTGAGGAGCAAAAGGTGTTTGTTGCTCAACATGCCACCTTCTTGGAAAAGGAATTTCTTGCAAAAGAAATTAGTGGCAATGAGGTAGAGCTGGAAGAAGTTCCAGCACCACAAACTACAACTGAAGATTTAGTCGAACCAGAGGATTCAGTAGTTCCCGATGAACCCCAGCCTCTCCGCCGATCTAGTAGGGTTCCTCACCCATCTGAGAGATACTACGGTTTTCTCATAGACGGTGGGAGTGAGGATTGCATCATGGAAGATGATGAACCAACTAGTTTCGAGAAGGCCATCACGAGTGGTGACTCTGTGAAATGGCTGGATGCAATGCGATCTGAGATGGAATCCAAGTACACTAACAAAGTATGGACTTTGGAAATTGCTCCTGAAGGGGTAAAACCCATTGGGAGCAAATGGATCTTTAAGAAGAAACTTGGTGTAGATGGAAAAGTTGAGACTTTCAAAGCTAGACTTGTTGCAAAGGGTTTTCATCAACGACCAGGTGTGGATTATGACGAAACCTTTTCTCCAGTGGCTATGCTTAAGTCCATCCGGATCTTACTTGCCATTGCTGCATACCATGACTACGAAATCTGGCAAATGGATGTTAAGACCGCCTTTCTAAATGGTGATTTAGAGGAGTGTGTGTACATGACTCAGCCAGAGGGCTTCATAGACAGCGGGAGCAGCGGAAAGGTATGCAAGCTGGTTAAATCCATTTATGGGTTGAAGCAGGCATCGCGGAGTTGGAACATCTTCTTTGATGTTGTAGTCAAAGAGTTTGACTTCATCAAAAACATAGATGAACCTTGTATATACAAGAAGGTGGCAGAGAGTAAGGTTGTCTTCCTCGTATTGTACGTGGATGACATACTCTTGATAGGAAATGATGTTCCTATGCTGCACTCGGTGAAGCTCTTCTTATCACATAGATTCTCAATGAAAGATCTAGGTGATGCCTCCTGCATTTTGGGGATTAAGATCTATAAAAATAGATCTAGAAGGATACTGGGATTGTCCCAATCTAGATACATTGACACCGTACTAAAGAGGTTTAGTATGGAAGAATCCAAGCGTGGGAACTTACCCACGATCTCTGGACTCACTCTCTCCAAAGAGATGTCTCCCAAGACTTATTTGGAAAGAGCTCGCATGCAAGGGATACCCTATGCTTCGGCAGTAGGTTCTATCATGTACGCGATGCTATGTACCAGACCCGGTTTAGCATACTCACTAAGTGTAGTGAGTAGGTATCAAGCAGATCCTGGAGAGAATCACTGGACAGCAGTGAAGAACATTCTCAAGTACTTGAGAAGGACAAAAGAGATGTTCTTGGTGTATGGTAACGGAGAAATCCAAGTGGAGTCCTTTACCGATTCGAGCTTCCAAAGTGATAAGGACGACTCTAAGTCGCACTCAGGATTTGTCTTTATCCTAAATGGAGGGGCGGTTTGTTGGAAGAGTTCCAAACAGGAAACCGTGGCAGACTCGACGATGGAGGCTGAATACATCGCTGCCAACGATGCTGCCAAAGAGGATGTCTGGATAAAGAAGTTCATCACTGAACTTGGTGTGGTTCCGTCCATTGAGTATCCAATACCTCTGTACTGTGATAACAACGGAGCTGTGGCTTTGGCCAAGGAACCCAGGTCCCATCAGAAATCCAGACAAATTCTGAGGCAGTATCACCTGATCCGGGAGATAGTTGATCGCCGGGAGATCGAGGTCAGGAAAGTTGATACGAAGGACAACACTGCGGATCCACTCACAAAGGCCATTCCTCAGATACAATTTGAGAGACTCTTCAGGATGTTGGGTATAAGATACTACAACGGCTGTCCTTAGTGCAAGTGGGAGATTGTTAGTTATATGTATGCCCTAGAGGCCATTGTTGTACATATGATGTATATTATAGTGGATGCTTGGATATATATAGAGAGGACTTTCTTGCTCGATATGATAGTATGCTGTCTGGTTTCACTTTATCTAAACATGTTAACGAATACTGTTTTGTGATCACGTGTTGATAAAGCCCTTAGGATATGTACTTGACTACTAGGACTATGATGAGATCATACTAGTGGGGCCAGGGTAGTCAACGAGTACATCCTATAAAAGTTCCTAGTCGAGGGTATATCGAGACAGGGCATCGATACTCCAGAGTAGACTAGCGTATACGCATCTTGACCCATATGATGGGCGATGGATGATCCCATATCCATTGGTGTTGGACATCAAAGATGGTGTACGGGTGCTCAGTAGAGACTGGGTACACTGAACGGACTCACCGAGAACTCCTGGATGGTATTACACCTATCATCAGATAGCAGTTCTCCGGTGACACTGGTACAGGTTAGTCTGTAAACCCGAGATCGTCATAGAGTCTCGTGTGATTCCCACTGTGCTTTGATTTCCACCTTACCACGTCCAAGAGGGCGTGCAAAACGGTGGATTTTGGGTACAGTCCCGAATCACATGGAGGCAATGAGCGATAAGAGGGGTTTCGTCTCTCCCGGTATAAGGAGTTGATGTTGTGTTGTGTTCGATTGGCTGTAACTGGAAGTCCCTGGCCAAGGCTGATATGGATATTTACTGCTAAGAGTTATCAGTAGTTTCTCGACCCGTTATGAACCTTACATCGACACGACTTATCGGTTACTGGGGTCTGACGTTTATCACCCCTAGACTAGATATACAACATATCAGACAAAGAGATCGGACAGTACGGTAGTGTTTACTGATTGGATTTGCAGGAGAATGTACAGGCTTGCTTGTTGATCTTCTGATTGCTCAATACACGGGTGGCTGTTACGTTTAGCTGACCGCTTGCAGCTTGTGGGTGTTTGATATGATCATCACCCACTGCCGGCGTATTGACGATTCTTTAGAGTCCTACACAAAGGTTTCCTGGCTCAGGAAAAACGGAGTAGGTGTACATATGTGATATGTGCGGGACCGAGAATAATACGATATGAGATACCGTATTACATTCTCACGATATATGATATCGGCCGGGTATATGTGATATAGCCGGGTCATCGGATCAAGTGTTGATTCGATGAATCGGTACATGTTATATCAGTCGGTTATATGCTATATAGCCGGATTTTCGGATCAAGTGATGATTCGATAATTTAATGTATAATTATATATGTGATATATTACGTTACGTTAACTAATATAAGCTCGCTTTATTGATTCATTTTCTCACCGGGTAATACATTTTTATATATACAATATATGTTAATTGTATTATTTTCTTTTGTTACAAAAATATATTATATATGTGATATATAATATTGTAACAAGTTAGGGTTACAAATGCAACATGATTTGTGGAGATTAAACAAGTTAGGGTTTGATTTTGGTTAGCATTTGGGTTAGCTTTTTCATGAAGCTTCATGAAGCTTTCTTTTGTTTTTAGCTAAGATATTTTGTGTAGATATTATTTAACCCAACCCAAACCCTTAACTCTAGTTCATTCTCTACATAAGTTAAAGCTTTGATATTATTAACTCATGGTTGTCATTTCTAATCACAACAATATTCATTATTCATCACAAAATCTTTCTTCTTCCTCCTCCTCCTTGAAAAAGCTTTCTAGCTTTTTGTGAAGTAATGATTTAAAGTGAGAAATTGAAAACAAAAGAGTGTAAAATTCCTACTTCATCATCCTCATCTATTCTAGCCACTTAGATTAGGGTGTTCACTTCACTAATACTTGATTAGAGAAGTGAGAGCTTGAGTTTGAGATTCTTCAAGGTAGATCATTTTCGAAAAGGAAGACTTCAAGCAAGAATGGATCATTCGACTTGTGGAGCCTCTCTTGAGTCCGGGAGATCATGGATCGTGGCAAAGGGACTACTACTCAAAGCTTATGAAGTGAAGAAACGGACTACAAAGGTTGTAATCCCTCTCTCTTAGATGTAAAATAGTTTACATGCATAGTTAACCCTAATTCTCTAGTTAAGATCTTGGTTAGGGTTTGTTTAGCACCCCAAAATTTTCAATATGGCATGTGTGATGCCTTCCTAAACCTTGCTAAGGTGCTATGCTAACCCAACACTCGCTATGTTGTGTCTGGAGAAGAAGCATCGACCAATTGCATGACCCGAGGGAAGTTGTACCCTTAGTAAAATCTAGGCCTTTTATGCATGCCAAACGCACCCAACACGTGCATCTCGATCCCGAAGGTGAAGTAGTGTAAGGGGAGATTTATGGGCTTCAAACCCAGCTGGGCGGTGTCGGCCGCTATACTTAAGCCATGATACAAGTGGGCCAGTCCAGCAACCCCAACAGCAATACGCATCCCCGCCATGATGCGATGAGCCGGATAGAAGACAGACGGTCTTATGTAGCGAGGGTGCATTGGGAGTGCAAACCAGTTCAGCTACAAACCAATAAAGCCCATGAAAAATGTCTCCTCATCAATATCTGGAGCGGCAATCTCTGCAAAAGAGATGATGGGGGTATCTGGAATAAAAAACTGCTTTAAATCTGCCTCTGCAGTTGACAATCTATCCGAGCCAAATCCGAACGGATCATCGAGCTTGGCGAACTTTGCAGCCTTCTTCGATAAAGCCTTCGGACGAAGGAAACAGGCGACGAAGTCAGAAAAGATAACCCCATGCCCCCTAGACTCCAAAAACAAACTCTTATAGATATTCAGCACTTTGATCAAACTAGGGAACTTGTGTTGGATAGCGTTTTCCGAGGTAAGGCCCATGACTACCGACTCGGTGGCAAAAATGTACTCGTTAGGAGGAAGTATCTCCTCGTAATGCTCCCTTCTGACGGGTAACCCAGAAATTTCTGCGAATTCCTCCAGCGAAATTGATACTTCACGGTCCGATAAACAAATGTGTGGGTCAGAATATTCCATTGCTCCAATAAGGATTTAACCCACCACACATGAGGAGTGTGGTAACAAAAGAAAGACGCGTAGACCACCGGGTATAACCCGGTCTTCAGCAGCAGTGACTTCTTGGCCGACAAAATGTAACGGGCCCACTCCAGATAACCAGGCGGATGTGGGGGGGTCACTCTTATTGTATAAACATGACCCTAAGGACGCGCTTCTCCTTGACATATGCGACACCCCAGAATATCTAGGGCCATCAGCGGCTGGATTGGTATCGACGCCATGAAAGGTTGGAGGCGACCTTCCGAGGTCCAATTGACATCTTCCACTGCATAAGCGACCTGCGGAGGGTCATCATAATGAATCGACAGGATCGGTTCTGATGGCACCGCATAAGTAAAGATGTGCCGACCCCGGATAATATAACTGTACCACGATCCCCATAGATGAAGAGACTTTTGCTCTAGGTCGTAGTCCCGGATTAGCGCAAATACTTCTCGATCCGTAGGCGCGTCGGTAAAAGCGCTATCTGAACGGACATAAGGAAAAAAGAATTGAAAGCCATAGTACCTAAAAAACCGTAGAAAGTCAGCGATTGGCATAATGCAATTAACTGCAATTGAGGGTCTTAGCATTTTCAGTACACCCAAATATGTACTCCATTATGGAATAATAAAATCACTGCAGTCAAAAAACAAACAGTGGGCCCCACAAAATCAAGGTGATGGCTCGTCAATGACGAAACATGCACCCATTGTGAGAATCTAAAAGGATTCTCATTAAATGAATAATCCTATTGAGCAGTGGAGTTAAAAACTCCAAATGTTCTTAAAAACGAACCCTGCAACATATTCAAATCTGTGAAAAAGGATATTAGAACTCTATATAAAAAAAAGGGAATTGGAAAGGGGAATAAAATTCCCAAAAAGTTCAAAAAAAATTCTCAGAGCTAAGCTCTGTAAAACAAAATGGAATTAAAATTTCTCAAATAATGGGATTAAATCCCAGAAGCCCCCCATGTTGGGAGATAGATGAAAAATATAATAGAATTAAATTCTAGAAACCCTCAAAGAACAAGATCAATGATAGGGTAAAACCCTAAGAAGAGACT
Source organism: Agapanthus africanus (assembly GCA_030015575.1). Classification (NCBI taxonomy): domain Eukaryota; kingdom Viridiplantae; phylum Streptophyta; class Magnoliopsida; order Asparagales; family Amaryllidaceae; genus Agapanthus; species Agapanthus africanus. The sequence continues at coordinate 884,245,131 of JASDDO010000024.1, read as the reverse complement.
AATAGGGATTTGAGACCCACGGTTTATCTAAAAAGAGGTGAGAAGTTCTTCTTAAGATCTCTAAGGGATCATTTTAAAAAAAAACGAGAGCCAAGCTCTGTTAATGGGTTAAAAATCCAAAACAATAAGGAAGGTTCTTTTAAGAGTTGAACTCTGATCATAATCCTTATCATTTTTTTGACAGAGTTTAACTCTGAAAAAGTTCTGTGGACAGAGATCTAAGCTCTGAGATGAGAATTAAATTCTCAAGGAAGAAGTAGACTCAAGAAAGATGATGAGACGACAGTCATCTCAAAGGCCACAGGCCCTATTTATAGGATGTGAAGGAACAGTTCAACTTCCTAAAAGATCAAACGATAGAAAAAGTCACACCGTACTCACGTGTAAACCACGTGAGAACAACGGTGGGGGGCATTTATTACCCCAATATTTAAATATAATAAAAAGAGCTAAGCTCTGTTAAATTTTGTTGAGGCGGCGCCTCATGTGCCCCTCACGAGGGCACCAGCGCCAGCGCCAACCCCTTAGAATTAATTCCTATGGTGGCGCCGCACGTGAAGCTCATGTGGGCACCAATGTTTAAAGCACAGGAGCACCTATCATAAATAAGAATTAAATTCTTAAGTGGCGCCCGCGTGCACAACACGTGAGCGTCGGCGCCCAAGTTCATATCAGTAGAATTAAATTCTACATGAGGATGTGTTCCTAACAAAAAGTTGGGATACTCTCTGTTAAACAAAGCTGTCGGATCGAAAATCCAGTGGTGATGATAAATTATCAAACAATAGAATTAAATTCTATTCTGGGGAATATTTTTCTCTCAATCTTTACAAACAAAAAAGATTAATCTCTGTAAAACAGAGAGCCCTTGGATCAAAAATCCAGTGGTGATTAAAAATCACTTTTTGACAGAATAAATTCTGTATATAGGAAAATATTTTCCCAATCTTATTAAAAAAAAAGAAAATATATTCTGTAAAACAGAAGTCCTTGGATCAAAGATCCAACGGTGGGTAAAATTCCCCAAATCAATTTTGAGATCAATCAAATCAATTGGAATCTCTCAATAAGAGATTTTCTCAAAACTAATTAACAATTTACCTCCACTATATAAAAGATCCGAGACTTCAAGTCTCAGATAGAGAGAACCCCCCCATAAGCTTCTAAAAAATATAGAAAGCTTTCAAAACAAGAGAGAATTTAATTCTCAATAAAGGAAGAAGACTTTTCTCCTCAAAACCCTAGGTAAAGAAAACACAGAGATCAAAAATGTCTCTTTTTACCTATCTAAGTATTTAGTTCTTTTTCTGGATCAGAGATCCACAAGACAAGTCTCCCACAAGTTGAGAATTTAATTCTCATCGGGAAGATCTTGTTCTTGAGAATTAAAAATTCAGAAAAGAACTAGGTTAAAAAGAAAGAAAGATAAAAGAAAGAAAAAGAACATATGTTTTGGGAATTTAATTTCTCAGAAATTAGGGTTTAAGCCTACATAAAGAACTTAGTTCTTATAAAAAGAAAAGAAGAAATTAGTTCTCCAATGAAGAAAAAACGATCCAAGGTCTTCAAAATAGAGATCTTGATGATCATTAATGGCCAAAATAACATTAACAGAGATTTAATCTCTAAAAGAAAATAGCTTAACGCCCCACGTGTTTCCCACGTGGACGCCCTCCCAATAGCGCCCCAGCGCCTCACGGGAAAAACACGTGGGCTCCCAAAGCAAAAGGCAAGCGCCTCACATGAAATACACGTGAGCGCTGAATAAAAAGTGCTTAGCACTTCATATACAGCCAAAACGGCTGGGTGCTTAGCACTGATTGGGCAGAGCCCTAGCGCCTCACGTGCTCCTCACGTGGGCACCATACAAAAGTGCTTAGCACTCCATATACAGCCGAAACGGCCGAGTACTTAGCATTGATTGGGCAGCGCCCAGCGCTTCACATATTTCTCATGTGGGCACCACACAAAAGTACTTAGCACTTCATATATAGCCAAAATGGCCGAGTGCTTAGCACTAATTGGGCAGCGCCCAGCGCCGCATGTGCTCTTCACGTGGATGCCATATAAAAAAGTGCTTAGCACTATATATAACTGAGTGTTTAGCCCTGATTGGGCAAAGCCCATAACTGAAGACTTCACATGATACCCATGTGAGCATCAGAGTGTCAAATAAGTGCTTAGCACTTTTGCATAAAAAGGGAGGCTGAACAAATAGAGCCCAAATAAGTGCCTAACACTTTTGAACAAAAAAAGGACCAAGTATAGTAAGTCCAAATTGGCTAAGTCTTTTGCAACTGATCCCAAATGCTCTGGATCATAATAAATTTAATGGTCCTTAAAATATTGCTAAGTTGATTTTAGTCTCAAATAGGACTAATGTATTCTTAGTTAAAAATAAATTGGGCTCAAATGCTCATATGTTTAAGTTGATCTTAATTTCAAACTAGATTAACGGTGCTTAAATCAAACAAAATAGTTTTGAACTAAAGGAAAAATATAACTTAAGTTCAAAATCCCAAATCTAAAATATACGGATTTGGACTAATCTAAGCCCTACAAGCGATAACATAAACCAGTCTCCGTATACAATTCATGGGCAACCAAAATAAACAAAAAAAATACACACGACACGAAGTGAACTGCTGGAGCAGGGGAAAGTGGTTATCGTAATGCGATAACGTAATTAACTACAGGGGCTAGCGCCTATAGGGAATAGCGTCCCCATAATAAAAAAAACCTCATAAATGAGGGGAAATCTAATAAAGTCTGCTACAATGGTCGCATCTGTCCAAACCTCCGATATATGGTGCCATAAATCAACTTTGTATTTTCGGAGAGGTAGATGGATAAATCCAAATAGCACCTGCCCCCAAATTCAGGCAAGACGATCAATCCCAGTTCGTCTCTGTTTTCGACAGTGAACATCTCCTCCAGAAACTTCCATAAAAATAACCGAGTATTTAATTCTCTTTTTGAAGAAATTCATCCCTTTGTTCAAACCCTAGATAAAAACAGAGTTAAAAGTATCTCCCTTATGCCTATTTTCATATATGAAATAAGGGTTTAACTCTCTAAAAAGAACTTGGTTCTTCCTCTTGATCTGAGATCCATAAGTCAAATCTCTCACAAGATGAGAATTTAATTCTCATCATGAAGATCTTGTTATTTAGACTCAAGATCTAGAGGAAAACTATGATGTTTTATCACCCTCCAAAAGAACAGAAGAATAGAACATGAAAATGTGGAATTTATATTCCAGGAACTTAGTTACTTCAAGATACGATAAAGAACTTAGTTCTCACAAAAAGAAAGAACTTAGTTTTTATATATAAAAAAAATTGTAAGGAAAAATTAGAGTTTAACTCTATTAATCTCTGCATGAATATAGAAGAATATCACGGGATATCCACATGAAAATCTAAGAAAATATGGCTCACGTGAAAGACAAGTGAAAAATCTAAAAAAACATGTCTCACGTGAAAGACACGTGAAAACCCAAGAAAACAATGGTGTACATGATATTCACATGAACATCCAAGGAGAATGTGCCTCACGTGAAAGGCATGTGAATAGTCAAGAGAAAATATGTAACAGCGATATCCACGTGAGCGCTCAAATAAAGCCATCTGAGACTTAAACACTCACATGAAAGGCACGTGAGCACTGAGACTTAAAGTCTCATGTGAAAATCATATTAGCGCCCATGAAGACAACGCATCACATGAAAGACATGTGAGCGCTGGGAAGAAAAGCAAACCGAAGTGCTTAACGTGAAAGACACGTGAATGACCATGAAGACAGTGCTTTACGTGATACTCACGTGAGCGCTAGACGAATGAGTGCTTAGAACTACTCACATGAAAGACACGTGATCGACTATGAAGACAGTGTATCGTGTGACATTCACATGAACGCTATATGAATGAGTGCTTAGCACTACTCGTGCGAAAGACACGTGAACACCAAGAACCATATATACTCCCGTGATATCTATGTGAACACTGAAGCAGAAAGGATATTATATCCTATGATGAAGCTTAAGTTTCTGGGCCCGGTGCTTAGCACGGTCGGGTTAAGTAAATCCTAAAACAGAATGTATGGCCCGATGCTTAGCACTGTTGGGTAACACAAAAGCCCGACGTTTAGTCTAAAAATAGACTAAGTCCCTGAATTTTCAAAATTCTTTGATTTTAAAAAAGAAAATCAATCATGATGATATATTTTAAGTTGAACTTAATATAAAGTAAGATTAAAAATCCTTAAACCCTCGAACTGATAGCAGAAATTACCCAAGTTCATCCCAAATCTGAGATTTACGAATTTGGACTAATCTGCGCCCTACGGACACGACAAAATTAGTTTCCGTATACAATCCAAAGGCAGGCCTAAAAATAAACAATATACAACATGAAACGAAGTGATATTTATGGAGAAGGTAAAAGTTTTTATCACGTAGTGATAATATAATTAACTGCAGGGGCTTGTGCCTACAGGAGAATGCGTCCCCATAATCAAAAACTTCTCATAAATGAGAGGGAATCTGATAAGACTGCTAAAACGGTCGTATCTATCTAAACCTCCGTTAGACGGTTTCATAAATAAACTTGGTATTTTCGGAGAGATGGATGGATATTTTCCATATATCATCTGCCCCCAAATTCAAGCAAAACGTTCGTCTTCCCAGTTTTTCGGCAGTAAACAGTGATTTATGGGGCCTAGGAAGGGTGATGAAATACCCACCTTATGTTGATTTGGGTTGTTGCCCTTTAAAATCTGTTTAAATATGCAAAATAAAATAAAATCTAAAACAATCAAAAAATCTAAAACTACTTTTTTTAGTGGCGCAAAGAAATCTGCAGAAACTGTTAGATGGAAACAAAGGATTAGAGAAGAAACAAAATCGTACCAAAAGTCTAGGGCTTTGCCTCGTTTTTGTTGCAGGTTTGACACTTCATCAACAATGGAACAAAGTTCTGAAATGTGCTCAAGAAGTGATCCAAACTGCAACAAACCTTAAGCCAATATGCTGAAAATTTTCGGCCAAAATGTGCTTGTTGGGGGATTCGCACGAAATTTTTTAGATGTGGGTTCCGTGGCAATTTTCCTCCTATTCGTCACGATCTGTTCTCCCTGAAAGTTTATCTCGATTCCTGAAATTAGACAGAGAATTTGCATAATCAAATGAACTAAGACAAATCTAAATTAAACTAAATTAAAAACTAAAACTTGAATAAAAATTAACTAAATATTATGCCTCCCCAGCAATGTCGCCAAAAACTTGATTAAGATTTATTAATCTATCAACTTTAACCGCAAGTACACAGTTATATCGCAGTAGTACTTACGGATCGACCAACAGGGAGATGCAAATTTTAACTAATTCTAAAAATAAGTAACTGAAAGATTTGATTTTTAAAATAAAATAAAATTTCAAATAATCTAAAAGTGCAGAAATTTAAAAACAATTAAATTTAAAGGTTGGTTGAATAAAAAGAAAGATCGTTCTAGGGTTTTTGAATTGCTTTCTAATGTTGTTGGTTTATATGATTATATTTTTATTTTTTTTCCCTAATTTTAATTAATGATCTATTAATTATATAAAAGTATAGAGTAAATTAATGAAATTAATATTATCCTATCAATTATATAACATCATTTAGAATTAATTAAAACCCTAGTTCTAGTTCATTAAAAATAATCTAAGTTTTAACCATCGGTGAATATTTATAAGTGATCAATTTAGAACTACCATATTTTTGGTTAACCTGAATCACCTTAACTACCTAGATTGAATTTATTTTGATTCTTAACCATCTCTTTCCATCCCTAATTAAATTTCTAGATTGTCAAACTTTTATTAATCTAATTAGTTTTTAGGTGTTATCATTTATCCCTAATCTTATTCAAAGTGTCAACTTTCATTACAAAAATTAGTTTTTTAAGATGAAAAAACAAAATAGACAATCATTATCTCAAAGGAAATTCATATTAAAAGTAAGGAAAGAAAGTAAAATTAAAAACATCCAACCAGATTATCAAGCAACTCAAACCCTAAAGAAGAATTTTATCTATGCATAAATGAAGAGACAATGTAAAATAAACTAAAATTCTTAATTAAAATAAATAAAACTTACAAATTTGTTCGATCCCTCTCCAAAAGAAAATCCTAATTTCCAAACATGAGAGAGATAATTAAACCCTAATCTATATTGAACTTTTTATAGTATTTCGAGAGAATTGGAACAAACTCTACAAAATGACCAGAAATTACAAATAATCACTCAAAATCCCAATTTCATATTTGATAAAATTTCGACTGTTTTTTATGTATTGGTGAAATCGGCCGAAATTTTGAGCTTTATGCATCTCTGGTTTGTTGCATCTTCTATTGTTTTGCGATGAGAATCCTAAAGTTTGTTCCAATTTTGCGAACTGTTTCTCTATTTTTCTGATTATCTCCATGAAGTACATTCCACTCACGTGATCTTTGTTTTAGCGCACTTTTCCGTCTTTTTGCGTTTAAGCCCTGTTATCTGCATTTATTCACAAGAACGCCCAAAGTAGCATAAAATATGAAATATAACGATAAATGTGATATAAAAATGTGCAATAAATTGCACCTATCAGTGAACTCATAGGACTTATACAAAATGATGTATATTGTCCGGCGTCATGTAGGACAAAGGGTTGGTACTCTTACTTCATTCTATTTTATATATGACCTCTCTGGTTTTAGACATGTATTCGTTGAAATGCAGAGTCCAAAGATTTTGAGAAGTTAATAGTTATAAGAATAAAGTATAGAATCAGATGTTGGAAGTATCAAGATTCTTCAAAATAATCGAAAATGTAGGTACTTATGCTAGGTATTTCGTCGTAGTAATATTGAGAATTTAATTCTCTCACAGGTTACTCATCTGTGGGTGCGCTCCTTGATGAGTAATATTGTATGACTTTTTTCCATTTAGGTGATATGCACTGGAAACAACTGCATGCCAATTGAATATGGTTCCATCTAAATTAGTGCCTTAGATTCTATATGGATATAGAATGGTAATATATCTTGAGATTATTAAGATATAGAGTTGTCCGATTTCACAAAATCCGAACATACTCAAGGCACGTTTTAGTAATGGCAGTTTGTGTGTTATCCCAAGCTTTTGCAAGGGTTTAACTTATACCATTTTCAAAATCAAAAGTTGATTTGTTCTTGACTCACCACCTTTTTAGAAAATGAACTTCTTTGCAAAAGAAATTAGTGGGGATATGGTAGATCTGGAAGTGATTCTAGAACCATAAACGGTTACTGAAAATTTAGTAGAACATGAAGATTCAATTGAAATCGACAAACCTTAGCCACTCCACAGATTTAGTACGTGGCATCAGCCACGTAAGAGATACTTCGGTTTCTTATAGACGGTGATAAGGAGGTCAGCATCATAGTGATGATGCCCCTACTAGTTATCAGCAGGCCATGGGAAGTGGTAACTTCTGGATGATGGCTGGATGCATTATACTTCTAATAGGAAGTGATGTTCCTATGCTACAATCTGTCAAACTATGGTTGTCACAGATATTTCTCCACATAAGATCTGGATAATGTATCAAGAATTCTGATGACTAAATCTATGACAATAGATCTAGATTTAGGAAGTGTCCAAATCAGGATACTTGGACACCATTCTAAAGGGATTTAAAATAGACAACTCCTGGTGTGGTAGTGTACCCGCAGGTGATGGAGTCACTCTGTCTAAAGAGATGTTTTCAAGACTGATGAGGAGAAGAACTCGCATGAATAGCATTCTACTTTCTTTGGCAATTAGGTCAATCATACGATGTCATGTACTAGACCAGATAAAGTTTATGCACTTGTTGTAATAAGAAGATGTTAATCCAATCCTGGAGAAACAAAAGGAAGCAAAAACGAACTTGTGAGAATGTTCTCAGTGTATGGTAATGGCAGCTTCCTACAGAAGACGGTTACCGGTTTTGGCTTCAAAGGAGGACACCTCATTTGTCATTTCTATTTATTAGAAATGAGGGAAATGAGGTGAAGAGTGAGGTGACATGAGCTATGGCTAGGATTAAAGAGAGGGATGATAAAGGATTCAAACCATTAACTAAATGGTTAATAATCTTTTTAGTTTCTCTCTCTTAAGCTAGCTCCTATCTCCTTCTTCCTCCTCGTATTATGAGAGATAAAATAGAAAGGGAAAATTCAATGGAGAGATAAAATTAGTAAGGATAACTACAACCCTAACTAGTTAGCTTAGCACACAAGCTACTTAGGTTAGCTCACTTAAGCTTGGAGCCAAAGTTCTTGGACCTTCAAGGTGGATCATCTTCGATAGAGGAGGTGGGATTACGAGTATATTCCATGGAGCTTCAAAGAGCCTACAATGGAGTCCAACACAATTTGGGAGCATTTGAAGATATTACAAAGCACTTAAAGGAACTAGTGCACTCTAAAAAGCAATTTTAAAAGATGATATTTTTGGGTTTTAAAAAACCTAGAGAGAGCAATTAGCCCCCCCCCTACAAGGATCTAAGCTAAAGATTATAACTTATAACAAGAAAAGAGAGCAAACTAGCAACTAGATTGAGATTACAACCTTTGTAGCATATTCAAGTGCTCCCAAATTGTGTTGGATTTCATTGTAGGCTCCTTAAAACTCGATGAAACATGCTTGCAAGCCCACCTCCTCCAACGAAAATGATCCACCTCGAAATCTCAAGAACTTTGGCTCCAAGCTCAAGTGAGCTAACTTAAATAGCTAGTGTGCTAAGCTAACTAGTTAGGGTTGTAGTAAAAGCTCACTACTAATTTTCTTCTTTTTATTTCCTTTTTCTTTTTACTTTTCCTTAGTGTAAATAGAGGAGGAAGAAAGAGATGGGAGCTCTCATGAAAAGAGAATGAGAATGAAAAAATCCTTAACCATTTCTAAAGAAATGGTTACTAATATATTTTCTCCAAAACAATCCAAGCCCTTGGATTAAACTAAGCATCCAAGTGTCCACAACCTCCTCTTGATTACATATGACACCATACTATAATATGGTGAGGATATGTTATGCTCAAGGAATAACATAAGCTAAAGAAAACAAAAAAAAAAGCAATATACATATTCATATGTAATAAAACATACTAAATATATATACTTGTAATTGTTATCCAAGATATTTAAAATACATAAAAGAGAATTAATTAATAGTGACATAATACTAGTAAATACATACTACAAAAAATATGTATTAAAATTTTTGGAGATGATTCCGTACTACAGTTCGGTGGAGGAACTTTAGGGCACCCTTGGGGAAATGCACTCGGTGCGATCATCGGCACCCGATTTAATATCCATCTTTCTAAAAAGATCGGCTAGTATTACAACCGTCCGATTACCGTCAGTATATAAAATACACTAGTTTTAATCAAATCCAAGCGCATACCAATGTACCGCAACTACAACATTTCACCCCAAGCCAGAAACCCTCTGTGTGGGACTCTAAAGACTCGATAATACACTGGCAGTGGGTTTAACCACAAGCACGTTAGCGGCACTAGCTGTACGTAACGGATACCCAGGTATTGTCGAAAAGAAGATCGACAAGCAAGCTCGTTCGAAACCCTACTGAGCCTATCAACAACATATACCATACAGTCCAGTCTGTTCGTCTGAGAGTATTGCATACCTGGTCTAGGGGTGGATAACGTCAAACCCCTAATAACCTGATAAGTCATGCCGGTGTCGAGCCTTATCACCAATCGAGAAACTACTGATTGCAATCAGTAAATCTCATCCGTTTAGGCCTAGGTCTTATGGTGACGACCAACCGTACACTGCGTGACATCAACTCCCAATACCGGGAGAGACGAATCCCCTCAATCGCTAACTGCCTCCAAGTGCTTCGGGACTGCACCCAAAACCTACCTGTTTGCACGTCTCTTTAAAGTTGTGGTAGGGTAGCAATCAAAGTACAATAGGAACACACTCGAGACAAATGACGATTTCGGGTCAACAAACTACGCTGTACTAATATCACCTGAGAAATGCTATCTGACAATAGGTATAATACCATCTAGTATGTTCTCGGAGAGTCTGTCTGGTGTAACTCATAACCTAATGAGCACCTATCTACAATCTTTAGTGACTAACTAACACCAATGGTTGTGAGACCGGCCATCGCATCTTGTCAAAGTCAAGAAACGTATACACTAGTCTATTCTGGAATATCGATACTCGGTCTCGATATTCCCATGACTAGAGACATTTAAGGATGTGCTTATAGACCATCCAGTTCTCATAAGTGCGATCACCATCCTAATCCTGGTAGTCAAGCATGAATCATGTGGGCTTTATCAATATGTACTAGTGATATGCTATACCATACAAGACATGTACATGATGATAAAGTCAAATCAGATAGCATACTATCATCTCGAGTAACACTGTTCTAACTGTATAGCTCCTCCCTCAATTATCATAATTGCCTATCTATGATTACAATAATTGCCTCGAGGGCACTATAGCCAACAATCTCCCACTTGTACTTAAAGCTAATTATTGCAGTACCGTGTATCCATAACCCGTGTGCTACCGAATACCCAAGTTCTCTACTAATCAGTTTCACAAATCTTGTTTGTGAAACGTTCGTGTTCAAGAAATAGCCGCCGTGAGTGGATCTGCTCTAATATTTCTATATTTATCTCTTTATATCTCAAATTCGTGGAGAATATCTATCTCTCAAAATGAGCGATACCTGTCTTAGAACATGTCTGGATATCTGATAGGACCAAGTTCATAATATGAACACCAAATCCAATAAACTTCTTCGACTGTATCGTCCACTGAATTTAATCAGTATCTTGCGCCATGCTTATCTCAGTATCCGCTTGAATCCCTGTCCAACACACTGTCCCTCAGAAGAGAGTAACCTTATAACTCTGACAGTCACTCTGTCATTCAGGTCATCTTGGAAGCCAAAACTAATATCTGCCTCATGTAGAAGGCTGCCATTACCATATACCAAGAACATTCTCTTATACTTGCTTCCCTTTGTTTCTCCAGGATTGGATTAATATCTATTTACTGCAGCTAATGCAAAAACAACATAATCCATGTCCTTTATGGAGAAACTCCTGTGACAACCACAGTTTAACCATTATGGTATAAGAACCACACTTCCTATCCGGAGTATGTCATCCAAATCCTTGGACAGTACTCCCTGCTATTTTCTTACCAGGTTCATCTATTGTTTTGATGAATCCAAATAATGTGACTGCCACATCAAAACAGATGATCTATCTCCGCTATACCTGCTTTAGTCTATAAATAGACATAAGCAACCTTCCCTCCATGCTTCTGCTGCTCCCACTGACCATAACAACCCCCTGGTAGAATCATATACACGTGTAATTCTAAAAGTCCATTTAGAACGACGTTATAGTCATCCACCTGCCAGGTCTCATAGTCAAGATCAGCAGTGGTGGCAAGATTGGGTCATCATACCATGATGCAAACCTCATTGTCACAGTCTATAAGGAAAGCGAAGTATCTCTCGGGTGGCTGAGCTTACCCACTAAATCTGCGGAGTGACTTACGGATTGTCGAATCCAATTGAATTTTTAAGTTCTACCAAATTTTCAGTAACCGTTTATGATTCTGGAATCTCTTCTAGTTCTACCATACTCACACTAATGTTTTCTGGAAAAAAATTCATTTTACTAAAAATTGTGGCGACTCAAGAACAAAATAACGTTTGATTTTGCAAATGGTAGAATGTTAACCTTCATTTATGCCCAGGATAACCCAAAAACTGCCAATACTGAAACATGCCTTGAGTTTATCCGGATTCTGGTTTTAAGCATAAGCCGGACAACTTCATATACCTTAATATCTTAAGATATGATACCATTCTATATACAATATAGAATCAAATGCACTAATTTAGATGGAACTCATATTCGATTGCCATGCGTTGTTTCCAGTGCACATCACCTGAATGGAAGAAAGCCATACAACATTACTCATCAAGTAACGCACCCATGAATGAGTAACGTAACATATAATATTATCACGGAATACCTAGCATAAGTATCTACTTTTTCGATCACCTCGAAGAATCCTGATACTTCCAACGTATGATACTCTACTTTATTCTTATAGCTGTAAACTTCTCATAATTTTAGACCTTGCATTTTAACAAAAATGTGTGTCTAAAATAAAAGAAGTTATTGGTATTCGAAACATAGTAAGAGTATCAACCCCTTAACCTAATAGACACTGGACAACATACAATACTTTGTATAAGTCCCCTATTTACTAACCCAAACTCTGTGTGTCGTAAGTTAAAAACTGTATTTTGGTTAAGAAGAATTATACGGTTATTGAATGCATATTACCTAATCATCAACTGATAAAGGTAAATGTTGTAAACATAATTTCAAAAGGTTATATCTCACTTTATGAAATAAAGGTACAGATATATCGATTTGAAATTGGTGCATAATAATGGATATTCAAAACCAACAAATCGCCAATAGGCAAATCCAAGTGATTTCCTTAAACATCAATAATTACAACGAACTCTGATATTAAGGATTTAATCACCCAATTCCCAATATTCTACTCTCAGTCATCATCTGTAACGCCATACATATGTGAGAATCTAAACTGGTATATACATATTCTAGAGTCAGAATGTAATTGGGAAAGCAGTTTTCAATAACTACTGCACAGGAAAACTAAAACATGGGAATGTTTCGAAGGGTGGCTGGGTATTCCTAGTAATGCATCTTCCATTATCCAGATCCATGACACCGGTTGCAATTTTCATTGCCCTTAATTCAATCCCTTTATATGTCTCTACAAATTACTTTTTGTACACCATACCTAGTCTAGTTGGTTTTCTTCCTTCCCTATCTTTCGGCACCTGCCTAAGGTTTGAAAGAAAGCTATCCAATAAGAACAATAGGTGTACTCCCCTAATACGAGGAGCTCTTGCAACCTGAGAGAAGGTAAAGGGTAGAGACAACCGAATAATCGTATTCAGTTTCTCCAGAACTGGAATACATTCTCGAATTGAAATAAATTTTTTTGAGTTTGCATGTAATTATACGAGATGGTTTTATCTATTCTATCAGGATCTTCATAGTGATATGGAATGTTCTGGAGAAAGCTAAAGGTAAAGTAAGAAGGGTATGGATATACGCGACTTTGTCGTGAATCTAAATAATCCAAAATCCTGATGGTACAAGGTTCGGTTTAACTTGGTTATGAGTTTTAGTTTAAGGCAGGTCAAGGTCGTAGCCAGAGAGAGAAAAGAAACACCCAGCGTGCACTCTAACTTAGATTAGATTGGTTAATCATTTTATCTAATTAGGATAACTCCCACCGTTTCCTTGAATTCTTCTTCAAACCCTAAAAGGAAAACTAGTCGGGATAACCTAAATCAGTGGGAATCGGGACCCAACTATCATCGCGTGATAACTTGATTAAAGCCACTCAAGTCACCATACTCCAGAAAGTATGCGCATGTCTGTCAAGTTTTCTTTATATTTGAAACTCCCGATATAGTTTTTGCCCCTAGGACCCAAGGAACTTGATGAATGATTAACAAATCAAAGGTCCTAGTCAAGTTCAACTCGTCATTATCTTAATTGCGTTAAACCCACCCACCCTTGACGAATAATCAACAAAGTCGCATAACTGTCCTAACCATTCCCCATTTAATACGACAGAAAAGTATTACAGAGCTACCGCACACTACGTCTCGGTGAATTGCAATGACAAACATAGCACGAATACTAAGCAATACTAATCTAAAATGACGGAGGGCTACGGCTGGTTTTTAGCGAAAAACCTTTAACGTAATGAACTTGATCTCGTTGAAAGAACCTTGAAGTTTTGGAAAGGAGTGGTTTAGGTTCCGCATTTAGAATGCTGGTTTTTGAAGAAAACCAAGTAGATAATAATGCCTCAAACTTTTGGTAAAGAGATCATTCACTATGAAGGGATCTAGGCTCTTTCCTCATCGAATGAGGTGCAGGATATTCCTAAACAAATACCGCCATGCAAAGCAAAAGATTACGACTGTTGATTTTAAAACTGAGGTTCCAACAACATCATTTTATCATGTTTGTTTTTTTTGTATTAATGAGGATTAATGTGGTCCCATCAATTAAAAATTGTAGGGTTCCTAGGCACACTAATGAGGTCTCACAACAGATCAAACATGCCCAATTCAAATTTTTACATGTGCCTACAAACCCTAATACGGATCGTTAACTAGAGGATAAGACGATGCAAGCAAGTAAACAACTTTATTGCTAAAGGAAAGTGACTACAACCTTTGTAGATCCGGTCCTCCGCTTCCTAGGCTCCGTGATGACGTCCCTCCGCTGTACCCATCGGAATCCTAGACTCTCGCGGTGGTTTCATCGGAGAAAAGATCGGGCTAGGTCGTCGACTTCGATGCCAAAGATGATCTACGTCGAGGCAACTCAAGATCAAGCTCCAACTTCACCAAGTCATAAAACTTGTGAAGAAAACACCCCATACTACTTGGCAAGTGGTAGAGGATGAAGAAATAGGAAGTGGGTTCACTTTAGAATTGGATTTCTCACTCTTTTTCTCATGTTGCCATTGAAGCTAGCAAGCTTTCATAAAGCTTGATGAAGATGAAGATGATGATAGAATAAAAAGGATTGTTTTTTAAAAAGAAAATCCCATTCATTCTTATCATAATGCAACCTTGGTTAAGTGTAGAGAATAAACTAGGGTTAGTTGAATGGTTAGGTTTAGGAGATGAAGACAAAATGGTCACTTAGTCAAAGATGCATGAAGCATCAAGAAACTTCTTGTATGAAAGCAACCATTTAGTTTTCCTTTTTCTTTTAACCAAAATAAGTAGATAAATAAATAAAGCAATGGAAACCCTAACCATTAACTAAACATAGTGTATAGCATACACACACCCAAGGTTGCATGTATCATCAAACATGATACAAACAAGTGTACAAAAATATATCACATATACAATGTGCACTTCAAGTGAGAAAATCCATTTTAAGTGAACAAATACTAGTTAATGCAAAGTAATATATCAAATATATAATTATACATTAAATCATTAAATCAACACTTGATTTAACGATCCGGTCATATCGCATATGACCGACTAATATCCGATGTATCGACTTATCGAATCAATTCTCGATTCGATAACTAGGTTATATCGCATACAACCAATCGATACATTCATCACGAGAATAGAATACGGTATCACATACACGCATTATTCTCGGTCCCGCACATATCTCATATGCGCTCCTCTTTCATTTCGCTTGAGCCAGGAAACCTCTATGTAGGACTCTAAAGACTCGTCAAAACGCCGGCAACAGGTGATGATCATATCAAACACCCACAAACCGCAAGCGGTCTGCTAAACGTAACGGCCACCCGGGTATTGAGCGATCAGAAGATCGACGAGCAAGCCTGCTCACACTCCTGTGAATCCAACCAGTAACACTTACCGTACAGTCCGGTCTGTTCGTCTGATATATCGCATATCTCGCCTAAGGATGGTAAACGTCAGACCCCAGTAGCTTGATAAGTCATGCCGATATAAGGTCCATAGCATAGCATGAAACTACTGATAACACTTACCAGTAGATCACTGCAACCCTGGCCAGGGATTTCCAGTTATGGCCAGTCGTGCATAGCGCAACATCAACCCCCAATACCGGGAGAGACGAATCCCTTCCTATCGCTCATTGCCTCCATGTGAATCGGGACTGTACCCAAAAACCACCTGTTTGCACGACTCAGTAGAGCCGTGGTAGGGTGGAAATCAAAGCACAGTGGGAGACACACAAGACTCTATGACGATCTCGGGTCAACAGACTAAGCTGTACCAGTGTCACCAGAGAACTGCTATCTGACGTGAGGTATAATACTATCTGGGAGTTCTCGGCGAGTCCGTTCAGTGTACCCAGTCTCCACTGAGCACCCGCATACCATCTCTGATGTCAAACACCAATGGATATGGGATCATCCATCGCTCATCATATGGGTCGAGAAGATATACACTAGTCTACTCTGGAATATCGATGCCCCGTCTCGATATTCCCACGACTAAGAACATTGAAGGATGTACTCATGGACTACCCAGGCCCCACTAGTATGATCTGCATCATAGTGCTGGAAGTCGAGTACACATCCTAAGGGCTTTATCAACATGTAACAGAGAGACAGAAAGTATACATGTTAAGATAAAGAGCAACCAGATAGCGTACTATCATGTCGAGCAAGAAAGTCCTACCTATATATGTCCCAGCATCCACTACAATATACATCCAATGTACAGTAATGGCCTCTAGGGCATACATATAACTAACAATCTCCCACTTGCACTAGGGCCATCTGTAGCAGTGGTTGCCGTATCACATACTCAACCATCCCATATAAGTCTCTCTCTGGGAAAAAGCCTTTGTGAGTGGATCCGCCGTGTTATCCTCTGAGTCTACTCTCCTAACCTCAATCACCCTGGAAATCAACTATCTCCATGATCAGGTGATGCTGCCTCAGAATATGTCTGGGTCACTGATGGGACCGGGGTTCCTGGGCCAAAGCCACTCTTCCATTGTCACACAATGGTGGGAACCTAGTTCATCTTATGAACCAATATACACCCAAACAGCCTCTTTGGTAGTATCTTTAATAGCGATGTTACCAGCCTTTATCGTCTAGTTTGCCGCGGTATCTAGCTTGGAACTCTTCCAACTCACCGTCCCTCCACTGAGGGTAAAGACAATGCCTGCGACTGACATTCAGTCGTCCATATCCCCCTGGAACCTTTCCAGTGATTCACCTTTATCCTATTTGGAGAATCCTTGTGATAAGAGGAGATTGACCGAGCGTAGTATAGAAAACTCCTTCCCTATCAAGAGTATGTCATCTACGTACTCTACGAGGATCACTACCATACTCCCTACTACCTTTTTGTATATACAAGGTTCATCTACCATTTTGATGAAGTCAAACACTTCGACTACCACATCAAAACAGACGTTTCAACTCCGCGATGCCTGCTTTATTCTGTAAAGCAACTTGCACACGTTTCCGCTGCTCCCACTGTTTACGAAGCCCTCTGGCTGTGTTCTTATAAACGTTCTCTTCTAAATCATTTTAGAAAAGCAGTCATGGCACCCAACCACCAGATATCGTAGTCATGGTATGTAGCAATGGCAAGTAGGATCTGGATGGACTTAAGCATAGTCCCTGGAAAAGGTTTCATCATTATCCACGCCTGGTCGATGACGAAAACCTTTAACAAGTCTAGCTTTGAAAGTCTCAACTTTTCCATCTACACCAAGTAATCTTCTCAAGATATACTTGCTCCTGATGGGGATTTAACCCTTCAGATATAGCAACCAAAGTCCATACTTTGTTGGTGTACATGGATTCCATCTCAGATCGCTAAGCATCCAGTCATTCTTACAGAGTCCTTACTCTCGATGGCCTGCTCGAAACTAGTTGGGTCATCATCTCATGATGCATTCCTCGCTCCCACTGTGATCCAGAAACCGAAGTATCTCTCTGGCGGATAAGGAACCCTACCAGATCGGCGGAGAGGCTGAGGTTCGTCGGAGACTGTTGAATCCTCTGGTTCTGTCAAATCAGCTGCAGTTTTGTATAGTTGGAACCTTTCCGGTTCTACAGAACTGACCTTGCCTCGATCTTGTCTGGATTTTGCTTTCAGACATAGGCCGGACAATCCCAAATCTTAACTTACTTAAGAGATAGGCCTTTCCCACACCATATCTTATATGGAGTGGTAGGCACTGATTTGATTCGAACCCAATTTAATAGGTATGCAGCTTCTCAAGTGCATAACCCCCTTAAAAGAAACAGGTGACTCAGTAATACTCATCATAGAGCACACCATATCATATAGGGTGCTATTGCTCCGCCCTGATACACCGTTGTGCTGTGGTATATTCAGAGGAGTAATACGGAGAGAGAATCTTATTCTCCTTTAGAATAATCCAGGAATTCTATGCACAAGTATTCTCCTCCCTGATCACATCAAAGAACATAATACTTATACCCGTATTGGTTCCCTACTTCTATCTTATATTCTGTGAATATCTCAAAAGGTTCGGACTTGTGTTTCAACAGGAACATATGTCTAAATCTTGAGAGATCATCAGAGAACGTAATGAAGTATAAAGAACCAGTCCTGGCATGTGTAGACAGGAGACCCTACATACATCATTATGTATCAGTCCCAAGAGTTTACCAACTCTTTCTCTGTTTCCAATAAACAGAGCTATGGTCATCTTATTTTTGTGACATGACTGGCAAGTTTCACAAGATGTAAATTCAAACTGATTTAAATATGCATCTAAAATATAACTTCAGCCAGTCGGGTCGCATTGATATGACCTAGTCTACAATGCCTCAAGAAGGATTCGTTCATTTCTGAACTCTTCCTCTTGTGTGTGTTCTGTATACTAGGAACTGTAGTTTGATTTAGAACGTCAATGCTTTTAGATAACGTGCCTGAACCGATCAACTTTTGATATAGGAAATGTTCAAAACATTATCCAACAATACAAAATTTTATCATTTCTTTACTTATAAAGAGACTGATATGATTTTGTATATTAGATTCGGTATCTAATAGCATTTGTTCAGAATCAATGTATTTGTAATACAGGGTGACAGTAACCAACAGACCTGGCTGCAACACTTGCACCGTTTTCTGTCTCATGAAACTTATCACCCGTTCTCAGTTTTCTACCTTTCTGTAGCCCTATGTAACAGATTACATATCTGGGATCCTGATCCGGTATCAACTACCCAGGATGCAGAGGATACTGAGAAACAGTTCTTTGTAATGAACACACCCGAAGGAGATGCATCATATGCACTTTCTTCGTTTGGACGGCATAGGAATTCTGGTATTCCTCTATTTCCTGCTCTGTCTTATAACAATTATAAGTTGGAGCGGGACCAACGTTCCCTAGCTTAGTATAACAAGCGGGTTCGGTCAATACATCCATATTATTATCTTGATTAAGGCGTGATATGGTCGCTACCTGGACAAAGAGAGAAGAAAACACTCTGCGTGCGCTCTTGCAAGATTAGATTGGTTATATATTTTATCTAATCAGGATGGTTCCCACTGTTTTTATCAAATCTTCCTTCAAACCTTAAAAGGAAAGACTAGCCGGGATTAATTACACTCTACAAGTTCGCCAATCTTTCAGCCAGGCCAGTGTCGGTACTTTGAGGGAGGTTCCCCGTGCTTTCGCAGTGGGTATCGGGATCCAACTATCATATAGAAGGTATGCAATCTCATTGCAAATTTCAACACTTGAAACTCCCGATAAAGGTTTTTACCCCTAGCACCTATGACCTTAACTATGGTCAACAAATCATAAGTACTAGTCAAGTTCTACCCGTCATTTCGTGATTAATTAGACCCACCCACATGACCCTTAACTAAGGTCAACAAAGTCACACGACTGTCCTAACTAATCGCATCATATGCGGTGTAGGAAGACATCACTTAGCTACCGTACACTGTGCCTTAACTAAGGTCAACAAACACAGCACGAATACTAAGTACTCTACTTCCTAAAATGACGGAGGGTTGCGGATGGTTTTTAATAAAACCTTTAACGCTTTGAACTTGATCTCGTTGCGGAATCAAATGGTTTTAAATGGAGTGTTTTTTTTGAAGTTTTTCTAGTTTTGCTAAAGGGGTCACTCCCGGTGAAGGGATCGTCGGCCCTTTCCTCGTCGAATGAGGTACGGGATATATCATATATATCACTGTGCAAAGCAGAAACTATAGAAGCAATCAAAAGACAAACCGAGGGTGTAGCATCTGCCAGTTATTACTAAAGGAGTCACTCCCGGTGAAGAGATCTCGGTCCTTTCCTCATCGAATAAGATGCAGGATGTTCTATAAGGAACACCGCGATGCAAAGCAAGAACTGTAGCTACCTGTTTTTATTTTGAAATTCGATTCCACAACATCAATTAGGTTTATTTTCTTTCATTAATCTCATTAATGAATATCCCATCATTTAAGTCCACCTAAACATCACAGATAAATATAACGTACGCTTATGCCATCCGCATTCGCCTCGATGTCCCGTCTGCACCGTTAGGTTAGGTAACTAACGCCAGAGCGAGGCAGGGCTAGCGCGGGTGTAAAACATAAGTAACGTCTATATAATATATCATATATACCATATATAATATCTATCTGAACATATCACATGATCACATCACAGATAACGCAGCAGAAAAAATCATATGAAATATTGGATATACTAGGACGTCCGTGTTTTTAATACGAGCCAGTATAAAACACGGATTCCACGGTCGCGATGAATAGCCAAACCCACACCCCTAGACCCCTACGAGAGCGGCAAGCAACCCTACCAATTCTAGAGTTAGGAGACCCGGACTCGACTCCTCGAGTTGGTCTCCCACTGGACTCCAGAACCCGGTTACTTGTGCCCTCCTCCTTAGGTCTATCCTAGTGCAGAAAAGTAAATAATATACAAATGGTGACATCATCCGCAACCTGGAAGTGCCCCAATAAAAGAATATTACATACAAGTTTTTACATGAATGAAAATGAAAAACACTCGTCTCACATAAAAAAAACCCGGCTATTCAAACACGACGATCCAATATAATATATCCAGCAACACATAACATCACATGTCATCAACATAAGTAAACATGCGTATCCCAATTGTCGTTGACATATAGCAACGAAACCGGCGATATCACATATTACACTTACGGTCACAGAAAAGAAAGTGTAAAACTACAACAGTTGGAATCCGCAAACTCTTTAGACATCGCATGCCTAACCAAATAAATTCCTTAGACATCGCATGCCTAACAGTTATAAACCCCGCATTTTAGTCTCATTATCGAAAACTCTTTTCAATATCAAGTCAGGCAATTCAACAAGATTCCCGACATTCAGATCGAATGCTCGTCGCAAACTTTAGTAAGCGGCCGCACCCCCGACGCCGTCGACGAAGTGCACCAAGGCGGAACACCGGTGCCGTGAGCACCCGAACGGATGGTTTCGGCGACGGGGTTCTCCTACAGTCACTTGGCCGGGGCTATGGGGTGTAGCTGTCTATTAAGTTTATCCGGCGAGTATCCACGTACGTTACGCGATTGCGACGGACTTTTGATCGCATCAAAATTCCATGGCAACCGATCAAGTGAGACTAAAGTGCTTGATTTATAACATCCAAATCAGTTATCTCATAACTGCTTGTGGATTCCAATTATTGTATCACATTCCGGATAAATAGAAAATGTTAAACTTTCCGATCGAACAATCGAACACCCAAGTTTTCCCGAAACAGCTCAACACATGAAATAAGTTTAAAAACATTCACTTCGTGCCTCAGTACCAACGGTCCAGCCGTAGAAGGGTCAAGCCAACGCCTCACATGTGGCACGCCGTACTGCCCCAAACCCTAAGGTTCAAAGGGCAGTTCAAGACGGTCACATAATCGAGTTAAGGTTTGTTGTCTTCTAGAGGGACCATCGCGTTACTTGCACTACTTGGAACGTCATTAAACTACGGAAAAATCCAACACTTGGAAATTTCCCGGCGGGGGAAAAAGTGGGTATTTATATCCGGTCGAACTTTTTAACAGTTTCTAAAATATCCGGAAAAACTTAAACGAAGTTAAATTATCCGATCAAATTAACAAGTCCCCAATAAAACCCTAGAATACTCAACACTTGAGTGGAATTAAAACATTCCCATAAAAAATTGCCAAGAAAAGACCTAAGAATAAATATATGAAATTTCAGGGACTAAGTCCAAATTTTGGCCGCGGAACCGCCGCCAAACCCATGGTTTAGCCGCGGTTCAGCGGTCAAATTATTGACTTAGTGGACCGTACTTAACAGTAATTCTTAGTTTTTCCTGCTTGTTTTTCTGAGAATTTTTAATTCAGAAAAATCCACTGTTTTGAAAAATGTACAGAGAAGGGTTTTGTCGGGGTTTACGGGTTCGATCGGACTTCTAATTTCGTCTACGCATCGCCTAAGGCTCTAGCTAGGCTCTGATACCACTGTAGGGTTTCTAGGTACACTAATGAGGTCTCACAACAGATCAAACATGCCCAATTCAAATTTTTACATGTGCCTACAAACCCTAATACGGATCGTTAACTAGAGGATAAGACGATGCAAGCAAGTAAACAACTTTATTGCTAAAGGAAAGTGACTACAACCTTTGTAGATCCGGTCCTCCACTTCCTAGGCTCCGTGATGATGTCCCTCCGCTGTACCCATCGGAATCCTAGACTCTCGCGGTGGTTTCATCGGAGAAAAGATCGGGCTAGGTCGTCGACTTCGATGCCAAAGATGATCTACGTCGAGGCAACTCAAGATCAAGCTCCAACTTCACCAAGTCATGAAACATGTGAAGAAAACACCCCATACTACTTGGCAAGTGGTAGAGGATGAAGAAATAGGAAGTGGGTTCACTTTAGAATTGGATTTCTCACTCTTTTTCTCATGTTGCCATTGAAGCTAGCAAGCTTTCATAAAGCTTGATGAAGATGAAGATGATGATAGAATAAAAAGGATTGTTTTTTAAAAAGAAAATCCCATTCATTCTTATCATAATGCAACCTTGGTTAAGTGTAGAGAATAAACTAGGGTTAGTTGAATGGTTAGGTTTAGGAGATGAAGACAAAATGGTCACTTAGTCAAAGATGCATGAAGCATCAAGAAACTTCTTGTATGAAAGCAACCATTTAGTTTTCCTTTTTCTTTTAACCAAAATAAATAGATAAATAAATAAAGCAATGGAAACCCTAACCATTAACTAAACATAGTGTATAGCATACACACACCCAAGGTTGCATGTATCATCAAACATGATACAAACAAGTGTACCAAAATATATCACATATACAATGTGCACTTCAAGTGAGAAAATCCATTTTAAGTGAACAAATACTAGTTAATGCAAAGTAATATATCAAATATATAATTATACATTAAATCATTAAATCAACACTTGATTTAACGATCCGGTCATATCGCATATGACCGACTAATATCCGATGTATCGACTTATCGAATCAATCCTCGATTCGATAACTAGGTTATATCGCATACAACCAATCGATACATTCATCGCGAGAATAGAATACGGTATCACATACACGCATTATTCTCGGTCCCGTACATATCTCATATGCGCTCCTATTTCATTTCGCTTGAGCCAGGAAACCTCTGTGTAGGACTCTAAAGACTCGTCAATACGCCGGCAGCAGGTGATGATCATATCAAACACCCACAAGCCGCAAGCGGTCTGCTAAACGTAACGGCCACCCGGGTATTGAGTGATCATAAGATCGACGAGCAAGCCTGCTCACACTCCTGTGAATCCAACCAGTAACACTTACCGTACAGTCCGATCTGTTCGTCTGATATGTCGCATATCTCGCCTAGGGGTGGTAAACGTCAGACCCCAGTAGCTTGATAAGTCATTCCGATATAAGGTCCATAGCATAGCATGAAACTACTGATAACACTTACCAGTAGATCACTGCAACCCTGGCCAGAGATTTCCAGTTATGGCCAGTCGTGTATAGCGCAACATCAACCCCCAATACCGGGAGAGACGAATCCCTTCCTATCGCTCATTGCCTCCATGTGAATCGGGACTGTACCCGAAAACCACCTGTTTGCACGACTCAGTAGAGCCGTGGTAGGGTGGAAATCAAAGCACGGTGGGAGACACACAAGACTCTATGACGATCTCGGGTCAACAGACTAAGCTGTACCAGTGTCACCAGAGAACTGCCATCTGACGTGAGGTATTATACCATCTGGGAGTTCTCGGCGAGTCCGTTCAGTGTACCCAGTCTCCAATGAGCACCCGCATACCATCTCTGATGTCAAACACCAATGGATATGGGATCATCCATCGCCCATCACATGGGTCGAGAAGATATACGCTAGTCTACTCTGGAATATCGATGCCCCGTCTCGATATTCCCACGACTAAGAACATTGAAGGATATACTCATGGACTACCCAGGCCCCACTAGTATGATCTGCGTCATAGTGCTGGAAGTCGAGTACACATCCTAAGGGCTTTATCAACATGTAATAGAGAGACAGAAAGTATACATGTTAAGATAAAGAGCAACCAGATAGCGTACTATCATGTCGAGCAAGAAAGTCCTACCTATATATGTCCCAGCATCCACTACAATATACATCCAATGTACAGTAATGGCCTCTAGGGCCTACATATAACTAACAAAAATATCACACCAGAAGAAACGAAAATAACCACACACATATTCCATCCGCATTAGCCACAGAGATCCGGGTCTTCACCGTAAGGTTACTTAACTTATGGCAGGGCAGGGTCAGGACTAGCATGAATGCAAAACATATATAGTTTCTACTATATATATGTATATAATATATATATATATATATATATATATATATCATCATCATCATCATTCGTCTCAGAAGAATGATATAACACAAGTATCACAGCAGAAACAAACACAATATGGAAATGCGGATAAACTAGGAAAAATACATTCCGATGGAACCTTATATGAAATGTAATGTATATTCATATTGTGTGGCAAGCTTCCAACATGTGGACTGCCGTCATCGCGGCTTGTATATTATTCTTTGGGGCGCATCGTGAATGCGGACGTAGTCATCATGTATATTTATTTTTATTACATGCACTAGATTTTACCTATGGCGGAGTACTCGAGCAACCAGGTTCTAGGAGGCAACGGGTGGCAACTTCAAAGGTGTTGAGACCAGATCATCCCATTCTAGAATTGGTAGGGTTGCTCGCTGCACTCGTAGGGGTATAATTATTGACCTGCGGAAGGATGCCCAAGTCACCGGATTTTGGAAGTGCTGGGTGGCCCACTCACTTCATTGATTGGGATGGCGGGTGACTTACCATACTTATAGGAGTCTAGGGTCTGATACTACGGGCTGTCCACATGACCGGGGAAAATTACATTTCATATAAGGCTCCATTGAAATGTATTTTTCTAGTTTATCCGCATTTTCAAATTGTGATTGCTTCTGTTGTGATACTTATGTTATGTCATTCCTTTGAGACGAATGATGGTATTATATATAGTAGACGCTATATATGTTTTTCATCTGTGCTAGTCCTGATCCCGCCCTGCCGTAAGTTAAGTAATCTTACGATGAAGACCCGGGTCCATGTGGCAAATGCGGATGGCATATATGTGCATGGTTATTTTCGTTTCTTCATGTGTGATATTATTAATTGGTGGGACCACATTAATCTTCATTAATACAAGAAAACAAACCTGATAAAATGATTTTGTCGGAACCTTAGTTTTAAAAACAATAGTCGTAATCTTTTGCTTTGCATAGCGGTATTCATTTAGGAATATCCCGCACCTCATTTAATGAGAAAAAAGCCTAGATCCCTTCACAGGGAATGACCACTTTAGCAAAATTTTGTGGTACTATTACACACTCGGTTTTCTTCAAAACCAGCGTTTTAATGCGGAGCCTAAACCACTCCTTTTCAAAACTACATGGTTCCTTCAACGAGTGTCACGCCTCGCTTCCCAAGATACCAAAATTTTGGGACAGTACTCGGCAAGCCATGCTACCTACGGTAAGAAAATATCCTCCCATAGTCATATTAATTCTGTTAATCAGAAATCAAGAACAAATAATATAAATATCTATCTAATGACATGTCCAATAACCACGATAACAATAACAGGAGAGGATAGCGGAAACAGTAAAGATCTAAGAAAATGAAAGAATACCTAAAGCATAAATAAGAAATGTATCAAAGGAAAGATCCTCACTGATCGGCGATCTTGTCGAAGTACTCACGATTCTCCCGTGCTAAAGTCAAAGGATCTGGGTTATGCAAAACCCAGACGTCGGTGCGTGAAAAATATCATTATAATAATATAAGCAATAAGCTATAGGATGCTATATGCAAGAGTGAGATGTCATGGGTATAAACAATAGCAGTCACAGGTGATATAACAAGCAAGCTATTGATAGTCAAATATGTCATGTGTATCCTAAGGCCCATGTTTATAGGTTTGCTATCCTACAGGTATTCGAAACCAATTAATGTACTCCTCCATGTAACTCAAAAGTATATATCCCGTTATCCTCCGGAACCACGGATGCAAGATGTATGAATCAAGAATAATTCTGTTCTGTTAGCCCCCGGAACCACGGAAACATGTAATATCTTTTTGAGTTACGCTTCAGTTACACTTTTGATTTCCCCATTTCCTGAGGTTTCGTTTTCTAAGTCAGGTATGAAGATAATCTCTACCTAATGCCAAAACAGGAACAGGCAGGTATAGGTCATTTCTATCAAGAAAACAGGTTACATCCATCAGGACAACAAGTCAGGATTGTTGGCATCGGTAATTATTACAGGCAACAGGTATTGACATAATAACGAAATAGTAACAGTCTGGCAGGTTACAAGCATGTCAATAATAGTGTACGGAATTAGATAAAGTGTTTATTTTATGATAACATCGTGTAAATATGTCATAATGAATACGGTTGTAACCGTTATCTAGGTGCGAAATACAATGTAAAAAAATAACCATATCACTTCCTACCAGTTCAACTTAACAATTTGGCCATACCAAAATAGTTTGTTATAATTACTAGGTCGTATTATTTAGATATATTTACATAAACAGTATATTGAAAAAAAAACTTATTAATGTTAACTATCTACGGTATACGAATTGTATAGATATAATAGTATAATAATCATAATAGTAATAATACGACAACATATAAGTATATTGCGTAAACTATAGCATGTAGTAGCTTAGAAACTTATCTGGAGACGAACACTCACGGAGACGACAAAAAGGAAGTATAGAGCACGAAGTTAAACTAATCCACGCCAAGCTTTGACGGCTTGGCAAGGGAATCTTGACAAAGGGCCGCTGTAATGATGGGTGCCTCGGCGATGGTGCAACAAGATGACGACGAGTTTTGGAGTCGAAGGTGATGGTGTTTGCAGTTGAGGTTTTGGGTTGCACGCGAGGAGATCGGCGAGGTAAAGGTCTTAGGCTAGCTTGAGGAAATGGGTTCGGTTTTGGTGAGGTGGAAAGTTGATGGTGTCGACGAGGGTGATGATGATGGCAAGGGTCATGTTGAGATCAGTGCTTAGGCGATGGTGATTGGAAGGTGATCCGTGTTGGTGGTAATGGATGGAGGTGATGGAGGTGGCCTTGTTGATGACAACGAGGGGCTGAGATGAGAGGATCACGGCGATGGTGAAGTTCAACGAAGAAAAAGAAGACGTGGAAGATGAAAGAGGTAGCAAAGGTGAAGGATGTGCTCGATAGGAAGATGAAGTCGCCGTGGATGGGTTCTTAGGGTTGTTCTCAGAGGAGAGGTTGAGTGGGTGATGGACTCGGCCACAAACTTGAGCGAGGGCCATCGGCGGTCTGAAAGTGATGGGTTTAGGTTGAAGAAGAAGATGGCCAGAGAAGAAGAAGATGGAGTTGCTAGCGTGGGTTTTGAGAGTCGGTGAAGGTTTGCTATGATGATGGAGATGGTGGCGATGAAGATGAGATGGGATCGAAGAAGGTGGTGATCGGAGGTGATGTTAATCGTTGCGGGAAAGGTGAAGGGTCGGTAATGGTGGCTGCAATTATAAGAAGAGGATGAGGAAGATAATGCGGATGTTTGAGGGAGGCTGCAGCCATAGAGACGTCGGCGTTGGCGATGGTGAAAACAAAGAAGAAGAAGAAGAAGAAGGTGCTGTTTACCGCCGAAAATGGAGACAAAACCGGGATGGATCGTCTTGCCTGAATTTAGAGGGCATATGCTATTTGGGTTTATCCGCCCACCTCTCCGAAGATGCCAAGTTGATTTATGGCACCGTGTATCGGAGGTTTGGACGGATGCGGCCGTTGTAGCAGAATTCGTCAGATTCCCCATCGTTTGTGAGGGGTTTTTGATTAGGGACGTTCTTCCCTGCAGGCGCAAGCCCCTGCAGTTAATTACGTTACCGCGTAGCGATAACCACTTTCTCCTGCTCCAGAAGATCACTTCGTATCGTGTGTGTTTGTTTTATTTTTGGTTTCCCGTGGATTGTATACGGAGACTAATTTATGTCGTCGCCCGTAGGGCACGATTAGTCCAAATCCGTATATTCGTAGATTTGGGTTTGGGTTGATTTAAGGATCGTTAATCTCGTTTGATAGTAAGATCAACTTTAATATTTGTTGAGGATACGTTAGTCTAATTTGAGACTAAAATCTACTCAACAGGATTTTGGGATCGTTCAGACCCAACAAAAGAGCATGTGGACTCTATTGCTTTAGTTTAAGGACGTTTCGGTCCGTTGTTGAGTTTAAGGACGTTTCGTTCCGTAGCTAGTTTAAGAACGTTGCGGTCCGTTATAGTTTAAGGACATTGTGGTCCGTATTGAGATGTGCTCATCGGTTTGGGAGTGCACCAAAGAGTTGTTGGTTGTCGGGACCCTCCACCTCTCTGATGACGTTGAAGAATTACAAAGACGTGTATCAGAGGTATGGAGAGATGTACCATTGAACCAATTTCCAGATTGAGGGAAGATGTGGGATGAATATCCGTCGGAAGATTATTAGTCATGTTTGGGAATAGGATCAGTTTAGGAAGACATGAACACGGGGAGCTCGATTGATTGAAGATCAAAGATGTTTTAATCTCAAGAAGACTTAGCCAACTTGAGGCTGGAGTTGACTTTCCATGGTGTTAAGCACTAATATACGTTCAGCACTCGCATGTTCCTACGTAAGATTCTCAAGCAGTGTTAAACACTAAATTCTTGTAATCCTCACGTGTGGCACATGAGGCACCTTAAAGCTGGTGCTGTTCATTGGGTTCAAGTCCCCGTTTACATATAAGTGTTAAACACTTAATTCTTGTGGCACTCACGTGTGAGCACGTGAGGCGTCCCAAAGTTGGGCACTGCCTTTTTGAGTTTTACTTCCCTCTTCTTTTATAAGTGCTAAGCACTTGGGCCCTGTGGTGCTCACGTGCGGACACGTGAGGCGCTCCAAAGTAGGAGCTGTTTTCTGGGTTTTATTTCCTCCTTCATATAAGTGCTAAGCACTTGATTGGGGGTCCCATGGAAAACACGTGACTGCCCTAAGAGGCACTTCTTGTTCTTATTTTAGGCGCTCGTGTGGAAAACACGTGACTCAGTCTCAGCTATTCTTTTTTGCTCATCAGAGGTTCTTACGTGGAAAACACGTGATGTTTCGTTATAGTGTTGAACACTAATGAATCACCAATCTTTCCTTCTATGTGCATGAAGATTTTGATCTCATATTAACAATGCTGGGATCTGAGTTTAGAGAATTTCAAGTCTCTTGTTTTATAAGAATTAAATTCATTATAAGATTAAACCTTAGTTTTATCAGAGTAATTAAATTTCTATATACTTTTGTAAGAATTAAATTTTTTGAACTTAGTTCTTTTCCTCTAAATTTTGAATCTACATAACAGAATCTCCCCGATGAGAATTAAATTCTCAACTTGTGGGGAGATTTGTTTTTGCAGACCTCAACCAGAGGAAGAACTAAGTTCTTTTTTTTGAAGGGTTAAACTCTTTGTTTGAGAATTAAATTCTCTTTTATTTTTGTGGGAGTTTTTGGTAAAGCTTATGGGGTGGTCTCCTCCTTATAGAGAATTAAATTCTCTCTGTATGTTTCTTCCCCCCTCTCTCTCTCTCTCTGTATGTTTCTCCTCCTCTCCTCGCTCCTATTTATAAGAGAATAACAAGAATCAATTTGTTAAGAAAATCTCTCATTGAGAGATCATGATTGATTCCATGATCTTTTAGATCAATCGGTGAATTTTATTCTCCGTTGGATTTTTAATCCAAAGGCTCTTTGTGTAACAGAGAAGATTTCTTATTTGTTTAACAAGATTATGAATATCTTATTAGTTTTAATAAGATTAGAATTTTATTCTATTATATCTTTTCAGTTTAACAAGATCAGAAATATCAAATTCCTGCCGGTCAGAATGTGGAGAAGAACCAAAACAGAATATAATATAAAATTTAATTCTATCATATGGATATCTCGTTAGTTTAACATAGAATTTTATTCTTATCATATGAATATCTTGTTAGTTTAAAAAGAATAGGAAAATATTTTCCTATGATAGAATTTTATTCTATCAGATGATCACCATTGGATCTTTGATCCAAAGGTGCTCTGTTTAACAGAGAAGATCTTTCTAGTTTGAGAAAGATCGGGAAAATATTTCCCAAATAGAATTTAATTCTATCAGATGATTTAATTGGTGATATTTTATCACCATCGGATTTTAAATCCAGGATTCTCTTTTAGAGAAAGATATTTCCATATTAGAAATATCAAGGAAAATATTTCCCAAATAGGATTTAATTTTATCACATAGAATTTAATGGGAACATTTTAAATTTGGGAGTTCACATGCTTTGCATGTGAGAGGCAAGAGAACTCACGTGTTTAACACGTGACCCCTGCCGTGGGTTTTAGTCTGTTTATGTTCAGCGCTCATATGCTTTGCATATGAGCACTCACGTGTTTTACACGTGAGGCCTGTTTGGCCATTAATTGTTTTATTTAGTTTATCTCATATGCTTTACATATGAGCGCTCACGTGTCTAACACATGAGGCCTATTTGGCCATTAGTTATTTATGTTCAGCGCTCATATGATTTGCATATGAGCGCTCACGTGTTTTACACGTGAGGCATGTTTGGCCATTAGTTGTTTTATTTAGTTTATTTTCAGCGTCCATATGTTTTACATATGAGCGCTCATGTGTCTAGCACGTGAGACCTGTTTGGCCATTAGTTATTTATGTTCAGCGCTCATATGCAAAGCATATGAGCGCTCACGTGTTTAACACGTGAGGCATGTTTGGCCCTTAGTTGTTTGTTTTCAGCGCTCATATGCTTTGTACATGAGCGCCCACGTGTTTAACACATGAGGCCAAATTTTGAGGACTCTCCTCCCTTTTTTATAAGGGAACAAGTAGCTCTTGGCCGAAAATTTTGGTGGGAACAAATGCCCCCACTATTTTGCCCACGTAAGTATATACGTGGGTGAAGTAGTGCAGAGTCATGCATGGCTATAGAATTAATGGCTTAGGAGACAAGTTTAGGGTCTTTGTAGCCTAAGACTTTTTTCATTTTCATGAGCCGTAAGGGTCTCAAGAGAGGTTTTTTTTCCCTACATGTCGAGAGGATCTCATAGGTGCATATTCTCCCTAGAAATAGTGAGGATTTCTAAGTGTTCATCGCCTCCGTGAGTCGTAAAGATCTCACTCGGGTATTTTTCCTTACGAATCGTGAAGACCCGTAAGTAGATTTTTCATTTCATTGGCGAATGTTGCCCGTGGATAGTGTACAAGAGTCGGTTTGGACCTTCTTGTAGGGCAGCGATGGCTTAGGAAACAGATTTGGATCTGCCGCCTTAGACTTTTCAACTTTACGAGTCGTGACGGTCTCATAAGGACTTTTCTCCCTACGAGTCGAGAGGATCCCGAAGGTGTATTTTCTCCTTAGAAGTCGTGAGGACCTCCTAAGTGTGTTTTCTCTTGAGAGTCGTAAGGATCTCATAAGAGAATTTCCCCCTTACAAGTCGAGAGGACTCGTAAGTTGTTTTTTTTCCTCCTTGTCGATATTCGACTTTGGAAAATATGGCCCTTGGATAGTATATAAGAGTCAGTTTGGACCTACTTGTAAGGCCACAGTGCTTAGGAAACAGGTTGATATCCCCATTGCCTAAGGCTTTTCACCTTCATAAGCCGTGAGGGTTTCATGAAGATGTTTTCACTACGAGTCGAGACGAATCAAGAAGTTCTCGCAAGAATATACTAATGACATAGTTAACCTCTGCTCTTTATGACAGAGGTCCATTAGGGTCTGTGGTACTAGGTTTTTTGTCCGTCGTACCGTCGCGTTGGCTGGTGCATTCCCCGATATGTAGTCTTGCTGTTCGAGTAGCCCCGCGACTATCATGTCTCTGATCCCTTTGGGAGATGGACAAGACGTCTTCAAGTAATCTCCCAGGTCATATTACCGTCGAAAGAGCAAGCGTTAGGGATTTTCCATGCCGCTTTTTACTTGAGATTAGGCTCAATTTGGGAGCCCCGATGAGTCATAACCACTCCGCACTGGTGTGGGATGATCTCCGATAGTCTTTCAAGTTTTATTTGAGTAGTCGTCAAGACCCTGAAGCCAGGAATTTTCCTTTGCTTCGTTTGCTGTCATTGCGTCTACTGTAACGAGACGAATGTCGAGGTTGTCTCTAGATTGTCTGTGAACCGTCGAGGCTTGGAACTAGGGACTTTGCCATGGCTCCGAGGTAGTCTCTAGGTTGACTGTGAACCGTCGGGACCTGGAACTAGGGACTTTGCCATAGCTCCAAGGTAGTCTCTAGGTTGTTGGTGAACCGTCGAGGCTTGGAACTAGGGACTTTGCCATAGCTCCGTTGTTTTGACCCTGGGGTCTGTTGTTGACGTCATGTCAGCATCCTACTGGAGTTGAGAAGGAACGCCGTTATTGATCTCTAGGCTGTCTGTGAACCGTCGAGATCTGGAACTAGGGACTTTGCCATAGCTCCGTTTTGCTGACGTCGCGTCTGCATCCTTTTGGAGTGGAGAAGGAACGCCGGGGTGGTCTCTAGGCTGTCTGTGAACCATCGAGATTTGGAACTAGGGACTTTGCCATGGCTCCGTTTTGCTGACGTCGCGTCTGCATCCTGTTGGAGTGGAGAAGAAACGCCGGGGTGATCTATAGGCTGTCTGTGAACCATTGAGATTTGGAACTAGGGACTTTGCCATGGCTCCAATGTAGTCTCTAGGTTGTGGGTGAACCGTCGAGGCATGGAACTAGGGACTTTGCCATGGCTCTAAGGTTTTGACCCTGGGGTCGGTTGTTGACGTTGCACCTGCATCCTGCTAGAGTGAGAAGGAACGCCGTGTTGATCTTCTAGGCTGCAGATGTTGCCGTCGAGATTTGGCTCTTCCTTTGACAGAGCCCGGTAGGGAAACGTGGTTCCCTTTTCATTTATGCCCATAGATTGTATACAGGGGTTGATGTGGACTCACCTGCAGGGAAAAAGTTTCATCATCATTTTTTTTACTTCTTTCCGCGATGCTCTATCATTTTAGCTTTTTATATCGTGAAAGTCGCGATTGCCCAATCATTTCGGCTATTTTTACCGCGGTAACCTATCATTTCGGCTGTTTTTTCTTTTTACTCGCTGCTTTTTATTGCGAGTTGCACAAACATTTCGGCTGTTTTTATATGCATATATTTTACTCGCTGATTTTTATTGCGAGTATGGAACTTGAGATCTGATATCAATCTTGGCATCAGCACCGCTGCGACTGTAATATTGCCAGGAGCGAATCATCATTTGCCTTTGCTGATTTTGAACAAAGGTGGCTTAGTAGATAGGGTTAGGATCCCGTCGACTAAGGCTTTTGATTTTATGAGCCGTAAGGGTCTCATAAAGGCGTTTTCTCCCTACGAGTCGAGAGGATCCCTAGGTGTAGGTTCTCCCTAGAAGTTGTGAGGACTCCTAAGTGATATTTTCTCTTGCAAGTCGTAAGGATTTTACAAGAGTGTTTTCTCCTTACAAGTCGAGAGGACTTATAAGTGTCGTTCACCACATGAGAAGATTCCTCGTCATTGGTGGAACTTGGTAGGGGAAATCGTTTATTTATGCCCGTGGATTGTATACAAGAGCCAATAATGACCGCCTGTAGGGCAATTTAGGGAGTGTGATGGCTTAAGAACATGTTTAGGTCCCTGTATCTTAAGGCTTTTGAATCCTATGAGCCGTGCCCATGTCACCACAGGTAGCCTCTATCAGTGGCCTGATCATCTGGTGCAAAACCGAACACTCGCCTCAAACGAGAGGTCACAACACAAACACTAAATCGAGACGTTCCCATGTCACCAGAAAACACGATGGTCAGTTCTCGTCCATAACGAGCTCGCCCTGACCGCATCACTAGCAGCAGCTCAATCTGCGCTCAAACCATGGTGACAGGAACCTCAAGCATGTATCAATGAAGATAGATCAAAGGAATGAAAAAATCAACAGATCCAGAATGGATACATGATCATAAAGAGAAACGGAATCAATGAGAGTATGATCATTAGAATGAATAGAATCAAGGATTCAAATGGATGTATGATCATGGGAACGAAGAGAATCACCAGTCTCAAGATATGTACATCCTAAGGTCACTTAAGCGGAGTATCGTATCGTAAGTATGCCGTGGAATATACGCACGGTACGTCACTCTACTTGAGTTACCTACTCCATCAATCAGAATCAACCTATGTAACGAAAGTTCGGGTCTAATACCCCTCTGTTCAAGTCTAAGTTTCGTAAGGTCAAGTCTAGATTCCGAAATAGATTACGCCTCAGACTCCGCATAGTCAAACCAAGACTCGAACCAAGGTTAAACCTAACGCTCTGATACCAAATTTGTCACGACCCGAAATTTAGTTCGTAACCGACACTTAAATCACGCAACATCTAAAGGCATAACATAACTTAAGTAAGCCAAAGCCCAGAAATCTAAATATTTTTGAAGAAAATACAAGATATGAAGTTTTGAAATAAAGGTATGACAAAATCAAACGTTTTCTTAAATGCATAGATAATGGAATATGAAAATGCAAGTGGATTATACTAGTTGAAAAACATGTTTCGTCTTTTTAAAAATTTAGGCAGCACCTCCCTTGTATATTTTGATCCAAAACCACATATACATAACAAAAATAAAGGGCATCCCCAAGCGGGAGCTAGCTCTTCTCCAATCGGCGAAATCACAACCACGTAAGTCAGAAATATATGTAAACGACGCCCAACGGCGAATATCAACACAAAAGGATAATGTAAAGAAGCAAGACATCAAATATCCCAATAGCGAACATATAATACGTCACTCTAAGTCTCGCAAACACAAATCTTTCTAAGTCTTACTACTTATACAAATAATAGTTTCTGATTGATGGAGTTGACTAGATACAACAGGAATAATAAATACAAGAGTGGGCACGATCCAATATGTCCCACCTACCAAAGCAAATCACCCGAATGCAAGCTGTGTGCCAGCGATACCGCTACTGATCCATACGGTCAACCTGCAAGAACTGTGGCACAACGAGGATGAGTTGCCAACTCGTAAGTAGAAAACATCAGCAGGTAGAAATCGAATAAAACAACGATTTCCTAGGTCAACTATATCATAAAGGTAATACTATGATATCTAGGGTGACCGTGTCTACATATATGCCAACAATATAATCAATACATGTATGCATGTGGATATCATCCACGTGTCCATCAATGACATAACAACATCATGAAAGAATATGTATGTAAATATGAGGATATCAACCAACGTGTGTCCATCAACGACACATCAAAATCATGGAACCTGAGTGTCCAACATCGACACTCGAAACATCATGAAACCCGTGTCCAACATCGACACGTAAATCCTCGCGTCTCGGGCTCCGTCAATCTGGATCGGCCCACGGGCTCCGTCTGTACGGATCGGCCCATATCATCTCTCGACTCTGTTCGGTATTCTCCGGATAACCACCGGGTCCAACCAATCACCGGTAGGTAGTGCTCCCCTGCCAGGCTCACCGCCTAACTATACGAGTTTTCTTGCCCCGGGGTACCTCACCGGGTCCACCATGTATCCGCAGACGGTGCCTACCGCTCCTCGAATCGGGTATACTCATAGCTCATAACCGAGAAAACTTATGGTGGATGCCTCGAAATATCATATCAAGAGAAACCACGCTTTTTAAAACAATACATAATATCCTTTGAAATATAACTACGGTTCTCAAATCCAGAGATCTCATGAAAACAGCATCTCAATGCGTAAAATCATAAAGCATGATGTATGCAAATATAGAACAAAAATGTGAGCATATCAAGTATATCATGCGACATAGAATAATGATGTGAGCATAGCAATATATCATTCTAACGAGTCATTTGACAGTACTGAACAATTAAGAGTAATAGCCTGATGTAGCTATTCTACTGTGTAAGTGACATAGCAATTATCGATGATGAAAGTGTATGAGCCGGAAAACCTGTGTAAGTGTAACATACGCATCATCGATAATTGTGTAGGGGTACTAACACAGGTATATGTAATGCAATGAGAATATCATGAACGTAGCATAAAGTACATTATAAGCGAATTGCTATAAAGTATACGTATCTATAACATATCCGAGTCGGTGAATCTATCAATCGGCATCCAGCCTCACAACATCACGTACGGTATAATCCATCGTACGGCATCCTCCAGTCAAGGGTATGGATCAATCATCCGGTAAAATATCGCGTGCGGTAAACCAGCGTGCAGCGACAACAAACAGAATAGGGACTCTATCGACCTATACAACAATGAGGGTACGGACCTAAAATCTCGTACGGCATATCACTCATTATTCACATAATTATATATATTTATATATATATACCTATATCTCAGGTCATATCCATATCAATCTCGTATCATGGGACCGACAAAGGTATCAATTATCTCATATCCCCTCGCATCCGTATAACGACATATCAAACCAAGTCATCATATCTCATCTCATAACATGCCACTATAATCTCATACTGATTCTCTTGCAACTATATATATATATATATATATATATATATATATATATATATATATCGTGATTCACATTCACGTTTTATATCCTTATATATCAATTCGAGACATCCTTTCTATCATATCGTTTCACACTAAAACCATTAACTATAACTTAAGTCGTGGCATATTTTGTCTCCAAATTACAAATCACATATCAATGGTTGCGGGGGTGCTATACGCCATCCACCCGACTTTCCCCGTAGATATAAATCTACTCACCTGCGGAACTCCTTGTTCAGCCATAGTCGATGTGCTTCGTCGTCTCAGAATCCACGCGAAGGTACCTACAATCAATACAC
Organism: Agapanthus africanus; assembly: GCA_030015575.1. Classification (NCBI taxonomy): domain Eukaryota; kingdom Viridiplantae; phylum Streptophyta; class Magnoliopsida; order Asparagales; family Amaryllidaceae; genus Agapanthus; species Agapanthus africanus. The sequence continues at coordinate 884,208,017 of JASDDO010000024.1, read as the reverse complement.
AATCGCAATGCTATTAAAATCAAGTCCGGAAAACCGATACGGCACACGGTGCGCTCATAGGTTAGAACCTATAGCCTACGCATGCAAAAACAACCAAACAACCCTCGTCGTTGACGTACAAACATCCAACGACCCAATACAATATCGAATACCAAAACCAAGTTCATAAATCACAAATACCAAATTCAGCAACATAGGAAATCACTCCCAGATTTTGGCTCATGTCAATTGGGACTAAACAAGCAAGTACAGGGGATAGGTTACAGGGTAAGTGAGCTACAGCCAAAAACTCAACACCATAGCCCAACAGAAATCCGGCGACAACATCACAAAATCCGATCTCTCCGGCCAGAAGGAGGAGTTTTGGGTTCGTACTTCGGTGGTGGGTTTCTAGTGGTTAATCTAGGTCAGTGATATTGCTAGTTTTCCTCATAAACATCCCAGGTTGCTCCAGATACCCTGTAGGCTTAAAACCACCACAAAACCGACACGAAACAATTCTAAGTTCGTATTTTGGTGCTAATCTCGGGTCTTGGCCAGTAAATCACCACTAAGGGTTAAGTATACACCCACTAAAGATCACAAGTCCATACAATCACCTAAACCCCCACTTGGAATTTCCAAACATCACATAACCTAACCAAATCAAATTCTAAACCAAGCCAGGATATATAAACACACATACTAATTTAAAACTGAAGGGATTATCTCATTTGGCAACTCAAGAATTTTCTTGAGTTGCTCAAAGTGATCAAAATCCAACTTTGAAGTATCTATTGGGTTTGTAGAGAGGTTGTGCTCATTTTTTGTGAAGGAAGTATAGAGTTTTGGTAAGATTTTGGAGATGAAACATGGAGGTGGGGGTGGAAGGAGTATGAGGAGGAAGAAGAAGAAGAAAACAAATGGAGGGGGATGTGGAAGCCCCTTTCTCTCTCTCTCTTTCTCTCTTATCCTCACTCTCTCTCTTATGCTCACTCTCTCAATCATTCATGCCATGCCACTCTCTCTCTCTCTCCCCCCGATAATTCTCTTTCTTACCTTTTCTCTTTTTCTTCTCACAATAAATAAACCAAATGCAAATGAACAACATGCAATAAAAATGCAACATATCATGGTGCACTAACCATGGAAAATATAGAAACACAGGCTTAATCGCGATTAGTAGTGCACTAATCAAGTTTAATTTTAAACTTGCATATAATTAATTATAAAAATGCCTAAATCCGTTAAATATATTTTTAAATGAATAAATCATTTTAATCTCCCATTATTTTCCAAATATTGGTATATAATTATACCATTTTACGAAAATCGCCATTTCGCAAATCGACTAGTTTTCGCGAAATATATTATTTTAATATTAAATTCCAAAAATAATATTTTATATTTTCTGAAATGTTACAATCTTCCCCCCTTAAATAAATTCGGTCCCCGAATTTAAATTTAAATCCCCAAATACTAAAACATTTCAATCATCAGCTCAATTACGGGGCTCCGAAATCACGGAAGATACAGAAATACCACAGCGCATCGTATGCGCCTGAAAACGAGTATGAAACTAAAAATCGAACTCCGACAAGTGTCACGCAATCATCGGAGTTACAATGGAGATAGAGATCTCGAAATCCACTACTGAAATCCAATATACACTAGTCGAATACTATAATACGTATATAGTACGCATCCTTGGAAAAAAATCTCCTAAAACTGAATAAAACGCATACAAAATCTCTTCTGAATCGCCGTGTGATGCGTAACTCATGGCACAAGTGACGGACGCTCATTTGTAAAGTAATAAATATACGTTCATATATGTTTTGCTCAAATATAGCTTCCGCCCTTTTGAAATATCCCAAAAGGTTTTCCTTTGTAAACGTTCGTGTCGCTCACGGACACGTAGGAAATAGCGAGATTATAGCTCTTTTTTGAAAACCTCTTGTTAATCTTTTTTATGAATGCAAAGTACTCAGGTACTGTCCTCAGATCAGTCCTGTTCGGCTACTACATAATATAATGCCCATCATGAAAACAAAGTGCTCAAGAGCAAAATCAGCCTCAAAAGGCGTATCCAACATCGCATACGTTTGGTGCGCACGGAAATCAAATCCAATACAAGTGCCACGATATGCGCAAAAATCCAACCCAAACGCGTCAGGTCCGTATAAAGTATCTAGTGCAGTAGCATGCACGAAAACGAATATCAAGTGCAAACGCATACAAAAAACATAAATCTGGTGAAACAAATGATCAAAGACATAAATCGGGTGCAACCAATGTACGGAGTATAGATCTAGTGCAACCAATGCACGAAATACCAATCTGGTGCAACCAATGCACAAAATATAAATCTAGTGCAACCAATGCACAAAATACAAATCCGGTGCAACTAATGCACGAAATACAAATCCGGTGCAACCAATGCACGAAATACAAATCCGGTGCATCCAATGCACGAAATACAAATTCAGTGCAGCCAATGCACGAAATACCATCCATATCTCAAATGCTCACAAAAACAACACCGAGCATGCGAAGGTGTATTAAAATCATAAACGTGTGCAACTGCGTGCACAAAACACGTATCAATGCACTGCAAGCACATGTGAGCTATACCGAATGCAAAAATCAAATCGAGTGCGTACCACAAGCACAAAATCAAATCAACCGTATAAAATCCACGAAATCATAACCACGTACTACCAAGGCACAAAATCGACATCAAGTGAAATAGATATGCACAATTCATAAACCAACACAACGGTGTATAAAACATATATCAAGTGCAATAACTATGCACAAAATGTAAATACCCAGTAGGTGCAGCCATGGTGCACGAAAACAACATCATGAAACTTAATCATCAAAACTCAAATCCAAGCGATAAAAGCGTGATACTCAGATCACAAACGTGAATCGCAACAAATGACATTGAGGTACACCTCCTACAATTTTGAAAATTTGACGGCGTGCCCAAACTGGCAGAGCAAGATCATCTACTTACCTCCTGCTCATGGTCTGACGTCTTCGGTCCCTGGGTCCTCGTTTTCTCCGTGGATTAACAATCTCGTAATCCATCGGCCCGTCGGCCCGGTCAGGTGTACTAACGAAAACGATTCTGCTCTGACACTCCTCTGGTCATCTCTCGGTCAATTAGTATGACTACTCGTAAAGCAGCACGTCACTGGCGTCGGCCTCTGGCCCTCTGAATACACGTGACACAACTGATTCTCGGTGCAAATCTTATCGCGGCAGTGTCCTGGAAGGAACCTGCTCAAGGTCTCTTCCGATCTCGCCTATGCCGAACTATACGGAGGCTGGTACTCTTACATAATCTTTTCTCGTCTTCTGGATATCTGCGTTCTCAGCACAGCATTTTCTCGGGAACTGGCCGTATCCCAACGCCTCTGTATACATATCCGATCTATAATCTCAACGGGGAGTAACAACAGCTCGATAATATCTCGCACGAACCTCTTGTTCACCCGTCTTCATTATCGTCCACATCGAAATCACGTCATGCTACCTGCGTACTGCAATTGTTCTCGGCTACGGTCAATCCAGAGTCTCTCACACGGACTCGAAATTACGAACTCGGTATCTTCATTACTCTGTAGAAGATATCTAGTCGAACACGTCCTCGGGAACTCATCCCAACCATCGGAGGAATACTCTTTATTCATCCGTTTTCAATCAACTCACAACGCATCTGGGTAAGGTCCTCTATCTGGAACTTGTCAACTTACCGATCTCACATCGGGGCATCCGATGAACAGCATCCTCTCTTGATCGATCTACTCTAGATCTGACTAAAATTCTCCATACTGATAATCTTCAACTCAACTGAGCCTGCGTCAGCACATCAAATCTGGCGAATCATCTCAGTCGCTCAACTCAACTCAAGATAGACTAGCTATCTTCTGTCGCATCTCTGCCTGAAAGCTCCAGCGGTTTCAGCTCAAAAACTCTGGAGGCGATATCCCATCAATCTCAGTAACGGCTGGATCATCTGTCTATACGGTAGACAACATCGCAACTCTGAGGTAAGCTGTACATCAACAGTCCTCTCGCAATAGGCAGCCTCTATCAGTGGCCCAATCATCCGGTGCAAAACCGAACACTCGCCTCAAACGAGAGGTCACAACACAACCACTAAATCGAGATGTTTCCATGTCACCAGAAAACACGATGGTCAGTTCTCGTCCATGACGAGCTCTTCCTGACCGCATCACTAGCAGCAGCTCAATCTGCGCTCAAACCATGGTGACAGAAACCTCAAGCATGTATCAATGAAGATATATCAAAGGAATGAAAGGAATCAACAGATCCAGAATGGATACATGATCATAAGGAGAAACGGAATCAATGAGAGTATAATCATTGGAACGAATAGAATCAAGGATCTCAAATGGATGTATGATCATGGGAACGAAGAGAATCACCGGTCGCAAGATATGTACATCCTAAGGTCACTTAAGCGGAGTATCGTATCGTAAGTATGCCGCGGAACATACGCACGGTATGTCACTCAACTTGAGTTACTTATTCCATCAATCAGGGTCAACCTATGTAACGAAAGTTCGGGTCTAATACACCGATGTTCAAGTCTAAGTTCCGTAAGGTCAAGTCTAGGTTTCGAAATAGATTACGCCCCAGACTCCGCATAGTCAACCTAACGCTCTGATACCAACTTTGTCACAACCCAAAATTTAGTTCATGACCGGCACTTAAATCACGCAACGTCTAAAGGCGTAACGTAACTTAAGTAAGCCGAAGCCCAGAAATCTAAACCTTTTTGAAGAAAATACAATAGGTGAAGTTTTGAAATAAAGATATGATGAAATCAAACGTTTTCTTAAATGCATAGATAATGGAATATGAAAATGCAAGTGGATTATACTAGTTGAAAAATATGTTTCGTCTTTTTAAAAATTTGGGCAGCACCTCCCTTGTATATTTTGATCCAAAACCACATATACATAACAACAATAAAGGGCATCTCCAAGCGGGAACCAGCTCTTCGCCAATCGGCGGAATCACAACCACACAAGTCAGAAATATATGAATACGACGCCCAACGGCGAAGATCAACACAAAAGGATAATGTAAATACGCAAGACATCAAATCCTCCAATAGCGAACATATAATCCGTCGCTCTAAGTCTCGCAAACACAAGTCTTTATAAGTCTTACAAATACAAATACTAGTTTCTGATTGATGGAGTTGACTAGATACAACAGGAATAATAAATACAAGAGTGGGCACGATCCAATATGTCTCACCTACCAAAGCAAATCACCCGAATGCAAGCTGTGTGCCAGCGATACCGCTACTGATCCATGCGGTCAATCTGCAAGAACTGTGGCACAACGGGGGTGAGTTGCCAACCGTGAGTAGAAAACATCTGCAGGTAGAAATCGAATAAAACACGATTTCCTAGGTCAACTATATCATGAAGGTAATACTATGATATCTAGGGTGACCGTGTCTACATATATGCCAACAATATAATCAATGCCTGTATGCATGTGGATATCATCCACGTATCCATCAATGACACAACAACATCATGAAAGCATATGCATGTAAATATGAGGATATCAACCAACGTATGTCCATCAACGACACATCAAAATCATGGAACCTGAGTGTCCAACATCGACACTCGAAACATCATAAAACTCGTGTCCAACATCGACACGTAAATCCTCACGTCTCGGGCTCCGTCGGTCCGGATCGGCCCACGAGCTCCGCCAGTCCGGATCAGCCCATATCATCTCACGACTTCGGTCGGTATCCTCCGGATAACCGCCGGGTCCAACCAATCACCGATAGATAGTGCTCCCCTTGCAGGCTTACCGCCTAATTGTACGAATCTTCTTACCCTGGGGTATCTCACCGGGTCCACCATGTACCTACAAACGGTGTCTACCGCTCCTCGAATCGGGTATACTCATAGCTCAGAACTGAGAAAACTCATGGTGGACGCCTCGAAATATAATATCAAGAGAAACCGCGCTATTTAAAACAATACATAATTTCCTATGAAATATAACTGCGGTTCTCAAATCCAGAGATCTCATGAAAACATCATCTCAATGCGTAAAATCATAAAGCTTGATGTATGCAAACATAAAACAGAAATGTGAGCATATCAAGTATATCATGCGACATGGTATAATGATGTGAGCATAGCAATATATCATGCCAACGAGTCATGTGACAGTACTGAACAGTTAAGAGTAATAGCCTGATGTAGCTATTCTACTGTGTAAGTGACATAGCAATTATTGATGATGAAAGTGTGTGAGCCGGCAAATCTGTGTAAGTGTAACATACGCATCATCGATAATTGTGTAGGTGTACTAGCACAGGTATATGTAATGCAATGAGAATATTATGAACGTAGCATAAAGTACATTGTAAGCGAATTGCTATAAGGTATACGTATCTATAACATATCCGAGTCGGTGAATCTATCAATCGGCATCCAGTCTCACAACATCACGTACGGTATAATCCATCGTACGGCATCCTCCAGTCAAGGGTATGGATCAATCATCCGGTAAAATATCGCGTGCAGTAAACCATCGTACAGCGACAACAAACAGAATAGGGATTCTATCGACCTATAGAACAATGAGGGTACGGATCTAAAGTCTCATACGGCATATCACTCATTATTCATATAATTATATATATATATACCTATATCCCAGGTCACATCCATATTAATCTCGTATCATAGGACCAACAAAGGTATCAATTATCTCATATCGTCTCGCATCCGTATAACGACATATCAAACCAAGTCATCATATCTCATCGTATACTCTTTTCATCACATCAATATCTCACATCAAGTCATCTTATTAATCTCATTTCGTATCTATCGACCTCATAACATGCCACTATAATCTCATACTGATTCTCTTGCAACTATATATATATATATATATATATATATATATATATATATATATATCGTGATTCACATTCACGTTTCACATCCTTATATATCAATTCGAGACATCCTTTCTATCATATCGTTTCACACTAAAACCATTAACTATAACTTAAGTCGTAGCATATCTTGACTCCAAATTACAAATCACATATCGATGGTTGCGGGGGTGCTATGCGTCATCCACCCGACTTCCCCCATAGATATAAATCTACTCACCTGCGGAACTCCTTGTTCAGCCATAGTCGATGTGCTTCGTCGTCTCGGAATCTACGCGAAGGTACCTACAATCAATACACAATCGCAATGCTATTAAAATCAAGTCCGGAAAACCGATACGGCACACGGTGCGCTCATAGGTTAGAACCTATAGCCTACGCATGCAAAAACAACCAAATAACTCTCGTCGTTGACGTACAAACATCCAACGACCTAATACAATATCGAATACCAAAACCCAAGTTCATAAATCACAAATACCAAATTCAGCAACATAGAAAATCACTCCCATATTTCGGCTCATGTCAATTGGGACTAAACAAGAAAGTACAGGGGATAGGTTACAGGGTAAGTGAGCTACATCCAAAAACTCAACACCATAGCCCAACAGAAATCTGGCGACAACATCACAAAATCCAATCTCTCCAGCTAGAAGGAGGTGTTTTGGGTTCGTACTTCGGTGGTGGGTTTCTAGTAGTTAATCTAGGTCAGTGATATTGATAGTTTTCCTCATAAACATCCCAGGTTGCTCCAGATACCTTGTAGGCTAAAAACCACCACAAAACCGACACGAAACAATTCTAAGTTCGTATTTTGGTGCTAATCTCGGGTCTTGGCCAGTAAATCACCACTAAGGGTTAAGTAAACACCCACTACAGATCACAAGTCCACACAATCACCCAAACCCCCTCTTGGAATTTCCAAATATCACATAACCTAACCAAATCAAATTCTAAACTAAGTTGGGATATATAAACACACATACTAATCTAAAAGTGAAGGGATTATCTCATTTGGAAACTCAAGAATTTTCTTGAGTTGCTCAAAGTGATCAAAATCCAACTTTGAAGCAACCATTGGGTTTGTAGAGAGGTTGTGATCATTTTTTGTGAAGGAAGTATAGGGTTTTGGCAAGGTTTTAGGGATGAAACATGGAGGAGGAGGTGGAAGGAGTATGAGGAGGAAGAAGATGAAGAAAACAAATGGAGGGGGATGATGGCAGCCCCTTTCTCTCTCTCTCAAAAACAAATGGAGAGGGATGATGGCAGCCCCTTTCTTTCTCTCTCTCTCTCTCTCTCTCTCTCTCTTATCATCACTCTCTCTCTTATGCTCATCCTCTCAATCATTCATGCCATAGCACACGCTCTCTCTCTCTCCAATAATTATCTTTCTTACCTTTTCTCTTTTTCTTCTCACAATAAATAAACCAAATGCAAATGAACAACATGCAACAAAAATCCAATATGTCATGGTGCACTAACCATGGAAAATGTAGAAACACGGATTTGGTTTAATCGCGATTAGTAGTGCACTAATTAAGTTTAATTTTAAACTTGCATATAATTAATTATAAAAATGCCCAAATCCGATAATATATTTTTAAATGAATAAATCATTTTAATCTCCCATTATTTTCCAAATATTGGTATATAATTATACCATTTTACGAAAATCCCTATTTCGCAAATCGACTAGTTTTCGCGAAATATATTACTTTAATATTAAATTCCAAAAATAATATTTTACATTTTCTGAAATGTTACATGCATTGCTTCAAGTTCCCTCCAAATCTCTGAATGCAAATCAGGTTATTTTAGACAAATCAAACTGCACCAGGATGATGTTGGAGTAGACACAAGACCACCACATCAATACGAGCCCATGTGCTCGGATTTTGGTCGGCCACACCCTCATATTGTCCGAGCTCGTCGGCCCCCCTTGCCCCATTTGTCCCTATCTTTTCTCTGTCCCTTCCTTGCTGTCACATCACCTCATTCTTATTACTTATTTAATCTTTTTTGGTGCCTATAAAGGCCAGATCAGTGAGCAAGGGAAGGGTTATCTCATACTCTCTCGTATACTCTCACATATATAGTTTTGTTTTAGTTTGTTTTTGGTTTAGTCTTGAGAGTGAGTGGGCTATCACTTGGTTTCTTCTTCTTCTTCCCTCTTGAAGCTTTCTCTTGAGAGCTTCATTATGGAGGTTGAACAAGTTACTAATATCTTGTATCTCTTCTTCAAGTGTTAATAATATTGTTGTCTCTTTTATTACTTGCTTCTTATTCTTGCTTTGCTTTTCTTTTTATCATGCTTAACTAATCTTCTTTGGTTGTGGTAATGGTAAGGAAGTGAGATGAAAGGCTTTGCCTCCTCCTCCTCTTGTGATTGTTTAAAGTGCTTAATTTTGATTGTAAGCTTAAGATTGCTAAATGTAAGTGTTCGATACGATATGATAATTTTTATGGTTATTTGTAACCTTTATCTCATATCCTATTCCTTCATATCGTCGTTTGCAAGATTAAGCTTAGAATCAATTGTGTGTTAAACTTACTAGGTAGTTGAGATATGATATGCTGCTTATGTTTCTTGACACCTTTCATTCAAGCATATACCATATACTCTCACCAACCTACTTGGAAAGTGTAATACCTACTTTTACTTCTTATTTTCAAATTGATGTTGTATGCTTGTTAACCCGTGTGCTTAGTGTTGATACATCATGCCTGGATATAAAAATGGTAAGTGAGAACATAACGGAATCGTTTCGTATTTATATCGAATATCGGAATTTGATGATTTGTTCTTCGCAACTGCGTTGACAAATCATGCTTCATGTCAGGATCAACGTAAAGACAGACAACTCATGATCAAGGGAGCGTCGAAGGAATCGTCATGATTCGACCATCCGAGCCAAAACCACAACCACTTCTTTCTTAGCTTCTTTTTTTTGTTTTCCTTGTTTTCGTATTCTTTCTATTTTTAGTGACAAACCAAACCATTCATTATTTTTTGAACCTTAAATCACAAGACCGAATACACAATTCCCTACGGATCGACCCGTACCTGCCGGCATGCTACAATGCGCCGTGCACTTGCGGTTTATAAATTTTAAAACGAGAACGATTTCGCTTACGCATTCCATTTCCTTAAAATCATATCCGTTTTCCAAACATACGCGTTTGCGCGCGCGGGTGCATTGCCAATAAGTTTTTAGCGCCGTTGCCGGGGATTTGGTAATATTGGGTATTGTTATTTCTAGTTCTTACTAACAAAACTAACTTTTTAACTCAATTTTTTCAAAACTAACAATACGAAATTTTTTCTAACTTGTTTTCTGTCTTTCAGACCTGCTAACACCCTGAAATTTATTTTAAAAATCAAGTTATACCATAAGAGCACTAAGCTAGCCTAGAGAACTCACACAAAAATAGAGCACAAACCAACTTCATTTGGCCGGCGACATCAATGAAAAATCCAAGCTCGCCGGCCAAATCAGGGTGTTTTTTATTTTTTCTTTTTGTGTGATCTCTAGTGTATTGTCAGTACTCTAGTGGTGTTGTTTGATTTTTGTAATTTTGAGTGTGCAGGAATTGGGGCATATATATCTCTTTTTAACACTAAATATCGTATTTTCCGACATTTCAGATTTTTCACGGAATTACGACCAGCGATCGTGCGGAGCGAGGCTCAAACTCAATTTCAAGACGTTAGTGAAGTATAGTGCCAAAGATCCGGGTAGTTTAGCCCGCGCAAGCGATCAATCAAAATCTCGGGATCACTTCAAAAAGGGGGTTTCTTAACCAAATCACATCGGTACGTATTTTCTAACGCATTCCTCTTGAATTCGACGCATTCCACTATTCTATCTTCTACAGGATTCTTCACAAAAAGCTTGCCACCAATTGAACAGAGGACTAACCGTATATTTTACAGCGCTTAAATTTAAACGAAAAAGAATTGCTTAAATTTCTTGATGTCTTGAATTCTTTTATTGATTGCGCATTTTTATTTTAATACGGATTTAAGGGCAAAAAGACCAAACAAGATATGGTAAAGGATTTCATCACCTTTTTCCGTAGCCCACAAATCACAAAATTGCATTCTTGTATACCCATGGTAATTTAAAATCAACTAGAATTTTGACTCTAAGGACTTCGCGCTCATTAGGAGAAATTAACTGTGTTTAGAACACCGCTTAACGGTATATCATTCACGGGGTGTCTAGGCAAGTGTTCAAGAGAAAGGGTTATCTAATTAAGGAATTTCGCGAAAACGTTGGAAAACCTCCCCTCCTCTCTTGCACTTACCTGGCTTCGTGATCCGTATATCTTGAGCCCATTTCTTGACACAGTTTTACTTCGACAATCAGGTTCTTGAGCAGTCTAATTGACATAGCATAACATAAACTGCTAGAGGTGTGATATTCTTTGTTTTTGTGATATTTGTGAATTCTTGTTAATATGGGTGATACACGATTTAATTCAATTTCTCACAATTCTTATTCTTTTGTTTATACTCAGTCCCAATTCTTTTGTTCAAATTGCCACGATTCTTCCCACATTCTTGAAAATTGTCCTTTTATAAGGGATGGCCAACCGTCCCAGATTTTTTATAATGGTCACCCACCTAACACTCTTGAACCCAGTCTCACTTTAATTAGAGACCTAATGATTGAAGATTTGGAGAAAGAGGTCGACAGATTGACTGCTTTAACATCACCACCGTTACAACCCTCTCTTCCTAAAACAACTGATACATCCTTAGGGAATAATGGTGAGATAGATGCTAGGTTGACTGCTTTAGAGAAAGGTATTGAAGTGATGATTGCGGTTAAGAATCAAACGGCTGCAACGCTGGCCCTGTGTATACAGTAGTCTGAGCAGTTATTTCACGCTCAAGCTCAATCTTTGGCTAGAATTGAAGAGCATGTAGCTATAGTGATTCTAAAGAGTGAACACAGTCAATTAGAACCACACAGTGTTGATATCTGTCATCTACGAAGTCACCCAAGTAAGATAAATGATCGATTTAATTTTGATGATTTCATGGATGACGATGCAATTGAAGTGACTAAGTGTTATCAGGACACATAAGAAAAACCACCGACTGATTTTTGCATTCCAATTTTAGAGGAGGAATCTTGTGATTTTGACGGGTATGGTTTGGATAGGTTGTTAGAAGAGATCAATGATCAGGAACCCACAATTTTTATATCACCTAGTGATATTGTTTTGGAAGAAACGTTAAGGTAGGAATCTACCTTTTTAAATGACATGAACCTACCCAAATATGAATGTGATGAAGAAGAACGTGCTTTGGGAATTGTGAGCTATAGCAGTGAGTATAGGATTGTGCAGAATTATAGGGAAGAAGACATCCTTGAAAACCGGTCTTTCATATAGAGTTTTGAAGAATTATTTGCGGATGAACTGGATATCCTCGGTGAGTTTGAGTCGGGATCAATTAGGGAACATCCCATGAACCTTTCCTTTTCCAAATTTTTTGCGGATGAAATCCAGTTTTTAAACGAGATTGACTTCGAAACTCGACATGTACTTTTTGAACATTCAATTCATCCAGGCAACAATTCGTTGACCTCTTCAAAACTTCATTTTCACTTTCAACGTATTCTGATCCCTACTCTCACACATCCATACCCTTCACTAACAACTAACATATTCTTTTTCTTTTTCTTTTTCTTTTTCTTTTTTATATACATATTCTTTTACCAACCCCTACATTATATCGATAAAAAAAAATTGTGGCTGGTATTAATTTCTGGACTAACAATGTCGTTTAGCTTTTGAATACTGTAATTAATCTTTGTTTTTCATAGTTTTTTTGAAAATAATGTCTCACCCGTTAGGGGTGAGTGCTGAGGTTTGGGGACAGCGCTGATTTAACTTCTTGTTTGAGTAAAATTGTAAAAAAATAGGGTTTTCTTTTTGTTGGGGGGTTTGTAAAATGCCCTTTATATAGTCATAACATCCCTGACCCGACCCCTTTATTCTCAGTTCTCAAACAGCAACATCTCCTTTCTTTTCTATCCCCACACCTTCCTACAAAACCCTAGCCCATCTCCTCGGAATCCGACCGGCGACTTCATCAAAAAATCCGGCGAGGCCGGTCTCATTGTCCCCGATCGTCGTTTGGCTTTGTCAGAGCTGTAAGATTTTCTCTTCCCCCCTCTCTTGCACTGTTTAAATTTTCTGCAAATTTCACCAACCCACAGATCATAACCCCTTTCGAATTAGAGCGAAATTTTGTCGATGTATTCACCCATGAGGTGTTCGGGAGCTATTTCCATGATGCTATCCGACAGTTGGGGTGGGAATTTTTGTTGTATGGGGAAGAGGGGTTATGTGCTTGTGAACACTTGGTAGATGAGTTCTATGACGCGTTTAGGAATGGTGAGATACTCCAGCATTGCATTAGATTTCACTTTCAGGGTAGACGGAGGGTATTTTCAGCTGATACAATATCCAATGTCACCAATATCCCTATCCGACCTTGTTATCAGAGACCATTAGAGCTGGCCTAGTATAGGACGATTATGGGGGGCAGGTGTGTTTCCCCCCAATCAGAGCAAAGCTCTGTTTTGAATTTCAAAATTCAAAAATTGAAGCAACGCTTCAGATCTCTTGTGCTGCGCGCTGCGCGCCACGTGTCAAAAGCAGACATGCCAGCGCCAGGAGCGCTACGCCCTAGGCAGCGCACCCCCAATCAGAGCAAAGCTCTGTTTCAAAATTCAAATTTTAAAAATTGAAGCAACGCTTCAGATCCCTTGCACTCTGCGCTGCGCGCCACATGTCAAACACAGGCGCGCTAGCACAGTTGCACTGCGCGCCACGTGTCAAACGCAGGCGCGCTAGCGTCAATTGCGCCAGCGCTGGAATTTAAAGAATTCCCCACCATTAGATCAAAAGATCTAATAATAATAATAAATTATTAATTAATCAGAATTAAAATTCTGTTCTGGAAAGATCTTTCCAATTTTGTTGAAAACAAGAAGATTATCTTCTGTAAAACAGAAGCCCTAGGATCAAAGATCCAATGGTGGGGAAACATCCCCAAATCAATAAGAGAAAGATCTCTTCAACTAATTTAACAAATCAACTGGCCCTATATAAAGGCCCCAAGACTTCAAGTCTCAAAAAAAAAACCTCTGCAAACTTTGAGAGAAGAACTCAAAGAGAAAGAAAGGCAAGCCTTTGAAGAAAGAAGATCATTTCTTCATCTTTAAAGGTAAAGAACTATCTTCTTAAATAAATAGAGATGAAATCATCTCATTAAAGAAGAAGAACCCCCTGCTAAAAAGATCAAAGATCTAAGAACAAGATTAAGGTCTTCAATAAAAAAAGATCAAAAAAAAAACAAAAAAAAGATCTAATTATAAAAAGACTAAAAGAAATACTTTTACTTCACAGATCTTCTGATCTACAAAGGCAGAGCCTTTTGATAAGAACAAGAACTTTGATTCTTGGATCTTGATGCAAGGCCTCTTTTGAAGAACAAAAAACTTGTTCTTTGATCTTAAATTTGATCCGATGCGCTTTGCGCTACTGAAAAGTGCTTTGCACTCTTGAATTGCGCCTTTGCGCTTATTGGACTGGCGCACAGCGCCAGAACGCGCCACGTGTCAACCACAGAACAGTTTGCGCTTTACGCTTCTAAAAATAGCGCACTGCGCTCTTGTACTGGCGCATAGCGCCAGAACGCGCCACGTGTCACTCACCGGCGCGCCCATAAACTAGCGCAGCGCACTCATAAAGCACAGTACGCTAACAAACCAACGCTCAGCGCTAAGCGACACGTGTCACCCTTATGTGCGCTAGCGCAATGCGCTCTTTAATTGGCGCAAAGCGCCTGATGCGCCACATGGTGCGCTGTCAGAACATACCTTGTTCTGATAAATGCTATGCATTATTAAAAGGGCAGAGCCCAAATAAAGACCTAATAAGCAGAACATAAATAAAAATGTTCAGCATTTTTTTAACTGGACTTAGCCCAATTCTGGTCATAAGTCCTCAATTTAAATTGAACTGAGCACAACTGCTCTCCCAAATCAATTTACACCCGGTTCGAGGGTACATCTCTTTACTCCTCTGATATCTATCGTTGTAATCCTTCAACGTCGTCAGAGAGGTGACGGGTCCCGACAACCACACATTACTACGGACTGTGGGGTCCTTAAACTCATGGACTATAACGTCCTTAACCTTGACCGTGATGTCTTAAAACTAATAACGGACTGTGGAGTCCTTAAACTCATGGACTATGACGTCCTTAACCTTAACCGTGATGTCTTAAAACTAACATTGGACTGTGGAGTCCTTAATCCATGGACTATGACGTCCTTAACCTCGACCGTGTTGTCTTAAAACTAACACCGGTCTGTGAGGTCCCTAAACTCACGGACTATGATGTCCTTAACCTCGACCGCGATGTCTTAAAACTAACATCGGACCGCAATGTCCTTAAACTAATTACCGACTGCAATGTCATTAAACTAAACAACAGAGCCTAATTGCTCTTTTGTCGGATCTAAACGATCCCGTTAAGTTGATCTTAGTCTAAAATTAGACTAACTTGTCCTTAACAAACGTTTAAGTTGATCTTAGCCTCAAATAAGGCTAACGTATCCTTAAACACAAACCCCCCCCAAACCTAAATCTAAGAAAGATACGGATTTGGACTAATCCACGTCCTACGGGCGACAATATAACTTAGTCTCCATATACAATCCACGGGCAACCGAACACAAAACAAACACCCACGACATGAAGTGACCATCTGGAGAAGGAGAAAGTTGTTACCGCGATGCGGTAGCATAATTAACTGCAGGAGCTTGCGCCTGCAGGGAAGAGCGTCCCCACAATCAAAAACCCCTCAAACGAGGGGGAATCTGACGAAGTCTGCTACATCGGCCGCATCCGTTTAAACCTTCGATACACAGTGCCATAAATCAACTTGGCATCTTCGGAGAGGTGGACGGATAGCACCAATTAGCATCTGTCCCGAATTTCAGGCAAGACGGACCTACGCGGTCGCGTCTCTGTGTTCGGCGGGTAACAGATTCTGGCACGCCCGGTAGGACCTTTTCCTCTTTCCACTCCACACTTTGTGTGTCGTGTTCGCGAACCAATCGCGGTTTGCTAATGGTTGCCCTTGGGTTTCAAAGTACTAAGGTTTGGCGTTTTGCTTGGTGCAGAAAGCAAAGAATCAATGGCGTTCATCTGCTCAAAGTGTTCCACATGCAGCTGCAACTCGCGTCCTGTCTCAACTGGGGGCATAACCTACGGGCCCCAGGAGGCTTCCATGTTCACGATGCCCGTAGAGCAGGTCACCCAAGCCACCACAGGGCTGTTTTTCGGGACCATGCTCCCGCCAACGAGCTTCACCACTACCGTGCCCGTACCAGAAGCTCCCAAGAAGTCGGTTTTCGATCGACTTACAGCTACTGCGACCCCTCTCAACGGGTCGTCCAGCTCCAGCTCTTCGGTCTTCTCCAGATTGGGCCAAAATTCCTGTGGGCCCACAATGAAGCCTACGATCCCAGAGAAAGTTATTACGAAGAGAGTAACCAACCCTGATCCCGAAGTCGTCAAGGCGGATTCTCCTGCCAAGGGGTCGGTCTTTACAAGACTGACCGTCCCAATTCCCACTCCCGCTCCTGTTACTCAAAGAACATCAGTCTTTAACAGGCTGACACCGGCAACGGCCCCTCACCTGAACAAGGGGCAAGACAAGGCCATCCCCATCACCGAGCCAACTCCATCAGATCGACATGCTCGACGTCGCCACTGGCGCCGAGTGAGGAAGTCAGGAGGCAACCCCCCTTCTGGGCTAACTCCACCAGCCCCGACGGCGGAAATTAATGCTGCTGTTCCAACCGGGAACAGCTTTGAGCTGTTGAATAAGGTGTGTAGGAATTCACCTGCCACCGTACTGAAAAGATCTCCTCCTCCGGTGGAGAATGTTGCGGAAGCCAAGCCAGAACAGTCCCCTCAACGGCTATCCTCTAAAATCTACAAGGTCTGGCGTCAAGTCCAAGACTCGATGATTGATCCAAATTTCTCCCGCCAGCACAAGAAGATGAAGGTCCGACAGGAAGAAAGCCATCCTTCCAAGCCACGAAAAGCTATCTGGGTGCCCACTGCGACGGCCCCCTCAACTTCGACTGCTCATAAGAAGAGAAGGCCGGAGAAGACCCTCATGCCTGCGACAAATGTCAAAGGCACTGAGCCCAAATGCCCTAAGTCTGGGGGCATAACGGTCCATACCGTTTACATGGCATCTGGGAAGGAGGATAGTCGCGCTTCTACGGGCCACCGACCACTCAGTCGATCCATCACAAGTGCCGAGGAATAACAGCAGCAGAAGCTCCAGGAGATGCTAACTACGATGGCCGCACTCACCGGACCAAAAGAAAGCCCGGAGGCGTCATCGGAACAACGTCGCGAACACGAGACTAATGCTGATGATCCAGCCGGATCCCCCAGCTGAAGATCCTCCGATTATCCTCGAAGACGACAGAGGAGAAACGTCAAATCCACCTCCGGCTCTTTCAACAACCAAAGAGGAAAAATTCTCTAAAGCTGCCCTGGATGACTATATTGCTCAACAAATACGAGTTCACCAGGCAAATGAAGCGGCTGGCCAGGTCGTGAAGACTGGGCGACCGTATCCAGGCTGGTATGATCAGATAAAGTACTCGCCGGGCTACACAATCCCGAAATTCCATGTCTACAAGGGGACAGGCAATCCCCATCAACATGTCTCCCAGTTCAGGGCTCTTTTTGGCAACACCGGCGGCGATGATAAGCTCTTGCTTCGCTAATTCGTCGGCAACTTATCGGAGACGGCGTTTGAGTGGCACTCCTAGCTTCCAAACGACTCCGTCAAAACTTTCGCAGAGATAGAGTTGCTATTCACCCAGCGATTCACGAGCGCCAGCGAACGCACCCTAATAACAGCGTTGATCAATGCAAGGGTGAAGCCGGGCGAAACTTGGGTTCAATACGCAATCCGATGGCGGAACCTGTGGTCGAAGTGCGAACAGCGCATCGAAGAAGCACCAGCGGTGGGCATGTTCGTGGGCACCCTAGACCCTCACACAATTATTTCACAGTTCATGATATTCTTTAAACCGACCACGTTCCAGGCCCTAATCGACAAGCTGGCCCAGATGGACCAGATGGGTCACAGACCGTCTCCCCCGAAGCTGGAACCGCGGAACGATAAGGGTAAAGGGAAGGCGACCTTCGTTGCAAACACCCAACAGCAGCCCAGTACCCCAAAGCTAGCGGATCAACTGGAGGAGAGACGGCGCTATTATAATGAGAAAATGAAGCGTTTTTATTCATTCCTACGGGACAAAACGAAGAGGCTGTTCGAGCTGGCGGTGCACAACAGGCTTATCAATTTGCCAAATCCAAGGCGACCACCGCAACCCAGCGAAGTGAATAATCCCAATTATTGCCCTTACCACCAAACGGTAAGCCATCCGATCGAAGATTGCTTCGTCTTTAAAGGATGGATCGAAGATCAGTACCTACAAGGCAAGTTTGCGCTGTCTGAGAAGTGGAAAGTAAACCCACCACAACCGCACACTCCTAAGAAGATGGACACACCGGGGGCAACGTGTTCTGTTGTTGAAGAAGCTCCATGGGAGGTCGTGCTTTCAGCCAAAACCAAAAGGATACTGAATGATCTTCAGACATGCCCGGTGATCAGGTGGAAAAATCCTCTAGAACCCCAGATTATCGAAGAGATGCTGAAGCCGCGTCCAATTCCAAAGATTGGTGGTGATGGCCCAAGCACTCACACCCAGCCGTCAAAATCTTCAAAGAAGAAGAAGAAGAGATCCAAAAAGCCCTTGAAGCCTGGTGACAAGCGCACGGACCTGCAGAAACAGCTCGACGCGCTGGAGGAGTATAATCAGAAGGCGCGGACTCCCATCACGCTCCAAGAGTTCCTCAGCCACGTCCTTAAGGACGAAGATGATGGAGAAGACTCGTCGGATGGATCTGAGGAGTACGTGGCAAGCTGCCATATGATCTCTCACTCATCAACAGACGATGAAGAAACTCCTTGCACTGAGAAGCTGGGGGCAAATCTTAAGCCGGAACTTCTGGAGCTGCCAGATGAAATAATTGATGCATTCCTGAACACGGCTCTTTTGAAAAGTAAAGCTGATCGGGAGCGCGAGACGGCCATATTTGAAAGAGCCAAACGCCGGCGACTAGATGAAAGAGTCGTGACACTCCCGCCGAATCAAGGAACATCCGTCACGGATAAAAACAAGTTCAAGACGAGGAAAAGGTTTATTAAAGCCATATCAATGGGAATGAAGCTACCACCCTCCGAAGGAAACACTCCCGGTGAAGCAGAGATGCATCCTAGCTACTGCTCATATCATCGAAAGATTTCGCACCCCACCGAGGAATGCGACGCTTTTAAAAGATGGTGGAAAGGGTATGTTGCTCACCGGCAACATTTCAAGCGGATGAAACGCAAGACTCGTCGGGAGCAAAGAAGTGCGACTGAGGAGCATAAAAGAAATACTGGTAACTGCCGCATGGTCAACACCGGGGGATCGCAGATTCTCACTTTCGGGAGTGACTCTGACGAAGAGATGGCTCTTGCCCCTCTCTTTAAGGAATCCACCTCAGGGAAGGAAGAAGAACCGAAAGCCTGTGAAAACATTCAGCTGCGCAATCGCACGCTTCCAGAAAAGAATCTCGGATCCACGAGTAGAAAAGATAAGGGAAAAGAAAAGGTCTCCGAAGATATCGCCCTGGATGACCAAGTCATGAAAGAACTGACTGCCAAGGACCCGCCAAAGAAGAGTAAGGTGGACTATAACGTTCTGGCGCACTTGAGGAAGTTACCCTCCTAGCTCAGTATTCTCGACGCCCTTCTACTATCCAAAGAAGCGAGAGATTCACTGATCAAGGCGCTACAAGAACCAGACCAATTCCAAGCTTTTCTCGCCGAAGAAAAGATGAAGGATGAGCTGAAGGAAGTACACACAGCCGATATCACCTTCGGCGATGAAGACCTTCTCCTTGGGACGTGCGAGCATAACCGTCCCCTCTATGTCTCAAGATACTGCCACGATATAAAGATAGGCAAAATCCTGGTCGACAATGGGTCTTCCGTTAATCTCCTCAACGTGCGAGTGTTGAAGGAAATCTGCATGAGCGTCCAGCACCTCGCTCGTGATAAAATCACTATCTCCGGTTTTGACTCCCAGTCATCGCGGACTCTCGGGTCTGTGATACTAACGTTACGATTCGGGCTACTTGTCACGGATATTAAATTCCATGTCATTGACGCCAAGACATGCTATAACGCTTTACTCGGCAGGCCTTGGTTACACGAGTACAATATCATCGTTTCTACACAACATCGGTGTATGAAATACTTTAAGGATGATCTCGAGTATACCGTGACAGGAGAGCTGAATCCATTCTCCGTGAATGAAGTCCGCAAGTACGAAGATGCAAAATATTTTTTGCAAGATTTTGAGGACACGGAAAGATGTCACAAACCGGAGAACAAAGCTATCACCACCATTCCAGTCTTCGGGAGTGATACTGAAGAAGAGGAAGCGATAGTTTATTCAGGTCCGCCCCAGTACAACAAGCCAGGACCATCCGCTCCCATGTTGATCTTTGGTAGTGACTCGGAAGATGAAGTACATGCTGCATTCTCCGCTCGGCCTTCAATACAAACATTCGCTGATGAAGAGCAAAGTTTGCAAGTTGCCATGGTTCCGCCCAAACATCATAAAGAACTAGACGCGCTTGATACCTACAGTGTGGAAGAGCTGCAGACGTTCTACATCCCTCCCAGGCAAGAAGGAGAAAAGGCGATCCTATTCTACCGCTCCGGGGAAACCAAAGTGGAGAAAGAAATCTGGCACGATGCGGATCCTACACTTGACAGGCTTCAGCCCATCCTTCTGCCTAGATATTATACAGAAGGCTTGAAAAAGCTGTTGAAGTGCCAAGAGATACCCTTCAAACAGACCGCTCGAAAAGTAAGTTCTATGACAGGGTCTGGAACGTTCCCGGAACTCAGCGCAAGTCGCCCAACGGGAGAATGGAAGCAATCGGGCTTGGATACGTTCGGTCCAAGAAACGGGAGCTACTCCACGACTGCTATGTCGTACATGACTTTGATGAAGAAGAAGATGCTCAATGGGAGAGTGCTAATCCTGAACCAGAAAAAGTCCCCGACATAAAAATGCCCAGTCCGTCGTTCGAAGAACAAATGGACAAGCTTATAAAGGAAGCTGGTCAAAAAGTTCGAGACGACCATAACCGCGAAATGGCCATCTACGAGAAAGACAGGACGCAACGCCTTCTCCAACAAGCTGCGAAAAATGAAAATGCCCCTCCCTGTCAACCTGTTGTAAAAAAGGCCCGACGCAGAGGCAGAAACAAGTCAAAAAACGGAAAAGGCATTCAGCAACGACAAAGCGGGACCAAGAAGTCATGCGAGCGGGAATCGAGCGGTTCGAATTTGTCCCTTATGAAGAAGATGAGTCGAGCATACTCTTTTCCTCAAGACAAGACAAAGAAGATACTTGATCTTGCCATAAGACATCAAATGATTATCCTCCCGGATTCCAAGCACCCCGAGCAAGCAGGCGAAGTCTCTCACCCAAACTATTGCTCCTATCATAGGGCAATAGGACATCCTCTTGAAGACTGCTTCACCTTCAAGAACTGGGTCGAAGATCAGTATCAGCTCGGCAAGTTCGCTCTATCCGACAGTTGGAGGATAACTCCGCCACAGAAGCATGAACCCAAATCCACGAGGGTAGACCCAGATCCACATCGGTTTTGGAAGCAAGCACGTACTTGTCATATGATAACGATATCAAAAGAAGAACCCAAGAATAGGGATGAGCTCCCTTGGTGCTTCGAAAACGATGATGACGGGGCAATCTCAGAATTTCCACCGGCGCCGAAAGAGCTGGAAGATGGAATACACACTACTGCAGATAACCTCAAGAAGATTGATTTGGGAACGGCAAGTGACCCGCGACCTACATTCGTCAGTGAGTTGCTATCTGAAGAAAGGGTGGCTGCGTTAAAAGACATGCTTATGCAGCATAGAGATTGCTTCGCATGGAACTATTCCGAAATGCCAGGATTAGATCCAGAGATTGCGGACCACAAACTGACGATATCCCCGGACATCAAGCCAATCAAACAAGCACCGAGAAGAATGCGGCTCGAGCTTGAGATGAGCATTAACGCCGAGGTCAAGAAGATGATCGACTCTGGCTTCATCCAGGAAGTTCAGTATCCTGACTGGATCGCCAACATCGTCCCGGTGATGAAGAAAAATGGGACAGTGCGCATATGTGTGGACTTTCGGGATCTCAATAAAGCTTGTCCGAAGGATGATTTCCTAGTACCGGTCACTGAGCTGATGATAGATAACACGTCCACTCATGAAGTTTTCTCCTTCATGGACGGATCGTCAGGATACAATCAAATAAAGATACATCCCGAAGACCATAAGCACGCCGCTTTCCAGACCCCTTTGGGTATATTCTGCTACAAGGTGATGCCTTTCGGTCTAAAGAACGCCGGTGCCACCTATCAGAGGGCCATGACGAAGATCTTTGATGACCTTATACATGAAATTGTCGAGTGCTATATCGACGACCTCGTGGTTAAAAGCAAATCATACGAGGAACATCTCGAGCATCTGAAGATCATATTTCAACGCCTTCGGCAATAAAACTTGAAGATGAACCCTCTCACATGCGCGTTCGGGGTGTCCTCAGGTAAATTCCTAAGATTCATCGTCCGACACCGAGATATCGAGATAGATCCGTCAAAGATCAAAGCAATTATGGAAATGCCCCCGCCAAGAACTCTCAAGCAATTGCGGTCTCTCCAAGGGAAGCTCGCGTATATCCGGCGATTTATAGCCAATCTCTCTGGGAAATGCCGTCCCTACAGTCACTTGATGAAGAAAGGAACCCCGTTCGTCTGGGATCACAAATGCCAAGGCGCGCTGGACAAAATCAAGCAGTATCTGCGGAACCCACCAATGCTGGCCGCTCCGGTCAAGGGAAAGCCCCTTATTCTTTATACAACAGCCCTCGAAGGTTCCTTAGGTGCATTATGGGCACAAGAGAATGACCAAGGGAAGGAGAGAGCTCTCTACTACTTGAGTCGAGTTCTCCTGGGGGCAGAAATAATTATTCTCCCATCGAAAAACACTGCCTGGCGTTGATCTTCGCAATAACAAAACTCAGGCACTATGCATTGGCGCATGAAGTCCGTCTCATATCGAAGGTGGATCCTCTCAAGTATTTGATGTCAAAGGCCATATTGACAGGGCGGCTCGCTAAATGGGCCTTGCTCTTAATGGAGTTTGCAATAACTTATCAGCATCTTAAGGCAGTAAAAGGCCAGGCCATCGCCGAGCATCCGATACCGGCCGATTCTCCCTTGAATTGCGAACTGCCAGACAAACATGTGTTTGATATGATCGACGGTGGTGATACCCGATGGGAACTTTATTTTAATGGAGCGTCTTCCATGAAGAAGCGCAAACAAAGTACCCATCCGGGGTAGGCCCTATCTTCGTAACTCCACAAGGAGGGATAATGCGCTTTGCTTTCTCCTTAACAGAGCCGAGGACAAACAATGAAGCCGAGTATGAAGCTTTGATAGCAGGTCTCGAGATCGCCATCGACATGGGAATTGAAAACCTCCTCATATACGGAGACTCCCAACTAGTCGTTAGTCAAGTAAACGGCGACTACCAGACATGCAAGCCAGAGCTGGTAAAGTATGGCGAGAGAGTACAGCAACTGCTGACTCAAATTCCCTCCTACATGCTGGAAAGCATACCGCGTGCGGAAAATAGCAAAGCGGATGCATTAGCCTAGCTTGCTAAAGAATTGGCCGATGAGAACCTCGATGACGTGAGGATCGTTGTGCAAAACCGTCGGGTTCTTGCACCGGCGGAAATATCTCCGGAGTAGTCCGAAGAAAAAGGAGCGACTAAGCGAATGGCTATGCAAATAAAAGACCAAGAAACAGTTGAAGATTGGAGAGAAGTCTTTATAGACTACTTCAAATCCCGTCGAACGCCTGAAAATGCGTCCTCAAAACATCAGCTCATGAAGCGAGCCCTATCTTTCGCCTTCGTCAATGATACTCTGTATAAGAGGTCGTTTGATTCTCTGTGGTTGAGATGCCTGGGACCTGAAGAGGCGAAAAGAGTCGTCCAAGAAGTTCATGACGGACTCTGCGGTTCTCACCAAGCAAGCCCGAAGATGAAGTTGAAGATCAAACGGATGGGTTATTATTGGCCCACGATGATCCAGGACTGCCTCGAGTATGCGAAGCAATGCCACTCACGCCAGATTCATGGGGACTTTATCCATCAGCATCCAAATCCACTACATCCAACGGTGGCTAGCTGGCCGTTCGAAATGTGGGGAACTGACATAATCGGCCCCATCGAACCGGCATCGTCCAGAGGACATCGTTTCATTTTGGCGACAACTGATTACTTCTCCAAATGGGCAGAAGCAGTACCGCTGAGGAAAGTGAAGACGGAGAATATCCTCCACTTCTTCAAGACACACGTTATTTATCGGTTTGGAACTCCGCGATGGATCATCTCCGATAACGGGCCAGCCTACAGAAGCCACAAGATCAGCCGCTTCGCACAACAGCACAACATAGACTGGAGATACTCCTCAGTTTATAATCCCCGAGCCAACGGTCTAGCGGAAGCTTTTAATAAGACCCTGACAAAGATCGTGAAGAAGACGGTGTCCCGAAATAAAAAGGACTGGCACGAGAGACTGCATGAAGCTCTCTGGGCATATCGAACTACGTTCAAGACGGCCACGAACACAACGCCGTACGCGTTGGTATTCGGTACAGAAGCGGTACTCCTCCTCGAGATAGAGTTACCCTCTCTACGAGCGGCAGTCCATTATGACCTAACGAATGAAGAGAATGCTCACCTTCGGCTTGAGGAGCTCGATGCCCTTGACGAAACCCGGCTCATAGCGCAACAAAATCTGGAAGCTTATAAAGCAAAGATGACGCGCTCTTACGAAAGATTGACTAGGCCGAGGACATTCCGCCAAGGCGAACTCGTGCTAGTGGTCAGAAGACCTATGATCCCTAATCGCGCTAAGCGGGGGAAATTCGAGCCGAACTATGAAGGCCCGTATATCATAGACAAGGTCTACCAGGGTGGAGCCTATCTACTCATGGACATGCATGGCGAAAGACCTTTCAGACCGATAAACGGCCACTTCCTGAAGAAATACTACGCCTAACGAGTCACGGCCTAGATCAATGATAGATGACAACGACTATGTCCGCTCGCTATCTTCCTAAGCCCAAACTCTATAAGTAGTAGCCGGTTAACGGACCGAAACGTCCTTAAACTAACAACGGACCACTATGTCCTAAAACTAGCTGTTGACCGAGATGTCGAGAAACTACGGTGGATTGCAGCATCCTAAAGCTGATACAAAAAAAATAATAATAATAATAAAAAAGGTATGTCCATAAGCAAAAGGGCACGGAAGAAAACCCATAAGGGCTCCGTGAGTAAAAACAGCAGGGCTACCGGCGAGTCTTGTGAAAACCCAAAAGGGCGCAACCTTGTTTAAAATATATATATATATATATATAATAATAATAATAATAAAAAAAAAGGTATGTCCTTAAGCAAAAGGGCACGGATGAAAACCCGAAAGGGCTCCGTGAGTAAAAACAGCAGGGCTACCGGCGAGTGTTTGTGAAAACCCGAAAGGGCGCAACCTCGTTTAAAAGACACTTGCAGGGTCCCCTCGACCTAAATCACCTGCGTGAGATCCTTACGATTCATAAGGGAGCAACACACTTAGGAATCCTCACGATTCCTAAGGAGAAATTACACTTGCGAGATCCTCACGACTCGTAAGGAGAATCCTATTATGAGACCCTCACGGCTCATAAGATTCGAAAGTCTTAAGTTACAGAGACCTGAACCTGTTCTTAAGCAGCCCCCACAACCTCCAATCCTGCCCAACAAGCGACTCAATGCTGACCCTCGTATACAATCCACGGGCGCGAATAAACATTTCCCTAACAAAGTCCCGTCCGTGACTAGGGATATGTCCATATGGTGAACAACCCTTGTAAGTCCTCTCGACTTATAAGAAGAAAACCCTTTTGTAAGATCCTTACGACTTACAGGAGAACATGCACTTAGGAATCCTCACGATTCCTAAGGAGAAAACACACCTACGAGATCTTCACGACTTGTAGGGAGAAATACCTTTGTGAGACCCTTACGGCTCATGAAGTCAAAAGCCTTAGTCGACAGAATCCTAACCCTGTTTACTAAGCCACCTTTGTTCGACATCGACAGAGGCAAATGATGATTCGCTCCTGGCAATATCCCAGTTGTAGCGGTGCTAATGCCGAAATCGGTGTCTAATTTCAAGCTTGCAGCGAAAAGCTAGCAAGCCATACATGCATACGAAATAGCCGAAATGATGGGGCAACTTGCAACAAAATCAACAAGTAAAAATGTATGCATGCAAAATAGCCGAAATGATTGGGCACCGCGAAAATAGCCGAAATGATGGGGCAGTCGCGACCTTCGCGATATAAAAGCTGAAATGATAGAGTATCGCGGAAAGAAATAAAATGAAAATGAAATTTATGCCCTACAGGTGATATCACAGCAGTCCCTGTATACAATCCAAGGGCGCAAACGAAGAAGGAATCATACTCCTCCTCCCCAGGTTTCATCAGAAGAAGAAGCTAAACCTCGACGGTTCTCAGACAGCCTGGAGAGCATCTCAACATTCGTCTCAGCAGACACAACATCAAGCAAAGAGAAACAGCGGCAACTCCCAATTCCATGACTCGGCGGTATACAGCTAACCGAGAGCCAAATCCCAACTCCGTGAAATTCGGATATAATCAACAAAATTCCTGGTCACGTGGAACGCGGATAACGTCACTTCTGACCCCGTGGAAAACGTCCAGAGCGGATCCTGGTCCTCGCAGAGAACGGCAGTGAACCCGTGTGAAGCATCCAGAGCGAGTCCTAGTCCTCGCCGAACACGGCAGTGAACCCGTGGGAAGCATCTAGAGCAAAATTCCTGGTTACGTGGAACACGGATAACGTCACTTCTGACCCCGTGGAAAACGTCCAGAGCGGATCCTGGTCCTCGCAGAACACGGCAGTGAACCCGTGTGAAGCATCCAGAGCGGAGCCTAGTCCTCGCCGAACACGGCAGTGAACCCGTGGGAAGCATCTAGAGCAAAATTCCTGGTTACGTGGAACACGGATAACGTCACTTCTGACCCCGTGAAAAACGTCCAGAGCGGATCCTGGTCTTCGCAGAACACGGCAGTGAACCCGTGTGAAGCATCCAGAGCGGGGCCTAGTCCTCGCCGAACACGGCAGTGAACCCGTGGGAAGCATCTAGAGCAAAATTCCTGGTTACGTGGAACACGGATAACGTCACTTCTGACCTCGTGGAAAACGTCCAGAGCGGATCCTGGTCCTCGCAGAATACGGCAGTGAACCCGTGTGAAGCATCCAGAGCGGAGCCTAGTCCTCGCCGAACAGGGCAGTGAACCCGTGGGAAGCATCTAGAGCAAAATTCCTGGTTACGTGGAACACGGATAACGTCACTTCTGACCCCGTGAAAAACGTTCAGAGCGGATCCTGGTCCTCGCAGAACACGACAGTGAACCCGTGTGAAGCATCCAGAGCGGAACCTAGTCCTCGCTGAACACGGCAGTGAACCCGTAGGAAGCATCTAGAGCAAAATTCCTGGTCACGTGGAACACGGATAACGTCACTTCTGACCCCGTGGAAAACGTCCAGAGCGAATCCTGGTCCTCGCAGAGCACGACAGTGAACCCGTGTGAAGCATCCAGAGCGGAGCCTGGTCCTCGCCAAACACGGCAGTGAACCCGTGGGAAGAATCCAGAGCAAACATCGGACTGTGAGGTCCTTAAACTCACGGACTATGATGTCCTTAACCTCGACCGTGATGTCTTAAAACTAACAATCAACCATAATGATTTTAAACTGATTTTACCTTGGTTCAAGGGCACATCTCTTCACCCATTTGATATTTGTTGTTGTAATTCCTCAACGTCTTCAAAGAGGTGACGGGTCCCAATAACCACACATTTCGCGGACTGTGAGGTCCTTAAACTCACGGACTATGATGTCCTTAACCTCGACCGTGATGTTTTAAAACTAACATTGGACTGTAGAGTCCTTAAATCCACGGACTATGATGTCCGTAACCTCGACCGTGATGTCTTAAAACTAATATTGGACTGTGAGGTCCTTAAACTCATGGACTATGATGTCCTTAACCTCGACCGTGATGTCTTAAAATTAACATTGGACTGTGAGGTCCTTAAACTCATGGACTATGATGCCCTTAATCTCGACCGTGATGTCTTAAAACTAACAACGGACTGTGGAGTCCTTAAATCCACGGACTATGATGTCCTTAACCTCGACCGCGATGTCGTTAAACTACGGTATCCTGGAAAACGTCCAGAGCGGAGCCTGGTCCTCGCAGAACACGGCAATAAACCCGTGGGAAGCATCCAGAGCAACCCCTGACCCCGTGAAATACGGATAAGGGCAACTTCACCCATCACTTGCGAGTCATCACGACTCGTAGGGGAGTAAATTCTTTTGTGAGATCCTTATGACTCTCAAGAGAAAACACACTTATGAATCCTCACGATTCTTAAGGAGAAATTACACCTACGGGATCCTCTCGACCGGTAAGGAGAAAATTATTTATGAGACCCTCACGACTCTACTCGCCGTCAGTTACGAGATGCTGGGCTAAATGCCCAGCAGATTTATAGAAACGTCTATACGGCTTGCCGCTGGGCTTACCGTAACGTCAGGGGAATAGCTCGAGTTTCATCTTTTCCAGCGATTGTGGGGCACATGATTCATTGTTTAATGACCAAAGATTATCAATTTTGCATGGCGAGCATGCTATTTGCCACAGTCAAGGAAAGTGTCGCCGCACGCAAATCTTTACTTCCCGTCCTCGTTACCCAAATTTGTCGCTACTATAAGGAGGACGATGATTTCGCGGCCTGCCTCACGATGTATGACACCGTCCTGGTGGAGATAAAGAGGATCTCACCAGGCTACACAGACGGCAGGAGTGAGCAGCAGATTTTGTCACCCACTGACCCCAGCGAGCATGCGGCACCGCAGACTTCCTCAGAGATTTACTTAGGAGAGGGCGTTCCGACAGATCCTTATGAATTACACAGGATGGAGGTCCGTGGTATCAAGACTTTGATCAGGCAGAATAAGGAAATAAAAGAACAGCTCAGCCAGATCTTAGCAAACCAAGAAGAAGCAAGCGGAAGCAGCAAAGCCAAGGGCAAAGCCAAGCGACAATGAGGACATCGTCATATTCAGTTTGGGGGTGGAGCTATTTTGGTTGTATTTTGTATCTGCATATAGTTTGCATGTGCATATTTCCGGCATTTCAGCACTTACATTATGTATTTTTCTTTTCTTTTCAATGTAGTCGCATTTCATATCTGGTTTTGTATTGCATTGTATTGAAAAACTTATAAAAATTGAAAATTTTCTTCAAAAATATAAAAAGATTTTAGCTATCTGAGACGGTTTTTAAGATAGATGTTAGACTAGTTTTCTTACTCACGCATGTATATACATGAGCTTGTCATGTTAGCTAGCGGGGGAACTTAGATTCAAAGTCTGATGGTTCGGTTGATAAGTTGAAATAACTAAATCCTTTTTATGAGACCGACAATCCGAAAAATAACCCTCTTTTGTGTTTAACCATAGCTGATATACGTCTTTTATAACACTTTACACGTGTCATATGTGTTTTGAGAAATTGATAAATGTCTGATATGTCTGAAAAACTTTTAAAAGTTGATAAATATCGTTAGGATCAAGCAGGTTTGTTCTGAGTTAAGCAAAATATCAAGAATAGTTCATACAGTGAAGTAGATATGAAGAATTTTATTGATGTTCTAATAGAAGCTATATGTCTGAAAAATAACCCATCTGGAACCTTGTTGGAGTAATTACACACCTTATTCACATGTAACGTCTTCGGATTTAAAAGAAAAGCTAGCTATATCTCCGTTTTCACTGAGTTCAGAATGTTTTAAAATAAAATGAGTCTTTTGTTTTGTAGCCTTGATAACTTGGGTAATTAAGTCCTTGGGGTGTCTCCACACCTAATGCCCTAAAACCATCTGGTTTGGGAGTCATTGACCCAAAACTCGCTAAGTTTCCAATCGCCAAATAAAATAAGCTAAGCAAGTGTTCTCTCCGAGTTAAAAGTCCTCACGGTTCTTTGTGGGAGAATAATCTTGGCGGAGACATGTTTTCTTATAAAACAGTTTTTTTTACAGAGATATGAAAGTTTATGTTTAAAAGACGTTTTGCACGATAACGAAGGGTGTGTATGAACAAAAACAGGTGAAAGGGAGGAGTGAAGAATAAGACTTAGGTTCTCTGTTAAAAACGATTGAAATTCTGAATTGAAACCTAACTTGAGAACAAAAACTTGAGAAAATCTTAACTCCTGTCAAACTTGTGTGATCCTTCAGAAGTTTATCCTGGTCTGTAATTATGATATGATGACCCTAATCGAAATTCTTAAAAACTTATGGACACTATCCGCACTATCACGTTAAGACGCATATGAGCTTATGTTAAACAAATTGTGAGGAGTGAAAAATAGGGTTTGATGTTTCTAAATTAGGGTGATAGAACTTCTAGCTTTGATCTCTAACCTTAAGATTAGAATCAACAGTTTCTGCGCTAGCTAACATGACTGGATTTTGTGTGTGTAATCCGCTGAAAACCCTCAGGAGACAACACTCCTCCTACTAGGTACACCTGGAGATTTAACGGCTTGTTGCACATGCTCAGTGCAATCGCGTTCCCTGTGAAAGTGAGGCTGGGATTTTTTATTTTGCTTGGGACGAGCAAAAGATAAGTTTGGGGGTATTTGTTCATCTCAGAAAACTGCATTTTAATACCACTCATTCATTATCTATTTTGTGATATATCGGTACTATTAATCAATGTCTGCTCAGTAATTACATATTACAGGTATTCATGATACAACACTGAAAACACACTCAATATCACAGATATAGCATTTGGGAGCCGACACTGCAATCAGAACAGAGAACCGACCGATATCCAAAGAGCTCTTTTGCAATAAACAAGTATGCACATAATTTTTGGTCCAACACAATACATGTATGACACTAGCTCTTTGACATGGACCATATGGGGGCGGCCCTTGCACAATACATGCAAGTAGGCACATGTGTGGTGTGATGGGTAATAAATGCAAAAAGTTTTGATGTGATACATTGCTTCAAGTTCCCTCCAAATCTCTGAATGCAAATCAAGTTATTTTAAACAAATCAAACTGCACCAGGATGATGTTGGAGTAGACACAAGACCACCACATCAATACGAGCCCATGTGCTCAGATTTTGGCCGGCCACACCCTCAAATTGTCCGAGCTCGCCGGCCCCCCTTGCCCCATTTGTCCCCATCTTTTCTCTGTCCCTTCCTTACAATCACATCACCTCATTCTTATTACTTGTTTAATCTTTTTTGGTGCCTATAAAGGCCAGATCAGTGAGCAAGGGAAGGGCTCTCTCATACTCTCTCATATACTCTCACATATATAGTTTTGTTTTAGTTTGTTTTTGGTTTAGGCTTGAGAGTGAGTGGGCTATCACTTGGTTTCTTCTTCTTCCCTCTTGAAGTTTTCTCTTGAGAGCTTCATTATGGAGGTTAAACAAGTTCCCAATATCTTGTACCTCTTCTTCAAGTGTTAATAATATTATTGTCTCTTTTATTACTTACTTCTTATTCTTGCTTTGTTTTTCTTTTTATCATGCTTAACTAATCTTTTTCGGTTGTGGTAATGGTAAGGAAGTGTAATGAAAGGCTTTGCCTCCTCCTTCTCTTGTAATTGTTTAAAGTGCTTAATTTTGATTGTAAGTTTAAGATTGCTAAATGGAAGTGTTCGATACGATATGATGATTTTGATGGTTATTTGTAACCTTTATCTCATATCCTTTTCCTTCATGTCACCGTTTGCAAGATTAAGCTTAGAATCAATTGTGTGTTAAACTTACTAGATAGTTGAGATATGATATGTTGCTTATGTTTCTTGACACCTTTCATTCAAGCATATACCATATACTCTCACCAACCTACTTGGCAAGTGTAATACCTACTTTTACTTCTTATTTGCAAATTGATATGTATTGATGTTGTATACTTGCTAACCCGTGTGCTTAATGTTGATACATCATGCCTGAACATAAAGATGGTAAGTGAGAACGTAACGGAATCGTTTCATATTTACATCGAATATCGGAATTTGATGAATTTTTTTTCGCAACCGCGTTGACAAGTCATGCTTCATGCCAGGATCAACGTAAGGACAGACAACTCATGATCAAGGGAGCGTCAAAGGAATCGTCGCGATTCGACCTTCAAAGCCAAAGCCACAACCACTTCTTTCTTAGCTTCTTTTCTTTGTTTTCCTTGTTTTCTTATTCTTTCTATTTTTAATGACAAACCAAACCATTCATTATTTATTGAACCTTAAATCACAAGACCTAATACATAATTCCCTGCGGATCGAACCGTACCTGCCGACTTGTTACAACGCGCCGTGCACTTGCGGTTTATAAATTTTAAAACGAGAACGATCTCGCGTGCGCATTCCATTTCCTTAAAATCATATATGTTTCCTTAAAATTATATCTGTTTCCAAAACATACGCGTTTGCACGCGCGGGTGGATTCCCAACAAAACATTAGAGTGGATCCACTCACTAAGGCTATTTCTCGAACACGAATGTTTAACAAACAAGATTTTTGAAACCGATTAGTAGAGAAGTTAGGCATTCGGTAGCACACGGACTGTAGGTACACGATACCGAAATAATTAGCCTTAAATGCAAGTGGGAGATTGTTGGTTATAGTGCCCTCAAGGCAATTATTATAATCGCAGGCAGGCGATTATGATGATTGAGAGAGGACCTATATAATTAAAACAGTCTTACTCAAAATGATAGTATGCTATTTGGTTTGACTTTATCGTTATGTACATGTCTTGTGTGGTATAGCATATCATTATTACATATTGATAGAGCCCATACAATTCATACTTGACTACCAGGGTTATGATGGAGATCACACTTATGAAAACTAAGTAGTCTATAAGGACATCCTTAAATATCTCTAATCGTGGGAATATCGAGATTGGGCATTGATATTCCAGAGTAGACTAGTGTATACGTTTCTTGACCCCTAAGAGGGGAGATGGCCGGTCTCACAGCTATTGGTGTTAGTCAGTCACCAAAGATTGTATACAGGTGCTCATTAAGTTATGAGTTGCACTGGACGAACTCGCCGAGAACATGCTAAATGATATTATATCTATTGTCAGATAGCAGTTTTGAGTGGCATTAGCACAGCATAGTCTGTCGACCCAAAATCGCCATTTTTCTTGAGTGTGTTCCCATTGTATTTTGATTGCTACCCTACCACGGGTTTAAAAAGTCGTGTAAACAGGTAGCTTTTGGGTGCAGTCCCGAAGCATTTGGAGGCAATGAGCGATTGAAGGGATTCGTCTCTCCCGGTATTGGGAGTTGATGTCGCGCAGTGTACGGTTGGCCATCACCACGAAACCTAGGCCTAGCCGGATGGGATTTACTGATTGCAATCAGTAGTTTCTCGATTAGTGATAGAGCTTAACACCGGCATGAATTATTAGGTTATTAGAGGTCTGACGTTATCCACTCCCTAGACCGGATATGTGATACTCTTAGACGAACAGACCATACTGTATAGTACATGTCGCTGATAGGCTCAGTAGGGTTTCAGTCGTGCTTGCTTATCGATCTCCTTTTCGACAATACCTGGGTAGCCGTTACATACAGTTAGTGCCGCTGACGTGCTTTTGGTTAAACCCACTGCCAGCGTATTTTCGAGTTTTTAGAGTCTCATACATAGGGTTTTCCGGCTTTGGCGAAATGTTGTAGGTGTGGTACATTGGTACAGTTTAGGTTCGATTAAAATTAGTGTATTTTATACACTGACGGTAATCGAACGGTTGTAATACTAGTCGATCTTTTTAGAAAGACGGATATTCAATCGGGTGCTGATTTAATATATTAATACATATTTTTTGTAGTATGTATTTACTAGTATTATGTCACTATTAATTAATCTCTCTTTATGTATTTTAAATACCTTGGATAACAATTACAAGTATATGTATTTAGTATGTTTTATTGCATATAAATATCCATATTTTTTTTGTTTATTCTTTTTTCTTTGTTTTCTTTAACTTATGTTATTCCTTGGGCATAATATATCCTCACCATATTGTAGTATGGTGACATGTGTAATCAAGAGGAGGTTATGGACACTTGGATGTTTAGTTTAATCCAAGGGCTTGGATTATTTTGGAGGAAATGTAGCCATTTCTTTATAAATGGTTAAGGATTTATTTCATTCTCACTCTCTTTTCATGAGAGCTCTCATCTCCTTCTTCCTTCTCCCTTTACACTAAGGGGAAAAAAAGAAAAAGGAAATAAAAAGAGAGAAAATTAGTAGTGAGTTTTTACTACAAGCCTAACTAGTTAGCTTAGCACACTAGCTATTTAGGTTAGCTCACTTGGGTTTGGAGCTAAAGTTCTTGAGCTTTCGAGGTGGGTCATTTTCGATGGAGTTGCAAGCATATTCCATGAAGCTTCAAGGATCATACAATGGAGTGTTCCCCTATTAATTAAACACAATAATAAGATCTAAATTCTGTTTAAACTCAATGAGACAGCGCCTCACGTTCTCCCCATGTGAGCGGCGGCACCGGCGCTAGTCTTATAGGATTAAATCCTATAGCAGCGCCTCACGTGGAACACACATGAGCGCCGGCGTACAAAACATATGAACGCCTGTTATATAAGAATTAAATTCTTAAGTGGCGCCCATATGCTTAACACGTGAGCGTCAGCACCTAAACTAAAGCGGTTAGAATTAAATTCTACATGGGGAATATTTCCCTAAAATCTGAGATATTCTCTGTTAAACAGAGCTATTGGATCAAAAATCCAATGGTGATGATAAATCATCAAATAAAAGAATTAAATTCTATTAGGAGAAAATATCTCCCTAATCTTTCTAAGTGAGAAAAGTATTCTCAGTTGGATCAAAAATCCAATAATAGAATTAAATTCTATTTTGAGAATATATTTCCCTAATTTTTCTAAACAAAAAAGATTATGCTCTATTAAGCAGAGCACCTTTGGATTAAAAATCCAATGATGATTAAAAATTACTGATTGATAGAAATAAAATTCTGTCTATGGGAAAATATTTCCCTAATCTTGTTAAAAACAAGAATATATATATTCTGTGAAATAAAATTTACTGGATCAAAAATCCAACGGTGGATAAAATCCTCTATATAATCTTTGAGGCCAAGTAAATCAATTAGTATCTCTCAAATGAGAAATTTTCTCAAGCTAATCAACAAATTTGACTCTCCTATATAAAGGATAGGAAACTTCAAGGCAAAAAGAAGGAGAAGATCAACCCCACAAATTTCTTTCCACAACAAAAACTGAGAATTCAATTCTCTTCGGAAGGAAAAAGATCATTGCTCTTCAAAACCCTAGGTAAAGAAAAAGTAGAGATAGAACTTATCTCTTTTACCTAATATAAAGAAAATAAGGGTTTAACTCTGCATAAAAAGAACTTAGTTCTTCTCCTGATCTGAGATTTGTAAAGCAAATCTCTCCACAAGTTGAGAATTTAATTCTCATCAAAGAGATTCTGTTCTCCAAACTTAAAATCTAAAAAAAAGGAGAACTAGATCAAAAAGAAATAATAGACACGTCGTCTAGAAATTTAATTCCTTCACAAATAGGGTTTAACCCTACATAAAGAACTTTGTTCTTACAAAAAACAGAAGAATTTAGTTCTTCAATGAAACCGATCTCAGATCTTTTA
Source organism: Agapanthus africanus (assembly GCA_030015575.1). Taxonomy (NCBI): domain Eukaryota; kingdom Viridiplantae; phylum Streptophyta; class Magnoliopsida; order Asparagales; family Amaryllidaceae; genus Agapanthus; species Agapanthus africanus. The sequence goes on along the minus strand of JASDDO010000024.1, from coordinate 884,171,950 downwards.
AACAGAGATCATTAACGGTCAAAATACCATTAACAGAAGTCAAAACTTTTTCAGAAAACATCAACAAAGAAAAAGCCTTGGCGTCTCACGAGCTTCCCACGTGAACACCCAAAAGATTCCTTTAAATAGAACCCAGCACCTTACGTGCTTCCCACGTGAGCGTCCGAAATAAAAGACTCAGCGCCTCACGTGCTTCCCACGTGGGCGCTCAAAATAGAAGGCCCAGCGCCTCACGTGCATAACACGTGAGCGCTATATAAAAGTGCAGAAGCACTATAAAATTAGTCAAAATGACTAAAATGGTTAGCATTGATTGGGCAACGCCCATGTCTGATCGCCTCACGTGAGCACCCAATAAAATAAATGAGGCAGCGCCTCACATGCTCCTCACATGAACGCCATACAAAATGCTTAGCACTTTATATTCAGTCAAAATGACTAAAGTATTTAGCACTGATTGGGCAGCGCACATATTTGAGCGCCTCACATGATACACATGTGAGCACCAAAGTCCCAAAAAAATGTTTAGCACTTCTGCATAAAAGGAAAATGGCTGAGCAAACAGAACCACAAATAAGTGCTTAGCATTTTTGAATAAAAAAAAAGAGAGAAGAAAAAGACTGAGCAGACCAAGCCCAAATTTGCTAAGTCCCTCTGAAAAGTTTCTTGCAGCTGAGCTTAAATGCTCTATTGTTGGATTTTAATAAAATTTAATGATCCTGAAAATATGCCTAAATTGATTTTAGTCTAAAATAAGACTAATGTATGCTTAGTTAAAATAATTGAGCCCAAATGCTCATATTTTTAAATTGATCTTAATCTCAAACTAGATTAACGGTTCTTAAATAAAACAAGATACGTTTTAACTAAAAGAACATATAACCTAAGTTCGAAACCCAAATCTAAAATATGCGGATTTGGACTAATCCGCGTTTTACGGGCGACGACATAAAATTGTCTCCGTATACAATCCACAGACAACCCTATAAAAACAAAATAACACACGACATGGAGTGAACTACTGGAGAAGGAGAAAGTGGTTATCACAACGCGATACCGTAATTAACTGCAGGGAGCTGCGTCTGCAGAGAAGAGCGTCCTCACAATCAAAAACCCTTCACAAATGAAGGGGAATTTGATAAAGTCTGCTATGACGGTCGCATTTGTCCAAACCTCCGATATATGGTGCCATAAATCAATTTGGTATTTTCGGAGAGGTGAATGGATATGTCCAAACAGTATCTGCCTCCAAATTCAGGTAAGACGATCAATTCCCAACTCGTCTTTGTTTTCGACAGTAAAAATGGAATCCAACACAATTTAGAAGCACTTGAAAATTCTACAATGATTATGGTTTCAGCTTAGTAGACTAATTGCTCTCTTTATCTTGTTTCAAGTTATAATCTTTAGCTAAGATCTTAGTGATAGAATTAATTGCTCTCTTGAATTTTTAAAACCCTATGTTGTCATTCTTTAAAATTGCTTATTAGAGTGCACTTATTCTTTCAAGTGATATCAGAGGGATGGCTTGGATTTGTTTATTGGAAAAATATTATGACATATTCTTTTATGGTTGGAAAAAAATCCTAAGACTTTCTCATTCATTTTTTGGTTATGCGCTCTCTTTCCTTTCATCTCCTCCTCCTTTCTCTTTAGTCTCATGCTCTCTTGAGTTTAGAAAATGAGAGATTTAGATAGTGATAAATCCCTACATCCTTCACACTCTATTCCGAGCAAGTATGGTATGTCAGTTGCTTCCTCAAAATTTGCTTTGGAGCGAATTTGGAGCTTGGATCGATTTACCTCAGATGGATCATTTTCGGTAAGGGCGATCGTCTTTCAAGCTCGTTCCCGATGGCCTACGGAGCTTGGAGGGGTCTTCCACGATTGGATGGACACGTTACAAAGCTTGTATGCTCTCAACCGAGTAGTAAGCTCTCTGGTTTGTTTGCTAGTTTAGTGTTTAAATCGATTTCTAGGTTACGGTTTCTAGTGCTTGCATGAAAATTTTCGTTTTGTATTCCGCCTTTGTTTCTCGCTTCCAATGTACGAGCGTCAGGAACCTAGCAGATTGCAGTGATAGGGGTGATGCCGATAATAACAATGATTGTGGTTGCAACGATGACAATATAACGGGGTCTCTGGCTTCCTTATTCTTCAAGAAGAGAAAAATAAATAGGATAAAAACCTAAGTAGGGAAATCCTACGGTGGATGTCTATAAAACACAAGGAATGACATTTTGTGACATACGATAAGAGTTTGCTAAGCATGGAAAAACAAGTGGAAAATCACAGATCGATATTTGGGTACGAAAACATTGAAAATTGAAAAATATCATGAGAAAAATATATGATAATAACCGTCAAAATAAAATGATGATGGTCGAGGGAGGAACGATGGTTGAGGAAACATATGGATTTGTTATTAAAATGAAAATATATTTTTCGAAATTACCTAGAAACACATATACTCTACCATCTCCATAAGAATAACACTTATATGATTCTGTTAGTCGGTTAGAACATAAACCTACAACTGAATTTTTTTGGGTAATAAAAGTTGGGCATTTTGTATACAACCCTCAAAGATTGGGTATTTTGAAAAACACCCTCAAAGATCAATTTTTTTAAAAACAACCTCTTAAGATTTATCGTTAACTAAATAGGACCCTATGTTACAATAAGTCATCTTGGACCCAAGGTTACAAATTACCATGGTTAACTGGGATATATTAAATGTCCCGATTTCCCTTGACCTCAAAAATCCCCATTCATCACCAAAATTTGGCCTTTCTTAAGAATTCCATACAAAATCACTTTATCTTCTCCATTCCATACAAAGTCTTCTCTTCTCTATCCATGATGACTTCGACTATGAGCTCTACACTAGGAATGACATCACGATCTTAGGTCCCAAGGCAACTTGCATTCCCTTCAAGGACTATGCTTGTCGCTGTTTCTTTTTTGTATGATTTGGGACGTGGGTTTTTGTTTCTGGGGGATTCGATCTCAAAAGTTGGAGCATGGCGCATCCTTGTTTGATTTTGGATGTGGTTATTTGTATTTGAGGAGAGTTAGTTTCGGAATCGGAAGAAATGTGGATTCTTTTGTTACCTTGAATGATCTGCATGCCATCGATTGATCAAATTTGATGACTTTTGTTATTTTGAATGATCCAATTGCTGAAATTGTTGTTGTAGAAATAATTGTTGCTTTAAAGCAAATACAATTGAGTTATCAATGCAACATTTACTTATATGTATTTAATGCAAAAATTAAATTTTTTTTGGCGGGCATCAAAGAATGAGCTTAGGAAAGAGGACCGCAAGTAGCCATCAAAGAGATAAATGCGTCTTTTTACCACCACAACGGCTGCTTTTAACACTGTTAGTATCGGGTGTTAACTGCACGATCCTATTTAGTTAACTTATAATCTTTAGGAGTGTTTTTAAAAATATTGATCTTTGATAGTGTTTTTTCAAAATACCCAATTTTTTAGGGTTGTATATCAAAAAAGCCCTAAAAAAGTTTTGGTGTTGGTCAATTAGAACTAGAATTAGAATTTTAAAATTTTGCTTTAGTCAATTAGAACTAAAATTAGAATTTTAAATTTTTTTATTAGTCATGTATGAAACTAGAAATGGAACTCATGGATCAAAAGTTCCATTTTTTAGTTTCATCATATAAAAATTTCTAATTTTAGCTTAATAATTACCCCATCTATTTGAGTAGAACAAAACTTGAAAAAGTGGAACCGCAATAAATGATCTCTCCCTTCTATTTCTTGTCTTTTAAAATTAAATTATTAATACTAATTAAATATAATTGATATTATTTCTAATATTAATTAAATATAATTGATTAATTGTTATTTAAAAAATAAAAAGAGACTTATAGATTTTCAAGAATTCAACTAAAATACTTAATATTGATTTATTTTTTCTGTTCTTTTTTTTGTCAATTATTATTATGTTGTAGTGATTGGACAAGTTGTGAGTTTTTTGAGCATGAAATACCATATTTGATTTAATTAATAGCTCATTTATGTATTTATCATTTAAAATAATTGCTCAATATTTTGTAGAAAATAATATATAGAAATTGTTACTCTAATTTAAATTAATTAACTAATATGTTGCACATGTGAAACACGATTTGTATAATTTGACATCACAAAGATTTGAAAACATTTTTAAAAAATCAGTTGGAGATATGGGAATGTGGGAATATGGAGAGTTACAAGGACGATAGGGACCTAAAACCTTTCAATTGTGGAGAGTTTGTTATAGATGAATAGCTGCAATAACACTAAATCTTCATATTTTATTTTTTATTACAAGTTTAATATAAATCAAAATTACCAATTTTTGACATATCAGCATTGCTAACACGGCAGAAAATTAAAAGTGTTTCCTTTACACGTGCTCCGTACACCCATTCTTTGGTATTAATATAGTAGAGATATACAATAATTTTATTTAAATTCTAATTATTTTTCAATAGTCTCATTTGTATTATTAACTGACAATTTATTTTTTTATACTATTTAAAAACAAAATATAATTTTATCCAAATATAAATAATATAAGTTCATATGTCATAAAAGTTATGTTAAAATTTACGTTCTTAGTTCTTCTTCTAATATTATTGTTCCTTAATCCCATTTAAAAATCTTCAGTTGCATGTTCTGTTCAAGTTCTAGTAAAATGGTTTCAGTTCTAAATACTTTAATTCTATTTAAAAATTCCAATTGACTAACACGGCCCTAAAGAATTTATGCATGTGAAAATCACTTATTCTCGAAAATCTTAATTGCAATATTTTCTAAACAGCTGCTCCTAAAAATTAATACATTTTCGAGAAATATATTTTCTATCAACCTAGTAGATTCCATTTAAGTTGACAGATCCGTGATTGGTTAAAAATGTGATACCATAAACATGGAATCTATCAATTTATAGAAAGGGTGTTTTACTGAATGGTCCATCAAAACTTCGCTAATTACTAAATAATACTTCAATATTTGATATTTACTATTTACTCTCTCAAAACCTGTAAGTTGTTACCTTTTACTCCCCTCCAAGATTTCCCTTCGAGAATAACATCGTCATTATGAATTTTTTTATCTCTCTCTAATTACCCTCGAGTTCACTCGAGAATCGATCTTTATTTCTATCTCAAAATATATATTATTCCCAATAATCCTCGACTTTTCTTCCTTCGAATTAGATTTTTCACTTATTCTTCGCTTGCAAATCTGACATGTCGCATTCCACCAATGTATGGAAAGAGAAGGTTGAGAAAAAAGATCCGGTTTTTATGAATTGAATTTTGATAGACTAAAACTCCAATCCTGATTTTGATTTGGTGCCAAACTTGGGAATTTTAGATGGAGAAGAGGGGTTTTGTGTTTTTGAAACCCTAGACCCGACGTCCCTCCGTTGGATGCCTAACGAAATGAAAGAAAGAGAATCTTTTTGGCAAGTCGAGGGACCTTCTAGAAATCATTTAGAGTTTTTGGGGAATAAATAGTAATTATCAAATACTGGAAATGTTTTAGTAATTAGCGAAATTTTAAGGTACCATTTAGTAAAAAAAAACATTATCTTTACTATTATAACTAGAAGTCTCTTGGATGATCTCATTAATTTGTAAAATAAAATATAGAAAAAATAACAAAATTCCTATACCCAAAGTTGAGAATAGAAGACAAAATTTGGAAAATGAAAAGTCAACAACCATCTTTCTCTCTTCCATTCATTGCGCATTCTCCCCCGTGCTCAAGAGCCCAAAAAGTGACATGCCTTACAAATTTCTATATAAGCCCTTATATCTTTGTTATTTTGTATAACTCATAAATTTCTCAATTCTATATTTACCAGGAACCACATTCGTTTAATTTAAATTTTAAAATAATTATAAATATCTTTAGAAATTTTCATGTAATGTCCAGGATAAAAAAAATTATACACACGCCTTCAGTATACATGTTCAAAATATACACACGTGCATCACAAGTGAAAAAAAACTGGGGAAAAAGAATTTGAATTTAGTTGGGCCTGGTCAAAGCTTCAGTGGTTAAGCCTGTGTCGGTAGTGGGTATGAGGGTTGGGTGCAGCATGACAGTGGGGCCTACATTGGTTGGTCCACCTACAAGTTTGGTAGTCTTCAAAATTGCTAGGCTTTAAAGCCACTCTGTTAAGATGATGTGCTTTGAGGCCCTAGTGATCAAATTATGCTCCTCAACTCTTCTTCACACTTGCTTTTTTGTCAATCCTTAAATTAATGAAGAAGCATAAGTATAACTAATCATAATTACTCAAGAGACTATTCCAAGACTTATCATGGATTCGATTGGATTATAGATTGACCCAATGATACTTTTTGTCAGATATAATGATTCATGCACATCATTTCATAACAATTGTTTAATTTGACAACTTTAGTTAAAGATAATGAACTATAGTAAGAGTTGCTTTGAGGAAAAGGTCCAAAAACTCTAGGATTAGAAGGATACAAGCCCAGGATTGCACCAAGTGAGAATTTGATTGCTCTTTTTAACAATGATGTTTAGGTGAAGCAAAGAATTTTGATGATTGTAAAGCTTATAGCTTTGATTAATTACTATCTCCGTTCATAAAACCTGTCCTTTACTTTTTCTCTTGCATACTTATTAAAAAGAATTTAACTTTTCGAAAATAGGAAATGCCATCGATATGAAATCCTGATTCTACATTACATATTCTCCAAAGTCAAGAAAATTCAAATTGATTTAAAAGTTTACTGTTATATGATTTGTAGGTTGTAATATCTCATATTTAAGAACTTCGTATGTAAAATATATGAAGCGTTAAATTGCATATAATTAAGAAACTTTCTTTAGCTTTTCAATATTTTCTTATTATAGTATTCGAAAACTTTCTTTTGCTTTTCAATATTTTCTTATTATAGTATAGAAAATCAAGGAATTTTTATAAATCTATAAAAAAAAGAAATCAAATCTTTGGTTTTTCAATATTTTGCTTGTGCACATGAGAATCATGAAATATACAATAATCCCAGAAGAAAAAAAATTTCATATTTTCAACATTTTGCACACCATATCATATGAACATGGTTAAGCTTTAAAAACTTTAAACATTTCTGTTTTTTTCCATTTTCCTAATATATTGTTTGCTCATAAGAAAATAATAAAAAATTTTAAAATATTTTTTTGTTTTCTTTTGGTTTTTCAATATTTTCCATTATACAGCACACGAAAATCGCAAAATTTTTGAAAATCGTAAATTTTCTATTTCCTTCAAAATTTTAATACATGGTACATTAAAATAATGATTTTTTCAAACAAGCCAAAAAAATTTGTTTTCTTTTGTTTTTATAATACCAAACAAAAATCGCTACATTTTTAACTCTAAAAAGTTTTCTTTTTTCGACTTTTTAATAATTTGCATGATATGCACATAAAAATCATGAAAATATTCAATATATTGCTAGTATAACCTACGTGGTGATTGAAAAAATAGGAGGTTTTAAAGGAGATTGATAAAAAAAAATCCATTATATAAACCTACCTGTATGGGATTAAAAAAATGACATATATTGAATAAAGAATCAACAGGAACAATTTCTATGATCCGAATGTGGTAATAGAATTAAATGGTATGTAGACAACAATTTTTCCACTAAAATCCAAGCTAAATAAGAGAATATTCCAAAAAATATTCTCTCATTTAGCTTTATATATATTAATATATAGCTTTATATATATTATTATACATACAGTTTGGGTCATCAACATATTAATGTAGCTATTTTAAAAATGATCCAAAACAGAAGGAGATAAAAAAGGGAAAAAGTGCCACAGTTTCTAAACAAAAAGATTTGAAGAAAACTAATAATATAATAAACGTAAATTTCACAAAATTACCTATCTTGGGTTTTCACTAAAATACCTCAATTAAAATGCCTTATTCTATGGGTTTCTAAAATAGTACTACAAGTGTAATAATAAAAAAACTAAAGCATTTTTGTGAAAACCCATGAGTTAAAGTTATTTTATTATAATTTACCCTTCAAAAAAAGTAAAGGCGGAGTAGGCCCTATTGGCTCAAAACCATATTACTCAAGAGGAGATAAAAAGAAGAGGATGAAAAAACTCTTAAGTATATATATATATATATATATATATATATACATATTAACTTTGATTACATAAACATAAATTAACTCTCATATGAGCATAAACAAGGTACAACTTGAAACTTTCAAATGGTACAAAGGTTTAAACTGCTTGCTTGCACCCTATATACACATCTAAACTACGAGGCTGAAGCAACCAAACTGCTTGCATCCTTCATTTCTCCTTGCTGATGAATTCTTTGCACGTAGTAAATAGCAAAATCGATAATTTGTTTATGAACAGCTTGGGAGGAACAGAGATCACCGTATTTGAGTTCTGCCAAAATATGAAGATCGGATATCGCAGTCCGTACTCTGCCATTAAAACAAAACTTAGCTCAATAGCCATCATCTGCCAATTTATAGCATGAGCAATGGAGAAGTGCTTTGAAAAGGAATATAACTTATAACAGACCATTGAAGAATAATCCTTTTTCTCTCTTAATTTTTTTTTATAGATTTTCCATGTAACAAATTGTTATTAACTTTTTTGCGATGCTTAAATAATTTAATATCTGTCTAGTGGCATTGTGTAAATCTTTATATTTTCACATTTCAATTAAAATGTGCGTATGTTCTCATTGTGGGTATCCATAATTAAGGTCTTTGGCATAACAAATAAATCAGCTTCAATATTTTATAACAAGGAAATGGATGAATGCCATGAAAATTATCGATCGCTTTACCTTGATTTTCCGAGCTGGAAAGACATTCCAAAACCTGAGTGTCTCATCTCCGGCACCGGTGACAATTGTCTGGTAAAAGAAAATTAAGTCATACAAAGAACCAAAATTATCAAAAAGGAGAATATGCAACTTTAGAGTATGAAAGAAAATTTTACTTGTCCATCAGGAGATAGAGCCAGATACAACACTCTGAATGTGTGGCCGGTAAGGGTTGCAACCTTTAAAAAAAAGGGTTGTTTATGATAAAGTAGCAAGCAAAATGTGTTGCAAAGAAAATTAACCGCACAAATCACCACTGTAGTTTACCTCGTATAACAGTTATGGCCCCTCGAGTATTTTCTTAGCAAAAACACCCCCCTATTCATCAATCAAAACCCTTGAAAACACTCAAATCCAACTCCAAAGTCTAAAACTACAATTAAAATTATTGTCTGATTTAACTCTAGATCTTGTTTGTGTTGTTTAGAGTAGAATTTGGGGGCTTCCAAGGGTTTTGATCGATGAACAGAGAGGATTTGTGCTAACAAATCATTTCAGGGAATACAACTGATGCACGTGTAAAAACTACAGGGGCATTTTGTGCAATTAACCCTTGTAAAAAATCACACAAAACAAGGAAACAGTGTACCTTGGACATAGTTGGGTACCGCCAAACAATTATTTCGTTTTGGGAGAAGCCATGGGTACTGACAAGTTCGTTAACACTCTTCGACCATACAAGATTGCAAACCTGCAAAATGAGTGACAATATACCAATTTCAATGTTGCGCACATTTACAACATCTCTAATCCAATAATTTACTCCAAGTTCTGCCTACCAGAAAATATGTAGTAAGCATTGTAGCAGCATAGGTCATTGATAAAGTTGTACAATGTATATGTAACATGACTTAGAAAGTGGACTGTAGGCATGGAGATAAACTTAGTTGGAGTTATCGCGAAAGGAAGGTTGATCGACATATTTATGAGTGTCATTTTTCAGATTTAATTTATGCTGCATATGGAAAAATATGCAAAAGGCTTGATTTGAGAGGGTTTGAGTAAGAAGTTCATATATATGATTTAGGTTATTGTTATCTGTTGAAGCGCACATGTAAAGTTAGGGAAAAAAGTGACATTGGGGGGGGGGGGGGGGTCGGGGTCTTGACATTGGAAAAACCAACTCAGTCGTGAGACGAGTTAAATGGAGATTAAGAAGATTCCTAGGGACGTTGTAAGTATGATAATGTATGTGCCTGTGTAGAAGCGCTCTCAAATCTAGATTGCACAGATCAGGGCATTTTTTTGGCCAAAGGAGAGGGCAAAAAGCCCTATGTGAGAGAGAGAGAATAATGAAGAAAAGAGGCCATACGAGGGAATTTACTCCTGCGGCGTTGAAAAAGTATACCCTCCATGATTTTTTCCGACGATCGGCACCCATCATCGTCATCTTTATCTAAGATGTGGATACACCAAATTTCACGTGATTCTACAATTTTTTCACCGTTGAATTTCCAACGTAAAATGTTCTATTGTCGGTAAACCGTTAATTTTGTACCCACTAAATCAACGGTGAAAAAGTGATACAATCATATAAAATTTGGTGTATCCACATCTTAGATAAAGATGATGGGTGCCGATCGTCGGAAAAAATCATGTAGGGTGTATTTTTCGACGCCATAGAAGGAAGTTCCCTCCTATGGCACCTATTCTCCATTAATCTCATATATATATATATATATATATATATATATATATATATATAAAAGATAAAAAAAAGTTACAAAAAGAAAATTAAATACATGAAAACAACATCAAGGCTATTACAAGACAATAGCTCAAGATCGATCTTGTTAAAAAAAAGATGGTGCAAATGCACTCCAATTTCGAGCAATTGATCCACCACCAAGAGTCATAGTATCAAAGAACTTAGCTACTCTAATGGAAGTATCGAAGATAACATCCCGAAGTACAATCTTTTTGGACCTACATTGAGATCTAAAAGTTGTATAATTCGGTTCTTCCAAACATGCCAAAAATATTTGCAACCACCATACGAAGAAGCGCTCCGATTGGTTTCTCACATGAGACCTTCAATTGAATGAAATCTATGATGTCATCAAGGTTAGATGATGGATTGGAAAGTTTGCAACGTGCCAATGATGCTCGGAGCACCCAACTTGAAAATTCACACTCAAAATATAGATTCTTATGTAAAACCCGGATTGAGCTTTGCATAAAATGTACTATCTTCCTTCACCGATACTTCTTACTTAAAGTAGATAGAGAGTTTTTAATTTTCCAAGAACGTTTTGCTACGAGTTCTTTGGAACGGATTTGTGAAACCAAACAAATTTACCCTAAGAATATATCAAGGAGGGTTATGGTAGAAACGATGTTTTCGCCGATTTTACGGTGAATATGCCCAAATAAGAAGGTTTCCAAAATAAAGTATCGTCGTTGATAGAACCATCAATATTAATCGACCAAATTAACCTCCATACCTCATTTACTCGTGAAGTAGATTGAGTTAGAAACCATTCACCATCTCGTATAATGACCGAAAGCTTAGCATCAAGAGGAATACCGATATCACATGTCAATTGATCTCCAAAACAATCCATAAGAGATTTTCCTTCAATCCAAGGATCAAGAAAAAGGTAAGTTGAAGTCCCATCATGGATCCGCTATTCGACTCTATCTTTAAATAGATCTCTTGTATGAAGAATACTTTTCATAATAAGAGATTTTCACGATGACGAGTGGTCCACAATGTTCAAAAATTATTTATCCTTGAAGATGCCACAAACATCGAGTGTGTCCATAAAGCCCAAAGTCTCTCTTTGGGAAAAAGCTTCCAACAAAGCTTTAGGCTTGATGCAAGATTGCAATCATATGGAGAAAATAAGCCCAAACCAACTTACTATTTCGGCTTACAAATGTCCTTCCACTTGATAGTAAAAAATTTCGAATTGCCCCACAAAAATCCACGACAAATAGATTTCACTTTTTTAAATACGCTTTTTGGAAGATTGAAAGCTTGAAACCAATATATTTGATAAGCGAGGCAAGTAGATCGAAGAAGCTCAAACCGACCAGCCATTGAGAGAAGTTTGAACTTCCATCCACTAAGTCTTGATGTCATTTTATCTATTAGTGGTTGACACATGATAGCACTAAGACTTCTAAAAGAAAACGAAAGGCCAAGATATGTTAAAGAAAGTGTTCCCTCTTTCAAGCCAAGTGTTTGAAGAATCGATGGCTTGAAGCTCAAAACCACCGAAGATGCGAAATAGATATTACTTTTATTCCTATTTGTTCGTAGACCATAGATGCTTTCAAAAGGATTGAGTACGTCATGTAGAGTTATGGCCAATTCCACATTGCTTTTTCCAAGAACAAGAATATCAGCATAAAGGATATGAGAAATACCAAGAGAGCTTCTATCGATAGTCCCAAATTCACCGGAATCAACCTTTTCTTGCAAAAATTGAGAAAAAGAAGCCATCATCAATGTCAATAAATAAGGTGAAAGAGAGTCACCTTCTCGAACACCGAAAGTGGATCCAAGATGGCCATGATGTGTGCCATTCAAATTAACCGAGAACATTGGTTTACATATGCAAGCATGGATCCATTTGAGCCACATTGAAGGAAAGTCCCTTTGATCCATTATATGCAAAAGAAAATCTCTATTAACGGAATCAAATGCTTTATGCAAATCGATTTTTGCACAAAACTCATTTTTTGCATTCCGTTGATGAACAACATGAATTAAATCGGAAGCAAGAAGAATATTATCTTCAATACTCCGACAATGAATGAAAGCACTATTGGTGGAAGGAATGAGATGTGGCATAATAGACTTGAGTCTCAATGCAAGTATTTTGACGATATATCTATAAAAAAAACAATTATAAGAGAGAGATGGGCCTAAATTCGGAAAATGATATGGATTTTTTGTTTTGGGAATTAAAGAAATCAAAGTAGAGTTGACACATTTCGGTAGCTTACCTGTCTGACAAAAATAAAGAATAGCTTTTGTCATCAAGTTTCCAACGACGAACCAAGCCTTTTGGAAGAAAAAATTATTGAATCCATCATGTTTCGGAGATTTTAAAGTATTGGCATTAAAAACCATATTTTTTATTTCTTTATTAGTGAAGGATTTGGAAATGTCATGAATGTGTGCTTCCTCAAGTTTCGATCCGTTGTCAACAAAGGAAAAGGAATACCGGTGAGATGGGTTGAAAAGTTTTTGATAAAAGCATATGGCTTTGGAAACAATGATAGTAGGATCGGAAGTGAATGAACCATCTTCAAAGTGATTGGAATAATAGATTTTTCTATACGTCTATGTGTAAAAGGCGTTGCTCCAATCACAAATTTTTTAACAAATTGTTCTTATTTGCATTGGGATTTGCGGGGGTATTTGTGTTGACATCACTTTCGGATTTTTGAATACAATGAACTATCAATTGTTCGTCTTCAAAAATAGTAGAGGATTCTCCATGCACTTGGAAACAATTGGACAATGGAACTCGATTTGCAGCTGGGTTTCATTCTTCGGATTTTTTGCGGCTTACAATCTTCCATTGGCCTCATGATTTGACAGAGAAGAACGAGATACCATGGAATTTGAGGATGGAGGGATGATATTGGATAGTACTTTTGATGAGTTTGTAGTGGTGTTGGTTTTTGTGACGATGGTAGGTTGACGATGTAAGATGGATTTGGTGGTGGAGGGGTTCAAGTTATAATAGGTAGGCTTAATATTTGAGGGTGGAATAGAAAGTGGGCATGACATTGGAATGCGCTAAAGTATTGTATTTACGACATTGAGGTCGTTTCCAATCATAAATGATTGGTTGTAGGAAAATATGGTCTTTGTGATGGAGAGTAATTTCTTTCGGAAGTATTTTATCCGGCTTCACTTCAACACAAACACGAGCAAATTCCATACGAAGCTCGTCCATGAATAGAGGAGACCCAATAAAACCACCAAGTTTAGCAAGACCACGGTCGGTATACCAATCCGGTGAGAGATTGGAAAATTTAGCCCATATAGGAATTGTGGCAAAATTGTCTTTTGTGATCTTCATACCTGGCTCCCATTCTTTGAGAATCAATGGACGCCCACCAACGAACCAAGCGGAATCTCTAATGAGAACCATATCCTCACGGTTTGATAATTTAAAAAAGAAAAAGCCTACATCTAAAATGGATACTTGCACACTACCGCGGCATCGCGAATCAGGACATTGCGACTCCCTGGATGCAGCTCTTATAAATTACAAAGAACAAATGCAACAGGATTGATGTACTGATTTGCAAAGGCCGAGAAATTCAAGGAAGCAAATTTATATAGCATGTCCCACCTTTACAATCAACTTTCAAAGATGAACTCCAAGCAGCTAGCAGATCCCTCAGAGGCAATAATGTTCTCTTAAAAAATTATTCAGATGGAAGAATTCTTCCCAATCCCATGTCACTGTAATTCTATCAACACATAATTTTTAAAGGAGTTTGAATTTCGGGTAGCCCAGGAAATTTTATTCTGTTTTATATTTTTGTTGGAGCATGATAATTTTCTACTCAAGTCCTGCCTTCCTTTGTTCATTTGCATAGTTTGTAGCCTAAATATTGCAATTTGATACCAAAATAAGAAAGTTCGCATCGATGATCTTACCCATGGCATAAGATTTGATACATCGTCATCAAAGTCTTTTCATATTAAAATGCGGTCATCTATGAAGCACGGTTCCTTAAAGTTTTCACAATATATTTCAAAAGTGCCCATCAACCTGGTCTCAGCTCACTGCAAAATTCCTTGGTCAGGAAACTATGGAAAGGAAGAGATTTCTCTCCAAATTCTCCTATAGGACGGAAAGCCTTGAAGTGGAAAAGAGACAAATTTGCTATAGAAAATTATGCTCAACTCTAAACAACATGAAGAGAACTACGAAGAAATAATTTATTGGTATAATTAAACAAGAGTCCATACAAATCTATATATAGAGAGTTATAGATCACCTCTCAATCTAATAACAAAATATTTTCATAACTAACATCTACTAACTAAATATACTCATAACTAATTATATTCTTAACACTCCCCGCAAGCTGGACCATAAATATCAATCATGCCAAGCTTGGCGAAAACCGATCGAGGAAGAGATTTGGTAAGGATATTTGCTAGTTGAGTCGAAAAAGAAATATGTTGGGATGCAACCATCTTATCTGTCACCTTGTCACGGATGAAATGACAATCTATTTCATTATGCTTGGTCCGCTCATAAAAAACTGGATTCTCAGTAATATGGATTGCAGCCTTGTTATCAGAGAAGAGTAGTTGAAAGAGAAGAAACCCCAAGACCTGTCAGAAGAGAAATAAACCATACCAATTCAGCAACTGTATGCGCCATAGATCTATACTCAGCTTCTGTAGAAGAACGAGCCACTACATTTTGCTTCTTACTCCTCCATGTAACCAAGTTTCCTTCCAAGAAAACACAATAGCCACTCATGGAACGACGATCATCAATGGATCCAGCAAAGTAAGCATCCGCAAAGGCTGTAAGCGATAATATAGATGATGGTTTGTAAAGAAGACTCTGTTCTGGAAAACTTTTGATGTATCAGAGAATATGCTCACCGTCTTAAGGTGAGAGGTCAAAGGATTCTGCATAAACTGACTTACTGTGCCAATAGCAAAGGCAATATCAGGACAAATGACAGTGAGGTAAATAAGCTTCTCAACTAGACGTCGATATCATCCTGGGTCAAGTAGTGGAGGATCCGAGATAGCTTGACCAAGAAATCCATAGAGGTGTTTGTTGGTTTACATCCCAGAAATCATGTCTCGGCTAGAAAATCAAGTGCATACTTGAGCTAAGAGAGCTGTAATCTACCAGAATTCCGTGATACTTCAATTCCAAAGAAATATCTAAGTGGCCAAAAGTCATTGGTATGGAAGTATGAAGCTAAATGTTCTTTCACTTTGGAGATACCGGCAGAATCATCTCCAGTAATAATAATATCAACATACACCAACATAATTACCCTGCCCCGCGGACGATTATATGTAAAGAGAGGTGTTGGTACAACTGCGTTTGAAGTCAATCTGTCGTAGAACTATACTAAAATTTTCAAACTAGACACGCGGTGACTGCTTCAATCCGTACAGCGATTTATGTAGAAAACAAACCATACTCCCCCGGTCGCTCAAAACCAGAAGGCTGCTGCTGCATATAAATAGTCTCTGAAAGATCGTCATTAAGAAAAACATTCTTCACATTAAGCTGATGAAGTGGCCATGCATTAGAAACAGCCAAGAATACAGGAACACAAACCGAGGGCAATTTAGCAACCAGTAAAAAAGTCTCAACATAATCCAAACTATACTGCTGAGTAAATCTTTTGGCCACTAAACGAGCTTTTAGGCGGTCAATCGTCCCATCTGGATTATACTTAACATCAAAAACCCATCAACAGCTAGCAACTTTCTTATCTGAAGGCGTAGGTATCAATTTCCAAGTTTGATTAGAGCGCAGTGCGGCAATTTCCTCCAACATAGCTGCATGCCAATCTGGGTGCTGAAAAGCTTCCTGAACAGAGGAAGGAAGAGTGATGGCAGACAAGAAAGAAAGAAACAGACAAGCAGATGGTGTCGGTCTATGATAGGAAACAAAATTAAAAATTGGATGTGCAGTAATACAGGAACGTTTACCCTTACATATGGCAATAGGAAGAGAGATCTTCTAAAGGCAGCGGCGGTGGAGAAACAGGAACAGTAAACTGTATAGTAGTACCTGTAGAAGAATCTTTAAAAGAATCATTGGTGGGAGGGAATAGTACAACTTTGTTACGACGGTGATACACCTGTAGATAAGGGGTTGCAGGCTTAAAAAGGGCACACAAGTTGAACAGACCAGTCAAGTTCTGAAGAAGGTAGATGAGGAACAGGGATAGTAGGAGTGGGGTCTTTAATAAGTGGTGCAAAATAGGCTTGATCTTCTAAGAAGTTCATATCACATGAAGTGCAAACTTTAGATGTGGCATGGTCAAAACAAACATACCCTTTTTGGGATCGTGGGTAATCTACAAACACCATTCGGGCAGCTCTAAAATCAAGCTTGTCAATATGAGGACCTAGAATATGAGGATAATATAGACAACCAAACATTTTAGAAAGAACAGGACATGGGTTGCCCTTTGGAAACAAAACAGAGAAAGGGGACCGGTTGCCCGGAACCGGAGAAGGCATGCGATTGATACAAAACAGCCAGTTAAGACCGCAAAATTCCACAATTGTTTAGGAATATGCATATGCAAAACAAGAGAACGAGCTATCTCAAGCAAATGTCGGTTCTTTTGTTCAGCAATCCCATTTTGCTGAGTATAAGAACATGAAATTTGATGCAATATACCATGGGTTTGACAAAATACATTAAAATCCGTGCTAATATACTCCTTAGGATTATCTAAACGAAAAACCTTTACCGGAACACCAAATTGATTAGTAATCTCAACTACGAATATTTTAAAGGTAGACAAATTTTCAAACATATTACGCAGAAAATACAACCAAGTCATACGTGAATGATCATCAATAAAAGTCACAAAATATCTATAACCAAACACACTGGGAAATTTAAAGGGAGCCCAAATATCGGAATGAACTAACATAAAAAGCAAATCATGTCTTTTATTAACTGGAGGAAAAGAGGAGCGATGGTGTTTACCAAGAATGCATGATTCATAACTGAACTCGGATAAATCAATAAAAGACAGCATAGTTCATAATGAAGAAAGGAGGATGGCAAAGTCTCCGATGCCACTGGATAGTAAAAATAACTGCAGACGTACTGGGAAGGTGATCAACGTTGTACAGTCACTCTGTTCATACCCCCACCAATCCACTGCTTTGTCAGAAGATCATGTATCACAAAGAGATGGATAAAATGTTACGGAGCAGTTAGAATCTTTTGTAAGCTGACGAATAGAAAGCAAGTTTTGTTTAAAGATGGCACAATTAAAACATTTTTCAGGTGTAAAGATGAAGAGATAAATCAACAGATCCAGAAACAGTTGTGGTATTACCACCGGCCATGGAAATCAACCTGTGAAGACTAGAAGCAAGGTCGGACAGTCCATCACGAGACATATGATGTGAGGAGCCGGAATTAGCGACCTACGAATTAGAATGAGAAAAGAACGATATACCTGATGGAATAGAAAGGTTGGAAGGTGCTACAGAGGAGAGAAGACGTCGCAGCTGGCCCCACTCAACACTGGATAACGGCAAATAACCAGCAGACGAGGAAGGTCGGTTAAGAGCAACTGGTGTGAATGTCTGGCGAGCTGTAGATGCATCATCGGGATAGCCATGCTGCTTCCAACACCAATCTTCACGATGATCAGTGTCGCCGTAATAAGCACAATAAAGGCCGACACAGCCACGGCTACGTCCACGGGAACCACGAACACGAACAGTAATAAAGGGACGACCACGAGCGGTAACTAAGACCGAATCAGAATCCATGATGAATGGCTCAGAGGTACGGAAGAGCAAGAATAAGGTTGTCGAACATCCAAGCGAGTACAAGTATAGAAATGTCGGAGCAAGACATTCGAATAGATCATCATCATTAACTGAGAGAAGCGGAGACGACTGTTGCCATGAGACTGTTGACAAGGGCTAGGACTAAGATTCGAAAGGTTGCGATTGACATGGAGGAGCGGCAGAAAATACCGTAGCGAAATACTGTAGCAAAGTTAATGCAGCGCGTCGGTAATATCGCTGTAGCAGCGACGAAAATACTACAGCGGAGACAGGAAAAATTACTATAACGCGAATCGAACTTTATTGTAGCAAAGCCAAAAAACTATAGCTAATTTGGGGTCTAAGATGGTCGTCTCGGGTTGAGAATGCGAGGAAGAGGTGGTGAGAAGAAAAGGAGAAGCGGTGGAGGAGGTGGATAGGGCCAGAGGATTAAGGTTAAGGTTTAGGAAAGAGAATTAGTGTTTAGGTTTTGGGAAACTAGGGTTTCATCTCAATTCTTTTCAAAGCTCTGATACCACGAAGAGAAGTGAGAAGAAATAATTTATTGGCATAATTAAACAAGAGTTCATACAAATCTATATAGAGAGAGTTATAAATCACCTCTCAATCTAATAACAAAATATCTTCATAACTAATATCTACTAACTAAATATACGCATGACTAATTATATTATTAACACAACAAATCAAATACAGCAAGAGCGAATAAAACACGTTCACTTACCAAAAATACAGAGAGACAAAATTATCCCGAAACCATTACAACACATGAATTCCTAATACAGAAATTGTTGGGGCAGACAGAAGTCTGGTGGATAATGCGGAATTGACTTTAAGAAAGCGGGCTTAATTGAGAATAATAACTTTATTTTGTAATAAGAAATTTTAGATAAAGAATATGCCTTTGATTTGAAGGCTTAACTTTGATTTTCTTTTCTTGATTTTTGAATAATACAATACAAAGAGAGCACCTTCGTACATAGTGCATCTTAGCACTATTACAATTTCAGGAAACATGTTTAGATAATGTGAATTGACTAAAGAAGCAAAATCTAATTTGCATTCTAATTCTTGAATGCATATTAAGCATTTTTCAAACATGTTGAATGTTTGTTTGGCTAATTATCAAATTGTCTTTTAACGTCCTTTCTCAATTTGCAATTTGCAAACTATTTCTGAAATGAATGAATTTTTCTGTCGTCGCTGCTTTAGTGAAAATATCTGCAGTTGTTGATCTGTTGAGGTGAACTCCAGCTCGATCTCTTTTTCTTTTAAGAGCTCTCGAATGAAATGATTCCAAATCTCGATATGTTTGGATCTTGCATTTAACACCGGACTCTTTGTCATAGCTATTGTTGACATGTTATCGCAGTAGATTGTTGTTGAAGCGTCTTGTTTTTGTTGCAGATTTGAAAGAATTATTCTTAACCAGATTGCTTTACATGCGGCGCTTGTAACTGAAATGTATTCAACTTCTGCATATGAGAGTGCTAATGTTTGTTGCTTCTTCGACGACCAAGATATCACCTTTGAATTAGGAGTGACAACATATCCTAATGTACCTTTTCGATCATCGGCGGATTCTGCCCAGTCACTGTTGATGTAGGCGACCAGTGTGTTGTCTTCTTCGGTTGTGTATGAGCCCGAGCTTCTTTGTGCCTTGAAGATATCTGAGGATGCGCTTTACTGCTGTGTAGTGTAGTTTGCTTGGATCACTCATGAATCTTGAGACTACACTGACTGCGTGTAGTATATCGGGTCTTGTATTTGTAAGGTAGACCAGCGATCCGACTAGGTTTCGGTAGATAGAAGTGTCGATTTTTAGTGCACCGTCATGTATGCTTAGCTTCTCGTTTAATGTTGGTGTAGCGACCGTCTTGCAGTTTGACATGTAGAATTTCTTCAGAAGATTTTCGCAATATTTTTCTTAGCAGATGAATATTTCTCCTACAGATTGTTTAACTTGTATGCCGAGAAAATATCGCATCAAGCCTAAATCTATCATCTCGAATTCTTTCATCATTTTCTTTTTAAACTCTTCTATCATTATATGATTAGTATCACAGTATATCAAATCATCAACATAAAAACTGACAATAAGATAATCTGTACCTTACCTTTTCACATACAAGAATGGCTCACTTGGGCTTCTTTGAAATTCGTTTCTATGAAAATGTTGATCGATTTTACTGTTCCAGGCTGGCGGTGCTTGCTTTAGCCCATACAGTGTTTTATGAAAGCAATAAACTTTGCGCTCTTCTCCTTTGACAATGTAGTCTTGAGGTTGTTCTATATAGACTTCTTCAAGATCTCTGTATAGGAATGCTGATTTGACGTCTAGATGGAAACAAGGTTCGAGGTTTCGACCGAAACCACCGATATGTGGTGGTTTCATATCGGTTTCGGTGGAGACCGATACGAAACCAGAAACCAGAAACCAACCATACAATATCGTTTCGGCTGAAAACTTTAAAAACTTATTTTTTGAATACCATTTTTACTGTCATTGTGAACATTGTAGGCCTTCGTTGTTCGAAAACCGCAAAAAAGTGAACCCAAACTCTATATTAATACTTATCTAAATACACTTTTCAATATATTTTGCATCATGGCTGGATTTTTAAACAGTAGGATCATTGTTTTGTAATATAGAATCATAAATTTAAGTATTTAATATATATACACTTATGTATGTTGTATTACCGTTGAAACCGGAACCCAAACCGAGATTAGCAAAACTAAGCCGAAAACCAGTAAAACTAATAAAATTATGAGAGACTGAAACCGAAACCGAGTTCTCGAACCTTAGCTGGAACACTTTCAGTGTGAACTGTGTTGCAAGTGCCAAAACAGTTTTGATTGTCTTCATGCAAGCAACTGAGGCGAACGTCTCGTTGAAATCAATATCTGGCTTCTGCGAAAAGCCTTTTGCTATAAGTCGAGCCTTCAGCTTCTGAATTGAGTCATCTTCATTATATTTGGTCTTGTAGACCCATTTAAGCCTGATTAACTCTTTTCTTTCTGAAAGATGAGTTAGCTCCCATGTGTTGTTTTTCTGGATCATCGTCATTTCTTCATTCATTGCTTTGATCCATTTTTCATCTTTTTCGGTTTCTTTAAATTTTTGTGGTTCATAAGAGAATAATGCAATGTCACAAGAATTATAAATATCTTGTAATGAACGCACCTTTGGAGGTGATGACTCAGAGCTAAAGAAGTTAAATCTCCAGATCTTGTATTTTGAGGGTTTCGGGTGGAAGAACGGGACCCTCCGGTATCTTCTTCAATGATTGTTGGTGTTGCGCTTTGATTTTCTTTCCAGCTCAACGAAGCTGCTTTATTGAAGATAACATCTCATGAAATCATAAGCTTATCGGTGTTATGATCATACAACATGTAAGCATTATATTCATCACTGAAACCGATGAAAATGTATTTTTTCTCCTTTCTCATCGAACTTTTCTTCTCTCTTTGATGCTGGAATGTGAGCATAAACGATATAGCCTAACACCTATAAGAAATCTACCTTTGCTTTACGATTGTACAAGGCTTTGTACGGTGTTCTGTCTAGCATGACTTTTGTTGGCGATCTGTTCAAGATGTACACAACCATATTCACTGCTTCTGCTCAAAACTTGTTCGGGAGAATTTTGCCTTTCAGTATATTTCTGCCCGTCTCCACAATAGATCTGTTTTTTCTTTCGGCTACACCGTTTTGTTGAGGAGTGTTTCTTGCGGTTAGCTTTCTTGATGTCTTAAACTTTGCAGAAGTCTTGAAACTTTGTAGAAGTAAATTATCCTCCACGATCTGTTCTCAGCACCTTCAATTTGTGGCCGCTTTGTTTTTCTACGAATGCTTTGAATTGAATAAAAATAATACTTCGGATTTTTCTTTTAAAAAATAAACCCACATTATTCTACTATAATCATCGGCAAAAAGCAGGAAATATCTTTTACCACTTAATGATGGAATTTGAATAGGACCACATACATCGGCATGCACAAGTTCTAATAGAGCTTTGGCCCTCCAAGATATTTTTGTAAACAAAAGTCGATACATTTTGTCGTAAATGCAACATTCATAAACTTTTTTTCTTTGGTTATTTGAGAAAGACCAATAACCATATTTTTTGTTTTTAGCAAACCGAGACTTCTAAAAATTAAATGGCCAAAACTCAAATGCCATAATAAAGAATCATTGTTATCTTCATATTTTAGTGCAAAATTCTCATATGACAATTGCAAGGGGAAAACTTTATTTGGTGCCATTTTAATTTTAGCCGTGTTTATCGTTGCCATCAACAATTACACATGCATCTTTCACAAAGTTTAGTTGTCGCACACTTAGCAAATTTGTTTTTAGTTCTGAAATATAAAGAACATCTGAAATAACTTTGTGTTACCATCCTTTGTTTGCACGACTATCTCTTCTTTTCCTTTGGTTTTATACAGGTATCCATCACCGAGCTTTATTTAAGAATCAACCCTTTCATTTAGGTTGACGAAGATGCCTTTATTTCCTGCCATATGATTGCTGCAACCACTATTCAGACATCAAATATTTTTACGTCTGATTGAGCATTAAAACATGAGTAGAATACACGATCTGCTTCTGAAAAAATTGATAGATCATTTTTCTGAAACCGGCAATCTCGTTTGGAGTGATTAGGAATTTTGCATTTTGTACATTTGTATCGACAATTTGCTGATCTGTGATTGGATTTTCCACAAACTAAACAATTTCAGGAAAATTTATTTGCAAAGTTTTCGTTTTGGTCATACCCTCTTTGAGATTGATCATAACTTTCATGTTTCTTTTCATATTGATTTTTATCGACTATTCTGAACTGTTGCTTTTGAAAGAATTTTTTTCCATTATTTTTTTTCTGAAATTGTCCTCTTTTTTCTGATATTGTCACCTTATTCGGGAAAGCTTGCTCCACCTCTTTTGTTGTGAACCTGTTCATTCGCAACCCGTGTGTCTCCAAAAATGCCATTAGTTCATTGAAAGTCAAAGTTGATAAATTTTTTGACTCTGCAATGGCGGCAACATAATCCCATTTTTGTGGCAAATTTCTTAATATTTTTTCAACAAATTTTTTTACCAATAGTATCACCATAGATTCTGATTTGGTTAACTATTGCGGTAACTCTATCAAAAAATATTTCATTGCTTCGCTACCAAATTGTCGAAATCTCACCATAAAGATTATAATTTGATACAGATTACCTTCGTAGAACCTTTGAATTGTTGTTTCAGAATTTGCCAAAGCTTCTTTTGATGCAGCGGCGGCCGTGATTCTAGGGAAGATTGTTCTACACACCTTACTGGATAAAGAGAAGCGCTTTTGCGTCTTTCTTTCTATTCTCATAGTACTCTTTTTGTTTTGTCCGAGTCCGGGATGCAAGTGTTTCGGAATTATCGGCTATTTCGAAGCCACTTTCGACAATCTCCCAATGTTTTTAAGAGATGAAAAGAGTCTTCATTTGAAGACCTCAAAAATCGGAACTCTCGCCGTCGAAAACCGGATCGAGATTTTACGAGTAGTTGAATAGCGCTGGTGCCGATGGAGAAGATATTGCCATATCAATAGAGATGAATGGCTCTGATACCAAATTTGTTGGGTACACGGAAGTCTAGTGGATAATACGGAATTGAATTTAAGAAAACAAGCTTAATTGAGAATAATAACTTTGTTTTGTAATAAGCGGTTTTAGATAAAGAATTTGCCTTTGAAGGCTTAACTTTGATTTTCTTTTCTTGATTTTTGAATGATACAATACAAACAGAGCACCTTCTTATATAGTGCATCTTAGCACTGTTACAATTTCATGAAACATGTTTAGATAATGTTAATTGACTAAGGAAGCAAAATCTAATTTGCATTCTAATTATTGAATGCATATTAAGCATTTTTCAAACATGTTAAATGTTTGTTTGACTAATTTCAAATTTCAAATTTGATTTGCAAATTTCAAATTGTCTTTTAACAGAAGTTTCAGCAGGTTTCTTTAATTTGAATTTCAGCCAATTTTTGTTGTGTATCTGGAGAGCGGAGATATAGTATCAATGAAGCTGTTACTTAATAAGACAGGAGAGAAAAAGATGCTGAATAAGTCTGGGATTTGTGGAAGTTCTCTACTGTAATAAATATAAACCTAGCATGATGCGAGTACGATCAGTATACCATCTCATAATGGATTAACATCTATTTATGATGAGTGCTTCACTAAAACTAAGATATCTGAAAAGGATCAGATTCGATTAAGTATTGTTTTAAGATAAACTGTAAGCATATCTGTGTGGGGGTATTTATTCCATTAATAACGGCATGTCATGCAATTACCAATAACTTAGTAAACCATCAGACTATTTACAGCAGACATACTAACTAATACGCGTTCTACATGGCCATAGAATAAGAGTTATCACAATTTTTACACACCATAAAGATTTCTTATTCAGAAAAATGAGCATATCTAGAAATTCTAAAAGCAATAGTAATTAGTACGAATATAATAATCTGCTGGAATAATTACCATTTATAACAAATATTGTGCAGAACAATCTGAGAAATAGAAAGGTGGAGGAGAAGTTTAGAACATGCTGTTAGATGTTAACACCGTCAAACCATGAATTAAAATCATATTAGAATTTCCAAAGATAGAATGCTGGAAAAATTAGGGATAGGAAGTTAGGATATAAACGAATCAGTAAACATAAACAAGGCCACCTAGTTTATTCATGGCATCAACAAAATTTACATAAACTAAAGTTCCTAATAGGTTAAAATTCAGAACTAGGTCAATATAAATAAATGAAAGGTTTTTTCTATATACAACCCCAAATCTTTTATATTTCTAAATAAGACCTCGCAAAAAACTTCATATTTCTAAATAATACCCCCAAATCTTCTTCGTTATCTAAAAAGGACCATCTGTAAGTTAAATAATGGTTAATTAGCCTAATTAGGCTGCTAAATGCGTAATTTACCCTCAACCTTTCTCACTTAATATATTTGGCCGTCCAGAAGAAAAAATTATCATTTATTATTCATGAAGATGGCTCAAAAGAAGGACCATGAGAATCATGATAGTGCATTAGGTGGTAGTAAGGAATAGCGTAAAATGTTTGAAAAGAAAGAGAAGAATGATGTTCATGGAGGATGAAGGAAGAAGATGAGGTAAAATGGTTATTTTTAACGGAGGTTGGATGGAAAACTAAACATTGGAGCTAATTTACAAGGTTCGAGAACTCGGTTTTGGTTTCGGTCTCTCATAATTTTATTAGTTTCGCCGGGTTTCGGCTAGTTTCGCTAATCTCGGTTCGGGTTTCGGTTTCGACGGTAATACAACATATATAAGTGTAGATATATTAAATACTTCAGTTTATGCTTCTATATTACAAGACAATAATCCTAGTATTTAAAAATCCAGCCATGATGCAAAATATATTGAAAAGTGTGCTTAAATAAGTATTAATATAGGGTTTGGGTTCACTTTTTGCGGTTTTCTAACAACGAAGGCCCACAATGATCACAATGACAGTAAAAACGGTATAAAAAATAAGTTTTTAAAGGTTTTGGCTGAATCGATATTGTATGGTTGGTTTCGTATCGGTCTCGGTTGGTTTCGTATCGGTCTCCACCGAAACCGATATGAAACCACCATGTATCGGTGGTTTCAGCCGAAACCTCGAGCCTTGCTAATTTAGATATCTAAAGGGATTTGGGGGTCTTACTTAAAAATATGAAGTTTTGGGGGTCTCGTTTAGAAATACAAAAGAGTTGGGGGTTGAATATAGAAAACCATAAATGAAATTGAAGATGAGAAAGCTACCTGACTTCCAGTATCCATGCAGCTCAGATGAGTGTTGGTGGTGGTATTCCAGATACGAATGCATCGGTCTGCAGTTCCTCCACCAGAAGCAAGAAGTCCATGGAGATGTGGAGACCATGCAACAGCTTTTACTGCTGCTGTATGTTCATGATACTTCAATGTAGGCTGCTTTGAATGCTTGTTCCAAACAAAAAGCTGAAAAAAGTTACGTCATATTTGTCACAGACAGCAATAAAGAGATGTGCATATTGTCATTGCCTATAAAAACACATGAAAAACGAAAGGAAACATACTTTATTATCATTTCCACCAGATGCAAGTTGGCGGTTATCATAAGACCACTTCAACCCACAAACCTATATTTACAAATAAGAGTCTATGACAATGAAAGGAAATTGACGCCGGACAGCACAAAGAAAACAAAGATGGTTTACAACATTCAATGAATACGCGTTCTATCTGTAACATCAATTAAGTGCACTACTCAAGAGTTTAAAAAGCTCATTTACCAGTGAGGAGGAAACTGGTTACCTCTGACTTGTGTCCAGTCAGCTTGTTGATATAATCTTCTTGAGCACGTATATCACGTTGAAGTATTGACTTGTCCTTACTGCCTGAAGATAGCATGGAAGAGCTCCAAGCGATGGACCCGATTCGCAGATGGTGGCCCTCCATGGTCCTTATCCTCCGACATTGAGATGCATCCCATATCTAAGTTAGAAAAAATCTTACAAGTGAGGTAATGCAACATCCAAAAATTTAAAGTATGCATTATTATTATTTGCTTTATTATTGTACTCATTAAATCACATATGAGATTATATTGGAGGCATATTTCCTTAAATTTCACCATAAAGAAAGGATCGAAAGAAAAAAAATCCTTAAATGGTAGTAATCTTAATGGAAATATAATCCTCACTCAAATGTTAATTTCTTAAATAGCATGCATGCCTATTAATAAATAATTATGCAGATGGGCGATAATACCAACAAAATCATGCAGTAATTGAAGATCCATGCACAACTTAAAGAGATCTGACCCAACTAAACCCATTTTCAAATACTTTAAGATATACAAACATTCTTCTCCAAAAAACATATAAATAAATATGGCAGAGCAGAGCTAAAAAAGAATGAAGGGAATATAGTCGAAAATATATCAATTGGAGAAGTATATCTTTGAAAATCAATCATGATATACAAATGAGTGTGACAGCAGCCACATGCAGTGTCATCTTCTAGTGGCATTTTCACAAATAATTTATGCAGCTTCAACCTCTCTTAGTTACAACACGCAGAAAAGAATATTATTATGTCATGCATTCACTGTATGTTTAACAGGCTAACCAAGACTACAATGAGATTCTAGATCCCAAGAATGATTTTTCGCCTCTGAAAAACTTCACAAACTAAAGACTCACATACCAGCAACAATAACAGAGACTCCAGGATTAGCTAGTTGAACACCCCACCCCCACCCCACCCCCTCCATTTAGCTCTATTAAGAACCAACTTTTTTGTTGAACTAAAAGGAAGCATGTATTTTTAACTGTCTTAGTCCAAGTTCATCTAGGATTTTCATGGTCCTTGGCTCCTTGCTGCTCCATCAACTAAATTATATCATTCCTGATAGACGCACTCGGTGTCTCCGCATGTCCAAACATCACAAGATTTACAACCAATATCCCCTCATTTTATTCTCAATTCAAGCTACGTTGTGTGTTGTTCCGCATGAACTAATTTATCCTATCATTCACTATATTTCCACTCATCCATCTCTCGATCATGGAAATATGAGCAGAGCTGCAGAGGGGGGGAAAGGAAACTAAACAAAGGATTGGGAAAATCAGAGGAAGCTTAGATTCCAAAATGTAAGGCTATGTTTCTGTTCTGCGCCTCTTCGTTGAAGAAAAGGAGCTTATTGAACTATTATAACATGCAGCAAAACCTAGAAATAATTGACTTTACTTAAAATGACACGATGATAATCTTCAACGTCCATGACTATAACAATAAGATACTCTATTAATTCTGATTTTGTATACCACCCATTCAATCGACAATAACTTTGACTCCATCCGCAATCTACTCAGAATGCAAACATCGCATATTTCGAGCCATGAAAACTTACACGCATCAAACAAATAGAATCTTACCTGAACTTTCCCTAAATTGGTTCCCACCGCCAAGTGAGTGCCCCGCTGCGCCCATCCCACTGAACACACACTGTCATCATCACCCAATTCACAGAGCTTAGTCACCTATCATCAACTCAAAACTAAACAAGTTAGCAACCAACATTAATATAATTCAAATAACATCGAATCTTCAAAAAAAAACACCTACATTACCGCTACAAGCATTCCACAAATAAACACAGTTCCCCAACCCCACGGCCAACACATTTTGTGACGACCAATCCACAAGATTCAGATAATAATCATCCTGCAACGCCGGTGCGTCTAATACCTAACTCCCAACCACAAAACACAAAAATTTCAACTTTCATCTCACAAAGATCAAATTTTTAAAGAAAATCCAAGATTTCGACAACCTTATAGGGCGATTTCGGGACCTTTCTTAAGGTCTTAGGCTGCTGGAAACGAACAACCACAGGCAGCGCATTGTCGATCTCGACGGGCGAGCTCGAGCCCCTCGGCAGCTCAGCCTTGAACCTAAAGATATTCCCAGAAAGAGACGGAGATCTCCCGCCAAAGGTCGCTAATTTCTCCGGCGTCGTCGGCGGCGACACGTGATCGGAGCCGAAGAGCACGCTCCTCAGCAATGCGGCGTAAGGGCTGCCGCCGCCGCCCTGTTTGCCACCGTCGCCGGGGCTCGGGAGGTTGAAGAGGCCAAAGTTGGATCCGATCCGGCTCGGGATGAAGCGGTCGCTGTAGACAATTCTTGAAGGGGGATTAGGACTAGGGGGTGTGTTCATTTCCACAATTGTTGGGGATTAGGGTTTGAAGATGAAGCGCACCATTTTTTGTTTTTTCTTTTCGTTTCGTTTTTTCTCTGTTATTTTCGCGGACTTTTTCTTTTTCTCTTTTATATATATATATATATATATATATATTCATCAACTGCGGGATCGTTAATTAACTCGGTTTAAATGTGGCGTGGGTCCGTAAATGGAGGTAATTTATTAGATGGTGATGGGTGCCTCGTTTTACTATTTTGCGGACTGGGCAGAGATTTGCTGGATACGGGGATGAACACGATTAAGTTTTTTTGGTTTTCTTCGGTATTTTAATATTTTTCAGGAAAATAATGAAATGTTAAAAAAAAAAAATCTTCGGTATTTTAATATTTTCCAAGAAAATAATGAAATGTTAAAAAAAAAAATCTTCGGTATTTTAATATTTTTCAGGAAAATAATGAAATGTTAAAAAAAAAAAATCTTCGGTATTTTAATATTTTTCAGGAAAATAATGAAATGTTAAAAAAAAAAAATCTTCGGTATTTTAATATTTTCCAGGAAAATAATGAAATGTTAAAAAAAAAAATCTTCGGTATTTTAATATTTTCCAGGAGCATTAGAAATTTCAAAATTTCCAAAAATCTCAAGAAACAAAAAAAATCATTATTGTGCATGTGATATAACACGAGAATCATGAAATCTTTAAATATCTAAAAAAAAATATGTTTTCTTCGTCTTTTTACAATATTATGCACATGCTGATCATGAAATTTACAAAAACCCAAAATTTATTTGTTTTCTCCAACTTTACTATATTTTGCACGCTACCGTATGAAAAATGCATAATTTTCAAAAATCTCATACTTTTCTATTTTCTCTAATTTTTCAATATTTAGTTTGGTACAAACAAAAATCGTGAAATTTCCAAAAAATAACTCAGTTTTCTTCGATTCTTCAATGTTTTTACATGTGAACATACGAAAATCGTAAATTTTCAAAAATATTAAAATTTTCTATGCTTCTCGGTTTTTTAATATGTCGCTTGCATATGAAAATCGCAATATCTTCAGAATTCCTTAAAAAATCCGGTTTCCTTTAGATTTTCAATATTTTGCATGCGCATATGAAAATCGTGAATATTTTAAAATTCAAAAAAAAAACTTTTATTATGTTTTTCTGTATTTTGCTTGCTATAATACACAAATATCGCGAACTTTTAAAAACTATCGATTTTTGCTATTTTCTTCCCTTTTCAATATTTTTTTCCTTATATCACAAAAGAATTGCTGTATTTTAAAAAATCGGAAACTTTTTGTTTTCTTTGTTTATCAATTTTTTTATATGTTATATAGCATAAAAAGAAATCGTGAAATTTTCAAAATTATTTTAAGAAATCGTCTTATTCAGGGTTTTATTATTTTGCTTAAAACATGAAACTTACAATATTTTCAAAAATCTTAAAATTTTCCATTTTATTCGATTTTCCAACATTTTGCTCGCTATAATAAAAGAAACCTTAAAATTTACAGAAATCTCAAAAAAATTATGCTTTCCTTACCATTTCAATATTTTGTATGAGCACACGAAAATCATGAATTTAAAAAATATCATAATTTTCTGATATTTTCGGTTGTCGAATATTTTAACAGCTTATATTTTTGGAAAATTTCCGGGTATCAATGAGACAAAAGATTATGAAAAGTAACAGAAGAAAATGTCATAATTTGCTCTACTAAAATACTAACAGAACAAAGAAATCCTGTTCGAATGACTGAAAAAATTTTAATTCCCAAAAAAATTATTTTCTTCAAATTTCAAATATTTTGCAGGCAGGCACATGAAAATTTTAAAATTTTCTCTTTTTTCGGTTTCTCAATATTTTGTTTTTTATACCATACGAAAATCATAAAATCTTTAAAAAATCTCAATAGCTAATTTTTTTTGGTTTTTAAATTTTTTGTTTACTATATATCACACGAGAATCGCGAGATTTTCAAAAGCATCAATGTTTTCTTTTTTATTGGTTTTTTATATATTGCTTAGCATAAGAAAATCGCAAAAAATTTCAAAAACAGCAAAGTTTTGTTTTCTTTCATTTTTTCCATTATTATGCATGTTATAGCACACGAAAATCACGAAACTTTCAAAAATCTCGATTTTTTCTTCAATATTATAATAATTTACATGCTATGATAGCGAATTTTTCAAAAATGCCTAATATTAATGTTTTCTTCAGGTTTTAAAATATTTTTTCAATATCAAACGAAAATCTCGACATTTTTATCTCTCAAAAAATTCCTTTTTTCAATTTTTCAATATTTTGCATGTAAAACAAATCATGAAATTTTTCAATATATTGCCAGTAAATGTTTAGTGAAAGAAAAATATAGCACACGAATATGACAAATCTAAAAAAAATCGTTTTTCAAAAATTCTAAAAGAAAATGTTTCTACAATTTTTTCAATATTTTACACATTATAGCGCACAAATAAGGCAATTTTTTTAAAATCTCAAATTTTTTTTTTTTCAGTTTTTCAATATTTTTCTTATTGTATAGCTTACAAAAAACATACAAAGTTTTGCTTCTCATTAAATTTTCAATATTTTATAAGCTATACCACACAAATATAGTGAAATTTTTAAAAATCGCAAAATTTCTTTTTTTCCTTTGGTTTTTCAATATTTTACTTATTATAGCACACAAGAATTACGAAATGTATAAAAATCTCCAAAACCAAAATTCTTTAAATTTTTAGCATTTTGCACGTAACAACCATGAATATGATGAAATTTTTAAAAGTCTAAAAGTATTTTTTATGGAGTTTCAATATTTTGCTCGTTATATAGCATACGAGAATCATGAAATATAAAATATCCCCAAAAAATTATTTTCTTTAACTTTTCATCATTTTACACACTATAACACACAGATATGAAAAAACTTTTAAAAATTGCCAAATTTTCTTTTCTTCGGTTTTAAAATATTTTGATTGTTCACATGAAAATCATGAAATGTACAAAAATCTCAGAAAATTATGTATTTCATCATATGTTTTAATATTTTGCATGTTGTATAGTATATGAATACAATGAAATTTTTATTTTTCTTTGATTTTTCAATATTTTGCTTATTAGCACACGAGAATCACGAATTGTTCAAAAGTTCCAAATTTAATTTTTTGAATTTTCAACATTTTGCACCTTAGCACATGAATATGGTGAAAATTTTGAAATCGTAAATTTTGTTTTTTTAGCTTTTCAATATTTTGTTTGTTAAATAGCACAAAAAAATCATGAAATGTACAAAAATCCAAAAAAAAAAGATTTTTAATCAAAATTCAATATTTTACATGCTATTCCAGCACATGAATACGACAAAAATTTTAAAGTTCTTAAAAAAAATTCTTCGTTTTTTCAATATTTTGCATGTAATGTACAAAAATCCCCTAAAAATTTGTTTTTCTTCAAATTTTCGACATTTTATATGCTATAAAATATAAATACAGCAAAATTTTTAGAAATTTCAAAATTTTCTTTCTTTCTTTTCGTTTTTCAATATTTTACTTATAATTCCATATAAGAATCACGAAATGTACAAAAATCGTAAAAAAATATGTTTGCTTCAAATTTTCAATATTTTTCACGCTGTAACATACGAATATTGCGAAATTTTTAAAATTTCAAAATTTTTTTTAGATTCAGTTCTCAATATTTTGCTTGTTATAGCACACAAGAATAATGAAGTGTAAAAAAATCTCAATAATTCATTTTTTTAACATTTTGCACGCTATATTGCGAAAAAATATTCTAGAAGGGCTTACATGGTGCAAGTCTCTCTAGAGCCTTTGGATGGGCTCTCTTTGCATGTGGGAAAAGCTCATCCAAGGGCTATGCAAGGGCTTGCACCATGCAAGCCCTTGCATAGTAGATTTTTCCCTATATAGCACGCGAATATAGCAATATTTAAAAATATCTAAAAAAAACTTCAGTTTTTCAATATATTTTGTTTGTTATAGCATACGAGAATCACGAAATGTAGAAAATCCTCAAAATTTTTATTTTTTTGAATTTTCAATATTTTTCACACCACACTAATATGAAATCTTTAAAAATCTCAAAATTTTATTTTTCTTCTGTTTTTCATTATTTTGTTTATTATTGCACACGAGAATTATGAAATGTTCAAAAATTGCATAAAGATATTGTTTTCTATTTCTTTTTCAACTATAACACACGAATACGGCGAAATTTTAAAATCCTAACAATTTCTATTTTATTCGTTTCCAATATTTTGTTTGGAATAACACAAAAAAAATTATTAAACTTTCAAAAATAATTTTTTTGATTTCTTCGGTTTTTCAATATTTTCCATAATATAGCATTCAAAAATCATAAAATTTCCAAAAATCTTAATTTTTTTGTTTTCTTCCTTTTTTTAATATTGTACATGCCATAGCACATGAAAATCATAAAGTTTTCTAAAATATCAATTTTTTTGTTTTCTTTGGGTTCGTTTAATATTTTATTGCATGCTATAGCACATTGCAACCGTGAAATTAAAAAATCTCAAAATTATTTATAGACTTTAAATTTACAATATTTTGCACGCTACTACACGAAAAGTGCATAATTTCCAAAAATGTCAACCTTTTCCATTTTTCTTTGCTTTATCAATATTTTCATTGCTTGTTTTTTTTTAAATCATGAAATTTCAAAAATATCAGAATTTCATGTTCTTCGGTTTTCCAATATTGTAATTGCTCATTTTATTTGAAAACTTTAAGGTATACCAAGGAGATAAAAAGCTATGTAAAGTAAAATAAGATAAAGTCACCAATTGTTACTAAGAACTTAGCAGAATAAAGAAATCATGTCCAATTGTCTGAGACTCGAGATGAGTTGGAACCCGTGGCAACATACGAAAATCAAAAATATTTTTAAAAAAACCAAATTATTTGTCTTCTTTAAATTTCAAATATATTGCACGTTGTGCTTACATGAAAATTATGAAATTTTCAAAAATCTCAAAAATTTCCATTTTTTTGGGTTTTTCAATGTTTTGTTTGTTAGCTTATACGAAAATACTAAAGCATCAAAAATTTTAAGATTTTTTTGTTTTCTTGGGTTTTCAATATTTTTTATCTGCTCTCAAAAAAACAGTGAAATTTTTAGAAGGCATAATATTTTCTATTTTTTCCGTTTTTCTATTTTATACATGTTATACCATTAGAAAATCGCAAAATTTTCAAAATGTAATTTTTTTTTGTTTTCTTCATTTTTTTAATATTATGCATGCTATATAGCATACGAATAGGCTAAATTGCATGTAAATACCCAAGGCTTCACCATTTTGACTGATAAATATCAATGTTTCTATGAGTTGCACTTAAATACCTATCTTTCACTCAGGTATTTTAAAAAAAAAAACGAAAGTAACGAAAATGGAAAAATAACCGTTATAGCACCTTCATATATCACACGTAGGTAGTTAAGTGCAAATGAAGTAAAAGATTGAGTGTTTATCTATTACTCATAGAAACTTAGGTATTTATCTGTCAAAACAGTGAAACCTTAGGTATTTACATGCAATTTAGCCTACGAAAATCGCGAAAATTTCAAAAATCTCAATTTTTTTTTTGTTTTCTTCATAATTCTAATATTTTATATGCTATATTACACATGAAAATAGCAAATTCTTCAAGAATGTCAAATTTTTCTGTTTTCTTTAGTTTTACTATTTTTTTATACCAAACGAAAACCGCAAAATTTTTAACTCTAATTTGTTTTTTCTTTTTTCCATTTTTTCCGTATTCTGGATGCTATAATGAACAAAAATCATGAATTTTTTAAATATTTGACAGTAAAACCTTAGTGCTGAAAGAAAAAATAGAAAGAGGTTTCAAAGAAAATGGCCGATCAGAATTTTTCCACCATATAAGTCTAGCCATATAGGATACATGAGTAGTTAATATTGAGTAGGGAGCTAATACTTTTTTTTCCATGATCCAATTACAGTAATGGAATTAATTTGGTGCTTGATAATAATTTTTCCACTAAAGTCTAAGCTTGATTAGAAAATATTCCAAGAGATATTCTCTCACATAGGTTTATATATAGGGTGGCAATATTGTTACGCCCTTATTTAATAAATCCACACAAAAATTTGTGTATGGATAAAACTAATCCCCACTATATCAGCCTTTAATTCTGTCTCCAAATCGCATCCTATCGCCCTTCCTCCGCCTGCGACTTCTCACCCGCCGCGTTGTCGCCCTCCATCCCCTCCTCCTACAACCTCACCGGCTCCATCCCCTCCCTGTCCATCTCCTTCCTCTCCTACCTCTGCCTCCTTAACCTTGAGGTTCTCATCTCGATCTCGTAGCAGAAGAAATTCGGCAACATGATGGAGGAGCTCGATTGCGTTGCCGACGAGCCCGTGAGGTTGCGGATCTTCGTGATCTCGCTTATGACGTGCTACGTCGATGCCATGAACAGAATCCGGATCGAGATCAAAAGGAAGGACAACATAAAAAGACAAAAATTAATTAAATGCTGATGTAGTTGGAGTTAAATTTGTCCATATATAAGTTTGGTGTAGAATTATCAAATAAAAGTTTGTCAATATCACCCCCATATATATATTATAGCAAGCTATTTAACAAGTCTTCTTAGCAAATTTCAAATATAATTTAAACTTTTCTTTAAAAGGAAAAAAAATTGTGACCTTTTGTTCATCAGATTAGGGAGTTTGCCAGTCTGGGAATATTACCTACAAATTACCCCCTGTTAAAATTTGTCAACGTCAGAGAACCATCTGCAATTTTTCTTTTTTCTTTTGTTTAACTCGTCCCTAAGCCTAACCCCATGCACATAACACACCCACACACACAATACATAACAAGCACACAACTCACGCACCACTTCCTCTCTTTGGGATCATATTGAAAAGTGAAGCAAATTAAGACTTTGTTAGGTGCTACTTTTGACATGCATGACATTGTTAGGTGGTGACAATGTTAGGTAGTGACTTTGTTAGGTGCTACTTTTGACATGCATGACATTGTTAGGTGGTGACAATATTAGGTGGTGACTTTGTGAGGTACTATTTTGACATGCATGACATTGCTAGGTGGTGACAATGTTAGGTGGTGACAATGTACTAGCTAGGTGCTATAAAAGCACATCTTATGAGTGAGGCAAAAGAATTACAAAGGATCATCACAAGAGGCAAAGGCCAAGAGAGATTAAGAAAGAAAGAGATTTGTATAGAGAGATTTGAGAGAAATCTCCTAGAGTTGCTCTTGTTTGCAAATTTGATTCAAGTATAGTAGACGTTTGCAGATTCCGTTCTGCCGGGAACTAGCCATACAGTGGGTGAATATCGTTAATAAATCTATCTTGTTTGTGATTGATTACTTTTTTATTCCCGCACTTTAATTTATACTGTCTTTCGTCGTTTAATCGCGTGATTGTATTTTTGCGTGATTTGGGTTTTGTCACGAGCACTGTTCCGTGGATCGACTCTTCCCCCAACAAATGGTATCAGAGCCTGGTTTGTTTGGAGAAAGGGGTGGAGTGAGAAGAAAAATATTGATGTGGGATGGTGAGTGCTGTGTATCACCAATGTTGTATATCACTGAAGAAAAGTTGTGAGTACAACGGTCCACCTTGGTGTTGAAGCACTTGTATACCACCGATGTTGTATGCCACCTACAACGGTGCAGGTGTGTATATACGATACAAGTCAAGCTCGGGATTGTTGGGTTGTGACTTGCATGTTTATTCCCACGTCGGGAGTTTATAAGATGTTGATGTGATATATAATATAACTTGGAACTCTACCTATCAGCTCGGGCTTTTGGGTTAGAATGGGCTCCCAAGTTGTGTTGTGTATCCGTCGTGTGCGGGCTCCACCCCCAATGTCACGCCCCGCTTCCAAGAGTACGCTAAGATAGACACGTGACATAGCCAACCATGCTACCTGTGGATAGGAAATATCCTTCCACGGTCACATTACGGCTGTAGAGATATCAAGAACAATAATAAACTATCTAACACATGTCCATAAGCCAGAATAAAACGAGTCAAGAATAAAATAATGCGGAAGCAAAAGATCCAATACAAGAATAAACTGGAATGTACGTCCCATAATGCGGGCTCACATCAGGAATGAAAATACCGAAAGTAAAATGAACTAACTACTAACAAGTCCTCACTGCTCAGCCTGCGGACTGAAATACTCCTGCTCGGCCTGTAGCGAAGGTAAAGAATCTGGGCCATGCAAAACCCAGACGTCAGTGCGTCATAACATCAAGCAATAATATAAACAGGGTAGCAAGACATGCAGATATGATCATGAACGATAAAACAGGTAAAACAACAATATAAATAAGGACGGTGAAGGGTAGTGTGCAGTGAGTAATCTAAACTGGTCTACTGTGTCAACTACTCTCAAGTCTTTGAAATCAATTTGATGAATCATCGATGTAACTCAATAGTATCCCGTGCGTGCCCGGGATCACGGTCTATGACTCTCAGGCTGAATCCGAGACGTGCCGCAAGGCAGTGAAGGGTAGTAGGTAATGACGAGTGATGTCAGCAGAATCACCCCGGGGCTGGCCTAGCCCGTAAGACTGATCAGTAAAGGTATCGAACTGTCGAGTTACAAGTCAGGTTTCATTATTGATTTCCCCATACCCCCAAGTTATATATGTTCAAGTCAGGTATTAATAAATCTGGAGCTAATGCCAACACAGAATCAAGCAGGTACAGGTTTGTCTGGATAGACAACAGAAAATGTCCGTAGGGACAACAGGTCAAGTTTGTTGGCATTAGTAATAAGATCAGGTAACAGGTAAAGCCATGGTAGCTCAAGTCAAGTCAGGTAATATATAGGTATCATGTCATGTCAAGAAGTGCACGGTATCACGTCGTGTCAAGTAATGGTATATCAAGTCATGTCAGGGGTGCACAAATGTCACGTGGGTGCTCACAATCAAACTATAATAAGCATGGGTATGCAAAACAAGTATGGGGTACTAATGGAACAATAAAATGGAATATTGTGATGTAGTGTGCAAAATAGGTATAAACTAAGACATATGGATGCACAGTTATCGATTTGGGTTAAGGTTATAATTCCCACATTAATTAAAATACACTTTATCAAATATGGAATGTTAAATTTACAATATTATATAATCAAGTGATTTATGGATGCAATTGTATATATAATAGGCTAAATGGATGCAAACGGTGTCCGAAAGGTTATAAACAATTAAAATGGTATTATGGCTATGCAACCAAGCACTATGTGATATAAATATGGACTTGGGTACCACGTATTGTAAACTAAAATGCAACATGATAGGTTTCAAGTTCTAGATCTAAAATGATATAATGGAACATCGAAATGTTAAAATGTAACATGTGGCATTAGATTTAATCTACAGGTTTAAGATGCAGTTAAATAAGTATAAAATAATATAAATAGCATGTAGCAAGTTTTATTTGCCTAGACGGATCAAGAAACGGGTATACGGAATGTCACACGTCGGCGGGAAAAGTCGCGACGCGCGCACGGTACACGGAACGGATCCAAACAACGCACAAAGTGATCACACGGGTCAGGTACGCTCGCTGGGTCGTCGGGATCGTCGACATCGTCACGGCTCCGGCAATCTACAGAGATTTAAAAGAATACAGAATAGGAAAAATAAAAGAAAGAAAGAATAGAAGAAGAAGAAGAGAAGAAGGGAAGAATGAGAGAGAGAGCTCACTGTGGATTGGTGCACTGGGTTCCAGGGGATTGAGGCGATGAGAGAGAGGTGTAGGGTTCACCGGCGATGAGCGGCGGTCGAGATGGAGGTTAGGGTTTCGGTTAGGGTTTGGGTTTGCTGGGATTTTCTTGGTGTAGGGTGAGCAGGGATCTGTGAAGGGGAGAAGATAGAGGAGAAAGGAGAGAGGAGAGAAGAGGGAGAAGATGATGATGGCGAGAGATGATCGGCGGCGAAGGAAAAGGTGGTGGCGACGGGTTCTGTGGGTGCAGGGTTAGGAGAAGGAAGAATGGGAGGAAAGAAGGAAGAAGGAGAAGAGTAAGGTGATGAGAGAGAGGTGTAGGGTTCACCGGAGAAGAGCGGCGGTCGAGATGGAGGTTAGGGTTTCGGTTAGGGTTTGGGTTTGCTGGGGTTTTCTTGGTGTAGGTTCTCGTGGGCGCTGAGGTTTTAAAAAGAAGAAGAAGGAAAAGAATGAAGGGAGGCGAGCGTAGCGCGCGGCGGTGACCACACTCGAGAAGCGAACGGTGTTCGCGAGAGGAGAGAGAGAGCGCGAGAGGAGAGAGAAAGGAGAGAGAGAGAGCGCCGTGAGGGGGAGAGAGAAAGAGAAGAGGAAAGAAAGAGAGAGAGACTTTAGTGGGGCCCAGCGTTAGGAAAGAAATGATTTCATTGGCTCGGGGATGGGGCCCAGAGGAAAAGAGAGGGAGCTGAGGGAAGAGATCAAAATTTATTAAGATTTAAAAATTGTAAAAGGATTTTAGTTGTTGTGATGAGTTAGAATTTTATAATTAAAAAAAATTTAAAAAGATTTTATTTAGTTAACGAAAAATATTTGTGAACTGTTAAAGATTATTTGAATTAGATTTTAAAATTTAAATAAATCGAATTTTGGCGGGATACAAAAATATTTCAAAACGCGCCCGGGTCGAGTCCAAAATTTCAGATTTTAAATACGAAAAATAAATGCGACTTCCAAATTTTAAAATGAATGATTAGGTAACGAAAATGCATACCCCCAAGAACGGATGCACGTACGTGCGCGTAGCTATTCAAACACGTCTGTTTCACTGAACGGGACGAGAACAAGATGCGCGGACGCTACCACAGGGTTAGGGGTATCATGCAGGCTATGAAATGAAATTTTAATTTATTTTCCGTGACCTAAAATGTTATATGTAAAATATGCGATGCTAGATGAAATGCCAGTATGCAGTCCACATTAAATGCACGTGTCCATTTAACAAGTCAGGGTAGTTTATAAATATGAATCAACCAGTCCAAGCAAGCGGGTTGGGTTGAATGCAATGTAAAATGTAAACTACCATTCGCACCCAAACAAGATAAATCAATAAAATACCACAGATATATAAATACGGGAACTGGAATTGGTATAAATGAACTCGGTTGTTACATTATACCCAACTACAAAATGAATTTCGTCCTCGAAATTCCAAGAACAAAAAGAATAAACAAACAACAAACTACAAGAATAGATGTGGAAACTTCTGCCGGATTTCATCTTCTCGTTCCCAAGTTGATTCTCCATGTGAGCGATTACCCCAAGAAACAAGTACAAGAGGGATAACTTTGTTCTTAAGAACCTTTTCTCTTCGATTCACAATCGACATCGGTCGCTCCTCAAAAGTCAAATCATCTCATACAGTCAGCTCCGATTGATCCAACACATGTGTTTCATCTCGAACATATTTACGGAGTTGAGATATGTGAAACACGTCATGAACATTCGCCAAGGATTGCGGTAACGCCAATCGATACGCCACTTCTCCAACACGCTCCAAAATCTCAAAAGGTCTAATGAATCAAGGACTAAGCTTTCCTCGACTTCCGAAACGAATCACCCCTCTAGTCGGTGATATCTTCAAGAATACCAAATTACCAACGGCGAACTCTAGCGGTCTTCTCGACGTATCTGCCCAACTCTTTTGTCGGTCTTGTGTTGCTTTCATATGATTCCGGATAGTATTAACCTTCTCAACTGTCTGCACGACCAAATCTGGTTCCAACAATCTTCGTTCTCCAACATCGTTCCAACAAACAGGTGAACGACACTTGCGACCATATAAAGCTTCGAATGGAGCCATCTGAATAGTCGCCTGGAAACTGTTATTGTAAGAAAACTCCACTAAATGTAGATAATCCTCCCATGAACCCTTGAAGTCTAACATGCAAGCTCTCAACTTGTCTTCAAGAGTTTGGATCGTTCTCTCTGATTGGCCATCTGTCTGAGGATGATAAGCTGTGCTAAACTTCAATCGAGTCCCCAAACTTTCTTGTAAGCTCCTCCAAAAGTGTGATAAGAAACGAGTGTCACGGT
Source organism: Agapanthus africanus (assembly GCA_030015575.1). Lineage (NCBI taxonomy): Eukaryota > Viridiplantae > Streptophyta > Magnoliopsida > Asparagales > Amaryllidaceae > Agapanthus > Agapanthus africanus. Next base: position 884,130,674 of record JASDDO010000024.1, on the reverse strand, counting down.
CGGACACGGTGCTCACCGGTACTCCATGCAATCTTACAATCTCCTGCATGTACCGTTCTGCCAAAGTTTCTGTTAATTTACCAACTCGAAAAGGGATGAAATGAGCTGCCTTGGTCAATCGATCAACAATCACCCAAACTGCATTGTTGCCTTTTGGACTCCGCGGTAGAGTCGTCACGAAATCCATGGTTATATGTTCCTACTTCCACTGAGGAATCGGAAGTGGTTGCAATAAACCAGCAACTCTTTGATGTTTAGCCTTAACTTGCTGACACACCAAGCACTTTGCCACAAAGCGGGCAATCTCCCGTTTCATGCCTTCCCACCAGAAATGCTGTCGTATATCTCGGTACATCTTCGTGCCTCCTGGATGTACGGAATATGCTGAACTGTGCGCCTCCTTCATAAGTTCTTCACGAATATCTCCCTTTGGCACACACAAACGGCTACCATATCGCAACAAATATCTTCATGAATTAACAAGTCCGTTCGAAGTCTAGCTTCAACCTGTTCTCAAAACTTTTGCAATCTAGGGTCCTGCAATTGCGCTGCTTTAATACTCTCGATCAACGACGACTGTACTTGCAGCTGCATCAACTGTCCCAAAGAATGCGGTAGCACAATCTCCAAATCAAATCTTCGAAAGTCTTCAATAAGTTCCTTCTGTGCAGTCAACATCTGAATTGCTGGTAACCGACTAAGCGCATCCGGCACGACATTAACTTTCCCCGGATAGTACTTAAGATCAAGATCGTAATCAGCCATCGGCTCTAACCATCTGCGCTGCCTCATATTAAGCTCCTTCTGCGTGAACACATACTTCAAGCTTTTATGATCGGTGAAAACCTCGACCCTTTCGCCCAATAGATAGTGTCTCCAAATCTTCAAAGCGAAAATCACAGCTGCTAGCTCCAAATCATGAGTTGGGTAATTCTTCTCATGGGTCTTCAAATGTCTCGATGCGTACGATATAACCTTCCCATGCTGCATCAAAACACATCCCAATCCTTTCCCAGATGCGTCGCTATGAATCACCAATCCTCCGGAACTGTCTGGTACGGTCAGAATAGGAGCGGTTATCAATCTCTGCTTCAACGCCTCAAAGGCTGACGCACACTTATCCGTCCACACAAATGGTACCTCTTTGCACGTAAGCTTGGTCAACGGCTCCGCCAGACGAGCAAAGTTCTCCACGAACCTTCTGTAATACCCGGCAAGTCCAAGAAAGCTTCTGATCTCTGCAACGTTCTTCGGAATCGGGCAATCTCGAACGGCTGCAATCTTTTCGGAATCAACGGCGATTCCATCTCCAGACACGACATGCCCAAAAAACTTCACTTCTTCCAGCCAAAACTTGCACTTGCTCATCTTTGCATACAATTTTTCTTGCCTCAATGTCTGCAGTGCGATCTTCAAGTGTTCTGCATGCTCTTCAATACTCTTGGAGTAGACCAGAATATCATCAATAAACACCACTATGTACTGGTCCAAGAATGGTGAAAATATTCGGTTCATCAAATCCATAAATATCGCCGGTGCATTCGTTACTCCGAAGGGCATCACTAAATACTCGTAATGTCCATACTGAGTTCGGAACGCCGTCTTGCAAATATCTTCTGTTTTAACTCGGACCTGATGATATCCGGATCGCAAATCCAGCTTCGAGAATACTCTCGCGCCACTAAGCTGCTCGAACAATTCGCCAATGCGAGGGATCGGGTACTTGTTCTTAATAGTCACCCGGTTTAATTCTCGATAATCGATGCACATCCTTCTTGTGCCATCTTTCTTCTTGACTAGAAGAACTGGAGCTCCCCAAGGCGAGTTACTGCTGCGAATCCAACCGTTCTTAAATAATTCAGTAACCTGCTTCTTGATTTCTTCCAACTCCACTGGTGCCATTGGATAGTACGCTTTAGAGACTGGCGCTGCACCAGGAATAAGGTCAATCGCGAACTCCACGTCTCGCTTCAGCGGTAAACCTGATATGTCCTCAAACACGTCCATGAAATCTCGAACAACAGCTGGCGCTTCATCTTTATCAACCTCCATCAACGAAAGAACACTATTTGTCGGCCTAGCCTTAAACTCGACTGGCCCGACAGAACTGCTTCCTCCAGTAAATATAAACTCTGGATGTCCGGGAATCTAGAAAATTACTTTCTTTGCCCTACAATCAATGTGAGCGTGGAAAGTGCCGACAAAATCCATTCCCAAGACGACTTCATAGCTGCCTGTATCAATCACCAAGAAATCTGCAAACAGCTCCCGTCCGCAAACAACAACTGCACAATCCTTACATTCTCTACTAGATATGATCTTCCTATTCCCAGTGTGTATATCCCAGAAACTAGACAGGGTCATGCAAGTAATCGAGTGTGTAGCAATAAACTTGGACGACATAAAACAATGGGATGCACCAGAATCGAATAACGCTAATGCGGGAAAATCATGAACAAGTAGAATACCTGAAATAACTTCTCCTGAAGCTTTAGCTTCCTCAGCCGTCAGAGTAAAAGCTCGAGCTTGATTGGGTCCCTGAGTCAGCTGCTTCTGTCCCTGAAACGGTTTCTGCGGTGGCTTCTGAACATCATCCTTCGTGCGAAGTTTCGATGAACAAGCGTTGATAGTATGATCCGCCGATCCACAAACCAAACAGAGTCCCCGCCTCCTTCAACATTCCCTTTGCACGTGCCCAGGTAAATGGCAGTAGTCACAAATCACGGTCCTCCTCCGATCAACAACAGGCTTCGTCATCGGTGTTACACCACATCGGTTCATTGGAATACCTCTGCGCCCATGCGCTCGGTTCGGTGTAAATGCCGGCTTCCATCATGTAACTGCTGGCTGCTGTGTACTCCCAGTCTTCATAGATAGGCTCTGCTGCTCTCGGGCCGCTGTAAGTACTTGTGAGAAAGTGGTCAAACCCAGGGAGACAATCTGCCTCTGGATGTCCACATCTAAACTGCGCATGAATCTCCTTGCCCTATCAGCATCGTTGGCAACCAAAGGTCCAGCGAATCTACTGAGCCGCGTCCACTCAGCTGCATGTACATCTACAGGTGCGCCGTTCTGCTTCAAACTAATGAACTTTTCTTCTATTTCCTCCCGTGCAGTCCGCGGGAAGAACTTCTCCAAGAAACTCTTCGAAAAAACCGCCCAACTGATCGGCTTGGGCGAGCGGGTCTCTTCCACAAGCCACCATTCACGGGCATAATCCACCAACTGGATGTGTACCACATCCACCCACTTATCCTCTGGGATCTGTGCCGCAACGAGTAAATTATCCGTGTCAACCAGCCACTGCTCCGCTGGCAACGGCTCTTCCAGGCCAGTAAAGACAGACGGACCCAGACTCCTGAAATCCGCTACGGTACCCACACGATCAACTAGTCTGGCCACCACATTGTTCACGGACTGCTGAACGGTCCGCAAACCTTCCTGAAAAGCTTCAGCTTGCTGCTGGTTCAGCTCGGTCTGTCGCTTTTGGTTCTCCAACATCCCACGGATTACTCCAAGCATAGCGGCTTCGTCAACACGCCTTTGGTATGTTTTTAGATTCTTGTCTGCCGTGTTCCTGAAATCAAAGCACCAAAAGGATTAGCATGATAACAGATTCAAAATATAGATCAAGAATATGATTCAAGGCTAGAACTCCAAGTTACTTAAATAGAGTATCGCATTGTAACCATGCCGCGGTATCATAACTACAATCACATAACTCCACCCAAGTCGCCTAAGTTCTAGAGATAACAAAAAGGAAACCAAGTTTTGAGTCGATATGCAAAGGAGGTTTGCATATCGTAAAAGTAGAATCAGGAGGAGGTTAAGATTCAAAAATGATAAGACGGTAAGGTGGCAAGACATGTTCCTAATCACGAGTATTCTGATTCATGTATTGGGTCCAATACCCAACTACAAAAAGAATCAAACCCGATTAACTTAAATCATATGGCTCTGATACCAAAATAACCATGTCATGCCCCGCTTCCCAGAGTACGCTAAGATAGGCACGTGACATAGCCAACCATGCTATCTGTGGATAGGAAATATCCTTCCACAGTCACATTACGGCTGTAGAGATATCAAGAACAATAATAAACTATATGTTCCCCTCCGAATCACGGAGACGCGATAAACGTCTTGCCTGAAATTCGGGACAGATGCTAATTGGTGCTATCCATCCACCTCTCTGAAGATGCCAAGTTGATTTATGGCACCATGTATCGAAGGTTTGAACGGATGCGGCCGATATAGCAGACTTCGTCAGATTCCCCCTCGTTTGAGGGGTTTTTGATTGTGGGGACGCTCTTTCCTGCAGGCGTAAGCCCCTGCAGTTAATTACGCTACCGCATCGCGGTAACAACTTTCTCCTTCTCCAGATGGTCACTTCGTGTCGTGGGTGTTTGTGTTTGTGGTTGCCCGTGGATTGTATACAGAGGCTAATTTATATTGTCGCCCGTAGGACGTGGATTAGTCCAAATCCGTATTTTCTTAGATTTGGGTTTGTGGTTTTGGTTTAAGGATACGTTAGTCTCATTTTGGACTAAGATCAACTTAAACGTTTGTTAAGAATACGTTAGTCTAATTTCCAGAATAAGATCAACTTAACAGGATCATTTAAATCCAACAAAAGAGCATTTGGGCTCTATTGTTTAGTTTACGGACATTTCGGTCGATTGCCAGTTTAAGGACCTGGTGGTCCATTGTTAGTTTATAGACATCCCGGTCAAGGTTAAGGACATCGTAGTCCGTGGGTTTAAAGGGACCCCACAGTCCAGGTTAAAAACATCGTAGTCTATAAAGTTTAAGGACATCGTAGTCCATGAGTTTAAGGATCCCACAGTCCGTGAAATGTGTGGTTATCGGGACCCGTCACCTCTTTGAAGACGTTGAGGAATTACAACGACAAATATCAAAGGAGTGAAGAGATGTACCCTTGAACCAAGGTGGATTAAGTGATCTGTAGTCCAATTTGGAATTAGGATCAGTTAATTATATTGTGAGCACATTGGCTCAGTTGAGTCTGAGTTGAGGACTTATGGACAACTTGGGCTAAGTCCAATTGAATTTGAAGCGTTGGCCCTTTGTTGGACCATTAACACTTGTCTGGGTTCAACCCTACATTATTTAGCAATGCCAAACATTTTCATCTTTGATTTCCTCAATTTTGAGATTCATTTAGAGGAGGGACTTTTGCCTCTGGAAGATTAACCAATTTGGTTAAAACTAGTGTTAAACACTAGATAACAACAGTGTTAAATATTGGAGACAGAACTCTCAAATTAGTATTAAACACTAAAAGATAATCAGTGTTAAACACTGAAAATAAAGCTCCCGAATTAGTGTTTAAACACTAAAGAAAAGGGGGTCACGTGGGGACACGTGAGGGCGCCCAAAGGTGGGGCCAGATCTCCTCACTTTGTTCTGCAAATAAGTGTTAAACACTTTTTATTTTATTTTCGAGCATTACGTGCTGGCATGTGATGAAGATCTGTGCGCCAATTGTTAAAGCATTTGCTGAGGGGTCACGTGGTATCACGTGAGAGCGCCCAAAGCCTTCACCTTCTTTGCTTTTCCTTTCTGTGTTTTGTAGGTCACGTGGGAGCACGTGAGGCGTTGCCTCAGAACTTTTTCCTTCTCATTTTTGGGGATCTTTTCAGGGGTCACTAGGGGACACGCGACCTTAATTCTTTTCATGCACAGAGATCTTTAAGTCTCCTTATTTTATTTTGAGAATTAAATTCTCTTGTAGGGTTAAACCCTGACCATGATTTGGAGGAATTAAATTCCTATTATGAAAGAATTAAATTCTTATATAGGGTTAAACCCTAATTTTCTTTTAGAGAAATTAAATTCCCATATATGTAAAAGAATTAAATTCTTGCATAGGGTGAAACCCTAATTTCATTTTTTAAGAGGAATTAAATTCTTGCATAGGGTGAAACCCTAATTTCATTTTTTAAGAGGAATTAAATTCCTGTGAATTTGAGAGAATTAAATTCTCAATATAGGGTTAAACCCTAGTTCTGTCCATCTTGAAGGAATTAAATTCCCGTAGTTTTGGGAGAATTAAATTATCATATAGGGTTAAACCCTAACTTTATTTTGGGAGAATTAAATTCTCTAAACTCAATTCCCCCTATAAGTTTTGGATCTGCATGGCAGGATCTCAGCCCGATGAGAATTAAATTCTCAACTTATGGGGAGATGTGCTCCGTGCAGATCTTCAACCAGAGGAAGAACTAAGTTCTTTTGTGCAGAAGAGTTAAACTCTTAGATTTGAGAATTAAATTCTCTGTTTGAAGTTTTGATCCCCTTTCTTTTCTCACCTAGGGTTTTCTTTGTTGAGAATTAAATTCTCCTTTCTTTTCTCTCTGCAATTTCAAGATTCCAAAACCCTATATCTTCCAAAATTCTCTCTAAAGTTTTTTCTCCAAAATTCCTTCTCTAATTCTTCCTCTTGGCTCCTATTTATAGGAGAAGGAAAAGAATCAATTTGTTTAGCAAATTTTTCATTGAAAGATTTTGTTTGTTTTTTCATAATTAATATGAGCCTTTAGATCATTCAGTAAATTTTATTCACCGTTGGATTTTAAATCCAAAGATATTCTGTTTGTTATTTTCGGTGAGATTTAGGGGAAATCTTTCCTTGTCTAAGATTTTTTCCATAAATTGGTGATTTTTAATCACCCTTGGATTTTTAATCCAACGGTCCCCATTATCTTTTTCCATTTGGAAAGATTTAGAAGCTTTTAGAATTTAATTCTATTAAACTGTAAGGCTTTCGAAGCCAGTCACGTGCTGACACGTGACCCTTGGTCACGTGTGAGCACGTGACCCCCAATTGAGTCCTTTTCTCAGCGTTTATTTACGCTTCAGTTTTAACCATCACGTGTCAACACGTGACCATTGGTCACGTGTGAGCACGTGATACCTCATTGAGGTATTTCCTTCAGCCATTTGTTTTTATTTCCGTTTTAACTATCACGTGTCAACACGTGACCATTGGTCACGTGTGAGCACGTGACCCCCAATTGGGTCCTTCTTCAGCCGTTTGTTTTTATTTTTGTTTTAACTATCACGTGTCAACACGTGACCATTGATCACGTGTGAGCACGTGATACTTCTTTGAGGTAATTCCTGATTTTAATTAGGGAACAGTGCATAGCATATTTGCTCATAACTTTTGATCCCGGATGAATTATAAGGCCCATAATATATCAAATCGAAGGGTTTTTCGAGATGCTTCAAATATCATCAGAATTTAGCTGTTTATCATTAGGGAGTTTATCAAAATACAGGCCGGAAGATACTGGTTCGCATTTCCTTAAACGTATCGCTGCCATTTGATACCTTGGACTCTTTTGCGCAGAAATTTTTGGCGGGAACAAATGCCCCCCACTACTTTGCCCACGTAAGTATATACATGGGTGAAGTAGTGCAGAGTAATGCATAGCGTATGACCAGTTTCGGCTTGGTATATAACTTTCAGAATCTTGATCTGAGAAGATAACGAGCGGACACAAGTGTCGTCATTTATCATTGACTCAAATCTCGACTCTTAAGAGATATAGTTCCAAACTCTCAACTCCATGAGCCGCACCCTTCTATTTCTTTATGTCTTACTCTGGCGTGAAGTAGTTTATACGCTCATGAGTAACTTCTCCATTTCAGTGGCATGTAGCTTTGGCAAGTGTGGCTCATAGATGATCCATCTTGACCTCTTTGCAGGACAGTGATGGCTTAGGAGACAAGGGTAGGATCTGCCACCTAAGACATTTCAACTTTCCGAGCCGTGAGGGTCTCATAAAGATTTTTCTCCCTACGAGTCGTGAGGATCTCGTAGGTGTCTTTTCTCCTTAGGAGTCGTGAGGATTTCTAAGTGTGTTTTCTCTTGAGAGTCGTAAGGATCTCACAAGAGAATTTTCTCGCTTATAAGTCGAGAGGACTCGTAAGTGGTTGTTTCCCTCCTTGTTGAGATTCGACTTTGGAGAGTGTGGTCCGTGAATAGTATGCAAGAGTCCGTTTTGGACCAACTTGCAGGGCCCCAGTACTTAGGAAATAGGTTTTTATCTCCATTGCCTAAGGCTTTTCCCTACGAGTCAAGACGAATCGAGAAGTTCTCGTAAGGATGTCCTAACGTCACAGTTAACCTTTGCTCTTTACGACAGAGGTCCGTTAGGGTCTGTGGTATTAGGGTTTTTCCCGTCGTACCGTCGCGTTGGCTGATGTATCCCTCGATAGGCAATCTTGCTGTTCGAGTAGCCTTGCGACTGTCGTGTCTCTGATCCCTTCGGAGGCTGGACAAGACGTCTTCAAGCAATCTTCTTAGCCAGTTTGACCGTCGGAGGAGCAAGCGTTAGGAATTTTGCCATGCCGCTTTTTACTTGAGATTAGGCTCATTTTGAAGAGCCCCGATGAGTCATAACCACTCCGCGCTGGTGTGGGATGATCTCCGATAGTCTTTCAGGTTTTATATGAGTTGCCGTCAAGACCCTGAAGCTAGGAATTTAGCCTTTGCTTCGTTTTACTGGCATTGCGTCTGCTGTAATGAGACGAATGTCGCGGTTGTCTTTAGGTTGTTGGTGAACCGTTGAGGTTTGGAACTAGGGATTTTGCCGTGGCTCCGTTGTTGTTGTCGCGTCTGCATCTTGTTGGAGAAAGAACGCTGTGGTGGCATCTCGTCTGTTGTATCGAGACTAACGTCGAGGTGATGACCACTCCACGTGGGATGATCTTCGGTAGTCTTTTAGGTTTTATATGAGTTACCGTCAAGACCCTGAAGCTAGAAATTTGGCCTTTGCTTCGTTTGCTTTGGCGTGTCCGGATCCTGTTGGAGGAAGAACGCTGGGGTGACATCTCGTCTGCTGTATCAAGACGAACGTCGAGGTGATGACCACTCCATGTGGGATGATCTCCGATTGTCTTTCAGGTTTTATATAAGTTACCATCAAGACCGTGAAGCTAGGAATTTGGCATTTGCTTCGTTTGCCGGCATTGCGTCTGCTGTATCGAGACGAGTGTCGCAGTTGTCTCTAGGTTGTTGGTGAACCGTCGAGGTTTGGAACTAGGATTTTGCCGTGGCTCCGTTGTTTGATTGTCACGTCTGAACTTGTTGGAGAAAGAACTGTGGTGGCATCTCGTCTGCTGTATCGAGACGAACGTCGAGGTGATGACCACTCCACGTGGGATGATCTCCGGTAGTCTTTTAGGTTTTATATGAGTTACCGTTAAGACCCTGAAGCTAGGAATTTGTCCTTTGCTTCGTTTGTTTTGGCGTGTCCGGATTCTGTTGGAGGAAGAACGCTGTGGTGACATCTCATCTACTGTATCAAGACGAACGTCGAGGTGATGACCACTCCACGTGGGATGATCTCTGATTGTCTTTCAGGTTTTATATGAGTTACCATCAAGACCCTGAAGCTAGGAATTTGGCCTTTGCTTCGTTTGGCGGCATTGCGTCTGATGTATCGAGACGAGTGTCGCAGTTGTCTCTAGGTTGTTGGTGAACCGTTGAGCTTTGGAACTAGGGATTTTGCCGTGGCTCCGTTGTTTGATTGTCGCATCTGAACCCTGCTGGAGGAAGAACGCTAGGGTGACATCTCGTCTGTTGTATCGAGACGAACGTCGAGGTGGTGACCACTCCGCGCTAGTGTGGGATGATCTCCGATAGTCTTTCAGGTTTTATATGAGTTACCGTCAAGACCCTGAAGCTAGGAATTTGGCCTTTGCTTCGTTTGTTGGCATCGCGTCTGCTGTAACGAGACGAATGTCGAGGTGGTGACCATTCCACGCTGGTGTGGGATGATCTCCGATTGTCTTTCAGGTTTTATATGAGTTACCGTCACGACCCTGAAGCTAGGAATTTGGCCTTTGCTTCGTTTGCTTTGGCGTGTCCGGATCCTGTTGGAGGAAGGACGCTGTGGTGACATCTTGTCTGCTGTATCGAGACGAATGTCGATGTGGTGACCACTCCACGCTGGTGTGGGATGATCTCCGATTGTCTTTCAGGTTTTATATGAGTTACCGTCAAGACCCTGAAGCTAGGAATTTGGCCTTTGCTTCGTTTGCTTTGGCGTGTCCGGATCCTGTTGGAGGAAGGACGCTGTGGTGACATCTCGTCTGCTGTATCGAGACGAACGTCGAGATGGTGACTATTCATATCATAATATTGCATTATTATATTCCCCAGTCCTAGTTGTTTTACAAATAAATAGGTGCTTTTGACCCATGTCTGCTACATAGTACAGGTTACAGGTTCTTGGAACGAAAACAGTGAAAAAGACAAAAGACGATACAAAAGTGAGACTTTGACCAACAAACAGAGAATCTTGATCAAGCCTACATGAAGATCAGTTCACAAAGCAAGGTTCAAGACTTCGACACGAAGCAAATGGTAAAAGTCCACTAGATTACTCACTGTGAAGATCTGGAAGAGAACGAGAAAACATTCTGAAAAACCAACTGCAGAAACAGGAAGTGAAAATCAACCAGAAACAGTAGAAGAAAAACCAGCGCACAAGCTCTTCATCTGGCCGCAGAACCGCGGCCAAACCAGGGCTGCGGCCGCGGTTCTGCGGCCGTGTATGGCCCGTAGTGGTGGGAAATTTTACCAAATAAATTGCGGCGCTGACTAGTCTTCCTAGGGGTATTTTTGTAAATGCAGACATGCGGCAATTGTAAACCTAGGGTTTTCTATGTCCTATAAATAGAGACCCAAATTCTTATATTAGGTTATGCCTCCTTTCATTAATAAAATTCAGAATTCTTTTTTGGAGAGCACCAATTTGTAAATTCTTAATTTATTTTTCTGCCCTAGGTTAAATTTCTTATCTGCCCTAGGTAATTTCTATTCCTTGCCCTAGTTAGATCTTTAATTCCTTGCCCTAGATAAATAGTTAGATCTGTTCTTAAATTCCCTAATGAGCAAGTAGTCTCCTCGCTTGTTAGGGTTAGATTTGGGGAATGTTTGAGAGATGAAGATCTTTCACCCCTTTCTTGCCCATCACATATAATTAATAGGACTCCATGCATACATGCACACACCGCTCTCTACGGCACCCTATCCCACGAGGTAGCGGTGATACCGTAGTATAAAGGCCCGGTTGAGCGTGTTTTCCATGGAGGTTAGGGTAAGGATTGATAAAGGAAGGACAAGAACTTAGAGGAAGAAACATCTTCCCGAATGGTTCTAATCCCCTCTATTAATAATTACCATAACTCATAATAGATCTTAATATGGGTATAGAAAGCGGTGAGATTTATTGACTTTCCAAACTTAACCTAAACCTAACCCTGGCAAGATTTAGATCTAGATAATCTTAGTGAAAATCAATTTAGTTTTTAGATTTAATCAATAAGATCCGACACCCATCGGAATTAACTCGTAAGAGCGATTAGGAAATTCACAAAATCCCTGTGGACCGACCCGTACTCACCGGCTAGCTACCAAGCGACGCCGTTCTTGATTGCGGTTTAGAAATATTTTTGACACACGAATCAGTGACCACTCCGCGCTGGTGTGGAATGATCTCCGATTGTCTTTCAGGTTTTATATGAGTTACCGTCAAGACCCTGAAGCTAGGAATTTGGCCTTTGCTTCGTTTGCTTTGGCGTGTCCGGATCCTGTTGGAGGAAGGACGCTGTGGTGACATCTCATCTGCTGTATCGAGATGAACGTCGAGGTGGTGACCACTCCGCGCTGGTGTGGGATGATCTCCGATTGTCTTTCAGGTTTTATATGAGTCACCGTCAAGACCCTGAAGCTAGGAATTTGGCCTTTGTTTCGTTTGCTTTAGCGTGTCCGGATCCTGTTGGAGGAAGGACACTGTGGTGACATCTCGTCTGCTGTATTGAGACGAACGTCGAGGTGGTGACCACTCCGCGCTGGTGTGGGATGATCTCCGATTGTCTTTTAGGTTTTATATGAGTTACCGTCAAGACCCTGAAGCTAGGAATTTGGCCTTTGCTTCGTTTGCTTTGGCGTGTCCGGATCCTGTTGGAGGAAGGACGCTGTGGTGACATCTCATCTGCTGTATCGAGATGAACGTCGAGGTGGTGACCACTCCGCGCTGGTGTGGGATGATCTCCGATTGTCTTTCAGGTTTTATATGAGTTACCGTCAAGACCCTGAAGCTAGGAATTTGGCTTTCGCTTCGTTTGCTTTGACCGCGGAGTCTTTTGTTGACGTTGCGTCTGCATCCTGCTGGACTGCGATGGAACGCCGCTGTTGACATTGCGTCTGCTGTAACGAGACGAATGCTGAGGTGGAGCCAGGATTTCGCCGTCACTCCGCTTTGTTTCGACCATGGGGTCTTTCGTTGATGTTGCATCTGCATCCTGATGGACCGCGAAGGAACGCCGTTGTTGACATCGCGTCCGCTGTGACGAGACGAATGATGAGGTGGAGCTGGGATTTTGCCGTCACTCCGCTTTGTTTCGACCGTGAGGTCTTTTGTTGACGTTGCATCTGCATCCTGCTGGACTGTGAAGGAACGCCGTTGTTGACATCGCGTCCGCTGTGACGAGACGAATGCTGAGGTGGAGCTGGGATTTTGCCGTCACTCCGCTTTGTTTCGACCATGGGGTCTTTTGTTGACGTTGCATCTGCATCCTGCTGGATTGCGAGGGAATGCCTTTGTTGACATTGCGTCTGCTGTAACGAGACGAATGCTGAGGTGGAGTTGGGATTTTGCCATCACTCCGCTTTGTTTCGACCATGGGGTCTTTCGTTGACGTTGCATCTGCATCCTGCTGGACTGCGGAGGAACACCGTCGTTGACATCTCGTCTGCTGTAACGAGACGAATGCTGAGATGGTCTCTAGGTTTTCTGTGAACCGTCGAGATTTGGAACTAAGGACTATGCCGTGGCTCCGTTTGATGGTGTTGCATCTATGTCCTGCTGGAATGAGGAGGCACACCGTTGTTGGTCTCCAGGCTGTAGATGTGGCCACTAAGATTTGGAACTAAGGACTTTTCCATGGCTCTGTTTCGTTGCAACTCTGAGGTCGGTTGTTGACGTCACGTCTGCATCTGGTTGGAGTGAGGAGAAACGCCGTTGGTGATCTCTAAGTTGTCGATATCGACGTCGAGACCCTGAAACTGGGGATCTTCCTTTGCTTCGTTTGTTGACATTGTGTCTGCAATATTGCGACAAATGTCGAGGTTGTCTCTAGGTTGTCTATGAACCGTCGAGATTTGGCTTCGCTTTCTGGTGGAGCCTGTTGGGAAGGTATGGTTCTTTCTTTGTTTGTGCTCCTGGATTGTATACAGGGATCGATGTGATCTCACCTGTAAGGCAAAAAGTTTCATTCTTTCAACATTTTTTTAATTCTTTCCGCGATACTCTATCATTTCAGCTTTTTATATCGCGAAAATCGCGATTGCCCAATCATTTCGGCTATTTTTCGCGGTGCCCAATCATTTCGGCTATTTTTCTTTTTACTCATTGCTTTTTATTGCGAGTTGCCCAATCATTTCGGCTTTTTTTTTCTTACTCGCTGATTTTTATTGCGAGTTGCCCAATCATTTCGGCTGTTTTTGTATGCATACATTTTTACTTGCTGATTTCGTTGCAAGTTGCCCCATCATTTCGGCTATTTCATATGCATTTTGGCTCACTGATTTTTTTTATCGCGGGTGTGGAACTTGGAATCTGATGCCAATCTTAGCATCAGCATCGTTGCGACTGGAGTATTGCCAGGAGCGAATCATCATTTGCCATGAAAGGACTTGGAATTTGATACCGATTTAGGCATCAGTATCGCTACAACTGGGATATTGCCAGGAGCGAATCATCATTTGCCTCTGTTGATGTCGAACAAAGGTGGCTTTGCAAACAGGGTTAGGATCCCATCGACTAAGGCTTTTGACTTCATGAGCCTTAAGGGTCTCATAAAGGTGTTTCTCCCTACGAGTCGTGAGGATCTCGTAGGTGCTTTTTCTCCTTAGGAATCGTGAGGATTCTTAAGTGTGTGTTCTCTTATAAGTCGTAAGGATCTTACAAGAGTGTTTTTTTCTTGCAAGTTGAGAGGACTTACATGTGTTTGTTCACCGTGTAAGCATATCCCTAGTCGCTGGTAGGACTCTGTTAGGGAAATGTTCATTCGTGCCCGTGGATTGTATACAAAGGTCAATATTGAACCGCTTGTAGGGCAGCATTGGAGGTTGTGATGGCTTAAGAATAGGTTTAGATCCCTGTAGCTTAAGGCTTTTGAATCTTATGAGCCGTGAGGGTCCTATAAGAGAGTTCTCCTTACGAGTCGTGAGGATCTCGCAAGTATAATTTCTCCCTAGGGATCGTGGGGATCCCTAAGTGTGTTGCTCCCTTGTGAGTCGTAAAGATCTCACGCAAGTGGTTTCTCCTTACAAAGTCGAGAGGACCTTGTAAGTGTCTTTTAACAAGATTGCGCTCTTTCGGGTTTTCATAAACACTCGCCGGTAGCCTTGCTATTTTTACTCACGGAGCCCTTTCGGGTTTTCATCCGTGCCCATTTTGCTTATGGACATACCGTTTTTTTTCTAACGAGGTTAATCATCTCGACCATTGCAACCCAATTGAGAAGCTGAAGGTCCGACAGGAAGAAAGTCGTCCTGCTAAGCCACAAAAGACGACGGTTACCTGGGTGCCCACTGCAACGGCCCCCTCAACTTCGACCGCCTATAAGAGGAGAAGGCCGGAGAAAATCCCCACGCCTGCGATAAATGTCAAAGGCACTGAGCCCAAACGCCCTAAGTCTGGGGGTATGGTGGTGCATACCGTTTACATGGCATCCGGGAAGGAGGATAGCCGCGCTTCTACGGGCCACCGACCACTCACCCGATCCATCACAAGAGCTCAGGAACAGCAACATCAGAAGCTTCAGGAGATGCTGACTGCCATGGACGCACTCACCGGGCCAAAAGAAAGCTCGGAGGTGTCATCGGAACAACGTCACGAACACGAGACTGATGCTGAATTCCTTCGTAGAATGCTCGAAAAGAAGGACAAGGAGGCTGCGGAACAAGCGGCCAACATAAAGCGAATGGCACTTCTCTTCCAAGACATGGTCGGGATGATGTTACAGCCGGAGCCTCCAGCCGGAGACCCTCCAATCATTATTGAAGACGACAAAGGGGAGACGTCGAACCCTCCTCCAGCTCTTTCAGCAGCCAAAGAGGAAACTATCTCCAAGGCCATCCTGGATGACTATATAGCTCAGCAAATACGAGCTCACCAGGTGAATGAAACGGCTGGCCAAGTCGTTAAAATCGGACGACCCTATCGGGCTGGTATGACCAAATAAGTTACCCGCCGGGATATACGATCCCTAAATTCCATGTATATAAAGGGACGGGAAACCCGCACCATTATGTCGTTCAATTCAGAACCTTATGCGGCAACACTGGAGGCGATGATAAACTGTTGCTTCGCCAATTCGTCGGCAACCTTATTCAATTCGCCAATTCAGAGCCTTATGCGGCAACACTGGAAGCGATGATAAACTGTTGCTTGATTGCGAAGGAACGCCGTTGTTGACATTGCATCTGCTGTAACGAGACGAATGCTGAAGTGGAGCTGGGATTTTGCCGTCACTCCGCTTTGTTTTGATCATGAGGTCTTTCGTTGACGTTGCATCTGCATCCTGCTGGACTGCGAAAGAACGCCGTTGTTGACATTGCGTCTGCTGTAATGAGACGAATGCTGAGGTGAAGCTGGGATTTTGCCGTCACTCCGCTTTGTTTTGACCACGAGATCTTTTGTTGACGTTGGGTCTGCATCCTGCTGGACTGCGAAGGAACGCTGCTGTTGACATTGCGTCTGCTGTAACGAGACGAATGCTGAGGTGGAGCTAGGATTTCGCCGTCACTACCGCTTTACTGACCATGGCGTCTTTCGTTGACGTTGCATCTAAATCCTGCTGGACTGCGAAGGAACGCCGTTATTGACATTGCGTCCGCTGTAACGAGACGAATGCTAAGGTGGAGCTAGGATTTTCCCGTCACTCCGCTTTGTTTCGACCATGGGATCTTTCGTTGACGTTGCATCTGCATCCTGCTGGACTGCGAAGGAACGCCGTTGTTGACATTGCGTCTGCTGTAACGAGACGAATGCTGAGGTGGAGCTAGGATTTTGCCGTCACTCCGCTTTACTGACCATGGGGTCTTTCGTTGACGTTGCATCTTCATCCTGCTGGACTGCGAAGGAACGCCGTTGTTGACATTGCATCTGCTGTAACGAGACGAATGCTGAGGTGAAGCTAGGATTTTGCCGTCACTCCGCTTTGCTGACCATGGGGTCTTTCGTTGACGTTGCATCTACATCTTGTTGGACTGCGAGGGAACGTCGTTGTTGACATTGCGTCTGCTGTAACGAGACGAATGCTGAGGTGGAGCTGGGATTTTGCCGTCACTCTGATTTGTTTGGACCGTGAGGCCTTTTGTTGACGTTGCATCTACATCCTGATGGACTGCGAAGGAACGCCGTTGTTGATATCTCGTCTGCTATATCGAGACGAATGCTGAGGTGAAGCTGGGATTTTGCCGTCGCCTCGCTTTGTTTCGACCGTGAGGTCTTTTGTTGGCGTTGCATCTGCATCCTGCTGGACCGCGGAGGAACGCCATTGTTGACATCTCGTCTGCTGTATCGAGACGAATGCTGAGGTGAAGCTGGGATTTTGCTGTCGCTTCGCTTTGTTTCGACCGTGAGGTCTTTTGTTGGCGTTGCATCTGCATCCTGCTGGACTGCGGAGGAACGCCGTTGTTGACATTGCGTCTGCTGTAACGAGACGAATGCTGAGATGGTCTCTAGGTTGTCTATGAACCATCAAGGTTTGGAACTAGGGACTAAGCCGTGGCTCCGCTTGGTGATGTTGCGTCTGAATCCTGCTGGAGGAAGAACGCTGTTGTTGGTCTTCTGAGATGCAGATGTGACCGTCGAGACTTGGCTCTCTTTCTTATGGAGCCTGGGGAGGGAAGGTGTGCTTCCTTCTTGGTTTGTGCCCCTGGATTGTATACAGGGATTGATGTGATATTGCCTGTAGGGCATAAATTTTATTTTTCTTTATTTCTTTCCGCGATGCTCTATCATTTCAGCTTTTACATCGCGAAAGTCGCGATTGCCCAATCATTTCGGCTATTTTTCGCGGTGCCCAATCATTTCGGCTATTTGTTTTATTATTACTCGTTGCTTTTTATTGCGAGTTGCCTAATCATTTCGGCTATTTCGCATGCATACATTTTTACTTGCTGATTTTGTCGCAAGTTGCCCCATCATTTCAGCTATTTTTCACGGTGCCCAAACATTTCGGCTATTTCGTATGCATACATTTTTACTTGCTGATTTTGTCGCAAGTTGCCCCATCATTTCGGCTATTTCGTATGCATGTGTGGCTTGCTGGCTTTTTGCCGCAAGCTTGGGATTAGATGCAATGTCAACGAAAGACCCCATGGTCAGAATCTGTTCAAGATGCTAATTGGTGAATTGGGTAACTTATTTGAAGCCCAGGAGCAACTCTAACCGCCATCGACGAAAGCTTGGGTTTGTAAAGGATCCTACCGGGCGTGCCAGAATCTTTTCCCCTCCGAATCACGGAGACGCGATAAACATCTTGCCTGAAATTCGGGGCAGATGCTAATTGGTGCTATCCGTCCACCTCTCCGAAAATACCAAGTTGATTATGGCACCATGTATCGAAGGTTTGAACAGATGCGGCCGATGTAGCAAATTTCGTCAGATTCCCCCTCATTTGAGGGGTTTTTGATTGTGGGGACGCTTTTCCCTGCAAGCGCAAGCCCCTGCAGTTAATTACGCTACCGCATCGCGGTAACAACTTTCTCCTTCTCCAGATGGTCACTTCGTGTCGTGGGTGTTTGTTTTGTTTGTGGTTGCCCGTGGATTGTATACGGAGGCTAATTTATGTTGTCGCCCGTAGGACGTGGATTAGTCCAAATCCGTATTTTCTTAGATTTGGGTTTGAGATTTTGGTTTAAGGATATGTTAGTCTCATTTTGGACTAAGATCAACTTAAACGTTTGTTAAAGATACGTTAGTCTAATTTCCAGACTAAGATCAACTTAACAGGATCATTTAGATCCAACAAAAGAGCATTTGGGCACTATTGTTTAGTTTATGGATATTTCAGTCGATTGCCAGTTTAAGGACGTGGTGGTCCATTGTTAGTTTAAAGACATCCCGGTCAAGGTTAAGGACATCGTAGTCCGTGGGTTTAAAGGGACCCACAAGTCCAGGTTAAAGACATCGTAGTCTATAAAGTTTAAGGACATCGTAGTCTATGAGTTTAAGGACCTCACAGTCCGTGAAATGTGTGGTTATCGGGACCCGTCAGCTCTTTGAAGACGTTGAGGAATTACAACGACAAATATCAAAGGAGTGAAGAGATGTACCCTTGAACCAAGGTGGATTAAGTGATCTGTAGCCCAATTTGGAACTAGGATCAGTTAATTATATTGTGAGCACGTTGGCTCAGTTGAGTCTGAGTTGAGAACTTATGGCCAACTTGGGCTAAGTCCAATTAAATTTGAAGTGTTGGCCCTTTGTTGGACCATTAACACTTGTCTGGGTTCAACCCCACATTATTTAGCAATGCTAAAAATTTTCATCTTTGATTTCCTCAATTTTGAGATTCATTTGGAGGAGGGACTTTTGCCTCTGGAAGATTAACCAATTTGGTTAAAACTAGTGTTAAACACCAGATAACAACAGTGTTAAACATTGGAGACATAACTCTCAAATTAGTGTTAAACACTAAAGATAATCAGTGTTAAACACTGGAAATAAAGCTCCCGAATTAGTGTTTAAACACTTAAGAAAAGGGGGTCACGTGGGGACACGTGAGGGCGCCCAAAGGTGGGGCCAGATCTCCTCACTTTGTTCTGCAAATAAGTGTTAAACACTTTTTATTTTATTTTCGAGCATCACGTGCTGGCATGTGATGGAGATCTATGCGCCAATTGTTAAAGCATTTGCTGAGGGGTCACGTGGTATCACGTGAGAGCGCACAAAACCTTCATTTCCTTTGCTTTTTCTTTCTGTGTTTTGTAGGTCACGTGGGAGCACGTGAGACGTTGCCTCAGAACTTTTTCCTTCTCATTTTTGGGGATCTTTTCAGGGGTCACGTGGGGACACGTGACCTTAATTCTTTTCATGCACAGAGATGTTTTAAGTCTCTTTATTTTATTTTGAGAATTAAATTCTCTTGTAGGGTTAAACCCTGATCATGATTTGGAGGAATTAAATTCCTATTATGAAAGAATTAAATTCTTATGTAGGGTTAAACCCTAATTTTCTTTTAGAGAAATTAAATTCTTATATATGTAAAAGAATTAAATTCTTGCATAGGGTGAAACACTAATTTCATTTTTTAAGAGGAATTAAATTCCTGTGAATTTGAGAGAATTAAATTCTCAATATAGGGTTAAACCATAGTTCTGTCCATCTTGAAGGAATTAAATTCCCGTAGTTTTGGGAGAATTAAATTCTCATATAAGGTTAAACCCTAACTTTGTTTTCGGAGAATTAAATTCTCTAAACTCAATTCCCCCTATAAGTTTTGGATCTGCATGGCAGGATCTCAACCCGATGAGAATTAAATTCTCAACTTATGGGGAGATGTGCTCTGTGCAGATCTTCAACCAGAGGAAGAACTAAGTTCTTTTGTGCAGAAGAGTTAAACTCTTAGATTTGAGAATTAAATTCTCTGTTTGAAGTTTTGATCGCCTTTCTTTTCTCACCTAGGGTTTTCTTTGTTGAGAATTAAATTCTTCTTTCTTTTCTCTCTGCAATTTCATGATTCCAAAACTCTATATCTTCCAAAATTCCCTCTAAAGTTTTTTCTCCAAAATTCCCTCTCTAATTCTTCCTCTTGGCTCCTATTTATAGGAGAAGGAGAAGAATCAATTTGTTTAGCAAATCTTTCATTGAAAGATTTTGTTTGTTTTTTCATAATTAATATGAGCCTTTAGATCATTCAGTGAATTTTATTCACCGTTGGATTTTAAATCCAAAGATATTCTGTTTGTTATTTTCGGTGAGATTTAGGGGAAATCTTTCCTTGTCTAAGATTTTTTCCATAAATTGGTGATTTTTAATCACCCTTGGATTTTTAATCCAACGGTCCCCATAATCCTTTTCCATTTGGAAAGATTTAGAAGCTTTTATAATTTAATTCTATTAAACTGTAAGGCTTTCGAAGCCAGTCACGTGCCGACACGTGACCCTTGGTCACGTGTGAGCACGTGACCCCCAATTGAGTCCTTTTCTTAGCGTTTATTTATGTTTTAGTTTTAACCATCACGTGTCAACACGTGACCATTGGTCACGTGTGAGCACGTGATACCTCATTGAGGTATTTCTTTCAGCCATTTGTTTTTATTTCCGTTTTAACTATCACGTGTCAACACGTGACCATTGGTCACGTGTGAGCACGTGACCTCCAATTGTGTCCTTCTTCAGCCGTTTGTTCTTATTTCTGTTTTAACTATCACGTGTCAACACGTGACCATTGATCACGTGTGAGCACGTGATACCTCATTGAGGTAATTCCTGATTTTTAATCAGGGAACAGTGCATAGCATATTTGCTCATAACTTTTGATCCCGGATGAATTATGAGGCCCATAATATATCAAATCGAAGGGTTTTTTAAGATGCTTCCAATATCATCAGAATTTAGCTGTTTATCCTTCGGGAGTTTATCAAAATACAGGCCGAAAGATACTGGTTCGTATTTCCTTAAGCGTATCGCTGCTATTTGATACGTTGGACTCTTTTGCGCAGAAATTTTTGGCGGGAACACTATCTAACACATGTCCATAAGCCAGAATAAAACGAGTCAAGAATAAAATAATGCGGAAGCAAAAGATCCAATACAAGAATAAACTGGAATGTACGTCCCATAATGCGGGCTCATATCAGGAATGAAAATACCGAAAGTAAAATGAACTAACTACTAACAAGTCCTCACTGCTCAGCCCGCTGACTGAAATACTCCTGCTCGGCCTGTAGCGAAGGTAAAGAATCTGGGCCATGCAAAACCTAGACGTCTGTTCGTCATAACATCAAGCAATAACATAAACAGGGCAGCAAGACATGCAGGTATGATCATGAACGGTAAAACAGGTAAAACAACAATATAAATAAGGACAGTGAAGGGTAGTGTGCAGTGAGTAATCTAAACTGGTCTACTGTGTCAACTACTCTCAAGTCTTTGAAATCAATTTGATGAATCATCGATGTAACTCAATAGTATCCCGTGCGTGCCCGGGATCACGGTCTATGACTCTCGGGCTAAATCCAAGACGTGCCGTAAGGCAGTGAAGGGTAGTAGGTAATGACGAGTGATGTCAGTAGCATCACCCCGGGGCTGGCCTAGCCCGTAAGACTGATCAGTAAAGGTATCGAACTGTCGAGTTACAAGTCAGGTTTCATCATTGATTTTCCCATACCCCCAAGTTATATATGTTCAAGTCAGGTATTAATAAATCTGGAGCTAATGCCAACACAAGATCAAGCAGGTACATGTTTGTCTAGATAGACAACAGGAAATGTCCGTAGGGTTAACAGGTCAAGTTTGTTGGGATTAGTAACAAGATCAGGTAACAGGTAAAGCCATGGTAGCTCAGGCCAAGTCAGGTAATATATAGGTATCATGTCATGTCAAGAAGTGCACGGTATCACGTCGTGTCAAGTAATGGTATATCAAGTCATGTCAGGGGTGGACAAATGTCACGTGGGTGCTCACAATCAAACTATAATAAGCATGGGTATGCAAAACAAGTATGGGGTACTAATGGAACAATAAAATGGAATATTGTGATGTAGTGTGCAAAATAGGTATAAACTAAGACATATGGATGCACAGTTATCGATTTGGGTTAAGATTATAATTTCAACATTAATTAAAATACACTTTATCAAATATGGAATGTTAAATCTACAATATTATATAATCAAGTGATATATGGATGCAATTGTATATATAATAGGCTAAATGGATGCAAACGGTGTCCGAAAGGTTATAAACAATTAAAATGGTATTATGGCTATGCAACCAAGCACTGTGTGATATAAATATAGACGTGGGTACCACGTATTATAAACTAAAATGCAACATGATAGATTTCAACTTCTAGATCTAAAATGATATAATGGAACATCAAAATGTTAAAATGTAACATGTGGCATTAGATTTAATCTACAGGTTTAAGATGCAGTTAAATAAGTATAAAATAATATAAATAGCATGTAGCAAGTTTTACTTGCCTAGATGGATCAAGAAACGGGTATACGGAATGTCACACGTCGGCGGGAAAAGTCGCGACGCGTGCACGGTACACGGAACGGATCCAAACAACGCACAAAGTGATCACACGGGTCAGGTACGCTCGCTGGGTCGTCGGGATCGTCGACGTCGTCACGGCTCCGGCGATCTACAGAGATTTAAAAGAATACAGAATAGGAAAAATAAAAGAAAGAAAGAATAGAAGAAGAAGAAGAGAAGAATGGAAGAATGAGAGAGAGAGAGAGCTCACTGTGGATTGGTGCACTGGGGTTCCAGGGGATTGAGGCGATGAGAGAGAGTTGTAGGGTTCACCGGCGATGAGCGGCGGTCGAGATGGAGGTTAGGGTTTCAGTTAGGGTTTGGGTTTGGGTTTGCTGGGGTTTTCTTGGTGTAGGGTGAGCAGGGATCTGTAAAGGGGAGAAGACAGAGGAGAAAGGAGAGAGGAGAGAAGAGGGAGAAGATGATGATGGCGAGAGATGATCGGCGGCGAAGGAAAAGGTGGCGGCGACGGGTTCTGTGGGTGCAGGGTTCGGGAGAAGGAAGAATGAGAGGAAAGAAGGAGGAAGGAGATGAGAAAGGTGATGAAAGAGAGGTGTAGGGTTCACCGGCGAAGAGCGGCGGTCGAGATGGAGGTTAGGGTTTCGGTTAGGGTTTGGGTTTGCTGGGGTTTTCTTGGTGTGGGTTCTTATGGGCGCTGAGGTTTTAAAAAGAAGAAGAAGGAAAAGAATGAAGGGAGGTGAGCGTAGCGCGCGGTGGTGACCGCACTCGAGAAGCGAACAGTGTTCGCGAGAGGAGAGAGAGAGAGAGGAGAGAGAAAGGGGGGAGAGAGAGAGAGACGTGAGGGGGAGAGAGAAACAGAAGATGAAAGAAAGAGAGAGACTTTAGTGGGGCCCAGCGTTAGGAAAGAAATTATTTCATTGGCTCGGGGATGGGGCCCAGAGGAAAAGAGAGGGTGCTGAGGGAAGAGATCAAAATTTATTAAGATTTAAAAAATGTAAAAGGATTTTAGTTGTTGTGATGAGTTAGGATTTTATAATTAAAAAAAATTTAAAAATATTTTATTTAGTTAACGAAAAATATTTGTGAACTGTTAAAGATTATTTGAATTAGATTTTAAAATTTAAATAAATTGAATTTTGGCGGGATACAAAAATATTTCAAAACGCGCCCGGGTCGGGTCCAAAATTTCAGATTTTAAATACGAAAAATAAATGCGACTTCCAAATTTTAAAATGAATGATTAGGTAACGAAAATGCATACCCCCAAGAACGGATGCACGTACGTGCGCGTAGCTATCCAAACACGTCGGTTTCACTGAACGGGACGAGAACAAGATGCGCGGACGCTACCACAGGGTTAGGGGTATTATGCAGGCTATGAAATGAAATTTTAATTTATTTTCCGTGACCTAAAATGTTATATGTAAAATATGCGATGCTAGATGAAATGCCAGTATGCAGTCCACATTAAATGCACGTGTCCATTTAACAAGTCAGGATAGTTTATAAATATGAATCAACCAGTCCAAGCAAGCGGGTCGGGTCGAATGCAATGTAAAATGTAAACTACCATTCGCACCGAACAAGATAAATCAATAAAATACCACAGATATATAAATACGGGAACTGGAATTGGTATAAATGAACTCGGTTGTTACACTCAACAAATGGTATCAGAGCAAGGTTAAGAGAACCTAGGGTTCTTCGATTCTACAATCCAGGTCAACGGTGGGTAACGACGCTTGTGTCCTCTTCTCCACTTTCTTAGATTGTAGTTTTGAAAGCGTTGGTTCAGATTTAGGGGGAAGTCGAGTTTGCTGCGATACAGACGAAAGATAGCGAAGGATAAGATAAGAATCGAGAAATTCAATGGTCACAATTTTGGTTGGTGGCGCATGCAGTTGGAAGACTGTCTATACCAAAAGGATATATATTCCGTTGCTAGGAGAAAAGCCTTAGAAGATGACCGATGAGGAGTGGAACCTTTTGGATAGGAAAGCCCTGGCGACGATCAGATTGTCGTTGACTCTGCAGGTGGCCTTTAATATCTCAAAGGAGAAAACAACTAAGGCGCTAATGACGACGTTAGCGAAGTTGTTTGAGAAGCCATCGACATTAAATAATTTTTTTTAATGAAGAAGCTTTTCAACATAAAGATGGTAGAGAACGGTTTGGTGATAGAACACCTGAACGAGTTCAACAGCGTGACAAGCCAACTTGAGTCCGTTTCAATCATCTTTGAAAATGAGATTCGAGCCCTACTGTTCCTATGTCCATTGCCAGAGAGTTGGGAGAACCTAGTGATGGCGGTTAGCAACTCTATCTCGGGGATTCTCACATTTAATGATGCGGTAAGCTGCATATTAAAAGATGTGATGCGGAGAAAGTCTGTGGGTGGGAGTTCTGGAATTTTTGCACTTTCGATGGAGAATCGTGGCAGAACAATGGAAAGGGGAAAGTGGAAAAAGGGCAAGTCTAAAAGCCGAAGTAAATCTCAAGAAAAAATCCAAGGCGCCTGTTGGAATTGCGGAAAGAAGGGCCACAGAAAAAGTGAATGCAGGCTTCCGAAGAAAGCCTCAGATGAGAAGACGGATGAAAAGAAGCAAATGTGGTGTCTACACAAGAACAAGGGGAACAAGGTCTTTGTCTATCGGCGAGCGAGAACACAAAGGCGGATACTTGGTTCCTAGATTCAGGGGCTTCTTTTTATTGCACTTCGGGCAGACATCACTTTAGTGAGTATGTTCAGGGCGACCTTGGACATGTGACGGTGGGAAACGGTCAATCGTGTAAGATCGTTGGAAAGGGGACGATCATCTTGCAACCGTCAGGAGGTAGTCAAATCAAATTGAAGAATGCTCGTTATATTCCAGATTTGAAGAAAAGCTTGATTTCCACAAGTCAGCTAGACAACGAAGGGTTTACTACAACATTTGGGAATTCTCAATGGAAGATTTCCAAAGGGTAGCTGGTGATTACAAGGGAAAAGCTGAGCGGTTCGTTGTACTTATTCAATGGGAGCAGCGGAGGCTCGGTTGTATTGACGGCAAGCTTGGAGAAAGATTCGGAGACTTCGTTGTGGCATAAGAGATTGGGGCACTTAAGCGAGAAGAACATGAAAATTCTTCAAGCAAAGAGGTTCTTTCGGGGCTGAAAAAGGTGGAGTTGGGGTTTTGCGAGAGCCGGGTTTGTGGGAAGCAAAGCGCGCTCAGTTTTCAAATTGGAGGCGTACCGAAAAAGACCAAGAAACTGGAGATGGTGTATACGTACGTATGGGGTACGGCCTCGGTGGAGTCTTATGGAGGAAATCGGTACTTCGTGACGTTCATCGATGATACAAGTCGGAAGACATGGGTATACGCGATGAAGAAAAAGTCCGATGTGTTTAGCATCTTCAAACACTGGATTGCGCAGGTGGAGGACCAAACGGGGATGAAGGTTAAACGCCTAAAGTCTGATAATGGCGGGTAATACCGCACCCAAGAGTTCAAGGAGTTTTGCTCGCAAAAGGGTATTCGTTGGTTGAAGACGGTACCGGGGACGCCAAAGCAGAATAGCATCGCAGAAAGGATGAACAGAACAATCCTAGAGCGAGTGCGAAGCATGACCTTGGATACGAATGTGCCAAAATTCTTATGGGCAGCAGCTGTCGATGTTGTTGTGTGTCTGATCAATAGAAGCCCGGGGAGTGCGCTTGATGGAGGCATTCCAGAAGAAATCTGGTCGGGTAAACCGGTCAACTATTCACACCTTAAAGTATTTGGCTGTATTGCATATTCTTTGATTGATAAGACAGAAAGGACTAAGCTTGACTCCAAATCTAAGAAGTGTGCTTTTATCGGGTATGGTGGAGATGAGTTTGGATATCGGCTGTGGGATTACACAAGTAAGAAAGTAATACGAAGCCGGAACGTTGTCTTTGATGAGCAACACTTATATAGAGAAGAAAAGAAAGCCAAAGATGGTGTTGTATCTGAGTTCGTAGAGTTAGACGGAACTCAAGAGAACAATCAAGTGTCTACAAGAGGGGATCAAAACATGGAGGAAGCTGCAGTGCAAGATCAGGCTCAAGAACATGATGGCGACCATGTTCAACAACTAGATGTACCGGTTCTGAGGAAATCTACGAGAGAAAGGAGACTACCTGAAAGACTTGTGACCGACTTCATTTTGTACACGGATTTGGGGGAGCCTGAATCCCTTGAAGAGGCGACGCAAGACAGTGCTAGTAAGCAGTGGGAGTGAGCTATGGATGAGGAGATGGATTCTTTGAAGAAGAACCATACGTAAGACCTAGTGAAACTACCCAAAGGTCGTAAAGCGTTGCTGAATAGGTAGGTGTACAGGATAAAAGATGAGGCTGATGGTGTGAAGCGATACAAGACTCGCTTGGTAGTCAAGGGATATGCGCAAAAGCAAGGAATTGACTATCAAGAGATTTTTTCCCCTGTAGTGAAAATGACATCAATTCGAGTGATTCTTAGTATTGTGGCGGTGAAGGATCTGCACTTGGAGCATCTTGATGTGAAGACTGCATTCCTTCATGGAGATTTGGTGGAGGAGATCTATATGATGCAGCCACCGGGATACGAGCTGAAGGGGAAAGAAACTATGGTGTATAGACTGTGAAAGAGCTTGTACGGCCTTAAGCAAGCTCCATGGCAGTGGTATCTCAAATTCGATCAGTTCATGTTAGAAACGGGATTTGTTCGCAGTGTGTCAGATCACTGTGTTTATGTTCAGACTTTTGAAGATGGAGACTGTCATTCTATCACTCTATTAGATGACATGTTGGTAGCAGGTCCGAATTTCGAGAAAATTCAAAGTCTGAAGAAGATGATGGCTGAAAAGTTTTCCATGAAAGATTTGGGAGCGGCCAAACAAATTTTGGGCATGAAGATCGCTCGAGATAGGAAGCAGCGGAAGCTGTGGTTATCGCAAAGGGATTATATCGAGAAGGTTTTGAAGCGGTTCAATATGGACAAGTCAAAACCGGTGAGTATGCCTTTAGCAAAACATTTCAAACTCATGAAGGAGTTTTTCCCGACAACTCAAGAGCAGAAAGACGAGATGGCAAGAGTGCCTTATGCATCTGCGGTGGGGAGTTTAATGTATGCGATGGTGAGTACGACACCAGATATTGCATATACAGTGGGAGTTGTGAGCCGGTATATGCAAAACCCGGGGAAGGAGCATTGGAATGCGGTGAAGTGGATTTTGAGGTATCTTAGGGGTACGTCTAGTCACTGCTTATGTTTCGGGGGTGACTCTCTAAAGGTGCAAGGTTACGTTGATGCGGACTACTCGGGTGATCGAGATAGTGGGAAGAGCACAACGGGATACGTATTTACAGTTAGGAGAACATCGGTGAGTTGGGTATCTCAACTGCAAAAAGTGGTAGCATTGTCAACTATGGAGGCTGAGTACGTGGCGATCACGAAAGCCAGCAAAGAGATGATATGGTTACAAGGGTTACTCGAAGAGTTGAGTAAGAAGCAAGACTTCAATACCTTGTGGAGTGACAGCCAAAACGCAATATATTTGGCCAAGAATGCAGCATATCATTCTTGGACGAAGCATATCAAGGTGCGGTACCACTTTATACGCATGGCATTAGAAGATGGTGAGTTGACACTGCAGAAAATCGCGGGAGAAAAGAATCCGGCGGATATGTTCACCAAAATTGTAGACAGAGATAAGCTGAATCTTTGTTGCAGGATGGTGAATCTCTCCATGAAAATTTGATGAGGAGAGAGTAGCAACGGAATCGTGTAAAGTTTACTATTGTTGAGAATCAAGCCGAAAAATTACTCCAAATGGGAGAATGTCGAGATTGTGATGAATTTGCATCAAGGTGGAGTTTGTTGAAAAGTGATGCAAATTAAGACTTTGTTAGGTGCTACTTTTGACATGCATGACATTGTTAGGTGGTGACAATGTTAGGTAGTGACTTTGTGAGGTACTACTTTGACATGCATGATATTGTTAGGTGGTGACAATGTTAGGTGGTGACTTTGTGACATTGTTAGGTGGTGACAATGTACTAGCTAGGTGCTATAAAAGCACATCTTATGAGTGAGGCAAAAGAATTACAAAAGATCATCACAAGAGGCAAAGGCCAAGAGAGATTAAGAAAGAGAGAGATTTGTATAGAGAGATTTGAGAGAAATCTCCTAGGGTTGCTCTTGTTTGCAAACTTGATTCAAGTATAGTAGACGTTTGCAAATTCCGCTCTGCCAGGGACTAGCCATACGGTGGGTGAATATCGTTAACAAATCTATCTTGTTTGTGATTGATTACTTTCTTATTTCCGCACTTTAATTTATATTGTCTTTCGTTGTTTAATTGCGTGATTGTATTTTTGCGTGATTTGGGTTTTGTCGCGAGCACTGTTCCGTGGATCGACTCTTCCCCCAACAAATGGTATCAGAGCCTGATTTGTTTGGGAGAAAGGGGTGGAGCGAGAAAAAAAAATATTGATGTGGGATGGTGAGTGCTGTGTATCACCAATGTTGTATATCACTGAAGAAAAGTTGTGACAACGGTCCACTTTGGTGTTGAAGCGCTTGTATACCACCGATATTGTGTGTCACCTACAACGGTGCAGGTGGGTCTGTACGATACGAGTCAAGCTCGGGATTGTTGGGTTATGACTCGTATATTTAGTCCCATATCGGGAGTTTATAAGAAGTTGATGTGATATATAATATAATTTGGACCTCTACCTATCAGCTCGGGCTTTTGGATTAGAATGGGCTCCCAAATTGTGTTGTGTATCCGTCGCGTGCGGGCTCCACCCCCAACAGATCAAACAACACTCTTCTCAGAAAAGGAAGTGTCATACCAACTCGAGTTGAGAGAGGTCATTAGCTATGTCATTTGATGGTTTATGTTACTCCCTTAGATCTCAATTTTTCAAAATATCAGCTACTACAGCATACCGTTTGGATTAAATCAAGAAATTTCAGTTCTCACTTCTTTGCCTCAAATAAGGTTCGCATTATTCCATTATCCATCACAACAAAAAACCAATAACCATAAGCTTGTACCACAATTTTTTCTTCAGTTCCGATTTATTAAAAGCCATTAGCTTGGGTAAAAATAATACAAATATAATTCAATTGAACAAAAAGAATCCTAAATTGCAGGGAAACGATACATAACTAGCTGTAAAACGATCACTTGACATAGTATTACATTTAACCTAAAAAAATCCGCAACATTGCATAGCCTTCAGTGAACTCCAAAGAGAAAATTTGAGGGTTCTTAATTCCGATTGCTCACTGTATAAGCTATTTTCAACGGTCTCTCATGTAAACTGCCTGGTTTTTCTTCATAGCTTCTTCCAACGATTCATCATCTTCGAAATCAATATGGCCGAAGCCCCGAAACGCTCCAGTAATCTTATCATGCGCAAATCTTATTGAAACAATCTTCCAACTTTTACAATAGTCTCTTATGTCGGCTTCGGTTACATCCCATGAGACATTGCCAATGTATGCAGAGAAACACCCTTCGACTTTCTCGGGTTCACTCAAAAACTCGCTTTTCCTCTTCTTTTGGGGTTCTCCTCTGCATCTTTCAATCTTTACGAATCTATTTCCCCAGGAAATGTATCAGCAGAATTAATTGTTAACGGCATGCACGATATAAGATGAACTAAAGTATATAGAGTGGTTCTTGTTGTCTCACATTTTTCTTCCATCAAGATTAAGAGAATTTCTTGCAGCCTCTTCTGTCTGAAAAATGAAAATAGCAAAAAAGAACATCAATGGGTTGAGGTTAAAAACATTTTGAATGATATAAATCGACACCAATAACCAGATTTTTGTCTGGTCATGGCAAGTTTATTACAAGTAATGTCATGCATTAGCAGTGGTCAATTAATTTACTGTTTTTAAGAATTACGTAGTTGTTGCCCCCAACAACAGACAAATCACAATGAAATTTGTAGCACGTTTCTTGTAGATTCTCATCTGCTACTTTCAAAGATGGAAAAAAGATAAGAATTGCATGGTTTGAGTCACATTCACATTTGCACATGATTGATACAAACTTAATCACATATCATATAAATTTTACTGCTTGTGTTGACAATGACTACATCTGCCATACTTTATAAGCAACTTTGTCATGGTTTTGAGATCTAACATCCTACATTGGTGATTTCTTGGTGTTTAATCATAATGACGATTCTAAGATGAAAGTTTGCATCAATATGCTGAACTGGAGATCCCATGAGAAAACGATAAGGATAGCTAAATGTAATCTCAAGAACAAGTAGGACAACATTATCAAAACAACATATCCATTGATTAGAAAGATTAAAGTGAAAATGTGTATTATATGGTGATAGCAGAATAAAAAAGAAGGCCATTGCCCGAAAACTAGGATAAAACTATGTATTCCGATGTTTTTTAAAGCGGCTGCATGCACAGGTGGCCGCTTAAATGGTTTTGAAGATTTGCCCTCTTCGCTTAATCTTACCTAAGCTGTTTTTTCATAATTGGCCTAATATTAGCTTAGCTCTCGTATTTTAATTTCTTAAATGGTATGGTTTCATGAATAAAAATGTGGTATTAGCGATATTTACTGTCACTTAAGTTATTTAGTTTGTACTCTATAATTCCTCTTACAAGAAGATGTTGAGTGGTTTAGTTTGAGAATATCAACCAATGCCCAGATTACTAAAGAGAAGGGAGTTCTTGATTGTTCCATTTGTCCCTTGTCATCTCTTGCTTTATCTTGCGACAGCCATCGACTCAAGCAATGAAGTCTATGACACGACAATCCAACATTGTTGCATTTATGAGGAGTATCCTAGGCAACTAATGTCATATATGATATATCAAATATGAATAAAAAGTATTTTTCTAAGAGACAATGTCACTTACCAATTATCTTGTTGGTATAAAAAGTATCTTTCTAAAAGATAATGTCTGCTGTTTTGTTTTCTTGGTAATTTTTGTTCCTCGCTTTTCCCTTTATTAACATTTTGCTCAACCTTAGACACAGTAGGAGAGACAAACTTAAATTTTATAGTCTTTTATTTTTATTCTTGTTTCTAATCTAAATTCTTCATTTATTTTGTTTAACTTCTATAAAATATATGTTTATATGTTGTGGAATATTCTATTATTTAACCTTTTTAGTGTTGTGGGATAATGGTTTAAAATCTGTGAAATTTCTTTAGAATATTCTGCAATTATTATTCAATTAATGACCATTGCAAACTAATTACTATAATATGTTAATGAACTTAGAAAGCGTTGCTAAATTAATGCTAGATAAATGTCGATCTTGAAAAGTATTGGATTTCCGTTGAAGCCAAAGAACTTAATGATTATAAAATTCATTGTCATCTTTCTCCTTGTCTACACAAAAATTCAAAATAAAAGAGAAGTTCCTTCATTTATTCTTAAACCACGAGATGTTTACTTTGCATGTATCAATACACACGTGCATTGCACATGCAAAAATCTGGTATAATTAAATAATTAAGTAGTTAAGTAAGAAGTCCAATTTTTAGGAAACATAAGAAACTAAAGGGCCCCTGAAACAATCTATGCATGGTCACCGAGCAATCAATGACAATCAAGCAAAAAAGATATTCTTGAGTTTCTCATCCTAAATTCTCTTAACCTACTTCTTCCTTCTCATCCATGTACACCATCTAAAAAACTCAATCGAGAAAAAATTAAATCTTAGAGCTGGAGATGAAAATGATTAAACCAAAAGTAAAACTTATGATGTCAAAAATAATGAATTTCAGGTTTGTGACTGTTTTTATATATTTGGATTTCTTTTCATCATATATTCAGAAAGAGTTCTGTATGTTGAATTAAGAATTACATGTTGTGGTTGAAGTTTTCATTTTTCATACTACTACAATAATGGGTTGCCCCTGCGGATTTAGCCGTAGGGGCAAACCACTGCCCCTACGGATATATCCATAGGAACATAAAATTCCTCCGCAGGTGCAAAGGCCGCAGGTGTAAGTTTTCATCCTGAACATGCCCATACGGAGTAATAATTGCCCTTATGTCTTACTCCGTAGTGACATTTATCTCTACGAATTACTCCGTAGGGATATAATCTTTATTTAATTTATTGGTTTATAAAATAAAATACTTGGCCCTACGTAGTAATCCGTAGGGCTTGATAGATGCCCCTACGGATTTATCCGTAGGGGCAAGTTTTACCCCTGTTACCGAGTCCATAAGAACAAAATATCAGGTATCCTGATATTTTGTCCCTACAGCTAACTGGGTAGGGACAAACATTACACTTACGGATTAATCCATAGGTGTAATAAAAGTAGGGACAAAATATCAGGGTTTTTTTAAAAAAAATGGGCTTCCTGTTTTTTCCCCGCCCTATGCACAATAATATATACATCAGATAACCAAATACAGAAATATTCATAATCAATATCTCATGCATAATATATAAAAGAAACAAACAAACAGAATACGATATCAATCTAAATCATCATGAACAAGCAAACAACCACCAATATCGTCCAAAATATATACAATATGTATCAGATAAGTACATACATCCTCAAAAAAAAACTACCCTAGTGTAAGTCGATGTGCAACACCCCACGACTTGCGGGGAGGCGGAAATATGAAAAACGATATTGTTTTTTGCTTAAACATCGACTAACCGCATGAATCGAAGCTAAACGATAACTAACAACAAACATAGAAGTTCTAAACTACTATGTAAAGGGATTATACCTAAAGAACCGTGTCCTTCGTCTTTATGAACTCCACCTCCTCTTCGGCCTTCTCCAAGTAGTAGACGATCCACCACGAGAGCTAAACTCCAAGCTTTGCCTCTAAACTTGAGGCAACTAGGTATCTTTAAGTGCTAATCAAAGTACCTAGATGAAATAGAGTATGGTTATAGATTAAGTAGTCTAACTAATCCTTGTACTCAACACATGAGAGGGGAGGATTAGGGTTTGAAGAGGGAGAGCTTGAGGAGAGAGAAGGTGAAGATAATAATGAAGTGAGAATAATGAGTTATGATAATATATATCAAGCATTTCTTTTTATCAAGAAAAGAAAATAAATCAATTTAACAACCATGCTTGATAATATCTAATGATGATTCATCTCCATGAGTCATTAAGCATTTATGATGCATTAATGACATGGATGAATCATCCATATGACTCGCTAATCACATTCATTGTATATGCCACCTAAACCTCCTTAGTCACCACCTTCCAGAAGCTTCTCGCGCAATTACGAGAACGCCCCTCCTTTCCGCAAAAATACGGAAAAACTTTAGACTGTATAAATCCAATAACCGGATACCAGTAACTGGCTTAAACCAAAGCCGACTGGTAAAAACTGTCCGAAAGTCGTACGTGCGTAAACACACGTATGCGTCCGAACCCTTGTCGTAAAACCATACGACCTCTATATCGTTTCGCTTGGAGTAGGGAAACTCTCTGTGTGGGACTCTAGAGACTCGAGTACTACGCTGGCAGTGGGTTTAACCACAGACCGCAAGCGGCACTAGCTGTACGTAACGGTCCCCAGGTAGATGTCGATAAGAAGGCCGATGAGGAAACCCATCCGAACTCCTACTGAGTCTGATGTGACAATCTCCGTACAGTCCGGTCCGTTCGTCTAAGACTATCGCATATCGGGCCTAGGGGGGCGGCAAGCGTCAGTCCCCTAATAGCGGTATAAGTCGTGTCGGAGCGAAGCCCATTACACCCTGAGAAACTACTGGAACCTACCAGCAAATCTCGCTTGCCCTGGCCAGGGACTTTGCGTAATGGCTCTCTGACACAGCGCGATATCAACCCCCAATATCGGGAGAGACGGATCCTGTCTAACCGCCACTGCCTCCAAGTGCTCGGGACTGCACCCAACTGCTACCTGTTTGCACGACTCCTTTGAGCCGTGGTAGGGTAGCAATCTAAGAACAGTGGGACACAGTCGAGGCGAAGTAGCAGTGTCAAGTCTGCGGACTATGCTGTACTCATGTCACCTGGGAACTGTTCACTGATGACTGGTATAAAACCAACCAACAGTTCCCTGTGAGTCCTGTCCGGTGTACCCGTAACCTAACGAGCACCTGCATACTATCTCCAGTACGACGTACTGACGGCTGTGGGACAGACCATCTCCCCAACTGGGATGAGAAGCGTACACACCAGTCTACTCCGGAGTATCGATGCCCTGTCTCGATAATCCAACGACTAGGGACCTGAATAAGGATGTGCTTGTAGACTACCCAGCCCCCACTAGTGTGACTGCCATCACAACGCTGGTAGTCAAGCAAGATCCTAAGAGCTCTATCAATACGTATACTCACATATTAAGATAGAAAAACCAAGTAGCATACTACCATGTTTTAGCAAGACTGTTATATACATGTGAATATCCCAAGCTTCCATTAAGTAATATACAAACTAGTATGATACAGTAATGGCCTTCTAGGGCATAAACACTAACAATCTCCCACTTGCACTAGGGCCATGTACTGGCGTATCGAAGACCGATGATCTCGAGTAGCCTCTCGAACTGAATCTGAGGTAGGGCCTTAGTGAATGGATCAGCAATGTTATCCTCTGTATTTACTCTCTTTACCTCGATCTCCCGGCGATCTACGATCTCCCTGATCAGGTGATACCGCCTTAAGATGTGTCTGGACTTCTGATGGGACCTGGGTTCCTTCGCTAAAGCTATAGCGCCGTTGTTGTCGCAATACAGAGGTATTGGACTAACACCGGTAGGAACCACCTGAAGTTCTGTGAGGAACTTCTTCATCCAGACAGCTTCTTTTGCGGCATCGCAAGCAGCTATGTACTCCGCTTCCATCGTTGAGTCAGCAACGGTGTCCTACTTGGAACTCTTCCAACAGACCGCCCCTCCATTGAGGGTAAAGACATAACCGACATGGACTTGGAGTCATCCTTGTCACTCTGGAAGCCGGAATCAGCATAGGCCTCCATCTTGAGGTCCTTTCCGCCGTAAACCAAGAACATCTCCTTAGTCCTTCTCAGGTACTTAAGAATGTTCTTTACTGCTATCCAGTGATTCTCCCCTGGGTTTGCCTGATACCGGCTTACAACGCTCAATGCGTATGCTACATCTGGTCTGGTACATAATATCACATACATTATAGAGCCTACCGCAGAAGCGTAGGGTATAATCGACATGCGTTCCCTTTCCAAATCAGTCTTGGGAGACATCTCTTTGGAGAGGGTGATTCCGTGACAAGCCGGTAGGTTACCGCGCTTAGAATCTTCCATACTGAATCTTTTCAATATGGTGTCTATGTACCTGGACTGTGAAAGACCCAACATCCTCTTTGATCTATCACGATAGATCTGGATCCCCAGAATGTAGGTGGCATCACCCAGGTCTTTCATGGAGAATTTCTGTGACAAGAATCTTTTGACTGACTGTAGCATAGGAATATCATTTCCTATTAGGAGAATGTCATCCACGTACAAGACGAGGAATACAACAACTCTCCCTACAATCTTACTGTATATGCATGGTTCATTTGGATTTTTGATAAAGTCGAATTCTTTGACAGTATCATCAAAACAGATGTTCCAGCTCCGCGATGCCTGCTTTAGTCCATAAATGGACTTAAGCAGCTTGCATACTTTACCGCTGCTCCCACTCTGAATGAATCCCTCTGGCTGATCCATATAGACGCTCTCTTCTAAATTTCCATTTAGAAAGGCCGTCTTTACGTCCATCTGCCAGATCTCATAATCGTGGAAGGCAGTAATCGCAAGAAGGACCCGAATGGATTTCAGCATAGCCACTGGAGAAAAGGTTTCGTCATAGTCTAAACCAGGTCTTTGACGGAAACCCTTTGCAACAAGTCTAGCCTTATAGGTTTCAACCTGTCCATCTACACCAATCTTCTTTCTGAAGATCCACTTGCATCCTACGGGTTTTACCCCATCTGGAGCAGTATCCAAAGTCCATACTTTGTTAGTGTACATGGACTCCATTTTGGTCCGCATTGCATCCAGCCATTTTACCGAGTCGCCGCTCTGAATGGCTTGTTGGAAGCTAGTAGGGTCGTCATTATCAATGACGCAATCTTCTCGATCCCCGTCTATGAGAAAACCGTAGTATCTCTCGGGCAGATGAGACTGCCTACTACTTCTACGGATAGGCGCTGGTATGTCCCTTTCTTCTGAAACTTCTTGTTCTACCAAACTTTCAGTAACAGCTTGTGGTTCTGGAATTTCTTCCAGTTCTACTGCGCTCCCACTCTTCTGATTTTCTAAAAATTCAGTTTCTAAGAAGCGGGCATGACGAGAAACAAAAACCTTTTGTTCCTCTGCGTAGTAGAAGCAATATCCCATGGAGTTCTTTGGATATCCCACAAACTTACACTCTACTGAGCGTGCCTCGAGCTTGTCCGGATGCTGCTTTTTTACAAAAGCTGGACATCCCCATGTCTTCAGGTACTGAAGATAGGGTTTCTTCCCACTCCACATCTGATATGGCGTGGTAGGCACAGTCTTGGTTGGAACCTTGTTCAAAAGATATGCCGCTGATTCTAGCGCATAACCCCAGAATGATCGCGGTAACTCAGCCTTACTCATCATGGAATGAACCATATCTAATAGGGTTCGATTCCTCCTTTCCGATACACCGTTGTGTTGTGGTGTGTATGGAGGAGTAAGCTGAGAGAGAATTCCTTTCTCTTTTAAGTAACCCAGGAACTCGGCACTTAAGTATTCACCATCTCGATCAGATCTCAGTGTCTTAATACTTTTGCCTGTTTGGTTTTCCACTTCATTCTTGTATTCTTGGAATTTCTCAAAGGCCTCGGATTTATGCTTCATCAAGAAGATATGTCCATACCTAGAGAAATCATCCGTAAAAGTAATGAAGTAGGAATAACCACCTCGCGCATGTGTAGACATCGGACCGCACACGTCACTGTGTACGAGTCCTAAGAGCTCGCTCGCTCTTACTCCGTGTCCAGTAAACAGAGTCTTTGTCATCTTTCCCATGAGACAAGATTCACAAGTGGCATAAGATTGATATTCAAACGGATTCAAATATCCTTCTCTATGTAACTTCGTTAATCGTGTTTCATTGATGTGACCTAGTCTACAATGCCATAAGAAAGCCTGATTCATTTCTGGAGACTTTCTTTTAAGTGTGTTCTGGACATTGAAAACCTGAGCTTGATTCAATACGTATATACCGTCATCTAATGTACCGGACCCAATCAGAACTTGATTTAGGTGGATGTGAACTACATCGCTTACGAATGTAAAGTCATATCCCTCTCTTGAAAGTGAGAACACTGATATGATATTACAAGTCAAACTAGGTACATACAGACAGTTACGCAGAATCAATATCTGCCCACTTGTCAAACCTAGGCGATATTCTCCCACGGATTCAGCGTCCACGCTCATTCCGTTTGCAACTCTGAGAGATAAATCACCTAACCTTATAACTTTACGGTTTCTCAAAGCATGTAACGAATTACAGATATGAGATCCTGCTCCGGTATCTAGTACCCAGAAAGTAGAGTTAATTGACAAACAGTTCTCAATTACAAACACACTTGAGGCTGAAGCCATAACATGCTTTGTATCCTGGCTACTGGCTTCCAAAGCCCTGCAATCCTTCTGCCAATGTCCATTCCCATAACAATAGGAATATCCCTCCTTACCTATACCAAGTCCTGAAACTTTTTCTCTTCCCTTTCCTCCTACTTTGCTGACACCGTATATCGGCTTTGTAGAGGTCTTCTTCCTTTCACCCTTTGCTTTCGCCTTGGATGAAGAAGAAGAAGGTCCCCGATTAAGCAGAGCTTGTGTCTCCCTGGTTTCTTTCAGGGTGTAGGTAGAGGGTAGGGACTGTGGAAATAAGTCAGTATATGACCTGTTTCCCAAC
This sequence comes from Agapanthus africanus, assembly GCA_030015575.1. Classification (NCBI taxonomy): domain Eukaryota; kingdom Viridiplantae; phylum Streptophyta; class Magnoliopsida; order Asparagales; family Amaryllidaceae; genus Agapanthus; species Agapanthus africanus. Next base: position 884,092,477 of record JASDDO010000024.1, on the reverse strand, counting down.
GTGGTCTCCAGATCCTTGAGCTCATTAATATAGCTAGTCATTGTAAGGACGTCGTCCCTTACAGATGACCCGTCAGCCGACCTCGCTTGAATTAAATCGTTCGAGGCCTCATATCTTGCGATATGAGATTGCTCTCCATATAAATCTTTGTTATGGAGAAAAATGGAAACAGAGTCCATCTTCTCGTGCTGCTTCTGGTATATACCATCAACTGAAGCCAACACGAGGCACTTGGCTTTCGCTTTATCCTTTTCCTTAGTCTGACAGATATCCATATCCGCGATGGTGGAAACTGGACCTGGGATGGCGGGATCTTGAGTAGTAATAGGGTGGTCCAGCTTGTCATAGGCAATGGTCATCTGGACAGACCTTTGCCAGTCATATAAGTTAGATTCAATCAACTTGTTATCTAGATGTAACCTAGTCATGGTCACAAGGTCGCTGCAATGAGAGAGAGAGAAGAAAACACTTTAGTATGATGCTCTTGCAAGTTTAGATTGGTTTTTAATTTATCTAAACTGGATGGCTCCCACTGTTTCTCGAATCCTTCCTCAAACCATAAAAGAAGAATTAGCCAGGACTATTCTCACTGTACAATACTTGCTTAACTGTTCAGCCAGGCTAGTGTCGGTACTTCGAGGGAGGTTTTCCAACGCTTTCGCGAAGTTCCTTAATTAAATAACCTCTTTTCTCTGGGGGCGTAACCCCGCTGACACCTTTCTTGACACCTACTTAGTTTATAGCATTGATCGTTAAGTGATGAATCTCCTGATAAGTAGCATATACCCACAGTAGGATCGGGATCCAAATATCATCGTATGATAATGTTGAAGGAATCCTACCAATATTCATCAAACTCCAAATGGTATGCATCTCTTTGCAAATTTCAGTTTCTTTAGAAATTCCGGATATAGATTTTTGCCCCATGTTCTTATGACCTTGACGAAAGCCAACAAATCATAAAACACATGTCAAGTTCTGCCCATCATTATCTTGTTAATTTGAACCCACCCGTATATACCCTTGACGAAAGCCAACAAGATTATACGACTGTCCCAAACCAACTCATCTATCTATGCAACAAATGAATACCCTAGCAGCTACCAAACACTATGCCTTGACGAAAGCCAACAAACATAGCTTGAATACTACTGACCATCCATAAGAAATGACGGAGGGCTACGACTGGTTTTGGCGAAACCGTGAACGTAGTGAACTTGATATAACCGAAGGAACCTGATAGCTTTTAAAAGGAGTGGTTAAAGCTCCGCATTTAAAAATATCTGTTTTTAAAATTAACCGAGTGGTTTCTTTTAAATTGTTCCAACGATTAAACTTTTTGGTTTATTTTCTTTGCATTATAAATAATGCGTCCCATCATTAACCTATCATTGCAGAAAACAACGAAAATACAACGTCCTCTTATGCCATCCGCATTCGTCACGGGGTCCCGTCATCACCCGTTAGGTTACTTAACTAACGACAGAGCGGGGGCTGGGCTAGCGCGGGTGTAAAACATAAGTGACGTCTAAATAGCTATCATATATAGATATTGTATATTCGTCCGACGCTATAATAGGCATTCCAGATCACAGATGAACTTTATTGGATTTGCAAGCAATCCGTGTTTGTTTTGAGCCTGCAACAAAAGACGGATTACACAGTTGTGATGAATAGCCATTACCCCACCCAAGACCCCAACGGGTACGGCAAACTACCCGCCCGGCAGTTTGTGCACCCCACCTTGGGTCTGTCCCAGGAGCAAAAACAGTAAAATGAAATAATACAACGGTGGCTACAACCGCAACCTGGATATGCCCCGCAAAATAATATTACAACAAATTACATTTACATCAAATGAATTAAATAATAACCCATCACATAACCCCGGCTATACATCACAACAGTCCAACACAGTTCATATACACAAACAGTAAAAACCATTACAGAAATGTGCAACCCCCTGCCAACCGACATACTAGCAGTTAGGGGAGGTTTACGAACACATTATACAAACACAGAAATAATCCAACAAGCAAATACTGTATAATTTCGATCGATTAAACACTTTTAATTTTGCTCCAATACTTCTCTGTAAATCTGAAACCTGAGCAAAAATAAAAACTTCCAGAAAATACCAAATATCACAGAGAAGCAACACAGGAAAATTGGGTTCCTGAATCGCCAACTCGGCGGCGGAATCGCGGCGGATCGGTGGGATACGCCGCGGTTCCGCGGCGCTTTAGGCGATTCAGGGGCCCAATTTTCTTGGGTGTTCTTCTACTGTCTTTTAAAGCTTTCTGAACCTCCCTGAAAAATTTTTGGACTTCATTTAAAAATCGACAAAAACTTGTAATTTCGGGCTTTTCCGGTTTCGTTTTTTCCGTTCGAAATTCATACAAATTTACAAGTAAGTTATTTATTGTTTAGCGAGGCTTTGATACCACTGTAAGTCGATGTGCAACACCCCACGACTTGCGGGGAGGCGGAAATATGAAAAACGATATTGTTCTTTGCTTAAACATCGACTAACCGCATGAATCGAAGCTAAACGATAACTAACAACAAACATAGAAGTTCTAAACTACTATGTAAAGGGATTATACCTAAAGAACCGTGTCCTTCGTCTTTATGAACTCCACCTCCTCTTCGGCCTTCTCCAAGTAGTAGACGATCCACCACGAGAGCTAAACTCCAAGCTTTGCCTCTAAACTTGAGGCAACTAGGTATCTTTAAGTGCTAATCAAAGTACCTAGATGAAATAGAGTATGGTTATGGATTAAGTAGTCTAACTAATCCTTGTACTCAACACATGAGAGGGGAGGATTAGGGTTTGAAGAGGGAGAGCTTGAGGAGAGAGAAGGTGAAGATAATAATGAAGTGAGAATAATGAGTTATGATAATATATATCAAGCATTTCTTTTTATCAAGAAAAGAAAATAAATCAATTTAACAACCATGCTTGATAATATCTAATGATGATTCATCTCCATGAGTCATTAAGCATTTATGATGCATTAATGACATGGATGAATCATCCATATGACTCGCTAATCACATTCATTGTATATGCCACCTAAACCTCCTTAGTCACCACCTTCCAGAAGCTTCTCGCGCAATTACGAGAACGCCCCTCCTTTCCGCAAAAATACGGAAAAACTTTAGACTGTATAAATCCAATAACCGGATACCAGTAACTGGCTTAAACCAAAGCCGACTGGTAAAAACTGTCCGAAAGTCGTACGTGCGTAAACACACGTATGCGTCCGAACCCTTGTCGTAAAACCATACGACCTCTATATCGTTTCGCCTGGAGTAGGGAAACTCTCTGTGTGGGACTCTAGAGACTCGAGTACTACGCTGGCAGTGGGTTCAACCACAGACCGCAAACGGCATTAGCTGTACGTAACGGTCCCTAGGTAGATGTCGATAAGAAGGCCGATGAGGAAACCCATCCGATCTCCTACTGAGTCTGATGTGACAATCTCCGTACAGTCCGGTCCGTTCGTCTAAGACTATCGCATATCGGGCCTAGGGGGCGGCAAGCGTCAGTCCCCTAATAGCGGTATAAGTCGTGTCGGAGCGAAGCCCATTACACCCTGAGAAACTACTGGAACTTACCAGCAAATCTCGCTTGCCCTAGCCAGGGACTTTGCGTAATGGCTCTCTGACACAGCGCGATATCAACCCCCAATACCGGGAGAGACGGATCCTGTCTAACCGCCACTGCCTCCAAGTGCTCGGGACTGCACCCAACTGCTACCTGTTTGCACGACTCCTTTGAGCCGTGGTAGGGTAGCAATCTAAGAACAGTGGGACACAGTCGAGGCGAAGTAGCAGTGTCAAGTCTGCGGACTATGCTGTACTCATGTCACCTGGGAACTGCTCACTGACGACTGGTATAAAACCAACCAACAGTTCCCTGTGAGTCCTGTCCGGTGTACCCGTAACCTAACGAGCACCTGCATACTATCTCCAGTACGACGTACTGACGGCTGTGGGACAGACTATCTCCCTAACTGGGATGAGAAGCGTACACACCAGTCTACTCCGGAGTATCGATGCCCTGTCTCGATAATCCAACGACTAGGGACCTGAATAAGGATGTGCTTGTAGACTACCCAGCCCCCACTAGTGTGACTGCCATCACAACGCTGGTAGTCAAGCAAGATCCTAAGAGCTCTATCAATACGTATACTCACATATTAAGATAGAAAAACCAAGTAGCATACTACCATGTTTTAGCAAGACTGTTATATACATGTGAATATCCCAAGCTTCCATTAAGTAATATACAAACTAGTATAATACAGTAATGGCCTTCTAGGGCATAAACACTAACACCTAGATCGGTCCAGCTCCTCCACCTCTGATAAACGCCGTAATCTGGCGCATCTGCTCCTCGGTGCAGCCCTGAGTCGTCAAAAACTCGACTAATGAAGGAGCGGACTCTGCGGAAGTCTGAGCGGGTTGTGGAACTACAGTAGTGGTCTGCGCAACCCCACTTGAGGTAGTGGCTCACAGAGTCACAGCCGAAGGAGATGCATATGGAGCCGCTGCCGAAGTAGCCTGTTGCATCTGTTAAATTTTGTTTGTAATAAATGAGTAAGAACGGTGTATTATATTTTAGTCGAATTCATATCATTATCAGATTATTGCGAAACCCCAATATAAAAATACTTAGGGACTCAGGCCTCGTTTGGGTATCTAGTTTGAAAAATCGTAGTTTATTTTAATTAGATAGTTTTATGTAAGTATGATTAATCAAAACTAAGTCTACAACCAATTAAGCTCAGGCTACTAATATTGCATATGTTACTATTTATAACGTGATATAATATTTTACAATTAAGTAGTATACGTACCAACATCTCCTTCAACACCTCGACGGTGGTCTTCAAGACGGCAACATCATGCTCCAGTCGTCGCTCACGGGGGTAGGGGAAGTAACCGCCGGAGTGGAGGCCAAGCTCATATGGGCCCTGCTAGGACCCAGTCCCCGTACTCTCTCCCAACCTTCGTAGTGCCCTCCGTGTGCGGCGTCTAGGAATGGGGTTAGTAGTATGTGATCAGTCTGTCCACTAAAATCGATCCCTGATGCCTCCGCTTGCTCCAGCACCCGCTCCTACACCCACATTAACCATTAAAATATAAGTATATCATTTAAATTTGAACTTTTCAAAATAAAAATTTCATTCGAATTAGAATAAATATTAACGCTTACGCAATACTCTTGGGTAGCGGTGTCGGGGAATCGAAGCTCTCCCGTGGCGGGATCTGTCGAGGTGCCGTGGACGGCAAGATACGCGGTCAGCACGCTTGGTGTACCACCCCGCACCAGGGTCTGAGCTCTCTGCAATTCGCCAAAAATTTACATATATTATAAAATAACTCCTAATATTACATTATATCAAAGTAGATCTATTGTAATTTATCGATGCCTCCATGGCACGAGTAATGTTTCTCGAGCCACCTGTATAAGTGGGACGACCCCTCTTCGCCGACTTCCTATTCTCCTTATTTTGATCGGCATATTTCTGCACAACACATTTAGATTTAGTTTTCTAATTAAGCAACAAAAAAAATAAATTATATACTAAATAATGAATTACATTTAAATTACAAACCTGTTTGCATTAAGAGTTGAAATATTGGCACAAAAGAGGTCATGTATCTACGTCGACTCTCGCAAAGGCCGGAGTATGTAAGAGAGCCGCTTTCTCTGCCTCGGGGGTCGCCATCTATAGAGAATAGCAGTCGATCTTCAGCCCGTTCTTATTGTATCGGACCTTTGATTGCATGTTCTTCATCAGGTCCTGGTACAAAACGTGAAGATCGAGCACTCTCTCAGGGTGATCAGGGTCGCGTATAGACTGAAAGTCGTAATCCAACTGCAAATACAAAAAAATAATGTATTTAAATTGCAAGTGTTAAATAATAATAAATATATTGGATAAGTCAAATGAAAATATATATTAATACCCGAGCCTGATCCCAGAAGAGGGAAAATGAGCGCCGGTGCCGATCGCCCCACTCAACGTGAAGTGGATACTTCTTTAGGATGCTGATCGCATCCCCCATATACCGGCCGAACCTCTCGGCATAATCGCCGGTATAGTGATAATCAGGGGTAAAGAAGAGGGGGAATGGTTGTCACGCCCTGCTTCCTAGTGTACGGGCAGAGTACGCGACGGGCCGCTACATATTTACGCAGAAGTAAATACGCTAAGCGTATCTAAGCAATATAAATGTACACAAGAGACAACATGTAAATAAACAACAATTTTATTTATTAACATTCTTTTTACAATACATCTGAAAAGTAAATACATAGAATGGAAAGCAATGCTTAAACAGTGGCATAACAGAAATGGAAAATACAGAATGTAAATATGTACAAGGAATCTAAAGCTCTGGGTCGAAAGCTAGCTGGTCCAAGTCCTCGCTGGTGGGCTCAATCTCCTGAAGGTCCGATCCACCTGACAACATTCCAAAGAAGAAAGAAAAGGAATGTCGTCAGCGAAAAATTGCTCGGTAAGTCCCAAGATGAGGGAGAAATAGAATAAACAGAGAGAGTGCAACTTTTAAAGTTGTATTATATTGTTAACGCTGCTGTTTGTAGTTTGGTACAGAAGAGGCCAGTGTATACGAGAGGAGTCTCACTATACCAGAGACTACGGTATACGGAGTACAAGGAACCGTTCAGCCACGGTACAACGGCAGTGGAGATTCAGGTTAGGTGTCTTATGGTTGCAGTCTCGTGCCATTTCTAACACCTTCCGTACCAATCTATCCCTTATAAACCCCACGATGTCTTGATTGTATTGTTTGTATTGTTTGAATTGTATATAGATGGATGATTTACTGAAACCATGATATCTGTAATGGAACGGATATAATGGATGAACATGTAAATGGAATATATCCATGGTTTAGTTCAGTCAATATAGATTGATTAGATTGAATAGCCAGATTCATAGATCCATGTTGTATTGTAGTTTGATACTTGAATCATATTCAAGTCAGATTGATTATATTGAGACTCGGTCTGAGTCAGACAATTAGAAAAGAAATTGAAGTCCTGAATTATGTTTTGGTGCTATCGGTAATTGTTGCACATGGACGGCAGGATTTGTGCCTTTTTCAAAGACAATTACCGCGTTGATAACACCGTTTGTTAAGTTGTCTACCTTAAATAGGCAAACACCCATATCTCCGGCTCCCTGAGGCTCAAGAGACTGGTCTCGCTTAAACCTATGTTTACTAGGGTCCTTATTGTAATTTAGTATAACTTGAGGGGGTTTTACGTAAAATAGTTTTGTTATATTTTCAAAATACACCTCAAATATTTTATTATCGTTTTTAGAGTTTTCATAGATATTTATTTTATTCAATATGAAATTTCTAGTGAATATGACCTGGTTTTAAAGTATAAGGTATTTACTTGAAATATTGGAATAGTATGGTATTTTCTTGTAAATGGAATGTTTTTCTTGAATTTTGGATATGCGGGATATTATAAATATTAAAAATAGATATTTTGATATTAATTACGTATATATTTAGTTATTAAAAATATAAGTTTTAATTATAATAGAAATCACATTTTCTAAAGAAAATTGTATTAAAAATCTTTCGAGATCGTATGCTCCTTACGGAGGTTTGCATTTCACTCTACTAGGTCTGAAGATATGCGATAATCCGCACCATACCGAATGGGTTCCCTAAAATGGGTTGTAGAGATGCAATTGCAAAGATTTGTTAAATACACTTCTTATAGAAAAATGTTTTATAAGTTGAAGGTAGTTATATGTAAAGTATTTTCCTAAATCTATGTTCCCAAATTCTATTGTGCTATATTATATATGTGTGTTGTGAGAAGGTAGGTCGTTACCTCGTGAGTTTTCTAAGGTAATACGGTTAAAAGGTATAAACATGTCGATATGAAACATAAATGTATTTTAATGTAAAAATGGAATAAAACTTGCTACGGTTATTATTTTGATGTCAAACTTGTTCTATTGTTTTCGTTAATTTTTAATGGTCATGGCATAAGAGTTTGGTATTATTGTGTTCAAGAAAATAGAACTTTTTAAGGAAAAAGCGAATCGGATGTCGGATTAACTCCGCTTCTGTCGGATTTTAGTTTTGAATGTTTTTAGAATAGAGAAAAGAAGAAGAAGTAGGGACTTACTGGCTTTAGAACTAAATGGGAGAGGGAGGAAGAGGTGGGAGGTGCCGGTGCGTTGTTTCGTCGTCGGAAACTCCTTGAGTTGTCGCCGGAATTTCGTCGGAGCTTCGTCCTTTGCTAACTCCACTTGCACACAAATAGAACTTGGAAATTTTTGTAGAGTTTTTATAGGAAATTTCAGTGTGAAGGGGTGTAAAAATAGAGTGGGTATTTATAGGACAAATTAGGGTTTGGGGTGTGATAAAAATTCATTTAAATTTGCATTAAAATGGAATTTGAAGGGATTTTATTATTCTCTGTAAATGTGCAGAGAATAAACAATACTGGAGTTATGGGGGGAGTCCAAGGGTCGCTAGGGTTTAAAAAAATAGGGTTTGGCTCTAGGAAAACCGGCAGCGCCGGTCTGAGGGAGAGTCTCGCCGGTCCGATCTAGGGGGTGGGGGCTCGGATTGGTGCCACGTGTTCCTGACGTTTGGTCTAGCCTCATGCACATGTTTGTTTAGGCAGTGACTCTTGGTTTTACGGGTTGTGCACGTGTAGACTTTTGGACTTCTAAAATATTAAAAGAATTTTAAATAAAAAGAATGTGTGGTTGATGGGATTTGAACTCTGGTGCTTTGGTTCAGCAGTGCAAGGTCTTACCAATGAGCTACAAGCTCCTTCTTGCTGTTCAAAAGTAAATCAAATTCTTATAGTACTTACAGAAATTGTAATACCCCAATTGTACATTAATTTTAAATGAATTTTATGTACATAGGAATTGGAGTTGTTAAAATGGTGCCTCCCCCTAGCTCTATCGAGTCTCAGCTGTGGGACTGATTCACTCGTTTCGGAGTTTCTAGTTTATTCACTCATTTCGGAGTACGTAGTTTATTCATTCATTTCGGAGTTTCTAGTTTATGTACTCATTTTGGAGTTTGTAGATTATTCACCCGTTTTGGAGTTTCTAGTTTATGTACTCATTTCGGAGTTTGTAGTTTATTCACTCATTTCGGAGTTTCTAGTTTTTGTACTCATTTCAGAATGTTTTTAGTTTATCCCCCTTGGGTTTACAGGCAAACTTGTCCTAACGTTATATGTAGATAACCCCCATTCTTACGACAAGGGTCCGTTAGGTTTGTGGTACTGGTGTTTTAGTCCGTGGTACCGTCGCGTTGGCTGATATATTCCTCGATATGCAGTCTTCAAACTGTTGTTCGAGTAGCCCCACGACTGTCGTGTCTCTGATCCCTTCGGGGGCTGGACAAGACGTCTTCAAGTAATCTCCTTAGGTCATATTACTGTCGGAAGAGCAAACGTTAGGAGTTTGTCATGACGCTTTTTACTTGAGGTTAGGCTCAATTTGGAGCCCCGATGAGTCATAACCACTCCGCTCTGGTGTAGGATGATCTCCGATAATCTTTTAGGCTTTATATGAGTTGTCGTCGAGACCCGAAGCTGGGAATATACCTTCACTTCATTTTTGTTTTAACGATGACGTGCTGTTCCTTTTCTAAAGTAGGGTAGACATATGTAGGACTTCTCTGTTGTATGTATTGCAATTGAAGTCCGGAGCTAGGAATATGCCATTGCTCTAATTTCATTTGATAGTCTTGTCCGCATCCTGCTGAGATGAGAGTGGACGCCGTGATAGTCTCTAGGTTGTATATGGATCGTTGAGACTTGGAGTTAGAATTTTGCCGTTACTCCACTTTTGCTTTGACCCTTGGGCCTTTGTTGACATTGCGTCTGCATCCTGCTGGTATGAGAAGTACGTCGAGCTGATCTCTAGGCTGTAGATGTTGCCGTTAAGATCCAAAGCTAGGATTTTGCCGTCACTTAACTTTCATTTGATTGTTGTGTTTGCCCCTGTTGGAATGATGAGGGGGACACAGAGATAGTCTCTAGGTTGTATATGTACCGTCGAGATCCGGCTCTCCCTTTGACAGAGCTTGGTGGGAAAATATGGTTCCCTCTTCTTTTATTTGTGCCCATGGATCGTATACAAGAGTCAATATGGACATACTTGCAAGGTAGAAGAAATTTCAATTTATATTTTTTTCATTTTCGCGATGCTCTATCTTTTCAGCTTTTCATATCGCGAAAGTCGCGATTGCCCAATCATTTCGGCTATTTATCGTGGCGCCCAATCATTTTGGCTATTTTATTTACTCGCTGCTTTTTATTGCAAGTTGCCCAAACATTTCGGCTTTTTTTATGCATATTTTTTGCTCACTGATTTTTATTGCGAGTTACCCCATCATTTCGGCTATTTCATATGCATTTTTTTGACTCACTGAGTTTTATTACGAGTTAGGGACTTGAGATCTGATACCAATCTTGGCATCAGTATCACTGCAACTGGAATATTTCCAGGAGAAAATCATCATTTGCTGTGAGAGGACTTGAAGTTTGACACCTGTTTAGGCATCAGTATCGCTACAACTGGGATTTTGTCAGGAGCGACTTATCATTTGCCTTTGCTGATTTGAACAAAGGTGGCTTAGCAAACAGGGTTAGGATCCTGTCGACTAAGACTTTTTGACTTTATGAGCCGTAAGGGTCTCATAAAGGTATTTCTCCCTACGAGTCGTGAGGATCTCGTAGGTGTATTTTCTCCTTAAGAACCGTGAGGGCTCCTAAGTGCGTTCTCTCTTATAAGTCGTAAGGATCTTACAAGAGTATTTTCTCCTTATAAGTCGAGAGGACTTATAGGTGTCGTTCACCATATAAGGACATTTCTCATCATTGGTGGAACTTGGTGGGAGAATATTTATTTATGTCCATGAATTGTATACAAGGGTAAATATTGGACCGCCTGTAGAGCAACTTGGGGGATATGACGGCTTAAGAACAGATTTAGATCTCTTTAACTTCAGGCTTTTGACTCCTATAAGCCGTGAGGGTCTCATAGGGGGGAAATTCTCTTTACGAGTCGTGAGGACTCGCAAGTGTAATTTCTCCTTAGGAATCGTAGGGATTCCTAAGTGTCTTGCTCCTTTGTAAGTCGTAAGGATCTCACGCAGATATTTTCTCCTCACAAGGTCAAGAGGACCTTGCAAGTGCACATGAATTTTTATTTTACGAGTTTGCACCCTATTCGGGTTTTCACAAACTCCCCGGCAGTCTTGCTGTTTTTTACTCACGGTATCCTTTCGGGTTTTCATCTGTGCCCATTTCGCTTGTGGACATACCATTTTTTTGTATTATTCTCAGAGTTCTGACTCAGGAAGATAGTGAGCGGACACGAGCGTCGTCATCTATTATTGACCTAAGTCGTGACTCATCAAGCGTAGTATTTTTTGAGGAATCAACCATTTATTGCCCGGAAGGGTCTTTTGCCATGCATATCCATGAGCAGGTAGGCTCCACCTTGATAGACCTTGTCTATGATGTACGGGCCTTCATAGTTTGGCTTAAACTTTCCTCATTTTACACGATTGGGAATCATTGGTCTTTTGACGACTAGCACAAGTTCATCTTGGCGGAATGTTCTCGGCCTGGGCAGTTTTTCATATGACCGCGTCATCCTTGCTTTATAAGCTTCCAGATTTTGCTGTGCTATAAGACGAGTTTCGTCGAGGGCGCCGAGCTCCTCAAGCCGAAGATGAGCATTTTCTTCATCTGTCAGCTCATATCGAACCGCTACTGATAGAGAAGGGAGTTCTATTTCCAGGGAAAGCATTGCTTCCATGCCGAATACTAACACGTATGGTGTTGTATTCGTGGCCATTTTGAACGTTATTCAGTACGCCCAGAGAGCTTCATGCAACCTTTCGTGCCAGTCTCTTTTGTTTTTGGATACCGTTTTCTTTATAATCTTTGTCAAGGTCTTATTGAAAGCTTCAGCTAGACCGTTGGCACGAGAATTATAGACTAAAGAGTATCTTCAATCTATCTTATGCTGTTGTGCGAAGCGGCTGATTTTATGACTTCTATAAGCTAGCCCATTATTCGAGATGATTCATCGCGGAGTGCCTAACCGATAGATGACATGTGTCCTGAAGAAATGGAGGATATTCTCCGTCTTCACCTCCCTTAGTAGTACTGCTTCTGCTCATTTAGAAAAGCAGTCGGTCGTTACCAATATGAACCGATGTCCTTTGGATGATGCTGGTTCAATGGGGCTAATTATATCAGTTCCCTACATTTCGAATGGCCAGCTAGCCATTGTTGGGTGTAGCGGATTTGGATGTTGGTGGATGAAGTCCCCATGAATTTGGCACGGGTGACACTGCTTCGCATATTTGAGGCAGTCCTGAATCATTGTGGGCTAATAGTAACCTATTCTTTTGATCTTCAGTTTCATCTTTGGCCCAGCTTGATGAGAGCCGCAGAGTCCGTCGTGAGTTTCTTGGACGACTCTCTTCGCTTCTTCTGGTCCCAGACATCTTAGCTACAGACAGTTGAACGATCTCTTATATAGAGAATCATTGACGAAGGCGAAGGACAGAGCTCGTTTCATGAGCTGATATCTAGACGACACATTTTTGGGCGTTTGTCGGGATTTGAAGTATTCTATGAAGACTTCCCTCCAGTCCTTGACCTTTTCTTCATCCTCTATTTGAAGGGCTATTTGTTCGGTCGCTTCTTTTCCTTCGAATGATTCTATTAGGTCTTCCGAAGATATATCTGTTGGTGCAAGAACCCTGTGGTTTTGCACAATGATCCTTACGTCATCGAGGTCTTCATCAGCCAGTTCCTTAGCCAATTTGGCCAACGCATTCGCCTTGCCGTTTTCTGCATGCGGTATACTCTCCAGGATGTATGAAGAGATTTGTGTCAGCAATTGCTACACTCTTTCTCCATACTTTATCAGCTTTGGCTTGCATGTCTGATAGTCACCATTTACTTGGCTAACTATCAGCTGGGAGTCTCGATATATGAGGAGGTTTTTGATTCCCATGTCGATAGCGATCTCTAGACCCGCCATCAAAGCTTCGTATTCAGCTTCATTGTTTTTTCTTGGCTCTGTTAAGGAAAGGGCGAAACGCATTATCCTTCCTTATGGAGTTATGAAGATAAGGCTCATCCCGACTTTGATTATAGGGGTGTTTTGCTTTCGCCGCCTCACGGAAGATGCTCCATCAAAGTAGAGTTTCCATTGGGAATCATTTTCTTCCTTCTCTCCTTCGATTGTGTCGAACGCATGTTCATCTGGCAACTCGCAATTTAAGGGGGAGTCAGCTGGTATCGGATGTTCCGTGAGAAAGTCGGCAATGGCCTGGCCTTTCACTGCTTTGAAGGGTCGATACGTTATCGAGAACTCCATCAGGAGAAGGGCCGATTTAGCAAGCATTCCTGTTAGTATGGCCCTTGACATCAGATATTTGAAAGAATCCACCTTTAATATGAGATGAACCTCATGTGCCAAGGCGTAATATCTACGTTTCGTTATCGCGAAGATCAGTGCCAGGCAATACTTTTCGATGGGGAAGTAGTCGTTTTCTGCCCCCGGGAGAACTCGACTCAAATAATATAGAGCTCTCTCCTTTCCCTGATCGTTCTCTTGTGCCCATAGCGCGCGTAGAGAACCTTCAAGGGCTGTCGTATATAGGATAAGGGGTTTTCCCTTAACCGGATCGGTCAATACCAGTGGATTTTGCAGGTATTGCTTGATTTCGTCTAGTGTATTTTGGAACGTTTGATCCCCGACGAACGGGGTCCCCTTCTTCATTAGATGACTGTAGGGATGGCATTTTTCGGAGAGATTGGCTATGAACCACCGGATATATGCGAGCTTTCCTTGCAGAGATCGCAATTGTTGAGAGTTCTTGGCGTGGGCATTTCTATAATTGCCTTGATCTTTGAGGGATCGATTTCGATACCCCGGTGTCATATGATGAATCCTAGGAATTTTCCTGAGGAGACTCCAAACGCGCATTTTAGAGGATTCATCTTCAGATTATACTTCCGAAGACGTCGGAACACTATTTTTAGATGTTCCCAATGTTCCTCATGAGATTTGCTCTTCACCACGAGGTCGTCGATGTAGCATTCGACAATCTCGTGTTTGAGGTCGAAGATCTTTGTCATGGCCCTTTGGCAGGTAGCGCCAGCGTTCTTTAAATCGAAATGCATCACCTTATAGCAGAATATGCCCCGCGGGGTCCGAAAGGCGGTATTCTTTTGGTCTTCAGGATGCATTTTTATTTGATTGTATCTTGAAAATCCATCCATGAATGAGAAGACCTCATGGGTAGACGTGTTATCGATCTTTGGCTCGGTAATAGGTACTGGGAAATCATCCTTCGGGCAAGCTTTGTTAAGGTCCCGAAAGTCCACGCAGTGCGCACCGTCCCATTTTTCTTCATTACAGGAACGAAGTTAGCGATCCGGTCAGGATATTGAACTTCTTGGATGAAACCGAAGTCGATTAGTTTCTTGACTTCAGCATTGATACCTATCTTAAGTTCGAGCCGCATTCTTCTTGGCGCCTGTTTGACGGGCTTTATGTCCGGCAATATGACCAGTTAATGTACTGCTACTTTTGGATCTAGATCTGGCATCTCGGAATAGTTCCATGCGAAGCAATCTTTGTACTGCATGGGCACGTCCTTTAATGTGGCTACCTGTTTTTGAGATAGTAGCTAACTGACGAATGTTGGCCTCGGATCATTTTCCGTCCCTAAGTCAATTTTCTTTAGGTTGTCCGTCGTAGTGTGTATCCCATCTTCCAGCTTTTTTGGTGCTAGTGGAAGCTCTAAGATCACCTCGTCCTTATCTTCATTTGCGAAGTACATGTGAAGGTCATCCATAATCTCGTGTCCTCCCTCTTTTGAGAGTGTTATCATATGGCAGGTACGAGTCCGCTTCCCTTTTTGTGGTTAAGCTGGTCCTATCCTAATGGTATAGATCCTCTTTGGCTCATGCTTTTGCGGCGAGATTACCCTCCAGCTGTCGGATAAAGCGAACCTGCCTTGCCGATACTGGTCTTCTACCCAGTCTTTGAAGGTGAAGCAGTTCAAAGGGAGGACCTATTACTCGGTGATAAGAGCAATAATCCGGATGATGGACCTCATTTATTTGTTCGGGATGCCGAAACTCCGGAAGTGTCATCATTTGGTGCTTCATGACAAGGTTGAATATTTTCCTTGTCTTATCTTGGGGAAAAAGTATTCTCGACCCATCTTCTTTATAAAGGACGGGTTCCAATCGACCTTTTCTCGATTGCACGGTTTTTTTTGATCCGCTTTGTTGTTTTTGAACGTTGTTTGAGTTCTTTGCCCTGTTTTTGCCTCTATTTCGGGATTTTCCCCTTTCGCGAGGACATGCAGCGGGCCAGGGATGAAGAGCATTATAGTTTTCTTTCTTCGCAGATTGCTGATTGAGAGGCCGCGTCCTGTCCTTTTCATAAATGGCCATTTCGTGGCTGTGATCGTCTCGGCTCCTTTGACAAGCTTCTTTATTAGCTTGTCTATTTGTTCTTCGAGCGACGGACTTAATGTTCTTGGGGCGGGATTTCGCTCTGTTTCAACGTCACGTCCATTTCGAAGAGCGTTTTCCTCTTCGCTGGAGCTGTTTATGACACGGCAGTTGTGGCACTGCTCCTGTTTCTTGGACCGAACGTATCTGAGCCCGGTTGTCTCCATCTTTCCATTGGACATCTTTCGCTGAGTCTAGAGAATATCCCAAATCTTTGTGTAGAATTGGGCTTGTCGAACAGTTTGTTCGAAGGGTACACCTTGGCATCTTAACAGCGTTTTCAATCCCTCCGTGTAGTATCTTAGCAGACGGATTGGTTGAAGCCTATCGAGTGCAAAATCGACACCATGCCAGACTTCTTTTTCTACTTTGGTCTTCGTAGATTGGTAGAAGAGGATCGCCTTTTCACCTCTTCGTCTAGGAGGGACGTAGAAAGTCTGTTGTTCTTGTACGCTATATGTATCAAGTGCATAAAATTCCTTGTAATGCCGAGGAGGAGCCATTGTGATTTGCAGACACTGATCTGCTTCGGCGAGGGTTTACACTGACGGGCGGATGGAGAATACTGCGTTGGCCTCGTCCTCAGAGTTCCTGCCAAAGACCAGAATAGGGGTAGATGGTCCGGGCTTGTTGTTTTCTTTCTGGGGTTGCCCCGAGTAGACTATTTCTTCATCTTCCTCGGAATCGCTCCCAAAGACCGGGATAGTGGCGACGAACTTCTATTTATCCTCTGGCTTATGACACCTTTCTGTATCATTGAAGTCCGGTAGGAATTACTTTGCGTCTTTATACTTCCAGACCTCGTTTATGGAGAACGGAATTAGCTCCCCTATGACGGTGCATTCCAAGTCATTCTTGAAATACTTCATACACTGATATTGTGTAGAAGGGATGACGTTGTACTCATGCAACCAGGGCCTGCCGATCAAAGCGTTATAGCTAGTCTTGGCGTCAATGACGTGAAATTTGATGTCAGTGACAAGCAAACCGAAGCGTAACGTTAGTATTACGGACCCAAGCGTCCATGATGACTGTGAGTCGAACCCGGAGATTGTAATTTTGTCTCGGGCCAAGTGCTGAACGTTCATGCAAATCTTCTTCAGCACTCTCACATTGAGAAGGTTGATGGAGGATCTGTTGTCGACAAGGATTTCCCTATCTTGATGTCGTGGCAGTACCCGGTGACGTATAACGGGCGGTTATGTTCGCAAGTACCGAGGAGGATATCTTCATCGCTGAATGTAATGTCAGGTGTGTGAACCTCTGCCAACTCGTCCTTCATCATCTTTTCTGTAAGGAAAGCTTGGAACTGATCGAGCTCTTGTAATGCCTTGATCAGAGACTCTCGTGCCTCTTTGGACAAGAGGAGAGCATCTAATATGCTCAGCTGTGAGGGTATTTTCCTCAGATGTGCTAGAACATTGTAATCCATCTTATTTTTCCTAGGCGGGTCTCTTACTGCGAGCTCTTTGACAACTCCATCGTCGAGGGCAATTTCCACAGAGATTTTCTCTTTCCCTTTGTCTTTTTTGCTCGAACCTTTGTTTGTAGGTCCGAGATTCTTTTCAGGTAGCGTGCGGTTACGCAGCTGAATATTCTTGCAGTTCTTCTCCTTCTCTTCTTTTTCGGAGGTGGAGTCTTTGAAGAGAGGGTTGAAGGGTGTTTCGTCCTCAGAATCGCTCCCGAAAGTAAAAACTTAGGGTTTTTCCCTTTCCGGACTGGTATCAACCATATGACAGTTACCAGTCATTTTTTTACGCGCATCTGTCGCACTTTTTTGCCGTCGATGAGCTTCGCGCTTCATTCTCTTGAAGTGTTTTTTATGGGAAACGTATCCTTGCCACTACTTCTTGAAGGCACTGCCTTCCTCGGTGGGATGGGTAACCCTCCGGTGATATAGACAGTAGTTTGGATGTGAATCCTCTCCGTTGAGGCATATGGCCCCGGGAGTGTTTCCTACGAGAGGTGGCAGCTTCATTCCTATTGACAGGGCTTTGGCGAACCGCTTCTATGTTTTGATCCTGCTCTTATTTGTCACAGGTATGCTTTGGTTTGGTTGGAGTACTTTACGACTCATCCTTGCCGCAGCTTCTTCATCCTGACGCCGACGTTTAACCTTTTCGTATATGGCTGTTTCGCATCTCGGTCAGCTTTGCTTTTCCGAAAGGCTTCATTTAACAGCCTATCGATCGGGTCTTCTGGTAGTTCCGAGGATTTTAGCGCCGATCCTGCCCCCAATTCCTCCGTGTTGTTTTCTAACGCCGATGGAGTTTCTTTATCATTTAACAACGAATGGGAGATCATGTGGCAACTTTCTACACGGCCCCCGGTATCTCCTGATGAGTCATTTTCCTCATCGTTGTCACTGTCTTCGTTCTCAAGAATATGCTTGAGGAACTCTTCGAGTGTGATCGGTGTCCGCGCCTTCTGGTTGTACTCCTCCAGCGCGTCAATATACTTTTGTAGGTCTGTGTGCTTGTCATCATACTTGGCAGGCTGCACAGGCTTCTTGGTCTTCTTCTTTTTCTTCGAAGACTTTGAAGGCTTGACTTGGGAATTTTTCCCTTTGTCAACAATCTTCGGTGCAGGACGTGGTTTCAGCATCCCTTCGATGATTTCGAGTTCATGTGGGCTTTTCTACCTGACTGCTGGACATGCATGTAGATCCTTCAGCATTCTTTTGGTTTTAGCCGAAAGAACGACTTCCCATGAAGTTTCTTCGATAAGCGAGCATGATGCCCCCGGCACATCCACCTTTTTGGGAGTGTGCTTCTGTAGCGGGTTTACCCTCCAGTTATCAGACAGCGCAAATTTCCTCTGTTGATTCTGGTCCTTGATCTAATTCTTGAAGACGTAGCAATCTTTAATTGGGCGGCTCACCATTTTGTGATAGGAGCAGTAGTTAGGGTTATTGACATCGCCGGGTTGCGGTGGACGCCGTGGATCTGGCAATGTGATGAGTTTGTTACGCACTGCCAATTCAAATAGTCTTCTCGTCTTATCGTGGGGAAACAAGTAAGCGCGTCCCAGTCTTTCCTCCAAGGATGGGCGTGGACGCACGTTGTTTTGGCGAGCAGCCGGTTTTGGGTCGCTCGGTTGTTGTTGGGTATTGGCAATGAAGGCCGCTTTCCCTTTACCCTTGCTATTTCGAGGGTCCTTATTTGAGGAGGAAGGCCCGTGGCCTATCTGGTCCATTTAGTCCACTTTATTGATCAAAGCCTGGAAGGTGGTTAGTTTGAAGAATGTCATGAACTGGGACATAGTCGTTTGAGGATCAAGAGTCTCGATGAACATGCCCGCGGCGGGAGATTCTTCAATGCGCTGTTCGCAGTTTGACCACAGGTTCTGCCACTGGATCGTGTATTGGACCCAAGTTTCTGCTAGCCTTACCCTGGCATTAATTAATGCCGTGATTGGAGTGCGCTTGCTTGCGCTGGAGAACCACTTTGTGAACATCAACTCCATCTCTGTGAATGTCTTTACGGAGTCATTTGGGAGCTAAGAGTACCATTCAAAGGCCGTTTCTGACAGACTGCCAACGAACTGGCGAAGCAACAGTTTGTCGCCGCTTCCAGTGTTGCCGTACAGAGCTCTGAACTGCGCGACGTGCTGATGGGGGTTGCATGTCCCTTTGTATACATGGAACTTGGGGATCGTATATCCCGACGGGTATTTGATTTGATCATACCAGCCTGGATAGGGTCGCCCAGTTCTGACAATTTGTCCAGCCGCTTCATTTGCTTGATGAGCTTTTATTTGTTGAGCTATATAATCATCAAGAGCAGGCTTAGAGATTGTTTCCTCCTTGGCTGTTGATAAAACCGGGAGAGGCTTTGATGTTTCCCTTCTGCCATCCTCGATAATTATCGGCGGATCCTTGGCTGGGGGTTCTGATTGGATCATCATTCCCACCTGTTCTCCTCCGAACACAGAGACGCGACCGCGTAGGTCCGTCTTGCCTGAATTTGGAGGCAGATGCTATTTGGTGCTATCCGTCCACCTCTCCGAAGATGCCAAGTTGATTTATAGGACCGTGTATCGAAGGTTTAGATGGATGCGGCCGTTGTAGCAGATTTCGTCAGATTCCCACTCGTTGAGGGGTTTTTGATTGTGGGGACGCTCTTCCCTGCAGGCGCAAGCCCCTGTAGTTAATTACGCTATCGCATCGCGGTAACCACTTTCTCCTTCTCCAGATGGTCACTTCGTGTCGTGTGTATTGGTTTTGTTTTTGGTTGCCCGTGAATTGTATACGGAGACTAATTTATGTTGTCGCCCGTAGGGCGTGGATTAGTCCAAATCTGTATCTTCTTAGATTTGGGTTTGGGGGTTGGGTTTAAGGATCATTAATCTCATTTGAGACTAAGATCAACTTAAACATTTGTTAAGAATACGTTAGTCTAATTTTAGACTAAGATCAACTTAACCGTTCGTTAAGGATACGTTAGTCTAATTTTAGACTAAGATCAACTTAACAGGATCATTTAGATCTAACAAAAGAGCATTTGGGCTCTGTTGTTTAGTTTAGGGACATTGCGGTCCATTACCAGTTTAAGACATGGTGGTCCAACATTAGTTTAAGGACATTACGGTCCAAAGTTAAGGACATCATAGTCCGTGGGTTTAAAGGGACCCCACAGTTCGAGGTTAAGGACATCATAGTCCGTGGGTTTAAAGGGACCCCACAGTCCGAGATTAAGGACATCATAGTCCATGGGTTTAAAGGACCCCACAGTCCATAGTTTAAATACGTCATAGTCTATAAAGTTTAAGGACATCATAGTCCATGAGTTTAAGGACCCCACAGTCCATAGTTTAAAGACGTCATAGTCTATAAAGTTTAAGGACATCATAGTCCATGAGTTTAAGGACCCCACAGTCCATAGTTTAAAGACGTCATAGTCTATAAAGTTTAAGGACATCATAGTCCATGAGTTTAAGGGCCCCACAATCCATGGAATGATTGGTTATCGGGACCCGTTACCTCTCTGAAGACGTTGAAGGATTACAATGACAAATATCAGAGGAGTGAAGAGATGTACCCTTGAACCAAAGTTGATTGGGAAATCTGTAGTCCAATTTGGGACTAAGATCAATTAATTAGATTATGAGCACATGTGCTCAGTTAAATCTGAATTGAGAACTTATGGCCAACTTGGGCTAAGTCCAATTAGGTTTAAGAAAGTTGAACACATGTTTGGGTTCAATTCTTCTTTATTTAGCAATGCTAGACAGGGATTTGGGGGCTCTGACAACATTTTGTCTTTGGCTGAGCACTAAACATTCATTATAGCCCTGGATTTTAAGGTTCTGTCGAAAAGGAGATTTGCCTCTGGAAAAACTTAACCAATTTGGGTTAAGCTTGGCTTTAAAATATTTTTAAACACTAGAGGATATTTGGCGATCACGTGCTCCCACGTGATGTGCTGAAAATAGTGTTAAACACTAAGGACGAAGCGCTTAAAATAGTATTAAACACTAAAATTGAATTGGTCACGTGGGGTCACGTGAGGCATCTGAAGATGGGGCCAGACTTTCTTTATTTTGTTCTCAGAATATTCAAATAAGTGTTAAACACCTTTAGTCTTTGTAATCATCACGTGTGGACATGTGATAGTGCCAACACATTGGGTATTAATTCCTCTGTTTTCCCTCTTTTGCCCCTTTTTTAAAAAGGTGTTAGTCAGGGGGCACGTGGGGACACGTGAAGCGCCCTAAATCAGTATTGCCTTTGGTTTTACTCCCTTTAGTTTTAAATGTCACGTGTGAGCACGTGAGGCATTGCCTCCAAGCTTTTTCTTTCTCATTTTGAGGAGTCTGTTTAAGGGTCACGTGGGGGTACGTGACCATGTCTCATTCTTTCTTCTTTACTCATTGAGGAGGAGGGTCACGTGTTACCACGTGACCCGATTGGGTACTGGTCCCTTCTCGTGCATGAGAGTTTTAAGTCCCTTGTTTTAAGAATTAAATTCTTGTGTAGGGTTAAACCCTAGTTTTATTTAGAAGAATTAAATTCCTATGGAAGAACTAAATTCTTAAAAATTAATTATCCTTCTAAGTTTTGGATCTGCATGGCAGAATCTCCCCGATGAGAATTAAATTCTCAACTTGTGGGGAGATCTGCTTCTGCAGATCTTCAACCAAAGGAAGAACTAAGTTCTTATTCAGAAGAGTTAAACTCTTAATTTGAGAATTAAATCCTCTTTTTGTTTTATGGAATTTAGATATCTTTCCCTTTCTCACCTAGGGTTTCTTTTCTCTGAAAAGATCTTCTTCTCTCTTGAGAATTAAATTCTCCTCTCTTTTTTCTCTCTGTTGTTGCTTCTCTCTAAAAATCAATCCATCTCTCTTCTCTTCTTGGTTTCTATTTATAGGAGAAAGAAAAAAATCAGTTTGTTTAGACAATCTTTCATTGAAAGATTTCAATTGATCTTATAACTAACATGATCTTTTAGATCACTCTGTTCAGGTAAAAATTTACACCCCGGTTGACCAAGTCAAAATCAAAGTCAACCCCAAGCCAAGTGGGCCCAAGCCCAGATCCAGTAGGCCCATGCCCGGGTCGAGCCCAAACATGAAGCGGCCGGCCTCCCCCCATGCCAAGATAAAAATTATGTAATAAATAATTTTATTGTATTTATTGTATTTCTTTTATTTTATTTTATGGATAAATGTAAGGAAAATAGGCATAGAGCCAAATTTTTGTAAAGCCCATGGCTTATGCACAAAAAGAAATGGCACATGAGCCATGGGTTAGGCAAAATGCCATTTTGAGAAGCCCAAGGGGCTATGTGTAAAGTGTATAGCCTATAAAGGCAAAGATAATGAAATATCTCAACAACTTTTTCTCTCTCTAAATTTTTTTCTGATCTGAGATCTTTTTTCCTTCTTCAAGGTTCCAAAACCTTCTTCTTTCTCTTGAATTAAATCAAGAGTTTTACTCTTCTTTTTATAAAACAAATTAGTTTTTCACCACAAAACCCATAAAGGGGAACTCGGATCTGTCTTTAGATCCCAAAAAGGAGAGATTTTGAGATCTCACATCTCTTGATCTTCAAGATCCAGCTAACAGAGGAGGAAGAAGAAGAACCCTTTTCATTAACCCCCAAAAACACATTTAGGAGTCCAACTCCACTCTGATTTCTCTTCCGAGAATCTTTTTAGGCTAAAAGCCTCTTTTCCTCGCCGGCGCTCAAGCGCAGAGCGCCCACGTGCCGACACGTGGCGCGCTTGCGCTCCAGCGCTCAGCGCTCAAGCGCAAAGCGCCCACGTGCCGACACGTGGCGCTCTTGCACAACAGCGCCCTGTGCTCAAGCGCAAAGCGCTCACGTGCCGACACGTGGCGCGCTTGCGCTCCAGCGCAAGCGCTCGAGCGCAAGTCTCCCCCGTGCCGACACGTGGCGCGCTTGCACTCCAGCGCAAACGTGGCGCACTTGCGCTCAAGCGCACAGTGCTCTGGAGCAAGTCGCCCCCCGTGCCGACACGTGGCGCACTTGCGCTCGAGCGTCAGGCGCTGAAGCGCAAAGCGCCCACGTGCCGACACGTGGCGCGCTTGCGCTACAGCGCCCGGCGCTCAAGCACAGAGCGCCCATGCGCCGACACGTGGCACGCTAGCGCCTGAGCGCACAGCACCTGGGCGCACAGCGCCCAAGGCGCTGGCCCCACGCATCCCTTGGATGCCTTTTCCTCCTCTTTTATGTACATACATATACATATACATATGTATACATATTTGCACGCACACATACTCCACGACACTGCTCCTGTTAGAAAAAAATTTCTAACGGGGCGCTGCCCCGCACCCCGCAAGGTGGCTGCTAGCCCCCTGACCCCCAGCCCGCTATCCGGGTAGCGGGACCCCCGTAAAAACTCTGCGTGGCTCCCGATATATCCAAAAGCCCCTTTTAAAACACAACACCCGCATACCGCACATTGAGTTCGCATGACCAGTTTAACCCGTTAATCGGAGGTTCCCTCGCCCCAAATGTAAGGGGTGATTAACGGCAGCTTAGTCCGCGGCTGTTGGAGATTCGGAGCCCCACAATCAATAAACCCCGGCTTACCCTAGACAGGGGGAATCTATAGTATGCCTGACAAGCGTGCGCGTATTCCCATCTCAATGGGGTGACGAAAAACACCCTACAGATTTTGGCACGCCCGGTGGGACCAATCTCTCCTCCCATATTTCGGGTTAAACATTCATGCGAACTCAATAAATATACATATCGATTGCCTATACTGAAATGATGTTTTTTTTCCGTGCAGCAATCAACCTTCGACGACAATGTCTCCCCAGACGAATTCAGCCTCCAACGTGACCCTGATTCCGTACGTGGTCAAGATCAACGCTCGTGTGGTTCTCCCCGCAAGCCTCAGTCAACAGTAGGAGGAACCGCCCCGCCAGTTTGGCTCCATCATCATGTACTCTGCCGGAAGCGCTCATCTGGCGGAAATCCCGGCGGAACAGGTGGCCAAGCCGGTCCCAAGGGGCAAGAGGCCGAATGTTGTGATTGCTAAGGCACCACAACCGAAACTTAAGATGGTGTCTGAACGACTCCCTGACGCTCCAGCTGGGGGCAAGACTTCCGGTGCGAAGGGCAACATCAAATGTCGCGGACGAGCTCAGGCGATGACTCCAACAAATGCGCAATTGAGCGTATCTCCAAGGCCCTCCATCGCCCGGTCTGCGGTGTCTTCTCAAAGAGCCGAAGTCTGCCAGGCGCTTAGAACAGAAAAGTTAAGGCAGAAGCGGCTCAGGTATCGAGCTAAAAAGAGGGACAGGGCTTCGGCCAAATGGAATCGTGTGAAGTTCCAAATGCATGGTTGCCCTGCGACGACGGCTGAGTCGGATGTAAGAATCAGCAATTCCTTCGAGCCTCTGAAGTGGGTTCAGAAAAATGCCATGACCGACAGAATCAAGAAGACAGCGGTTCGAACAGTGCTACAAAGAGACGTGTCCCGGCCCCAACAGAAAAAGTATGACACTGTCTCTTCAAGGGTCTATCAGGCGCTCTGTGCCGCACGAAAGCAGCGGGGCAAATCCAGAAAAGAAGTGCCAGCACCATTCAAGAACCTGGTTAGGCCAGCCGCCTTCAATCGACTACCAGTTACTGAAGCAAGGGGGTCAAGACAGCGATGCATGAAATCAGCCGCCAATGATAGAAAGACGGCCGGATATATCATCCATACGGTCTATATGGCGGGCGGTCGCCCCAGCGACAACCTTCGCAGCAAAAGCAAGGATGGGGCCACCACATCCCAAGCCCAATCTAGCCTGAATGTGGTTGCCGCCGCCTAAGAACAGCCGCCCCCGCTGGATGAAGAAAACCCTCTCGATGAGGATGATAGGCAGAAAGACCCCTCGGTCCATGCAGAGTCAAGCTCGGACAGCGAGGAAGAGCCGACTTTCCGTCCCAGGACTGCGAAGCAAGAGCTGCTTCAAGAGCTTCGAAAACAGCTCAGGAGCAAAGATAAAGAGATGGCCAAGCTCTATTCGAAGATTGACGACTTAACGAACTTGGTGATGCAGCTTACGGCTCAAATTGCTCGAGCGCCTCCCAATCAAGCACAAGCCGCTACTAATTAGCCGGGTGATGACAATCCGAGGCAGCCAATACCTGTTCCTTTGGGACCAAGACTGGTTGAGCCGCATGAAAGCCGACCACACTTCGCTTCTGGGGACACCTTGGCCCCAGATAGCACTATCCCGCTAACACAGGATCGAATAATGGATCTGGTCACTAGCAAGGTTAAAACATTGGTGGCCGAAGCTGAAGCTCATAAAGAAATCGGCAGTAGTGGGCGGCCATATTCCGCCCAGTATGATCTGATTGAGTTCCCAAGCGGCTACGTCATTCCTAAGTTCGGAAGATTTGACGGAACGGGAAATGCAAATCAGCACGTTGCCCACTTCAAAGCATCGTGCGGAAATATAGGGGGCAATGATGCGCTCCTTCTTCGTCAGTTTGTCAACAGCCTGATCGGTGTCGCCTTCGACTGGTACGCGAGTATACCAGATAGGTCCGTCATTACCTTTGCCCAAATGGAGTCTCTGTTTCGGCAAAGGTTCATGAGTGTCAGTGATAAAATCTCCATTGCCGACCTTGTGAGGACCAAGCCGGGGAAGAATGAAAGCAACACCGACTTTATCGCCCGATGGCGTAATCTCACGGTCAAGTGCGAACTGCCGCTGGAGCAGGACCAGTCCGTCAGCCTTCTCATTGGGAACCTCAGCAATTGGATGGTCCCATTCTTGTGTACGGCGGGCCGCAAGACATTTCAGGAGCTAACCAAGAAATTCCAAATGCTGGAACGCTCGAAGCAAGAGTCCCCGCCGGATTCTCAGAGAGAGAAAACTTGGAAAAGCAAGCGGGACGACAATCGTAGAAGCGGGAGTTCCAGCAGTACCAATGTCTTCAATGCGTCCGACAATGAAGAAAAGCGAAGGGCGGCCGAATCCAAAACTAACCGGTCTCGAAAGCTGGGAGGAGATGGGCCTTCCCTAGAGAAGAAAAAGAACAAGGTTTACTCTTTCAGAAGGGACAAGGTCCGCAAGATATTTAAAGATGTTTTGAACAACGGCCTACAATTGCCGGAGTCGAAAAGACCCCAAGAAGCAAAAATGACTGACAATCCTCTGTATTGCCCGTACCACCGAGTAGTGAGCCATGCGATCGAGGATTGCTATATCTTCAAAGACTGGGTCGAGAAGCAGTACAAGGCTGGAGAGATAGAGCTGTCCAAAAGTGTGTTGGTGAACAATCAAGTTGCAACCATCAACTTTATACAGACAGAAGTTGAAGCCTTCTGGGAGTAGACAGCCGAACCTGCTGCCCTGAGGGATGAAACAGACTCATCGCGGTCTCCGTGGAGTATGCACATATCTAACAAGACGAAGAAGATGATAAAGCTACTTCAGAAAGAGCCCAGGACAGAATGGAAAGGGCAGAAGAAGCCTACCAGTCCAGCTGCCCATGCGACTCCATCACACTCAAAATCCAAGAAGCCCAAGAAGAAGAAAAGTGCGGCTCGACGCGAAAAGGAGTTTGCAGGGAGATCGACCATCCAAAAATATATCGATTCCCTCGAAGAATATGAACAGAAGGAAAGAACTTTGGTTCAATTAAAAGAGTTCCTCCCTGTACAAGCGGTTGAAATTCTGGAGGAGTTAGAAGAAGACTCTAATGAAGAGATCCCAGTAGTGACTTGCTACGCCATCCATCTTGGTAGCGACTCTGAGGATGGGCTCTGTTTCCCTGAAGAGGACGAGGAGCTTGCCACAAAGGCCAACCAAATCCAGCTCAGAAGCGGCAGGGCTCTACTGCCAAATCAGGGCAATGCCCCAAAAGGAAAGGGAAAACAGGTGGCTAATGATGAAGATGGCGGAGAACCGGCTGATGAAAACTCGAGTCCTTCCCCAGTAGACTATAATGTCTTGGCTCACCTTCGAAGGCTTCCGTCTCTCCTGAGCATCTACGATGCCTTGGTCCTATCTAAGGAGCTTAGAGATGTTCTTATTCACGCTCTACAAAACCCCGAGTGGTATCAGGCTCACTTTGCGGAAGTTAATATGAAAGAAGCTCAGTACGCTTTGCATGCCACCACAGTCACATTTAAGGATGGAGACTTGCTACTGGGATTAGCTGAGCACAATCGTCCGCTTTACGTGACTGGGTACAGCGACGGAGATCGGATTAATCGCATATTGATTGATTCGGGGTCTTCAGTGAACATCATGAACTTGCGGACGCTGAAGAGTTTGTCAATAGACGTCCGACACCTGTCAAGGGAAAGGATTGTCATTCAAGGCTTCAACCAAAATTGCCAGCAAGTTCTGGGGTCCATAGCTCTGCCAATCAAATTCGGGGATCTGCAAACTGAAGCTAAGATATACGTGATCGACGTCGACACGTCTTATAAGATTCTCTTGGGGCGGCCGTGGCTCCACGATTACAGCATCATTCCATCAACTCTCCATCAATGCATGAAGTATACTAAAAATGGCGAAGAAAGACGCATCGACGGAGACATCCAGCCGTTCGGTGTGCATGAAGTCCGCTATGAAGATTCTCGATACTTTATGAACCACCAAAATGCTAAGCCACAACTGACTAAGGATAGACCGGCCCCAAGACTCAAAAGCAAATCTGCGCAGGTTGTCACTTTCAAAAGCAAAAACGCCCAAGTGCGCTCGCATTTCGGCAGCGACACTGATGAGTCCGACGCTGGAAGCCCGTCGTTCCGTAAAACTCGTCCTCATTTCGGCAGCGATACAGAAGAATCTGTTACTGAAGGCCCATCTAGCAGCAAAGTCCGCCCTCATCTTGGCAGTGACACTGAAGAGTCAGAAGAAGAGGACCTGCCGTGCAACAGCTGTGCAGATTGG
This sequence comes from Agapanthus africanus, assembly GCA_030015575.1. Classification (NCBI taxonomy): domain Eukaryota; kingdom Viridiplantae; phylum Streptophyta; class Magnoliopsida; order Asparagales; family Amaryllidaceae; genus Agapanthus; species Agapanthus africanus. Next base: position 884,064,500 of record JASDDO010000024.1, on the reverse strand, counting down.
ACCCCCATGCAGCAAGCGAAACTACGAGAGACCTTCGAAGTCGCAGAAGGGTCCCTGGCCATCACAAGGGTGCCGGAACGGATGTGCAAAGAGCTCGACGCATTGTCAGTCTCTACCGTGGACCAGCTGAAAACTTTCTACGTGCCCGAGAGGAAAAATGGACCGAAGGGCATCCTGTTTTACAGGTCAAACCCCGTTGTGCACCCGGACGATCTTTCTGTCGCGTGCCTTCCCTATGAGAGAGGCATAAGAGCCGTCCTCAATCCCAGATACTATGCGCCCGAGATGCGGGAATACTTTAAGAAGTGCGGATGCCGGTTATATCAAACGGAGTCTGAATCAAAGTTTTACGAAGGGCTATGGTATCCGCCCCAGGTCCGAGCACTCATCGATGGACGAATTCCAGATAGACGGGGCATAGGCTACATTCAACCTGATTCCAAAGCGTGCTACATGATCTTTGTTGGTGAGGCTAGCGAAAGATCAAATGATGACGATGAGATAACCGAGCCAGAAGAAGCTCCTCAAGAGCTCGAAGATGGCGGACAAGCAACCTTTGACGAGCTAACCAAGATTGACTTAGGAATGCCCGATAATCCAAGGCCGACCTACATCAGCTCGCTCTTATCAGAGGAAATGAAAGCGCAGATAATTGCCCTGCTGCATGAGTTCGTCGACTGCTTCGCGTGGACATACAAAGAAATGCCTGGCCTTTCCCCTGAAGTGGCCGTACATAAGTTGGCTATATCTCCTGATGCTAAGCCAGTCAAACAAGCTCCTCGAAGAATGAGAAAGGAACTAGAAGAAAAGGTCACCGAGGAAACTAAGAAGCTCATCGATGCCAGCTTCATCAGGGAAGAGAAATATGCGGACTGGATCGCATGCATAGTCCCAGTGAAGAAGAAAAATGGGCAGATTCGAGTTTGTGTCGATTTCAGGGACCTCAACAAGGCATGTCCTAAAGACGACTTCCCGCTACCGGTCATGGAAATGATGGTCGATGACACCTCAAATTACGAGCTGTTCACCTTTATGGATGGCTCGTCTGGATACAATCAGATCAAGATGTCGTCTAAGGATGAGAAGCACACAGCATTTCGAACCCCGATCGGAATATATTGCTACAAGGTGATGCCGTTCGGATTGAAGAACGCAGGTGCTGCATATCAAAGGGCAATGACCAATATCTTCGATGACCTAATTCATAAAGTCGTCGAATGTTATGTTGATGATCTGGTCGTTAAGACTAAAACCAAGGCCGATCATATCCAGGATCTTAGGACCATTCTCACCAGACTGAGGGAATTTGACCTGAAGATGAATCCTCTGAAATGCGCCTTTGGCGTGTCATCCGGAAAATTCCTGGGCTTCATAGTCCGACATCGAGGGATCGAAGTTGACCCATCAAAGATAAAGGCCATCATGGAGATGCCCCCTCCGAAGAGTCTGACGCAGCTAAGATCTTTTCAAGGCAAGCTTGCTTATATACGAAGGTTTATCTCAAATTTATCGGGGAGATGTAGGCCCTTCTCAAAGCTCATGAAGAAAGGAGCCCCTTTTATCTGGGATGCCGAATGTCAAGCAGCGTTCGAAAGCATCAAACAATACTTGTTGCACCCTCCAGTGCTGGCCGCTCCCATTCCAAATAAACCGCTGATTCTCTACACTGCCGCGCTAGATGAGTCACTCGGTGCGCTCCTTACCTAGAATAACGAGGAGGGAAAGGAAAATGCCTTCTACTACCTCAGTCGAACTCTAGTCGGGGCGGAACACAACTATTCCCCGATCAAAAAGCAATGCCTGGCTTTAATATTTGCTGTGAAGAGGCTGAGGCACTATCTGCTGGCTCATCGGGTTATGCTGATCTCTAAGGTCGACCCACTCAAACACTTGATGACCAAAGCAAGCCTAGCTGGCAGAATGGCAAGATAGGCTGTCATGCTACTTAAGTTTGACATAGTTTATACTCCTCAGAAAGCTGTAAAAGGGCAAGCTCTTGCATACTTTCTCGTTGCTCATCCCATACCAGAAGGGTCGCCGCTAAATTGTGAGTTACCCGACGAACAAGTGCTGCACCTCGAGGAAGACGACCCATATTGGGAGCTCTACTTCGATGGGGCCTCATCAATAAGGAGCTCTGGCAGATCAAGCGTCCCGGAGGTAAAAGCGGGGATAGGATTGGTGTTCATCACGCCATTAATGGGAACCCTACGACGCTCCTTTGCTCTCACCGAGCCTCGCACAAACAATGAGGCCGGGTATGAAGCTCTGATAGCTGGTTTGGAGCTCGCCATAGAAATGGAAATCCTTCGGCTACGGGTTTACGGTGGCTCCCAGCTTGTCGTCAACCAAGTAAGGGGCAACTATAAGGTATACAAACCCGAGTTAGCTTGGTACAGAAGTCGGGTGGTGGAACTCATGAAACGGTTCACTCACATTAAACTAACAAGAGTTCCTAGAGCATTTAACGGAAAAGCCGACATACTCGCTCGCCTATGCAAGGAGCTGGCTGATCCTGACATGGATGAAATTTTGATCACAGTCAGGAGCCGACAAATTCTACCCCCAGTCTCTCTACGAGAAGATGAAAGCGCGGAACAGGAGAGCAGTCTTGCCGAAGAAACTTCGATCATCCAAGACGAGCCCGATTGGAGAGAACCCTTCATAGAGTACCTCCGATACGACAAGCTGCCCAAAGAAAAATCTACGAGGATTGAGTTGAAGAAAAGAGCTCTCCGATACGTGTTTGTAAATGACACGTTATACCGCAGGTCATATGACCAACTCTGGCTCAGGCGTCTGTCACTGGCCGAAGCCCAAAAGGCCATGAAAGATGTTCACTCGGGCGTTTGCGGTGCTCACCAATCTGGCCCCAAGATGCGACTTCAAATCAAACGGCTTGGGTATTACTGGCCCACCATGATACGGGATTGCGGAGAGCATGCAAAGAAATGTCAGATCTGCCAAATCCATGGTGATTTCATTCACAAGCATCTCAATCCATTGCACCCTACGGTGGCGTTGTGGCCCTTCGAAGTCTGGGGCACCGACATTGTTGGCCCAATTAATCCTCCGTCATCTAAAGGCCATCGGTTCATACTGGCCGCGACAGACTACTTCTCCAGATGGGCTGAAGCTGTCCCGCTAAAAGAAGTCAAGACAAAAGATATTCTGACATTCTTCCAGCATAATATTCTATACCGCTTCGGTACACCAAGAAGGATCATTTCTGACAACGGGCCTTCTTTCAAGAGCTTCAATGTCTCAAGGTTCGCTACTCAGCACAAGATAGACTGGAGATATTCCTCCATCTATAATCTAAGAGCCAATGGGCTAGCCGAAGCCTTCAATAAGACTCTATGCAAGCTCCTGAGGAAAAATGCTTCAGCCAACAAGAGAGACTGGAATCTCAAACTTCACGAGGCGTTATGGGCATATCGTACCACGCACCGTACTCCAACACAGTCCACTCCATACTCATTGCTCTTCGGAGTGGAGGCGGTCTTCCCCCTCGAAGTCGAAGTTCCAAGCTTAAGAATGGCCGTTCAGCACGAGTTGACGGAGGAGGAAAATGTGCTCCTTCGACTTGAAGAGCTCGATGCCCTCGAAGAAAAGAGGCTCGCGGTGCAGCAAAGTCTGGAGATATACCAAGCCTAAATGTCACGGGCCTATAACAAGATAACCCGTTTCCGCGCTTTCAAGAAAGGTGAATTGGTGTTGGTCCGCAAAAGACCGATCATTGCCAATCGACATGCCAAGGGAAAATTCGAGCCAAACTGGAAAGGACCATACGTTATTGAGAAAGTGTTCGACGGAGGATCCTACCAACTAATAAGTGCCGAGGGAGAAAGGCCCATGCCACCCATCAATGGCCGATATCTCAAGAAATACTACACGTGAATGCTCTAAGTCGCAGGCAAATTGAGCACTTCAGCCCTACGGTCTGGATCACACATCCTGCAAAACCGTATACAATCCACGGGCGTAAATGACCCCTATCTCTCCCAAATTCTGCTGGTGAGACTACTTTTAAAGTCCCACCAGCGGAAAAAAAAACAAAAAAGAAAAAAAAAAGAAAAAAAAGAAAAGAAAAACAAAAAAGAAAAAAAAGAAAAAAAGAAAAATTAAAAGGTATGTCCACAAGCAAAACGGGCATGGATGAAAACCCGAAAGGGCTCCGTGAGTAAAAACAGCAGGACTACCGGCGAGTTTGTGAAAACCCGAAAGGGCGCAAACTCGTGAAAAGAGATGAAAACACTCGCAAAGTCCTCTCGACCTTGTGAAGAGAAAACCCCTGCGTGAGATCCTTACGACTCACAAAGGAGCAACACACTTAGAAATCCTCACGATTCCTAAAGAGAACATACACCTGCGAGATCCTCTCGACTCGTAAGGAGAAAATGCTTCTATGAGACCCTCACGGCTCATAAAATTGTAAAGCCTTAGGTGATAGGGACCCAAACCTGTCTCCTAAGCTATCCTTCCCCAACGGGCAACGGCAAATGATGAGTCGCTCCTGGCATTTCGCTTCAGTGTTAGCGGTGCTGATGCCGACCAAAAACCTAAATCCCAAGTCCTCCCAAGGCAAATGATGAGTTGCTCCTGGCATTATTCCAGTGCAGCAATGCTGATGCCAAACAAGATCCAAATTCCAAGTCCCCAAACGGCGAATGATGAGTCGCTCCTGGTACCATATTCCAGTGTAGCGACGCAAACGCCAACCAAAATCCAATTTCTCAAAATTCTCCAGCCCTACGGCCAGTCTCCAAGTTGACTGCCGTATACAATCCACGGGCTTAAATAATTCTCATCATACCCATGCCCTACCATAATCACCAGTTACACGACTGGTCTCCGCCTTTGGAATGATGCCCCATTGAGAAGACCCACTCATGTGTCCTCACGATATATGAGGAGAATAAACCTTTGTGGGATCTTTACGACTCATAAAGGAAAAACACACTTAGGAGTCCTCACAACTCCTAAGGAGAAAATACACCTGCGGGATCCTTACGACTCGTAGGGAGAAAATGCTTTTATAGGACCCTCACGGCCCATGAAATTGAAAAGCCTTAGGCGATAGGGACCTAAACCTGTCTCCTAAGCCATCGCTCCCCCAACAGGAATAGGCAAATGATGAATTGCTCCTGGCACGTATGCTTCAGTGTTAGCAACGCTGATATCTGTCCTAACCCCAAAATCCCAAACTCCAATCCAATAGACCCATAAGTTTTTAAACTGGGAACAGATGACCCCCTAAGTCGTTAAACTGGGAACAGATGACCCCTAAGTCGTTAAACTGGGAACGAGGGAAACCTCCTCATGGCAAATGATGATTCGCTCCTGGTACCATATTCCAGTGCAGCGATGCTGATGCCAAACCAAAACCAATCCCCAAATCCTCTCATGGCAAATGATGATTCGCTCCAGGTACCATATTCCAGTGCGGCGATGCTGATGCCAAACTAAAACTAATCCCCAAATCCTCTCATGGCAAATGATGATTCGCTCCTGGTACCATATTCTAGTATGGCAATGCTGATGTCAATCCAAATCACAATCAACAAGTCAACTTCAACTTCGACACCGCAGAAAGCGGAGCAAGTCAGAATCCAATCTCGACACCGCAAGAAGCGGAGCAAGTCAAGTTCACCCCTGACACTGCAAGAAGCAGAGAAAGTCAAATCAAGCATTGACCATCCATGTCGTAAAAAGGGCAGCGCAGGATTCCTACAAAGCAGGAACCAGATCACTCCGGACTAGGGAAAAGTCTACCACAGACACTCCGTCTCGGAGACACGTCGAGCGTCGACCGTCCAGGTCGTAAAAAGGGCAGTGCAGGCTCCCCACAAATCGGGAACCCAAATCGCTCCGGATTAGAGCACCGACCGTCCAACTCGTAAAAAGGGCAGAATCGACCGTCCACGTCGCTAAAATGGCAGCATCGACCGTCCACGTAGCTAAAATGGCAGCATCGACCGTCCACGTCGCAAAAAGGGCAGCATCGACCATCCACGTCGCTAAAATGGCAGCATCGACCGTCCAAGTCGCAAAAAGGGCAGAACCGACCGTCCATGTCGCTAAAATGGCAGAACCGACTGCCCAAGTCGCAAAAAAGGCAGCACTGACCGTCCACGTCGTAAAAAGGGCAGAACCGACCGTCCAAGTCGCAAAAAGGGCAGAACCGACCGTCCAAGTCGCAAAAAGGGTAGAACCGACCGTCCATGTCGCTAAAATGGCAGAACCGACTGTCCAAGTCGCAAAAAGGGCAGCATTGACCGTCCACGTCGCTAAAAGGGCAGCAACGACCGTCCACGTCGCTAAAAGGGCAGCAACGACCGTCCAAGTCACAAAAAAGGCAGCAACCGACCGTCCAAGTCGCAAAAAGGGCAGCATCGACCGTCCACGTCGCTAAAAGGGCAACATCGACCGTCCACGTCGCTAAAAGGGCAGCAACGACCGTCCAAGTCGCAAAAAGGGCAGAACCGACCGCCCAAGTCGCAAAAAGGGCAGCATTGGCCGTCCATGTCGTAAAAAGGGCAGCGCAGGATTCCTACAAAGCGGGAACCAGACCACTCAGGGCCAGGGAAACGTCTATCACGGACACTCCTTCTCGGAGACATGTCAAGCAATGACCATCCATGTCGTAAAAAGGGCAGTGCCGGCTTCTCAAAAAGCGGGAACCAAATCAGGTCGCATCCAAGTAAAAGAAGATCCATCAATTTCATGCACACGACCCACATATGTGGTGTGCATTTATTGATGGGGGACAATTTGTTGGGATAAAAATTTACACCCCGGTTGACCAAATCAAAATCAAAGTCAACCCCAAGCCAAGTGGGCCCAAGCCCAGATCCAGTGGGCTTATGCCCGGGTCGAGCCCGAACATGAAGCGGCCGGCCTCCCCCCATGCCAAGATAAAAATTATGTAATAAATAATTTTGTTGTATTTCTTTTATTTTATTTTATGGATAAATATAAGGAAAATAGGTATAGAGCCAAATTTTTGTAAAGCCCATGGCTTATGTGCAAAAAGAAATGGCACATGAGCCATGGGTTAGGCAAAATGCCATTTTGAGAAGCCCAAGGGGCTATGTGTAAAGTGTATAGTCTATAAAGGCAAAGATAATGAAATATCTCAACAACTTTTTCTCTCTCTAAATTTTTTTTCAGATCTGAGATCTTTTCTCCTTCTTCAAGGTTCCAAAACCTTCTTCTTTCTCTTGAATTAAATCAAGAGTTTTACTCTTCTTTTTATAAAACAAATTAGTTTTTCACCACAAAACCCATAAAGGGAAACTCGGATCTGTCTTTAGATCCCAAAAAGGAGAGATTTTGAGATCTCACATCTCTTGATCTTCAAGATCCAGCTAACAGAGGAGGAAGAAGAAGAACCCCTTTCATTAACCCCCAAAAACACATTTAGGAGTCCAACTCCACTCTGATTTCTCTTCCGAGAATCTTTTTAGGCTAAAAGCCTCTTTTCCTCGCCGACGCTCAAGCGTAGAGCGCCTACGTGCCAACACGTGGCGCGCTTGCGCTCCAGCGCTCAGCGCTCAAGCGCAAAGCGCCCACGTGCCGACACGTGGCGCTCTTGCACAACAGCGCCCTGCGCTCCAGCGCAAAGCGCCCATGTGCCGACACGTGGCGTGCTTGCGCTCCAGCGCAAGCGCTAGTCGCCCCCGTGCAGACACGTGGCGCGCTTGCGCTCCAGCGTAAATGTGGCACACTTGCGCTCAAGCGCACAGTGCTCTGGCGCAAGTCGCCCCCCGTGCCGACACGTGGCGCACTTTTGCTCGAGCGTCAGGCGCTGAAGCGCAAAGCGCCCACGTGTCGACACGTGGCGCGCTTGCGCTACAGCGCCCAGCGCTCAAGCGCAGAGCGCCCACGCGCCGACACGTAGCACGCTAGCGCCTGAGCGCACAGCACCTGAGCGCACAGCGTCCAAGGCGCTGGCCCCACGCATCCCTTGGATGCCTTTTCCCCCTCTTTTATATACATACATATACATATACATATGTATACATATTTGCACGCACACATACTCTACGACACTGCTCCTGTTAGAAAAAAATTTCTAACGGGGCGCTGCCCCGCACCCCGCAAGGGGGCTGCTAGCCCCCTTGACCCCCAGCTCGCTATCCGGGTAGCGGGACCCCCCGTAAAAACTCTGCGTGGCTCCCGATATATCCAAAAGCCCCTTTTAAAACACAACACCTGCACACCGCACATTGAGTTCACATGACCAGTTTAACCCGTTAATCGGAGGTTCCCTCGCCCCAAATGCGAGGGGTGATTAACGGCAGCTTAGTCCGCGGCTGCTGGAGATTCGGAGCCCCACAATCAATAAATCCCGGCCTACCCTAGGCAGGGGAAATCTGTAGTACGCCTGATAAGCGTGCGCGTATTCCCATCTCAATAGGGTGACGAAAAACACCCTACACACTTAGTGAATTTTATTCACCATTGGATTTTTAATCCAAAAGATATTTTATTTGTTGTTTATGGAAAATTTTTAGGAAAATATTTCCTTGTATAGAATCTTTCTATAAATTGGTGATTTTTAATCACCATTGGATTTTTAATCCAACGGTGCTCCCTTTCACAGAGTGCAATCTTTTTTTGTTTGGAAAGATCTAGGGAAATATTTTCCAATTAGGGTTTCTGATTCCTTTTTATTAGAATTTAATTCTATTAGTTCATATGGTTTAGGGGTTTATCACGTGTTGGCACGTGACCCCTCTTGAGAAAGCATCTAATTAGAATTTAATTCTATTGTTTCAGAGGGTTTAAAAGTCTATCACGTGTTGGCACGTGACCATATTTAATTATTTATTTTATTCAGTGCCTATAGGCTTTGCCTGTAAATGGTCACGTGTGGGCACGTGATGCCTCATAACTTTTGATCCCGGATGAATTATGAGGCCCATAATATATCAAATTGAAGGTTTTTTTGAGACGCTTTCGATACCATCAGAATTTAGCTGTTTCTCATTTGGGAATTTTTCAAAATAAAGCCCGGAAAATACTGGTTCGCATTTTCTTTCTTAGATTACACGTGCATAGCACATTTGCTCATAACTTTTGATCCCGGATGAATTATGAGGCTCATAATATATAAAATCGAAGGTTTTTTCTAGACACTTTCGATACCATCAGAATTTAGCTGTTTCTCATTCGGAAGTTTGTCAAAATACAGCCCGGAAAATACTGGTTCACATTTTCTTAAGCGTATCGCTTCCATTTGATACCTTGAGCTCTTTTGCGCAGAAATTTTACCAGGAACACCACCATATCCTGAAACAAGAGCGCCATCTGCTTCATGTTAGCATCTTGTTCAGTAGCTTCTTTGTCTTTTCTTTCAAGCACCCTTCGCAGGAACTCTATATCGGTCTCCTGCTCCTGGCGCTATTCGACTGTTGTGTCCGGGCTTTCTTTCTGCTCGGTAAGTGCTGCCATTTTGGTTAACATTTCCTGGAGCTTCTGTTGTTGCTCCTGGGCTTTAGTCAGCGACCGAGTTTGTGGTCGGTGACTCACTGAAGCACGACTTTCTTCTTTCCCGGAATCCATGTAGACCGTATGCACGACCATACCCCCAGACTTGGGGCGTTTGGGTCCATCGTCTTTGGAATTTGCCGTCGGCGGTGGGATTTTCTCCGACCTCATCCTTTTGTAGGAGGTCGAGGTTGAAGGAGCCATTGTAACAGGCTCCCGTGTAGAAGAAGCCCCTCGCTGTATGACGGAAGGATGGTCTTTCTTTTGCCGAGTCTTCAATTTCTTCGGTCGACGAGAGTAATCTTTGTTGATCACAGAGTCCTGGACTTTTCGCCAGACCTTATGAATTTAGGAGGAGAGCCATTGATGGGGGCGCTCCGGCTTTTCCTGCACTGTAGCTTCTGCAGGCGGAGGAAATTTCTTTAGCACTGCCGTTGGAGAGTTCTTGTGCACCCTCCTGGGCAGATCAAAGCTGTTCCCGGTTGGAACAGCAGCATCAACTTTCACCATTGGAGCTGGTGGGGTAAGTCCAGAGGGAGAATTGCCCCCATCTTTTCTCACTTAGTGCCAGTGGCGACGTTGAGCGTATCTTGCAGACGGGACCGCCTTAGATTTGGAAGCGGCTTCTTTGTGCCCCTGGCTTTGCCGAGGGCTGCTGTTGGTGTCAACCTGTTGAAGACTGACGTCCTTAGCAGAGTTTGAGGAAGGCCAACCAATCTTTCAAAGATCGATCTTCTGATGGGGGAAGCGCTTTTGACGGCATCACCTGTAGGAGTTGGAAGGGCTATCCGTTTTGGGGTAACTTCTTCTGGTATCACGAGCCTCTTTGCGGGCCCGTTGGAGCTTTGGCTCAGTATGTTGAAAATTGAGATACCAGATTTAGACGGCCCGTTGAGAAGGGCCATGGTAGTTTCCAGTCGATCGAAGACCGACCTCTTGGGAGCTTCTTCCTATGGCGCTGAGGCACTGACACCCACTAGTGGGAACATGGTCCCGAAGAATAGTCCCGTAGTGGCTTGCGTTACTTGTCCCACTGGCATTGAAAAGATAGAGGCTGCGTTGGGCCCGTAGGTCACTCCTCCAGCTGGGATGGAGCGAGAGTTGCTGTTGCAAGAGGTGCAGTGGGAAGCCATCGATTTTCTGCACAGGAGAAAGACAACAAGTTTTAATATCTCGAATCCAAGGGCAACCATAGCGAACCGTTATTTTGTTCGCGAAACACGACACACGAAATGTGGAGTGGAAAGAGGAAAAGGTCCCACCGGGCATGCCGGAATCTATTCACCGCCGGAGACAGAGACGAACCGGGATGAATCGTCTTGCCTGAATCTGGAGGCAGATGCTATTTGGACTTATCCATCCACCTCTCCGAAAATACTAAGTTGATTTATGGTACCATATATCGGAGGTTTGGATAGATGCGATCTGTTCTCCGCCGAAAGACGCGGCCGGGACGTTGGGACGTCGGGGCCTGAATTTCGAGGGCAGATGCTATTTGGTGCTATGCGTCCACCTCTTCGAAGATTCCAAGTTGATTTATGGCACCATGTATCGAAGGTTTAGACGGATGCGGCCGATGTAGCAGACTTCGTCAGATTCCCCCTCATGATGAGGGGTTTTTTGATTATGGGGACGCTCTTCCCTGCAGGCGCAAGCCCCTGCAGTTAATTATGCTACCGCATCGCGGTAACCACTTTCTCCTTTTCCAGATGGTCACTTCGTGACGTGGGTGTTTGTTTTGTTTTTTGGTTACCCGTAGATTGTATACGGAGACTAATTTATGTTGTCGCCCGTAGGGCGTGGATTAGTCCAAATCCGTATTTTTCTTAGATTTGGGTTTGGGGTTGGGTTTAAGGACGCGTTAGTCTCATTTGAGACTAAGATCAACTTAAACGTTTGTTAAGGATAGGTTAGTCTAATTTTAAACTAAGATCAACTTACCGATTTGTTAAGGATACGTTAGTCTAATTTTTAGATTAAGATCAACTTAACAGAATCATTTAGATCCAACAAAAGAGCATTTGGGCTCTATTGTTTAGTTTAGGGACATTGCGGTCCATAATTAGTTTAAGAACATTATGGTCCAATGTTAAAGACATCATAGTCCATGGGCTTAAGGACCCCACAGTCCAAGGTTAAGGACATCATAGTCCATGGGTTTAAAGACCCCACAGTCCATGAAATGTCTGGTTGTCGGGACCCGTCACCTCTCTGAAGACGTTAAAGGATTACAACGACACATATCAGAGGAGTGCATAGATGCACGCTTGAACCAATTTTGGTTGGGAGATCTGTAGTCCAATTGGGACTAAGATCTGAGATTTATGAGCATATGGGCTCAATTAATCTGAATGAGGGTTCTGTGGCCACTTTGGGCTCGGCCCACTCAGCTAAAATGTTAAACAATGCTGAGCATTGATTTGAATTCTGAAAATGTTTTTGTCTTTTATTGAATGCTGAGCATTCATCATAGCTCTGGGCTTTATTTAATGAACAATTTATGTTCTATCAGCGCACACGTGAGGAACACGTGGTGCGCTTGGCGCTAGCGCCAGTTTATGAGCTCATTGCGCTTCTGCTGAGTAGCGCACACGTGAAGAGCACGTGGTGCGCTTGGCGCCAGATTATGAGCGCATTGCGCTTCTGTTGAGTAGCGCACACGTGGGGAACACGTGGCGCGCTTGGCGCTGAGCGCCAGTCCAAAGAGCACAAAGCGATTTTGTTAAGTGGCGCACACGTGAGGAGCACATGATACGCTTGGCGCTGAGCGCCAGTCCAAGAGCGCAAAGCGCTATTTGATCAGCTTTATGATCTGAGAAATAAATTCTCGTTTATAAGAGACTTTGTCTCAAGATTCTAAGAATAAAAGTTCTTATTTTATAGGAGATATTTCAATCTCTTATTTTGATGAAAAACTTTGCCTTTATGGATCTGTGATCCTAAGATAATTGAATTATTCTCCCCCCTTTTTTAATGATGAGATGCTCATGATCTCTTTTTGTAAAAGACCTTAGTCTTATAGATCTATGATCTGTGAGAAGAATTATGTTCTTCTTCTTATTTTTTTTATGATGAGATCCTCTGAAAGTTCTTGGTCTTATAGATCTATGATCTTAGAAAAAGAAGTAAATTCTTCTTTTTATATGAGACGATTTCCTCTTTCTATTCTTTTCACCTTGAAGAAAAGTTATTCTTCTTCTTCCGAGAGCTTTTCTCTTCTTTCTGAGATTTCTCCAAAGTTTATAGGGGGTTCCTCTCTTTTTTTCTCTGTCTTTCCCTCTGTGTCTGTGAGACTTGAAGTCTTGGGGCCTTTATATAGGGCGAGCTGATTTGTTCAATCGGTTAAGGAGATCTTTTCTCCAATTGATTTGGGGATTTCCTCATCGTTGGATCTTTGATCCAAGGGCTTCTGATTTACAGAAGGCAATCTTCTTGTTTTTAACAAGATTGAGAAATCTTTCCCCACACAGAATTTATTCTGTATTTTAGTGATTTTTAATCACCATTGGATCATTGATCCGACGGTGCTCTAATTTACAGAGCACAATCTTTTTGTTTGGAAAAATTTTGAGGAATCTTTCCTTAACAGAATTTTATTCTGGTCAATTGATGATTTTTAATCATGTTTGTTGGATCTTTGATCCAACAGTTGGGAACATTTAGTTCCAGCGCTAACGCTCCTGTGCTTTGCACGTGGTGCGCTGCTTAGAGTGCAGCGCACTTAGCGCTAGCACTTACGTGCTTTGCACGTGGTGCGCTGCTTAGAGTGCAGCGCTCTCAGCGCTAGCGCTTTGCACGTGGTGCGCTGCTTGGAGTGCAGCGCACTTGGCGCTGCTATGAAGCACTGCTTCCTTTCAAATTTTGAAATTTGAACAGAGCTTTGCTCTGATTGGGGGAAACAGTCTCCTTGTTTTATCTCGGGAAAATGAGTAAGGACGTCCCAGTTTCTCCTCGAGGGATTGGCGTGGGCGCACGTTGCTTTGGCGAACAACCGGTTTTATGTTACTCGGCTGTTGTTGAGTGTTAGCGACAAAGGTCGCTTTCCCTTTCCCCTTTTCATTCTGAGGCTCCGTCTTTGAAGAGGAAGGCCTATGGCCCATCTGGTCCATTTGGGCCAGCTTATCAATCAAGGCCTGAAAAGTAGTTGGCTTGAAGAACATCATGAATTGAGATATGGTCGCCTGCGGATCGAGGGTTCTCACAAACATGCCTACCACAGGTGCTTCTTCGATGCGCTGTTCGCACTTCGACCATAGATTCCGCCACCGTATCGCGTATTGCACCCATGTTTCGCCTGGCTTCATCCTGGCGTTAATTATTGCGGTGATCGGGGTGCGCTCGCTAGCGCTTGTGAATCTCTATGTAAACAGCAGCTCCATTTCTGCAAATGTCTTGACAGAGTCATTCGGAAGTTCGGAATACCACTCGAATGCTGTCTCCGACAAGCTGCCAACGAATTGGTGAAGCAGTAGCCTATCGTCCCCTCCGGTATTGCCGCACAAGGCTCTGAATTGAGCGACGTGCTGATACGGATTTCCCGTCCCCTTATATACGTGGAATTTAGGGATCGTATATCCTGGCGGGTACTTTATTTGATCGTACCAGCCCGGATAGGGTCGTCCAGTCTTAACGATTTGGCTAGCCGCTTCGCTCGTCTGATGAGCTCGTATCTGCTGAGCGATATAGTCATCCAGGGCGGCTTTGGAGATGGTCTCCTCCTTGGCTGCTGAATAAGCAAGAAGGGGGTTTGACGTCTCCGCTCGATCGTCTTCGAAGATAATCGGAGGATCTTCAGCTGGAGGATCCGGTTGTATTATCATCCTGACCATGTCTTGGAAGAAAAGCGTCATTCGTTTTATATTGGTCGCTTGTTCCGCTGCTTCTCTGTCTTTCTTCTCGAGGATTCTGCGGAGGAACTCAGCATCAGTTTCTTGTTCTTGACGTTGCTCCGACGACGCTTCTGGGCTTGCTTTTGGTCCCGTGAGTGCGGCCATAGCTGTTAGCATCTCTTGGAGCTTTTGTTGTTGTTGCTCCTGAGCCTTAGTCATTGATCACGTAAGCGGTCAATGACCTGTGGAGATACGGCTATCATCTTTTCCGGATGCTATATAAACATTATGCACCACCATGCCCCCGGACTTGGGGCGTTTAAATTCAGCGTTCTTGTGATTTGCCAAAGACGTAGGGGTCTTCTCTGGCCTCCTTCTTTTGTGGGCGGTCGAAGTTGAGGGAGCCGTTGCAGCGGGCACCCAAACAGATGACACCTTCTATGGCTTGACAGGGTGGTCCTTCTCTTGCCGAGCTTTCATCTTCTTTGGTTGGCGAGAGTAGTCTTGGTTAACCACAGAGTTTTGGACCTGTCGCCAAACTTTATAAATTTTGGAGGAAAGCCGCTGAGGGGGCTGCTCTGGTTTCACCTTTGTAACGTTCTCTATAGGCGGAGGAGACCTTTTCAGCACGGCCGTCAGAGAGTTCTTGTGGACCCTCCTGAGTGGTTCAAAGCTGTTCCCAGTTAGAACGGCAGCATCCACTTCCACCGTTGGAGCTGGCGGAGTCAGTCCAGATGGGGAACTGCTCCCAGCTTTCCTCACTCGGCGCCAGTGGCGACATCGAGCATGCCTTGCAGACGGTACCGACTCAGTTATGGGGGTGGCCTCTTCATGCCCCCTGCTCTGATAAGGGGCTGTCGTCGTCGTTAGCTTGTCGAAAACTGACGTCCGCTGAGAGGGGAGAGCCAACCTGTCGAAAGCAAACTTTCGGACAGGGGTAGCAACCTTGGTGACTTCGCCCAGAACGGAAGTTAAAGCGGGCAGTCTTACAAAGACTGATCTTTTAGCAGAAGAAGCCGCTTTAACGACTTCTTTCACCGGAGCAGGGATGGACATTCGTTTTGGGATGGCCGCTTCAGGTATCGCGGGCTTCTTCACAGGCCCACTTGAGCTTTGGCCCAGTCTGTTGAAAACTGAGGCATTGGACTTGGGCGACACGTTGAAAGGGGCCGCGGTAGTTGTAATCCGATCAAAGATTGACTTCTTTGGAGCTTCGTGCGACGGCATTTGAACGTTGAAGCTCGTTGGTGGTATCATGGTCCCGAAGAATAGCCCAGTGGTGGCTTGCGTCACATGATCCACCAGCATTGTGAAAAGGGAGGCCGCTTGGGGCCCGTAGGTTACTCCTCCAGATGAGGCGGAACGGGAGTTGTTGTTGCAGCTGGAGCGGTTAGAGGCCATTGATGTTCTTTTTTCTTCACGGGAGCAAAACCAAATCTTAGTAGCTCGAACCCAAGGGCAACCATAGCAAACCGCGATTCGTTCGCGAAACACGACACACGAAGTGTGGAGTGGAAAGATGAAAGGGTCCCACCGGGCATGCCGGAATCCGTTCTCCGCCGAAAAGACGCGGCCGGGACGTTGGGACGTCGGGCCTGAATTTCGAGGGCAGATTCTATTTGGTGCTATCCGTCTACCTCTCTGAAGATGCCAAGTTGATTTATGACACCATGTATCGAAGGTTTAAACGGATGCGACCGATGTAGCAGAGTTCGTCAGATTCCCCATCGTTGAGGGGTTTTTGATTGTGGGGACGCTCTTCCCTACAGGCGCAAGCCCCTGCAGTTAATTACGCTACCGCATCGTGATAACCACTTTCTCCTTCTCCAGATGGTCACTTCGTGTCGTATGTGTTTGTTTTTTTTTTTTGGTTGCCCGTGGACTGTGTACGGAGACTAATTTATGTTGTCGCCCGTAGGGCATGGATTAGTCCAAATCCGTATTTTTCTTAGATTTGGGTTTGGGGGTTGGGTTTAAGGATGCGTTGGTCTCATTTGAAAATAGGATCAACTTAAACGTTTGTTAAGGATACGTTAGTCTAATTTTAGACTAAGATCAACTTAACAGGATCATTTAGATCCAATAAGAGAGCATTTGGGCTCTATTGTTTAGTTTGGGGATATTGCGGTCCAGAAGTTTAAGGACATCATAGTCCATGGAGTTTAAGGATATCATAGTCCATAGTTTAATGACGTCATAGTCTGTAAAGTTTAAGGACATCATAGTCCATGAAATGTCTGGTTGTCAGGACCCATCACCTCTCTGAAGACGTTGAAGGATTACAACGACACATATCAGAGGAGTGCAGAGATGTACCCTTGAACCAATTTTGGTTGGGAGATCTGTAGTCCAATTGGGACTAAGATCTGAGATTTATGAGCATATGGGCTCAATTAATTTGAATGAGGGTTCTGTGGCCATTTTGGGCTCGACCCACTTAGTTAAAATGTTAAACAATGCCGAGCATTGATTTGAATTCTGACAATGTTTTTGTCTTTTATTGAATGCTGAGCATTCATCATAGCTCTGGGCTTTATTTAAGGAACCGTTTAAGTTCTATCAGTGCACACGTGAGGAACACGTGGCACGCTTGGCGCTAGCGCCAGTTTATGAGCGCATTGCGCTTCTACTGAGTAGCGCACACGTGAAGAGCACGTGGTGCTCTTGGCGCTGGACGCCAGATTATGAGCGCATTGCACTTCTGCTGAGTAGCGGACATGCGGGGAACACGTGGCGCGCTTTGCGCTGAGCGCCAGTCTAAAGAGCGCAAAGCGCTTTTGTTAAGTGGCGCACGCGTGAGGAGCACGTGATGCGCTTTGCGCCGGGCGCCAGTCTAAGAGCGCAAAGCGCTATTTGATCAGTTTTATGATCTGAGAAATGAATTCTCGTTTATAAGAGACTTTGTCTCAAGATTCTAAGAACAAAAGTTCTTATTTTATAGGAGATGTTTCAATCTCTTATTTTGATGAAAGGCTTTGCCTTTATGGATCTGTGATCCTAAGAGAATTGAATTATTCTCCCCCCATTTTTAATGATTTGATGTTCATGATCTCTTTTTGTAAAAGACCTTAGTCTTATAGATCTATGATCTGTGAGAAGAATTATGTTCTTCTTCTTATTTTTTTATGATGAGATCCTTTGATCTCTTTGTGAAAAACCTTGGTCTTATAGATCTATGATCTTAGAAAAAGAAGTAAATTCTTCTTTTTATATGAGATGATTTCATCTTCTGTTCTTTTTACCTTGAAGAAAAGTTATTCTTCTTCTTCCGAGAGCTTTTCTCTTCTTTCTGAGATTTCTCCAAAGTTTATAGGGGGTTCCTCTCTTTTTTTTTTTCTGTCCTTCCCTCTATGTCTGTGAGACTTGAAGTCTTGGGGCCTTTATATAGGGCGAGCTAATTTTTTCAATCGGTTAAGAAGATCTTTTCTCCAATTGATTTGGGGATTTCCTCATCGTTTGATCTTTGATCCAAGGGTTTCTAATTTACAGAAGGTAATTTTCTTGTTTTTAACAAGATTAGGAAATCTTTCCCCACAAAGAATTTATTCTGTATTTTAGTGATTTTTAATCACCATTGGATCATTGATCCGACGGTGCTCTGATTTACAGAG
Organism: Agapanthus africanus; assembly: GCA_030015575.1. Lineage (NCBI taxonomy): Eukaryota > Viridiplantae > Streptophyta > Magnoliopsida > Asparagales > Amaryllidaceae > Agapanthus > Agapanthus africanus. The sequence continues at coordinate 884,046,565 of JASDDO010000024.1, read as the reverse complement.
CACAATCTTTTTGTTTGGAAAATTTTGAGGAATCTTTCCTTAACAGAATTTTATTCTGGTCAATTGATGATTTTTAATCATGTTTGTTGGATCTTTGATCCAACGGTTGGGAACATTTAGTTCCAGCACTAGCGCTCCCGTGCTTTGCATGTGGTGCGCTGCTTAGAGTGCAGCGCACTTAGCACTAGCGCTTACGTGCTTTGCACGTGGTGCGCTGCTTAGAGTGCAGCGCTCTCAGCGCTAGCGCACACATGCTTTGTACGTGATGCGCTACTTGGAGTGCAGCACACTTGGCGCTGCTATGAAGCGCTGCTTCCTTTCAAATTTTGAAATTTGAACAGAGTTTTGCTCTGATTGGGGGAAACACGATCGTTGTAGTGTGACTTTATCAGATTCTCCCTCATTTGTGAGGGGTTTTTGATTGTGGAGACGCTCTTTCCTGCAGGCGCAAGCCCCTGCAGTTAATTACGTTACCGCATTGCAATAACCACTTTCTCCTGCTCTAGAAGTTCAATTCGTGTCGTGTTGTGTTTGTTTCGGTTACCCGTGGATTGTATACGGAGACTAATTTATGCCGTCGCCCGTAGGGCGCGGATCAGTCCAAATCCATATATTTTAGATTTGGGCTTAAGTTTATTTAAGGACCGTTAATCTGGTTTGAGATTAAGATCAACTTAAAACATATGAGCATTTGGGCCCAATTATTTTAGTTTGAAAACATCACGGTCCATTATCGCCATGTTTGAGGCGAAATTTTAGTTTAGGGATTTTTCGGTCCAACATTCCCATTTTGCGCGCACGTGTATTTGTTACGTGGCGGAGTGAATAATATTGACATGGAATGCGTCCAATTTGGGGTACGGTCTGATTTAAAGTGTGCACGTCAATTTGGAAGTGCATCAATGTGATGAAAGGAGTTGTTGGTTGTCGGGACCTGCCACCTCTCTGAAGACGTTGAGAAATTACAACAACATATATCAGAGGTGTGAAGAGATGTACCCTTAAACCAAATCCCGTTTTTAAGGGAAAGATCGTGATGGATCATCTAAGAATCATTAGCCTTATTTGAGACTAAGATCAATTTGGATATCATTAATAAGAGATCATTAATCACGTTTGAGACTGAGATCAGTTTTGGAAATCACGAACATATGGGCTCGGTTGATTTAAAATCAAAGAGATTTAATCTCAGGAAACTTAGCCAGGTTGGGCTGAGATTAGGTTTCTATACTACCCAGTAGTGTTAAACACTAATATATGTAGCGCTTACGTGTGTTTCATATGGGGCATTGGAATAGTGCCGAGCACTAATCTTTTCTGGCGCTCACGTGTTTTTCACGTGAGGCGCACAGATATGGGCGCTTCTGAATCAGGGCTTAGCACTTACTCATTTTGACTGAATCATGGAGTGCTAAGCACTTTGCATGGCGCTCACGTGGGAAGCACGTGAGTGCTGAGCGTTAATTTCAGGTTTTATTTGCTCACCCCCTTTTTTGACGTAAGTGCTCAGCATTTGGCTAGAGCTCACGTGTGAAGCATGTGGGACGCCAGATTTTGGGTTTCTAAGAGTTTTCACATGTATTTCACGTGATTGCTTTATTCTGGGGTGTTGGGTTGCTTTATTTGATGGCTGCCTAATCAACACAAAGGAGTTTTCCTTTGCTCTTTGGACGCTCACGTAGGAAGCACGTGGGGCGTTTTAGTTTTTCTTTTGTCTGTTTTAAGCACTCACGTGGGAAATACGTGAAGCAAAATAATATTTCTAAGCACTAATTTTACTCACGTGTGTTTTACGTGAGACGCCAAGTTCTTCTTGTTTTTTAAAGATATTAATCTCTGTTAATGACATTTTAGTTATTGATGACCATCAAGATGTCTGGTTTGAAGATCTTGAATCATCATCATTGTTTTTATTAGAGAACTAAGTTCTCTTTTATAAGAACTAAGTTCTTTATGTAGGGTTAAACCCTAATTTCGGGGAAATTAAATTCCCAGAACATATGTTCCTTTTACTTTTCTTTTTAACCTAGTTTTCCCCCTTAAGTTTTGAGTCTGAAAAACAAAATCTCCCCAATGAGAATTAAATTCTCAACTTGTCGGGAGATTTGCTTTTGCAAATCTCAAACCAGAGGAAGAACTAAGTTCTTGTATGAAAGGTTAAACCCTTATATCTATTATACTAGGCAAGAGAGATACTTTTAATCTCTCCTTTTTTATTTACCTAGAGTAATTTGAAGGAGGAAGGTCTTCGTTCTTTGAGAATTAAATTCTCTATTCTCTCAAGAACTCACTGCATTATTTTTTTTTGCAGGAGCTTATAGGTTTTTTTTTCTATATGAGACTTGAAGTCTCGGGTCCTTTATATAGTGGAGGCAAGTTTGTTAATTAATTTCGATAAAATCTCTCATTAAGAGATTTCAATTGATTTAATTGGACTAAAAATTGATTTAGGAAAATTTTCCCACCGTTGGATCTTTGATCCAAGTGTTTCTGTCTTACAGAATATGTTTTCTTGTTTTAACAAGATTGAGGGAATATTCTCTCATATAAAGAATAAAATTCTATTGAACGGTGATATTTTTATCACCATTGGATTTTTAATCTAAGGGTGCTCGGTTTAACAGAGCACAATCATTCTTTGTTTAGAAAGATATGGGAAATATCTTCCATCTCCTTGGATCTTTGATCCACCAACTTTCTGTTTAACAGAAAATATCCTTCCCAATAGAATTTAATTCTATACTTAATCACCATTGAATCTTTGATCCAACGGTTCCTTATTTAAGTAGAATTTAATTCTACGTAAGGAGGTACCCTCACGTGTTTAACATGTGAGGCTTATTTAGCTTTTCTGATTTGGCACCCATATGCCCTGCATATGGGCACTCACGTGTTTAACACATGAGGCCGATTTGGTCTATTAGTTGTTCGATTGCAGCGCCTATATGCTTTGCATATAGGCGCTCACGTGTTTAACACGTGAGCCTTATTTAGCCTATTAGTTGTTTGATTGCAGCGCCTATATACTTTGCATATAGGCACTCACGTGTTTAATACGTGAGGCTTATTTAGCCTATTAGTTGTTTGATTGCAGGGCCTATATGCTTTGCATATAGGCGCTCACGTATTTAACATGTGAGGTTTGAGTTGTGGGGAATTTTCTCCCCATTTTCTCTCTTTTTTTATATGAGGGAACACCGTGTAATGCACGTGCAATCTTTTGGGCTTCCAAAAAGTTAAAAGAAAAAATCAGAAAAAAATTTGTGTCTGATGGGAATCGAACACAGGGGCTACGTCACAGCACTACAAGGGATTTACCAGTGAGCTACAAGTGGCTTCTTTCTTTTATTTAAAAGAAGTAACTTATAACTCAAACTCAGGCTGTAAAACTCTTTTCTGTATTGTAATAGAAGAATTTCCGTACAGAGATTTCAGAGTCGTTACAGTTATTCTAACGTGGTTGTTTATAGTTTGGTAAAGAAGGTATTCGTGTATACGAGAGGAGTCCATATTACCCCGTGGACTATGATAACATGTAGTACAAGGCCCCGTCATAACTCATGGGACAACGACACGTGAATTCATGTAGGTGTCTTTTAAGTGACCTCTCGTGCCACGATATACGTTCTGTACCAATCTACCCCTTTATCCCCGCGTATTGTATTATATAGATTATATTTACAAGTCTTGACGAGACCATGGATACAAAATGTTCAGGTATTCATGTTCATGATGTAATCAAGTATTCAAGTAGTCATGTCAAGTTATAACCATGGTTCGGTCAAGTCAGGTCAAGTATACATGTTTGATATTGATGATTGAATTCAAGTATTCACGTTCATGATCAAGTGTTCGTGTTTGAATTTGGATTCATCTTTGAGGTTGGACTCAGCTTTGAGGTTGGACTCAGACTGAGTCATACACTTGCACTGATTTAACTCTGGAATTCTTAGGTTCGGGAGTTATCGGCAATTGCTGTACATGGACGGTAAGATTTATGTTCTTTTCCAAGACAATTGCCATTGATAACTCCTGTTAAGTTTTCTAACCTGAATAGGCAAGCACTCACTTTCTCCGGCTCCCTGAGGCTCAAGAGAATTGATCCCTCTTAAACCCATATTTACTAAAGTCCTTAAATATTATTTTTATATAACTCGAGGGGGTTTTATGAAAATTATTTTAATATAGTTAAAAAGTAAACCTCGAGTGTGATTAGTATTATTTACGGTTTTCATGAGCATGGATTTTAAGTATTGTGGTATTTTAATGATAAACACTTAGCATTTGAAAGTTCATGGTATTTTACTGAAAAATTTGTCCTTTTTGGTATCTTGATGACATTTTATTGGCATTTGTTAATCTTTCATTTTTTAGAAAAATATAGATTTATTATATTATGAAAATATGGATTCATAATTTTATATAATTTTAATTTTAAAAATAATTTTATTTTATTTAGAAAATTCGTATTTCTTAAAAATGTATTTAAATCCTTTTGAGATTGAATGCTCCATGAGGAGATCTGCATCTCGCTCTACTAGCCCAAGAATATGCGATAATCCGCACCATCCATTAGCGGGTCCAATAAAGAGGGTTGTAGATGTATAATTGTAAAGGAAATGAAATACCGTTTTAAAAGAAATCCGGTTTTAGAATTATGTGGTATTTTATTGTAAATACTATTCTTCGAACCAAAAACTCATACAACTAGGCATCGTGCTATGAAACCAAGTGTGCGTGTGGGGTAGGTCATTACCCCGTGAAGTTTTCCTAAAGGTATTGTTAAGCAATTTTGTCGAAAAGATGTGATAACAAAGTTCAAGGTATTTTAATGTAAAAGTTTAATTAAAGTTGTTTCACATAAGATTCTTGGGTAAAATTGTTTCTAAACATTGGTATTAAGATTACAAGTGAAGTGGTAAAATTAGATTGTCCAAATGATAAATGAGAATGGAGTTATCGGTTTTAGAAAAGATGATATTGGTAATAACTCCACTTTTACCGATTTTGTTTAAAAAATTAAATTCAATGAAGAGAAAGGGAGTTTGGGAGGGACTTATGGTTTAGAAACTTCAAAAAAAGGGTTAAGAAGGAAAGGGTGTCGTCGTGGCGTCACAGGAGCTCTGGAATTGGCTTCAATCTTCGCCGGAACCAACTTGCTTGCTAACTCCACTTTACTTCACTTGCACTAAGAACTTTTTAGAGAGTTTTGGCTAGAATTTTTAGAATGGTGCTAAGCTAAAGTGTGGGGTGGTCTTTATAGTGGAGAATTAGGGTTTGGGAATTAAAATTGTGAATTAAAAAGCATTAAAATTGTGATAAATTGTGAAATTGAAGGGTCTCTGTTTGATTGCAGCGAAATCAAATAGTGCAGAGGGGTTGAAGGGAGTTGATGAGGTGTGTGTGCAAAGCACGGAACATTTTGGCCTTGATCCGATCGTCGGCGCCGGCCTAAACCCCATTTCCTCCGGTCAATTTCTGACATCTGACCTCAAGATTCATGCCATCTGATTAAATCCATGTTTACTCCATTTTCCACATGTTTGATTTTTCTGAACTATTCATTTCCCCGTGTATTGCACGTGCAGTCTTTTGGGCTTCCAAAATGTTAAAAAGTTATATCAGAAAAAAATAATTGTATCTGATGGGAATCGAATACAAGGGCTACGTTACAGCAATGCAAGGGCTTTACCAGTGTGCTACAAGTTGCTTCTTGCTGTTATTTCACAAAAGTGACTTATAACCCAAACTCAGGCTGTAAAACTCATTTCTTGTATATTAACAAAAAATTTCCGTACAAAGATTTTAGAGTCGTTACATTCTACCCTCTTTATAAAAATTTCATCCTCGAAATTTACATTTACATAGGGACTAATTTTCAAATAGATAAGGGTATCGCATGTCTTCTTCTCGTTCCCATGTTGATTCTCCTGGCGAATCCTTTCTCCACATCACTCGGACCAAGTTTACTTCCATGTTCCGCAGTATCTTCACCTTTCGGTCCAGGATCTCAACTGGTTGTTGCTCGCAGATTAGATCCGTTTGTAATGTGAGTTCTGAGTGATCAAGTATGTGGCTGGGGTCGCTCACATATCGTTGTAGCTGGGATATGTGGAACACGTTGTGCACTCCTTCTACTGAGGGTGGTAGTGCTAGACGGTATGCCACTTCTCCAACTCGTTCGAGTATGTCACACGGTCTTATGTATCTTGGACTTAGCTTACCCTTCTTGCCAAAGCGGATCACTCCTCGGTTTGGAGATATCCTTAGAAAAACATGGTCTCCAGGTTGGAACTCCGGATGTCGCCGCTTTGCATCTGCCCAATATTTCTGTCGGTTTTGGGCTATGCGTATTCTTTCCCCGATCGTGCGAACTACATCCATAGTTGCTATGATCATCTCTGGTCTAAGGAGTTCACGATCTCCAATGTCGTCCCAACTTAGTGGTGAACGGCACTTCCGTACGTAGAGTGCTGCGAATGGTGCTATTCCAATACTTGCCTGATAGCTATTGTTGTATGAAAACTCCACAAGGTGTAGATGATCTTCCCACGAACCTCCGAAGTCTAACATACAAGCTCTTAGCATGTCTTACAGAATCTAAATTGTTCGCTCGGACTGTCCGTCTGTTTGTGGATGATAAGCCATGCTGAAATTCAGACTCGTTCCCAGGCTAGCTTGCAGACTCTGCCAAAACTGTGATCCAAATCTGGTATCACAATTGGAGACGATGCAAACAGGAACTCCATGTAATCTTACGATCTCCTGCATGAGTTTATGGGTATCAAACATAGTACACTTTGAAGGTTTAAATCTTACATTAGATTTATGCTTACCTCCATATACTTCTTTGCTAACGTCTCGGTTGATTGGCCAACTCGAAATGGAATAAAGTGAGCCGACTTGGTGAGTCAATCCACAATAACCCATACTACGTCGTTACCCATCGTGCTGCGAGAAAGGGCAGTCACGAAGTCCATGATAATGTGCTGCCATTTCTTCTGGGATTGGTAACGGCTGAAATAGATTAGTAGTTTTGTGATGTTCATCCTTCACTTGCTGACACACCAAACACTTGGCTACGCTCTTTACTACTTCACGCTTCATTCCATGCCACCAGTAGTGTTGCCGTAGATCCTTGTACATCTTTGTGCCACCGGAGTGTACAGAATAAGGAGAGCTGTGAGCTTCTTTCATCAAATCTTCTCGAACAGGGCCGTTTGGTACACATAATCGACTTCCATATCTCAAGGATCCATTTTCGTGGATGATGAAGTCAGTTTGAAGTCCACTTTCTACTCGTGCTTGGATCTTTTGTAGCTTGGCATCATTTGCTTGAGCTGCCTTGATCTGATTAACAAGAGTGGACTGGACTTGTAAGTTCATCAAATATGAAGAGTTACCTGGCATAACTACTTCGATCGCCAATCCGTGCAATTCTTGCTGTAACTTCCATTGAGCGGGGAGGTTCATTGCTAATGGCTGGCGGCTAAGTGCATCAAGAACTACGTTCACCTTCTCAGGATGATATTGTAGGGTGATGTCGAAATCCGCTATGATTTCTAGCCATCTTCTCTGCCGCATGTTTAGTTCCTTCTGAGTAAATATATACTTCAGACTCTTGTGGTCAGTGTATATATCTACTCGTTCTCCCAAGAGATAGTGGCACCAAATCTTAAGTGTGAAGATGATGACTGCCAATTCTAGATCATGTGTTGGATAGTTGCACTCATGAACCTTCAGTTGTCTTGATGTAAAGGCCGCAACTTTTCCATGCTGGTGTAGAACACATCCTAATCCTTTACCGGACGCATCACAATGCACCACGAATCGTCTATATTGATTCGGTATTACAAGAATAGCAGTAGAGGTTAATCTTGGCTTGAGTTCTACAAAAGCTTTTTCACATGCTTCTGACCACACGAATACTTCATCTTTACGTGTGAGCTTGGTCATGGGTGCTGCACTCTTTGAAAAACCTTCAATGAATCGTCGGTAGTATCCAGCTAATCCCAAGAAACTTCATATATCCTTTACCATCTTTGGTGTCGGTCACTCGCTGATAGCTAACACCTTAGCTGGATCTACTAAGATTCCTTCGCCTGAAACGATATGTCCGAAAAATCCGACTTGATCTAGCCAAAATTCACACTTGCTGTACTTGGCGTAGAGCTGATATTGTCGCAATGTCTCCAGGACAATCCGTAACACCTTAGCTGGATCTACTAAGATTCCTTCGCCTGAAACGATATGTCCGAAAAATCCGACTTGATCTAGCCAAAATTCACACTTGCTGTACTTGGCGTAGAGCTGATATTGTCGCAATGTCTCCAGGACAATCCGTAAGTGCTCGGCGTGTTCTTTCCGATCCTTTGAATACATCAGGATGTCGTCGATGAAGATGACAACGAACCTGTCTAAGTACTCTCGGAAAACCCGGTTCATCAGGTTTATAAAAATGGCAGGTGCATTGGTCACTCCAAATGGCATTATGAGATATTCATAATGACCATATCAAGTCCTAAACGCCGTCTTCGGAATGTTGGACTCTTTGACCTTCACCTGATGATAACCCGAACGAAGATCTAGTTTCAAAAATACACAAGACCCACTTAGCTGATCGAAAAGATCAACGATGCGCGGTAGTGGATACTTGTTCTTGATCGTCACTTCGTTTAGAGCTCGATAATCCACACACATCCTGTATGAACCTTCTTTCTTCTTCGCGAGTAATACCGGAGATCCCCAGCTTGAAGTACTGGGATGAATCCAACCTTTCTTCAGGAGTTCGTCTAACTGAATGTGGATCTCCTTCAATCCTTCTGGATTTAACCGGTACGGAGCTTTGATTACAGGTTGCGCACCAGGTTGTAAATCGATACTGAATTCAAGAGCTCGATTGGGAGGTAAATCTGATATATCTTCTGGGAATACATCCTCGAACTCTCGAACTACCTCTGGCTTCGATTCTTCCGCTTGCAATGCTGCAACCATTGCCTTTTTTGGTTTTGCTTTGTAGATGCTAGGTTCCAAGGTACGGTCTCCACTCTTGAAATAGAACACTGGATGATCTGGTATTTCGAACACTACTCTCCTTTGGCGATAGTCGATGGTAGCGAAGAAAGTTCCCAGCCAGTCCATTCCTAAGACTACGTCGAAGTTCAGTATGTCTAGCACCTTGAAGTTTGCATAAAATTCTCTACTGCAGACGACCACTGGATACAGATCATATCCAAAGTTGCTTTTAGAACGCTGTTCTCTGAACTGACATTCTAGCTGGATACGAGCGGTTTAACTGGAATCGTATGAGTTCGGACGAATCGTTGTGACATAAAGCAATGTGATACTCCAGTGTCGAAGAGTGCTAGAGTAGGAAGGGAGGCTACTAAGATTGTACCTAAGTTGTGTGAGTTGGGTTTAGATATAGGAAAAGTATATTGATACATAAGGATTGAAAAGTTTTGAAAGGATTGGGAATTACCAGTGATGACTTGTCCTATGGTTTCGGCCTCCTCGACCGTCATCGTGAAAGCCTGACATCGTGGTACATTCCTCCTTGATGGAGGCACATTCCTCTGTCCTTGGGGTATGTTTCTCTGCCCTTGAGGCATGTTTCTCTGTGCCTGATGGAATTGACATTGAGGCTGTGCAGGAGGTCCACGTGGAGCTGGTGTAGGGAGAGCTAAACGGGGTGTAGGTGCTTGGATAGCTGGCCGCTGCGGAACTGTGATTGTGGGTCTGGGTGCTGTGTTGATACGATATGGACATGCTCCTATTGCGTGAGTGGATGCGCCACAAATCAAACACATGCCATTTGCACGCTTGCAGTCCTTCGCAAAGTGTCCAGTTCTCTTGTAGTAGAAACAGAAATCTGGACTGGACTGGTTAAATGATCCTCCCGGTCTCCTGGGTGCAAAGGTCGGCCTAGAAAAGGCTCCTCCTGATATCTGTGTGGCAGGGCGTTTCGCACCGACAGTCTGCGGTCTGCCCTTCTTCTTCACAACTGTCTCATAGCGTCGGGCAACCTTCAAAGCAAGTTCATGTGTTGAGAAATCCCCTGTAGTGAGTGCAGCTTGGATTTCTAGGTCCAGCCCTTGTTGAAATTGTCGTGTCCGGATCTCAGCAGTAGGAATCAGGTGTGCAGCGAACCTGTTACGACCTTGTGTTAGCAGTGTAATGAGTGAGATCGGAAATTTGAATTTGAGACAATATCTTACCTGCTGAGCATGGTAAACTCAGTATCGTATTCATCCAAAGACTTGACCCACATCGAGCCTTGTTGTAGATGAATGAACTGCTGCTCCATGTCAAAACAGGCAGTCTCAGGGAAGTACTTCGCATCGAACAGATCGTGAAACTTCTTCCACTAGATAGGTTGGGTGAGACGGCTTTCCTCTGCCTTCCACCTGATTCTAGCATTGTTTGTCAGTTGCAACTTAGCAACTCTCACTCAGGCAATATCTGGAACTTGAGCTGCCGCCAGATCATTTTCGATCGATTGAGCCCATTCTTCCGCCTCCACTGGGCTTTTTTTTCCCGAGAAGTGTTTTGGATGCAGTGCCCGAAATTGTTTGACTCCGGGCGTCTCGGCTTCGGGACGGTGCATGAGAATAGCGATCTGCTGCTGCTGACCTTCCAGTAGGCTTTTGATAGCCTCAAGCAGTACCGTTTGCTCATTGATGGACGCTGCAATGGTAGGTGGTGGTGGTAGAGTAGGCGGTAGAGTATTGCCATTGACATTGGTACCGGTGTTGTTGGAAGAATCCATGACCTTGATAGAAAAGGAATGGTTAGGATAGATTCAAGAAATTTTGAAATGTAAGGAATATATAGTTGCTGATTCTTATAATTCTTGTGATATATTGCTTAAGACTTCATATAGAACTGACCTGCATGGGCCGCCAACAAAACCTGTCACGCCCCGCTTCCCAGTAGACGGAAACGATGACGTGGCAGGCCGCAACGTATGGCATAAATAATGGCATACAGGAAGGTAAGTGCAACGGAACTAGAAGTCAGGCTGTGCCGCAAGCTGGTCCAAGTCCTCCTGGGTTGGCTCAATCTCTTCAGTGATCGATCCTCCGACGAACATTCCAAAGAAAGAAACCGAAAGTAATGTCGCCAACGAACTAACGCTCGGTAAGTTCCAAAAGAAGAAAGAGAATATAACAAGTAATGTGAAATGAACAGGTAAGTTGTTCTAACATGGTTGTTTGTAGTTTGGTAAAGAAGATATTCGTGTATACGAGAGGAGTCCATCTTACCGTGTAGACTATAGTAACATGTAGTACAAGGCCTGTCATAACCCACGGGACAACAACACGTGAATTCATATAGGTGTCTTTTAAGTGACCTCTCGTGCCATGATATACGTTCCGTACCAATCTATCCTTTTATCCCTGCGTATTGTATTGTATAGATTATATTTACAAGTCTTGCCGAGACCATGGATACAAAATGTTCAGATATTCATGTTCAAGATGTAATCAAGTATTTAAGTAGTCATGTCAAGTTATAACCATGGTTCGGTCAAGTCAGGTCAAGTGTACATGTTTGATATTGATGATTGAATTCAAGTATTCATGTTCATGATCAAGTATTCGTGTTTGAATTTAGATTCAGGTTTGAGGTTGGACTCAAACTGAGTCAGACACTTGTACTGATTTAACTATGGAATTCTTAGGTTCGGGAGTCATCGGCAACTACTGTACATGGACGGCAGGATTTGTGTCTTTTTCCAAGACAATTTCCATTGATAACTCCTGTTAAGTTTTTTTTTAACCTGAATAGGCAAGCACTCACTTTCTCCGGCTCCCTGGGGCTCAAGAGAATTGATCCCGCTTAAATCCATATTTACTAAAGTCCTTAAATATTGTCTTTATATAACTCGAGGGGGTTTTATGAAAAATATTTTAATATAGTTAAAAAGTAAATCTCAAGGGTGATTAGTATTATTTAGGGTTTTCATGAGCATGGATTTTAAGTATTGTGGTATTTTAATGATAAACACTTAGCATTTGAAAGTTCATGGTATTTTACTGAAAAACTTGTCCTTTCTGATATCTTGATGACATTTTATTGGCATTTGTTAATCTTTAGTTTTTTAGAAAAATATAGATTTATTATATTATGAAAATATGGATTCATAATTTTATATAATTTTAATTTTAAAAATTATTTTATTTTATTTAGAAAATTCGTATTTTTTAAAAACGTATTTAAATCCTTTTGAGATCGAATGCTCCGTGAGGAGGTCTGTATCTCGCTCTACTAGCCCAAGGATGTGCGATAATCCACACCATCCATTAGCGGATCCCCTAAAGAGGGCTGTAGATGTATAATTGTAAAGGAAATGAAATACCGCTTTAAAAGAAATCCGGTTTTAGAATTACGTGATATTTTATTGTAAATACTATTCTTCGAACTAAAAACTCATACAACTAGGTATCGTGCTATGAAACCAAGTGTGCGTGTGGGGTAGGTCGTTACCCCATGAAGTTTTTCTAAAGGTATTGTTAAGCAATTTTGTCGAAAAGATATGATAACAAAGTTCAAGGTATTTTAATGTAAAAGTTTAATTAGAGTTGTTTCACATAAGATTCTTGGGTAAAATTGATTCTAAATATTGGTATTAAGATTACAAGTGAAGTGGTAAAATTAGATTGTCCAAATGATAAAGGAGAATGGAGTTATCGGTAATAACTCTACTTTTACCGATTTTGTTTAAAAAATGAAATTCAATGAAGAGAAAGTGAGTTTGGGTGGGACTTACGGTTTAGAAACTTCAAAGAAAGGGTTAGGAAGGAAAGGGTGTCGTCGTGGCATCACGGGAGCTCCGGAATTGACTTCGATCTTCGCCGGAAACAACTTGCTTACTAACTCCACTTGCACTAGGTACTTTTTAGAGAGTTTTGGCTAGAATTTTCAAAATGGTGTTGAGCCAAAGTGTGGGGTGGTATTTAAAGTGGAGAATTAGGGTTTGGGAATTAAAAATATGAATTAAAAAGCATTAAAATTGTGATAAATTGTGAAATTCAAGGGTTTCTATTTGATTGCAGGAAAATCAAACAGTGCAGAGGGGTTGAGAGGAGTTGAAGAGATGTGTGTGCAAAGCACGGAACATTTTTGCCTTGATCCGACAGTCGGCGCTGGCCCAAATCCCTTTTCCGTCGGTCGATTTGTGACATTTGGTCTCGAAATTCATGCCATCTGATTAAATCCCTGTTTACTACATTTTCCACATGTTTGATTTTTCCGAACTTTTCTTTTTCCCGTGTATTGCACGTGCAATCTTTTGGGCTTCCAAAAAGTTAAAAAGAAAAACCAGAAAAAAATAATTGTGTCTGATTAGAATTGAACACAGGAGCTACGTCACAACAATGCAAGGGCTTTACCAATGAGCTACAAGTTGCTTCTTGCTATTATTTCACAAAAGTGACTTATAACTCAAACTCAGGCTGTAAAACTCATAAAATTTCCGTACAAAGATATTAGAGTCGTTACACAACCTTAGATGGGTCAATTACGGATTAGGGATTTTTTGCAAGCAACTTTGGCCGAGCAGAACTAATAACCTTTTTGCTACCACCAATTTTAGAAATACCAGATAAAGATTCCTTGTGGTCCCTAGCTCTATCAGACGCCATTCATGAAGATTCACCAATTTCTACATTACTTCCAGTGTCTGTGCTGCTCCTCATCCTTTCGATGGTCAATTTGAATCAAGTCCTCCACCATTGTTGAGCTTATAAGGGGAAGCTCAGGCAGTAGAGTAGCATCCACCATTGGATAATCTATCAGGTCGACCATAGTAGCATTTTCCCTCTCACAAACTCATCAAGAATAACATCAGACGCTAAGACATCCTCCTGAGGAGGTGTTTGAATAAAATTTGTTGTAGTCCAAGAAGAGTTACCTAGGGAGTTTGTTGTGTGATAAGAGCTAGTATCTGAGTGTACATCATCAACTGCAAACGGATAGAAATTAATGGTGCTGCATTTGATCAACAACTGAGTTTGAGTATGATCTGGAACCATAATTATCTTTCGTACCTCCGTATATCGGCAAACAATTCAGCGATGACGGTGATGAGTGTCGGCTCCAGCTTCTCCTTCCTTCAGGGCCTCCTTCGCAGTCATCATGTCTATGACTAAGTTCTCCACAGTTCAAGCACATTATATGGTTTCCTCCAAATGAGAAGTTGACTACCATCGTCTCTTCGTAAAATATAGCCTTGCACTCTTAGGTCTTCGTTTTTCTAAGATTATCATAACCCATAGCCTGTAACCTTCAAGACTTCTTGATAATGCTCAGTATTGGCGACCTCCAAGATCAGGACACGTGGCAGGTGACGTGTCCAGGACCCAGAAGAGGCCCACAGGAGGCCGACCCGGCTACCCTGTACCCAACCTGCAAACACAAGCTGGCCCTCCTCGGGCCCCCCTGCAAATTGGCTTCCTCAACCCCGCAGCTCGCGCTGAGCTGCCGCAAGACCTGGACTCCTCGGCCTCCTCGCTTGTCCCGAGCTCCCAGCCGAGGCCGTCTTCCTCGGCCCTCCGACCAAAGTCACCGCTCACAGGCGTAACCGCCGCTCCGCGAATCTCGCCATGCGCAGATTCTACGTCAACAACATCCCACGTTCCACGCCATCAGTCCCCATTAATGGGCGATCCGCTTTCTACGTGGGCGTGACGTCGGGGGAGTAACTGCCGGCGAGATCCTCGCACCTGCTACCGCGTGCCGCCACCGCTATATAAACCCCCATCACAGATGGGTCAAGTAAGCAATTCCTTACACTTTACGCCGTTACTCTGCTCGGATCTCATCACTAACTTGAGCGTCGGAGGGTCCTTGGTGCTACCAAACCACCCCGGGACTTCTTTGCAGGTACTCGGCGACAACTCCTTCACCTCACCCCTTCCTCCAAAAACCCATTGAAACCCACACGCAGTGAAGGATAACCAGCTAAGTTCACCGCGAGATCAACGGAAGACAACATCTGACGGAGGCCCGGAAAGGAGCTCCATCAGTTGGCGCCGTCTGTGGGAAATAAAACTCCACAAAATACAAAGTTGGCCTTCCTATCTCCACCCTCATGGCGGACGACCATCCTGGGGATCCCAGTACCAGCCGCCACCTTCCGCTCACCGAAGGCGGGGATGAACCTCCTCCCATGACCGTCATCAACGCCCTTGCAGGCCGGATAGATCGCTTGCGATCTCTCATGGAGGCCCTCGTCCGCGTCCAAACGGCCGTGCCTGGGCCCCAGATTGCTGCTCCGCCGCCTCCAGAAGGCTCTGTCCCTATCTGGACGGCCGACCACCAACAGGCTGCATCCTCTGGCCTCCGGTCCCTCGAACCGGTGCTCCCTGAGGCCCGCTGGGCACCCCAGGGCTCCATGCCGAGATCCGCCGCCAGGGCTCCTCGCCTCGAGCCTCCTCGTGACCCTTACCCCCCTGAGGAAATGTCGGTCACCTCACCTATCCACGAGTGTGGCCGACCCTACTATGATCGGCGGGGCCACACAGAAGGGGTCCGCCCCGGCGACTCAAGAGCTACCCCATCCCGAGACCTGAGGCACCTCATCGAGAGAAACCGGGGCCACTCCCAGACGCAGGTCACCCGCAGCGGGGGCCAGGAATCCCGAGGCGCCGATTCCTCGAGGTACCACGGTCGGCTCGACGCCCTCGAGAAGAAGATTGAGGGCATGCGCCGAGAAGCTCACCTCTCGAGCGACGGAGCTAAGTACGCCTCCGACTCGCTCACGAAGCCGTTCATCGAGGAACTGCTCGCCGTGCGCGTCTCCTCACATAACAAGCCCCCGAAGGTCTTTCTGTTCGACGGGAAAACCGACCCGAAGGAACACTTGGACGCTTTCACCGCAGGAATGAGCTTCCAGGATCACTCCGACGCCGCCCAGTGCAGGGCCTTCCCGGCCACCCACATCCGCGCAGGTCGGGACTGGTTCCGGGGGCTCGAGCCCCGCTCAATTTCGACCTTCGACGAGCTGGCTACCCAGTTCCTTGGCCATTTCGTAGGGAACCATCGACAGAAGCGCACGGTCGACTACCTTTTCACGGTTAAGAGCGGGGACAAGGAAACGTTCAAGGCCTATATTACCCGTTTCTACAACGCCCTTCTCGAGGTGCCCGAGCACCGAGACAAAACCGTCATAACGGCACTCAGATCTGGTCTGAGGCACAAAGAATGGTTGCGCTCCTTCGCGCTGGTTCAACCTAAGACCATGGCCGAAGTCAAGGCGCAGACCG
Organism: Agapanthus africanus; assembly: GCA_030015575.1. Lineage (NCBI taxonomy): Eukaryota > Viridiplantae > Streptophyta > Magnoliopsida > Asparagales > Amaryllidaceae > Agapanthus > Agapanthus africanus. The sequence continues at coordinate 884,030,297 of JASDDO010000024.1, read as the reverse complement.
AGCGCGAGGTCCAGCTGGAATCCGAGGTGAATGCTAACCTTCCCCGGGCGGAACGACCCGACCAGAAGAAGAGGACTCGGGAAGAGAGGCCAGAGCATTAGCAGCCCTACCACCCGAAGTTCCAGGAGTATACCCCCCTCAACATCTCCCTCACGGTGTTGCTGGAGGAGGCCCAGAACGAGGGGTTCTTCAAGTTCCCTTCGATCCCACGTCAGGCCGCTAAGCGAACCCGGGGCCCCTACCACGCTTTCCACCGGGTACTAAGCCACGCCACGGAGGACTAAAAACAACTGAGGGACTATATCGAGGAGCTCATCTGGTCTGGGCACCTCGCCACCTACCTAAGGGACAAACGGCAGACCGACCGCGAGCAGGAGCAGCATCGCTCTCCCACCGACCTGACCATCGGCCAGATCATGCTTGTTTCAACGGACGGCCAGTCCGGAGCTCAGGGAGCCCCATGCCCTATGCCAAGCGCGGGGGCCGACAACCCTTCAGGGAGCTCGGCCCGAGCCAACAAAGTCATCCTTTAGCCTGTACCTTTTTTTAAGTAATGTAGATTCTTCCTAGGATCTATTGTTAATTTAATAAAGATCAATGGAGCATTGCGAAAAAGAAAGGAAACCTTGTTTATTCAAAGGGTATTATGGGCTCCTCAGCCGTACATGCAAAAAAAAAGAAGGAAAAGGGGGGGTTACAATAGTGGGGGAACGGGGTGCAGCGAGCACTGCTCGTGGTACTCGGCGAAGATCTCCGCCAACCGGGGCCGCGCAAGTTCTAGCCTCTGTTCCCGGTTCCCTCCGCGGGCATCGACCCCGAGCCTCATCTCGTAGCATTCACAGATGAGCACCTCTGAGCGGGCCAGCCGGTTCGTGGAGATCAAGCCGAAATGCCTCAAAGACCGCAACTTGCCCACGGCCTCATCGAAGAGCAGCTCCGACAGGGGGTTGTAAAGCCCCGGCGATGCCCTCCAGATGGAGTACATCAGTAGCTGCAGCAGGGAGGAGCGCCTGGGGAGCAGCCGGCCGAAATTCTCCTCAATGCGCCCGTAAACCAACTGCACCATGTCCTCGGTGCAGTAGGGGTCGTAAAGATATGCGTCTTCAAAGCTGACGATGTCGGGAATGGTGAACGGGAAATCCTCTATTCTCGATGGCCTGTCTGCGAAGGGGGAAGAACCGGTACTCCTTATATAGCCCACTGTGCAGCCCAACAGCCGCCCGCTTTCACCTAGGGAGTCACCGCCATGCGGCGTCTATCAAACGTTATCCGGTGGAAACGAAGCGACGCACCCCTGTCGCTTCGCCTCCCCCGCATTCAATGCACTAGTTGCGCGCACCGTTGCCCCGACCGTTCCCATCCCCTGCACCTACAGCTGAACGGCCAGGCTGCACTTCATCAAAGATTCAACTCAGCAGCTACCCTGCTCGGTCGCCCCCAGCTGGCAGTTCCCCTGCAGCAATGCCGGGGATCAGGAAGCCCTCCCAGAGGCAGCCGAGCCCGAGGTTCCCTCGCTCGGCTATCCCCAGCGGGCAGCTTCCCTGCCACAACGCCGGGGATCAGAAAAGACCTCCCAGAGGCAGCCGAGCCCGAGGTTCCTTCGCTCGGCTATCCCCAGCGGGCAGCTTCCCTGCCACAACGCCGAGGATCAAAAAGCCTTTTCAGAGGCAGCCGAGCCCGAGGTTCCCTCGCTCGGCTATCCCCCGCGGGCAGCTTCCCCGCCACAACGCCGGGGATCAAAAAGCCCTCCCAGAGGCAGTCGAGGCCCGAGGTTCCCTCACTCGGCTATCTTTCAGGACAAAAGCCCTCGCCAAGAGGCACCGGGCAGTAACCCTACCCGGCCAAGAGTCCTTGGTGGGCTTCTTACAGCCTTATAGCTTTTCTCGCGCCAAGGACCAAAGTCCTCCCAGAGGCAGTCGGGTCTTTGCCCGGCTATCCTCGGCTGGTAGCTTCCTACTAAACCCGACAGGGATCAAAGTCCTCGCCAAGAGGCACTGGACAGTAACCCTGCTCAGTCCCCGTCCTGAAGGATCAGAAAGCCCTCCCAGAGATAGTCGAGCCCGAGGTTCCCTCGCTCGGCTATCCCCGGCGGGCAGCTTCCCTGCCACACGCCGGGGATCAAAAAGTCCTCCCAGAGACAGTCGGGTCCTTGCCCAGCCATCAACGGCTGGTAGCTTCCTACCACCGTCCTAAAGGATCAAAAGCCCTCATAAAGAGGCACCCGAGCAGCTACCCTGCTCGGTCAAACTCCGGCTCCTACCCTATACTCCAGGGATCAAAAGCCCTCGCAAGAGGCATCGGAGCGGCTACCCCGCTCGTCCACCCCAGGCTGGTAGTTGCCTACCCGCGACTCTAAAGAACCAAGCCCTCGAAAGAGGCAACCGAGCAGCTACCCTGCTCGGCCATCCCAGGCGGGTAACCCCCCTACCGCCGCGACAGAAGCATGAAGCCTTAGCAGGAGATGACAGCGCAGCTACCCTGCCCGGTCACCCCCAGATGGTGGCCAATACTCTGAATCAGAAATGGATGCCGAGTCTGTCCAAGTCTAAATGATCTCCCCTCGACTCCGGGGCCCAGGAAGATACCTCCTCGGAGACGCTCGTCGGCAAGCGATTGCAGTCAGCTCGACGGACGATCGTTAGACAGAGGGCCAACCTGACATGAAAGCACAACGGCATAAGTAAAAATATCCCAAACGAGCATTCTTCACAAACAGATGGCAGAAACAGATGGCAGAACGAAATTCTATGGAGCTGAAGAAAAACTTTATCACAGCTGAAGAAAAACTTTATTACTACTGCCAAAGATAAGTTTTCTTTTACAAAAGGTATTTTTTGGGCTCTTCAGCCTTACAAAATTCAAAAGAAAAACAAAATGAAGGTAGGATAACGGGGGCTCTATACCTCGGGTCCGGACGCGGCCTCGAGGTCCTCGACCTCCACCACTGGGGGCGCTGGGTCCTTGGCCCCCTCCTTGCCGGGAGCCTCTCCCCCTTGTTCGTCGGTGCCCACGAGGGGGAACTCAGCCCGAAGATCCGCGTCGTCGAACCCCGGCATCCGAGACTTCACGGCATCAAGGGCGTCGTGCCAAATGCGGGTCGTGGCCACGGCTAGGTCGTCATAAAAATCCTTCGACCCCTTATAGTTCGCCATGGCCCTCGATCCAGCCGACTTAAAGGCCTCGGCCGCCGCCCCCAGCTCCTTTCGGAGGGCCTTCACCGTCTTCTTCAGGTTGCCAGCGAGCACCTGGTTGTCCTCGAGCTTGCCCTCGGCGATCGTGGCGGCCTCGCGATGCCGGGCGACCTCCCTTTTCCCGGCATCCACCTCGCCCTCCAAGGCGGCGATCCTCGCCGGCATCGCCTCCTGCTCTCGCCTGGAGCTCTCTTGCAGCGCGGCGAGCTGGCCCGCGGCCTCCACCGCCGGGGCTACCACCTCAGTCTCCATGCGAAGGGCGAGGGCCACGTGCTGGAGAGTCTGGGAAGACATAAAAAAAAAGAAAAAGAAGATCAGAGAAATGAAAGAGACACCAAATCTCACAATGCACTGAGGTCTTACCTGCACGGACTCCTGGGCGATCGACGCCAGCTGAGCCCTGAGGGTTCCCCTAGGAACCCGACCCCCAGCCGAGGTCTCTATTTCGTGCAGGAGGCTGTCCGCGACCAACAGCCCGGACGGCACCGCGAACCGGAACCCCCTTCCTCTACTACGGTCGGCGAAGACCGGCCCCGGGAAGGTCTCCGGGAACTCATCTTGAGCGGCTCCGGGGGGGAGCCGATCTCTTCTTCCAAGGCCGTGTCCTCTACAATCAGGGCCCGCTTCCGAACCGACGCTCTGCTGGGGCCCGGGGCGGGATCCGCCGCCGAGCGTCCCCGGGGCACCGCCACCGGGGCGGTAGGAGCAGGTGCAGGCCGCGCCCGGGAAGAGTTGGCGCCCCCGGCCTTAGTAGGCTGCCTCGGTTGGCGCATAGCATCTCGGAGAGAGCCGAAGTCTATGGATCCTGCATGAAACGAACACCCAACAGATCAGCAACACGAGTAAAATGTAAACCCAAGAAGCAAGCCTAACTTACCGATGAACTCGACGGGGCTAAGCCCGGCCCAGCTCAAAACCCTCTCGGACAACAGCACATCGTGTCGAGGGATGGGTTCCCACGACACCACTCTCACCGCGGCGGGGTCATCGAACATGTTCCCCGGCAGACACTTCTCCCTCGACCACTTGGTGGGCACCAGCCAGTCCTCGCCCTTGGGAGGGGAAACGAAGAAAAATTTCTTCTTCCAGTCGTGAATGGAGGAGGGCAAGGCCATGACCCCAGTCCCAGCAGCGGCCCCGGGCCGCTTCCTAAAAGTAAAGAAACCCACCTCGGGTCGCCAGCTCGACCGCAAGGGTGACTCTTGAAAGTAAGGGAGGAATCGAGAAGGGAAAGACTGAAAGGAACTGCCTGCAGCCTCAGGCGGATCAAAAACCCAATGAGGATCCTCCACGCGTTCGGCACTAACTGGCTGGGAGCCAAGTCAAAGAAATTCAGAGCAGCGATGACCTCAGGAGAGAAGGGCAAGCGCATTCCGCCTCAAAAAGCTTCCAAATACAGGGCAATCTCCCTGCCCAGTACCTGGTCTGCCCTCTCTCCCTCCTCGGCCAGATGAAGCGTGTAGCGTGGGGGAATGTGGAAGCGAGCTCGAGCGTTGGCGAGCTCGTCCTCATGCCTCACCCAGCACGAGGTACTGGGGGCTGCACCTACCGCCTCCTCCCTAGAGGCGGCCCCCGCCTCACGGCCCCGGGGAGAGGTCTCAGCCCCTGCTCCCCGAGGAGACTTGGACACATCTAAAGGAACCCTAACATCTACTCCTACAACATCTACTGATTCTACAGGGGAAGACATCTAACCTGGGAAAGAAATTCTTCAAATGTTGGGGATGAAAGAGGGGAGACGAGCGACGAGCAGCTGGGGCTTGAGAGAAAGAAATATGAAAGAGTAAGGGCCCTAGGGCGGGCCCCACCCATATTTATTACCGCATACGGCCTCATCTAATAGCGCCTATCGTCTCTCGCCGAAACGGCTCCTTGCGCCCAACGGCTCCGATCGCTCCATGTGGCAGCCCAGCGATGGACCGTGTCCTATCAGACGCCGCAGACCTGCGCACGTCTCATCAGCTAATTGACGCTCGACACGTGGACCGTCACTTCGACTGCAGAGTGCACGAACCGGCGCACCCTCTTTAAATGCAAAGATCTCGCCTCGATTTGCTAGCGGAAAAGACAGCTGACGGCTCGAGGACTCATCCCGACATAACCCTGAGAAGGAGCTCACCTCGGGAGGCCCGACAGTCCACTCCTGACCCGACCCGCTAGCTGGTCGGGACAAGAGTGGGGGGATAATGATAATGCTTAGTATTGGCGATCTCCAAGATGAGGAAACGTGGCAAATGACGTGTCCAGGACCCAAAAGAGGGCCCACAGGGGGCCGACCTGGCTGCCCTGTACCCAACCTGCAAACACAAGCTGGCCCTCCTCGGGGCCCCCTGCAAATTGGCTTCCTCGACCCCGCAGCTCGCGCCGAGCTGCCGCAAGACCTGGACTCCTCGGCCTCCTCGCTCGTCCCGAGCTCCCAGCCGAAGCCATCTTCCTCGGCCCTCCGACCAAATTCACCGCTCACAGGCGTAACCGCCGCTCCGCGAATCTCGCCATGCGTAGATTCTAAGCCAACAACATCCCACGTTCCACTCCATCAGTCCCCATTAATGGGCGATCCGCTTTCTACGCGGGCGTGACGTCGGGGTCGTAACTGCCGGCGAGATCCTCGCACCTGCTACCGCGTGCCACCACCGCTATATAAACCCCCATCACCGAGGGGTCAAGTAAGCAATTCCTTACACTTTTACGCCGTTACTCTGCTTGGATCTCATCACTAACTTGAGCGTCGGAAGGTCCTTGGCGGTACCAAACCACCCCAGGACTTCTTTGCAGGTACTCGGCGACAACTCCCTCACTTCACCCCTTCCTCCAAAAACCCATTGAGACCCACACGCAGCGAAGGATAACCAGCTAAGTTCACCACGAGATCAACGGAAGACAACATCTGACGGAGGCCCGAAAAGGAGCTCCATCACTTCTTCTTTCTACAGTCTCTTCTTCAATATTTATGACATCACCCACTAGTTTTCCCAGTCTACAGATCATGTTTCCATCGCGAAAATCCACCTGGAGATCATCAATAATCATTAACGAAGGCACGCACCTGATGTTAATCTTACTAGGCTGAAGAGCTGGCTCCCATGCGTCGACAATAAGCAGTCATTCGGATAGGATCCATGGTGACCCGCAATGAACCCTAGAGCCATCTGTTAGTTATATGTATGCCCTAGAGGCCATTACTATACATAGGATGTATATTGTAGTGGATGCTGGGACATATATAGGCAGGACTTTCTTGCTCGACATGATAGTATGCTATCTGGTTACTCTTTACCTTAACGTGTATACTGATTGTCTCTCTGTTACATGTTGGTAAAGCCCTTAGGATGTGTACTTGACTACCTGGACTATGATGCAGATCATACTAGTGGGGACATGGTAGTCCATAAGTACATCCTTCAAGGTCCCTAGTCGTGGGTGTATCGAGATAAGGCATCGATATACCAGAGTAGACTAGCGTATACCTTCTCGACCCATACAGATGGGCGATGGATGATCCCATATCCATTGGTGTTTGACATCAGAGATGATATACGGATGCTCAGTGGAGACTGGGTACACTGGACAGACTCGCCGAGAACTCCCAGATGGTATTATACCTCACGTCAGATGGCAGTTCTCTAGTGACACTGGTACAGGTTAGTCTGTAGACCCGAGATCGTCATAGAGTCTTGTGTGATTCCCACTGTGCTTTGATTTCCACCTTACCACGTCCAAGAGGACGTGCAAAACGGTGGTTTTTGGGTACAGTCCCGATTCACATGGAGGCAATGAGCGATAGGAGGGGATTCGTCTCTCCCGGTATTGGGGGTTGATGTTGCGCTATGCTCGACTGGCCATAACAGGAAATCCCTGGCCAGGGTTGCTGTGATCTACTGGTAAGTGTTATCAGTAGTTTCACACATGTTATGGACCTCACGTCGGCATGACTTATCGAGCTATTGGGGTCTGACGTTTACAACCCCTAGGCGAGATATACGACATATCAGACGACGAGACCAGACTGTACGGTAAGTGTTACCGATTGGATTCACAGGAGTGTGAGCGGGCTTGCTCGTCGATCTTCTGATCGCTCAATACCCGGGTGGCCGTTACGTTTAGCAGACTGCTTGCGGCTTGTGGGTGTTTGATATGATCATCACCTACTGCCGGAGTATTGACGAGTCTTTAGAGTCCTACACAGAGGTTTCCTGGCTCAAGCGAAATGAAATAGGAGCGCATATGAGATATGTGCGGGACCAAGAATAATGCATGTATGTGATACCGTATTCTATTCTCACGATAAATGTATCGATTGGTTGTATGCGATATAACCTAGTTATCGAATCGAGGATCGATTCGATAAGCCGATACATTGGATATTAGTCGGTTATATGCGATATGACCGGATCGTTAAATCAAGTGTTGATTTAATGATTTAATGCATAATTATATATTTGATATATTACTTTGCATTAACTAGTATTGGTTCACTTTAATGGATTTTCTCACTTGATTTGCACAAGTTGTATATGTGATATACTTTTGTGCACTTGTTTGTATCATGTTTGATGATACTTGCTCTCTTGGGTTTGTGTAAAGAATTAAACCATGGTTAAGTTAATGATTAGGGTTTTGTTTGTTTTATTACTTATCTATTTATTTATAATTCTTATTTTGGAAAAGATAAAGAAAGAATGGTGGCTTTGTTTGTTTGTTTGTTGAAGCTTCATGAAGCTTTGACCAAGTGACCATTTTGTCTTCATGCTTAACCCTAACCATTCCCACTAACCATGGTCTATTCTCTACACCTAACCAAGGTTAGAAGATGATAAGTATTCATTTTATTATTCTTTTTGGAAAACTCATGATATTCTTTCATCATCATCTTCTTCATCTTGAACAAGAAGAAAACCAAGCCACCATCAGTGGCAACTAGTGAAAATGAGTGAGAAATCCAATTCTAAAGTGAACCCACCTCCTATTTCTTCATCCTCTACCTCTTGCCAAGTAGTATAGGGTGTTTTCTTCACAAGTTTCATGACTTGGTGAAGTGGGAGCTTGATCTTGTGATGCCTCGACGTAGATCATCTTCGGCATCGTAGTCGATGACCTAGCCCGCCCAATTCTCCGATGAAGCCGATGCTAGAGCCCGGGATCCGATATGGACAGCGAGGGGACTTCATCATGGAGCTATGGAGGTGGAGAACCGGATCTACAAAGGTTGTATTTCCGTTCACTTAGTTAAGTTGTTAACTATTCGCATTTGTTTCGCCTAAAATTCTAGTTAACGATCCGTATTAGAGTTTCTCGGCACTTGTAAAATTTGAAATTGGCATGTTGATGCCTTGTGAGACCTCTTGAGAGTGCTTAGGAACCCTACAGTGGTATCAGAGCCTAGCTAGAGCCTTAGGCGAAGTCTAGACGACGTTTGAAACCCGAATGAACATCGAAACCCTAAAACAAATTGCTCTCTGGACTTTTTTCAAAAACTGGGTTTTTTCCAGATTAAAAATGCTTAAAATATTCAGCAGGGAATTCTAAGAATTACAGTGCAAAAATTATCTCATGATGCCTCTAAAGCGCGGCGGAACCGCGGCAGAAGCCTGGCTTCCGCGGCCACTTGATGGGATTTGCCTTTAAACTTTGCACAATAATTCATGTTTTCAGGTGCTGAGTTTTCTGGGAATTTTTAATATTTATTCAAAAGTTGAATTTTCTGGGGTTGTTTTGGGGATTCGATGATTCAATCGGATTATCAGATTTTGTCTATGTGGATTCCGGATAATTTTTGAATTTGTTAAAAAGTTCGACCGGATATAAATACCCAACTTTTCCCCTGCCGGAAAAATTTCCAAGTGTTGGATTTTTCTGTGGTTTAAGGACGTTCTGAGTAGTGCAAGTAACGCGATGGTTCCTCTAGAAGACAACAAACCTTAACTCGATTATGTGACCGTCTTGAACTGCCCTTTGAACCTTAGGGTTTGGGGCAGTACGGCGTGCCACATGTGAGGCGTTGGCTTGACCCTTCTATGGCTGGACCGTTGGTACTGAGGCATGAAGTGAATGTCTTTGAACTTATTTCATGTGTTGAACGGTTTCGGGAAAACTTGGGTGTTCGAATGTTCGATCGGAAAGTTTAATATTTTCTATTTATCCGGAATGGGATACAATAATTGGAATTCACACACAGTTATGAGATAACTGAATGAATGTTATAAATCTAGCAGTTTAGTCTCACTTTATATTGAAAAGAGTTTTCGATAATGGGACTAAAATGCGGGGTTTATAATTGTTAGGCATGTGATGTCTAAGTATTTCATTTTATTAGGCATGCGATGTCTAAAGAGGTTGCGGATTGCAACTGTTGTAGTTTTACACTTTCTTTTCTGTGACCGTAAGTGTAATATGTGATATCACCGGTTTCGTTGCTATATGTCAACGACAATTGGGATGCGCATATTTACTTACGTTGATGACATGTGATGTTATGTGTTGCTGGATATGTTATATTGGATCGTCGTGTTTGAATAACCGGGGGGTTTTATGTGAGATGAGTGTTTTTCCTTTTCATTCATGTAAAAACTTGTATGTAATATTCTTTTATTGGGGCACTTCCAGGTTGCGGAAGATGTCACCTTATGTTTTACACTCGCGCTAGCCCTGCCCCGCTCTGCCGTTAGTTACCTAACCTAACGGTGAACGAGGGGACATCGAGGCGAATGCGGATGTCATAAGTGTACGTCGTATTTATCTGTGATTTTTAGGTATTGAAATGATGGGACTTCATTAATGTGATTAATGAAATAAAAGAAACCTAAAGATATTGTAGAATCGAATTTCAAAAATAAAACAGGTAGCTACAGTTCTTGCTTTGCATAGCGGTATATGAGATATATCCTGCACCTCATTCGATGAGGAAAGGACCGAGATCCCTTCACCGGGAGTGACTCCTTTAGCAATAACTGGCAGATACTACAACACTCGGTTTGTTTGTGATTGCTTCTATAAGTTTCTGCTTTGCAAAGTGATATATATGATATATCCCGCACCTCATTCGACGAGGAAAGGACCGACGATCCCTTCACCGGGAGTGACTCCTTTAGCAAAACTAGAAAAGCCTCAAAAGCACTCCATTTTAAAATCATTTGATTCTACAACGATATCAAGTTCATTACGCAAAAGGTTTTCTTAAAAACCTGTCGTAGCCCTCCGTCATTTCAGATAAGTAATAGTTAGTATTCGTGCTGCGTTTGTTGACTCAGTCAAGGCGTAGTATGCGGTAGCTGATTAGTGCTTATCTGCAAAGCATATGATGCGATTGGATTAGGGTATTCGTGCGGCCTTGTTGACTCTGTCAAGGGTCGTGCGGGTGGGTTTAATTCAATCGAGAAATGACGGGTTGAACTTTACTTGTGGTCTATGGTTTGTTGACTCAGTCAAGGTCATAGATCGTTTGGGGCAAAATATTATCGGGAATTTCAAGTGTTGAAATTTGCAATGAGATTGCATACCTTCTATGAGATAGTTGGATCCCGATACCTGCTGCGAGTAAGAGTTACTCCTGGAAGAGTTTTACACATTGCAACTAGCCGATCAAGTAGGTGTCTAGAAAGGTGTCAACGGGGTTACGCCTCTGGGAAAATGAGGTTTACTGTAATTAGGTTCGTGCGAAAGCACGGGGGACCTCCCTCAAAGTACCGACACTGTCCTGGCTGAAAGATTGGCGAACTTGTAGTGTGTAATTAATCCTGGCTAGTCTTTCCTTTTAGGGTTTGAAGGAAGATTTGATAAAAACAGTGGGAGCCATCCTGATTAGATAAAATAATAACCAATCTATTCTTGCAAGAGCGCACGCTGAGTGTTTTCTTCTCTCTCTCTCCAGGTAGCGACCATATCACGCCTTAATCAAGATAATAATATGGAAGTATTGACCGAACCCGCTTATTATACTGAGCTGGGGAACGTTGGTCCCGCTCCAACTTATAGTTGTTATAAGACAGAGCAGGAAATAGGGGATTACCAGAATTCCCGTGCCACCCAAACGAAGTAAGTGCATGCTGATGCATCATATTCGGGTGTGTTCATTACAAAGAACCGTTTCTCAGTATCCTCCGCATCCTGGGTATATGATACCGGATCAGGATCCCAGATATGTAATCTGTTACACAGGGCTGCAAAAAGGTAGAAAAACTGAGAACGGGTGATAAGTTTCATAAGGCAGAAAACGGGGCAAGTGTTGCAGCCAAGTCTGTTGGTCACTGTCACCCTGTATTACCAATACATTGATTCTGAACGAATGTTATTAGATACCGAACCTAATATACAAAATCATATCTGTCTCTTTATTAGTAAAGAAACGATAAAATTTTGTATTGTTGGATAATGTTTTGAACATTTCCTATATCAAAAGTTGATCGGTTCAGGCACGTTATCTAAAAGCATTAATGTTCTAAATCAAACTACAGTTTTTTAAGTATAAGGAACACACACAAGAGGAAGAGTTCAGAAATGAACGAATCCTTCTTGAGGCATTGTAGACTAGGTCATATCAATGCGATTCGACTGGCTGAAGTTACATTTTAGATGCATATTTAAATCAGTTTGAATTTACATCTTGTGAAACTTGCTAGTCATGTCACAGAGATAAGATGACCATAGCACCGTTTACTGGAAACAGAGAAAGAGTTAGTGAACTCTTGGGATGATACATGTTGATGTATGTAGGTCCCCTGTCTACACTTGCCAAGACCGGTTCTTTATACTTCATTACATTCTCTGATGATTTTTCGAGATTCAGACCTATGTTCCTGTTGAAACACAAGTCCGAACCTTTTGAGATATTCACAGAATATAAGTTAGAAGTAGAGAACCAAAATACGGGTATAAGTATTATGTCCTATGATGAGATCAAGGAGGAGAATACTTGAGCACGGAAATCCTGGACAATTCTAAAAGGAGAATGAGATTCTCTCTCAGCATTACTCCTCCGTATACACCATAGCATGATGGTATAACGGGGCGGAGCAATTGCACCCTATGCGATATGGTGTGCTCTATGATGAGTACTACCGAGTTTCCTATTTCCTTTTGGGAGTTATGCACTTGAGAAGTTGCATACCTATTGAATTGGGTTCCGATCAAATCAGTTGCCTACCACTTCATATGTGATATGGAAAGGGAAGAGCCCATATCTTAAGTTGGTTAAGATTTGGGGTTGTCCGGGCTATGTCTAAAAGCATAATCCGGACAAGCTCGAGGCAAGGTCAGTTATGTAGAACTGGAAAGGTTCCAGCTATGCAAACTACAGCAGATGATTTGGTACAACCAAAGGATTCAGTAGATTCCAACGAACCTCAGCCTCTCCGCCGATCTAGTAGGGTTCCTCACCCACCTGAGAGATACTTTGGTTTCTCTATGACAGTGGGAGCGAGGATTGTGTCATGAGATGATGACCCAACTAGTTTCGAGCAGGCCATCGAGAGTAGGGACTCTGTAAGAATGGTTGGATGCTTAGCGATCTGAGATGGAATCCTTATACACCAACAAAGTATGGACTCTGGTTGCTATATCTGAAGGGTTAAATCCCCTTCAGGAGCAAGTATATCTTGAGAAGATTACTTGGTGTAGATGGAAAAGTTAAGACTTTCAAAGCTAGACTTGTTAAAGCTTTTCATCATTGACCAGGTATGGATAATGATGAAACCTTTTCCAGTGGCTATGCTTAAGTCCATCCGGATCCTACTTGATATGGCTACATACCATAACTACGATATCTGGCGGTTGGGTGTCATGACTGCTTTTCTAAATGATGTTTTAGAAGAGGGCGTCTATAAGTACACAGCCAGAGGGCTTCGTAGACAGTGGGAGCACCGGAAACGTGTACAAGATGCTTTATAGGATAAAGCAGGTATCGCAGAGTTGGAACATCTGTTTTGATGTGTTAGTCAAAGAGTTTGACATCATCAAAATGGTAGATGAACCTTGTATAAATAAAAAGGTAGTAGGGAGTATGGTGATGATCCTCGTAGAGTACGTGGATGACATACTCTTGATAGGGAAGGAGTTTCCTATGCTACGCTCGGTCAATCTCCGCTTATCACAATGATTCTCCATAAAGGATTAAAGTGATACCTCCTAAATCCTGGGTTTTGGATCTATGAGATAGATCTAATTGGATGTTAGGATTCTCACTAGTTGTAGTGAGATGGTATCAATCGATCCTGGGGAGAATCACTGGAAGGGTTCCAGAGTGATAAGGACGACTGAAAGTCAGTCACAGGCATTGTCTTTACCCTTAGTAAAGGGACGGTATGTTGGAAGAGTTCCAAACTAGATACCGTGGCATACTAGACGATAAAGGCTGGATACATCGCTACTTAAGATGCTACCAAAGTGGCTGTCTGGGTGTATATTTGTTCATGAGATGAACTTAGTTCCTCTCATTGTGTGACAATGGAGTTGTGGCTTATGCCAAGGAACGTCCGTCCCATCAGTGATCCAGACATATTCTAAGGCAGTATCACCTGATCATGGAGATGGTTGATCTCCAGGGTGATCAGGGTTAGGAGAGTAGACTCAGAGGACAACACGGCGGATCCACTCACAAAGGCCTTTTCCCAGAGAGAGACTTTTATGGGATGGTTGAGTATGAGATACTACAACCACTGCTATCAGATGGCCCTAGTGCAGGTGGGAGATTGTTAGTTATATGTATGCCCTAGAGGCCATTACTATACATAGGATGTATATTGTAGTGGATGCTGGGACTTATATAGGCAGGACTTTCTTGCTCGACATGATAGTATGCTATCTGGTTACTCTTTACCTTAACGTGTATACTGATTGTCTCTCTGTTACATGTTGGTAAAGCCCTTAGGATGTGTACTTGACTACCTGGACTATGATGCAGATCATACTAGTGGGGACATGGTAGTCCATAAGTACATCCTTCAAGGTCCCTAGTCGTGGGTGTATCGAGATGAGGCATCGATATACCAGAGTAGACTAGCGTATACCTTCTCGACCCATACAGATGGGCGATGGATGATCCCATATCCATTGGTGTTTGACATCAGAGATGATATACGGGTGCTCAGTGGAGACTGGGTACACTGGACGGACTCGCCGAGAACTCCCAGATGGTATTATACCTCACGTCAGATGGCAGTTCTCTGGTGACACTGGTAAGAGTTAGTCTGTAGACCCGAGATCGTCATAGAGTCTTGTGTGATTCCCACTGTGCTTTGGTTTCCACCTTACCACGTCCAAGAGGGCGTGCAAAACGGTGGTTTTTGGGTACAGTCTCGATTCATATGGAGGCAATGAGCGATAGGAGGGGATTCGTCTCTCCCGGTATTGGGGGTTGATGTTGCGCTATGCTCGACTGGCCATAACAGGAAATCCCTGGTCAGGGTTGCTGTGATCTACTGGTAAGTGTTAACAGTAGTTTCACACATGTTATGGACCTCACGTCGGCATGACTTATCGAGCTATTGGGGTCTGACGTTTACCACCCCTAGGCGAGATATGCGACATATCAGACGACGAGACCAGACTGTACGGTAAGTGTTACTGATTGGATTCACAGGAGTGTGAGCGGGCTTGCTCGTCGATCTTCTAATCGCTCAATACCCGGGTGGCCGTTACGTTTAGCAGACCGCTTGCGGCTTGTGGGTGTTTGATATGATCATCACCTGCTGCCGGAGTATTGACGAGTCTTTAGAGTCCTACACAGAGGTTTCCTGGCTCAAGCGAAACGAAATAGGAGCGCATATGAGATATGTGCGGGACCGAGAATAATGCGTGTATGTGATACCGTATTCTATTCTCGCGATAAATGTATCGATTGGTTGTATGCGATATAACCTAGTTATCGAATCGAGGATCGATTCGATAAGCCGATACATTGGATATTAGTCGGTTATATGCGATATGACCGGATCGTTAAATCAAGTGTTGATTTAATAATTTAATGCATAATTATATATTTGATATATTACTTTGCATTAACTAGTATTGGTTCACTTTAATGGATTTTCTCACTTGATTTGCACAAGTTGTATATGTGATATACTTTTGTGCACTTGTTTGTATCATGTTTGATAATACTTGCTCTCTTGGGTTTGTGTAAAGAATTAAACCATGGTTAAGTTAATGATTAGGGTTTTGTTTGTTTTATTACTTATCTATTTATTTATAATTCTTATTTTGGAAAAGATAAAGAAAGAATGGTGGCTTTTTTTGTTTGTTTGTTGAAGCTTCATGAAGCTTTGACCAAGTGACCATTTTGTCTTCATGCTTAACCCTAACCATTCCCACTAACCATGGTCTATTCTCTACACCTAACCAAGGTTAGAAGATGATAAGTATTCATTTTATTATTCTTTTTGGAAAACTCATGATATTCTTTCATCATCATCTTCTTCATCTTGAACAAGAAGAAAACCAAGCCACCATCAGTGGCAACTAGTGAAAATGAGTGAGAAATCCAATTCTAAAGTGAACCCACCTCCTATTTCTTCATCCTCTACCTCTTGCCAAGTAGTATAGGGTGTTTTCTTCATAAGTTTCATGACTTGGTGAAGTGGGAGCTTGATCTTGTGATGCCTCGACGTAGATCATCTTCGGCATCGTAGTCGATGACCTAGCCCGCCCAATTCTCCGATGAAGCCGATGCTAGAGCCCGGGATCCGATATGGACAGCGAGGGGATTTCATCATGGAGCTATGGAGGTGGAGAACCGGATCTACAAAGGTTGTATTTCCGTTCACTTAGTTAAGTTGTTAACTATTCGCATTTGTTTCGCCTAAAATTCTAGTTAACGATCCGTATTAGAGTTTCTCGGCACTTGTAAAATTTGAAATTGGCATGGTTGATGCCTTGTGAGACCTCTTGAGAGTGCCTAGGAACCCTACACCATCCCTACGCGATGGTAGGTCAACAAGCATGAGACCCCTCCCATATGTCTTACCGTAACAGCACTGTTCCATACAGCAGCTAAGGATTGTTAAATATTAGATAGGTCAGAGTAAGGACCTAAGAAATATACAAAGAAAGAGTCCCTCCGCTCCCTTGCATTCTCGCTTACCTCAGGGAGGTCCATTTCAATCAATAGGTAAAGTCGGTTCAGATCCACCGCCACAGCCGACGCCTGAGTAGTCTGGGCAACATTAGCAGGAAGGGTGTGGTTAGGATGGTTTAGATTCATGGTTGCGTTTGGGTTGGAAAAGGGAGGAGGGAATGATTTATGTTGGTGAAAGGGTGTTTTATGAGGAAGTGATTGGTATGAAAAATTGAGTTTTTGTGTTGCCTAATTGCCGTAATCAATAACTGTGTCGTAAATAGATAGCCGATAGTGAGAACGGGTCGTCCACAGGGAAATGGTAAACTATTTTTCTTGTTTTAAAGGAGTTAATAGAAAAGGATTTTAGAAATATATTATAAAGCTAACACCATTTAGTAATTAGGGAAAATGACCGTAAAAATGTGCAATAAATATGACTGATCAGGAAGCCTTTTAGGATAGGTTGCAGTGTAAAGCATCTGATCTGGGAAAAGATAGTTCTGGGTTGTTGGGCTGCAGTGAATGTTGCTACAATTTTCTATTAGTGCTCAGGGGCAAAGGGGACTTAGCAGGGGACTTGGAATAGTTTCCAAAAAAGGAATCATGTTAGCTTATAAATTTTGATGATATAGTTTATCTATTCTCGCTTTCGTTTTGTTGATAGTTTAAATATGAATAGTTTGTTTAATGTCACCGTTTATCTTGCTTTACCTTTACGGCACTAAACTTGTATACGCTTGTGTATTAGCTTTCTTTCCTATATCTTGTATATACCGAGTTATATATTGATATCGATATGCTTTACTTTTGTTTTATTCCTTGATATCGATATATTATTCTCATTCATTATTTTGGTAATTCACGATATAAATTTGTATATACATGTGATCTATATCGTGCTTCTCATATACCATATATATATATATATTTAGTATATCAATATCCTATGATTTGTATTTGAGTTATATCTTGATATTGATATACTATTCATGATTGTGATATCAAAACAATGAATATTCATATACTTGTGTTTATTAACTTGCTTATATTTCATAACATTATATATGATATGCTTGGTCGTGTTGAGATTGATTTTTCAGGATATCGGATATCTCACGGCATAAGCATCAGATGGAGGATGGAGGTTATTGGGCTTAAATTGCAAATCTAATGGAGGACGGATGAAATTGAGCTTAAACGGAATATTTAATGGAGGTTGGAGGATATGAACGAGAGCTTCTCAAATTGCATATCAAGCTTCATGGGTTCAAGCTACGTAGCCGAGAAATAAGAGTTCAAGAATTCAAATTACGAATAGCTTCGAGAAGCTAGAAGTCAAAGTCCAAGTATTGAAGCGCCGAAGTCCTAGAATTTCAAGTTGAAGATTAAAGTCAAGACTTCAAGACGCTTATGAGTGGGGGCGAAGATCAAGGGTAATCCATTTTAAGATCTATTGAAGATCAAGCGCTAACGTTTCAAGTGCTCGTATCGAAGTGTCAAAGATTCAATATATCAAAGAAATGAGATATCGGCATAGGATTCTATATAGGTACTCTATATAATATGCTTTATATCAATTAGAGCTCTTGAACACTCACACACGCTTGCACAAATGTTTTACATTGCATGAACTTTAAGGTTTTCGATTTAAAATTGATTTTCATCATAAAACACAAGTTTCTGAATTTTTACACTTCAGACGTCTGTCCCATGTGCTTCAGACGTCTGTTGTCTTATTGTGTTTTTATAAACCCCTAAATGTCAGAAATATCAATTTTCATGAGTTTTGTACTTCAGACATCTGCCCATGCTTCTTCAGACGTCTGAATTCTCTCTGTATTTTCATATGGCCTAATTTTATGAGAGACATAAGTTTGAAGGTCAATAGACCAGACGTATGATAAAGGGTTTCAAAATGGCTTTTTAAACTTCAGACGTCTGCCCATTTGAACTTCAGACGTCTGGTTTGCGCTCTGTGCTTTTCGGTGAGGAACACAGACGTCTGCAGCTCATCGGGGCAGACGTCTGATGTAATGTTTTGTTGGCTATAGTGCTCTCAAGGCTATTTTAATCGATAGTATGCGATTATGAAAATTGAAGGAGGACCTATACAGGTAACATAGTCTTACTCAAGATGATATTATGCTATCTGGTTTGTCTTTATTATTAATGTGTATACATTTTACTGGTCATTACGTGTCGTTAATATATAATGATAGAGTCCGTAGGATCTTTACTTGACTACCAGAGTTATGATGGCAATTATACTAGTGAGAGCTGGGTAGTCCATAAGCACATTCTTAAATGTCTCTAGTCGTGGGAGTATTGAGACTAAGCATCGATATTCCAGAGTAGACTAGTGTATATGTTTCTAAACCCCGACGAGGGGCGGTGGCATGTCTTATAGTTATTGGTGTGTGATTGTTAGAGGTTTTTCTATGCGTTTGCTCAATTTTAAATCACCGCAATCAAGACGGTTTCGCTTGGTAGCTAGCTGGTTGAGTACGGGTCGATCCACAGGGAGATGGAATCTTTTTCTTTATATTTTAACGAGTTAAATCCAAATATTTTGAGTTTTGTTTTAAGATTTACTAATTTGATAAAGGATGATAAAGAACTTGCTAGGGTTAGGATTAGGTTAGTTCGAGTTAGGAAATTCTCACTTTTCTCAATGCCCTTCTTAATATTGGTGTTGAGGTAATCAGCAACAACGGGGATTAGCACGACTAGGAAGGAACTTGAAAATATAAGCTAGGCTTTCTATACTTAGTTTCTTCCTTTCGGTCCTTGTCCGTCCGTTCTTGGCTCTTAGCCCTAACCTCCGGTTAATTCAACCACAACCGGTCTAACTATGGAATCACCGCTATCATGTTGGATAGGGTGCCGTAGTGAGCGGATTGTAGTTCAATTAAAGAGAGTCCGAATTAAGGTGTTGGGCAAAAGAAAGAGTGAGAGAGATTTCCTTCTCTCAAACTTTCCTTCTCCTGCCCTAACAAGTGAGAAGATTACTCACCCATTAAAAAGATAAAAATAAAAAGGAAGGTAGAAAGAAATAGGGTTAAGAGGAATTTACAACTAGCTATTTGAGACATTACCTTGGCAAGGATCTTACTCAAGCATCATCGCTGTTTAAGGATAAAGAAAATAGAGAAAACAAAAGATAAACACAAATAAAAATAAGCAACTAGATTAACAAATAAAAATTGCGGAAATTAAATAAACAAGCAAGATAAATAAAAGAACTCTTTTTTTATTTATTTTTATTAATCAACGCTCATAACTCGCTACAATTTTTCATAGAGAAGAACGGAATTTAATTCTAAATTCTAAACTAAAGAAAGGTACACTTTATTTGGCTTTGATCTCTTCTATTTATAGATAGGAAGGCGAAACCCTAGGTTACATTCTGAGCTAAACCTGAGATTACAAAACTACCCCAAAAGAGCCGAGTCAACGCGGAGCTAACTGCCATCGACACTGCTCAGACGCGGCCGCGGAACCACGGCAGAAGTGCCTATTTGGCCGCGGTTCCGCGGCCATTTGGTAGACATGGGGGATCATCTTTTCAGTTCTCTTCCAGATATTCAGCAATGCAAAATGATGTGGACTTTTGCCTTGAACTTCGCATTGAAGTCTTGGATCTTGTGCTGCCCTTGTGCTTTGTACATTGAAGTGACCAACGATTTGCCATTTTGTCCCTTGAACTGGTAGGCGGAATCATACGGATGGTTAGCGGAGATCAGTATTCATCTGTTGTTGGTCGTAGTCCCGCATTTGTTGTGACTTTTCATGAATTTCACTGTAAAGAGCTGAGAACCTGTAACCTGCAATTATTCACCAAATACGGATTAAAAATACCTACCTATATGCAATATGATTAAGAATAGACGGTATAAAAATGCAAAACTCTGATATGAACAAATACCCCCAAACTTATCTTTTGCTCGTCCCGAGCAAGACCAATTTTATTCTCAAAATGTCCTAACCTCACTTTCGCAGGGAACGCGATTGCACTGAGCTCGTGCAACAAGTCGTTAAACCTCTAGATGTCTCTAGTAGGAGGAGTGTTGTCTCCTGAGGGTTTTCAGCGGATACTACCCACAAAATCCGATCAATTTGACCGTTGACTCTAATTCTTCAATTCAGTATTCTAGCAAGAAATTCTATTATCTTCAACTTAGAAACCATCAACCCGTATTTTTCACACTTCCTTTTCATTTAACTTAAGATCATATGCGTTTTGCCAGTTTATAAAGCTTTCAGCATCTCCTAAGTTTTCCTTCTAAGGTGCAATCTTAACTCAGGAATTTTTATCATCTCTACTCAAGATATAAGCCCTATCTATTATTCCTATCTCTCCTCCAAACTCCAATCATATACCCTTACGTGTGTGTAATTATCACCCATACACTTGGAAATTCAATTCAAGCTATCATACTCTTGTCCATCTCCCAAAATATTTTTAGTTGGTGAATTTTAGATGAAATTGCTCACACATCCTTCATGCGACCGTTAATACTTCTTGAGGTACCAAACGACCGATTACAAAATGTGCTTGCACATTTAGGCGTAATTCCTCGTCTTGCAACACCTAAGGCTTAGCAGTGACTCCCAAACCAGTAGGTCTAAGGCACTAGGTGATAAAGCACTCTCGCTATATTTTTTTTATTTATGCTGCCTTAAGCAATTACAAAACCAGTGTTCATTTTTTTTATCTCTTTATTCACCACTTATACTTTTATTTTATTTTCCTTCATACTAAGGATTTTAGACAAGAGCATTTCAAGGTATTCTCTACTATCCTAAGTTTCAAGATGTGTGTGTAAGTGCGTATAGTAGGATATATATTTTCAGAATTTGGACTTAAGGTTCAGAATTATTTTTCAGACTTATACTTCAAATAGAGCTTTCAATACTCTTACCTTATTTTGATTTAGCCCAAGAACTGAACTCAAAATTTGTCTATTTCTAAATAAACTACAAGGACGTATATTTTCTACAGTTAAAGTTTAAGAAATATTATTTTTAGGGTTTTTAATTTACTAAGTTTAGAATCTAGTTCTTCCTGACTAGTCAACAGTCATGTTGAACTTGAGTCAAATATGCCAATATTGAAATTTTCAATATTTATAATTTTTAAAATTTTTCAATTTTTCAATTTTATTTAAAATTTATTATTTGTTATATATATATATATATATTTTATAAAGATGCAATGCGGAATTAAATATGCAAAGAAAAAAACAAATATGTACAAAAAATACAAATATGCAGATGCAATGCAAAGATAACTATTTACAATACCCTCACCCCCAAACTTATTAATAGCAGTGTCCTCCCTGCTCCCTGCGGCATCTACTAGATGCAGCCTCACTGGTCCCAGCCTCACCTCTATCCGTCCCCCATCCCCTCGATCGCGATCGTTCCTCTCTTGCTAGGAGGGTGGACATCCTTTGTTCCAGGCTCGTTATACGCTGATCAAAGTTAGTCAGCATCCCTATCACTCTTTCTACCCCCCTATGGATTCGTCGAATTAAGCGCGCTTGCTCAGCGGGGGTAAGCTCTTCATCGCTCGCTGTGGAGCTCGAGCTAGGGGTCTTGGCCATCACGTCCTCGGCCGGCTCGGTGCGCGACCATAAATCATGTAATCGTATGAAGGACGTGGAGACACCTTCAAGAAGAGGTCTAATGGGAATCCCACCATGCATATAAAATTCAAATTCCTCAACAGGGAGGGAATGGCAACACAGTTGTGTCACCAACATAGGGCATGGATAATTGGTCGCCCGTTTGCCGGTGCCAATCGAGTGAAGCAATACAGTGCACATGTCATAGCTTGGGTTTCGTGTCATCAATGTGTGCACTATATGTAGGGATGGTGTGAAAAATGTTGTGTTGTGAAAACTACCAAAAATATTATTTTGTGCCCAACGACATACAGTTAAAACGTTCGCAAAAAGCGTGCGAGCCTGAATGCCCTTCGGGGCTCCCTAGAACAGTCGTTTCCCATTAAGGGTTGGTAGTCCTCAAATCGAAGGGGTTGATCGTGAATGGGGAGTCGTGGTATTAAGGTGACTTCGTGAATGAAGTCCATATCAATTAAAATTTCCCTATCCCCCCACATTAATCTAATGTACCCATGTTGTGCAAGACAACCCTCCTCCATACATTCGTAGAAACGAGCAACTAGATCCGGAAGTGCGAATGCATTCGGATGGTTAAATAACAAAAAGTTACATCCGCGCCTTCGGATCTCATCGCCGAAATAACTACCGTAAACATTATGTGCAAACAACTGGGAGAAATCCCTTTCAAACTGAAGTGTGGGGGCCATGACAGTGAAGTGCAGAAATTTATAAAAATTTTACAGAGAGGATCAGAGAGATGCAAACCTCCTCTGAAAGTTTCAGAGGGCGACGCGTCAGGGAGGCGGCGGTTGCATGGCAAGATGCAGGGTTATGTGGCGGTTGGGCGGCGGCTTGATGCGATCTCACTTCTCTTTCTGCTGCGGCGGCTAGGGTTTTGTTTGAGGGAAAATTTAGGGTTATGTAAATTCAAAAGAGGGGTCGGATTGTTTTTATAGGGGTTATTTGGTTATATATACAAAAGCCCCCTTAAAAAGTGGAATTTAGTTTGCAATTTTTTTTTTAATTATTTTTTAATTAATAGAACTGAATATTTACAAAAATACCCCCAAAAATTTGGAATTTTTTTTATTTTTTATTTTTTTATTTTATAATTACAAGTGTGACATACCCCAAAACTTATTTGAAACAGTGTTTCTACTGTTTATGGCTGGATAACCGAAGTTTGGTGGTAAGCGGAGGAAGATTAGTCGATGTAAACCAGCTCCTGTAATATCAGGAGCTCCTCCGATGGGTCAGCGGCGAGGAACGGTTTTAACCTGTGCCCGTTCACTTTGAATAGTGAATCGTCCTCTGGATTTTCCAAATCCACCGCACCATGCGGATATACAGTTCCCACAAAGAATGGTCCTTTCCATCGAGATCTGAGCTTACCGGGATGGAAATGTAACCGGGTGTCGTAAAGAAGTACCTGTTGACCAGGTGTGAAAGTTTTGCGCATAAGGTGTTTATCGTGAAACACCTTCATTCGGTTCTTAACGACAACCGTGTTTTCGTAAGCTTCATCCCGATAATTCGTTGATCTGCAGCTTCCGATGGCTGCCCGCATTATCAAGAGATAAATTCAGTTCCTTGATCGCCCAAAATGCTCTATGCTCGATTTCCACTGGAAGGTGGCAAGCCTTTCCGTAAACAAGCCGATAAGGAGACATGCCAAGAACAGTCTTATAAGCAGTTCGAAATGCCCAAAGGGCATCGGTGAGTTTTAAAGACCAATCCTTACGGTTCTTGGAAACCGTTTTCTCCAGAATCTGTTTGATTTGCCGATTAGACACTTCGGCTTGCCCATATATTTAGGGGTGATAGGGCGTGGATAGCTTATGATTAAAGGAGTATTTCCACATCAAGGCTTCGAAAGTCCTATTACAGAAATGTGTTCCGTTGTCACTAATAATCGCTCGGGGGTATCCAAACCGGGAAAAAATGTTTTCCTTAAGGAATCTAATGACAACCTTGTTGTTGTTAGTCCAGCTGGGCACGGCCTCGACCCATTTAGAGACATAATCAACAGCTAGCAGAATATACAGATTCCCAAAAGAGCTGAGAAACGGCCCCATGAAATCAATCCCCCATACATCGAATATCTCGACAACCAGTATTGGTTGGAGCGGCATCTCGTTTCTCCTGGATATCCGGCCCAAGTGTTGGTACCGGGAGCAAGTCTTGCAGTAATCATGAGCGTCTTTGAAGAGTTGTGGCCAGTAGAAGCCACACTGCAAGATCTTCTCGGCTGTCATTCTTGGACCAAAATGCCCGCCACATGCTTAATCGTGGAAAAATGACAACACACTCTTGAATTCATTATTAGGCACACACCGACGAATAATCTGGTCAGGACAGTATTTGAACAAATATGGTTCGTCCCAGTAAAAGTGTTTTACTTGGGATAAGAATCAAAATCTGTCCTGACTTGACCACTCGTTTGGTAGTAATCCTGTTGCTAAGTAGTTCACAATATCTGCGAACCAGGGTTCGCATGATACTGTCAAGAGCTGTTCATCCCGAAAAACGTCGTTTATTGGCAGTGAAAGCGTCGGAGCAGAAGGAAGTCATGAAAGATGGTCGGCTACTACGTTCTCACATCCTCTTTTTTCTTTGATGACAAGGTCAAACTCTTGGAGTAAGATGATCCAACGTATCAGCCGAGATTTTGCGTCATTCTATGCAAAAAGATGGCGTAGAGCAGAATGGTCTGTGTAGACAATGACTGGAGAGCTGATTAAGTAAGGCCTGAATTTTTCTAATGCAAACACAATAGCTAAGAATTCCTTCTCAGTTGTTGTGTAATTCAGCTGGGCATCGTTCAGGGTTCGGCTAGCATAATAGATTACGTGCGGCATCTTGTCGATGTGCTGCCCTAGGACAGCACCGATGGCAAAGTCGGATGTATCGCACATAATCTCAAATGGATACGTCCAGTCAGGAGAAGAAAGTACGGGAGCAGAAGTGAGTGAGCTTTTAAGTGATTCAAATGCAGTCACACAGCTCGAGTTGAAATCGAATGTGGTGTCCTTGGCCAGCAGAAGAGTCAAGGGTCTAGCTATTTTGCTAAAATCCTTGATGAACCGTCTATAGAAACTGGCGTGGCCAAGAAAAGCTCGGATGTCTCGGACGCATCTGGGAGGAGGAAGATTGGAAATGACCTCAATCTTAGCTTTATCCACCTCAATGCCATTTTGCGAGATGATATGTCCTAAGAAAATACCTTCGCGTACCATGAACTGGCACTTCTCCCAGTTCAAAGTGAGGTTTTTATCCTTACACCGGGTAAGGACAGCGTCGAGATGCTGTAGACACTCATCAAAGGAATCGCCGAAAATGGAGAAATCATCCATGAATATCTCCAAGAATTTTTCCACCATGTCTGAGAAAATTCCCATCATACACCGCTGGAAGTTAGCAGGTGCATTGCATAACCCAAAGGGCATGCGGCGATAAGCAAATGTGCTGAAAAGACAGGTGAAGGTGGTTTTGTCCTGATCTTTTTCGGCATGGGAATCTGGTTATAGCCGGAGTAGCCATCTAGAAAGCAGTAGTACTCGTGTCCAGCCAATCGTTTAAGCATTTGGTCAATAAAAGGTAGCGGAAAGTGGTCTTTCTGTGTCGCGGCACTGAGTTTTCTGTAATCAATGGACACTCGCCACCCAGTTTGGGTGCGAGTAGGGATTAACTCGTTTGCCTGATTGGTGATGACCGTTATGCCCGACTTTTTGGGGACAACATGTATCGGACTGATCCACTGGCTATCATAGATAGGGTAAATGATACCACTATCAAGACATTTGACGATCTCTTTTTTCACAGCCTCCTTCATGACTGGATAGAGTCGCCTCTGCGGATCCCTGGCTGGTTTGGCATCATCCATCATATGAATGTGATGTTCAACGATCAAGGGACTAATCCCCTTAATGTCCGCCATAGTCCAGCCAAAAGCTTGCCGATTGCTCTGCAAGACCGTCAGAAGGGCTTTCTCTTGCTCTGAAGCTAGAGAAACCGAGGTGATGATAGGTAGGGTCTCATTCTCACCTAAGTAAGCGTACTTGAGGTGAGACGGCAACGGCTTGAGTTCGAGCGTTGGAGGTGAAACAATTGAAGGTAAGATCGGCGAAAATGTCTTCGAACTCAAAGGATTCTAACAAAGGCTCAAAACGAGTGTACGCGACCGAGTCGGATGGTTCAGCTATCTCATCCGAAAATTCAAAAGATTCAAGCTCGGGTGGCGACAAGTCAAGATCGTTCAAGAAAGTGAAACTCTTATAATCACTGTCGGGAGCAGTATCAGATTCAAGGAGGAACGCACTAGTGGCGTCAAGATTGCTGTGATCGAACAAAAATTTCTCGAACTCACAGTCCTCAAGGACGATCTCCTGGATCGAACAAATATCTAGTATATGAGCATTAGGTTCGGAGGGCTGATTCCCCAACTTAAAAATGTTGAGTTCAATTGTCATGTTTCCAAAAGATAGGTTCATCGAACCATTTCGACAATTGATCACAGCATTTGAGGTTGCAAGGAATGGACGACCGAGTATCACCGGAATTTGATTCCGGGGGTTAGCTACAGGTTGTGTGTCTAAAACAATGAAATCAACGGGGAATATGAAGTCCCCTACCTTTATTAACACATCCTCTAGCTCACCCCTAGGATGGGTAATAGATCGGTCGGCCATTTAGAGAGTACAGTGTGTGGGTTTCAGCTCTTCTACACCTAGTTGCTCATACACCGAATACGGAAGCAGGTTAACACTGGCACCAAGATCCAAAAGTGCGCGGTTGATGTTCTTATCCCCAATAGTTATTGAAATAGTAGGACAGCCAGGGTCATTTCGTTTTTGAGGTAAAGCTTGGGTAAGAGCATCACTCACGGCACTAGCTAAGAAAACTTTCTTGGGTACCTAAGATTTCCTCTTCTTAGTGCACAAGTCCTTCAAGATTTTTGCGCAGGAAGGGACTTGTTGGATTGCATCTAAGAGAGGAATGTTAATGTTAACCTGTTTAAATAACTCCACAATCATCTCCATTTGTGGATTTTGTTTATTGGACCTCAACCGGTTTGGAAATGGAACATTTTGAAAATTGGTTGAGTCCAATGCTTGTGGAGGAGATTGTGGAGCAGGAACGGATCCCAGAACTGGTGTTTCCGTGGAGTGAGATGTGGGTCCGTTCGGAGTAGCATAAGAGGAAGAGCCTTTTGAAGAATGGAGAACAGGTTCAGAAGACGACGAAGAAGAAGAAGCGGCGGGGGTGTCATCATCTGTGCCAACGTTGTTGTGCAGCACCCTTCCAGATCTCAACGTAGTCACGGCACTCACATTATGGTTTTGTTGTTCAAGAGCAACATGTGCATTATGTGGGTGACCAGGATTTGGGAGTGGTTGAGATGGAAGCTTCCTTTTCTCCTGGTCGCTTAAAGCCGCATTCAGTTGTGCAATCTGGGTTTCAATGGTTTTGATGCTTTGCTCGTGTGTAGCAGTGTTTTGCACTAAAGACTGAATGGAAGACTGGATGTTGGCATTGGATTGAGTCGATTGTTTAACAAACGCCTCCAGAATTTGTTCTAGCGAGGAAACCTTATCGTTATTTGCCGGAACAAAATTGTTTTGAGGAAAAGAATTGTTGGGTGCAAAATTGTTCGGTGGATTTTGAAAAGGTTGGGGTTGGAAGGGCTGCTGATATTGATGTTGAGTTTGTGGCTGAGCTTGTTGTTGAGGAGGATGAGGCCTCTGGAAGTTGTTGTTGCCTTGGAATTGTTGCTGATTCTGATTCCAGGCGAAATTGGGATGGTTCCTCCAACCCGGATTGTAAGTTGAAGAGTATGGATCATTTCTTTGTCTTTGCTGAAATGCAGCATTGACTTGATCCTGTCCTTGAGCAGATGGGTTGTAAGGACACTCTTCGGTCAAATGTGATGGGTCTGAACAACAAGCGCAGATGATACGAGGGGGAAGAGCAGGGGCAGGAGAAGGCGATGAGAATTTGCTCTCAATAGCTTCTAGTTTTCACGTGATCACAGCCATTTCGGCCTTCATTGCAATCGAGAGTGTTGGCTATAGTGCGCTCAAGGCAATTATCATAGTCGCAGGCATGCGATCATAATGATTGAGGGAGGACCTATACCGATAAAACAGTCTTACTCGAGATGATAGTATGCTATCTGGTTTGTCTTTATCATCATGTATATGTTGATAAAGCCCTTAGGATCTTGCTTGACTACCAGCATTGTGATGGCGATCACATACGTAGGAGCTGAGGGTCTATAAGCACATCCTTAAATGTCCCTAGTCGTGGGAGTATCGAGACTGGGCATCGATACTCTGGTGTAGACCGGTGTATACTTATCTAGACCCTGATGAGGGGCGGTGGCCGGTCTCATAAGCCATTGGTGTTAGTTGTTTACCTAAGATAGTATGCAGGTGCTCATTGGGTTATGAGTACACTGGACGGACTCGCCGGGAACATGCTAGTTGGTATTATACCTATAGTCAGATAGCAGTTCCCTGGTGGCATATGTACAGGTTAGTCTGTCGACCTGAGATCGTCATTTGTCTCGTGTGAGTTCCCACTGTGCTTTGATTACTACCCTACCATGGCTCAAAGGAGTCGTGCAAACAGGTTTTAGTTGGGTACAGTCCCGAGCCACATGGAGGCAGTGAGCGGATCGTCGGGGATTCGTCTCTCCAGGTATTGGTGGTTGATGTCGCGCAGTGCACGGGTGGCCATCACTAGAAATCCTCGGCCGGGGTATGTGAGAATTACCGATCCAGGATCGATAGTTTCTCAGGTAGTGATGGATTTCATACCGACACGAATTATCGCATTGTTAGGGGTCTGACTTTATCCACCCCCTAGACTCGATATGTGATACTCTTAGACGAACAGACCGGACTGTACGGATATTGTTACTGACTGGCTCAGTAGGGGTTCGGATGAGTTTGCTCGTCGGCCTTCCTTTCGCTCAATACCTGGGTAGCCGTTACGTACAGCTAGTGCCGCTGACGTGCTTGTGGTTAAACCCACTGCCAGCGTATTGACGAGTCTTTAGAGTCCCACACAGAGATTTTCCCTGGTTCTGGCGAAATGATGTAGTAGCCGTATTGGATATGTGCAGGGTTCCGATCGATTGATGTACATTGTACTCGGACATTCGATTGGACAGTTGATAATACTAGCCGGCTCGGGTTTGAGTCGGATTATTAAATCAGGTATTGATTTAATAATTTACATATAGGTATTTCGATACGTATATTCTAGTATTATATTCTTTGTGTTATTCTATCTCTTTGATATTCGTATTTCGGTACGGATATAGGTATGTATATACAGAAGAATGCAATCCGTATTTTTTTCCGGATAACATTCTAGAAGGTTCCACCTCATTTTGGATTTGACCATTTTTATTAAAATGGATAATGAGGTGGAAAATAGCATGAAGAGGTATGGTGAGAACCATGCTTTGAATAGTGCTCACAAATGAATTGTTAATTCATTTGTGTGCACTATTCAAGCATGGTAGGATTTTTAAATTGAAAAAATGGTTTTTACAAAACAAAGCATGCTTGATTTTCTCTTTCCAAGGGCTTCATTTTTTTTTTGCTAGCATGCTAAGTTTTTTCTCTTGAGCTTCAGCTCCACCCTCACCATTTTTGTTCTTCACCTCTTCTAGCTATCATGCTTGCTTCCACCTTCTTCATGATATGAGATAGAAAACACTAAGAATACATACATACTACATCCTAGGCTCTCTAGGGTAGCATCCTAGAGACCCTAGTTGCTCCACTAGTATCTTGGCGTGGAACTAGAGCCGGAATTACATCCCTCGGGTGGATCATCGGAGATGGAGGAAGACCGGCGACCAAAGTCGATTCGCAACATCACTAACAGCTTGGAGATGGTTGAAGACCCGAAGGACTTGGTTCATTAGGTATAACCATTCCTATCTCTTTTCTTAGATTGCTAGTTTTATGGTTAATGGTTTCGATCTTGGAAATCGGGTAATGGTAGCGCCGGGTTTTAGAAAATTTTTGTTCCTCATTTGGCCACGGTTCGATGGCCGGGGCGCTCCCACTACCCAACAATGGTATCAGAGCCACCCGTTAAACCCTACTAGCTAGTTTGCACAAGCTTAAAATCTCGATCGATCAAAATTTCCGAAACTTTTTTCCGATTTGTCAAGTTTCTGTCGATTTCTGGAAGTGATCCAAAAATTATTTCCAGCGGCTTAAAAATCCGTGCAGGCGATTCTATGAGTGCAGAAAAAAATTGGGCTCCTGAAGCCTCTAAAGAGCCGCGGAACAGCCGCACTAACCCCATTTTGGCGGCGGTTCCGCGGCCGTTTAGTAGCGACGGGCCATGAAATTTTTACTGTAGCTCAGAACTTAAAAAATATGATTTTTGTGATGATTTGTTTTGGCCCAGAATCTTTTGAGTACTGGATTTGCTTTTGGGGCCTTTGCGGATAAATTTAGTCGATCGAAATTTTAACTGTGTAATTTTTCAGTACTTTACATTTCTATCTGTGACCGTGAATGTCATTTGATCGGTAAACCTTGTCTAATCGCTATAGTCCTTTTAGACGGCTTTGCGAACGTGACATTCACGTTGATGTTCTGTATTGTGCTGTGATGTTGCGGATTGTCGTGGTGGATAGCTCATGTGCAATGGTAGTGCAGTTCGGATTTATTTGTACATTTGATATTGCGGGGCGAGCGTCCGACATGTGG
This sequence comes from Agapanthus africanus, assembly GCA_030015575.1. NCBI lineage: Eukaryota > Viridiplantae > Streptophyta > Magnoliopsida > Asparagales > Amaryllidaceae > Agapanthus > Agapanthus africanus. The sequence goes on along the minus strand of JASDDO010000024.1, from coordinate 883,999,693 downwards.
ACTGCCGTCACTGCCTGTTTGTATATTATTCTTTTGGGGCACGACCGGGCTGAGGTCGATGTCACCTTTGTATATTATTTTCTTTTCTGTACTAAGATTACCCCAAGGTGGGGTGTACGGATAGCCGGGTTCTAGAGGGCAACGGGCCCGCATCTTATAGCGTTGAGACGGAGGGGGCTTCACTCTAGAATTGACGGGCTATTCGCCGCACTCGTAGGGGATACAGGTTGACCCAAGGAGGGGTGCTCAAGTTACCAGATTCCCTGAAGTGCTGGGTGGTCCATTCACTTTGCTGAACGGGGCTGCCTCACTTCGGGTTTTGGCGGGTAACTTGCGGTGCTCGTAGGGGTCTAGGAGTTCATTGCACAGGCTATCCACACGACCAGGGGAACGTCGGGTTTCAGTTATGGCTCTATGAAACCGGGGGCTCCCAGATTATCTTTATTGTTCTGTGATGCTTATTACTTTTCTGTGATGTTGCATTTATCATGCCTGGGACGATTGTTATATATATTTATATATACTAGTAGATGTTGTATATGTTTTGCACCCGCGCTAGCCCAGTCCCCGCTCTGTCGTTAGTTAAGTAACCTAATGGGTGATGACGGGACCCAGTGGCGAATGCGGGTGGCATATACGTACATTTTATTTTCGTTCTTTTCTGGTGTGATTAATTGATGGGACTGTGTTGATGCTTATCAATGCAAGGAAAACAAACCAATATAAAAATGATGTTGTTGGAACCAAGTTTTTAAAACTGACATTACAGACGTACGCTTTTGCTTTGCATCGTGGTATTTAGATTGGAATATCCTGCACCTCATTCGACGAGGCAAGGGCCGAGATCCCTTCATCGGGAGTGACCCCTTGAGTAAAAGTTTGCGTCAACGTAATAACTTCGCTATAGTCGTTTAATTTTTGCTTTGCATCATGGTATTCATTTTTGGAATATCCTGCACGTCATTCGACGGGGAAAGAGCCGAGATCCCTTCACCGGGAGTGACCTCTTTAGCAAAAGTTTTCGCTATTGGATTCCTTCAACGATATCAAGTTCATTACGTTAAAGGTTTTTCTCTAAAAACCAGCCTTAGCCTTCCATCATTTCTTATGAGTATTATTTAGTATTCGTGCTGCGTTTGTTGACCTAGTCAAGACGTAGTGTTTGGTAGCTAAGTAGTGCTTGTTTGTGGCATTTTAAATGCGATTGGTTAGGACAGTCGTGCGGCCTTGTTGACCTAGTCAAGGGCACGTGCGGGTGGGTTTAATGCAATCCAGGATAATGACGGATTGAACTTGACTAGCGGTTTATGGTTTGTTGACCTAGTCAAGGTCATAAACCGCTTAGGGTAAAAATCATATCGGGAGTTTCAAACATACAGGAAACTTGCCAGGCATGCGCATAACTTATGGAGTGTGGTGACTTGAGTGGCTTCCATCGAGTTATCATGCGATGATAGGTGGATCCCGATTCCCACTGATGAGTAGGATTACTGTTTACCCCAATCAGAGCAAAGCTCTGTTCAAATTCCAAGGCGGGAAACGAAGCAACGCTTCTGTTTCCCCCAATCAGAGCAAAGCTCTGTTTTGAAAACTAAAGTGAAAATTAGAATTAAAATAAATGAAGCAACGCTTCAGATCCCCTGCGCTGTGCGCAGAACGCCACGTGTCAAAATCAGACACGCCAGCGCAGAGAGCGCAGCGTCCAAGGCAGCGCATTCAATCAGAGCAAGGCTCTATAAAGGAAGCAGCGCTTCAGCTGACTTGCGCTCTGCGCAGCGCGACACGTGTCAGTACAGTTGCGCTGTGCTCGGCGCTGCGCGACATGTGGCAGTGCAGTTGCGCTGCGAAGGTGCGCTGTGCGACACGTGTCAAGCGTAGGTGTGCTTGCGCCAATAAGAATTAAAATTCCAGTAAGATCTTTCTGTTCTTGTTAAAACAAGAAGATTGTCTTCTGTAAAACAGAAGCCCTTGGATCAAAGATCCAACGGTGGGGAAAAATCCCCAAATCACTCATAGAGAGATCTCTTTAACAAACTTAACAAATTAATTGGCACTATATAAAGGCCCCTAAACCCCAATTCTAAAACACACAAGGACAGAAACACAGTGCCACAGAGAGAAAAAGAGAGAAATCATCTGAAAACTTTGAGAAAGAACTTAGAGAAAGAAAAAGGTAAAAACCTTTATAAAAAGAAGAATTTCTTCTGAATAAATCATTGATCTAAGAACAAGATCAAGGATGTTCAATAAAAAAATATAATAAATAACAAAGGCATTGCCTTTTTTATGAACCATTGGTTCTGGAATCTTAAAGATTCTTTTCTTGAATCCAAAATTGGATTAAGATATAAGAATAGTGCCTTGCACTTGTAAATCTGCACTGTTGCGCTCCTGGGTTGGCGCAAGCCACCAGAGAGCGCCACGTGTCAGCTCCAGAACAACTTGCGCTATGCGCTTTTAAAATAGAGCATTGCTCTCTGAAATTGGCGCAACTCACCAGAGCGCGCTACGTGTCAGCAGCGCAACAGCGCAGCACACTGGCGCAGCGCACTGCGCTTGCGCTCACCAAAGCGTGACACGTGTCACCTCCACATGCGCTTGCGCTCAATAATTGGCGCAAAGCGCCTGACAGGCCACATGGCCACTGTCAGTTTGATTAATACACTGCATTATTTACAGAAGGGCCAAGCCTAATTAAAAAGGGCCTAACAGGCCTAATAAAATGCAATGCATTATTTTAAAAAAGGGCAGAGCCCAAACAGAAACAGATGATGCACATCATTTAAACGGGACATAGCCCAAATCAAAAAGGCCTAGCAGGCCAAAAGAAAATGCAGTGCATTATTAAACAGGGGCAAAGCCCTAGCACAGGCCTAATAGGCCAAAGATAAAAATGTTGAATATTCTTAACTGGACTTAGCCCAATCATGGCCATAAGTCCTCAAATTAAATTGACTAAGCAAGACTGCTCTCTTAAATCAATTTACATCCGGTTCAAGGGTACATCTCTAAACTCCTCTGATACTTATCGTTGTAATCCCTTAACGTCGTCAGAGAGGTGACGGGTCCCGACAATCACACATCAATATGGACTTAAGTGTCCTTAAACCAACCTATGGACTTAAGCGTCCTTAAGCCAACTCATGGACTTAAGCGTCCTTAAACCAACCTATGGACTTAAGCGTCCTTAAACCAACTCATGGACTTAAGCGTCCTTAAACTCACGGACTTAAGCGTCCTTAAACCAATGGACCACCATATCCCTAAACTGGCAATGGACCACTATGTCCCTAAACTGGAACAATAGAGCCCAAATGCTCTTTTTCCGGATCTAAATGATCCTGTTAAGTTGATCTTAGTCTCAAATTAGGCTAACGTATCCTTAACAAACGTTTAAGTTGATCTTAGCCTCAAATATGGCTAACGCATCCTTAAACCAAAACTTTCAAAATAGATTTTAGTCCCAAATTGGACTATAGATCTCCCAACCAACTTTGGTTCAAGGGTACATCTCTGAACTCCTCTGACATCTGTCGTTGTAATCCTTCAACGTCGTCAGAGAGGTGATGGGTCCCGACGGCCATACATTCAATGGACCACTATGTCCCTAAACTGGAACAATCGAGCCCCTAAATGCTCTTTTGTCGGATCTAAACGATCCCGTTAAGTTGATCTTAGTCCCAAATTGGACTAACGTATCCTTAACAAACGTTTAAGTTGATCTTAGCCTCACATATGGCTAACGTATCCTTAAACCAAAAACCCAAACCCAAATATAAGAAAATACGGATTTGGACTAATCCACTACCTACGGGCGACGACATAAATTAGTCTCCGTATACAATCCATGGGCAACCACAAACAAAACAAACACCCACGACACGAAGTGAAATTCTGGAGAAGGAGAAAGTTGTTACCGCGATGCGGTAGCGTAATTAACTGCAGGGGCTTACGCCTGCAGGGAAGAGCGTCCCCCAATCAAAAACCCCCAAGCGAGGGGGAATCTGACAAAGTCTGCTACATCGGCCGCATTCGTCTAAACCTCCGATACACGATGCCATAAATCAACTTGGCATCTTCGGAGAGGTGGACGAATAAAACCAAATAGCATCTACCCCGAATCTCAGGCGGGACGTTAATGTCTTGGCCGCCGTTCGGAGGGGAACAGATTCTGGCACGCCCGATGGGACCTTTTTCTCTTTCCACTCCACACTTCGTGTGTCGTGTTCGCGAACGAATCGCGGTTTGCTGTGGTTGCCTGTGGATTTGAGGTACTAAGATTTGGTGTCTTGCTCCGTGCAGAAAACAGAAGATCAATGGCTTCAAACTGCACTGCCTGTAACTGCAACTCTCGCTCCGTCCATGCTGGAGGAGTGACTTATGGTCCCCAAGCGGCCTCCCTTTTCAAAATGCCAGTGGAGCAGGTGACTCAAGCCACCGCTGGATTGTTCTTCGGGACCCTGCTCCCACCGATGAGCTTCAATGCCCCAATGGCATCGCAAGAAGCTCCAAAGAAGTTGGTCTTTGATCGGCTTGCTACTGCCGCGGCCCTTCTCAATGGGTCGCCCAACTTCATTACCTCAGTTTCCAACAGACTGGGCCAGAACGTCTACGAGCCCGTGATACCCGAAGCTGCCATCCCAAAGCGGATAGCCATCCCGGCTCAAGCGGACGAAATCATTGGGAAGGCTCCTCCTTCCAAGAAGTCAGTTTTTACAAGGCTGGCCATTCCGATTGCTGCTCTAGGCGAGGTCCTCAAAGTTGCTTCCCCTACCCAGAGGTCTGTCTTTAACGGATTAGACCTTGCTTCTCAACGGGTGTTAGTCTTAGACAGGCTAGCACCAATAACAGTCTCTCCTCAAAGCAGGGGGCATGACGAAGTCACCCTTATAGCTGAAACAACTCCATCCGCAAGACACGCTCGACGTCGCCACTGGCGCCGAGTGAGCATGGCTGGGGGCAACTCCCCATCCGGGATAACTCCGCTGGCTCTAACGGTGGGGATCGATGCTGCTGTTCCAACCGGGAACAGCTTTGAATTGCTCAACAAGGTGCACAGAAACTCTCCTACTGCGGTACTGAAGAGAACCCCTTCACCTGTGGAGAATACTCCAGAGAAGAAGCTGGAGCAGCCCCCTCAACGGCTGTCCTCTAAAATTTACAAGGTCCGGCGACAGGTCCAGGAGTCGATGATTGATCAAGACTATCTCCGCCGACAGAAAAAGATGAAGGTTCGGCAGGGGAAGGATTACTCCGTCAAGCCACAAAAAGCAACGGCTACTTGGATGTCCACTACAACGGCCCCCTCAACTTCAACCACTCAAAAGAAAAGGAGGCCGCAAAAAGCCCCTGTGAACATGGCGAACCGTAAACGCGCTGAGCACAAACACCCCAAGTCTGGGGGCATGGTGGTGCACACTGTTTATATGGCTTCCGGAAAGGAGGAAAGCCGTGCTTCGACAGGTCACCGACAGCTCACCCGATCCGTGACGAAAATCCAGGAGCAACAACAGAAGCTTCAAGAGATGCTGACTACAATGGCCGCACTCACCGGGCCAAAAGAAAGCCCGGAGGCATCATCAGAACAGCGTCACGAATAAGAAACCGATGCTGACTTCTTACGCAGAGTCCTCAAAAAGAAGGACAAAGAAGCCGCAGAGCAAGCGGCTAACATAAAACAAATGGCGCTCCTCTTCCAAGATATGGTAGGGATGATGTTACAGCCGGACCCTCCAGCTGAAGAACCTCCAATCATTATTGAAGACGACAGAGAGCAAACATCGAATCCTCCATCGGCTCTGCCAGCAGCCAAGGAGGAAACAATTTCCAAGGTCGCACTGGATGACTATATAGCTCAGCAAATATGAGCTCATCAGGTGAGTGAAGCGGCCAGCCAAGTCGTCAAAACTGGGCGACCGTACCCGAGCTGGTATGACCAAATCAGCTACCCGCCAGGATATACGATCCCTAAGTTCCACGTATATAAAGGGACAGGGAATCTCCATCAGCATGTCACTCAATTCAGGGCTCTTTGTGGCAACACTGGAGGCGACGACAAGCTCCTGTTTCGCCAATTCGTCGGCAGCCTATCGGAGACGGCCTTTGAATGGTATTCGGAGCTACCTAACGACTCTGTCAAAACATTTGCGGAGATGGAGCTACTGTTTACACAAAGATTCGCGAGTGCTAGCGAACGCACCCCGATAACAGCGCTGATCAACGCCAGGATAAGGCCAGGCGAAACGTGGGTTCAATACGCAACACGATGGCGGAATCTGTGGTCAAAATGCGAACAACGGATCGAAGAAGCACCTGCGGTAGGCATGTTCATGGGCACCCTAGACCCTCATGCAACTGTTTCACGGTTCATGATGTTCTTTAAACCAACCGCGTTCCAGGCCCTGATTGACAAATTAGCCCAAATGGACCAGATAGGCCATAGGCCTTCCTCTTCAAAGACGGAGCCTTGGAATGAAAAGGGCAAAGAGAAAACAACCTTCGTCGCCAACGCTCAACAACATCCAAGCAACTTAAAGCCGACTGTTCGCCAAAGCAATATGCGTCCACGCCCATCCCTCGAGGAGAGACTGGGGCGTCGTTACTCGTTTCCTCAGAATAAAACAAGGAAACTGTTCGAGCTTGCGGCGCGTAACGGGCTCGTAAATTTGTCGGATCCAAGACATCCGCTGCAACCAGGCGATCTCAACAATCCTAATTAGTGCCCTTACTATCAAGCAATGAGCCATCCAATCGAAGATTGCTTCGTCTTCAAAAACTGGGTTGAAGATCAATACCAACAGGGCAATTTCGCGCTATCCGAGAACTGGAAGGTAAGACCGCCACGACCACATGCTCCTAAAAAGGTGAACACGCCGGGGGCATCATGCTCAGTCATAGAGAAAGCCCCATAGACCGAAAAGTCAATAAACTAGAGATTCTCCTTAAATACGGTGACATTGGACCGCTATGTCCTAAAACTGGCATTGGACCGCAATGTCCTAAAACTAGCTGACGACCGAAACGTCTTTAAACTACTACCGCAGCATCCTCAGGCTGACGAGATAAAAGAAAAAAAAAGAAGAAGACGGTATGTCCATAAGCGAAATGGGCACGGATGAAAATCCGAAAGGGCTCCTTGAGTAAAAACAGCAGGGCTACCGGCGAGTGTTCGTGAAAACCCGAAAGGGCGCGACCTCGTTAGAAAAAAGAATAAAAAGAATAAAAAAAAGGATATAAAAAAACGGTATGTCCATAAGCAAAATGGGCACGGATGAAAACCCGAAAGGGCTCCGTGAGTAAAAACAGCAGGGCTACCGGCGAGTGTTTGTGAAAACCCGAAAGGGCGCAACCTCGTTAAAAGACACTTACAAGGTCCTCTCGACCTTGTAAGGAGAAACCACCCGCGTAAGATCCTTACGACTCACAAGGGAGCAACACACTTAGGAATCCTCGCGATTCCTAAGGAGAAAATACACTTACGAGATCCTCACGACTCGTAAAGAGAACTCTCTTATGGGACCCTCATGGCTCATAAGATTTGAAAGTCTTAAGTTACAGAGACCTGAACCTGTTCTTAAGCAACTCCCACAACCTTCGATATGGCCCTACAAGCGGCGCATACTGACCCTTGTATACAATCCACAAGCGCGAATAAACATTTCCCTAACCAAGTCCCATCCATGACTAGGGATATGTCCATATGGTGAACAACCCTTATAAGTCCTCTCGACTTATACGGAGAAAATCCTTTTGTAAGATCCTTACGACTTACAGGGGAACATACACTTAGGAATCCTCACGATCCCTAAGGAGAAAATACACCTACGAGGTCCTCACGACTTGTAGGGAGAAATACCTTTGTGAGACCCTTACGGCTCATGAAGTCAAAAGCCTTAGTCGACGGGATCCTAACCCTGTTTACTAAGCCATCCTTGTTCGACATTGACAGAGGCAAATGATGATTCGCTCCTGGCAATATCCCAGTTGTAGCAATACTGATGCCTAAACCGGTATCAAATTCCAAGCCTTGCCATGGCAAATGATGATTCGCTCCTGGCAATATTCCAGTTGTAGCGATGCTGATGCTGAGATTGGCGTCAGATTCCAAGTTCCACACTCGCGATAAAAAAAATCAGCGAGTCATACATGCATACGAAATAGCCGAAATGATGGGGCAACTTGCCACCAAATCAGCAAGTAAAAAAATGTGTATGCATGCAAAATAGCCGAAATGATTGGGCAACTCGCAATAAAAAGCAGCGAGTAAAATAAAATAAATAGCCGAAATGATTGGGCACCGTGAAAAATAGCCGAAATGATTGGGCAATCACGACCTTCGCGATATAAAAGCTGAAATGATAGAGCATCGCGGAAATAAAAAAAATAAAAAATGAAAAAATGAAAGAATGAAACCTTTTTCCCTACAGGCGATATCACAGCAATCCCTGTATACAATCCAGGGGCACAAACAAAGAGGGAACCATGTCATCCCACCAGGCTCCATCAGAAAGAGAGCCAAGTCTCGACGGTCACATCTGCATCCCAGAAGACCAACAACAGCGTTCCTCCTTATGCCAGCAGGGCACGGACGCAACACCAACAACGGAGCCATGGCAAAGTCCCTAGTTCCAAGCCTCGACGGTTCATCGACAACCTAGAGACCACCTCGACATTCGTCTCGTTACAGCAGACGCAATGTCAACAACAACATTACTTCGCAGTCCAGCAGGATGCAGATGCAACGGCAACGAAAGACCCCATGGTCAAACAAGTGGAGTAACGGCACAATCCCAGCTCCACCTCGGCATTCGTCTCGATACAGCAGACGAGATATCACTACAGCGTCCTTCCACCAACAGGATTTGGACACGCCAAAGCAAACGAAGCAAAGGCCAAATTCCTAGCTTCAAGGTCTTAACGGCAAGTCATATAAAGCCTGAAAGATAATCGGAGATCATCTTGCACCAGTGCGGAATGGTCAACACCTCGACGTTCGTCTCGACACAGCAGACGCAACATCATCAAACAGCGGAGCCACGGCAAAGTCCCTAGTTCCAAACCTCGACGGTTCACCAGCAACCTAGAGACAATCGCGACATTCGTCTCAATACAGCAGACGCAATGCCAGAAAACGAAGCAAAGGCCAAATTCCTAGCTTCAAGGTCTTAACGGCAAGTCATATAAATCCTGAAGGACAACCGGAGATCGTCTCACACCAGTGCGGAATGGTCACCACCTCTACGATCGTCTCGATACAGCAGACGCAACATCATCAAACAGCGGAACCACGGCAAAGTCCCTAGTTCCAAACCTCGACGGTTCACCAACAACCTAGAGACAACCGCGACATTCGTCTCGATATAGAGGACGCAATGCCAGCAAACGAAGCAAAGGCCAAATTCCTAGCTTCAAGGTCTTAACGGCAAGTCATATAAAGCCTGAAAGACAATCAGAGATCATCTTGCACCAGTGCGGAGTGGTCACCACCTCGACGTTCGTCTTGATACAGCGGACGAGATGTCACTTTAGCGTTCTTCCTCCAACAGGATTCAGACGCGACAATCAAACAGCGGAGCCACGGAAAAGTCTTTAGTTCCAAAACCTCTACGGTTCACCAACAACCTAGAGACAACCGCGACATTCGTCTTGATATAGAGGATGCAATGCCAGCAAACGAAGCAAATGCCAAATTCCTAGCTTCAGGATCTTAACGGCAAGTCATATAAAGCCTGAAAGACTATCGGGGATCATCCCACCCCAGCGCGGAGTGGTTATGACTCATCGGGGCTCTCCAAAATGAGCCTAATCTCAAGTAAAAAGTGACATGGAATATCCCTACGCTTGCTCTTTCGACGGTAAGATTACCTAGAAGATTACTTGAAGACGTCTTGTCCAGCCCCCGAAGGGATCAGAGACACGACAATCGCAAGGCTACTCGAATAGCAAGATTGCATATCGAGGAATATATCAACCAACACGACGGTACGACGGCCAAAACCCTAAGTACCACAGACCTTAACGGACCTCTGTCGTAAAGAGCAGAGGTTAACTGTGACGTTAGGATATGCTTGCGAGATCTGCTCGATGCGTCTTGACTCGTGAGGAAATTGATGTCTTTGCGAGAACTGCTCGATTCGTCTCGACTCGTAAGGAAAAGCCTTAGGCGGCGGGGATTTTTTTTTAAAAAAAAGACCTGTTTCCTAAGCAATGGGATCCTGCAAGTCGGCCCAAAACGGTCTCTTGCATACTATCCATGGGTCTTACTCTCCGAAGTCGAATCTCGACAAGGAGGGAAACAACCGCTTACGGGTCCTCTCGACTCATAAGAGGGAAAATTCTCTTATAAGATCCTTACGAATTATAGGAGGAAACGCACTTAGGAATCCTCACGATTCCTAAGGAGAAAATACACCTACGAGATCCTCTCGACTCGTAAGGAGATAAGTCTTTATGAGACCCTCACGGCTCATGAAGTTGAAAAGCCTTAGGTAGCAGATCTGAACCTGCTTCCTAAGCCATCACTACTCCCCAAGATGTTCAAGACAGAATGTTATATATCACTCACAGGCTATGCTTATTTAAAGAATGTGCCAGTAACAAAGCAGAAAATAAAAGGAGGGAGGCAAAAGAGTTGTCATTCATACTTGGAAAGTTTTTACATCATAAAGAAATAAACAACAGCATTATTGAAATGTTTACAACGGTATAACCTCGGACCCAGGACATGGGTTGAGGAATTCGAAAGTAACCTTATCTAAGACTTTCCAATCCTGGCGAACTATCCTGGTGTGCTTTCTTTCACGAGCACGAGCGTCGGGGTCCCCACTGATGTCCTCCTCCCTCCAATAAGCAGCGAGTATGGCAGACTGTTGGAAGGCCTGGTGTAGGAGATCGACAAGATTGTCTCGCCGTCTCTTCGAGATTAAGTTCATCAGGTACACCGAATGCACCTTATCCTCGGCGGCATCCAACGCCCTAAGCGGCACACCGGAACAGAATAAGGGAAGCGCTTCCCAGATGGCTCCCACGATAAGCTTCAGGAGAGAGGAACGTCGGGGAAGCAGTTGACCGTTGTATGCATCGAAGCGACTCATGATCTCGGCACACTCGGCATTAGTAAATTCTTGATTTTAGGAACGGCCGAGTCGGCGGATGTCCTCGTAGGAGATAATCTCGTCGATGTCGTACATGTGGGCGTCCATCACTCCTATAAAAGAAGATCGACTAAAATCAGCAACTCTAGAGTTCTGCTATATGATTTAAAAGGAACAAAGCTCCATTAATGAATCAAGAAATTATAAATGAAATATTTCAGAGAACAGAACTCTATTGATGGAATCCTAACAGGGTTCTCTTTAGATCCCTTTGGACCTATAGAGTAAAGTTCTGCTAAGTGAAACCCTAAATGGGTTTTCTTTAGATCAGGGATCTATTGAGAGCAAGGCTCTGTCAATGAAAATTAATTTAATTTAATTAAAATTTTTACCTAAAAAGTGTTTTCTAAAGAAATTCTAACTCTTGGAGTTTTTGAAGGCAAGAGCAAGGCTCTGAAGTTTTGAAGTAAAAATCTTAAAAGATGATAATCATCTGTCGAGGACCAAAGGTCCTATTTATAGGCATCAAATGCCCTTTCAACTTCCAAGAGTTGCCACGATGGTTGGAATTCTGCCACCGCTGCGCTCACGTTTGGAAGGCCATGTAAGTGTAACGGTGGGGGGGCATTTGTTTACCACAATCAGAGGAAAGCTTTGTTCAAATTCCAAGGCGGGAAACGAAGCAACGCTTCTGTTTCCCCCAATCAGAGCAAAGCTCTGTTTTGAAAACTAAAGTGAAAATTAGAATTAAAATAAATGAAGCAACGCTTCAGATCCCCTGCGCTGCGCGCAGAACGCCACATGTCAAAATCAGACAAGCCAGCGCGGGGAGCGCAGCGCCCAAGGCAGCGCATTCAATCAGACCAAGGCTCTATAAAAGAAGCAGCGCTTCAGCTGACTTGCGCTCTGCGCTGTGCGACACGTGTCAGCGCAGGTGCGCTAGCGCAGTTGCGCTGCGCTCGGCGCTGCGCGACACCTGTCAGCGCAGTTGCGCTGCGCAGTTGCGCTGCGCGACACGTGTCAAGCGTAGGTGTGCTTGCGCCAATCAGAATTAAAATTTCAGTAAGATCTTTCTGTTCTTGTTAAAAGAAGAAGATTGTCTTCTGTAAAACAGAAGCCCTTGGATCAAAGATCCAACAGTGGGGGAAAATCCCCAAATCACTCATAGAGAGATCTCTTTAACAAACTTAACAAATTAATTGGCACTATATAAAGGCCCCTAAACCCCAATTCTAAAACACACAGGGACAGAAACACAGTGCCACAGAGAGAAAAAGAGAGAAATCATCTGAAAACTTTGAGAAAGAACTCAGAAAAAGAAAAAGGTAAAAACCTTTATAAAAAGAAGAATTTCTTCTGAATAAATCATTGATCTAAGAACAAGATCAAGGATCTTCAATAAAAAATATAATAAATAATAAAGGCATTGCATTTTTTATGAACCATTGGTTCTGGAATCTTAAAAATTCTTTTCTTGAATCCAAAATTGGATTAAGATATAAGAATAGTGCCTTGCACTTGTAAATCTGCACTGTTACGCTCCTGGGTTGGCACAAGCCACCAGAGAGCGCCATGTGTCAGCTCCAGAACAACTTGCGTTATGCGCTTTTAAAATAGAGCATTGCTCTCTGAAATTGGCGCAACTCACCAGAGCGCGCCACGTGTCAGCAGCGCAACAGCGCAGCGCACTGCGCTTGCGCTCACCAAAGCATGACGCGTGTCACCTCCACATGCGCTTGCGTTCAATAATTGGCGCAAAGCGCCTGACAGGCCACATGGCCACTGTCAGTTTGATTAATGCACTGCATTATTTACAGAAGGGCCAAGCCCAATTAAAAAGGGCCTAACAGGCCTAATAAAATGCAATGCATTATTTTAAAAAAGGGCAGAGCACAAACAGAAACAGATGCTGCGCATCATTTAAAAGGGACAGAGCCCAAATCAAAAAAGCCTAGCAGGCCAAAAGAAAATGCAGTGCATTATTAAACAGGGGCAAAGCCCTAGCACATGCCTAATAGGCCAAAGATAAAAATATTGAATATTCTCAACTGGACTTAGCCCAATCATGGCCGTAAGTCCTCAAATTAAATTGATTGAGCAAGACCGCTCTCTTAAATCAATTTACATCCGGTTCAAGGGTACATCTCTGAACTCCTCTGACACTTATCGTTGTAATCCCTCAACGTCGTCAGAGAGGTGACGGGTCCCGACAACCACACATCAATATGGACTTAAGCGTCCTTAAATCAACCTATGGACTTAAGCGTCCTTAAACCAACCTATGGACTTAAGCGTCCTTAAGCCAACTCATGGACTTAAGCGTCCTTAAACCAACCTATGGACTTAAGCGTCCTTAAACTCACGGACTTAAGCGTACTTAAACCAATGGACCACCATGTCCCTAAACTGGCAATGGACCACTATGTCCCTAAACTGGAACAATATAGCCCAAATGCTCTTTTGCCGGATCTAAATGATCCTGTTAAGTTGATCTTAGTCTCAAATTAGGCTAACGTATCCTTAACAAACGATTAAGTTGATCTTAGCCTCAAATATGGCTAACGCATCCTTAAACCAAAACTTTCAAAATAGATTTTAGTCCTAAATTGGACTATAGATCTCCCAACCAACTTTGGTTCAAGGGTACATCTCTGAACTCCTCTGACATCTGTCGTTGTAATCCTTCAACGTCGTCAGAGAGGTGATGGGTCCCGACGGCCATACATTCAATGGACCACTATGTCCCTAAACTGGAACAATCGAGCCCCCAAATGCTCTTTTGTCGGATCTAAACGACCCAGTTAAGCTGATCTTAGTCCCAAATTGGACTAACGTATCCTTAACAAACGTTTAAGTTGATCTTAGCCTCACATATGGCTAACGTATCCTTAAACCCAAAACCCAAACCCAAATCTAAGAAAATACGGATTTGGACTAATCCACGTCCTATGGGCGACGACATAAATTAGTCTCTGTATACAATCCACGGGCAACCACAAACAAAACAAACACCCACAATACGAAGTGAAATTCTAGAGAACGAGAAAGTTGTTACCGCGATGCGGTAGCGTAATTAACTGCAGGGGCTTGCGCCTGCAGGGAAGAGCGTCCCCACAATCAAAAACCTCTCAAGCGAGGGGGAATCTGACGAAGTCTGCTACATCGGTCGCATTCGTCTAAACCTCCGATACATGGTGCCATAATTCAACTTGGCATCTTCGGAGAGGTGGACGAATAAAACCAAATAGCATCTGCCCCAAACCTCAGGCAAGACGTCCATGTCTCGGCCGCCGTTCGGAGGGGAACAATTACTCTTCGGGTGATTCCGACTAATTCTCCTTTTAAGTTTGGAGGAGATTTCGAGAAAACAGTGAGAGCCATCCAGATTAGATAAAATGATTATCCATTCTGATCTTGGTTAGAGTGCACGCTGAGTGTTTCTTTTCTCTCTCTCTTTGGCATCGACCATGCCCCGACCCTAGACTATGACTCAGTGACCCAGTTAACCAAACTTTCTTATAAACACTGGCTTTTGGATTGTCCAAGTTGCATACATCATTGCCACTTCTTCTTTTACCCTTTGCTTTTCTCCAGAACACCTCGTATCACTACGTGTATCCACTTCCATTGGATAAAACCATCGTATGGTTATATACGAACTCGAAGGAACTTTTTCGAGGATGGTTTCCGGTTCTGGAGAAAATGAATAGGATTATTCAGTTGTCTTTTCCTTTTACCTTCTCTCAGGTTGTAAGGGCTCCTAGGATTGGGAGACAGTATACCTATTACGCTTATTGGATAGTCTTCTTCCAAACCATAGGCAGGTGCCGAAAGGTAGGGAATGAAGAAAACCAATTAGCCTAAGTGTGGTGTGCAGAAGGTAATAAGTAAAGACAAATAAAGGGATTAGAAAAGGGGCAAAGTAAAATGCGACTGCTATTCACGACCAAACCACGTATTTCATCGCCACTCCTACTTCACCTTTGTATTTCTCCAGAACACCCCGTATCACTACGAACATCCAATTCCATTGGATAAATCCATCGTATGGTTATATACGAACTCGAAGGAACTTTTTCGAGGATGGATTCTGGTTCAGGAGAAATAGGAATAAGATTTATTCAGTTGTCTTTTATCCTTACCTTCTCTCAGGTTGCGAGTGCTCCTAGGATTAGGAGAGTATACCTATTATGCTTATTAGATAGTCTTCTTCCAAACTATAGGCTGGTGCCGAATGGTAGGGAAGGAAGAAAACCACTTAGCCTAACGATGGTGTACAGAAGGTAATGAGTAAAGACAAATAAAGGGAATTGGAGAGATGAAAAGGAAATATACGATTACAGTCATGAATCTAATAATGGAAGAGGCATTACTAGGAATACCCGGATACCCCTTCGAAACATATTCATGTTTCAGTTTCACTGTGTATTGTTAATAGAAAACCGATTTCCCAATTAGACCCTTGCTTCGGGGTATGTATTTATCAGGTATGATTCTCATATCTGTATGGTTTTATAGATGATTAGTGGGAGTAAGTTATTGGGAATTAGGTGATCATCCTCATTATATCGGAATTCGTTGTAATTGGTGATATTTGAGGAAATCGCCTGGGTACAGTTTTCAACCTACGACGTACAGGGTTTGAGTTATTAAACTCAGGGGACTTATACAAAGTATTGTATGTTGTCCAGTGTCCATTAGGACAAAGGGGTTGGTTCTCGTACTATATTCTGTTTACTTGTGACTTCTCAAGTTTTGGACAAGTGTTTCATAGAAATACAAGGTCCATGTTTGAGAAGTTATAGGTACAGGAATAAAGTAGAGAACCAAGTGTCGCAAGTATCGGGATTCTTTAAGGTGATCGAAGATGTAGATACTTGTATGAGGTATTCAGTTGATAGTAATGGTTTTGAGAAACTTGTTTCTTTTTCAGGTTACTCATAATTGGACGCACTCCTAAGTTGAGTAATGCTGATTGGCCTCTTTCCATTTAGTTGACATGCACTGGAGACTGCTGCATGATTTGAATCTGGTTCCAATTAAATTAGTGCCTTTGTTTCTATATTAGATATATATAGAATCAATTTATATCTTAACGATGTTAAGGTATAGGGAGTCGTCCGGCTAATGCTTAAAACCAGAATCCGGATAAACTCATGGCACGTTTCAGTAATGGCTGTTTGTGGGTTATCCCGGGTTTTGACGAGGGTTAACTTTCTACCATCTTGAAGATCAATAGTGATATTGTTCTTGACTCGCCACAGTTTTGGTAAAATGGATCTTTCTCAGAAAACAGTAGTGGGAGTATGGTAGAACTAGAAGTGATTCCAGAACCACAAACGATTACGGAAAATTTAATAGGACCTAAAGATTCAATCAGGATTGACATTCCATTAGCCACTCCGCAGATATAGTGGGTAACCTCAAGCACCCGAGAGGTACTTCGGTAGCCTCAAGGACGGTGACAGGGAGGTTCTTGTTTACCCAGACTTGACACTACTGTTGTTCAGACTATGAGACCCGGCAGGAGGATGAGTATAGCATCGTTCTAAACTAGCTTTAGAAGTACACGTATATATGGTTCTGCCAGAGGGTTGTCGTAATCAGTGGGAGCAGCGGAAGCGATTGGACAATTAGCTTATGTCTATTTATAGACTAAAGCGGATATAGCGGAGAAAGATCATCTGTTTTTGATGTGACAGTCATGGGCATTGACTTCATCAGAATAAGGGATGGATCTGTTAAGAAGGTAGTAGGGTGTAATGTCCTGGTATTTGGATGACATGCACATAGTAGGAAGTGAAATTCCTATACTATGATTGGTTACACTTTGGTTGTCACATAGTGTTTTTTCTCTACATAGGTTATGGATATTATATCAGACATTCTGGTTACTAGATCTATGTTTTTAGATCTAGATTTAGGAAGTGTCCCAATCTAGGTACTTAGACAGTATTCTAAAGGTATTTTAGAATGGACGACTCCTGGCATGGTGGTGTACCTGCAGGTGACGGAGTCACCCTCTCTAAAGGTGTCTTACAGACTAAAGGGGAGAGGGATGTGCATGATTGGCATATCACTTGCTTAAGCAATTGAGTAAATCATGACATGTCAAGTGCCACACCAGATGTTGTTTTTGCACTAGATGCAAAAATTTGATATATTAATCCAATCCTGGAGAAAAACGATTGGAAGCAGTTTATGAACATAAGTGGATGTTCTAGGGATTTGATAACGGCAGCCTCTTTCGGGAGACGGTTATCATTCCAGGCTTCCAAGGTGACCTGGATGACAGAGCGACTGTCAGAGTTTTAGTTTTCTCTCTGACGAGGGACAGTAGTTTGGACAGGTGGTCCGAGCGGATACTGAGGAAGGCATGGCGCAGCAGACTGATTAAGTTCAGTAGTCGATACAGTCTAAGAAGTTTGCTGGATTTGGAGTTCATTTATGAGCTGGGTCCCATCAGATATCCAGAAATATTCTAAGACGGGTATTGCTCATTTCGGGAGATAGTTTTCTCCACGAAGTTAAGATAAAGAGAGACATAGAAAGAAACACTGGAGCGGATCCACTCACTGAGGCTATTTCTCGAACGCAATAGTTTTTCAAACGAGGTTTGTGAAACTGATTAGTAGAAGAGTTGGGTGTTCGGTATTGCACGGGCTGTGAGTATACGACATCGCAATAATTAGCCTTAAGTGCAAGTGGATGATTGTTGGCTATAGTGCCCTCAAGGCAATTATCATAGTCGCAGACATGTGATCATGATGATTGAGGGAGGACCTATACCAATAAAACAGTCTTACTCGAGATGATAGTATGCTATCTGGTTTGTCTTTATCATCATGTATATGTTGATAAAGCCCTTAGGATCTTGCTTGAGTACCAGCATTGTGATGGCGATCACATACGTGGGAGCTGGGGGTCTATAAGCACATCCTTAAATGTCCCTAGTCGTGGGAGTATCGAGACTAGGCATTGATACTCCAGTGTAGACAGGTGTATACTTATCTAGACCCTGACGAGGGGCGGTGGCCGGTCTCACAAGACATCGGTGTTAGTTGTTCACCTAAGATAGCATGCAGGTGCTCATTGGGTTATGAGTACACTGGACGGACTCGCCGGGAACATGCTAGTTGGAATTATACCTATAGTCAGATAGCAGTTCCCTGGTGACATGTGTACAGGTTAGTCTGTCGACCTGAGATCGTCATTTATCTCGTGTGAGTTCCCACTGTGCTTTGATTACTACCCTACCACGGCTCAAAGGAGTCGTGCAAACAGGTTTTAGTTGGGTACAGTCCCGAGCTATATGGAGGCAGTGAGCGGATCATCGGGGATTCGTCTCTCCCGGTATTGGGGGTTGATGTCGGGCAGTGCACGGGTGGCCATCACTAGAAATCCTCGGCCGGGGTATGTGAGAATTACCGATCCAGGATCGATAGTTTCTCAGGTAGTGATGGATTTCATACCGATACGAATTATCGCGTTGTTAGGGGTCTGACTTTATCCACCCCCTAAGACTCGATATACGATACTCTTAGACGAACAGACCGGACTGTACGGATATTGTCACTGACAGGCGCAGTAGGGGTTCGGATGAGTTTGCTCGTCGGCCTTCCTTTCGCTCAATACCTGGGTAGCCGTTACGTACAGCTTGTGCCGTTGACGTGCTTGTGGTTAAACCCACTGCCAGCGTATTGACAAGTCTTTAGAGTCCCACACAGAGGTTTTCCCTGGTTCTGGCGAAATGATGTAGTAGCCGTATTGGATACGTGCAGGGTTCCAAGCGATTGATGTACATTGTACTCGGACATTCGATCGGACAGTTGATAATACTAGCCGGCTCGGGTTTGAGTCAGATTATTAAATCAGGTATTGATTTAATAATTTACATATAGGTATTTCGATACGTATATTCTAGTATTATATTCTTTGTGTTATTCTATCTCTTTGATATTCGTATTTCGGTACGGATATAGGTATGTATATACAGAAGAATGTAATCCATATTTTTTTCTGGATAACATTCTAGAAGGTGCCACCTCATTTTGGATTTGACCATTTTTATTAAAATGGATAATGAGGTGGAAAATATCATGAAGAGGTATGGTGAGAACCATGCTTAGAATAGTGCTCACAAATGAATTGTTAATTCATTTGTGTGCACTATTCAAGCATGGTAGGATTTTTAAATTGAAAAAATGGTTTCTACAAAACAAAGCATGCTTGATTTTCTCTTTCCAAGGGCTTCATTTTTTTTTGCTAGCATGCTAAGTTTTTCCTCTTAAGCTTGAGCTCCACCCTCACCATTTTGGTTCTTCACCTCTTCTAGCTATCATGCTTGCTTCCACCTTCTTCATGATATGAGATAGAAAACACTAAGAATACATACACACTACATCCTAGGCTCTCTAGGGTAGCATCCTAGAGACCCTAGTTGCTCCACTAGCATCTTGGCGTGGAACTAGAGCCGGAATTACATCACTCGGGTGGATCATCGGAGATGGAGGAAGACCGGCGACCAAAGTCGATTCGCAACATCACTAGGAGCTTGGAGATGGTTGAAAACTCGAAGGACTTGGTTCATTAGGTATAACCATTCCTATCTCTTTTCTTAGATTGCTAGTTTTAGGGTTAATGGTTTCGATCTTGGAAATCGGGTAATGGTAGCGCCGGGTTTTAGAAAATTTTTGTTCCGCATTTGGCCATGGTTCGATGGCCGGGGTGCTCCCACTACCCAACAGAGAGATCAAGTTGATGAACGCCTGCCTTAGAGAGACCGGACGAAGTAGAAGAAGTAGATGAAGTGTTCGGTCTGGTGCTTTCCCACTGAAGTGTTTGCTCCACGAGATCGTCGAGAAATTGCCAAGCTTCCTCGTCAGATTTGGATAGGAAGTGGCCTTGACAAATAGTCTCCAGCAACAGTTTAGTTGCTGGGTTCATTCCTTCGTATAAGGTCTGGCAAAGTTGCCATCTCTCAATACCGTGATGAGGGCACTGAACAAGAAGGTCTTTGTATCGGTCAAAGCACTTCCAAAAAGGTTCGGCAGGAAGCTGGGAAAATTGGTTAATTTTGTTTCGTATTCTCGCGGTCTTGTGATTTGGGTAGAATTTTTTTAGAAACGCTTTAACAAACTCTTCCTAACTGTTTATGGAATGCGATGCGGTACTATACAGCCACTTCTCAGCTAGGTCACATAAAGTGAAAGGAATGACTCGTAGCTGTTCCCCTCCGAAAGACGGCAAGACAAACGTCTTGCTTGAGATTCGGGGCAGATGCTAATTGGTGCTATCCGTCCACCTCTCCGAAGATGCCATGTTGATTTATGGCACCGTGTATCGAAGGTTTAAACGAATGCAGCCGATGTAGCAGACTTCGTCAGATTCCCCCTCGTTTGAGGGGTTTTTGATTGTGGGGACGCTCTTTCCTGCAGGCGCAAGCCCCTGCAGTTAATTACGCTACCGCATCGCGGTAACAAATTTCTCTTTCTCCAGATGGTCACTTCGTGTCGTGGGTGTTTGTTTTGTGTTTGGTTTCCCGTTGATTGTATACGGAAACTAAGTTGTGTTGTCGCCCGTAGGGCGTGGACTAGTCCAAATTCGTATCTTTCTTAGATTTAGGTTTGGGGGGTTGGGTCTAAGGATACATTAGCCTCATTTGAGACTAAGATCAACTTAAACGTTTGTTAAGGATATGTTAGTCTCATTTTAGACTAAGATCAACTTAACGGGATCGTTTAGATCCGACAAGAGAGCAATTAGGCTCTATTGTTTAGTTTAGGGACATTGCGGTTGATTAGTTTAAGGACATTACGGTCCATCGTTAGTTTAAGGACATCTCGGTCCAATGTCAGTTTAAAGACATCACGGTCGAAGTTAAGGACATCATAATCCGTGAGTTTAAGGACCCCGCAGTCCAATGTTAGTTTAAAGACATCACGGTCGAGGTTAAGGACATCATAGTCCGTGAGTTTAAAGACCTCACAGTCAAGGTTAAGGACATCATAGTCCGTGAGTTTAAAGACCTCACAGTCAAGGTTAAGGACATCATAGTCCGTGAAATGTGTGGTTGTCGGGACCCGTCACCTCTCTGAAGACGTTGAAGGATTACAACGATAAATATCAGAGGAGTTCAGAGATGTACCCTTAAACCGATGTTGATTTGGAGATCTGTAGTCCAATTTGGAACTAAGATCAATTAATTAGATTATGAACACATTGGCTCAGTTAAATCTGAATTGAGAACTTATGGCCAACTTGGGCTAAGTCCAATTAGATTTGAAATATTGGCCCTCTGTTGGACCATTAGACATTTGTCTGGTTTCAGCCCACATTATTTAGCAATGCTAAACAAGAGTTTGAGGGCTTTGGCAACATTTTTTCTATCTTTGATTGAGCAGTGAACATTATAGCTCTGACTTTTACTCAATTTTGAATGGGAGGCTTTGCCTCTGAAAGATTGACCAATTTGGTTAAAAATAGTGTTAAACACTAGAGAAAACAGTGTTAAACACTGGAAATATATCCATCAAAGTAGTGTTAAACACTAAAAGATAATCAGTGTTAAACACTGGAAATATAATTCTCAATTTAGTGTTAGACACTAGAAAGCAATAGTGTTAAACACTGGAAATGGGGTTCTCAAATTAGTGTTAAGCACTAAAAATAAAGTTCTCGACTTAGTATTAAACACTAAAGAAAAAAGGGGTCACGTGGGGACACATGAGGGCGCCCAGAGGTAGGACCAGATCCCTTTACTTCGTTCTGCAATTAAGTGTTAAACACTTTTTTATATTTTTTTATTTTCGAGCATCACGTGTTGGCACGTGATGGACAACTGTCCGCCAATTGTTAAAGCATTTACTGAAGGGTCACGTGATAACACATGAGAGCGCCCAAAGCCTTCATTTCCTTTGCTTTTCCTTTCTGTGTTTTGTAAGTCACGTAGGAGCACGTGAGGCGTTACCTCTGGGCTGATTCCTTCTCATTTTTGTGGACCTTTTCAGGGATCACGTGGGGCACGTGACCTAGATCTTTTCATGCACAGAGATCTTTTAAGTCTCCTTATTTTATTTTGAGAATTAAATTCTCTGTAGGGTTAAACCCTAATCATGATTTTAGAGGAATTAAATTCCTATTAGGAAAGAATTAAATTCCTATGTAGGGTTAAACCCTAATTTCTTTTAGAGGAATTAAATTCCCATATATGTAAAAGAATTAAATTCTTGTATAGGGTGAAACCCTAATTTCATTTTAAGAGGAATTAAATTCCTGTGAATTTGAGAGAATTAAATTCTCAATTAGGGTTAAACCCTCGTTTTGTCCATCTTGAAGGAATTAAATTCCTATAATTTTAGGAGAATTAAATTCTCATATAGGGTTAAACCCTAGTTTCATCTTGAAGGAATTAAATTCCTGTGAGTTTAGGAGAATTAAATTCTCATATAGGGTTAAACTTTAATTTTGTTTTGGGAGAATTAAATTCTCTAA
Source organism: Agapanthus africanus (assembly GCA_030015575.1). Taxonomy (NCBI): domain Eukaryota; kingdom Viridiplantae; phylum Streptophyta; class Magnoliopsida; order Asparagales; family Amaryllidaceae; genus Agapanthus; species Agapanthus africanus. The sequence goes on along the minus strand of JASDDO010000024.1, from coordinate 883,977,107 downwards.
ACTCAATTCCCCCTCTAAGTTTTGGATCTGCATAGCAGGATCTCAACCCGATGATAATTAAATTCTCAACTTATGGGAAGATGTGCTTCTACAGATTTTCAACCAGAGAAAGAACTAAGTTCTTTTGTACAGAAGAGTTAAACTCTTAAATTTGAGAATTAAATTCTCTGTTTGAAGTTTTGATCCCCTTTCTTTTCTCACCTAGGGTTTTCTTTGTTGAGAATTAAATTCTCCTTTCTTTTCTCTATGAAATTTTAAGATTCCAAAACTCTATATCTTTTTTTCTCTTCTCTTGGCTCCTATTTATAGGAGAAGGAAAAGAATCAATTTGTTTAGTAAATCTTTCATTGAAAGATTTTGTTTGCTTTCATAATTAATATGATCCTTTAGATCATTCAGTGAATTTTATTCACCGTTGGATTTTAAATCCAAAGATATTCTGTTTGTTATTTTCGGTGAGATTTAGGGGAAATCTTTCCTTGTCTAAAATTTTTCCATAAATTGGTGATTTTTAATCACCCTTGGATTTTTAATCCAACGGTCCCCATAATCCTTTTCCATTTGGAAAGATTTAGAAGCTTTTAGAATTTAATTCTATTAAACTGTAAGGCTTTCGAAGCCAGTCACGTGCTGACACGTGACCCTTGGTCACGTGTGAGCATGTGACCCCGAATTGAGTTCTTTTCTCAGCGTTTATTTACGCTTCAGTTTTAACCATCACGTGTCAACACGTGACTATTGGTCACGTGTGAGCACGTGATACCTCATTGAGGTTTTTCCTTCAGCCGTTTGTTTTTATTTCTGTTTTAAGTATCACGTGTCAACACGTGACCATTGGTCACGTGTGAGCACGTGACCCCCAATTGGGTCCTTCTTCAGCCATTGTTTTTATTTCTGTTTTAACTATCACGTGTCAACACGTGACCATTGGTCACGTGTGAGCACGTGACCCCCAATTGGGTCCTTCTTCAGCCGTTGTTTTTATTTCTGTTTTGACTATCACGTGTCAATACGTGACCATTGGTCATGTGTGAGCACGTGATACCTCATTGAGGTAATTCCTGATTTTTAATCAAGGAACAAATGCCCCCACAGCATTGCTCTCACGTGTCTGCACGTGAGTGCAACGCTGTCACTTTTGTGACCGTTGGATCCATCTAGGGAATCGAGGAGATGAAGCGTTTCCATCACATCCTATAAATGCTGGGGTCTCTTCAGAAGCGCCTCCACTCTTTCATCTTCTTCCTTGCAAACTTTTCATTTTGAGAATTTAATTCTCCTTTCCAGAGCTTAGTTTTCGAAAATTTTCCAGAGTTTAACTCTGTTGAAAGATTCTCCTTCCTCAGGTAATAATCTTAAACGATTGAAGAACTTTTGCAGGAATCTCTATTGGATTTTAAATCCAGGACAAGGGTTTTTTCCATTAATCAAGAACCCATCTTTTTGAAGCTCTTTAAAAAAAAAACAGAAAATCATTTAATCTTCAAATAATAGATCTCTTAAGGTTTCTCTGATCTTCAGGGGGTTGATGGTGTATGTCTTTTCCATGGAATTTAATTCCATCCTCAAAGAGCTCTGGCTCTGGAAAAAGAAGTTTCTGGGAATTTAATTCCCTTTTCCAAAAGGAATTTAATTCCAATGAAGAACTTAGTTCTTCCTAGGGGACTTCTTGGGGTCTTTTGCCCTGAGTTGTCTTTCTGTAACCAAGAAGAATAGGCTTGCAGTGGTACTTTTCTGGGAATTTAATTCCCCTGATTCTATTTGATTGTCATAAAATTCAAGATGGATTTCTTTTTAGGGGAATGTGTAGGGTCATCCAATGTTTATTTAATGAGAATCTTCCTTTTGTCTCATTATAATTGCTTTGCCTCATCATTAGCCAGCCGCCATCTTGATTTTATGGGACCCACGTATTTTGTAACCAATGGTCCCATAAAATGAGTCCTCTGTCGCTGTCTTTATATATATATATATATAATCACTATTGGCTTCGCTTTAACAGTTTCCCCTTTCTTTATTTCAGGTACAATGACGTTTGTTCCGTATTTCCCTTTCACTCGCTCGGAAGCCGCTTTTCCCCAATCGCCATCTGACGAGGAGGTGATGGCAATGATTAGGGCTCACGACCCGAATTGCACCAATCTACTTCTGTAGGGGACCTGGTACAGTCACATCATCCGGGGTCGCCAGAGTTTTCTTTGCGAAGTACCGACGGATCCTACCTTTCCGTTCCTGCCGATGGATCCTCCATGGACAGTCTTTGCAGTAGAGATGCCCAATTGGACTCCGATGGGACGACTTGAGCCTTCAACGACGGGCATCCCGAATCATCCTATCCCGGCCATAGATATTCTGGGACACCGTATTTACCAAGGCGAGGCCCAACCGTGGGGGGCAGATTTACAAAATATGGCTCACCCCTCGACACCCCACGGGTTATCTTCTTTGGGCTCGCTACATCCTGTCCGCCCATCGCGCGTGACTGCAGAAGGTTAGGCTTTATCAGGCGATCTATACGTCCCTTTTCCACTACCCGTCTCCTCACGTCTAGTGGGTTAAGGCTTTCCTGAACCAGTGGAATCTCCCCACCATCACTTTCCTCCTAGGGGACCGCAAAGTTTCGATTTCCTAGGAAGAATTCCGCGAGATCTCGGGGCTGCCGATCAGGGGGACACTTTATGAAGAGCTGCTGCCTCCCGACGAGTACATCTTTGAAGCTGAGCCTGCAATGCTTGACGGCTTGTCTACCGAGAACGCCGTCCGTCACAAGCACCCGAGTTTGATCAAGGCCTTGGGCATCTTTGAAAAACTGTTCACAGAATCTGAGGAGCAGGGTGTCACTTTTTTAGAGCTTCATTGCTTGCTTCCTCCGCGAGGATGTCCTGTCGAAGACGGCTACGAAGTTTGCAAACATCAATGACCCCTTTGGGTTTGGTTTGGATAGGCGACCGACTAAGGAAGAGGATTTGTCGCAGTATTACATTCCTATCATGTCGACGACATCTTTTGAATTGATTGTAGCTCTCGGCATGGATGAGGAGACCTTTTTTATGGGTTTTATCAGCGTCTGGCTCAACTGGTTCGTCATCCCCATGCATCGCCGCTTCATGAGAGTCTCGGTTATCTACCCGGCTCATCGTATTGCTGAGGAACACGATTAGCTGTAGGCATCCCAGCGCTGTCACATCTTTATCATGGGTTAGGCGCCGCGGCTAATACCTCAACTCCAGGTGTGGATGTGGTAAACTTTTCTCTTCATTACTTCACATCTTGGATTGAGATGCACGTGTTAGGGGCCTTTGCTGCACTCCAAAGACCCAAATTTTACGACGCCTACACTTTTCCGAGATTGATGTGGCTGGTGGGTGCTTCTGCTCCTAACCCAACTCAGTTCGGGGCTATTCGTGTATTGATCGCTCCTTACGCTAGCGCGGGCGGACTGGTGTTCATTGACCGGGCCCTATCTTCTCCTTCAGGTCCGATTCAACAACTCTGCGACCATTCAAAAGGTGAGGTGCCTTCTCTGAAGCCCCGGGAGGCTACACACTTGTACACGATCAGACCAGGTTATCTGGTATTCTGTCAGAATAATGCGGCTCTTTTTATGCGGTACAATCCGCATCGTTTCGCCCGGCAAGTTGGATATGATCAGGGCGTTCCCTTCGAGGCTTTTACAGTTGCGCCGATCCCTTCACCCGAAGCTGTTCGTGATGCTGCTCATCACTTCGTGAGGCTGAACACTGGTTCCCGCTTCATGATTCCCGAAGCCGACCATATCCCTCGATGTGTGGGATCCTTCACGGGCTGGTACCTTTATCGGGTCAGCCCGATTATTGCTGAGGAGAAGAGGGTGCTTCTTGGACATGGCGCTCCTGCTCCGGTTCAGGCCAAGGGAGTTCCGCCGCGGCCACGCGCACCGGTCCGCTTTCCCTTGAGGGACACCAGTGTTGCGCTCATTCCGGGGGAGTCGGAGGTGGACCTTACTCCCACGGTTGGTATGCCATTGGATACCCGGGCTCAGTCAAGGGGTAAAAGGGCGCCAGTAACAGTACCACCGCCGGCGGCGTCGACAATGGCCGTGTCGTCCTCGGCAGCACCGCCAAGCGAGGGTGCCGGTAACGAGGGTGTTGAAGGTGAGGTGGGTCGGCGTCATGCCAAGGCTCCACGGGGGAGGAAACGGTCATCCTTGGCGGTCGGTTCTGGATCCAAACGGCGGAGGAAGGTGGCTACCAACCTGCTCGACTCTTTAGTAGAGTCTGAGCCCATTCTTCAGGACGAACCGTTGGCCATGCAAGAGTCGGATGCTGGCCTACTTTTTCCAAGTTCAACTGCCGAGGAAGCCGCACAATTGGCTGAGGCTATAAGACGTTCTCAAGACGAGTCTCAGAACGTAAGGGTTCCGAAGAAGCCCTATCCAGCCGTCATTTTTTATGAAGACCCTTCGTAGATCCGGCGATGATTCATCGACCCTTTGGAGGAATGGGGCGAAAGGGCCCTTAAACAGGCTACTTCGGAGGACGCTGCGGATGCGCTTTCATTGTGGAATGGCGGCCACGAGTCCACCCTTGAACCTCGGTGAGCATACCTCCTCGAGAAGGAGCGTCGTCTTGAACAAGACATATTGAAAGCTTCCTTATGCATCGGTATGTTCCTGTATTTCTTTGTAATACTTCATATTGTCTGCACTTGTATATATGTATTCTTATCCTTATGTGAACTGTGCAGAGACTTCGACGATGGGGAGGTTCCCACGGGTTTACTGACTGTAGAGCTTGCTGACACCCCTAGTGAAACACTGCTCAATGTGAAGGGGGTTGATGAAACTGTCCCTCTCGCGATAGAACCTCCTACGGTGGTTCTTACTCCCGAAGCACTTGCTCCCTCAGGGGGGACACCTTTGGTGGTCGCCGTTCTAATGGATCTCCCTGAGGGCGGCCCAGAGGCTGGGATGGAGGTAGTCGAGGGCACCCTCCTTTCGTTGGAGCCCGCAGCGGCAGCCACTCAGAGGCCGTTACACCAGCCCGCGTCCCTGATATTTTGCCCGAGGTCGCAGCGGAGGCCGTTGAAGCTGCTATTCCTCCAGCTCAGAATGGGAGAAGCATCGAAGGTAACCTTCTACATTTTGAATTAGTATCCTTTCCATTATCTGAACTCTTCTGTCTTTTCAGAGTTGCGCGGATTGGCGGCTTCGATTGCCGACTTGTCTCCCAGGCAGTCTTTTCAGCGCCTGTTGGAAATGGCTGCTCCACAAGCGATATCTCCTCAACGCATCGTCCTCTTGTCTGGGCAAGGCTAGTGTTGTTCGCCATCTTTTCATAGCATTGTTGTTATTTCGCAAAATGACATTGATGTCCTTTACAGTTCTGGAGGCCGACGACGAGGTTGAGGTTCTCGAAGGGCCAGGGGAGCTTTCAGCTCCTTCTTGCATGACTGTGGGTAAGTGAAGTCTCAATGTCGTCCCACTTGTTCTTTGCTTAGAAGTTTCACTGACCGTTTATAAATCTGAACAGCCCTTCCAGTTCTCATAGCGCTGGAGTCGCGCATCGCCATGCCGCTCGGCCCTTATGCCCTGCGTGCCTCAGACCGGATGGCCAAGCTAAGCCTCGCCTCTCTGTCATCTTTGATAAAGGAATTTTGTGCCGGCAACATGATTACGGCCGAAGCGTTTGCTGTTGAAGCTAACGGCTCTCTCCCCTTTCTTGCCACCTATCATAGCGAAGCAGTAGTGCAATTCTGGGTTGAGTTTTGCCGGCAGGTAGAAGCTTGCTTGCACATGCTCGAGTGTACCCACCTTTCTTCGGAGGCTGTGGCTGTGAAGACGGGCTTGTGAGGTCTGATTGAGCGGTGCGCGGCGAACATGGTGTCGTGCGAGAAGAGGCTCGGCCGCAAATTCTCGGAGAGGGAGCTGGCTTCGAAAGCGCTGAACGAGCTCCAAGCCAACCTTACAGCCAAGGCCAACAAAGTGTATGAACTCTGGCGAGTGCTTCAAGAGGCCATCAAGAAGGTAGTGGCCATCGACAAAGCCGCCATGTTCACTCGCGAAAGGGTTGAGTCTCACAAAGCTACCGAGAAAGAGCTCGAAGGCCGGCTTGCCTCATATCAGGCCCAGCAGGTTCAGGCGGAGGCTCGTCTTTTGGCGATATTGAATCACGAAGGCGTGGCCCAGCAAAAGAGGGATGAGCTGACCAATCTGCTAAATCGCCCGCCGACTTGAAGACTTGCGCATATTTTTCTTTATTCTTCTTTTGTACATACTCCTGAATGAGAGTATATTTTGTTCTTTCACGAATTGTACTTTGTATCCATTTTGGTTCATGAATAAAAGACATATTTTTCATCTCAATGGTGTGTCCCTTTTAGTAAGTGTATTCTGCGGATGAATAAAAGAGTTTTTCTCCCTACAGGTCGAGAGGATCCCGTAGGTGTAATTTCTCCTTAAGAATCGTGAGGATTCATAAGTGTGTTTTCTCTTGAAAGTCGTAAGGATCTCACAAGAGAATTTGATCCCTTACGAGTCATGAGGATCCGCAAGTGATGGGTGAAGTTGTCCTTATCAGCATTTCACGGAGTCAGGGGTTGCTCTGAATGCTTCCCACGGGTTCACTGCCGTGTTTGGCAAGGACCAGGCTCCGCTCTGGATGTTCTCCAGGATACCGTAATTTAAAGACATCGCGGTCGAGGTTAAGGACATCATAGTCCGTGGATTTAAGAACTCCACAGTCCGTTGTTAGTTTTAAGACATTACGGTCAAGGTTAAGGACATCATAGTCCATGAGTTTAAGGACCTCACAGTCCAATGTCAGTTTAAAGAAATTGCGGTCGAGGTTAAGGACATCATAGTCCATGAGTTTAAGGACCTCACAGTCCAATGTTAGTTTTAAGACATCACGGTCGAGGTTAAGAACATCATAGTCCGTGAGTTTAAGGACCTCACAGTCCAATTTTAGTTTTAAGACATCACGGTCGAGATTAAGGGCATCATAGTCTATGAGTTTAAGGACCTCACAGTCTAATTTTTGCTCTGGATGCTTCCCACGGGTTCACTGCCGTGTTCAGCGAGGACCAGGCTCCACTCTGGACGTTTCCCACGGGGTCAGAATTGACATTATCCGCGTTCCACGTAACCAGAAATTTTGCTCTAGATGCCTCCCACGGGTTCACTTCCGTGTTCAGCGAGGACTAGGCTCCACTCTGGATACTTCACACGGGTTCACTGCCGTGCTCTACGAGGACCAGGATCCGCTCTGGACGTTTCCCACGGGGTCAGAGTTGACGTTATCCGCGTTCCACGTAGCCAGGAATTTTGCTCTAGATGCTTCCCACGGGTTCACTGCCGTGTTCGGCGAGGACTAGGCTCCGCTCTAGATGCTTCATACGGGTTCACTGCCATGCTCTGCGAGGACCAGGATTCGCTCTGGACGTTTCCCATAGGGTCAGAGTTGACGTTATCCGTGTTCCACGTAGCCAGGAATTTTGCTCTAGATGCTTCCCACGGGTTCACTTCCGTGTTCGGCGAGGACTAGGCTCCGCTCTGGATGCTTCACACGGGTTCACTGCCGTGCTCTGTGAGGACCAGGATCTGCTCTGGACGTTTTCCACGGGGTCAGAGTTGACGTTATCCGCGTTCCACGTAGCCAGGAATTTTGCTCTAGATGCTTCCCACGGGTTCACTGCCGTGTTTGGTGAGGACTAGGCTCCGCTCTAGATGCTTCACACGGGTTCGCTGCCGTGCTCTGCGAGGACCAGGATCTGCTCTGGACGTTTCCCACGGGGTTAGAGTTAACGTTATCCGCGTTCCACGTAGCCAGGAATTTTGCTCTAGATACTTCCCATGGGTTCACTGCCGTGTTTGGCGAGGACTAGGCTCCGCTCTGGATGCTTCACACGGGTTCACTGCCGTGCTCTGCGAGGACCAAGATCCGCTCTGGACGTTTCCCACGGGTCAGAGTTGACGTTATCCGTGTTCCACGTAGCCAGGAATTTTGCTCTAGATGCTTCCCACGGGTTCACCTGCCGTGTTCGGCGAGGACTAGGCTCCGCTCTGGATGCTTCACACGGGTTCACTGCCGTGCTCTGCGAGGACCAGGATCCGCTCTGGACGTTTCCCACGGGGTCAGAGTTGACGTTATCCGTGTTCCACGTAGCCAGGAATTTTGCTCCAGATGCTTCCCACGGGTTCATTGCCATGTTCGGCGAGGACTAGGCTCCGCTCTGGATACTTCACACGGGTTCGCTGCCGTGCTCTGCGAGGACCAGGTTCCGCTCTGGACATTTCCCACGGGGTCATTGCCGCGTTCCACATAACCAGGAATTTTGCTTTAGATGCTTCCCACGGGTTCACTGCCGTGTTCGGCGAGGACTGGGCTCCGCTCTGGATGCTTCACACGGGGTCACTGCCATGCTCTACGAGGACCAGGATCCGCTCTGGACGTTTCCCATGGGGTCATTGCCGCGTTCCACGTAACCAGGAATTTTGACTTTATCCGCATTTCACGGAGTCGGGGTTTGACTCTTGGTTATCTGTGCACCGCCAAGTCATGGAACTGGGGGTTGCCGTTGTTCCGCTTTGCTTGATGTTATGTCTGTTGTAATGAGACGAATGTTGAGATGATCTCCAGGCTATCTGTGAACCGTTAAGATTTGGCTTCTTCTTCTGATGATACCTGGGGAGGAAAGGTGTGGTTCCTTCTTTGTTTGCGCCCTTAGATTGTATACAGGAATTGCTGTGATATCACCTGTAGGGCATAAATTTCATTTTTATTTTTATTTTATTTCTTTCCGCGATGCTCTATCATTTCAGCTTTTTATATCGCGAAGGTCGCGATTGCCCAATCATTTCGGCTATTTTTCGCGGTGCCCAATCATTTCGGCTATTTATTTTATTTTTACTCGCTGCTTTTTATTGCGAGTTGCCCAATCATTTCGGCTATTTTGCATGCATACATTTTTTTTACTTGCTGCTTCTGTTGCAAGTTGCCCCATCATTTCGGCTATTTCGTATGCATGTGTGACTTGCTGGCTTTTCGCTGCAAGTTTAGGATTAGACACCGATTTCGGCATCAGCACCGCTACAACTGGGATATTGCCAGGAGCGAATCATCATTTGCCTCTGTCGATATCGAATAAAGGTGGCTTAGCGAACAGGGTTAGGATCCTATCGACTAAGGCTTTTGACTTCATGAGCCGTAAGGGTCTCATAAAGGTATTTCTCCCTACGAGTCGTGAGGATCTTGTAGGCGCGTTTTCTCCTTAGGAATCGTGAGGACTCATAAGTGTATGTTCCTTTATAAGTCATAAGGATCTTACAAGAGTGCTTTCTCCTTATAAGTCGAGAGGACTTACAAGGGCTGTTCACCGTGTAGACGTATCCCTAGTCATGGATGGGACTTTGTTAAGGAAATGTTTATTCGCACCCGTGGATTGTATACAAGGGCCAGCAATGAGCCGCTTGTAGGGCAGTATTGGAGCTTGTGGGGGCTACTTAAGAACAGGTTCAGATCCCTGTAGCTTAAGACTTTTGAATCTCATGAGCCGTGAGGGTCTCATAAGAGGGTTCTCCCTACGGGTCGAGAGGATCCCGTAGGTGTAATTTCTCCTTAAGAATCGTGAGGATTCCTAGGTGTGTTGCTCCCTTATGAGTCGTAAGGATCTCACGCGGGTGATTTCTCCTCACAAGGTCGAGAGGACCCTGCAAGTGTCTTTTAACGAGGTTGCGCCCTTTCGGATTTTCACAAACACTCGCCGGTAGCCCTGCTGTTTTTACTCACTGAGCCCTTTCGGGGTTTCATCCGTGCTCATTTTGCTTATGGACATACCGTTTTTCCTCTTTTTTTTGTTTTTCTCTCTTTTTTTTATTGGAACGAGGTTGCGCCCTTTCGGGTTTTCACAAGACTCGCCGGTAGCCCTGCTGTTTTTACTCACGGAGCCCTTTCGGGTTTTCATCCGTGCCCATTTTGCTTATGGACATACCATTTTCCTTTTTTTTATTCTTTTTCTTTTTTGTATCAGCTTTGGGATGCTGCAATCCATCGTAGTTTATCGACATCTCGGTCAACAGCTAGTTTTAGGACATAGTGGTCCGTTGTTAGTTTTAAGGACGTTTCGGTCCGTCGTTAGTTGAAGGACGTTTCGTTCCGTTGTTAGTTTAAGGACGTTTCGGTCCGCCGTTAGTTTAAGGACGTTTCGGTCCGTCGTTAGTTTAAGGACGTTTCGGTCCATTGTAAAGTAAGCCGGTTATTACTTATTGAGTTTGGGCTTAGGAAGATAGCGAGCGGACATAGTCGTCGGCATCTATCATTGACCTAGGCCATGACTCGTCAAGCGTAGTATTTCTTCAGGAAGCGACCATTTATTGGCCTAAAAGGTCTTTCACTATGCATGTCCATGAGTAGATAGGCCCCACCCTGGTAGACCTTGTCTATAATATACGGGCCTTCATAATTCGGCTCGAATTTCCCTCGTTTAGCACGATTGGGGATCATAGGTCTTTTGACCACTAGCACGAGTTCGCCTTGGCGGAATGTCCTCGGCCTAGTCAATCTTTCGTATGAACGCGTCATCTTTGCTTTATAAGCCTCCAGATTTTGTTGCGCTATGAGCCAGGTTTCATTGAGGGCATCGAGCTCCTCAAGCCGAAGGTGAGCATTCTCTTTTTCCATTAGCTCATAATGAACTGCCACTCGTAGAGAAGGTAGCTCTATCTCGAGGGGGAGTACCGCTTCTGTACCGAATACCAATGCGTATGGAGTTGTGTTCGTGGTCGTCTTGAACGTAGTCCGGTACACCTAGAGAGCTTCATGCAGTCTCTCATGCCAGTCCTTCTTATTTCGGGACACCGTCTTTTTTACGATCTTTGTCAGGGTCTTGTTAAAAGCCTCCGCTGGACCGTTAGCTCGGGGATGATAGACTGAGGAGTACCTCCAGTCTATGTTGTGCTGTTGTGCGAAGCGGCTGATCTTGTGGCTTCTGTAGGCTGGCCCGTTATCGGATATGATACGTCTCGGAGTTCCAAACCGATAAATGACGTGCATCTTGAAGAAGTGGAGGATATTCTCCGTCTTCACTTCCCTCAGCGGTACTGCTTCTGCCCATTTGGAGAAGTAATCGGTTGTTGCCAAAATGAATCGATGTCCCCTGGACGATGCTGGTTCGATGGGGCCGATTATGCCATTCCCCCACATTTCGAACGGCTAGCTAGCCACTGTCGGGTGTAACGGATTTGGGTGCTGATGGATAAAGTCCCCGTGGATCTGGCACGAGTGACATTGCTTCGCATACTCGAGGCAGTCTTAGATCATCGTGGGCCAATAATAACCCATCCATTTGATCTTCAACTTTATGTTCGGCCCGGCTTGGTGAGAACCGCAGAGTCCGTCATGAGTTTCTTGGACGACTCTTCTTGCTTCTTCTGGTCCCAGGCATCTTAGCCATAAAGAATCAAATGACCTCTTGTACAGAGTGTCATTGACGAAGGCAAAAGATAGGGCTCGCTTCATGAGCTGATGTTTTGAGGACGCATCTTCAGGTGTTCGACGGGATTTGAAGTAGTCTATAAAGACTTCTCTCTAATCCTCAACCTTTTCTCGGTCTTTTACTTGTAGAGCCATTTGCTCGGTCTCTCCCTTTTCCTCGGACGACTCCGGAGATATTTCTACCGGTGCAAGAACCCGACGGCTTTGTACCACGATTCTTACGTCATCGAGGTTCTCGTCGGCCAATTCTTTAGCAAGCTTGGATAATGCATCTGCTTTGCTATTTTCCACACGCGGTATGCTTTCCAAGGTGTAGGAAGGAATTTAAGTCAGCAGCTGTTGCACTCTCTCACCGTATTTCACCAACTCTGGTTTGCACGTCTGGTAGTCGCCGTTTATTTGACTAACGACCAGCTGGGAGTCTCCGTATATGAGGAGGTTCTCAATCCCCATGTCGACGGCGATCTCGAGACCTGCTATTAAAGCTTCATACTCGGCTTCATTATTTGTCCTCGGCTCTGTCAAGGAAAAGGAAAAGCGTATTATCCCTCCTTATGGAGTTACGAAGATGAGGCCTACCCCTGATTTGATTACGGGGGTGTTTTGTTTGCGCTTCTTCATCGAAGATGCTCCATCGAAGTAAAGTTCCTACCGGGTATCACTTCCGTCGACCATGTCAAACGCATGTTCGTCTGGCAGTTCGCAATTCAAGGGAGAATTGGCAGGTATCGGATGCTCAGCGAGGAAGTCGGCAATGGCCTGGCCTTTCACTGCCTTAAGAGGTCGATAGGTTATTGAGAACTCCATCAAGAGCAGGGCCCATTTAGCGATTCGCCCCGTCAGTATGGCCTTTGACATTAAATATTTGAGAGGATCCACCTTCGATATGAGATGGACCACATGCGCCAATGCATAGTGCCTGAGCTTCGTTATTGCGAAGATCAATGCCAGGTAGTGTTTTTCAATGGGAGAATAATTGCTTTCTGCCCCCAGTAGAACTCAACTCAAATAGTAGAGGGCTCTCTCCTTCTCTTGGTCGTTCTCTTGTGCCCATAATGCGCCTAAAGAACCTTCGAGGGCTATTATATAAAGAATGAGAGGCTTTCACTTGACCGGAGCGGCTAGCACCGGCGGATTTTGCAGGTATTGCTTGATTTCGTCCAGTGCGCTTTGGCATTTTTGATCCCAGACGAACGGGGTTCCCTTCTTCATTATGTGGCTATAGGGACGGCACTTGCCTGAGAGATTGGCTATAAATCGCCGGATATACGCGAGCTTCCCTTGGAGAGACCGCAATTGCTTAAGAGTCCTTGGCGGAGGCATTTCCATGATCGCCTTGATCTTCGACGGATCTATCTCGATGCCTCGGTGCCGGACAATGAATCCTAGGAATTTGCCCGAGGAAACTCCGAATGCGCATTTGAGAGGGTTCATCTTCAAGTTGTATTGCCGAAGGCGTTGAAATACGATCTTCAGCTACTCAAGATGTTCCTCGTATGATTTGCTTTTCACCACGAGGTCGTCGATATAGCATTCGACGATTTCATGTATAAGGTCATCGAAGATCTTCGTCATGGCCCTCTGATAGGTGGCACCGGCGTTCTTTAGATCGAAAGGCATCACCTTGTAGCAAAATATACCCAAAGGGATCCGGAAAGCGGTGTGCTTCTAGTCCTCAAGATGCATTTTTATCTGATTGTATCCTGACGATCCGTCCATGAAGGAGAAGACTTCGTGAGTAGACGTATTGTTTATCATCAGCTCGGTGACCGGTACTGGGAAGTCGTCCTTCGGGCAAGCTTTATTGAGATCCCGAAAGTCTACACATATGCGCACCGTCCCATTTTTCTTCATCACCGGGACGATGTTGGCGATCCAATCAGGGTACTGAACCTCTTGGATGAAGCCGGAGTCGATTAGCTTCTTGACCTCGACATTGATGCTCATTTCAAGCTCGAGCCGCATTCTTCTCGGTGCTTGCTTGATTGGCTTGACGTCTGGGGATATTGCCAATTTGTGGACAGCAATCTCTGGATCTAATCCTGGCATTTCGGAATAGTTCCATGCGAAGCAATCTCTATGCTGCATAAGCACGTCTTTTAGCGCAGCTACCCTTTCTTCAGATAGCAGCTCACTGACGAATGTCGGTCGCGGGTCGTTTGCCGTCCCCAAATCAATTTTCTTGAGGTTATCCGCAGTGGTATGTATTCCATCTTCCAGCTCTTTTGGCGCCGGTGGAAACTCTGAGATCACCTCATCATCATTGTTTTCGAAGCACCAGGGGAGGTCACCCTATCCTCAGGCTCTTCTTTTGATAGTGTTATCATATGACAAGTACGAGCTCGATTCCACGACCGATGTTGGTCTGGTTCTACTCTTGCTGTATGCGCAGCTTTTGGTTTATGCTTCTGTGGCGGATTTATCCTCCAACTACTGGATAGAGCGAACCTGCCTAGCTGATATTGATCTTCGACCCAGTTCTTAAAAGTGAAGCAGTCTTCAATAGGATGTCCTATCGCCCTATGATAGGAGAAATAGTCCGGGTGAGAGACTTCGCCTGCTTGCTCGGGGTGTTTGGACTCCGGAAGTGTAATCATCTGATGTTTTATGGCGAGATCAAGTATCTTCCATATTTTATTCTGAGGAAAAGAGTATGCTCGACCCATCTTCTTTATAAGAGACGAGTCCGGATTGCTCGATTCCCGATCGCGTGGCTTCTTGGTCCCTCTTTGTTGCTGTCGAACGCCTTTCCCGCTCTTTGATTTATTTTTGCCTCTGCGTCGGGCCTTTTGTATGACGAGTTGATAAGGAAGAGCATTGTTATTCTCCGTAACCTGCAGAAGGAGGCGCTGCGTCCTGGCTTTCTCGTAAATGGCCATTTCACGGTTATGGTCATCCCGGATCTTTTGACCCGCTTCCCTGATAAGCTTGTCCATTCGTTCTTCAAATGACGGACTCGGCATTTTGATTGCAGGATCTCGTTTTGGTTCAGGGTCAGCGTTTGCTGAAAGGGCGTCCTCTTCTTTATCGAAGTTATATATGACGTAGCTACCATGGACTCGTTCCCGTTTCCCGGATTTCACATATCCAAGCCCGAGCGTTTCCATCCCGTTGGGCAACTTGCGCTGAGTTCCAGGAACATCCCAAATCCTGTTGTAGAACCGAGCTTGTCGAATGGTCTGTTTGAAAGGTACCCCTTGGCGCTTCAAGAGCCTTCTCAAGCCATCCGAGTAATATCTAGGAAGACGGATGGGCTGGAGTCTGTCGAGCGTAAAATCGGCGCCATACCAGATTTCTTTCTCCACTTTGGTTTCCCCAGATCGGTAGAATAGGATCGCCTTTTCACCCTTTCGCCTGGGAGGGACGTAAAATGTCTGCAGTTCTTGCACACTATAAGCTTCAAGTGCATCGAGCTCTTTGTAATACTCCCGCGGAACCATGATAATTTGCATACTCTGATTATCGCCAGCGAAAGCTTGTATTGACGGCCGAGCGGAGAATACAGCATTAACCTCGTCTTCCGAGTCGCTGCCGAAGATCAACATGGGGGCAGACGGTCCCGGGTTGTTGCGTCTAGGCGGCCTTGAATAAACTATCTCTCCTTCTTCCTCGGTATCACTCCCGAAGACTGGAATGGTGGTGATAGTTTTGTTCTTCGGTTGGTGACATCTTTCCGTATCCTCAAAATCTGGTAAGAAGTATTTTGCATCTTCGTATTTTTGGACTTCGTTCACGGATAAAGGGTTCAACACCCCTGTCACAGTATACTCGAGACCATCCTTGAAGTACTTCATACACTGGTGTTGTGTAGAAGGGATGATGTTGTACTTGTGTAACCAAGGCTGGCCGAGCAAAGAATTGTAGCAAGTCTTGGCGTCAATGACGTGAAATTTAATATCCGTGACGAGTAGCCCGAAGCGCAGCGTCAGTATTACTGACCCGAGAGTCCGTGATGACTGGGAGTCGAAACCGGAGATGGTAATTTTATTGCGAGCGAGGTGCTGAACGCTCATGCAGATTTCCTTCAATACTCTCATGTTGAGGAGATTGACGGAAGACCCATTGTCAACCAGGATTTTGCCTATCTTTATATCGTGACAGTATCCGGAGACATAAAGGGGGCAGTTGTGCTCGCACGTCCCAAGGAGGAGATCTTCATCACCGAAGGTAATATCAGCTGTGTGCACTTTTTCCAGCTCGTCCTTCATCTTTTCTTCGGCGAGAAAAGATTGGAGTTGTCCTGGCTCTTGTAGCGCCTTGATCAATGAATCTCTTGCTTCTTTTGATAGTAAAAGGGTGTCGAGAATGCTGAGCTGCGAGGGTAACTTCCTCAAGTGCGCTAGAACATTGTAGTCCACCTTACTTTTCTTTGGCGGGTCCTTGGCAGTCAGCTCTTTCATGACTTGGTCATCTAGGGTGATATCCTCAGAGACCTTTTCTTTTCCCTTATCTTTTCTATTCGTGGGTCCGAGATTCTTTTCTGGAAGCGTACAGTTGCGCAGCTGGATATTTTCACAGGCCTTCGGTTCTTCCTCTTTCCCCAAGGTGGGTTCTTTAAAGAGAGGACCAAGAGCCATCTCCTCGTCAGAGTTGCTCCCGAAGGTGAGAACTTGCGATCCCCCGGCGTTGAACATGCGACAGTTGCCGGTAATTCTTTTATGCTCCTCGGTCGTACTTCTCTGCTCCCGACGAGTTTTGCGTTTCATTCGCTTAAAATGTTGCCGGTGAGCAACATATCCCTGCCACCATCTTTTAAAAGCATTGCATTCCTCAGTGGGGTGCGCAATCTTTTGATGATATAAACAGTAGCTCGGATGCATTTCGGCTTCACCAAGAGTACTTCCTTCGGAGGGTGGTAGCTTCATTCCCACTGATATGGCTTTCGCAAACTTTTTCCTCATCTTGAACTTGTTTTTATCTGCGACAGATGTCCTTTGATTTGGCAAGAGTATCTCGACTCTTTTGTCCAGTTGCCGGTGTTTGGCTTTTTCAAATATGGCCATCTCATACTCCCGATCGGCTTTACTTTTCAGATGAATTTCATTCAAGAAGGCGTCGATCATTTCGTCTGACGGCTATAGAAATTCCGGCTCGGGACCTGCCCCCGGTCTCTTGGTGCAAGGAGCCTCTTCATCGTCTATCAATGAGTGAGAGATCACATGACAACTTGCTACGTGATCATCAGATCCATCTGATGAGTCTTCTCCATCATTTTCGTCTTCAAGGACGTGGTTGAGAAACTCTTGGAGCATGATTGGAGTCCGTGTCTTCTGGTTATACTCTTTCAGCGCGTCAATCTGATTTTGTAGGTCCGTGCGCTTGTCGCCAGGCTTCATGGGCTTCTTGGATTTCTTTTTCTTTTTCGAAGATTTTGACGGCTAGATGTGAACACTTTGGCTATCACCACCAATCTTTGGAGTTGGGCGCGGCTTCAGCATTCCTTCGATGATCTGGGGTTCTAGCGGATTTTTCCACCTGATCGCCGGGCATGTCTGGAGATCATTCAGCATCCTTTTGGTTTTGGCCGAAAGAGCCACCTTCCATGGAGCTTCATCAACAAAAGAGCATGTTGCCCCCGGTGTGTCCGTCTTCTTAGGAGTGTACGGTTGTGATGGGGTTACTTTCCACTTCTCAGACAGCGCAAACTTTCCTTGCTGGTACTGGTCCTCGATCCAACCCTTAAAGACGAAGCAATCTTCAATTAGATGGCTTACCGTTTGGTGGTAAGGGCAATAATTGGCATTATTCACTTCGCCGGGTTGCAGTGGTCGCTTTGGATTCGGCAAATTGATAAGCCTGTTGCGCATCGCCAGATCGAAGAGTCTCTTCGTTTTGTCCCGTGGGAACGAGTAAGGACGCTTCATTTTCTCATTATAATAGTGCCGTCTCTCTTCCAGTTGATCCGTTAATTTTGAGGCACTGGGCAGCTGTTGAGTATTCGCAACGAATGTCGCCTTCCCTTTATCCTTTTCGTTCCGCGACTCCGGCTTCAGAGGGGACGGTCTATGACCCATCTGGTCCATTTGGGCCAGCTTGTCGATTAAAGCTTGGAACGTGGTCGGTTTGAATAACATCATGAATTGTGAAATAGTTGCATGAGGGTCTAGGGTGCCCACGAACATGCCCACTGCTGGTGCTTCTTCGATGCGCTGTTCGCATTTTGACCACAGATTTCGCCACTGTATTGCGTACTGCACCCATGTTTCGCCTGGTTTCACCCTGGCATTGATCAACGCCGTGATTGGGGTGCGTTCGCTGGCGCTTGCGAAACGCTGGGTGAATAATAGCTCCATCTCTGCGAAAGTTTTGACGGAGTTGTTTGGAAGTTCGGAGTACCACTCAAACGCCGTTTCCGACAAGCTGCCGACGAATTGACGGAGCAAAAGCTTATCATCGCCCTCGGTGTTGCCGCACAGAGCTCTGAATTGGGCGACGTGCTGGTGGGGATTGCCTGTCCCCTTGTATACGTGGAATTTGGGGATCGCGTATCTCGGCGGGTACTTTATCTGATCATACCATCCTGAATACGGTCGTCCGGTTTTGACAACTTGGCCAGCTGCCTCATTTGCCTGGTGAAATCTTATTTGCTGAGCAATATAGTCATCCAAGGCAGCTTTAGAGATTGTCTCCTCCTTGGCTGTTGACAGAGCCGGCAGAGGATTCGATGTTTCTCCTCTGTCATCTTCAATTATTACTGGAGGATCTTCGGCTGGGGGATCCCGCTGGATCATCATGCCCACCATATCTTGGAATAGAAGGGCTATTTGCTTTATATTGTCCGCTTGTTCCGCAGCCTCTTTGTCCTTCTTCTCAAGCATTCTCCGAAGGTATTCAGCATCAGTTTCCTGCTCACGACGCTGCTCCGCGGATGTTTCCAGGTTTTCTTTTGGCCCGGTGAGTGCGGCCATCGCAGTCAGCATCTTCTGAAGCTTCTGCTGCTGTTGTTCCTGAGCTCTTGTGATGGATCAGGTGAGTGGTCAGTGGCCCATAGAAGCGTGGCTATCCTCTTTCCCGGATGCCATATAGACGGTATGCACCACCATGCCCCCAGACTTAGAGCGTTTGGGCTCAGTGCCTTTGACATTTGTCGCAGGCATGGGGATTTTCTCCGGCCTTCTCCTCTTATGAGCGGCGACGTTGAGGGGGCCGTTGCAGTGGGCACCCGAGTAGCCGCCGCCTTCTGTGGCTTAACAGGACGGTTTTCTTCCTGTCGGACCTTCAGCTTCTTCTGCTGGCGGGGATAGTCTTGATCCACCACTGACTCTCGGACTTGTCACCAGATTTTGTAAACTTTGAAGACAGCCGTTGAGGGGACTGCTCCGGCTTTATTTCCGTGACAGTCTCCACCGGTGGCGGAGATCTTTTCAGTACCACAATAGGCGAATTCCTGCGTACTTTGTTCAGCAGCTCAAAACTTTTCCCGGTTGGGACAGCAGCATTAACTTCCACCGTTGGAGCTGGTGGAGTTAGCCCAGAGGGAGGGTTGCCCCCGACCTTCTTTACTCGGCGCCAGTGGCGACGTCAAGCGTGTCGAGCCATTGGCGTCGGTTCAGCGATGGGAATGGCTTTGTCTTGCCCCCTTTCCAGGTGAAGGGTTGCTGCTGGCGTCAGCCTGTTGAAGACTGATGTCCGTTGAGAAGCAGTATCCAATCGGTCGAAAAGAGACTTCTGAGCAGGGACAGGAGCCAGTCTTGTAAAAACTGACCCTTTGGTAGGGGAAGCCGCCTCGACGACTTCAGGGGTAGGGATGGATATCTTCTTCGGAACAACCTTTTCCGGGATTGCAGGCTTCATCATGTGCCCACATGGACTTTTACCCAATCTGGCGAAGACTGAGGAGCTGGAACTGGACGACCCGTTGAGAGGGGCCGCAGTAGTTGTAAGCCGATCAAAGACCGACTTCTTGGGGGCTTCCGGTGTTGGCACAGGAGCGGTGAAGCTCGTTGGCGGGAGCATGGTCCCGAAAAACAATCATGTGGTGGCTTGAGTGACCTGTTCCACCGGCATTATGAACAAGGAGGCTGCTTGAGGCCCGTACGATATGCCTCCAGATTAGGCGGAGCGTGGGTTGCAATTGCAGTTGGAACACTTTGCACAAGTGAACGCCATTGATCCTTCGTTTTTTGCACCAAGCAAAATGCTAAATCTTAGTACTTCGAAACCCAAGGGCAACCATCAGAAAACCGTGATTGGTTCGCGGACACGACACACGAAGTGTGGAGTGGAAAGATGAAAGGTCCCACCGGGCGTGCCAGAATCTGTTCCTCTCCGAAAGACGGCAAGACAAACGTCTTGCCTGAGATTCGGGGAACATGCTAATTGGTGCTATCCGTCCACCTCTCCGAAGATGCCAAGTTGATTTATGGCACCGTGTATCGAAGGTTTAAATGGATGCGGTCGATGTAGCAGATTTCGTCAGATTCCCCCTCGCTTGAGGGGTTTTTGATTGTGGGGACGCTCTTCCCTGCAGGCGCAAGCCTCTGCAGTTAATTACGCTACCGCATCGCGGTAACTACTTTCTCCTTCTCCAGATGGTCACTTCGTGTCATGGGTGTTTGTTTTGTGTTTGGTTGCCCGTGGATTGTATACGGAAACTAAGTTGTGTTGTCGCCCGTAGGGCGTGGACTAGTCCAAATCCGTTTCTTTCTTAGATTTGGGTTTGGGGGGTTGGGTCTAAGGATACGTTAGCCTCATTTGAGACTAAGATCAACTTAAACGTTTGTTAAGGATACGTTAGTCTCATTTTAGACTAAGATCAACTTAACGGGGTCGTTTAGATCCGATAAGGGAGCAATTGGGCTCTATTGTTTAGTTTAGGGACATTGCGGTCGATTAGTTTAAGGACATTACAGTCCATCATTAGTTTAAGGACATCTCGGTCCAATGTTAGTTTAAAGACATCACGGTCGAGGTTAAGGACATCATAGTCCGTGAGTTTAAGGACCCCACAGTCCAATGTTAGTTTAAAGACATCACGGTCGAGGTTAAGGACATCATAGTCCGCGAGTTTAAAGACCTCACAGTCAAGCTTAAGGACGTCATAGTCCGTGAGTTTAAAGACCTCACAGTCAAGGTTAAGGACATCATAGTCCGTGAAATGCGTGGTTGTCGGGATCCGTCACCTCTCTGAAGACGTTGAAGGATTACAACGACAAATATCAGAGGAGTTCAGAGATGTACCCTTAAACCGATGTTGATTTGGAGATCTGTAGTCCAATTTGGAACTAAGATCAATTAATTAGATTATGAGCACATTGGCTCAGTTAAATCTGAATTGAGGACTTATGGCCAACTTGGGCTAAGTCCAATTAGGTTTGAAGTATTGGCCCTCTATTGGACCATTAGACATTTGTCTGGTTTCAGCCCACATTATTTAGCAATGCTAAACAAGAGTTTGAGGGCTTTGGCAACATTTTTTTCTATCTTTGATCGAGCAGTGAACATTATATCTCTGACTTTTACTCAATTTTGAATGGGAGGCTTTGCCTCTGAAAGATTAACCAATTTGGTTAAAAATAGTGTTAAACACTAGAGAAAACAGTGTTAAACACTGGAAATATATCCATCAAATTAGTGTTAAACACTAAAAGATAACCAGTGTTAAACACTGGAAATATAATTCTCAATTTAGTGTTAGACACTAGAAAGCAACAATATTAAACACTGGAAATGGGGTTCTCAAATTAGTGTTAAGCACTAAAAATAAAGTTCTCGAATTAGTGTTAAACACTAAAGAAAAAAGGGGTCACGTGGGGACACGTGAGGGCGCCCAGAGGTGGGACCAGATCCCTTTACTTCATTCTGCAATTAAGTGTTAAACACTTTTTTATATTTTTTTATTTTCGAACATCACGTGTTGGCACGTGATGGAGATCTGTGCGCCAATTGTTAAAGCATTTACTGAGGGGTCACGTGATAACACGTGAGAGCGCCCAAAGCCTTCATTTGCTTTGCTTTTCCTTTCTGTGTTTTGTAAGTCACGTGGGAGTACGTGAGGCGTTGCCTCTGGGCTGATTCCTTATCATTTTTGTGGACCTTTTCAGGGGTCATGTGGGGCACGTGACCTAGCTCTTTTCATGCACAGAGATCTTTTAAGTCTCCTTATTTTATTTTGAGAATTAAATTCTCTGTAGGGTTAAACCCTAATCATGATTTTGGAGGAATTAAATTCCTATTATGAAAGAATTAAATTCTTATGTAGGCTTAAACCCTAATTTCTTTTAGAGGAATTAAATTCCCATATATGTAAAAGAATTAAATTCTTGTATAAGGTGAAACCCTAATTTCATTTTAAGAGGAATTAAATTCCTGTGAATTTGAGAGAATTAAATTCTCAATTAGGGTTAAACCCTAGTTTTGTCCATCTTGAAGGATTAAATTCCTATAATTTTAGGAGAATAAAATTCTCATATAGGGTTAAATCCTAGTTTCATCTTGAAGGAATTAAATTCCTGTGAGTTTGGGAGAATTAAATTCTCATATAGGGTTAAACCCTAATTTTGTTTTGGGAGAATTAAATTCTCTAAACTCAATTCTCTCTCTAAGTTTTGGATCTGCATGGCAGGATCTCAACCCGATGAGAATTAAATTCTCAACTTATGGGGAGATGTGCTTCTGCAGATCTTCAACCAGAGGAAGAACTAAGTTCTTTTGTGCAGAAGAGTTAAACTCTTAGATTTGAGAATTAAATTCTCTGTTTGAAGTTTTGATCCCCTTTCTTTTCTCACCTAGGGTTTTTTTGTTGAGAATTAAATTCTCCTTTCTTTTCTCTCTGAAATTTCAAGATTCCAAAACTCTATATCTTTTTTTCTCTTCTCTTGGCTCCTATTTATAGGAGAAGGAAAAGAATCAATTTGTTTAGTAAATCTTTCATTGAAAGATTTTGTTTGCTTTCATAATTAATATGATCCTTTAGATCATTCAGTGAATTTTATTCACCGTTAGATTTTAAATCCAAAGATATTCTGTTTGTTATTTTCGGTGAGATTTAGGGGAAATCTTTCCTTGTCTAAGATTTTTCCATAAATTGGTGATTTTTAATCACCCTTGGATTTTTAATCCAACGGTCCCCATAATCCTTTTCCATTTGGAAAGATTTAGAAGCTTTTAGAATTTAATTCTATTAAACTGTAAGGCTTTCGAAGCCAGTCACGTGCTGACATGTGACCCTTGATCACGTGTGAGCACGTGACCCCCAATTGAGTCCTTTTCTCAGCGTTTATTTTGCGCTTCAGTTTTAACCATCACGTGTCAACATGTGACCATTGGTCACGTGTGAGCACGTGATACCTCATTGAAGTATTTCCTTCAGCCGTTTATTTTTATTTCTGTTTTAACTATCACGTGTCAACACGCGACCATTGGTCACGTGTGAGCACGTGACCCCCAATTGGGTCCTTCTTCAGCCGTTGTTTTTATTTCTGTTTTAACTATCACGTGTCAACACGTGACCATTGGTCACGTGTGAGCATGTGACCCCCAATTGGGTCCTTCTTCAGCCGTTGTTTTTATTTCTGTTTTGACTATCACGTGCACGTGACCATTGGTCACGTATGAGCACGTGATATCTCATTGAGGTAATTCCTGATTTTTAATCAAGGAACAATAGCCGTATAGCATCGTCAGACAGTTGGGCGGTCTTCATCATTATACAAACATTTTGGAACTTGTTAATGAAGATATAGGCATCTTCGGATTCCAGCACATGAAATTTGGGCAACATGTTGATGAAGTGGGGCTTAATTTCGAAATTATCCCTATTAGCCGGCGGAAGTGAAAGACAGGTAGGAAGTGCGGAGCGGGTAGGATAGAAACGATCCTGGAGCGCGATTCGCCGTGGCGCTTCAACAGGAGGTGGTTGCGGGTTATCGCACCCAGATGAGGTGGAATCAGTCCCGGGGGAGGTAAAGTGATGTTAGGAGGAAATCCTAACATCTCAGAAGAATTTGGTGGTGATGATGAAGGTGAAGGTGTATGAACAGAATTCCGGTCAACGTTAGAGTTGGCCGGCAAAGGTACGGTTGAAAAAGGTGTGGAGGGAGTTTCGACGTCAGAGTCGATCGCGTAGTCGGTAGCGACTAACGGAACGCAGATGAGAGGTGGGTGAAATGAGATTCTAGCGACAAAGGGCAAGTTTTTATAAAAAAAAATTGTATTTTTTTTTAATTTTTAGATAGAGTTTTGCAAAAATAAGTATAGACTTACGGCACAACTTCAAACAACCACAGTTATAACATGCACAATCAAACCTAGAGCTATGGTCCTCAAAGTTCAGTAGACTGCTCCTAACTGTTCCAAAGTGACGAGTTGTGAGATATCCCTCAAATCGCCTCTTCACTGCCAATTGTGGCCAGGTAAGCACAAATGAAGAAAGGAGGGTTCCGCTCACGAATCACCGTGAGACGGGCCTTTTAAAATTACCTTTCTCACTTGTCTAACCTAGGCACCACAAAGTCAAGTTTAGATAAACGATTGAATGCCCACAACCTTCCTCTGTCCTATTGAACACGACAGTTCTTAGTTGGCTGAGTCTAGATATTTTTTAATTATGCTCAAGGGTGATGCGTATGCTTTTTAGTGATTTTTGAGGTCTTAGGAAGAGTAATGAAATCCCCACCCAATCTGAATCGGTGTTATAACCCCTTAAATTCCGTATTATTTATGCAAAGCAGGAACAACCAAAAATCTAAAACACTTTCAAAAAATTTTATTTTGGCTGCAGCGCAAAGAATCCTGCACAAAAATCAGTTTATTGGAGAGGGGAAGAGAATCTGCGCAAAGAATGCTGCAGAAAAAATTTGTCAGTGGAGTTCAGAGGAGTGAAGAAGAGAAATGAGATACTTACAGAGAAAATTGGGTCGCTGACGTCACCCTTTGACCGCGGTTACACGGTCAAACTTGCGCTTATGCCGCGGTTCCGCGGCAATTTCAGAGAGTTGACTTCTTCAAATTAGTTTCCTGTGCTGAGTTGGTTCTTCTCTTTCTGTTTAGATCCCCTGAATCTTGATTTGTTCACTGAGTTTGCTCCAGGCCTGCACACTTGCACAAATAACAAGATGATATATATATATATATATATATATATATATATATATATATATATTGTTTTGTTTTGTAATTTTTTTTTATATTTTTCAATTTTTCAATATTTATATTTTTATAATTTTTTAATTAACCCGAAACCACACAAAGAAATAAACTACCGTCTCCCCGGCAACGGCGCCATTTGATTGTTAGAGGTTTTTCTATGCGTTTTCTCAATTTTAAATTACCACAATCAAGACGGTTTTACTTGGTAGCTAGCTGGTTGAGTACGGGTCGATCCACAGGGAGATGGAATCTTTTTCTTTATATTTTAACGAGTTAAATCTAAATATTTTGAGTTTTGTTTTAAAATCTACTAATTAGATAAAGGATGATAAAGAACTTGCTAGGGTTAGGATTAGGTTAGTTCGAGTTAGGAAATTCTCACTTTTCTCAATGCCCTTCTTAATATCGGTGTTGAGATAATCGACAACAACGGGGATTAGCACGACTAGGAAGGAGCTTGCAAGTATAAGCTAGGCTTTCCATGCTTAGTTTCTTCCTTTCGGTCCTTGTCCGTCTGTTCTTGGCTCTTAGCCTTAACCTCCGGTTAATTCAACCACAACCGATCTAACTATGGAATCACCGCTATCATGTAGGATAGGATGTCGTAGTGAGCGGATTGTGGTTCAATTAAAGGAAGTCCGAATTAAGGTGTTGGGCAAAGGAAAGAGTGAGAGAGATTTCCTTCACTCAAACTTTCCTTCTCCTGCCCTAACAAGTGAGAAGATTACCCACCCATTAAAAAGATAAAAATAAAAAGGAAGATAGAAAGAAATGAGATTAAGAGGAATTTACAACTAGCTATTTGAGACCTCACCTTGGCAAGGATCTTACTCAAGCATCATCGTTGTTTAAGGACATGGGGGTCCATCGCCAGTTTAGGGACAACTTTCACCCAGTTGGGATCAGAATTTAGCGACGCTACAGCTGAATGAAGTTTAGGGTTTTCAATAGGGTTTCCAACTCACCAGACGGATTCTCAATCACGCCTCTACGTCAGAAGTTATGCACTGTTCAACGCTAGGGTATCAGTTCAGTTTCTGTTTGGGACTGCTAGACGTCCTGTTCTTTTAAATTGCAGTTTAAATAGTAACGACGATAAAAAGGGGTGAAATCACTTGCGTTATTTATCTAACAGATTCATCTTCAATAAAGTGTAGGGTTCCTTAACATACAAGTTCAGGCAGTAAGGTAGTAAGCATTACGAGATAAAAATCAACAGCCAGAGCTGCTCTGGACTGCAGTCCAGAGCCGCTCTCCGAACAGTTCTCGTCATATTTTCAGTACATAAACAATGTAAAACTTTTATGGGTTCCAAGTTGTCGAGTCATCTTCGATTCGAGCCCTCGAACGCATCATTTAAATGTGTAAGCAATTAACTATGATTTTAACAAGTTTCAGGTGCGGGAAATTCTCAGTTTTTACGGGTGTAATTGGGGATGATCGTTCAAGCCAGTAACGATTATATTTTCCAGTAAAATTTCACTACAATGTTCATTGCCACACAGTCCAGCATATGCAATCAAGTTCCGTCAGTTTAATGGAAAGTTTTCATTCGGGTCTTGCATCAAACACTTATGTCTTATAAGTTTCACGAATTATAAACATGGAATTAATGGTATTTTGGTTTGTAACGGAAATAATCTAGCATGTAGCAAGTAGGGTACTTGCCTAGAGACGCTTTGGCGAAGCACGGCAGCGGCAACGGCAAGAACGCGCGGCGAACGGCACGGTTTGGGTTCGTGGCCTCGGCTCGAGTTCAGGTTCGTCGTCGGGGTTCCCCGGGGGATGGCTCGTGATCGCTGGAGGCGAAGTGTGGTGCTGTGGATTGTTCCCCTCCGAACGGCGGCCGAGACATGGACGCCTTGCCTGTGATTCGGGGCAGATGCTATTTGGTTTTATCCGTCCACCTCTCTGAAGATGCCAAGTTGATTTATGGCACCGTGTATCGGAGGTTTGGACGGATGCGGCCGATGTAGCAGACTTCGTCAGATTCCCCCTCGCTTGAGGGGTTTTTGATTGTGGGGATGCTATTCCTTGCAGGCGCAAGCCCCTGCAGTTAATTACGCTACCGCATCGTGGTAACAACTTTCTCCTTCTCCATAATTTCCCTTCGTATCGTGGGTGTTTGTTTTGTTTGTGGTTGCCCGTGGATTGTATACGGAGACTAATTTATGTCGTCGCCCGTAAGACGTGGATTAGTCCAAATCCGTATTTACTTAGATTTGGGTTTGGTGTTGTAGTTTAAGGATACGTTAACCGTGTTTAAGGCTAAGATCAACTTAAACGTTCGTTAAGGATACGTTAGTCCAATTTGAGACTAAGATCAACTTAACGGGATCGTTTAGATCCGACAAAAGAGCGTTTGGGCTCTATTGTTCCAGTTTAGGGACATAGCGGTCCATTTCACATATGGTCGTCGGGACCGTTGCCTCTCTGACGTCGTTGAAGGATTACAATGATAGGTGTCAGAGGAGTTCGGAGATATACCCTTGAGCCAAAGTTGATTAGGGGATCTATAGTCCGATTTGGGACTAAAGTCTGTCTGAAGGTTTAAGGATACGTTGGCCATTTTTGAGGCTAAGATCAACTTAAACGGGATCGTTTAGATCCGAAAAAAGAGCATTTGGGCTCTATTGTTCCAGTTTAGGAACATAGTGGTCCATGTTCCAGTTTAAGGACATGGGGGTTCATCGCCAGTTTAGGGACATGGTGGTCCATCGCCAGTTTAGGGACATGGTGGTCCAACATTCCTGTTTTGGAGACGGATATTAGTTTAGGGACGTTTCGGTCCACGAGTTTAAGGACCCCGCAGTCCATATCGATATGTGGTTGTCGGGACCCATCACCTCTTTGACGTCGTTGAAGGATTACAACGATAGGTGTCAGAGGAGTTCAGAGATGTACCCTTGAACCGGATATAAATTGACTTAAGAGAGCAGCCGTGCTCAGTCAATTTAATTTGAGGACTTACGGCCATGATTGGGCTAAGTCCAGTTGAAGATGTTCGACGTTTTTATTTGCATTAGGCCTATTAGACCTTAATTAGGGCTCTGCCCCTGCACTGTATTTTATTCTGGCCTGTTAGGCCTTTTAAGTTGGGTTATGTCCCCTTTTTTTTATAATGCAAAGCATTTGTTTTGGTCCATTGGGCCTTTTAATTGGGCTCTGCCCTTTAATAATGCGCTGCATTAATTAGTCTGACAGAGTGCCACGTGGCTTGTCAGGCGCTTTGCGCCAATTGAGGAGCGCAAGGCGCAAGTCCATGGGGAGGTGACACGTGTCACGCTTTGGTGAGCGCAAGCGCAGTGCGCTGTGCTGTTGCGCTTCTGACACGTTGCGCGCTCTGATGGGTTGCGCCAATTCATGAGAGCAGTGCTCTACTTTAAAAGCGCATAGCGCAGATCATTCTGGAGCTGACACGTGGCGCTCTCTGGTGGCTTGCGCCAACCCAGGAGCGCAACAGTGCAGTTTTTGCAAGTGCAAGGCATTGTTTTATATTTTGATCGATTTTAGATCAAAGAAAACAAGTTTTTTTTTTGTTTTCAAAGAACCAGTGGTTCATAAGAAAAAAAGTGCAAGGCACTGTTATTATTATTATTATTTTTTATTGAAGATCATTGATCTTTTTCTTAGATCAATGATCTATTCAGAAGAGATTCTTCCCTTTTTATAAAGGTTTTTACCTTTCTTCTTTTCTTGAGTTCTTCTCTAAATTCTTCAGAGTTCTTTCTGTTTTTGTTTTAAGTTCTTGATGATGATCTTGATGATTTTGAATTGGGGTCTAAGGGCCTTTATATAGTGCCCATTAATTTGTTAAAGAGATCATTCTCTGAGTGATTTGGGGAATTTTCCCCACCGTTGGATCTTTGATCCAAGGGCTCCTGTTTTACAGAAGACAATCTTCTTGTTTTAAGAAGAACGGAAAGATCTTACTGGAATTTAATTATGTTTGGCGCAAACGCCCCCAGCGCTTGACACGTGTCACGCAGCGCAGAGCGCAGCGCAACTGCGCTGCCACGTGGCGCGCAGCGCAGAGCGCAGCGCAACTGCGCTGCCACGTGGCGCGCAGCGCAGAGCGCAAATCAGCAGAAGCGTTGCTTCTTTTATTTTAATTTTAATTTTCAAAACAGAGCTTTGCTCTGATTGGGGAAACAGAAGCGTTGCTTCGTTTCCCGCCTTGGAATTTGAACAGAGGTTTGCTCTGATTAGGGTAAACAAATGCCCCCCCACCGTTGTGCTTACGTGGCCCCCAAACGTGAGCGCAGCGGTGGCAGAATTCTAACCGTCGCGGCAACTTTTGGAAGTTGAAAGGGCATTTGATGCCTATAAATAGGAACTTTGGTCCCTTAGATAATTTTCATCTTCAAAATTTTACTTTCAGAACTCAGAGCCCTGCTCTTTATTTTCAAGAACTTCAAGAGTTAAACTCTTAAAACTTTTAGGTGAAAATTTTAATTTGAGTTAAATTAAATTAAATTAATTTTCATTGACAGAGCCTTGCTCTCAATAGATCCCTGATCTAAAGGAAACCCATTTAGGGTTTCACTTAGCAGAGCTTTGCTCTATAGGTCCAAAGGGATCTAAGGAGAACTAAAGAGAATCCTGTTAGGATTCCATCAATAGAGTTCTGCTTTCATTTATAATTTCTTGATTCATTAATGGAGCTTTGCTCCTTTTAAATTATATAGCAGAACTCTTAAGAGTTGCTAATTTTTGTCGATTTTCTTTTATAGGAGTGATGGACGCCCACATGTACGACCACGACGAGATTATCTCCTACGGGGACATCCGCCAACTCGGCCGTTCCTAAAATCGAGAATTTACTAATGCCGAATGTGCAGAGATCATGAGTCGCTTTAACGCGTACAACGGTCAACTGCTTCCCCGACGTTCCTCTCTGCTGAAGTTTTCGTGGGAGCCATCTGAGAAGCACTCCTCTTATTCTGTTCCGGTGTGCCGCTTAGGGCGTTAGATGCCGCTGAGGATAAAGTGCACTCGGTGTACCTGATGAACTTAATCTCGAAGAGACGGCGAGACAATCTTGTCGATCTCCTGCACCAGGCCTTCCAACGGTCTGCCATGCTCGCTGCTTATTGGAGGGAGGAGGATATCAGTGGGGACCCCGACGCTCATGCTCGTGAAAGAAAGCACACCAGGATGGTTTGCCAGGCTTGGAAAGTCTTAGATAAGGTTACTTTTGAATTCCTTAACCCATATCCTGGGTCCGAGGTTATACCGTTGTAAACATTTCAATAATGTTGTTTATTTCTGTATGATTGTAAGAACCCTTTGCAATATGAATGGAAAATTTCTTATTTCTGCTTGTCTCATTTCTCGTTCTGAGTCTTTTGCATACGCATGAATGTATGTGTCTCGAACGCTTGATCAAATGCAAATCGGATGTTTTTTCTGTCACTTTCTTCTTTCTTCTATTATCAATACGCTGCTTTAGTAAACACGGTTGACAAATGATAGAGCGAGCATCTTGTCTTGGCTTCTTCAAGAGGTAACGATGGCTTAGGCCGCAGGTTCAGGTCTGCTACCTAAGGCTTTCAACTTTATGAGCCGTGAGCGTCTCATAAAGACTTTTCTCCCTACGGATCGAGAGGATCTCGTAGGTGTATTTTCTCCTTAGGAATCGTGAGGATTCCTAAGTGTGTTTTCTCTTATAAGTCGTAAGGATCTTATAAGAGAATTTTCCCTCTTATGAGTCAAGAGGACCCGTAAGCGGTTGTTCCCCTCCTTGTCGAGATTCGACTTTGAAGAGTGAGACCCGTGGATAGTATGCAAGAGACCGTTTTGGGCCGACTTGCAGGGTCCCAGTGCTTAGGAAATAAGTTTTTTAATCTCCACTGCCTAAGGCTTTATGTTACGAGTCGAGCCGCATCGAGAAGTTCTCGCAAAGACATCAATTTCTTCACAAGTCGAGACGAATCGAGTATTTCTCGCAAGAATATCCTAACGTCACAGTTAACCTCTGCTCTTTACAACAGAAGTCCGTTAGGGTCTGTGGTACTTAGGGTTTTGGCCTTCGTACCATCGCATCAGCTGATATATTCCTCGATAGGCAATCGTGCTGTTCGAGTAGCCCTGCGACTGCCGTGTCTCTGATCCCTTCAGGGGCTGGACAAGACGTCTTCAAGCAATCCTCCTTGGCAGTTTGACCGTCGGAAGAGCAAGCGTTAGAAATTTTTCCATGCCGCTTTTTACTTGAGGTTAGGCTCATTTTGGAGAGCCCCGATGAGTCATAACCACTCCGCGCTGGTGTGGGATGATCTCCGATAGTCTTTCAGGTTTTATGTGAGTTGCCGTCAAGACCCTGGGCTGCACCTCGAGGTGCATTTAGTTGTTGGACTTTTCTTCGTTTGCTGGCATTGCGTCTGCTGTATCGAAACGAATGTCGCGGTTGTCTCTAGGTTGCTGGTGAACCGTCGAGGTTTGGAACTAGGGATTTTGCCGTGGCTCCGTTAGTTTGATTGTCGTGTCTGAACCCTGCTGGAGAGAGAATGCTGGGGTGACATCTCGTCTGCTGTATCGAGACGAACGTCGCGGTGGTCTCTAGGTTGCTGGTGAACCGTCGAGGTTTGGAACTAGGGATTTTGCCGTGGCTCCGTTTGTTTGATTATCGCGTCTGAACCCTGCTGGAGGAGGAATGCTGGGGTGACATCTCGTCTGCTGTATCGAGACGAATGTCGCGGTTGTCTCTAGGTTGCTGGTGAACCGTCGAGGTTTGGAACTAGGGATTTTGCCGTGGCTCCGTTTGTTTTATTGTCGCGTCTGAACCCTGCTGGAGGAAGAACGCTGGGATGACAACTCGTCTGCTGTATCGAGACGAACGTCGCGGTTGTCTCTAGGTTGCTTGTGAACCGTCGAGGTTTGGAACTAGGGACTTTGCCGTGGCTCCGCTATTTGATGATGTTGCGACTGCTGTGTTGAGACGAACGTCGAAGTGGTGACCATTCCGCACTGGTGTGAGATGATCTCCAGTTGTCTTTCAGGCTTTATATGACTCGCCGTTAAGACCTTGAAGCTAGGAATTTGGCCTTTACTTCGTTTGCTGGCATTGCATCCTCTATATCGAGACGAATGTCGCGGTTGTCTCTAGGTTGTTGGTGAACCATAGAGGTTTTGGAACTAGGGACTTTGCCGTGGCTCCGCTGTTTGATGATGTTGCGTCTACCATGTCGAGACGAACGTCCAGGTGGTGACCATTTCGCACTGGTGTGAGACGATCTCCGGTTGTCTTTCAGGCTTTATATGACTTGCCGTTAAGACCTTGAAGCTAGGAATTTGGCCTTTGCTTTGTTTGCTTTGGAGTGTCCGAATCCTGTTGGGGGAAGGACGCTGTAGTGACATCTCGTCGGCTGTATCGAGACGAATGCCGAGGTGGAGCTGGGATTTTGCCGTTACTCCGCTTGTTTGACCATGGGGTCTTTCGTTGACGTTGCATCTGCATCCTGCTGGACTGCGAAGTAATGCCGTTGTTGACATCTCGTCTGCTGTAACGAGACGAATGCTGAGATGGTCTCTAGGTTGTCTGTGAACCATCGAGATTCGGAACTAAGGACTATGCCGTGGCTCCGTTTGATGGTGTAGCATCTATGTCCTGCTGGAATGAGGAGGCACACCGTTGTTGGTCTCCAGGCTGTAGATGTAGCCATTGAGATTTGGAACTAGGGACTTTGCCATGGCTCCATTTCGTTGCAACTCTGAGGTTAGTTGTTAAAGTCATGTCTGCATCTGGTTGGAGTGAGGAGAAACGCCGTTGGTGATCTCTAAGTTGTCAATATCGACGTCGAGACCCTGAAGTTAGGGATCTTCCTTCGCTTCGTTTGTTGACATTGTGTCTGCAATATTGCAACAAATGTCGAGATTGTCTTTAGACTGTCTATGAACCGTCGAGCTTTGGCTTTGCTTTCTGGTGGAGCCTGTTGGGAAGGTATGGTTCCCTCTTTGTTTGTGCCCCTGGATTGTATACAGGGATCAATGTGATCTCACCTGTAGGGCAAAAAGTTTTATTTTTTTATCATTTCTTTTATTCTTTCCGCGATGCTCTATCATTTCAGCTTTTATATCGCGAAAATCGCGATTGCCCAATCATCTCGGCTATTTTTCGCGGTGCCCAATCATTTCGGCTACTTTTCTTTTTACTCGCTGTTTTTTATTGCGAGTTGCCCAATCATTTCGACTATTTATTTTATTTTCACTCGCTGCTTTTTATTGCGAGTTGCCCAATCATTTCGGCTATTTTGCATGCATACATTTTTACTTGCTGATTTTGTTGCAAGTTGCCCCATCATTTCGGTTATTTCATATGCAATTTTAGCTCGCTGATTTTTTTTATCACGAGTGTGGAACTTGGAATCCGGTGCCGATCTCAGTATCAGCATCGCTACAACTGGAATATTTCCAGGAGCAAATCATCATTTGCCATGAAAGGGCTTGGAATTTGATACCGGTTTAGGCATCAACATCGCTAAAACTGGGATATTGCCAGGAGCGAATCATCATTTGCCTCTGTCGATGTTGAACAAAGATGGCTTAGTAAATAGGGTTAGGATTCTATCGACTAAGGCTTTTGACTTCATGAGCCGTAAGGGTCTCACAAAGGTATTTCTCCCTACAAGTCGTGAGGATCTCGTAGGTGTGTTTTCTCCTTAGGAATCGTGGGGATTCCTAAGTGTATGTTCTCTTATAAGTCGTAAGGATCCTACAAGAGTGCTTTCTCCTTATAAGTCGAGAGGACTTACAAGGGTTGTTCACCGTGCGAACATATCCTCAGTCATGGATGGGACTTGGTTAGGGAAATGTTTATTCGCGCCCGTGGATTGTATACAAGGGTCAGTATTGAGCCACTTGTAGGGCCATATCGAAGATTGTGTGAGTTGCTTAAGAACAGGTTTAGGTTTCTGTAACTTAAGATTTTCAAATCTTATGAGCCATGAGGGTCCCATAAGAGAGTTCTCCTTACGAGTCGTGAGGATCTCACAAGTGTAATTTCTCCTTAGAAATCGTGAGGATCCCCAAGTGTGTTGCTCCCTTATGAGTCGTAAGGATCTCACGCGGGTGATTTCTCCTTACACGGTCGAGAGGACCCTGTAAGTATCTTTTAACGAGGTTGCGCCCTTTCGGGTTTTCACAAACACTCGCCGGTAGCCCTGCTGTTTTTACTCACGGAGCCCTTTCGGGTTTTCATCCATGCCCATTTTGCTTATGGACATACCATTTTTTTATTCTTTTTATTCTTTTTTCTAACGAGGTTGCGCCCTTTCAGGTTTTCACAAACACTCGCCGGTAGCCCTGCTATTTTTACTCACGGAGCCCTTTCGGGTTTTCATCCGTGCCCATTTTGCTTAAGGACATACCATTTTTTTATTCTTGTTTTTTTTATCTCGTCAGCCTGAGAATGCTGCGGTAGTAGTTTAAAGACGTTTCGGTCGTCAGCTAGTTTTAGGACGTAGTGGTCCATCATTAGTTTAGGGACGTTTCGGTCCGCCATTACCGTATTTGAGGCGAATCTCTAGTTTACTGACTTTTCGGTCTATGTGGCTTTCCTTATGAATGAGCATGATGCCCCCAGCGTATCCATCTTTCTCGGAGCGTGCGGTTGTGGCGGGTTCACCTTCCAGTTTTCGGACAACGCGAACTTTCCTTGTTGGTATTGGTCTTCAATCCAGTTTTTGAAGACGTAGCAATTCTCGATCAAGTGACCCACTGTTTGGTGGTAAGGGCAATAATTAGGATTATTAACATTGCCTGGCCGCAACGGATGTTTTGGACTCGACAGATTGATGAGTCTGTCGCGTACTGCCAGCTCGAACAGTCCCCTTGTTTTATCTTGCGGAAACGAGTAAGGACGTTTCAACTTTTCCTGGAGAGGTTGCCTCTTGTTGTTTCGGCAAACAACTGGTCTAGGTCCATTCGATTGCTGTTAAGTATTGGCTACGAGGGCTGTTTTTCCCTTCCCTTTATCCTTTTTGCTCGATCCTTTGTTTGCGGGGCCGAGATTTTTTTTGAGTAGCGTGCGATGGCACGGCTGAACGTTCTCGCAACTCCTCAATTCTTTCATTTTTGAAATGGATTCCTTAAGGAGAGGGTTGAGGGCAGCTTCTTCATCAGAGTCGTTTTAAAAGGTGATAATTTTCGATCCCTTGGAGTCGGCTATATGACAGTCATCGACGGTTCTTTTGCGTTCATCTATCACATTTTCTGACGTCTACAAGCTTCACACTTTGTCTTGTTGAAGTGTTGCTTTTGAGTGACATACCCTTGCCACCAACAGTCAAAGGATTCGCAGTCTTCGGTAGGATGTATGATCTTCTGATGATATAAGCAGAAGTTAGGATGCATCTCTACCCCACCGAGAGTATTTTTTTCAGAGGGCGGTAGCTTCATTCCCACTGATAGAGCTTTGGCGAACCTTTTCCTCGTTTTGAATTTGTTTTTATCCGCAGTGGGTGGCTTTTGATTCGACGGGAGTGCCTTGGCTCTTTCCAGTATGGCCATCTCATGCTCTTGATTGGCTTTTGCTTTTAGAGGAATTTCATTCAGGAAGACATCGATCAACTCGTCAGATGGCCGTAGGATTTCCGGCTTAGGGTTCGCCCTTGGTTTCTCAGCGCAAGGAGCCTCTTCATCATCCGCTAGTGAATGAGAGATCACATTACAAGTCGCTACGTAGTCTTCGGATCCACTTGATGAGTTTTCTCCATCGTTTCCATCCTCGACGAAAGAACAAGCTGCCCCTATTGTGTCAGTTTTCTTTGGAGTATGCGGCTGTGGTGGGTTTACCTTCCAGTTTTCAGACAGCGCGAACTTGCCTTGTAGGTACTGATCCTCGATCCATCCCTTAAAGACGAAACAGTCCTCGATCGGGTGACTTACCGTTTGGTGATAAGGGCAATAATTGGGATTATTGAGATCGCCAGGCTGCGACAGACGTTTTGGACTCGGCAGATTGATGAGTCTGTTGCGCACTGCCAGCTCGAACAGCCTTCTCGTTTTATTCTGAGGAAACGAGTAAGGACGTCCCAGTCTCTCCTCGAGGGATGGGCGTGGACGCACATTATTTTGGCGAACGACCGGCTTTGAGTTGTTCGGCTGTTGTTGAGCATTGGCGACAATGATCGCTTTCCCTTTTCCTTTCTCATTTCGAGAGTCTGGTTTCGGAGGAGACGGTCCATGGCCCATCTGGTCCATTTGGGCTAACTTGTCTATCAAGGCCTGGAAGGTGGTCGGCCTGAAGAACATCATGAATTGCGAGATGGTTGCTTGAGGATCAAGGGTACCTACAAACATGCTTACCGCAGGTCCTTCTTCGATGCGTTGTTCGCATTTCGACCAAAGATTCCGCCATCGTGTTGCATATTGGACCCACGTTTCGCCTGGCCTTATCCTGGCATTGATCAACGCCGTGATTGAGGTGCGTTCACTAGCACTCGCGAATCGCTGAGTAAACAACAACTCCATTTCAGCGAAGGTCTTGATAGAGTCATTTGGTAGTTCAGAGTACCATTCGAAGGCCGTTTCTGCCAAGCTGCCGACGAATTGGCAAAGCAATAGTTTGTCATCGCCCCCGATGTTGCCGCATAAAGCTCTGAACTGGGCAACATGTTGATGGGGATTCCCCGTCCCTTTATATACATGAAATTTAGGGATCGTATATCCCGGCGGGTAACTGATTTGGTCATACCAGCCCGGATAGGGTCGTCTAATTTTAACATTTTTCTGGTGAGCCGCTTCATTTGCCTGGTGAGCTCGTATCTGTAGAGCTATGTAGTCGTCCAGAGCGTTCTTGGAAATGGTTTCCTCCTTGGCCGCTGAAAGAGCCGGAGGAGGATTAGATGTTTGCCCTCTATCATCTCCAACAATGATTGGAGGGTCATCAGCTGGAGGGTCCGGTTGTAACATCATCCCTACCATATCTTGGAAGAGAAGCGCCATTTGTTTTATATTAGCAGCTTGCTCTGCTGCTTCCCTGTCCTTCTTTTCTAGGACTCTGCGTAGGAAGTCAGCGTCAGTTTCTTGTTAGTGCCGCTGTTCTGATGATGCCTCCGAGATTTCTTTTGGCCCTGTAAGTGCAGCCATCGCAGTAATCATCTCCTGTAGCTTCTGCTGCTGTTCTTGAGCTTTTGTCACGGATCGGGTGAGCGGTCGGCGACCCGTCGAAGCACAGCCTTCCTCCCTTCCGGAAGCCATATAAACAGTATGCATCACCATGCCCCTAAACTTAGGGCGTTTGTGATCGGCGCTTTTACGGTTCGCCATGTTCACAGGGGCATTTTGCGGCCTCCTTTTCTTTTGAGCGATTGATGTGGAGGGAGCCGTTGCAGTGGGCACCCAGCCTGTTGTTGCTTTCTCTGGCTTGACAGAGTAGCCCTTCTTCTGTCGAACCTTTATCCTTTTCTGTCGGCGAAGATAGTCTTGATCAATCACTGACTCCTGGACCTGTCGCCAGACCTTATAAATTTTAGAGGATAGCCGTTGAGGGGGCTGCTTCAGCTTCTTCTCTGGAGTATTCTCCACAGGTGAAGGGGTTCTCTTCAGCGCCGTAGTAGAAGAGTTTCTGCGCACCTTGTTGAGCAATTCAAAGCTGTTCCCGGTTGGAACAGCGGCATCGATCCCCACTGTTGGAGCTGGCGGAGTTATCCCGGATGGGGAGTTGCCTCCAGCCTTCCTCACTCGGCGCCGGTGGCGACGTCGAGCGTGTCTTGCGGATGGAGTTGTTTCAGCTATAAGGGTGACTTCGTCATGCCTCCTGCTTTGAGGAGAGACTGTTATTGGTGCTAGCCTGTCTAAGGCTGACACCCGTTGAGAAGCAAGGTCTAATCCGTTAAAGACATACCTCTGGGCAGGGGAAGCAACTTTGAGGACCTCGCCTGGAGTAGCAACCGGAATAGCTAGCCTTGTAAAAACTGACTTCCTGGAAAGAGGAACCTTTCCAATGATTTCGTCTGCTTGAGCCGAGATGGCTATCCGCTTTGGGATGGCAGTTTCGGGTATCACGGGCTCATAGACGTTCTGGCCCAGTCTGTTGGAAACTGAGGTATTGAAGTTGGGCGACCCGTTGAGAGGGGCCGCGGCAGTAGCAAGCCGATCAAAGACCAACTTATATGGAGCTTCTTGCGATGTCATTGGGGCATTAAAGCTCATCGGTGGGAGCAGGGTCCCGAAGAATAGTCCAGCGGTGGCTTGAGTCACCTGCTCCACTGGCATTTTAAAAAGGGAGGCCGCTTGGGGCCCATAAGTCACTCCTCCAGCAAGGACGGAGAGAGAGTTGCAGTTGCAGGCAGTGCAGTTTGAAGCCATTGATCTTCTGTTTTCTGCACGGAGCAAGACACCAAATCTAAGTACCTTGAATCCACAGGCAACCACAGCAAACCGCGATTTGTTCGCGAACACGACACACGAAGTGTGGAGTGGAAAGAGGAAAAGGTCCCACCGGGCGTGCCAGAATCTGTTCCCCTCCGAACGACGGCCGAGACATGGACGTCTTGCCTGTGATTCGGGGCAGATGCTATTTGGTTTTATCCGTCCACCTCTCCGAAGATGCCAAGTTGATTTATAGCACCGTGTATCAGAGGTTTGGAAGGATGCGGCCGATGTAGCAGACTTCGTCAGATTCCCCCTCGCTTGAGGGGTTTTTGATTGTGGGGACGCTATTCCCTGCAGGCGCAAGCCCCTGCAGTTAATTACGCTACCGCATCGCGGTAACAACTTTCTCCTTGTCCATAATTTCACTTCGTGTCGTGGGTGTTTGTTTTGTTTGTGGTTGCCCGTGGATTGTATACGGAGACTAATTTATGTCGTCGCCCGTAGGACGTGGATTAGTCCAAATCCGTATTTACTTAGATTTGAGTTTGGTGTTTTAGTTTAAGGATACGTTAACCGTGTTTAAGGCTAAGATCAACTTAAACGTTCGTTAAGGATACGTTAGTCCAATTTGAGACTAAGATCAACTTAACGGGATCGTTTAGATCCGACAAAAGAGCGTTTGGGCTCTATTGTTCCAGTTTAGGGACATAGCGGTCCATTTCACATATGGTCGTCGGGACCCGTTGCCTCTCTGACGTCGTTGAAGGATTACAACGATAGGTGTCAGAGGAGTTCGGAGATATACCCTTGAGCCAAAATTGATTAGGGGATCTATAGTCCGATTTGGGACTAAAGTCTGTCTGAAGGTTTAAGGATACGTTAGCCATTTTTGAGGCTAATATCAACTTAAACAGGATCGTTTAGATCCGACAAAAGAGCATTTGGGCTCTATTGTTCCAATTTAGGGACATAGTGGTCCATGTTCCAGTTTAAGGATATGGGGGTCCATCACCAGTTTAGGGACATGGTGGTCCATCGCCAGTTTAGGAATATGGTGGGCCAACATTCCCGTTTTGGGGACGGATATTAGTTTAGGGACGTTTCGGTCTACGAGTTTAAGGACCTCGCAGTCCGTATCGATGTGTGGTTGTCGGGACCCATCACCTCTCTGACGTCGTTGAAGGATTACAACGATAGATGTCAGAGGAGTTCAGAGATGTACCCTTGAACCGGATGTAAATTGACTTAAGAGAGCAGCCGTGCTCAGTCAATTTAATTTGAGGACTTACGGCCATGATTGGGCTAAGTCCAGTTGAAGATGTTCGACGTTTTTATTTGCATTAGGCCTATTAGACCTTAATTAGGGCTCTGCCCCTGCACTGTATTTTATTCTGGCCTGTTAGGCCTTTTAAGTTGGGCTCTGTCCCTTTTTTTTTATAATGCAAAGCATTTGTTTTGGTCCATTGGGCCTTTTAATTGGGCCCTGCCCTTTAATAATGCGCTGCATTAATTAGTCTGACAGAGTGCCACGTGGCTTGTCAGGCGCTTTGCGCCAATTGAGGAGCGCAAGGCGCAAGTCCATGGGGAGGAGACACGTGTCACGCTCTGGTGAGCGCAAGCGCAGTGCGCTGCGCTATTGCGCTTCTGACACGTTGCGCGCTCTGATGGGTTGCGCCAATTCATGAGAGCAGTGCTCTACTTTAAAAGCGCATAGCGCAGATCATTCTGGAGCTGACCCGTGGCGCTCTCTGGTGGCTTGCGCCAACCCAGGAGCGCAACAGTGCAGTTTTTGCAAGTGCAAGGCACTGTTTTATATTTTGATCGATTTTAGATCAAAGAAAACAAGTTTTTTTTGTTTTGTTTTCAAAGAACCAGTGGTTCATAAGAAAAAAAGTGCAAGGCACTGTTATTATTATTTTTTTTTATTGAAGATCATTGATCTTGTTCTTAGATCAATGATCTATTCAGAAGAGATTCTTCCCTTTCTATAAAGGTTTTTACCTTTCTTCTTTACTTGAGTTCTTCTCTAAATTCTTCAGAGTTCTCTCTGTTTTTGTTTTAAGTTCTTGATGATGATCTTGATGATCTTGATGATTTTGAATTGGGGTCTAGGGGCCTTTATATAGTGCCCATTAATTTGTTAAATTTGTTAAAGAGATCATTCTCTGAGTGATTTGGGGAATTTTCCCCACCGTTGGATTTTTGATCCAAGGGCTCCTGTTTTACAGAAGGCAATATTCTTATTTTAAGAAGAACAGAAAGATCTTACTGGAATTTAATTCTGTTTGGCGCAAACGCCCCCAGCGCTTGCCACGTGTCGCGCAGCGCACAGCGCAGCGCAGCTGCGCTTGCGCACCTGCGCTGCCACGTGGCGCACAGCGCAGCCCAGCTGCGCTAGCGCAACTGCGCTGCCACGTGGCGCGCAGCGCACAGCGCAGCGCAACTGCGCTGCCATGTGGCGCGCAGCGCAGAGCGTAAGTCAGCTGAAGCGTTGCTTCTTTTATTTTAATTTTAATTTTCAAAACAGAGCTTTGCTCTGATTGGAGAAACAGAAGCGTTGCTTCGTTTCCCGCCTTGGAATTTGAACAGAGCTTTGCTCTGATTAGGGTAAACATGGATCTCCTAGGGTGTTCTGGGGTCGATGATGGTCGGCGGTGGTCGCGCCGGCGATGGGCACAGCGGGGGTTGGGTGTATGGTTTCGGAGCTTGGTGGCTTTGGAGAGAGAGTGAGGTAGTGGGAGCTCGGGTTTGGAGGTAATGGTGATGCAGAGGGTGCAGAGGCGTCGACGATGTGGCCGGCGGCGCGATGGGAGCTCGTCGGCGTGAGGGTGCAGGGGGTGGCCGAGGTGGTGCAGAGGAGCTCGGCGGTGGGTTGAGAGTGGTGAGGAGGGGTTAGGCAGTGTAGGGGGCTTGAGTTCTGGAGAGAAGAGAGCGAGGGAGGAGGGATGAGGTGGTTGTAGTCGTCGTAGTCGTCGGTGGGGGCTCGAAGCTTGCAGCTTTGGAGAGAGGAGAGGAGTGAGTTGGAGAGGGATCGAGAGTGTGAGGGGGAAAGGGTTAGAGGGACGAGGAGAGGTTGAGGAGCGAGCGCGGTCGTGATCGGGTTGAGGGGGAATGTGGATCGGCGACGCGGGCTTGGGCGACGTGGGCACGACGTGAGGAGTGAGGGAACGAGCGGGAAAGCAACGACGTGGGGAAGGAGAAGGGTTTGAGGCGGGTCGGGTCAGGTTGTGTAAGGAGTTGGACGCGGGTGTTAGGGGAAGGGTTGGGTCGGCTTATGGATTTTTTTAATTCGTTTGTAAAGGGAAAAAGAAGTGGGTCGGCTCAAGGATTTTTAAGATTAATTAGTTTATTTGATTTTGTTTTGTGTGGGCTTAGATTTTAATTTATTTTCTTTGGCTGGGCTCTGAGGATTGTTGGGGATTTTAGTTTAATTTAGTTTTTGTTTGTTTGGGCTGGGGGTTTAGTGTATATATTTTGTTTTGGAAAAATTAAATAGTGAAACCTAAGCAACTAATCTTCACACAAAGTAATATGAGAAAAATATAGGATAACACTTGGGGAACAAGGAAGATTTTATTAAAGGAAACGGGGATTTACATCATACCCCCCTTACAAAAATTTCATTCTCGAAATTTAAAAAAAGGTGACAACGAAATAAAAGTACTAAACAAAGAGATATGGAAAACGTGCACGGATATTTTCCTCCCGCTCCCAGGTAGATTCTCCTAGGGAACGACCGCCCCAAGACACTCGGACTAACGGAATGACCTTATTCTTCAGCACTTTCTCTCTGCGGTCGAGGATGGTGGTGGGCTGCTCCTCGTAAGATAGGTCGGTACCCAAAGCTAACTCCGAATAGTCCAGAACATGGCTCTCATCCCGAACATAACGCCGCAACTGAGACACGTGGAAGGTATTGTGCACACCAGCTAGCGATGGAGGCAAGGCAAGTCGATAGGCCGCCTCTCCTATTCACTCTAGCACCTCAAAAGGTCCGATGAAACGGGGACTAAGTTTCCCGCGACCTCCGAACCTGATAACTCCATGGGTAGGGGAAATCTTCAGGAAGACGTGATCTCCGACTTCAAATTCTAGCGCTCTCCTGCTGGTATCTGCCCAACTCTTCTGTCGATCCTGAGCCGTCTTAATGCGCTGCCTGATCATTTGGACCTTGTCGACTATCTGAACAATGAGTTCTGGAGCCAGTAATCTTCGTTCTCCCACATCATCCCAACAAACTGGGGATCGACACTTCCTCCCGTAAAGTGCTTCGAAAGGAGCCATCTGGATGCTAGCCTGATAACTGTTGTTATAAGAAAACTCGACTAGATGCAGATGATCTTCCCAGGAACCCTGAAAGTCCAACATGCAGGCCCTCAACATATCCTCGAGCGTCTAAATCGTACGCTCGGATTGTCCGTCTGTCTGCGGGTGATAAGCTGTATTGAACTTGAGGCGGGTACCCAAACTCTCCTGTAAGCTCCTCCAGAAGTGCGACACGAATCTGGTGTCTCGATCTGACACAATGCTAACCGGAACACCGTGAAGTCGCGCTATCTTCTGCATGTACCTCTCAGCCAGTGACTCTGTCGACTGTCCCACTCGGAAAGGTAAGAAGTGTGCATCTTTCGTGAGGCGGTCAACGATAACCCAAATGGCGTTGTTGCCCCTAGGGCTCCGTGGTAAGGCCGTCACGAAATCCATAGTAATGTGCTCCCACTTCCATTCTGGTATCGCAAGCGGTTGTAACAATCCTACTGTCCTCTAATGTTCCGCCTTCACCTGCTAGCACACCAAGCACCTGGATACAAATCGCGCAATTTCTCGCTCCATCCCGTTCCACCAAAAATGCTGTTTTAGATCTCGATACATCTTCATACCTCCCGGATGCACAGAATAAGCTGAACTATGAGCCTCAGCCAGTAAGTCTTCTCGAATATTCCTCTTGGGTACGCAGAGTCTGCTACTGAATCTCAGAGAACCGTCTTCATGTATGATTAAGTCCGTTCTCAGCCCGGCTTCTACTTGCGCTCTAAACTTTTGCAATCGAGGATCATCCGCTTGTGCAGCCTTGATGCGATCCACAAGGGAAGACTGCACCTGTAGTTGCCAAAATTGACTGAGTGCGCTCGGTGTAACGACTTCAAGCTCGAGTCTCTGAAAGTCCTCAATAATGCTCCTCTGACTGGTCAATATCATGACCGCTGGCTTGCGACTGAGAGCATCTGGTACAACATTTACTTTCCCCGGGTGATACTGAAGGTCCAAGTCGTAATCTGCCATCAGCTCTAGCCATCGGCGCTGCCTCATGTTTAGTTCTTTCTGAGCGAAGACGTACTTCAGACTTTTATGATCCGTGTACACCTCCACCTTCTCGCCCAATAGATAGTGCCTCCAAATCTTCAACGCAAAAACCACTGCAGCTAACTCCAAGTCATGCGTAGGGTAGTTCCTCTCGTGATTTCTCAACTGTCGAGACGCGTAAGCAACCACCCGACCGTGCTTCATCAGAACACAGCCTAAACCCTTCCCTGAGGCATCACTATGTATCACCAAACCACCGGAATCATCTGGTACTGTAAGAATAGGCGCCGTGGTTAACTTCTGTTTCAGTGTGTCAAATGCCTGAGTACACTCCTCTATCCACGCAAACGGTACATCCTTCCGTGTCAGCCTCGTTAACGGTTCAGCGATTCTTGAAAAGTCTTGGACGAACCTCCGATAATATCCTGCCAATCCCAGAAAACTTCTGATCTCGGCCACTAACTTCGGCGTTGGCCAATCTCTGACAGATTCTATCTTTGCCGGGTCCACTGAGATGCCTTCGCCCGAAACAATGTGTCCCAAGAACTGAACCTTGTTGAGCCAGAATTCACACTTGCTCAATTTCGCGTACAGCTTCTCTTCCCGAAGAATTTGTAAAACCGTGCGCAAATGCTCGACATGTTCCTCCCGGGTCTTCGAGTAGACTAGTATATCATCGATAAATACAACGACAAACTTGTCCAAGTACTTTGCAAACATCCTGTTCATCAAGTTCATGAATATCGCTGGAGCATTGGTAACACCGAACGACATCACAAGGAACTCATAATGTCCGTATCGGGTCCTGAAAGCCGTCTTGCATACATCCTCGGCTGCTACTCTGATCTGATGATAGCCGGAACGGAGATCCAACTTCGAAAATGCCTTGGCCCCACTTAGCTGATCGAATAAGTCGTCGATGCGCGGGATTGGGTACTTGTTCTTTATTGTGACTTTGTTCAGCTCTCGATAATCTATATACATTTGCAGCGATCCATCTTTCTTCTTCACTAACAGAA
The DNA here is from genome assembly GCA_030015575.1 of Agapanthus africanus. Lineage (NCBI taxonomy): Eukaryota > Viridiplantae > Streptophyta > Magnoliopsida > Asparagales > Amaryllidaceae > Agapanthus > Agapanthus africanus. The sequence continues at coordinate 883,932,910 of JASDDO010000024.1, read as the reverse complement.
CTGGTGCACCCCACGGTGAAACGCTTGGCTGGATAAATCCCTTCTCCAGGAGCTCTTCAATCTACTTCTTCAATTCTGCCAACTCAACCGGTGCCATTCTGTACGGGGCCTTGGAAACTGGTGCTGTACCTGGAGTCAAATCGATCGAGAATTCCAAGACTCGTGGAGGTGGTAGACCTGGTAAATCTTCAGGAAATACGTCCAGAAAATCCCGAACAATCTTTGGGCTGGGCTCTCATCAATCTCCATAGCTGTCAGCTCTTTTGGTTTGGCTCTATACTTGGCTGGCTCCAAAGATTCGCTCCCGCCTTCAAAAATAAACTCCGGGTGATTGGGAAAGCGGAAGATCACATTCCTTGCTCGGCAATCAATAACTGCATGGAAGGTACTCATCCAATCCATCCTGAGAATTGTGTCATAGCTACCTGTCCCGATCAAAAGGAAATTCGTATAAAATTTCCTGCCATACACTACAACCGGACATGATCTACATTCTCGACTAGATACTATCACGCCATTACCCGTATGTATTTCCCAACCCTTGGTTAATAATTCATGTGGTATGGAGTGTGTATCAATGAAATGCTCAGATATGAAACAGTGCGATACTCCAGAATCAAATAGTACTCTAGCTGGCAAGGAATGCACGAGTAGAATACCTGTGACAACTTCTCCTGCAGCCTCTGCCTGCTCGGCGGTCAAGGTGAAAGCCCGTCCCTGACCGCGGCCTGTGTAGGGTTGCCTCTGCTGCTGTGGTCCAGAACCTCCCTGTATCTCTGCTCGCTCGGGGCAACCGCTAATTCTGTGCTGACTGGATCCGCAAATCAGACACTGTCCCTTGGCACGGCGACAGTCCTTCTGGGTATGCCCATCTCTGTTGCAGTAGCCGCAAACTACGTTCTTGTTATGGGGGCAATGCTGGGGCACGAACGGACGCTTCATCTGTGTCGTTCCAGGCCTGTGAACTGGTATGGCTCCTCGAGAATATGCGTGGGTACGTACTGGAACAACTGGGGGCTTCCTGAATTTGTTGATCAGTTTCTCCTGAATTCGCGCTGCGTTGAGTACCCGTGCAAAAGTCTGCAACTCAAGTGACGCGATCAACTGCTGCAGCTCGAAATCAAGTCCCTGCAAGAAGCGTCTGGCCCTGGTGGCCTCTGAAGCGACCATGTACGGAGCAAATCGGCTCAGACAGTTGAACTCTGCCGCGTATACGTCCACTGGACGTCCATTCCGTTTCAGTAATATGAATCTTTCTTCCATCTCGGCCTTGGCGGTGGAAGGGAAATAGTGGTCCAGGAAGCACTCCTTGAATTTACTCCATTCGATTGGCCTCTCTAGCCTGCTTTCTTCAACTGTCCATCAAGTACGAGCTTCATCTTCCAACTGAATCTTTATCGCATTCACCTTATCTTCATCTGGTACCCTGGCGGCTGTCAGTAAGTTCTCCATATTAACCAGCCATTGCTCGGCCTCAAGTGGTTCGGCTAGCACTGTAAATGCAGCTGGATGCAACCTCCGGAAATCTGACACGGTGCCAGCCCTGGCAGAGTAAGCTGGTGGAGTAGTGCCCTCAGGGGTGGTAATGAGTGCGGAGAGTCCGCCTGCAGCGGTAATAGCCCTGAGTCCCTCGGCGAGTAGGTCCGTCTTCCTCTCCTGAGCTTCTGCGAGAGAGGTCAATGCACTAAGTATCCTTTCCGTGCGATCCTGAGAACTTGAGTCCGAGGAGTGGTCGTTCGGGGACGTCATATCGCTGAAAGATATTCAAAGGATATGATTAGATACAAGGACGAAAATCAGGAATAGTGAAGCGAAAACAATGTAATACAGTACAGTTAATGTTATCCCTTGCTACTAAACACGGCTCTGATACCAACAAAACCATGTCACGCCCGGCTTCCCAAAATACGGAAAACGAGGGATGACTAGGCCAGCCATGCTCCTATGGTCAAGGAATAATCCCGCCATAGTCACACTTCGGCTTCTAGTATTACATGGTAATCAGTAAACAAAGCACAGAAGTATAGTAAATGCATCACTAAACTATTACATCAAAGTTCATTGTCCACAATTTACAAATAAACAAGAAAAGAGCTACTAACCAAGTTCGAGTATAAGGTCTCTTTAGGGAAAGCTGAAAAGAAGAAAAAGGTACTCTCAACTAGATCTCCACAAGCTCGAAGGGTAAATCCGACTCCTGCGCTGGTTTTCCTCGAGTTCTGAGCATGCATACTCAGGTCGTCAGAGTAACGCAATAGCAATATTATAATAATGACATGAAACAAGCAAATAAGGTAATAACAGTGGAAATAAAATGCAGATAATCACCATGTCACTAAATGATGCAAAGTATGATCTGTGTCCCTATCAGTCTCTAAGTCATGTTTGAAATCGAATTGTGGAAAGGAGGATCATGTTTAACGAGGGTCTCATACATACCCGAGACAACGGCCTACATGCCCGGGACATAACCCTGTCAACCGGATCGTTAGATCCTACCTAATAATATATAAGAGTCGTTATTCGAATGATCATCCTCTAAATCACGGTCCCCGCTAAATACGATGCTCTTTCCACTTCGATTTCCCCTTTTCCCCCAGGTTTACACTATTGACGAGTATGGTCTAGTCGTGTACGAGTATGTACCAATAACACGGTTTTGTCACTGTTCACTGTATTAATCACTGTCACGAATCATTCACTTTTTCCATTGGCGTACTCGACACTCCTAAACCAATACCATTCACGCACGATAATGCATTGTACACTGAATAATAACGCGCACTATCACTAGGTATATGGCAATTGGGTAAGGTATGTACATTTATGCAGTTAACAAGTCATGTGTAATATGAACTAGTATGCACCTCATTAGCTTATAAAAATTGCAGTAAATCATACGTTCAGAATTTAGCGAAACAATACAAATACGGTAACAAATAGACTTAGTCTTCAGTTCAGAAAAATTTGTTTCAGTGCAATCGGATTTCTGGTATTCAAGTTACAGCCATTTCAATTTAAATGCTCGCTGCAGGAAATTCAGTTTTTGAACCGAACGTCGGTTTCGCGGCACAACTTTCACCTAGTTGGGATCAGAATTTAGCGACGCTACAGCTGAATGAAGTTTATGGTTTTAAATAGGGTTTCCAACGCACCAGACGGATTCTCAATCACGCCTCTACGTCAGAAGTTATGCACTGTTCAACACTAGGGTATCAGTTCAGTTTCTGTTTGGGACTGCTAGACGTCCTGTTCTTTTAAATTGCAGTTTAAATAGTAAACGACAATAAATAGGGGTGAAATTACTTGCGTTATTTAGCTAACAGATTCATCTTCAATAAAGTGTAGGGTTCCGCAACATACAAGTTCAGGCAGTAAGGTAGTAAGCATTACGAGATAGAAATCAACAGCCAGAGCTGCTCTGGACTGCAGTCCAGAGCCGCTCTCCGAACCAGTTCTCGTCATATTTTCAGTACATAAACAATGTAAAACTTTTATGAGTTCCAGATCGTCGAGTCGGCTTCGACTCGAGCCCTCGAATGCATCATTTCAATCTGTAAGCAATTAATTATGATTTTAACAAGTTTCATGTGCGGAAAATTCTCAGTTTTTACGGGTATAATTGGGGGTGATCGTTCAAGCCAGTAACGTTTATATTTTCCAGTAAAATTTCACCACAATGTTCATTGCTACACAGTCCAGTATATGCAATCAAGTTCCATCGGTTTAATGGAAGGTTTTCATTCGGGTCTTGCATCAAACACTTATGTCTTATAAGTTTCACGAATTATAAACACGGAATTAATGGTATTTTGGTTTGTAAGGGAAATAATTTAGCATGTAGCAAGTAGGGTACTTGCCTGGAGACGCTTTGGCGATACACGGCAGCGGCAACGGCACGAACGCACGGCGAACGGCACGGTTTGGGTTCGCGGCCTCGGCTCGAGTTCGGGTTCGTCGTCGGGGTTGCCCAGGGGATGGCTCGTGATCGCTGGAGGCAGAGTGTGGTGCTGTGGATATCCTGGGGTGTGCTGGGGTCGACGATGGTCGGCGTTGGTCGCGCCGGCGATGGGCACAGCGGGGGTCGGGTGTAGGGTTCGGAGCTTGGTGGCTTTGGAGAGAGAGTGAGGTAGTGGGGGCTCGGGTTTGGAGGTGATGGTGATGTAGAGGGTGCAGAGGCGTCGATGATGTGGCCGGCGACGCGATGGGAGCTCATCGGCATGAGGGTACAGGGGGTGGCCGAAGTGGTGCAGGGGAGCTCGGCGGTGGGTTGAGAGTGGTGAGGAGGGGTTAGGCAGTGTAAGGGGGTTGAGTTCTGAAGAGAAGAGAGCGAGGGAGGAAGGATGAGGTGGTTGTAGTCGTCGTCGTCGTCGTCGGTGAGGGCTCGAAGCCTGCAGCTTTGGAGAGAGGAGAGGAGTGAGTTGGAGAGGGATCGAGAGTGTGAGAGGGAAAGGGTTAGAGGGACGAGGAGAGGTTGAGGAGCGAGCGCGGTCGTGATCGGGTTGAGGGGGAACGTGGGTCGGCGATGCGAGCTTGGGCGACGTGGGCACGACGTGAGGAGTGAGGGAACGAGCGGGAAAGCAACGACGTGGGGAAGGAGAAGGGTTTGAGGCGGGTCGGGTCGGGTTGTGTAAGGAGTTGGGCACGGGTGTTAGGGGAAGGGCTGGGCCGGCTTATGGATTTTGTTTAATTCGTTTGTAAAGGGAAAAAAAAGTGGGCCGGCTCAAGGATTTTTAAGATTAATTAGTTTATTTGGTTTTGTTTTGTGTGGGCTTAGATTTTAATTTATTTTCTTTGGCTGGGCTCTAAGGATTGTTGGGGATTTTAGTTTAATTTAGTTTTTGTTTGTTTGGGCTGGGGTTTTAGTGTATATATTTTGTTTTGGAAAAATTAAATAGTGAAACCTAAGCAACTAATCTTCACACAAAGTAATATGAGAAAAATATAGGATAACACTCGGGGAACAAGGAAGATTTTATTAAAGGAAACGGGGATTTATAAAACCTGAGATTACAAAACTACCTCAAAAGAGCCGATTCAATGCGGAACTAACTGCCACCGACACTGCTCAGACGCGGCCGCGGAACCGCAGCAGAAGTGCCTATTTGGCCGCGGTTCCGCGGCCATTTGGTAGACTTGGGGGATCATCTTTTCAGTTCTCTTCCAGATATTCAGCAATGCAAAATGATGTGGACTTTTTCCTTGAACTCCGCATTGAAGTCTTGGATCTTGTGCTGCCCTTGTGCTTTGTATATTGAAGTGACCAACGATTTGCCATTTTGTCTCTTGAACTGGTAGGCGGCATCATATGGATGGTTAGCGGAGATCAGTATTCATCTGTTGTTAGTCGTAGTCCCGCATTTGTTGCGACTTTTCATGAATTTCACTGTAAAGAGCTGAGAACCTGTAACCTGCAATTATTCAGCAAACACGGATTAAAAGTACCTACCTATATGCAATATGATTAAGAATGGGCGGTATAAAAATGCAAAAATCTAATATGAACAGTGTGTTGCACCTAAGATTGTATACAGGTGCTCAGTGGAGGTGAGTACACCGGACGGACTTGCCGAGAACTTCTAGATGGTACTATACCTATCGTCAGATTGCAGTTCTCAGTTGACATGAGTACAGATAGTCTGTTGACCTAAGATCGTCATTTGTCTCGTGTGAGTTCCTACTGTACTTAGATTACTACTCTACCACGACTCTACCGAGTCATGTAAACATGTTTTAGTTGGGTACAGTCCCGAGCCACTTGGAGGCAGTGAACGATCATCAGGGATTCGTTTCTCCCGGTATAGGGAGTCGATATCGTGCTGTGTTCGGTTGGCCATCACCATAAGTCCCTGACTAGGGTGGATGAGATTTACTGATTGGAGATCAGTAGTTTCTCGGTTGGTAATGGGATTCACACCGACATGACTTATCGGGTTATTAGAGGTATGATGTTATCCACCCCGTAGACTCGATATGTGATACTCTTAGATGAAGAGACCCGACTGTACGGAGATTGTCACTTCGGGCTTAGTAGGGGTACGGATGAGTTTTCTCATCGACATTCCTTTCGTTCAATACCTGGGTAGCCGTTACGTACAGTTAGTGCTGCTGACGTATTTGTGATTAAACCCACTGCCGGCGTATTGTCGAGTCTTTAAAGTCCCACACAGAGGGTTTTCCAGTTCAGGCGAAACGATATAGTATGTGCATATTTTGATACGCACTCAGATTCGATTAAATACGTGTATTTAGTGCACGTAATTTAATCAGACGTTTTGATAATACTAGTAGGTTTGAAAGATACCCGGGTTATTATGAGCTAGTATTATATCTCTCATTATCTCTTTTTGGGGTATTCGTATTTTTATACGAATACGGATATTTGTATTTTGATACAAATACTATATTTATATGAATACTATATTTATACGAATACAGGTATTTGTACGAATACATGTATTTGTATAAATACGGGTATTTTTATCCCGATACGAATACGGGTATTCGTATCGGGATACAAATACGGTATTCGTATTTTGATAAAAATAAAGTATATGTATTTGTACATATACGGTTATATGTATGTGTATGTGTGTATTGATACACACATCTTTTTCTTCTACATATGAAAGCTTGGAGATTTGTTAAGGATCATGACTCATATCATGAGTCATTGAGTGACTCATACTTTCAGTTCAAAATCTCTACTTAGATAAGGGCAAGAAAAGAGCGAGAAAATGGTTAAGGAATTTATTCTACACTCATTTTTTACTCTCTTTTTCTTCTCTTTTGAGTTTCCATTTTAAGAGGAAAATTTAGAAAAGAGAGAAAACTTAGGATTCACCACTACATCACTCTCACAATCAATTCCTGTCAAGTTTTGATTGTGAGATACTTCACTTGATCACTTGAAGTGAAGCTAAAGCTTGTATTCGCATTCTCTCGGGTGGATCATCTTCGGAAAGGAAGATCGGCGTGCAAGAAAGTTCCCAACGACTTCGGAGCCATGGAGTGGTGTAAGAGTTTTACGCAATTGCGCAGACACGCTATAAAGATAGCTAGCCCCCTAAGCTTGCATGTTTGTGTATCTAGTTTGGTGTTTGGAATGGATTCTAGGGTATAGGTCACTAGTGCCCACTTTAAAGTTTTTGTTTTCGCTTCCGCCTTCGCTGCGAGTCTTGCGGCGCGAGCACTAGGGTCCTAACATGTTTTAGCCAAAATTTGTCTTTTTCAGACGTCTGCAGTTAAGATTTTTTGAAAAATATAGCTGTTTATAGCTGTTAGGGATTTATTTTATATGAGACCAGATGTCTGTGCTCTATAGCTTCAGACGTCTGCCGTGTGTTATTTTTGCTTGTCCCCACTTATTTTTGAGTTGTTTTTCTTCGGGCTATAAAAGGGTTATGGGTTGGATTATTCTTGGCATCACTTACTCAATTACTTGAGCTTTTCAATTGTTAATATCTAAATGATCTTGAGGCAAAAAATTTCATCCATGTGAAAGTTTAAAAAGATTTTCATTTGCTTATCCAATCACTCACACACACAAAAGATTTAAGAGCTTCAATTGATTATCCATATTTACTAGAGTATTAATTGAGCTTGAGAAAAACTTTTAGAGAGTATTTGTGCTTATTGTAACCCTCTTCTTGTATTTGTGTGAGGATTCTTGAATGCAAGGGTGTTATTTTAAGAGAGAAGAGTGAGAGAAGTTTTTCTTTTTTTGTGTGAAGATTCTTGAGTTCAAGAGTGTCTTTATAAGGAAGGAGAACTTGTAATCTCGGTGGAGACGTGATCGTGAGAGGTTACAAGTGTGCAACGTGGTGGCCTCGATGGAGATATGGTGTAAGAAGTTATGGATGCGCAACGTGAAAGTCTCGGTGGAGACGTGTATAGTGGAACATGCTCGTGCACCTAAAGAAAGTGAATCAGGGGATCTCTCGAACCACTCTAAAACCTCCCGTGTTTGAGTTTGCAAATTTCTTACCTCTCATTTGTTTATTAGCTTAAAATTTGCATGCTCAATATCTCTTGCTCTATATGCTCATACTTGTGATCTTTGCTTATGCTTGATAGTATCTCTTGCTTGTTCTTCATTGCTCACAATTGTAGTTTGCTTAGCATCGTATCTGTATTGGCTTATTACTTATCTAAGCTTTGCAATTGTGCTGTTTATTAGCAAGTGTTTGATAGTATAAATTTTTATTTGGGCTTTTTAGTCGGTTATTCCTATTCAAACCCATTCCTTTGGTTTGCAGCAGGATGTGAGTATTTGGTGGGTGAGGGCACGGGTCTCTCGTAATTTCTTTGCAAAGGGATATAAGGGTCTTTTGGCAAACTCTTTGCGATCTGGTTGTAGGTTCAGAAGTGACTATTTGAATTGCAATTTCTCACACATATGCAGGCTCCCTCTGACAATTAATCTTTAAGGGGATGGAGTTCGGCCACATGATGATGGGGGGTTTAGCCATAACAGCGGCTCTGTTGGGGCCCACAAAGATAACCGTGTTGTCTTTGGGATGTGAGTTTAATTTTTGAAATTTGTCGACCATAGTAGAGTGTTGAGGGGACAAATATTATGAAGAGTTATATTTTACCCTTGTCCTTGCTACTTCAAATATACTTACCATGAAATGGGAGAGTTATAAGATGTAGCAGGGAGCGACCACTTGAAGAAACGGCGTTATCAAGAAGTTTGGAAAGAAATGACAAAATGGTAGGTGGCAAAACCGGAGGACTGGAGCATCTTAGTGAAAAATTCGATTGCAGTTAGGGTATTTTACTTGAGTTAAAATTCTTTTAGTTATTTTAGTGAAAAAATAGCTATATTTTTATTTGGTACAAGTTGTTATAAATCACTCTAGATTTCTGAATTTGAATGGCTTAATAATCTCATAATGTTTTAGGACTCCCCCTCCCGGTTTTATCCTATCACAATAAATTAACCAAGGTCAACTGCAATACCATATACGTCAACATAAAATGTATTTTACAATTTTGGTAGGTGTTAGGATATTTTGCTCAATTTGAATTTATTCCATATCCATATTCATAGTCAACAGACATCCCTATTTATCAAAATAGGACCCTAGAATTAGATTACATATCCTTTCACAAAAGCAAACCAATAGTAGCCTTGTTTACTGTTTAGTTGTTAATTAGCACCATACAATTAATCTCATTACTTAAAGCTTTTTTCACCATTTTCTTTTTTCTGACCATGAAATTAGGGGCAGTTAATTAGCATGTAGAATTCTCACTTGGTCGTTTGCACGAAGATGCAAGCCATCCACCGTTCATGGTGAAACAGACCTTCCATCGTTCATGGTGTAATAAAAAAATGGTGGTAAAAATTTCGTAAGAGAAAAAGAACATACTGAGAAATAAGATTTGATTTTTCTTTTAATCTCAGTTGTCCGTGTATCACATTATGGACGGTAAATAACCAGGTTCTACCAAAAACCGTAAAATGAGAATTCTATAAACAATCCACATGAGATAAATAAGGTAAAAGAAAATGTCAAAACAAAAGGTAGGAGAAGGAGAGCAAAAAGCTGGTTCGACATTTGCGGTCTTCTAACCAAACAATGGATGCAATTAGAGCCAACACAAATGCATGCATATATATGTAGCTCCCAAATCTCAGAATGACAATCTCAAAGCAAGACACATTACAATAAATTTTCATCTCCTCTTATTAGAGACAAGTCTTCTCTTCTCCTCTCTTCGTCGCCGCTGCCGCCACCACCACCATCAGAATGGCTAGCTCAAAGTCCGGCTCAATCAAAGCTCAAGGTGGTGATGCCGCTGCAAGAGAGGCGCTTTTGACGGAAGAGAAAGGCTCGCTCGTCGTCTGTTTTGGGGAGATGGTCATCGACTTTGTCCTTAATGTGGCTGGAGTTTCGCTTGCGGAGGCGGAGGCGTTTAAGAAGGCGGCCAGAGGCGCTCCGGCTAATGTTGCTGTTGGGATCTGCAGATTGGGTGGATCTGCCGCTTTTATCGGCAAGGTGCATTTAAAGATTATGAATCTACATATAACCATCCGTCTTGATTTTCATGAACTAATATGCATATTTGACACCAACTTTTATATTCAAATTACAAAGGCAGGTGGGCGACGATGAGTTCGGGCACATGTTGTCTAACATTTTGAAAGAGAACGGTGTTGATAATTCCGGCATCCGTTATGATCCCAGTGCACGAACTGCGTTGGCATTCGTTACTCTCAAGACCGATGGTGAGCGGGAGTTCATGTTCTACAGCAACCCTAGAGCTGACATGCTCCTTAAGGAATCCGAGCTCAATGTCGACCTCATTAAAAAGGTATTAATGATGATTTACATATATAATAAAAAATTTAGCGGACACAAATATATATAATTGGTCCTAACACCTTCTTTTTGTTCTGCAAACTTGGAACTGCAGTCATCAATCTTCCACTATGGTTCCATCAGTCTAATTGAGGAGCCATGCAGATCTACACATTTGGCTGCAATGGACATAGCTAAGCAAGCAGGCTGCATTCTGTCTTATGATCCGAACCTGAGATTGCCGTTGTGGTGGGACACCGCCGAGGTGTGTAGTTAAATTGAACATAAATGCAGGCTTTTCAGTTAAAATTAAAGTTTCAGGGGGTTTACTGTAATAAACAGAACTGACAAGTGCTCTGGTTAAGGATAATTTAGGGAATATTTTAGATTACGGTAAAGTGTTGAATTATGTTTTTCATTTTGTGATAGGTAAGCGAATTTTTTTACCGGAGGAGACGATCCGTATGACCATGATGTCGTGATGAAGATGCTTTTCCACAAAATCCTTAAGCTACTCCTTGTGACGGAAGGGAGCGATGGCTGCAGATATTACACCAAGGTACTTTCATAAGCAAAAACTGGTTACGTCTCCGTCTCCATCGATTATACGGGGAAAAAACTAAAACTTTAAAGTGTATATTAATGGAATAGAACCATCTAAAATTGCCCTTCCTGGTACATGAAATCTCTAAAATTGTGTAGGCGGAAAGATATATTTTTATTTTCTGAAAATCACCAATCTAAGCTTTCGCACATTTAATTTCTTGCAGAAATTTAACGGCAAGGTTCAGGGTGTGAAAGCCAAGGCTGTCGACACCACCGGTGCCGGTGATTCTTTCGTGGCTGGAATACTCGACATCATGGCTAAGGACCTAAACCTCTATAAGGTATATAGTCTCCAACTATCGGAACCCTAGCTTCTGAAACTGGGGGTTAATTCTGAAATACTGTTTAGCAATACGATTTGAAGTTTGAGCTGTTTATGCTTTCCAAGAATTCATGGTTTCATGAAGTTTGCAATTTTCCAAGCCACCGATTGGAAAAACTCTATTTCGGTTTTTTTAAAGGGACCTAGTTTCATCTCTTAAAGTTTAGTTTCCGAATATTCCGTTTCCAAAGTGAGGTATCGCCTGTTCTGTTGCTATAAATCTCATGAACAATTTGTCTTTTTGTCAGGATGAGAAGAAGCTAAGGGGAGCCCTAATGTTTGCAAATGCATGTGGTGCTACAACTGTCACTGAGAAAGGAGCAATTCCAGCAATGCCAACAAGAGAGGCTGTCCGTCAATTTTTGCCAAGTGATAATCAACCTCAATGCTTCTGCACCATCAGCTGAAGAAATAATTGAAGCAGATGAATTAAGCCCAGCATAAAAAAATCATTAGAGTTAGAGATATATAGCTCAATCAAGCATTTTGGGGTCATACAGTAGAACTGATGAATGGCCAATGCCAGGATGTAACTAATTGAATTAGCTTACACTTGTACAAAGCTTAAGAGTGCATATGTTTGCATCAAAGAACGTATCATGATGCACAAAATCTGTTATTTTGCCTCCTGTACTAGAATCAGCATCTACATAAAAGAGGTTGAATTTTTTTGAATTGAAGTACTTTTGTTCTTGCATCTAAGAATTCTACTTCTCAAGCTAATGATATTGTCAAAGAAAGATAAAGAACTTTCTGCATCCCCTGCAACAAATTTCAATTATAAATAAAGCAGAGAATAAAATCATAACCGAAAGGAAAATAAAATAATCAAATCGTAAAGAGAACAGACGAGCTTTATAAACTATATATATGACAATCGACCACAAATACATCATATACTGATGCAATACCAATATTGTCATATATTATTAAACCAGAGTAAAAGGATAAAGTTACCGGTTATCTATCATGACCAAAGAAGCATGACTCTTGCGGTAAAACTTTCCTCTCTAAAGTTCTGCTGGTTCGATTCCCAAACGGGTTGCACCGACATAATAAAACAAAAAAAGTTTTTCTTTATGGAATAATTAGTCTTCATAGTTCTAACTAACAAACTTGCCTAACATATGAAGACATAACCAGTGTAAGAAAAATCAAGATCAGGAACAATCAAGGAATTATTCTATATGCCACGACTACGCTACTCATGGATCCTTAAAGTCGAAAATGAATATAACTCAGTACAACATTTTCACAAAATGTACGCATAAACCCAAACAACCATATGGCTGGAAAGAAAAACGAGGACAAGCCAATATATGCAAGCCACCAAGATCAAAGATTCACACAAACACACCAACTTCATTCTTATAAACAAGTATATATATGTTAACCAGGAGAGGGTGAAGATCTAGAGCAGTTGCAACCGCATCTGTCGCATATCAGATATAGTACACCCACAATTGAGAAACACAGAAAGATACTAGCCGAAACCCGAAAGTTTTTATGGTTTAAAGTTGCGTCATCATCAGATAACACAAGGCATGTGCAGTAAACAACTAAACCAGTGGTGGGTACTGTTTGGCCTGTTGTCGGACCCATCTCTTGTATTCCAGAGGTTCCTGGAAATATATCACAGCAAAATAAACCACGATTAGTATCAAAATCCTAGATAAAAGCAAGCCAAGAGGGAATTGAGAGGAAAGAATAAATTTCACTAGATACCATGAATTATCTGCATTCTTCAAATAAATACCATAAACTTTATAAAGCACGAATAAATAACACTAATTTTCAGTCAGCTGCATATAAATATCATAAAATTTCAGCACTTTTTAATTTGATATCATATAAAGAAGTGCAATTGATCAAACGTCTACTGTATTAGGTTGAGAAACTCTGAAAGTTCATTATATTTTTTGCAACCATATAAAGTTTAGGCTATTTGTTCCAATTTATTTACTTTATGGTAATTATTTGGAAAACAATGATAGTTCATGGTATCTAATTGAAATTAAGCCAAAGAAATAGGCACCCTGACTACATATTGAGGAAGTATTTGGTTGCTTGTAGGTGGAGATACAATACATCTCTAGTTACATGTTGATACAACAGCTGCAACTGAAAAATCATTTAAGCATGCATGTTTACAAACATGCATGCTTAATTGGTTATAACAATTTCAAAATTATTTTCTTCTTTTGTTTTCTAAAATTTAACTATTGTAGTTGGAATTACGTCATAATCTGAACACATTTTCAACTACATATTTACCAAGTCAACCGCCCTACAGAGTTCTAATTATTCCCAAACAAATTGTTTTGGGTTTTCCGACATAGTTCTAAAAAGTGGTTGACTAGGCAGCCACCTACACGGACGCGGCCTTACACCGCTCTGCCTAGGGGTAGGGCCGGTAGGCAATTGAGTTAAGTGGTTAAAAGGCCCAACCCAAAAATCTTAAAGCATATCATCCTACCTAGACAGGAATTAAGCGGCTTCTCGGCAATCCATACATTGGTATCAGTTAATTTGATGACTGTTAATTATTATTTAACTAATGTTGTTCAATTTACATTGGTTCCTGCATGTAACATATATATTCACTTTTTTATATTCTTTATATTTTATTAAAATATCAGCGAATTATTCATGTTTTTCTTTCAAATCTTTTGAATATACACATAATTAAAAAGTTAAACTGCCTAGATGACGCCTTAGGCATCTAGGCAGTACAAGTACCATCCACTAATGTATGGCGCTTTTTAAAACCTTGCTTTTAGTGTAGATGAAACTGCACAGGTCACCAGTAGACCCACCCAAATGACTCCCAAGTGGAAGGACTAGGGGGAGAAACAAACCGGAATAAAGACGTGATGGCCATCGGTTTGGGCAGGATCAGCAGGATTGGGCTGATCGAGCAGGTCCTGTATCCCCACAAGAATTTGCTTCACAGAAATGGCGGGTCTCCATCCCTGTGATGGTAAACTTATCAAAATAATTTCTGACACAGTAATTATCATGTATAAAACTAAACGGTTACATTTCTTCACAGTAATTATCATGTATAAAACTAAACGGTTACATTTCTTCTTACACCATCTTCGTTCAATATTGAGAGGCAAACTGTTCCAGAAGGATAAACATTAGGATGGAAACGGCCTTGAGGGAACTTGCATTTGGGTGGGTTGCTTGGGTAGTCCTCACTAAACTACTAAACTGAAGTGACAGAGGAAGTAGCCGCCTTCCCAATCAGTCTGCAACATGAAGTGTTAAGACATCAATTTTCAGTTTAATATCCAAATCTTATTATTTGCAAAGGAATGCTAGAATCCTATAAGTCAATGGAATAGGAAACTTACGTCGTCCTGTCTTCGGAATAAATTCAAACCGCTAAAGAGTTTGATTGATAAGAAACCATAAGCCTTAATTCCCAGGCATAAAAAACAAGTTGTATGAGAAAGAAAAATATGTATTTAATATTTCCTGGAAAGGTTTCAGCAATTTATTGTGGAGGGTAGGTACCATGGACCATAAATCATCTCTTCGCCAATTCCTCCTTTACACAAGAACTCCAGAAAAGGCTTGAACTAAGTTACCACCTATCACGATCAACTAATGATGTTTCGGTACTAAATAGTAAAGATAATCCAGAATATTCCCTGGAGGAATGTATTCGGTTCCATAGTTTTTTCACTTTAAGTGTAAAATTACACACGGCCAGCCCCACCAATTTAGTTAAATTATGTTGCGACGCCCTCCCTAATGGAATGCACATGAATAACAAATGCAGTTTCTAAATAACAACTCCAGATTCCTCCTCCTTGATCCTAAAATTATGGAAAATCTCAAATTGCAAAGTTAGACCTTTCTGTGTTAATTTTTAAGACCACCAATCTTTTTATCTCCTTATTTTATCCACACTCCAACCTTTCATGTTACATAGTATTGTTTTACTTATTTTTTCCCTAAGTTATTACTTATTAATCTTTTAATAAGCTAAACAAGTTAATCCTTTCATGCAAAAAAAATGTATGAAGAATCAAAAGTCAAAGGTGAAGGGGAAAATTCAAAGTCCTCATATTTTATTGCCCTAAATTGAATTATTATTAAGAGAAAACGGAATCTCAAGTGTCATAGGAGGAAATTTTCTCGTATGGCGTCGGGAAAAGTCACCCTCCAGTTTTTCGACGATTGGCATCCACCATCTTCATCTTCATCATAAATACACCAAATTTCATGTGATCCTAACATCTTTTCACTGTGAATACCGTTGATTTTGAAATCAATATAGGTGGCTTTACAAAACTAAACCACAACGCCTCAAGATGATTACAAGAAGAAGCCTTCATGACTAAAAATACTAAAAATGTTCTATTATTTGAATACCGTTAAATTTGCACCCAGTAAATCATCTTGAAGCTTTCGGTTTTAGTTTTTTTCTTTTCAAAACCAACTATACTGATCTTTCTTAGGATTATCTATGCAATTCCATCTCTTTCTTTTTAATATCCAGCTATTCATATCTCAAAAAGCACTATTAGGTCATTACAGTAGTGTTCATGTTCATTTATCAACTTCATACAAAACACTTTTTGGTATCCAACTGTTCATATCTCGAAGTATGCAAGTCAATCCATCCTGCCTCCATGAACCAACTTTTTACATAAGCATAACATAGATGCCTACAAAGCGCCGGTAGTCAATATATGCTCGACCGTGGAACATTAAGGTAGTATTCATTTTTACTGACTCGCATTCAATTGTTGCACGAAAAAACACCTATGCTCACATGACATCGTACCATGATGTAAATATAGCAAATTGCTGCTAGTTAATGATGCTCATACATATAGTTCACAAGGATTCATAGCAAAGTGACCAAAAATAATGTAAATGCAGCCTCGTAATACAAGCTTTGTTTGTATTGTGTTGTGTTCTCTCCAATTCTTTTTACATCTTGACATAATTCTTGCAATGCTATCCATACTTTTTGTTTTTATGTTTTCTTTGCCTTCATACCAAATTTTGTGTTCTATTTATTGTTAACCATCTTAAACCTTTCATGTGTCTGTTCAATTCCCTGCAAAAAAAAAAACAAAAAACCATTGTGATCTTTCGTTATGATTGTATCTACTAACTCCATCCCATATCATGTTAGTACTAAAAGATTCCGGTGTATTCAATCCATCGTACTTCCATGGACTCATTTCCTCTATCATCCAAACACATAACTCGGTTTCCTCCTAGCCTACATGTTCTCACTTGAAACACCAGGGTGATGTCCATGAATATGTTTAACATCTCTCTTTCGAGTATGATCATAAAAAATCACTGTTGCCCATGTTATATTGGACCAGAATGTTGGGATAAAGGATCATTGTTGCCCATGTTATATTGGACAAAAGTTTTGGGATGAAGGCTTGTTCTTGTCATCATCTTGAGGCTTTATGTTTTAGTTTTTTTTTGTTTTGAAAAGCAACTATATTAATCTTTCTTAGGATTATTTCACAACTCCATCTCATTCATTTTGGTATCCAACTATTCATATATTGAAAAGGTGCTTTTAGCATATTAGAGTAGTGTCCATTTATCAACTTTGTACAAAGCACTTTTCGGTATCAAACTATTCATATCTCGAGGAGCGCAATTCAAAACATCTTACCTTCATGAACTAACTTATTACATAACCATCAAGTAGATGCCTACAAAGTGCTGCTAGTGCGCGCACACACACTCAACCGTGGAACATTAAAATAGTTTTCATCTACTAGCTTGCATTCAACTACGACACTAAAAAAACACCTATGCTCATATAACATCGTAAAATGTCGTAAATATAGCTGTTTGTTAGGGATACATAAATTTCCATAAGGATTCATAGGAAATGGACCCAAAAGTAATGCAAATGCACCCTCTCATAATACAAGTTTTGATTGTAATGTGTTCTCTGTAATTCTCTTTACATCTTGACATTATTCTTGCCATGCTATCCTAACTTTTTTTTATGTTTTCCTTTCCTACCAAATTGTGTATGCTAGTTCTTGTTAATCGTCTTGAACCTTTCACATGCCCATTCAATTCCTTGCAAACAAACTATTGTGATCTTTCGTTACAATTGTATCTACTAGTCCCGTTTCATATCATGTTAGTATTAATAGATTCCAAGTGTAATTCCACCCATCATACTTTCATGAACTAATTTCGTCCATAACCCTTCACAGATAACTCGGTCTGCTCCTAGCCTACGCATGCTCACTTGAAACACCAGGGTACCGTCCATGGAAATGTTGAAAATCTCTTTCGAGGATCATAATATAAAATCATTGTTGCACATGATATAAACCCACCGTTGCCGGTCCCAAATCCGGATGAGAAAATGTGAGGGTTGTAGTAGGTTTGTGACAGCCAACGTAAAACTTTATCACATTCTATGACATGAACCATAATAAGAATATTGTTGGGGTGTCCCCTACCCAGCGACGCGCTACATCGGATCCCGGGTGTAGTGTTAAGTATGTAAGGGTTTCTAGGTCGTCGTCCAGAAATGGCGCGCTGCATCGGATCCCGGGTGTAGTGACAAATAAGCAAGGGTTTCATAAGATCCGTCTAGCTTCCTGGAACATAGATTCCCTTACGGGTAGACTAATATAATTAGTGAAGGTGATGATTAGGAGAAGAGTTGATATTATGTGTTTACAAGAAACTAAGTGGTTAGGTGAAAAGAGTAGAATCATAGAGCCTTGGGGTTATAAGCTTTGGTATACGGATAAAGATAAAAATCGTAATATGATAGGCATAATCATAGATAGACGGTTGCTTGAGAATATAGTTGAGATTAGGAAAAAAGGTGATAGAATTTTATTGGTTAAGTTTATTCTAGGTGGAGAGATCCTTAATATTATTAGTGCTTATGCACCACAGATAGGTCTTGATGATGCTAGTAAGCGTCCATTCTGGAAGGATTTAGACGAGATGATGTAAAATATACCTAGTGGAAAGAAGTTATTTATTGGTGGTGATCTCAATGGACATGTAGGTACTAGTCGTAGTGGTTTTGATACTATCCATGGAGGTTTTGGTTTTGGACAAAGGAATGAAATAGATGGCTCGATTCTAGATTTTGCCTTATCTTATCATTTGATCTTAGCAAACACCTGGTTTAGGAAAAGAGAGTCCCGCCTTATCACTTTTAGGAGCGGATCAAGTGCTAGTCAAATAGACTTTTTTCTGACGAGAAGAATAGATAGAGCTTGTTGTATCGACTGTAAGGTAGTGCCAGGTGAGAGTGTAACCACTCAACATAGACTTTTAGTTCTAGATTTTCGATTTAGAAGAGAACTTAGGAAGATTAGACGTAAGGTAGAGCCTAGAATTAAATGGTGGTGATTGAAAGAAGCTAACCAAAAGGCTTTTATAGATCGTGTAGTCCAAGAAACGGATTGGCAGTCGGAAGATGATTCGGACAGAATATGGAACAAAATGGCTAGTTGTATCAAGAGAGTAGCTAGAGATCTACTTGGTGAGTCTAGAGGTGGTGCTCCACCATCTAAGGACACATCATGATGGAATGCAAAAGTAAAGGCTGCTATTAAAATTAAAAGGAATTCTTATAAAGATTTGAAGAAAAGTAGAGATGTGGAGAGATTTGAGAAGTATAAAATGGTTAAAAAGGAAGTTAAGAAAGCTGTTCGGGAAGCTAAATCTAAGGTTTACAAGGAGATGTACGAGAAATTAGACATTAAAGAGGCTGAAAATGATATATACCGGATTGGTCGGATGTGGGAAAGGAAGACCAGAAACTTATGTGCGGTGAAGTGTGTCAAAAATGAAAATCAGAAGGTTTTAGTTCGAGATGAGGATATCAAGAAAAGGTGGAGAGATTATTTTGACAAATTGTTCAATGAGAGCTTTACTAAGAATTTGAATGGACTTGTCATTCAATCTCAAGATATAAACCGTGATTTCATGCGTAAAATAAGACTTTCTGAGGTTAAAGAAGTTTTGAACAGAATGAGTTTAAAAAAAACGGTTGGTCCTGACGGGATTCCTATTGAGCTTTGGAGATGCTTAGGAGAAATAGACGTTAAATGGCTGACAGATCTGTTTAATAAGATTTGACAGACAAAAAAAATGCCAAATAAATGGAGGAAAAGTATCATTGTACCAATCTACAAGAACAAGGGTGACATTCAAAGTTGCTCAAACTACCGTGGAATAAAAGTTATGTGTCACACCATGAAACTTTAGGAGAGAGTGATTGAACACATACTAAGGAAGGATAATAAAATAACAGCGAACCAGTTTGGGTCCATGCATGGACGATCGACGACAGAGACTATTCATTTGCTTCGTCAACTTATCGAGCGTTTTTGAGAGAGGAGGAGATTTGCATATGATATTTATTGATTTAGAGAAAGCGTACGACAAGATACCTAGAGAAGTATTATGGGGAACAATGATGAAGAAGGGGGTCCCAGTCAAGTATATTGACATAATCAAGGATATGTACGATGAAGTAGTGGCAAATGTCAGAACTTGCGGTGGCCTAACGAGTGATTTTTCGATTACAATTGGTTTACATCAAGAATCTGCATTAAGTCCATTCCTGTTTACCATCGTGATGGATGAGCTTACTAGAACTATCCAAGATGAGGTATCTTGGTGTATACTATTCGCTGATGATATTGTTCTAGTAAATGAGACGAAAGCAAGGGTTAATGCCAAATTGGAATTATGGAGACAAACATTGGAATTTCGGAGGTTCAGATTGAGCAGGTCGAAGACAACATATATGCATTGCAAATTTAGTAAACAGAGAAGTCAAAACATATTGGTATAACATTGGAAGGGTAAGAGATATCACCGAGCGATCAGTTTAGATATCTAGGTTCAATCATCCAAAAGGATGGGGAGATCGATAGTGATATTAATCAAAGGATCCAAGCTGGTTGGTTGAAATGGAGGAGTGCAACAGGGATTTTGTATGATCGTAACTTTCCGTTAAAATTGAAAGGGAAGTTTTATCGGAGCACTATTCGGCATGTCTTATTATATGGTACAGAATGCTGGGCTCCTAAGAAGCATCATACACAGAAGATGCACGTAGCGGAGATGCGCATGGTTCGTTGGATATGCGGTAACACTAGAAAAGATAAGGTGCAAAATGAGGATATTCGTGCAAAAGTTGGTGTAGCACCTGTGGAGGAGAAGATGCGGGGAAACCGACTAAGATGGTTTGGTCATGTGCGACACAGACCTATGGAAGCACCGGTTCGACGAATAGATACTCTCGATATGGGCAATGGCAAAAGGACAAAAGAAAGACCGAAGAAAACATGGATGGAGATGATACGAAACGATATGGTTGCCAAAGGCCTCAATGAAAGTATATTGTTCGATAGGAGTGAGTGGAGGCGGAGGATTCATGTGCTGGACCCGGCATGATTCTCATGTTGGTTCATATAGCCTATCCCATATGCTTGGGATAAAGGCTCAGTTGTATTGTTGCACATGATATATTAGACCAAGATGGAAGCGTAGAAACATGTTGCTTATTAAAGATGCCTAAACATGTAAATAAAAATACATATCATAAACCTAAAAACCTCAACCGCATTATAATACACCACCACCTAACAACCCTTTTCATATGTCAAGAGAGGGATAGGAGTATATAATTTTAAGCATGTATTAAGGACTGTCTGGCCCAAAAATATTAAAGAGTCGATACTAGCATGCTCAAGGTTTCAAAAACGCTAATTAGTGATGATGGTTGGGGTACTGCCTAGATAGTTTTATTATTGTTTATTTAAACTTATTTTTTAATACACGAAAAATAGCAAAATATCCTTAAGAAAATATATGAAATAATTATATTAGAAATGTTAATCAAAGTGAATGTACACAATTATCACATTAAGTATGCATAATATTTAGTCTTTTTTACCAAAATCTCCCCTTAGATTTCGACCTCTGGTAGAAACTACTCTTGCCTTTCAAAATTCCAGAAAACTACCTTGACTTAACGGTCAACTTTAACGGTCTTAAATTTTGTATCAAAAGACTTTTTTGCCATTTTCATAATATAATTAATTATAATTACATTATAAATAATTTTTATAAATTATTAAATATCTAATAACATGGGTGGAGGAGGTTAGCAGCCACGCTGGTGGTGTGGCGAGACGGGGAAGGAAGCGGAGGCGCAGGAAAGGGGATGAAAGAAGCGCAAGGCAGAGGAGAAGGATGAGGCGGACAAGGAGGTGGAGGGCAGGGAAGGGTCGATGAGGGGTGGGGAGATCGGTTAGGGAAGGGGGAGGCGGAGGTGAAGGGGGAGGTAGTGGGGGGAGCAGAGATGGGGAGGTCGAAGTACGGACGGCAAGGGAAGTCAAGGGCGGGGAAGTTGGGGTGGCGGCTTATAGGAGGGACGTTGAGAAGAAGAAGATGATGATGTTGATGCAGGGGGGTTTGGCACCGGAGGTGCGGCGCTAGCGGGGGCGGGAAGGGTTAGAATTTAGGGTTAGGTTTAGAATTATGTTAATTAAGAAAGGGGACATTTTGGTGTTATTAAATTTTTATGCTGATGCGGCAATTTTAATGTCGTGGCAGTGAGGTGGCACTGTTAAGTGTAGTAATTTTCTGTAATTTCGAAAGGAAAAGAAAGTTTTTTGCCACGTGCTAAAAACTAAGGGAAGTTTTTGATAAATAAGCCTTATATTTAATGAGTCTCTTTTCCTTTAACATTCTTCCTTTTCTTCTTTCCTATAAAGAGCTGCTTCCAAAACCCATTGTTTTCTTAAACGTATTTAGGTTTGTCAATTGGACCAGGGAAATTGAAACGGAGGGAGGGGTTGCCAATGTTGAGAAAATCGAGAAAAGATTAGATGGTTGAAAAGATAGATTCATATCATAAGAAGGGAGGATTACGCTGCTTAATGTGGTGCTCTTTGCAATACCAACATACTATCTATCTTTCTATGAAATGCCAGGCTGGGTAGAAAAAAACAAATTGATAAAACGCGGCAGAGATTTTATGGAAGGGAGCTAATTATACTCCGAAAGGGTATGCATTAGGCAGGTGGCAGGAGGTATGCAAAAAGAGAGACTGGGATGTTATTAACTTAAAATATGTGAATAAATCTTTGTTATTTAAGTGGTGGTGGAAACCACATAATGTTCAACCAACTTGGGCAAAATTAATATTGAATGTATACTCTCATGTTGAGGTCTTAAGCGGGCTTTCTAAGAATAATGCAACATCATGTGGATTTTAGAGAGGTGTGCGGAAAGTGAGGATTATTTTATGCGGGAGCAAATTTTATCATATATAGAGAGGTTATCAAATTAATTTTTGGAAGGAAAAATGATGCGGAGAGGAATTATTACGATATAGGTTTCATGAACTATATCTTCTAGCTAGGGATAGTCATGCATCTGTACAGAGCCAATGGAATAGTCTTGAGTGGTGTCTTTGCTTCAAACAGAGATTATGTAAAGCAGAACAGACACGACTAATGGAGTTACTAGGATATTTGGACAATTGAAAGCCGGATGAGAGTCAGACGGACAAATGTACATGGAGGTGGGAAACTAAAGGGAATTTCAAGTGTGCGATCCTTATAGGATGTATAGAGCATGGGAGGGCCGATTAAGACGACTACATTAAATCTGTGGAAAGCTAGGGTCCCACATAGAGTAAAGGTGTTTGTTTGGTTAGCCTATAAGAATGTGATGCTTACAGTGGGTAATTTGCAAAATAAGGGTTAGCAGGGGCCATGGATTTGTGTTCCCATGTCAGCAGAATTCAGAAACAGTAAATCATTTTCTATTGGGATTTACATAGTCAAAACGAGTTTGGGACGAAATTTTCGCTAGGTTTCAACTATCTATATAACTGTCATCGATTGTAGATCTTTGGGGTCATTGGAGAGCTGCATGTGTTAAAAAGGAATTAAGGGAATGGTGGGATTCAGTAGATATGGTTATATTATGGGGTCTTTGGTTAGAATGCAATGATTGCATATTTCATAATAAACGTCAAAGATTTCACTCCATTTTCTCCTCTTTTTTATGCTACTATGTGTTTGGCCTCATATCGTACCAAAAAGAAGCTAAGGAGAATTTTATCACAAACAGAGCAAGAGACACAACATACCACTTAAGATGGGAATAGTATGAGATATTTGGAGAGTTCGTGTGCATAATTGCAATAGCACTTAGACATGGTGATGGAGTATGGCTACGTCTTTCATGTAGTGATTTATGTATGCCTCGACTCTTTCGCTTTCCTGCCTCTCTTTCTTTTACCAAAATGTCCTTAAAAACGCTATCAAAATAACATTTCATTCATATTTGACCAAACTATATATGCATTTCAACAAAATATTCCTTTATCAAACCATCCAAAAACTTGAGCCCATTCAGCCACATCAATTATCGAATACTTGGTATATCTACATCTTAAATCACATCCATGTTGAAGAAATCAGACCTAACATCACCATGAAATTAACATTTATAATCATTGGGAACTTCTAGGGGTTAGGGTTCCCAAGAAACCAAAAAAAAAAAGGGCAAACATCTAATCACAAAAAAGAATCAAAGCATATACCCCTTGCTTCCCAGGGATGGTACAGAGCCAAACCATAAGGTTCACAGATCCATCAGGTAAAGTCTCGGGCTTCGCCACAAAACCATAGAAATTAGAAAGAAGGGTTTTTCACTTGTAGCCTCCAAAAAAAACATAGCAAAATCCTTTATATACAAAAAATTTGGTATTTAAGTTTTACCCCAAAACTAATAAGATACATCATTTTATCCCTTTACGACTTCCGTCAACATTTAAAAGCATAATATCATGTTTTTCTTTAAAATCTCCCAACCTCTCTTCTACTTTGGAATCCCTAAATTGAAATTAGGGTTTAGCCTTCTGCTTCATCTTTCTCAAAATCGGCCATGAAATCAGGAGCATCTATAATATCCTTCTCTGGCTATAAAGAAGTTGAATACTTCTGCGGGCTTACTTGTTGTTTTCGGGTAAATGATAAACCATAAAATCTATGGAGAAAAGTTAAACTTAAAGTCAACGGGGTTTTTTTCCTAACGGAAATCGTAAAGGAGTAAAATGATGCATCTTATTATTAGTTTTGGTTGGGTAAAAAGTAAATACTAAGTTTTGGAAGGAATTTGCTATGTTTTGGGGCTACAAGCAAAAAACCCTAGAAACAATGGCATGAGAATCACTATAAAACAATGAGAAAACCAAATAAACAAGTAAAAAAGAGAGTTTTGAGAAGGCGAACATGAGGATGATTCTGGCGCCATGATTTCCTCTCCTCTGTTAGCCTTCCTCGAGCTATTCCTGACATTTTCCGCCTCTCTCTCTCTTCTTCCTCTCTCTTTCAAATGGCTGTGTTTGCCTTTGCCCTTTGACCTTTGGTCGTCTTTATTCGATGCCGCGTTGTGAAAAAGAGAGAGAATCGGATCCAATGCTACTGGACAAGTACAAATTATCTGGTAACTTAATTTTAAAAATTTTTTTTCAAGGGGTACGGTACCTATGCACAGCAAACTACATCCACGAATTTGCATTAATTTAAGGCCTCTTCCACGCAGGCAGGACCCACGAATTTATGCCTTAATTTAAGGTCATTTTCCCCTAGAGCAGTTTGAATCCGCAATCTTACAACTGATTAGACACGGATAGATATGAAAAGATTTTGAAATTAAAAATTGCTATCCATGTTTTCTAAGAGTCATAAGGATGTTGTAATCAATATTGGGAAAAAATTACTAAATAAAACCGAAAAATTATAATTTTTGGTATCGGAGACAATTACAAAATATAGATACCGAAAAGTTAAAGGTATTGTTTAGTAAATCACGGTCTATTAATGGAATATAGAGCAGATACGGATTCAGATAGTCATCAAAAATGAAAATAACTATTCGTATTTGGTGAAAATTGAATACAGAGACAGATCGGATTATCTGTACCAGTTTACCAGCCCTAATACGAATTGATTATATTAAAAAATGAAATAATATAAAGTGACCATGTTACCGCTCAAAAGTAGGGATGCAAAGGGGGCGGTTTGGAATCTGATATAGGTGTTATCATATCCATCTTCGATCGATGGATTCAAATACAGATTCGGATATTAATAATTATCGGAAATGGTAATTGCTATCCGTATTTAGTTAAAATAAAAAAATGATACGATTATAAAATGATATATGGAAAAAAATCAATAGCCATAGCTTTGCCGTAGACATGGCCCTATTGAATGTGTTAATTTTATATTAAAAGCTACCGACGCCCATCACCAGAAGCCTGGCAGGCTTCTGCCATTAAAATTTGCATTTGTATTAAAAATTTGATTTTGAATGGATCTTTCTCCATTACGAAAAACCATCTAATTAATCTCAGCAAGGAACAAAGAAAATCAATTAAATCAATCAATGAATAATCCATAAAACTAAGAACCTCAAAGAAAAGAAAAAGGAAAAAAGAAATTATTAGCAAAAACATCCATGAATCATGATCATCAAAAAGAAAGGCCATAATCATCATCCTCAAGCGCAGCAGGCGTGGTTCTTGCCGCAGGCGCAGTAGGGGCCCTCACATGCCCCACCATCGACATGTGCAGCGCCTCGTCCTCGTAGGCTCTCCTCTCCAGCTCCACCATCCTCTCCTTGTTCTTCTTCACTCTCACCATCGCCACCGCCAAGACCGCAATCAACACCAACCCGATGAGCCCCCCTGCGCTCGCCAAAACTATCTTCCATTTACCTAAAATCGTCGATTCTTTCTCGCTATCATCATCGATTCTTCCTTTAGCCACCACCGCGAAATGCCCCTGCGTCTGAACGGCGCACATATTACCTTCGCTGATATTCGATAAACTCACAATGCCGTCCAGCTCGAATGCAGCGCAGCGCATATCTTCGTCGCCGGAAATATACGAGAAATTTACCAGAATGGGGTTTTTCTGAATGACGACATCGAGCTCGTTAGTACTGACATTTGTGGCAGCGTCGTAGAACAGCAGGCCGAGAACAGGAGACACGAGTCGGTAGCATGTCATGTTGTAGACTAAAGACGAGCGGTTGCCTAAGTTTTCGTAGACGGCGACGAGCCGTCTTCTTAAAGGGCGGACGACGATGCCGGGGCTGAGGGTGAACTCGTTGATCTGCGAGCCGTGCCTGAAGAGGCTGCCGGCTCTGAAAGTGGCGGCGGCGGCGGCGATGCCGGAGAGATTTGAGGGTAATGATATGTTGTAGAAGAGAGCGGATTTGTGAGGCTTGATGAATGATTGGAATGTTGAGGCTGCGATGGTTTGGTCGATGAGCCGAGGGTCGACGGGTTCCCATTGATGAGAGATGGGGAGGTTGAGGTTGATGACGAGTGTGAGGAAGGAGAAGAGGAGAGGAGGTTTACAAGGGAGAACCATGAGGGTGTCTATTGTAGGTGTGCGTTGGAGAAATGAATGTTAAATTTCAACACTCTCTCTCTCTCTTTATGGTTTATATATAAAAGAAAGGCTATGAAAAGTGGGTGTTAGAAAAGAGCAATTATTCTGTACAGCACGTGGTGTTGTATATCAGGACATGAGAGAGAAAGAGACGTGCATCTCTCGGGACAATTTGATGGGATCCATATTCTTATTTCTCTGTTATGACCAGACATATATAACAGACACAATGCGGATTTTCTCTCTAGGAAGCAATGGGCGAAAAAAGGTATGATGAGGCTGGCTAGTGTTGTTTTTTCATATATATTCTTACAATAACTTCTGATTTTTTTTTTTTTGATGAAAATAACTTCAGAGTTTTGAGGCTAAGAACTATTTAAAATTGCATCACAGACCTAACTTTTCATGCAAATCAATTTTCCCCCCCATTAATATCCATTCTAATTGTACCTTGGATCTATAGTACAATTCCACGTGCGGACTTTCACTCATTCGCTTAAAAAAGCATCTTAACGTTACAACCCTGCCACTAGCTAATTAGTGCAGGAAATTTGCTCCGCATCATTTTGTTATACGCATCGTATCATTTGTATTTGCATCTAAATGTCCTTGCATACATTTTTGTTAAACAAGGAAAATGAAAAATGATTGATTGTGTTCAAACACATGCACTGCATTTCTTGTAGCATTAACTTGTATAGCAACGATAAAGCTTCACTTGGAGTTGTACATGCAATTTGAACTCCTCTTGCATAAGACTGCAACCGAGTAATGTTGCGGATTGGGTATAGCTCGTACGGTAAGAATTTACCGTCGAAAGTGAGAGGTCATTGATTCGATCGACGAGGATTGGCATCTCACAATCTAATTAGATATTGCAAGTGATCTAGCTTTAGAACTTAATGGCACATCCAATTGCACCTTTTAGTATTAATTTCAGTCATATCTCTGTCTAACGAATTCTAAACCGTTTCTTGCCTTAGAAAATAGCACAGTTATACAACTCTTCTATCACAGACATATGTAATTCTACTGCCTGTGATTAAAGGCTAAATGGTCAATTTGTGAGTTGACAGATAACTTTACAAAAGATACCATCATATTATAAGTTGGGCCTCACATGCATGCTTATGCTCCTTTAAGCATGTGAATTAATGTAAACATCAACGATCCTAACGAAGCTCTTCTTTCTTGTCTTTGTATAAGAAACTAGAATGATTGCACGTTGTTAGGCGCATGCATGCATGCTTTAAAATGCAACTTGATTAGAATCAATCCATTCTCTTTGTATTGAACTGAGTGGTGTGGGGTTGCTTTGTCTCCATGTTTGCCACCACTGATTTCCGACTGCAAAGGAGCTGCACTCAAATTGTTTCCCATACAACTTGCACACTCAATTGTTTCTAGATTAAGTTTATAGAGATGTATGGTCGCTGCGGTCGGCAACAGATGATTCTATGAGGTCATGTTGCGGCGCAGACAAAGGAAAAACAAAGAGATAGGTTTCTAGAGTTTAATTGGGATGGGAGGACCATTGGCAGACTTATGTATAATTTAGCGAGGAAATGCGCCTCCACGAGTCATTTCCATATACACTTTTATCCTCTATCTCTATTTCCCCCCCTTTATTTAACATGAGCTACTAAGAACTATTTGAAATGCGGACCCGAAAATACAGGGCCTGCACAAACATCTTGCAGATAATATTGGCTTGGGCCTTAAAAGGCTTCGATGGGCTGGCCTAACCAAAGAATTATTGGTTTGGCAATTCCAAGTAATAACTGGCCGGGACCCAGGTTTAGTAGTGGGCTGAAGCTTTTCTCAAAAGCATTAGTTGGGCTTATGCTTTTTTATAGTTGAGACATCTACAAATAAATAAGAGCTACGAGTTGAAGTAGGGATTCGGATAGTCACCATTAACATTATCTAATGGAGAGTATATTGGATGATATCCAATCGTCTATTTAAAATGAACGGCTATAAGTGATTAATATGTTTATATATAGTTTTATTGTTTAATAAGGTAATATGAGTTTTAATTGGCTAAAATATGAAGAAATCAATTTATTAGATTATAAGCAAAACATTCCATATCAAATATCGTTCTTATTTGGTTTTTTGCAAAACATTATTGCGGAAAATAGAAATCGAAATTAAAATTTCACATAAAATAATTGGATAATTAAATATCTTTTTAGGATTTTCAATTTTTCGATTTTCTTTTGAATATTATGTTGTGTTTGCTCAATTGAGCAAAAACGCAGTGTTTACATTTTTCTCGTTATTGTTTTAAATTAGGAATAAATCCATCACAATAATACTTGTAGTTGATTGTAAATTTTATTTAGTGAAATGCATTATGATTTTTCTCAATTTTAATGAAAGCAAGATGTTGAATATACTTCCATAATATAAAAAAACCATGAGTTTGAATTTTTGCACAAATTTAACATTCAATTAACTTTTATTTTTCCCTTTGTTGCCAACGTCGCTTGGCAACGAAAAAGGAAACTATGCATATTATGCATTGAAGAAGAATAGATTGTTGATTTAATAATATTTTAATTGAGTAGAACTTCTTGAGCGGTTTTTTTATCCCAAAAAGAGAGGATAGATTGATATAAAATGTTGTGCATAAAATCTAATTATTTGATTTATTTATACTTTAGCAAATTTAAAGACTTATACCTAATTAGTAATGAGACTGTATATAAACACGTTAATCATTTGTAGCCATTAATTTTAAATGGATAGATGGATATCATTTAATGGACACTCCATAAGGTAGTGCCAATGGAAAGGATCCGAGTCCTTGAAGTAGCATATTTGATTATCATATTTAGGCTATATTTCAACTTGCTATTACGAACTATAACCATTTTTTTCACATGATACCATGAACTTTCAAAATGATGAATTAATACATGAACTTTTAGAATATCAAAACACCTTACCAACGACGTTAACGAAAAATTATAAAATGACCATATTACCCTCCTTATTTTTGCAAATATAGCCTTTTTTATTATATGAAAGGGGGTATTAAGGAGGTATTATGATCATTTTCTAATTTTCCGTTAATGTCCTTAAGACTGTTGTGATATTCTGAAAGTTTATAGTATCAATCCATCATTTTAAAAGTGCATGATGTCATTTGGAAAAGTGTCATAATATCATCATGGACAAATTTTGCCTCATATTTAATCATCCATGGTTTAATTAAATATCTACCATAGCAGGTACATATGAAAAAAACAATTATATAGTTTTACTAAATAACTATTAGGCCTCTTTAGTCACAGTTTACTGTTTTCATTGGGTTTCCATGATAAACTCCAAAAATTGAAGTTACGATTCGTCTAGTAACCAAAATAGAGTTTCCAAACCATGGATTTTGTATTCCAAAAAGAATGGAGTTTCGGAAAGATTTGTGTCGTGTGTTTATGTTCTCTTTAGCGCACTTAAAATTAAGTTAATTTAAATATACGTGTTGGATATAGGTGCCCTCAAGGCAATTATTGCAATTGAAGGAGGAGCTATACGAGAGAACAATCTTACTCGAGATGATAGTATACTTGTCGGGACCCGGTTCTTGCTCACGGAACAAAGTGTCACACGGAACAAAGTGTCATGCCAAGTGTCGTGTTAAGTGGGCGGGGGCCACCTCTTGAATCCATGGAGGCCACCTCTTGAGTCCGTAGGACCCACTGTAGAACAATGGGGACTCTTCGAAATACATTCCGAAAGAGAGCAGATCTGTACTATAAATGGAATGATACCACTCTTCAATACAGAGGCCAGGTTTAGATTGGGATTACAGTTTCCGTGTAGGGCTTGACAATTTAAGTCGCTCATTCGGTCCAGATTGTGAACTTATTATCCTTGACTAGAATCCCTATTATTTGTCAAGCTATACTTTGACTCCATCCGCTAGAGTTTTGGATGACTTAGCAGAGTTATGTGATTGTGACAATGAACTGCAGCATAGTTATAAGGCAGCACTCTGCTTGAGTGACTTGGAGTTCTACATTTGATTTCCACTCGTGTGAATTTCATCTCACCATATATTCTTGTTTCGTTGTCCATTTTACATCTTATTCGGATTCTTATATACCTTGTAATCTATATCGTCCTAAAATTGTTGTTCAAGGACCAAATCTTCCAACGACTCTTCTTCTACCTCCACTCCCCAGAGTCAAACCGTCGAGATTTTGGATGTACTGCAAGGATTAATGGAAGCCAAGGGGCGAACAAACGATCTCATAGCTGAAGGACTAAGAAGGCAAATGGCTCAGGCACCAATGGAAGCCCCCAATCATAGGAGAATTCCTGTTAGACAAAGAGGTGGTGTGCAGAGGAAGCGCTCACTTGTTACTCAGCAACAGAAGCAGCAGGAGCTCAGCGTTGTGGTTATTGCAAGAGGCCAGGACACTTTCAGAGGAACTGTCGCCAAGCCAAAGGGCAGTGCTTGATTTGTGGATCCGACGAATATCTTGTCAATGGCTGCCCTAGAAGGAAGGAGCTGCAAGGTGGAGATTCGTCAACGCCCTCCAAATCTTCTTGAGCGACTTAGTATTTTTCGTATTTTAATTTCGAGGACGGCGCGGACCCAGCACAAGATTCAGATTTGCCTTAGGAGATCGCGAAGATTAGATATCGACACGAAATTATCACTTTTCCCGTTTTCAATAAAGATATTGTTATTTTGTTGCGTAGTTGTTTCTTTAGTTCAAACCTTGTATTTATTGAACTCCTTGGTCTAAATGCGATAAAATTGTAAATTACGACGAAGTGCTTTATTATATCCATTTACACTAAGTACTCGTCTATTTTCAAATTTTTCAGTAGTTCAAATTTACGCTGCCTATTTTATTTTCTAGTAAATTTTCCTACTGATATTTTCATACTATCGTTCTTTTATTAGGTAGTTCTATTTTCATGCCTTTTATTTCGATTTTATTTACTTTAATATCATGATGTCACTACGAGTTATTTGCTACTTTATATTTCCTTTAACGTTTTATTGTTTAATATAGTATTATCATTCACACTCATCTAGTGGTTGGGGTTCTGCTGTTTAACTCTCAAAATTTATATCATTAGCAATTTTGGTTTTCCTTAAAATGAGTTTCATATTGATTTTCTATATAGTATTCCCTTTTTGTTCATATTTGCTACTTTATATTTTCTTTTCTTTGTTCATATATGCTAATATATTTTATTTACTTGTACATGTATCATTATCTCGGCATTATCTTAGTTTCCTCTGTATTGTATTATCTCCGCACTTTTGCAAATATAGATTAGTCATGGTCTTTACGTTAATTGTTGATATCTAGCTGTTTACTAGCCACCTATGTTTTCATTCTATTCTTCTTCTGTATTTTACCATATGCGTGTTCTCAATTTATTATATAAATTGCTTGATTTGTAGTTTTATTAAGATAGTTTTGGTTCCTAAGGCTTATCAGCCAACCATTCACTATTGCTTATTATTGTTATTCTATTTTCTTGTATTGTATGTATGTTTATTACTATAAATGGTTATACCTCGCGCTTGCATATGACTATTATTTTAGCTGCGCTATCTCTTATATATATATATGCGCTATCTCTTATATATATATATATATATATATATATATATATATATATATATATCTTTGACTTTCATCTACTTGCTTTTGCGTAAATCGCTATATAGTAGTATTTGATTTTATGGCTTTTCGCATAGTATTTTATAGCTTATCGTTTATTTTAAATTTCGAGAACGAAATTTTATATAAGTGGGGTATGATATAATACCCAGTTACTTTAAATAATTTCTGTACTTTTAAAAAACAAAATTACAAAATTTTATTAGCTTAAATATTTTATTTTCCTAACTCTAACTTTTATATTATTCCAAATTCTTTTTCTAATCTATTTCCTTTAACCCAAACCCCAGCCCAAGCCCGTTCCCTAACACTACCCATGCCCGGCCCAACACCCTCAACCCGATCGACACCCTCCCCGAACCCAAACCCGACCCGTTTCCCCCTTCTTCCCCCATCGTCTTATTTTTCCCGCCTCTTTCCCCCTTCGCAACGGCTCCTCGCTCCTGCTTCTCGCGCTCATGCCCACGCCTACTGCTCGCACCCACGCCCCTGCGACCCACATCCCCAGCTCGCTTCCCCAACGACCACTTCCCCCACGTCCCCCCGCTCCTCGCCCCACGACCGCGAGCCTCGCACCCACGCCTCCAACGGCTACGACTTCCCTCACCCTCAACCTCGTCTCGCCCTACAAAACTCCACCTCCTCTACAACCGCAACCCCGAGTCCCCTTACCTCTTCTTCATAACACCTCATCTCACCACCGAGCTCGACCTCGTTGCCGACCTCCTCCACTCAGCCCTGCCTCTCGCCACCTTCATCTCCAAGCCGAGCACCATCCCACATCCCGAGCTTGCCCTAAGCACTCTCGCCTGCACCTGAGCCGCCGCCGCCTGAGCCACCTCCGGCCGCTCCTCTAACAACAACCCCGATCACCAGCCCCTCCTTGAGCTCCCCCACAACCCGCGCTGCAACCCCCTTCGCCCTGCACCCACCCCTTTCCGGCCATCTCCTCCTTCCTGCACCCGAGCGACCCATCACCGACCACCTCGACAACCACGGCCGCTGGCCCCATCGTCACCGCTGCCACGTCTCCATCGGCCTCTACCCTCGTCGAAGACTTTGAACCCATCAACCGAGCTCCCTGCAACTCGCCGAGCACCAACTGAAGCCACCCCACTCCCCCCTCAAACACCCGAACTCCTTCGCTGCCTCACTACCGTCCACCACTTCGCTGTTGAACCCACTGCCACCTTGTCGCCTCCAGACCCGACCGAGAACCCCATCACCGAGCCTTCATCACATCGAGCCGACCTCCTCGCACCTCAAGCCGCAATCGAGCTACTCCTTTCCGCAGGCCACCACCGTCGCAACACCCGAGCTCCTCGCCACCGACACTGCGCCAACTTCAAGGCTTGAACCCAAGCTCGAACCCCAAGACGTGTTGCTTCCGTGTCATACCGTGCCCGCCTCCATGCCACCGCGCACCCAGACGTGTCGCGCCCCGTACCCACTCCCCGTGCTACGTCGTGTCAGCCCCCGTGCCACATCGTGCCCGATCCAGTGCACGCGCCGTGCCGCTCCCGAACCACGTACCGAGTCAAGACCGTGCCCAGTACCGTATCATGCCCGTGCCGCACCGTGCCCAGAGTCGCGTCGTCTCGTGTGTCGAGACAAACTCTGCACGTTCATCGCTTCCATATCAAGCGACCGAGGCAAGTGGAAACCCCCTTCACTTGCAAATCATGCTGCTATAATTTATATAAATTATATCAATCTGCTACATAGTTAGAGGTATATACGTCCGTGTGTTATCGTGCGTAGATATATCAATTCCGTTATAGTGATAAGTTTAATTGAACACATATACCTCAAGTCATCATGTTTGGTCATATTGGATCGGATCCACCTTGGGTTATTGATCGTATGAATATAATTTAGATTTCTCATGAATTAATCGGGTTATATTGTCACTTGTATACACCAGTCAAGAGTTCAATGTGAAAACCAAATCTAATATGGCGGAACTTAGATGTAACGGATTACCTTAGTGACAATGAATACTATGTAAAGAGTTGGGTCGAAAATACAGACCCTAACACAGTGAAATGTCATCCCCATTTAGATCTGCCAAATCTGAAATTTTCCGTACATTTAACTTGTGAAAATCATAATAATTTGGGTAGACCCCGGAATACTGTGTTTGAGGGCTCGTATCGAAGACGACTCGAAAAAATAGAACCCCATATAAGTTGTGATCCGTTTCTATCTTATAACGGTTACGGAAACTGGTTGGGAGTGCGGCTCTGGACTGTAGCCCAGAGCAGCACTGCTTGCCAACACTTGATTAGAAATTCTTTTATATCTCTGTGTGAAAATGATATTATGCGGAACCCTATACCATGGCGAAGATAAATCTATTAGCTAAACATTGAAAGTGGTTTAAATCGTTTTATCATCGTTTGCTATTTTAATCACATTTTAAACTATCAGTATATACTGCGGTCCCAAGCAGGGATAAAACGCATATCCCGACATTAAACATTGCATAACTCCCAGCACACAGTGGATATTATCGATCTGTATAATACGTTGGAAATCTAACTGTTAAACCTAAATATTATTCAACTGTAGCGTCGCCCAATTATGCTCCCAACTAGGAGTAAAGCGTGTTACGAAACGGACTTCCAGTTCAGAAATTGGATTTCCAGTAGTGAACACTTAAAATGAAATGGCCATAACTAGTGAACCTGAAACCCGATTGATGCGAAACCAATTTTTATAGACAGATAATTAAACATACTGCTTATCCCTTCTATATTGTTCTGCTTAATTCTGCACGTATGATTTATAGTAAATTTTGCGAGTGGTATGACACTGGCTGCTATATTTTATTCGTATTATAATTAATTGCATTCTCATCATATCATATAGCGGTTATATCCTCATTTGAATAGTGGTCATATACACTGATAACCTAGTGACCGTGTTACATTACCCAGTGATAAATATTAGTGATTATATTGTGGCAAGTACGTTAGTGTATAAGCGCGATTGAATAGTGAAAGTGACACGTACTTGTACACAATCAGCGGAACCAGTTAATTATTGCATTGTCGATGCCTATGGGGCATATGTAAGTGTAACTATAACTGGCGTGAGACGGTTATGGAAGCACTTATATTAGTGTCATAGGTAAGACATCGAGTACTGTCCATTTGTCTTGGATACCAGTCGAGACATGCTTGATGGAGACCCTGTCTCCTGTTCTCGTGTAGAATTGTCATGGACCGACT
Organism: Agapanthus africanus; assembly: GCA_030015575.1. Classification (NCBI taxonomy): domain Eukaryota; kingdom Viridiplantae; phylum Streptophyta; class Magnoliopsida; order Asparagales; family Amaryllidaceae; genus Agapanthus; species Agapanthus africanus. Next base: position 883,897,309 of record JASDDO010000024.1, on the reverse strand, counting down.
AGTATTTGGGTTTATGGTCGGTGTTTGATGTAGACCGCGGGTGTGGGTTAGTTTGAGTGTGAGTTCGATCAACGGAATCTCGGGAGTCCCACTGCCGGCATATACAGCGATTTTGGGAGTCATATGGGTGATATTACTGATTATTAGCGAGCGTGATTCGGGCCCGTATTCCCTTGCCCCTGAGGCCTATCCTTGGGTTGGGAATGCTCCTGCGGTGGTTGACGCTCACACTTGAACTGACGATAGGTTTAGCGACCTGGACAGTGAGACTTAGAGACAGATAAGTTTAGTGACTTGGACATGCATTGATTACTGATTCGATATACATGCTTTATTGTTTACCTGCACCGGTTACTTCATGCTCATGTCATCACTCTACATTTACTGTTTCATGTTCATCTTCATTGCACATGTTTACATATGAATATATATATATATATATATATATATATATATATATATTGCTATTGTGTCGCTCTGACGACCTGAGTATGCATGCTTAGAGTCGAAGTGGACTTAGCTCAGATCAGGATCGGTCGTACCTCGAGGATATCGCGGACATCTAGATCAGCCACGCCAGTGCCTTCTTTCCCTTGATCTCCATCTGGTATATCTTTTATCTGTTCTGATAGAATTAGTGGTTGCATTTCTTTTTACCTGTGCTATGATTACTGATTACCACGTAGTGCTAGAAGCCAAAGTGTGACTACGGCAGGATATTTCCTTGACCGTAGGAGCATGGCTGGCCTTGTCGCCCATCATTTTCCGCATTTTGGGAAGCGGGGCGTGACAATACTATCTGGTTTATCTTTATCTTTCATGTGATGCGCTATTTACAATCACGTATCGTTTAGACATGTGATAAAGTCCTACGATTTTGTTTGACTGTCAGGATGATGATGGAGATCATATTAGTGGGGTTTGGGTAGTCGATAAGCACATTCTTAAATGCCCTAATCGTAAGAGTATCGAAACTGAGTATCGGTACCCCAGTTTAGACTAGTGTGTACGTTTCCTAATCCGGTTGGAGGGCGATAGCTGATCCTGCAGCTATTGGTGTTTGACATTGAGAATTGTATACAGATGCTCATTAGATGAGTTACACTGGACGGATTCATCGAGAAATCCTAGTTGGTAATATATCAATGTCGGATAGCAGTTCTCTGGTGACATGAGTATAGGGTAGTCTTTAAGACCTGAGATCGCCATAATGTCTTATGTGTGTTCCCCTTATACTTAGACTTCTACCCTACCATGGCTTAAAGGAGTCGTGCAAGCAGGTTTTTGTTAGGTATAGTCCCGAAGCACGTGAAAGCAGTGAGCAGTCGAGGAGATTCGTCACTCCCGGTATAGAAAGTTGATGTTACGCTGTACAGGACATGACTACGACCATAAATCGATGGCTATCGCAGTGGAGATAAACTGATAAGTGTTATCAGTTGTATCTCTGGTTGGTTATAAGTCCTCTGTTGCATGACTTATCGAGTTATTGGGGTCTGATAGATTCCAAACCGTAGACCCGATATACGATACTTTTAGACGAAGAGACCGGACCGTACGATAATGTAACTGATAGACTTTACAGGGTTCAGATGAGCTTGCTCGTTGACCTTCTTTTGATCAATACCTGAAAAGCCGTTACGTGCAGCTAGTACCGCTGACGTGTTTGTGGGCTAAGGATATGATCCTAACTTACTGCCATCGTATTGTCGAGGTTTTAGAGTCCCACAAAGAGATTTTCCAGCACATGCAAAACAATATAGGGCACGTATAGGGATGCGTGCAGGAGTTTGATTAAACACGTGTATTTGATACACGTAATTTAATCGAGTGTTTAATGACATTAGCCAGTATATATATATATATATATATATATATATATATATATATGGTATAATCGGATTATTAAATCAAGTGTTGATTTAATAATTAAATATATATTTACATATTAACTAATATCATGCTCACTTTATTATTTTCTTCTGTTTAATAATATTTATGTTTGATATAAATATTTGTGACATGTATGTTGATACATAAGTGATGGAAGTATGAGAATTATATGGAAGAATGAGAATGAGTCATATATTTAAGATGGTTGTAGAATTGATGAGGTTTTTTATTTTTATGTTTCATTTTGTTGTTAATTCATATTATTGAACCTTATCTCTTCTTCATACTATCATCATCTCCACCATGGCTATTTTTTTCTTGAGTTTTTCTCAAGTGAAGAAAATAAAAGAAAAGAGAAAAATTAAGTGAGCTAATTATTTTATATCTCCTACTAATCATTCTTAGCAAGTTTAATTAGTGGGTTGCTTCATTTTGATGAGATCAATTTGAAACTAAAGCTTGTGTTGGAGTTCTCTCAAAGTGGATCATCTTCGGCGAGAAGATCATCGAGCAAACTTGTTCCGGGTTTTGTGGAGACTAGCCGGAGTCCAAGAAGAGATGGTTAATGCGCTACAAAGGTTGTAACCTGCCAAACTCTTTGTTTTAGTTTACTAGATTAGTTACAAGTTTAGTATTTTGGTTTGATTCTTACGTTGGGTATGCTAATACTCTCTAGATTTTTAAAATTACTACTTCCGTCGCGCTTTAAACCATACCAGAGAAGTCTAGCATCCTAACAGTGGTATCAGAGCCATACCAAAAGACTACAACTTGTTTTGGCCAATTTGAAATCCAAAATATTGAATCAATGTGAATTGTTCACTTATTTTCAAACATAGACTTAAATTGATTCTTTTCGGCTCAAATTTATCGTGCCCGGACTTCTTAGAATTGTTCTAATTAGTGTTAAGTCGATCGGTAAGGGGTAGTGGGGGACCAACCCCACCCGGGAGCACCGAAGAGTGCTCTCGGGGAGGTGGTGACCCGAGACCCTAGGCCTATGGTCGCCCCACCCTCTATTCTCTTTCCTATTCGACATTAATTTTAGCCCCATGATTCACGTGAAGTTTGGACGCGTTTCGAGTCCGTTTCGACACGTATCCGAGCCAAAAAGTGCCGATTTAATTTCGAGGTGAATAATGTTTTCAATTTTCGAATTTTTCGCTTCGACTTAGAAAATTGTTTGATTTGTTAGCTATTTGCGATGGTATAAACTAGATTAAAGTTTTTAATGTAGTTGTATCGTCGACATATGCGATACGTGCGAATTATAGGTTTTTCTATGTCGGAGTGAATAGTGTTTTTTCAAGTGTTGAATTAACGGTTTTGCTTCGACGTTTTTGTGATTTTTGGCCATGGGTGATGAGTTAAGAAGATTAAAGTGTTTAATTGGTTTAACTCGTTGTCGTATGTGATACACGGTGTTTAACGCCAACGAATTGATGTGTTCAATTCGACGGGGTTGCATAAGTAAGTCTGAGATATTGGTTTGTTGGAATGCGTTGGATTGTCGCGAAATGAATAGCCCCCGTGCGGAAGTGTGATGTTGCGATAAGTGTTTTTTCCATTCATGCTTATAGCCATCTTGTATATTCATTTGTTCGGGATGAGCTCCTATTTGTGGTTTCCGTTTCCGCTATATGTATATTCTTTTTCGGGGCGAGCGATCGACTTGTGGTCGTCGTTACCGCATTGTATTATTATTTTGTCGGGACACGATCAGGTTGCGATCGTTGTCGCTGTTGTATTAATACAGGTTTAGGTTTACCCCGCGGAGAAGCGCACGAATGGCTGGGTTCTAGATTGCAGCGAGTGGTCATCTCAAGGAGTTGAGATCGGATCACTCGAGTCTAGAATTAGCGGGTTGCCGCGCTTGTAGGGGGTATAAGATAGACCCGCGGAGGAGTGCTCAGGTCACCGGATTTGAGAAAGTGTTGGCTGTCCCCTTCATGATGATGATGCTGGGTTGCCTCATTTCTTGGGTTGCCCGGTAGCTTGCCGCACTCGTAGGAGTCTCCTTTTGGCTGCGCATAGGTTATTCACGCGACCGGGGAATGTCGCATTTCGTTTATGGCTCGAACGAAACGCGGGATTTCTAAGTGATCCGACCATTCCTATTCTGTGATGTTCATTACTTGCTTATGATGTGATTACCTGCCTGTGATGATGTTAATCGCTTGCCTGTAATATTGATTATTTACCTGTAATGATATATATAGTGATAAATATGATGTGTATGTGTAAGATATAAATAAATACTATATGAGAATAATGGAGGAAAGAGGCATAGGAGGGAATTCCCTCCTATGGCGTCGAAAAAATACCCCCTCTTTAGTTTTTTCCGACGATCGGCACCCACCATCTTCATCGTCATCGTTTAAGATGTGGGTACACCAAATTTCATGTGATTCTACAACTTTTTCACCGTTGATTTAGCAATGTAAAAAGTTCTATTGTCGGTAAACCGTTAATTTTGGACCCACTAAATCAACGGTGAAAAAGTTGTAGAATCACATGAAATTTGGTGTACCCACATCTTAGATGATGACGATGAAGATGATGGGTGCCGATCGTCGGAAAAAACTAAAGAGGGAGCATTTTTTCGATGCCATAGGAGGGAATTCCCTCCTATGGCCTCTTTCCTCCATTATTCTCATACTATATACATTTTGCACCCACGCTGGCCCTGCCCCAGCCCTGTCGTAAGTTAAGTAACCTTACGGTGAAGACATGGGGCCCCATGGCGAATGCAGATAGCGTATATGTGCATTCTATTTTCTTTTCATGCTTTTTTGTGATTGTATAAGAAGATGCTAAGTAATGTGATTATCTATTTGATGGGAATGCATTGATTCGGATTAATGCAAAGATAATAAACCTAAAATACGTTGTAAAAACCAAATATAAGATATTATGGTGTTATAATCAAATCTTTTGCTTTGCACAAAGGTGTTAGGCTAAGAATATCCTGTACCTCATTCTACGAGGAAAGAGCTTAGATCCCTTCATAGGGAGTGACCTCTTTGGAAAAAGATTGTGTTATTATAAATTTGCAAATTGAATAACCCTAGTTTTTTTGTTTTGCATCGAGATATTCGGTTAGGAATATCCTGCACCTCACTCAATGAGGTAAGAGCCCTGATCCCTTCATGGAGAATCCGCACTTATGCAATAGTCTACATAACTATAAATATGCAAAACCACTCGGTTCCTACGAGATCAAGTTCATTACGTTAAAGGTTTTCTTAAAAACCAGCCATAGCCTTCTGTCATTTCAGGATGTAGAATACTTAGTATTCGTGCTGCATTTGTTGACTATAGTTAAGACGTAGTGTACAGTAGCTAAGTGATATGTTCCTGCTTGCATATGATGCGACTGGTTAGGACAGTCGTACGACCTTGTTGACCATAATTAAGGGTCGTGCATGTGGGTCTAAAATAGTCATGAATGACAGGTTGAACTTGACTAGCAACTTATTATTTGTTGACCATAGTTAAGGTTGTTCCCGCCAAAAAATTTCTGCGCAAAAGAACCCAAGGTATCAAATGGCAGCGATACGCTTAAGAAAATATGAACCAGTATTTTCCGGGCTATATTTTTATAAACTCCCGAATGTGAAATAGCTAAATTCTGATGTTATCAAAAGCGTCTTGAAAAAGCCCTCGATTTGATATATTATGGGCCTCATAATTCATCCGGGATCAAAAGTTATGAGCAAATATGCTATGCACGTGTAATCTAAGGAAGAAAATGCGAATCAGTATTTTTCGGGCTGTATTTTGACAAACTCCTGAATGAGAAACAGCTAAATTCTGATGGTATCGAAAGTGTCTCGAAAAATCCTTCGATTTGATATATTATGGGCCTCATAATTCATCCGGGATCAAAAATTATAAGCAAATGTGCTATGCACGTGTAATCTAACGTAATGCTCTACTACATGGGGGATACATTTTTAGTCCCACATCAGGAAAAAGAGAGATCCCTTCTTTACCACTCCTATATAAGTAAGAGAGGATACCTCTTAGAAAAGTAAGAGTATTCCATAATACTCAAAGGAGATTATTTCTCCATAGGAGCTTGCTCCCTCCATAATGCGCATATGCGCAAGCGCCATGTGCCCCACGTGCAATGCATGTGCGCCGGCCACATGCGTGCCACGTGCAACGCACGTAGGAGTATTTCATAATACTCAAAGGATATTATTTCTCCATAGAAGCTTGCTCCCCTATAATGCGTATATGCGCAAGCTCTATGTCGCTACGTGCAAATATGTGCGCCCAACACGTGCGACGCACGTGCGCGAACGCAAAGAAACCTTTTTCAGCAGCGAGAAGCTTAAGCTCCAGCCTGTTCTTTCCCCCTAATGAGTGGTACATGGTTTAAAGGGTACGTCCCTCCACACCTTCGATATATGGCGTTGTAATCTCTCGAGAGGTGGTGGGTCCCAACGACCAATGATCATTCTTTTCAAAAAAAAAAAGGAAAAGAAACAAAAAAGGATATAGAAAAACATATAGAGAAACCCCCCCATAAACTTTGAAAAATCTCAGAAAGAAAAGCCATGCTCTCGGTAGAAGAAGAAGATTTTCTTCAAGGTAAAAATAAATAGAGAGATGAAATTATCTTATATTAAAAAGAAGAATTCACTTCTTTCTTTAAGATCATAGATCTATAAGACCAAGATCTTTCACAAAGAGATCAAATGATCTCATCATAAAAAATAAGAAGAAGAATATAATTCTTCTTACAGATCATAGATCTATAAGACAAATTGTCTTTCAGAGATCATGAACATCTCATTATAAAAGGGGGGAGAATAAGTTAATTCTCTTAGGATCACAGATTCATAAAGGCAAAGCTTTTCACCAAAATAAGAGATTGAAATATCTCCTATAAAATACAAGAACTTTGTTCTTAGAACCATGAGACAAAGTCTCTTATAAGACTGAGAATTTAATTCTCGGGGCGCAAACTGATCTAAGTTACATAAAAGAAGAGCCTTAGCGTTCCTAATTTAAAAGAGCTTCAGCGCTCTACATCTAGCGCAAAGCGCTGCAGAGCCTTGGCGCTCTTAATTTTAAAGAGCCTTAGCACTCCAAATATAGCGCACTGTGCTCATTGACTGGCGCTCAGCGCTAAGCGCGCCACGTGCTCCTCACGTGTGCGCTACTTAACAGGAGCACCTTAGCGCTCCACATCTAGCGCAAAGCGCTGCAGAGCCTTAGCGCTCCAAATATAGCGCACTGCACTCATTGACTCCGCTCAGCGCCAAGCACGCCACGTGCTCCTCACGTGTGCGCTACTTAACAGGAGCGCCTTAGTGCTCTACATCTAGCGTAAAGCGCTGCAGAGCCTTAGCGCTCCAAGTATAGCGCACCGCGCTCATTGACTGCGCTCAGCGCCAAGCGCGCCACGTGCTCTTCACGTGTGTGCTACTTAAAAGGAGCGCCTCAGCGCTCCACATCTAGCGCTGCAGCGCCTCAGCGCTCCACATCTAGTGCTGCAGCGCCTCAGCGCTCTAAATATAGCACACTGCGCTCATTAACTGGCGCTAGCGCCAAGCGCACCACATGTTTCTCACATGTGCGCTGATAGAAGATAAACTGTTCTTTAAAATAAAGCCCAGAGCTATGATGAATACTCAGCATTCAATAAAAGACAAAAAATATTGTCAGAACTCAAATCAATGCCCAGCATTGTCAAATGTTTAAAATTTTAACTGAGTGGGCCGAGCCCAAGTTGGCCATAAACCCCTCATTCAGATTAATTGAGCCCATATGCTCATAAATCTCAGATCTTAGTCCCAATTGGACTACAGATCTCCCGACCAAAATTGGTTCAAGGGTACATCTCTTCACTCCTCTGATATTTGTCGTTGTAATCCTTCAACGTCTTCAGAGAGGTGACGGGTCCCGACAACCAGACATTTCATGGACTGTGGGGTCCTTAAACCCATGGACTCTGATGTCCTTAACCTTGGACTGTGGGGTCCTTAAGCCCATGGACTATGATGTCCTTAACCTTAGACCGTAATGTCCTTAAACTAATTATGGACCGCAAAGTCCCTAAACTAAACAATAGAGCCCAAATGCTCTTTTGTTGGATCTAAACGATCCCGTTAAGTTGATCTTAGTCTAAAATTAGACTAACGTATGCTTAACAAACGTTTATGTTGATTTTAGTCTCAAATGAGACTAACATATCCTTAAACCCAACCCCCAAACCCAAATCTAAGAAGATACGGATTTGGACTAATCCGCACCCTACGAGCGACAATATAAATTAGTCTCCGTATACAATCCACGGACAACCAAAAACAAAACAAATACACACGACACGAAGTGATCATCTGGAGAAGGAGAAAGTTGTTACCGTGATGCGGTAGCGTAATTAACTGCAGGGGCTTGCGCCTGCACGGAAGAGCGTCCCCATAATAAAAAACCCCTCAATAAGGGGGAATTTGATGAAGTCTACTACATCGGCCACATCCGTTTAAACCTTCGATATATGGTGCCATAAATCAACTTGACATCTTCAGAGAGGTGGAAGGATAACACCAAATAGCATCTGCCCTCGAAGTTCAGGCCGGATGTCCCAACGTCCCGTTCGCGTCTTTCGGCGGAGAACAAAGGTCACAAGTCGTTAGGGGTAAAAACCGATATCGGGAGTTTCAAGTATTGAAACTTGCAATGAGATTTCATACCTTCTATGGTGTGGGGTGACTTGTTGACCCCGTCAAGGTTACCACTCTAAGATAGTTTGGATCCCGATTCCCACTGTGAGAAATAGTTACTCTCGGAAGATTTTCTATAAGTGATCCAGGCTAGTTCTCCTTTTAGGGTTTGAAGGAGAATTCGACAAAATAGTAAGAGACCAGATTAGATAAATTAATTAACCAATCTTATCTTGACTAGAGTGCACGATGAGTGTTTCTTTTCTCCCTCTCTGACAGTGACCTAAGACCGACCTTAAAATAAAAACTCATAAACCAAGTTAACCGAACCTTTTTACAATTAATGGTTTTGGAATGTCAAGATTGCCCTATTTCATGACCTAATCGCCTCTTTACCCCTCCCACTTCTCCTTTTGCTTCCTCTAGAGATCTATATTTCTTGGAAGGCCATCATATAGATAGATACGAACTCGAAGAAATTGTTTCAGTCAAGAATGATCGCAGGTTCTGGAGAAAGTGAATTGTATATGATACAATTCATTTGTCTCTCCTCTTCACCTTATCTCAAGTTTGAGAGCTTCTTTAATAAGGAGAATATATCAGTTACACTTGTTGAATAGTCTTATTCCAATCCCGATGCTGGAGCTGAAAGGAAGGGTAAGAAGAAAACCAACTAGTATAAGTTCGATATAAACAAGGTAAGAAAGAGAGACAACAATAGGGGATGAAGTGAGCGGAAAGGAAAATGCAACTACTGTTATGACCCTGAGCAATAAAGGAGGCATTACTTGGAATACCTGGCCACCCCTTGAAATATTTTGATGTTTCATAATTTTCTATATGATTGTAATCAAAAACCGTTTCCAATTAATTCTGATTTCTGGATATATAGATACCGGATTAGCATCCCACATCTGTAAGTTGTTACAGATGCTGAGAAGGATTAGATTATTGGAAAGGTGATTTGATTCTCAATGTTGGATATTGGAGCAATTGTTGCTATTGGGGAAATCACTTGGTTTTGCCTTTCGGCAAACTTTTGGTTTTGAATATCTGTTATTATACACCAACTTTTAAAAACTGATATATCTATCTCTTTGTTTGATAAAGTGAAATATAAATTTTCAAAAATTATTTCATGAACATTTGCCATTATCATTTGATAATTGGGTGAAGTGCATTGAATAACGGGATATACATTTTTAACCAAAATACAGTTCAAATTACAAGACATAGAGTATGAGTTAGTGAACTCATAGGACTTATATATAGTGATGTATGTTGTCCAATGTCTGCACGGATAAGGGGTTAGTACTCATACTTCGTTCCGTTTTCCTATGAGTTCTTTGATTTTAGACACGCATTCTTGTTGAAATGCATAGTCCAAAAATTCTGAGAAGTTCATACGATATAGGAATAAAGTAGAGAACCAAATGATGGAAATATGAAGATTCTTCGAAGTGTTCGAAGATATGGATACTAATGCTACGTATTCCATAGTAATAAAATCGAGAATTTGATTCTCTCTCTAATTACTCATCCGTGGGTGCGCTCCATGATGAGTAATACTAAATCGCCTTTTTCAATTAAGAGATCCACTAGAAATAGATGCATATCGATTGATACTGGTTCTACCTAAATCAGTACCTCAAATTCTATTTGTGATATAGAATGGGTTATCATCTTAAGATTGTTAAGATATTGAGTTGTTCGGCTTATGCTTAAAACTAGAATCCGGATAAACTCAAGGCATGTTTCAGTAATGGCAGTTTGTGGGTTATCCTGGGCATTGACGAGAGATTAATTTTCTACCATTTTGGGATCACAAGTTTTTCTCTCGATACACCACCTTTTTAGAAAAGAAATTTCTTGTAAAAGAAATCTGTGGGAGTATGGTAGAATTGGAAGTAATTCCAGAACCACAAATGGTTACGGAAGATTTAATAGCACCTGGAGATTCAATTGACCCTGACAAAACTTAGTCTACTCCGCAGATTTGGTAGGTGACCTCAACCACCTGAGAGATACTTCGGTTTCCTCATAAAAGGTGACAGGGAGGCTTGCATCATGTGATGATGACCCTACTAATAATCAATAGGCTATGGGAAGTGGTGACTTCCGACTGATGGCTGGATGCTGAGTTATCCTAGTTGGACTTCATGCACTACAACAAAGTGTATGTTTACCGCCGAAAACGGAGACGAACCGGGATGGATCGTCCTGCCTGAATTTGGGGGCATATGCTATTTGGATTTATCTGTCCACCTCTCCGAAGATACCAAGTTGATTTATGGCACCGTGTATCAGAGGTTTGGACAGATGCGGCCATTGTAGCAGATTTCGTCAGATTCCCCCTCATTTCTGAGAGGTTTTTTGATTGTGGGGATGCTCTTCCCTACAGGCGCAAGCCCCTGCAGTTAATTACATTACCGCATCGCGATAACCACTTTCTCTTGCTCCAGCAGTTTACTTCGTGTCGTGTGTATTTGTTTTATTTTTGGTTGCCCGTAGATTGTATACAGAGACTAATTTATGTCGTCGCCCGTAGGGCATGGCTTAGTCAAAATCCATATATTCTTAGATTTGGGTTTGGTTTGATTTAAGGATCGTTAATCTCATTTGGGATTAAGATCAACTTAAATGTTTTTTAAGGATACGTTAGTTTAATTTTAGACTAAGATATATTTAACAAGGTTTTAGGATCATTCAGATCCCGCAAAAGAGTATTTAGGCTCTATTGTTTTAGTTTAAGGACGTTACGGTTCATTGTTAGTTTAAGGACGTTGCGGTCCGTAGATCACTATTTTGGAGGTGAAGGTTTAGTTTAAGGACGTCTCGGTCCGTTGTTAGTTTAAGGACGTTTCGGTCCACAGATCAGCATTTTTGAGGTGAGGGTTTAATTTAAGAACGTTTCGGTTCGTTGTTAGTTTAAGGACGTTTCGGTCCGTTGTCGCCATTTTGGGAAGTGTATCCAAAAGCAGTTGGTTGTCGGGACCCACCACCTCTCTGAAGATGTTGAGGAATTACAACATATATCAGAGGTGTAGAGAGATGTACCCTTGAACCAAATTCCAGATTGAGGGGAGAGATCATGGTGGACCATCTAAGAATTATTAGTCATTTTCGGGAGACTAAGATTAACTAGGAGATGTGGGATGGACATCGTTCTGGTCAATTAGTTTGGGAAGTCATGAGCATAGAGACTCGATCTATTTGGAGATCCAAGATGTTTTAATCTCAGGGAGACTTAGCCAATTTGGGGCTGAGTTGGCTTCTTATAGTGTTAAACACTAATATATGATCGGTACTCACGTGCTCCCATGTGAGACTCTAAAGCAGTGTTAAACACTGAAATTTGGGGCGCTCATGTGTGGCACGTGAGGCGCCTGAAAGTTGGCGTTGTACACTTGGGTCCAAATCCCCGTCTGTATGTAAGTGTTAAACACTTAATTTTTGTGGCCATCACGTGTGGGCACGTGAGGCGTCTCAGAGTTGGGCACTGCTTCTTTGGGTTTATTCCCTCTTCCTTTTATAAGTGCTAAGCACTTAGCTCATTTAGTGCTCACGTGCGGACAAGTGAGGTGCTCAAAATGTGAACGCTGTCTTTGGATTTTCCCCTTTTTCCATTTAACCAACTGTTTGAGGGTTACGTGAGATCGTGTGATTCGATCTTAGTCATTCCTTTTTGTTCATCGGAGGTGCTCACGTAGGAACACGTGACCGGTCTTTTCTTTTATATGCATGGAGATTTTGATCTGAGTTTTAAGAATTTTAGGTCCCTTGTTTTATAAGAATTAGATTCTTTTACAAGGTTAAACCTTAGTTTTATCAGAGAAATTAAATTCCTATATACTTTTGGAAGAATTAAATTCTTTGGACTTAGTTCTTTCCCCTAAGTTTTGAATCTGCATAACAGAATCTCCCCGATGAGAATTAAATTCTCAACTTGTGGGGAGATCTGCTTCTGCAGACCTCAACCAGAGCAAGAACTAAGTTCTTGTATGAAGGGTTAAACCCTTAAAGAAAAGATAAGATAATCTCTGTACTTTCTTCTTACCTAGGATTTTTGTTTAAGAAGGGGATTTCCTTCCTCTAGAGAATTCAATTCTCTTTTTCTTTTTGTTTCTCAAGGCTTATGGAGGGTCTCTCCCTTTTAGAGAATTAAATTCTTTCTGTATTTTTCTTCCCTTTTTCTTCTGTGTGTCTCTCCTCCTCTCCTCACTCCTATTTTTACGAGAAGAACAAGAATCAATTTGGTAAGAAAATCCCTTATTAAGAGATTATGATTGATTCCATGATCTTTTAAATCAATCGGTGAATTTTATTCACCGTTGGATTTTTAATCCAAAGGCTCTCTGTGTAACAGAGAAGATTTCTTGTTTGTTTAACAAGATTATGAATATCTTGTTAGTTTTAACAAGATTAGAATTTTATTTTATCATATCTTTTTAGTTTAACAAGATCAGAAATATATTTTCTTAATATAGAATTTAATTATATCATATGGATATCTCGTTAGTTTAACATAGAATTTTATTCTTATCATATGAATATCTTGTTAGTTTAACAAGATTAGGAAAATATTTTCCTATGATAGAATTTTATTCTACCAGATGATCACCGTTGGATCTTTGATCCAAAGGTCCCCTATTTAACAGAGAAGATCTTTCTAGTTTGAGAAAGATCGAGAAAAACATTTCCCAAATATGATTTAATTTCATCACATAGAATTTAATGAGAACTTTTTAAATTGGGGCGCTCACATGCTTTGAATGTGAGAGGCAAGAGAACTCATGTGTTTAACACGTGACCCCGGCTGTAGGTTTTAGCCTATTTATGTTCAGCGCTCATATGCTTTGCATATGAGCACTCACGTGTTTTACACGTGAGGCCAAATTTTGAGGACTCTCCCCCTTTTTTAATAAGAGAACAAGTAGCTTTTAGCCCAAAAATTTGGCGGGAAAAAATTCCCCCCCACTACTTTGCCCACGTAAGTATGTACGTGGGTGAAGTAGTGCAGAGTCATACATGGCTATAGAATTGATGGCTTAGAAGATAAGTTTAGGGTCCTTATAGTCTAAGACTTTTTTCATCTTCATGAGCCGTAAGGGTCTCAAGAGGGTTTTTTCTTCCTACAAGTCGAGAAGATCTCATAGGTGCATATTCTTCCTAGAAATCGTGAGAATTTCTAAGTGTTCATCGCCTCCGTGAGTCGTAAGGATCTCACTCGGGTATTTTTCCTTACGAATTTTAAGGACCCATAAGTAGTTTCTTCATTTCATTGGCGAATGTGGCCCGTGGATAGTGTACAAGAGTCAGTTTTGTCCTTCTTGTAGGGTAGCGATGGCTTAAGAAACAGGTTTGGATCTGCCGTCTAATACTTTTCAACTTTATGAGCCGTGAGGGTCTTATAAAGACTTTTCTCCCTACGAGTCGAGAGAATCCTACAGGTGTATTTTCTCCTTAGAAGTCGTGAGAATCTCCTAAGTGCGTTTTCTCTTGAGAGTCGTAAGGATCTCACAAGAGAATTTTTCCCCTTACAAGTCGAGAGGACTCGTAAGTGGGGTTTTTCCTCTTTGTCCATATTCGACTTTAGAGAATATGACCCATGGATAGTATACAAGAGTCAGTTTGGACTTGCTTTTAGGGCCACAGTGCTTAGAAAACAAGTTGATATCCCCGTTGCCTAAGGCTTTCCACCTTAATGAGCCGTGAGGGTTTCACGAAGATATTTTTTCCTACGAGTCGAGACGAGTCGAGAAGTTCTCGCAGGAATATTATTTTCCCTACGAGTCAGAATGAATCGAGAAGTTCTCACAAGAATATCCTAACGTCACAGTTAACCTTTGCTCTTTACGACAGAGGTCCGTTAGGGTATGTAGTACTAGGGTTTTTGTCTGTCGTACCGTCGCATTGGCCGATACATTCCCGATACACAGTCTTGCTGTTTGAGTAGCCCCACGACTGTCGTGTCTTTGATCCTTTCGGGGGCTGGACAAGACGTCTTCAAGTAATCTCCCAGGTCATGTTACCGTCGGAAGAGAAAGCGTTAGGGATTTTCCATGCTGCTTTTTACTTGAGGTTAGGCTCAGTTTGGGGAGCCCCGATGAGTCATAACCACTCCGCGCTGATGTGGGACGATCTCCGATAGTCTTTCAGGTTTTATTTGAGTTGCCGTCAAGACCCTAAAGCTAGGGATTTTCCTTTGCTTTGTTTGTTGACATTGTGTCCGCTATATTGCGACAAATATCGAGGTTGTCTCTAGGTTGTCTGTGAACTGTTGAGGCTTAGAACTAGGGACTTTGTCATGGCTCCGCTTTGTTGACGTTGCGTCTGCATCCAGTTGGAGTGTGAAGAAACGCCGTTGTTGATCTCTAGGCTGTCTGTGAACCGTCGAAATTTGGAACTGCGGACTTTGCCATAGCTCCGCTTTGTTGACCCTGAGGTCGTTTGTTGACGTCGCGTCTGCATCCTGCTGGAGTGAGAAGAAACGCCATTGTTGATCTCTAGGCTGTCTGTGAGCCGTCGAGATTTGGAACTAAGGACTTTGCCATGGCTCCGCTTTGTTGACCCTGGTCGGTTGTTGACGTTGCATCTGCATCCTGCTGGAGCGAGAAGAAATGTCGTTGTTGATCTCTGGGCTGTATATGTCGCCGTCGAGATTTGGAACTAGGGACTTTACCATGGCTCCGCTTTGTTGACCATGAGGTCGGTTTTTGACGTCGCGTCTGCATCCTGTTGGAGTGAGAAGAAACGTTGCTGTTGATCTCTAGGCTGTTTGTAAACCGTCGAGATTTGGAACTAGGGACTTTACCATGGCCCCGCTTTGTTGACCCTGGGGTCGCTTGTTGACGTTGCGTCTGCACCCTGCTAGAGTGAGAAGGAATGCCGGGGTGACATCGCGTCTGCTGTATCGAGACGAACTCGAGGTGGTCTCTAGGTTGTTGGTGAACCGTCGAGATCTGGCTCTCCTTCTGATGAAGCCTGGTGGGAAAATATGATTCTCTTTTCGTTTGTGCCCATGGATTGTATACAGGGGTTGATGCGGACTCACCTGCAGGGCAAAAATTTTCTTTTTTTTTTCTTTCCGTGATGCTCTATCATTTCAGCTTTTTATATTGCGAAAGTCGCGATTGCCCAATCATTTCGGCTATTTATATTTTCACTCGCTATATTTTTTTTATTGCAAGTTGCCCCATCATTTCGGCTATTTCATATGCATATATTTTTGGCTCGCTGATTTTTATTGTGAGTTGCCCCATCATTTCGGCTATTTCATATGCATTTTTGGCTTGCTGATTTTGTTGCGAGTATGGAACTTGAGATCTGATACCAATCTTAGCATCAGCATCGCTGCGACCAGAATATGGCCAGGAGCGAATCATCATTTGCCTTGAGAGAACTTGGAATTTGCTACCAATTTAGGCATCATCATCGCTACCACTGCAATGTTGCCAGGAGCGAATTATCATTTTCCTTTGCTGATTTGAACAAAGGTGACTTAGCAAACAGGGTTAGGATCCTGCCGACTAAGGCTTTTTGACTTCATGAGCCGTAAGGGTCTCATAAAAGTATTTCTCCCTACGAGTCGAGAGGATCTCGTAAGTACGTTTTTTCTCCTTAGGAGTCGTGAGGACTCCTAAGTGATATCTTCTTTTGTAAGTCGTAAGGATCTCACAAGAGTATTTTCTCCTTGCAAGTCGAGAGGACCTACAAGTGTTGTTCACCAAATAGGGAAATTTCACGCCATTGGTGGAACTAAGTGAGGGAACGTTTATTTGTGTCCATGGATTGTATACAAGGGCCGATATTGGACCGCCTGTAGGGAAACTTGGGGAGTGTGATGGCTTAAGAACAGGTTCATGTCCCTGTATCTTAAGGCTTTTGAATCCTATGAGCCGTGAGGGTCTCATAGGGGGGAATTCTCCTTACAAGCCATGATGATCTCGTAAGTGTAATTTCTCCTTAGGAATCATGGGGATCCCTAAGTGTGTTGCTCACTTGTGAGTCGTAAGGATCTCACGTAGGTGTTTTCTCCTCACAAGGTCGAGAGGACCTTGCAAGTGTCTTCATTTTATCGGGATTGCGCCCTTTCGGGTTTTCACAAACTCGCCGGTAGCCCTGCTGTTTTTACTCACGGCGCCCTTTCTGGTTTTCATCCGTGCCCATTTCGCTTGTGCACGTACCATTTTTTTACACCACGAGATTGCGTCCTTTCACGTTTTCATAAACTCGCCGGTAGCCCTGCTGTTTTTACTCACGGTGCCCTTTCGGGTTTTCATCCGTGCCCATTTCGCTTATGGACATACCGTTTTTTTACCCATTTGTTTGCCAATGACACTTAAGGGGGACTTCGCCACCGGGGTAGCTTTGTAGCCAACAGAATTTGAGTTGCAGTCCTTTCCGCTAGGACTTGCGGACTTGAATTCCCTTATCGCCGTGCTTGAGGCTACGTATTTAGTTTAAGGACATTACGGTCCATTGTTAGTTTAGGGACATCTCGATCTGATGTTAGTTTAGGGACATCTCGGTCCATTATTAGCTTCGGGGCAAAGTTTTGCCGGCTACTACTTATAGAGTTTGGACTTAGGAAGACAGCAAGCGGACACGAGCGCCGTCATCTATCATTAAACTGAGCCGTGACTCGTCAAGCATAGTATTTCTTAAGGAACCGGCCATTTATTGGTCGGAAGGGTCTTTTTCCATGCATATTCATGAGCAAGTAGGCCCCACCTTGGTAGACCCTGTCTATGATGTACGAACCATCATAGTTTGGCTCAAATTTCCCCCGTTTTGCACGGTTGGGGATCATAGGTCTTTTTACGACTAGCACGAGTTCGCCTTGGCGGAATGTTCTTGGCCTGGTCAGTCTTTCGTATGAGCGTGTCATCCTTGCCTTATAAGCTTCCAGGTTTTGCTGCGCCATGAGACGAGTTTCATCGAGGGCTCCGAGCTCCTTAAGCCGAAGATGGGCATTTTCTTCATCCGTCGGCTCATGTCGAACTGCCACTCGTAGAGAGGGTAACTCTATCTCCAAGGAAAGTACTGCTTCCGTGCCGAATACCAACGCGAACGGCATAATATTCGTGGCCGTTTTGAACGTGGTTCGATACACCCAGAGAGCTTCATGCAGTCTCTCGTGCCAGTCCTTTTTTATTTCTAGACACCGTTTTCTTTATAATCTTCATCAAGGTCTTATTGAAAGCTTCAGCTAGACCGTTGGCACGAGGATTATAGATTGAAGAGTATCTCCAGTCTATTTTATGCTGCTGTGCGAAGCGGCTGATCTTATGGCTTCTGTAGGCCAGCCCATTATCCGAGATGATCCGTCGTGGAATGCCGAACCGGTAGATGACGTCTGTCGTGAAGAAATAGAGGATGTTCTCCGTCTTCACCTCTCTTAGTGGTACTGCTTCTGCCCATTTAGAGAAGTAATCAGTTGTTGCCAGTATGAACCGATGTCCTTTGGATGACGCTGGTTCGATAGGTCCAATTATATCGGTTCCCCACATTTCGAACAGCCAGCTAGCCACCATTGGGTGTAGCGGATTTGGATGCTGGTGGATGAAGTCCCCGTGAATTTGGCACGAGTGATACTGCTTCGCATATTCGAGACAGTCCTGAATCATTGTGGGCCAATAGTAACCCATTCTTTTGATCTTCAGCTTCATCTTTGGTCCAGCCTGATGAGAACCGCAGAGTCCGTCGTGAGTTTCTTGGACGGCTCTTTTTGCTTCTTTCGGTCCCAGGCATCTCAGCCATAGGCAGTCGAATGATCTCTTATAAAGAGTATCATTGACGAAGGCGAAAGACAGGGCTCGCCTCATGAGATGATGTCTTGACGACACGTCTTCGGGTGTTCGATGGGATTTGAAGTAGTCTATGAAGAATTCCCTCCAGTCCTTGATCCTTTCTTTGTCTTCTATTTGGAGGATCGCTTGTCTGATCGCTTCTTTTCTTTCAGACGACTCCGGAGATATTTCTACTGGTGCGAGAATCCGACGGCTTTGCACAATAATCCTTATGTCATCAAGATTTTCATCAGCCAGTTCTATAGCGAGTTTGGATAATGCATCCACCTTGCTATTTTCCGCCCGCGGTATGCTTTCCAGGACGTAGGATGGAATTTGAGTCAGCAGTTGCTGCACCCTTTCGCCATATTTTACCAACTCTGGCTTGCACGTCTGATAGTCGCCATTTACTTGGCTAACGACCAGCTGGGAGTCTCCATATATGAGGAGGTTTTCGATCCCCATGTTGACAACGATCTCAAGACTTTCTATCAAAACTTCATATTCCGCTTTGTTGTTTGTTCTTGGCTCCGTTAAGGAAAGGGAAAAATGCATTATCCCTCCTTGTGGAGTCACAAAGATAAAGCCTACCCCAGCTTTGATTATGGGGGTGTTTTGCTTTCGCTTTTTCATGGAAGATGTTTGTTCCCCTCCGAAGGACGGCCGAGACTTTGCGTCTCGCCTGAGATTCGGGGCAGATGCTATTTGGTTTTATCCGTCTACCTCTCCGAAGATGACAAGTTGATTTATGGCACCGTGTATCGGAGGTTTAGATGGATGCGGCTGATGTAGCAGACTTCGTCAGATTCCCCCTCGATTGAGGGGTTTTTGATTTTTGGGACGCTCTTCCCTGCAGGCGCAAGCCCCTGCAGTTAATTACGCTACCGCGTCGCGGTAACCACTTTCTCCTTCTCCAGAATTTCACTTCGTGTCGTGTGTGTTTGTTTTGTTTGTGGTTGCCCGTGGATTGTATACGGAGACTGAGTAATGCCGTCGCCCGTAGGACGTGGATTAGTCCAAATCCGTATTTACTTAGATTTGGGTTTGGTGTTTTTAGTTTAAGGATGCATTAGTCGCGTTGCGGCTAAGATCAACTTAAACGTTCGTCAAGGATACGTTAGTCCTGTTTTGGACTAAGATCAACTTGACGTGATGATCGATTTAATAGATATGGTCGTCAGGACTCATCACCTCTCTGACGTCGTTGAAGGATTACAACGATAGGTGTCGGAGGAGTTCAGAGATGTACCCTTGAACCAAAGTCGATTTGAAGTTTTATCGTTCATTTAAATGCTTAAGGATACGTTAGCCGTATTTGGGGCTAAGATCAACTTAAACGGGACCGTTTAGATCCGAAAAAGAGCATTCGGATGCTCTATTGTTCCAGTTTAGGGACGTGGTGGTCCACCGCCAGTTTAGGGACGTGGTGGTCCAATATTAGTTTAGGGACGTTTCGGTCCAATATTAGTTTAGGGACGTTTCGGTCCATGCTCCAGTTTAGGGACGTGGGGGTCCATATTCCAGTTTAGGGACGTGGTGGTCCGACATTAGTTTAAGGACGTTCCGGTCCAGCATTAGTTTAAGGACGTTCCGGTCCAACATTAGTTTAAGGACGTTCCGGTCCACGAGTTTAAGGACCCCGCAGTCCGTATCCATGTGTGGTCGTTGGGACCCATCGCCTCTCTGACGTCGTTGAAGGATTACAACGAGAAGTGTCAGAGGAGTTCGGAGATGTACCCTCGAACCGGAGGTAAATTGATTTAAGAGAGCATTTGCGCTCAGTTCAATTTAACTTAAGGACTTACGGCCAGAATTGGGCTAAGTCCAGTTGAAAATGTTCAACATTTTATTTGCATTTGACCTGTTAGGCCTTTACTGGGGCTCTGCTCCTGTTTAATAATGCATGGCATTTTTGTTTGGTCTATTAGACCTTTATTTGGGCTCTGCCCTTTTATGAATGATGCACAGCAGCTGTTTTTTATTTGGGCCCTGCCCTTTTTAAAGTAATGCATTGCATTTAATTTGGCCTGTTAGGCCCTTTTTAATTGGGCTTGGCCCTTCTGTAAATAATGCAGGGCATTAATCATCTGCTAGTGGCTTGTCAGGCGCTTTGCGCCAATTATTGAGCGCAAGCGCTTAATATGAGGACACGTGTCCTGCTCTGGTGAGCGCAAGCGCAACAGCGCAGTGCGCTGCGCTAGTGCGCTGCTGACACGTGGCGCGCTCTGGTGAGTTGCGCTAATTCCAGAGAGCAAAGCTCTATTTCAAGAGCGCGTAGCGCAAGTTGTTCTGTAGCTGACACGTGGCGCTCTCCCAAGAGCGCAACAGCGTAGTTTTAGATTTAAGAACAGAAGTGCAAAGCGCTATTTGATTTCTTGATCTAATTTAGATCAAAGAAAAGATAAGTTTTTCTTGTTTTTCTTATCTCAAAGAACCAAAGGTTCATAAAAGTGCAAAGCACTATTTTATTATTATTTTTTTTATTAAAGATCATTGATCTTGTTTTTAGATCTATGATCTGTTCATGAGAGAACTTTCTCTTTTTTTCTAAAGGTTTTTACCTTTTTGTTCTTGAGGAATTCCTCAGAATTCTCTTTCCCTTCTCTTTTTTTTTTAGAAAATGTTCATGCCTTTGAATTGAGGTCTAGGGTCCTTTTTATAGTGCCCATAAATTAGTTAAATTTGTTAAAGAGATCTTTCTCTGAGTGATTTGGGGAATTTTCCCCACCGTTGGATCTTTTGATCCAAGGGCTTCTGTTTTACAGAAGAAAATCTTCTTGTTTTAACAAGAACAGAAAGATTTCTTTAAAATCTTAATCCTGTTTGGCGCAAATGCCCCAGCGCGTGACACGTGTCGCGCAGCGCAACTGCGCTGACACGTGTCGCCCAGCGCACAGCGCAGCGCAACTGCGCTGACACGTGTCGCGCAGCGCAGTGCTTACGCAACTGAAGCGTTGCTTCCTTTAATTTTGCTTAAAATAGAGCTTTGCTCTGATTGGGCACGCCTTCTTGGACGCTGCGCTGACGTATCAGTGCCTGACATGTGGCGCGTTGCGCCCGAGATTTGAAGCGTTGCTTCAAAATTTTGAATTTTGAATTTCAACAGAGTTTTGCTCTGATTGGGCGAAACAAATGCCCCCTACCGTTGCGCTCACGTGGCGCACACGTGAGTGCAGCGGTGGCAAACTCCTGATCGTTGGATCAAGGGGTGAGCTCAAGGGGCGCAAGCGCCTTATAAATAGGACCTCTGGCCCTTAGAAAAATCTCACCGTTTCAAGATTTTTATTTTCCAGAGCTTTGCTCTCACTCAAGAACTTCAGAGCTTTGCTCATTTCTAAAGTCAAAAACTTTAGGTAAAAATTAATTTAAATCAAATTAATTTAACTTAATCTCAACCAAAGAGCTTTGCTCTCACAGATCTTTTGATCTAAAAAGATCCCCATTGGGGTTTCATAAACAGAGCTTTGCTCTCAAAAACTTATAGATCTACAGGGATCTTGTTCATGGGTTCTAACCCATGAGCAGAGCTTTGCTCTTTGAATCATCTGTAGATCTTTTAGATCTGAAAAATGAAAAAATTTCATAAGTTTTTCATGGATTTTTTTCAAGATTCCAAAAATTTTAATTCTTCTAGGTGTAACATTTTCTGGTAGACCTTTCCATTATTACCATAGAGCTATGCTCTTTTTAAGGAATTTTATTCCTTTGAGACCAGAATTTGACAAGTGTCATTCTGTGACAGAGTTTTGCTCTGAAAGAGGAGATTCTCTCCTTGTCTCTAGGGATTCTTTTATTATTATTATTAGTGGGAATGTTTTCCTGGGGACCAACTGACATATTGTCATCCAGATTTTGTGGGTCCCCCTTCGGTCTTCTACCCGCCGCACTGCTGTGTGATTAATTTTAATCTAATTAATTTTTAAATTCATTTAATTGAAGATTTTTTTTTAAAATGACAAGCGTTGGGATTGTAGCACTGACGGCTATTTTGTTCTTTTGCAGCGATCATGTCTCTCGACACCTCGTTCCCGTTTGTTCGTTTAGAGGAGGGATTTCCCGAGGCGCCTTTGGACCGTGAGGTCCTGGCCATGATTAAGGAATACGACCCGGAATACAAGAGTCTCCACCTTTGGGGGTCGTAGTATTATCAGATCATCATGGGCCGCCGGAGCTTCACATGCGCGGTGCCGTCGGAACCCATCACGGCGATTCACTATGCTACCCCACCCTCGGTGCAGTATGCCGTGGAGATGGCGGATTGGACATCGAAGGGTTTTCTTCATCCGGCTATAGATGCCATTCCGGTCCAGCGTCCTATGGTCTTGGATATCCTAGGACGCCGTATCTGTCAGGGCGAGGCGAGACCCTGGGGGCAATCATATAACATTGGTCTGATCCCTCGCCACCCGATTGGCTATCTGCCATGGGCCCGGTACATCTTGTCGACGAAAAAGTCGCAGTTGATAAGGTTAGGACTGCACACCGCAGTGTACGTCTCTCTGTTCCAATATCCCACGCTCCCGACATGGTGGTTCAAGGCCTTCCTGGAGCAGTGGAACATTCCTACCCACACTTTCCTTGCTATGGATCGGGAAGTGTCAATCTCCTTGGAGGAGTTCACGGAGGTATCCGGTTTACCAGTCATGGAGGAACATTATGAGGAGTTGCTCCCGACAGATGAGTACGTCTTTGGTACTAAGCCGATGGTAAGGGGGCTCACGCCGGAGAATGCTGTTCAACATCAGTTCCCAAGCTTGATTAAAGTGTTGAACATATATGAGTCCCTTTTCATCGAACACGGGAGTCGAGGAGTCAACTTTGAGGATTTCATTGCTCGGTTTCTTCACCCAAACGTCCTCTCTGCAGACACTGCCAAGTTTGCCACCCTTGAGGACCCTTTCGGTTTAGGTTTGGATAACCTGCCGGCGAATGAAGTAGGCCAAAAGGATTTTTTTCTTCCTAACTTCCCGACCATGTCTCTTGCAGAAGTTGCGGCCCCTGGAATGGATGAGGAGGCCTTTTTCTTAGGATTTCTCGGGCTATGGTTGAGTTGGTTTACGATTCCAATGCATTCTCACCGTATGCGGCCTTCTGTATTTTACCCAGCCCACCGGATGGTTATTGGGGTAAAGGTAGCCATTGGGATCGCTGGCTTGGCACACCTCTATCATGGCCTCAGCCGAGCAGCAGACGCTAACGAGCCCGGGGTATTGCACGTGGTCTTTCCGATGCACTACTTTATGTCGTGGCTCGAGCTACATACATCGGGTGTTTTCGGCATGCATAAAAGGCCCTCGTTCTACGAAAGGTGCAGCTTCCCTCGCATCATACAGCTGATTGGCGCATCAATTGTGAATCCATCTCCACGAAATGCCAGGGGTTTACTCCTTCGCTCCCACACCATTGGAGCCGGTGTATCTTTCGTTGACAAGGTGTTGACTATTGGAAAAGCGTCTACCACTGCAGTGCGGTCATTGCAAGACACCTTCAAGGATGGAGCTTCGGTTTTAACGGCCCGGGAGATCCTCCACTTGTATTCCATCAGACCGGGCTTCTTGGTGTTTAGGCAGAACGGGGCAGCGATCTTCATGAGATATAACCCGCATCGGTTCGCCCAGCAGCTGAGCTATAATCAAGGGGTACCGCTGGAGGCTTTCTTATCGGAACCTGCTGCGACCGAAGAAGGGATGGAGAGAGCGCTGCATCATTTCATGCGCCTAAACACGGGCTCCCACTTCTTTATTAGTGAGCCGGCTTGTGCCCCGCGACTCCTCAGGGTATATACAGAATGGTATAGTCATTCGACGGGAGCGGTCATAAAGGAGGAAAGGCGGTTGCTGATCGACCGTAAGGGTGCACCTCCAGGTAGCGATCGCAACACTCCTTTGGTGCCAAGGACCCCGGTAATCCCCCCTTTAAAAGATGCCAGAGCCGGACCTTCGCGTGCGCAGAGTCCTCCACGCGGATTGCCGCTCCCTGATGTCACGGATGCACCTCCCGCACCCTGTGCTCCAGTGGAGACAGTGGTTGTATCCTCGCCGGAGTCTGGTATGGGTGCGGACATCGGGACTCGTCGTCCCAAGGTGGCTGCTAAGCGGAAGTCGATCCCACGTGAGCCTAGGGTCGGAGGGCAGAAGAAAAAGAAATCGCTCTTCGCTGCAGTTGTCGTGTTCGGTCAGGAACCCCATGCTCCCTACGCCGAGGGCCTAATCGAATATGGGACTAACGAGGGATTAATCATGCCGCCGCCGGACGACACAGACTTGGAAGCCGCTCTCGAAACTTCAGCGTGGTTGGCAAAGCGTGACGCGTGGCTGGCTAAGCTTGCGCAATCAGGTAACTACTAGTCGCATTTCCTTTATTGCATCATATTTTTCTCATTGCCTTTGACTAAGGTTTTCCTTTCTTTTCTTCCAACAGGCATCACTGATGAGGAAGCCATTGCCGCTTCACTCAACACCTTCCAGGAGGAAGAACGCCTTAGAGCGTCTTTAGGCCTCAGTAAGTCTCTATTCATCAAGTTTTCATTTCTCTTGTGTTATGGTCGATCTAACTTCCCCTTTTTATCACAGGAACCTCAATGCCGCTCCCGCCAAGTGATGCAGATGTTCCGCCAGCTGCCGATGTTCCCGCTTCCTCTGGGCGACCGCAGGAGGTTCGTCTTGAAGAGCCGATGAAAGATGCCCTAAAGGCTCTGGAGGCATCCCTGAACGAGGATGATGACGCCTTGAAGGAAGCGTCACGAAGGTCCATCGCGACAGCCCGGGAGGAAAGGAAGCGGCTGAGGCGTGAGGCGAAGGCGCGCAGGGCTACTTTGGCTATGGGAGCGGGCCCCAGCACCGCCCCTTGTGCTGATACTCCATCCGAAGAGGCCCCGATCGCCCTGTCTACAGCTCATAGACAGGCGATCCGCGCCAATAGAGAGGCTAACGACAAGTCTACCTCAGGTAATATATTTCCTCCAGAATTTCGTTACTAGACTCATAAAGCTGTCGGTTCTTATATATTCTATTTTGCAGGGCCAAGTCCGACCGAGGGGGAGGCGGAGACCGTTGAACCCAAAGAAACAGAAGGGGCGGCACCTGCCGAACCTGAGCCGACGGTGGGCAACGTCGCTGAGGCTTCGGAGCTTGAGATGGAGGTTGAGGGGTCTGCAACCGAGAAGGTCATTGATGTCGAGCCTGAAGTGGCGGCAGATGAAATGATCGTTGTAACTGAGCCCAGGGTAGTGGCGGACGAGGCGCTTGAGGCTGGCGACGTCGTGGTGACGGCGGATGAGCCGATGGAGATCGCGGAGCCCGAAGAAGTAGCGGGTGAGATGAGCATGACTCTCGAGAAGGAGTCAGCCGCTCTCTCCCAAGAGTCTGGTAATTCTCCGATCATTGCCCTCCCCGTCTACGATCTTCCGCCGTCTCCTGGCCGCGCGAGCACGACGACGGTCCCCATCAAGTCGGGTGATGAGGCCACGGGCGGTGGCCTTATGTCGATAGAGGAGGGAGTCGCCTCTGTTTCACCCGGGAGCTCCTCAGGTAAACCCCAAGTTGCTGTTTTTCTTTACTTTACAATCTTTTCTGACAAGTTCACCTTTCTTGTAACGCAGGTGCAGCCAGCGCCGATGCCCCACTGCTTGAGGGAGTGCCTTCAACGACTGCCTTGGCGGTAGTCACTTCTCAACCCTCTCTCATACCATCTAAGATGTTGGAAGGTATGGCTTTGCAATTTATTAATCTTATCTTCCAGACGCATAATTTGTGTACTAAAGTCACACTGTTGTGTCTTTCAGGAGTGCTTTTTGACCATCTCTATCAAGTGTTGCTCCCACACTTCTCCTTCCCATCTGAATTCGCCTCTCCCTCTGGTGGCGCTGGTGAGTACCGTTCCCGATTGATATCTTTGTTTTTCAGTGGTAGAATTATTTCTAACTCTCTCTTGTCCTGACTGCAGTGTTACAAATCGAAGGGGGAGAAGAAAGATCGGTTGCGCCACCGGCCCTTCCGGCCTTGCCACCTGCTTCAACCGGTATAGTAAACTATCTTATCAATGACTTTCTCCATATCTATTGAATCATCATATAATCGCATTTTGTCTTTTTCAGCTGTCGTTCCAGTCTCGGTGCCTTTTGAGTCTCATGTTACAATACCGGGCGGCCCTTCCCAGAGACGTCCGTCCTCAAAAGGTGCGGCGAATAGTCTGCGCATGTTGAGCGACTACATCGAGGAACTCGACGTCGAGACTCCTACATCTGCTGAGGACTTCGCTACGACGGTTAACCCGATGTTGGTGATATTTGCCACTTTCCATGACGAGGGCATTGTCGTCTCTTGGGTTAACCATTGTCGGGAGATTGAGGCTCGCCTTCATCAGCTGGAGTCGATGCGCCTATCCCCCGAGACTTTGGCCGTGAGCACTCAACGGGAAGCATGGCTCGAGCAAAGCACTTCTTATTTCCGTCATTTGGAACAAGAAGCAGCTTTGAGGCTGAAGGAGTGCCAAGAATCTTCAAGCGAAACTGCTCGCCTGCGTGCTGAAGTTGAGGCGAACGCCGCTGAGGTAAAGGCCGTCTTCGAGGGCCTTCTGGAGCGCATCTCAAATGGGTTGAGACTGAAGCGGGCACTTGATGTCGCCGAGCATGACACTCCAGGCCGTGAAGCTGCTCATCAGGCCGTCAGGGATCAGCTTGCATCTGTCGCGCAGCAACGAGCCCAAGTGGAGGCGGAGTTGGCAGTGATGGCCAATCAGGAGAAAGTGGGGAAGGAAGTGCACGAACAATTGCTAGAGCTATGCAGGACGCTTCCTTCTTAGTAACTTTCCTTGTATCGTTTGTACTTATAAATAAAAAAAATGTATATATATATTTTTCATCCTTTAGCACAATGTATCCTGTACTCAATCAAGTTTATGAATAAAAGATACACATTTTCTGTAATGTCTTGTGTCATTTCTCTGCCTTTTCTTTCTTTTATTATCAGCACGCCACCTGAGTAAACATGGTCAACAGATAATAGAGCATGCATCTTGACTTTCTTAAGAATCAGCGATGGCTTAGGCCGCAGGTTCAGATCTGCTGCCTAAGACTTTTCAACTCCATGAGCCGTGAGGGTCTCATAGAGACTTTTCTCCCTACGGATCGAGAGGATCTCGTAAGTGGTTTTTTCTCCTTAGGAATCGTGAGGATTCCTAAGTGTGGTTTTCTCTTATAAGTCGTAAGGATCCTATAAAAGAATTTTTCCCTCTTATGAGTCGAGAGGACCCGTAAGCGGTTGTTTCCCTCCTTGTCGAAACTCGACTTTGGAGAGTGAGACCCGTGAATAGTATGCAAGAGACCGTTTTAGATCGACTTGTAGGGTCCCATTGTTCAGGAAGCAAGTTTTTCAATCCCTGCTGCCTGAGGCTTCATCTTGTAAGTTGAGACGAATCGGGAATTTCCCGCGGAGACACTGGTTTCTCTGCGAGCCGACACGAATCAGGAGGCTCTCGTCAAGGAGTGTTTGTATCCGTGAGTCGAGGAGTTTGCTAGGGATTATTTGTTTCCCCAGCGCCAAGGATTATTTGTTTCCTTGGGGTTTGAAACGAGTCGAGGATTTCCCACGGAGGCACTGGTGGCTCTGCGAGTCGACGCGGATCAGGATGCTCTCATCAAGGAGTGTTTGTATCCGTGAGTCGAGGAGTTTGCTAGGGATTATTTGTTTCCCAAGCGCCAAGGATTATTTTTTTCCTTGGGGTTTGAAACGAGTCGAGGATTTCCCACGGAGGCACTGGTGGCTCTGCGAGTCGATGCGGATCAGGAGGCTCTCGTCAAGGAGTGTTTGTATCCGTGAGTCGAGGAGTTTGCTAGGGATTATTTGTTTCCCAAGCGCCAAGGATTATTTGTTTCCTTAGGGTTTGAAATGAGTCGAGGATTTCCCACGGAGGCACTGGTGTTTCTGCGAGTCGACGCGGATCAGGAGGTTCTCGTCAAGGAGTGTTTGTATCCGTGAGTCGAGGAGTTTGCTAGGGATTATTTGTTTCCCAAGCGCCAAGGATTATTTGTTTCCTTGGGGTTTGAAACGAGTCGAGAATTTCCCACGGAGGCACTGGTGGCTCTGCGAGTCGACGCGGATCAGGAGGCTCTCGTCAAGGAGTGTTTGTATCCGTGAGTCGAGGTATCTGCTGAAGACACTGGTTTCTTCGGAGTTGGACTGAACCGTCGAGATTTGGCTTCGTCTTTTGGCGGAGCCTGTTAGGAAAGTATGGTTCCCTCTTTGTTTACGCCCTTGGATTGTATACAGGGATCGATGTGATCTTAACTGTAGGGACAAAGTTTTATCATCATTTTTTTTGTTTTATCTCTGCGATGCTCTATCATTTCAGCTTTTATATCGCGAAGGTCGCGATTGCCCAATCATTTCGGCTATTTTTCGCGGTGCCCAATCATTTCGGCTATTTATTTTATTTTTACTCGCTGCTTTTTATTGCGAGTTGCCCAATCATTTCGGCTATTTTGCATGCATACATTTTTACTTGCTGCTTTTTATTGCAAGTTGCCCTATCATTTCGGCTATTTCGTATGCATGTGCGGCCTATTGGCTTTTCGCTGTAAACCGATTTCGGCATCAGCACCGCTACAACTGGGATATTACCAGGAGCGAATCATCATCTGCCTCTGTCGATGTCGAACAAAGGTGGCTTAGCGACCAGGGTTAGGGTCCTGTCGGCTAAGGCTTTTGACTTCATGAGCCGTAACGGTTTCACGAAGTTATTTCTCCCTACAAGTCGTGAGGATCTTGTAGGTGTATTTTCTCCTTAGGACTCGTGAGGATTCCTAAGTGTTTGTTTCCTCTGTAAGTCGTAAGGATCCTACAGGAGGGTTTTCTCCTCATAAATCGAGAGGATTTATAAGGGTTGTTTACCATGCGAACATATCCCCAGTCACGGATGAGACTTGGTTAGGGAAATGTTTATTCGCGCCCGTGGATTGTATACAAGGGTCAGTATTGAGCCACTTGTAGGGCAATATCGGAAGTTGTGGGGGTTGCTTAAGCACAGGTTTAGGTCTCTGTAACTTAAGACCTTCAACTCTTATGAGCCGTGAGGGTCCCATAAGAGAGTTCTCCTTACGAGTCGTGAGGATCTCGCAAGTGTATTTTCTCCTTAGGAATCGTGGGGATCCTTAAGTGTGCTGCTCCCTTGTGAGTCGTAAGGATCTCACATGGGTGGTTTCTCCTTATAAGGTCGAGAGGACCCTATAAGTGTCCTTTAACGAGGTTACGCCCTTTCAGGTTTTCACAAACACTCGCCGGTAGCCCTGCTGTTTTTACTCACGAAGCCCTTTCGGGTTTTCATCCGCGCCCATTTTGCTTATGGACATACTGTTTTTTTATTATTCTTTTTATTTTTATATTTTTTTTTTCCTCTTTTTTTTTTTACGAGGTCGCGCCCTTTCGGGTTTTCACGAACACTCGCCGGTAGCCCTGCTGTTTTTACTCACGGAGCCCTTTCGGGTTTTCATCCGTGCCCTTTTTGCTTATGGACATACCGTTTTTTTAATTTTATTTTTATATGTTTTTTTTTATATCTCGTCAGCCTAAAGATGCTGCGGTAGTAGTTTAAAGACGTTTCGGTCTGCTATTAGTTTAAGGACATTTCGGTCCGTCATGGAGAAGGCCGGCTACTGCTTATAAAGCTTGAACTTAGGAAGATAGCGAGCGGATATAGTCGTCGTCATCTATCATTGACCTAGGCTGTGGCTCACTGAGCGTAGTATTTCTTTAGGAAGCGACCGTTTATCGGCCTGAAAGGCCTTTCACCATGCATGTCCATGAGTAGATAGGCCCCACCGTGGTAGACCTTATCTATGATGTACGGGCCTTCATAGTTTGGCTCGAATTTTCCCCGCTTGGCGCGATTGGGGATCATAGGCCTTTTGACCACTAGCACGAGTTCGCCTTGGCGGAATGTCCTCGGTCGGGTCAGTCTTTCATATGAGCGCGTCATCTTTACTTTATAGGCCTCCAAATTTTGTTGCGCTATGAGCCGGGTTTCATCAAGGGCGTCAAGCTCCTCAAGCCGAAGGTGAGCATTTTCTTCGTTCGTCAGCTCGTAGTGGACTGCCATTCGTAGAGAGAGTAGCTCTATCTCGAGGGGAAGTACTGCTTCTGTACCGAACACCAACGCGTACGGCGTTGTGCTTGTGGCCGTCTTGAACGTAGTTCGATACGCCCAAAGAGCTTCTTGCAGTCTTTCGTGCCAGTCCTTCTTATTTCGGGATACCGTTTTCTTTATGATCTTTGTCAAAGTTTTGTTGAAGGCCTCGGCTAAACCATTAGCTCGTGGATTATAAACTGAGGAATATCTCCAGTCTATATTGTACTGTTGCGCGAAGCGACTGATCTTGTGGCTTCTGTAGGCTGGCCCGTTATCGGAGATGATCCGTCTTGGCGTTCCAAACCGATATATGACGTGCGTCTTGAAGAAGTGGAGGATATTCTCCGTCTTTACTTCCCTCAGCGGTACTGCCTCTGCCCATTTGGAGAAGTATTCAGTCGTTGCCAGGATGAAACGATGTCCCCTAGACGATGCTGGTTCAATGGGGCCGACTATATCAGTTCCCCACATTTCGAATGGCCAGCTAGCCACTGTCGGGTGTAGCGGATTTGGATGCTGATGGATGAAGTCCCCATGAATTTGGCATGAGTGGCATTGCTTCGCGTATTCGAGGCAGTCCTGGATCATTGTGGGCCAGTAGTAGCCCATCCGTTTGATCTTCAACTTCATCTTTGGGCCCGCTTGGTGAGAACCGCAGAGTCCGTCGTGAACTTCCTGAACGACTCTTTCTGCTTCGTCAGGTCCTAGGCATCTCAGCCACAGAGAATCGAATGACCTCTTGTACAGAGTATCGTTGACGAAGGCGAAAGACAGAGCTCTCTTCATGAGCTGATGTCTTGTGGACGCGTCTCCGGGTATTCGGTGGGACTTAAAGTAGTCTATAAAGACTTCCCTCCAATCCTCAGCCTTTCTTCGTTCTTTTATTTATAGGGTCGTCTGTTCAGTCGCTCCCTTCTCTTCGGATGATTCCGGAGATATTTCTGTTGGGGCAAGCACTTGACGGCTTTGTACCATGATTCTAACGTCATCGAGATTCTCGTCAGCCAGTTCTTTAGCAAGTTTGGCCAATGCGTCTGCTTTGCTGTTTTCCGCGCGCGGTATGTTTTCCAAAGTGTAGGAAGGAATTTGGGTCAACAGTTGTTGCACCTTTTCGCCGTACTTCACCAACTCCGGTTTGCACGTTTGGTAGTCGCCGTTTACTTGACTAACGACCAGTTGAGAATCTCCGTATATGAGGAGATTTTCAATTCCCATGTCGATGGCGATCTCGAGGCCTGCTATCAGAGCTTCGTATTCGGCTTCATTGTTTGTCCTCGGCTCTGTTAAGGAGAAAGCGAAACGCATTATCTCTCCTTGTGGAGTCACGAAGATGACGCTTACCCCCGATTTGATTATAGGGGTACTTTGTTTGCGCTTTTTCATGGAAGATGCTCCATCGAAATAAAGTTCCCATTGGGTATCACCACCGTCGATCGCGTCAAACGCATGTTCGTCTGGAAAATCGCAATTCAGAGGAGAATCAGCCGATATCGGATGCTCAGCGAGGAAATCGGCGATGGCCTGGCCTTTCACTGCCTTGAGAGGTTGATACGTTATCGAGAACTCCATCAAGAGCAGGGCCCATTTAGCGAGTCGTCCCGTCAACATGGCCTTCGACATCAAGTATTTAAGGGGGTCCACCTTTGAAATGAGACGGACTTCGTGCGCCAACACATAGTGCCTGAGCTTTGTTATCGCGAAGATCAACGCCAGGCAGTGTTTTTCAATGGAAGAGTAGTTGCTTTCTGCCCCCAGCAGAACTCGACTTAAGTAGTAGAGTGCTCTTTCTTTTCCTTGATCATTCTCTTGTGCCCATAATGCGCCTAAGGAACCTTCGAGGGCGGTTGTATAAAGAATGAGAGGTTTTCCTTTAACCGGAGCAGCCAACACTGGCGGGTTCTGCAGGTACTGTTTAATTTCGTCCAGCGCGCCCTGGCATTTTTGATCCTAGACGAATGGAGTTCCCTTATTCATCAGGTGACTGTAAGGGCGGCACTTGCCAGAGAGGTTGGCTATAAATCGCCGAATATATGCGAGCTTTCCTTGGAGAGATCGCAACTGTTTGAGAGTTCTCGGCGGAGGCATTTCCATGATCGCTTTGATCTTTGACGGATCTATTTCAATACCTCGGTGTCGAACAATGAATCCCAGGAATTTGCCTGAGGAAACTCCGAATGCACACTTGAGCGGGTTCATCTTCAAGTTGTATTGCCGAAGGCGTTGAAATACGGTCTTCAAATGCTCGAGATGTTCCTCGTATGATTTGCTTTTAACCACGAGATCGTCGATATAGCATTCGACGATTTCGTGTATAAGGTCATCAAAGATCTTTGTCATGGCCCTTTGATAAGTGGCACCGGCATTCTTTAAACCGAAGGGCATCACTTTATAACAGAATATACCTAGAGGGGTCCTGAAGGCGGTGTGCTTCTGGTCTTCGGGATGCATCTTTATCTGATTATACCCCGATGAGCCATCCATGAAGGAGAAAACCTCATGAGTGGATGTATTGTCTATCATCAGTTCGATGACTGGCACTGGGAAATCATCCTTCGGGCAAGCTTTATTGAGATCCCGAAAGTCCACGCATATGCGCACCGTCCCATTTTTCTTCATCACCGGGACGATGTTAGCGATCCATTCAGGATATTGAACCTCCTGGATAAAGCCAGAGTCGATCAGCTTCTTGACCTCGGCGTTGATACTCATCTCGAGCTCGAGCCGCATTCTCCTCGGCGCCTGTTTGACTAGCTTGATGTCCGGGGATATCGCCAATTTGTGTACAGCAATTTCTGGATCTAGTCCCGGCATTTCGGAATAGTTCCACGCGAAGCAATCTCTATGCTGCAGAAGCACATCCTTTAACGCAGCTACCCTTTCTTCAGATAGTAGCTCGCTGATGAATGTCGGTCGTGGATCGTTTGCCGTCCCCAACTCAATCTTCTTGAGGTTATCTGCAGTGGTATGGATTCCATCTTCCAACTCTTTTGGCGCTGGTGGGAATTCTGAGATTATCTCGTCGCTGCTGTTTTCGAAGCACCAAGGGAGCTCATCTATGTCCTCGGGCTCTTTTTTTAATATTGTAATCATGTGACAGGTGCGAATTCGCTTCCAATCCCAATGTGGAACCGGTTCTTCTTTCGTGGCCTTGGGCTCGTGCTTCTATGGCAGCGCTACCCTCCAGTTGTCAGACAGAGTGAATTTGCCAAGCTGATACTGATCTTCGACCCAATTCTTGAAGGTAAAGCAATCTTCAAGAGGATGCTCTATTACTCGATGGTAAGAGCAATAGTTCGGGTGTGAGACTTTGCCCGCTTGTTCGGGGTGTTTAGACTCCGGCAATGTGAGCATTTGATATTTTAGAGCAAGATCAAGTATCTTCTTCGTCTTGTCCCGAGGAAACGAGTACGCTCGACCCATTTTCTTCATGAGGGATAGATCAATAACACTCAACTCCCGTTTGCGTGGCTTCTTAGCCTTGCTTTGTTGTTGTTGAGCGTCTTTTTGGCCTTTCGACTTATTTCTGCTTTTACGCCGAGCCTTCTTTATAACAGGTTGACAAGGAGCGGCATTTTCATCCTTTACGGCCTGTTGGAGAAGGCGTTGCGTCTTGGCTTTCTCGTAGATGACCGTCTCGCGATTGTGATCATCTCGGACTTTTTGACCAGCTTTCTTTATAAGTTTGTCCATTTGTTCCTCGAACGATGGACTGGGCTCCTTTGCATCTGGAACTTTCACTGGCTTAGGATCAGCGTCCTCCCATTGAGCATCCGCTTCTTCATCAAGGTCATACACGACGTAGCAGCCGGGTAGTAACTCTCGTTTCTTTGACCGGATGTATCCAAGCCCTTTTGTTTCCATTCTCTCGTTAGGCAGTTTGCGTTGAGTCCCGGGGACGTTCCAGACCCTGTCATAGAATTTGGCCTTTCTAACGGTCTGTTTGAAGGGTATCCCCTGGCGTTTCAGCAGTTTTTTCAAACCTTCCGTATAATATCTGGGGAGACGGATAGGCTGAAGCCTGTCGAGCGTAGAATCCACGCCATGCCAAATTTCTTTTTCTACCTTAGTTTCTTCAGAGCGGTAAAAAAGAATTGCTTTTTCGCTCTCTCGCCTGGGAGGGATATAGAATGTCCGCAACTGTTCTACACTGTAGATATTAAGTGCATCCAGTTCTTTATGGTGTTTAAGCGGCACTATGGCGACTTGTAGACTTTGCTCTTCGTCAGCGGACGTTTGTATTGAAGGTCGAGCAGAGAATACAGCATGGACTTCATCTTCCGAGTCGCTGCCAAAGATCAATGCAGGAGCCGATGGTCCCGGCTTGTTGTGTTGGGGCGGACCCGAATAAATTATCTCCTCTTCCTCCTCAGTATCACTGCCGAAGACAGGGAAGGTAGCGTTAGTTTTATTCTCCGGCTTGTGACACTTCTCTGTGTCTTCGAAATCCGGTAAGAAGTATTTGGCGTCTTCATATTTGCGGACCTCGTTCACAGAGAACGGGTTCAGTTCTCCCGTCACGGTATACTCGAAACCATCCTTAAAATACTTTATACACTGATGTTGTGTAGAAGGGATGATGTTGTACTCGTGTAACCATGGTCGGCCGAGCAAAGCGTTGTAGCATGTCTTGGCGTCTATGACGTGGAACTTAATGCCCGTGACGAGTAGCCCGAAGCGTAGCGTCAGTATCACATATCCAAGAGACTTTGACGATTGGGAGTCGAACCCGAAGATGGTGATCTTGTCCCGAGCAAGGTGCTGGACGCTCATGCAGATTTCCTTCAACACCCGCACGTTGAGTAGGTTAACAGACGACCCGTTATCGATCAGGATTTTGCCTATCTTTATATCATGGCAGTATCCCGAGACATAAAGAGGGCGATTGTGTTCGCACGTCCCAAGTAGAAGGTCTTCATCGCCAAAAGTAATATCGGCCGTGTGCACTTCCTCCAATTCATCCTTCATCTTTTCCTCGGCCAGGCATGCTTGGAATTGTTCTGGGTCTTGGAGCGCCTTAATCAACGAATCTCTCGCCTCTTTTGATAGGAAAAGGGCGTCAAGAATGCTGAGCTGTGAGGGCAGCTTCCTCAGATGTGCTAAGACGTTGTAATCCACCTTATTCTTCTTTGGCGGGTCTTTGGCAGCTAGCTCTTCCACCACTTGGTCATCTAAGACGATATCTTCAGAGGCCTTTTCTTTCCCTTTATCTTTTTTGTTCGAGGGTCCGAGGTTCTTTTCGGGCAGCGTGCGATTACGTAGCCGGATATTTTCGCAAACCTTCGGTTCTTCTTCTTTTCTCGAAGCGGACTCTTTAAAGAGAGGGGCAAGTTCTAGCTCTTCATCAGAATCACTCCCGAATGTAGGCACTTGTGATCTACCGGTGTTAACCATGCAACAATCGCCAGCAGTTCTTTTAAGCCCTTCGGTCGTATTTCTTTGCTCTCGACGAGTTTTACGCTTTTCCTGCTTAAAGCGTTGTCGATGAGAAACATATCCTTGCCACCATCTATCGAAAGCTTTGCACTCTTGAGTGGGGTGCGAAATCTTTTGATGATATAAGCAATAGGAGGGGTGCGTCTCCATTTCACCAGTGATGTTTCCTTCAGAGGATGGTATCTTCATGCCCATTGATATGGCCTTAGCAAACTTTTTCCTCATCTTGAATTGGCTTTTGTCGGTAGCGGAGGTGTTTAGCTCCAACGGGATCGTCTCAGCTCCTTCATCAAGTCGCTGGCGTTTAGCCCTTTCGAATATAAACGCCTCGCGCTCCCGATCAGCTTTACTTTTCAACCGAGCTTCATTAAGGAATGCGTCAATTACTTCATCTGATGGCCCCAGAACTTTTGGTTCAGGATCTGCCCCCAGCTTTTCGATGCAAGGAGTCTCCTCATCGTTCGTGATCGAATGGGAAATCATATGACAGCTCGCCACATATTCCTCGGATTCATCCGATGAACTTTCTCCCTCATCTTCTTCTTGAAAGACGTAATTGAGGAACTCTTGGAGCGTAATGGGAGTCCGTGCCTTTTGGTTGTATTCATCCAGCGCGTCAATTTGCTTTTGTAAGTCCGTGCACTTGTCGCCAGGCTTCACGGGCTTCTTAGATTTCTTCTTCTTCTTTTTCGAAGATTTTGACGACTGGCTGCAAGTGCTTGAACCACCACCATCGGTCTTTGGAGTTGGACGTGGCTTCAACATCCCTTCAATGACCTGCGGTTCCAACGGGTTCTTCCACCTAATCGCTGGACATGTCTGAAGATCGTTTAGCATCCTCTTTGTCTTGGTTGATAATACAACCTCCTAAGGAGCTTCTTCAATGACGGAGCATGTTGCCCCCGGCGTATTCGTCCCTTTAGAGGTGTGGGGCTGCGGGGGATTCACCTTCCATTTGTCAGATAACGCGAACTTGCCCTGTCGGTACTGGTTTTCAAGCCAATTCTTGAAAACGTAGCAATCCTCGATCGGATGGCCTAGTACTCGATGATAAGGACAGTAGTTGGGCTCGTTGACGTCACTTGGTTGCAACAGACGTTTTGGATCCGGCAGATTTGAGTCTGTTGCGTAATGCCAGCTCGAATAACCTTCTTGTTTTATCGCGGGGAAACGAGTAAGGACGCCCTAATCTCTCCTCAAGGTCTACGTACGGACGCATATTATTTTGACGCACAACCGGCTTCGAGTTGCTCGGTTGTTGTTGAGCATTAGCGGCGACGATCGCTTTTCCCTTTCCTTTGTCATTTCGGGAGTCCGGCTTTGGAAGAGGAGGTTTATGGCCCATCTGATCCATCTGCGCTAGCTTGTCAATCAAAGCCTGGAAGGTAGCCGGCTTGAAAAACATCATAAATTGCGAGATGGTTGCTTGTGGATCAAGGGTTCCTACAAACATACCCACCGCGGGAGCTTCTTCAATGCGCTGCTCGCACTTCGACCATAAGTTCCGCCATCGTATAGCGTACTGAACCCACGTCTCGCCCGGCTTTACCCTGGCGTTAATCAGTGCTGTCATCGGGGTACGTTCACTGGCGCTTGCAAAACGCTGAGTAAACAATAGCTCCATTTCCGCGAAGGTTTTGATAGAGTCGTTCGGGAGCTCAGAGTACCACTCGAACACCGTATCCGATAAACTTCCAACAAACTGGCGAAGTAAAAGCTTGTCATCACCACCGGTGTTGCCACAGAGTGCCCTGAACTGGGCAACATGCTGGTGAGGATTGCCCGTCCCCTTGTAGACATGGAACTTGGGAATTGTGTAACCGGGTGGGTACTTGATTTGATCGTACCAACTTGGATATGGCCGCCCCGTTTTTACGACCTGGCCGGCTGCTTCGGTCGCATGATGAACCCGTATTTGTTGGGCTATGTACTCGTCCAAATCAGTTTTAGAGATTGTATCTTCTTTAGCCGTGGACAGAGCTGGTGGAGGATTTGATGTCTCTCCCCTATCATCTCCAAGGACGATCGGGGGCTCTTCGGTCGGAGGATCTTGCTGTATCATCATCCCTATCATGTCTTGGAAAAGGAGGCCCATACGCTGTATGTTGGCTGCTTGTTCAGCAGCCTCTTTGTCCTTCTTCTCCAATATCCGACGAAGGAATTCGGCGTCGGTTTCTTCCTCTTGGCGTTCATCCGAGGACGTTTCAAGGTTTTCTTTTGGCCCTGTAAGTGCGGCCATAGCGTTCATCATTTCTTGGAGCTTCTGCTGTTGCTCCTGAGCCTTGGTCACTGACCTCGTGTGCGGTCTATGACCTGTTGATATGCGGCTATCTTCTTTACCAGATGCCACGTAGACGGTA
Source organism: Agapanthus africanus (assembly GCA_030015575.1). Lineage (NCBI taxonomy): Eukaryota > Viridiplantae > Streptophyta > Magnoliopsida > Asparagales > Amaryllidaceae > Agapanthus > Agapanthus africanus. The sequence continues at coordinate 883,859,032 of JASDDO010000024.1, read as the reverse complement.
TGAACTATTATGCCCCCTGACTTAGGGCGTTTGGGTTCATCACCTCTGATATCTGTCGCCGACGCGGGGGTTTTCTCCGGCCTTCTTCTTTTGTGGGCCGTTGAAGTTGAAGGGGTCGTTGCAGTGGGCACCCTAGCGATTGTTGTCCCTTGCTGTTCAATAGAACGGTCTTTTCCTTTTTGCACCTTCGCCTTCTTTCGCTGACGAGAGTGATCTGGGTTGATCACAGAGTCTTGAACCCTCCGCCAAACTTTATAAATTCTTGAGGACAGCCGTTGAGGGGGCTGTTCTTGTTTTGTTTCCGGAACTCTCTCCGCAGGTGGAGGAGATCTTTTCAGTGTAGCGGTTGGAGAGTTCTTACGTACCCTCCTCAGCAGTTCAAAGCTGTTCCCAGTTGGAACAGCAGCGTTGACTTCCACCACTGGAGCCGGTGGAGTTAGCCCTGAGGGGGAGTTGCCCCCTGCCTTCTTCACTCGTTGCCAATGGCGACGTCGAGCATGACGAGCCGTTGGGACTGGCTCGGAGATTGAGACATCTTCTTTTTGCCCCCTGTCTGAATGAGGCGCCGCCGGTGTTAACCTCTTAAAGACTGAGGTTGTCTTTTGAGGGGTGATATTCAACCTGTCGAAGACGGATCCTTGAGCAGGGGCAGGAGCAGGAATCGTCAGTCTTGAAAAGACTGACTCTTTGACAGGGGAAGCCGCCTTGACGACTTCTGGAGCAGCAGTTATTGCTTTCCTTGGGACAGCCAGTTTAGAGTTCTGATTTAGCCTGGTGAAAACAGAGGCTGTTGGTTTGGCAGTGGGCGACCCGCTGACAGGGGTCGTCGTAGCAGTGAGCCGGTCGAAGACCGACTTCTTGTTCACTTCCGGTGCAGGTATTGGCGTAGGAAAGCTTGTAGGTTGGATCATGGTCCCGAAGAACAGGCCAGTGGTGGCTTGGGTCACCTGGTCTACCGGTAGAGCGAGGAAGGAAGCCGCTTGGGGCCCATATGCTACACCTCCCGGTGAGGTGGAGCGTCCGTTACAGTGGCACTTCGAGCAGTTGGTGCAGTTAAAGGCCATTGATTCTTGAGTTCTGCGCCAGGCAAAAGACCAAATCTTAGTAACTTGAAATCCGAAGGCAACCAATTAACAAACCGCGATTGGTTCGCGAGGACGACACACGAAGTGTGGAGTGGAAAGAGGAAGAGGTCCCACCGGGCGTGCCAGAATCTGTTCCCCTCCGAAGGACGGCCGAAACTTTGCGTCTCGCCTGAGATTCGGGGCAGATGCTATTTGGTTTTATCCGTCTACCTCTCCAAAGATGACAAGTTGATTTATGGCACCGTGTATCGGAGGTTTAGACGGATGCGGCCGATGTAGCAAACTTCGTCAGATTCCCCCTCGATTGAGGGGTTTTTGATTGTGGGGACGCTCTTCCCTGCAGGCGCAAGCCCCTGCACTTAATTACGCTACCGCGTCGCGGTAACCACTTTCTCCTTCTCCAGAATTTCACTTCGTGTCGTGTGTGTTTGTTTTGTTTGTGGTTGCCCGTGGATTGTATACGGAGACTGAGTAATGCCGTCGCCCGTAGGACGTGGATTAGTCCAAATCCGTATTTACTTAGATTTGGGTTTGGTGTTTTTAGTTTAAGGATGCATTAGTCGCGTTGCGGCTAAGATCAACTTAAACGTTCGTCAAGGATACGTTAGTCCTGTTTTGGACTAAGATCAACTTGACGTGATGATCGATTTAATAGATATGGTCGTCAGGACTCATCACCTCTCTGACGTCGTTGAAGGATTACAACGATAGGTGTCGGAGGAGTTCAGAGATGTACCCTTGAACCAAAGTCGATTTGAAGTTTTATTGTTCATTTAAATGCTTTAGGATACGTTAGCCGTATTTGGGGCTAAGATCAACTTAAACTGGACCGTTTAGATCCGAAAAAGAGCATTCAGATGCTCTATTGTTCCAGTTTAGGGAAGTGGTGGTCCACCGCCAGTTTAGGGACGTGGTGGTCCAATATTAGTTTAGGGATGTTTCGGTCCAATATTAGTTTAGGGACGTTTCGGTCCATGCTCCAGTTTAAGGACGTGGGGGTCCATATTCCAGTTTAGGGACGTGGTGGTCCGACATTAGTTTAAGGACGTTTCGGTCCAACATTAGTTTAAGGACGTTTCGGTCCAGCATTAGTTTAAGGACGTTCCGGTCCAACATTAGTTTAAGGACGTTCCGGTCCACGAGTTTAAGGACCCCGCAGTCCTTATCCATGTGTGGTCGTTGGGACCCGTCGCTTCTCTGACGTTGTTGAAGGATTACAACGAGAAGTGTCAGAGGAGTTCGGAGATGTACCCTCGAACCGGAGGTAAATTGATTTAAGAGAGCATTTGCGCTCAGTTCAATTTAACTTAAGGACTTACGGCCAGAATTGGGCTAAGTCCAGTTGAAAATGTTCAACATTTTATTTGCATTTGACCTGTTAGGCCTTTACTGGGGCTCTGCTCCTGTTTAATAATGCATGGAATTTTTGTTTGGTCTATTAGACCTTTATTTGGGCTCTGCCCTTTTATGAATGATGCATAGCAGCTGTTTTTTATTTGGGTTCTGCCCTTTTTAAAGTAATGCATTGCATTTAATTTGGCCTGTTAGGCCCTTTTTAATTGGGCTTGGCCCTTCTGTAAATAATGCAGGGCATTAATCATCTGATAGTGGCTTGTCAGGCGCTTTGCGCCAATTATTGAGCGCAAGCGCTTAATATAAGGACACGTGTCCTGCTCTGGTGAGCGCAAGCGCAACAGCGCAGTGCGCTGCGCTGTTGCGCTGCTGACACGTGGCGCGCTCTGGTGAGTTGCGCCAATTCCAGAGAGCAAAGCTCTATTTCAAGAGCGCGTAGCGCAAGTTGTTCTGTAGCTGACACGTGGCGCTCTCCCAAGAGCGCAACAACGCAGTTTTAGATTTAAGAACAGAAGTGCAAAGCACTATTTGATTTCTTGATCTAATTTAGATCAAAGAAAAGATAAGTTTTTCTTGTTTTTCTTATCTCAAAGAATCAAAGGTTCATAAAAGTGCAAAGCACTATTTTATTATTATTTTTTTTATTAAAGATCATTGATCTTGTTTTTAGATCTATGATCTGTTCATGAGAGAACTTTCTCTTTTTTCTAAAGGTTTTTACCTTTTTGTTCTTGAGGAATTCCTCAGAGTTCTCTTTCCCTTCTCTTATTTTTTGAAAATGTTCATGCCTTTGAATTGAGGTCTAGGGTTCTTTTTATAGTGCCCATAAATTAGTTAAATATGTTAAAAAGATCTTTCTCTGAGTGATTTGGGGAATTTTCCCCACCGTTGGATCTTTGATCCAAGGGCTTCTGTTTTACAGAAGAAAATCTTCTTGTTTTAACAAGAACAGAAAGATTTCTTTAAAATCTTAATCCTGTTTGGCGCAAATGCCCCAGCGCGTGACACGTGTCGCGCAGCGCAACTGCGTTAGCGCATCTGCGCTGACACGTGTCGCGCAGCGCAACTGCGCTAGCGCATCTGCGCTGACACGTGTCGCGCAGTGCAGTGCTTGCGCAACTGAAGCGTTGCTTCCTTTAATTTTGCTTAAAATAGAGCTTTGCTCTGATTGGGCGCGCCTTCTTGGGCGCTGTGCTGACATATCAGCGCCTGACATGTGGCGCGTTGCGCCCGAGATTTGAAGCGTTGCTTCAAAATTTTGAATTTTGAATTTCGAATTTCAACAGAGCTTTTCTCTGATTGGGCGAAACAATGCTCCATCGAAGTAGAGTTCCCATCGAGAGTCATTTTCATCATCCTTTGTGTTGAACGCATGTTCATCCGGCAACTCGCAGTTTAAGGGAGAATCGACTGGTATTGGGTGTTCAGCGAGAAAGTCGGCAATGGCCTGGCCTTTCACTGCCTTGAAGGGCCGATACGTTATCGAGAATTCCATCAAGAGGAGGGCCCATTTGGCAAGCCTTCCCGTTAGTATGGCTCTTGATATCAGATATTTGAGAGGATCCACTTTTGATATGAGATGGACCTCATGTGCCAAGGCATAATGTCGAAGCTTCGTTATCACGAAGATCAATGCCAGACAATGCTTTTCGATGGGGAGTAGTTGTTTTCTGCCCCCAGGAGAACTCGACTCAAATAGTAGAGAGCTCTCTCTTTTCCCTGATCGTTCTCTTGTGCCCATACCACGCCTAAAGAACTTTCAAGGGCTGTTGTGTACAGGATGAGGGGCTTTCCCTTGACCGGAGCGGTCAGTACCGAGGGATTTTGCAGATACTGTTGATTTCGTCCAGTGCATTTTGGCATCTACGATCTCAAATGAACGGAGTCTCCTTCTTCATTAGATGGCTGTAGGGGCGGCATTTTCTAGAGAGGTTAGCTATGAACCATCGGATATACGCGAGTTTTCCTTAGAGAGACCGCAGTTGTTTGAGAATTCTTGGCGTGGGCATTTCTATAATCGCCTTGATCTTCAATGGGTCTATTTCGATACCTCGGTGTCATATGATGAATCCTAGGAATTTTCCTGAGGAGACTCCAAACGCGCATTTCAGAGAATTCATCTTCAGGTTGTACTTCCGAAGGCGCTGGAACACTATTTTCAGATGTTCCCAGTGTTCCTCGTACAATTTGCTTTTCACCACGAGGTCGTCGATATAACATTCGGCAATCTCATGTATGAGGTCATCGAAAATCTTCGTCATGGCCCTCTGGTAGATAGCGCCAGCATTCTTCAGACCGAAGGGCATCACATTATAGCAGAATATGCCCAACGGAGTCCGGAAGGCAGTATGCTTTTGGTCTTCGGGATGCATCTTTATTTGATTATACCCCGAAGATCTGTCCATGAAGGAGAAGACTTCATGGATGGATGTATTATCGATCATCAGCTCGGTAACCGGTACGGGGAAGTCATCCTTCGGGTAAGCTTTATTGAGGTCTCGAAAGTCTACACAGACGCGCACCGTCCCATTTTTCTTCATCCCTGGGACAATGTTGGCGATCCGGTAAGGATATTGAACTTCCTGGATGAAGACGGAGTCAATTAGTTTCTTGACTTCGGCATTGATGCTCATCTCGAGTTCGAGCCGCATTCTTCTTGGCGCATGTTTGACTGGTTTGACGTTCGATGATATCGTCAGTTTATGCACCGCTATTTCTGGATCTATTCCCGGCATCTCGGAATAATTCCATAGGAAGCAGTCTTTATACTGCATAAGCACGTCCTTTAGCGTGGCCACCTGCTTTTCAGACAGTAGCTCACTGACGAACGTTGGCCTCGGCTGATTTTCCGTCCCCAAGTCGATTTTTCTCAGGTTGACGCTATGGTGTGTATCCCATCTTCCAGCTCTTTTGGTGCCGGTGGAAATTCTAAAACCACCTCATCCTCATCCTCATTTGCGAAGCACCGGAAGAGATCGTCCATATTCTCGTGCTCTTCTTCTTTTGATAGTGTTATCACGTGGCATGTACGAGTTCGTTTCCAAGCTCGATGTTGATTTAGACTTTCCCTCGCAGTGTAGGTTGCTCTTGGCTCATGCTTTCGTGGTGGGGCTACCCTCCAACTGTCGGATAGAGCAAACCTACCTCGCTGATACTGGTCTTCGACCCAGTCTTTGAAGGTGAAGCAGTCTTCAAGAGGATGTCCTACTGTTCGGTGGTAGGAGTAATAAGCCAGATGATGAACCTCGTTTATTTGCTCGGGGTGCCGAGATTCCGGGAGCGTCAGCATTTGATGCTTGATGGAAAGGTCAAATATTTTCCTTGTCTTGTCTCGGGGGGAAGAGTATTCCCGACTCATCTTCTTCATAAAAGACGGGTTTTGGCTGACTTTTTCTCGATCACGTGGCTTCTTGGATCCGCTTCGCTGTTTTTGAACGCCTTTCCCGTTCTTGATCTTGTTGTTGTCTCTGCGTCGGACTTTTTCCTTGCTACGAGACCGCATAGCAAGCTGAGGATGAAGGGCATCATAGTCTTCTCTTTTCATGGACTGCTGAATGAGACATTGCGTCCTGGATTTCTCGTAAATGGCCATTTCGCGGCTGTGGTCATTCCGAACCTTTTGACCCGCTTCCCTTATTAGCTTGTCAATCTGTTCTTCGAATGACAGACTTGGTATTCTTACGGCAGGATTTCGTTCTGGTTCAATATCAGCGCTATCTGGAAGAGTATTCCCTTCTCCACCGGAGTCATTTATAGCACGGCAGCCATGGAACTGCTCCCGTTTCTTGGACCGAACGTATCCAAGCCCGGTCGTCTCTATCCTCCTGTTGGGCATCTTTCGCCGAGTCTCGGGAACGTCCCAAATCTTGTTGTAGAACTGGGCTTGTCGAGCGGTTTGTTTGAAGTGTACGCCTTGGCATCTTAATAGCCTTTTCAATCTCTCTGCATAATATCTGGGTAGACGGATTGGTTGAAGCCTGTCAAGCGCAAGATCGAAACCATACCAGACTTCTTTCTCCACTTTGGTCTCCGTGGATCGATAGAAGAGGATCGCCTTTTCACCTCTTTGCTTGGGAGGGATGTAGAAAGTTTGCAGCTCTTGCACACCGTATGTATCGAGCGCATCAAGTTCCTTGTAATGCTGCCGCGGATCCATGGCAATTTGCAAACTCTGATCAGCTCCAGTGAAGGTTTTTATTGATGGACGAACAGAGAATACTGCGTTGACCTCGTCTTCAGAGTCGCTGCCGAAGACCAAAATAGGGGTAGATGGTCCGGGTCTGTTGCATTGGGGCTGCCATGAATAAACCATCTCTTCATCCTCCTCGGTATCGCTCCCGAAGACCGGGATAGTAGCGACGACTTTTTGCTTATTCTCCGGCTTATGACATCTTTCTGTGTCTTCGAAGTCTGGTAGGAAGTACTTTGCATCTTCATATTTTCGGACTTCATTTACGAAGAATGGATTTAGTTCCCCCGTCATGGTGTACTCGAGGCCGTCTTTGAAATACTTCATACACTGATGTTGTATAGAAGGGATGACGTCGTACTCGTGTAACCAAGGCCTGCTGAGCAAAGCGTTGTAGAAAGTCTTGGCGTCGATGGCATGAAACTTGATGTCAGTGACGAGCATCCCGAAGCGTAATGTCAGTATTACGGACCCGAGCGTCCGTGATTACTGGGAGTCGAACCCAGAGATAGTAATTTTTTCCTGGGCCAGGTGTTGAACGTTCATGCAAATCTCCTTCAACACTCTCACATTGAGAAGGTTGACGGAGGACCCATTGTCAACCAGGATCTTCCCTATTTTTATATCGTGGCAGTATCCGGTTACATATAACGGACGGTTGTGCTCGGACGTTCCGAGGAGGAGGTCTTCATCGCTGAAGGTGATGTCAGCTGTGTGAACTTCTTCCAGCTCGTCCTTCATTTTTTCTTCTGCAAGGAAGGCTTGAAACTGATCGGGCTCTTGTAACGCCCTGATCAGAGAACCTCGTGCCTCTTTAGACAGGAGAAGGCATCCAAAATGCTCAATTGTGAGGGTATCTTCCTCAGGTGTGCCAGGACATTGTAATCCACCTTGTTCTTCTTAGGCGGGTCCTTAACTGTGAGCTCTTCGACGACTCTATTATCGAGGGCGATCTCCTCAGGGACTTTTTCCTTCCCCCTTTCTCTTTTGCCTGAACCTTTGTTTGAGAGTCCGAGATTCTTTTCAGGCAACGTACGGTTACGCAGCTGAATGTTCTCACAGTTCTTCACCTCTTCTTCTTTTCTAGAGGTGGATTCCTTGAAGAGAGGGCCGAGAGTTATTTCTTCCTCAGAATCGCTCCCAAAGGTAAGAACTTGAGATTTTCCTTTTGTCGAGATGGCATCAACCATATGACAGTTACCGGTTGTTCCTTTATGCTCATCTGTCGTGCTTCTCTTCTCCCGATAGGCTTTGTGCTTCATCCTCTTGAAGTGTTGTCGGTGGGCAACGTATCCCTGCTGCCATTTATTGAAGGCATTGCACTCTTCAGTAGGGTGTGTGACCCTTCGATGGTATAAGCAGTAGTTCGGATGTACATCTGCTTCATCAAGGCACATACTCCCAGGAGTATTTCCTTCGAAAGGTGGCAGCTTTATTCCTATTGACAGGGCTTTGGCGAACCGTTACCCCGTCTTAAACCTGCTTTTGTCTGCCGCGGGTATGCTTCGATTCGGTTAGAGTCCTTTGTGACTCATCCTTACTGCTGCTTCTTCATCCTGACGCCGACGCTTGGCCTTTTCGTATATGGCCGTTTCACGTTCTTGGTCAATTTTGCTCTTTTAGAGGGCTTCGTTCAGCAGCCTATCGATCAGGTCATCTGACGGTTCTAGGAATTCTGGCGCCGGTTCTGCCCCCTGTTTCTCTATATTATTTTCTGACTCCGAGGGAGCTCCTTCGTAATTCACCGACGAATGAGAGATCATGTGGCAACTCGCTACATAATCCTCGGGTTCTTCTGATGAGTCGTTTCCTTCATCAATGCCACTGTCTCCATTCTCAAGGATATGGCTGAGAAACTCTTCGAGTGTGACTGGGGTCCACACATTTTGGTTGTATTCCTCCAGTGCGTCGATATATTTTTATAGATCCGTACGATTGTCGTCGAGCTGCACGGGCTTCTCGGTCTTCTTCTTTTTCTTCGAAGACTTTGAAGGCCTGACCTGGGTGTTTTTCTCATCGCTACCAACTTTCGGTGTTGGTCGCGGTTTCAGCATTCCGTCAATAATCACAGGCTCCAGCGGGCTTTTCCACCTGATCACCGGGCATGCTTTAAGATCCTTCAGCATTATTTTAGTTTTAGCCGAAAGGATAACTTCCCACGGAGTTTCCTCTACAAATGAGCATGATGCCCCTGGCGTATCCACCTTTTTAGGAGCATGCTACTGTGGCGGGTTCACCTTCCAGTTTTCGGACAGCGCGAACTTGCCTTGTTGGTATTGATCCTCAACCCATTTTTTGAAGACATAGCAATCTTCGATTGGGTGGCCCATTACTCTATGGTAGGGGCAATAGTTAGGGCTGTTGATGTCACCAGGCTGCAGTGGGCGTCTCAGATCTGGCAAAGTGATGAGCCTGTTGTACACCGCTAGTTCGAACAGTCTCCTCGTTTTATCCCGGGGAATCGAGTAAGGACGTCTAACTTCTCTTCGAGGGATCGGCGTGTGTTGCTTTGGCGAGCAACGAGTTTTGGGTCACTCGGTTGTTGTTGAGCGTTGGCAACGAAGTTCGCTTTCCCTTTGCCCTTTTCATTCCGGAGATCCGTTTTTGAAGAGGATGGCCTATGGCCCATCTGGTCCATTTGGGCCAGTTTGTCAATCAAGGCCTGGAAGGTGGTCGGCTTAAAGAACATCATAAATTGGGATATAGTTGCCTGAGAATCAAGGGTCCCTACGAACATGCCCACGACAGGAGCTTCTTCTATGCGCTGTTCGCATTTTGACCATAGGTTCCGCTACTGAATTGCGTATTGAACCCAAGTCTCTCTGGCTTCACCCTGGAGTTGATTAATGCCGTGATCGGGGTGCGCTCGCTTGCGCTCACGAACCGCTGCATGAACAGTAGTTCCATCTCTGTGAATGTTTTGACGGAGTCATTCAGAAGCTCTGAGCACCATTCAAATGCTGTCTCCGACAAGCTGCCGATGAACTGGCGAAGCAGCAGTTTGTCGTCGCCTCCAGTATTGCCGCATAGAGCTCTGAACTGAGTGACGTGCTGATGCGGATTTCCTGTCGCTTTGTACACATGGAATTTGGGGATCGTATATCCCGGCGGTATTTGATTTGGTCATACCAGCCTGGATAAGGTCGCCCAGTTCTGACGACTTGGCCAGCCGCTTCACTCACTTGATGAGCTCGTATTTGTTGAGCTATATAGTCATCAAGGGCAGCCTTAGAGATTGTCTATTCCTGGGCTGCTGAGACAGCCGGAGGAGGGTTTAACGTTTCCCCTCTATCGTCTTTAATGATTATCGGAGGGTCTTCGGCTGGAGGTTCCGGTTGGATCATCATCCCAACCATGTCTTGGAACATAAGCGCCATCTGTTTTATATTAGCGGCCTGTTCTGCAGCTTTCTTATCCTTTCTTTCCAGCACCCTTCACAAGAACTCCGTATCGATCTCCTGATCTTGGCGCTGTTCAGACGATGGTTCCAGGCTTTCTTTCTGCCCGGTGAGTGCTGACATTTTCATCAGCATTTCTTGGAGCTTTTGTTGCTGCTCCTGAGCTTTTGTCAACGACCGAGTGAGTGGTCGATGACCTATGGAAGTACGGCTTTCCTCTTTCCCGGAAGCCATGTACACCGTGTGCACGATCATGCCCCCAGACTTGGGGCGTTTGGGTCCAGTGCCATTGGAATTCGCCGCAGGCAGTGTGGTTTTCTCCGGCCTTCTCTTTTTGTGGGAGGTTGAAGTTGGAGGGACCATTATAACAGGCCCCCATGTAGACGATGCCTTCCGTGGTACGACGGAGGGATGGTCCTCCTCTTGCCGAGCCTTTGTTTTCTTTAGTCGGCGAGAGTAGTCTTTATCGATCACAGAATTTTAGACCTTCCGCCAGACCCTGTGGATCTTGGAAGACAGCCGTTGAGGTGGTTGTTCCGGCTTCGCCTGTACCATGTTTTCAACAGGTGGCGAAGATTTCTTCAATACCGCGGTTGGGGGGTTCTTGCACACTCTCCTTAGCGGTTCAAAGCTGTTCCCGGTTGGAACAACAGCGTCAATTTCCACCATTGGAGCTGGTGGGATAAGTCCAGAGGGGGAACTACCCCCAGCTTTCCTCACTCGGCGCCAGTGGCAACGTCGAGCATGCCTTGCAGACGGGACTGCCTCAGATGTGGAAGCGGCTTCGTCATGCCTCCTGCTCTGATGAAGGGCCACTGCTGGTGCCAACCTGTTGAAGACTGGCGTCTATTGAAAGGGGACGGTCAATCTTTCGAAGGCCGACCTTTTGGTAGGAGAAGTGATCTTGATAACTTCGCCGGCAGCAGGAGTTGGAACGACCAATCTTGCGAAGACCGATCCTTTAGCAGGAGAAGCTGTAACAACCGAGTTCATATATACCAATTCCAGTTCCCGTATTTACTTATATGTGGTATTTTCTTGATTTAACGGGTTTTGGGTGCGAATGGTATTTTTACATTTTACATTGCATTCGACCCGACCCGCTTGCTTGAACCTGTTTGATTCATATTTATAGATTACCCTGACTTGTTAAGTAGACTTGAGCATCTTCAACTTTATCGCATACTAGCATTTTACCTGGCATCGCACATTTTACCATATAACACTTTAGGTTGTGTAAAATAAATTAAAATTGCATTTCATAGCCTGCATGATATCCCTAACCCTGTGGTAGCATCCGCGCATCTTGTTCTCGTCCCGTTCAGTGAAACGGACGTGTTTGGATGGCTACGCGTACGTACGTGCATCCGTTCTCAGGGGTATGCATTTTCGTTACCTGAACATTCATTTTGAATTTTGAAAGCTGCACATATTTTTCGTATTTTAAATCTGAATTTTAGACCCGATCCGGGCGCGTTTTGAAATATTTTTGTATCCTGCCAAAATTCAATTTATTTAATTTTAAAATTTAGTTAAAATATTTTCATACGATTTCTTTAACAAACTGAAACCTCTTATCTAAAATTTTAAATCTAAAAATCTTTTAAAATTTTAAATCTAATTTCCTAACAAACCAACAACCCCTTTCTCTCTCTCTCTCTCCTCTGCATATATATATTTATATATATTTTATTTATTTAATTTTTCTTTCCTTATTTAATACACAACCTCTTCTTCTTACTTCTTCTTCTTTCTTCTTTCTTTTTCTTGATCTTGTTTCTTGATTCCGGTGATCACCGCTGGAGCCGTGCTCGTCGCTGACGATCCGAGTGATTCAGTGAACGTACCTGACCTGCGTGATCACCCTCGTGCATTTTTTGGAACCGTTCCGTATACCGTGCGCGCGTCTCGACATTTCGCCGACAAAGGACGTTCCGTACACATCCGTTCGTGTTCCGTCTAGGCAAGTTAATCTTGCTACATGCTATATAACTCATTATATACCTATTTAAATAAATATCACTGTTTCCTGATTTAAAATCAGGAAAGCCTACGGAAGAGGCTTCAGAAAAGGGTCACGTGCTCACACATGACCAGCAGTCACGTGTTGGCACGTGACATCTAAAAGCATCGGCAAGGAAGATTCAGTTTCCCGACTACATCAAAGAAAAGGGCTTCAGAAAGGGTCATGTGCTCCCACGTGACCAGGGTCACGTGTTGGCACGTGACATTTAAAAGCGGCTTCAAAGGCACATCGGTTCCCTGATCAAATCAAGGAAAAAGGCTTCAGAAGAGGTCACGTGCTCCCACGTGACCAGGGTCATGTGTTGGCACGTGACACTCAAAAGCAACAGACTCAATTCCCTGATCAAATTAAGAAAAAGGCTCCAGGCGAGGGTCACGTGCTCACACGTGACCAGGGGTCATGTGGTGGCACGTGATGGCTAAGCGGCAGCCAGAAGGCAGAGCGTAAAAAGGAAGAAGAGGTCTCGTTCCAGGGGGGTCACGTGCCCACACGTGACCAAGGGTCACGTGGCCACACGTGACCGGCTTTCAAAGCCTATCTGTTAACAGAATTAAATTCTGAGAAAAGGCCTCTCAAATCTTTCCAAAGGAACCGATTGAATTAAAGATTTAAAGATTCTTAAATATCACCTATTTATGGAAAAAGCCTGAACTTGGAAAGATTTCCCCTTAAAATCTAACTGAAATAACAAAGGAGAATCTCTGGATTTAAAATCCAATGGTGATTAAAATTCACATAATAATCCAAAGGTCCAAAACGAATGGTGAATACAAATTAAATCTCTCAATGAAAGATTCACCAAAACTAATTGATTCGGCTGCTTCTCCTATAAATAGGAGCCAAGAGACACACAGAGGGACGGACATGCAGAAAGGAATCGATACATAAAAAAAGAGGAGAGCCTTGATACTTTGGAGGAATTTGGATCTTCTGCAAAAGAAAACCCTAGGTAAGAAAGGGAAGGCTTTTTGAAAGGAAAAGAGAATTCAATTCTCAACAGAGTTTAACTCTGATATAAAAAAGAAGAACATAGTTCTCTCTTTGGTGGAGGATCTGTAAAGTGCACATCTCCCCTTGAGTTGAGAATTTAATTCTCAATGGGTTGAGATCCTGCCATGCAGATCCAAAGCATAGAGAGGGAATGGAAGCTTGAGAATTTAATTCTCACAGAATTATAGGAATTTAATTCCTTTAAAATAAAATTAGGATTTGACCCTATGTTATGGGAATTTAATTCCTTCAGAATGAACAGAATCAGGGTTTAACCCTAGTTAAGAACTTAGTTCTGTTAAAATAACAGGAATTTAATTCCCTCAAGAAAGAAGAAATGAGGGTTTAACCCTATTTAAGAATATAATTCTTCAAAAGAAAGTAGGAATTTAATTCCTCTAAAGTTATTGCTAGGGTTTAACCCTATGAAGAATTCAATTCTTAAAAAGATAAACACATCTTCAAACAGGCAAAGGAATAGGGTCACGTGCTACCACGTGACCCCTGAAAAGAAACAGAAAAGAGCTTTAGGGCGCCCTCACGTGTCGACACGTGACCCCTAATGAACATTCTAACTGATCAAAGCGCAGGCCCCCATCACGTGCCCACACGTGATGGCTTTCAGAATTAAAAGTGTTAAACACTTATCTATAGAACAAAATAAAGGGAAACAGGGTGCTATCACGTGCTACCACGTGACCCCTTGGCTGAAGCTTTAACGGACAAACACCAGAATTCCCATCACATGACAAAACGTGATGCTCCAAAGTATTCAATACTTTTGGCAGAATAAAATGAATTGAGGGCGCTCTCACGTGCTACCATGTGACCCCTCTTGCCTTAGTGTTTAACACTAAAATTGAAACCTCTATATCCAGTGTTCAACACTGATTTTCTTAGTGTTTAAACACTAATTTGGAAAACATCTATTTACAGTGTTTAACACTGACTTTCTTAGTGTTGAACACCAACCTGGAAAACCCTGTTTCCAGTATTTAACATTGATCTGCCTTAGTGTATAAACACTAATTTGAAAGCTATGTTGCTGGTGTTTAACACTAACTATCTTGTAGTGTTAAACACTAACTTGTCAATCTCATTCTCAGTGTTCGACACTGATTGATCTTTAGTGTTTAACACTAACTTTAGCCCCATTGGCTAAGTGTCTAGAGGCAAAGCCTCTCCTCTAATGGACCAACAGAGGGCCAATATCCTAAACATGATTGGACTTACCCCAAGCTGGCCATAAGTCCTCAATTCAAATTCAACTGAGCCAATGGGCTCATAATATAATTAATTGGTCTTGGTTCCAAATTGGGCCAAAGATTATTTAATCTACCTCGGTTTAAGGGTACATCTCTTCACTCCTTTGATACTTGGCGTTGTAATTCCTCAACGTCTTCAAAGAGGTGACGGGTCTCGATGACCACATATTAATACGGACTGTGGGGTCCTTAAACTCATGGACTATGAGGTCCTTAACCTTGACCGGGATGTCTTAAAACTAACGACGGACTGTGGGGTCCTTAAACTCATGGACTATGAGGTCCTTAACCTTGACCGTGATGTCTTAAAACTAACATCGAACTGTGGAGTCCTTAAATCCACGGACTACGACGTCCTTAACCTTGACCGCAACGTCTTAAAACTAACACTGGACCGCAATGTCCTTAAACTACTTATTGACCGCAATGTCACTAAACTAAACAACAGGGCTCCCTTAATTGCTCTATTGTTGGATCTAAACGATCCCGTTAAGTTGATCTTAGTCTGAAAACTAGACTAACGTATCCTTAACAAACGTTTAAGTCGATCTTAGTCTCGAATGAGGCTAACGTGTCCTTAAACCCAAAACCCCCAAACCCAAATCTAAGATAATACGGATTTGGACTAGTCCACGCCCTACGGGCGACGACATAACTCAGTCTCCGTATACAATCCACGGGCAACTAAACACAAAATAAACACATGCGACACGAAGTTACCATCTGGAGAAGGAGAAAGTGGTTACCGCGATGCGGTAGCGTAATTAACTGCAGGGGCTTAGGCCTGCAGGGAAGAGCGTCCCCACAATCAAAAACCCCTTAAGCGAGGGGGAATCTGACGAAGTCTGCTACATCGGACGCATCCGTTTAAACCTTCGATACACGGTGCCATAAATCAACTTGGCATCTTCGGAGAGGTGGACGGATAGCACCAATTAGCATCTGCCCCCGAATCACAGGCAAGACGTCCAGTCGCGCCGTCATTCGGAAGGGAACAGATTCTGGCACGCCCGGTGGGACCTTTTCCTCTTTCCACTCCACACTTCGTGTGTCGTGATTCGCGAACCAATCGCGGTTCGCTAATGGTTGCCCTTGGGTTTCAAGATACTAAGACTTGGCGTCTTGCTTATTGCAGAAAGCAAAGAATCGATGGCTTCTACTTCTGCGAAATGCTCCAACTGCTCGGACTGCAATTGCAACCAACGCTCTGCCTCGCCAGGAGGTATAGCCTACGGACCCCAAGCTTCTTCGTTATTCACAATGCCCGTGGAACATGTCACTCAAGCCACCACGGGATTGTTTTTTGGGACCATGCTCCCGCCGACAAGCTTCACCGCTCCGGTGCTGATAAAGGAAGCTCCCAAGAAGTCGGTCTTTGATCGTCTTACCCCTGCCGCGGCCCCTCTCAACGGGTCGCCCAACACCAGCGCCTCGGTCTTCTCTAGATTGGGCCAAGACTCCTGTGGACCCACAATGGGGCCTACAATCCCAGAGAAGGCTGCTTCTAAGAAAGTGACCGGTCCTGCTCCTGAAGTCGCCAAGGCGGCTTCCCCGGCCAAAAAGTCGGTCTTTACAAGATTGACGGCTTCAGCTCCCGCTCCTGCTACCCAAAGGACATCGGTCTTTAACAGGCTAACACCAGCAACGACCCCCCACCTACACAGGGGGCAAGACGAAGCCATCCTCACCACTGAACCAGCGCCGTCCGCTCGACACGCTCGACGTCGCCACTGGCGCCGAGTAAGGAAGGATGGGGGCAACTCCCCCTCTGGGCTAACTCCATCAGCCTCAACGGTGGAAGTTAATGCTGCCGTTCCAACTGGGAATAGCTTCGAGATGCTAAATAAGGTGCGAAGGAATTCTCCTACTGCGGTGCTAAAGAGGTCTCCTCCTCCACTAAAAAAAGTTGCGGAAATAAAGCCAGAACAACCCCGATCCCCTCAACGGCTGTCTTCCAAGATCTATAAGGTTTGGCGGCAGTCCCGAGACTCGATGATCGATCCAAACTTCTCCCGCCAGCACAAGAAGCTGAAAATCCAACAGGAAGCCAGTCACCAGGCTAAACCACGAAAGGCTGTTTGGGTGCCCACTTCAACGGCCCCCTCAACTTCCATTGCTCATAAAAGGAGGAAGCCAGAGAAGATCCCCCAGCCTGCAACGACAGCTAAAGGCACTAAGCTCAGACGCCCTAAGTCTGGGGGCATGATGGTCCATACCGTATACATGGCGTCAGGAAAGGAAGATGGCCGTGCGTCTACAGGTCACACTTACCGTGCGCTTACACGGTCAGTGACCAAAGCTCAGGAGCAACAGCAAAAGCTCCAGGAAATGATGAATGCTATGGCCACACTTACCGGGCCAAAAGAAAACCCAGAAACGTCCTCGGACGAACGCCAGGAGGAAGAAACCGACGCTGAGTTCCTTCGCCGAATATTGGAGAAGAAGGACAAAGAGGCTGCTGAACAAGCAGCCAACATACAGCGTATGGGCCTTCTCTCCCAAGATATGATAAGAATGATGATCCAACAGGACCCACCCGCTGAGGATCCCCCAATCGTTCTTGAAGACGACCGGGGAGAAACGTCAAATCCACCGCCGGCCCTCTCAACGGCCAAGGAGGAGACAATCTCTAAGGCTGATTTGGTCGACTATATAGCCCAGCAAATCCGGGTTCATCATGCGACTGAGGCAGCTGGTCAAGTCGTAAAAACGGGGCGGCCGTATCCAAGCTGGTACGACCAAATCAAATATCCTTCGGGTTATACAATACTAAAATTTCACGTGTATAAGGGGACCGGCAATCCCCACCAACATGTCGCCCAGTTCAGGGCCCTTTGCGGTAACACCGGCGGTGATGATAAACTGTTGCTTCGCCAATTCGTGGGTAGCTTATCAGAAACAGCGTTCGAATGGTATTCAGAACTCCCGAACGATTCTATCAAGACGTTCGCTGAAATGGAGTTGCTATTCACTCAGCGATTCGCGAGCGCCAGCGAACGCACTCCAATAACGGCATTGATTAACGCCAGGGTAAAACCAGGCGAAACTTGGGTCCAGTATGCTATACGCTGGTGGAATTTGTGGTCGAAATATGAGCAGCGCATTGAGGAAGCGCCCGCGGTGGGCATGTTCGTAGGAACCCTAGACCCTCATGCAACTATCTCCCAGTTCATGATGTTCTTTAAGCCAACCACATTCCAGGCTCTAGTCGACAAGCTGGCCCAGATGGACCAAATGGGTCATAGACCGTCTCCCCCGAAGCCCGAGCCTCGGAGTGACAAGGGTAAAGGAAAAGCAACCTTCGTCGCAAATGCCCAGCAGCAACCCAATGCCCCAAAGCTGACGGATCAACTGGAAGAAAGACGCCGGTATTATAATGAGAAAATGAAGCGTCCCTACTCGTTCCCACGGGACAAGACGAAACGGTTATTCGAGTTGGCAGTACGCAACAGACTTATAAACTTTCCAAATCCAAGGCGACCGCCACAACCCACTGAGGTGAATAACCCTAACTATTGCCCTTACCATCAAACGGTAAGTCATCCGATTGAGGATTGCTTCGTCTTCAAAGGATGGATTGAAGATCAATACCTCCAGGGGAAGTTTGCGCTGTCCGAAAAGTGGAAGGTGAACCCGCCACAGCCGCATACTCCCAAGAAAGCAGATACACCGGGGGCAACCTGTTCCTTTATTGAGGAAGCTCCATGGGAGGTCGTGCTGTCAACTAAAACTAAAAGAATGCTGAAGGACCTTCATGCGTGCCCGGCGGTCGAATGGAAGGACCCGCTGGGACTCCAGATCATTGAAGGAATGCTGAGGCCGCGCCCAACTACAAAGAGCGGTGGTGATGGCCCAAGTACTCATGCCCTACCGTCAAAATCTTCGAAGAAAAAGAAGAAGAAATCTAAGAAGCCCGTGAAGCCTGGAGACAAGCGCACGAACTTGCAGAAGCAAATCAACGCGCTGGAAGAATACAATCAAAAGGCGCGAACTCCTGTCACGCTGCAAGAGTTCCTCAACCACATCTTTCAGGTGGAAAATGATGGAGAAAGCTCGTCGGATGAATCCGAGGGATATGTGGCGAGTTGTAACGTAATCTCCCACTCGTTTACCGACGATGAAAAAACTCCTGGCACTAAGAAACTGGGGACAGAGCCTGAACCAGAGCTTGTGTGGCCAACAGATGAAATGATCAACGCCTTTTTAGATGAGATTCGTCTAAAGAGTAAAGCGGATCAGGAGCGTGAGATGGCCGTATCGGAAGGAGCCAAATGCAGACGACTGAACGATAGAGTTGAAGTACTCCTGCCAGATCGAAAGGCACCCGAAGCAGACAAGAAGATATTCAAGACGAGGAAAAGGTTGGCCAAAGCCATGTCAATGGGAATGAAGCTACCACCCTCGGAAGAAAACACGCTCAATGGGACGGAGAGGCACCCTGATTATTGCGCATATCATCGGAAAATTTCACACCCCACGGAGGAGTGCGACGCCTTTAGGATATGGTGGCAGGGATATGTTGCTTATCGCCAACATTTTAAGCGCATGAAACGCAAGACCCGTCGGGAATGAAGAAGTACTGCCGACGGGCACAACAGAACCACTGGCAACTGTTACATGGTTAACGCCGGAGGGTCACAAGTTCTCACCTTTGGGAGCGACTCTGATGAAGAAATGGCTCTGGGCCCTCTCTTTAAAGAATCCGTTTTAGGGAAAGAGGAGGAACCGGAGGCCTGCGAAAACATTCAGCTGCGCAATCGCACGCTCCCGGAAAAGAATCTCGGGCCCGCAAGTAGAAAAGATAAGGGAAAGGAAAAGGTCACTGAGGATATCACTTTAGATGACCAAGTCATGAAAGAGCTGACTACCAAAGACCCTCCCAGGAAGGGTAAGGTGGACTACAACATCCTGGCGCACCTAAGGAAGCTACATTCTCAACTTAGCATTCTCGATGCCCCCTATTATCAAAAGAAGCGCGAGATTCACTAATTAATGCGTTACAAGAACCCGAACAATTCCAAGCCTTCCTCGCTACGTAAAGGATGAAGGATGAACTGGAGGAAGTGCATACGGCCGACATCACTTTCGGGGACGAATACCTCCTTCTTGGGACGTGCGACCACAACCGTCCCCTATACGTCTCTGGATACTGCCATGATATCAAGATAGGCAAGATCCAAGTGGATAATGGATCCTCCGTCAATCTCCTTAACGTTTGGGTGTTAAAGGAAATCTGCATGAGTGTGCAACACCTCGCTCGTGACAAAATTACCATCTCCGGTTTCGATTCACAATCGTCACGGACTCTCGGATCCGTGATACTAACATTACGCTTCGGACTACTCGTCACAGACATCAAATTCCATGTCATTGACGCCAAGACCTGCTACAACGCCTTGCTCGGTCGCCCTTGGTTACACGAGTACAACATCATCCCTTCTACACAACATCAGTGTATGAAGTACTTTAAGGATGGTTTCGAGCATACCGTAACAGGTGAGCTAAACCCATTTTCCATGAACGAAGTCCGCAAATACGAAGATGCGAAGTACTTTTTGCCAGATTTCGAGGATACAGAAAGGTGCCGCAAGCCGGAGAACAAAGCCGCCGCCACCATCCCTGTTTTCGGGAGCGATACCGAAGAAGAAGAAGAGATAGTTTATGCTGGGCCATCTCAACGCAACAACCCGGGGACGCCCGCCCCCATGTTGGTCTTCGGAAGCGACTCGGAAGATGAGGTTAATGCCGTGTTCTCCAATCAGCCGTCAATACAAGCACCCCCTAGCGATGATCAGAGTTTGC
Source organism: Agapanthus africanus (assembly GCA_030015575.1). Classification (NCBI taxonomy): domain Eukaryota; kingdom Viridiplantae; phylum Streptophyta; class Magnoliopsida; order Asparagales; family Amaryllidaceae; genus Agapanthus; species Agapanthus africanus. The sequence continues at coordinate 883,838,924 of JASDDO010000024.1, read as the reverse complement.
AAATCACCATGGTGCCGCGAGAACACTACAAGGATCTCGACACACTTCAAGCTTACAATGTGCAGGACCTGCAAACGTTTTACGTCCCTTCCAGGAAAAGGGGTGAGAAGGCAATCCTATTCTATCGATCCTCAGAGATGAAAGTAGAGAAGGAGATCTGGCATGGCGCGGATGCTACACTCGACAGGCTCCAACCTATCCGTTTGCCCAGATACTATACAAATGGACTAAAGAGGCTATTGAAGCGCCAAGAAGTACCCTTAAAACAGACTGTTCGACAAGCTCGGTTCTACAACATGATTTGGGATGTCCCTGGGACTCAACGCAAATTGCCCAACGGGAAAATGGAAACACTTGGGCTTGGATACGTGAGAGCCGGAAAACGGGAACGGGCCCACAGTAGCTACGCCATATATACCTTTGATGAAGAAGAGGACGCCCTGTCAGGAAATGCCAACCCCTCATCAAAACTAGATCCCGCGATTGAAGGGCCGAGTCCGTCATTTGAAGAACGAATGGACAAGCTTATCAGGAAAGCGGGTCAAAAAGCTCGGGAAGACCACAACCGCGAGATGGCCATCTACGAGAAAGCCAGGACGCAACGTCTGTTTCAACAGGCTGCAAAAGATGAAGATGCTCATCCCTGTCAACCTATTGTACGAAAGGCCCGACGCAGAGGCAGAAATAAATCAAGAAGCGGAAAGAGGAGCCGACAACAACGACGCAGGATTAGAGAGTCGTGTGATCGGGCGTTGCGTGGTCCGGATTTGTCCCTCATGAAGAAGATGAGTCGAGCATATTCCTTCCCTCGAGACAAGACGGAGAGGTTACTCGAGCTCGCTATAAAACATCAAATGATCGCGCTTCCAGAGCTAGACACCCTGAGCAAGCTAACAAGGCTTCTCATCTGAGCTATTGGTCTTATCACCGAGCCATAGGACATCCTACCGAAGACTGCTTCACCTTCAAGAACTGGGTCGAGGACCAGTACCAATAGGGCAGATTCGCTTTATCCAACGGCTGGAGGGTAACACCGCCACAAAAGCACGAACCCAAAGCCGCAAGAGCAGAACCGGATCCACCTCAGTCCTGGAAGCGGATTCGCACCTGTTACATGATTACGATATTAAAAGAAGAGCCCAAGGACATGGATGACCTTCCCTGGTGCTTTGAGAACAGCAATGATGAGGTGATCTCAGAATTTCCGCCAGCTCCGAAAGAACTGGAAGATGGCATACATACTACTGCAGATAACCTCAAGAAGATTGAGTTGGGATCGGCAGATCATCCGCGACCGACATTTGTCAGCGAGCTGCTATCTGAAGAAATGGTGGCTGCGTTAAAGAACGTGCTCCTACAGCATAAAGACTGCTTCGCGTGGAACTATTCCGAGATGCCAGGATTAGATCCGGAGATTGCTGTACATAAATTAGCGATATCCCCGAATATCAAGCCAGTCAAGCAGGCGCCGAGAAGGATGCGACTCGAGCTTGAGATGAGCATCAACGCCGAAGTCAAGAAGTTGATCGATTCTGGATTTATCCAAGAAGTCCAATATCCCGACTGGATCGCCAACATCGTCCCGGTAATGAAGAAAAATGGGACGGTACGCATATGCGTGGATTTCAGGGATCTCAATAAAGCTTGCCCGAAGGACGATTTCCCAGTACTGGTAACCGAGCTAATGATAGATAACACGTCCACTCACGAGGTTTTCTCCTTTATGGACGGTTCATCAGGGTACAATCAGATAAAGATGCATCCCGAAGAACAGAAGCACACCGCTTTCCGGACCCTTTTGGGTATATTCTGCTACAGGGTTATGCCCTTTGGTCTAAAGAACGCCGGCGCTACCTATCAAAGGGCCATGACAAAGATCTTCGACGATCTCATACATGACATCATCGAGTGCTATATCGATGACCTCGTAGTGAAGAGCATGTCATACGAAGAGCATTTAAAGCATCTTGAGACTGTATTTCAACGCCTTCGGCAATATAATTTGAAGATGAATCCCCTCAAATGCGCGTTCGGAGTCTCCTCGGGTAAATTCCTGGGATTCATCATCCGACACCGAGGTATCGAAGTAGATCCATCTAAGATCAAGTTAATCATGGAAATGCCTCCGCCAAGAACCCTCAAACAGTTGCGGTCTCTCCAAGGGAAGCTCGCATACATCCGGTGATTTATTGCAATCTTTCAGGCAAGTGCCGCCCTTACAGCCACCTAATGAAGAAGGGAACTCCATTCGTTTGGGATCACAAATGCCAAGGTGCACTAGACGAGATCAAGCAGTACCTGCAAACCCTTCCGGTGTTGGCTGCGCCGGTCAAGGGAAAACCCCTCATTCTTTATACAACCGCCCTCGAAGGTTCCTTAGGCGCATTATGGGCACAAGAGAACGATCAAGGAAAAGAGAGAGCACTCTACTACTTAAGTCGAGTTCTGCTGGGGGCAGAAAGCAACTACTCTCCCATTGAAAAACACTGCTTGGCGTTGATCTTCGCGATAACAAAGCTCAGGCACTATGCGTTGGCGCACGAAGTCCGTCTCATCTCGAAGGTGGACCCTCTTAAATATTTGATGTCAAAGGCTATATTGACGGGTCGACTCGCTAAATGGGCTCTACTCCTGATGGAGTTCTCGATAACGTATCGACCTCTCAAGGCAGTGAAAGGCCAGGCCATCGCCGACTTTCTCGCTGAACATCCGATACCGGCTGATTCTCCTCTGAATTGCGATTTGCCAGACGAACATGCGTTTGACGTGATCGACAGCGGTGGTACCCGATGGGAACTCTATTTCGATGGAGCGTCCTCCGTAAAGAAGCGCAAACAAAGTACCCCTATAGTCAAGTCGGGAGTAGGCCTTCTCTTTGTAACCCCACAAGGAGGGATAATGCGCTTTGCTTTCTCCTTAACGGAATCGATGACGAACAATGAAGCCGAATACGAAGCTTTAATAGCGGGCCTCGAGATCGCCATCGACATGGGAATTGAAGACCTCCTTATATACGGGGATTCTCAACTGGTCGTTAGTCAAGTAAATGGTGACTACCAAACGTGCAAACCGGAGTTGGTGAAGTACGGCGAAAAGGTGCAACAACTATTGACCCAAATTCCCTCCTACACTTTGGAAAGCATACCACGGGCGGAAAATAGCAAAGCAGACGCGCTAGCCAAGCTCGCTAAAGAACTGGCTGACGAGAACCTCGATGACATCAAAATCATGGTACAAAGCGATCGAGTGCTCGCCCCAGCAGAAATATCTTCCGAGTCATACGAAGAAAAGGGCGCGACTGAGCAAACAACCTTACAAATAAAAGACCGTGAGAAGGCTAAGGACTGGAGGGAGGTCTTCATAGACTACTTTAAGTCCCACCGAATCCCCGAAGAAGCATCCTCAAGACATCAGCTCATGAAACGAGCTCTATCTTTCGCTTTCGTCAATGATACTCTGTATAAGAGGTCGTTTGATTCTCTGTGGCTGAGATGCTTAGGACCGGACGAAGCAGAAAGAGTCGTTCAAGAGGTTCATGACGGAATCTGTGGTTCTCATCAAGCAGGCCCGAAGATGAAGTTAAAAATTAAACGGATGGGTTACTACTGGCCCACGATGATCCAAGACTGCCTCGAGTATGCGAAGCAATGTCACTCGTGCCAAATCCACGGGGATTTCATCCACCAGCATCCGAATCCACTACATCCAACGGTGGCTAGCTGGCCATTCGAAATGTGGGGGACTGACATAGTCGGCCCCATCGAACCAGCATCGCCCCGGGGACATCGTTTCATCCTGGCGACAACTGATTACTTCTCCAAATGGGCAGAAGCAGTACCGCTGAGGGAAGTGAAGACAGAGAATATCCTCTACTTCTTCAAGACGCATGTCATCTATCGGTTTGGAACTCCATGGCGGATTATCTCCGATAACGGGCCGGCCTACAAAAGCCATAAGATTAGCCGCTTCGCGCAGCAGCACAATATAGACTGGAGATATTCTTCAGTTTACAATCCACGAGCTAACGGTCTGGCCGAGGCCTTCAACAAGACCTTGACGAATATCATGAAGAAAACGGTGTCACGAAATAAGAAAGACTGGCACGAAAGACTGCAAGAAGCTCTCTGGGCCTATCGAACTACGTTCAAGACGGCCACGAACACAACGCCGTACGCGTTGGTATTTGGGACGGAAGCAGTGCTCCCCCTCGAGGTAGAGTTACCCTCTCTACGAGTGGCAGTCCACTACGAGCTGACGGACGAAGAAAATGCTCACCTTCAGCTTGAGGAGCTTGATGCCCTCGATGAAACCCGGCTCATAGCGCAACAAAATCTAGAGGCCTACAAAGCAAAGATGACGCGCTCGTACGAAAGATTGACCAGGCAGAGGACGTTCCGCCAAGGCGAACTCGTACTAGTGGTCAAAAGACCTATGATCCCCAATCGCGCCAAGCGGGGAAAATTCGAGCCAAACTATGAAGGCCCGTACATCATAGATAAGGTCTACCAGGGTGGGGCCTATCTACTCATGGACGTGCACGGTGAAAGGCCTTTCAGGCCGATAAACGGTCGCTTCCTAAAGAAATACTACGCGTAATGAGCCACAGCCTAGGTCAATGATAGGTGACGACGACCATGACCGCTCGCTATCTTACTAAGCTCAAGTTTTATAAACGGTAGCCAGCCTCTTAACGACGGACCGAAACGTCCTTAAACTAACGACGGACCGAAACGTCCTTAAACTAACGACGAACCGAAATGTCCTTAAACTAATAGCGGACCGAAACGTCCTTAAACTAATACCGCAGCATCCTTAGGCTGACGAGATAAAAAAAATATAATAAATAAAAACGGTATGTCCATAAGCAAAAAGGGCACGGATGAAAACCCGAAAGGGCTCCGTGAGTAAAAACAGCAGGGCTACCGGCGAGTGTTCGTGAAAACCCGAAAGGGCGCGGCCTCGTAAAAAAAAAGGAGAAAAAGAAAATGAAAAGAATAAAAAAAACGGTATGTCCATAAGCAAAATGGGCACGGATGAAAACCCGAAAGGGCTCCGTGAGTAAAAACAGTAGGACTACCGGCGAGTGTTAGTGAAAACCCGAAAGGGCGCAATCTCGTTAAAAGACACTTATAAGGTCCTCTCGACCTTGTAAGGAGAAACCACACGCGTGAGATCCTTACGACTCACAAAGGAGCAACACACTTAGGAATCCTCACGATTCCTAAGGAGAAAATACACTTTCCACGCTGCGCGCTCAGGCGCAAGTGCGCAAAGCGCCCGCGTGCCGACACGTGGCGAGCTTGCGCACCTGCGCGCAGCGCTCATGCGCAAAGCGCCCGCGTGCCGACACGTGGCGCGCTTGCGCCTGAGCGCACAGCACCTAAGCGCACAGCGCCCAAGGTGCTGCCCCACGCATCCTTTGGATGCCCTTTTTCCCTTTATTTATATATACATGTATATATATACATATGTATACAAATGTACACATACACATACTCCGCCACACTCTCCCCCTCAAAACTCTGCGTGGCTCCCGATATATCCAAAACCCCCCTTTCAGAACAGAACACACGTACACTGCACATTGAGTTCGCATAACCAGTTTAAACCCGTTAATCGGAGGTTCCCTCGCCCCAAAGGCGAGGGGTAATGAACGGCAGCTTAGTCCGCGGCTGCCGGAGATTCGGATCCCCACAATCATTAAACCCCGGCCTACCCTAGGCAGGGGGAATCTGTAGTACGCCTGACAAGCGTGCGCGTATTCCCATCTCAATGGGGTGACAAAAAACACCCTACAGTGATCCCGGGCACGCATGGGATACTATTGAGTTACATCGATGATTCATCAAATTGATTTCAAAGACTTGAGGGTAGTTAGCCCAGTAGACCAGTTTAGATTACTCACTGCACATTACTTGTGGCTTACCCTTCACTGTCCTTATTTATGTCACTGTTATACCGTTATTACTGTTCATACTCGTGCCTGCATGACTTCTTACCCCCTGTTTATATTATTGCTTGATGTTATGACGCACTGACGTCTGGGTTTTGTATGGCCCAGATCCTCTACCTTTGTCGCAGGCTGATTAGGAGTACTGCTGCTGTTAGACCGAGCAGTGAGGATCCTGTTGGTATCCAGTCTTACTTTCCAGGTGTTTTATTTATTGGATCTTTTGCTTCCGCATATTATATTATTTCTTGACTCATTTATTCTGGCTTATGGACATGTACTAGATAGTTTAGTTTACTTTGTTGTTCTTGATATCTCTACAGCCGTAATGTGACTGTGGAAGGATTTTTCTATCCACAGGTAGCATGGTTGGCTATGTCACGTGCCTATCTTAGCGTACTCTGGGAAGCGGGGCGTGACATGGTTTCTTTGGTATCAGAGCCATAGGATATAGGTTAATCGAGTTTGATTCTTTTTGTAGTTGGGTATTGGATCCAATACACGAATCAGAATAACCATGATTAGGAACATGTCCTGCCACCTTGTTATCGTGATTCTTGAATCATATCTTTGTCTTGATCCTTGTCTTGACGATATGCAAACGACTTTGCATCTCGACTGAAAATCTTTTGGTTCCCTACTGCTTCTCCCTGTTCTTTGATTCTGATACTAGGATTTGGGCGACTTGAGTGGAGTTATGTAATTATACCCATGAACTGCAGCATGGTTACAATGCGGTACTCTATTTAAGTAACTTGGAGTCCTAGTCTTGAGTCACTTCCTTTTTTCATGGTCGTTATATTACCTTGCTTCTCTTGCTTTCCAGTTCATGTTTTATCGCAAGCTTAAATTCTGTTTACCGTGCTTATCTTCTTCAGTGTTTGGCTTCAGGTGAAATCGTTTCAGGTATCCTACTTGATCATGTCTTCCCCGCATTAGAATTATTCAATTCTGGTGCATCCCTTTATTTGTTGTTGTCTTGGGAATGGATTTTCTCGGCACTTTCCACGCTCACATTGATTGTAGGGCAAAGAAAGTGATTTTCCATATTTCCGGACATCCGGAATTTGTTTTTCTGGAGGTAGCTGTTCTGTCGGACTAGTCGAGTTTAGGGCTAGGCCGACAAGCAATGTTCTTTCGTCAATGGAAGTTGATAAGGAGGAAGCGCCATCTGTAGTTTGAGAGTTCATGGACGTGTTCGAGGACATCTCGGGTTTACCGCAAAACGAGATGTGGAGTTCGTGATTTATCTTGTTCCTGGTACAGCGCCAATCTCAAAGGCGTACTATCCGATGGCACCGGTGGAGTTGGAAGAACTAAAGAAGCAGGTTACCGAATTGCTAGAGAAGGGTTTAATTCGCGCAATTCACCTTGGGGAGCTCCAGTCCTTCTAGTCAAGAAGAAAGATGGTACAAGGAGGATGTGCATCGACTATCGAGAATTAAACCGGGTGACTATTAAGAACAAGTACCCAATCCCTCGCATTGGCGGATTATTCGAGCAACTCAGTGGCACGAGGGTATTCTCGAAGCTGGAATTGCGATCCGGATATCATCAGGTCCGAGTTAAATCAGAGGATATTTGCAAGACTGCGTTCCGAACTCGATATGGACATTACGAGTACTTAGTGATGCCATTCGGAGTCACGAATGCACCGGCGATATTTATGGACTTGATGAACCGAATCTTTTTCACTGTTCTTGGACCAGTTTATAGTGGTGTTCATTGATGATATTCTGTTCTACTCGAGGAGCATTGAAGAGCATGCAGGACACTTGAAGATCGCACTGCAGACATTGAGGCAAGAAAAATTGTATGCAAAGATGAGCAAGTGCGAGTTTTGGCTTGAAGAAGTGAAGTTTTGGGGCATGTCGTGTCCGGAGATGGAATCGCCGTTGATCCCGAAAAGATTATATCAGTTCAAGATTGGCCGATTCCGAAGAACGTTGTAGAGATCAGAAGTTTTCTTAGACTTGCAGGATACTACAGAAGGTTCGTGGCAAATTTTGCTCGTTTGGCTGAGCCTTGACCAAGCTTACACGCAAGGAAGTACCGTTTGTATGGAAGGATAAGTGTGCGTCAGCTTTTGAGGCGTTGAAGCAGAGATTGATAACCGCTGCTATTCTGACCGTGCCAGACAATTCCGGAGGATTGGTGATTCACAGCGACGCATCTGGGAAAGGATTGGGATGTGTTTTGATGCAGTATGGGAAGGTTACAACTTACGCATCGAGACAGTTGAAGACCCATGAGAAGAATTACCCAACTAATGACTTGGAGTTAGCAGCGGTGATTTTCGCTTTGATGATTTGGAGACACTACTTACTGGGCGAAAGGGTCGAAGTATTCACCGATCACAAAAACCTAAAGTACGTGTTCACAAAGAAGGAGCTTAATATGAGGCAGCATAGATGGTTGGAGCTGATGGCTGACTACGATCTTGATCTTAAGTACCACCCGGGGAAGTTAATGTTGTGCCGGATGCGCTTAGTCGGTTACCAGCAATTCGGATGTTGACTGCACAAATGGGAACTTGTTGAAGACTTTCGGAGATTCGAGTTGGAGATCGTGCTACCGCATTCTTCAGGACAGTTGATGTCGCTGCAAGTACAGTCGTCATTGATCGAGAGTATTAAAGCAGCGCAGTCGAAAACCCAAGATTGCAAAGGTTTCGAGAACAGGTTGAAGCGGGACTTTATACGGACTTGTTAATTCATGAAAATGGTTTGTTGCGATATGGTAGCCGTTTGTGTGTGCCAAAAGGAGATATTCGCGAAGAAGTTATGAAGGAGGCGCACAGTTCCGCATGTTCCGTACATCCAGGAGGCACGAAGATGTACCGAGATATATGACAACATTTCTGGTGGGAAGGCATGAAAGGGGAGATTGCCCGCTTTGTAGCAAAGTGCTTGGTATGTCAGCAAGTTAAGGCTGAACATCAAAGGGTTGCTGGTTTATTGCAACCACTTCCGATTCCTCAGTGTAAGTGGGAACATATAACCATGGATTTCGTGACGGCTTTACCGTGGAGTCTAAAGGGCAACAATGCAGTTTGGGTGATTGTTGATAGATTGGCCAAGGCAGCTCATTTCATCCCTTTTCGAGTTGGTCAATCAACAGAAGTTTTGGAAGAACGGTACATGCAGGAGATTGTAAGATTGCATGGAGTACCGGTGAGCATCGTGTCCGACCGTGACACTCGTTTCTTCTCACACTTCTGGTGGAGCTTACAGGAAAGTTTGAGGACTCGATTGAAGTTAGCACAGCTTATCATCCTCAGATAGATGGCCAGTTGGAGAGAACGATCCAAACTCTTGAAGACATGTTGAGAGCTTGCATGTTAGACTTTAAGGGATCATGGGAGGATCATCTACACTTGGTGGAGTTTTCATATAACAACAGTTTTCAGGCGACTATTCAGATGGCTCCATTCAAAGCATTGTATGGTCGCAAGTGTCGTTCACCTGTTTGTTGGAACGATGTTGGAGAATGAAGATTGTTGGGACCGGATTTGATCGTGCAAACAGTGGAGAAAGTTAATACTATCCGGAATCATATGAAAACAGCACAAGACCGACAAATGAGTTGGGCAGATATATTGAGAAGACCTCTAGAGTTTGTTGTTAATGATTTGGTATTCTTGAAGATATCACAGACTAGAGGGGTGATTCGTTTTGGAAGTCGAGAAAAGCCTAGTTCTCAGTTTGTTGGACCTTTTGAAATTTTGGAGCGTGTTGGAGAAGTAGCGTGTCGTTGGCGTTACCGCAATCCTTGGCGAATGTTCATGACGTATTTCACGTCTCTCAACTCCGTAAATATGTTCGAGATGAACCACATGTATTGGATCATTCGGAGCTGACTGTTCGAGAAGATTTGACTTTTGAGGAGTGACCGATGTCGATTGTGGATCGAAGGGAAAAGATTCTTAAGAACAAGGTTATCCCTCTTGTACTTCTTTCTTGGGGAAATCGCTCGCATGGAGAATCAACCTGGGAACGAGAAGATGAAATCCGGCAGAAGTTTCCACATCTATTCTTGTAGTTTCTTGATTGTTTATCCTTTCTTGTTCTTGGAATTTCGAGGACGAAATTCTTTTTGTAGTTGGGTATAATGTAACAGCCGAGTTCATTTATACCAATTCCAGTTCCCGTATTTACTTATCTGTGGTATTTTCTTGATTTAACGGGTTTTGGGTGCGAATGGTATTTTTACATTTTACATTGCATTCGACCCGACCCGCTTGCTTGAACCTGTTTGATTCATATTTATAGATTACCCTGACTTGTTATGTAGACTTGTGCATCTTCAACTATATCGCATACTAGCATTTTACCTGGCATCGCACATTTTACCATATAACACTTTAGGTCGTGTAAAATAAATTAAAATTGCATTTCATAGCCTGCATGATACCCCTAACCCTGTGGTAGCATCCGCGCATCTTGTTCTCGTCCCGTTCAGTGAAACGGACGTGTTTGGATGGCTACGCGCACGTACGTGCATCCATTCTTAAGGGTATTCATTTTCGTTACCTGAGCATTCATTTTGAATTTTGAAAGTCGCACATATTTTTCGTATTTTAAATCTGAATTTTAGACCTGATCCGGGCGCGTTTTGAAATATTTTTGTATCCCGCCAAAATTCAATTTATTTAATTTTAAAATTTAGTTTAAATATTTTCATACGATTTCTTTAACAAACTGAAACCTCTTATCTAAAATTTTAAATCTAAAAATCTTTTAAAATTTAAAATTTAATTTCCTAACAAACCAACAACCCCTTTCTTTCTCTCTCTCTCCTTTGCATATATATATTTATATATATTTTATTTATTTAATTTTTCTTTTCTTATTTAATACACAACCTCTTCTTCTTACTTCTTCTTCTTCTTTCTTCTTTCTTTTTCTTGATCTTGTTTCTTGATTCCGGTGATCACCGCAGGAGCCGTGTTCGTCGCTGACGATTCGAGTGATTCAGTGAACGTACCTGACTTGCGTGATCACCCTCGTGCATTTTTTGGAACCGTTCTGTATACCGTACATGCGTCGCGACATTTCGCCGACAAAGGACATTCCGTACACATCCGTTCTTGTTCCGTCTAGGCAAGTTAATCTTGCTACATGCTATATAACTCATTATATACCTATTTAAATAAATATCACACCTGTATTTTAAATCAAGCATCCCATGTTTCATATTACAGCCTTTCGACGTTCCATTTACATTTGTATAGTGCATTTCAGATCTAGTGCATGCAAACCAATCTTAATTACATGCTACATTACTTTAGACGCATCTATTTTAACGAATGGAATACCTGTATTTAAAATCATGCACCCCATGTTTAGTTTTATAACTTTTCGATATTCCGTTTGCATCCATTCATATCATTTCAGATCTAGGTCATGAAAACTTTTCTTGTTACATACTATACTATCATATACCGCATCAAATTGAATAGTTACATTTCATATTGCTTAGTTATATGTTCCGCACTTGTTAGTTTATCCTTTTACGATTATGTGATACCCGTTTGCATCCATATCATTTAAAATATATATCGTCGTAATATTTCTTATTATTATCTTTAATTAGTTTATAATCTGCATTTTATAAAGTTATACATTTGAAAATATTATAGTTTACACTTGAAACGTCGTTGAAAAGCGGATACGACAAATCTTAAATTTACTGTACACCTTACCTTATAAAATTCATTATAAATCATAGAAAAATCATTAGTATACGTTCTTTAGTTCGTTATGAAGCTAACTCATAATACTATAACTCTATGAAATATTTACTTGCAAAATAAATTGTTTAAATAGCGTAAAATGCAAATGAAAATATCTCTAAACTGCTGTCCAGGGAAATTCCAGCAGCAAAGTTTCAATTTTGAATGTTCATAACTTTTTGTAGGGACAACCTGAGATGCTTATACTTATAAAAATGAAAATCTTATTGAATTATCTTTGTTTTGGTATAAAACACGTCCCTTTTGGAGAACGTTTGTTATTTTTAAACTATTTTACGAATCAGGGTGACGCTGGATTTCTTAACGGAACTTTCTTGTGCATGGTTAATCAATACCACTTTTATAGTTATTAATCGATTTGAATATGTTATCCATGTTAATATTATTATATCAATATCTATTTAATAAATAATAGTGCTTGTGTTTTAATATTCAGCAAATTTTACCGATTTACAGTTTTATAGTATCCGTCTGTATCCGTACGGTTTATTACATATCTAGTTGCACGCCGAGACCATATTATTTCATTTTACAGTTTTAAAGTAGTGGTATATTTATCATGATGTAATCCCTGATAAATATTTGTGCATCCATACTTTACCGTGCATCCGTACTTGCTACAGTTTTAGTATGAGCATCCGCTTGACACATGTGCACTACCTGTTATGACTTAATATACCACTGCTTGACTTGATACCTGATACACCACTACTTGACATAACTTGATATATGTACACTACCTGACTTGACCTGATGTACCATAGCTTGACCTGTTATCTGATCTTGTTACTAATGCCAACAACCTTGACATGTTGTCCCTACGGACATTTCCTGTTGTCTATCCAGACAAACCTGTACCTGCTTGATCCTGTGTTGGCATTAACTCCAGATTTATTAATACCTGACTTGAACACATAACCTGAGGGTATAGGAAAATCAATGATGAAACCTGACTTGTAACTCGACTGTTCGATACATTTTCTGATCAGTCTTACGGGCTAGGCCAGCCCCGGGGTGATGCTGCTGACATCACTCGTCATTACCTATTACCCTTTTACTGCCTTGCAGCACGTCTCGGATTCAGCCCGAGAGTCATAGACTGTGATCCCGGGCACGCACGGGATACTATTGAGTTATATCGATGATTCATCAAATTGATTTCAAAGACTTGAGGGTAGTTAGCCCAGTAGACCAGTTTAGATTACTCACTGCACATCACTTGTGGCTTACCCTTCACTGTCCTTATTTATGTCACTGTTATACCGTTATTACTGTTCATACTCGTGCCTGCATGACTTCTTACCCCCTGTTTATATTATTGCTTGATGTTATGACGCACTGACGTCTGGGTTTTTCATGGCCCAGATCCTCTACCTTTGTCGCATGCTGATTAGGAGTACTGCCGCTGTTAGACCGAGCAGTGAGGATCCTGTTGGTATCTAGTCTTACTTTCCAGGTGTTTTATTTATTGGATCTTTTGCTTCCGCATATTATATTATTTCTTGACTCATTTATTCTGGCTTATGGACATGTACTAGATAGTTTAGTTTACTTTCCTGTTCTTGATATCTCTACAGCCGTTATGTGACTGTGGAAAGATTTTTCTTATCCACAGGTAGCATGGTTGGCTATGTCACGTGCCTATCTTAGCGTACTCTGGGAAGCGGGGCGTGACAGAAGCCCTGTCGACGACTTCTCTTGCCGGAGCTGGAACGACTATCCGTTTTGGGATAACCCCTTCGGGTATTGCGAGCCTCTTCACAGGCCCACTTGAGCTTTGGTTCAGCCTGTTGAAGACTGAGGTGGCAGACTTGGACGACCCGTTGAGAGGGGCCGTGATAGTTGCAAGTCGATCAAAGACCGACTTCTTCGAAGCTTCCTGTAATGGCACTGAAGCACTAAAGCTCTTTGGCGGGAGCATGATCCTGAAGAACAGTCCAGTAGTGGTTTGAGTCACCTGCTCCACTGGCATTGCAAAGATGGAGGCCGGTTGGGGCCCATAAGTCACTCCTCCATTTGGGGTGGAGCGAGAGTTGCTGTTGAAGGTGCAGTTGGAAGCCATCGATTTTTTTTCTCTGCACACGAGCAAGACGCCAAATCTTAGTACCTTGAATCCAGGGGAAACCATATTAAATCGCGATTTTTCGCAAACACGACACACGAAGTTTGGAGTGGAAAAAGGAAAAGGTCCCATCGGGCATGCCAGAATCTGTTTACCGCCGAAAACGTAGACGAACCGGGATGGATCGTCCTGCCTGAATTTGGGGGCAGATGCTATTTGGATTTATCTATCCACCTCTCCGAAGATACCAAGTTGATTTATGGCACCGTGTATAAGAGGTTTGGATAGATGTAGCCATTGTAGCAGACTTCGTTAGATTCCCCCTCTTTTCTGAGGGGTTTTTTGATTGTGGGGACGCTCTTCCCTGCAAGTGCAAGCCCCTGCAGTTAATTACGTTACCGCATCACGATAACCACTTTCTCATGCTCCAGTAGTTCGTGTCCTGTGTGTTTGTTTTATTTTTGGTTGCCCATGTATTGTATACGGAGACTAATTTGTGTCGTCGCCCGTAGGGCGTGGCTTAGTCCAAATTTGTATATTCTTAGATTTGGGTTTAGTTTGAATTAAAGATCGTTAATCTTATTTGGTATTAAGATCAACTTATATGTTTGTTAAGGATACGTTAGTCTAATTTTAGACTAAGATCTACTTAACAAGATTTTAGGATTATTCAGATCCCATAAAAGAGCATTTGGGCTCTATTGTTTTAGTTTAAAGACGTTACAGTCCATTGTTAGTTTAAGGACGTTGCGGTCCATAGATCACCATTTTTGAGGCGAGGGTTTAGTTTAAAGACGTCTCGGTCCGTTGTTAGTTTAAGGACGTTTCGGTGCACAGATCAGCATTTTTGAGGTGAGGGTTTAGTTTAAGGACGTTTCGGTCCGTTGTTGCCATTTTGGGAAGTGCATCCAAAAGTAGTTGGTTGTCGGGACCAACCATCTCTCTGAAGACGTTGAGGAATTACAACGACATGTATCAGAGGTGTAGAGAGATATACCCTTGAACCAAATTCCAGATTGATGGGAGAGATCATGGTGGACCATTTGAGAATTATTAGTCATTTTCGGGAGACTAAGATTAACTTAGAAGATGTGGGATGGACATCATTCTGGTCAATTAGTTTGGGAAGTTATAAGCATAGAGGCTCGGTCTATTTGGAGATCCAAGATATTTTAATCTCAAGGAGATTTAGCCAATTTGGGGCTGAAGTTGGCTTCTTATAGTGTTAAACACTAATATATGCTCGGTACTCATGTGCTCCCATGTGAGACTCTAAAGCAGTGTTAAACACTGAAATTTAGGGCACTCACGTGTGGCACGTGAAGCGCCTGAAAGTTGGCGCTGTACACTTGGGTCCAAATCACCGTCTGTATATAAGTGTTAAACACTTAATTCTTGTGGCCATCACGTGTGGGCACGTGAGGCGCCCCAGAGTTGGGCACTACTTCTTTGGGTTTATTGCCTCTTTCTTTTATAAGTGCTAAGCACTTAGCTCATATAGTGCTCACGTGCGGACACGTGAGGTGCTCAAAATGTGAGCGTTGTCTTTGGATTGCCCTTTTTTTTCCATTTAAGCAACTTTTTGGGGGTCACCTGAGATCGCGTGATTCGATCTCAGTCATTCCTTTTTGTTCATCGGAGGTGCTCACGTGGGAACACATGACCATTCTTTTCTTTTATATGCATAGAGATTTTGATCTGAGTTTTAAGAATTTTAGGTCCCTTGTTTTATAAGAATTAGATTCTTTTACAGGGTTAAACCCTAGTTTTATCAGAGGAATTAAATTCCTATATACTTTTGGAAGAATTAAATTTTTTGGACTTAGTTCTTTCCTCTAAGTTTTGAATCTGCATAACAGAATCTCCCCGATGAGAATTAAATTCTTAACTTGTGGGGAGATCTGCTTCTGCAGACCTCAACCAGATGAAGAACTAAGTTCTTGTATGAAGGGTTAAACCCTTAAAGAAAAGATAAGATAATATCTGTACTTTCTTCTTATCTAGGATTTTTGTTTAAGAAGGGGATCTCCTTCCTCTAGAGAATTGAATTATCTTTTTCTCTTTTTCTTTTTGTTTCTCAAAGCTTATGGGGGGTTTCTCCCTTTTAGAGAATTAAATTCTTTCTGTATTTTTCTTCCCCTCTCCCTCTGTGTGTCTCTCCTCCTCTCCTCTCTCCTATTTATACGAGAAGAACAAGAATCAATTTGTTAAGAAAATCCCTTATTGAGAGATCATGATTGATTCCATGATCTTTTAGATCAATCGGTGAATTTTATTCACCGTTGGATTTTTAATCCAAAGGCTCTCTGTGTAACAAAGAAGATTTCTTGTTTGTTTAACAAGATTATGAATATCTTGTTAGTTTTAACAAGATTAGAATTTTATTCTATCATATCATTTTAGTTTAACAAGATCAGAAATATATTTTCTTAATATAGAATTTAATTATATCATATAGATATCTCGTTAGTTTAACATAGAATTTTATTCTTATCATATGAATATCTTGTTAGTTTAACAAGATTAGGAAAATATTTTCCTATAATAGAATTTTATTCTACTAGATGATCACCGTTGGATCTTTGATCCAAAAGTCCTCTGTTTAACAGAGAAGATCTTTTTAGTTTGAGGAAGATGAGGAAAAATATTTCCCAAATAGGATTTAATTTTATCACATAGAATTTAATGGGAACATTTTAAATTGGGACGCTCACATGCTTTGCATGTGAGAGGCAAGAGAACTCACGTGTTTAACACGTGACCCCGGCTGTGGGTTTTAGCCTGTTTATGTTTAGCGCTCATATGCTTTGCATATGAGCGCTCACGTGTTTTACACGTAAGACCTGTTCGACTATTAGTTGTTTTATTTAGTTTATTTTCAGTGCCCATATGATTTACATATGAGCGCTCACGTGTTTAGCACGTGAGGCCTGTTTGGCCATTAGTTATTTATGTTCAGCGCTCATATACTTTGCATATGAGTGTTCACGTGTTTTACACGTGAAGCCAAATTTTGAGGACTCTCCTCCCTTTTTATAAGGGAACAGGTAGCTTTTAGCCAAAAAATTTGGCGGGAATAGTGTAGACTTTGTTGGGTGCTTGTCAAGGGGTAAAACCCATTAGGAAAAAATATATCTTACAAGATCAGTGTAAATGGAAAGGTACTAACCTAGTAAGGTTAGACTTGCAGTAAAAAGTTTTCATCAAATACCCGTTGTGGATTGTGATTAACTATTACTGCAGTGTTTGTGCTGAAGTCAATACGGATAAAATATGCCAATGTTGTCATTCATGACTATGATATCTGACATGTGGATGACTATAACGTCTTTCTGAATTGGATTTAGAAGTGTACGTGTATATGACTCTGCCAGAGGGTTATCTTAGTCTGTGGGAGCAGCGGTAAGTATGCAAGTTGCTTAAGTCTATCTCTAGACTAAAGCAGGCATAGCCGAAATGGATCATCTGTTTTGATGTCACGATCAAAGTGTTTGATTTTTTCAAAATGAGAGATGAACTTGGTTTTTATAAGAAGATAGTAGGAAGTGTTGTAAGATTCCTCATATGGTATGTAGATGGCATACTCATGTGAGGAAGTGATGTTCATATGCTGCAAATCTGTAAAACAATGGTGGTCACATGTGTTTCTCCAAATAGGATTTGATATCGGTCCAATTCTGGAGAAATATGCGGTAGCAGTGAAGAGCATTTGATGTTCTTGATGTTTGATAATGGCAGCCTCCTGAAGGAGGTGGTTACCGATTCTAGCTTTCCAGGAAACATGGGAAACAGAGCGTCTGTCGCGAGTTATAAGTTTACCCTTTTTTGAGGAGCAGTATATTGGAAAGAGTTCCAAGTAGGATACTGAGGTAGTCGTGGCGCTGGATACTGATTGTGAATTAGCAAAGGATACCGCCCTAGAATTCGCTGGATATAAATATTGTTCATTTATGAACATGATCCCATCATCAGTCCAAGCAAATACTAAAGCATGTATCGCTCAGTTCAAGATAAACTTGAACTCCGCGAAGTTGAGATTCAAGGAGAAACAGAGAGATGCGTTGTGCCAGGTCCACCCATTGAGGCTAGTTCTCGAACACAATTTGTGAAACTGTTAGTACAGAAATTGGGTATAAGATACCGCAATAATTGGCCTTAAGTGCAAGTGGGAGATTGTTGGATATAGGTGCCCTCAAGGCAATTATTGTAATTGAAGGAGGAATATACGAGAGAACAATCTTACTCGAGATGATAGTATGCTATCTGATTTATCTTTATCTTTCATGTGATGCGTTTTATTCATAATCATGTATCGTTTAGACATGAGATAAAACCCTAGGATTTTTCTTGACTACTAGGACGATGATAGAGATTATACTAGTGAGGCCTAGGTAGTCAATAAGCACATCCTCAAATGTCCCTAGTCGTAGGAGTATCGAGACTGGGTATTGGTACTCCAGTTTAGACTAATGTATATGTTTCCTGATCCGGTTGGAGGGCGATAGCTGATCCTGCAGCTATTGGTATTTGATATCGAGAATTGTATACATGTGCTCATTATATGAGTTACACTGGACAGACTCACCGAGAAGTCCGAGTTAGTAATATACCAATGTCAGGTAGCAGTTCTCTGGTGACATGAGTATATGGTAGTCCCTATGACCTGAGATCGCCATAGTGTCTCATGTGTGTTCCCACTATATTTAGACTTCTACCCTACCATGGCTCAAAAGAGTCGCGTAAACAGGTTTTTATTGGGTATAGTTCCGAAGTACGTAGAGGCAGTGAGCGGTCAAGGGGATTCGTCTCTCCCGATATAGGGAGTTGATGTCACGCTGTGCAGGACATGACTACAACCACAAGTCGATAGCCATCGCAATGCAGATAAACTGATAAGTGTTATCAGTTGTATCTCGGTTGATTATGAGTGTTCTGTCACATGACTTATCGAGTTATTGGGGTTTGACAGATTCTAAACCTAGACCCGATATGTGATACTCTTAAATGAAAAGACCGGACTATACGGTAATGTCACTGATAGACTTCGCAGGGTTCAGATGAGCTTACTTGTTGACCTTCTTTCGATCAATACGTGGGTTTATCACGTGCAGCTAGTACCGCCGACGTGCTTGTGAGCTAAGGATATGATTCTAACCTACTGCCAGCGTACTGTCAAGTCTTTAGAGTCCCACATAGAGATTTCTCAGCACATGCGAAACGATGTATGGCACGTATAGGAATACGTGCAGGAGTTCGATTAAACACGTATATTTGATACACGTATTTTAATCGGGTGTTTAATGATATTAGCCGGTATATATATAATATAACCGGATTATTAAATCAAGGGTTGATTTAATAATTAAATATATATTTATTATTGATATATTTATATATTAATTAATATCATATTCACTTTATTATTTTCTTCTCTTTAATAATATTTATATTTGATATAAATATTATGACATGTATATTGATACATAAGTGATGTGAGTATGAGAATTATATGGAAAAATGAGAATGCGTCATGGATTTAAGATGGTTATAGAATTGATAAGGTGTTTTATTTTTATGACTCGTTTTTGTTTTTAGTTGATATTATTGAATTTTATCTCTTCTTTATACTATCATCATCTCCACCATGGCTATTCTTCTCTTGAGTTTTTCTCAAGTGAAGAAAAGAAAAGAAAAGAGAAAAATTAAGTGAGCTAATTATTCTACCTCTCATACTAATTATTCTTAGCAAGTTTAATTAGTGGGTTGCTTCATTTTTATGAAATCAATTTGAAGCTAAACCTTGCGTTGGAGTTATCTCAAGGTGGATCATTTTCGGTGAGGAGATCATCAAGCAAGCTTGTTCTGAGCTTCGTTGAGGTAGACGGAGTCCAAGGAGAGGTGGCTAACGCGTTAAAAAGGTTGTAACCCGCCAAACTCTTTGTTTTAACTTACTAGATTAGTTACAAGTTTAGTATTTTGGTTGATTTTTGGGTTGGGTTTGCTAATGCTCTCTAGATTTTTAAAATTACCGTTTCCGCCACGTTTTAAACCCTTCTAGAGGAGCCTAGTATCCTAACAATACGAGACCTTGGTTTTATAAATTAAGTTGTCAAACAATTCTAAATTTTGCGAAACCATAGTTTGCACACATGCAAATCGTGATTTCGTTACAACTCACAGAAACCATGGTTTTGGATGCCTTATTGCCAAACTAGGCATTAAAGCCCGGCCGACTAAACTAAATTTTTGAAACCAGAATCAGACAGTAATATTCGGACTCTTGGATTCGATACAATTGCTAGCCTTAGAGAAAATTTGTTAGCTACATATATTTCATAAGAGATAAATAGGGTTAAGGTCAAGCATACTTTGAATCATAACCAAATCAAAATTTCTCGAGTTATAAGAATCCATAGTAAAATAAAGTCCTTCATTATTTAAGTTAGATGAAATAATAATAGTTCTGTTCATTTGTATCCCTCACTTAACCCAACCTCTGGGGTGCTGGGGTCCGTCCGAACTTAAACCAGGGCTCCAGCCTTCTAGTTTGCCTCTACCGACCGCCATTAAGAGGCTTTGCTTGACCTTAACCCCATTTAACTCATTCAACAATATGTTTGCACAAAAATACAAACATGTTTTCAACGGATGCTTTTTTTTTAAGGAAAAAGGTATGGCAAGATGCCCTGCTCAATAAAATAAATTAAAAAATAAAATATTTACAAGACAAAACATGTGTGTATCAAGGTAAACCATTAAAAATTCTCGATACATCATATAGAAATTAAAAACGCCAAAGAAAAGCTATTATTATTTATATCAAATGTCAACGGATGATCAAGCTCCTTATTTAATTCTATTCTTATCAATAGATGACACAATTAATTGTATTTCCATCAATAATAACGCCACAAGTGTTGGATATAGGTGCCCTCAAGGAAGCTATTGTAATTATAAAAATACCTATATGAATACAAACAGTCTTGCTCGACATGATAGTATATTATCTGGTTTGTCTTTATCATTCATGTGTATATATTTTACTTGTTATTACATATCGCTAATATATAATGATAAAGCCCATAGGATTTTTGCTAGACTGCCAGGATTATGATAGAGATCATACTAGTGGGGCCTAGATTGTCCATAAGCACATCCTTAAATGTTCATAGTCGTAGGAGTATTGAGACTAGCATTGGTATTCCAGTTTAGACTAGTGTATATATTTCCTGACCCGGTTGGAGGACGATAGCTGGTCCTGTAGCTATTGGTGTTTGACATCGAGGATTGTATACAAGTGATCATTGAAGAATGAGTTTCACTGGACCAACTCACCGAGAACTCCTAGATGGTATTATACCTGTTGTCAGATAGCAGTTCTCTGGTGACATGAGTACATGGTAATCTTTTGATCTAAGATCGCCATAGTGTCCTGTGTGTGTTTCCACTCTACTTTGATTAGTACCTTACCACGGCTCTAAAGAGCGTGCAAACAGGATTTA
Organism: Agapanthus africanus; assembly: GCA_030015575.1. Classification (NCBI taxonomy): domain Eukaryota; kingdom Viridiplantae; phylum Streptophyta; class Magnoliopsida; order Asparagales; family Amaryllidaceae; genus Agapanthus; species Agapanthus africanus. The sequence goes on along the minus strand of JASDDO010000024.1, from coordinate 883,817,655 downwards.
TTTGGATACAGTCCCGAATCAAATAGAGACAGTGAGCGGTCGAAGGGATTTGTCTCTCCCGGTATAGAGAGTTGATGTCGCGCTGTACTTGATTGACCATAACCAGAAGTCCTAGATCTCGGTGGTTGAGATAAACTGAAAAGTGTTATCAGTTGTATCACAAGTGGTTATGAGTTAGATATCGGTACGACTTATTGGGTTATTGGGGATCTGACGGTTTCCATCCTCCAAGACCTGATATGTGACACTCTCTGACGAAGAGATCAGACTGTATGATTATTGTCACTGATAGGCTCTATGATATCAAGTTACTTCATAAGACTTGCTCTTTGGTGAAGTTGAAGTTTGAGTTGGGATTTTCTCGATGTGGATCATTTTCGGCAAGAAGATTAGCTTGCAAGCTCATTCCTACGGCGACAGAATCTAGCTCGGGTCTTCCACGATTGCGTGGACACGTTATAAAAATTGTAGCTCCCTTAAACTCCTCTCCAGTTTGCTTATTTTTCTCAACTACATGTATTTTAATGATTTTGGGTTTGGATTTGGTGCTATGTTCTTGAAATTTTTGTTATGTGTTTTCGCCGCTGTCCGCTAGTGTAGCGACCCTAGCGTCAAATACCAACATGGTATCATAGCCGATCTAAATAGTAGTAGTTGTTTAGAGGATATGATAGTTTCAAAATCAAATTTTCACCGAAATAGTTTCTATTTTTCAAGTCTCTGCATATTTTTTTCTAGTACTCTGAAAATTATTTAGGGTACATTTTTATGTTAATTAGAGCATTCTGGAGATGCACCAAGAACTCGAGGACAAAATATTAATTTTTGGTCGCCTGAGCCCATTTTTTGGCAGCCCGAGCCAGCCCAAAATAAATATTTGACCTCTGGCTTTTAGCAGGGACTTGATATCATAGAAACTAGATTTTTGGTGCACTCCAAAATTGCCCAGATTGTTGGTTTTGCTCTCTGTGTTTTTTTGGCACTTTGGGGAAATTTTGGTTGAAATTATCGCGTCATTTATGATTTACATATGTTGATATGTGTTGGTAAACGTCACCTAATTGTTGTGTGATCAATTAGATGAAGTTACACATTGTATGTCTACAATATTAGTGTGTTTGGATTAGTTCGGATTGTCGCGATAAATAGCCCCTTGTGTGATTTGAATGTAATACAAGTGTTGTATGTAATTTATTTATTCTGTGGATTGCCAAATATATAATGTCAATTATATATTCTTTTATTCAGGATGCAGTAGGGTTGAGGCCGTCGTTGCCATTGTATGTATATTGATATAGGTTTTACTCAGCAGAGAAGTGCTCGAGCCGCCAGATTCTAGAATATGGCAAGCGGGCATCTCAAAGAGTTGAGATCGGACTGCCTCGTTCTAGAATTAGCGGATTGCTCGCCGCGCTTGTAGGGGGTATAGGATAGACTCGTAGAGGAGTGCTCGAGCCGTCAGATTCTAGAAAGCGTTGGGTGGCCCCCTCATGGCGTTGAGGCCGGGTTGCCTCGTTTCTAAATTTGGCAGGTGACTCGCCTCACTCATAGGGGTCTTGGTTTGGTTATGTACGAGCTATTCACGCGAACGTGGAATGCCGTGTTTTGTTTGTGGCTCAAACAAAACGCGGGATTTCTAGGAATCTGAATATTCCATTATTCTGTGATGTTTACCGCATGTCTGTAATATGATTACTTACCTGTGATATATTTATATATATATGATATATAATATAAATAAATTCTTCTATATATTTTGCATCCGCGCTAGCCTTGCATCCTTCCTGTCGTAAGTTAAGTAACCTTATGGTGAAAACCCGATACCCCGTGGTGAATGCAGATGGTATATAAATGCATTTTATTTTATTTTCATATCATGTTTTTCTGATGTGATTAGATGCTAGATAATAAGTGTTATTATCTAAATGATTGCCTTAATATGATTAATGCAAAGAAAGCAAACCTAATATGTTGTAGGAACCAAGTTTTTCAAAATCTATAACCGTATTCTTATGCTTTGCATAGAGATATTCAATTAAGAATATCCTGCACTTATTCGATGAGGAAAAAGCCTTGATCCTTTTATGAGGAATTCGACTCTTGAGCAAAAGTTTATATTACTATAAACTTTAAAAACCACTCGGTTCCTTCAATGATATCAAGTTCATTACATTAAATATTTTCTTCAAAACCGGCCATAGCCTTCTGTCATTTTAGGAAGTAGAGTACTTAGTATTCGTTCTGCATTTATTAACTCTGTCAAGGTGTTGTGTATGGCAGCTAAGTGATATCTTCCTGCTAATATACAATGTGATTAGTTAGGACGGTCGTGCGATCTTGTTGACTCCATCAAGGGTTATGCGGGTGGATCTAAATTAATCACGAAATGACGGGTTGAACTTGACTAGCGACTTATGGTTTGTTGACTCTGTCAAGGTCATAATCCGTTAGGGGTAAAAACCATATTGAGAGTTTTAAGTATTGAAACATGCAATGTGATTGTATACCTTCTATGTGATAGTTTAGGTCCCGATTCCCACTGTGAGTAATAGTTACTTTCGGGAGATTTTCACTTCACAATTAGCTAACCCATTAGGTGTTTAGAAACATGTTTACGAGGTTACACCTATGAGAAAACGGAGTTATTTAATTGGGTCCGTGCGAAAGCACGGGAGGCCTCCTTCGGAGTACTTACGCTGGTCTGGATGATCGGTTAGCGAACTTGTGGGTGTACATAATCCTGTCTAGTTCTTCTTTTAAGGTTTGAAGGAGGATTTGACGAAACAGTGGAAGACATCCTGATTAGATAAATTAATAAACCAATCTAATTTTATAAGAGCGCATGCTGAGTGTTTCTTTTCTCTCTATATTGGCAGTGATCATGACCGACCTTAAACTAAAACTCGTAAAAACAAGTTAACCGAAACTGTAAGTCGATGCCACGCACCCCGCGGGTTCACGGGGAACCGGAATGTGTAAAAAACAATAATAAAATGCTTTGCAACATCGACTAAACACCAAGATAGAAACTAAACCTTAACTAACTACAAGTCTATGAGGTTTTAACTACAATTGAAAAAGTTATACCTCAAGTAACCGGTTCTTCTTGTACTCGCTGTCCTTCTTTTATGCTTGAGCTCCTTAGAGTAGTACGGATAGTGCCTCCTCGTCGGCCTCCTTAAGTCGAAGACGATCCACCCGAGAGTCCGTAGATCGAGCTCCTACCTCAAAACAGAAGTAACTAGGGCACCTAGTTCGGTACACTAGATGACCTAGGTGATATAGAAAATAGAGATGGATAGGTAAGTCACTTTTAGCTTTATAATTCTCAACACATGAGACAAGAAAAGCTAGAGGTAGAAGAAGCACTATATGAAGAAAAGCTAGTGAGAACTTAGCATGAAAATAAAGAATGTACTCTTGGTGTTAGACTGAACTCTTTCTTATTTTCACATAAAATAAACATAATAACAAAATAAGAATGGTTCAATAATCACCTTAGCGAGTCATGGGTTGAAAACACACCATGTGTCACTAAGTGTCATGCTCAAAATTATGCATAGTTCCACCTCATTTCCTCCACCTCATAATACATTAACCATGTAACCCAAAATGATTAATAGATAATATGAGGTGTATTCTTCTAGAAACATCTTTTAGCAAATTCTAAAAATGCCCCTCTAGTGTACATACATACCCGTATCCGTATTCCGAAAAATACGAATACAAAAGAGACGAAAATAATCCATCAGTACAATACTAGGATCCGGTTTAAACCAAAACCTACTAGTATTATCTGTCCGAATCATCATGCGTGCACAAGTACACACACGTGATCGAACCCTATCGTAAAACCATACGACCTCTACATCTTTTGCCCGATGCAAGGAAAACCTCTGTGTGGGACTCTAAAGACTCGACACTACGCTGGCAGTGGGTTTAACGATAAGCCGCAAGCGGTACTAGCTACACGTAACGGCTACCCAGGTATCTGCCAATAAGAAGGCCGATGAGAATAACTCATCCGAACTCCTACTGAGCCTATCTATGACAATCTCCGTACAGTCCGGTCTGTTCGTCTAAGAGTATCGCATATTGGGCCTAGGGGAGGTAGCCGTCAGACCCCTAATAGCATAATAAGTCATGCCGGGGTAGAGCCCAAAACATCCTGAGAAACTACTGGAGTACCTACCAGTAAATCTCACTTGCCCTGGTCAGGGACTTTGTGTAATGGCTTTCCGAACACAGCACGATATCGACCCCCAATACCGGGAGAGACGAATCTTATCTAACCGCCACTGCCTCCAAGTGCTTCGGGACTGCACCCAACTACTACCTATTTGCATGCCTCAATAGAGCCGTGGTAGGGTAGTAATCTAAGAACAGTGGGAACACACTCGAGGTGAAGCAGCAGTATCAAGTCAACGGACTATACTGTACTCATGTCACCTGGGAACTGCTACCTGACGATAGGTATATTACCGACCAACAGTTCCCCACGAGTCCGTCCAGTGTAACTTATAACCTAATGAGCACCTACATACTATCTCTAGTACGACGTACTAATGACTGTGGGACAGACCATTTCCCCTGCTGGGATGAGAAGCGTATACACTAATCTACTCTGGAGTATCGATGCCCTGTCTTGATAATCCTACGAGGACCAGAATAAGGATGTGCTTATAGACTACCCAGCCTCCACTAGTGTGACTGCCATCACAACTCTGGTAGTCAAGCAAAAGATCCTAAGGGCTCTATCAATATGTATTTGCGATACGTTAATAGAAACATATACACATATTTAGATAGAAACAAACCAAGTAGCATACTACTATATTGAGCAAGACTGTCATAAAACCTGTGTATATCCCAAGCTTCCAAAATGTAATATACAAACTAGTACTAGACAGTAATGGCCTCCAAGGAATATATCACTAACAATCTCCCACTTGCACTAGAGCCATGTATTGGCATATCGCAGACCTATCATCTCAAATAACCTCTCGAACTGCGTATGAGTGATGGCCTTTGTGAGTGGACCTGCAGTATTGTTCTCCGAATCAACTCTCCGCACCTCGATCTCCCGGCAATCGACGATCCCCCTGATCAGGTGATACCGCCTCAAGATATGTCTGGACTTCTGATGGGACGCGGGTTCCTTTGCTAAAGTTATTGCCCCATTGTTGTTACAATACAGAGGTATTGGATCAACAATGGACAGAACCACCTGAAGTTCAGTTAAGAACTTCTTCATCTAGACTGCTTCCTTTGCGGCGTCAGAAGCAGCGATATACTCCGCTTCCATCGTTGAGTCAGCAACGGTATCCTGTTTGGAACTCTTCCAACATACCGCCCCTCCATTGAGGGTAAAGACATAACCCGACATGGACTTGGAGTCTTCCTTGTCACTCTGGAAGCTAGAGTCAGCAAATGCCTCGATCTGGAGGTCTTTTCCGCCGTACACCAAGAACATCTCCTTAGTCCTTCTCAGGTACTTGAGAACATTCTTTACCGCTATCCAGTGCTTCTCCCCTGGGTTTGATTGATACCGGCTTACCATAAGCAACATCTGGTCTGGTACACAATAACGCATACATTATAGAGCCTACCGCAGAAGCGTAGGATATAATAGACATGCGATCCCTTTCTAAATCAGTCTTGGGAGACATTTTTTTGGAGAGGGTGATTCCATGATAAGTCGGTAGATTACCGCGTTTTGAATCCTCCATACTGAATCTTTTTAATATGGTGTCGATATACCTGGACTGTGAAAGTCCCAACATCCTTTTTGATCTATCACGATAGATCCGGATCCCCAGAATGTAAGAGGCATCACCCAGGTCTTTCATGGAGAACCTTTGCGACAAGAATCCTTTGACAGATTGTAGTGTAGGAATGTCATTTCCTATCAAGAGAATGTCATCCATGTACAAGACGAGGAATACCACAGTTCTTCCTACAATCTTACTATATAAGCATGGTTCATCTGGATTTTTGATAAAGTTAAATTCTTTGACCGTTTCATCAAAACAGATGTTCCAACTCCGCGATACCTGCTTTAGTCCATAAATGTACTTAAACAGCTTGAACACTTTCCCGCTTCTCCCACTCTGAATGAAACCCTCTGGCTAATCCATATAGACGCACTCTTCCAAATGTCCATTTAGGAAAGCCGTCTTTACGTCTATCTGCCAGATTTCATAATCGTGGAAGCTAGCAATGGCAAGAATGATCTGAATGGATTTGAGCATAGCCACGGGAGAAAAGGTTTCATCATAGTCCAAAGCAGGTCTTTGACGAAAACCTTTTGCAACAAGTCTAGCCTTACAGGTTTCAACCTGTCCATCTACACCAATCTTCTTTTTGAAGATCCATTTGCAACCTACGGGTTTTACCCCTTCTGGAGCAAAGTCCAAAGTCCATACTTTGTTGGTGTACATGGACTCCATCTCGGCCCACATTGCATTTTGCTATTTTACCGAGTCTCCGCTCTGAATGGCTTACTGGAAGTTAGTTGGCCCATCATTATCAATGACGCAATCTTCTCTATCCCCGTCTATGAGAAAACCGTAGTATCTCTCGGGAGGATGAGACATGTCATGCCCCGCTTCCTAGTATACGGGCAGAGGACACGACGAGGCCGCTACGTATTTACTATGAAGTAAATATGCTAAGTGTATCTAAGAGATATAAAAGAAATGTACACAAGAGAAGAAATGTACACAAGAGACAAATGTAATGAAACAACAACTTTATTTATTAACATTCTTTCTGTACAATGCATGGAAAAGTAAATACATATGAAAGAAGCAATGCCTAAACAGTGGCATAACAGAAATGAAAAGTACTGAAATAAAAGTGTACAATATAGCTAGAACTCTGAGTCTTAAATGAAGTGGTCCAAGTCTTCACTAGTGGGCTCGATCTCCGGGGTGTCCAGATCACCTGACAACATTCAAAGAAGAAAGAAAGAGAATGTCGTCAGTGAACAAATCGCTCAGTAAGTCCCAAAGATAAGGGAGAAATAGAATAGACAGAGAGAGAGTGGCTTTTAAAGTTGTATTATATTGTTATAATGTTGTATTTAGTGTTAACGCTGTTGTTTGTAGCTTGGTACAGAAGGATGCCAGTGTTACGAGAGGAGTCTCACTTTCCCCGGAGACTAAGGTATCAGGAACTCAAGGAACCGTTCATGCCACGGTACAACAGCAATTGAATTCAGGTTAGGTATCTTATGGTTACTGTCTCGTGCCACTTTTAACACCTTCCGTACCAATCTACCCCTTATATCCCGAGATGTCTTGTTATATAGTTGTATTGTATTGTCTTGTATTGTAAACTGTATAGATTGTATAATTGGATGACTTACCGAAACCATGATATCAGTAAATGGATGTAACTGTAGAATCATGGATATAAATGGAAGTATATCCATGGTTTGGTTCGGTCAATATATATTGAATAATTTGAACAGATTGAATATATGAATTCATGTTGAATTGTAATATTATAGATTGTAGATTGTACTTGAATCATATTCAAGTAGGATTATAATGAGACTCATTCTGAGTCAGAACAATTAGAAAAGAAATTGAAGTCCTGATTGTTTTGATATTATCGGTAACCGCTGCACATGGACGGCAGGATTTGTGTCTTTTTCAAAAACGATTACCGTGTTGATAACACTGTTGTTAAGTTGTCTACCTTAAATAGACAAGCACCCACTTCTCCGGCTCCCTGAGGCTCAAGAGATTGGTCCCGCTTAAACCTATGTTTACTAGGGTCCTTAGGGTAATTTATAGAACTTGAGGGGGTTTTATGTAAAAATACTTTTATATAGTTTTCAAAATACACCCAAGTGTTTAATTATCGTCTTTAGAGTTGTAATAAATGTAGATTTTATATATGTGATGTTTCTAGTGAAATTAACCTAATTTCATAATATAGGGTATTAAATTGTAATATTGCACTTTGTATGGAATTCATGGTATTTTAATGTAAAGTGACTCTTGTGTTTTTAGAAAAAAGTTGGAATATTTATATTATCACAAAATAGATATTTTAATTATACATATATATATTTTTGTATAAAAATAATTTTTAATATATATTATATTTCTAGAAATCTCATTTTCTTAAGATTTTGTATTTTGTAAATCTTTCGAGACCGAATGCCTCTTGCGGGGGTCTGCATCTCGCACTACTAAGCCCAGGGATGTGCGATAATCTGCACCATCCCAGTCGGGTTCCCCAAAATGAGTTGTAGCGGCGCTTTGCAAAGATTTGTTCAAAAGTACTAAATCTTGTAAAAATGGTTTTATTAGTAAAGGGTATTTATATGTAAAAGTTTGTTTCCCGTATTTTATGTTCCCAAAAGTATTGTGCTATGTTTCATATGAGTGTTGTGATGAGGTAGGTCATTACCTCATGATCTAACTTAAAGGTATAGAAAGTTTGCGATGTTTAAATGTCAAAATGAAACTATATGATATTTTAGTGAAAAAGTACGGTAAAAGTTACAAAATGAATTAGATTGTCATGAAACTTGTTCAACATATTTATTAATGTTTAATAGTCAACATGTAAGAGTTTTATATGAATTTATTTAAGAAAATGTTGGATTTTTAGAAAGAACCGAATTGGAAATCGGTTTAACTCCGATTCCGTCGGGTTTTATTAAAAGATGTTTTTTTAGAGTAGCAAAGGAGAGAGGGAGGTGGGACTTATAGGTTTAGGACTTAGACAAGAGGAATAAGGAACGGGAGGAGGCGCCGGTGCGTCGTTTCGTTGTCGGGAACTCCTAGGGTTGTCGCCGGAAAATCGCCGGAGCTTCGCCTTTCGCTACTTCAAAAGTAAACTAGGGTTCTAGGAAATTTCTTGAGAGTTTTGCTCAGAATTTTGGAGTGAGAGGGTAGTGTTTAGGGGATTATTTATAGGGTTAGGCTAGGGTTAGGGTAGGTGAAAGGTTGAAATGAAAAAATGTGATAAAAATGTATTAAAATGGGGTAATTAGGGTTTTAAAGAGGCTTTGTTACTGGTCTAAAGAATTAAAGTATACAGGTGTGCAGGGAATTGGAAAAGCCCAAACTTTCAAGTTGACGACTTAGCGGTCCGGCCGAGTTCGGCCGGCGGCGCCGGCCCGAGTCGGCCGAGTCGCCGGCCGATTTAGCCGATTTCGGCCGAGTCGGGGGTGGTCGAGGCTCCTCGTCGTTTCATTATCCCTCTGGTCCAGTTAGATTTTTGGGTGTAGTAGGGGTTTTTGTGATATATGCACGCGTAAACTCTTAGTATTCTAAAAATTCAAAATAAAACAATATTAAAAATAATGTGGGGTATGGGATGAACTCTGGTGGGTTGGTTCAGCAGTGCAAGGTATTACCAATGAGCTATAAGCTCCTTCTTGTTATTAATAAGCAAAACAAGCTTATAATTTATGCTCAGGCAAAAATACCCCTTTCTGTAATTTTGAAAAAATTATACAGAAAGTTTGGGGTTATTACAAGACAGCCTACTACTCCTGCGGAGTGGCGCAGGGATGTCCGGTTCTTCTGAAACTTCTGGTTCTACCATGCTTTCAGTAATAACTTGTGGTTCTGGAACTTCTTCCAGTTCTATTGCGCTCCCACCAGTTTCTTTTTCTAAAAATTGATTTTCTAAAAAGTGGGCATGACGAGAAACAAAAACCTTTTGTTTCTCTGTGTAATAGAAAAGATACCCCCTGGAGTTCTTTGGGTATCCCACAAACTTGCACAGTACTGAGAGTGTCTCGAGCTTGTCCGCATGCTGCTTTTTGACAAAAGCTGGACATCCCTATATCTTCAGCTACTGAAGATAGGGTTTCTTTCCACTCCACATCTGATATGGTGTGGTAGGCACAGTCTTGGTAGGAACCTTGTTCAAAAGATATACAGCCGATTCTAGTGCATAGCCCCAGAAAGATCGTGGTAACTCAGCTACTCATCATGGAATGTACCATATCCAATAAGGTTCGGTTCCTTCTTTCCGATACACCGTTGTGTTGTGGTGTGTATGGAGGAGTAAGCTGAGAGAGAATTCCATTCTCTTTTAGGTAATCCAGAAACTCGGCACTCAAGTATTCACCACCTTGATCAGATCTCAGTATCTTGATACTTTTGCCGGTTTGTTTTTCCACTTCATTCTTATATTCCCGGAATTTCTCAAAGGCCTCGGATTTATACTTCATCAAGAAGACATGTCCATACCTGGAGAAATCTTTCATAAAAGTAATGAAATAGGAATAACCACTTCTTGCATTTATAGACATTGGACCACATACGTCACTATGTATGAGTCCTAAGAGCTCGCTCGCTCTTACTCCGTGTCTAGTGAACGGAGTCTTTGTCATCTTTCCTTTGAGACACAATTGACAAGTTGCATAAGACTGATATTCGAACGAATCCAAATATCTCTCTTTATGTAACTTGGTCAACCGTATTTCGTTGATGTGACCCAGTCTACAATACCATAAGAAAGCATTATTTAATTCTAGAGACTTTATTTTGTGTGTGTTCTGGACATTGAAAACTTGCAGTTGGTTTAATACGTACATACCGTTGTTAGTGTACCCGACCCAATCAAACCATGATTAAGGTGGATATCTACAACATCGCTTACAAATCTAAAATTATAACCTTCTTTAGATAAAAAAAGATACTGAAATGATATTACAAGTCAAACTAGGTACACAAAAACAGTTGCGTAAAACCAAAAAATGTCCATTTGTCAATCCTAAGTGATATTCCTCTACGGACACAGCATCCAAGCTTGCTCCGTTTGCAACTCTGAGGGTCATATTACCTGCCTTCAAAACTCTACGGCTTCTTAGTACCTGTAAAGAATTACAGATATGAGATCCTGATCCGGTATCCAATACCCAGGAAGTAGAGTTGATTGACAGACAGTTTTCAATTACAAACACACATAAAGTCGAAGCATTCATCTTTCTGTACAATGGCCCTTTTTATGACAGTAGAAGCATTCATCTTTCCGTACCGTCGGCCCCCACCTTTTTCCTTGTCCTTTCTTTCTACCTTATGGACCCCTCTTTTTGGTTTGGTGGGGGCCTTCTTCTTCTTCCCCTTGAATTTCGCCTTGGATTTAGAAGAGGAAGATCCTCCAATAAACAGAGCGGGAGTCTCCCTGGACTTCTGTAGGGTGCTCTCTGCGCTCCTCAACATGTTAAGGAGCTCAGGAAGTGAAACTTCTTTACCCTGAATATTGAAATTTAGGATGAACTGGGCATAGGTAGAGGGGAGAGACTGTAGAATCAAGTCTGTGTATAGCTCATTCTCCAACGTGGTCCCCAGGTCCACGAGCTCTTCAATCAAGCTGATCATCTTAAGGACGTGGTCCCCTACAGACGACCCGACAGCCAACCTCGCTTGAAATAGTTTCTTCGAGGTCTCGCATCTTGCGATACGAGATTGCTCTCCATATAATTCTTTGGTATGGAGGAAGATGGAATCAAGGTCCATCTTCTCGTGCCGCCTCTGGTGTTCATTATCCATAGAGGCTAGTATGAGGTACTTGGCTTTCGCACTGTCAATATCCCATGTCTTTCGGATCTCAATATCCGAGACATTGGAATCTGGACCTAGGACGGCGGAGGCTTTCGTAGTAAGAAGATAGCCCAATTTGTCATATGTTATGGCCATCTCGACACTCTTGAGCCAATCTTTATAGTTTGGTCCTGTCAATATATTTTTATTTAAAAGTAACTTAAGGCCGGTCATCTTGGTCGCTGCAATTAGGGGAGAGAGAAGAAATATTTTAGCATGATGCTCTTGCAAGTTTAGATTGTTTTTTAGTTTATCTAAACAGGATGGCTCCCTGTTTCTCGAATCCTTCCTCAAACCATAAAAGAAGAATTAGTCAGGATTAATCTCACCGTACAATACTTGCTTAACCTTTCAGCCAGGCTGGTGTTGGTACTTCGAGGGAGGTTTTCCAACGCTTTCACGGAGTTCCTTAATTACATAAGCTCTTTTCCCTAGAGGCGTAGCCCCGCTAACGCCATTCTATACACCTACTTGGTTTATATCATTGATCGTTAAGTGAAAAATCTCCCAAGGAGTAGCGGATACTCTCAGTAGGATCAAGATCCAAATATCATTGTGTGATAATCTTGAAGGAATCCTACCAAAATTATCACACTCCAAATGGTATGCAACACTAGCAAGTTTCAGTTTCTTTAGAAACTCCCAATGTAGATTTTTGCCCCATGCTCTTATGACCTTGACGAAGGCCAACATATCAAAAGTCACATGTAAAGTTGTCACGCCCGGCTTCCCAGAGTGCGCTAAGATCGGCACGTGACAGAGCCAACCATGCTACTTGTGGTTAGGAAACATCCCTCCACGGTCACATTACGGCTGTCTATAAGATATCAAGAACAGTAAAATAAAATAAACTATCTAGTACATATCCATATACCAGAATAAACGAGTCAAGAAATATAAATGTGCGAAAGCAATAAATCCAATTACATCAGGAAAGTACGTCCCAAATACGGGCTCACATCAGGACATGAAAGTGCGGAAAGAAAAACTAAACTAAACTAAACACCAACATGCTCCTCACTGTTCGGCCTGTCGGCTGAAGTACTCCTGGCCGGCCTGTGAAAGAGATAAAGGATCCGGGCCATGCAAAACCCAGATGTCAGTGCGTCATAATATCAAATAATAGAATATAACCAGGAGGTAACAAGATATGCAGGCATGAAATATAAACAATAACATTAATGTAATAAGTAAACACGGATATAGAACAGTGAAGTGTATCAGTGTATGTGACGTGCGGTGATCAATCAAATTTGTGCTATCGGGTTATCTATTCTAAAGTTTGTTTGAAATCAATTAGTTTACTCCTCCATGTAACTCAAAAGAATATGTCCCGTTATCCCCCGGGACCACGGATCAGGTAGTGAGAGTCACCAATGGCTCTGTCCCGTTATCCCCCAGGACCACGGATCAAGTAAGAATCACGAATGATTCTGTCCCGTTATCCCCCGGGACCACGGATCAAGTAATACCCTTTTAAGCTACACTTCAGTTACACTTTTGATTTCCCCATGCCCAAGGTTATGTGTTCAAGTCAGGTATTGATAATCTGGAGTTAATGCCAATACAGGATCAAGCAGGTACTGGTTTGTCTATGTAGACAACAGGATACGTCCGTCAGGACGACAAGTCAGGATTGTCGGCATTAGGAACAAGATCAGGTATCAAGTCAAGCAGTGGTATATCAAGTCATGTCAGGTAGTGCACATGTATCAAATGAATGCCCAACAGTAAAATGTAGCAAGTATCGAATCACGGTAAAAGTACGGATGCACAGTAAAACATAGATGCACAAATGTCTATCAGGGATTACATCTACAACTCCATGACTACGTATGATGTACATTATCAAGCATGGGGTGCTAATATAACGGTAACATTATATAATATGACATGGTATGCAACTAGATATATACTAAATGATATGTATACGAACGACTATCCGAAAACAGTAAAACGATAGCATGGGATGCATAACTAAACAATATGTAATATTATTATTCGCATGAATGTAAAATACAGTAGTATAGTATGTAGCAAGATAAACTTACATGCGACTAGATATGTAATAAACGGTATGGATACGTACGAGTATCATAAAACTGTAAAACTGTAACATAGGATGCACAATGCAGTAAACATATGATATTTTTATTCATATGGATGCAAATATAATAATATAGCATGTAGCAAGATAAACTTGCCTGATCGGATCTCCCGACGGGGTGCGTACGCTGCGTCCGACGTCGGGAAAACGTCGCAATGCACACGCGTGTATACAGAACTAAACCAGGCAAAGCAAGAATACGACCACGCTGGCTGGGAACGTCCACAGGGTCGCCCGGATCGTCGGTGACGGCACGGTTCCGGCGATGACCGGAAAACCAAGAAACAAGAAAATAAAAGTAGAAGAAGAAGAAGAAGAATGAAGAGGAGGACTGGGGTTTTGGTGGTTGTGTACAGAGGCGAGGCAGGCTAGACGACGACGACGATGACGGGCCGTCGACGGCGAGATCCACGGCGATGGCAGTGGCCGTGGTGTGCAAGTTCTTAGGCTCGGGGATCGGGTTCTGTGCAAGGTTCTTGCTCGGGATCTTTGGGGTGAAGGAGAGAGAGGAGTAGAGGAGATGGAGTCGGTGACGAGGGTGTGAGGTAGTTGGGGTCGGAGCTCCAACGAAGTGGGGTGTGCAGGCGGGGTTCTGGGGTTGCCAGGGCTCGAGAGATGGGTGTGCAGGGAAAAAAGAGAGGGGAGGAGAGAGGTGGTAGCGACGGTGTAAGGGAGACGTCGGCGTCGACGAAGCGACGACGACGAGGTCGGGTTCCGACGGTGATAGGTTTTGGAGCTCGAGGATGAGGGTTTCGTCGGGGAAGGCGGAGGAGGAGAAGAACGGGGTGAGGTGAGGAGGTCGGGGAGCTGGGGATGCCGACGAGGGTCAGCAGTGATGGAGATGAGGGCAGAGGCTCGGGCGCGGGCGTGGGTTCTCACGAGGCAAAGGCGGCAACGAAGAAAGAAGAAGGAGATAGTAATGAAGAGAGAGAGAAAGGCTGTGGGTAAAAATAGGTTAGGTAAAATTTATTATAAATATATGTATTTATAGAGAGAGACAGAGAGAGAGATTAGATTAGGAAAATATTTAGAAAGAGAGAGAGAATGAGATTTGTTAGTTTAGATTTTTAAATTTAAAAATATATTAAATAGTTAAAATATATATTAGAATATAATATTGAATATTTTGAGTTTTCAGGCTAATATAAAATTACTCCAAAACACGTCCTGGTCGGGTCTAAAATTATGATTTGAAAATAAGGATAATATACATGTCAACCAAACCAAAAATAGGATATCTGGATAACGAAAATACATACCCCCAAGAACGGATACATGTAGCGTGCACGTAGCTATCCAAACGAGTCCGTTTCACTGAACGGAAGGAGAACGATGCCACGACAGGGATAGGGGTATGATGCAGGGCATGCTAGATATTTTTAAAATATTTTATTTGACTTTATTTGTTTGATTAAAAAATGCAGATGCCAGATATAATGCAAGTATACAGTATAAACAATATGAAAGTGCACGGATTCTCATAACTAGACAGGATAAATCATAAACAGGAATCAAGACGAGTTTCCAGCATGCGGGTCGGGTCGGATGCAAACACGGATACCAATTTCACTATTCGCACCCAAAACACAATAAATCAAGAAATAGCCATAAATAAAGAAATACCCAAAAGAACTGGTATAAATGAACCAGGGTGTTACATTATACCCAACTACAAAAGAATTCCGTCCTCGAAATTCCCGGAACAAGAAAAGATAAACAAGCATGAATCTACGAGAAGAGGTGTGGAAACTTCTGTCGAATCTTATCTTCTTGTTCCCAAATTGATTCTCCGTGCGAGCGATTCCCCCATGAAACAAGTACGAGAGGGATAACCTTGTTCTTGAGGACCTTTTCTCTTCGATCAACAATCGACATCGGTCGTTCTTCATAGGTCAAATCCTCCCTTGCATTCAGCTCCGAATGATCCAGCACGTGCGTCTCATCTCGAACATACTTACGGAGTTGAGATACATGAAACACGTCATGAATATTCGCCAAAGATAGTGGTAAAACCAATCGATAAGCTACTTCTCCAATGCGCTCGATAATATTGAAAGGCCCTACGAATCAAGGACTAAGCTTGACTCGACTCCCAAAACGAATCACTCCTCTAGTCGGTGATATCTTCAAGAATACAAGATCACCAACAGCGAACTAGGGAACCTAGTTCACTACACTACATGACCTAAGTGATGTAGAGAATAAAGATGGATAGGTAAGTCTCTTTTAGTTTTATGATTCTCAACACATGAGACAAGAAAAGTTAGAGGTAGAAGAAGAACTATATGAAGAAAAGCTAGTGAGAACTTAGCATGAAAATGGAGAATGTACTCTTGGTGTTAGACTGAACTCTTTCTTATTTTCACATACAATAAACATAATAACAAAATAAGAATGGTTCAATAATCACCTTAGTGAGTCATAGGTTGAAAACACACCGTGTGTCACTAAGAGCCATGCTCAAAATTATGCATAATTCCATCTCATTTCTTCCACCCCATAATACATTAACCATTTAACCCAAAATGATTAATAGATAATATGAGGTGTATTCTTCTATAAACATCTTTGAGCAAATTACAAAAATGCCCCTCTAGTGTATATACATACCCGTATCCGTGTTCAAAAAATACGAATACAAAAGAGACGAAAATAATCCATCAGTACAATACTAGGATCCGGCTTAAACCAAAGCCCATTAGTATTATCTGTATGAATCATCATGCGTGCACAAGTACACGCACGTGATCGAACCCTGTCGTAAAACCATACGACCTTTACATCTTTTGCCCGATGCAGGGAAACCCTCTGTGTGGGACTCTAAAGACTCGACACTACGCTGGCAGTGGGTTTAACCACAATCCGCAAGCGATACTAGCTGCACGTAACGGCTACCCAGGTATCTGTCGATAAGAAGGCCGATGAGAATAACTCATCCGAACTCCTACTGAGCCTATTAGTGACAATCTCCATACAGTCCGGTCTGTTCATCTAAGAGTATCGCATATCGGGCCTAGGGACGGTAGCCATCAGACCTCTAATAGCACAATAAGTCGTGCCGGGGTAGAGCGCAAATCACACTGAGAAACTACTGGAGTACCTACCAGTAAATCTCACTTGCCCTGGCCAGGGACTTTGTGTAATGGCTTTCCGAACACAGCGCGATATCGACCCCCAATACCGGGAGAGACGAATCATATCTAACCGCCACTGCCTCCAAGTGCTTCGAGACTGCACCCAACTACTACCTGTTTGCACGCCTCAATATAGCCGTGGTAGGATAGTAATCTAAAAACAGTGGGAACACACTCGAGGTGAAGCAGCAGTGTCAAGTCAACGGACTATACTATACTCATGTCACCTGGGAACTGCTACCTGACGATAGGTATATTACCGACCAACAATTCCCCACGAGTCCGTCCAGTGTAACTCATAACCTAATGAGCACATGTATACTATCTCCAGTACGACGTACTAATGGCTGTGGGACAGACCATCTCCCATGTTAGGATGAGAAGCATATACACTAGTCTACTCTGGAGTATCGATGCCCTGTCTCGATAATCCTACGACTAGGGACCAGAATAAGGATGTGCTTATAGACTACCCAGCCCTGACTGCCATCACAACGCTGGTAGTCAAGCAAAAGACTCTAAGAGCTCTATCAATATGTATTAGCGATACGTTAATAGAAACATATACACATATTTAGATAGAAACAAACCAAGTAGCATACTACTATATTGAGAAAGACTGTCATAAAACCCGTGTATATCCCAAGCTTCCAAAATGTAATATACAAACTAGTACTATACAATAATGGCCTCTAGGGAATATATCACTAACAATCTCCCACTTGCACTAGGGCCATGTATTGAATATCTTGGTCGTGATAAATTTAATTTCATTTACAATTATGTAATTTTGTTTAACTTTTTCTTAAAATTGTTATTGTATATGTTTGTTACATTAGATATTTTTCAGGATATGAGTTCGCGGCGTGGTCATGGACGCAGACAGTCTGAGGAAAACGTGGCATCCAGTTCGTGGAGTCGGGGTTCTGGGAAAAGGGGCCCCACACAGCATGGTCCAGATGACCCTAAGATCGAGATACATTTATCGATGACTAAGGATTTTGTTGAGCCCGGGGCAAAACATGTACAACTAAAAAATTTCTATGGCTTAATCTGCAACAATGAAAAACGAATGTCGTATTATGTGAAAGTCGGTTCCAGTTATGTCCAGATGGATTGGACGGCGAAAGCTTTGGAAGCCAAGAAGCAAACGACCTTAGATGATATTTTGGTAAGGTTATTTAATTAAGCATTCATTTACTATTTTTGCATATATGTGTATGATGCTAATACCTTTTCGGTGGTTTTTTGTAACGCGCTTTACCATAGTTTGGTGGATTGACGGTGTTGATGTACATCTGCACGTCATCCGAGAGAGATTATTTATATACATGTCGGGGAGTTGGCGTAATCATAAACAGTCAGTCCACAAAAAATGGAAGGATGCTCCCACCGATGTTGTCACTCCCCGCTTCCCAGTATACGGGCAGAGGGCGTAACGAGGCCACTACGTATTTACTCTGAAGTAAATACGCTAAGTGTATCTAAGCAATATAAATATAAATGCACAAGAGACAAGATATAATAAAATAACAACTTTATTTATTCACATTCTTTTTGTACAATGCATGGAAAAGTAAATACAACTGAAAGAAAGCAATGCCTAAACAGTGGCATTACAGAAATGAAAAGTACTGAAATAAAAAGGTGTACAATGAAGTTAGAGCCCTGGGTCATAGGCAAGCTGGTCCAAGTCCTCGCTGGTAGGCTCGATCTCTTGAGTGTCCAGATCACCTGACAACATTCCAAAGAGGAAAGAGAAGGAATGTCGTCAGCGAACAATCGCTCGGTAAGTCCCAAAGGTAAAGGGGAAATAGAATTGACAAAGAAAGAAAGTAGCTTTTAAAGTTGTATTATTTGATTAACGTTGTTGTTTGTAGCTTGGTACAGAAGGATGCCAGTGTATACGAGAGGAGTCTCTGTGTGCTAGAGACTAGGGCAAATGGAAGTACAAGGCTCCGTCGATAATACCACGGAACAATGGCATGGATGTAATTACGTTTTATGGTTGCTGTCTCGTGCCACTTCTAACACCTTCCGTACCAATCTACCTCTTAAACCCCGCGAAGTCTTGTTTGTATTGTAATTTGTATTGTCTTGTATAGATGGATGACTTGCCGAAACCATGATATCAGTAAATGGATATAACTGGAGAATCATGTAAATGGAAGTAGATCCATGGTTCGGTTTAGTCAATACAGATTGAATATATATTGAATATATGTATTCAGGATTCATGTTGGATTGTATATTGTAGATTGTACTTGAATCATATTCAAGTCGGATTATTAATGAGACTCGGTCTGAGTCAGACAATTAGAAAAGAAATTGAAATCATGAATTAATTTTTGATGTTTGTTGGGGTCAAAATTTGTACCCCGGTTGACCGAGTCAAAGTCAAGGTCAACCCTAAGCCAGGTGGGCCTGTCACGCCCCGCTTCCCAGTGTACGGTGAAGGGGACGCGACGAGGTCCGCTACGTATATACTCAGAAGTACATGCGCTAAGCGTATCTAAGCAATATAAAATAAAATACACAAGAGACAAGAAATAAAAAGAACAGCAACTTTTATTTATTAACATTCTTTGTACAATACATGAAAGGAAATACAACTGAAATAAAAAAATACCTAAACAGTGGCATAACAGGAAATGAAAAGTACAGAGAGGAAAAGTGTACAATGAAACTAAAGTGCAGGGTCTTCAGCAAACTGCTCCAAGTCTTCTTGCGATGGCTCGATCTCTGCCGGGTCCAAATCACCTGACGACATTCAAAGAAGAAAGAAACAGAATTTCGTCAGCGAACAGGTCGCTCGGTAAGTCCCAAAGGTGAGAGAAAAGTAGAAAAGACAGAATAAGAAGATGTCTTTTAAAATTGTATACTATTGTTGTAATGTTGTGTTAACGCTGTTGTTTGTAGCTTGGTACAGAAAGATGCCAGTGTATACAAGGGGGTCTTTATATGCCAGAGACCAGGGCAACGGAATGTACAAGGAACCGTTAAGCCACGGTACAACAGCAACGGAATATAGGTTAGGTGTCTTAATCTGACCACCTCGTGCCACCTTTAACACCTTCCGTACCAATCTACCCATTAAACCCCGCGATATCTTGTTTGTAGTGTTATCTTGTAAATTGTATTGGTTGTATGATTGATTGACTGACTGACCGAAACCATGATATCAGGAAACGGTTGTAACCGTAGAGTCATATAAATGGAATACTGAGAATCATATAAAAAGAATATATATCCATGGTTCGGTTCAGTCAAGTTGTATAAATTGATAATTGTATTCATGGATTCATGTGTTCACATTGAATTGAAATCTTGTAGATTATAGATTGACTTAAATCATATTCAAGTCAAATTAATCAGACTCAAACCCGAGTCAGACAATCAGAATTGTGAATCGAGGTATTATAATTGCTAGGGTCCTTAGGGTAATTTATAAAACTTGAGGGGGTTTTATGTAAAAATACTTTTATATACTTTTCAAAATACGCCTCAAGTATTTATTGTTCGTCTTTAGAGTTGTAATGAGGGTGGGTTTTATGTTGTGACATTTCTAGTGAAAATATCCTAGTTTTTTTTATAAATAAGGGTATTTATCTGTAATATTGATTTATTTGAAGTTCATGGTATTTTAATGTAAAATTTATTCTTGTGATTTTTAGAAAAAGGTGGAAAATTTATATTATAATAAAATAGATATTTAAATGATAAATATACATATATTTATACAAAAATAATTTTAATAAATATTTTATATTCCAAAAATCTCATTTTCTTAAGATGTCATATTTTAAACCTTTCGAGACCGAATGCTCCTTGCAGAGGTCTGAATCTCGCACTACTAAGCCCGAGGATGTGCGATAATCCGCACCATCCCGAACGGGTTCCCCAAAAATGGGTTGTAGCGGCGCTTTGCAAAGATTGTAAAATACTAATCCTTTAGAAAACGGTTTTATAAGGTAAAAGGTATTTATTTGCAAAGGTGTAAATTTTCCGTATTTTAAATTCTAGGGTTTCCTAAGTCAACTAGCCTATTTCTAAATGGTCTAAACGACAAGTCGTTAGAAGCCTCAAATCGCCTCTTCACCGCCAATTGTGGCCAGGTAAGTACAAATGAGGAAATGAGGGATCCGCCCACGAATCACCGTGAGACGGGCCTTTTAAAGTTAACTTTTCTCACTTGCCTAGCCTAGACACCACAAAGTCAGGTTTAGATAAACGATCGATGTCCACAACTTATCGTGTTTTCCTAATAAGAGGTATTTATTTAAAAGCGTATCAAAGCTAAAACTTTTAAAAATGATTTTATTAAGAATATGGTACTTAAATGAAAGTATTGATTTATCGTATTCTAAGTTTTTGATGATGTCATTTAAGTTGTATTTGCATGTGTGTGGAGGTAGGTCATTACCTCGTGCTCTACTTTAAATGTATAACAAAGTGAAGGGGTTAAATGTGAAATCGAAACATTGTGGTATTTAAGTGAAAAATACGATAAATTGGAAAGGCTATCATTTCATGTGATGAAACTTATTCAAATTGATTGTTAAATGTTTAATAGTCAACATAAAGATGTTTAGGCATGAATGTATTGGTGAGAAGTGAAACTTTATAGAAAACTGAATCGGAAATCGGATTTGTTCCGATTCCGTCGGGTTTTGTAATTTCGTATTTTAGAGAATAAGAAAGAGAGATAGAATGGGACTTACGGGTTTCGATTAAGCAAAGGAGTGAACGGGGGACTAGAGAGGTTGCCGAGGCGTTGTTTCGTCGCCGGTTGTTTCTAAAAACGTCGACGGAATTTCCGTCGGAATTTCGTCGGAGCTTCGCCGCGCACTTGTTTTCAAGGTATACAAATCTTGGAAAATTTTTAAGAGAGTGGGCTTAGGGTTTTGGGATGAGAGGGTAGAGGGTAGGGGGTGTATTTATAGGGTAGGCTGGGGTAGGGTAAATGAAAGGTTTTTAATTAAAAAATTGTAAAAAATGTAGAAATTCATTAAAAATTGTATTAAATGGGGGATAATTAAGTTTCGGAAACCGATCCAATTAAATGGTGTGTGCAGGGGAGTTGGGCAACTGAAAAGTCATAACTTTTCAGTTGCCGACTCGGCCGTCCGGCGGCGACGGCCCGAGTCGGTCGGTCCGCCGGCCGACTCGGCCGAGTCGGAAGGTCTGAGGGTGGGGGGTCTCGTGGGGTAGGCTCTGGTATATTTAGATTTCTGGGTTTAGTTCAAAGTTTGGGAGTTATGGTCTGTGGACTGTTGGGCTTCCAAAGGATTTAAAACAAAAACAATCTAAAAATAATGTGGGGCAGGGGATTTGAACTCTGGTGGCTTGGTTCAGCAGTGCAAGGTATTACCAATGAGCTACAAGCTCCTTCTTGTAATTATTGTGGGAAAATAAATACTTAAAGTGGTAACAGCAACATTATATACCCCAAGTATACTTTATATTTAAATCAATTTTATGTATACAAAAATTGGAGTTGTTACAGGGCCCAAGCCCAGGTCAAGCGGGCCTATGCCCAAGTCAAAACCGCGGCCAGCCTCCTCCATGCCAAAATATAGATCATGTAATAAATAATTTTTATGTAATTTTTCTTATGAATAAATGTAAGAAAAACGGGCATAAAGCCAAATTTTTTAAAGCCCATGGCTTATGTGCAAAAAGAAATGGCACATGAGCCATGGGATGGGCAAAATGCTGTTGGGGTAAAAATTTGCACACCGGTTGACCAAGTCAAAGTCAAGGTCAACCCCAAGCCAGGTGGGCCCAAGCCCAGACCAAGTGGGCTCATGCCCGGGGCGAGCCCTAACATGAAGCGGCCGGCCTTCCCCCATGCCGAAATAAAAATCATGTAATAAATAATTTTTATGTAATTTTTTATGCATGAATGTATGCAAAATAGGCATAAAGCCAATATTTTGTAAGCCCAAGGCTTATGTGCAAAAAAGAATTGGCACATGAGCCATGAGATGGGCAAAATGCCATTTTGCAAAGCCTAAGAGGCTATATGTAAATATGTAAGCCTATATAAGACAACAAGATGATGAATAAAGTATAGACTTTTCATTCCCTCAAAAATCTAGGGTTTGTGCCTCTTTCTCCTTCCTCAAGGTTCTAAAACCTTTTTCTTTCTTTTGAATTAAATCAAGAGTTTTACTCTTCCTTTTCCAAAACTAAATAGTTTTTCACCACAAAACCCACAAAGGGGAACTTTGATCTGTCATTAGATCTCAAAAAGAAGAGATTTTTAAAATCTCACATCTCTTGATCTTCAAGATCCGGCCAACAAAGGAAGAAGAAGGAGACCCATCTCCAGAAACCCCACTTTGGGGAAGGACTAGGGCTCAAAGGGAGAAGCCCTTCATCAGCTTCAAAACATCTTAGGAGTTTAACTCCTCACACACACACACACACACACACACACACAGAGACACAGAGAGAGAGAGAGAATAATAAGTGCTCCTTTATGGGAGTACAACTCCCATTGCACGGACCAAGTCCCTTTTGCCGCTCGAGCGCCCACGTGTTGACACGTGGCGCTAGCGCGCTCAAAGCGCTAGCGCTCTTGCACTCAGAGCGCTAGCGCCCGAGCGCCCACGTGCTGACACGTGGCACGCTAGCGCTCTTGCGCTCAGAGCGCTAGCGCCCGAACGCCCACGTGCTGACAAGTGGCGCTCTTGCGCTCAGAGCGCTAGCGCCCAAAGTGCTAGCGCCCGAGCGCCCACGTGCTGACACATGGCGCGCTAGCGCTCTTGCGCTCAGAGCGCTAGCGCCCTAGCGCCCATATGCTGACACGTGGCGCGCTAGCGCCCGAGCGCCCACGTGCTGACACGTGGTGCGCTAGCGCTCAAAGCGCTGGCGCTGGCCCCACGCATCCTTTGAATGCCTTTTCCCCTTTTTTTATATATATATACACATATGTGTATATATATAGTCACGCCCCGCTTCCCAGAGTACGCAAGATTGGGCACGTGACATAGCCAACCATGCTACCTGTGGGTAGGAAGTATCCATCCACAGTCACATTACGGCTGTAGAGATATCAAGAACAAGATAAAAACTATCTAACACATGTCCAAATCCAGAATAACAAGAGTCAATGATAAATAAGTGCGGAAGCAAATGATCCAATACAATAATAGAAAAGTACGTCCCATAATACGGGTTCACATCTGGAAATAAAATGCAGGAAATAAACTAATCACTACAGAACTCACAAATCAGCCTGCTGGCTGAAGTACTCCTGCTCGGTCAGCGACAGTGGTAAAGAATCTGGGCCATGCAAAACCCAGACGTCAGCGCGTCATGTCAACCAACAATATAATATGAACATGGTAATAAGCAATGCAGAAATAAACATGAATAAAGCAATAGTATGAAACAAGCAGTGCAGGGTAGTGTGCAGTGGGTAACTAAACTGTCCTATCGGGTTTTCTATTCTAAAGTCTTTGAAATCAATTCGAGTAATCCTCCATGTAACTCAAAGGATATGTCCCGTTACCCCCCGGGACCACGGATCAGGAAGATGGGAACCAATAATGGTTCTGTCCCGTTGCCCCCCGGGACCACGGATCAAGAATGTAAGAGTCACGAATAGCTCTGTCCCGTTACCCTCCGGGACCACGGATCAAGTAATACCCTTTTAAGTTACACTTTAGATTACCCGTTTGATTTCCCCATACCCCCGGGTTATATGTGTCAGGTCAGGTATTCAGTAGTCAAGGACTAATGCCAACACAGGATCAGGTAACAGGTCAGGTTTGTCTGGATAGACAACAGGAATGGTCCATGAGGACTCCATGTCAGGTTTGTTGGCATTAGGCATGAGATCAGGTAACAGGTCAGGTCATGGTACATCAGGTCAAGTCGATAGTAAAGGGTACCATGTCCGGTGCATCGATATATGTATATGTCATGTGTAGCAAGGTCAGGTCAATATGTAACACAATCGAGGGTGTGCTCACAACAGGTATAAAATCGAACAAGGAATAACGGCAGGAAATAAACAATGAATTTAACAACAATAAGCAATTTATTTAATCACATTAGTGCATTGGTATAGTACAGACGTTTCATCATATTAGCAAGTTTCGAGCACCCCTTGCGGTGCAATACCGTTATAACAATATCAGAATGTAATAGAACTACCAGTGTATAGGCTATCATCCTTCAAACAGTAAAATATGGTTAACGGGTAGCTTCGTTATTAGGGTTAAAGTGGCAAGCTGTAATTTTAGGTTAATTGTAAAATGATATATGTCCTATTGCAGCCAAAATGAGAAACTAGCTATATCGAGTTAAGTTTGCAAGTTTAACGAGTCAAAATATATATAACTGTTTAGTATAGCATGTAGCAAGTGATACTTGCCTCGACGGTTTCGCGAACCGGGAAAAACGGACGTAGCGTCGGTGGAAAAACACGCGACGGACGCACGGTTCATGGATCGAGTCCAAACAACGAACAGTGGGACCACGCGGACCGGGGTACCTTGCTGGAATGTCGGGTCAAGTCGTCGGTACGGCCGGATTCCGGCGAACCGCCAAAACAGCGACAAAAGTTAGCAATACTACGCACGGACAAATATCAACCAGCGAGGGGAAAAAGGAAGGGGAAAAGTGAAGGGAAGCTTACTGGGATTGCAAGGGTTGCGATAGCGACGGAGTCGACGGCGATGGGGCGCCGGCGAGGAAGCGGCGGCGGCAGACTCGACTGCAGGTTGCTGGAGGAGGAGAGACGGTGAGGAGGGAGAGGAAAAGGCCGGGTTTGGGTTGCAGGGGAAGAGGAGGTGGTCGGCGGTGGCGCAGGTGACGACGACGAAGGTCGACGGCGGCGTTCCGGCCAACCGGAGAAGGTGCTAGGGTTGCTGTGGGGTTCTGTTGCGGCGCCGGGCACTCGGGAGGAGGAGGAAGGTGTCGAGGTCGGGAAGAGGGGCGAAGGGGGAGATGCTGGCGTCGTCGGCGACGAGTTGCGGCGGCGACGGCGGGCACGGTGGGTGCAGGTGGCTACGGTGTTGGGTGCACGGGGACGTGGGAGAGGAGGATGGAGGGTTGTTGTTGCGACGAGGATGATGGTGGTGGTGGCGTCGGGCTGCGGCGGCGATGGGCACGTGGCTGGGCTAGGGTTCCGATGGGGGTCTCTCGCGAGGGTTCTCGTGAAAGAAAAATGGTGAAGACGAGGCGAGGAAACATAATATATAGGGGATAGAGAGAGAGGGTTAGAGAGAGAGAGATCAGATTAGAGAGAGAGATGTGAGGAAGAGAGAGATAGAGACAGGGAAAGAGAGAGGAGAGATAGAGAGGTAGAGAGAGGAAAAGAGGCGGGGCCCACGGGGGTTTAAACCCCTCGTGATTGGCCAGGCGAGGAAAAGGAAAAAAATTTAAAAAGATTTCTAAACCTAATTAAATGATTATATATACGTAACAGTTAAGGTTTGGGTATATATTATAGTTTAGAATATTTAATTAAATTGGGATTTTGGCGCTAAATGAAACATTTCCAAATCGCGCCCGGGTTGCGCCCAAAAATTTGAAATTCAAATAATAGGATTTTAAGCGGGTTCCAAATTTTAAAATGAAATGTTTTATGATTAAAAAGCATGCCCCCAAGTCGGACACTTGCACGCGCGCGTAGCCGTCCAAACTCGCCCGTTTCACCGAACGGGATGAAAACTCGACGCGCGGACTCTACCACGCGGCTAGGGGTGACGAGTAGGCCAATAAGGATATTTTTAATTTTACTTTAGGTGTTAAAATTTGTTATATGCAAAACTGACTTAGCCGGTTAAAATTTTGCAATAAGAACCAAACAAGCAAGATAAATGAAATGAGCAAAGTCGAACACTCAACCAGTAACAGAAATAGTAGTATTGGGCTCGGGTGTTACATATATATACACATATGTGTATATATATATACACATATGTGTATATATATATACACATATGTGTATATATATATACACATATGTATATATATGTACACACACACACACACATACATACTCCACGACACTGTCCCTGTTAGAAAAAATTTCTAACGGGGCGCTGCCCCGCACCCCGCAAGGGGGCTGCTAGCCCCCTTGACCCCCAGCCAGCAATCCGGGTAGCGGGACCCCCGTAAAAACTCTGCGGGGCCCCCGATATATCCAAAACCCCTTCAAAACACAACACTGCACATTGAGTTCGCGTGACCAATTTAACCCGTCAATCGGAGGTTCTTTCGCTCTAAAGGCGAGGGGTAATTAACGGCAGCTTAGTCCGCGGCTGCCGGTGATTCGGATCCCCACAATCATTAAACCCCGGCCTACCCTAAGCAGAGGGAATCTGTAATGCGCCTGACAAGCACGCGCGTATTCCCATCTTAATGGGGTGACGAAAAACACCCTACAGATTCTGGCACACCCGGTGGGACCCATCTCTCCTCCCATATTTCGGGTTAAGCATTCATGCAAACTCAATCAATATAGATATCGATATTTATACCAAAATAATGCCCTTTCATGCAGGTTTTCAAGCAATCACTTCTCAACGATGTCTCCAAAAATGAACTCAGCTCACATCTCATAAACGATGAAGATGGACTCCAGGACGGTCCTCCTGGCCAGTCTTGGGCGACAGTGGGAGGAGCCGCTGCTACAGTTCGGCTCTATTCTGTTCATACCAGCTAACGCCATTCCAGCTCCTCAAGCTCCAGCAACAGACAGACCGGTCTCAAAAGGCAGGAGACCAAGTATGGTGATCTCGAGGACGCCCCAACTCAGACGCAAGTCGGTGTTTGAACGACTTTCCTTGGCCCCAGCTAGGGCCAAGGAAAGTCGTTCAAACACCGACTTGCATTTGAGTTAATGGCCTTGCTCCCAGCTGGGGCCAAGAAAAGTCGTTTAAACACCGACTTGCGTTTGAGTTAATGGCCTTGCCCCCAGCTGGGGCCAAGGAAAGTCGTTCAAACACCGACTTGCGTTTGAGTTGGGGCGTCCTCGAGATCACCACACTTGGTCTCCTGCCTTTCGAGACCGGTCTGTCTGTTGCTGGAGCTTGAGGAGCTGGAATGGCGTTAGCTGGCACAAACAGAATAGAGCCGAACTGTAGCAGCGGCTCCTCCCACTGTCGCCCAAGACTGGCCGGGAGGACCGTCCTGGAGTCCATCTTCATCGTGTATGAGATGGGAGCTGAGTTCATCTTTGGAGACATCGTTGAGAAGTGATTGCTTGAAAACCTGCATGAAAGGGCATTATTTTGGTATAAATATCGATATGTATATTGATTGAGTTCGCATGAATGCTTAACCCGAAATATGAGAGGAGAGATGGGTCCCACCGGGCGTGCCAGAATCTGTAGGGTGTTTTTCGTCACCCCATTGAGATGGGAATACGCACGCGCTTGTCAGGCGCATTACAGATTCCCCCTGCCTAGGGTAGGCCGGGGTTTAATGATTGTGGGGATCCGAATCTCCGACAGCCGCGGACTAAGCTGCCGTTAATTACCGCTCGCCTTTGGAGGGAAGGAACCTCCGATTGATGGGTTAAACTGGTCATGGGAACTCAATGTGCAATGTTGTGTTTTGAAGGGGTTTTGGATATATCGGGGGCCCCACAGAGTTTTTACGGGGGTCCCGCTACCCGGATAGCGGACTGGGGGTCAAGGGGGCTAGCAGCCCCCTTGCGGGGCAGCGCCCCGTTAGGAATTTTTTTCTAACAGGGACAGTGTCGTGGAGTATGTGTGTGTACATATGTATCCATATGTATATATATAAAAAGTGGGGAAAAGGCATCCAAAGGATGCGTGGGGCCAGCGCCAGCGCTTTGAGCGCAAGAGCGCCAGCGCTTTGAGCGCCAGCGCACTGAGCGCTAGCGCACCACGTGTCAGCACGTGGGTGCTCGGGCGCTAGCGCTCTGAGCGCTAGCGCGCCACGTGTCAGCATATGGGGGCTTGGGCGCTAGCACTTTGGGCGCTAGCGCACTGAGAACTAGCGCGCCACATGTCAGCACGTGAGCGCTCGGGCGCTAACGCTTTGAGCACAAGAGCACTAGCGTGCCACGTGTCAGCACGTGGGCGCTCGGGCACTAGTGCTTTGGGCGCTAGCGCTTTGAGTGCAAGAACGCTAGCGCGCCACGTGTCAACACGTGGGCGCTCGAGCGGCAAAAGGGACTTAGTCCCTGCAATGGGAGTTGTACTCCTAGAAAGGAGCATTTATTATTCTGTGTGTGTGTGTGTGTGTGTATGTGTGTGTGTGTATATATATATATATATATATATATATATATATGAGGAGTTAAACTCCTAAGATGTTTTGAAGCTGATGAAGGGCTTCTCCCCTTGAGCCCTAGACCTTCCCCAAAGTGGGGTTTCTGGAGATGGGTCTCCTTCTTCTTCCTTTGTTGGCCGGATCTTGAAGATCAAGAGATGTGAGATTTTAAAAATCTCTTCTTTTTGAGATCTAATGACAGATCCAAGTTCCCCTTTGTGGGTTTTGTGGTGAAAAACTATTTAGTTTTG
The DNA here is from genome assembly GCA_030015575.1 of Agapanthus africanus. Lineage (NCBI taxonomy): Eukaryota > Viridiplantae > Streptophyta > Magnoliopsida > Asparagales > Amaryllidaceae > Agapanthus > Agapanthus africanus. The sequence goes on along the minus strand of JASDDO010000024.1, from coordinate 883,788,323 downwards.
GAAAAGGAAGAGTAAAACTCTTGATTTAATTCAAAAGAAAGAAGAAGGTTTTAGAACCTTGAGGAAAGATAAAGAGGCACAAACCCTAGATTTTTGAGGGAATGAAAAGTCTATACTTTATTCATCATCTTGTTGCCTTATATAGGCTTACATATTTACATATAGCCCCTTAGGCTTTGCAAAATGGTATTTTGCCCATCTCATGGCTCATGTGCCATTTCTTTTTTGCACATAAGCCATGGGCTTAAAAAATATTGGCTTTATGCCCATTTTGCATACATTCATGCATAAAAAAATTACATAAAAATTATTTATTACATGATTTTTATTTCGGCATGGGGGATGGCCGGCCGCTTCATGTTAGGGCTCGACCCGGGCATGAGCCCACTTGATCTGGGCTTGGGCCCACCTGGCTTGGGGTTGACCTTGACTTTGACTCGGTCAACCGGTGTGCAAATTTTTACCCCAACAAATGCCATTTTGTAAAGCCCAAGGGGCTATATGTAAATGTGTAAGCCTATATAAGGCAACATCATGATGAATAAAGCATACACTTTTCATTCCCCCCAAAATTTAGGGTTCTTGGTGCCTCCTGCTCCTTCCTCAAGGTTCCAAAACCTTCTTCCCCTTTTTCAATTAAATCAAGAGTTTTACTCTTCCCTTTTCAAAACTAAATAGTTTTTCACCACAAAACCCACAAAGGGGAACTTGGATCTACCATTAGATCTCAAAAAGGGGAGATTTTTAAGTCTCACCCCCTTTTTGAGAAGATCCGGCCAAACGACAGGAAGAAGGAGACCCATCTCCAGAAACCCCACTTTAGGGAAGAACTAGGGCTCAAGGGGAGTAACCCCCTTCATCAGCTTCAAAAAATCCTAGGAGTTTAACTTTTCATATATATATATATATATATATATATATTGTTCTATCTCTCTCTCTCTCTCTCTCTTTCTCTCTCTCTCTCTCTCTCTCTCTCTCTCTATATATATATATATATATATATATATATATATATACAGAGAACAATAAGTGCTCCTTTCTGGGAGTACAACTCCCATTGCAGGGACCAAGTCCCTTTTGCGCTAAGAGTGCAAGCGCCTAAAGCGCTAGCGCCCGAGCGCCCATGTGCTGACACGTGGTGCGCTAGCGCTCTTGCGCTCAGAGCGCTAGCGCCCAAAGCGCTAGCGCCTACGTGCTGACACGTAGTGCGCTAGCGCTAGCGCCCAGAGCACTAGCACTCGAGCGCCCACGTGCTGACACGTGATGCGCTAGCGTTCAAAGCATTAGTGCTCTTGCGCTCAGAGCGCTAGCGCCCAAAGCGCTAGCGCCCGAGCGCCTACGTGCTGACACGTTGTGCGCTAGCGCCCTTGCGCTCAAAGTGCTGGCGCTTTTCCCATGCATCCTTTGGATGCCCTTTCCTTTTTTTTATTTTATATATATATGTATACACACACACACACACACACATACTCTACAACACTATCCCTCTCAAAAAAAATTTGGGCCAGGACGCTACCTCGCACCCCGCAAGGGGGCTGTTAGCCCCCTTGACCCCCAACCCGCTATCCGGGTAGCGGGACCCCCGTAAAAACTCTTCAGGGCCCCCGATATATCCAAAACCCCTCCAAAACACAACACTGCACATTGAGTTCGCATGACCAGTTTAACCCGTTAATCGGAGGTTCTCTCGCCCCAAAGGCGAGGGGTAATTAACGGCAGCTTAGTTCGCGGCTACCGGAGATTCGGATCTCCACAATCAATAAACCCCCGCCTATCCTAGGCAGGGGGAATCTGTAGTACGCCTGACAAGTGCACGCGTATTTCCATCTCAATACGGTGACGAAAAACACCCTACAATGTTATTGGTAACCGCTGTATATGGGCGGCAGGATTTGTGTCTTTTTCAAAGACGATTACCGTATTTATAACACCGTTGTTAATTTGTCTAGCTTAGATAGGCAAGCACCCATATCTCTGGCTCCGTGAGGCTCAAGAGACTGGTCCCGCTTAAACCAATATTTATTAGGATCCTTAGGGTAATTTATAGAACTTGAGAGGGTTTTATGTAAAAATAATTTGTATACTTTTCAAAATACACCCCAAGTATTTATTTATCGTCTTTAGTGTTTTCATAGTTGTAGATTTTATATTTGTGACATTTCTAGTGAATAAACCTATTTTTTCATAATACATGGTATTTAATTGTAATATTGAACTTGTATGGAATTCATGGTATTTTAATATAAAGCGATTCTTGTGATTTTAGAAAAATTGGAATATTTATATTATCACAAAATAGGTATTTTAATGATACATATATATATTTATATAAAAATAATTTTTAATATATTTTATATTTCTAGAAATCTCATTTTCTTAAGATTTTCGTATTTTAAATCTCTCGAGACCGTATGCTCCTTGCGGAGGTCTGCATCTCGCACTACTAAACCCAGGGATGTGCGATAATTCGCACCATTCCAGTCGGGTTCCCCAAAGTGGGTTGTAGCAACACTTTGCAAAGATTTATAAAAATACGAATTCTTATAGAAATGGTTTTAATAGTTAGGAGTATTTATATGTCGAGTTTCGTTTTCCCGTATTCTATATTCCCGAAAAGTATAGTGCTATGTTGCATATGAGTGTATGAGGAGGTAGGTCATTACCTCTTGATCTACTTAAAGGTATAGCAAGATTTTGATATTTTAAATGTTGGAATTAAACTACATGGTATTTAAGTGAAAAATTACGATAACAATTGAAATAGAAATCTTTTTGATATGGAACTCATTCAATACGACTTGTTAATGTTTAATAGTCAACATGTAATGGTTTAGTATGATTGTATTTAAGAAAATGTTGAATTTTTAGGAAGAACCAAATCGGACATTGGATTAACTCCGATTCCGTCGGTATTTAGAAATACGTGTTTTTAGAAAAGAATAGAGAAGAGGGAGGAGGGACTTACAGGTTTAGAGATTAGAAAAGAGGGAGAGGAAGCGGTAGGAGGCACCGATGCTTCGTTTCGCCGCCGAGAGCTCCTAAGGTTATCGTCGGAAGATCGCCGAAGTTTCACCCCTTGCTAACTTCAATTGTACACTTCTAGGGATTTCTTAAGAGTTTTGATCAGAATTTTAGAGTGAGGGGTGTGTGTTTAGGGGTTGTATTTATAGGGTAAGGCTAAGGTTTAGGATAGGTGAAAGGGTGAATTGAAAATTGTATTAAAATGTATTAAAAATGAGTAAATAGGGTTTTAAAGGGGCTCTGTTACTGATCCAAGAAATTAAAGTGTGCAGGAGTACTGGGGAGATGAAAAGATAGAACTTTGGTTTTGACGACTCGGCGGTCCGGCCGAGTCCGGCCGGCGGCGGCGGCCTGAGTCGGCCGAGTCGCCGGCCGATTCAACCGATTCCGGCCGAGTCCGGTGATCCTCGGGTTCCTTGTCGTCTCATCTACTCCCTGGGCTATTTATTTTTACGTGTGTAGTGGGGTTTTTACGAGTTATGCACATGTAGACCCTTAGACTTCTAAAAATTCAAAATAAAACAATATTGAAAATAATATAGGGGATGGGATTTGAACTCTGGTGGCTTGGTTCAGCAGTGCAAGGTCTTACCAATGAGCTACAAGCTCCTTCTTGCTATTAAAAAGCAAATCAAACTTATAATTTTTGCTCAGGCAAAAATACCCCTTTCTGTATTTTTGAAAAATTGTACAGAAAGTTGTACAGAAAGTTGGGGTTGTTACAGATGTGGCGAAATGGGCGGCAAAACCTGTGACTTGGACAGATGAGTACTGGGCCGCCATGATAGATAACTTCTGTTCGGATGAATTTATAGTATATATATTGCTTAAACTGTAAAAATATTAGACATTCATCTGTCAATTTGTATGAGATATATATCATATCTAATTGGCAAGAGAGAAGAGAGTGGGGAGCTATGGCGCAGAGTCATAACACTGATCATTGGTTGGGCGGAGGGATGAACTACTCCCAATATGGAGTCGTTCATGTATGATCAAATCAATATTCTGAATATGTCTATTTCGTAAATTTGATCTAAATCGAATTTTCGTCTAAAATGCAGGCGAGACAAATGGGAGAAATACCCAGCCATGTAGACATTTATGGTATAGGGTTTGCACGTCAGTCCAGTTTCCCCATCTCACAGGAGGCGACTGGGCATTAAATAAGTATGCTTCTATACGAGTTTTTTTTTAGTTATTTAAATTACTTAATTTCATTTTCAATGATTGAATTAACTTGGTTCATACTGTAATTTCGTACGGCAAAAGATGAGAGGAGAGATTGATGAGTTGGTGGCGGTGTTTGTTAGGGTGCATAGCCGGAATCCTACTCCCGTTGAGTTTTATGGAATTAACAAGAATGTCATTCAAGGGCACAACCCGGTTCGACATGGGAGAGTTCTTCTGGGTGGCCAGGCCATTTCGCCTACACTATATCACGCCTATCTGGATCCAGAGTTGCATTCTCCTCAGATACGCGTAAGGATATTCATTCAGGAGCCTGCACCCCGTCTGCCCCCATCTGCATCTCCGCCCACTCCGGTATTCTATGGAGAAGACTCATCTCCTCATACTCTTGCGGGTTCTCGAGCACGCGTCTTCTCGTCTCCTCCTGCATCTGGACCCTCGTCAACTTCGGGTTCACGAAGGAGGATGTCGCAAGAAGAAGTCGTTAGGGCACTTGAGACGAAAATACAGATCATCGAGAGCTTGAGGTCTCAAGGGAAAAAAGTACTGGATGTAAATTTGATAATTCTTAATTTCAATACAATTTTCATATAATTATCGAATGTGTACTAATACTTGTTTATTAATAACAATATAGTACTTGCTCGATTTCGATGGCTTTCCGGACAACGACGGTGGTGACGGCGATGAGTGAGCTCGAGATGGAGTGAAAAAACACAAAACTTGCGCGCATCGACGAATTACTCCATTTCGTATGTTTTTACATTTTAAGAAGCTCTAAAATACAATTATTTGAATGATATGTTAATCATATTTCGTATCGGATTCTCGGATTCTATAATTTCGTGAAGTTATTTAAGTAATGAACTTTATTTCAATATCGTATCATATCGGATTTGTATTTATTATCCATTTTCTTTGTTTTGAATTGATTTTGTAGGCGGCATGACCGCATGTATTATGATGTGTATTGGTTATTTGTTGGCTATAATATCAGTAATTGAATTGAATTTATATCGAATGCTCGAAACCTACTCGAAATCTGCTCTGTTTTCTCTCTGTAAGTAGCTTATTCCGTCGGGTATATTCTGACGGAATAAGCTGCGTACAGGCAAATTTTCCTAGTTTTTTCGACTTATCCCATCGGTTTTCTACTGACGAAATAAAGTACCCGATGAAATAAAAAAGTACCCGATAGAACAAATTTAATTCGTCACTTTTATTCCGTCGGACTTCGGCCGACGGAATAAACGGGTGATTCTTGTAGTGACGGCAGAAAGGTTTGTCAGCTTTTTTTTGAGGTAATTTTCCCTTTAAATTAACAAGAGGTGTAATTTGGAGATATAATAAAAGATTAATTTAAGCTACTAAATCAAGGTGTATCTTTTAAATCAAGGTGCATCTTTTAGAAAGAATTAGGGATGCATATGTAAGAGAAGCCCATCATACTTAGATTACTTGTATGATTAACCTAAACCCTAAACTCCTTCTAGGGTTTTGAGGCGGTCAAAGAGAAAGCAATATTTAATGGAAGCTGATGAGAACCTAAAGATAAAGAAAGCTGGGGACACTGTAATCACATGAAGAGACCAATGCATCGTCCATCACAACAGGCTATCAATTTCCACTATTAGCAATCCACACCCATCATTGTTGTTTTTGCCTTTTTTCTGTACTTTTTCCTACTTCACTTGTTAACCCACACACATGATAATAATGTCCAAAAGAGCCCTAAGAGGGAAATATGCCACGGAAGAGAATTTCCTTCCATGGCGTGGAAAAATACATGCTCCATAGGTGATTTTTTTGACGATCGGCATCCATCACCTCCATCTTTATAATCTAATATGTGGATACACCAAATTTCATGTAGTTGTATCATTTTTCACCGTTGAATTAGTGGGTCCAAAATTAACGGTTTATCCACAATAGAACTTTTTTACATTGCTAATTTAATGATGAAAAAGTAGTATAATCACGTGGTGTATCCACATTTTAGATGGTAAATATGATGATGAATGCCGATCGTCGAGAAAAATTATGGAGGATATAGATTTTTGACGCCACCTGATGAAAAAGCTTCCTAGAGTCTTTTTTCTTTATACACACACACATATGAGGTCCGACATCATTTCTTATTTTGAGATTCAATTTTCAAACACCCAATCCCTCGTGTTTTTCACCAATCCGCTCCAACCACCGTGATCTACACATGTTAGTAGGTTATGTATCAAATTTCTAAAAAAACCGACGGCTTTACGATGCATGAAAAACAAGATCGCTTGATAGTTGTGCTAGAGCTTTCCAAATCTCGTAAAATTTGATACATAGCCTATCTAACATGTGTAGATCACGGTGGACGTAACGGATCGGTGAAAAACACGAGGGGTTGGGTGTTTGAAAATTGGATCTCAAAATAAGGAATGAGGCCGGACCTCATAAGATCAGCTATATATATATATATATATATATATATATATTGAGAGAGAGAAAGAGAGAGAGAGCCGTCGACCCCTTTTTAAAAAATGAGCTCTCGCCCAAAAACACACATACCCGATGTATTTTACCGATCCAAACTGTCACGCCCCGCTTCCCAATAGACGGAATCGGTGACGTGAAAAGCCCGCAACGTATTTACTATGAAAATAAATATGTTAAGCGTAATTAAGTAATATAACAATGAACAAGAATGACAAAAGTAACAAAATGAAACAGCAATTTTATTTACATTTAACTTTATATACAACCGTCTGAAAGTAAAAAATACAATAATAAAAGCAAATGCATAAATAATGGTATACTGAAAGTAAGTGCGGGAAGAACTAATAGTCAGGCTGAGTTGCAAGCTAGTCTAAGTTCTCCTGACTCAGCTCTACATTTTCAGAGTCCCGTCCTCCTGACGAACATTCTAAAAAAAAAATAGAAACGAATGCCGTCAGCGAACTAACGCTCGGTAAGTCCCAAAAGAAGAAAGAGAAAATAATATATAATGTGAAATGAACAGGTAAAATTGTATATGATCATTCATTGGTGTAAGATAGTTATTTTAACGTGGTTATTTGTAGTTTGATAAGGAAGGTATTCATGTATACGAGAGGAGTCCATTTTATCGCATGGACTATGGTAACATGTAGTATAAGGCCCCATCATATCCCACGGGACAACGACACGTGAATTCATATACGTGTCTTTTAAAGTGATTTCTCATGCCACGATATACGTTCCGTACCAATCTATCCCTTTATCGCCGCGTATTATAATGTATAGATTAAGATTACAGGTCTTGGCCGAATCCATGGATATAAAATATTCCGGTTCATCTTCAGGATGTAATCATGTGTTCAAGTAGTCATGTCAAGTCATAAGCATGGTTCGGTCAAGTCGAGTCAAGTATACAAGTTTGAGTTTGATATTTGAATTCGAGTATCCAAGTTCATGATCAAGTATTCAAGATTGTGTTTGATTTTGGATTCTGATTTGAGTTAAAATCTTATGAAAAAGACTTTGTTCTTATAACATTTTAAGTTCGAGAGTAATCGGCAACTGCTGCATATGGATGACAGAATTTATGTTTTTTCAAGACAATTGTCATTGATAACTCCGTTAATTTGTCTAACCTAAATAGCCAAGCACTCACTTTCTCCGGCTCCGTGGAGCTCAAGAGAATTGATCCCGCTTAAACTTATATTAAACTAGAGTTCTTAAAATATTGTTTTGCATATCTAGAGGGGGTTTTATGAATTTTTTTTAATATAGTTTAAAAAATAAACTCGAGGGTGGTTTATAATATTTAGGGTTTTCATGAGCATGTATATTAATTATTGGGGTATTTTAATAATAAATACTTACCTTTTAAAAGTTTATGCTATTTTATTGAAAACCAGCCCTTTGTGATAACTTAATGGTATTTTATGAATATTTTAATTTTTCATTTAAAAAAATGTAGTTTCATAATATACTTTTTTATTGAAAATACAAATTTATAATTTTTATATAATATTCAAAAATTATTTTTGTTTAGAAAAGTCACGTTTCTTAAAAACCGTATTTTATTTCCTTTCGAGATCGAATACTCCGTGAGGAGTTCTGCATCTCGCTCTACTATCTCAAGAATGTGCGATAATCCACATCATCCATTAGCGGGTCCCCTAATTAGGGTTGTAGAGGCGTATTGCTAAGGATTACAAAATACCGCTTTAAAAGAAACCCGGTTTTGAAAAGATATGGTATTTTAATGAAAATTTATTCTTTAAACCAACCATATATATATATATATCGTGCTATGAAATCAAAGTGTGCGTGTGGGGTAGGTTACCCCATGAAGTTTTTCTAAGGTATTATTTTAACAATTATCGAAAAGAGCTTTATACCAAAGTTCAAGATATTTTAATGAAAATGTTCGTTTATATTTGTTTCACATGAAAATTTTGATTAAACTTGGAGCTAAAAGATTGTAATTTAAGTTACAAGTAGGGTGGTAAAATCAGTTTGACTTATGTATAAAGGAAAAATGAGTTATAAGTTTTAAAAAGTAATGTATCAGAAGTAACTCCACTTTACCGATATATATTTAGGAGATGAATTGAGATGAAAAGAAGAAGAGATGAGAGGGACTTACAGCTTGGTAATATCGAGAAGAGAGTAAGGAAGAAGGAAGGGGATTCGTGGAGTCGTGCGAACTCCGGAAACGGTTTCGATCTTCGATGGAAGGAGCTTGGTTGATAACTCCACTTGACTCTACTTACACTTAGGAAGTTTTGAGTTATTTTTGCTAGAAATTTTCAGAATAGAGGGGAGCTAAGGCACGGGGTGATATTTATAGTGAAGAATTAGGGTTTGAGAATTAAAATTTTGGATTAAAATGTATTAAAAATGTGTTAAATGGTGAATTGAAGAGTCTATGTTTTATTGCATGAAAATCAAATAGTGCAGAGGAGTTAAGGGGAGCTGAAGGGACAAGTGTGCAAAACATGGAGGCGATTGGGGGCAATCCAACCATCGGCGCCGGTCCAAAGCTAAGAACGGGCGGTCAGATCTTAGTGTTCAACCTCGAGATTCGTGTCACGTGTGTATATCTGTGTTTACTCCATTTTGCGCATGTTTGATTTTTCTGAAACTTTTCATTTCTCCGTATATTGCACGTGCAACTTTTAGGCTTCCAAATATTAAAAAGAAAAATCTTTAAAAAAATAATTGGGTCTGATGGGATTCGAACACACATGCTATGTCGCAGCAGTGTAGAAGCTTTGCTAGTGAGCTACAAGTTGCTTCTTATTTTTATTTAACAAAAATAACATTTAGCTCTTACACAGGCTGAAATACCCCATTTACTGTGAAATACAAGAAATTTCTGTACAGTGATTTCAGAGTCGTTACATTTTACCCTCCTTATAAAAATTTCATCCTCGAAATTTACAATTACATAGGGACTAATTTTCAAAAAGATAAGGGTATCGTGTATGCATATCTTCTTCTCTTTTCCAAATTGATTCTCATGTTGAATTCTTTCTCCACATCACTTGAACCAAGTTTACCTCCTTGTTCCGTAATGTTTTCACATTTCAGTCCGGTATCTCAACTGGTTGTTGCTCGCATGTTAGGTCGGTTTGTACTATGAGCTTTGAGTGATCAAGTATGTGGTTGGGATCGCTCATATATTATCGTAGTTGGGATATGTGGAACACATTGTGCACTCCTTCCAATGAGGGTGGTAGTACAAAACGGTATGCCATCTCTCCAACTCGTTTGAGTATATCGAACGGTCCTATATATTTTGGATTTAACTTACCTATTTTACCAAAATGGACCACTCCTCTATTTGGAGAGATCTTCAGGAATACATGGTCTTCAGGTTGAAACTCCAAGTGTCGACGCTTTGTATCTGTCCAATGTTTCTATCGATCTTATGCTATTCGCATCCTTTCTCTAATCGTGCGAACCATGTCTACAATTGCTACGATTATCTCTGGTCCAAGAAATTCATGATCTCCAACGTCGTTCCAACTCAGCGTGGAATGACATTTCCGTCCATAGAGTGTTGCGAATGGTGCCATCACAATACTTGCTTGATAGCTGTTGTTGTATGAAAACTCCACAAGGTGTAGGTGATCTTCCCACGAACCTCCAAAGTCTAACATACAGGCTCTTAGCATGTCTTTCAGAATCTGAATTGTTCGCTCGGACTGTCCATCTGTTTGTGGATGATACGCCGTGTTGAAATTCAGATTCGTTCCCAAGCTAGCTTGCAGACTCTGCCAAAATTATGATCGAAATCTTGTATCACGATCGGAGACGATGCAAACATGTATCTCATGTAATCTCACGATTTCCTGCATAAGTTTATGGGTATCAAATATAGTACATCTTGAAGGTTTAAATCTTACTTTAGATTTATGCTCACCTCCATGTACTTCTTTACCAACGTCTCAGTTGGTTGGCCAACTCAAAATGGAATAAAGTGAGCCCACTTGGCGAGTCGATCCACAATAACCCAAATTGCATCGTTATCCTTCGTGCTGTGAAGGAGTGCATTCATGAAGTCCATGGTAATGTGCTGCCATTTCCATTCTGAGATTGGTAACGGCTGAAATAGATCAGTAGTTCTGTGATGTTTAGTCTTCACTTGCTGACACACCAAACACTTGGCTACGCTTCTAGCTACTTCGCGCTTCATTCCATACCATCAGTAGTATTGTCGTAGATCCTTATACATCTTCGTACCACCGGGGTGTACCGAATATGGAGATCTGTGAGCTTCTTTCATCAACTCTTCTCGAACAGGGCCGATTGGCAAGCATAAACGGCTTCCATATCGCAAGGATCCATCTTCGTGGATAATAAAGTCAGTTCGTAGTACACTTTCTACTTGTTCTCGGATCTTTTGTAGCTTGGCATCATTTGCTTGAGCTGCCTTGATCTGATTTACAAGAGTGGACTGGACTTGTAAGTTCATCAAAGATGAAGTGTTACCTAGCACAACTACTTTAATCTCTAATCCATGCAGTTCTTGCTGTAGCTTCCACTGAGCGGTAAGGTTCATTGCTAATAGCTGGCAACTAAGGGCATCGGGAACTACGTTCACCTTTCCAGGATGATACTGTAGGTTGATGTCGAAATCCGCTATGAGTTCTAGCTATCTTTTCTGCCACATGTTGAGTTCTTTCTGAGTAAATACATACTTCAGACTTTTGTGGTCAATGTATATATCCAATCGTTCTCCCAAAAGATAATGGCGCCAAATCTTGCGTGCGAAAATAACGGCTGCCAATTCCAGATTATGTGTTAGATAGCTGCCCTCATGAATCTTTAGTATTCTTGATGCAAAAGCCATAACCTTTCCATGCTGGTGTAGAACACATCCTAATCCTTTACCTGACGCATCACAATGCACGACGAATCTGCCGGATTGATCTGGTATTACTAGGATAGGAGCAGAGGTTAATCTCGTCTTGAGATCTGCAAAAACCTTTTCACATGCTTCTGACCACACGAATGCTTAGTCTTTACGTGTGAGCTTGGTTAGGGGTGCTGCGATTTTTGAGAATCCTTTGATGAATCGTTGGTAGTATCGTGCTAAGCCCAAAAATTTTTGTATATCTTTCACCGTCTTTGGTGTCGGCCACTCACTGACAGCTGACACCTTAGCTGGATCTACAGAGATTCCATCGTCTGAAACGATATGTCCGAGAAATCTGACGTGGCCTAGCCAAAACTCATACTTGTTGTACTTGACGTAGGGCTGATATTTTTATAATGTCTCCAGGACAATCCATAAGTGCTCAGCGTATTTCTTCCGATTCTTTGAATACACCAGGATGTCGTCGATGAAGATGACAACAAACCTGTCTAAGTATTCTCGGAAAACTCGGTTCATCAGGTTCATAAAGATGGCAGGTGCATTGTTCATCCCAAATAGCATTACGAGATATTCATAATGACCATAACGAGTCCTAAATGCCGTCTTCGGAATGTCGGACTCTTTGACCTTCACCTGATGGTAATCCTAACAAAGATCTAGTTTTGAAAAGACACAAGACCCACTTAACTGATCGAAAAGGTCATCGATGCGTAGTAGTGGATACTTGTTCTTAATCGTCACTTCATTCAGAGCTCGATAATTCACACACATCCTGTAGGAACCTTCCTTCTTCTTCACGAGTAACACCGGAGATCCCCAACTTGAAGTACTGGGTCGGATCCAACCTTCCTTCAGCAGTTCGTCCAACTGGATACGGATCTCCTTCAATCCCTCCGGACTTAATCGGTATGGAGGTTTGATTACAGGTTGTGCACCAGATTATAAATCAATACTAAATTCAAGAGCTCGATCGGGAGGCAAACCTGATATGTCTTCAAGGAACACATCCTCGAACTTTTGAACTACTTCGGGATTTTCTTCCGCAGGTAGAGAGAACACTTCTACATTTTTCAGTTTAACACGGTAGCATCCTGGCTCCAAGATTCTATCTCTACTTTTGAAATAGAAGACTGGGTGATCTGGTATCTCAAATACTATATTTCTTTGACGGCAGTCAATAGTAGCATAGAATACTCCAAGTAAATCCATTCCCAACACAACATTGAAATTTGGTATGTCCAGTACTTTGAAATTTGCGTAGAATTCTCGACCGCAAATGTAACAACCGAGTTCAGTTATACCAATTTCTGTTTCCGTATTGGTTTATCTAAGGTATTTTATTGATTTATCATGTTTGGATGCGAATGGTATTTTTACTTTTACAATGCATTCGACCTGACCCGCTTGCTTGAACTTGTTTGATTCATATTTATAAACTACCCTGGCCTGTTAAATAGACACGCGCATCTCATGTATACTGCATATTGACTTTCATCTAGCACTGCATATTTTATCATATAACATTTTAGGTTATATAAAATAAATTAAAATTGCATTTCATAGCCTGCATGTTACCCCTAACCCCGTGGTAGCGTCCGCGCATCTTGTTCCCGTCCCGTTCAGTGAAACGGACGTGTTTGGATAGCTACGCGCACGTACGTGTGTCCGTTCTTGGGGGTATGCATTTTCGTTACCTAAGCATTCATTTTGAAATTTGGAAGTCACATGTATTTTTCGTATTTTAAAACTAAATTTTTAGACCCGACCCGGGCGTGTTTTGAAATATTTTTGTATACCGCCAAAATTCAAATTTATTTAAAATAATATTAAATTTAATTTAACCGTTTAAAAATTCCTTAACAGTTCAAATCTTTTAAAAAACTAACTAATATATATCTTTGTAAATTAAAATCTAAACATCATAACAACTTCATCTCTCTCTCCCTCCTCTGGCCCCACCTTCACAGAACTCAGCTCTCCCTCTCTCTCTGTGCCGTGGCCCTATACTCCAGCTCTCTCTCTCCTTCTCTCTCCTCTTTCTTTCCTTTCTCTCTCTCTTGTCCCTTTCTCCTTTCTCTTTCTCTCTCCCCTCACTAAACGCCAACTTCATCTCTCCTCTCTCTCTTTCCTCTCGCGCATCCCTCTCTTTCTCTTCTTTCTCTCTCCTCTCGCTCCCCTCTCTCTCATATCGCGATCCCTGTAGCTTCTCGATTCCACTCACCTCCCTCAAGCTTAGAGTCACCTCCCTTCTTTCTCTCCCTCTTTCTTCTATTTAAACCCGAGCACCCATCTACGAGAACCCACCAAAACTCTCTACCTCCTCAAACCCTAACCCTAAAACTCCTCACTCCTCAATCTCTCGACCTCAACCGAGCCTCCACCATCTTCTCCATCCCCCGAACCCTGCACACCCAGCAACAAAACCAACACTAAACCCTAGCTTAACCCTAACTGAACCTAGCAATCAAATCTCATCGCCGGTGCTCCTCCGATCATCACCGTCGACGCCATCACCCCTCTGTAAATCCAGTGAGCAACTCTTCCTCTTCTCATTCTTCTTCTTCCTTCCATTCTTTCCTTCTTCTTCCTTTCTATGATTTTCTTTTCTTTTTAAAAGTTCACTATTCTTTTAGATTGCCGGAATCCGGTCGTGCCGACGACGATCCCGACGACCCAGCGAGCGTACCTGACCCGTGTGTTCACTTTGTGCGTTGTTTGAATCCGTTCCGTGTACCGTGCATGTGTCGCGACTTTTCCCGCCGACATGTGACGTTCTGTATACCCGTTTCTTGATCCGTAGGCAAGTAAAACTTGCTACATGCTATTTATATTATTTTTATACGTATTTAATTGCATATTAAACCTGTAGATTAAATCTAATGCCACATGTTCCATTTAAACCTATCGATGTTCCATATATCATTTTAGACCTAGAACTTGAACCATATCATGTTGCATTTTAGTTTACAATACGTGGTACCCACGTTCATATTCGAATCATATATTGCTTAGTTGTATAGCCCAGAATACCATTTTAATTGTTTATAACCTTTCGGACACCGTTTGCATCTATTTAGCCTATTATTTATACAGTCACATCCATAGATCACTTGATTATATAATATTATAAATTTAACATTCCATATTTGATAAGGTGTAATTTAATTAATGTTGGAACTATAACCTTAACCCAAATCGATAACTGTGCATCCTTATGCTTTAATCTGTACCTATTTGCATGCCACATCATAATGTTCCATTTTTATTGTTCCATTAGTACCCCATACTTGTTTTGTATACCCATGCTTATTATAGTTTGATTATGAGCACCCACATGACATTTTGTGCACCCTTGACATGATTTGATACACCTACTACTTGACCCGACTTGGTACTGTGCACTTCTTGACACGACATGATACCTATATACTACCTGAATTAACCTGATGTACCATGGCTTTATCTGTTACCTGATCTTGTTACTAATGCCAACAAACCTGACCTGTTGTCCCTACGGATATTTCTTGTTGTCTATCCAGACAAATCTTTACCTGCTTGATCCTGCGTTGGCATTAGCTCCAGATTTGTCAATACTTGACGTGAATACATAACTTGGGGATATGGGGAAATCAATGATGAAACCTGACTTGTAACTCGACAGTTCGATACCTTTACTAATCAGTTTTAGAGGCTAGGCCAGCCTTGGGATGATGCTGCTGACATCATTCATCGTTACATACTACCCTTTTAGTGCCTAGCGTCATGTCTCGGCTTCAGCCCGAGAATCTTCTCCGTGGTCCCGGGCACGCACGGGATACTATTGAGTTACATCGATAATTTATCAAATTGATTTCAAAGACTTGAGAGCAGTTGACACAATAGACCAGTTTAGATTACTCACTACACATTACCCCCACTGTCCTTACTTATATCACTGTTATACCTGTTTTACCATTTATACTCATACCTGCATGTATTGCTACCATGTTTATAGTATTGCTTGATATTATGACGCACTGACGTCTGGGTTTTGCATGGTCCAGATTCCTTACCTTTGCTGCAGTCCGAGCAGGAGTATTTCAGTCAGCAGGCTGAGCAGTGAGGACTTGCTAGTAGTTAGTTCATTTTACCTTCGGTATTTTCATTCCTGATATGAGCCCGCATTATAGGACGTACATTCCAGTTTATTCTTGTATTGGATCTTTTGCTTCCGCATTATTTTATTCTTGACTCGTTTTGTTCTGGCTTATGGACATGTATTAGATAGTTTATTATTGTTCTTGATATCTCTACAGCCGTAATATGACTGTGGAAGGATATTTTCTATCCACAGGTAGCATGGTTGGCCATGTCACGTGCCTATCTTAGCGTACTCTGGGAAGCGGGGCGTGACATGGTTTCTTTGGTATCAGAGCCATAGGATCTAGGTTAATCGGGTATGATTCTTTTGTAGTTGGGTAATGGACCCAATACACGAATCAGAATACTCGTGATTAGGAAACATGTCCTGCCACCTTACCGTCTTACCATTTTTGAATCTTAACTTCCTCCTGATCCTACTTTTACGATATGCAAACCTCCTTTGCAAATCTCCTCGAAACCTGGTTTCCTTTTGGTTATATCTAGAACTTAGACGATTTGGGTGGAGTTATGTGATTGTAGCTATGATACCGCAGCATGGTACAATGCGGTACTCTATTTAAGTAACTTGGAGTTCTAGCCTTGATTCATATCCTTGATCTATATTTTGAATCCGTTATCATGCTAATCCTTTTGGTGCTTTGATTTTAGGAACATGGCAGACAAGAATCTGAAAACGTACCAAAGGCGTGTTGACGAAGCCGCTATGCTTGGAGTAATCCCTGGGATGTTGGAGAACCAAAAGCGACATACCGAGCTGAACCAGCAGCAGGCTGAAGCTTTACAGGAAGGTTTGCGGACCGTTCAGCAGTCCGTGAACAATGTTGTGGCCAGACCAGTTGAACGTGTGGGTACCATGGCGGATTTCAGGAGACTTGGGCCGTCTGTTTTTACTGGCTTGGAGGAGCCGTTGCCAGCGGAGCAGTGGCTGGTTAATACGGAGAATTTACTCGTTGCGGCACAGATCCCAGAGGATAAGAGGGTGGATGTGGTACGCAGCCAATTGGTGGACTACGCCCGTGAATGGTGGCTTGTGGAAGAGACCCGCTTGCCCAAGCCGATCAGTTGGGCGGATTTTTCGAAGAGTTTCTTGGAGAAGTTCTTCCCGCGGACTGCACGGGAGGAAATGGAAGAAAAGTTTATCAGTTTGAAGCAGAACGGCACACCTGTAGATGTACATGCAGCTGAGTAGACGCGGCTCAGTAGATTCGTTGGACCTTTGGTTGCCAACGATGCTGATAGGGCAAGGAGGTTCATGCGCAGTCTGGATGTGGACATCCAGAGGCAGATTGTCTCCCTGGTTTTGACCACTTTTTCACAAGTATTTACAGCGGCCCGAGAGTAGCGGAGCCTATCTATGAAGACTGGGAGTACACAGCAGCCGGCAGTTACAGTACAGAAGCCGGCATTTGCACCGAACCGAGCACATGGACGCAGAGGTATTCCAGTGAACCGTCGTGGCGTAACACTTATGAAGAAGCATGTTGTCGTTGATCAAAGAAGGAGCGTGATTTGTAACTACTGCCATTTACCCGAACATATGCAAAGAGATTGTCGAAGGAGGTAGGGACTCTGTTTGGTTTGTGGGTCGGCGGATCATACTATCAACGCTTGTCCGTCGAAACTTCGCACGAAAGATGATGTTCAGAATTTACCGCAGAAACCGTTTCAGGGACAGAAGCAGCTGACTCAGGGACCCAATCAAGCTCGAGCTTTTACTCTGACGGCTGAGGAAGCTAAAGCTTCAGGAGAAGTTGTTTCAGGTATTCTACTTGTTCATAGTTTTCCCGCATTAGCGTTATTCGATTCTGGTGCATCCCATTGTTTTATGTCGTCCAAGTTTATTGCTACACACTCAATTACTTGCATGACCCTGTCTAGTTTCTAGGACATACACAATGGGAATGGGAAGATCATATCTAGTAGAGAATGTAAGAATTGTGCAGTTGTTGTTTGCGGACGGGAGCTTTTGCAGATTTCTTGGTGATTAATACAGGCAGCTATGAAGTTGTCTTGGGAATGGATTTTCTCGGCACTTTCCACCCTCACATTGATTGTAGGGCAAAGAAAGTAATTTTCCAGATTCCCGGACATCCAGAGTTTATCTTTACCGGAGGAAGCAGTTCTGTCGGGCCAGTCGAGTTTAGGGCTAGGCCGACAACTAATGTTCTTTCGTCGATGGAGGTTGCTAAAAATGAAGCGCCAGCTGTTGTTCGAGATTTCATGGACGTGTTCGAGGACATATCAGGTTTACCGCCGAAGCGAGACGTGGAGTTCGCGATTGATCTTGTTTCTGGTGCAGCGCCAGTTTCTAAAGCGTACTATCCAATAGCACCAGTGGAGTTGGAAGAAGTCAAGAAGCAGGTTACTGAATTACTTGAGAAGGGTTGGATTAGCAGGAGTAACTCGCCTTGGGGAGCTCCAGTTCTTCTAGTCAAGAAGAAAGATGGCACAAGGAGAATGTGCATCGATTATCGAGAATTAAACCGGGTGACTATTAAGAACAAGTACCCGATTCCTCGCATTGGCGAATTATTTGAGCAGCTTAGTGGCGCGAGGGTATTCTCAAAACTGGATTTGCGATCCGGATATCATCAGGTCCGAGTTAAAACAGAAGATATTTGCAAGACGGCGTTTCGAACTCGGTATGGACATTACGAGTACTTAGTGATGCCCTTCGGAGTAACGAATGCACCGACGATATTTATGGACTTGATGAACCGAATCTTTTTACCATTCTTGGACCAATTTATAGTAGTGTTCATTGATCATATTCTGGTCTACTCGAAGACTATTGAGGAGCATGCAGAACACTTGAGGATCGCACTGCAGACGTTGAGACAAGAGAAATTGTATGCTAAGCTGAGCAAGTGCGAGTTTTGGCTTCAAGAAGTGAAGTTTTTGGGACATGTCGTGTCCGGAGATGGAATCGCCGTTGATCCCGAAAAGATTGCAGCAGTTCGAGATTGGCCGATTCCGAAGAACGTTGCGGAGATCAGAAGCTTTCTTGGACTTGCCGGGTATTACAGAAGGTTCGTGGAGAACTTCGCTCGTCTGGCGGAGCCTTTGACCAAGCTTATGCGCAAAGAAATACCATTTTTGTGGACGGATAAGTGTGCGTCAGTTTTTAAGGCATTGAAACAGAGGTTGATAACCGCTCCTATTCTGACTGTGCCAAACAATTTCGGAGGATTGGTGATTCACAGCGACGCATCTGGGAAAGGATTGCGATGTGTTTTGATGTAGCATGAGAAGGTTATAGCGTACGCATCGAGACAGTTGAAGACCCATGAGAAGAATTACCAGACTCGTGACTTGGAGCTAGCAGCTGTGATTTTCGCTTTGAATATTTGGAGACACTACCTATTGGGCGAAAGGGTCGAAGTATTCACTGATCATAAAAGCTTGAAGTATGTGTTCACGCAGAAGGAGCTTAATATGAGGCAGCATAGATGGTTGGAGCTGATGGCTGATTACGATCTTGATCTTAAGTACCATCCGGGGAAAGTTAATGTCGTGCCGAATGCGCTTAGTTGGTTGCCAGCAATTCAGATGTTGACTGCGCGGAAGGAACTTATTGAAGACTTTCGAAGATTCGATTTGGAGGTTGTGCTACCGCATTCTTCGGGACAGTTGATACAGCTGCAAGTACAATCGTCGTTGATCGAGAATATTAAAGCAGCGCAACTGCAGGACCCAAGATTGCGGAAGTTTCGAGAACAGGTTGAAGCTGGACTTCGAACAGACTTACTGATCCATGAAGATGGTTCGTTGCGATATGGTAGCCGTTTGTGTGTGCCAAAGGGAGATATTCGCGAAGAGCTTATGAAGGAGGCGCACAGTTCAGCATATTCCGTACATCCAGGAGGCACGAAGATGTACCGAGATATACGACATCGTTTCTGGTGGGAAGGCATGAAACGGGAGATTGCCCGCTTTGTAGCAAAGTGCTTGGTGTGTCAGCAAGTTAAGGATGAATATCAAAGGGTTACTGGTTTATTGCAACCACTTCCGATTCCTCAATGGAAGTGGGAACATATAATCATGGATTTCATGACAGTTTTACCGCGGAGTCCAAAAGGCAACAATACAGTTTGGGTGATTGTTGATCGATTGACCAAGGCAGCTCATTTCATCCCTTTCCGAGTTGGTCAATCAACAGAAACTTTGGCAGAACGGTACATGCAGGAGATTGTAAGATTGCATGGAGTACAGGTGAGTATCGTGTCCGACCGTGACACTTGTTTCTTATCACACTTTTGGAGGAACTTACAGGAAAGTTTAGGGACTCGATTGAACTTTAGCACAGCTTATCATCCTCAAACGGATGGCCAGTCGGAGAGAACGATCCAAACTCTTGAAGACATGTTGAGAGCTTACATGTTAGACTTCAAGGGTTCATAAGAGGATCATTTGCACTTAGTGGAGTTTTCTTACAATAACAGTTTTCAAGCAACTATTCAGATGGCTCCATTCGAAGTTTTATATGGTCGCAAGTGTCGTTCACCTGTTTGTTGGGACGATGTTGGTGAACGAAAATTGTTGGGACCGGATTTGGTAGTGCAAACAGTTGAGAAGGTTAACACTATCCGGAATCATATGAAAGCATCACAAGACCGACAAAAGAGTTGGGTAGATACATCAAGAAAACCTCTAAAGATCGCCGTTGGTGATTTGGTATTCTTGAAGATATCACCGAATAGAGGGGTGATTCGTTTCGGAAGTCGAGGAAAGCTCAATCCTCGATTCGTTGGACCTTTTGAGATTTTGGAGCGTGTTGGAGAAGTGGCGTATCGATTGGCGTTACCGCAATCGTTGGCGAATGTTCATGACGTGTTTCACGTATTTCAACTCCGTAAGTATGTTCGAGATGAAACACATGTGTTGGATCATTCGGAGCTGACTGTACGAGAAAATTTGACTTTTGAGGAGTGACCGATGTCGATTATGGATCGAAGAGAAAAGGTTCTTAAGAACAAGGTTATCCCTCTCGTACTTGTTTCTTGGGGTAATCGCTCACATGGAGAATCAACTTGGGAACGAGAAGATGAAATCCGGCATAAGTTTCCACATGTATTCTTGTAGTTTGTTGTTTGTTTATCTTTTCTTATTCTTGGAATTTCGAGGATGAAATTCTTTTTGTAGTTGGGTATAATGTAACAACTGAGTTCAGTTATACCAATTCTGTTTCCGTATTGGTTTATCTGTGGTATTTTATTAATTTATCATGTTTGGATGCGAATGGTATTTTTACTTTTACATTGCATTCGACCCGACCCGCTTGCTTGAATTTGTTTGATTCACATTTATAAACTACCCTGGCCTGTTAAATAGACACGCGCATCTCATGTATACTGCATATTGACTTTCATCTAGCACTGCATATTTTATCATATAACATTTTAGGTTATATAAAATAAATTAAAATTGCATTTTATAGCCTGCATGTTAACCCTAACCCCGTGGTAGCGTCCGCGCATCTTGTTCCTGTCCCGTTCAGTGAAACGGACGTGTTTGGATAGTTACGCGCACGTACGTGTGTCCGTTCTTAAGGATATGCATTTTCGTTACCTAAGCATTCATTTTGAAATTTGAAAGTCACATGTATTTTTCGTATTTTAAAACTAAATTTTTAGACCCGACCCGGGCGCGTTTTGAAATATTTTTGTATACCGCCAAAATTCAAATTTATTTAAAATAATATTAAATTTAATTTAACCGTTTAAAAATTTCTTAACAGTTCAAATCTTTTAAAAAACTAACTAATATATATCTTTGTAAATTAAAATCTAAACATCATAACAACCTCATCTCTCTCTCCCTCCTCTGGCCCCACCTTCACAGAACTCAGCTCTCCCTCTCTCTGTGCGCCGTGGCCCCACACTCCAGCTCTCTCTCTTTCTCTCTCCTCTTTCTTTCCTTTCTCTCTCTCTCGTCCCTTTCTCCTTTCTCTTTCTCTTCCCCCTCACTAAACGCCAACTTTATCTCTCCTATCTCTCTCTCTCCTCTCGCGCATCCCTCTCTCTCTTCTTTCTCTCTCCTCTCGTGCCTCTCTCTCTCATATCGCGATCCCTGTAGCTTCTCGATTCCACTCACCTCCCTTAAGCTTAGAGTCACCTCCATTCTTTCTCTCCCTCTTTCTTCTATTTAAACCCGAGCACCCTCTACGAGAACCCACCAAAACTCTCTGCTTCCTCAAACCCTAACCCTAAAACTCCTCAATCTCTCGACCTCAACCGAGCCTCCACCATCTTCTTCATCCCCCGAACCCTGCACACCCAGCAACAAAACCAACACCAAACCCTAGCTTAACCCTAACCGAACCCTAGCAATCAAATCTCATCGCCGGAGCTCCTCCGATCATCACCGTCGACGCCATCACCCCTCTGTAAATCCAGTGAGCAACACTTCCTCTTCTCATTCTTCTTCTTCCATCCATTCTTTCCTTCTTCTTCCTTTCTATGATTTTCTTTTCTTTTTAAAAGTTCACTGTTCTTTTAGATTGCCGGAATCCGGTCGTGCCGACGACGATCCCGACGACCCAGCGAGCGTACCTGACCCGTGTGTTCACTTTGTGCGTTGTTTGGATCCGTTCCGTGTACCGTGCGCGTGTGGCGACTTTTCCCGCCGATGTGTGACGTTCTGTATACCCGTTTCTTGATCCGTAGGCAAGTAAAACTTGCTACATGCTATTTATATTATTTTTATACGTATTTAATTGCATATTAAACCTGTAAATTAAATCTAATGCCACATGTTCCATTTAAACCTATCGATGTTCCATATATCATTTTAGACCTAGAACTTGAACCATATCATGTTGCATTTTAGTTTACAATACGTGGTACCCATGTTCATATTCGAATCACATATTGCTTAGTTGTATAGCCCAGAATACCATTTTAATTGTTTATAACCTTTCGGACACCGTTTGCATCCATTTAGCCTATTATTTATACAGTCGCATCTATAGATCACTTGATTATATAATATTATAAATTTAACATTCTATATTTGATAAGGTGTAATTTAATTAATGTTGGAAATATAACCTTAACCCAAATCGATAACTGTGCATCCTTATACTTTAATCTGTACCTATTTGCATGCCACGTTCCATTTTTATTGTTCCATTGGTATCCCATACTTGTTTTGTATACCCATGCTTATAATAGTTTGATTATGAGCACCCACGTGACATTTTGTGCACCCCTGACATGAATTGATACACCTACTACTTGACCCGACTTGGTACCGTGCACTTCTTGACATGACATGATACCTATATACTACCTGACTTGACCTGATGTACCATGGCTTTATATGTTACCTGATCTTGTTACTAATACCAACAAACCTGATCTGTTGTCCCTACGGAAATTTCTTGTTGTCTATCCAGACAAACCTTTACCTGCTTGATCCTGCGTTGGCATTAGCTCCAGATTTGTCAATACTTGACGTGAATACATAACTTGGGGATATGGGGAAATCAATGATGAAACCTGACTTGTAACTCGACAGTTCGATACCTTTACTAATCAGTTTTAGAGGCTAGGCCAGCCTTGGGATGATGCTGCTGGCATCATTCATCGTTACATACTACCCTTTTAGTGCCTAGCGGCATGTCTCGTCTTCAGCCCGAGAATCTTCACCGTGGTCCCGGGCACGCACGGGATACTATTGAGTTACATCGATGATTCATCAAATTGATTTCAAAGACTTGAGAGTAGTTGACACAATAGACCAGTTTAGATTACTCACTACACATTACCCCCACTGTCCTTACTTATATCACTGTTATACCTGTTTTACCATTTATACTCATACCTGCATGTATTGCTACCCCTGTTTATAGTATTGCTTGATATTATGACGCACTGACGTCTGGGTTTTGCATGGCCCAAATTCCTTACCTTTGCTGTAGTCCGAGCAGGAGTATTTCAGTCAGCAGGCTGAGCAGTGAGGACTTGCTAGTAGTTAGTTCATTTTACCTTCGGTATTTTCATTCCTGATGTGAGCCCGCATTATGGGACGTACATTCCAGTTTATTCTTGTTTTGGATCTTTTGCTTCCGCATTATTTTATTCTTGACTCGTTTTATTCTGGCTTATGGACATGTATTAGATAGTATATTATTGTTCTTGATATCTCTACAGCCGTAATATGACTGTGGAAGGATATTTCCTATCCACAGGTAGCATGGTTGGCTATGTTACGTGCCTATCTTAGCGTACTCTTGGAAGCGGGGCGTGACAGCAAACTACAACTGAGCACTAATCAGCTGCCTTCAAGACTCCATTCCCAGAACTGACATTCTAGCTTGAAATGAGTGGCTTCACGGGAATCGTGTGCATTCTCACGAATCGTTGTGACATGAAGTAGTGTGACGCTCCAGTGTCGAAAAGTATGAGTGCAAGAAGGGTGGCTACTAGTATAGTATCTAAGTTGGGTGAGGTTGTGTTTAGATATTGGAAAAGTATAGCGATACATAAGGATTGAAAGATTGAAATGATATGGGATTTTACCAGTGACGACTTGTCCTGTGGCTTTGGCCTCCTCGACCGTCACTGTAAAAGCCTATCGTCTTGGAATATTCCTCCTTACTGGAGGCACATTCTTTTGCCCTTGAGGCACGTTTCTCTGTGCCTAGTGGAATTAACGATGAGGCTGTGCAGGTGGTCCATGTGGAGCTGGTGCAGGAAGAGCTAGGCGAGGTACATGAGCCTGAATGGCTGGCCTCTACGGGGCTGTGATTGCGGATCTGGGTTCTGGTGCTGTGTTAATACGATATGGGCATGCTCCTATAGCGTGAGTAGATGCGCCACAAATTAAACAAAGGCCATTTGCATACCTGCAGTTCTTCGCCAAGTGTCCAGTTCTCTTGCAGTAGAAACAGAAATCCGAACTGGACCGGTTAAACGATCCTCCTAGCCCCTTGGGTGTAAAAATCGGTCTAAAAGAGGCTCCTCCTGTCATCTGTGTAGCAGGGCATTTGATTTCGGCTGTTTGGGGCTTACCCTTCTTTTTGACCACAGCTTCGTAACGACGTGCTGCCTTCAAGGTGAGTTCATGAGTTGGATAGTCGCCTGTGGCTAATGCCGCTTGAATCTCCGGGTCTAAGCCCTGTTGGAATCGTCTAGCTTGAATCTCATCGGTCGGGATTAAGTGTGCCATGAACCTGATAAGATGATGATGTCAGGATAGTGATGTGTTTTATATAATATAATTTGATACAAATTCTTTACCTGCCAAGCATGATGAATTCGGCATCATATTCATCCACTGATTTTACCCACATGGAGCCTTGTTGCAGGTGGATGAACTGTTACTCCATCTCAAACCGAGCAGTCTCGGGGAAAAACTTTGCAACGACCAGATCGCGAAACGTCTTCCACTCTATTGGTTGTGTGAGACGGCATTCCCCAGCTTTCCACCAGACTTTTGCATTGTCTGTGAGCTGGAGCTTGGCCACACGAACCCAAGCTATGTCTGGTACCTGTGCTGCGGAAAGGTCGTTCTCTATACTCTGGGCCCATTATTCATCCTCAAGAGAACTTTCTTTCCCTGAAAAATTCCTTGGATGCAACGCACGAAATTGCTTTACTGCAGGTGCTTCGGCTTTCAGACGGTTCATGAGAATAGCAGTTTGCTGCTGTTGGCCCTCCAGAAGACTTTTGATGGCTTCTAGAAGCACCGTCCGTTCGTTGATTGGAGCAACAACGGCAGGGGGAGGTGGTAAAATAGGTGGTGGTGTGTTGCCATTGATATTGGTATTGGTGTTGTTGGGAGAATCCATCATCTTGATAGAAAAGGAACAGTTATGATAGATTCAAGAAATTTGAAATGCAAGGAATGTATAGTTGCCGATTCTTATAATTCTTGTGATTTATTGCTTAAATTTTCATGCAGAACTGACTTACAGGGGCCGCCAACAAAACCTGTCACGCCCCGCTTCCCAATAGACGGAATTGGTAACGTGGCAAGCCCACAATGTATTTACTATGAAAACAAATACGTTAAGTGTAATTAAGAAATATAACAATGAACAAGAATGACAAGAGTAATAAAATGAAACAATAAATTTATTTACATTCAACTTTACATACAACTGTCTGAAAATAAAAGATACAATAATAAAAGTAAATGCCTAAATATTGGCATACTGAAAGTAATTGCAGGAAGAACTAATAGTCAGGCTGAGCTGCAAGCTGATCCAAGTCCTCCTGACTCGGCTCTACGTCTTCAGAGTCCAGTCCTTCTGACGAACATTCCAAAGAAAGAAAACAGAAAGAAATGTCATCAGCGAACTAGCGCTCGGTAAGTCCCAAAAGAAGAAAGAGAAGATGGTATATAATATGAAATGAACAGGTAAAGTTGTATATGATCATTCATTGATGTAAGATAGTTATTCTAACATGGTTATTTGTATTTTGATAAGAAAAGTATTCATGTATACGAGAGGAGTCCATCTTACCCTGTGGACTATGCTAACATGTAGTACAAGGCCCCGTCATAACCCACAGGATAACGGCGCGTGAATTCATGTAAATGTCTTTTAAAGTGATATCTCGTGCCACGATATACGTTCCGTACCAATGTACCCCTTTATCCCCGCGTATTGTAATGTATAAATTATGTCACGCCCCGCTTCCCAGTGTACGGGCAGAGGACGCGACGAGGCCGCTATGTATTTACTCAGAAGTAAATACGCTAAGCGTAACTAAGTAATATAAAAGAAATATAGACAAGTGACAAATGTAATATAATATCAACTTTATTTATATAAATTCTTTTGTACAATGCATGGAAAAGTAAATACATCTGAATAAAAGCAATGCCTAAACAATGACATAACAGAAATGGAAAGTACTGAAATGAAATGTGTACAAGTGTAACTACAGCTCGGAATCTTCAATAAACTGGTCCAAATCTTCCATGCTAGGCTCGATCTCTGGAAGGTTCGAATCACCTGAAAACATTCAAAGAAGAAGAAAGAGAATGTCGTCAGCGAAAAAATCGCTCGGTAAGTCCCAAAGATAAAGGAGAAATAGAATAGACAGACAGAGAGAGAGAGTGTGTGTAACTTTTAAAGTTGTATTATATTGTTATATTGTTGTATTTAGTGTTAACGCTATTGTTTGTAGCTTGGTACAGAAGAATACCAGTGTATACGAAAGGAGTCTCTATATGCCAGAGACTAAAAGCAAATGGAAGTACAAGGCTCCGTTATACAACCCGGAACAACGGAAATTGAATTCAGGTTAGGTGTCTTAAATCTCGCAGTCCCGTGCCACTTTTAACACCTTTTGTACCAATCTACCCATTAAACCCCGCGATGTCTTGATTGTATTGTTGTATTGTTTGAATTGTATTGCAACTTGTATTGTCTTGTAATATAGATTGTATAATTGGGTGACCTGCCGAAACCATGATATCAGTAAATATATGTAACTGGAGAATCATGGATGTAACTGGAGAATCATGTAAATGGAAGTATATCCATGGTTCGGTTCGGTCAATATAGATTGAATAGATTGAATATATGCATTCATGGATTCATATTGAATAGTAGTTTGTAGATTGTACTTGAATCATATTCAAGTCAGATTGATTATAATGAGACTCAGTCTGAGTCTCAACAATTAGAAAAGAAATTGAATCCTGAATTAGGTTTTGGTGTTATCGGTAACCGCTGCACATGGGCGGCAGGATTTGTGTCTTTTTCAAAGACGATTACCGTGTTGATAACACCGTTTGTTAAGTTGTCTGTCTTAAATAGGCAAGCAACCACTTCTCCGGCTCCCTGAAGCTCAAGTGATTGGTCCCGCTTAAACCTATATTTACTAAGGTCCTTAAGGTAATTTATAGAACTTGAGGGGGTTTTATGTAAAAATAATTTTGTATAATTTTTAAAATACAGCTCAAGTATTTAATTATCGTCTTTAGAGTTTTCATAGATGTGGATTTTATATATGCGATCTTTCTAGTGAATAAAACCTAATTTTCATAATATATGGTATTTAATTGTAAAGTATTGAACTTGTATGAAATTGCATTATATTTTCATGTAAAGTGATTCTTTTGACTTAGAAAAGTTGGAATATTTATATTATATCAGAAATAGATATTTTGATGATACATACATATATATATATAAATAATTTGATTTATTATTTTTTCTAGAAATCTCATTTTCTTAAGATATTTGTATTTTTAAATCTTTCGAGACCGAATGCTCCTTGCGGAGGTCTGCATCTCGCACTACTAAGCCTGAGGATGTGCGATAATCCGCACCATCCCGAACGGGTTCCCCAAATGGGTTGTAGTGGCGCTTTGCAAAGATTTGTTTAAAATACATAATCTTGTAGAAAATGGTTTTTATAAATTAAAGGTAGTTTTGTGTAAAACGGTATTTTCCCGAATCTATATTTCCCAAAAGGTGTCATGCTATGTTGCATATGAGTGTTGTGAAGAGGTAGGTCATTATCTCGTGATCTAACTAAAGGTATAGCAAGATTAATGATGTTTTAAAGTCGAAATTAAACTACATGATATTTTACTGAAAAAGTACGATAAAAATTGCAATAAAAAATATTTTGATATGAAACTTGTTCACATGTTTTGTTACTGATTAATAGTCAAGATGTAAGAGTTTAGTATGGTTGTATTTGAGAAAATTATACTTTTAAAGAAAACCGAATCGGAAGTCGGATTAACTCCGCTTCCGTCGGGTTTTAGGAAAAGAACTTTTTAGAATAGAAAAGAGAAGAGGGAGGTGGGACTTACTGGATTTTGGTTTAGAGGAGAGGAAGAGGAGGAAGTAAGATTTGCCGGTGTATCGTTTCGTCGCCAGAAGCTCTTAGGGTCGTCGCCGGAATTTCACCCTTCGCTAACTCCACTTGTACACAAAATTTCTAAAGAGTTTTCTTGAGAGTTTGGACAAAATTTGTGAGTGAGGGGTGTGTGTTTAGGGGTGGTATTTATAGGGTAAAAGTAGGGTTAGGGTAGGTGAAAGGGTGAGAAGAAAATGTATTAAATTTTGTATTTAAAAAAATGGTTTAATTGGATTTTTAAAGACTCTGGAAATGCGCAGGTGTTTTAAAGTGTACAGGAGTTATGGAAATGTAAAAAGACAGAGGGTTCAAGAAGAGAATCGGCCGATCCGACTCAATTAGGCCGGCCTGGCCGGCCGATCCAACCGCGCCGCCGGCCGAGTCACAGTGAGTCGGGCCGGGGCTAATCGCCATGGGTCCGTCGTCGGTTGGTTTACTTCCTGGGACAGTTTGTTTTATTTGTGACTTTTGGTTTTACAGGTTTAGCACGCGTAGACTCTTGGAATTCTAAAAATTTAAAAAGAAATCAATATTAAAAATAATGTGGGAGATGAGATTTAAACTCTGGTGTTTTGGTTCAGTAGTGCAAAGTCTTACCAATGAGCTACAAGCTCTTGCTTGCTATTAAAAAGCAAAACAAACTTATAACTTGTGCTCAGGCAAAAGTACCCCTTTCTGTATTTTTGAAAAATTGTACAGAAAGTTTAGGGTTGTTAAAATTAAGATTACATGTCTTATCCGAGTCCACGGATATAAAATGTTTTGGTTCGTGTTCATGATGTAATCATGTGTTCAAGTAGTCATGTCAAGTCATAATCATGATTCGGTCAAATCGAGTCAAGTATATAAGTTTGAGTTTGATATTTGAATTCGAGTATTCAAGTCCATGATCAAGTATTCAAGCTTGTATTTGATTTTGGATTCTGGTTTGAGTTAAAATCTTATGAAAATGACTTTATTCTTGTAACATCTTAAGTTCGGGAGTAATCGACAGTTGCTGTACATGGACGACATGATTTGTGTTTTTTTCCAAGACAATTATTATTGATAACCCCGTTAAGTTGTCTAACCTGAATAGGTAAGCACTCACTTTCTCCGGCTTCCTAGGGCTCAAGAGAATTAATCTCGTTTAAATATATATTAAACTAGAGTCCTTAAAATATTGTTTTGCATATCTCGAGAGGGTTTTATGAAAAATATTTTAATATAGTTTAAAAAATAAAGCTCGAGGGTGATTTATAATATTTAAGGTTTTCATGAGCATGTATTTTAATTATTAAGGTATTTTAATGATAAATACCTAGCTTTTAAAAGTTTATGATATTTTATTTAAAACTAGCCCTTTTTGGTAACTTGATGGTACTTTATTAATATTTTTGTCACGCCCCGCTTCCCAAAATACGGAATACGAGGGGTTGACAAGGCCAGCCATGCTCCTACGGTCAAGGAAATATCCTGCCGTAGTCACACTTCGGCTTCTAGCTTTACGTGGTAATCAGTAAACAACGCACAGGTAATGAGAAATGCAGTATCGAAACAAAACAAATACAAAGAACTGACCTGATGGAGGTAAAAAGAGTATAGCTCTGGATAGATGATCAAGATGTCCGCGATGTACGCCTGGTCCTGGTTCAGGCTAGATCCACTCCTCACTCTGAGCATGCATACTCAGGTCGTCAGAGCGACACAATAGCAATATATATATATATATATATATATATATATGCAAGTGGCAACTCGAACAGTGGTAATAGATATATAACAGTAAATCAAGACGGTAAAGATATGAACATGGAGTAACCAATGAAGTGTCCAATAGATCAGGTGAACAGTAAAGCAGTAAAATAGTATGCCAGGTATGTCAACACAGTAAGTAATGTATATCAATGCCATTATCCCTATCAGTCTCTAAGTCTCACTGTACATGTCACTAAGCCTATCGTCAGTCCAAGTGTGAGAGTCAACCACTCGCGAGTGTCCTCCACCCAAGGGTAAGGGACCACGGGCCCAAAATATAACTCACGGTAATAATCATGTACCCTGTAAATCTCCATATCTCTCCATATATATAAGCCGGCATGGGACTCCCGAGATTCTGTTGAACTCATACTCAAACTACTCCACACCCCGTGGTCTACATCAAACGCCAACCATAACCTCAAATACCGGTCGGTCCATGACAAGTCTGCGCGAGAACTGGAGACAGGATCTCCATCAAGCACGTCCCGACTAATACCCAAGATAAATGGGCAGTGTCTGGTGCCTTATCTGTGACACCCATGCAAGAGCTTCCATAAGTGTCCCATACCACTTATAGTCACACTTACACGCGTCCCACAGACGTCGACAATGTAATAGAATAATAGGGTTCACTGATTGTGTACAAGTACGTGCCACTTTCACTTATCCACTCATGCACGAACACCAACGTACTTGCCACAATCACCGCTAATACCTAACACTGGGTAATGCACATGATCACTAGGCTACCAATACAATAACATATACACATGATGTGATGAGAAAACAGTATGTAAGGCAGGATTAAGATATCATATGTCGGTATTCTACCACTTGCATAATTTATCATAAATAATATATGCCAAAATTTAGCGAAACAATGAACAGGGGATAAGTAGTATGTATGATTATCTATCCATCGAATTTGGTTTCACGTCAATCGGGTTTCAGGATCACTAGATATGGCCATTTCATTTTAAACGTTCACTGCTGGAAATCCAGTTTCTGAATCGGAAGTCCGTTTCGCAACGCACTTTAATCATAGTTGGGATCAGATTTTAGCGACGTTACAGTTGAATGAAATCTATGGTTTTCAATAAGGTTTTCAACGCAATAGACGGATTCTCAATCGCGTCTGTACGTCAGGAGTTATACACTATTCAACAGTGGGGTGTCCGTTCTGGTTCTACTTGGGACTGCTATACGTCCCGATCTTCTAAATTACAAATTAAATAGCAAACGACGATAAAACGGAAAGAAACTACTTGTGTCATTTAGCTAACATATTCACCTTTAATAAACTGCAGAGTTCCACAACATACGAGTTCAGGAAACAAGGTGGCACACATTACAGAACAGTAGACAGTAACCAGAGTCGCTCTGGACTGCAGTCCAGAGTCGCACTCCGACCCAAATATCGTCACAATATCAGTATAGAAACCAATAGAAATTTGCATGGGGTTAAAGTTCGTTGAGTCGGCTTCTATTTAAGCCCTCGAACGCACCATTCCAGTATGTACATACTTTATGGTGATTTTAACAATTTTCAGATACGGGAAATTTCTAGTTTTACGGGTATATTTGGGGGTATTCATTTTAGCTACTAACAGTCATATTTTCCAGTGAGATTTATACAAGGTATTCATCACTACATGGGCCAGCATAGACAATCCAATTCTGTCAAATTAGATGAATATTTTCATTGGGATCATGCATCGAACAGGTATGTCGTTTAATTTTATCGGGAAATGTAAATTCGTAACTTATACATTTGAGTTTGTAACACGAGTAGATTAGCATATAGCAAGTAAAATACTTTCCTGGAAACGTTTCGGGGATGTACAGTGGCGGAAACGTCACGAACGCACGACGAACGGCGTGAATTGGTTTGCACGACCTTGGCTCGCGATACGAGTTTGACGTCGGAGCTGCCCGGAGACTTCTTGTGCTTGCTGGAAGCGGAGGGGGTGCTCAGTGGTTCTCTGCGAGTGCGCTGGGGTCGACGACGGTCGGCGGTGTCGCTCTGGCGATGGGCCGCAGTGGGTGTTTGTATGTTGGCAGTCGGTTTTGTGTGGTTTTGGAGAGAGGGAGAGGGTAGGTAGTAGGGCTTGGGCTTGTAGTGATGGTGATGATGCTGAGGAGGTGGAGGTCGACGACGTGGTTCAGGTCAGTTGGGGGCTCGCCGGCGTCGAGTGCAAGGGTGGCCGAATGGGTGTGCAGGGGGTTCGAGGTCGGCGGAAGGAGGTGAGGAGCTCAGTGAGGGGTGAGTTCTGGAGAGAAGAGCGCGAGGGAGGATGAATGAGGGGGTTGCAGTCGTCGTCGTCGGAGGGGGTGGCGAGGTGCAGTGGGCGTAGAGAGAGAAGCTGGAGGTTTTTCTCGTGAGAGAGAGAGAGAGAGAAGGTTTGAGATTGAGAGGGAGAGAGGAGTGGGTTAGAGGGACGGGGATGGGGGTGAAGAGCGCGCGCGAACGTGGTCGGGGAGCGTGGAGACGTGGGGCGGGGAACGCGGCGACGTAGGCGACATGGGGGATGCGCAGTAAAGGAGCGGGAAAAACGGTTTCGTTGGGAAGGAGAAGGGTTTTGAGAAGCGGGTCGGGTTTGTGTAGGAGGGTGCGGGTTTATGGAGTTGGGCTGTTAGGATAAGGAGTGCTTGGGCCTTGGTAGCAACGGGCTGGGGAAAAATGAGGTTGTAATTAAATTCGAATTTCCTTGGGCTGGAGAGTAATTGCTGGGCCAGGTTTTTTAATGGTTTTAATGTTTTAATTTAATGGGGAAAATTATTTTGGGCTGAGGGTTGTGTATATATATATATATTTTTGGTTTAAGATTTGGGTTTTGGTTTTAAGTTTTGGGTTTTGATTTTAGGGTTTGGAAAATTTTAAATATTGAAATTTAAGCAACCAATTTCCCACAGAAAT
The DNA here is from genome assembly GCA_030015575.1 of Agapanthus africanus. NCBI lineage: Eukaryota > Viridiplantae > Streptophyta > Magnoliopsida > Asparagales > Amaryllidaceae > Agapanthus > Agapanthus africanus. The sequence goes on along the minus strand of JASDDO010000024.1, from coordinate 883,755,124 downwards.
TTACGAGGGAAAAAGGAAAGGAAACTCGGGGAATTTGGAAAAATTAGAAACTTTTATTGAGATGGGAACGGGGATTTGTTTGCATAAAATTTAGTTTTATTTAATTGGTTTGGGCTTGGCTTTAGGGGAAAAGGAAAATAGAAAAATACAGAGAGTGGGCTGAGACACAACAATAGAGGGGATTGGGATTAGGTTAGGAGCAAAAGGAAACGGGCTAGGAAAATGGGAAGTAAAATAAGGTGAGATAGAGTTTAAAGGAAATAAAAATGATTATAATTAAAATAAGTAAATTTTGTAAATAATATCTTATGAAAAATACGGATAGTGGTGTATAAAAAGAAGTGGGTATTATAATTTTAATCTTCCATTTAAAAAAAAGTAGTTTCATAATATGTTTTTATTGAAAATACGGATTTATAATTTTTATATAATATTCAAAAATTAGTTTTGTTTAGAAAAGTCGGATTTCTTAAAAACCGTATTTTATTTCCTTTCGAGATCGAATACTTCTTGAGGAGTTCTGTATCTCGCTCTACTATTCTTAGGATGTGCGATAATCCACACTATCCATTAGCGGGTCTCCTAACGAGGGTTGTAGAGGCGTATTTGCCAAAGATTACAGAATACCGTTTTAAAAGAAACCCGGTTTTGAAAAGATGTGGTATTTTAATGAAAAAGTTATTCTTTAAATATATATATATATATATATCATTCTATGAAACCAAAGTGTGCGTGTAGGGTAGGTCGTTACCTCGTGAAGTTTTTCTACGGTATTGTTTTAACAATTATCGAAAAGAGCTTTATACTAAAGTTCAAGGTATTTTAATGAAAAAGTTCATTTATGTTTGTTTCACAAGAAAATTTTGATTAAACTCGGAGCTAAAAGATTTTAATTTAAGTTACAAGTAGGGTGGTAAAATTAGTTTGACTTATGTATAAAGGAAAAGAGAGTTCTAAGTTTTAAAAAGAAATGTATCGGAAGTAACTTCATTTTACCGATATATGTTTAAGAGATAAATTGAGATGAAAAGAAGAAGAGATGAGAGAGACTTACGTCTTGGTAATATCGAGAAGAGAGTAAGGAGGAAGGGAGGGGCTTCATGGCGTCGTGGAAACTCCGGAAACGGTTTCGATCTTCGATGGAAGGAGCTTGGTTGCTGACTCCACTTGACTCCACTTGCAGTTAGGAAGTTTTAAGGTGATTTTGCTAGAAATTTTCAGAACAGAGGGGAGATAGGACATGGGGTGATATTTATAGTGAAGAATTAGGGTTTGAGAATTAAAATGGATTAAAATGCATTAAAAAGATGTTAAATGGTGAATTGAAGAGTTTATGTTTGATTGTAGGAAAATCAAACAGTGCAGAAGAGTTAAGGGGAGCTGAAGGGACAAGTGTGCAAAGCACGGAGGCGATTGGGGGCAATCCAACCGTCGGCGCCGGCCCAAAGCTAAGAACGGGCGATCGGATCTTAGTGATCAGCCTCGAGATTCAAGCCATGTGTGTATATCTGTGTTTACTCCATTTTGCGCATGTTTGTTTTTTCTGAAACTTTTTATTTTTTCGTGTATTGCACGTGCAACTTTTAGGCTTCCAAAAATTAAAAAGAAAAATCTTTATAAAAATAATTGGGTCTGATAAGATTCAAACAGACAGGCTATGTCACAGCAGTGTAGAGGTTTTGCTAGTGAACTACAAGTTGCTACTTATTTTTATTTAACACATATAACTTTTAACTCTTACACAGGCTGAAATATCCCCTTTACTGTGAAATACAAGAAATTTCTGTACAGTGATTTCAGAGTCGTTACACAAACCGGCCATCTTGATCTAACCCTTATATATAAAAAAAATCTTCGTATTTAAGAACTTCTAACGTGTTCATCAAGCAAATAGAAAAATTAACGGCTTATCGATATAGGAAAATTGTGGCCGCTTGATGAACATGGTAGAGATCTTTAAATCCGGAGATTTTTTGTATATAGTGGTTTCATAATACATAAATTAAGATAACCAGTTTGGATTGGTGAAATACACGGGAGCATGTGTGCTTTGAGACGATGACTCATTTTTAAAAAAGGTGGCCGCCGGCTCATTCCCCTTTCTCTCTCAATCTCTCTCTCTCTCTCTTTGTGTGTGTTCGTGATGAGATTTATATGTATTGACCTGGCAAATTGCTCTCTTTTGCTTAAATCCACCTCTTTCTTGGATTTGTTTATGAGTTGTTTTAGATCAGCACTGCGGAAATATCTTCTGATAGCTAGAGCCAAAAAAGGCAAATGATCAAAAGAGAATATGCATGCAACAGTCTCTTTTCCTTTTTTATTTTTCTATGGATGGAATGCTCTAAGATTTCACATTAATTTCTCGTTGAATATATTCGTTGTCAAATCTAGGGTTTGATATGTTTTGTTTTGTTCTTTTGTGAGGAGTGCCATTCTTGGCCACATAAGAGGAAAAAATATCTTGTAGCTGGTCTGAAACTAAAAGTTAAAATTAACTTGAAACCTAAAGTGTGTGTCTACACACACACGCGTGTTTGAAATAATTTGTTTTGAAGGTTTGTAACATAGATAGTAATTAATATATTACTCAGACTTCATATTAATCAGTTGATATGTATTTATCTTTACTATTATAAGCAGACAACTAAGGTTAGACATATGTCTAACCCAGTTTAATCAATTATTTTTTTAGAAAGGAAAGTTTATCTTCATTAATCAAATCAGTTCAACTATGGAAGGTTTTTAATGGATGATTGATAAAATTCTTTACGGATTAAATAATATGCGTGAGTTAGATTGCTTATTGAAAAGACAAAATAATATATATATATATATATATATATATATATATATATATAACAAATCTTTTTAAATCGTCTTTATTTATTCTCTCATTAATTTAATATATATATAACAAATCTTTTTAAATTGTCTTTATTTATTCTCTCATTAATTTAATTATGTGTACCGCAAATACAAAAAATGCTAGTTCTTGCATTAAGCACACAAACTAAGATTCATTTCACAAATGGATCATTAAATTTTTCATTTTTCTTTGTGGACTATTTAGGGATGTAAGCAGGACAGGACAGATATAAATGTTAGCTATAGGAAATAAAAAATACTATATGTATTTGGTGAAAACTGGATGTGAATATTGCTATGAAATAAATATTTGAAAATATATATATACCAACAACTTCAAGCATTTTGGTTTCCAAGACAGGATATTCATCCGTGTCTGGCTATTCAAGGATGAGGATACAAATATCGGTGGGAATAGTCACAGGAAGCAATTTGAGCTAAAAAAGAGAAGGGCAGAATGGTCAGAGAAAATTTAGACAGGGTAGCAAAGAAGTAGGAGTGACGTTAGCCTGACAATATTGTCAAGGTTTCCGGCAAAAGATGGAAAAAACTACTTGCAAGGGCTTACACGTTACAAGCCCTTACATAGCCCTTTGATGGGCTTTCCCCACATGCAAAGAAAATCCATTCAAAAGCTCTAAAGGGACTTGCATGCAAGCCTAGTTTTTTTCCTACAAGCCTAGTTTTTTTCCTACAAGATGCATAATACATGGATGTTTTCTCAAGAGAAATTAATTGATTGATTGATTCCTTTGGAAATCGAGAGAGAGAGCTCTTTGTACGCTCGACACGTCGCTCGTCAGCAGGGTGGCATTTCCCCGCTTTTCCCTCTCGATGGAACAGTAACCTGCCACCAAATTTGTATTGGTTCTCATGAAAGATGTTCTCTCAATCCAAATCTCTTCTCTCCATTTTCAATTACAAAAAAAAAATAGTATCTCTGTATATTTTGAACAACATATATACATCGCCATTGAAGATGTGTAGACATTACATGAAAATTTCTAAAAATATCTATAGCTTTTGGAATTTAAATTAAATGACTGTGATTAGTGGTAATATTAGAATTGAAAAAATTATAAGTTATACAAAATGATAAAGATATAATGGCTTATGTATAAATTTGTAAAGCATATCTTTTTTTGGGTTTTGAAGGAGAGAGAGAAAGAGAATTGTTGATTTTTCATTTTCTTATTTTTGTCTTATGTGGTGAATGAGGTGGACATCTTCAATTCTCAACTTAGGTTATTGGAATTTTGTCATTTTTTATTTTGTTGATTAATGAATCATCTAAGTAGTAATAGTTATAATAATAGTAAAGATGATTAAAAGGTGTTTTTTTGAAAAACATAAGAAAGAATTTAGAGTGTATAATATACAAAAATGAGAGGCTAAGTTGTAGGAAGTATTTACATTTTTCCCAACCGCAGAAAATATCCCTAACTTTCTAAAAGTTGCACTGCGTTTCCTTTTAAATTTGATTTATTATCAAAATGTTCTTTATTTAAATATTTACTTTACTTTTGCCCAAAAAGCAAGAAACCCGTAAACTTATAAAACAAGTATTTCACCTCAAATGTTTAACACCATTGAAAAATTGTGTATGTTTTTCATAATGCCCTCTGGCCTTTCTTCTCCAATTTTCTCTTTTTTTCTATAAATTTCTTTTCCTTCAAAACAATGTTTAAAATAGCTCACTACGCAGCTTGCTATTTTACGCTATATAACGTAACTTAGTCTATTCGCTACGTAGTTTTGAAAAAAAGCTTAAATACAAAGTAGCTTATGTTTTTTCCTTCAAATTGCTTAGGCTTTTTAACAAATAGTATTACGCTAAGCTATGTGTAAACTATTTTCATATAAAATTTTCTATTGAAGTTCTTAATATTTCAGTATGTAATCCTAAACTATATGAAGACGGTCGCATTAAAGTTCTAAGCTCTCAATTTGAAATCATATTTAGTAGACATGTTTCTCAAACATTGATTATTTAATTGATTTTCGATAGATTTAATACTAGTATGAATCATATATATGAATTCAAGAATTGAAAATTTTGAAATATTGTTTTTTTGGGGAATTTTAGGGAGCAGAGAAACCGTAATCGTAAAGCATATTGTTATATTACTTATTGTTCTATGTTCTCAAGCTAATTTTATATCTTTATAATAATATAATTTATTGTAAATGAAATGATTATAGTAATCATTAATAATTCATATAGTTTACGCTATGCGCAACGCTTTTTGGGCTTTTCGCTATTTAGTAGTGGAACGCTATGTAACACACTCTCGCTATTTTGAACATTGCTTCAAAACTTGATTTTCTCATTTATTTCTTAAAATCTCTAATTTAAAAATTAACACATCTTCTCTCCGTGAGCATGAATTCAAAAAAATACGGATTTTGGAAAGACATAGGAAAAATATTAGGTTAGTCAAAATTATTAGAGGGACATTTTTGTTATAAAAAGTCTTATGGATTGAAAAGTCAACATCGTTAGGATCAGGGTTTAGGTGAGCTAAAAAAACATCTTAAGGGCTTGAAAGGGTAAAATACTAAAATGCATGTTTTTTGAGTTTAGGTGAGTTTCTAATTTTTCATGCAAAAGGGAAGATGGGGGTGGTGTTGTTTGGTTCATGCAATTTAGCCATTAAGATATTCATTGAAGGACATTTGAATCTAAGTTAAGTTTGAGGTGGCAATATGCAAGATTTAGAAAGTTAGGGGTATTTCTTTCAATTCAGCCAAAATGAAACATGTAAAAAAACTAATTAATGCCTTTCTCCTTTGACGTGGGGGAAATTGGTGATGGATAGTTTCGAAGCCGGTAGGACAATTGTTGATAAGTTAAAAGGGTTGCTTAAATCAGCATGGCTTTCTCAAATACATAAACGATAATTTGATAGTGTTGGAAAGTATTTGAAATTAATTGATAAATATTTCCTTGTCTTTCTTGGAAAATATTGTCTCTCATATATTTGTTAATATTTCAAATACTTTGCTTTCTTGTATTTTGTCATTTGGATAGTGTGAGATTTCTCATTGATTGGGTCTAAATGTATGAGGTGTATCAGGTTATATAATTTGGTGGTAAATCAGAGAAATCCCTATGAATGAAACTAACAATGGTTTATCACCGCTTTGCTGAAGCACGTTAAATTCTCGTCTCACATTTTTTCTCATCTCAAACGTATTTTATTTCATGATATCATAGCGACTTTCGATCCTGCTCATTTGATTTCTTGATCAAGATCAACAATCCAATTTTCTACAAATCAAAGTTTTTCGATCACGAAGGTTTTTGTGGTGTCAAGTTTGTCACAAAATATTTTTATTTATTACCCACTTAAGGTGAGAGCGTTCTTTTTTTTCCGATGAATTTAAATACTCAGAGGTCTAATAATTGCTTGTATGATAAAGACTCTCAAGATTTATTGTCTAAACTAATTCAAGTTGTGCAATAATTTTTTAAAGAATATGGATAAATCAAGCAACACTCTTATTCATCTCATATTTTATATAATCCATATGCCTTTCAATCAAATTCGAATTCAAATGATTTTTCTATTTGGATAATAGATTCGGGGGCTACAAATCATATGACGAGAAATATTATTTTATCTAATTTTCAAAAGGCCTATAATAATCATTTTGTTTCCGTTGCTAATGGATCGTCTGTCCTTATAGAAGGAATAAGTTAGACTAATTTTTTCTGCAACTCAAATAATTCTCAAGTATTATATGTATCAAGTTTTTTTTTTTTCAAATCTTTTATCTATTAATAGACTTACTCAAACTTTAAATTGTAATGTCACTTTTTCTGCTAACAGTGTTATATTTTAAGACAGGACTGCAGGAAAGAAGATTGGAGAAGGAAAATTCTCAAATGGTATTTATCTTGTTCAGCAAAAAAATGAAGCACCCATCGCAAATTTGGATAACTCTAATTTGTGGCATTTGAGGATGTGGGATCCATCTAATAGAGTTTTAATAGTTTTGATGCCTTCAGTAGATATAAATTCTCATGCATGTGATAGTTGCAAATTTTCAAAACAAACTAGATTACTATTTCAACTTTCTACTCATATTTCTCAATATCCATTTGATTTGATTCATTCTGATGTTGGGGGCCCAACTCCTGTTGATTCATATAATGGTTTTAAATATTTTGTAACATTCATTAATAATAAATCTCGTGCGACTTGGATATTTTTATTGAAAATAAAAATCGAGGTTTTAAATATTTTCAAGGAATTCATAAATATGATTTCAACTCAGTTCAATGCAAAATTAAATATTTTGAGAATCGAAAATAGTAAAGAATATGATAATAAATTATTTTCAGAATATCATCATAATCTTGGTATTATTCATTAAACTAGCTGTGTCGGTATACTGCAACAAAATGGTATCGCTGAAAGGAAAAATAGGTATTTACTTGAAATTACTAGATCCATAATATTTTAAATGAATGTTTCTAAAATATATTGGTCTGATACTGTTTTGACCGCTTACTTTCTTATTAATAGGCTTCCAAGTAAAATTTTAAAAAATAAATCTCCTCTTCAAATTTTTTTTAAAAAATTATTAATTTATAAATTCTAAGAGTTTTGGTTGTTCATGTTATGTGCGTGTTTCTGAGAATAATATAGATAAACTTGATTGTTCGTGCTATAAAATGCGTTTTTCTTGGATATTGTGCTAATAAAAAATGATATAAATGTTATGACTCTAAACTAAAGAAATTATATATTTCAAGAGATATTCATTTTGTTGAAAACGAGCCATATTTTTTAAACTCTTCTCAAGATAAATTTCAAGCACATATTTAGGGGGAGAATTCATCAAATTCTACTCCTTTGCCTATAATTGATTTTGATGATTTGCCAGTTGAAGTTGTAAGAAATGAACAGATTCATGTTGATACCAATGAGGGGGAGAATTTTTAAGTTGAAAATCAAGATAACACACGGCAGGAAATTCCTATTGCACTGAATCAATACGAAGAACAAGAAAATTATATAGCTCCAGTCGAACCAGATTTGCGCATGTCTACTCGTACAATTTCTCCTTCTTATAGGTTTAAAGATTTTCACCTATATAATACTATATCTTTTCTTATTGAAAAATATGTATGCTATAAAAAAACTTTCTCAAAATTATTTTGCATATTTGAGTTCAATATCGAATGAAAATGAGCCTACTAATTTTAATGATGCTAACTCTCAACATGTGGAGGAAAGCTATGAAAGAAGAACTTCGGGCTCTACATAAAAATCATACATGGGATATTGTTGAATTACCGGAAAGTAAAATATCTGTTGGATATCGTTGGATATATAAAATTAAGTATAATAGTGATGGAACACTTGAATGATATAAGGTTAGATTAGTAGTCAAAGGATTTATCCAAACTTATGGTATCTATTATAAATTTTTTTTTGCAGTTGTTGCTATAATGAATACATTTCGTGTTTTATTATCTGTTGCTACTGTTGCTAGCCTTTATATCAAGTAGATGTAAAGAATGTTTTTTTTTGCAAGTTGATCTTCAAGAGGACTTATATATGAAGTTGCTTCTGAGTCATCCGTTGGAACATAAAATAAAAACTGCCTTGTAGACTTCGTAAAGCAATATATGGTTTGAAACAATCTTCTCGCCCTTGATACTCTAAACTCAGTCATGATTTTATTGGTATTGGTTTTAAAAGAAGTTTTGATGATTTTTCGCTCTTTTCCAATCAAGGAAAATTTGGAACTATTATTGTGTTAATATATGTAGACGAAATTGTTATAACTAGTGACAATGAAAATGGTTTAGCTAAGTTTAAAAGTTTTCTTCAAAATAATTTTGATATCAAAGATCTTGGAAAATTAAAATATTTTTTAGGTATAGAAATTTCTCATTCAAAACAAGGTCTTTTTATGTTTCAAAGAAAATATGTTTTGGATTTATTAAAGGAAACTGAAAAGATGACAGTAAAACCAATTAACACTCCTGCTGATTGCAATTGTAAACTTAATAATGCCGATGGTGAACCTCTTACAAATATAAGTCATTTTTCAAGACTAGTTAACAAATTGATTTATTTAACTATTATAAGGCCTGACATTACTTATGACGTGAGTCGTGTGTGTCAGTTTATGCATGTGCCAAGAACAAGTCATATGATCTGAGACATCTTAAATTTGCGCCTGGAAGAGAAATTTGGATGAAAAATAACGGTAACAAAAATATTATTGGATATAGCGATGTAAATTGGGCTGGTGATCTACAACCGGATATTGCACTTTGGTTGGAGGAAATTTGGTCACATGAAAAAGCAAAAAGCAAAGCGTGGTTGCAAGATTGTAACGTTTGTGTTTCGTTTGTACCTTAATAAAGTTTTTGTATAATTTTTCCTTCTCATTGTATTCATTTTGATGGAAAATAATTCAGAAAGATTGTTTATATTTAAACCTAATTTTTTAAATATAATTTTTTGGTAATTACTGGATTTTTCTAAAAGGGGGTTTCCGGAGAAAAAGAATTATTTTTGAGGTGAAACTGGTTGAAAATGAGTAAATATTGATTTAAAATTTTCCTATAAAATTTCCATATTTTTTATGGAAATTAAAAGTATTTAAAAATAATTTTTACAAAAGAAAATCAATTTTCGAAATGGTGTTTATAAAATGTTTTTTTTAAAAAAACGGGCCTAGGCCCAAGACCCAGCCCACTCAGGCAGCAGCAGCCGTCGCCGCTGACTCGTGGGCCCTGCCCACGAGCATATGCGAGCGCGTGTGCGCTCGTGAATGCAGCGGGCGGCCACGTGGCCGCATCCTGGCCGTATGCACTGGGATCCGACGGCTGGGAAGGCGCACGTGGAGGCAGGAGGTGCACAAATGGAGGCCGGCGCCGGGATTTGGGGTGGGGTGGGGTTGTCGGCTCGGGTTTAGGGTTTTTGAACCCTATATTAACCCCTTCACTCCTTTAGCTTTTTCTCCCTCAATTCTCCTCACAAAATTCCCAGAAAAATATTAGCGTCTTCGTTTTCTCGACACCGACACAGTGGTGCTTCTAGTTCATCCAGAAAAAACCCGAGAAGTGAGGGGCAAGTGTTACAATACGACTCGACGATTTTCGACCCGTCTCGTTCGAAGGTAGGATCCGTCACCCCCCTCTTGACCTCATCGCCTTCTTTGATTTAGTTCATGATAATTTGTTTCCTGCATGTTCACAACCCCAAATTGATATTCAAATTAATGTTGATAGTCTTGTTAGATAAATGTAACAACACCCTAACGATAAACACTTAGTCAGCATCATACACAACCTTTTTACATACTATAGGAACGGGGTAATGTCCTACCCCCTTATTACTTATTTTTCGTGAAACCCATCTACGTCATTGTGCTGCCCAAATTGAAACCAATAAAATAGTTTTATAAGTTGTTATGCTATCCAAATTGAAACTAAGAAAACACCATTTTACAAGCCGAAGTGCTGCCCGAATTGAGAGTGAACTTTTAATACCCTAAACGGTTTTATTTCACGAAAAATATTCTAAACAGCTTTGTTACACTAAAATACCCCAAGTTTCCCAAAACCTATATTTTCAAATAAATATCTCGACTTTTCTAAAAGTCATATTTTCAAATAAATATCTCGACTTTGTCTAAAGTCGCATTTTCGAATAAATACCATAAACTTCCCTAAGTTATATTTTCGCCAAAATACCATGAACTATTATGAAAACCTAATCACATGAGTGTTACCATATACTTAACCCAACTCATGATATACCATATGACATATCACCTGGTACAGTTAGGATTATACGTGAGCACTTAGGCATAGGGGTTCATATAGTTCCATCTTTATGGATAACCAAGAAGATTCTGTCTTTACCGATGACCGATTCCGTCTTTACGGATGATAGAAGATTCCAACTTTACGTATGACCAAGAAGATTCAGTCATTACGGATGACCGATTCCGTCTTTACGGATGATAGAAGAATCCGTCTTTACGGATGACCAAAATGGAATCTCTCTTTGTGACACTGCCTAATAGTGCTGCGTGCTAATACCGGCATGTACTTCTATATCACTGTATAAGACCAGGGCTGGGTAGTTTGATTAGGCAAGGCTGTATTAAGGGTCTCGAATTTCCCTATTGATTAACTATGGTTCAGAGAGTGAAACGAGTACTATTCACTCCCAATTGCTATTGTTTCATGGCCCCAACGGAATAATCGTGAAAGCCCGGTACCCTTACCTATCAAACTGATACGTGCATAACAATTAGTAGATATCTGATATTCCTTACTACTACACACATATGACATCAAGCATCGCAAGAACATGTTACTTTACTTTAATTATCTTTATGAGACATCTTGCCCGAGTATAACTCGCTGATGGACTTGCTTTCTTCCTATCTCTTCCCGGAACGTTCGTTAGATGAGGATGGATCACCTGACGGAGATGCAGGAGTGGATCCCACTGAAGAGGACTACATGGACTTGTCAACTTACTATTAGGAATAATCTCTTTTCCTTTTGCAGTTGCCCACCTGTTTCGGGCTTGTCTTCTTCTTTGGATGTAATAAGCAATAAGTTTTATTTTGGTGCCCTTGCGATGCAATAAATGTTTTAGTTAATGAGAATAAATACTTTTGCCTTTATTTTTTGTTTTGATACATTGCCTGCATGTTCTTTTTACGCTTAACGTAATTGTCTCGAGTTAAACCACTCTCGATATTGTTAGGTTGCGGATCGAGCCATATCATTGCTTCAGTACTACGAGAAGCGGGTGTTTACCGCCGGAAACCGGGCTGTGGCACGGAGAGCGCGTCTAGCCTGTATGCGGGGGCAGATGCTATTTGGAACATATCCATCTACCTCTCCGAAGATACCTAGTTGATTTATGGCACCGTATATCGGAGGTTTGGATGGATGCGACCATTATAGCCGACCTTCTCAGATTCCCCCTCAATGATGATGGGTTTTTGATAGTAGGGACGTTTTTTTCTGCAGGCGTAAGTCCCTGAAGTTAATTACGTTATTGCTAAGTGATAACAACTTTCTTTACTCCAGAAATTTTCATGTGTCATGTTATAGTTTGTTTATTTTGGGTTGCCCTTGAATTGTATACGGGGACTAATTTATGTCGTCGTCCATAGGGTGCGGATTAGTCCATATCTGTAAACATTAGATTTGGGGTTGAATTTAGATTGCATTTCTCATATTGATGAGGTCCATTAGTTCAAAGGGTATTTATATTGATCTAAGGATCGTTAGCCCTTTTTGGACTAAGAGCAACTTAGAAGATTTGGTTATGCATCGTTAGTCGTATATGAGACTAAGATCAACTTAGGTGATATGGATTAAGGATCATTAGTCGTATATGGGACTAAGATCAACTTAGATAATATAGGCATACGGATCCTTAGTCGTATATGAGACTAAGATCAATTTAGATAATATTGTATATAAGAAGCATAAGCTTCAAATAGCTTGCTTGCGCACTTGGGGTAAGTGCGTACGTGCATAGCACAGGTGCACATTCATCTCCTTTGTATATCTTTATGAATAACATCCTTCACTTATGCACAAGTGTATGACACGTGGTGCGCATGTCATCCATCGCATGTCTTCATAGACAATAATCTGCACTTGCGCACACGTGTTTGGTACATGGTGCACATATCATCCATCGCATATCTTTATAGACAATAATCTGCACTTGCGCACATGCGTTTGGCACGTGGTGCACATGTTATCATAATCAATATTCTTTACTTGCGCACATGTGTTTGGTACGTGATGCGCATGTCTACAGAGACAATTTTTACCAAGTGCGCCCTAAGATAGGGTGCGCATGGTTCATCAGAAAGCCTTGGCTTTCAAAAGAGACAAAACCCCCAGTTCATTGATTTTTAGGTGCATCTATGGCGTATTCTAATTTTTATGAAAGTTATTGTTCTCCAGCAGAAACATAACTTTTCAAGAAGCAAAAGTTTTTGTTTTTATTATATGTTTCACGTCATTTATCAATAAAGTCTTAGATCTTAGGATTAATCTCTCGTAAAAGTATGAAATTTTATGTGAGAGTGATTAACCCTAAAATCTTCCGATCTTGTACACAATGAATAAATGGATTCAATCAAAAAGCAAACGCTTTTATATATAAAGCCAAAGCTTTTATTTTAAACAAAAGGATCTTTTCTTTCTTCTCTTCCTTTTCTCTTTACCTTGTTGTTGAAGGTAATGGAGTTGATAAAAAAATCTTCTCGGTTGAGGATGGTGCGCAAGTGAAGAATTACGGCTGCTATGAATATTATGAACGTGATTGTGATTATCTTTTCTTCTTCTTTTAGGGTCTTATTTATAGTAGATGGTTGTTCCCTCATAAAATACAAGGAAAAAACCCAATGGGGCATCACGTGCACACACGTGATCGGGGGTCACGTGCCGACACGTGATGGTTTTCTGAAGGCTCTGAAATGATAAGAATTGAATTCTAATCAAATAGGGTCACGTGACCATACGTGATGGGACTTTAAACCCACTGAGGCATCACGTGCCCACACGTGACCAAGGGTCACATGCTAACACGTGATAATTCCTGAGTTCTTTAAAACAACAGAATTAAATTCTGGTTAAAAGCTTAATCAGTGGGTCATGTGCCACCACGTGGTAGGGTCTTAGAACTCTATGAGTTAGAGGAAAGAAAACTTTAAATGGGACATCACGTGCCCACACGTGACAGGGGGTCACGTGCCAACACATGATGGGTTCCTAAAGATCTCTGAACTAATAGAATGGTTAATCAGTGGGGTCACGTGCTAACAAGTGATAGGCTCTTAAACCTTCTGAACTAATAGATTTAAATTCTAATTAAGGGAAATCAAAAACCCTAGTTGGAAAAATATTTCCCTAGATCTTTCCAAACAAAAAGATTGCGCTCTGTAAAGCGGAGCACCGTTGGATTAAAAATCCAATGGTGATTAAAAATCACCAATTTATAGAAAGATTCTATACAAGAAAAGATTTCCCTGAAATTTTCCAGGAATAACAGACAAAATATCTTTTGGATTAAAAATCCAATGGTGAATAAAATTCACCGAGTGATCTAAAAGATCATGTTGGTTACAAAATCAATTAAAATTTTTCAATGAAATATTGACTAAACAAACTGATTCTTTTCTTTCTCCTATAAATAGGAGCCAAGAAGAGAAAAGAAAAAAAGATACAACAACAACAGATAGAAAAAAGAAAAGAATTTAATTCTCCAGAAAGAAAAGAAGATTTCCTCAGAAGAGAAAGAAACCCTAGGTGAGAAAGGGAAAGAGATCATAAGCTCCAAAAAACAAAAAGAGAATTTAATTCTCAAACTAAGAGTTTAACTCTTCAGAATAAGAACTTAGTTCTTCCTCTGGTTGAAGATCTGCAGAAGCAGATCTCCCCATAAGTTAAGAATTTAATTCTTATCGGGGAGATTCTGTCATGCAGATCTAAAACCTAAGAGAGGACATAAGTTCAGAGAATTTTATTCTCCCAAAAAGAACATAGGAATTTAATTTCTCCAACGAAAATAGGGTTTAACCCTTAAGAGCTTAGTTCTTCTTCATGGTTGAAGATCTGCAGAAACAGATCTCCCCATAAGTTGAGAATTTAATTCTCATCGGGGAGATTCTGCCATGTAGATTCAAAACTTAGAGGGAGAGTTTGGTTTAAAGAATTTAATCCTTCCAAATACATAGGAATTTAATTCCTCTAAATAAATTAGGGTTCAACCCTACAAAAGAATTTAATTCTTAAACAAGAGACTTAAACTTTTCATGCATGTAAAAGCATCAGTATCCATCCTGATCACGTGTGTCCACGTGACTCCCCTCCTCAGTGATCAAAAGAGAACGAATGAAATTGGGTCACGTGCTCCTACGCGACCCATAGATAAATTCCTCAAAATAGAGAGAACAAAGCAAAGACAGAACAGACTTTGGGCGCCCTCACGTGTCTCCACGTGACCCTTAACAAATCTTGTTAATATCCAGTGTATGGATGCCCATCATGTGCCCACGTGATGGCCATGAAGACTAAAAAGTGTTTAACACTTATTTGAATATTCTGAGAATAAAATAAAGGAATCTCGGCCCAATCCTAGGACGCCTCACGTGAGCGCCTCATTTTTCTAGTATTTAACACTATTTTGAGCATTTTATCCCTAATGTTTAACACTATTTTAAATGCATCATGTGGGAACACGTGACCGCCGGATATGTGCTAGTGTTTAACACTATTTTTAAATCAGTCTTAGCCTAAATTGGCTAAATCATCCAGATGCAAGACTCCCCCTTTTGACTGAGCCTCAAGTACACCCTTGTCTTCCAGGATTGATCATCTCATATGGTATATAAGTGCTCAGCACTCAATAAAAGATAAAATATGATCAGAATCCAGACTCATGCTTTGCATTGCTAAATAATGGGGGGCTGAGCCCAGACAAATGTTCAACAGTCCAAACAATGGTCTAACATTTCAAACCTGATTGGACTCAGCCCAAGTTGGCCATAAGTCCTCAATTCAGATTTAAGTGAGCCTATGTGCTCATAATCTAATTATTTGATCTTAGTCCCAAATTGGACTACAGATTTTCTAATCAACATTGGTTCAAGGGTACATCTCTTCACTCCTTTGATATTTATCGTTGTAATCCTTCAACGTCTTCAGAGAGGTGACGGGTCCCGATAACCAATCATTCCATGGACTGTGGGGTCCTTAAACTCATGGACTATGATGTCCTTAAACTTTATAGACTATGACGTTTTTAAACTACGGACTGTGGGGTTCTTAAACCCATGAACTATGATGTCCTTAACCTTGGACTGTGGGGTTCTTAAACCCACGGACTATGATGTCCTTAACCTTTGACCGCAAAGTCCCTAAACTAAAACAATAGAGCTCAAATGCTCTTTTGTTGGATCTAAATGATCCTGTTAAGTAGATCTTAGTCTAAAATTAGACTAACGTATCCTTAACAAATGGTTAAGTTGACATTAGTCTAAAATTAGACTAACGTGTCCTTAACAAACTGTTAGTTGATCTTTGTCTAAAATTAGACCAACGTATCCTTAACAAACGTTTAAGTTGATCTTAGTCTCAAATGAGACTAACGTATCCTTAAACCCAACCCCAAACCCAAATCTAAGAAGATACGGATTTGGACTAATCCACGCCCTACGGGCGACCACATAAATTAGTCTCCGTATACAATCCACGGGAAACCAAAAACAAAACAAACACACACGACATGAAGTGACCATCTGGAGAAGGAGAAAGTGGTTACCGCGATGCGGTAGCGTAATTAACTGCAGGGGCTTGCGCCTGTAGGGAAGAGCGTCCCCACAATCAAAAACCTTTCAAACGAGAGAGAATCTGACGAAGTCTGATACAACGGCCGCATCTGTCTAGCCATAAATCAACTTGGCATCTTCGGAGAGGTGGAAGGATCAAACCAAATAGCATCTGTCCCCAAATTCAGGCAAGACATCAGTCTTCACGGTTTTTCGGCGGAGAACAGATTCTGGCACGCCCGGTAGGACCTTCTCCTCTTTCCACTCCACACTTCGTGTGTCGTGTTCGCGAACGAATCGCGGTTTAATTTGGTTGCCCTTGGGTTCGAGGTACTAAGATTTGGTTTTGCTCCCGTGCAGAAAAAAGAACATCAATGGTCTCTAACTGCAACTCCCGTTCCGCCTCATCTGGAGGAGTAACCTATGGGCCCGAAGCGGCCTCCCTTTTCATAATGCCGGTGGAACAAGTGACCCAAGCCACCACTGGGCTATTCTTCGGGACCATGATCCCACCAACGAGCTTCAGCTCTCCTATACCGTCACAGGAAGCTGCGAAGAAGTTGGTCTTTGATCGGCTTGCAACCACTACAGCCCCTCTTAACGGGTCACTCAAACCAAGCGCCTCAGTTTTTAGCAGACTGGGCCAAAGCTCCAACGGGCCCGTGAAGAAGCCCACAATATCAGAAGGCGTTATCCCGAAGCGGATAGCCATTCCTACTCTTGAACTCACCAAGGCGGCTTCTCCGGTTAAGGGGTCGGTCTTCATAAGACTGGCCGTTTCAGCTCCTACTCCGGGTGAAGTAACCAAGGCCGTTTCCCCTGCACGAAAATTGGCCTTTTCAAGATTGGCCATTCCCTCTCAGCGAGCATCTGTCATTGACAGGCTGGCGCCAACAGCAGACTCTCATCAAAATAGGGAGCATGGAAAAGCTGATCCAACAGCGGAGGTGATCCCGGCCGCACGACATGCTCGACGTCGCTACTGGCGCCGAGTGAGGAAAGCTGGGGGCAATTCCCCTTCTGGATTGACTCCGCCGGCTACAACGGTGGAAATTGATGCTTCTGTTACAACTGGGAACAGTTTTGAACCACTTAGGAGGGTCCACAAGAACTCTCCGACTGCTGTGCTGAAAAGTTCTCCTCCACCTATGGAGAATGCCCCAAAGGCGAAGCTGGAGCAGCCCCCTCAGCGTCTGTCCTCTAAAATTTATAAAGTTTGGCGACAGGTCCAGGACTCCGTGTTAGATCAAGACAATCCCCACCGACAGAAAAAGATGAAGGTTCGGCAAGAAGAGGACCACCCTGTCAAACCACAGAAAGCGACAGCTACTTGGGTGCCCACTGCAACGGCCCCCTCAACTTCGACCGCTCACAAGAGGAGAAAGCTGGAGAAAATCCCGGTGTCTGCGATGAATCGCAAGAACACTGAATCTAAATGCCCCAAGTATGGGGGCATGGTGGTGCACACCATCTATATGGCATCCGGAAAAGAGGATAGCCGTATCTCTACAGGTCATCGACCGCTTACGCGATCAATGACTAAGGCTCAGGAGCAACAACAACAAAAGCTCTAAGAAATGCTAACAGCCATGGCCGCACTTATGGGACCGAAAGCAAGCCCGGAGACATCCTCGGAGCAGCGCCGTGAGCAGGAAACTAATGCTGAATTCCTTCGGAGAATGCTTGAGAAGAAGGACAAAGAGGCCGTGGAACAAGCGGCCAATATAAAACAAATGGCCCTTCTATTCCAAGATATGGTGGGCATGATGATCCAGCTGGACCCTCTAACCGAAGACCCTCCAGTAATAACTGAAGATGATAGAGGAGAGACATCAAATCCTCTGCCGGTTCTATCAGCAGCCAAGGAGGAGACCATCTCTAAAGCCACGCTCGATGATTATATATCTTAACAAATACGAGCTCATCAAGCGAATGAAGCGGCTAGTCAAGTCGTCAGAATTGGATGGCCCTATCCGGGTTGGTATGATCAAATAAAGTACCCGCCAGGATATACGATTCCTAAATTCCATGTATACAAGGGGACATGAAATCCCCATCAACATGTCGCTCAGTTCAGGGCTCTCTGCGGCAACACTGGAGGGGATGATAAGCTACTGCTTCACCAATTCGTCGGCAGCTTGGCGGAGACAGCATTTGAATGGTATTCAGAGCTTCCCAATGATTCCAGCAAAACTTTTACGGAGATGGAGTTGCTATTCACCCAGCGTTTCGCAAGTGCTAGTGAACGCACTCCAATCACCATGTTAATCAACGCCAGAGTGAAGCCAGGCGAAACATGGGTGCAGTACGCGATACAGTGGCGGAATCTATGGTCGAAGTGCGAGCAGCGCATCGAAGAAGCGCCTGCGGTAGGCATGTTCATGGATACTCTTGACCCTTAGGCGACCATTTCTCAATTCATGATATTCTTCAAGCCGACCACCTTCCAGGCCTTGATTGACAAGCTGACCCAAATGGACCAGATGGGCCATAGACCTTCCTCTTCAAAGACGGAGCCTCGGAATGAAAAGGGCAAAGGGAAAGCAAGCTTCGTCGCCAACGCTCAACAACAACCGAGTGTCCCGAGACCGGTTGTTCGCCAAAGCAACAAGCGGCAATCCCTCGATGAGAAGTTGAGACGTCCCTATTCATTTCCCCGGGATAAAACAAGGAGACTGTTCAAACTAGCAGTGCACAACGGGCTCATCACTCTACCGGAGCCGAGACACCCATTACAACCGAACGATGTCAACGATCCTAATTACTTCCCCTACCACCGAGTATTGGGCCATCCGATCAAAGACTGCTACGTCTTCAAAAATTGGGTTGAAGACCAGTATCAACAAGGCATATTCGCGCTGTCCGAAAACTGGAAGGTAAACTCACCCCAGCCGCACGCTCTCAAAAAGGAAGACACATCGGGGGAATCATGCTCTTTTGTCGAAGAATCTCCATGGGAGGTCGCTCTTTCAACCAAAACGAAAAGAATGCTGAAGGATCTCCAAGCATGCCCAGCGATCAGGTGGAAAAGCCCGCTAGAGCCGGAGATCATCGAGGTGATGCTGAAACCATGCCCAACATTGGGAGTTAATAGTGATGGTGGACAAAACATTCGGGCCCAGCCGTCAAAGTCTTCGAAGAAAAAGAAGAAGATCAAAAAGACCACGCAGTTTGATCACAAGCGCACAGATCTGCAAAAGCATATAGACGTGCTGGAGAAATATAACCAGAAGGCGCGAACCCCGGTCACACTTCAAGAATTTCTCAACAATATCCTTGAGAGCGGAGATAACGACAATAACAACGGGGATGACTCGTCAGAAGAATCTGAGGACTATGTGGCAAGCTGCCACATGATCTCTCATTCGGTGTTAACTAAAGAAGAAGCTCACTCGGCGATATAGGACATCATAAAAAAGTTAGGGGCAGGATCGAAACCAAAACCCTTGGAACCGTCTGACAAGATGATCAACTTGCTACTGAACGAAGCCTGTCAGAAAAGCAAATCCAATCGAGAGAGCGAACTGGCTATATTCGAAAAAGCTAAATGCCGACGACTGAATGAAAAGGTCGAGGCACCCCAACCAGATCGAAGCATCCCTATCGCCAGCAAAAGCAAGCTTAAAGTAAGGAGACGATTCGCTAGGGCCCTATCAATAGGAATGAAGTTGCCCTCTTTCAGAGGAAATTCTCCTGGAAGTATACATCTTGATGAAGCGGACATACATCCTAACTTCTGCTTATACCATCAGAGGATTGCACACCCTACCGAGGAGTGCATAGCCTTTAAAAACTGGTGGCAGGGATATGTTGCCCACCGACAACACGTTTAACGAGTGAAGCGCAAGGCTCGTCGGGAACAGAAAAGCACGACAGATGAGCGCAAAAGAGCTGCTGGCAACTGTCACATAGTCAACACCAAGGGATCGCAAGTTATCACCTTTGGAAGCGACTCTGACGAAGAAATCGCCCTCATCCCTCTCTTCAAGGAATCCATCTCCGACACAAAAAATGCGAAGATTTGCGAGAAAATCTAGCTGCGTAATCGTACGTTGCACGAAAAATCTCGGACCTATGAACAAATGACCGAAACGTCGTTAAACTACTACCAACCTGCGGCATCCTTAGGCTGACGTGGTAAAAAAAACGGTACGTCCACAAGCGAGATGGGCACGGATGAAAACCCGAAAGGGCTCCGTGAGTAAAAACAACAGGACTGCCCGCGAGTTTGTGAAAACCCGAAAGGGCGCAATCTCGTTAAAAGACACTTGCAAGGTCCTCTCGACCCTGTAAGGAGAAAATACCTGCGTGAGATCCTTACGACTCACAAAGGAGCAACACACTTAGGAATCCTCACAATTCCTAAGGAGAAAACACACTTATGAGATCCTCACGACTCGTAAGGAGAATTCCCCTTTGAGACCCTCACGGCTCATAGGATTCAAAAGCCTTAAGCTACAGGGATCTGAATCTGTTCTTAAGCCATCATACACCCCGATTTTGGCCTACAAGCGGTTCAATATTGACCCTTGTATACAATCCACGGGCACGAATAAACATTTCCCTAACAGAGTTCCACCACTGACGAGGGATATCTTAATATGGCAAACGGCATTTGTAAGTCCTCTCGACTTATAAGGAGAAAGAACTCTTGTGAGATCCTTACGACTTATTAGAGACCATACACTTAAGAATCCTCACGATTCTTAAGGAGAAAACACACCCACGAGATCCTCACGACTTGTAGGGAGAAATACCTTTATGAGACCCTTACGGCTCATGAAGTCAAAATCTTTAGTCGACATGATCTTAACCCTGTTTGCTAAGAACCCACAAAGGAAAATGATGGTTCGCTCCTGACAATATCCTAGTTGTAGCGATACTAATGCTTAAATTGGTATCAAATTCCAAGCCCTTTCATGGCAAATGATGATTCGCTCCGGGCAATATTCCAGTCGTAGCGATGCTGATGCTAAGATTGGCATCAGGTTCCAAGTTCCATACTCACGATAAAGATTCAGCGAGCCAAAAATGCATATGAAATAGCCGAAATGATGGGGCAACTTGCAACAAAATCGGCAAGTAAAAAATATACATACAAAAATAGCCAAAATGATTGGGCACCGCGAAAAATAGCCGAAATGATTGGGCAATCGCGATTTTCGCGATATTAAAAGCTGAAATGATAGAGTATCGCGGAAAGAAATAAAAAAAATGAAATGAAATGAAACTTTCTGCCCTACAGGTGAGATCACATCGATCCCTGTATACAATCTAGGGGCATAAACAAAAAGGGAACCACATTTCCCCACCAGACCTTGTCAAAGGGAGAGTCAGATCTTGACGGCAACATCTGCATCCCAGAAGAACAACAACGGCGTTCCTCCTCATTCCAGCAGTATTCGGACGCGACATCAACAAAGCGGAGCCACGGCAAAGTCCTAGTTCTAAGACTCTACGGTCCACAGACAACCTAGAGTCAACCAATGACCTCTCCGCCGGATCAACGCTCCGTCTCGGAAACAAGTCAATCAACCCCCAGGGAAATCAGTGTCCTTGGCAAAAATCTCGATTCAGGGAAATCAGCGTCCTTGACGAGAGCATCTCGATTCGCGTCGACCCGCAAGGAAATCAATGTTTTTACAGGAATACCTCGATTCGTCTCAACCCCCAGGGAAATCAGTGTCCTTGGCAAAAACCTCGATTCAGGGAAATCAACGTCCTTGACGAGAGCATCTCGATTCGCGTCGACCCACAAGGAAATCAGTGTCTTTGCAGGAATACCTCGATTCGTCTCAACTCTGAGGAAATCAGCGTCCTTGGCCAAAACCTTGATTCAGGGAAATCAGCGTCCTTGACGAGAGCATCTCGATTCGCGTCGACCCACAGAGAAATCAGTGTCTTTGCAGGAGTACCTCGATTCGTCTCAACTCCGAGGAAATCAGCGTCCTTGGCCAAAATCTCGATTCAGGGAAATCAATGTCCTTGACGAGAGCATCATGATTCGCTTCGACCCGCAGAGAAATCGGCGTCTTTGCAGGAGTACCTCGATTCGCATCAATTCTGAGGAAATCAGTGTCCTTGGCAAAAACCTCGATATAGGAAAATCGGCGTCTTTGACGAGAACATCTCGATTCACGTCGACCCGCAAGGAAATTAGTGTTTTTGCAGGAATACCTCGATTCGTCTCAACCCCCAGGGAAATCAGTGTCCTTGGCAAAAACCTCGATTTAGGAAAATCAGCATCCTTGACGAGAGCATCTCGATTCGCGTCGACCCGCAAGGAAATCAGTGTGTTTGCAGGAATAGTTCGATTCGTCTCAACTCCGAGAAAATCAGCGTCCTTGGCCAAAACCTCGATTCAGGGAAATCAACGTCCTTAACGAGAGCATCTCGATTCGCGTCGACCCGCAGAGAAATCAGTGTCTTTGCAGGAGTACCTCGATTTGTCTCAACTCCAAGGAAATTAGTGTCCTTGGCCAAAACCTCGATTCAGCGAAATCAGCGTCCTTGACGAGAGCATCATGATTCGCTTCGACCCGCAGAGAAATCAGTGTCTTTGCAGGAGTACCTCGATTCGTATCAACTCCGAGGAAATCAGTGTCCTTGGCAAAAACCTCGATTCAGGGAAATCAGCGTCCTTGACGAGAGCATCTCAATTCGCGTCGACCCGTAAGGAAATCAGTGTCTTTGCAGGAATACCTCGATTCGTCTCAACTCCTAGGAAATCAGTGTCCTTGGCAAAAACCTCAATTCAGGGAAATCAGCATCCTTGACGAGAGCATCTCGATTCGCGTCAACCCACGGAGAAATTAGTGTCTCTTCAGGAGTATATGATGTAAGCAAAACGGAGCCATGGCAGAGTCCCTATTTCCAAGTCTCGACGGCCACATCTGCAGCCTAGAGACCTACAACAGCGTTCCTCCTCATTCCAGCAGGATTCAGATGCGGCAATCAACCTTGGAGTTATGGCAAAGTCCCTGTTCCAAACATCGACGGTTCACAGACAACCGAGAGTGTACCTCCTGGTCCCGTAGAACACGGCTAAAGTCAATTCTGACCCCGTGGGAAACGCCCAGAGCAAATCCTGGTCCCATAGAACAAGGTTAATGTCAATCCTGACCCCTTGGAAAACGCCCAGAGCACATACTGGCCCCATAGAACACGGCTAAAGTCAATTCTGGCCCCGTGGGAAACGCCCAGAGTAAATCCTGGTCCCGTAGAACACGGCTAATATCAATTCTGACCCCATGGGAAACGCCCAGAGCACCTCCTGTTCCCATAAAACATGGCTAATGTCAATCATGACCCCATAGGAAACGTCCAGAGCAACCCCCTGACTCCGTGAAATGCGGATAAAGTCAACTCCCTGACTCCGTGAAATGCGGATAAAGTCAACCCTTGACTCCCTGAAATGCGGATAAAGTCAACCCCCTGACTCCGTGAAATGCGGATAAAATCAACCCCCTGACCCCATGAATTGCGGATAAGGTCAACCCCTGACTCCGTGAAATGCGGATAAATTCAACCCCCTGACTCCGTGAAATGCGGATAAAGTCAACCCCCTGACCCCGTGAAATGCGGATAAAGTCAACCCTTGACTTTCCCGTCAAAGCAATTCTTTGATTCGGGAGAAAGTTAACTCATCAATCACTTATGGGTCCTCTCGAATTGTAAGGAGAAATTCTCTTGTGAGATCCTTACGACTCTCAAGAGAAAACGCACTTAGAAATCCTCACGATTCTTAAGGAGAAAATACACTTACGGGATCCTCTCGACCTGTAGGGAGAAAATTCTTTATGAGACCCTCACGGCTCATAAGGTTGAAATGTCTTAGGTGGCAGATCCTAACCCTGTCTCCCAAGCCATCGTTGCCTCGCAGAGAGGTCAAGGTAGATTTCCTACGAGCCACACTCTCCGACAAGAAAGGAAACAATCACTTACGAGTCCTCTCGACTCGTAAGCAAGAAAAATTCTCTTGTGAGATCCTTACAACTTTCAAGAGAAAACACACTTAGGAATCCTCACGATTCCTAAGGAGAAATTACACTTATGAGATCCTCACGACTCGTAAGGAGAAATACCTTTATGAGACCCTCACGGCTCATAAAGTTGGAAAGCCTTAGGAGGCAGATTTGAACGTAACTCCTAAGCCATCGCTGTCTTACAAGGAAATCAAAATAGATTATCCATAAAATGCATTTACTAAAAGGGACACACCACCATGAAGCAAAATATTTCTTTTATTCATGAACCAAAATGAATACAAAAGTACAATTTATGAAAAAGTCAAAAAATACTCTCATTCAGGAGTATGTACAAAAGAAGAATAAAAAGAAAAAATATACAATTCTTCAAGCCGGCGGACGATTTAATAGATTTACCAGTTCATCCTTTTTCCGCTGGGCCTCGGCTTCATGATTCATTATCGCTAAGAGACGGGCCTCCGCTTGAGACTGTTGGGCCTGGTATGAGGCAAGCCAACTTTCAAGCTCCTTTTCGGTAACTTTATGAGCTTCAACTATTTCGCGAGTGAAAATGACGGCTTTATCAATGGCTACCACCTTCCTGATAGCTTCTTGAAGCACCCGCCAAAGTTCATACGCCCGAGTGGTCTTGGCCATAAGATTAGCTTGAAGTTCCCCCAGCGCAGTTGAAACCAGCTTCCTCTCTGAAAATTTTCGGCTGAGCCTCTTCTCGCATGACAGCATATTTGCGGCGCACCGTTCGATTAGCCTCCGTAAGCTTGCCTTTGCAGCCACAACCTCTAAAGGAAGACGCGAGCACTCAAGGCTATGTAAGCAAGCCTCCACCCGACGATAAAACTCAACCCAGACTTGCACCAATGTTTCGCTATGGTAAGCAGCAAGAAAGGGGAGAAAACTGTTGGCTTCGGCGGTAAATTCTTCGGTCGTGATCAAACTACCGGCACGAAGGTCTTCGATCAGAGCTGACAAAGAGTGAAGGCTTAGCTTTACCATCCGTTCCGAGGCACGTAGAGCATAGGGGCCGGGCGGCATGACGATGCGAGATTCCAGCGTGGTAAGAACTGGCAAAGCTGTTAAAATTCATAAAAAGAAATCAGCGAGACTTGCAAGCAAAGAGCAGGTGGAACAACGTCGAAACTTTACTTACCCACAGTCATACAAAAAGGGTCTGAAGGATCCCCAGGCCTGTCAAGAATCTCAACTTCGTCATCGGTTTCCAGAACTTCAGAAGACATCAGTATCGTTATATGAAATAATAATAATGCCGTGAGGAGAAGGCAAATAACACTAATCTTGCCCGGAAGAGAGGACGATGCGTTGAGGGGATATCGCCTGCGGAGCGGCCATCTCTAGTAAACACTGAAAAGATTTTCTGGGAGACAGATCAGCGATAGACGCCGCCAACCCGCGCAATTCTGAAAAGACAGAAAGGTTTAGATAATGGAGAGATTATTAAAATAAAATATAGAAGGCTACCTTCGATGCTCCTCCCGCTCTGAACTGGAGGGATAGCAGCTTCGGCGGCCTCCTCCATGCCCCCAGGCACATCATCGGGGACATGGGCTGGTATAACAACTTCCAATTGAGGAGCTGCGGTCACCGCTGCAGGCTCCAATGAAAGGACGGTGGCCTCGACTACCTGTCCCATAGTCTTCGGGCCGTCCCCAGAAAGATCCATTGAACCAGCGGCCAATGAAGATGCCTCTTCCGGGAGAGCAAGCACCGGGGGAACGGAAATCACCAATGGGAGCTCCGTGGCAGGAAGAACAGCTGTATTCACCCCCTCCACACTTACTAGTGTCTCATCAGGGATATTTATCGAGTCCATAGTCAAGACGCGACTCGAACTCAGATCCTCTGCCATTGCCGAAGTTCCTGGAAATTTTTCACGGAGATAAGAATATATATATATATATATATATATATATATATAAGTAGTGCAAAATACTACAAAAAGATATACAAGTATACCAATGCGCCAAGGAGCTTCTAGTATGGCTTTTTCAAGCCGGCGTTCCTTCTTAAGAATTCGTGCTCGCCGGGGTGCGAGGGTAGACTCGTGACCACCAGTCCACAACGACAGCGCATCTCCGGGATCGGCCGAGATAGGCTTCTTAAGGGCTATCTCGCCTCCCTCTTCCAAAGGACCTATAAAAATCCGCCGTATCGATGGAGGATCTTCGTAGAAGATGACGGCAGGATAAGGCCTTTTCAGGACCCTTACATTTTCAGTCTCATCCTGTGAGCGTCTTATAGCCTCAACCAATTGTGCGGCTTCCTCGGCAGACAAACCTGGAAAAAGAAGACCACCATCCGGCTTTTGCATAGCTAGTGGTTCATCTTGAAAGATAGGCTCTGATTCCACTAAAAAGTCGAGCAGATTGGTGACCGTCTTCCTTCGCCTCTTTGACCCAGAACTAACACCAGAAGACGATCGCTTCTTTCCCGTCGGTGCTTTGGTGCGACGTTGACCCACATCGCCTTCATTATCCTCTCTCGGCGGTGCTACCGATGACGACACTGCCATTGCTGATGCCGCAGCTAAGGAAACTGCTACTGGTGCCTTATCAGAAGCCCTTGCCTGAGCTCTAGTGCGCATCGGCATCCCAACTGTCGGGGTCAAGTCCATATTCGCCGCCTCAGGAATAAGTATGGTACCAGTATCCCTCAAGGGAGGGAGAACCATTGTCCGCGGTCGCGGCAGGACTCCCGTAGCCTGGAGCGTGGCTGGAGCTTTAAGCCCAAAAGTATCCTCCTCTCCTCATCAATGATTGGACTAACCCGGTGGCGATACCAACCCGTGAAAGCCCCCACGCACCTCGGAATGTAGTCAGCCTCGGGGATCATGAAATGAGAACCGATGTTCAGCTTCATGAAATGGTGGGTGGAGTCACCAACAGTTTCCAAAGAAGGGCTGGGCTCCACTGTGAACGCCTCGAAGGGGACACCTTGGACATATCCCAGTTGCTGGGAAAAGCGGTGTGGATTGTACCGCATGAAAAGAGACGCATCGTTTCGACGGAACGCCAGATAGCCGGGTCTGATCGAGTACAAGTGCATGGCTTCCCTGGGTTTCAAAGACGGTGCTCCCTCTTCAATGATTGGACTAACCCGGTGGCGATACCAACCCGTGAAAGCCCCCACGCACCTCGGAATGTAGTCAGCCTCGGGGATCATGAAATGAGAACCGATGTTCAGCTTCATGAAATGGTGGGTGGAGTCACCAACAGTTTCCAAAGAAGGGCTGGGCTCCACTGTGAAAGCCTCGAAGGGGACACCTTGGACATATCCCAGTTGCCGGGAAAAGCGGTGTGGATTGTACCGCATGAAAAGAGACGCATCGTTTCGACGGAATGCCAAATAGCCGGGTCTGATCGAGTACAAGTGCATGGCATCCCTGGGTTTCAAAGACGGTGCTCCCTCTTTCGATAAGTCAAATAGTTGCTGGAAAGGTCCCGAGGGAGCGGAGAGGACTCGATCGTTAAATACCATCCCGCCTTCATTGGCATAAGGATTGAGCAGCACTCGAAGAGCCCCTAATTGAGTTGGGTCAGGAGCAGAAGCGTCCACCAATCTCATGAGCCGTGGAAAGGTTTAGGAATCATAAAAGCTGGGTCTCTGATGCATGGCAAATGCCCCCAGCACGTGCATCTCAATCCATGAAGTAAAGTAATGAAGAGAGAAATTCACTACGTTCATGCCTGGGGTTGAGGTATTGGCTGCAGTGCTTAGCCCATGGTACAGATGCGACAGCCCTGAAATGCCCACGGCTAATCGCATCCCTTCGGCAATGCGATGAGCAGGATAAATAACCGAGGCTCTCATGAATCGACGGTGCATTGGAAAAACAAACCAACTGATCCAAATGCTGATAAAACCCGTGAAGAAAGTTTCTTCATCCATGCCAGGAGCTGCGATCGACTCGAAAGGTATAGCCGACAAGACTGGAATGTAGAACTGGGGCAAATCCTCTTCTTTAGCCGGTAGCCTATTTAAACCAAACCCGAAGGGGTCGTTGATATTCGCGAACTTCGGAGCCGCCTTTGATAGAACGTCTCCACGAAGGAAGCGAGCGATAAAGCTTTTAAAAGTGATACTCTGTTCTTCTGACTCTGTGAACAGCTTCTCAAAAATCCCCAGAGTCTTGATTAGATGTGGGTATTTGTGGCGGACGGCATTTTCAGTCGACAAGCCGTCAAGCGTTGCGGGCACAGTCTCGAAGACATACTCGTCAGAGGGCAACAATTCTTCATAAGGCGCTCCCCTGATCGGTAAACCCGAGATCTCGCGAAACTCTTCCAAAGAGATCGAAACTTCGCGTTCCCCTAACAAGAAAGTGTTGGTGGGAAGATTCCACTGGTTTAGGAAAGCTTTAACCCACCATACATGGGGAGATTGATAATGGAAGAGGGACACATACACCGCCTGGTAAAGCCCGACTCTCTGCAGTCGCGCACGATGAGCGGACAAGATGTAACGAGCCCAGAGAAGATAGCCCGTGGGATGGCGAGGGGTAAGCCCTATCTTGTAAACCTGTCCCCAGGGCTAGGCTTCACCCTGGCAGATACGACGCCCCAAGATGTTTATGGCCGGCACAGGCTGGTTTGGTGTCCCAGTTGTCGACGGTTCGAGCCGGCCGGTAGGAGTACAATCTGCCACCTCTACAGCAAAAGCAGTCCGCGGACGGTCCCTCGGCAAGAATGGGCGGATAGGCTCTGTTGGTACCTCGCAAAGAAAGTTTCGATGACCGCGAATGATATGACCGTACCAGGTCCCCCACAAAAGTAAGTTGGTGCAATCGGGATCATGAGCCCTGATCATTGCTATCACTTCTTCATTTGACGGTGATTGAGGAAAAGCCGTCTCCGAGCGAGTAAAGGGAAAGTATGGAAGAGAAGCCATTGTTCCTAAAATAAAGGAAGGGGGAACTGTTAGTGAAGCCCACACGTGTATATATATTTATAAATATATATATATAAAAAGACAGTGGAAGAAAACGACAAACAACTTATTTTAAGGGACCATTGGTTACAAAACACATGGGCCTCACAAAATCAGTATGGCGGCTCACTAATAATGAGGCTGAGCAATCATCATGAGAACAAAAGGAAGATTCTCAATAAATTCAAATGAGTCTACACATTCCCCCAAGGAGAAAACCCATTACAGGAACTCTGTGCAAATCGAGAAAGATCTCTGCAAGAACAACTCAGGATAAAAAAAATCCCAAGAAGTCTTCTTTTAAGAACTAAGCTCTTTAGAGGAATTAAATTCCTTTTGAACAGAGGAATTAAATTTCCAGAAAAATTTTCAGAGCTAATCTCTTTAGAATGGAATTAAATTCCAGAGGAAGACAAGTATCATCATCAAAACCTTAAGATCCGGAAAATGGCCAACATTTGGGGTTTGCTACCTAAAGATTGAGCGTTCTTGAGACATCAGAAAGATGAGTTCTTTGAAGGGAAAAACCCTTGGTGTGGATTTAAAATCCAAAGAGTTTTGTTTTTTTTATAAAAGTTCTTCAATCGTTCAAAACCATTACCTGAAGAAGAGATTCTTTCTTGGACAGAGTTAAACTCTGAAATTTTTGGAACAGAGAACTGAGCTCTGACGAAGAGAATTAAATTCTCAAAGGAAAATGAATAAGGAAGAAGATGAAAGAGTGGAGGCGCTTCTGAAGAGACCCCTGCATTTATAGGATGTGATGGGAAACGGTTCATCTACCCCCTTCCCTAGGCATATCCAACGGCCACAAAAGTTACAACGTTGCACTCACGTGCAAACACGTGAAAACAACGCTGTGGGGGCATTTGTTCCCTCATAAAATACTAGGAAAAAACCCAATGGGGGCATCACGTGCGCACACGTGATCGGGGATCACGTACCGACAGGTGATGGCTTCTTGAAGGCTCTAAAATGATAAGAATTGAATTCTAATCAAATGGGGTCACGTGCCCACACGTGATGGGCCTTTAAACCCACTAGGGCATCACGTGCCCATACGTGACCAAGGGTCACGTGCTGACACGTGATAATTCCTGAGTTCTTTAAAACAACAGAATTAAATTCTGGTTAAAAGCTTAATCAGTGGGTCACGTGCCACCACGTGATAGGGTCTCAGAACTCTCTGAGTTAGAGGAAAGAAAACCTTAAATGGGGCATCATGTACCCATACGTGACAGGAGGTCACGTGCCAACACGTGATGGGTTTCTAAAGATCTCTGAACTAATAGAATGGTCAATCAGTGGGGTCACGTGCTAACACGTGATAGGCTCTTAAACCTTCTGAACTAATAGATTTAAATTCTAATTAAGGGAAATCAAAAACCCTAGTTGGAAAAATATTTCCCTAGATCTTTCCAAACAAAAAGATTGTGCTCTATAAAGCAGAGAACCGTTGGATTAAAATCCAATGGTGATTAAAAATCACCAATTTATAGAAAGATTCTATACAAGGAAGGATTTCCTTGAAATTTGCATGGAATAACAGACAAAATATCTTTTGAATTAAAAATCCAATGGTGAATAAAATTCACTGAGTGATATAAAAGATCATGTTGGTTACAAAATCAATTAAAATCTTTCAATGAAAGATTGACTAAACAAACTGGTTCTTTTCTTTCTCCTATAAATAGGAGCCAAGAAGAGAAGAGAAAAAAGATACAACAACAACAGAGAGAAAAAAGAAGAGAATTTAATTCTCCAGAGAGAAAAGAAGATTTTTTAAGAAGAGAAAGAAACCCTAGGTAAGAAAGGGAAATAGATCATAATCTCCAAAAAACAAAAAGAGAATTTAATTCTCAAACTAAGAGTTTAACTCTTCGGAATAAGAAATTAGTTCTTTCTTTGGTTGAACATCTGTAGAAGCAGATCTCCCCATAAGTTGAGAATTTAATTCTCATCGGGGAGATTCTGTCATGCAGATCTAAAACCTAAGGGAGGACCTGAGTTCACAGAATTTTATTCTCCCCAAAAAACATAGGAATTTAATTCCTCCAACGAAAATAGGGTTTAACCCTTAATACAAGAGCTTAGTTCTTCTTCATGGTTGAAGATCTGCAGAAGTAGATCTCTCCATAAGTTGAGAATTTAATTCTCATCAGGAAGATTCTGCCATGCAGATCCAAAACTTAGAGAGAGAGTTTGGTTTAAAGAATTTAATCCTTCCAAATACATAGGAATTTAATTCCCTTAAATAAATTAGGGTTCAACCCTACAAAAGAATTTAATTCTTAAACAAGGGACTTAAACTTTTCATGCACGTAAAAGCATCAGTATCCATCCTGATTACGTGTGTCCACGTGACTCCCCTCCTCAGTGATCAAAAGAGAACGAATGAAATTGGGTCACGTGCTCCCACACGACCCTTGGATAAATTCCTCAAAATAGAGAGAACAAAGCAAAGACAGAACAGACTTTGGGCGCCCTCACGTGTCCCCACGTGACCCCTAACAAATCTTGTTAATATCCAGTGCATGGATGCCCATCACGTGACCACACGTGATGGCCATGAAGACTAAAAAGTGTTTAACACTTATTTGAATATTCTGAGAATAAAATAAAGGAATCTCGGCCCAATCCTAGGGTGCCTCACGTGTCCTCACGTGAGCGCCTCATTTTTCTAGTGTTTAACACTATTTTGAGCATTTCATCCTTAATTTTTAACACTATTTTAAATGCATCACGTGGGAACACGTGACCGTCGGATATGTGCTAGTGTTTAACACTATTTTTAAATCAGTCTTAACCTAAATTAGCTAAATCTTCTAGAGTCAAGACTCCCCTTTTTGACCGAGCCTCAAGTACACCCTTGTCTTCCAGGATTGATCATCTCATATGGTATATAAGTGCTCAGCACTCAACAAAAGACAAAATATGATCAGAACCCAGACCCATGCTTAGCATTGTTAAATAATGGGGGCTGAGCCCAGACAAATGTTCAACAGTCCAAACAAAGGTCCAACATTTCAAACCTAATTGGACTTAGCCCAAGTTGGCCATAAGTCCTCAATTCAGATTTAACTGAGCCTATGTGCTCATAATCTAATTA
Organism: Agapanthus africanus; assembly: GCA_030015575.1. Classification (NCBI taxonomy): domain Eukaryota; kingdom Viridiplantae; phylum Streptophyta; class Magnoliopsida; order Asparagales; family Amaryllidaceae; genus Agapanthus; species Agapanthus africanus. The sequence continues at coordinate 883,722,874 of JASDDO010000024.1, read as the reverse complement.
ATTGATCTTAGTCCCAAATTGGACTACATATTTCCCAATCAACATTGGTTCAAGGGTACATCTCTTCACTCTTTTGATATTTGTCATTGTAATCCTTCAACGTCTTCAGAGAGGTGACGGGTCCCGATAACACATCATTCCATGGACTGTGGGGTCCTTAAACTCATGGACTATGATGTCCTTAAACTTTATAGACTATGACGTCTTTAAACTACGGACTGTGGGGTCTTTAAACCCATGGGATAATGTCCTTAACCTTGGACTGTGGGGTCCTTAAACCCACGGACTATGATGTCCTTAATCTTTGACCGCAAAGTCCCTAAACTAAAACAATAGAGCCCAAATGCTCTTTTGTTGGATCTAAATGATCCTGTTAAGTAGATCTTAGTCTAAAATTAGACTAACGTATCCTTAACAAATGGATAAGTTGACCTTAATCTAAAATTAGACTAACGTGTCCTTAACAAACTGTTAAGTTGATCTTTGTCTAAAATTAGACTAACGTATCCTTAACAAACGTTTAAGTTGATCTTAGTCTCAAATGAGACTAATGTATCCTTAAATCCAACCCCAAACCCAAATCTAAGAAGATACGGATTTGGACTAATCCACGTCCTACGAGCGAACACATAAATTAGTCTCCGTATACAATCCACGGGCAACTAAAAACAAAACAAACACACACGACATGAAGTGACCATCTGGAGAAGGAGAAAATGGTTACCGTGATGCGGTAGCGTAATTAACTGCAGGGGCTTGCGCCTGCAGGGAAAAGCGTCTCCACAATCAAAAACCCCTCAAATGAGGGAGAATCTGACGAAGTCTGCTACAACGGCCGCATCTGTCTAAACCTCCGATACATGGTGACATAAATCAACTTGGCATCTTTGGAGAGGTGGACGGATCAAACCAAATAGTATATGCCCCCAAATTCAGGTAAGACACCAGTCTTCCCGGTTTTTCGGCGGAGAACAAGGGTCAATTAGGGTTTTTCGCAATTAGTTAAGGATTTATTTTATTTTAATTGATTTTAAATCAATTCATATCAATTTATAGGCATGTGTACACCGTTGGATCTTTATCCCAAATCAATTTTGTTTGATTTGTTAAGTTTGTTAATTAACAGAAGACTCTCTTCTAAATAAAGTGCACATGCGAACTGTTTAGACTTGCGCATGTTATTTAAATGACATTTCGTAAAGTGCGCACATGAAGCTCGCGCTTCTTTGAAGCTTGACACATGTGCATGTGCATTGGACGTTGCACACGGCTTGCATATGGCATTTTTCCACATGCGCACTTGATGCATGCGCATCAAGGCAATGAAGCTTGCGCTTCTTAGAAATTGGCACACGCGCACGTGTATTGCACATTGTGCATGGTTTGCATATAGCATTTTTCTACATGCGCACTTGATGCATGTGTATCAAGGCAATGAAGCTTGCGCTTCTGAAAGGGTGCGTCCAATTCGGCGGGAACAAATACCCCGCTTCGCTGCACCTACGTGCATTGCATGTGGGTGCAACAGTGGTAGGCTTATCACTGTTGGACATTAGATGGATTAAGAGACAAGTTTATTTCCCTGCCACCTAAGGCTTTTCAATTTAATAAGCCGTGAGAGTCGCATAAAGGTCTTTTCTTTCTACAAGTCGAGAGGATCTCATGGGTGTATTTCTCCTTAGGAATCGTGAGGACTCCTAAGTGTTTTTTTTCTTAAGAGTCGTTAGAATCTCACAAGGGTGTTTTCTTCTTACGAGTTGAGAGGACACGTAAGTGGCTTCTTCTCCTCATTGGTAATTTGGTTAGCCAATGAAGGATGTCTTGGATGCTACTTTGTCGTGTGTGGCCCATGGATAGTATACGGTAGTCAATTTGTTGACATGCCGCAGGGCAGCGATGGCTTAAGAGACAGGTTTAGGTCTTTGTCGTGTAAGGCTTTTTAATTTTATGAGTCATGAGGGTCTCATAAAATTATTTCTCCATACGAGTTTAGAGGATCTCGTAAATGTATTTTCTCCTTAGGAGTCATGATTGATATGGAAAAATGTTTGTAGAGTAATCACAATCAATAATGGTGTCGCTTGTAGCTAGCCGAGATGAGTACGGGTCGTCCGCAGGGAAACACGGAATATTTTATTCTTACTTTAGGCGTGTTGAGAAAGAAAGGAGGAAGAAATAAGAATGGTTGTAGGTTCTAGATCTACGTTAAATACGGATGCAAAATATAGATCTAGATTAATTATGGATGTAAGTTCAATATTAAAAGGGGGCTTGTAGGGTTCATTAGGATTTAGTAGTTATGGATGGTTAATTAAAGATTACTCTTTTTATCCTTTAATAGATTTAAAACTAGAACGACAGAGATGCATGTAGATTAGGGTTTCTGGAAGGAAAAGGGTTCCCACTCTTAACCCCTATCTCGACATGGAACTCCGTTCATATCTAGCCTTTACCAAAAAAAGCATTAATCTAATCTCTAATTGCGGTCGAGACTAATAAATTGGTAGCGCGTCCGATTAGGATGTTAATGATTCTTTTAGTAAAGTTTATAAACTTTATAGGACGTAAAAAGAGTTTAAGGATCTTCATCATCCATTAATCTACCCTAATCCTATGAACCCTAACAAGCGGAGAATTACTCGCACATGTTGGGAAAAGAAGATGAAAAGACAGAGAGGGAAAACATAATGTAAAATGCAAAAAAATTAAATAATACAACTACCTTAATTAATCAACTTGAACAATCTACACTTTATTCCTTAGAAAATGATTACAAAAACTTGGTTTGCTTCTCGAACTCTTCCGAAGGAGGTAGATGAACAGTTGATGATTAGCCTGGATGCGTGAGCCATCTTGGACTTCGTGATCTCTTCGGCTTGATGCCTTCTAATTTTAGCCCTTGGTATTTTATATAGCCCTCAAAGAAGAAAAACTAGTTACCATATATGGTGACTTCCTAATATGGTGACTTTCCATATATGGATTCTGAGTCCCTGTCAGTATTGATTTTATGATTTTGGCAGATTTTTGATCCTGACATCTTGAACATCTTGATCTCTTGACCTGAGCTAAATCTTGCACAATATCTCTATGAATAATGTTAGTACTATTTATTAAATTAGAGAGAGTATCTTAATCACTATATATGGTAATAAATGTTTAAGAAACTTGATTAAGAATATTTAATATGCTATGCACTTTATATGGTAATAAATCTTTAAGAAACATGATTAAGAATATTTGATATGCTGTGCATCTTTTAATTACTAAAATATTATGCATATATTTTGAAATATTATTCTAACCATTTGTATGATATTATATCTTTTAAGAATTGTGATTAGAATATTTGATATAATATGCATATTTTCATTTACCAAAATATTATATAAAATGCCTATATTTTCCTTCATAATGTTAATTATAATATAAAAACATATGGTAAATAGTTTTTTACAGATAAATCTAAATATGTTCTATATTTATAATAAACACCTTTAAATATTTAAGAAAAGTAAGGAAAATGTTATATCAAAAGTGCAATATTTTCGACTGAACAAATACCCCCAAACTTAATTTTGATCGTCCCGAGCAAACTAGTTATTTCAAGAAAAGGAGAAAAAGAAAGGAGAAAGCTAAGCACACTTTCGTAGGCAACACGATTGCACTGAGCACGTGCAACAAGCCGTTAAACCTCTAGGTGTCCTTAGTAGGAGGAGTGTTGTCTCCTGAGGGTTTTCAGCGGATTACACCCACAAAATCCTATAATAAAAGAGAGATGGTGAAAGTTACATATAAAGATAAGAACTATAAAAGAAAGAACTTGAAAATAAGAGTTTTCAACTACACCAGTTTTTCGGTTGTCATGAGCCCTATCTTAATAGTCATGAAAAGATGTTAGAAATCACATCATCCCTCAATAAAACATCGTATTTATTCTTCATTCCTATCTTTCTTCCAAACATCGATCATATAACCCTACGTGTGTGTAATAGACATCCTTACACTCGGAGAATTCAATTCAAGCTATCATACTCTTGTCCATCTGCCTCAATACTTTTTAATTTGATGAATATTTGGATGGATTTGCTCACACACTTTCATGCGACCGTTAATACTTCTTGAGGTACTAACCTACCGATTACTCATGTGCTTGCTTATTAGGTGTATTCCTCGTCTTGCACCACCTAAGGCTTAGCAGTGACTCCCAGACCAGTTGGTCTAAGGCACTAGGTGATGAAGCACCCTCGCTATATTTTTTTATTGCTACCTTGGCGATAACAAAACTGTAACGTTTCCAAAATAATCAAATATTATTTTCGGGAATTTTTATAATTTAATATTATTTTAATGAATATTTTAATATTCCGGTATAATTAAATACAAATAAATAGGGAAAAATTTTGGAAAATTATGGAAAATTCTAAAATAGGGTATTTTATGGAATTATGCCATTTTAAAGTTTTTAAGACTAGTTATATGCTAATTTAGTGTTAATCGCGATTAAAAATCGCTAATTGGATTTCTAGCTTTTTTGAGCAAAAATGTGCACATATCATTTTCCACACTTATTACACTTGTGTTACCTTTCTATTGCCATGGTTGTTCTTTTGGGTTCACTATTGGAGTGAGAAGGAAAAGAAAAAGAAAAGAAAAGAAAAGGAAAAAGTATGATGATGAGAAAGAAAGAGACCAAGTCAACCCTCACTTTATGAACCATACTCCCATCATTTTCCCCTTCTCATTCTCTCTCCTCTTCTCCTTGAGCTGCTGCTGCCCCTCTCCCTCTCTCTCTCCCTCTTCACAAAAACCCTAGATCCACAATGGAATCAACCCCAAAACCCTATTCCCATTTCACAAAAGATGTTCCCGAGCTCACTAGCTACACATTGAACCTAGCAAGATTGGATTTGGAGGACTTTGAGCAACTCAAGAATTTTCTTGAGTTGCCAAAGGAGATAAATTCTGGACCTATTAGGGTAGTAATTCATTTCTTGTGCATCAATTCTAGTTTCATGTCGATATGGTGTCGTTTGGTGGATTTGTGAAACATCAAGTTAGGGTTTAGGGTTAGACCTGAAATCAAAGTGAAATTGAGGCTTGTTGTGACCTTAGAACCCCTTGTGTGATGCTAATTTGGACCCAAACCTGAACTTGGAACCAGAATACGGAATTACGGAGTCGATATCGGGGAAAACTGTAAATCTGGGAGTGTTTTGTAGAATCTGCTATCACCCCGAGACCCCAAAAATAAAACTGAGTTGACAGTGAGATGTGCAGGCACCATGGAACCACCACACCAAACCCTAGCCCCCAACTCCATTGTACGGCCGCCAATTAATTCCTTCTGGCCGCAAATTGCGTCCAGAGCAGGAGGGAATTGCCTCGATCTTTGTGCATGGCCCTATTTCCTCTAGTCTTGACCCTGGGTATGTCTAGTTTTGACTGATTCCAGTTAGGGTAAAATCTGGGTTGATTTTTCCTATGTTGGTGCATGGTTTACGACTTGTTTTAGCATGGATTTTGGTATTTGGTGTTTCGTTCCTGTCGGATGGCGTTTGGACGTCAACGACAAGTGGATATTGATCGTGTTTGCATGCGAGGTTATAGGTTTTTACCTATAGGCGTAGCATGTGCCGTTTTGGTTTCCGATGTGATTTTCATGTGCTTTAGCGTTGTGATATACTTGTAGGTACCCTACGAGATGTGAGGCAAAGAAGATGAAGATGGCGACATCGGCACCGATACATGAGAAGCAAGGTGAGTAGATTTATATCTACGGGGAGAAGTCGGGTGGAGGGCACCCCCGCAGTCCGTGGTGATGTATACGAATACGTATACACACATATAATTATTCTGTGTTGTTAGGATTATTGATGGTAATAATGGATTATTGATGATAAGAATGTAATGGGTTAGTATAGTGCGAAACCCTAGAGTAGGGGTTGCACACCCACACATACACATACACATATACGTGCATGCATTCTTTCATTTATCTGTGCGTATTTGGAGGTGTATATCTACACATGGGTATGGGACTATGTGTTCATATACGGGATTGAGATGAGTTGATGAGTTTGACTTGAGGTCGTGAGATTCGGCGATATGACAGAGTTTGTATTTGAGATGCGACATGGTGGTTTTGGCGGGCCTTTGGGAATGTGTTTTACCCCGCATGCATATTTATATAGATGGTGTCGATGGTACTAGACTTAGATTGTACCCTAGATTATGTGTTATGATGGTAGTGATACCTGATATGTGGTGAGATGAATGTGATATTGACCCGTACCCAGCTATTGGGATGCCGTACGAAGATTTACCGTACGAGCTTTACATTGATGTTAGATCCGCACTCATGACTCGAGGATGTTATATGATATACTGTATCGTACGCGATACTTTTGAGGCGAGATCACCGACTATATATATATATATATATATCGACTCAGATTTAGGTGGTTTCCATACCCCTGCCGATTGAACTTGATAGTTGGGCCCGTAGTTCGCATAGTAGGCGTGAGGCTAGACCGAGTCATACCTATTTCAAAACTGATGAATCGGGGATATTTTAAAGATAGGCAAAAGGGATTCTACGGATATTTTCAAAAACGACACATCTTTTCTTAAAACACCGTAGCCTTTACTTTACCAAAAAGCCCGGTTCGTCTCATTTCAAAAGGCAAGGCTGCATGATATATTTATTGAGGCAGGTTCTCTACTGTTGCGTTGATTATTCGATTCCGCATATTCATGCTATTTGCATTGCATCGCTCGTATTGTTGATATATTTCAGTCATGCTGCTAGGACACCAGCACCAATATCGATGATGCGTATGTTCCACGTACACTTGTTTGCCGGCTCATACACTTCATCATTGATAATTGCCATGTCACTACACTGTAGTACTGTTGCATTCAGTGTATGTTGCTTACATTTCTTTACATGTCGCATACATCATGCTTTCTGAGTATACGCATTGAGATATGTTGTTTCCATGATATTTCTGGTTTTTGGGAACCGTGGCTGTTTCAAAAAGAGAATATGTAATTGTTTTAAAACCCGGTTACCCTTGATATGATATTTCAGTGCGTCTACCATGTGTTTTCTCGGTGCTGAGAGCGACATGTGAAACCCGATTCAAGGAGGCGGATGAGGCCGATTGCGGGTACATGGTGGACCCGGTATGGTTCCCCTGGGCAAGAAATGTTTTTCGTGGAGTAGACGATGAGCCTGGCAGGGTGGCGAGTACCTAACGGTGATTGGTTGGACCTGGCGGTTATCCGGAGGATACTGACCAGAGTCGATAGATGGATATGGGCGTACTGCCGGGGCCGAGGGCCGATACCGCAGACAGAGCCCGTGGGCCGATCCGGACTGACGGAGCCCGATATATGAGGATTTACGTGCCGATGCTGGGCACAGTTTTCATGATGTTTTCGAGTGTCGATGCTGGGCACTCCGGTTCCATGATTTTGACATGTCGCGAGGGACACAGATGGTTTATATTCTCATATTATTCCCATGCACATGCTTTATGATATTTGCATGCATGATGGTTATTGTCATTGGGTGACGAGTGGACGGGATCCACGTATATGCAGATTTGATTACATTGATCATACCTTACATTCATGATATGCTGTTACCTGAGGCACTGGCACGAGCACTTGGCACTACACTCATGCGTAGAGATTACCTTGCCAGTTTTGCATGCTTCAGACTTATTCATATTGAGGTTTATTTATATCTGATCGTATTGACCTAGGATGGGTCATGCATTCGATCTCTGCTTGTAGATATTTTCTATTCACGAGTTGGCAACTCACCCCCGTTGTGCCATAGTTCTTGCAGGTTTTGCCGTACAGATTCCATAGCGGCATTTCTGGCACACTGCTTCCTTATGGGTGACTTGCTTGGGTAGGTGGGTTCTTTTGTATCAGAACCGCTATTGTTCATGTATTATTCATTGTATCTAGAATTCCATCAACCAAAACTTGTATATTGTTTCAGACTTCGAAAACAGTGTTGTATTATTTCGACCTTAGAGTCGCGCTTGTAGTATTACGGTTTTCTGGCTGTTTTGAGTTCTTTTTGGGTTTTGATCCTCGCCCTTTGGCGTTGTATATTATTATTGCTTGCATGGTTGTGACCGTCGTTTGACGAAGAGCTAGCTCCCGCTCGGGGATGCCTTTTATCATTTCATATATATTATTCTTGTTGTACCCCGTTCGGGGCCAGTTTTTACAAAGGAAACTTTGCCGAAATTTTCAGGAAAGGTTACACATTTTAAAAATACATATTCGGCTTAGTTATTTAAAAACTTGGATTTTCGAAACACGATTTCTTTACTTCTTAAAACCAGTTTTCCTTATTTACTCTTTAAATGGTTTTAGATTTCTGGGCTTTTGGTTTACTTGGATCAGATGGGGTCCTATAGACTTCATATGGTTCAAGGGCCAGTCACGTGCTCTTTCGGGTCGTGACAAAGTTGGTATCAGAGCGCTAGGTTGACCTTGGTTCGAGTCTAAGTTTGACTATGTGGAGCCTAGGGCGTGATATATATACGGAACTTAGGCTTGACTTTACGGAACTTAGACTTAGTCGAGGGGGTATTAGACCCGAACTTTCGACGCGTAGGATGACCCTTGGTTGATGGAATAGGTGACTAAAGTAGAGTGACGTACCGTGGGTATGTTCCGCGGCATACTTACGACACGCCACTCCGCTTAAGAAACCTTAGGTTGTACATTTCCTTGCACCGTATTATATTCCTTCCTATGATCTATCCTCATCGATTCTGGTTATGGTTTTGCTGCCACGATGGTACGGGCAGAGTGAGCTACGGCTCGAGTAGCGTCAGCATGGGCTCTTCGTGGACGAGGACCGACCAGGGCGTGATTCCCGAGACATACGATTGCATTTTGAGGAGTCGTCTTATTATGTTTTCGCGACATGAGCGTTGGATTGATCGCTTTTACGAGATTTCCGGATGTGCTGATCGGCACCAGAGGATTGAGCCACTGATAGAGGCCAGCCAGGATGTGATGACCGTTGATATTATCGCTTATCCAGGGTGATTGAGGCGCTGTTTAGCGTATAGATGAAGGAGCCAGTTGTTGCTGCGGAAAATGAGATATCGCCCAGGTGATTTGAGCTACTGCAGCATGAGCATATTCTTAGAGATATGATAGTGAGTCGCTAGTCACCGAGGATTAATGACTAGGACATATGGTTCGTTCGCTTATCCCGATGCGAGGTTATCAGATAGATTGATTCCAGCTAGAGGCGACTTCACGCAGATTCGTTGAGAGTCGATTGAGACGATCGAGTGTCAGGAACCGATTTTCCAAGTTTAAAGTATTCGGAAAGACATGCAAGCGATTCTATGGACCCTCTAGAAGAATGAAACCCTAACTCGACATAATGACTGTGTGAAAGCCTTTGAACCTTAGGGTTTGCGGCAGTTCCGCGGCGCCATTAGTGAGGCTTGGGTTTGCCCTTCTACGGCTGGACCACCGATGCTGTGGTATGTACTCGATACTATTAAACTGTACCCGAGATGTTGAGCTCTTGGGGGATTGTGAGGTTCTGACGAGTCGATCGGATGGTTCGACATCTTTCGGATATTGTGATGGGACACTGCTTGGGAGACTCCAGATATGAGCATAGCCGTTGGAGCGCAGTCTGTGTAGCTGAGGAGATGAGTCCGAATCGGTTGATATTGAAGCAGAGTGGAGTAGAGTTCGCATGAGATTTCGACGAGATGACGTTCCACTCCACTGACATCAGAGATGCGATACGCACGCTGAGGACGTGATCAGCTAGATATCTCCTACTGAGTGACGAAGATACCGAGTTCGTGATTTCGAGTCCGTGTTAGAGACTTCGGAGGGACCGTAGCCGAGGACATTGCAGTGCGCAGATAGAGACGCGATGTCGAAATGGTCGATGATACAGACAAGCGGGACAAGAAGTTCGTGCGAGATGCAGACGAGCTGGTACTACACCCCGTTAAGATTAAAGGTCGGATATGCATACAGAGGCACAGGGATGCGACCAGCTTCCGAGGAGATATTGTACTAAGGGCGCAGACGTCCAGAGAGCGAGAAAAGATTATGCCAGAGTACCAGCCCTGTACAGTTTGGCCTAGGCAAAATCAGAAGAGACCTTGAGCAGGGATTCCTTCCAATACACTGCTGCAATAAGATTTGCACCAGGAGCAGATGCGTGATGTGCATTCAGAGGACCCGAGGTCGGCGCCAGAGATGTGCTGCGTTACGAGCGGTCGTGAGGATTGACCGAGTGATGACTTGAAAAGTGCCAGAACGGGATCGTTCCTGTCAGCACACCTGACCGGGCCGATGAGCCGATGGATTGCGAGATTGGTAATCTACAGGAAAGATCAGGAACCAGAGGCAGAGGACGCCAGCCGCGAGCAAGAGGCAAGTAGATATCTTGCGCCGCTAGCATCGGATGTACCGGCACCTTCTCGACCCTGAAGAAGTGTATACCGACGACGGTATTTATGATTTATGATTTGTGATTTTGTGATTTGACTATCACGTATCCGTCACTTTGGATTTCGGTATTGTGGGCGATCTATTCGCATGATTTGGTTTTGATGGCTGAGTTCTATGATATTTGATTTTGTGCACCATGGTTGCACTTACTGGGTATTCATATTTTGTGCAGAGTTATTATTCTTGAGGAATTGATTGTGATTTCATGCCTATTTTATGCCGGTGATTTGATTTACGCTTCCAGCGTAGTTTTCATGTACCTTTAGTGTTTTGATTTGATTTGTGCACGCTGATGCACACGGTTGTGAGATTTTCCATCGCGGTACACTTGATCTTGATTGAGCCGCATTATATATCATCGATTTTGACCCTGATATTTATGATTTTTGCACTCCGTGCTTTCGATTGGACTTACGCGTGTTCGACGTTTGCTATTGGATTTTGTGATTCCGTGCATGTTGAGTGCGCAGGGTTTAGATTTTCATTCGTGCACGATGGATGCACCGATTTGGATTTTCGCGCATGTTGGGCGAATGTTTTGAGATACGATTTTGGTGCACACCCGATACACTAAATCGAGATTCTTCGTGCATGTCAGATGCACCGGATTTTTGGCTGTCAGGCACACACGTTGCCTATGACAGATGCTTCGTGCACACCCGTTGCACCTAGATGTTGTTTTGTGCACCTGTATGGCACATATGTGGATTTTGATTTCCGTGCGCACCAGACGCACAGGGTGGTGTTATGTGCATTTTTGGGATTTATTCCTTTTGGAGCAGTACATTTTTATGATATTGGATATTTGTTTTCATACTGAGCAGGACTAGTCAGAGGACAGTACCTGAATATATTTTGCATGCATTGATAGTTCGAAGGGAGTTCCAAGGAGCGAGCTATAGTCTCGGTATATATATACCTACGTGTCCAATATGACATGGAACGTTTTAAAAACAAGGAAACCCTTCTAAATTGTTTTCAAAACGGCGGAACGTACCTATTAAACAAAGGATATATATATATGTATATAGTTATTTTCTTATGAAAAACGTCCGCCACTGTGCAGTGTTACGCGCATCGCACAGCGACTCAAAAAGATTTGGCATGCATTTACATCAGCAATTCACATGTATAGATTGGATGTTTACATGTATAATTCTGGTCTATATCATATTAGTTTTGCATTGGATTCGACATTTGTGTCTTAACCATGACTCCGATGATTGTGGGATGCTTGATGGAGTGTTGCTTTTGAGTTATCAGCTCAGTACTCGTGCGCATGTATTGCGCTATGATACGTTTTATGTATTGCTGATTTCGGAGCCCCGATGACTTGGAATTTGTATAGAAATATTTTAGTATTTGGGGGTTTAAATTTAAATTCGGGGACCGAATTTCTTTAAGGGGGGTAGATTGTAACGTTTCCAAAATAATAAAATATTATTTTCGGGAATTTTTATAATTTAATATTATTTTAATGAATATTTTAATATTCCGGTATAATTAAATACAAATAAATAGGGAAAATTTTTGGAAAATTATGGAAAATTCTAAAATAGGGTATTTTATGGAATTATGCCATTTAAAAGTTTTTAAGACTAGTTATATGCTAATTTAGTGTTAATCGCGATTAAAAATAGCTAATTGGATTTTTAGCTTTTTTGTGCAAAAATATGCACATATCATTTTCCACACTTATTACACTTGTGTTACCTTTCTATTGCCATGGTTGTTCTTTTGGGTTCACTATTGGAGTGAGAAGGAAAAGAAAAAGAAAAGGAAAGGAAAAAGTATGATGATGAGAAAGAAAGAGACCAAGTCAACCCTCACTTTATGAACCATACTCCCATCATTTTCCCCTTCTCATTCTCTCTCCTCTCCTCCTTGAGCTGCTGCTGCCCCTCTCCCTCTCTCTCTCCCTCTTCACAAAAACCCTAGATCCACAATGGAATCAACCCCAAAACCCTATTCCCATTTCACAAAAGATGTTCCCGAGCTCACTAGCTACACATTGAACCTAGCAAAATTGGATTTGGAGGACTTTGAGCAACTCAAGAAAATTCTTGAGTTGCCAAAGGAGGTAAATTCTGGACCTATTAGGGTAGTAATTCATTTCTTGTGCATCAATTCTAGTTTCATGTCGATATGGTGTCGTTTGGTGGATTTGTGAAACATCAAGTTAGGGTTTAGGGTTAGACCTGAAATCAAAGTGAAATTGAGGCTTGTTGTGACCTTAGAACCCCTTGTGTGATGCTAATTTAGACCCAAACCTGAACTTGGAACCAGAAAACGGAATTACGGAATCGATATCGGGGAAAACTGTAAATCTGGGAGTGTTTTGTAGAATCTGCTATCACCCCGAGACCCCAAAAATAAAATTGAGTTGACAGTGAGATGTGCAGGCACCATGGAACCACCACACCAAACCCTAGCCCCCAACTCCATTGTACGGCCGCCAATTAATTCCTTCTGGCCGCAAATTGCGGCCAGAGCAGGAGGGAATTGCCTCGATCTTTGTGCATGGCCCTATTTCCTCTAGTCTTGACCCTGGGTATGTCTAGTTTTGACTGATTCCAGTTAGGGTAAAATCTGGGTTGATTTTTCCTATGTTGGTGCATGGTTTACGACTTGTTTTAGCATGGATTTTGGTATTTGGTGTTTCGTTCCTGTCGGATGGCGTTTGGACGTCAACGACAAGTGGATATTGATCGTGTTTGCATGCGAGGTTATAGGTTTTTACCTATAGGCGTAGCATGTGCGGTTTTGGTTTCCGATGTGATTTTCATGTGCTTTAGCGTTGTGATATACTTGTAGGTACCCTACGAGATGTGAGGCAAAGAAGATGAAGATGGCGACATCGGCACCGATACATGAGAAGCAAGGTGAATAGATTTATATCTACGGGGAGAAGTATGGCGTATAGCACCCCCGCAGTCTGTGGTGATGTATACGAATACGTATACACACATATAATTATTCTGTGTTGTTAGGATTATTGATGGTAATAATGGATTATTGATGATAAGAATGTAATGGGTTAGTATAGTGCGAAACCCTAGAGTAGGGGTTGCACACCCACACATACACATACACATATACTTGCATGCATTCTTTCATTTATCTGTGCGTATTTGGAGGTGTATATCTACACATGGGTATGGGACTATGTGTTCATATATGGGATTGAGATGAGTTGATGAGTTTGACTTGAGGTCGTGAGATTCGGCGATATGACAGAGTTTGTATTTGAGATGCGACATGGTGGTTTTGGCGGGCCTTTGGGCATGTGTTTTACCCCGCATGCATATTTATATAGATGGTGTCGATGGTACTAGACTTAGATTGTACCCTAGATTATGTGTTATGATGGTAGTGATACATGATATGTGGTGAGATGAATGTGATATTGACCCGTACCCAGCTATTGGGATGCCGTACGACGATTTACCGTACGAGCTTTACATTGATGTTAGATCCGCACTCATGACTCGAGGATGTTATATGATATACTGTATCGTACGCGATACTTTTGAGGCGAGATCACCGACTATATATATATATATATATCGACTCAGATTTAGGTGGTTTCCATACCCCTGCCGATTGAACTTGATAGTTGGGCCCGTAGTTCGCATAGTAGGCGTGAGGCTAGACTGAGTCATACCTATTTCAAAACTGATGAATCGGGGATATTTTAAAGATAGGCAAAAGGGATTCTACGGATATTTTCAAAAACGACACATCTTTTCTTAAAACACCGTAGCCTTTACTTTACCAAAAAGCCCGGTTCGTCTCATTTCAAAAGGCAAGGATGCATGATATATTTATTGAGGCAGGTTCTCTACTATTGCGTTGATTATTCGATTCCGTATATTCATGCTATTTGCATTGCATCGCTCGTATTGTTGATATATTTCAGTCATGCTGCTAGGACACCAGCACCATTATCGATGATGCGTATGTTCTACGTACACTTGTTTGCCGGCTCACACACTTCATCATCGATAATTGCCATGTCACTACACTGTAGTACTGTTGCATTCAGTGTATGTTGCTTACATTTCTTTACATGTCGCATACATCATGCTTTCTGAGTATACGCATTGAGATATGTTGTTTCCATGATATTTCTGGTTTTTGGGAACCGTGGCTGTTTCAAAAAGAGAATATGTAATTGTTTTAAAACCCGGTTACCCTTGATATGATATTTCAGTGCGTCCACCATGTGTTTTCTCGGTGCTGAGAGCGACATGTGAAACCCGATTCGAGGAAGCGGATGAGGCCGATTGCGGGTACATGGTGGACCCGGTATGGTTTCCCGGGGCAAGAAATGTTTTTCATGGAGTAGACGATGAGCCTGGCAGGGTGGCGAGTACCTACCGGTGATTGGTTGGACCTGGCGGTTATCCGGAGGATACTGACCAGAGTCGATAGATGGATATGGGCGTACTGCCGGGGCCGAGGGCCGATACCGTAGACAGAGCCCGTGGGCCGATCCGGACTGACGGAGCCCGATATATGAGGATTTACGTGCCGATGCTGGGCACAGTTTTCATGATGTTTTCGAGTGTCGATGCTGGGAACTCCGGTTCCATGATTTTGACGTGTCGCGAGGGACACAGATGGTTTATGTCCTCATATTATTCCCATGCACATGCTTTATGATATTTGCATGCATGATGGTTATTGTCATTGGGTGACGAGTGGACGGGATCCACGTATATGCAGATTTGATTACATTGATCATACCTTACATTCATGATATGCTGTTACCTGAGGCACTGGCACGAGCACTTGGCACTACACTCATGCATAGAGATTACCTTGCCAGTTTTGCATGCTTCAGACTTATTCATATTGAGGTTTATTTATATCTGATCGTATTGACCTAGGATGGGTCATGCATTCGATCTCTGCTTGTAGATATTTTCTATTCACGAGTTGGCAACTCACCCCCGTTGTGCCACAGTTCTTGCAGGTTTTGCCGTACAGATTCCATAGCGGCATTTCTGGCACACTGCTTTCTTATGAGTGACTTGCTTGGGTAGGTGGGTTCTTTTGTATCAGAACCGCTATTGTTCATGTATTATTCATTGTATCTAGAATTCCATCAACCAAAACTTGTATATTGTTTCAGACTTCGAAAACAGTGTTGTATTATTTCGACCTTAGAGTCGCGCTTGTAGTATTACGGTTTTCTGGCTGTTTTGAGTTCTTTTTGGGTTTTGATCCTCGCCCTTTGGCGTTGTATATTATTATTGCTTGCGTGGTTGTGACCGTCGTTTGACGAAGAGCTAGCTCCCGCTCGGGGATGCCTTTTATCATTTCATATATATTATTCTTGTTGTACCCCGTTCGGGGCCAGTTTTTACAAAGGAAACTCTGCCGAAATTTTCAGGAAAGGTTACATATTTTAAAAATACATATTCGGCTTAGTTATTTAAAAACTTGGATTTTCGAAACACGATTTCTTTACTTCTTAAAACCAGTTTTCCTTATTTACTCCTTAAATGGTTTTAGATTTCTGGGCTTTTGGTTTACTTGGATCAGATAGGGTCCTATAGACTTCATATGGTTCAAGGGCCAGTCACGTGCTCTTTCGGGTCGTGACAAAGTTGGTATCAGAGTGCTAGGTAGACCTTGGTTCGAGTCTAAGTTTGACTATGTGGAGCCTAGGGCGTGATATATATACGGAACTTAGGCTTGACCTTACGGAACTTAGACTTAGTCGAAGGGGTATTAGACCCAAACTTTCGACGCGTAGGATGACCCTTGGTTGATGGAATAGGTGACTAAAGTAGAGTGACGTACCGTGGGTATGTTCCGCGGCATACTTACGACACGCCACTCCGCTTAAGAAACCTTAGGTTGTACATTTCCTTGCACCGTATTATATTCCTTCCTATGATTTATCCTCATCGATTCTGGTTATGGTTTTGCTGCCGCGATGGCACGGACAGAGTGAGCTACGGCTCGAGTAGCGTCAGCATGAGCTTTTCGGTCGGTCCATGACAAGTCTGCGCAAGAACTGTAGACAAGATCTCCATCAAGCATGTCTCAACTGATATCCAAGATAAATGGACAGTGTTTGGTGCCTTACCTGTGACACCCATACAAGTGCTTCCATAATTGTCCCATACCAGTTATAGTCACACTTATACACATCCCACAGACGTCGACAATGCAATAAATCAATAGGGTCCACTGATTGTGTACAAGTACGTGTCACTGTCACTTATCCATTCATGCTTAAACACTAACGTACTTGCCACAATCAAACACTAATACCTAACACTGGGTAATGCACATGATCACTAGCTTACCAATGCAATGACATCTATATAATGTGATGAGAATACAATAATTAAGGCATGATTAAGATATCATCAGTCGGTGTCCTATCACCTGCATAATTTATCATAAATCATACATGCAAAATTTAGCAAAACAATGAAAAGGAGGTAAGTAGTATGTTTAATTTTCTATCCAACAAAATTGGTTTCGCGTTAATCAGGTTTCAGGATCACTAGATATGGCCATTTCATTTTAAGCGTTCACTGCTGGAAATCCGGTTTCAGAATCGGAAGTCCGTTTCGTAACGCATTTTAATCCCAGTTGGGATCGTATTTAGGCAATGCTATAGCTGAACAATATTTAGGTCTATCAGTTATGTTTCCACCTCAATTGGCGGATCAGTAATTTGTTATATAGACAGGGAGTTATGGACAGATTATGTTCGATGTGTAAAATCTGCCTCTGCCGAATTCAGAACGACGTATCAACATTATAAAATGAGTTAAAAGTATCAAATGGTTGAGGAATCTAGTGAGATCAGTGGGGGAATAAAGCTAATTCAATTCTCCACGTAAATATATGGGGTTCCGCGCAATCTCATAATTGAACAGGAGTATACAGGGGTTTAGAACCAGGGGTTAACTGGGATTTCCGTTCTGGACTGTAGTCCAGAATCGTAATCCTCCGCAATTATCTCTATCATAATTACTTGAATTCAAAGACCAACTATAGGATACTGTAGGTTAAACAGTTAGATTCGATACGTGCCATCGAACGCTAAAATCCGGTTTGTACATAATTTAATATCAATTTTACGGTTTATCATGTACGGAGGTTTTCAGGCTTTACGACAGAATTTGGGACATCATTTTATGTGAGCAAACAGCATCGTTTTGTAACCAAGATCTTACGGGATCTTCATTATAACTCGGGCCACTCAATGTCCTTTATTGCCATCAATTTAACTGGGTTTGTATGTCAAGGTTTACATCAAACTCTTAACTTTTAACAATTTACACGAAAAGCATATGCGGGAATTTTTGGTAATTGAATTGTAATATAAAAAGTAGCATGATGCAAATATTAAACTTGCCTGAAGACGACGATCGGTGATGTGACAGCAGCGGACGGCACAGTGGTGAACCACGGCTACGGCAGCGGCAACGACGCGATCACAACTCGAGCACGATAAGAGTTGGTCTCGGTGGAGCTTGGTTCTTAGACTTGATGGCTCGGTGGGTGCTATGGATGTACGCTGGTGTTGCGACGGCTGCTGCGTCGACGACGACAATGATTAGACCGACCGAAGACACGGCTTAACAAGCGATGACGGCAACTGGGAACAACGGTGTTTGCGACAACCATAAATGTTCGATGAAATGACGGGCCTCGATTTGGCTACGATGATGGCGTGTTACGATGGGCAGTGCGATGAGGCAGTGAGGGTGGTCGAGATTGGCGAGACGAAGATGACTGAGATAATGGCACAGCAGCAATAGTTTGGACAGTGACGACTAGGTTTGGGGATGCTCGATTGAGTCTGAAGGTTGAGGGGGAGTCGTGGAGGAAGGTAGCGGAGCTCGGGCTCGTAGTGTACGGGGATGGTTTAGGGTGTCGTCAACGGTGTTGGCGGTGCCGTGATGGTCGACGGAGTTGCAGGTGGTGATGAGGCACTCAGGCGGTTGATGATGAGGCTCGATGGTGGGGTTGGTGGTGAGAAGGGAGAGAGGAGGCAGAGGTGCGCGCTCAGCCGACGGAGGTCGGAGGTGAGTTGGGGTCGCCGGTGGTTGAGGGGAGCTCGGGAGCGAGTTGGATGCTTGGTAGTGTTGTCGGGTTAGGTTGAGAGGAGGTCGCTGGGGTGAAGTTACGGTGGTGGGTCCAGGGTTCTTAGGGTCGGGTTTTCTCGGGTGTGCATGACAGAAGAGGAGAGGGCGTTGGGTTGGTTGGCGACGATGACGATGAGGTGGTCACAGCGGTTTAGGGATGAGCCGGTGGCCTTGGAGGAGGGTGATGGTGGGTGCTCGTGGAGGTAGAGAATGAGACAGGGGGTAAAGGAAGAGGGAGAGGAGAATTCTCGAAGAGATTGAGGATAGGTCTCGAGGGCAGTGGTGTGGGGGAAAGCGGTTCGTGGGGAGAGGTTGCGAGGAGGCGGCGGGTCGTACGGGGACGTTGGGGTGATGTGGTATGAGGCACGCGAGGAGGTTACGAGGGAGAAGCGGAGGCGGCCGTCGACGAGGCTGAGTCGTGGGAGCGGTTCTCGCGGCGGTGGGCACGAGGAAGTCGGCAGTAGCCATTGCGGGGGAGACGCGGTCGTAGAGGAACGTGGGGCGCGAGGAAGGCGGGAAAAATAGGAGAGAAAGAAGAAGGGAGTGGGGGTTTTGGGTTTGAGGGAGTTGGGCTTTGGAAAAAAGAGAGAGGGTTTGGGTTTGGGAAGTGTGGGCCGGAATAATAAAAGGGGAAAGAAAATAAAGGAAAAAGGGAATGGGAGTTGGGCTTGGGAAAATAAGAATGGGGAAAGAATTAGGGTGTTTTGGCCGGCTCGGAAGAAATTAAATAAATTGGGAAGGAAGAGAGAGGTGGACCGGGCTCGGGGTTAGGGAAATGGAAAAAAATATAAAATAGATAAGTAACAGGGTTTTGGTTTAGTTTAGGGAAAAATAATGAAAGAGAAGATGGAAGCGTGATTAGGGTTTTGGGGGCAAAGAATTGGGCTGGGCCAAAAATAGGATTTAGTGAAAGGAAATAGTTTTTGGGGTTTATATATATTTAGTTAAATAAATTTTGGTGAAGGGGAAGTGGAAGTGGGCTGATTTTTTGGGTAAAAAATAACAGGGAGAAAATAAAAGGGTTTAGATAAATTAGGGCTAGGTTTCTAAAAATAAAATTAAATAATTTTAAATATAAATAATTAAATTTTGTAAGTAGCATTTTATAAAAATACGGATATTAGTGCGCAAAAGAACTGGGTATTACAATTTTCGTATAAGCGGGGACTTGTTGGATAGCATCTAGGAGAGGGATGTTGATGTTAACCTGTTTAAAGATTTCCATGATCTTCTCCATTTGCGGACTTGGTCTGTTTCCCCTTAACCGATTCAGATAAGGAGCTTGAGCAATAAGGTTGGGGTCCAACACTGGAGAAGATCGTGTGGGTAGGAACGATCTAAGAATAGGAGTGGGGATCGTTTTTGGTGGACTAGAAGAGGTTTGCTGAGGTGTCGAGCCTTGGGGAAAACGGAGAATAGGCTCGGAAGAAGATGGTGGGGTAGACGAACTGGGGTCAGAATTAGAAGCAGAAGTGGAAGGAAAGGTCTCAGCCAGGGTATCATCGATTGATTCTTCATTATTATCAATCTCCTCACCAACATGATTGTCAAGCACTCTTTCAGATCTCAACGTGGTAATAGCACTCACATGATGTGAATAGCCAGGATTGGGTAAAGCTTTAGCTGGAAGTTTCTCTTTTTCTTTAGCACTCAATTCGGCATTTATTCGTGCAATTTGTGCTTCCATCGATTTAATATTTTCATTTTGAGAGACAATGATCTTCATCATATTATCGAAGGAAGATTGAATATTTGTTGTCCCTTGGATGGATTGTTTCATGAAAGTATCCAAGGTTCATACGAGTGCAGAAGAATTATCAGTACCGGCCATTTGCAAAGAATTTTCATGTGGTGCAAAAGTGTTGGCCGGATTTTGGAAGTTTTGTGATTGGTAGGGGTGCTGACTCAGTTGAAATGGTTACTGTTGTGGTGGAGGAGCCCTTTGGAAATTGTTTTGGTTTGGAACCGTGTTTTGATTTTGTGATTGGTTCCAAGCAAAGTTAGGGTGGTTCCTCCAACCCTGATTATAAGTGGAAGAAAACGGATCGTTTCTAGGTCTTTGTTGGAAAGCAGCATTGATATGCTCATGACCTTGAAACGGAGAATTCAATGGACATTCTTCCGTAAGATGTGATGGATCAGAACAGCATCCACAGACAGTTTCGGAGAGTGACATCTGATTTAGGGCGGCAGCTAAAAATTTATTTTCCATAGTTTCGAGTCTCTTTTGCATTGCTGACATTTCAGCTCTAACTCCTATGGAAACATCAGATTGGTTAGTGCCACCCCTAGACGATGACTGACTTACACTCTCCCACTGTAAGGATTTTTCAGCGAAATCTTCTAAAAATCTCCAGGCTTCACTATCATCTTTAGTCATGACAGTGCCTTGACACATGGATTCAAGGGTTTATTTTGTGGTAGGATTAATGCCCTTATATATGATTCTGCACAGATCCCATCTAGGAATTCCGTGATGTGGATATTGAACTAACAGATCCTTGAAGCGTTCAAAACACTTCGAGAATGGTTCATTTGGAAGCTGGGTGAATTGATTTATTTCGCTACGGACTCGAGCTGTTTTATGATTGGGGTAGAATTTCTTTAGGAATGTTGCGACGAATTCTTCCCAGTTTGAAATTGAATATGCGGTTGTGTTATAAAGCCACTTCTCGGCTATATCGCACAGGGTAAATACGAGAAGACGTAGATGCATAGCATCCACAGAAAGCTGTGAAGTACCCATCATAGCGCATACATTTTCAAATTTGGTAATAAAGACATATGCGTCTTCAGACTCGAGACCGTGATATTTTGGTAGAAGATTGATGTATTGGGGTTTTATTTCAAAATTGTCCCCATTGGCTGGTGGAATGGTGAGACAGGTCGAAAGAGGACCTCGCATAGGATAACATCTCTCTTGGAGAGAGATGCGGGGTGGATTCTGCGCACCTGCGGACGACGACAGAGTAGTGTTAAAGAAGTTCGATGGAGAACCGTCCATCAAAGTGGGTGTGGTGGTGGGAAAAGAAGAAGTAGACGTAGAAATACCGACTTCGGAGTCGATAGGGGGAACGCGGATAAGACGGGCACTAGAATCCCGTGTCCAGCTGAGCATGCACTAAAAGGTTTAGCACAAGTGGCAGCGTTGTACTTTTAAAAATGGTTTGTTTTGAAAAGTGTGTCGGACTTAGACAAATCACACAGAAATGCACAAACAACCCTCGAACTAAGGTTACCTAGGTCAAGTCTCTAGACCGCTCCTAGACTTCCAAAGGACAAGCCGCAGGATCAATTCTCTACCGCCTCTTTACTACTCTTGTGGCCAGGTAAGTGCCAGGTAAGTGGGAGGTTCTCCACTACGCAAGTAGTGGGCCTAATTAAGTAACCACTTGCCTTATACACACTTGCCTAGACACCACAAAAGTAATGCGGATAAGCGATAGATTATCCATGACCTTCCTTTGTCCTTATTGAGCACAACAATCCTTAGAGTCTTGTCTAGATATTTTTGTAATTACTGTAGGGTTGATGCGGATGCTCGTTTTGTGATTTGTGGGGCCTAGGAAGGGTGATGAAATTCTCACCTAATCTGAATTGTGATCTTGCCCCTTAAAGTTCGTATTAAAATATGCAACAACAAACTAATAACAAAACTTTGCAAAAAGATTTTTGAGCGGCGATATTTTGCAAAGAATCCTGCAGAAAAAATATTTTATTGGATTTCAAAGGAGAGAGAAAGATGTAAAGAAGATACCAGAGAAATTGGAAACTCTAAATCCCTTAATAAGCCGCGGTTCCGCCGCCGACTAGGAAGATCTGATGAAGATTTTTGCTACGTGGCCTCCCTTCCTCCTCTGGCTCTTGATGAATGTCTCTGAATCTTTATCTCCTCACTCAAATGACTCCAGATTCCCTCGCAAAATTCACACAATAATCGTTAAATATAAAATTTGAAGTTTTGTTTATTTATGATATGGATCGAATAAGAATTCAACACGAATAGTAAAAAAAAAAATTACGCACGTATCCCCGGCAACGGCGCCATTTGTTTGATATGCAAAAATGTTTGTAGAATAACCGCAATCAATAACGGTGTCGCTTGTAGCTAGCCGAGATGAGTACGGGTCGTCCGTAGGGAAACGTGGAATATTTTATTCTTACTTTAGGCGTGTTGAGAAAGAAAGGAGGAAGAAATAAGAATGGTTGTAGGTTCTAGATCTACGTTAAACACGGATGCAAAATATAGATCTAGATTAATTATGGATGTAAGTTCAATATTAAAAGGGGGCTTATAGGGTTCATTAGGATTTAGTAGTTATGGATGGTTAATTAAAGATTACTCTTTTTATCCTTTAATAGATTTAAAACTAGAACGACAGAGATGCATGTAGATTAGGGTTTCTGGAAGGAAAAGGGTTCCCACTCTTAACCCCTATCTCGACATGGAACTCCGTTCATATCTAGACTTTACCAAAACAACCATTAATCTAATCTCTAATCGCGGTCGAGACTAATAAATTGGTAGCGCGCCCGATTATGATGTTAATGATTCTTTTAGTAAAGTTTATAAACTTTATAGGACGTAAAAAGAGTTTAAGGATCTTCATCATCCATTAATCTACCCTAATCCTATGAACCCTAACAAGCGGAGAATTACTCGCGCATGTTGGGAAAAGAAGATGAAAAGACAGAGAGGGAAAACATAATGTAAAATGCAAAAGAATTAAATAAAACAACTACCTTAATTAATCAACTTGAACAATCTACACTTTATTCCTTAGAAAATGATTACAAAAACTTGGTTTGCTTCTCGAACTCTTCCGAAGGAGGTAGATGAACAGTTGATGATCAGCCTGGATGCATGAGCCATCTTAGACTTCGTGATCTCTTCGGCTTGATGCCTTCTAACTTTAGCCCTTGGTCCTTTATATAGCCCTCAAAGAAGAAAAACTAGTTACCATATATGGTGACTTTCTAATATGGTGACTTTCCATATATGGATTCTGAGTCCCTGTCAGTATTGATTTTATAATTTTGGCAGATTTTTGATCCTGACATCTTGAACATCTTGATTTCTTGACCTGAGCTAAATCTTGCACAATATCTCTATGAATAATGTTAGTACTATTTATTAAATTAGAAAGAGTATCTTAATCACTATATATGGTAATAAATGTTTAAGAAACTTGATTAAGAATATTTAATATGCTATGTACTTTATATGGTAATAAATCTTTAAGAAACATGATTAAGAATATTTGATATGCTATGCATCTTTTAATTACTAAAATATTATGCATATATTTTGAAATATTATTCTAACCATTTGTATGATATTATATCTTTTAAGAATTGTGATTAGAATATTTGATATGATATGCATATTTTCAATTACCAAAATATTATATAAAATGCCTATATTTTCCTTCATAATGTTAATTATAATATAAAAACATATGGTAAATAGTTTTTTGCAGATAAATCCAAATATGTTATATATTTATAATAAACACCTTTAAATATTTAAGAAAAGTAAGGAATATGTTATATCAAAGGTGCAATATTTTCGACTGAACAAGTCATGGGGACTCCTAAGCTGTATTTTCTCTTGCAAGTCGTAAAGATCTCACACGAGTGTTTTCCTCTTATGAGTCGAGAGGATCCATAAGTGGCTTCTTCACTTCATCGTTTGTGCTGAAGTGACCTATCTTAGTTTATTTACTTGTCCCGGAGCGTTCAGTTTACCCTTCCCTTAGGCATATGAATCAACTCAGCCTAACGTTAAATATACATAACCCCTGTTAACATAAGAGTCCGTTAGGTTTTTGGTACTGGGTTTAGTCCATCGCACCGTTATGTCAGCCGATTTCTTCTCAATCCACGTCCACTCGGGTCACTGGTTCGAGCAACCGCTTACTTGCTTTATCACCCAACCCTTCCGATGCGGTGATACAACGTCTTAAGTAATCTTCCTAGGCTGGGGCATCCATATTGCCGTCAGATGATTCAGCGTTAGGCGTCATAGTGACGCTTAACCTTGAGGTCAGACTCCATTCTTCGAGTCTCAGGGAAGTCATAACCGCACCCTTCCTAGGTGGGATGACATCTGGCGGTTTTTAGGCTTTGTATGTATTCTTATCAAGACCCGAAATTAGGAATATGCTGTCATTCCGCTTTTAATTTGATGATGTCGCGCTAATTATTCACTGAAGTTGGGTAGATATTCATATGATCTCTTGGCTGTATATATTGCCACTGAGATCTGGAACTTGGAATATGTCGTTACTCCACTTTATTTTGACCCTTTAGTCCTTGTTTACATTGTGTCTGTACTTTGCTGGAGTAAAAGAGACGTCCAAATGATTTTTAGGACGTATATATTGCCATTGAGAAGTAGAGTTAGGAAGTTGCCATCACTCTATTTTCACTTTGACCCTCTGGTCCTTATCGACATTGTATCTGCACTCTGGTGGAATAAGAGAGAACATTGATATAATCTGTAGGCTATATATATTGTTATCGAGATTTAGTGCTAGGTCTATGCCGTCACCCCATATTTTGCTTCGACCCTTTGGTCCATGTTGATGCTACGTCTGTATCCTGTTAGAATAAAAAGGCACATCGAGATAGCTTTTTGGCTGTATGTATCACCATCAAGATTTCATTCTTTGTTTGGTCGAACATGGCGGAACACATAGCTCCTTTTTCATTTGTTTTTGCCCGTGGATTGTATACAAGAGTCAGGATCGAACTACTTGTAGGGTAAAAATTCCATATATATTTCTTTTTTCTTTATCCGCGATTGCTCTATCATTTTAGATTTTCTTATCGCGAAAATCGTGAATACCCAATCATTTCGACTATTTATTCACGGTGCCTAATCATTTCGGCTATATTATTTTCATTTTTTCTCGCTGATTTTTATTGTGAGATGCCCAATCATTTTGGCTATATTATTTTCATTTTTGCTCGCTGATTTTTATTGCGAGGTGCCTAATCATTTTTTTCTATTATATATATATATATTATTTTTTCTCTTCCAGTTTAACGACTCGGGGGTTAAGAGTTTGAAACTCGGAATTTTGGGTGTTGTTCAGCATCAATATCGCTAAAAATGTAGCGTAATGTTAGGAGCGACTCATCATTTTTCATTGTCCATTTAGACAAAAATGGCTTAGAAAATATGTTTAGATCCTTATAATCTAAGCCTTTTCAATCTTTATGAGCCGTGAGGGTCTCACAAAGTTGTTTTCTCCCTATGAGTCGAGAGGATCTTATAGGTGCATTTTCTCCTTAAGGGTCACGAGGACTCGTAAGTGGATTTTCCTTATGAGTCGTAAGGATCTCACAAGAGTATTTTCTCCTTACAAGTCGAGATGACTTACAAGTGTCGTTTACCATATAGGGGCATTGCTCACTTTCGGTGGGACTTGTTTGAAATATATTTGTTTACGTCCGTGGATTGTATACAAGAGTTGATATTGAACTACTTGTAGGGCAATTCAGGGGATATGATGGCTTAGGAAATAGATTTAGGTCCCTGTAAGCTAAGGCTTTTGAATTCTACAAGCTGTGAGGGTCTCATAGAAGTATTTTCTCCTTACGAGGCGAAAAGATCCTGTAAGTGTATTTTCTTCCTAGGAATCGTGAGGATTCCTATGTGTGTTTCTCCTTTGTGAGTCGTAAGGATCCCACGCAGGTGTTTTCTCCTTGCAAATCAAGAGGATCCTGCAAGAGTATATTTTCTACGGGTTTGCGTCCTTTCGGATTTTCACAAACTCGCAGGTAGTCCTACCGTTTTTACTCATGGAGACCTTTCGGGTTTTCATCCGTGCCTGTTTTGCTTGTGCACGTACCTTTTTTAAGGAATGCATCATTGGTGGAGCTTCATAGCCGGTAAGACTTCAGGTGTAGCCTCGCCGATGGGACTTCAGGTGTAACCTTACTGGTAGGATTTAGTGGAGGTAGGGATCTTTTATGCCCATGGATTGTATACGGTGATCAATATTGAGATCTACCGTAGGGCAAGATGCCAGTTTAGGAACATAGCGGTCCATGGGAGACATGGAGAACACTTGTGGGATATAGATCATTTGTGTCTATGGATTATATTCGGTTAGCTGTATGATCCTTGCCATAGGGCAGCATATTCTTTTGGGTACTATCACCTGGTGGGACTTTCGGAGTTTCGATTTGGGAAAGTAGCGAGCGGACATAGGCACCGTCATCCACTATTGACCCAAGTCGCGACTTTTCAAGTATAGTACTTTTTGAGGAATCGACCATTTATTGGCCGAAAAGGTCTCTCGCCATGCATATCTATCAGCATGTACGCTCCACCTTGATAAACGTGTTCTATAATATACGGGCCCTCATAGTTGGGCTCAAACTTTCCACTTTTCGTACGGTTGGGGATCATCGGTCTTTTGATGATCGGTACGAGCTCGCCTTGACGACATGTCCTCGGTCTGGTCAGTCTTTCATATGCCTAGGTCATTCTTGCTCTGTGAGCTTCCAATCATTGTTGTGCTACCAGATGAGTCTCTTTGAGAGCGTCGAATTTTTCGAGTCGGAGATGAGCGTTTTCTTCATCCGTTAGCTCATGTTGAACTGCCATTCTTAACGAGGGAAGTTCAATTTCTTGTGGGAGCACCACTGTAGAGTGTTTTTCGTCACCCTATTGAGATAAGAATGCGCATCACTTGTCAGGCATATTAAAGATTCCCCCTACCCTGGGTAGGCCGGGGTTTAATGATTATGGGGATTCGAATCTCCGGCAGCTGCAGAATAAGCTGCCGTTAATTAACCCTCGCTTTTGAAGCGAGAACCTCTGATTAACGGGTCAAACCGGTCATGCGAACTCAATATGCAATATGTGCGTGTTGTGTTTGGGAACAAACTGAGGGTGCTTCAGGCATATCGGGGGCCTTGCAGAGTTTTTACGGGGGTCCCGTTATCCGGATAGTGGGCTGGGGGTCAATGGGGTTAGCAGCCACTTTGCGGGGTGCGGGGCCGTGCCCCGTTAGAAATTTTTTCTACCGGGAGAAATGATAAGTGTATATATGTCAAGTGCGCACATGGTAAGGTGCACATCTGACAAGCGCATACCTATCGAGACACGCACCTAGCAAGGGACGCATATGACAAGTGTGCACCTGCCAAAACACGCACCTAGAAAGGTGTGCACTTGACAAAGTGTGAGCGAGTGAAGGGGGCGAAAGGGTCTGAATGAGCCAAAAGGTCCAGTAAGGTGCGCACTTAGAAAAGTGCGCACCTAGGCCAGTGCGCACTTAGCTCGATGTGCACCCAACAGAGTACACACCTAGCCAAATAGGCACCTAGAACGGTGTGCACTTAGCACGGTGCAAGTAGACCCAATGAACTAACATTCCAAAATCATCCAGATTTTGACTTTTGAAGATCAAAAGGGGTTCTTTTTCCCTTTTTTGAGGCCTCTGGACGTGCGCATTTAAAATTTTCAAAGCCTCTTGACATGCGCATTTAAAATTTTCAAAGTCTCCTGACGTGTGCACATAAAAAAGAGAGGAAAACGGAAAGAGAGACTTGCGCACTAAGAGTGGCTCAAAACTCAAGATTTTGTTCTTTCTGGGGAATCAAGATTAGTTTTAGATTATTTTTTCAAATCATCATGGGGGCCCTTTTATAGGTTTACATCTTTTCATTTAGCTCCATAGCGATACAAAATTGGCATTTTGCCCATCCCATACCCATGTGCTTATTTCTTTTTGCACATGAGTCATGGGCTTTACAAAATTTGGATTTTTGCCCGTTTATTTACATTTATTCATGAAAATTATATCAAATCTATTTATTGCTTAATGATTATTCCTTTAGCATGGTGGCCGGTCTGGGCTTGGGCCCACCTTCTTAGAATTGTGTTCGGGCGTGGGCCGGCTTGTGTTCGGGCGTGGGCCCGGCTTGGTTTCGACAGTAGGGTCTATTTGGTTTGGCTTGAGCCTACCTGTTCATGGTTTGACTTTGACTTTTGGTTAATAGGGTATAAATTTTAACCCCAACAACCGCTTCAGTGCCAAACACTAGTGCGTAAGGTGTCGTCGTCGTGGCTGTCTTGAACGTCGTTCGATACATCTAAAGAGTTTCATGCAGCCTTTCGTGCCAACTTTTCTTGTTCTTGGACACTATCTTCTTTATGAGCTTGGTTAGCTTCTTGTTAAAAACTTCAGCTAGACCGTTGACTCGGGGGTTATAGACGGAGGAATATTTCCAGTCTATTTGATGCTGTTGTGTGGAGCGACTTATCTTATGGTTTCTGTATGCAGGTCCATTGTCTGAGACTATCCGCCGTGGGACACTGAATCGGTAGATGACATGGGACTTGAAGAAATGTAAGATATTTTCCTTTTTCACTTCCCTTAGGGGCATTACTTCTGCCCACTTAGAGAAATAATCGGTTGTCACCAAGATGAAGCGATGTCCTTTGGATGATTCCCCTCGATAGGGCCAATTATATCAGTCCCCCACATCTCAAACAGCCTGCTAGCCATAGTCGGATGTAGCGGGTTAGAATGCTGATGTATGAAGTCCCCGTGTATTTGGCACGAGTGGCATCATTTTGCATATTCGATGCAGTCTTGAGTCATCGTGGGCCATTAGTAGCCCATTCTTTTGATCTTTAACATCATTTTTAGACCGGCTTGATGGGATCCGCAAAGTCCGTCATGTATCTCCTGAATGACTTTCTTTTCTTCTTTCGGTCCTTGGCATCTTAGACATATATAATCGAAAGATCTTTTGTATAAGGATCCATCGACGAAGGAGAATAACAGAACTCGTTTTTTGAGCTGATGCCTTTGTGATGCGTCTTCAGGGACCTGTTGGGACTTGAAATAGTTTATAAAGACTTGTCGCCAATTTTCATCCTCTTCTTCTTCGGCTTGGAGAAGTTTCTCTTCATGTGTTTCTTTATCTTCGGGCGCTTCTACTGGAGACTCTGAAGGAAATTCGGCCGGCGATTGGACCTTATGACTTTGGACAATGATCCTTATGTCGTCGAGATTTTCATCCGCCATTTCTTTAGCGAGCTTAGCCAACTCATCCGCTTTGCTGTTTTCCGCTCGGAGTACGTTCTCCAATGTATATACTGGAATCTATGTTAGCAGCTGCTGCACCTTATCACCGTACCTTATCAACTCGGGTTTACATGTTTTTTATTCGCCATTTACTTGATTGACGATCAACTGAGAATCTTCGTATATGAGAAGATTCTCGATTCCTATATCAATCGCAATTTCCAGACCGACTATGAGAGCTTCATACTCCACTTTGTTATTGGTTCTTGGTTCCGTCAATAAGAAGGCATAGCGGAGTATCCCGCCTTGTCGTGTGTTCACCGCCGAAAGACCGGACCGAGGCGTTGGGACGTCTGGCCTGAATTTTGGGGGCAGATGCTATTTGGACTTATCCATCCACCTTCTGAAAATACCAAGTTGATTTATATCACCATATATCGTAGGTTTGGATAGACGCGACCGTTGTAGCAAAATTTATCAGATTCCTCCTCATTTTATGAGGGGTTTTTGATGTGAGGACGCTCTTCCCTGCAGGCGCAAGCCCCTGCAGTTAATTACGTTATCGCATTGCGATAACCACTTTCTCCTGCTCTGGCAGTTTACTTCGTGTCGTATGTGTTTTTATTTGTTTTGGTTGCTCGTGGATTGTATACGGAGACTAGTTTTTGTCGTCGCCCATAGGGCACAGATTAGTCCAAATCCGTATATCTTAGATTTGGGTTTGTTTTATTTAAGGACCGTTAATCTAGTTTGAGATTAAGATCAACTTAAATATATATGAGCATTTGGGGCTCAATTTGTTTTTGCTAAGGATACGTTAGTCTAATTTGAGACTAAGATCTACTTAACAACATTTTAGGATCATTTTTACTTAAGATCCAGCAAAAGAGCATTTGGGCTCAGCTACAAGAAAACTTCAGAGACTTAGCTAATTTGGGCGTAGTCTGCTTAATCTTTTCTTTTATTCAAAAGTGCTAAGCAGTTATTTGGGCTTTATTTGATCAACCACTTTCCTTTTATGTAAAAGCGCTAAGCACTTATTTGAACTCTGATGCCCACATGTATGCCATGTGAAGCATTCTGTCATGGACGCCGCCTAATAAATGTTGAACACTTTAGTCATTTTGACTAAATGCGAAGCACTTCTTATGGCGTCCACGTGAGGTGCACGTGCGGCACTGGGCGTTGCCAAATTAGTGCTGAGCACTCACCCGTTTTGACTGTATGTGAAGTGCTAAGCACTTTTTATAGGGCGCCCATGTGAGGTGCACGTGCGGTGCTGGGCGCTACCCAATTAGTGCTGAGCACTCAGCCGTTTTGGCTGTATATGAAGTGCTAAGCACGTTTTATATAGCGCCCCCGTGAGGAGCACGTGAGGCGTTGGCCTTCTGTTTTGGGCGCTCGCGTGTTTTTCACGTAAAGCGCTAGGCGCTGTTAAAGAGGGGCGCCCACGTGAGATGCACGTGAGACGCTAATTTTTTTTATATGGAGATTTAATCTCTGTTGATATTTTTAGAGAGGTTAAACCTCTGTCAATGGCATTTTGATCATTAATGCTCACCAAAATCACTATTTTTGAGAATTTCGGGCTGAGTTTTTAGAGAACTAAGTTCTTAATTTGAAGGAATTGAGTTCTTGGAGTATTATGGACTCCATTTTTTTCTTTTTGAATTTGTTCTTACCTGAATGTTAGATTCTCAATAACAAGATTTTCCCGATGAGAATTAAATTCTCAACTTACGGGAGACTTGTCTTGTGGATCTCAGATCGAGAGAAAGAACTAAGTTCATTTAAAAGGGTTAAATCCTTAGATGTGATAGAGATATTTTGGTCTCTTTTCTTTATCTAGGATTTCGAGAAGGAAGGTTTTCTTCTTTGAGAATTGAATTCTCTGTTCTCTCGAGAGCCTACTGTATTTTTTAGAAGCTTATACGGGTTTTTTCTCTTTGAGACTTGAAGTCTTGGGTCATTTATATAGTGGAGTCAGATTGTTAATTGGTTTTGAGAAAATCTCTTATTAAGAGATTCCAATTGATTTATTTGGTCTCAAAATTGATTTGAGAAATTTTTACCCACTGTTGGATCTTTGATCCAAGTATTTCTATTTTCACAGAATATGTTGTTCTTGTTTTTAACAAGATTGGGAAAATATTTTCCAATATACAGAATTTATTCTGTCAAGTGGTGATTTTTAATCACCATTGGATTTTTAATCCAAGGGTTCTCTGTTTTACATAGAGCAATCTTTTTGTTTGGAAAGATTAAGGAAATATATTCCTAAAATAGAATGTTATTCTATTATTGGATCATTGATCCAACTGAGACTATCTTTCTTATTTAGAAAGATTTGGGAGATATTTTCTCCTAATAGAATTTGATTCTATATTTTGATAATTTATCATCTCCGTTGGATCTTTTGATCCAATGGCTCTATTTAACAGAGAATATCCAACATTTTGTTAGAGAAATGTAGAATTTAATTCTACTGATATGAACTTGGATGCTGGTGCTCATGTGTTATGCACGTGGACGCCACTTAAGAATTTAATTTTTGCACATTGGCGTCTGTATGAGGAGCACATGCGGCGCCATCTAAGAGTTTAACTCCAAATGGTATGCAACACTAGCAAGTTTCAGTTTCTTTAGAAACTCCTGATGTGGATTTTTGCCCCATGTTCTTATGACCTTGACTAAGGGACACCAAATCATAAGTCACATGTTAAGTTCTACCCATCATTATCTTGTTAATTTGAACCCACCTGTATATACTCTTGACTAAGGGCCAAACAAAGTAATACGACTGTCCCAAACCAACTCATCTATCTATGCAACAAATGAATACCCCAGCAGCTACCAATCACTATGTCTTGACTAAGGGCCAAACAAACATAGCTTGAATACTACTGACCATCCATAAGAAATGACGGAGGGCTACGACTGGTTTTGGCGAAACCGTGAACGTAGTGAACTTGATATAATGGAAGGAACCTGATAACATTTTTTTAAAAAAAAGGAGTGGTTAAAGCTCCGCAATTAAAAATTCTGCTCTTTTAAAATAACCGAGTGATTTCTTTTAAATTTGTTCCAACGATTCAACTTTGGTTTATTTTCCTTATATTAAAATAATGCGTCCCATCAATTTAACCTATCATTGCAGAAAACAACGAAAATACAACGTCCTCTTATGCCATCCGCATTCGCCACTGGGTCCCGTCATCACCCGTTAGGTTACTTAACCAACGACAGAGCGGGGGCTGGGCTAGCGCGGGTGTACAACATAAGTAACGTCTAAATAGCTATCATATATAGATATTGTACATTCGTCAGACGCAATAATAGGCATTCCAGATCACTGATGAACATTATTGGATATACAAGCAATCCGCTTTTCCTTTGAGCCTGCAACAAAAGACGGATTACACAGTTGTGATGAATAGTCATTACCCCACCCTAGACCCCTACGGGTACGGCAAACTACCCGCCAAGTACTCGAAGTGAAGCGGTCTCCCTCAACAACGTGAGTAGGCCACTAAATACTTCAACGTACCCGGTAGTTTTTGTACCCCACCTTGGGTCTATCCTAGGAGCAAAAAACAGTAAATGAAATAATACAACGGTGGCTACAACCGC
Source organism: Agapanthus africanus (assembly GCA_030015575.1). NCBI lineage: Eukaryota > Viridiplantae > Streptophyta > Magnoliopsida > Asparagales > Amaryllidaceae > Agapanthus > Agapanthus africanus. Next base: position 883,689,543 of record JASDDO010000024.1, on the reverse strand, counting down.
AACCTGGATGTGCCCCGCAAAAGAATATTACATCATATTACAATTTACATCGAATGAATGAATATAAAACCCATCTCAAACCCCGGCTAATCATCACAACAATCCAAACAAGTTCATATACACAAACGGTAAAAACATTACAGAAATGTGCAACCCTCTGCCAACCGACATACTAGCAGTTGGAGGAGGTTTACGAACACATTAAACATTATAGATAAAAACTCGATTAGCAAATAACTTAGAATATCAATCGACAACCTTTTTCCGTGTCTATCCCAAATGCAAGCCAGCACAGAAGTAACCTGGGCAGAAACAGAATATACTGGAAAGCAAAACACCACAAATTATGAATTATTGCACAAATCCGAGTCAACTCGGGGTTGACTTCGCGGCGGATCCATGGCCAAAAGCACCATTCGGCTGCGGATCCACGACCGTCTTGCCAAGTTAGGTCCTCGTATTTTCCCAGAATTCTTATAATCCCCTGCTGTTAATTTTCAGGCACATCAAATAATTTTTTCGACACGTTTAAAATTGACAGAAACTTAAGGGGTCCGGGGTTTTGTTTTCGCGTTTTTCCGACGATCGAAGTTCTAATTAGTTGTTAACAAGCTAGTAAAGGTTTAGTTGGCTCTGATACCACTGTAAGTCCATGTCACGCACCCCATGAGCTTGCGGGGAGGCGGAATATATGAAAAACAATTATCAAAGCTTCGTAACACGGACTTGAGCACACGGATCGTGTCTAAACCATTACTAGCATACTACGAGAGGTTTAACTACTCGGATTCGAAGTTATACCTCACGTTACCTGTCCTTCGAGTCTTCATCGCTGTCCTCCACTCCTCGTAGGCTCTTTGGAACGTCGGCACCTTAACGGCCTTCTCGAGTCAAAGATGATCCACCCGAGAGCTCCAAGCTTGACCTCTAACTTGAGGTAACTAGGTTTCTCAAAGTGCTAATCTAAGCAACCTAGGTGATATAGAGCTGGATTATAGATGTATTAGTCTAGCTAACCCTTGATCTCAACACATGAGAGTTTAAGGTTAGGGTTTGAAGAGAGAGAGAGAGAGCTTGAGGAGAGAGAAGGTGAGAATGAGAATCCTTTTGGATGAATGATATCATTTTTGTATATATGAAACATATCATATTATTAAATGAATAACAAATAATGATATATCATCATGTTTCATTAATACACTAAGTGATTCATCACATGAGTCATATGAATCATAAATGAATCATTAACTCCATGGATGATTCACTCTCATGACTCATTAATCCAATAAATGCAAATGCCACCTTACCCTCCAAGTCATCATCCTTCTAGAACCTTCCCGACAAATTACGAGAACGCCCGTCCTATCCATGAAAACACGGAAAAACATTAGACTGTATAAATCCAATAATCCGTATTAGAATCTGGCTTAAACCAAAGCCGACTAGTAAAAACTGTCCGAACATCGTACGTGCGTAAAAACACGTATGCGTCCGAACCCTGTCGTAAAACCATACGACCTCTATATCGTTTCGCCCGAAGCAGGGAAACTCTCTGTGTGGGACTCTAAAGACTCGACACTACGCTGGCAGTGGGTTTAACCACAGACCGCAAGCAGCACTAGCTGTACGTAACGGTCCCCAGGTAGATGTCGATAAGAAGGCCGATGAGGAAACCCATCCGAACTTCTACTGAGCCTGATGTGACAATCTCCGTACAGTCCGGTCTGTTCGTCTAAGACTATCGCATATCGGGTCTAGGGGGGCGGCAAGCGTCAGTCCCCTAATAGCGGTATAAGTCGTGTCGGAGTGTAGCCCATTACACCTTGAGAAATTACTGGAACCTACCAGTAAATCTCGCTTGCCCTAGCCAGGGACTTTGCGTAATGGCTCTCTGACACAGCGCGATATCAACTCCCAATACCGGGAGAGACGAATCCTGTCTAACCACTACTGCCTCCAAGTGCTCGGGACTGCACCCAACTGCTACCTGTTTGCACGACTCCTTTGAGCCGTGGTAGGGTAGCAATCTAAGAACAGTGGGACACACTCGAGGCGAAGTAGCAGTGTCAAGTCTGCGGACTATGCTGTACTTATGTCACCTGGGAACTGTTAACTGACGACGGGTATAATATCAACCAACAGTTCCCCGTGAGTCCTGTCCGGTGTACCCGTAACCCAACGAGCACCTGTATACTATCTCCAGTACGACGTACTGATGGCTGTGGGACAGACCATCTCCCCAACTGGGATGAGAAGCGTACACACTAGTCTACTCCGGAGTATCGATGCCCTATCTCGATAATCCTACGACTAGGGACCTGTATAGGATGTTGCTTATAGACTACCCAGCCCCCACTAGTATGACTGCCATCACAACGCTGGTAATCAAGCAAAGATCCTAAGGGCTCTACTAATATGTATAAGCGATACGTTACAAGAAACATATGCACATATTAAAGTAGACACAAACCAAGTAGCATACTACCATTTTTAGCAAGACTGTCAATACAACTGTGAATATCCCAAGCTTCCATTAAGTAATATACAAACTAGTATGATACAGTAATGGCCTCTAGGGCATAAACACTAACAATCTCCCACTTGCACTAGGGCCATGTACTGGCATATCGCAGACCTATCATCTCGAATAGCCTCTCGAACGGTGTCTGAGGAATGGCCTTTGTGAATGGATCAGCAGTGTTATTCTCTGTATCTACTCTCTTTACCTCGACCTCCCGGCGATCTACGATCTCCCTGATCAGGTGATACCGCCTTAAGATGTGTCTGGACTTCTGATGGGACCTGGGTTCCTTTGCTAAAGCTATAGTGCCGTTGTTGTCGCAATACAGAGGTATTGGACCAACACTGGTAGGAACCACCTGAAGTTCTGTGAGGAACTTCTTCATCCAGACAGCTTCTTTTGCGGCATCGCAAGCAGCTATGTACTCCGCTTCCATCGTTGAGTCAGCAACGGTCTCATGCTTGAAACTCTTCCAACAGACCGCCCCTCCATTGAGGGTAAAGACATAACCCGACATGGACTTGGAGTCATCTTTGTCACTCTGGAAGCTGGAGTCGGCAAAGGCCTCGATCTGGAGGTCTTTTCCGCCATACACCAAGAACATCTCCTTAGTCCTCCTCAGGTACTTGAGAATGTTCTTTACTGCTATCCAGTGCTTCTCCCCTGGGTTTTCCTGATACCGGCTTACAATGCTCAATGCGTATGCTACATCTGGTCTGGTACATAACATCGCATACATTATAGAGCCTACCGTAGAAGCGTAGGGTATAATCGACATGCGATCCCTTTCCAAATCAGTCTTGGGAGACATCTCTTTGGAGAGGGTGATTCCGTGACAAGCCTGTAGGTTACCGCGCTTAGAATCTTCCATACTGAATCTTTTCAATATGATGTCTATATACCTGGACTGCGAAAGTCTTAACATCCTCTTTGATCTATCACGATAGATCCGAATCCCCAGAACATCACCCAGGTCCTTCATGGAGAACTTCTGTGACAAGAATCTTTTGATTGACTGTAGCATAGGAATGTCATTTCCTATTAGGAGAATGTCATCCATGTACAAGACGAGGAATACAACAACTCTCCCTACAATCTTACTGTATATGCATGGTTCATCTGGATTTTTGATAAAGTCGAATTCTTTGACAGTATCATCAAAACAGATGTTCTAACTCCGCGATGCCTGCTTTAGTCCATAAATGGACTTAAGCAATTTGCACACTTTACCGCTGCTCCCACTCTGAATGAATCCCTCTGGCTGATCCATATAGACGCACTCTTCCAAATTACCATTTAGAAAGGCCGTCTTTACGTCCATCTGCCAGATCTCATAATCGTGGAAGGCAGCAATGGTAAGAAGGACCCGAATGGATTTGAGCATAGCCACTGGAGAAAAAGTTTCGTCATAGTCCAAACCAGGTCTTTGACGGAAACCCTTTGCAACAAGTCTAGCCTTATAGGTTTCAACCTGTCCATCTACAGCAATCTTCTTTCTGAAGATCCATTTGCATCCTACGGGTTTTACCCCATCTGGAGCAATGTCCAAAGTCCATACTTTGTTAGTGTACATGGACTCCATTTCGGTCCGCATTGCATCCAGCCATTTTACCGAGTCGCCGCTCTGAATGGCTTGCTGGAAGCTAGTAGGGTCATCATTATCAATGATGCAATCTTCTCGATCCCCGTCTATGAGAAAACCGTAGTATCTCTCGGACGGATGAGACTGCCTACTACTTCTGCGGATAGGCGCTGGTACGTCCCTTTCTTCTGAAACTTCTGGTTCTACCATACTTTCAGTAACAGCTTGTGGTTTTGAAATTTCTTCCAGTTCTACTGCGCTCCTACTCTTCTGATTTTCTAAAAATTCAGTTTCTAAGAAGTGGGCATGACGAGAAATAAAAACCTTTTGTTCCTCTGCGTAATAGAAATAATATCCCTTGGAGTTCTTTGGATATCCCACAAACTTACACTGTACTGAGCGTGCCTCGAGCTTGTCCGCATGCTGCTTTTTTACAAAAGCTGGACATCCCCATGTCCTAAAATGTTTAAGACAGGGTTTCTTCCCACTCCACATATGATATGGTGTGGTAGGCACAGTCTTGGTTGGAACCTGGTTCAAAAGATATGCAGCTGATTCTAGTGCATAACCCCAGAAAGATCGGGGTAACTCAGCCTTACTCATCATGGAATGAACCATATCCAATAGGGTTCGATTTCTCCTTTCCGATACACCGTTGTGTTGTGGTGTGTATGGAGGAGTAAGCTGAGAGAGAATTCCATTCTCTTTTAAGTAACCTAGGAACTCGGCACTTAAGTATTCACCACCTCGATCAGATCTCAGTGTCTTGATACTTTTGCCTGTTTGGTTTTCCACTTCACTCTTATATTCCCGGAATTTCTCAAAGGCCTCGTATTTATGCTTCATCAAGAAGATATGTCCATACCTAGAGAAATCATCCGTAAAAGTAATGAAGTAGGAATAACCACCTTGCGCATGTGTAGATATTGGACCGCACACGTCACTGTGTACGAGTCCCAAGAGCTCGCTCGCTCTTACTCCGTGTCTAGTAAACGGAGTCTTTGTCATCATTCCCATGAGACAAGATTCACAAGTAGCATAAGATTGATATTCGAACGGATTCAAATATCCTTCTCTATATAACTTAGTTAATCGTGTTTCATTGATGTGACCTAGTCTACAATGCCATAAGAAAGCCTGATTTATTTCTGGAGACTTTCTTTTAAGTGTGTTCTGGACATTGAAAACCCGAGCTTGACTCAATACGTATATACCGTCATCTAATGTACCGGACCCAATCAGAACTTGATTTAGGTGGATGTGAACTACATCGCTTACGAATGTAAAATCATATCCCTCTCTTGAAAGTGAGGACACTGATATGATATTACAAGTCAAACTAGGTACATACAAACAGTTACGTAGAATCAATATCTGCTCACTTGTCAAACCTAGGCGATATTCTCCCACGGATTCAGCATCCACGCTTATTCCGTTTGCAACTCTGAGAGACAAATCACCTACCTTTATAACTCTACGGTTTCTCAAAGCATATAATGAATTACAGATATGAGATCCTGCTCCGGTATCTAGTACCCAGGAAGTAGAGTTAATTGACAAACAGTTCTCAATTACAAACACACTTGAGGCCGAAGCCACAACATGCTTCGTATCCTGGCTACTGGCTTCCAAAGCCATGCAATCCTTCTGACAATGCCCAATCCCATAACAATAGGAATATCCCTCCTTACCTACACCAAGTCTCGAAACTTTTTCTCTTCCCTTTCCTCCTACTTTACTGACACCGTATATCGGCTTTGTAGAGGTCTTCTTCTTTTCACCCTTTGCTTTCGCGCTGGATGTAGAAGAAGAAGGTCCCCCATTAAGCAGAGCTTGTGTCTCCCTGGTTTCTTTCAGGGTGTAAGTAAAGGGTAGGGACTATGGAAATAAGTCAGCGTTTGACCTATTTCCCAACGTGGTCTCCAGGTCCTTAAGCTCATCAATATAGCTAGTCATTGTAAGGACGTCGTCCCCTACAGATGACCCGACAGCCAACCTCGCTTGAATTAATTCGTTCGAGGTCTCATATCTTGCGATATGAGATTGCTCTCCATATAAATCTTTGTTATGGAGAAAGATGGAAACTAAGTCCATCTTCTCGTGCTGCTTCTGGTATACACCATCAACTGAAGCCAACACGAGGCACTTGGCTTTCGCTTTATCTTTTTCCCTTGTCTGACGGATATCCATATTCGCGATGGTGGAAACTGGACCTGGGATGGTGGGATCTTGAGTAGTAATAGGGTGGTCCAGCTTCTCATAGGCAATGGACATCTGGACAGACCTTTGCCAGTCATATAAGTCAGATTCAGTCAACTTGTTATCTAGATGTAACCTAGTCATGGTCACAAGGTCGCTGCAATGAGAGAGAGAGGAAAACACTTTAGCATGATACTCTTGCAAGTTTAGATTGGGTTTTAGTTTATCTAAACTGGATGGCTCCCACTGTTTCTCGAATCCTTCCTCAAACCATAAAAAAAGAATTAGCCAGGACTATTCTCACTGTACAATACTTGCTTAACCGTTCAGCCATGCCAGTGTCGGTACTTCGAGCGAGGTTTTCCAACGCTTTCGCGAAGTTTCTTAATTAAATAACCTCTTTTCTCTGGGGGAGGTAGCCCCGCTGACACCTTTCTCGACACCTACTTGGTTTATAGCATTGATCGTTAAGTGACGAATCTCCTGATAAGTAGCATAAACTCACAGTAGGATCGGGATCCAAATATCATCGTATGATAATGTTGAAGGAATCCTACCAACATTCATCAAACTCCAAATGGTATGCAATACTAGCAAGTTTCAGTTTCTTTAGAAACCCCCGATGTGGATTTTTGCCCTATATTCTTATGACCTTGACTAAGGGACAACAAATCATAAGTCACATGTCAAGTTCTACCCATCATTATCTTGTTAATTTGAACCCACCTGTATATACTCTTGACTAAGGGCCAAAAAAAGTAATACGACTGTCCCAAACCAACTCATCTATCTATGCAACAAATGAATACCCCAGCAGCTACCAATCACTATGTCTTGACTAAGGGCCAAACAAACATAGCTTGAATACTACTGACCATCTATAAGAAATGACGGAGGGCTACGACTGATTTTGGCGAAACCGTGAACGTAGTGAACTTGATATAATCGAAGGAACCTGATAGCCTTTTTCATTTAAAAGGAGTGGTTAAAGCTCCGCAATTAAAAATTCTGCTCTTTTAAAATAACCGAGTGGTTTCTTTTAAATTTGTTCCAACGATTCAACTTTGGTTTATTTTCTTTGCATTAAAATAATTCGTCCCATCAATTTAACCTATAATTGCAGAAAACAACGAAAATACAACGTCCTCTTATACCATCCGCATTCGCCACTGGGTCCCGTCATCACCCGTTAGGTTACTTAACTAACGACAGAGCGGGGGCTGGGCTAGCGCGGGTGTAAAACATAAATGACGTCTAAATAGCTATCATATATAGATATTGTATATTCGTCAGACGCAATAATAGGCATTCCAGATCACTGATGAACATTATTGGATATACAAGCAATCCGCTTTTCCTTTGAGCCTGCAACAAAAGACGGATTACACAGTTGTGATGAATAGCCATTACCCCACCCTAGACCCCTACGGGTATGGCAAACTACCCGCCAAGTACCCGAAGTGAAGCGGTCTCCCTCAACAACGTGAGTAGGCCACTAAACACTTCAACGCACCCGGTAGTTTGTGTACCCCACCTTGGGTCTATCCTAGGAGAAAAAAACAGTAAATGAAATAATACAACGATGGCTACAACCGCAACCTGGATGTGCTCCGCAAAAGAATATTACATCATATTACAATTTATATCGAATGAATGAATATAAAACCCATCTCAAACCCCGGCTAATCATCACAACAATCCAATCAAGTTCATATACACAAACGGTAAAAACATTACAGAAATATGCAACCCTCTGCCAACCGACATACTAGCAGTTGGGGGAGGTTTACGAACACATTAAACATTACAGATAAAAACCCGATTAGCAAATAACTTAGAATATCAATCGACAACCTTTTTCCGTGTCTACCCCAAATGCAAGCCAGCACAGAAGTAACCTGGGCAGAAACAGAATATACTGGAAAGCAAAACACCACAAATTATAAATTACTGCACAAATCCGAGTCAACTCGGGGTTGACTCCGCGGCGGATCCGCGGCCAAAAGCACCATTCGGCCGCGGATCCGCGACCGTCTTGTCGAGTTAGGTCCTCGTATTTTCCCAGAATTCTTATAATCCCCTGCTGTTAATTTTCAGGCATATCAAATAATTTTTTCGACACGTTTAAAATTGACAGAAACTTGAGGGGTCCGGGATTTTGTTTTCGCGTTTTTCCGACGATCGAAGTTCTAATTAGTTGCTAACAAGCTAGTAAAGATTTAGTTGGCTCTGATACCACTGTAAGTCCATGTCACGCACCCCACGAGCTTGCGGGGAGGCGGAATATATGAAAAACAATTATCAAAGCTTCGTAACACGGACTTGAGCACACGGATCGTGTCTAAACCATTACTAGCATACTACGAGAGGTTTAACTACTCGGATTCGAAGTTATACCTCACGTTACTTGTCCTTCGGGTCTTCATCGCTGTCCTCCACTCCTCGTAGGCTCTTTGGAACGTCGGCACCTCAACGGCCTCCTCGAGTCAAAGACGATCCACCCGAGAGCTCCTACTCCAAGCTTGACCTCTAACTTGAGGTAACTAGGTTTCTCAAAGTGCTAATCTAAGCAACCTAGGTGATATAGAGTTGGATTATAGATGTATTAGTCTAGCTAACCCTTGATCTCAACACATGAGAGGTTAGGGTTAGGGTTTGAAGAGAGAGAGCTTGAGGAGAGAGAAGGTGAGAATGAGAATCCTTTTGGATGAATGATATCATTTGTGTATATATGAAACATATCATATTATTAAATGAATAATAAATAATGATATATCATCATGTTTCATTAATACACTAAGTGATTCATCACATGAGTCATATGAATCATAAATGAATCATTAACTCCATGGATGATTCACTTTCATGACTCATTAATCCAATAAATGCAAATGCCACCTTACCCTCCAAGTCATCATCCTTCTAGAAGCTTCCCGACAAATTACGAGAATACCCCTCCTATCCGTGAAAACACGGAAAAACTTTAGACTGTATAAATCCAATAATCCGATACTAGAATCTGGCTTAAACCAAAGCCGACTAGTAAAAACTGTCCGAACATCGTACGTGCGTAAAAACACGTACGCGTCCGAACCCTGTCGTAAAACCATACGACCTCTATATCGTTTCGCCCGAAGCAGGGAAACTTTCTGTGTGGGACTCTAAAGACTCGACACTACGCTGGCAGTGGGTTTAACCACAGCCCGCAAGCGGCACCAGCTGTACGTAACGGTCCCCAGGTAGATGTCGATAAGAAGGCCGATGAGGAAACCCATCCGAACTCCTACCGAGCCTGATGTGACAATCTCCGTACAGTATGGTCTGTTCGTCTAAGACCATCGCATATCGGGCCTAGGGGGGCGGCAAGCGTCAGTTCCCTAATAGCGGTATAAGTCATGTCGGAGTGTAGCCCATTACACCTTGAGAAACTACTGGAACCTACCAGTAAATCTCGCTTTCCCTGGCCAGGGACTTTGCGTAATGGCTCTCTGACACAGCGCGATATCAACTCCCAATACCGGGAGAGACGAATCCTGTCTAACTACTACTGCCTCCAAGTGCTCGGGACTGCACCCAACTGCTACCTGTTTGCACGACTCCTTTGAGCCGTGGTAGGATAGCAATCTAGGAACAGTGGGACACACTCGAGGCGAAGTAGCAGTGTCAAATCTGCGGACTATACTGTACTCATGTCACATGGGAACTGTTAACTGACGACGGGTATAATACCAACCAACAGTTCCCCACGAGTCCTGTCCGGTGTACCCGTAACCCAACGAGCACCTGTATACTATCTCCAGTACGACATATTGATGGCTGTGGGACAGACCATCTCCCCAACTGGGATGAGAAGCGTACACACTAGTCTACTCCGGAGTATCGATGCCCTGTCTCGATAATCCTATGACTAGGGACCTGTATAGGATGTTTCTTATAGACTACCCAGCCCCCACTAGTATGACTGCCATCACAACGCTGGTAATCAAGCAAAGATCCTAAGGGCTCTACTAATATGTATAAGCTATACGTTACAAGAAACATATGCACATATTAAAGTAGACACAAACCAAGTAGCATACTACCATTTTTAGCAAGACTGTCAATACAACTGTGAATATCCCAAGCTTCCATTAAGTAATATACAAACTAGTATGATACAGTAATGGCCTCTAGGGCATAAACACTAACATTTTTATTTGATTGTATCCGGAAGATCTGTCCATGAATGAGAAGACTTCGTGAGTAAAAGTATTGTCGATCATCAGCTCGATAACTGATATGGGAAAATCATCTTTCGGGCATGCCTTATTGAGGTCTCGAAAGTCCATGTAGATCTGAACGATCCCGTTCTTCATCATCACGGGGACAATATTAGCGATCCGGTCGGGATATTGGACTTCATGGATGAAGCTAGAACCTATAAGCTTCCTGACTTCAGCATTGATGCTCATCTCAAATTCGAGCCGCATCCTTCTTGGAGACTTCTTGACAGGATTTATCCCCAGTGTTATGGCCAGCTTGTGCATTGCTATTTCTGGATCAAGATCCAGCATCTCGGAGTAGTTCCAGGTGAAGCAATCTCTGTATTCTATGAGTACGTCTTTTAGGGTGACTACTTGCTCTTTAGACAGCAACTCACTAACGAACGTTAGTCTCGGATCATCCTCCGTTCCCAAATTTATCTTATTCAGTTCATCCGCTGTAGTGTAGATTCCATCTTCCAGCTCTTTAGGGGCTGGTGGTAGTTCTGAAATCTCCTCTTCCTCATTTGCAAAGCAGTCGAAGAGTTTGAGCATATCTTTATCCTCCTTTTCATTGGAAAGTCTTATCATATGGCAAACATGGGTTAGCTTTTGTTTCTTAGGCTGGCCGCGCTCCGATTTGGTGGAGTAGTCTTGCGTCGATACATTCTTTTATAGGGGATCCATTCTCCAGCTGTCACTTAGTGTGAACCTACTTTGCTTGTACTGCTCTTCCGTCTAATTCTTGAAGATGAAGTAATTTTCAATCGGATGGCTGATGACCCGATGGTAGAGACAGTAATCCGAATGATCAAAGGCATTTGCTTGATGGGCCGCTTAGACTCGAGCAGTGGGAGCATTTTGTGCTGCATGACGAGGCTAAACAATTTCCTTGTCCTGTCACGGGGGAAAGAATATCCCCGACCCATCTTCTTTATAAGGGTCGGGCTTGGCCGACACTTTTCTTGTTGACGCGGTGTTCCAAGATCGCCTTGTCTTGGTTGAGGGTTAGACGTAGATGACATCCTATTTTCATTATTGCTACTTCGAATTTCCTCTCTTATAAAGGAAGGCAGATGCAGCTGTTGTGGATCCGGACTAATGTAACTCATCACTCCAGTATATTTCTCGCTTGGGCGCAATCGCGTGACCTTTTCATATTGGGCCATTATACCCTTTTCGAGTTCAACGACTTCTTGAACCGCTTCTTTCATCAGCATCTCAATCGACTCTTCTGGTGGCTAGGTTGAAGCACTTTTTAGTATTGGGTGTGACGAACGGATTGTTCGAACGGTATTCCTTGCCGATTAAGGAGTTATTTTAAATTCCTTGAATAGTATCTCGGCATTGGGTTTGGTTGTGACCTATCGAAATTCGGATCAAGCCCTGGCCAGATCTCCTTTTTAACTTTATTTTCGTCGGATTTGTAAAATAATATTGCTTTCATGCCTCGATGCCTGGGGGTGCGTAGAAGGTCACCAGTTCTTTCACATTATCGACGGTGAGTGCATCAAGATCTTTATAATAACAGGGCGGAACTATTGTGACATGTAGAGCTCGATCTGTTTCATCAAGAGTCTTCACCCATAAATGAATGGAGAACACTGCATTCGTTTCTTCTTTGGAGTCACTGCCAAAGACTGAAATAGGGGTTGATGAGCTCGGCTTATCGCTCTCCCTCAGAGGTTGACCTGCGAATACTATCTCCTCCTCCCCTTCAGAATCACTTCCGAAGACTGGGATGGCGACCATTTGTATTTGCTTGTTCACCGGTTTACCACACTTTTCAGTATCTTCGATGTCTGGCAAGAAGTATATGAGACTAAGATCAAATTAGAAGTTTTGGCTAAAGATTATTAGTCGTATATGAGACTAAGATCAACTTAGGTAATATAGAATAAGAATCATTAGTCGTATATGCGACTAAGATCAAATTAGTTAATATGGATATAAGAATTATTAGTCATATATGAGACTAAGATCAACTTAGATAATATGCTTATAAGAATCGTTAGTCGTATATGAGATTAATATCAACTTAGATTATATGGTTTATAAGAAGCATGAGCTTCAAATAGCTTGCTTGCGCGCACGTGCATAAAACAGGGTGCACATGCATCTCCTTTGTATATCTTTATAAACAGCATCCTTCACTTGCACAGACGAGTATGAAACGTGGTGCGCATGTCATCTATCATATGTCATCATAGATAATAATCTGCATTTTTGCACACGTGTTCTGCACGTGGTGTGCACATCATCCATCGTATATCTTTATAGACACTAACTGAACTTGCACACACGCGTTTAGCATGTGGTGCACATGTTCTCATGGGAAGTATTCTTCACTTGCGCACATGTGTTTGGCATGTGACGCGCATGTCTACAAAGACAATTTTTACCAAGTGCTTCCTAAGATAGGGTGTGCATGGTTCATCAGAAAGCCTTGCTTTCAAAAGAGACAGAAATATTGGTTTATTGATTTTTGGGTGCATCTATGGTGTATTCCAATTTTTATGAAATTTATTGATCTCCAACAGAGTCATAACTTGTCAAGAAGCAAAAGCTTCTATTTTTATTATATTTGTCACGTCATCTATCGATATAAATTCTTCGATCTTAGAATTAATCTCTCATACAAGTATGAAATTTTATATGAGAGAGATCAGCCCTAAACTCTTTCAATCTTATACATAATGAATCAATGGATTCAATCAAAAAGCAAACACTTTTATATATAAAGCTAACACTTTTATTTTAAATAGAGGGATCTTTTCTTTCTTCTCTTCTTTTTCTCTTTACCTTGTTGTTTATGGTAATGGAGTTGATAAAAAAAACTTCTCGGTTGAGGGAGGAGCGCAAGTAAAGAATTGCAGCTACTATGAATATTATGAATGTGATTGTGATTATCTTCTGTTTCCTCTTTTAGGGTCTTATTTATAGTAAAGGGTCAATTAGAGTTTGTTGCAATTAGTTAAGTATTTATTTTATTTTAATTGATTTTAAATTGATTCATATCAATTTAGAGGCATATGCATACCGTTGGATCTTTATCCCAAATCAATTTTGTTTAATTTGTTAAGTTTTTTAATTAACAGAAGACTCTCTTCTAAATAAAGTGTGAATGCGCATTGCTTGGACTTGTATATATTATTTAAATGACATTTCGTCAAGTGCGTACATGAATCTTGTGCTTCTTAGAAGCTTGACACATGCGCACGTGCACTGCATGTTGCACATGGCTTGCATATGCTATTTTATCATATGCATATTTGATGTATACACATCAAGGCAATGAAGCTTGCGCTTCTTAGAATCTTGGCACATGTGCACATGTATTGCACGTTGCGCATGACCTGCATATGGCATTTTTCCACATACGCACTTGATGCATATGCATCAAGGCAATAAAGCTTGCGCTTCTAAAAAGGTGCGCCCAATTTGGCGGGAACATTGGGGCATGATAGGTTTTAGTGGTGGCCCATGTAGGTTCTCAATGTACTAAAACAAAATATTACCTAATCTTATTATGTCTTTGAATCTTATCTGATATATCCTTTTATCTCTCTTCACGTCACTTGTAGTTATTTTTTTCCCTTGCAATAATTATTATTCCTTCTTGCAAATTACTATCTTGTCCTATCCTTGAACTCATTGGTCACCTAACCCCCATACTTTTTAAAGATATCAAATGGCAGGGCATAATGTTAACAGAAACTGACGTGGGAACAGGAACAACAACGTCGCTACCCAACAGGCAGCAATGATGCAAATGATGCAGGGACTGTTAGAGCAACAACAACAACAACAGACCACTGCACTTCATCAAGAACTGCTCGAGGGCCAGAAATCGCAGGCTATGATCCCGGAGAATGATTTGGACCCAAACAACCAAGGAACAACAGGGGTCAAACAATTCAGGTCTCTGCACCCCAAGACCTTCACCGAGAAAGACACCTTTGGAAGCCGAAGAATGACTTCGGGGTACCGTCAACAATCTAGGTGCCGCACAGGTCCCGATAGAAGCGTTGGTTGACATCGCAAAGCTGCAACTCACAGATAATGCACTCTAGTGCGATGCAGAGGAAAGTCGGCTGGAGAAGCCGGTCACCTGGTAGACTTTCAAGGGGCGTTTTGATACCCAATATTTCCCAGCCGTGGCCCACCTAGAAATGGAGAGGAAGTTTGTCCAACTCCAATAAGGGTCAATATGGAAGAAGACTGTCTATGAATACGCTGCAGAGTTTGTCATGTTGAGTCGTTTCGCGTTTCACCTGGTAACGACTCTCGAGCTCTATGCAAAAAGATTCTGACAGGGGCTGGATTTGAAGATACAGTCCGTCATGCCTACTTCTGTCCTCCCTACCTACGATGCGATCCTTAATGCCACCCGTAGCTTTAAGGACCTAAAGAAGCGCATCAGGTAGAATAACCAATCGGCCAGAGCTAAGCGGCCGGTAAATAGGTATCCGTAGGAGATCTTCCAGGCCCAATGGGAATCAACAGTTCAGGAGGCCAGCAAGGCCACCTTTTTCATGACTGACTACAAGAATTTGCAACCACTGCGGCAAGGCCAGGCATTAAATGCGAGATTTTTGTGTGTTGAACAAGCTCTACCTAGCTTGTAGGTTTCCCGACTATACACTTAGGAATTGTCCTCAGAAAAGGAGGCAACTTGGCCCTGCCATTAAGCCGGTCAACAATGGGGCACCGCAACATGGGGCTCGACCTGTCCCCACGCTCGGCTAACCGGTCAGGGAGCACATCATAGGGGATCACCCTTACCTCTGCAGTAGTGCGTTTTTCAGCCGGCCTAGCGCAACACCCCTAAACGCCAGACCTTTACCATGATAGCCAAGGAGGCTGAGGCCATAGGGCAAGTTATCATATGTACTCTTTTCTTTTTGAATCAATCTTCCTTTTCAGTACCTTACTTGTTTTTCTTTCGTATGCGACTCTTAGTTAAGCTCACCCATAAACCTTTCCCTTTAACATACATAGGTATCCTCTTAATAGTTTCTATGTCTCGCACTTTTTGACTCATGAGCATTCCACTGCTTCATATCACAAAAGTTTATGCATGCCCACTCTATCCCGGTGGCACCCCTCGTCACTGGATGGAATATCAACATGGGAAGCAGCGTAATAAAGTCCATTATGGGATACGATCTGTTTCCTGTGCTGATATGTGGCCGAGAGTTCTATGCCAACTTCATAGTGATAGCTATGTTGGACTTGTTGGATATATATATGCCCTGGAAGCCTGTATTGTATGGGATGCTAGGGATATGTATATATAGGACAATCTTTCTCAGTTGTATATAGTATATTATTTGAGTTTTCTTTATCTTGATATGTGTATTTCTTTCTATTGATACTTTATATTGCTTGCATATATTGATAAAGACTCGATACAGTAGTATACTATTATGGTTTGACTTTATCTTGACATGTGCATATGTTATACTTGATATAACATATGGCGGTAATATGTTGATAAAGCCCGTAGAATTGTGCTTGACTACCAGCGGTAGAGATCATACTTGTGGGAGCTGGGTAGTCCATAAGCACATCCTTTAAAGGTCCCAAGTCACAGGAGTATCGAGATCGGGTATCGATACTCCAAAGTAGACTTGTGTATACGTTTCTAAGCCCCGACGAGGGCCGACGGTTGGTCCCAAAACCATTGGTGTGATCACCTAAGATTGTATACAGGTGCTCACTGGGGGTGAGTACACTGGACGGACTCGCCGAGAACCTTTAGATGGTATTATATTTATCGTCAGATAGCGGTTCTCAAGTGACATGAGTACAGATTAGTCTTAGGACCCGAGGTCATTATTTTTCTTATGTGAGTTCCCACTGTGCTTTGATCACTGCCCTCCCACGGCTCTACCGAGTCGTGCGAACAGGTTTTTGTTGAGTGCATTCCCGAGCCACATGGAAGCAGTGAGTGATTGTCAGGGATTCATCTCTCCTAGTATTGGGAGTCGATATTGCACTGTGTCCGGTTGGCCAGAACCATAAGACCTTGGTCAAGGCAGTTGAGAACTACTGATGGTTAGATCTATAGTTTCTCGGATTGGTCCTGAGCCAAATCGATATGACTTATCGGGTCAGTAGGGACCTGATGTTTACCACCCCCTAGACCTAGTATGCGATACTCTTAGACGAAAACACCGGACTGTACGGAAATTTTCATGGATAGGCTCAGTAAGGGTCTGGATGAGCTTGCTTGTCGGCCTTCTTTTCGACAGGTATCTGGGTAGTCGTTACGTACAGTTACTGCCGTTGACGTGCTTGTGGTTAAACCCACTGCCAGCATACTGTCGAGTCTCTAGAGTCCCACAGAGAGGGTTTCTCTGATTCAGGCGAAACGATGTGGTAGCCGTATGTTTATACGTGTAGGGTTTTGATCGAATGATAATACTAGCCGGCTTAGGATTAAGCCGGATTATTAAATCAAGTATTGATTTAATAATTTACGTGTACATATTTTGATATGTATATTCTAATGTTATCCAGATTTTTGATCGGACGGTTGATAATACTGGCGGGCTTTGGATTAAGCCGGTTCATTAAATCGGATATTAATTCAATACTCGTATTATTTTAGTGGTATTATTCTATCTCTTGGGTGTTCGTATTTTGATACGAATACGGGTATGTATATATGGTAGAATTCATTATATATTTATAGGGAAATACATTCTAGAAGGACACCACATCTTGTATTTTCAATTTTATTTGCAAAATGGAAAATGAGGTGTAAAATAGGAAATGAGGTGTAAAGGAGAGAATGGTGTGAACCATGATTGAATAGTATTGACAAATGAATTGTAAATTCATTTGTGCAAACTATTCAAGCATGGTTGTGTTATTTTATTGAAAAATGGTTTTTACAAAACCATACTTCATGATTTTCTTCGCATAAGAGTTTTTATTTCTCAACACAAGATTCTCTTTCCTCACTTGTCTTTCTTGAGTTCCTCCTCCTCCTTCTTCATCTTCTTTCCTACCATCCCATGAGTTGAGAATTAAGGGACGAAGAGAGATAGGAATATAGCAGAAAAATCACTACATCTCCTTAGTAACCTAGACTAGCAAACTAGGTCACTAAGTTGCTTCATTTGTGAAGCCAAGTTTGGATTACAAACTCTAGGGTGGATCATCTAGGATCAAGAAGGCAATCTAGAAAGGTTGATCAAGGATCCCAAGGAGCCTTAGAAGAGGAGTGAAGATCCGAAGGACACGGATCTTTAGGTATAAACCTTAATCACAGTAGCTAGATCTCTTTAGTTAGCTAGTTTCGGTATATAGTAGATTCTAGGTAGTGTTTTCTAGCGCTGGATTTCAAAAAGTGAAAGTTTTTCGTTCCGCAACGGCCGCGATAGACGGCCAGGACGCTAGGAAACCCAAGATGGTATCAGAGCCGGTCCATAAACCTTAACTAGCTAGTTAGCACGTATTTAGAACTTCGATCGATAGAAATTATCCAAATCACATCTCCGAAATTAGTTTGTTGTTCGATTTTTAAAGTTGTTCAAAAAATATTTTCAGTGATCTTAAAATTATGTGCAGGCTTTTCTAGAGCCAAAATTTTTTTGAGCACCTGAGCTCAAAATTAGACCGCTAATCTGCGGCCAAATAGGTCATTTGGCCGCGGATCCACGGCCTAATTGTGGCTACGGTGCTCCAAAATTTTTATAGGGTTCAAATTCATGGAAATGTGATTTTTGGTACATTTGGTTTTTGCCCAGATTTGTTTGTGTACTGGTTTGTACATGGGGGAAATGCAGAAAGTTTTAATCGATCGAAATTCTAAATTCTTGCTTTTCTGTGTATTTGTTTCTGCGACCGTGAATATCATTGAGCGGTATAACCCGACTGATTGCTATATGTAAAATCAGACGGGTTTATGAACATGATATTCACGTTGATGTTCTGTGTTGCACTGATGTCATGGATGGATTGTCGTGGTGGTTAGCCTATAGTGCAATGGTAGATATACATTGTTGATTCATTTGTATATTCATTATTGCAGGGCGAACGTCCGACATGTGGACTGCCGTTTCCGCCAAATTGTATATTCTTTTATTGGGGAACGACCGGTTGAGATCGATGTCACCGTTGTATATATATATTTCTTTTCTGTACTAGTATTATCCCGTGGAGGAGTGCTCGAATAGCCGGGTTCTAAAGGGCAACAGGCCCACATCTCATGGCATTGAGAAGGAGGGGGCCTTACTTTAGAATTGACGGGCTGTTCGCCGCACTCGTAGGGGGTATAGGATGACCCATGGAGGGGTACTCAAGTTATCGGATTCTGTGAAGTGCTGGGTGGCCCATTCACTTTGTTGATTGGGGTTGCCTTACTTCCGGGATTGGCGGGTAACTTGCTGCGCTAGTAGGAGTCTAGGTTGTTCATTGCATGGGCTATCCACACGACCGGGAACGCCGGGTCTCATTTGTAGCTCAAATGAAACCCGAGACTCCAAGATTATCCGCTATTCCATGTTGCTTATTGTTGTTCTTTGATGTTGCTTATATCATGCCTGGGACGAATGGTTATATATACATACACACACACACACACACACACACACACACACATATATATACCAGTAGATATTGTACATATTTTGCATCTGTGCTAGTCCTACCCCTGCTCTGCCGGTAGTTAAGCAACCTAACGGTGCATGACGGGGCCCCGTAGCGAATGCAGATGGCATATACGTACATTTTAATTTTGTTCTTTTCTGGTATGATAGGAATTAATTGATGGGACCGCATTGATTTTGATTAATGCAAGAAAAAGAAACCTAAAAGATGTTGGAACAAATTTTGAAAAACTATAGTCATATTCTTTTGCTTTGCATAGTAGTATTAAGTTAGGAATATCCTGCACCTCATTCCAGGAGGCAAGAGCCTAGACCCCTTTACGGGGAGTGACCTCTTGAGCAAAAGTTTATGTTACTATAGATTACTCGGTTTTCTTCAAAACTACTAGTTTTCAAAAGCGGAGCCTAAACCTCTCCTTTTCAAAACAACTCGGTTCTTTCATCGATATCAAGTTCATTACGTTAAAAGGTTTTTCGCCAAAAACCTAGTCGTAGCCCTCCGTCATTTCAGATAAGTAGTAGTTAGTATTCGTGCTATGTACGTTGGTCTCTATCAAGGCATGGTGAACGGTAGCTAAATGTTGCTTATCTGTTGCATTTTGATGCGATTAGTTAGAACAGTCGCATAGCCATGTTGGTCTCTATCAAAGGCTTAGGCGGGTGGGTCTAAGTTAATCTAGGACAATGACGGGTTGAACTTGACTTGTGATTTATGGTACGTTGGTCTCTATCAAGACCATATGACGCTTGGGGTAAAAACCACATCGACAGTTTCAAATATATAGGAAACTTGCTAGTGTTGCATACTTTCTAGAGTATGGTAACAAGAGTGGCTTCCATCTAAGTTATCACGCGATGATAGTTGGATTCCGATCCCACTGATGAGTAGGATTACTTTTGGGAGATATTTTTCATTTCACAATTAGCTAACCTATTAGGTGTCTAGAAAAGTGTTAATGGGACTACGCCTCTGCGGAAACGAGGTTTATTTTAATTAGGTCCGTGCGAGAGCACGGGAAACTTCCCTCGGAGTATCAACACTCACCTGGCTGAACGGTTAGCGAACTTGTGAGGTGCGAATGATCCCGATTAGTTTTCCTTTTAAAGGTTTGAAAGAAAATTCGAGGAAACAGTAGGAGCAATCCTGATTAGATAAACTAATAACCAATCTGATCTTGTAAGAGCGCACGCTGAGTGTGTCTTTTCTCTCTCTCTCCAGGTAGCAACCATTTCACGCCCTAATCAAGATAATGAAATGTTTGACTTGACCGAACCAGCTTATTACAATGGGCTGTGGAACGTCGGTTCGGCTCTAACTTGTGACAACTATCACGAGTATGGGCAAAGGAAAGAGGACTATAAGGAATTCCAGATAACTCTATTGAAGGAGAAGCATTCTAATGCATCTTCTTCGGATGTATTTGTTATTGAAAACTGTTTTTCAGTCAACCCTACCCCTGGGGAATAGATACCGGATCAGGATGTCACATATGTAATTTATTACATGGATTGAGAAAAAGTAGAATGGTTGGACCGAGTGATAAGTCCCTCAGAGTAGGGAACAGAGCATAAATTGATGCTACCGCCGTTGGTGAATATCACCTAGTATTGCCAAGCGGCAATACTATGATTTTGAACAATTGCTACCATGTACCTTCCATGCTCTGCAACATCATATCAGTTTCTTTTACTTGATAAAGATGGATATAACGTTTTTCAAGATAGAAATATCATGAACATTTACCTTAATCAGGTATTGGTTACAGAAGGTACACTGTGTAATGGTATCTACGTTCTAAATCAAAATACAGTCTTCAATATACAAAACACACGCAAGAGGAAGAGCTCAGATACGAACGAAATCTACTTGTGGCATTGTAGACTTGGTCATATCGGTGAGAAAATACTGGGTAAGTTGCATAAGGATGGATATCTGAATTCGTTTGAATTTTCATTTTATGAAACTTGGCAGTCATGTCTCAAAGGAAAGATGACCAAATCTACGTTCACTGGACACGGAGAAAGAGCTACAGAGCTCTTGGGACTCATACACAGTGATGTATGTGGTCCGATATCTATACATGCAAGAGGTGGGTTCTCGTAGTTCATTACATTCACTAATGATTTCTCTAGTTTCGGATATGTGTTTCTCAAGAAACATAAATCAGAAGCTTTTGAGAAGTTCAAAGAATTTAAAAGCGAAGTAGAGAACCAGACAGGAAAAGCATCAAGATTCTTCGATCTGATCGAGGAGAGGAGTACTTAAGTATGGAATTCCGGGACTTTCTAAAAGAGAATGGTATTCTCTTTCAGCTTACTCCTCCGTATACACCACAACACAACGGTGTATCGGAACGGAGGAACCGTACTCTATTGGATATGATTCGCTCCATGATGGGTAATGCTGAATTGCCTTTTTCATTGTAGGGACTTGCGTTTGAAACAGCAGCGTACCTATTTAATCAGGTTCTGTCTAAATCCGTGCTTAAGACTCCATATGAGATATGGAGTGGTAAAAAACCATGTCTTAAACGGGTTAAGATATGGGGTTGTCCGGCCTATGTTAAAATCCAGAATCCGGACAAATTTTAGGCACAATCAGTTTTATGCAAGTTTGTGGGATATCCCAGGCATTCGAATGGATATCTATTCTACCATGTCGAAGAACAAAAGGTATTTGTTTCTCGACACGTCACGTTTCTTGAAAGGTCATTTCATGAAAAAGAAATTAGTGAGAGTAAAGTAGAACTGGAAGAAATTCCAGAAGGACAAACTATGAATGAAGAATTAGTGGAATCAGAGAATTCAATAATCCCGGACGAACCTCAGCCACTCCGCAGATCTTGTAGGATTTCTTGTCTGCCCGAGAGATACTACGGTATTCTTATAGATAGAGATCGAGAGGATTGCAACTTGAAAGAAGATGATCCTATTAGTTATAAGCAGGCCATTAACAGTAGGGACTCTGTAAAATGGCTCGATGCTATGAAATCCGAAATGGAGTCCATGTACACCAACAAAGTTTGGCCTTTGGATGTTGCTCCTCCTAAGGTAAAACTCGTTGGATGCAAGTGGATCTTCAAAAAGAAGATTGGTGCAGATGGACAGGTGGAGACCTATAAGGCTAGACTTATTGCAAAAGATTTTCGTCAAAGACCAGGAGTGGACTATGACGAAACCTTTTCTCCAATGGCTATGCTGAAATCCATTCGGATCCTACTTGCCATTGCTGCCTACCATGACTACGATATCTGGCAGATGGAAGTAAAAATGGTCTTTCTAAATGGAAATTTAGAAGAGTGTGTTTATATGGATCAGCCGGAGGGATTCATAGACAGTGCGAGCAGCGGGAAGGTGTGCAAGTTGCTTAAATCTATTTATGAATTAAAGTAGGCGTCGCGGAGCTGGAACATCTATTTTGATGAGACAGTCAAGGAATTTGACTTCATTAAAAATGAAGATGAACCATGTATCTATAAGAAGATTGTAGGGAGAACTGTTGTATTCCTCGTATTTTACGTGGATGACATTCTCTTGATAGGAAATGAAATTCCTATGCTGTTAAGTATATGTATGCCTTAGAGGCCATTATTGTATGATATAGTGGATGCTTGGACATATATATAGAGGACTTTCTTGCTCGACATGATAGTATGCTATCTGGTCGCTCTTTATCTTAACATGTACACTTGTTTTTTATACTATCTCTCTAATACATGTTGATAAAGACCTTAGGATGTAGGCTTGACTTCTAGGACTATGACGCAGATCATACTAATGGGGCTTGTGTAGTCTGCAAGCGCATCCTTTAACAGTTCCTAGTCAAGAGAGTATCGAAACAGGGCATCGATATTCTAGAGTAGACTAGTGTGTATGTTTCTTGACCCTGTATAGGGCGATGGTTGATCCCACAACCATTGGTGTTTGACATCAAAGATTGTACACAGGTGCTCATTAGAGAATGGGTACACTGAACATGACTCTCCGAGAACTCCTAGATGGTACCATACCCATCGTCAGATAGCAGTTCTCTGGTGACACTTGTACAGGTTAGTTTGTAGACACGAGATCGTCATAGTTTCTTGTGTGGTTCCCACTGTGCTTTGATTTCTTCCCTACCATGGCTCAAAGGAGTCGTGTAAACAGGTGGATTTTGGGTATAGTCTCAAGTCACATGGAGGCAATGAGCGATAGGAGGGGTTTCGTCTCTCCCAGTATTGGGAGTTGATGTTGCGCTATACTCGATTGACTATAACAGCAAGTCCATGGCCATGGCTGATGAGATTTACTGATAAGTATTATCAGTAGTTTCTCGAAAGGTTATAGGCCACACATCGGCATGACTTATCAAGTTATTTGGGGTCTGACGATTCCACGCCCAGACTCGATATGCGACATATCAAACGAAGAGACCAGACTGTACGGTAAGTGTTGCTTATAGGCTCTATGGGAGTTTGGATAAGTTTGCTAGTTGATCTTCTATTCGTTCAATACCTGGGTAGCCGTTATATCTTGCTAGTACCGCTGACGGCTTACGGGTAGCTGATGTGATCATTACCACTTGCTGGCGTATTGACGAGTCATTAGAGTCCCACACAGAGGTTTCCTAGCTCAAGCTAAACGAAATAGGGCACATATGGAGATATGTGCAAGAGTTTAATTGGATACGAGTATGTGATACCGTATTCTAATCTAGCGATATTTGATATCAGTCAGGTTATATGTGATATAACCAGATTGTTGAATCAAATGTTGATTCAATGATTTATGTATATGTTGTTTATATATATTTGATATTAGCCGGAATATATTTGATATACCCGAATTATTGAATCAAGTGTTGATTTAATAATTTGATATATATATATATAGTAACTAATATTGAATATTAGCCGGTTGTATGTGATATAACTGGATTATTGAATCAATTGTTGATTTAATAATGTGATATACATATATATATGATATTAGTTGGTTATATATAATATAACTGGATTATTGAATCAAGTGTTGATTTAATAATTTGATATATATTTGATATATACATAATTAACTAATATTAAGCTCACTTAAGATTTTTTTCTCTTTATGTATACACACACACACACACACACATACATACTATGTATCATGATTGATGATACATAGAACTAGGATATATGAGAATCATACATGAGGTTGAGATGGGATGATAATTGTTTGATTTATGAATTAAAGAAAAAAGGAAATGAGTCATTATCTTAGATGCTTACGGAAGCCTTGAGAAGCAATAACTCACCATTTGTTCTTTGTTTTTTCATAGATATTTTCCATCTAATCTTATCACTCACCTCACGGTTCATTCTCTCTCATCCAAGTTCATCTCCCTCCTTCTTCCTTTCCTCTCTAGAGTTTTCTTGAGGTGAGAAAAGAAAAGAAAACGAAGAAAAATAAGTAAGCAAAATTCCTACTTCCTCAACTTACACTAATCTAGCCCATTAGTTTAGGTTGTTTGCTTCATTAATACCTTGATTAGTGAAAAGTGAGCTTGAGTGAGAGAGACTTCAAGGTGGATCATCTTCGGCTTCGAAAACTACAAGCAAGCTCGTTCCTTTCATCAAGTCGAGTCTAAGAAGAGTTCTAGGGACTACTACTTGGAGTTTTAGAAGTGAAGGACCGGTCTATAAAGGTTGTATGCTCTTTTCACTTAGTGTAGAACTTGTTTGCTACCTATAAAACCCTAATTCTCTTGTTCGGTTCTAGGTTAGTATACTGAGACCTCTAGATTTTTTAAAATTACATACTTGATTCTTGTTGAAACCTAGTAGAGGTGCTAAGACATACTTTCATAGTATCAGAGCCAAGCTAGAGACCTAGGCGTAGTCTAGACGATGTTAAAATGCTTGATACGTTTTAAAACCCGGATTTTGTAGTTTCTGTCCAAATTTTCAAAAGTTGAAATTTTCACAGTTAAAAATATTCAGAAAATCATGTAGGTAATACTATGGATGCAGAAGAAAAACGAGCACATAATTCATCTAAGTGGCCGCGAAACCGCCGCCTTGACCTAGTCTTGGCCGCGGTTCCGCCGCCGACTTGATGAGTTATGAGATCGTTCTTCCTTTGGTGCTTCATGTTGTTGTTTTTGACTTTCTGGAAATTTTTAGTGAGACTCAAGTGGTTGAGGTCTCTGTGAATTGGTGGTGTTTGAAATATCGATCAAAATGTTTAACATCGTGTAGATATCTATGGATATGTGATATAATTTTTGGAATCCACATTGATTAGTTTTGTGAAAACTAGTTATTGTTTTGTAAATCTCGCGTTTTAGTCTCAAGTGATGGATAGCCACGGAGTTTCGATTCAGATCAAAACTCCGTCGTAATCTCGTATCATACGTGAATAGTCGCCGGGAGACACTAGTAGATAGCCACGCCCTATAGCCTCGACCAAGTGACTATAGGAGAACCCCGTGGCCAAAAGCATCCACTCGGGTGCTCGGGACCTCGGTGTTCCGCCCAAGTGCACTTCGTTGACGGCCTCGGGGGTGCGTCCATCTACTAAATGTTTCCGACGAGCATTCGATCTAATAATCTGGAATCTTGTTTAATTACCCGACTCATTTTTTTGAAAAGTGTTTTCAATTCGAGACTTAAATACAAGGTTTATAGGGTTAGGCATGAAATCCTGAATATGTGATAATCCGGGTTTATGATGTCTAAGAATGATGCGGATTCTAATTATTGTAGTTTTCATTTCTTTTCTACGACCGTAAGTGTAATATGTGGCAGTATCCCCGATCTCGTTACTCTACATCAACGACATTAGGGATACGCATATTTACTTATGTTGATAACATGTGATGTTATTGTGATGCTGGTTGATATGTTATATTTGATCGTCGTGATTGAATAGCCGGGGGGTTTTGCGTGAGATGAGAGTTTTTTGATTTTATTTCATGTAATTTTTTTGTATGTAATATTCTTTTATTGGGACACTTCTTGGTTGAGGTTGTTGTCTTCATTTGATATATATTATTTACTTTTCCGCATTAGGATAGACCCAAGGCGGGGAGCACAAGTAACCGGGTTTTAGAGTCTAGTGGGAGGCCATCTCGAAGAGTCGAGACCGATCGCCTAACTCTAGAATTGGTAGGGTTGCTTGCCGCTCTTATAAGGGTCTAGGGATGTGGGCTTGACTAATCATCACGACTGTAGAATCCGTGTTTTTCATTACTGGCTTAATCTAAAACACGGACCTCCTAGATTTTTCATATGTTTGCTTCTGTTGTTTCTGTGATATGATGTGATCATATAACTGCGTGAGACGAATGCTACTTATATATATGATATACTAGTAGACACTGTATATGTTTTGCATTCGCGCTAGTCCTGACCCCACCCTGCCGTAAGTTAAGTAACCTTATGATGAAGACCCGGGTCCCTGTGATGAATGCGGATAGCATATATGTGCGTTTTATTTTCGTTTCTACTATGATGTTTAGGAAACATAAATGATGGGATGTCATTAATGAAAAGAAAAGAAACCTAAAGATGGTGTAGAATCAAATTTTTCAAAAAGGCAGCTCTAGTTCTTTCTTTGCATAGCGGTATTCCATTCTGAATATCTAGCACCTCATTCGATGAGGAAAAAGTCTAAATCCCTTAATCGGGAATGACTGTTCATGTCAGAATTTTGCAGTATTATATTCCCCATTCTTAATCATATTGCAAATAAATATGTGCTTTTGATTCATGTCTGCTTAATAGTTGCAGGTTACAGGTTCTCAGAACAATACAGTGAAAATGGTGAAAAGAAGCTACAAATGTGAGACTATGACCAACAAATAGATGAATCTGCAAGATACCGCCTACCAGTTTGAGGAACAAACAAAGATCGGCAAATAGTTCAATATACAAAGTACAAGGGCAGCATAAGATTCAAGACTTCAACGCGAAGCTAACGGTAAAAGCCCACAAATTCTGCACTGTTGGAAATCTGGAAGAAACTAGAAAATATTCTGAAGAACCAAGTGAAGAAAACAGAAGGAAAAAGCAACATGAAGCAACCCTGGAAAGATGAGACAGAAATCCCCCAAGATGGCTGTGGATCCGCGGCCAAACATGGCATTCTGCCGCGGATCCACGGCCGTGCTATGCACGTGTCGGTGCGTGTGTCGGTAGGTGTCGGTGCATTGACTCGGCTTTCATAGGGTAGTCTTGTAATTTCAGATGTGGATCAGATGTAAACCCTAGGGTTTCTCCTATCTATAAATAGGAAAGCCTACAGCTCTTTTAGGGAATGCATCTTTTTAGTTCTAGATTAAATTTCAATTCCTTTGTAATCGTCAAGAGTGCATCAATAAAGTAAGTTATTTTTTTCTTAATTGCAATTTTATTTCTATGCATATTTTACCTGTCTTTATTTATCAGCAAGTTCATTAGTTAATTAAAAAGAAAATTTATAAAAATGAATTTTGTCGCAATTTCCCTAATGAGTGAGTAGTTCCTCACTTGTTGGGGTTAGGATTAGGTAGGTTTGAGCGATGGAAATCTCTCACTCCTTTCTTGCCCTCATAATTTTATAAATTAGGACTCGATGTAAATCAAACACCCACCGCTCACTACGGCACCCTATCCTACGAGATAGCGGTGATTCCCTAGTTAGACCGGTAGTGGTTGATTTATATAGAGGTTAGGGCTATGAGTTAAGAAAGGACGGACAAGGACCAAAAAGAAGAAACTACGTTTCTTCCTTGTCGTGCTAATCCCCTTTGTTAATTATTACCCTAGCACCTATGTTCTTAATTAGGGCAAAGGAAGCAGTGAGTAGAATTATCTTTCCAAACTAACCTAATCCTAACCCTGGCAAGGTTTTAATCGAAATCAAATTCAATATTAGTTTTTATAAAAATCAAAACCTACCAAAAATAGGAATTAACTCGTTGCACCAATTAGAAAAGAACACGTTTTCCCTGTGGACCGACCCGTACTCAACCGGCTAGCTACCAAGCGACGCCGTTATTGATTGCTGTATTCTTAACTTTGATTTTAAAATGCACGTACGCAAAAGCTCTCTCAATCAAATGGCGCCGTTGCCGGGGAATAACGGTAGTTATTTTCTTTTTGTAATTTCGGGTTAATTAAAAATTAAAAAATCATAAAAACTGAAAAATATAAAAACAAAAAAAATTATCATCTTGTTATTTTTTGAAGAGGTTTTGTGCGAATTATGCAGGAACGGAAAGACGAACAGATTCAGATCTGGAGCAAGCTCGGCGAACAAATCCAGAAACAGAAGATCTAAACAGGCAGAGGAGAACATTAGCAGCAAACAGAAAAAACTCGGAGGCTTGAACCACCTAACCCACCGCGGAACCACGGCGGATTCCAGGGTTGACCGCGGAACCGCGGTCAACTGCTTACGTCAGCTTCCCAAAATTCTCTGTAAGTATTTTTGTCCTCCCTTCCACTCTCTGTGCTCCTCTGAAAAATTTTCCTGCAGGGTTCTTTGCGCAAAACTTCTTCTCCCTCTCCAATAAATCAATTTTGTGCAGGATTCTTTGCGTCGCAAATAAAAGAAAATAAGTTTTGGCAAGTGTTTTGGATTTTTATATGTTTACTGCTTTGCATTTTTAAAACGGACTTTTAAGGGGCTATAACACCAATCCAGATTGGGTGGGGATTTCATTACCCTTCCTAGGACCCCAAAAATCACAAAAAACATATGCATCAACCCTCTAGTTAATTAAAAAATATTTAGACTCAGCCAATAAGGACTGTAGCGCTCATTAGGACAAAGGAAGGTTGTGGGCAATCGGTCGTTTATCTAAACCTGACTTTGTGGTGCCTAGGCTAGACAAGTGGGAAAGGTAATTTTAAAAGGCCCGTCTCACGGTGGTTCGTGAGCGGATCCTTTCTTTCTTTACTTGTGCTTACCTAGCCACAATTGGCGGTGAAGAGGCGATTCGAGGGATATCTCACAACTTGCCCTTTGGACCAGTTAGGAGCAGTCTAGTTGACTTAGGAGACCCT
This sequence comes from Agapanthus africanus, assembly GCA_030015575.1. Classification (NCBI taxonomy): domain Eukaryota; kingdom Viridiplantae; phylum Streptophyta; class Magnoliopsida; order Asparagales; family Amaryllidaceae; genus Agapanthus; species Agapanthus africanus. The sequence continues at coordinate 883,660,366 of JASDDO010000024.1, read as the reverse complement.
AGCTCTAGGCTTGATTGTGCATATTGTGATTGCTTGAAAGTGTGTCGTAGTTCCTTATAAAAATCTTTTGCAAAACTCCTTATAAAAAAAAAACCACAAAACTTTCACCCACATTCTCTCATTGACGTTTTCTTACCCCCACCTTCTACTTGTTGACTACACTACAACTCGTTAGTGTATGTTCGGTTGGACTAGGGACACTAGCGCCCGTTTAGTCCGTGTCTCGTTAGTGCCTACTGACGACGCGTTCGACTCTGAAGTCGAAATTCCCTCCACTTCTTTACCTTCATCTTCAAATTCATCATCTTCTAAGGAGATGTCGGGATTCAATCCTAACAACCGCTTACCTACTACGGGACTGATTCCACCTCAACTGGGTGCGAATTATCCACAACACCCTCCTGTTGAAGCGCCCCAACGAATCGTGCTCCAGAATCTTTTCTATCCCACCCGCACCGCACTTCCTACTTGTCTTTCACTTCCACCGGCTAATGGGGACAACATCGAAATTAAACCCCACTTCATCAATATATTGCCCAAATTTCACGGGCTGGAATCCGTAGATGCCTACATCTTCATTAACAAATTCCAGAATGTTTGCGCAATGATGAAGAGCACCCAACTTTCCGATGATGCTATAAGGCTACGTGTCATTCCATTCACTTTATGTGACCTAGCTGAAAAGTGGCTATATAGTACAGCATCGCATTCCATAAAAAGTTGGGAAGAGTTTGTTAAGGTTTTTCTTAAAAAGTTTTACCCACACCACAAGACCGCGAGAATTCGCAATGAAATTAATCAATTTTCCCAACTTCCTTCCGAACCATTTTGGAAGTGTTTCGAAAGATTTAAGGACCTTCTTGTTCAGTGCCTTCACCACGGTATCGAGAGATGGCAACTTTGTCAAACTTTATACGAAGGACTGAACCCAGCAACTAAGCAGTTGCTGGAAACCATTTGTCAAGGTCACTTTCTTACAAAATCTGACGTGGAAGCTTGGCAATTTCTCGACGATCTTGCTGAACAAACGCTTCAGTGGGAAAGCACTAGACAAACCGCTTCGTCTACTTCAGCTACTTCATCCAGTTCGTCTAGGGCAGGTGTTTACCAACTTGACATGTCAATTGCAATGAAAGCCGAAATGGCCGCAATTACACGTAAACTAGAGGCAATTGAAAGCAAATTCTCATCGCCTTCTCCTGCCCCAGCTTTACCCCCACGCACTATTTGCGCTTGTTGTTCGAATCCATCCCATTTAACCGAAGAGTGTCCTTAAAATCCACCTGCTCAAGGACAGGATCAAGTCAATGCTGCCTTTCAGCAGAGACAAAGAAATGATCCATACTCTTTGACTTATATTCCTGGTTGGAGGAACCACCCCAATTTTGCTTGGAATCAGAATCAACAATTCCAAGGCAACAACAATTTTCAGAGGCCTCCTCCACAACAACAAGCCCCTCAATAAACTCAATATCAACAACCTTCCAACCCCAACCGTACCAAAATTAAATGAACAATTTTGCACCAAACAACTCTTTTCCTCAAAATAATTTTGTTCAACCAAATAACGATAAGGTTTCCTCGCTAGAATGAAGTCTGGATGCATTTTTAAAACAATCTACGCAATCCTCAGCCAACATCCAGTCTTCCATTCAGTCTTTGGTGCAACACGCTGTATCACATGAGCAAAGAATCAAAACCATTGAAGCTCAAATTGCACAACTGAATGCTGCTCTAAGTGAACGAGAGAAGGGGAAACTTCCATCTCAACCACTGCCAAATCCCAGTCACACACAAAATGCACATGTTTCTCATGAACAACAAAATCATAATGTGAGTGCTGTGACTACACTGAGATCTGGAAAGGTATTGCACAACAACGTTGGCAATAATAAAGACACCCCGGCCGCCGCTTCTTCTTCTTCTACCTCATCTTCTTCATCTTCTTCAGAGCATGTTCATCATTCTTTACAAGACTCTACTTCTTCTACTAATTCGAACGGACCCACATCTCACTCCACGAAAACACCAACACTGGGATCCGTTCCAACTCTGCAATCTACTCCACAAATATTGGACTCAACAAATTTTCGAAATATTCCATTTCCAAACAGGTTGAGATCCAATAAACAAACTCCACAAATAGAGAAGATTGTGGAGTTATTTAAACAGGTTAGCATTAACATACCTCTCTTGGATGCAATCCAACAAGTCCCTTCTTACGCTAAAATCTTGAAGGACTTATGCACCAAGAAGAGGAAATCGCAGGTACCTAAGAAAGTTTTCTTGGCTAGTGCAGTAAGTGATGCTCTTACCCAACCTTTACCCCAAAAACGCTAGGACCCTTGCTGTCCTACAATTTCAATAACTATTGGGGATAAGAACATAAACCGCGCACTTTTAGATCTTGGTGCCAGTGTTAATTTGCTTCCTTATTCAGTATATAAACAATTAGACGTTGGAGAGCTGAAACCCACACATTGTACTCTCCAAATGGCCGACCGATCCATCACCCATCCTAAGGGTGAGTTAGAGGATGTGTTGATTAAAGTAGGGGACTTCATTTTCCCCGTTGATTTCATTGTTATGGACACACAGCCTGTAGCTAACCCCCGGAGTCAAATTCCGGTGATACTCGGTCGACCATTCCTTGCGACCTCTAATGCGGTGATCAATTGTCGAAATGGTTCGATGAACCTATCTTTTGGAAACATGACAATTGAACTCAACATTTTTAAGTTGGGGAATTAGCCCTCCGAGCCTAATGCTAATATACTTGATGTTTGCTCAATCTAAGAGATCGCTCAGGAGGACTGTGAGTTCGAAAAATTTCTGTTCGATCACAACAATTTTGACGCCACTAGTTCGTTCCTCCTTGAATCTGACACTGCTTTCACACACGATAACGATTACGAGTGTTACACCTTTTCGAACGATTTTGAAGAATCACCACCCGAGTTTGAGTTCTTTGAATTTTTCGGATGAGTTAGTTGAACCATCCGACTCGGTTGCTTACACTCACTTTGAACCTTTGTTGGAATCCTTCGAGTTTGAGACAGTTTCACCAATTTTACCTTCAATTGTTTCGCCTCCAAAACTCGAACTCAAACTATTGCCATCTCATCTTAAATATGCTTACTTAGGTGAGAATGAGACCCTTCCTGTTATCATCTTGGCTTCTCTACCCCCGAGCAAGAGAAAGCCCTTTTAACGGTCTTACAAAATAATCGGCAAGTTTTTGGCTGGACTATGGCGGACATCAAGGGGATTAGTCCCCTAATAGTTGAACATCATATTCATATGATGGATGATGCCAAGCCAGCTAGGGATCCACGGAGATGACTAAACCCTATCATGAAGGAGGCTGTTAAAAAGGAGATTGTAAAATGTCTTGATAGTGGTATCATTTACCCTATCTCTGATAGCCAGTTGGTTAGCCCAATTCATGTTGTCCCAAAGAAATCGGGCATAACGGTCATAACTAATGAGGCGAATGAGTTAATACCTACTCGCACCCAAACTGGGTGGCGAGTTTGCATCGATTATAGAAAACTCAACGCCACGACACGGAAAGACCACTTTCCATTACCTTTTATTGATCAAATGTTAGAGCGATTGCTGGGCACGAGTACTATTGCTTTTTGGATGGCTACTCTGGCTATAATCAAGTTCCCATCGCCGAAAAGGACCAAGACAAGACCACATTTACTTGTCCTTTCAGTACGTTTGCTTACCGTCGCATGCCCTTTGGGTTATGCAATGCACCCGCTACTTTCCAGCGGTGTATGATGGGCATTTTTTCAGACATGATGGAAAAATTCTTGGAGATTTTTATGGACGATTTCTCCATTTTCGGCGACTCTTTTGATGAGTGTTTGCTACATTTAGATGCAGTTCTTACCTGGTGTAGGGATAAGAACCTCACTTTAAATTGGGAGAAATGCCACTTTATGGTACGAGAAGGTATTGTCATAGGATATATCATCTCGCAAAATGGCATCGAGGTAGATAAAGCTAAGATTGAAGTTATTTCAAATCTTCTTCCTCCCAAGTGCGTCAAAGACATTCGAGCCTTCCTTGATCATGCCGGTTTCTATAGACGGTTCATCAAGGATTTTAGCAAGATAGCTAGACCCTTGACTCTTTTGTTGGCCAAGGACACCACTTTTGATTTTGACTCAACCTGCATGAAGGCGTTCGAGTCATTGAAAAACTCACTTATTTCCGCTCCCATTCTCTCCTGACTAGACGCATCCATTTGAAATTATGTGCAATACATCTGATTTCGCCATTGGTGCTGTCCTTGGACAGTATATAAATAAGATGCCGCATGTAATTTATTACGCTAGCCGAACCTTAAACGAGGCCCAATTAAATTACACAACAACTGAAAAAGAATTCTTAGCTGTTGTGTTTGCACTAGAAAAGTTCAGGCCCTATTTAATCGGCTCTCCAGTCATCGTTTACACTGACCACTCAGCTCTTCGCCATCTTTTTGCGAAGAAGGATGCTAAATCTCGGCTGATACGTTGGATCCTCTTACTACAAGAGTTTGACCTTATCATCAGAGACAAGAAAGGATGCGAAAACGTAGTCGCCGACCATCTTTCACGCCTTCCTTCTTCGCCTACACTTCAAATTCCTATTAAAGACGATTTTCCAGATGAGCAGCTCTTAACTGTGTCATGTGAACTTTGGTTCGCAGATATTGTAAACTATTTGGCCACCGGACTGATACCAAACGAATGGTCGAATCAGGACAGACTCAGATTTCTATCTCAGGTAAAACATTTTTACTGGGATGAACCATATCTATTCAAATACTGTCCCGACCAAATTATTCATCGGTGTGTCCCAGACAATGAGTTTAAGAGTGTGCTGTCATTCTGCCACGATCAAGCGTGTGGCGGGCATTTTTGCCCCAAAAAGACAGCAGAAAAGATCTTGCAGTGTGGTTTCTACTGGCAACAACTTTTTAAAGACGCATATGAGTACTGCAAGACATGCTCCCGGTTCCAACACTTGGGCCGGATATCTCGGAGAAATGAAATGCCGCTCCAACCAATATTGGTTGTTTAAATTTTTGATGTTTGAGGGATAGACTTTATGGGACCATTTCCCAACTCTTTTGGGAACATATATATTCTACTCGCGGTTGACTATTTTTATAAATGGGTCAAGGCTGTGCCCAGCCGAACTAATGACAACAAGGTTGTCGTTAGATTTCTCAAAGAAAGCATTTTTTCTCGGTTTGGGCATCCTCGCTCGATAATGGATCTCACTTTTGTAATAGGACTTTCGAGTCCTTAATGCGGAAATACTCCATTACTCACAAGCTGTCAACGCCCTATCATCCCCAAACTTATAGGCAAGCCGAGATTTCGAATCGGCAGATTAAACAGATATTGGAGAAAATGGTTTCCAAAAACCGTAAAGATTGGTCATCAAAACTTATTGATGCCCTTTGGGCATTCCGTACTGCCTATAAGACCGATCTTGGCATGTCTACATATAGGCTTGTTTATGGAAAGGCTTTCCACTTTCCAGTTGAAATAGAGCATAAAGCATTTTGGGCAATAAAAGAGTTGAACCTATCTTTGGGAGATGCGGGCAGTAATAGAAAGCTGCAGTTGAACGAATTAAACGAGCTGCGGGATGAAGCCTACGAGAACGCAGTAGTTTTCAAAAACCGAACGAAGGTGTTCCACGATAAACACCTTATGTGCAAGACTTTCAAACCTGGTCAACAGGTTTTACTTTACGACAGTTGGTTACATTTCCATCCCGGCAAGCTCAGATCTCAATGGAAAGGGCCATTTTTGATACGCACCGTATATCCGCACGGTGCGGTCGATCTAGAAAATTCAGAGGACGGTTCATTATTAAAAGTGAATGGACATAGACTTAAATCGTTCTTCACTGCGGACCCTTCGTAGGAGCTCCTGTTTTTACAGGAACCAATTTACATTGACTGGTCTTCCTCCATCTACCTCTAAATTTTGATTATCTAGCCAAAACACTGTTTCAAAGAAGTTTGGAGGTATGTATCACTTGTAATTATATAAAAACAAAATAAAAAAAATAATTTTTTTTTGGTATTTTTGTAAATTTCCAGTTTTAATAAAAAATAAAAAAATTTATTTACAAATAAATTCCTCTTTTTAAGAGGACTTTTTTGCAAATAACCAAACCACCATCCCATATAAATACAACCCGACCCCTCACAATATTTTTCATAACCCTAAATTTTCATTTCCTCAAACCCTAGCCGCCGCTCCAACTTCTGCAGAGAGATCCCTCCTATCCGCCGTGGTTCCGCTGCCAGAACCTGCTTTTGGCCGCGCATCCGCCGCTCTCTGGTGTCTTCTCCCTCTGAAAATTTCAGAAGTGGTTAGATCTCTAAACTCTTCTCTGTTAAATTACAAATTCTGCAATTTAATTCTCTGTGATGGCACCAAACATGCAATTAGAACGAGATTTTTCAAAAATCTTTTCACACACAGTTTACGGAAGTTATTTTGGTGAGGAGATCACACGGCGAGGGTGGAATTTTTTAATTTACAATCATCCCAATGCTTACGCTCTTCCAGATCTAGTCACTCATTTTTACGAGTGCATGGAGGAAGGTTGCCTAGCACAATACGGTTTTATTAAATTACTTTGGGGCGATAGGGAAATAATCATTGACAGGGACTTCATCCATGAAGTCACTTTAATTCCCAGATTACCTGTTCACGACCAACCCCTTCAATTTGAAGACTACAGCCCTTAATGGGTAATGACTGTTCGAGAGAACCTAGGAAGGGAATACATGCTAGAACCCTCTTCGCCAATGTATTAACCGTGTGCCAGTGGGCATAAAACAACATTTTTGGCAGTTCACATACTACCACATTTTTCACCCCATCTCTTCATATCGTGCACACCTTAATGACTAGGAACCCTAGATTTGACATGTGCACGGTTTTGCTTTATTCAATTGGTGCTGGCAAGAGGGCCGCAAATTACCCATGCCCTATGTTAGTGACACAACTGTGTCGCTATTTCCTCCCTGTGGAGGAATTTGAATTTTACATGCATGGAGGTATACCCATTAGGCCTCTTATTGAGGGCGTATCCACGTCCTATACCCGCTTGACTTATGTATGGTCGCAAACAGAACCGGCTGAACATGTACCCGCCAGGACACCCAGCTCCAGCTCGACCGCGAGCGATGAAGAGCTAAACCCTGCTGCGCAAGCTCGCTTACTTCGAAGAAACAGTAGGGGGATTGAAAGATTGATTGGAATGATGACGCAGCATGATCAGCGTCTAACACAAGTAGAGCACGGGATAAGAACCCTGCTAGCTAGAGAGGAGCGTTCCCGTTTACGTTCAAGGGGATGCCGAGGGCCTGAGCAGTGAGGGCACTGCTTTTAGTAAGTTTGCGGGAGGAGGTGGTTTGTAAATAAGTATCATTGCATTGCATATTTTAATTTTTGTACATATTTTTTCTTTCTTTGCATGTTTAATTTTGCATTGCATCTTTATAAAAAAAAATTAAAAAAATTAAAAAAATGAAAATAAAAAAAATATAAAAGAAAAATCAAATAAAAAATTGAAAAACTAAAAAGATAAAAAAAAATTTCAACTTGGCCATATTTGACTTAAGTTTGACAAGACGGTTAACTAGGTAGGAAAAACTAGATCCTAAACTTAGTAAATTAAAAACCCTAAAAATAACCTTTCTTAAAGTTTAACGGTAGAAAATATACGTCCTTGTAGATTATTTAGAAATAGGCAAATTTTGAGTTCAGTTCTTGGGCTAAGTCACAATAAGGGAAGAGTACTGAAATTTTTATTGAAGTGTAAGTCTGAAAAATAATTCCGAAGCTTTAGTCTAAATTCTGAAAATATATACCCTACAACTCGCACATACACGCACCTTGAAACTTGGGATAGTAGATGATACCTTGAATTGCTCTTATCTAAAATCCTTAAGATAAAAAAAATTTAAATTAAAGTATAAGTGTGAATAAAGAGATATAAAAAAATGAACACTGGTTTTGTAATTACTTAAGACTGCGTAAAATAAAAAAATATATAGCGAGGGTGCTTTATCACCTAGTGCCTTAGACCAACTGGTTTGGGAGTCACTGCTAAAAGCCTTCGGTATTACAAGACGAGGAATTACACCTTAATGCGCAAACACATTTTGTAATCAGTTGTTAGTACCTCAAGAAGTATTAACGGTCGCATGAAGGATGTGTGAGCAATGTCATCTAAAAATTCACCAACTAAAAGTACTTTGGACAATGGACAAGAGTATGATAGCTTGAACTGAATTTCCAAGTGTAGGGGTGATACATACACACGTAGGGGTATATGATTGGGATTTGGATGAGAGAAAGGAATGAAAAATAGGGCTTATATCTTCAGTAGAGATGATAAAAATTCTTAAGTTGAGATGGAATCTTAGAAGGAAAATTCAAAAGATGCTAAAAGCTAAATAAATTTACATAACATATACAATCTTAAGTTAAATGAAAAGTAAGTGTGAACAATACGGGTTGATGACTTCTAAGTTGAAGATAATAGAATTTCTTGCTAGAACACCGAATTGAAGAATGGAAGTAAATAGGCCAAATTGATTGGATTTTGTGGGTAGTATCCGCTGAAAACCCTCAGGAGACAACACTCCTCCTACTAGGGACACCTAGAGGTTTAACGGCTTGTTGCACAAGCTCAGTGCAATCGCGTTTCCCTGCGAAAGCGAGGTTAAGATTTTTAAAGAATAAATTGGCTTTGCTCGGGACGACCAAAAGATAAGTTTAGGGGTATTTGTTCATATCAGAATTTTGCATTATTATATTCCCCATTCTTAATCATATTGCAAATAAATAGGTGCTTTTGATCCGTGTCTGCTTAATAGTTGCAGGTTACAAGTTCTCAGAACAATACAGTGAAAATGGTGAAAAGACGCTACAAATATGAGACTACGACCAACAAATATATGAATCTGCAAGATGCCGCTAACCAGTTTGAGGAATAAACAAAGATCGGCAAACAGTTCAATATACAAAGTACAAGGGCAGCATAAGATTCAAGACTTCAACGCGAAGCTAACGGTAAAAATCCACAAATTCTGTACTGTTGGAAATATGGAAGAAACTAGAAAATATTCTGAAGAACCAAGTGAAGAAAACAGAAGGAAAAAGCAACATGAAGCAACCCTGGAAAGATGAGACAGAGAGCCCCCAAGATGCCCGCGGATCCGCGGCCAAACATGGCATTCTGCCGCGGATCCAAGGTCGTGCTGTGCACGTATCGGTGCGTGTGTCGGTGGGTGTCGGTGCATTGACCCTGCTTTCTTAGGGTAGTCTTGTAATTTCAGATGTGGATCAGATGTAAACCCTAAGGTTTCTCCTATCTATAAATGGGAAATCCTACAGCTCTTTTGGGGCATGTCTCTTTTTAATTCTAGATTAAATTTCAATTCCTTTGTAATCGTCAAAAGTGCATCAATAAAGTAAGTTATTTTTTTCTTAATTGCAATTTTATTTCTCTGCATTTTTTACCTGTCTTTATTTATCAGCAAGTTCATTAGTTAATTAAAAAGAAAATTTATAAAAATGAATTTTGTCGCAATTTCCCTAATGAGTGAGTAGTTCCTCACTTGTTGGGGTTAGGATTGGGTAGGTTTGAGAGATGGAAATCTCTCACTCCTTTTTTACCCTCATAACTTTATAAATTAGGACTCGATGTAAATCAAACACCCACCGCTCACTACGGCACCCTATCTTACGAGATAGCGGTGATTCCATAGTTAGACCGGTAGTGGTTGATTTACATAGTGGTTAGGGCTAAGAGTTAAGAAAGGACGGACGAGGACCAAAAGGAAGAAACTACGTTTTTCCTTGTCGTGCTAATCCCCTTTGTTAATTATTACCCTAACACCTATGTTCTTAATTAGGGCAAAGGAAGCAGTGAGTAGAATTATCTTTCTAAACTAACCTAATCCTAACCCTAGCAAGGTTTTAATCCAAATCAAATTCAATCTTAGTTTTTATAAAAATCAAAACCAAATAGGAATTAACTCGTTGCAACAATTAGAAAAGAACATGTTTTCCCTCTGGACCGACCCGTACTCAACCGGCTAGCTACCAAGCGACGCCGTTATTGATTGCGGTATTCTTAACTTTGATTTTAAAACGCACGTACGCAAAAGCTCTCTCAATCAATGACCTCTTTAGCAAAACTAGCATATACTACAACCCACTCAGTTTATTTTGAAAACTACTCAATTTTAAAGCGGAGCTTAAGCCACTCCTTTTCAAATCACTAGATTTTATAACGATATCAAATTCATTACGTTAAAGGTTTTCTTCAAAACCAGTCGTAGCCCTCTGTCATTTCAGATAAGTACTATTTAGTATCCGTGCCGCGTTTGTTGATTATAGTCAAGACGTATTGTGCGGTAGCTGATTAGTGCTTATCTGTCGCATGTTGATGCGATTGGATTAGGGTGGTCATACGGCCTTGTTGACCATAGTCAAGGGTCGTGCAGGTTGGTTTAATTCATTCATGAAATGACGGGTTGAACTTGACTAGCGCTTATGATTTGTTGACCATAGCCAAGGTCATAAGTCGCTAGGGGTAAAAATAGATATTGAGAATTTCAAGTATTGAAATTTGCAATGAGATTGCATACCATCTATATGATAGTTGGATCCTTATACCCACTGCGAGTAAGTGCTACTCCTGGAAGAGTTTTCCACTTTACAATTATCTAATCCAGTAGGTGTCTAAGAAAGGTGTTGACGGGATTATGCCCCTGTGGAAACGAGATTATTTAATTAGTTCCATGCGAAAGCACTGGGAGACTCCCTCGGAATACTAACAACTGCCTGGCTGACCGATTGGAGAACTTGTAGGGTGTAATTAATCCCGGCTAATATTACCTTTTAGGGTTTGAAGGAAGATTTTATAAAAACAGTGGGAGCCATCCTGATTAGATAAGATAATAACCAATCTAATCTTGCAAGAGCGCACGCTAAAGTGTTTTCTTCTCTCTCTCTCTCTCTCCTGGTAGCAACCATGTCACGCCTTAATCAAGATAATAATATGAATCTATTGACCGAACCCACTTGTTATACTGAGCTGGGGAACATTGGTTCCGCCATATCTTATGACAACAGTCATGAGTCTTGGCAAGGGATAGGGCAATACAATGATTTCCACGCAACCCGAATGAAGAAAGAGCATGCTAATGCATCTTCTTCGGGTGTGTTAGTTATTGAGAACTGTTTCTCAGTCTGCTCTATGTCCTGGGTATTGGATACCGGATCAGGATCCCATGTTTGTAATCTGTTACAAGGGTTAAAGAGAAGTAGAGAACTGGGAAAGGGTGATATGTTTCTCAGAGTAGGGAATGGAGCAATTGTTGCTGCCGAAGCTGTCGGCGAATATCATCCAGTATTGCCAAACGGTAATACATTAATTTTGAACAACTGTTATTACATACCATCGATGATGTGCAATATAATATCCATTTTTTTATTAGATAAAGAAGGATATAATTTTGCATTAGAGAAAAATGTTATGAACATTTTCTTAAATCAAGTGTTGATTGGGTTTGGTACATTGTGTAATGGTATATACGTTCTAAATCAAAATACAGCTGATATGTATATTCTAATGTTATCCAGATTTACGATCAGACGGTTGATAAGACTGGCGGGCTTAGGATTAAGCCGGTTCATTAAATCAGATATTGATTTAATGCTCGTATTATTTTAGTGGTATTATTCTATTTCTTGGGTGTTCGTATTTTGATACGAAAATGGATATGTGTATACGGTAGAATGTATTATGTATTTATACGGAAAGCCATTCTAGAAGGAGGACACCTCATCATGTATTTTCCATTTTATTTACAAAATGGAAAATGAGGTGTAAAATAGAAAATGAGGTGTAAAGAAGAGAATGGTGTGAACCGTACTTGAATAGTATTGACAAATGATCATTTGTGCAAACTATTCAAGCATGGTTGTGTTATTTTATTGAAAAATGGTTTTTACAAAACCATGCTTCATGATTTTGTTCACACAAGAGTTTTCATTTCTCAACATAAGGTTCTCTCTCCTCACTTGTCTCTCTTGAGTTCCTCCTTCTTTTTCTTCATCTTCCTCCCTACCATCTCATGAGTTGAGATTCAAGGGAGGAAGAGAGATAGAAATACACTAGAAAAATCACTATATCTCTTTAGTAATCTAGACTAGCAAACTATGTCACTAAGTTGCTTCATTTGTGAAGCCAAGCTTGAATTACAAACTCTTAGGTGGATCATCTAGGATTAAGAAGGCAATCTAGCAAGTTGATCAAGGATCCCGAGGAGCCTTAGAAGAGGAGTGAAGACCCGAAGGACACGGATCTTTATGTCACGCCCTGCTTCCCAGTAGACGGAAGTAGATACGTGACGAGGCCCGCGACGTATCTATTTCGAGAAGGTCATTTACCGGAATAAATATGCTAAGCGTAGAAGAAGTAATATAAAAATGATAAGATAATTAACATGAGATTTATAATTCAACACTTTATTTATATTCATCTTGATTCATTTACAATACATGATTTCAACTGAAAGAAAATATAAGAAAAGAAATGCCTAAACAGGTGGCATACATAAACAGAGAACAAGATAACTGGTCTAGGCCTGGATCGCGATCTGATAGTGCTCCTCCTCTGAGATATCTACCTCCTCAGTCTCCACAGTATCTGACGAACATTCCAAGAAACACAAAGGTGGGTGGAATGCCCGTCAGCGAGCTTTTGCTCGGTAAGTCCCCAAGATATGAAGTGAAATATAGTGTAATGATAAATGAAGTGTATATCATGAACAATTGATTATGGGGTATGGTGTCTCAGCATACCATTTTATGTAAACACGGAAATTTTATTTACTATGCAGTTCTATCGTAATATATGTGAACAAGTATGGTAGTATATATGACAAGTAGGTAAACATGACAGTATAACATGAGCATGGAAACAATTATAATATGGCCATGTAGTGTAGGTATGGTGAACTTGCAGTGAATGCAAGTGTCGTAACAGGTCCTTACTTGGGTACACTAATTTAACGTAAGTTCAAGAGTGAATGTCAACCAATCTCAAGAGTGTTCTCGAACCCAACAGGCTGTAATCTAGGGCTAAGGAACCACGGGTCCGAATCAAGTGTTAGTAACGGGACTTCAACCTAGTGTTGAAGTATTCCAAACTCAACAGGCTGTAATCCAGAAGTAAGGAAACACGGGCCCTCATGATAGCTTGCTTGTGTTAGTAGACATGGGTTCATGATCTAGTTGGACTCCTGAGATTTTGTTGGATTCAAGCATGAACTACCCCAGCACCCCGTATATGCTACGTTACAGCTAAAATTACCAGCCTTGCTCGAATCCATGAATACATCGAGTTCCAAGATTGAGTTCATGTATATATATCAAGTATTCATGTCAAGTATTCATGTATTCATGTCAATTTATATTCATGGTTCGAGTCAAGTCATAGTGTTCAAATATTCATGTTTTGATTGAGTCAAGTACAAGTGTTCTAATTCATGATCAATAGTCAAGTATATATGTTTGAGTTCAATATTGATTTCGTGTGTTCAAGTTCATGATCAAGTATTCGTGTTTGGTTTTAGATTTAGGTTTTGAGTTTGGATTCAGACTTGAGTTAGACTCAGACTTGAGTCAGACACATATAAACTGATTTAGATCCTGAATTAGGTTCGGGAGTTATCAGTAACTGTTGCACATGGACGGCAGGATTTGTGTCTTTTTCCAAGATAATTACCATTGATAACACCGCTAAGTTTTCTATCTTAAATAGGAAAGCACTCATTTTCTCCGGCTCCCTGGGGCTCAAGAAAATTGATCCCGCTTAAACCTATATATACTAAAGTCCTTAAATATAGTTTTATATAACTCGAGGGGATTTCATGAAAATATTTTTAATATATAGTTTTAAAATAATCTCGAGAAATAATTTATATTATTTAGGGTTTTCATGAATGTGAATTTTAGGGATTTGAGGTATTTTAGTGATAATAGCTTAGCTTGGAAAGTTCATGGTCTTTTACTGTAAAGCTGGTCTTGATATCTTGATGGTATTTTGATGAAACATATAATTCTTTCATTTGAAAAAATTATAAAGTTATTATATTTTGAAAATATTTGGATTTGTAATATTTATATAATTATAAAAAATTAATTTTATTTAAATAGAAAAATGCGTTTTTCTTAAAAAACCATATTTAAAAACCTTTCGAGACCGAATGCTCCGCGAGGAGGTCTGCATCTCGCTCTACTTGCCCAACGATGTGCGATAATATGCACCATTCAATAGAGGGTCCCCTAAAAAGGGTTGTAGAGGTTTATTTGCAAATGAATTTTAAAATACAATTCCAAAGAAAACCGTTTTTATATTAAATGGTATTTTAATGAAATATTTTCTCGAAACACAAATCTACATGAAAGAGTTATCGTGTTATGGAACCATGTGTGTTTGTGAGGTGTAGGTCATTACCCTGTGAAGTTTTCTAAAGGTATAATTAACAAAAAAAATACTAAAAGAGAGATATGTGAAGGTCATGGTATTTTAGTGTAAAAGTTATGTTAAAGCTAATTTGTATGATATTCTTGATTAAAATTTGGTTCTAAATATTGGTTATATGATTACAAACATGGTGTAAGAATATGGATGAAAAATATGTAAGAAAAAGTGGAATTTTAGAGGTTTAAAAGAAGATTTTTGTGTTAACTCTACTTCCGACATATGTTTTGAAAAGAGACTTTCATAGAAGAATGAGAGAGATTGGAAGGGACTTACCGCTTGGTTATATTTAGAAGAGGTAAGAGAATAGATTGTTGTCGTCATGGCGTCACGGGATCGCCGGAATTTGCTTTGATCCTTATCGGATCTTGATTACTTGTTAACTCCTCTTCTACTCCTCCTGTACTTAGAAAATTTTGAGAATGGCTATAATTTTCAGAATGATGAAGGGCTAGGGCATGGTGTAGTATTTATAGTATGAAATTAGGGTATTGAAATTAAAAAGATGAATTAAAATGCATTAAAAAGATGATAAATAGGAATTGAGGGGTCAGTGCTGGAGAGTTAAGGGTAGGCCAAGAGTCGAGTGTGCAAAGCCCGGGCATCTTTTGCCACAGGCCGATCGTTAGTACCGGCCCTAGATGGGTTTCCGCCGATCGATTGTGGGAGTGGGGTCGGTGGATTGGTGCCACATGTTCATCTCTCTGTTAATACTCTTTTGCATATGTTTATTTGTTCAGACTTTTCATTTTTATTTGCATTGCACGTGTAAACTTTTGGACTTCCAAAAAGTTTAAAGGAAAAATCAGAAAAATATAATATGTCTGACGGGGTTCGAACACAGGGGATACGTCACAGCAGTGCAAGGGCTTTAGCAGTGAGCTAGAAGTTTTTTCTTACTGTTCTTAAACAAAATTACCTTATAACTTGTACTCAGCCTGTGAAACTCTATTCTGTATTTTAACTGAAGAATTTACATACTAAGATTTCAGAGTCATTACACTCTAGGTATAAGCCTCTATCACAATAGCTAGATCTCTTTAGTAAGCTAGTTTCGGTATATGGTAAGATTCTAGGTAGTGTTTTCTAGCGCCAGATTTCAAAAAGTGAAAGTTTTTCGTTCCGCAACGGCTGTGGTAGACGGCCAGGGAGCTAGGAAACCCAACAGAACTTCAACATGGTTTTAGGCATGGAATGGTTGGGGACCTTCTATGCTACCATCGAATGCTGTCAAAAGAGGATAGTGTTCGAGATCCCTGATCATCCGATGTTCATCTTCAAGAGCAGAAGTCAGTCTTTAGATCCTGCAACTTATCGAGCTAGACTGAAAGAGGAAGTGCTGAACACCCTGCAGATGGAGGATGAGATGCCTACGGTGGTTCAGGGGTTTGAGGCCATGTTCGCGGATGTATCTGGTCTACCACTAGACTGAGCGGTTAAATTCAAAATAGACTGGATTCCTGGTACCCAACCTATTTTGGAGGCATCATACCGAATTGGGCCAACAGAATTAGCGAAACTCGGTGCACAAGTTGACGACCACCTTCGAAAAAGTTTTATAAGACCGGGCATCTCACCCAGGGGTGCTTCGGTTCTCTTGGTACCAAATAAGGATTGGACTATTCGGATGTGTATCGACTACTGAGAGCTGAACAAGGTCACCGTTAAGAAAAAGTATCCCTTGCCTAGAATCGACAACTTGTTCGATCGGTTGAAAGGTTCTCGGGTGTTTTCGTAGCTAGATCTCAGGATAAATTATCATTAGCTCAAGGTCAAGACGTCTGATATTCCCAAGATGGTTTTCAGGACTAAGTACGGGCACTATGAGTTCCTGGTGATGCCTTTCGGAGTGACCAACGCCCCTGCCGTGTTCATGAATTTTATGAATTATGTGTTCTATGAGTATCTGGACAAATTTGTCATTATATTCATCGACGATATCCTAGTATACTCGAAGAGTAGGGAGGAACACACAGAGCATTTGCGCATTTTGAGCATCGACTGTACGCAAAGTTCAGTTAATGTGAGTTTTGGCTGGAGCGTGTAGCTTTCCTCAGACGCATCATGACCAGTGAAGGGATTTTCGTGGACCCTGCCAAGATTGACGTGATACAAAAATGGCCGACTCCGAAAATAGTTACTGAGATCAGGAACTTTTGAGTCTTGCCGAGTAGTATCGCCGATTTATTGAAAACTTCTCCAGGATTACGGAGCCGTCAACTAGCTTGGCCTGGAAGGATGTGCCGTATGTGTGGTTTGAGGTTTGCGAGAAGGCATTTTTAGAGTTAAAGACTCATTTGACCTTAGCACCGATTCTTACCATTCCCAACAGGTCTGGAGGTTTCAAAATTCATTACGATGCCTCAGAGAAAGGATTTGGTTGTGTGTTGCATCAGCACAGTAAGGTAGTAGTGTATGCATCACAAAAGCTAAAAATTCATGAACGCAGCTACCCAACGCACGACCTTGAACTGCGGTAATTTTCGCTCTTAAACTTTGGAGACACTACCTATTAGGGGGAGAGTGGATATTTACACCAATCACAAGAGTTTGAAGTATATCTTCACTCAGAAAGAGCTCAATATGAGACAAAGGAGATGGCTGGAACTAATGGTAGATTTTGACATAAATCTGCAGTACTATCCAGAGATGGTGAATGTGGTCCCTGATATTCTGAGTCTCCAATCGATGAGTTTGAGTCTCACTACTCATTGGAGGAATCGAAAAGATCTCAATGAGTTAGAGACTGAGATGATCATGCTAGGGATACTCACGTCGTTAATGAACTTGCAAATTCAGTCCGCATTGTTTGATCGGATCAAAGAAGCCCAAGTTAGTGATACCTGGTTGCGAAGGATCCGAGAACAAGTAGAAACAGACTTACGGACGAGCTTGTTTACCGCCGAAGACCGGACTGAGACGCTGAGGACGTTTAGCCTGAATTTGGGGGCAGATGTTATTTGGACATATCCACCCACCCCTCTGAAGATACCATGTCACGCCCCACTTTCCAGTGTACGGAAGCGGAGACGTGGCAATCCCGCAACGTATTTATTAAGAAATAAATACGTTAAGCGTAAATAAGCAATATATGTAAAAATGCACAAGAATGACAAGTGATATAAAATGAACATCGACTTTTATTAACATTCAGCTTTACAATACAACTGTTTTAAAAAAGAAAGATACAATGATATAAAGTAATGCCTAAACAGTGGCATACAAATTGAAATAAGTACAAAATGAGCTAGAGTCCGGCTGGGCAGTGAACTGGTCTAAGTCCTCCTGGCTCGGCTCGATCTCCTGAGAGTCCGGTCCTCCTAACGAACATTCCAAAGAAAGAAATAGATAGGAATGTCGTCAGCGAACTAGTGCTCAGTAAGTCCCAAAATAAGGAATGGAATAGAACAAGTAATGAGAATTGAACTGGTAAGTTATACAGGTAAAAGCTTATTATTCTAATGTAGTTGTTTGTAACTTGGTACAGAAGATATTTGTGTATACGAGAGGAGTCCATCTTACCCCATGAACTATGGTAACATATAGTATAAGGCCCCGTCAAAACCCATGGGACAACGGCACGAGAGTTCATGTAGATATCTTTTAAGTGACCATCTTGTGCCACGCTATACATTCCGTACCAATCTACCCCGTTATCCACGCGTAATATATTGTATTGATTATAGTTATAAGTTTTGCCGAAACCATGGATATAAATTGTTCAGGTAATCAAGTTCAGGATGTAATCTTGAATTCAAGAAGTCAGGTCAAGTTATAGCCATGGTTCGGTCAAGTCAAGTCATGTATTCAGGTTTGATATTGAAGTTTGAATTCAAGTATTCAGGTTCAAGTTCAAGTATAAATGTTAGACTTTGGATTCATGTTTGAATTGGACTCTGATTTGAGTTTAGACTCAGACTTGAGTCAGACACTTATAACTGATTTAGATCCTGAATTAGGTTCGGGAGTTATCGGTAACTGCTGCACATGGATGGCAGGATTTGTGTCTTTTTTCAAGGAAATTTCCATTGATAACTCCGTTAAGTTTTCTAGCTTAAATAGGCAAGGACTCACTTTTTTAGGCTCCCTAGGGCTCAAGAGAATTGATCCCGCTTAAACCTATATTTACTAAAGTCCTTCAATATTGTTTTATATAACTCGAGTGGGTTTTATGAAAAATATTTTTAATAAAATTAAAAATAACCTCGAGAAGTTATTTATATTATTTAGTGTTGTCATGGATGTGAATTTTAAGGATTTGAGATATTTTAGTGATAATAGCTTAGCTTGGAAAGTTCATGGCATTTTAATGTAAAACTTGTCTTTTGTTGGTATCTTGATGGTATTTTGGTGAAACTTGTAATCCTTTCATTTAAAAAATATAAGTTTATTATATTTTGAAAATATATGTACTTTTAATATTTATATAATTATTAAAAATTAATTTTTTTAATTACATAGAAAATTCGTTCTTCTTAAAAACCGTATTAAAAACCTTTTGAGACCGAATGCTCCGTGAGAAGTTCTGCATTTCGCTCTACCAGTCCAAGGATGTGCGATAATCCACACCATCCAATAGCGGGTCCCCTAAAGAGGGTTGTAGAGACTTATTTGCAAAGGAATTTAAAATACAACGTAAAAGAAAACCGTTTTTATAGTAAATGGTATTTTCTTGTAATATTGTTTTCGTAACAAAAATTCATATAAGGATATATCGTGCTATGGAACCATGTGTGTATGTGATGGGTAGTTCATTACCCCATGATGTTTTCTAAAGGTATGTTTTAACAAAATACGAAAAGAGGTGTTATCTAAAGTTCATGGTATTTTAATGAAAAAGTTAAATTGTGATTGTTTTACAAAAGATTCTTGGATAAAATTTATTCTAGACATGAGTATTAAACTTATAAGTGAAGTGGTACAATTTGTTTGATCAAAAGGTAAAGGAAAATGGAGTTATATGCTTTAGAAAAAAGGAATATCGGTAATAACTCCACTTTTTACCGATTTTGATTAAAAAGAAATTCAAGAAATAGAAAAGGAAGATTGGGAGGGACTTACAGGTTATTTAGGTTAAGGAAAGGTAGGAGAAGAGAGGGTTGTCCTCATGGTGTCGCGGGGTCGCTGGCATTTGCTTCGATCCTTGCCGAAAGTCGATCTCTTGCTAACTCCACTTGTACTTTACTTGTACTTAGAAAATTTTGAGAGTTTTGGCTAGAAATTTCAGAATGATGAAGGGCTAGGTCATGGGGTAGTATTTATAGGGTAGAATTAGGGTTTTAGAATTAAATGGTAAATTAAAATGTATTAAAAAGGTGATAAATTAGGAATTGAAGGGGCTCTATTTGATTGTAGGGCAATCAAACAGTGCAGAGGAGTTAGGGGTGGGGGAAGGGTTTTGTGTGCAAAGCCCGGGCCTTATTGGGCTCGGTCCAACCGTCGGTGCCGGCTAAACATGAAGATCTGCCGATCGATCAAGGGGGTGGGGCCGTTGGATTGGAGCCATGTGTTCAAGTCTGTATTTAAATCCTTGTGCACATGTTTGTTTTTAATGTCTTTTCGTTTTTATGTGTATTGCAAGTGTAAACTTTTGGGCTTCCAAAAAGTTTAAAAGAAAAATCAGGAAAAAAATAATGTTTCTAATGGGATTCGAACACAAGGGCTACGTCACAGCAGTGCAAGGCTTTACCAGTGAGCTACAAATTGTTTCTTGCTGTTCTTAAACAAAAATTAACTTATAATTTGTACTCGGGCTTGTAAACTACTTTCTATACATTAAACTGAAAAAAATTGTACAGTAAATTCAGATTCGTTACATACCAAGTTAATTTATGGCACTATATATCAGAGGTTTGGATAGATGCGACCCTTGTAGCGTGACTTTATCAGATTCCCCCTCGTTTGTGAGGGTTTTTTGATTGTGGGGATGTTCTTCCCTGCAGGCGCAATCCCCTGCAGTTAATTACGTTATCGCATTTCAATAACCACTTTCTCATTCTCCAGCAGTTCAGTTCGTGTCGTGTGTATTTTGTTTGTTTTGGTTGCCCGTGAATTGTATACGAAAACTAGTTTATGTTGTCGCCTGTAGGGCACGGACTAGTCCAAATCAGTATATTTATGAATTTGGGTTTTGAACTTAGGTTATATATTCCTTTAGTTCAAAAATATTTTGTTTTATTTAAGGACTGTTAATCTAGTTTGAGATTAAGGTCAACTTAAATATATGAGCATTTAGGCTCAATTTATTTTAACTAAGAATAAATTAGTCTTATTTGAGACTAGGATCAATTTAGCAACATTTAAGGATCATCAAGTTTTAGTTGAGATCCAATAATAGAGCATTTGGGCTCAGCTGCAAGAAAATTTTCGGAGAGACTTAGCCAATTTGGGCTTGGTCTGCTCAGTCATTTCTTCTTCTTCTTTTTTTAAAAAGTGCTAAGCACTTATTTGGATTCTGTTTGCTCAGCCGTTTTCCTTTTATGCAGAAGTGCTAAGCACTTGTTTAGGGTCTTGGCGCGCGCATGTGTATCATGTGAAGCACTCAGTCATGGGCGCTGCCCAATCAATTCTAAGAACTTTAGTCATTTTGACAGAATATATAGTGCTAAGCACTTTTGTATGGTGCTCATGTGAGGGTAACGTGAAGCGCTGTCTCATTTATTTTATTGGGCGCTCACGTGTGTTTCACGTGAGGCGTTGGGAACTAGGCGTTGCCTAATCAGGGCTAAGCACTTAATCATTTTGACTGACTTTATAGTGCTTATGCACTTTTACTCTGTGCTCACGTGTATTTTATGTGAGGCGCTGGCCTTCTATTTTGGGCGCCCACATGGGAAGCACGTGAGGTGCTTAGTCCTTTATTTTGGGTACCCACGTGGGAAGCACATGAGGCATTGGGTTCTATTTAACGGAATGTTTTAGGTGCTCACGTGGGAAGCGCGTGAGACGCCAAGTCTTTTGCTTTGTTGATGATTTCTGAAGAAATTTTAACTTCTGTTAATGGCATTTTGACCATTAATGATCTCTGTTTTGAAAATCTGAGACCGGTTTCATTGGAGAACTAAGTTCTTCTATTTTTTTATAAGAACTGTGTTTTTTCATGTAGGGTTAAACCCTGTTTTCCAAAGAAATTAAATTCCCAGAACATATATCCTCCTCTCTTTTTTCTCTCTAGTTCTTTCTCTTAAATTGTGAGTTTGAAGAACAAAATCTCGCCGATGAGAATTAAATTCTCAACTTGTGGGGAGATTTGCTCTGCCAATCTCAAGCCACAGGAAGAACTCAGTTCTTTTATGAAGGGTTAAACCCTTGTTTTTGTTTATGCTAGGAAAAAGAGATATATTTAATCTCTTCTTTTTCTTTTATAAAGGGTTAAACCCTGTTTATTCTTTGCATATAAGCACTCACGTGTTTAAAACG
The DNA here is from genome assembly GCA_030015575.1 of Agapanthus africanus. Lineage (NCBI taxonomy): Eukaryota > Viridiplantae > Streptophyta > Magnoliopsida > Asparagales > Amaryllidaceae > Agapanthus > Agapanthus africanus. The sequence continues at coordinate 883,638,352 of JASDDO010000024.1, read as the reverse complement.
TGAGGCTTAAAACATGGGGAATTCTCATCTTTTTTTCTCCTTTTTTTTATAAGGGAACAAATGCCCCCAACATTGCTCTCACGTGAGTGCAACGGTGTCCATCTTTACCACCGTTGGATCGCCTAGGGGAATGGAAAGTTGAATCGATCCCATCACGTCTTATAAATCGGGCCTTTAGCCTTGGAGTGACTATTGTTTTTTTTATCTTCCTCCTTAAGTCTTTTCTTCCTTGAGAATTTAATTCTCATTTCAAAGCTTAAATCTCTGCCCTCAGAACTCCGATTAGAGTTAAACTCTGCCAAAATTTTGGTAAGGATTATGAACAGAGCTTAGCTCCCGGAAGACTTTTTTTTGATGTCCTTTTTTTATTTTGGATTTTTAATCCATTTAACAGAGCTCGGCTCTTTTCTTGAACCAGTCTCTTGGAGATCTTAAAAAAACTTTTTTTTTTAGTAGACTGTGTGTCTTGAATCAATGGGTGATCTTGAGAATCGCTGATTCTCTTCTTAGGGTTTTACCCTATCATTGATCCTAACATTTGTGGGTCTCTGGAATTTAATTCCATTATGTTTCCCATCTGATTCCCAACATGGGGATTTATAGGATTTAATCCTACTGTTTAGGGGGATTTAATTTCATGTTTTTTCGCAGAGCTTAGCCTTGATTTGAATCTTAAGAATTTTGGGAATTTTATTCTCTATACTGTTCTTGAAAGTTTTTCCTTTTCTAGAATTTTTGGGGTTTTAATCCCTTTTCTTTTTCTTCATAGATTTGAATCTGTTATTTTTTTAAAGAACCCGCTTTTCAAGGAATATTGGGAGTTTTTAACTCCACTGTTCATTTATTGAGAATTATTCATTTAATGAGAATCCTTTTGGATTCTCACAATGGGCACTTGTCTTATCATTGACGAGCCGCCATTCTGATTTCATGGGGCCCACTGGCTTTGTAGTTAGTAGTCCCATAAAACAAACTCACACATTTTGTTAATGGGTTTTTTTGTTCCCTTTCTTTTGGTACAATGGCCTCACTTCCCTACTTTCCTTATACTCGCTCAGAGGTCTCTTTCCCACAGTTTCCATTAGACGGGGAAGCGATGGCTATGATTAGGAAACATGATAAGGACCAAAAGAGCCTTCTCTTACAGGGAATTTGGTATGGTCATATTACCAGGGGCTGTCGTAGTTTTACATATGGAGTATAAACAGAATCCATTCGCTCAATTCAATTTACAGAGCGTCCATGTACTGCTTACGTGGTGGAAGCGGTTAACTGGACTTCCGAGGGCCGGCTTGAGCCATCAACGATAGGGATACCCAATCAACCCTTGGTGGCTATCGACATTTTGGGACGCCGAATATGCCAAGGCGAAACTCGACCTTAGGGGCAGGTCTATAAGATTGGCGTTACCTTGCAACATCCAGTGGGCTACCTTCCTTGGGCCCGGTACATTCTGTCCTCCCAATACTCACGGTTGCAGAAAGTTGGACTGTACCAGGCGGTGTACGCATCATTGTTCTACTACCATGCTCCCCACGTCTTGTGGGTTAAGGCTTTCTTAAACCATTGGAATCTTCCAATGAATACGTTTCTGTTAGGGACCGCGAAGTTTTTATTTCGCTGGAGGAATTCCGAGAAATTTCCGGACTGCCATTCATGGGAGAACATTTTAATAAGTTACTACCCGCTGACGAGTATATTTTTGCCACAGTGCCGGCTATGCGAGAAGGCTTAACGACTGAGAATGCTGTTCAACATAAGCATCCAAGTTTAATCAAAACCTTGGGCATTTACGAGAGCATGTTTGTAGCCTCAGAAGGGCAAGGTGTCAGTTTTGACGATTTCATCGCTCGCTTCTTTCGTAGTGATGCTCTATCCAAGAAGGCTCCGAAATTTGCGAAGGTCGAGGATCCCTTTGGATTTGGCCTGGGCAAACTGCCGACTAATGAAGAAGATTTGCCACAATTTTATATTCTGATTACGTCGACCATGGCTTTCAGCGAAATTGCTGCTCCTAGCATGGACGAGGAAACATTTTTTTATAGGTTTTATCAGTCTTTGGCTCAACTGGTTTGCGATGCCGATGCGTCGATGCTTTATGAGACCCTCCGTTTTCAATCCCGTGTACCGCATAGCCAAAGGGGCACGACTGGTCGTTGGCGTTGCGGGGTTATCCCATCTTTAACATGGTTTGAGTACTGTGGCCAACACTTCAAATCCAGATGTAGATATCGTGAACTATTCTCTCCATTACTTTACATCCTGGATTGAGATGTACGTGTTAGGTGCGTTTGTCGTGCACTAATGGCCCAATTTCTTCGAGTCTTACACTTTCCCGCAAGTCATGAAACTGGTTGATGCTTCTTCTCCTGATCCGACTCAGTGGGGGGCTTTGCACATGCTGCTCAACCCGTATTCAAATGAGGGTGGCAGGATTTTCAATGAACGGGTTTTTTCTGCACCAACGGGGCCTATTCAACAGCTATTTGATTTATTGAAGAACAGAACGCCGACGTTGAAACATAAGGAGATCATGCACCTATACTCAATCAGGCCGGGATACTTGGTGTTCCGATTAAATGAAGCCGCTCTTTTCATGCGGTATAATCTGCATCGTTTTGCCAAACATTTTGGTTATAACCAAGGTGTGCCCCTCGAAGCATTCTTAGTTGAGCCTACCCTCTCGCTGGAGACTGCCCGCGACGCTATTCATCACTTTACGCAACTGAACACCGGCTCTCTCTTCATGATCTCCGAGCCCGATTACATTCCAAAGCCTGTGGGAACCTTCAAGGGCTGTTATCACTACAGGGTCAATCCAATCATTACAGAGGAAAGATGAATTCTTCTTGAGTATAGGGCATCTGCGCCTGCCTAAGCCATCAACGTTCCGCTGCAACCACGATCAATCGTTCACCCACCTCTGAGAGACAACGATTCAATGATTATTCCGAAGGATTCTTGAACAGGATCGACCCCGTGTATCGCTAGTAAGCTGGTTCGCACTATACCCGGCGGAGGGATTTCCGATATTACACAAGCTGCGATGATACTAGAGTCAGATCCAGAGGATGAAATTGGGCGACGCTGTCTAAAGGTGCCTAGGGGGAGGAAGCGTCCTGCAAGTGCTAGCTTGGGCCCTAAAAAGAGGAAGACGTCGGTTGCTTGCTTAATCTACACCTTGCTCGCGCCTGAGCCTCTCGTTTATGATGAGCCTATGCATGTGCACGAACCGGATGCTGATCTTCTTTTTTCGGGTACATCTACGGAGGAGGCTGCTCGGTTGGCTGAAGCCCTTAAGCGATCACAGGATGAGACCGAAAGCGTGCGCCCTAAGAAAGGAGGTTTCCCCCCTCGACTTACGTGACATTGATTCGGCTCCTGCTATGTCACCGGCGGTTCTTTTAACGTTGACAGAAGAAAGGGCTCTTAAACAACCGATATTAGCCGTTTCTGAAGATGAGGCTACTCTAAAAGCGGGGAGAGCTATATCTTCAATCGAAGCTTGACGAGCGTGGTTAATAAGAAAAGAGAAGCAGCTCGAAAAGGCTATACTTCAAGCTCCTTGGCATATCGGTGTTAGTTATATGTATGCCCTAGAGGCCATTACTGTACATAGGATGTATATTGTAGTGGATGCTGGGACATATATTGGGAGGACTTTCTTGCTCGACATGATAGTATACTATCTGGTTGCTCTTTACCTTAACGTGTACACTGATTGTCTCTCTGTTACATGTTGGTAAAGCCCTTAGGATGTGTACTTGACTACCTGGACTATGATGCAGATCATACTAGTGGGAACAGATAGTCTATAAGTACATCCTTCAAAGTCCCTAGTCGTGGGTGTATCGAGACGGGGCATCGATATACCAGAGTAGACTAGCGTATACCTTCTTGACCCATACAGATGGGCGATGGATGATCCCATATCCATTGGTGTTTGACATCAGAGATGATATACGGGTGCTCAGTGGAGACTGGGTACACTGGACGGACTCGCCGAGAACTCCCAGATGGTATTATACCTTACGTCAGATGGCAGTTCTCTGGTGACACTGGTACAGAGTAGTCTGTTGACCCGAGATCGTCATAGAGTCTTGTGTGGTTCCCACTGTGCTTTGATTTCCACCTTACCACGTCCAAGAGGGCGTGCAAAACGGTGGTTTTTGGGTACAGTCCCGAATCACATGGAGGCAATGAGCGATAGGAGGGGATTCGTCTCTCCCGGTATAGGGAGTTGATGTTGCGCTGTGTTCGATTGGCTATAACCGGAAATCCCTGGCCAGGGTTGGTGAGATTTACTGGTAAGTGTTACCAGTAGTTTCTCGAACTGTTATAGACCTCATATCGACACGACTTATCGAGCTATTGGGGTCTGACGTTTACCACCCTAGGCAAGATATGCGACATATCAGATGATCAGACCGGACTGTACGGTAAGTGTTACTGGTTGGATTCATAGGAGTGTGAGCGGGCTTGCTCGTCGATCTTCTGATCGCTCAATACCCGGGTGGCCGTTACGTTTAGCAGACCGCTTGCGGCTTGTGGGTGTTTGATTTGATCATCACCTGCTGCCGGCGTATTGACGAGTCTTTAGAGTCCTACACAGAGGTTTCCTGGCTCAAGCGAAACGAAATAGGAGCGCATATGAGATATGTGCGGGACCGAGAATAATGCATGTATGTGATACCGTATTTCATTCTCGCGATGAATGTATCGAATGGTTGTATGCGATATAACCTAGTTATCGAATCGAGGATTGATTCGATAAGCCGATACATTGTATACTAGTCGGTTGTGTGCGACATGACCGGATCATTGAATCAAGTGTTGATTTAATGATTTAATGCATAATTATATATTTGATATATTACTTTGCATTAACTAGTATTGGTTCACTTTAAATGGATTTTCTCACTTGAAGTTCACAAGTTGTATATGTGATATACTTTTGTGCACTTGATTGTATCATGTTTGATGATACATGCTTACTTGAGTTTGTGTAAAGATTAAACCATGGTTATGTAATGGTTAGGGTTTTCATTTAATTATATATTTATTTATTCTTTATTCTTTTTAGAAAATAATTAGCATTATGAGAAAATGGTGGCTTTCTTTGTATGTATTATGAAGCTTCATGAAGCTTTGACTAAGTGACCATTTTGTCTCATGCTTAACCCTAACCATTCCACATAACCCTAGTCTATTCTCTACACTTTACCATGGTTGAATTATGATAAGTATTGATTTTATTTCCTTTTTGAAAACAACTTATCATAATATTCATCTTCTTCTTCTTCTTCTTCACTTGAAGAAAGCATGCCTCCATCAATGGCAACTTGATGAAATGAGTGAGAAATCCAATTCTAAAGTGAACCCACCTCCTATTTCTTCATCCTCTACCTCTTGCCAAGTAGTAGAGTGTGTTTTCTTCACAAGTTTCATGACTTGGTGAAGTGGGAGCTTGATCTTGTGATGCCTCGACGTAGATCATCTTCGACACGAAGCCGACGACCTTGCCCGCCCATTTCTCCGATGAAGCCGACGCTAGAGCCCGGGATTTCATTTGGACAGTGGAGAGGACTTCATCACGGAGCCGTGGAGGTGGAGGACCGGATCTACAAAGGTTGTATTTCCGTACTCTTAGTTAAAGTAGTTAACTAGTTGCTTTGTCGCCTAAACTTCTAGCCAACGATCCGTATTAAGGTTTCTCGGCACCCGTAAAATTTGAAATTGGCATGGTTGATGCCTTGTAAGACCTCCTTAGTGTGCCTAGGAACCCTATAGTGGTATCAGAGCCTAGCTAGAGCCTTAGGCGATGCGTAGACGGAATTAGAAGTCCGATCGAACCGAAACCCAAACCCTAAAATGATCTCTGTACATTTTTGAAATTCGTGGATTTTTGTGAATTAAAATTATGCAGAAAAGTAAGCAGGAAAAACTAAGAATTACTGTGAAGTTTGGGCCCCTAATTCCATAATTCGACCGTGTAACCGCGGCCAAACAGGGGTTTGGCGGCGCTTCCGCGGCCAAAATTTGGACTTAGTCCCTCAAATTTCATATATTTATTCTTAGGTCCTTTCTTGGCAATTTTTTATGTGAATTTTTTAATTCCACTCAAGTGTTGAGTTTTCTAGGTTTTTATTGGGGATTCGTTAATTTGATCAGATTATTTAACTTCGTTTATGTTTTTCCGGATATTTTAGAAACTGTTAAAAAGGTCGACCGGATATAAATACCCACTTTTTCCCCTGCCGGGAAATTTCCAAGTGTCGGATTTTTCCATGGTTTAAAGACGTTCTAAGTAGTGCAAGTAACGCGATGGTCCCTCTAGAAGACAACAAACCTTAACTCGATTATGTGACCGTCTTGAACTTCCCTTTGAACTTTCGGGTTTGGGGCAGTACGGCGTGCCACATGTGAGGCGTTGGCTTGACCCTTCTACGGCTGGACCGTTGGTACTGAGGCACGAACTGAATGTTTTTAGACTTGTTTCATGTGTTGATCTGTATCGGGAAAACTTGGGTGTTTGAATGTTCGATCGAAAAGTTTAACATTTTCTATTTATCCGGAATGTGATACAATACTTGGAATCGACAAGTAGTTATGAGATAACTGAATGAATGTTCTAAATCTAGCGGTTTAGTCTCACTTGATCGGTTGCCACGGAATTTTGATGTGATCAAAAGTCCGTCGCAATCACGTAGCGTACGCGGATACTCGCCGAGAAAACTTAATAGACAGCCTCACTCCATAGCCCCGACCAAGTGACTGTAGGAGAACCCCGTCGCCGAAAGCATCCGTTCGGGTGCTCGCGGCAGCGGTGTTCCACCTTGGTGCACTTCGTCGACGGCGTCGGGGGTGCGGCCGCCTACTAAAGTTTGCGATGAGCATTCGATCAGGATTTCGGGAATCTTGTTGAATTGCCCGACTTGATATTGAAAAGAGTTTTCGATAATGAGACTAAAATGCGGGGTTTATAATTGTTAGGCATGTGATGTCTAAGGAATTCATTTGATTAGGCATGCGATGTCTATGGAGGTTGCGGATTCCAACTGTTGTAGTTTTACACTTTCTTTTCTGTGACCGTAAGTGTAATATGTGATATCGCCGGTTTCGTTGCTATATGTCAACGACAATTGGGATGCGCATATTTACTTACGTTGATGACATGTGATGTTATGTGTTGTTGGATATGTTATATTGGATCGTCGTGTTTGAATAGCCGGGGGGTTTTATGTGAGATGAGTGTTTTTCATTTTCATTCATGTAAAAACTTGTATGTAATATTCTTTTATTGTGGCACTTCCAGGTTGCGGAAGATGTCACCTTTTGTATATTATTTTCTTTACCGCACTAGGATAGACCCAAGGAGGGGAGCACAAGTAACTGGGTTCTGGAGTCCAGTGGGAGACCAACTCGAGGAGTCGAGTCCGGGTCTCCTAACTCCAGAATTGGTAGGGTTGCTTGCCGCTCTCGTAGGGGTCTAGGGGTGTGGGTTTGGCTATTCATCACGACCGTGGAATCCGTGTTTTATACTGGCTCGTATTGAAAGCACGGACGTCCTAGTATATCCAATATTTCATATGATTCTTCTGCTGCGATATCTGTGATGTGATCATGTGATGTTCTGTGATGGATACTTTATATAGTATATATGATATATTATATAGACGTTACTTATGTTTTACACCCGCGCTAGCCCTGCCCCGCTCTGCCGTTAGTTACCTAAACTAACGGTGCACGAGGGGACATCGAGGCGAATGCGGATGTCATAAGTGTACGTCGTATTTATCTGTGATGTTTAGGTACTTACATGATGGGACGTCATTAATGTGATTAATGATATAAAAAGAAACCTAAGATGTTGTAGAATCGAATTTCAAAATAAAACAGGTAGCTACAGTTCTTGCTTTGCACAGCGGTATATGTGATATATCCTGCACCTTATTCGATGAGGAAAGGACCGAGATCCCTTCACCGGGAGTGACTCCTTTAGTAATAACTGGCAGATGCTACACACTCGGTTTGTTTTCTGATTGCTTTTAAGAGTTTTTGCTTTGCACAGTGATACATATGATATATCCCGCACCTCATTCGACGAGGAAAGGACCGACGATCCCTTCACCGGAAGTGACTCCTTTAGCAAAACTAGAAAAGCCTAAAAAACACTCCATTTTAAAATCATTTGATTCTACAACGATATCAAGTTCATTACGCAATAGGTTTTCAGAAAAACCTGTCGTAGCCCTCCGTCATTTCAGATAAGTCCTACTTAGTATTCATGCTACGTTTGTTGACTTCCGTCAAGGCGTAGTGTGTGGTAGCTAACTATTATTTATCTGCTTATGCATATGATGCAGATTGGATTAGGGTAGTCGTGCGGCCTTGTTGACCTCCGTCAAGGGTCGTGCGGGTGCGTTTAATTCGATCAAGAAATGACGGGTTGAACTTGACTAGTAGCCTATGGTTTGTTGACCTCCGTCAAGGTCATAGGGTGCTAGGGGAAAAATTATCGGGAATTTCAAGTGTTGAAATTTGCAATGAGATTGCATACCTTCTTGAGATAGTTGGATCCCGATACCCGCTGCGAGTAATTGTTACTCCTGGGAGAATTTTACGCATTACAATTAGCCGATCAAGTAGGTGTCTAGAAAGGTGTCAACGGGGTTACGCCTCTGGGAAAACGAGGTTTACATTAATTAGGTTCGTGCGAAAGCACGGGGGACCTCCCTCAAAGTACCAACACTGGCCTGGCTGAAAGATTGGCGAACATGTAGTGTGTAATTAATCCCAGCTAGTCTTTCCTTTTAGGGTTTGAAGAAAGATTTGATAAAAAGCAGTGGGAGCCATCCTGATTAGATAAAATAATAACCAATCTATTCTTGCAAGAGCGCACGCTGAGTGTTTTCTTCTCTCTCTCTCCAGGTAGCAACCATATGACGCCTTAATCAAGATAATAATACAGAATATTGACCGAACCCGCTTGTTATACTTAGCTGGGGAACGTTGGTCCCGCTCCAACTTATAATTGTTATAAGACAGAGCAGGAAATTGGAGATTACCAGAATTCCCGTGCCGCCCAAACGAAGAGAGTGCATGCTGATGCATCATCTTCGGGTGTGTTCATTACAAAGAACTGTTTCTCAGTATCCTCCGCATCCTGGGTATGTGATACCAGATCAGGATCCCAGATATGTAATCTGTTACATAGGGCTACAGCTAGGTAGAAAACTGAGAACGGGTGATAAGTTTCATGAGGCAGAAAACGGGGCAAGTGTTGCAGCCAAGTCTGTTGGTCACTGTCACCCTGTATTCCAAATACATTGATTCTGAACGAATGTTATTAGATACCGAACCTGATATACAAAATCATATCAATTTCTTTATTAGTAAAGAAATGATAAAATTTTGTATAGTTGGATAATGTTTTGAACATTTCCTATATCAAAAGTTGATCGGATCAGGCACGTTATCTAAAAGCATTGATATTCTAAATCAAACTACAGTTCTTAGTATACGGAACACACACAAGAGGAAGAGTTCAGAAATGAATGAATCCTACTTGAGGTATTGTAGACTAGGTCATATCAATGCGACCCGACTAGCTTAAGTTACATAGTAGATGCATATTTAAATTAGTTTGAATTTACATCTTATGAAACTTGCGAATCATGTCACAAAGATAAAATGACCTCAGCTCTGTTTATTGGAAACAGAGAAAGAGTTAGTAAACTCTTGGGATTGATACATGATGATGTATGTAAGGTCCCCTGTCTACACATGCCAAGACCGGTTCTTTGGACTTCGTTACATTCTCTGATAATCTCTCAAGATTCAGACATATGTTCTTGTTGAAACACAAGTCCGAACCTTTTGAGATATTCACAGAATATAAGTTAGAAGTAGAGAACCAATACGGGTATAAGTATTATGTCCTTTGATGAGATCAAGGAGGAGAATACTTGAGCACGAAATTCTTGGACTTTTCTAAAGGAGAATGAGATTCTCTCTCAGCATTACTCCTCCGTATACACCATAGCACGATGGTATATCGGGGCGGAGCGATAACACCCTATGTGATTAGGTGTGCTCTATGATGAGTACTACTGAGTTACCTATTTCTTTTTGGGAGTTATGCACTTGAGAAGCTGCATACCTATTGAATAGGGTTCAAATCAAATCAATTGCCTACCGCTTCATATGTGATATGGATATGGGAAGAGCCCATGTCTTAAGCTAGTTAAGATTTGGGGTTGTCCGGCCTATGTCTAAAAGCAAAATCCGGACAAGCTCGAGGCAAGGTCTGTTTTGTAGAACTGGAAATGTTCCAGCTATACAAACTGCAGCTGATGATTTGAAAGAACCAAAGGATTCAATAGTTACCAACGAACCTCAGCCTCTCCGCCGATCTAGTAGGGTTCCTCACCCACCTGAGAGATACTTCTGTTTCTCTATGACAGTGGGAGCGAGGATTGCATCATGAGATGATGACCCAACTAGTTTCGAGCTGGCCATCGAGAGTAGGGACTCTGTAAGAATGGCTGGATGCTTAGCGATCTGAGATGGAATCCTTATACACCAACAAAGTATGGACTTTGGTTGCTATATCTGAAGGGTTAAATCCCCATCAGGAGCAAGTATATCTTGAGAAGATTACTTGGTGTAGATGGAAAAGTTGAGACTTTCAAAGCTAGACTTGTTGAAGCTTTTCGCCATCGACCAGGCGTGGATAATGATGAAACCTTTTCAAGTAGCTATGCTTAAGTCCATCCAGATCCCACTTGCCACGGCTACATACCATGACTACGATATCTGGCGGTTGGGTGCCATGACTGCTTTTCTAAATGATTTTTTAGAAGAGAACGTCTATAAGTACACAGCCAGAGGGCTTCGTAGACAGTGGGAGCAGCGGAAACGTGTACAAGATGCTTTATAGGATAAAGTAGGTATCGCGGAGTTGGAACATCTGTTTTGATGTGGTAATCAAAGAGTTTGACTTCATCAAAATAGTAGATGAACCTTGTATAAACAAAAAGGTAGTAGGGAGTATGGTGATGATCTTCGTAGAGTACGTGGATGATATACTCATGATAGGGAAGGAGTTTCCTATGCTACGCTCGTTCAATCTCTGCTTATCACCATGATTCTCCATATAGGATCAAAAGTGATACCTCCTAAATCCTAGATTTTGGATCTATGAGATAGATCTAATTGGATATTAGGATACTCACTAGTTGTAGTGAGATGGTATCAGTCGATCCTGGGGAGAATCACTGGAAGGGTTCCAGGGTGATAAGGACGACTGAAAGTCAGTCACAGGCATTGTCTTTACCCTCAGTAAAGGGACGGTATGTTGGAAGAGTTCCAAGCTAGATACCGTGGCATACTAGACGATAAAGGCTGGATACATCACTACTAAAGATGCTACCAAAGAGGCAGTCTGGTTGTATATTTGTTCATGAGATGAACTTAGTTCCTCCCATTGTGTGATAATGGAGTTGTGGCTTATGCCAAGGAACACCCATCCCATCAATGATCCAGATTTATTCTAAGGCAGTATCACCTGATCATGGAGATGGTTGATCTCCAAGGAGATCGAGGTTAGGAGAGTAGACTCAGAGGACAGCACGGCGGATCCACTCACAAAGGCCTATTCCCAGAGAGAGATTTTTATGGGATGGTTGAGTATGAGATACTGCAACCACTGCTATAGATGGCCCTAGTGCAAGTGGGAGATTGTTAGTTATATGTATGCCCTAGAGGCCATTACTGTACATAGGATGTATATTGTAGTGGATGCTGGCACATATATAGGGAGGACTTTCTTGCTCGACATGATAGTATGCTATCTGGTTGCTCTTTACCTTAACGTGTACACTGATTGTCTCTCTGTTACATGTTGGTAAAGCCCTTAGGATGTGTACTTGACTACCTGGACTATGATGCAGATCATACTAGTGGGAACAGATAGTCTATAAGTACATCCTTCAAAGTCCCTAGTCGTGGGTGTATCGAGACGGGGCATCGATATACCAGAGTAGACTAGCGTATACCTTCTCGACCCATACAGATGGGCGATGGATGATCCCATATCCATTGGTGTTTGACATCAGAGATGATATGCGGGTGCTCAGTGGAGACTGGGTACACTGGACAGACTCGCCGAGAACTCCCAGATGGTATTATACCTTACGTCAGATGGCAGTTCTCTGGTGACACTGGTACAGAGTAGTCTGTTGACCCGAGATCGTCATAGAGTCTTGTGTGGTTCCCACTGTGCTTTGATTTCCACCTTACCACGTCCAAGAGGGCGTGCAAAACGGTGGTTTTTGGGTACAGTCCCGAATCACATGGAGGCAATGAGCGATAGGAGGGGATTTGTCTCTCCCGGTATAGGGAGTTGATGTTGCGCTGTGTTCGATTGGCTATAACCGGAAATCCCTGGCCAGGGTTGTTGAGATTTACTGGTAAGTGTTACCAGTAGTTTCTCGAACTGTTATAGACCTCATATCGACACGACTTATCGAGCTATTGGGGTCTGACGTTTACCACCCCTAGGCAAGATATGCGACATATCAGACGATCAGACCGGACTGTACAGTAAGTGTTACTGGTTGGATTCACAGGAGTGTGAGCGGGCTTGCTCGTCGATCTTCTGATCGCTCAATACCCGGGTGGCCATTACGTTTAGCAGACCGCTTGCGGCTTATGGGTGTTTGATATGATCATCACCTGCTGCCGGCGTATTGACGAGTCTTTAGAGTCCTACACAGAGGTTTCCTGGCTCAAGCGAAACGAAATAGGAGCGCATATGAGATATGTGCGGGACCGAGAATAATGCGTGTATATGATACCGTATTTCATTCTCGCGAAGAATGTATCGAATGGTTGTATGCGATATAACCTAGTTATCGAATCGAGGATTGATTCGATAAGCCGATATATTGTATACTAGTCGGTTGTGTGCGACATGACCGGATCATTGAATCAAGTGTTGATTTAATGATTTAATGCATAATTATATATTTGATATATTACTTTGCATTAACTAGTATTGGTTCACTTTAAATGGATTTTCTCACTTGAAGTTCACAAGTTGTATATGTGATATACTTTTGTGCACTTGATTGTATCATGTTTGATGATACATGCTTACTTGAGTTTGTGTAAAGATTAAACCATGGTTATGTAATGGTTAGGGTTTACATTTAATTATATATTTATTTATTCTTTATTATTTTTAGAAAATAATTAGCATTATGAGAAAATGGTGGCTTTCTTTGTATGTATTATGAAGCTTCATGAAGCTTTGACTAAGTGACCATTTTGTCTCATGCTTAACCCTAACCATTCCATATAACCCTAGTCTATTCTCTACACTTTACCATGGTTGAATTATGATAAGTATTGATTTTATTTCCTTTTTGAAAACACTTATCATAATATTCATCTTCTTCTTCTTCTTCTTCACTTGAAGAAAGCATGCCTCCATCAATGGCAACTTGATGAAATGAGTGAGAAATCCAATTCTAAAGTGAACCCACCTCTTATTTCTTCATCCTCTACCTCTTGCCAAGTAGTAGAGTGTGTTTTCTTCACAAGTTTCATGACTTGGTGAAGTGGGAGCTTGATCTTGTGATGCCTCAACGTAGATCATCTTCGGCACGAAGCCGACGACCTTGCCCGCCCATTTCTCCGATGAAGCCGACGCTAGAGCCCGGGATTTCATTTGGACAGCGGAGAGGACTTCATCACGGAGCCGTGGAGGTGGAGGACCGTATCTACAAAGGTTGTATTTCCGTACTCTTAGTTAAAGTAGTTAACTAGTTGCTTTGTCGCCTAAACTTCTAGCCAACGATCCGTATTAAGGTTTCTCGACACCCGTAAAATTTGAAATTGGCATGGTTGATGCCTTGTGAGACCTCCTTAGTGTGCCTAGGAACCCTACAATCGGTATGTACCTTTTAAATCCTTTTTAGTAAATGGTTTATATTGCTTTCATATTGCATTCGTCTTTATACATTTTTCTTTTGCAGGGCCTTCCGTGGAGGGCGCTGTTTCGAGCCCAGATCGTGCCTTGGAGACTCCGGTGATGGCTTTTATTCCTTTAGCGGAGGTTCCTAGACCAGCTATAGACTTTGCAAATATTACCAGTGGTGTACCGGAGAATGTAGAGGACATTCCTGAGGCTGCCATCCCTTTGGTCCAGAATGGACGAAGTATTGAAGATAATCTTATATCTTTCTTTCTGTTTAACGATCTTTCAATATGTCTGACCCTTTCTTTCTCCCAGAATTGCGGGAGTTGGCATCCTCCATCGTTGATCATTCTCTAGAAGAGTCTTTCATGCGCCTACTTAATATGGCGGCCCCGCATGCGATACCCCCCAGTGCATCGTCCTTTCTTCCGGCCATGGTTAGTATTCTCTTGCCTTCTGTATTATATTTCCATAACGATACTGACGTGCCCTTTACTTTGAACCACAGTCCTATAGGCCGATGATGAAGTTGAGGTTCTTGTCGGGACTGGGGATTTCTTAGGTTTTCCTTCTGTGACTATGGGTAAGTGACACTTTAACCCTGGTATTCTTTTACTTATTTCCCGTTCGGAAAGGCGACTAATCTTATATATATATATATATATATATATATATATATATATAAATTCATAGTTCTGCCAACCATGACTCCATTTGAGTCCCATATTCGCATACCGCCGAGCCCTTATGCCAGACGTATATCTGAAAGGATAGCAAAGCAGAGTCTACATTCACCGGCCTCTCTTATCAAAGATCTCCGTGCTGGCACTTCCGTCACTGCAGAGGAATTTTCTGTCAAAGCCAATACTTCTTTACCCATTCTTGCCACCTATCGTAACGAGATGCTGGTGTGTACTTGGGTTGAGTACTGCCGTCGAGTGGAGGCTTCCCTTCATGGAGTTGAATGCATAGGCCTTTGTTAACACCAGAATATTGCATTTAATACCGTCCATTCTTCTGCTAGTTTATTTATAGGTATGTGCTTTTGATCCGTGTTTGCTACATGATTACTGGTTAAAGGTTCCCGGTCCAAAATAATGCAAATCACGCAAAATCTCCAAAATTATACCAAAATTCAGAACAGCTGCCAAAAGCAGATAAAATACGGGTTCTGGTCATCTACACCCGTCCAGTGCCGCTTACCAGTTCAAGAGACAAGACAAATAACAGCAGTCATTTGTGTCTCGGACAAGCACAGAGCACGAGAGAGGCAGCACAAAGATCAAGAGGGGCGCGGAGCTCAAGGGAGATAAAAGCCAAAAGTCAAAATATGTATCCATTTAGGACTGTCGAAAATCTGAAGAAATTTTGGCACCATTTTGCAATTTTGAACCTGTCAAACAGAAGAACAAAGCAACACGAGAAAGCCCAAGAAAAACAATGTATCAAGCCCTCCAAAGGACCACGGAACCGCGGCCAATAGGCCTTATAGGCAGCGGAACCGCGCCCATGTCATGTCTTCTCCTGACCAACTTTTGAGGGTAGTTTGGTAATTGTATAGGCTCAGAATATGGCCCTAGGGTTTCATTTCTCTGCCTATAAATACTCCAGTTTTGACCCAAGTTAGGAATGCTTTTTCTTTACTAGGGTTTAATATAGTTTAGTGTGTAGCTTCTTCTTCTTCTTCTTCTATTTTCCATGAAAATTGTAGTGAGAGATTTTTGAGTGGAAGATTAATGAAGATGAGGGTGTTTTTATTATCTTGTATCTTTATTTTTCTTGTATTGTAATTTTAATTTCTAGTGTAACTTTATTATTTGTTGTTAAGTAGTTGGGTTTTTTTTTCTTGTTTTGTTTTTCTTCTCTTCTAATCCGTATTTTTCAAGCAATGATACTCAATAGAGTCCATTACTTGGTGAGGGTCCAAGTATTTAGCTTACTATCATTTGTTAAAATTGTATTTTTTCCATTCTTTCTTTTCTTCCTTCTTACTTTATTTTTCTTTTAATGTGTGAATAATTTACACACTTGTTAGGGCTAAGGAAGATTAGTATGAGGAACGGAAAAATCCCTTGTGCTTCTCTTCGCCAAACACCTTAAAATGAATCTAAACCAAGTATACACAACCCCCTCCCTTAGACGTGCTATAGGTGACCTATAGAAGCAACCTAAGTCGAGAAGTCCTTTGGGCGCACTACAACGTGACATGTAGTTGTGACCTAATTGGATACATAGTTGTGTGTGTTTGGCCTAGGGTTAAAAATAAGCGTATCTAACAGACGGATAAAGGGCACTAGGAATGGATTTAGCGTTGGAAAGCTTGCTTAAACTCGCAAACCCCATTCATATGTCCTCCTAACCCCGCTACTTCCGATTATTCCAATATCATTTCAAGAATGGTAAAAGATAAGTATAAGACTAATCCTAACTCTACTAACCAAGCTTAATCTTAACAAGTTTACTTGAACATAAAATACGAACACTTAGGATAGAATTGAATATACACATATACATTTTCATTGACTCATCTAAAACACGAACGAAAATACGAACCATCTCTCAGTGGATGACTCTTACTCAACTGGTTAGCTATAAGTGAAACCGTCTTGATTGCGGTAAGTAGCGAACAAAGTAGAACGCATATCATAACATATATCGCGGTTTTTCTAGTTCAATCAAATGGCGTCGTTGCCGGGGAGACGGTAACGTATTTTTTTCTTGTTATTCGGACTAATTTTTGTATATAAAACAAAAAATAAAAATAAAAATAAATAAAAACCATTATGTTATTTTTGTTATTTTTTGTGCGAGTGTGCAGGTAAATCTGGAGCAATTACAGTGATCAAAACAAGAAACAGTGGATGAAAACCAAGAGAAAAGAATAAGGGGAGTGCACAGAAAAAACTTGAAGCCCCAACTCAACGTTTACACCGCGGTTCCGCGGTCAAATAGTGGAAACGACAGCGGTTCAGCGGTCTTCCTTTGGCTTCTGAGCCTCAAAATTTTTGTAATTCTTCTCCTTCTCGAGAAACCCCTCTTAACTTCACTGAACTATGTTTTCTGCAAATTTATTTGCATAAATTGCGCCGCCGCCCAAATTTTTTTTTTGTTTTAGATTTTGTTTTTTTTTATTGCTTTGCATATAATAATACAGATATTAAAGTACTACAGCACCAATTAAGATTGGGTGGGGATTTCATCACCCTTGCTAAGACCCCACTAATCACAAAAAGCATATGCATTACTTTGAGTTAATTAAAAAATATATAGACCAAATCTATAAGGACTTGTCGTGCTCATTTAAGACAAGTGAAGATTGTGGGGAATCGGTCGTTTATCTAAATTTGACTTTGTGGTGCCCAGGCTAGACCAGGTAAAAAGCCCGACTCACGGTGATTCGTGAGCGGAACCCTCCTTACCTTACTTATGCTTACCTGGCTACAATTGGCAGTGAAAAGGCGATTCAAGGGTTATCCTGCAACTTGTCGTTTGGAAGTCTTGGAGCCGTATAGTTGGACTTTGAAGACTCTAGCTCTAGGTGATTGTTTGTGCATATTGTGATTGTGTTTTTTTTTTGTTTAGAGTGTAGTTCCATAATTTCGTACTTTTTATTCAAAAACCAAACAAAAATCCTAAAACTTTAAAAAATAAAACATAAAAATAAAAAAAAGTAAAAAAAAATTATAAAAATTCGCCCACTTCCACCCTCCCTACCTTTCACTCTTTTCATAATATGGGTATCCCAAAACGACCAACTCTTGCTGAACTTTGGTACCCACAACCAGACATTTCTTCATATGGTTCTTGCTTCGGTCGTACTTCAAACGATCCATCAATGTCCAAAATTTCTTTGAAAAATCGAATAGACATGTCTAGGACTAACAATTGGACACCGCACTCCACTTTATATCAACCTTATCAAATTTTCACACCTTCATATGTTGATACCCCTTCTGAGAGTCATGTTGTGACTCCGAAACCCATGTCTCTAGCTGACAGAATTGAACAATCCCGTAACCGATCATTCGCTCCTTTCACCACTACAAATTCGTTAAGACAACAAATCTAATCACCTTCTTATCAAAATGTTGATCTTAATCCTGACCATTTTCACATCCATTCGATTGCTATCAATCCTACCCGACATTTACACCTTCTCTAAACATTTCTTCTGAACAGCTATTTGGGAGTTTCACATATCCAAACGAGTTTGAATCTTTTACTGAAACCCCTTCACAACCCATGTCTAGTTTTGAACAATCATTAGAAGAATTTCGGGTAGCTTCATGCCGATAAATAGAGGAATTGAATGAATCCATGGCCGCACTGATACAACCATCTGGTAGTTCCCAACTAGCTCACGATTTTGCGTTGTATGATGTGGCGATAGGACAGATTGATGATTTAAGTAGTGACAGTGAGCAACCTACCCTTCCAAATCAAACCTACCCGTTCCAAATTGAATTCCACAGCTATAGTTTTGAAAGTCTATCAAGTAATCTAAATAATTCACAAATTGAAGATAGAATGTTTGTGAGTTGTGCGACTATATAGTGTTTGATTTACCCGATTTGATCTCTATACCTCCACTCTAGAGCCACAATTGATTGAAAATCATGCTTTTGATGAGGTGTCTGAGAAGTTTAACTTTCACTTAATTAAGGATATCGACGCTGGGAATATTTTAGATGATGAACCAACAATTTTGGATGAGTTTTTCTCACCAATTCATCATGTCCTTTCACATCCATGTGGGAATCATTCCGAACCATTAACTGTTTTTCCCGAACACCATATGCGTCTGGATATTATTGATGATGAATGCATGGATGAGCCGAATTTTGAGGAGAATTTTGTGGATATCATTGAGAATGAACCTGTTTTACTAGATGAGTCGAGTTTGCCAATTCATCTTGTCCCTTCCATTGACTGTGAAAATCCTTCTGAACGTTTAACCGATACCATTCCTCAATCATTTCCCTCCTTCCTTTCCACCGTTTCCACTTTTTAAGATACCGTATCACCTTCATTTCCTATGTCTGGTTCACCACGTTCGGTCGGCTCATGTTTTCTTCCGAATCTTGAAAGGTTTGACCCTATTTCTCAACGTGTTGATAGATTAGTACAATCCATTTTTATACTTCGATCATTATAATCTGTACTAATTTATTTAATCCATTTCCACCCTCAAGTTCATATTCCACTTCTTTCTCCCCTCCGCCTATCTTCTCATCTACCAAGACCGTATGCCGGTTCCATCCACACACGCTCTCTCGTTCTTCATCTTTTTCCCCTATGCGTTCTTTCACCAACCCAGGCATTATCATGATAAAAAAATTTGAATGGTTGGTGTTAACTTTTGGCCTATGTAAGGCCTTGTATAGATTGAAACCGTTCTTTCCCCCCTAATTTTGAACTTCACCACTTAAACAGTGGAAACACTGTTTCACTTAAGTTTGGGGAGCTGTTTTGTGTGTATATATATATATATATTTTTGCTTTTTTTTATTAAAAAAACATGGGAGCACCGACAAATTTTGACCCCTCAACAATTTTTGCCCTCTTAGTGTAGCATGACAGTGAGGACACTGTCAAGTTTAAGTTTGGGGGTGTGCTCGTTAAGCTTTCTATCTTTGCATTCATGTGTATATTTTGCATTTGTATACTTATTTAAAAACCTACAAAAACTGAAAAATTTTCCAAAAATATAAAAAATTTGTCGTCAAGTTAGCTAGTAGGGTAACTTAGATTTTTATTCCGAAAATTTAGTTTGATAGCTTAGAAATAACTAAATCCTAGGCTTAGGAATTGAAAACTCTACAAATAACCTTCTTTCGGTTTAACCTTGGTAAATATATGTCCTTGCAGTTTTTTTAGAAGTAATCTTAAGTTCAGTTCTTAAGTGAAGTCAAGATGAAGGAAAAGTATTGAAAGCCTTATTGAAGGATAAGTATGAAAAATAGTTCATATTCTTAAGTCCAAATTCAGAAAGTATATACTCTACAAACTGCACTTACACGCACCTTGAAACTTGGGATAGTAAAGAACACCTAGAAATACTCTTTCCTGAAAGCCTAGTATGAAAGAAAAAATGGTATTTAAAACTAACCACCAAAAGAGTATCATTGAAAAATATATCCGGTCTTGAAAAGAAAAAAATAAAATTATAAAACCTGAAAACTGCTATTTACGTTTTAATAAGCTCACACATTTAGTAATCGGCTGATTAGTGCCTCAGGAAGCAGTAATAGTCACATGAAAGGCGTGTGAGCCAATCCGTCCATCATTAATGAAAAGAAGCAGTATTAGATATTAGGATAATGGTACTATAGTTTGAATTGAATTCTTGAGTGTAGGGGTGAAATTTACACAAATGTAGGGGTATACGATCGATGTTTGGAGGAAAGATAGAGATAAATAATAAGTCTTATGTTTTCCGTAAAGATGATAAAAATTCCGAATTGGAGAATGCGCTTTAGAAGGAAAACTTAACAGAAACTGAGATTTTTTAAATTGTCAAAATGTATAGGATCTTAGGTTGAATAAATAGTAGGTGTGAAAAATAAGAGATGGATATTTCTAACTTAGGATGATAGAGTTTCTAACTTAGATATTAAACTATAGGATTAGAATTAAGGTTAACTTATGAAACTAGCTTGATGGGATTTTGTGGGTGGTATCCGCTAAAACCCTCAGGAGACAACACACCTCCTACTAGAGACACCTAAAGGTTTAACGGCTTGTTACACACTCTAAGTGCAACCATGATGCCTACGAAATTGAGCTTAGGAATTTTTTGAAAATAAATGGTTTTGCTCGGGACGAGCGAAAGATAATTTTGGGGTATTTGTTCACACCAAAATATTACATTTAACATTGCCTATTCTTCTGCTCGTTTGTTTATAGGTAGGTGTTTTTTATCCGTGTTTACTACATGATTACAGGTTACAAGTTCCTAGTCTAAAATAATGCAAATCACGCAAAATCTCTACAGTTATGCCAAAATCCAGAATATCTGCCAAAAGCAGGTAAAATCTGGGTTCCGGTCATCTACACTCGTCCGGTGCAACTTACCAGTTCAAGAGACAAGACAAATAACAGAGGTCATTCGTGTCTCGGATAAGGACAGAGCACGAGAGAGG
Source organism: Agapanthus africanus (assembly GCA_030015575.1). Taxonomy (NCBI): domain Eukaryota; kingdom Viridiplantae; phylum Streptophyta; class Magnoliopsida; order Asparagales; family Amaryllidaceae; genus Agapanthus; species Agapanthus africanus. Next base: position 883,617,226 of record JASDDO010000024.1, on the reverse strand, counting down.
CAACACAAAGATCAAGAGGTGCGCGGAGCTCGAGGGAGATAAAAGCCAAAAGTCAAAATGAGTAGCCATTTTGGACTGTCGAAAATCTGAAGATATTTTAGACCATTTTGCAATTTTGATCCTGTCAAACAGAAGAACAAGGCAATACGATGAAGCGCAAGAAAAACGATGCATCAAACCCTCCAAAAGGCCACAGAACTGTGTCCGAACCGCAGCCATGTCATGTCTTTTCCCGACCAACTTTTGGGGGTAGTTTGGTAATTGTATATGGGCTCAGAATATGGCCCTAGGGTATCATTTCTCTGTCTATCAATACTCCAGTTTTGAACCAAATTAGGAATGCTTTTTCTTTACTAGGATTTAGTATAGTTTAGTCTGTAGCTTCTTCTTCTTCATCATCCATTCTTCATGAAAATTATAGTGAGAGTTTTTTGAGTGGAAGATTAATGAAGATGAGGGTGTTTTTATTATCTTATATCTTTATTTTTCTTATATTGTAATTTCAATTCTTAGTGTAACTTTATTATTTATTGTTAAGTAGTTGTTGGTTTTCTTTTCTTATTTTGTTTTTCTTCTCTTCTAATCCGTATTTTTCAAGCCATGATATTCAATGGGGTCCCTTGCTTAGGTGAGAGCCTAAGTAGTTAGCTTGCTATCGTTTGTTAAAACCGTATTTTTTTATTCTTTCTGTTCTTCCTTCTTGCTTTATTTTTATTTTAATGTGTGAATAATTTATATACTTGTTAGGGCTAAGGAAGGTTAATATGAGAGACGGAAAAATCCCTTGTGTTTTTCTTTGTCAAACATCTTAAAATGAATCTAGATGAAACAAACACAACCCCCTCCTTCAGGCGCGCTATAGGTGACATATAGCCGCGACCTAAGTCGAGAAGTCCTTTGGACGTACTGTAACGTGACATGTAGTTGTAACCTAATTGGATACATGGTTGTGTGTGTTTGGCCAAGGGTTGGAAATAAGCGTATGTAACGGACGGACAAGAAGCACTAGGAATGGAATTAGCTTTGGAAAGCTTGCTTAAACTCACAAATCCCATTCCTATGTCCACCTAATCCCCGCTACTTTCGATTATCCCAAGATCATTTCAAGAATGACAAAAGATAAGCAAAAGAATAATTCTAACTCTACTAACCAATCTTAAGATTAACAAGTTTACTTGAACATAAAATACGAACACTTAGGATAGAATTGAACATACACATAATTGACTCATCTAAACACGAACGAAAATATGAACCATCTCTTAGTGGACGACTCGTACTCAACCGGCTAGCTACAAGTGAAACCGTCTTGATTGCGGTAAGTAGGGAACAAAGTAGAACGCATATCATAACAAATATTACGGTTTTTCTGCTTTAATCAGCCTTCCTTTGGAGATCTTATCTATAAAGAACACATTGCATGAATGGATTGATCAGTGTGTAGCCAACCTCCGATCCTGTGAGAAAAGGTTCAACCAGAAATTTTCGGAGAGGGAGCTGGCCTCGAAGGCTTTGGGGGAACTCCAAGCCCAGCTCGAAACTAAAACTACTCGGGCCTATGAAGTTTTGCGAGTTCTTCAAGAGGTAATTACGGAGTTGGTGGCTCTCAATAAAGTTGTTACTTTTACGCACGAAATAGTTGAGACTCACAAGACTGCTGAGAAGGAGCTTGAGCATCAATTTTCTTTGTATCGACAACAACAAGCATAGTCAGGGGCTTAGCTTGCGGCGCTGATAGAGCTTGAGGCGGAGGTCCGACGAAAAAATGATGATCTAGCTGGTTTTTTGAATCGTCCACCGTCTTAAAACTTTTTGTCGCTGTATTTTCCCCCTTTCTTTTTTTGTATCTTGTATTCATTTTGGTTTGTGAATAAAAGACATTTTATTTTATGCTTGCACCTCTCTATCTTTTGATATCTTGATTCAATGTTGATTAGTTTATTTACTCGTTTCGGAGTTTGTAGTTTATTCACCCATTCGGGAGTCTCTAGTTTATCTACTCATTTCGGATTTTTTAATTTATTCACTCATTCCGGAGTCTCTAGTTTATTTACTCATTTCGGAGTTTGTAGTTTATTCACTCATTCCGGAGTCTCAAGTTTATCTACTCATTTCGGAGTTTGTAGTTTACCTTTCTTGTGTTTACAGGCAAACTTTTCCTAACATAGATAACCCCCATTCTTTTATGACAGGGACCCGTTAGGTTTATGGTACTAGAGTTTTAGTCCATGGTACCTTCGCATTGGCTGATGTATTCCTCGATATGCAGTTCTTCGGCTGTTGTATGAGTAGCCTCGCGACCGTCGTGTCTCTAATCCCTTCTGAGGCTGAGCAAGACATTTTCAAGTAATCTTCTTAGGTCATATTATCGTTGGAAGAACAAGCGTTAGATATTTTCCGTGGCGCTTTTTACTTGAGCTTAGGCTTAATTTGGAGCCCCGATGAGTCATGACCGCACCCTTTTGGGGTAGGATGATCTCCCATGGTCTTTAGGTTTTGTTTGTAATACCGTCAAGACCCGAAGTTAGGAATATGCTGTCATTTCGTTTTTTGCTTTGATGATGTCGCACCGATTCTTTGCTAAAGTAGGGTAGACATCCATATGACTTCTATGTTGTATGTATTGCCATCGAGGTCTGGAGCTAGGGGTATGCCGTCACTCCAATTTTCTTTGATTGTTGTGTCCGCACCCTGCTGGAATGAGGGAGAACGCCGGGATAGTCTCTAGGTGGTATATGTACCATCAAGACTCGATTCTCCTTTTGACGAAGCGTGGTGGGAAAATATGGTTCTCTTTCTTTTATTTGTGCCCATGGATCATATATAAGAGTCAATATGGACATACATGCAGGGCAGAAAAGTTTCATTTTCATTTTTTATTTCTTTCCGCGATACTCTATCTTTTCAGCTTTTTATGTCGCGAAAGTCACGATTACCCAATCATTTCGGCTGTTTATGGTGGCGCCCAATCATTTCAGCTGTTTCATTTTTTATTATTTTTACTCGTTATTTTTTTATTGCGAGTTGCCTAAACATCTCGGCAGTTTCATATGTATATTTTTTTTGCTCGCTGATTTTTGTTGCGAGTTGCCCCATCATTTCGGCTATTTCATATGCATTTTTTGCGACTTGTTGAGTTTTATTACGAGTCTGGAACTTGAGATCTGATCCAATCTTGGCATCAGTATCGCTATAACCGGAATATTGCCAGGAGCGAATCATCATTTGCCGTGAGAGGACTTGGAGTTTGACACCTATTTAGGCATCAGCTTCGCTATAACTGGGATATTGCCAAGAGCGAATCATCATTTACCTTTGTCGATTTGAATAAAGGTGGCTTAGTAAACAGGGTTAGGATCATGTCGACTAAGGCTTTTTGACTTTATGAGCCGTAGGGTCCCATAAAGGTATTTCGCCCTAGGAGTCGTGAGAATCTCATAGGTGTATTTTATCCTTAGGAGTCGTAAGGATTCCTAAGTGTGTTTTTTCTTAAAAGTCGTAAGGATCTTACAAGAGTTTTTTCTCTTTGTAAGTTGAGAGGACTTACAAGTGCCATTCACCATATGATGACATTTCTCGCCATTGGTGGAACTTGGTGGGGAATTGTTTATTTATGCCCGTGGATTGTATACAAGAGTTGATATTGGACTACTTGTAGGGCAAGAAAGTTTTGTAGGGTTTTGATGGGTTAAGAACAGCTTTAGATCCATGTATCTTAAGACTTTTGAATCCAATGAGCCGTGAGGGTCTCATAGGGAGTATATTCTCCTTACGAGTCATGAGGATATCGTAAGTGCATTTTCTCCTTAGGAATCATGGGGATTCCTAAGTGCGTTATTTCTTTGTGAGTCATAAGGATCTTGTTGGATATATATGCCCTAGAGGCCTACATTGTATAGGATGCTTGGGATATGTATGTACATAACAGTTGTTCAGTTGATAAAACTGCACATTTGTATTACATTTTTCCTACCATTTTTATATTAAAAAAGGACTTTATTATAATATATTATACATATGAGAGTTTATGTGTAAAAACACTATTTTCCATGTGTTAATATATTTTAATTATCATTTGGTAGGAAAGTGTATGCAAATATTATTGACCTAATCCTAATAGAACTAGGTCTACTAAATCTTATTTGAGTTGTTGTGCAGAATTTTCCAAGTTGTTATGCAGAATATATCAAAGAAATCAAGCTGTTGAAGAAAACTTGCCAAATTAAGAAGCAAACTTGGAGACCAAGTCTGGAAGCAACCGAGAGAAGATTTCTGAAATATGAAGATGCCTAGGATTGCCAAATGTCACCAGATAAAAGCACAAGAAAAATCATCAATTGATCTCGTCCCTTGAGCGCGGATCCGCGGCCAAACACACCCTTGGGCCGCGGATCCGCCGCAATTTGAGGAGGTTGGAAGGAAATATTTTGGGGCATTAATCTAGGCTGAAATTTACCAAGTTCTCAACAAAAAGATTCTGGCTTTGCACTATAAAAAGGCACCGAGAGCCTCTTGGAAAAGCTATCAAGCCGAAGAGATCACGAAGCTCCCGACGCTCACGCATCCAGGCTGATCATCGACTGTTCGACTACCTCCTTAGGAAAGATCGAGAAGCAAATCAAGTTTTGTAATCATTTTCTATGGATTAAAAGTGTAGCTTGAAGGAGTTGATTAATAAAGGTAGTTTTTATTTAATTGTTTGTTTTTTTTACATTATGTTTTCCCTCTCTTTCTTTTCATCTTCTTCTCCCAACATGCGCGAGTAATTCTCCGCTTGTTAGGGTTCGTAGGATTAGGGTAGGCTAATGGATGATGAAAATAATTAAACCCTTTTTAAGTCCTATAAAGTTTAGGAACTTTATCAAAAGAATCATTAACATCCTAATCGGGTGCGCTAGCAATTCTTTGCTAGTTCCGACCGCGATTAGAGATTAGATTAATAATTGTTTTGGTAAAGGCTAGATATGAACGGAGTTCCGTGTCGAGATAAGGGTTAAGAGTGGGATTCCTTTTCCCTCCGGAAACCCTAATCTACACGCATCACCGTCGTTCTAGTTCTAAATCTATTAATGGATAAAAAGGGTAACTTTTAATTAATCGTCCATAACTACTAAATCCTAACGAACCCTACAAGCCCTATTATTATATTATTTAAATCTCTAAAATAATCTAGATCTATATTTTACATTCTTGTTTAAAGTAGATCTAGAAACCATTCAACAAAATTCTTATTTCTTTCTCTTTTTCAACACATCTAAAGTAAAATTAAAAGGTTCCAAGTTTTCCAGAGGACGACCCGTACTCATCTCGGTCTAGCTACGCGCGACACCGTTATTGATTGCGGTTAACTACAAAACACAAATTTTCACATCAATCAAATGGCGCCGTTGCCGGGGATACGTGCGTAATTTTTTATTTTTACTATTTGTGTTGAATTCTTAGACGAGTCATATCATTATTAAAACAAAACTGCAAATTGCATATTTAACGATTTGTGCGTGGATTTTTGCAAGGAGATCTGGAGTCACAGAATTGAGGAAAACAGGAAACAGAGAGATTTTTAGAGATCCAAAGGAGCAAAGGAGATCACAGAAAAAATTTCATCAACTGTTCTCTCTACCACGCGGCGGAACCGCGGCATAAAGGCACCTTTGGCGGCGGAAGCGCGGCAGGCTAGAGGAATCAGGGCTTCAATCTTCTCTGGTATCCTTCTTAACTCCTTCTCTCTCTCCTCAAATCCAATAAAATCTATTTTCTGCAGGATTCTTTGCAAAATTGCGCCGCTCAAAAAAAATCTTTTTGCAAAAGTTTTGTGATTGGTTTTGTTTTGCATATTTTAATACGGATTCTAAGGGGCAAAGACCAAATCAAGATTAGGTGGGGATTTCATCACCCTTCCTAAGCCCCACAAATCACAAACCGAGCATATAGATCAACCCTTCATTAATTTAAAAAATATCTAGACCAGACTCTAAGGACTGTCGCGCTCAATAAGGACAAAGGAAGGTCGTGGGTAATCTATCGTTTATCCGCATTACTTTTGTAGTGCCTAGGCAAGTGTGTCAAAGGCTAGTGGTTATTAATTAGGCCCACTGTAGTGGTGGTTCTTTCCCACTTACCTGGCACTTACCTTGCTGCAAGGGTAGTACGGAGGCGGTAGAGGATTTATCCTGCGGCTTGTCCTTTGGAAGTCTAGGAGCGGTCTAGAGACTGGACCTAGGTGACCTTAGTTCTAGGGTTGCTTGTGCATCTTAGGGAGATTTGTCTTGAGTCCCACTTTTTCAAAACAAGCCAATTTTAAATCACACACACGCTGCCACTTGCACTAAACCCGCTTAGTGCATGCTCGGCTGGACACGGGATCCTAGTGCCCGTCTTGTCCGCGTTCCTGCTATCGACACCGAAGTCGGTACTTCTTCATCTTCTTTTCCCCCACCACACACCACATCGATCGTGATGGACGACACTCCATCTAATTATAACACCACGCTGCCACCGCCCGCAGGTGCGCAGAATCCACCGCGCATCTCTCTCCAAGAGAGATGCTATCCTATACGTGGTCCCCTTCCTACTTGTTTATCCCTTCCACCACCTAACGGGGATAATTTCGAAATTAAACCCCACTACATCAATCTGCTGCCCAAATTTCACGGGCTTGAGTCGGAAGACGCGTACGTTTTCATCACCAAATTCGAAAACGTATGCGCAATGATGGGTACTTCACAATTGACTTTAGATGCTATGCGCTTACGTCTTCTCCCATTCACACTGTGCGACTTGGCAGAAAAATGGTTTTATAATACTGCCGCACACTCTATCACTAATTGGGATGAATTCGTCGTAGCATTTCTTAAGAAGTTTTACCCAAATCATAAGACTGCACATGTTAGGAGCGAGATTAACCAGTTCACCCAGCTTCCCAATGAACCATTTTGGAAGTGCTTTGAACGTTTCAAAGATCTGCTTGTCCAATGCCCCCATCACGGAATACAAAGATGGGATTTATATCGGATTATATATGAGGGCATTAATCCAGCGACAAAGCAGATGCTTGAAACAATGTGTCAATGCAATTTCATGTCTAAAGATGATGGTGAAGCTTGGAAATATCTGGAAGATCTAGCAGAAAGCACTTTGCAGTGGGAAAGCGTAAGACCACTTTCAACTAAGGGAGGTATTCACCAGCTCGACGTTTCCATCGCAGTGAAAGCCGAAATGGGAGCGATACAAAAGAAACTCGACGCTATTGAAAACAAGTTCTCATCTTTCTCCCTAAATCAGGTCACGCTTCCTAAGACCGTCTGTGGTTGCTGTTCGGATCCTTCACACTTAACGGAAGAATGTCCTATGAATGCATCGTTTCAAGCTAATGCTGCTTTTCAGCAGCGACCTAGAAACGATCCTTATTCTTCCACATATAATCAAGGATGGAGGAATCATCCTAACTTTGCTTGGAATCAAAACCAACAAAGTAATTATCAAAGACCTCCTCCACAGCAACCACAACCACAGAATCAGCCCCCCTTTCAGTCACAAAATTTCCAAAATCCGGCCAACATTTCTACACCACAAGTGGCCGGTACTGACAACTCACTTGCACAAAGTTTGGAGATGTTCATGAAACAATCCATGCAAAATTCGGCTGAGATAAGGTCTTCTATTGATACCCTAACGAAAAACTCCTCCTCCCATGGTGAGAGTATTAAATCAATAGAAAACCAAATCGCACAGTTAAACGCCGCAATGAGTGCGAGAGAGAAAGGGAAACTCCCATCTCAACCCCTACCGAATCCTGGCCATTCACAAAGTCATAATGTGAATGCCGTCACTACGTTGAGATTGGGGAGAGTGCTGAACAACCAAGTGGGTGAGCAAGTTGATGATAGTGACACATTTGATACCCCTTCTTCTTCTTCCCCTAACTCGTCTAGTCTTCCACCTTCGTCCGAGCCTATTCTCCGTTTTTCCTAAGGCTCAAACATTTCGCCAAATCTATCTAAGTCGATGCCCACTCCAATTTTGGGATCGAGTCCGTCGCCACAGTCTTCTCCATAAACGTTGGACCCAAAACTTATTGATCGAGCTCCATTTCCAAACCGATTAAGGGCCAACCGACCCAACCCGCAAATGGAGAAGATTGTGGAAATGTTTAAGCAAGTTAGCGTGAATATTCCTCTTCTAGATGCTATTCAACAAGTCCCATCTTATGCAAGAATCCTTAAAGACTTGTGCACTAGGAAGAGAAAAACTCAAGTGCCTAAAAAGGTTTTCATAACGAGTAATGTTAGCACAGCTTTTACCCAACAAATACCAAAGAAACGTAAGGACCCCGGCTGTCCTACAATCTCTATTTCTATTGGGGGTAAAAATATAAATCGTGCTTTACTCGATCTAGGCGCTAGCGTCAACTTGCTTCCTTATTCAGTATACGAGCAGTTAGGAATTGGAGAGTTAAAACCCGCCCATTGTACTCTCCAAATGGCAGACCGATCTATCACCAAACCTCGGGGCGAACTTGAGGATGTGTTAATTAAAGTCGGGGAATTCATATTTTCCGTGGACTTTATTGTTTTAGATACACAACCTGTGGCAAACCCACGCAATTAAATTCCGGTGATACTTGGTCGACCCTTCCTAGCAACTTCTAACGCTGTAATTAATTGTCGTAACGGTTCTATGAACTTATCCTTCGGAAAAATGACAATTGAGCTTAATATTTACAAGCTAGGAAGTCAGCCATCAGAACCTTCTGCTCAATTGCTGGATGTTTGTTCCATCCACGAGATAGCTTCCGAAAGCTGCATGGATGAGGAGCTTTGCTTTGATGTTCTCGACAACATTAATGAGACATCGTTTGATCTTGCACCACTTTACAGTGAGGATATGTTCAATGAGTCCGACCTTGAGATTGAACCCGTTGACTTGTTGCAAAAGTCAGCAGCACTTTCCGAGTCAATATCTTATGCAAGTTTTGAACCTCTTCGGGAGTCCGAATATCATTCGCTTACCCCACCTTCTATTGTCTCTCCGCCAATTCTTAATCTTAAACCGCTACCTTCTCATCTTAAATATGCATATTTAGGAGAGAATGAGACTTTGCCAGTGATTATTTCCGCTTCTCTAGCCTTAGAGCAAGAGAATGCACTTTTGGCAGTATTGAGATCGAATCGGGAAGCATTTGGTTGGACTATGGCTGACATCAAAGGGATTAGTCCCTTAATTGTTGAACATTACATACATCTGATGGATGAAGCCTAACCAACCCGAGACCCACAAAGACGGTTAAATCCCGTTATGAAGGAGGCGGTAAAGAAAGAAATCGTCAAGTGTCTTGATAGTGGAATAATTTACCCCATATCTGATAGTCAATGGGTAAGTCCAATTCATGTGGTCCCTAAAAAGTCTGGCATCACGGTCACCACTAACGAGGCTAATGAGTTAATCCAAACACGCACCCAAACTGGGTGGCGCGTATGTATCGATTACAGGAAACTCAATGCCGCGACGAGAAAAGATCACTTTCCTCTACCTTACATTGACCAGATGTTAGAACGATTAGCAGGACACGAATACTACTGTTTCTTGGACGGATACTCTGGTTATAACCAGGTCCCCATCGCCGAAAAGGATCAAGATAAAACCACTTTTACTTGTCCTTTCGGAACTTTTGCGTATAGACGCATGCCCTTTGGGTTATGCAACGCTCCCGCTACATTTCAGCGGTGCATGATGGGGATATTTTCAGATATGGTGGAAAATTTTCTAGAAATTTTTATGGACGATTTCTCCATTTTTGGGGACTCCTTTGAGGACTGCCTTCGTAATCTTGACGCTGTTCTTACCCGCTGTAAGGATAAGAACTTGACTTTGAATTGGGAAAAATGCCATTTTATGGTCCAAGAAGGTATTGTACTTGGACATATAATTTCACATAAAGGCATTGAGGTTGACAGAGCTAAAATAGATGTCATTCAAAACCTCCCTCGTCCCAATTGCGTCAAAGATATACGATCCTTCCTTGGTCATGCAGGATTTTATAGGAGATTTATTAAGAACTTTAGCAAAATTGCTAGACCCTTAACCCTTCTATTGGCCAAGGACACTACTTTTCACTTCGATTCGGATTGTGAGGCTGCTTTTGAATCGCTTAAAGAATCACTCACTACAGCCCCTGTTTTATCATCTCCGGATTGAAACCACCCGTTCGAGCTTATGTGTGATGCATCAGATTTTGCTATTGGTGCGGTCTTTGGACAGCACATTGATAAGATGCCACATGTAATTTACTATGCAAGTAGGACCTTGAATGATGCACAAATAAATTACACAACTACCGAGAAAGAACTCTTGGCAGTTGTATTTGCATTAGAGAAATTCAGACCCTACTTGATTGGCTCGCCTATTGTGGTTTACACAGATCATTCCGCCCTACGACATCTTTTATCGAAGAAGGATGCGAAGGCCAGGCTAATTCGTTGGATCCTATTGTTACAAGAATTTGATCTTGTCATCAAAGACAAGAGTGGATATGAAAACGTTGTAGCCGACCATCTTTCACGCATCACTTCTTCGCCAACTGTGACTGTGCCGATAAATGACTCATTTCCCGACGAACAGCTCTTGAATGTATCCTACGAACCTTGGTTTGTGGATATCGTGAACTATCTTGCGACGGGACTTATACCTAGCGATTGGTCGAAACAAGACAAACTTCGATTTTTATCCCAAGTAAAATATTTTTACTGGGATGAACCATATCTATTCAAGTATTGTTCCGATCAAATCATTCGCAGGTGTGTCCCTAACGATGAATTCAAGAGCGTGTTATCATTTTGTCATGATCAGGCATGCGGCGGTCATTTTGGACCTCGAAAAACGGCGGAGAAAGTTTTGCAATGTGGTTTTTATTGGCCAACATTATTTAAAGATGCATTTGAACATTGCAAAACTTGTCCGCGATGTCAGCATTTGGGTCGGATTTCACGGAGGAACGAGATGCCGCTCCAACCTATATTGGTTGTGGAAATATTTGATGTTTGGGGTATTGATTTTATGGGCCCTTTTCCCAACTCCTTTGGGAATTTATATATCTTGTTAGCGGTTGATTATGTCTCGAAGTGGGTGGAAGCTGTACCGTGTCGCACTAATGACAACAAAGTTGTCATTAAGTTCCTTAAAGAAAACATCTTCTCGCGATTCGGACACCCCCGTGCTATCATTAGAGACAACGGGACACATTTCTGCAATAGGTCTTTTGAGGCCTTGATGCGGAAATATTCAATCACTCACAAGCTTTCTACGCCCTATCACCCCCAAACAAGCGGGCAGGCTGAGATCTCAAATAGGCAGATCAAACAGATATTGGAGAAGACGGTTTCCATAAACCGTAAGGATTGGTCAACCAAATTGACGGATGCTCTTTGGGCATTCCGCACCGCTTATAAGACCGATCTTGGTATGTCTCCATACCGTCTTGTGTTTGGGAAGGCATGTCACCTCCCTGTCGAGATTGAACATAAGGCAATGTGGGCTATTAAAGAGCTTAATTTTGATCTTGATCATGCAGGCAGCTATCAGAAGCTGCAATTGAATGAGCTAAGCGAACTCCGCGATGAAACTTACGATAATGCAGTGATAGTAAAGAATAGGACTAAAGTATTCCACGATAAAAATCTTTCTAGAAAAACCTTCACATCGGGGCAACAAGTCCTTCTTTACGATTCCCGTCTCCATCTTCATCCGGGTAAGCTTAAATCTCGTTGGAAAGGACCTTTTGTGGTGCGGTATGTACACCCGCACGGAGCAGTTGAAGTCGAAAATTTGAAAAACGGTTCGATTTTTAAAGTGAATGGGCATAGATTAAAACCGTATTTTTCTGCTGACCCCGCGGAGGAGCTCCTGTTTTTACAGGAGCCGCTTTATCAAAACTAAAATTCCTCCGCCTCACCTCCATGTTTTGATAACTTTTTCACATTTTAAGAATGGAGGTGAGTAAAAAAATGATTTGATTGAATATCTGTGCGTGTCAAAGAATAAGTTTGGGGGAATTTTTCATTTCACTATTATTTTACCCCTTGTATCTCTCTCTTAGTATACAGGTCCATGTTCTCAAAAGGCTACATCAGTGAGGACACTGCTGAAAACAGGTTTGGAGGGGAGGTTTGTATTCACTGAATTATCTTTGACACCGGGCATTAAAATTTTTTTTTTTATATAACAAAAGAATAGAAAGTGAAAAATTACATCCAAAAGATTGGAATAGTTTAAGAAAACCAAGAAAATTAGAAGTTTTCTTAAACGAACTGGTAATAAGTAGTTATGAGCTGTTGTCCCAAGGGTTAGTAAGATGAAGGAAGTCACTAATCTGAGGATAAAAATAAGTCTGAAAAATAGTTTCTATTCTGGAAGCCAAACATTTGAATGTTGATACCCTACAATATGCACCTACACACGTCTTAAAACTCGGGATAGTAGAGGATACCTTGAAATGCTCTTGTCTAAAAGCCAAAGTATGAAGGAAATAATAAAAATGAAGAAAATATAAAAATGGTGAAAAGAAAAAAATGAACACTGGTTTTGTATCGCCAAGGCAGCAATAAAAAAATATAGCGAGGGTGCCTCTGCACCTAGTGCCCTAAGGCCAACTGGTCTGGGAGTCACTACTAAGCCTTAGGTGGTGCAAGACGAGGAAAATATTATCACCAAATCAGCAAGCACTTGAGTAATCGGTCGGTTAGTACCTCAAGAAGTATTAACGGTCGCATGAAAAGGTGTGAGAAAACCTAAGTATTCATAAAATTAAAAAGTACTGAGGTAGATGGACAAGAGTATGATAGCTTGAATTGAATTCTCCGAGTGTAGGGATGTTCTTTACACACACGTGGGGTTATATGATCAATGTTTGGATAAAAGGAAGGAATGAAGAATAAAGACGATGTTTTATTGAGGGATGATGTGATTTCTAATATCTTTTCATGACTATTAAGATAGGGCTCATGACAACTGAAAAGCTGGCATAGTTGGAAACTCTTCTTTTCAAAGTATTTCTTTTATGGTTCTTATCTTTATATGTAAATTTCACCATCTCTCTTTTGTTATAGGATTTTGTGGGTGTAATCCGCTGAAAACCCTCAGGAGACAACACTCCTCCTACTAGGGACACCTAGAGGTTTAACGGCTTGTTGCACGTGCTCAGTACAATCGTGTTGCCTACGAAAGTGTGCTTAGTTTTCTCCTTTCTTTTTCTCCTCTTAAATAAACTAGTTTGCTCGGGACGATCAAAGATAAGTTTGGGGGTATTTGTTCAGTTGATTAAACTGCACATTTGTATTACATTTTTCCTACCATTTTTATATTAAAAAAGGACTTTATTATAATATATTATACATATGAGGGTTTATGTGTAAAAACACTATTTTCCATGTGTTAATATATTTTAATTATCATTTGGTAGGAAAGTGTATGCAAATATTATTGACCTAATCCTAGTAGAACTAGGTCTACTAAATCTTATTTGAGTTGTTGTGCAGAATTTTCCAAGTTGTTATGCAGAATATATCAAAGAAATCAAGCTGTTGAAGAAAACTTGCCAAATTAAGAAGCAAACTTGGAGACCAAGTCTGGAAGCAACCGAGAGAAGATTTCTGAAATATGAAGATGCCTAGGATTGCCAAATGTCACCAGATAAAAGCACAAGAAAAATCATCAATTGATCTCGTCCCTTGAGCGCGGATCCGCGGCCAAACACACCCTTGGGCCGCGGATCCGCCGCAATTTGAGGAGGTTGGAAGGAAATATTTTGGGGCATTAATCTAGGCTGAAATTTACCAAGTTCTCAACAAAAAGATTCTGGCTTTGCACTATAAAAAGGCACCGAGAGCCTCTTGGAAAAGCTATCAAGCTGAAGAGATCACGAAGCTCCCGACGCTCACGCATCTAGGCTGATCATCGACTGTTCGACTACCTCCTTAGGAAAGATCGAGAAGCAAATCAAGTTTTGTAATCATTTTCTATGGATTAAAAGTGTAGCTTGAAGGAGTTGATTAATAAAGGTAGTTTTTATTTAATTGTTTTTTTTTTTTACATTATGTTTTCCCTCTCTTTCTTTTCATCTTCTTCTCCCAACATGCGCGAGTAATTCTCCGCTTGTTAGGGTTCGTAGGATTAGGGTAGGCTAATGGATGATGAAAATAATTAAACCCTTTTTAAGTCCTATAAAGTTTAGGAACTTTATCAAAAGAATCATTAACATCCTAATCGGGCGCGCTAGCAATTCTTTGCTAGTTCCGACCGCGATTAGAGATTAGATTAATGATTGTTTTGGTAAAGGCTAGATATGAACGGAGTTCCGTGTCGAGATAAGGGTTAAGAGTGGGATTCCTTTTCCCTCCGGAAACCCTAATCTACACGCATCACCGTCGTTCTAGTTCTAAATCTACTAATGGATAAAAAGGGTAACTTTTAATTAATCGTCCATAACTACTAAATTCTAACGAACCTTACAAGCCCTATTATTATATTATTTAAATCTCTAAAATAATCTAGATCTATATTTTACATTCTTGTTTAAAGTAGATCTAGAAACCATTCAACAAAATTCTTATTTCTTTCTCTTTTTCAACACATCTAAAGTAAAATTAAAAGGTTCCACGTTTCCCAGAGGACGACCCGTACTCATCTCGGTCTAGCTACGTGCGACACCGTTATTGATTGCGGTTAACTACAAAACACAAATTTTCACATCAATCAACAGTCTTGCTTGATATGATAGTACGCTATTTGGTTTGTCTTTATCTTAACGTATGATATATTTTACTTGGTGTTTATATATATATATATATGTTGATAAAGCCCATAGGGTGTTTGTCTGACTACCGGCGTTGTGGTGGCAGTCATACTAGTGGGAGCTGGATAGTCAATAGGCACACCCTTAGATGTCCCTGGTCGTAGGAGTATCGAGACTGGGCATTGATACTCCGGAGTAGACTAGTGTATACATATCTAGACCCTGAGGAGGGGCAATGGATTGGTCCTGCAGCCATTGGTGGAGTGCACCTAAGATTGTATACAGATGCTCACTGGATGTGAGTACACCAGACAGGACTCGCCGAGAACTGACTGGATGGTATTATACCTAACGTCAGATAGCAGTTCTCAGGTGACATGTGTGCAGATAGTCCATTGACTTAAAGTCATCATTTGTCTCGTGTGAGTTCCTACTGTGCTTTGATTATTACTCTACCATGGCTCAAAGGAGTCGTGCAAACAGGTTTTAGTTGGGCACAGTCCCGAGCCATGTGGAGGCAGTGAGTGACTGTTAGGGATTCGTCTCTCCCGGTATAGGGAGTTGATATCGCACGGTGATCGGTTGGTCATTACCATAAGTCCCTGGCCAGGGCTGATTGAGAATTACTGATAGACTGATCAGTAGATTCTCGGATGGTCTTGAGCCATGCCGACACGACTTGTACGGTTATTAGGGGTCTGACATCCACCACCTCCCTAGACAATACATGCGATACTCTTAGACGAACAGACCGGACTGCGCGGATATTGTCACGGACAGGCTCAGTAGGATTTCGGATGGGTTACTGATTGTTCGTAAATTTCTAGGATGCTTATCAAATCAAATAGTCCCCGGCAATGGCGCCATTTGATTGATGATAAAGATTCTTTGTGTGTCAGTTTAAGAAAATGTATAGAATCACAATCAAAGAATTATATTTGACCGCAATCAATTACGGTGTCGGTTGTAGATCGTAAGCGAGTGCGGATCGTCCACAGGGATTGTGCGATTCGTTTCTATGTTTAATTTGTTTGAATTGAAAAGTTAATCGAAAGGAAAAGAAAACATGATTCAAGAATTTATCGATTGATTCAGGTGTCACGATGTTTAATCAAGAATCAAGAAACTGATAAACAAATCAAGAATCGGGTTTCGATGATATTTCCAACCAAAATGTCAAGAATCTAAATGAGGCTCGTAGGAATCGATCGGATCTATAGACGTGATGTAATCTCAAGATTTCGTGTTCTTTTCCTTCGAAGGATTGATACTAGATCGATGATGATCGACGAGAGTTAGGGCTTTCTCGTGAAACTAGGGTTTCATCGTTTAACCCTTGTTCTTTCGTCGATATCATTCACATTCTAGCCTCTAACAATTTCAAGAAACGATCGTAACTCCCCAATCTCGAGCGATATCATTCAAGAAAGCATCGCAACGAATTGGGTTGTCGGTTCTTGAACTTGCTAGGGTTTACAAAACTCGTAGGATTCAAGAATCGATTTAAGATATGTTACATCATCATTCTATTGATCGTCTCGACTCCTCGACGAGCGGAGTATTACTCAAACATCATCACACAGAAAGCATTCGAGAATTGAAAAGATATCATGATGCAAGAATTTAAAGAAAACAAGATAAAAGAATATCACATTTTATTTATATCAACAATTTGATTACAGTCGCTCAAGAACTACAAGAGGAAGAACTAAATTGTCGATTTGGCGTCGCTCGGCTCCGTGAGTCGTGGATTGGCTTGGACCACTTGCTCTGTTGAAGATCGGCTTGGCTCATAAAAGGTTGCACGGCTTCTTGCTTGATGGGTACTCGGGATCTTGGCTTTTGATTGGAATTAGGGTTAGGGTTTCACACAAGTCCTCTCACTAAACTTGTGGAGGAAGAAGATGAAGAGAGTGAATGGCTAAAGGTGAACTAATGGATGGATTTTTCCAAGATTAGAGATCTCTCTTCAATATTAGATATCTTACAAGTGAGCCTAGGGTCTTATTTATAGATCTCCCAAACCCTAGGTCTAGGTTTGAAATTACAATTCCCTCCAAAAGTTTGTTGAGGAGTTTCTAGAAAGAGTTTGTTAGGAGCTAGCTTAGGTTTTAAGCTAAGATTAATTAAGCTTAGAAAACCCTAGTTTGCTGATCTGGCAGAAGCCTCTGGAGTCTTCTGGAACTTGAAGTACATTTCTGAAGTGTGGGCCCTGAGTGAAACATTGTGCAGCAAAATTGGATGGGTGATGTGGCAAGGCCGCCGCGTAACCGCGGCACAAGGCGGCTTAGGCCGCGGTTCCGTGGCCATGATGACTCCTTGGCACTTGGGGCTTCTTCTGTGGTCTTGGAATAGTATTTGTAGCTTTATCTGATGTGTTGATTTGTACTTTCCCCTTTGTATTGATACCAGAATTGGAATCATTGAGTTGGCGTAATATTTGATCGGTACCGTATAAATTTTGGCCTTTCTTCTGGATTTTCCTGCATAGATCTCAAAACAAGTGTTGCGCAATATAGGGATGATGCGATGCCATGAAATGCAGTCAATTTTCTTTATAGTGCCGGTTTTAGAGTCTAACACATGCAATCTGATATTTTGCGACAATTTTGCTAATATGTGAAATATGAATACCGTACACTTCTAAATGAATGCAAATGATGAGGAAATTGCCGGCTGAATTATGCAATATTTTCGACTAATCAAATTCCCCCAAACTTAATTTCGATCGTCTCGAGCAAACTTTTTATTAAAAAGAGAAGGAGAAAATAAAGAAAGAGAAAAACTAACTAGCACACTTTCGTAGGCAACACGATTGCACTGAGCACGTGCAACAAGCCTTTAAACCTCTAGGTGTCCCTAGTAGGAGGAGTGTTGTCTCCTGAGGGTTTTCAGCGGATTGCACCCACAAAATCCAATAATAAAAGAAAGATCATGAATATTACATTTAAATAAAAGAATTGTAAAAGAAAAGCCTTGAGAATTAGGGTTTCCAACTAAGCTAGCTTTTCGGTTGTCATGAGCCCTATCTTATTGGTCATGAAAAGATGTCAGAAATCACGTCCTCCCTCAATAAAACATCGTCTTATTCTTCATTTCTATCTTTCTTCCAAACATCGATCATATAACCCTGCGTGTGTGTAAAGATATCCCTACACCCGGAGAATTCAATTCAAGCTATCATACTCTTGCCCGTCAGCCCCAGTACTTTTTAATTAATGAATATTTAGATGAGATTGCTCATACACTTTCATGCGACCGTTAATACTTCTTGAGGTACTAACCGACCGATTACTCCTGTGCTTGCTTACTTGGTGTATTTCCTCGTTTTGCACCACCTTAGGCATAGCAGTGACTCCCAGACCAGTTGGCCTTAGGGCACTAGGTGAAGAGGCACCCTTGCTATATATTTTTTTATTGCCCTCGGTGATAACAAAACCAGTGTCCATTTTTCTCACCACTTTATATTTTTATTCACCTTTTTTTTATTTCCTTCATACATCGGCTTTAAGACAAGAGCATTTCAAGGTATCCACTACTATCCCAGGCTTCAAGATGTATGTAAGTGCGAATAGCAAGGTATCAACGTTCAAAATGTTTGGCTTCCAGAATAGAAACTATTTTTCAGACTTATTTTTATCCTCAGATTAGTGACGTCCTTCATCTTACTAACCCTTGGGACAACGGCTCATAACTACTTATTACTAGTTCGTATAAGAAAACTTCTAATTTTCTTAGTTTTCTTAAGTTTTTCTAATCTCATAGATGTAATTTTTCACTATCTAAACTTTCATTATCCTATTTATATACAAAAAAGTGTAAATATTAAAATTATTTTTATACTTGAATTTTTTTTTTAATTTTTATAGATTTTGAAATTTTTTCAATTTTTATAGATTTTTAAAAGAAACGTTTTGTGCTTATGCAAATGATATGCAAATGATGCAAAAATAAGCACAAACCTCCCCCAAACTTGTTTTCAACAGTGTCCTCACTGTTGCCAAATGCTATACCTACAAAACTGTAAGCCTGGGAGGAATTATTAGTGGGGGCAAACAATATAAGTGAAGAACTTCCCCCAAACTTATTCTTTTCACTCACCTCCATCCAAAAGATGATACAGCGATATGCAGGATATGAAGGTAAGATGGAGGAATTTTAATCCAAATAAACTGGCTCTTGTAAGAACAAGAGCTCCTCCGTGGGGTCAGTGGAAAAATACGGCTTTAGTCTATGTCCATTCACTTTGAAAAATGTGCCGTTTTTAACATTTTCTACTTCTACTACCCCGTGCGGATATACAGACCGTACAACAAAAAGTCCGTTCCACCGAGATCGAAGCTTACCCGCGTGAAGGTGTAATCGTGAATCATAAAGAAGGACTTGTTGACCAAGTGAAAATGTTTTCCTCAAAATGTTTTTATCGTAAAAAACCTTAGTCCTATTCTTTACAATTACAGCGTTATCATAAGTTTCATCGCGGAGTTCGCTTAGCTCATTTAGTTGCAGCTTCCGAAAGTTGCAGGCTTGGTTTAGATCAAAATTTATTTCTTTTATAGCCCACAATGCTTTATGCTCTATCTCGATGGGTAAATGACATGCTTTTCCAAACACTATCCTATATGGAGACATTCCTAGGTCGGTCTTATATGCAGTTCGGAATGCCCAAAGAGCATCCGTCAGTTTGGTCGACCAGACTTTTCTATTTTTAGAAATAGTTTTCTCCAGGATAAGTTTGATTTGTCTGTTTGAGATTTCAGCCTGCCCGCTTGTTTGGGGATGATAGGGTGTAGAAAGTCGGTGGTTGATTGCGTATTTTCGCATCAGAGTCTCGAAAGATTTGTTGCAGAAATGTGTCCCATTATCGCTAATGATAGCGCGTGGGTGTCCAAATCGCGAGAAGATATTTTCTTTTAAGAACTTAATGACAACTTTCTTGTCATTAGTGCGACATGGAATGGCTTCTACCCACTTGGAGACATAATCAACCGCCAGCAGTATGTACAAATTCCCAAAGGAGTTGGGAAAAGGACCCATAAAATCAATGCCCCAAACATCGAAGATTTCAACAACCAGAATGGGTTGCTGAGGCATTTCATTTCTCCGGGATATTCTACCCATGTACTGACACTGTGTACAGGTTTTGCAATAGTCAAATACGTCCTTGAATAAGGTCGGCCAATAAAATCCACATTGCAAAACCTTTTCCGCCGTCTTTTTAGAACCAAAGTGACCCCCACAGGCCTGATCATGACAAAAAGAAAGAACACTCTTGAACTCTTCTTTCGAGACACACCGGCGAATGATCTGATCAGGACAATATTTAAAAAAGTAGGAATCATCCCAGTAAAAGTGTTTTACTTGGGATAGAAAACGGTATTTGTCCTGTTTTGACCAATCGCTCGGTATAAGTCCCGTGACAAGATAGTTCACAACATCCCTGAACCAAGGTTCATTGGATACGCTCAAGAGTTGTTCATCAGGGAACGAATCATTGATCGGCAGGGTCATAGGGGAAGAAATGATGCGTGAAAGATGGTCGGCTACTACGTTTTCACATCCTTTCTTATCTTTGATAACAAGATCAAATTCTTGTAACAGTAGGATCCAACGTATTAGTCGACCTTTTGCATCTTTCTTCGCCAGAAGATGTTTTAAGGCGGAATGGTCAGTGCACACAACTATAGGAGAGCCAATTAAGTAAGGCCTGAATTTTTCCAATGCAAATACAACTGCTAAAAGTTCTTTTTCTGTGGTTGTATAATTGATTTGAACATCATTCAGGGTCTTACTTGCATAGTATATCATATGTGGCATCTTTTCAATGTGCTGTCCTAAGACTGCACCTACTGCAAAGTCGGATGCGTCACACATTAGCTCAAAGGGGTAGTCCCAATTTAGAGACAATAGAATGGGGGCTGAAGTGAGTGAGTGTTTAAGTGAGTCGAAAGCTGTCTCGCAGTCCGAGTCAAAGTGGAAGGTCGTATCCTTGGCCAGGAGAAGAGTTAAAGGTCTAGCAATTTTGCTAAAGTTCTTAATGAATCTCCTATAAAAGCCCGCATGGCCAAGGAAAGATCGAATATCTTTGACGCTTTTGGGATGAGGGAGGTTTTGAATGGCATCTATCTTAGTTCTGTCAACCTCAATACCTTTCTATGAAATGACATGTCCAAGAACAATTCCTTCTTGGACCATAAAATGGCATTTTTCCCAGTTCAATGTCAAGTTCTTCTCTTTGCAACGAGTAAGAACAGCCTCAAGATTCGCTAGGCAATCAGAAAAAGAGTCTCCAAAAATCGAGAAATCGTCCATAAAGATCTCCAGAAAATTCTCTACCATATCAGAGAATATCCCTATCATACACCGCTGAAAGGTAGCGGGAGCATTGCATAACCCAAAGGGCATGCGACTGTAAGCAAAGGTACCAAAAGGACAAGTAAAAGTGGTTTTATCTTGATCCTTCTTGGCGATGGGGACCTGATTATAGCCTGAGTATCCGTCCATAAAACAATAATACTCTCGTCCTGCTAAGCGTTCCAGCATCTGATCAATGAATGGTAGAGGAAAGTGGTCTTTCCTTGTGGCAGCATTGAGTTTTCTATAATCAATACATACACGCCACCCAGTTTGGGCGCGTGTCTGAATCAACTCATTTGCCTCATTGGTTATAACAGTGATGCCGGATTTCTTAGGAACGACATGTATAGGACTCACCCACTGGCTATCGGAGATGGGGTATATAATACCATTATCTAGGCATTTGACGATCTCTTTCATGACCGCTTCCTTCATGACGGGATTCAACCGTCTCTGTGGTTCTCGGGTTGGTCTGGCATCATCCATCACATGTATATGATGTTCAACTATCAAGGGACTAATCCCTTTGATGTCCGCCATACTCCAACCAAACGCCTCTTTGTTAGATCTCAATACCGATAAAAGTGCATTCTCTTGCTCTGATGCTAGAGAAGCGGATATGATAACCGGTAAAGACTCATTCTCACCAAGATATGCATATTTAAGGTGAGAAGGTAAAATTTTGAGATCTAATTCAGGCGAAGAAATGATAGAAGGATGGTTCATTGAGTGATTTTTGGATTTACAAAGAAGCTCAGAGCCTGTGAAAGATACAGACTCGGGTGGAGAAAAGTCAGGAGTGTAGGACTCAAATGTAGGAAAAGTGTCCTCACTAAGATCATGTGTAAGATCAAGCAGAGATGTGGTAATGTCGTCGAGATCCAGAAAGCAAAGATCCTTAGCTCCACAACTATCGGGAGCGATCTCGTGGACAGAGCACACATCTAAAATATGAGCAGAGGGTTCTGATGGCTGACTTCCAACTTTGTAGATATTTAGTTCAATGGTCATACTTCCAAATGATAAATTCATTGAACCATTTCTACAGTTTATAACAGCATTGGAAGTGGCAAGGAAAGGACGACCCAGAATCACCGGAATTTGGCTCCGGGGGTTTGCTACAGGCTGTGTATCAAGCACAATGAAGTCTACAGGGAAAACAAATTCCCCGACCTTTATCAACACATCCTCTAATTCACCCTTGGTTTGGTGATAGATCGGTCTGCCATCTGGAGAGTGCAGTGAGCAGGTTTCAGCTCTCCAATCCCTAATTGCTCATAGACAGAATAAGGGAGTAGGTTAACACTTGCGCCAAGGTCTAAAAGAGCACGATTTATGTTTTTACCCCCAATAGAAATCGATATTGTAGGACATCCTGGGTCCTTTCGTTTCTTTAGTAGCTGGGGAATAAAAGCAGTGCTAATATTATTAGACATGAAGACCTTCTTCGACACTTGAGTCTTCCTCTTCCTAGTGCACAAGTCCTTAAGAATTTTCGCATAAGCGGGGACTTATTGAATCGCATCTAGGAGAGGGATATTGATGTTAACCTGTTTGAACATTTCTATAATTTTCTCCATATGTGGACTCGTTCTATTACCCCTTAACCGATTCGGGTAAGGTGCTTTCGCAATGAGCGTCGGGTCCATCACAGGAGAAGGAAGAGGGGGTAGACGAGGTCCCAAAAGAGGTGTGGGGACCGTCTGTGGAGAACTAGAAGGGCTATACTGAGGTGTCAAGCCTAGTGGGAAATGAAGAATAGGCTCGCAAGAAGGTGGTGTGGTAGAAGAAGAAGGATCAGAAGGAGAAGTGTGTGTGTGTGGAAAGGTCTCAGCCGAGGTGTTGATATGATTTTCAGTATCATCAACTTCTTCCCCGACATGATTGTTCAGCACTCTTCCCGATCTCAACGTTGTGACGGCATTTACATTGTAATGCCCAGGATTCTGTAGGGGTTGAGAGGGAAGTTTCCTTTTTTCTCTCGCACTCATTTCGTCTTTAAGTCGTGCGATTTCAGCTTCCATCGTTCTGATACTCTCATCTTGGGACGCTGAGTTTTTCTTTATCTCACCGACAGAAGATCTAACCTCAGCCGAAACCTCTATGAAATTTGACAAAAGTGATTTCATGGTTTGAGTGAATTGAGAGAACTTGTCAGAACAGGTCATAGGATTAGACTGTGCAGGAGTGTTGACCTGATTTTGGAAGTTTTGTGACTGGTAGGGGTGCTGAGTGAGTTGAAGGGGTTGCTGTGGTGGAGGAAGAGCCCTTTGAAATTGATTCGTGTTTGGAACCGTGTTTTAAGATTGTTGTTGGTTCCAAGCAAAATTCGGGTGATTCCTCCAACCCTGATTGTACGTGGAAGAATATGGATCGTTTCGAGGTCTTTGAAATGCGGCATTAGAATGCTCGTGACCTTGAAACGCAGAGTTTAATGGACATTCTTCCGTTAAATGAGACGGATCAGAACAGCACCCACAAACAGTTTTGGGAAGCGACATTGGGTTTAGGGAGGCTGCTGCAAATTTGTGTTCCATAGCGTCGAGCTTCTTTTGCATTGCTGCCATCTCAGCTCGAACACCTATGGACACATCTATTTGGTGTATGCCACCCCTATTCAATGGTTGGGTTCCACTCTCCCACTGTAGTGATTTTTCAGCGAACTCTTCTAAATACTTCCAAGCTTCCCCATCATCTTTGGTCATAAAAGTACCTTGACACATGTTTTCAAGGCTCTGTTTAGTGTTTGGGTTAATGCCCTCATAAATGATTCGGCAAAGTTCCCATCTCGGGATGCCGTGATGAGGACAATGAACCAATAGATCTTGAAACGTTCAAAGCATTTTGAAAATGGTTCAGTAGGGAGCTGGGCAAATTGATTCAGTTCGCTACGGATTCGAGCTGTCTTTTGTATTGGGTAAAATTTCTTAAGGAATGCAGCGACGAATTCTTCCCAATTCGTAATAGAGTGTGCGGTAGTGTTATATAGCCACTTCTCGGCTATATCGTACAAAGTAAATGGAAGAAGTCATAGACGCATAGCATCCACTGAAAGTTGTGACGTACCCATCATTGCGCATACGTTTTCAAATTTGGTAATGAAAACGTAAGCGTCCTCAGTCTCGAGTCCGTGGAATTTGGGTAAAGGATTGATATACTGGGGTTTAATCTCAAAGTTATCCCCGTTGGCTGGTGGTGTGGATAAACAGGTCGAAAGAGGACCTCGAATAGGGTAGCACCTCTTCTGGAGAGAGATGCAGGGTGGATTCTGCGCACCAACGGACGGCGGCAGATTAGGGTTAAAAAAATTTAATGGATTCGGATCCATCGGAGTGGGTGTGGTAGTGGGTAAAGAAAAGGTAAATGGAGAAATATCGACTTCGGAGTCGATAAAGGGTACGCGGACTAAACGGGCACTAGAATCCCGTATCCAACCTATCTTGCACTAAAAAGGGTTAGTACAAGTGGCAGCGTTGACTTATAATTAGGGGTAATGAATAAATGCGGTGTTTGCTTTGAAAAAGGGACGGATTTTGAAAAAATGATGCAACACAACAAATGCAGCACACAACCCTAGAATCTAGTGGTCACCTAGGTCCGGCTCTAGACCGCTCCTAACTGCCAAAAGACAAGTCGCAGGATAGAATCCTCCACTGCCTCTTTGTCCCCCTGTGGCCGGATAAGTGCTAGGTAAGTGGGAAGGCACTCCACTACGTAAGTAGTGGGCCTAATTAAAAACCACAAGCCTTAGACACACTCGCCTTAGACACCACAAGAAAACGCGGATAAGCAATGAATTACCCACGGTCTTCTTCTGTCCTAATTGAGCGCGACAATCCTTAGAGTCATCTCTAGATTTCTTTTAGTTAATGTGGGTCAATGCGGATGCAAGTTTTGTGGTTTTTGGGGCCTAGGAAGGGTAATGAAATCCCCACCTAATTTGGATTTGGCCGTGCCCCTTAATATCCGTATTAGAATGCAAACAACCAAGAAACAAAATCACGCACAAATTTAATTTTTGCTTTTTGCGGCGCTGCGATTATTTGCAAAGAATTCTGTAGAAATTATTAGTTGGAGCTAAAAAGAGGAGAGAGGAGAAGGTAAGAAGGTACCTGAGAAAAAAATTGAACAGAGAACCCTCAAAGGGGCCGCGGTTCCGCCGCAAATCCTCCTATATGCCGTGCTTCCGCGATCTGACAATGGGAACACTGCACCAAAATTTTCCAGGGAGCTTCTGTAGACTCTCTCTGCTCTCTGGTATATTCCAAAAATTTTCTTCAATTGCCAAACAGCTCCAGATTTTCTTGCAATGAACCACAACAAATCGTTTAGGGTTTGCACGAATTTTGATCTCAAAAATAACAATGGAATAAATCTTTCAATTCAAACTATAATATGAAACGAATAAGCGCGCGATCCCCGACAACGGCGCCATTTGATTGTTCGTAAATTTCTAGGATGCTTATCAAATCAAGTAGTCCCCGGCAACGGCGCCATTTGATTGATGATAAAGATTCTTTGTGTGTCGGTTTAAGAAAATGTATAGAATCACAATCAAAGAATTATATTTGACCGCAATCAATTACGGTGTCGGTTGTAGATCGTAAGCGAGTGCGGATCGTCCACAGGGATTGTGCGATTCGTTTCTATGTTTAATTTGTTTGAATTGAAAAGTTAATCGAAAGGAAAAGAAAACATGATTCAAGAATTTATCGATTGATTCAGGTGTCACGATGTTTAATCAAGAATCAAGAAACTGATAAACAAATCAAGAATCGGGTTTCGATGATATTTCCAACCAAAATGTCAAGAATCTAAATGAGGCTCGTAGGAATCGATCGGATCTATAGACGTGATGTAATCTCAAGATTTCGTGTTCTTGTCCTTCGAAGGATTGATACTAGATCGATGATGATCGACGAGAGTTAGGGCTTTCTCGTGAAACTAGGGTTTCATCATTTAACCCTTGTTCTTTCGTCGATATCATTCACATTCTAGCCTCTAACAATTTCAAGAAACGATCGTAACTCCCCAATCTCGAGCGATATCATTCAAGAAAGCATCGCAACGAATTGGGTTGTCGGTTCTTGAACTTGATAGGGTTTACAAAACTCGTAGGATTCAAGAATCGATTTAAGATATGTTACATCATCATTCTATTGATCGTCTCGACTCCTCGACAAGCGGAGTATTACTCAAACATCATCACACAGAAAGCATTCGAGAATTGAAAAGATATCATGATGCAAGAATTTAAAGAAAACAAGATAAAAGAATATCACCTTTTATTTATATCAACAATTTGATTACAGTCGCTCAAGAACTACAAGAGGAAGAACTAAATTGTCGATTTGGCGTCGCTCGGCTCCGTGAGTCGTGGATCGGCTTGGACCACTTGCTCTGTTGAAGATCGGCTTGGCTCATAAAAGGTTGCACGGCTTCTTGCTTGATGGGTACTCGGGATCTTGGCTTTTGATTGGAATTAGGGTTAGGGTTTCACACAAGTCCTCTTACTAAACTTGTGGAAGAAGAAGATGAAGAGAGTGAATGGCTAAAGGTGAACTAATGGAGGGATTTTTCCAAGATTAGAGATCTCTCTTCAATATTAGATATCTTACAAGTGAGCCTAGGGTCTTATTTATAGATCTCCCAAACCCTAGGTCTAGGTTTGAAATTACAATTCCCTCCAAAAGTTTGTTGAGGAGTTTCTAGAAAGAGTTTGTTAGGAGCTAGCTTAGGTTTTAAGCTAAGATTAATTAAGCTTAGAAAACCCTAGTTTGCTGATCTGGCAGAAGCCTCTGGAGTCTTCTGGAACTTGAAGTACATTTCTGAAGTGTGGGCCCTGAGTGAAACATTGTGCAGCAAAATTGGATGGGTGACGTGGCAAGGCCGCCGCGTAACCGCGGCACAAGGCGGCTTAGGCCGCGGTTCCGCGGCCATGATGACTCCTTGGCACTTGGGGCTTCTTCTGTGGTCTTGGAATAGTATTTGTAGCTTTATCTGATGTGTTGATTTGTACTTTCCCCTTTGTATTGATACCAGAATTGGAATCATTAAGTTGGCGTAATATTTGATCGGTACCGTATAAATTTTGGCCTTTCTTCTGGATTTTCCTGCATAGATCTCAAAACAAGTGTTGCGCAATATAGGGATGATGCGATGCCATGAAATGCAGTCAATTTTCTTTATAGTGCCGGTTTTAGAGTCTAACACATGCAATCTGATATTTTGCGACAGTTTTGCTAATATGTGAAATATGAATACCGTACACTTCTAAATGAATGCAAATGATGAGGAAATTGCCGGCTGAATTATGCAATATTTTCGACTAATCAGTTACCTCATCGGCTTTCTTATCGACAACTACCTGGGGACCATTACGTACAGCTAATGCCGCTTGCGGTCTGTGGTTAAACCCACTGCCAGCGTAGTAGTCGAGTCTTTAGAGTCCCACACAGAGATTTCCCAAACCCAGGCGAAAAGATATAGAGATCGTATGGTTTTACGACAAAGGTTCGGACGCATACGTGTTTAAACGCACGTACGACATTCGGATAGTTTTTACTAGCCGGCTTTGGTTTAAGCCAGATTCTAGTATCGGGTTATTGGATTTATACAGTCTAAAGTTTTTCCGTGTTTTCACGGATGCGAGAGGCGTTCTCGTAATTTCCGAGAAGCTTCTAGAAGGATGTGACATGAGGGGTTAAGGTGGCATTTTCATTAATTGCTTTAGTGACTCATTCATATGAATCATCATATCATTAAATGCATCATTAATGATCTAATGACTCACATGATGAATCACTCTTCTTGAATAAATGAAGCATGGTGAATAATCATTTAATTGATATTATTTGATAATTCATTATGTATCATATATTCAAGTGAGAAGCTCTTTATTCTCATTATCATCTCCACCTTCTCTCTCCTCAAGCTCTCTCTCCTTCACCAAACCCTAATCCTACCACTCAAGAGTTGAGAACAAGGATTAGGAAAGACTAAACACTCCATAACCAATCTCTATATCATCTTAGTTCCTTTATTAGCAACTAGAGAAACTAAGTAACCTCAAGTTTAGAAGTTATAGCTTGGATTAGGGTTCTCGGGTGGATCGTCTATCACGGAAAGGAAGCCGAGGAGGACGTGGAGATCCAAGGAGGCCATAGAGATCGTAAAGACGAAGGACTAGAATCATTTAGTATAATCTTTTAACATAGTAGCTTAGAACTCTATGCCTTTTGTTAATTATCGTTTAGCAAAGATCTTCGGTTAGTCGATGTTCGCTTAATAAACACGATCGTTTTTCATATTTCCGCCTCCCCGCAACTCGTGGGGTGTTGCACATTGACTTACAGTGGTATCAGAGCCTCACTAAACAATAATTAACACACTTGCAAAGTTGTATGAATTTCGAACGGAAAACAAACCGGAAAAAACCCCGATATCATGAAGTTTCTGTCGATTTTAAAATGAAGTCCAAAAATTTTTCAGGGACCTCCAGAATGACCAGCATGAAAATATAAGAACACACAAGAAAAATGGGATCCTGAATCGGCCAAAGCGCCGCGGAACCGCGGCCGATCCCACCGACCCGCCGCGGTTCCGCCGCCGAGTTGGGGCTGATTCAGCCCATTTTTCTTCTGTGCCTTCTTTGTGATATTTAGGATTTTCTGGTATGATTTAATTTTTGCTCAGGTTTCAGATTTGCAGAGAAGTATTGGAGCAAAATTTAATGTGTTTAATCGATCGAAATTATACGGTGTTTGCTTGTTTGATTATATCTGTGAAATGTATTATGTGTTCGTAAACCTCCCCTAACTGCTAGTATGTCGGTTGGCAGGTGGTTGCACATATCTGTGATGTTATATATAACTGTTTGTGTATATAAACTGTATTGGACTGTTGTGGTGATTAGCCGGGTTTTGTGATGGGTTATTGTATTAATTCATTCGATGTAATTGTAATAAGTTATAATATTATTTTGCGGGGCACATCCAGGTTGCGGTTGTAGCCACCGTTGTATTATTCCTTTTACTGTTTTTGCTCCTAGGATAGACCCAAGGTGGGGTACACAAACTACCGGGTATTTTGAAGTGTTGAGGTAGACCGCTTCACTTCTGGTACTTGGCGGGTAGTTTGCCGTACCCGTAGGGGTCTGGGGTGGGGTAAATGGCTATTCATCACAACTGTGTAATCCGTATTTCGTTGCAGGCTCAAAAGAAACGCGGATTGTTTGCAAATCCAATATTGTTTATCTGTGATCTGGAATGCCTATTATTGCGTCTGACGAATGTACAATATCTATATATGATAGCTATTTAGATGTCACTTATGTTTTACACCCGCGCTAGCCCAGCCCCCGCTCTGTCGTTAGTTAAGTAACCTAACGGGTGATGACGGGACCCAGTAGCGAATGCGGATGGCATAAGAGGACGTTGTATTTTCGTTGTTATCTGTAATGATAGGTTAATTGATGGGACGCATTATTATTAATGCAAAGAAAATAAAACCTAAACTGAATCGTTGGAACAATTTCAAAACCACTCGGTTTTTTTTGAAAAAGCAAATTTTAAATGCGGAGCTTAAACCACTCTTTTTAAATAAAAGCTATCTCTGTTCCTTCGATCATATCAAGTTCATTACGTTAACGGTTTTTTGCCAAAAACCAGCCGTAACCCTCCGTCGTTTCAGATAGAGAGCACATCGTATTCATGCTATGCTTGTTGGCCTACGTCAAGGCATAGTGTTTGGTAGCAGTGTGTGTGCCTATTTGTTGCATAGATAGATGCATTAGTTTAATACAGACGTACACCTTTTTGGCCTACGTCAAGGGCTTGTACGATGTACTTAAATTGATCAGGACAACGACGGGTAGAACTTGACTTGCGTCTTATGACTTGTTGGCCTACGTCAAGGTCTATAAGAGCTTGGGGTAAAAATCACATCGGGAGTTTCAAACATAAAGGAAACTTGCAGATTTAGCATACCTTCTGGAGTGTGGTGACTAGAGTGGCTTCCATCTAGGGCATCATGCAATGATAGTTGGATCCCGATCCTACTGATGAGTATGATTACTCTCGGGAATTTTTCTCACTTAACAATCAATGCTATAAACCAAGTAGGTGACTAGAAAAGTGTTAGAGGGGCTACACTTCCAGGGAAAAGAGGTTATTTAATTAAGGAACTTCACGAAAGCATTGGAAAACCTCCCTCGAAGTACCAACACTAGCCTGGCTGAAAGATTAAGCAAGTATTGTGACGTGTGATTAAATCCTGGCTAGTTCTTCTTTTAGGTTTTGAAGAAGGATTTGAGGAAACAGTGGGAGCCATCCTGTTTAAATAAATTAATAAACCAATCTAAACTTGCAAGAGCATATGCTGAGTGTTTTTTTTTCTCTCTCTCTGGCAGCTACCATGACTGGACTAAAACTGTTACTCGAAAAAAATATACTGACCGGGCAGAACTATAAAGATTGGCTAAGGAACGTCAATATTGCACTGACTTATGACAAAGTAGCATATGTTACCACCACTGTTCCTCCCCTTATCCCAGGACCAGATTCCTCAGTTGTGGACAGGGAAGTCCGCAAAACCTGGGATCTAGATTGTGAGCGAGCTAAGTGTATCATGCTGGCGTCAATGAATAATGAACTCCAGAAACAGCACGAGAGTATGGATATTGTATCCATCTTTCTCCATGTCAAAGAATTGTATGGGATCACTCCCGTATCGCGAGGTATGAAACCTCAAGGAAACTCTTCCAGATGAGGTTAGTTCCAGGATCGCCTATAGGAGAGCACGTCCTCAAAATGATCATCCTCATTGAGGAACTCGCCAACCTGGGATGCGTGCTAGAGAACGATTTGAATATCGACTTGATTTTGCAGTCCCTTCCCCACACCTTCTCTCAGTTCGTGCTGAACTTCAACATGCACGAAATGGAAGCGGATCTTCCAAAGCTCCTCAATATGTTGAGGATAGCAGAGACCTCCTTGAAAAAGGAGAAGAACCCCATTCTGTATGTTAGCCAATCATCTTCTTCTAAATCTAAAGCGAAAGCTAAAGGGAAGAAGAAGATGAAAGCCACCAAACCGAAAGGTGGGGTCAAGAAGGTGCAGGGAACGAACAAGGCAGGAAGGGTGAAGACAGAAAAGAATGAATACTTCTATTGTCACAAGCAAGGGCACTGGAAGAAGGATTGTCAGGCCTTCAAAGCCAAGGACATGAAGCAAGTAGTTGCTTCTACTTCAGGTGTGTTTGTAATCGAAAATTGTTTTTCAGTTAACTCTACATCATGGGTACTTGATACCGGTTCTGGTTCTCATATCTGTAATTCATTGCAGGATCTGAGAAATAGTAGAGTGCTGGGAACAGGTGATATGACTCTCCGGATGGGCAATGGAATGCATGTAGATGCAATTGCAATAGGGGAATATCACCTAGGGTTGACTAGTGGACACATTTTGGTGTTGTACAGCTGTTTTTGTATTCCCAGTATGTTGTGTAATATTATATCAGTATCTTTGTTATCGAATGAAGGATATAGTTTTGTGCTTGAAAGAAATGTTATGAACATTCACCTAAATCAAGAACTGATTGGGTATGGCACACTGGAAAACGGCATATACATACTTAATCAACCTCAAATTTTCAATATTCAAAACACGCGTAAAAGAAAGGCTCCAGATTCGAATCAAGCCTTCCTATGGCATTGTAGATTTGGTCATATAAATGAAACAAGGTTGACTAAGTTACATAAAGATGGATATCTAGATCCGTTTGAATATTCATCATATGCAACTTGTCAATCATGTATCAAAGGAAAAATGACCAAATCTCCGTTCACCGGACACGGAGAAAGAGCCACTGAACTCTTGGGACTTGTACACAGTGATGTATGTAGTCCGATGTCTACGTATGCATGAAGTGGTCACTCCTACTTCATCACTTTTACCGATGACTTCTCTAGGTATGGACATGTGTTCTTAATGAAGCATAAATCCGAGGCTTTTGAGAAGTTTAAGGAGTATAAAAATGAAGTAGAAAAACAAACTGGTAAAAGCATCAAGACACTTCGATCTGATCGAGGTGGAGAATACTTAAGTACCAGTTTCCTTGAATGCTTAAAAGAGAATGGAATTCTCTCTCAGCTTACTCCGCCTTATACACCTCAGCATAATGGTGTATCAGAAAGGAGGAATCGCATGCTATTAGATATGGTGTGTTCAATGATGAGTAGTGCTGAGTTGCCACTTTCCTTCTGGGGATTTGCTCTAGAATCAGCCGCATACCTATTAAATAGAGTTCCGACTAAGTCCGTGCCTACCACTCCATATGAAATGTGGAGCGGGAAGAGACCATATCTCAAGTATGTCAAGATATGGGGGTGTCCGGTATATGTTAAAAAGCATAAACCAGACAAGCTCGAGACACGATCGGTTTTATGCAAGTTTGTAGGATACCCCAAGCATTCAAAGGGGTATATGGTCTACCACACTGAAGAACAAAAGGTGTTTGTCGCTCGTCACATTGTCTTCTTAGAAAGCGAATTTCTTGCAAAAGAAATTAGTGGGAGCGCGGTAGAGTTGGAAGAAATTCCAGAACCTCAAACTGCTACCGAGGACTTAGTAGAATCTCAGATTTCAATAGAACATGATGAACCAATGCCACTCCGCAGATCTAGCAGGCTTTCTCATCCTCCTGAAAGATACTATGGTTTTCTTCTAGATGGGGATCGATAGGATTGCATCATCGATGATGATGAGCCTACTAGTTTTCAGCAGACTATTACGAGTAGTGACTCGATGAAATGGATGGATGCTATGAGATCCGAAATGGAATCCATGTACACCAATAAAGTATGGACTTTAGAAGTTGCTCCTCCTGGAGTAAAACCAGTTGGATGCAAATGGATCTTCAAAAAGAAGATTGGTGCATTTGGACAAGTGGAAACCTACAAAGCTAGACTCGTAGCAAAAGGTTTTCATCAAAGACCAGGATTGGACTATGATGAAACCTTTTCACATGTAGCTATGCTTAAATCCATTCGGATCCTGCTTGCGATTGCTGCCTTCCATGACTATGAAATCAGGCAGATGGACGTAAAAACAGCTTTTCTAAATGGACATTTAGAAGAGAGTGTTTACATGGATCAACCAGAAGGTTTCTTAGACAGTGGGAGCAGCGGAAGAGTCTGCAAGTTGCTTAAATCCATTTATGGATTAAAGCAAGCATCGCGGAGTTGGAACATCTGCTTTGATGAGACAGTCAAAGAATTTGACTTTATCAAAAATGTAGATGAACCATGTATTTATAGGAAGATTGTAGAAGGAGCAGTAGTCTTTCTCATTTTATACGTCGACGACATACTACTGATAGGGAATGATATCCCTATGCTACAATCAGTAAAGCTCTTCTTGTTACAGAAATTCTCTATGAAAGACTTAGGAGATGCATCATACATTCTGGGCATTAAGATCTATCGTGATAGATCTAATAGAATGTTGGGATTTTCACAGTCCAGGTATATTGACACCATACTAAAGAGATTTAGTATGGAAGATTCCAAGCGCGGCAATATGCCCGCTTGTCACGAAATCACCCTCTCCAAAGAGATGTCTCCAAAGACTGATGAAGAGAGGGCTCGCATGAGCATTATACCCTACGCTTCGGCGGTAGGATCAATAATGTATGCGATGTTATGTACCAGACCGGATGTAGCTTACGCCCTTAGTGTGGTAAGCAGGTATCAGTCTGACCCAGGTGAGAAACATTAGATAGCAGTGAAGAACATTCTCAAGTACCTGAGGAGGACTAAGGAGATGTTCTTAATTTACGGTAATAAAGACCTCCAGGTAGAGGCTTTTACCGACTCCGGCTTCCAAAGTGACAAAGATGATTCTAAATCCATTTCGGGTTTTGTGTTTACCCTCAATGGAGGGGCGGTATGTTGGAAAAGTTCCAAACAGGATACCGTCGCAGACTCAACTATGGAGGCTGAGTATATAGCTGCTAGTGAAGCCGCAAAAGAGGCTGTCTGGATGAGGAAGTTCATTTCTGAACTTCAGGTGGTTCCGTTCATTGCCAATTCAATACCTTTGTATTGCGATAACAATGGCGCTGTAGCTTTAGAGAAGGAACCAAGGTCCCATCAGAAATCCAGGCATATCTTTAGGCGGTTTCACCTGATCAGGGAGATCGTGGATCGTTGGGAGATCGAGATACGGAGAGTAGACACAAAAGACAACACGGCAGATCCATTCACCAAGGCCATCCCTCAAGTGCAGTTCGAGAGGCGGTTTGAGATGTTGGGCATGCTGTACGCCAGCAACTGGATCTGGTAGAGACAATGGGTACTCATTGCACCAATTATAGGCCTTAGTGCAAGTGGGAGATTGTTGGATATATATGCCCTAGAGGCCTACATTGTATAGGATGCTTGGGATATGTATGTACATAACAGTCTTGCTTGATATGATAGTACGCTATTTGGTTTGTCTTTATCTTAACGTATGATATATTTTACTTGGTGTTTATATATATATATATATATATATATATATATATATGTTGATAAAGCCCATAGGGTGTTTGTCTGACTACCGGCGTTGTGATGGCAGTCATACTAGTGGGAGCTGGATAGTCAATAGGCACACCCTTAGATGTCCCTGGTCGTAGGAGTATCGAGACTGGGCATTGATACTCCGGAGTAGACTAGTGTATACATATCTAGACCCTGAGGAGGGGCAATGGATTGGTCCCGCAGCCATTGGTGGAGTGCACCTAAGATTGTATACAGATGCTCACTGGATATGAGTACACCGGACAGGACTCGCCGAGAACTGACTGGATGGTATTATACCTAACGTCAGATAGCAGTTCTCAGGTGACATGTGTGCAGATAGTCCGTTGACTTAAAGTCATCATTTGTCTCGTGTGAGTTCCCACTATGCTTTGATTATTACCCTACCACGGCTCAAAGGAGTCGTGCAAACAGGTTTTAGTTGGGCACAGTCCCGAGCCATGTGGAGGCAGTGAGTGACTGTTAGGGATTCGTCTCTCCCGGTATAGGGAGTTGATATCGCACGGTGATCGGTTAGTCATTACCATAAGTCCCTGGCCAGGGTTGATTAAGAATTACTGATGGACTGATCAGTAGATTCTCGGATGGTCTTGAGCCATGCCGACACGACTTGTACGGTTATTAGGGGTCTGACGTCCACCACCTCCCTAGACCATACATGCGATACTCTTAGAAGAACAGACCGGACTGCGCGGATATTGTCACGGACAGGCTCAGTAGGATTTCGGATGGGTTACCTCATCGGCTTTCTTATCGACAACTACCTAGGGACCGTTACGTACAGCTAGTGCCGCTTGCGGTCTGTGGTTAAACCCACTGCCAGAGTAGTAGTCGAGTCTTTAGAGTCCCACACAGAGATTTCCCAAACCCAGGCGAAAAGATATAGAGGTCGTATGGTTTTACGACAAAGGTTCGGACGCATACGTGTTTAAACGCACGTACGACATTCGTACAGTTTTTACTAGCCGGCTTTGGTTTAAGCCAGATTCTAGTATCGAGTTATTGGATTTATACAGTCTAAAGTTTTTCCGTGTTTTCACGGATGCGAGGGGCGTTCTCGTAATTTCCGAGAAGCTTCTAGAAGGATGTGACATGAGGGGTTAAGGTGGCATTTTCATTAATTGCTTTAGTGACTCATTCATATGAATCATCATATCATTAAGTGCATCATTAATGCATCATTAATGATCTAATGACTCACATGATGAATCACTCTTCTTGAATAAATGAAGCATGGTGAATAATCATTTAATTGATATTATTTGATAATTCATTATGTATCATATATTCAAGTGAGAAGCTCTTTATTCTCATTATCATCTCCACCTTCTCTCTCCTCAAGCTCTCTCTCCTTCACCAAACCCTAATCCTACCACTCATGAGTTGAGAACAAAGATTAGGAAAGACTAAACACTCCATAACCAATCTCTACATCATCTTAGTTCCTTTATTAGCAACTAGAGAAACTAAGTAACCTCAAGTTTAGAGGTTATAGCTTGGATTAGGGTTCTCGGGTGGATCGTCTATCACGGAAAGGAAGCCGAGGAGGACGTGGAGATCCAAGGAGGCCATAGAGATCGTAAAGACGAAGGACTAGAATCATTTGGTATAATCTTTTAACATAGTAGCTTAGAACTCTATGCCTTTTGTTAATTATCGTTTAGCAAAGATCTTCGGTTAGTCGATGTTCGCTTAATAAACAAGATCATTTTTCATATTTCCGCCTCCCCGCAACTCGTGGGGTGTTGCACATCGACTTACAGATCTCACGCGGATGTTTTCTCCTTACAAAGTCGTGAGGGCTTTGTAAGTGCTTTTTTTATGAGTTTGCGCCCTCTTGGATTTTCACTAGCTCGTTGACAGTCCTGCTGTTTTTACTTACGGCGCCTTTTCGGGTTTTCATCCATGCCCATTTCGCTTGTGGACATACCCTTTTTTTAGGCGGCTCGTAAGGTAACACACCATTAGCTGTAGGTCCCAGTCTTCTTCAAAGGACCACATCTGTGGGACCTGGGAGAGTTATGAATCGTTTATGCCCATGAATTGTATACGGTAATCGATATAGGATTCACCGTAGGGCTAAACATGTTAGTTTCAGGACATGACGGTCCATTATCGCCATATTTTGGGGCAAAATTTTAGTTTAGGGTCGTTTCGGTCCATTATCACCATATTTTAGGGCGAAATGCTATTTTAAAGACATTCCGGTCCAACATTCCCGTTCTAGGGACGAATATTAGTTTAAGGACGTTTCAGTCCATTGTTAGTTTAAGGACGTCCCTGTCCAACATTCCCGTTTTGGGGACGAATATTAGTTTAAGGACGTTTCGGTCCATTGTTAGTTTAAGGACGTTCCGTTCTAACATTCCCGTTTTGGAGACGAATATTAGTTTAAGGGCGTTTCGATCCATTATTAGTTTGAGTACGTTTCGATCCAACATTCCCGTTTTGGGAACGAATATTAGTTTAAGGACGTTTCGGTCCATTGTTAGTTTGAGGATGTTTCGGTCCATTATTCCCGTGTTTTGGGACCATGAAGCTTTTTGGATACTACTCTCAGAGTTCTAACTCGGGAAGATAGCGAGCGGACACAAGCGTCGTCATCTATCATTGACCTATGTCATGACTCGTCAAGCGTAGTATTTTTTGAGGAATCGACCGTTTATTGGCTGGAAGGGTGTTTCGCCATGCATATTTATGAGCAAGTAGGCTCCACCTTGGTAGTCTTTTTCTATGACGTATGGGCCTTTATAGTTTGGATCGAACTTCCCCCGTTTGCACGATTGGGGATCATTAGTCTTTTGACAACCAGGACAAGTTCGCCTTGGTGGAATTTTCTCAGCCTGGTCAATCTTTCATATGACCGTGTCATCCTTTCCGTATAAGCCTCCAGATTTTTCTGTACTATAAGGTAGGTTTCGTCAAGGGCATCAAACTCCTCAACCCTAAGTTGAGCATTTTCTTCATCTGTCAGCTCATATCGAACCGCTACTCATAGAGAGAGGAGTTCTATTTCCAATGGGAGCACTGCTTCCTTGCCGAACACCAATACGTATGGTTGTGTATTCATGATTGTCTTAAATGTTGTTCGGTACGCCCAGAGAGCTTCATGCAGCCATTCGTGCCAATTCTTTTTGTTTCTGGACACCATCGTTTTTATAATCTTTGTCAAGATCTTGTTGAAAACTTCAGCTAGACCGTTGGCCCAAGAATTATAGACCGAAGAGTATCTCTAATCTATTTTATGTTGTTGTGCGACGTGGCTTATTTTATGGCTTATGTAAGCTGGCCCATTATCCGAGATAATGCGTCGTGGAGTGCCGAACCGATAGATGACATGGGTTTTGAAGAAGTGGAGGATATTCTCTGTCTACACTTACCTTAACGGTACCGCTTCTTCCCACTTAGAGAAGTAGTCGATTGTTGCTAGTATAAACTGATATTCTTTGAATGGGTTTGATAAGGCCAATTTTATCGATTCCCCACATTTTGAAAGGCCAGCTACCCACTGTCGGGTGTAGCGGATTTGGATGTTGACGGATGAAGTCCCCGTGAATTTGGCACGAGTGACACTTCTTCGCATATTTGAGACAGTCCTGGATCATTGTGAGCCAATAGTAACCCATTCTTTTTATCTTGATCTTCATCTTCGGACCCGCAAAGTCCATCGTGTATTTCTTGGACGATTTTCTTTACTTCTTCTGGCCCTAAGCATCATAGCCATAGACAGTCGAATGATATCTTATATAGAGAATCATTGACGAAGGTGAAAGACAAAGCTCGTTTCATAAGCTGATGTTTAAATGACGCATTTTCAGGCGTTCGTTGGGACTTAAAGTATTCTATAAAGACTTCCCTACAGCCCTTGACCTTTTCTTCGTCCTCTATTTGAAGGGTTACTTGTTCAGTCATTTCTTTTCTTTCGGATGGCTCTATCAGGTCCTCCGAAGATATATCTGTTAGCGCGAGAACTCTGCGGTTTTGCACAATGATTCTCACGTCATCGAGGTCATCATCAGCCAATTTGGCCAATGCATCCTCCTTGCTGTTTTCCGCACGCGGTATGCTTTCCAGGGTATAGGAAGGGATTTATGTTAGCAGTTGCTGCACTCTTTTGCCATACTTTATCAGCTCTGGCTTGCACGTTTAATAATCATCGTTTACTTGACTAACGATCAGCTGGGAGTCTCCATATATGAAGAGGTCTTTGATTCCCATATCGATAGCAATCTCAAGATCGGCTATCCAAACATCATATTCAGCTTCGTTGTTAGTCCTTGGCTCCATTAAGGAGAGGGCGTAACTCAATATCCCTTCTTGCTGGGTCACAAAGATAAGGCCTACCTCGGCTTTTGATTATGGGGGTATTTTGCCTTCGCCTCTTCATGGAGGATGCTCCATTGAAGTAAAGCTCCTATTGAGGCTTATCTTTTCCTTTTTCTTTTGTAATTGCGTCAAACGCGTGCTCATCCGGCAACTTACAATTTAAGGGGGAGTCGGCTGGTATCGGATGCTCGGCTAGAAAGTCGACGATGGCCTTCCTTTTTCACCGCTTTGAGGGGTTGATACGTTATCGAGAACTCCATCAGCAAGAGGGCCCATTTGGCAAGCCTTCCTGTCAGTATGGTCTTTGACATTAGATATTTGAGAGGATCCACCTTCGATATGAGATGGACCTCGTGTGGCAAGGTGTAATGTCTGAGCTTCGTTATTGCGAAGATCAGCGCCAGGCAATACTTTTCAATGGGGTAATAGTTGTTTTCTGCCCTCAGTAGAACTCGACTTAAATA
The DNA here is from genome assembly GCA_030015575.1 of Agapanthus africanus. Lineage (NCBI taxonomy): Eukaryota > Viridiplantae > Streptophyta > Magnoliopsida > Asparagales > Amaryllidaceae > Agapanthus > Agapanthus africanus. The sequence continues at coordinate 883,577,712 of JASDDO010000024.1, read as the reverse complement.
GTATAGAGCTCTCTCCTTTCCCTAATCGTTCTCTTGTGCCCATAATGTGCCTAGAAAACCCTCAAAGGCCATTGTATATAGGATAAGGGGTTTCCCCTTGACCGGAGCGGCCAATACCGGCGGATTTTGCATATACTGCTTGATTTCGGCTAGTGCGTTTTGACATTTCAGATCCTAGACAAATAGGGTCCTTTTCTTCATCAGATGACTGTAGGGACGACATTTTCTAGAGAGGTTGGATATGAACCGCCGGATGTACGCGAACATTCCTTAGAGAAATCGCGATTATTTGAGGGTTCTCAGCGTGGGCATTTCCATAATCTTCTTAATCATTGAGGGATCGATTTCAATACCCCGGTGACGTATGATGAATCCTAAGAATTTGCCTGAGGAAACTCCAAACGCGCATTTTAAACGATTCATCTTCACATTATACTTCTGAAGACATTGGAATACTATTTTTAGATGTTCCTAATACTCCTCATGAGATTTTCTCTTCACTACAAGGTTGTCGATGTAGCATTCGACAATCTCGTATATGAGGTCATCGAAGATATTTATCATGACCCTCTGGTAGGTAGTGCCGGCGTTCTTCAAACCAAAGGGCATCACCTTATAACAGAATATGCCAAGCGGGGTTCGGAAGGCGGTATGCTTCTGGTCTTCAGAATGCATTTTTATTTGGTTGTATCCTGAAGATCCATCCATGAAGGAGAAGTCCTTGTGGGTAAACATGTTATCGATCATCAGCTCTGTGACGGGCACTGGGAATTCGGCCTTCGAGCAAGCTTTGTTGAGATCCTAAAAGTCCACGCAAATGCGAACCGTCCTATTTTTCTTCATCACTAGAACGATGTTAGCGATCCAGTCAGGATATTGAACCTTTTGGATGAAGCCAGAGTCAATTAGTTTCTTGACTTCAACGTTGATACTCATCTCAAGTTCGAGTCGCATCCTTCTCGGTGCCTGTTTGATTGGCTTTATGCCTAGCGATATAGCCAGTTTATGTACTGCTACTTTTGGATCTAGACCCGGCATTTCAGAGTAGTTCAAGGTGAAGCAATCTTTATACTATATCAGCACGTCTTTTAACATGGACACCTGTTTTTCAGATAGTAGCTCACTGACAAACGTTGGCATCGGATCATTTTCCCTTACTAAGTCAATTTTTCTTAGGTTTTCTGCCGTAGTGTGCATCCCATCTTCTAGCTCTTTTGGTGCTCGTGGAAACTCTGAGATCATCTCGTTCTCGTCTTCATTTGCGAAGCACCTGTAGAAGTCATTCATAGTCTCGTGCCCTCCCTCTTTTGAGAGCATTATCATATAGCAGGTACGAATTCGATTCCATTCTTGATGTCGAGCTGGTCTTAACCTAACAGTGTAGGTCTTTTTGGCTCGTGCTTTTGCATCGGGCTTATCTTCCAGCTGTTGGATAAAACAAACATGCCTTGACGATACGGGTCTTCTACCCAGTCTTTTAAGGTGAAGCAGTCTTCAAGGGGTGACCTATTACTCGGTGATAGGAGCAATAATCCGGATGATGGACCTCGTTTATTTTTTTAGGGTGCCGAGACTCCGGAAGCGTCATCATTTGGTGCTTCATGACGAGGTTAAATATTTTCCTTGTCTTATCTTAAGGGAAAGAGTATTCCCGACCCATCTTCTTTATAAAGGACGGGCTCCAATAGAGTTTTTCTCGTTTGCACAGTGTCTTGGATCCGCTTTGTTGTCTTCGAGCGTTGTTTGCGTTCTTGGCCCTATTTTTGCCTTCATTTCAGGATTTTCCCTTTTCGCGACAACATGTAGCGGGCCGGGGTGAAGAGCATTACGGTTTACTTTCTCCGCAGATTGTTGGTTGAGACGCTGCGTCATGGACTTTTCATAAATGGCCATTTCGCGACTGTGATTGTCCCGGCTTATTTAACAAGCTTCTTTTATTAACTTGTCAATTTGTTCTTCCAACGATGGACTTAACGTGTTTAGAGCGGGATCTTACTCCGATTCGACGTCACGGCTACATGGAAGAGCGTTTTTCTCTTCACTCAAGCGGTTTATAACATGGTAGCAGTAGATTTGCTCCCGCTTCTTGGACCGAACGTATCCCAACCAAGTTGTCTCTATCTTCCTGTTGGGCATCTTTCGCTGAGTCTCAGGAATATCCCAATTTTTTTTATAATCAGGCTTGTTGAACAGTTTGTTCAAGGGTACGCCCTGGTATCTTAACAACTTTTTTAATCCCTCCACGTAATATCTTGGCAAACGGATGGGTTGAAACCTATCGAGCGCAAAATCAGCACCGTGCCAAATTTCTTTCTCTACTTTGGTTTCTATAGATTGGTAGAAGAGGGGCGCATTTTCACCTCTTCTCCTGGGAGGTACGTAGAAAGTTTGAAGTTCTTGTACGCTGTATGTATCAAGCGCATCAAGTTCCTTATAGTGTCGAGGCGGAGCCATTGTGATTTGCAGACTCTGATCTTCCTGGGCAAGAGTCTGCATTGACGGGCGGACGGAGAATGCTATATTGGCATCGTCCTCAGAGTCGCTGCCAAAGACCAAAATAGGAGTAGATAGTCCAGGCTTATTGTTTTCTTTTTAGGGTTGCTCCGAGTAGACTATTTCTTCGTCTTTCTTGATATCGCTCCGAAATATCGGGATAGTGGCGACGGATTCTTTTTACTCTCCGGCCTGTGACACCTTTCAGTGTCCTCGATGTTTGGTAGGAGTTACTTTGCGTTTTCGTATTTCCGGACTTCGTTTACCGAGAACGGCTTTAGCTCTCCCCTGACGGTATACTCCGAACCATCCTTGAAATACTTCATACATTGATGTTGTGTAGAAATGATGATATTGTACTCATGTAAGTAGGGCCTGCCGAGTAGGGCATTGTAGCAAGTCTTAGCGTCAATGACATGAAATTTGATGTCAGTGACGAGTAGCCTGAAGCATAACGTCGGTATTACAGACCCAAGCGTCTGTGAAGACTGTGAGTCGAACCCAGAGATGATATTTTTATCTCGGGTAAGGTGCTGAACGTTCATACAAATTTCCTCCAGCACTATCACGTTGAGAAGGTTGACGGAGAATCCATTGTCGACAAGAATTTTCCCTATCTTGATGCCATGGCAGTACCCAGTGACATATAACGGGAGATTATGCTCGCACGTACCGAGGAGTATATCTTCATTGATGAATGTAATATCGGCTGTGTGGACCTCTGCCAGTTCATTTTTAATCTTCTCCTCTGCGAGGAAAGCTTGGAACTGATCGAGCTATTGTAATGCCTTGATCAGGGAATCTCGTGCCTCTTTGGACAGGAGGAGAGCATCCAATATGCTCAGTTGCGAGGGTATTTTCTTCAGATATGGCAGGACATTGTAATCCACTTTGTTTTTCTTAGGCGGGTCTTTTATGATGAGCTCTTTTACAACTCCACCATCGAGGGCAATTTCCTCCCGGATTTTCCCTTTCCCTTTGTCTTTTTTGTTCGAACATTTATCTATAGGTCCGAGGTTTTGCTCAGGCAGCGTGCGGTTACACAGCTGAATAATCTCGCGGTTCTTCTCCTCCTCTTTTTTTTCGGAGGCGGAGTCTTTGAAGAGAGGGTCGAGGGGTGTTTCATCCTCAGAATCGCTCCCGAATGTAAGAACTGGAGGTTTTCCTCCATCCGAAATGGTACCAACCATATGACAGTTGTCAGTCGTTTCTTCATGCATGTTCGTCCCACTATTTTACTGTCGATCAGCGCGAGCTTCGCGCTTCATTCTCTTGAAGTGTTTTTGATGGGCAATGTATCCTTGACACCACTTCTTGAAGGCACTGTATTTCTCGATGGGATGGGTGCCCCTTTGATGATATAGACAGTAGTTTGGATGTAATTCTTCTCAATCGAGGCATATGACCCCAGGAGTGTTCTTTATGAGAGATGGCAGCTTCATCCCTATTGACAGGGCTTTGGAGAACTGCTTCTTTATTTTGATCCTGCTTTTATTTTTTGCGGGTGCTTTGGTTTGATTGGAGCACTTTACGACTCATCCTCACCGCAGCTTCTTTATCCAAACACTGATGCTTAGCCTTTTCATATATGGTTGTCTCGCGTTCTCGATCAACTTTGCTTTTTTGAAAGGCTTCGTCTAACAGCCTCTCAATCGGGTCTTCTTCTGACAGTTCTGGGGATTTTAGTGCCGATTCTGCCTCCAGTTCCTCCATGTTGTTTTCTGACGATGAAGGAACCTCTTCTTCATATAAAGACGAATGGGAGACCATGTGGCAACTTGCTACACGGTCTTCGGCATCTTTCGATGAGTCATACTGTCTTCGCCATCAAGAATATGTCACGCCCCGCTTCCCGGTATACGGGCAGAAGACGCGACGAGGCCACTACGTATTTACTCAGAAGTAAACACACTGAGCGTATCTAATAAATATAAGTAAAATGCACAAAAGACGGTGACAATAAATATAATTGAACAACAACTTTATTTATTAACATTCTTTTTACAATACATCTGAAAGGTAAATACATGGAATGGAAAACAATGCCTAAACAGTGGCATAACAGAAATGTAAAGGAAATGTAATGTACAAGTGAACTAGAGCTCTGGATCTTCAGTAAACTGGTCCAAGTTCTCGCTACTGAGCTCTTTCTCCAATAAGTCTGGATCACCTGATGACATTCCAAAGAAGAAGAAAGAGAATGTCGTCAGCGAACAAATCGTTCGGTAAGTCCTAAGGGTAAGTAGAGACAGAATAGACAGAAAGAGAATGTAACTTTTAAAGTTGTATTATATTGTTCGGTAAGTCCCAAGTGTATACGAGAGGAGTCTCACTTTCCCTGGAGACTAAGGTATAAGGAGCACAAGGAACCGTTCAGCCACGGTACAACGGCAATGGAGATTCAGGTTAGGTGTATTATGGTTACAGTCTCGTGCTATTTCTAACACCTTCCGTACCAATCTACTCCTTATAAACCCCGCGATGTCTTGATTGTATTGTTTGTATTGTTTGAATTGTATATTGTATATCGATGGATGACTTGCCGAAACTATGATATCAGTAATAGAACGGATATAATGGATGAACTTGTAAATGGAGTATATCTATGGTTCGGTTCAGTCAAGTTGTATAGATTGAATAGATTGAATATATGGATTCATGAATTCATGTTGAATATATACTTGAATCATATTCAAGTCAGATTGATTATATTGAGACTCAGTTTGAGTCAGACAATTAAAAAAAGAAATTGAAGTCCTGAATTATGTTTTGGTGCTATCGGTAACTGCTGCACATGGACGGAAGGATTTGTGTCTTTTTCAAAGACAATTAACGTATTGATAACATCGTTTGTTAGGTTGTCTACCTTAGATAGGCAAGCACCCATATCTCCGGTTCCCCGAGGCTCAAGAGACTGGTCCGGCTTAAACCTATGTTTACTAGGGTCCTTATTGTAATTTAGTATAACTTGAGGGGGTTTTATGAAAAATAATTTTGTTATACTTTCAAAATATACCTCAAATATTTAATTATCATTTTTAAAGTTTTTCATAGATTTTTCTTTTATTCAATGTGAAATTTCTAGTGAATATGACCTAGTTTTTTTTTAAAGTATAAGGTTTATTTGAAATATTGGAATTGTATGGTATTCTTCTTGTAAATGGAATGTTTTTCTTGAATTTTGGAATGTGAAATATTATAAATATTAAAAATAGATATTTTGATATTAATTACACATATATTTATTTATTACAAATATAAGTTTTGTTTATAATAGAAATCACATTTTCTAAAGAAAAATGTATTAAAAATCTTTTGAGATCGTATGCTCCTTGCGGCGGTCTGCATCTCACTCTACTAAGCCCGAGGATGTGCAATAATCCGCACCATCTTGAACAGGTTCCCCAAAATGGGTTGTAGAGGCGCAATTGCAAAGATTTGTTAAATACACTTCTTATAGAAAAATGTTTTATAAGTTGAAGATAGTTATATGTAAAGTCATATTTTCTCAAATCTATGTTCCCAAATTCCATCGTTCTATGTTAGGTATGTGTGTTGTGAGGAGGTAGGTCATTACCTCGTAAGTTTTCTAAGGTAATACGGTTTAAAAAGTTTAAGCATATTGAAATGAAATATGAAGGTATTTTAATGTAAAAGTGGAATAAAACTTGCTACGATTATTATTTTGATGTCAAACTTATTCTATTGCCTTTGTTAATGTTTAATGGTCATGACATTAGAGTTTGGTATTATTGTGTTTAAGAAAAATAGAATTTTTTAAGGAAAAACCGAATCGGAAGTCGGATTAACTCCACTTCCGCCGGGTTTTAGTTTTGAATATTTTTAGAATAGAGAAAAGAAGAAGAAGTAGGGACTTACTGGTTGTTAGGCTAGAGGAGGGAAGGAGGAAAAGGTGGGAGGTGCCAGTGCGTCGTTTTGTCGTCGGAAACTCCTCAGAAGTTCGTCGGAGCTTCGCCCTTTGTTAACTCCACTTTCACACAAATAGAACTTGGAATTTTTTGTAGAGTTTTTGTAGGAAATTTCAGTGTGAAGGAGTGTAAAAAAAAGAGTGGGTATTTATAGGGAAAATTAGGGTTAGGGTGTGATAAATTTGAGAATTAAAATGCATTAAAATATGGAGTAATGCAAAGTTTTAATTCTCTAGAAAATGCAGGAAAACAAACAGTCAGGGGTTAACAGGGGGAGTGCAAAGTTTTAATTCTCTAGAAAATGCAGGAAAACAAACAGTCACGGGTTAACAGGGGGAGTCCAAGGGTTGCTAGGTTTAAACAAAATTAGGGTTTAGGTCAAGTACAACCGGCGGCGCCGGCCCAACTAGGCTTCTCGCTGGTCGGATTCCCGTGGGGGGCTCGGATTGGGGCCACGTGTCTAGGTCGATCTGAATACTAATTTGCACTTGTTTGTTTTAAGTGTGACTCTTGGTTTTTACGTGTTGTATACGTGTAGGCTCTTGGGCTTCTAAAAGGTTAAAAGAATTTTTAAATAAAAAGAATGTGTGGCTGATGGGATTTGAACTCTGGTGCTTTGATTCAACAGTGCAAGGTCTTACCAGTGAGCTACAAGCTCTTTCTTGCTGTTCAAAAGCAAATCAAATTTATAACTTGTGCTCAGGCTTAAGTACCCATTTCTGTATTTTTAAAAAAAAAATTTATAGAAAGTATAGGGTTGTTACAGAATATGCTTGAGAAATTCTTCGAGCGTGACCGGTGTTCGCGCCTTCTGGTTATACTCCTCCAGCGCATCTATTTATTTTTGTAGATCTGTGCGCTTGTCGTCATACTCAGCAGGCTGCACAGGTTTCTTGGTCTTCTTCTTTTTCTTCGAAGACTTCGAAGGCTTGACTTGGGGGCTTTTCCCCCTGTCAGCAATTTTTGGCGCAGGACGATCTTTTAGCATCCCTTCGATTATTTCGAATTCAAGTTGGATTTTCCACCTGATTTCCGGACATGCCTGTAGTTCCTTCAGCATTCTTTTGGTTTTTACTGAAAGAACGACTTCCCATGGAGTTTCTTCCACGAGTGAGCATGATGCCCCCTGCGTGTCCACCTTTTTGGGAGTGTGTTTCTGGGGCGGTTTTACCCTCCAATTATCAGACAACGCGAATTTCACCTGTTGATACTAGTCTTCAACCTAATTTTTGAAGACGTAGCAATCCTTAATTGGGTGTCTCACCATTCTGTGATAGAAGCAGTAATTAGGGTTGTTGACGTCGCCAGGTTGTGCTGGACGCCGCGGGTCTGGAAATGTGATATGGTTATTTCACATTGCCAACTCGAACAGTCTCCTCGTTTTATCACGCGGAAACGAGTAAGCGCGTTCTAGTCTTTCTTCCAAGGATGGGTGCGGACGCGCGTTGCTTTGGTGGGCAGTTGGTTTTGGGCCACTCGGCTGTTGTTGCGTGTTAGCGACAAAGGCCGCCTTCCCTTTACCCTTAGTATTTCGAGGGTCCTTATTTGAGGAGGAAGGCCCATGGCCCATCTGGTCCATCTGGGCTAGTTTATCTATCAGAGCCTGAAAGGTTATGGGCTTGAAGAACGTCATGAACTGGGACATTGCCTTTTAAGAATCGAGGGTCCCGATGAACATGCCCACAGCAGGAGACTCTTCAATGCGCAGTTTGCATTTAGACCATAGGTTCCGCCACCGGATCACGTATTGGACCCATGTTTCTCCCGGCTTTACCCTGGAATTGATTAATGCCGTGATTGGAGTGCATTCGCTCGCACTGGAGAAATGCTGTGTGAACAACAATTCCATTTCTGTGAAGGTTTTCACGGAGTCATTTGGGAGCTCCGAGTACCATTCAAAGGCTATTTCTGACAAGCTACCAATGAACTGACGAACTAACAGTTTATCGTCGCCTCCAGTGTTGCTGCACAGAGCTCTAAATTGCACGACGTGTTGGTAAGGGTTGCTTGTTCTTTTGTAGACATGGAACTTGGGGATCGTATATCCCGGCGGGTATTTGATTTGGTAATACCAGCCTGGATATGATTGCCCAGTTCTGACAATGGCAGCTTCGCTGGCCTGATGAGCTCTTATTTGCTAAGCGATGTAATCATCCAGGGCCGCCTTGGAGATCGTTTCTTCTTTAGCTGGCGATAAGGCCGGAGGAGAGTTTGATATTTCCCCTCTGTCATCCTCGCTGATTATCGGTGGATCTTCGGCCGGCAATTCTGGTTGGATCATTATTCCAACCATGTCTTGGAACATGAGAGCCATCTGCTTTATGTTAGCAGCTTGCTCAGCAGCTTCTTTGTCTTTTCTTTCCAGCACCCTTCGCAGAAACTCTGTATCGGTCTCTAGCTCTTTGCGTTGTTCGGCCTCTTTGCCCGGACTTTCTTTCTGTCCGACAAGTGCCGTCATATTAGTTAACATCTCTTAGAGCTTTTGTTATTGCTCCTGAGCCTTTCTCAGTAATCGATTTTGTGGTCGGTGACTTACCAAAGTATGGCTCCGTTCTTGCCCATTGGTCATATAGACCGTATGTATGATAATACCCCTAAGTTTAGAGCGTTTAGATCCACCGCCTTTGAAATTTGCCCCAGGCGATGAGATTTTCTTCGGCCTCATTCTTTTATGTAAAGTCGAAGATAAAGGAGCATGTGTGACAGGCACCTGTTTAGGAACGGCTCCCCATGGTATGGTGGAAGAGCGGACCTTTTCTTGCTGACCCTTAGATTTCTTGGATCGACGAGAGTGATTTTTATCAAGCGCGGAGTCTTGGATTTTTTGCCATACCCTATGTATTTGTGAAGAGAGCCCTTTGCGAGGCTTCTCTGGATGTTGTAGCACAGGGATCTCAACTGGCAGAGGTGATTTCTTCAGCACCGCCATTGGAGAGTTCTTGCGTACTCTCCTCAGCGGATTAAAGCTGTTCCCGGTTCGAACAGCAGCATTGACATCCACCATAGGAGCTGGTAGGATGAGCCCAGAGGAGAGTTGCCCCCAGCTTCTCTCACTCGGTGCCAGTGGCGACGTTGAGCATGCCTTGGAGTGGGAATTGCCGCAGTTTTAGATGTGTCTTTGTCATGCCCCCTGCATTGCTAAGAAGCTTCAGTTGGTGTCAGCCTGTTGACAACCGACGTCCTTGAGCGGGGTTGGCCAATCTTTCGAAAACTGACCGACTTAAAGGGGAAGCACTTTCATCGGATTCACCAATAGCAGGAGTAGGGAGAGCTAGCCATTTTAGGGTAGCTCCCTCTGGTATCACGGGCTTCTTTACGGACCCGCTTGAGCTTTTGCTCAGCCTATTGAAGACTGAGGCTTCAGGATTTAACGACTTGCTGATGGGAGCCGTCGTGGTTGCCAATCGGTAGAAGATTGAATTTCTAGGAGCTTCTCCTTGTGATGTTGAGGCGCAAAAGTTCACATGCGGGAGCATGGTCCTGAAGAACAGTCCGGTAGAGGCTTGTGTGACCTGCCCTACCGGCATTGAGAAAATGGAGGCCGCGTTGGGCCCATACGTCACTCCTCCAGCTGGGGTAGAGCGGGTGTTGCTGTTGCATGAGGTGTAGTAATATGCCATTGATTTTCTACACAGGAACAAGACACCAAGTTTTAGTACCTTGAATCCAAGGGCAATCTCAGCGAACCGCGATTTGTTCTCGAAACACGATACACGACACATGAAATGTGGAGTAGAAAGAGGAAGAGGTCCCACCGGGCGTGCCAGAATCTGTTTACCGCTGAAGACCAGACTGAGATGCTGAGGACGTCTAGCCTGAATTTAGGGGCAGATACTATTTAGACATATCCACCCACCTGACTAAAGATACCAAGTTGATTTATGACACCGTATATCAGAGGTTTGGATAGATGTGACCGTTTTAGCGTGACTTTATTAGATTCCCCCTCGTTTGTGAGAGGTTTTTGATTGTGGGGACGCTCTTCCCTGCAGGCGCAAGCCTCTCCAGTTAATTACATTATCGTATTGCGATAACCACTTTCTCCTTCTCCAGCAGTTCACTTTGTGTCGTGTGTATTTTGTTTGTTTTGGTTGCCTGTGGATTGTATACGGAGATTAGTTTATGTCGTCGCCCGTAGGGCACGGATTAGTCCAAATCCATATATTTAAAAATTTGGGTTTTGAACTTAGGTTATATATTCCTTTAATTCAAAAATATTTTGTTTTATTTAAGGACCGTTAATCTAGTTTGAGATTAAGGTCAACTTAAATATATGAGCATTTGGGCTCAATTTATTTTAACTTAGGATACGTTAGTCTTATTTGAGACTAAGATCAACTTAGCAAAATTTAAGGATCATCATGTTTTAGTTGAGATCCAGCAACAGAGCATTTGGGTTCAGCTGCAAGAAACTTTTCAGAGAGACTTAGCCAATTTGGGCTTGGTCTGCTCAGTCTTTTATTCTTTTTTTTAAAAGTGCTAAGCACTTATTTGGGTTCTGTTTGTTCAGCCTTTTTCCTTTTATGCAGAAGTGCTAAGCACTTATTTGGGGCCCTGGCACTTGCATGTGTATCATGTGAAGCACTCAGTCATGGGCGCTGCCCAATCAGTGCTGAGCACTTTAGTCATTTTGACTGAATATATAGGACTAAGCTCTTTTGTATGGCGCTCACGTGAGGAGCACGTGAGGCACTGTCTCATTTATTTTATTGTGCGCTCACGTGTGTTTCGCGTGAGGTGCTGCCCAATTAGTGCTAAGCACTTAGTCACTTTGACTGACTTTATAGTGCTTCTGCGTTTTACTCAGCGCTCACGTGTATTTCATGTGAAGCGCTAGCCTTCTATTTTGAGCGCCCGTGTGGGAAGCACGTAAGGCGCTTAGCCCTTTAGTTTAGGCGTCTACGTGGGAAGCACGTAAGGTGCTGGATTTCATTTAAGAGAATCTTTTGGGTGCTCACGTGGGAAGCACTTGAGGCACCAAGTATTTTGCTTTGTTGATATTTTCTGAAGAAGTTTTAATTTCTGTTAATAGCATTTTGACCATTAATGATATCTATTTTGAATATCTGAGATTGGTTTCATTGGAGATCTAAGTTATTCTATTTTTTTTATAAGAACTAAGTTCTTTCATGTAGGGTTAAACCCTGTTTGCCAAAGAATTAAATTCCTAGAACATATTTCCTTCCCTCTTTTTTTTCTCTAGTTCTTTCTCTTAGATTTTGAGTTTGAACAACAAAATCTCCCCGATGAGAATTAAATTCTCAACTTGTGGGGAGATTTGCTCTGCCAATCTCAGATCAGAGGAAGTACTCAGTTCTTTTATGAAGGATTAAACCCTTTTTTGTTTGTGCTAGGCAAAAAAGATATATTTAATCTCTTCTTTTTCTTTTCTTTTTTTTTACTTAGGGTTTGAAAAAAGGAAGATCTTCTTCTTCGAAAAGAACTCAATTCTGTGTTGTAGCTTCTAACTTTTTTTTTGCAGAAGCTTATAGAGGGTTTTTTTTTCCTGAAGTCTCCTATCTTTTATATAGGAGAGTCAAATTTGTTGACTGGTTTGAGAAAATCTCTCATTTGAAAAATACCAATTGATTTAATTGGCCTCAAAGATTATTTGGGGATTTTATCCCCCGTTGGATTTTTGATCCAGTGAATTTCTATTTTACAAAATATTTCTTCTTGTTTTTGACAAGATTAGGGAAATATTTCCCATATACAGAATTTAATTCTGTTAAACGGTGATTTTTAACCACCGTTGGATCTTTAATCCAATGGATCTTTTATTTTACAGAGCATATCTTTCTTTGATTAGAAAGATATAGGGAAATATTTTCCCATTTCATTGGATCTTTGACCCAACAACTTTCTTTTTAACAGAAAATATCCTTCTCATTTAGAAATATTAGGGAGATATGTCCCCCAATAGAATTTAATTCTGTATTTGGTGATTTTTAATCACCCTTGGATTTTTGATTCAACGATTCTCTGTTAACAGAGAATATCTTTCCCTTTTAGAAAGATCAAAGGAGGTATTTTCTCAAGACTAGAATTTAATTCTATATAAGGAGGCGCCCTCAAGTGTTTAACACGTGACCCCGATATCGGTTTTTAGCCTGTTTCATTTAGCGCCCATATGCCTTGTATATGGGCACTCACGTGTTTAATACGTGAGTTCAGTTTGGCCTTTAACCACTTACTCTTAGTGTTTAATTCTATATATAAAGTTTAATTCTATATGAAGCTAATGCTTCAAAAGGGTGTTCTCATGTGTTTAACACGTGACACCAATGTGGGTTTTAATCTGTTTATTTAGCGTTTATATGATTTGCATATAAGCGCTCATGTGTTTAACACGTAAGGCCTGTTTAGCGCCACCTGTTTGCTTTTAGCGCTTATATGCTTTGTATATAAGTATATAAGCACTCACGTGTTTAACACGTGAGGCTCAAAACGTGGGGAATTCTCTTCTCTTTTTTCTCTCCCTTTTTTATAAGGGAACAGGGCTTTCTAATACATGAGAAAGGATCGCTAAGGTATGGAAGCAGGATCTGTGTGCCTACGGGCGAAGTCAGAGAGGAGTTACTAAGGGAGGCTCACAGTTCTCCATACTCTGTTCATCAGGGGGAACAAAGATATATAAGGATCTCCGACAGAACTATTGGTGGCATGGGATAATGCAGAAAGTGGAAAAGATTGTCTACAAATGCCTGGTTTATCAACAGTTAAATGCCGATCACCACAAAGCTGCAGGCTTACCACAGCCCTTACCGATATCCGAGTGGAAGTGGAAAAATATCATGATGGATTTCGTGACTGCGCTCCCTCATAACACGAAGAGGGACGTTAAAGTATAGATAATCGTAGAATGTCTTACCAAGTCCTCACATTTCATTCCCTTCTGCGTCGGCCAATCCACCGAGAGCCAAGCTAAGAAGTACATGGAAGAGATTGTCTGATTGCATGGGGTACTGGTATGCATAGTTTTCGATTAGGATACTCGATTCCGATCCCAGTTCTAGCAAAATCTGTAAGAAAGTATTGGCATAAGCTTGAGTTTCAGTACGACCTATCACCCTCAGACCGATGGCCAATCTGAGAGTGTCATTCTGATCCTTGAGAATATGCTTTGAGCTTGAATGTTGGATTTCAAGGGGTCTTGGGAAGATCACTTTCACTTGGTAGAGTTCATATACAATAACAGCTACTAGGCAAGTATCGGCATGGCACCGTTTGCGGCTTTATATGGGAGAAAGTGCAGATCTCCATTGAGTTGGGATGACGTTGGAGATCGAGAACTTTTGGGCCCAAAGATGATTGTCGAGATGGTAGAAGTAGTAAGAAAAATCAGGGAATAGCCGCGAATAGCTCTGAATCAGCAAAAAAATTGGACAGATACAAAGAGGTGATACGTGGAATTCCAACCGGGTGATCATGTGTTCTTGAAAATTTTCTCAAATCGAGAAGTAATACGTTTCGGGAAGCGAGGAAAGCGCAGCCCACGATTCATCGACCCGTTCGACATCCATGAATGAGTTAGTGAAATTTCTTATCGCTTGGCCATACCACCATCATTGGAAGGCATACACAACGTTTTCCATATCTCGCATCTAAGGAAATATGTCGGTGACCCTAGTAACATTTTGGATCATTCAGAAATCATTGTAGGGGACGGCCTAACTTATGAACAGTAGCCAGTTGAGAACCTAGACCGAAAAGAGAAGACGCTAAGGAACAAGACAGTTCAACTCGTTAGGGTTATGTGGAGGAAGGACTCTCCAGGAGAGTCTACATGGAAGAGAGAGGATTAGATGAGAGAACGAAATCCCTATCATTTTGTAACCCCCTCTTTTTAAACTTTTCCTTCTTGTTACCCATGTAATTTCGAGGTTGAAATTATTTTAAGAAGGGTAGATTGTAACATCTGTGTTTCGTTTGTACATTAATAAAGTCTTTGTATAATTTTTCCTTCATGTTGTTGTATTCATTGTGATGGAAAAATACTTTAGAAAGATTGTTTATATTTAAAACTAATTTTTAGCGATTTTTAAGAATTTAAATATAATTTTTGTTAATTACTGGATTTTTCTAAAAAAGGGTTTCTGGAGAAAAAGAATTATTTTTTATGTGAAAATGGTTGGAAAGGAGTAAATATTAATTTAGAATTTTCTTGTAAAATTTCCATATGTTTTTGGTAATTAAAAGCATTTAAAAAAAATTTACAAAAGAAAATCAATTTTCAAAACAATTTTTTTATAAATTTGTTTTCAAAAAAATCAGGCCCAGACCCAAGCCCAAAGGCCTAGGCCAAGACCCGGCCCGCTCTGGCAGCAATAACCGCTGCTGACTCATGGCTCCGTCCACGAGTACACACGAGCGTGTATGCGCTCATGAAAGCAGCGGGCGGCCACGTGGCTGCATCCTGGCCATCTGCGCTGGAATCCGACGGCCAGGCAGGGGCACGTAGAGGCAGGCGGCAAGCAAACGAAGGCCGACGGCGCGATTTGGGAGGGTTGTCAGCTCGGGTTTAGGGTTTTTGAACCATAAATAAACACCTCACTCCTTAAGCTTTTTCTCTCTTGAAATAATCCTAGAGAGGGTGAATAGGATTATAGTAACAATTCCTAAAAATTAAAAAATCTACTAGCAAGTAAAAATAAACACAATTATAACTAACAAGTATAGGAGAGAGTTAGAAATAATCAAATGCAAATATGAGTGATTTTATAGAGGCTCGGGAGATTCCCTGGTCCTCTTTTTTTAGGCAAACGAACCCGTTCCACTTAATCACGTCTCTGATGAGACAAACACGCTGCGCTTCTGCAACAACACGTCACTCGACGCACGAGTGACTCTCTTCACAAGATTTCTTCTCACTTACAATAACTCTCTTGCACTCAAGAGATTCCACATAAAGAGAGAAGAAGAAGAAGATTAAAATCCAAGATACTTTCTCAAGAGTTTACAATCAAAACTCTAGAATACTTCAACGGAGTATTTAATTTGCAATTAAAGCTAAAGTGTAATCTTATTCTTTTGGTGGGTGAAGATGAACTCAAGAAAATGAATGCAATTTTTCAGAATAGTAGGTGTGCAATATCTATACAAGAATCCTTTTTAAACCTCACACAAATAACATTCAAGTACATGCATTTATTACGCCTCAGGCAGAAAAATAGACGTCTGAAGTCAAAGTGGACAGACGTCTGAAGGAAAAATAAAACTAGCCATTATAACATTAAATGCACGTAATAGTAATATTTTCAAACAAAAAATGCTTCAGACGTCAAACAAAAAACGCTTCAGATGTCTGTCGTTTAAAGCTTTAGACGTATGTCATGGTTTTCAAAATATGACCAAAGAAAGTACAGAGAATAGACAAACGTCTGAAGAAAAAGTGACACACATCTGAAGAAGAAAAGATTTTCAACGATTTTAACCTTCAGACGTTTGTGCCAAATAGATCCAGACGTTTGTTCTCAAAAAGTTTTAAGGCAATAAAAACACAAAGAACAACCTGATGTCTGAAAAGTATTGACAGACGTTTGTTCTGCCAAAAGTTTTAAGACAATGAAAACACAGATAACAACCATACGCCTACTCTGGAAAGATTCAAACATTTGTTCTGAAGTAAGAAACTGATGTTTTAAAACTTTTGCATGTTTTGCAATAGTGTACAAACGTATGAATAAGACTTGGATAGACGTCTAAAGAAGGAATGCACAGAAAGTTCTGAACTTAAAATTGAAAATCGTTTTGAATGAAAATGTAACGACTTCGTTTTAATGTACAGAAAAATTTGTGTAAAAGTTAATGTACAAACGGAGTATTTGCAATCCTGTGCATGCTATAAGTATTTTATTTGCTTTTGAACAGCAAGAAACATCTTGTAGCTCATTGGTAAAGCCTTGCACTGCTGTGACGTAGCCCCTGTGTTTGAATCCCCTCAGCCACATAATATTTTTGCTGATTTATCTTTTAAACTTTTTGGAAGCCCAAAATTTGACACGTGCAAAACACGTAAAATGAAAAGTCTCAGAAATCAAACATGTGCACTGAGATATATGAAACAACCCCGACACCTGGTACCCATCCAAGCCCCATTCCTTTCATGATGGCCGGCGATATGCGCTTCTGGGCCGGCGGCGCCGGTCCAGACCGTAGGTAATGCCTCCAAGATTTGCACCCTAGTCGCTTGGCCTCCCCGTTTAACCCCGGTATTGTTTGTTTTTACTGAAAATAAACAGAGAATTAAAATGATGCATTAATCCAAATTTTAATGCATTTTAATTCTCAATTTTAATACCCTAAACCCTATTTCTATCCTATAAATACTATCCTACACTATATCACCCTCTATTATGAAATCTAGCATCAAAACTCTCTAAATTTTCCAAGTTCAAAAGTTGTACAAGAGGAGTTAGCCCAAGGTCAAATTCCAGCGACGTTTCGGGAAGAATCCGGCGATACCACGACTCCATGAGACCCTTAACTTGTTCATAGATCTCTCCTCTTTCTTTGAATCCAGTAATTCCCCTCCCCCCTCTTTTCTTTCTATTAAAAAGACTTCTCTTTTCAAAACTCATCGGAAGCGGAGTTATTCCAACTTCCGATTCTAATTTCTTTAAAAACTCAACTTTTCTTAACCACAAATTAACCATCTATTCATATATTGTTTAGCAACCATAAAACAACAATTTGACCAAGTTTCAATTCAAAATTTAATGTTAAACAAATTCTATTTCACTTTTTCGTTAAAATACTACAAAGTTTACCTACAATATTATTTCTTCATTTTGCTCATATTACCTTTAGAAAATTTTATGAGATAATGAAGTACCTCATCACAACACTCATCATGACATAGCACGATGGTTTGAAAACAATAAGTTTTGGGACAAATGCAAATTTTACATTAAAATACCTTAAACTATCAAAACCCGTATACTTTAAATTGTTTTAATTAATTCCTTGCAGATAAGCCTCTGCAACCCATTTTGGGGAACCCGATCGGGATGGTGCGGGTTATCGCACGTCCTCAGGACTAGTAGAGTGAGATGCAGACCTCCTCACGGAGCATACGATCTCGATGGAATTTTTATTACAATTTCTAAGAAAACGTGATTTCTATTTAATAAATAAATTCTATTTATAATAATTATATATATATATATTATCAAAATATCCATTTTAAATATATAATATATTCCATGTTTTCTAATCAAAAGAAAAGAATCACAAAAGTTCATGAAAATACCATCAAGAATCAATACAAGTCAAATTACATGAAAATACCATATACTATTCAAGTTAGGCTTATATCCACTAGACTATCTCATCACTCTTAAAAATTACATTTATGAAAACCCCCAAGACGATAATTAAATACTTGAGGTGTATTTTGAAAATATATCAAAACTATTTTTCATAAAACCCCCTCAAGTTATATTAAATTACAATAAGGACCCTAGTAAATATAGGTTTAAGTGGGACCAGTTCTCTTGAGCCTCAGGGAGCCGGAGAATTTGGGTGTTTATCTATTTAAGGTAGACAACTAAAAACGGGTTTATCAATACGGTAATTGGCTTAGAAAAAGTCACAAATCCTGCCGTCCATGTGCAGCAATTACCGATAACTCCAAAACTGATTCAGGACTTCAATTCGTTTTAAAGTGTCTGACTCAGACAGAGTCTCAGTCTAATCTGAAATCAATCCATCTTTGAATACAATTCAAGTACAACTCCACTTCAACATGAATCCATTTATACCAGAATACAATCAATATCAACATGACTCGACTAAACCGAACCATGGATATACTCTGATTACATGACTATCCATTTATATCCCTTCCGTTTACATGAACTACTGATATCATTGTTTCGGCAAGTCTTACATCTATTAAACAAAACAATACATATCAATACAAAATACATTACGGGGTTTTAAAGTGGTAGACTGGTACGGAATGTGTTAAAAGTGGCACGAGACGGTCACTTTAATACACCTAACCTGAACATCCGTTGTCGTTGTCCCGTGGGTTTTGACAGGGCCTTGTGATCCGTATACCATAGTCCACGGGGTAAGCTGGACTCCTCTCGTATACACTGGCATAATTCTGTACCAAGCTATAAACAACTGCGTTAACATAACTATCAACTTTACACCAGTTATAATCTTTTATCTGTCTATTCTCATTCTACATCTCTTTGGGACTTACCGATCGATTGTTCGCTGACGACATTTCTTTTCTATTATTTCTTTGCAATGTTGTCAGGAGGATCTGATTCTCTGGAGATCGAACCCAGCACAGACAACTTGGAGCAGTTCTCAGAAGACCCAGAGCTCTAGTCACTTGTATATACTTTACTTTCAGTTCATGCCATTGTTTAGGCATTGCTTTTCAGTCTTGTATTTACAATTCCAGTTGTATTGTAAAGGATGTTTAATAAATAAAAATTATTGTTCATTTACATCTCATGTATTACTTGTGTACTTTACTATATTGCTTATTTACACTTAGCGTGTTTACTTATAAGTAAATACGCCGTGTGGTCAGTCACGTCTCCTTACCGTACTTTGGGAAGCGGGGCGTGACAGAAAAACTTTGCCAAGTTTTGCCCAAAATTTTCATGCATTCAATAGTGTATGTGTTTGAGCTTTTTCATGCTAATCTCATAAACCATGAAGTACTTATATCGATTTTCTAGATAATACACTTATAGCTCGAACTCTTGATTTCTTCGATTCTTGAATCTTTTAAACTTGGACTTTTGGCTTCTTAGCTTCTTAAGCTTGAATGTGATCAATGAGGAGCTCTAATCTATTAACCTCCAACCTCCAATTGATTTTCCGTTTTAGCTCAATTTCCTCTATCATCCATCATAGGCTTGTGTCAGTTGATATCCTGAAATTTTTCTCAAACACGACCAAGCTCATATACAGTGTTATGAAAATATTCAATATGCAACACATGTATATATCTATTAATATTGTGTAACATCATCAAAACTAAATAGTAGGATTATGAAAATCCATAAGCCATCAATCTCCCTCTTTTTGATGATGTCAAAATATTAATAGAAGATATCGATATATTGAATGTTAAACGTTTGAATAATTTTAATAATCGATAAAAAGATCAACATATTAAAGTAAAACATTTGAATAACTATAATATATTGATAAGACCTATTACTCTCCTCCTTTTTGATATAGGGTGTCCTAAGAAATAAAACGTTTGAATTTCTCCCCCTATACATTTGCGTACATCAAAAGGTAAGTCAAACGTTTGAATAACTCCCCTTAAATATATGCATAGAAGACTAATAGGAGTTGATGTGAGCAAGAGTAAAGCTAAACGTTTGGATAACTTTCAAGACAAGTATATGGCTCACATCAACTAACATGTATAAGGAATAAGAAAAAAGCAATTGATACATACAACAAAATCATATGCAATATAAATACAGAAGCTTTAATATCATATGGTTGCAAAGATGAGATAAAAATATAGGAAAAGTAGGATTTTCTCGTCTTTAGTATCGTCAAATCCATGAAGTCCCTAAACACACTCCGCTAGATCCTAGGATATATTATAAACAACAAATCCACAATTGGGTTCTCCTAACGAGAGTTGTGGAGGCTATTTTGGCAAAATTATACTTAAGCACAATATCAATCAATTGAACGCATATTAAGTTCTCCTCTAATATAAGCAAAACGTGTAGTATCGAGGGGTTTGGTAAAAATATCAGCCAATTAGTGTTGTGTAGGTATGTGCTCAATAATGATATCCCCTTTTTCATGATGATCACGAAGAAAATGGTAGCGGATATCAATATGTTTGCTGCGGCTATGTTGATTTGCATTTTTAGTCATGTACACCGTGCTAGTGTTATCACAAAGAATAGGGATATAATCTACAAGCACAATAAAATCTTCTAGTGTATGCTTCATCCAAAGGATTTGAGCACAACAAGCGCCCACAGAAATATATTCCATTTCGGCCGTGGAAAGAGCGATCGAGTTTTGTTTCTTAGATAACTAAGAGACTAGAAAATTTTCAAGAAATTGACACGTTCCACTCATGTGCTTATGGTCTATTTAGCTCCCCGCATAGTCCGCATCCAAATAATATTTAAAATCAAAAATTTTGTTTTTCGAATAACACAAACCTAAACGAATCGTTCCCTTAAGATATCTAAAGATTCTTTTCACCGCACATAGATACGATTGTTTGGGACATGATTGAAAACGAGCACACAAGCCAACACTAAATATTATATCAGGTCTACTAGCGGTTAAGTAAAGTAAACTACCAATCATATCACGATATTTAGTGATGCCTACATTCTTGCCGGATTCATCTTTTGAGAGCTTTATTGTAGTGGTCGTTGGAGTGTTGCTTGGCTTTACATATTCAAGATCAAACTTCTTGATTAGCTCATTTGTGTACTTGAGTTGATTTATGGAGATACCATTCTTGAGTTGCTTGATTTGGAGTCCAAGAAAATATTTGAGTTCACCCATCATGCTCATTTCGAACTCTTTTTGCATGCTATGGGAAAATTCCTTGCATAGAGATTCATTAGTAGTTCCAAAAATAATATCATCTACGTAAATTTGTACAAGCAAAATCTCATCATTTTTCTTTTTGATAAAAAGTATGGTGTCAATTTTGCCCTTTGAAAAACCTTTTTCAAGAAAAAAAATGAGCACAATCTAGCATATCAAGCTCTAGGAGCTTGTTTCAAACCATACAAAGTTTTATGCAACTTGTAAACATGATTAGGATGTTTAAAATAATGAAAACCGGACGGTTGTTCCACAAAAACTTCCTCCTCAAGGACACCATCCAAAAAAGCACTTTTAGCATCCATTTGATAGAATTTGAAATCTTTAAAACATGCATATGAGAGTAAAATGCGAATGGCTTCTAATCTAGATGCCGAAGAAAAAGTATCATCGAAATCGATAACTTCTTTTTTATTGTAATCTTATGCTAGGAGTCTTGCCTTGTTTCTAGTTATCACACCAAATTCATCAAGTTTGTTCTTGAAGACTCATTTTGTACCTATAATGTGTCTATCACTAGGCATAGGAACCAACATCCACTCATTGTTCCGTTCAAATTGAACAAGCTTCTCTTACATAGCACACACCCAATTCTCATCTACGATAGCTTTTTTAGCATTCTTAGGTTCAATATGAGAAAAGAAAGCTATGTTAGCAAAGAAATTTGGATTATGAGAACGGGTGTATACCCCCTTTGACACATCACCGATGATTTAAGTTGGTGGATGATTCTTATTATATCTCCAATTTCTTAATAGGGTTGGTACCGATTCATTATCCACATCAACTGCTACACTTGAAGGAGGCTCTTGTTTAGAATCTTCCTTTGAGATGTCAAGTCCCTCCAAACGAGCTCGAACCACTTAATCATCTTCTTTCTCAAGTACTACAACATTCTTGGTAAAAGGATTAGTTTCATCAAACTTAACATGCATACTCTCTTTCGTAGTATTAGAGATTTTATTGAAAATACGATAAGCTTTAATAGCGGAAGAGTAGCCAAGAAAAATACCCAAGTCCCTTTTTGCATCAAATTTACCAAGAGGATCTTTGGTATTCAAAATATAACATTTTCTTCAAAAAAACATTAAAATAACTAATGTTGGGTTTTCTACCAAAATATAATTCGTAAGGAGTTTTCTCAAGTCCTTTACAAATAACAACTCTATTTATAATATACGATGCGGTATTAACCGCTTCGGCGCAAAAATAATGAGGTAAACTATATTCATTTAATATTGTCCTAGTCATTTCTTGAAGAAATCGATTCTTCCGTTCAACGACTTCATTTTGTTGGGGAGTTCTAGGACAAGAAAATTCATGTTTAACCCTGTGATCATTGCAAACATCTTCGAAAAACGCATTTTGAAATTCACCTCCGTAATCACTATGGATTTTCACAATGGAAAGTTGTTTTTCATTTTGCACTTTATTAAAGAAAGTCTTGAAAACAACAAAGGCATCACTTTTGTTGGCAAGAAAAAGCATTCAAGTAAATCTTGAAAAATCATTAACAATCACAAAAGCAAACGATTTACCACAAAAACTCAAAGTCCTAGAAGGACCAAATAAATCCATATGAATTAATTCTAGAGGGTTAGAGGTCGATACCACAACCTTCGGCTTGAAAGAGCTCTTAACTTGTTTTCCTATTTGGCATGCATCACATAACGTGTCCCTTGCAAATTTGAGATTTGGGATGCCAATGACCAAGTCCTTATTTGTGATACTTGAGAGTAGGTCCATGGAGGCATGTCCAATCCGTCGGTGCCATAGCCAACTATCATCCTCTACAACATTCAAACACTCATAATTCTCATTAGAAATATCACAAGTTTCAATAGAATAAATATTACCACTTCTTGTCCCATAAAGAATAACATCATCTTTTGAATCAAGAATTTTTTCAGAGTTTTTATCAAAAACAACTTTAAAACCTTTATCATAAAATTGACTAATACTTAGAATATTATGTTTTAAGCCATCAACAACAGAACATGTTTTACCAATAATTTAACCTTTACCATCATCTCCAAAAATGACCATGTCACCTTCCTCTCTTGATAGGGTTGCAAAGCTCTTAATTTTGCCAGTAATAGGTCTTGAGCAACCACTATCAAGATACTATTGATCTTCACGTCGCGACTTGCGGGGTACCTATAGAAAATGCAATAAATGTAACTTTTGGTACCCAAGTCGTATTGACTCCACGAAGGTTAGTCTATGGAATCCAAATCAAATTCTTGGAAGATTTAGATTTACAATGGTAAGAAATATGGCCACAATAGTTACACACAACATTATAAGTTCTAGAATGTATATGTGCATGTGTGTTTGGCATGATGATGATGTGAAGTAGGGGTATTATCATAAGTAGTTCTAGCAAAAGATTTTCTAAGACTTGGAGAATGAGCAAATCTATCATGATGATGATGTGAAGTAGAAACATATGCATAATGAGCACGGTGATCATAAGAAGTAAATACATGCGAAGAATTAGTCTTAACAAAAGCAGTCTTAAAGGAAGTCTTATCAAATTGTCGGTTTAGGGCCACTAGCATGAAAAAGCGATGCCTGTTGAAACCCAAGGCTATATTTCTTATTAGAAACATTGAAATTTCCTATCATGGTATCAAGAGAAATTTTGCCAGTGGCAAACATGTGAAGAGTGGTTTCAAGATCATCAATCTTAAACTTCATCTTATCAACATAAAGCACCATAATATTATGTGTTATAGATAAGGAGTCATACTTAGCTTTGAGAGAAGTAAACATGGAAGTGAGTCTCTTATTTTTGAAATTAGCATCATCGAGAGAACTAGCTAAAGAAGAAATTTTACTTGAATGTTTTTCGTTCTCAAGTTTTAAATTTTTACAACCATAAGGTTTAATAGAAGAACTTTCTTTTTTAAAACTAGCAATTTGCTATTTAGCATTGGAGTACTTAGATTGGAGTTTGGAATAATTATCGTGTAAAGTTCCAAAAGTTTCAAAAAGTTCTTCAAAGTTATATGAGTCAAGATCATCTATTACCTCATCCTCATGTGCCATGAAGCACATGTTAGCTATTTCTTGATCGGATGGATGGTCTTCATTATCACTCTCTTTCGAATCATCCTATGTTCTTGCATTGAAGGCTCTTTGATTTGGTCTATGTGGAGCTTCCTTTTCGTTATTGAGGGGACAATCGGCAACGAGATGACCGAGCTTCCTACATTTGAAGTATGGGTCAATTTCCTTGTTGTTGTAGGGTCAATCTCTTGGAAAGTTTCCTCTCTTGAAATCTCTTTGAAACTCGAGGAATTTATTGAATTTCCTTGTCATAAGAGCGATATTCTCATCATCTCCACTAAGTTCGTCATCTTCGCTTGATTTTGATGGAGTTTTGGATTTGGATGACGCCTTGAATGTAGCCTTGAGAGCGATTTTCTTGATCTTGTCTTTCTTCTCCACTTTTTTATCTTCCAAGTCATAGGCTTTGAATTCAATCTCATAAGTCTTGAGATTTTCTTAGAGCTCTTTAAAATACATGGCCTCAATGTCGGCTATCTCCTTAAGAGTAGTCACCTTTATTTGCCATTTCTTGGTGAGCGATAGAAATATCTTCCTCACCTTTTTCTCATTCTTCATAAGATCATCCAACAAAGAGTCAAGAGGATTAGTGATGCAAATAAAATGACTGAACATATCATCAACGTTTTTATCGGGCAACATTCAAAAAAATTCATACTCCGTTTTCAAAAGATCAATTTTAGCCCTCTTAACATTGTAACTACCTTCATGAGCAACTAATAAAATTTTCCACATAACAAAAGCTCTTTTACATTTTATAACACGAGCCAAATCATTTTCGTTGAGACAAGAAAAGAAAGAAAACTTGTCTTTATGATTAGCTTTATAAGCCTTTTTATCTACTATACTCCTACTATCCTCATCGGTGATGGGTAACTCATACTCCTTCAAAAAGGTATATCTCCACACATCTCTACCTTATGATTCTAGAAAGGACTCCATTTTAACTTCCCAAATGGTAAAGTTAATTCCATCAAAATACAGAGGTTTGATGATGGATTGGGAATGTCCCCCACTATGTGAATAAGAAGAAGCCATAAGATCTCTCTAGAGTTTAAAACCTAACAAATAAGTGCACTTTGCTCTGATACTAATTGAAATAATCCTAGAAGGGGGTGAATAAGATTATACTAACAATTCCACAAATTAAAAAATCTACTAGGAAGTAAAAATAAACACAATTATAGCTAACTAGTATAGAAGAGAGTTAGACATAGCAAACAAGAGCGATTTTATAGAGGTTCGGGAGATCTCCTAGTTCTCTTTCTTTAAACGTATAAGCTCGTTCCACTTAATCACATTTCCGAAAAACACGTTGCACTCCTACAACAACACGTCACTCAATACACGAGTGACTCTCTCCACAAGATTTCTCCTCACTTACAAGAACTCTTTTGTGTAGGGTTCCTAAGCACGACGGCAAGGTTTCGGGTGGCATCATCCATGCCAAATTAAAATTTTGCCATGCTAAAAGAACCCTAACCTAGGATGTTTAACTAGAGAATCATACGAAAACGAAATGTAAATAACTTTACAACTAAGTGAGTAGAGATTACAACCTTTGTAGTCCATTCCTTCACTTCTATAGCTCATTATTGTGGTCCCTTCGCTGCGATCATCGAACTCCCGGACTCTTGAGTATCTCCACAAGGTGTATGATGCATGCTTGCTAGAAGTCTTCAAAGTCTATGATGATCTACTTCGAGGAAACACGGACCCAAGCTATCTCTTCACTGATATGGAATTAGTGAAGCTAACACCCTAATCAAAATGGCTAGTTTAGAGGAGGATGATGAAGTAGGAATTTTGCTCACTTTAGAATTTATTTTCTCACTATATTTCTTTATCTCCAAAAAACAAAGAGAGAGAGCTTGAGCTTGAAGGAGATGAAGAAATAGGAAGATGAATGAATTATTGAGATGAGATTAGAAATGCAACCATGGTGAGTTATGTCATCCTTAACCCTTGTAGAGACTTAACCATGGCTCATGATAATTGGTTAGGTTTAAAAATATCTTAAGTAAAACAAATTTAGTGGACTAAGTCAATGGTTGTGCAAAGCTTCTCCAAGCTTCCAAGCATGACATAATTCCACACAAATTTTAATTACTAATGATAATTAAAACCCAAATACTATCATGGTCATGGTGTGATTCTCATACACCCAAGTTGCATATATAACCTAGCATGATACAATGTATATATCACATATATAACATGTATATAAAAGTGAGAAAAAGAAATGGTTAAGTGAGCTAATATTAGTTAATGTAAATTCATATATCAAATATATAATTATACATTAAATCATTAAATCAACACTTAATTTAATGATCCGGCTATATCACATGTAACCGACTAATATCAATAATATCAATTTACCGAATCAACACTTGATTCGATAACCCGGCTATATCACATATACCCGGCCGATATCATATATCGCGAGATTGGAATACGGTATCATATACTCGTATTAATCTCGGTCCCGCACATATCATATATGTGCTCCTACTTCGTTTCGCTTAAGCCAGGAAACCTCTATATAGGGCTCTAAAGACTCGTCAATACGCCGGCAGTAGGTGGTGATCATATCAGTCACCCACAAGACGCAAGCGGTCTGCTAAATGTAACGACCACCCGGGAATTTAGCGATCAGAAGATCAAAAAGCAAGCCTGCTCACACTCCTGTGAATCCAATCAGTAACACTACCGTACAGTCCGGTCTCTTCGTCTGATATGTCGCATATCCAGTCTAAGGGTGGTAAACGTCAGACCCCAGTAACCGATAAGTCATGCCGATGTGAGGCTCATAACGGGTCGAGAAATTACTGATAACACTTACCAGTAGATCTCCATATCAACCCTGGCCAAGGAATTTCTGTTATTGCCAATCGAGCACGATACAACATCAACCCCCAATACCGGGAGAGACGAAACCCCTCCTATCGCTCATTGCCTCCATGTGATTCAGGACTTTACCCAAAAGTCACCGTTTTGCATGTTGTCATGAACATGGTAAGGTGGAAATCAAAGAACAGTGGGAATCACACAAGTCTCTATGACGATCTCGGGTCTACAGACTAACCTGTACCAGTGTCACCAGAGAGCTGCTATCTGACGATAGGTATAATACCAACTAGGAGTTCTCGGCGAGTCCGTTCAGTATACCCGGTCTCCACTGAGCACCCATATACTATCTTTGATGTCAAACACCAATGGATGTAGGATTATCCATCGCCCATCATATGGGTCAAGAGGCATATACGCTAGTCTAAATATCGATGCCGTGCCTTGATACACCCTCGACTAGAAACAATTATAGGATGTACTTGTGGACTACCCTGGCCCCACCAGTATGATCTCCATCATAGTCCCAGAAGTCAAGTACACATCTTAAGGGCTTTATCAATATGTGAGAGCAAGACAGTATCACAATACAAATCTACATGTTAAGACAAAGAGCAACCAGATAGCATACTATCATGTCGAGCAAGAAAGTCCTCTCTATATATATCCAAGCATCCACTATAATATACATCATATGTACAATAATGACCTCTAGGGCATATACATAACTAACAATCTCTCACTTGCACTAAGGCCAGTTGTTGTAGTATCTCATACCCAACATCCCGAAGAGTCTCTCAAATTGTATCTGGGGTATGGCTTTCGTGAGTGGATCCGCAGTGTTGTTCTTCGTGTCAACTCTACTGACCTCGATCTCCCAGTGATCAACTATCTCCCGGATCAGGTGATACCGCCTCAGAATATGCCTGGATCTCTGATGGGACCTGGGTTCCTTGGCCAAAACCACAACTCCATTGTTATCACAATACAAAGGTATTGAATGCTCGATGGACGGAACCATACCAAGTTTAGTTATGAACTTTTTCATCTAGACAGCCTCTTTGGCAGTATCGTTGGCAACGATGTATTCAGCCTCCATTGTCGAGTCTGCCACGGTTTCCTGTTTGGAACTCTTCCAACAAACCGCCTCTCCATTGAGGGTAAAGAAAAATCCCAAGACCGACTTAGAGTCGTCCTTATCACTCTGGAAGATTGAATCGCTAAAGGACTCCACTTGGAGTTCTCCGTTACCATATACCAAGAACATCTCTTTAGTCCTTCTCAAGTACTTAAGAATGTTCTTCACAGCTGTCCAGTTACTCTCTCCTGGATCTTCTTGATACCTACTCACTACACTTAGTGAGTATGCTACATCGGGTCTGGTACATAGCATCGCGTACATGATAGAGCCTACTTCTGAAGCATAGGGTATCCTTTGCATGCGAGCTCTCTCCAAATCAGTCTTGGGAGACATCTCTTTGGAGAGAGTGAGTCCAGAGATCGTGGGTAAATTCCCATGCTTGGATTCTTCCATACTAAACCTCTTTAGTATGGTGTCAATGTATCTGGATTGGGACAATCCCAATATCCGTTTAGATCTATTTCTATAGATCTTAATCCCCAAGATGTAGGAGGCATCACCTAGATCTTTCATTGAGAATATTTGTGATAAGAAGAGCTTGACCGAGTGCAGCATAGGAACATCATTTCCTATCTGCCACCTTCTTGTATATACAAGGTTCATCTACGTTCTTGATGAAGTCAAACTCTTTGATTACAACATCAAAACAGATGTTCCAACTCCGCGATACCTGCTTTAACCTGTAGATGGATTTAAGCAGCTTGCATCGTCGAGTCTGCCACGGTTTCCTGTTTGGAACTCTTCCAACAAACCTCCCCTCCATTGAGGGTAAAGACAAATCCCGATTGCGACTTAGAGTCGTTCTTATCACTTTAGAAGCTCGAATCGGTAAAGGGCTCCACCTGGAATTCACCGTTACCATACACCAAGAACATCTCTTTAGTCCTTCTCAAGTACTTGAGAATGTTCTTCACAGCTGTCCAGTGACTCTCTCCTGGATCTGCTTGATACATACTCACTACGCTTAGTGAGTATGCTACATCGGGTCTGGTACACAGCATCGCGTACATGATAGAGCCTACTGCCGAAGCATAGGGTATCCCTTGCATGCGAGCTCTTTCCAAATCAATCTTAGGAGACATCTCTTTGGAGAGAGTGAGTCCAGAGATCGTGGGTAAATTCCCACGCTTGGATTCTTCCATACTAAACCTCTTTAGTATGGTGTCAATGTACCTGGATTGGGACAATCTTAGTATCCGCTTAGATCTATCTTTATAGATCTTAATCCCAAAGATGCAGGAGGCGTCACCTAGATCTTTCATTGAGAATCTATGTGATAAGAAGAGCTTGACCGAGTGCAGCATAGGAACATCATTTCCTATCAAGAGTATGACATCCACGTACAATACGAGGAAGACAACCTCACTCTCTGCTACCTTCTTATAAATACAAGGTTCATCTACGTTTTTAATGAAGTCAAACTCTTTGACTACAACATCAAAACAGATGTTCCAACTCCGCGATATCTGATTTAACCCGTAGATGGAATTAAACAGCTTGCACACCTTTCCGCTGCTCCCACTATCTACGAAGCCCTTTGGCTGAGTTATGTACACTCTCTCTTCTAAATCACCATTTAGAAAGGCGGTCTTAACATCCATTTACCAGATTTCGTAGTCATGGTATACAGCAATGGCAAGTAGGATACGGATGGACTTAAGCATAGCCACTAGAGAAAAGGTTTCATCATAATCCACACCTGGTCGTGGACGAAAACCCTTTGCAACAAGTCTAGTCTTGAAAGTATCAACTTTTCCATCTACACCAAGTTTCTTCTTAAAGATCCATTTGCTCCTAATAGGTTTTACCCCTTCAGGAGCAACTTCCAAAGTCCATACTTTGTTGGTGTACATTGATTCTATCTCAGATCACATTACATCCAGCCTCTTCACAGAGTCCCCACTCATGATGGCCTGCTCGAAGCTAGTTGGGTCATCATCTTAAATGATGCAATCCTCGCTCCCACCATCAATGAGAAAACCGTAGTATCTATCAAGTGGATGAGGAACCCTACTAGATCGGCGGAGAGGCTGAGGTTCGTTTGCTACTATCGAATCCTCTAGTTCTACCAAATCTTTTATCGTAGTTTGTGTTGCTGGAACTTGTTCTACCTCCTCGCCACTAATTTCCTTTGCAAGAAATTTCTTTTCTAAAAAGGTGGCATGCTGAGCAACAAACACTTTTTGTTCCTCGGGGTGGTAGAAGATATGTCCTCGTGAATGCTTGGGATATCCTATAAACTTACACAGAACTGACCTTGCCTCGAGCTTGTCCGAATTTTGCTTTTTAACATAGGCCGGGCAACCCCATATTTTAACAAAATTAAGACACGGTCTCTTCCCCTCCCATATCTCATATGGAGTGGTAGGTACTGATTTGGTTGGAACTTTATTCAATAGGTATATAGCTGTCTCAAGCGCATACCCCCAAAAAGAAATAGGCAACTCAGCAGTGCTCATCATAGAGCGCACCATATCTAATAGGGTGCGATTCCTCCGCTCCGATACACCGTTGTGCTGTGGTGTATACGGAGGAGTAAGCTGAGAGAGAATCCTATTCTCTTTTAGATAGTCCAGGAACTCATTGCTCAAGTATTCTCCTCCTCGATCAGATCGAAGAATCTTAATACTTTTACCCATTTGGTTCTCGACTTCGTGCTTATATTCTTTGAATTTCTCAAAAGCTTCAGACTTGTGTTTCAACAGGAACACATGTCTGTATCTTGAGAGATTATCAGTGAATGTAATGAAGTACGAGGAACCATTCCTGGCATGTGTAGACATGGGGCCGCATACATCACTATGTATCAGTCCCAAGAGTTCCGTAACTCTTTCTCCGTGTCCACTAAACGGAGTTTTGGTCATTTTGCCTTTGAGACATGAATGTCAAGTTTCATAAGATGATAATTCGAACGGATTCAAATATCCATCCTTATGTAACATAGCTAGTCGTTTCTCATTGATATGACCTAGTCTACAATGCCACAAGAAGGATTTGTTCATTTCTGAACTCTTCCTCTTGTGTGTGTTCTGTACATTAAGAACTGTGGTTTGATTTAGATCGTATAAGCCATTATTTAACGAGCCTGATCCAATTAACTTTTGATTCAGGAACATGTTCATAACATTATCCTGTACTACAAAATTATATCCTTTCTTTACTTAATAAAGAAACTGATATAAGATTGCATATCAGGGTCGAAATGTAATAGCATTCGTTCAGAATCAATGTATTACCATTTGGTAATACAAGGTGATATTCGCCAACTGCTTTAGCTGCAACATTTTCACCATTCCCTACTCTCACGGAATGATCACCCTCTCCCAGTTCTCTACTTTTCTTTAGCCCATGTAACATATTACATATATGGGATCCCGATTCGGTATCTAATACCCAGGACGTAGAGTGAACTGAGAAACAGTTCTCGATAACAAACACAACCGAAGAAGATACATCAACATACTTGTTCTTCGTTTGGGCAGCATGGGAATCTGGATATTCTCCTATTTCCTGCTCAGTCTTATAACAATTATAAGAAAGATCGGAACCAACGTTTCCCTGCTCAGTATAACAAGCGGGTTCAGTCATTACATCCATATTATTATCTTGATTGAGGCCTGACATGGTCGCTGCCTGGAGAGAAAGAGAAGAAAACACTTTAGCGTATGCTCTTGCAACATTAGATTGGTTTTATTATCTTATCTAATTAGGATGGCTCCCACTATTTATATCAAATCTTCCTTCAAACCCTAAAAGGTAAGACAAGCCGGGATTAATTACACCTTACAAGTTCGCCAATCTTTCAGCCAGGCCAGTGTTAGTACTTTGAGGGAGGTTCCCCAAGCTTTCGCACGGACCTAATTAAAATAAACCTCATTTTCCCAGAGGCATGACCTCGTTAACACCTTTCTAGACACCTACTTGATCGGCTAATTGTGATGTGTAAAACTCTTCTAGGAGTAACTCTTACTCGCAGTGGATATCAGGATCCAACTATCTCATAGAAGGTATGCAATCTCATTGCAAATTTCAACACTTGAAATTCCCGATAATATTCTTCCCCTAGCATCCTATGACCTTGACGGAGGTCAACAAACCATAGGCTACTAGTCAAGTTCAACCCGTCATTTCTTGATTGAATTAAACCCACCCGCACGACCATTGACGGAGGTCAACAAAGTCGTACGACTACCATAAAACAATCGCATCATATGCAGCAGATAAATACTAGTCAGCTACCGCACACTACGCCTTGACGGAGGTCAACAAACGCAGCACGAATACTAAATAATCTTTATCTGAAATGACGGAGGGCTACGACAGGTTTTTATGAAAACCTTTTGCGTAATGAACTTGATATGTTGTAGAAACAAGTGATTTTGAAAAGGAGTGTTTTTGAGGCTTTTACTAGTTTCACTAAAGAGGTCAGTCCCGGTGAACGGATCTCGGCTCTTTCCTTATCGAATAAGGTGCAGGATATTTCACAAATACCACTATGCAAAGCAAGAACTATAGAAGCAATCAAAAACAAAACCGAGTGAGTTGTAGTATCTGCTAGTTTCGCTAAAGAGGTCACTCCCGGTGAAGGGATCTCGGCTCTTTCCTTATCGAATAAGGTGCTGGATATTCTTCAAGGAATACCGCTATGCAAAGCAAAAACTAGAGCTACCCTTTTTGAAAATTTGATTCTACAACATCTTTTAGGTTTCTTTTTCTTTCATTAATCTCATTAATGAAGTCCCATCATTTATGCTTCCTAAGCATCACAGAAGAAACGAAAATACAACGTAAGATTATGCCATCCGCATTCGCCACAGTGTCCCGTTATGCACTATTAGGTTACTTAACTAACGGCATAGCGGGGAGGGACTAGCGCGGGTGCAAAACATAAGCAACGTTTATTATATATCAGATATATAATCATAAAGCATTCGTCTCAAACATATGAAGTGATCACATCACAGAATATCAGTAGCAGAAGATAACATATGAAATATTGGATATACTAGGAGGTCCGTGTTTTATTTTGAGCTTTTATAAAACACGGATTCCACGATCGCGATGAATAACCAAACCCACATCCCTAGACCCCTACGAGAGCGGTAAGCAACCCTACCAATTCTAGAGTTAGGAGACCCGGAATCGACTCCTCGAGATGGTCTCCCACTGGACTCTAAAACCCGGTTACTGGTGCTCCCCACCTTGGGTCTATCCTAATGCGGAAAAGTAAATAATATACAACAATGGTGACATCATCCTCAACCCGGAAATGCCCCAATAAAAGAATATTACATACAATGAATTTTACATGAATGAAAATAAAAACTCTCATCTCACATAAAACGCCCGGCTATTCAGAACACGACGATCCAATATAACATATCACAGCAACACATAACATCACATATCATCAACGTAAGTAAATATGCGTATCCCAATTGTCGTTGACATATAACACCGAAACCGGCGATACACCACATATTACACTTACGGTCGCAGAAAAGAAAATATCAAACTATAACATTTGGAATCCACAATCACCTTAGACATCATAAACCCGAAATATCACATACTTCGCATTTCATGCCTAACTATATGAATTCCACATATTGTATCATATTTCAGAAAAAACTAGACGATGTTAAACATACTGATCGAATCAACAAACACCCAAAATTCCCAAAAGCTCAACACTTGAGCGTAGTTTAAAAAATACTAAGTACATGCCACAGTACCAATGGACCAGCCGTAGAAGGGTCAACCCTTGCCTCACCTATGGCGTCGTGGAACTACCGTAAACCCTAAGGTTTAGCGGCGGTTCTTACGATCACAAAATCGAGTTAGGGTTTCATTCTTCTAGAGGGTCCACCGAATTACTTGCATGAGTTTTGAATGTTCTAGTTTAGAGACGGACTCAAGCTATCTCTTCACTAATATGGAATTAGTGAAGCTAACACCCTAATCTAAATGGCTAGTTTAGAGGAGGAGGATGAAATAGGAATTTTGCTCACTTTAGAATTTATTTTCTCACTATATTTCTTTATCTCCAAAAAACAAAGAGACAGAGCTTGAGCTTGAAGGAGATGAAGAAATAAGATGAATGAATTATTGAGATGAGGTTAGAAATGCAACCATGGTGAGTTATGTCATCCTTAACCCTTGTAGAGACTTAACCATGGCTCATGATAATTGGTTAGGTTTAAAAAT
This sequence comes from Agapanthus africanus, assembly GCA_030015575.1. Lineage (NCBI taxonomy): Eukaryota > Viridiplantae > Streptophyta > Magnoliopsida > Asparagales > Amaryllidaceae > Agapanthus > Agapanthus africanus. Next base: position 883,543,449 of record JASDDO010000024.1, on the reverse strand, counting down.
ATCTTAAGTAAAACAAATTTGGTGGACCAAGTCAATGGTTGTGCAAAGATTCTCCAAGCTTCCAAGCATGACATAATTCCACACAAATTTTAATTACTAATGATAATTAAAACCCAAATACTATCATGGTCATGGTGTGATTCTCATACACCCAAGTTGCATATATAACCTAGCATGATACAATGTATATATCACATATATAACATGTATACAAAAGTGAGAAAAAGAAATGGTCAAGTGAGCTAATATTAGCTAATGTAAATTCATATATCAAATATATAATTATATATTAAATCATTAAATGAACACTTGATTTAATGATCCGGCTATATCACATGTAACCGACTAATATCAATAATATCAATTTATCGAATCAACACTTGATTCGATAACCTGGCTATATCACATATACCCAGCCGACATCACATATCGCGAGATTGGAATACGGTATCATATACTCGTATTAATCTCGGTCCCACACATATCACATATGTGCTCCTACTTTGTTTCGCTTAAGCCAGGAAACCTCTGTGTAGGGCTCTAAAGACTCGTTAATATGCCAGCAGTAGGTGGTGATCATATCAGTCACCCACAAGCCGCAAGCGGTCTGCTAAACGTAACGGCCACCCGGGTATTGAGCGATCAGAAGATCAACAAGAAAGCCTGCTCGCACTCCTGTGAATCCAATCAGTAACACTACCGTACAGTCCGGTCTCTTCGTCTGATATGTCGCATATCCAGTCTAGGGGTGGTAAACGTCAGACCCCAGTAACCGATAAGTCATGCCAATGTAAAGCTCATAACGAGTCGAGAAACTACTGATAACACCAGTAGATCTCCATATCAGCCCTGGCTAGGGACTTCCTGTTATAACCAATCGAGTATGGCGCAACATCAACCCCCAATACCGGGAGAGACGAAATCTCTCCTATCGCTCATTGCCTCCATGTGATTTGATACTTTCCCCAAAAGCCACCGTTTTGCACGTTCTCATGAACGTGGTAGGTGGAAATCAAAGCACAGTGGGAATCACACAAGACTTTATGACGATCTTGGGTCTACAGACTAACTTGTACCAGTGTCACCAGAGAACTACTATCTGACGATAGGTATAATACCAACTAGGAGTTCTCGGTGAGTCCGTTCAGTGTACTCAGTCTCCACTGAGCACCCGTATACTATCTTTGATGTCAAACACCAATGGATGTGGGATCATCCATCGCCCATCATATGGGTCAAGAGGCGTATACGCTAGTCTACTCTGGAGTATCGATGCCCTGTCTCGATACCCCCTCGACTAGGAACAATTATAGGATGTACTTGTGGGCTACCCTGGCCCCATTAGTATGATCTCCATCATATTCCCAGTAGTCAAGTACACATCCTAAGGGCTTTATCAACATGTGAGAGCAAGACAGTATCACAATACAAATCTACATGTTAAGACAAAGAGCAACCAGATAGCATATTATCATGTCGAGCAAGAAAGTCCTCTCTATATATATCCAAGCATCCACTGTAATATACATCATATGTACAATAATAGCCTCTAGGGCATATACATAACTAACATTTTGTACTCAAGAGATTCCACACAAAGAGAGAAGAAGAAGAAGATTACAATCCAAGATAATTTCTCAAGAGTTTACAATCAAAACTCTAGAGTACTTCAATAGAGTATTTTATTTGCAATTAAAGCTCGAGTGTTTTCTTTTTCTTTTGGTGGGTGAAAATGAACCCAAGAAAATGAATGCAATTTTTCAGAATAGTTGTTGTGCAATAACTACACAAGAATCCCTTTTAAACCCCACACAAAAAACAATCAAATACATGTATTTATTATGCCTCAGGCAGAAGAACGGACCTCTGAAGGCAAAGTGGACAGACGTCTGAAGGCAAAATAAAACTAACCGTTATAGCATTAAATGCACATAACCGTAATATTTTCAAACAAAAAATGCTTCAGACGTCTGTCATTTAAAGGTTCAGACGTGTGCCATGGTTTTCATAACATGGTCAAAGAAAGTACAGAGAATAGACAGATGTCTGAAGAACAAGTGACATACGTCTGAAGAAGAAAAGATTTTTAAAGATTTTAACCTTCAGGCGTTTGTGCCAAATAGGTTCAGACGTTTGTTCTCTCAAAAAAATTTAAGGCAATGAAAACATAGAGAACAACCAGACGTCTGAAGAAGCATTGACAGATGTTTGTTCTGCCAAAAGTTTTAAGATAATGAAAACACAGAGAACAACCAGATGTCTGCTCTAGTAAGCTTTAGACGTTTGTTCTGAAGTAAGAAACTGATATTTTAAAACATGTGCATGTTTTGCAATAGTATACAGACGTCTGAAGAAGGAATGCACAGAATGTTTTGAATTTGAAATTGAAAATCGTTTTGAATGAAAAACTTTGCCAAGTTTTGCCCAAAAGTTTCATGCATTCAATAGTGTATATGTTTGACTTATTTCATGCTAATCTCATAAACCATGAAGTACTTATATCGATTTCCTAGAGAATACACTTATTGCCCGAACTCTTAATTTCTTTGATTCTTGAATCCTTAAACTTAGACTTTTGGCTCCGTAGCTTTATGAGCTTGAATGTGATCATTGAGAAGCTCTAGTCCATTAACATCCAATTGATTTTCCGTTTTAGATCAATTTCCTCCATCCTCCATCATAGACTTGTGTCGGTTGATATCCTGAAATCTTTCTAAAACACGACCAATATCATATACAGTATTATAAAATATGCAATATGAAACATATGTATATATCTATTAATATTATATAATATCATCAAAACTAAAAAGTAGGATTATAAAAATCCATAAACCATCATCCCTCAATTCCCCTCACAAAATTCCCAGAAAAATATCAGCATCTTCGTTTTCTCGACGCCGATGCAATGGTACTTTCCGTTCGTCCTGCAAAAATCCAAAGAGAAAGGGGCTCGCGTTATGGTACGACTCGACAATTCTCGATTTGTCTCATTCAAAGGTAAGATCCGTCTCTCCTCCTCTCGACCTCGTCGCCTTCTCTGATTTAGCTTATGCTAATTTGTTTCCTGCATGTTTACAACCCTAAATTGATATTCAAATTAATATCGATAGTCTTGTTAGATAAATGTAACAACACCCTAACGATATATACTTAATAAGCATCATACACAACCTCTTTACACACTATAGGCATGGGATAATGTCTTACCTCCTTATTACCTATTTTTCGTGAAACCCATCTACACCGTTGTGCTGCCTAAATTAAGACTAATAAAACACAGGTTTATAAGTCGTTATTCCATTCAAATTGAAATTAAGAAAACACTGTTTTACAAGCCAAAATGCTGCTCGAATTAAAAGTGAACTTTTAATACTCTAAACTATTTTATTTCATGAAAAATATTCTAAACTACTTTGTTGCACTAAAATACCCCATGTTTACCAAAACCCGTATTTTCAAATGAATACCTTGACTTTTTTAAAAGTCGTATTTTCAAATAAATACATCGACTTTTCAAAAAGTCGTATTTAAAATAAATACATCGACTTTATCTAAAGTCGCATTTTCGAAAAAATACCATAAACTTCCCTAAGTTATATTTTCACCAAAATACCATGAACTATTATGGAAACCTAATCACATAAGTATTACCCTATACTTAACCCAACTCATGATATACCATATGACATGACACCTGGTAAAGTTAGGGTTAAACACGAGCACCTAGGCATGGGGGTTCATGTAGATTCCATCTTTACGATGGTTGATTCCATCTCTACGGATGATAGAAGATTCCGTCTTTACGGATGACCAAGAAGATTCCGTCTTTAAGGATGACCGATTTCATCTTTACGGATGATAGAAAATTCCGTCTTTACAGATGACCAAAATGGAACCCCTCTTTATGACACCGCCTAATAGTGCTGCGTGATAATATTGACATATACTTCTAAATCATTGTATAAGACCGAGGCTGGGTAATTTGATTAGGCAATGCTGTATTAAGGGTCTCGGATTCCCTTATTGATTAACCATGGTTCGGAGAGTGAAATGAGTACTATTCACCCCCAATTGTTGTTGTTCCATGGCCCCAACGGAATAATCATAAGAGCCCGGTATACTTACCTACCAAACTGATGCATGCATAACACTTATTAGATACCTGATATTCTTTACCACTACACACATATGATATCAAGTATTGTACACACATGTTACCTTACTTTACTTATCCTTATGAGACATCCTATCCGAGTATAACTCGCTGAAAGATATGTTTTCTTCCTGTATCTTCTCGGACCGTCTAGATGGGGACGGAGCACCTGATGGAGATGCAACAGTGGAACCAACTAAAGAGGACTACACCGACTTGTCAACATACTATTAGGAATAGTTGTTCCCCTCCGAATATAGAGACGCGACCGCGCAGGTTCGTCTTGCGTGAGATTCGGGGCAGATACTATTTGATTTTATCCGTCCACCTCTCCGAAGATGCCAAGTTGATTTATGGCATCGTGTATCGGAGGTTTAGACGGATGCGGCCGATGTAGCAGACTTTGTCAGATTCCCCCTCGCTTGAGGGTTTTTTGATTGTGGGGACGCTCTACCCTGCAGGCGCAAGCCCCTGCAGTTAATTACGCTATCGCGTCGCGGTAACAACTTTCTCCTTCTCCAGAATTTCACTTCATGTCATGTGTGTTTGTTTTTTTGTGGTTGCCCGTGGATTGTATACGGAGACTAATTTATTTCGTCGCCCGTAGGACGTGGATTAGTCCAAATCCGTATTTTCTTAGATTTGGGTTTGGGGTTTTAGTTTAAGGATACCTTAGCCATATTGAGGCTAAGATCAACTTAAACGTTGGTTAAGGATACGTTAATCTAATTTCCAAACTAAGATCAACTTAACGGGATCGTTTAGATCCGACAAAAGAGCAATTGGCTCTATTGTTCCAGTTTAGGGACATAGTGGTCCATTTAATGTATGGCCATCGGGACCCGTCACCTCTCTGACATCATTGAAGGATTACAATGATAGGTGTCAGAGGAGTTCAGAGATTTACCCTTGAACCAAAGTTGATTAGGGGATCTATAGTCCGATTTGGGACTAAAGTCTGTTTGAAGATTTTGGTTTAAGGATGCGTTAGCCAAATTTGAGGCTAAGATCAACTTAAACGTTTGTTAAGGATACGTTAGTCTAATTTCCAGACTAAGATCAACTTAACGGGATCGTTTAGATCCGACATGAGAGCAATTGGCTCTATTGTTCCAGTTTAGGGACATAGTGGTCCATTGTTCCCATTTTGGGGACGGATATTAGTTTAAGGACACGTTAGCCATATTTGAGGCTAAGATCAACTTAAATATTTGTTAAGGATACGTTAGCCTAATTGCCAGACTAAGATCAACTTAACAGGATCGTTTAGATCCGATAAGAGAGCATTTGGGGGCTCTATTGTTCCAGTTTAGGGACATAGTGGTCCATTGCCGGTTTAAGGACATGGTGGTCCATGTTCCAGTTTAGGGACATGGGGGTCCAGATAATGTATGGCCATCGGGACCTGTCACCTCTCTGACGTCGTTGAAGGATTACAACGATAGGTGTCAGAGGAGTTCAGATATGTACCCTTGAACCAAAATTGATTTAAGAGAGCAGCCGTGCTCAGTCAATTTAATTTGAGAACTTATGGCCAGAATTGGGCTAAGTCCAGTTGAGAATGTTCAACGTTTTTATCTTTGACCTATTAGGCCTGTGCTAGGGCTTTGCCCCTGTTTAATAATGCACTGCATTTTCTTTTGGCCTGCTAAGCCTTTTTGATTTGAGCTCTGTCCCTTTTAATAGTGCATAGCACTTTGTTTGGTTTGATAGACCTTCTTTTATTGGGCTCTGCCCTTTTATTAATGTGGTGCATTTAATGTTCTGACAGCGCCCCACGTGGCTTGTCAGGCGCTTTGCGCCAATTGAGGAGCGCAAGGTGCAAGTCCATGGGGAGGTGACATGTGCCACGCTCTGGTGAACGCAAGCGCAGTGCGCTGCGACAATGCGCTGCGCTGTTGCGCTGCTGACACGTGGCGCGCTCTGGTGAGTTGCGCCAATGAGAGCAGTGCTCTGTTTTTAGAAGTGCATAGCGCAAATCATTATGGGGTTGACACGTGGCGCTCTCTGGTGGATTGCGCCAACCCGAGAGCGCAACAGTGCAGATTTTGCAAGTGCAGGGCACTGTTTTCTTGATCCAATTTTGGATTCAAGAAAAGAATCTTTTTTTAAGATTCCAGAACCAGTGGTTCATCAAAAGGCAATGCCTTTATTATTATTATGTTTTTTGTTGAAGATCTTTGATCTTGTTCTTAGATCAATGATCTTTTCAGAAGAAATTCTTCTTTTTATAAAGGTTTTTACCTTTTCTTTCTTCGAGCTTTTCTCAAAATTCTTTAGAGCAATTCTCTGTTTTTCTCTCTGTGTTCTTATTGTTGTTCCTCTTCTCTAGACTTGGGGTCTAGGGGCCTTTATATAGTGCCCATTAATTTTTAAATCTGTTAAAGAGATCATTCTCTGAGTGATTTGGGGATTTTTCCCCACCGTTGGATCTTTGATCCAAGGGCTTCTGTTTTACAGAAGACAATTTTCTTGTTTTAACAAGAACAGAAAGATCTTACTGGAATTTTATTTTGTTTGGCGCAACTGCGCTGACACGCGGAGCGCAGCGCGACTGCGCTGACACGTGTCGCGCAGCGCAGAGCACAGCTCAACTGCGCTGACACGCGGAGCGCAGCGCGACTGCGCGGACACGTGTCGCGCAGCGCGGAGCGCAGCGCAACTGCGCTGACACGTGTCGCGCAGCGCAGCGCAACTGAAGCGTTGCTTCTTTTATTTTAATTTGAATTTTATTACCTCTTTTTTTTTAAAACAGAGCTTTGCTCTGATTGGGGGAAACAGAAGTATTGCTTCACTTCTCTCCTTGGGGTTTGAACAGAGCTTTGCTCTGAAAAGGAGATTTTCCCTTTTATTATTATTATTATTATTATTATTATTATTATTATTATTATTATTATTATTTATTTTTCCTTTTTATTGTTATTATTTTATAAGGAGTGGGTTTTGAGCCAAAATTTTGGCGGGAACAAATGCCCCCCACTACTTTGCCCACGTAAGTATGTGCGTGGGTGAAGTAGTGCAAAGTAATGCATGGCCATGGAATCGAGGGCTTAGGAGACAAGTTTAGGGTCCTTTTAGCCTAAGACTTTTCAACTTTATGAGCCGTGAGGGTCTCACAAAGACTTTTCTCCCTACGGATCGAGAGGATCTCGCAGGTGTATTTTCTCCTTAGGAATCGTGAGGATTCCTAAGTGCGTTTTCTCTTATAAGTTGTAAGGATCTTACAAAAGAGTTTTCTTCCCTACAGGTCGTGAGGACCCGTAAGTGCTGGGTGCGGTCGCTCTTATCCGTATTTCACGGGGTCCGGGGTTGCTTTGGATGTTTTCCAGGGTACCGTAGTGTAAAGACATCGCGGTCGAGGTTAAGGACCTCATAGTCCGATATTTTTAAGGACTCCACAGCCCAATGTTTGCTCTGGATGCTTCACACGGGTTCACTGCCGCGCTCTGCCAGGACCAGGCTCCGCTCTGGACGTTTTACACATTGTCAAAGAGTGACGTTATCCGCGTTCCACGTGACCAGGAATTTTGCTCTAGATGCTTCATACGGGTTCACTGCCGTGTTCGGCGAGGACTAGGCTCCGCTCTGGATGCTTTACACGGGTTCACTGCCGTGCTCTACGAGGACCAGGATCCGCTCTGGACATTTTCCACGGGGTCAAAGAGTGACGTTATCTGCGTTCCATGTGACCAGGAATTTTGCACTAGATGCTTCACACGGGTTCACTGCCGCGTTAGGCGAGGACTAGGCTCCGCTCTGGATGCTTCACACGGGTTCACTGCCGTGCTCTGCGAGGACCAGGATCTGCTCTGGACGTTTTTCACGGGGTCAAAGAGTGACGTTATCCGTGTTCCACGTGACCAGGAATTTCGCACTAGATGCTTCACACGGGTTCACTGCCGCGTTAGGCGAGGACTAGGCTCCGCTCTGGATGCTTCACACGGGTTCACTGCCGTGCTCTGCGAGGATCAGGATCCGCTCTGGACGTTTTTCACGGGGTCAAAGAGTGACGTTATCCGCGTTCCACGTGACCAGGAATTTTGCACTAGATGCTTCACATGGGTTCACTGCCGCATTAGGCGAGGACTAGGATCCGCTCTGGATGCTTTACATGGGTTCACTGCCGTGCTCTGCGAGGACCAGGATCCATTCTGGACATTTTCCACGGGGTCAAAGAGTGACGTTATCCGCATTCCACATGACCGGGAATTCTGCATTTGATGCTTCACACGGGTTCACTGCTGCGTTAGGCGAGGACTAGGCTCCGCTCTGGATGCTTCACACGGGTTCACTGCCGTGCTCTGTGAGGATCAGGATCCGCTCTGGACGTTTTCCACGGGGTCAAAGAGTGATGTTATCCGCGTTCCACGTGACCAGGAATTTTGCACTAGATGCTCCACACGGGTTCACTGCTGCATTAGGTGAGGACTAGGCTCCGCTCTGGATGCTTCACACGGGTTCACTGCCGTGCTCTGCGAGGACCAGGATCCGCTCTGGACGTTTTTCACACGGTCAAAGAGTGACGTTATCCGCGTTCTACGTGACCAGTAATTTTGCACTAGATGCTTCACACGGGTTCACTGCCGCGTAAGGCGAGGAATAGGCTCCGCTCTGGATGCTTCACACGGGTTCACTACCGTGCTCTGTGAGGACCAGGATCCGCTCTGGACGTTTTTCACGGGTCAAAGAGTGACGTTATCCGCGTTCCACGTGACCAGGAATTTTGCACTAGATGCTTCACACGGGTTCACTGACGCGTTAGGCGAGGACTAGGCTCCACTCTGGATGCTTCACACGGGTTCACTGCCGTGCTCTGCGAGGACCAGGATCCGCTCTGGTCGTTTTTCACGGGGTCAAAGAGTGGCGTTATCCGCGTTCCACGTGACCAGGAATTTTGCACTAGATGCTTTACACGGGTTCACAGCCGCGTTAGGCAAGGACTAGGCTCTGCTTTGGATGCTTCACACGGGTTCACTGTCGTGCTCTGCGAGGACCAGGATCCGCTCTGGACGTTTTTCATGGGGTCAAAGAGTGACGTTATCCGCGTTCCACGTGACCAGGAATTTTGCACTAGATGCTTCACACGGGTTCACTGCCGCGTTACGTAAGGACTAGGCTTTGCTCTGGATGCTTCACACGGGTTCACTGCCGTGCTCTGCGAGGACCAGGATCCACTCTGGACGTTTTTCACGGGGTCAAAGAGTGACGTTATCCGCGTTCCACGTGACTAGGAATTTTGCACTAGATGCTTCACACGGGTTCACTGCCGCGTTAGGCGAGGACTCGGCTCTGCTCTTGATGCTTCATACGGGTTCACAGCCATGCTCTGCGAGGACCAGGATCCGCTCTGGGCGTTTTTCACGGGGTCAAAGAGTGACGTTATCCGCGTTCCACGTGACCAGGAATTTTTCACTAGATGCTTCACACGGGTTCACTGCCGCGTTAGGCGAGGACTAGGCTCCGCTCTGGATGTTTCATACGGGTTCACTGCCGTGCTCTGCGAGGACCAGGATCCGCTCTGGACGTTTTCCACAGGGTCAAAGAGTGACGTTATCCGCGTTCCACGCGACCAGGAATTTTGCACTAGATGCTTCACACGGGTTCACTGCCGTGTTAGGCTAAGACTAGGCTCCACTCTGGATGCTTCATACGGGTTCACTGCCGTGCTCTGCGAGGACCAGGATCCGCTCTGGACGTTTTTCACGGGGTCAAAGAGTGACGTTATCCGCGTTCCACGTGACCAGGAATTTTGCACTAGATGCTTCACACGGGTTCACTGCTGCGTTAGGCGAGGACTAGGCTCTGCTCCGGATGCTTCACACGGGTTCACTGCCATGCTCTGCGAGGACCAGGATCCGCTCTGGATGTTTTCCAAGGGGTCAAAGAGTGACGTTATCCGCGTTCCACGTGACCAGGAATTTTGCACTAGATGCTTCACACGGGTTCAATGCCGCGTAAGGCAAGGACTTGGCTCTGCTCTGGATGCTTCAACCGTGTTCACTGCCGTGCTCTGCGAGGACCAAGATCCGCTCTGGACATTTTCCATGGGGTCAAAGAGTGACGTTATCCGCGTTCCACGTGACCAGGAATTTTGCACTATATGCTTCACACGGGTTCACTGCCGCGTTAGGCGAGGACTAGGCTCCATTCTGGATGCTTCACACGGGTTCACTGCCGTGCTCTGCGAGGACCAGGATCTGCTCTGGACGTTTTTCACGAGGTCAAAGAGTGACGTTATCCGCGTTCCACGTGACCAGTAATTTTGCACTAGATGCTTCACAAGGGTTCACTGCCGCGTTAGGCGAGGACTAGGCTCCGCTCTGGATGCTTCACACGGGTTCACTGCCGTGCTCTGCGAGGACCAGGATCCGCTCTGGACGTTTTTCACGGGGTCAAAGAGTGACATTATCCGCGTACCACGTGACCAGGAATTTTGCACTAGATGCTTCACACGGGTTCACTACCGCGTTAGGCGAGGACTAGGCTCCGCTCTGGATGCTTCACACGGGTTCACTGCCATGCTCTGCGAGGACCAGGATCCGCTCTGGACGTTTTTCACGGGGTCAAAGAGTGACGTTATCCGCGTTCCACGTGACCAGGAATTTTGCACTAGATGCTTCACACGGGTTCACTGCCGCGTTAAGCGAGGACTAGGCTCCGCTCTGGATGCTTCACACGGGTTCACTGCCGTGCTCTGCGAGGACCAGGATCCGCTCTGGACGTTTTTCACGGGGTCAAAGAGTGACGTTATCCGTGTTCCACATGACCAGAAATTTTGCACTAGATGCTTCACACGGGTTCACTGCCGCGTTAGGCGAGGACTAGGCTCCGCTCTGGATGATTCACACGGGTTCACTACCGTGCTCTGCGAGGACCAGGATCGCTCTGGACATTTTTCACGGGGTCAAAGAGTGACGCTATCCCCGTTCCACGTGACGAGGAATTTTGCACTAGATGCTTCACACGGGTTCACTGCCGCGTTAGGCGAGGACTAGGCTCCGCTCTGGATGCTTCACACGGGTTCACTGCCGTGCTCTGCGAGGACTAGGATCTGCTCTGGACGTTTTCCACGGGGTCAAAAAGTGTCGTTATCCGCGTTCTACGCGGCCAGGAATTTTACACTAGATGCTTCACATGGGTTCACTGCCGTATTAGGCAAGGACTAGGCTCCGCTCTGGATGCTTCACACGGGTTCACTGCTGTGCTCTGCAAGGACCAGGATCCGCTCTGGACGTTTTTCATGGGGTTAAAGAGTGACGTTATCCGCGTTCCACATGACCAGGAATTTTGCACTAGATGCTTCACACGGGTTCACTGCCGCGTTAGGCGAGGACTAGGCTCCGCTCTGGATGCTTCACACGGGTTCACTGCCGTGCTCTGCGAGGACCAGGATCCGCTCTGGATGTTTTCCACGGGATCAAAGAGTGACGTTATCCGCGTTCCATGTGACCAGGAATTTTGCACTAGATGCTTCACACGGGTTCACTTCCGCGTTAGGCGAGGACTAGGCTCCGCTCTGGATGCTTCACACGGGTTCACTGCCGTGCTCTGCGAGGACCAGGATCCGCTCTGGACGTTTTCCATAGGGTCAAAGAGTGACGTTATCCGCGTTCCACGCGACCAGGAATTTTGCTGATTATATCCGCATTTCACGTAGTTAGGATTTGACTCTTTGTAGGAGTAGATCGTCGAGTCATGGAACTGGGAGTTGTCGCTGTTCCGCTTTGCTTGATGCCGTGTCTGCTGTAATGAGATGAGTGTTGAGAGGATCTCTAGTGTTAAGAGAATCATCGAGGTTTGGCTTCTTCTCATGATGAAACCTGGGGAGGAGCAGTGTGATTCCTTCTTCGTTTGCGCCCTTGGATTGTATACAGGGATTGATGTAGCATCATCTGTAGGGCAAAAATTTCATTTTTATTTTACTTCTTTTTTTCGTGATGCTCTATCATTTCAGCTTTTATATCGCGAAGGTCGCGATTGCCCCATCATTTCGGCTATTTTTCGCGGTGCCTAATCATTTCAGCTATTTATTTTATTTTTCACTCGCTGCTTTTTATTGCGAGTTGCCCAATCATTTCGACTATTTTTTCTTATTTTTTCACTCGCTGCTTTTTATTGTGAGTTGCCCAATCATTTCGGCTATTTTTCATGCATAGATTTTTACTTGCTGATTTTGTCGCAAGTTGCCCCATCATTTCGGTTATTTCATATGCATTTTTAGCTCGCTGATTTTTATCGCGAGCGTAGAGCTTGGAGTCTGGTGCCAATCTCAGCATCAGCATCACTACAACTGGAATATTGCCAGGAGCGAATCATCATTTGCCATGGAATGACTCGGAATTTGATACCGTTTAGGCATCAGGATCGCTACAACTGGGATATTGCCAGGAGCGAATCATCATTTGCCTCTGTTGTTGTTGAACAAAGGTGGCTTAGCAAACAGGGTTAGGATCCCGTCAACTAAGGCTTTTGACTTCATGAGCCGTAAGGGTCTCACAAAGGTATTTCTCCCTACAAGTCGTGAGGATCTCGTAGGCGTGTTTTCTCCTTAGGAATCGTGAGGATTCCTAAGTGCATATTCCCCTGCAAGTCGTAAGGATCTTACAAAAAGGGTTTTCTCCTTATAAGTCGAGAGGACTTACAAGGGTTGTTCACTATGCGAACATATCTCTAGTCACGGATGGGACTTTGTTAGGGAACTGTTTATTCGCGCCCGTGGATTGTATACAAGGGTTAGTATGAGCCGCTTGTAGGGCAGTATTGAAGGTTATGGGGGTTGCTTAAGAACAGGTTAAGGTTTCTGTAACTTAAGACTTTCAAATCTTATGAGCCGTGAGGGTCCCATAAGAGAATTCTCCTTACGAGTCGTGAGGATCTCGCAAGTGTAATTTCTCCTTAGGAATCATGGGGATCCCTAAGTGTGTTGCTCCCTTGTGAGTCGTAAGGATCTCACGCGGGTGGTTTCTCCTGACAAGGTCGAGAGGACCCTGCAAGTGTCTTTCAACGAGGTTGCGCTATTTCGGGTTTTCACAAACACTCGCCGGTAGCCCTGCTGTTTTTACTCACGGAGCTCTTTTGGGTTTTCATCCGTGCCCATTTTGCTTATGGACATACCATTTTTTTTTATTATTTCTTTTCTTTTTTCTTTTTTCTTTTCTTTATCACGCCAGCCTGAAGATGCTGCGGTAGTAGTTTAAAGACGTTTCGATCATTATCCAGCTTTAGGACATAGTGGTCCATTGTTAGTTTAAGAACGTTTCGGTCTATCGTCACCGTTTTTGAGGCAAATCTCTAGTTTACTGACTTTTCGGTCTATGGGGCTTTCCCTATGAATGAGCATGATGCCCCCGGCGTGTCCACCTTTTTAGGAGCATGAGGCCGTGGCGAGCTCACCTTCCAGTCTTCAGACAACGCGAATTTGCCTTACTGGTATTGGTCCTCAATCCAGCCTTTGAAAACGTAGCAGTTTTCGATCGGATGGCCCAATACTTGGTGGTAAGGGCAGTAATTAGGATCGTTGACATCGCCTGGCTGCAACGGACGTTTTGGACTCGGCAAATTGATGAGTCTGTCGCTCACTGCCAGCTCGAACAGTCTCCTTATTTTATTCTGAGGAAATGAGTAAAGACGTCCCAGTCTCTCCTCGAGGGATTGCCGCTTGTTGCTTTGGCGAAAAACCGGCCTCGGGTCACTTGATTGCTGTTGAGTTTTGGCGATGAGGGCTATTTTTCCCTTCCCCTTATCTTTTTTGTTCGATCCCTGGTTTACGGGTCCGAGATTTTTTTTGGGTAACGTACGATTACATGGCTGAATGTTCTCGTAACTCCCTAATTCTTTTGTTTTAGAAATGGATACCTTGAAGAGAGGGTTGAGGGCTACTTTTTCATCGGAGCCGCTCCCGAAGGTGAGAACTCGTGATCCCCCGAGATCATCCCTATAACAATTGCCGGTAATCCTTTTATGCTCATCTGTCGTGCTTTTTCGCTGTCTACGAGCTTCCCGCTTTGTTCTGTTGGCGTATTGCCTGTGAGTGACATACCCTTGCCACCAACATTTAAAGGAGTCACAGTCTTCGGTAGGATGTGCGTTCTTCTGATGATATAAGTAGTAATCAGGATGCATTTCTGCTCCGCCGAGCGTGTTTTCTTTCGAGGGTGGTAGCTCCATTCCCATTGATATGGCTTTGGCAAACCTTTTCCTCGTCTTGAATTTGTTTTTATCCGTGGCGGATGTCTTTTGATTTGACGGGAGTGCCTCGACTCCTTCGTCTAGTCTTCGGTGTTTGGCTCGTTCCAGTATAGCCATCTCACGCTCTTGATTGGCTTTAACTTTCAGACGAATCTCATTCAGGAAGGCATCGATCAACTCGTCTGAAGGCCGCAGAATTTTTGGTTCAGGGTCCACCCTCGGTTTCTCGGCGCAAGGAGCCTCTTTATCATCCGCCAATGAGTGAGAGATCATATGACAACTCGCCACGTATCCCTCAGACTCCTCTGACGAGCTCTCTCCATTATCTTCCTCCTGAAAGACGTGGTTGAGGAACTCTTGGAGTGTGATGGGAGTCCGCGCTTTTTGATTGTACTCCTCCAACGCGTCAATCTGTTTCTGCAAGTCCGTGCGCTTGTCGCCGGGCTTCACGGGCTTTTTGGATCTCTTCTTCTTTTTCTTTGAAGATTTTGACAGCTGGGTGTGAATACTTGGGCCATCACCACCGATCTTTGGATTTGGGCGCGGCTTCAACGTCCATTCAATGATCTCAGGTTCCAACGGGTTCTTCCACCTGATCGCCGGGCATGTTTGAAGATCATGCAGCATCCTCTTTGTTTTGGCTGATAGCACAACCTCCTATGGAGTTTCTTCAACGAGGGAGCACGTTGCCCCTGGCGTATTCACCCTTTTAGGGGTGTGAGGCTGTGGCGGATTCACCTTCCACTTCTCGGACAGCGCAAACTTGCCCTGTAGGTATTGATCTTCAATCTATCCTTTGAAGACGAAGCAATCCTCAATCGGATGGCTTGCCGTTTGATGGTAAGGGCAATAATTGCGGTTATTCACCTCACTGGGTTGCGGCGGTCGCCTTGGATTCGGCAGGTTGATAAGCCTGTTGCGCACAGCCAGCTCGAATAGCCTCTTCGTCTTATCCTGCGGGAATGAGTAAGGGCGCTTCATTTTCTCATTATAATACCGCTGTCTCTCTCCCAATTGATCCGCTAGGTTTGGGGTGCTAGGTTGCTGCTGAGCGTTCTCAACGAAGGTTGCCTTCCCTTTACCCTTGTCATTCCGCGGTTCCGGCTTTGGGGGAGAGGGTCTGTGACCCATTTGATCCATCTGGGCCAACTTGTCGATCAAAGCCTGGAATGTGGTCAGCTTAAAGAACATCATGAACTGTGAGATAGTGGCATGAGGGTCTAGGGTACCCACGAACATGCCCACCGCAGGCGCTTCCTCAATGTGTTGTTCGCATTTCGACTACAAGTTTCGCCAGCGTATAGTGTACTGGACCCACGTCTCGCCTGGTTTCACCCTGGCATTGATCAGCGCCGTGATTGGAGTACGTTCGCTGGCGCTTGCGAATCGTTGCGTAAACAGCAGCTCCATCTCCGCAAATGTTCTGACGGAGTCATTCGGGAGTTCGGAGTACCACTCGAATGCTGTATCCGATAAGCTACCGACGAACTGGCGAAGCAACAATTTATCATCACCGCCGGTGTTGCCACAGAAAGCTCTGAACTGGGCAACATGTTGATGGGGATTGCCTGTCCCCTTGTATACGTGGAACTTAGGGATCGTATATCCTGGAGGGTAACTGATTTGGTCGTACCAGCTCGGATATGGTCGCCCTATTTTTACGACCTGACCGGCTGCCTCAGTCGCCTGATGAACCCGTATCTGCTGAGCTATATATTCGTCCAAGTTAGCTTTGGAGATTGTCTCCTCTTTGGCTGTTGAAAGAGCCGGAGGTGGGTTTGATGTTTCTCCCCCGTTATCTTCAAGGACGATCGGGGGAACTTCAGCAGGAGGGTCTTGTTGGATCATCATACCCACCATGTCCTGGAACAAGAGGGCCATTCGCTTTATGTTGGCTGCTTGTTCCGCAGCCTCTCTATCCTTCTTTTCCAGTACCCTGCGAAGGAATTCAATATCAATTCCCTGCTCCTGGCGTTGATCCGAGGACGCTTCGGGGCTTTCTTTTGGCCCAGTGAGTGCGACCATCGCGTTCATCATTTCTTGGAGCTTCTGCTGTTGCTCCTGAGCTTTGGTCACTGACCGTGTAAGCGGTCTATGACCTGCAGACGTACGGCTGTCCTCTTTACCAGACGCCATGTAGACGGTATGGACTACAATGCCCCCGGACTTAGGGCGTTTGGGCTCGCCGCTTTTGGCATTTTCCGCAGGCGTGGGGACCTTCTCCGGCCTTCTTCTCTTGTGGGCCATTGAAGTTGAGAGGGGCGTTGCAGCGGGCGCCCTGGCGGTTGTTGTCCTTTGCTGTTTGTCAGGACGGTTCTTTTCTTCCTGCACTTTCACCCTTTTCTGCCGGCGAGAGTGATCTTGGTCGATTACGGAATCTTGAACCCTCCGCCAGACCTTGTAAATTTTGGAGGACAGCCGTTGAGGGGGCTGCTCCAGCTTAGTTTCTGTAACTCTCTCCGCAGGTGGAGGAGATCTTTTCAGTGTGGCAGTCGGAGAGTTCTTGCGTGCCCTCCTTAGCGGTTCGAAACTGTTCCCAGTTGGAACAGCAGCATTAACTTCCACCATCGGAGCCGGTGGAGTTAGACCTGAGGGGGAGTTTATAAGTCCACGTTACCTCTCCCGGTACTTACGGGCTTGCGAAAATGATGAAAAATGATTTTTCTTTTGGTGGTAACACGGACTCAAAATACGGATCTTTGTTAAACAACTATTTAACAAGCCTAACAAGAGTTTTACCTACTCGGTTAGGGGGTTATACCTTAACTTGAACTCCTTCGTCTTCAACTCCTTGCGGTGGTCGGATCGGCCTCACCTCGTCGTCTCCTCGCGCTGAAGATGGATCCACCCGAAAGATTCTACCTTTGGCTTCACTTCAAACTAGAAGAAACTAGAACACATGGCTTGCTAGACCTTGTGAACTAGGATGAGTAGAGGAGTGTGTTGGGTTTTATCTCTATGGTTCTTGCTTCTCAACACATGAGACAAGTGAACTATGAACTAGAGAGAGAGCAAGAGGAAGAGGGAGAGCTCAAGCATGAGAGAGAAAGGAAATGAAGGAATGAGCAAGACTTTTGCCATCCAAGCTCTCATAATCCAAAGTCATGATAACAAATAATAATAATTGAGTATTATGTGATGGTTGTTATCATATCAAATGGCAATATCATTTCTTGCATTAAATGCAATTTGTGAACAAAACAAGCAAGCTAAAGTCAATGCCAAGAAATAATAGCCATTGTCATGATGGTGGTCAACAAGTCCAACCTAGTCAACCGGTCAACAAAGTCAACAAGTCAACAAGGTCAACCTTTCAACCCAACCATGTCACAATAAAACTTAATTAATATTATTTTTAATCATATTTCTTATTCTCATTAGGGTTTAACAAAAGTCAACAGTCAACAACCCTAATGAGAATCCTCTGCCTCTGTCTCTGTCAACTGTGCATACACACCCGTATCCGCGTTCCGGGGAACACGAATACAACCGAGATAAAACCAATCCCAAAACGTATACTAGGATCTGGCTTAAACCAAAGCCCGCTAGTAATAACTGCCCGGACACTAAACGTGCACAAGTGCACGGATGTGACCGAACCCTGTCGCAAAACCATGCGACCTCTACTCTTTTGCCTAAAGACGAATAGCTCTCTGTGTGGGACTTTAAAGACTCGACACTACGCCGGCAGTGGGTTTAACCACAGACCGCAAGCGGCACTAGCTGTGCGTAACGGCTCCTAGGTAGATGCCGATAAGAAGACTGACGAGGTGAAACCCATCTAAACTCCTACTGAGCCTGAATGTGACAATCTCCGTACAGTCCGGTCTGTTCGTCTTAGAATATCGCATGGCGGGCCTAGGGGGCGGTAAACGTCAGTCCCCTAATAGCGGTACAAGTCATGTCGGAGTGTAGCCAAGAACACCCTGAGATAACACTGGAAACCTACCAGTATATCTCGCTTGCCCTGGCCAAGGACTTTGTGTAATGGCTCTCCTAGACACAGCGCGATATCAACCCCCAATACCGGGAGAGACGAATCCTGTCTAACCGTCACTGCCTCCAAGTGCTTCGGGATTGCACCCAACTACTACCTGTTTGCACGACTCCTTTGAGCCGTGGTAGGGTAGTAATCAAAGTACAGTGGGAACACACTCGAGGCAAAGTGGCAGTGTCAAGTCATCGGACTAAGCTGTACTCATGTCATCTGGGAACTGATAACTGACGATAGGTATAGTACCAACCATCAGTTCCCGACGAGTCCTGTCCAGTGTACTCGTAACCTAACGAGCACCCGCATACTATCTCAAGTACGACGTACTGACGGCTGTGGGACAGACCGTCTCCCCTGCTGGGATGAGAAGCGCATACGCTAGTCTACTCCGGAGTATCGATGCCCTGTCTCGATAGTCCTACGACTAGGGACCTGCATAAGGATGTGCTTGTGGATTACCCAGCCCCCACGAGTGTGACTGCCATCACAACGCTTGTAATCAAGCAAAGATCCTAAGGGCTCCACTAATGTGTATAGGTGATATACTAAAAGAAACACATGTACACATTAAAGTAGAAACAAACCAAGTAGCATACTACCATTTTGAGCAAGATTGTCTATACAAGGTGAATATCCCAAGCTTCCATTAAGTAATATACAAACTAGTATGATACAGTAATGGCCTCTACGATATATACACTAACAATCTCCCACTTGCACTAAGGCCATGTACTGGCGTATCGAAGACCTATCATCTCGATCAGCCGCTCGAACTGAGTCTGGGGTAAGACCTTCGTGAGTGGATCAGCAGTGTTATCTTCCGTAGCAACTCTCCGAACCTCGATCTCCTGGCGACCCACGATCTCCCTGATCAGGTGATACCGCCTCAAGATGTGTCTGGACCTCTGATGGGACCTGGGTTCCTTCGCTAAAGCTATAGCCCCGTTGTTGTCGCAATACAGAGGTATTGGATCAACAATGGACGGAACCACCTGAAGTTCTGTCAAGAACTTCCTTATCCAGACGGCTACTTTTGCGGCATCTGCAGCAGCGATATATTCCGCTTCCATCGTCGAGTCAGCAACGGTTTCCTGTTTGGAACTCTTCCAAGACACCGCCCCTCCATTGAGGGTAAAGACATAACCCGACATGGACTTGGAATCATCCTTGTCACTCTGGAAGCTGGAGTCAGCAAAGGCCTCGATCTGGACGTCTTTTCTGCCATACACCAAGAACATCTCCTTAGTCCTTCTCAGGTACTTGAGAATGTTCTTTACCGCTATCCAGTGCTTCTCCCCAGGGTTAGACTGATACCGGCTTACCACACTCAGTGCATAAGCTACATCTGGTCTGGTACACAACATCGCATACATTATAGAGCCTACCGCAGAAGCGTAAGGTATAATAGACATGCGATCCCTTTCCAAATCAGTCTTGGGAGACATCTCTTTGGAGAGGGTGATCCCGTGACAAGCCGGTAGATTACTGCGCTTGGAATCTTCCATACTGAATCTTTTCAGTATGGTGTCGATGTACCTAGACTGTGAAAGTCCTAATATCCTCTTGGATCTGTCACGATAGATCCGGATCCCCAGAATGTAAGAGGCATCACCCAGGTCTTTCATGGAGAACCTGTATGACAAGAACCCTTTGACAGATTGTAGCATAGGAATGTCATTACCTATCAATAGAATGTCATCCACGTATAAAACGAGGAATACGACAGTTCTTGCTACAAATCTACTATAGATGCATGGTTCATCTGGATTTTTGATAAAGCCAAAATCTTTGACCGTCTCATCAAAACAGATGTTCCAACTCCGCGATGCCTGCTTTAGTCCATAGATGGACTTAAGCAACTTGCACACCTTTCCGCTGCTCCCACTCTGAATGAAACCCTCTGGCTGGTTCATATAGACACACTCCTCTAAATTTCCATTTAGAAAAGTGGTCTTTACGTCCATCTGCCAAATCTCATAATCGTGGAAGGCAGCAATGGCAAGAAGGATCCGAATGGATTTCAGCATAGCCATTGGAGAAAAGGTTTCGTCATAGTCCAAACCAGGTCTTTGACGAAAACCCTTTGCAACAAGTCTAGCTTTATAGGTCTCAACCTGTCCATCTACACCAATCTTTCTTTTGAAGATCCACTTGCATCCTACGGGTTTTACCCCATCTGGAGCAACGTCCAACGTCCATACTTTGTTGGTGTACATGGACTCCATTTCGATCCGCATTGCATCCAGCCATTTTACCGAGTCAATGCTCTGAATGGCCTGCTGGAAGCTAGTCGGCTCATCACTATCAACGATGCAATCCTCTATATCCCCGTCTATGAGAAAACCGTAGTATCTCTCGGGCGGATGAGACTGCCTACTACTCCTGCGGAGCGGCGTAGGAATGTCCTGTTCTTTTGAACCCTCTGGTTCTACTAAGATTTCAGTAATAGTCTGTGGTTCTGGAATTTCTTCCAGTTCTATTGCGCTCCCACTTATTTCCTTTTCTAAGAACTGGTGTTCCAGAAAGTGGGCAATGCAAGAAACAAAGATCTTTTGTTCCTCTGTGTAATAGAAGAGATACACCGTGGAGTTCTTTGGGTATCTCACAAACTTGCACAGTACTGAGCGTGCCTCGAGTTTGTCCGCATGCTGCTTTTTGACAAAAGCTGAACATCCCCAGATCTTCAGATATTGAAGATAGGGTTTCTTCCCACTCCATATCTCATATGGTGTGGTAGGCACAGTCTTAGTTGGAACTCGGTTCAAAAGGTATGCTGCTGATTCTAGCGCATATCCCCAGAATGATTGCCGTAACTCAGCGTTACTCATCACGGAACGTACCATATCCAATAGGGTCCGGTTCCGTCTCTCCGATACACCGTTATGTTGCGGAGTGTATGGAGGAGTAAGCTGAGAGAGAATTCCATTCTCTTTTAGGTAATCCAGGAACTCGGCACTCAAGTATTCACCACCTCGATCAGATCTCAGTGTCTTGATACTTTTGCCGGTTTGTTTTTCTACTTCATTCTTATATTCCTGGAATTTTACAAAGGCTTCGGATTAATGTTTCATTATGAAGACATGTCCGAACCTTGAAAAATCATCCGTAAAAGTAATGAAGTAAGAATAACCGCTTCGCGCATGCGTAGACATTGGACCGCACACGTCGCTGTGTACGAGTCCCAAGAGCTCGCTCGCTCTTACTCCGTGTCCAGTAAACGGAGTCTTTGTCATCTTTCCTTTGAGACAGGATTGACAAGTTGCATACGATTGATATTCGAACGGATCTAAATATCCTTCTGTATGTAACTTCGTCAACCTTCTCTCATTAATGTGACCCAGTCTACAATGCCATAAGAAAATCTGATTTGTTTCCGGAGACTTTCTTTTGTGTGTATTCTGGACATTGAAAATCTGTGGTTGGTTTAATACGTATTTACCATTGCTTAATGTACCTGAACCAATCAAAACTTGATTAAGGTGAATGTTTACAACATTACTTACAAATGCAAATTCATAACCTTCTTTAGATAATAAAGATACAGAAATGATATTACAAGTTGCATTGGGTACTGTCACGCCCCGCTTCCCAGAGTATGCAAGATTGGGCACGTGACATAGCCAACCATGCTACCTGTGGGTAGGAAGTATCCATCCACAGTCACATTACGGTTGTAAGGTTATCAAGAACAAGATAATAAGCTAATCTAGCACATGTCCAAATCCATAATAACGAGAGTCAATAAACAATAAGTGCGGAAGCAAATGATCCAATATAATAATAGAAACGTACGTCCCATAATGCGGGATCGCATCTGGAAATAAAATGCAATAAACAAACTAACCACTATAGAACTCAAATCAGCCTGCTGGCTGAAGTACTCCTGCTCGGTCGTCGGCAGTGGTAAGGAATCTGGGCCATGCAAAACCCAGACGTCAGCGCGTCATGACATCAAGTATATAAAATAAACATGGTAATAAGCAATGCAAGTATGAACATGAAATAAGCAGTACTCAGAAATAACAGAGCAGGGTAATGTGCAATGGTGACTAAACTGTCCTATCAGGTTTCTACTCTATAGTCTTTGAAATCAATTGATGAATCGTCGATGTAACTCAATAGTATCCCGTGCGTGCCCGGGACCACGGTCAAGATCCTCGGGGCTGAATCCGAGACGTGCCGCTAAGCAGTAAAAGGTAGTAGGATGGACGAGTGATGTCAGCATCAACACTCCGGAGCTGGCCAAGCCCGTAAGACTGATCAGATCAATGTATCGAACTGTTGAGTTACAAGTCAGTTTCACCTTTGATTTCCCCATACCCCCAAGCTATGTATGTCAGGTCAGGTATTCAGTAGTCAAGGACTAATGCCAACACAAAATCCGGTAAGAGTAGGTCTGTCTGGATAGACAGCAGGGATGGTCGGGTTTGTCGGCATTAGGCAGGAGATCATGAAACAAGTAATGTCATGGTACAACAGGATGAGTCGGTATGTATGTATATGTCATGTGTAGCAGGGTCAGGCCAATATGTAGTGCAGTCGGTTATGTGCTCACAACAGGTGTACAATCAAGTAATGAACAGCAGCAGGAAACAGTAAATAACCATATTATTCCATGCAAACACAATAATGTTTTGTATTCTCTTATTAACAGGTTCACGCACCTTTAGGGTGCAATAGCCACAAGGTGAAGCAATATCCACAATCATGAAGTAATGAAGCTACAGGAATTTACACTAAGTATAATAATTGTCTCGTGAATGATTTAACAGTTAAAGCAGATATGATCCAATTGTTTTATTTAGTTGAATTATGGATTGATAGTGGGTTGATTAATTACGAGAAACTATTATAAAGGTTCCATGTTAAAGATAACTGCAACTATCAATTCTAACTTATAATGTAATATCAATTACCATCATTGAGTTGTTGTATTATATAGTATGAATTCAATTGCGTGGCAAGACTAGATCTCGCACGCTAGCATGTTAGAGCAAGTATTCAGATACTTGCCTCGACGGTTTTGCAAACCGGAACACGGATGCGATGTCGGCAGAAAACGCGATATGATAGCACGGGTCACGGATCGAGTCCCAACAGAGAACAACGGGATCATACGGACCAGAGGGCTTCGCTGGAGCGTCGGGTTCGCCAAGACGGCACGGTCGGGTTCCGGCAAAAGTCACGGCAACGAGGTTAGCAACAATGATAAACTTAATGCGATCAGCGGGGGGGAAAACTTTGCACAAAGGAGAGATAAGGATGCTTACAGAGAGATACCAGGGTGACCCCGGCGGGCTCGACGGCGATGGGACGCCGGCGAGGCAGCGACGGCGAACAAAGATGGCTGGAAATCCTGAGTTCGCTGGAAAGAGGGTGCTGCAGTGCGTAGAAGGGTGCTGGCCTGCTCTGGTGGTCGAGGGGGAGACGGAGGTGGCTCTGGTGACGACGGCGAGGATCTCCGGCGCATTCTCCGGCGAACAGCAGAGGGTAGGTGATGGGGTTATGGCTCGGGTTGGTGGTGGTCCGGCGAGGGGAGAGGGAAGGCGACGACGAGGAGGAGGAGAGGGAGTCGCGGGCGTCGTCGGCGACGGGAGGCGGCGTCGACATCGGGCTCTGCGGCCGAGTGGAGGTGTCGGGGGTTGGGTGCAGGCGCAGGAGAGAGAGGAGGAAGGAGGAAGAGGGGCGGCTGGCTCGTGGTGGCGAGGGCGGCGACGGCGAGGTCGCGGGGAGGTCGACGGCGAGGTCCGGAGGTGGCTAGGGTTAGGGTTCGCGTGGGTTTTCTCGTGATGGGGAGGGCACAGGAGGCGGCTGCATGGGAAAGATTTATAGAGGAAGAGAGAGAGAGAGATTGGAGAGAGAGAGAAAGATTTAGAGTGAGAGAGAGAGAAAGAGAATAGGGAGAGAGACAGAGATAGAGAAAGAGGAGGCGGCCCCACGAGGCGAGCTGGCCGCTCGCGATAGGCTGGTAAGGAGAAAGGAATAAAGATTTTGAAGGATTTGAATGATTATAACAGTTAAGGAAAAATATTCGTATATTATATAGTTTTATGATATTAAATTAAATGGGCCTTTTTGGCGCTAAATGAAACATTTCCAAATCGCGCCCGGGTTGCGCCCAAATGTTCCAAATTCAAATTATAGGATTTTAAGCGGGTTCCAAATTTTGAAAAGAGGTGTTTAGTGATTAAAATGCATGCCCCCAAGTCGGACACTTGCACGCGCGCGTAGTCGTCCAAACTTGCCCGTTTAGCCAAACGGGACAGAATCTCGACACGCGGATGCTACCACGCGACTAGTGGCGACGAGTAGGCCAACATGGATATTTTAAATTTCATTTTAGGAGTTAAAATTTGTTATGTGCCAAAATGACTTAACCGGTTAAAATTTAGCAATAAATACCAGAAAATCAGAATAATTGGAAATGAGCAATACATAACCCTCAACCAGTAATATGAATAGTATTATTGGGCTCGGGTGTTACATCATACCCAACTACAAAAGAATTTCGTCCTCGAAATTCCAAGAATACAAGATAGCTAACTACTGGGAAAGGTGAGGGAATTTCTGCCGGATCTCGTCTTCTCGCTCCCCAGTGGATTCTCCATGCGATTGATTACCCCAAGAAACTAGCACAAGAGGGGTAACCTTGTTCTTAAGAACCTTTTCTCTTCGATCCTTGATTTCCACTGGTCGCTCTTCAAAAGTCAGGTCCTCCCGTACAGTCAACTCCGAATGATCCAAGACATGAGTCTCATCACGAACATACCTCCGTAGTTGAGACACATGAAACACATCGTGAACTCCTGCTAATGACTGTGGTAACGCCAACCGGTACGATACCTCTCCAACACGCTCCAAAATCTCGAAGGGTCCAACGAATCGAGGACTAAGCTTTCCCCGACTCCCAAAGCGAATCACCCCTCTAGTCGGTGATATCTTCAGGAATACCAAATCACCCACGGCGAACTCTAGAGGTCTTCTTGACGTGTCGGCCCAACTTTTCTGTCTGTCTTGAGCTGCCTTCATATGCTTCCTGATGGTATTCACCTTATCAACTGTCTGTACCACCAAATCTGGCCCTAGTAACCTTCGTTCACCCACATCATCCCAACAAACAGGCGAACGGCATTTACGACCATACAACGCTTCAAACGGAGCCATCTGAATAGTCGCTTGGAAGCTATTGTTGTACGAAAACTCCACCAGGTGTAGATGATCCTCCCAAGAACCTTTGAAGTCCAACATGCAAGCCCTCAACATATCTTCAAGGGTCTGGATCGTTCTCTCCGATTGTCCATCAGTTTGAGGATGATAAGCTGTGCTAAACTTCAGTCGAGTCCCCAAACTTTCTTGTAAACTCCTCCAAAAGTGCGACAAGAATCGAGTGTCCCGATCGGACACGATGCTTACCGGCACTCCATGCAATCTGACAATCTCCTGCATGTATCGCTCTGCCAAAGTCTCCGTCGATTGACCAACCCGAAAAGGAATAAAGTGAGCTGCCTTGGTCAAACGATCGACAATCACCCATACAGCATGGTTGCCCTTTGGACTCCGCGGTAAAGCCGTCACGAAATCCATGGTTATATGTTCCCACTTCCACTGAGGAATCGGAAGTGGTAGCAACAAACCAGCAACCCTTTGGTGTTCAGCCTTAACTTGCTGACACACCAAGCACTTAGCCACGAAGCGAGCAATTTCCCGTTTCATACCTTCCCACCAGAAGTGCTGTCGAATATCTCGGTACATCTTTGTCCCTCCTGGATGTACAGAGTAAGCTGAACTGTGTGCCTCCTTCATAAGCTCTTCACGCACATCTCCTTTTGGCACACACACACGGCTACCATATCTCAACGAACCGTCTTCATGGATCAGTAAATCGGTTCGTAGTCCGGCTCCAACCTGCTCCCGAAACTTTTGCAGTCTAGGATCCTGCGATTATGTCGCTCTAATCTTCTCAACTAAGGACGACTGTACTTGCAACTTCATCAACTGTCCTGTAGCTTGTGGTAGCACAACCTCCAAGTCAAATCTCCGAAAATCCGCAATTATCTCTCTCTGTGCAGTCAATATCTGAATTGCTGGTAACCGACTCGGCGCATCCGGCACGACGTTGACTCTTCCCGGATGGTACTTAAGATCAAGGTCATAGTCGGCCATCAGCTCCAACCATCTGCGTTGCCTCATGTTCAACTCCTTCTGAGTGAACACATACTTTAAACTCTTGTGATCTGTAAAGACTTCAACTCTCTCGCCCAAAAGGTAGTGTCTCCAAATCTTCAGGGCGAAGATTACGGCTGCAAGCTCTAAGTCATGAGTCGGATAGTTCTTCTCATGAGTCTTCCGTTGTCTCGATGCGTAAGCGACGAATTTCCCATTCTGCATCAAAACACATCCCAATCCCTTTCCAGATGCGTCGCTATGAATCACCAGTCCTCCTGAATTATCCGGTACGGTTAGGATAGGGACGGTTATCAATTTCTGCTTCAACGTCTCAAAGGCCAATTCACATCCATCCGTCCAAACAAACGGTACCTCCTTACGCGTGAGCTTGGTTAACGGCTCAGCTAAACGAGCGAAGTTCTCCACAAATCTCCTGTAGTATCCAGCGAGTCCAAGGAAACTTCTTATCTCCGCAACATTCTTTGGAATAGGCCAATCTCGAACTGCTGCAATCTTTTCGGGATCGACGGCGATTCCATCGCCCGACACGACATGCCCCAGAAACTTCACTTCCTCCAGCCAGAATTCACACTTACTCATCTTCGCGAATAATTTCTCTTGTCTTAGCGTCTGCAATGCGATCCTTAAATGCTCAGCATGCTCCTCCGGACTCCTCGAGTACACCAGAATATCGTCGATGAATACCACAATAAACTGGTCCAAGAACGGTGAAAAGATCCTGTTCATCAAATCCATAAATATTGCTGGCGCATTAGTCACGCCGAAGGGCATCACTAGATACTCGAAATGTCCATATCGAGTTCGAAACGCCGTCTTGCAAATGTCTTCTGCCTTCACTCGGACCTGATGATATCCTGATCGCAAATCCAGTTTTGAGAATACCCTCGCACCACTAAGCTGCTCAAAAAGTTCTCCAATGCGAGGGATCGGGTACTTGTTCTTAATAGTCACCCGGTTCAATTCTCGATAATCAATGCACATCCTTCTCGTGCCATCCTTCTTCTTTACTAAAAGAACTGGAGCTCCCCAAGGTGAGTTGCTGCTTCGAATCCATCCCTTCTCGAGTAATTCACCAACTTGTTTCTTAACTTCTTCCAATTCCACCGGTGCCATCGGATAATAAGATTTTGATACTAGCGCTGCACCAGGAATAAGGTCAATCGCAAACTCCACATCTCGCTTAGGCGGTAAGCCCGAAATATCTTCAAACACATCCATAAAGTCGCGGACAACTGCCGGCTCTTCATTACTATCCGCTTCCATTGTCGCAAGAACACTGTTTGTCGGCCTAGCCCTAAACTCGACTGGCCCGACAGAACTGCTTCCTTACCGCAACTGCTGTCTGCATCGTTGGCCGTGAAAGGTCCAGCGAGACTACTGAGTCTCGTCCACTCCGCTGCATGCACGTCCACGGTTGCTCCATTCTGCCTTAATCCGATAAATTTCTTCCCTTTCCTCCGTGCAGTCTGCGGGAAGAACTTATCCAGGGGGTTATTAGAAAAACTTCGCCCAACTGATCGGCTTGGGCAAGCGGATCTCCTCCACAAGCCATTACTCTCGGGCGTAATCCACTAACTGAATGCGCACCACATCAACTCCTTTGTCCTCTGGAATCTGTGTCGCAATCAGCAAATTCTCCGTGTCACTAGCCACGGCTCGGCTGGCAACGGCTCCTCCAGAGCAGTGAAAGTAGTAGGACCCAAACGTCTGAAATCTGCCACGGTCCTTACTCGGCTAACTGGTCTAGTTCCATCGTTGTTTACAGACTGCTGAACGATCTGCAAACCCTCCTGAAACGAATCTGCTATTGCTGGATCAGCTCAGTCTGTCTCTTTGATTTCCAACATTTCTCTTATCACTCCAAGCATGGCGGCTTCGTTCACACGTCTCCGGTACGTCTTCAACTTCTCACCTGTCATAATCCTGAACTCAAAATACCCAACATTAGCATGATGATAGATTCTGAATGTGGATCAAGGCTAGAACTCCAATATACTTAAATAGAGTACTGCATTGTAGCTATGCCGCGGTATCATAGCCGCAATTACTTAACTCCACCCAAGTCGCCCAAGTCCTAGGGATAACAAGAAATCAGGTTTTCGAGTTGACAATGCAAAGTAAGTTTGCATGTCGACATGATCCGGAAGAATGATTCAAGGATGGTAAAACGGTCAAGGTGGCTGGACATGTTTCCTAAACACGGGTATTCTGATTCGTGTATTGGGTACAATACCCAACTACAAAGAATCGACCCAATTAACCTATGGCTCTGATACCAAAAAAACCATGTCACGCCCCGCTTCCCAGAGTACGCAAGATTGGGCACGTAACATAGCCAACCATGCTACCTGTGGGTAGGAAGTATCCATCCACAGTCACATTACGGTTGTAAGGTTATCAAGAACAAGATAATAAGCTAATCTAGCACATGTCCAAATCCATAATAACGAGAGTCAATAAACAATAAGTGCGGAAGCAAATGATCCAATATAATAATAGAAACGTACGTCCCATAATGCGGGATCGCACCTGGAAATAAAATGCAATAAACAAACTAACCACTATAGAACTCAAATCAGCCTGCTGGCTGAAGTACTCCTGCTCGGTCGTCGGCAGTGGTACGGAATCTGGGCCATGCAAAACCCAGACGTCAGCGCGTCATGACATCAAGTATATAAAATAAACATGGTAATAAGCAATGCAAGTATGAACATGAAATAAGCAGTACTCAGAAATAACAGAGCAGGGTAATGTGCAATGGTGACTAAACTGTCCTATCAGGTTTCTACTCTATAGTCTTTGAAATCAATTGATGAATCGTCGATGTAACTCAATAGTATCCCGTGCGTGCCCGGGACCACGGTCAAGATCCTCGGGGCTGAATCCGAGACGTGCCGCTAAGCAGTAAAAGGTAGTAGGATGGACGAGTGATGTCAGCATCAACACTCCGGAGCTGGCCAAGCCCGTAAGACCGATCAGATCAATGTATCGAACTGTTGAGTTACAAGTCGGTTTCACCTTTGATTTCCCCATACCCCCAAGCTATGTATATCAGGTCAGGTATTCAGTAGTCAAGGACTAATGCCAACACAAAATCCGGTAAGAGTAGGTCTGTCTGGATAAACAGCAGGGATGGTCGGGTTTGTCGGCATTAGGCAGGAGATCATGAAACAAGTAATGTCATGGTACAACAGGATGAGTCGGTATGTATGTATATGTCATGTGTAGCAGGGTCAGGCCAATATGTAGTGCAATCGGTTATGTGCTCACAACAGGTGTACAATCAAGTAATGAACAGCAGCAGGAAACAGTAAATAACCATATTATTCCATGCAAACACAATGATGTTTTGTATTCTCTTATTAACAGGTTCACGCACCTTTAGGGTGCAATAGCCACAAGGTGAAGCAATATCCACAATCATGAAGTAATGAAGCTACAGGAATTTACACTAAGTATAATAATTGTCTCGTGAATGATTTAACAGTTAAAGCAGATATGATCC
This sequence comes from Agapanthus africanus, assembly GCA_030015575.1. Taxonomy (NCBI): domain Eukaryota; kingdom Viridiplantae; phylum Streptophyta; class Magnoliopsida; order Asparagales; family Amaryllidaceae; genus Agapanthus; species Agapanthus africanus. The sequence goes on along the minus strand of JASDDO010000024.1, from coordinate 883,513,419 downwards.
AATTGTTTTATTTAGTTGAATTATGGATTGATAGTGGGTTGATTAATTACGAGAAACTATTATAAAGGTTCCATGTTAAAGATAACTGCAACTATCAATTCTAACTTATAATGTAATATCAATTACCATCATTGAGTTGTTGTATTATATAGTATGAATTCAATTGCGTGGCAAGACTAGATCTCGCACGCTAGCATGTTAGAGCAAGTATTCAGATACTTGCCTCGACGGTTTTGCAAACCGGAACACGGATGCGATGTCGGCAGAAAACGCGATATGATAGAACGGGTCACGGATCGAGTCCCAACAGAGAACAACGGGATCACACGGACCAGAGGGCTTCGCTGGAGCGTCGGGTTCGCCAAGACGGCACGGTCGGGTTCCGGCAAAAGTCACGGCAACGAGGTTAGCAACAATGATAAACTTAATGCGATCAGCGGGAGGGAAAACTTTGCACAAAGGAGAGATAAGGATGCTTACAGAGAGATACCAGGGTGACCCCGGCGGGCTCGACGGCGATGGGATGCCGGCGAGGCAGCGACGGCGAACAAAGATGGCTGGAAATCCTGAGTTCGCTGGAAAGAGGGTGCTGCAGTGCGTAGAAGGGTGCTGGCCTGCTCTGGTGGTCGAGGGGGAGACGGAGGTGGCTCTGGTGACAACGGCGAGGATCTCCGGCACGTTCTCCGGCGAACAGCAGAGGGTAGGTGATGGGGTTATGGCTCGGGTTGGTGGTGGTCCGGCGAAGGGAGAGGGAAGGCGACGACGAGGTTGCGACGAGGAGGAGGAGAGGGAGTCGCGGGCGTCGTCGGCGACGGGAGGCGGCGTCGACGTCGGGCTCTGCGGCCGAGTGGAGGTGTCGGGGGTTGGGTGCAGGCGCAGGAGAGAGAGGAGGAAGGAGGAAGAGGGGCGGCTGGCTCGTGGTGGCGAGGGCGGCGACGGCGAGGTCGCGGGGAGGTCGACGGCGAGGTCCGGAGGTGGCTAGGGTTAGGGTTCGCGTGGGTTTTCTCGTGATGGGGAGGGCACAGGAGGCGGCTGCATGGGAAAGATTTATAGAGGAAGAGAGAGAGAGAGATTGGAGAGAGAGAGAAAGATTTAGAGTGAGAGAGAGAGAAAGAGAATAGGGAGAGAGACAGAGATAGAGAAAGAGGAGGCGGCCCCACGAGGCGAGCTGGCCGCTCGCGATAGGCTGGTAAGGAGAAAGGAATAAAGATTTTGAAGGATTTGAATGATTATAACAGTTAAGGAAAAATATTCGCATATTATATAGTTTTATGATATTAAATTAAATGGGCCTTTTTGGCGCTAAATGAAACATTTCCAAATCGCGCCCGGGTAGCGCCCAAATGTTCCAAATTCAAATTATAGGATTTTAAGCGGGTTCCAAATTTTGAAAAGAGGTGTTTAGTGATTAAAATGCATGCCCCCAAGTCGGACACTTGCACGCGCGCGTAGTCGTCCAAACTTGCCCGTTTAGCCAAACGGGACAGAATCTCGACACGCGGACGCTACCACGCGACTAGTGGCGACGAGTAGGCCAACATGGATATTTTAAATTTCATTTTAGGAGTTAAAATTTGTTATGTGCCAAAATGACTTAACCGGTTAAAATTTAGCAATAAATACCAGAAAATCAGAATAATTGGAAATGAGCAATACATAACCCTCAACCAGTAATATGAATAGTATTATTGGGCTCGGGTGTTACAGGTACAAAATAGCAATTACGCAAAACCAAAACGTGTCCATCTGACAATCCCAGGTGATAGTCCCCCACGGACTCAGCATCCATGCCAGCTCCGTTTGCAACTCTGAAGGTCATATCACCTGCCTTCAAAACCCTACGCCTTCTCAGTGCCTTTAAAGAATTACAGATATGAGATCCTGATCCGGTATCCAATACCTAGGATGTAGAGTTTATTGATAGACAGTTTTCAATAACATACACACCTGAAGCTGAAGCCGCAACTTGCTTCAGATCCTGGTTTCTGGCCTTCCAAGCCCTGCAATACTTTTTCCAGTGTCCACTCTTATGACAGTAAAAGCATTCTTCCTTTCCCACAAGCTTTCCCGCTACCTTTGTTGCCTTTGTCTTTCCCTTCGTATCCACTTTAGTAACACCGCCCCTTGGTTTGGCGGGGGCTTTCTTCTTCTTTCCCTTGGCTTTCGCCTTGGACCTAGAAGAGGAAGATCCTCTTACAAACAAAGTGGATGTTTCCCCACCTTTCTGTAGGGTGCCCTCTGCACTCCTCAGCATGTTTAGGAGTTCTGAAAGTTCAACTTCTTTTTCTAGTAAGTTGAAGTTCAGGATAAACTGGGCGTAAGTGGAAGGAAGGGACTGGAGAATCAAGTCTGTATAGAGCTCGTTCTCTAACGTGGTCCCAAGGTCCGCGAGCTCCTCAATGAAGCCAATCATCTTAAGCACGTGTTCCGCTACCGATGATCCGATGGCCAATCTTGCCGAAAACAGCTTTTTCGACACTTCGTATCTGGCGATACGAGATTGCTCTCCATACAGTTCTTTTGTATGGAGAAATATGGATTCGAGGTCCATATTCTCGTGCCTCCTCTGATGTTCATTGTCCATAGAGGCAAGCACGAGACACTTGGCCTTCGCGCAGTCAATTTCCCAGGTCTTACGGATTTCCTTATCCGCGATGCTGTTTTTGGGACCTGGGACAGGGGGAGCTTTGGTGGTAAGGAGATACCCCAACTTGTCATAAGTGATTGCCATTTTGACATTCCTGATCCAATCTTTGTAGTTTGGCCCTGTCAGTATGTTTTTATCTAGTAGTAACTTAAGTCCAGTCATGATGTTTGGTCGCTGCAATTAGGAGAGAGAGAAGAAACACTTTAGCATGATACTCTTGCAAGTTTAGAGTGGTTTTTAGTTTGTCTAAACAGGATGGCTCCCACTGTCTCTCGAATCCCTCCTCAAACCAAAAAGGAAGAATTAGTCAGGATCAATCTCACCGTACAATACTTGCTTAACCGTTCAGCCAGGCCAGTGTTGGTACTTCGAGGGAGGTTTTCCAACGCTTTCGCGAAGTTCCTTAATTAAATAACCTCTTTTTCCTGGGGGCGTAGCCCCGCTAACACCTTTCTAGACACCTACTTGGTTTATAGCATTGATCGTTAAGTGAGAAATTTCCCGAGGAGTAGCATATACTCACAGTAGGATCGGGATCCAAATATCATCGCGTGACAAAACTGAAGGAATCCTACCAGAATCATCACACTCCAAATGGTATGCAACGCTAGCAAGTTTTAGTTTCTTTTGAAACTCCCGATGTGGATTTTTGCCCCATGCTCTTATGACCTTGGCGTGAGGTCAAAATGTCATAAGTCACATGTCAAGTTCTACCCATCATTATCCAGGTTAATTTGAACCCACCCGTACCTACCCTTGACGTAGGCCAAAATGGCAGTATGACTGTCTCAAACCAACACATTCTATCTATGCAACAGATAAATATCCGGCAGCTACCAATCACTATACCTTGGCGTGAAGTCAAAATACATAGCTTGAATACTACCGAATATTTAACTAAAATGATGGAGGGCTACGAATGGTTTTGGCGAAACCGTGAACGTAGTGAACTTGATATAATCGATGGAACGAGATAGCTTTTAAAAGGAGTGGCTTAAGCTCCGCGTTTAAAAGTTGGTTTTTGAAAAGAAACCGAGTGGTTTTTGAAATTGTTCCAACGACTTTACTTTGGTTTATTTTCTTGCATTAATTTTTAATGCGTCCCATCACTTAATCCTACCATTATAAAAAACAACGAAAATATGACGTACGCTTATGCCATCCGCATTCGCCACGGGGCCCCGTCATTACCCGTTAGGTTACTTAACTAACGACATAGCTGGGGCTGGACTAGCACGGATGCAAAACATAAGCAACGCCTAAATAGATATCATATATAGATATTTACATTCGTCACATGCAATGATAGCCATTCCAGATCACAGATGAACACATTGGATATACTAGGAATCCGCATTCCGTACGAGCCTGTAACGAAAAGCGGATTACACGGTCGCGATGAATAGCCAATACCACACCCTAGACCCCTACGGGTGCGGCAAACTACCCGCCAAGTACCCGAAGCGAAGCAACCTCCCTCAACACCGTGAGTAGGCCACTCGACACTTCGAGATACCCGGTAGTTTGTGCACCCCACCTTGGGTCTATCCTAGGAGCAAAAACAGTAAAAGAAATTATACAATGACAGCTACAACCCTATCCCGGTTGTGCGGCCAAATAAATAATATTACATCAATTACAAATTTACATGAATTGAAAGATAAAGAAAACTCTCATCTCACAACCCCCCCCCCCGGCTATTCATCCGCGACAATCCAATGAATTCATATACACATACCATCAACATTATAGATCAAAGATATGTATAACCCCCACTAATCGACGTAAAGCGATTAGCAGACGTTCAATACATATATCACATCACAGATATAAACCAGTCAGCTTAAGTCTTTAGAAGTTCGATCAAAATACGGATTTTTAAGCCCCAAAAACAAATTTTTCTTTCTGGAAAAACTGGGCAGAAAAATCATATTGTAAAAATCCCAAAACAACCCCAGAAACACACTGCAGGAAAACAGTGCCAAGACCGAGTCAACTCGGCCGCGGATCCGCGGCGGGAGCATGCTCTCGCCGCGGTTCCGCGGCGCTTTGACCGAGTCAATGGACCTGTTTTCTTGGGTGTCTTTTAAAAAGCCTGAGCCGATTTTAAGTGTAAGATTTATTATTTTTTGAACAAGAAAAAAATTAGCAGAAACTATATTTTCGGGCATGTTTCGTGACTTTTTCTCCGATCGAACTTCTAGTTACTTTGCTAACATGTTAGATAGTGTTTAATTAGGCTCTGATACCACTGTAAGTCCACGTTACCTCTCCCGGTACTTACGGGCTTGCGGAAATGATGAAAAACGATTTTTCTTTTGGTGGTAACGAGGACTCAAAATACGGATCTTTGTTAAACAACTATCTAACAATCCTAACAAGAGTTTTACCTACTCGGTTAGGGGGTTATACCTTAACTTGAACTCCTTCGTCTTCAACTCCTTGCGGTGGTCGGATCGGCCTCACCTCGTCGTCTCCTCGCGCTGAAGATGGATCCACCCGAAAGCTTCTACCTTTGGCTTCACTTCAAACTAGAAGAAACTAGAACACTTGGCTTGCTAGACCTTGTGAACTAGGATGAGTAGAGGAGTGTGTTGGGTTTTATCTCTATGGTTCTTGCTTCTCAACACATGAGACAAGTGAACCATGAACTAAAGAGAGCAAGAGGAAGAGGGAGAGCTCAAGCATGAGAGAGAAAGGAAATGAAAGAATGAGCAAGACTTTTGCCATCCAAACTCTCATAATCCAAAATCATGATAACAAATAATAATAATTGAGTATTATGTGATAGTTGTTATCATATCAAATGGAAATATCATTTCTTGCATTAAATGCAATTTGTGAACAAAACAAGCAAGCTAAAGTCAATGCCAAGAAATGATAGCCATTGTCATGATGGTGGTCAACAAGTCCAACCTAGTCAACCGGTCAACAAAGTCAACAAGTCAACAAGGTCAACCTTTCAACCCAACCATGTCACAATAATACTTAATTAATATTATTGGTAATCATATTTCTTATTCTCATTAGGGTTTAACAAAAGTCAACAGTCAACAACCCTAATGAGAATCCTCTGCCTCTGTCTCTGTCAACTGTGCATACACACCCGTATCCGCGTTCCGGAGAACACGAATACAACCGAGATAAAACCAATCCCAAAACGTATACTAGGATCTGGCTTAAACCAAAGCCCGCTAGTAATAACTGCCCGGACACTAAACGTGCACAAGTGCACGGATGTGACCGAACCCTGTCGCAAAACCATGCGACCTCTACTCTTTTGCCTAAAGGCGAATAGCTCTCTGTGTGGGACTCTAAAGACTCGACACTACGCCGGCAGTGGGTTTAACCACAGACCGCAAGCGGCACTAGCTATGCGTAACGGCCCCCAGGTAGATGCCGATAAGAAGACTGACGAGGTGAAACCCATCTGAACTCCTACTGAGCCTGAATGTGACAATCTCCGTACAGTCTGGTCTGTTCATCTGAGAATATCGCATGGCGGGCCTAGGGGGCGATAAACGTCAGTCCCCTAATAGCGGTACAAGTCGTGTCGGAGTGTAGCCCAGAATACCCTGAGATAACACTGGAAACCTACCAGTATATCTCGCTTGCCCTGGCCAGGGACTTTGTGTAATAGCTCTCCTAGACACAGCGCGATATCAACCCCCAATACCGGGAGAGACGAATCCTGTCTAACCGTCACTGCCTCCAAGTGCTTCGGGACTGCACCCAACTACTACCTGTTTGCACGACTCCTTTGAGCCGTGGTAGGTTAGTAATCAAAGTACAGTGGGAACACACTCGAGTCGAAGTGACAGTGTCAAGTCAGCGGACTAAGCTGTACTCATGTCACCTGGGAACTGATAACTGACGATAGGTATAGCTCCAACCATCAGTTCTCGACGAGTCCTGTCCAGTGTACTCGTAACCTAACGAGCACCCGCATACTATCTCAAGTACGACGTACTGACGGCTGTGGGACAGACCGTCTCCCCTGCTGGGATGAGAAGCGCATACACTAGTCTACTCCGGAGTATCGATGCCCTGTCTCGATAGTCCTACGACTAAGGACCTGCATAAGGATGTGCTTGTGGATTACCCAGCCCCCACGAGTGTGACTGCCATCACAACGCTGGTAATCAAGCAAAGATCCTAAGGGCTCCAGTAATGTTTATAGGTGATATACTAAAAGAAACACATGTACACATTAAAGTAGAAACAAACCAAGTAGCATTCTACCATTTTGAGCAAGATTGTCTATACAAGGTGAATATCCCAAGCTTCCATTAAGTAATATACAAACTAGTATGATACAGTAATGGCCTCTAGGGCATATACACTAACAGAGTTGCCCCCAGCCTTCCTTACTCGGCGCCAGTGGCGACGTCGAGCGTGTCGAGTTGTTGGGACTGGCTCGGCGGTAAGGATAATTTCGTCTTGCCCCCTGTCCGGATGAGGCGATGCCGATGCTAGCCTCTTAATGACTGTTGTTGTCCTTTGAGTGGCGATGTTCAATCTGTCAAAGACAGACCCTCGAGCAGGAGCAGGAGTCGGAATGGTCAGCCTTGAAAAGACCGACTCTTTAACAGGAGAAGCCGACTTGACGACTTCAGGAGCAGAGATGGCTGTCTTCCTCTGGACGGCCATTTCAGGGTTCATGGGCTTCTTGTCGGGCCTATCAGAGTTTTGGTTCAGCCTGGTAAAGACAGAGGCTGCCGGCCTGATATTGGACGACCCGTTGAAAGAGGCCGTTGTAGCAGTGAGCCGATCGAAGACCGACTTCTTGTGCGCTTCCGGTGCGGGCACTGGAATGGTGAAGCTTGCAGGCGGGAGCATGGTCCCGAAGAACAGGCCAGTGGTGGCCTGCGTCACTTGTTCCACCGGCATGGCAAGGATGGAGGCCGCTTGAGGCCCATAGGCTACACGTCCAGGTGAGGCGGAGCGTCGGTTGCATTGGCATTTGGAGCAGCTCGAGTAGTTGGAGGCCATTGATGCTTGATTTCTGGGCCAGGCAAAAGACCAAATCTTAGTAACTTGAAACCCAAAGGCAACCAATAACAAACCGCGATTCGTTCGCGAAGACGACACACGAAGTGTGCAGTGGAAAGAGAAAAAGGTCCCACCGGGCGTGCCAGAATCTGTTCCCCTCCGAATACAGAGACGCGACCACGCAGGTTCGTCTTGCCTGAGATTCGGGGCAGATGCTATTTGGTTTTATCCGTCCACCTCTCCGAAGATGCCAAGTTGATTTATAGCACCGTGTATCGGAGGTTTAGATGGATACGGCTGATGTAGCAGACTTCGTCAGATTCCCCCTCACTTGAGGGGTTTTTGATTGTGGGGACGCTCTTCCCTGCAGGCGCAAGCCCCTGCAGTTAATTACGCTACCGCGTCGCGGTAACAACTTTCTCCTTCTCCAGAATTTCACTTCATGTCGTGTGTGTTTGTTTTTTTGTGGTTGCCCGTGGATTGTATACGGAGACTAATTTATTTCGTAGGACGTGGATTAGTCCAAATCCGTATTTTCTTAGATTTGGGGTTTTAGTTTAAGGATACGTTAGCCCTATTGAGGCTAAGATCAACTTAAACGTTGGTTAAGGATACGTTAATCTAATTTCCAGACTAAGATCAACTTAACGGGATCGTTTAGATCCGAAAAAAGAGCAATTGGCTCTATTGTTCCAATTTAGGGACATAGTGGTCCATTTAATATATGGCCATCACGACCCGTCACCTCTCTGTCGTCATTGAAGGATTACAACGATAGGTGTCAGAGGAGTTCATAGATGAACCTTTGAACCAAAGTTGATTAGGGGATCTATAGTCCGATTTGAGACTAAAGTCTGTTTGAAGATTTTGGTTTAAGAATGCGTTAGCCAAATTTGAGGCTAAGATCAACTTAAACGTTTGTTAAGGATACGTTAGTCTAATTTCCAAACTAAGATCAACTTAACGGGATCGTTTAGATCCGACATGAGAGCAATTGGCTCTATTGTTCCAGTTTAGGGACATAGTGGTCCATTGTTCCCATTTTAGGGACGGATATTAGTTTAAGAACACGTTAGCCATATTTAAGGCTAAGATCAACTTAAACATTTGTTAAGGATACGTTAGCCTAATTGCCAGACTAAGATCAACTTAACAGGATCGTTTAGATCCGACAAGAGAGCATTTGGGGGCTCTATTGTTCCAGTTTAGGGACATAGTGGTCCATTGCCAGTTTAAGGACATGGTGGTCCATGTTCCAGTTTAGGGACATGGGGGTCCAGGTAATGTATGGCCATCGGGACCCGTCACCTCTCTGACGTCGTTGAAGGATTACAACGATAGGTGTCAGAGGAGTTCAGAGATGTACCCTTGAACCAAAATTGATTTAAGAGAGCAGCCGTGCTCAGTCAATTTAATTTGAGGACTTATGGCCAGAATTGGGCTAAGTCCAGTTGAGAATGTTCAACGTTTTTATCTTTGGCCTATTAGGCCTGTGCTAGGGCTTTGCCCCTGTTTAATAATGCACTGCATTTTCTTTTGGCCTGCTAGGCCTTTTTGATTTGGGCTCTGTCCCTTTTAATAGTGCATAGCATTTTGTTTGGTCTGATAGACCTTCTTTTATTAGGCTCTGCCCTTTTATTAATGCGGTGCATTTAATGTTCTGACAGTGCCCCACGTTGCTTGTCAGGCGCTTTGCGCCGATTGAGGAGCGCAAGGCGCAAGTCCATGGGGAGGTGACACGTGTCACGCTCTGGTGAGCGCAAGCACGGTGCGCTGCGACAATGCGCTGCGCTGTTGCGCTGCTGACACGTGGCGCGCTCTGGTGAGTTGCGCCAATGAGAGCAGTGCTCTGTTTTTAGAAGTGCATAGCGCAAATCATTATGGGGCTGACACGTGGCGCTCTCTGGTGGTTTGCGCCAACCCGAGAGCGCAACAGTGCAGATTTTGCAAGTGCAGGGCACTGTTTTCTTGATCCAATTTTGGATTCAAGAAAAGAATCTTTTTTTAAGATTCCAGAACCAGTGGTTCATCAAAAGGCAATGCCTTTGTTATTATTATGTTTTTTGTTGAAGATCTTTGATCTTGTTCTTAGATCAATAATCTTTTCAGAAGAAATTCTTCTTTTTATAAAGGTTTTTACCTTTTCTTTCTTCGAGCTTTTCTCAAAATTCTTTAGAGGAATTCTCTGTTTTTCTCTCTGTGTTCTTGTTGTTGTTCCTCTTCTCTAGACTTGGGGTCTAGGGGCCTTTATATAGTGTCCATTAATTTGTTAAATCTGTTAAAGAGATTATTCTCTGAGTGATTTGGGGATTTTTCCCCACCGTTGGATCTTTGATCCAAGGGCTTCTGTTTTACAGAAGACAATCTTCTTGTTTTAACAAGAACAGAAAGATCTTACTGAAATTTAATTCTGTTTGGAGCAACGCATCTGTGCTTGACACGTGTCGCGCAGCGCAGAGCGCAGCGCAACTGCGCTGACACGTGTCGCGGAGCGCAGCGCGGAGCGCAGCGCGGAGCGCAGCGCAACTGAAGCGTTGCTTCTTTTATTTTAATTTGAATTTTATTACCTTTTTTTTTAAAAACAGAGCTTTGCTCTGATTGGGGGAAACAGAAGCATTGCTTCACTTCTCTCCTTGGGGTTTGAACAGAGTTTTGCTCTGAAAAGGAGATTTTCCCCTTTATTATTATTATTATTTATTTATTTATTTATTTATTTATTCCTTTTTATTGTTATTATTTTATAAGGAGTGGGTTTTGAGCCAAAATTTGGCGGGAACAATAGTCTCTTTCCCTTTTGCGGTTGTCCACCTATTTAGGGCTTGTCTTCTTCTTTAGATGTAATAAACAACAAGTTTTATTTTGGGGCCCCTGCGATGTAATAAATGTTTTAGTTAATGAGAATAAATTATTTTGCTTTTATTTTTTGTTTTGGTACACTGCCTGCATGTTCTTTTTACGCTTAACGTAACTGTATCGAGTTAGACCACTCTCGATATAGTTAGGTTGCAGACCGAGTTATGTCACCGCTTCAATACTATGGGAAGCGGGGTGTAACAAAGATCGAGTGCTGAGGCGGAATATGATGCTATGAAATCTACTACAAGTGAACTTGTGTGGCTAAAGGATCTTTTACGTGATATGGGTTGACAAGTATCGTTTCTAATGGATATGTTCTGTGATAATCAAGCGGCGATACATATAGAATCTAATCTGGTTTTCCATGAAAGAACTAAATATATAGAAGTCGATTGCCATTTCATCCAAGAAAAAGTGGAGGAAAAGATAGTGTTCACTCCATATGTTCGAAACGAAGATCAACTTGCATATATTTTAACCAAAGGGGTTACAACATCAAGATTCTATCAGATTTTGTCTAAGTTGAGATCGATTGATATTTATTCCCTAACTTGATGGGGAGTGTTGGAAAGTATTTGAAATTAATTGAAAAATATATTTCTTTGTCTTTCTTAGAAAATATTATCTCTCATATATTTGTTAATATTTTAAATACTTTTCTTTTTTGTATTTTCTCATGTGGATTGTGTGGGATTTCTCATTGATTAGGTCTAGATGTGTGAGTTGTATTAGGTTATATAATCTGATGGTAATTCAGAGAAATCTCTATGAATGAAACTTATAATGGTTTACCACCTGTGCATGTAGGTTTTGCCGAAGCACGTTAAATTCTCGTCTCATATTTTTTCTCATCTCAAACATATTTTACTTCAGATAATAAAAAAGAGTTGACGACAACTTTAATTTTATTAATTATAAAAAGCTTGAAAAAATCCACAAACATGCTTAGAAAGAATTAAACTATGGAAAAACCTGCTCATGATCCAACTAAGAACTTTATAAAGAAAGAAATTTACCTAAAATAAATATGGAAACAAGTCCTTTGTAATATCCACATGTAGTAGCTTTTATAGTTCTATTCTTTAGTTGCATATGCATAAGCATAGAATGAGCAAAATATACTGTTAAGTTTGCCCAGTATTCTGATCCTTAGAAGTTCCAAATCGATTCAGAGTTTATGGAGTTTTAGGTTTAGCTTCAGCCAAGATCCAAACGTTAGTCGACGCTCTGTAATTTAGACAGATGTTTGACTCATGTTAGTTAGATGTCTGCATGCTCTTGGGATTTGCTAAAGCCTCATGCCCAGACGTATGGAGTTTCCTTTTCAGACATCTGGTTTTGCTCTATGTTTTAGGCAGACGTCTGCCAAGCCTTCTCCAGACGTCTGTGTGCGTCTTGGGCCAGATATTTGGAAATCCTAGTTCTACTCCGATTTTCCTATACTCTATATATTGTAGTATGTAACCCTAATTGGTTTAATCCTTTTGTAATCAAAATTAAGAGAGAGGAGGTTAGAGTTCTTTGTTAGGGATTTTTTAAAAGTTGATCCACCATTGTAATCCTCCATATTTGTTCAATCAGGTGCATCTATTCCGCCATTGTTGATTACGATGTTTTGGGTGATTTATTCGTATGATTTGATTTTGATGATTGAGGATTTACGATCTTTGCACAGTGTTGCACTTGATATCGTTTTCGTGCTTCAGTTTCATATGTTTGTGATTTTACGATTTTAAACAGTTGAGTTGGTTTTGTGCGTATGCATGCACACGATTTCGTTCCTGCACTCGGTATAGTTTATATATGCTTGCAGTGCAGTGATACGCCTTTTGTGCACTTAGATGCACTGGACTTCGATTTCGATTGTGATACCCGATATTTGTTTTGTGCACCTTGTGCACCTGATTGATTTTGCGCGTTCGGCGCTTGATATTGGATTTCATGATTTCGTGCACGATAGATGCACCTGATTTTGCTGTCAGGCACACATGTTGCCTACGACAGATGTTTCGTGCACACCCGATGCACTTAGATGTTGTTTCTGTGCGCATGTATGGCACATTCATGGATTTTGATTTCCGTGCGCACCAGACGAACGTAGCATTCATGTGCATATTTTGGGATTGATTTCGTATAGAGCAGTACGTTTTTATGATATTGCTATGTATTTTCGTACTGAGCAGGACTAGTCAGAGGACAGTACCTGAATATATTTTGCATGCATTGATAGTTATTGAAGGGATTTCCAAAAAGCGAGCTATAGCCTCAGTATTTACCTACGTGTCTGATATGACACGAAATGTTTAAAACAAGGAGACCCTTCTAAATTGTTTCCAAAACGGCGGAACGTACATTTCAAACAAAGGTATATATGTATATAGTTATTTTCTTATGATAGACGTCCGCCACTGTGCAGTGTTATACGCGTTGCACAGCGACTTAAAAAGATTTGGCATGCATTTCCTTCAGATACTTACAGATATAGATTCGATGTTTACATGTATAGTTTCGAGTTATATCATATTGGTTTGATTTAGATTTGGCATTGATGTCTTCTCCATGACTCCGATGATTGCGGGATGCTTGACGGAGTTTTGATTTGAGTTATATACTCATTTTTCAAGCGCATGCGCTGTGCTACAAATTGTTTTATGTAGTTACAATTTCGGAGCCCCGACGACTTGATGGTTTTTCTTAGATGTTTTAGTATTTGGGGGAGTTTGAATTTAAATTCGGGGACCGAATTTCTTTAAGGGGGGAAGATTGTAACGTTTTGAAAATCGTTTCGGTGAAATTTCAAAAAAATCGGTAAAATAAGGGGGTTTTCTGTAAAAAGTCAAAATACAAATATCTTATTATAAAAATTAAATATATATATTCTAGCTATGTAATTGCTATTATTTGGTGGTTATTGAGCCGCTGGTGAAATTTCAAATTTTCTGAAAAAAATATTATTTTATTATTATTTAAACCGTCACTAATACATTTAATTAGGGAAAATTACAAATTGGAATGAGTTGAAACAAATTTTGTGCATCATAAAACATTAAATAAAATTTTATCATGTGGTTTTTGGAACGAAATCTTTTGCCAAAACGGTTTAGAAATTATTGAAGAAAAAAGGCTTTTTTTTGCGTAAATGGATGTTTGGGGTATTGTATTTATCATTTTTCATCACCCCACACCCGTACCCACACCCACACACACCCATTCACTTCTCCCCTTGAAGAATTCAGCAGCTCCCATTTATTTTCCCCACTTGAATTTCAAAGGAAAGAAATGAAAGAAAAGAAAAAAAAATGGAGAAATGAGGTGGACCTTTGACCTTGAATTGACTTTGACTTCTTCCCCCACTTTCTCTACCTCCCTCTCTCTCTTCTCCCACTCCCATTCCAGCAGCCCCCCTCCTACAGCAGCAGCAGGCCCCCCCCCCCAATTCCCTTCTCTTTTCTCTTCAAACTTCATCAAAAATTGCCTCAAATCCATCAAAAAAAATCCCAAAACCCAAATCCGACTCCTACCTATTTTAGCTTAGCCCGTATAGCATGGATCTTTGTGAAAAGAGAGCATTTTGGGAGGCCATGGATGCTTGTGGATCTTCAAATATTTTTGGGTATAATTCTAAAACATTTTTGCTTAATTTGTTACTAATTTCTTAAGCTAAACTACTTAAGTGTTAATTAGGCTTAAGTTGCAAGTTTTGGAATTCAAGTTATGAATTTGAATGCAAGTTAGGGTTTTTATAAAATTGGTGTATGGTTGTGTGTTATATTTAGGCTTTTTGTCATGTTAATACAAGATTAGTAGCTTGTGCTAATGGTTAGTTTAAAAATTGTGTTAATTTGCTAATTTGCTTACTAGGTTTTTGAAATTGGTTAAATACTTGGGATTAAAAATGTGTTTAGGTTTTTCATGACTTCATTAACTTTATTAAGTGTGGTTTAATACTTTAGATCATGCAAATCTAAGCTAGATTGTAGTTTGTGCATTTTTGCTTTGAAATTGTTAAATTTTAGGTATTTTGTAAACTAGAATATTAGGGTTTTGGAATTTAATGAGATTAAATTCTGGGAATTGTTTATATGACTTATTTAAGATATTTAATAAATATATTGGCCGCTACATTCATTTAAACATCCTGTTTTGTACAAAAACGGCGAATTGTGCTTGCTAGATTTTCGGGAAAATGACTTTTTAGGTAAAATTGGGGTTTTTGTGAGTTTTAACCTAGTTTATATTAAAATTAGTGTTCGTGAATGTGCAAATGAGTGTGATTGGATTTTTCTCGATGGTTTGACGTTTGTACATCGACATCGAGGGTTGGTTTGACTATTCTTGCATGCGTAGGCGATAGGTTTGGATCTATGCGTGATACGCGTGCCGATTTGATTTTCGTATGCCGTTTCGATTTCGAATTTAGTTTTAATGCGATATGGTGCGTTATGATATGTAGGTACCCCCATGTGGACTTCGAGACGACAAGCAAGCGCGTGGCGACGTCGGCACCGGCTAGCGAGGACCAGGTGAGTAGATTTATATCTACGGGGAGAAGTCGGGTGGATGGTGTATAGCAGCCCCGCAGTCCGTGGTGGTGTATACGGATGCGTATACACACCAACAATTATTATATGTTATTTGGGATTAATAACGATGCTTAGGATGGATATTGGTGTGTTGGATTACTTTAGTGTTGCGAACCCTAGGGTAGTGTTGCACTACACATACACACATACATACTTGCATACATTCCTATTGATAGGTGCTCATGGGATTCTTTATAGTTATGGGTTCACATGGGTATGGGACTATGTGTTCACATACGGATTTGAGGATGATACTTGGGATTGAGCTGAGTCGATGAGATTTGATTTGAGGCCGTGAGATCGGTGATATAGCAGGGTTCGTATTTGAGATACGACATGACGTTGTAGCGGGTCCTTGACGTAGTGTTTCACACACGTCCATGCATACGTAGGCGGTATCAGTATGGTACTAGACGTAGATCAGTACCCCGATCATGATATTTGATAAAGAGGATACCAGGTGAATAGTATGACGAATGTGATATTGACCCGTACCCAGATTGGGATGCCGTACGACGGATTTACGTACGAGCTATATTGATGATTGATCCGCACTCTTGACTTGGGATGCATGATTATAGATATGGTATCGGATATGATATTATTGAGGAGGGATCACCGACTATACATATACAGGTATGTATATGTATCGACTCAGATGATAGACGGTTTCCTTACCTGTAGTTCAGCTTGTTAGTTCAGCCGTATAGTTTAGTGTAGTTGTTAGATTAGATTAGACTTCTTACCTATTTCAAAAACTAACAAATCGTGAGTATTTTAAAAGACAGCCCAAGGGATCCTACGGATATTTCAAAAGACTTATCTTTTCATAAAAACACCGTAGCCCCTATTTTCAAAACCCCATGATTCGTGTTATTTCAAAAGGCACCATTTGTAGGACTGATATTAGATTAATGCAGATTAGTTATAGTTGCGTCTAGTTTTCAGCTCCCGCTCATTTTTGTGGTCTGCTTCGCATCGCATGCTTATTTTATGTTTCATACTCCATTATTGATATCACGCTGTTAGGACACCAGCACCATTACCGATGATGCGTATGTACCACGTACACTTAATTGCCGGCTCACACACATCTTCATCGGTAATTGCCATGTCACGTACACCTTAGAAAATATTATTGCTTGACATAGCCTGTTAGCTAATAGTTAGACATGATATTAGTGTACTTGTCTTATATGTTAGTTTAGACATTGTAGTTATTACCTGCTACTTCATGCATACTGTTATTCATTGTTATGCCGCATTCATGGATTTTCATGCATATATTCACCATTTTACGTGTTATTGAGGTTTTGGATTCGGATTTCCATGAGATTTTCTGGATTTGGAGGAAAACCGCAAAAACATAAATAAACCTTTTTCCTCTTTTAAAATAAAAAGTGCGGTTTTCCCATGATGTATGAGTCGTCCACCATGAGTTTGCTGATGGATTTCGAGACCCGATTCGAGGAGACGGATGAACCGTTTCGGGTACATGGTGGACCCGGTAAGGTATCCCGGGGCAAGAAGCGCGTGATGATGACGATGTGAGCCTGGCAGGGGAGCACTACCTACCGGTGATATTACCCGACGCGTCGAATATCCGGAGGATACCGTCGTGGTCTTGAGATGGATGGTAGGGGCCGGTCTGGACTGACGGCGCCCTAAATATTGAGACTTGAGGTACATAGATTGTGACACAGAGATATCGAGGTATTTGGACACTTGTTTTGTGTCGATGCTGGGCACTGTTTTATGCTGATTTCATATATGGTACCTCATTTCTTTTAAAATACAGAAATCTTACTGATTTATGAAACCAGTTTTATTCAGTACATGCATTCTGTTTTATGCATTCATACATCATCCATATGATATATTGCTACCTGAGGCACTGACACGGGCACATGAGATTACACTCGGGTTAGATATTTACCCTAGCCTTGTTATAGGCTACGTGTTATTCATATATTTGAGGATATATTATGATCATTGACATAGGTTGCGTTATTTATGCGATTTCTGTGCGTAGATATTTTTCTATTCACGAGTTGGCAACTCACCCCCGTTGTGCCCCAGTTTCTTGCAGGTTGCCGTACAGGTTTCATTACGGCTTTGTGGGCTCAGTTTCATTCGGGTGACTTGCTAGTAGGTGGGTTTTTCTTGTATCGTACCCATCATATTACCTTGTATAATATTATTCCGTTGTATCTAGTAAATTCCATCAACCGAACATGTATTTATTGAGATAGAGACCAGTGTTGTTTATTCTTTCGACCTTAGAGTCGCTCGTTATATTTCTGGTGGTTTTGAGTTTCCTTTTGAGTTTTGATTCTCGCCGTTGGCGTTGTATATTATATTGTTTGTGTGGTTGTGACCGTCGATTGACGAAGAGCTAGCTCCCGCTTGGGGATGCCCTTTTCTTGATTTCGTATACTATTCATGTTGTATCCCGTTTGAGGGCCAGTATTTACAAAGGAGACTCTGCCGAAATTTTCAGTAAATTTTTGATGTTTTAAAAACCGCATAATTCGGCTTATGCTATTGAAATTACTTGCTTTAAGTTGGTTTTTCCTGCACTCTACTACTTTTCTTGGTTTGGATTTCTGGGTTTTCGGTTTACTTAGATTACGTACGTCTCGAGACGTTCGTAGTTTAAGTGCCGATCATGTTCCGTACTTTCGGGTCGTGACAGGTTTTCCACGTAAATCTTGTGTCTTTTGGCTTATACTCTATTTCTATCGCTTTTATTATTTATTTCTTCTCTTTATCGTTTGTTTATTGCTTCATGATCGTATTTATCGCAACAAACTGGTATTAAATTTATTGTTGTGGTTCTTTGGGAGATTTGGGATTTGGGGATTTGTTTTGTTTGAAGTGTTAGGTCTTCGATCTCACGATCTAAGTTTACGGTGGGTAACGATGCTTGTATCCTCGTCCGCATCTTCTTAGATTGTGATTTTGAAATTTTTTGGGTTCTTTCAATCCTACATCATGTCTCCAATGTTTATGAAGTTCGATATTGAGAAGTTTGATAGGAATATGAGATTTAGTCTATGGTGCCAAGTTCGTATGATTTCCATATTGACACAGAATAATTTGAGAAAGGTGATTCTTGGGAAGGATTCAAGGCCTTCTATTATGACGGAGGAAGCATGAGAGAAGTTGGATGAAAGGCTCTCATGGATATCTAATTGTGTTTGACAAACGAAGTCTTGCAAGAAGTTTTGATGGAGAAGACAGCGGCTGGTTTGTGGTTGAAATTAGAGTACTTATATTTGAAGAAGTCTCCCATAAATCGACTCCTATTGAAGCAGCGTCTTTACACATTTCATATGTTAGAAGGCTCTCTTATCAAATCTCACATCGGTGAGTTTAATTGGATCGTTACACATCTGGGTAAGATCGATATTAAAATTGATGATGAAGATCAAGTATTTTTATTGTTATGTTCTTTGCCACCCTCTTATAAGCACTTTCGTGACACCATGGTCTATGGACGAGATACTATCTCGATCAAGGATGTCAAAGAAAATTTGATGAACAAGGAGAAGATCGACAAGGAGTTAATTTCTAGCGAAAGCGATGGTCAACCTTCAGGCTTATTTGTTCGAGGGTGGGCGGAGAAGAGAGATCCGAAAGGTAGTAAGAAGAAGTCAAGGTCGAAATCTAAAAATAAGAACTTGACCTGCAACTATTGTAAGAAGAATGGAAACTTCAAAGTCGATTGTTTCAAATTGCAGAATAAGCAGAAGTATGAAAACAATCAGAAGAAGGAGTTTTCAAATGAAGCTGGTATTGTGGAAGGAGAAGAAGATCTACTTGTGGTTCTTGACAACATGCACCAATCCAAAGACGAATGGATTATGGATTCAGGTTGTTCCTACCATATGTGTCCCAATACGGATTTGTTCACCACCTATGAGTCTGTTAATGATGGAGTGATTTTGATGGGAAACAATAGTTCATGTCAAGCTATTGACAATGGGACGATCCAAATCAAAATATTTGACGGTGTTGTGAGAATATTAACGGAAGTTAGGCATGTACCTGACATGAAGAAGAATCTTATCTCATTGGGTACACTCGACGTTAAGGGTTATAAGTTCTCCGCTGAAGGTAGAGTTTTGAAAGTAACCAAAGGTGCTCTTGTCGTTATGAAGGACATGAAAATTGGGTCCTTATATGTGTTGCAGTGATCGGCAACTACCGATTCGGCGGCAGTTTCATCATCTAAATTTATGTCAAATTCAGATGTTACCAGATTATGGCACATGAGGCTCGGACATATGAGTGAAAGAGGTATGGCCGAGTTATCGAAGTAGGGTCTACTTTGTGGTCAAAGTATATTAAAGATGGAGTTTTGTAAGCATTGCATTTTTGGGAAGTAGAAACGAGTTAGCTTTAGTTCGGCGGGGCACAACACAAAAGTTACTCTTGACTATATCCATTCGGATCTTTGGTGACCCTCTCAAGTTGTTTCCAAAGAAAGTGGTGCAAAATATCTGCTTACTTTCATCAACGATTTTTCAAGAATGGTTTGGGTCTACTTCTTGAAGTACAAGAGTGATGCATTTCTTACGTTCAAACAATAGAAGACATTGATTGAGAAGCAGACTAGCAAACAGATTAAGAGACTAAGGACGGACAACGGATTAGAATTTTATGATGGAGATTTCAAAGAATTATGCAAAAACGAAGGTATCGTTCGGCATCATACCGTTGTCTACACACTATAGCAAAACGGAATCGTGAAGCGCATGAATCGGGCTCTTTTGGGGAAAGCTCGGTACATTTTATCTAATACATAGCTCGGTAAGGAGTCTTGGGCAGAAGCGGTGCACATAGCATGCTACGTGGTGAATCGATCACCTCATACATTGCTTGGTAGTAAAACACCGGAGCAGTTATGGTCTGGGAAGCACGCCGATTATTCTACTCTTAAAGTGTTTGGTTGTCCTGCATATGCATATTGCCGTGAAGGCAAGTTATATCCTCGAGCAAAGAAATGCAATTTTCTTGGATATGCTACCGGGATCAAAGGTTATAGGTTATGGTATTCAGATCCTAACTTACCAAAGTTTATGATTAGCAGAGATATCACCTTTGACGAGTCTACTATGTTGAAGCCGAAGAATACGAAATCTCTAACTCAAGACGATATAAGGAAGGACGAGCCAAGCATTGAATTTGAAGTCGGTGAAAGCTCGGGTTTGCAGGAGTTCTCTTCTTCACCATCGTCTGATGAAGAACAGTCCCAAGATGAGCAGTATCTACTTGCTCGAGACCGACAATGAAAAGACATTAGGCCGCCACAAAAATATAACTACGATGATCTAATAGCGTATGCGCTGTCCGTTGTAGAGACAGTTGGTAATAGCGAGCTTTTGAGTTATCAAGAAACTATCTCATCCAATGAGTCAGCACGTTGGCTAGTCACTATGAATGACGAGATTGAGTTTTTTCATAAGAACCAAATATGGAAGCTCGTTAACCCCGAAGGAGGAAAGAAAGTAGTTGGCTGTAAGTGGGTTTTCAAAAACAAGGAAGATCGCGTTTATTTGTTAGATAAGTCTCTCTATGGTTTGAAGTAGTTGTCTAGAAGTTGGTACAAGAAATTTGATTCTTTCATGAGGGATATTGAGTTTACGAGAAGTAAGGGCGACAATTGTGTTTATTGCAAGAAGCTCGCCGATAGTTATTTCATATACTTGTTATTTTATGTTGATGATATGTTGATAGCAGTAAGATATATGGTTGCTATTCAGAAGCTTAAGGACTAGTTGAAAGGTAAGTTCGAGACCAAAGATTTGGGAGCAGCCAATAAAATTCTAGGTATAGAAATTAGGCACGATCGCAGGGAAGGTAAACTTTATTTGTCTCGACAGTGATACATTGAGAAAGTTTTGGAGTGTTTTGGCATGGCAGACGCTAAATCAGTAAGTACCCTTTTAGCGGCTCATTTCAAACTTTCAACTCGTTTATCACCGCAAACCGAGAAAGAAATTAAGTGTATGTCGCATGTTCCTTATTCAAGTGTGGTGGATAGCATTATGTATACCATGGTTTGTACTCGAATCGACATTTCACATGCAGTTAGTGCTGTTAGTCGCGATATGGTATCTCTTGGTAAAGGCTGTTGGCAAGAAGTGAAATGGACTTTACGATACCTATAAGGTAGGTCTGATGTGGGGTTGGAGTTTGGAAGGAACAGTGACAGTTTGGTTGGTTTCAGTGATTCTGACTATGCAGATGACCTCGACAGGAAAAATTCGATCACCAACTATGTATTCTATTTAGGAGAATGTGGTATTAGTTGGTGTGCTTCGTTACAGCCTATGGCAGCGTTGTCTACGATGGAGGTAGAGTATATGGCCGTTATTGAAGCCGGTAAAGAAGAAATCTGGTTGAAGGGACTATTTTCGGAATTTGGTATCCAAATATCATAATAGTCTATTGTGATAGCCAAAACGCGATTAATTTGACAAAAGACCAGATGCATCATGACAGAATGAAGCACATCGATGTTCGGTAATGGTTTATTCAGGATGTCGTTGAAAAGAAAGAGATAATCATATAGAAGGTTGGCACAGCAGATAATCCGGCCGAGTGTTGACTAAGTCTTTTTCGTTTGTGAAGTTTGAGTATTACTTGAACTTAATTGGAGTGTGTCGCACTCATTGATCCCTTCAGGGGTTTTGTGGAGAAGGTGGAGCAACTACTAATATTATGGAGGAGTTTTATGGCGAATGCGAGGCCAGATAGAGATTTGTTAAGTTTGCCCCATATTCTGATGTTGGATATAGTGCTCTCAAGTCAATTATTGTGATTACAAGTGGGCAATTATGATAATTGAGTGGGTACCTATATGGGTAAAACTGTCTTACTCGAAATGATACTATACTATCCGGTTTATCTTCATCTTTGATGAAGCCCATAAGATTCTTGCTTGACGACAAGCATTATGATGGCGATCATATACGTGGGAGCTGGGTTGTCCATAAGAACAACCTTAAATGTCCCTAGTCATGGGAGTATCGGGACTGGGCATCGATATTCCGGAATAGACTGGTGTATACATTTATAGACCCCGATGAGGGGCGGTGGCCGGTCTCACAAGCCATTGGTGTTGTGTCACCTAAGATAGTATACAGGTGCTCACTGGAGTTGAGTACACCGGACGGACTCGCCGAGAACTTCTAGATGGTATTATATCTATCATTATATGGAAGTTCTCAGGTGGCATGAGTACATGTTAGTCCTTTAATCTGAAGTCTTCATTTTTTTCATGTGAGTTACCATTGTACTTTGATTACTACCCTACCACGGCTCAAAGGAGTCGTGCAAACAGGTTTTATTTGGGCATAGCCCCAAGCCAAATGGAGGCAGTGGTCGACTATCAGAGATTCGTCTCTCGTAGTATTAGGAGTCGAAGTCGCACTGTGTTCAGTTGGCTATCACCAGAAATCCATGGCCACGGTGGATAAGATTTACTAAAAGTTGATCAGTAGCATCTCTATTGGTGATGAGTTTGACTCAGACATGACTTATCGGGTTAGTAGGGGTCTGACGTTATCCACCCCATAAACCCGATATGCGATACTCTTTGATGAAGAGACCGGACTGTACGAAGATTGTCACATTCAGACTCAGTAGGGTAAGGACATACTTGATTGTCGACCCCCCTTTCGGCAAGTACCTGGGTAGCCGTTATGTACAGCTAGTGTCGCCGATGTGCTTGTGGTTAAACCTACTTCCAGCGTATTGTCGGGTCTTTAGAGTCCCACACAGAGGGTTTTCCCGGTTCAGACGACAGATATAAGAACCGTACGTTGGTACGTGCAGCAGTCCGATTAAATATGTATACGGGATACACGGATTTTAATCGGGCGGTTGATAATACTAACCGGCTTAGGATTAAGCCGGATTAGTAAATCAGGATTTGATTTAACAATTTTATATATGTATTTTGATACATATATTTTTAGTATTATTGTTCATTATTCATTTTCTCTCTTTGGTGCTATCCGTATTTTTATACGGACACGCGTATATATAGCGATACATATACCAGGTGAAGTATTCGTATTTATACGGGAATGCTTCTAGAAGATGGACACTTCATATTTGATTTTCTATTTAGAAAATTAAATGGAAATGAGGTGTGAAGTGAGGAGTTATGAAGCATAGTTCTTTGAATGTAAAGAGGTATGGCTTGGGAATTTTATATTGGAAAATTCATTTATGTTCACTATTGAACCATAATTGTAAAAAGGCAAGCCATCCTTATTTCTACACTTGATGTTTTTTTTCACACTTGAGGTCCATGCTTCATTGTTTCATTCTCTCCTCTTCTCATTCTTCTTCTTGCTCTCTTTTTTAGCATGGTTCATGAGAGAAATTTTTAGTGAAAAATTATTACATCACCAACCATCCACACCTAGCGAGTTTGGGTCATCGTTTAGAGCCTCCTCCGGTTTCCCTCGGGTGGATTGTCTTCGGCGAGGGTGGTCAATCTTCAAGCGCGATTCCGGCGGCTACGAGTTTGGAGGGATCTTCCACAGTTGGGGGGACATGAGACAAAGATTGTATTTTCTCAACCCTTAGACTCCTAGCTAGTTAGTTTAAGTTTTTGGGTCAAATCCTGGGTTTTACGGGCGTTCGGTGCTCGTGTAAGTTTTTGTTTTCACTTCCGCCTCGACCGCGGCCTCCACGGCATGGGTACCGAAACCCAACATGGTATCAAAGCTACTTCATAAATCTTAACTAGCCAGTTTGCACAAGTTTAGAGTTTTGATCAACGGATTTTTTTCTGGATTGCATTTCTATTTGCATGCCCGTTGTTCGAATTTTAAAGTTGTTCAAAAACTTATTTAGATTACCTTAAAATTATGTGCATGTATTTCTAGAGGCTAGAAAGAAAATTGGGCACATGATCTGATTGTTGATTATTATTTTAGTGCTTATGCGCTTTTAAAAGATAAATCAAAGAATATTAACCGCAATCAAGAACGGTGTCGCTTGGTAGCTAGCCGATTGAGTATGGTTCGGTCCACAGGGATTTTGTATATTTTCTATTTGTTCTAACGAGTTAATTCCAATTGTGGTAGGATTGATTATCACTAAAAACTGAAATGAGTTTGATTAAGATTAAAACCTTGCTAGGGTTAGGTTTAGGTTAAGTTTGGAAATTCAATATTTCTCACCGCTTTCTATGCCCTAATTAAGATCTATTTAGGTGTTAAGGTAATAATTAACAAAGGGGATTAGCACGATCGGGAAGAAACTAGGTTTCTTCCTCTAGGTCCTTGTCCGTCCTTTCTTAACTCTTACCCTAACCTCCATGGAAAACATGCACAACCGGCCTTTAACTATGGTATCACCACTACCTCGTGGGATAGGATGCCATAGTGAACGGTGTGTGTATGTATGCATAGAGTCTTATTAAAATGTATAACGGGAAAGAAAGGGGTGAGAGATTTTCATCTCTCAAACCTTCCCCAAACCTAACCCTAACAAGTGAGGAACTACTCACTCATTAGGGAATTGATAAAAGATTTCATTTTTATGATTTTTAATTCAATAACCTAATTAACTAAACTACGGCAGATAAATAAAAGTTATAACTACGGCAGATAAATAAATTTATGACTAGGGCAGAAAAGAAAATTAACTAAGGCAAGGTAAAAAAAAAGACTTACTTTTTATTTGATGCACTCTTCAAACATTTACAGAGATTGAAATTCTAAAATAGAAATTAAAAAGAGGCATAAGAAGAGCCATGCTCCAAAAAGAGCTGTAGGGTTCCTATTTATAGATTATAGAAACCCTAGGGTTTACATCTGATCCCTATCTGTATTTACAAAACTACCCTGAGAAGCCTAGTCAATGCACCGCCATCCACCGTCAAATTTGCACCGACACGTGGTTAGCACGGCCGCGGATCCGCGGCCATATAGTGGGGTTTTTGGCTGAAATCTTCTGGGCTGCTTCCTATTGCATTTTACTTCTGGTTTCTTTACTTGGTTTCTCGGAATGTCTTCTGTTTTCTTCCTGTGCAGAATGTTGTGGACTTTTACCGTTCGCTTCGTGTTGAAGTCTTGAATCTTTGTGCTGCCTTTGTACTGTGTGAAATTGTTCATTGATCTTCGTTTGTTCTTCAAACTGTAGGCATGATAAAGATTCTCTATTTGTTGGTCGCAGTCTCACTTTTGTAGCATCTTTTCATCATTTTCACTATTTTGTTCCGAGAACTTGTAACCTGCAACTATTTAGCAGACATGGATCAAAAACACATATTTATTTATAAAATGAATAAGAATGGGGAATATAATATTGTAAAATTATGATATGAACAAATACCCCCAAACTTATCTTTTGCTCGTCCTCGAGCAAAACTAGTTTATTCTCAAAAAAGACCTAACCTCACTTTCGCAGGGAAACGCGATTGCACTGAGCTCATGTAACAATTCGTTAAACCTATAGGTGTCCCTAGTAGGAGAAGTGTTGTCTCTTGAGGATTTTCAGCGGATACTACCCACAAAATCCTATCAATTTAGCCTATTGACTTTTATTCTTCAATTTGGTGTTCTAACAAGAAATTCTATTATCTTCAACTCAGAAATTATCAACCCATATTTTTCACGTTTCCTTATCATTTAACTTAAGATTGTATATGTTCTGTAAATTTACTTAACTTTTAGCATCTTTTGAATTTTCCTTCTAAGGTTCCATCTCAACTTAGGAATTTTTATCATCTCTACTAAAGATATAAGTCATATTTTTCATTCCTATCTCTCATCTAAATCCCAATCATATACCCCTACGTGTGTGTATGTATCACCCCTACACTTGGAAATTCAATTCAAGCTCTTATACTCTTGTCCATCGTCCAAAGTACTTTTAGTTGGTGAATTTTTATATGAAATTGCTCACACATCCTTCATGCGACCGTTAATACTTCTTGAGGTACTATCGACCGATTACAAAATGTGTTTGCGCATTAAGGCGTAATTCCTCGTCTTGTAATTCCTAAGGCTTTAGCGATGACTCCAAAACCAGTTGGTCTAAGGCACTAGGTGATAAAGCACCCTCGCTATATATATTTTTTTTACGCAGCCTTAAGTAATTACAAAACCAGTGTTCATTTTTTTATATCTCTTTATTCACACTTACAATTTTATTTTCCTTCATACTAAGGATTTTAGACAAGAGCATTTCAAGGTCTCCTGTACTATTCCAAGTTTCAAGGTTCGTGTTTGTGCAAGTTGTAGGGTATATATTTTCAGAATTTAGACTTAAGCTTAGGAATTATTTTTTAGACTTACACTTCAATAAAAATTTCAATACTCTTCTCTTATTTTGACTTAGCCCAAGAAGTGAACTCAAAATTTACCTATTTCTAAATAAATTACAAGGACATATATTTTCTACAGTTAAATTTTAAGAAAGGTTATTTTTAGGGTTTTTAATTTACTAAGTTTTTTATCTAGTTTTTTTTATAGCTAGTTAACCGTCTTGTCAAACTTAAGTCAATCATGGCCAAGATTGAATTTTTTATTTTTTATAATTTTTTTAAAAAATTCAATTTTTATGGGTTTTAAAATAAGTATGCAAATGCAAAAATATACATATGAATACGAAAGAAGAAAGCTTACCGAGCACACCCCCAAACTTAAACTTGACAGTGTCCTCACTGTCAGGCTACACCAAGAGAGTCAAAATTGTCGGCACTCCCCTGTTTATTTTTTTTATTTTTATTTTATTTTATTAAAACTGGAAATTTACCAAAAATACCCAAATTTTTTATTTTTTTATTTATAAGTGGTAAATGTACCCCCAATCATACGGTTGGCTAAAAACCACTTTCTTTCTAAAGCCAACAAAATCTCCCCCAAACTTGAATTAAATAATATTACAAGTCAATGCCAAGCTTTGCAAAGGCCAAAAGTCAACACCAACCATTTAAAGAATTTATCAATGTACAGTATAGGTCGGTGGAAGAACATGTTATATAGAGCCAAGAAGAAGTGGGGAAGAGATAAGTGGTGTGGACAGGGTTTGTGTGAACGTGAATGTGAGGAGAGGAGAGGTGATGATAAATAAAAACGAGAATGTGAATGATTAGAAATGAGTGGAATATTGGCATTCTCGTATTTTATTAGAAGAAAAGATGGTGGTTCAACTTCTATAGGTGGAGGTTGATTAACCACAAAATCCTCGAGGTGTCTCTGTGGATCCTTTACTGGCTTGGCATCATCCATCATATGTATATGATGTTCAATTATGAGGGGACTAATCCCTTTGATGTCCGCCATAGTCCAGCCAAAATCTTGCCGGTTGTTTTTTAAGACCATTAAAAGGGCTTTCTCTTGCTCGAGAGCTAGAGATTCCGAGATGATAATAGGAAGGGTCTCGTTCTCACCTAAGTGAGCGTATTTAAGGTGAGACGGCAATAGCTTGAGTTCGAGTTTTGGAGGTGAAACAATTGAAGGTAAAATTGGTGAATTGTCTCGAACTCGAAGGATTCCATCAATGGTTCAAAGCAAGTGTAATCAACCGAGTTGGATGGTTCAACTAACTCATCCGAAAATTCAAAGGACTCAAACTCGGGTGGTGAGTCTTCAAAATAGTCCGAAAAAGTGAAACACTCATAATCGTTATCGGTTGTGTCAGATTCAAGGAGGAACGCGCTAATGGCGTCAAAACTGCTGTGATCGAACAGAAATTTTTCGAGCTCACAGTCCTCCTGCGTGATCTCTTGGATCGAGCAAACATCAATTATACAAGCATTAGGCTCGGAGGGCAGACTTTCTATCTTGTAAATGTTGAACTCACTTGACATCTTCCCGAAGTATAGAGTAATAGAGCCGTTACGACAGTTGATTACAGTATTGGAAGTGGCCAAAAATGGTCGACCGAGAATCACCGGAATTTGGTTCCGTGGGTTAGCCACAGGCTGTGTGTCCATAACAATGAAATCAACGGGGAATATGAAGTACCCTACCTTAATCAACATATCCTCTAACTCACCCCTAGGATGGGTGATGGATCGATCGACCATTTGGAGAGTACAATGAGTGGGTTTCAACTCTCCAACGCCTAATTGCTCATAAACGGAATAGGGAAGCAAGTTAACACTGGAACCAAGATCTAAAAGTGCGCGATTTATGTTCTTATCCCTAATTGTTATTGAAATTGTAGGACAACCAGGGTCCTTTCGTTTTTGGGGCAAAGGTAAAGGTTGGGTAATAGCATTGCTCACGGCACTAGCTATAAATACTTTCTTGGGTATCTGAGACTTCATCTTCTTGGTGCATAAGTCCTTCAAGATTTTAGCGTAAGAAGGGACTTGTTGGATGGCATCCAAGAGAGGTATGTTAATGCTAACCTGTTTGAATAACTCCACAATCTTCTCCATTTGTGGAGTAGGTTTATTGGATCTCAACCTGTTTGGAAATGGAACATTTTGAAAATTTGTTGAGTCCAATGTTTGTGGAGTAGATTGCGGAGTTGGAACGGATCCCAGTGTTGGTGTTATTGTGGAGTGAGATGTGGGTCCGTTCGAATTAGAAGAAGTAGAGCCTTGTGAAGAATGAAGAACAGGCTCTGACGAAGAAGATGAAGAAGAGGAAGAAGATGAAGAAGAAGAAGAAGAAGCAGCGGCCGGGGTTTCATCGCTATTACCCACATTATTGTGCAACACTCTTCCAGATCTCAACGTGGTCACAGCATTTACATTATGATTTTGTTGTTCATAAGCAACATGTGCGTTGTGTGTGTGACCGGGATTTGGCAATGGTTGAGACGGAAGTTTTCCCTTTTCTCGCTCGCTCAACGCAGTATTCAGTTGTGCAATTTGGGCCTCGATTGATTTGATACTCTGATCATGTGAAGCACTGTTTTGCACCAAAGATTGAATGGAAGTCTCCAACCTTGCTGCGGATTGTGTAGATTGTTTTAAAAATGCATCTAGACTTCGTTCTAGCGAAAAAACCTTATCGTTATTCGGCTGAACAAAATTGTTTTGAGGATAAGAGTTGTTGGGTACAAAATTGTTCATTTGGTTTGGGTAAGGTTGGGGTTGGAAAGATTGCTGATATTGAGTTTGTTGAAGGGCTTATTGTTGTGGAGGAGGCCTTTGGAAGTTGTTGTTGCCTTGGAATTGTTGATTTTGATTCCAAGCAAAATTTGGGTGGCTCCTCCAACCAGGATTATAAGTCGAAGAGTATGGATCATTTCTTTGTCTTTGCTAAAAGGCAGCATTGACTTGATCTTGTCCTTGAACAGGTGGATTGTAAGGACACTCTTCAGTAAAATGGGATGGATCTGAACAACAAGTGCAAACAGTGCGTGGGGGTAAAGCAGGGGCAGGAGAAGGCGATGAGAATTTGCTCTCAATTGCTTCTAGCTTTTTCGTAAGTGCGGCCATTTCGGCCTTCATTTCAATCGACATATCAAGTTGATGTATGCCTGCCCTAGACTGACCTGATGAAGTAGATGAGGTGGTCTTAGTGCTTTCCCACTGAAGTGTTTGTTCAGCAGGATCGTCGAGAAATTGCCTAGCTTCCTCGCTAGATTTTGTAAGAAAGTGACCTTGACAAATGGTTTCCAACAACTACTTAGTTGCTGGGTTCAATCCATCGTATAAAGTTTGGCAAAGTTGCCAATTCTCGATACCGTGGTGAGGGCATTGAATAAGGAGGTCCTTAAATCTTTCAAAAAACTTCCAAAAAGGTTCGGAAGGAAGCTGGGAAAATTGAATAATTTCGTTGCGAATTCTCGCGGTCTTGTGGTGTGGGTAAAACTTTTTTTAGAAAAGCCTTAACAAACTCTTCCCAATTTTTTATCGAGTGTGATGCTGTGCTATATAACCATTTTTCGGCTAGGTCACATAGAGTGAATGGAATGACACGTAGCCTTATAGCATCATCAGAAAGTTGTGTGGTTTTCATCATTGCGCAAACATTCTGGAATTTGTTTATGAAGATATAGGCATCTTCGGATTCCAGCCCGTGAAATTTGGGCAACATATGGATGAAGTGGGGTTTAATCTCAAAGTTATCCCCATTAGCCGGTGGAAGTGAAAGACAAGTGGGAAGTGCGGTGCGGATAGGTTTGAAAAGATCTTGGAGCGCGATTCGTTGGGGCGCTTCAACAGGTGGGTGTGGTGGGTTATTCGCACCTGGTGGAGATGGAATCAGTCCCGCGGGTAAGGGGTTGTTAGGATTGAATCCCGACATCTACTTAGAAGATGAAGAATATGATGATGAAGGTAAAGAAGCGGAGGGAATTTCGACTTCGGAGTCGAAAGCGTCGTCAGTCGGCACTAACGAGACACGGACTAAACGGGCACTAGTGTCCCTAGTCCAACCGGACATACACTAAAGAGGTGTAGTGTAGTCAAAAGGTGAAAACAAAAGGTGGGGGTAAGAAAACGTCAATGGAAGAAAGTGGGTGCAAGTAGGGTGCAATGAATTTCTTAGCGACAGGTGGCAAGTTTTTGTAAAAATTTTGTGTTTTTTTTTTTATATAAGGAGCTTTTTGCAAAAAGATTTTTATAAGAAGCTTAGACACAATCACAATATGCACAATAAAGCCTAGATCTAGGGTCTCCTAGGTCAACTAGACTGCTCCTAACTGTTCCAAAGGGCAAGTTGTGAGGTCCTCAAATCGCCTCTTCACCGCCAATTGTGGCCAGGTAAGCACAAGTAAAGAAAGGAGGGATCCGCTCACGAATCACCGTGAGACGGGCCTTTTAAAATTATCTTTCCCCGCTTGTCTAGCCTAGGCACCACAAACTCTGGTTTAGATAAACGATCGATGCCTACAACTATTCCTTTGTCCTATTGAGCGCGACAGTCCTTAAGGCAGAGTCTAATCTTTTTTTAATTAACTCGATGGTTTATGCAATATGCTTTTTGTGATTTTTGGGGTTCTAGGAAGGGTAATGAAATCCCAGCCCAATCTGGATTGGTGTTAAAGCCCCTTAAAGTCAGTTTTAAAAGATGCAAAGCAGTAATCACAAAACACACTTGCCAAGAAATTTTTTTCTTTTATTGCGGCGCAAAGAATCCTGCACAAGATTAAGTTTTGGAGAAAGGGGAGAAATTTTTGCGCAAAGAACCCTGCAGGAAAATTTTTCAGAGGATATCAGGGGGTTCAGAAGAAGAAAAGAAAGCTTACAGAGGGGTTTTGGCTTGTTGACATCAGCAAGCCGCGGCGGATCCGCGGTCAAAGTGGGCTTTGTGCGGCGGATCCGCGGTCAAAGTGGGCTTTGTGCGGCGGTTCCGCGGTCCTTTAGTCGGTTCAGTTCCCAAAAATTCTTCTGTTCTCTGTTCTGATTATCCTCTATTTGTTCAGATATACTGTTTGCTGTTTTGCTCACTGGATTTTTCCAGATCTGAATCTGTTCGTCGATCCTGCACAATTCAAACGAAAACCCTTCAAAAATAACAAGATGATAAATTTTTATATTTTTTTTAATTTTTCAGTTTTTATGATTTTTTAATTTTTATATTAACCCGAAATTACAAAAAGAAAATAACTACGCCATCCCCGGCAACGGCGCCATTTGATTGTTGATTATTATTTTAATGCTTATGCGCTTTTAAAAGATAAATCAAAGAATATTAACCGCAATCAAGAACGATGTCGCTTGGTAGCTAGTCGGTTGAGTACGGGTCGGTCCACAGGGATTTTGTGTATTTTCTATTTGTTCTAACGAGTTATTCCAATTGTGGTAGGATTGATTATCACTAAAAACTGAAATGAGTTTGATTAAGATTAAAACCTTGCTGGGGTTAGGTTTAGGTTAAGTTTGGAAATTCAATATTTCTCACCGCTTTCTATACCCTAATTAAGATCTATTTAGGTGTTAAGATAATAATTAATAAAGGGGATTAGCACGATCGGGAAGAAACTAGGTTTCTTCCTCTATGTCCTTGTCCGTCCTTTCTTAACTCTTACCCTAACCTCCATGGAAAACATGCACAACCGGTCTTTAACTATGGTATCACCGCTACCTCATGGGATAGGGTGCCATAGTGAGCGGTGTGTGTATGTATGCATAGAGTCCTATTAAAATGTATAACGGGCAAGAAAGGGGTGAGAGATTTTCATCTCTCAAACCTTCCCCAAACCTAACCCTAACAAGTAAGGAACTACTCACTCATTAGGGAATTGATAAAAGATTTCATTTTTATGATTTTTAATTCAATAACCTAATTAACTAAACTACGGCAGATAAATAAAAGTTATAACTACGGCAGATAAATAAATTTATGAATAGGGCAGAAAAGAAAATTAGCTAAGGCAAGGTAAAGAAAAAGACTTACTTTTTATTTGATGCACTCTTCAAACATTTACCGAGATTGAAATTCTAAAATAGAAATTAAAAAGAGGCATAAGAAGAGCCATGCTCCAAAAAGAGCTCTAGGGTTCCTATTTATAGATTATAGAAACCCTAGGGTTTACATCTGATCCCTATCTGCATTTACAAAACTATCCTGAGAAGTCTAGTCAACGCACCGCCATCCACCGTCAAATTTGCATCGACACGTGCTTTGCACGGCCGCGGATCCGCGGCCATATGCCCTGTTTGGCCGCGGATCCACGGCCATATAGTGGGGTTTTTGGCTGAAATCTTCTGGGCTGCTTCCTGTTGCATTTTACTTCTGGTTTATTCACTTGGTTTCTCAGAATGTCTTCTATTTTCTTCCAGTGCAGAATGTTGTGGACTTTTACCGTTCGCTTCGTGTTGAATTCTTGAATCTTTGTGCTGCCTTTGTACTTTGTGAAATTGTTCATTGATCTTCGTTTGTTCTTCAAACTGTAGGCATGATAAAGATTCTCTATTTGTTGGTCGTAGTCTCACTTTTGTAGCGTCTTTTCATCATTTTCACTATTTTGTTCCAAGAACCTGTAACCTGCAACTATTTAGCAGATATGGATCAAAAACACCTATTTATTTGTAAAATGAATAAGAATGGGGAATATAATAATGCAAAATTATGATATGAACATGATCCTAAATTTTGGCCGCGGAACCATCGCCTAACATGCTCTTTGGTCGCGGTTCCGCGGTCCAATTTAGGCTATTGTGCCCCAATTTTTTTGTGGTGCTCTGGGTTATGGAAATATGATTTTTAGGATATGTGGTTTTGGCTCAGATTTGTTTGAGTACTGGTTTTTGCTTGGGGCCAATGCAGAAAGTTTTAATCAATTGAAATTTTGAATTCATTATTTTCAGTGCGTTTGTTAGTTTCTTTGACCATGAATATCATAGTGCGGTACAATCCG
Source organism: Agapanthus africanus (assembly GCA_030015575.1). NCBI lineage: Eukaryota > Viridiplantae > Streptophyta > Magnoliopsida > Asparagales > Amaryllidaceae > Agapanthus > Agapanthus africanus. The sequence continues at coordinate 883,480,041 of JASDDO010000024.1, read as the reverse complement.
ACTGGTTGCTATATGTACAATCAGACGAGTTTACAAACATTATATTCATGTTGATGTTATGTGTTGCACTGATGTTATGGATGGATTATCGTGATGGATAGCCTTGTATACAATGTTAGATGTACAGTTCAGATTCATTTGTATATTCATTATTGCGGGACAAGCGTCCGACATGTGGACTGCGGTTTCTGCCAGTTTGTATATTCTTTTATTGGGGCACGCCCCGGCTGAGGTCGATGTCACCGTTGCATATATATTTTCTTTTCTATACTAGGATTACCCCGCGGAGGAGTGCTCGAATTGCTGGGTTCTAGAGGGCAACGGGCATGCATCTCATGGCGTTGAGACAGAGAGGCCTTACTCTAGAATTGACAGGCTATTCGCCGCACTCGTAGGGGGTATAGGTTGACCCACGGAGGGGTGCTCAAGTTACCGGATTCCATGAAGTGCTGGATAGCCCATTCACTTTGTTGATTTAGGTTGCCTCACTTCAGGTATTGGCGGGTAACTTACCGCACTCGTATGGGTCTAGGTTCTTCATTGCACTAGCTATCCACACGACCGTGGAACGTCGCATCTCATTTACGAGTCAAATGAAATGCGGGGCTTTTAGATTATCCGCAATTCCATATTGTTGTTCGCATGCTTGTGATGATTTTTATCTGCCTGTGATGACTATTATCTGCTTGCGATATTGATATATATATTATATATATTTAGTAGATACATCTATATGTTTTGCATCCGCGCTAGTCCTGCCCCCGCTCTGCCGTTAGTTAAGTAATCTAACAGTGCATGACGGGGCCCCGTGGCGAATGTGGATGGCATATAAAAAGCATGTTATTTTGGTTGTTTCTTTTATAGCATGAAAACTTAAAATGATGGGAACGCATTATCAATATAATGCAAGGAAAATAAACCTAAATAATGTTGTCGGAACCAATTTTAAAACTACTCAGTTTTCTTCAAAACTCATGGTCGCATTCTTCTACTTTGCATAGAGGTATTCGGTTAGGAATATCCCGCACCTCATTCTATAATGGAAGAGCCTTGATCCCTTCATTGGGAGTTTGCTCTTAAGAAAAAGTTTATGTTACTAGTTTTAAAAAGCGGAGCTTAAACCACTCCATTTCAAAGCCATTCGAGTTCCTTCAACGATATCAGGTTCATTACGTTAAAATTTTTTCGCCAAAAACCAGCCGTAGCCCTCCGTCATTTCAGATTAGTATTACTTAGTATTCTTGCTACGTTTGTCGTTACTATTCGCCGAGGCGTAGCGTGCGGTAGCTCTGTAATACTTTTCTGTCGCAAGGATATGTGGTTGGTTAGGACAGTCATATGACTTTGTTGATTATTCGTCAAGGGTCATGCGGGTGAGCTTAACGCAATCAAGATAATGACGGGTTGAACTTGACTATGACCCTTGATTTATTGATTATTCGTCAAGATCCTTGGGTCCTAGGGGCAAAAACCATATCGAGAGTTTCAAACATACAGGAAACTTGCCAGACATACGCATGTTTTCTGGAGTGTAGTGACTTGAGTGGATTTCATCAGGTTATCACATGATGATGGTTGGGTCCCGATTCCCACTGATGAGTATGTATTACTCCTCAGGAGATTTCACTTCACAATTAGCTAACCTATTAGGTGTCTAGAAAATGTTAACGAGATTACGCCTCTGCAGAAATGGGGTTATTAATTGGGTCCGTGTGAAAGCACGTGGTCCTCCCTCAGAGTACCAACATTGGCCTGGCTGAACGGTTAGCGAACTTGTAAAGTGTAAACGATCCCGACTAGTTCTCCTTTTAGGGTTTAAAAGAGAATTTGAGGAAGCAGTAGGAGCCATCCTGATTAGATAAAGTGAAAACCAATCTTATCTTGATAGAGTGCGCAGAGTGTTTCTTTTATCTCTCTGGTACAGCGACCCATGACTTACCTTAAAAACTCATGAACCAAGTAAACCGAACCATCTTACATCCTTTGGCTTTGGCTTGTCTTGATTCACGACAAAGTCGCATATATCCCTGCTACTCCTAGTTTACCCTTTGCATTTCTTCAGAACACGTCGTATCACCACGATAATCCATATTGCTTGGAGTGCCCATCGTATAGTTACATACGAACTAAACGAAGTTACTTCAGTCGAAAATGGCCACAGGTTGTGGAGAAATTGAATAGGATTATTCGGTTGTCTCTTCCCTTTACCTTCTCTCAAGTTGCGAGAGCTCCTTGTGTTAGAAGAGTACACCCATTACGCTTATTGGATAATCTTCTTCTAAACCTTAGGCTGGTGCTGAAAGGCAGATAAGGAAGAAAATCAATTAGCCTAAGTGCGGTGTGCAGAATGTAAGATGTAGAGACATATAAAGGGATTGAAGTGAGGGCAAAGGAAATTGCAACTACTGTTATGAATCTGGATAATGAAAAAGGCATTACTAGGAATACCTGACCACCCCTTTGAAACATTGTTATGTTTCAGTATTTATGTGTACTTGTAAAAGAAAACTGTTTTCCCAATTAATTCGGACTCCAGGGTATGTATTTACCAGATTTGGATCTCACATCTGTACGGTATTACAGATGATGAATAGGAGTAGTATATTGGGAAATGGGCGATTTGATCCTCAATATCGGAATTCATTGCAATTGGTGATTGTTCAGTCAAAAATATTGCACATTTGATATAACATTTTCCTTACTTTTGATAAATATTTAAAGGTGTTTATTATAAATATGAAACATATGAGAGTTTATCTGTAAAATATCTATTGTCATATTTTTATATGTTATAATTAACATTATGAAGGAGAATATATGCATATTATATTTATATGATATTTTGGTAATTAAAATATGCATATTATATCAAATATTCTATCCAAGATTCTTAAAAAATATAATATCATACAATTAGTTAGAATAATATCTCTAATTTAACAAATATTACTAATATTATTCATGGAGATATTGTGCAGATTTATCTTAGGTCGGGAAATCGAGATATTTGAGATGTCGGGAATCAAAAATCTGCCGATAAAGTTTAATCAAATCATAAAATCAATACTGGCAGAGACTCAGAGAGGATTTGAAGAATCTAGACATCACATAAATCTCCACGTGTCAACACTAGGCAGCACTAGAAGATTGAAGCCATGATCTCTCCAAAGCACGGCGCTTCCGCGGCTAAACCCCACATGCCCGGCGGATCCGCAGCCGTATCATGGTCGTAGGATCTGAGATTTTATGGGTAGGATCGTATCAACAAACCCTAATACAGGGAATCTAGGGTTTCTGCTTCTAGGACTATTTAAATGACCGAGAGCTAAAGTTAAAAATCATCATCTTTAACACGAAGTAAATCACCGTCAAAGAACAAGTGATCCACGACAGGTCCATTATTCGACGTGATAAAGCGACGTGAATATCGACGGAATATCTACTTCCTACGAGACAGAGATCGATAGCAACTTCTTCCTCTTGTAATCTAAACTCGAAGGATTTGTACTTGTAATGTTGATTAATAAAGGTAGATCATTTGTTTAATTATTTCGCATTTAATTTCTGCATTATGATTTCCTTCTCTATCCTTTCTTCTTCTATCTCCATCATGCGCGAGTAATTCTTCGTTTGATAGGGTTCGTAGGATTAGGGTAGAACAATGGATGAGAAAATATTTTAACTTCTTTTGCGTCTTATGAAGTTTATAAACTTTAGCAAAACAATCGTTAACATCCTAATCGGGCGCGATATCAATTTATTGATAGTCTTGACCGCGATTTGAGATCAGATTAATAATTGTTTTGTTAAGGGCTAGACATGAATAGAGATCAATGAAGGGAAAAGGTTCAATAGTGGGGAAATCCTAGTTTCTTCCAAGAACCCTAATCCTCGTTCATCACTATCAATCTAGTTTTAAATCTATCAAAACATAAAAGGATTCATCTTTATTAGTCATCCATGACTACTAAATCCTAACGAACCCTACAAGCCCTCTTTTTATATATTCTACATCCGTGTTCAATATAGATCTAGAATCACTCTCCCCTATTTCTAATCAACTCGTCTAAAGTAAGATTAAAAGTTCCACGCATCCCTGTGGACGACCCGTACTCATCTCGGCTAGGTACACGCGACACCATTATTGATTGCGTCTTATGGATCTATGTTGAACACGTTATTGATTAGAAGTAAACACACACTTTTTCACGACCAATCAAATGGCGTCGTTGCCGTGGATACGTACGTAATTTTTTTTCTTGCTATTCGGGTTGAATTATTATTCGATCCTTATCATAAAAATAAAAATCAAAACCGCAACTTGCATATTTAACGATTATTGTGTGAATTTCGCAAGGATATCTGGAGTCACTGGAACGAGAAATTTGAGATTCAGAGACTTTCAGAGAGGACCAGAGGAGCAAAAGAGGCCACTGTAGAGAAATTGTCTAAAGATCTCTCAATTTCGTGGTGGAACCGCGGCAGAAAGGTGGTTTTGGCGGCGGAACCGCGGCGGCATGAGAGAATTGGAGTGGCAAACTCCTAAGGTATCTTCTTCATATCTTTCTCCCTCATCTGAGATCCAATAATTTGATTTTTCTGCAGCATTCATTGCAAAATATCGCCGCTCAAAAATATTTTTGCGTGTTTTGAAATTGGTTTGTTTGTGCGTATTTTAATACAAACTTTAAGGGGCAAGACCAAAATTCATATTAGGTGTGGATTTCATCACCCTTCCTAGGCCCCATAAATCACAAAATGAGCATCTGCATAACCCTACATTAATTTTAAAAAATATCTAGACCAAAACTCTAAGGACCGTCGCACTCAATTAGGACAGAGGAGGGTCGTAGGTAATCTATCGCTTATCCGCATTACTTTTGTGGTGTCTAGACAAGTGTGACTAAGGCAAATGGTTACTTAATTAGGCCCGCTATTTTCGGTGATTCATATAGCGGATACCTCCCACTTATCTGGCACTTATCTGGCCACAAGGGTAATAAAGAGGTGGTAGAGAATTGATCGTGCGACTTGTCCTTTGTAAGTCTAGGAGCGGTCTAGTGACTTGACTTAGGTGACCTTAGTTCTAGGGTTTTTTGTGCATTTTTTGTGTGATTTGCCTCAAGGCCGACACTTTTTTCAAAAACAAACCTTTTTAACTAGTTCTCACACACGCTGCCACTTGCACTAAACCCGCTTAGTGCATGCTCGGCTAGACACGGGATTCTAGTGCCCGTCTTGTCCGCGTTTCTGCTATCGACTCTGAAGTCGGAACTTATTCATCTTCTTTTTCCCCTCCACCCACCACATCGACCGAGATGAACGGTTCTCCATCAGATTTTACCACCTCCACTCTGCCACCACCCGTAGGTGCGCAGAATCCACCGCGCATCTCTCTCCAAGAGAGATGCTACCCAATGCGCGATCCCCTTCTTACTTGTATATCCCTCCCACCAGCCAATGGAGATAATTTCGAAATTAAACCCCATTTCATCAACCTTTTGCCTAAATTTCACAGGATTGAATCCGAAGACGCATACGTTTTTATCACCAAATTCGAAAACGTATGCGCAATGATGGGCACTTCACAACTTTCAGTGGATGCTATGAAACTACGTCTTCTCCCTTTTACCTTGTGCGATAAACCCCACTTCATCAACCTTTTGCCCAAATTTCACAGGCTTGAATCCGAAGACGCATACGTTTTTATCACCAAATTTGAAAACGTAAGCGCAATGATGGGAACTTCACAACTTTCAGTGGATACTATGAGACTGCGTCTTCTCCCTTTTACCTTGTGCGAGCTAGCAGAAAAATGGCTTTATATAACTGCCGCACACTCTATTGCCGATTGGGATGAAGTCGTTATAGCATTCCTTAAGAAATTTTATCCCAATCATAAGACCGCCCGTGTTCGAAGAGAGATTAACCAGTTTACTCAGCTTCCCAATGAACCATTTTGGAAATGCTTTGAACGGTTTAAAGATCTGCTAGTCCAATACCCTCATCACGGAATTAATAGATAGGACCTTTGTCGAATTATATATGAGGGTATTAATCCAGCGACAAAACAGATGCTTGAGACCATTTGTCAATGCCATTTCATGTCCAAAGATGATGGTGAAGCCTGAAAATATCTGGAAGATCTCGCTGAACAAACTTTACAATGGGAAAGCGTTAGACCAATATCATCTAGAGGGGTATCCATCAGCTCGATGTTTCCATCGCAGTGAAAACCGAAATGGCTGCGATGCAAAAAAAACTCGACGCTGTCGAAAACAAATTCTGATCTGCCTCCCTAAATCAGATTACGCTCTCCAAAACTGTGTGTGGTTGCTGTTCTGACCCATCACATTTGACGGAAGAATGTCCTTTTGTCACGACCCGAAGGTACGAAACGTGACCGACACTTAAATTACAAAGCGTCTAGAGGCGCGACGTAATCTAAGTAAGCCGAAGCCCAGAAATCTAAACCATTTAAAAGAAGAAGTGTAGGAAAACAAGTTTAAAAGCAACATCAAATTTTCTCAAAAATTTCGGCAGAGTCTCCTTTGTAAAAACTGGCCCCCAAACGAGTACAAACAAGAATATATACATAAGCAATAAAAAGGCATCCCCAAGCGGGAGCTAGCTCTTCACCAATTGGCGGTCACAACCACGCAAGCAATATAATATACAACGCCGAAGGGCGAGCTTCAAAACTCAAAAGAAAACCAAATCCACCGAAAACCATAATAATACAAGCTCGACTCTAAGGTCGAAATAAAAACAACTGGTCTTCTAAATCTATCAAGTAATACAAGTCTGGTTGATGGAGCTTACTAGATACAAATGAAATAATAAAAGTACAACGGCGGTCCTGATACAAGTGAACCAACCTACCAAGCAAATCACTCTGAATGAAATGATGTGCCAGCAAGCTGCCAAGGAAACCTGTACATCGAAACTTGTAAAAAATTTGGCACAACGGGGGTGAGTTACCAACTCGTGAGTAGAAGACATCTGTGAGTAGAAATCGCATGCACGACGCTCTTCTAGGTCATAATAATATACTTAATATAACACTAGTCATCTAGTAGTGGCAGGGTAATAATCTATGCGTAAGTGCAATGCTCAGTGCTCGTGTCAGTGCCTCAAGTAGTAACATGTCATGTGTATGAGTATGCATGCACCATGAATGTAAAACAATCAGCCATGAAATCTGGATATATCTGCATAAGAAATCTTTAATTTTTATCATAGTAAAATTTGTCTGGTAATCTGAAACATCATCAATGAAATCCATGGAAATCCGTGTCAAGTATCGACACAAAACATGTAAATCTCAAAGTCTCAATACCTCATAGTCTCAATATCTCATAGTCTCAATATCTTGGGCTCCGTCAGTCCGGATCGGCCTATATCATCAAATCTTACGACAACGGTCGGTATCCTCCGGATATCCGCCGCGCCAGACATCACCGGTAGGTAGTCTTCCCCAGCCAGGCTCATCGTCATCCCCACAAAAACACTCTCACCCCAGGGTACCGTACCGGGCCCACCATGTACCCGAGACGGTTCCTCCACTTCTCGAATCGGGTCTCGAAATCCAACAGAAAACATGAAAACTCATGGTGGACGACCCATACATCATGAGAAAACCGTAACTTTACATTTTAAAATGATAATAATAAGCTTTTATTAAATTCTTGCGGTTTTCCCCCAAATCCAGAAATCTCATAGAAATCCAAAATCCCAAAATCATGAGTAAGTAAATAATGAGTATCGGCATAAACCCCACAATACTGCATGATAATATGAATATGTGAATGCATGAAGTATCTAAGTAATAAATGCAATGTCTACACCAGCACATGAGAGTAATCACACAATGTTATATTAGACAAACATTTAGCTGATTATATCAATAAAAGATAATATGTTCTAAAGTGTACGTGACATGGCAATTACCGATGATGATGTGTGTGAGCCGGTAAATAAGTGTACGTGGAACATGCGCATCATCGGTAATGGTGCTGGTGTCCTAACAGGCAGAGTTTCATATTAGCTAAAGAAACATATGTGTGAACATACAATACGATGAATACAACATGAATATAACAGTGAATGTGTAGTAAATGCATAACTAGAAAATACCTACTAATTACGAGTCATACATTTTGTTGTTTTGAAAAAACACAAATCGTGGTTTTTAGAAAATTAGGGGCTACGGGGTTTTTAAGAAAAGATATGTCCTTTGAAAAATCCGTAGTATCCCTCAGGCTATCTTTAAAAATGCACACGATTCGTTAGTTTTGAAAATAAGTATGACTCGAGCCTAAACTAATATCTACCTAACCAGCTAAGGGACTAACTAAAGAAACTAGTCGAAAGGTAAGAAGAATCCTTCTAAAATCTGAGTCGATATTTCTAGTAGTCGGCGATCCAGCCTCAATAACGTTACGTACATAGTATGACTTTCTCGAGTCAAGAGTGCGGATCAATCATCACATCTATGCCTCGTACGGTAAAATCCATCGTACGGCATCCTAAAATCGGGGTACGGGTCAACTATCACATATATACATCATCGTTCGTATAGTATCGTCATCAAACAATATCATGATCAAGGGTACTGTACTATAATCGCATACATCCCAATATCATCAACATATATTATCGTCTGTGTAAATATCCATCGTCAAATGATCCACGAAAATATCATGTCATATATCATATCGTGATTGAGTCACATATTACAATCCGGGTTCTATTCTAGAGTCTCGTACATTTCAATGTCATCATCACCTATTATCGTTTATGTATAAATATACATTTTCCCATTTCCCAACGATCCGCTAATATTATAATACATCTCATATCATAACTCGATCGTATATCCAATATCTCACGGCATCATCCACAGTCATATCGACTCATCCCCAAGTATCATATAATACCCTCATATCACGTGTGTGTGTGTATACATACATACATAGGAACCTACACACATTCATATATATATATATATATATATATATATATATGTATGTATGTATGTATGTATGTATGTATACACACACACACACACCAAGTCAAGTGTATGTGTGTGTGCGTGTGTGTGTGTCTACATGAAACCTGCAAATTCCCTCCAAGGAAATCATCCTCTGGTTAAGTCTTTCTAAATCAGTCTAATCCAACTTAAAGTCTTCAATGGTACCCTACTCGCCAAGAATCTAAGGTCACGTCCGACTTCCTAATAATAATATGTAATATCCTTATTCTACGTTTGCGAGGGTGCTATACGCCATCCACCCGACTTCCCCCGTAGATATACATCTACTCACCTGGTCCTTGTCTGCCGAAGTCGATGCCGCCATCCACTTCTTCATCGTCCGAAGTCCACGTGAGGGGTACCTATACGCAAACATATATAATATCGTAAACCGAAATTGCGGACAGAACCAAAACAGCGCACGAAACGCGCATAGGTTAAAACCTATGACCCGCTCATGCAAAATAACCAAATAACGCTCGACATCGGCGTACAAACGCCGATTGATCGAGAAAAACCCAAAACACACCAATCGTGATTTCACAAATCACTAATTATAATATGAAATAGATTGCAACTTATCAAAAACTCAAAATAAATCAAATCGATTTATTTCCGAAAACCTAGAAAGCCTCAAATAACCGTTTTAATTCGAAACTTGATGTTTTAACAAAAATAATGGCCATAATATTCACTAAATATCATAACTAAGTCATATAAACCATCACCATAATTTAATCTCATCAATTTGTATTAAATCCAAAATTCGAGTTTGCAAAAATATCAAATTTTAACACTTTTTAAAGCAAAATTCACAATTCAACAACTAAGCTAGATTTTGCATATTTTAAATTATTAAACCACTCATGGAAACCTTTATGATGTGCTAAAACCCTAACTAGATTTTTAATCCCACATTTTAAATTAATTTCTAAAACCTAGTTTGCAAAATAGCATATTTATCATAATTTTAAAGTAAAAACTAGCAAACTAGTAACTAGATTAGGTTTTGCATTCGATTAACATGTTAATCTACCCATTAAAAGCATGAATAATTGATAAAAATTCTCACTAGAATTTTATCTCACCAATATATATATATATATATATATATATAATAAAAACCTAGTTTGCAAAATTATCAATATTTTAATAACTTTGAAGTAACTCTTTACAATTTAACCACAAATCTAAATTTGTGCATATCTTGGGATGTTAAATTACACTTTATAAACATTAACAATTAATAACAACCCTAATTTGCTCACAAGCCATTTTCTTGAATTTTCAAATTAACAACTAGCATAAAATTAACACTAAAATATGCTAGATTTAAGCAATTTATACAACAATTTCACTATAGGTTTAAGATTTATACCTCACAAAATTAAAGATCTAGCATGAAAATCTTGGCCTCCAAAATGGGTTCTTGCTTCATGAATCCAAGCTATATTGGTCAAGGAATAATGGGTAGGATTTAGATTAGGAGATTAATGAGGTTTTTATATGGATTTTTGAGGCAAAAATGATGAATTTTTTAGAGAAAATGAGAGGGGGGAAAATGGGGGCAGCGTGAGGGGAGGCTCGGGCACATTAGGGGAGGGAAAGAGAGAGGAAAAAGTGTGTAGAAATGTGTAGAAAGCTCTTTAATTAAACATCTCCTTAAAGTCCTTTCATGAATATCTTTATTCTATTTATTTTCTTTTCAAAAAATAAAACCTAGAAAAATCTAGAACCATGGAGAGATTTGAGAAAGAATTTTTCATGTTACACACTTGTTTTAAATTGTCATGCTTCACTTTGTAAAATTAACACTAATTTAATGTATAATTAAAGCTTATGTTAATATTTTAATTTAATTAATTTAGGAAAAATATTTTAGTAAACTAGAAATTTACAAGTGACCAAATAAATACCAAATACTAGCAATTACATAATTAAAATAGACGTGTTTAAGTTTATATTGAAAAATAATTGTAGTTGAGTTTTACGGAAAATACGGTTTATTTTACCGATTATCAGAAAATTCACCTAAAGGGTTTTATTTATTTAATTTTTTATTTTTTTTAAAACGTTACACCTTTGAGTCAACCGTTTCAAGGTCAAGAACAAATTAATGCTACTTTTTAGCAACGGCCTAGAAACGATCCTTATTTTTCCACATATAATCAGGGATTTAGGAATCATCCTAATTTTGCATGGAACCAAAACCAACCTCAAAATCAAAACCAGTTCCCAAGCAACTATCAAAGACCTCCTCCACAGCAACAACAACCACCGCAATCAAGTCAGCACCCCTTTCAATCGCAACATTTTCAAAATCTGGGCAACAATTCTACACCTTATAATAATTCTTTCCAAACAGCCGGTACCGAAAACTCCTCTGCACTCGAACGAAGCTTGGATATGTTTATTAAACATTCCACGTAAACGATGACTGATTTAAAGTCTTCTATCCAAACGTTAATGCAGAACACCGCCTCCCACGGTGAAAGCATCAAATCAATAGAAGCACAACTTGCACAGTTAAATACCACGATGAGTGAGAGAGAGAAAGGGAAACTTCTATCTCAACCTCTACCAAATCCTGGCCACTCACAAAATTATAATGTGAGTGTTGTAACCACGTTGAGATCGGGAAGAATGTTGAACAACCAAGTCGATGAACAGGTTGATGATGAGGAATCAATTGAAACCCCGGCTTCTACTTCTTCTACTCCTATTTCGTCTAGTCCACCACCTTCTTTCGAGCCTATTCTCCATTTTCCCCTAAGCTCGAACCCGCAGCCCACTTCCTCAAGTCAACCTAAAACGATCCTAACTCCAATTCTGGGATCCACTCCATCCCTACAATCTTCTCCAATGTTGGACCCAACCCTTATTGATAAAGCTCCTTATCCAAACAGGTTAAGGGGCAACAGACCAAGTCCACAAATGGAGAAAATTATGAAAATTTTTAAGTAAGTTAACATAAATATTCCTCTCTTAAATGCTATTCAACAAGTTCTGTCTTATGCGAAAATCCTAAAATACTTATGCACTAGGAAGAGAAAAATTCAAGTGCCTAAAAAAGTTTTCCTCGCAAGTAACGTAAGAACTGCTTTTACACAACAACTACCCAAGAAACAAAAGGACCCCGGAAGTCCTACCATATCTATTTCTATTGGGGGCAAAACTATCAATCGTGCTCTATTCGATTTAGGTGCCAGTGTTAACTTGCTTCTATATTCTGTCTATGAGCAATTAGGGATCGGAGAGTTAAAACCGGCGCACTGCACTCTTCAGATGGTCGATCGATCTATCACCCAACCTAGAGATGAGCTAGAGTATCTGTTAATCAAAATCGGGAAATTTATATTCTTTGTGGACTTTATCGTTATAGATACACAGCCTGTAGCAAACCCACGAAACCAAATTCCGGTGATTTTAGGTCGACCTTTTCTAGCGACTTCCAATATTATAATCAATTGTCGTAACGGCTCTATAAACTTATCCTTCTGGAAGATGTCAATTGAGCTTAACATTTACAAGTTGGGAAGTGAACCCTCTGAACCCTATGCTTAAGTATGTTCCGTCGAAAGGATGGATTCCGACAGTAGCGAATTTGAACAGCTTCACGATACTGATCTTGACTCCGCCAGTACATTGTTGTTTGACCCTGCTATTTATTATACACATGCGGACCTTTCTATCGAGCTGTCTGGGTCAACATCTAATGCTAAACATGAACCTTTTATGGAGTCCGAGTATTATTACATTCTTTCCGATGAGATTATTATTCAGGATATCGATAAAAGATTTGAAGAAATCTTCGCTGAAGAACACGTATTCTTAGAAAACATGGTGGTTGTGATGAATCAACCCCAACACAAAGAAGTTGAACTGCCACCCCTTCTTCTTATCAATAACGAGAATGTGAGCAATCTATCATCAGTGTTTCGTCTCTACAAACTGAGACGTAAACACGTTCTATTCCACCTCTTATCCCATCCCTATTTCTTCACGTCTATAGGTGACATATTTTTCTTCCAACCTTCATGCTACATTGATAAAATCTTTGAATGTTTGGTGTTGATTTTTGGTCTTTGTAAAGCTTTGCATAGACCAATAACTTTAATCCCCCCTCATAATTTTAAATGCTTAATACTATTTTACTCAAGTCTGGAGAGGATGAAAATATTTTGGCTCTTGAAAGAAAATAATTTTTTACAAAATTATGAGCAAAAAATAAGTTTGGGGGAGGATTTCACTATCATTAATTCATGTCCCCGTTACTAACTTTTCCTCCCAAGTCTACAGCTTTTGTAAATCTTAACAGATGATATCAGTGAGGATACTGCTGCAAACAGGTTTGGGGAAGGTTTGTGCTTATTCACACTTTATTCTGCATTATCATAAATATAAGTTATTTTGCATTATCATAAATATAAGCACAAATTATTTTTTTTGATAATAAAAGCTTGAAAGTGAAAAATTACATATGAAAGATAGGAATAATTTAAGAAAAGCAAGAAAGTTAAATATTTTCTTAAACGAAAATAGTAATAAGTAGTTATGAGCTGTTGTCCCAAGAAGATGAAGGAAATTACTAATCTGAGGATAAAAATAAGTTTGAAAAATAGTCTCTATTCTTAAGTCCAAACATTTGGACGTTGATACCCTACCATACGCACTTGCACATTAGTAGAGGATACATTGAAATACTCTTGTCTAAAATCCTTGGTATGAAGAAAAATAAAAATTTAAAAAAATGGTGAAGAAAAATGAACACTGGTTTTTTAATTGCTTAAGACAGCATAAAAAAAATATAGTGAGGGTGTTTTATCACCTAGTGCCTTAAACCAACAGGTTTGGGAGCCACTACTAAGTCTTAGGTGTTGCAAGACGAGAAATTACGTCTAAATAAGCGAGCACATTTGGTAATCGGGCGGTTAGTACCTAAAAAAGTATTGACGGTCACATGAAAAATGTGTGAGCAATCCCGTCTAAAATATTCATCAACTAAAAAATATTAAGGAAGATAGACAAGAGTATGATAGCTTGAATTGAATTCTCTAAGTGTAGGGATGTCTTTTACACACACGTAGGGGTATATGATCGATGTTTGGAAGAAAGGTAGGGAGGAAGACTAAAGGCGATGTTATTGAGAGATGATGTGATTTCCAACATCTTTTCATGACCATTAAGATAAGGATCATGGCAACCGAAAAGCTGGTGTAGTTGGAAACTCTTATTTTCAAGTTCTTTCTTTCATAGTTCTTATCTTTGTACGTAACTTTCATTTTCTTTCTTTTATTATGGAATTTTGTGGGTGTAATCTACTGAAAACCCTCAGGAGACAACACTCCTCCTACTAGGGACACCTAGAGGTTTAACGGCTTATTGCACGTGCTCAGTGTAATCGTGTTGCCTACGAAAGTATACTAGGTTTTTTCTTTTTCTTTTTTCTCCCTCTCTTGAATAACTAGTTTGCTCGGGACAATCAAAATTAAGTTTGGGGGTATTTGTTCATTCGAAAATATTGCACATTTGATATAACATTTTCCTTACTTTTGATAAATATTTAAAGATTTTTATTATAAATATGAAACATATGAGAGTTTATCTGTAAAATATCTATTGTCATATGTTTATCTGTTATAATTAACATTATGAAGGAAAATATATGCATATTATATTTATATGATATTTTGGTAATTAAAATATGCATATCATATCAAATATTTTAATCAAGATTCTTAAAAAAATATAATATCATACAATTGGTTAGAATAATATCTCTAATTTAACAAATATTACTAATATTATTCATGGAGATATTGTGCAGATTTAGCTCAACATAGGAGATCGAGATATTCGAGATGTCGGGAATCAAAAATCTGCCGATAAAATTTAATTAAATCATAAAATCAATACTGGCAGAGACTTAAAGAGGATTTGAAAAATCCAGACATCACATAAATCTCCACGTGTCAACACTAGGCAGCACCAGAAGATTGAAGCCATGATCTCTCCAATTCGCGGCGCTTCCGCGGCTAAAACCCCACATTCGCGGCAGATCCGCGGCCTTATCATGGCCGTAAGATCTGAGATTTTATGGGTAGGATCGTATCAACAAACCCTAATATAGGGGATCTAGGGTTTCTGCTTCTACGGCTATTTAAAGGACCGAGGGCTAAAGTTAAAAATCATCACCTTTAACACGAAGCAAATCACCGTCAAAGAACAAGTGATCCATGACAGGTCCACGATTCGACGTGATAAAACGACGTGAATATCGATAGAACATCTACTTCCTACGAGACAGAGATCGAGAGTAATTTCTTCCTCTTGTAATCTAAACTCGAAAAATTTGTACTTGTAATGTTGATTAATAAAGGTAGATCATTTGTTTAATTATTTCACATTTAATTTATGCATTATGATTTCCTTCTTTTTCCTTTCTTCTTCTATCTCCATCATACGCGAGTAATTCTCCGCTTGATAGGGTTCGTACGATTAGGGTAGAACAATGGATGAGAAAATATTTTAACTTCTTTTACGTCTTATGAAATTTATAAACTTTAGCAAAAGAATCATTAACATCTTAATCGGGCGCGCTATCAATTTATTGATAGTCTTGACCGCGATTTGAGATCAGATTAACAATTGTTTTGTTAAGGGCTAGACATGAATAGAGATCAATGAAGGGACAAGAGTCAATAGTGGGGAAACCCAAGTTTCTTCCACGAATCCTAATCCTCACTCATCACTATCAATCTAGTTTTAAATCTATCAAAAGATAAAATGGGTCATCTTTATTAGTCATCCATGACTACTAAATCCTAACGAACTCTACAAGCCCTCTTCTTATATATTCTACATCTGTATTCAATATAGATCTAGAATCACTCTCCTCTATTTCTAATCAACTCATCTAAAGCAAGATTAAAAGTTCCATGCATCCCTGCGGACGACCCGTACTCATCTCGGCTCGCTACACGCGACACCGTTATTGATTGTGGTTACTACACACACTTTTTCACGACCAATCAGTGATATTGGATTAAATCGCCTGGTTTTTGCCAGACGGAAAATATTTGGTTTTGAATAACCGTTATTATACACCAAATTTTAAAATCAAATATCTGTACCTTTTTTTTTATAAAGTGAGAAATACATTTTGAAAATTGTGTTGTAAACATTTACCTTTATCAATTGAGGATAAGGTAAGGTGCATTGAATAACGGTATATGACATTCTTAACCAAGATATAGCTTACAATTTACAAAACACGAAATTTGAGTTGGTATACTTTTGGGACTTATACAAGAAAATGTATGTTGTCCAGTGTCCTTCGGGACAAGGGGTTAGTACTCTTACTTCATTCAGATTTACCTATGATTTCTCTGGTTTTAGACACGCATTCGTAGTAATGCAAGGTCCAAAAATCTTGAGAAGTTTATAGGTATAAGAATAAAGTAGAGAACCCTACATTGAAAATATCAGAATTCTTCGAGGTGATCGAAATTTAGATACTTATGCTAAGTATTCCATCATAACATTGAAAACTTGATTCTCTCACAGGTTACTCATCCGTGGACGCGCTCCACCATAAGTAATGTTGTATTAGCCCTTTTTCCATTAGGTAAAATGCTCTGGAAACAGATGCATGACATTTGATTCTGGTTCCATCTAAATTAGTGTCTTGATTCTATATGGATATAGAATGGTTGCATATCTTAAGGTTGTTAAGATATAGAGTTATCTGGTTTCTGTTAAAAGCGGAATCCGGAAAAACTCGAGGCACGCTTCGGTAATTGCGGTTTGTGGAATACCTAAATATTCGCTAGGATTTTGTTTCTTCCATTTTCAAGATCGATAGTTAACTTGTTCTTGACTCGCCACTATTTTATAAAAGGAATTTTTTTTTGCAAAAGAAATTAGTGGGGGTATGGTAGAATTGGAAGTGATTCCAGAACCACAAACGATTACCGAAAATTTTAAAGAACCTAAGAATTCAATTAGACTTGACAAACCGTTAGCCACTCCGCAGATTTTAGTAGGTGACCTCAGACCCCCGAGAGATACTTCAATTTTCTCGTAGACGATGACCGGAAGGTCAGCATCATGGTGATGATGGTTCTACTAGTTAACAGTAGGTTATAGTAAGTGGTATCTTCCAGGTGACCAGATGTTTCTATCCAATATGAACTCCACGCACTTCAGCAAATTATGGATTTTAGATTTTGCTGGGTGCTCCTGAAGGGGTAAAACTCATTTGGAGCAATTAGATCTTTCGAGATCTGTGCAGGTGGAAAGGTACTAACCTAATAAAGATAGACTTGTTGTAAAGAGTTTTCATCAAATACCCATTTTGGATTGTGATGAGACTTCTATTTCGGTGTCTATACTGAAGTCCATACGGATATGACTTTACACTGCTGTTTCCCCTACCTGTTATTAGCGGGTCATAGGAAGTGGTAACTTCCAGGTGGCCAGATACTTCATACCTAAGATGGACTCCACACACGTCAGCAAATCATGGATTATGGATTTTGTTGGGTGCTCCTGAAGAGGTAAAATCCATTAGGAGCAAGTAGATCTTTCGAGATCTTTGTAGATGGAAAGATACTAACCTAATGAGGCTAGACTTGTTGTAAGAGTTTTCATCAAATACCCGTTGTGGATTGTGATGTGACTTTTACTTCAATGTCTACGCTGAAATCCGTATGGATATATTTTGGCGCTGATGCAGTTCATGGCTATGACATCTGGCAGCTGGGTGACTAAAATATCTTTCCAAATGGGATTTTGGAAGTGCACATATATATGACTCTGCCAAAGGGTTATCGTAGTCAGTGGGAGCAGTGGAAGGTATGCAAGATACTTATGTCTATTCGTAGACTAAAGTAAGGATAGCGGAGACGGATCTTCTGTTTTGATATGACACTCAAAGTGATTGACTTCATCAAAACAAAAGATGAACCTAATAAGAAGGATGTAGAGAATACTGTCCTGGGATTTGGATGACATACTCCAAATAGGAAGTGATGTTCTTATACTACAATCGATAAAAATTTTGGTTTTCATATAATGTTTTCTCCATGTTGGATATGGATAATATATCAGGAGTTCTGGTGACTATATCTAAGGTTTTAGATCTAGATTTGGGAAGTTTCCCAATCGGGTACTTGGACAGCATTCTAAAAGTATTTTAACATGGACGACTCCTGACGTGGTGGTGTACCCGCAGATGATGGAGTCACCCTCTCTAAAAGGTATGTCTTCTAGACTAATGTAGAGAGGGACTGGCATAAATGACATATTATTTGCTTAGGCAATTGAGTCAATCATGCAATATCTTGTACAACACCAGATATTGCTTTTGCTCTGGCTGCAATAAACATATATTAATCCAATCCTCGAGAAACAAAGGGAAGCTATTATGAACATAAAAGAATGTTCTTGATATAAGATAACGGCAGCCTCCTCTGAGAGGCGGTTATCGGTTTATGTTCATAATAGCTTCCGTTATCTTATATCAAGAAGATTCTTTTATGTTGCCAGATTTTTGAGTTTCCATCTAGAAGCTTCCAAGGTGACTTGGATAACAGAGATGCTGCCAGATTTTTGAGTTTAGCCTCTTCTCAGGATCAGTATATTGGATAGCGTTCTAATAGGGATACTGAGGTAATCATGGTGCAGGATACTAGTTATAACTCAAAAGAGGATACAGCCCAAGAAATTTGTTGGATGGAGTTGTTTATTTATGAACTTGGTCCCATCAATTATCCAGAAAAATTCTTAAGGCGGGGTATCGCTCAGTTTGGGAGATTGTTAATCTCCGCGAAGTTGAGATATAGAAGAAGGAAGTTGGAACATTATAGAGGATCCACTTACTGAGATTATTTCTCGAACAAATTAAGTTTCACAAATAGGGTTTGCGAAACTGATTAGTAGAGAAGTTGGGTATTCGGTAGCATACGAGCTGTGGGTACGCGATACCACAATAATTGGCCTAAAGTGCAAGTGAGAGATTGTTGGATATAGTACCCTCAAGGAAACTATTGTATTGCAAATGGGCAATTATGATAATTGAGTGAGGACCTATACAGGTAAAACAGTCTTACTCGAAATGATACTATACTATCCGGTTTATCTTCATCTTTGATGAAGCCCATAGGATTCTTGCTTGACGACAAGCATTATGATGACGATCATATACGTAGAAGCTGGGTTGTCCATAAGCACATTCTTAAATATCTCTAGTCGTAGGAGTATCGAGACTGGGCATCGATATTCGGGAATAGACCGGTGTATACATTTCTAGACCCCAACAAGGGGCGGTGGCCGGTCTCACAAGCCATTGGTGTTGTGTCACCTAAGATAGTATACATGTGCTCACTGGAGATGAGTATATCAGACGGACTCGCCGAGAACTTCTAGATGGTATTATATCTATCGTTAGATGAAAGTTCTCAGGTGACATGAGTACAGCTTAGTCCTTTGATCTGAAGTCGTCATTTGTCTCATGTGAGTTACCACTGTACTTTGATTACTACTCTACCACGGCTCAAAAGAGTCATGCAAACTGGTTTTAGTTGGGTACAGTCCCTAACCACATGAAGGCAGTGGTCGACTATAAGGGATTCGTCTCTCATGGTATTAGGAGTCGATGTTGCACTGTGTTCAGTTGGCTATCACCAGAAATCCGTGGCCACTGTGGATAAGATTTACTAAAATTTGATCAGTAGTATCTCTATTGGTGATGAGTTTGACTCGAACACGACTTATCGGGTTAGTAGGGGTCTGACGTTATCCACCCCCTAGACCCGATATACGATACTCTTTGACGAAGAGACCGGACTGTACGGAGATTGTTACATTCAGACTCAGTAGGGTAAGGACATACTTGATTGTCGACCTCCCTTTCGGCAAGTATCTGGGTAGCCGTTACGTACAGCTAGTGTCGATGACGTGTTTGTGGTTAAACCCACTGCCAGCGTATTGTGGGTCTTTAGAGTCCCACACAAGGGTTTTTCCGGTTTAGACGACAGATATAAGAGCCGTACGTTGGTACGTGCAGCGGTCTGATTAAATACGTATACGGGATACACGGATTTTAATCGGACGGTTAATAATAATAACCGGCTTAGGATTAAGCCGGATTATTAAATCAGGATTTGATTTAATAATTTATATATGTATTTTGATACATATATTTTAGTATTATTGTTCATTATTCATTTATCTCTTTAGTGCTATCCGTATTTTTATACGGATACGCGTATATATAGTGATACATATACCAGGTGAAGTATTCCGTATTTATAAGAGAACGCTTCTAGAAGAAGAACACCTCATATTTGATTTTCTTTTTAGAAATTAAATGGAAATGAGGTGTAAAGTGAGGAGTTATGAAGCATGGTTCTTTGAATATAGAGAGGTATGACTTGGGAATTTTATATTGGAAAATTCATTTGTGTTCACTATTTAACCATGATTGTAAAAAGGCAAGCCATCCTCATTTCTACACTTGATTTTTTTTCACACTTGAGCTCCATGCTTCATGGTTTCATTCTCTCCACTTCTCCTTCTTCTTCTTGCTCTCTTTTTTAGCATGGTTCATGAAAGAAATTTTTAGTGAAAAATTCTACATCACTGATCATACACACCTAGCGAGTTTGGATCATCGGTTAGAGCCTCCTCTGGTTTCTTTCAGGTGGATCATTTTCGGCGAGAGTGGTTGATTTTCAAGCGTGATCCCGGCGGTTACGAGCTTGGAGGAGTGTTCCATAATTGGGTGGACACGCGACAAAGCTTGTATTTTCTCAACGCTTGCACTCCTAACTAGCTAGTTTAGGTTTTTGGGTCGAATCCTGGATTTTACGGGCGTTCGGTGCTCGTTTAAGTTTTGGTTTTCGCTTTCGCCTCGGTCGCGGCCTCCGCGGCACGGACACCGAAACCCAACATCCGATCCCTAGAAGTTCCAAATCGATTCGGTGTTCATGGAGTTTCAGGTTTAGCTTCAGCTAAGATCCAGACGTCTGAAGTTTAAGCTTCAGACATTAGTTGACGCTTTGTTATTTAGACAGACGTCTGACTCATGTTAGTCAGACATCTATGCGCTCATAGGATTTGCTGAAGCCTTATGCCTAGACGTTTAGAGCTTCTTCTTGAGACGTCTGGTTTCGCTCTGTGTTTTGGGCAGAAGTCTAGCAGACATCTGCCAAGTCTTCTTCAAACGTTTGCACGCGTCTTGGACCAGATATTTGGAAATCCTAGTTCTATTATGATTTGCCTATGCTATATATATTGTAGTTTGTAACCATAATCAGCTTAACCCATTTATAATCAGATTTAAGAGAGAGGAGGCCAGGGTTTTTTGTTAGGGGTTTTGTGAGAGTCGATCCACTGTTATAATCCTCCATATTTGTTTAGTTAGTAAAGATTTTCTTACGTCCGTGGTTTTTCCGGTAAGGGGTTTTCACGTAAATATTGTGACTTTTGGTTTGTGCTCTATTCCTATTGTTTTTGTTTATTTTCTTACTTCTCTATATCGTTTGTTTATTGCTTCATGATCGTATTTGCCGCAACATATACATATGGATTTAGATAAATGCAATTGGTCAACAGCTTAAAGGTAGCTTTGAAGGTGCCAAAGAGAGGTGCAGATAGATATCGCTATATATATGATATGAGGAATAGCTATCGTGCTATTGTATGAAAAATAAACTCTAGATTCCATAGGTGAAAGATAAAAACTCTCAGTTTATTAAGATATGGAGGGGCTCTATAAAAGCAGGTCAATCTGTCTATTAACAGTCAAACCTAATAATGCAAAAGTACGGAAGTCTATAATTTGAAAATAATAAAAAAGAAATGGAAAACCAGGAAAATTCCAAAATCCTAGCATAAAATAAGAGCGAACCCTCTTTACACTCTCCAAACAAACTCAAAATTGCGAAAAAACCAAAACGCCAACAAGGGATTGTTGTCGAGCTATCATGCAGGGCTTTTGATATCATTTTTGAACATGTACGCAAATAGCAATTTGGCATCTGGATCAAAAGTTATGGGCTTCAGAAGTTGACTCGAATATCACATCTCTTGTTCATACATTTGTATTTGTCCCGGTCTAAACGACGCAGACATTTTTTTGCAACTTGCTCTGCATCGTCAGCAGGAAGTATAGGTTCTTGGTCAAGTCACAAGGGGAAAATACAGCTTGGATGGCAAGTGACATTCCATTGGAGCCCAAATTTGCCTCTCTTTCATAATTTTAATAGAAGGAATTATCATAAAAGTTAAAGTACTGCGGCTCTCTCATTCCAATTCTTTTTGCTCTTTACATTTAAATCCCTGATGTGCAAAATTATCTTATCATCAAAAAACAAACATAGGAAACACAACTGCTTACTCTTACATTCATTAATTTCCCTTTCTTGTATTCTCTCTCATCCTTTGCTTTAAAAGTGCTACATTACATATGTGCACAAGAAGAGAAAGAAGAACAAGAAGTAATATCTAGAGCCCAAAAAGAGAAAATTAAAGAGAAAAATGGGGAGAGGGAGAGTTGAATTGAAGAGGATTGAGAACAAGATCAATAGGCAGGTGACATTCTCAAAGAGAAGGAATGGGCTCTTCAAGAAGGCCTACGAGCTTTCCATGCTCTGCGATGCCGAGGTTGCTCGATCTCATCGTTTTCTCTAGCCAAGGTCATCTTCATGAGTTTGGCAGTGCTGGGTAATTATTCATCATTACTTCAAATATCTCTCTCCCCCTCTCTCTATATAGAGAATAATGGTGGAAAGAGGCCATAGGAGCGAATTTACTCCTATGACATCGAAAAAATACTCCCTCTTTCTTTCTTTCTTTTTTAAAAATTTATTTAATCTTGTTTCTTTCTGAGAATTAATAGATCTATTGATTAATTATTAGTATATATGTGTTTTTCATGGTTTTTATTTATTTTTTGGGTACTGTTACATTAGTTATACATCACATATATGTGCTTTAATTTTAGTTGGTGTCTGGGTTGATTTTTTTATTTTCTTCTTCAGCTATAACTTTATTTAGGGTTAATAGATATTAGAGTCTCTCTTTTATTATTATTTTTTTTTGAGATAATTGTCTTTTATATTGTTTTAACAGCAAAATTCAATTTTTTTAAAGAAACAATAGTTTATTTGGGTCTTTTTCCCATCTCCTGTATTTATCAAACTTTTATTATATCTTCTGAGCTACTTGATTAAACATATACATGTTAGAGCACTATGGAGTTGTACCTATGATAAAATAACAAAAGACAAAAACTTCTTTCTGAACCTTTGCTAAAAATAGATATTTTTCACTCTTTCTAGTGTTTATATTAGATTTATTGCAACATTGGGTTTTCTTAATCAAGCCCCCTTTGAGCTAAAAGGTGATGATGCTCGATAACGGTAATTTCTTAGATCATGACACATGGCAGATGACGTGTCCCAGAGCATACAAGGAAAGACCTACAGTGGCCGATCAGACCACTCATATGCCTGTCCTACCGACCAAAGCTGGCTCGCCTCCGACCCTCAGCACAATTGGCCTCCTCGGCCTCGCAGCTCGTCTCCGAGCTACCGCAGAACCAAGATACCTCGGCTCTCCCGCTCGTCCGCGAGCTCTCCCGCCGAGGTCATCTTCCTCGGTCTCATCGACCGACCGACGGCACCGCTCACAGGCGCAACCTCCATCCCGCGAATCTCGCCATGTGCGAGATTCCCGCCGGCCACATCCCATGTACCACGCCATCGCGATCCCCCATTAACGAGCCTACCTTGCCATTAATGGGAGATCCCGCTCATCACGCGGGCGTGACGTCGGGAACGTGACTGCCGTCGTGATTCTCGCGCCTGCTGCACCTACTGCCACCACTACTTAAACCCCTCTTTCAGACGGTCAAGATAAGCCATTTTTTACTTCACTAAGTCGTTACTCTGCTCAGATCTCTAGACTAACTTGATAGTCGGAGGGTCATCGGTGGTACAACCACCCCGGGACTTCCTTCCAGGTAACTCAGCAACCACAACCTCAACCCATTGAGACCCACACGTTTCAGGAGCGACAGCCTCCAGATCCAATCTTAGCCACCCATCGCAGCCATCAGCAGATCAACGGGAAGCAACATCTGAAGGAGACCTCAGTCTCCATCAGCTGGCGCCGTCTGTGGGAACCCTGATAATTCCACGAAAACCAAAGTTCATCTTCCGATCTCATTCCAATGGCGAGCGATCATCACGACGATCCAAGCACCAGCCGCCGCCTCCCCCTCAACGGAGGCGTGGACAGATCTCCCCTTCCGAACGCCATCAACGCCCCAGGAGCCCAACAGTCGTTCGCTTCACACGCAACAGTACCGCCACGCGGCAGACATCGCGCCGCTCGATGTGAAATCGAAACGACGCGGCTCTAGCGCTTCGCCTTCTCCACGCTTTCGTGGCACGTGTCATTCGCGAATGTCCATCTCCTCAAAGCCCTCACAAAGAGGCGACCGAGCAGCTCCACTGCTCGGTCCATCCTTAGCAGGCCTTGCACGGCCCCTCCAGCGCTAAGGATCTAAACCCTCGCTAAGTGGCAGCCGAGTGGCTACCCCGCTCGGCTATCCCTGACTGGTAGCTCCCTATCCCACGGCGCCAGAGATCAAAGCCCTCGCCAAGAGACAACTGAGTAGCTTCACTACTTGGTTCATCCTTGGCAATCCTCCCACGGCCCCTTCAGCGCCGAGGATCGAAGCCCTCACCAAGAGGCATCCCTGCAGCTACCCTGCTCGGTTATCCCTAGCCGGTAGCTCCCTACCTCGCAACACCAGGGATCAAAGCCCTCACCAAGAGATAGCCGAGAAGCAACCCTGCTTGGCTATCCCTGGCCGGTAGCTCCCTACCTCGCAACGCCAGGGATCAAAGCCCTCGCCAAGAGGGAGCCGAGCGATTACCCTGCTCGGCTATCCCTGACCGGTAGCTTCCTACCTCGCAACGCCAGGGATCAAAGCCCTCGCCAAGAGGCAGCTGAGCGGCTACCCTGCTCGGCTATCCCTGGCCGGTGGCTCCCTACCTCGCAACGCCGGAGATCAAAGCCCTCGTCTAGAGGCAGCCGAGCGGCTACCCCGCTCGGCTATCCCTGGCCGGTAGCTCCCTACCCCGCATCGCCAGGGATCAAAGCCCTTACCAAGAGGCAGCCGAGCGGCTACCCTGCTCGGCTATCCCTGGCCGGTAGCTCCCTATCTCGCAACGCCAGGGATTAAAGCCCTCACCAAGAGGCAGCCGAGCGGCTACCCTGCTCGGCTATCCCTCGCCGGTAGCTTCCTACCTCGCAACGCCAGGGATCAAAGCCCTCACCAAGAGGCAGCCGAGCAGCTATCCCACTCGGCTATCCCTGGCCGGTAGCTCCCTACCTCGCAACGCCAGGGATCAATACCCTCACAAAGAGGCAGCCGAGCAGCTACCCTGCTCGGCTATCCCTGGCCGGTAGCTCCCTACCTCGCAACGCCGGGGATCAAAGCCCTTGCCAAGAGGCAGCCGAGCGGCTACCCCGCTCGGCTATCCCTGGCCGGTAGCTCCCTACCTCGCAACGCCAGGGATCAATGCCCTCACAAAGAGGCAGCCGACCAGCTACCCTGCTCGGCTATCCCTGGCCGGTAGCTCCCTACCTCGCAATGCCAGGGATCAAAGCCCTCGACAAGAGGCGATCGGGCAGCAACCCTGCTCGGCCATCCTTAAGGACCCAAAAGCCCTCGCAAGAGACAACCGCTTAGCATGACCCTTGCTCGGTTATCCCTGGCAACACACCAGGGATCAAAGCCCTCGCCAAGAGGCACCGGGTGGCAACCCTGCCCGGCCATCCTTAATAGGCCTCCTACGGCCCCTCCCGTGCTAAGGATGAAAAGCCCTCGCAAAAGGCAACCGCTTAGCACGACCCGTGCTCGGTTATCCCTGGAAGAACGCCAGGGATCGAAGCCCTCGCCAAGAGGCACCGGGCGGCAACCCCGCTCGGGCATCCTTAAGAATCAAAACCCTCGTCAAGAGGCACCGAGCAGCTACCCTGCTCGGCCATCCTTAGTAGGCCTATCACGACCCTTTCCGCGCTAAGGATCAAAGCCCTCGCCAAGAGGCACCGAGCAGCTCCATGCTCGGCCATCCTTAGTAGGCCTCTCATGGCCCCTCCCGCACTAAGGATCAAAGCCCTCGCCAAGAGGCACCGAGCAGCTAGCTTGCTCGGCGTATCCCCAGTGGGCAACCTCCTGCCCATCCGACGCTGAGGATCTGAAGCCCTCATCATGAGGCCGCCGAGTCCCTTCCTGCTCGGTGCATCCCCAGCGGGTATCCTCTTGTCCATCAGACGCTGAGGATCTGAAGCCCTCATCGTGAGGCCACCGAGCAGCTACCCTGCTCGGCGCATCCCCAGCGGGCAACCTCCTGTCCATCCGACGCTGAGGATCTGAACCCTCATCGTGAGGCTGCCGAGTCCCTTCCTGCTCGACGTATTCCCAGCGGGCATCCTTCTGCCCATCAGACGATGAGGATCTAAAGCCCTCATCGCGAGGCCACCGAGCGGCTACCCTGCTCGGCGTATCCCCAGCGGGCATCCTCCTGCCCATCAGACGCTGAGGATCTAAAGCCCTCATCGTGAGGCTACCGAGTCCCTTCCTGCTCGGCGCATCCCCAACGGGCATCCTCCTGCCCATCAGACGCTGAGGATCTGAAGCCCTTATCGCGAGGCCGTCGAGTCCCTTCCTTCTCGGCGCATCCCCAGCGGGCATCCTCCTGCCCATCAGACGCTGAGGATCTGAAGCCCTCATCTTGAGGTCGCCAAATCCCTTCCTGCTCGACGCATCCCCAGCAGGCACCCTCCTGCCCATCAACGCGGTGGGTCCAAAGCCCTCCTCGTGAGGTCGCTGAGTAGCTTTCTGCTTGGCGCATCCGCAGCGGGTGGCTATCTACCCTACAAAGACACGGATTCAAGACCTGCCGAATAAACTCATACTCAACGCGCAATCAGCGCCTCAACTCCGGCAAAGGGAGGATACCGACCTTCCCACACTCGTCCTTCATTCGACTTATACTCGATGCGCGACAACAAGAACGTCGTGTCGTCCCCAAACAATCCACCATGAGGAATTACCAGCGCCAAGCCGCACAGAAAGAATGAAGCAGTCCACTCTCGACCCGATCCACGAATAGATCGGAACGAGAGTGGGGGACTAATGATGATGCTCGATAACGGTAATTCCTTAGATCATAACACGTGGCAGATGACGTATCCCAGAGCATGCAAGGAAGGACCTACAGTGGCCGACCAAACCACTCCTATGCCCGTCCTACCAACCAAAGCTGGCTAGCCTCCGACCCCCAGCACAATTGACCTCCTCGGCCTCACAGCTCGTCTCCGAGCTACCGCAGAACCAAGATACCTCGGCTCTCCCGCTCGTCCGCGAGCTCTCCCGCCGAGGTCATCTTCCTCGGTCTCATCGACCGACCAACGGCACCGCTCACATGCGCAACCACCATCCCACGAATCTCGCCATGCGCGAGATTCCCGCCGGCCACATCCCACGTTCCACGCCATCACGATCCCCCATGAACGAGCCTGCCTCGCCATTAATGGGAGATCCCGCTCATCACGTGGGCGTGACGTCGGGAGCGTAACCGCCGGCGTGATTCTCGCGCCTGCTGCACCTGCTGCTGCCACTACTTAAACCCCTCTTTCAGACGGTCAAGCTAAGCCATTTTTTACTCCACTAAGCCATTACTCTTCTCGGATCTCTAGACTAACTTGATCGTCGAAGGGTCCTCGGTGGTACAACCACCCGGGACTTCCTTGCAGGTAACTCGGCAACCACAATCTCAACCCATTGAGACCAACACGCTTCAGGAGCGACAACCTCTAGATCCAATCTTAGCCACTCATCGCAGGCATCAGCAGATCAACGGGAAGTAACATCTGAAGGAGACCTCAGCCTTCTTTGTAAGGAAATTATATAAAGAAAATTATTTATAAAATGTAATATCCTTTAAACGGTGGATTTGTGCTTAGAGAAGAGAGAAGCTCACTAATGCCTAGGGTTTGATTTCTTTCTTTCCTTTGAAATTCTGAATAATTTTTCTTAGTTTTGGTGTAGATTCACACCTGGGATTATATCTCAACTAGGTAAATGTATATAAAAAAAAAAAAAAGAGTGCCAAATATATTGGAGAAATTATTTCAAAAAATATATATAGGAGAAAAAAGTAAAGTTTAGAAGCTTTTGCCGGCCTGGCTTGAAATCATAGCCCAACAAGGAAATATCTAATATTAATTTGTTTGATATGAAATTTAAAAAGGACGGCAAATTGATTGAAAAAAGAAGTAAAATTCAAACCGCGCTAACGAAAAATATTTTATGTAGCAGGATTCTTCCCACTGGTATATATCTCTTAGCTGCAAAAGATGATTTCTTTTTCTTAAAAATAAAATAAAATAAACTTAAACTGATTTTGAAAATTACAAATATGGATATATCGAATTTTCTTGTTCTTCATGTAGACACAGGAATAAGGTGATCAACTAGTAGATAATTAAAGCTGCAATAACGAGGAAAATATTTAGGAGTGACAAATTTCTCTCGACAATGTATACACTAACAAGCGAACTTTCCCTCTTGCTAATATTCTCTGGCCATGATCTATTTCTAATTAAGGGGGAAATCATACATTACCGAGGCCAAAACATAGCAAGGGAAATATTGCCGAGTGTATATCCCTCGGCAATGTTTCCCTCGCTATGTTTTGGCTCTCGTAAATGTTTCCGTCGCTATTGCAGTTTTTTTCTGCTAGTGTGATGTTTTTTCGCATAATCTTGATGCTTGATTTGATGATTATCCCCTCCCCTCCGTCCCCTCCCCCTCCCCCGCCCCCCGCCCCAAATTATCATTTGCTTGCATTGATGCCTTATGAAACGAAATATCTCTATTATGAGCAATTACATGAAACGAATAGAGTTCCATGAGTTCTCCTCGTGACTCGATTTTCGCCATTTTGATTTACAAGTAGTTAGTATGGCTCAGGTTCAACAAAATGAAAAACTCCTTGAATGTACAAACCTCAAAACTGGGGTCGTTGTCAAATATTATATCATTTTGTTGTAGAGCAATATACCATAATATATATATATATAGAGAGAGAGAGAGAGAATAATCGAGGAAAGAGGCCATAGGAGGGAATTTTCTCCTATGGCATCGAAAAAATACCTCCTTCCTCATTTTTTTTCGACGATCGTCCACCATCTTCATCGTTATCATCTAAGATGTGGGTACAACAAATTTCATGTGATTCTACAACTTTTTCACCATTGATTTAGCAAGTTCAAAATTAACGGTTTACCGACAATAGAACTTTTTACATTACTAAATCAACGGTGAAAAAGTTGTAGAATCACATGAAATTTGTTGTACCCACATCTTAGATGATAACGATGAAGATGGTAGGTGCCGATCGTCAAAAAAAATGAGGGAAGGGGTATTTTTTCCACGCCATAGGAGGAAATTCCCTCCTATGACATCTTTCCTCCATTATTCTCATATATATATATATATATATATATATATATATATATATATATATATATAACTTATTAGAATATAGGACAATAACCCTCAACCCTCATTATAAATTTACTATTCGTCGTTTAAAATTACATGAACCCAACTCGTCTATTTGAAAGTATCACCGAATAGATCGGACCCACGGGTTCATGAATTTTACTCAACCAGTACTAAAGATAGGAATGTGGATGAAAAAATAGTGTGGAGCTTCCAAATAAAACAAATCAAAGATTAAGTTTATGTGAAGTTTCAACTAAATTTTTTTCATTGACTGTAGAACTTTGATTGTACTTTTATTTTAAAATTTGTGGGTTGATTTTATATGTTTTCATTCAAGTAATAACTCAATTTAATAAAATCGTTTCGAATTTAGTTATCTTTCAACTGTGTATAAAGTAAGTTATCCGCTAACTCGTTTCTGAATGATCCGTTTATCCATACGTAGTTTATCCGGACACCGGCATGATATTATATGCAGGTCGGGCGATGGATATAAATTTTAATACTTATTTAAACCCGTGTAATTTTATCCGTACGTACCCGTTTTAGCAACCACCCGCAATAACCAACCCATGGGTTGCCTGATCCGTCCATTTTGACACCTCTACCTTTGTTTAATGTGGATTTTGTAATTTAAGCAGATGCTTAGGCACCCTTCTATTTATGTATTATTCATTTATATCTTGAAGGTATGCCAACTCAAGCACTTCGTTGAGAAATATTTCAATTCTAAAACTAACTTATTGTTATAATTTTTTCAATTATCTATCCTAGAATTTTAATTCGTCAGCCATAAATTAAGCTGATTTTAAATCATGTTTATATATATTTGAAAATAGTTAAAACTGGCTTTTTCATTTTAATTATTAAATCCAATCGCAAGCCATCGATAAAGTTGCAAAATAATTAATTAAAATAGATATAAAAATTAATTTGTGCATGTTCTTAAGCATCAAAGTTGATGGATCACTGGAAATAGTTTCTCTAAAAATATCCTGTTTTTTAAGTAATATGGATAGCGTCAATATGACTCTAGTCAGGTAAAACATTTTAATGAAAACATGAAATATAAAAAGTTACAAAGTGCAACTAAAATTCATACAGAAATTATTGTCAACAAGTTCTCTTCCTTTATTTTGAAAAAGAAAAAAAAGAAGAATTAGTACAAAATATATTGCAGGGTACACATGCATGAACATTAAGGTTATTCAGATATATTGCATTGATAATCTAGTTTGCTTGGGACTTACATATACAGTTACTGCTGAGGTACATATGCATGAACATTAGTGATTAAACACATCAGGGCTTGTAAAATTTTATCAAATGGATGTTAATTTTATTGCCTAATTTTTTTTAAATAAAAGTTTCAAGCATAAGCAATTTTATTTTAATCTTATCGTGTTATTTAAAATTATAAAGTTAGCGGTGATGGCCCTAGTCACATGGACACTCTAAAATCTAACGAATTTAGATATTTTTCTGTGTACTCTTTCTATCTCAAAATGGGATTGCTATATGCTAGAGTTCTAGTTATAATAGTAGATATATATGCGTGCACAAAATTGGGCACTGTCTAAACGTTGAGAACAAATACGCCGTTGTCGGTGGCTTTCAAAACCCATCTTTTGTTCTTATATTATCTCTATTAGTGCAATGATCAGAACTTCTTTGCATTGCAACTTATTTGGAGATGTTCAGGGCTAAGCTTAACCAATGCACCCTTGTGTTTGTATATGCCTGTTTGAGCTGATAGGCTGCAAAAAAAATTGCAATTTTCTTGGTTCTGTATCTTTACAAACCGAGTCAATTCAAAAATGTTTGTTGCTGAAGTTGTTTATGTCCCAATTTCAGAAAATGTTAAGACGTTATACAATCTAGTTGTTGGATTCACATTCTATTTTGGATCGTTGTCTATAGAATTTAGTCAATCACGTTTTAAACTATTTTGGAGGAACAAACATACTGCTTCAATACCTGAAAACCTATATTCGTGCAGCTTTATTTTCCAATCACAATAGCGTTTTCTGCTCTGATATTTTGATGCAGAAATGGTACCAAGAAATATCAAAGTTGAAGGCAAAGCTTGAGTCTCTACAGCACTTTCAGAGGTTATCTCTCTGGCCATTGCCCAATTTTGGTGCTATCCTTTTCAGATATCTTTGTTAGATCCTTGATGTATGTGCACGTGCACGTGCGCGTGTGTGCATGTTTGTGTGTGTGCGCGCATGCGCACCTGCGCGCGCACGAAGATACTAACTAGTTTGTTTATGTCAATACATTTTCTTGGAGAAGACCTTGGTCCATTGACCGTGAAAGAATTGCAACAATTGGAATGCCAACTTGAAACTGCACTGTCACAAGCTCAGGAAAGAAAGGTGGTGTAAGATTTTCTTTCATCTGTGATTTCTCATTGATTCCGTTCTACTTATGAAGTTCTCTATTCTCTCTTTTTATTTAGTAATTGGCATGCGATGTTTTCTAATGAAAAGCTTAATCTAATACACTAAGCCCGTGCCGCAAACAAGATAAAAAAAAAAAACAAGAAAGCTTTTTCCTAATATGCGGCCCCTTTTACTTATTTCTGCATTTCTCTGCCAAAACTTCAGAATTTAATATCCACCCCCTTCCTCCACCCCCACGCCCATCCAAAAAAAAATATTTTCGTCACCTAAAAAATCCCTTTTTGCATTTTGAGCATGTTTCCTCCAATTGTCGTTATCCAAGGGTTTTGCATTAAGAGCATTTGTACCAATCCTATCAGACGATATTCCATGTGGGAATGAATATTGATCTTGAAATAGAATTTCATCTATATTTCAAATTTTTTTTTGTATTTGTATGATGTTTGAGATGTGGTTTGCGCGATTTTTGCCTAGCATGTGATGAGATGATGTTTAAGAAATAGTTTGCGGGTGTTTATTATGAAGAAAAAACCGTAATTTGGAAGGTTAGGGCGTGGAATATAAGGAAAACCCCAACAAGAAATGAGATAGCAGTTCAGACAAAGGTATAGGCACTGTTTATTGTTGCCATGTATAAAACTTTTGAAAACATTTTTTTTCTTTCAAGGTATACTTTCTCTTTAATAATACTGTTTTCATCTGTATAGAACAAAATCGTTAGTAGTCGTTGTTGGTTCATTTACAGTTTCCAAAATAAGCACTGATTTGGGCTGCAATGCGTTCCATGTAATTTTCCTTGTGTGAGCTAATCTCAAGTGCTGATGTAATGAATTGATTTACTTGACCTCAACTAATGATTTTTTTCCTTGTAACAGACACAGATATTGTAGGAGCAGATCGAAGAACTTCAAAAGAAGATGTTTATATTATGTTGTTTGTGTAAATGAAATTTAGATTTCAAAACAACATCTATTTCTGCACACCACGGATGCACCCAAGCTATAATCTCTGAACTCCTCCAACTCAATTTCTCTTCTGTACGATGCCAGGAGTGGCACCTCGGAGAAATCGATAAGCAGCTTAGAATTAAGGTATCAGGCTCCCATTGCTAATCAAATATAAAATTTCCACTTGATATGGTGAATCCTTATAGCTATTTATATTTTTTTCAACTTGCGACCGATATCATGTTCATATGTTTGGTTGAGGATTTTTACTGACGTTATTGTTTGTGTCTGTATTACAATAAATTGTTATAGATTTTTTATTCCCAGTTTGAAGCCGAGGATGCAAAACTCCGAGCCATGCAAGGTTCATGGGAATCTGATATAGCGGTCAGAGGAAATGCATTCTCTATGCATCCTTCTCAATCCAGCGCCATGGAATGTGCACCCACTCTACCGATACGGTATTTTTCTGCATTTCCTTCATTAATTTTTCTCAATGCTTGAAATAAAGCCTACAAAATGCTTAATTAAAAAGAATTAATTGTAGAAATTCGAGATATACCTTTATTCTAAAAAAATTATTTGTTTACCACCGGAAACCGGGAAGACAAACGTCTTGCCTGAATCTGGGGGCAGATGCTATTAGGTGCTATCCGTCCACCTCTCCGAAAATACCAAGTTGATTTATGGCACCATATATCGAAGGTTTAAACGGATGCGGCCGATATAGCAGACTTCATCAGATTCCCCCTCATGCCGAGGGGTTTTTTATTGTGGGGACGCTCTTCTCTGCAGGCGCAAGCCCCTGCAGTTAATTACGCTACCGCATCGCGGTAACAACTTTCTCTTTCTCCAGATGGTCACTTCGTGTCGTGGGTGTTTGTTTTGTTTGTGGTTGCCCATGGATTGTATACGGAGGCTAATTTATGTTGTCACCCATAGGATGTGGATTAGTCCAAATCCGTATCTTTTTAGATTTGGGTTTGGGGATTGGTTTTAAGGACATGTTAGCCTCATTTGAGACTAAAATCAACTTAAACGTTTGTTAAGGATACGTTAATCTAATTTCTAGACTAAGATCTACTTAACGGGATCATTTAGATCCAATATGAAAGCAATTGGGCTATATTGTTTAGTTTAGGGACATTGTGGTCAGTTAGTTTAAGGACATTACGGTCCAGGGTTAAGGATATCGTAGTCCGTGGGTTTAAAGGGACCCCACAATCCAGGTTAAGGACATCGTAGTCCGTGGGTTTAAAGAGACCCCACAGTCCAGGTTAAGGATCTCGTAGTCCATGAGTTTAAGGACCCCACATTCCGGTTTAGAGACATCGTAGTCTATAAGGTTTAAGGACATCATAGTCCATGAGTTTAAGGAACAGACAGTCCGGTTTAGAGACATCATAGTCTATAAGGTTTAAGGACATCGTAGTCCATGAGTTTAAGGACCCCACAGTCCGTAGAAATGTGTGGTTGTCGGGACCCGTCACCTCTCTGAAGACGTTGAAAGATTATAACGACAGATATCAGAGGAGTAAATAAATGTACCCTCGAATCGGATGTAGATTGATTGGAAAATCTATAGCCCAGTTTGGGACTAAGATTTTATTGAATATTCGTGAGCAGATGGGCTCAATTGAATATAAGTTGTTGAGGACTTACGACCAATATTGGGCTAAGTCTAATTAAAATATTTAACATTTTATTGCTCTGGCTGTTGAGCCAATATTTGGGCTTGACCCTTTTAATAATGCTAAGCATTAGGTTCTGACATCTTTTGTCTTGTATTGAATGCACGGCATTCATCAGAACAATGTCTGTTCTGACAGTGCGCCACGTGGCTGTTCCCCCCCGAAGGACGGCGCACAGGACCGCAAGGTCCTGACGCTGAGATTCGGGGCAGATGCTATATGGTTTTATCCGTCTACCTCTCCGAAGATGTCAAGTTGATTTATGGCACCGTGTATCGGAAGTTTAGACGGATGCGGCCAATGTAGCAGACTTCGTCAGATTCCTCCTCGCTAAAGGGGTTTTTGACTGTGGGGACGCTCTTCCCTGCAGGTGCAAGCCCCTGCAGTTAATTACGCTACTGCATCGCGGTAGCCATTTTCTCCTTCTCCAGAATTTCACTTCATGTCGTGTGTGTTTGTTTTGTTTGTGGTTGCCCGTGGATTGTATACGGAGACTGAGTAATGCCGTCGCCCGTAGGACGTGGATTAGTCCAAATCCGTATTTACTTAGATTTGGGTTTGGTATTTTTAGTTTAAGGATACGTTAGCCGTATTGAGGCTAAAATCAACTTAACATCTGTTAAGGATACGTTAGTCCTGTTTTAGACTAAGATCGACTTAACGTGGTGATCCATTTAATATATGGCCGTCGGGACTCATCATCTCTCTGACGTCGTTGAAGGATTACAACGATAGGTGTCGGAGGAGTTCAGAGATGTACCCTTGAACCAAAGTTGATTTGGAGTTTTATAGTCCATTTAAATGTTTAAGGATACGTTAACCGTATTTGGGGCTAAGATCAACTTAAACGGGATCGTTTAGATCCGGCAAAAGAGCATTCGGGGACTCTATTGTTCCAGTTTAGGGACGTAGTGGTCCATAGGTAGTTTAAGGACATTACGGTCCATATTCCAGTTTAGAGACATGGTGGTCCATATTCCAGTTTAGGGACATAGAGGTCCATAGGTAGTTTAAGGACGTTGCGGTCCGTTGCCAGTTTAGGGACATGGTGGTCCATGTTCCAGTTTGGAGACGTGGTGGTCCATTATTAGTTTAAGGACGTTTCGGTCCAACATTAGTTTAAGGACGTTTCGGTCCAGTATTAGTTTAAGGACGTTTCGGTCCACGAGTTTAAAGACCCCGCAGTCCATATTCATATGTGGTCGTCGGGACCCGTCACCTCTCTGACGTCGTTGAAGGATTACAACGACAGGTGTCAGAGGAGTTCGGAGATGTACACTCGAACCGGAGGTAAATTGATTTAAGAGAGCAATCCTGCTCAGTCAATTTAATTTGAGGACTTACGGCCAAAATTGGACTAAGTCCAGTTGGAAAATACTCATCGTTTTTATTTGTTTTTGCATTACATTTCTTTTTACTTTGATCTGGGCTCTGCCCATAAAGGATGCAGAGTATCAATTTGTTTTGGGGCTCTGCCCATTTATAAATGATGCAGAGCATCAATTTCATTTGGGCTCTGCCCCTTTTTATTGCTTTGCAATTTATTTTGGCCTGCTAGGTCTTTTTGACTTGGGCCTGGCCCATTAACAAAAGAAATGCATTGCATTATTCAAGCGCTTTGCGCCAATCAAAGAGCGCAAGCGCTTGTGGTGAGGACACGTGTCATGCAAGCGCAATGCGCTGCGCCAGTGCGCTGCTGACACGTGTCACGTTCTGAGGAGCGCAAGCGCAACAGCGCAGTGCGCTGTGTCAGTGCGCTGCGCTGTTGCGCTGCTGACACGTGGCGCTCCCTGGTGGCTTGTGCTAACACAGGAGCGCAACAGTGCAATTTTTCAAGTGCAGAGCACTATTAATTTGAGAATCTTTTAGATTCAAGAACTAATGGTTCATAAAGGAAGTGCAGAGCACTATTTGATTTCTTGATCTAATTTAGATCAAAGAAAAACAAGCTTTTTCTTATCTCAGGAACCAGAGGTTCATAAAAAGTGCAAAGCACTATTTTTATTCTATTTTTTATTAAAGATTATTGATCTTGTTTTTAGATCAATCATCTGTTCATAAGAGAATTTTCTCTTTTTCTAAAGACTTTTTACCTTTTTTATTCTTGAGGATTTCTCTTCAATTCTTCAAAGTTCTCTCTGTTTAATTTCTCACAAAATGTTGATCCCTTTGAATTGAGGTCTAGGGTCCTTTTTATAGTGCCCATAAATTTGTTAAAGAGATCTTTCTCTGACTGATTTGGGGAATTTCCCCCACCGTTGTATCTTTGATCCAAGGGCTTCTGTTTTATAGAAGAAAATTTTCTTGTTTTAATAAGAACAGAAAGATTTCTTTTAGAATCTTAATTCTGTTTGGCGCAAATGCTCCAGAGCGTGACACGTGTCATGCAGCGCACAGCACAGCGCAACTGCGCTAGCGCATCTGCGCTGATACGTGTCGCGCAGCGCAGTGCTTGCGCAACTGAAGCGTTGCTTCCTTTGATTTTGCTTTAAACAGAGCTTTGCTCTGATTGAGTGCGTTGCCTTGGGCGCTGCGCTGATGCATCTGCGCCTGACACGTGGCGCGTTGCGCCCAAGATTTGAAGCGTTGCTTCAAAATTTGAATTTTGAATTTCCAACAGAGCTTTGCTCTGATTGGGGGAAACAAATGCCCCCCCACCGTTGCGCTCACGTGGCGCGCACGTGAGTGCAGCGGTGGCAAGCTCCTGACCGTTGGATCATGGGGTGAGCTGAAGGGGCGCAAGCGCCTTATAAATAGGACCACTGGCCCTTAGAAAAATCTCACTGTTTCAAGATTTTTATTTTCCAGAGCTTTTCTCTCACTCAAAAACTTCAGAGCTTTGCTCATTTCTAAAGTCAAAAACTTTAGGTAAAAATTAATTAAAATTAATTTAACTTAATCTCCACCAAAGAGTTTTGCTCTCACAGATCTTTTGATCTAAAGAGATCCCCATTGGGGTTTCATAAATAGAGCTTTGCTCTCAAGAACTTATAGATCTGCAGAGATCTTGTTCATGGGTTCTACCCCATGAACAGAGCTTTGCTCTTGAATCAACTGTAGATCTTTTAGATTTGAAAAATGAAGAATCTTTTTATAAGTTTTTCATGAATCTTTCAAGATTCCAAAATTTTTAATTCTTTTAAGTGTAAAAATTTTCTGATGGATCTTTTCCATTATTACCATAGAGCTATGCTCCTTTAAGGAATTTTATTCCTTTGAAACCAGAATTTGACAAATGTCATTCTGTGACAGAGCTTTGCTCTGAAAGAGGAGATTTTCTCCTTGTCTCTAGGGATTCCCTACTGATGACAATATTCTCTTGAGGATCTTTTCTTTAACTGACAGTCTCACCCAATGATGAGGCTGTCTTATTAAAAGAGGCGTTTTCATCCAGATTTTGTGGGTCCCCATTGGGTCCCCTACCCGCTGCACTGCTGTGTGGTGTAATTAATTAGTTTTAATTTAATTAATTTTTAATTTAATTAATTAATTAACGCATTTTTTTTAAACGCCAAGCGTTGGAATTACAACACTAACGGCTAAATTGTTCTTTTGCAGCGATCATGTCTCTAGACACTTCATTCCCGTTCGTCCGCTCGGAGGAGGGATTTCCCGAGGCGCTCTTGGACCGTGATGTCCTGGCCATGATTAAAGAGTACGACCCGGA
The DNA here is from genome assembly GCA_030015575.1 of Agapanthus africanus. NCBI lineage: Eukaryota > Viridiplantae > Streptophyta > Magnoliopsida > Asparagales > Amaryllidaceae > Agapanthus > Agapanthus africanus. Next base: position 883,441,704 of record JASDDO010000024.1, on the reverse strand, counting down.
GTACAAGAGTCTCCACCTTTGGGGGTCGTGGTATAACCAGATCATTATAGGTCGACGCGGCTTCACATGCTCAATGCCGACAGAACCCATCACGGCGATTCATTACGCCAGCCCACCCCCGGTGTAGTACGCCGTGGAGATGGTTGATTGGACATCGAAGGGCTTTCTACATCCCGCCATAGATGCGATTCCGATTCAGCGTCCCATGGTTTTGGATATCCTGGGACGCCGTATCTGTCAAGGTGAGGCACGACCCTGGGGGCAATCATATAACATAGGTCTAATCCCCCGCCACCCGATTGGCTACCTGCCGTGGGCCCGGTATATCCTGTCGACAAAAAAGTCGCAGTTGATAAGATTAGGATTGTATACCGCAGTCTACGTCTCCCTCTTCCAGTATCCCACGCTTCCCACCTGGTGGTTCAAGGCCTTCCTGGAGCAGTGGAACATTCCTACCCACACTTTCCTCGCTATGGATCGGGAAGTGTCAATCTCTTTGGAAGAGTTTACGGAGGTATCCGGTTTACCGGTCATGGGGGAACATTATGAGGAGTTGCTCCCGACGGATGAGTACGTCTTTGGTGCTAAGCCGGTGATAAGGGGGCTCACGCCGGAGAACGCTGTTCAACACCAATTTCCAAGTCTGATCAAGGTGTTGAACATCTACGAGGCCCTTTTCATTGAGCGTGGGAGCCGCGGAGTTAGTTTTGAGGATTTCATTGCTCAGTTCCTTCACCCAAACGTCCTCTCGGCAGAAGCTGCCAAGTTTGCCACCCTTGAGGACCCTTTCGGTTTAGGTTTGGATAACCTGCCGGCGAAGGAAATAGACCAAAAGGATTTTTTTCTTCCTAACTCCCCAACCATGTATTTTGCAGAAGTCGCAGCCCCCGAGATGGACGAAGAGGCCTTCTTTTTAGGATTTCTTGGGCTTTGGCTGAGTTGGTTTGCGCTCCCAATGCACTCTCACCGTATGCGGCCTTCCGTCTTTTACCCAGCCCACCGGATGACCATCGGGGTAAAGGTGGCCGTTGGGATCGCTGGCTTGGCACACCTATATCATGGCCTCAGCCGAGCAGCGGATGCTAATGAGCCTGGAGTATTTCACGTGGTCTTCCCGATGCACTACTTTATGTCGTGGCTCGAGCTACATACATCGGGTGTTTTCGGTATGCATAAAAGGCCCTCGTTCTACGAATGGTGCAGTTTTCCTCGCATTATACAGCTGATCGGCGCATCAATTGTAAATCCATCGCCACGAAATGCCAGGGGTTTACTCCTTCGCTCCCACGCCGTCGAAGCCGGTGCGTCTTTTATTGACAAGATGTTGACTATTGGAAAAGCGTCTACCACTGCAGTGCGGCCATTGCAAGACACTTTCAAGGATGGAGCTTCAGTTTTAACAGCCCGGGAGACCCTTCACTTATATTCCATCAGACCGGGCTTCTTGGTGTTTAGGCAGAACGGGGCAGCGATCTTCATGAGATATAACCCGCATCGTTTCGCCCAACAGCTGAGCTATAATCAAGGGGTACCGCTGGAGGCTTTCTTATCGGAACCTGCCGCGACCGAAGAAGGGATGGAGAGAGCGCTGCATCATTTCATGCGTCTAAACACGGGCTCCCACTTCTTTATCAGTGAGCCGGCTTGTGCCCCACGACTCCTCAGGGTATACACAGAATGGTACAATCATTCGACGGGAGCGGTCATAAAGGAGGAAAGGCGGTTGCTGATCGACCGTAAGGGTGCACCCCCAGGTAGCGATCGCAACGCTCCTTTGGTGCCAAGGACCCCGGTAATCCCCCCTTTAAAAGATGCCAGAGCCGGACCTTCGCGTACGCAGAGTCCTCTACACGGATTGCCGCTCTCTGATATTGCGGATGCACCCCCAGCGCCCTGTGCTACAGTGGAGACAGTGGTTGTAGTTTCGCCAGAGTCTGGCGTGGGTGCGGATATCGGGACCCGGCGTCCCAAGGTGGCTGCTAAGCGTAAGTCAATCCCACGTGAGCCTAGGGTCGGAGGGCAGAAGAAAAAGAAGTCGCTCTTTGCCGCCGATGTCGTGTTTGGTCAGGAACCCCATGCTCCCTATGCCGAGGGCCTGATCGAATATGGGACTAACGAGGGATTGGTCATGCCGCCGCCGGACGATACAGACTTGGAGGCCGCTCTCGAAGCTTCAGCGTGGTTGGCAAGGCGTGACGCATGGCTAGCTAAGCTTGCGCAATCAGGTAACTACTAATCGCATTTTCTTTATTGCAACACATCCTCCTCATTGCCTTTGACTAACGCTTTTCTTTCCTTTCTTCCAACAGGCATCGCTGATGAAGAAGCCATTGCCGCTTCTCTGAAGACTTTCTAGGAGGAGGAACGTCTTAGAGCGTCCATGGGCCTTAGTAAGTTTCGATTCATCAAGTTTTCATTTCCCTTATGTTATGGTCAATCTAACCTCTCCCTTTTTATGGCAGAAACCTCAATGCCGTTCCCGCCTAGTGACGCAACTGCTCTGCCAGCCGTCGATGTTCCTACTCCTTCTGGGCCACCGCAGGAGGTCCGTCTCGAAGAGCCGATGAGAGATGCCTTAAAGGCTCTGGAGGCATCTCTGAACAAGGACGACGATGCCTTGAAGGAAGCGTCACAGAGGTCCATCGCGACAGCCCGAGAGGAACGGAAGCGATCGAGGCGCGAAGCAAAGGCACGCAGGGCTGCCTTGGCTATGGGAGCGGGCCCCAGCACGGTCCCTCGTGCTGATACTCCTTCCGAAGAGGCCCATGTCGTCCTTCTATCCACTGCTCGCAGACAAGTGGCGTGCAGCTCGGAGCGCAAATGATAAATCCACTTCAGGTAATATTTCTCCCAAGATTTTGTTGTAAGAGTTATAATGCCATCGGTTCTTATATATTTTATCTTATAGGGCCAAGTCCGACCGAGGGGGAGGCAGAGACCGTTGAACCCAAGGAAACAGAGGAGGCGGCACCTACCGAACCTGAGCTGACGATGGGCAACGTCGCTGAGGCTTCGGGACCTGAGATGGAGGTTGAAAGGTCTGCAGCCGAGAAGGTCATTGATGCCCAGCCTGAAGTGGCGGCAGATGAAATGATCATCACAACTGAGCCCAGGGTGGTGGCGGACGAGGCGCTTGAGGCCGGCGATCTTGTGGTGACGGCGGATGAGCCGATGGAGACCGAGGAGCCCGCAGAAGTAGCGGGTGAGATGGGTACGACTCTTGGAAAAGAGTTAGCCGCTCCCTCCCAAGAGTCTGGCAACGCTCCAATCATTGCCCTCCCCGTGTATGATCTTCCGCCGTCTCCAGGTCTTGCGAGCACGACAACGGTCCCTATCGAGTCGGGTGATGAGGCTACGGGCGGCGGCCTCATGTCAATGGAGGAGGGAGTCGCCTCCGTTTCAGCCGGCAGCTCATCAGGTAAATCCCAAGTTGCTGTCTTTCTTTACCTTACAATCCTTTCTGACAAGTTCACCTTTTTTCGTAACGCAGGTGCAGCCAGCGCTAATGCCCCACTGCTCGAGAGAGCACCTTCAACTACTGCCTTGGCGGTGGTCACCTCTCAGTCCTCTCTCATACCGTCAAAGATGTTGGAAGGTATGAGTTTGCAACTTATTAATCTCACTTTTCAGACGTATAATCCGTATACTAAAGTCATACTGTTGTGTCTTTCAGGAGTGCTTTTTGACCATCTTTATCAGGTGTTGCTCCCACACTTCTCCTTCCCATCTGAACTTGCCTCTTCCTCTGGTGGCGTTGGTGAGTATGATTTCCATTGATATCCTTCTTTCTTTATTGATGGAATTACTTCTAAACCCTTTTTTCTCATCTCGACTGCAGTGCAACAAATCGAAGGAGGGGATGAAAGATCGGCTGCGCCGCCGACCCTTCCGGCCTTGCCACCTGCCTCAGCTGGTACAGCAACTATCACATTGATAACTGCCCCTTTTTTATTTCCTGAACTGTTATCTGATCACATCTTGTTTCTTTTCAGCGGTCATTCCGGTCTCGGCGCCCTTCGAGTCTCGCATTACAATGCCGGGCGGCCCTTCCTAGAGACGTCCGTCTTCAAAAGGTGCGGCGAATAGTCTGCGCATGTTGAGCGACTACATCGAGAAACTCGACGTCGAGACTCCTACATCTGGTGAGGACTTCGCTACGAAGGTTAACCCGATGTTGGTGATATTTGCCACCTTCCATGACGAGGGCATCGTCGCCTCTTGGGTTAACCACTGTCGGGAGATTGAGGCTCGCCTTCATCAGCTGGAGTCGATGCGTCTATCCCCCGAGACTTTGGCTGTGAGCACTCAACAGGGAGCATGTCTCGAGCAAAGCACTGCTCATTTCCGTCATTTGGAACAAGAAGCAGCTTTGAGGCTGAAGGAGTGTCAGGAGTCTTCAAGCGAAACTGCTCTCCTGCGTGCTGAAGTTGAAGCGAACGCCGCTGAGGTAAAGACCGTCTTCGAGGGCCTTCTGGAGCGCATATCAAATGGGCTGAAACTGAAGCGGGCACTTGATGTCACCGAGCAAGACATTCCAGGCCGTGAAGCTGCTCATCAGGCCGTCAGGGATCAGCTTGCATCTGTCTCGCAGCAACGGGCCCAAGTGGAGGCGGAGTTGGCAGTGGTGGCCGATCAGGAGAAAGCAGGGAAGGAAGTGCGAGAACAATTGCTATAGCTATGCAGGACGCTTCCTTCTCAGTAACTCTCCTTGTATCGTTTGTACTTGTAAATAAAAAATGTATATATATATTTTATTCTTTAGCACAATGTATCCTGTACTCAATCAATTTTATGAATAAAAGATACACATCTTCTGTAATGTCTTGTGTCATTTCTTCGCCTTTTCTTTCTTTTATTATCAGTATGCTACCTTAGTAAACATAGTCAACAGATAATAGAGCACGCATCTTGACTTTCTTAAGAAGTAGCGATGGCTTAGGCCGCAGGTTCAGATCTGCTGCCTAAGACTTTTCAATTCCATGAGCCGTGAGGGTCTCGTAGAGATTTTTCTCCCTGCGGATCGAGAGGATCTCGTAGGTGGGTTTTTCTCCTTAGGAATCATGAGGATTCCTAAGTGTGGTTTTCTCTTATAAATCGTAAGGATCTTTTAAGAGAATTTTTCCCTCTTATGAGTCGAGAGGGCCCGTAAGCGGTTGTTTCCCTCCTTGTCGAAACTCGACTTTGGAGAGTGAGACCCGTGAATAGTATGCAAGAGACCGTTTTAGATCAACTTGCAGGGTCCCATTGTTCAAGAAGCAAGTTTTTTAATTCCTGCTGCCTGAGGCTTCATCTTGCAATTTGAGACGAATCGGGAATTTTCCCGCGGAGACACTGGTTTCTCTGCGAGCCGACGCAAATCAAGAGGCTCTCGTCAAGGATTGTTTGTTTCCCTGAGTCGAAGGATTTTGCTAAGGATTATTTGTTTCCCTAGTGCTAAGGATTATTTGTTTCCTTGGGGTTGAAACGAGTCGAGAATTTCCCACGGAGGCACTGGTTGCTCTGCGAGTCGACGCGGATCAGGAGGATCTCGTCAAGGATTGTTTGTTTCCCTGAGTTGAAGGATTTGCTAAGGATTATTTGTTTCCCTAGGGTTGAAACGAGTCGAGAATTTCCCATAGAGGTACTGGTTGCTCTGTGAGTCGACGCGAATCAGGAGGCTCTCGTCAAGGAGTGTTTGTATCCGTGAGTTGAGGTGTTTGCTAAGGATTATTTGTTTCCCTAGCGCCAAGGATTATTTGTTTCCTTGGGGTTGAAACGAGTCGAGAATTTCCCACGGAGGTACCGGTTGCTCTGTGAGTCGACGCGAATCAGGAGGCTCTCGTCAAGGAGTGTTTGTATCCGTGAGTTGAGGTGTTTGCTAAGGATTATTTGTTTCCCTAGCGCCAAGGATTATTTGTTTCCTTGGGGTTGAAACGAGTCGAGAATTTCCCACGGAGGTACTGGTTGCTCTGTGAGTCGACGCGAATCAAGAGGCTCTCGTCAAGGAGTGTTTGTATCCGTGAGTTGAGGTGTTTGCTAAAAACACTGGTTTCTTCGGAATTGGGATGAACCGTCGAGATTTGGCTTCGTTTTCTGGCGGATCCTGCTGGGAAAGTACAGTTCCCTCTTTGTTTGCGCCCTTGGATTGTATACAGGGATCGATGTGATCTTAACTGTAGGGCCAAAGTTTTACCTTTTGTTTTGTTTTATTTTCGCGATGCTCTATCATTTCAGCTTTTATATCGCGAAGGTCGCGATTGCCCAATCATTTCGGCTATTTTTCGCGGTGCCCAATCATTTCGACTATTTTTCGCGGTGCCCAATCATTTCGGCTGTTCATTTTATTTTTACTCGCTGTTTTTTATTGCGGGTTCCTCAATCATTTCGGCTATTTTGCATGGATACATTTTTACTTGCTGCTTTTTATTGCAAGTTGCCCCATCATTTCGGCTATTTCGTATGCATGTGCGGCCTATCGGATTTTTGCCGTAAACCTGAAATTAGACACCGATTTCGGCATCAGCACCGCTACAACTGGGATATTACCAGGAGCGAATCATCATCTGCCTCTGTCGATGTCGAACAAAGGTGGCTTAGCGAACAGGGTTAGGGTCCTGTCGACTAAGGCTTTTAACTTCATGAGCCGAAGGGTCTCACAAAGGTATTTCTCCCTACAAGTCGTGATGATCTTGTAGGTGTATTTTCTCCTTAGGAATCGTGAGGATTCCTAAATGTTTGTTCCTCTGTAAGTCGTAAGGATCCTACAGGAGGGTTTTCTCTTTGTAAATCGGGAGGATTTACAAGAGTTGTTCACCATGCGAACATATCCCCCGTCATGGATGGGACTTGGTTGGAGAAATGTTTTATTCGCGCCCGTGGATTGTATACAAGGGTCAATATTGAGCCACTTGTAGGGCAATATTGGAAGTTTGTGGGGGTTTGCTTAAGCACAGGTTTAGGTCTCTGTAACTTAAGACTTTCAAATCTTATGAGCCGTGAGGGTCCCATAAGAGAGTTCTCCTCACGAGTCGTGAGGATCTCGCGAGTGTATTTTCTCCCTAGGAATCGTGAGGATCCCTAAGTGTGTTGCTCCCTTGTGAGTCGTAAGGATCTCACGCAGGTGGTTTCTCCTTACAAGTTCGAGAGGATCTTGTAAGTGTTCTTTTAACGAGGTTGCGCCCTTTCGGGTTTTCACAAACACTCGCCGGTAGTCCTGCTGTTTTTACTCACGTAGCCCTTTCGGGTTTTCATCCGTGCCCATTTTGCTTGTGGATGTACCGTTTTTTTTATTCTTTTTATTTTTATATACATTTTTCCATGAGGTCGCGCCCTTTCGGGTTTTCACGAACACCCGCCTGTAGTCCTGCTGTTTTTACTCACGGAGCCCTCTCGGGTTTTCATTCGTGCCCTTTTTGCTTATGGACATACCGTTTTTATTTATTTATATTTTTTTATATTTTTTTTGTTAGCCTACGGATGCTGCGGTATTAGTTTTAAGGACGTTTCGGTCCGTTATTAGTTTAAGGACGTTTCGGTCCGTCATTGGTTTAAGGACGTTTCCGTCCGTCATGAAGAAGGCCGGCTATTGCTTATAAAGCTTGAGCTTAGGAAGATAGCGATCGAACATAGTCATCGTTATCTACCATTGACCTAGGCTGTGGCTCATTAAGCGTAGTATCTTTTTAGGAAGCGACCGTTTATTGGCCTGAAAGGCCTTTCACCGTGCATGTCCATGAGTAGATAGGCCCCACCCTGGTAGACCTTATCTATGATGTACGGGCCTTCATAGTTTGGCTCAAACTTTCCCCACTTGGCGCGATTAGGGATCATAGGCCTTTTGACCACTAGCACGAGTTTGCCTTAGCGAAATGTCCTCAGTCGGGTCAATCTTTCAAATGAGCGCGTCATCTTTGCTTTATAAGCCTCCAGATTCTGTTGCGCTATGAGCCAGGTTTCATCAAAGGTATCAAGCTCCTCAAGCCGAAGGTGAGCATTTTCTTCGTCCGTCAGCTCGTAGTGGACTGCCACTCGTAGAGAGTATCTCGAGGGGGAGTACTGCTTCCGTCCCAAATACCAACACGTACGGCGTTGTGTTTGTGGCCGTCTTGAACGTAGTTTGGTACACCCAAAGAGCCTCTTGCAGTCTCTCGTGCCAGTCTTTCTTATTTCGGGACACTATTTCCTTCATGATCTTTGTCAGGGTCTTGTTGAAGGCTTCAGCTAGACCGTTAGCTCGTAGATTATAAACCGAGGAATATCTCCAGTCTATATTATACTGTTGCGCGAAGCGACTGATCTTGTGGCTTCTGTAGGCCGGCCCGTTATCGGAGATGATTCGTCTCGGCGTCCCAAACCGATATATGACGTGCGTCCTGAAGAAATGGAGGATATTCTCCGTCTTCACTTCCCTCAGCGGTACTGCCTCTGCCCATTTGGAGAAGTAATCAGTCGTCGCCAGGATAAAATGATGTCCCCTGGACGATGCTGGTTCGATGGGGCCGACTATGTCAGTTCCCCACATCTCGAATGGCCAGCTAGCCACTGTTGGATGGAGTGGATTTGGATGCTGGTGGATAAAATCTCCATGAATTTGGCATGAGTAGCATTGCTTCACATATTCGAGGCAATCCTGAATCATCGTGGGCCAATAGTAGCCCATCCGTTGATCTTCAACTTCATCTTTGGGCCTGCTTGGTGAGAACCGCAGATTCCGTCGTGAACTTCCTGAACGACTCTTTCTGCTTCGTCAGGTCCTAAGCATCTTAGCCATAGAGAATCGAATGACCTCTTGTACAGAGTATCATTGACGAAGGCGAAAGACAGAGCTCGTTTCATGAGCTGATGTCTTGTGGACGCTTCTTCGGGCATTAGGTGGGACTTAAAGTAGTCTATGAAGACTTCCCTCCAGTCCTCAGTATTTTCCCGATCTTTTATTTGCAGGGTCGTCTGCACAGCCGCTCCCTTTTCTTCGGGTGATTCCGGAGATATTTCTGCTGGGGCAAGCACCCGACGGCTTTGTACCACGATTCTTACGTCATCGAGGTTCTCATCGGCCAGTTCCTTGGCGAGCTTGGCCAACGCGTCTGCTTTGCTGTTTTCCGCGCACGGTATGTTCTCCAAAGTATAGGAGGGAATTTGGGTCAACAGTTGTTGCACCTTTTCGCCGTACTTCTGTCACGCCCCGCTTCCCGGTGTACGGCGAAGGGGACGCGGCGAGGTCCGCTATGTATGTACTCAGAAATACATACGCTAAGCGTAGCTAAGCAATATAGAAATAAATACACAAGAGACAAGAGTGTAAAAAGAACATCAACTTTTATTTATTAGCATTCTTTGTACAATACATGAAAAAGAAGTACAACTGAAATAAAGATGCCTAAACAGTGGCATAACAGGAAATGTAAAGTACTGGAAAGAAAAGTGTACAATGAAATTATACTGCAGGGTCTTGAGTAAACTGTTCCAAGTCTTCTTGTGATGGCTCAACTTCTGCCGGGTCCAAGTCACCTTACGACATTCAAAGAAGAGAGAAACAGAATGTCGTCAGTGAACAGATCGCTCGGTAGGTCCCAAAGGTAAGAGGGAAGTAGAGAAGACAGAATAACAAGATACATTTTAAAGTGTAACTATTGTTGTAATGTTATGTCAACGCTGTTGTTTGTAGCTTGGTACAGAAAGATGCCAGTGTATACGAGGGGGGTCTCTATATGCTAGAGATTAGGGAAAACGGAAAGTACAAGGAACCGTTAAGCCACGGTACAACAGCAACGGAATATAGGTTAGATGTCTTAATCTGACCACCTCGTGCCACCTTTAACACCTTCCGTATCAATCTACCCCTTTAAACCCCGTAGTGTTTTAACAGTATTGTTGTATTGTTTTATGTAAGTTGGATGATTGATCAAAGCCGTGATATCAGTAAACGGATTGTATTATGTAATTGGAATAACGGAATAATGGATGTATATCCATGGTTTGATTCAGTCAGGTTGAATAGGTTGTTAACTGGATTCAGGAATTCATGTGTTTTTATTGAGTTGGAATATTAAGAATATAGATTGACTTGAATCATATTCAAGTCAGAAATAGTCAGACTCTAACCCGAGTCAGACTAAAAGAAAGGTAATTTGAAGTTCTATAATTGTTAGGGTCCTTATTGTAATTTATAAAGACTTAAGGGGGTTTTATGTAAAAATACTTTTGTATAGTTTTCAAGATACATCTTAAGTATTTATTATTCGTCTTTATAGTTATAATGAGTGTAAATTTTATTTGTGTTATTCTAGTGAATATATCCTAATAAAAGTATTAATTTATAATATTGATTTATTTGAAATTCATGGTATTTTAATATAACTTTTAATTCTTGTAATTTTTTAGGAAAAGGTGGAAACTTTATCTTATATTAAAATAGGTGTTTAAATGATAAATATATATATGTTAATACAATAATAATTTTATATAAATATTTTATTTTCCAAAAAATCTCATTTTTCTTAAATGTCGTATTTTAAACCTTTCGAGACCGAATGCTCCTTGCGGAGGTCTGAATCTCGCACTACTAAGCTCGAGAGTGCACGATAAACCGTACAATCCATAACGAGTTCCCCAAAGGTGGGTTGTAGTGGCGCTTTGCAAAGATTTAATAAATACTATTCATTTAGAAAACGGTTTTATAAATATAAGGTATTTATTTGTAAAATGATGTCAATTTCCGTATTTTAGTTTCTAGGGTTTCCTAAGCCAACTAGCCTATTTCTAAGGTTTAAACGACAAGTCGTTAGAAGCCTCAAATCGCCTCTTCACCGCCAATTGTGGCCAGGTAAGTACAAGTGAGGAGGGAGGGATCCGCTCACGAATCGTGAGGCGGGCCTTTTAAAGTTACCCAAGCTCACTTGCCTAGCCTAGACACTACAAAGTCAGTTTAGATAAATGATCGATGTCCACAACTTATCGTATTTTCCTAATATGAGGTATTTGTTTAAAAGTGTAACAATCTAAAACTTTTAAGAATGATTTTATGAAGATTATGGTATTTTAATGAAAATTTCGTTTTATCGTATTCTAAGTTTTGATGATATCATTTTAGGGTTTTATTTGCGTGTGTGTGGAGGTAGGTCATTACCTCGTGACTTATTTTAAGGTATAGTGAAGTTTAGGGGTTATATATGATAAATTAAACATTTGGGTATTTAGGTTAAAGAATACGGTATTTGCAAAAGTTATCATTTCATGTGTGAAAACTCATTCAAATTGATTTTTACAAGTTTAGTGATCAAGATGAACATGTTTAGGAATGATGGAATTGATTAGAAGAAGAAAAATAAACATTATGGTATTATTGTGAAAAGAATACGATATTACAAGAAAGCTATCATTTCATATGAGAAACTTTGTCCAAATTAATTATTATGTGATTAATGGTCATCATGAATATGTTTAAGAATTATGGTATGGGTGATAAGTGAGATTTTGTAGAAAAACCGAATCGGAAATCGGTTTGTTCCGATTTCCGTCGGGTTTCATAAATTCGTATTTTTTTTAGAAGTAGAAGAAGAAAAGAACGGGACTTACGGGTTTCGATCTATACTAAAGAGTATAGAGGAACTAGGGAAATAGCCGAGGTGTTGTTTCGTCGCCGGTTGTTTCAAAGAACGTCGCCGGAAATTCGTCAGCGCTTCGCCGTGAACTCGGTTTCAAAGCACACCTTTCTTGTAGAAATTTTGAGAGAGTAAACCTAATGTTTTGAGATGAGAGGGTAGGGGGTAGGGGGTCTATTTATAGGGTAGCTAGGGTAGGGTAGGTGAAAGGTTTTCTTTATTAAAAAAAATTGTAAAAATTTAAAGAAAAACATTAAAATTTGTATTAATTAGGGTGTATTTAAAATTCTGGAACTGATCTATTAAAATGGAGTATGCAGGGGGTTATGGAATGCAAAAAGCCAACTTTTTGGTTTTGGGAGCTCGGCCGTCCGACCGAGTCCGGCCGGCCGGCCGACTCGGCCGATCCCGGCCGAGTCCGGCAACCGTCGGGTGCGGGGTTCTCCGATGTAGCTCATGGTATACTCCGTTTTTAGGGTTCAGTTCAACTTTTGGGAGTTATGGCCTATGGACTGTTGGGCTTCCAAGAATTTTTAAAGAAAAATAATCTAAAAATAATGTGGGGCATGAGATTCGAACTCTGGTGGCTTGGTTCAGCAGTGCAAGGTATTACCAATGAGCTACAAGCTCCTTCTTGTAATCATTGTAGGAAAATAGATACTTAAAGTGATATCAGCAACATTAAATACTCCAAGTATACTTCAAATTTAAATCAAATTTATGTATACAAAAATTGGAGTTGTTACAATCTACCTTCCTTACAAAAATTTCGTCCTCGAAATTTACAACTTTTATTTGAGGACTAGTTTACAAAAAGGTGCGGATATCTTGCACACATTTCATCTTCCCTTTCCCTTGTGGATTCTCCTGGAGTGTCTTTTCTCCACATTACCCGGACCAAGTTAACTTCCTTATTCCGAAATGTCTTCACTTTCCTGTCCAGGATTTCCACAGGTTGTTGTTCACAAGACAAGTCGGGCTGTATAGTGAGCTCGGAATGATCAAGTACATGGCTGGGGTCACTCACATACCTTCTGAGTTGGGATATGCGGAACACGTTATGCACTCCTTCCAATGAGGGTGGAAGCGCTAATCGGTATGCCACTTCACTGACTCGTTCGAGTATGTCGAACGGTCCAATGTATCTCGGACTCAATTTACCCCGTCTTCCAAATCGGATCACTCCGCGGTTCGGAGATATCTTCAAGAATACATGGTCTCCTGGCTGGAACTCCAAGTGTCGTCTCTTTGCATCAGCCCAGTGTTTCTGTCTATCTTGGGCTATGTGCATTCTTTCCCTGATAGTACGAACCACATCAACGGTCGCTACTATCATCTCTGGTCTAAGAAGTTTCCTATCTCCGATGTCGTCCCAACTTAATGGTGATCGACACTTCCTTCCATATAATGCTGCAAAAGGTGCCATTCCTATGCTTTCTTGGTAACTGTTGTTGTATGCGAACTCCACAAGATGCAGATGATCTTCCCACGATCCTTTGAAGTCGAGCATACATGCTCTGAGCATATCTTCCAAGATCTGAATAGTTCGTTCCGACTGACCATCTGTTTGTGGATGATAAGCCGTGCTGAAGTTCAGACTTGTTCCCAAGCTAGCTTGCAGACTCTGCCAAAATTGCGATCGGAACCTGGTGTCACGATCGGAGACAATGCAGACCGGTACTCCATGAAGTCTCACAATTTCCTGTATGAGTTCATGGGTATCAGAAATAGTACATTATGAAGTGTTTAAATCTTAATTAGATTATTACCTCTATGTACTTCTTTGCTAGTGTCTTAGTTGATTGTCCAACTCGAAATGGGATGAAGTGAGACGACTTTATGAGTCGATCCACAATGACCCATATCGCATCGTTGCCCTTTGTGCTGCGAGGAAGAGCAGTTACAAAGTCCATCGTGATGTGCTACCACTTCCATTCTGGAATTGGTAACGGTTGAAGTAGTCCAGCTGTCCTGTGATGTTCAGCCTTTACTTGCTGACATACCAAACATTTTGCGACGCTTCTGGCTACTTCACGCTTCATTCCATGTCACCAATAATTCTGACGTAGATCTTTGTACATTTTGGTACCTCCAGGATGTACTGAATAGGGAGAGCTATGAGCTTCTTTCATTAACTCTTCCCGAACAGGACCTTTTGGTACACACAATCTGCTGCCGTATCTCAAAGATCCGTCTTCATGAATGATGAAATCTGTTCTGAGTCCATTCTCCACTTGTTCTCTGATCTTTTGCAACTTAGCATTGCTGGCTTGAGCTGCTTTGATCTGATTGACAATGGTTGATTGAACTTGTAGATTCATCAAACTTGAAGCATCACCTGGCATGACTACTCCAATCTCCATCTGATGAAAGTCTTGCTGAAGCTTCCACTGAGCGGTGAGATTCAATGATAATGGTTGGCGACTAAGAGCATCAGGTACTACATTCATCTTTTCTGGGTGATATTGCAAGTTGATGTCAAAGTCCGCCATGAGTTCTAACCATCTTCTCTGCCACATATTCAACTCCTTCTGAGTAAACACATACTTCAGACTCTTATGATCTGTGTAGATGTTCACTCGTTCACCAAGTAAGTAGTGGCGTCAAATCTTGAGAGCAAAGATGACGGCTGCCAACTCCAGATCATGCGTCGGATAATTGCGCTCATGAGTCTTCAGTTGTCTTGAAGCATAAGCCACAACCTTACCATGCTGATGTAGAACATATCCTAATCCCTTACCGGATGCATCGCAATGCACTTCGAATCCTCCAGATTGATCCGGTATTACGAGAATAGGTGCAGATGTCAGTCTTGACTTGAGTTCTACGAAAGCTTGCTCGCATGCTTCTGACCACACAAATTCTTCATCTTTTCGTATGAGCTTGGTCAGGGGTGTTGCTATCTTTGAGAATCCTTCAATGAACCTTCTGTAATATCCAGCCAAACCCAAGAAACTCCGAATGTCCTTCACTGACTTTGGTGTAGGCCATTCGCTAACAGCTGAAACTTTGGCTGGATCCACAGAAATTCCTTCTCCTGATACGATATGTCCAAGAAAACCAACTTGATTTAGCCAAAACTCACACTTGCTGTACTTGGCATAAAGCTTATATTGTCGAAGAGTTTCCAGGACAATTCGTAGATGCTCTACAAGCTCTTTCCGATTCTTAGAATATACCAGGATGTCGTCGATGAAGATGACAACAAACCTGTCTAAATACTCCCGGAAAACTTGGTTCATTAGGTTCATGAATATTGCTGGTGCATTGGTCACTCCAAATGGCATCACTAGAAATTCGTAATGTCCATATCGAGTTCTGAAAGCTTTTTTGTGAATATCAGCTTCCTTGACCTTCACTTGATGATAACCTGAACGAAGATCTAGTTTAGAGAAAACATAAGATCCACTTAGCTGATCGAATAAATCATCGATGCGCGAGAGTGGATACTTGTTCTTTATAGTGACTTCGTTCAAGGCCCTATAATCGATGCACATTCTGTATGAACCTTCCTTCTTCTTTACCAGTAGTACAGGTGCTCCCCAAATTGAAGTGCTGGGACGAATCCATCCTTTCGCCAGTAATTCGTCCAACTGTATTCGAACTTCTTTCAACCCTTCCGGACTTAGTCTATAAGGTGCTTTGATCACCAGTTGTGCTCCTGGTACTAAGTCAATACTGAATTCAAGAGCTCGATCGGGAGGCAAACCTGATATATCGTCAGGAAATACATCGTCGAACTCTCGAACTACCTCTGGTCTTGATTCTTCCTCTGCTTGAGCTGCTGCAACTACTGCTTCTCTTGGCTTCGCTTTGTAGGTACTTGGCTCCAGTGTACGGTCTCCACTCTTAAAGTAGAAGTCCGGATGGTCTGGAATCTCGAATACAACCCTCCTTTGATGACAGTCGATGGTAGCATAAAAGGTTCCAAGCCAATCCATTCCTAGAACCACATCGAAGTTCGGTATGTCCAGTACTTTGAAGTCAGCATAAAACTCCCGACTGCAGACGGCGACTGGACACAGGCTGTATCCCATAGTTGCCTTTAGAACGCCATTTCCGGAACTGACATTCCAGCTGGATACAAGCGGTGAGACTGGAATCGCATGGGTTCGGACAAACCGTTGCGACATAAAGCAGTGAGATGCTCCAGTATCAAACAGTGCAAGTGCAGGTAGTGAAGCTACTAGGATTGTACCTAAGGTATATGGGATAGGTTTTAGGTATAGGGAAAGTGTGTAGGTAAACAAGACTAAAAGATAAGTTTGAGAAGGAATTTTACCAGTAATGACTTGGCCAGTGGCCTCAGCTTCTTCCACAGGCATCATGAAAGCCTGGCGCTTTGGCACATTCCTTCTGGCCTGAGGAGCATTCCTCGGAACGTTCCTTTGAGCTTGATGAAACTATCGAGGAGGTGGTGCAGCTTGTGGTCCCCTGGGTGGTGCAGGCAGTGCAAGTTTGGAAGCAGGTGCCTGAAGAGCTGGTCGCTGCGGATAGGTAATTGCTGGCCTGGGTGCAGCAACTGGGTTCTGTCTTTGAGGACAAGACCCAATATCGTGAGTAGCTGAGTCGCAGACTAAGCAAAGGCGGTTGGCTCGACGGCAGTCCTTCATCATATGTCTAGGTCTCTTGCAGTAGGTGCAAAAGGCTGGGCTAGGACGATGGGTTGGTACTCCGGGTCGCCTTGGCACGAAAGGTGGTCTGTACGAGGCTCCACCTGCCATCTGGTTGGCAGGGCGTTTGACTCCTGCAGATTGGGGTCTGCCCTTCTCTTTTATCACTGCCTCATAACTGCGGGCAGCTTCTAGAGCATCCTCATGAGTCAAGAACTTTCATATGGCTGGAGCATCCTTAATTTCTGTGTCCAAACCTTGTTGAAAGCGACTGGCTCTGATATCGTCCGTCGGTATCAAGTGTGCCGCCAATCTGTTTAAAGATTGTGTTAGCTGTGTAGTGTGTGATAATTAAAAATTGAACTATTGTGACATATCTTACTGGCTTAACATGGTGAATTCAGCATCGTATTCATCTACTGATTTATCCCACATTGAACCCTGTTGTAGATAAATAAACTGCTGCTCCATTGCGAACCTGGCAGTCACGGGGAAGTATTTCGCGTCGAACTTCTCGCGAAAGGTCTTCCATTCAATCGGCTGTACTAGACGGCTTTCTTCCGCCTTCCACCAGTTGCGAGCATTATCCGTGAGCTGTAGTTTTGCTACACGGACCCAAGCGTTGTTTGGCACTTGAGCTGCTGCCAGATCGTCTTCGATGCTTTATGCCCATTCTTCCGCTTCAAGAGGGCTTCCTTTACCAGAGAACTGCTTGGGATGTAAAGCCCTGAATTGCTTTACTCCCGGTGCGTCAGTCTCGGAACGGTTCAGAAGTTGTTGTTGTCCCTCGAGAAGACTGCGAATCGCCTCAAATAGCATTGTTTTCTCAGTGGGTGGTGCAGGAACAGCTGGTGTAAGAGGTAGTGCTGAAGGGGTGTTGTTGACGTTGGTGCTGGTGTTATTCGGGGAATCCATAACCTTGAAGAAAAATTCGGGTTAGGACAGATTCAAATACATGAAATGATAAGATTCAAGGAATAGAAATTTGCAAGATTCAAGAAACATGAATTGTAAAGAATGTTTTAGTTGCTGGTTCTTGTGTTATATTGCTTAGGTTGTTCACGTAGACCAGAACTGCATGACAGGGATTCATACAGCTCTGACCTGCATGGGCCACCAACAAAACCTGTCACGCCCCGCTTCCCGGTGTACGGTGAAGGGGACGTGGCGAGGTCCGCTATGTATGTACTCAGAAGTACATACGCTAAGCTTAGCTAAGCAATATAGAAATAAATACACAAGAGACAAGAGTATAAAAAGAACAGCAACTTTTATTTATTAACATTCTTTGTACAATACATGAAAAGGAAGTACAACTGAAATAAAGATGCCTAAACAGTGGCATAACAGGAAATGTAAAGTACTGGAAAGAAAAGTGTACAATGAAATTATACTGCAGGGTCTTGAGTAAACTACTCCAAGTTTTCTTGTGATGGCTCAACTTCTGCCGGGTCCAAGTCATCTGACGACATTCAAAGAAGAGAGAAACAGAATGTCGTCAGCGAACAGATCGCTCGGTAAGTCCCAAAGGTAAGAAGGAAGTAGAGAAGACAGAATAAGAAGATACATTTTAAAGTGTAACTATTGTTGTAATGTTATGTCAACGCTGTTGTTTGTAGCTTGGTACAGAAGGATGCCAGTGTATACGAGGGGGTCTCTATATGTTAGAGACCAGGGCAAACGGAAATTACAAGGAACCGTTAAGCCACGGTATAAAAGCAACGGAATATAGGTTAGGTGTCTTAATCTGACCACCTCGTGCCACCTTTAACACCTTCCGTACCAATCTACCCCTTTAAACCCCGTAGTGTTTTAACAGTATTGTTGTATTGTTTTATGTAAGTTGGATGACTGACCAAAGCCGTGATATCAGTAAACGGATTGTATCATGTAATTGGAATAACGGAATAATGGATGTATATCCATGGTTTGATTCAGTCAGGTTGAATAGGTTGTTAACTGGATTTAGGAATTCATGTGTTTATATTGAGTTAGAATATTAAGAATATAGATTGACTTAAATCATATTCAAGTCAGAAATAGTCAGACTCAAACCCGAGTCAGACTAAAAGAAAGGTAATTTGAAGTTCTATAATTGTTAGGGTCCTTATTGTAATTTATAAAGACTTAAGGGGGTTTTATGTAAAAATACTTTTGTATAGTTTTCAAGATACACCTCAATTATTTATTATTCGTCTTTATAGTTATAATGAGTGTAAATTTTATTTGTGTTATTCTAGTGAATATATCCTAATAAAAGTATTAATTTATAATATTGATTTATTTGAAATTCATGGTATTTTAATATAACTTTTAATTCTTGTAATTTTTTAGGAAAAGGTGAAAACTTTATCTTATATTAAAATAGGTGTTTAAATGATAAATATACATATGTTAATACAATAATAATTTTATATAAATATTTTATTTTCCAAAAAATCTCATTTTTCTTAAATGTCGTATTTTAAACCTTTCGAGACCGAATGCTCCTTGCAGAGGTCTGAATCTCGCACTACTAAGCTCGAGAGTGCACGATAAACCGTATAATCCATAACGAGTTCCCTAAAGGTGGGTTGTAGTGGCGCTTTGCAAAAATTTAATAAATACTATTCATTTAGAAAATGGTTTTATAAATATAAGGTATTTATTTGTAAAAAGTTGTCAATTTCCGTATTTTAGTTTCTAGGGTTTCCTATGCCAACTAGCCTATTTCTAAGGTCTAAACGATAAGTCGTTAGAAGCCTCAAATCGTCTTTTCACCGCCAATTGTGGCCAGGTAAGTACAAGTGAGGAGGGAGGGATCCGCTCACGAATCGTGAGGCGGGCCTTTTAAAGTTACCCAAGCTCACTTGCCTAGCCTAGACACCATAAAGTCAGTTTAGATAAACGATCGATGTCCACAACTTATCGTATTTTTCTAATATGAGGTATTTGTTTAAAAGTGTAACAATCTAAAATTTTTAAGAATGGTTTTATGAAGATTATGGTATTTTAATGAAAATTTCGTTTTATCGTATTCTAAGTTTTGATGATATCATTTTAGGGTTGTATTTGCGTGTGTGTGGAGGTAGGTCATTACCTCGTGACTTATTTTAAGGTATAGTGAAGTTTAGGGGTTAAATATGATAAATTAAACATGAGGGTATTTAGATGAAAGAATACGGTATTTGCAAAAGTTATCATTTCATGTGTGAAAACTCATTCAAATTGATTTTTACAAGTTTAGTGATCAAGATGAACATGTTTAGGAATGATGGAATTGATTAGAAGAAGAGAAATAAACATTATGGTATTATTGTGAAAAAAATACGATATTACAAGAAAGCTATCATTTCATATGAGAAAGTTTGTCCAAATTAATTATTATGTGATTAATGGTCATCATGAATATGTTTAAGTATTATGGTATGGGTGACAAGTGAGATTTTGTAGAAAAACGGAATCGGAAATCGGTTTGTTCCGATTTCCGTTGGTTTTCATAAATTCGTATTATTTTGAGAAGTAGAAGAAGAAAAGAACGGGACTTACGGGTTTTGATCTATACTAAAGAGTATAGAGGAACTAGAGAAATGGCCGAGGTGTTGTTTCGTCGCCGGTTGTTTCAAAGAACGTCGCCGGAAATCCGTCAGCGCTTCGCCGTGAACTCGGTTTCAAAGCACACATTTCTTGTAGAAATTTTGAGAGAGTAAACCTAATGTTTTGAGATGAGAGGGTAGGGGGTAGGGGGTCTATTTATAAGGTAGCTAGGGTAGGATAGGTGAAAGGTTTTCTTTATTAAAAAAAATTGTAAAAATTTAAAGAAAAACATTAAAATTTGTAGTAATTATGGTGTATTTAAAATTCTGGAACTGATCTATTAAAATGGAGTATGCAGGGGGTTATGGAATGCAAAAAGCCAACTTTTTGGTTTTGGGAGCTTGGCCGTCCGACCGAGTTCGGCGACCGTCGGGTGCGGGGTTCTCCGATGTAGCTCATGGTATACTCCGTTTTTAGGGTTCAGTTCAACTTTTGGGAGTTATGGCCTGTGGACTGTTGGGCTTCCAAGAATTTTAAAAGAAAAATAATCTAAAAATAATGTGGGGCATGGGATTCGAACTCTGGTGGCTTGGTTCAGCAGTGCAAGGTATTACCAATGAGCTACAAGCTTCTTCTTGTAATTATTGTAGGAAAATAGATACTTAAAGTGATATCAGCAACATTAAATACTCCAAGTATACTTCAAATTTAAATCAAATTTATGTATACAAAAATTGGAGTTGTTACAACTTCACCAACTCCGGTTTGCACGTTTGGTAGTCGCCGTTTACTTGACTAACGACCAGTTGGGAGTATCCATATATGAGGAGGTTTTCAATCCCCATGTCAATAGCGATCTCAAGGCCTGCTATCAAAGCTTCGTATTCGTCTTTGTTATTTGTTCTCAGCTCCGTCAGGGAGAACGCGTAGCGCATTATCCCTCCTTGTGGAGTTACAAAGATGAGTCATACCCCCGATTTGATTATAGAGGTACTTTGTTTGCGCTTTTTCATGGAAGATGCTCCATCGAAATAAAGTTCCCAATGGGTATCACCACCGTCGATCGCATCAAACGCATGTTCGTCTGGCAAATCGCAATTCAGAGGAGAATCGGCAGGTATCGGGTACTCAGCGAGGAAGTCGGCGATGGCCTGGCCTTTCACTGCCTTGAGAGGTTGATACGTTATCGAGAACTCCATCAAGAGCAGGGCCCATTTAGCGAGTCGTCCCGTCAATATGGCCTTCGACATCAAGTATTTAAGGGGGTCCATCTTTGAAATGAGACGGACCTCGTGCGCTAACGCATAGTGCCTGAGCTTTGTTATCGCGAAGATCAACGCCAGGCAGTGTTTTTCAATGGGCGAGTAGTTACTTTCTACCCCAAGCAGAACTCGACTTAAGTAGTAGAGTGCTCTTTCCTTCCCTTGGTCGTTCTCTTGTGCCCATAATGCGCCTAAGGAATCTTCGTGGGCGGTTGTATAAAGAATGAGAGGTTTTCCCTTAACCGGAGCAGCCAACACTGGCGGGTTCTGCAGGTACTGTTTGATCTCGTCCAGCGTGCCATGGCATTTTTGATCCCAGACGAATGGAGTTCCCTTCTTCATCAGGTGGCTGTAAGGACGGTACTTGCCTGAAAGATTGGCTATAAATCGCCGTATGTATGCGAGCTTCCCTTGGAGAGACCGCAGCTGTTTGAGAGTTTTCGGCGGAGGCATTTCCATGATCGCCTTGATCTTTGACGGATCTATTTCGATACCCCGATTTCGGACGATGAATCCCAGGAATTTGCCCGAAGAAACTGCGAACGCACACTTAAGGGGGTTCATCTTCAAGTTGTATTGTCGAAGGCGTCGAAATACGGTCTTCAGATGATTGAGATGTTCCTCGTATGATTTACTTTTAACCACGAGATCGTCGATGTAGCATTCGACGATTTCGTGTGTAAGGTCATCGAAGATCTTCATCATGGCCCTCTGGTAGGTGGCACCGGCGTTCTTTAAACCGAAGGATACCCAAAGGGGTCCTGAAGGCGGTGTGCTTTTATTCTTCGGGATGCATCTTTATTTGATTATACCCTGATGAGCCGTCCATAAAGGAGAAAAGCTCATGAGTGGACGTATTGTCTATCATCAGTTCGGTGACTGGCACCGGGAAATCATCCTTCGGGCAGGCTTTGTTGAGATCCCGAAAATCCACGCATATGCGCACTGTCCCATTTTTCTTCATCACTGGGACGATATTGGCGATCCATTCAGGGTATTGAACTTCCTGGACGAAGCCAGAATTGATCAGCTTCTTGACCTCAGCGTTGATGCTCATCTCAAGCTCGAGCCGCATTCTTCTTGGCGCTTGTTTGACTAGCTTGACATCCAGAGATATCGCCAATTTGTGCACAGCAATTTCTGGATCTAGTCCCGGCATTTCGGAATAGTTCCATGTGAAGCAATCTTTGTGCTGCATAAGCAGGTCTTTTAATGAAGCCATATTTTCTTTAGACAACAGCTCACTAATGAACGTCGGTCGAGGGTCCTTTGCCGTCCCCAACTCAATTTTCTTGAGGTTGTCTGCAGTGGTATGGATTCCATTTTCCAGCTCTTTTGGCGCTGGTGGGAACTCTAAGATTATCTCGTCGTTGCTGTTTTCGAAGCACCAGGGAAGGTTATCCATATTCTCGGGCTCTTTCTTTGATATCGTTATCATGTGACAGGTGCGAATCCGCTTCCAATCCCAATGTGGAGTTGGTTCTGTTCTCGTGTCTTTGGGTTCATGCTTTTGTGGCGGTGTTACCCTCCAGTTGTCGGACAGAGCGAACTTGCCAAGCTGGTACTGATCTTCAACCCAATTTTTGAAGGTGAACCAATCTTCAAGAGGATGCCCTATTACTTGGTGATAAAAGCAATAGTCCGGGTGTGAGACTTCGCCCGCTTGTTCGGGGTGTTTAGACTCCGGCAGTGTAAGCATTTGATGTTTTAAAGTAAGGTCAAGTATCTTCTTCGTCTTATCCCGAGAAAAGGAGTATGCTCGACCCATTTTCTTCATGAGGGATAGATCAATAACACTCGACTCCCTTTTGCGTGGCTTCTTAGCCCTGCTTTGTTGCTGTTGAGCGCCTTTTTGGCCTTTCGACTTATTTCTGTTTTTGCGTCGAGCCTTCTTTATAACAGGTTGGCAGGGGGCGGCACTTTCATCTTTGACGGCCTGTTGAAGGAGGCGTTGCGTTTTGGCTTTCTCGTAGATGGCCGTCTCGCGGTTGTGATCATCTCGGACTTTTTGACCAGCTTTCCTTATAAGCCTGTCCATTTGTTCTTCAAACGACGGACCGGGCACTTTTGCATCTGGAAATTTTACCGATTCAGGATTGGCGTCCTCCCATTGAGCACCCGCTTCTTCATTGAAGTTGTGCACGACGTAACAGTCGCGAAGCAGCTCTCGTTTCTTGGAGCAAATGTATCCGAGCCCGATTGTCTCCATTCTCCCATTAGGCAGCTTGTGCTGAATTCCGGGGACGTTCCAGACCCTGTCATAGAATTTGGCCTTTCTAACGGTCTGTTGGAAGGGTATCCCTTGGCGCTTCAACAGCTTCTTCAAGCCTTCTGTATAATATCTGGGTAGACGGATGGGTTGAAGTCTGTCCAGCGTAGGATCTGCCCTGTGCCAGATTTCTTTCTCCACTTTGTTTTCTTCAGAGCGGTAGAATAGAATTGCCTTTTCGCCTTTTCGCCTGGAAAGGACATAGAACGTCTGCAGCTCCTCTACACTGTCGATACTGAGCTCATCCAATTCTTTATAATGTTTAAGCGGCACCATAGCGACTTGTAGACTTTGCTCTTCGTCAGCGGAAGCTTGTATTGAAGGTCGAGCAGAGAATACGACATAGACCTCATCCTCCGAATCACTACCAAAGACCAACGTAGGAGTGGATGGTCCTGGCTTGTTGTGTTGGGGCGGACCCGAATACACTATCTCCTCTTCTTCCTCGGTATCACTGCCGAAGACAGGGATGGTGGCGTTAGCTTTGTTCTCCGGCTTGTGACACTTCTCTGTGTCTTCGAAATCCGGTAAGAAGTATTTGGCGTCTTCATATTTTCGGACCTCGTTCACAGAGAACGGGTTCAGTTCTCCCGTCACGGTATACTCGAAACCATCCTTAAAATACTTCATACACTGATGCTGTGTAGAAGGGATGATGTTGTACTCGTGTAACCATGGTCGGCCGAGCAAAGCGTTGTAGCATGTCTTGGCATCTATGACGTGGAACTTAATGTCCGTGACGAGTAGCCCAAAGCATAGCGTCAGTATCACAGATCCAAGAGTCTTTGATGATTGGGAGTCGAACCCGGAGATGGTGATCTTGTCCCGAGCAAGGTGCTGGACGCTCATGCAGATTTCTTTTAACACCCGCACGTTAAGGAGATTAACAGACGATCCGTTATCGATCAGGATTTTGCCTATCTTAATATCATGGCAGTATCCTGAGACATAGAGAGGGCGATTATGTTCGCACGTCCCAAGGAGAAGGTCTTCATCACCGAAGGTGACATCTGCCGTGTGCACTTCCTCCAATTCATCCTTCATCTTTTCCTCGGCCAGCAAAGCTTGGAATTGCCCCGGATCCTGTAGTGCCTTAATTAACAAATCTCTCGCCTCCTTTGATAACAAAAGGGCGTCAAGAATGCTGAGCTGTGAAAGCAGCTTCCTCAGATGCGCTAAGACGTTGTAATCCACCTTATTTTTCTTTGGCGGGTCTTTGGCAGCTAACTCTTCCACCACTTGGTCATCTAAGACGATATCTTCAGAGACCTTTTCTTTCCCTTTATCTTTTCTGTTTGAGGGTCCGAGATTCTTTTCGGGCAACGTGCGATTACGCAGCCGGATATTCTCGCAAATCTTCGGCTCTTCTTCTTTTCCCGAAGTGGACTCTTTAAAGAGGGGCCTAAGCTCCAACTCCTCATCAGAATCGCTTCCGAATGTGAGTAATTGTGATCCTACAGCGTTAACCATGCGACAATTGCCGGTGGTTCTTTTAAGCCCTTCGGTCGTATTTCTTCGCTCCCGACGGGTCTTGCGCTTTTCCCGCTTAAAATGCTGCCGGTGAGTAACATATCCTTGCCACCATCTATCGAAAGTTTTGCACTCTTCAGTGGGGTGTGAAATCTTCCGATGATACAAGCAATAGGAGGGGTGCATTTCCACTTCACCAATAACGCTTCCCTTAGAGGATGGTAGTTTCATACCTATTGACACGGCTTTAGCGAACCTTTTCCTCATCTTGAATTCGATTTTATCCGCAGCGGGTGTACTTTGCTCCAGCGGGAGTATCTCAATTCTTACGTTAAGGCGCTGGCGCTTGGCCCTTTCAAATATGACCGCTTCGCGCTCCCGATCAGCTTTACTTTTTAAGAAAGCTTCATTGAGGAATGCGTCAATTACTTCATCCGACGGCCCCGAAATTTTTGGTTCAGGATCTGCCCTCAGATTTTCAGTACAAGGAGTCTCCTCATCGTTTGTGAGCGAATGGGAAATCATATGACAGCTCGCCATATATTCCTCGGATTCATCCGATGAACTTTCTCCCTCATCTTCCTCTTGGAAGACGTGATTGAGGAACTCTTGGAATGTAATGGGAGTCCGTGCCTTCTGGTTGTATTCCTCCAGCGCGTCAATTTGTTTTTGTAAGTCCGTGCGCTTGTTGCCGGGCTTCACGGGCTTCTTTGACTTCTTTTTCTTCTTCTTTGAAGATTTTGACGGCTGGTTATGAATGCTTGGGCCACCTCCATCGATCTTTTGAGTTGGACGAGGCTTCAACATCCCTTCAACGATCTGCGGCTCCAACGGGTTCTTCCACTTGATCGCTGGGCATGTTTGAAGATCATTTAGCATCCTCTTTGTCTTCGCTGATAATACAACCTCCCAAAGAGCTTCTTTAATGATGGAGCATGTTGCCCCCGGCGTATTCGTCCCCTTAGAGGTGTGGGGCTGCGGGGGATTCACCTTCCATTTGTCAGATAACGCGAATTTGCCCTGTCAGTATTGGTTTTCAAGCCAATTTTTGAAAACGTAGCAATCCTCGATCGGATGACCCAGTACTCTATGATAAGGACAGTAGTTGGCCTCGTTGACATCATTTGGTTGCAAAGGACGCTTCGGATCTGGCAGATTTATGAGTCGGTTGCACAACGCCAGCTCGAATAACCTTCTCGTTTTATCGCGGGGAAAAGAATAAGAACGTCCTAGCCTCTCTTCAAGGGCTACGTACGGACGCATATTATTTTGACGAGCAACCGGCTTCGAGTCGCTCGGTTGTTGTTGAGCATTAGCGACAACGATCGCTTTTCCTTTCCCTTTGTCATTTCGAGAGTCCGGCTTTGGAAGAGGGGGTTTATGGCCCATCTGATCCATTTGCGCTAGCTTGTCAATCAAGGCCTGGAAGGTAGTCCGCTTGAAAAATATCATAAATTGCGAGATAGTTGCTTGCGGATCAAGAGTTCCCACAAACATACCCACCGCGGGAGCTTCTTCAATGCGCTGCTCACATTTCGACCATAAGTTCCGCCATCGTATAGCATATTGAACCCACGTCTCGCCTGGTTTTACCCTGGCGTTAATCAGTGCCGTCATCGGGGTACGTTCACTGGCGCTTGCAAAACGCTGAGTAAACAGTAGCTCCATCTCTGCGAAGGTCTTGATAGAGTCGTTCGGGAGTTCAGAGTACCACTCGAATGCCGTATCTGATAAACTTCCAACAAACTGACGAAGCAACAGCTTGTCGTCACCGCCGGTGTTGCCGCAGAGTGCTCTGAACTGGGCAACATGCTGGTGAGGATTGCCCGTCCCCTTGTAGACATGGAACTTGGGAATTGTGTAACCCGGCGGGTACTTGATTTGGTCGTACCAACTTGGATATGGCCGCCCCGTTTTTACGACCTGGCCGGCTGCTTCGGTCGCATGATGAACCCGTATTTGCTGGGCTATGTACTCGTCCAAATCAGCTTTGGAGATTGTATCCTCCTTAGCCGTGGACAGAGTTGGCGGAGGATTTGATGTCTCTCCCCTATCGTCTCCAAGGACGATAGGGGGCTCTTTAGCCAGAGGATCTTGTTGTATCATCATCCCTATCATGTCTTGGAAGAGGAGGCCCATACGATGTATGTTGGCCGCTTGTTCAGCAGCCTCTTTGTCTTTCTTCTCCAATATTCGACGAAGGAATTCGGCGTCGGTTTCTTCCTCCTGGCGTTCATCCGAGGACGTTTCAGGGCTTTCTTTTGGCCCAGTAAGTGCGGCCATAGCATTCATCATCTCTTGGAGCTTCTGCTGCTGCTCCTGCGCTTTGGTCACTGATCGCGTAAGCGGTCGATGACCCATAGATATGCGACTGTCCTCTTTACCAGACGCCACATAGACGGTATGAACTACAATGCCCCCTGAATTAGGGCGTTTGGGTTCACCACCTCTGATATTTGTCGCCGACGTGGGGCTTTTCTCCAGCCGCCTTCTTTTTTGGGCCGCTGAAGTTGAAGGGGCCGTTGCAGTGGGCACCCTAGCGATCGTTGTCCCCTGCTGTTTAATAGGACGGTCTTTTTCTTTTTGCACCTTCGTCTTCTTTTGTTGACGAGAGTGATCTGGGTCGATCACGGAGTCTTGAACCCTTCGCCAAACCTTGTATATTTTTTAGGACAGCCGTTGAGGGGGCTGTTCTTGCTTTGTTTCCGGAACTCTCTTCACGGGCGGAGGAGATCTTTCAATGTAGCGGTTGGAGAATTCTTACATACCCTCCTCAGCAGTTCAAAGCTGTTCCCAGTTGGAACGGCAGCGTTGACTTCCACCACTGGAGCCGGTGGAGTTAGACCTGAGGGGGAGTTGCCCCTGCCTTCCTTACTCGTCGCCAATGGTGACGTCGAGCATGACGAGCCGTTGGGACTGGCTCGGAGATTGAGATCGCTTTTTTTTGCCCCCTGTCCGAATGAGGCGCCACCAGTGTTAACCTCTTAAAGACTGAGGTTGCCTTTTGAGGGGTGATATTCAACCTGTCGAAGACAGATCCTCGAGCAGGGGCAGGAGCAGGAATCGTCAGCCTTGAAAAGACTGACTCTTTGACAGGGGAAGCCGTCTTGACGACTTCTGGAGCGGCAGTTATTGCCTTCCTTGGGACAGCCAATTTAGAGTTCTGATCCAGCCTGGCGAAAACAGAGGCTGTTAGTTTGGTAGTTGGAGACCCGTTGACAGGGGCCGTCGTAGCAGTGAGCCGGTCGAAGACCGATCTCTTATTCACCTCCGGTGCAGGTATTGGCATAGAGAAGCTTGTAGGCGGGATCATGGTCCCGAAAAACAGGCCCGTGATAGCCTGATTCACTTGCTCCACCGGCAGAGTAAAGACGGAGGCCGCTTGAGGCCCATATGCTACACCTCCAGGTGAGATGGAGCGTCCGTTGCAGTGGCACTTCGAGTAGTTGGTGCAGTTGGAGGCCATTGATGCTTGAGTTCTGTGCCAGGAAAAAGACCAAATCTTAGTAACTTGAAATCCAAAGGCAACCGTTAACAAACCGCGATTGGTTTGCGAAGACGACACGCGAAGTGTAGAGTGGAAAGAGGAAAAGGTCCCACCGGGCATGCCAGAATCTGTTCCCCTCAGAAGGACGGCGCACAGGACCGCGAGGTCCTGACGCTGAGATTCAGGGCAGATGCTATATGGTTTTATCCGTCTACCTCTCCGAAGATGCCAAGTTGATTTATGGCACCGTGTATCGGAGGTTTAGACGGATGCGGCCGATGTAGCAGACTTCGTCAGATTCCCCTTCGCTAAAGGGGTTTTTGATTATGGGGACGCTCTTCCCTGCAGGTGCAAGCCCCTGCAGTTAATTACGCTGCCGCATCGCGGTAGCTACTTTCTCCTTCTCCAGAATTTTACTTCATGTCGTGTGTGTTTGTTTTGTTTGTGATTGCCCGTGGATTGTATACGGAGACTGAGTAATGCCGTCGCCCGTAGGAAGTGGATTAGTCCAAATCCGTATTTACTTAGATTTGGGTTTAGTATTTTTAGTTTAAGGATACGTTAGCCGTATTGAGGCTAAAATCAACTTAACATCCGTTAAGGATACGTTAGTCCTGTTTTAGACTAAGATCGACTTAACGTGGTGATCCATTTAATATATGGCCGTCGGGACTCATCACCTCTCTGACGTCGTTGAAGGATTACAACGATAGGTGTCGGAGGAGTTCAGAGATGTACCCTTGAACCAAAGTTGATTTGGAGTTTTATAGTCCATTTAAATGTTTAAGGATACGTTAGCCGTATTTGGGGCTAAGATCAACTTAAACGGGATCGTTTAGATCCGGCAAAAGAGCATTCGGGGGCTCTATTGTTCCAGTTTAGGGACGTAGTGGTCCATAGGTAGTTTAAGGACATTGCGGTCCATATTCCAGTTTAGGGACATGGTGGTCCATATTCCATTTTAGGGACATAGAGGTCCATAGGTAGTTTAAGGACGTTGCGGTCCGTTGCCAGTTTAGGGACATTGTGGTCTATGTTCCAGTTTGGAGACGTGGTGGTCCATTATTAGTTTAAGGACGTTTCGGTCCAGTATTAGTTTAAGGACGTTTCGGTCCACGAGTTTAAGGACCCCGCAGTCCATAATCATATGTGGTCGTCGGGACCCGTCACCTCTCTGACGTCGTTGAAAGATTACAACGACAGGTGTCAGAGGAGTTTGGAGATGTACCCTCGAACCGGAGGTAAATTGATTTAAGAGAGCAATCCTGCTCAGTCAATTTAATTTGAGGACTTACAGCCAAAATTGGGCTAAGTCCAGTTGGAAAATACTCATCGTTTTTATTTGTTTTTGCATTGCATTTCTTTTTACTTTGATCTGGGCTCTGCCCATAAAGGATGCAGAGCATCAATTTGTTTTGGGGCTCTGCCCATTTATAAATGATGCAGAGTATCAATTTCATTTGGGCTCTGCCCCTTTTTATTGCTTTGCAATTTATTTTGGCCTACTAGGTCTTTTTGACTTGGGCCTGGCCCTTTAACAAAAGAAATGCATTGCATTATTCAGGCGCTTTGCGCCAATCAAAGAGCGTAAGCGCTTGTGGTGAGGACACGTGTCATGCAAGCGCAGTGCGCTGTGCTGCTGCGCTGCTGACACGTGTCACGTTCTGAGGAGCACAAGCACAACAGCGCAGTGCGCTGTGTCAGTGCGCTGCGCTGTTGTGCTGCTGACACGTGGCGCTCCCTGATGGCTTGCGCCAACACAGGAGCGCAACAGTGCAATTTTTCAAGTGCAGAGCACTATTAATTTGAGAATCTTTTAGATTCAAGAACTAATGGTTCATAAAGGAAGTGCAGAGCACTATTTGATTTCTTGATCTAATTTAGATCAAAGAAAAACAACCCTTTTCTTATCTCAGGAACCAGAGGTTCATAAAAAGTGCAAAGCACTATTTTTATTCTGTTTTTTATTAAAGATTATTGATCTTGTTTTTAGATCAATCATCTGTTCATAAGAGAATTTTCTCTTTTTCTAAAGGCATTTTACCTTTTTTGTTCTTGAGGATTTCTCTTCAATTCTTCAGAGTTCTCTCTGTTTAATTTCTCACAAAATGTTGATCCTTTTGAATTGAGGTCTTGGGTCCTTTTTATAGTGCCCATAAATTTGTTAAAGAGATCTTTCTCTGAGTGATTTGGGGAATTTCCCCCGCCGTTGGATCTTTGATCCAAGGGCTTCTGTTTTACAGAAGAAAATCTTCTTGTTTTAACAAGAACAGAAAGATTTCTTTTAGAATCTTAATTCTGTTTGGCGCAAATGCTCCAGAGCGTGACACGTGTCATGCAGCGCACAGCGCAGCGCAACTGCGCGAGCGCATCTGCGCTGACATGTATCGCGCAGCGCAGTGCTTGCACAACTGAAGCGTTGCTTCCTTTGATTTTGCTTTAAACAGAGCTTTGCTCTGATTGGGTGCGCTGCCTTGGGCGCTGCGCTGATGCATCTGCGCCTAACACATGGTGCGTTGCGCCCGAGATTTGAAGCGTTGCTTCAAAATTTGAATTTTGAATTTCCAACAGAGCTTTGCTCTGATTGGGGGAAACAGTGGCGCGTCAAGTGCTTTGCGCCAATCAAAGAGCGCATAGCGCTTCTGTCGGGTAGCGCGCACGATGGTAACACGTGTCGTGATTAGCGCTTAGCGCTAGTTTATTAGCGCATTGCGCTTTTAATTTATGAGCGCCTTGCGCTGGTTTAATGGCGCACCAGTGAGTGACATGTGGCGCGCTTGGCGCTGAGCGCCAGCCCATGGGCGCAATGTGCTGTCTCAGAAGCGCAAAGTGCAAGCTGTGTCTATGGTTAACACGTGGCATGCTTTGGCGCTGAGCGCCGGTCCAATGAGCGCAAAAGCGCAGTTCATAAGTGTGAGGCACTTTTCAGTAGCGCAAACCGCATTTGATCAAATTTATAATCAGAAAACAAGTTTATGTTCTCCTTTTAAAGGAGGCCTTGCCTCCAGCTTCAAGAACAAAAGTTCTTATTTATAAAAAGGCACTGCCTTTGTAGATCAATGATCTGTAAATGAAGTAAATATTTCTTTTGTTTTTTTTATGATGGGATCTTTTGATCTTTTTTTTATCAAAGATCTTGGTCTTTTATAGATCTATGATCTCTTTTAGAAGATAGTTCTTCTTTTCATGAGATGATTTCATCTCTGTGTCCAAGAATCATGTTCTTTTACCTTGCAGAAATGATCTTCTTTTGCTAAAAGCTTGCTTTTCTCTCTTTGAGTTTTCTCAAAGTTTGTAGGGGGTTTCTCTCTATCAGACTTGAAGTCTTAGGGCCTTTATATTGGGCAAATTGATTTGTTAAATCAGTTAAAGAGATCTTTCTCTGATTGATCTGGGGATGTTTCCCCACCGTTGGATTTGATCCTAGGGCTTCTGTTTTGTAGAAGATAATCTTCTTGTTTTAAACAAGATCGAAAAGATCTTTCCATAACAGAATTTTAATTTTGATTAATTAATAACTTATTATTAGATCTTTTGATCTATCGGTGAGGACTTTTTAATTCCAGCGCTTGCGCACCTTGCGCTAGCGCATCTACGTTCGACACGTGGCGTGCAGCGCAGAGCGTAGCGCCACTGTGCTAGCACACCCGTGTTTGACACGTGGCGCGCAGCGTAGAGCGCTGGATTTGAAGCGTTGCTTTAACAGAGGTGTCTTTTCACCTCTCTTTTTAAGTCAAACTTGTGTTCCCCAGAACTTTCATTTCCCAAGTCTTGGAAATAGCTCCACTGTGTACAAAGTTTTCTGTGCCTAGTCTTTATAACTCGAAGCAAAGCTTCTTTCTTTTCTCATCTCCAAAGAACTCTCACAATTATGGCTTATAAACGCCCACATGCTCATCGACAACCGTGGGAAGTGCCCATTCAGGACATTGTTCCTCGTTTTGCTGCGCGCTTGGTGGATCCTTCTCTTACGGATGACCAATGCGACGCAGCGCTGTACGAGCTCTTGACTCGTGTAGGGTCTCCTTTCTCCCCACACTCTATTTGGCTTCGGATGATCCTTGCGTCTGTGCTCGCTGATATTCCCCCTCCTCCAGCAGAGATGTCCTCGGCAATGCTTGATGCTGTTGAAGACAAGATCGAGTGCTTCTTCGAGGCGCATTTGATCACTGAAGCCCCGAGGGATTTCTCTGTCCACTTGCTGAGCCAGATACGGGCTCGTCGGATCGTTATCTCCACTTTCTCTGGTGAGTGCGGCGTTGATCGATGGATGGCTACTCCTCGAGAGGATCACCGTTTTGACATGGTGGAGGAGACGGAGAGGGAACTGGACAATCTCCTCCTTAGCTTTGCGAACCCCTGTCCTTTTGATCCCATGTTTGGTGATCTGTTTTCAATGTAATAATAAAAAGATGTTTTAATTAAGTATTTTATTATCCACTAAGTGTTCCTTTATTTTTAATTCTTTGTTATTCCTTTGTAAGGAATTTATGCGCTGCATAATTTAATTTGTTATAATCAGGTGCAAGTAATCCTTGCAAGGATGAAGCGCTTCTGGCGCTTAGCGCTCTCGTGTTTTGCACGTGAGCTCCGTTTTAGAGTCTTTGACTCTTATTTTAGGCCCATTTGATGTTAGCGCTTTTTTTTTGAAGCATTGCTTCGCTTTCCAATCTTGGAAACAGAGCTTTGCTCTAATTGGGGGTGCACAGCGCAGAGCGCAGTGCAGCCTGCGCTAGCGCATCCATGTTTAACACGTGGCGCGCAGCGTGCCTAGCACTATTGCACTCATGATGCGCTGCCTAGGGTGCAGCGAACCTAGCGCCAGCGTACCCGTGTTTGACACGTAGCACGCAGCGCGCCTAGCGCTGGATCTGAAGTGTTGCTTCAATTTTTAAATTTTGAATTTTTAAACAGAGCTTTGCTCTGATTGGGGGAAGCAGAAACGTCGCTTCATTTCAAATCTTAGAATTTGAAAAGAAATTTGCTCTGATTGGGGAAACAAATGCCCCCCCACCATTGCGCTTGCGTGGCCCATACGTGAGTGCAACGGAGGTAGTATCTTAGCCGTTGAATCAACTTTTGGAAGTTGAAACAGCTCCCAACACCTATAAATAGGACCTTTGGTCGCTTAGATGATTTTCAACTTCTTTGAGAATTTTTGTTCAGAGCACAGCTCTTTTGTTTAAGAACTTCTCAAGAGTAAAAAAACTCTTTTAAAATTCCGGTAAAGTTTAAAATTTTCACTAAGTTAGGGTTTTACCCTTTAACAGAGTCTTGCTCTTTATAGATCTTTGATCTACAGAAAACCCATTTAGGGTTTCATTAGTAAAGCTTTGCTCTAATGAACCCATAGATCTAAAGAGATCTTTTGGGGTTTCTCAGTCCATAAACAGAGCCTTGCTCTTTTGAATCATGTGTAGATTTCTTAATCTTTGATGAAGAACTCTTAAGAGTTTTTTCATGAATCTCGAAGATTCCAGAATTTTTAATTCATAAAAATTAATTGATTTTAATTTTCTTTTCTGATGGGTTTTTCCATCATCATTACAGAGCCAGGCTCTTGACCTTCTCGGGGAATCTCTTTAATTCCTTTCATAATTGACTTTGACAGGTGTCATTCTTGTTTTTAGAGCATTGCTCTCGAGGAGTTTAACTCTTTGACCCGAAGGGTCGCTTATTAAATGAGACTCCCTTTTTAGGATTTCTTACAAATTCGAATTTATTAAGTGTCATAATTAGAATTCGTTTTCTCTAATGGGGATATCAAGAGCCGTTTAAATCCCTGTGCCTGTTTTTCCTCATTGCTAATCTTCTAATGATGTTTCTTTTTAGGCACTATGGCTGTTCATTTATACGGTCTGAACGAGTTCATTACTTATGAGGATATCAGCGTACAGGGCCGTGCCAAAACCAAGAGTTTACAGATGCCCAGTGTGCGGAGATTATGGGTCGTCTGTATGCACGCGTCGGTTGGTTGCTTCCTCGCCGTTCTGCTCTCTTGAAAGTCATATTGGGAGAAATTTGGAGAGCACTTCCGGGGTTTCACGAGGCCATGCCGCTTAATGCGCTGGATGATACCGAAGACAAGGTGCATTCAGTGTACCTGTCGGGGCTGATCTCGAAGAAACGGCGAGATAGCCTCATTGATATTCTGCATCAAATTTTTCAACAGACGACGATAATCGCTTCTTATCAAAGGGTGGGGGGCATTGCCGAAGATCTTGACACTCATGAGCGCGAGAGGATGCACACGACAATGGTCAGAAAGGCCAGAAAGACTCTAGATGGCCTTACTTTCGAATTCCTCAATCCATGCCTTGGATCCGAGGTTTTGCCATTGTAATCATCTTGATGATGTTTTTGTTTATTGTTTTCATGATTGTAAGAACTTTTCGAAGTATGAACGATAAATTTCTCATTTCAGCGTGTTTTATTTTATGTACTAAATCTTTTGCACATGCATGGACTGGTATGCTTCGACGCTTAATCAAACGTGAATTAGATGTTCTCTCTGTCGCTTTCCTTTTCTTTACTGTGTTGTTGGTATATTATTCTGGCAAGCGTGGCCTGTAGGTAATAAAGAACATTTCATCTTGAACTCTCCGAGATGTAGTGATGGCTTAGGAAGCAGGTTCAAATCTGCTGCCTAAGACTTTTCAACTTTATGAGCCATAAGGGTCTCATAAAGATTTTTCTCCCTACGAGTTGTGAGGATCTCGTAGGTGTATTTTCTCCTTAGGAATCGTGAGGATTCCTAAGTACGTTATCCCTTATAAGTCGTAAGGATCTTATAAGAGAGTTTTCTTCCTTATGAATCGAGAGGATCCGTAAGTGTTTAGTGGGATTGACATGTAGATGACGTATTTCCGAAACGGGGTCATATGGATGACGTATTTCCGTGACGACGTATTTCTGAACGGGGTCATGTGGACGACGTATTTCCGAGCGGGGTCATGTGGATGACGTATTTCCGAGCGGGGTCATATGGATGACGTATTTCCGACTGGGGTCATGTAGATGACGTATTTCCGAACGGGGTCATGTGGATGACGTATTTCCGAGCGGGGTCATGTGGATGACGTATTTACGAACGGGGTCATGTGGATAACGTATTTCCGAGCGGGATCATGTGGATGACGTATTTCCGAGCGGGGTCATGTGGATGACGTATTTCCGAACGGGGTCATGTGGATGACGTATTTCCGAACGGGGTCATGTGGATGACGTATTTCCGAGCGGGATCATGTGGATGACGTATTTCCGAACGGAGTCATGTGGATGACGTTGCGTTTGTTGTAACGAGACGAATATCAGAGTGGTCTCCAGGTTGTCTGTGAGCCGTTGAGATTTGGTTTCTTCTTCTGATGAAGCCTGAGGAGGGAAGGTGTGGTTCCTTCTTTGTTTGCGCCCCTGGATTGTGTACAGGGATTGATGTAATATCACCTGTAGGACATAAATTTTATTTATATATTTTTTATTTCCGCGATGCTCTATCATTTCAGCTTTTATATCGCGAAGGTCACGATTGCCCAATCATTTCGGCTATTTTTCGCGGTGCCCAATCATTTCGGCTATTTATTTTATTTTTACTCGCTGCTTTTTATTGCGAGTTGCCCAATCATTTCGGCTATTTTGCATGCATACATTTTTTTACTTGCTGATTTGCAATTTGTTCCATCATTTTGGCTATTTCGTATGCATGTGTGGCTTGCTAGCTTCTCGCAGTAAGCCTGGAATTAGACACCGATTTCGGCATCAGCACCGCTATAACTGGGATATTACCAGGAGCGAATCATCATTTGCCTCTGTCGATGTCGAACAAAGGTGGCTTAGTAGACAGGGTTAGGATCTTGTCGACTAAGGCTTTTGACTTCATGAGCCGTAAGGGTCTCATAAAGGTTTTTCTCCCTACAAGTCGTGAGGATCTCGAAGGTGCGTTTCTATTTAGGAATCGTGAGGACTCCTAAGTGTATGGCTTTTCATAAGTCGTAAGGATCTTATAAAAGTATTTTCTCCTTATAAGTCGAGAGGACTTACAAGGGCTGTTCACTGTGCAAATATATCCCTAATCACGGATGAGACTTCGTTAGGAAAATGTTTATTCGCGCCCGTGGATTGTATACAAGGGTCAGCATTGAGCTCCTTGTAGGGCAGCGTTGGAGGTTGTGGTGGTTGCTTAAGAACAGGTTTAGATCCCTATAGCTTAAGACTTTCAAATCTTATGAGCCGTGAGGGTCCTATAAAAAGGTTCTCCTTAAGAGTCGTGAGGATCTCGCAAGTGTAATTTTTCCTTAGGAATCATGGGGATCCCTAAGTGTGTTGTTCCCTTGTGAGTCGTAAGGATCTCACATAGGTAGTTTCTCCTTACAAAGTCGAGAGGACCTTGCAAGTGTCTTTTAACGAGATTGCGCCCTTTCGGGTTTTCACAAAACTATCCGGTAGCCCTGCTGTTTTTACTCACAGAGCCCTTTCGAGTTTTCATCCGTGCCTTTTTTGCTTATGGACATACCGTTTTTTTTATTCTTTTTTTTATATCAACATTGGGTGTTGCAACCCACGGTAGTTTATCGACGTTTCGATCAACAGCTAGTTTTAGGACGTAGTGGTCCATTGTTAGTTTTAAGGACGTTTCGGTCCGTTATTAGTTTAAGGACGTTTCGGTCCGTTGTTAGTTTAAGGACGTTTCGGTCCGTTGTTAGTTTAAGAACGTTTCGGTCCGTTAGCTGGCTACTACTTATAGAGTTTGGGCTTAGGAAGATAGCGAGCGGACATGGTCGTCGTCATCTATCATTGACCTAGGCCGTGACTCGTCAGGCATAGTATTTCTTTAGGAAGCGACCGTTTATTGGCCTGAATGGTCTTTCACCATGCATGTCCATGAGTAGATAGGCCCCTCCCTGGTAGACCTTGTCTATGATATACGGGCCTTCATAGTTCGGCTCGAATTTCCCTTGTTTAGCACGATTGGGGATCATAGGTCTCTTGACCACTAGCAGGAGTTCGCCTTGGCGGAATGTCCTCGGCCTAGTCAATCTTTCGTATGAGCGCGTCATCTTTGCTTTATAGGCTTCTAGATTTTGTTGCGCTATGAGCCGGATTTCATCAAGGGCATCGAGCTCCTCAAGCCGAAGGTGAGCATTCTCTTCATCCGTCAGCTCGTAGTGAACTGCCACTCGTAGAGAGGGTAACTCTATCTCGAGGGGTAGTACCGCCTCTGTACCAAATACCAATGCGTACAAAGTTGTGTTCGTGGCCGTTTTGAACGTAGTTCGATACGCTCAGAGAGCTTCATGCAGTCTCTCATGCAAATCCTTCTTATTTCGAGACACCGTCTTTTTCACAATCTTCGTCAAGATCTTGTTAAAAGCCTCAGTTAGACCGTTAGCTCGAGAATTATAGACTGAGGAGTATCTCATGTCTATGTTATGCTATTGTGCGAAGCGGCTTATCTTGTGGCTTCTATAGGCTGGCCCGTTATCGGAGATAATCCGTTATGGAGTTCCAAACCGATAAATGACGTGTGTCTTGAAGAAATGGAGGATATTCTCCGTCTTCACTTCCCTTAGCGATACTACTTTTGCCCATTTGGAGAACTAATCAGTCATCGCCAAAATGAATCGATGTCCTCTGGACGATACTGGTTCGATGGGGCCGATTATGTCAGTCCCCCACATTTCGAACGGCCAGCTAGCCACTGTTGGATGTAGTGGACTTGGATGCTGATTTGTCTCAAAAACTATCTAGTAACCGCAATCAAGAATGGCATCGCTTTGCAGCTAGCCGGTGAGTACGGGTCGGTCCACAGGGATGTTGTGAATCTCCTAATCGCGCTTACGAGTTAATTCCGAAGGGTGTTCGGATTGATTATTAAATCTAAAAACTAAATTAATCTATATCTAAGTCTTGCTAGTGTTAGGTCTAGGTTAAGTTTGGAAAGTCTATAAATCTCACCGCTTTCTATACCCATATGAAGATCTAATTAGGTGTTATGGTAATTATTAACAAAAAGGATTAGAATCATCGGGAAGATATTTTCTTCCTCTAGTTTCTTGTCCTTCCTTTATCAATCCTTACCCTAACCTCCATAGAAAACGCGCGCAACCGGGCCTTTATACTACGGTATCACCGCTACCTCGAGGGATAGGGTGCCGTAGAGCGCGGTGTGTGCGTGTATGCATGGAGTCCTATTAAAAATATATTATGGGTAAGAAAGGGATGAGAGATCTCATCTCTCAAAATCCTTCCCCTAGGCTAACTCTAAACAATTTATCTACGGCAAGAAATTAAATCTACCTAGGGCAAAGAATTGAAATCTAAACTAGAGCAAGGAATTAAATCTACTTACAGATGCATCTCTCCAAACATCAACGCAGAGTTGTCAGATCTGAATTCATGAATTGAAAAAAGGCACCGATGCTCTCCATAAAGAATTTTGAATTTATTATTAAAAGGAGGCATAGGGTTTACAATGATTTAGAGTCCTTATTTATAGAAGATAGGAAACCCTAGTGTTATAATGACTCGCATGTCTACATTTACAAAAATAGCCCTATAAAGACCAGTCAACGCCACCACCAAATTATGGTAAAGTTTTGCGCTCCTAACTGCATGACCATGCCGTGGAACCGCGGCCCGAGGCCCTGTTTGGCCGCGGTTCCGTGGCCAAAAGGAGTGATTGGGCTTTGCAGTTTCTGGTGTTGGCTCCTGGTGTCTTGTACTTCTTGTTTCTGCAGGTCCTTTCTCAGATTGTTTTCTCTTTCTCTTCCAGATCTTCAGTGAACATTGTAGTAGACTTTTACCGTTGCTTCGTGACAAAGTTTGGAACCTTGCGCTGCTTTGTATTGATCTTTGTGTAGGCTTGATCAAGAGTCTTCTGTTTATTGGTCAAAGTCTCACTTTTACGTCGTCTTTTCATCGTTTTCACTGTTTTCTGTCCAAGAACCTGTAACCTGTAATATGTAGCAGACATGCGTCAAAACACCTGTTTATTTATAAAAAGAATAAGAATGGGGAATATAATAATGCAATATTATGGTATGAACAAATACCCCCAAACATATCTTTTGCTCGTCCTTGAGCAAACTTATTTTTATTCACTAAAATCCTAACCACACTTTCGCAGGGAAACGCGATTGCACTGAGCTTGTGCAATAAGCCGTTAAACCTCTAGGTGTCCCTAATAGGAAGAGTGTTGTCTCCTGAGGGTTTTCAGCAGATACTACCCATAAAATCCTATCAATTCGGCCCATTAACTTTTGTTCTCCAATTAAGTTTTCCAACAAAGAATTCTATTATCTTTTACTTGTAAATTATCCACCCACATTCTTCACACTTCCTCATCATCTAACTTAAGATTATATATGTTCTATAGACTTACCTAGCTTTCGGCATCTCTTACGTTTTCCTTCTAGGGATCCATCTCCACTTAGGAATTTCTATCAACCCTTACTAAAGATACAAGTTCTATTCTTCACTCCTTTCTTTTCATCTAAACTCCAATCACATACCCCTATGTGTGTGTATAGATCACCCCTACACTTGGAAATTCAAATCAAGCAATCATATTCTTTTCCGTTGTCCAAAGTACTTATTAGTAAGTGAATTTTTAATTGAATTTTGCTTACACATCCGTCATGCGACCGTTAATACTTCTTGAGGTACCAACAACCGATTACAAGATGTATTTGCACATTAAAGCGTAATTCCTAGTCTTGCAACACCCAAGGGTTTAGCAGTGACTCCCAAACCAGTTGGTCTAAGGCACTAGGTGATGAAGCACCCTCGCTAAATATTTTTCTATTTTTGCAGCCTTAAGTAATCACAAAAACCAGTGTCCATTTTTTTTATTCTTTATTCACACTTTTTTTTCTTTTATTTTTTGCGTAGTAAGGACTTTAGACAAGAGCATTTCAAGGTCTCTTCTACTATTCCAAGTTTCAAGGTGCGTGATTGTGCAAATTGTAGGGTATACGTTTTCAGAATCTAGACTTAAGCTAGGAACTATTTTTCAAACTTATACTCTAATAAGAACATCAATACTCTTCCCTTATTTTGACTTAGCCCAAGAAGTGAACCCAAAATTTGCCTATTTCTAAATAAACTACAAAGACATATACTTTCTACCGTTAAACTTTAAAGAAGGTTATCTTTAGAGTTTTTAATTTACTAAGTCTAAGATCTAGTTGTTCCTAACCAGTTAACCGATTTGTCAAAATCAAATCAATTAGACAAAAATTGAATACAATAATTTTTATAATTTTTGAAAATTTTCAATTTTTATGGGTTTTCAAATAAGTATGCAAATGCAAAATATGTACAAATGAATACGAAGGAAGAAAACGTACCGAGTATACCCCCAAACTTAAACTTGACAGTGTCCTCACTGTCATGCTACACCAAGAGGATCAAAATGTCGGCACTCCCCTGTTTATTTATTTATAATTTTTTATATATATTTTTTAATGTTTTGAATTTTTTTTTTATTTTTTATAGGAAAAGAAAACAAAAATTATATGTACAAATATACAACAAGGTTCCCCCCAAACTTAAGCTTGGCCTTACACAAGCCAAAGGTTAGCACCAACCATTCAAAAATCTTATCGTGGTAATGGTGTAGTTGGTGCAAGAATGGGGTGTAGAGAAAAGAAATGAGAAACACGCGAGACCGTGTGGAAAGAAGAATGGTAGAATATGGTCTCGGTGGGGGAGAAGAATGGTGGAAAGAAGAAAGAAGGGTCGCGCGATCTTGAGGGTGTAAATCGAGTGAATAAGTTAGCGCAATTTGTGATGACCGAAATGTGAAAACTGATTGTGCTAAGCTATCAACTCATCGTGTAATGGGGTCAAATCCCTCAAGATTCGCAAGAAAACATGGGTACGCCGAACTTGGTATAGGAGATGAAAGCGTAACGGTTACTTGTACGGTCGGAACAATAGGAAGGACGAAAGGAAGTGAATTAGGGATAATCTCATTCTCACCGTAGTAAACTGTCTCGAACTTAAAAGATTCCATCAATGGTTCGAAACTACTGTAATCAACCGAGTCTGATGGTTCAACTAACCTATCTGAAAATGTAAAGGACTCAAACTCGGGCGGTGAGTCATCAACATCGTCCGAAAAAGTGAAACACTCGTAAGTGTTAACGTCTGTGAGAACTGTGTCAGATTCAAAAGAAAATTTTTCAAGCTCACAGTCTTCAAGCATGGTCGGAACGATGGAAAGGAGGGAGGGTGATATAACAGTTAAAGGTTCAGGAGGATGAATTGGAAAATCCGATACATCAAACAAAAATGGTTCAACCTCAATATTATCCTTAATACTCTCCTCAATACTATCCTCATAATTCTCCTCAATATGTAGCTCATCCATGCCATTATCATCAAAATCAAGACGCATATAAGGTTCGGGAGAAACATCTAATGACTCGGGATGATGAGTTGGACATAAAATTTCAATCAAATCGACAGGTTCATCATCCGAAATATTCCCGGCGTCTATATCCTCAATCAAGTGAAAATTAATTTCTTTAAACACCTCATCAAAAGCATGGATATTTATCGATTTAGGTTCTAGAGTGGAGGTGTAAAGATCGAAAGGATTACGTGTGGTTTCACTCGAAAGGGGTTCTTCACAATCTGGCAAATCAAGCACTACAAAATCACATAACTCATTATTATTTTCAATAGGTGAACTATTTAGGGCAATCGATGGAAAACTGGAGTTGTGGGCTTCAATTGGGTAAGGGTAGGTTTGATTTGGAAATCCTCTCACATTCTCACTCCGTCCAACCGCCTCCTTATACATTGAAAAATTTGAAGCTAGTGGAAAACTAGCTACCGGTTCACTAGGTTGCATAAGGGCGGCCACGGACGCTTCCACATTCCTAGAAATTTTGTTTGTTGCTAAGATATATGCCTCCAACGACTCTTCCAAACTAGATTTGGATGGTAAGGGGGTTTCGGTAACAGATTCAAAGTTGTGTGGATATGCAAAACTCCTAACAGGCTGTGTAGACACAGTGTCTAGTGAAGGTGGGAAGGTCGGGTAGGACTGGTAGGAAGTGGGTGATTGAACAGGGGTAGGGTCAACATATGGATAAAAAGGTGAATAATCGTGCGGATCCCTATAACTAGATGAGTGGAGAGGGTTGAAAGATCGGCTGCGAGATTGAGCAATATGCTCAGCAATGGACATCGGCTTAGGAGTGACAGCAGGACTTGAAAAAGTGGTATCAACATGTGGAAGTGGTAAAGGTTGACTTGGTTGACACAAAGTGGGTTGAAAAGTCGAACTGTTTCTTCTAGACGCTTCTATTCGATCTTTCAAAGAAATTTTTGGCACGGAAGGATCGTCTTTAAATTGACCGAACAAATTGACGTACGACGTAAAATTAGGTTCGGGATACCAAAGTTCGGCAAGTGATTTATTATGTGGGGTACCCATGTTAGAAGAAAGAGGAAAAGAAAGAATGTTTGTTGGTGCAAGGATTTATTTGCGGCAAAAGTTTGCAAGTTTCTATAAAAAATTTCCTTTTTTCCTTTTCTCTTTATGTGATTTGTTGCAAAAAGATTTTCGAGAAAAGATATGCAACAGAAAATATATTACTTGCAATCAATTTCTATTTTAAGCGAGGCGCAAAAATCCTGCACAAGATCGTTATTTGGAAGGGAATATATTTTTAAGGCGCAAATAATCCTGCAGGCAAATTTACAGAAGATATATCGAAATTTGCAGAGGAGAGAGACAGGAAGCTTACAGTGCAAATTTCACTCGAAGAGGCAACAGGCCCGCCGCGTTTTCGCCGCACTATGGTCCTTTAGACCGCGTTTCCGCGGTTATTTCAGAGGCTCGGTTCCCCAAAAAAATTTGTGGAAGATGATGTCACATTCCCGCCGCCCTTCCGCGGTCAGAACATGGTCAACGCCGCGTTTTCGCGGTCTGATGGTAGGTTTAGATCACTGGAAAAATGTGGGTGTTCTGTTTTGAAAATCCCCGTCTGTTCTGATCTGTTGTTTTCTGTTTTGCTTTCTGGAAATTTCCAGATCCGTCTCGATTGTTCCTGCAAGATTCACACAACAAAGTACCCTTTCCAAAAAATAACAATTGATATATTTTTATAATTTTTGGACATTTTAGATTTTTATGATTTTTTTTTAATTTTGATTAACCCGAAATTGCAAAAAGGAAATTTCTACTCCATCCCCGGCAACGGCGCCATTTGATTTCTCTCAAAAACTATCTAGTAACCGCAATCAAGAACGGCGTCGCTTTGCAGCTTGCCAGTGAGTACGGGTCGGTCCACAGGGATGTTGTGAATCTCCTAATCGCACTTACGAGTTAATTCCGGAGGGTGTTCGGATTGATTATTAAATCTAAAAACTAAATTAATCTATATCTAAGTCTTACTAGGGTTAGGTCTAGGTTAAGTTTGGAAAGTCTATAAATCTCACCGCTTTATATACCCATATGAAGATCTAATTAGGTGTTATGGTAATTATTAACAAAGGGGATTAGAATCATCGGGAAGATGTTTTCTTCCTCTAGTTTCTTGTCCTTCCTCTATCAATCCTTACCCTAACCTTCATGGAAAACGCGCGCAACCGGGCCTTTATACTACGGTATCACCGCTATCTCGAGGGATAGGGTGCCATAGGGCGCGGTGTGTGCGTGTATGCATGAAGTACTATTGAAAATATATTATGGGTAAGAAAGGGATGAGAGATCTCATCTCTCAAAATCCTTCCCCTAAGCTAACTCTAAACAATTTATCTACGGCAAGAAATTAAATCCAGCTA
Source organism: Agapanthus africanus (assembly GCA_030015575.1). NCBI lineage: Eukaryota > Viridiplantae > Streptophyta > Magnoliopsida > Asparagales > Amaryllidaceae > Agapanthus > Agapanthus africanus. Next base: position 883,397,713 of record JASDDO010000024.1, on the reverse strand, counting down.
GGGCAAAGAATTGAAATCTAAACTAGAGCAAGGAATTAAATCTACTTACAGATGCATCTCTCCAAACATCAACGCAGGGTTGTCAAATCTGAATTCATGAATTGAAAAGAGGCACTGATGCTCTCCATAAAGAATTCTGAATTATTTATTAAAAGGAGGCATATGGTTTACAATGATTTAGAGTCCCTATTTACAGAAGATAGGAAACCCTAGGGTTATAATGACTCGCATGTCTACATTTACAAAAATAGCCCTATAAAGACCAGTCAACGCCACCACCAAATTATGGTAAAGTTTTGCGCTCCTAACTGCATGACCATGCCGCGGAACCGCGGCCCGAGGCCCTGTTTGGCCGAGGTTCCGCGGCCAAAAGGAGTGATTGGGCTTTGCAGTTTCTGGTGTGGGCTCCTGGTGTCTTGTACTTCTTGTTTCTGCAGGTCCTTTCTCAGATTGTTTCTCTTTCTCTTCCAGACCTTCAGTGAACATTGTAGTAGACTTTTACCGTTGCTTCGTGACAAAGTTTGGAACCTTGCGCTGCTTTGTATTGATTTTTGTGTAGGCTTGATCAAGAGTCTTCTGTTTATTGGTCAAAGTCTCACTTTTACGTCGTCTTTTCATCGTTTTCACTGTTTTCTGTCCAAGAACCTGTAACCTGTAATATGTAGCAGACATGCGTCAAAAGCACATGTTTATTTATAAAAAGAATAAGAATGGGGAATATAATAATGCAATATTATGGTATGAACAGATGCTGATGGATAAAATCCCCCTGAATCTGGCACGAGTGGCATTATTTGGCATACTCGAGGCAGTCTTGAATCATCATGGGCCAATAATAACCCATCCGTTTGATCTTCAACTTCATCTTCGGCCCAGCTTGGTGAGAACCGCAGAGTCCGTCATGAGTTTCTTGGACGACTCTCTTTGCTTCTTCAGGTCCTAGGCATCTTAGCTACAGAGAATCAAATGATCTCTTATACAAAGTATCATTGATGAAGGCGAAAGACAGAGCTCGTTTCATAAGCTGATGTCTTGAGGACGCATCTTCAGGTGTTCGACAGGATTTGAAGTAGTCTATAAAGACTTCTCTCCAATCCTCAGCCTTTTCCTGGTCTTTTATTTGTAGAGTCATTTTCTCGGTCGCTCCCTTTTCTTCGGACGACTCTGGGGATATTTCTGCCGGTGCGAGAACCCGACGGCTTTGCACAACGATCCTCACATCATCGAGGTTTTCATCAGTCAGTTCTTTAGCGAGCTTGGCTAATGCATCCGCTTTGCTATTTTCTGCACGCGGAATGCATTCCAAGGTATAGGAAGGAATTTGAGTGAGCAGTCGCTGTACTCTCTCGCCGTACTTCACCAACTCTGGCTTGCACGTCTGATAGTCGCCGTTTACTTGATTGACGATCAGTTGGGAGTCTCCGTATATGAGGAGGTTTTTAATTCCCATGTCGATGGCGATCTCGAGACCTGCTATCAAAGCTTCATACTTGGCTTTGTTGTTCTTCCTCGGCTCTGTTAAGGAGAAGTCAAAGCGTATTATTCCTCCTTGTGGAATTGCGAAGATGAAGTCCAGCCCTGATTTGATTATGGACGTGCTTTGTTTGCGCTTCTTCATGGAAGACGCTCCATCAAAATAAAGTTCCCACCGGTTTCACCCCCGTCGATCGTGTCAAACGCATGTTCGTCTGGCAGTTCGCAATTCAAAGGAGAATCGGCAGGTATTGGATGCTCAGCGAGGAAATCGGCGATGGCCTGGCCTTTCACTGCCTTAAGAGGCTGATAAGTTATCGAGAACTCCATCAAGAGGAGGGTCCATTTAGCGAGACATCCCGTTAATATGGCTTTCGACATCAAGCATTTGAGAGGATCCACTTTTAATATGAGATGGACCCCATGCGCCAACGCGTAGTATCTGAGCTTCGTTATCGCGAAGATCAACGCTAGGCAGTGCTTTTCGATAGGAGAGTAATTACTTACTGCCCCCAGGAGAACTCGACTCAGATAATAAAGGGCTCTCTCCTTCCCTTAGTCGTTTTCTTGTGCCCACAACGCGCCTAGAGAGCCTTTAAGGGCTGTTGTGTACAGGACAAGAGCTTTCCCTTTAACGGGAGCGGCCAGTACTGGAGGATTCTGTAGGTATTGTTTGATTTCGTCCAGTGCGCTTTGGCATTTGTGATCCCAGACGAACGGGGTTCCTTTCTTCATCAAGTGACTGTAAGGACGACACTTGCCTGAGAGATTGGCTATAAATCGCCAGATATATGCGAGCTTTCCTAGGAGAGACCGCAGCTGCTTGAAAGTCCTTGGCGGAGGCATTTCCATGATCGTCTTGATCTATGACGGATCTATCTCGATGCCTCAGTGTCAGACAATGAATCCTAGGAATTTGCCGGAGGAAACTCCGAACGCACACTTTAGAGGGTTCGTCTTCAAGTTGTATTGTCGGAGGCATTGAAATACGATCTTCAGATGCTCTAAATGTTCCTCGTATGATTTTCTTTTTACTATGAGGTCGTCAATATAGAATTCGACGATTTCATGTATGAGGTCATCGAAAATCTTCGTCATGGGCCTCTGATAGGTGGCTCCGGCGTTCTTTAGACCGAAGGGCATCACCTGGTAGCAGAATATACCCAAAGGGGTCCGGAAAGCAGTGTGCTTCTGGTCTTCGGGATGCATATTTATCTAATTGTATCCTGACGAGCCGTCCATGAAGGAGAAAACTTCATGAGTGGACGTATTGTCTATCATCAGCTCGGTGACTGGTACGGGAAAATCATCCTTCGGGCAAGCTTTATTGAGATCCCGAAAGTCCACGCAGATGCGCACAGTCCCATTCTTCTTCATCACCGGGACTATGTTGGCGATCCAATCAGGATACTGAACCTCTTGGATGAAACCAGAGTCGATTAGCTTCTTGACCTCGGCGTTGATGCTCATCTCAAGCTCGAGCCGCATTCTTCTTGTTGCTTGTTTGATCGGCTTAACGTCCGGGGCTATCTCTAATTTGTGTACAGCAATCTCTGGATCTAATCCTGGCATTTCGGAATAGTTCCATGCGAAGCAATCTTTATGCTGCATAAGCACGTCTTTTAGTGCTGCCACCCTTTCTTCAGAAAATAGCTTACTAACGAATGTCGGCCGCGGGTCACTTGCCGTCCCCAAATCAATTTTCTTGAGGTTATCTGTAGTAGTATGTATTCCATCTTCCAGCTCTTTTGGTGCCGGTGGAAATTCTGAGATTACCTCATCATCATCGTTTCCGAAGCACCAGGGGAGTTCATCCACATTCTCGGGCTCCTCTTTTGACAGTGTTATCACGTGACAGGTACGAGCTCGCTTCCAAGACCGATGATGATCTGGTTCTATTCTCGTAGATTTGGGTTCATGCTTCTACGGCGGGGTTACCCTCCAGCTGCTGGATAGAGAGAAGCTGCCTTGTCGATACTGGTCTTTTACCCAATCTTTAAATGTGAAGCAATCTTTAATAGGATGCCCTATTGCCCTGTGATAGGAGCAGTAGTCCGAGTGAGAGACTTCGCCTGCTTGCTCGGGGTGCTTGGACTCCGGGAGGCTAATCATTTGATGTTTTATGTCGAGATCGAATATCTTCCTTGTCTTGTCTTGAGGAAAAGAATATTCTCGAATCATCCTTTTCATAAGAGACAAATCCGAACTGCTCGATTCCTGATCGTGTGGCTTCTTGGACCCACTTTGTCGCTGTCGAACGCCTTTCCCGCTCTTTGGTTTGTTTCTGCCTCTGTGTCGGGCCTTTTGTACAATGGGTTGACAAGGAGGAGCATTTTCATTTTCCACAGCCTGCTGAAGGAGGCGTTGCATCCTGGCTTTCTCGTAGATGGCCATTTCGCGATTATGGTCGTCTCGAACCTTTTGACATGTTTCCCTTATAAGTTTGTCCATTTGTTCTTCGAACGATGGACTGGGCATTTTCATGACGGGAGCTCGTTCTAGTTCAGGGTTAGCATCTTCCCACAGAGCGTCTCCTTCTTCATCAAAGTCATGTATAACGTAGCAGTCACGGAATAGCTCCCGTTTCTTGGATTGAACATACCCAAGTCATGTCGTTTCCATTCTTCCGTTGGGCAACTTTCGTTGAGTTCCGGGAACGTTCCAGATCCTGTTATAGAACCGTGCTTGTCGCGCAGTTTGCTTAAGGGGTACACCTTGGCGCCTCAAGAGTCTCTTTAGTCCGTCTGTGTAATATCTGGGTAAACGGATGGGCTGGAGCCTGTCAAGTGTAGAATCCGCGCCGTACCAGATTTCTTTCTCCACTTTGGTTTCCCTGGATCGATAGAATAGGATCGCCCTTTCACCTTCTCGCCTGGGAGGGACATAGAACGTCTGCAGCTCTTCCACATTATAGGTTTCAAGCGCGTCTAGTTCTTTATGATGCTTGGGCGGAACCATGGCAACTTGCAAACTTTGCTCTTCATCAGCAAAGGTTTGTATTAAAGGCCGAGCAGAGAATACGGCATGGACTTCATCTTCCGAGTCGCTGCCGAAGATCAATATAGGAGTGGACGGTCCCGGCTTATTGTACTGGGGTGGACCTGAGTAGATTATCTCTTCTTCCTCCTCGGTATCACTCCCGAAGACCGGAATGGTAGGGATATCTTTGTTCTCCGGTTTGTGACATTTTTCTATGTCCTCAAAGTCTGGTAAGAAGTATTTTGCATTTTCGTACTTGCGAACTTCGTTCACGGAGAATGGGTTCAGCTCTCCTGTTACAGTATACTCGAGACCATCCTTGAAATACTTCATATACTGATGTTGCGTAGAAGGTATGATTTTGTACTCGTGTAACCAAGGCCGGCCGAGCAAAGTGTTATAGCAGATCTTGGCGTCAATGACATGGAACTTGATGTCCGTGACGAGCAACCCAAAGCGTAACGTCAATATTACGGACCCAAGCGTCCGTGACGACTGGGAGTCAAACCCGGAGATGGTGATCTTATCCCGAGCGAGGTGTTGAACGCTCATGCAGATTTCCTTCAACACCCTCACGTTGAAGAGATTGACGGAGGACCCATTGTCGACCAGGATATTACCTATCTTGATGTCATGACAGTATCCGGAGACATATAGGAGACGGTTGTGCTCACATGTCTCAAGGAGGAAATCTTCATCGCCGAAGGTGATATCGGCTGTGTGTACTTCTTCCAGCTCGTCCTTTATCTTTTCTTCGGCGAGGAAAGCTTGGAATTGCTCGGGTTCCTGCAGTGCCTTGATTAAAGAATCTCTCGTCTCTTTGGATAACAGGAAGGCGTCGAGAACGCTGAGCTGCGAGGGTATCTTCCTCAAGTGTGTGAGAACGTTGTAGTTCACCTTACTCTTCTTTGGCGGGTCCTTGGCTATCAGCTTTTCAACGGCTTGGTCATCAAGGATGATATCCTCAGAGATCTTTTCTTTCCCTTATCCTTTCTATTTGACCCACTGTTCGAGGGTCCAAGATTCTTTTCGGGCAGCGTACGATTGCGCAGCTGAATATTTTCACAGGTCCTCGGTTCTTCTTCTTTTCCCAAGGCGGACTCTTTAAAGAGAGGGCCAAGAGCCATTTCTTCATCAGAGTCGCTCCCGAAGGTAAGAACTTGTGATCCCCCGGCGTTGACCATGCGACAGTTGCCGGTAATTCTTTTATGCTCCTCGGTCATACTTCTCTGCTCCCGACGACTTTTGCGTTTTATCCGCTTGAAATTTTTCCGGTGAGCAACATATCCCTGCCACCATCTTTTAAAAGCGTTGCACTCTTCAGTAGGGTGCGCAATCTTTCAATGATATAAGCAGTAGTTAGGATGTATTTCCGCTTCACCAAGAATGTTTCCTTCGGAGGGCAGCAGCTTCATTCCCATTGATATGGTTTTGGCGAACCTCTTCCTCGTCTTAAACCCGTTTTTATTCACGACGGATGTATTTTGATCTAGTGAGAATATTTCAACCCTTTCGTCCAGTCGCCGGCGTTTGGCCTTTTCAAATATGGCCATCTCACGCTCCCGATCATCTTTGCTTTTAAGAAGAGCTGTGTTCAGGAATGCATCAATTATTTCATCTATGGCCCCAGGAGTTCTGGCTCAGGACCTGCCCCCAGTTTCTTTGTACAAGGAGCCTCTTCATCGTCTATCAACGAGTGAGAGATCACATGGAAACTTGCCACATAATCCTCAGATTCATCTGACAAGTCTTCTCCATTATCGTCATCTCCGTCCTCAAGGACTTAGCTGAGAAACTCTTGGAGTGTGATTGGGGTCCGTGCCTTCTGGTTATACTCTTCCAGCGCGTCAATTTGCTTTTGTAGGTCCGTACGCTTGTCGCCAGGCTTCACGGGCTTCTTGAATTTCTTCTTCTTCTTCGAAGATTTTGACGGCTGGGTATGAGTGCTTTGGCTACCACCACCGATCTTTGGAGTTGGACACGGCTTCAGCATCCCCTCGATGACCTCATGCTTCAGTGGATTCTTCCACCTAATTGCCGGATGTGTATGGAGATCCTTCAGCATTCTTTTTGTCTTAGCTGAAAGAGCGACCTCCCATGGAGCTTCTTCTACGAAAGAGCATGATGCCCCCGATGTATCCGTCTTCTTGGGAGTGTGTGGCCGAGGCGGATTCACCTTCCAATTCTCAGATAATATGAATTTGCCCTGCTGGTATTGATCTTCTATCCAGCTTTTGAAGATGTAACAATCCTCGATCGGATGGCTCAACATTCGGTGATAAGGGCAATAGTTAAGATTGCTAATGTCACCTGGTTGCGCTGTGCGTCTTGGCTCTGGCAGAGTAATGAGCCTGTTGCGGAGTGCAAGCTCGAATAACCTCTTCGTCTTGTCTCGAGGGAATGAGTAAGGGCGACTCATTTTAACTTCGAGAGATCGAGTTCTGTTATTTTGGCGATCAACTGGTCTCGGGCCGCCGGGCTGCTGTTGAGCATTGACTACGACAATCGCTTTCCCCTTTCCCTTCTTGTTTCGAGAGTCCAGTTTTGGAGGAGACGGCCTATGACACATCTGGTCCATTTGGGCCAGTTTGTCAATTAAGGCTTGGAATGTGGTCGGCTTAAAGAACATCATGAATTGTGAAATGGTTGCATGAGGGTCCAAAGTGCCCACGAACATGCCGACCGCCGGCGCTTCTTCGATCCGCTGTTCGCATTTCGACCACGGATTCCGCCATCGGATTGCGTATTGAACCCACGTCTCGCCCGGCTTCACCCTGGTATTGATCAATGCCGTTATTGGGGTGCGTTCACTAGCACTGGCGAATCGCTGGGTGAATAACAACTCAATTTCTGCGAAAGTCTTGATGGAGTCGTTTGGAAGTTCGGAGTACCACTCAAATGCCGTTTCCGACAAGCTGCCGACGAATTGGCGGAGCAAAAGCTTATCATCACCCCCGGTATTGCCGCAAAGAACCCTGAACTGAGCGACATGTTGATGGGGATTGCCTGTCCTCTTGTACACATGGAATTTAGGGATCGTGTATCCCGGCAGGTATTTTATTTGGTCATACCAGCTTGGATACGGTCGCCCAGTTTTAACGACTTGACCGGCCGCTTCATTCGCCTGGTGAACTCGTATTTGCTGAGCTATATAGTCATCTAGTGCGGCCTTGGAAATGGTTTCCTCCTTGGCTGCTGAAAGAGCCGGAGGAGGATTAGATGTCTCCCCTCTATCATCTTCAACAATGATCGGAGGGTCTTCAGCTGGAGGATCCGGCTGTAACATCATCCCTACCATGTCTTGGAAGAGAAGCGCCATTTGTTTTATATTGGCAGCTTGTTCTGTTGCTTCTCTTTCCTTCTTTTCGAGGACTCTGCGTAGGAAGTCAGCATCGGTTTCTTGTTCATGATGCTGCTCTGATGATGCCTCCGTGTTTTCTTTTGGCCCGGTGAGTGCGGCCATTGCAATCAGCATCTCCTGAAGCTTCTGCTGCTGTTGTTCCTGAGCCCTTGTTATTGATCGGGTGAGCGGTCGGTGACCCGTCAAAGCACGACTTTCCTCTTTTCCGGAAGCCATGTAAACAGTATGCACCGTTATGTCCCCAGACTTTGGGCGTTTGGGCTCAGTGCCTTTTTGGCCCGTCACGTTCACAGGGGCTTTCTCTGGCCTCCTTCTCTTTTGATTGGTTGACGTTGAGGGAGCCGTTGCAGCGGGCATCCAGGTAGTTTTCGTCTTTTGTGGCTTGCCAGGACGGTTCTCTTCCTGATGTGCCTTCAGCTTCTTCTGTCGGCGTAGATAGTCTTGATCAATCACCAACTCCTGAACCTGTCGCCAGACTTTATAAATTTTGGAGGACAGCCGCTGAGGAGGCTGTTCCGGCTTCTTTTGTGTAACATTCTCCACCGGCGGAGGAGATCTTTTCAGTGCGGCGGTAGGAGAGTTCCTGCGCACCTTGTTCAGCAGTTCAAAGCCGTTCCCGGTTGGAACAACAGTATTGACTTCCACTGTTGGGGCTGGTGGAGTTAGCCCAGAGGGGGAGTTGCTCCCCAGCCTTCCTTACTCGGCACCAATGGCGACGTCAAGCGCGTCGAACTGTTGGGATGGTTTCAGCTTGAGGGGTGACTTCGTCTTGCCCCCTGCTTTAGAGAAGGGCTGTTGCTGGCGTCAACCTCTTGAAGACTGATGTCCGTTGAGTAGCAGTATTTAATCTGTCAAAGACACACTTTGGAGTGGGAACGGGAGCCGGAGTGAGAGCCGAAACAGTCAATCTTGTAAAGACTGACCCTTTGGTAGGAGAAGCCGCCTTGACGACTTCAGGAGCAGGGATGGCTATCCTCTTCCGAATAACCTTTTCTGGAACTGCAGGCTTCATCATGGGCCCGCATGAACTTTGGCCCAATCTGGCGAAGACTGAGGCGCTGGAGCTGGACGACCCGTTGAGAGGGGTCGCAGCAGTTGTAAGCCGATCAAAGACCGACTTCTTGGGAGCCTCTGGTGTTGGTACGGGGGTGCTGAAGCTCATCAGTGGGAGAATAATCCCAAAGAACAATCCGGTGGTGGCCTGAGTCACCTGGTCCACCGGCATCGTGAACAAGGAGGCCGATTGGGGCCCGTAGGCTATGCCTCCAGATGAGGCGTAGCGCGAGTTGCAATTGCAGTTGGAACACTTCACGTAAGTGGATGCCATTAATGTTTCGCTTTCTACGCCAAGTAAGAAACTAAATCTTAGTACCTCGAACCCAAGGGCAAGCATTAACAAACCGCGATTCGTTCGCAAACGCGACACACGAAATGTGGAGTGGAAAGAGGAAAAAGTCCCACCGGGCGTGCCAGAATCTATTTACCACTGGAAACCGGAAAGACAAACGTCTTGCCTGAATCTGGGGGCAGATGCTAATAGGTGCTATCCGTCCACCTCTCCGAAGATGCCAAGTTTATTTATGGTACCATGTATCGAAGGTTTAAACAGATGCGACCGATGTAGCAGACTTCATCAGATTCCCCCTCATGCCGAGGGGGTTTTGATTGTGGGGACGCTCTTCCCTACAGGCGCAAGCCCCTGCAGTTAATTAGGCTACCGCATCGCGGTAACAATTTTCTCCTTCTCCAGATGGTCACTTCGTGTCGTGGGTGTTTGTTTTGTTTGTGGTTGCCCATGGATTATATACGGAGACTAATTTATATTGTCGCCCGTGGGACGTGGATTAGTCCAAATCCGTATCTTCTTAGATTTGGGTTTGAGGGTTGGTTTTAAGGACACGTTAACCTCGTTTGAGACTAAGATCAACTTAAACATTTGTTAAGGATACGTTAGTCTAATTCCTAGACTAAGATCTACTTAACGGAATCATTTAGATCCAACAAGAGAGCAATTGGGCTCTATTGTTTAGTTTAGGGACATTGCGGTCAGTTAGTTTAAGGACATTACGGTCCAGGTTAAGGATATCGTAGTCCATGGGTTTAAAGGGACCCTACAGTCCAGGTTAAGGACATCGTAGTCCGTGGGTTTAAAGGGGCCCCACAGTCCAGGTTAAGGACATCGTAGTCCATGAGTTTAAGGACCCACAGTCCGGTTTAGAGACATCGTAGTCTATTAGGTTTAAGGACATCATAGTCCATGAGTTTAAGGACCCCACAGTCCGGTTTAGAGACATCGAAGTCTATAAGGTTTAAGGACATCGAGTCCATGAGTTTAAGGACCCCACAGTCCGTAGAAATGTGTGGTTGTCGGGACTCGTCACCTCTCTGAAGACGTTGAAGGATTACAACGACAGATATCAGAGGAGTAAAGAGATGTACCCTCGAACCGGATGTAGATTGATTAGAAAATCTATAGCCCAGTTTGGGACTAAGATTTATTGAATATTCGTGAGCAGATGGGCTCAATTGAATATAAGTTGAGGACTTATGGCCAATGTTGGGCTAAGTCCAATTAAAATGTTTAACATTTTATTGCTCTGGCTGTTGAGCCTTTATTTGGGCTTGGCCCTTTTAATAATGCTAAGCATTAGGTTCTGACATCTTTTGTCTTGTATTGAATGCACAGTATTCATCAGAACAATGTGTGTTCTGACAGTGCGCCATGTGGCGCGCCAGGCGCTTTGTGCCAATCAAAGAGCGCATAGCGCTTCTGTCGGGTAGCACACACGAAGGTGACACGTGTCGTGCTTAGCGCTAAGCGCTAGTTTATTAACGCATTGCGCTTTTAATTTATGAGCGCCTTACGCTAATTTAATGGCGCACCGGTGAGTGACGCGTAGCGCGCTTGGCGCTGAGCGCCAGCCCATTGGCGCAGTGCGCTGTCTCAGAAGCGCAAAGCATAAGCTGTGTCTATGGTCGACACGTGGCATGCTTTGGCGCTGAGCATCGGTTCAATGAGCGCAAAAGCACAGTTCATGAGTGCGAGGCACTTTTCAGTAGCGCAAAGCGCATTTGATCAAATTTATGATCAGAGAACAAGTTTATGTTCTCCTTTTAAAGGAGGCCTTGCCTCAAGGTTCAAGAACAAAAGTTCTTATTTATAAAAAGGCACTGCCTTTGTAGATCAATGATCTGTAAATGAAGTAAATACTTCTTTTGTTTTTTTTTATGATGGGATCTTTTGATCTCTTTTTTTATCAAAGACTTTGGTATTTTATAGATCTATGATCTTTTTTAGAAGATAGTTCTTCTTTTCATGAGATGATTTCATCTCTTTGTCCAAGAATCATGTTCTTTTACCTTGAAAAAATGATCTTCTTTTGCTAAAATCTTGCTTTTCTCTCTTTGAGTTTTCTCAAAGTTTGTCGGGGGTTTCTCTCTATCAGACTTGAAGTCTTAGGGCCTTTATATAGGGCAAATTGATTTGTTAAATCAGTTAAAAAGATCTTTCTCTGATTGATTTGGGGATATTTCCCCACTGTTGGATCTTTGATCCTAGGGCTTCTGTTTTGCAGAAGATAATCTTCTTGTTTTTAAAAAGATCGGAAAGATCTTTCCATAACAGAATTTTAATTCTGATTAATTAATAACTTATTATTAGATCTTTTAATCTATCGGGGGGGCTTTTTAATTCCAGCGCCGGCGCACCTTGCGCGAGCGCACCTACGTTCGACACGTGCGCGCAACGCAGAGTGTAGCGCCACTGCACTAGCGCACCCGTATTTGACACGTGGCGTGCAGCGCAGAACGCTGGATCCGAAGCGTTGCTTTAATAGAGGTGTCTTTTCACCTCTCTTTTTAAGTCAAACTTTTGTTCCCCAGAACTTTCATTTCCCAAGTCTTGGAAATAGCTCCACTGTGCATAAAGTTTTCTGTGCCTAGTCTTTATAACTCGAAGCAAATCTTCTTTCTTTTCTCATCTCCAAAGAACTCTCTCAATTATGGATTGTAATCGCCCACATGCTCGTCGACAACCGTGAGAAGTGCCCATTCAGGACGTTGTTCCTCGTTTTGCTGCGCGCTTGGTGGATCCTTCTCTTACAGATGACCAATGTGACGCAGCGCTGTATGAGCTCTTGACTCGTGTAGGGTCTCCTATCACCCCACACTCTATTTGGCTTCGGATGATCCTTACGTCTGTGCTCGCTGATATTCCCCTCCTCCGGCAGAGATGTCCTCGGCAATGCTTGATGCTGCTGAAGACAAGATCGAGTGCTTCTTCGAGGCGGATTTGATTACTGAAGCCCCGAGGGATTGCTCTGTCCACTTGCTAAGCCAGATACGGGCTCGTTGGGTCGTTATCTCCACTTTCTCTGGTGAGTGCGGCGTTGATCGATGGATGGCTACTCCTCGAGAGGATCGCCGTTTTGACATGGTGGAGGAGACGGAGAGAGAACTTGACAATCTCCTCCTTAGCTTTGAGAACCCCTGTCCTTTTGATCCCATGTTTGGCGATCTGTTTTCAATGTAATAATAAAAAGATGTTTTAATTAAGTATTTTATTATCTGCTAAGTGTTCCTTTGTTTTTAATTCTTTGTTATTCCTTTGTAAGGCATTTATGCGCTGCATAATTTAATTTGCTATAATCAGGTGCAAGTAATCCTTGCAAGGATGAAGCGCTTCTGGCGCTTAGTGCTCTTGGCGCTTGGCGCTTAGCGCTCTCGCGTTTTGTACGTGAGCGGCGTTTTAGAGTCTTTGACTCTTATTGTAGGCGCATTTGATGTTAGCACTTTTTTATGAAGCATTGCTTCGCTTTCCAATCTTGGAAACAGAGTTTTACTCTAATTGGGGGTGCATAGCGCAGAGCGCAGCGCAGCTTGCGCTAGCGCATCCTTGTTTAACACGTGGCGCGCAGCGCGTCTAGCGCTAGCGCACTCATGATGCGCTGCCTAGGGCGCAACGCACCTAGCACTAGCGCACCCGTGTTTGACACGTGGCACGCAGCGCGCCTAGCGCTGATCTGAAGCGTTGCTTCAATTTTTAAATTTTGAATTTCTAAACAGAGGTTTGCTCTGATTGGGAGAAGCAGAAGCGTCGCTTAATTTCAAATCTTGGAATTTGAACAGAGCTTTGCTCTGATTGGGAAAACATTATTCTCTTACCTGAATTTCTAAACCTATCTTGCCAATATTATATTTTAACATGGTTATAAATTTCAGGCAATACCGATCCGAGATAGCCTTCCAATCCAAAAAAATGACTATCGGAATATCGATATCGAGATCGATGCTGAGATTTTAAACCTTGGGTTACTAGGTTTACCAATTGGTTGTTGGGGTTTAAAATTAAGTTTATTAATATGCTATTGAGCTTGTTAATGAGTTTTTGGTTTATTTGACATTCCTAATTACTGAAAACTATTTATAAATTTTATAATTATTTTTATAATGTATGGAAACATTATAAACATCATTAATTACTAAAGAGTGCATGTTGTGTTATAATTACTAAATTTAGTATTCAATTAGAAAAATTCTTTTAACAAATGATAAAAAAAATATTTAAAATTCCAATTTGAGAAAGACAAGATCACCGATTTCTCTCCTAAACTATAACCGTCCTGTATCGATTCCAATACCGAGATGTTAATCCTTGATTTTATAGTGGCAAGGGGCAGAACCAGCATGAAATATTTCATTGTAAGCAGTCATTTTGTATCCTTATCTTGCCTCCATGATGCTTGAAGAGACGACATTAACAAGTCGTGATACAGCTCTCAAAACAGATACCAACATTTTGTTCAACCCGAACCTGTCCTGCGAAAAAATTCGAGCGGCGAGAACAATTTCATGCTGGGTTGGTTTGTTTAGAGTGGTTTCAACAAAAGAAGAGACTCAAGTTTGGTTGCTCATTACCTAATGAGTATTTTGATTATCTTTTGATTTGGCCGCGTAGTTCTTATTTGTTAAGGATCGGATCGTAAGTTAAGACTAATCACTTTTGCAATTGTTGTGAAAACTTAAATTGATGTGTCAACTCTTGCCAAGACTAATGTACCGGACTTTGCAAAATCAAATGTTTAATTTTGTATATGAATTCATGACAGTATCTGAAGTGCTGAATTGCACAATGCGTTGCAGAATTCAACTTCTTGCTTTGTAACAACAAACCAGATTGTAGGTAGTCTACACAGAGAGCACGTCGAGTTCCCCTCATCAACCCAAGAGTCGAGGCACGCCCGATGAAAGGCATGGCAACAGTTGCCGAGCTCTCTAACCTCATGTCTCGATTCTAATGACCTCATACAAATCACGCACTCATGATCTCTGCTCTCTTTGCCGATTTCTTTCTTCTTCTTTTCCAAAATCCGTGCGAATCCAATCACTGGCAGCCTCTCTCTAATTCCAAACGCGTGGTGAATCTTATCTTCGGAAATTGCCTGCTGATCACAAGGACGACGGAAGGTGAAATAGAGCGAAATCACGAAGACCGCGTATCGGACGGATCCCAGTACTTAAAGGATATAAATGTAAGGCTTTGGCAGGTAGAAGTGGTAGCAACTTGTAGCCATGGAAACAGAGAATGAGAAAAGAAATGGTAGGGTTTCTTATCATTGGAAACAATATATAGATGGTGATTGATATAAAGAGAAAGAAGTATAGTAGAGGTAATCAAAAAATAAGGGCTAAAGTTAGATATTGGAATAAGCAGAATTCATCATTGAACTATAATAACAAAAGAGGACTCTCTCGACCAAAAATGAAGAAGGCTCACTCATGGGGAATCCATATAGCGTCTAGCGGGGGCAACGGTCCATACTGATCTTTCGGAAAAATACTGAAAATTAATATCGGTTACAAACAAGTGTCATATATATATATATGTGTGTGTGTGTGTGTGTGTGTGTGTGTGTGTGTTCCCCTCCGAAAGACGGCCAAGACGTGAAGACGTCTTGTTTGAGATTCGGGGCAGATACTATTTGGTTTTATCCGTCCACCTCTCCGAAAATACCAAGTTGATTTATGGCACCATGTATCGGAGATTTAGACGGATGCGGTCGATGTAGCAGATTTCGTTAGATTCCCCCTCACTTGAGGGGTTTTTGATTGTAGGGACGCTCTTCCCTGCAGGCGCAAACCCCTGCAGTTAATTACGCTAGAGCATCGCGGCAACAACTTTCTCCTTCTTCAGAATTTCATTTCGTATCGTGTATGTTTGTTTTGTTTGTGGTTGTCCGTGGATTGTATACGGAGACTAATTTATGTTGTCGCCCGTAGGACGTGGATTAGTCCAGATCCGTATTTTCTTAGATTTGGTTTGGGAGTTTTGGTTTAAGGATACATTAGCCATATTTAAGGCTAAGATCGACTTAAATATTTGTTAAGGATACGTTAGTCCTGTTTGAGACTAAGATCAACTTAACGGGATCGTTTAGATCCGACAAAACAGCATTTGGGGGCTCTATTGTTCCAGTTTAGGGACGTGGTAGCCCATGTTCCAGTTTAGGGACATGGTGGTCCATCGTTCCCGTTTTGGGGACGGATATTAGTTTAAGGACGCATTAGTCCATGAGTTTAAGGATGATTAGTCCATGGGTTTAAGGACCCCACAGTCCGTATTGTTGGTTTAAGGACGCATAAGTCCATGAGTTTAAGGATCCCACAGTCCGTATTGTTGGTTTAAGGACGCATAAGTCCATGAGTTTAAGGACCCCACAGTCCGTATTGTTGGTTTAAGGACGCATAAGTCCATGAGTTTAAGGACGCTTAAGTCCGTAGCAATATGTGGTTGTCGGGACCCGTCACCTCTCTGACGATGTTGAAGGATTACAACGACAAATATCAGAGGAGTTCGGAGATGTACCCTTAAACCGGATGTAAATTGATTTGAGAGAAAGCAACCGTGCTCATTCAATTTAATTTGAGGACTTACGGCCAGAATTGGGCTAAGTCCGGTTGAAAATGTTCAACATTTTATTTGTCTTAGGCCTATTAGGTCTTTGCTTAGGCTCTGCCCTTGTTAATAATGCACTGCATTTTATTCTGGCCTGTTAGGCCTTTTTGATTTGGGCTCTGTCCCTTTATTTTTATAATGCAGAGCATTAATTATCTGGCAGTGGCCACGTGGCCTGTCAGGCGCTTTGCGCCAATTAATGAGCGCAAGCGCGTGTGGAGGTGACATGTGTCACGCTCTGGTGAGCGCAAGCGCAGTGCGCTGCTGACACGTGGCACGCTCTGGTGAGTTGCGCCAATTTCAAAGAGCAATACTCTATTTTAAAAGTGCATAGCGCAAGTTATTCTGGAGCTGATACGTGGCGCTCTCTGGTGGCTTGCGCCAACCCAAGAGCGCAACAGTGCAAATTTACAAGTGCAAGGCACTGTTTTAATATCTTGATCCAATTTTGGATTCAAGAAAAGAATCTTTTAAGATTCCAGAACCAGTGGTTCATCAAAAGGCAATGCCTTTTTTTGTTATTATCTTTTTTATTGAAGATCTTTGATCTTGTTCTTAGATCAATGATCTTTTTTAGAAGAAGTTCTTCTTTTATTCAAAGGTTTTTACCTTTTTCTTTCTCTGAGTTCTTTCTCAAAGTTTTCAGAAGATTTCTCTCTTTTTCTCTCTGTGTTGATGTGTGTTTTAGACTTGGGGTCTAGAGGCCTTTATATAGTGCCAATTAGTTTGTTAAGTCAATTAAAAAGATTTTTCTCTGAGTGATTTAGGAATTTTTCCCCACCATTGAATCTTTGATCCAGGGGCTTCTGTTTTACAGAAGACAATTTTCTTGTTTTAACAAGATCAGAAAGATCTTTCAGAATTTTTCTGTTTGGCGCAAGCGCACCTACGCTTGACACATGTCGCGCAGCGTAGAGCGCAGATCATCTGAAGCGTTGCTTCTTTTGTTTTTTTTACTTTAAATAGAGCCTTGCTCTGATTGGACGCGCTGCCTTGGGCGTTACGCTGGCGTGTCAGGTTTTGACACGTGGCGCGTTGCGCGCAGCGTAAGGAATTTGAAGCGTTGCTTCAATTTTTGAATTTTTAAAATTCAAACAGAGTTTTGCTCTGATTAGGGGAAACAAATGCCCCCCCCCCCGTTGCGCTCACGTGGCGCACACGTGAGTGCAGCGGTGGCAAGATCCCAACGGTCGGATCAACTCAGAATCTGAAGGGGCGGAAGCGCCTATAAATAGGACCCTTGGTCCTCGATAGATGATCACTATCTTCAAGAACTTTGATTTTCAGAGCCCTGCTCTTGCTTTTAAGAACTTCAGAGTTCAAACTCTAGAACATCTTAGGTAAAATTTAACTTAATTTAAATTAAATTAATTTTAATCAACAGAGCCTTGCTCTCATAGATCTTTGATCTAAAGAAAAACCCCTTTGGGGTTTCATCAACAGAGCCTTACTCTCAAGGATCCATAGATCTAAAGAGATCTTGTTTCAGGATTTTTAACCCATGAACAGAGCTTTGCTCATGGACCAAATGTAGATCTTTTTTATCTTAAAATGAAGAACTCTTAAGAGTTTTCATGGATCGTTAAGATCCCAGAATTTTTAATTTTTTAAGAGTTAAATTTTTCTTTTGATGGATTTTTCCATCATTATTACAGAGCTAGGCTCTTTTAGGGAATTTTATCCTTTCGAGACTAGAGTTTGACAAGTGTCACTCTGTGACAGAGCTTTGCTCTGAAAGAGGAGATTTTCTCCTTGTCTCTAGGGATTTCTCATTAATGAGAATATTCTTTTGGGGATCTCCTCATTAATTGACAGTCTCATCAAATGATGGGGTTGTCTTATTAACTGATGCAATATCACCTAGATTTTGTGGGAACCCCTTTGGTCCCCTACCCACTGCATTGCAGTGTGGTATAAACTTTAAAATGCCAAGCGTTGGAATTACAACACTGACGGTTGATTTTTGTCCCTCCGCAGGAAACATGTCTGCTGACCTGTCATTCCCGTTTGTTCGCTCGGAGGAAGGATTTCCGGCGGCGCCGGTAGACCGGGAGGTATTCACTCTTATTAAGGATCATGACCCCGAACACAAGAACCTTCACCTGTGGGGTAGGTGGTATATCGACATCATCAAGGGTTGCCGAAGCTTCGGTTCCACGACGCCGTCTGAGCCCATCTCATCGATCCTCTATGCGGATGAACCCCCGGTGAAGTATGCCTTGGAGGTCAAGAATTGGAATTCGGAGGATCTTCTCCAGCCTGCGATTGGTGCCATTCCCGTGCAGCCGCCGCCGGCCGTGGACATTCTGGGGAGGCGAATATGTCAGGGTGAGGCATTCCCTTGGGGACAGGCATACAATATTGGATTGACCCCATGACAATCGGCCGGATATCTGCAGTGGGCCAGATATATCCTATCGGCGAAGAGGACTCATCTGATGAAGATTGGTCTGTACTCGGCAATCTACATCTCGCTTTTTGAGTACCCTGCTCCTCCAACGTGGTGGATTAAGGCTTTCATCGAACAATGGAATATCCCCACCGACACCTTCCTTATGACGGACATAGAAGTCTCCATTTCCCTGGAAGAGTTCGTCGAGATATCGGGTTTTCCGGTGAGGGGGGAGCATTATGAGGAGCTGCTTCCTCCTGGCGAGTACGTTTTCGCCACCAAGCCGCCGGTGTTTGATTTGACGCCGGAGAATGCTATTCAGCACCAGTTTCCGAGCTTGGTGAAGGTGCTGAACATATACGAAAGTCTCTATCTGGAATCAGGGGTCCGGGGAGTCGGCTTCGCAGATTTTATCGCCCGCTTACTTCGACCGGAGATTTTATCGGAGCGGAGTGAAAAGTTCACCAAGCCCGATGACCCTTTCGGCTTCGTCTTAGATCGTCGACCAATATTGGAAGACGATCAAAAGGATTTCTATCTCCCTGACGCCGCCGTCATGCCCTTGTCAGAAATCGCCGCCCCGGGCATTGATGAAGAGACCTTCTTTTTAGGGTTCCTGGGATTGTGGTTGTGCAGCTTCGCGCTCCCCATGCACCCGCGCTACATGCGGCCGTCCGTTTTCTACCCAGCGCATCGGATGGTGGCTGGCCTACAGTTGTCAGTAGGAATCGCCGGGTTAGCTCACCTATATAATGGACTTAACGTGGCGGCGGACGCTAATGAACCTAGGGTGCAGCCTGCCAATTTCCCGATGCACTACTTCACCTCGTGGATGGAAATGCATGTGCACGGGGTATTCGGCATCCACAAGAGCCCTTCGTTTTTTAAGAGGTGCAGACTCCCAAGAGTCGTGCGGCTGATCGGCACCTCGATCGTGAGTGCGTCTCCGCGGGAGGCTAGGGGTTGCTCCTTCGTCCACACCTGGTCAGAGCGAAGATTTCTTTTATGGATAAAGTCATAACTATCGGCTCAGAAACCTCCAAGTCGGTGGTGGCGCTGCGTGACGGCTTCAAAGACGGGGCCTCCGTACTGAAAGCCCGGGAGATTCTTCACCTCTACTCCATTCAGCCGGGCTACCTGGTGTTTAGGAAGAACGAGATGGCGCTTTTCATGAGGTATAACCCCCACCGGTTCGCCCAACAATCCAGCTATAACCAGGAGGTCCCGCTAGAGGCGTTTTTGGAAGAGCCCGCGGCCAGCAGGGAGGGGATACGGAGCGCGATGCACCATTTCATGCGGCTGAACACGGGCTCCCACTTCTTCATCAGCGAGCCGAGCTGCGTTCCCCAGGTCCTCCACGTGTACGTGGCTTGGTACGCGCACGCAATGGGTCCAGTTATCCGTGAGGAGAAGCGCATGTTGGTTGACCGTAAGGGTGCGCCTCCCGGCGGCGACTGCAAGGCTCTCCTGAAGCCAAGGACCCTGGTATTTCCTCCACTGAAGGATGCTGGAGCTGAACCACCGCGCGTGTTGAGCCCTCCGTGCGGATTATCTCGTGCTACTGTGGATGTGCCACCAGCGCCCCGTGCTCCAGTGGAGACGGTAAATGTGGTTTCTCCGGAGTCCGGCGTGGGCACGGATATTGGGACCCGCCGCCCTAAGGTGCCTGCAAAGCGCAAGTTGATCTTGGGTGCACCCAGGGCTGGCGTGCAGAAGAGGAAGAAGAAGTCGATCTTCTCAGCTAACGTTGCGTTCGGTCAAGAACCTCATGCTCCCTATAGCGAGGGCTTGGGCGAGTACGGGACCAACAAAGGATTAGTTATGCCGCCAGATGACACTGATCTGGCAGCCTCCATCGCAGCTTCAGAGCGATTGGCGAGACGCGACGCGTGGCTAGCTAAGCTTGCACAATCGGGTAATCACTAATCGCATTTTTTTATTGCATCGTACTTTTATTATTGTCTTTGACTAATGCTTTTTCCCTCTTTTCTTCAAACAGGCATCACCACTGAAGAAGCCATCGCTGCTTCCCTCAAAACTTTTCAAGAAGATGAATGACTCAGAGCATCCTTAGGTCTCGGTACATTTCGATTCATTAAGTCTTTATTCTCCTTTTGTTATGGTCGATCTAACCTTTTCTTTTTCTCATCGCAGGAACCACAATGCCGGCCCCGCAAGGTGACGCAGAGACTCTTCCCGGGCCAGCCACTGAAATCCCGACCTCTTCGGGGCTGGCGCGAGAGACCCGACTCGAGAAGCCAATGAGGGATGCCTTGAAGGCTCTGGAGGCATCTCTGTACACGGCCGATGACGCCTCGATGAAGGAAGCTGCGAAGAGGTCCGTCTTGACAGCCCGGGAAGAGAGAAAGCAGTTGAGGCGCGAGGCGAAGGAGCGCAGAGCTGCCTTGGCCATAGGAGTGGGCCTAAGCACCGTTCCTCGTGCTGATACTCCCTCGGAAGAGCCCCCGGTCGCCTTGTCTACCGCTCACAGACAAGCGGTGCGTGCAGCTCGGGAGGCTAACGATCAGTCCACCTTAGGTAATGTGTCTTTCAAGATTTTATTGTAAGAATTGTAAACCTGTCGGTTCTTATATATCTTGTCCTGCAGGGCCAAGTCCAACCGAAGGGAAGGCGAAAACCGTCGAACTTAAGGGGACAGAGGAAGAGGCACCGGCAGAACCCGAGCCGACGGTGGGCAACGTCGCCGGGGTTGCTGGACTTGAGCTGGAGGCTGAAGAAACTGCGCCAGAGGAGGTCGTCGATGCCGAGCCTGAGGTAGCGGCAAATGAGACGACTGCTACAACCGAGTCTGGGGCAGCAGCGGACGGAGCGCCTGAGACCGGCGACCCCATGGCGACGGCGGACGAGACAGCAGCGACCGCCGAGCCCGAGGGAGTAGCGGGTGAGACGGGCATGACTCCCGGGGACAAGCCAGCCGCTCTTTCTCAAGAGTCTGGTAATGCTCCAATCATTGCTCTCCCCGTCTCCGGTCCTCCGCCGTCTCCTGGCCGCGCGAGCACGACGACAGCCCCCGTAGAGTCAGGTGATGAGGCCACGGGAGGTGGACTCATGTCGATGGAGGAGGGAGACGCCTCCGTTTCGGCTGGCGGTTCATCAAGTAAATTTCGAGTTACTGTCGTTTTTTCTTTATCTTGCAATCCTTCCTGACAGGTGTATCTTTGTTTTTAACGCAGGTGCGGCCAGTGCTGACGCTCTATTGCTCGAGGGAGCGCCGTCAGCTACTGCCTTAGCGGTGGCCACCTCTCTGCCTTCTCTCGTACCATCGCAGATGCTGGAAGGTATGGATTCGTGACCCATCAGTTTCATCTTTCGGCCGCATGATCTATGTACTGATGTTGTACTACTGCATCTTTGCAGGAGTGCTTTTTGATCACCTCTATCAGGTGCTGCGCCCACACTTCTCCTTCCCGTTGGAGCTCGCTTTCTCCAGTGGCGCTGGTGAGTATAATTTTCAATTAATACTCTTTCTTTTTCCAACAATGGACTTGTTTCTGATTTTTCCTTGCCCTGATTGCAGTGCTACAAATCAAAGGAGGAGATGAAAGATAGGTTGCGCAACCGGCCCTTCCGGCTTTGCCGCCTGCTGCAGCTGGTATAGTAAACTATCATATCGATGACTTTCTTATATTTCTTGAACTGTCATCTGATCGTATTTTGTTTTTTCAGCTGTCGTTCCAATTCCGGCGCCCTTCGAGTCCCGCATCGTAATGCCGGCGGGTCCCTTCTTGAGACGCCCATCTTCAAAGGGTGCCGCAATGAGCTTGGGCATGATGAGCGGATACGTCGAAGAGCTTGACGCAGACGCTCCCCCATCTGCTGCAGATTTCGCTGCGGAGGTTAACCTGATGTTGGCGGCGCTTGTAAATTTTCATAATGAAGGCGTCGTCAAGCTTTGGATTAATCACTGCAGGGAAATCGAGGCCCGCCTGCATCAATCGGAGTTTATGTGCCCTGCCCCCGAGACCTTAGCCGCAAGCACTCAACGAGCAGTATGGATCGAGCAAGGCGCTTCTTACTTCCGCTACTTGGAAAAAGAAGCGTCTTTAAGGCTGAAGGAATGCCAAGAGACCTCAAGCGGGACGGCTCGTCTGCGTGCTGAGGTTGAGGCGAACGCTGCCCAGGTGAAGGTTATCTTCGAGGGCCTTCTGGAAAGTATCTCTAATGGGCTAACACTGAGGCAAAAGCTCGATGCCGCCGAGCGTGATGCCCAAGGCCGCGAAGTAGCTCAGCAGGTAGTTGAGGAGCAGCTTTTATCCTTCTTGCAGAGCGGGCTCAAGTGGAAGCAGAATTGGCGGTGGCGGCCGATCAGGAGAAGGCATGGAAGGAAGTGCGCGAACAATTGATAGGGCTATTTAAGACGCTTCCTTCCCAGTAGCTGCCCTTGTATCGATCATATACTTGTAATTAATTTTTTTTTCGAATAAGATGTATCCATTCTTCATTCTTTTATATGATTCACCTTGTACTTGATTGAATTAATGAATAAAGATACACATTTTTTTTTGCAATGTCTTGTGTCATTTCTTTGCTTTCTCCCTTCTCTTATTATCAGCATGCTATCTTAGTAAACATGGTTGGCAGATGATAGAGCAAGCATTCTGTCTTGGCTTCTTCAAGAGGTAATGATGGCTTAGGACGCAGGTTCTGATCTGCTTCCTAAGACTTTTCAACTTTATGAGCCGTGAGGGTCTTACAAAGACTTTTCTCCCTGCGGATCGAGAGGATCTCGTAGGTATATTTTCTCCTTAGGAATCGTGAAGATTCCTAAGTGCATTTTCTCTTATAAGTCGTAAGGATCTTATAAGAGAATTTTCCCTCTTACGAGTCGAGAGAACTCGTAAGCGGTTGTTCCCCTCT
The DNA here is from genome assembly GCA_030015575.1 of Agapanthus africanus. NCBI lineage: Eukaryota > Viridiplantae > Streptophyta > Magnoliopsida > Asparagales > Amaryllidaceae > Agapanthus > Agapanthus africanus. The sequence continues at coordinate 883,374,676 of JASDDO010000024.1, read as the reverse complement.
TTGTCGAGATTCGACTTTGAAGAGTGAGACCCGTGAATAGTATGCAAGAGACCGTTCTAGACCGACTTGCAGGGTTCCAGTCCTTAGGAAACAAGTTTTTTAATCCCTGCTGCCTAAGGCTTTATCTTGCAAGTCGAGATGAATCGGGAAGTCCTCACGAAGACACTAATTTCCTCACGAGTCGAGACGAATCGAGCAGCTCTCGTCAAGGACACTAATTTCCCTGAGTTGAAGTATTTTGCCGAGGACACTGATTTCCTCGAGGTTGAAACGAATCGAAGTGCTCCTGCAAAGACACTGGTTTCTCTGCGGGTCGACACGAATCAAGAAGCTCTCGTCAAGGACACTAGTTTCCCTAAGTCGAAGTATTTTTCCGAGGACACTGGTTTCCTCGAAGTTGAAACGAATCGGAGTATTCCTGCAAAGACACTGGTTTCTCTGTGGGCCGACGCGAATCAGGAAGCTCTCATCAAGGACGCTAGTTTCCCTGAATTGAGGTATTTGCCAAGGACACTGATTTCCCTGGGGTTAAAACGAATCGAGATATTCCTGCAAAGACACCGATTTCTCTACGGGTCGACGCGAATCAAGAAGCTCTCGTCAAGGACACTAGTTTCCCTGAGTCGAAGTATTTTGCCGAGGACACTGGTTTCCTCAAAGTTGAAACGAATCGAAGTATACCTGCAAAGACACTGGTTTCTCTGCGGGCCGACGCTAATCAGGAAGCTCTCATCAAGGATGCTAGTTTCCCTAAATTGAGGTATTTGCCAAGGACACTGATTTCCCTGGGGTTGAAACGAATCGAGGTATTCCTGCAAAGACACTGATTTCTCTGCGGGTCGACGCGAATCAAGAAGCTCTCATCAAGGACACTAGTTTCCCTGAGTCGAAGTATTTTGCCGAGGACACTGGTTTTCTCGAAGTTGAAACGAATTGGAGTATTCCTGCAAAGACACTGGTTTCTCTGCGGGCCGATGCGAATCAGGAAGCTCTCGTCAAGGACGCTAGTTTCCCTGAATTGAGGTATTTGCCAAGGACACTGATTTCCCTGAAATTGAAATGAATCGGAGTATTCCTGCAAAGACACTGGTTTCTCTGCGGGCCGACGCGAATCAAGAAGCTCTCGTCAAGGACACTGGTTTCCCTGAGTCGAAGAGCTTGCCAAGGACACTGATTTCCCTGGGGTTGAAACGAATCGGGGTATTCTTGCAAAGACACTGATTGCTCTGCAGGCCGACGCGAATCGAGGTGGTCTCGTCAAGGACACTGGTTTCCTGAATTGATGAGGTTACTAAGGACACTGATTTCCCTGGGGTTGAAACGAATCGATGTATTCCTGCAAAGACACTGGTTTCTATGCGGGTCGATGCGAATCGAGGGGCTCTCATCAAGGACACTGGTTTTCCTGACTTGAAGAAGTTGCCAAGGACGCTGATTTCCCTGGGGGTTGAAATGATCTCTGGTGGTCTCTCAGGTTTTATATGAGTTACCGTCAAAACCGTGAAGCTAGGAATTTGATCTTCATTTCGTTTGCTGGCACTGCGTCTGCTATATCGAGACGAATGTCACGGTTGTCTCTAGGTTGTTAGTGAACCGTCGAGATTTGGCTTTGCTTTCTGGCGGAGCCTGTTGGGAAGGTATAGTTCCCTCTTTGTTTGTGCCCTTGGATTGTATACAGGGATCGACGTGATCTCACCTGTAGGGCAAAAGTTTCATTCATTTCATTTTTTTATTATTGTTTTACTTCCGCGATGCTCTATCATTTCAGCTTTTTATATCGCGAAGGTCGCGATTGCCCAATTATTTCGGCTATTTTTCGCGGTGCCCAATCATTTCGGCTATTTATTTTGTTTTTACTCGCTGCTGTTTATTGCGAGTTGCCCAATCATTTCGGCTATTTATTATGCATACGTTTTTACTTGTTGCTTTTTATTGCAAGTTGCCCCATCATTTCGGCTATTTCGTATGCATGCGCGGCTTGCTGGCTTTTCGCCATAAGCATGGAATTAGACACCGATTTCGGCATCAACACCGCTACAACTGGGATATTACCAGGAACGAATCATCATTTGCCTCTGTCGATGTCGAACAAAGGTGGCTTAGCGAACAGGGTTAGGGTCATGTCGACTAAGGCTTTTGATTTCATGAGCCGTAAGGGTCTCACAAAGTTATTTCTCCCTACAAGTCGTGATGATCTTGTAGGTGTATTTTCTCCTTAGGAATCGTGAGGATTCCTAAGTGCATGTTCCTCTGTAATTCGTAAGGATTCTACAAGAGGGTTTTCTCCTTGTAAATCGAGAGCACTTACAAGGGTTGTTCACCATGCGAACATATCCCTAGTCACGGGTGGGACTTCGTTAGGGAAATGTTTATTCGCGCCCGTAGATTGTATACAAGGGTCGGTATGAACCACTTGTAGGGCAATATCGAAGGTTGTGGGGGTTGCTTAAGCACAGATTTAGGTCTCTGTAACTTAAGACTTTCAAATCTTATGAGCCATGAGGGTCCCATAAGAGAGTTCTCCTTACGAGTCGTGAGGATCTCGCAAGTGTATTTTCTCCTTAGAAATCGTGGGGATCCCAAAGTGTGTTGCTCCCTTGTGAGTAGTAAGGATCTCACGCGGGTGGTTTCTCCTTATAAGGTCGAGAGGACCCTGTAAGTGGCCTTTAACGAGGTTGTGTCCTTTCGGGTTTTCACAAACACTCGCCGGTAGTCCTGCTGTTTTTACTTACGAAGCCCTTTCGGGTTTTCACAAACACTCGCCGGTAGTCCTGCTATTTTTACTCACGAAGCCCTTTCGGGTTTTCATCTATGCCCATTTTGCTTATGGACATACCGTTTTTTTTATTCTTTTTATTTTTTTTTACAAGGTCACGCCCTTTCGGGTTTTCACGAACACTCGCCGGTAGCCCTGCTATTTTTACTCACGGAGCCCTTTCGGGTTTTCATACGTGCCCATCTTGCTTATGGACATACCGTTTTTTTATTCTTTTTATTCTTTTTTTTTACGAGGTCGCGCCCTTTCGGGTTTTCACGAACACTCGCCGGTAGCCCTACTGTTTTTACTCACGGAGCCCTTTCGGATTTTCATCCGTGCCCATTTTGCTTATGGACATACCGTTTTGTTTTTTATTTATTTATTTTTATTATTTTTTTATCGGCTTTGTGATGTTTCAATCCACCACAGTTTATCGACATCTCGGTCAGCAGCTAGTTTCAGGACGTAGTGGTCCGTCATTAGTTTAAGGATGTTTCGGTCCGTCATTAGTTTAAGGACGTTTCGGTCTGTCATTAGTTTAAGGACGTTTCGGTCCGGTCAGGAGAAGGCCGGCTACTGCTTATAGAGTTTGAGCTTAGGAAGATAGCGAGTGGATATAGTCGTCGTCATCTATCATTGATCTAGGCTGTGGCTCATTAAGCGTAGTATTTCTTCAGGAAGCGACCATTTATTGGCCTGAAAGGGATTTCACCGTGCATATCCATGAGTAGATAGGCTCCACCCTGGTAGACCTTGTCTATGATGTACGGGCCTTCATAGTTCGGCTCGAATTTTCCAAGCTTGGCGCGATTAGGGATAATAGGTCTTTTGACTACTAGCACGAGCTCGCCTTGGCGGAATGTCCTCGGCCTGGTCAATCTTTCATATGAGCGCTTCATCTTTACTTTATAAGCCTCCAAATTTTGTTGCGATATGAGCCGGATTTCATCAAGGGCATCAAGCTCCTCAAGCCGAAGGTGAGCATTTTCTTCATCCGTCAGCTCGTAGTGGACTGCCACCCGTAGAGAAGGTAACTCTATTTCGAGAGGGAGTACTGCTTCCGTACCGAATACCAACGCGTATGGCGTTGTGTTCGTGGCCATCTTGAACGTAGTTCGATACGCCCAAAGAGCTTCTTGCAGTCTCTCGTGCCAGTCTATCTTGTTTTGGGACACCGTCTTCTTTACGATCTTCGTCAAGGTCTTGTTGAAAGCCTCAGCTAGACCGTTAGCTCGGGGATTATAAAATGAGGAATATCTCCAGTCTATGTTGTGTTGCTGCGCGAAGCGGCTGATCTTGTGGCTTCTGTAGGCTGGCCCATTATCGGAGATGATCTGTCTCGGTGTTCCAAACCGATAAATGACGTGTGTCTTGAAGAAATGGAGGATATTCTATGCCTTCACTTCCCTCAGCGGTACTGCTTCTGCCCATTTGGAAAAGTAATCAGTCGTCGCCAGGATGAAACGATGTCCCCTGGACGATGCTAGTTCGATAGGGCCGACTATGTCAGTTCCCCACATTTCGAACGGTCAGCTAGCCACCGTTGGATGTAGCGGATTTGGATGGTGGTGGATGAAGTCCCCATAGATTTGGCATGAGTGGCATTGCTTCGCATATTCCAGGCAGTCCTGAATCATTGTGGGCCAGTAGTAGCCCATCCGTTTTATCTTCAACTTCATTTTCGGGCCTGCTTGGTGAGAACCAGAGCCCGTCGTGAACTTCCTGAATGACTCTTTTTGCTTCGTCAGGTCCCAGACATCTCAACCACAGAGAATCGAACGACCTCTTGTACAGAGTACCATTGACGAAGGCGAATGACAGAGCTCGTTTTATAAGCTGATGGCTTGAGGATGCGTCTTCAGGTGTTCGACGGTATTTGAAGTAGTCTATAAAGACTTCTCTCCAATCCTCAGCCTTTTCCTGGTCTTTTATTTGCAGGGTCATCTGCTCAGTCGCTCCCTTTTCTTCAGATGTTTCCGAAGATATTTTCGCTGGAGCTAGCACCCGACGGCTTTGTACCATGATTCTTACGTCATCGAGGTTCTCGTCGGCCAGTTCTTTAGCGAGCTTGGCTAGTGCATCTGCTTTGCTATTTTCCGCACACGGTATGCTTTCCAAGGTATAGGAAGGAATTTGGGTCAACAGTTCCTGCACCTTCTCGCGATCCTTTACCAGTTCAGGTTTGCACATTTGGTAGTTGCCATTTACTTGATTGACGACCAGTTGAGAGTCTCCGTATATGAGGAGGTTTTTGATTCCCATGTCTATGGCGATCTCGAGGCCTGCTATCAAAGCTTCGTATTCAGCTTCATTATTCGTCCTCAGCTCTGTTAAGGAGAAAGCAAAGCGCATTATCCCTCCTTGTGGAGTTACGAAGATGAGGCCTACCCTCGATTTGATTATAGAGGTGCTTTGCTTGCGCTTCTTTACGGAAGACGCTCCATCAAAATAGAGTTCCCACCGGGTATCACTACCGTCGATCGCATCAAATGCGTGTTCTCTGGCAGCGCGTAATTCAGAGGAGAATCGGCAGGTATCAGATGCTCAGCGAAGAAGTCGGTAATGGCCTGACCTTTCACTGCCTTAAGAGGCCGATAGGTTATCGAGAACTCCATCAAGAACAGGGCCTATTTAGCGAGCCGACCTGTCAATATGGCCTTCGACATTAAATATTTAAGGGGATCCACCTTCGAAATGAGACGGACTTCATGCGTCAACGCATAGTGCCTGAGCTTTGTTATCGCAAAGATCAACGCCAGGCAGTGTTTTTCAATGGGGAAATAGTTGCTTTCTGTCCCCGGTAGAACCCGACTCAAATAGTAGAGTGCTCTTTCTTTCCCTTGATCATTCTCTTGTGTTCATAAAGCGCCCAAGGAACCTTCAAGGGCGGTTGTATAAAGAATGAGGGGTTTTCCCTTGATTGGAGCAGCTAGCACTGGCGAATTCTGCAGATACTGCTTGATTTTGTCCAGCGCGTCTTGGCATTTGTAATCCCAAACGAAAGGGGTTTCCTTCTTCATCAGGTGACTGTAAGGGCGGCACTTTCCTGAAAGATTGGCTATAAATCGCCGTATGTACGCAAGCTTTCCTTGGAGAGACCGCAACTGCTTAAGAGTCCTTAGCGGAGGCATTTCCATGATCGCTTTGATCTTCAACGGATCTATTTCGATACCCCGGTGTCGGACGATAAATCCTAGGAATTTGCCTGAGAAAACTCCGAATGCACACTTGAGAGGGTTCATCTTCAAGTTGTATTGCCGAAGGCGTTGAAATATGGTCTTCAGATGCTCGAGATGTTCCTCGTATGATTTGCTTTTAACCACGAGGTCGTCGATATAACATTCGACGATTTCATGTATAAGGTCATCGAATATCTTTGTCATGGCCCTTTGATATGTGGCACCAGCGTTCTTTAGACCGAAGGGCATCACCTTGTAGCAGAATATACCCAAAGGGGTCCGGAAAGCGGTGTGCTTCTGGTCTTCGGGGTGCATCTTTATCTGATTATATCCTGATGAGCCGTCCATGAAGGAGAAAACCTCGTGAGTGGACATGTTATCTATCATCAGCTCGGTGACTGGCACTGGGAAATCATCCTTCGAGCAGGCTTTATTGAGATCCCGAAAGTCTACACATATGCGCACTGTCCCATTTTTCTTCATCACCGGGACGATATTGGCGATCCAGTCAGGATACTGAACCTCTTGGATGAAGTCAGAGTCGATTAACTTCTTGACCTCGGCATTGATACTCATCTCAAGCTCGAGCCGCATTCTTCTTGGCGCCTGTTTGACTGGCTTGACGTCCGGGGATATCGCCAATTTATGCACAGCAATTTCTGGATCTAGTCCCGGCATTTCGGAATAGTTCCATGCGAAGCAATCTCTATGCTGCATAAGCACGTCTTTTAATGCAGCCACCCTTTCTTCAGATAGCAGCTCGCTGATGAATGTCGGTCGCGGGTCATTCGCCATCCCCAACTCAATTTTCTTGAGGTTATCTGCAGTGGTGTGTATTCCATCTTCCAGCTCTTTCGGTGCTGGTGGAAATTCTGAGATCACCTCATCGTTGCTGTTTTCGAAGCACCAGGGAAGGTCATCCATATTCTCGGGCTCTTCTTTTGATATTGTTATCATGTGACGAGTACGAGCTCGCTTCGAAGACTGATGTAGGTCTGGTTCTGCTTTCGTGGCTTTGGGTTCGTGTTTCTGTGGCGGCGTTACCCTCCAACTGTCAGATAGAGCGAACTTGCCGAGCTGATACTAATCTTCAACCCAGTTCTTGAAGGTGAAGCAGTCTTCGAGAGGATGCCCTGTTACTGGGTGATAAGAGCAATAGTTTGGGTGTGAGACTTCGCCTGCTTGTTCGGGGTGTTTAGACTCCGGCAGTGTAAGCATCTGGTATTTTATAGCTCGGTCAAGTATCTTCTTCATCTTGTCTCGAGGAAAAGAGTATGCTCGACTCATCTTCTTTACAACGGACAGATCCGGACCGTTCGATTCCTGACTGCGTGGCTTCTTAGTCCCGCTTTGTTGCTGTCGAGCGCCTTTTCCGCTTTTCGACTTGTTTCTGCCTCTGCGTCGAGCCTTTTTTACAACAGGTTGACAGGGAGCAGCATTTTCATCTTTCGCGGCCTGTTGGAGGAAGCGTTGCGTCCTGGCTTTCTCGTAGATGGCCATTTCGCGGTTGTGGTCGTCTCGAACTTTTTGGCCAGCTTCCCTAATAAGCTTGTCCATTTGTTCTTCGAACGAAAGACTGGGCACTTTTGCATCAGGAACTTTTTCTGGTTCAGGATTAGCGTCCTCCCATTGAGCATCCCCTTCTTCATTGAAGTCATGTACGATGTAACAGTCGCGGAGCAGCTCTCGTTTCTTGGACCGAATGTATCCAAGCCCGATTGTTTTCATCCTCCCACCAGGCAACTTGTGCTGAGTTCCGCGAACGTTCCAGACCCTGTCATAGAATTTGGCTTTTCGAGCGGTCTGTTTGAAGGGTATCCCTTAGCGCTTCAATAGCCTTTTCAAGCCTTCTGTATAGTACCTAGGCAGACGAATGGGCTGGAGCCTGTCAAGCGTAGGATCCGCACCCTGCCAGACTTCTTTCTCCACTTTGTTTTCTTCAGAACGGTAGAATAGAATTGCCTTTTCGCCTTCTCGCCTAGGAGGGACATAGAATGTCCGCAGCTCCTTTACGCTGTAGGTATCGAGCGCATCCAGTTCTTTATGGTGTTTAAGTGGAACCATGGCGACTTGCAGACTTTTCTCTTCGTCAGCGGATGTTTGTATTGAAGGCCGAGCAGAGAATATAGCATGGACCTCATCTTCCGAGTCACTGCCAAAGATCAACGCAGGAGTGAACGGTCCCGGCCTTTTGTATTGGGGGGAACCCGAATAAACTATCTCTTCCTCGTCCTCAATATCACTCTCGAAGATAGGGATGGTGGTGTTAGTTTTGTTCTCCGGCTTGTAACACCTCTCCGTGTCTTCGAAATCCGGTAAGAAGTATTTTGCATCTTCATATTTGCGGACTTCATTCACGGAGAATGGGTTCGGTTCTCCCGTCACGGTATACTCGAGACCATCCTTAAAATATTTCATACACTGATACTGTGTAGAAAAGATGATGTTGTACTTGTGTAACCATGGTCGGCCAAGCAGAGCATTATAGAATGTCTTGGCGTCTATGACGTGGAATTTAATGTCTGTGACGAGTAGCCCAAAGCGTAACATCAGTATCACAGACCCAAGAGTCTGGGATGATTGAGAGTCGAAACCAGAGATGGTGATCTTATCCCGAGCGAGATGCTGGACGCTCATGCAGATTTCCTTTAACACCCGCACGTTGAGAAGATTAACGGAAGACCCATTGTCAACCAAGATTTTGCCTATCTTTATATCATGGCAATACCCTGAGACATAGAGGGGACGGTTGTGTTCGCACGTCCCAAGGAGGAGGTCTTCATCACCGAAAGTAACATCGGCTATGTGTACTTCCTCCAGCTCATCCTTCATTTTTTCTTCGGCGAGAAAAGCTTGGAACTGCTCCAGCTCCTGTAGTGCCTTGATTAATGAATCCCTTGCCTCTTTTGATAGTAAAAGGGCGTCAAGAATGCTGAGCTGCGAGGGTAACTTTCTCAGGTGTGCCAGAACATTGTAGTCCACCTTATTTTTCTTCGGCGGGTCCTTGGCGGCTAGCTCTTCCATGACTTGGTCATCTAGGGCGATATCCTCAGAGACATTTTCTTTCCCTTTATCTTTTTTATTTGAAGGTCCGAGATTCTTTTCAGGTAGCGTACGATTACGCAGCCGGATATTTTCACAGACCTTCGGCTCTTCTTCTTTTCCCGAGGTGGACTCTTTAAAGAGGAGGCTAAGAGCCATTTCCTCGTCAGAGTCGCTCTCGAATGTGAGAACTTGCGATCCCCCGGTGTTAACCATGCGACAATCACCGGTAGTTCTGTTAAGCCCCTCGGTCGTACCTTTCTGTTCCCGACGAGTTTTGCGCTTCTCCCGCTTAAAATGTTGTCGGTGAGCAACATATCCCTGCCACCATCTATTGAAAGCTTTGCACTCTTCGGTGGGGTGCAAAATCTTCCGATGATACAAGCAGTAGGAAGGGTGCATTTCCGCTTCACCAGCAATATTTCCTTCAGAGGGTGGTAGCTTCATACCCATTGATATGGCTTTAGCAAATCTTTTCCTCATCTTGAATTTGCTTTTATCTGCGGTTGATGTACTTTGCTCCAGCGGGAGTGTCTCAACTCTTTCATCAAGTCGCTGGCGCTTGGCCCTTTCAAATATGGCCGTCTCGCGTTCCCGATCAGCTTTACTTTTCAACAGAGCTTTGTTGAGGAATGCGTCAATTGTTTCATCCGATGGCCCCAAAATTTCCGGTTTAGGGTCTGCCCCCAGCTTCTCAGTGCAAGGAGTTTCCTCATCGTCTGTAAACGAATGGGAGATCATATGACAACTCGCCATGTATTCTTTGGATTCATCCGACGAGCTCTCTCCCTCATCTTCCTCTTGAAAGACGTGGTTGAGGAACTCTTGGAGTATGATGGGAGTCCGTGCTTTCTGGTTGTACTCATCCAGCGCGTCTATCTGCTTTTGTAAGTCCGTGCGCTTGTCGCCAGGCTTCACGGGCTTCTTGGATTTCTTCTTCTTCTTCTTTAAAGTTTTTGACGGCTGGTTGTGAGTGCTTGGGCCACCACCACCGATCTTTGGAGTTGGGCACGGCTTCAACATCCCTTCAATGATCTGAGGTTCCAACGGGTTCTTCCACCTGATCGCTGGGCATGTTTGAAGATCGTTCAGCATTCTCTTTGTTTTGGCTGATAGCACAACCTCCCATGGAGCTTCTTCAACGAGGGAGCATGTTGCCCCCGGCGTATTCATCTTTTTAGGGGTGTGAGGCTGCGGCGAGTTCACCTTCCATCTTTCGGACAACGCGAACTTGCCCTGTTGGTACTGGTCTTTAATCCAATTTTTGAAGACGTAGCAATCCTCGATCGGATGACCCAGTACTCGGTGATAGGGGCAATAATTGGGATCATTGACATCGTTTGGCTGCGACGGACGTCTTGGATCCGGCAGATTGATAAGTCTGTTGCGCAATGCTAGCTCAAACAGTCTTTTCGTTTTATCTTGAGAAAATGAGTAAGGACGTCCTAGCCTCTCCTCAAGGGGTACACGTGGACGCGTATTATTTTGACGGACAACCGGCTTCAGGTTGCTCGGCTGTTGTTGAGCATTGGCGACGACGATCGCTTTTCCCTTCCCCTTCTCATTTCGAGAATCCGGCTTTGGAGGAGACGGTCTATGGCCCATCTGGTCCATTTGGGCTAGCTTGTCGATCAGGGCCTGGAAGGTAGTCGGCTTGAAGAACATCATGAATTGAGATATGGTCGCCTGCGGATCGAGGGTTCCCACAAACATACCCACTGCCGGCGCTTCTTCAATGTGTTGTTCGCATTTCGACCATAAGTTCCTCCACCGTATCGCATATTGGACCCACGTCTCGCCCGGCTTCACCCTGGCATTTATCAATGCTGTTATCGGGGTGCGTTCGCTGGCGCTTGCGAATCGTTGCGTAAACAGCAGCTCCATCTCCGCAAATGTTTTGACAGAGTCATTCGGGAGTTCAGAGTACCACTCGAACGCCGTCTCTAACAAGCTGCTGACGAACTGGCGAAGTAGCAATTTGTCGTCGCCTCCAGTGTTGCCACAAAGCGCCCTGAACTGGGCAACATGCTGGTGGGGATTGCCGGTCCCCTTATAGACATGGAATTTCGGTATTGTATAGCCCGGCAGGTACTTGATCTGATCATACCAGCTCGGATATGGTCGCCCTGTTCTGACAACTTGACCGGCTGCCTCAGTCGCCTGATGAACCCGTATCTGCTGAGCTATATAATCGTCTAAGTCAGCTTTGGAGATTGTCTCCTCCTTGGCTGTTGACAGAGCCGATGGAGGATTTGACGTTTCTCCCCTGTCATCTTCAAGGACGATCGGAGGATCTTCAGCAGGAGGATCTTGTTGGATCATCATACCCACCATGTCCTGGAACAGAAGGGCCATTCACTTTATATTGGCTGCTTGTTCAGCAACTTCTTTATCCTTCTTTTCTAGTATCCTGCGAAGGAATTCAGCGTTAGTTTCTTGCTCCTGGCGTTGATCCGAGGACACTTCGGGGCTTTCTTTTGGCCCAGTGAGTGCGGCCATCGCATTCATCATTTCTTGGAGCTTCTACTGCTGCTCCTGAGCTTTAGTCACTGACCGTGTAAGCGGTCTATGACCTGTAGATATACGGCTGTCCTCTTTCCCAGACGCCACGTAGACGGTATGCACGACGATGCCCCCGGACTTAGGGCGTTTAGGTTCACTGCCTTTGACATTTGCCGCAGGCGTGGGGATTTTCTCCGGCCTTCTTCTTTTGTGGGCCGTCGACGTTGAGGGGGCTGTTGCCGCGGGCACCCAAGTAATTGTCGTCCTTTGCTGTTTGACAGGACGGTTCTTTTCTTCCTGAGCCTTCACCCTCTTCTGCCGGCGAGAGTGATCTTGGTCGATTACTGAGTCCTGGACCCGTTGCCAGACCTTATAAATTTTGGAGGACAGCCGTTGAGGGGGCTGCTCCGTCTTTGTATATGTAACACTCTCCGCAGGTGAAGGAGATCTTTTCAGCATGGCAGTCGGAGAGTTCTTGCGTACCCTCCTTAGCGGTTCAAAGCCGTTCCCAGTTGGAACAGCAGCGTTGATTTCCACCATTGGAGCCGGTGGGGTTAACCCAGAGGGGGAGTTGCCTCCGGCCTTCCTTACTCGGTGCCAGTGGTGACGTCGAGCATGACGAGCTGTTAGGGCTGGTCCGGCGATGGGGATAGTTTCGTCTTGCCCCTGTCTAGATGAGGCGCCACTGGTGCCAGCCTCTTGAAGACTGATGTCTTTTGAGTGGCGGTGTTCAATCTGTCAAAGATAGACCCTCGAGCAGGAACGGGAGCCGGAATAGTCAGCCTTGAAAAGACCGACTCTTTAGCAGGAGAAGCCGTCTTGACGACTTCAGGAATAGAGATGGCTGTATTCTTCGCGATGGACACGTCAGGGCTCATGGGCTTCTTGGCAGGCCCATCAGAGTTTAGGTTCATCCTGGTAAAGACCGAGGCTGCCGGCTTTGCATTGGACGACCCGTTGAGAGGGGCCGTGGTAGTAGTGAGCCGATCGAAGACCGACTTCTTTTGCGCTTCCGGTACGGGCACTAGAATGGTGAAGCTTGCTGGCGGAAGCATGGTCCCGAAAAACAGACCGGTGGTGGCCTGAGTCACTTGTTCCACCAGCATGGCAAGGATGGAAGCCGCTTGAGGCCCATAGGCTATACCTCCAGGTGAGGCGGAGCGTCGGTTGCATTGGCATTTGGAGCAGTTTGAGCAGTTTGAGCAGTTAGAGGCCATTGCTGTGTGATTTCTGTGCCAAGCAAAAGACCAAATCTTAGTAACTTGAAACCCGATGGCAGCCATTAACAAACCGCGATTCGTTCGCGAAGACGACACATGAAGTGTAGAGTGGAAAGAGGAAAAGGTCCCACCGGGCGTGCCAGAATCTGTTCCCCTTCGAAAGACGGCCAAGACGTGAAGACGTCTTGCCTGAGATTCGGGGCAGATGCTATTTGGTTTTATCCGTCCACCTCTCCAAAGATGCCAAGTTGATTTATGGCACCGTGTATCGGGGGTTTAGACAGATGCGGCCGATGTAGGAGACTTCGTTAGATTCCCCCTCACTTGAGGGGTTTTTGATTATGGGGACGCTCTTCCCTGCAGGCGTAAGCCCCTGCAGCTAATTACGCTACCACATCGCGGCAACAACTTTCTCCTTCTCCAGAATTTCACTTCGTGTCGTGTGTGTTTGTTTTGTTTGTGGTTGCCCGTGGATTGTATATGGAGACTAATTTATGTTGTCGACCGTAGGATGTGGATTAATCCAAATCCGTATTTTCTTAGATTTGGTTTGGGGGTTTTGGTTTAAGGATACGTTAGCCATATTTGAGGCTAAGATCGACTTAAACGTTTGTTAAGGATACGTTAGTCCAGTTTGAGACTAAGATCAACTTAACGGGATCGTTTAGATCCGACAAAAGAGCATTTGGGGGCTCTATTGTTCCAGTTTAGGGACGTAGTGGTCCATGTTCCAGTTTAGGGACATGGTGGTCCATCGTTCCCGTTTTGGGGACGGATATTAGTTTAAGGACGCGTTAATCCATGAGTTTAAGGACACATTAGTCCATGGGTTTAAGGACCCCACAGTCCGTATTGTTGGTTTAAGGACGCATAAGTCCATGAGTTTAAGGACCCCACAGTCCATATTGTTGGTTTAAGGATGCATAAGTCCATGAGTTTAAGGACGCTTAAGTCCGTAGCAATGTGTGGTTGTCGGGACCCGTCACCTCTCTGACGACGTTGAAGGATTACAACGACAAATATCAGAGGAGTTCGGAGATGTACCCTTGAGCCGGATGTAAATTGATTTGAGAGAGAGCGGTCGTGCTTAATCAATTTAATTTGAGAACTTACGGCCAGAATTGGGCTAAGTCCGGTTGAAAATGTTCAACATTTTATTTGTCTTAGGCCTATTAGGCCTTTGCTTGGGCTCTGCCCTTGTTAATAATGCACTGCATTTTATTCTGGTCTGTTAGGCCTTTTTGATTTGGGCTATGTCCCATTATTTTTATAATGCAGAGTATTAATTATCTGACAGTGGCCACGTGGCCTGTCAGGCGCTTTGCGCCAATTAATGAGTGCAAGCGCATGTGGAGGAGACACGTGTCACGCTCTGGTGAGCGCAAGCGCAGTGCGCTGCTGATACGTGGAGCGCTCTGGTGAGTTGCGCCAATTTCAGAGAGCAATGCTCTATTTTAAAAGCGCATAGCGCAAGTTATTCTGGAGCTGACACGTAGCGCTCTCTGGTGGTGTGCGCTAACCCAAGAGCGCAACAGTGCAAATTTACAAGTGTAAGGCACTGTTTTAATATCTTGATCCAATTTTGGATTCAAGAAAAGAATTTTTTAAGATTTCAGAACCAGTGGTTCATCAAAAGGCAATGCATTTTTTTGTTATTATCTTTTTTATTGAAGATCTTTGATCTTGTTCTTAAATCAATGATCTTCTTTAGAAGAAGTTCTTCTTTTATTCAAAGGTTTTTACCTTTTTCTTTCTCTGAGTTCTTTCACAAAGTTTTCAGAAGATTTCTCTCTTTTTCTCTCTGAGTTGATGTGTGTTTTAGACTTGGGGTGTAGGGGTCTTTATATAGTGCCAATTAGTTTCTTAAGTCAGTTAAAGAGATGTTTCTCTGAATGATTTAAGGATTTTTTCCCCACCGTTGGATCTTTGATCCAAGAGCTTATGTTTTACAGAAGACAATCTTCTTGTTTTAATAAGATTAGAAAGATCTTTCAGAATTTTTCTGTTTGGCGCAAGCGCACCTACGCTTGCCACGTGTCGCGCAGCGCAGAGCGCAGCGCAACTGCACTGCCACGTGTCGCGCAGCGCAGAGCGCAGCGCAACTGCGCTGACACGTGTCGCGCAGCGCAGAACGCAGATCACCTGAAGCGTTGCTTCTTTTGTTTTTTACTTTAAATAGAGTCTTGCTCTGATTGGACGCGCTGCCTTGAACGCTGCGCTGGCGTATCAGCTTTTGACACATGGCGCGTTGCGTGCGGCGCAAGGAATTTGAAGTATTGCTTCAATTTTTGAATTTTTAAAATTCAAACAGAGGTTTACTCTGATTGGGGGAAACAATATATATATATATATATATATATATATATATATATATATATAAAATGAATGACTAGAGGAGTATAGCTTCAATGGTAAGTTAAGTTAGTTAACTTTCATGGAAATGATCTTGGGTACAAATCTTATTGCTTACTAAATTTAATTTTATATTTTATTTTTTTATATGGGTTTCAAAATGTTCCTTATGATATAAAAATATTCATTGCTTGCTAAATTTAATTTAATACTTTACTTTTGTGGCATGAGTTTCAAAGTGTTTTTAAAACATAAAAAATTTCCAATGCGTCTTAAAGTTCATAGTTCTTTAAAATTGTATTATGATTGTTAATAGAACATTAATTTTATTTTTCCCCTACCAACCGAAATTCCTGCATCCGCCCTTGGACTCACTGACCCAAGACTTAGCATGATTTGCTTTCGAAATGAAAAGATAAAACCCAAGCAATCCTGTCCGATACAAAAACGAATATATAAAAGGATGTGGAGTATAAAGCATCAATTTAAGAAATTTCCTTCTATGGCTGTTAAAGAGTCAACCATCTATTGATTTTTTAGACAATCGGCACCGGTCATATTGATCTCTGTGTCCTAAACAATGGACGATCTCCGTGTCCTAAACAATGGAGTGATGGCATTTGGATACTCCTTATCTAAACTCGCATATGTTGATTTTGAACATGAACCCACTCTGTTTTTTCAAAACTGATATTATTAGAATACATTAATTAAAAAAATAAATCCCTTTTTCTTCAGTAAATTTCATATAAGAAAATGAGAACATTTTTTTCCACGTATCACAGCATAGCAGTTGCAAGACAGATAAAATAACCATCGGTGAAATGATTATTCTAAGTTACCAAAGTCATTTGCTTACAAGAAAAAATTACGAGAGCAACAACCTTTGCCTGCAAATAAATGATAATAATGTGCTGAAAAATTTGTACAGTTTGCAGCTAAATGTCATGTCGGTCTTATAGGGATGTTGCTATGATGCATTAATGATTCCAAATTGAAATATTGTGAACAAAGTCCAAATTGGATAAGTTTATAGAATTTTAGAGAAGATAGTTTTTACGGTTTTAACTTGGTTGATTTGTTTTGAATATCAATTATGTATATATACACTTTATATGATGAAAAATAAAAATAAAATAGAATCTTTCCTAAACAAACATAAAACAAAAGTTGTGGAAATAAAATATTTCAAAAAATCTGCAGTTTCCGCGTTCACGATTGGTAGACATCTGATGAAGCAAAGGTCAGACGTCTGCTTGTTCTCTGTTGTTTCTGGAGACTGATTATTAGACGTCTGCGCCTCCTTCATCAGACGTCTGGCTTCGATCCGCTATTTTGCCAGACGTCTGCACAAGATACTTCAGACGTCTGCTGTGACTTTAACTGCTTGTCACTACTACGCCCCGCAAGATTGAGGCTCTGTTGGAGACTGCAATTATGGATCGAAATTTGAGAAATTATATGCGTCTAAGTGCTTTTGTGGGGATATCCGCAAGTTGATCATGAGTGCTGATGTGGTGTATATAAATGGTTCCATCTTCAACGCACGTCCGAATGAAGTGATAGTTAAGAGCAATGTTTTTCATTCGAGAGTGAAAAACTAGGTACCCACTAAGACATGTAGCCCCGGTGTTATCACAGTATAGAGAGAGAAGTTTGCACAGAAATACCTTAAGTTCATATAGAAGATTTTTCACCCAAAGTGCCTCAGCCGTGGCATTCACAAGGGCTTTATATTCAGCTTCGGGGGAGGATCGAGAAACGGCCTTTTGTCAAGCCGATTTCCAAGAAATAGGATTTATGCCTAGATGGAGACTGTAAGTAGTTGTGGAACGACCGTCATCACGACTTCCACCCTCATAAAAGTCACTGAAGGCCTGAAAAATTAGAAGAGATCATCGGCGGAGATAAAGACCGTGATATATTGTACCTTTGAGTTAACGAAGAATACTGAGGGTCGTCCAGTGAAGTTCTGTGGGAGAGTGTATGAATTGGGAGATGCGGTTGTAACAACCGCAAATTTCGTATTCTTTTCTTTTTAAAATTCTTTTCGTAATTAAACATTTTCTTTGAATCAAGTAGGTATATATAGATACTCTTGTGATTTAAGTATAAGATTATTATTAGTCCCTATTGGTTACTCGCTTGCATTGTCACCTTATGAGTTACGAGTTCGATTTCTGGGATTTACAAAATCTTGTTTATTTTCGTTTTTGTGTTTCTTTCTAGATCTATGGCTTCACATGCGTACCACACAAATCCCAAAACGATAGCATCGAATATAAAATGTGTTTTTGGCTTAATAGGATCAAATGGGACCCACTGAAGCAGCCTCGAGGTCATCTGCCACAGTTGGACCGCCGAAAGCACGGCTATGGCCGTCCCGGGCAGTCAAGTAGGCCCCAATCCATGAAATTTTTCTTTTATATCCTTGTTTCATTGTTTGTATATTTTTGTATCTTAAATTTTATAAATATACCCGAAAGACTGGAAGCTTATATAAACCTAGCAAATCCTAATTCTACTTTTTCTCTATTAGCCATCTTCTTTTCAAATCCGAAAATTTCCTCTTTTTCTATGCCCTCCCACTTTCCCTACTACAAATCTCTCGAGCAATAGAAATTCTAACCAACGCGAAGGCTATTGAATAAGGAACCTCGCCAGTGTCGTTGTCACAGTCTTGATCAAATCGAGACGACCTTGATCCCAATCTTTAAGGAAAATCACTGATTTTCCTTGGCTGTAAGTTCCTCTTAATCTCTTTATATTTTCCATATAAAAAAAAGAGATTTTCTTTGTTGACTATAATTATGGTTTTCATCGAAAAGAAATTTTTTTTATATTAAGGATCACAGAATAAGATGATTTTTTTATAAGATCTATGGAGAGGGGAAATCAAGTTCCTATTATTGAAAATATTCATTCTTGATTGATAGGAAATTTTTGGTAATCCAATAGATCCATTCTAACAATTTTTATGTACATGTTAAATTTAGGATCATAACCCGAATAGGTTGCATCAAGGTGAGCTGCATGTTTTCTTTGTTGTTGTTGTTAAACTCCCTATGTAATGGGTGTATTTTTATGTTATATTATGTGCTTGGTGCATCTCATGTCATGGATGCACCTTGTGTGTTATTTATTTTATATATGTTTGTATTAGGCAAGATATACCCTCTATGTCATGAGGGGATGGATTTAGATTGTTTTTTTATTACATGTTTTCTGTTATCTAATATATTTTGTATCCACCTCATGTTACTGATGTGAAAATATGGTTACCATGTGTTATTAATGGCTAAATTGAAAGATTATATAAGTCCACAGACTAGGTTAAATCGGTAGTAGCATTGCAAATTTATGTATCCAAATCTGTTTTCGTTAATATGCTGAAACTGATTACACGTGCCTTAGAATAGACATGACTCCTAACTATAGGTTCCAAATTGAGCAAACTTAGGTTGATGGAATATCTACAAAGAGTTAACTATATTTTTTTCCTAGGATAATTTACTTGCAAATTAATTAAATTTCATAAAAACCTGGTTCTAACAACATGTGACAGATCTAGACAGCGGAAGGAATTATCTGGGCGGCTGTAGTAAAATAGGCATAACTCTTTAATCGATTATCGTAATATGGATTTTTTTATTAGGAATTGTTCATGACTCGCAGAAACTCAATTTTTGTTTATTAAGGGAAACCAGAATCTGAACCAAAACGTACCAAAAATGTGAAATACCATCAAGATATGTATTCTGAAATCTACACCAGCCTGCTCTGCATAGCGTTACGAAAACTTTCATAACTCTCTCACTAGGAACCCGATCGAGGCAAACTCAGTCTATTTATTTACACAACACTCTGAACTACAATTTATTTCTTGTATGAGATTTCCAAATTCTGAATCAAAACCATTATTTTCTGCATGCAAAGTTATGCTTGATTGTTGGCCTTAACTTAACTATGATGACATGTTTAGTGTATATGCGTGAAGACTTAGTATCATATTAAGGAATTCACCTGAATTCTCAGAAGTCCCATAACCAACTCTATAAGTGGGCCCGTATTTTCTTGTCTTTGGGGCTCCACACTTGGGTTTGTGAATACTCATGCAGTTGATCTGACTTCACATATTCAAGTATTCATGTATTCCCATACTCATGTATTCATGTATTCCCATACTCATGTATTCATGTATTTGTGTACATCCTGTATTCATGTATTATGCTAGCTTGTATTTAAGCTTATGTTAAATTATAAAGCGTTTGACTAATACTTGCAGGGGGTATTGGAGGTAGTTAAGGATGAATAGTTCAGCTCCTTCGAATCCATCATGTATGTACTCTCGGTAGTCCTGTATTCATGTATTCCTGTAATCCTGTACTCTTGAAGGGGTAAAACCTACCTTAACTTACATTAGAAACGGTCATGACCGACACACACACACACGCACACACACACACACACATGCCGGTGGGGGTTAGGAGTTGAGAATGAGTCGTCCAATTGATTTACGACTTAGTTGGATGCCATGCCTTAGCTTACCTTGAATATGACACTTACATATTATTGATATTGCTATCTTCATTTATTCCTGAGAGGACTCTTCATGCTTGTATATAAATTTTGGGATCTCTATTATACGTTATTTACATATACCATCATTTCTATACTAAGATCATATTCTTCATTACCATGCATTCCTGGTACACATTTGTTTTTTAAGTTGTTTCATTTTATATGTGTTCTGTACGATTTATGTCTTGATTAACTAAAATCATATCTTTCAAATTTATTACCATCTTTTAAATATCTTATCTTTTATCCTTTATCTTTTTAAGATAAATGTTTTATAATGAGAAACTTATCGAATTTTAATTTGCTGACAGCATTCTTGTTTTTTTGTTTTCTTTTATTAGGAATATCGTTAGACGATTGTGGGGCGGGTGAAAATGCTAGTACGAGACAGGGCCGACAGAGGAGAAATTCAACTATCCATCTTCACATGCCGATCACCAGTTTTGCAGCATGCCTTATTATTCAAGGTTGTATTCCTTTATCTCTAGTTAGTTATTTTTTTTTTGTAACTTGTAATAAAGGCTGTTAGATTATTATTTAGTTATTGTTTAAATTCTAGTTGTTTTATATTTATTATACTTAATCCAGACGTTTAGCGTATTCATATAAGAAAGAGGTACTTCTTAGTATGAATATGTTGCGGGTTTGTCGCTCTCGCTCCTTATCTTTTAGGAAGCGGGGTGTGACAGCGGTTGACAGCAAAGGAAACTTCGGGCCGAGTGAGAGAGAGGTATTGAAGCGCACCAACTAGCTGATAGTAAGGCGTGGGATCGATAGAAGAAGACCCGTCATGGCGAAGTAAAGGAGTGGTATTGCATATTGGAGTGGTAACATTTTTAGCTTTTTCCATGAAGAACTTTTTCTGGAGATCGACGATGTGGCGATGTTGAGATAGAAAAAATCCTTGTGCTGTGGGAATAGCTTTTACAACAAGAAAGTGATAAAGGTCGCCAAGATCCTTTAAAGAGAAATGTTGCCCAAGTTAACGAACAAAAGACTGAATAAACTGAATGTTATTACCAGTGAGAATGATATCGTCAACATACACCAGGAAGTAGGCAACTATGGTTTTCTTGGAGCAGACGAAGAGAGACGTATCCGCCATGGAGTTTGTGAAGCCGGTTTGAAAAAGATAGCCTTTGAGTTTTTGATACCATACTCTAGGCGCTTACTTGAGACCATAGAAAGCTTTATGTGGTTTGCATACATGGTTAGGTAGGGAGGAGTGGGGGAAATCTGGTAGTTGAGCCATATACACATCTTCATGGAGAGTACCGTCGAGAAAATCATTGTTAATGTCAAGTTGATGAAGAGGCCATCCATGTGAGAGTGCGATGCATAATACTATCTGCAGTATTATCGCCTTAATAACGGGGCTGAAGGTGGCGGAGTAGTCTAGGCCAGGCCGTTGATGGAAGCCTTTAGCCATAAGGCGAGCTTAATATCGGGCAACGGTGTCATTGGAGTTTTGCTTGATTCGGAAAACTCATTTGCAACCTACAAGATTCTGATTTGATTTTAGGACAAGTCCTATGTTCCGTTCCTCATGAGGACATCAAATTCTTTGGACATTGCAGCACGCCGACTGGGATCCTTCACAGCTTGAGATACAAAGGTTGGTTCAAGAGTTTGGGGTATTGGATGAACAGTGGTATGGTTGCAATATTGGGAGTTAAAGTATTTCGGGTTCGGTTTTCATTCATTGTTGGTTCGAAGATTTAGGGGTTGGGAAGTAGGGGATAATTATGGAGAGGGTAAATGTGATTGAGCGATTGTAGAGGAGGTTGGAGAGGTAGGGACGAGTATATTGGCGATGTTATCGAGATTGGAAGGTGAGGATTGTGAAGAGTCAGTGGAGGTGAAGAGGTCGAGAGTAAGATATGTTAATGATTGGGGTTTAGTGGGGATTGGGTCAGGTAAGATGGGTAGGATGTGAAGTTTGGTAGGTTGGGTATACGTGATTGGTTGTGATGATACATCAAAGGAGGCCAAATCTTGCGGAAGAGCCACTTGATGTCTACTAGATACGTGCATGGGAAAATTGGTTTCAACGAATTTGACATGACGGGAAATATAAATTTTACGAGTGACGGGATTTAGACATTTATACGCAAATTGAGATGTTGAATAACCTATAAAAATACAGGGATTGGATCTAGGTTAAGTTTGAAGGAGGTGTACGGCCTTAACCAGGGATAGCAAAAACACCCAAAAATCGTTAGACGTTAGTAGTTTAGTGAACGTTGAAATAATTTTTCAAATGGGGATTGGAAGCTAAGAACCAGTGTGGAAAGACGATTTATGAAATAAACAGCGATTTTAAAAGCTTGACTCCAATATTTAGAGGGAAGTAAAGCTGTCTGCAAGAGTGTGAGACCGGTTTCGAAAACATGACGGTGGCAACGTTCTGATGTGTCATTGTGTTCAGGGTTTGTGGAGGAGTTGTGAGATGAGGGACACCATAGGAGATGAGGATGGAGACAGGAGATATATATTCACCATCATTATCAGAATATATTGATGTGAGTGGTAATTGAAAATATTTTTCGACAAGATTTTTGAATTAGGGAAAGATGGCGGTAACACAGATTTATATCTCATGAGGTATATCCAAACCTATTTTGTGTAATAATCAATAAAGATTCGTAATAACGAAAACTATCATACGACAATTCAGTGGGTCTCCAAATATCAGTGTAAATTAATTGCAAAGGTTTAGAAGCACGAATGGGATTTTCAGAAAAATGAAGTTTATGACTTTTAGTGCAATCACACGAATTACATTGAAAATTATTAACTACCAAGACATTAGACAGTAGTTTATTTCTCCTAACGACCGGCTGAAGGATTCGGATAGAGGGATGACCAAGATGACAATACCGCTCACTTATTTCGGACTTAGAATTAGCGTGAATTTGAGGTTGGATGGCGTCTGGATTTGATATGCTGTTTTGGCAGACGTCTGCACGAGACACTTCAGACGTCTGCTGCGGTTTTAACAGCTTGTCGCTAATATTAAGTAGCTTTCAATTTCAAGAAGCAATCAAATTCTAGGTTGCTGAATGATTATGGTGTTTTCATTTTGAAATGAAAAGTTGAGACAATGGTTAATGTGACAGCTGGAGAATAAACAGGGGTGAGCGGGTAGAATATGGAAAAATCAAACTAGATCCAAGCTTAACTTGCCAAAAATCAATAGACTAAATGGCCATTTCTCCTGAACAGCAGAACATCATGCTTCGTTTTGATAACCTGCACTTCATGTCTTTGATCCTAACGATGCTATTATTATTTTTTTAATCTATTCATAAAGCACCTTCGAACTTATATCATTTCTGCCAATGCTAGCTGATTTAAATTAATACGTCATTTTTTGGAATTAGAAGGAGTAAAAAAATTCAGGAAAAAAGAAAAGAAAAAGAAAGTGCAAAAAGATAACAGTTGTTAAAACAAGAGCAAATGTCTATTGCAATTTATCATAACTCAATCTTTCTCAATTTGTAGCCAACCAAAACATGAATTTTTCCGGAATCTCTTAATTTTAGTCAATGAAATTTCAATGGAACATGTCTAATAATGAAGCAGAAAGTTCAAAATAAGAGGGAAAAAGTTAATTGAAACACATCGATTATAATTTAAAAATAAACACATATTCTATAGCTCCGAAGCTGCAATATCATCAGCAAACAACATGGATCTACACAAAGGGCACGACGAGTGCCCCTCATCGATCCAAGAGTCGAGGCACGCACGATGAAAGGCATGGCAACAGTTGCCAAGCTCTCTAACTTCATGTCTCGATTCTAAAGAGCTCATGCATATAGCACATTCATGATCTATGCTCTCTTCGCCGACTTTCTTCTTCTTATCCAAAAACCGCGCGAATTCGATCACCGGCAGCCTTTCCAACGCGCATCGGGTATTATCTTCGGAAACCGCCTGCCGGTTGATCACAGGGACGAGAGAAGGCGAAAAAGCGCGACATTAAGAAGATTGTGTATCGAATTAGACCGACTATTTCGAGGAGATAAATGTAAGGTTTTGGCCAATAGAAGTGGTAGCAGCTTGTTGCCATGGAAATAGAGAATGGAGAAGAGAATGGTACGGTTGCTTATAGATTTAAGCATTATATATATAGATGAGATGTGGATAGATATAATTAAAAGAGAAAGGAGAAGGATACAAGTAAAGTAGAGATAAGGATAAAGGGTGTTGTTAGATGTAAACAGACATGGAATCAAACCTAACACTATGTGTTTGGTTGGTACTTGAAAAAAAAGGAGATACAAAGGTTAATTGCAGAAAACACCCATGTCGTGTACACTCTTATATCCACTTAACTAATTTATCAACACAGATGCTCTCTCTGTTCTTTGATGGAAACCCTAAAAAATGATTAAAGATGTTCCTATTTAATTCTAGATAAGTCGAATGATTGTCTGATTCAACTTTAGAATTTGTTTTTGTTGTTCACAGTTGGATTTGAGGAATTTTTTTTTGGAGTTTTTATCGATGAGCAAAAGGGATGGTTGTGCCAATATTGAATCAGTTGAGGAAGAGGTATAACTGCCACATTGGATAAAAAAAACAAGAATGCTTTGTGCGGTTAACCCTTTGCGATGTGCCTATGTTAGACAACAAGAATGCATATTTCGTGGCTCGTCCATTCGGAAATAACGCGTCTGGAATGACAGCTCACTCCATTTTAGAACATGACTTTAAAGCCCAGAATGTAGCTGGATAGTCGATAATTCTTCGATCACTAGAAGAGCAAAAACTTGTATAACAACTAATATAAGCTGAATAAGACATGTGATGATGATGTTTGGTGCATTAAATTAACTTGTATCGTTGTTGGAGCAAATCTATCAAAAGAGATGACTGATTTACTGTAATATTAAACAGACAAGAGAATATTCAATTTTTACGTTACACAAAAGTGGTAAACATCATGAAATTCTGTTGTCTCCATTTCTTTTTTGGTTCAGTAGTATTTTTGGCTTCTTATGAAAAATAGGCTTTGTTGGTATAAGAGAAAATTTCCAATGACATGTGTGGTCAAGAAAAATGCCAAGTGAAAATCAGCTCATTGGGTGAGTTGTTCAAAATAGAAATCAGAGGTTGGGGCACTTTCCCTCTCGGAGAGAGCACTGGGTTTGAATCCGGTAATCTGAATAGAAGAAATGACAACAAATTAACGCTTTCAGGATAAATTTACGACTGTGTGATGCATTTATGGGTGTGCTGTATGCATTGACCGAGTCGTGCCTGTGAGAGCCAAGGGAAAAAAGAAAAGAAATTAGAGGAGGTGGACGTGGGCCCCGCTTGCTTGAGAAACTATAGGTGGTGGATGTTGGGCACATGCTGGCCTTTTCAAAAGTGGGGGAAGGTTATGTGTGGGTCCCACTTTGTTGCTATCTATTAAACTTATAAGAAATCATTTCATGTCTCCATCTCTGATCGTATACACCTAAGTTATTCAACGGAGCAGTTGCAAATGAATATTGTGAAGTGTCCCTTCCACCACACCAAAACTTCAAAGTTATAATAAGGATTGAACGAATATATTTTATATTCTAACAGGCCTCTGCAGGTCGAAGTCCCTTTGAGCCTGGGTTGTTTTGATACCTTATGAAGTGTCTCTTCTGCTATACCGAAAGAGAACCGAACTGCATCATATGTACTGGGGCATGAGGCGTTACATTTATGATGCGGTTCGGTCCTCTTTCGGAATGTATTCAGAAGATTCTCCATTGTTCTACAGTGGGTCTCACGGATTCAAGAGGTTATGTGTGGGCCCCACTTTGTTGCTATCTATTAAACTTATAAGAAATCATTTCATGTCTCCTTCTCTGATCGTATACACCGAAATTATTCAACGGAGCAGTTGCAAATGAATATTGTGAAGTGTCCCTTCCACCACACCAAAACTTCAAAGTTATGATAAGGGTTGAACGAATATATTTTATATTCTAATAGGCCTCTGCAGGTCGAAATACCTTTGGGCCTAGGTTGCTTTGATACCATGTGAAATGTCTCTTCTACTATACCGAAAGAGGACCGAACTGCATCATATGTACTTGGGCATGGGGCGTTACATTTATGATGCAGTTCGGTCCTCTTTCAGAATGTGTTCAGAAGATTCTCCATTGTTCTACAGTGGGTCCCACGGATTCAAGAGGTTATGTGTGGCCCCACTTTGTTGCTATCTATTAAACTTACAAGAAATCATTTCATGTCTCCATCTCTGATCGTATACACAGAAGTTATTCAACGGAGCAGTTGCAAATGAATATTGTGAAGTGTCCCTTCCACCACACCAAAATTTCAAAGTTATGATAAGGGTTGAACGAATATATTTTATATTCTAACAGGCCTCTGCAGGTCGAAGTCCCTTTGGGCCTGGGTTACTTTGATATCATGTGAAGTGTCTCTTCTACTATACCGAAAAAGGACTGAACTGCATCATATATACTGGGGCATGGGGCGTTACATTTATGATGCAGTTCGGTCCTCTTTCGGAATGTGTTCAGAAGATTCTCCATTGTTCTACAGTGGGCCCCACGGATTCAAGAGATTATGTGTGAGCCCCACTTTGTTGCTATCTATTAAACTTATAAGAAATCATTTCATGTCGCCATCTCTGATCGTATACACCGAAATTATTCAACGGAGCAGTTGCAAATGAATATCGTGAAGTGTCCCTTCCACCATACTAAAACTTCGAAATTATGATAAGGGTTGAACGAATATATTTTATATTCTAACAGACCTCTGCAGGTCGAAGTCCCTTTGGGCCTGGGTTGCTTTGATACCATGTGAAGTGTCTCTTCTACTATACCGAAAGAGGACCGAACTGCATCATATGTACTGGGGCATGGGGCATTACATTTATGATGCAGTTCGGTCCTCTTTCGGAATGTGTTCAGAAGATTCTCCATTGTTCTACAGTGGGTCCCACGGATTCAAGAGGTTATGTGTGGGCCCCACTTTGTTGCTATCTATTAAACTTATAAGAAATCATTTCATGTCTCCATCTCTGATTGTATACACCGAAGTTATTCAATGGAGCAGTTGCAAATGAATATTGTGAAGTGTCCTTTCCACCACACCAAAACTTCAAAATTATGATAAGGGTTGAACGATTATATTTTATATTCTAACAGGCCTCTGCAGGTCGAAGTCCCTTTGGGCCTGGGTTGTTTTGATACCATGTGAAGTGTCTCTTCTACTATACCGAAAGAGAACCGAACTGCATCATATGTTCTGGGGCATGGGGCGTTACATTTATGATGCGGTTCGGTGCTCTTTCGGAATGTGTTCAGAAGATTCTCCATTGTTCTACAGTGGGTCCCACGGATTCAAGAGGTTATGTGTGGGCCCCACCTTGTTACTATCTATTAAACTTATAGGAAATCATTTCATGTCTCCATCTCTGATCGTATACACCGAAGTTATTCAACGGAGCAGTTGCAAATGAATATTGTGAAGTGTCCCTCCCACCACACCAAAACTTCAAACTTATGATAAGGGTTGAACGAATATATTTTATATTCTAACATGCCTCTGCAGGTCGAAGTCCCTTTAGGCCTGGGTTGCTTTGATACCATATGAAGTGTCTCTTCTACTATACCGAAAGAGGACCGAACTGCATCATATGTACTGCGGCATGGGGCGTTACATTTATGATGCAGTTCGGTACTCTTTCGGAATGTGTTCAGAAGATTCTCCATTGTTCTACAGTGGGTCCCACGGATTCAAGAGGTTATGTGTGGGCCCCACTTTGTTGCTATCTATTAAACTTATAAGAAATCATTTCATGTCTCCATCTCTGATCGTATACACCGAAGTTATTCGACGGAGCAGTTGCAAATGAATATTGTGAAGTGTCCCTTCCACCACACCAAAACTTCAAAGTTATGATAAGGGTTGAACGAATATAGTTTATATTCTAACAGGCCTCTGCAGGTCGAAGTCCTTTTTGGGCCTGGGTTGCTTTGATAACATGTGAAGTGTCTCTTCTACTATACTGAAAGAGGACCGAACTGCATCATATGTACTGGGGCATGGGACGTTACATTTATGATACAGTTTGATCCTCTTTCGGAATAAGTTCAGAAGATTCTCCATTGTTCTACAGTGAGTCCCATGAATATTGTGAAGTGTCCCTTCCACCACACCAAAACTTCAAAGTTATAATAAGGGTTGAACGAATATAGTTTATATTCTAACAGGCCTCTGCAGGTCGAAGTTCCTTTTGGGCCTGGGTTGCTTTGATAACATGTGAAGTGTCTCTTCTACTATACTGAAAGAGGACCGAACTGCATCATATGTACTGGGGCATGGGACGTTACATTTATGATACAGTTTGATTCTCTTTCGGAATGTGTTCAGAAGATTCTCCATTGTTCTACAGTGAGTCACACGGATTCAAGAAGTGGCCCCACGGATTCGAAGGGGGCTGCTTCCCAGGAGGTCACCCATCCCAAGACTTTCCCTGGTCCGAGCAGGCTTAACTACGGAGTTCTCAAGCTCCTGTAGTGCCGGTTCACTTAAAAGGCACCTCTGTAATTGAGGGTGGTGTCATTACATGATATCTTTTTCTTATTCTTTTTCTTTTTTTCCCTCTATTTCTGTATTTTTGGAGGTAAATTGGTGGATAATTAGCTTTTTCATATATAGAAATCCTTTAGAATAGGATCAAAATGAATCTAATCTAATGTAAGACATTTGGGAAAAACTTTGTAGAGAAAATTTATCTACAAATCTCTTGCAAGCCCTTTGATGGGCTTTGAGATTCATATTGAGATCCGTGCAAATCTTTTTTGCACTCTCTCTTCGTTTGTACGAATCTCAAATCTCATCAAAAATCTTGCAAGCCCTTGTAAAGAAATTTTTAGGAAAGCCCTTGCAAAGAAAAATTTTCCTACGCGCAGACACCCAGCTCCATGTGAATACTGTACTTGTCGACAGGGATGATAGTGTACTAATAAATGGCATCCAAGATGCAACTATGTTATCCGAGTCAATTCCACCACCAAATTAGAAAGGCTGCTGGTGCTGCTCATAATGTCACTGACAGGCTGCACGAAGTTTAATTATTATTATTATTATTATTATTATTGGCACTTATAGTAGGCTCTAAATTATACAAAGAACAACGCACAAACACATTCTTGCACATATGACACACAAGCATCCAGAGATCCATGCATCTTCATCGAAAACGTTAATTTATAGTCACTTTTCCTCCTGTATTCAAACTCCGGACTCATACTAAGAAGGAAAGTGTCCATACCAAGCTATTGCGCATTAGCCATAGCTCATTAGTCAAAGCTTAATTATTAGAAAGTCGATCACCATCGTGTTGTTGCTTAGTCATTATTATGACCTTTGAGTAAAGTAATGGCCATTTCTCCTTTTTCCATGAGAATCAAAATAATGAGGCTTGGATATGGAGCTAGGATCATTATAATTTAGTTTGGGTTAATTGCTAAATAGTACCTTAATAAAGCAAAATATGGTTTGCAAGCTCTAAACTCTAAAAATAGAGTTTACAAAACTTTGATTAGACTGGAGATGAGATAACTGCAGTTATATCAACTGTTGGGCTGAAATAACCGCAGTTATCTTAAACTCCAAAAATGATTGCCAAACATGATATAGGTAACATTTTAGAGTTGGGTTTTGCTAACTTCATTAAACTACAGGTTGAGAAAACTTGACTATCCCAAACAGGGCCTGACCTTTTCTAGAAAGGTTTTGCCGCATGGATACGTTCTTTTGATAAGCCACGACTATTGGCCATAAATAGATAATTTCATGATAAAATAATCATAACCTATCGAAAGTTGAAAGGCCGGCTCTTTAAATAGTTACATTTTAGATTTATTAAAAAATAAATAAATAAATAACAAAATATCCTGCTTCAAACAAAATTTTAAATAGACGAATTGAAATTTTAATATAGAATTACCTGTATGTTTTAATAAATAATGGAAAAAGGGTTTCTACACAACTCTTTCCTACACAACGAACTATACAATACTCGCAAAATCAACAGATCCCGCACTTAAGTATATGCACCAAGTGTTTGAGTGTATTATAGTTTGTTGTGTTGAAAAATTGCATAGCTACTCTCACTACTATGAATAGAGGCTGCCCATGCGGTTAAGACCGTAGGGGCAAAAAAACCATCCGTAGGGGCAAGTTTCTGTCCCTACGGACATAAACGTCGAGGCAACTGTCCTTACAGTTTTCATCGTAGGAGTAGTTATTTTTTTAATTTTTAGACAAAATAGTAATTTCTCATCTTTACGGTCAAAATTGTAGGGGAAAATTAAAATTATTCATGGGACCAGGCTTTCATTTTAATTTTTTTTTAAAAATTTGTAATTTATGCCTCTTATGTCTCTACGATTGTCACTGTCACCGTAGGGACATAAATTTGGCCCTACGGATTACACCGGAGGATCAGGCTTTCATTTTAATAAAAAAATTTGTAATTTAAGCCCTTACAGTTGTCACCGTAAGGACATAAATTTGGACCTACGGATTACACCGTAAAGGCAAAATATCAGTTTTTCTAATATTTTGCCTCTACGATTGCTGCCTTAAGGACATTTATTGCCCTTACGGTGATAACCGTAGAGGTAAAGTTTCATATATTTTTTTTAAAATACTTTCCCCGTATTTTTCAGACCTGTACACAATAATATATATATATATATATATATATATATATATATATATATATATATATATATATAAGCACAAATCTTTATGAGAACGATCCTCAAATTACTACTACGATATAGCTGTATATTTGCGGTTTAATTTGGAGACTAATAAAATCCTATGAAGTAGATAGATGGAGAGAGACTTGGATGATTGCTTAGTTTATTTGTTGCAAGAGATCTACTAGCTAGTTTGTTTTATGCCTTGTGTCTCACTCTCTATCCATCCCGCGGGTTTTCGAGCACGCATCTTCTCTTCTCCTCCTACATTTGGACCCTCATCGACTTTGAGTTCACGAAAGAGGATGTCGGAAGAAGAATTCGCTAGCGCTTTTGAGGCGAGGATACAGATCACCCAGAACTTAAGGTCTTAAAGGAAGAAAGTACTGAATGTAATTTTGATAATCGGTGGTTTCAATACAATTTTTATATAATTATCGAGAATATTGTGTAGTAATACTTGTCTATTGATCATGTTATATATGTTTACTAGAATCATAAGATTTGTGATTGAGGACACAATTTAGAAAATGATACTGAAATTACAATAGAAAAAGGAACTTTTGTTTTAAGGGTAATATTTGCTTGATGATATTGGGGTCAAAAATTACATCCCGGATGACCAAGTCAAAATCAAAGTCAATCCCAAATAAACGGGTCTAAGCTCAGATCAAATGGGCCCATGTCCAAGTCGAGCCCCGCGGCCAGCCTTCTCCATGCCAAAATAAAATCATGTAATAAATAATTTTGATGTAATTTTTTATGCATGAATGTAAGGAAAATTAACATAAAGCCAAATTTTTGTAAAGCCCATGGCTCATGTGAAAAATAAATGAGCACATGAGGTATGGGATGAGCAAAATGTCATTTTGTAAAGCCCAAGGGGCTATATGTAAGTTTGTAAGCCTATAAAAGGTAACATGATAATGAAATAAAAAAAAGAACTTTTCATTCTCTCAAACTCTAGGGTTTTTGTGCCCCTTTCTCATTCCTCAAGGTTCTAAACATTTTTCCCCTTTTCTGACTTAAATCAAGAGTTTTATTCTTTCTTTTCCAAAAAGAAATAGTTTTTCACCATAAAACCCTTGAAGGGGAACGCGGATCTTCTATTAAATCTCCAAAATGGGAGATTTTTAAAATCTCACTCTTTTTTCTCTAAGATCCAGCCAATAGAGAGGAAGAAGAAGAAGACCCGTCTCCAAAAACCCCACTTTGGGGAAGATCTAGGGCCTAAGGGAGAAGAAATGGGTCCCCTTTCATTAGCTCCGAAAATATCTTAGGAGTTTAACTCCTCAAAAAAAAAATATTATACATATATAAAATAATAAATCTTTGTTTTTGGGAGTACAACTCCCGGTGCAGGAGTTAAGCCTCTATGTCAGGAGTTCAACCCCAAAAGTCAATCGAGAGCACAACTCTCAGTGCAGAGACCAAGTCTCTTTTCCTGCAGACGCCCAGTGCCCGCGTGCCAAGCGCGTGGAGCACGCCTAGCACCCGCATGCCAAGCGCATGGGGCGCGCCTAACGACCATCGCCGAGCGCCCGCATGCCAAGCGCGTGGGGCCTACGTGCCAAGCGCGTGAGGCGCCGGCTCCCCGCGCCCGGCACCCGCATGCCAAGCGCGTGAGGCACCGGCGCCCGCGTGCCAAGCGCGTGAGGCGCCCTCGCCCAGCGTCTGTATGCTAGGCACATGAGGCGCTGGCACTCACGCGTCCTTTGGACGCTATTCTTCTTATTTTACATACATACACACTCCACAACGCTGTTCCCGTTAGAAAAAATTTCTAACGGGACACTGCCCCGCACCCCGTAAGGGGCTGCTAGCCTTCTTGACCCCCAGCCCGCTATCCGGGTAGCAGGACCCCCGTAAAACTCTGCGGGACTCCCGATATATCCAAAACCCATTCAAAACATACATACACTACACATCAAGTTCGCATGACGAGTTTGACCCGTCAATCAAAGGTTCCCTCGCTCAAAAGGCGAGGGGTAATTAACAGCAGTTTAGTCCGCGGCTACCGGAGATTCGGATCCCTACAATCAATAAACCTCCGTCTACCCTAGGCAGGGGGAATCTGCAGTACGCCTGACAAGCGCGCGTATTCCCATCTCAATGGGGTGACGAAAAACACCCTACAGATTCTGGCACGTCCGGTGGAACAAATCTATCCTTCCATATTTCGGGTTAAATATCCATGCGAACTCAATCAACATATACATTGATTGTCTGTACTGAAATCATGTTTCTATTTGCAGGTTAACGACTTTCAACTGCAATCTTCGGACGCAACAAAATGTCTCCAAGGACAATCTCAGCTCTCAGCACAAGTCCCATCTCCTACACGATGAAGATGGACGCCAGGACGGTCCTCTTGGCCAGTCTCGGGCAACAATGGGAGGAGCCGCTGCTACCATTCGGTTCTATTCTGTTCGTGCCCGCTAAGGCCATCTCAGCTCTTCAAGCTCCGGTGACAGACAAACCGACCTCGAAAGGCAGAGGCCAAATGCGGTGTTCTCGAAGGCACCCCAACCCAAACGCAAGTTGGTGTTTGAACGACTTTCCTTGGCCCCAGCCGGGGGCAAGGCCATCAACACCAATAGAGCAATAAGGCGTCTCGAGCAAGCTCCGACGATGCCCCTGACAACCGCTCGATCGGGTGTTTTCTCTAAGTTCCCCGTCAATCGACTCACGATGGCTTCCTGGATAACGGATGCCCGCCAAGCCCTCAAATTTTAGAAGATAAGACAGAAAAGGCTCCGATACAAAGCCAACATAAGGACTAGGGCTCCTGCTGGGCTGAGCTTCATGAGGTTCCAAGAACAGGGTCACCCCGCCAAAGATAAAGAGACGGCTGGATATATGGTCCACACTGTCTACATGGTGGGCACACGCAGCAAGAGCAAGGTTGGGGCCATTACATCTCAAATCCAATTTGGTGTGAATGTGGCTGTTATTTCCCAAGACCAGCATCCTCAGGAAGGTAATGAAAATCCTCCCGGTGAAGCTGATAAGCAGAGAGATCCCTCGGTTCATGAGGAGTCGGGCTCGGAAAGCGAAGAAGAGCCAATCTTCCGTCCCAAGAACGTAGAGCAGCAACTTCTCCAAGAGTTCCGAAAACAGCTCAGAAGTAAAGACAATAAGATGGCCTAGCTCTACACAAAGATTGACGACTTGACAAACGTCGTCTTACTGCTCACGGCCCAAGTTGCCTCTCATCCGCCCAATCAAGTGCAGGGTTCTGCTCATGAACCGGGAAACGGTGTTTCAAGACGCCTATTCCCTCAAATCTAAAGGTGGGCGGACCACATAAAAGTCAGTCGCATCCTATCTCGGGAAATGTCTTGGATACCGATGATAGTAGCCCACTAACTAAAGATCAAATCATGGATTTGGTTGCTAGCAAAATCAAAAAATTGGTAGCCGAAGCCGAAGCGCAAAAAGATAATAGAAGTAGTGGGAGACCATATCCTGCTCAGTATGATCTGGTAGAATTTCCTAGCGGCTATGTCATCCCCAAATTCAGAAGATTTGATGGGATAGGAAATGCGAATCAGCACATCGCCCATTTTAAAGCCTCACGCGGGAATACTGGGGGCAATGATTCACTTCTCCTCCGCCGGTTCGTTAATAGCCTGACCGATGTCGCTTTCGACTGGTACGCGAGCATACCGGATGGCTCCGTTACTACTTTCTTCTAAATGGAATCTCTGTTCTGAAAAAGGTTTATGAGTGTCAGCGATAAGATTACCATTGCCGACCTCGTAAGAACCAAGTCAAAAAACAACGAAAGCAGCACGGATTTTATAACCCGATGGCACAATCTCTCCGTCAAATGTGAACCGCCGATAGAGTAGGACCAATCTGTCAGTCTTCTCGTCGGAAATCTCAACAATTGAATGGCCCGTTTCTATGTACCGCGGGTCTCAAAACATTCCAAGAGCTGACCAAGAAAGTTCAGATGTTGGAGCGCTCAAAGTAGGAATCCTTCTATGATTTCCAAAATAACGATGGGTCCTGGAGAAACCGAAAGGACGATAATCTCAAAGGCGGAAATTCCGACGATTCTGAATCTTTCAACACCTCGACTAACCGAAATAAGTAAGGGATGAGCGGGCCTAATGCCAACCAGCCTCGGAAGCCAGTGTTTGGAGAGGGAGGAGAATCTCCATTAAAAAGGAAGCTGGATAAGATATATTCCTTCAAAAGGGACAAAGTCCGTAAAATATTCAAAAATGCCCTAAGAAATGGTCTACAATTACCAGAATCAAAAAGACCGCAAGAAACGAATATGATCGACGACCCCAAATATTGTCTCTATCACAGAGTGATAGGTCATGCCATTGAGGACTGTTTCGTTTTCAAAGATTGGGTCGAAAAACAATACAAGGCAGGAGAGATAGAACTGTCTAAAGGCGTGTTAACAAACAGTCAAGCTGCGACCGCCAATTTCATACAAACGGAGACCGAAGTCCTTCGCGAACCTGATTCTCTCAAACATCTGCCTTTTTCTGAAAAGAGCGGACCAAGGCAACTAGCCAAAAGCCCAACGAGCAACATTGCCGACGAAGAAGCAATAGACGGGTACACAACCCATACGGTCTATATGATGGAGCTCAGAGGAACAAGTCCTCCCACGCCTTATAGCCATGACAATGACACGGTTGTTGTCATCCAACACTGGCTCGATTCAAATGATGAAGAGCTCGCTCATGCAATTAAGCTAAAGGAGCCCGTGGTTCCTGCAGAATCGAGCCCAAGCTCCAACAGCCGACCACCACGTCGTTAAACTGGGGACAAACGACCCCTAAGTGGAATGTAAAAAAAATATGTGTAAATAAAAAAATGTGTAAATAAAAGAAAAAAGAAAAGCCGAAATGATGGGGCAACTCGCAATAAAAATCAGCGAGTAAAATAAATAAGAAAATAAAGCCGAAATGATAGGGCAATCGCGACCTTCGCGATAAGAAAAGCTGAAATGATAGAGCAATCGCAGTAAAAAAAAGGGGCGAATGATGAGTCGCTTCTGGTATCATATTCTAGTGCAGCGATGCAAACGCCAACCAAAATTCTAAATCCCTAAATTCCCAATGGTGAATGATGAGTCGCTCCTAGTACCATATTCCAGTGCAGCGATGCAAACGCCAACCAAAATCCAAATTCCCAAATGGCAAATGATGAGTCTCTCTAGGTACCATATTCCAGTGCAGCGATGCAGATGCCAACCAAAATTTCAAATCCCTAAATTCCCAATGGCGAATGATGAGTCGCTCCTGGTACCATATTCCAGTGCAGCAATGCAGATGCCAAACAAGATCCAAATTCCAAGTCCCCAAACAGCAAATGATGAGTCGCTCCTGATATCATATTCTAGTGCAGCGATGCAAACGCCAACCAAAATCCAATCTACCAAAATTCTCCCAGCCCTACGGTTGGTCCCCAAGTTGACTACCGTATACAATCCACGGGCTCAAATAATTCTCATTATACCCATACCCCACTGCGATCACCCTGTCCAGCGGCCGGTCTCCACCCTTGGAATTATGCTTCATTTGGGAAGACCCACTCATGTGTCCTCACGATACATGAGGAGAACAAACTTTCGAGATCCTCTCGACTCGTAAGAAAACACCTTCGTGGGATCCTTACGACTCACGAAGGAAAAACACACTTGGGAGTCCCCACGACTCCTAAGGAGAAAGTACACCTACGAGATCCTTTCGACTCGTAGGGAGAAAATGATTTTATGGGACCCTTACGGCTCATAAAATTGAAAAGTCTTAGGTGATAGGGACCTAAACCTGTTTTCTAATCCATTGCTTCCCAACAGAGAAAGGAAATGATGAATTGCTCCTGGCACCTGTGCTTCAGTGTTAGCAACGCTGATGCCGACCCTAGCCCCAAAATTCCAAACTTCCGACCCTTAAGTCGTTAAACTGGGAACAGAAGACCTCTAAGTATTTAAACTGGTAAGAGTAGACCCCTTAGTCTTTAAACTGGGAACTGATGACCTCTAATTCATTAAACTGGGAACAGATGACCCCTAAGTCG
Organism: Agapanthus africanus; assembly: GCA_030015575.1. Lineage (NCBI taxonomy): Eukaryota > Viridiplantae > Streptophyta > Magnoliopsida > Asparagales > Amaryllidaceae > Agapanthus > Agapanthus africanus. The sequence continues at coordinate 883,338,258 of JASDDO010000024.1, read as the reverse complement.
TTAAACTGGAAACGAGGAAAATCCCCTCAAGGTAAATGATGATTCGCTCCTAGTACCATGTTCCAGTGTAGCGGTGCTAATGCCAGACCAAAACCAAAATCCCCAAATCCACTCATGGCAAATGATGATTCGCTCCTGGTACCATATTCCAGTGTAGCGATGTTGATGTCAACCCAAATCAAATCAAACCAACAATCTCTACGGCGGAATCATGCTTCGTCTCAAAATGTACCCCGTTTCGAAATCATGCTTCGTCTCAAAATGTACCCCGTGTCGAAATCATGTTTCGCCTCGGAGTACCTGCTTTCCCCATCGGAATTATGCTTCGACTGGGAATTGAGCTCTGCGTCGGAATCATGCTTCGTCTCAGAGTGTACCCCGTGTCGAAATCATGCTTCGCCTCGGTGTATTTGCTTTCCCTATTGAAATTATGCTTTGACTCGGAATCACGTCAACCAACAAGCTCTGCGTCGAATCATGTTTCGTCTCAGAATATACCCTGTGTCGAAATCATGTTTCGCCTCGGAGTATCTACCTTCCTTGTCGGAATTATGCTTCGCCTGGGAATCAACCTCTGCATCGAAATTATGCTTCGGTTAGAATGTCTGCCGCTCGTCGGAATTATGCTCCGACCCCTTGGAATCATGCTCTGCTCTTCGGAATTATGCTCTGATCCCTGGAATCATGCTCCGCTCATCGAAATTATGCTCCGACCCCTGGAATCATGCTCCGCTCTTCGAAATTATGCTCCGACCCCATAGAATCATGCTCCGCTCTTCGGAATTATGCTCCGATCCCTGGAATCATGCCCCGATCTTCGGAATTATGCTCTGATCCCTGGAATCATGCTCTGCTCTTCAGAATTAAGTTCTGATCCCTGAAATCATGCTCCGCTCTTCGGAATTATGCTCCGATCCCTGGAATTTTGCTCCGCTATTCGGAATTATGCTCCGATCCCCAGAATGATGCTCTGCTCTTTGGAATTATGCTCCGATCCCCGGAATTATGCTCCCGGAATGATGCTCCGCCCTTGGAATGATGTTCCACCTTGAAGTCCAACTCCAAGATCCATCAATTTCATGCACACAACTCATATACGCGGTGTGCATTTATTAATAGGGGTACTTTGTTAGGGTAAAAAATTACACTCCGGTTGACCAAGTCAAAATCAAAGTAACCCCAAGTAAGCGGGCCTAAGCTCAGATCAAGTGGGCCCATGCCCAAGTCGAGCCCCGCGGTCGACCTTCCCCATGCCAAAATGAAATCATGTAATAAATAAATTTGATGTAATTTTTTTATGCATGATGTAGGGTGTTTTCGTCACCCCATTGAGATGAGAATACGCGCGCGCTTGTCAGGTGTACTACAGATTCCCCCTGTCTAGGGTAGGCCGGAGTTTAATGATTATGGGGATTCGAATCTCCGGCAGTCGCAAACTAAGCTGCCGTTAATTACCCCTCGCCTTTGGAGCGAGAGAACCTCCGATTGACGGGTCAAACAGGTCATGCGAACTCAATGTGCAGTGTGTGTGTGTATAAAGGGAAAAGCGTCCAAAGGACGCGTGGGGCCAGCGCCTCACATGCCCAGCATGCAGGCGGTGGACGCCGGGCATCGGCGCCTCACGTGCGTGGCACGCGGGTGCCGGCGCCTCACGTGCGTGGCACGAGGGCGGCAGGCGCCGGCGCCTACGTGCGTGGCACGCGGGCGGCGGGGCCTCACGTGAGTGGTACGCGGGCGTCGGCGCCTCACGTGCGTGGCACGCCGGCGCCGGCGCCTCACGTGCGTGGCACGCCGGCGCCGGCGCCTCACGTGCGTGGCACGGGGCGCTGGGCGCCAGCGGGAAAAAAGGGGTTAGCCCATGCACAAGGAGTTGTACTCCCGTTTGACTTTTGGAGTTGTACTCCTAAAAAGAAAGACTTTTTTTATGGAGTTAAACTCCCAAAAACTTTAATTTATGGAGTTAAACTCCAAGAAATCTTTGTAAATGCTCAAGGAAACCCCTTTCTTCTCCCCTGAGTTTTGGATCTTTCCCAAAATAGGGTCTTTGGAGATGGGTCTCCTTCTTCCTCCTCTGTTGGCCAGATCTTGAAGAACAAGAAATATGAGATTTTAAAAATCTCTTCTTTTTGAGATCTGATGGGAGATTTGAGTTCCCCTTTGTGGGTTTTGTGGTGAAAATCTATTTATTTTTTAGAAAGGAAGAGTTAAACTCTTGATTTAATTCAAAAAGGAAAGAACTCAATCTTGGAGGTATAATATTCTACCATAGTAGATAAACCTCCATAGTTAATTATTAGTTAAGGTTATCGAATAGATCCTGGAGTTTAGCCGGTGTTGCGTAGTCAAATATTAATCGTTTTTTAAAATTCCTCCTCCCTGCGAACCGCGGGGTGCGCGGCATCAGCTTATAGTGGTATCAGCTTATAGTGGTATCAGAGCCTAGTTAACCTTAACTAATAGATTAGACGACAAAGTAGAACTATGAAACCGAAACAACTCCGAAATGCGAAACCTATAGTCCAAGTTTTTGTCGAATTTTGCAGAGCCTCCAATTTTTTTTTAAACATCTGCAGAGTGCTCTTCTTGCTATAGTTAGAACACTAAACAAAAATGAGAGCCATCCAACTTTCTTTGGCCGGCCACATTGGCTTTTTTGACCGGCCTGGCCGGCCAAATCATTGAGTTGGGTCTATTTCTTTGTTTGGTGCTCTAGTACACTTGGATTTAGGGTTTCAGAGTATGTTTGATTTTGCCAAGCTGCATATTCAGTTAAGTTTCTGTTGGGGCAATTTCGGAGTGTTTTGAAGTCGTAGTTTTAATGTCGTTTACAGTTTCAGTTGTTATCTGTGCTGAACGTCTGTTAATCGCTATACGTCGATTAGTGGGGGTTGCACAGATCTGTGATGTGATCAGTGATGGTTTGTGTGTATGAATTTTATTGGATCGTCGTGGATGAATAGCCGGGGGATATGAGAAGGGTGTTTTCTTTTCTTTCATTCATGTAATTTTTAAAATTGATGTAATATTATTTTGCGAGGCACATCCGGGTTGAGATTGTAACCACCGTTGTACATTATTTTTTTTTTTACTGTTTTTGCTCCTAAGATATACCTAAGGTAGGGTGCACAGACTACCGGGTTCTTTGAAATGCCGAGTGGCCTACTCATTTTACTGAGAGAGGTTACTTCACTTCGGGAATTTGGCGGATAGTTTGCCATACCCATAGGGTTCTAAGGTGGGGTATTTTGCTATTCATCACGACCGTGAAATCTGTCTTTCGTTATAGGCTTAAACGAAACGCGGAATTCCTAGTATATCCAATATATTCATCTGTGATCTGAAATACCTATTATTGCATGAGACGAATGCATATATATTATATATGATATCTAGTAGGCGTTGCTTATGTTTTGCACCCGCGCTAGTCCAGCCCCCGCTCTGGCGTTAATTAAGTAACCTAACGGTGTAAGACGGGGCCCAGTGGCGAATGCGGATAGCATAAGCGTACATTGTATTTTCGTTTCTTTTGCTGCAATGATGGGACCGCATTAACAAAGATTAATGCAAGATAAAACAAAACTAAAGCTTAATCGTTGGAACAATTTCAAAACCACTCGATTTTTTTCAAAAAGCAATTTTAATGCGGAGCTTAAACCACTCTTTTTAAAAAGCTATCATGGTTCTTTCGACTATATCAAGTTCACTACGTTCACGGTTTCGCCAAAACCAACCGTAACCCTCCATCATTTCATATGAATATTCAGTAGTATTCAAGCTATGTATTTTGACCTTCGCCAAGGCATAGTGATTGGAAACTGCTGGGTATTCATATGTAGCATATATAGATGCGTTGGTTTGGCACAATTGTACTATTATTTTGGCCTTCGTCAAGGGTATGTACGGATAGGTTCAAATTAACCTGGACAATGACGGGTATAATTTGACATGTGACTTATGATATGTTGACCTTCGGTAAGGTAATAAGAGCATGGGACAAATATCCATATCGGGGGTTTCTAAGGAAACTGAAACTTGCTAGTGCTGCATACCATTTGGAGTGTGATAATCTTGGTAGGCTTCCTTCAAGTTTATCATACAATGATATTTGGATCCTGATCCTACTATGAGTATGCACTACTCTTCGGGAGATTTTTCACTAAACGATCAATGCTATAAACCAAGTATGTGTCTAGAACGGTGTTAGCGGGGCTACGTCTCCAGGGAAAATAGGTTATGTAATTAAGGAACTTCGTGAAAGCGTTGGAAAACCTCCCTCGAAATACCGACACCAGCTTAGTTGAAAGGTTAAGCAAGAATTATAAAAGTGAGATTAATCATGACTAATTCTTCTTTTATGGTTTGAGAAAGGATTCGAGGAAACAGTGGGAGTCATCCTATTTAGATAAACTAATAACCAATCTAAACTTGCGAGAGTATCATGCTAAGTGTTTCTTCTCTCTCTCCTTATTGCAGCGACCACAATGACCGGACATAGGTTATTAGATAATAAATTGACTGGGTTGAACTATATTGATTGGCTAAGGTATGTCCAGATGGCACTTACCTATGGCAAGCTGGACTACCTCCTTCCTACAACCCCCTCCCCCGGCCGCCTCAGGTCCAAGTTCCACCGTCGCGGATATGGATATCCATCAGACATAGGAAAAGGATTATGCGAGAGTCAAGTGCCTCGTGTTAGCTTCAATGGATAGTGAACACCATAGGCAGCACGAGAAGATGGACTTAGCTTCCATCTTCCTTTTTACCAAAGTTTTATACGGAGAGCAATCTCATATCGCAAGATATGCGACCTCGAAGATATTGCTTTAAGCGAGGTTGGCTGTCGGGTCATCTGTAGAGGACCACGTCCTTACTATGATTAGCTATATAGAACAGCTTACGGACCATGGGACCACGTTGGAAAACGAGTTATGCATTGACTTGATTCTAGAGTCCCTACCATCTACTTACGTCCAGTTTATCTTGAATTGCAAAATTCAAGAGCAGGAAGTTACATTTCCAAGTCTCCTCAATTTATTGAGGAGCTCGGAGGGCACCCTGAAAGAAATCTGGGAGACACCCGCTCTGCTTATTGGGGTATCTTCCTCTTTTAGATCCAAGGCAAAAGCTAAGAGAGAGAAGAAAAAAGCCTCCAAAAAGCCGGCAAGCGATATCAGTAAGGTAAAGGGAAAGGGCGGGGCAAAAGTTTTGGGGCTAGTAGTAGGGAAGGAGGCATGTCTTTGTAGTCATGGGAAATCGCATTGTCAGAAGGACTGCAGGGCTTGGAAAGCCAGAAGCCAGGATTCGAAGCACGTTGTGGCTTCGGCTTCGAGTGTGTTTGTAATTGAAAACTGTCTATCCATTAACTCTACTTCCTGGGTACTAGATATCGGATCAGGATCCCATATATGTAATTCATTACAGGCTTTGAGAAACCGTAGAGTTATCAAGGCAGGTGATATGACTCTCAAAATTGCTAACGGAATAAGCGTGGACGTTGAAACCGTAGGGGAATATCACCTAGGATTGACAAGTGGGCAGATATTGATTCTACGTAACTGTTTGTATGTATCTAGTCTAGCCTGTAATATCATATCTGTATTTTTACTTTCTAAAGAAGGATATGATTTTACATTTGTAAGCGATGCAGTACATATCCACCTAAATCAAAATTTGAGTAGGTCAGGTACATTAGATAACGGAATATACGTACTGAATCAAGCTCGGGTTTTTAATGTCCATAACACACTTAAAAGAAAGTCTTCGGAATTAAATCAGGCTTTCTTATGGCATTGTAGACTTGGTCACATCAATGAAACACGATTGGCGAAATTATATAAGCAGGGATATTTGGATCCGTTCGAATATCAATCCTATGCAACTTGTTGAACATATCTCAAAGGAAAGATGACAGAGACTCCGTTCACTGGACATGGAGTAAGAGCGAGCGAGCTTTTATGACTCATACACAGCGACGTGTGCAGTCCAATGTCTATACATGAAAGACGCAGTTATTCCTACTTCATTAGTTTTACGGATGATTTCTCAAAGTATGGACATGTATTCTTGATGAAATATAAATCTGAGGCCTTTGAGATATTCCGGGAATACAAGAATGAGGTGGAAAAACAAACTGGCAAAAGTATCAAGACACTGAGATCTGATCGAGGTGGTGAATACTTAAGTGTCTAGTTCATGGGCTACTTAACAGAGAATGGAATTCTCTCTCAGCTTACTCCTCTATACATAGCTCAGCACAACGGTGTATCAGAAAGGTGGAACAGAACCCTATTGGATATGGTTCGTTCCATGATGAGTAATGCTGAGTTACCACGATCCTTCTGGGGCTATGCACTAGAATCAGCTGCACATCTTTTGAACAAGCTTCCTACTAAATCAGTGCCTACCACACCATATCGGATGTGGAGTGGGAAGAAACCCTATCTTAAGTACATTAAGACATGGGGATGTCCAGCTTTTGTTAAAAAGCAGCATGCGGACAAGCTCAAGACACGCTCAGTATTGTATAAGTTTGTGGGATACCCAAAGAACTCCAGAGGGTATCTTTTTGTTAGGTTTGCTTAGCACTCTCGCTATGTTTCAGCAAACATCAAGTATGCTATTTTAAAAATTCTAAGGTGACGAGCGAGCCCGACCAAGGATTTAACTAGAGAATTAGGGTTTTGAATGCATGTAAACAAACTTTACACTAAGTGAAATAGGAATACAACCTTTGTAGACCGGTCCTTCATTTCTAAACCTCTATGTAGTAGTCCCTTTACTCTAAGTAGTAGTCTCTCGGACTCTCCTTAGGCTCAACTAGGCGAAAGGAATGAGCTTGCTCAAGGATCTTCGAGGCCGAAGATGATCTACGTCGAAAAATCTCTAACTCAAGCTATCTCTTCACTAATTGATGAATTAGTGAAGCAAACATCCTATACTAAATGGCTATTTTGGTATAGATTGATGAAGTAGGAATTTTGCTCACTTTATAATTAATTCTTTCTTTCTTTTCTTCACTCAAGAAAACCTAGAGAGCTCAAATGAGATGAAGAAGAAGTGGTGAACTCAATGAACCATGGGTGAGAAAATATCATAAATGATATTAGTAGAGACTTAACCATGACTAAAGATAATGGTTGGGTTAATAAATATCTAGAGTAAAACAAAATTAGTGGACTAAATCAAGGTTTCCACATGCTTCTACAAGCATCTCAACCATGGGATTTTCCACCTAATATATTTTTTCCCTAAATAAATAATTACCCTAATTATCTTATGTATGGTGTGAGCCTAATATACCCATGTGCAATGTATCATCATGCATGACACAAAAAATAATATATTAATATATCACATATATATATTTAAATGTATGAGTAGAAAAGAAATTCTTAAGTGAGCTAATATTAGTTAATATATATTAATATATCAAATATACAATTATATATTAAATTATCAAATCAACACTTGATTTAATAATCCGGCTATATCACATATAACCGACTAATATCATTTATATCAACTTATCGAATCAACACTTGATTCAATAACCCGGCTATATCTCATATAACTGACTGATATCATATATCACGAGATTAGAATACGGTATCACATACACGTATTAATCTCGGTCCCGCACATATCTCATATGTGCCCTACTTCGTTTCGCTTGAGCCAGAAAACCTCTGTGTAGAACTCTAAAGACTCGTCAATACGCCAGCAGCAGGTGATGATAATATCGGTCACCCACAAGCCGTCAGCGGTACTAGCTGGACGTAACGGCTACCCAGGTATTGAGCGATCAGAAGATCAACAAGCAAGCTTATTCATACTCCCGTGAATACAACAGTAACACTGCCGTACAATCCGGTCTCTTCATCTGATATGTCGCATATCGATTCTAGGGGTAGTAAACGTCAGACCCCAATAGCTTGATAAGTCATGCCGACGTGAGACTCATAACGGGTCGAGAAACCCCTAATAACACTTACCAGTAAATCTCAGTATCAGCCCTGGCCAGGGACTTCCTGTTATGGCCAATCGAGCATAGCGCAACATCAACCCCTAATACCGGGAGAGACGAAACCCCTCCTATCGTTCATTACCTCCATGTGATTCGGGACTGTACCCAAAAACCACCTGTTTTCACGCTCTCTTGAATGCGGTAGGGTGGAAATCAAAGCACAGTGGGAATCACACAAGACTCTATGACGATCTCGGGTCTACAAACTAACCTGTACCAGACTAACCTGTACCAGTGTCACCAGAGAACTACTATCTGACGTTAGGTATAATACAATCTAGGAGTTCTCGGCGAGTCCTGTTTAGCGTACTCGGTCTCCACTGAGCACCTGTATACAATCTTTGATATTAAAAACCAATGGATATGGGATCATCCATCGCCCCATCAAATGGGTCAAGAAACGTATACGCTGGTCTACTATGGAATATCGATGCCCCGTCTCGATACACCTACGACTAAGAACAATTAAAGGATGAACTTGTGGACTACCCTGGCCCCACTAGTATGATCTGCATTATAATCCTGGTAGTCAAGTACAGATCCTAAAGGCTTTATCAACATGTGAGAGTAAGATAGTATCACAATACTAGTCTACATGTTAAGATAAAGAGTAACCAGATAGCATACTATCATGTCGAGCAAAAAAGTTCTCCCTATATATATCCAAGCATCCATTATAATATACAATCATGTACAATAATGGTCTCTAGGGCATGTATACAACTAACAAACTCCCACTTGCACTAAGGCCTATTGTTATAGTATCTCATACCCAACACCCTAAAGAGACTTTCAAATTGTATCTGTGGGATGGCCTTCATGAGTGGATCCGCCATGTTATTCTTCATGTTAACTCTCCTGACCTCGATCTCTCGGAGATCAACCATCTCCCTGATCAGGTGATACTGCCTAAGAAAATGTCTGGATCACTGATGGGACCGGGGTTCCTAGGCCAAAGCCACAGCTCCATTGTCATCACAATGGTAGGAACCTTACCAAGTTCATCTCATGAACATCTTCATCCAGACAGCCTCTTTGGTAGCATCGTTGGTAGCGATGTATTCAGCCTTTATCGTCGAGTCTGCTACAGTATCTAGCTTGGAACTCTTCCAACATACCGTCCCTCCGCTGAGGGTAAAGACAAAACCCGCGACTGTCTTACAGTCGACCTTATCACTCTGGAAGCTCGAATCGGTAAAGGACTCCATCTGGAGTTCACCGTTACCATACACCAAGAACATTTCTTTAGTCCTTCTCAAGTACTTATGAATGTCCTTCACAGCAGTCCAGTGATTCTCCCCAGGATGTAAGAGGCATCACCCCAATCTTTCATGGAGAGACTGTGATAAGTAGAGCTTGACCGAGTGTAGCATAGGAACATCATTTCCTAGCAAGTGTATATTATCCACGTACAATACGAGGAAGACAACCTTACTCTCTACAATCTTCTTGTATATACAAGGTTCATCTACATTTTTGAAGAAGTCAAACTCTTTGACTACCACATCAAAACAGATGTTCCAACTCCGCGAAACCTGCTTTAATCCGTAAATTGATTTAAGCAACTTGCACACCTTTCCGCTGCTCCTACTGTCTACGAAACCCTCTGGTTGTGTCAAACACACGCTCTCTTCTAAATCACCATTTAGAAAAACGGTCTTGACGTCCATCTGCCAGATTTTATAGTCATGGTATGCAGTGATGGCAAGTAGGATCCGGATGGACTTAAGCATAGCTACTGGAGAAAAGGTTTCATCATAATCCACACCTGGTCGTTGATAAAAACCTTTTGCTATAAGTCTAGCTTTGAAATTCTCAACTTTTCCATCTACACCAAGAATCTTCTCAAGATCCACTTGCTCCCGATGGGTTTTACCCTTTCAGGAGCAACTTCCAAAGTCCATACTTTGTTGGTGTACATGGATTCCATCTCAGATCGCATTGCATCCAGCCATTTCACAGAGTCCCCACTCGTGATGGCCTGCCTGAAACTAGTAGGGTCATCATCTTCCATGATGCAATCCTCGCTCCCACTGTCATTGAGAAAACCGTAGTATCTCTCAGGCGGATGAGGAACCCTACTAGATCTGCGGAGAGGCTGAGGTTCGTCGGGAACTATTGAATCCTCCGGTTCTACCAAATCATCAACTGTTAGTTTGTCTAGCTGGAACTTCTTCTAATTCTACCTCATGAACACTAATTTCTTCCATAAGAAATTCCTTTTCTAAAAAGGTGGCATGCCGAGAAATAAACACCTTTTGTTCCTCGGTGTGGTAGAAGATATACCCTCGCGAATATTTGGGATATCCAATAAACTTGCACAGAACTGACATTGTCTCGAGTTTGTCCGGATTTTGTGTTTTAGCATAGGCCGGACAACCCCACATCTTAATGAAATTAAGACTTGGTCTCTTCCCTTCCCATATCTCATATGGAGTGGTAGGCACTAATTTGGTCGGAACTCTATTCAATAGGTATGCGGCTGTCTCAAGAGCATAACCCTAAAAGAAAGTAGGTAACTCAGCAGTACTCATCATAGAGCGCACCATATCTAATAGGGTGCGATTCCTCCGCTCTGACACACCGTTGTGCTGTGTTGTATACGGAGGAGTAAGCTGAGAGAGAATTCCATTCTCTTTTAAATAATCCAGGAACTCCATGCTTAAGTATTCTCCTTCCCGACCAGATCGAAGGATTTTAATACTTTTACCCATTTGGTTCTCTACTTCGCACTTATATTCCTTGAATTTCTAAAAAGTTTCAGACTTGTGTTTCAACAAGAACACATGTCCGAATCTTGAGAGGTCATTGGTGAATGTAATGAAGTACGAGAAACCATTCCTGGTATGTGTAGACATGGGATCACATACATCACTATATATCAGTCCCAAGAGTTCAGTAGCTCTTTCTCCGTGTCCAGTAAACGGAGTTTTGGTCATTTTGCCTTTGAGACATGACGGGCAAGTTTCATAGGATGTAAATTCAAACTGATTCAAATATCCATTCTTATGCAACCTAGGCAGTCGTGTCGCATTGATATGACCTAGTCTGCAATGCCATAAGAAGAATTCGTTCATTTCTGAACTTTTCCTCTTGTGTGTGTTCTGTACGTTAAGAACCGTGTTTTGATTCAGAACGTATAAACCGTTACATAATATACCAAACCCAATCAACACTTGATTTAGGAAAATATTCATAATATTATTCTCTACTACAAAGTTATATCCTTCTTTATCTGATAAGGAAATTAATATTAAATTGCATATCATACAGGGTACAAAATAATAGTCGTTCAAGATCAATGTATTCCCATTTGGTAATACAAGGTAATATTCACCAACTGTTTTGGCTGCAACATTTGCACAATTCCCTACTTTTAGAGAATGGTCATATTTTCCCAGTTCTCTACCTTTCATTTGCCTATGTAATATATTACATATGTGGGATCCTGATCCGGTATCTAATACACAGGACGTAGAGTGTACTGAGAAACAGTTCTCGGTAACGAACACACCCGAAGAAGATGCATCAACATGCTCATTCCTCGTTCGGGTCGTGTGGTAATCCGGATATTCCCCTATTTTCTGTTCGGACTTATTACAATTATAATATAGAGCGGAACCAATGTTCCCCAGCTCAGTATAACAAGCGGGTTCGGTTAATGCATCCATATTATTATCTTGATTAAGGCATGACATGGTTGCTACCAGGAGAGAGAGAAGAAAACACTGCGTGCGCTCTTGCAAGATTAGATTGGTTATTATATTATCTAATCAGGATGGTTTCTACTGTTTTTATTAAATCTTCCTTCAAACTCTAAAAGGTAAGACTAGCTGGGATTAATTACACTCTACAAGTTCGCTAACCAGTCAGCCAGGCCAGTGTCCGTACTTTAAGGGAGGTTCTCCGTGCTCTCGCACGGACCTAATTAAAATAAAACTCGTTTTTCCAGAGGCATAACCCTATTGACACATTTCCAGACACCTACTGGATTAGCTAATTGTAAAGTGTAAAACTCTCCCAAGAGTAACTCTTACTTGCAGTGGGTATCGGGATCCAACTATCTCATAGAATGTATGCAATCTCATTGCAAATTTCAACACTTGAAATTCCCGATAATGTTTTTTACCCCTAGCGACTTATGACCTTAACTATGATCAACAAATCATAAGCACTAGTCAAGTTCTACCCGTCATTTCGTGATTAATTAGACCCACTCATATGATCCTTAACTATGGTCAACAAAGTCATATAAATGTCCTAATTAATCGCATCATATGCTGTGTAGAAAGACATCACTTAGCTACCGTACACTACATCTTAACTATGGTCAACAAACGTAGCACGAATACTAAGTACTCTACTTTCTAAAATGACGGAGGGTTGCGGATGGCTTTATAAAAACCTTTAACTCTTTGAACTTGATCTCGTTGTAGAACCAAATAGTTTTAAAAGAAGTGGATTAAGCTCCACATTTTTGAAACTTGCTTTTTCATTAAAAAAAAGGCCGAGTGGGTTTCAAATTCGAATCTACAACATTTTTGGGTTTCTTTTCTTTTGCATTAATCTCATTAATGAAGTCACATCATTTATACTTCCTAAGCATCACAGAAGAAACGAAAGTACAATGTACGCTTATGCCATCCGCATTTGCCACAGGGTCCCGTCATGCACCGTTAGGTTACTTAACTACCGGCAGAGCGGGGCAGGACTAGCGCAGATGCAAAATATAAGCAATGTTTATTATATATCATATATATAATATTAAGCATTCGTCTCAGGCAGTTATATGATCTCATCATAGAACATTACAGCAGAAGTCAACATATGAAATATTGGATATACTAGGAGGTCCGTGTTTTAAATAAAAAACATGGATTCTACGGTCGTGATGAATAGCTAAACCCACATCCCTAGACCCCTACAAGAGCGGCAAGCAACCCTGCCAATTCTAGAGTTAGGAGACTCGGACTCGACTCCTTGAGATAGTCTCCCACTGGACTCTAGAACCCGATTACTTGTGTTCCCCGCCTTGGGTCTATTCTAATGCGGAAAAGAAAATAATATACATTAATGGCGACATCATCCTCAACCCGGAAGTGTCCCAATAAAAGAATATTACATACAAGTCTTTACATGAATGAAAATAAAAAACTCTCATCTCACGGAAAAAACCCCGGCTATTCAAACACGACGATCCAATATAACATATCACGGCAACACATAATATCACATGTCATCAACGTAAGTAAATATGCGTATCCCAATTTTCGTTGACGTATAGCAACGAAACCGACGATACACTACATATTACACTTACGGTCGTAGAAAACAAAGTGAAAACTCTAATAATTGGAATCCGCACTATCTTTAGACATCATAAATCCGAAATATCACATACTTCGGATTTCGTGCCTAACCATATAAATTCCTTAGACACTATAAACCCGGAATATCACATATTCTGAATTTCATGCCTAACGTTATAAACCCGGCATTTTAGTCTCAAATTGAAAACACTTTTCAATATCTAGTCGGGCAATTCAACAAGATTCCCGACCGTTGATTGAATGCTTGTCGGAAACATTAATGGACGGCCGCACCCCCGATGCCGTCGACGAAGCGAACTTAGGCGGAACACCGCGGCCGTGAGCACCCGAACAGATGCTTTTAGCTACGGGGTTCTCTTACAGTCACTTGGTCGGGGCTATGGGGCATGGCTATCAAATAGTGTTACCCGGCGAGGGTTCGCGTACTATACGAGATTGCGACGGAGTTTTGATCCGAATCAAAACTCCACGGCAACTGATCAAAAGAGACTAAATTGCGAGATTTACAAAGTTCTAACTAGTTTTCCCAAAACTAATTATTGTGGATTCCAAATATTGTATCACAAATGACAGATATCTAGACGATATTAAACATTTCGATCGATTTATCAAACACCCAAAATTCCCAGAGACCTCAACACTTAGTCACAGTTAAAAATACCCAGAGAGGGCCCCAAGTACCTATGAACCAACACAAGAAGGCACGCTCTCTGGCTCACTAACGGCGCCGCGGAACCGCCGCCAAAAGCTTGTTTTGGCTGCGCTTCCGCGGTCGTTTGGTCGAGTTGGGCTGTCATTTTTCTTGTGGATCCATAGAAAACCCTGCATATTTTTCTGAATATTTTTAATTTAAAAAATTCCAGCTTTTGAAAAAATTTCCAGAGAGTGGGATTTTTCGGTTTCGAATAGTCGATCGAACACTTTAATTTCATCTAGACAACTCCTAATACTCTAGCTTGGCTCTGATACCACTGCTGGGTTCGCTTAGCACCCCCGCTATGTTTCGGCAAGCATCAAGTATGCTATTTTAAAAATTCTAGGGTGTCGGGCGAGCCCGACCAAGGATCTAACTAGAGAATTTGGGTTTTGAATGTATGTAAACAAACTTTACACTAAGTGAAATTGGAATACAATCTTTGTAGACCGATCCTTCACTTCTAAAGCTCCATATAGTAGTCTATTTGCTCCAAGTAGTGGTCTCCCGGACTCTCCTTAGGCTCCACTAGGTGAAAAGAACGAGCTTGCTCAAGGATCTTCGAGGCCGAAGATGATCTACGTCGAAGAATCTCTAACTCAAGCTACTTCTTAACTAATTGATGGATTGGTGAAGCAAACAACCTATACTAAATGACTAGTTTGGTATAGATTGATGAAGTAGGAATTTTGCTCACTGTAGAATTATTTTTCTCTTTCTTTTTTTCACTCAAGAAAACCTAGAGAGCTCAAATGAGATGAAGAAGAAGTGGTGAACTCAATGAACCATGGGTGAGAAAATATCATAAATGATATTAGTAGAGACTTAACCATGGCTAAACATAATAGTTGGGTTAATAAATATCTAGAGTAAAACAAAATTAGTGGACTAAGTCAAGATTTCCACATGCTTCTACAAGCATCTCAACCATGGGATTTTCCACCTAATATTGTTTTTTCCCTAAATAAATAATTACCCTAATTATCCTAAGTATGGTGTGAGTCTCATACACCCATGTGCAATGTATCATCAAGCATGACACAAAAAAGAATACATTAATATATATCACATATATATTTCAATGTATGAGTAGAAAAGAAATTCTTAAGTGAGCTAATAATAGTTAATATATATTAATATATCAAATATATAATTATATATTAAATTAGTAAATCAACACTTGATTTAATAATCCGACTATATCACA
This sequence comes from Agapanthus africanus, assembly GCA_030015575.1. NCBI lineage: Eukaryota > Viridiplantae > Streptophyta > Magnoliopsida > Asparagales > Amaryllidaceae > Agapanthus > Agapanthus africanus. Next base: position 883,323,001 of record JASDDO010000024.1, on the reverse strand, counting down.
TGTAACCGACTAATATCATTTATATCAACTTATCGAATCAACACTTGATTCAATAATCCGGCTATATCTCATATAACCGACTGATATCATATATCGCGAGATTAGAATATGATATCATATACACGTATTAATTTCGGTCCCGCACATATCATATATGTACCCTACTTCGTTTCATTTGAGCCAGGAAACCTCTGTGTAGGACTCTAAAGACTCATCAATATGCCAGCAGCAGGTGATGATCATATCGGTCATCCACAAGCCGTCAGCGATACTAGCTGGATGTAACGGCTACCCGGGTATTGAGCGATCAGAAGATCAACAAGCAAGCTTGTTCATACTTCCGTGAACCCAACAGTAACACTACTGTACGGTCCGTTCTTTTCATCTAATATGTCGCATATCGAGTCTATGGGTGGTAAACGTCAGACTCCAATAACTTGATAAGTCATGCCGATGTGAGGCTTATAACGGGTGGAGAAACTACTAATAACATTTACCAGTAAATCTCAGTATCATCCCTGGCCAGGGACTTCCTGTTATGGCCAATCGAGCATAACGCAACATCAACCCCCAATACCGGGAGAGACGAAACCCCTCCTATCGCTCATTGCCTCCATGTGACTCGGAACTGTACCCAAAAACCACCTGTTTGCACGCTCTCTTGAACTTGGTAGGGTGGAAATCAAAGAACAGTGGGAATCATATAAGACTCTATGACGATCTCGAGCCTACAGACTAACCTGTACCAGTGTCACCAGAGAACTGCTATCTGACATTAGGTATAATACCATTTAGGAGTTCTCGGCGAGTCCTGTTCAGTGTACCCAGTCTCCACTGAGCATCCATATACAATTTTTGATGTCAAACACTAATGGATATGTGATCATCCATTGCCCATCAATGGGTCAAGAAACGTATACGCTATTCTACTCTGGAATATCGATGCCCCGTCTCGATACACCCACAACTAGGAACAATTAAAAGATGAACTTGTAGACTATCCTGGCCCTACTAGTATGATCTGCATCATAATCCTGGTGGTCAAGCACACATCCTAAGGGTTTTATCAACATGTGAGAGCAAGACAGTATCACTATACTAGTCTATATGTTAAGATAAAGAGTAACCAGATAACATACTATCATGTCGAGCAAGAAAATCCTCCCTATATATGTCCAAGCATCCATTATAATATACAATCATGTACAATAATGGCATCTAGGGCATACATACAACTAACACTTTTCTATTACACAGAAGAACAAAAAGTCTTTATTTCTCGGCATGCCCACTTCTTGGAAACTCAATTTTTAGAAAATGAGATAAGTGGGAGCGCAATAGAACTGGAAGAAATTCTAGAACCGCAAACTATTACTAAAAGTATGGTAGAACCAGATGTTTCAAAAGAACCGGACACTCCCACGCCACTCCGCAGAACTAGTAAGCAGTCTCATCCGCCCGAGAGATACTACAGTTTTCTTATAGACGGGGATAGAAAGGATTGTATCATCGACAATGATGAGCCAACTAGCTTCTATCAAGCCATTCAGAGCAGAGACTCGGTAAAATGGCTGGATGCAATGTGGATCGAAATGGAGTCCATGTACACCAATAAAGTATGGACTTTGGACTTTGCTCCAGAAGGGGTAAAACCCGTAGGCTGAAAATGGATCTTCAGAAAGAAGATTGGTGTAGATGGACAGGTTGAAACCTATAAGGCCAGACTTGTTGCAAAAGGTTTTCGTTAAAGACCCGGTTTGGATTATGATGAAACCTTTTCTCCAGTGGCTATGCTCAAATCCATTCGGATCCTTCTTGCCATTGCTGCCTTCCATGATTATGAGATCTGGCAGATGGACGTAAAGATCGCTTTTCTAAATGGAAATTTAGAAGAGTGCGTCTATATGGATCAGCCGGAGGATTTCATTTAGAGTGGGAGCAGCGGAAAGGTGTGTAAGTTGCTTAAGTCCATTTATGGACTAAATCAGGCATCGCGGAGTTGGAACATCAGTTTTGATGAGACGGTCAAGGAATTCGACTTTATCAAAAATCCAGATGAACCATGCATATATAGTAAAATTGTAGCGAGAATTGTGGTATTTCTCGTCTTGTACGTGGATGACATTCTCTTGATAGGAAATGACATTCCTATACTACAATCAGTCAAGGGATTCTTATCACAAAGGTTCTCCATGAAAGACCTGGATGATTCCTCCTACATTCTAGAGATCCAGATCTATCATGACAGATCTAAACGGATGTTGGGACTCTCACAGTCAAGGTACATTGACACCATACTAAAACGATTCAGTATGGAAGATTCTAAGCGCGGTAATCTACCGGCTTGTCACGGAATCACCCTCTCCAAAGAGATGTCTCCCAAGACTGATTTGAAAAGGGATCGCATGTCTACTATACCCTACGCATCTGCGGTAGGCTCTATAATGTATGCGATGTTATGTACCAAACCAGATGTAGCATACGCCCTGAGCGTTGTAAGCCGGTATCATTCAAACCCAGGGAAGAAACACTGGATAGCAGTGAAGAACATTCTCAAATACCTGAGAAGGACTAAGGAGATGTTCTTGGTGTATGGCAGAAAAGACCTCTAGATCGAGGCATTCGCCGACTCTAGCTTCCAGAGTGACAAGGATGACTCCAAGTCTATATCGGGTCATGTCTTTACCCTCAATAGAGGGCGGTTATTTAGAAGAGCTCCAAGCAGGACACCGTTTCTGACTCGACTATGGAAGCGGAGTATATTGCTACCTGTGATTCTGTGAAGGAAGCGGTCTGAATCAGGAAGTTCGTGACAGAGTTTTATGTGGTTCCATCCATTGTTGATCCAATACCGCTGTATTGTGACAACAACAGCGCTATAGCTTTGACGAAGGAACCAAGGTCCCATCATAAGTCCAGACACATTCTGAAGTGGTTCCACCTGATCAGGGAGATCATTGATCGATGGGAGACTGAGGAGCGGAGAGTAGAGACAGAGAACAACACTGCAGATCCACTCACAAAGGTCATCCCTCAGACACAGTTCGAGCGGCTAATCGAGATGATAGGTCTGCGATATGCCAATACATGGCCTTAGTGCAAGTGAGAGATTGTTAGTGATATATATCCTAGAGGCCATTATTGTATCATACTGTATTGTATATTACATATTAGATGCTTGGGATATTTCACAGTTATAATAACAGTCTTGCTCGATATGGTAGTATGCTACCCGGTTTGATTCTACCTCAATATGTGCATGCGTTTATTTTAGCATATCGCTTATACATATTGGTAGAGCTCTTAGGATTTTTACTTGACTACTAGAGTTATTATGGCAGTCACACTTGTGAGGGCTGGGTAGTCTATAAGCATATCCTTATACAGGTCCCTAGTCGTTGGATTATCGATACCGGGCACCAATACTCCAGAGTAGACTAGTGTATACGCTTCTCATCCCAGCAAGAGATATGGTTTGTCCCACAGCCATTAGTACGTCGTACTGGAGTTGGTATGCAGGTGCTCATTAGGTTATGAGTTACAATGGACAAGACTCGTCGGGGACTGCTGCTTGGTATTATACCTATCGTCAGGTAGCAGTTCATAGGTAGCATGAGTACAGCTTAGTCCGTTGACTCGCCATCGCTACTTCGTCTTGAGTGTGTGCCCACTGCACTTAGATTACTATCCTACCATGCTCAAAGGAGTCGTGCAAACAGGTAGTAGTTGGGTGTAGTCCCGAAGCGCTTGGAGACAGTAGCGATCAGATAAGATTCGTCTCTCCCGGTACTGGGGTTTGATATCGCGCAGTGTTCGGAAATCCATTACACAAAGTCCCTAGTCAGGGCAGTCGAGAAATAATGGTAAGGTGCTCCATTAGTTTATCATGGTGTATTGGACTCTCCTCCGGCACGACTTATCACGTTGTTAAGGGTCTGACGTTTACCATCCCCTTAGGCGGATATGCGAGTATCTCAGATGAAAAGACCGGAATGTACGGAGATTGTCATAGATAGGCTCAGTAGGAGTTTGGATGAGCTTGCTCATCGTCCTTCTTATCGACAGATACTTGGGTAGCCATTACGTGCAGCTAGTACCGCTGACGGCTTGTGGTTAAACCTACTTCCAGCGTACTGTCGAGTGTTTAGAGTCCCACACATAGGGTTTCCCTACTTCAGGAAATTGATGTAGAAGCTGTATGGTTTTACAGCAAGGCATCGATCACATACGTGTACTTGTACACGGATGCTGATCGGGCATGTTGGGGTAAAAATTTACACCCCCGTTGACCGAGTCAAAGTCAAGGTCAACCCCAAGCCAGGTGGGCCCAAGCCCAGGTCAAGCGGGCCTATGCCCAAGTCGAGCCCGCGGCCAACCTCCCCATGCCAACTGTAACACCCGAGCCCAATAATGCTATGTATATTACTAGTTGAGGGTTATTTTTTTGCTCATTCCAATTTTCCTGATTTTCTGGGTTTATTGCTAAATTTTACCCGGTTAAGTCATTTTGGCACATAACAAATTTTAACTCCGAAAATGAAATTTAAGATGTCCATCTTGGCCTACTCGTCGCCACTAGTCGCGTGGTAGCGTCCGCGTGTCGAGATTCCGTTCCGTTTGGCTAAACAGGCAAGTTCGGACGACTACGCGCGCGTGCAAGTGTCCGACTTGGGGGCATACATTTTAATCACTAAACACCTCCTTTCAAAATTTGGAACCCGCTTAAAATCCTATAATTTGAATTTGGAACATTTGGGCGCAACCCGGGCGCGATTTGGAAATGTTTCGTTTCGCGCCAAAAAGGCCCATTTAATTGAATATCTTAAAACTTAATTTATACGAATATATATTTTTCCCTTTAACTAATTATCTTTCCAAATCATTCAAATCTTTTCCCCCATCTGTGATCAGCCAATCAGTAAGGCTGAACTCGAGTGTGGGCCCCCTTCCATTTTTCCCTATCTCACTCTCTCTCTTCCCTCAATCTCTTCCTTTCTCTCTCCAATCTCTCTCTCTCTCTCTTTTCCTCTATTAATATTTTCCATGCAGCAGCCGCCCCCGACCCATCTTCGTCGCGAGAAACCCCCTCAAACCCTAACCCTAGCCCTCGCGATCCCGTCGCCGACTTCCTCGCGACCTCGCTGTCGACGCCCTCACCACCACGACCTCCACCACACCCACCTACCCTCTTTTCCCCGTTCTCCCGCTCCTCCCCGCGCCTGCAACCCATTCCCGACCTCGCCTCCACCCGCGCAAACCTCGCCGTCGACGCCACCCATCGTCGTCGACGACCCCACGACTCCCTCTCACCCTCCTCGTCGAGACCTCGTCGTCGTTTCCTTCCTCCCCTCGCCGGAACAGTAAACCCGAGCCCTAACCCATCGCCTACCCCGCTGTTCGCCGGAGAAACGTGCCGGCGACCTCGTCGACGCCACCTCCGACCACCTCTCTCTCTCCTACGACCACCAGAGCCGACCACACCCTCCTCCACTCGTCGCACCCCTCTCCAGCAAGCCCAGCGGCTGTTTCAGCCTTCACAGCCACCGTCGCGGCCTCGCCGGCGTTCCAGTGCCGTCGAACCCGCCGTGGTCACACCCCTGGTGTCTCCCTGTAAGTTTCCTTCTCCTTCCTTTTGGTACAACACCCCCGCTGGTCCGTATCGTGAATGCGTAATTTTGTTTGCTAACTTTGTTGTTCTGTTTGCTGCCGGATCCGACCGTGCCGTCTGACGAACCCGACGCTCCAGCGAAGTCCCCTGGTCCGTGTGATCCCGTTGACCTCTGTTGGGACTCGATCCGTGGCCCGTGCTTCCATATCGCAGTTTCTGCCGACACTGCATCCGTGTTTCGGTTTGCGGAACCGCCGAGGCAAGTATCCGAATACTTGCTTTAACATGCTACAACTTAATCATCATACTATAACCACACCACTATCATAACATCGATACCTTTTATAACTTAGAATTGCTGATCACGATTATCCGTAACTTTAAATCAATGAAATCATTGCTCGTATTAACCGGTCTGCTATTAATTCATACTTAACTAATCAAACCAAGTAGATCATCCTCACTTCATTGTTAAAATCACTCATGAGACAATTATTATGCTTAGTTCAAATTCATGTAACTCCTTTACGTATATTATCGATATTGTTTCGTCTTGTGGCTATTGCACCTCAAAGGTGCGTGAACCGGGTTAATATGAAAATACAAACATCACTGTGTTCACATAGAATAATATTTGTTATTTACTGTTTCCTGCTACTGTTCATTATTTGTTACTATACCTGTATCATCATATACCTGATTGCATTACATATTGACTGATCTTGATACACCTGACACATGCACTGATACACCGGACACAACACCCTGTACATATCGACTCTACCTGTTGAAAGTAACCTGACCTGTTACCTGATCTCATGCCTAATGCCGACAAACCTAACCATTCCTGCTGTCGATCCAGACAGACCTACCTTTACTTGACTTGTGTTGGCATTAGTCCTTGACCACTGAATACCTGACTGACATACATAGTTTGGGGGTATGGGGAAATCAAAGGTGAAACCGACTTGTAACTCAACAGTTCGATACATTGTTCTGATCAGTCTTACGGGCTTGGCCAGCTCCGGAGTGTTGATGCTGACATCACTCATCTATCCTACTACCTTTTACTGCTTAGCGGCACGTCTCGGATTCAGCCCCGAGGATCATGATCGTGGTCCCGGGCACGCACGGGATACTATTGAGTTACATCGACGATTCATCAATTGGTTTCAAAGACTATAGAGTAGAAAACCTGATAGGACAGTTTAGTCACCTTTGCACTTTACCCTGCTTGTTACTTCTTACTACTGCTTTATTCATGCTCATGCTTGCATTGTTTATTACCATGTTTATACTGTATACTTGATATCATGACGCGCTGACGTCTGGGTTTTGCATGGCCCAGATTCCGTACCTTTGTCGACGACCGAGCAGGAGTACTTCAGCCAGCAGGCTGAACTGTGAGTTCTTTAAAGTTTAGTTTATTTATGTCATTTCATTTTCAGATGTGAGCCCGCATTATGGGACATACTGTTTATTCATTGTATTGGATCATTAGCTTCCGCACTTATTGTTTATTGATTCTTGTTATTATGGATTTGGACATGTATTAGTTTAGTTTATTTTACTGTTCTTGATATCTATACAACCGTAATGTGACTGTGGACGGATGCGTCCTACCCACAGGTAGCATGGTTGGCTATGTCACGTGCCCAAATCTTGCGTACTCTGGGAAGCGGGGCGTGACACCAACAACAAAATCATGTAATAAATAATTTTTATGTAATTTTTTTATACATGAATGTATGCAAAATTGGCATAAAGCCAATAGTTTGTAAGCTCATGGCTTATGTGCAAAAATGAAATGGCACATGAGCCATGGAATAGGCAAAATGCCATTTTGGGAAGCCCAAGGGGCTATATGTAAATATGTAAGCTTATAAAAGGCAACATGATGAATAAAAAAAGGGACTTTTCATTCTCTCCACAAAAAATTTTAGATCTGAGATCTTTTGTGCCTCCTGCTCCTTCTCTAAGGTTCTAAACCTTCTCATTTCTTTTGAATTAAATCAAGAGTTTTACTCTTTCTTTTCAAAAACTAAGAAGTCTTCCACCACAAAACCCACAAAGGGGAACTTGGATCTACCATTAGATCTCAGAAAGGAGAGATTTTTAGATCTCCCATCTCTTGATCATCAAGATCCAGCCAACAGAGGAGGAAGAGGAAGAATCCCTTTCATCAACCAAAACATTTTAGGAGTTTAACTCCATATATTTACATATATATATATATATATATATATATAATAAATATTTCCTTTCTGAAGCATAGCTTCTGTTTCTTAGGCTAAAAGCCTCCTTTTCTCGCCGGCGCTCAAGCGCAGAGCGCCTGCGTGCCGACACGTGGCGCGCTTGCGCTCGAGAGCAAAGCGCCCACGTACCGACACGTGGCGCGCTTGCGCTCCAGCGCAAGCGCTCGAGCGCAAGTCGCCCCGGTGCCGACACGTGGCGCGCTTGCGCTCCAGCGCAAGTCGCCCCGTGCCGACACGTGGCGTGCTTGCGCTCAAGCGCCCAGCGCTCAAGCGCAGAGCGCCCACATGCCGACACGTGACACTCTAGCACCTGAGCACCCAACACCTAGGCGCACAGCGCCCAAGGTGCTGCCCTACGCATCCTTTGGATGTCTTTTCCCCTTTTTATATATATACATGTATATCTATACATATGTATACATATTTACAAACACACATACTCCGCGACACTCCGCGACACTGTCCCTGATAGAAAAAAATTTCTAACGGGGCGCTGTCTCGCACCCCGCAAGGGGGCTGCTAGCCCTCTTGACCCCCAACCCGCTATCCGGGTAGCGGGACCCCCGTAAAAACTCTGCGTGGCTCCCGACATATCCAAAAACCCCTTTCAAAACACATCGCACGTACACCGCACATTGAGTTCGCATGACCAGTTTAAACCGTCAATCGGAGGTTCCCTCGCTCCAAAGGCAAGGGGTAATTAACGACAGCTTAGTTCGCGGCTGCCGGAGATTCGGATCCCCACAATCATTAAACCCCGGCCTACCCTAGGCAGGGGGAATCTGTAGTACGCCTGACAAGCGCGCACGTATTCCTATCTCAATGGGGTGACGAAAAACACCCTACAGATTCTGGCACGCCCGGTGGAACCAATCTCTCCTCCCATATTTCGGGTTAAGCGTTCATGCGAACTCAATCAATATACATACCTGTATTTATACTAAAAATAATGCTTTTTCATGCAGATTTTCAAGCAATCACCTTCCGACGATGTCTTCGATGATGAACTCAGCTCCCGTCTCTTACACAATGAGGATAGACTCTAGGACGGTCCTTCCGGCCAGTCTCGGGCGATAATGGAAGGAGCCGCTGCTACTATTCGGCTCTATTATGTTCATGCCAGTTGGCGCCATCCCAGCTCCTCAAGCCCCGGTGGCAGACAAACCGTTCTCGAAAGGCAGGAGACCAAATGTGGTGATCTCAAGGGCGCCCCAACCCAAACGCAAGTCGGTGTCTGAATGAATTTCCTTGGCCCCAGCTGGAGGCAAGGCCATCAACACCAACAAAACTACAACGCGTCCCGAGCAAGCTCCAGTGGTGCTCTTGACCACTGCTCGATCAGGTGTCTTCTTTAAACTCCCCGCCAATGAGAAAGAGACGACTGGATATGAGGTCCACACTGTCTACATGGTGGGCACGCGCAGAAAAAGCAAGGACGGGGCCACCACATCCCAAATCCAATCTGGCGTGAATATGGCTGCCACATCCCTAGGCCAGCCTCCTCTGGAAGGTAATGAAGACCTTCCCAGTGAGGCTGATAAGCAGAAAGACCCTTCGGTCCATGAGGAGTCGGGCTCGGAAAGCGAAGAAGAGCCGACTTTCCGCCCCAGGACCGCAGAGCAAGAGCTGCTTCAAGAGCTCCGAAAGCAGCTCAGAGACAAAGACAAGGAGATGGCCAAACTCTACTCCAAAATCGATGACTTGACGAATGTCGTGATGCAGCTCACGGCCCGACTTGCCTCTCAGCCGCCCAATCAAGCAGAGGGCTCTACTCGTGAACCGAGAAATGGTGTCCCAAAGCAGCCGACGCCTATTCCCTCAAATCCAAAAGTGGGCGAACTACATGAAAATCAGTCGCATCCTATCTCGGGAAATGTTTTGGCTACCGATGACAGTAGCCCGCTAACTCAAGATCAAATCATGGATTTAGTTGCCAGCAAAGTCAAAACATTGGTAGCTGAAGCCGAAGCGCAAAAAGATATCAGCAGTAATGGGAGACCATATCCTGCTCAGTATGATCTGGTGGAATTTCCTAGCGGCTATGTCATCCCTAAATTCGGAAGATTCGATGGGACGGGAAATGTGAATCAACACATCGCCCACTTCAAAGCCTCATGCGGGAATACTGGGGGCAATGATGCGCTTCTCCTCCGCCAGTTCGTTAATAGTTTGACCGATATTGCTTTCGACTGGTACGCGAGCATACCGGATGGCTCCGTTACTACTTTCGTCCAAATGGAATCTTTATTTCGACAAAGATTCATGAGCGTCAGTGATAAGATCACCATTGCCGAGCTCGTAAGGACCAAGCCCAAGAACAACGAAAGCAGCACGGATTTTATAACCCGATGGCGTAATCTCTCCGTCAAATGCGAACCGCCGATAGAGCAAGACCAATCTATCAGTCTCCTCGTTGGAAATCTCAACAATTGGATGGCCCCGTTTCTATGCACCGCGGGTCTCAAAACATTCCAAGAGCTGACCAGGAAAGTTCAGATGCTGGAGCGCTCAAAACAGGAGTCCTCCTCGGATTCCCAAAATAACAATAGGTCCTGGAGAAACCGAAAGGACAATAATCGCAAAGGCAGAAACTCCGATGATTCCGAATCTTTCAACACTTCGGCTAACCGAAATAAGCAAGGGATGAGCGGGCCTAGCGCCAACCAGCCTCGGAAGCCAATGTTCGGAGAGGGAGGAGAATCTCCACTGAAAGAGAAGCTGGATAAGGTCTATTCCTTCAGAAGAGAGAAAATCCGTAAAATATTCAAAGACGCCCTGAAGAACGGTCTACAACTGCCAGAGTCAAAAAGACCGCAAGAAGCGAATAGGACCGACGATCCCAAATACTGCCCCTATCATAGAATGATAGGTCATGCCATTGAGGACTGCTTCGTCTTCAAAGATTGGGTCGAAAAACAATACAAGGCAGGAGAGATAGAACTGTCTAAAGGCGTGTTAACAAACAGTCCAACTGCGACCGCCAGTTTCATACAAACGGAGACCGAAGTTCTTCGTGAAACTAATTCTCTCAGATATCCACCTCTCTCTGAAAACAGTCGACCACCACGTCATTAAACTGGGAATAATCGACCTCTAAGTCGTTAAACTGGGAATGTAAAAAAAATTTAAATAAAAAAATGTGTAAATAAAAAGAAAAAAAAAAAGAAAAGCCAAAATGATGGGACAACTCGCAATAAAAATCAGCGAGTAAAATAAAGATGAAAATAAAGCCGAAATGATAGGGCAACCGCGAATAAATAGCCGAAATGATGGGGCAATCGCGATCTTTGCCATATGAAAAGCTGAAATGATAGAGCAATCGCGGTAAAAAAAAAAAAAACAACAAAAAAAGAGAAAAGAAAAAAAACGGCGAATAATGAGTCCCTCCTGGTACCATATTCCAGTGCAGCGATGCAGACGCCAACCAAAATCCAATTTCTCAAAAAATTTCCGGCCCTACGGCTAGTCCCCAAATTAACTGCCGTATACAACCACGGGCTCAAATAATTCTCAGCATACCCATGCCCTACCGCAATCACCAGTTACGCGGCTGGTCTCCGCCTGTGGAATTATGCTCCATTAAGAAGACCCACTCATGTGTCCTCACGATACATGAGGAGAATAAACCTTTGTGGGATCCTTATGACTCATGAAGGAACAACACACTTAGGGGTCCTCACGACTCCTAAGTAGAAAATACACCTGCGGGATCCTTACGACTCGTAGGGAGAAAATGCTTTTATGGGACCCTCACGGCCCATAAAATTGAAAAGCCTTAGGTGACAGAGACCTAAACCTGTCTCCTAAGCCATCGCTCCCCAATCCCCAAGTGGCGAATGATGAGTCGCTCCTGGTACCATATTCCAGTGCAGCGATGCAGACGCCAACCAAATTCCAAACTTAAATTCCCAATGGCGAATGATGAGTCGCTCCTGGTACCATATTCCAGTGTAGCGATGCAGACGCCAACCAAATTCCAAATCGCATACCCCAACGGCGAATGATGAGTCGCTCCTGGTACCATATTCCATTGCAGTGATGCAGACGCCAACAAAGTCCCAAAATTTTTTCCGGCCCTACGGTCTGGATCATACATCCTGCAAAACCGTATACAATCCATGGGCGTAAAACGATCCCAACCTCTCCCAAGTCCTACTGGTGAGACCGCATTCAAAGTCCAAAAAAATTGAAAAATAAAATAAAATAAAATAAATAAAATGGTATATCCACAAGCAAAATGGGCACGGATGAAAACCCAAAAGGGCTCCGTGAGTAAAAACAGCAGGACTGCCGGCGAGTTTGTGAAAACCCGAAAGGGCGCAAACTTGTGAAAAAGAGATGAAATGCACTCGCAAAGTCCTCTCGACTTTGTGAGGAAAAAATTCCCGCGTGAGATCCTTACGACTCACAAAGGAGCAACACACTTAGGAGTCCCCACGACTCCTAAAGAGAAAATACACCTACGGGATCCTTACGACCTGTAGGGAGAAAATGCTTTGTGAGACCCTTACGGCTCACAAAGTTGAAAAGTCTTAGGCGATAGGGACCTAAAACCTGTCTCCTAAGCCATCGTTTCCTAATAAGCAAACGCAAATGATGATTCGCTCCTGGTACCATATTCCAGTGTAGCGATGCTGATGCCAAACAAAAAAAAACAATCCCCAAATCCTCTCATGACAAATGATGATTCGCTCCTAGTACCATATCCCAGTGTAGCGATACTGATGTCAACCCAAATCAAATCAAACCAACAACCTCTGCGGCGGTATCATGCTTCGTCCCAGAATTTACCCCGTGTCGAAATCATGCTTCGCCTCGGGATAACGACCTCCTCGTCGGAATTATGCTTCGTCTCATAATACACCCCGTGTCGAAATGATGCTTCGCCTCGGTGTACCTGCCTTCCCTGTCGAAATTATGCTTCGTCTCGGAATCAAGTCAGCCAACAAGCTCTGCGTTGGAATCATGCTTCGTCTCAGAATATACCCCGTGTCTAAATCATGCTTCGCCTCGGAATATTTGCCTCCCTTGTCGGAATTATACTTCGCCTAGGAATCTACCTCTGCATCGAAATCATGCTTCGGTCAGAATGTCCGCCGATCCTCGGAATGATGCTCCGATCTCTGGAATTATACTCCACCCTTCAGAACGATGCTCCGAATCCTAGAATCATGCTCCGCTCTTCGGAAAGATGCTCCGATCCTTGGAATTATGCTCCGCTCATCGGAATGATGCTCCGATCCCCTGGAATTATGCTCCGCAAATCGGAATGATGCTCCGACCCTGGAATCATGCTCCGCTCTTCGGAATGATGCTCCGAACCCTGGAATTATGCTCCGCCCTTCGGAATGATGCTCCGAATCCTGGAATTATGCTCCGCTCTTCGGAAAGATGCTCCGACCCTGGAATTATGCTCCGATCATCGGAATGATGCTCCGATCTCTGGAATTATGCTCCCCCCATCGGAACGATGCTCCGATCTCTAGAATTATGCTCCGCCCATCGGAACGATGCTCCGATCTCTGGAATTATGCTCCGCTCTTCGGAAAGATGCTCCAAATTCTGGAATTATGCTCCGCCCTTCGGAACGATGCTCCGAACCCTGGAATTATGCTCTGCGCTTCGGAATGATGCTCCGATCCTTGGAATTATGCTCCGCTCATCGGAATGATGCTCCGATCCCCTGGAATTATGCTCCTCAAATCGGAATAATGCTCCGACCCTGGAATTATGCTCCGCGCGTCGGAATGATGCTCCAATCCTTGGAATTATGCTCCGCTCATCGGAATGATGCTCCGATCCCCTGGAATTATGCTCTGCAAATCGGAATGATGCTCCGACCCTGGAATCATGCTCCGCTCTTCGGAATGATGCTCCGAACCCTGGAATTATACTCCGCCCTTCGGAATGATGCTCCGAATCCTGGAATTATGCTCCGCCCTTCGGAATGATGCTCCGAATCCTGGAATTATGCTCCGCTCTTCGGAAAGATGCTCCGATCTATGGAATTATGCTCCGATCATCGGAATGATGCTCCGATCTCTGGAATTATGCTCCGCCCATCGGAAAGATGCTCCGAATTCTGGAATTATGCTCCGCCCTTCGGAACGATGCTCCGAACCCTGGAATTATGCTCCGCGCTTCGGAATGATGCTCCGATCCTTGAAATTATGCTCCGCTCATCGGAATGATGCTCCGATCCCCTGGAATTATGCTCCGCAAATCGGAATGATGCTCCGACCCTGGAATTATACTCCGCGCTTCGGAATGATGCTCCGATCCTTGGAATTATGCTCCACTCATCGGAATGATGCTCCGATCCCCTGGAATTATGCTCCGCAAATCGGAATGATGTTCCGACCCTGGAATCATGCTCCGCTCTTCGGAATGATGCTCTGAACCCTGGAATCATGCTCCGCTCATCGGAATGATGCTCCGATCCCCTGGAATCATACTCCGCTCATCGAAATGATGCTCCGATCCCCTGGAATCATGCTCCGCTCTTCGGAATGATGCTCTGAATCCTGGAATGATGCTTCGCTCTTCAGAATGATGCTCCGAATACTGGAATTATGCTCCGCTCTTCGGAATGATGCTCCGATCCCTAGGAATCATGCTCCCCGAGGGATACTCCGACCCCAGAATTATGCTCTGCGAATCAGAATGATGCTCCGATCCCCGGGAATCATGCTCCCCGAGATGATACTTCGCCTCCGGAATGATGTTCCACTTCGAAGTTCAGCTTCAAGATCCATCAATTTCATGCACACAACTCAAATGTGCGGTGTGCATTTATTGATGGGGGGCACTTTGTTGGGGTAAAAATTTACACCCCCGTTGACCGAGTCAAAGTCAAGGTCAACCCCAAGCCAGGTGGGCCCAAACCCAGGTCAAGCGGGCCTATGCCCAAGTCGAGCCCGCGTCCAACCTCCCCATGCCAACAACAAAATCATGTAATAAATAATTTTTATGTAATTTTTTTATACATGAATGTATGCAAAATGGGCATAAAGCCAATAGTTTGTAAGCCCATGGCTTATGTGCAAAAATAAAATGGCACATGAGCCATGGGATAGGCAAAATGCCATTTTGGGAAGCCCAAGGGGTTATATGTAAATATGTAAGCCTATAAAAGGCAACATGATGAATAAAAAAAGGGACTTTTCATTCTCTCCACAAAAAATTTTAGATCTGAGATCTTTTGTGCATCCTGCTCCTTCTCCAAGGTTCTAAACCTTCTCATTTCTTTTGAATTAAATCAAGAGTTTTACTCTTTCTTTTCAAAAACTAAGAAGTCTTCCACCACAAAACCCACAAAGGGGAACTTGGATCTACCATTAGATCTCAGAAAGGAAAGATTTTTAGATCTCCCATCTCTTGATCATCAAGATCCAGCCAACAGAGGAGGAAGAGGAAGAATCCCTTTCATCAACCAAAACATTTTAGGAGTTTAACTCCATATATTTATATAGATATATATATATATATATATATATATATAATAAATATTTCCTTTCTGAAGCATAGCTTCAGTTTCTTAGGCTAAAAGCCTCCTTTTATCGTCGGCACTCAAGCGCAGAGCGCCTGCGTGCCGACACGTGGCGCGCTTGCGCTCCAGCGCAAGCGCTCGAGCGCAAGTCGCCCCCGTGCCGACACGTGGCGCGCTTGCGCTCCAGCGCAAGCGCTCGAGCGCAAGTCGCCCCCGTGCCGACACGTGGCGCGCTTGCTCTCGAGCGCAAGTCGCCCCGTGCCGACACGTGGCGCGCTTGCGCTCGAGCGCCCAGCGCTCAAGCGCAGAGCGCCCACGTGCCGACACGTGGCACTCTAGTGCCTGAGCGCCCAACACCTAGGCGCACAGCGTCCAAGGTGCTGCCCCACGCATCCTTTGGATGTCTTTTCCCCTTTTTATATATATACATGTATATCTATACATATGTATACATATTTACACACACACATACTCCGCGACACTGTCCCTGTTAGAAAAAAATTTCTAACGGGGCGCTGCCTCGCACCCCGCAAGGGGGCTGCTAGCCCCCTTGATCCCCAGCCCGCTATCCGGGTAGCGGGACCCCCGTAAAAACTCTGCGTGGATCCTGACATATCCAAAACCCCCTTTCAAAACATATCGCACGTACACCGCACATTGAGTTCGCATGACCAGTTTAAACCGTCAATCGGAGGTTCTCTCGCTCCAAAGGCAAGGGGTAATTAACGGCAGCTTAGTTCGCGGCTGCCGGAGATTCGGATCCCCACAATCATTAAACCCCGGCCTACCCTAGGCAGGGGGAATCTGTAGTACGCCTGACAAGCCCGCACGTATTCCCATCTCAATGGGGTGACGAAAAACACCCTACAGGGCAGACAATACCGGTGAGCTTTGGTTTAAACCGGATCCTAATAGTATTATTGGATTGTTATCGTCTCAATGTATCCGTATTTTTTGGAATACGGATACGGTTATGTATATACGGTAAGGGGCATTCTTGATATTTGTCAAAGCATGCTTCTAGAAGGAGCCACCTCATTATTTAGTTTTATCCATTTTCTTAATGAATTAATAAGGTGGAAATGGAGAAGACTTTTGAGACATGGTGTAAAGAATGTCCATGGATTATTTAATTTGGTCTTGACTCACTATTCAAGTATGGGTGTTTTATTCTATTATATTTTATTGCATGCTTGAATAATTGAGCTCATATACTTAGCCATTTTCTACACTTAGCTTTTGATGGTTGTTCATTTGTGTTCTCCTCATTCTCTCTCTAGGTTTTCTCCATCTCCTTCTTCCTCAAAACTAAACCCTAATCATTCATATGTGTTGTGAGTCATAGGGTTTAGTGAGACACTACAATCCATTAGCACTCTTTACATCTCCTAAGCTAGTTAGATTAGCGAACCATCTACCATAGTTACCTAATTTAGAGTTTGGAACTTGAAGCACATTCTCTCGCGGTGGATCATCTTTGACACAAGGAGGCCGATGGAGCTTTCGTCATCCGATCACCGAGGAGCCATGGAGAGGAGCACTAGAAGACCCGAAGAACTCGATCTTGGAGGTATAATATTCTATCATAGTAGATAAACCTCCATAGTTAATTGTAAGTTAAAGTTATTGAATAGATTTTGGAGTTTAGCCGGTGTTGTATAGTCAAATATTAATCGTTTTTTAAAATTCCACCTCCCCGTGAACCACGGGGTGCGCGACACCGGCTTACATTTCATACATTTTTTCGTTTTAAAAAGCTGTAAAATACGATTATAATGAATGAAGAATTGAGTTTGTAATTGAATTTAATAGAATTGTAATTATATTATTTGTACATATATCTTTTTATAATTGCTTGCAATTTATTGATTATATTATTTGTTGATGAATCATATTATTTGTTGATTATTATAATTTTGTGAGATTCAGTGATATTATTATTTTCTATTGCTGTTTGTAAATAAATACAGCGCGCGTGGTGTGCAGGGTTTTCGGATTTAAAAAAATACACGTTCAAATTGGTAACGGATCGAATCGTTATCAATTCCTATTTGGTAAGGGTTAGAACTGTTACCATATAAGTTGGTAATGGTTAACTGGGTAATGATATTTGAAACATATCAGATATCAGCTACATTTGGTAATGGAAACATACATGGTAACGGTTAAAACCGTTACCAAATGATATCTGTCGTAACGGTTCTAACAATTACCATCTCTATGATAACGGTGAGAACCGTTACCATAGAGGCGGCAGATATCTGATATATTTCAGATATTTGCTGCATATTGATAACAACAACCTATATGGTAACCGTTTCAACCATTAGCATATGGGTTATATCATAACGGTTGCAGCCGTAACTATACTTTTGGTGACGGGGATTTTTGCAATAGTTGTGTAACGGTTAGAACCGCTACTAAATTGGGTTTAGGTAATGGTTCAAACAGTTACCAAAGACCCACTCTGTCACGACCCGCTTTCCAGTAAACCAAAACGGTGATGTGGAAAACCCGCGGTATATTTATTTAAAGAATCTCAATCCCCAAATAAATATATTAATCGTATTGAAATAATAAATACACGATGCAAGAATAAACGGAGACTATACAATTTTCAACAAATATCTTTATTTACATTCAAACTTGAAATTTTTACAAATATATGAGTTCAACTGAAAATGTAAATATAATAAAAGAAAATGCCTAAATAGGTGGCATACATAATAAAAATGGCTGGAATGCCCATCAGCAAACTAGCGCTCGGTAAGTTCCAAAGATAGAGTAAGAGTGAAAATGACAAGTATATAAAGAAATAATTTAAATGACTAGTAAAAATGTATAGATCTAAATATAGGTATATATATCTATAAGTCTCTATATGGTCATTATGTTAACGTTTAGTTCCAAGTGTGAATGTCAACGCAATCGTAGAACTATTCACGAGCTCAAAAGTGAGGCCTCAGGAGTAATGAAACACGAGCTCATTTCATGTGTTAGCATCGGGACTCCAACCTGTGGAAGAGTCGACCCGACTGAGATTAGAGTAAATAAAAAAATAGATTAATACGGGACTCCTGAAGCTCCGTTGGATTCACACATTAAACTATCACAAACACCCCGAGTATAATATATATTATAACTATAAAATATTCTTAGTTAATTTGATTGGTTGATTGTAACATGTCTTGATCGAAAGCATTGATTGCAAAAGTTAAAGAATGAAGTCGAGCAAGTCGAGTGGGATGCGAGTCATGTAAATTGCAATCCTAAGTCGAGTCAAGTTAGTCGAATGGATTGATTTCGAATTCACGTTCAAGTTTAGCTTCGAGTTTGATTAGAGTTCGAGTTTAAATTCATGTTTGGATTCGAGTTTGTATTTAAGTTATAGACATTTCTTGTGAATGGATTTAACTATTGAAATTCTTAAGTTCGGGAGTAATCGGACAACTGCTGCACATGACTGGTATGATTTATGTCTTTTTTCAAGATAATTACCATTGATAACTCCGTTAATTTGTAGTGTTGTCTAACCTGAATAGGTAAACACTCACTTTCTCCGGCTCCCTAGGGCTCAAGAGAAATGATACCGCTTAAACCTATATTAATCTAGAGTTCTTAAATATTTATTATTGTTATTTATATTGTATTTATATTGTTTGCATATCTCGAGGTGGTTTTATGAAAAATACTTTAATATTGTTTAAAAATAAACCTCGAGAGTGATTTATATTATCAAGAGTTTTTATGAACATGCATTTTAATTTTAATGGTATTTTAGCGATGAAATCTAGCTTTTAAAAGTTTATGATAGTTTAATGAAAACTACTCTTTTTGTAAACTTGGTGGTATTTCATTAAAATTTTAATCTTTCATTCAAAAAAAATATGATTTTCACAATTTGTTTTTTTATTGAAAATACGGTTTTATAATTTTATATAATTTTCTAAAGATTTAATTTTGATTTACAAAAGTCGTATTCTTTTAAATCGTATTTTTATTTCTTTCAAGACCGAATGCTCCTTGAGGAGTTTTGTATCTACTTTACTATCCCGAGAACGTGCGATAACTCGCACCATCCGTAGATGGGTTCCCCTAAAAGGATTGTAGAGAAGCAATTGCAAAGAATTTTAAAATAACGATTAAAAACATATTTTTATAAAGTGATGGTATCTTATTGAAAATTGTTTCATTTAGATGAAAAATTCTAACCAAAATATCGTATTATGAATAAAAAATATGCGTGTGGAGTAGGTCGTTACCCCGTGAATGTTCTAAAGGCTTGTATGTCTAATTATCGAAAAAGAGAATATTAAAGTTCATGGTAATTTGATGACAATTCGATATACGTTCTATTTAATGAGAAATTCTAAACATGTGCAAAGTTAATTATATGAACATTATTTTAAGGTTATGGTTACAAGTTATTTGTGATCTATGTAGCATGGTAATGATAGTAGAATTATTATAAAGAGAATGTTATTAAGTTAATTCCACTTTTTTATTGATTTGTTTTCAAGAAAAGATTTGAGAGGAATCAAAAGAGAGGAATAAAGGACTTGCTTGTTTTGCACAGGGGGAAGAGAGGAAGAAGGAGAAGGTCTTGTGGCGTTCTGGTATTGTCGGGAGTGGCTCCAGTCTTCAACGGAATGAGATCGATCGCTAATTCCACTTGACTAATCTTAACTTTTCTTTGAACTTGGAGTATTTTGAGAATTTTTTATAGAGATTTTCATAATGGGGATGGTTAGGAGATGGGGTGTATTTATAGTGTAGGGATGAGGGTGTGCGAGTTAAAGAATTGGAATTAAAAAGAATTAAAATAGAATTAAAGGTGGAAATGAAGGGTCTCTGTTTAAATTCAGGGAAATCAAACAATACAGAAGAGTAGAGAGGAGCTGAAAGGGTGTACGAGTGAAGCACGGAGGCGTTTGGAGGCATCCTGACCGCCGGTGGCAGCTAGAATGAGGAAAGGTTAATTTTGTACCGGGACTTCAGAGTCGTTACACGCTCTATAATAATGAGAAAAGGATAATTCTTTTTGTTGTATAACGTTTTTGAAATTATTTCTGATTATGTTTTAAGTGTATGTTTATAACATACTTCACATGCTCACTCCGTATGCATCACCTCGTACTATGTGTTGCTTTAGAGTTTCACAAAAAATTTATCTGCATTCCATTCTTTTAAAATTTCTAAATCGTATTTATATTTTGAATGAAAATCCATATATTTTGAAAACTGATTTTTAAAATACTAAAACGACTTTGAGATGGATTCGAAGCATGCTTTTAAATTCTGGAAATTTCAAGAAACTTATTTATGATAGAATATATTTTTCTAAACGCACTGTAAAAATTGCAGGCCGAACCAAGCAACGATTTAGGATTTATGTTGTTTTTACTCACTGTTTTTCTTAAACCAAAAAACTGTTGTTATCGGTTACCTTTGGAGACCCATCACTCTATCTTCCGATATACATTTTGAGCAAACTTAAGTGTTTTGGATATCTAGATCGAAATATTTATCTTTTCCTAGTTTTAATATTTTCTTGAAAACGGACATAATTTATAGATTTCTTCCTTTTAAAATTATGTGATGAATTTGGATCGAATATGTCCTGATTCGCGCACTGTTTTTAAACATGACATAACACGAGCTTTCGATATTGGCTTGTGACAAACCTTATACGTATGTATGCCTAATTGGCAAACATATAACTTTCCTATATATTTGGTGACTTAGAAACGCATAGAACAACTCGATATATACTGCAAGACACCCCATAATTGTTGTCCTAAAATTATAATTTTCGTTTTAAACCCTGATGTTAACATGACCATAACTAGAGCTTCAGAAATCCAAATTGTGCGGAACTTAGTTGTTTGGATAAGTAGACCGAAAGACCTATAAATTTATAATAATTTTCGAGAACTGAAAACCGACGGAAAATAATGCAAACTGTGTTTTAAAAATGTGTGACGGTGCTGGACAAATTCTGATCTGTTCTGCGCAACGATACACGTATACCTCCCAAAACAGTAGTCGTAATAAGATGAGATTTGAATCCAAGTTTGTATAATACCTAGAGTTATATTTCTTGTTTATTTTCTGAATTCAATTGACTTGAGTAATTAGTAATTCACAATACTTCTTCACAGTACTTTTTCCGATCATTACTTGAATATTGTACTTGCTTCATTTCATGATATGTAAATTCTTATTTTGTTGTACCTATATGAACTATGTGAATAATCTATTGCATGCTTGGCATGACTTGACTCGAGTCATGAATACGTAAAATATTATCTTGACATGAACTCTACATGAACTTGACATGAACTTGCAACTCTGCGTATTCATGGAATCGTGTAAGACTTGTGCTATTACTTATAATTTAACATACGCAGAGTGTTACGGTAGTTTGAGTTATGAGTTCGATCAACGGAATCTCAGGAATCCCATTGCTAACACATGAATCCGTGAATGAATGTTGCTATGGTACCGAGCCGAAATGGTACATTACTAACTCATGAATCTGAGCCCGTATTTTCTTGCCCCTGGATGATAGTTTTGGGTCTGAAAATGCTTCTGCGGTGGTTGACACTCACACTCGAACTGACGTTAGATTAACTTACTTTTGTAGTGAGATCTTTAGATCAGATTACCAGTCTCTTCATGTTCATCTGTTATACGTATTATATGCCTATGTTAACCGATATCATGCTTATACCGAACTGTCTTACTTATGTAAAATTGGCATGCTTATATACTTGCCATGTTTAATTGTCATATCGTACTTGTTCACTGCTTCATGATTTTCGCTATCTTTTATATGCTTTTTGTTTATCATTTTTACAAACATACCTTTAATTGGGAACTTATCGAGCGCACGTTAACTGACGGATATTTCTTTCTTTTCTTTTTTCTTTGGGAATGTTCGTCAGTTGGCTTAGTGACAGAAAAGATTGAGCCGACGGAGAAGGATTACCCTCAGCTGTCATCTTAAGCAGATTACTAGCCTTACTTTCACCCTTACTTCTTAATTAGTATGCTTATTGTATAGGCTTTGTTTAGTTTTATTTCGTTGTATTCGAACTACATACTTGTTGTCTTTATTTTGAACTTTCTGACTTGGAATGTAATAGGGAGTTGGATTTATGCACCAAGTTAAATTCTTGTTATATTTTATACCTTGATTACTATACCCTTAACACCCTTAACGTATTTATTTCTGGGGGGACCACTTCTCGGCATAAATATGTCGTGAATCTCATCACGTGTCTGCCGCCATCTTTGAGAAGCTAACGGGGCATGACACATTCTTTATGAAACACATGCCAACAGTTTCCAAGCTCTTGAACTTCATCTCTTGTTTCCATCCAACACAAACAAAACACACATGTCGTCGGCACTTCGTCGCCCTTGAATTCCTAGAAAGATCTCTTGAAAATACCCGAGCTCGCGATTTCTACTACCGGGAGAGTGTTTTTTAACGAAGAAGGCGCGATATAAATAGCTTGTGTGGTAAGATATATGCGCGATGAAACTTGTTGACTTCGATTAGATGAAGAGCGGTGGCGACTGCGAAAGGAGAATATGAACAAAGAAACGATAAACTTTAGGTAGCTATGTAGTTTGGTCAGGAGTGGAAAGCCCATTGCATGTGCATACCATATGAGAGTGAGGGAGAGGAGAGTGAGGCATATATAGAAACTTTGTGGATAATTCTAGAAAGTTGACTACATAAAGGATGCTCAAGGTCACGATTCACTGAAAACTAAGTATAAAGTGAAACTGTAGAAATTTCCATAGTAACTGGACACCTGACAATATATCTTCACATTTATGTGTATGTCTGTTTTGGAAGTTCAGAAACTTTTATGATTAGCATGAGAAAAGGGGAAAAAAAGAAGATATGAATGAGTGAATCGTGTTGTCATGTGTCCGGTCACTCCTATAATGGCACGGTATGATCCGCATTAATCTCATACATATATCATGATGTTTTTGTTGTAATGTTTCCATGACCACCAAGACATTAATACATGCATAAGGAGATTCTAGCAAACCTGCACCTTATCCGCACGAGTCTTAATCCTTTGAGAGCTCCATTCGACTGTTTTCAACTAACTGTGCAGAGGGATTATAAGGCCTTCAATTTGTATGTGGATGTGTTATTAAATATACCATATGTCAAATTAACTGGAATTTACTATAAGAGAATAACGAGAAAAGATGTCATGGAAAGGAATTTCCTTCTATGGCGTCGAAAAAATACAATCTCCATCATTTTGCACTCATCATCTTCATCGTTATTATCTAAGATATGGATACACCAAATTTCATATGATTCTACAAACATTTCACCATTGAATTAGTGGGTTCAAAATTAACGGTTTACCGACAATAGAACTTTTTATATTGCTAAACCAACGGTGAAAAAAGTTGTAGAATCACATGAAATTTGACGTACCCACATCTTTTATGATAACGCTGAAGATAATGAGTGCCGATCGTCGGAAAAAATGATGGAGACTGTATTTTTTCAACGCCATAGGAGGAAATTCCCTCCTATGGCCTCTTTCCTCCATTAAAAATGATGGAGATTGTATTTTTTCGATGCCATAGAAGGAAATTACCTCCTATGGTATCTTTCCTCCATTATTCTCAAACTATAAAGTATATGTTCTCCATATATTCACAAAGTTAATTTTAGAATAAATTGTGGAAAAGCCCTGGCCCATTTCAAAGTTGTGTAAAAAAAAAACCTGGGCCTTTTTCTCTTGTCAAAAAACCTTGGGCTCTATCAAAACCATGTGTATACCAGTTATTTGTAATATCTAAGCAGTTACAGTTGCCTATAATATCTAAACAGTTGAGAGAATAACAAGACCTAAATGAAATAAAACCCAGAGGGTTTTCTAACAGAGTTTTTGAATAGTAGGCCGTTCTCAACGTTTTCAAAAATTATAGAGATTTTTAGACAAGAGCGGGCCAGCGGCTTTTTGACAATTTCCCCTTAATTATTAATCATGGAGACTAACAATCATAGAGTTTTGTTTTTTAAATCAACCTCCTTCAAGATCGAACTCTTCTCATATTGCATAGGAAATCGGTACCAGCTGAGCTAAACCCAGTTAGTGTTATTACTACTTGAGTTAACCACATGTGATGCACCTAAAAATAAAAGAGATAGCAACCGATGAAATGAAAAGAAAAGGGCAGTTAAATCAAGAAAAAATAGTGTAATTGATGCTTTCAACCTTTTTTTTCATTTTTTTTCAAGATAGTATAATCACTGGGGATTTAATTATTTTTGTATTTATTTTTCTCTCTATCTTAAATTGTTCTTGTCAAGGTGAATTTTCTGGTGTGTTATGAAAATTGTTTGGTCTCAGAGTTCTAGTCATAATAGCAGAGAGTACTAATACGTGAAGTTTGGTTGTGGTGCTTAATGTAATGAGCATGGGATGTTCTTACGTAATATAGCCCCAAATTTGTAGGAAGCAAATCAAGCAAATCAAGTAGGAAACATAATATATCCTTTGTACCTATCATACAACCACATGTTAAATGTGTGGGTATTAATTGTACTCTCCTAATGAAATGAGTTTTGATTCAATTTGGATTCTACAAGCAATGGACACTTCTGTGGCTATAATGTGTTGGGGATTTTTGTAGAGTTTCGGGAAGAAAAACAACTCTGTAGTTCGAAGTTCAAGGTATTTTTGAATACATACAGATCTAACTTATACAGTTGCAACTTTATTTTTCTTTTATTTGGTTTAAATTTTAAATGGAGTTATAACTATATGTTTCCCAGATCATATGTTTGTTTGGAATTTCAACGCAGCTGCAACACAATTATGGCCTTTTCATTATCTTTTGTGTTTCAAACACATATAGTTGCAAAGTGCTGCATTTCAGGAAACCTGCGTTTAGGGCTATCAAAACAAACTATGACAGGTCAAATAAAACCCGACTATACAGCCAGAACCCGAAGAATCGTTCTGAATTGAACCTGACCCAAACTTGTGATTTTATGAAACGGGTCAAACTGGCCAGACCTGGTAAATAAACGGGTCAAGTTCTTTAGCCCAACCTGATGCAACATGTTTGACCTGATTAAAATTATAATTGCCACTTGAATTGAGATTTATAAGACAAAATATTAAATTACAAGGATTTTTTTTATTATCTTAAAATTAAATACACCCATGTTATTCATATTATTTACAATTTATAGTATTTATAAATATATTTGGGGCTAAAATTAAGATTTTATAAAACTAAAACACACCAAAAAAAAGCATAAAAAAACCGACATATGAAGTTCGAATATGTAATTCTGATCCGGTTATTTAATCGGGTCGGGTTAGTGTCGACACAATCATGGGCAGGTCAAACTCGATCCCGATCTAATTGACACACCACTAGTTGTAACTACATGATTTTTAGCTCAAATTGTTGTTCCAAGTATTACGAGAACAACAACTATTTAAACCAGACACTTAATTTTATATCTTAGTATAGTCAGAACATGACATGTGGTTCCAAATACACCCTGCCAAGCAAAATTGTTGATAAGAAGCGACACTCATTATATTTGAAATAGTGATTTTCGCATTATGATGCAAATTATCTCAATGGAAATCCTATCGCTATGAAACCTACAAAAGCCAAAACAGAAGAAGAAGATAATTAAATTTGTTTGTGTTTTACAAAGTATAAAAAGTCCTTATAAATGCCGCAATATTTCTAGGCGCAATATTTCAAATGATAATCTCGGCCTGCTGGCCTCAGCCCCTAAAACCAAAATGGCTGAGCCCATTCCATGTCCCATTAGCCCTACATTCGATGTTTTTTCTCCTCGCAACCCATCTCCCTCTCATCCACCGGCCCAAACCCGCTTCGCTCACCCCGTCACCCTATTAGCTCACGAAACCGTAGGCCAACTCTCTCGGTCACTAGCACCGTTATTCAAAAAAAAGGCTAATTATTCAAAAAACAGTAAATAATTCACGAAATCAAAATCTAGCGTCTCATATATTAATTTTATATTAATTTTTTACTCGAAATCCTTCCCGAACATTTCCCGAACACTTACCGAATCTTTCCCGAATATCTGCCGATTTTTTCCGAATAGTTCTCCGAATCCGAATTTTCGACCTCGCCGAGTTATTGCCGAATCACGAATTTGTGACCATGCGTGACACTCCAAACATACAGCACCTTAGAAATAACCAAACATATATATACTTCAGTTGATAAGGTTTACATATATATATATATATATATATATATATATATCAAGTCATGCTTTCATTGTCATGCATGCATATGTATACAGGTATATGTAAATATATTAATTAGAAAGAGAGAGATAAGGGATATGAAACCCTAGCCACGCCACGTCTAACTCAGCACATACTAATCCACAACCGATATATATGGATCATGCTTGGAGATAAACATAGACAGGAGGGGACACAACAAAATGGAACTGGTTTGTATTGTTGTACGAAGAGGAAGCAAAATATACAGTGCCACTGGAACACATGACAACACATACCATTTATTGATCCATCCCTTATATATTGACCTGTTTCCCGCAGTAATATACAAGATATTTGTATTTGCAAAATCAAGCCGTATATCGATGAATGAATATATAGGATGACTTTTCGTGTTGTGTCAATATAGTAAATTCCCATAGTGATAATAGATATATACTTTGCTCTATTGTTAATAAGATTCCAATTATAAGTACATATAATAAGGGTACACACTCACACATTATAATCTACCCGAAGGGATTTGAAAATAAATGCTCTCAAATGGCATTGGAAATTTCCTACATTAGTAGTTCTAGGAACCAAGCATCATCCTTTTTTTGATGATCCACATTGGTCATCCTAGTCATGATAAATGATTTTAAATATGTGTACGTCATTGTTCATGTGAATCGGAAATCGGTCATCCTTGTGTTGGACGTCGATTGCGATTGCAAGACTAACGAGTTTTTTTTGCAATAGAACATTTTATGACGTTGAGTAAATAAATGTCCAATTGATATGAAAATTGCTCGTGTGCCCAAATAGTGTATATGAGCTTAGCCAAACACATACAACTAAATTGACCTATATATATAAGATCGAGAGCAACAATTGTCTTTGTATAGATATAAAAATTGTTAATGCCTTGCTGTCATCCCCTTAAATACTTAATTAATTGTTATCATTTATGCGTGTGCGGGGTTCACACATGCATGGGAACCAACTCATTGAGTGAGTCATCGTCAACATCACCTAATTTGGACAAAAGCAATTCCGTTAATTATTTTCCAAAATGACCGCCAGCATTTGGTGTTTTTTGGGGACATGCATGCATGTATTGTTTGTTTGCATTTGGAAATATGCATAGACTTCCATGCATGGAAATATTTTCCACAGAGATCATTGAAGTTTTCATTTGTCACTATTCCATCACTTTGGACTTTGGGAATCTTTTATGCAGGCTTATACAAAATGAGTTATATATATATATATATATATATATATATATATATATATATAAGGATTAACAATACAGATTATTATTTTTTAAAATTTATGCGTGTACAAAATGAATTTTATCGGGATAAACACAGATTTTTTTGAATTTTATTTTTGATGTGCCCATACAAGAATCCAACCAACAATCACGCTAAAAATAAAAGTTTTACCATAAAGCTACGTCTTTTGTGGTAGAAATAAAAATGAGACGATGTTAGGATTGAATATTGACCAAGATTGCTGCATGTGAAAACTCACCGATCAAACCTCATTCTTGAAGGAGCCCCTTCGAAAATATTTGTTTATTTTAAATCAAATATAGCAATTCAACAGTGTTGAGTATTCTACTTTATAGAGGTCCTTTTCGGGTCTCCGTCAGATGTTGTCTTCCGTTGATCTCCCAGTGGACATTGATGGTTATCTTCTGTTGCGTGTGTGTCTCAATGGGTTTTGGTGGAAGAGGTGGTATGAGGAGTTTGGTACCGAGTACCTGCAAAGAAGTCCCGGGGTGGTTTGGTACCACCGAGGACCCTCCGACGCTCAAGTTAGTGATGAGATCCGAGCAGAGTAACAGCTTAGAAGAGTAAAGAATGGCCCTCTGTGATGGGGGTTTATATAACAGTGATGGCACGCAGCAGCAAGCGCGAGAATCTCGTCGGCAGTTACGCGCCCGACGTCACGCCCGCGTAGAGAGCGGATCGCCCATTAATGGGGATCGTGATGGCGTGGAATGTGGGATGTTGCTGGCGTAGAATCTGCGCATGGCGAGATTCGCGGAGCGGCGGTTACGCCTGTGAGTGGTGGAGTTGGTCGGAGGGCCGAGGAAGAAGGCCTCGGCCGAGAGCTCGGGGACGAGCAAGGAGGCCGAGGAATCTTGGTCCTGTGGCGGCTCGGGGCGAGCTGAGTGGCCGAGGTGGCTAATTTGCAGGAGGCCCCGAGAAGGGCCAGCTTGTGCTTGCAGGTCGGGCGTAGGGTGGCCTGGTCGGCCCCCGTAGGCCCTTTCTTCTGAGTCCTGGGATACGTCACCTGCCACGTATCTTGATCTTGGAGATCGCCAATATCGAGCATCATCATTAGCCCCCCACTCTTGTCCCGAACAGCTAGCGGGTCGGGCCAGGAGTGGACTGCCGGGCATCCCGAGGTAAGCTCCTTTCTAGGGGCTTTGTCGGGACGAGTCCTCGGGCCGTCAGTTGTCTTGTCTGTTTAGTGAATCGGGACGAGATCTTTGCATTTAATGAAGAAGCGCCGGTTCGTGCACTCTGCAACTGAAGCGACGGTCCACGCGTCAAGCGTCGATTGGCTGACGTGACGTATGCAGGGCTGCGACGTCTGATGGGACGCGGACCAGCGCAGGACTAACACGTGGAGCGATCGGAGCCGCTGGGCGCGAAGAGCCGTTTCGGCGAGAGACGGCGGGCGCCGTTGGATGAGGCCGTATGCAGCAATAAACATGGGTGGGGTCCGCTCTTGGCCCCTTACTCCTTCATATTTCCCTCTCTCAAGTCTTGGTTGCTCGGCGCTCGTCTCCTTTCTCCCGCTTTCAACCCCTGAAGATTCTCTTTTCCAAGGTTAGATGTCTTCCTCTGTAGAATCAGTAGAAATTGTAGGGGTAGGCTCTAGGGTCCCTTTAGCTGTGTCTGAGTCTCCTCGGGGAGCAGGGGTTGGATTCTCTCCCCGGGATCGTGAGACGGGGGCCGCCTCAAGGGAGGAGGCGGCAGATGTGTCCCCTGGCTCCTCGTGCTGGGTGAGGCATGAGGACGAGCTCGCCAATGCTCAGGCTCGCTTCCACATCCCCTCGCGCTACACGCTCCGACTCGCCAAGGAGGGAGAGACGGCAGATCAAGTACGGGGCAGGCAAATCGCCTTGTATTTGGAAGCTTTTTAGGGCGGAATGCGCCTGCCCTTCTCTCTTGAGGTCGTCGCCGCGCTGAATTTCTTCGGTTTGGTCCCCGGCCAGTTAATGCCGAACTCGTGGAGGATCCTTCTTGGGTTCTTGATCCGCCTGAAGTTACAGGCGGTTCCCTTCAGCCTTTTCCTTCTCGATTCCTCCCTCGTCTTCAAGAGTCACCCTGGTGGTCGAGCGGGCGACCCGAGATAGGTTTATCTCACTTTCAGGAAGCGGCCGGGGGGCACTGCCGGGACCGGGGTCGTGACCTTGCCCTCTTCTATTCATGACTGGAAAAAGAAATTTTTCTTCATTTCCCCTCCCGAGGGCGAGGACTAGCCCGTGCCTACCAAGTGGTCAAGGGAGAAATGTTTGCCGGGGAACCAGACCGATGACCCCACCGCGGTGAGGGTGGTATCGTGGGAGCCCATCCCCCGACCTGACGTGCTGCTGTCCGAGAGGGTTCTGAGCTGGGCCAGACTCAACCCCGTTGAGTTCGTCGGTAAGTTAGGTTAGATTTTTGGCTTGTGTTTTGCTCGTGTTGCTGATTTGTTGGGTATTTGTTTTGTGCAGGAACCATGGACTTCGTCTCGCTCAAAGCCTCTATGAGCTAGCCGAGGCAACCTACGAAAGCTGGGGGCGCCAGTTCTTCCCGTGCGAAGCCCACCCCGGCTCCTACCGCTCCGGTGGCGGCATCCCGCGAGCGCTCGATGGCGGATCCCGCCCCGGGTCCCAGCAGAGCATTGGGCCGGAAAAGGGCCCTGATTCAGGAGGACCTGGCCTCAGAAGAGGAGATCGGCTCTCCCTCGGAGCCGCTCAAGAGGAGCTCCCGGAGACCCTCCCAGGGCCGGTCCTCGCCTACCATGGTGGAGGAAGGGGGCTTTCGATTTGCGGTGCCATCGGGGTTGTCCATGGCGGACAGCCTTCTGCATGAGATAGAAACCTCGGCAGGGGGTAGAGTCCCCGGGGGGACCTTCAGGGCTCAGCTGGTGTCCATCGCCCTGGAGTCCGTGCAGGTAAGTTTTTTGGTTCATTGTGAGATTCGGTGCTTCCTTCATCTTTCTGATCTTTTCCGTGTTTTCTAGGTTCGCCAGCATGTAGCCCTCACCCTGCGCATGGAGGTCGAGGTGGTAGCCCCGGCGCTGGAGGCTTCGGGTCGGTTCGCCTCGCTGCAAGAGAGCTCCAAGCGGGAGCTGGAGGCAATGACGGCGAGGGTTGCCGCCTTGGAAGGCGATGTGGAGGCCGGAAAACGGGAGGCGGCCCGGCACCGCGAGGCTGCAGTGATTGCCGAGGTCAAGCTCGAGGACGCCTAGGTGCTTACCGGCAACCTGTAGAGGACGGTGAAGGCCCTCCGGAAGGAGCTGGGGGCGGCGGCCAAGTCGGCTGAATCGAGGACGGTGGAGGGCTATAAGAAGTCGAGGGACTCTATGACGACTTGGCCGTTGCAACGACCCGTATTTGGCACGACGCCCTCGATGTCGTTAAGGCCCGGATGCCGGAGTTCGCCGATGCAGATCTCCGGGCCGAGTTCCCTCTCGTGGGCGCCGACGAGCAGGGGGAAGAGGTTCCTGGCGAGGAGGTCGCCGAAGACCCCGCGCGCCACGTGGTGGAGGTCGAGGACCTCGAGGTCGTACCTGGCCCCGAGGTGTAGAGCCCCCGTTTTCCTCCTTTTATTTTGTTTTTTGAATTTTGTAAGGCTGGGGAGCCCCGAAAAATACCCTCTGTAAAGTCTTTGTCTTTTGGCAATAAAAGAACATCCTTGTTTTCATCGGTTTGCATTTCGTCTTCTGTGTGTGAAGAACGCCCGTAAGATATCTTTGCTTGTATTGTTGTGCTTTTATGTCAGTTTGACCATCTGTCTGGCGATCGTCCGTCGAGTTGACTTCAATCACTGGCCGACGAGCATGCCAAGCGTTGCCGAGGAGGTATCCCCATGGGCCCCAGAGTCGAGGGGAGATATTTTAGACTTGGATAGACCTGACGCCCCTCACTGGGGTCTCGGATTCTCCGCGGACCATAGGGCATCTTTGATTTCAATCATTGACCACCATCCGGGGGTGACTAGGCAGGGTAGCTGCTCAGTCGCCTCTTGCAAGGGCTTTCTGATCCCCGGCATTGTGGTAGGGGGGCTACCCGCCAGGGATGGCCGAGCAGGGTAGTGGCTCGGTCGCCCCTTGCGAGGGCCTCGATCCTTAGCGTTGGGAGGACCGTAAGAAGCCCACTAAGGATGATCGGGCAGTGGAGCAACGCGGTTGCCTCTTGGCGAGGGCTTTGACCTCTGGCGTCACGGGTAGGCAACTACCAGCCTGGGACGACCGAGCAGGGTAGCCGCTCGGTTGCCTCTTGCGAGGGCTTCGATCCCTGGCGTCATGGGTAGGGAGCTACCAGCCGGAGATGACCGAGCAGGGTAGCTGCTCGGTTGCCTCTTGCGAGGGTTTTGATCCTTCAGGACGGGGACCGAGCAGGGTTACTGCCCAGTGCCTCTTGGCGAGGACTTTGATCCCTGTCGGTTATGGTAGGAAGCTACCAGCCGGGGATAGCCGAGCAAGGACTCGGCTGCCTCTGGGAGGACTTTGGTCCTTAGCGCGGGAGGGGCAGTAGAAGCCTACCAAGGACCCTTGGCCGGTCAGGGTTACTGTCCGGTGCCTCTTGGCGAGGGCTGTTGTCCTAAAGGATAGCCGAGCGAGGGATCCTCGGGCTCGACTGCCTCTGGGAGGGCTTTTTGATCCCCGGCGTTGTGGCAGGGAAGCTGCCTGCTGGGGATAGCCGAGCGAGGGATCCTCGAGCTCGACTTCTTCTGAGAGGGCTTTTTGATCCCCGGCGTTGTGGCAGGGAAGCTGCCCGCTGGGGATAGCCGAGCGAGGGGTCCTCGGGCTCGACTGCCTCTGGGAGGGCTTTCTAATCCCTAACGTTGCGGAAGGGAAGCTACTCGCCAGGGGTGATCGAGCAGGGTAGCTGCTGGGTTGAATCTTGATGAGGTATAGCCCGACCGCCCATCTGTAGGTATGGGGAATGGGAACGGTCGAGGCAACGGCCGTAGCCAGTGCATTGAATGCGGGGGGAGGCGAAGTGCTAGGGGCGTATCGCTTCGATTCCATCAGAGTAGGCTTGATGACCGCCGCGTGGCAGCGACCGTTTGGGTGAAAGCGGGGGACTGTTGAGCTGCGTAGTGGGCTATTTAAGGCTGAAGAAGTACTGGTTCTTCCATCCTTTATAAACAGGTCGTCGAAAATGGAAGACTTTCTGTTTACCATCCCCGACATCATTCACTTCGAGGACGTGTATCTTTACGACCAGAACTGCACCGAGGACACGGTGCAGCTGGTCTATGGGAGCATTGAGGACCATTTCGGCCGGCTGCTCCCCCGACACTCCTCCATGCTGCAGCTGCTGATGTACTCCATCTGGAGGGCGTCGTCGGTGCTTTTACAACCCCCTGTCTGAGCAGCTCTATGACGAGGCCATGGGCAAGCTGCGGTCTTTGAGGAGTTTCGGCCTGATCTCCGCGAACCGGCTGGCCCGCTCAGAGGCACTCGTCCGCGAATACTACAAGTTGAGGCTTGGGATCGACGCGCGCTGGGGGAACCGGGGACAAAGGTTGGACCTTGCAAGGCCCCGGCTGGCGGAGATCTTTACCGAGTACCACGAGCAGTGCTCGTTGCACCCCCTCCCCCCACTGTTGTAATTTCCTTTTCTTTTTGCGTGTATGGCTGAGGAGCCCATAATACCTTTTGAATAAACAAAGCTTTTCTTTCCTTTTCGCAATGTTCCATTGATCTTTATTAAATTAACAATAGATCCTAGGAAGAGTTTACATTGCTTTAAAGGAAAGACACAGGCTAGTAGATGACTTTATTGGCTTGGGCCGAGCTCCCTGAAGGACTGTTAGCCCCCGCGCTTGGCACAGGGTATGGGGCTCCCTGAGCTCCAGGCTGGCCGTCCGCTGAAACGAGCATGATCTGACCGATGGTCAGGTCGGTGGGAGGGTGATTCTGCTCCTGCTCGCGGTCGGCCTGCCGTTTGTCCCTCAAGTAGGCGGCGAGGTGCTCAGACCGGATGAGCTCTTCGATGTAGTCCCTCAGTTGCTTGTAGTCCTCCGTGGCGTGGCCCAGTACCCGGTGGAAAGCGCAGTAGGGGCCCCAGGTTCGCTTCGCGGCCTAACGCGGGATCGGAGGGAACTTGAAGAACCCCTCGTTCTGGGCCTCCTCCAGCAATACTGCGAGGGAGACGTTAAGGGGGTATACTCCTGGAACTTCGGGTGGTAGGGCTGCTGACGCTCCGTCCTCTTCTTCCGAGTCCTCTTCTTCTGGTCGGACCGTTCTGCCCGGGAGAGGTTAGCATTCACCTCGGATTCCAGCTGAACCTCGCGCTCGGTCCATGCCTTGACCTTGGCCATGGTCTTAGGTTGCGCCAACGCGAAGGAGCGTAACCATTCCTTGTGCCTCAGACTAGGTCTAAGCGCTGTGATGACGGTTTCGTCCCGGTGCTCTGGCATCTTGAGAAGGGCGTTGTAGAAATGGGTAATGTAAGCCTTGAACGTTTCCTTGTCCCCACTCTTAACCGTGAAGAGCTAGTCGACCGAGCGCTTCTGTCGACGGTTCCCCACGAAATGGCCGAGGAACTGAGTAGCTAGCTCGTCGAAGGTCGAAATCGAGTGGGGCTCGAGCCCCCGGAACCAATCCCGACCTGCGCGGATAAGGGTGGCAGGGAAGGCCCTACACTGGGCGGCGTCGGAGTGATCCTGGAAGCTCATCCCCGTGGTGAAAGCGTCCCAATGGTTCTTCAGGTCGGTTTTCCCGTCGAACAGAGAGACCTTTGGGGGTTTGTTGTGCGAGGAGGCATGGATGGCGAGCAAATTCTCGGTGAACGGCTTTGTGAGAGAGTCGGAGGCGTACTTAGCCCCGTCGCTCAAGAGGTGAGCCTCCCGGCGCATGCCCTCGATTTTCTTCTCGAGGGCGTCGAACTGATCGTGGTATCCCGAGGAATCAGCGCCTTGGGATCCCTGGCCTCCGCTGCGGGTGACCTGCGTCTGGGAGCGGCCTTGGTTCCTCTCGATGAGGTGCCTCAGATCCCGAGGCGAGGTGGCTCTGGAGCCGCTGAGGTGAACCCGTTCTGTGTAGCCCCGTCGAGTGTGGTGGCGTCGACCATGCCTGTGGATAGACGAGGTGACTGACATCTCCTCAGGGGGACAAAGGTCGTGTGGAGGCTCGGGGCGGGCCGTTCTGGCAGCAGATCTTGGTGTGGAGCCGTGGGGCGCCCAGCGGGCCTCAGGGAGCACCGGCTCGAGAGATCGGTGGCTAGGAGTCGTTGCCTGCTGGTGGTCAGCCGTCCAGACGGGAGCAGAGCCTTCTGGAAGCGGTGGAGCGGCGATCTGGGGCCCGGGCCAGGCCGTTTGGACGCGGACGAGGGCCTCCACGAGGGATTGCAGCCGATCTATCCGGCCTGCGAGGGCGTTGATGATTGTCATTTAAGGAGGCTCATCCCCGCCTTCGGTGAGTGGAAAGCGGCGGCTGGTACAGGGATCTTCAGGGTGGCTGCTTGCCATTTGGGCGGAGATCGGAAGGCCAACTTTGTGTTTTGTGGAGTTGTTTCCCACAGACGGCGCCAAATGATGGAGGTCCTTTTCGTGTCTCCGTCAGATGTTGTCTTCCGTTAATCTCCCGGTGGACTTTGATGGTTATCTTCTGTTGTGTGTGGGTCTCAATGGGTTTTGGTGGAAGAGGTGATATGAGGAGTTTGATGCCGAGTACCTGCAAAAAAGTCCCGGGATGGTTTGGTACCGCCGAGGACCCTCCGACGCTCAAGTTAGTGATGAGATCCGAGCAGAGTAACGGCTTAGAAGAGTAAAGAATGTCTTACTTGACCCCTCTGTGATGGGGGTTTATATAACGGTGATAGCACGCAGCAGCAGGCGCGAGAATCTCGCCGGAAGTTACGCTCCCGACGTCACGCCCGCGTAGAGAGCGGATCGCCCATTAATGGGGATCGTGATGGCGTGGAACGTGGGATGTTGCTGGCGTGGAACGTGCGCATGGCGAGATTCGCGGAGCGGCCGTTACGCCTGTGAGTGGTGGAGTTGGTTGGAGGGCCAAGGAAGACGGCCTCGGCCGGGAGCTCGGGGACGAGCGAGGAAGCCGAGGAGTCTTGGTCATGTGGCGGCTCGGGGCGAGCTGAGTGGCCGAGGTGGCTAATTTGCAGGGGGCCCCGAGGAGGGCCGGCTTGTGCTTGCAGGTCGGGCGTAGGGTGGCCTGGTCGGCCCCCGTGGACCCTTTTTTCTGAGTCCTGAGACATGTCACCTGCCACGTGTCTTGATCTTGGAGATCGCCAATATTGAGCATCATCACTACTATAGCAGACGAAACATCTTGATGGTGAGAAACTTGCACCCAAATAAGCTTTGGAGGGGCTTCGATCCCCGAAGGATTGAACCCATCCCAACATAGACCCATGACCTTCCTTCCATTTTACCCTTTTGAGAAATAGAGACGGAAGCCAAGGGGTTGCAGCAGTCCTATGGTCGCGATCGCATGATCCAGCTACGGAGGGTTGGACCCGTCCCAACTTAATCCCCAAAGACCTACCTTTCATCGTACCCTTTGAGGAAGTGGTGGCCTAAACCATGTGGCGGGCCGATTGCAGCAGTCCTATGAAATGTGATCGCATGATCTAACCCACCTAGGGTTGGATCCGTCCCAACTTAAATTTAGGCCTTTCCTCCCGTTTTATCTTTTCGAGACGTGGTGCTCGATCGAAGCCATGAACCGCAGTCGACCACTGGCCCATGAATCTCATGAGCTTTTACCTAATATATAACAGCTTACACATAATAGGTGGCTCATGCACATCAGCAAGTGACATCAGTAGTGAACGACTCAAAATGTCGTCAACGCTTATAGCTCAGTACACTACCTTTGTCATGTCCATTAATATGCTCCTTTGCCCCTTACAATTTGTTTCATTGCTTCTCTCACTCTCTCTAATGGCTTCAAACCCCCAACTCCTATCTACCACCCATAGGCACCACACCCTACCCGAGACCTACATACGTCCGCAACACAAGAGGCCTCAACTGCATCAAGTGTCGTCCGACCGCGACATTCCAATCATCGACTTGAGTTCACGAAACAGACACCAACTCATCAAACAAGTCTCCGACGCCTGCATATCTCATGGCCTCTTCCAAGTTGTGAACCATGGAGTTCCAACCGAGCTGATGACGAAGACGATGGAGACCGCCGCCGAGTTTTTCCGGCTGCCTGCAGAAGAGAAGATGAGGCTTTACTCCGATGACCCCGCGAAGAAGATGAGGCTTTCGACGAGTTTTAATGTGAGGAAGGAGAAGGTTCATAATTGGAGGGACTATCTTAGGCTTCATTGCCACCCTCTTGAGGAGTATGTACCTGATTGGCCATCTAACCCTGCTTCATTTAGGTAAAATTCTACCTCATGTGAACAGAACTAAGTAACTCAATTGATACCGATTTACTCTTTAATATGAGAGGTCGTAAATTCGATCTGTAGGGGGTTGATTTCCAAAATAAATAAAAAATCTACATGTGAAAAGAACTAGCAGTTAATTAAGCTCAAATTTATTTAATTATACTTAAACTAAATTGTTTCAAAATAGCCAGGGACACATCTTATTTAAACTAAAATAACTTGTTTAAATTGTTTTAAACTAAAATAACTTGCCACTTACATAAAAAAGAGAGTGTGAACACAGTGCACTAATTGTAGTCAAGCTTATACATGTCACAAACAGCTACCACAAAAACTCTTGGCACCAAGCATGTGCATCCATATATGCAATGCAAAAAAAATTTCATTAAACTTTAAAAAGGTTTCGTGTCTAAAATGAGATTAATATTTAAAATTAACCTCTCTTTTTTCGAAATTAGTCCAAGTTGATCTTCAATTTGAGCAGTAATTAATTACAGACGCCCTACCTTTGAGAAACATTTGCTAGGCTAATGGAAAATAACAAACGATCATGGCGATGAATCTAAATTCGGCATCTAAATTGTATGCTTTTCATAATATATATTAGGATACCCGTACCGGATCCAAATCCGATTCAATACTCAGACTACACGGAAATGATGTTATGGCCTACACAAACATAAGATGGAGAAACTTACATCAATGCGAAAAAGAGGAAATAGTTCTTGATTCCTCGAACTTCTAACCGTCATCTTCTTCGCAATGATCGGTAGATCTGACCATGCGTGTTAAGCGGGAGAGAACTGGATCCTCAACAGCATGATAGCTGTTTACTTCGGGGTAGAGAACTCCTAGAAATCCATGATCTCTTTTGATGGCTAGGCACCCTAGAATCAATTAGTTGTTTATTTCTCTGTTGGCCCTCAACCGTAATAAAACTCATAGCATATATAGGCTAAGGGACAAATCGATCGGACAAGATTGCTTGGAACTCCAACCCTAGCCCTGCTAGGGTCGGCTCAAGCCGACCCAATTACCCACACCCAACTGGTGCTAGTGACCCATGCCAAGCCGAGACCGAGCCCCACTAGGGCTTGGTGGCTCTAGGCGGGTTGGGTACCCGACCCCGGCTGGACTCACTCACTTGATTGATTGGGTGGTCTTGGTCGGCCTTGGGCCAATATGAATCAATACCAAGTGGAATATCTAACTATCTATAAATCATTAGCGGGAATATCTAACGGTCCACAAACTGTTAGTGAAAGAACTTGATTCGATTAGCACGGTAGGGCTTCGTTCTTTTTCTAGATTTTAATTGTCTTCTGATGGCCATCGAGAAGCAACAACACGGTTAAGAGGGAAACTCTCTTTTGTTGAAATTTGATTTATATTCGGATTAGTTAGGAATTAACTAGGATTTAAATCTAATCTCTTTAGTTTAGATTTAGATCAAATATCTAGATTAAATTCATATTTATCTCTAATTTAAATATGGATTTATCTTCGAGCATTTATTTATCCTATAAATAAAAAGCTTCTCTAAGGGTTTTTGTAATCCATAATTCTCTAATCACTTAAGGTTTGACTAGAGTGGAAGAGATGGCCAAGTGCGGTCGCAGATAGAGAAAAGTTTTGTAAGAGAGGGTAATTCTTTGTAAAGGAGGGATGAGAAGTCGATATAATATCTTGTAATTCTTTCTCATAGCGGAAATTTTCATCGCGATTTGCAGGATTAGGTGCTAGTTGCGTCGAATCTGCGTAAATCTTGGGTGTTGGTGTTGGTGTGTTCTTTTCGTGTGATTTGATATCCGTTGAACACTTCTTTTTCAATCTACCATAAAACAAAGGTCTTGGGTTTTCCGCAGCACATGGTTACATAATCCTTACAATAAGTGGTATCAGAGCGTCAAATTCGCGTTTGGGAATTGATTGGGAAAATGACGTCTACAAATTACGATATCGAAAGGTTTGATGGGCGTAATAAATTCAGTCTATGAAGATTGAAGGTGACGGCGCTGCTGAAATAATAAGATGTGCATAAGATTGTCTTTGCGAAAGACAAGAATCCGATGACGACTACGGTAGCGGAAAGTATGGAGACGGAAGACAAAGCTCACAGTTCAATCAAGATTTCAATGGCCGATAAGCTTCTTTGTGAAGTGGCTCAAAAGATGACAGCGGCAGAATTGTGAAACAAGTTGGAGTCTTTTTATATGAAGAAATCTCTTACTAACCGATTATATCTAAAGCGGTCTGGGAAGTGCATAGAGATTCTTCGGTTCGGATTAGGCGAAGGGTTCTCTTCGCAGAAGTTCGCAGAATTGTGCAGACCGAAGAGAATCGTGCTTCAGTATACCACATTGGGAGATTCTCGGTCAGATGGCATTGCAGGGCGGATGGTTTGGATAGTTAGAAAGAACAAAACTTTACGGCTTAAGGGTGGTTTCCGAGGGAATTTCGGGTTGGAACCCTATCTACTGCCGAGTACATCATCGATTGGCATCGATGATGATAGATATGAGAATTCCTGAGGAAGTATGGACTAGAGGGGCTAGAGATTATTCAGGGCTTCATTGAATTCGATGCATCGAGAAGCCGAGGATTAAGAAATGTTCTCTTGTCGGATTTGGAGGTGGAGAAAAAGGGTACAAGTCGTGGTGTCTTAGGACCTAAAGTAGAGTAATCAGCCAAGTGACATTCGTTGAGTCTGTGATGTTTCGTAAAAGACAGACTCGGTCAGATGGTGAACGGAGAACATGTATGCCGATAAGAAAGGTGGAGTTCGAAGTTCCAGTCCTGGTTACGAGAGATGAGGTGTTCGATACTCCGATTCAGGTGGAAAGTCCAGTATAGCCATGTAAAAAGATTTTTACAATAAAAAAGTATCAACCATACTTCAATAGTTGCCACAAATGAATTAAAAATTCATTTGTCAACTATTGAGGCATAGTTCTCACCATACTCCCCTCTCCTTTAATTTACACCTCATTTCGATTTAAGAATAAATGGAAAAAAATCACGATGAGGTGTCCACCTTGTAGAATGTATTCAGTATAAAATACGAATTACAGTCCACCATATATACATACCTGCATTCATATAAAAATATGAATACCCTACGAGATAGAATAACACAAAGAATATAATACTAGAATATACATACCGAAATATATATATATGTAAATTATTAAATCAATACCTGATTTAATAATCCGGCTCAAAACCCTAGCCGGCTAGTATTATCAACTGTCCGATCGAAAGCCTGTGTACATAGTACCATCAATCAATCGGAACCCTGCACGTATCCAATACGGCTACTACATCATTTCGTCTGAACCGGGAAAACCTTCTGTGTGGGACTCTAAACACTCGACAGTACGCCGGCAGTGAGTTACTGGATAAATCCATAACCACAAGCACGTCAGCGGCACTAACTGTACGTAACGGCTACCCGGGTACCTGTCGAAAAGGAAGGCCGACGAACAAACTCATCCGGATCTCTACTGAGCCTTTCCGTGACAATCTCCGTACAGTCCGGTCTCTTCGTCTGAGAGTATCGCATACCGGGTCTAGGGGGTGGTAAACATCAGACTCTAATAACCCGATAATTCGTGCAGATGTGGCTCAGAACCAATCCGGGAAACTACTGATCAACCTATCAGTAAATCCCAACTGCTTTGGCCAAGATTTTATGGTCCTGACCAATTGAACACAGTGCGATATCAACTCCCTATACCGGGAGAGACGAATCCCCAACAATCACTCACTGCCTCCATGTGGCTCGGGACTGTACCCAACCAATACCTGTTTGCACGACTCAATAGAACCGTGGTAGGGTAGTGATCAAAGTACAGTGGGAACTCACACGAGACAAATGACAATCTCAGGTCCAAAAACTAAACTGTACTCATGTCACCTGAGAACTTCCATCTGACGATAGGTATAGTACCATTTAGAAGTTTTCGGCGAGTCCGTCCAGTATACTCACCCCCAGTGAGCACCTGTATACAATCTTAGGTAATCACCCCAACGGTTGTGGGACCAACCATCGCCCCTCGTCAGAGTCTAAAAACGTATACACAAGTCTACTCTGGACTATCAATGCCCGATCTCGATACTCCTACGACTTGGAACCTTTAAGGATGTGCTTATGGACTACCCAGCTCCCACAAGTATGATCGCCATCATAACACTGATAGTCAAGCAAGATCCTATGGGCTTTATCAACATGTATAAATGATACGTAAGTAAAACATATGCACATGTTAAGATAAAAACAAACCAGATAGCATACTATCATATCGAGAAAGATTGTCCTGTACATATATATGTCCAAGCATCCACATGTATACATATACAATAATGGCCTCTAGGGCATACATATCCAACAAGCCAGTGGTGCAGAATCTAAGGATAGTTCGGTGCACAGAAAGGTCTAGGGACGAGTCTCCATGGCAAGAAGATTGGGAGTTTGACAGAAAGACTGCCGATTTGATTTGTGGCATGAATAGAGTCATGGATAGGAAGTTGCGTCGATTGCAGAAGTGTACCGAGCAGGTTCTAGTTCGATATAGAATGGAGAAGACTCATCCCGTGTCTTCTCACTTAGAGTCTCACTTCAGGTTTTCGGCGATATTATCATCAGGTATAGATTACAATGATGATAAGGACAGATGGAGGTCGACGACGGGTTACATGTTCGGCACGAATGCAGTGCCGTATAGATTGACGTTTCAGGCTGTTATCATGGTTTCAACAATGGAGGCATGGTTGATAGCCGTCATGCAGGCGACTAAGGAGGCCATCGATTTGCGAAGATTGTTGGGTTTGGGAAAACCAGAGGAGGCGAGAGTGTTTTTCTTGGAGATCAAGAAGAATGCGATATCACTTACGATGGTTGTTGCTTTAGAGGATCCGACATACGCGTTTCTAAGATGGTTCCGGTGCAGGTTCAATTTTTGCCTAATAAATTGTTGAGGTACGTTTGAGTACAAGGCGACGAGAACAGAGTTCCAAGGTATTGAGAAAGTGAAGAGATTATGGAGAATTTGAATTAAGGTGGAGATTGTTGAAATTTGATTTAAATTTTGGATTAGTTAGGAATTAATTAGGATTTAAATCTAATCTCTTTAGTTTAGATTTAAATCTAATTTATAGATTAAATTCATATTTATCTTTAGTTTAAATATGAATTTATCTCCTAGCATTTATTTACCCTATAAATATGAGGCTTTCTCTAGGGTTTTGCATGTAATCCATAATTCTCTAATAAT
Organism: Agapanthus africanus; assembly: GCA_030015575.1. Classification (NCBI taxonomy): domain Eukaryota; kingdom Viridiplantae; phylum Streptophyta; class Magnoliopsida; order Asparagales; family Amaryllidaceae; genus Agapanthus; species Agapanthus africanus. Next base: position 883,280,494 of record JASDDO010000024.1, on the reverse strand, counting down.
CTAAGATTTGATTAGAGTGGGAGAGGGCGGACAAGCGCGGTCGTGAGTGTTGGGTTACGCCAGCACCCTGGCCATCAATCTGTGGCAAAATGCGGAACAAATTTTTTCTAAACTGACGCTAACGAAACCCGAATCTACGGACCAACCATTAACCCTAATCTAGCAATTAACAAAGGAGTTTAGAAAGTTAAACTGAATGAACCGTGTCCTTCGGTCTTTAACCTTTATTCCAAGCTCCTCGAACTTCCTTGATCAAGTTTGATCTCCGGTCTCCCCCATCGAAGATGATCCACCCGGGAGTCTTTGCATCGAGCTCCAACCTCATATCCGAGACAACTCGAGTACCTAGTTCGCTACACTAGATAGCCAAGATGAAGTAGAGAGTGTGTACGATTAGTTTGTCTCAATTCACCTTAGGTTTCTCAACACATGAGATAATTAGGGTGGAGGTAGATGAAGCCGTGAGAGGATGAGAGAGTGGGGCTAAGAAAAACTAAGTGAAGAAAAGGCTTAAGTGTTGTGTGCTATTTGTGTTGTGAGATTTTATATTAAGCATGCTAGCAACTCATGAAAACAACTAAAGAATAAATATTTCACATAAATATCTCACACCACAACAAAACATCAAGTATGCTAGAATAGTGTATCATGAGTCACTACATGACTCATCTCATGACCCACCACAAAGCATGCTTGAAGTTTAATGCCAAGAAAACAAAACTCATCCTCCACATCTTTAAACATTTAACCCTAAATGTTTAATACAAAAGAAGTGGCAACTTTTAGAAGCAATCTTGTAAAGAATTACAAGAATACCCATCAACCGTATATACATACCCGAATCCGTATTCCGACAGAATACGAATACAATGAGACGAAAATAATCCAACAATATAATACTAGGATCCGGTTTAAACCAAATCCCACTAGTATTATCCATCTGAATCATGATCCGTGCACAAGTGCACGTATATGATCGAACCCTGCCGTAAAACCATACGGCCTCTATATCGTTTCGCCCGAACTAGGGAAACCCTCTGTGTAGGACTCTAAAGACTCGTCAATACGCTGGCAGTGGGTTTAACCACAAGCACGTCAGCAGCACTAACTGTATGTAACGGCTACCCATGTATTGAGCGAAAGGGAGGCCGACGAGCAAACTCATCCTGAAACCCCTATTGAGCCTGACAGTGACAATATCCGTATAGTCCGGTCCGTTTGTCTATGAGTATCACATATCGAGTCTAGGGGGTGGATAAAGTCAGACCCCTAATAACGCGACATTTAGTGTCGGTATGAAGCCCAACACCACCTGAGAAACTACCGATCCTAAATCAGTAATTCTTGACTAGCTTGGCCAAGGATTTCTGGTGATGGTCACCCGTGCACTACGCGATATCAACCCTCAATATCGGGAGAGACGAACCCCCGACGATCCGCTCACTACCTCCATGTGGCTCGGGATTGTACCCAACTAAAACCTGTTTGCACGACTTCTTTGAGTCGTGGTAGAGTAGTAATCAAAGTACAGTGGGAACTCACACGAGACAAATGACGATCTCAGGTCGACAGACTAACATGTACACATGTCACCTGGGAACTGCTATCTGACAATAGATTTAATACCAACTAGCATATTTCCGGCGAGTCCGTCCAGTGTACTCATAACCCAATGAACACCTGTATACATCTTAGGTGAACAAACTGACACCAATGGCTTGTGAGACCAGTCACCACCCCTCGTCGGGGTCTCGATCAGTATACACTAGTCTACTCTGGAATATCGATGCCCAGTCTCGAAACTCCCACGACTAGGGACATTTAAGGATGTGCTTATAGACCACCCAGCTCTCACGTATATGATCGCCATCATAATGCTGGTAGTCAAGCAAGAATCCTATGGGCTCTATCAACATGTAACAGTAATCTGTAATGACACCTGAAGTATGTACATGATGATAAAGACAAACTAGATAGCATACTATCATCTCGAGTACTGTTCTACCCGTATAGGTCCCCCCTCTATTATTGCAATCGCGTGCCTGCGATCCAATAATTCACTTGAGGGCACTATAGCCAACAATCTCCCACTTGCACTTAAGGCTAATTATTGCAATGTCGCATACTCACAGCCCGTGTGATACCGAGCACCCAACTTCTCTACTAATCAGTCTCACAAATATTGTTTGTGAAACTATTGCGTTCGAGAAATAGTCTCAGTGAGTGGATCCGGTCAGTTTTTCTTTCTTTATCTCTCTATATCTCAACTTCGTGGAGAAAGACTATCTCCCGAAGTGAGCAATACCTATCTTAGAATCTGTCTGGATATCTGATGAGACCTAGTTCACAAATGAACTCCAAATCCAGCAAACTTCTTAGATTGTATTGTCCACTAAATTTAACCAGTATCCTGCGCCATGCCTTCCTCAGTATCCGCTTGGACCACCAGTCCAACATAATGTCCCTCAAATGAGGGAAAACTATAACTATGACAGTCGCTCTGTCATCCAGGTCACCTTGGAAGCCTGGAATGATAACCATCTCCCGAAGGAAGCTGCCATTACCATATCCCAAGAACATCCATTTATGTTCTTAACTGCTTCCCAACGTTTCTTCAGGATTGGACTAATATATAAACTTATTGCAGCTAGTGCAAAAATAATATCTGGTGTTTTACTTGACATTACATGATTAACTCAATTGCCTAAGCAAGTGATATACTAATCATGCAAATCCCTCTCCTAATTAGTCTGTAAGACATTCTTTAGAGAGGATGAATCCATCACCTGCAGGTACACCACCATGCTAAGAGTCAACCATTCTAAAACACATTTAGAATAATGTCAAAGTATCCAAATTGGGACATTTCCCAAATCTAGATCTAAAACTATAGACCTAATAACCAGAATCCTGATATTTTATCCAGATCCTATGTGGAGAAACAACTGTGTGACAACCACCGTATAACCGATCGTAGTATAGGAATTTCACTTCCTATAAAGTGCATGTCATCCAAATACCAGGATATCACACCCTACTACCTTCTAACCAGATCCATCTCCTATTCCGATGAAACCAAAGCCTATGACAGTACCATCAAAAATAGTTGATCTATTTCCGCTATACTTGCTTTAGTCTATAAATAGACACAAGCTACTTGTCCACTATACTTTCGCTGCTCCCACTGACTACAACAACCCTCTGGCAAAGTCATATACACGTGCACTTCTAAAGCTCGTTTAGAACGATGCTATAATCATCCTCATGCCGGATCTCATAGTCTAGAACAACAGTAGTGGCAAGTTTGGGTAAACAAGAACCTCCCTGTCACCGTCCTTAAGGAGACCGGAGTACCTCTCGGGTGTGTGAGGTTACCTACCAAATCTGTGGAGTGGCTAATGGAATGTCGAATCCAATTGAAGGTTTAGGTCATACTAAATTTTCAGTAATCGTTTGTGGTTCTGGAATCACTTCCAGTTTTAGCATACTCCCATCTATATTTTCTAAAAAAGAATCCATTTTACTAAAACTGGCGGCGAGTCAAGAACAATATAACTATTGATCTTACAGATGGTAGAAAGTTAACCCTCGTCAAAGCCTGGGATAACTCATAAACTGTCATTACTGAAACGTGCCTTGAGTTTGTCCAGAGTCTGGTTTTAAGTATAAGCCGGACAACTCCATATACCTTAACATCGTTAAGATATGAACCATTCTATATATAATATAAAAACAGATGCACTAATTTAATTGGAACCAGATTCAAAACATGCATATGTCTTCAGTGCATGACAACCAAGTGAAATGAGGCCAAGCAGCATTACTCATCTAGGAGTGCATCCACATATGACTAACGTGAAAGAGAAGCAAGTTCTCAAAACCATTACTATCAACGGAATACCTAGCACAAGTATCTACATTTTCGATCACCTTGAAGAATCCTAATACTTGCAACATATGGTTCTCTACTTTATTCCTGTACCTATAACTTCTCTAAACTTGGACCCTGTATTTTTACGAAATACTTGTCTAATGCCAGAGAAGTCACAAGTAAACAGAATATAGTATGAGTACCAACCCTTTTGTCCTAATGAAAACTGGACAACATACAATACTTTGTATAAGTCCCTTGAGTTTAATAACCCATACCGTGTGCGTCGTAGTTTGAAAACTGTAGTATGGTTAAGAAGAATTACACCGCTGTTGAATGCTCCTTATCCAATCATCAACTGATATAGGTAAATGTCATAGATATAATTTCAAAAAATTATATCTCACTTTATAAAATAAACGTACAGATATATCGGTTTGAAATTGGTGCATGACCACGGATATTCAAAACCAAATATTTGCGGTCAGGCAAAACCCCAGGTGATTTCCTTAAATATCACCAATTACAACGAATTCCGATATAATGAGGATATAATCACCTAATTCTCAATATCTTACTCCCACTCATCATCTGTAATACTATACAGATGTGAGAATCAAATCTGGTAAATACATACCCTGTAGTAAGGATCTAATTGGGAAATCAGTTTTCAATTAACAACGCACGGTGAATACTGAAACATGAAAATGTTTCGGAGGGGTATCCGGGTATTCCTAGTAATGCCTCTTCCACTATCCAGATTTATGATTATTACCGTATATTTTTTTGTCGTCTCTCCAATCCCTTTATATGTCTTTACTTATTACCTTATGTACACCGCACTTAGGCTAAATGGTTTTCTTCCTTCCATACCTTTTGGCACTAGCCTATGGTTTGGAAGAAGACTATCCAATAAGCGTAATAGGTGTACTCTCCTAATACAAGGAGCTCACTCCACCTGAGAGAAGGTAAAGGGGAAAAGACAACCTGAATAATCCTATTTAATTTCTCCTGAACCGGAGAAATGCAAAGGTGAAGTAGGAGTGGCGATGATATACGTGGATTCGTCGTGAATGATAGCAGTCGTAATTTACTTTACCTTCTTTCTAATCCCTTTATATGTCTTTACTTATTACCTTCTATACACCACACTTAAACTAATCGGTTTTCTTCCTTCCCTATCCTTCGGCACCAGCCTATGGTTTGAAAGAAGACTATCCAATAAGCGTAATATGTGTACTCTCCTAATACCAGGAGCCCTCGCAACCTGAGAGAAGGTAAAGGGAAAAGACAACTGAATAGTCGTATTCAATTCTCCAGAACCGGAAACCATCCTCGAATCTGAAACAAGTTTCTTCGAGTTCGTATGTAACTATACGATGGTCATATCCAATAAAAGAGGATCTTTGTGGTAATACGGAGTGTTCCGGAGAAATGCAAAGGGTAATATGGGAGCGGCAATGATTTATGCGACTATGACAATCCAATAGCCAAAGTATTTTAAGAAGGTTCAGTTAACTTGGTTCATGAGTTATAATCTAGGGTCGGGCCATGGTCGCTGCCAGAGAGAGAGAAAAGAAACACTCAGCGTTCACTCTAACCTAGATCAGAAGGGTTAATCACTTTATCTAATCAGGATGTCTTCCACTGTTTTCTCGAATTCTTCTCCAAACCCAAAAGAAGAATTAGTCGGGATCATCTAAAATCACCCGAGGAGTAAACCAACTCATCAGTGGGAATCAGGATCCAACTATAATCGCATGATAACTTGATGGAATCCACTCAAGTCACCACACTTCAGAAGGTATGCACATGCCTGGCAAGTTTTCTGTATGTTTGAAACTCCCGATATGATTTTTACCCTTAGGACCCTAGTGACCTTGACGAATAATCAACAAATCAAAGGGTCCTAGTCAAGTTCAACCCGTCATTATCTTAATTGCGTTAAACCTATCCGCACGACCCTTGATGAATAATCAACAAAGTCGTACGACTGTCCTAACCAATCCACATGTCCACACGACAGAAAAGCATTACAGAGCTATCGCACACTACTCTCGGCGAATAGCAACGACAAACGTAGCACAAATACTAAGCAATACTAATCTGAAATGACGGAGGGCTACGGCTGGGTTTTGGCGAAAAACCTTTAACGTAATGAATTTGATATCGTTGAAGGAACCCAAGTGGCTTTACAAATATATAGCGGCGAAAACTTTTGCTAAAGAGGTCACTCCCTGTGAAAGGATCCCGGCTCTTTCCTCGTCGAATGAGGTGCAGGATATTCCAAACTGAATATCTCGATGCAAAACAAAAGAATCGACTGCAGTAAAGTTATTACGTTGACGCAAAACTTCTGCCCAAGGGGTCACTCCCGATGAAGGGATCTCGGCCCTTGCCTCGTGGAATAAGGTGCTAGATATTCATAACCGAATATTACTGTGCTAAACAAAAGCAAACGTCTGTAATGTCTGTTTTTAAAAACATGGTTCCAACAACATCAAATAGTTTTTGTTTTATCCTTGCGTTAATCAAAATTAACGCAGTCCCATCAATTAATCACATCAGAAAAGAACGAAAAATATGATGTGTATATACCGCCCGCATTTGCCACTGGGCCCGTCATCACCCGTTAGGTTACTTAACTAACGACAGAGCGGAGGCAGGACTAGCGTGGGTGCAAAACATATACAACATCTACTATTATATATATAAATATATATAACAATCGTCCCAGGCATGATATAAAGCAACATCTCAGAATTTTAGCCAACCAACACAAAGTGGTGAATAATCCTGGAGTCTCGTGTTTCACTTGAGCCGCAAATGAGACCCGATGTTCCCTGTCATGTGGATAGCCTGTGCAATGAAAACCTAGACCCCTATGAGTGTGGCAAGTTACCCGCCAATCCCAGAAGCGAGGCAACCCCAGTCAACAACGTGAATGGGCTACCCAGCACTTCACGGAATCCGGTAACCTGTGCACCTCTCTTTGGGTCAACTTGTATCCCCTACGAGTGCAGCGAATAGCCCGTCAATTCTAGAGTGAGGCCCCTTCCATCTCAAAGCCATGAGATGCGGGCCCGTTGCCCTCTAGAACCCGGTTATTCATGCACTCCACCGTGGGGTAATCCTAGTACAGAAAAGAAAACAATTACAAGGGTGACATCAACTTCAACCCGGTCATGCCCCAAACAAATAATATACAAACTGGCAGTGACGGCAATCCACATGTTGGACGCTCGCTCCGCAATAAAAAATGTACAAATGAAACTAAACTGTACCACCATTGCACCCAAGGTATCCACCACGACGATCCAGCCACAACCACAGCACAACACAAAATATCAACGTGAATGTCACGTTCGCAAACCCGTCTAAAAAACATATAGCAATTAGACGAGTTGTACCGCTCTAATGACATTCACGGTCGCAGATAGTAATGCATGCACTATAAACATTTAAACAGTGTTAAAATATCGACTTCGAAAACACCCCGAAATGCCTCCAAACTTAAGATAATACTATATCCAAAACTAGGCAAAACAAACAATACTAGAACCATAATTTCCAGAGACCGGAACAACCCCAAAATTCTAAGTCCAAAGTCAAAACTAAAACCGGCCAGGCCGGATTTTATCATGATTTCGCCGGGCCAATTTTAGCATTTGGTGCTCGGATTTTGGGGATGTTAGAGTTGTCATACAGGTAGTCTTCTGCAACTGTTAAAATAATTTTTGAAGACTATTTTAAATTCGACAGAAACTGAAAAGTATACGGTATTGTTTTGGAGTTGTTTCGGTTTCGATACTTTAATATCGTCTAAAACAGCTCGTATGAGGTTAATGGGTTGGCTCTGATACCATGTTGGGTTACGCCAGTGCCCCGACCATCAATCCGTGGCCAAATGCGGAACAAAAATTTTCTAAACCGGCACTAACGGAACCCGAATCTACGGATCGACCATTAACCCTAATCTAGCAATTAACAAAGGAGTTTAGAAAGTTATACCGAATTATCTGTGTCCTTCGGTCTTTAACCTTTATCCCAAGCTCCTCGAAGCTTCCTTGATCAAGTTTGATCTCCGGTCTCCCCCCATCGAAGATGATCCACCCGAGAGTCTTTGCATCGAGCTCCAACCTCATATCCGAGGCAACTCGAGTACCTAGTTCGCTACACTAGATAGCCAAGATGAAGTATAGAGTGTGTAGGTTTAGATTGTCTCAATTTACCCTAGGTTTCTCAACACATGAGACAATTAGGGTGGAGGTAGAAGAAGCCATGAGAGGATGAGAGAGTGAGGCTAAGAAAAACCAAGTGAAGAAAAGGCTTAAGTGTTGTGTGCTATTTGTGTTGTGAGATTTTATATTAAGCATGCTAGCAACTTAAGAAAACAACTAAAAAATAAACATCTCACACCACAAACAAAATCAAGCATGCTAGAATAGTGTATCATGAGTCACTACATGACTCATCTCATGACCCACCACAAAGCATGCTTGAAGTTTAATGCCAAGAAAACAAAACTTATCCTCCACCTCATTAAACATTTAATCCTAAATGTTTAATACAAAAAGAAGTGGCAACTTCTAGAAGCGATCTTGTAAAGAATTACAAGAATACCTCTCAACCGTATATATATACCGCATCCGTATTCTGACAGAATATGAATACAATGAGACGAAAATAATCTAACAATATAATACTAGGATCCGGTTTAAACCAAAATCCACCAGTATTATCTATCCGAATCATGATCCGTGCACAAGTGCACGTATATGATCGAACCCTGCCGTAAAACCATACGACCTTTACATCGTTTCGCCCGAAGCAGGGAAACCCTCTGTGTGGGACTCTAAAGACTCGTCAATACGCTGGCAGTGGGTTTAACCACAAGCACGTCAGCGGCACTAGCTGTACGTAACGGCTACCCAGGTATTGAGCGAAAGGGAAGCCGACGAGCAAACTCATCCTGAAACTCCTACTGAGCCTGACAATGACAATATCCGTACAGTCTGGTCCGTTCGTCTATGAGTATCGCATATCGAGTCTAGGGGTTGGATAAAGTCAGACCCCTAATAACGCGATATTTAGTATCGGTATGAAGCCTATCACCACCTGAGAAACTACCGATCCTAGATCTGTAATTCTCGACTACCTTAGTCAAGGGTTTCTGGTGATGGCCACCCGTGCACTACGCGACATCAACCCCCAATATCGGGAGAGACGAATCCCCGACGATCCGCTCACTGCCTCCATGTGGCTCGAGACTGTACCCAACTAAAACCTGTTTGCACGACTCCTTTGAGTTGTGGTAGGGTAGTAATCAAAGCACAGTGGGAACTCATACGAGACAAATGACGATCTCAGGTTGACAGACTAACCTGTACACATGTCACCTGGGAACTGCTATCTGACAATAGGTATAATACCAACTAGCATATTCCCGGCAAGTCCGTCCGATGTACTCATAACCTAATGAGCACATGTATACATCTTAGGTGAACAAACTGACACCAATGGCTTGTGAGACCGGCCACCGCCCCTCGTCGGGGACTCGATCAGTATACACTAGTCTACTCTGGAGTATCGATGCCCAGTCTCGAAACTCCCACGACTTGGGACATTTAAGGATGTGCTTATAGACCACCCAGCTCTCACGTATATGATCGCCATCATAATGCTGATAGTTAAGCAAGAATCCTATGGGCTCTATCAACATGTAACAGTGATCTGTAATTCCACCTGAAGCATGTATATGATGATAAAGACAAACCAGATACATACTATCATCTCCAGTAAGACTGTTCTACCCGTATAGGTCCTCCCTCAATCATCGCAATCGCGTGCCTGCGATCCAATAATTGACTTGAGGGCACTATAGCCAACAGTGAGATGGAGAGAGGTTTTGTAAGAGAGAGTATTTCTTTGTAAAGGAGGATGAGTAGTCTGTGTAATCTTTTATAATTCTTTCTCACAGTGGAAGTCTTCGTCGCGATTTGTAGGATTAGATACTAGTTGCGCCGAATCTGGGTAAATCTTGTGTATTGTTGTTGGTGTGTTCTTTTCGTGTGATTTGGTATCCGTCGGATACTTCTTTTTCAATCTATCACAAAACAAAGATCTTAGATTTCCGCTGTGCATAGATATATAATCTGTACTACAAGTGGTATCATACCGTCAAGTTCGCATTTTGGAATTAATTGGAAAGATGACGTTTATAAGTTGCAAGGTCGAAAAGTTCGATGGGCGCAACAAATTCGGTCTATGGAGATTGAAGATGATGGCGCTGCTGATGTAACAAGATGTGCACAAGATTGTCTTTGCGAAAGACAAGAATCTGGCGACGACCATAGTACCGGAAAGTGTAGAGATGGAAGACAAAACTCACAGTTCGATCCAGTTTTCAATGGCCGATAAGGTTTTATGCGAAGTTATGAAAAAGACGACAGCGGCAGCATGTGTAACAAGTTGGATTCCGTTTACATATACAAATCTCTTACCAACTGATTCTATCTAAAGCAGTCCGAGAAGCGTGTAGAGCTTCTTTGGTTAGGATTAGGTAGAGGGTTCGCTCAGGATTGTGCAGACTAGAGAGGATCGTGCATCGGTACACCATGTTAGGGAGGATGGTTCAGACAGTTGGGAAGAACATGATTTTACGGCTTACGGATGGCTTTTGGAGGGAGTTTCGGGCTGAAGTCCTATCTACAGCCGAGTACCTCATCTATCGGTCACCATCGACGGCGGTAGATATAAGAATTTCTGAGGAGTTATAGACTGGAGAGGCTGGGAATTACTCAGGGCTTCGTTGAATTCGATGCATCGAGGAGCCCGGGATCAAGAGACGTTCTCTTGTCGGCTTTGGAGATGGAGCAAAAAGGTATAAGTCGTGGTGTCTTAGGACCCAGAGTGGAGTAATCAGCCAAGTGACATTCGTTGAGGCTGCAATACTTCGAGGAAGATAGACTCGGTCAGATGGTGAACGGAGAACAGGTATGCTACCAAGTGAGGTGGAGTTCGAAATCCCAGTCCAAGTTATGAAAGATGAGGTAGTCGGTACTTCGATTCAGGTAGAGAGTCCAGTAGAGCCAGCGGTGCAGAGATCGAACACAGTTCGACGCACATGAGTGGTTAGAGATGAGTCTCTAAGGAAAGAGGATCGAGAGTTCGACAGAGAGTCTGCACATTTGATTCGTGGTATGGATAATGTCATGGATGGGGAGTTGCGTCGGTTGCAGCAGTGTATCGAGTAGTTCTAGCTCAGTATGGGATGGAAAAGACTCGACCATGTCTTCTCACTTAAAGGCTCATTTTAGACTTTCAGCGATATTATCACCAGGGTCGGATGCAGATAGAGATCACATGTCTATGGTGCTATATGCAAGTGTAGATATTGCACAAGCAGTTGGAGCAGTCAGCAGATACTGAGCTATTCCAAGCGAAGAGTATTGGCAGGTTGTGGAGTGGATTTTGAGATATTTGAGAGATAGTAAAGGGTTCGGCTTGTCATTCAGCGAAGACAGTGTTGATGGGTGTATGTGACAGGGAATGGTGATTGGGCCAGATTGATGTCGACGATGGGTTTCATATCGGACACGGATGCAGTGCTAGGTAGATCTACACTTCATGCTGATATCACGGTTTCAACAATAGAGGCATTGTTGATAGCCTTCATGGAGACGATTAGGGAGGCCATCAATTTGCAATGATTGTTGGGTTTGGGAGAACTAGAAGAGGTGAGAGTGTTCTTCTTAGAGGCCGAGAAGAATGTGATGTCTTTTACGGAGGTTGGTACTCTAGATAATCTGGCGGATGCATTTCTGAGATGGTTTCGGTCCAAATTCAAGTTTTACTTAGTAGATTGTTGAGATTCCTTCGGGCATAAGGCGACGAGAACGAAATTCCAAGATGTTGAGAAAGTGAAGAGATTATGACGCATTTGAATTAAGATAGAGATTGTTGAAATTTGATTTAAATTCGGATTGGTTAGGATTTAAATCTAATCTTTTTAGTTTAGATTTAAATATAATCTCTAAATTAAATTCATATTTATTTTTAGTTTAAATATGAATTTATCTCCTAACATTTATTTATTCTATAAATAGAAAGTTTTCTTTAAGGTTTTTGTAATCTATAATTCTCTAATTACTTAGGGATTGATTAGAGTAGCAGAAGCGGACAAATGCGGTCGCAGATAGAGAAAAGTTTTGTAAGAGGGGTTAATTCTTTCTAAAGGAGTGATAAGAAGTCGGTGTAATATCTTGTATTTCTTTCCCATAGTGAAAATTTTCGTCGCGGTTTGCAGGATTAGGTGCTGGTTGTACCGAACCTGTGTAAATCTTGTGTGTTGTTGGTGTGTTCTTTTCGTGTGATTTGGTATCCGTCAGATACTTCTTTTTCAATCTACCCTAAAACAAAAGTCTTGAGTTTTCCGCTGTACATGAATACGTAATCCTTACAACATCTTTACCATAGCATCTTGATAGAAAACCAAAGTGAAGAGAGAGAACTAAACCGAAGATTTAAGATGACACACAAATCCTAATTGACTACATGTCTCTTAACCACCATAATAAGGGAAAATATAGGCTTAGGTGAAAGGCAATGAACAATCTCGATTGGATGGAGCCCGACCACAGTCCTGGTTATTATGGTTTGGCTCCTAGCCAAACCAATACACCTGTGCCCCATATGGGTGCAAATAGCTCAACTGACCCACCTGCTTACTTGGGCAGGTCCGGGTCAGGCGTGACCCGATGCCGACAAAACAGTTGGTATCTGTGTTTGGTATTACATTTACTTTTCTTTCAATATGTTTACTAATAACAATATATATCGACGAGTTTGTTGGTGATGTTCTACATTTTGGAAGTGAATGACCCTCCATCGATGTAAGTAACAACAATGTGACCTATACCGACGGATGGATTTCTTCACTAACGGTGCCAACCATTGGTGCAACGGTCAGCACACAACGAAACAATCGTCGATGATGACCTATATGATCATAATATGTAGTGATATTGTTTATATATATATATATATATATATATATATATATATATATATATATATATATAACTAATTTGATTTTCAGGGAAGTGGTGAGCAATTACAGTAAGGAAGTGCGACAACTAGGCTTTCGGCTGCTGAGGCTGATATCACTAAGCCTAGACCTGGAAGAGGACCATATAGAAAGAGAGCTCGGAGAGCAAGAGCAACATATGGCTATCAATTATTATCCACGGTGTCCAGAACCTGAGCTCACTTACGGTTTGCCAGCCCATACGGACCCGAACACACTTACCATCCTCCTTCTAGATCCAAATGTGGCCGGCTTGCAGATCCTTAGGGATGATCGGTGGTTCTCCATTGATCCCCATCCCGATGCGTTTGTCATCAACATAGGCGATCAATTACAGGTAATTTGGTGTTGGTGCTCAGCCTTTTTGTAATAGTGTAAAGTATTCTTTATTGATTTCTGGACCGAAATTAATCGGTAAGTGCCTTTGAAATTAATATTTTGTGAATAATTCTTTTTCTATCAACTAAGTAACTCCGTATAAACTACAAGGTTGGTCATTGAATATTAAGATAAGATATCTTTGGAATATGAAAACTTATAGCTTTGTTAGCAAATCAGCAACCCTGCCGATAGCTTATCTGCAATTTACTAGGTTGGTAGGTTAACCATTTCTTCTACACTTTATTGGTCTGGAATCTCAGTACATTACAGTCATGAAGGCTCTCCAAGAACATATTTGTTGTTTATTATCAATAACAAAGTATTATGTAACAGTGTCCTAATATATATATATATATAATATATATATATATATATAATGGAGGAAAGAGCCCATAGGAGGGAATTCCACCCTCATCGTGTTTTCCGACGATCAGAATTCATCATCTTCGTCGTTATCATCTAAGATGTGGGAACGCCAAATTTCATGTGATTCTACAACTTTTTCACCGTTGATTTAGAAATGTAAAAAGTTCTATTGTCGGTAAACCGTTAATTTTGAATCCACTAATTCAACGGTGAAAAGGTTGTAGAATCACATGAAATTTGGTGAACCCACATCTTAGATGATAACGATGAAAATGGTGGGTGCCGATCGTCGGAAAACACGATGGAGATTGTATTTTTCGACTCCATAGAAGGAAATCCCCTCCTATGGCCTCTTTCCTCAATCGACTATCCGCTCTGGCTCGCTTGTTTTATACATAGAGTGATCTATGTGTAAAGTATTATTATCACTATCTATGTCTTTGATCATTTGTTCCTAATATATGACATTTTTATTGTTTAACGGCCATACAATTTTTAAATGCTTGATCCATCACTTGTAATGCAACATATCGATCAAAATTTCATATACATATATTACTCCATGTGTGGAGCAAGAAGGTCGTAGCAGATCATCGATTTGACGGTCGGATTGGGTTATGTAATAGTCTAACTAACGATTTAATACCACACAGCTAGCTGATAATCCGTTTCCTCTCTCTCTCTCTCTCTCTCTCTCTCTATATATATATATATATATATATATATATATATATAATGAAGAAAAGAGGCCTTAGGAGGTTTTTTGTTAGGCGGCGTCAAAAATCTATATCCTCCACGATTTCTTTCGACAATCGACATCCATCATTATCATCTTTATCATGTAAGATATGGATACACCAAATTTTATGTGATTGCACTACCTTTTCACCGTTAAATTAGTAATGTAAAATGTTCTATTGCCGGTAAACCGTTAATTTTGCACCAACTAAATTAACAGTGAAAGGTGATGGAATCATATAAAATTAGGTGTTTCCATATCTTACATGATAAAGATGATGATGATACGGATGCCGATCGTCGAAAAAAATCGTGGAGGATATATTTTTTCGATGCCACAGGAGTAAATTCCTTCCTATGGCTCCTTTTCTCCGTTATATATCCTCATATATATATATATATATATATATATATATATATATATATGGACCATGTGGCATGATCTCTAGGAAAAACCTGACTTGTTTGAATTGAGATTAAAATAAAAGGTTCTAAAATTTTGGACCCCGAATGTTTTATATTTCTGAAAAGACACCAACCATAGTATTTTGGAAAAAGACACTGAAATTTTCTCCATTAACTAAAAAAGGTTGAATCGATTACGCAAGTGGGTTAGATAGCTAGGTTAGTTAAATTATGGTTTAGGAATTTGTAACTTATATATCCTTTTTCTTCTCTATTCTTTCTGAAACCCACACTTCCCTATCAGTGGTGTCGCAAGCCTCTCAACTCTTCTTTTGTCTTCTATTTTCTAAAGTCTAGCTCTTCCACCTTTTTGCATTGGTACTCTCTGAGAGAGAGAGAGAGAGAGATGTGTGTGTAGAGAGAGAGAGGAGAGGGGGGAGGAAGAAAAAGAGAGAGATGTGTGTGTGTGTGTGTAGAGAGAGAGAGAGAGAGAGAGAGAGAGGAGAGAGGAGGAGGAGGAAGAAGAAGAAGAAGAGAGTCGTGCAATTCTCTCTTTTTAATTAGGATTTAACAGGGTTTAGATGCTAAATGAATGAAAGTAAACCGCAACAACTAATATGGTTTATAAGAAATATAGGTTGTCTATTTTTTAGAAATTGGAAGGTTTGAATGTTTGTTATAACAATACCAAAGTTTGTGGGTCATTGGGAGTCCATAATAAAAAAATAAGAAATAAAAATGCAAATAATTAACTTGTAAATCCACCGAGAATAAACTTGGAAGCCAATGTTGACATTCAAGTCTTACACATTTTATTTATTTATCTTCATCTTTTCTTTTCTTTTTTGAATAATAGACCGCTTTGAGATAAGGTTGTGAGGAAATGGGGTGCATTCACATTTGATGCAAAACAATCTATTTAATTTCTGTTAGCAATATTTTTAAGAAGAATTGACAAATGAAATTGCAAAATTCAATCATTTCGTAGAACAATTGTGCCCAAAATTTGGAAAATGTAGCTACAGTGCTCATTAAGGGTGTGGCATCATCCTTTTATTTTCTCCAATATATTGCCAATTGTATTCATTGTTACATTTCTCTTATTTGTTTTTCAAGAAACGCAAATATTGAAAAAAGGAACAAACAATCAGCATGGCATTTGATTGCGGTAAACCAAACACATGTTCTTAAACTAAAGATTAGCCCTCTTAATATTGCAGGTGGTAAGTAATGACAGGTACAAGAGTACATGGCACAGAGCCGTTGTAAATTCAAATAGCGAGAGGATGTCGATTGCATCCTTCCTTTGCCCATGCAATAGTGCCTTGATCAGCCCGACAACGATGCTCACTGGCGACGGTACTCCAGCCATTTATAGGAGCTACACATATGATGAGTACTACAAAAAGTTTTGGAGCAGAAACTTAGATCAAGAGCGCTGCTTAGAACTTTTCAAAAGCTAGACCTCCCTACCGAATAATTTCATGTTGTTTGAGTTATAATATTGGATCAACCCTAGACCAATGTGCGCTTTTAAATTATAAATAAAATAAAGCTTGTATTTCAAAATGGAAACATCAAATGTAGTATAATTTTGTTGTTTTCTGAATAACAAGTTCCAAACAATAAGAAATTACTATTTACTGTTATGAAATAGATGAGCTCTAAAATGTTATTACGATCAAATGTGCTCTTTTGAACGATTAAAAGCTTCAAGCATGATGAGTGCGAAAGTAAAAGAAACGAAGAAAGAAAGATGAAAATAACCATAACATGACAAAATCGAAAATAAAAGAAAGTAGAGAATCCGTCGAATCCGTCACTAAACTATAAAAATTCTACGCGTCTATGTGCAGGGGGTTAGGGGCTGTTTGGTTGCAAGATTATAAAATTTGGATTCCAAAATAGTACGGTTGAAAATTTCTGGATTTGGTAATTTGTTGTTTTGTTGGTACTTGATTCGCAGTATTAGATTTATAGATCATTGTAATCCTTATTTGGTTGCTAAAAAGCATGTGGGATGGATTTAGATTTGAGGATTTTAGAGAGAAATAAAAAGAAAGTTAATTTTTTAATATATAAAGTACGGCAGCCCCCACCTAAACAGTGAGAATCCAGCTCAATCCTTTCGAAATTGAAGGATTCATGTGTTCTCATTTTCGTGTGGTCCCCGCAAAAGACCAGTAAATACAGAAACCCGAGAAATCTACAACTAAACACCAACTTTACCAATTTTGTAGATTTTGAAGGATTCCGCAATCCAAATAGTGCAAATCCATTGCAAACCCTGCAAACAAAGAGTCGCTTATATGGTTTGAAGGATTTACAAGGATTCTTGAGTTTTGGATTACCAAATACTAGGATTCACAAATTTTGTGTTTGGTTGGTTTGGATTACAAACATGGATTTATATGGATTGTGTGATTGGGCCCACAAAAAAGATGGATTCCAAAATCCTTGAAAAATGAATGGATTCTTAAGGATTTCTCATTATTTGGTTGCCCCCACATGTACTTTAGTTATTAAAAAATTTCTTCTCTATCTAAAATCCTCAAATCCAAATCCAACCTTTTTTTCACCAACCAAACAAAAATTATAAGGATCTACAAATTCAATACTAGGAATCCAATACCAACCAAACAACAAATTACCAAATCCAAAAATTTTCAACCGTACTATTTGGAAATCCAAATTTCATAATCTTGCAACCAAACAGACTCGTTGCAGGATCGGCATCAATCACGCACATAAAGCGTTTGAACCACGTCGGAACCCGCAAACCAAATCGAATAATTACAACACTAACCACCTTGGAACTCACAAACAAAATAAAACTTTTGACCTGTAGCAGTGCTTTAGCGAGAAGACTGACCAGTATGAAGTCTTTTGTCTTTAAGAAAATCGAGGGGCCTGTTGGTCATTTGGTGATGTATATAATATTTGTTGTAAAATTCTTTATAGCAACAAATTTGAGTTGGAAACGGAAATGGAGATGCAAAAAATATCAAATCTTACAACATTTGTTGCACTCATATTTTGGTTGTAACAAGAGTTGCAACTTTGGCAATGGTGCATATAGTAATTATTATGGGGTCCCACATAAGCTTTGTATTTGCAGCACGTGCAAACTTGCAACATGTGTTCATTTTCTTTAGTTTTTTGTTTAATCAGATATAAAAAATGGTTTGGATTTGGAAATCCAATTGCAAAGATTGAAGATAACCAAACAATGGATTTAGATCTTTTTTTTGCAACGAATACCGCATGCCGCATTCATTGCATGAAATCGTGATACAAATTTTTTTGGTTGCTAACCCAACATGCCACTAAGGAATCACTAGTTCATATATACACGGATGACGACATTTTTCATAGCACCAGTGAGATCTAAGGCTTATATTTTAGGTTCCACTAGCTACTAATTAAATATTAATGCTTAGTATTAGAGAATTTGGTAGTGTGTAAATTACGAGCTGATCACTGAAGTTTTTGTTGTGTTTATGTCGACATGCATTGTTAAAGGAAAAGAGAGATTAATTAAATAAAAGTAATATAGTTTCCTAATTGTACTTATCTTGGTTCTTACCCACTTATAAGGGAACAAGAGCTAGTGCGTACTTTTCTCGATGATGTAAACTATGTCATATTGAGTTACGGTCGACTGCAGCACCATAGCTCTATGCGCAATTGGGTAAAATAGGAATATATATTTATTCCCCTCCACTTTCCATTCCTTGATATGATGTTAAAAAAGGTTATAGGAATACATTTGCTGAATGGAATTCACTCACTTTCTGTTTTGAACTTTCGTCTTATATTTCCAATTTTATTTATTTATTTTTAAATTTTTCTTTCTAGATCTCGCTTACAATTGCCAAGTAGGACCTAAATAGGCCTAATTTTTGGTTGTTATAATTCCAGCCCATGTATAACCTTCTCTATCTAAAAAATTTTCCCAATTGTTTTCCAACTCCAGAAACTTGATTCTCATCATGAGAAATATAAATCCTTTACCCCTATCATGACCTTAGAGTTTTGGTACCGTGAAAGGGGTATTTAACATTATATCCAGGTTCAATACTCATCAAGCATATATTAAAAGCGGATTAATATAAACTAAAAAAACATGGCTACGCAAAAGAACCCAAGTTTGGGCCTAAAGTGCCTTTGTCCTGGGAAAGTATTAAAATATAAAACAAATCCCTCATCCCGTCATTATAATAATTTCCGAGTGTGTATTATATTAAAACTTAATCATAGTTACACAAAACAAAAAAAAAATGCATTTTCCCCATTAGGCTAAAGCCTCTAACTTGGCCCATGGGTTGTAATGGGGCTTCAATGTAAAACTACTAACTTGGCCCAAAGGTCCACCAAAGCCATTTTCTCTCACCTTTATATCTTCTTCACTCTCTCTCCTCTCTCCCCTTCTCTAAAATGGCAACCTCAATATCTCCATCATCTCTCTCCCTCACCAATCATCTCTCCCACAACAACAACAACAACAACAACAAAAAGACCCAACTCTCCTCTTCTTTCCTCTCCCCTTTCACTATTCTCACCCCCTCTTCTCTTAAACAGCACTTAGGTATGTAATGCTTACATTTACTTTGTATTGATTTCGTCTTGGAGTTTAGATGACTAGGATTTTCTCAACCTAGGACTTGTTTGGCTTCAAAATTAGGATAATCGGAGGCTATATTTAGGGAGAGATATAGGTTACGCAACACCGCTTTGCAAGGCTTTACATTAAAATCTGAACATGGTCAGATTCAACTTTGAAGTTAAGACGAAAGAGGTCTGTGTGGATTTTAGATTATCTCAAGGTTGAGGTTTAGATAATTGCAGTTGTCCTAACTTCAACGGAAAGAAGGTATAATTAAGAATTTTAAAGTTAAGTTCAGATTAATTTTGAAAACTGCAAATATCTTATATCCACCCAACGCAACAACGCCCCAAGGCCTTGTTTAGCTCTGGGTTTAGTTAGAATTATAGGATTATCGTAAAGTTGTCTAGACTTAAATCCGGCTTCCTAACTATGCATGATTTGGCCTTCATTTTGGAGTTTAGATAACTCCAGTTATTTAAACTCTAAAGTTCAAACCAACCAGAGCTATGTAATATCCAATCCAATCCAACCTCTTTTTCTGAACTTTGAGAGGTGACAAGAAGACATCCATTTTAAGGTTTGGATAACTCCGAAGCAACCTTTTTGGAGTTTAGATAACTCTGAAGCCAATGAGCTCATCAAAATTCATTTTAAGTATAGGTAGGGTTTGAATGATCCCTTCCTGACACGTTATCTATAAAACACTGGTTTCAAGAGCTCTTGGGTTGAAACCTTAACCTTGACAATTTACAATATATTTGCTTTTATCCATTTATTTTTGCACTTCTAAGCATTTTAGGGTTAGGCTAGTGGCTTTTACATGTGGCGCAAAGCACACATGACGTGAAGTGTTGAGTGTTGAATTTGTTTTATTTAAATTGTTAGTCCACACTCCAATAGCTTATGCTTTTGCATTTAGTGGTTCGCCAATTTGATTCTAAGAATTGATTTTGGAGATATAAATGTTTGGCCTGGCAAGTTGGAATGAATTATACTTTCTTTCTTCTGGAAACAGGATAAGAGCTTCACTTTTATTTTGAAGACTCCTCCAGCATCGGTTCTATTGTTGCAGGTTTGCATTCTGGTTTTGATCATTGATTCAAAGTTGTTAAAAATACTGTTTTCTTGTTGCTGGAAGTTACTTTAAGCTAGCATGATATTTAGATGCTTAAAATAGTGTTATTTCAAAGACGGCTGTTACTGCCGAAACAGTACTTGGGTTCAGTTAAAGATTCTGTGCGGGCTTTGAATGGTAATCTTGTATGTTATACAAGATACAAGGCATGTACGGACCAAATGAATTCTTAGTAAGAAAGCTGTATGTGCTTTGCATATTATAGGATTGATGGTTTGTTCAAACCTCGTTAAGGTCCTCTTTGCCAAAGATTTAAGGTTCTTTTTTCTTAAAAGCAGAAGAAACCTTTTGCTTTTCTATGTTGGCTCTGGAATTGTTGAACAATTAATATTTGACATGAGTCTATTAGCGTGATACTCTGAATAATTAAACCTACTAATCCTTAGGCCGAAAGCCTAATTCTGGATAATAGCATTTGAAGAACTAAACGATGATAACAGCCTGATTGTGGATAATAGCATTTGAAGAACTAAACGATGATAACGAAAATCTCATGCTGAGGATATTTAACTGAGTTGGTGATATGTAAGTAATGTTTGTTATTGTGTTATATGAATAAAGGATTTTACCAGTAGGGATGTATATTGACAAAGAACTCAAGATTGTCAGCTACTTCTTGAAAAGAACCAAGGGAGCGTTTGATCGATAAGCTGCAATACTCTGAAATATTTAATCTTAAACACACACACACACACACAGAGAGAGAGAGAGAGAGAGAGAGATGGCTAGCAATGGTGAGAAGTCAGATCAAAATAATTGGACGTCCATGGAGAAATTGGACATGGGTGGTTTCTTAGGCCTCAAAAGTTGCTATAGTAAAATGTTGGCAATAAAACAAGAAGCTCTTTCTTGATTTAGGAATTAGCAACAATGAGACTGACAGTTAGTGTGAGGGCATTGAAATTAGAGTGCTGCTTGTCTTAAAGAGAACTATCGAGAAATGTTGGTGGATTTTGGATCGATAAGGATTGGACTTCATCTGATATTTGAGCATGGTGTAATATATCAATATGAAGAGAATCTTGAGAGGGGAATTTTGCCGAGTTTATTTGAAATGCAGAGGACTTTCAAGAGTTGTTACTCTAGTTTATGGACATAGAAGCCATATGTCTTGCAACTTCGGTCAAACTCTTGATTTATAAAGAAGGTTTAAATTGATTGATGTGATCCTCGTGTTGATCTTGTTTGGGAATTTCAGGCTCATCTTGATCTTGGTTCGAGCTAAACAAAGCATGCTCACATCGATTTGGCAAATAATTGAGCATCATGGGCAGAGCAGCCTTACTCACCAAGCTTTATGCAAGCCGTAATTTAACAAAGTGTAATACATGAAAATGCTAGAATCTAATCTTCAGTTCAATCAACTTAGTTCCAAAATTTGAACCTAATATTTTCATGGATCTATGCGGTAACTACATGTGTGATATTTCATATATGTAACAAAATATTTCATCGGAAGTTGCTAATCATGGCTATAAATTCATGATGATTAGGAGTGGAGAAAGGTTCGAAAGAACCAAAACTGGAGAAGGCAGGCAAAATAACAATCGATCAGCTGCGAATGATAGCCCAAGAAAAGCTGCCGGATTTGAACTGTACCACTATTGAATCGGCAATGAGGATCGTCGCAGGCACAGCGGCTAACATGGGGATAGACATCGATCCTCCGGTTCTTGATCCTAAGAAGAAGGTGCTAGTGTAGAACGACACCGTTCATATTTGTAATTTGTGATTTGCTATTGTGAAATCAAGTTTTGATATCAGCAAATTTCTTGGTTGAAGTTTTGTTAGACTCGAAAATGGGCAGTGTTATGTTCAGCATCTATCAGCATGGTTGCATGGGCACAGACAAAGGGGCCATGTATTTGTGTCAGACATGTAGCAGACACATATACCTCACCGACACAATTCACCTCACCGACACAATTCAGACACGTCACAATCGTGTACAACTCCTAACTCCTGAGCGGTTCAAAATCCCTCTTGTCTACTGCTGCCTGGCTTAATTTCAATAGACTTTTCAACTTCCATTTTCTTACTTTCTGGTTTCATCAAATTATACATTCATACATATGCATGTATGTATTAATTGAAAATTATGTATCTATATTCTCGTGTCCTGTTTCTTAGAAATTTACCGTGTCTTATTTACATCGATATGTTCGTGTTTGTGCAACCTTGTCTATCAGTACTATTATGAGAATTTAATCTGAAAAGGTTACAGTTTTTGACCTATTATATATTTCTCGGATTTGATATAATTCTCAAATTTTAAATACGTTTACAGGAAATTTATAGTTACAGCAGCATTGGTGCAATGTGTGTTTTCTTGGAGTTTGAATTGTTGGGAAACTGCTGCATATATTAAAATGCTACGGGTAAAACTATGTCGAGTGCTGCTAGATTTTGCACCAGAAGTAATATAATTCTGAAATTTGTTGGCTGAATTTTTTTTTGAATTAATATTTGTGACTTTTTTTAATTTAATAAAAAATACAGAGCTTGCACAAAAAGAAGAAAGGGACAATATATGAATAAAATCAATCTTATTGTATATCGCTTGCAGTAAAGAATGGGGTTTATATATTTTCTTAGTATTGATCCTGATTGTTTCTATTTCTTGTAAATTGTTAATTGCACGTTACGTTCTGTATTATAGGGGTTGAGCATTTATATCCCCTCAACTTTAGTAGACACTTATAATTTCTCTAGCTGAAAAATATTTTTCTCATACTGATCTTTAACCTAACCGAAGAACTTAAAAATCTTGTTCATCCCCTACAAACCCCAATTCTTTCTTGGCCGCAATCTGGGAATCCCCCCCCCCCCCCCCCCTTCATCTTTTTCACTCACATCCAAAGATTATTTTTTTAATTGCTTTGAGGAAGAATCTTTTCTATTTTTATTGCATTATAATTTTCTTTAGCTGGTTTTCTTTTAGGAATCTTCTTTTCATTGAACTTTCTGGGTCAGGGCTATGAATGCGAAAAAGAAAGGGGCGAATCGTAAGTGCTTGCGAGAAAAGAGCATACAATGTATGCCGTCTCTAAGTGTAAATCATCATTGAATTTTTTTGCAATCTACTCTGGCTATATTGATCTACTCTGGCTATATTGATCTCCTGCCCTTACATACATGCACGTCAATTTTCATATCATTTTAATACCATTTTCCTTTGTATGGAAGGATTGCAAAATAAACATTATTCCGAGTACAATAGAACAATTGACAACGCTGTATGAAAAGGAAAAATGTATGCATACAACATGAGATATGGCATGCTCATAATCGTTTAGAGACATAAAATATGAAACTTCCTGCAGTGTCACAGCATGCTAGATGCCCTCCTATCCTATATACCAATCTCAGACATTGTATTGATAAAAAACAAACTGGTCAGAGACTTTTTGTAGAATCAAATGGTAGCAAATATTTGACAAATATTACAATCAACAAAAAAAAAAAATTCAAAAAGAAAAGAAAACAAAGAAATAGATAAGTCATGCAAGGAGAGTACAAAATCTCATCACTGATGCCCTAAATCAGAGAAGAAAGCTGCAATCTCTGCTGCTGCTGCTGCTGCTGCTGCGCAATCACAAAATATTGGGACCATTTCCTTCAGTTAATCCTACCCATTGGTAACACCAGCATCAATCTCAGCCGTTGATATATCTGAATATTTGATGCACCACTGTTGCAATCTCATCTGCTGACCTCAGCTTGCTCTCTTCTTCAATCTATATAATTATGTACACACACATTCACAAAGTCAACAAACAGTATTATGCAAATCTACATGTTTTGCAAGCAACGGATGTCTAAGTTAAAAGGGTTAATTGCCAAATAATAATAGCTCAACTTTTCACTTACTTTGCATTTGTATGCCTTAATGATTTTTTCGCTGCATTTGGAAACCCTAAAGTAAATAGTGATGGATTTGATGGTCAACTGAAGAGAGCAAAGTATTAACAGTTTGTAGTTTAGAGTATATAAGTGCAGCGACAAAACCAATAAGGTATATAAGTGGTGCAAAGTAGGTGAAACATTGGGGTATTATTTAGCAATTGAAAGTTCAGGCTAGTTTTGTGAAACATATTACCTTGAGGTTTAGAGAGTAGAGGATGGAACAAGCATCAAGTGAATTAATGCTGAGATGCATCACACTTAGCCCAATCTCTTCTAGTGCAGCAATAGCCCTCACTAGCTGCCCTTGCTTTTTCCTTCCGACCACTTTCAGATTCACGTGCCCTTGCGTGACCGTGGCCTCCACGTCAGCGCCACGCTGGCATTTGGAGTAGCTGACGTACTGCGGCGAGGTCAGGAACTCGCTAGGCCGTGCAATGTGGCACACCTCGTCGTCAGCGTCTGTGCATGATGCAGATGCGACGGAGGAAGATATCGTGGTCGTGTCGGCATTCGTTCGTGTCCGTTTCTTGGCTTGGAGGGAGACGAGGAGTTGTTCGAGCTCCTTGACGAAGTCGATGGCGCCGGAGATGATGGAAGCTTGGTCGCTCTGCATTTTAAAATCACACAACATATCAAGATCTTTCGGCATTTTTCCAAATTTTAAGATTTCGCCGTCTATTCCAAGCCAGGATAAAAAAAAAATTAGAGCTGCGTTAGGTAGCCAACAACAGAGTCGGATCTATGTGAAAGGCAATTAGGCTCCTGCCGGAATTCTAAATAGATTACCGTTAATTTAGTATATGCAAATAAATTACGAAAACTTATGGTGAATTTTTCAAATAAATTCCATACTATATTTATGGCTTTTAGATGTGGATTCTATCGGTCCCTCCCATTAACGATGTCGAAAGGGGGGGTTATAAGACAACTTCCATTAATGATGTCGGTTTTATCGGCCCCAGATAATCACTTGGTATTTTATCTATAATAAACAAAGTATATGGTATTTAACTACGCCTATCATGGCGCTATTTTGCAACTAATCTCTAAAACCTCATGGTATTTTACTGTATAGCCAGAGTTTTCAAGTAGCATACACGATGAACAAAGGAAGGAGGCATGAGTGCACGCAGGGCATTGAGATGGCTGTTCATCAGCTTCCTCCTGTTTCTCTCGACGGCAATGTGGTTTATTCTCTGGGTCTCGATTTCTTGCGGGTTCTTCGTCGCCGCCGGCGCCACTGGCGCCGCCGCGCGTGACCTCTTCCTCTTCCTCTTCTCCTTGGGCCCCACATTGCCCCCATCCCCTGCCGCCTTCGTCTCCGATTGAGTGACGCAGCTCCCGATTTGCTCGAAAGAAATCTGTGGGTTCATTTGCTGATTGTAGCGGTTTTGGAGCTTTAGAAGCTGCTGGATTTGGAAATGGAGCTGCTTCTTATCATCTTCATGCTCTGCTTCATATCCTTCTCCTTCCTCCTCCTCTGATTGGTGCTTGGCATTGAGCATTTGAAGGAAGGACATTTGGGGGAACCCCATCTCCCCCCAAAACTGGATTTTTAAGCCAAAACAGCAGAAATTAGCAACTGGGTTTTCTTAAAGATGGGATTTTGATCCTGAGTTTTCAAAAATGACGAGATTTTGATGAAAATGACACATAAATTTGTCTAAAAATATTTCACTTTCGAGACTTACAAAGGAGTTGATGGGCCCTTGGAGACCCTCCATTAATGATGTTCTGACCCCTCTCCTCTCCTTAAAAAGCTCTCTTCTTCAATGTTGAAACTCTCTCTCTCTCTCTCTCTCTCTCTCTCTCTTCCGAGCTTCAAAAAGGGCTCTCCTTAAATTCTCTTCAACCCACACTCAGTGCAATAAATGGAAAAAAGAGGTCAAATATTGCATCCTACATGGGAAACAAAAGAACCCTTGATAACGTTTTCAGCCTTCTGCTAACTAGAGCACAATTTAATGCTTTCAAATAAAAAGGGAAAGAGAAAGGAGGAGAAGGGAAGGGAAAATGCTTGTCAAAACAATAATTGAGCAGACTTCTGGCGCATAAATAATGTTAGAACATATGGTTGGCTAAAATGCAAAACACCCCCGGTCTTTTGTCTGAAAACCAAAAAATGAACTTTACTTGAAAAACATGCGTTTTATCCTAATTTAAAATCAGTTAGAAACTCACTCTGGTAAAATGCTGGTAGGAGACAATGGTTGCTGATAGAAAAGTTGAAATCTTAATGAAAAAAATTCATTTTCTACATGCTCTTACCCTCTACACCATCTCACCAAGATGTTAATAGGAAAGGTAAATGATTGATTAGTTGGAGAGCTTCATTAATTAGAAGTTCCCATTTTAGACCCCTGATATGTTACGGGTAGAAGACAATGATTGAAAGGAAAAGTTGAACAATTAACAATGAAAAAAGAAGGGGGGACCGAGAGATGCCTAGGATGGATAAGAAAGGGAGAAAGAAAAAGAAAGCATAAGAAGAAAAACCAAAAGGGGAAAAAAATGAATTCTAAAAATAAAGAGATTTTTTACTGGTTCTTATCTTTTACACCGGTATCTCACCGAGATACTGATAGGAGAAATGGTTGATTGATAGGCTGGAGAGCCTCATCACTCTTCATGTTAGTGTCCTGATAAGATGCTGGTAGACGACAATAGCTGGTAAGAAAGGTTAAACTCTAATTTAACACTGTTAGGTTTTTCAGTGTATGCTTCTCAAAATGTCTTTCAAGCCTTTATCATATTCTTTCTCTGTTTCTTCGACACAAGCACAAAGATGGCTTGCCCCTACAGATAATAAAATTCATAGGGGCAATTAACTAATGCCCTTACGGATTACTCCGTAGGGACAACTAATACCCTTATGGATAAGACCGAAGGAGCATATATAAATAAAAATTTGTTAAAATTTAACTTATACAGTTATCCCTACGGTGCCGCAAAATAAAGCCCTACAGATTTATCTGTCGGGACAAATTTCAAGATTAAAAAAATAAATAAAAACCAAAGATTATCCTTCCCGTCACCACATTATACCCTAATTCCACAATTCCACCCAAAATTTCCCTGCGCGCTCGTCGCCTCCTTCCTCGTCGTCTCCGACCTTCTCGTCGCCTCCGACCTTCTCGTCGCCTCCTCCGAGCTCTCGGCCCCTCCTCCAACCTCGTCGCCTCCTCCCTCGTCGTCTTCTTCGACCTCCTACGACCTCCAGCGTCGTCTCCATCACCTTCAGCGCCGCCCTTTTCATCATCGTCGAGCTTCTTCCCGGCTTTCTCTTCACCGTCGAAATCGTTAACCTGGTAGTTAATTTATTGATCAATTTAAATTTTTATTTTCGTAAATTGAATTTGGTGGATAGGGCTTTAATTTGGGGATTTTGAATTGTGGTGGTGGTGGACGGCGGCGACTGTGGTGGTGGACGACGGCGGCTGTTGTTTGGGGATGTGGGCGGCGGCGGCGGCGGCGGCTGTGGTTTGGGGATGTGGACGGCGGCGGCTGTAGTGTGGAGGTGGGTGGTGGTGGCTGTGGCGGTTGCACTTCATTTTAGGGTTGTTTGGGAATGTGGGTGGCGGTGGTGGCTGTGGTGGGCGGTGGTGGGGAAAGAGATCGAGGAAGGTCTACGGGGACCGGGTAGGTTGGGTGAGGGACCGGGAAAAGTAAGTTTAGATGATATTGGTAGTGATGGTGAGGGGAAGAAGAAGAAGAAGATTGGTTGTGGGTTAGGGTTTGGTTCGGTTCGGTTAGGATTATGATTAGGGTTAGGGCTAATGGTTAGGGGTAGGTTTAGGATTAAGATTAGGATCAGGGTTAGCTTTAGGGGTTTGTGAAAAAAAAATAGCTAAGGGCAGTGCAGTGAAGAATATATAGAGGGTTAGGGTTAATTTGGTCTAGGGTTGTGGTTAAGGTAATTAGGGTTAAAGTTAAGGGTAAAGGTTATGGTTAGGGTATTTTAATGTTAGTGCAAGCGTGTGTGTGTGTGTGTGTGTGTGTGTGTGTGTGTGTGATATATATAATGATGTGTATGTGTGTGTGTGTGTGTGTGTGTGTGTGTGTGATAATGTTGATAATGATGTGTGTGTGTGTGTGTTGATGATGATATGTGTGTGTTTGTGTGTCTGTGTTTGTGATAATAATGATGTTGATCTCTCATATTAACAAGGTCAAACCCTAATTTTAAACTTAACACTAGAACTAAATCCAAAATCTTAAACATCAGAACCAAATCCAAAATTTTAAATTTGATTAAGAAAACCATTAACTTCAAAAAACTTTATCCTAAACTAAAAACTTAAAACCCTTGAAATTGAAACATAAACGTAAAAACAATTCAAGTTAAATCTTATAATAAGTGTATATATGATGATCGATGATAATATGAAATTTTCATATACCCATCGATGGTCATATATGAAAATCAAAGCGCATCTTAGTCACCATCTATCGGTTAACATACGTTCGATATTTGTCATTACATAAAACTATACGAAAGTTGTTAAATATTGGACGGTATCGTTCGGTGCTAAAAACCGTCGTGTAGACTATATGACGAGAAGATTCAATTGTATGATAGCTGATAGATTTGTCCAGTTTGGATAAGTTAGGAATGTATAAAACAAACACCTGTATTCACTTGTGTTTTCATTCGTTTCGAGTTATTTCGTCGGTACTTTTTCGCTGGTTTTCCGTGTACAAACATAGATTAGATGTTCATTTCAATGTTGTTTCACAGCATTGAAATGATTATATATTCTATTACAGTGTACTCGGAGAACAGCGAGGAGGTGCTGCTAAAATTTACTCGAAACGGATGAAAGCACAAGCGAACGGATGTCTGCTCTATACATTCTTAATGGGATAGAAACCTTACCCGAAACACACACATACAAAATAAATACACAACACACGCACACACAAAGCACATACACACTAACAACCCTACACCTAAGCGAAATTGTCACGCCCCACCCCCAATACAGAGAGTATTGTCCGCTTTGGCCGAAACCGCACGGTTTTGTCCTTCGGGGCGAACCGGACCCGGCCAGGGGCCACTTCCCAGGAGGTCACCCATCCCAGAACTTCCCTGGCTCGAGCACGCTTAACTACGGAGTTCTCAAGCTCCTGTAGTGCCAGTTCACTTAAAAGGCGCCTCTGTATTGAAGAGTGGTATCATTCCATTTATAGTACAGATCTACCCCCTTTCGGAATGTATTCCGAAGAGTCCCCATTGTTCTACAGTGGGTCCCACGGACTCAAGAGGTGGCCCCCACGGATTCAAGAGGTGGCCCCCGCCCACTTAACACGACACTTGGCATGGCACTTTGTTCCGTGTGGCACTTTGCTCCGTGAGCAAGAACCGGGTCCCGACATTCTCCCCACCTTTGAACAATGGTTCGTCCTCGAACCACAGACCTACTATTGAGGGACCAGCTTTGATACCATTCTGTCACGCCCCACCCCCAATACAGAGAGTATTGTCCGCTTTGGCCGAAACCGCACGGTTTTGTCCTTCGGGGCGAACCGGACCCGGCCAGGGGCCACTTCCCAGGAGGTCACCCATCCCAGAACTTCCCTGGCTCGAGCACGCTTAACTACGGAGTTCTCAAGCTCCTGTAGTGCCAGTTCACTTAAAAGGCGCCTCTGTATTGAAGAGTGGTATCATTCCATTTATAGTACAGATCTACCCCCTTTCGGAATGTATTCCGAAGAGTCCCCATTGTTCTGCAGTGGGTCCCACGGACTCAAGAGGTGGCCCCCACGGATTCAAGAGGTGGCCCCCGCCCACTTAACACGACACTTGGCGTGGCACTTTGTTCCGTGTGGCACTTTGCTCCGTGAGCAAGAACCGGGTCCCGACAGAAATCATAAATTGAAACACACATACAGAGAATACAACTCATATTTGGATATCTTCAAACCCAACTTTGTTAATCGATAATTTATTCTTTTCAATGACAAATTTGCTCCTACGGATTTTCTTCTTTGTCAATAACCATCTCGTTCTTAGATTTCTCAATATAGTTACCATAAAAAACCAAAATCCATAACTTACAATTTATATGTTATACAGTCTATCATGACCCATGAGTACATCAGAGTTAAGGACATGATGTACGTGGATTGACCACAACGTATGCAATCTAAGTTTGTCACAGAAGTTGCTACTTTCATTGAATTTGCACACGCACATAATAAGATCGTGTTAGAGAAGATTCTCTGTCCGTACGATAAATGTAGGAATAAATTCTGGCAGAAAATAGAGATCGTAGAGCTTCACATCGTTAAATATAGTTTTACTAGTATTTATACAACTTGGTTATATCACGTGGAAGGACAAGAAGAAGACGGTAATGCGGTGGAAGAAGAAGGAGAAGGCGGTAATGCGACGGAAAAAGAAAAAGACGATAACTTTTTTCCAGGAGAAGAAATGGAGGATATGGTAGAGACTGCTCTCGGTGATAGTAATCGTACCGAAGAAGACATTCCTTCCGGTCAAGGACCGTGTGAAGATAAGTATGAAAAGTTCACTGATTAGTCTAAAATATTGCACACTTGAATGAACATTTTTCCTACTATTGTTAAGTGCTAAAAGGTATTTATTGTAAATAAAGAACATATGTTGGTTTATTTGTAAAAGATTATTATCATATGTTTCTACATTTATAATTAATATAATTAGGGAAAATATATGCATATAATATTTGAATGAAATATTAGTAATTAAAATATGCATATCATATCAAATATTTCTAATCAATATTCTTAAAATATTAAATCATATAAATGGTTGGAATAATATATCAAAAATACCAAATGCTACCAATAATTTGATTTGAGATATTGTGCAGATATTAGCTCAGGTTTGAAATCCAAGTAAAAGATCCAAGTCAAATCGGGATATCGAAACCGAATATGCCAAATTTTATAAGCAAATCGAGGAATCTAGAAACGACAGAGATTCAGAGAAATATTTTCAGAATCTATACATCAAAACGATCTCCAAATATCAACACAAAAAACCAAAAAAAAATCTCCAAACCCAATTCCATTAGGATGCGGCGGAACCGCAGTCAAACGTGGCATTATGCGGCGGTTCTATGGTCAAATCAGGGCCTTTGGATATGGGATTTTGGGATCATGATCTTAACTGCATCTATTCACATATGACATCTAGAGTTTCTGGTTTCAAGGACTATATAAAGGACCAGAAGCTGTACATTTAAAATTATCCAAAAGATCACATAATCCTCCATTCATCTACCTCCATAAAGAGAGAGATCTAGAACAAAACTAAGGTTCTTATAATCTACTTTCTAAGAAGAAACGTTGTATGCAATAGTTGATTAATAAAGTTAGTTTTTGTTTTAATTTTTTTTGCATTTACTTTTCAGCATTTACTTTACGCATTACTTTTCTGCATCTTAATTATACTTTCATTCATTTTCAACTTTTCTTCTAAATCACTATTAACCATGAGCGAGTAATTCCTTACTTGTTAGGGTTTGTAAGATAGGGTAGAATAATGGATGCAAAATCTTTTAACTTCTTTTAACATTTTAATGTTTATAAACTTTAGAGAAATAAATGTTAACTTTCTTATCGGGCGCGTTATCAATTTATTGATAGTCACGACCACGATTTGAGATTGGTTAAACACTTGTTTTGTTAAGGGCTTGGCATGAATAGAGATCAATGGACGGAAAAAGGGTCGGTAGTGGAAAACCCTAATTCCCTCCAAGAACCCTAATATACATTCATCGCTATCGCTCTAGTTTTAAACTATTAAAAGATACAAAAAGTCATTTTTAATATTCATCCATTAACTACTAAGTCCTATGAAGTCTACAAGCCATTTTATTATAAATTTTATATCCGTCTTAAAATAGAACGACAACAATCACTCATCTCGTTTATCAACTTGTCTAAACCAAGAAAAGAGTTCACGTTTCCCTGCGGATGACTCGTACTCATCGTGGCTAGCTACTTCTACATCGTTTTGATTGCGGTTATTTACAAAACACTTTTCGCACGATCAATCAAATGACGCCGTTGCCGGGTAAACGGTCGTAATTATTTTTCTTGTTATTCGGGTTGATTTCTTATAAAAACCAGCAAATATAAAATAAATGAGAACCAAAACCACATCTTGCATTTTTAACGATTATTGTGTGAGTTTTGCAAGAAAATCTGGAGTAATTGGAGCATGCAAATAGAGATTCAGAGACTTTCAATTTAAACCAGAGGAGCATTGGAGTGCTCTGAAGAATTTTGAAGGGAAGAACACTTCAAAAGGTGGCGGAACCGCAGCGCTTGGGTGCAGTTGGCGGCGGAACCGCGGTCCATTGGGAGAATTGGGACCCTAAAACCCTCTGGTAATTTCCTATTATCTTTCTCTCTCCTCTAAAACTCCAATAATCTGATTTTACCTTCAGAATTCTTTGCAAGCAGTCCCGCTCAAAAATTTTTTTTTTTGCGTGTTTTGATTTCGGTTTGTTTTTGCATATCTAAACCGGACTTTAAGGGGCAATAAACCCAAATTCAGATTAGGTGGGGATTTCATCACCCTTCTTAGGCCCCACAAATCACAAACGAGCATACTATCACCCTACATTAATAAAAAAATATCTACACCAAGTTTCTAAGGACTACTGCGCTCAATTAGGACAGAGGAAGATCATGGGTAATCTATTACTTATCCGCATTTCTCTTGTGGTGTGTAGACAAGTGTGAGTAAGGAAAGCGGTTGCTTAATTATGCCCGCTATTTCGTAAAACGGATACCTCCCACTTACCTGGCCACATGATTGGTAAGGAGGTAGTAGAGGATTAATCCTACGACCTGTCCTTTGGAAGCCTAGGAGCGGTCTAGTGACTTGACCTAGGAGACCCTAGCTCTAGGGATTGATTGTGCATTTTGTGATTTATTGAGTCAAGCCTTAAGTCCGACTTTTTTTTCAAA
This sequence comes from Agapanthus africanus, assembly GCA_030015575.1. Lineage (NCBI taxonomy): Eukaryota > Viridiplantae > Streptophyta > Magnoliopsida > Asparagales > Amaryllidaceae > Agapanthus > Agapanthus africanus. The sequence continues at coordinate 883,247,031 of JASDDO010000024.1, read as the reverse complement.
ACAAACCTTCTTAAAATCTCTCACACACACGCTGCCACGTGCACTAAACCCACTTAGTGCATGATCGGCCGGACACGGGATTCTAGTTCCTGTCTTGACTGCGTTTTTGCTATCGACTCCGAAATCGGTACTTCTTCATCTTCTATTTCTCCTCCACCCACCACATCTCCCGAAATGGATGGATCTCCATCAGGTTTTAACGACACCACCCTGCCACCAGCCGTAGGTGCGCAAAATCCACCACGTATCACTCTACAAGACAGATGCTACCCCGTACGCGGACCCCTTCCTACGTGTCTATCTCTTCCAACAGCCAATGGGGATAATTTCGAAATTAAACCCCACTTCATCAATTTATTGCCCAAATTTCACGGGCTTGAATCCGAAGATGCATACATTTTTATAACCAAATTCGAAAACGTATGTGCGATGATGAGCACAACTCAACTTTTAGGGGATGCTCTGTGATTACGTCTTCTCCCTTTTACTTTGTGCAATCTCGCAGAAAAGTGGCTTTATAGCACCGCCGCACATTCTATCGGTAAATGGGATGAATTCGTTAAAGCATTCCTTAAGAAATTCTACCCTCATCACAAGACCGCCCGTATTCGGAGCGAGATTAACTAGTTTGCCCAACTTCCCAACGGACCCTTTTGGAAATACTTTGAACGGTTTAAAGATCTTCTTGCCCAATGCCCTCATCATGGAATCGATAGATGGCAACTTTTCCGCATTGTGTATGAGGGTGTTAATCCAGCAACAAAACAAATGCTAGAAACCATTTGTCAATGTCATTTCATGTCAAAAGACGATGGCGAAGTATGGCAATTTCTGGAAGATCTCGTCGAACAAATATTACAGTGGGAGAACACTAGACCAATATCATCTTCATCTAGGACAGGTGTCCATCAGCTCTACGCTTTCATCGTAATGAAAGCCGAAATGGCTACGATGTAAAAGAAACTCGAAATTATGGAAAGCAAATTCTCTTCAGCCTCCCTAAACCAAGTTACGCTCCCCAAAACTTTGTGTGGTTGTTGTTTTGACCCATCACATTTAACGGAAGAATGTCCTTTGAATCCTCTGTCTCAAGGTCAAGAACAAACCAATACTGCTTTTTAGCAACAACCTAGGAATGACCCTTATTCATCCACATATAATCAGAGATGGAGGAATCATCCTAATTTTGCTTGGAACCAAAACCAATCTCAAAACCAAAATCAGTTCCCAAGCCAAAATAACTATCAAAGTCTTCCCCCATAGCAACAACAGCCACCACAACAAATTCAGCAGCCCTTTAAATCACAAGCTTTTCAAAATCCGGCCAACAACGTTGCTCCTTATAATAATTCTTTCCAATCGCAGACTAATATTCCAACGACCGGTACCGATAGAATCTCTGCACTCGAACGAAGTTTAAAAACGTTTATTAAATAATCCACACAAACGACGGATAATTTAATATCATCTATCCAAACGCTAATACGACAAACTGCTTCCAATGGTGAAAGCATAAAATCAATAGAAGCATAAGTTGCTCAGTTAAATGCCGCAATGAGTGAGAAAGAGAAAAAGAAACTTCCATCTTAAGCTCTACCAAATTCTGGCCACTCACAAAGCGCAAATCTCATTCTTCACCAACAAAATCATAATATGAGTGCTATAACCACGTTGAGATCGGAGAGAGAGCTGAATAGCCCAGTTAGTGAACAAGTTGATGATACAGATGATACCCCGGCTATTACTTCTACTCCTATTTCGTCTAATCCAACATTTTCTTCCGAGCCTATTCTCCATTTTCCACTAGGCACAAACTCTCAGCCCACTTTCTTGAAGGAATTACCATTTACGACCATCCCAAATCCAATTTTGGGATCCATTCCATCCCCACAAACTTCTCCGCAAAAGTTGGACCCAACCCTTATTAACAAAGCTCCTTTTCCAAATCGGTTGAGGCCCAACAAACCAAGTCCCCAAATGGAGAAGATTGTGGAAATTTTTAAGCAAATTAACATAAATATTCCTCTCTTAGATACTATTCAACAAGTTCCATCCTATGCGAAAATTCTAAAGGATTTGTGCACTAGGAAAAGGAAAATTCAAATGCCTAAAAAGATTTTCTTAGCGAGTAATATGAGCAATGCTCTTACCCAACATGCGCCCCAGAAGCGTAAGGACCCTGGTTGTCCTACAATATCTATTGCTATTAGGGGGAAAACATCAATCGCGCTCTACTCGATTTAGATGCTAGTGTTAACTTGCTTCTGTATTCTGTTTATGAGCAATTGGGTGTAGGAGAGTTAAAACCTGCATACTGCACTCTCCAGATGGTCGATCGATCTATCACCCACTCTAGGGATGAGCTAGAGGACGTGTTGATCAAAGTCGGGGAATTTATATTTCCTGTGGACACTATAGTTATAGATACACAGCCTGTGGCAAACCTCCGGAACCAAATTCCGGTGATTCTAGGTCGACCTTTTCTAGAAACTTCCAACGCGATAATCAATTGTCGTAATGGTTCAATAAACCTGTCCTTTGGAAGGATGACAATTGAGCTTAATATCTACAAGTTAGGAAGTCAACCCTCCGAACCTTATGCTCATATAATTGATGTATGGTCTGTCGACAAAATAGCTTCCGACAGTTGCGAATTTGAGGAGGTTCACGATAATGATCTCGACGCCACTAGCGCGTTATTGTTTGATCCTGCTATTTATTATACACGTGAGGACCTATCTGTCGACAAGTCCACACCCAAGTCCGAATCCTTTGACTTTTCGAATGATTTAGTCAAGCTATCCAAGTATCATACCTTTCTTTCCGATGAGATTATCATTCGGAATATCGATGAAAGTTTGAAGACATTTTCGCCGAAGAACTCGCATTCCTAAAAGATATGGATGTTGTGATGAATCAACCTCCACCCAAAGAAGATGAACTGCCACCCCTTCTTGTTATCAAGTACGAGAATGCTAATATTCCACCTACTCCTTATCTTTCATATTCTCGTTTTCATCCACCATCACTGTTTCGTCCCTACCAATCGAGACGTAAACCCGTTCAATTACACCTCTTATCTCCTCCCCACTTCTTCACGTCTATCTGTGATATGATCTTCTACCAACTATGGTGTTACATTGATAAAATATTCGAATGGTTGATATTGACTTTTGGTCTTTATAAAGGTTTATATAGACCAATAATATTTCCTCCTTCTTATGTTAAATTTCAATGCTTAAAAAAAACCGTTTTACTTAAGTTTGGGGGGGGGGGGGAGAAGGAAAATATTTTGAAAATGGCTCTTGAAAGAATAGAATTTTTTTGCACGATTGTGAGCCAAAAATAAGTTTGGGGAAGAATTTTACTGTCATTGACTTTTGTCCCCTTTTACTAATTATTGAGAACTTTTCCTTCCAAGTCTACATCTTTTGAGCTTAAAAGATGACATCAGGGAGAACACTGCTACAAATAGATTTTTTTTGGGGGGGGGGGGAAGGTTTGTACTTATTCACGTATCATTTTATATTATAAAAGCACTAATTTTTTTTGAAAATAAAATTTAGAAAGTGAAAAATACATATGAAAGAGGGGAAGGGATTTAAGAAATGCAAGAAAATTAGATATTTTAAAACGAACTAGTAATAGGTAGTCATGAGCGGTTGTCCCAAGGGTTAGTGAGATGAAGGAAATCACTAATATGAGGATAAAAATAAGTCTGAAAAATATTCCCTATTCTTGAGTCCAAACTTCTGAACATTGATACCCTACTATACGTACTTGCACACATCTTGAAACATAGAATAGTAGAGGATACATTGAAATGCTCTTGTCTAAAAGCCTTAGTATCAAGAAAAAAAATATAAATCAACAAAATATAAATGACACAAAGAATATAAATGGTGAAAAAAATGAACACTGGTTTTGTAATTACTTAAGGCAGCATAAAAAATATATAGCGAGGGTGCCTTATCACCTAGTGCCTTAGACCAACTGGTTTGGGAGTCACTGCTAAGCCTTAAGTGTTGCAAGACTAGGAGATTGCTAATTATGCCTCAATGAGTGAGTACATTTGGTAATCGGTTGGTTAGTATCTCAAAAAGTATTAACGGTCGCATGAAGAATGTGTGAGTAATTCCATATAAAACATTCACCAACTAAAAAGTACCAAGGAAGATGGACAAGAGTATGATATCTTGAATTGAATTCTCTAAGTGTAGGGATGCCTTTTACACACACGTAGGTATATGATCGATATTTGGAAGAAAAGTAGGGAGGAAGACTAAATGCGATGTTTTGTTGAGTGAGGATGTGATTTCTGACATATTTTCATGACTATTAAGAGAGGGTTCATGACAACTAAAAAGCTAGTACAGTTTGAAACCCTTATTTTCACGTTCTTTCTTTTATATGTTTCTTATTTTTGTATGTAACTTTCATCTTCTTTCTTTTATTATGGGATTTTGTTGGTGTAATCCGCTGAAAACCCTCAGGAGACAATACTCCTCCTACTAGGGACACCTAGAGATTTAACGGCTTATTGCACGTGCTAAGTGCAATCGTGCTGACTATGAAAGTATGCTAAATAGGTTTTTTTTCTCTTTAATAACTAGTTTGCTCGAGACGATCAAAGATAAGTTTGGAGGTATTTGATTAGTCTAAAATATTGCACATTTGAATGAACATTTTCTTTATTATTATTAAGTGCTAAAAGATGTTTATTGTAAATAAAGAACATATGTGAGTTTATTTGCAAAAGATTATTATTATATGTTTCTACATTTATAATTAATATAATTAGGGAAAATATATGCATATAATATTTAAATGAAATATTAGTAATTAAAATATGCATATCATATCAAATATTTCTAATTAATATTCTTAAGATATTATATCATATAAATGGTTGGAATAATATCTCAAAAATACCAAATGCTACTAACAATTTGATTTGAGATATTGTGCAGGTATTAGCTCAGGTCTGAAATCCAACTAAGAGATCCAAGTTAAATCGGGATATCGAAACCGAATCTGCCAAATTTTAGAAGCAAATCGAGGAATCTAGCAACGGCAGAGACTCAGAGCAATATTTTCAGAATCTATACATCAAAAGAATCTCCAAATATCAACACAAAAAGTCAGAAAAATCTCCAAACCCAATTCCATTAGGATGTGGCGGAATCGCGGCCAAACACGGCATTATGCAGCGGTTCCACGGTCAAATCAGGGCCGTTGGATATGGGATTTTGGGATCATGATCTTAACTGCATCTATTCACATATGGCATCTAGGGTTTATGGTTTTAGAGACTATATAAAGCACCGAGAGCCGTGCATTCAAAATTATCTAAAGGATCACATAATTTTCTATTCATCTACCTCCATAAAGAGAGAGATCTAGAGCAAAACTAGGGTTCATATAATCTACTTTCCAAGAAAAAAGTTGTATGCAATAGTTGATTAATAAAGATAGTTTTTGTTTTAATTCTTTTTGCATTTACTTTTCAGTATTTACTTTACGCATTACTTTTCTGCATCTTAATTATGCTTTCATTCATCATCAACCTTTCTGCTAAATCACTATTAACCATGAGCGAGTAATTTCTTACTTGCTAGGGTTTGTAGGATAGGGTAGAATAATGGATGAAAAATATTTTAACTTCTTTTTAACATTTTAATGTTTATAAATTTTAGAAAAATAAATGTTAACCTTCTTATCGGGCACGCTATCAATTTATTGATAGTCACGACCACGATTTGAGATTGGTTAAACACTTATTTTGTTAAAGCATTGACATTAATAGAGATCAGTGGACGGACAAGGGTCGGTAGTGGGAAACCCTAATTCCCTCCAAGAACCCTAATCCACATCATCGCTATTGCTCTAGTTTTAAACTATTAAAAGATAAAAAGTGTCATTTTTAATATTCATCCATTAACTACTAAGTCCTATGAACCCTACAAGCCTTTTTATTATAAATTTTATATCCGTCTTAAATAGAACGGCAACAATCACCCATCTCGTTTAGCAACTCGTCTAAAACAAGAAAAGAGTTCACGTTTCCTTGCGGACGACCCATTCTCATCGCGGCTAGCTACTTACGATACCGTTTTGATTACAGTTATTTAAAAAACACTTTTCGCACGATCAATCATTCATGAATGATGCTAGAAGACCCATTTATGAGAATGGAAAGTATTCCACCCTATCATAGTTCGTCCAACTTTTTCAGATTAAGTGCCTAAATGGATGGAGCAACAAGTCATTCACGATACTTTTGAAGTTCCTGAAAGATTTTATGCCCCCGGGAAATAACGTGCCGGAGAGCTTGTATGAAATCCAGAAGATGATGTCTGATTTGGGTCTGAACTGTGGGAAGATTCATGTATGTCCTAAAGATTGCATGTTGTACCGGAAAGAGAATTCAGATTTGCAAGAGTGTCCAACATGCGGAGAGACCAGATATAAATCGAAAGAATCTGATAAGAACCCGATATACCTGTCAGGATAGCACAATACTTTCCCATAACACAGAGACTGCAGAGGATATTCAGGTGCAAGAAAACAGCCGTTGCAATGATTTAGCATCACCATGCTGCTCCAAGCGAATATGGAAAAATGAGTCATACAAGAGATTCACTGGCATGGAAATATTTTGATAGGAGACACCAAACATTCAGTAGTGATCCTCGTAATGTCAGAATCGGACTGGCTAGTGATGGCTTCTGCCTATTCAACTGTATGACTGGAAGCCACAACACATGGTCCATTGTAATGATAGTTTATAATATGTCGTCTTGGTTGGATATAGATCAATCCTACTTTATGATATCTCTTCTTATTGACGGACCAAACTCACCGGGAAACAATATCGATGTCTATCTCCGACCTTTGATCGACGAGTTAAAATTTTTATTCATTGACGGTGTAGAGACTTATGATGCAAACACAGATACAACCTTCACGATGAGTGCGGTTTTAATGTGGACAATTAATGACTTTCCTGCGTATGGAATGCTATCAGGTTGGTTCGTACATGGTCACAAAGCATGCCCTTACTGCCATCAAGATACAACATCGAAATGGTTGAATTTTAGCAGGAAGATTTGTTATTGCGGTCATCGGTATTTCCTGCCACTACACCATCCCTACAGATTAGACAATACTCACTTTAATGGTCATCATGAGCTTGTTGGGCTTCCAGCCTCATTATTCGGAGAGGACGCGAATCGGGAATCCGGCCGATGAAAAAGCCGGAAGCGAGAATTCCCGGTTATTGGGTCAGCCGAAATGCGTGTGTGTGTGTGTGTGTGTGTGTGTGTGTGTGTGTGATAATGTTGATAATGATGTGTGTGTGCATGCGCGTGTATGTGTGTTGATGATGATATGTGTATGTTTGTGTGTGTGTTTATGATAATAATGATGTTGATCTCTCATATTAAACAAGGCCAAACCCTAATTTTATACATAACACCAGAACTAAATCCAAAATCTTAAACTTAACATCAGAACCAAATCCAAAATTTTAAACTTGATTAAGAAAACCCTTAACTTTAAAAAACTTTATCCTAAACTAAAAACTTAAAACCCTTGAAATTGAAACATAAACGTAAAACCAATTCAAGTTAAATCTTATAATAAGTGCATATATGATAATCAATGATAATATGAAATTTTCATATACTCATCGATGGTCATATATGAAAATCAAAGCACGTCTTAGTCCCCGTCTATCGGTTAACATACGTTCGATATTTATCATTACATAAAACTATACGAAAGTTGTTAAATATCGGACGGTGTCATTCGGTGCTAAAAATCGTCGTATAGACTATGTGACGAGAAGATTCAATCGTATGATAACCGATAGATTTGTCCAATTTGGACAAGTTAGGAATGTATAAAAGAAACACCTGCATTCACTTGTGTTTTCATTCGTTTCGAGTTATTTCGTTGGTACTTTTTCACTGGTTCTCCGTGTACAAATATAGATTAGATGTTCATTTCAATGTTGTTTCACAGCATTGAAATGATTATATATTTTATTACAGTGTACTCGGAGAACAATGAGGATATGCTGCTGAAATTTACTCGAAACGGATGAAAGCACAAGCGAATGGGTGTCTGCTCTATACATTCTTAATGGGATAGAAACCTTACCCCCGACAGCCGAAACACATACATACAAAATGAATACACAACACACGCACACACAAAACACATACATACTAACAACCCTACCCCTAAGCAAAATCATAAATTGAAACACACATACACAGAATATAACTCATACTTGGGTATCTTCAAATCCAACTTTGTTAATCGATAATTTATTCTTTTCAACGACAAATTTGCCCCTATGGATTTTCTTTTTTGTCAATAACCATCTCGTTTTTAGATTTCTCAATATAGTTACCATAAAAAACCAAAATCCATAACTTACAATTTATATGTTATATAGTCTAACATGACCCATGAGTACATCAGAGTTAAGAACTGGATGTACGTGAATTGACAACAACTCATGCAATCTAAGTTTGTCGCAGGAGTTGCCGCTTTCATTGAATTTGCACGCGTATATAATAAGATCGTGTTAGAGAAGATTCTCTGTCCGTACGATAAATATGGGAATAAGTTCTGGCAGAAGATAGATATCGTAGTGCTTCACATAGTTAAATATGGTTTTCCTAGATTTTATACAACTTGGTTATATCACGTGGAAGGACAAGAAGAAGACGGTAATGCGGCGAAAGAAGAAGGAGAAGACGGTAATACGGCGTAACAAGAAGAAGACGATAACTTTTTTCCAGGAGAAGAAATGGAGGATATGGTAGAGGCTGCTCTCGGTGATAGTAATCGTACCGAAGAAGACATTCTTTCCGGTCAAAGACCGCATGCGGATAAGTATGAAAAGTTCATTGATTAGTCTAAAATATTGCACATTTGAATGAACATTTTTCCTACTATTGTTAAGTGCTAAAAGGTGTTTATTGTAAATAAAGAACATATGTTGGTTTATTTGTAAAATATTATTATCATATGTTTCTACATTTATAATTAATATAATTAGGCAAAATATATGCATATAATATTTAAATGAAATATTGGTAATTAAAATATGCATATCATATCAAATATTCATAATCAATATTCTTAAAATATTATATCATATAAATGGTTGGAATAATATCTCAAAAATACCAAATGCTATTAACAATTTGATTTGAGAAATTGTGCAGGTATTAGCTCAAGTCTGAAATCCAAGTAAGAGATTCAAGTCAAATCGGGTTATCGAAACCGAACCTGCCAAATTTTAGAAGCAAATCGAGGAATCTAGCAACGGCAGAGACTCAGAGCGATATTTTCATAATCTATATATCAAAAGGATCTCCAAATATCAACACAAAAAACCAGAAAAAATCTCTAAACCCAATTCCATTAAGATGCGGCGGAACCGCGGCCAAACGTGGCATTATGCGGCTGTTCCGCGGTCAAATCAGGGCCGTCGGATATGGGATTTTGGGATCATGATATTAACTGCATCTATTCACATATGACATCTAGAGTTTCTGGTTTCAGGGACTATATAAAGGACCGAAAGCTGTGCATTTAAAATTATCCAAAGGATCACATAATCATCTATTCATCTACCTCCATAAAGAGAGAGATCTAGAACAAAACTAGGGTTCTTGTAATCTAATTTCTAAAGAGAAAAGTTGTTTGCAATAGTTGATTAATAAAGTTAATTTTTGTTTTAATTCTTTTTGCATTTACTTTTCAGCATTTACTTTATGCATTACTTTTCTGCATCTTAATTATGCTTTCATTCATCTTCAACTTTTCTTCTAAATCACTATTAACCATGAGCGAGTAATTCCTTACTTGTTAGGGTTTGTAGGACAGGGTAGAATAATGTAAGGAAAATCTTTTAACTTCTTTTTAACATTTTAATGTTTATAAACTTTAGCAAAATAAATGTTAACATTCTTATCGGGCGCGCTATCAATTTATTGATAGTCACGACCACGATTTGAGATTGGTTAAACACTTGTTTTGTTAAGGGCTTGACATGAATAGAGATCAATGGACGGACAAGGGTCGGTAGTGGAAAACCCTAATTCCTTCTAAGAACCCTAATTTACATTCATCGCTATCGCTCTAGTTTTAAACTATTAAAAGATAAAAAGAGTCATTTTTAATATTCATCCATTAACTACTAAGTCCTATGAACCCTACAAGCCTTTTTATTACAAATTTTATATCCGTCTTAAAACAGAACGACAACAATCATTCATCTCGTTTATCAACTCGTCTAAATCAAGAAAAGAGTTCATGTTTCCCTGCGGACGACCCATACTCATCGAGGCTAGCTACTTGTTATATTGTTTTGATTGCGGTTATTTACAAAACACTTTTCGCACGATCAATCAAATGGCGCCGTTGCCGGGGAAACGGTCGTAATTATTTTTCTTGTTATTCGGATTGATTTCTTATACAAACCAGTAAATATAAAATAAATGAGAATCAAAACCGCATCTTGCATTTTTAACGATTATTGTGCGAGTTTTGCAAGGAAATCTGAAATAATTGGAGCAGGCAAATAGAGATTCAGAGACTTTCAACTTAAACCAGAGGAGCATTGGCGTGCTCTAAAGAATTTTGAAGGGAAGAACACTTTAAAAGGCGGCGGAACCGCGGCGCTTGGGTGCAGTTGGGGACGGACCCGCGGTCTATTGGGAGAATTGGGACCCCAAAATCCTCTGGTATTTTCCTATTATCTCTCTCTCCTCTAAAACTCTAATAATCTGATTTTACCTGCTGGATTCTTTGCAAACAACGCCGCTCCAAAAAAATCTTTTTGCGTGTTTTGATTTCGGTTTATTTTTGCATATCTAAACCGAACTTTATAGGGCAATAAACCCAAATTCAGATTAGGTGGGGATTTCATCACCCTTCTTAGGCCCCAAAAATCACAAACGAGCATACTATCACCCTACATTAATAAAAAAAATATCTAGATCAAGTCTCTAAGGACTATCGCGCTCAATTAGGATAGAGAAAGGTCGCGGGACTATTGCTTATCCGCATTTCTCTTATGGTGTTTAGGCAAGCGTGACTAAGGAAAGTGATTACATAATTAGGCCTGCAATTTCGGTGATTCGTATAGCAGATACCTCCCACTTATCTAGCCACAAAATTAATAAGGAGGTAGTAGAGGATTAATCCTGTGACTTGTCCTTTGGAAGTTTAGGAGCGGTCTAGTGACTTGACCTAGGAGATCCTAGCTCTTGGGATTGATTGTGCATTTTGTGATTTGTTGAGTCAAGCCTCAAGTCTGACTTTTTTTTCAAAACAAACCTTCTAAAAATCACTCTCACACACGCTACCACGTGCACTAAACCCACTTAGTGCATGATCGGCTGGACCGGGATTCTAGTGCCCGTCTTGACCGCGTTTTTGCTATCGACTCCGAAATCGGTACTTCTTCATCTTCTATTTCTCCTCCACCCACCACATATCCCGAAATGGACGGATCTCCATCAGGTTTTAACGACACCACCCTGCTACCACCCATAGGTGCGCATAATCTACCACGCATCACTCTACAAGACAGATGCTACCCCGTACGCGGACCCCTTCCTACGTGTCTGCCTCTTCCACCAGCCAATGGAGATAATTTCGAAATTAAATCCCATTTCATCAATTTGTTGCCCAAATTTCACGGGCTTGAATTCGAAGATGCATAAGTTTTTATAACCAAATTTGAAAACGTATGTGCGATGATGAGCACAACCCAACTTTTAAGGGATTCTCTGCGATTACGTCTTCTCCATTTTACTTTGTGCGATCTCGCAGAAAAGTGGCTTTATAGCACCACCGCACATTCTATCGGTAAATGGGATGAATTCGTTAAAGCATTCCTTAAGAAATTCTACCCTCATCACAAGACCGCCCATATTCGGAGCGAGATTAACCAGTTTGCCCAACTTCCCAACGAACCCGTTTGGAAATTCTTTGAACGGTTTAAAGATCTTATTGTCTAATGCCCTCATTACGGAATCGATAGATGGCAACTTTACCGCATTGTGTATGAGGGTTTTAATCCAGCAACAAAACAAATGCTAAAACCTATTTGTTAATGTCATTTCATGTCAAAAGACGATGGCGAAGCATGGAAATTTCTGGAAGATCTCGCCGAACAAATATTACAGTGGGAGAGCACTAGACCAACATTGTCTTCATCTAGGACAGGTGTCCATCAGCTCGATGCTTCCATCGTAATGAAAGTCGAAATTGCTACGATGTAAAAGAAACTCGAAATTATGGAAAGCAAATTCTCTTCAGCCTCCCTAAACCAAGTTACACTCCACAAAACTGTGTGTGGTTGCTGTTTTGACCCATCACATTTAACGGAAAAATGTCCTTTGAATCTTCTGTCTCAAGGTCAAGAACAAACCAATGCCGCTTTTTAGCAACAACCTAAGAATGACCCATATTCATAGACATATATCAGAGATGGAGGAATCATCCTAATTTTGCTTGGAACCAAAGCCAATCTCAAAACCAAAATCAGTTCCCAAGCCAAAATAACTATCAAAGTCTTCCCCCACAGCAACAACAACCACCACAACAAATTCAGCAGCCCTTTTAATCACAAGCTTTTCAAAATCCAGCCAGCAACGTTGCTCATTATAACAATTCTTTCCAATCACAGACTAATATTCCAACGGGCGGTACCGATAGAATGTCTGCACTCGAATGAAGTTTAGAAACATTTATTAAACAATCCACACAAATGACGGCTAATTTAACATCATCTATCCAAATGCTGATACAACAAACTGCTTCCCACGGTGAAAGCATAAAATCGATAGAAGCATAAGTTGCACAGTTAAATGCCGCAATGAGTGAGAGAGAGAAAAAGAAACTTCCATCTCAATCTTTGCCAAATCCTGACCACTCACAAAGCGCAAATCTCATCCTTCACCAACAAAATCATAATGTGAGTGCCATAACCACGTTGAAATCGGGGAGAGAGCTGAATAACCCAGTTAGTGAACAAGTCGATGATACAGATGATACCCCGGCTACTACTTCCACTCCTATTTCGTCTAATCCAACATCTTCTTCCGAGCCTATTCTCCATTTTCCACTAGGCTCGAACTCTCAGCCTACTTTCTTGAAGGAATTACCATTTACGACCATCCCAAATCCAATTTTGGGATCCATTCTATCCCCACAAACTTCTCCACAAAAGTTGGACCCAACCCTTATTAACAAAGCTTCTTTTCCAAACCGATTGAGGCTCAACAAACCAAGCGTTCTCCGCCGAAAAGACACGACTGGGACGTTGGAACGCCTGACCTGAATTTTAGGGGTAGATGCTATTTTGTTTTATCTTTCCACCTCTCCGAAAATGCCAAGTTGATTTATGGCACCGTGTATTGGAGGTTTAGACAGATGCGGCTGTTGTAGCAGACTTCGTCAGATTCCACCTCGTTTATGAGAGGTTTTTGATTGTGGGGACGCTCTTCCCTGCAGGCGCAAGCCCCAGCAGTTAATTACGCTACCGCATAGCGGTAGCCACTTTCTCCTTCTTCAGATGGTTACTTCGTGTCGTGTGTGTTTGTTTTATTTTTGGTTGCCCGTGGATTGTATACAGAGACTAATTTATGTTGTCGCCCATAGAGCGTGGATAGTCCAAATCCGTATTTTTTTAGATTTGGGTTTGATTTGGGTTTAAGGATCGTTAATCTCATTGAGATTAAGATCGACTTAAATATTTGTTGAGAATACGTTTGTCTAATTTTAGACTAAGATCTACTCAACAGGATTTTGGGATCATTTAGATCCAACGAAAGAGTATTTGGACTCTATCGTTTTAGTTTAGGGATATTGTGGTCTATTGTTTAAGGACATTATAGTCCATAGAGTTTAAAGATATCATAGTATGTAAAGTTTAAAGACATCATAGTCTATGAGTTTAAAGACCTCACAGTCCATAAAGTTTAAAGACCTCACAGTCCATGAGTTTAAGGACATCATAGTCCATTAGGTTTAAGGACCTCATAGTCCGTAAAGTTTAAGGACATCATAGTCCGTAAAGTTTAAGGACACCATAGTCCATGAGTTTAAGGACCTTATAGTCCGTAAAGTTTAAGGACATCATAGTCCATGAGTTTTAAGGACCTCATAGTCCGGTTTAAAGACATCATAGTCTGGTTTAAAGACGTCATAGTCTGGTATTTTGGTTTCGCAATTTGAGGATGCGCCAAAAGTTTTTTGGTTATTAGGACCCTCCATCTCACTGAAGACGTTGAAGAATTATAACGGCATGTATTAGAGGTATGAAGAGATATACTCTTGAACCAATGTCCCGACTGGGGGATGGGGTGGTAGCTCATTAGCTGTCTTCACAACTGAGATCGGTTTTGGAGATCCTGAGCATGAGGGGCTCAATTGATGGTCCTTGGGAAATTTGATCCGAGTCTGGCTAATATTAACCTTCCATAGTGTTCAACACTAACATATTTATTCAGCGCTCACGTGCTCCCACGTGAGGTGTTTGAATTAGTGTTTAAATACTAAAATTCTGAGGCGCTCACATGGGGTCACGTGAGACGCTTGAAATAGTATTAAACCTCAAGAATTTGAAGCGCTGCTTCTTTGGATTTATTCTTTTGTTTCTTCCTGAGCGGCAAGCACTGTTAGGTCATATGAGATCACATGAGGCGACCCAAAAGTGGGAATTGCCTCCAATTTATTCCTTGTTTTGCTTTGTAAGTGCCAAGCACTACTATGGGGTCACGTGTGATCATGTGAGCCAATATCGATTATTCTCTTTTGTTCATCACAGGCGCTCACGTGGGAGCACGTGATCGGCTATTATCATGTTGGATGCCAATCTTTTTTCGTGCATGGAGATCCTGAGTTTCGAGACTTTCGAGCCCATTGTTTTATGAGAATTGGATTCTTAAGACTTAGTTTTTCTCTTAGGTTTGGGATCTGTATTACAGAATCTTCCCGATGAGAATTAAATTCTCAACTTGTGAGAAGATCTGCTTCTGCAGATCCTTTATCATAAGGGAGAACTAAGTTCTCATATGAAGGGTTAAACCCTTGTTTCATCAGAGGAATTAAATTCCTAGGAATTAAATTTCTGCATACTTTTATGGGAGAATTAAATTCTCTGAACTTAGATCTCCCTCTAGGTTTTGGATCTGCATGGCAAAATCTCCCCGATGAGAATTAAATTCTCAACTTGTGGGGAGATCTGCTTCTGCAGATCTCAACCAGAGGAAGAACTAAGTTCTTATTTAGAAGAGTTAAACTCTTATGGAGGTGAAAAAGAGATGAGATATTCTCCGAGTTTTGTTCCTTCTCTTACCTCAGATTTTTCTTTTTGTTTTCTCTTTTTTAACTTCAAATTTGGGAGGGGTTCTCTCTCTGTCCCTTTCTGTATCTCCCTTTGCTCTTATTTATAGAAGAAAGAAAAGAATCAATTTGTTCAGAAAATCTCTCATTGAGAGATTTTGATCAACCAAAATGATCTTTTAGACCAATCGGTGAATTTTATTCACCGTTGGATTTTTAATCCAAGGACTTTTGTTTTACAGAAGATATTTCTCTTGTTGTTCTTAGCAAGTTTAGGAAGATATTTCTTAAAAATTTTCAGAGTTTAACTCTGCCAAAAAGAACCCTTTTTAGGTAAAACTCTTGATCATCAGAGAACCCCTTTTCTTAAAGAAATCTTCTGGATTTTAAATCCAACATAAGAGCTCTGCTCTCCTCTAAAACTCATCTCTTAGAGATCCAAAGATGTGATCTTTGAGCAGGAAACCTCCGTATCTCAAGTATTCCCCTCTGAATTTTGAGAATTCTTGGGATTTTGCTTCTCATATATTTTTATAAGTTTCTGGAATTTAATTCCATCACATAAAAGGAATTTAATTCCTCTGGCGAAAAAGCTTAGCTCTGAAAGACCAAGAAGACCCTTCGGGAATTTTATTCCCTGGTGTTCTTGAAAATCTTTTCATAGGGTTTTACCCTTATTCACACAAATTTGAATTTGTTGCGTGCTTAACAGAACTTGTTTTCCTAAGAATTTGTTTGAATTCCAATGTCTGTTTAATAAGGATCTTCTTGATCCTTATAATGATTGCTCTTGTCTCGTCATTGGTGAGCCGCCATATTGATTTTTTGGGGTCCATGTGTCTTGTAGGCAGTGGTCCTGCAAAATAGACATTTTGTCGTTTTCTTCTGTTATTATATATATATATATATATACATGTGCTTCACTAATGGTTTTTCTTTCTCTTGTTTCAGGAACAATGGTTTCTTTTCCCTACTTCCTTTTTACTTGCTCAGATACTGCTTTTCTACAATCGCCATCAGACGAAGAAGCAATGGTGATGATCAGGGCCCATGATAGGGACTGTACCAGTTTGCTCTTGTGGGGAACTTGGTATGGGCATATCATTCGGGCCCGCCGCCGCTCTCTTTGCGAAGTGCCAGCAGAGCCTCTCCGCCCTATTTTGTCGATGGAGCGTCCGCAGACTGCTTTTTCTGTGGAGGCGGCTGACTGGACTCCTATAGGCTGGCTCGAGCCGTTGACAACTGGGATACCTAACCAGCCTTTGCCGGCCATAGACATCTTGGGGCGTCGCATCTGTCATGGTGAAGCCCAACCCCGGGGACAAATTTATAAGATATGGCTTACCCTTCGCCGCCCAATGGGTTATCTTCCCTGGGCTCGATATATTCTGTCTTCTCATCGTGCACGATTGTAGAAGGTTGAGCTTTATCAGGCGGTGTATGCGTCCCTTTTCCATTATCAGTCCCCTCATGTCTGGTAGGTTAAAGCTTTCCTGAATCAATGGAATCTTCCCATCAACACTTTCTTGCTAGGGGACCGTAAGGTTTCGATTTCTCTGGAAGAGTTTCGTGAGATTTCTGGATTTCCTGTTAGGGGAGAGCACTATGAAGAGCTGCTGCCTCCCGATAGGTACGTATTCATGACCGTGCCTGCTATGCTTGATGGCTTGACGACCGAAAACGCTGTCCGTCATAAGTACCCCAGTCTAATCAAGACTCTGGGTATTTTCGAGAAGCTGTTCGCGGAATCAGAGGAACAGGGTGTCACCTTTAAGAGCTTTATCGCCTGCTTCCTTCGTGAAGATGTCTTATCAAAGGAGGCTTCGAAATTTGCGAATATTAACGACCCCTTTGGGTTTGGGCTGAATAAGCTGCCGGCTAAAGAAGAAGATTTACAGCAGTTTTACATCCCGATCTTGTCGGCCGTGTCCTTTGATTCGATTGCGGCTCCTGGTATGGACGAAGAGACCTTCTTTGTCGGTTTCATCAGCTTTTGGCTTAGTTGGTTTGCCATTCCAACGCATCGTCGCTTCTTGAGAGCTTCGGTCATCTACCTTGCTCATCGAGTGGCTGAAGGGACGCGACTGGCCATGGGTATTGCAGGGTTATGACACTTATATCATGGGCTGAGCACTACGGCCAATACTTCGACCCCGGGTATAGATGTGGTGAGTTTCTCCCTCCACTATGTTGTGGATCGAGATGCATGTATTGGGGGCATTCGCAGCACATCAGAGGCCGGATTTCTATAATGCTTATACCTTCCCGCAGCTCATGAGGTTAGTGGATGCTTCTGCTCCTGATCCAACTCGGTTAGGGGCCCTTCGTGTGTTGCTTAACCTGTATGCTAATGAAGGTGGGATGGTATTCAATGACCGAGTCCTCTCTCCTCCTTCAGGACCCGTTCAACAGCTATTCGATGTATCGAAAGGGGGAGCACCATCCTTAAAGCCTAAGGAAATTATGCACTTATATTCGATTAGGCCGGGTTATCTAGTGTTTCGTTGAAATGATACGGTTCTTTCCATATGGTATAATCCGCACCGCTTTGCTCGGCAATTGGGTCACAACCCGGGTGTTCTCTTCGAAGCATTTTTGGTGGAACCCAGCTCGTCTCTGGGAGTTGTTTGTGACATCATCCATCACTTTATATGGCTGAACACCGGCTCTCGTTTTGTGATCCCAGAGGCCGACTATATTCCGAGGTGCGTGGGGTCTTATACGGGTTGGTACCGTCATCGAGTTGGTCGAATCATCACTGGGGAAAAGCGGATACTCTTCGGATATAGAGCTCCCGCCCCGATCCAAGCCACGGGCGTTCCGCCTCGACCACGGATAGTGGTTCGCCCTCTATTGAGGGGTAGCGGTGCCTTACTCATCCTTGAAGCGGCGGATGCGGAGTCGACTCCTCCCACAGTTGGTATGCCAATGCCCACTAGAGCTCAGGAAAAGGCTTCCGATAAGGCGCCAGCAGTAGTTTCATCAGTTGCGGCTTCATCAATAGCAGTGTCATCATCGGTAGTACCGTTAAAAGAGGATACTGGAGACGAGATCGGCCAACGTCACGCCAAAGCGCCAAGGGGCAGGAAGCAATCTTCATCTAGTGTTAGCTCCAACTCAAAATGGAGGAAGAAAACGGTTACCGGTCTGCTCGACTTCTTGCTTGACTCTGAGGCTGTTGCCCAAGACGAACCCATATCCATGCAAGAGCCGGATGATGGTCTTTCTGGGTTCATCTGCCGAGGAGTCCGCACAATTGGCTAAGGTTATAAGGCACTCACAAGACTAAACTGAGAATGTGGGTGTCCCGAAGAAACCTTATCCTCCCGTCATATTCTATGAAGACCCCCCTCACTACGGAGGGTACATATGGGTCCCCTACGATGGGAAGATGAGATAGCCCTCAAACGGCCTATCTCAGCCGCTTCCGAAGATGAGCTGGAATTGAAGATCGGTGGCCATGAATCTGCATTTGAACCCCGGCGAGCACACTTCCTCAGGAAGGAACGACGGCTTGAAAAAGCCATACTAGAAGCATCCTGGCGCATCGGTATGTGTGCTTTCCATATTTTTCTTTCGGCCAATAATTTGTATCGCTTTTTATATCTCTTTATCTTTACGAAAATTTTACAGGGACTTCAGGAATGACAAAGAATTTGAGCTCGAGTCGCGTCCTAACTGTGGATTCTGTAAATGTCTCTGATGAGGCCCTAATAGGTGCGGAGGAGGTCATTACGGCTGCTATTTTTGCCGTGGAGCTTCCACTGGTAACCTCCGTTCTCCCGGTGCCTGTTCTCCCAGAAGAGGTGCCCTTATCGGCCGTAGATTTAATGGATCTTTCTGGTGACGGCCTAGAGATTGTGGAGAGGGTAGTGAAGAACGCCGTCCCTTCATTGAAGCCTGAAATGGCAGCCGTTGCCCCTCAATTGGAAACTGTCACACCAGCGCATGTCTCCGGTGGTGAGGGCATGGAGGAGGCTGCCGAGACTGCTATCCCTCCGGTTCAAGGCCGGAAGAGCATCGAAGGTAGTCTCCTATACTTTGTTTTTAATAGTCTTTTCATTATCTGAACCTTTCCTTCCTTTCAAAACTACAGGAATTGGCGGCTTCTATTGTGGACCTGTCTCCCAGGAAATCCTTCCAGCGCTTACTTGACATAGGTGCCCTACAGGCGATATCCCCGCAAAGTATCGTCCTTTCTTCCGGGCAAGGTCTGTGTTCTTTGACCCTTTTCGTTTTATTATTATTCTTTATAATAATGCTAATATGCGCTCTACAGTGCTAGAAGCCGATGACGAGGTCGAGATCCTCGATGGGCCTGGGGATCTCTCAAACCCCCTTGCATGACTGTGGGTAAGTAAGGTTTTATCTTTAGCATTGTTTTGTTTATTCCATGTTTGTGATTCTCACTGACCGTCCATAACTCATGACAGCTCTGCCAACGCTAATTCCGTTGGAATCACGGATTTTCATGCCACCGGGTCCCTATGCCCGTCGTGCGTCTGAAAGGATGGTGAGATAAAGCATCTACTCCCTGACGGCTCTCCTTGAAGACCTTCGTGCTGGTACCTCTGTCCCGGTCGAAGGATTTGCTGTCCAAGCCAATGCTTCCTTGTCCGTCCTCTCCACCTATCATGATGAAGCATTGGTACGCGTCTGGGTTGAGTATTGTCGCAGAGTGAAGGCTTGCTTATATAGTCTCGAGTGTATCCACCTTCTTTCCGAGCTCTTAATTGCCAAGGTGAGCCTGTGGGGATGGATTGAGCGGTGTGCCGCTAATCTTCAGTCCTGCGAAAAGAGGCTCAACCGGAAATTTTCGGAGAGGGAGCTAGCTTCAAATGCTTTGGAGGAACTTCAAGCTCAACTCACTGCTAAGACCACTCGTGCGTACGAACTTTGGCGGGTGCTTCAAGAAGCTATCACGGAGGTGGTAGCTCTTGATAAGGCCGTTATTTTTACCCGCGAGATGGTTGAAGCTCACAAAGTATCTGAAAGGGAGCTTGAGAGTCGGCTCGCCTCGTATCAGGCTCAACAGTCTCGGGCAGAGACCCGTCTTGTGGCCATAACTAAGCTTGAAGCCGAGGCCCAGCGGAAGAATGACGAATTGACGAGCTTATTGCATCGTCTGCCGGCCTGAAGATATATATGTTTTTTTTTTGTATTCTCCTTTTGTACTTACTCCTGAATGAGAGTATTTTTTTATTCTTTTATAGATTGTACTTTGTATTCATTTGGATCTATGAATAAAAGACATATTTTGTTTCATGGTGGTGTGTCCCTTTTAGCAAATGCATTTTGTAGATAATCTATCTTGATCTCTTCGCAGGACAACGACGCCTTAGGAAACAGGCTCAGATCTGCCGCCTAAGACTTTTCAACTTTATGAGCCGTGAGGGTCTCATAAAGATTTTTCTCCCTACGAGTCGAGAGGATCTTGTAGATGTAATTTTTCCTTAGGCGTCGTGAGGACTCCTAAGTGCATTTTCTCTTGAGAGTCGTAAGGATCTCACAAGAGAATTTTTCCCCCTTATAAGTCGAGAGAACTCGTAAGTGGTTGTTTCCCTCCTTATCGAGATTTGACTTTGGAGAGTGTGGCCTATGAATAGTATTCAATGGCCCATCTTGGGCCGACTTGCAGGGCTCCAGTGCTTAGGAAACATGTCCTTATCCCCATTGCCTAAGGCTTTCTCCTACGAGTCGATACGAATCGAGGGATTCTCGTCAAGGACGCTGATTTCCCTGAATCGAGGTATTTTGCCAAGGACACTGATTTCCCTGGGGTTGAGACGAATCGAGAGATTCCTATAAAGACACTGCTTTCCTTACGGGTCGACATGAATCGAGATGTTCTCGTCAAGGACGCTGATTTCCCTGAATCGAGATATTTTCCAAGGATACTGATTTCCCTAGGGGTCGAGACGAATCGAGATATTCCTGCAAAGACACTGATTTCTCTGCAGGTCGACGTGAATCGAGATGTTCTCGTTAAGGACGCTGGTTTCCCTGAATCAAGATATTTACCAAGGACACTGATTTCCCTGGGGGTCGAGATAAATCGAGGTATTCCTGCAAAGACACTGATTTCTCCGCGGGTTGACGCAAATCGAGATGTTCTAGTCAAGGACGCTGATTTCCCTGAATCGAGATATTTGCCAAGGACACTGATTTCCTTGGAGGTCAAGACGAATCGAGGTATTCCTGCAAAGACATTGATTTCTCTGTGGGTCGACGCGAATCGAGATGTTCTCGTCAAGGACGCTGATTTCTCTGAATCAAGATATTCGTCAAGGACACTGATTTCCCTGGAGGTCGGTTAACTTGTTTCCGAGACGGAGTCATTGGATGACGTATTTCCGAGATGGAATCATTGGCTGACTCTAGATTGTCCGTGAACCGTAGAGTCATGGAACTGGGGATTTTTCCCTGGCTCCGTTTGGTGATGTTGCATCCGAATCCTGCTGGAATGAGGAGGATCGCCGTTGCTGATTTTTTAGGCTGTAGATGTTGCCGTTGAGATTTGGAACTAGGGACTTTGCCATGGCTCCATTTCATTGTGTCGCGTCCGTGCTCTGCTGGCATAAGAAGGAACGCCGTTGTTGGTCTTCTGGGATACAGATGCTGCTGTCGAGATCTGGCTTTTCCCTTGACAGAGTGTGTTGGGACATGTGGTTCCCTTTCGTTTATGCCCATAGATTGTATACAGGGGTCAGTATGGACTTACCTGCAGGGCAAAAGTTTCATTCTTTCATTTTTTTTATTTCTTTCCGCGGTGCTCTATTATTTAAGTTTTTATATCGCGAAAGTCGCGATTGCCCAATCATTTCAGCTATTTTTCGCGGTGCCCAATCATTTCGGCTGTTTTTTCCTTTTTACTCGCTGTTTTTATTGTGAGTTGCCCAATCATTTCGGCTATTTTTGTATGCATATATTTTACTCGCTGATTTTTATTGCGAGTTGCCCAAACATTTCGGCTATTTCATATGCATTTTTTTTCGAGTATGGAACTCAAGATCTGATACCAATCTTAGCATCAGCATCGCTGTGACTAGAATATTGCCAGGAGCGAATCATCATTTGCCGAGAAAAGATTTGGAATTTGATACTTAGGATCAACATCGCTACCACTGGGACATTGCCAGGAGTGAATCATCATTTGCCTTTGTCGATTTAAACAAAGATGGCTTAGCAAACAGGGTTAGAATTCTGTCGACTAAGGCTTTTGACTTCATGAGCCGTAAGGGTCTCATAAAGGTGTTTCTTCCTACGAGTCGTGAGGATCTCATAGGTGCGTTTTCTCCTTAAGAATCGTGAGGATTCTTAAGTATTTATTCTCTTATAAGTCGTAAGGATCTTACAAGAGTGTTTTCTCCTTATAAGTCGAGATGACTTACAAGTGTCATTCACCACATGAGAAAATTTCGTGCCATTGGTGGAAATTTGATAGGGGGAGATGTTTATTTGTGCCCGTAGATTGTATACAAGGGTCAATATTGAACCGTTTATAGGGCAGTCTGGGAAATGTGATGGCTTAAGAACAAGTTCAGATCCTTGTAGCTTAAGGCTTTTGAATCTTATGAGCTGTGAGGGTCTCATAAGAGGGTTCTCCTTACGAGTTGTGAGGATCTCGTAAGTGTAATTTCTCCTCAGGAATCGTGGGGATCCCTAAGTGTGTTACTCCCTTGTGAGTCGTAAGGATCTCACGCAGGTATTTTCTCCTTACAAGGTCGAGAGGATCTTGCCAGTGTGCATAGATTTTTTTTACGAGCTTGCGCCCTCTCGGGTTTTCACAAACTCGCCGGTAGCCCTGCTGTTTTTACTCACGGAGCCCTTTCGGGTTTTCATCCGTGCACATCTTGCTTATGGACGTACCATTTTTTAACGAGTCTGTGCCTTTTTGGGTTTTCACAAACTCGCCGGTAGCCCTGCTGTTTTTACTCACGGAGCCCTTTCGGGTTTTCATCCGTGCCCATTTTGCTTATGGACGTACCATTTTTTTTTACCATGTCAGCCTGGGGATGTCAGGGGTTTGTAGTAGTTTAAAGACGTTTCGGTCCGTCGCTAGTTTTAGGACATCGCGGTCCACTGTTCATCCTGTATGCACGTGTATTTGTCACGCGACGTGATACATAACGATAAAGTGGGATACACCCATTTAGAGTGTGATTTGGTTTGGTTGGGGTGTTTTGTGATCCATCCCCACCGCGACTTCTTCCACTTGACGTCGACGCCTGGTTTTTTCGACTATGGCCATTTTGCGTTCTCGATCAATTTTGCTCTTCTGACGAGCTTCGGTTAGCGGCACGTCAATCAGCTCATCGGAGGGTTCCAAGGATTTTGGTGCCGATTCTTCCCCTAGCTTCTCTATGTTATCTTCTAATGCCGAGTGAGCTTCTTCATCATTTAGTAACGAATGAGAGATCATGTGACAACTTGCCACGTAATTCTCAGGTTCTTCTGATGCGTCGTCTCCCTCGTCATTGTCATTGCCTCTGTTATCAAGGACATGGTTGAGAAACTCATGGAGTGTGACTGGGGTCCGCGCATTCTGGTTGTATTCCTCTAGCGCGTCAATATGCTTTTCTAGGTCCGTGCGCTTGTCATCAGGCCGCGCGGGCTTCTTGGTCTTCTTTTTCTTCTTCGAAGACTTTAACGGCCGGACTTGGGTATTTTGCCCATTGCTACCAAGTCCCAGTGTTGGTTGCGGCTTCAGCATTCCCTCAATGATCTCGGGCTCTAGCGAGCTTTTCCACTTGTTTGCGGGGCATGCTTGAAGATCTTTCAGCATTCTTTTCGTTTTTGCCGAAATAACTACTTCCCATGGAGCTTCCTCTATGAATGAGCATGATGTCCCCGGAGTGTCCACCCTTTTAGAAGTGTGCTATTGTGGCGGATTTACTTTCCAGTTTTCGGACAGCGTGAACTTGCCCTGTTGGTATTGGTCTTCAACCCAGTTTTTGAAGACGTAACAATCTTCGATTGTGTAACACCCGAGCCCGATAATACTATTTATATTACTAGTTGAGGGTTACATATTGCTCATTTCCAATTATTCTGTTTTTCTGGGGTTTATTGCTAAATTTTAACCGGTTAAGTCATTCTGGCACATAACAAATTTTAACTCCTAAAATGAAATTAAAAGTGTCCATGTTGGCCTACTCGTCGCCACTAGTCGCGTGGTAGCGTCCGCGTGTCGAGATTCCGTCCCGTTCGGCTAAACGGGCAAGTTTGGACGACTACGCGCGCGTGCAAGTGTCCGACTTGGGGGCATGCATTTTAATCATTAAACACCTCTTTTCAAAATTTGGAACCCGCTTAAAATCCTATAATTTGAATTTGGAACATTTGGGCGCAACCCGGACGCGATTTGGAAATGTTTCATTTCGCGCCAAAAAGGCCCATTTCAATTTAATATCTTAAACTATTTTATACGAATATATATTTTTCCCTAACTGTAAATCATTCAAATCCTTCAGATCCCTTCAAATCTTTTCCTTATCTCGTGATCAGCCAATCACGAGTGCTGAACTCGAGTCGTGGGCCCCCTTCCCTTTCCCTATCTCTCTCTCTCTCTTCCCTCAATCTCTCTCTCCAATCTCTCTCTCTCTTCCTCTATTTAAAACCCATGCAGCCGCCTATTCCTCCCTCATCCATCGCGAGAGAAACCCACACGAAACCCTAACCCTAGCCCTCGCGACCTCACCGCCGACCTCCCCGTGACCTCGTCGCCGCCATCAACACCTCCTCGACCTAGCCGCACCTTCCTCCCCTCGTTCTCCCGCTCTCTTCCACGCCTGCACCCAACCCCGACGACGCCATCTCTCAGCCGCGGATCCCGCCGTCGACGCCGCCTCCCGTCGCCGACGACGCCCGCGACTCCCTCTCTTCCTCCTCGTCCCGACTTCGTCGTCACCTTCCTCGTCCCCTCGCCGGACCACCACCAGACCCGAGCAGAACCCTAACGCCAAACCTCCAGGTCGCCGGAAATCGCACCGACGACCCTCGTCGACGTCTCCTGCGCCACCTCCTTTCCCCCTCGATCACCAGAGCCGACCACCACCCTCCTCCACTCGTCACACCCCTCTCCAGCGAACCCAGTGGCTGTTACGGCCTTCGCAGCCGCCGTCGCTGCCTCGCCGGCGTCCCAGTGCCGTCGAGCCATCGTGGTTGCACCCTGCTTCTTCCCTGTAAGTTTTCCTTGTCCTCCCTTTTGGTACAATCCCCCTCGCTGGTCGTTATTTGCGTGTATCATATCATTGTTGCTAACCTCGTTGCCGATGACTTTTGCCGGAATCCGACCGTGCCGTCTTTTGAACCCGATGCTCCAGCGAGGTACCCTGGTCCGTGTGATCCCGTTGTTCGCTGTTGGGACTCAATCCGAGATCCGTGCACCCGTCTCGTGTTTTCTGCCGACGTCGCATCCGTGCTTTCCGGTTTGCGAAACCGTCGAGGCAAGTATCCGAATACTTGCTTTAACATGCTACAAACTTAATCATCATATTATTTGTTATAACCACACGGCTTGGTAACATCGATTAGAATTGATAGTTACAATTATCCGTAACGTTAAATCATTATAGTAGTTACTTGTAGTTAATCGGTATGCTATCAATCCACACTTTAACTAATTAACCAATTAGCACGCCATTGCTTAAATTGCTAGATCATCCTTGTAACTATTAGTATGCTGTAGTTTTAATGGCTTCATTGCTTCGTGTTATTAATATTGTTTTACCCTGTGATTGTTGCACCCAAGGGTGCTTGAACCTGTTAATAAGAGAATACAAAGCATCACTGTGGTTACATGGAATATTATGGTTATTTTACTGTTTCCTGCTGCTGTTCATTATTGATTGTATACCTGTTGTGAGCACATACCCGATTGCACTACATATTGGCCTGACCCTGCTACACATGACATATACATACATACCGACTCATCCTGTTGTACCCTGACATGACTTGTTTCATGATTTCATGCCTAATGCCGACAGACCCGACCATCCCTGCTGTCTATCCAGACGGACTTACTTTTACCGGACTTTCTGTTGGCATTAGTCCTTGACTACTGAATACCTGACCTGATATACATAACTTGGGGGTATGGGGAAATCAAAGATGAACCTGACTTGTAACTCGACAGTTCACTACCGTTCGAGTGTACACATTCCTATTCTGTGCCTAACGGCATGTCTCGGTTTCAGCCGAGAATATTGTGGCCGTGATCCCGGGTATGTACGGGGTAATACCATTTGTACACTTTCCTATTCTGTGCCTAACGGCATGTCTCGGTTTCAGCCGAGAATATTGTGGCCGTGATCCCGGGTATGTACGGGGTAATACCGAGTGTACACTTTCCTATTCTGTGCCTAACGGCATGTCTCGGCTGCCGCCGAGAATATTGTGGCCGTGGTCCCGGGTATGTACGGGATACTATTGGGTTACATCGACGATTCATCAATTAGTTTCAAAGACTATAGAGTAGAAAACCTGATAGGACAGTTTAGTCACCATTGCACATTACCCTGCTTGTTATCTCTTATTACTGCTTTATTCATGTTCATACTTGCATTGCTTATTACCATGTTTATACTATATACTTGATGTCATGACGCGCTGACGTCTGGGTTTTGCATGGCCCAGATTCCGTACCACTGTCTACGACCGAGCAGGAGTACTTCAGCCAGCAGGCTGAACTGTGAGTTCCTTAGGGTTTAGTTTATTTATTTCATTTCATTTCCAGATGTGAGCCCGCATTATGGGACGTACTGTTTATTCATTATATTGGATCATTAGCTTCCGCACTTATTGTTTATTGATTCTTGTTATTATGGATTTGGACATGTATTAGATTAGTTATTATCTTGTTCTTGATATCCTTACAACCGTAATGTGACTGTGGATGGATACTTGCTACCCACAGGTAGCATGGTTGGCTATGCCACGTGCCCAATCCTGCGTACTCTGGGAAGCGGGGCGTGACATGGTTCTTTTGGTATCAGAGCCATAGGTTAATTGGGTTGATTCTTTGTAGTTGGGTATTGCACCCGATACACGAATCAGAACACCCGTGATTAGGAAACATGTCCTGCCACCTTGACCGTTTTACCGTCCTTGAATCATTCTTCCGGATCATGTCGGCATGCAAACTTACTTTGCATTGTCAACTCGAAAACCTAACTTCTTGTTATCTCTAGGACTTAGGCGACTTGGGTGGAGTTAAGTAATTGCGGCTATGATACCGCGGCATAGCCACAATGCAGCACTCTATTTAAGTATCTTGGAGTTCTAGCCTTGATTTATATTCAGAATCTATCATCATGCTAATGTTGGGTGTTTTGAGTTCAGGATTACGACAGGTAAGAAGTTGAAGACGTACCGGAGGTGTGTGAGCGAAGCCGCCATGCTTGGAGTGATAAGAGAAATGCTGGAAATCAAAGAGACCGACTGAGCTGAATCAGCAATAGCAGATTTGTTTCAGGAAGGTTTGCAGATCGTCCAGCAGTCTGTAAACAACAATGGAACTAGACCAGTCGAACGAGTAAGGACCGTAGCAGATTTCAGACTTTGTGTCCGTCTACATTTACTGGTTTAAAGGAGCTGTTACCAGCCGAGCAGAGGCTAGTGACACGGAGGATTTACTGATGGCGGCACAGATTCCAGAGGACAAGAGAGTTGTTGTGGTGCGCTTCAGCTAGTGGTTTACGCCGAGAGTGATGGCCTGTGGAGGAGACCCGCTTGCCCAAGCCAATCAGTTGAGCGGATTTCTCTAAGAGTTTCCTGGAGAAAATTCTTCCCGCGGACTGCGCGGAGGAAATGGAAGAGAAGTTCATCGGACTAAGGCGGAATGGAGCAACCGTGGACGTGCATGCAGCAGAATGGACGAGACTCAGTAGTCTTGCTGGACCTTTCGTGGCCAAAATGTAGACAGCAGTTGCGGTAAGGAAGCAGTTCTGTCGGGCCAGTCGAGTTTAGGGCTAGGCCGACAAACAGTGTTCTTGCAGCTATGGAAGTTGATAGTAATGAAGAGCCGGCAGTTGTTCGCGATTTTATGGATGTATTTGAAGATATATCGGGCTTACCGCCGAAGCGAGATGTGGAGTTTGAGATTGACCTTATTCCTGGTGCAGCGCCAGTATCAAAATCTTATTATCCGATGGCACCGGTGGAATTGGAAGAAGTTAAGAAACAAGTTGGTGAATTACTCGAGAAGGGATGGATTCGAAGCAGCAACTCACCGTGGGGAGCTCCAGTTCTTTTAGTAAAGAAGAAGGATGGCACGAGAAGGATGTGCATTGATTATCGAGAATTGAACCGGGTGACTATTAAGAACAAGTACCCGATCCCTCGCATTGGAGAGCTTTTTGAGCAGCTTAGTGGCGCGAGGGTATTCTCGAAACTGGACTTGCGATCAGGATATCATCAGGTCCGAGTGAAAGCAGAAGACATTTGCAAGACGGCGTTTCGAACTCGATATGGATATTTCGAGTATCTAGTGATGCCCTTCGGAGTGACTAATGCGCCAGCAATATTTATGGATTTGATGAACAGGATCTTTTCACCGTTCTTGGACCAGTTTATTGTGGTATTCATTGACGATATTCTGGTGTACTCGAAGAGTCTGGAGGAGCATGCTGAGCATTTAAGGATCGCACTGCAGACGCTGAGACAAGAGAAATTATTCGCGAAGATGAGTAAGTGCGAATTCTGGCTGGAAGAAGTGAAGTTTCTGGGGCATGTGGTGTCGGGCAATGGAATCGCCGTTGATCCCGAGAAGATTGCAGCAGTTCGAGATTAGCCTATTCCAAAGAATGTTGCGGAGATACGAAGTTTTCTTGGACTCGCCGGTTACCACAGAAGATTTGTGGAGAACTTCGCTCGTCTAGCTGAGCCGATAACCAAGCTTACGCGTAAGGAGGTACCGTTTGTTTGGACGGATGGATGTGCATTGGCCTTCGAGACGTTGAAGCAGAAGTTGATAACCGCCCCGATCCTGACCGTACCGGATGATTCAGGAGGACTGGTGATTCATAACGACGCATCCGGAAAGGGATTGGGATGTGTTTTGATGACAGAATGGGAAAGTCGTCGCTTACGCATCGAGACAACTGAAGACTCATGAGAAGAATTATCCGACTCATGACTTAGAGCTTGCAGCCGTGATCTTCGCCCTGAAGATTTAGAGACACTACCTTTTGGGCGAGAGAGTCGAAGTCTTTACAGATCACAAGAGTTTAAAGTATGTGTTCACTCAGAAGGAATTGAACATGAGGCAACGCAGATGGTTGGAGCTGATGGCCGACTATGACCTTGATCTTAAGTACCATCTGGGAAAAGTCAACGTCGTGCCGGATGCGCTAAGTCGGTTACCAGCAATTCAGATATTGACTGCACAGAGGGAGATCATTGCGGATTTTCGGAGATTCGACTTGGAGGTTGTGCTACCCCATGCTACAGGACAGTTGATGCAGTTGCAAGTACAGTCGTCCTTAGTTGAGAAGATTAAAGCAGCACAATCGCAGGATCCTAGACTGCAAAAGTTTCGAGAGCAGGTTGGAGCCGGACTACGAACCGATTTACTAATCCATGAAGACGGTTCGTTAAGATATGGTAGCCGTGTGTGTGTGCCAAAAGGAGATGTGCGTGAAGAGCTTATGAGGGAGGCACACAGTTCAGCTTACTCTGTACATCCAGGAGGGACAAAGATGTACCGAGATATTCGACAGCACTTCTGGTGGGAAGGTATGAAACGGGAAATTGCTCGCTTCGTGGCTAAGTGCTTGGTGTGTCAGCAAGTCAAGGCTGAACACCAAAGGGTTGCTGGTTTGTTGCAACCACTTCCGATTCCTTAGTGGAAGTGGGAACATATAACCATGGATTTCGTGACGGCTTTACCGCGGAGTCCAAAGGGCAACAATGCAGTATGGGTGATTGTCGATCGGTTGACCAAGGCAGCTCACTTCATTCCGTTTCGGGTTGGTCAATCGACAGAGACTTTGGCAGAGCGATACATGCAGGAGATTGTTAGATTGCATGGAGTGCCGATAAGCATCGTGTCCGATCGGGACACTCGGTTCTTGTCGCACTTCTGGAGGAGTTTATAAGAAAGTTTGGGGACTCGATTGAAGTTTAGCACAGCTTATCATCCTCAGACTGATGGACAATCGGAGAGAACGATCCAGACCCTTGAAGATATGTTGAGGGCTTGCATGTTGGACTTCAAAGGTTCTTGGGAAGATCATCTACACCTGGTGGAGTTTTCGTACAACAATAGCTTCCAAGCAACTATTCAGATGGCCCCGTTTGAAGCACTATATGGTCGTAAGTGCCGTTCACCTGTCTGTTGGGATGATGTTGGTGAACGAAGGTTACTAGGACCAGATTTGGTGGTACAGACAGTCGAGAAGGTGAATACAATCAGGAAGCATATGAAGGCAGCTCAAGACAGACAGAAAAGTTGGGCCGACACGTCAAGAAGACCTCTAGAGTTCGCCGTGGGTGATTTGGTATTCCTGAAGATATCACCGACTAGAGGGGTGATTCGCTTTGGAAGTCGAGGAAAACTTAGTCCTCGTTTCGTTGGACCCTTCGAGATTTTGGAGCGTGTTGGAGAGGTATCGTACCGGTTGGCGTTACCACAGTCTTTAGCAGGAGTTCACGATGTGTTTCATGTGTCTCAACTACGGAGGTATGTTCGTGATGAGACTCATGTCTTGGATCATTCGGAGTTGACCGTACGGGAGGACCTGACTTTTGAGGAGCGACCAGTTGAAATCAAGGATCGAAGAGAAAAGCTTCTTAAGAACAAGGTTATCCCTCTTGTGCTAGTTTCTTGGGGTAATCGATCGCATGGAGAATCCACTTGGGAGCGAGAAGACGAGATCCGACAGAAATTCCCTCACCTTTTCCAGTAGTAAGCTATCTTGTATCCTTGGAATTTCGAGGACGAAATTCTTTTGTAGTTGGGTATGATGTAACACCCGAGCCCGATAATACTATTTATATTACTAGTTGAGGGTTACATATTGCTCATTTCCAATTATTCTGTTTTTCTGGGGTTTATTGCTAAATTTTAACCGGTTAAGTCATTCTGGCACATAACAAATTTTAACTCCTAAAATGAAATTAAAAGTGTCCATGTTGGCCTACTCGTCGCCACTAGTCGCGTGGTAGCGTCCGCGTGTCGAGATTCCGTCCCGTTCGGCTAAACGGGCAAGTTTGGACGACTACGCGCTCGTGCAAGTGTCCGACTTGGGGGCATGCATTTTAATCATTAAACACCTCTTTTCAAAATTTGGAACCCGCTTAAAATCCTATAATTTGAATTTGGAACATTTGGGCGCAACCCGGGCGCGATTTGGAAATGTTTCATTTCGCGCCAAAAAGGCCCATTTCAATTTAATATCTTAAACTATTTTATACGAATATATATTTTTCCCTAACTGTAAATCATTCAAATCCTTCAGATCCCTTCAAATCTTTTCCTTATCTCGTGATCAGCCAATCACGAGTGCTGAACTCGAGTCGTGGGCCCCCTTCCCTTTCCCTATCTCTCTCTCTCTCTTCCCTCAATCTCTCTCTCCAATCTCTCTCTCTCTCTTCCTCTATTTAAAACCCATGCAGCCGCCTATTCCTCCCTCATCCATCGCGAGAGAAACCCACACGAAACCCTAACCCTAGCCCTCGCGACCTCACCGCCGACCTCCCCGTGACCTCGTCGCCGCCATCAACACCTCCTCGACCTAGCCGCACCTTCCTCCCATCGTTCTCCCGCTCTCTTCCACGCCTGCACCCAACCCCGACGACGCCATCTCTCAGCCGCGAATCCCGCCGTCGACGCCGCCTCCCGTCGCCGACGACGCCCGCGACTCCCTCTCTTCCTCCTCGTCCCGACTTCGTCGTCACCTTCCTCGTCCCCTCGCCGGACCACCACCAGACCCGAGCAGAACCCTAACGCCAAACCTCCAGGTCGCCGGAAATCGCGCCGA
Source organism: Agapanthus africanus (assembly GCA_030015575.1). Lineage (NCBI taxonomy): Eukaryota > Viridiplantae > Streptophyta > Magnoliopsida > Asparagales > Amaryllidaceae > Agapanthus > Agapanthus africanus. Next base: position 883,214,668 of record JASDDO010000024.1, on the reverse strand, counting down.
CGACCCTCGTCGACGTCTCCCGCGCCACCTCCTTTCCCCCTCGATCACCAGAGCCGACCACCACCCTCCTCCACTCATCGCACCCCTCTCCAGCGAACCCAGTGGCTGTTACGGCCTTCGCAGCCGCCGTCGCTGCCTCGCCGGCGTCCCAGTGCCGTCGAGCCATCGTGGTTGCACCCTGCTTCTTCCCTGTAAGTTTTCCTTGTCCTCCCTTATGGTACAATCCCCCTCGCTGGTCGTTATTTGCGTGTATCATATCATTGTTGCTAACCTCGTTGCCGATGACTTTTGCCGGAATCCGACCGTGCCGTCTTTTGAACCCGATGCTCCAGCGAGGTACCCTGGTCCGTGTGATCCCGTTGTTCGCTGTTGGGACTCAATCCGAGATCCGTGCACCCGTCTCGTGTTTTCTGCCGACGTCGCATCCGTGCTTTCCGGTTTGCGAAACCGTCGAGGCAAGTATCCGAATACTTGCTTTAACATGCTACAAACTTAATCATCATATTATTTGTTATAACCACACGGCTTGGTAACATCGATTAGAATTGATAGTTACAATTATCCGTAACGTTAAATCATTATAGTAGTTACTTGTAGTTAATCGGTATGCTATCAATCCACACTTTAACTAATTAACCAATTAGCACGCCATTGCTTAAATTGCTAGATCATCCTTGTAACTATTAGTATGCTGTAGTTTTAATGGCTTCATTGCTTCGTGTTATTAATATTGTTTTACCCTGTGATTGTTGCACCCAAGGGTGCTTGAACCTGTTAATAAGAGAATACAAAGCATCACTGTGGTTACATGGAATATTATGGTTATTTTACTGTTTCCTGCTGCTGTTCATTATTGATTGTATACCTGTTGTGAGCACATACCCGATTGCACTACATATTGGCCTGACCCTGCTACACATGACATATACATACATACCGACTCATCCTGTTGTACCCTGACATGACTTGTTTCATGATTTCATGCCTAATGCCGACAGACCCGACCATCCCTGCTGTCTATCCAGACGGACTTACTTTTACCGGACTTTCTGTTGGCATTAGTCCTTGACTACTGAATACCTGACCTGACATACATAACTTGGGGGGTATGGGGAAATCAAAGATGAACCTGACTTGTAACTCGACAGTTCACTACCGTTCGAGTGTACACATTCCTATTCTGTGCCTAACGGCATGTCTCGGTTTCAGCCGAGAATATTGTGGCCGTGATCCCGGGTATGTACGGGGTAATACCATTTGTACACTTTCCTATTCTGTGCCTAACGGCATGTCTCGGTTTCAGCCGAGAATATTGTGGCCGTGATCCCGGGTATGTACGGGGTAATACCGAGTGTACACTTTCCTATTCTGTGCCTAACGGCATGTCTCGGCTGCCGCCGAGAATATTGTGGCCGTGGTCCCGGGTATGTACGGGATACTATTGGGTTACATCGACGATTCATCAATTGGTTTCAAAGACTATAGAGTAGAAAACCTGATAGGACAGTTTAGTCACCATTGCACATTACCCTGCTTGTTATCTCTTATTACTGCTTTATTCATGTTCATACTTGCATTGCTTATTACCATGTTTATACTATATACTTGATGTCATGACGCGCTGACGTCTGGGTTTTGCATGGCCCAGATTCCGTACCACTGTCTACGACCGAGCAGGAGTACTTCAGCCAGCAGGCTGAACTGTGAGTTCCTTAGGGTTTAGTTTATTTATTTCATTTCATTTCCAGATGTGAGCCCGCATTATGGGACGTACTGTTTATTCATTGTATTGGATCATTAGCTTCCGCACTTATTGTTTATTGATTCTTGTTATTATGGATTTGGACATGTATTAGATTAGTTATTATCTTGTTCTTGATATCCTTACAACCGTAATGTGACTGTGGATGGATACTTGCTACCCACAGGTAGCATGGTTGGCTATGTCACGTGCCCAATCCTGCGTACTCTGGGAAGCGGGGCGTGACAGATTGGGTGGCCCATTATTCGGTAGTAGGGGCAATAATTAGGATTGTTGACGTCATTCGGTTGCGGTGGGTATCTCGGCTCCGGTAGAGTGATAAGCCCGTTGTGCATTGCTAGTTCGAACAGTTTCCTTGTTTTATCCTAGGGAAACGAGTAAGGACGTCTTAACTTCTCATCGAGAGATTGCCGCTTGTTGCTTTGACGAACAACCGGTTGCGGCTTACTCGACTGTTGTTGAGCGTTGGCGACAAAGGTCGTTTTCCCTTTCCCCTTTTCATTCCGAGGCTCTGTCTTCGAAGAGGAAGGCCTATGGCCCATGTAGTCCATTTGGGCCAGCTTGTCAATCAAGGCCTGGAAGGTGGTCGGCTTGAAGAACATCATGAATTGGGATATGGTCACCTGCGGATCGAGGGTTCCCATAAACATGCCTACTGCATGAGCCTCTTCTATGCGCTGTTCACACTTCGACTATAGGTTGCGCCACCGTATCGCAGACTGAACCCATGTTTCGCCTGGCTTCACCCTGGCATTGATCAACGCCGTGATTGGGGTGCGTTCGCTGGCGCTTGCCAAACGCTGGGTGAATAATAGCTCCATCTCCGTGAATGTTTTGACGGAGTCGTTTGTAAGCTCTGAATACCATTCGAAGGCCGTCTCCGCCAAGCTGCCAACGAATTGGCGAAGCAGCAGCTTATCGTCACCTTCAGTATTTCCACAGAGAGCCCTGAACTGGACGACATGCTGGTGGGGGTTGCTTGTCCCCTTATATACATGAAATTTAGGGATTGTGTATCCTGGAGGGTACTTAATCTGATCGTACCAGCTTGGGTATGGTCGCCCAGTTCTGACGACTTGGCCAGCGGCTTCGTTCACTTGATGAGCTCATATCTGTTGAGCTATATAATCATCGAGCGCAACTTTTGAGATTGCTTCCTCCTTCGCTGCTGAAAAGGCCGGAAAAGGGTTTGATATCTCCCCTCTGTCGTTTTCTATGATCACCGGAGGCTCCTCCGCTGGAGGGTCCGGCTGGATCATCATGCCCACCATGTCCTGGAACAATAGCGCCATTTATTTTATATTGGCTGCTTATTCCGCGGCTTCTTTATCTTTCTTTTCAAGCATTCTACAGAGGAACTCGGCATTGGTTTCTTGCTCATGGCGTTGCTCCGACGACGTCTCCGGGCTTACTTTTGGCCCAGTGAGTACGGTCATGGTTGTCAGCATCTCCTGGAGCTTTTGCTGTTATTGCTCCCGAGCCTTTGTTATTGATCGGGTGAGTGGTTGATGTCCTGTAGAGATACGGCTATCCTATTTTCCGGAAGCCATGTAAATGGTGTGCACCACCATGCCCCCAGACTTGGGGCGTTTGGATTCAGTGCCTTTGAGCTTTGTCGTGGACACGGCGATTTTCTCTGGCCTTCTTCTTTTGTGGACTGTCGAAGTTGAGGGGGCCGTTGCAGCGGGCACCCAAGTAGATGACACCTCTGTGGTACGACAGGGTGGTCCTTCTCTTACCGAACCTTCATTTTCTTTGGTCGACGGGAGTAGTCTTGGTTAACCACAGAGTCTTGGACCCTTTACCAGACCCTGTGAATTTCGGAGGACAGCCGCTGAGGGAGCTGCTCTAGCTTTGCCTTTGTAGCGTTCTCCACAGGTGGAGGAGATCTTTATAGCACGGCGGTCAGAGAATTCTTACGTACCCTCCTGAGTGGTTCAAAGCTGTTCCCAGTTGGAACAGCAACATCGACTTCCACCGTTGGAGCCAGCGGAGTCAGTCTAGAAATGGAATTGCCCCCGGCTTTCTTCACTCGGCGCCAGTAGCGACGTCAAGCGCGTCTTGCAGATGGGATCACCTCCGTTGTCGGGGTAGCTGCATCGTGCTTCATGCTTTGATGAGAAACTGCTGTTGGTGTCAGCCTGTCAAAGACTGACGTCCGTTGAGAGGGGATGGCCAACCTGTCGAAGGCGGACTTTCGAGCAGGGGTAGCAGCCTTGGTGACTTCGCTTGGAGCGGGAGTTGGAACGGCCAGTCTTGTGAAGACCGACCCCTTAGTAGGAGAAGTATCTCTGATAACTTCATTTACTGGAGCAGGAATGGCTATTCGTTTCGGGATAGCCCCTTTAGGTAATGCGGGCTTCTTCACGGGCCCATTGGAGTTTTGGCCCAGTCTGTTAAAGACCGAGGCGTTGGATTTGGGCGACCCGTTGAGAGGGGCCGCGGTAGTTGCAAGACTATCAAAGACCGACTTCTTTGGAGCTTCTTGCGATTGCACTGGGGCATTGAAGCTCATTGGTGGGAGCATGGCCCCGAAGAACAGTTCAGTGGTGGCCCGGGTCACCTGTACCACTGGCATGGCGAAGATGTAGGCCGCTTGGGGCCCATAAGTCAATCCTCCGGCGAGGACGGAATGGGAGTTGTTGTTGCAGCTAGTGCAGTTGGAAGCCATTTTCTCTGCACGGGAACAAGACAACAAATCTTAGTATCTCGAATCCAGGGGCAACTGCATTAAACTGCGATTCGTTTGCGAACACGACACACAAAATGTGGAGTGGAAAGAGGAAAATGTCCCACCGAGCATGCCAGAATCTGTTCTCCGCCGAAAAGACGCGACCGGGACGTTGGGACGTTTGGCCTGAATTTTGGGGGCAGATACTATTTGGTTTTATCCGTCCACCTCTCCAAAGATGCCAAGTTGATTTATGGCACCGTGTATCGGAGGTTTAGACAGATGTGGCCGTTGTAGCAGACTTCATCAAATCCCCCCTCGTGTACGAGGAGTTTTTGATTGTGGGGACGCTCTTCCCTGCAGGCGCAAGCCCCTACAGTTAATTACGCTACCACATAGCGGTAACCATTTTCTCCTTCTCCAGATGGTCACTTCGTGTCGTGTGTGTTTGTTTTATTTTTGGTTGCCCAGGGATTGTATACGGAGACTAATTTATGTTGTCGCCCGTAGGGCGTGGATTAGTCCAAATCCGTATTTTCTTAGATTTGGGTTTGATTTAGGTTTAAGGATCATTAATCTCATTGAGATTAAGATCAACTTAAATATTTGTTGAGGATACGTTAGTCTAATTTTAAACTAATATCTACTCAACAGGATTTTGGGATCGTTTAGATCCAACGAAATATTATTTGGACTCTATCGTTTTAGTTTAGGGACATTGCGGTCCATTGTTTAAGGACATCATAGTCCATGGAGTTTAAAGACATCATAGTCTATAAAGTTTAAAAACATCATAGTCTATGAGTTTAAAGACCTTACAGTCCATAAAGTTTAAGGACATCATAGTCCATGAGTTTAAGGACCTCATAGTCCATTGGGTTTAAGGACCTCATAGTCCGTAAAGTTTAAGGACCTCATAGTCCATGAGTTTTAAGGACCTCATAGTCCGGTTTAAAGACATCATAGTCTGGTTTAAAGACGTCATAGTCTGGTATTGTGGTTTCACAATTTGAGGATGCACTAAAAGTTTTTTGGTTATTGGGACCCTCCATCTCTCTGAAGACGTTGAAGAATTACAACGACATGTATCAGAGATATGAAATGATGTACCCATGAACCAATGTCCCGACTGGGGGGATGGGGTGGTAGGCCATTAGCTGTCTTCGGGGCTGAGATCGGATTTGGAGATCCTGAGCATAAGGGGCTCAATTGATGGTCCTTGGGAAATTTGGTCCGAGTCTGGATAATATTAACCTTCCATAGTGTTCAACACTAACATATTTATTCAGCGCTCACGTGCTCCCACGTGAGGTGTTTGAAATAGTGTTTAAACACTAAAATTCTTAGGCGCTCACGTGGGGTCACGTGAGGCGCTGGAAATAGTGTTAAACCTCAAGAATTTGAAGCGCTGCTTCTTTGGATTTATTCTTTTGTTTCTTCCTGAGCGACAAGTGTTGTTGGGTCATGTGAGATCACATGAGGCGACCCAAAAGTGGGAATTGCCTCAGATTTATTCCCTTTTTTGCTTTGTAAGTGCCAAGCACTACTATGGGGTCACGTGTGATCACGTGAGCCAATATCGATTATTCTCTTTTGTTCATCACAGGCGTTCACGTGGGAGCACGTGATCGGCTGTTATCATGTTGGGTGCCAATCCTTTTTCGTGCATGGAGATTCTGAGTTTTGAGACTTTCAAGCCCATTGTTTTATGAGAATTGGATTCTGAAGACTTAGTTTTTCTTTTAGGTTTGGGATCTTTATTACAGAATCTTCCCAATGAGAATTAAATTCTCAACTTGTGAGAAGATCTGCTTCTACAGATCCTTTACCATAAGGGAGAACTAAGTTCTCATATGAAGGGTTAAACCCTTGTTTCATCAGAGGAATTAAATTCCTAGGAATTAAATTTCTGCATACTTTTATGGGAGAATTAAATTCTCTGAACTTAGATCTCCCTGTAGGTTTTGGATCTGCATGGCAAAATCTCCCCGATGAGAATTAAATTCTCAACTTGTGGGGAGATCTACTTCTGCAGATCTCAAGCAGAGGAAGAACTAAGTTCTCCTTTAGAAGAGTTAAACTCTTTTGGAGGTGAAAAAGAGATGAGATATTCTCCGAGTTTTGTTCCTTCTCTTACCTCAGATTTTTCTTTCTGTTTTCTCTTTTTTAACTTCAAATTTGGGAGGGGTTCTCTCTTTGTCCCTTTCTGTATCTCCCTTTACTCTTATTTATAGGAGAAAGAAAAGAATCAATTTGCTCAGAAAATCTCTCATTGAGAGATTTTGATCAACCAAAATGATCTTTTAGATCAATCGGTGAATTTTATTCACCTTTGGATTTTTAATCCAAGGACTTCTGTTTTACAGAAGATATTTCTCTTGTTGTTTTTAGCAAGTTTAGGAAGATATTTCCTTGCACAGAATTTTTCTGTAAATTGGTGATTTTTAATCACCATTGGATTTTTTAATCCAACGGCGCTCTGCTTTACAGAGTGTAATCTTTCTTGTTTAGAAAGATCCAAGGAAATATTTTCCAAAATAGTGCTTTTGATCCCTTTGTTTAGAATCTAATTCTATCTGTTTAGAAGGTATAGGAGCCATCATGTGTACCACGTGACCCCTCACAGAATTAGTTTGGTTTGCAGGGGTCCAAACAGAGGGAAGGCATCACGTGGTAACACGTGAGCTTCTTTGTTCTTTGTTTGTTTTATAACCGAGTCCTGCACGTTTTGTGTGAAAGACAATCACGTGCTTGCACATGAGGCTTTAGTTGCCACCTACTAAGCGGAGCCACTTACTCTGCATACAGATGCATCACGTGCTTGCACGTGATGCTCCACTAGCAGGAACTTTTTCTTTTTCCCTCTCTGATTCTCTTTGTAAGGGATTGATGATCACGTGCTTACACGTGATGCTTCCATTAGTAGGGAATTTTCTCCTTCCCTTCTTCTTTCTGAATTTTTATAAGGGAACACCAAGTCTCTAAATGGAGAAGATTATGGAAATTTTTAAGTAAGTTAACATAAATATTCCTCTCTTAGATACTATCTAACCTGTTCCATCCTATGCGAAAATTTTAAAGGATTTCTGCACTAGGAAAAGGAAAATTCAAATGCCTAAAAAGGATTTCTTAGCGAGTAATATGAGCAATGCTCTTACCCAACATGTGCCCAAGAAACGTAAGGACCCCGGTTGTCCTACAATATCTATTGCTATTGGGGGAAAAAATATCAATCGCGTTCTATTCGATTTAGGTGCTAGTGTTAACTTGCTTCTGTATTTTGTTTATGAGCAATTAGGCATAGCAGAGTTGAAACCTGCTGCACTCTCCAGATGGCTGATCGATCTATCACCCACTCTAGGGGTGAGCTAGAGGACGTGTTGATCAAAATCAGGGAATTTATATTCCCTGTGGATATTATAGTTATAGATACACAGCCTATGGCAAACCTCCGGAACCAAATTCTGGTAATTCTAGGCCGACCTTTTCTAGCAACTTCTAATGCGATAATCAATTGTCATAACGGTTCAATGAACCTGTCCTTTGGAAGGATGACAATTGAGCTTAACATCTACAAGTTAGGAAGTCAACCCTCCGAACCTTATACTCATATAATTGATGTATGTTCTGACGACAAAATAGCTTCTGACAGTTGCGAATTTGAGGAGGTTCACGATAATGATCTTGACGCCACTAGTGCGTTATTATTTGATCCTGCTATTTATTATACACATGAGAACCCATCCGTCGAAAAGTCCACACCCAAGTCCGAATCTTTTGACTTGTCGAATGATTTAGTCGAGCTATCCAAGTATCATACCTTTCTTTCCGATGAGATTATCATTCGGAATATCGATAAAAGTTTTGAAGACATTTTCGCCGAAGAACTCGCATTCCTAAAAGATATGGATGTTGTGATGAATCAACCTCTACCCAAAAAAGCTGAACCGCCACTCCTTCTTGTTATCAAGTACGAGAATGCTAATATTCCATCTACTCCCTATCTTTCATATTCTCGTTTTCATCCACCGTCACTGTTTCGTCTCTACCAATCGAGACGTAAACCCGTTCAATTACACCTCTTATCTCCTCTCCACTTCTTCACGTCTATCTGTGATATGGTCTTCTACCAACCATGGTGTTACATTGATAAAATATTCGAATGGTTGGTATTGACTTTTGGTCTTTGTAAAGTTTTATATAGACCAATAATATTTCCCCCCTCTTATGTTAAATTTCAATGCTTAAAAAAACCGTTTTACTTAAGTTTTGGGGGGAGAATGAAAATATTTTGAAAATGGCTCTTGAAAGAATAGAAATTTTTTGCACGATTGTGAGCCAAAAATAAGTTTGGGGATGATTTCACTGTCATTGACTTTTGTCCTCTTTTACTAATCATTGAGAACTTTTCCTCCCAAATCTACAGATTTTAAGCTTAAAAGATGATATCAGTGAGAACACTGCTGCAAATAGATTTTGGGGAGGGGGGTTGTGCTTATTCACGTATCACTTTATATTTTGAAAGCACTAATTTTTTTTTTGGAAATAAAAGTTAGAAAGTGAAAAATACATATGAAAGAGGGGAAGAGATTTAAGAAATTCAAGAAAATTAGATATTTTAAAATGAAACTAGTAATAGGTAGTCGTGAGCTGTTGTCCCAAGGGTTAGTGAGATGAATGAAATCACTAATCTGAGGATAAAAATAAGTCTGAAAAATAGTCCATATTCTTGAGTCCAAACTTCTGAACATTGATACCCTACTATACGCACTTGCACACATATTGAAACTTGAGATAGTAGAGGATACCTTGAAATGCTCTTGTCTAAAGCCTTAGTATGAAGAAAAAAATATAAATCAATAAAATATAAATGACACATGGAATATAAATGGTGAAAAAAATGAACACTGGTTTTTGTAATTACTTAAGACAGTATAAAAAATATATGGCGAGTGTGCCTTATCAGACCAACTGGTTTGGGAGTCACTGCTGAGCCTTAGTTGTTGCAATACTGGGAGATTGCTAATTATACCTCAATGAGTGAGCACATTTGGTAATCGGTTGGTTAGTACCTCAAGAAGTATTAACAGCCACATGAAGAATATTTGAGCAATTCCATATAAAACATTCACCGACTAAAAAGTAGTAAGAAAGATAGACAAGAGTATGATAGCTTGAATTGAATTCTCTAAGTGCAGAGATGTCTTTTACACACACATTGAGGTATATGATCGATATTTGGAAGAAAGGTAGGAAGGAAGACTAAAGGCGATATTTTATTGAGGGAGGATGTGATTTCTGATATCTTTTCATGACTATTAAGAGAGGGCTCATGACAACTAAAAAGCTAGTACAGTTTGAAAAACTTATTTTCAAGTTCTTTATTTTATATGTTTCTTATTTTTGTATGTAACTTTTATTCTCTTTCTTTTATTATGGGATTTTGTGGGTGTAATCCACTAAAAACTCTCAGGAGACAACACTCCTCCTACTAGGGACACCTAGAGGTTTAACGGCTTGTTGCACATGCTAGTACAATCGTGTTGCCTATGAAAGTGTGCTAAGTAGGTTTTTCTTTTTCTCTTTAATAAGTAGTTTGCTCGGGACGATCAAAGATAAGTTTGGGGGTATTTGATTAGTCTAAAATATTGCACATTTGAATGAACATTTTCCCTATTATTATTAAGTACTAAAAGATGTTTATTGTAGATAAAGAACATATGTGGGTTTATTTGTAAAAGATTATTATCATATGTTTCTACATTTAGAATTAATATAATTAGGGAAAATATATGCATATAATATTTAAATGAAATATTAGTAATTAAAATATGCATATCATATCAAATATTCCTAATCAATATTCTTAAGATATTATATCATATAAATGGTTGGAATAATATCTCAAAAATACCAAATGCTACTAACAATTTGATTTGAGATATTGTGCAGGTATTAGCTCAGGTCTGAAATCAAAGTAAGAGATCCAAGTCAAATCGGGATATCGAAATCGAATCTGCCAAATTTAAAAGCAAATCGAGAAATCTAGCAACGGTAGAGACTCAGAGCAATATTTTCAGAATCTATATCAAAAGGATCTCCAAATATCAGCACAAAAAGCCAGAAAAAATCTCCAAACCTAATTCCACTAGAATGCTGAGGAGCCGCGGCCAAACATGACATTATGCAGCGGTTCCGCAGTCAAATCAGGATTGTTGGATATGGGATTTTGGGATTATGATCTTAACTGCATCTATTCACATATGACATCTAGGGTTTCTGGTTTCAGAGACTATATAAAGGACCGAGAGCCGTGCATTCAAAATTATCTAAAGGATCACATAATCATCTATTCATCTACCTCCATAAAGAGAGAGATCTAAAGCAAAACTAGGGTTCTTGTAATCTACTTTCCAAGGAAAAAAGTTGTATACCATAGTTGATTAATATAGGTAGTTTTTGTTTTAATTTTTTTTGCATTTACTTTTCAGTATTTATTTTACGCATTACTTTTCTGCATCTTGATTATGCTTTCATTCATCTTCAACCTTTCTGCTAAATCACTATTAATCATAAGCGAGTAATTCTTTACTTGCTAGGGTTTGTAGGATATGGTAGAATAATGAATGAAAAGTCTTTTAACTTTTTTTAACATTTTAATATTTATAAATTTTAGCAAAATAAATGTTAACCTTCTTATTGGGCACGCTATCAATTTATTGATAGTCACGACCACGATTTGAGATTGGTTAAACACTTGTTTTGTTAAGGGCTTGACATGAATAGAGATCAATGGACGGACAAGGGTTAGTAGTGGGAAACCCTAATTCGCTCCAAAAACCCTAATCCACATTCATCGCTATTGCTTTAGTTTTAAACTATTAAAAAATAAAAAGAGTCATTTTTAATATTCATCCATTAATTACTAAGTCCTATGACCCTACAAGCCTTTTTATTATAAATTTTATATCCGTCTTAAAATAGAACGACAACAATCACCCATCTCGTTTATCAACTCGTCTAAAGCAAGAAAAGAGTTTACGTTTCCCTGCGGACGACCCATACTCATCGCGGCTAGCTACTTACGACACCGTTTTGATTGCGGTTATTTAAAAAACACTTTTTGCATGATCAATCATTCATGGATGATACTAGAAGACCTATTTATGAGAATGGAAAGTATTTCACCCTATCATAGTTCGTCCAACTTTTCCAGATTAAGTACCTAAATAGATGGAGCAACAAGTTATTCACGATACTTTTGAAGTTCCTGAAAGATTTTATGCCCTCGGGAAATAACGTGCCCGAGAGCTTGTACGAAACCTAGAAGATGATGTCTGATTTGGGTCTGAACTTTAGGAAGATTCATGTATGTCCTAAAGATTGCATGTTATACTTGAAAGAGAATTCAGATTTGAAAGAGTGTCCAACATGCGGAAATACCAGGTATAAGCCGAAAGAATCTGATAAGAAACCCGATATATCTGTCAAGATAGCACAATACTTTCCCGTAACACAGAGGCTGCAGAGTATATTCAGATGCAAGAAAACAGCCGATGCAATGATTTGGCATCACCGTGCTGCTCCAAACGAATATGGAAAAATGAGTCATCCAAGAGATTCACCGGCATGGAAAGATTTTGATAGGAGACACCAAATATTCAGTAGTGATCCTTGCAATGTCAGACTCGGACCGGCTAGTGATGGCTTCTGCCCATTCAACTATATGACTGGAAGCCACAACATATGGTCCATTGTAATGATAGTTTATAATCTGTCGTCTTGGTTGGCTATATATCAATCCTACTTTATGATATCTCTTCTTATTGACGGACCAAACTCACCGGGAAACAATATCGATGTCTATCTCTGACCTTTGATCGATGAGTTTAATTTTTTTCTTCATTGACGGTGTATAGACTTACGATGCAAACACAGATACAACCTTCACGATGCGTGCAGTTTTAATATGGATAATAAATGACTTTCCTGCGTATGGAATGCTATCAGGTTGGTCCGTACATGGTCACAAAGTATGCTCTTACTGCTATCAAGATACAATATCGAAATGGTTGAATTTTAGCAGGAAAATTTGTTATTGCGGTCATCGATATTTTCTGCCACTACACCATCCCTACAGGTTAGACAATACCCACTTTAATGGTCATCAGGAGCTTCTTGGGCCTCTAGCCCCATTGTTCATAGAGGACGTGATTGCTTAGTGGGATGATTACAATAACGTGACTTTCGGAATAGATCCAGCAAAATAGGAAAAATCACCCTACTGGAGCAAGTTAAGCATTTTTTACGAGTTTCCGTACTGGTCAACAAATTCTATGCTTCATTAGCTGGACGTCATGCACATAGAGAAGGGAGTATCCGGGCACATACTTAACTTGCTTTTTTGTAAAGACGGAAAATCGAAAGACAACCTCCGTGCTTGGATGGATTTTCACGACTAGGAAATTAGAAGTGAATTGCATCATAAACTGATAGCGGGTAAACCATGTAAGTTTGTACTTCCCAATACCGAGTATCATATGTCACAACCAGAGAAGAAAAGGTTCATGCAGGTGTTACATGATTTGAAAGTTCCCACAGCTTTTTCAGGATCATTTAGTAAGCAAATAAAGATTGTGAAAGTCAAGATCGATGGGCTAAAAAGCCATGATTTCCATGTTATTATGGAGCACCTTCTCCCATTAGCCCTCAGAACTTTCCTTCCCGAATCGGTTGGTCTAGCAATCAATGACCTTTGTTGCTTTTTTAGGGAATTATGTGCTAAAACCTTGGATGTTGTGATGCTGGAGAATCTAGAAAATTCTATTTTCTTGATACTTTTCAAGCTTGAACGTATTTTCCTGCCATCGTTTTTTGATATCATAATACACCTAACGGTTCATCTTGCAACAGAGCCTAAGTTTACCAGATTGGTAGAATATTGATGGATGTATCCCGTCAAAAGCTACGTTAAATTATCCATTTCACACATTTTGTAAAATTATTGTTGGCTTATATGCCCGAATTTATTTATTTAACATATTTTTGTTTAGGTATTTCTACACTCTAAAAAAGTATATACTTAATAGAATTCGACCAGAGGGTTCTAACATGCAAGATTATTTTCTAGATGAAATAACCACATTTTGTTTCTGCTATCTGGATGAGAACATTAAGACGAAACTTAACCGGCCTCGAAAAATTCAAGACGGACCATATAATAAAACTGATTATAAGAGAGTAGACCCCATGTTTATCAACAAGATATATCGGTTTATCCTCCTTAATTGCGTATGTCTTGAAAAATTAGAGAGCAAGTTATTGTAACCAAGAAATTAGAGAGTAAGTTATTATAAGAGAGTAGACCCATGTTTATCAATAAGATATAATTCATTATTTAGTATATAATTTATTTTTTTGTGTTGCTTAATTAGAAAACTAAATCTGATTGTGTTATGTAGAAACGAGACGATCAAAATAAGAAGAATAGAAAGTTGGCGAAGAGAGATCGCCCCCCTTACACAGGTGGCTCGATAGACATTACTCGTGCCATGGAGGTATCAATAAATTACAATAGATTTATTTTGATATAATGCAATATTAAGAGTTATTTTATAATATATGTAAATTTTTGGCGAATTGCAGAAAGCTCAGACCTTGACACAGGGAGGTACACCGAGCGTGTTGACCGCATATCTTGCCGTCCACGGTATTTCGACAGATCCCGCCACGGACGAGTTTCGATTCCCCGACACTGCTACCCAGGAGTATTACATAAGTGTTAATATTTATTTTAATTCGAATGAAACTTTTATTTTGATAAGTTCAAATTTAAATGATATACTTATGTTTTAATGGTTAATGCGGGTGTAGAAGCGGATGGTGGAGCAGGCGAAGGTATCGGGGATCGATTTCAGTGGACAGATTGATCCGATTATACTGACCCTAGTCCTAGACGCCACACACGGAGGGCACCACGGAGGTTGGGAGAGAGGCCGAGGTCTTGATCTTAGCAGGGCCCATATGAAGTCGGTCTCAACTCCGGCGGTTACTTCCCCTACCCTCGTGAGCGACGTCTGGAGCATGTTGTTGCCGAATTGAAGACCACCGTCAAGAAGTTGAAGGAGATGTTAGTATGTATATTATTATTAGTAAAATATTTTATCACATTATAGATAGTAGCATATGTAATATTAATAGCCTGAGTTTATTTGGTTTTAGACTTAAGTTTGATTAATCAGACTTACATAAAACTATCTAATTAAATCGAACTCTATAATCATAACCATGCCACATCTTTCTTCATTTTGGAGAGTAAAAATTATGATTATCCAAACTCAAAACTTGAGAAGAAAACATTGCTTTGTAAATTAGATAACTCCAAAACCAAGTATCCAATCAAAACTAAATAATTAAGGAGAGATACGAGCTTACAAGTAAGAGTACGCATCATTTCTACCTCCACTTAAAATAAACTACGGTTTTCCAAATTAGATACCTAAACTAGACCTAAGTACCTACGTATTCTTAGATTGGGAAAAAAAGCATAACCCTGAATATGTGGAATTTCAACATGTATAAATTCTCATACATAACATATGAACTTCAACAGAACCTGTGGAATCTCAACAAAGCATATATAAATTCGCAGTTTCGCAATAATCCGATAATGATACGAATTCGACTAAAATCTAATATATCGTTCTTACTCGTTTATTACTCAAACACAAAATTTTACAGATTCGGCAGGCTATTTCGGCTGCGGCTCCACATGGCTCTCCTTTGGCTGTGGCTCCGCAAGCCACTATCTCGGCTACGGCTGCGCAGACCACTCCTATAGCTCCACAGCCGACTCAGGCTCCTGCATAGACCACTTAGACTCCTGCACAAACCGCTCCTTTATTAGTCGAGTTTTTGACGACCCAGGGCTGCACCGAGAAGTAGATGCGCCAGATTACGACGATTATTAGAGGTGGAGGAGATGGACCGAGGTAGAATAGGTTTATTTATATTTTTGAGGATGAATGTACTTATTTGATACATATTGTATGTTTTAGACGATATCGGTGGTTGTTTAGATGTTTACGATGATTTTAGATTGATTTCGTATTCTGTTTTTTTATAATTTTTATATATTATGCGTGAGATGTTGTTGATGAATATTTCTGTATTTGGTTATATGATATATATATATTATCGTGCACAGGACAGGAAAAAACAAGAAGCCTGTTTAAAAAAAAACCTGATATAACGTACCTACGGATTAATCCGTAGGGAAAACAGTTGCCCTTACGGACTAATCCGTAGAGACAAGTTTTGCCACTACACATTTATCCGTAGGGGCAAAATATCTGATATTTTGTCCCTATGGACTCAGTAATATAGGCAAAACTTGCTCCTACGGTGTAATCTGTAGAGACATTTAGAAGGCCTTACGATAACTCCGTAGGAGCAATTATTTTATTTTATAAATAGATAAATTAAAAAAAGATTTTGTCCCTACGGAATAATCCGCAGGACGAATTGCCCCTACGGATTACGCCGTAGGGGCAATATTTACTCCGTAGGAACATGTTCAGAGCAAATACTTACACCTGTGGTGTTTGAACCTACGGAGCTATTTTATGTCCTTACGGATTAATCCACAGGGCCTACGATTCGCTCCTACGGCTAAAGCCGAAGGGGCAAGTGAATATTGTAGTGGTGTATTCTCTTATAAATATTTGACTCATTTTCATTTTTTCTTCAACACAAGCTCTAGCCTACCAACGAATTTCGAGCCGATAACACAATGGAGATCATGTTACAGGGTGAGGGCTTCGATAGGGTTGTCATGGACTAAACATTAATCACAATTATTCTTCTATACCTAATAAATTCTAATATATATCTAAATCTAACTAAATCAAATAAAATCAAATCCTAAATTTGACGGTTTTATTTAAAATCTTCTCCCGTGTCCCGTTAAACATACATTTTTGTTATAAAACAGTCTTACCGACGAAAACTATCAACACCATTATGCCAATACGGTTTATGAAAAAAATACAGATTTCTTTTGTCATTTCGGTCCGTATAACATAGCTAGTGCAGCATGAAAGGAGACGAATGCTGCTGAAAGCAACACATGGTGAGGGGTCAGAGATTGGAGCTTAGAATCTTCAAAGGATTAGGGATTAGAGGCTATATTTTGGGCATGGCCTTTTTGGCTTGGCCCTTGCAAATTGCAAAAATATTTGCATGCATCATTATTTGTTTCTCTCTCATCTGAGAGCATGGAGCCAAATCTAATTATGGGAGAGGAGAGGAGAGGGAGAGAGAGAGAGAGTGCCGTTTGCAGCAGGGCTTGGTGGGGCCCCGCTCAAAGATACGGCGACAGCATGAGCTCAATGTGTGAGGGACCATTTACAGAAATCAAAAGTTTAAGATGGACAAAAAAAGAAATCGTTTTAAAGGGCCAAAAGACAAAATTGGAAGATTTCCTGTTGATTTTTGAAAAAAGAGCATCTATGAGGTGATGTGTGGAAACTAGAAAAGGATAAGGATGTGATATGAGCTTCAAAAGGTAAGGGATTGGTTGCTTTGGATTTCTCTATGTCGGCCCTTTCACGAGTCAGCGTTTTTATAATTAAATATTAGGTCCATTTCAATTTTCACCTTTGAAAATTTTACATAGAAAATGCGTTAATTTGCTCTATAAAATAATTGCGTGTTATTGGTCGTCCATAACGATACAGCATGTCGGTGAGATTGGAATATGAATCATTTTCTGTTTATGGAGAGTACCTTCTTCCGTATCGGATCATAAACACACGATGAGTGATAAATAAGCAGGTTTTGTCTGACATTGTTTAAGGAGCGCTCTATATGTAGAAATTTTATCTATATTTTCTGCATAGAGAATACTGAGATTTTATCTTGGAACTGCTAATGTATCAATCAAAAGGACATTCAATTAAATTTATCTTTATAATATTAAATGAGTATCATAAAGAACTTTTTTCGCTTCAATTTCTACGAGGAAAAACATGTTTAAGATTAAGAAAAAGATGATAAGGGAACGATGGGGAGAAGAGTGGAGAGTTTAAATTAATATGCTAAGGATATCATTTTTCCATCCAATTTGCACCTCTTCCTAATTAGGCTTGTTGAATTGGACAAGCAGTGACACTAAAATGGGATTTGGATTTGAGAATTTTAGAGAGAGAGATAGAGAGAGGATTATTAAATAAATAAAGTACACGGGTCCCAACTAAAAGTACAATGAATAGTGTCAAATCCTTACAAATCCTTAAAATTTTTTAGGATTCAAGAATCCTTGTTTTGTGGTGGACCCTCCATAAAAGACAAAGAAATCCTACAAATCCAAATTCTCAAACCAAACACAAAATTATGGATTCTTTGGATTCCACAATCCAAATCCATCATAATCCTACAACCAAACAGCCCCTAAGGGGCTGTTTGGTTGCAGGATTATGGAATTTGGATTCCAAAAATAGTACGGTTGAAATTTCTGGATTTGGTAATTTGTTGTTTGGTTGGTTTTGGATTCTTAGTATTGGATTTGTAGATCCTTATAATCTTTGTTTGGTTGGTGGAAAAAATGGGATTTGGATTTGAGGATTTTAGAGAGATGGAGAGAGAGAGGATTGTTAAATAAATAAAGTGCATGGACCCCATCTAAAAGTACAATGAATAATGCCAAATCCTTGAGAATCCTTGAAAATTTTTAGGATTCATGAATCCTCCATACAAAACAAAGGAATCCTAAAAATCCTAATTTTGCAACCAAACACAAAATTGTGGAATCCTAGGATTCCACAATCCAAAATCCAAATCCAAACTCATAATCCTGCAACCAAACAGGCCCTAAAGAAACTCAACATACTTTGAATATGTTTTGGTTTAAGACCATAAAACTTTATGCTAGCCTCTTCCTATATAGTTTCTGGATGAATTATAGTAATTAATTCTTAGACATTGGCCCTTGTTAAATATTTTTTCATGTTTTTGTAATCTAGCATGAGCAAACATACATCACCATTTTCCAACCAGGATTTTCACTGCTACAAAGCTGAGTGAGTATTTAGAACAACAGGATACATGGCAGTTTTCTCAACTTTGCAATTGATTTTAAATTATGAGGAGCTGGTTGCACATTGCCACAGTTGAAACTACAATGCAAGGATACATGATAATATATTATTCATTGATCCATAGATCTTTCACTACTAAAAAGAGATGGGGTGCCCTGAGGTTATGACCATGGGGGCAAATCAATGTCCCTATGGTGGAAACCATAGGGGATAAATTAGTAACCGTGTGGCAAAAGACGAAGGGGCAAGTATATACCTCCACGGTTGAATCCTTGTGTAACATTTAGAAAATATAAAATATTATTTTTGGAATTTAAATAATAAAATAATAAATTTCACGGATATTATACGAATATAGATTCGAGTTTTCGTAAATTGGTATAACTATATACCTATATTTTTGGAAAACTAATTGGAATTTAAAAATGAATTATTATTTATGAAAGCATTTATTTAATTGAGCTTTTTATAAATTAATATGTAATTATTTACATACAAGTTTAATGCTAAACTTGATTAGTATTTTCCTAATTGTGCATTAAACTAAGTTTATTTTGTTAAACATACTTTATGAGCATGACATGTAACATTTTATACATGATTTTTTTAGCATGGTTTTATGGGTTTTTTTTTAAAAAGAAAAGAGGAAAGAAAAAAAAAATGAGGGGGACAAGAAAACAATGAGGTATGGGTTTGAGAGAGAGAGAGAGAGAGGAGCCATGGTTACTAACCATCATCTTTTCTTTCTTTAACTCCTTCCTCCACTTCTTCTTTCTTCATCTCCATCTCCTCTACCACCATGCAACACCTCCAAAACTTCACCAAAACATTACAAAAACTTTACAAAAAATGTTTCTCTCCTCATCCTACACATCATGGCATGATCAAATTTGAGTTTTGAGCTTCCTTGGTCAGTTAGGAATTTTCTTGAGTTGTTTCTATGAGGTAAAACATCCATCTTTGATCAAGTTATTAAGTTTCCTAACCTCATATATTAGTTAGAGTAAGTTTTAAGGATTTTAGTGTAAGTTTTGTAAACTTAAGTTTTCTAAAGTGAGAATTAGTGGGTAAAATTTATAATAGTGATATAGTAGAGGGTTTAGAGAGTATTTACTAGCCTTTAGTGATAAAATTCCTGGTCTGAATGAAGTATTGAAGATTCAAAAATGAGTTTAGAATTTTCCGATGTCGGTTTTGTGTAGATTTTGAGGATCAAATGAAATTTGGAGTAATTGTGGTTCTCTTAAAATTTAATAGAGAACACAAAGAGATGTATAGACCAGTAGAAAACCACCGTAGAAGTCTGAGCCCAATCCCTCAAGTCTTGGCCGCAAATAAATAGGTTTTGGCCGCAATTTGCGGGTCCATCTAGGTGTTAGGGTCTGGGGTTTGGTTTGTAGCCCACTTACTAGATAACCAGACCTATCCTATATGCTAAAAAGTTTAAATTCATCTTAAGAAAAATCTGAAATTATTATACCAAGTTTTTGTCAATATTTTGCGATATTTGAAAACTTAATTTTTGATATTTGAGTTTTGACTCAGTCGTTTGACGTTCATACATCGATGTCGGGGGTTGTTTTGTTATTTTAGCACGTGTTGACCATACGTTCTAACTTATGTATGCTTTGCTCGTCTTATCGGTTTTCGATTTGGATTTTTATAGATACGATATGATTTGAATTGTAGGTACAAACGCATGGACTTTCTGGATGACGAAAGATGGCAAGGCATTCGTCGGGAATGATTAGAGCGAGACATTGTAGATGAGTAGATGTATATCTACGGGAAAAGTCGGGTGGATGGCGTATAACACCCCCGCAACCGTAGAATTAGGATATATATATGTATGTGTATATATGTGTATATGTGTATATATGTGTATGTGTGTGTGTGTGTGGTGTGTGTGTGTGTATTAGATAAGTATATTTAGTCAATAGGTTTTGCTAGACTACAATATTCGTATAGGTCTATATTTAGTGGAATGATATACTCTTAGTACTATTCCTAGCTTATGAGGTATATCTACTTATGTAAATATATACACACACACATGATTATCTTATATGATATAAGTTTACTAATGAGATGAGGATATTTTACGATATGATGATATGAGTCATTATGATATGATATGATGACATGAGGTGATGATATATGATTTGATACGAGATGACATGAGATGATATGAGATGAGATGATATACGCGACTATAGATCCGTACTATTTGATTTGATGACATTGTACGATGGATATTCCGTACGTGATATGATGAGGATGGATCACCGATATTTATTTCGACTCGAGAAAATCTTATTTAGAATCACAAAGTAGATATCATGATATGTTTAGAGCCATACCTACTTTCAAAACTAACAAATCGTTATACACTTTTAAATGATAACTTCAAGGGGATGCTACGACTTTTCAAATGATATCTTTTTCAAAAAACATCATAGCCTCCTATTTTCTAAAAATAACGATCCGTACTATTTTAAATTATAATCGTATGGCTCATACGTAGTTGTATATATTTTTATACTTGTTCGCGTTTACGATATCTTTATTCTGTTTACGCTCACGTTACGATTTCTTATTTCTGCATACGTTCGCATTTCTTTCGTTTACGATATATATACTACGTTTCATACCTTTTGTTGGATATATGTATGCTCTAGAGGCCATTATTTGATAGTGAATGTATTTTTACATGTATATATATATTCAGAGGATAATCTTGCTCGACATGATAGTATGCTATCTGGTTACTCTTTATCTTGACATGTTCACTTGATCATGCTTTTATTCATTTGGTACATGTTGATAAAGCCCTGAGGATATTTGCTTGACTACTGTGATTATGATGCAGATAATACTAGTGGGACATTTGTAGTTTATAAGCATAAGCATATCCTGAAATGTGCCTAGTCATGGGTGTATCGAGACAGAACATCGATATTCCAGAGTAGACTAGTGTATACGATTCTTGACCCATGTAATGGGCGATGGATGATCCCATATCCATTGGTGTTTGACACCAAGATTGTATATGGGTGCTTAGTGGTGACTGGGTACACTGGACGGACTCGCCAAGAACTCCTATATAGTATTATATCTATCATCGGATAGCAGTTCTCTGGTGACACCGGTACAGGTTAGTCTATAGAACCGAGATCGTCATAGAGTCTTGTGTGTTCTCCCACTATACTTTGATTTCCATCCTACCACGGTTCTAACGAGTCATGCAAATAGCTGGCTTTTGGGTACAGTCCCGAGACACATGGAGGCAATGAGCGATAGGAGGGGTTTCGCCTCTCCCGGTATTGGGGGTTGATGTTGTGCTGTGCTCGATTGGCTATATCAGCAAGTCCCTGGCCAGGGCTGATGAGATTTACTGATAAGTGTTATCAGTAGTTTCTCGATCTGTTATAGGCCATACATCGGCATGACTTATTGAGTTATTGCGGTCGACGATACCATTCCTAGACTCGATATGCAGCATATCTGATGAAGAGACCGGACTGTACGGTAAGTTTTACCGGTTGGCTCGACAGGAGTTTTTATAGGTTCGCTTGTTTTTCTTTTGATCTCTCAATACCCGGTGGCCGTTACGTTTAGCTGACTGCTTGCGGTTTATGGGTGTTTGATATGATCATCACCTACTGCCGGCGTATTGACGAGTCTTAGAGTCCCACACAGGAGTTTCCTAACTCAGGCGAAAGGATGTGGCGTGCATATGAGATATGCGTAGGAGCTCGATTAAATACGTACCGTAATTTAATCGGGTGTTTTCTATTGGACCAGTCGTATGTGATGTAACCGGGTTATTAAGTCAAGTGTTGATTTAATATTAAGTTCATTAGCTCATTTATTAAAACCTATTTCTTGATGATGCCTGCATGAGTGTATGTATATGTTGATATGGATGCACACATGCAAGCATACATGTGTCATGGTTGATGATACATTGGTGGCGGCAATGCAAGACTTACATGGTAACATATTTAGATAGTTTGTTTATTTGAGAAAAGAAAATGGCAACATAATCATGGTTGACTATTCAACTCTTTTGAGTTGACCCAAGTCAATGGTTTCATTTGCCCATGGTTTTGTAGCCCATGGTTTTGCTTAACCTCAACTCACAAAATATCTAGATATTTTGTAAGCATAGTTTAGCATGAGATAACTCACTTACTCTCTTGAGATTAGGTTGAGTTATTCATTATTCACTTGAGTCAAGCTTGAGCCATCTCCTTCTTCCTCTCTCTCCTCAAAACTCTCTAGGGTTTAAAAAGAAAGAGAAGAAATTAAAAAGAAAAGGTTTTTAAATGAGATCCAAACCCATATCACCTATCTACACTAGTTTAGCCCACTAGTATAGGCGGTTTGCATCCCTTCTACTTTGTTCTAGTGAAGCAAGGAGCTTGAGCCAAGGGACTCTGCGGTGGATCGTCGTGGACAATGAAGGACTCAAGCAGATCCGTCCAAATACCGAGTTGATCTAAGGAGTCTAAGAAGAAGGTATACAAAGGTTGTATTACTATCCTTTTAGTGTTAGACACTAGATCTTGTATGTGATACTTTTTTGTTACCCTAAATTTCTAGTTTGATCCTAGCTTAGTTTGCTTAGCACCCCAAATTTTTATTATAGCATGTTTGATACAAGACAAACCATTGGTATGGTGCTAGGTAAACCCAACACCTTTATCTTTACATGACTTCGTTTGTTAGGACACACGCACCGTCATCGGTAATTGCCATGCCACGGACACAGATAGAACCCGTTATGTTACCGTATCACCTTATAACCTGTTAGCATTTTAGTTACCGTTTAGTACCCAGTACCACATACTATTTCAGTTATTGCACTTTCATTACATTGCTATACGACACGCTCATATGAACACACTTCCTATGCATTACAGTATTATTCCGTACCTGAACATATTCTTTCATTATTGCCATATTCTTATGAGATTCCGTTTTCATGAAATTTCAAGATTTGAGAAACCGCAGATATTATTTAAAAACTTATGAATGTTTTAAAAACGCGGGTTTCTCTTGATATGATATTTTGATACCTACCATGAGATTTCTCGGTGTTGAGTTATTATGATTATCCGAATCGAGACAGGAAGAGAAACTGATTGCGGATACATGGTGGACCCGGTACGGTACCCCGGGACAAGAAGATTATATTGAAAGGCGTTGAGCATGGCAGGGAACACTATTTACCGGTGACAGTACTAGACTCGGCGGATATATGGAGGATATCGACCGGAATGATATGAAACAGATGGATATGAGGGTCAATCCGATGAGACGACGCCTGAGATATGATGATTCATATGTCGATACTGGATACAGGTTTTATGATAATTTCGAATGTCGATGCTGGACACTCTAGATTTTATGATGATTTTGATGTGTCGGTGATGGGCACACGTTGGATGATACATATATACATGATATGGATGACATGGTATTATATATTGACACAGGCACGAGTTTATATATTTATATACATATGTATACACGATCACTTGATACCACATGGTACAATATTACTATATTACTGTATGACCTAGGAGATCGTTACACATTCGATTTCTACCTGATGATGTCTTTTACTTGCAGGGTTTCGCAGTGCCGCCACTGGGTTTCGGGAGGCTTCAACCATGCCGTTTTCAAAAAATTGGCGCGCTAAAGAACCCTAACCTAGAATTTTAACTAGAGAATTAGACGAAATTAGCATGTAAATATCTTTACATCTAAATGAACAAGGAATACAACCTTTGTAGACCGGTCATTCACTTCAAAAGCTCCGTGTAGTAGTCCCTTCGCTCCAAGTAGCGAACTCCCGGATTCTAGAAAGGCTCCACAAGATGAAAGGAACAAGCTTGCTTGAAGTCTTCGAGGCCGAAGATGATCTACGTCGAGGAGACATTAACTCAAGCCACCTCTTCACTAATTGTGAATCAAACAACCTAAACTAAATGGCTAATCTAGTGTAGGTTGATGAAGTAGGAATTTTGCTCACTTTAGAAATAATTTTCTCACAAATTTTCATCACCTCCCAAAAGCTAGAGAGCTTGAGGAAGGAGATGAAGAAAAGCAACCATGGAAAAAGTCAAGTATAGAATGGCAACCATGGGTGAGTTAATATCATATACTAACTCATGTAGAGACTAAACCATGGCTAATCATAATGGTTGGGTTAATAAATATCTCAAGTAAAACAAATTAGTGGACTTGGTCAATGGTTCCACAAGCTTCAACCATGTGACTAATTTCCATTTAATTGTGATTTACTTTAAATAAATAAAACCCTTCATTATATTAAGTATGGTGTGAGTCTTATACACTCATGTTACATGTAGCAACAAGCATGACACAATAATATATATCACATATATATTAAGTGTACATATTAGTGAGAAAAAGAAATGCTTAAGTGAGCTAATATTAGTTAATGTAAATTAATATATCTAATATATAATTATATATCAAATTATTAAATCAACACTTGATTTAATAATCCGGCTATATCACATATAACCGACTAATATCATATATATCAACTTATCGAATCAACACTTGGTTCGATAACCCGGCTATAACACATATAACCGATCGATATCACATATCGCGAGAATAGAATACGGTATCACATACTCGTATTAATCTCAGTCCCGCACATATCACATATGTGCTCCTACTTCGTTTCGCCAGTGCCAGAAAACCTCTGTGTAGAACTCTAAAGACTCGTCAATACGCTGGCAGTAGGTGATGATCATATCAAACACCTACGAGCCGTCAGCAGTACTAGCTGGACGTAACGGTTACCCGAGTATTGAGCGATCAGAAGATCAACAAGCAAGCCTGCTCATATTCCTGCGAATCCAATAAGTAACACTACCGTACAGTCCAGTCTCTTCGTCTGATATGTCACATATCTCAGCCTGGGGTGGTAAACGTCAGACCCTAATAGTCTGATAAGTCATGCCAATATAAGGCTCATAATGGTTCGAGAAACTACCGATAAAACTTACCAGTAAATCTCAACAATCCTGGTCAGGGATTTCCTGTTATGGCCAATCGAGCATAGCGGAACATTAACCCCCAATACCGGGAGAGACGTAATCCCCTCCTATCGCTCACTGCTTCTATGTGACTCGGGACTGTACCCAAAAATCACCATTTTGCACGATCTCTTGAACATGGTAAGGTGGAAATCAAAGCACAGTAGGAATCATACAAGACTCTATGACGATCTCGGGTCGACGGACTAACCTGTACTAGTGTCACCAAAGAACTGCTATCTGACGATAGGTATAATATCATCTAGGAGTTCTCGGCGAGTCCATTCAGTGTATCCAGTCTCCACTAAGCACCCGTATAGCTTCTCTTATGTCAAACACCAATGGATGTGGGATCATCCATCGCCCATCATATGGGTCAAGAAACGTATACACTAGTCTACTCTGGAATATCGATGCCCCGTCTCGATACTCCTACGACTAGGAACAATTGAAGGATGTACTTACCGACTATCTCTGCCCCACTAGTATGATCTGCATCATAATCTTGGTAGTCAAGTATTCATCCTAAGGGCTTTATAAATATATAATAGAGAGACAATAAGTGTACATGTTAAGATAAAGAGCAACCAGATAGCATACTATCATGTCGAGCAAGAAAGTCCTCCCTATATATGTCCAAGTATCCACTATAATATACATCACATGTATAATAATGGCCTCTAGTGCATACATATAACTAACACAACTCACGAGTTGGCAACTCACCCCCGTTGTGCCATAGTTTTCTTGCAGGATCGACCACTCGGATTCAGTAGTGGTTTGCTAGCACATTTTTCTTTTGGGTGATTTGCATTGGTAGGTGGGTTATACTACAGATCGTAACCGCCACTATATACTTTTATATTCATTGTATCTAGCTAAAAGATCTATCAACCAGACTATGTATATTGTGGACTTAGAGACCAGCTTTATATTGTTTCAGACTTAAAGTCGTGTCTTGTATATATTTTTATATTGCAGTTTGAGGATGTTTGGTTTTCTTTACTTTCTTTTCTGTGATTGATCTTCGTCTTGGACGTCGTATATTCTTGTTGTGTGGTTGTGTTTCCGCCGGTTGGCGAAGAGCTAGCTCCCGCTTGGGGATACCTATATTATATGTTTATGTACTGGTTTTGATCAAAATTTACAAAGGAGGTGCTACCCAAATTTTCAAATGACGAAAATGTTTTCAGACTTTAGTATACTACCCACTTATATCTCCACAAATCTTATTTATACTTTTAAAAGAAGGAACTTGTTTTCATTTATACCCTTTTTCAAAGCTCCACCTCCACTATTTTCCTAAAAAGGTTTAGATTCCTGGTTTTCGGCGTACTTGGGTTACGGTGGAGTCCTATAGACTTCACGTGATCCAAATTCCGGTCATGTTTCATTTCCAGATCATGACAAAGTTGGTATCAGAGCATTACGTTTAACCTTTGTTTGAGTTCAGGTTTGACTATGCGGAGTCTAGGGCATATATTTCGGAACCTAGGCTTGATCTTACGGAACTTAGACTTGACCGAGAGGGTATTAGATTCGAATTTTTGTTATGTAGGTTGTCCTTGGTTGATGGAGCAGGAAAATCAAGTAGAGTAACGTACCGTGTGTATGTTCTGCAAGATACTTACGATACGATGCTCCGCTTAAGTAATCTTAGAATGTGCATATCTTGAGATCCGTATTTCTATTCGTTTTTATGATCTATCCTCATCGCTATTTGGTTGCGGTTCTATTCACTATGGCTATGTGAGCTGAGAGAGCTGGGCTAGAGATGCGGTCAGAGCGAGCTCGTCAGGGACGAGGACTGACCAGGGTGTTATCCC
The DNA here is from genome assembly GCA_030015575.1 of Agapanthus africanus. Taxonomy (NCBI): domain Eukaryota; kingdom Viridiplantae; phylum Streptophyta; class Magnoliopsida; order Asparagales; family Amaryllidaceae; genus Agapanthus; species Agapanthus africanus. The sequence continues at coordinate 883,187,231 of JASDDO010000024.1, read as the reverse complement.
GGTGACGTAGGAACACATTGATTTCTCGTTATGATAGGATTTCTCATTTGAAACGAGAGTTCGAGATCTGCACCAGATGATCGGGCCATTACTTGAGACCAGTCAGATTGAAAGGACTGTTGACGTACAGCCTACTCTGGAGATTGTTGTGTTGTCTACCGTGCAGATAGATGTATCAGCTATTGCTGTGATTGACGAGATATCGCTTTCAGAAATCATGAAGCCGAAGCCACATAAGTCTACAGGAAGGGATGCGACAGAGGATCCTTAATCATTCCTGGATAGGATGACTAGGATATTTCATTCGTTTGGCTGCCCCGATGCGATATTAGTGAGTTAGCTAGCTTCAGTTTGAAGGGCTTGCTCTGACCTGGAGTGAATCGATCGAGAGAGGACGAGCGGTGCGTATTCCTCCGATGGCTTTGATGAGTTCACGAGGGCAAATTTCACTGGATTTCTTCCACTGAGTATTGGAGATACCGAATTCGTAGTTTTGAGTCTTTGCGAGAGACTCCGGATATGACCGTGGCTGAATATGGATTGCAGATGATGCAGCTTTCGAGATACGACTCCGATTTGGTCAATACTGAAGAATAGTGGATTGACAGATTCGTGTGAGATCTCAATGAGTAGTTTCTCTCCATTCATGCTAGAGATTTGATATGTATGCAGAGGCATTGGATGCAGCCACCTTTTCCAAAGGAAAGTCTTGATAAGATTGCAGTTGTTCCGGAACGGAAACGGATTAATTTAAGAGTACCAACTTTCGGGCAGTTCGGTGGAGATGATATTGGAAGAGACCGTGGCAGGTTCTTTCCAGGATACTACGGTGATAAATATTTGGATCCAGGATCGGTTGAATGGAACATGCTCAGAGAGCCAGAGGATGCCATGATTGACGTGTTATATTACGAGTGGCCATGTTAATTGGTTAGGGATGTTCAGAGGGGCGTCAGAGTGGGACTGTTTCCGTCGTTACTCCTTACCAGGCCGTCGAGCCGGGAGATCGTGGAATTGGTGATTCACAGAGGAAAAAAGGAACCAGAGACAGGGGACGCTAGACCATGGGCATAAGGCAGGTAGGAATTCTTGCTTTGCCAGCTCCGGGTGCATCGGCACCTTTCGACATTGAAGGAAGTATACCTCAATATCATTTATCTGCGATTTGTATTTTGGTGATTTGAATTTGACGTTTTTGTTGTTTTGATTCTTGTGTTTTGATGATTGGGTTTCATGATTGAGATTTTCGTGCACTATAGCTGCACCTGATGGATACTTTCCCTTGTGCACAACAGTTGCACTTGATTTATGTTTGTATACATCGGTTACACTTGATTTGTGTTTTTGTGGATATCCATTGCATTCGATATTGTTTTGTGCACGCCGTTGCACATATTGAGGACTTCGTGCATTTCGATATACTTGGTTTTGATTTCATGCATATTTTATGCACCTGATTTGGGCTGTGCACTATATATTGTTTTGTGCACTCAGTTGCATATATTTATGATTTCGTGTAATTGTTCATATCATAATTTTGTATTATTATATTCCCCATTCTTATTCATTTTACAAATAAACAGGTGCTTTTGATCCATGTCTGCTACATAGTTGCAGGTTACAGGTTCTCGGAACAAAACAGTGAAAATGATGAAAAAACGATACAAAAGTGAGACTACAACCAACAAATGGAAGAATCTTAATCACGCCTACAGTTTGAAGAATAAACGAAGATCAATGGATAATTTCTTATCTCATTTTCCTTTCCTGTATCTTTACAAAGCAAAAAGGCAGCGCAAGGTTCAAGACTTCGACACGAAGCAAACGGTAAAAGTCCACGACATTATGCACTGTGGAAATCTGGAAGAAAACTAGAAGACAATCTGAGAAACCAAGTGAAGAAACAAGTACCCAAATGCAAACAGACCAAGACCAGAAAATTGCACTCATTGAACCCACCACATGGCCGCGGATCCGTGGCCAAACAGGGCTTTTGGCCGCGGTTCCGCGGCCTTATAGAGCACGTGTCGGTGCAATTTCGTGTCGGTGCGGCGGTGCGTTGATTAAGCTTCTTAGAGGAAAATTTGTAAATCCAGATATGTATCGAATGTAATCCTAGAGTTTCTATGCTCTATAAATAGAAATCCTAAACCTCTTTTTAGAGGTATGCCTCTTTTTATTTTATCTATTCAGAATTTTAATTCGGTGTAAATGTTTGAAGAGAGCCATCAAATAAAGTAAGATTTTTTTACCTTGCCCTAGTTCTTAAATTTATTTTCTGCCCTAGTATAGATTTTATTATCTGCCCTAATTAATTAGTTTAGAACATGTTTATCAATTCCCTAATGAGTGAGTAGTTCCTCACTTGTTAGGGTTAGGAATAGGAAAGGTGAGATGAAAATCTCTCACCCCTTTCTTGCCCATCACATCTTATTATAGGACTTCATGCATACATACACACACCACTCACTACGGCACCCTATCCCATGAGGTAGCGGTGATACCGTAGTTTAAAAGACCGATTGCGTATATTTTCCATGGAGGTTAGGGTAAGAATTGAGAAAGGAAGGACAAGAACCTAGAGGGAGAAACATCGTTTTTCCCCGATGGTACTAATCCACTTTAGTAATTATTACCATAACACATAAATATATCTAAATTAGGGCATTGAAAGCGGTGGAAAATCTTAAATTTCCAAACTTAACCTAAACTTAACCTTAGCAAGATTCTAATCCTAGTTTAAATCAACTTTAGTTTTTAGTGATAATCAACCAACATCGTTTGGAATTAACTCGTTAGAACAAATTGAGAATAAACAAAATCCCTGTGGACCGACCCGTACTCACCGGCTAGCTACCAAGCGACGCCGTTTTTGATTGCGGTTTTAATTCTTTGATCACAAAATCTAGCATCAATCAAATGGCGCCGTTACCGGGGATGGCGTAGTATTTTCTTTTTGCAATTTCGGGTTAATATAAATCATAAAATTCATAAAAACTGAAAAATTAAAAAATATAAAAATTTATCATCTTGTTATTCTTTGAAGGGTGTTTTGTTTGAATTGTGCAGGATCGACGAACGAATTCAGATCTGGAAAAATCCAGAGAGCGAAACAGAAAACAACAGATCTGAACAAACAGAGGACAATCATAACAGAGAACAGAGAATTTTTGGGGATATGAACCAATCAGTAGACCGCGGAACCGCGGCGAGGAGGCGTTTTTGGCGGCGGAACCGCGGTAGGGTGCTGACGTCAGCAGGTGGAAAAGCCCTCTGTAATTTTTCTCTTCTCCTCTGTAACCCCATTATCTCCTCTGTAAAATTTTCCTGCAGGATTCTTTACGCCAAAAATTTCTCCTCTTCTCTAATAACTTGATCTTGTGCAGGATTCTTTGCACCGCGCTAAAAAATAAATTGTTTGCAAGTGATTGTGTTTACTGCTTTGCATATTTAAATTGACTTTAAGGGGCTTGAACACCAATCCAGATTAGGTGGGGATTCATCACCTTTCTCAGGACCCCAAAAATCACATAAAGTATATTGCATTGACCATCAAGTTAATTAAAAAAGATTAGACTCAGCCCTAAGGACTTCGCGCTCATTAGGACAAAGGAATAGTTGTAGGTATCGACCGTTGATCCTAACCTGACTTTGTGGTGCCTAGGCTAGACAGGTAGGGAAAGATAACTTTAAAAGACCCGTCTTATGGTGATTTATGAGCGAATCCCTGCTTTCTCTACTTGTGCTTACCTTGCCACAATTGGCGGTGAAGAGGCGGTTTGAGGTCCTTACTTCTTGCCCTTTGGAACAGTTAGGAGCTGTCTAGCTGACCTAGGTGATCCTAGATCTAGGCTTGATCGTGCATTTGTGATTGATTGAACGTGTGTCTAAGCCTTTTATCGAAAATCTTTTTTGCAAAAAGCTCTATATAAAAAAAACACAAAAAGAAAAAAGGAAAATTTTTTACAAAAACTTGCAACTTGTCGCTAAGAAATCCGTGCACCCCATTTACACCCACTTTCTTCTCATTGACGTTTTCTTACCCCTACCTTCTGTTTTTCACCTTTTTGACTACACTACCTTTTTAGTGTATGTTCGGTTGGACTAGGGACACTAGTGCCCGATTAGTCCGTGTCTCGTTGGTACCGACTGACGATGCTTTCGACTCCGAAGTCGAAATTCCTTCCACTTCCTTACCTTCACCTTCACATTCTTCGTCTTCTAAGGAGATGTCGGGATTTAATCCTAACAACCCCTTACCCGCGGGACTGATTCCACCTCCTCTAGGTACGAATAACCTACAACACCCGCCTGTTGAAGCGCCTCAACGAATCGCGCTCCAGGATCTTTTCTACCCTATCCGCACCGCTTTACCAACTTGTCTTTCACTCCCACCGGCAAATGGGGATAACTTTGAGATCAAACCCCACTTCATCAACATGTTGCCAAAATTTCACGGACTGGAATCCGAAGATGCCTATATCTTCATAAACAAATTCCAGAATGTTTGCGCAATGATGAAGACAACACAACTGTCTGATGATGCTATAAGTCTAAAGGTCATTCCTTTCACCTTATGTGACTTAGCTGAGAAATGGTTATACAACACAACATCACACTCAATTAAAAATTGGGAAGAGTTTATTAAAGCTTTTCTTAAAAAGTTTTATCCACATCACAAGACCGCGAGAATTCGCAATGAGATTATTCAATTTTCCTAGCTTCCTTCCGAACCCTTTTGGAAGTGTTTTGAAAGATTTAAAGACCTACTTGTTCAATGCCCTCACCACGGTATCGAAAATTGGCAACTTTGCCAAACTTTATACGAAGGATTGAACCCAGCAACGAAGTAGTTGTTGGAAACCATTTGTCAAGGTCACTTTCTAACAAAATCTAGCGAGGAAGCTTGGCAGTTTCTCGACGATCTTGCTGAACAAACACTTCAGTGGGAAAGCACTAAGACCACCCCATCTTCTTCAATAGGTCAGTCTAGGGCAGGCATACATCAATTAGATATGTCGATTGCAATGAAGGACGAAATGGCCGCACTTACGAAAAAGCTAGAAGCAATTGAGAACAAAATCTCATCGCCTTCTCCTGCCCCTGCTTTACCCCCACGAACTGTTTGTGCTTGTTGTTCGGATCCATCTCACCTTACCGAAGAGTGTCCTTACAATCCACCTGTTCAAGGACAAGATCAAGTCAATGCTGCCTTTCAGCAAAGACAAAGAAATGATCCATACTCTTCGACTTATAATCCGGGTTGGAGGAGTCACCCAAATTTTACTTGGAATCAAAATAAAAAATTCCAAGGAAACAACAACTTTCAAAGACCTCCTCCACAACAACAAGCACCCCAACAAACTCAATACCAGCAACCTTTCCAACCACAACCTTATCCAAACCAGATGAACAATTTTGTGCCCAACAATTCTTACCCTCCAAACAATTTTGTTCAACCAAATGACGATAAGGTTACCTCGCTAGAAAGAAGTCTAGATGCGTTTCTAAAACAATCTACACAATCCGCAGCAAGGTTGGAGACTTCCATTCAATCTTTGGTGCACAACAGTGCTTCACATAATCAAAGTATCAAATCAATCGAGACTCAAATTGCACAATTAAATGCTGCGTTGAGCGAGTGAGAAAAGGGAAGGCTTCCATCTCAACCATTGCCAAATCCCGTTCATACACATAATGCACATGTTGCATATGAACAACAAAATCATAATGTAAATGCTGTGATCACGTTGAGATCTGGAAAAGTGTTGCACAATAACATGGGTATTAGTAATGACACCCCTGCCGGTGCTTCTTCTTCTTCATCTTCTTCTTCGTCTTCTTCTTCTTCATCTTCCTCGTTAGAGCCTATTCTTCATTCTTCACAAGGCTCTACTTCTTCTATTTCGAATGGACCCACTTCTCATTTCACGAACACACCTACACTGGGATCCGTTCTAACTCCGCAATCTACTCCACACATATTGGACTCAACAAATTTTCAAAATGTTCCTTTTCCAAACAGGTTGAGATCCAGTAAACCAACTCCACAAATGGAGAAGATTGTAGAGTTATTCAAACAGGTTAGCATAAACACACCTCTCTTGGATGCAATCCAACAGGTCCCTTCTTACGCGAAAATCTTAAAGGGCTTATGCACCTCGAAGAGAAAGTCTCAGATACCCAAGAAAGTGCTAGTAGCTAGTGCCGTGAGCAATGCTATTAACCAACCTCAACCCTTACCCCAAAAACGAAAGGACCTTGGCTGTCTAACAATTTCAATAACAATTGGGGATAAGAACATCAATCGCACATTTTTAGATCTTGGTTCTAGTGTTAACCTGCTTCCTTACTCCGTGTATGAGCAATTAGGTGTTGGAGAGTTGAAACCCACCCATTGTACTCTCCAGATGGCTGAGCGATCAATCACCCATCCTAGGGGTGAGTTAGAGTATGTGTTGATCAAAGTAGGGGACTTCATATTCCCCGTTGATTTCATTGTTATGGACACACAACCTGTGGCTAACCCACAGAACCAAATTCCGGTGATTCTCGGTCGACCATTTTTGGCCACTTCCAATGCTGTAATTAATTGTCGCAATGGGTCTATGACTCTATCCTTTGGGAAGATGTCAAGTGAGTTCAACATTTACAAGATATGAAGTCTGTCCTCCGCACCTAAAGCTAGTATACGTGAAGTTTGCTCGATCCACGAAATCACGTAGGAGGACTGCGAGCTTGAAAAATTTCTGTTTGATCACAACAGTTTTGACGCCACTAGTGCGTCCCTCCTTGAATCTGACACAGTTTGCACAATCGATAACGATTACGAGTGTTTCACTTTTTCGGACGATTTGGACGACTCACCGCCCGAGTATGAGTCCTTTGTATTTTCGGATGAGTTAGTTGAACCATCCGACTCGATTGCTTGCAGTGATTTCGAACCATTGTTAGAATCCTTCGAGTTCGAGATAATTTCACCAATTTTACCTTCAATTGTTTCGCCTCCGAAACTCAAACTCAAGCTTCTGCCGTCTCACCTTAAATACGCTTACTTAGGTGAGAATGAGACCTTTCCTGTTATCATATCGGCATCTCTAGTTCTTGAGCAAGAGAAAGCCCTTTTAATGGTCTTACAAAATAACCGGCAAGCTTTCGGCTGGACTATGGCGGACATCGAGGAGATTAGTTCCCTCATAATTAAATATCATATGCATATGATGGATGATGCTAAGCCAGTAAAGGATCCATAGAAATATCTTGGGGATTTTATGGTAAATCAACCTCACCCTATAGAAGTTGAACCACCCCCTTTTCTTCTAATAAACTACGAGAATGCCAATACTCCACTGATTTCTGATCATTCACATTCTCGTTTTTATTCATCATCACTTCCTATCTCTTCACTTCCACGTACATGCAAACACTTTCCATACTAACACTTATCTCTTCCTCACTTCTTCTTGGCTCTGTACAATATGTTCTTCCACCAACCGATACTTTACACAGATAAATTTTTCAACTGGTTGGTGTTGACTTTTGGTCTTTGCAAAGTTTGGCATTAACTTGTAACATCGTTTAATTTAAGTTTTGGGGGGACCTTTTTGTATATATGATTTGTTTTTCTTTCAACAATATAAAAAAAATATAAAAAAATAAACAGGGGAATACCGGCCATTTTGACCCTCTTGGTGTAGCATGACAGTGAGGACACTGTCAAGTTTAAGTTTGGGGGTATGCTCGGTAAGGTTTCTTCCTTCACATTCATATGTATATTTTTGCATTTGCATACTTATTTTAAAACCCATAAAAATTGAAAAATTTTAAATTATAAAAATTTAAAAATTCAATTTTGGCCATAATTGACTTGCATTTGACAAAAATGTTAACTAGCTAGGAATAACTAGATCTTAGACTTAGTAAATTAAAAACCCTAAAAATAACCTTTTTTAAAATTTAACGGTAGAAAATATATGTCTTTGTAGTTTACTTAGAATAGGCAAATTTTGAGTTCACTTCTTGGGCTAAGTCGAAATAAAGGAAGAGTATTGATATTTTTATTAAAATATAAGTCTGAAAAATAAATTCTAAGCTTAAGTCTAAATTCTGAAATTATATACCCTACAATTTGCACAAACACGAACCTTGAAATTTGGAATAGTAGAAGAGACCATGAAATGCTCTTGTCTGAAGTCCTTAATATGAAGGAAAATAAAATAAAATTACAAGTGTGAATAAAGAGATAAAAAATGAACACTGGTTTTTGTAATTACTGAAGGTTGCATAAATAGAAAAAATATTTAGCGAGGGTGCTTTATCACCTAGTGCCTTAGACCAACTGGTTTGGGAGTCACTGCTAAAAGCCTTAGGTATTACAAGACTAGGAATTACGCCTTAATATGCAAACACATTTTATAATCGGTCGTTGGTACCTCAAGAAGTATTAACGGTCGCATGAAGAATGTGTGAGCAATTTCATCTAAAAATTCACCAATTAAAAAGTACTTTGGATGATGGACAAGAGTATAATAGTTTGATTTGAATTTCCAAGTGTAGGGATGATATACACACACGTAGGGGTATGTGATTGGGGTTTAGATAAGAGATATGAATGAAAAATAGGACTTATATCTTTAGTAGAGATGATAAAAATTCCTAACTTGAGATGGAACCTTAGAAGAAAACTCAAAAGATACTAAAAGCTAAGTAAATCTACAAAACATATATAATCTTAAGTTAAATGATAAGGAAACGTGAAAAATATGGTTGATAATTTCTGAGTTGAAGATAATAGAATTTCTTGTTAGAAAAACCGAATTGGAGAATAAAAGTCAATAAGCCGAATTGATAGGATTTTGTGGGTAGTATCCGTTGAAAACCCTCAGGAGACAACACTCCTCCTATTAGGGACACTTAGAGGTTTAACGGCTTGTTGCACGAGCTCAGTGCAATCGCGTTTCCCTGCGAAAGTGAGGCTAGGTCTTTTTCGAGAATAAAACTAGTTTTGCTCGAGGACGAGCAAAAGATAAGTTTGGGGGTATTTGTTCATATCATAATTTTGCATTATTATATTCCCCATTCTTATTCATTTTACAAATAAACAGGTGCTTTTGCTCCATGTCTGCTACATAGTTGCAGGTTACAGGTTCTCGGAACAAAACAGTGAAAATGATGAAAAGACGACACAAAAGTGAGACTACAACCAACAAATGGAAGAATTTTGATCACGCCTACAGTTTGAAGAATAAACGAAGATCAATGGACAATTTCACAAAGAAAAAAGGCAGCACAAGGTTCAAGATTTCGACACGAAGCAAACGGTAAAAGTCCACGACATTATGCACTGTGAAAATCTGGAAGAAAACTAGAAGACAATCTGAGAAACCAAGTGAAGGAACAAGTACCCAAATGCAACCAGACCAAGACCAGAAAATTGCACTCATTGAACCCACCACATGGCCGCGGATCCGCGGCCAAACAGGGCTTTTGGCCGCGGTTCCGCGTCCATATAGAGCACGTGTCGGTGCAATTTCATGTCGGTGCGGCGGTGCGTTGACTAGGCTTCTTAAGGGCAAATTTGTAAATGCAGATATGTATCGAATGTAACCCTAGGGTTTCTATGCTCTATAAATAAAAATCCTAAACCTCTTTTTAGAGGTATGCCTCTTTTTATTTCATCTATTCAGAATTTTAATTCGGTGTAAATATTTGAAGAGAGCCATCAAATAAAGTAAGATTTTTTTACCTTTCCCTAGTTCTTAAATTTATTTTCTACCCTAGTATAGATTTTATTATCTGCCCTAATTAATTAGTTTAGAACATGTTTATCAATTCCTTAATGAGTGAGTAGTTCCTCACTTGTTAGGGTTAGGAATAGGAAATGTGAGATGAAAATCTCTCACCCCTTTCTTGCCCATCACATCTTGTTATAGGACTTCATGCATACATACACACACCGCTCACTACGGCACCCTATCCCACGAGGTAGCGGTGATATCGTAGTTTAAAAGACCGGTTGCGTATGTTTTCCATGGAGGTTAAGGTAAGAATTGAGAAAGGAAGGACAAGAACCTGGAGGGAGAAACATCGTTTCTCCCCGATGGTACTAATCCACTTTATTAATTATTAGCATAACACCTAAATAGATCTAAATTAGGGTATTGAAAGCGGTGGGAAATCTTAAATTTCCAAACTTAACCTAAACTTAACCTTAGCAAGATTCTAATTCTAGTTTAAATCAACTTTAGTTTTTAATGATAATCAACCAACACCGTTTGGAATTAACTCGTTAGAACAAATTGAGAATACATAAAATCCCTGTGGACCAACCCGTACTCACCGGCTAGCTACCAAGCGACGCCGTTCTTGATTGCGGTAATTAATTCTTTGATTACAAAATCTAGCATCAATCAGTAATCTGATACAATCGATTTCGTTTTTATGCACGTTGTATGCACCTGGTTTTGATTCATGCACTCGATATTGTTTACATGCACTTTCGATGCATTGATTTTTATTTTCGTGCATCTTATCGCACTTGAGGATTTTTATGCACACCAGTTGCACTTGATTGAGATTTTCGTGCACTCTAGATGCACTAGATGTTGTTGTCATGCACACCCATTGCACTCAACAGATACTTTCGTGCACACCTGTGTACTCGATTTTCGTTTTCGTGCACATTCGTTGCACTTGGTTTTGACTTCGATATCTATGCGCACCAGATGCATGTGGGTTGGTTTTCATGTACACCTATTGGGATCGATTCTTTTTTTTCGAGCATCGCGTTTTATGATATACTATATTATTTAGTAGCAGAGCAGAACTGGTCCGAGGACAGTACCTGCGTGTTTTCGCATGCATCAATGTTAACTGAAGAGGTTGTCAAAGGAGCTATAGTCTCACTATTTCCGTATGTGTCAGTTTGCGATACAAGATTTTACAAAAAGAAAACTCTTCTAAATCATTTTCAAAAAGGTGAGACGTATATCTTAAGCTAAATGTGTGTGTGTGTATTTCATTACAAATTAACATCTGCTACCTGTACCTTGATATATGCATCACATGGCGATTTGGAAAAGGATTTTTCATGCATTTTTCAGTTACTTAAATGATTTTACTTGATACGTACCATATACGTATTGTAGCCTTGACTATATTGTACTTGATTTAAACAGTAGATTTCGCAACTTGCATTTTCATCATAACTCGTAAGATTTACATGATATTGTCGGAGTTTCAATTATTGAGTTTTGCACTCGTTTCTCATGCGCATACGTTGCGCTATGATATTTCTAGCTTATTCGTGATTTCGGAGCCCCGTTGATTTGATTTGACTTTTTAATATTTGGGGGGTTTAACTTTAAATTCGGGGACCGAATTTATTTAAGGAGGAAAGACTGTAACATTTTAGAAAATATTAAATATTATTTTTGGAATTTAAATAGTAAAATAATAAATTTCACGGATATTATACGAATATAGATCCGAGTTTTTGTAAATTGGTATAACTATATATCTATATTTTTGGAAAAATAATTGGAATTTAAAAATGAATTATTATTTATGGAAGCATTTATTTAATTGAGCTTTTTATAAATTAATATGTAATTATTTACATACTAGTTTAATGCTAAACTTGATTAGTATTTTCCTAATTGTGCATTAAACCAAGTTCATTTTGTTAAACATACTCTATGTGCATGACATGTAACATACTATTCATGATTTTTTTATCATGGTTTTATAGTTTTTTAAAAAAAGAAAATAGAAAAGAGTAAAGAAAAAGAAAATGAGGGAGGGGGGAGCCATGGTTACTAACCATCACTTTTTCTTTCTTCATCTCATTCTTCCTCCTCTTCTTCTTTCTTTATCTCCACCTCCTCTACCACCATGCAACACCTCCAAAAACTCACCAAAATATCACAAACACTTCACAAAAAATGTTTCTTGCCTCATCCTACACATCATGGCATGATCAAGTTTTGAGCTTCCTTGGTCATCTAGGAATTTTCTTGAGTTGCTCCTATGAGGTAAAACATCAATTTTTGATCAAGTTATTAAGTTTCCTAAGCTCATATATTAGTTAGAATTATTTTTAAAGCTTTTAGTATAAGTTTTGTAAGCTTAAATTTTCTAATGTGTGAATTAGTAGGAAAAACATGTAGTAGTGATATAGTAAAGGGTATAGAGAGTGTTTAGTACCATTTAATGATAGAATCCCTGGTTTGAATGGAGTATTCTAGATTCAAAAATGAGTTTAGAATTTTCCGATGTCGGTTTTGTAGAGATTTTGAGGATCAAATGAAATCTGGAGAAATTGTAGTTCTCCGAAAATTTAATAGAAAACACAGAGAGATGTATAGACCAGTAGAAAACCACCGTAGAAGCCTGAGCCCAATCCTTCAAGTCTTAGCCACAAATAAATAGGTTTTGGCAGCAATTTGCGGGTCCATATGGGAGTTAGGGTCTGGGGTTTGGTCTGTAGCTCACTCACTAGATAACTAGGCCTATTTTATATGCTAAAAAGTCTAAATTCACCTTAAGAAAAATCTGGAATTGTTTTACTACATTTCTGCCAATATTTTGCGATATTTGAAAACTTAATTTTTGATATTTGAGTTTTGAATCGGTCGTTTGACGTTTGTATGTCGACGTCGGGGGTTGTTTTGTTGTTTTAGCATGCGTTGATCATAGGTTCTAACTTATGTGCGCTTCGTTTGTCATATCGGTTTTCGATATGGATTTTTGTACGATAGGATATGTTTTGAATTGTAGGTACAAGCACGTGGACTTTCGGGATGACGAAGGAGGGTAAGGCATCCGTCGAGATCGACTAAAGCGAGACGTTGTAGGTGAGTAGATGTATATCTACGGGGGAAGTCGGGTGGATGGCGTATAGCACCCCCATAACCGTAGAATTAGGATGTGCGTGTGCGTGTGTGTGTGTGTGTGTGTGTGTGTGTGTGTGTGTATGTGTTAGATAAGTATACTTTGTCAATAGGTTTTGCTAGACTACCATATTTGTATAGGTCTATACTTAGTAGAATGATATACCCTTAGTACTATTCCTAGCCTATGAGCTATATCTACTTATGTAAGTCTACACACACACACACATGATTACCTTATATGATACAAGTCTACTAATGAAATGAGGATATTTTACGATATAATGATATGAGTCGTTATGATATGATATGATGACATGAGGCGATGATATATGATATGATACGAGATGACATGAGATGATATAAGATGATATGAGATGATGTACGTGACTATAGATCCGTACTATTTGATTTGATGACATCGTACGATGGGTATTCCGTACGTGATGTGATGAGGATGGATCGCCGATATTTATTTTGACTCGAGAAAATATTATTTAAAATCACAAAGTAGATATTATAATATGTTTAGAGCCATACATACTTTCAAAACTAACGAATCATTATGCAATTTTAAGTGATAACTTCAAGAGGACGCTGCGACTTTTCAAATGGTATCTTTTTCAAAAAACATCGTAGCTCCTATTTTCTCAAAACAACGATTCGTATTATGTTAAACTATAACCGTATGGATTATACCTAGTTGCGTATCTTTTTATACTTGTTCGTGTTTACGATTTCTTTATTCTGTTTACGCTCGCGTTATGATTTCTTATTTCTACATACGCTCGCATTTCTTTTGTTTACGATATATACTATGTTTCATACCCTTATCTTTACATGACTTTGTTTGCTAGGACACACACACCATTACCGATAATGCGCATGTTGCATGTACACTTACTCGCATGCTCACATACACATCATCGGTAATTGCCATGCCATGTATACAGATAGAACTCATTATTTTTCCGTATCACCTTATAACCTGTTAGCATTTTAGTTACTGTTTAATACCCAATACCACATACTAGTTCAGTTATTGCACTTTCATTACATTACTATACGACACGCTTATATGAATACACTTGCTATGCATTACAGCATTGTTCTGTACCTGTACATATTCTTTCAATATTACCATATTCTTATGAGATTATGTTTTCATGAGATTTCTGGATTTGAGAAATCGTAGATATTATTTACAAACTTGTGAATGTTTTAAAAACGTGATTTTCTCTTGATATAATATTTCTGGATTTGAGATATTATTTAAAAACTTGTGAATGTTTTAAAAACGTGATTTTCTCTTGATATAATATTTCGACGTCCACCATGAGATTTCTCGGTGCTGAACTATGATAATTATCCGAATCGAGGCAGGAGGAGAAACTGATTGCGGATACATGGTGGACCCGGTACAGTACCGGAAGATCTAGGATAGGCGGCCAACCTCCGGGGCAAGAAAATCGTATGGAAAGGCGTTGAGCCTGGCAGAGGAACACTACGTATCGGTGACAGTATTGGACTCGGCGGATACCGGAGGATACCGACCGGAGTGATATGAGACAGATGGATATAAGGGCTGATCCGATGAGATGGCGCCTTAGATATGAGGATTTACGTGTTGATACTAGACACGGGTTTTATGATGATTTCGAGTGTCGATACTGGATACTCAGGATTTTATGATGATTTTGATGTGTCGTTGATGGGCACACGTTGGATGATAGATATGTACATGATATGGATGACATGGTATCATATATTGACACATGCACATGTTTATATATTTATATACATATGTATACATGATCACTTGATACCACACGGTACGATATTACTATATTACTGTATGACCTCGGAGATCGTCATACATTCGATTTCTACCTGATAATGTTTTCTACTCACGAGTCGGCAACTCACCCCCGTTGTGCCATAGTTTTCTTATAGGATCGACCTCTCGGATTTAGTAGCGTCTTGCTGGCACATTCTTCTTTTGGGTGATTTGATTAGTATGTGGGTTACACTACGGATAATAACTGCCACTGTATACTTTTATATTCATTATATCTTGTTAAAAGCTTCATCTACCAGACTATGTATATTGTGGACTTAGAGACCGGTTGTATATTGTTTCAGATTTAGAGTCGTGGCTTGTATATATTTTTATATTCGAGTTTGAGAATGTTTGGTTTTCTTTACTTTATTTTTCTGTGATTGATCTTCGCCTTGGACGTCGTATATTCTTATTGTGTTGTTGTGTTTTTGTCGGTAGGCAAAGAGCCAGCTCCTGCTTAGGGATGCCTATATTATATGTTTATGTACTGGTTTTGATCAAAATTTATAAAGAAAATGCTGCCCAAATTTTCAAATGACGAAAATGTTTTCAAATTTTAGTATACTACCTATTTATATCTCCACAAATCTTATTTATACTTTTAAAAGAAGGAACTTGATTTCATTTATACCCTTTTTCAAAATTTTACTTCCACTATTTTCCTAAAAAGGTTTAGATTCCTGATTTTCGGTTTACTTATGTTACAGTGGGGTCCTTTAGACTTCACGTGATCCAAATGCCGGTGACGTGCTATTTCCGGGTCGTGATACCTTAGCTCTACGGTTAGAACCGTAGTGGCTTCTTCTCCTACGGTTTATTCCGTAGGGGCATTTTTTATTTCCAAATTATCTTTAAAAAATAATAATATGTTGCCCCTGCGGTTTAGTCCATAGAGGTATCCTTTTCCCCTACGGATTGCACCATACGGGCTAAATTTAAATTTTTTAATTTAATTTACTTTTCTTATTTATCCTTACGGACTTAACCGTAGAGGCACATATTTGCCCCTACGGATTCTAACGTAGGGACGAGCATAAAAATAATAAATTAGCATTTTTAAAAATATTTCTAATATGCCCCTATGGTTATGACCGTGGGGGTAAGTAAGTTCCCCTACGGTGCCAACAGTAGGGGCTAAATATTAGAAAAACTGATATTTAGCCCCTACGGTTACAACCGTAGGGCCATTCACTTGCCTCCACGGTCATAATCGTAGGGGTATATAAAAAATATTTAAAAAAAATTGTTTTCCTGTTTTCTTTCCGTCATGTACAGGATAATATATATAGCACAAATGAATACAGAAATATTTATACAAAACTTCCCACGCATTATATATATATATAACGAAATAACCAAACAAAATGTAAAATCAGAATAAAAAATGAAGACATACAACAAACAATATCTAAGATACACGATACATATCAAATATAGTACTATATCGCACAAAAATCAGAAAAAATATAAATACATCGCTATTGGCTCGGTCCAGATGCTCCATCTCTAAGTATCTGGGAAATTCGGCACAGCTGCTCTTCACTGTAGCCCCGGGCCGACAAAAACTGGAAAAATGAATTGTCAGGAGTGGGGGTGGACTGCGAAGCTGAACCAGTAGGATGCTGAGCTGAATTAGCGGCCTGTGGAGCTGAAGACAGAACCGAAGGAGTAGCCTACGCAGCTGTAGTGGCAGCCAAAGTAGTGGCTTGCGGAGCCGGAGCTGCAGCCGCCGTAGTGGCTTGCAAAGCCGGAGCCGTAGCTGAAGTAGTGGCCTGCCGAATTTGTAAAATTTAAAATTGTGTAATTTATGGTTTGGAGTTAGGGTTTGGACTTGTTTATATATGTGTCTTTATGGGTGTGACTGTGTGTATGTGTGTTTGTGAGTGTGTGTATGTGCGCGCGCGCGCGTATGTGTGTATGTATGTGTATGTGTATGTGTATGTCTCTGTGCGTGTGTGCGTGTGTGTATGTATGTGCACGCGTGTGCGCGTGTGTATGTATGTGTATGCGTGTGCGTGCGCACACATACACACACGCCCCTAACTATTGTTGTTTTTCATTAGAATACCTTGAAAATTTAACTAAATGATTTATCCTCCTAAATTAACTAAATTACTATAAATTTCACTAAAATACCCTTAACCATTGTTGTTTTTCACTAAACTATCATTAAATTTTTTAATAAAAAACCTCATCTGCTCAATTTTACTTATTTACCCTAAAATACCCTTAACTACTATTGCTTTTCCACTAAAATACCCTTAACTATTGTTACTTTTCACTACACTACCTGCCGAATGTTAGAAATAAGGGTATTTTCTTAAAAGTTAAAGATATTTTCTTAAATATCTCATTTTGAAAATCTTATTTTTTTAATTAATTAATTTGTACCTAATTATCAAATTGTAAATAAAAATCCTAACCATAAATTTCACAAACAATATAGGTATCATCTAAATTATGTTTAACATATTCTAAAATTCATATCAAAACATAATATAGTAAGCTTGGATTTGACAAGAGTTCAATGTACACTAAAATGATGATGAATTACGGTGTGGCCTTGTTTTTGCGTGTGTGTGTGTGTGCATATGTGTGTGTTTGTGTGTGTGTGTGTTTAGATGTGTGTATGTGTATGTGTATGTGTGTATTTGTGTGTATATACGTACCATTGACTCCTAAAAAACATGGAATTCGGCGGTGAGATCATCTAATCGCTGCTCCAGACGTCGCTAGTGTGGGGTAACAAAAGTAACCACCGAAGAAGAGGACAACTTCAGGTGGGCCCTGCTGGGACCAGTTTTCTGGCCTCTCTCCCAACTACCATGGTGCCCTCCGTGTACGCGGTATAGGACAGGGGTCAGCACGAACGGATCGGTCTCTGTGCTGAAATCAATACCTCATGCCTTCTTCTCCTGCACCACCCGTACCTACACCATGTAAATCATTCAAACGTAAGTAAATTATTTAAATTTAAACTTATCAAAACAAATTTTTATTCGAATTAGAACAAATATTAACAAGTACACAATACTCCTGAGTACCAGCGTTGGGATATTGAAGCTCGCCCACGACCGTAACTCTAGATGAGATGTGGACGGACAGATAATCCGTCAATATGCTCGTAGTGCCACCCTTAGCCATGGTCTGAGCTCTTTGCAATTCACCAAATATACACATATATAACATAACTTTTCATATTGCCTTATATCAAAAGAGATATCTTGTAATTTACCTTTTCCTTCATGGCCCGATTCACGTTCATCAAGCCACTGGTGTAGGTTGGTCGGCCCCTCTTCGTCGACTTTCGATTCTCCTTATTTTGAGCGGCATGTTTCAGCTTGCGCTCAGACGTCCAAAACTCTCACAAGAGAGGCTGTCTCTAAATCATAAAGGCCGGAGAATATAGGAGAGCCGCTCTCTCCATCTTGGGGGTTGCCAACCGCATATCGGAGCAATCAGAATTCATCTTACCCCTATTATATCGGACATGACCCTGTGAGACCCTGGTAAATAGCATGAAGATCGAGTCCTCTATGATGGTCATCGGGATCGAGAGTCTGAAAGTCATAATCCATCTATAATACAAGAAATTAACATCGTTAAATTATAGGTGCTGAATGATAGTAAATTTATTTTGATAAATCAAATAAAAATATTTAATAATACCTTAGCCTGCTTAAAGAAGAGGTCAAAGGAGAGCTTGTGCTGATCGCCCCATTCAAGATGAAAGGGATATTTCTTGAAGTGACGACTCTCATCCCCCATATACTGGCTGAACTTCTTGGCATACTGGCCACTGGGTGGGCATCTGGCGGTAAAGGGGAGGGGAATGGTCCTTAACCCTTAGCGGTATCGAGCTTCAGCTTGTAGGACCGAGTTCTCCCTCGAGTCCCACAGACAGGTCATGGCTGCCTTGCATCTGTAAAATATATAGATATACATGCAATATCAAGACAAAACAAATTATGCGTATGATAATCAATAAAACAAGGATATGAATTCTGAGATATGGATTCTAATGTCTTTGTTTGATCTATATATCACACAATTGAGCTTAATATATTTGTCTCGTTTACGTGATATCATAATTTTTGAAGTGCAATATATATATACCTGGGGCGATAATAGCACGAGCCTGAGCTCGGACAGCAGCACGAGCGGGGTTGATAGTTCCTCCTAAGAGGAATAGCCAGTGGCCCGGACATAGATGAATCCCCTCCAATTAGATGATAAACAATGACAGTATAAGTAACTTCTGAATAAAACAATACATGATCAACTTGAGCTATTATATATGTAAAGAATACTAACTTTTATACCGCTCGGAGGGTACGGATGGTGCGGGAGCGGCTTGTGCCCCGGATGTAGAGGTACCTTTTCCAACTAGACAAAAAATGACTATATAAGTAACTTCGAAATGAATACGCATGTATATCTATAATATAATAATCAAAATGAATATGCGTGCAATTTAGAAAATAACGTCGATATTGTTTCCCAGTGATTTCGGTCCGTCAATAAGAAAGGTCATCATAAAGTAGGATTAATCCATAACCAACCACATTGACAGATTATAAACCATCATTACAATGGGCCATGTGCTGTGGCCTCCACCCATATATTTGAATGGGCAGAAACCATCACTAGCCAGTCCGAGCCTGATATTCCGAGGATCACTACTGAATGTTGGGTGCCTCTTATCGAAATCCTTCCATGCTGGTGAATCTCTTGGATGACTCATTTTTCCATTTTTGCTTGGAGAAATATGGCGATGCCAAATTATTGCCTCCGCTGTCTTCTTACATTTGAATAGCCTCTGCAGTCTCTGTGTTATGAAAAAGTATCGTGCTATCTTGATAGGTATATCTGGCTTCTTATCAGATTATTTCAGCTTATATTTGTCCTCTTCGTAGGTGGGACACTCTTTCAAATCTGAATTTCATTCCGGTACAGCACGCAATCTTTGAGACATGCATGAATCTTCTCACAGTTTAGACCCAAATCAGATATCATCTTCTGGGCTTCGTACCAGCTCTCGGGCACGTTATTTTCCGGGGGGAAAGAATTTTTCAGGAACTTGAGAAGTATCGTGAATGACTTGTTGCTCCATCTATTTAGGCACTTAATTTGGAAAAGATGGACGAACCGTGATAGTGTTGAATACTTTGCATTCTCATAGATTGGTCTCCTGGCATCATTCATGCACTTCTCATACTTATACGCACGAGGAACTTGACTCGAAGGAGGAATATTATCACCGAGAGCAGCCTTTACCATATCCTCTGTTTTCTCTTCTGGAAACAAGTTATCTTTTTCTTCTTCCGCCGCATCATCATCATCATCATCATCATCATCATCATCTTCTTCTCCTTCCCCGTGATATAACCAAGTCGAATAAAATCCGGTAAAACCATACTTAACGATATGAAGCTCTACCACTTCTACGTTCTGCTAATAATTATTCCCACACCTGTTGCACGAACAAAGGATCTTCCCCAAGATTTCCTTATGATGTCCGGGTGCAAATTTAATGAAAGCAGGGACTCCATCGACGAACTTAGGGTTCATGCATTGATGTAAATCCACGTACATCCAGTCCTTAATTTTAATATACTCATGGGCTATGTTAGACTGTATGACATATAAATTTTAAGTTATGGAAGTTCATTTTTAATGGTGACTTGAGAAATCTAAGAACGGGATGGTTATTGATAAAGAAGAGAATGAGAAAGGCAAGTTTGTCGTTGATTTCAATTTTTGATTTCGCTTAGGTGTGGGGTTGTTATTGTGTATGTCTTTGTATATGTGTGTATGCTGTGTATGTGTATTGTATGTGTGTGTTTCGTCCGTCGGGAGTAAGGATCTATCCCATTAAGAATGTATAGAGCAAACCCCTATTCTGTAACGACCCTGAATCCCTATACAATTGTATCATATTCAATATATATATAAAGGTATATTTCAGCTCTGACTATGAGTTATAAGTAATATTTATTAAATAAAAATAAGAAGCAACTTTTAGCTTATTGGTTAATACTCTCAACTGTTGTTTTTTAGCCTATGTGTTCGAATCCCATCAGCCCCAATTATTTTAATATTTTTTCTTTTTAACTTTTTGGAAGCCCAAGAGTTTGCACATGTATTACATAGAGAAGCGAAAGTTGCAACATAATTAAAGTGGATAAATGAGATGTTAAAACCATTTAAAATCCTGGGCACGAACTTCGAGACCAAAGCTCTTCATCTGGCCGCCCAAAATGGCATTTTGGCTGCTACCAACGGCCTGGATGTGCCCAAATTTTTCCGTGCTTCCCTCATGCAATCCTTGGATTTCCCATTATCCCTTTTTACACTTTAAATCTTCTGTTTTAATTCAGAGACTCTGCAGTCCATTCATCTATCCAATTTCTCTCTTTTAATTCATATTTTTAGTTCTTTTAATTACAATTAATCCACCATACCCTCACTCTATTCCCTATAAATACATAGCCATCCTACCTTACTCATCATTTCTGAAAATTTCACTAAATTTCCTCTCAAAAGTTCTCAAGCCCAAGCAAAACGAGTCAAGCCTATTTGCAATATCGTTCACTTGTCAGCCTTTCAACTTCGTCTCTCCAAGCATCATCAACTCGACCTTCTCGTCTCGCTAGTCTCGGTTCCTCTATCGAGGCTTCTTCTCTCGTCCGATTGTGCAACACATAAGTATCTTCTAATTTACTTCCCTTTGAATCCACCGTAAACTCTTTTCCTCGACTTTTCTCTCATAAACCCCTTAAAAAAATCGATACCAAACTAAATTTTGTACCGCAACATTTGACTTGTACCATAAATTTCTTGCTAAAAGATTAAGAAAAAACAAAAATGTCTAGTTTACCTTTTTGCAAATCTTATGCTACACTCAATTCATGAAAATTTTCTTTTCTTTAAAAATTATATATTTTTGTGACATATTAGTTTAACCCTTAAATAATATAGACTTTATTTCTTGTAAACATCATCCAAAGGGGTAACGACTTACCCCTCACGTACACATGAAAAACATAGCACGCTACCATCTTTCTAGTTTTCGAAGAAAACATATTACATTAAAATATCCTCAATTTCTAAAATATGTTTTTTAAAAATCGTTTTTTTTAAATCCTTTGCAAATATGTCTCTAAAACCCTCGTTAAGAGACCCGTTTGTGAATCGTGTAGATTATCGCACATTCTTGGGATAGTAGAGTGAGATACAGAACTCATCATATCGTTTTCAAAAAGAATAAAATACGGTTTAAAGAAAATATGACATTTTAAAACAAGTTAAATAAGTTGAAAATTATTTAAATCATATATTCATATTTCCAAATAACACAATTTGTGAAAATTAGAATTTTTAAATGAAAAGATTAAAGTTTTTAAGAAAATACCCTCAAGTTTCCAAATGATAGATTTTTCATAAAAATACCATAAACTTTTAAAAACTCAGTTTTATCACTAAAATACCACCAAATCTAAAATATATTTTTGTTAAACTCTAGACTTTTTAATTAACATATTTTTATCAAAAACACACTCGAGCTTTATTTTTTAAAATTAAAACATTTTACATAAACCCCTTTAAGAAAATGCAAACATGTTAAAAACATACAATAAACAAATTAACAAATCTTTAAGGACTTTAGATTAATAATGGATTTAAGCGGTACCAATTCTCTAGGTCTCAGGGTGCTGGAGAAAGTTTGTGCTTGCCTATCTAGCCTCGATAACATTAAAGGAATAATCAATGGCAATCGTCTTTGAAAAAGACATAAATCTTGTCGTCCATGTGCAGCGGTTGCCGACTATTCTCAAACTTAAGATCTCAAAAGTTAAATATTTTTAATAAGATATGTCTAGAACCTGAACTCGAATTCTAACTTGGCTTGAATTCTAATCAAACTTAAACTCGAACTCAAACCCAAAACTCAAACCCAACTTGAACTTGAACATTTGAGCTTGACTTGACCCGAACCATGAATATGACATGACACGAATACTTGAACACAATTTGAACCTGAACTTATACTCCTTCTATTCATGGAATCGGTCAAGTCCTGTAAACTTAATCTATATAATAAAATACACAGGGATAAGGGATGGGTTGGAGGGAATGCATGACGTGGTACGAGAGTTAATTAAAAGACACCTCTTGAATATTCTTGTACCGTTGTCCTGTGGTTTTGACAGGGCCTTTTACTCTCTTGTGCTGTGGGTTCGTGGGTTTGACAGACCACTCTCGTATACACGCTTACCTTCCTTATCAAATTACAAACAAGCACATTAGAATATTTAACCTTATACATTTAAATGTCATGCCTAAGATATCTTTACATGCACTTTTACCTGTTCATTACTACTCGGTTTTCTGTTCTTTTTACATATTTTCAATCATCAGTACTTTTCTTTAGAGACTTACTGAGAGCTAGTTCGCCGACGACATTCCTTTCTGTTTCTTTTCCTTGGAATGTTTTTCAGCTGGACAGAGTTCTGAGGAGATCGAGCCTAACCAGGAGGACTTCGAGCAACTCACCACTCAGCCAGACCACTAGTTCTTTTTCGTCAGTTTTAATTTTCAGTATGCCATTATTTAAGCACCTTTTCGTATTTGCACTTTTATTTCAGTTGCCTTGTATCTAGACTATGAAAACAAATGTAAATAAAGTTGCCGTTAAATTTTAATTACTCTTATTAATTCTTACATATTGTTATATTGTTTTTATACGCTTAACGTATTTATTAAGGGAAATGACATTCTAATAGTAAAAACGTTGTGGGCCTTGTCATGTGCCGTTACAGTCTTCTGGAAAGCGGGAAGTGACACATTC
Source organism: Agapanthus africanus (assembly GCA_030015575.1). Lineage (NCBI taxonomy): Eukaryota > Viridiplantae > Streptophyta > Magnoliopsida > Asparagales > Amaryllidaceae > Agapanthus > Agapanthus africanus. The sequence continues at coordinate 883,163,650 of JASDDO010000024.1, read as the reverse complement.
GCATGTGCTTTCATCCGTTTTGAGAAAATTTCGGCAGCACTTCCCTGCCGTTCTCCGAATACATTGTAATAAAAAAGATGATCATTTCAATACTGTTAAACAACATTGAAATGAACATCTACTCTATCTTTGTACATAGAGAACCAGTGGAAAGTTACCGTCGAAATATTTCGAAACGAATGAAAAACACAAATGAATGCAGGGTTTGCTTTATATATTCCTAACTTGTCCACACGAAACAAATCTATCGGTTATCATACGATTGAATATTCTTGTCACATAGAATACATGATGGTTGTTAAAAACCGAAAGATACCTTCTGATATTTAACAACTTTCATATAGTTATCACGACGAACATCGAACGTATGTTAACCGATAGACGGGAATTAAGTCGCATTTTGATTTTCACATATATTTATCGATGATAATATGAAAAATTCATATTATCATCGAGTATCATATATACACTTAGCGTAAGATTTAATTTGAATTGGTTTTATCGTTTATATTTCAATTGCACTATTTTGAAGTTTTTAGTTTAAGGTAAAGTTTTTATACGTTTACGGTAAAATTTTACGTTTACGTTATCATCGAGTATCATACATTTAGCTATTGTTTTTTCCCCACTAAACTACCTTAAATTTTTTTCGAAACAACCTATTTCTTCAAATTTACTAAATTACACTAAAATACCCTTAACTATTGTTGGTTTTTCACTAAACTACCTTAACAAATTTAACTAAATGATCCATCTTCTTAAATTAACTAAATAACTATAAATTTCACTAAAACACTCTTAACTATTGTTGTTATTTACTCAACCGTCATTAAATTTTTTTAGTAAAACACCCATTACTAAATTTTATTTTTTTACACTAAACTACCCTTAACAATTGTACGTTTTTCACTAAAATACCCTAAACTATGGTTGATTTTCACTAAACTACCTACAAAAATTCACTAAAATGTTACCTTAACATTTAAACCTAATTGATAATAAGTTTAGCCCTAAACCTAGTCATAACAATAACCCTAACTATTAACTCCTAATTAACCCTAATCATAAAAATAAACCTAATTAACTCTAACCCTACCCCTAGTCATAACCCTAACCCTAACTATAACCCTAACCCTATAATTAAAGCTAAGCCCAACCCTAATCACCCTACTTAACCGCTAATCGACCCCATACCCTTAGCCCCAACCCTAAATTCAACAACATTAACAACAAAAACAACTAAATAATAAATTAATTCCTACAATTAAAGAAATCGAAATAAAAATTAATTAGGAAAATTAAAATTCAAAATGGAATAAATAAGTAACCTGTGGAGGAAGTGACGGCTAGGAGGCGAGGAGGTGAAGGAGTCGACGACTCTTGCTCGACAAGGCTATGCTTGGAAGAAGGAGGAGGGCTTCGACGGTGGAGGATCGGAGGAGAGGGCTCGGACACTGGAGGATCGGAGGAGAGGGCTTTGGAGGAGGAGGGGCGTTGGAGGTGATCGGAGGTCGGAGAAGACGACGAGAGAGGAGGAGATGGGGGAGCTAGAGGTCGGAGGAGGCGACGAGGGCGGAGAATTTTTGGGGGAAAATAATTTTGGGGAATATTAGGGTACTGTGGGAACGGGGAATGGAAAACTTTTGTTTTTATTTTTTTTAAGTGGCCGACTTTTCCCTTATAGTGACAACTGTAGGGCCTTCTCTTGCAACATCGTATAGGCAACTGCATATATTAAATTTTTATAATTTTTTTATGTATATATGCCCCTACGGTCTAGACCGTAAGGACATGCTTTGTCCCTACGGTGGGAACCGTAGGGGCAACCTAAAATTGCCACTACAGATTTTCCCATCCATAGGGGCAAGCCATCTTTGTATTAGTGTTTACTTCTTTTCATATGGATCAATGTATTCATTTCATTATCTATTAGTACTAGTGTTTTGCATATGCATGCCATGGATGTATAATAGATATTTTCTTATTAATATTGATCGTATTGATTTAAATATTATGATTTTAGAATGAACTTCAAAAGAAGGCTTAAAAAGAACAACTTACCTTAGATAGGAAGGGGATGGAAAATTAGGATGTCACTATAGGAAACTGGTGCATATTTCGACGACCGAGTTATTTCGACGTGTTAGAGTCGTCAAAATAAGTCCTCAATTCCTGAATTTTTGTTGACTTTGGTCAACAGATGTTTCGACACGAGTCTCGCTTCGAAACATTTGTTGACCAAAGTCAACAAAAACGCTCATGATTCGACCCCCTCATTTCCCCCAAATTTCTTTTCCCCTCTTAAATATTTCCTCCACCCGATCCGGCCTCCCGCCTCCAATCCGGCCCGCCTCCGAGCACCCTCCTCTCCGAGCGCCTCCGATCTCTCACCTCCATCCTCTTCTGATCCCCTCCAAGTATTCTTCGAGCCCTTTTCCCCTCCTCCTCCACCACTTTGTCTCCAGCCGCCTCCTCTTCGATCCCCGGCCTCCGATCTACCGCCTCCGACCGACTCCCCGCCCAGTTTTTTCAATTTAGTTAATTTGTTAAATTTTTGTTAAATTTAATTAATTTTAGGGTTAGTTTTAAGATTAATTTCAGGGTTGATTTTAGGGTTAGGATTAATTTTAGGGTTAGGGTTAAAGGTAATTTTAGGGTTAGGGTCAATTTTAGGTTTAGGGTAAGGGTCAATTTTAAGGTTAGGGTAAGGGTTAATTTTAGGGTTAGTGTTAGGATTACTATTTTGTTAATTGTAATTAATTTTTGGGTTAGTGTATGGGTTAATTTTAGGGTTATTTTTATTTTAGGTTTGGGCTAATTTTAGGGTTAGGGTTAATTTTAAGATATTTTATAACAATTTAGTAAATGTGTGTGTATGTGTGTGCACGCATGCTGGTTTGTGTGTGTGCGCACGCATACGCGCGCGCACACACACATAAGCATACACACACACACACACACACACATAGAAACACACACAAGGATGCATACACACACATACACGCACGCACACAAATATACATACACACAAAGCCAAACCTTAATTCATCATCATTCTCTACAATGAAACTCTTAATATTTGTGTGAATCTATGGTTGACGTCGACGTCATTACTCGCTTCTTTTTCGTATTCTATATACATCAGTCTCCAGCACACAACTCTACCCATTTTAATTCCTAACTACTAAACTTAGACTAAGTAACCATACCTAGATTAAGTCACCAATTAAACATTAATTGAACAAAAAATATAGAGACTTGACATGCCATAAATCAATTAGCTATATAAAAGCTTTCTTTCACGAGTTTATTTTCCTTTATGCAATATTCATTGTATGGATGCATGTTTATTTTAATGAATCTAGATGTTTCATTATTAATATCAAATGTTTGAGCAAATTTACCATCAAAACTGAATAGTTCAATAACCAACGATACTGAAATGATAACCATCAAAACCAATATAATTAAGTGCATGATACTCGAGGACGAAAAAAAGTAAACCGATATATATAGTTATCGAGTATCTAACATTGAAAAAATATAGCGACTTAGAGCCCGTCTATAAGTTATATGTGTATGGTTATCTTCGTGACATAAAACACGCGTGTGTTGTCAACCTTGAACGTCAATCGTTCTTCATTGATAACTATCACGCCCCGCTTCTCAGTAGACGGAAACAGTGACGTGGTAAGCCCGCGGCATATTTATCCAGACAAGGTCATTCCCTAAATAAATATACTAAGCGTATTGAAACAATAATATACAATACAAGAATAAATGAAGACCGTAAAGTTTTTCAACAAACATTTTTATTTACATTCAACTTCCAATATTTACAAGTACATGAGTTCAGCAGGAAATTAAATACAATAAAAGAAAATAGTTAAACATGTGGCATACATAAACTGAAGAAAAGTGAAGCTGAGCTAGTCCTGAGTAGTAATCCGGTTGTAGTCCCCCTTTATGGCCTCTAACTCTTCCGTCTCAACCGTATCTGACAAACATTCCAAGAGAAGAAAAGTGGGTGGAATGTCCGTCAGCGAACTAGCGCTCGGTAAGTCCCAAAGATAAATACGAGTAAAGAAAATGACAAATATAGAATATATAGATGATGAGTAAGAGTATACGTTCATGGGTGAATATGTACTATAGGTCTCTATATGGTCACTATGTTAACGTTAAGTTCCAAGTGTGAAGGTCAACACAGTCGTAGAAATATTCACGAGCTCAAGAGTGGGGCCCCAGGAGCATGAAAACACGGGCCCATATCACGTGTTAGCATCGGGGTTCTAGGCTGTGGATGAGTCAATCCGACTGATATTCGAGTAAAATATAAAAGAGGTTAATACGGGACTCCTGAAGTTCCGTTGGATTCATACAAGAAACTATTCCAAACACCCCGATTATAAATAGTCTATAGCTTTATAATATACTTAATTAAATTTTATTGATTGATTATAACATGTTTTGATCGAAACCATAGATTGTAAAACGTGTAGAATGAAGTCGAGTGAGTCAAGTAATATGCGAGTCATATCAATTGCAATCTTGGTTCGAGTCAAGTTAGTTCGAGTAGATTGGGTTCGAGTTCATGTTTAGGTTTAGATTAGAGTTGGGTTAGAGTTCGAGTTTGTATTTGAGTTCGAGTTCAAGTTTAGATTCGAGTTCAGGTCTTTTTCATATGGATTGTTCTAAACTGTTAAAAATCTTATGTTCGGGAGAAATCGGCAACTGCTGCACATGGACGGTAGGATTTGTGTCTTTTTCCAAGACAATTGCCATTTGATAACTCCGTTAAGTTGTCTAATTTGAATAGGCAAGCACTCACTTTCTTCGGCTCTCTGGGGCTCAAGAGAAATGATACCGTTTAAACCTATATTAATTCTAGAGTCCTTAAAATATTGTTTGCATATCTCGAAGGGGTTTTATGAAAAATACTTTAATATAGTTTAAAAAATAAACCTCGAGTGTGATTTATAATATTTAGGGTTTTCATGAACATATATTTTAATTGTTGTGGTGTTTTGGTGATAAACCTAGGTTTTTGAAAGTTTATGGTATTTTTATGAAAACTGCCACTTTTGGTAATTTGATGGTATTTTATTAAAATTCTACTCTTTCATTTTAGTATATAGTTTCATAATATATTTTTATTGAAAATACGAATTCAAAGTTTTATATAATTTTCCAAAATTTAGTTTTTTTATTTAGAAAAGTCGTATTTATTAAAAACCGTATTTTTATTTCCTTTCGAGACCGAATATTCTGTGAGGAGTTTTGCATCTCGCTCTACTGTCCTAAGGATGTGCGATAATCCACACCATCCATTAGCGGATTCTCTAACGAGAGTTGTAGAGGCATAATTTCCAAGGATTATAAAAATACCGATTAAAAGAAACCCGTTTTGAAAAAATGTGGTATTTTAATGAAAAAATTATTCTTTAAATGAACTATAGATCTAGAATACCGTGCTATGAAACCATAGTATGCGTGTAGGGTAGGTCGTTACCCCGTGAAGTTTTCCTAAAGGTAGATAATCTAGTTATCGAGAAAGCTTATACTAAAGTTTATGGTATTTTAATGAAAAGTTTGTTATTTGATTGTTTCACATGAATTTTTTTTTGTTGAACTACAAACTAAATGATATTCATAAAGTTAAGAGTGGTGTTAGGATATTAGTTTGACTTATTTTGCTTATATAGTGGAGTAAAAATGTTAAAAAAGAAATTATATCGGAGATAACTCTACTTTGTCGATGTGAGTTTAGAGGACGGTTTGAGATGAAAGAAATAGAAAGAAGATGAGACTTACTAGTTTAAAGTGTTAACATGGATGAGGGGAAGCCTTCGGGTGTCGTGGTGTCATCAGAAAGGCTTCGGTCATCGAGTTTGGTTTGCTATTCTACTTAGGTGCCTAACTCCACTTGGTCCTTAGAGAGTTTGAGAGAATTTTTGATAGAATTTTCAGAATGGGGAAGAGATAGAAGATGAGGTGCTATTTATAGTGAATAATTAGGGTTTGAGAATTAAAAATTTAGATTAAAAGAATGAAAATGGTGTTAAATGATGAATTTAAAGGCCACCGTTTAATTGCAGGAAAATCAAATAGTGTAGGGGAGTTGAGAGGAGTTGAAAGAACGAGTGTGCAAAGCACGGGGGAAAATGGAGCTATCCTGATGGTCGGCGCCGGCCTAAGAGGCAAAACGGGCGGTCGGATCTTGGGCAATCGCCTTGAGATTCGTGCCACATAGTTTAGTCAGGGTTTACTCTTTTTTGCGCATGTTTGATTTTTCTGAAACTTTTCGTTTCTCCATGAATTGCACGTGCAACTCTTGGGCATCCGAAAAATTTAAATGAAAAATCTAAAAACAATTGGGTCTGATGGCATTCGAACGCACAGGTTATGTCGCAGCAGTGTAGAGGCTTTACTAATGAGCTAAAAGATTCTTCTTAGTTTTATTAAATAAATCTAACTTATAACTTTACAACAGGATGAAATATCCTTTCTATACAATAAACAAGTAATTTTGTACAGGAATTTCAGAGTCGTTACATTTTACCCTCCTTATAAAAATTTCGTCCTTGAAATTTACATAAAGGACCAATTTTCGAATAGCTGAGGGTATCGTGCACGCATATCGTCTTCTTGCTCCTATGTCGATTCTCCCGGCGAGTCTTTTCTCCACATTACCCGAACCAATTTCACTTCCTTATTCTGTAAGGTCTTCACTTTTTGGTCCAGGATCTCAACTAGTTGTTGCTCGCAGATTAGGTCAGTTTGTACCGTGAGCTCTGAATGATCAAGTATATGGCTTGGGTCGCTCACATATCGTTGTAGCTGGGATATGTGGAACACGTTGTGCATTCCTTCCAAGGAGGGTGGTAGTGCTAAACAGTATGCTACTTCTCCAACTCGTTCCAGTATATTGAATGGTCCTATATACCTTGAACTTAATTTACCCCTCTTGCCAAAATGGATCACTCCTATGTTTGGAGAGATCTTCAAGAATACATGCTTTCCGGGTTGAAACTCTAGATGTCGACGTTTTGCATCTGCCCAATGTTTCTGTCAGTCTTGGGCTATGCATATCCTTTCCCTGATCGTGCGAACCACGTCCACAGTTGCCACGATCATCTCTGGTCCAAGGAGTTCACGATCTCCAACGTCGTCCCAACTCAGCGGAGAACGACATTTCTGTTCGTAGATTGCTGCGAATGGTGACATCCCAACACTGGCCTGATAGCTTTTGTTATATGAGAACTATAAAAGGTGTAGGTGATCTTCCCACGTACCTCCGAAGTCTAATATACAGGCTCTCAGCATGTCTTTCAGAATCTGAATTGTTCGTTCGGACTGTTCATCCATTTGTGGATGATACGCCGTGCTGAAATTCAGACTCGTTCCAAAGCTAGCTTGCATACTCTGTCAAAACTGTGATCGGAAGCTTGTATCACGATCGAAAATGATGCAAACAGGTACCCCATGTAATCTCACGATCTTCTGCATGAGTTTAGGGTATCAAGACAAGTAGGGTATATCTTGAAGGTATAAATCTTACTTTAGATTTTTACTCACCTCCATGTACTTCCTTGCCAACGTTTCAGTTGACTGGCCAACTCTGAATGGAATAAAGTGAACCGACTTGGTGAGTCGATCCACAATTACCCAAATCGCGTCGTTACCCTTCGTGCTATGAGGGAGTGTAGTCACGAAGTCTATGGTAATGTGCTGCCATTTCCATTCCGGGATTGGTAATGGCTGAATTAGACCAGCAGTTCTGTGATGTTCAGCCTTCACTTGCTGACACACCAAACACTTGGCTATGCTTCTAGCTACTTCACGCTTCATTCCATGCCACCAGTAGTGTTGCCGTAGATCCTTGTATATCTTCGTGCTACCGGGGTGTACAGAATAAGGAGAGCTGTGAGCTTCTTTCTTCAACTCTTCTCAAACATGGCCGACTAACACGCATAAACGGCTTCCATATCGCAAGGATCCATCTTCGTGGATGATGAAGTCAGTTCGAAATCCACTTTCTACTTGTTCTCAGATCTTTTGTAGCTTGGCGTTATTTGCTTGAGCTGGCTTGATCTGATTTACAAGAGTGGACTGGAATTGTAAGTTCATCAAAGATGAAGCGTTACCTGTCACAACAACTTCAATCTCCAATCCATGTAGTTCTCATTGTAGTCTCCACTGAGCAGTGAGGTTCATTGCTAATGGCTGGCGACTAAGTGCATCAGGAACTATGTTCACCTTTCCAAGATGATATTGTAGGTTGATGTTGAAGTCTGCCGTGAGTTCTAGCCATCTTCTTTGCCACATATTGAGTTTCTTCTGAGTAAATACATACTTAAGACTTTTTCGGTCAGTGTATATATCCACTCGTTCTCTATCTTGAGTGCGAAAACTACTGCTACCAGTTCCAGATCATGTGTTGGATAGTTGCGTTCATGAACTTTTAATTGCCTTGATGCAAAAACCATAACTTTTCCATGCTGGTGTAGAACACAACATAATCCTTTACCGGACGCATCGCAATGCACATCGAATCCGCCAGATTGATCCGATATTATAAGAATAGGTGCAGAGGTTAACCTAGACTTGAGTTCTACAAAAGCCTTCTCACATGGTTCTGACTACACGAATGCTTTGTCTTTACGTGTGAGCTTGGTCAGGGGTTCTGCGATCTTTGAGAATCCTTCAATAAATCGTATGTTGTATTCTACTACGCCCAAAAAACTTCTTATCTCTTTCACCATCTTTGGTGTCGGCCACTTACTGACAGCTGACACCTTGGCTGGATCCACAGAGATTTCTTCGCCTGAAACGATATGTCCGAGAAATCGGACTTGATCTGTCACACCTCGCTTCCCAGCAGACAGAAACGGTGACGTGGTAGGACGCAACGTATTTACTATGAAATAAATACGTTAAGCATAATTAAACAATATACCAAAATGAACAAGAATGACAAGAGAATAAAATAAATCGCAACTTTATTTACATTCAACTTTACATACAACTGTTTGAAATGAAAAGATACAATGATATAAAACAAATGCCTGAACAATGACATACAGAAAATAAGTGCAAGAAGAACTAGTAGTCCGGCTGAGCTATAATCTGGTCCAAGTCCTCCTGGCTTGGCTCTGTCTCCTCAGAGTCCGGTCCTCCTAACGAACATTCTAAAGAAAGAAACAAAAAGAAATGTCATCAGCGAACTAATGCTAGGTAAGTCCCATAATTAGAAAGAGAAGATAGTATATAAAGTGAAATGAACAGGTAAAGTATATAACTGATTACAGGTATATGACAGTTATAATAACGTGGTTGTTTGTAGTTTGGTAAAGAAGGTATTCATGTATACGAGATGAGTCCATCTTACCCCATGAACTATGGTAATATATAGTACAAGGCCCCGTCATAACCCACGGGACAACGGCACAAGAATTCATGTAGGTGTCTTTTAAGTGACCTCTCGTACCACGATATACGTTCCGTACCAATCTACCCCTTTATCCCCGCGTAATGTATTGTATAGATATATTTACAAGTCTTGCCGAAAACATGGATACAAAATGTTCAAGTATTCATATTCAGGTTGTAATCATGTATTCAAGTAGACATATCAAGTTCAAGTTAAGTTATAATCATGGTTAGGTCAAGTCAAGTAAAGTATACATATTTGAAATTGATGTTTAGATTCGAGTATTCATGTTCATGATCAAGTATTCATGTTTGATTTTGGATTCAGGTTTGAGTTTGGACTCAGACTGAGTCAGATGCTTGTACTAATTTAACTCTTGAATTCTTAGGTTCGGGAGTTATCGGCAACTGCTGCACATGGACGGTAGAATTTGTGTCTTTTTTCAAGACAATTGCCATTGATAACTTCTGTTAAGTTTTCTAACCTGAATAGGCAAGCACTCACTTTCTCTGGCTCCGTGGGGTTCAAGAGAATTGATCCCGCTTAAACCTATATTACTAAAGTCCTTGAAATAGTATTTTATATATCTCGAGGGGGTTTTATGAAAATTATTTTAATATAGTTAAAAGTAAAACCTCGAGGTTTTTTTTATATTACTTAGGGTTTTCATGAGCATGTGTTTTAAGTTTTGAGCTATTTTAATGATGAATACCCAGCTTTTGAAAGTTTATGGTATTTTATTGAAAACTAGTTCTTTTTAGTAACTTGATGGTATTTTATTGACATTTTTTATCTTTCATTTTAAAAAAATATAGTTTCATAATATATTGAAAATATGGATTTATAATTTTGTATAATTTTAATTTTAAAAATTAGTTTTATTTAGAAAATTCGTTTTTCTTAAAAACCGTATTTATATCCTTTCGAAATCGAATACACCGTGAGGAGTGCTGTATCTCGTTCTACTATCCTCAGGATGTGCGATAATCTGCACCATCCATTATTGGGTCCCCTAATAAAGGTTGTAGATGCATAATTGCAAAGGAATATGAAACACCGTTTACAAGCAACCCGGTTTTAAAGTAGGTGATATTTTATTGTAAAGCTTATATTTCGTAACAAATATTCATACAAAATAGGTATCGTGCAATGAAATAAGAGTGTACGTATAGGGTAGGTCGTTACCCCATGAAGTTTTTTCCTAAAGGTATAGTTTTATTAAAAATGAAAAGAGTGATATTAAAGTTCAAGGTATTTTAATGAAAAAGTTCAATTATGAATGTTTCACAGGAGATTCTTGGTTAAACTTGATTCTAAACATTGGTATTTAGGGTTACAAGTATTGTGTAAAAATTAGGTTGAACAATGTATGAAGGAGAAGGATTTTCTAGGGTTTAGAAAAAGGATATCGGTAATAACTCTACTTATCGATATAAGTTTTAAAGTTGAATTTTAATGAAGAGAAAAAAAGTTTGGGAGGGACTTACGGTTTGAATATGTCAAAGAAAGAGTTAGGAAGAAGAGGGAGGCTTCGCGTGGTCACGGGAGCTCCGGAAATCGGTTTCGATTTTCGACGGAAGAAACTTGCTCGCTAACTCCATTTTACTCCGCTTGCACTTAGGAATTTTTTAGAGAGTTTTGGTTAGAATTTTCAGAATGGTGCTGAGCCAAAATATAGGGTGGTATTTATAGTGGAGAATTAGGGTTTGGGAATTAAAATTTTGGATTAAAAAGCATTAAAATGGTATTAAATTGTGAAATGAAAGGTCTCTATTTGATTGCAGGAAAATCAACAGTGCAGAGGAGTTTAGGATAGCTGAAGAGACAAGTGTGTAAAGCACGGGGCAATTTGGCCACATCCTGACCGTCCCCACCGGCTCATATAGCTAAACCGCCGGTTGATCTTGAGGCAAATGCTTCGAGATTCATGCCATCTGATAAATTCTATATTTACGTCATTTTCCACATGTTTGATTTTTCTGGGCTTTTTATTTCCTATGTATTGCACGTGAAATCTTTTGGGCTTCCAAAAAGTTAAAAAGAAAAATCAGAAAAAATAACTGTGTCTGATGGGAATCGAACATAGGGCTACGTCACAGCAGTGCAGAGGCTTTACCAGTGAGCTACAAGTTGTTTCTTGCTTTTATTTAATAAAAGTGACTTATAACTCAAACTCAGGCTGTAATACTCTTTTCTTGTATATTAACAGTAAAATTTTCTGTACAAAGATTTCAGAGTCGTTACATTCTACCCTCCTTATAAAAATTTCGTCCTCGAAATTTACATTTACATAGGGACTAATTTTCAAATAGATAAGGGTATCTTGCACGCATGTCTTCTTCTCGTTCTCATGTTGATTCTCCTAGTGAATCCCTTCTCCACATCACTTGGACCAAATTTACTTTCTTGTTCTGCAATGTCTTCACCTTTCGGTCTAGGATTTCAACTGGTTATTGCTTGCAAGTTAAATCAGTCTGTACTGTGAGCTCTGAGTGATCAAGTATGTGGCTGGGGTCGCTCACATATCTTCTTAGCTGGGATATATGGAACACGTTGTGCATACCTTCCAATGAGGGTGGAAGTGCTAAACTGTATGCCATTTCTCCAACTTGTTCGAGTATATCGAACGGTCCTATGTATCTTGGACTTAGCTTACCCCTCTTGCCAAAGCAGATCACTCCTCCATTTGGAGATATCTTTAGGAAAACACGGTCTCCAGGTTGGAACTCCATATGTCGACGCTTTGCATCTGCCTAATGCTTCTGTCTGTTTTGGGCTATGCGCATTCTTTCCCTGATCGTGCTAATTACGTTTACAGTTGCCACGATCATCTCTGGTCCAAGGAGTTCACTGTTTTCCCCAATCAGAGCAAAGCTCTGTTCAAATTTTTGAAATTTAAAATGAAGCGGTGCTTCATAAAAGCGCTCGCGCTAAATGCGCGAACGCTAAGAGTCAAAGACTCTGATGCAGCGCTCACGTGCAAAGTACAAGAGCGCTAGCTCTAAGTGTGCTAGCACCAAGAGTCAAAGACTCTGATGCAGCGCTCACGTGCAAAGCACGAGAGCGCTAGCGCTGGAACTAAATGTTTCCTACCATTGGATCAAAGATCCAACAAAGATGACTAAAAATCATCAGATTATCTCTGAAAATTAGAGCACCGTTGGATCAAAGATCCAATGGTGATTAAAAATCACCAAGATACAGAATAAGTTCTGTATGTGAAAAGATTTTCTTAATCTTGTTAAAAACAAGAAGATTGCCTTCTGTAAAATAGAAGCCCTAGGATCAAAGATCTAACGGTGGGAAACATTCCCAAATCAATTAGAGAAAAGATCTTTTCAACTGATTCAACAAATCAGCTTCCCCTATATAAAAAACCCAAGACTTCAAGCCTTGCATAGATGAACCCCCCCACAAACTTTGAGAAATTTCAGAGAGAAGAGCAAGCTATGGGAAGAAGAAGAATTTCTTCAAGGTAAATAAAATAGAGAGATCAAAGCATCTCATCAAATGACGAGGAACTTAGTTTCTTTTTCAAGATCATAGATCTATGAGACAGACGTTTTTCACAAAAGAGATCATAACGTCTCATCATAAAAAGGGGGGAAGAAGAATTCAATTCTCTTAAGTTCACAGATCTATAAAAGCAAAGCCTTTCACAAAAAATAAGAGATTGTAACATCTCCTATAAAAATAAGAACTTTGTTCTTAGACACATGAGACAAGGTCTCTTATAAACGAGAATTTAATTCTCAGAGCACAGAACTGATCAAAGTTGCCTAAAAAAGAGCCTTAGCGCTCCAAATTAAAAAGAAGTACCTTAGCGCTCCAAAACTGGCGCACAACGCCACAACGCTCCTAGCGCTCCAATTCAAAGAAGTGCCTTAGCGCTCTAAAACTGGAACACAACGCCACAACGCTCCCAGCGCTCCAATTCAAAGAAGCGCCCAGCGCTTCAAGGTTGGCACTTAGCGCCAAGTGCACCATGTGCTCCTAACGTGTGCGCTATTTTATAAAGAGCGCTCTTCACTCATTGACTGGCGCTCAGCGCCAAGCGCGCCACGTGCTCCTCACGTGTGCGCTATCTTACAAGAAGCGCCTTAGCGCTCTAAATCTGGCGCTCAGCGCCAAGCGTGCCACGTGCTCCATACGTGTGCACTGAGGGAACATAAATTGTTCTTTAAATAAAAGCCCCAAAGCTATAATGAGTGTTCAACACTCAATAAAAGAAAAAAGATTGTTAGAACCCAAACCAATGCTCAGCATTGCTAAGTGTTCAACATTTTAACTGAGTGGGCCGAGCCCAAGTTGGCCACAGATCCCTCATTTAGTTTAATTGAGCCAATATGCTCATAAATCTTTTTAACTGATCTTAGTCCCAAACTTGACTACAGATCTCCCAACCAACATTGGTTCAAGGGTACATCTCTTCGTACCTCTGATATATGTCGTTGTAATTCTTCAACGTCTTCAGAGAGACGGAGGGTCCCAATAATCAATAACTTTTAGTGCATCTCCAAACGGCTGAACCAAAACTACATAGACTATGACTTCTTTAAACTGGACTATGATGTCCTTAAACTTTACGGACTGTGGGGTCCTTAAACTCATGACCTATGATGTCCTTAAACTTTATGGAGTGTGGGGTCCTTAAACTCATAGACTATGATGTCTTTAAACTTTACAGACTATGGCGCCTTTAAACTGTCACGGACTATGATGTCCTTAAACCTAATGGATCGCAATGTCCCTAAACTAAAACAATAGAGTCCAAATGCTCTTTTGTTGGATCAAAATGATCCTGTTAAGTAGATCTTAGTATAAAATTAGACTAATGTATCCTTAACAAACGTTTAAATTGATCTTAGTCTCAAATGAGATTAATGATCCTTAAACCCAACCCAAACCTAAATCTAAGAAATACGGGTTTGGACTAATCCACGCCCTACGGGCGACAACATAAATTAGTCTCCGTATACAATCCATGGGCAACCAAAAACAAAACAAACATACATGGCATGAAGTGATCATTTGGAGAAGGAGAAAGTGGTTACCGCGATGCAGTAGCGTAATTAACTGCAGGGGCTTGCGTCTACAGGGAAGAGCGTCCCCACAATCAAAACCCCCTCACAACGAGGGGGAATCTGACGAAGTCTGCTACATCGACCACATCCGTCTAAACCTTCGATACATGGTGCCATAAATCAACTTGGCATCTTCGGAGAGGTGGACGGATAAAACCAAATAGCATCTGCCCCCAAAATTCAGGCCCGACGTCCCAACATCCCGGTCGCGTCTTTCGGCGGCGAACAGATTCTGGCATGCCCGAATAGACCTTTTTCTCTTTCCACTCCACACTTCGTGTGTCGTGTTTTGTTTTTCCGCGATCAAATAATCGTGGTATATATGTTTGTGGTTGCCCTTCGGGGAGGGGATACTGAATCCATCGTTTCGTCTCTATGAAGAATGGCGTTTGCTCCCACCCTAGCAACTTAGGCTCTGTTGTATCCGGTGGAGTCAAGTATAGGCCACTTGCAATCTCAAAGCTCTGCAATCCAGCTCTTCAAGAAATCAACGGGCTTCTCTTTGGGTCGGTACTCCCACTTCCCACCCTCGGTGCCTCAACGCCAATGAAGGAAGCCCAGAGGAAGTCTGTCTTCCACATGCTGGTTCCCCAAATTGCAGCTTCGCCAACGAAATTAGTCCTCAAACAACTAACACCTGCCAAGGACCAAGGTCAACGCAGGGGGCAGAATATTCAAACTCTCAAAGGAAACAGGGGGCATGCTTAGCAAAATCCTGAAGCTAATCAAATCCCGGTCGTAAGAAACGGTCGACGTCGATATCGGTATCATACAAAATGAGCTGGGGGCAGTTCCCCGTATGGTCCTGTTTCAACCCTAGTGGTGAATGTTGTTGTTCCAACTGGGAATAACTTCAAACTGTTGCGAAGGGTCAGACAGAATTCTCCTACCGCAATATTGAAGAAGTCTCCGTAGCCCATGGAGATCCCATGAGAGCAAAAACCAGTTCGCTCCCTGAGACAACTTTCTTCATCTATATATAAGGTGTGGAAGTAGGTGAAGGGGGCTCACCCCAAGAAGGATCCTGATACAGCGATTCCTCCTAAAACTAAAGCGGCTTTTCATAAAAAAGAGAGGCCCAATAAAGCTCAAGTGCCCAAAGCAAACTCCAAAGGCCAAAACTCTAAACACCCTAAGCCTGGGGGCATGGTAGTTCACATAGTCTATGTGGTGAATTCTAAAGACGAAGTTCGAGCTTCTACTAGTCACCGACCTCAAACTCGGTCCCTGACAAAAGTTCAACTGCAAACGTAAAAAGCTGCAGGATATGCTCGCTCAGGCGGCAGCAAACGCTAATCCATCGCCTAAGGAAAGTCCCGAGGACGTACCCGAAGAAAGAATAGAGAAGGAGTCGGATATTGATTTCCTTAACCGCGCTCTGAAAAAGAGAGATGAAAAAGCGGCAGAAATGTCCACTAAAATGAACCAGATGGCCCTTCTGATTCAGAATATGGCTGGAATGATGGTTCAATCGAAACCACAAGGGAATGAACTGCCGGTAGTTACTCTTAAAAACAAGGGTGACATTTCAAATTCTCTACGAGTCTCATCAACGGCGGAAAATGAAATGTTCTCAAAAGCAAAGCTGAAAGAATATGCCGCTCAGCAAATCAAGATTCACTACGCCAGTGAAGCCACAAATAGATCAATCAAGACCGGTCGACCGTATCCGATATGGTACGATCAAATACAGTACCTGCTAGAGTACACACTTCCAACATTCCACATGCATAAAGGAACTGGGAATCTTCGCCAGCACATTGTGTGATTTAAATCCATGTGCGGAAATACTGGAGAAAATGATATACTCCTCCTATGACTGTTCGTCGGTTGTCTGGGGGGCATTGCCTTCGAATGGTATGTGGAACTCCCAAATGATTTCGTGAAGAGCTTCAACGAAATGGACATGCTCTTCTGTCATGGATTTGCTAATGAGAACGAACATACTACCGTGACGGCGCTGGTTAACAAAAGGGTTAGACTGAATAAGACTTGGGTTCACTATGTTACCCGATGGCGAAATCTCTGGTCAAATATGAGCAATGTATCGACGAAGCGGCAGCTATAGAAATGTTCATAGCCACCCTTGACCCAAATTCAAAAGGCATCCTCGTATATGGCCCTCTTCAAGCCGACGACCTTCCAAAAAACTCATGAATAAAATGGCTCGATTGGATCAAATGGGTCAAGACTCTTTCTCATCCGATGCTGACGAGTGAAAAGTGGAGGTAAGATGGCGTTTGTCGCCTCCACTAAACATAAATAAGCGGCTCTGAAGCAACCTGTCGCCAAAATAGCGACGACGTTAGTACTCGTTCCCCCCGAGATATATATATGGGGCATATTCCTCACTGGCGGAAGAATCTTTGTATAGAATAGTCCTTTCTTCTCTAAAGGTAGGAAGGATATTAAGGGGCCTGCAAATAAGTGCTACAACCTAGTGGAATGCCCCGCTAAAAAAAAGGGTATATCCACAAGCGAAATGGGCACGGATGAAAACCCGAAAGGGCGCCATGAGTAAAAACATCAGGATTGCCGATGAGTTTGTGAAAACCCGGAAGGGCGCGATCTCGTTTAAAAAAAAACAAACAAAAAAAAAACGGTATGTCCACAAGCAAAATGGGCACGGATGAAAACCCGAAAGGGCGCCGTGAGTAAAAACAGCAGGGTTACCGGCAAGTTTGTGAAAACCCGGAAGGGCGCAACCTCATTAAATAAACTTACGAGATCCTCATGACTTGTAATAAGAATCCCCTGTGAGACCCTCACGGCTCATAGGATTTGAAAGTCTTAAGTTACAGGGATCTAGACCTGTTCTTAAGCCTTCATATCTCTCAAATTGCCCTACAGGCGGTCCATATTAATGCTTGTATACAATCTATGGGCACAAATAAATATTTCTATGCCAAGTTCTACAAATGGCAAGAAATGTCCCCATATGGTGAATAACACTTATAGGTCCTCTCGACTTATAAGGAGAAAACACTCTGGGAAGATCCTTACGACTTACAAGAGAAGACATCACTTAGGAATCCCCATGATTCTTAAGAAGAAAATACGCCTATGAGATCCTCACGACTCGTAGGGAGAAAACCCTTTATAAGACCTTTACGGCTCATAAAGTCAAAAATCTTAGTCGACAGAATCCTAACCCTATCTACTAAGCGACCTTTGTTCAAATCAGCAAAGGCAAATGATGAGTCGTTCATGGTAATATTCCAGTTGTAGCGATACAGATGCCTAGACATGTGTCAAACTCCAAGCTAATCTCTCCGGCAAATGCCGCCCCTACAGTCATCTAGTGAAGAAGGGGACCCTGTTCGTCTGGGATCGCAAATGCCAAAGAGCACTGGACGAAATCAAGCAATACTTGCAGAATCCGCCAGTATTGACCGCTCCGGTCAAGGGAAAGTCTCTCATCCTGTACACAACAGCCCTTGAAGGTTCCTTAGGCACGCTATGGGCACAAGAAAACGACCAAGGGAAGGAGAAAGCCCTCTACTATTTGAGTCGAGTTCTCCTAGGGGAAGAAAACAACCATTCTCCCATCGAAAAACACTGCCTGGCGTTAATTTTCGTGATAACGAAGCTCAGGCACTATGCTTTGGCGCATGAGGTCCATCTCATATCAAAGGTGGATCCTCTCAAATATTTGATGTCAAGAGCCATACTAAAAGGACGATTCACTAAATGGGCCCTCCTCTTGATGGAGTTCTCGATAATCTATCGACCCCTCAAAGCAGTGAAAGGCCAGGCCATCGCCGACTTCCTCACCGAGCATCCGATACCTGCCGACTCACCCTTAAATTGTGAACTGCCGCACGAGCACGCGTTAGACACGATCGGCAGGGAGAGAGGTGTTAGTCTACGGTAGCGCCCCGACCGTCAATCCGAGGCTAAATGCAGAAACAAATTTTTTTTAGGAAACCGCCGCTATCGTAGTCTTTCACCCGGATCGAACCATTAACGCTAAACTAGCAAACTACTGAGAAGTGAGAGTGGCTATACCGATCGATCCGTGTCCTTCGGTCTTTGGCCACCATCCCAAGCTCCTCGCGACATCTCCGATCTTCGGTCTCCTCGTCGGAAGGGCACCACATCAATGAGTCTTTTTACGGGCTCCCGCTTCATCCGAAGCAACTCGGACACGAAGTTTGCTAGCCGACATGTCCAAGGTGAAGTAGAGAATGTGTGTGATAACTTTGTCTCTTGACACTCTAGGATTCTCAACACATGAGATGGTTGGAGGGGAGGTAGAAGATGATGCCAATGGTGGAGCTTGTGAGCAAGAAGAAGAAGGAAAAGAGAAGAGGCTTTTCTTTTCTTAATATGTTGGAATGATAATAAGAGAAAGAATAATATGAATCCAAGAGCTAACACTTGCCTCATGGCTGCCCTCCCTCTCTCCTCTTATCATTTCAACACATTAAATCAATCCAAAATGTGACATATGCACAAATAAAGAGACCATGAGTCACTAGATTGCATGTGTCACAATAAATGCACCTGATGATGAAATCCACTCACAATTTCCACCATTTGTAAACATTAACCTAAATGTTTACAACAATAAAAAGATATGGCAACATCTAAAGTAAACTCGTAACGGATCACAAGGATACCCCTCACATGTATATACATATCTGCATCCGAATTCCGACTGAATGCAAATGCAATGAGACTAAAGTAATCCAACAAATTTAATACTAGGATCCGACTTAAACCAAAGCCCACTAGTATAATCCGTCCGATCATGATCCGTGCACGACTGCATGTATATGATCGAACCCTGCCATAATACCATACGGCCTCTACAACGTTTCGCCCGAAACTTGAGAAACTGTCTATGGGGGACTCTAAAGACTCGTCAATACTTTGGCTGTGGATTTAACCACTAGCACGTCAGTGGTATTAGCTGTACGTAACGGGCTACTAAGTATTGACCAAAAGGGAGGTCGATGAGCGAATTCATCCTGACACCCTACTGAGCCTATCAGTGACAATATCCGTACAGTCCGGTCCGTTCTTCTATGAGCATCGCATGTCGGGCCTAGGGGGTTGGTAAAAGTCAGACCCCCAAAAGCGGTACAATTCGTGTCAGAGTGTAGCCCAGAACACCCTGAGATACTACTGGAATACCTACCAGTAAATCTCCTGCCTTGGCCAAGGACTTCGTGTAATGGCTCTCCTAGACACAGCGCGATCTCACCCCCAATACCGGGAGAGACGAAACCCCTGCCGATCCGCTCACCGTCTCAAAGCCATGAGATGCAGGCTCGTTGCCCTCTAGAACCCGGCTATCCGTGCACCCCACCGCGGGGTAATCCTAGTACAGAAAATAAAATATGTACAACGGGTACATCGACCTCAACCCGGTCGTGCTCCAAAAGAATAATATACAAACAGGCAGTGACGGCAGTCCACATGTCCGACGCTCACCCCACAATATCAAATGTATAAATAATACCAAACTGTACTAACATTGCACCAAGCTATCCACCACGACAAATCCGCAACATCACAGCACAACACAGAACATCAACGTGAATGTCACGTTCGTAAATCCGTCTAAAAGAGCTATAGCAATTAGACAAGATTTACCACTCGAATGACATTCACGGTCACAGATAGTAATGTAAGTACTGCGAACTAACTTATTTAAAATTTCGATCGACAAAATTTCCCGAAGTGGGCCCCAAGTACAATTCCAGCACTCAAAATAATCTGGGCCAAAACTAAAAATTCCAGAAACCACATTTTCACACAAAAGACTAGCACAAGAAAAATGGTGCACTGAAGCCACATAACAGCGGCGGAACCGTGGCCAAAACGTGGTTATTGCCGCAGTTCCGCGGCGTTACTGTGGATTCACGCTACCAAATTTCTACAGAGGTCTTAAAAAAGCCTGCCGGATTTTCTGACATACCCAAAATAATTTTTCGACCACAAAAAAAATTTCGACAGAAACTCAGAAAATGGAAATGCGGTTTTGGAAATTTTGATCGATCGATGTTTTAAACATGTTAGAACAAGCTAGTAAAGATTAATGGCGTGGATCTGATACCATGTAACTCTACGGTAGCGCCCCGGCCGTCAATCTGAGGCCAAATGCAGAAATAAAAACTTTTTAGGAAACCGGCGCTATCGTAGTCTTTCACCCGGATTGAACCATTAACGCTAAACTAGCAAACTACTAAGAAGTGAGAGTGGCTAAACCGATCGATCCGTGTCCTTCGGTCTTTGGCCACCATCCCAAGCTCCTCACGGCATCTCCGATCTTCGGTCTCCTCGTCGGAAGGGCACCACATCAATGAGTCTTTTTACGGTCTCCCGCTTCATCCGAAGCAACTCGGACACGAAGTTTGCTAGCCGACGTGTCCAAGGTGAAGTAGAGAATGTGTGTGATTACTTTATCTCTTGACACTCTAGGATTCCCAACACATGAGATGGTTAGAGGGGAGGTAGAAGATGATGCCAATTGTGGAGCTTGTGAGCAAGAAGAAGAAGGAAAAGAGAAGAGGCTTATCTTTTCTTAATATGTTGGAATGATAATAAGAGAAAGAATAATATGAACCCAATAGCTAACCCTTGCCTCATGGCTGCCCTCCCTCTCTCCTCTTATCATTTCAACACATTAAATCAATCCAAAATGTGACATATGCATAAATAATGAGACCATGAGTCACTAGATTGCATGTGTCACAATAAATGCACCTCATGATGAAATCCACTCACAATTTCCACCATTTGTAAACATTAACCTAAATATTTACAACAATAAAACGATATGGCAACATCTAAAGTAAACTCGTGACAGATCACAAGGATACCCCTCATCCGTATATACATACCTGCATCCCCATTCCGACTGAATGCAAATGCAATGAGACTAAACTAATCCAACAAATCTAATACTAGGATCCGGCTTAAACCAAAGCCCACTAGTATGATCCATCCGATCATGATCCATGCACGACTGCACGTATATGATCGAACCCTGCCATAATATCATACGGCCTCTACAACGTTTCGCCCGAAACTTGAGAAACTGTCTTTGTGGGACTCTAAAGACTCGTCAATATTTTGGCTGTGGATTTAACCACTAGCACGTCAGTGGTACTAGCTGTACGTAACGGGCTACCAGGTTTTGACCAAAAGGGAGGTCGATGAGCGAACTCATCCTGACCCCCTACTGAGCCTGTCAGTGACAATATCCGTACAGTCCGGTCCGTTCGTCTATGAGCATCGCATGTCGGGCCTAGGGGGTTGGTAAAAGTCAGACCCCCAAAAGCGGTACAAGTCGTGTCGGAGTGTAGCCCAGAACACCCTGAGATACTACTGGAATACCTACCAGTAAATCTCCTGCCTTGGCCAAGGACTACGTGTAATGGCTCTCCTAAACACAGTGCGATCTCACCCCCAATACCGGGAGAGACGAAACCCCTGCCGATCCGCTCACTGCCTCCATGTAGCTCGGGACTGTACCCAACTAAAACCTGTTTGCACGACTCCTTTGAGCCGTGGTAGGATAGTAATCAAAGCACAGTGGGAACTCACACGAGACAAATGACGATCTCAGGTCGATGAACTAACCTGTACACATGTCACCAGGGAACTGCTATCTGACGCTAGGTATAAAACCAATTAGCATGTTCCCGACGAGTCCTGTCCGGTGTACTCATAACCCAATGAGCACCTGTATACGTCTTAGGTGAACCTACTGACACTAATGGCTTGTGAGACGAGCCACCGCCCCTCGACGGGGTCTCGACCCGTATACACTAATCTCTTATGGAGTATCGATACCCTGTCTCGAAACTCCCTCGACCTGGGACCTTTTTAAGGATGTGCTTATAGACCCCAGCTCCCACGTATATGATCGCCATCATACTGCTGGCCGTCAAGAAAGAATCCTAAGGGCTCTATCAATGTGTAATAGTGATCTGTAATATCACCTAAAGCATATACACGATGATAAAGATAAACCAGATAGCATACTATCATCTTGAGTAAGACTGTCCTACCGGTATAGGTCATCCCTCAATCATTGCAATCATATGCCTGCGATCCAATAATTGACTTTGAGGGCACTATATCCAACAAGAGGAGGGAGTGATACCCGATGGGAACTTTACTTCGATGGGGCATCCTCCATGAAGAAGTGAAAGCACAGCTCCCCCATAATCAAATCTGGGGTAGGCCTTATCTTTGTGACTCCGCAAGGAGGGATAATGCGGTTTGCCTTCTCCTTAACAGAGCCGAGGACAAACAATGAAGCCGAATATGAGGCTTTGATAGTAGGTCTTGAGATCACTGTCGACATGGGAATCGAAAACCACCTCATATACGGAAACTCCCAGCTGGTCGTTAGTCAAGTAAATGGCGACTATCAAACATGAAAACCAGAGTTGGTAAAGTACGGTGAGAGAGTGCAACAATTGCTGACTCAAATCCCTTCCTACGCCCTGGAAAGCATACCGCGAGTGGAGAATAGTAAAGCAGATGCGTTAGCCAAATTCTCTAAAGAACTGGCTGACGAAAACCTCGATGACGTAAAGATCG
Organism: Agapanthus africanus; assembly: GCA_030015575.1. Lineage (NCBI taxonomy): Eukaryota > Viridiplantae > Streptophyta > Magnoliopsida > Asparagales > Amaryllidaceae > Agapanthus > Agapanthus africanus. The sequence goes on along the minus strand of JASDDO010000024.1, from coordinate 883,140,571 downwards.
TGGTACAAAGCCGTTGGGTTCTTGCACCGGCAGAAATATCTCCGGAGTCGTTCGAAGAAAAGGGAGTGACCAAGTAAATGACCCTACAAATAAAAGATCAGAAAAAGGCTAAGGATTGGAGGGAAGTCTTTATAGACTACTTCAAATCCCGTTGAACACCTGAAGATGCGTCCTCAAGATATCGGCTCATGAAACGAGCTCTGTCTTTCGCCTTCGTCAATGATACGCTGTATAAGAGGTCGTTTGATTTTCTGTGGATAAGATGCCTAGGACCGGAAGAAGAAAAGAAAGTCGTCCAAGAAACTCACGACGGACTCTGCGGTTCTCATCAAGCCGGGCCGAAGATGAAGCTGAAGATCAAAAGGATGGGCTACTATTGGCCCACGATGATTCAAGACAGCCTTGAATATGCGAAGCAGTGCAACTTGTGCTAGATTCACGGGGATTTCATCTTCCAGCATTCGAATCTGCTATACCCAACGGTGGCTAGCTGGCCGTTCGAAATATGGGGAACTGACATAATCAGGCCCATTGTTCATACCATAATATTGCATTATTATATTCCCCATTCTTAGTCATTTTACAAGTAAACAGGTGCTTTTGACCCATGTCTGCTACATGGTTGCAGGTTACAGGTTCTCGGAACAAAAATAGTGAAATTGATGAAAAGATGATACAAAGTGAGACTACGACCGATAAATGATGGATTCTTGATCGTGCCTAAATTTTGAGGGACAGTGAAGATCAATGGACAAGTTCACAAAAGTACAAAGACATCGCAAGGTTCAAGTCTTCGACATGAAGCAACGGTAAAAGTCCACTACAATTATTCACTGTGGAGATCTGGAAGAGAACTAGAAGACATTCTAAAAAACCAACCAAAGAAACAGGAAGACAAATATAACCTGAAGCAGCACAGAAAAAATCAGCTCATGATGCCCCTACTTGGCCGCGGAACCGCGGCCAAACTTGGCCCATGGCCGCGGTTCCGCGGCCGTGTATGACACGTGTCGGCGCAAAATCTCGTGGCGGCTGGCGGTGCGTTGACTAGGTCTTTTTCTTAGGGGGTAAAATTGTAATTGCAGATATGACGCGACTGTAACCCTAGGGTTTCTATGAATCTATAAATAGAACCCTAAAAACCTGTTTTAGGTTATGCCTCTTTTTATTCATCTATTCAGATCTGAAAATTCCTGTGTAAATGTTTGGAGAGAGCCATCAATAAAGTAAGTAGTTTTATTTAATTGCCCTAGTTAATTTTTATTCTGCCTTAGTATAGATTTTTCATTCTTTGCCCTAGTTAGATAGTTAGAGATGTTTTTCAATTCCCTAATGAGCGAGTAGTCTCCTCGCTTGTTAGGGTTAGATTTGGGGAAGGCTTGAGAGATGAAATCTCTCACCCCTTTCTTGCCCCATCACATATAATTAATAAGACTCCATGCATACATACACACACCGTTCCCTACGGCACCTTACCCCAAGAGGTAACGGTGATACCGTAGTATAAACGATCGGTTGTGTATGTTTTCCATGGAGGTTAGGGTAAGAATTAAGAAAGGAAGGATTAAAACCTAGAGGAAGAAACATCATTTCTTCCCGATGGTACTAATCCCCTTTATTAATTATTACCATAACACCCAAAAGAGATCTAAATAGTGCATTGAAAGCGGTGAGGAAATCTTCAATTTCCAAACTTAACCTAAACCTAACCCTAGCAAGATTTTAATCTTAGTCTAGATCAAATTTAGTTTTTAGATTTAATCAATCCGACAACAATCGGAATTAACTCGTTAGAACCAATTGAGAATACACAAAATCCCTGTGGACCGACCCGTACTCACCGGCTAGCTACCAAGCGACGCCGTTCTTGATTGCGGTTATAAATTCTTTGATCAATCAAATGGCGCCGTTGCCGGGGAAGGCGTGTTATTTTCTTTTTGCAATTTCGGCTTAATATAAAATTTAAAAAATCATAAAAACTGAAAAATAAAAAATATAAAAATTTATCATCTTTTATTTTGTGAAGGGTATTTTTCATGTGAATTTTGCAGGATCGACGAACAAGTTCGGATCTGGAAAAATCTAGAAAGCAAAACAGAAAACGGCAGATCTGAAAAGCAGAGAAAAATCAGACCAGATGAGCAGAAGAAATCTTGGGAACTGAACCTCCGTCGCCGCCGCGTTTCCGCCGCCGAATGTCTCCTTTGGCCGCGCTTCCGCCACAGGTAGGTGACGTCATCACCTAAAAATCTCACTGTAAGTTTTCTCTCTCCTCCTCTGAACCCCCTGATATCTCCTCTGTAAATTTGCCTGCAGGATTCTTTGCGTTAAAAAATCTCTCCCCCTTCCAATAATTGATCTTGTGCAGGATTCTTTGCGCCTCGCTTTAAAAAAAAAATATTTGCAAGTGATTGTGTTTACTGCTTTGTATATTTTAAAACTGACTTTAACGGGCTTTTACACCAATCTAGATTGGGTAGGGATTTCATTACCCTTCCCAGGACCCCAGAAATCATATAAGGCATATTGCATTGACCATAAATTAATTAAAAAAGATTAGACTCAGCCCTAAGGACTTCGCGCTCAATAGGACAAACTACTAGTTGTAGGTATCGACCGTTGATCCTAACCTGACTTTGTGGTGTCTAGGCTAGACAGGTAGTGAAAGGTAATTTTAAAAGGCCCGTCTCACGGTGATTCGTGAGCGGATCCCTCCTTTCTCTACTTGTGCTTACCTGGCCACAATTGGCGGTGAAGATGCGGTTTGAGGTCCTATTTCTTGCCCTTTGGAACAGTTAGGAGCTGTCTAGCTGACCTAGGTGACCCTAGATCTAGGCCTGATTGTGCATTTGTGGTTGATTAAACGTGTGTCTAAGCCTTTTATCGAATTTTTTTTTGCAAAAAGCACTACAAAAAAAGGGAATTTTTTTTTTATAAAAAAACTTGCAACTTGTCGCTAAGAAATCCGTGCACCCCACTTACACCCACTTTCTTCTTATTGACATCTTCTTACCCCCACATTCTGTTTTTTACTTTTTGACTACACTACCTCTTTAGTGTATGTCCGGTTGGACTAGGGACACTAGCGCCCGATTAGTCCTTGTCTCGTTGGTACCGACCGACGACGCTTTCGACTTCGAAGTTGAAATTCCTTCCACTTTCTTACCTTCACCTTCACTTTCTTCCTCCGAAGGGATGTCGGGATATAATCCTAACAGCACCTTACCCACGGGACTGATTCCACCTCCGTTAGGTGCGAATAACCCGCAACACCCGCCTGTTGAAGCGCCCCAACGAATCGCGCTCCAGGATCTCTTCTACCCTGTTCGCACTGCCTTACCTACTTGTCTTTCACTCCCACCGGCAAATGGGGACAATTTTGAGATCAAACCCCACTTCATCAATATGTTGCCAAAATTTCACGGACTGGAATCCGAAGATGCCTACATCTTCATAAACAAATTCCAAAACGTTTGCACAATGATGAAAACAACCCAATTATCAGATGATGCTATGGGTCATTCCTTTCACCTTATGTGACTTAGTCGAGAAGTGGTTATACAGCACAGCATCACATTCAATTAAGAATTGGGACGAGTTTGTTAAAACTTTTCTTAAAAAGTTTTATCCTCATCACAAGACCGCGAGAATTCACAATGAGATTATACAATTTTTCCAGCTTCCTTCCGAACTATTTTGGAAGTGTTTTGAAAGATTCAAAAACCTACTTGTTCAATGCCCTCACCATGGTATCGAAAATTGGCAACTTTGCCAAACTTTATACGAGGGATTGAACCCAGCAACGAAGCAGTTGCTGGAAACCATTTGTCAAGATCACTTTCTAACCAAATCTAGTGAGGAAGCTTGGCAGTTTTTCGAGGATCTTGCTGAACAAACACTTCAGTGGGAAAGCAACAAGACCACCTCATCTTCTTCTGTTGGTCAATCTAGGGTAGGCATACATCAATTAGATATGTTGATTGCTATGAAGGCTGAGATGGCCGCACTTACAAAAAAGCTAGAAGCCATTGAGACCAAAATCTCATCGCCTTCTCCCGCCCCTGCTTTACCCCCACGAACTGTTTGTGCTTATTGTTCGGATCTATCACACCTTACCGAAGAGTGTCCTTACAATCCACCTGTTCAAGGACAAGATCAAATCAATGCTACCTTTCAGCAACGACAAAGAAATGATCCATACTCTTCGACTTATAATCCGGGTTGGAAGAGTCACCCAAATTTTGCTTGGAATCAAAATCAACAATTCCAAGGAAACAACAACTTCAAAGGCCTCCTCCTTCACAACAACAAGCATCACAACAAACTCAATACCAGCAACCTTTCCAACCACTACCTTATCCAAATCAAACGAACAATTTTATGCCTAACAACTTTTACCCTCAAAACAATTTTGTTCAATCAAATGATGATAAGGTTACCTTGCTAGAAAGAAGTCTAGATGCGTTTCTCAAACAATCTACACAATCCGCAGCAAGGTTGGAGACGTCCATCCAGTCTTTGGTGCACAACAATACTTCATACGATCAAAGTATCAAATCTATTGAGGCATAAATTTCATAACTAACTGCTGCGTTGAGAGAGAGAGACAAGGGAAAGCTTCCATCTCAACCATTGCCAAATCCCGGTCACACACACAACGCACATGTTACATATGAATATCAAAATCATAATGTAAATGCGGTGACCACGTTGAGATCTGGAAGAGTGTTGCAAAATAACGTGGGTATTAGTGATGACACCCCCGCCGGTGGTTCTTCTTCTTCTTCTCCATCCTCTTCGTCTTCTTCGTTAGAGCCTATTCTTCATTCTTCAAAAGGCTCTTCTTCTTCTAATCCGAATGGACCCACTTCTCACTTCACGAGCACAGCCCTACTGGGATCCGTTCCAACTCCACATTCTACTCCACAGACATTGGACTCAACAAATTTTCAAAATGTTCCTTTTCCAAACAGGTTGAGATCTAATAAACCAACTCCACAAATGGAGAAGATTGTGGAGTTATTCAAACATGTTAGCATAAATATAGCTCTCTTGGATGCAATCCAACAGGTCCCTTCTTACGCGAAAATCTTAAAGGGCTTATGCACCTCGAAGAGAAAGTCTCAGATACCCAAGAAAGTGCTAGTAGCTAGTGCTGTGAGCAATGCTATTAACCAAGCTCAACCCTTACCCCAAAAACGAAAGGACCCTGGCTGTCCTACAATTTTAATAACAATTGGGGATAAGAACATCAATCGAGCACTTTTAGATCTTGGGTCTAGTGTTAACCTGCTTTCCTACTCCGTGTACTAGCAATTAAGGGTTCGAGAGTTGAAACCCACTCGTTGTACTCTCCAAATGGCTGATCGATCAATCATCCATCCTAGGGGTGAGTTAGAGGATGTGTTGATCAAAGTAGGGGACTTCATATTCCCCGTTGATTTTATTGTTATGGATACACAACCAGTTACTAACCCACAGAACCAAATTCCGATGATCCTCGGTCGATCATTTTTGGCCACTTCCAATACCGTAATAAATTGTCGCAATGGCTCTATGACTCTATCCTTCGGGAAGATGTCTAGTGAGTTCAATATTTACAAGATAGGAAGTCTGCCCTCCGTGCCTAAAACTAGTACACGAGAAGTTTGCTCTATTCACGAAATCACGCAGGAGGACTGCGAGCTTGAAAAATTTCTGTTTGATGACAACAGTTTTGACGCCACTAGTGCGTCCCTCCTTGAATCTAACACAGTTGGCACAACCGATATTGATTATGAATGTTTCACTTTTTCGGACGATTTTGACGACTCACCGCCCGAATATGAGTCCTTTGAATTTTTGGATGAGTTAGTTGAACCATCCAATTCGGTTGTTTGTAGTGATTTCGAACCCTTGTTGGAATCCTTGAGTTCGAGGTAGATTCCCCAATTTTACCTTTGATTGTTTCGCCTCTGAAACTCGAACTCAAGTCCGTGTCGGCTCACCTTAAATATGCTTACCTAGGTGAGAATAAGAGATTTCCCGTTATCATATCGGCCTCTCTAGCCCTCGAGCAAGAGAAAGCCCTTTTAATGGTCTTACAAGATAAGCGGCAAGCTTTCGGCTGGACTATGGCGGACATCGAGGAGATTAGTTCTCTTATAATTGAATATCATATGCATATGATGGATGATGCCAAGTCAATAAAGGATCCACAGAATTATCTTGGGGATTGTGTGGATAATCAACCTCCTCCTTTAGAAGTTGAACCACTCCCTTTTTCTTTTAATAAGCTACGAGAATGCCAATATTCCACTGATTTCTGATCATTTACATTCTTGTTTTGATTCATCATCACCTCCTATCTATTCACTTCCACGTACATACATACACTTTCCATACCACCACTTATATCTTCCCCAATTCTTTTTGGCTCGGTATAACATATTCTTTCACCGACCGATACTCTACACAGATAAATTTTTCAACTGGTTGGTGTTGACGTTTGGTCTTTGCAAAGTTTGGCAATGACGTTTAACATTGTTTCAATGAAGTTTGGGGGGGACCTTTTTGTATATGTATTTTCTGTTTTTCTTTCAACAATAAAAAAAATTATAAAAAAATAAACAGGGGAACGCCGACAATTTTGACCCTCTTGGTGTAGCCTGACAGTGAGGACACTGTCAAGTTTAAGTTTGGGGGTATGCTCGGTAAGCCTTCTTCCTTCGCATTCATGTGTATATTTTTGCATTTGCATACTTATTTTAAAACCCATAAAAAATTGAAAAATTATAAAAATTAAAGTATTCAATTTTGGCCATAATTGACCTGAGCTTGACAAATAAGTTAACTAGCTAGGAACAACTAGATCTTAGACTTAATAAATTAAAAACCCTAAAAATAAGCTTTCTTAAAATTTAACGGTAAAAAGTATATGTCTTTGTAGTTTATTTAGAAATAGGAAATTTCGAGTTGACTTCTTAGGCTAAGTTAAAACAAGAGAAGAGTATTGATATTTTTATTAAAGTATAAGTTTGAAAAATAATTTCTAGCTTAAGTCTAAATTCTGAAAATGTATACCCTACAAATTGCACACACACACCTTGAAACTTGGAATAGTAGAAGAGACCTTGAAATGCTCTTGTCTAAAGTCCTTAGTATGAAGGAAAATAAAATAAAAATACAAGTGTGAATAAAGAGATAATAAAAAAATGAACACTGGTTTTTGTGATTACTTAAGGCTGCATTAATAGAAAAAATGTATAGCGAGGGTGCTTCATCACCTAGTGCCTTAGACCAACTGGTTTGGGAGTCACTGCTAAAGCCTTAGCTGTTACAAGACTAGGAATTACGCTTTAATGTGCAAGCACATTTTGTAATCGGTTGTTGGTACCTCAAGAAGTATTAACGGTCGCATGAAGGATGTGTGAGCAAATTTCATCTAAAAATTCACCAATTAAGAAGTGCTTTGGACGATGGACAAGAGTATGATAGCTTGATTTGAATTTCCAAGTGTAGGGGTGATATATACACACACGTAGAGGTATGTGATTGGGGTTTAGATAAGAGATAGGAATGAAAAATAGGACTTGTATTTTTAATAGAGATGATAAAAATTCCTAAGTTGAGATGGAACCCTAGAAAGAAAACTTGAAAGATGCCAAAAGCTAAGTAAAATTACAAGAACATATATAATCTTAAGTTAAATGATAAGAAAGCATGAAGAATACGGGTGGATAATTTATGAGTCGAAGATAATAGAATTTCTTGCTAGAAAACCTAATTTGAGAATAAAAGTCAATAGGCCGAATTGATAGGATTTTATGGGTAGTATCCGCTGAAAACCCTCAGGAGACAACACTCCACCTACTAGGGACACCTAGAGGTTTAACGGCTTGTTGCACGAGCTCAGTGCAATCACGTTTCCCTGCGAAAGTGAGGCTAGGTCTTTTTTAAGAATAAAACTAGGTTTGCTCGAGGACGAGCAAAAGATAAGTTTGGGGGTATTTGTTCATACCATAATATTGCATTATTATATTCCCCATTCTTAGTCATTTTACAAGTAAACAAGTGCTTTTGACCCATGTCTGCTACATGGTTGCAGATTACAGGTTCTCGGAACAAAAACAGTGAAATTGACGGAAAGATGATACAAAGTGAGACTACGACCGATAAATGATGGAATCTTGATCGTGCCTACATTTTGAGGGACAGTGAAGATCAATGAACAAGTTCACAAAAGTACAAAGGCAGCGCAAGGTTCAAGACTTCAACACGAAGCAACGGTAAAAGTCCACTACAATTATTTACTGTGGAGATCTGGAAGAAAACTAGAAGACATTCTGAAAAACCAACCAAAGAAACAGGAAGACAAATATAACCTGAAGCAGCACAGAAAAAATCAGCTCATGATGCCCCCACTTGGCCGCGGAACAGCGGCCAAATCTGGCCTATGGCCGCGGTTCCGCGGCCGTGTATGACACGTGTCGGCGCAAAATCTCGTGGTGGCTGGCGGTGCGTTGACTAGGTCTTTTTCTTAGGGGGTAAAATTGTAATTGCAGATATGACGCGACTGTAACCCTAGGTTAATAGAACCCTAAAAACCTGTTTTAGGTTATGCCTCTTTTTATTCATCTATTCAGATCTAAAAATTCCTGTGTAAATGTTTGGAGAGAGCCATCAATAAAGTAAGTAGTTTTATTTAATTGCCCTAGTTAATTTTTATTCTGCCTTAGTATAGATTTTTCATTCTTTGCCCTAGTTAGATAGTTAGAGATGTTTTTTAATTCCCTAATGAGCGAGTAGTCTTCTCGCTTGTTAGGGTTAGATTTGGGAAGGCTTGAGAGACGAAATCTCTCACCCCTTTTTTGCCCCATCACATATAATTAATAGGACTCCATCCATACATACACACACCGTTCCCTATGGCACCTTACCTCAAGAGGTAACGGTGATACCGTAGTATAAACGACCGGTTGTGTATGTTTTCCATAGAGGTTAGGGTAAGAATTAAGAAAGGAAGGACTAGAACCTAGAGGAAGAAATATCGTTTGTTCCCGATGGTACTAATCCCCTTTATTAATTAATACCATAACACCTAAAAGAGATCTAAAATAGGGCATTGAAAGCGGTGAGGAAATCTTCAATTTCCAAACTTAACCTAAACCTAACCCTAGCAAGATTTTAATCCTAGTCTAGATCAAACTTAGTTTTTAGATTTAATCAGTCCGACAACAATCGGAATTAACTCGTTAGAACAAATTGAGAATACACAAAATCCCTGTGGACCGACCCGTACTCACCGGCTAGCTACCAAGTGATGCCGTTCTTGATTGCGGTTATAAATTCTTTGATCAATCACCCATCGAACCAGCATCGTCCAAAGGACATCGGTTTATACTGGCGAAAACCGATTACTTCTCTAAGTGGGCACAAGCACTACCGCTAAGAGAAGTGAAGACGGAGAATATTCTCCATTTCTTCAAGACACACATCATCTATCGGTTCGGCACTCCGCGACGAATTATCTCCGATATCGGGCCGGCCAACAGAAGTCACAAAATCAGTCGCTTCGCACAATAGCATAACATAGACCGGAGATACTCTTCGCTCTATAATTCCTGAGCTAACGGTTTGGCTGAGGCTTTCAACAAGACCTTGAAAAAGATCATAAAGAAGACGGTGTCCAAAAACAAAAAGGACGGGCATGAGAGATTGCATGAAACTTTCTGGGTGTATCGAGCTACGTTCAAATCATCCACAAACACAACACCGTATGCATTGGTATTCGGCACAGAAGCAGTACTCCCTTTGGAGATAGAGCTACCCTCTCTACGAGTAGCAGTTCATTATGAGCTAACGGACGAAGAGAATGCTCATCTTCGCCTGGAGGAGCTCGACGCCCTTGAGGAAACCCGGCTCATGGCGCAGCAAAACCTGGAGGCTTACAAAGCAAGGATGACGTGCTCGTACAAAAGATTGATTAGGCCGAGAACATTCCGCCAAGGCGAACTCGTGCTAGTCGTAAAAAGACCTATGATCTCTAATCGTGCCAAACGGGGGAAATTCGAGCCAAACTATGAGGGCCCGTATATCATAGACAAGGTCTACCAAGGTGGGGCTTACTTGCTCATGAATATGCATGGCGAAAGACTCTTTAGGCAAGTAAACGGTCGATTCTTGAAAAAATACTACGCCTGACCGAAACGTCTTTAAACTATTACAAACCCGCAGCATCCTTGGGCTGATGCGTAAAAAAAAAGGTACGTCCGCAAGCAAAATGGGCACAGATGAAAACCCGAAAGGGCTCCGTGAGTAAAAACAGCAGGGCTACCGGCGAGTTTTTGAAAACCCGAAAGGGCGCAATCTCGTTAAAAGACATTTGCAGGGTCCTCTCGACCTTGTAAGGAGAAAACTACCTGCGTGAGATCCTTACGAATCACAAATGAGCGATACACTTAGGAATCCTCACGATTCCTAAGGAGAAATTACACTTACGAGATCCTCACGACTCGTAAGGAGTGTTAGTGTATATGCCCTAGAGGCCATTACTGTATCATACTAGTTTGTATATTACTTGATGGAAGCTTGGGATACTCACAGTTGTATAGACAATCTTGTTCGAAATGGTAGTATGCTACTTGGTTTGTATCCACTTTAATATGTGCATGTGTTTCTTTTAGCATATCGCCTATGTACATTAGTGGAGCCCTTAAGATCTTTGCTTGATTACCAGCGTTGTGATGGAAGTCACACTAGTGGGGGCTGGGTAATCTACAAGCACATCCTTATACAGGTCCCTAGTCGTAGGATTATCGAGACAGGGCATCGATACTCCGGAGTAGACTAGCGTATGCGCTTCTCATCCCAGTAGGGGAGACGGTCTGTCCCATAGCCGTCAGTACGTCGTACTTGAGATAGTATGCGGGTGCTCGTTAGGTTACGAGTACACTGGACAGGACTCGTCGTGAACTGTTGGTTGGTACTATACCTATCGTAAGTTATCAGTTCCCAGGTGACATGAGTACAACTTAGTCCGCTGACTTGATACTGTCACTTTGTCTCGAGTGTGTTCCCACTGTACTTTGATTACTACCCTACTACGGCTCAAAGGAGTCGTGCAAACAGGTAGTAGTTGGGTGCAGTCCCGAAGCACTTGGAGGCAGTGACGGTTAGACATGATTCGTCTCTCCCGGTATTGGGAGTTGATATCGCGCTGTGTCAAGGAGAGCCATTACACATAGTCGTCCCTGGCCAGGGCAAGCGAGATATACTGGTAGGTTTCCAGTATTATCTCAGGTTGTTCTGGGCTACACTCCGACACGACTTATACCGCTATTAGGGGACCGACGTTTACCGCCCTCTAGGCCCGCTATGCGATATTCTCAGACGAACAGACCGGACTGCACGGAGACTGTCACATTCAGGCTCAATAGGAGTTCGGATGGGTTCACCTCATCAATCTTCTTATCGGTATCTACCTGGGGACCGTTACGTACAGCTAGTACCGCTTGTGGCCTGTGGTTAAACCCACTGCCAGCGTAGTGTCGAGTCTTTAGAGTCCCATACAGAGAGCTATTCGCCTTTGGGCAAAACAGAGTAGAGGTCGCATGGTTTTGCGACAGGGTTCGTTCACATCCGCGCACTTGTGCATGTTTGGTGTCCGGGCAGTTATTACTAGCGGGCTTTGGTTTAAGCCAGATCCTAGTATATATTTTGGGATTGGTTTTATCTCGTTTGTATTCGTGTTCCTCGGAACACGGATGCGGGTGTGTATGCACGGTTGACAGAGACAAAGGCAGAGGATTCTCATTAGGGTTGTTGACTGTTGACCTCTTCTAAACCCTAATGAGAATAAGAAATATGATTAATAATAATATTAATTAAGTATTATTGTGCCATGGTTGAGTTGAAAGTTTGACTTTTGTTGACTTGTTGACTTTTTTGACCGGTTGACTATTTTGGACTTGTTGACCATCATCATTTCATGGCTATCATTTCATGGCTATGACTTTTGCTTGCTTGTTGTTTACAAAATGCATTAAATGCATGAAATGATAATGCCATTGAAATGAACCATCACAAATACTTAATTATTATTTTATCATGATTATTTTTCTTTTTGAGAGCATGGTTGTAAAAAGTCATTCTCATTCTATCATTCCTATTCTCTCTCATCCAAGCTCTCCCTCTTCCTCTTGCTCATAGCTCTCATGTCTCATGAGTTGAGAAACATGAGACATTGAGATAAAACCCTAAAAATACTTCTCTACTCATTCTAAAGTTCAAGGTCTAGCAAACCAAGGACTTTAGTTTCCTCTCGGTTGAGGTAGGAGCCCAAGGTAGAAGCTTTCGGGTGGATCCATCTTCGGCAAGAGGAGACGACGTGGTGAGGCCGATCAAACCACTCCAACGAGCAAGAAGAGAAGGAGTTCAAGACCTACGTATAACTTCTAACATAGTAGTTAAACTTGTAGTTAGGTTTCTAGATATTAGTTTAGCAAAGATCCTATTCTAAAGTCCATGTTACCTTCACCGTAAAAATTGTTTTTTACCATTTCCGCATCCCTGAAAGAACCGGGAAGGGTAACGTGGACTTACAGTGGTATCAGAGACTAGCTAAACACTATCTAGCATGTTAGCAAAGTATCTAGAATTTCGATCAGAGAAAAAATCACAAAACACGCCCGAGATTTGAACTTTCTGCAGATTTTTAAACTGCTCTAAAAATAATTTGACACATACCAAAAATCGGCTCAGGGTTTTAAATGAACATAGAAGAAAAACGAGTCACTGACTCGGTTAAAGCGCTGCGGAACCGCGGCAAGAACATGCTTCTTGCCGCGAATCCGCGGCCGAGTTGACTCGGCCGTGGCTCATTTTTCCTGCAGTGTACTCAGTGTGCTGTTTTGGGATTTTTAAAATATGTTGTTTCTGCCCAGATTTTCCAGAAAACAAATTTGTGTTTGGGGTAGTTACAAATCCGTAATTTGATCGAACTTCTGTGGACTTTAGCTAATGGGTTATATCTGTGATGTGATATATGTATTGAACGTCTGCTAATCGCTATACGTCGATTAGTGGGGGTTATACATATCTGTGATCTGTAATGTTGATGGTTTGTGTATATGAATTTGTTGGATTGTCGTGGATGAATAGCCGGGAGGTTGTGAGATAAGAGTTTTCTTTAACTTTTCATTTGATGTAATATGTAATTGATGTAATATTATTTGTATTGCTGCACATCCGGGATGAGGTTATAGCCGCCATTGTATAATTTCTTTTACTGTTTTTGCTCCTAGGATAGACCCAAGGTGGGGTGCATAAACTACCGGGTACATCGAAGTGCCGAGTGGCCTACTCACGTTGTTGAGGGAGGTTGCTTCACTTCGGGTATTTGGCGGGTAGTTTGCCGCACCCGTAGGGGTCTAGGGTGGGGTCTTGGCTATTCATCGCGACCGTGTAATCCGCTTTTCGTTGCAGGCTCGAACGAAACGTGGATTCCTAGTATATCCAATGTGTTCATCAGTGATCTGGAATGGCTATCGTTGCATCTGACGAATGTATATATCTATATATGATATCTATTTAGGCGTTGCTTATATTTTGCATCCGCGCTAGTCCAGCCCCCGCTCTGTCGTTAGTTAAGTAACCTAACGGGTAATGACGGGCCCCGTGGCGAATGCGGATGGCATAAGCGTATGCCATATTTTCGTTGTTTTCTGCAATGGTAGGATTAAATGATGGAACGCTTTAAATTAATGCAAGAAAATAAACCAAAGTAAAGTCATTGGAACAATTTAAAAAAACCACTCGGTTCTTTTTCAAAACCAACTTTTAAACGTGGAGCTTGAACCACTCCTTTTAAAAGCTATCTCGTTCCATCGATTATATCAAGTTCACTACGTTCATGGTTTCGCCAAAACCAGTCGTAGCCCTCCGTCATTTCATATGGATAGTCAATAGTATTCAAGCTGTGTGTGTTGGCCAAAGTCAAGGCACAATGATTGGTAGCTATTGGATATTCATATGCAGCATAGATAGATGCGTTGGTTTGGGACAGTCGTACTGCCTTGTTGGCCAAAGTCAAGGGTAGGTACGGGTGGGTTCAAATTAACCTGGAGAATGACGGGTAGAACTTGACATGTGACTTATGATTTGTTGGCCAAAGTCAAGGTCATAAGAGCATGGGGCAAAAATCCACATCGGGAGTTTCTAAAGAAACTGAAACTTGCTAGCGCTGCATACCATTTAGAGTGTGATGATTCTGGTAGGATTCCTTCAGTTTTGTCACGCGATGATATTTGGATCCCGATCCTATTGTGAGTATATGCTACTCCTCGGGAAATTTCTCACTTAACAATCAATGCTATAAACCAAGTAGGTATCTAGAAAGGTGTTAGCGGGGCTACACCCCCAGGGAAAAGAGGTTCTTTAATTAAGGAACTTCGCGAAAGCGTTGGAAAACCTCCTTCGAAGTACCAACACTGGTCTGGCTGAACGGTTAAGCAAGTATTGTACGGTGAGATTGATCCCGACTAATTCTTCCTTTTTGGTTTTAGGGAGGATTCGAGAAACAGTGGGAGCCATCCTGTTTAGACAAACTAAAAACCACTCTAAACTTGCAAGAGCATCATACTAAAGTGTTTCTTCTCTCTCTCCTAATTGCAGCGACCAATCGTCATGACCGGACTTAAGTTACTACTATATAAAAATATACTGACAGGGCCAAACTATAAAGATTGGCTCAGAAATGTCAAAATGGCAATCACTTACGACAAGTTGGGGTATCTCCTTACCACCAAAGCTCCCCCTGTCCCAGGTCCCCCCTCCAGCGTCGCTGATATAGAAATCCATAAGACCTGGGAGATCGAGTGCCTCTATGGACAATGAATATCAGAGGAGGCATGAGAATATGGACCTAGAATCCATATTTCTCCATACTAAGGAACTATATGGAGAGCAATCCCGTATCGCCAGATACGAAGTTTCGAAAAAGTTGTTTTCGGCGAGATTGGCCGTCGGATCATCGGTAGCGGAACACGTGCTTAAGATGATTGGCTTTATTGAAGAGCTCGCGGACCTTGGGACCACGTTAGAGAACGAGCTCTACATTAACTTGATTCTCCAGTCCCTTCCTTCCACTTACGCCCAATTTATCCTGAACTTCAACATGCAAGGAAAGGAAGTTGAACTTTCCGAACTCCTGAACATGTTGAGGAGTGCAGAGGGCACCCTACAGAAAGGTAAGGAAACATCCACTTTGTTTGTTGGAGGATCATCCTCTTCTAGGTCTAAGGCGAAAGCCAAGGGAAAGAAGAAAAAAGCCCCCACCAAACCAAGGGGCGGTGTTAGTAAAGTAGGAACGAAGGGAAAAGCAAAGGAAACAAAGATAACGGGGAAGCTTGTGGGAAAGGAATAGTGCTTCTAATGTCACAAGAAAGGACAGTGGAAAAAGGATTGCCGGGCTTGGAAGGCCAAGAACCAGGATCCGAAGCAAGTTGCGGTTTCGGTTTCAGGTGTGTATGTTATTGAAAACCGTCTATCAATAAACTCTACTTTCTGGGAATTGGATACCGGATCAGGATCTCATATCTGTAATTCTTTGCAGGCACTGAGAAAGCGTAGGGTTTTGAAGGCAGGTGATATGACCCTCAGAGTCGCAAACGGAGCTGGCATGGATGCTGAGTCCGTGGGGGACTATCACTTGGGATTGTCAGATGGACATGTTTTGGTTTTACGGGATTGTTATTTTGTACCCAATGCAACTTGTAATATCATATCTGTATCTTTAATATCTAAAGAAGGTTATGAATTTGCATTTGTAAGCAACGTTGTGAACATTCACCTTAATCAAGTTTTGATTGGGTCGGGTACATTAAGCAATGGTATATACGTATTAAACCAACCACAGATTTTCAATGTCTAGAATACACATAAAAGAAAGTCTCCAGAAATGAATCATGCTTTCTTATGGCATTGTAGTCTGGGTCACATCAATGAGAGAAGGTTGACAAAGTTACATACAGAAGGACATTTGGATCCGTTCGAATATCAATCATATGCAACCTGTCAATCCTGTCTCAAAGGAAAGATGACAAAGACTCCGTTCACTGGACACGGAGTAAGAGTGAGCGAGCTCTTGGGGCTCGTACACAGCGATGTGTGCGGTGCAATGTCTACATATGCGCGAAGCGGTTATTCTTACTTCATTACTTTTACGGATGACTTTTCAAGGTACGGATATGTCTTCTTAATGAAACATAAATCTGAAGCCTTTGGAAAATTCTAGGAATACAAGAATGAAGTAGAAAAATAAATAGGCAAAAGTATCAAGACACTGAGATCTGATCGAGGTGGTGAATACTTGAGTACCGAGTTCCTAGATTACCTAAAAGAGAATGGAATTCTCTCTCAGCTTACTCCTCCATACACTCCGCAACATAACGGTGTATCGGAGAAACGAAACCGAACCCTATTGGATATGGTACGTTCCATGATGAGTAACGCTGAGTTGCCGCGATCATTCTGGGGATATGCACTAGAATCAGCTGCATACATTTTGAACCGAGTTCCAACTAAGACAGTGCCTACCACACCATATCAGATGTGGAGTGGGAAGAAACCCTATCTTAAGCACATTAAGACATGGGATGTCCAGCTTTTGTCAAAAAGCAGCATGAGGACAAACTCGACGCATGCTCAGTACAGTGCAAGTTTGTAGGATATCCAAAGAACTCCAAGGGATATTTCTTCTATTGCGAAGAGGAACAAAAGGTTTTTGTTTCTCGTCATGCCTGATTCTTGGAAACTGAATTTTTGGAAAATCAGATAAGTGGGAGCGCAATAGAATTGGAAGAAATTCTAAAACCACAAGCTATTACTGAAATCTTAAAAGAACCAGAGGGTTTGAAAGAACAGGACATTCCTGCACCGCTCTGCAGGAGTAGTAGGCAGTCTCATCCGCCTAAGAGATACTACGGTTTTCTCATAGACGGGGATATAGAGGATTGCATCATTGATAGTGATGAGCCGACTAGCTTTCAGCAGGCCATTCAGAGCGTTGACTCGGTAAAATGGCTGGATGCAATGCGGACCGAAATGGAGTCCATGTACATTAACAAAGTATGGACTTTGGACGTTGCTCCAGATGGGGTAAAACCCGTAGGATGCAAGTGGATCTTCAAGAGGAACATTGGTGTAGATGGACAGGTTGAGACTTATAAGGCTAGACATGTTGCAAAGGGTTTTCGTCAAAGACCTGGTTTGGACTATGACGAAACCTTTTCTCCAGTAGCTATGCTGAAATCCATTCGGATCCTTCTTGCCATTGCTGCCTTCCACGATTATGAGATTTGGCAGATGGACGTAAAGACCGCTTTTCTAAATGGAAATTTAGAGGAATGTGTCTATATGGACCAGCCAGAGGGTTTCATTCAGAGTGGGAGCAGCGGAAGGGTGTGCAAGTTGCTTAAATCTATTTATGGACTAAAGCAGGCATCGCGGAGTTGGAACATCTGTTTTGATGAGACGGTCAAAGATTTTGGCTTTATCAAAAATCCAGATGAACCATGCATCTATAGTAAAATTGTAGCACGAACTGTCGTATTCCTCATTTTATACGTGGATGACATTCTCTTGATAGGAAATGATATTCCTATGCTACAATCTGTCAAAGGGTTCTTGTCATACAGGTTCTCCATGAAAGACCTGGGTGATGCCTCATACATTCTGGGGATCCGGATCCATCGTGATAGATCCAAGAGGATATTAGGATTTTCACAGTCCAGGTACATCGACACCATACTGAAAAGATTCCGTATGGAAGATTCCAAGCGCGGTAATCTACCGGCTTGTCACGGGATCACCCTCTCCAAAGAGATGTCTCCCAAGACTGATTTGGAAAGGGATCACATGTCTATTATACCCTACGCTTCTGCGGTAGGCTCTATAATGTATGCGATGTTGTGTACCAGACCAGATGTAGCTTATGCACTGAGTGTGGTAAGCCGGTATCAGTCAAACCCTGGGGAGAAGCACTGGATAGCGGTAAAGAACATTCTGAAGTACCTGAGAAGGACTAAGGACATGTTTTTGGTTTACGGCGGAAAAGACCTCCAGATGGAGGCCTTTGCTGGCTCCAGCTTCCAGAGTGACAGGGATGATTCCAAGTCCATGTCGGGTTATGTCTTTACCCTTAATGGAGGGGAGGTGTGTTGGAAGAGTTCCAAACAGGAAACCGTTGATGACTCGACGATGGAAGCGGAATATATCGCTGCATCTGATACCGCAAAAGAAGCCGTCTGGATGAGGAAGTTCTTGACAGAACTTCAGGTGGTTCCGTCCATTGTTGATCCAATACCTCTGTATTGCGACAACAACGGGGCTATAGCTTTAGCGAAGGAACTCAGGTCCCATCAGAAGTCCAGACACATCTTGAGGTGGTATCACCTGATCAGGGAGATCGTGGATCGCCAGGAGATCGAGGTTCGAAGGGTTGCTACGGAAGATAACACTGCATATCTATTCACGAAGGCCTTACCCCAGACTCAGTTCGAGCGGCTGATCGAGATGATAGGTCTTCGATACGCCAGTACATGGCCTTAGTGCAAGTGGGAGATTGTTAGTGAATATGCCCTAGAGGCCATTACTGTATCATACTAGTTTGTATATTACTTGATGGAAGCTTGGGATATTCACAGTTGCATAGACAATCTTGCTCGAAATGGTAGTATGCTACTTGGTTTGTATCCACTTTAATGTGTGCATGTGTTTCTTTTAGCATATCGCCTATGCACATTAGTGGAGCCCTTTAGATCTTTGCTTGATTTCCAGCGTTGTGATGGCAGTCACACTAGTGGGGGCTGGGTAATCTATAAGCACATCCTTATACAGGTCCCTAGTCATAGGATTATCGAGACAGGGCATCGATACTCCGGAGTAGACTAGCGTATGCGTTTCTCATCCCAGCAGGGGAGACGGTCTGTCCCACAGCCGTCAGTACATCGTACTTGAGATAGTATGCGGGTGCTCGTTGGATTACGAGTACACTGGACAGGAATCGTCGGGAACTGTTGGTTGGTACTATACCAATCGTCAGCTATCTGTTCTTAGGTGACATGAGTACAGCTTAGTCCGCTGACTTGACACCGTCACTTCGCCTCGAGTGTGTTCCCACTGTACTTTCATTACCACCCTACCACGGCTCAAAGGAGTCGTGCAAACAGGTAGTAGTTGGGTGTAGTCCCGAAGCACTTGGAGGCAGTGACGATTAGACAGGATTCGTCTCTCCCGGTATTGGGAGTTGATATTGCGCTGTGTCAAGGAGAGCCATTACACATAGTCGTCCCTGGCCAGGGCAAGCGAGATATACTGGTAGGTTTCCAGTATTATCTCAGGGTGTTCTGGGCTACACTCTGACACGACTTGTACCGCTATTAGGGGACTGACGTTTACCGCCCCTTAGGCCTGACATGCGATATTCTCAGACGAACAGACCAGACTGTACGGAGACTGTCACATTCAGGCTCAGTAGGAGTTCGAATGGGTTCACCTCATCAGTCTTCTTATCGGCATCTACCTGGGGACCGTTACGTACAGCTAGTACCGCTTGCGGCCTGTGGTTAAACCCACTGCCAGCGTAGTGTCGAGTCTTTAGAGTCCCACACAGAGAGCTAATCGCCTTTGGGCAAAACAGAGTAGAGGTCGCATGGTTTTGCGACATGGTTCGTTCACATACGCGCACTTGTGCACGTTTGGTGTCCGGGCAGTTATTACTAGCGGGCTTTGGTTTAAGCCAGATCCTAGTATACGTTTTAGGATTGGTTTTATCTCGTTTGTATTCATGTTCCCCGGAACACGGATGCGGGTGTGTATGCACGGTTGACAGAGACAGAGGCAGAGGATTCTCATTAGGGTTGTTGACTGTTGACCTTTTCTAAACCCTAATGAGAATAAGAAATATGATTAATAATAATATTAATTAAGTATTATTGTGCCATGGTTGAGTTAAAATTTTGACTTTTGTTGACTTGTTGACTTTGTTGACCGGTTGACTATTTTGGACTTGTTGACCATCATCATTTCATGGCTATGACTTTTGCTTGCTTGTTGTTTACAAAATGCATTACATGCATAAAATGATAATGCCATTGAAATGAACCATCACAAATACTTAATTATTATTATTATCATGATTATTTTTCTTTTTGAGAGCATGGTTGTAAAAAGTCATTCTCATTCTATCATTCCTATTCTCTCTCATCCAAGCTCTCCCTTTTCCTCTTGCTCATGGCTCTCATGTCTCATGAGTTGAGAAACACGAGACATTGAGATAAAACCCTAAAAACACTTATCTACTCATTCTAAAGTTCAAGTTAAGCAAACCAAGGACTTTAGTTTCCTCTCGGTTGAGGTAGGAGCCCAAGGTAGAAGCTTTCGGGTGGATCCATCTTCGGCAAGAGGAGACGACGTGGTAAGGCCGATCCAACCACTCTAAGGAGCAAGAAGAGAAGGAGTTCAAGACCTAGGTATAACCCCTAATATAGTAGTTAAACTTGTAGTTAGGTTGCTAGATATTAGTTTAGCAAAGATCCTATTCTAAAGTCCATGTTACCTTCACCGTAAAAATTGTTTTTTACCATTTCCGCATCCCTGAAAGAATCGTGAAGGGTAACGTGGACTTACAGTGGTATCAGAGACTAGCTAAACACTATCTAGCATGTTAGCAAAGTATCTAGAATTTCGATCAGAGAAAAAAATAACAAAACACGCCCGAGATTTGAACTTTCTGCCGATTTTTAAACTGCTCTAAAAATAATTTGACACATACCAAAAATCGGCTCAGGGTTTTAAATGAACACAGAAGAAAAACGAGTCACTGACTCGGTCAAAGCGCCGCGGAACCGTGGCAAGAACATGCTTCTTACCGCGGATCCGCGGCCGAGTTGACTCGGTCGTGGCTCATTTTTCCTGCAGTGTACTCAGTGTGCTGTTTTGGGATTTTTAAAATATGTTGTTTCTGTCCAGATTTTTGTCACGACCCGAAAGAGCACGTGACTGGCCCTTGAACCATATGAAGTCTATAGGACCCCATCTGATCCGAGTAAGCCAAAAGCCCAGAAATCTAAAACCATTTAAAGAGTAAATAAGGAAAACTGGTTTTAAGAAGTAAAGAAATCATGTTTCGAAAATCAAATTTTTTAAATAACTAAGCCGAATATGCATTTTTAAAATGTGTAACCTTTCCTGAAAATTTCGGCAGAGTTTCCTTTGTAAAACTGGCCCCGAACGGGGAACAACAAGAATAATATATATGAAATGATAAAAGGCATCTCCAAGCGGGAGCTAGCTCTTCGTCAATCGACGGTCACAACCACGCAAGCAATAATAATATACAACGCCAAAGGGCGAGGATTAAAACCCAAAAAGAAACTCAAACAGCCAGAAAACCGTAATACTACAAGCGCGACTCTAAGGTCGAAATAATACAACACTGTTTTCTAAGTCTGAAACAATATGCAAGTTTTGGTTGATGGAATTTCTAGATACAATGAATAATACATTAACAATGGCGGTTCTGATACAAAAGAATCCACCTACCCAAGCAAGTCACCCATAAGGAAGCAGTGTGCCAGAAATGCCGCTATGGAATCTGTACGGCAAAACCTGCAAGAACTGTGGCACAACGGGGGTGAGTTGCCAACTCGTGAATAGAAAATATCTACAAGCAGAGATCGAATGTATGACCCATCCTAGGTCAATACGATCAGATATAAATAAACCTCAATATGAATAATTCTGAAGCATGCTAAACTGGCAAGGTAATCTCTATGCATGAGTGTAGTGCCAAGTGCTCGTGCCAGTGCCTCAGGTAATAGCATATCATAAATGTGAGGTAAGATCAATGTAATCAAATTTGCATGTATCTGGATCCCGTCCACTCGTCACCCAATGACAATAACCATCATGCATGCAATTATCATAAAGCATGTGCATGGGAATAATATGAGGATATAAACCATCTGTGTCCCTCGCGACACGTCAAAATCATGGAACCGGAGTGCCCAGCATCGACACTCGAAAATATCATGAAAACTGTGCCCAGCATCGGCACGTAAATCCTCATATATCGGGCTCCGTCAGTCCGGATCGGCCCACGGGCTCTGTCCGCGGTATCGGCCCTCGGCCCCGGCAGTACGCCCATATCCATCTATCGACTCTGGTTAGTATCCTCCGGATAACCGCCAGGTCCAACCAATCACCGGTAGGTACTCGCCACCCTGCCAGGCTCATCGTCTACTCCACGAAAAACATTTCTTGCCCCGGGGAACCATACCGGGTCCACCATTTACCCGCAATCGGCCTCATCCGCCTCCTCGAATCGGGTTTCACATGTCGCTCTCAGCACCGAGAAAACACATGGTGGACGCACTGAAATATCATATCAAGGGTAACCGGGTTTTAAAACAATTACATATTCTCCTTTTGAAAACACCCACGGTTCCCAAAAACCAGAAATATCATGGAAACAACGTATCTCAATGCGTATAATCAGAAAGCATGACGTATGCGACATGTAAAGAAATGTAAGCGACATACACTGAATGCAACAGTACTACAGTGTAGTGACATGGCAATTATCGATGATGAAGTGTGTGAGCCGGCAAACAAGTGTACGTAGAACATACGCATCATCGATAATGGTGCTGGTGTCCTAGCAGCCTGACTGAAATATATCAACAATACAAGCGATGCAATGCAAATAGCATGAATATGCGGAATCGAATAATCAACGCAACAGTAGAGAGCCTGCTTCAATAGATATATCATGCAACCTTGCCTTTTGAAATAAGACGAATCAGGGCTTTGGTTAAATAAGGGATACGGTGTATTAAGAAAAGATGCGTCGTTTGAAAATATCCGTATAAACCCTTTTGCCTATCTTTAAAATATCCCTGATTCTTTAGTTTTTGAAATAGGTATGATTCGGGTCTAGTCTAACGCCTACTATGCGAACTACGAACCCAACAATCAAGTCAATCGGGAGGGGTATGGAAACCACCTAAATCTGAGTCGATATATATATATATATATATATATATATATATATATATATATATATATATAGTCGGTGATCTCGTCTCAATAGTATCACGTACAATATATCATATAACATCCTCGAGTCATGAGTGCGGATCTAATATCAATATAAAGCTCGTACGGTAAATCGTCGTACGGCATCTCAATAGCTGGGTACGGGTCAATATCACATTCATCTCATCACATATCCGGTATCACTACCATCATATCACATCTCAAATACGAACTCTGTCATATCGCCGAATCTCACGGCCTCAATCAAACATCATCGACTCAACTCAATCCCATGTATCATCCTCAATCCCGTATATGAACACATAGTCCCATACCCATGTGTAGATATACACACCTATATATGCGCACAGATAAATGAAAGAATGTATGCAAGTATATGTGTACGTGTATATGTGGGTGCAACCACTACTCTAGGGTTCCGCACTATACTAAACCAATACACCCTTATCATCAATAATACTATTATTACCATCAATAATCCTAAACAACACATAATAAATATATGTGTGTATACGTATTCGTATACATCACCACGGACTGCGGGGGTGCTATACGCCATCCACCCGACTTCTCCCCGTAGATATAAATCTACTCACCTTGCTTCTCATGTGTCGGTGCCGATGTCGCCATCTTCATCTTCTTTGCCTCAACATCACGTAGGGTACCTACAAGTATATCACAACGCTAAAGCACATGAAAATTACATCGGAAACCAAAATAGCACACGCTACTCGCATAGGTAAAAACCTATCGTCTCGCATGTAAACACGTTCAATATCCACTTGTCGTTGACATCCAAATGCCACCCGACAGAAACGAATTACCAAATACCAAAATCCATGCGAAAACAAGTCGTAAATCATACGCCAACTCAAGCAAATCAACCCAGATTTTACTCTAACTGGAATCAGTCAAAACTAGACATACCCAGGGTCAAGACTAAAGGAAATAGGGCCATGCACAAAAATCGAGGCAATTCCCTCCTGCTCTGGCTGCAATCGGCCATAAGGAATTAATTGGCGGCCGTACTTTGGAGTTGGGGGCTAGGGTTTGGTGTAGTGGTTCCATGGCGCCTGCACATCTCACTGTCAACTCAGTTTTATTTTTGGGGTCTCGGGGTGATAGCAGATTCTTAAATACGATCACAGATTCACAGTTTTTCTCCGACATCGTCTCATAAATCCGTATTCTGGTTTCAAGTTCAGGTTTGGGTCCAAATTAGCATCACACAAAGGGTTCTAAGATCACCACAATCCTCAATTTTATCTTTAATTTCAGATCTCACATAAACCCTAACTTGAAGTTTCATAAATCCATCAAACGACACCATATCGACACAAAACTAGTATTGATGCACAAGAAATGAGATACTACTCTAATAGGTGCAGAAATTACCTCCTTTGGCAACTCAAGAAAATTCTTGAGTTGCTCAAAGTCCTCCAAATCCAATCTTGCTAGGTTCAATGTGTAGCTAATGAGCTTGGGAGCAAGTTTTGTGAAGTGGGAATGGGGTTTTGGTGAGGGAAATGAGAGGGATCTATGAAGTGAAGGGGAGGGAGATGAGGGGCAGGAGCAGGAGCAGCTCCATGAGAGGGGAGAGAGAAATGGGTGTGAGGAAATGATAGGTATGGTTCAAAAAGTGGGGGTTGACCTAGTCTCTCTCTCTCTCTCTCATCATCATCATACTTTTTCTTTCTTTTCTTTTCTTTTCCTTCTAACTCCAATAGTGAACCCAAATGAACAACCATGGCCATAGAAATGTAACACAAGTGTAACAAGTGTGGAAAATGATATGTGCACATTTTTGCACAAAAATGCCAAAAATCCGATTAGCGATTTTTAATCGCGATTAGCACTAAATTAGCATATAACAAATCTTAAAAACTTTAAAATGGCATAATTCCATAAAATACCCTATTTTAGAATTTTCCATAATTTTTCCCCATTTATTTGTATTTAATTATACCCGAATATTAAAATGTTCATTAAAATAATATTAAATTATAAAAATTCCCGAAAATAATATTTTATTATTTTGGAAACGTTACAATTTTCCAGAAAACAAATTTGTGTTTGGGGTAGTTACAAATCCGTATTTTGATCGAACTTCTATGGACTTTAGCTAATGGGTTATATCTGTGATGTGATATATGTATAGAACGTCTGCTAATCGCTATACGTCGATTAGTGGGGGTTATACATATCTGTGATCTGTAATGTTGATGGTTTGTGTATATGAATTCGTTGGATTGTCGCGGATGAATAGCCGGGGGGTTGTGAGATGAGAGTTTTTTTTAACTTTTCATTTGATGTAATATATAATTGATGTAATATTATTTGTATGGCCGTACATCCGGGATGAGGTTATAGCCGCCATTGTATAATTTCTTTTACTGCTTTTGCTCCTAGGATAGAACCAAGGTGGGGTGCATAAACTACCGGGTACATCGAAGTGCCGAGTGGCCTACTCACGTTGTTGAGGGAGGTTGCTTCACTTCGGATATTTGACGGGTAGTTTGCCGCACCCGTAGGGGTCTAGGGTGGGGTCTTGGCTATTTATCGCGACCATGTAATCCGCTTTTCGTTACAGGCTCGAACGAAACGTGGATTCCTTGTATATCCAATGTGTTCATCTGTGATCTGGAATGGCTATCATTATATCTGACGAATGTATATATCTATATATGATATCTATTTAGACGTTGCTTATGTTTTGCATCCGCGCTAGTCCAACCCCCGCTCTGTCGTTAGTTAAGTAACCTAACGGGTAATGATGGGGCCCCGTGGCGAATGCGGATGGCATAAGCGTATGCCATATTTTCGTTGTTTTCTGCAATGGTAGGATTAAATGATGGGACGCATTAAATTAATGAAAGAAAATAAACCAAAGTAAAGTCGTTGGAACAATTTAAAAAAACCACTCGGTTCTTTTTCAAAACCAACTTTTAAACGCGGAGCTTGAACCACTCCTTTTAAAAGCTATCTCGTTCCACCGATTATATCAAGTTCATTACGTTCACGGTTTCGCCAAAACCATTCGTAGCCCTCCGTCATTTCATATGGATAGTCAATAGTATTCAAGCTGTGTGTGTTGGCCAAAGTCAAGGCACAGTGATTGGTAGCTATTGGATATTCATATGCAGCATAGATAGATGCGTTGGTTTGGGACAGTCATACTGCCTTGTTGGCCAAAGTCAAGGGTAGGTACGGGTGGGTTCAAATTAACCTGGAGAATGACGGGTAGAACTTGACATGTGACTTATGATTTGTTGGCCAAAGTCAAGGTCATAAGAGCATGGGGCAAAAATCCACATCGGGAGTTTCTAAAGAAACTGAAACTTGCTAGCGCTGCATACCATTTAGAGTGTGATGATTCTGGTAGGATTCCTTCAGTTTTGTCACGCGATGATATTTGGATCCCACTGTGAGTATATGCTACTCCTCGGAAAATTTCTCACTTAACAATCAATGCTATAAACCAAGTAGGTGTCTAGAAAGGTGTTAGCGGGGCTACACCCCCAGGAAAAAGAGGTTCTTTAATTAAGGAACTTCGCGAAAGCGTTGGAAAACCTCCCTCGAAGTACCAACACTGGTCTGGCTGAACGGTTAAGCAAGTATTGTACGGTGAGATTGATCCCGACTAATTCTTCCTTTTTGGTTTTAGGGAGGATTCGAGAAACAGTGGGAGCCATCCTGTTTAGACAAACTAAAAACCACTCTAAACTTGCAAGAGCATCATACTAAAGTGTTTCTTCTCTCTCTCCTAATTGCAGCGACCAATCGTCAAGACTGGACTTAAGTTACTACTAGATAAAACTATACTGACAGGGCCAAACTACAAAGATTGGCTCAGGAATGTCAAAATGGCAATCACTTACGACAAGTTGGGGTATCTCCTTACCACCAAAGCTCCCCCTGTCCCAGGTCCCACCTCCAGCGTCGCGGATATAGAAATCCATAAGACCTGGGAGATCGAGTGCCTCTATGGACAATGAACATAAGAGGAGGCACGAGAATATGGACCTAGAATCCATATTTCTCCATACTAAGGTGACACTCGCAATGCCAGGCGATGGCGGGGAACCGCAGAGAGAAAGAGCGGCGGTTTGGACAGTCCCGGACTCCCGAGAGAGAGTAGCCGCTTCGGGCTCTGTGGTCGCCGTCATCTCACCTGCCGCCTCATCGTCAGGACTTGGCCCTGCAAGATATGGTATATAAGAATTTGAAGATCAAATTCTAAGAAAGGACTCAGCATGATGTTACTTTGGGGCGGCTTTTCGGCTTCTTCCTGAGCCACGCGCACCATTTGTCTATGGACGGTAGACAGGACTTCTGGGGCGTCTTCGAAAGAAATAGCGATGGATGGAATAGCACTTAAACCTGCACCCACAGCCAAGCTGACATCACGTTCCCTCGCCGCACACTTTCTGCGCTTCTTGTCAGCGTTGGCAGTGAGAAAAAGCCTCCTCAAGACTTCCGTCAAAGTGACGTCATCGTCCGAGCCAGGAGCTACTTCTGGAACCGTTATGGCGTTCGTCATCGGCTGCTTAAGCGAAGCCTCTTTTAGCAATACTGGAGGAGCTGGGACTTCAGTAGCCGGCTCTGGAAGCGTCGCCACGCCACCCTGCGGGATCGGCACTGCACTCAGGATAACTTGGGTCGAGGTAGTCCCTGTAATAAGATGAAAAAGAAGGGTCAGACTACCCATGAAGAAAAAGGGAATGAAGGCACAATGAGCCGAAATATACCGAGGTCTAAAGAAGCGCGAAGCCTCTCTTCCACTTCAAAAGTCTTGAGGGAAGCTGCGAGAGCCTTTTCGGCGGAGATACCTGTTGAGAAAGAAAGCGTCAGTCAAAGCAAAATAATTAAAATTGTCGCGTAAAGATATGACCGAAGTATACCTGATTGTGCGATGGTGATTAATGCTGCTTCATCGCGAGCTAGCTGCTTTGAAACCGCGATAGCAGCCTCCAGATCGGTGTCATCCGGCGCCATAAATAAACCCTCGTTGATCCCGTACTCACTTAGGCCCCTCCCTGTAAGGAGCATGAGGCTCCTGGCCGAATACAACGTCCACAGAAAGTATCGACTTCTTTTTCTTTTGCGAGCGAGTGCCGGCAGCCGATAACACGAGCTTGTGCTTGGCGGGCAATTTCGGGCGGCGATGCCCTATCTCCACGCCCACGCCAGACTCGGGAGACGCCATAGCTACTGCTTCTACATGCACGCGGGGTAGGGGTAGCTCAGGCATAACACGTGGTACCACAGCCGCGGTAGCTTCTCTCAAGGGAGGATGGACGATGGTCCGTTGCTTCATGGGAACGGCTGGATTACCAGCGGGGGCGGTGTCCTTGCGATCAAGCAGCAATCGCTTTTCTTCCCTAATAACGACACCCATCGAATGTTGATACCACGCCACATATGCGTTCAAGATTCGCGGAACGCAACTCGGCTCACCGATAAAGAAATTGGAGCCGGTGTTCAACCGCATAAAATGGTGTAATGCGTTGCGAATACCTTCTTCTGTGGCAACTGGCTCAGCTAGGAAAGCCTCGAGCGGGACGCCCTGATTATAACTTGATTGCTGGGCAAAATGGTGCAGGTTGTACCTCATGAACAACGCCAAATCATTCTGCCTAAACACGAGAATGCCCGGCCTGATGGAGTCTAAATGAAGAATCTCCCGAGCTTTCAAGGTAGAGGCCCCATCTTTAAAAGTATCGCGTAGAGGCTGCACCGTTTTTGTGGATTCTTTTCCGATGGTTAAAACCTTATCGACAAAGGTCATGCCATCTCTAACCATACGCGGACGAAGGAGCACACCCCTAGCCTTCCGCTGTGACGGATTTACAACGGACGCGTCAACTAGGCGCATAATCCGAGGAAAGTTGTAACTGTCATAGAAACGAGGTCGTTTATGGACACCAAAAGTGCCAAGTACGTGCAGCTCGATTCATGACATAAAATAACGCAGCGTGAAAGTGACGGGCTGTACCCCCGGCTGAGTGGTATCCGCCGCTAAGCTTAGACCATGGTACATGTGTGCCAACCCAGCAATCCCGATAGCTACTTGCATTCCAGCAACCATACGATGGGCTGGGTAAAAGACTGATGGCCTCATATAACGAGGGTGCGTTAGAAGCATGAACCAGTTTAGCCATAAGCCAATGAACCCCAACACGAACGTCTCTTCATCGACGTCTGGAGCAGCAAGCTCCACGAAGGGAACAACAGGAGCAGCCAAAATAAAGAAACTTTTTAAATCCGCCTCCACCGTCGGTTGGTTATCCAAACCAAAACCAAATGGGTCATCAAGCTTGGCGAACAACACAGCTTGCTTTGATAAGGCTTCCGGACGAAAAACACGAGCGATGAAGTCTGCGTAGCTAACTCTATGCCCTCCGGACTCCAGAAATAGATTTTCGTATATATTCAACACCTTGATCAAGCTTGGGAATTGATGTTGAATGGCGTTCTCCGGGGTAAGACACATTACCACTGATTTGGTGGCAAAGATGTACTCGTCCGGAGGAAGCAGATCCTCGTAGTGTTCTCCCCTAACGGGTAAGCCAGGGATTTCTGCAAACTCCTCCAAAGATACTGAGACTTCTCGATCCGACAGAAGGAAGGTGTGGGTCGGAATATTCCATTACGCTAGAAAATCCTTGACTCACCATGCAGGAGACGCAGAATATTGAAAGAGAGAATCGTAAATCGCGGGATACAACCCGAGCTTCAGCATCTGTGACTTCTTTGCCGACAAAATATAGCAGGCCCACTGCAAATACCTGGCTGGATGGTGTGGAGTTAGGCCTATCATGTACGGCTGTCCTCACGGGCGTGACTCGCCTTGGCATATACACCGCCCCAGAGTATCCAAAGCCGGCGACGGCTGTACTGGTATCGCAGCCATAGAGGGTTGAAGGTAACCCTCTGAGGTCCACTTGACCTCCTCCACGGCGTAGTTCACCGGAGGTGTGTCAGCATAAGGGATCGCCGAAATAGGCTCCGAAGGTGCCGCACAAGAAAAGCTCCGCCGACCCCTGATGATCTGACTGTACCATGTTCCTCATAAATGAAGATTCTTTTGCTCTGGATCGTGATCTTTGATCAACGCGAAGGCTTCCCTGTCCATAGGCGCTTTAGGGAATCCACTTTCCGAATGGATGAATGGGAAAGAAATATCGAAAGACATAGTACCTGCGCGAAAAAGAACAAAAAAATTAGCCGTCAATGCTACAATTTATGTTCTGGCACTTGGTATTTTAAATTCGTGTCACACTGCAATGCAATGGAAAAAGTCCAAGGGGGACCCACACAATCTAGATGATGGCTTATCATTAATAAAACAGTCTCATCATTTGATGAGACAGTCATTAAATGAGGAAATCCTAAAAAAGGATTCTCATTTAATGAGGGCCCCTTGGGCCAAGGAGTAAATCTCCCTTGAGAGCAGTGCTCTGCAACAGATATGACATCTGTCATAATTAATCATGAAGGGAATAAAATTCCCCTAAAATTTCTAAAGAGCAATGCTCTGTGAAGAAGATGGAATAATCCATCAAAAAACCCTAAAAGCAAAGCTTTCTACAGAAGTAAAAACTTCAGGATCTTTAAGATCTGCAAAGCGAACTCTAAGAGTTCTTTGTTAATGGGTTAAAAGAACCCTAAAAAGGATTTCTTTTTCTGATCCATGATATAGAGAGAGCAAAGCTCTATTTTCTAATTAACGGGTTAAGAAACCCTAAAAATCTTTAAAGATCTATGATCTAAGTAGAGCAAAACTCTGTTAATGGGTTCAAATCTTACCAAAAATTTGACAGAGTCTTAACTCTAAAGGAGTTTCTGAGGAAGAGAGCTATACTCTGAAAGAGAATTAATTCTTAGAAAAATAAGAAAGAAGATGAACAGAGGTTATCTCAAAGGACAAAGGCTCTATTTATAGGCACTGAGAGCCGTTTCAACTTCTAAAATTGATCTAGTGGCACAGATGCTGCCACCGCTGCACTCACGTGTAAGCTACATGAGCGTAACGGTGGGAGGCATTTATTTCCCCCAATCAGAGCAAAGCTCTGTTCAAATTTTTGAAATTTGAAATGAAGCGGCGCTTCATAAAAGCACTTGCGCTAAATGCGCCAGCGCTAAGAGTCAAAGACTCTGATACAGCGCTCTCGTGCTTTGCACGTGAGCGCTAGCGCTAGCAGCGCCAGAGCGCTAGCGCTAAGTGCGCTAGCATCAAGAGTCAAAGACTATGATGCAGCGCTCACGTGCAAAGCACTAGAGCACTAGCGCTAAGTGCGCTAGCACCAAGAGTCAAAGACTCTGTTGCAGCGCTCACGTGCAAAGCACGAGAGCGCTAGCGCTAGAACTAATTGTTCCCCACCCTTGGATCAAAGATCCAATAAAGATGACTAAAAATTATCAGATTACCTCTGAAAATTAGAGCATCGTTGGATCAAAGATCCAATGGTGATTAAAAATCACCAAGATACAGAATAAGTTCTGTATGGAAAAATATTTTCCTAATCTTGTTAAAAAGAAGAAAATTGCCTTCTGTAAAACAGAAGCCCTAGGATCAAAGATCCAACGGTGGGAAACATCCCTAAATCAATTAGAGAAAAGATCTTTTCAACTGATTCAACAAATCAGCTTCCCCTATATAAAGGACCTAAGACTTCAAGTCTTGCATAGAGGAACCCCTCCCCCCCAACAAATTTTGAGAAATTTCAGAAAGAAGAGCAAGCTCTGGGAAGAAGAAGAATTTCTTCAAGGTACATAAAATAGAAAGATCAAAGAATATCATCAAATGAAGAGGAACATAGTTTCTTTTTCTAGATCATAGATCTATCATAGATCATAAAAAGGGGGGAAGAAGAATTCAATTCTCTTAAGATCACAGATCCATAAAGGCAAATCCTTTCACAAAAATTAAGAGATTGTAACATCTCCTATAAAAATAAGAACTTTGTTCTTAGACACACGAGACAAGCTCTCTTATAAACGAGAATTTAATTCTCAGAGCACAGAACTGAACAAAGTTGTCTAAAAAGAGCGTTAGCGCTTCAAATTAAAAAGAAGTGCATTAGCGCTCCAAAACTGGCGCACAGCGCCACAACACTCCTAGCGCTCTAATTCAAAGAAGCGCCTTAGCGCTCTAAAATTGGCGCACATCGCTCCAATTCAAAGAAGCACCCAGTGCTCCAAGGTTGGCGCTCAGCACCACATGCACCACGTGCTCCTCACGTGTGCGCTATTTTATAAAGAGCGCTCTGTTCTCATTGACTGGCGCTCAGCGCCAAGCGCGCCACGTGCTCCTCACGTGTGCGCTATCTCACAGGAAGTGCCTTAGCGCTCTAAATCTGGTGCTCAGCGCCAAGCGCGCCACGTGCTCCTCACATGTGCGCTGAGGGAACATAAATTGTTATTTAAATAAAAGCCCCCAGAGCTATAATGAGTGCTCAATAAAAGACAAAAAGATTGTCAGAACCCAAACCAATGCTCAGCATTGCTAAATGTTCAACATTTTAACCGAGCGGGCCGAGCCCAAGTTGGCCACAGATCCCTCATTTAGATTAATTGAGCCCATATGCTCATAAATCTTTTTAACTGATCTTAGTCCCAAACTTGACTATAGATCTCCCAACCAATATTGGTTCAAGGGTACATCTCTTCGTACCTCTGATATATGTCGTTGTAATTCTTCAACGTCTTCAGAGAGACGGAAAGTCCCAATAACCAATAACTTTTGGTGCATCCCCAAACAGTTGAACCAAAACCACACAGACTATGACGTCTTTAAACTGGACTATGATGTCCTTAAACTTTACGGACTGTGGGTCCTTAAACTCATGGACTATGATGTCCTTAAACTTTATGGACTGTGGGGTCCTTAAACCCATAGACTATGACGTCTTTAAACTTTACAGACTATGACGTCTTTAAACTGTCACAGACTATGATGTCCTTAAATCCAATGGACCGCAATGTCCCTAAACTAAAACAATAGAGTCTAAATGCACTTTTTGTAGATCTAAATGATCCTGTTAAGTAGATCTTAGTCTAAAATTAGACTAATGTATCCTTAACAAACGTTTAAGTTGATTTTAGTCTCAAATGAGATTAATGATCCTTAAACCCAACCCAAACCCAAATCTAAGAAAATACGGATTTGGACTAATCCATGCCCTACGGGCGACAACATAAATTTGTCTCCGTATACAATCCACGAGCAACCAAAAACAAAACAAACATACACGACACGAAATGACCATCTGGAGAAAGAGAAAGTGGTTACCGCGATGCGGTAGCGTAATTAACTGCAGGGGCTTGCGCCTACAGGGAAGAGCGTCCCTACAATCAAAAACCCCTCACAATGAGAGGGAATCTGACGAAGTCTGCTACATCGGCCGCATCCGTTTAAACCTTCGTTACATGGTGCCATAAATCAACTTGGCATCTTCGGGGAGGTAGACAGATAAAACCAAATTGCATCTGCCCCCAAAATTCAGGCCTGACGTCCTAACGTCCCGGTCACGTCTTTCGGCGGCGAACATTCACGATCTCCAACGTCGTCCCAACTTAGAAGTGAACGACACTTCCGTCCGTACAGTGCTGCGAATGGCGCCATTCCAATACTTGGCTGATAGCTGTTGTTGTATGAAAACTCCACAAGGTGTAGGTGATCTTCCCACGAACCTCCGAAGTCTAACATACAGGCTCTTAGCATGTCTTCTAGAATATGAATTGTTCGCTCGGACTGTCCGTCCGTTTGTGGATGATAAGCTGTGCTGAAGTTCAGACTCGTTCCCAGGCTAGCTTGCAGACTCTGCTAAAATTGTGATCGGAATCTGGTATTACAATCGGAGACAATGCAAACAGGTACTCCATGTAATCTCACGATCTCCTGCATGAGTTCATTGGTATCAAATATAGTACATCTTGAAGGTTTAAATTTTACTTTAGATTTATGCTTACCTCCACGTACTTCTTTGCTAACGTCTCGGTTGACTGGCCAACTCTGAATGGAATAAAGTTAGACGACTTTGTGAGTCGATCCACGATAACCCAAATTTCATCGTTACCCTTCGTGCTGCGAGGAAGGGCAATCACGAAGTCCATAATAATGTGCTGCCATTTCTATTCCGGGATTGGTAACGGCTGAAATAGACCAACAGTTCTGTGATGTTCAGCCTTCACTTGCTGACACATTAAACACTTGGCTACACTCCTTGCTACTTCGTGATTCATTCCATACCACCAGTAGTGTTGCCGTAGATCCTTGTACATCTTTGTACCACCAGGGTATACAGAATAAGGAGAGCTGTGAGCATCTTTCATCAACTTTTCTTGAATAGGGCCGTTTGGTACACATAATCGACTTCTATATCGCTAGGATCCATCTTCATGGATGATGAAGTCAGTTCGAAGTCCACTTTCTACTTGTTCTCGGATCTTTTGTAGCTTGGCATCATTTGCTTGAGTTGCTTTGATATGATCGACAAGAGTGGACTGGACTTGTAAGCTCATCAAATATGAAGCGTTACCTAGCATAACTACTTCGATTTCCAATCCGTGCAATTCCTGTTGTAGCTTCCACTGAGCGGTGAGATTCATTTCTAATGGCTGGTGGCTAAGTGCATCAGGAACTACATTCACCTTCCCATGATGATACTGTTGGTTGATGTCGAAGTCCGCCATGAGTTCTAGCCATCTTGTCTGCCGCATGTTTAGTTCCTTCTGAGTGAATACATACATCAGACTCTTGTGGTCAGTGTATATATCCACTCGTTCTCCCAAGATAGTGGTGCCAAATCTTAAGTGCGAAGATGACGACTGCTAACTCCAGATCATGTGTTGAATAGTTGCGCTCATGAACCTTCAGTTGTCTTGATGCAAAACCCACAACTTTTTCATGCTGGTGTAGAACACATCCTAATCTTTTATCGGACGCATCACAATGCACAACGAATCTTCCAGATTGATCCGGTATTACAAGAATAGAAGCAGAGGTTAATCTTGACTTGAGTTCTACAAAAGATTTTTCACATGCTTCTGACCACACGAATGCTTCATCTTGACGTGTGAGCTTGGTCAGGGGTGCTGCAATTTTTGAGAAGCTTTCAATGAACCGTCAGTATTCTGCTAATCCCATGAAACTTCGTATATCTTTCACCGTCTTTGGTGTCGGCCACTCACTGACGGCTGACATCTTAGCTGGATCTTCTGAGATTTCTTCGCCTGAAACGACATGTCCGAGAAATCCGACTTGATCTAGCCAAAATTCACACTTGCTGTACTTGGCGTAGAGCTGATGCTGCCGCAATGTCTCCAGGACAATCCATAAGTGCTCAGCGTGTTCTTTCTGATTCTTTCAATACACCAGGATGTCATCGATGAAGATGACAACGAAT
Organism: Agapanthus africanus; assembly: GCA_030015575.1. Classification (NCBI taxonomy): domain Eukaryota; kingdom Viridiplantae; phylum Streptophyta; class Magnoliopsida; order Asparagales; family Amaryllidaceae; genus Agapanthus; species Agapanthus africanus. The sequence continues at coordinate 883,105,064 of JASDDO010000024.1, read as the reverse complement.
CTTTCTAAGTATTCTCGAAAAACTTGGTTCATCAGGTTCAGAAAGATGGCAGGTGCATTGGTCACTCCAAATGGCATTATGAGATACTCATAATGACCATATAGAGTTCTAAACGCCGTCTTCGGAATGTCGGACTCTTTGACCTTCACCTGATGATAACCCGAACGAAGATCTAGCTTCGAAAATACATAAGACCCACTTAACTGATCGAATAGATCATCGATGCGTAGCAGTGGATACTCGATAATGCACACACATCCTGTATGAACTTTCTTTCTTCTTCACGAGTAACACCGGAGATCCCCAACTTGAAGTACTGGGAAGAATCCAACCTTTCTTCAGGAGTTCGTCCAACTGAATGTGGATCTCCTTCAATCCTTCTGAACTTAACCGGTACGAAGCTTTGATTATAGGTTGCGCACTAGGTTGTAAATCAATACTAAACTCAAGAGCTCGATCGGGAGGCAAACCTGATATGTCTTCAGGGAACACATCCTCAAACTCTCGAACTATTTCGGGCTTTTCTTTTTCTGACGGTAGAGAGAACACTTCTGTATCCTTCGGTTTAGCATGGTATCTTCGTGGCTCCAAAGTTCTATCTTCACTTTTGAAATAGAAGACTGGGTGATCTGGTATCTCAAATACTACCCTCCTTTGACGACAGTCAATAGTAGCATAGAATACTCCCAACCAATCCATTCTGAACACAACATCGAAATTTAGGATGTCCAGTACTTTGAAATTCACATAGAATTCTCGTCCGCAAACTACCACTGGACACTGATCAAACCCCATAGTTGCTTTCAGAACTCCATTCCAGGAACTGAAATTCTAGTTTGAAATGAGTGGCTTCACGAAAATCGCATGTGTTCTCACGAATCGTTGGGACATGAAGCAGTGTGAAGCTCCAGTGTCAAAAAGTGTGAATGCAGGAAGGGTGGCTACTAGTATAGTACCTAAGTTGTGTGAGGTTGGGTTTAGATATAGGAAAAATTATAGTAATACACAAGGATTGAAAAAATTGAATGGATTGGGAGTTACCAATGATGACTTGTCCTGTGGCTTCGACCTTGTCGACCGTCATTGTAAAATCCTGACGTCGTGGTACATTCCTCCTTGCTGGAGGCACATTCCTCTATCCTTGGGGCACGTTTCTCTGCCCTTGAGGCATGTTTCTCTGTGCCTGATGGAATTGATATTGTGGCTATGCAGGAGGTCCACATGGAGCTGGTGCAGGGAGAGCTAAACGGGGTGCAGGTGCCTGAATGGCTGGCCGCTGCGGGGTTGTGATTGCGGGTCTGGGTGCTGGAGCTGTATTGAAACGATATGGACATACTCCTATGGCATGAGTGGAAGCGCCACAAAATAAACATAGGCCATTTGTACGCCTGCAGTCATTCGCCAGGCGTCCAGTTCTCTTGCAATAGAAACCGAAATCTGGACTGGACCAGTTAAATGATCCTTCCGGTCTCCTGATTGCATGGGTCGGCCTAGAAGAGGCTCCTCCTGATATCTGTGTAGCAGGACATTTGATTCCAGCTGTTTGGGGCTTACCCTTCTTCTTCACCACAGCTTCATAACGGCGAGCTGCTTTCAGGGTGAGTTCATGAGTCGGGTAATCGCCTGTGGTTAACGCCGCCTGAATCTCCGGGCCTAAGCCCTATTGGAATCGTCTAGGCCGAATCTCATCAGTCGGGATCAAATGTGCCGCGAACCTGATAAGATGTTGATGTCAGGATAGAGATGTGTTTTAACGAAACAATATTTGATACGATTTCTTTACCCGCTGAGCATTATGAATTCGGCATCATATTCATCCACCGATTTTACCTACATAGAACCTTGTTATAGGTGAATGAGTTGTTGTTCCATCTCAAACTGGGCATTCTCAGGGAAGAACTTCGCATCGAACAGATCGCGAAAAGTCTTCCACTCAATTGGTTGTGTGAGTCGGTTTTCCTCAGCCTTCCACCAGACTCTAGCATTGTCTGTCAGTTGCAGCTTAGCAACTCTCACCCATGCAATATCTGGTACTTGAGCTACTGCCTGATCATCTTCGATCGATTGAGCCTATTCTTCTGCCTCAAGTGGGCTCTCTTTTCCAGAGAAGTGTTTTGGGTGCAGTGCCAGAATTGCTTGACTCCGGGTGTCTCGGCTTTGGGGCGGTGCATGAAGATTGCAGTCTGCTGTTGCTGACCCTCCAATAGGCTCTTGATAGCCTCAAGCAGTACCGTTTGCTCATTGATAGGAGCTGCAACGGTAGGTGGTGGTGGTAAAGTAGGCGGTGGGATATTTCCATTGACATTCGTACTGGTGTTGTTGGGAGAATCCATTACCTTGATACAAAAAGAAATGGTTAGGATAGATTCAAGAAATTTGAAATGTAAGAAATGTATAGTTGCTGATTCTTATAATTCTTGTGATATATTGCTTAAGACTTCTTGTAGAACTGACCTGCATGGGCCACCAATAAAAGCTGTCACGCTCCGCTTCCTAGTAGACAGAAACAGTGACGTGGCAGGCCGCAACGTATTTACTATGAAATAAATATGTTAAGTGTAATTAAGAAATATATCAAAATGAACAAGAATGATAAGAGAATAAAATAAACCACAACTTTATTTACATTCAATTTTACATACAACTGTTTGAAATGAAAAGATACAATGATATAAAACAAATGCCTAAACAATGGCATACAGAAAATAATTGCAAGAAGAACTAGTAGTCCGGCTGAGCTGTAATCTGGTTTAAGTCCTCCTGGCTTGGTTCTGTCTCCTCAGAGTCCGGTCCTCCTGACGAATATTCCAAAGAAAGAAATAGAAAAGAATTTCGTCAACGAACTAACGCTAGGTAAGTCCCCAAAAGAAGAAAGGGAATATAGTATATAAAGTGAAATGAACAAGTAAAGTATATGACTGATTACAGGTATATGATAGTTATTATAACGTGGTTTTTTGTAGTTTGGTAAAGAAAGTATTCATGTATACGAGAGGAGTTCATCTTACCTCGTGGACTATGGTAACATGTAGTACAAGGCCCTGTCACGTCCCGCTTCCCGGTGTACAGGCATAGGGCACGACGAAGCCGCTACATATTTACTCTGAAGTAAATACGCTAAGCGCATCTAAGCAATATAAATAAATATGCACAAGAGACAAAGACAGTAGGTATAACTGAACAACAACTTTATTTATTAACATTCTTTTGTACAATGCATGGAAAAGTAAATACATCTGAATGAAAGCAATGCCTAAACAATGGCATAGCAGAAACGGAAAATACAGAATGTAAAAAAAAGTACAAGTGAAACTACAGCTCGGGATCTTCAGTAAACTGGTCCAAGTTTTCGGTTCTAGGCTCGATCTCTGGAAGGTCCGAAACACCAGACGACATTCAAAGAAGAAGAAAGAGAATGTCGTCAGCGAACAAATCGCTCGGTAAGTCCTAAAGATAAGGGAGATGTAGAATAGACAGAGAGTAAGAGAGAGAGAGAGAGAGTAGCTTTTAAAGTTGTATTATATGATTAACGCTGTTGTTTGTAACTTGGTACAGAAGGATGCCAGTGTATACGAGAGGAGTCTCACTTGTCCCGGAGACTAAGGTATCAGGAACTCAAGGAACCGTTCATTCCATGGTACAACAGCGATTGAATTCAGGTTAGGTATCTTATGGTTGCAGTCTCGTGCCACTTCTAACACCTTCCGTACCAATCTACCTCTTAAACCCCGCGATGTCTTGTTTGTATTGTTGTATTGTTTGAATTGTAAATGTGTTTTTATACTGGTTTGTAAATGTAAATGGAAGACTTGTATTGCCTTGTAATATAGATTGTATAATTGGACGACTTGACGAAACCATGATATCAGTAAATGGATGTAACTGGAGAATCATGGATATAACTGGAGAATCATGTAAATGGAAGTATATCCATGGTTCGGTTCAATCAATATAGATTGAAAAGTTTGAACAGATTGAATATATGGATTCATGAATTCATATTGAATTATAGTTTGTACTTGAATCATATTCAAGTTAGATTATTATAATGAGACTCAGTCTGAGTCAGAACAATTAGAAAAGAAATTGAAGTCCTGATTGTTTTGATGTTATCGGTAACCGCTGCACATGGGCGGCAGGATTTGTGTCTTTTTCAAAGACGATTACCGTGTTGATAACGCCGTTGTTAAGTTTTCTACCTTAAATAGGCAAGCACCCACTTCTCCGGCTCCCTGAGGCTCAAGAGATTGGTCCCGCTTAAACATATATTTACTAGGGTCCTTTTTGTAATTTATAAAACTTGAGGGGGTTTTATGTAAAAATACTTTTGTATAATTTTCAAAATACACCTAAAGTGTTTAATTATCATCTTTATGTACATACAACAATTTAATAATCAAGATAAATATGTATACATGTTCGAATAGCATGAAATGAGTCAAGCATATTATTCGAGTAACTACCATAAACAATGTTGTAAAGAAATATTATGTACGACTAATTAATCAAGTTGAACGAATGCGGAATATAAACAGAAATATGGCTCTAAGTTTTTTTCATGCGTGAGTTCCAGTTTCACCTAAATACGACTACCGGTTTGGGAGGTATATATGTTTTCGTATCGTCGCGCAAAACAGATCAGAATCTATTCGGCACCGTCAGATATTTTTAAAACATAGTTTCAGTCAATTTCCATCAGGTTTTAGGTTAATAAAATTATTAGAAAATTGTAGGTCTTTCGATGTAATTATCCAAAACACCAATATTTGCATGATTTAGATTCCTTAAACTCTAGTTTTGATCATTTCAATATCAACTTTTAAAACAGAAATTCAGATTTCTGGACAGCAACTATATGTTATATTGCAAAGCCTATATCAGGTTGTTTCATGCATTTCTAAGTAATCTAATATACATAAAATTATAGCTTTATCAATTATCCATCTACACATCTAAACTTTATCACGAACGGACATCGGGAGTTTGAGTTATGTCTAATTTAAAAACAGTATGTGAATCAGGACATATTCTGTCCAGATCCGTCGCTTAATATTGTAACGCAGTTTTCTTTATCTTACATTGGTTTTAAGTGAAAACTTAAAACTAAGAAAATCTATATCTTTCGATGTAAATATCAAAAACAACTAGGTTTACTCAATTTGGATACCGGTATACCAAGTATGTGTCCTAAAAGTTGACCGATAACTGCAGTTTTCTGTTTTACGAACAATGAATAAAAACGATATAATTTCTAAACCGTTAAGCGATTCGATCTAAATTTTTTTACAGAGTGTACAGAAAAATATATTCTATCATATGTAAATTTCCTGAAATTTTCATACGTAAAAATTAATTTCTAAAATTTATTTTAAAGGTAAAGGTATTGATATGTATGCTAAAATCGGCAAAAAGATTAACTAGTATTTTTTTATGCAAGCTTCTCCTTTTCTTTTAATAAGCAAACCGATTCCATGAGATATCATAGATATATTATTGCATGAAATTTATGTTCTCACAACTCATAATAAACATTCATAGTCATGAACAAAGAATTGAAAACACTTTAATTTGAACAAGATATAAAAGGTATTATTAAACCATATAGAACCATATATATCTAAACTTATATATATGTATAATTTTATGTTTATCTTCTCTTATGGATTATGATATGAAAAGAATAGCGGGTTCACGAGATATGACAAGAGGAGAATAAGGAGATGGATGGGGAGAGAGAGAAGAGACTTACATACACAAGCCGGTATTGTCACCAGGCTTGTCTATCCGCTGATAGCCTTGCGTTACTAGCGAGACCTTCTTGAAAACCTTTTTTTGTGTTCTTCTTCTAGGACTCTAGGTGAAGAGGGAGAAGGGAGAGATAGAAAAATGTGAGGAAGAAAAAGAAAGAAGAGGACAAATAAAGATGGTGTAATGGTGAATTATCTATAATAATATATGCATTCAACATGGGAATTAAAAGAGAAATGAAAGATCACCATTCATTTTGGAAATGAAAGGTCTCATTTGTAAGTTATGAGAAGAATAAAAAATGATAAAAAAATAATTGCAAGAACAGGGATTTGAACATATGACTATGGAATAACAATGCAAGGATTTAACTAATGAGCTACAAGGTTGTTCATGTACATATTTAATTCGAATTAAATATATGCTGTTGCTTGAAAAGAAAGTGGGCTTTTGGGCTCATAGTTTTATAAAAGAAAATGAAAATGAGATCGGGTTTGGGTTATGGGCTGAGTCAGGTCTTGCATTTAATTTGAAATAGGTTAAGATTTAGTCTAAAGAATTAGGTTTGGAAAAAAAATAGATGGAATAATAAAATTATATATATATATATATATAATAGAAAACAAAATACGGAAAAATACTACGAATAAATAAATACAATATTTTACTGAAAAAAGAAAACACGATGGTATAGTAATATTGGAGTCGTTACATCCTACCCTCCTTAAAATAATTTCGTCCTCGAAATTACTCATGAAGGATGTTTCAACAAAGTAAGAAAACAAGATTAGGATGATGTTGTCTTCGAGCTCCGTCGATCGATATTTTAACCAATTGAGCTAATAAGTCTACAAGATACAAATAGAAATGTGAATAAGAATTAAGGATTCAAAAGTGGAGAGATAGACTTCAAGGAAACCGAAGGTGGATTTCAAGATGGATTCGAGCAATATGTAATGTAAAGAATGTTTTCAGTTGCTGTTTCTTGTGTTATATTGCTTTGGTTGTTCACGCAGAACAGAACTGCATTGTAATGTTCCATATAGCTGTGACCTGCGTGGGCCGCCAACAAAACCCGTTACGCCTCGGTTCTCGGTGTATGGGCAGAGGGCGCGACGAGGCCGCTACGTATTTACTCTGAAGTAAATACGCTAAGCGCATCTAAGTAATATAAATAAATATGCACAAGAGACACAGGCAGTAGGTATAACTGAAAAGCAACTTTATTTATTAACATTCTTTTGTACAATGCATGGAAAAGTAAATACATCTGAATGAAAGCAATGCCTAAACAGTGGCATAGCAGAAAAGGAAAATACAGAATGTAAAAGAAAAGTACAAGTGAAACTACAGCTCGGGATCTTCAGTAAACTGGTCCAAGTCTTCGGTGCTAGGCTCGATCTCTGGAAGGTCCGAAACACCTGACGACATTCAAAGAAGAAGAAAGAGAATGTCGTCAACGAACAAATCGCTCGGTAAGTCCCAAAGATAAGAGAGAAGTAGAATAGACAGAGAGTAAGAGAGAGAGAGTAGCTTTTAAAGTTGTATTATATGGTTAATGCTGTTGTTTGTAGTTTGGTACAGAAGGATGCCAGTGTATACGAGAGGAGTCTCACTTGCCCCGGAAACTAAGGTATCAGGAACTCAAGGAACCGTTCATACCACGGTATAACAGCAATTGAATTCAGGTTAGGTGTCTTATAGTTGCTGTCTCATGCTACTTCTAACACCTTCCGTACCAATCTACCCCTTAAATCCTGCGATGTCTTGTTTGTATTGTAAATATGTTTTTGTACTGGTTTGTAAATGTACATAGAAGACTTGTATTGCCTTGTAATATAGATTGTATAATTGGATGACTTGCCGAAACTACGATATCAGTAAATGGTTGTAACTGGAGAATCATGGATATAACTAGAGAATCATGTAAATGGAAGTATATCCATGGTTCGGTTCAGTCAATATAGATTGAATATATGGATTCATGAATTCATATTGAATTGTAATTTGTACTTGAATTATATTCAAGTCAGATTATTATAATGAGACTCAGTCTGAGTCAGAACAATTAGAAAAGAAATTGAAGTCCTAAAGGTATAGTTTTATTGAAAACGAAAAGAGTGATATTAAAGTTCAATGTATTTTAATGAAAAAGTTCAATTATGGATGTTTCACAGGAAATTCTTGGTTAAACTTGATTCTAAACATTGATATTTAGGGTTACAAGTATTGTGTAAAAATTAGGTTGAACAAAATATAAAGGAGAAGGAGTTTCTAGGGTTTAGAAAAGGATATCGGTAATAACTCCAATTACTGATATAAGTTTTAAAATTGAATTTCAATGAAGAGAAAAATAGTTTGGGAGGGACTTAAGGTTTGAATATATCATAGAAACAATTAGGAAGAAGTGGGAGGCTTCATGGCGTCGCGGGAGCTCCGGAAACCGGCTTCGATTTTCGACGGAAGAAGCTTGCTCGCTAACTCCACTTTACTCCGCTTGCGCTTAGGAACTTTTTATAGAGTTTTGGCTAGAATTTTCAGAATGGTGCTGAGCCAAAGTGTGGGGTGGTATTTATAGTGGAGAATTAGGATTTGAGAATTAAAATTATGAATTAAAAAGCATTAAAATGGTGTTAAATTGTGAAATGATAGGTCTCTGTTTGGTTGCAGGGAAATCAAACAGTGCAGAGGAGTTAATCGTAGCTAAAGAGATGAATGTGCAAAGCACGAAGCAATTTGGCCACATCCTGACAGTCCCCGCCGGCCTATATTGCTAAACCGCCGGTCGATCTTGAAGCAAATGCCTTGAGATTCGTGCCATTTGATAAATTCTGTATTTACGCCATTTTCCACATGTTTGTTTTTTCTAAACTTTTCATTTCCTGTGTATTGCACATGAAATCTTTTGGGCTTCCAAAAATTTAAAAAGAAAAATCAGAAAAAATAATTGTGTCTAATAGGAATTGAACACATGGCTACGTCATAGCAGTGTAGAGGCTTTACCAGTAAGCTACAAGTTGTTTCTTACTTTTATTTAATAAAAGTGACTTATAACTCAAACTCAGGCTATAGTACTCTTTTCGTGTATATTAACAATAAAATTTTCTGTACAAATATATCAGAGTCGTTACATGATTTAGCCAAAATTCACACTTGATGTACTTGGCGTAGAGCTGATGTTGTCGTAATGTCTCCAAGATAATCCGTAAGTGCTCAGCGTGCTCTTTCTGATTCTTTGAATACACCAGGATGTCGTCGATGAATATAACAACAAACTTGTCTAAGTACTCTCAAAAAACTTTGTTCATCAGGTTCATAAAGATGGCAGGTGCATTGGTCACTCCAAATGGCATTATGAGATATTCATAATGGCCATAACGAGTCCTAAACGCCATCTTTGAAATGTTAGATACTTTGACCTTCACCTGATGATATCCTGAAGGAAGATCTAACTTTGAAATGACACAAGATCCACTTAACTGATCGAAATGGTCATCGATGCGAGGTAGTGGGTACTTGTTCTTAATTGTCACCTCATTCAGAGCTCGATAATCTACGCACATCCGGTAGGTACCTTCCTTCTTCTTTACCAGCAGTACCGGAGATCCCCAACATGAAGTACTGGGATGGATCCAACCTTTCTTCAGCAGTTCGTCCAACTGAATACGGATCTCCTTAAATCCCTCCGGACATAATCGGTATGGAGCTTTTATTACTGGTTGTGCGCCGGGTTGCAAATCAATGCTGAATTCAAGAGCTAGATCAGGAGGCAAACCTGATATATCTTCCGGGAATACATGCTCAAACTTTTGATCTTTTCGCTTGCAACGCTGTAATCTCTGCCTTCTTTGGTTATGCTCTGTAGATGCTAGGCTCCAAGGTCCGGTCTCCACTTTGAAGTAGAACATTGGGTGATATGGTATTTTAAATACTACCTTCATTTAGCGACAGTCGATGGTAGCGAAGAAAGTTCCGAGCCAGTCCATTTCTAAGACTATGTCGAAGTTCGGTATGTTCAGCATCTTGTAGTCCGCATAGAATTCTCGACTGCAGATGACCACTGGATACAGATCGTATCCAAAAATTGCTTTTAGAATGTCGTTCCCTAAACTAACATTCCAGCTGGATACGAGCGGTTTAACTGGGATCGCATGAGTTCGTACGAACCGTTGCGACATAAAGCAATGTGATGCCCCAGTGTCGAAGAGCACGAGTGCAGGCAGGGAGACTACTAAGATTGTACCTAAGTCGTGTAGGATATGTTTAGATATAACAGATATAAAATGACTATGAATTGAAAGGACTTGAAAGAGAATAGGGAAGGGATTTACCAGTGATAACTTGACCCGTAGGTTCGGCCACTTCGACCGACATAGTGAATGATTAGCGTCTCGGAACTTTCCTCTGTGCCTGGTTAAACACTCGGCGTTGGGGTTGAGTGGTCTGGGTGCGGGGAGCTAGAGCTGGTAGAGCTAACCGGGTAGGTGAAGCTTGGATCGCCGGTCTAGCTGGAGGGTTATTAGATCCTCGGTTCTTGGGGCATGCTCCGATGGCATGCGTAGAAGATCCACAGATCAGACACAAGTTGTTTGCCCTACGATAGTTCTTCATAAGGTGCTCTGTTATCTTGCAGTAGATGAATAAGTCTAACCTGTTGTTGGTAAATGAACCTGTTGCCTTCGAGACGGTCCATTAAAAACTGGCCTGGAAGAGGCCCCTTCTGTGATCTGGTGCACAAGGCATTTCACATCGGCAGTTCGCGGCATGCCTTTCTTCTTCACAATTGTCTCATAGCGCCGGGCAGTCTTCAAAGCAAGCTCATAGGTTGGGAAATTGTCACGTCCCGCTTCCCGGTGTACGGACAAAGAGACGTAACGGGTGACGCGACGTATTTACTCATAAGTAAACGCGCTAAGCATATATAAGCAATATAATGTAAATGTACACAAGAAATACATGAGATGTAAATAAACAACACCTTTTTATTTATTAAACATTCTTTACAATACAATGCTGGAAAGTAAATACAAGACTGGAAAGCAATGCCTAAACAATGGCATGAAACTAAAAATAAAAGTATATACAAGTGTCTAGAGCTCTGGGTCGTCGACGAACTGCTCCAAGTCTTCTGAGCTGGGCTCGATCTCTAGAGTGTCGGATCCTCCTGACAACATTCCAAAGAAAGAATAGAAAATGAATGTCGTCAGCGAACAATCGCTCAGTAAGTCCTAAAGAGAGATGGAAATAGACTGAACAGGTAATGAGAATATAACTGGTATAATGTTGATTATTATGTTAATGCAGTTGTTTGTAGCTTGGTACATAATATACCAGTATATACGAAAGGAGTCCAGCTTACCCTGTAGACTATGATATAAGGAGTATAAGGCCCCGTCAAAACCCATGGGACAATGACAATGGATATTCATGTTTGGTGTATTAAAGTGACCGTCTCATGCCACTTTAAACACATTCCATACCAATCTATCCCTTTAAACCCCGTAATGTATTATTGTATTGTTTTATAGTGATTTGTAAATATAAGACTTGCCGAAACCATGATATCAATTGTTCATATAAACGGATAAGGATATAAACGGATAGTCATGTAGAAAAGTCAAATGTATATCCATGGATCGGTTAAATCAAGTCATGTTGATATAAATTGTATTCTAGTATAAAAGAATTCATCTTGCATTGGAGTTATATCGAATTGTATATGGATGGATTGATTTCAGATTAGACTGAGATTCCGACTGAGTCAGACACTTAAACAGAATTGAAGTCCTGAATTAGTTTTGGAGTTATCGGTAACTGTTGCATATGAACGGCAGGATTTGTGAATTTTTCCAAGCCAATTACCATTAATAACCCCGTTTTAGTTGTCTTCCTTAAATAGGCAAGCACCCACTTTTTCCGGCTCCCTGAGGCTCAAGAGAATTGGTCCCGCTTAAACCTATATTTACTAGAGTCCTTATTGTAAATTAATATAACTTGATAAATTTTATGAAAAATAGTTTTGATATATTTTCAAAATAAACCTCAAGTATTTAATTATCTTTTTTAGGGTTTTCATAGATGTAATTTTAAAAGTGATGAGATAGTCTAGTGGATATAAACCTAACTTTAATAGTATAGAGTATTTTCATGTAATTTGACTTGTATTGATTCTTGATGGTATTTTCATGAACTTTTATGATTCTTTTCTTTTGATTTAGAAAACATGGAATTATTAAATATATTTAAAATAGATATTTTGATAATATTTGTAAATATATATATATACATATATATATATTAAAAATAGAATTTATTTATTAAATAAAAACCACGTTTTCTTAAAAATTGTAATATAAATTCCATCGAGATTGTATGCTCCGTGAGGAGGTCTGCATCTCGCCCTACTAGTCTGATGGATGTGCGATAACCCGCACTAACCAATTCGGATTCCCCAAAATGGGTTGTAAGGACATAATTGTATGGAATTTAATTAAAACAATCTTAAAGAATACTGTTTTTAATAGTTTAGGGTATTTTATCGTAAAATTGTATTAGTCCCAAAAATATTGTAAAGAGGCAATCGTGCTATGTCATGATGAGTGTTGTGATGAGTTATGTCATTACCTCGTGAGTTTTCTAAAGGTAATATGAGCTATATGATGAAGTAATGTCGAATAGAAAGTTTATGGTATTTAACAGTAAAAGTGCAATATAAGTGTTTTTATATGGAGTTTTGAATTGAAATTTGTTTCTAATTATAATTTAATGTTTAAAAAACAAATTACAATGATTTAGATAAATATTTCTTAAGAAAAATTGTTAGTTTAAGAAGTTTTAGAGATGGATGTCGGTATAACTCCACTTATCGACATCATTGAAAAGAAGAAATTTTGAGAGGTGAAAAGAAGAGAGTAGAGGGGACTTACTGGATTAGGGTAAAGAGAAGAGATGGAGGAAGATTTTAAAAGCGCCGTAGAGTCGCGGTGTCGTTGAATTTGTCCCGAAATATCCCCGGAACTTGACCTTAGGCTAACTCCACTTGTACAACTTTTTGGACTTAAAAAATTTGAGTGGTTTGATGCTAGATATCAAAATGGAGAGGGATAGGGTGTAGGGTAGTATTTATAGGAGAAATTAGGGTTTAGGGTATTAAACATAAGAATTAAAATGTATCAAAACTTGATTTTTAAAGCTCATTATAATTCTCTGTTAATGTGCAGGAAAATCAAACAGAAGAGGAGTATTAGGGGGAGGCCAAGGATTGCTAGGCCATGAATTTCGCACGCAATTACCCAACTAAACCAATTTTCCAAAACTTGAAAATCCCGTGAGCTAAAGTTCCAGAAACGATCGTTTTAAACCAATTCGGAAGTCCGAATCAAAATGAAACGCGCCCAAACCTTTGCAGAGAGTTAGAGCATGAAATTAACTTCGAGTTGGAGGCCTTAGAGAGGTGTAATTACTCCAATTTTTGTATACATAAATTTGATTTAAATTTGAAGTATACTTGGAGTATTTAATGTTGCTGATACCATTTTAAGTATTTATTTTCCCACAATAATTACAAGAAGGAGCTTGTACCTCATTGGTAATACTTTGCACTGCTGAACCAAGCCACCAGAGTTCAAATCCCATGCCCAACATTATTTTTAGATTATTTTTCTTTTAAAATCCTTGGAAGCCCAACAGTCCACAGGCCATAACTCCCAAAAGTTGAACTGAACCCTAAAAATTAAAAAATACTAGAGCCTACGTCAGGAGACCCCCCACCCAAAGACCACCGGACTCGGCCGGCGGACCGGCCGACTCGGGCAGACGCCGCCGGCCGGACTCGGCCGGACGGCCGAGTCCCCAAAATGAAAAATGTGTCTTTTCGTATTCTCATACCCCCTGTATACTCTAAATACTTGAATCGGTTCTCGAATCTTTAATACACCCTATTTACTACAAATTTTAATGTTTTTCTTTAATTTTTACAATTTTTTTAAATAAAAACCTTTCACCTACCCTACCCTAGCCTACCCTATAAATACACCCCCCTACCCTCTACCCTCTCATCCCAAAACACTAGGTTTACTCTCTCAAAATTTTTACAAGAAGGGTGTACTTTGAAATCAAGTTCACGGCGAAGCGCTGGCGGAATTCCGGTGACGTTTTTTTTGAAACAATCGGTGACGAAGCAACATATCGTCAACTCATCTAGTTCCCCTATACACTTTAGTATAGATCGAAACCCGTAAGTCCCATTCTTTTCTTCTTTCTGCTTCTCTAAAATACGAAACTACAAAACCCGACGGAAATCGGAACAAACCGATTTCCGATTCGGCTTTCTATAAAATCTCACTTATCACCAATTCCATAATGTTTAAACATATTCATGTTGACTATTAATCAAATAACAACTAATTTGGACAAAGTTTCTCACATGAAATGATAGCTTTTGCAATATCGTATTCTTTTTCACTTTAATACCATAATGTTTATTTTTTTTACTTCTAATCAATTCAAACATGTCTAAACATCTTTATCATGATTATTAAACTTGTAAAAATCAATTTGAATAAGTTTTCACACATAAAATGATAACCTTTTCAATTTACCGTATTTTTTACTTTAATACCATCATGTTTCAATTTCACATTTAACCCTTAAACATTACTATACCTTAAAATAGATCACGAGGTAATGACCTACCTCCTCACACACACATATGAAACCATAATACGCTATCTTGAAAACTCCTAATACGATAAAACAAGATTTTACATTAAAATACGTTTTCCTTAATAAAACCTTTTATAAAAGTTTAGGTTTGATACATTTGTTTAAACAATATCTTCTATAGGAAAAATACGATAAGTTGTGGACATCGATCGTTTATCTAAACCTGACTTTGTGGTGTCTAAGCAAGTGTGTCTAAGACAAGTGGTTACTTAATTAGGGCCACTACTTTTAGTGGAGAGCCTCCCACTTACCTGGCACTTACCTGGCCGCAATTGGCGATGAAGAGGCGATTTGAGGCTTCTAACGACTTGTCGTTTAGACCATTTAGAAATAGGCTAGTTGGCTTAGGAAACCCTAGAATCTAAAATACGGAAAATTACACTTTGCAAATAAATACCTTTTATTTTATAAAACCGTTTTCCAAACGATTAGTATTTTACAATGTTTGTAAAGCGTCGCTACAACCCAACTTTGGGGAACCCGTTAGGGATAGTACGGTTTATCGTGCACCCTCGGGTTTAGTAGTGTGAGATTCAGACCTCCGCAAGGAGCATTCGGTCTCGAAAGGTTTAAAATACGACATCTTAAGAAAATGAGATTTTTGGAATATAAAATATTTATTAAAATTATATTTTGTATAAACATATGTATATTTATCATTTAAATATCTATTTTATTATAATATAAATTTTCCACCTTTTCCTAAAATTCACGAGAATAAATTTTACACTAAAATACCATGAACTTCAAATAATCAATATTACAAATAAATACCCTTATTTATAAAACTAGGATATTTTCACTAGAAATGTCACAATATAAAATCCACCCTCATTACAACTCTAAAGAAGAGTAATAAATACTTGAGGTGTATTTTGAAAAGTATATAAAAGTATTTTTACATAAAACCCCCTCAAGTTTATAAATTACCCTAAGGACCCTAGCAATTATAAGACTTCGATTCACATTTCTGATTGTCTGACTCGGATTTGAGTCTGATTAATCTGACTTGAATATGATTCAAGTAAAACTATAATCTACAAGATTCTAAGCCAATATGAACACATGAATTCATGAATATAATTATCAATTTACACAACTTGACTGAACCGAACCATGGATATATATTCCTTTTACATGATTCTCTGTCACGACCCGAAATTGGCACGTGACGGCCCTAATACTACTCCACGTCTACAGGCCTAACGCAGTAAATGAAAGCCAAAACCCAGAAATCTAAACCAGTAAAAGACAAGAAAAGATAAGAAATATTGTTTAAAAGTCTTTGAAATCACAACCCAAATTCTTTAAAAGTCCAACTTTATTTCCTTTAAAATTTTGGCAGCACCTCATTTATAAAAACCAACCCCAAAAGTGGGTACAACATAAATAAAAAGTAAAGCATCCTCAACGGGAGCAAATCCACGCCCAAAGGCGGAAAACAATCACCACCACAAATATACGACGCCGTAGCGAAGAAATAGAAGACGATAGAAAGGAAACTGTATAAAAGACAACAAATCCAACATAATATACAACATCGTCCTCACCAAGTCTCTAAGTCAATATGAAAATAGTAGATGGAGAGTACAGGGATACAACGAATATACAATATAACGAATAACCACAAAACCCACCTAAGAAAACTGCACACTGTGAGCTGATGCGGTATCTGTAGCAAAAGATGATAGGATGTGTGATAATAGCCTGCCTCTGAGTATCCTGAGGAACACATGCAAACACTGTGACACAACGGAGGTGAGTTGCCAACTCGTGAATAGTAAATAACATATGCAGGTAATCGCAAGTATGCACGTAAAGCGTGAATCTAAGATATGCAATTAACAGTAATAACATGTCATATGAATGCAGAATAATGGAAAGTACACTAGCAGGTACAACCAATATATAAAGCAATGATGATATGACAACAGTATGCAATAATCATGCAATAGGGATATGAGAAAGTAAATGTGCAACAATCATGAAAGGTATACTAACAGGTACTACTAATACATGAAGCAGTGCACAAACAGATAAAGGTGAGGTATGGAGTGAAGTATGTCATTTCCACAGAATCCTGACATCGTGGTAGGATCACAATCCAGCAAGACAATTCAAATCCTAATTTCTCAAATCAGCCCCCAAATTGGCTCTCATATCATCTAAGTATCACATCTCCTCAATTGCACAATATCAAGTATATCTCGTATATCCCGAATGTACAACATCAAGTATATCTCACATATATCGAATGTACAACATCAAGTATATCTCACATATCTCGTATGTACAATATCAAGTATATCTCACATAATCGAATGTACAATCATCAAGTATATCTCACATATATCGAATGTGTAACATTAAGTGGATCTCACATATCTATCCAGTATCCAATCTCAAATGAATTTCTTATATCCCGAATCAAATCTCCAGCAAAATTCTAACATCCTTAATATAATGACATAAATAAATATGATGAGGTCAATACACATATATTAGCGTCCCATTCCACTAATATTGGTGTAAGGGTATATATAATAGCGGATAAATCCCCTGTTATATATACAAGGAGTAATTAGAAATATCATGAAACCAATGTGCCAAGTATCGACACAGAAATACTGATCTATCATATGCCGTCTCCTAGACTAACATCCTGATAGGTACGTATCATACGCTATCCCGAAAGCTCGAGTGCCTAGCTCTGACCCTCGCCTCTCAACGTATCCATACGTACATGACTCCCGTCGGTATCCACATGATAGCCGCTGAGTCATTGGTCCTGTAACCGGATAGTATGGTTCCCCTAAGCCTCATCGCCTGACACCACGACATCGTTCTTGCTTCGGGGTACCTCCGGGCCCCACCATGTACCCGCACACGGACCCCTCCTTTCCTCGTGTGGGGTATACACATCGTAAATGACAAATCTCATGGTGGCTGCTGAAATATCATATCAAGGAAAACCGGGTTTTTCAAATAATGCATAATTTCATGAACTACCACGATTCCCAAATCCAGAAAACATCATGAAAAATCCATATCTCAATGCGAAAATCCATGAATAAAGTATACGCATCATAAATCTGAAATGCAAGCATATAGAGGAAAAGCAGCAATTAACTGTAACAAGTTAATATAATATCATGCGGTTCCTAATCTCTCCAATTCTAAAATAACATCAAGTAAAGGTAAACATGTAGCTATAACCAGATATATGTGCAACATAAAGGTATAGCAAGATATATGTATCTACCTATAAGTAATGATGTAGTATACCCCATGGGTATAAGTGAAATAGGTGTGCAAGGTATACCTGCAGCTATGTCATAAAGTGTGCATGTACCTATCACTAATGGTACAATACTCTATAGGTATACAGGTAACTAGCATGTAAGTATGTCAGAACATATGTGTAAGCATGTAGGTATACAGGTATGCTATAAGTCAATGTGTAAAGAAATATGAATCAAAGTCTCAATGTCCCTAACCAAGCAATATCATATCTATAAGTGGGTTGTGCGTGACATGGCAATTATTGACGGTGTGTGTAGCATACAATCAGTGCTCGTGCAACATGAATCGTCAATAATATGTGCAGTGTCCTAAGGATACTAGTCCAAGCACAACAATATCTAAGTAATAGGGTAAATGTGCAATTCTAAATATGACATAGAATATGCGACAAAAATAACATCTCTAGCCCAGACGCATAACGCCATGCGGGCGATTCCTCTGTAGATGTCAAATGTACTCACCAACGCTCCTGGCTAAGTGAAGCCTACCACCTGTTTTCCCTTGTCGTAGCGTCCGAAGTCCCCGCTTGCGAATCTAAAATTTCACAAACATAACACATAAGAAAAAATCCTACATCGACGAAAAGACATCGAAACGCAAGAATGACACCCTGAAAATTACACTGCGCGCTTAGCGCTTCTAACGCGCACGACATCGGCCAAAAATCCTAACTAGGGTCGCCAAACTACGAAACACCTAGTCTAGATTCCGATCGTCCCGATCGCGCATTCAAAACACAATAATAAACGTGGACTCAAAATAAATAACGTCGCAACGTCAAAAAAAAACCACGTCTAAAAGTTACCAAAATCTAGTAAGCAGCTTATCGCAATATTTCACACTAGTTTCAAGCTAACGCATATCTAGCGATTATAAACACCTTAAAATAGCTTAACTAAGCTATAAAAACCAATTCTATATTTTTAACACTTGCTAAATAAATTTTAGTAAAAACCTAGTAAGTAAAATTGCATAATTAAACAAAGTGTTCATTAGCAAAAATTAACATTTTCTACTAGGTTAATCTTCTCCAAAATACAAATTAACACTTCAAATAAACATTAAACACATAAATAAAGTTTTACCCTAACAAGATTATCATAAAAATCAAGTCTTGAATTTCAAACATGAAATTAAAAGCTTAAATAAACAATTAATATACTAATTTGAAATTTAGAAACAACAAAAAAGATTAGGGTTAGGGTTTTATACCTCCACAAAAGATCAAAACCAAGAAACCAAACTCATCATCTTTTCTTCCAAAATGATGTTTTGAATGAAGATCCTAGCTACTTTTGTGAAGAAGAATGAAGGAAAATGAATATATTTGAGTTTTTGTGATTTTATTTGGATTTTTCATGATTTATTTGATGCAAAATGAGTTGAAAATGGGTGGAAATGATAAGGGGCAGCAAGAGGAAGGGAAGGGCCGGCCAAGGGGGTGAGGGGGTATTTTTGTGAATTTTTTGTGAAGAAATTGCTAGGAAAAAGAGTAATAAATGCTAATAAATGCTAATTGCCACCTTTACACCTTTTCTTTTCTTTTTAAAATAATTCCTTTTGCACTCCAAAAATATCTAGATATTTAAAAAGAAGTTTCCAAAATATTCTAGTGACAAAAAAATAATTTATTCTCAAGAGAAGAAATTTCCCGATTTACGTGCACCAAATACCGCTTAAAATAATATTTTATTTGGGAAAAATTCTATCTGAACCAAAACCTCCCAAATACCCCTAAAGTTCGCGCACAAGCTTTATTTTAGCTAAAAAAGGTGCCGGTAAGGTTATACGAACGTTTGATCGAAATCAGGTTAAAACGGGAAAAACCGACAATTTTGCCCTAAAACGGGAAAATTCGCAAAACGATTCTGAAACGTTACATTCTCAGTATTCCATTTACATGACTTTACGGTTATAACCGTTTCCTGATATCATGGTTTCGGTCAGCAAGTCAATCTATCATACAACCAACACAATTTAAAAGATAACAATACAAACAAGACATCGCGGGGTTTAAGAGGTAGATTGGTATGGAAGGTGTTAAAGGTGGCACGAGATGGTCAGATTTAACACACCTAACATGAATCCAGTTGCTGTTGTACCGTGGCATAAACGGTTCCTTGTACTATACGTGCTCCTAGTCTCTGGCATATAGAGACTCCCCTCGTATACACTGGCATCCTTCTCTACCAAGCTACAAACAACAACGTTGACATAACATTACAACAATAGTTTACACTTTAAAATGTATCTTCTTATTCTGTCCTTTTCTACTTCCCTCTTACCTTTGGGACTTACCGAGCGACCTGTTCACTGACGACATTCTGTTTCTCTCTTCTTTGAATGTCGTCAGGTGTTTTGGACCCTGCAGAGGTTGAGCCATCGCAAGAAGACTTGGAGCAGTTTACTGAAGACCTTGCACTGTAGTTTCATTGTACACTTTTCCTTTCTGTACTTTTCCTTTCCTGTTATGCCACTGTTTAGGCATCTTATTATTTCAGTTGTATTTCCTTTCATGTATTGTACAAAGAATGTTAATAAATAAAAGTTGTTGTTCTTTTTATTCTTGTTTCTTGTGTATATTGCTTAGATACGCTTAGCGTATGTACTTCTGAGTATATACGTAGCGGATCTCGTCGCGTCCCTTTCGCCGTACACTGGGAAGCGGGGCGTGACAGGTTTTGTTGGTAGCCTATGCAGGTCTCGAACTGTATGAATCGCTATCATGCAGTTCTGATCTGCATGAACAACTTAAGCAATATAACACAAGAACCAGCAACTAAAACATTCTTTACAATTCATATTCCTTGAATCTTAAATTTCATATTCCTTGAATCTTATCATTTCATGTACTTGGATCTGTCCTAACCCAAATTTTTCTTCAGGGTTATGGATTCCCCAAACAACACCAGCACCAACGTTAACAACACCCCTCCAGCACTACCTCTCACACCAGCTGTTCCTGCGCCACCTACCGAGCAAACAGTGCTACTTGAGGCAATCCGCAGCCTTCTCGAGGGACAGCAACAACTTTTGAACCGCCCCGAGACTGACGCTCCGGGGGTAAAGTAATTCAAGGCTTTACATCCGAAGCAATTCTCAGGAAAGGGGAGCCCACTGGAAGCTGAGGAATAGGCTCAAAGTATCGAGGATGATCTGGCCGCAGCACAAGTGCCAGATATCGCTTGGGTCCATGTAGCGAAACTACAGCTCACGGACAATGCTCGCAACTGGTGGAAGGCGGAAGAAAGCCGTCTTGCACAGCCTATTGAATGGAAAACTTTTCGCGAGAAGTTCGACGCGAAATACTTCCCTGTAACTGCCAAGTTTGCCATGGAGCAGCAGTTCATTCATCTACAGCATGGATCAATATTGGACAAATCGGTAGATGAATACGACGCTGAATTCACCATGTTAAGCCGGTAAGATATGTTGCAATAGTTCAGTTTTAAATATCACATATCACACAACTAACACTATCCTTGAACAGATTCACGTCACATTTGATACCGACGGACGAGATCAGAGCCCGTCGCTTTCAACAAGGACTGGATACGGAAATTCAGGCTGCTTCAGCCACAGGAAAATTTTTGACTCATGAGGATGCTCTGGAAGCTGCCCACAGTTATGAGGCAGTGATAAAAGCAAGGGGCAGACCTCAGTCTGCAGGAGTCAAGCGCCCTGCCAACCAAATGGCAGGTGAAGCCTCGTCCAGACTACCTTTTGTGCCAAGACGTCCTGGAGCACCAATCAGCAGACCCAGCCCAGCCTTTTGTAACTACTGCAAGAGAAATGAGCATCTGGCGAGAGATTGCCGTCGTGCGAACAACCTTTGCTTGATCTACGGCTCAGCTGCTCATGGTATTGGGGCTTGTCCTCATAAACAAAACCCAGTTGCTGCACCCAAGCCAGCAAACAATTATCCACAGCGTCCAGCCATCCAAGCCCCTGCTCCAAGACTTGCATTGCCTGCACCACCCAGAGGACCACAAGCTGCACCACCTCCTCGTCAGTTCCATCAAGCTCAAAGGAACGTTCCGAGGAATGCTCCTCAGACCAGGAGGAATATACCCAAGCGCCAGGCCTTCACGATGTCTGTGGAAGAAGCTGAGGCAACTGGCCAAGTCATTACTGGTAAACTTTCCTCCTCAAACTTATCTTTTAGTCCTGGTTATATACACACTTTCCCTATACCTAAAACATATCCCATATACCTTAGGTACAATCCTAGTAGCTTCACTACCTGCACTTGCATTGTTTGATACTGGAGCATCCCACTGCTTTATGTCGCAATGGTTTTTCCGAACCCATGCGATTCCAGTCTCACCGCTTGTATCCAGCTGGAATGTCAGTTCCGGAAATGGCGTTCTAAAGGCAATTATAGGATACAGCCTGTATCCAGTCGTCGTCTGCAGTCGAAAGTTTTATCCTGACTTCAAAGTATTGGACATACCGAACTTCGATGTGGTTCTAGGAATGGATTGGCTTGGAACCTTTTATACTACTATCGACTGTCGTCAGAGGAGGGTAGTATTCGAGATTCCAGACCATCTGGTCTTCTATTTCAAGAGCGGAGATCGTACCCTGGAGCCAGGTACCTACAAAGCGAAGCCAAGAGAAGCAGTAGTTGCGACAGCTCAAGCGGAAGAAGAATTAAGACCAGAGGTAGTTTGAGAGTTCGATGATGTATTTCCTGACGATATATCAGGTTTGCCTCCCGATCGAGCTCTTGAATTCAGTATTGATTTAGTACCAGGAGCACAACCGGTGATCAAAGCACCTTATAGGCTAAGTCCGGAAGGATTGAAGGAAGTCCGAAAACAGTTGGACGAATTATTGGCGAAAGGATGGATTCGTCCCAGCACTTCTAGTTGGGGAGCACCTGTACTACTGGTGAAGAAGAAGGAAGGTTCATACAGAATGTGCATCGATTATAGGGCCTTGAACGAAGTCACTATGAAAAACAAGTATCCACTCCCGCGCATCGATGATTTATTCGATCAGCTAAGTGGATCTTGTGTTTTCTCTAAATTGGATCTTCGTTCAGGTTATCATCATGTGAAGGTCAAGGAAGCTGATATTCACAAAACAACTTTTAGAACTTGCTATGGACATTATGAATTTCTAGTGATGCCATTTGGAGTGACCAATGCACCAGCAATATTCATGAACCTAATGAACCAAGTTTTCCGGGAGTATTTAGACAGGTTTGTTGTCATCTTCATCGACGACATCCTGGTGTATTCTAAGAATCGGAAAGAGCATGCAGAGCATCTACGAATTGTCCTGGAAACTCTTCGACAACATAAGCTTTATGCCAAGTACAGCAAGTGCGAGTTTTGGCAAAATCAAGTTGGTTTTCTTAGACATATCGTATCAGGAGAAGGAATTTCTGTGGATCCAGCCAAAGTTTCAGTAGTTAGCGAATGGCCTACACCAAAGTCAGTGAAGGACATTCGGAGTTTCTTGGATTTAACTGGATATTACAGAAGGTTCATTGAAGGATTCTCAAAGATAGCAACACCCCTGACCAAGATCACATGAAAAGATGAAGAATTTGTGTGGTCAGAAGCATGCGAACAAGCTTTCGTAGAACTCAAATCAAGATTGACATCTACACCTATTCTCGTAATACCGGATCAATCTGGAGGATTCGAAGTGCATTGTGATGCATCCGGTAAGCGATTAGGATGTGTTCTACATCAGCACGGTAAGGTTGTGGTTTATGCTTCAAGACAACTGAAGACTCATGAGCGCAATTATCCGACGCATGATCTGGAGTTGGCAGCCGTCATCTTTGCTCTCCTGATTTGGCGCCACTACTTACTTGGTGAACGAGTGAACATCTACACAGATCATAAAAGTCTGAAGTACATGTTTACTCAGAAAGAGTTGAATATGCGACACAGAAGATGGTTAGAACTCATGGCGGACTTTGACATCAACTTGCAATATCACCCAGGGAAGGTGAACGTAGTACCTGATGCTCTTAGTCGCCAACCCTTATCGATGAATCTCACCGCTCAGTGGAAGCTTCAGCAAGACTTGCATCAGATGGAGATTGAAGTAGTCATGCCAGGTAATGCTTCAAGTTGATGAATCTACAAGTTCAATCAACCATTGTCAATCAGATCAAAGCAGCTCAAGCAAGTGATACTAAGTTGCAAAGGATCAGAGAACAAGTGGAGAATGGACTCAGAACAGACTTCATCATCCATGAAGACAGATCTTTGAGATACGGCAGCAGATTGTGCGTACCAAAAGTTCCTATTCGGGAAGAGTTAATGAAAGAAGCCCACAACTCTCCCTACTCAGTGCATCCTGGAGGTACCAAAATGTACAAAGATCTACGTCAGAATTATTGGTGGCATGGAATGAAGCGTGAAGTAGCCAGAAGCGTCGCAAAATGCTTGGTGTGTCAGCAAGTAAAGGCTGAACATCACAGGACAGCTGGACTACTTCAACCGTTACCAATCCCAGAATGGAAGTGGCAGCATATTACGATGGATTTTGTGACTGCTCTTCCTCGCAGCACAAAGGGTAACGATGCTATATGGGTCATTGTGGATCGACTCACAAAGTCGGCTCACTTCATCCCATTTCGAGTTGGACAATCAACTGAGACACTAGCAAAGAAGTACATGGAGGAAATTGTGAGACTTCATGGAGTACCGGTATGCATTGTCTCCGATTGTGACACCAAGTTCCGATCGCAATTTTGGCAGAGTCTGCAAGCTAGCTTGGGAACAAGTCTGAACTTCAGCACGGCTTATCATCAACAAACAGATGGTCAGTCGGAACGAACTGATTCAGATCTTGGAGGATATGCTCAGAGCGTGTATGCTAGACTTCAAAAGATCGTGGGAAGATCACCTGCATCTTGTGGAGTTCGCGTACAATAACAGCTACCAAGCAAGCATAGGAATGGCACCTTTTGTAGCATTGTATGGAAGGAAGTGTCAATTACCATTAAGTTGGGACGACATCGGAGATAGGGAACTTCTTAGACCAGAGATGATAGTAGCGACCGTTGATGTGGTTCGTACTATCAGGGAAAGAATGCGCATAGCCCAAGATCGACAGAAACACTAGGTTGATGTAAAGAGACGACACTTGGAGTTCCTGCCAGGAAACCATGTATTCTTAAAGATATCTCCGAACCGCGGAGTGATCCGATTTGGAAGACGGGGTAAATTGAGTCCGAGATATATTGGGCCGTTCGACATACTCGAACGAGTCGGTGAAGTGGCATACCGCTTAGCGCTTCCACCCTCATTAGAAGGAGTGCATAACATGTTCCACATATCCCAACTCAGAAAGTATGTGAGTGACCCCAGCTATGTACTTGATCATTCCGAGCTCACTATACAGCCCGACTTGTCTTGTGAGCAACAACCTGTGGAGATCCTGGACAGGAAAGTGAAGACACTTCGGAACAAGGAAGTTAACTTGGTACGGGTAATGTGGAGGAAAGACACTCCAGGAGAATCCACTTGGGAAAGGGAAGATGAAATGCGTGCAAGATATCCTTACCTCTTTGTAAATTAGTCCTCAAATAAAAATTGTAAATTTCGAGGACGAAATTTTTGTAAGGAGGGTAGATTGTAACAACTCCAATTTTTGTATACATAAATTAGATTTAAATTTGAAGTATACTTGGAGTATTTAATGTTGCTGATACCACTTTAAGTATTTATTTTCCCACAATAATTACAAGAAGGAGCTTGTAGCTCATTGGTAATACCTTGCACTGCTGAACCAAGCCACCAGAGTTCAAATCCCATGCCCCACATTATTTTTAGATTATTTTTCTTTTAAAATCCTTGGAAGCCCAACAGTCCACAGGACATAACTCCCAAAATTTGAACTGAACACTAAAAAGTAAAAAATACCAGAGCCTACGTCAGAAGACCCCCCATCCAAAGACCACCGGACTCGGCCGGCGGACCGGCCGACTCGGGCCGGCGCCGCTGGCCGGACTCGGCCAGACGGCCGAGTCCCCAAAATGAAAAATGTGTCTTTTCGTATTCTCATACCCCCTGTATACTCTAAATGCTTGGATCGGTTCCCGAATCTTAAATACACCCTATTTACTACAAATTTTAATGTTTTTCTTTAATTTTTACAATTTTTTTAAATAAAAACCTTTCACCTACCCTACCCTACCCTACCCTATAAATACACCCCCCTACCCTCTACCCTCTCATCCCAAAACACCAGGTTTACTCTCTCAAAATTTTTACAAGAAGGGTGTACTTTGAAATCAAGTTCACGGCGAAGCGCTGACAGAATTCCGGAGACGTTTTTTTGAAACAATCGGCAACGAAGCAACGCCTCGGCAACTCATCTAGTTCCCCTATACTCTTTGGTATAGATCGAAACCCGTAAGTCCCATTCTTTCCTTCTTTCTACTTCTCTAAAATACGAAACTACAAAACCCGATGGAAATCGGAACAAACTGATTTCCGATTCGGTTTTCTATAAAATCTCACTTATCACTAATTCCATAATGCTTAAACATATTCATGTTGACTATTAATCAAATAACAACTAATTTGGACAAAGTTTCTCACATGAAATGATAGCTTTTGCAATATCGTATTCTTTTTCACTTTAATACCATAATGTTTATTTTTTTACTTCTAATCAATTCAAACATGTCTAAACATCTTTATCATGATTATTAAACTTGTAAAAATCAATTTGAATAAGTTTTCACACATGAAATGATAACCTTTTCAATTTACCGTATTTTTTACTTTAATACCATCATATTTCAATTTCACATTTAACCCTTTAACATTACTATACCTTAAAATAGATCACGAGGTAATGACCTACCTCCTCACACACACATATGAAACCATAATACGCTATCTTGAAAACTCCTAATACGATAAAACAAGATTTTACATTAAAATACCTTTTCCTTAATAAAACCTTTTATAAAAGTTTAGATTTGATAACTTTGTTTAAACAATATCTTTTATAGGAAAAATACGATAAGTTGTGGATATCGATCGTTTATCTAAACCTGACTTTGTGGTGTCTAGGCAAGTGTGTCTAAGGCAAGTGGTTATTTAATTAGGGCCACTACTTGTAGTAGAGAGCCTCCCACTTACCTGGCACTTACCTGGCCGCAATTGGCGGTGAAGAGGCGATTTGAGGCTTCTAATGACTTGTCATTTAGACCATTTAGAAATAAGCTAGTTGGTTTAGGAAACCCTAGAATCTAAAATACGGAAAATTACACTTTGTAAATAAATACCTTTTACTTTATAAAACCGTTTTCTAAAGGATTAGTATTTTACAATATTTGCAAAGCGCCGCTACAACCCACCTTTGGGGAACCCGTTAGGAATAGTACGGTTTATCGTGCACCCTCGGGCTTAGTAGTGCGAGATTCAGACCTCCGCAACGAGCATTCGGTCTCGAAAGGTTTAAAATACGACATCTTAAGAAAATGAGATTTTTGGAATATAAAATATTTATTAAAATTATATTTTGTATAAACATATGTATATTTATCATTTAAATATCTATTTTATTATAATATAAATTTTCCACCTTTTCCTAAAAATCACAAGAATAAATTTTACACTAAAATACCATGAACTTCAAATAATCAATATTACAAATAAATACCCTTATTTATAAAACTAGGATATTTTCACTAGAAATATCACAATATAAAATCCACCCTCATTACAACTCTAAAGATGAGTAATAAATACTTGAGGTGTATTTTGAAAAGTATATAAAAGTATTTTTACATAAAACCCCCTCAAGTTTATAAATTACCCTAAGGACCCTAGCAATTATAAGACTTCGATTCACATTTCTGATTGTCTGACTCGGGTTTGAGTCTGATTAATCTGACTTGAATATGATTCAAGTCAATCTATAATCTACAAGATTCTAAACCAATATGAACACATGATTTCATGAATACAATTATCAATTTACACAACTTGACTGAACCGAACCATGGATATATATTCCTTTTACATGATTCTCAGTATTCCATTTACATGATTTTACGGTTATAACCATTTCCTGATATCATGATTTCGGTCAGCAAGTCAATCTATCATACAACCAACACAATTTACAAGATAACAATACAAACAAGATATCGCGGGGTTTAAGGGGTAGATTGGTATGGAAGGTGTTAAAGGTGGCACGAGGTGCTCAGATTTAACACTCCTAACATGAATCCAGTTGCTGTTGTACCGTGGCATAAACGGTTCCTTGTACTATACGTGCCCCTACTCTCTGACATATAGAGACTCCCCTCGTATACACTGGCATCCTTCTGTACCAAGCTACAAACAACAGTGTTGACATAATATTACAACAATAGTTTACACTTTAAAATGTATCTTCTTTTTCTGTCTTTTTCTACTTCTCTCTTACCTTTGGGACTTACCGAGCGACCTGTTCGCTGACGACATTCTGTTTCTCTATTCTTTGAATGTCTTCAGGTGTTTTGGATCCTGCAGAGGTTGAGCCATCGCAAGAAGACTTGGAGCAGTTTACTGAAGACCCTGCACTGTAGTTTCATTGTACACTTTTCCTTTCTGTACTTTTCATTTCCTGTTATGCCACTGTTTAGGCATCTTATTATTTCAGTTGTATTTCTTTTCATGTATTGTACAAAGAATGTTAATAAATAAAAGTTGTTGTTCTTTTTATTCTTGTTTCTTGTGTATATTGCTTAGATACGCTTAGCGTATGTACTTCTGCGTATATACGTAGCGGACCTCGTCGCGTCCTCTTTGCCGTACACTGGGAAGCGGGGCGTGACAAGAGGGTACCCTACCCCCAAGGCCACCATGAGGTGGCCAGGAGGTGAGGCAGACCCGAAATTGCCTAAGGTGGGGCAGTTTCGGGTCCCCACCGCCAAGACCATCTTGTGGTGGTCTTGGGGAGTAGGCCCAGCCATTCGGTCCCTCTCGGGGATTCCCCGAGGTGCCCATGCACCATCCCGTGGCTTCTTAGTTCAAACCGTGTGTCCGCGGGGTATGCAAACATGTCAAACTTTCAGTTTTTGGAACTCTTTTTGTCGGCAGTTTTTGCGCGAAAAAAACGACGGATTTCTAACGTCGCTACAAGCTATTTAAGGTTTATGAGAGGCTGTGATACCACTGTAAGTCAATGTCGTGCACCCCATATGTTCGCGGGGAGGCCGAAATAGCAAAAAATGATTTTTACGTTCTTCGCAATACCGACTTGAACCAAGGATCGAACATAAACCATAGCTAGCAAACAACTTGAGGTTTAACTACTCGAATATGAAGTTATACCTCATGATACATGTCCTTCGAGTCTTCATCGCTGTCCTTTACTCTTCTTCAGCTCCAAGGATCGAAAACGAATTGTGCAATCTCGACGGCCTCTTCGAGTCAAAGACGATCCATCCGAGAGTCTATAGTCCAAGCTCCTACCTGAAATCCTATGTAACTACGGCTTCTAGTTCGCACTAGAAGTCGTAGAGGGTGTAGAGTAAAAAGATGGAGTGCTTTGTCTCTTGGAACCCAATGTTTCTCAACTCATGAGACTATATGGGTTGTGATGAAGAAGAAGGAGACTTGAAGAAAAATGAGAGACGAGATGAGAGCTTGGTTGAAGAATGCTCATTCATTTGTGATGAATAGTTGAACCAAATGAATTATTGATGAGATAATATCTCACCAAAAATATCTATGGTTTACAAATATCTTTTTTGTCAAGTGATGAGTCATAACCATCCAAAGAAAATATCTCCACCTCATTTCTCCATCTCATTATTCTTTATCCATAAAAGAAAAAAGAAACCCTAATGAGGTGTCCCTTCTAGAAGCTTTCCCGCAAGAATTACGAGAATGCCCTTCATCCGTATATACATACCCGCAACCGTATTCCGAAGAATATGAATACAGTGAGACGAAAATAATCCATCAGTATAAAACTAGGATCCGGCTTAAACCAAAGCCCACTATCCGCCTGATCATCATACGTGCACAAGTATACGTAAGCGATCGAAGCCCTGCCGTAAAACCATACGGCCTCTACACCTTTTGCCCGGTCCAGGGAAACTCTCTATGTGGGACTCTAAAGACTCGACACTACGCTGGCAGTGGGTTTAACCACAAGCCTCAAGCGGTACTAGCTACACATAACGGTTGCCCACGTATGTGTCGATAAGAAGGCCGATGAGCTAAATCATCTGAACTTCTACTGAGCCTGTATGTGACAATCTCTGTACAGTCTGATCTGTTCGTCTAAGAGTATCGCATATCGGGCCTAAGAGGGCGGTAATCGTCAGACCCCTAATAGCGCAATAAGTCGTGTCGGAGAGTAGCCCAAAACACCCTGAGAAACTACTGGAGTACCTACCAGTAAATCTCGCTTTCCTTGGCCAAAGACTTTCTGTAATGGCCTTCCGAACACAGCGCGATATCAACCCCCAATACCGGGAGAGACGAATCATATCTAACCGCCACTACCTCCAAGTGCTTTGGGACTGCACCCAACTACTACCTGTTTGCACGACTCCTTT
The DNA here is from genome assembly GCA_030015575.1 of Agapanthus africanus. Classification (NCBI taxonomy): domain Eukaryota; kingdom Viridiplantae; phylum Streptophyta; class Magnoliopsida; order Asparagales; family Amaryllidaceae; genus Agapanthus; species Agapanthus africanus. The sequence goes on along the minus strand of JASDDO010000024.1, from coordinate 883,074,748 downwards.
GAGCCGTGGTAGGGTAGTAATCAAAGTACAGTGGGAACACACTCGAGGCGAAGTAGCAGTGTCAAGTCGACGGATTAAGCTGTACTCATGTCTCTTGGGAACTGCTACCCGACGATAGGTATAATATCCACCAACAGTTCCCGATGAGTCCTGTCCAGTGTACTCATAACCTAATGAGCACCTGCATACTATCTTTAGTATGACGTACTAATGGCTGTGAGACAGACCATCTACCCTGCTGGGATGAGAAGCGTATACACTAGTCTACTGTGGAGTATCGATACCCCGTCTCGATAATCCTATGACTAGTGACCTGTATAGGATGTGCTTATAGACTACCCAGTCCCCACTAGTGTGATTTTCATCACAACACTGGTAATCAAGAAAACATTCTAAGGGCTCTACCAATATGTATAAGTGATATGCTAAAAGAAACACATGCACATGTTGAGGTAGAATCAAACCAGGTAGCATATTACCATTTCGAGCAAGACTGTTACTATATCCGTGTATATTCCAAGCTTCCATTATGTAATATACAATCCAGTATGATACAATAATGGCCTATAGGGCATATATCACTAACACGATCTTCCCACGATCCTCTAAAATCTAGCATACAAGCTCTTAACATATCTTCAAGAATCTGAATCATTCGCTCAGACTGACCATCTGTTTATTGATGATAAGCTGTGCTAAAGTTTAGACTTGTTCCCAAGCTAGCTTGCGGACTCTGCCAAAATTATGATCGGAATCTGGTGTCACGATCGGAGACAATGCAAACCGGTACTCCATGTATTCTTACGATCTCCTGCATGATTTCATAAGTATCAGAAATAGTACACATTGAAGAGTTAAATCTTACTTAGATTCAAACTTACCTCCATATATTTCTTTGCTAGTGTCTCTGTAGATTGGCCAACTCGAAAAGGAATAAAATGGGCCGACTTTGTGAGTCGATCCACAATAACCCATACAATATCATTACCTTTCGTGCTGCGAGGAAGTGCAGTCATGAAGTCCATGGTAATGTGTTGCCACCTCCATTCTGGGATATGTAACGGTTGAAGTAAACCAGTAATCCTATGATGTTCAGCTTTTACTTGCTGACACACCAAACATTTAGCGATGCTTCTGGATACTTCATGCTTCATTCCATACCACCAGTAATGTTGACATAGATCTTTGCACATTTTTGTACCTCCAGGGTGTATTGAGTAGGGAAAGCTATGAGCTTCTTTCATCAATTCTTCCCGAACAGGACCTTGTGGTACACACAATCTACTGTCGTATCTCAAAGATCCGTCTTCATGGATGATGAAGTCTGTTCTAAGTCTACTTTCTACTTGTTCTATGATCTTTTGCAACTTGGTATCACTAGCTTGAGCTGCTTTGATCTGATTGACAATTGTAGACTGAACTTATAAGTTCATCAAACTTGAAGCATTACCTGGCATGACCACTTCTATCTCCATCTGATGCAAATATTGTTGTAGCTTCCACTGTGCGGTGAGATTTATTGATAGTGGTTGACAACTAAGTGTATCAGGTACTACATTCACTTTTCCTGGATGATATTGTAGATTGATATCAAAGTCCGCTATGAGTTCTAACCATCTTCTCTGCCGTATATTCAACTCTTTCTGAGTAAACACATACTTCAGACTTTTGTGGTTTGTGTAGATATCTACCAGTTATCCAAGAAGATAATGACACCAAATCTTGAGTGCAAAGATAACGGCTGCCAACTCTAGATCACGCGTCAGTTAGTTGCGCTCATAAACCTTCAGCTATGTTGATCCATAACCTACAACTTTATCGTGCTGATATAGAACACATTCTAATCCCTTATTAGATGCATCGCAATGCACTACCAAACCTCCATATTGGTCCGGTATTACTAGAATAGGTGATGATGTCAATCTTGACTTGAGTTCTACGAAAGCTTGTTCGCATGCTTCTGACCACACGAATTCTTCATCTTTGCGTGTGAGCTTGCTCATGGGTGTTGCAATCTTCAAAAATCCTTCAATAAATATTCGGTAGTATCCCGCTTATCCCAAGAAACTTCGAATTTCCTTCACTATCTTTGGTGTCGGCCATTCGTTTACTGCTGATACTTTAGCTGGATTTATAGAGATTCTTTCACATGAAACGATATGTCCTAGAAATTCGACTTGTTCTAGCCAGAATTCGCACTTACTGTACTTGGAATAGAGTTGATACTGTCATAAAGTCTCCAGGATAATTCGTAAATGTTCAGCGTGCTCTTTCCGATTCTTTGAATATACCAGGATGCCGTCGATGAATATGACAACGAACCTGTCTAGGTACTCTCAAAAAACATTATTCATTAGGTTCATGAATATGGCTGGTGCATTAGTCACTCCAAATGGCATTACGAGAAACTCATAATGTCCACAGCGAGTCCTGAATGCCGTCTTCGGAATATCAGACTCTTTGACCTTCACCTGATGATAACACGAACGGAGATCTAATTTTGAGAAAACGCAAGACCCACTTAGCTGATCGAACAGATCATCGATTCGCAGTGGTGGATACGTGTTCTTTATCGTGACTTCGTTCAAAGCTCTATAATCAATGCACATTCTGTATGAACCTTCCTTCTTCTTCACAAGCAAAACTGGAGATTCCCAACTTGAAGTACTGGAATGAATCCATCCTTTCTGCAGAAGTTCTTCCAGCTGAGTACAGATCTCCTTCAAACCTTCAGGGCTTAATTGATATGGTGCTTTGATCACCTGTTGTGCACCAGGTACTAAATCAATTCCAAATTCAAGAGCTCGATCGGGAGGCAAACCTGATATATCTTCAGGAAATACATCGTCGAACTCTCGAACTACCTCTGGCTTGTCTTCTCCTACTGTAGAGTTGCTATCACTGCCTTCTTCGGTTTTTCTTTGTATGAGCTAGGCTCCAGGGTACGGTCTCCACTTTTGAAATAAAATACCGGATGCTCTGGAATCTCGAACACTACCCTCCTTTAACGACAGTTGATGGTAGCCTAGAAAGTTCCTAGCCAATCCATACCCAAAACTACATCGAAGTTCGGTATGTCCAGAACCTTGAAGTCAGCATAGAATTCTCCGCTGCAGATGACCACTGGACACAGGTCGTATCCCATTGTTGCCTTTAGAACGTCGTTCCCTGAACTGACATCCCAGTTGGATACGAGCGATTTGACTGGAATCGCATGAGTTCAGACGAACCGTTGCGATATAAAGCAATGAGATGCTCCAGTATCGAAGAGTGCTAGTGCGGGAAGTGAGTCTACTAAGATCGTACCTAAGTTATGTGGAATATGTTTTAGGTTTAGGAAAAGATATATGGATGTAAACAAATATTGAATAGATTTGAAAGATGGAAAGTTACCAGTGATGACTTGGCCAGTGGCTTCGGTACATTCCTCCTTGCTGGAGGAGCATTCCTCTGTCTGTTCCTCTGTCCTTGAGGTAGGTTCCTTTATGCTTGATGGAACTGACGGGGAGGAGGTGTAGTGGGTCCACAAAGAGGTGGAGCTGGGAGAGCAAGACGTGGTGCAAGTGCCTGAATAGTTGGCTGCTGCGGATAGGTGATTGCTGGTCTGGCTACCTGATACTGATTGAGTCTTTGAGGACAAGACCCAATATCATGTGTAGATGAGCCACAGACTAAGAAGAGGCGATTAGCACGCCTACAATCCTTCTCCAGGTGTCCATTACTTTTGCAATAAAAGCAGAAATCTAGACTGGGCCGGTTATTTGGTACTCCCGGACTCCTAGGCACAAAAGGTGGCCTTGAAGAGGCTCCTCCTACCATCTGAGTAGCAGGGCGCTTCACACCGGTAGAGCGAGGTCTGCCCTTCTTCTTCACTACCGCCTCGTATCGACGGGCAGCCTTTAAAACTAGGTCATGGGTTAGGAAATCCCCTATAGCTAGAGCATCTTGGATTTCCGGGTCCAACCCCTACTGAAATCGTCTGACCCTGATCTCAGCAGTCGGAATGAGGTGTGCAACAAATCTGTTATGGTCTTGTGTTAGCTGTGCAGTATGTGATAGAAATCGAATATTAAGACATATCTTACCTGCTCAATATGGTGAACTCGGCATCATACTCATCCACTGATGTGCTCCACATAAAGCCGTGTTGTAAATGGATGAATTGCTACTCCATGTTGAATCGGGCAGTCTTTGGAAAATACTTCGCGTCGAACATGTCGCAAAAAGTCTTCCATTCGATCGGCTGGGCAAGACGGCTTTCTTCCGCTTTCCACCATACTCGGGCGTTATCAGTAAGTTGCAGCTTCACAACCCTTACCTAAACAATGTCTGGCACTTGTGCTGCTTGTCACGCCCCGCTTCCCAAAATACGGAATACGAGGGGTTGACAAGGCCAGCCATGCTCCTACGGTCGAGGAAATATCTCTCCGTAGTCACACTTCGGCTTCTAGCTTTATGTGGTAATCAATAAACAATGCACAGGTAATGAGAAATGCAGTAACTAAATCAAAAGAACTAACCAGGTGGAGATCAATGAAGTTTAACTCTGAGTCGCTGATCAAGATGTCCGCGATGTCCTCGAGATACGTCAGGTCCTGGTCCAAGCTAGATCCACTTCTCACTCTGAGCATGCATACTCAGGTCGTCAGAGCGACACGATAGCAATATATATATGGATACAAATGGTAACTCGTACAATAATAATGAATATGTAACAGTACATCAAGAGAGTAAAGATGTGAACATGAAGTAGCCAATGCGAGTAGCGAAAAGAGCAGGTAAGCAGTAACGCGGTGAATAGTATGTCAGGTATGTTGAATCAGTAAACAATAAATGTCAATATCACTGACCCTATCAGTCTTTAAGTCTCACTGTATAGGTCATTAAGCCTATCGCCAGTCCAAGTGTGAGAGTCAACCACGCATGAGTATCCTCCACCCAAGGGTAGGACCTAAGGGTAAGGGACCACGGGCCCGAAACACGCACGGTAATAATCAGTAATATCCCTATATATCTCCATATATCTCCATATATGCTGGCATGGGACTCCCGAGATTCTGTTGAACTCATACTCAAACTACCCCACACCCCGTGGTCTACATCAAACGCCAATCATAAACTCAAATACCAGTCGGTCCATGACAAGTCTACATGAGAACTGAAGACAGGGTCTTCATCAAGCATGTCTCGACTGATACTCAAGTTAAATGGACAGTGTTTGGTGCCTTACCTGTGACACCCATACAAGTGCTCGTATAATTGTCCCATACCAATTATAGTCACACTTATACACGTCCCACAGACGTCGACAATGCAATAAAATCAATAGGGTCTACTGATTGTGTACAAGTACGTGTCACTGTCACTTATCCATTCATGCTTAAACACTAATGTACTTGCCACAATCAAACACTAAAACCTAACACTAGGTAATGCACACGATCGATAGGTTACCAATGCAATAACATATATGTAATATGATGAGAATACGATAATTCAGGCATGATTAAGATGTCATAAGTCGGTGTCCTACCACTTGCATAATTTATTATCAACCATACATGCAAAATTTAGTGAAACAATAAAAGAGGGTAAACAGTATGTTTAATTATCAATCAATCCAAATTGGTTTCACGTCAACCGGGTTTCAGGATCACTAGATATGGCCATTTCACTTTAAGCGTTCACTGCTGGAAATCCGGTTTCAAAATCGGAAGTTCTTTTCGTAACGCATTTTAATCCCAGTTGAGATCAGAATTTAGCAATTCTACAGTTTAATGAAATTTATGGTTTTCAATAAGGTTTCCAACGCATCAGACGAATTCTCAATCGCGTCTATACGTCAGAAGTTATGCACTGTTCAACACTAGGGTATCAGTTCTGGTTCTGTTTGGGACTACTATACGTCCTGTTCTTTTAAATTGCAGTTTAAATAGTAAAAGGCAATAAAAAGGGGTGAAATCACTTGCGTTATTTATCTAATAGTTTCAACTTCAATAAAGTGTATGGTTCCGCAACATATAAGTTCAGGCAGCGAAGGGGTAAGCATTACGAGGCAGAAAACAACAACCAGAGCTTCTATGGACTGCAGTCCAGAGCCGCTCTCCAAACCACTTCTCGTCATAATTTCAGTATAGAAACAATTAAGAACTTGCATAGGGTTACAGGTCGTCGAGTCGTCTTCGATTTGAGCCCTCGAACGCATCATTTTAATGTGTACACAAATAATTATGATTTTAACAAATTTCAGGTTCGGGAAATTCCCAGTTTTTACGGGTGTAATTGGGGGTGATCGTTTAAGCCAGTAACAATCACGTTTTTGTGTCGAATTTCTACACAAGGTTCATTGCCATACGGGCCAGAATATGCAATAGTGTTCCGTCAATTTAAAGAAAGGTTTTTGTTCGAGTTTTGCATCGAACACATACACTGTTTTAAGTCATGCTAAATGTTCATGTGAATTGTAACGGTATTTCAAATTCTAGTAAAAACAAATAGCATGAAGCAAGTAGGTAACTTGCCTGGAGACACTTTGGCGATGTACGGCAGCGGCAATGGCATGAACGCGTGACGAACAGCATGGTTTGGATTCACGGCCTCGGCTCGCGTTTCGGGTTCATCGTCGGAGTTGCCCGAGGGACGACTCGTGGTCACTGGAGGCTGAATGTGGTGCTATGGATCTCTGTGAGTGCGCTGAGGTCGACGATGGTCGGCGGTGTCGCTCTGGCTATGGGCAGAGGGGTTTTTTTGGATGATGGCAGTGGGTTTGGAGAGAGAGAGAGAGAGAGCAGTGGGGCTCGGGTTTGGAGGCAATGGCGATGATGCTGAGGATGTAGGGGTGTCGATGAGGTGGTTCAGGGCAGTGGAGAGCTCGCTAGTGTGAGGGCTCAGGTGGAGGCCGAGGTGGTGCGGTGGAGGCTCGGTGGCTGCTGAAGGTGCAGGGGAGGCTCGGTGAGGCAGTGAGGGGAGAGGTGGTGGTTTGGGTTTGTGAGAGGGAGTGAGGGAGTCGACGAGGTGACAGTTGTCGTCATCGTCGTCGGAAAGAGGCTGCATGGAGTGTGGAGAGAGAGGAGAGTATGGGTTTGAGAGAGGTCGAGAGTGAGCAGCGGGAGTGTTGGGGAGAGACGAGGAGGGGTTGAGGAGCTAAGAGGCGCGAGTGAACGTGGGTCGGGGTTATGGGCAGCGATGATGAGGCGTCGGCGTGGGGTGTGGTGACGTGGGGACGTGGGTTCGCGCAGGGGAGAAGAAAGAAGCGGGAAAGTTTTGTGGGGAAGGAGGGGCAAATGGGTCGGGTCGGGTTGTTGGGTGTGGGTAAGGGTTTGGGATTTGAAGCATGGGCTGGGGCGGGGGACTTATTATATAATTAGTTTTAATTAATCTTTTTATTTGTTTGGGCTGGGCCGGGATTTGAGGTTTAATTGAATTTGTTTTGATAAATTTTGTTTGTTTTGTTGGGCTGGGGGATTAATTTGTGTATGTTAAGAATTGGGTTGGGTTATAAGGAAATGGAAAATATAAATGGAATAGGTAATAGGGTTTTGGCCTCGTTTAGGGAAAAAGTAATGAAGGAGAAGATGGAAGTGTGGTTAGGGTTTTTGGAAAAAAATAAAAGGGAGAAAATAAAAGGGTTCTAGATAAATTAGTGTTAGGGATGTAAAATACTAAAAATAATAATTATAAAATAAATAAATTTTAAGAGTAACCAAAGTACGGATATTGGTATACAAAAAGACTGGGTATTACATCATACCACCCTTACAAAAATTTCGTCCTCGAAATTTAAAATAAACGACAAGTTACAAAATAATAAGCGAAGAGCTACCACATCGAACTCTAACACATAGTGATTTACTTAAAACAGGTAGGTAAAAATTGAAGGTCTATAAATGTATAAAAACTAACGTAACAAAAGGGCAGGTCTAAGTAAGTACAAGGCAGACTCAACTATATGGGCAAACTATATATACAAGAGAATAAAAATAGCAATAACAAACAATAATATTCGAGACATGCTAGTTAAAATCAAAACCCTAAATATATGCATACATGCGTATATCGAAATAGCGCAGCTAGGATAATAGCATCAGGCATAACCATTTATAATAGCAACTATAATCACAATACTCGGGGAAATAAAGTAACAAAAATAAAATAGTGAAGGGTTTGTCGATAGGTTAAAAAATTCTAGTATAATGTATCGATCAAAATAATTTTTTTTAAAAATAACTTAGAAAGTCCACTTGGTGAAAATAAGAAACATAGCACAAAATAATATATGCAATATATGGTTGTGCCATCGAAAAATGGGAAGGTTAGTAGTAAAGTACTTGAAATGCATAAAACGGAAATAGTTAATAACACGCACTTTTCGATAAATACAAGATAATGAAAAATAAAATTTCGAATAACGATATCTCTGAATATAGTTAGGGTGATAGGAGATAGCACAAAGATGTATTGAGCTAGGCAGGGTAGGAATTACGATGGAATATGGCTCATTCAAAAGGTCGGAGTGTGACGCTTTACACTGAAGGTCGAAAAGACCGGGGTCGGGTCAGCCTAGAATGTAAGGGTGAACGGTAATGAACCTCAGGAGGGGAAGGGATGTATGGGAAGGAAAACGGTCGATACATCATGCGAATCAAAAATCCGAAGGGTTAGCGAACTCGGAAATTTCACTATCAATTTCTCCTCCAGAAGGATCTCAAACAAGGCACATATGAATGTGGAAGGGTGGCCCATTCAAAAGATCGGGGTGCGGTACTTTTTAATCTAAGCGAGGGTCAAAATAGCACAAGGTGCAGGGGTGGACGGTCAGGGATCTCAGGAGGAAAATAAAGGTATAGGGGAAACAGTCAAGCATCATGTGAACCAAAAAGATCAAAAGATTAGCGAACTCAGCAAATTTATTTCATTCCAGAAAATTCCAAACAAAGTAACCACGACAAATAAAAGACGGCCCTAACTATACATAGATTTGTTTGGCCAGAGGAGACAAAAGCTAAATCACGTCAGTCGCGGTTGTGGAGGTTCAGCAGGTTACGGTAGGCTCGCGTGCTCAGATAGGGGCGTCCATTTCCATATCGCCTCACAGGGATCGCCACTGGAGGTTCTTCTGCCATGGGGTCTTCTTCTTCTGGCCCTTCTTCCTCGGCCGGAGCTTCTTCATCGAAGTCTGATTCTACGCGATCCTTATCTGCTGGATCTTCCTCCAAGGGATTTTTCTCCACTGGATTTCCTTCTATCGGGTCCTCCTTGTTCCCGCCAAAAATTTCTGCGCAAAAGAGTCCAAGGTATCAAATGGCAGCGATACGCTTAAGGAAATGCGAACCAGTATCTTCCGGCCTGTATTTTGATAAACTCCCGAAAGATAAATAGCTAAATTCTGATGATATTGGAAGCATCTCGAAAAACCCTTTGATTTGATATATCATGGGCCTCATAATTCATCCGGGATCAAAAGTTATATGCTATACACTGTTCCCTGATTAAAAATCAGGAATTACCTCAATGAGATATCACGTGCTCACACGTGATCAATGGTCACGTGTTGACACGTGATAGTTAAAACATAAATAAAAATAACGGCTGAAGAAGAACCTAATTGGGGGTCACGTGCTCACACGTGACCAATGGTCACGTGTTGACACGTGACAATCGAAACAGAAATGAAATAACAAACGGCTGAAGGTAATACTTCAATGAGGTATCACGTGCTCACACGTGACCAATGGTCACGTGTTGACACGTGATGGTTAAAACAACAACATAAATAAGCGGCTGTTAAAGGAACCAATTTAAGGGTCACATGCTCACACGTGACTAAGGGTCACGTGCCAGCACGTGATAGGCTTTGAAAGCCTTACAATTTAATAGAATTAAAATTCTAAATTTCTCTAAAATCTTTCGAAATAGAATTAAAATTCTAAATTTTTCTAAATCTTTCCAAATGGAAAAGGATTATTGGGACCATTGGATTAAAAATCCAAGGGTGATTAAAGATCACCAATTTATGGAAAGATTTGATACAAGGAAAGATTTCCCTAAAATCTCACCGAAAATAACAAACAGAATATCTTTTGGATTTAAAATCCAACGGTGAATAAAATTCACTGAATGATCTAAAGGCTCATATTAAATATGAAAACAAATCAAATCTTTCAATGAAAGATTTGCTAAACAAATTGATTATTTTCTTTTTCCAATAAATAGTAGCCAAGAAAAGAAGAGAAGGGATCTACCTTTTTTGGGAGAGGAAAACAGAGGGAGGAGAATTTAATTCTCAAGAGGGAAGAAAAGAAAGGAGAATTTAATTCTCAACAAAGAAAACCCTAGGTGAGAAAAGAAAGGGAATCAAAACTTCAAACAGAGAATTTAATTCTCAAAATCCAAGAGTTTAACTCTTATACAAAAAAGAACTTAGTTCTTCTTCTGGTTGAAGATCTGCACAGAGCACATCTCCCCATAAGTTGAGAATTTAATTCTCATCGGGTCGAGATCCTGCCATGCAGATCCTAAACTTAGAAGGGGAATTGAGTTTTGAGAATTTAATTCTCCTAAAACAAAACTAGGGTTTAACTATAATCAAGAATTTAATTCTTTTACATATCTGGGAATTTAATTCCTTTAAAAAGAAATCAGGGTTTTATCCTAAATAAGAATTTAATTCTTTCACAATAGGAATTTAATTCCTCCAAAATCATAATTAGGGTTTAATCCTACAGAGAATTCAATCTTAAAAGATCTCTGTTCATGAAAAGAACCACGTGACCCTTGAAAAGATCCCTAAAGGAAAGAAGCTTTGAGGCAATGCCTCACGTGCTCCCACGTGACTCCCAAAATGCAGAAAGAAAAAAAAACAAATGAAAAGAAGCTTTGGGCGCTCTCACGTGTCCCCACGTGACCCCTCAGCAAGTGTTGTAATTATTGATGCATAAATCCCCATCACGTGCCAACATGTGATGCTCTAAAATAAAGATGAAAAGTGTTTAACGCTTATTCGTAGATTTGAGGATAAAACAAAAGGAGATCTGGCTCCACACTTTGGGCGCTCTCACGTGTCCCCACGTGACCCCTAACAAATCCCATTAATATCCAATGGAAGGATGCCTATCACGTGCCCACATGTGATGGCCAGGAAATGAAAAGTGTTTAACACTTAACTGCAGAACGAAGAAAGGGATCTGGTCCCCCCCTTTGGGTGCTCTCACATGTCCACACGTGACCCCTCTTTGTTTAGTGTTTAACACTAATTTGGGGATTATACTTCCAGTGTTTAACACTAAATTGAAGATTATATTTCCAGTGATTAACACTGATTGTCTTTTAGTATTTAACACTAATTTGAGAGTTCTATCTCCAGTGTTTAACACTGTTGTTCTTTAGTGTTTAACACTACTTTTAGCCAAATTAGCTAATTTTCCATAGGCAAAAGTCTCTCCTCTAAATGAATCTCAGAACTGAGAAAATCAAAGATGAAAATGTTTAGCATTGCTAAATAATGTTGGTTTGAACCCAGACAAATGTTTAATGGTCCAACAAGAGCTAATATTTCTAACTTAATTGGACTTAGCACAAATTGGCCATAAGTCCTCAAATTATCTTGAACTGAGCACATCTGCTCTTTCAACCAACTCATTGGTTCAAGGGTACATCTCTGAACTCCTCTGATATTTGTCATTGTAATCCTTCAACGTCTTCAGAGAGGTGATGGGTCCCGACAACCATACATTCAATGGACCACCACGTCCCTAAACTGGAACTTGGACCACCACGTCCCTAAACTGGAACTTGGACCACCATGTCCCTAAACTGGCAATGGACCACCACGTCCCTAAACTGGAACAATAGAGCCCCCAAATGCTCTTTTGTCGGATCTAAACGATCCTGTTAAGTTGATCTTACTCTGGAAATTAGGCTAACGTATCCTTAACAAACGTTTAAGTTGATCTTAGCCTCAAATATGGCTAACGCATTCTTAAACCTTCAAACAGACTTTAGTCCCAAATTGGACTCTAGATCCCCCAATAAACTTTGGCTCAAGGGTATATCTCTAAACTCCTCTGACATCTGTCGTTGTAATCCTTCAACGTCGTCAGAGAGGTGATGGGTCCCGACGGCCATACATGTAATGGACCCCTATGTCCCTAAACTGGAACAATAGAGCCAATTGCTCTTTTGTCGGATCTAAACGATCCCGTTAAGTTAATCTTAGTCTCAAACTAGGCTAACGTATTCTTAACAAACGTTTAAGTCGATCTTAGTCTCAAACGAGACTAATGCATCCTTAAATCTAAACCCATATCTAAGAAAGATACGGATTTGGACTAGTCCACACCCTACGGGCGACGACATAACTCAGTCTCCGTATACAATCCACGGGCAACCAAAAATAAAACAAACACACATGACACGAAGTGACCATCTGGAGAAGGAGAAAGTTGTTACCGCGATGCGGTAGCGTAATTAACTGCAGGGGCTTGCGCCTGCAGGGAAGAGCGTCCCCACAATCAAAAACCCCTCAAGCGAGGGGGAATCTGACGAAGTCTGCTACATCGGCCGCATTCGTTTAAACATTCGATACATGGTGCCATAAATCAACTTAGCATCTTCGAAGAGGTGGACGGATAGCACCATATAGCATCTGCCCCGAATCTCAGGCAAGACGTTTGCCTTGCTGTGTCTTTTGGAGGGGAACAGAATCTGGCACGCCCGGTGGGACCTCTTCCTCTTTCCACTCCACATTTCGTGTGTCGTGTTCTCGAACGAATCACGGTTTGCTGTGGTTGCCTGTGGATTCGAAGTACTAAGATTTGGTGTCTTGCTCCGTGCAGAAAATAGAAGATCAATGGCTTCAAACTGCACTACCTGCAACTGCAACTCTCGCTCCGTCCTTGCTGGAGGAGTAATTTATGGGCCCCAAGCGGCCTCCATCTTCGCTATGCCGGTGGAACAGGTGACTCAGGCCACCACTGGGCTATTCTTCGGGACCATGATCCCACCAATGAGCTTCAATGCCCCATTACCATCGCAAGAAGCTCCGAAGAAGTCGGTCTTCGATCAGCTTACAACTATCGCGGCCCCTCTCAACGGGTCGCCCAAGCCCAGTGCCTCAGCTTTTAGCAAACTGGGCCAAAAATCATATGGGCCCATGAAGAAGCCTGCAATACCAGAAAAGGTTGTTCCGAAGAGGATAGCCATCCCTGCTCCTGAAGTCGTCAAGACGGCTTATCCTGCCAAAGGGTCGGTCTTCACAAGACTAACTATTCCGGCTCCCGTTCCTGCTCGAAGGTCTTTCTTTGACAGATTGGATACCGCTACTCAAAAGACGTCAGTCTTCAAGAGACTAGCACTAGCAGCGCTTCATTTAGACAGGGGGCAAGACAAAGCCATCCCCATCACTGAACCAATGCCGTCCGCTCGACATGCTCGCCGTCGTCACTGGCGCCGGGTAAGGAAGGCTGGGGGAAACTCCCCTCTGGGATAACTCCGCCAGCTCCGATGGTGGAAATCAATGCTGCTGTTCCGACTGGGAATAGCTTTGAACCGCTAAGAAGGGTGCGCAAAAACTCGCCAACTGCCGTATTGTAATGATCTCCTACACATGTGGATAATGCCCCAAAGGTGAAGCCGGAGCAACCCCTCAACGGCTGTCCTCTAAAATTTACAAGGTCTGGCGTCAAGTCCAAGACTCTGTAATGGATCAAGACTATCTCTGCCAACAGAAAAAGATGAAGGTTTGGCGGGAGAAGGGCTACTCTGTCAAGCCAGAGAAAGCAACAACTGGCTGGGTGCCCATTGCAACGGATTGCTCAACGTCAATCGCTCAGAAGAAAAGGAAGCCGCAAAAAGCCCCTGGGAACATGGCGAACCGTAAATGCACTGAGCACAAACACCCCAAGTCTGGGGGCATAGTGGTGCACACTGTCTATATGGCATCCGGGAAAGAGGACAGCCGCGCTGCGACGGGTCACCGACCGCTCACCCGATCCGTGACCAAAGCCCAGGAGCGACAACAGAAGCTTCAGGAAATGATGACTGCAATGGCCGCACTTACCGGGCCAAAAGAAAGCTCGGAGGCATCATCAGAACAGCGGCACGAATAAGAAACTGATGCTGACTTCTTACGCATAGTCCTTGAAAAGAAGGACAGAGAAGCCGCAGAGCAAGCGGCTAACATAAAGCAAATGGCGCTTCTCTTCCAAGACATGGTAGGGATGATGTTACAGCCGGACCCTCCAGCTGATAACCCTCCGATCATTATTGAAGACGGTAAAGAGGAGACATCTAATCCTCCGCCGGCTCTTTCAGCAGCCAAGGAGGAAACCATTTCCAAAGCTGCACTAGACGACCATATAGCTCAGCAGATACGAATTCATCAGGCGAATGAAGCGGCTGGGCAAATTGTTAGAACCGGACGGCCCTATCTGAGCTGGTGTGACCAAATCAGTTACCCGCCGGGATATACGATCCCTAAGTTTCATGTATATAAAGGGACAGGGAATCCCCATCAGCATGTCGCTCAATTCAGGGCCTTATGCAGCAACACGGGAGGCAACGACAAACTGTTGCTTCGCCAATTCGTCGGCAGCTTAACAGAAACAGCCTTTGAATGGTATTCGGAGCTACCTAACGACTCTGTTAAAACATTTGCGGAGATGGAGCTGCTGTTTACACAAAGATTCTCAAGCGCTAGTGAATGCACCCCGATAACAGCACTGATTAATGCCAGGGTAAGGCCAGGCGAGACGTGGATTCAATACGCAACACGATGGCGGAATCTATGGTCGAAGTGCGAACAACGCATCGAAGAAGCACCTGCGGTAGGCATGTTCGTGGGCACTCTTGATCCGCAAGCGACCATCTCGCAATTCATGATGTTCTTCAAGCCAACTACTTTCCAGGCCTTGATTGACAAGTTGGCCCAAATGGATCAGATGGATCATAGATCATCTCCTTCAAAGACGGACCCTCGGAATGAAAAGGGGAAAGGGAAAGCAACTTTCGTCGCTAATACTCAACAACAGTCGAGCAACTTAAAGCCGGTTGTCTATCAAAACAATATGCGTCCACGCCTATCCCTGGAGGAGAGACTGGGACGTCCTTACTCGTTTCCTCAGGATAAAATGAGAAGACTGTTCGAGCTGGCAGTGCGCAACAGACTCATCAATCTGCCGAGTCCAAAGCGTCCGTTGCAGCCAGGCAATGTCAACAATCCCAATTATTGCCCTTTCCACCAGACAGTAAGCCACCCGATCGAGGATTGCTTCGTCTTTAAGCGATGGATCGAGGAGCAGTACCTACAAGGCAAGTTTGCGCTGTCCGAAAAGTGGAAAGTAAACCCACCATAGCCGCACACTCCTAAGAAGACGGACACACCGGGGGCAACTTGTTCTTTTGTTGAAGAAGCTCCGTGGGAGGTCGTGCTGTTAGCCAAAACCAAAAGGATGCTGAATGATCTCCAGACATGCCCGACGATCGGCTGGAAGAACATGCTAGAACCCCAGATCGTCGAAGGGATGCTGAAGCCGCGCCCAACTCCAAAGATCGATGGTGAAGGCCCCAGCACTCACACCAAGCCATCAAAATATTCAAAGAAAAACAAGAAGAAATCCAAGAAGCCCGTGAAGCCTGGCGACAAGCGCACGGATTTGCAGAAACAGATTGACTCGCTGGAAGAGTATAACCAGAAAGCGCGGATTCCAATCACGCTCCAAGAGTTCCTCAGCCACGTCCTCGAGAACGAAAATGATGGAGAAGACTCATCAGATGAATCTGAGGACTACGTAGCAAGTTGTCATGTGATCTCTCACTCATTGATAGATGATAAAGAAGCTCCTTGCACCGAGAAACCAGGGGCGGGTCCTGAACCAGAACTTCTATGGCCGTCAGACGAGATGATCGATGCCTTCCTGAACGAAGCCCGTCTTAAAAGCAAAGCCGATCGAGAGCGTGAGATGGCCATATTTGAGAAAGCTAAACGCCGACGACTGGACAAAAGGGTCGAAACACTCCCACCGGATCAAAGTACATCCGACGCAAATGAAACCAGGATCAAGACAAGGAAATGATTCGCCAAAGCGATATCGATGGGGATGAGGCTGCCCTCTTTCAGAGAAAAGTCTCCTGGTGGCATACACCTTGATGAAGCGGAAGTACATCCTAACTTCTGCTTATATCATCAGAAGATCGCACATCCTACTGAAGACTGCAACTCCTTTAAGAGTTGGTGGCAAGGGTATGTCGCTCACAGGCAACACTTTAACAGGACAAAGCGTGAAGCTCGTAGACAGCGGAAAAATGCGACAGATGAGCGTAGAAGAATTGCCAACAATTGTCATAGGGTTGATCCTGGGGGATCACGAGTTCTCTCCTTCGGGAGCGACTCCGACGAAAAAGTAGCCATTGGCCCTCTCTTCAAGGAATCCATCTCTAAAACGAAAAAGTTGAGGAGTTGCGAGAACATTCAGTCGTGCAATCGCACGCTACCCGGAAAGAATCTCGGACCTGCGAGCAAGGGATCGAACAAAAGGGATAAGGGGAATGGAAAAGCGACCTTCGTCGCCAACGCTCAACAACAGCCGAGTAACCCGAGACCGTTTTGTCATCAAAACAATAAGCCGTGATACTTCAATGAGAAGTTGAAACGTCCTTACTCGTTTCCTCAGAATAAAACAAGGAAACTGTTCGAGCTGGCCACACGCAACGAACTCATCACTTTGCCAGATCCAAAACGTCCGTTGCAGCCAGGTGACGTTAACAATCCTAACTATTGTCCCTATCACAGAGTAATGGGTCATCCACTCGAAAATTGCTACGTCTTCAAAAACTGGGTTGAAGACCAATACCTACAAGGCAAGTTCGCGCTGCCCGAAAAATAGAAGGTGAACCCACCACAACTACATGCTCCGAAAAAAATGGACATGCCGGGGGCATCGTGCTCTTTCATAGAGAAAGCCCCATAGACCGAAAAGTCAGTAAACTAGAAATTTGCCTCAAATACGGAGACGGCGGACCGAAACGTCCTTAAAACTAACAGTAGACCGAAACGTTGTTAAACTAACGATGGACCACTATGTCCTAAAACTGGCTGAAGACCGAAACGTCGTTAAACTAACGGTAGACCGCAACGTCCTAAAACTTGCAAATGACCGAAACATCGTTAAACTACTATCAACTCGCGGCATCCTCAGGCTGGCTTGTTAATAAAAAAAACGGTATGTCCATAAGCAAAATGGGCACGAATGAAAACCCGAAAGGGCTCCGTGAGTAAAAACAGTAGGGCTACCGGCGAGTCTTGTGAAAACCCGAAAGGGCGCAACCTCGTTAAAAAAAAGAAAGAGAAAAAAAAATAAAAGACGGTATGTCCAGAAGCAAAATAGGCACGGATGAAAACCCGAAAGGGCTCCGTGAGTAAAAACAGCAGGGCTACCGGCGAGTCTTGTGAAAACCCGAAAGGGCGCAACCTCATTAGAAAAGAGAATAAAAAAAAGATAATAAAAAAAACGGTATGTCCATAAGCAAAATGGGCACGGATGAAAACCCGAAAGGGCTCCGTGAGTAAAAACAGCAGGGCTACCGGTGAGTGTTTGTGAAAACCTGAAGGGGCGCAACCTCGTTAAAAGACACTTACAGGGTCCTCTTGACCCTGTAAGGAGAAACCACCCGCGTGAGATCCTTACGACTCACAGGGAAGCAACACACTTAGGGATCCTTACGATTCCTAAGGAGAAATTACACTTGCGAAATCCTCACGACTCGTAAGGAGAACTTTCTTATGGGACCCTCACGGCTCGTAAGATTTGAAAGTCTTAAGTTACAGAGACCTGAACCTGTTCTTAAGCGAACCCCCCCACAACCTTCGATATGGCCCTACAAGCGGCTCATACTGACCCTTGTACACAATCCACGGGCGCGAATAAACATTTCCCTAACCAAGTTCCACCCGTGACTGGGGATATGTCCATACGGTGAACAACCCTTATAAGTCCTCTCGACTTGTAAGGAGAAAACCTTTTTGTAAGATCCTTACGACTTACAGGGGAACATACACTTAGGAATCCTTACGATTTCTAAGGAGAAAACACACCTACGAGATCCTCACGACTCGTAGGGAGAAATACCTTTGTGATACCCTTACGGCTCATGAAGTCAAAAGCCTTAGTCGACAAGATCCTAACCCTGTTTACTAAGCCACCTTTGTTCAACATTGACAGAAGCAAATGATGATTCACTCCTGGCAATATCCCAGTTGTAGCGATGCTGATGCCTAAACCAATATCAAATTCCAAGTCCTTTTACGGCAAATGATGATTCGCTCCTGGCAATATTCCAGTCGCAGCGATGCTGATGCCAAGATTGGTATCAGATCCCAAATCCCCTACTCGCGAAAAAAAATCAGCGAGCCAAAAAAAAATGCATATGAAATAGCCGAAATGATGGGGCAACTTGCAACAAAATCAGCAAGTAAAAATGTATGCATACAAAAACAGCCGAAATGATTGGGCAACTCGCAATAAAAAGCAGCGAGTAAAAAGAAAAATAGCCGAAATGATTGGGCACCGCGAAAAATAGCCGAAATGATTGGGCAATCGCGATTTTCACGATATAAAAAGCTGAAATGATAGAGCATCGCGGAAAGAATAAAAAAAATGATGAAAGAATGAAACTTTTTGCCCTACAGGTGAGATCACATCGATCCCTGTATACAATCCAGGGGCACAAACAAAGAGGGAACCATACCTTCCCAACAGGCTCCATCAGAAAGCGAAGCCAAATCTCGACGGTTCAGAGACAACCTAGAGACAATCTCAACATTTGTCGCAATATTGCAGACACAATGTCAACAAACGAAGCAAAGGAAGATCCCTAGCTTCAGGGTCTCGACGTCGATATCGACAACTTAGAGATCACCAACGGCGTTTCTCCTCATTCCAACCAGATGCAGATGTGACGTCAACAATCGACCTCAGAGTCGCAACGAAACGGAACCATAGCAAAGTCCCTAGTTCCAAATCTTAACGGCAATATCTACGGCCTAAGAATCATCAACGGCGTTCCTTTGCAGTCCAGCAGGATGCAGATGCAACGTCAACAAGAGACCCCATGGTCGAAACAATGCGGAGTGATGGCAAAATCTCAACTCCACCTCGGCATTCGTCTCGTTACTGCGGACGCAATGTCAACAACGGCGTTCCTTCGCAATCCGGCAGGATGTAGATGCAACGTCAACAAGAGACCCCATGGTCGAAACAATGCGGAGTGACGGCAAAATCCCAACTCCACCTCGGCATTCGTCTCATTACAGTAGACACAATGTCAACAACGGCGTTCCTTCGTAGACAGCAGGATGCAGAAGCAACGTCAACAAAAGACCCCATGGTCGAAATAAAGCAGAGTGACGGAAAAATCACAGCTCCACCTCGACATTCGTCTCGTTACAGCAGACGCAATGCCAGCAAATGAAGCAAAGGCAAAATTCCTAGCTTCAGGGTCTTGATGGTGACTCATATAAAACCTTAAAGACAATCGGAGATCATCTCGCATCAGCACGGAGTGGTCACCACCTCGACGTTCGTCTCGATACAGCAGATGAAATGTCACCGCAGCGTTCTTCCCCCAGCAGGATTCGGACACACCAAAGCAAATGAAGCAAAAGGCCAGATTCCTAGCTTCAGGGTCTTGACGGCAAGTCATATAAAGCCTGAAAGACAATCGGAGATCATCTCGCACCAGCACGGAGTGGTCACCACCTCGACATTCGTCTCGTTACAGCAGACGCAATGCCAGCAAACGAAGCAAAGGCCAAATTCCTAGCTTCAGGGTCTTAAAGGCAAGTCATATAAAGCCTGAAAGACAATTGGAGATCATCTCGCCACAGTGCTGAGTGGTCACCACCTCGACATTCGTCTCGATACAGCAGACGCAACATCACCAAAAGGAGCCACGGCAAAATCCCTAGTTCCAAACCTCGACAGTTCACCAGCAACCTAGAGACAACCATGACATTCATCTCGATACAGAGGACGCGATGCCAGCAAATGAAGCGAAGGCCAAATTCCTAGCTTCAAGGTCTTAACGGCAAGTCATATAAAGCCTGAAAGACAATCGGAGATCATCTCGCACCAGCGCGGAGTGGTCACCACCTCGACGATCGTCTCGATACAGCAGATGAAATGTCACCCTAGCGTCCTTCCTCCAACCGGATTCAGACTCGACAAAACAATCGAAGCAAAGGCTAAATTCCTAGCTTCAAGGTCTTGACGGTAACTCATATAAAACCTGAAAGACTACCGGAGATCATCCCATATGGAGTGGTCACCACCTCGACGTTTTTCACGCCCCGCTTCCCAGTGTACGGAGAAGTGGGCGCGACGAGGTCTGCTACGTATATACTCAGAAGTACATACGCTAAGCGTATCTACGCAATATAAAATAAGTACACAAGAGACAAGAAATAAAAAGAACAGCAACTTTTATTTATTAACATTCTTTGTACAATGCATGAAAGGAAATACAACTGAAATAAAAAGATGCCTAAACAGTGGCATAACAGGAAATGAAAAGTACTGAAAAGAAAAGTGTATAATGAAACTACAGTGCAGGGTCTTCAGTAAAACTATAAAACTAAGAAAATATATATCATTCGATGTAGATATCAAAAACACCTGAGTTTTCTCAATTTGGATACCGGTATACCAAGTTATGTGTCCTAGAAGTTGACCGATAACTGCAGTTTTCTGTTTTACGATCAGTGAATAAAAACGATGTAATTCCTAAACCGTTGTGCGGATCGATCTAAAATTTTTACAGCGTGTATAAAATAATATATTCTATTATATGTAAATTTCATGAAATTTTCAGAATTAAAAATTAATTTATAAAAATTATTTTAAAACTAAAGGTATTGATATGCCATATGTGAGAAATGAGAAAACCAAAGTATTTATTCGTAACTTCATTTTTTTTTTACAAACTTTAAATAAAGTGATTTAAAATAAAACAACAAACATATCATCATAATTGGTCACTATGAAATCTTAACATGTGAATTGAGAGTAATGAAAAAGATTTTACAAACTATATATGTGTTTATGTTTGTGTGTTCATTATTTATATATGTATCCATTTAATTAATTATTTAGGAACTATGATATGTCAAGAGAAGTTTTTCATGGCAATATAAAATAAGAGAAATATAAATAGAAAAAGAAAGAGATGGAGGGAAGGAAAGAGAGAAGGGACTTACATGCACAAGCCGGTATTGTCACCGGGCTTGTCTATCCGCCGATAGCCCCGCGTTAATAGCGAGACCTTCTTGAAGACTTCTTCATGTTATTCTTTTTGGACTCTAGGTGAAGAGGAAGAAGTGAGAGATAGAAAAATGTGAGGAAGTAAAAGATAGAGGAGGACAATAAAGATGGTGTAATGGTGAATTATGTATAATAATATATGCATTCAACATGAGAATTAAAAGAGAAATGAAAGGTCACCATTCATTTTGGAAATGAAAGGTCTCATTTGTAGGTTATGAGAAGAATAAAAAAATGATAAAAAATAATTGCAAGAATGGGGATTTGAACATGTGACTTATGGAATAACAATGCAAGGACTTAACCAATGAGCTATAAGGTTATTCATGCACATATTTAATTAGAATTAAATATATGATGTTGCTTAAAAAGAAAATGGGATTTTTAGATGGGCTGTAGAGAATAAGAATAATGGATTTGGGTTAAATATTTATGAAAGGAAAAATAAGAATGTGAAGTTAAAAACATAAATATAAGAAAAATAAATTGTACCTAGAAAAAAAATACATAATAGATTGAGGAATAAAATAATAATAAATTTAATAGAAAACGGAAAATACCAAGTACAAATAAATACGGTATATTATTGAAGAGGGATAATACAAATGTATAAAGATTTTGGGGTTGTTACAACGTTCGTCTCGATACAGCAGACGAGATGTCACCCCAGCGTTCTTCCTCCAGCAGAGTTCAGATGCGACAATCAAACAAACGGAGCCACGGAAAAATTCCCAGTTCCAAGCCTCGACGGTTCACCAACAACCTAGAGACAACCGCTACATTCGTCTCGATACAGCAGACGCAGTGCCAGCAAACGAAGCAAAGGCCAAATTCCTAGCTTCAGGGTCTTGATGGCAACTCATATAAAGCCTGAAAAACTATCGGAAATCATCCCACACCAGCGCAGAGTGGTTATGACTCATCGGGGCTCTCCAAAATGAGCCTAACCTCAAGTAAAAAGCAGCATGGCAAATTCCTAACGCTTGCTCTTCCGACGGTCAAACTGCCTAGGAGGATTGCTTGAAGATGTCTTGTCCAGCCTCCGAAAGGATCAGAGACACGGCAGTCGCAGGGCTACTCGAACAGCACGATTTCCTATCGAGAGATACATCAGCCAATGCGACGGTACGACGGGCAAAACCCTAGTACCACAGACCCTAACGGACCTCTGTCGTAAAAAGCAGAGGTTAACTGTGACGTTAGGATATTCTTGCGAGATCTGCTCGATCCGTTTCGACTCGTGAGAAAATTGATGTCTTTGCGAGAACTTCTCGATTCGTCTCGACTCGTGAGATAAAGCCTTAGGCAATGGGGATAAAAACCTATTTCCTAAGCACTGGGGCCCTGCAAGTTGGTCCAAAACAGACTCTTGCATACTATTCACGGACCTCACTCTCCAAAGTCGAATCTCGACAAGGAGGGAAACAACCACTTACGAGTCCTCTCGACTTGTAAGCGGGAAATATTCTCTTGTGAGATCCTTACGACTCTCAAGAGAAAATACACACTTAGGAGTCCTCACGACTCCTAGGGAGAAAATACACCTACGGAATCCTCTCGACTCGTAGGGAGAAAAGTCTTTATAAGACCCTCACGGCTCATAAAGTTGAAAAGTCTTAGGTGGCAGATTCTAACCCTGTCTCCTAAGCCATCACTGCCCTGCAAAGAGGTCAAGACGGACCATCTATGAGACGCACTTGCCAAAACTACATGCCACTGAAATGGAGAAGTTACTCATGAGCGTATAAACTACTTCACGCCAGAGAAAGACATAAAGAAATAGAAGGGTGCGGCTCATGGAGTTGAGAGTTTAGAACTATATCTCTTAAGAGTCGAGATTTGAGTCAATGATAAATAACGACGCTTGTGTCCGCTCCTTATCTTCTCAAATCGAGATTCTGAAAGTTATATACCAACCCGAAACTGGTTATACGATATGAATTACTCTGCACTACTTCACCCACGTATATACTTACGTGGGCAAAGTAGTGGGGGGCATTTGTTTCCGCCCAAAACTTTCTGCGCAAAAGAGTCCAAGGTATCAAATGGCAGCGATACGCTTAAGGAAATGCGAACCAGTATCTTCCGGCCTGTATTTTGATAAACTCCCGAAAGATAAACAGCTAAATTCTGATGATATTGGAAGTATCTCGAAAAACCCTTCGATTTGATATATCATGGGCCTCATAATTCATCCGGGATCAAAAGTTATATGCTATGCACTGTTCCCTGATTAAAAATCAGGAATTACCTCAATGAGGTATCACGTGCTCACACGTGATCAATGGTCACGTGTTGACACGTGATAGTTAAAACATAAATAAAAATAATGGCTGAAGAAGGACCCAATTGGGGGTCACGTGCTCACACATGACCAATGGTCACGTGTTGACACGTGACAATCGAAACAGAAATGAAATAACAAACGACTGAAGGTAATACCTCAATGAGGTATCACGTGCTCACACGTGACCAATGGTCACGTGTTGACACGTGATGGTTAAAACAACAACATAAACAAGTGGTTGTTAAAGGAACCAATTTGGGGGTCACGTACCAGCATGTGACAGGCTTTCAAAGCCTTACAATTTAATAGAATTAAAATTCTAAATTTCTCTAAAATCTTTCGAAATAGAATTAAAATTCTAAATTTCTCTAAAGCTTTCCAAATGGAAAAGGATTATGGGGACCGTTGGATTAAAAATCCAAGGATGATTAAAGATCACCAATTTATGGAAAGATTTGATACAAGGAAAGATTTCCCTAAAATCTCATCGAAAATAACAAACAGAATATCTTTTGGATTTAAAATCCAACGGTGAATAAAATTCACTGAATGATCTAAAGGCTCATATTAAATATGAAAACAAATCAAATCTTTCAATGAAAGATTTGCTAAACAAATTGATTCTTTTCTTTCTCCTATAAATAGAAGCCAAGAAAAGAAGAGGAGGGATCTACCTTTTTTGGGAGAGAAAAATAGAGAGAGGAGAATTTAATTCTCAAGAGGGAAGAAAAGAAAGGAGAATTTAATTCTCAAGAGGGAAGAAAAGAAAGAAGAATTTAATTCTCAACAAAGAAAACCCTAGGTGAGAAAAGAAAAGGGAATCAAAACTTCAAACAGAGAATTTAATTCTCAAAATCCAAGAGTTTAACTTTTATACAAAAAAGAACTTAGTTCTTCTTCTGGTTGAAGATCTGCACAGAGCACATCTCCCCATAAGTTGAGAATTTTGATTCTCATCGGGTCGAGATCCTGCCATGCAGATCCTAAACTTAGAAGGGGAATTGAGTTTTGAGAATTTAATTCTCCTAAAACAAAACTAGGGTTTAACCCTAATCAAGAATTTAATTCTTTTACATATCTGGGAATTTAATTCCTTTAAAAAGAAATCAGGGTTTTATCCTAAATAAGAATTTAATTCTTTCACAATAGGAATTTAATTCCTCCAAAATCATAATTAGGGTTTAACCCTACAAAGAATTCAATCTTAAAAGATCTCTGTTCATGAAAAGAACCACGTGACCCTTGAAAAGATCCCTGAAGAAAAGAAGCTTTGAGGCAATGCCTCACGTGCTCCCACGTGACTCCCAAAATGCAGAAAGAAAAAAAAAACAAAAGAAAAGAAGCTTTGGGCGCTCTCACGTGTCCCCACGTGACCCCTCAGCAAGTGCTGTAATTATCGATGCATAAATCCCCATCACGTGCCAACACGTGATGCTCTAAAATGAAGATGAAAAGTGTTTAATGCTTATTCGCAGATTTGAGGATAAAACAAAAGGAGATTTGGCTCCACACTTTGGGCGCTCTCACGTGTCCCACGTGACCCCTAACAAATCCCTTTAATATCCAATGGATGGATGCCTATCACGTGCCCACACGTGATGGCTAGGAAATGAAAAGTGTTTAACACTTAACTGCAGAACGAAGAAAGGGATCTGGTCCTCCCTTTGGGCGCTCTCACGTGTCCACACGTGACCCTTTTTCTTTAGTGTTTAACACTAATTTGGGGATTATACTTCCAGTGTTTAACACTAAATTGAAAATTATATTTCCAGTGATTAACATTGATTATCTTTTAGTGTTTAACACTAATTTGAGAGTTCTATCTCCAGTGTTTAACACTGTTATTCTTTAGTGTTTAACACTACTTTTAGCCAAATTGGCTAATTTTCCAGAGGCAAAAGTCACTCCTCTAAATGAATCTCAGAACTGAGAAAATCAAAGATGAAAATGTTTAGCATTGCTAAATAATGTTGGTTTGAACCCAGACAAATGTTTAATGGTCCAACAAGAGCCAATATTTCTAACTTAATTGGACTTAGCCCAAATTGGCCATAAGTCCTCAAATCATCTTGAACTGAGCACATCAGCTCTTTCAACCAACTCATTGGTTCAAGGGTACATCTCTGAACTCCTCTGATATTTGTCATTGTAATCCTTCAACGTCTTCAGAGAGGTGATGGGTCCCGACAACCATACATTCAATGGACCACCACGTCCCTAAACTGGAACTTGGACCACCATGTCTCTAAACTGGCAATGGACCACCACGTCCCTAAACTGGAACAATAGAGCCTCCAAATGCTCTTTTGTCGGATCTAAACGATCCTGTTAAGCTGATCTTAGTCTGGAAATTAGGCTAACGTATCCTTAACAAACGTTTAAGTTGATTTTAGCCTCAAATATAGCTAACGCATCCTTAAACCTTCAAACAGACTTTAGTCCCAAATTGGACTCTAGATCCCCCAATCAACTTTGGCTCAAGGGTACATCTCTGAACTCCTCTGACATCTGTCGTTGTAATCCTTCAACGTCGTCAGAGAGGTGATGGGTCCCGACGGCCATACATTTAATGGACCCCTATGTCCCTAAACTGGAACAATAGAGCCAATTGCTCTTTTGTCGGATCTAAACGATCCCGTTAAGTTGATCTTAGTCTCAAACTAGGCTAACGTATCCTTAACAAACGTTTAATTCGATCTTAATCTCAAACGAGACTAATGCATCCTTAAACCCAAACCCAAATCTAAGAAAGATACGGATTTGGACTAGTCCACACCCTACGGGCGACGACATAACTCAGTCTCCGTATACAATCCACGGGCAACCACAAACAAAACAAACATACACGACACGAAGTGACCATCTGGAGAAGGAGAAAGTTGTTACCGCGATGCGGTAGCGTAATTAACTGCAGGGGCTTGCGCCTGCAGGGAAGAGCGTCCCCACAATCAAAAACCTCTTAAGCGAGGGGGGATCTGACGAAGTTTGCTACATCGGTCGCATCCGTTTAAACCTTCGATACATGGTGCCATAAATCAACTTGGCATCTTCGGAGAGGTGGTCGGATAGCACCATATAGCATCTGCCCCGAATCTCAGGCAAGACGTTTGCCTTGCCGCGTCTTTCAGAGGGGAACACTCCTCGGGATCTTCCTCTATCGGGTTCTCTTCAAGGTCCTCCTCATTGTCATCAGAGTCGCTGATTATGTTGACTTCAGGGGCTGCGAATCCCTTACCCTCGGAGTCGCTGTTTCCGAAAATAACCTGTGGGCCGTTGACCTCGTCATCTGATCTTAACAGCATGTAGTCCGAGAAAACGTACGACCGTGTGTCCTCATCTAGAGGCGGCGCTTCTCCAAAGTGGGCCATGACATGAAAAGAGGGAGTCATGATTAGGCAGTGGGACACATTAAGAAAATAATCAAGGACACGGAGTACAAGGAAAATATGCGGTGGGTAAGGACTGAAGAACAAAATTTAGAATACTGATGCAATGAATAGTATAAGTAAAGTGAGTGGGAAAGGGACGATACATATATCACAACTCAGAATTTTATTACATTCAACTAAAAGTTCAACGGATACAAGATCTCAAACGAAAAGGAAAAAAATATTACAAAGGAGTGATATCATTTTTATTAAAAGCAGAAAACGTGATAACTCTTCCTTTGACCTCCAGACCGCTGCATTCTCGTCACGCGAGTTAAATCCTGCGCTGGGTCCGCCCTATCCTCGAAACTCGAACTACGAAATAACCATCACTTGGCAGGAGTGGAGAGTGTGGACGAATCTCCTCCTTGTAGCTCCTTCCTTTTAGGGCAACCGTTGATAAGATGTTCGTTGGATCCGCAAATCAGGCACTGCCCTTTGGCGTTGCGACAGTCTTTCTGAAGGTGTCTGGCTTCTTGCAGTATCCACAACGTGGAGCCTTCCACTGTTTCCGTGGCTGGGGAATAAGTGGGCGCTTCATCTTCATCTCATTTCCTTGTCTAACGGGGATTCCGTTACGATTGGAGGCTTCCGCTGGTGCCGGAGTCATCTTCCTTCTTAATCCTTCAGCTAATAGGTCGTTTGTTCGCTCCTGGGCTTCCTTCAGACTTTGCAGTGCATTCAGAATCTCTACGGTCTGATTCTGGGGAGTGGAGATAGAGGAAGAGTCGTTGGAAGACATGATCCTGAAACAACAACTTTAGGACGGCATTAGATACAGGGGAAAAATCAGAACAAGATATACAATTGACAATGAAACAAGAATATCGGGTGAGGTGAAACTCAATCGAGCGGAAGACAAATGTAGAACTCCAAGTTACCCAATAGAGTACAATATTGTAGCTCTGCTGTAGTCCATAATTACAACCATGTAACTCTATTAAGTCACCCAGAACTCTAGCGGGTAAATTAATATGCATAGCAGGATACACTATGTGGATCGATATTGAGAATAACAAATCTACAATCTAGACTGAAGGATGTCTTAAATTGCCAAGCACTATACGGAAACTGCAATCCCAAATGAAGCAAAACCTGTCTCTGATACCAACAAAACCATGTCACGCCCCGCTTCCCAAAATATGGAATACGAAGGGTTGACAAAGCCAACCATGCTCCTACGGTCGAGGAAATATCTCTCCGTAGTCACACTTCGGTTTCTAGCTTTACGTGGTAATCAGTAAACAATGCATAGGTAATGAGAAATACAGTAACTAAATCAAAAGAACTAACCAGGTGGAGATCAATGAAGTTTAACTCTGAGTCGCTGATCAAGATGTCCGCGATGTCCTCGAGATACGTCAGGTCCTGGTCCAAGCTAGATCCACTTCTCACTCTGAGCATGCATACTTAGGTCGTCAGAGCGACACGATAGCAATATATATATGGATACAAATGGTAACTCGTACAATAATAATGAATATGTAACAGTACATCAAGAGAGTAAAGACGTGAACATGAAGTAGCCAATGCGAGTAGCGAAAAGAGCAGGTAAGCAGTAACGCGGTGAATAGTATGTCAGGTATGTTGAATCAGTAAACAATACATGTCAATGTCACTAACCCTATCAGTCTCTAAGTCTCACTGTATAGGTCACTAAGCCTATCGCCAGTCCAAGTGTGAGAGTCAACCACGCAGGAGTATCCCCCACCCAAGGGTAGGACCCAAGGGCAAGGGACCACGGGCTCGAAACACGCACGGTAATAATCAGTAATATCCCTATATATCTCCATATATCTCCATATGTGCCGGCATGGGACTCCCGAGATTCTGTTGAACTCACACTCAAACTACCCCACACCCCGTGGTCTACATCAAACGCCAACCATAAACTCAAATACCAGTCGGTCCATGACGAGTCTACGCGAGAACTGAAGACAGGGTCTCCATCAAGCATGTCTCGACTGATACCCAAGTTAAATGGACAGTGTTTGATGCCTTACCTATGACACCCATACAAGTGCTCCCATAATTGTCCCATACCAATTATAGTCACACTTATACACGTCCCACAGACGTCGACAATGCAATAAAATCAATAGAGTCTACTGATTGTGTATAAGTACGTGTCACTGTCACTTATCCATTCATGCTTAAACACTAACGTACTTACCACAATCAAACACTAAAACCTAACACTGGGTAATGCACACGATTGCTAGGTTACCAATGCAATAACATATATGTAATGTGATGAGAATACGATAATTCAGGCATGATTAAGATGTCATAAGTCGGTGTCCTACCACTTGCATAATTTATTATCAACCATACATGCAAAATTTAGTGAAACAACAAAAGGGAGTATGTTTAATTATCTACCAATCAAAATTGGTTTCACGTTAACCGGGTTTCAGGATCACTAGATATGGCCATTTCACTTTAAGCGTTCACTGCTGGAAATCCGGTTTCAGAATCGGAAGTCCTTTTTGTAACGCATTTTAATCCCAGTTGAGATCAGAATTTAGTGATTCTACAGTTGAATGAAATTTAGGGTTTTCAATAAGGTTTCCAACGCATCAGACAAATTCTCAATCGCATCTCTGCGTCAGAAGTTATGCACTGTTCAACACTAGGGTATTAGTTCTGGTTCTGTTTGGGACTACTATACGTCCTGTTCTTTTAAATTGCAGTTTAAATAGTAAACGGCAATAAAAAGGGGTAAAATCACTTGCATTATTTATCTAATAGTTTCACCTTCAATAAAGTGTAGGGTTCCGCAACATATAAGTTCAGGTAGCGAAGGGGTAAGCATTACGAGGCAGAAAACAATAACCAGAGCTGCTATGGACTGCAGTCCAGAGCCGCTCTCCAAACCACTTCTCGTCATAATTTCAGTATAGAAACAATTAAGAACTTGCATAGGGTTACAGGTCGTCGAGTCGGCTTCTATTTGAGCCCTCGAACGCATCATTTCAATGTGTACACAAATAATTATGATTTTAACAAATTTCAGGTGCGGGAAATTCCCAGTTTTTACGGGTGTAATTGGGGGTGATCGTTTAAGCCAGTAACAATCACGTTTTTGTGTCGAATTTCTACACAAGGTTCATTGCCAGACAGGCCAGAATATGCAATCGAGTTCTGTCAATTTAAAGAAAGGTTTTTGTTTGAGTTTTGCATCGAACACATACACTGTTTTAAGTCGTGCTAAATGTTCATGTGAATTGTAACGGTATTTCAAATTCTAGTAAAAACAAATAGTATGAAGCAAGTAGGTAACTTGCCTGGAAACGCTTTGGCGATGTACGGCAGCGGCAATGGCACGAACGCGCGACGAACGGCACGGTTTGGATTCGCGGCCTCGGCTCGCGTTTCAGGTTCGTCGTCGGAGTTGCCCGGGGGACAACTCGTGGTCACTGGAGGCGGAGTGTGGTGCTATGGATCTCTGTGAGTGCGCTGAGGTCGACGATGGTCGGCGGTGTCACTCCGACGATGGACAGCAGGGGGTGTTTAGATGTGGCAGTGGGTTTGGAGAGAGAGAGAGAGAGCAGTGAGGCTCGGGTTTGGAGGCAATGGCGATGATGCTGAGGATGTAGGGGTGTCGATGAGGTGGTTCAGGGCAGTGGAGAGCTCGCCGGCGTGAGGGCGCAGGTGGTGGCCGAGGTGGTGCAGGGAGGCTCGGTGGCGGCTGAAGGTGCAGGGGAGGCTCGGTGAGGCAGTGAGGGGAGAGGTGGTGGTTTGGGTTTGTGAGAGGGAGTGAGGGAGTCGACGAGGTGACAGTCGTCGTCGTCGTCGGAGAGAGGCTGCAGGGAGTGTGGAGAGAGAGGAGAGTATGGGTTTTAGAGAGGTCGAGAGTGAGCAGCGGGGGTG
Organism: Agapanthus africanus; assembly: GCA_030015575.1. Lineage (NCBI taxonomy): Eukaryota > Viridiplantae > Streptophyta > Magnoliopsida > Asparagales > Amaryllidaceae > Agapanthus > Agapanthus africanus. The sequence continues at coordinate 883,043,849 of JASDDO010000024.1, read as the reverse complement.
TTGGGGAGAGACGAGGAGGGGTTGAGGAGCTAAGGGGCGCGAGCGAACGTGGGTCGGGGTTATGGGCAGCGAAGATGAGGCGTCGGCGTGGGGTGTGGCGACGTGGGGACATGGGTTCGCGCAGGGGAGAAAGAAGCGGGAAAGTTTTGTGGGGAAGGATGGGCAAACGGGTCGGGTCGGGTTGTTGGGTGTGGGTAAGGGTTTGGGCTTTGAAGCATGGGCAGGGGCGGGGGATTTATTATATAATTAGTTTTAATTAATCTTTTTATTTGTTTGGGTTGGGCCGGGATTTGAGGTTTAATTGAATTTGTTTTGATAAATTTTGTTTGTTTTGTTGGGCTGGGGGATTAATTTGTGTATGTTAAGAATTGGGTTGGGTTATAAGGAAATGGAAAATATAAAAGGAATAGGTAATAGGTTTTGGCCTCGTTTAGGGAAAAAGTAATGAAGGAGAAGATGGAAGAGTGGTTAGGGTTTTTAGAAAAAAATAAAAGGGAGAAAATAAAAGGGTTCTAGATAAATTAGGGTTAGGGATGTAAAATACTAAAAATAATAATTATAAAATAAATAAATTTTAAGAGTAACAAAAGTACGGATATTGGTATACAAAAGGACTGGGTATTACTCTGCTGCCAGATCGTCCTCGATTGATTAAGCCCATTCTTTAGCTTCCAAAGAGCTCTCTTTTCCAGAGAATTATTTAGGATGCAGTGCCTGGAATTGCTTCACTCCGGGTGCTTCTGCTTCTGGACAGTTCAGTAGGATAGCGGTCTGCTGTTGCTGTCTCTCCAGGAGAATCTTAATTGCCTCGAGCAATACCGTCTGCTCATTGATCGGAGCTACAACAGTAGGTGTAAGTCGAAGAGGTGGTGGTGTGGTGTTGCCGATCACGTTGGTGCTAGTATTGTTCGGAGAATCCATAACCTTGAAAAAAAATAAGGTTATGATAGATTCAAGGAAAATATAAAGAATGTTTAGTTGCTGAGTTTTATAATTCTTGTGTTATATTGCTTAGATTTCCATGCAGAACCGACCCTGCATGGCAGGGTTCCATGTAGAACTGACATGTATGGACCCCCAACAAAACCTGTCACGCCCCGCTTCCCGGTGTACGGACAAGGAGACGTAACGGGCCACACGACGTATTTACTCAGAAGTAAACACGGTAAGCGTATATAAGCAATATAATGTAAATGTATACAAGAAAGACATGAGATGTAAATGAACATCAAATTTTAATTTATTAAATATTCACAATACAATGCTGGAAAGTAAATGCAAGACTAGAAAGCATGCCTAAATAATGGAATGAAACTGAAAATAAAAGTATATACAAGTGTCTAGAGCTCTGGGTCGTCGACGAACTGCTCTAAGTCTTCTAACCTGGGCTCGATCTCCAGAGAGTCGGGTCCTCCTGGCAACATTCCAAAGAAAGAATAAAAAATGAATGTCGTCAGCGAACAATCGATCGGTAAGTCCCAAAGAGAGATGGAAATAGACCGAACAGGTAATGAGAATATAACTGGTATAATGTTGATTGTAATCTTAACATAATTGTTTGTAACTTGGCACAGAATATGCCAGTATATACGAGAGGAGTCCAGCTTACCCTGTGGACTATGGTATGAAGAGTACAAGGCCTCATCAAAACCTACGGGACAACGACAATGGATATTCAGGTTAGATGTATTAAAGTGACCGTCTCATGTCACTTTAAACACATTCCATACCAATCTACCTCTTTAAACCCCGTAATGTATTTTTGTATTTTTTTGTAGTGATTTGTAAATATAAGACTTACCGAAACCATGATATCAATTGTGCATGTAAACGGATAAGGATATAAACGGATAGTCATGTAGACAAGTTAAATGTATATCCATGGATTGGTCAAATCAAGTCATGTTGATATAAATTGTATTCTGGTATAAAAAGATTCATGTTGCATTGGAGTTATATTGAATTGTATACATGGATGGATTGATTTCAGATTAGACTGAGACTCCGACTGAGTCAGACACTTAAACAGAATTGAAGTCCTGAATTAGTTTTGGAGTTATCGGTAACTGCTGCACATGAACGGCAAGATTTGTGAATTTTTCCAAGCCAATTACCATTGATATCCCCGTTTTAGTTGTCTGCCTTAAATAGGCAAGCACCCACATTCTCCAGACCCCTGAGGCTCAAGAGAATTAGTCCTGCTTAAACCTATATTTACTAGAGTCCTTATTGTAAATTAATATAACTTGACGGGGTTTTATGCAAAATAGTTTTGATATATTTTCAAAATAAATCTCAAGTGTTTAATTATCTTCTTTAGGGTTTTCATAGATATAATTTTAAAAGTGATGAGTTAGTCTAGTGGATATAAACCTAACTTTAATAGTATAGAGTATTTTCATGTAATTTGACTTATATTGATTCTTGATGGTATTTTCATGAACTTTTGTAATTCTTTTCTTTTGATTTAGAAAACATGGAATTATTAAACATATTTAAAATAGATATTTTGATAATATTTGTATATATATATATATATTAAAAATAGAATTTATTTATTAAATAGAAACCACGTTTTCTTAAAAAATTTAATATAAATTCCATCGAGATCGTATGCTCCGTGAGGAGGTTTGCATCTCGCTCTACTAGTCCGATGGATGTGCGATAACCCGTACCAACCAAATCAGATTCCCCAAAATGGGTTGTAAGGACATAATTGTATAAAATTTAATTAAAACAATTTTAAAGAATACGGTTTTTTATAGTTTAGGGTATTTTATCGTAAAATTGTATTAGTCCCAAAAATATTTTAATGAAGCAATCATGCTATATCATGATGAGTGTTGTGATGAGATAGATCTTTACCTCGTAAGTTTTCTAAAGGTAATATGAGCTATATGATGAAGTAATGTCGAATAGAAAGTTTGTGGTATTTAACCGTAAAAGTGCAATATAAGTGTTTTTATATGGAGTTTTGAATTGAAATTTATTTCTAATTATAGTTTAATGTTTATCAAATTAAGTACAATGATTTAGATAAATAGTTCTTAAGAAAAATTGTTAGTTTAAGAAGGTTTAGAGATGGATGTTGGTATAACTCCACTTACCGATATCATTGAAAAGAAGAAATTCTGAGAGGTGAAAAGAAGAGAGTAGAGGGGACTTACCGAATTAGGGTAAAGAGAAGAGATGGAGGAAGATTTTGAAAGCGTCGTGGAGTTGCGGTGTCACCGGATTTGTCCCGAAATGTCGCCGGAACTTGACCTTGGGCTATCTCCACTTGTACAACTTTTTGGACTTAGAAAATTTTGAGTGTTTTGATGTTAGATTTCAGAATGGAGAGGGATAGGGTGTAGGGTGGTATTTATAGGAGAAATTAGAGTTTAGGGTATTAAACATGAGAATTAAAATGCATTAAAATTTAATTTTTATATCCCATTTTAATTCTTTGTTAATGTGCGGGAAAATAATACAGAAGAGGAGTAATCGGGAGAGGCCAAGGGCTGCTAGGGTAAAAGATGGGGGCATTACCGACGGTTTGACCCGGCGGCGCCGGCCCTTTCAAGGATCTCGTCGGTCCAACTAGGGAGGTGAGGTGTGAGATTGGTGCTACGTTTCATGTTCAGTGCATATAACAATTTCCACATGTTTGATTAACCTGACTTTTCATTTTTACGTGTGTTGCACATGTAAACTTTTGGGCTTCCAAAAAGTTTAAAAGAAAAATCAGCAAAATAATATGTGGCTAATGGGATTCAAACACAGGGGCTACGTCACAGCAGTGCAAGGCTTTACCAATGAGCTACAAGTGCTTTCCTGCTGTTTAAAAACAAATCAAATTTATAACTTGTGCTTATTAGGATTTACAAATACTCTATTTGTACATTAACTTTAAAAAATTTCTGTACATTAAAATAGAGTCGTTATAGAAATCCCCTGTAGCGAGTGCAGCTTGGATTTCAGGGTTCAACCCTTATTGAAATCATCGTGCCCAGATCTCAGCAGTGGGAGTAAGGCGTGCGGCAAACCTGCTGAGCATGGTAAACTCAGCATCATATTCATCCACCGACTTGATCCACATCGAGCCATGCTGTAAAAGGATGAATTGTTGCTCCATGTCAAAGTAGGTAGTCTCTGGGAAGTACTTGGCGTCGAAGAGGTATCAGAATGTTTTCCATTCTATCAGTTGCGCTAAATGACTCTCCTCAGCCTTCCACCATACCGTGGCGTTATCGGTCAGTTGCAACTTAGCAAGTCTAACCCAGGTAATATCTGGCACTTGAGTTGCTGCTAGGTCATCCTCGATCGCTTGAGTCCATTCTTCTTCTTCAAGCGGACTCTCTTTACCTGAGAAGTTCTTTGGGTGCAGTGCCCGAAACTGCTTAACTCTGGGAGCTTTGGCTTCGAGACGGTGCATAAGGATAGCAGTCTGCTGCTGCTTAACCTCCAATAAGCTCTTGATAACCTTCAGAAGTACCGTTTGCTTATTGATAGGAGCTGCAACGGTAGGTGGTGGTGGTAGTGTAGGCGGTGGAGTATTGCCGTTGACGTTTGTGCTGGTATTGTTCGGAGATTCTATCACCTTGATATAAAAGATAGGTTAGGATAGATTCAAAGAATTTGAAATGAAAAGAATGTAAATATTTGTTAAATTCATTAATTCTTGTGGTATATTGTTTACAACTTCATGTAGAACTGACCTGCATGGGCCACCAACAAACCTGTCATGTCCTGTTTCCCAGTAGACGGAAACGGTGACGTGACAAACCCGCAACATATTTATCCAGAGAAAGTTATTCCCTAAATAAATATACTAAGTATATTGAAACAATAATACAAAATGCAAGAATAAATGGAGACTGTAAAACTTTTCAACAAATATCTTTATTTACATTCAACTTCCAATATTTACAAGTACATGAGTTCAGTTGAAAAGTAAACACAATAAAAGTAAATGTCTAAACATGTGGCATACATAAACTGAAGAAAAGTGAAACTGAGCTAGTCTTGAGTAGCAATCCGGTTGTAGTCCTCCTCTGTGGCCTCTATCTCCTCCGCCTCGACCGTATCTAACGAACATTCCAAGAGAAGAAAAGTGGATGGAATGCTAGTCAGCGAACTAGCGCTCGGTAAGTCCCAAGGATAAGTACGAGTAAAGAAAATGATAATTATAGAATATATAGATGACGAGTAGGAGTATATGTTCATGAGTGAATATGTACTGTAGGTCTCTATATAGTCACAATGTTAACGTTAAGTTCCACATGTGAATGTCAATGCAGCCGTAGAAGTATTCACGAGCTCAAGAGTGGGGCCCTAGGAGCAAGAAAACACGGGCCTATTTCATATGTTAGTATCGGGGCTCTAGGCTGTGGATGAGTCAACCCGACTGATATTCGAGTAAAATAAAAAAGAGGTTAATACGGGACTCCTGAAGCTCCGTTGGATTCACACAAGAAACCATCCCAAACACCCAGAGTATAAATAGTCTATAGTTGTATAATATACTTAATTAAATTTGATTGATTGATTATAACATGTCTTGATCGAAACCATAAATTGTAAAATGTGTAGAATGAAGTCGAGTGAGTCGAGTAATATGCGAGTCATGTCAATTCCAAGCTTGGTTCGAGTCAAGTTAGTTCGAGTAGATTGGGTTCGAGTTCATATTCAGGTTTAGATTTGACTTGGGTTAGAGTTCAAGTTTGTATTTGAGTTCGAATTCAAGTTTAGATTCGAGTTCAGGTCTTTTTCATATAGATTGTTCTAAACTGTTAAAAATCTTATGTTCGGAAGAAATCGGTAACTGCTGCATATGGACAGCAGGATTTGTGACTTTTTCTAAAGCAATTGCCATTTGATAACTCCGTTAAGTTATCTAACCTGAATAGGAAAGCACTCACTTTCTCCGGCTCCCTGGGCTCAAGAGAAATGATACCGCTTAAACTTATATTAATTCTAGAGTCCTTACAATATTGTTTGTATATCTCGAGGGGGTTTTATGAAAAATACTTTAATATAGTTTAAAAAATAAATCTCGAGGGTGATTTATAATATTTAGGATTTTCATGAACATATATTTTAATTGTTGTGGTGTTTTGGTGATAAACATAGCTTTTTGAAAGTTTTTGGTATTTTTATGAAAACTACCACTTTTGGTAACTTGATGGTATTTTATTAAAATTCTACTCTTTCATTTTAATATATAGTTTTATAATATGTTTTTATTGAAAGTATGAATTCATAGTTTTATATAATTTTCCAAAATTTAGTTTTTTTAATTTAGAAAAGTCGTATTTCTTAAGAACTGTATTTTTATTTCCTTTCGAGACTGAATACTCCTTGAGGAGTTTTGCATCTCACTCAACTGTTCTAAGGATGTGCGATAATCCACACCATCCATTAGCGAGTCCCCTAACGAGTGTTGTAGAGGTATAATTGCCGAGTATTACAAAAATACCGATTAAAAGAAACAAATTTTGAAAAGGTGTGGTATTTTAATGAAAAGGTTATTCTTTAAATGAATCATAGATCTAGAATACCGTGCTATGAAACCATAATGTGCGTGTGGGGTAGGTTGTTACCCCACGAAGTTTTCCTAAAGGTAGATAATCTAGTTATCGAGAAAGTTTATACTAAAGTTCATGGTATTTTAATGAAATGTTTGTTATTTGATCGTTTCACATGAATTTTTTTTGTTGTACGACAAGCTAAATGATATTCATAAAGTTAAGAGTGGTGTTAGAATATTAGTTTGACTTATTTTGCTTATATAGTGGAGTAAAAATGTTAAAAAAAGAAATTATATCGGAGATAACTCCACTTTGTCGATGTGAGTTTAGAGGACGTTTGAGATGGAAGAAATAAAACGAAGATGAGACTTACTAGTTTAAAGCGTTAACATGGATGAGGGGAAGCCTTCGGGTGTCGTGGTGTCGTCAGAAAGGCTTCGGTCATCATGTTTGACTTGTTACTCCACTTGGGTGCCTAACTCCACTTGGTCCTTAGAGAGTTTAAGAGAATTTTTGATAGAATTTTCAGAATGGGGAAGAGATAGGAGATGGGGTGCTATTTATAGTGAAGAATTAGGGTTTGAGAATTAAAAATTTAGATTTAAAGAATTGAAATGGTGTTAAATGATGAATTTAAAGTCCACCGTTTAATTGCAAGGAAATCAAACAGTGCAGGGGAGTTGAGGGGAGTCAAAGGGATAAGTGTGCAAAGCACAGAGGAAAATGGAGCTATCCTGACGATCGGCGCCGGCCCAAGAGGCAAAACGGGCGGTCGGATCTTGGGCAATTGCCTCGAGATTTGTGCCACGTAGTTTAGTCAGGGTTTACTCTTTTTTGCGCATGTTTGATTTTTCTGAAACTTTTCGTTTCTCCGTGAATTGCACGTGCAACTCTAGGGCTTCCGAAAAATTTAAAAGAAAAATCTAAAAATAATTGGGTCTGATGGGATTCGAACGCACAGGTTATGTCGCAGTAGTGTAGAGGCTTTACCAATGAGCTAAAAGATTCTTCTTATTTTTATTAAACAAATCTAAGTTATAACTTTACAACAGGCTAAAATACCCTTTCTATATAATAAAAAAGTAATTTTGTACAGGAATTTCAGAGTCGTTACAATAACCATCTCGTAGTTTATGCGATAAGAATACTAGTTACACTATAACCGATAGATTTGTCCTGTTTTGGAAAAGTTAAAAATGTATAACCTATGCATTTCCCTGAATACTAATGCTTTCATTTATTTCTAGATGAGTTTCGTCAGTACCTTTCTGCTAGTTCTCCGTGTAGAAATATAGTTGAGATGATCATTTCAAAATTGATAGTATTGAGATGTTTATCTCTTTTATCGCAGTGTATTCGGAGAACAGCGGGGAGGTGCTGTCGAAAATTTCTCGAAGCGAATGAAAGTGTAAGTGTAAAGAGTGTATGCGTTATACATTCTTAATGGGATAAGAACCTTACCCCCGACAGCTATTACCCCTTAACATCTAAGATAGAACTGTTAATATGACCAATCACGATAAATCACTCAATTGAATTTCTGAGACACTGTTGTTATTCTATTATTTGTCAATAACCATCTCGTTCTTAGCTTTCTCAATACAGTATAAAACTGTGAATATCGTGTATGATTTGAAAATGTTTGTTATGATATAATAAATAATTATGAATTGCCTTACGTTTTACGTATCGGACAATAATAGATAATACTTGGATAAATAAGAACAAGTTTGGCCCTGAATTCCGTAATGGTGTAGAAGAGTTTATTCAATTCTCGTCAAGAGTGGGTGGTAGTCGAATTCCCAATCCCTGTAGGAAATGCTATAACGACAGAAGTGATAGTCGAGAAGCGGTTCAGATGCATATACCTGCTAATGGATTCTGTGAAGGTTACACTACCTGGCACATACATAGAGAGGTTATAGACTATAGAATCGCTGCACATTGTTTGTTGCCGCTTTTTATGAGAACCCTAGTGTATGGTGTTTTTCGTCACCCCATTGATATGGAAATGCGTGCGCTTGTTAGGCGTATACAGATTCCCCTGCCTAGGGTAGGTTGGGGTTTATTGATTATGGGGATCCGAATCTCCGGCAGCCGCGGACTAAACTGCCATTAATTACCTCTCGCTTTTAGAGCGAGGGAACCTTTGGTTGACGGGTAAAATTGGTCATGCGAACTCAATGTGCAGTGTGCGTGTGTTGTGGTTTGAGAAGGACTTGGACATATCGGGGGCCTCGCAGAGTTTACAGGGGAGGTGTTTTTAGTGGAGAACGTTTGAAAAAATGAAGGGTAAGGAGCATCTTAAGCACGCGTGAGACAACACGTGACCGCTGGGCACCAGCGGATCACGTGCGCGGCATGTGGGCACTGAGCGCCAGCGGGTCACGTGCCAGGCGCGTAGGCGCTAATGGGTCACGTGCGTGGCGCGTGGGTGCCGGGCACCAAAAGGGTTACTTGCCAGGCGCGTGGGTGTTTAGCACTAGAAAGGTCACGCGTGCGGCCGCTGGGTGCCTACAGGTCACGTGCCCTGCGCGTGGCCGCTGGGTGCCAGCGGGTCACATGTACGGCACGCGACTGCTTGAAACACCAACGAAAGGGCTTAGCCACTGAGCTGGGAGTTGAATTCTCGAGAGATTTTTGAGTAAAACTCCTAGGGAAGAAATTGGATGTGGACTTGGAGTTAAACTCCCACAAGGCTTGGATTTGGAGTAATACTCCTAAGTGGTTTGGATTTGGAGTTAAACTCCTAAAAGGTGTGGATTTGGAGCTAAACTCCTTTGAGGATTTGGATCTTGGAATTGAACTCCTAAAAAATTTAGATCTTGGATGGCAAAAGGAGCTCCCATTTCGTCCTCTTCAAGTCTTGGACTTCCGTAAAATGGGTTCTTCTGAGATGAGTTCTTTCTTCCTCCTCTCATTTTGTTGGATCTTGGTGAAAAGGGGCGTTGAAATTAAAGGTTTCCTTTTTAGAGATTTGATGGGAGATCTGAGCTCCCCTTCGAGGGTTTTATGGTGAAAAAACTATTCCTTTTTTGGGAAAAGAAGAGTTAAACTCTTGATTTAATTCAAAAAAAGAAAAAAATGTTTAGAACCTTGAGGCAGGAGAAGGAGACATAGAACCCTAATTTTTTAAGAGAATGAAAGTTGTTTTTTATTTTCTCATCATGTTTTCCTTTTATAGGCTACACACTTTACATATATCCCCTTGGGCTTTTCTAAATGGCACTTGTGCCTCCCCATGTCTCATGTGCTTATTTCTTTTTGCAATAAGTCATAGGGTTTACAAAATTTTTGTTTTTTGCCCATTTTCATACATTTATTTCTAAAAATTGCATTTAAACTAATTTATTGCCTCCTTTTTTGTATGGATTCAGCCCCTTCCATACTTGGTCTTGACTTAGGCTTGGCCTCACTTGGCTTGAGCTTGGGCCCATTTGTTTGGGCTCGGTCCCACTTGGTTAAGGGTTGACTGACTTTGACTTGGTTAACCGGGATGTAATTTTTGACCCCAACACCTAGCAACCACCGGTTTAAATGATATGATGGACAAATTGTATGATGGCATGAACGATGATACACCTTCAGATGATGCAGTTTTAGATGCCGAATCTGCTAGTTTTTTTAAGTATATAGAGGATGCTAAGAAACCTCTTTACGAGGGTGCAACATTGATGAAGTTGGACTGGATGGTTCGCATGTTTCATATGAAATGCTAAAGTTTATGGAGCAATAAGTCGGTCGATGAACTTCTAAAGATAGAGAAGGAGACTTACCCGAATTCCTATCTTCCTACCAATTTTCAAAAGATGAAGAAGATGATGGCTGACATCTGTTTCAGTTATAAAAAAAATCGATGCATGTCCAAATGACTGCATGTTATTCACGACATATGATGACAAGAACTTAAATAATTGTGGAACTTCTAAGGAATCGAAGTTGATCTTACTTAAAAGGCTCCCGAGGGACGAGAAGTCAATTCAGAAAATTCCGGTGAAGGTGTTATGCTTTTTTCTATTAAGAAAAGACTAAAGAGATTATTTCTGTCGTTTAAAACCGCCGAATATATGACATGGCATGCAGATTGACACGGGAAGGATAGAATCTTACGGCATCCCACTGATGGTGAGGAGTAGCAAAGATTTAATGCTTAATTTCCGGCATTCGCTCCTAAAGCTCGTAATGTGAGACTTGGATTATCGGTTGATATCTTGAAACCGTTTAAAGGAGGTTCATCTCACAGCTTATGGCCCGTTACACTAGTTGTTTATAACCTCCCGCTATGGATGAGTATGAAATAATTTTACATCCAAATGCCTCTATTGATCCCTGGAGGCAACTTTCCTGTAATGATATAAATGTTTATTTGAAGTCGTTGATCGATGAGTTGAATGAGCTGTGGAAGACCGGCATCGTTGCGTATGATGTCCACAAAAAGGAAGGATTCACATTGCGCGCGGCGTTGCTTTAGACAATAAACGATTTCTCGATATATGCCATGTTGTCAGGATGGAGTACGAAAGGACACCGTACTTGCCCCTGTTGTCAAGAATACACCGTCTGTGAAACGCCAGTAAATCGGATTTCCCGTTACACTGTACATCGTCGTTGGCCAGATGTTGATCATCTTTATCAACGCAATGGATCGAATTCAATAGTGAGCAGGAGTATCGGTCCCCTCCTCCTGAGCCAAATGGGATAAAGGTGTTTGAGGACATAGAGCACATAAATGTTGTTTTCGGTAAGAAACATAAGTACACTATTCCGAATGAGATATCAAATAACTGGAGAAAGATATCCATATTTAATGATTTGCCGTATTGGCAATTTCTTAATCTTCGCCATAATTTGGACGTATGCACATCGAGAAGAATGTCTGCGAGCTCTTGCTAGGTACCCTGATGAATTCCAAATTCAAGAACAGAGACACACTTGCGATACGACAATGGTTTGCTACAACGAATTTGCGGCCATAATTGCATCTACTTTCGAAAGGGAATGGTAAATGGGCAATTCCATCAGCAAAGCACACATGTCCGATAATAAGAAGCTGAGTTTCCTTAAGGGCTTAAACAAGTAAGGGTACCGGATGCATATTCTGTGAACATCAGTAAATGCGTAAACTTGAAAAAAAAAATCTCGTCGGCCTGAAAAGTCACGATTGTCATGTGATAATGCAGCAATTGCTGCCCATTGCTGTTAGGATAACGACATTGTATCAGTTGTGACTCATTTTTGTCATTTCTTCAGAGAGTTATGCTCCAAAGATTACCGGGCAAATGATTTTAGAACCCTGGAGAATAAAATACCTTCCATACTTTGTAGAATGGAGATACTGTTTTCGTCTTCTATTTTCTCCGTAATGTTGCATCTCACGGTTCACCTTGCTCAAAAGGCACGTTTAGGTGGTTCCGTGAACCATCGGTGGATGTATTCATTCGAGAGGTAAAACTAACTTAATAACTCTTTACTGTTCATTATAAATCGAATAATTATAATAAAGAAAATTGAATTTGTTTACATCCATCATGTTCATATACAAAATAAAACGGTATATCCGTAAAAGGAGTCGATCTGATGGGTCGATCGCTAAAGGGTTTCTTGTGGAGAAATGTATGACGTTTTGTTTTATGTATCTAGAGGGTGTTGAGACTGCATTTAATAGGCCAAAACGTAATGAGGACATGTTTGACAATAGACCCGTAATATCCGTTTTTCGGGCCAATGGAAAGGTATTGGGTAAAGTGAAGTCGGGCCATATTGCTTCTGAGCAGCTCGGTATGATTCACCGTTACGTTTTATTCAACTGTTCAGAGATGAATAGTTTTATCGGGTATGTAATTATTAATTTTTCCTTAGAATAATTATAAAAAATCTTCAAGTAAAAATTAAATATTTATTTTTATATATACAGCGTTTGGAATGCTCAATACCGTCCACCTACTAAATGACCTCGGCAATGGAATATCGATAAGGAGCGACATAAACAATTTCCCGCTTGGTTGAAAGCACGTGTTAGTTGTAAGCTATAAAAACCAAACTATAACTCATGTAGACACAAACACACATACAAAACTGAATTTGTTTTACATTAAATGGTTGAAAGAAATCCTAATGATAGACATGTATCAGAAGATATAAAAGCGCAAGCGTATGGTCCAGATGAACAAGCTGTCTCCGGTTACGTTGTTAACGGGTTTAGATTTCATACCAGAAAATGAGATAAAAATAAAAAGTTTCAGAAACACGACGTCTGTGTCACATACACCGTTACTGGATATTCATCTTTTAGAGATTCAAATCCAACCACAGGACAATTAGACTATTAAAGGGTGCTTAAAAAATAGTTCGAGTGCATTATCATGAACAAATGGTTGTCCTGTTCAAGTGCTTATGGAATGATGTCCATCATCAACATACTGGGTTCAAACTTGAAAATTGCCTACTTTTACTCAATTCATCAAAACTCGATTTTGGTGAAGAGCCTTATATTCTCGCCAGCCAAGCCCGCTAATGTTTTTACATTGCAAACACTAGGGATACCCAGTGGGATGTTGCTGTTGTGACAAATCCATGAGACTATTACTGTATAGGAGAAAGTGATGTAAGAGAGATTAGTTGTCCTACAACTCCGGTTATAGAAGATGAATATTCTTCTCGAATTCGAAAATAACAGTTTATCAAGGACAGATATAGAACCGGAAATAGTCTCTGATGTGTCATCAGCGGTCGTAGAACCAGAAGTCTAATTAAGACTTTAAATATCTTGATATAGTAACTCACTCTTTTATGATATTCTTAACTTAAGTAATGTGAAACTTACAATTTAGTGCATCTTTACGACATTCAACAGCATGTCCTATATTTCATCTACTTTTCCGCATATTATTACCACCATTTGTTGCTCCTGTATCATATTCTTTTCATTATTTTTTTTCCTTTAACATACTGAACTATATGCCGTGAAGTTGTTTTAGATATGTCAAGTTCTGATAGCAGGACTGATCGGTCTACGGGGGACGAGGGGCAGTCCTCCCAATAACTCCCAGAAATGGACACGGAGTGAGAGAGGATCCACATGGGACAGTAAGATCTGGATGAGGATGCCGCATGGCCCCAACAAGGCAATTGTATACCTTTTGTTCACATAGGGCACTGTAACAGGAGCCAGTAAAGACGTGAAGAAAACGATGTCGTCTATCGTGAACAGTGAGAACCGCATGCCTCATATGATCGAAGACGAAGGTGGTGAGTGGGTGGTCCTAGATTGGGAAAGCGAAGAGTTGACGTCAAAGAAGCAAGTTGTTGTATGAGAGATGATGATGAGATTTGTTTATATAACTCAATACCGAACTTTTTTGATATGCACACATGTACCCACACATACTCACAAATACAGACACATATACACACATACGCACATATCACACACACATATGCACATACAGATCCATATACACATACACTCACACAAACACAAAGACACACACACACACTTACTAAATTGCTATAAAATACCCATATGATGATGAATTATCCCGTTTCGTAGGCATGGTTCGACTTCCGATGGTATGACGTAGAGGGCCCTTCGGGGGTATGCGATGAATACACAGTTTATGAAAAGACATGTAAATATATGGCGAAGAATTAGAGAGGCCATATGTAACGACTCTGAATTTACTGTACGAAATTTTTTTAATTTAATTTAAAGAATGGAGTTTATAAGCCTGAGTATAATTTATAAGTTAATTTTTGTTTAAGAACAGTAAGAAACAACTTGTAGCTCACTGGTAAAGCCTTGCACTGTTGTGACATAACCCCTGTGTTCGAATCCCACCAGACACATTATATTTTTCTGATTTTTCTTTTAAAATTTTTGGAAGCCCAAAAGTTTACACGTGCAATACACATAAAAATGAGAAGTCTGGAAAAATAAACATGTGGAAAAGGGTGTAAGTACAAGAGAGTACACGTGTCCAAAATCCGACGGCTCCCCCTCACAAATCGATCGGCGGAATGACCTATATGGCCGGCGGGGACCGGTAAACCGTAGCTAAATGTCCCCGTGCTTTGCACACAAGTCCCTTGGCCTACCCTAACTCCTCTGCACTGTTTGATTACTCTGCAATCAAACAGAGACCCCATAATTCCCCAATTTATCACCATTTTAATGCATTTTAATTCACTCTTTTAATTCCAAAACCCTAATTTCACACTATAAATACTATCACATGCCCTATCCTTTCCTCATTCTGAAAATTCTAGCCAAAACTCTCAAATTTTCTCAAGTATAAGTAGAGAAGAAGAGGAGTTAGCCAACGACCAACTTCCGTCGAGAAATCGAGGCTATTCCGGCGACCCCACGACGCCACGACTACCAATCTATCTTCTTCTACCTATCCATAAACTATTTCACTCGTAAGTCCTTCTTAATTTCTCACCTTCTTTTTTGAATATCCCTTTCTCAAAAATATATGTTGAAAGTGAAGTTACTACCGACAACTTTTATTAAAACCTAGAAAACTACTCTACTTTAATACTTCGTTAGGTACAATTTGTACACATCACTTGTAACTTTAACTCATAGTTATTTAGATTCAAATTCCATCTAAATTCTCATGTAAAATAACTTTAAATGGAGTTTTTCATTTAAATACCATGAACTTTATATATATGTCATCTTATATTCCTTTGTAGAAACATACTTTTAGAAAACATCACGAGGTAATGACCTATCCCTCACAAACACACTTGATTCCATAACACGATTCTCTTTGAACATATTTTTGTGGCGAATACAATATATTTCAATAAAATACCATCTCTTATAAAAAACGGTTTTCTTAAGAATTGTATTTTAAAATTCCTTTGCAAATAAGCGTCTACAACTCTTTTTAGGAGACCTGCTATTGGATGGTGCAGATTATCGCACATCCTTGGGTTAGTAGAGCGAGATGCAGACCTCCTTACGGAGCATTCGGTCTCGAAAGGTTTTTTTTACGATTTTTAAGAAAAAACAAAATTTTCTACTTAATAATAAAATTAATTTTTAATAATTATATAAACATTACAAATCCATATATTTTCAAAATATAATAATTTTATATTTTTTTCAAATAAAAGAATTACAAGTTTCATCAAAATACTATTAAGATATCAATACAAGAAAAATTACAGTAAAATACCATGAACTATTCAAGTTAAGATAATTATCACTACAATATCTCAAATCCCTAAAATTCACATTCATGGAAACCTTAAATAATATAAATAATTTCTCGAGTTTATTTTGAACTATATCTTAAAAAAAATATTTTTCATAAAAACCCCTCGAGTTATATAAAATTACATTTAAGGACTTTAGTAAATATGGGTTTAAGTGGGATCAATTCTCTTGAGCTTCAGAGAGCCGGAGAAAGTGAGTGCTTGCCTATTTAATGTAGAAAAATCTAACGGTGTTATCAATGGTAATTTTCTTGGAAAAAGACACAAATCCTGCCGTCCATGTGCAGCAGTTACCGATAACTCCCGAACGTAATTCAGGATCTAAATCAATTGCAAGTGGCTGACTCAGTCTGAGTCTAAATCAAACTTGAATTCAACTCAAACCAGAATCCAATTCAAACATGAATCCAAACCCTAACATGTATATTTGAACCTGAACTTGAATACCAGAACAATATCAACATGCAAACATGACTTGACTTAACCGAACCATGGTTATAACTTGACTTGATTTCATGACTACTTGTTTACATCCTGAATCTGATTACATAAACAATTTATATTCATGGTCTCGGCAAGTTTGATAATTATAATCTATATAAAATATTACACGGGGTTAACGGGATAGATTGGTACGGAATGTATTAAAAGTGGCTCGAGATGATCACTAAAAGACACCTACATGAACTCTCGTGCCGTAGTCCCGTGGATTTTGATGAGGCCTTGTACTACATGTTACCATAGTCCACGGGGTAAGATGGACTTCTCTCGTATACACTGATACCTTCTGTACCAAGCTACAAACAACTACGTTAGAATAATAAACTGATACCTGTATAACTTAACAGTTTCCTTCCACATTACTTGTTATATTCCTTCCTTTCTTTTGGGACTTACCGAGCGCTAGTTCGCTGACGACATTCTTGTCTTTTCTTTCTTTGGAATGTTCGTCAGGAGGATCGGACTCTCTCTAGATCGAGCCTGGGCAGGAGGACGAGGACCAGTTCACCGAGCAGCAGGATTTCTAGCTTTCCTTGTACTTACTTTTCATTTCATATGCCACTGTTTAGGTATTGCTTTATATCATTGTACTTTCCTTTTCAAAGCAGTGTATTGTAAAGATGAATGTTAATAAAAGTTGTTGTTCATTTTATATCTCTTGTCATTTCTTGTGCATTCTATATATTGCTTATTTACGCTTAACGTATTTATTTCTAAGTAAATACGTCGTGTGCCTGCCACGTCTCTGTCTTCGTCTCCGTATACTGGGAAGCGGGACGTGATAGGTTTTGTTGGTGGCCCATGCAGGTCCGTTCTGCATGGAATCCTAAGCAATATATATCACAAGAATTATAAGAATCAGCAACTATACATTCTTTACATTTCAAATTCCTTGAATCTATCCTAACCATTCTTTTTTTATCAAGCTTATGGATTCACCGAACAACACGAGTACCAATGTCAATGGAAACACCCCACCACCTACTCTACCACCACAACCTACCATTGCAGCTTCCATCAATGAGCAAACGGTACTGCTTGAGGCAATCAAGAGCCTCTTGGAGGGTCAGCAGCAGAAGACTGCTATTCTCATGCACCGCCTAGAGGTCAAGGCACCCGGAGTCAAACAATTCCGGGCACTGCACCCGAAACATTTCTCTGGGAAAGAGAGCCCACTAGAGGCAGATGAATGGGCTCAATCTATCGAAGATTACCTAGCAGCAGCACAAGTGCTAGAGATTGCTTGGGTGAGAGTTGCAAAGCTACAACTAACAGATAACGCCATAGTCTGGTGTAAGGCTGAAGAAAGATGACTTGCCCAACCGATTGAATGGAGGACATTTCGCGACATGTTCAACGCGAAATACTTCCCTGAGAGTGCTCATTTAGATATGGAACATCAGTTCATCCACTTACAACAAGGCTCGATGTAGAGCAAAACCGTGGATGAATACGACGCTGAGTTTACCATGCTTAGCAGGTAAGTTATGTCTCAATATTCAATTTCCTGATATCACATATTACACTGCTAACACAAGGTCGTAACAGGTTCACGGCACATCTGATCCCGACTGCTAAGATCCGGGCATGAAGATTTCAACAAGGGTTGGACCCGAAAATCCAAGCTGCACTAGCTATAGGGGATTTCCCAACCTATGATCTTGCTCTGAAGGCTGCCCGACGTTATGAGGCAGTTATGAAGAAGAAGGGTATAGCTCAGACCACTGGTATGAAACTCCCTGCCACTCAGATGGCAGGAGGAGCCATTTTCAGGCCAACTTTTGCACCCAGGAGACCGGGAGTAACCTTTAACCGGCCCAGTCCAGACTTTTGCTTCTATTGCAAGAGGAATGGACACCTGGCAAAGGACTGCAGGCGTGCAAACGGCATGTGCTTAGTTTGTGGCGCATCCACCCATGCCATCAGAGCTTGTTCATATCGTCTCAACCCAGCTCTAGCACTAAGGCTCGCAATCACAGTTCCACAACGGCCAGCTATTCAGGCTCCTGCACCTCATCTTGCTCTACCTGCTCCACCTCAACTTAGACTTCCTGCACAGCTTCCTCGTCAATTCCATCAAGCACAGAGGTACATGCCTCAAGGGCAGAGAAACATGCCTCAGGGACAGAGGAATGTGCCTCCAGCAAGGAGGAATATACCCCGGCGTCAGGCTTCCACCATGACAGTTGAGGAAACCGAAGCTACTGGCCAAGTTATTACTGGTAATTCCCAATCCTTTAATCTTTTCAAATCCTTGTATATCTCTATATTTTTCTCTATATCTAAACCAACCTCACACAACTTAGGGACTATACCGGTATCCATCCTTCCTGCACTTGCACTGTTCGACACTGGAGCATCATACTGCTTCATGTCCCAACGATTTGTGAGAACACATGCACTTCCTGTGAAGCTACTCATTTCAAGCTGGAATATCAGTTCCGGGAATGGAGTATTGAAGGAAACTATAGGATTGGATCAGTGTCCAGTTGTGGTTTGCGGACGAGAATTCTACATGAATTTCAAAGTACTGGACATCCTAAACTTTGATGTTGTGTTGGGAATGGATTGGCTTGGAGTTTTTTATGCTACGATTGACTGCCGTCAAAGGAGGGTAGTATTTGAGACACCAGATCAACCAATCTTCTAATTCAAGAGTGGAGATAGAACGTTGGAGCCAGGGAGATACGGTGCTAAACCGAAAGATGCAGAAGTATTTACTCTACCGGCGGAAGAAGAAAAGCCAGAGATAGTTCGAGAGTTCGAAGATGTACTCCTTGAAGGTATAACATGTTTGCCTTTTGATCGAGCTCTTGAATTCAGCAATTGCTTTACTACCTGGTGCGCAACCGGTGATCAAAACTCCGTATTGGTTAAGTCCAGAAGGATTGAAGGAGATCCGTACTCAGTTGGGCAAACTTCTGAAGAAATGTTGGATTCGTCAAAGTACTTCAAATTGGGGATCTCCAGTTTTTCTTGTGAAGAAGAAAGAAGGTTCATACAGAATGTGTGTAGATTACCGAGCTCTGAACGAAGTGATGATAAAGAACAAGTATCCACTACCGCGCATCGATGACATTTTCGATCAACTAAGTGGGTCATGCGTATTTTCAAAGCTAGATCTTCGTTCATATTATCATCAGGTGAAGATCAAAGAGCCTGATATTCCTAAAACGGCGTTTAGGACTCGCTATGGTCATTACGAATATCTTGCGATGCCATTTGGAGTGACCAATGCTCCTGCTATATTCATGAATCTGATGAACTGAGTTTTCCGAAAGTACTTAGACATGTTCATTGTTATTTTCATCAACGACATCCTGATGTATTCAAAGAATCGGAAAGAGCACGCTGAGTATTTGCGGATTTTTCTGGAGACATTGCGGCAACATCAACTCTATGCCAAGTACAGCAAATGTGAATTTTTGCTAGATCAAGTCGGACGGACGCATTGTTTCAGACGAAGGAATCTCAGTAGATCCAGCTAGGTGTCAGCTGTCAACGAATGGCCGACACCAAATACGGTGAAAGATATTCGAAGTTACTTAGGATTAGCAGGATACTACCGAACATTCATTGAAGGTTTTTCGAAGATTGCAGCACCCCTGACCAAGCTCACACGTAAATATGAAGCATTCATGTGGTCAGAAGCATGTGAACAAGCTTTTGTAGAACTCAAGTCAAGATTAATATCGGCTCCTATTCTCGTAATACTGGATCAATCTGAAGGATTTGTTGTGCATTGTGATGCGTTCGGTAAGAGATTAGGATGTGTTTTACACCAGCATTGAAAGGTTGTAGCTTTTGCATCAAGATAACTGACAGTTCATGAGAGCAACTATCCAACACATGATCTTGAATTGGCAGCCGTTATCTTTTCACTTAAGATTTGGCACCACTATCTTCTGGAAGAACGAATGGATATATACACTGACCACAAGAGTCTGAAGTATGTATTTATTCAGAAGGAATTGAACATGCGACAAAGAAGATGGCTAGAACTTATGGCGGACTTCGACATCAATCTACAATATCATCCTGTGAAGGTGAATGTAGTTCCTGATGCACTTAGCCGCCAGCCATTAGCTATGAATCTCACCGCTTAGTGGAAGATATGACAAGAATTGCACAGAATGGAGATCGAGGTAGTTATGCCAAGTAATGCTTTAGAGTTGATGAACTTACAAGTCGAGTCTACTATTGTCAATCAGATTAAGGCAGATCAAGCAAATGATGTCAAGCTGCAAAAGATCCGAGAACAGGTAGAAAGTGGACTTCGAACATACCTTATCATCTACGAAGAAGGATCCTTGACATATAGAAGTAGATTGTGTGTACCATACGGCACAATTCGAGAAGAGTTGATGAAAAAAGCTCATAGCTCTCCGTACTCAGTACACCCGGTGGTACCAAAATGTATAAGGATCTACGGTAACACTACTGGTGGCATAGAATGAAGCGTAAAGTAACCAGAAGCGTAGCCAAGTGTTTGGTGTGTCAGCAGGTGAAGGCTGAACATCACAGAACTGTCGGTCTACTTCAGCTGTTACCAATCCTAGAATGGAAATGGCAGCATATTACTATAGACTTCATGACTTCCCTTCCTCGCAGCATGAAGGGTAACGACGCAGTATGGGTTATTGTGGATCGACTCACCAAGTCGGCTCACTTTATTCCCTTTCGAGTTGGCCAATCTACCGAGACGTTAGCAAAGAAGTACATGGAGGTAAGCATGAATCTAAAGTAAGATTTAACCTCAAAGTGTATTATTTTTGATACCTATGAACTCATGCAGGAGATTGTGAGATTACATGGAGTACCGGTTTGCATCATCTCCGTTCGTGACACCAGATTCCGATCACAGTTTTGGTAGAGTCTACAAGCTAGTCTGAGAACGAGTCTGAACTTCAGCACGACTTACCATCCACAAACGGATGGACTGTCTGAGCAGAAAATTCAGATTCTGGAGGACATGCTAAGAGCTTGTATGTTAGATTTCGGAGGTTCGTGGGAAGATCACCTACACCTTGTGGAGTTTTCATACAACAACAACTATCAGGCAAACATTGGAATGGCACCATTTGTAGCTCTCTATGGAAGGAAGTGTCGTTCACCACTAAGTTGGGACGACATCAGAGATCGTGAACTCCTTGGACCAGAGATGATCGTGGCAACTGTGAATTTAGTTCTCACAATCAGGAATAGAATGCACATAGCCCAAGAACGACAGAAGCACTGGGCTGATGCAAAGCGTCGACATTTGGAGTTCTAACCTGGAGACCACGTTCTTTTTGAAGATTTCTCCACACTGAGGAGTGATCCACTTTGGCAAGAGGGGTAAACTTAGTCTGAGATATATAGGACCGTTCAACATTCTCGAACGAGTCGGAAAAGTGGCATATCGTTTGGCACTACCACCATCATTGGATGGAGTGCACAACGTGTTCCATATATCCCAGCTTCGAAGATATGTGAGCGACCCCAGCCACATACTTGATCACTCTGAACTCATTGTACAGACATACCTAACTTGTGAGTAATAATCCGTTGAAATCCTGGAACGAAAACTGAAGACACTGCAGAACAAGGAAGTAAACTTGGTCTGAGTGATGTGGAGAAAAGATTTACCAGGAGAATCAATGTGAGAACGAGAAGATGACATGCGTGCAAGATACCCTTACTTATTTGTAAATTAGTCCTTATGTAATTGTAAATTTCGAGGACGGAATTTTTATAAGGAAGGTAGAATGTAACGACTCTGAATTTACTGTATAAAATTTTTTCAATTTAATGTACAGAATGGAGTTTACAATCCTGAGTACAATTTATAAGTTAACTTTTGTTTAAGAACAGCAAGAAACAACTTGTAGCTCACTGGTAAAGCCTTGCACTGCAGTGCCGTAGCCCCTGTGTTCGAATCCCATCAGACATATTATATTTTTCTGATTTTTCTTTTAAAATTTTTGGAAGCCGAAAAGTTTACATGTGCAATGCACATAAAAATGAAAAGTCTGGAAAAATAAACATGTGGAAAAGAGTGTAAATACAAGAGAGTACACGTGTCCAAAATCCGACGGCTCCCCGTCACAAATTGACCGGCGGAATGACCTATATAGCCGGCGGGGATCGGCGAACCGTAGCCAAATGTCCCCGTACTTTGCACACAAGTCTCTTGGTCTACCCTAACTCCTCCGCACTGTTTGATTACTCTGCAATAAAATAGAGATCCCACAATTCCCAAATTTATCACCATTTAATGCATTTTAATTCACTATTTTAATTCCAAAACCCTAATTCCACACTATAAATACGATCCCATGCCCTAGCCTTTCCTCATTCAGAAAATTCTAGCCAAAACTCTCAAATTTTCTCAAGTATAAGAAGAGAAGAAGAGGAATTAGCCAACGACCAACTTCCGACGAGGAATCGAGGCTATTCCGGCGACCCCGCGACTACCAATCTATCTTCTTCTATCTCTCTTTAAACTATTTCACTCGTAAGTCCCTCTCACTTCCTCACTTTCTTCTTTGAATATCCCTTCTTAAAATATATGTTGAAAGTGAAGTTACTACCGACAACTTTTACTAAAACCTAGAAAACTACTCATTTTTAATACTTCGTTAAGTCCAATTTGTACACATTACTTGTAACTTTAACTCAAAGTTATTTAGAATCAAATTCCATCTAAATTCTTATGTAAAATAACTTTAAGTGGAGTTTTTCGTTTAAATACCATGAACTTTATATATATATCATCTTATTTTCCTTTGTTGAAACATAGCTTTAGAAAACTTCACGAGGTAATGACCTACCCCTCATAAACACTCATGATTCCATAACATAATTCTCTTCGAACCTATTTTTGTGGCGAATAAAATATATTTCATTAAAATACCATCTCATATAAAAAACGATTTTCTTTAGAATTGTATTTTAAAATTTCTTTGCAAATAAGCGTCTACAACACTTTTTAGGGGACCCGCTTTTGGATGGTGTGGATTATCGCACATCCTTGGGCTAGTAGAGCGAGTTGCAGACCTCCTCACGGAGTATTCGGTCTTGAAAGGTTTTTAATACGATTTTTAAGAAAAAACGAAATTTTCTACTTAATAATAAAATTAATTTTTAATAATTATATAAATATTACAAATCCATATATTTTCAAAATATAACAACTTTATATTTTTTTCAAATAAAAGAATTACAAGTTTTATCAAAATACCATCAAGATATTAATACAAGACAAGATTACAGTAAAATACCATGAACTATTCAAGTTAAGGTAATTATCACTAAAATATCTCAAATCCCTAAAATTCACATTCATAGAAACCTTAAATAATATAAATAATTTCTTGAGATTATTTTGAACTATATCTTAAAATAATATTTTTCATAAAGCCCGCTTGAGTTATATAAAATTACATTTAAGGATTTTAGTAACTATGGGTTTAAACTGGATCAATTCTTTTGAGCCTTAGGGAGCCGGAGAATGTGAGTGCTTGCCTATTTAAAGTAGAAAAACCTAACGGTATTATCAATGGTAATTGACTTGGAAAAAGACACAAATCCTGCCTTCCATGTGCAGCAGTTACTGATAATTCCCGAACCTAATTCAGGAACTAAATCAGTTGCAAGTGTCTGACTCGGTCTGAGTCTAAATCAAACTTAAATTCAACTCAAATCAGAATCCAATTCAAACATGAATCCAAAGCCTAATATGTATACTTGAACCTGAACCTCAATACCAGAACAATACCAACATGCAAATATGTCACACCCCACTTCCCAGAGTGCACTAAGATCGGCACGTCACAGAGCCAACCATGCTACCTGTGGCTAGGAAACATCCCTCCACAGTCACATTACGGCTGTCTATAAGATATCAAGAACGGTAGAAATAAATAATCTATCTAGTACATGTCCATCTGCCAGAATAAAGAGTCAAGAAATAATATGC
Organism: Agapanthus africanus; assembly: GCA_030015575.1. Classification (NCBI taxonomy): domain Eukaryota; kingdom Viridiplantae; phylum Streptophyta; class Magnoliopsida; order Asparagales; family Amaryllidaceae; genus Agapanthus; species Agapanthus africanus. The sequence goes on along the minus strand of JASDDO010000024.1, from coordinate 883,019,651 downwards.
GGAAGCAATAAATCCAATAAACAGTAACAATTTGGAAAATACGACCAAAATACGAGCTCACATCAGGAAATGAAAGTACGGAAATATAACTAAACTAAACTAATACTAACAGGATCCTCCCTGCTCGGCCTGACGACGGAAATACTCCTAATCAGCCCGCGACAAAGATATAGGATCTGGGCCATGCAGAACCCAGACTTCAGTGCGTCACAATATCAACAATAATAAATGAACAGGATACACGAGATATGCAGGCATGAATATAAACGATGACATGAATATAAAAAGTAAACACGGAAATGAAACAGTGAGGTGTATGTACATGTGGTGTGCAGCCTATATCTGGATTCTAGGTTATCTAATCTAAAGTCTTCGAAATTAATTAATGTAATCCTCATCGTAACCCATCAGACTATGCTCCGTTCATTCCCCATGAGACCACGGTAGCATGATTATTTAGTATATGCCCCGTTCATTCCCCACGGGACCACGGTAACAAGATTTTTCCGTAACGCCCGGAAATACGGAAAACAATATAATAGCCCTTTGAGTTACGTTCGGTTACATTCTTGATTTCCCCTTACCCCCAAGGTTATGTGTTCAAGTCAGGTATTGATAAATCTGGAGCTAATGCCAATACAGGATCAAGCAGGTACATGTTTGTCTATGCAGACAACAGGATACGTCCGTCAGGACAACATGTCAGTATTGTCGGCATTAGAAACAGGATCAGGTAACATGTCAAGGAGTGGTGTATCAGGTCATGACAGGTAGTGCACAGGTATCAAACGGATGCTTATAATAAAACTGTAGCAAGTACGGATGCACGATAAAAGTACGGATGCGCAGTTAAACACGGATGCACAAATATCTATCAGGGATTTCATCTGCAACTCTATGACTACGTAAGATACACATTATCAATGTCACGCCCCGCTTCCCGGTATACGGCGAAGGGGACGCGACTGATCCGCTACGTATTTACTGTGAAGTAAATACGCTAAACTTATCTAAGCAATATAAAAGTAATCACAAGAGACAAGAGATATAAAAATAACAGCAACTTTATTTATTAACATTCTTTTGTACAATGCATGAAAAGGAAATACAACTGAAGTAAAAACGATGCCTAAACAATGACATAACAGGAAATTAAAGGTACTGAATGGAAATGTACAATGTCTAGAGCTCGGGGTCTTCGAGGAACTGATCCAAGTCTTCACTGGTGGGCTCGATCTCTGCTGTGTCCAGATCACCTGACGACATTCAAAGAAGAAAGAAATAGAATGTCGTCAGCGAACAAGTCGCTCGGTAAGTCCCAAAGTTAAGGGAGAAATAGAAAAGATAGAATAAGAATATATCTTTTAAAGTTGTATAATATTGTAGAATATTGTGTTAACGCTGTTGTTTGTAGCTTGGTACAGAAGGATGCCAGTGTATACGAGAGGGGTCTCTATATGCTAGAGACCAGGGCAAACTGAAAGTACAAGGAACCGTTATGCCGCGGTACAACAGCAACATGATTCATGTTAGGTGTCTTAATCTTACTATCTCGTGCCACTTTTAACACCTTCCGTACCAATTTACCCCTTAAACCCCGTAGTGTTTTGATTGTATTGTTATATTGTATTGTATAAATTGTATAGTTAGATGACTGACCGAAATCATGATATCAGTAACGGATGTAATGGATGTAAACTGGAATCATGTAAATGGAATGTATATCCATGGTTTGGTTCAGTCAAGTTGTATAGATTGATAACTGGATTCATGGATTCGTGTGTTCATATTGAAGTGTAATATTGTAGATTTATATGGTACTTGAATCATATTAAAGTCGGATTATGATCAGACTCAAACCCGAGTCAGACAGTAGAGATGTAAATCGAAATCCTATATTTATTAGGGTCCTTAGGGTAATTTATAAAACTTAAGGGGGTTTTATGTAAAAAATACTTTTGTATAGTTTTCAAGATGCACCCCAAGTATTTATTATTCGTTTTTAGAGTTGTAATGAATGTGGATTTTATATTGTGATATTTCTAGTGAAAATATCCTAATTTCATAAATAAAGGTATTTATTTGTTATATTGATTTATGTGGAATTTATGGTATTTTAGTGTAAAATTTGTTCTTGTGATTTTTAGAAAAAGGTGGAATATTTATATCATAATAAAATAGATATTTTAATGATAAATATACATATATTTATACAAAAATAATTTTAAATAATATTTTATATTCTAAAAATCTCATTTTCTTAAGATGTCATATTTTAAATCCTTCGAGACCGAATGCTCCTTGCGGAGGTCTGAATCCCGCACTACTAAGCCCGAGGATGTGCGATGAACCGCACCATCCCGAACGGGTTCCCCAAAATGAGTTGTAGCAACGCTTTGCAAAGATTTTATAAATACTAATCCTTTAGAATACTGTTTTATTTATTAAATAGTATTTATTTGTAAAGATGTCGATTTTTCCGTATTCTATGTTCTAGTGACAAGTTCAAATCGCCTCTTCACCGCCAATTGTGGCCAGGTAAGTACAAGTGAAGAAAGGAGGGATCCGCTCACGAATTACCGTGAGACGAGCCTTTTAAAGTTACCTTTCTCACTTGCCTAGCCTAGACACCACAAAGTCAGGTTTAGATAAACGACTGAAAGTTCACGACTTTCCTAATGAATGCCACAGTCCTTAATTGGATGAGTCTAGATATTTTTTATTAGTTCCAAAAGTTATTTATTTATAAAGATGTATCAAAAATTGGTTTTTAGTAAGTAAAGGGTATTTAAATGAAATTGTTTTGTTTTCCGTATTCTAAGTTCTCGAGGTAGCGTGTTATGTTTGCATATGAGTGTGTGAGGAGGTAGGTCATTACCTCGTGATCTACTTTAAGGTATAGCGATTTAAATGGGGTTAAAGGCATATTGAAACAATGTGGTATTTAAGTGAAAATACGGTACATTGGAAATAGCTATCATTTTATGAATTTAACTTTGATCAATTTAGTTGTTTAGTGTTTAATAGTCAACATGATAGTGTTTAAACATAATTGAAATAATGAGAAGTGGAGTTTATAAGAAAGCCGAATCGGAAATCGGATTTGTGCCGATTCCGTCGGGTTTTGTAATTTCGTATTTTAGAAAGAGAGAGAGAGTGTGAGAGAGATTAGAATGGGACTTACGGGTTTGGACAAACACGAGAGTGATAAGGAAGAAGAGAGTTCGCCGGTGCGTCGATTCGTCGCCGAGAGTTTCTAGCACGATCACCGGAAGTTCGTCGTCGATTTCGTCGGGGCTTCGCCTTTCGCTCGTTTTCAAAGTACACAAGGTTTTCTTGAGATTTTGAGAGAGTGGGCTCAGAATTTTGGAATGAGAGGGTAGGAGGTAGGGGTATATTTATAGGGTTAGGCTAGGGTTAGGGTAGGTGTAGGGGTTTTAATTAAAAATGTAAAAATAATAGGAAAATTCATTAAAAATTGTAGTAAATAGATGTTAATGGGCTCTCTGGAGGTGGTTTGAAGAATTAAAGTATGCAGGGGGGTAGAAAGAGGTGAAGGGGCAAAAATTTTCTTTAGGAGACTTGGCGGTCCGGCCAAGTCCGGCCGGCGGCGCCGGCCTGAGTCGGCCGGTCGAGTCCGGCCATCGGGAGGGCCGCCGTCGTCCCACCATCTCACTGGTATATTTATGTTTTGGGGTGTAGTGGGGTTTTTGTGAGAAAACACGTGTTGACTGTTGGGCTTCTAAAGAATTTAAAACAAAACAATATTAAAAATATTGTGGGGCATGGGATTTTAACTCTGGTCGCTTGGTTCAGCAATGCAAGGTATTACCAATGAGCTACAAGCTCCTTCTTATAATTATGGTGTGAAATAAATACTTAAAGAGATATCAGCAATATTAAATACTCCAGGTATATTTTGAATTTAAATCTATTCTTTGTTCATTAAAAATGGAGTTGTTACAGTCTACCCTCCTTACAAAAATTTCGTTCTCAAAATTTACAACTTTTATTTAAGGACTAGTTTACAAAGAGGTGTGGATATCTAGTACGCATTTCATCCTCCCTTTCCCAAGTGGACTCTCCTGGAGTGTCTTTCCTCCACATCACTCAGACCAAGTTAACTTCCTTGTTCCGAAGTGTCTTCACTTTCCTGTCTAGGATCCCCACAGGTTGTTGCTCAGGAGACAAATCGGGCTGTATAGTGAGCTCGGAATGATCGAGAACATGGCTGGGGTCACTTACATACCTTCTGAGTTGGGATATGTGGAACACGTTATGCACTCCTTTCAATGAAGGTGGAAGCGCTAAGCGGTATGCCACTTCACCGACTCGTTCGAGTATGTCGAACGGTCCAATATATCTCGGACTTAGCTTACCCCGTCTTCCAAATCGGATCACTCCGCGGTTCGGAAATATCTTCAAGAACACATGATCTCCTGGCTGGAACTCCAGATGACGTCTCTTTGCATCAGCCCAGTGCTTCTGTCGATCTTGGGCTATGCGCATCCTTTCCCTGATAGTACGAACCACATCAACAGTCGCTACTATCATCTCTGGTCCAAGAAGTTTCCTATCTCCGATGTCGTCACAACTTAATGGCGATCGACACTTCCTTCCATACAATGCTGCAAAAGGTGCCATTCTTATGCTTGCTTGGTAGCTGTTGTTGTACGAAAACTCCACAAGATGTAGATTATCTTCCCACGATCCTTTGAAATCTAACATACATGCTCTAAGCATATCCTCCAAGATCTGAATAGTTCATTCCGACTGACCATCTATTTGTGGATGATAAGCCGTGCTGAAGTTCAGACTTGTTCCCAAGCTTGCATGCAGACTTTGCCAAAATTGCGATCGAAACCTGGTGTCACGATCGGAGATAATGCAGACCGGTACTCCATGAAGTCTCACAATTTCCTCCATGTACTTCTTTGCTAGTGTCTCAGTAGATTGGCCAACTCGAAATGGGATGAAGTGAGCCGACTTTGTGAGTCGATCCACAATGACCCATACGGCATCGTTACCCTTTGTGCTGCGAGGAAGAGCAGCCATAAAATCCATCGTGATGTGTTGCCACTTCCATTCGGGAATTGGTAACGGTTGAAGTAATCCAGCAGTCCTATGATGTTCAGCCTTTACTTGCTGACACACCAAGCATTTTATGACGCTTCTGGTTACTTTACACTTCATTCCATGCCACCAATAATTCCGACGTAGATCTTTGTACATTTTGGTACCCCCAGGATGTACTGAGTAGGGAGAGATATGAGCTTCTTTCATTAACTCTTCCCGAACAGGACCTTTTGGTACACACAATCTGCTGCCGTATCTCTAAGATCCGTCTTCATGGATGATGAAGTCTGTTCTGAGTCCATTCTCTACTTGTTTTCTGATCTTTTGCAACTTAGCATCACTTGCTTGGGCTGCTTTGATCTGATTGACAATGGTTGATTGAACTTGTAAATTCATCAAACTTGAAGTATTACTTGGCATGACTACTTCAATCTCCATTTGATGCAAGTCTTGTTGAAGCTTCCACTGAGCGGTGAGATTCATTGCTAATGGTTGGCGACTAAGTGCATCAGGTACCACATTCACCTTCCCTGGGTGATATTGCAAGTTGATGTCAAAGTCCGCCATGAGTTCTAACCATCTTCTCTGCCGCATATTCAACTCCTTCTGAGTAAACGTACTTCAGGCTCTTATGATCTGTGTAGATGTTCACTCGTTCACCAAGTAGATAATGACGCCAAATCTTGAGAGCAAAGATGACGGCTGCCAATTCCAAATCATGCGTCGAATAATTGCGCTCATGAATCTTCAGCTGTCTTGAAGCATAAGCCACAACTTTACCTTGCCGATGTAGAACACATCCTAATCCCTTACCGGATGCATCGCAATGCACTTCGAATCCTCCAGATTGATCCGGTATAATGAGAATAGGTGCTGATGTCAACCTTGACTTGAGTTCTACGAAAGCTTGTTCGCATGCTTTTGACCACACAAAATCTTCATCTTTACGTGTGAGCTTAGTCAGGGGTGTTGCTATCTTCGAAAATTCTTCAATGAATCTTCTGTAATATCCAGCTAGACCTAAGAAACTCCGAATGTCCTTCACTGACTTTGGTGTAGGCCATTCGCTAACTGCTGAAACTTTTGCTGGATCCACCGAGATTCCTTCTCCTGATACGATATGTCCAAGAAAACCAACTTGCTTTAGCCAAAACTCGCACTTGCTGTACTTGGCATAGACCTGATGTTGTCGAAGAGTTTCCAGGACAATTCATAGATGTTTTGCATGCTCTTTCCGATTCTTAGAATACACCAGGATGTCGTCGATGAAGATGACAACAAACCTGTCTAAGTACTCCCGAAAAACTTGATTCATTAGGTTCATGAATATTGCAGGTGCGTTGGTCACTCCAAATGGCATCACGAGAAATTCGTAATGTCCATAGCGAGTTCTGAAAGCTGTTTTGTGAATATCAGTTTCCTTGACCTTCACTTGATAATAACCTGGACGAAGATCCAATTTAGAGAAAACACAAGTTCCACTTAGCTGATCGAATAAATCGTCGATGCGCGGAAGTGGATACTTGTTCTTTATAGTGACTTCATTCAAGGCTCTGTAATCGATGCACATTCTGTATGAACCTTCCTTCTTCTTCACAAGTAGTACAGGTGATCCCCAACTTGAAGTGCTGGGACGAATCCATCCTTTCGCCAGTAATTCGTCCAACTGTGTTCGGACTTCCTTCAAACCTTCCGGACTTAAACGATAGGGTGCTTTGATCACCGGTTGTGCTCCTGGTACTAAATCAATACTGAATTCAAGAGCTCGATCGGGAGGCGAACCTGATATATCGTCAGGAAATACATCGTCGAACTCTCGAACTACCTCTGGTCTTGATTCTTCCTCCGCTTGAGCTGCTACAACTACTGCTTCTCTTGGCTTCGCTTTGTAGGTACTTGGCTCCAGTATACGGTCTCCGCTTTTGAAATAGAAGACCGGATGGTCTGGAATCTCGATTACTACTCTCCTATGACGACAGTCAATGGTAGCATAAAAAGTTCCAAGCCAATCCATTCCTAGAACCACATCGAAGTTCGGTATGTCCAGCACTTTGAAGTCAGGATAAAATTCTCTGCTGCAGACGACGACTGGACACAAACGGTATCTCATGGTTGCCTTTAGAACGCCATTTCCTGAACTGACATTTCAGCTGGTTACAAGCGGTGAGACTGGAATCGTATGGGTTCGGACAAACCGTTGCGACATAAAGCAGTGAGATACTCCAGTATCAAACAGTGCTAGTGCAGGGATTGAGGATACTAAGATTGTACCTAAGGTATGTGGGATTTGTTTTAGGTATAAGAAAAATATGTAGCTAATTAGCAGGATAGAAAAGCAAAGTTTGAAAAGAAAAGTTTACCAGTGATGACTTGGCCAGTAGCCTCAGCTTCTTCCACGGTCATCGTGAAAGCCTGGCGCCTTGGTACATTCCTCCTGGCCTGAGGAGCATTCCTCGGAACGTTCCTTTGAGCTTGATGGAACTGACGAGGAGGTGGTGCAGCTTGTGGTCCTCTGGGTGGTGCAGGTAGTCCAAGTCTTGGAGCAGGTGTTTGAAGAGCTGGTCGCTGCGGATAGGTAACTGCTGGCCTGGGTGTAGCAACTGAGTTTTGCTTTTAGGGACAAGACCCAATATCATGAGCAGCTGAGTCGCAGATCAAGCAAAGATGGTTGGCTCGCCGGCAGTCTTTCATCATATGTCCAGTTCTCTTGCAGTAGGTACAAAAGGCTGGGCTGGGACGGTTGTTCTGTACTCCGGGTCTCCTTGGCACAAAAGATGGCCTGGACGATGCTCCTCCTGCCATCTGGTTGGCAGGACGCTTAAATCCAGCAGATTGAGGTCTTCCCCTCGCCTTTACCATTGCCTCATAACGGCGGGCAGCTTTCAGAGCCGATTCATGAGTCGGAAAATCTCCTGTGGCCAGTGCAGCCTAGATTTCCGAATCCAAACCTTGTTGAAAGCGACGGGCTCTGATCTCATCCGTCGGTATAAGGTGTGCCGCAAATCTGTTAAAAATGTTGTGTTAGCTGTGTAATATGTGATATAAATTTTTTTGAATTATTGAGACATATCTTACCGACTGAGCATGGTGAACTCAGCGTCATACTCATCTACTGACTTGGTCCATATCGAACCTTGTTGTAGATGGATGAACTGCCGTTCCATGTCGAACCTGGCAGTCTCAGGGAAGTACTTAGCGTCGAACATGTCGCGGAAAGTCTTCCATTCGATAGGCTGTTCAAGACGGCTTTCTTCCGCCTTCCACCAGTTGCAAGCATTGTCCGTGAGCTGCAGTTTCGCCACACGAACCCAAGCTATGTCTGGCACTTGTGCTGCCGCCAGATCATCCTCTATACTCCGTGCTCATTTCTCAGCTTCAAGTGGGCTTCCGTTTCTGGAGAACTTTTTGGGGTGTAAAGCCCTAAATTGCTTTACCCCAGGTGCGTCTGCCTCGGGACGGTTCATTAAAAGAGCAGTCTGCTGCTGCTGTCCCTCTAGGAGGCTTCGGATTGCCTCAAGCAGAACCGTCTGCTCGCTGATCGGAGCAGGGACGACAGGTGTGAGTAGTAGGGCTGGAGGTGTGTTGTTGACATTGGTGCTAGTGTTGTTCGGGGAATCCATAACCTTGAAGAAAAATTTGGGTTAGGACAGATTCAAAATATTTGAAATGATAAGATTCAATGAATATGAAATTGTAAGATTCAAGGAACATGAATTGTAAAGAATGTTTTAGTTGCTGATTCTTGTGTTATATTGCTTAGTTTGTTCACGCAGAACAGAACTGCATAGTATGATTCTATACAGCTCTGACCTGCATGGGCCACCAACAAAACCTGTCACGCCCCGCTTCCCGGTATACGGCGAAGGGGACGCGACTGGTCCGCTACGTATTTACTGTGAAGTAAATACGCTAAGCGTATCTAAGCAATATAAAAATAATCACAAGAGACAAGAGATATAAAAATAACAGCAACTTTATTTATTAACATTCTTTTGTACAATGCATGAAAAGGAAATGCAACTGAAGTAAAAACGATGCCTAAACAATGGCATAACAGGAAATTAAAGGTACTGAATGGAAATGTACAATGTCTGGAGCTCGGGGTCTTCAAGGAACTGATCCAAGTCTTCACTGGTGGGCTCGATCTCTGCTGTGTCCAGATCACCTGACGACATTCAAAGAAGAAAGAAATAGAATGTCGTCAGCGAACAGATCGCTCGGTAAGTCCCAAAATTAAGGGAGAAATAGAAAAGATAGAATAAGAATGTATCTTTTAAAGTTGTATAATATTGTAAAATATTGTGTTAACGCTGTTGTTTGTAGCTTAGTACAGAAGGGTGCCAGTGTATACGAGAGGGGTCTCTATATGCTAGAGACCAGGGAAAACTGAAAGTATAAGGACCCGTTATGCCACGGTACAACAGCAACAGGATTCATGTTTGGTGTCTTAATCTTACTGTCTCGTGCCACTTTTAACACCTTCCGTACCAATCTACCCCTTAAACCCCGTAGTGTTTTAATTGTATTGTTACATTGTATTGTATAAGTTGTATAGTTGGACGACTGACCAAAACCATGATATCAGTAATGGATGTAATGGATGTAAACTGGAATCATGTAAATGGAATGTATATTCATGGTTTGGTTCAGTTAAGTTGTATAGATTGATAACTGGATTCATGGATTCGTGTGTTCATGTTGAAGTGTAATATTATAGATTTATATGGTACTTGAATCATATTCAAGTCGGATTATGATCAGACTCAAGCCCGAGTCAGACAATAGAGATGTAAATCGAAGTCCTATATTTAGTAGGGTCCTTAGGGTAATTTATAAAACTTGAGGGGGTTTTATGTAAAAAATACTTTTGTATAGTTTTCAAGATGCACCCCAAGTATTTTTTATTCGTCTTTAGAGTTGTAATGAATGTGGATTTTATATTGTGATATTTCTAGTGAAAATATCCTAATTTCATAAATAAAGGTATTTATTTGTAATATTGATTTATGTAGAATTTATGGTATTTTAGTGTAAAATTTGTTCTTGTGATTTTTAGAAAAAGGTGGAATATTTATATCATAATAAAATAGATATTTTAATGATAAATATACATATATTTATACAAAAATAATTTTAAATAATATTTTATATTCTAAAAAATCTCATTTTCTTAAGATAACGTATTTTAAATCCTTCGAGACCGAATGCTCCTTGTGGAGGTCAGAATCTCGCACTACTAAGCCCGAGGATGTGCGATGAACCGCACCATCCCGAACGGGTACCCCAAAATGAGTTGTAGCGGCGCTTTGCAAAGATTTTATAAATATTAATCCTTTAGGATACGGTTTTATTAATTAAATGGTATTTATTTGTAAAGATGTCGATTTTTCCGTATTCTATGTTCTAGTGACAGGTTCAAATCGTCTCTTCACCGTCAATTGTGGCCATGTAAGTATAAATGAAGAAATGAGGGATCCGCTCACGAATTACCGTGAGAAGGGCCTTTTAAAGTTACCTTTCTCACTTGCCTAGCGTAGACACCACAAAGTCAGGTTTAGATAAACGACTGAAAGTTCACGACTTTCCTAATGAATGCGACAGTCCTTAATTGGATGAGTCTAGATATTTTTTATTAGTTCCAAAAGTTATTTATTTATAAAGATGTATCAAAAATTGGTTTTTAGTAAGTAAAGGGTATTTAAATGAAATTGTTTTGTTTTCCGTATTCTAAGTTCTCGAGGTAGCGTGTTATGTTTGCATATGAGTGTGTGAGGAGGTAGGTCATTACCTCGTGATCTACTTTAAGGTATAGCAATTTAAATGGGGTTAAAGGTATATTGAAACAATGTGGTATTTAAGTGAAAATACGGTAGAATGGAAATAGCTATCATTTTATGCATTTAACTTTGATCAATTTAGTTGTTTAGTGTTTAATAGTCAACATGATAGTGCTTAAATATAATTGAAATAATGAGAAGTGAAGTTTATAAGAAAGCCGAATCGGAAATCGGATTTGTGCCGATTCTGTCGGGTTTTATAATTTCGTATTTTAGAAAAAGAGAGAGAGAGAGAGATTAGAATAAGACTTACGGGTTTGGACAAACACGAGAGTAATAAGGAAGAAGAGGGTTCGCCGGTGCGTCGATTCATCGCCGAGAGTTCCTAGCACGATCACCGGAAGTTCGCCGTCGATTTCGTCGGGGCTTCGCCTTTCGCTCGTTTTCAAAGTACACAAGGTTTTCTTGAGATTTTGAGAAAGTGGGTTCAGAATTTTGGGATGAGAGGGTAGGAGGTAGGGGTGTATTTATAAGGGTTAGGCTAGGGTTAGGGTAGGTGTAGGGTTTTTAATTAAAAATGTAAAAATAATAGGAAAATTCATTAAAAATTGTAGTAAATAGGTGTTAATGGGCTTTCTGGAGGTAGTCTGAAGAATTAAAGTATGCAGGGGGTATAAGGAGGTGAAGGGGCACAAATTTTCTTCAGGAGACTCGGCGGTCCGGCCGGCCGAGTCCGGCCACTGGGAGGACCGCCGTCGTCCCACCATCTCACTGGTATATTTATGTTTTGGGGTGTAGTGGGGTTTTTGTGAGAAAACACGTGTTGACTGTTGGGCTTCTAAAGAATTTAAAACAAAACAATATTAAAAATAATGTGGGGCATGGGATTTGAATTCTGGTGGCTTGGTTCAGCAATACAAGGTATTACCAATGAGCTACAAGCTCCTTCGTGTAATTATGGTGTGAAATAAATACTTAAAGAGATATCAGCAACATTAAATACTCCAAGTATACTTTGAATTTAAATCAATTCTTTGTTCATTAAAAATGGAGTTGTTACAATCAAGCATGGGGTGCTAATGTAACAGTAATATGAATTAATATGACATGGCATGCAATTAGATATATAATAAATTGTACGGATATGAACGGATATCGGGAAAACGGTAAAACTGTAACATGGATGCACAATACAATAAATATGCAATATTTTTATTAATATGGATGTAAAATATGTATCATAGCATGTAGCAAGATAAATTTGCATGCTACTAGATATGTGATAAATGATATGGATGCGAACGGCTATCCGAAAACTGTAAAACATTAACATGAATGTACAATGCAGTAAACATGTGATATTTTTATTCTTATGGATGCAAAATATATATCATGGCATGTTACAAGATAAACTTGCGTGAACGGATCTCACGACGGGGTGCGTATGCCGCGTACGATGTCAGGTAAATGTCGCAATGCACACACGGCGTACAGAACTGAATCAGGCAAAGTAAGAACACGACCACGCTGGCTGAGGATGTCCACTGGGTCGTCCGGATCGTCGGCGGCGGCACGGCTCCGGCGATCACCGGAAAAATAAGGATTCAAGAACAAGAAGAAGAAGAAGTAGAAGAAGAAGCTGGTGAGATTTTGGTGAGTGGATCTGTGAGGATCTCACTAAAAGTTATACAATAAAGTTATGTATATTACGAGATAAAGATCTGTAGCTTTATGATTTTTACAAATATGATTGTTTGAAAATTTTAAAACGTTTATATAGATATATTAAACGGAATTTTATTATAAGAATATAATATTAGTTGAAACTGAGATTTTGGAAAATACAAAAATAGTCTAAATACGCCTGGATCGGGTCTAAAATTATGGTTTGAAAATACGGATAATATACGTATAAACCAAAACCAAAATACGATATCCGGGTAACGAAAATGCATATCCACAAGAACGGATGCACTTAGCGATCCAAACAAGTCCATTTCACTGAACGGGACGAGAACACGATGTACGGATGCCGCCACAGAGTTAGGGGTATCATGCATGCCATGCTAGATATTTTTAAAATATTTTATTAGAATTTATATGTTGTATTAAAAAATGCAGATGCCAGATATACTACAGATGAACAGGTTATACAACATGAAAATGCATGGATCCTTATAACTAGCCGGGATGGATCCAAAACAGGAATAAAGACGGGTTTCCAGCATGCGGGTCGGGTCGGGTCGGATGCAAACACAGATACCAATTACTCTATTCGCACCCATAACAGCAATAAATCAAGAAATAGCCATCCAATATATAAATTAATTAAATCAAGTCGCGGTATAACGAACTAGGGTGTTACATTATACCTAACTACAAAAAGAATTTCGTCCTCGAAATTCCCGGAATAAGAAAAGACAAGTAAACATGAAATTACGAGAAGAGATGTGGAAACTTCTGTCGAATCTCGTCTTCTCGTTCCCAAGTCGATTCTCCGTGTGAGCGATTTCCCCATGAAACAAATACTAGAAGGATAACCTAGTTCTTGAGGACCTTTTCTCTTCGATCAACAATCGATATCGGTCGTTCTTCATATGTCAAGTCCTCCCTTACAGTCAGCTCCCAATGATCTAGCACGTGTGTTTCATCTCGAACATACTTACGGAGTTGAGATACATGAAACATGTCATGAACACTCGCCAAAGATGGTGGTAAAGCCAATCGATACGCCACTTCTCCAACTCGCTCAATAATCTCGAATGGCCCCACGAATCGAGGACTAAGCTTGCCTCGACTCTCAAAACGAATCACTCCTCTAGTCGGTGATATCTTCAAGAATACAAGATCACCAACAACAAATTCTAGAGGTCTTCTCGATATATCGGCCCAACTCTTCTGCCGATCCTGTGCTGCTTTCATGTGGTTCCAGATAGTATTAACCTTCTCTACTGTTTGCACGATCAAATCTGGTCCCAACAATCTTCGCTCTCCAATATCGTCCTAACAGACGGGTGAGCGACACTTGCGACTATACAATGCTTCGAATGGAGCCATCTGCATAGTCTCCTGAAAGCTGTTATTATACGAGAACTCCACCAAGTGCAAATGATCCTCCCACGAACCCTTGAAGTCTAACATACAAGCTCTCAACATGTCTTCAAGAATTTGGATCGTTCTCTCCGACTGGCCATCTGTCTGGAGATGATAAGTAGTCCTAAACTTCAATCGCGTTCCTAAACTTTCCTGTAAAGTCCTTCAGAAGTGCGATAAGAATCGGGTATCACGATCGGAAACGATGCTTATAGGTACACCATGAAATCTCACAATCTCCTGCATGTACCGCTCTGCTAACGATTCCGTTGACTGACCAACTTGAAATGGTATGAAATGAGTTTCCTTGGTCAATTGATCAACGATCACCTAAACTGCATTGTTGCCTTTTAGACTCCGCGGTAAAGCTGTCATGAAATCCATGGTTATATGTTCCCACTTCCATTGAGGAATCGGAAGTGGTTGTAATAAACCAGCTACCCTTTGATATGCAGTCTTAACTTGCTGACACACCAATCACTTCGCTACAAAGCGGGCAATCTCCCTTTTCATGCCTTCCCACAAGAAATGATGTCGTAGATCACGGTACATCTTCGTGCCCCCTGGATGTACGGAATATGTGGAACTGTGCGCCTCCCTCATAACTTCTTCGTAAATGTCTCCTTTCGGCACAAACAAACGGCTACCATAACACAACGAACCATCCTCATGAATCAAATAATCCGTTCGAAGTCCTGCTTCAGCCTGTTCTCGAAACTTCTGCAATCTTGGATCCTGTGACTGCGCTGCTTTAATATTATCGATCAACGACGACTGTACTTGCAGCTACATCAACTGTCCCGAAGAATACGGTAGCACGATCTCCAACTCAAATCTCCGAAAATTATTTATAAACTCCTTCTGTACAGTCAACATCCGAATTGCTGGCAACCGACTAAGCGCATCCGGTACTACATTAACTTTCTTAGGATGGTACTTGAGATCAAGATTATAGTCAACCATCAGCTCCAACAATCTACGCTGCCTCATGTTAAGCTCTTTCTGCGTGAACACATTCTTTAGGCTTTTGTGATCGGTGAATATTTCGACCCTTTCGCCCAATAAGTAGTGTCTCCAAATCTTCAAAGCGAAAATCGCAGCTGCTAGCTCCAAATCATGAGTTGGGTAATTCTTCTCATGGGTCTTCAATTGTCTCGATGCATAGGCTATAACCTTACCATGCGGCATCAAAACACATCCCAAACCTTTCCCAAACACGTCGCTATGAATCACCAATCCTCTGAAACCGTCTGGTACGGTCAAAATAGGAGCGGTTATCGAGCTTTGCTTCAATGTCTCAAAAGATGATGCACAACTATCCGCCCAAATGAACGGTACTTCCTTCCGCGTGAGCATGGTTAAAGGCTCAGCCAATCGAGAAAAATTCTCCACGAATCTTCTGTAGTATTCTGCAAGTCCTAGAAAACTTCTGATCTCCGCTACATTCCTCGGAATCGGCCAATCTTGAACTGCTGCAATCTTCTTAGGATCAATGGCGATTCCATCTCTGGATACTACGTGCCCCAAAAACTTCACTTCTTCAAGCTAAAACTCGCACTTACTCTTCTTTGCATATAATTTTTCATGCCTCAATATCTGCAGTACGATCCTTAAGTGTTCTGCATGCTCTTCTAGGCTCCTTGAGTAGACCAGAATATCATCGATGAACACCATTATAAACTGTTCTAAGAACGGTGAAAAGATTCGGTTCATCAAGTCCATAAATATCGCCGGTGCATTTGTGACTCCGAATGGTATCACTAAATACTCGTAATGTCCATATCGAGTTCGGAACGCAGTCTTGCAGATATCCTCTGATTTAACTCGAACTTGATGATATCCGGATCGCAAATCCAGTTTCGAGAATACCCTCGCGCCACTGAGTTGCTCGAACAATTCTGCAATGCGAGCGATCGGGTACTTGTTCTTAATAGTCACCCGGTTTAATTCTCGATAATCGATGCACATCCTCCTTGTGCCATCTTTTTTCATGACTAGAAGAATTGGAGCCCCCAAGGTGAATTACTGCTGCGAATCCAATCCTTCTCTAACAATTCGGTAACCTACTTCTTTACTTCTTCCAACTCCACTGGCGCTATTGGATAATACGCTTTTGAAATTGGTGCTGCACCGGGAACAAGATCGATCGCAAACTTTACATCTCGTTTTGGCGGTAAATCCGAGATGTCCTCGAACACGTCCATAAAATCTTGAGCTACTGCTGGTACTTCCTCCTTATCATCTTCTATCGACGAAAGAACGACGCTTGTCGGCCTAGCCCTAAACTCGACTGGCCCGACAGAACTGCTGCCTCCAGCAAAAACAAACTCCGGATGGCCGGGAATCTGGAAAATCACTTTCTTTGTCCTACAGTTGATGTGAGCATGGAAAGTGCCGAGAACATCCATTCCCAAGACGACATCGTAGCTTCCAGTATCGATCACCAAGAAATCTGCAAATAACTCTCGCCCGCAGATAACAACTGAACAATCCTTGCACTCATTACTTGATATGATCTTCCCATTCCCAGTGTGTATATCCCAACAACTAGATAGGGTCATGCAAGCAATCAAGTGTGCAGCAATAAACTTGGACGAAACAATGGGATGCACCAGAATCGAATAATGCTAATGCGGAAAAACCATGAACAAGTAGGATACCTGAAACAACTTCATCTGAAGCCTTGGCTTCTTCGGCCGTCAGAGTAAAGGCTCGAGCTTGATTGGGTCCCTGAGTTATCAGCTTCTGCCCCTGAATCTGCCTCTGTGGTGGCCTCTGAGTATCTTCCTTCAAACGTAACTTCAACGGACAAGTATCAATGGTATGAACAGATGATCCGCAAATAAGACAAAGTCCAAACCTCTTTCGACAATCTCTCCGAAAATGACCCGATCGCTGTCAGTAGTCACAAAACACCCTTCCTTTCTGCTCGGGTGCGACGGGCCTCTTCATAGGTACAACACCACGTCGATTCACTGGAATACCTCTGCGTAAAGGATCTCGGTTTGGCGTAAACGCCGGCTTCCATACCACAACTTCCTGCTACTGTGTACCCCTTGTCTTCATTGATAAGCTCTGCTGCTCTCTGGCTGCTTTAAGAACTTGCAAGAAAGTGGTCAATCCAAGACATATAATGTACCTCTGGATTTTCACGTCCAAACTGCGCATAAACCTTTGTACCCTATCAGCTTCTTTGGCCACCAAAGGTCCTGCGAATCGGCTGAGCCGTGTCCACTCAGCCGCATGCGCATCCACGGATCCGCCATTCTGCTTCAGACTGATAAATCTTTCTTCCATTTCCTCCCGTGCAGTCTGCGGAAAGAACTTCTCCAAGAAACTCTGCGAGAAAGTTGCCCAACTGATCAGCTTGGGCAAACGGGTCTCTTCCACAAGCCACCACTCACGGGCATAGTCCACCAATTGGATGCGTACAACATCCACTCTCTGGTCCTCCAGAATCTGTGCTGCAATGAGCAGATTCTCCGTATCGACTAGCCACTGCTCCGCTGGCAACAGCTCCTCCAAACCAGTGAAAGTGGACGGACCAAGTCTCCTGAAATCCGCTGCGGTACCCACACGCTGTACTGGTTTGGCTGCAACAGTGTTTACAGACTGCTGGACGGTCCGCAAACCTTCCTGAAAAGCTTCGGCTCGCCGCTGATTCAACTCGGTTTGCCGCTTCTGGTTCTCCAGCATCCCACGAATTACTCCAAGCAATACGGCGTCATCAACACGCCTCTGGTACGATCGTAGTTCTCTATCCGCCATGATCCTGAAATGAAGACACCGAAGATGATCAGTATGATAAACAAGATTCAAAACTTGCGATAAAATATAAAGCGGTAAGCAATGAAACCGAGAGAAGTAAGGTAATATAATGACCATGAATCAAGAATAGGACTCTAAATTACTTAAATAGAGTACCGCATTGTAACCATGCTGCAGTTCATAGTTATAAACACATAACTCCGTTCAAGTCGCCCAAATCCTAGTATCCGAATAGAAAGAAACAAGTAGGCAGAAATAATAGGGAACCAAAAGGTTTCAAGTCGAGATACAAAATTGTTTGCATATCGTCAAGAAAAAGGGTCAAGAGAAAGATATGATTCAAGAATGACAAGATGGTAAAGTGGCAGGACATATTCCTAATTACGAGTTTTCTGATTCGTGTATTGGGTCTCATACCCAACTACAAAAGAATCAAACCCGATTAACCTAAATCCTATGGCTCTGATACCAAACAAACCTTGTCACGCCCTGCTTCCCAGAGTGTGCTAAGATCGGCACGTGACAGAGCCAACCATGCTACCTGTGGCTAGGAAACATCCCTCCACAGTCACATTACGGCTGTCTATGAGATATTAAGAACAGTAGAAATAAATAATTTATCCAGTACATGTCTATCTGCCAGAATAAAGAGTCAAGAAATAATATGCGGAAGTAATAAATCCAATAAACAGTAACAATCTGGAAAATACGGCCCAAATACGGGCTCACATCAGGAAATGAAAGTACGGAAATAAAACTAAACTAGATACTAACATGATCCTCCCTGCTCAGCCTGACGGCGGAAATACTCCTAATCAGCCTGCGACAAAGAGATAGGATCTGGGCCATGCAGAACCCAGACGTCAGTGCGTCACAATATCAACAATAATAAATGAACAGGATACACGAGTTATGCAGGCATGAATATAAACGATGACATGAATATAAAAAGTAAACACGGAAATGAAACAGTGAGGTGTATGCACATGTGGTGTGCAGCCTATATCTGGATTCTAGGTTATCTAATCTAAAGTCTTCGAAATTAATTAATGTAATGCTCATCGTAACCCATCAGACTATACCCCGTTCATTCCCTATGGGACTATGGTAACATGATTATTCAGTATATGCCCCGTTCATTCCCCACAAGACCACGGTAACAGGATTTTTCCGTAACGCACGGAAATACGGAAAACAATATAATAGCCCTTTGAGTTACGTTCGGTTACATTCTTGATTTCCTCTTACCCCCAAGGTTATGTGTTCAAATTAGGTATTGATAAATCTGGAGCTAATGCCTACATAGGATCAAGCAGGTACGTGTTTGTTTATGCAGACAACAGGATACGTTCGTCAGGACAACATGTCAGGATTGTCGGTATTAGAAACTGGATCAGGTAACATGTCAAGTAGTGGTGTATAAGATCATGACAAGTAGTGCACATGTATCAAACGGATACTCATAATAAAACTATAGCAAGTACGGATGCACGATAAAAGTACGTATGCGTAGTAAAACACGGATGCACAAATATCTATCAGGGATTTCATCTGCAACTCCATGACTACGTAGGATGCACATTATCAAGCATGGGGTGCTAATGTAACAGTAATATGAATTAATATGACATGGCATGCAATTAGATATATAATAAATTGTATGGATGCGAACGGATATTGGGAAAACGGTAAAACTGTAACATGGATGCACAATACAATAAATATGCAATATTTTTATTAATATGGATGTAAAATATATATCATAGCATATAGCAAGATAAATTTGCATGCGACTAGATATGTGATAAATGATACGGATGCGAACGGCTATCCGAAAACAGTAAAACAGTAACATTGATGTACAATGCAGTAAACATGTGATATTTTTATTCATATGGATGCAAAATATATATCATAGCATGTATCAAGATAAACTTGCCTGAACGGATCTCACGACGCGGTGCGTACGCCGCGTACGATGTCGGGTAAACGTCGCAATGCACACACGGCGTGCAAAATTGAACCACGCAAAGCAAGAACGCGACCACGCTGGCTGGGGATGTCCACTGGGTTGCCCAGATCGGCGGCGGCGGCACGGCTCCTGCGATCACCGGAAAAATACGGAATCAAGAACAAGAAAAAGAGAAGAACAAGCAGAAGAAGAAGTAGAAGAGGCTGGTGAGATTTGGGTGAGTGGATCTGTGAGGATCTCACTAAAAGTTATACAATAAAGATATGTATATTACGAGATAAAGATCTGTTGCTTTATGATTTTTACAAATCTTTAATATATGATTGGTTGAAAATTTTAAAACGTTAGGTATATTAAACGGAATTTTTTAATAAGAATATAATATTAGTTAAAACTGAGATTTTGGAAAATACAAAAATAGTCTAAAACACGCTCGGATCGGGTCTAAAATTATGGTTTGAAAATACGGATAATATACGTATAAACCAAAACCAAAATACGATATTCGGGTAATGAAAATGCATACCCCTAAGAACGGATGCACATAGCGTGCACGTAGCGATCCAAACAAGTCCGTTTCACTGAACGGGACGAGAACACGATGTACGGATGCCGCCACAGAGTTAGGGGTATCTTGCAGGCCATACTAGATATTTTTAAAATATTTTATTAGACTTTATATGTTATATTAAAAAATGCAAATGCCAGACATACTACAGATGAACAGGTTATACAACATGAAAATGCACAGATCCTCATAAATAGCCGGGATGGATCCAAAACAGGAATCAAGACGGGTTTCCAGCATGCGGGTCGGGTCGGGTCGGATGCAAACACAGATACCAATTACACTATTTGCACCCATAACAGCAATAAATCAAGAAATAGCCATCCAATATATAAATTAATTAAATCAAGTCACGGTATAACGAACTAGGGTGTTACAAAATATGACTTGATTTGTCCGAACCATGGCTATAACTTGACTTGATTATATGACTACTTGTTTACATCCTGAACCTGATTATATAAACAACTTGTATCCATGGTCTCGGCAAGTCTGATAATTATAATCTATATAAAATATTACATGGGGTTAACGGGGTAGATTGGTAAGGAATGTATTAAAAGTGGCTCGAGATGATCACTAAAAGACACCTACATGAACTTTCGTGCCATTATCTCGTGGGTTTTGACGGGGTCTTGTACTACATGTTACCATAGTCCACGGGATAAGATGGACTTTTCTTGTATACACTGATATCTTCTGTACCAACCTACAAACAATTACGTTAGAATAATAAACTGAAACATGTATAACTTAACAGTTTCCTTCCAGATTACTTGTTATATTCCTTCTTTTCTTTTGGGACTTACCGAGCGCTAGTTCGTTGACGTCATTCCTGTCTTTTATTTTTTTGGAATGTTTGCCAGGAGGACCGGACTCTCTCTAGATCGAGCCTAGCCAGGAAGACGAGTACCAGTTCACCAAGCAGCAGGATTTCTTGCTTTCCTTGTACTTACTTTTCATTTCATATGCCACTGTTTAGGCATTACTTTATATCATTGTACTTTCCTTTTCAAAGTAGTGTATTGTAAAGATGAATGATAATAATGTTGCTGTTCATTTTATATCTCTTTTCATTTTTTATGCATTTTATATATTGCTTATTTACGCTTAACGTATTTATTTCTGAGTAAATACGTCGCGTGCCTGCCACGTCTCTATCTCCGTATATTGTGAAGCGGGGCGTGACTCCATAAGCACAAGATCTTTAGTAAGCTTGAAGTCTGCGCTATACTGGATAAGATGTATGCGATTAAGCTGGATCTAGGTTGGTCCGACGCATACCGGCACGTCTTGGTTGAGCTTTACTTGACCGGAGAGTTTAGGGGATGTTTTTGACGATACCTTTTTACTATTTTGTTGCAAATCAATAAAAAATATTTGATGTAACCGCAGGAGAAGAGCGAGCGAGGCAAAACATCTTATGCTCAGATGCACGATGTTTACAGGGGTGGGAGCAAGATTTTCCTGCAGGTTTCAGTTGAACATGTAAGTATCGTATTTAATATTAATATGTTAAAAAATATCTTAGAAATTTATGTGTTGACTTTATAGATATAAATGCAGCAAGAAAGCCATGATGGAGAGCCCTTTAATCGGATCGAAATCTACCGGGCTCAATTTGTATAAGTCGATGGCGCGCCTACATCGATTGAAGCCCAAAAGCTATATATAATACTCTATTAATGTCATGCTTCTTAATTATTTTAGAATAATTATTGTGTAGCTATTAGAACGACAATAATACGTTTCTTCTACAAATAGGTAGCGATGGAAGGTGAGAGAGATCGGTTGATTCAGGTGCTGGAGGTGGAGCAGGGACACCCGGTTGATTACACACAGAGAACATCGTAGATAGGGCTTTCACAACGTATAAGCCAGATCATCACGGGAGAGGATAGTGCGTGTCCTCCAAGATCTCTTCGTGCCAGTCTAACGCTCCTTTACAACCGACTGGATATCTACCTCCTAGGTTTCAACGGGCAGACGACTCGGCATCGGAGACGTCGTGGCAGACTAGGGCCCCTAAGAATAGGACCCATGTGTTTCATGGATCTCCCCAAAATTGGACGCCAAAATACGGCGGTTCCTTTAACCGATCGGGCCCCGCGCCTGCACTCGATCCCTCTCCCAGTCCCGTTGCCTATCTATTTGCTGCCTGGACTCGCTGGCAGGGGCTTAATCTTATCATCATGTACGTCCAAGATGGGATTCCAGTACCTCCGGTAAGTTCGACAACCCTTACACACACACATAAGCATACACGCGCGTGCACACGCAAGCATATCGCATACATACAAACATACACACATATCACATACACACACAAGCATACACACGTGTGCATGCGTACACCCATGCACACACATACACGAAAACACACACATATTTACTAAATTACTATAAAATACCCATACTAAATTATTTTTTTTAAAATTTTAATCGCAGAGGATTTACCCCAGAGATCTAGATGTGCCTCCCCCGTGATTGACTCTCCCTCCTCGTGATCGTCCTCCCTTATGATTTCATTCCCTAATTTTGTGAATTTATGATGTTAGGATTGTGCCGGAACACGTATTATCTATTGTAACTGATATTTGGATAATTTATATTTGAATGAAATGGAATCGGTATTTGAATGGAATCAAAATTTGAATGTAACTGATATTTGAATGGATTCAAAATTTTCCGTTCTGTTTTAATTTTTTTTTTTGTAATTTATACCTATTTCGACACGACGACGCGTTTATTTTGACGCGCCTGTCATGTCGAAATAGGCTTAAATTTTTTAAAATTATTTTCAGAAAACATTTATATATATATATATATATATATATATATATATATATATATATATTATTGTTTATTGCGACGTTTATCATCTGTCGAAATAATTTTTATTTCGAAGTAACTGGACCGTCGAAACAAATGTGTTTATTGAGACATTCATTATCCATTGGAATAAACTAAAGCGGCACTATTTATTGCGACGAAGTTCTTCCGTGGTTTTTTAGGGGGTCCTGACATAACAAATTTATTTCGACGGGTCCCTGCAGTGGAAATAAACCTGTATTTCATGTAGTGTGTTTTAGAGAGTAGGCTAAAATATTAATTAAACTAATGCGGATAGTTTGAAATGAGGACTATATTGGAATATATATATATATATATTTCTCTGATTTTTAAAGTTAATGACAATTAAAATGAATAAACCATCAACAGGTTTCATGATCTAAGTGCTTAAAGTTTGCATTATAAAAATAGAGAGATACAGACCTCCATGCGAGTAGCTGTATGAACACGATTTTCCATCCTAAATGATGTAGCAGCACAAAGATAAGCATATCAAGCAGCAAGTCTTTTTGTGAGGCCAGAGACTCGAAGTTGCAAGTAGGTTTATCCAAAAACGTTTATAATGTTCATATTCAAATATTAAATTGAAGGGAAAGTTATTTTCGGTCCCAGCTTAGGAAGATGACTTATGTGTAAACCCCATGTATATTCAAAATTGTGAAAATACCCAATACTTATAAATACGGATGTTTCAAATCCAAAAAATAGCTTGTGTGTACTATATTTAGGATAATTTTTCAAAAATTCCATGTTTACCCTCATTCTTTTTAATTAAATTCACATATGATTATTCTATCATAAACCTATTCATATGATTTTCTCTCGAGACTACTATAGTTCACTTATTAATCGTCTATTCTTCTCTTCCAATTTCTCTTTTTTTTTCCTCCCAAATCTTCTCTCCCAGATTTGCATCTCTATTTTCAAATCCCTTATCTCCAATTCATTTCCTCCGATTCCCCGGTCTCCATTTTTAAATTTTGCATCTCCTTTTCAAACCCCTAATCTCCAATCCAATTCTCCATTTCCTGATTCACCTATCTCCATTCCCAATCCTCCAATCTTCTATACTGTTCCGGCATCTCCACTTCCATGATGGTTGTAACTAGGGAAATCAATATTAAAATGGGAATAATAAAAGAGAGTTGGAAACTAAGGCAAATTAACAATAATAAAGAGTACAAGCAACAATAAAGAAGATGGGTTTAAAAAGAAAATGTGTGATAATAAAGAAGTCATGGAATGCTATAGGTACGTAATAAAAAATCATATACTCTAACATCTTGGGAAATCCAAAAAATCACATACTCAAACATTTTAAGAAATATTAAAAGGGTATTATCGGCAATGACGTACATAAATACATATACAAATTAGGGTTTGAATTTAAAATAATGTAAAAATAAATTTTTGGTTTTTCTGAATTTTGGAACTTTCGTTACTTTTAAAATAACTCATATTTTCAATCTGGGCCCGAAACGGTTTTCCCTGGATTTAATTAATTATTAGCACCAAAATCAAATATGAGATGAAAACAAGTGCCAGCTAGAAAGCAATAATAATTAATTACGAGAAAACATCAACCTCTCATTATCAAATTATCATTCACTACGTGATGTATGTATGGTAGATATTGGATCATGGTTGGGACCTACAAAAGGAACATGCCGCATGAGGCATGTTAGATCTCCTGTTACCTAGCCTTAGACACAGGCAAGCCTATAGTGACCATGTTGTCATTATGATCTCATATTTATAAAAAAAAATTAAATTTTCTAATTTTTATGATAGTATTACAGATGTGCTGGTTTAACATTGTATTGTCGGGGATTTCAATCTGCTAAAACCATTAAGCACACTAGATAGCCGTAGTTAGTCCAACAAAGAAAAGATAAGAACACAACAGACTACCAATTTTGCCTTAAGCCCTTGTTAGCTTCTAATACGTCTGTATATATAGACCTGCAGGGACCCTGTAGATCCAAACTGCAGTGCCCTCTCACATGTGCCAGTAGGGTCCACTGGCTATTTTGCAGTTAGATCCCTGAACCACACTAGCCCATGTGAGAGTCCACTGCATTCTTGGGCCTGCAAGACACTCTCTCTCTCTCTCTCTCCCCACACACACAGTGTTAAAAAATATGGATATATATGTTTAAGATTTAAATAACTAAGTTGATATGACACTTCTCCTTCTTTGGAGAGTGCAAGGTTCGATCTTCAGGTGAAGAATTGCCCATAATTTAATGATTTTGGGGCAAATTCATGAGTCCATAGATGTGTGTGCGTCGTTTACTTGTGTGTGAGGCATGCATGGGCGGGACAATTCAAAACAAAAAAAAATAAATATTGCATGATAAAAAGCATGTCATAACTCTGAAAAGTATGATGCTTAAAGGTTATTAATAATTACTCAAAACATCGCCAAATGAACATCACGAATCTTGGGATCCAACCATGCACTCTCACTCTCTCTCTCTCTTTAAAGATTTTTTTTGGCAATTCCTTACAATCAAACAGCCCTTGAATAAATCAGCAGCTCTCTCAATAATTTTTCTTCTATTCTCTCCTCTCTTTCTCTCTCCTCTGAAAATTTCTCACTATCAAATTTGGTCTAAAATATAATTTTGACCAGAGACAATAAGAGTATGTTCCCAAGACCCTTTCAAATCTGTTTCCACCTTTCCCCAACACACACTGCTTCCTAAAAGTTCTCTTATTTTTTCACCTTTTTGGGAGGGCAGAAGCAACCACAAGGAAAGCTCTTCTACTAAACACTATAAATGTGAAAAAATATTATTTGGAGGGTGAGAGATTCTCACTGACTAATATTAACAGTGGAAAATCTTTCAAGAGAAAAAAAAATCATTTCTTAGTTTCTGTTTGCAAGAAATTACGAGGATTTTTGTTGTTTGAAATTTATATTCTCACAAAACAACTGGTGGAAATTAATTAATGCATGCTTCCATTAGAGATTTGTATATTTTACAATTTTTGTCTGGTGCCACTCGTAAGCCTATAGTAGCAACCCTCAAAATTGAGCTGAATTAGATTTTAATTTCGATCTTAGTCATGTTACGGTAGTAGCACCGGTGTATATTCAAATTTTAAAACCGTCTCCTTATAATAAATAAAATTTTCATTGTTCAACACGGTTCCTATGGACACTTGGTGCATTCCAAGTTGACAAGATCCAAAGATTCGTATTCTATGGTGACCTAAATAGTTGTGGTTTTGGATGCACCAGTGGATCCTCAAACTCCAAAGCCACAACAACACAAATCCAAGCACATACACTGTGTGATATATATATATATATATATATATATATATATATATATATATAGAGAATAATGGAGAAAAGAGGCCATAGGAGGGGATTTCCTCCTATGGCGTTGAAAATATACAACCTCCACCAATCTTTTCGACGATCGGCTCCCATTATCTTCATCGTTATCATCTAAGATGTGGGTACACCAAATTTCATGTGATTCTACAACCTTTTTACCGTTGATTTAGCAATGTAAAAAGTTCTATTGTCGGTAAACCGTTAATTTTGAACCCAATAAATCAACGGTGAAAAAGTTGTGGAATCACGTGAAATTTGGTGTACGCACATCTTAGATGATAACGATGATGATGATGAGTGCCGATCGTCGGAAAAAATGGTGGAGGTTGCATATTTTCTACGCCATAGGAGGTAATCCCCTCCTATGCCTCTTTCCTCCATTAATCTCATATATATAACCTCCACCAATTTTTTCGACGATCGGCCCCCATCATCTTCATCGTTATCATCTAAGATGTCGGTATACCAAATTTCATGTGATTCTACAACTTTTCACCGTTGATTTAGCAATGTAAAATGTTCTATTGTCAGTAAACCGTTAATTTTGAACCCACTAAATCAACGGTGAAAAAGTTGTGGAATCACATGAAATTCGGTGTACGCACATCTTAGATGATAACGATGATGATGATGGGTGCCGATCGTCGAAAAAAATGGTGGAGGTTGTATTTTATCCACACCGTAGGAGGAAATCCACTCCTATGGCCTCTTTCCTCCATTAATCTCTCTCTCTGTATATATATGGGTACAAAGTGTGAGGTGTCTTGATCCTTCGTGTTGTACCCTGCTATCATCATGGTGGTCTCAAACTCTCAAGGTTACCAATAATATCGAATAGAATTTTTCAATAATATCATCATCTGATGAGCTGCTGACAGTCAAAGTGTAAGGATGGGTATTGACCTGCAAGAAATCTGTCTTTTACTTTGAGAGCAAGCAAAGCCATCAGTGTGAGTGAGTGTGGAAGCCGCGGAGTACCCTCTCTCTCTCTCTCTCTCTCTCTCTCTCTCTTCATTTGCTGCAGAGGATATAGATAGATTCTGTATCAGATAAATTCATTAATTAGCCTTCATGGCCAAAATGTTGTGCTATGGAAACAACTACAACAATCAATCATCAATTAAAACCTTTCTATGTTAACATGTTACTGGGGCTGATAAACGAACCGAGCACGCTCGAGTTCGGATTGGGTCCGGCTCGGTAATGACTCATTCGATTTTGATCCGTTTACTAATTAATGAACGGAATTTGGACTAAAACATAGCTCGTTTAGTTAATGAGCCGAACTCCAGCTTATCCCAATACGCGTTATCGGCTCAAGTTCGGCTCGTTTATTATTATCTATGTCTTGCGCTTAATACCCAAACCCACTAAGAAACATGTTGGAGTAGGGAAGAAAAATAGACGATAAATTTAAAAAAATTATGCAAGGTTATCACAATAATCTATTGTTGAATCAAGTCGAGAGCTCATGTGTGTTCATTAACATAGAGCTTGAAACAGATTCGGCCTATTCTGGTGCACGGATCCCAAAACCAATCTACTCCAGAAACAACAACTATGAGTTCTGGTGTGCACCAACCAGCAACTCGGTTTTGGCCGCGATGAACGATCCGATGGCGTACAGGCAGAGCTCTCAGGTTCTAGGCTGATTGATTATGGTGAATGTATTTTGCAGTACTTTTTGGAGTTCTGAATATCTTGTAACATCCTATAAAATTCTGAATTGAGATCGGCGAGAATATTTCGCAATATTCTCTTTGTTCTCAATTCAATTGAATTCCAATTGTTTCTTCTGAATAAAATCGGCAAGAACTATGAAATAGTTCTCTGTATTTCTATTCAATTCTCAGAACTATGAGATAGTTCTCTGTTCTCAGAAATATAGAAATAGTTCTCTGCCTTTCACAATTTTCAAGTAACTTTGGCTCTCTGGTCTGAGCTCTCTATATATAGGAATCTCAGACCCAACATAAAGGTCTCATTAATCTCCATTCAATCAGTCCAAACCTTTCAGAGTAGCCCAACATGCCTAATACTTCTATGATGCAGCCTGCAAGGTAGCCATGCGATATCCAACTAGACAGCTTATTGGGCTGCCATGTAGGTGCCAACTAGGCCACATGCAAAGTACAAAGTGATGTGCGCTCAACGCGCATCCCGATCAACGCCCACAGTCAGAGGCCCGAGCCACTAATATCACTTATGAGTAATTAATTAATTAATTAATCAATCATGCCTACGACATGAATCGAACCATTGACCTCTTGTGTGGCAAAACATTTGCAAACCAACTGGGTTACTAAAATCTTTTGTTGTTATTCAAAATAAATAACATATAACATATAGTTTGAAACTGCACTCATTGTTTTTTTTTATACAGAAAACACCTACAAAATCCAACAATCCCCCACAAGTTTCTAACAAGTATTCAGATCTTAGTCACAACGCATAGTGCAGATATCACATGGACTTGAATTCCACTTAGACCAACTAAACTGCAGTTAGGTGTATGATGAACTGAGTCTTGAACCAACACTTCACTAATATCTTAGTGATTACACTATGACTAAACTAAATCATAATAGTGGACTATGCTTTGAACTATTACCTCTTTTTTGAGTCATAGCACGTTAACGGCTGATCAGTCGAAAATATTGCATTCTTAACACGGTAATTTCCCTATCATTTGCATTCATCTAGAAGTGTTCGGCATTCATATTTCACATATTAGCAAATCAGTCATAAAATATCATATTGCATGTGTTAGACTTTTAAACCGGCACTTTAAGAGAAATTGACTGTATTTTATGGTATCGCATCATCCCTGTATTGCGCAACACTTGTGTCGAGATTTATGCAGAAAATTGCAGGAGCAAAGTCAAAAGAAGCTGATCAAAAATACACCAACTCCATGTTTTCAGATCTGGTAGCAATTCAGAAAGAAATATACAAATCAACATATCAAAGAAAGGCCCATATTTCAGCCCAAACCAGCACCAGAGGTTACAAGCCCTAAAGCTCCCAAAGCGCCGCGGAACCGCGGCAGGAGCCGGCTTGCGCCGCGGTTCCGCGGCGGTTTGGACACATCAGCAAGCCATTTTTGGTGCATAATTCTTCAATCAGTGGCCACAGCTCAGAAATACATGTCAAATTCCAGAAAACCCTCGAAATTTCTACCAGATCAGCAAAGATCATTAAGCAATGCTAATCCTAATTAAGCTCCTAACTAACCTCTTCTAGAAGCTTCCTCCTAACTAATCACATTTAGAAGCTTCTCCTCAACAAATTTTTGGAGGGAAATTCAAATCTCTTCTAACTAACTTTTGGAGGGAAATTCAAATTCTAATCCTAGATTTAGGGTTTAGGGAAGTCTATAAATAGAAGCCTAGACCTAGGGTTAATGGCTAATCAATCTTAGTTCAATCATTAGATCAATTCTTCATCTCTTCATCTTCTTCCACAAGTTGAGTGACACAACTTGTGCGAAACTCTAACCCTAATTCCAATCCAAATTCAAGATCCCGAGTACCAAATCAAGCGAGAAGCCCTTCAACCTTTTACGAGCGGAGCCGATCTTCAATCGAGCAAGTGATCCAACCCGATCCGCGACTCACGGAGACGAGCGAAGCCAAATCGACGATTGAGTTCTTCCTCTTGTAGTTCTTGAGCGAATGTAATGAAATTGTTGATATAAATAAAAGGTGAATTTTTTTAATTTTGCTTTCTTTAAATTCTTGCATCATGATTCGATCTCAATTTGTGATTGTGATTCTTGTTGTGATGTTTGAGTAAAACTCCGCTCGTAAAGGAGTCGAGATGATCAATAGAATGATGATGTAACAAATCTTAATACGATTCTTGAGTCCTACGAGTTTTGTAAACCCTAGCAAGTTCAAGAATCGATGACCTAGTTTCGTTGCGATACTTTCTTGATTGTGATCGCTCGAAATTAGGGATTCTACAATCGTTTCTTGAAATTACTTGAGGCTAGAATATGAATGATATCGATGAAAGAACAAGGGAGAAGATGAAACTCTAGTTTCACAAGAAATCCCTAATTCTTGTCGATCATCATCGATCTAGTATCAATTCATCGAAGGATAAGAATACGTAATTGTAAGATTACATCACATCTATAGATCCGATCGATTCCTACGAGCCTCATTTTGATTCTTGATATTTGGTTTGGAAAAATCAACAAACTCTCAATTCTTGATTCTATCTTTTTCTTGTTATTAGATATAGATTTTCTAATTCTTGAACTTCAAATACAAATCTTGAATTGTTTTGTTTTCTTTCCTTTAAAGTTTCAACTCATCTAAATCGAAACACGAACGATTACACTTTCCCTGTGGACGATCCGCACTTACTAACGCGCTACAACCGACACCGTTTTTGATTGCGGTCAAATATTTTTGGTTGTGATTTCTATTCTATTTTCTCAAACGACACAACAAACATCAACAATCAAATGGCGCCGTTGCCGGAGATCATTTGATAAACACATCCAAGAAAATCATTCAATCAAATGGCGCCGTTGTCGGGGATAGTGCGCTAATTGTTCGTATTTTGAAATTTGAGTTGAAACATTTATTCCATTATAATTTTTAGATCTAAACTCGCACAAACCCTAATACGTGTGTTGTGATTTGATTGCGAGGAAATCTGGAATCATTGAAGCTTGGATAAAAATTTTGTGAAAATTCCAGAGAGCTGAGAGAGCCAACATAAGCTCTCTGTGAAAATTTGAAGCAGTGAACTGATCAAATTGCGGCGATTCCGCGGTCCAAGTGCCTATTTGCGGCGGAACCGCAGCACTGTAGAGGGATCTCTCTGAAATTTTTCCTCAGTAAGCTCTATCTTTCTTATCTCCTTCTCAAATCTGCTCTAAATAACATTTTGTGCAGGCTTCTTTGCAATAATCGCAGCGCGCAAATTACAAAATTAAATTGTGCGTGTTTTGATTTTGTGGTTGTTTGCATAATTAATACGGAAATTAAGGGGCAAAGACCAAATCCAGATTAGGTGGGGAGTTCATTACCCTTCCTAAGCCCCGAAAATCACAAACTTGCATCCGCATTGACCCACATTAATTAAAAGAAATCTAGAGATGACTCTAAGGACCGTCGCGCTCACTTAGGACAGAAGAAGGCCGTGGGTAATTCATTGCTTATCCGCGTTTTCTTGTGGTGTCTAAGGCAAGTGTGTCGGAGGCTAGTGGTTATTAATTAGGCCCACTACTTACGTAGTGGAGTACCTTCCCACTTACCTGGCACTTACCTGGCCACAGGGGGACAAAGAGGCAGTGGAGGATTCTATCCTGCGACTTGTCTTCTGACAGTTAGGAGCGGTCTAGAGATTTGACCTAAGTGATCCCTAGAATTAGGGTTTTGTGTGTTGCATTTGTTGTGTTGCATCATATTTTCAAAAATCCGTCCACTTTTCAAAACAAACACCGCATTCATTCATCATTCCCCTAATTATAAATTCACGCTGCCACTTGTACTAATCCTTTTTAGTGCAAGATAGGCTGGACAACGGGATTCTAGTTCCTGTTAGTCCACGTCCTTTCGATCTACCCTAAAGTCGGTATTTCTACATTTACCTTTTCCTTATCCACCACCACACCCACATCAATGGATCCGTCTCCATCGAACTACTTTTCCACTACCCTGCCGCCGTCCGTTGGTGCGCAGAATCCATCTCGCATCTCTCTCCAGGAGAGGTGCTATCCTACACGAGGTCCCCTTTCCACCCGTCTTTCCATTCCACCAGCCAACGGGGAAAATTTTCAAATAAAACCCCAATACATCAACCTTCTACCAAAATTTCACGGTCTCAAGTCTGAAGACGCATACGTGTTTATCACGAAATTTGAAAATGTATGCGCAATGATGGGTACTTCACAGCTTTCTGTGGATGCTTTACGTCTTCGTCTTCTCCCATTTACCTTGTGCGATTTAGCCGAGAAGTGGCTATATAACACTACCGCACATTCCATTTCAAATTGGGAAGACTTTGTCAAAGCATTCCTTAAGAAATTCTACCCACATCAAAAGACAGCTCGAGTCCGTAGCGAAATCTATCAATTCACCCAGCTTCCGAATGAAACATTTTCAAGGTGTCTTGAACGTTTCAAGGATCTGTTAGTCCAATGTCCACATCACGGCATCCCGAGATGGGATCTGTGCCGAATCATTTATGAGGGCATTACTCCTTACACAAGACAGACCCTTGAATCCATGTGTCAAGGAAACTTTATGACTAAGGATGATAGGGAAGCCTGGGAATTCTTAGAAGATTTCGCTGAAAAATCTTTACAGTGGGAGGGTGTGAGTCAATCGTCTAGGGATGGCAATGATATTTCCATAGGAGTTAGAGCTGACATTGCAGCTATACACAAAAAACTCGAGACTATGGAAAACAAATTTTTAGCCGCCACCCTAAGTCAAATGTCACTCTCCAAAACTGTATGTGGATGCTGTTCTGATCCTTCTCATTTGACAGAAGAATGTCCGTTTCAAGGTCATGAGCATACCAATGCCGCATTTCAAAGACCTAGAAACGATTCATTTTCTTCCACATATAATCAAGGTTGGAGGAATCACCTAAATTTTGCTTGGAACCAATCACAATCTCAAAACACGGTTCCAAACCAAAACAATTTCCAAAGTCTTCCTCCACCACAACAGCAACCACAACTTCAATTGAGTCAGCACCCTTTTCAAGCACAAAATTTCCAAAATCCGGTCAACACACCCGCACCATCTAGTCCTTTGCAGTTGACCGGGACTGATGAATCCTCTTCATTCATAAACTTGCTTCTAACAAATCTTATGCAAGTATCGGCTGAAATAAAGTCTTCTGTCGATAAAATTGAGAAAAACTCTGCGTCCCAAAGCGAGAGTATTAAATCGATGGAAGAAGAAATTGCACAATTAAAAGCCGAAATGAGTGCAAGAGAGAAAGGGAAACTTCCAGCTCAACCTTTACCCAATCCTGGCTATTCACATCAAGTGGATGCAATCACGTTGAGATCTGGAAGAGTGCTTGACACTCACGTTGGGGAAGAGATTGATGACACTGAAAAATCTATCGATGATACCCCGGCTGAGACCTTTCTTTCCACACACACTTCCAATTCTGACCCCAGTTCTTCTACCCCACCACCTTCTTGCGAGCCTATTCTTCGTTTCCCACAAGGCTCGACACCTCAGCCCAGCTCTTCTAGTTCTCCACAGACAATCCCTACTCCTCTTTTGGGATCATGTCTACCCCCACTTCCTTCTCCTATGATGGACCCAGCGCTTATTGCTAAAACACCTTATCCTAATCGGTTAAGGGCAAACACACCGAGTCCACATATGGAGAAGATTATGGACATTTTAAAGCAGGTTAACACCAACATCCCTCTCTTAGATGCCATTCAACAAGTTCCGTCCTATGCGAAAACTCTTAAGAACTTGTGCACTAGGAAGAGGAAGACTCAAGTGCCCAAGAAGATTTTCATGGAAAAGACGGTAGACACGGTTTTCCCCCAACAATTACCGAGGAAACGTAAAGATCCTGGATATCCTACTATTTCTATTTCTATCGGGGAAAAACACATTAACCGTGCTCTACTAGACCTTGACGCTAGTGTTAACTTGCTTCCATATTCAGTCTATGAGCAACTAAGTATCGGAGAGTTGAAGCCAACCCATTGCACTCTCCAGATGGCTGACCGATCTATCACCAAACCTAGGGGCGAACTGGAGGATGTGTTAATAAAAATTGGGTAATTTATATTCCCTGTGGATTTTATTGTAATTGATACACAGCCTGTAGCGAACCCACGGAATCAAATTCCGGTGATTTTAGGTCGCCCCTTTTTGGCCACTTCCAATGCAATAATCAACTGTCGTAATGGTTCTAAGACCCTATCTTTCGGGAATAGATCAATAGAGCTGAACATTTACAAGTTGGGAAGTGTACCCTCCGAACTTACTGCTCAGGTATGTTCTGTCGACTTAATGGATGTTGACAGTAGCGAATTTGATGATCCTCCTGATACTGATCTTGACTCTTTTTATATGTTATTGTTTGACCCAACTATATATCATACACATACGGACTCTTCCACCGAGATGTCCGGGTCAACAACCAACACTGATTATGAACTGTTTTTAGAGTCTGAAGATCACCCCGCACTTTGTGATGACATTATTCATCGGGGTATAGATGGAACTTTTGAGGAGATCTTCGCTGATGAACTCGCATTTCTGAATAACACGGGTGTTGAGATGAATCAGGTTCCAATCATTAAAATTGAACCTCCACCCCTTCTTCTGACTTGTAAGAAGAATGCGAGTAATCCATCACAGTCACTGCATCGTCTCTTCAAAATGAGACGCACACACATTCTTTTCCACCCCTTTCCCTTTCCACACTTCTTCTTCCACCAACCAGAGCTCGGTCTTTGAAAAGCTTGGCATCGACCAATAATTCTTGACCCCTTCATGTGATTTTCAAAAGATTAACATTGCATAACTCAAGTTTGGGGGGGGGGTTATATTTTTCTAGCTCTTGAAAAGAATTTTTTTACAAAATGATGAGCCAAAAATAAGTTTTGGGAAGTTCTTCACTTAAATATTTTGCCCCCACTAATAAATTCCTCCCAAGCTTACAGTTTTTTTTCGAGATTTAGCTGAAGGTAACAGTGAGGACACTGTTGAAAACAAGTTTGGGGGAGGTTTGTGCTTATTTTCGCATCATTTGCATATCATTTGCATAAGCACAAAACATTTTCGAAAACCCATAAAAATTTAAAAATTTTCAAAAATATAAAAACATTTTTTGTACATAAATAAGATAATGAAAGATTAGATAGTGAAAAATTACATTCATGAGATTAGTAATATTTAAGAAAAACCAAGAAAATTAGAAGTTTTCTTATACGAACTAGTAATAAGTAGTTATGAGCCGTTGTCCCAAGGGTTAGTAAGATGAAGGAAGTCACTAATCTGAGGATAAAAATAAGTCTGAAAAATAGTTTCTATTCTGGAAGCCAAACATTTTGAACGTTGATACCCTGCTATTCGTACTTACACACGTCTTGAAGCCTGGGATAGTAAAGGATACCTTGAAATGCTCTTGTCTTAAAGCCGATGTATGAAAAAAAAGGTGAATAAAAAATATATAAAGTGGTGATAAAAATGGACACCGGTTTTGTTATCACCGAGGGCAATAAAAAAATATATATAGCGAGAGTGCCTCTTCACCTAGTGCCCTAAGGCCAACTGGTCTGGAAGTCACTGCTATGCCTGAGGTGGTGCAAGACAAGGAAAATACACCAAGTAAGTAAGCACAGGAGTAATCGGTCGGTTAGTACCTCAAGAAGTATTAACGGTCGCATGAAATTGTGTGAGCAATCTCATCTAAATATTCATTAATTAAAAAGTACTGAGGCTGATGGGCATGAGTATGATAGCTTGAATTGAATTCTCCGGGTGTAGGGATGTCCTTTACACACACGCAGGGTTATATGATCGATGTTTGGAAGAAAGATAGGAATGAAGAATAAGACGATGTTTTATTGAGGGAGGACGTGATTTCTGACATTTTTTCATGACCATTAAGATAGGGCTCATGACAACCGAAAAGCTAGCTTAGTTGGAAACCCTAATTTTCAAAGCTTTTTTTCTACGATTCTTATCTTTAAATGTAATATTCATGATCTTTCTTTTATTATTGGATTTTGTGGGTGCAATCCGCTGAAAACCCTCAGGAGACAACACTCCTCCTACTAGGGACATCTAGAGGTTTAAAGGCTTGTTGCACGTGCTCAGTGCAATCGTGTTGCCTACGGAAATGTGCTAGTTAGTTTTTCTCTTTCTTTATTTTCTCCTTCTCTTTTTAATAAAACATTCGCTCGAGACGATCGAAAATAAATTTGGGGGAATTTGATCAGTCGAAAATATTGCATTCTTAACACGGTAATTTCCCTATCATTTGCATTCATCTAGAAGTGTTCGGCATTCATATTTCACATATTAGCAAATCAGTCATAAAATATCATACTGCATGTGTTAGACTTTTAAACCGGCACTTTAAGGGAAATTGACTGTATTTTATGGCCTCGCATCATCCCTGTATTGCACAACACTTGTGTCGAGATTTGTGCAGGAAATTGCAGGAGCAAAGTCAAAAGAAACTGATCAAAAATACACCAACTCCATGTTTTCAGATCTGGTAGCAATTCAGAAGAAAATATACAAATCAACATATCAAAGAAAGCCCATATTTCAGCCCAAACCAGCACCAGAGGTTACAAGCCCTAAAGCTCCCAAAGCACCGCGGCAGGAGCCGGCTTGCGCCGCGGTTCCGCGGCGGTTTGGACACATCAGCAAGCCATTTTTGGTGCATAATTCTTCAATCAGTGGCCACAGCTCAGAAATACATGTCAAATTCCAGAAAACCCTCGAAGCTTCTACCAGATCAGCAAAGATCATTAAGCAATGCTAATCCTAATTAAGCTCCTAACTAACCTCTTCTAGAAGCTCCCTCCTAACTAATCGCATCTAGAAGCTTCTCCTCAACAAATTTTTGGAGGGAAATTCAAATCTCTTCTAACTAACTTTTGGAGGGAAATTCAAATTCTAATCCTAGATCTAGGGTTTAGGGAAGTCTATAAATAGAAGCCTAGACCTAGGGTTAATGGCTAATCAATCTTAGTTCAATCATTAGATCAATTCTTCATCTCTTCATCTTCTTCCACAAGTTGAGTGACACAACTTGTGCAAAACCCTAACCCTAATTCCAATCCAAATTCAAGATCCCGAGTACCAAATCAAGCGAGAAGCCCTTCAACCTTTTAGGAGCGGAGCCGATCTTCAATCGAGCAAGTGATCCAAGCCGATCCGCGACTCACGGAGACGAGCGAAGCCAAATCGACGATCGAGTTCTTCCTCTTGTAGTTCTTGAGCGAATGTAATGAAATTGTTGATATAAATAAAAGGTGAAATTCTTTAATCTTGCTTTCTTTAAATTCTTGCATCATGATTCGATCTCAATTTGTGATTGTGATTCTTGTTGTGATGTTTGAGTAAAACTCCGCTCGTAAAGGAGTCGAGACGATCAATAGAATGATGATGTAACAAATCTTAATACGATTCTTGAGTCCTACGAGTTTTGTAAACCCTAGCAAGTTCAAGAATCGATGACCTAGTTTCGTTGTGATGCTTTCTTGATTGTGATCGCTCGAAATTAGGGATTCTACAATCGTTTCTTGAAATTACTAGAGGCTAGAATATGAATGATATCGATGAAAGAACAAGGGATAAGATGAAACCCTAGTTTCACAAGAAATCCCTAATTCTTGTCGATCATCATCGATCTAGTATCAATTCATCGAAGGATAAGAATACGTAATTGTAAGATTACATCACATCTATAGATCCAATCGATTCTTACGAGCCTCATTTCGATTCTTGATATTTGGTTTGAAAAAATCAACAAACTCTCAATTCTTGATTCTATCTTTTTCTTGTTATTAGATATAGATTTTCTAATTCTTGAACTTCAAATACAAATCTTGAATTGTTTTGTTTTCTTTCCTTTAAAGTTTCAACTCATCTAAATCGAAACACAAATGATTACACTTTCCCTATGGACGATCCACACTTACTAACGCGCTACAACCGACACCGTTATTGATTGCGGTCAAATATTTTTGGTTGTGATTTCTATTCTATTTTCTCAAATGACACAACAAACATCAACAATCAAATGGCGCCATTGCCGGGGATCATTTGATAAACACATCCAAGAAAATCATTCAATCAACGTCCCTGTGCTTTATCAAAGTTTTTGCTCGAGTTTTAAGAATTTGTCTCAAGAATCTATAGGAGTCGGTCAAAACTCCTCAAACATATGTGAGTTCCTTAGGCTTGCTTGTCACCAAGCACCAAGCATCCCGGATGCATAGAACTCATTAAGGCTCCAAAGCCATCTTCATTTTTATGTGTTCCTCAAGTATACTTGCAACCAAGCATCCAATATAGAATACATAAATGCTCCAATCCAATATTCCATACGTCTGTCTAGTTGACATAGTTTTTGAACCAGCAGTCTCATTAATAGCAGCGAAGTATTGAACTAATAATTTGATTACATAGTAAAAGTAATAACCTTATATAGACTTGACGACCAGATCCCTTTTCAAACCCTTTGTTAAGGCATCTGCAACATTCTCTGAAGATCGGACGTCAATCACTGAGATGACTCTGCAGGTTATCAATTCATTTAGATACCTATACTTCAAACGAGTAGTCTGCTTCTTTCCATTGAATAACGAGATTACTGCCACAACACTCGTCGCCTTATTGTCACAATAGAAAGTGACTACTTCTCCTTACATTTATTTTAATGGAAGATCTCTCAAAAGATCGCTAAGCCACTCAGTTTCATCTCCTGCAATAGCCAAAGCGTAGAACTCGGACTCCATTGACGATTGTGCGATCATAGTTTGCTTCTTGGAATTCCAGAAGGCATCTACTCTTCCTATAGTGAAGACAAACCCTCTAGTAGATATGCATTCGTGTGGTTCCGAGCACCAGCTTGCATCAGAGAAGACTTCAACAGTTTCTGAATACCTGGAATAGAACAAGCCCAGATTTAACATTCCCTTCAGGTATCTTATCAGTCTTTGGATCGCATCCCAATGTGTTTTCCTTGGGTTGCTTGTAAACCTACTATGAATCCCACGGCGAAACCGATATCAGGCCTTATGCAACTTATAGCGTACATCAAACACCCAATAACTCATGCGCACTCTAGTTGTTTCATCGGTGTCCCAGTGTTAGGTTGAAGCTTCTTGTTGTAGTCGTATGGAATGGATAACTCTGGTAGGTCTAAGTATCGGTGCATTTTAAGCATGCTCGCTATGTTGTGAGACTGAGACAGGCACAGGCCATGCCTAGTCCTCAAAATTTTGAATCTTAGAATCACATATGCAACTCCAAGGTCCTTTATGTTGAATTGAGCTGAAAGAAACTCTTTCGTAGAAGTGACTATTTAAAGATTGGTCCCAACAACCAGCATGTCGTCAACATACAGATAAATCATAACTACCTGCCACGCCTTGCTTCCCAGTAGATGGAAGTGGTGACGTGTCAAGCCCGTGACATATTTATCCAGAGAAAATCATTCCCTAAATAAATATACTAAGCGTATTGAAACGATAATACACAATGTAAGAATAAATGAAAACTGTAAAAAATTTCAACAAATATCTTTGTTTACATTCAAACTTGAAATATTTACACATACAAGATTTCAACTGAAAAGTAAATACAAAAACAGAAATGTCTAAACATGTGGCATACATAAATTGAAAGAAAATGATAATTAACTAGTCTAAGCCTGAGCTGCGATCTGGTCGTACTCCTCCTCTGTAGCGTACTCCTCCATCTCTACAATATCTGTTGAACATTCTAAGAAAATAAGAATGGGTGGAATAACCGTCAGCGAACTAGCGCTCGGTGAGTCCCAAAGGTAGAGTAAAAGTGAAAAGTGACAGGTATAGAATAATCATAAAGTAATGTATATGTAAATGAACATGAGTATATGTACTATAGGTTTCTATATGGTCACTATATGAATGTTAAGTTCCAATTGTGAATGTCAATACAACTATAGAAGTATTCACGAGCTTAAGAGTGGGGCCCCAGGAGCAGGGAAACACGGGCACATTTCATGTGTTAGCATCGAAACTCCAAACTCTGGAGGATTCGCCCCGACCGCGATTCGAGTAAATAGAATTCGAGTAGATTAATACAGGACTCCTGAAGTTTCGTTGGATTCACACATGAAACTATCCTATACATCCCGAGTAATATATATTATAACTATTAGATATCCTTAGTTGATTGCTTGATTTATTATAACACGTCCTGATCGAACCATAGGTTGCAAAAGTGAATAATGTAGTCGATTAAGTCAAGTAGAATATGAGTCATGTCAATTTCAATCTTGGGTCGAGTCAAGTTAGTTCGAGTTGAATGAGTTCGAGTTAATGTTCAAGTTTGGGTTCAAGTTTGGATTAGAGTTCGAGTTTAAGTTTAAGTTTAGGTTCAAATTTGTATTCGAATTATAGACATTTCATATTACTATATTTAACTTTTAATATTTTAAGTTTAGGAATAATCGGATAACCGCTGTACATAGACGACAGGATTTGTGTGTTTTTCCAAGATAATTGTCATTGATAACTCCATTAATTTGTAGTGTTATCTAACCTGGATATGCAAGCACTCACTTTCTCCGGCTCCCTGAGGCTCAAGAGAAATGATACCACTTAAACCTATATTAATTTAGGGTCCATAAAAATTTATTCAAGTTTGTTTATTATGTATTTACATTGTTTGCATTTCTCGATGGGGTTTTATGAAAAATGTTATAATACTGTTTAAAAATAAACCTCGAGGGTGATTTATAATATTAAGAGTTTTTATAGAATTGTATTTTAGTTTCAATGGTATTTTAGTGTTAAAACCTAGCTTCTAAATGTTTATGGTATTTTTATGAAAACTACTACTTTTATAAATTTGATGGTATTTTATTAAAATTTTAATCTTTCATTTAAAAGTATATTTTTCACAATTGTTTTAATTGAAAATATGGATTCATAATTTTATATAATTTTCCAAAGTTTACTTTGTTTTAAAAAGTTGTATTTCGAGACCGAATTCTCCATGAGGAGTTTTGTATCTCACTCTACTATCCCAAGAATGTGCGATAACTTACACCATCTGTAAATGAGTTCCTGTAAAAGGGGTGTAGAGGCGCAATTACAAAAAAATTAAAAATAGCGATAAAATATTATATAAAAGTAATGGTATTTTAATGTAATTTGTATCATTTTGGATAAACTTGTAATGTAGCATACCATACCATGAAACCATAGTGTAAGTGATGGGGTAGATCATTACCCATGAGTTTTCTGTAGGTATATATTTGTAGGTTTTGATAGAAAGGTTACTTTTAAAGTTCATGATATTTATATGGAAAAGTTCGTTTTATATTTATTTCGCATGAAATTTTAATTACATAAAAAGGAAAATGATGTGAATAATAATTTAGGGTGATATTAGAGGATTTAGAGTGAAATATTCATTTAGCAAAGGGGATGAAGCTTTTTAAAAGAAATTTATTCATCCTAACTCCACTTTATCAATTTTTGTTTGAGGTGAAAAAAAGGAGATAGGAAGGGACTTACGGTTTGTGTAGCGTTGAGAAGGGAGTAAGAAAGAGAGAGAGAGAGAGAGAGAGAGAGTCTTTGTGGCATCGTGGTATCGCCGGGAATGGCTTCGGTCTTCGATGGAATGAATTTGGATCGCTAACTCTACTTGACTAGCCTTAACCCTTCTTAAACTTAGAGAATTTTTTTAAAGAATTTTGATAAATTTTTAGAATAGAGGAGAGCTAGGGGATGGGGTAGTATTTATAGAATAAAAATGAGAGAGTGTGGGAAATAAAAATGAATTAAAATAGGTTTAATGGTGTTAATGGAGGAATTGAAATGTCTCTGATTGAAATCAGAGAAAACAAATAAAAAAATAGAGTAGAGGGAAGTCAAAAGGACACACGAGCAAAGAATGGAAGCATTTGGGCCTGATCGAACCGCCAGTAGCGATTTTGGGGGTGATTCTAGCAGTCGAGTGGAGGACACGTGTCTCGAGGTTTGGGCCATGTGTGTTATTTGGTTTTAACTCCTCATTTATCCCGTTTGATTTCTCTGAAACTTTTCGATTCTCCTTGTGTTGCACGTGCAACTCTTGGGTTTCCGAAAAATTAAAAAGAAAAATTATAAAAATAATTGTTACTGATAGGATTCAAACACGCAGGTTATGACACAGCAGTAGAGATGCTTAACCAGTGAGCTACAAGTTATTTCTTTCTTTTATTGAAAAAAATTAACTTATAACTCTTATTCAAACTAAAATACTCTTTCTATACATTCAAACAAGTTACATTTATACAGAGATTTCAGAGCCGTTACACTACCTTATGTTCAACGACCTTCACATACAAACACTTATCTGATTTGTTCATCCCGAATCCATTGCTCAGAATGATTTTGTTGAACTTCTTGTGCCACAATTTTAGAGCCTGCTTCAATCTATAAAGAGACTTGATTAATTTGCAGACTTTATTGTTTAGGCCATCAACAATAAATTCTTCTGGTTGATCCATATAAATCTTTTCTGTAAGATCACGTTCAGGAAAGTGGTCTTCACATCCATCTGATGAATGGCAT
This sequence comes from Agapanthus africanus, assembly GCA_030015575.1. Classification (NCBI taxonomy): domain Eukaryota; kingdom Viridiplantae; phylum Streptophyta; class Magnoliopsida; order Asparagales; family Amaryllidaceae; genus Agapanthus; species Agapanthus africanus. The sequence continues at coordinate 882,976,895 of JASDDO010000024.1, read as the reverse complement.
GACCCTAGCTCACCATCCAAGCAATCAGAACACAGATGGTGGTGATTCGGCAGATTAGGGCATATATGTCAAATAAATTGTTTCCTTCTTTCTAAGTGAATCCTTTTATGACTAGTCTTGATTTGTACTTCTCTATAGTACCATCTGCCCACAGCTTCCTTTTGAATATCCATTTGCACCCAATTAATATCGCCCCTTTATGGAGATCCGTGAATTCCTAAGTATGGTTCTGAATCAGTGAGTTCATCTCATCATCCACAATTTCTTTCCAAAGAATAGCATCACTAGATTTCATCGCTTCTTCCAAAGATTGCGGATTACTTTCAACATTGAAGGTTACGAAGCCGTCTCCAAAGGTTTTAGCCTTTCTAAGACGCTAAAGAGGAGGTGGTTCTGTAACTTCTGGAGCAGTTTCGCTTTCTTCCACCTCGGAAGGTACAACTTCTTATATAGGAGGTGGCTCTTCTACTTGAGTATTCTCATAAGAATCATTGAGATATGTGTTCCTATTTTTGATGAACTTACCCTCAAAGAACTCCGTATTGCGTGCTTTAATGATTGAGTTGGTGCTTAAATCTAAGAATCTGCTTGCATCACTATCTGCAGCAAATCCCAGAAATACACGCATTTTTGCCTTCGTTCCCAGCTTTGGCTTTCTGATATTTGGCACTCTGACATATGCCAGTCATCCCCACACTGAGTGTTTCTAAGGAATCAGGATAACACAAAAACAATTCATGTGGAGTGAAATTGGTTTTTGCATAAGAAGCTGGTTCAATATGTTGGATATAGTGCCCTCAAAGAAATTATTATAGTTGCAGGAAGGCAATTATGGTAATTGAAGGAGGACCTGTACAGGTAGAATAGTCTTGCTTAAGATGATTGTATGTTATTTGGGTTGTCTTTATCATTCATGTGTATAAATTTTACTTGCTAGTACGTGTCACTAATACATAATGATAAAGCCCGTAGGATCTTTGCTTGACTACCAATATTATGATGGCGATCATGCTTATGGGAACTGTGTAGTCTATAAGCATGTCCTTAAATGTTTCTAATCTTAGGAGTATCAAGACTAGACATTGATATTCCAGAGTAAACTAGTGTATATGTTTCTTAACCCCGACAAGGGGTAATGGCCAGTCTCACAGCCATTGGTATTTGACACCAAAGATTGTATACATGTGCTCATTAGAGAATGAGTACACCGAAATGTGCTCATTAAAGAATGAGTACACCGAACGGACTCACCGATGACTCTTAAATGGTATCATACTTATCGTCAGATAGCTGTTTTCTGGTGACATGAGTACATAGTAATCTATAGACTTGAGATCGTTATTTGTCTCGTGTGAGTTCTCACTGTACTTTGATTACTATTCTACCGTGGTTTTAAAGAGTCATGCAAACATGTTTTAGTTGGGTACAGTCCCGTCACACTTCGCTTCCCAAAATACGTAAGTACTTCACGTGACGAGCCAACCATGCTACCTATGGACAGAAAAAATCCTTCCATAGTTGCATTACGACTGTCAATCAGATATCAAAAATAGTAAATAAAATCTAACTAACACATGTCCATCTGTCACAGTAGATAAAAATCAAGAAATGTATATAGCGAAAACGAATAAAGATCCAATAAAGAATAATATCTGAATCACGTCCTTTATGAGATCACATCGATAAATTAAACTACGAAATAAAATAAACTAAACATCTTTAAAACTAATCATCAAGCTCCTCACTGCTCAGCTTTCTTGTTAAAATACTCTTGATCTTCCTGCGACAAGGTTAAAAGAACCGGGCCATGAAAAACCCAGACGTCAGTGCGTCATAAATATCAAAACAATAGTAATAACCAGGATAGGAACTATGATTAGACATGAGTGTAAATAATAAACACAGGTATAAAATAATGAGTTATAGGTATGTGATGTGTATCCTAAAATCTGTGCTTCTAGGTTATCTATTCTACAAGTCTTTGAAATCAATTAATGGAATCGTCGATGTAAATCAATAGTATCCAGTGCGTGCCCGGGACCACGGTCAAGACCCTCAGGGCTGAATCCGAGACGTGCCGCTAAGCAGTAAAAATAAGGTATCATGTACAGACGAATGGTGTCAGTATCATCATTCCGGGGCCAAACCCCGTATCGACTGATCAGTCTCTGGAAAGTATCTAACTGTTGAGTTACAAGTCAGGTTTCATTATTGATTTCCCCTTACCCCTAGGTTTTGTGTTCAAGTCAGGTATTGATGATATCAATCTAATGCTAACACAGGATCAAGCAGATATAGGTCTTATCTATGTAGACAACAATTCACGTTCGTCAGGACAACAAGTCAGGATTGTCAGCATTAGTAATAATCCAAGTAACGGGTTTAGTAATGTCTTGTGAACATATCAGGCAATGTATATTAAACAAAATAGATACCAGATGGAAAATCGTAACCAATGTCTAAATACGGTAAACATGATAATGCCCACAATGTATATGTATCTATCTGTAATAACCGTTTTACGTTTGCTATCAGGTATATTGCAATCTAGATAAAGAATGCTGAACGGATATAACATTATAACAATATTATGATGAAACGACATGCAACTAGATAAAACTGTTATTGGTACGAATACAGACTAATGCCATAAAACTGTAGATTGATAATATTTGCTGAATATTAAAAATACATGTACTATAATTAATCATATAAATATTGATATAAGTAAAGTAGCATGTTGCAAGTTTAGAACTTGCCTGATCGAGATCTTACGACGAAAATACGGATATTATATTACGAATGCCGAATAAAGACACGATGCAAAAAAAATCTCGGCTTCGACTGCTACAGAGGCTCGGCTTGGGCTAGCTTGAGGGTGGTGGCGCCAGAAGGAGTCGTCGGCGATGGAGGCAGAGGTTGGTGAAATGTGAAGTCGAGGGTTTTGATCTAGGATCTTAGATTTTAGAAAGAGAGGAGGTGATGAGGGTGATATGGGTCGGAGTTCAAGTGGAAACAGCAAGGGAGGAGGGTTGGTGATTGCAGATGGGGTTTAGGATCGACGGCGAGGGGAGCAAGTGGTCGCGGTAGTGTTGCTTGGGATCGGATCCGGCAAGGTAAGAAAGAAGAGGAAGAAGAAGAAAAAGAGAGAGATGGAGGTGTGGGGTTATCTGGGTTTTGCGAAGGAGAGAAGGAGAAGGTGTTGAGGATGATGGTGGTGATCGAGTTCAGGCGGTGATGTCGACGAGAAAGAGAAGGTGAGTTCTCAGGTGTGGAGTCGGGCTCGGGTAAAGTCTCGGGGAAGTAGGAAGGAGGTAATGACGGTGGCAGTGATGAGGAGGTGGGGGTGGAAAGTGATGTCGGCGACGAGAGAGGACGGCGCGGGTTAGGGTTCAGGCGCGCGAGAGAGAGAGAGAGAGATGGAGACGGGAAAGGAGAGAGAGAAAGTGTTTTATAAAAATATAAATTTATTAATATGTGTGTGTGTGTGTGTGTGTGTGTGTGTGTAAACAGTTACATATATTATATATTATAGGTATAGGAATATTAAGTAATATAATATATATATTGTAGGATTTTACAAATAATACCATATCACTCCAAATATTTCCCGTATCCTTTCAAAAATATAGTTTTTAAATATAAAGAGTATACGTAAGAATTTTAATCATAATGCAACTATCTATAATTAATTACATATACCCCCAATAAAATTTACATAAATATTCGTAAGGATTTTTAATTATTTTTCTGTCTATATCTTAGGATATGAATATGATATATAGGCACAACAACCTGATATGGGGTGATTTGACATGTAAGGCTAAAAAAAGGTTATTATTTATTTTTATCTTATATTATAAAGAGATATGTGAAGATTAAAATATTATATATATATATATCGATTCTCATGGATACACTGTGCTAGCAAATATTGGATATAACCTTGTTTCATGTCGAGTTTTAATCATGTGGGTCGGATCAGATAATGACCACAGTTACTAATTGAATCATTCGCAACCCACTCTCAAAAGAATAAAAGAGTTTTTGAACAAGATTTAAAATACCAAATTATATTGTATAATCGTACCAGGGTGTTACATTATACCCAACTACAAAAGAATTTCGTCCTCGAAAGTCACGGAACATGAAAGGACAAGAATATATGGATCTAAGGAAAGATGTGTGGAAACTTTTGTCGAATCATGTCTTTATGTTCCTAAGTAGATTCTCTATGCGAATGATTCCCCCACGAAACTAGTACTAGTGGGATTACTTTATTCTTGAGGACCTTTTCTCGTCGATCCACAATATCCATTGGTCGCTCTTTATACGTTAAATCTTCTCTTACTGTCAGTTCCGAATGATCTAGGACGTGTGTCTCATTTCGAACATACTTGCGGAGTTGAGATATATTAAACATGTCATGAACACCTGCCAAGGATGGTGGTAAAACAAATTGATAAGCCATCTTTCCAACACGCTCGATGATATCGAAAAGCCCCAAGAATCGAGGACCAAGCTTACCCCGACTACTAAATCGGATTACTCCTCTAGTCGGTGATATCTTCAGGAATACAAGATCACCAACCGCGAACTCCAAAGGTCTTCGTCCAGTATCAGTCCAACTTTTCTGTTGATCCTATGCCAGCTTTATATGATTTCGGATCACGTTAAGTTTCTTCACCATTTGTATAGTAATATCTGGTCCCTATAATTTTCTTTCTCAGACATCATCCCAACAGACAGGCGAGCGACACTTACGACCGTATAATGCTTCGAATGGAGCCATCTGTATAGTCACCTGAAAACTGTTATTGTATAAAAACTCCACTAAGTGCAAATGATCCTCCCATGAACCCTTGAAGTCTAACATGCATGCCTTCAACATATCTTCAAGAGTTTGGATCGTTCTTTCATACTGGCCATCTGTCTGAGGATGATAGGCCGTGCTAAATTTTAAGCAAGTTCCCAAACTTTCCTGTAGATTCCTCCAAAAATGTGATAGAAAATGAGTATCGCGATCGAAAACGATGCTCATGGTTACTCCATGCAATCTTACAATCTCCTGCATCTACCGCTCTACCAAAACCTCCGTCGACTGACCAACTCGAAATGGTAAAAAATGAGATGTCTTGGTAAATCGATCGACAATCACCCAAACCGCGTTATTTCCCTTTGGACTTCATGATAAAGCTGTCACGAAATCCGTGGTTATATGTTCCCACTTCCATTGAGAAATCGGAAGTGGTTGCAACAAACCAGCTACCCTTTGATATTCAGCCTTGACTTGCTGACATGCCAAGACTTCGATACATAGCGAGCAATCTCTCTTTTCATGCCTTCCCACAAGATATGTTGTTGTAAATCTCTGTATATCTTCGTGCCTCCCGGATGCACTGAATACGCGGAATTATGAGCTTCCTTCATGACTTCTTTATGAACATCTTCTTTAGGCACACATAAACGACTTCCAAATCATAACGAACCATCTTCATGAATCAACAAATCTGTTCGAAGTCTCGCTTCTACTTTTTCTTGAAACTTTCGCAATCTTGGATCATGTGATTGTACTGCCTTTATATTATCAATCAAGGATGATTGTACTTACAACTGCATCAACTGTTCCAAAGAATCTGGTAGTACAATCTCCAATTCGAATCTCTGAAGATCAGTTATAATTTCCTTCTGCGCAGTCAATATCCATATTGCTGGCAACCGACTTAGAGCATCCGGTACTATATTAACTTTTTCCCGATAGTATTTTAGATCAAGATCATAGTTAGCCATCAGCTGTAACCATCTACGCTGCCTCATGTTGAGCTCTTTCTGTGTGAACATATAGTTTAGGCTCTTATGATCGGTAAATACTTTTACCCTTTTGCCCAATAAGTAGTGTCTCCAAATCTTCAGAGCAAAAATCACTGCTGTTAGCTCCAAATCATGAGTTGGGTAGTTCTTTTCATGAGTTTTCAATTGTCTCGACGCATAGGTTATGACCTTCCTACGTAGTATTAGAACACATCCCAAGCCTTTCCCAGATGTATCGCTGTGAATAACTAGTCCCCTGGAACCATCTTTCACTGTTAGAATAGGAGCGGTGGTCAATTTCGGCTTTAGTGCTCCAAAAGCTGACGCACACTTTTCGGTCCATCCGAACGGTACCTCTTTTCGTGTTAGCTTGGTCAATGGTTCTGCTATTCGGACGAAGTTCTTCACAAACTTTCTATAGTATCCGGCAAGCCCAAGGAAAATTCTGATCTCCCCTACATTCATTGGAATTGGTCAATCATGAATAACTGCAATCTTTTCAGTGTCAACAACAATCCCATCTCCGGATACAACATGACCCAAGAACTTCACTTCTTCGAGACAAAACTCACACTTTCTCATCTTAGCATATTTATTTTTCTTGTCTTAACGTTTGCAGTGCGACCCTTAAGTGTTTTTCATGCTCTTCTTTGCTCTTCGAATATGCTAGAATATCATCAATGAACACCACTACGAACTGATCCAGGTATGGTGAAAACATTCGGTTCATCAAGTCCATAAATATTACTGGTGCGTTAGTAACTCCAAATGGCATCACTAAGTACTCGTAATGCCCATATCGAGTTCGGAACGCCGGCTTGCAAATTTCTTCTGATTTCACCCGAACTTGATGATACCCAGATCGCAAATCCAACTTTGAGAATACACTTGCGCCACTGAGTTGATCGAATAATTCACCGATGCAAGGGATTGGGTACTTATTCATAATAGTCACCCGATTTAATTCCCGATAGTCGATGCACATCCTTTGCATGCCATCCTTCTTCTTGACTAGAAGAATTGGGGATTCCCTTGGTGAACCGCTACTGTGAATCCAACCTTTCTTCAGTAATTCGGCAACTTATTTCTTTACCTCTCCCAGTTCTACCGGTGCCATTGGATAATAAGCCTTTGAAATCGGCGCTGCTCCAGAAATAAAATCAATCATGAACTCCACATCTCATTTCGACGGTAAACTCGAGATGTTCTCGAACACATCCATAAAATACGAAACTACTGCCGGTGCTACTTCCTTGTTTACTTCCATCGACGAAAGAAAGACACTAGTCGGCCTAACTCTAAATTCGATTGGCTCGATAGATTTGCTACCTCCCAAAAATATGAACTCCGGATGTCTGGGATTCTGAAAAATCACTTTCTTTGCCCTACAATCAATGTGAGCGTGGACAATGCCAAGAAAATCCATTCCCAAGACAACATCATAGCTGCCAGTTTCAATCACCAAGAAATACGCGAATAACTCCCGTCCGCAAATAACAATCGAGCAACCCTTACTCTCACTACTAGATATAATTCTCCTGTTCCCAGTATGTATGTCCCAGCAACTAGACAGGGCCGTGTATGGGAAAAAGTGTGCACTAATAAACTTGGACGATATGAAGCAATAAGATGCACCTGAATCGAATAATACCAATGCGGGAAAATTATAAACAAGTAGGATACCTGAAACAACATCGTCTGACGCCTTGGCCTCCTCGGCCGCTAAGGTGAAGGTCCGTCTCTGATTAGGCCTCTGAGTGATCAGCTTCTACCTATGAACCTGCTTCCGTGGTAGTTTTTGAATATCATTTCTCGATCGCAGCTTCGAAGGGCATGCACTGATGGTATGGTCAGCTGATCCACACACTAAACAAAGTCCGAGCCTCCTTCGACGCTCTTTCTGCGTGTGTCCGGGTAAATGGCAAAAGTCACAAATCTTACCCCTTTTGTGATCTAATACAAACGGCTTCTTCATGGGTACTGCCCTTTGTTTGTTTACCAGAATGCCTCTACGTACAAGAGTTCTGTTTGGTGTAAACGAATTCTTCCACACTACAACCTCTTGCTGTAGATTACCCTTTATCTTTACCAATAAACTCTGCTGCTTCCTAGCCGCCTTGAGAACTTGGGAGAAGGTAGTCAATCCCAGAGATATGATGTGTCTTTGAATCTCTATATCCAAGATACGCATAAACTGCGTCGCCCTATCTGCCTTATTGGCAACCAAGGGCCCCACAAATCAACTGAGCCAGGTCCACTCAGCCGCATATGTATCAACGGATCTGCCATTCTGCTTTAAGCTGTCATGCCCCGCTTCCCATTTTACGACGAAGGGGACGCGACTGGCCCGCTACGTATTTTCTCAGAAGCAAATACGCTAAGCGTAACTAAGCAATATAAAAGAAAATACACAAGAGGCAAGGTATAATAAAAACAGCAACTTTTATTTATTAACATTCTTTTGTACAATGCATGAAAAGGAAATACAACTGAAATAAAAATGATGCCTAAACAATGGCATGACAGGAAATGAAAAGTACTGAATAGAAAATGTATAATAAAACTAGAGCTCTGGTTCTTCAGCAAGCTGATCCAAGTCTTCTGCAGATGGCTCGATCTCTGTCGGGTCCAAACCACCTGACGACATTCAAAGAAGAAAGAAATAGAATGTCGTCAGCGAACAGATCGCTCGGTAAGTCCCAAAGATAAGGGAGAAGTAGAAAAGAAGAAAGAGAGAGAGTGAGTAGCTTTTAATGTTGTATTATATTGTTGTAATGTTGTATTAACGCTGTTGTTTGTAGTTTGGTACAGAAGAATGCCAGTGTATACGAGAGGGGTCTCAGTATGCTAGAGACCAGGGCAAATGGAAGTACAAGGCTCCGTTATACAACCCGGAATAACGGCAATTGGATTCATGTTAGGTGTCTTAATCTTACCGTCTCATGCCAGCTTTAAGACCTTCCGTACCAATCTACCCCTTAAACCCCGTAGTGTTTAATTTGTATTGTTTTGTACTATAAAATGTATTGAATGTATAATTGAAAGACTGACCGAAACTATGATATCAATAAACGGATGTAACCGTAGAATCATGTAAATGGAATAACTGGAGAACCATGTAAATGGAATGTATATCCATGGTTCGGTTCAGTCAAGTTGTATAGATTGATAATTGGATTCATGAATTCATGTTGAATTGTAATATTGAAGATTGTAGATTGTACTTGAATCATATTCAAGTCAAATATAATCAGACTCAAACCCGAGTCAGACAATTAGAAATGTAAATCGAAATCTTGATTAATTCTTACCTATAATTTGTTAGGGTCCTTAGGGAAATTTATAAAACTTGAGGGGGTTTTATATAAAAATACTTTTATATACTTTTCAAAATACACCTCAAGTATTCCTTATTCGACTTTAGAGTTGTAATGAAGGTGGATTTTATATTGTGATATTTCTAGTGAAAATATCCTAATTTCATAAATAAAGGTATTTATTTGTAAAGTTGATTTATTTGGAATTCATAGTATTTTAGTGTAATATTTTTTCTTGGGATTTTTAGAAAAAGATGGAATATTTATATCATAATAAAATAGGTATTTTAATGAAAAATATACATATATTTATACAAAATTAATTTTAATAAATATTTTATATTCTAAAAAATCTCATTTTCTTAAGATGTCGTATTTTAAATCTTTCGAGACCGAATGCTTCTTGCAGAGGTCTGAATCTTGCACTCCTAAGCCCGAGAATGTGCAATAAACCGCACCATCCCGAACGGGTTCCCCAAAGTGGGTTGTAGCGGCGCTTTACAAAGATTGTAAATACTAAATCCTTTAGAAAACGGTTTTATGAAGTAAATGATATTTATTTGTAAAGGTGTATATTTTCCGTATTGTATATTCTAAATTCTCCTAAGTCAACTAGTATATCCCTAACTGGTCTAGACGACAAGTTGTGAGATGCCTCAAATCGCCTCTTCACCGCCAATTGTGGCCAGGTAAGTACAAGTGAGGAAATGAGGGATCCGCTCACGAATCACCATGAGTCGGGCCTTTTAAAATTACCTTTTTTACTTGCCTAGCCTAGACACCACAAAGTCAGGTTTAGATAAACGATCGATATCCACAACTTATCGTATTTTCATAATAAGTGGTACTTCTTTAAAAAGTGTATCAAAACTAAATCTTTAGAAATGGTTTTATTAAATATATGGTATTTAAATGAAAATGTTTATTTTCTCGTATTCTAGGTTCTTGGGGGTGTTGGATACGAGTGTGTGAGGAGGTAGGTCGTTACCTCGTGACCTACTTTAAATGTATAGCAAGTTTGATGGGGTTAAATGAAGAATTGAAACAATGTGGTATTTAAGTGAAAAATACGATAAATTGAAAAGGCTATCATTTCATGTGACGAAACTTGATCAAATTGTTTGATTAGTGTTTAATAGTCAACATGAGGAAGTTTAGGTATGATTGTATTAGTGAGAAGTGGAATTTTATAGAAAACCGAATCAGAAATCCGATTTGTTCCGATTCCGTCGGGTTTTGTAATTTCGTATTTTGAGAATGAAAAAGAGAGATAGAAAAGGGACTTACGGGTTTTAGATTACTCAAGAGAGTGAGAGGAAACTAGAGGAATCGTCGGTGTGTTGTGTCGTTGCCGATAGTTCCTAAGATGATCGCCGGAATTTCCGCCGGAATTTCGTCGGAGTTTTGTCTTGAGCTTGTTTTCAAAGTACACGATCTTTGGAAAATTTTTGAGAGAGTGGGCTCAGAATTTTGGGGTGAGAGGGTAGTGTGTAGGGTTGGTATTTATAGGGTTAGGCTAGGGTTAGGGTAGATGAAAAGTTTAAAATAAAAATGTGATAAAATGTAATAAAAATGTATTAAAAGTAGTGTAATTGGGGTTTTTAAAGAGCTCTGGAAATGGTCTGAGGCTGAAATTTTGCAGGTGCATAGGGAATATGAAATGACACAACTTTCATGTTGTGGTCATCGCCGGAATCGGCCGACTCTGCCGTAACTCGGCCGTGACTCAGTCTGAGGACTGAGTCAGACCGAGTCAAGGCCGATTTGGCCGATTCCCGGCCGAGTCAGGCCGCCAGGATCCCCCCCGACGGTTCATCTAACTCCTGGAAATGTTACATCTTTCGGTGTAGTGGGGTTTTTGCGAGATATGCATGTGTAAACTCTTGGTATTCTAAAGGTTTTAAAAAAAATCAATATTAAAAATAATGTGGGGTATGGGATTTGAACTCTGGTGGCTTGGTTCAGCAGCGCAAGGTATTACCAATGAGCTACAAGCTCCTTCTTGTAATTATGGAGCTAATTAATTACTTAAAGTAATAACAGTAAATGTAAATACCCCAAGTATACATTAATTTTAAAGCAAATTTTTGTACACTAAAAATGGAGTTGTTAAACACTGGGAATATAATCCCCAAATTAGCGTTAAACAATAAAGAAAGAGGGGTCACGTGTGGATACGTGGGAGCGCCCAAAGGTGGGACCAGATCCTTTTCTTCATTCTGCAATTAAGTGTTAACCACTTCTTCATCTTTTGAGCATCACGTGTTGACACGTGATGGAGATTTATGCACTGATCATTAAAGCACTCGCTAAGGGGTCACATGGGGACACGTGAGAGCACCCAAAGCTCATATTTCCTTTGCTTTTTCTTTCTGTGTTTTGTAGGTCACGTGGGAGCACGTGAGGCATTGCCTCAAAGCTTTCCTCTTTCTCATTTCTGGGGATCTCTACAGGGGTCACATGGGGACACGTGACCTTGGTCTTTTGCATGCATGGAGATCTTTTAAGTCTCTTTATTTTAAGAATTGAATTCTTTGTAGGGTTAAACCCTAATTATGATTTTGGAGGAATTAAATTCCTATGGTGCAAGAATTAAATTCTTAAGTAGGGTTAAACCCCAATTTCTCTTTAGAGGAATTAAATTCCCATATATGTAAAAGAATTAAATTCTTATATAGGGTTAAACCCTAGTTTCATTTTAGGAGGAATTAAATTCCTGTTGATCTGAGAGAATTAAATTCTCAATTAGGGTTAAACCCTAGTTCTGTTTTAGGAGAATTTAATTCTCATACAGGGTTAAACCCTAGTTTTGTTTTAGGAGAATTAAATTCTCAAAACTCAATTCCCCTTCTAAGTTTAGGATCTGCATGGCAGGATCTCGACCCGATGAGAATTAAATTCTCAACTTATGGGGAGATGTGCTCTGTGCAGATCTTTAACCAGAAGAAGAACTAAGTTCTTTTCTGTATAAGAGTTAAACTCTTGGATTGAGAATTAAATTCTCTTTATTGAAGTTTTGATCCTTTTTACCTTTCTCACCTAGGGTTTTCTTTGTTGAGAATTAAATTCTCCTTTCTTTTCTCTCTCTGTTGTTGTTATCTCTCCCAAAAAAAGTAGATCCCTTCTCTTCTCTTCTTGGCTCCTATTTATAGGAGAAGGAAAAGAATCAATTTGTTTAGCAAATCTCTCATTGAAAGATTTGATTTGTTTTCATCATTAATATGATCTTTTAGATCATTCAGTGAATTTTATTCACCGTTGGATTTTAAAACCAAAGATATTCTGTTTGTTATTTTCGGTGAGATTTAGGGGAAATCTTTCCTTGTCCAAGATTTTTCCATAAATTGGTGATTTTTAATCACCCTTGGATCTTTAATCCAACGGTCCCCATAATCCTTTTCCATTTGGAAAGATTTAGAAGGTTTTAGAATTTTAATTCTATTAACTGTGATGCTTTTGGAGCCAGTCACGTGCTGACACGTGACCCTTGGTCACGCGTGAGCACGTGACCCCCAATTGAGTCCTTTTCTCAGCGTTTATTTACGCTTCAGTTTTAACCATCACGTGTCAACACGTGACCATTGGTCACGTGTGAGCACGTGATACCTCATTGAGGTATTTCCTTTAGCCATTTGTTTTTATTTCTGTTTTAACTATCACGTGTCAACACGTGACCATTGGTCACGTGTGAGCCCGTGACCCCCAATTGGGTCCTTCTTCAGACGTTTTTTTTATTTTTGTTTTAACTATCACGTGTCAACACGTGACCATTGGTCACGTGTGAGCACGTGACACCTTATTGAGATAATTCCTGATTTTTAATCAGGGAACAGTGCATAGCATATTTGCTCATAACTTTTGATCCCGGATGAATTATGAAGCCCATAATATATCAAATCAAAGGGTTTTTCGAGATGCTTCCAATACCATCAGAATTTAATAGTTTCTCCTTCGGGAGTTTATCAAAATACAGGCCGAACGATATTGGTTCGCATTTCGTTAAGCGTATCGCTGCCATTTGATACCTTGGACTCTTCTACGCAGGAATTTTTGGCGGGAACAAATGCCCCCCCACTACTTTGCCCACGTAAGTATATACGTGGGTGAAGTAGTGCAAAGTTATGAGTAGCCATGGAATTGAGGGCTTAGGAGGCAAATTTAGGGTCCTTGTAGCCTAAGACTTTTCAACTTTATGAGCCGTGAGGGTCTCACAAAGACTTTTCTCCCTACGGATCGAGAGGATCTCGTAGGTGTAGTTTCTCCTTAGGAGTCATGAGGACTCCTAAGTGTGTTTTCTCTTATAAGTCATAAGGATCTTATAAGAGAATTTTTCCCTCTTACGAGTCGAGAGGACCCGTAAGCGGTTGTTTCCCTCTTTGTCGAGATTCGACTTTGGAGAGTGTGACCCATGGATAGTATGCAAGGGACCGTTTTGGATCGACTTGCAGGGTCCCAGTGCTTAGGAAACAGGTTTTATAATCCCCGCTGTCTAAGGCTTTTCCTTACGAGTCGAGACGAATCGAGCATTTCTCGCAAAGACACTAATTTCCTCACGAGTCGAGACGAATCGAGCATTTCTCGCAAGAATATCCTAACGTCATAGTTAACCTCTGCTCTTTACGACAGAGGTCCGTTAGGGTCTATGGTACTTAGGGTTTTGTCTGTCGTACCGCCGCATCGGCTGATGTATTCCTCGATAGGCAGTTTTGCTGTTCAAGTAGCCTTGCGATTGTCGTGTCTCCGGTCCCTTCTGGGGCTGGACAAGACATCTTCGAGCAATCCTCCTAGGCAGTTTGACCGTCGGAAGAGCAAGCGTTAGGAATTTTACCATGCCGCTTTTTACTTGAGGTTAAGCTCATTTTGGAGAGCCCCGATGAGTCATAACCACTCTGCGCTGGTCTGGGATGATCTCCGATAGTCTTTCAGGCTTTATATAACTTGCCATTAAAACCCTGAAGCTAGGAATTTGGCCTTTGCTTCGTTTGCTGGCATCGCGTCTGCTGTATCGAGACGAATGTCACGGTTGTCTCTAGGTTGCTGGTGAACCGTCGAGGTTTGGAACTAGCCATGGCTCCTTTTGGTGATGTTGCGTCTGCCGTGTCGAGACGAACGTCGAGGTGGTGACCACTCCGCACTGGTGCGAGATAATCTCTGATTGTCTTTCAGGCTTTATATGACTTGCCGTTAAGACCCTGAATCTAGGAATTTGGCCTTCGCTTCGTTTGCTGGCATCGCGTCTGCTGTATCGAGACGAATGTCGCGGTTGTCTCTAGGTTGCTGGTGAACCGTCGAGGTTTGGAACCAGGGATTTTGCCGTGACTCCTTTTGGTGATGTTGTGTCTGCTGTGTCGAGACGAACGTCGAGATGGTGACCACTCCGCACTGGTGCGAGATAATCTCCGATTGTCTTCCAAGCTTTATATGACTTGCCGTTAAGACCCTGAAGCTAGGAATTTGGCCTTCGCTTCATTTGCTGGCATCACGTCTGCTGTATCAAGACGAATGCCGCGGTTGTCTCTAAGTTGCTGGTGAACCGTCGAGGTTTGGAACTAGGGATTTTGCCGTGACACTTTTTGGTGATGTTGCGTCTGCTGTATCGAGACGAACCTCGAGGTGGTGACCACTCCGCACTGGTGCGAGATAATCTCCGATTGTCTTCCAGGCTTTATATGACTTGCCGTTAAGACCCTGAAGCTAGGAATTTGGCCTTCGCTTCGTTTGCTGGCATCGTGTCTGCTGTATCGAGACGAATGTCACGGTGGTGATCACTCCGCGCTGGTGCGAGATGATCTCCGATTGTCTTTCAGGCTTTATATGATTTGCCGTCAAGACCCTGAAGCTAGGAATTTGGCCTTCGCTTCGTTTGCTGGCATCGCGTCTGCTGTATCGAGACGAATGTCACGGTGGTGATCACTCCGCACTGGTGCGAGATGATCTCCGATTGTCTTTCAGGCTTTATATGACTTGCTGTCAAGACCTTGAAGCTAGGAATTTGGCCTTTTGCTTCATTTGCTTTGGCGCGTCCGAATCCTGCTGGGGGAAGAACGCTGGGATGACATTTCATCTGCTGTATCGAGATGATCGTCGAGGCGGTGACCACTCCGCGCTGGTGCGAGATGATCTCCGATTGTCTTTCAGACTTTATATGACTTGCCGTCGAGACCCTGAAGCTAGGAATTTAGCCTTTTGCTTCATTTGCTTTGGCGCGTCTGAATCCTGCTGGGGGAAGAACGCTGGGGGTGACATTTCATCTGCTGTATCGAGACCATCGTCGAGGTGGTGACCACTCCGCACTGGTACGAGATGATCTCCGATTGTCTTTCAGGTTTTATATGACTTGCCGTCAAGACCCTGAAGCTAGGAATTTGTTCTTTTGCTTCATTTGCTTTGGCGCATCCGAATCCTGCTGGGGGAAGAACGCTGGGGTGACATTTCATCTGCTGTATCGATATGATCGTCGAGGTGGTGACCACTCCGCGCTGGTGCGAGATGATCTCCGATTGTCTTTCAGGCTTTATATGACTTGACGTCAAGACCCTGAAGCTAGGAATTTGGCCTTTTGCTTCATTTGCTTTGGCACGTCCGAATCCTGCTGGGGTGACATTTCATCTGCTGTATCAAGATGATCGTCGAGGTGATGACCACTCCGCGCTGGTGCGAGATGATCTCCGATTGTCTTTCAGGCTTTATATGACTTGCCGTCAAGACCCTGAAGCTAGGAATTTGGCCTTTTGCTTCATTTGCTTTGGCGCGTCCGAATCCTGCTGGGGGAAGAACGCTGGGGTGACATCTCATCTGCTGTATCGAGACGAAAGTCGAGGTGGTGACCACTCCGTGCTGATGTGGGATGACCTCCGATTGTCTTTCAGGCTTTATATGACTTGCCGTCAAGACCCTAAAGCTAGGAATTTGGCCTTTTGCTTCATTTACTTTGGCGTGTTCGAATCCTGCTGGGGGAAGAACGCTGGGGTGACATCTCGTCTGCTGTATCGAGACGAAAGTCGAGGTGGTGACCACTCCGCGCTGATGCGGGATGATCTCCGATAGTCTTTCAGGTTTTATATGAGTTACCGTCAAGACCCTGAAGCTAGGAATTTGGCCTTCGCTTCATTTGCTCGCACTGCGTCTGCTGTATCGAGACGAATGCTGAGGTGGAGCTGGGATTTTTCCGTCACTCCGCTTTGTTTCGACCATGGGGTCTTTTGTTAACGTCGCATCTGCATCCTGTTGGACTACGAAGGAACGCAGTTGTTGACATCACGTCTGCTGTAACGAGACAAATGCTAAGGTGGAGTTGGGATTTTGCCATCGCTCCGCTTGATGGTGTAACATCTGTGTCCTGCTGGAATGAGGAGGGACACCGTTGTTGGTCTCTAGGCTGCAGATGTGTCCATTGAGATTTGGAACTAGGGACTTTGTCATGGTTCCGTTTCGTTGCGACTCTGAAGTCGATTGTTGACGTCATGTCTGCATCTAGTTGGAGTGAGGAGAAACGCCGTTGGTGATCTCTAAGTTGTCGATGTTGACGTCGAGACCCTGAAGCTAGGGATCTTCCTTTACTTCATTTGTTGGCATTGTGTCTGCAATATTGCGACAAATGTCGAGGTTGTCTCTAGGTTGTCTATGAACTGTCGAGATTTGGCTTCGCTTTCTGTTGGAGCCTGTCGGGAAGGTATGGTTCCCTCTTTATTTGTGCCCCTAAATTGTATACAGGGATCGATGTGATCTCACCTGTAGGGCAAAAAGTTTCATTCTTTCATCATTTTTTTTCTTTCCGCGATGCTCTATCATTTCAGCTTTTACATCGCGAAGGTCACGATTGCCCAATCATTTCGGCTATTTTTCGCGGTGCCCAATCATTTTGGCTATTTATTTTATTTTTACTCACTGCTTTTTATTGCGAGTTGCCCAATCATTTCGGCTATTTTTGTATGCATATATTTTTACTTGCTGATTTTGCTGCAGGTTGCCCCATCATTTCGGCTATTTCATATGCATTTTTTTTGGCTCGCTGATTTTTTCTCGCGAGTATAGGATTTAGGATCTGATGCTCATCTTAGCATCAGCATCGCTGCGACTGGAATATTGCCAGGAGCGAATCATCATTTGCCATAAAAGGGCCTGGAATTTGATACCGATTTAGGCATCAGCATCGCTACAACCGGGATATTGCCAGGAGTGAATCATCATTTGCCGTTGTCGATGTTGAACAAAGGTGGCTTAGCAAACAGGGTTAGGATCCCGTCGACTAAGGCTTTTGACTTCATGAGCCGTAAGGGTCTATAAAGGTACTTCTCCCTACGAGTCGTGAGGATCTCGTAGGTGCATTTTCTCCTTATGAATCGTGAGGATTCCTAAGTGTGTGTTCTCTTATAAGTCGTAAGGATCTTAAAAGAGTGTTTTCTCTTTGCATGTCGAGAGGACCTACAAGTGTTTGTTCACTGTGTGAGCATATCCCTAGTCGCTGGTGGGACTCTGTTAGGGAAATGTTCATTCGCGCCCGTGGATTGTATACAAGGGTCAATATTGAGCCGCTTGTAGGGCACTATCGAAGGTTGTGGGGGTTGCTTAAGAAAAGGTTCAGGTCTCTGTAACTTAAGACTTTCAAATCTTATGAGCCGTGAAGGTCCTATTAGAGAGTTCTCCTTACGAGTCGTGAGGATCTCGCAAGTGTAATTTCTCCTTAGGAATCGTGAGAATCCCTAAGCGTGTTGCTTCCCTGTGAGTCGTAAGGATCTCACGCGGGTGGTTTCTCCTTACAAGGTCGAGAGGACCTTGTAAGTGTCTTTTAACGAGATTGCGCCCTTTCGGGTTTTCACAAAACTCGTCGGTAGCCCTGCTGTTTTTACTCATGGAGCCCTTTCGGGTTTTCATCCGTGCCCATTTTGCTTATGGACATACCATTCTTCTTCTTCTTTTTTTTACGAGTCTGCGCTCTTTCGGGTTTTCACAAACATCGCCGGTAGTCCTGCTGTTTTTACTCACAGTGCCCTTTCGGGTTTTCATCCGTGCCCATCTCGCTTGTGGAAGTACCGTTTTTTTATATAAACTACCATGTCAGCCTGAAGATGCCGCGGGTTGGTAGTAGTTTAACGACGTCTCGGTCATCAGCCAGGTTTAGGACATAGTGGTCCATCGTTAGTTTAACGACGTTTCGGTCTTCAGCCAGTTTTAGGACATAGTGGTCCATCGTTAGTTTAACGACGTTTCGGTCTATTATCCAGTTTTAGGACGTAGTTGTCCGTTGGGCTTTCTCTATGAATGAGCATGATTCCCCCGGCATGTCCATCTTTTTCGGAGCATGTGGTTGTGGCAGGCTCAACTTCCAGTTTTCGGACAGTGCGAGTTTTCCTTGTTGGTATTGGTCTTCAACCCAGTTTTTGAAGACGAAGCAATCTTCGATCGGATGACTTACTGCTCAATGGTAGGGGCAGTAATTTGGAACGTTGACATCGCCTGGCTGTAGCGGACGTTTCGGACTTAGCAGATTGATGAATCCGTTGCGCACTGCCAGCTCAAACAGTTTCCTCGTTTTATCCTGGGGAAACGAGTAAGTACGTCCCAGTCTTTCCTCGAGGGATGGGCGTAGACGCATATTGTTTTGGCAAACAACCGGCTTTAAGTTGCTCGGCCGTTGTTGAGTATTGGCAACGAAGGTTGCTTTCCCTTTGCCCTTTTCATTCCAAGGCTCTGTCTTTGAAGGAGATGGTCTATGACCCATCTGGTCCATTTGGGCCAGCTTGTCAATCAAGGCCTGAAAAGTGGTAGGCTTGAAGAACATCATGAATTGGGATATGGTCGCTTGAGGGTCGAGAGTACCTACGAACATGCCCACGGCAGGAGCTTCTTCGATGCGCTGCTCGCACTTTGACCATAGATTACGCCACCATATCGCATACTGGACCCAAATTTCGCCTGGCCTTACCCTGGCGTTGATCAATGCTGTGATCGGGATGCGTCCGCTAGCACTCGCGAATCTTTGTGTAAACAGTAGCTCCATCTCCGCAAATGTTTTGACAGAGTCGTTAGGTAGCTCCGAATACCATTCAAAGGCTGTTTCTGCTAAGCTGCCGACGAATTGGCGAAGCAGCAGTTTGTCGTCGCCTCCAGTGTTGCCGCATAAGGCCCTGAATTGAGCGACATGCTGATGTGGATTCCCTGTCCCCTTGTACACGTGGAATCTAGGGATCGTATATCCCGGTGGGTAACTGATTTGTTCGTACCAGCCCGGATAGGGTTGTCCGGTTCTAACAATTTGCTCAGCCGCTTCACTCGCCTGATGAGCTCGTATTTGCTGAGCTATATAGTCATCCAGTGCGACCTTGGAAATGATTTCCTCCTTGGCTGCTGAAAGAGCCGAAGGAGGATTGGATGTCTCCCCTCTATAGTCTTCAGTAATGGTCGGAGGGTCTTCAGCTGGAGGATCCTGCTGTAACATCATTCCTACCATATCTTGGAAAAGAAGCGCTATTTGTTTTATATTAGCTGCTTGTTCTGCTGCTTCTCTGTCCTTCTTTTCGAGGACTCTGCGTAAGAAGTCAGCGTCAGTTTATTGTTCATAATGCTGCTCTGATGATGCCTCCGAGCTTTCTTTTGGCCCGGTGAGTGCGGCCATCACAGTCATCATCTCCTGAAGCTTCTGCTGCTGTTCTTGAGCTTTCGTCACGGATCGGGTGAGTGGTCGGTGACCCGTCGCAGCGCGGCTGTCCTCTTTCCCGGATGCCATATAGACAGTATGTACCACCATGCCCCCAGACTTGGGGCGTTTAGATTCAGTATCTTTGCGCTTTGCCAAAGACACAGGGATATTTTCCGGCCTCCTTCTTTTTTGAGTGGTCGAAGTTGAGGGGGCCGTTGTAGTGGGCACCCAAGTAGTTGTCGTTTTCTGCGGCTTAACAGGACGGTTTTCTTCCTGTCGGGCCTTCAGCTTCTTCTGCCGGCGGAGATAATCTTGATCAACCACCGACTCTTGGACCTGTCGTCAGACTTTGTAAATTTTAGAGGACAGCCGTTGAGGGGGCTGCTCCAGCTTCTTTTCTGGAGTGTTCTTCACAGGTGAAGGAGTTCTCTTCAGCACCGCAGTAGGAGAGTTTCTGCGCACCTTGTTGAGAAGTTCAAAACTGTTCTCGGTTAGAACAGCAGCATCGATCCCCACCATCGGAGCTGGCGGAGTTATCCCAGAGGAGGAGTTACCCTCAGCCTTCCTCACTCGGCGCCAGTAGCGACGTCGAGCGTGTCATGCGGATGGAGTTGTTTCAACTATAAGGGTGACTTCGTCATGTCCCCTGCTTTGAGGAGAGACTGTTATTGGTGCTAGCCTGTCGAAGATTGACACCCGTTGAGAAGCAATGTCTAATCTGTCAAAGACAGATCTCTGGTCAGGGGAAGCAGCTTTTAGGACCTCGCCTGGAGCAGCAACCGGAATGGCCAGTCTTGTAAAAACTGACTTCTGATGGCTATCCGCTTTGGGATGGCAGCTTAGGGTATCGCGGGCTTGTAGACGTTCTGGCCCAGTCTGTTGAAAACTGAGGTATTGAAGTTGGGCGACCCGTTGAGAGGGGTCACGGCAGTGGTAAGCCGATCAAAGACCGACTTCTTTGGGGCTTCTTGCAACGTCATTGTGGCATTGAAGCTCAACGGTGGGATCATGGTCCCGAAAAATAATCCAGTGGTGGCTTGGGTTACTTGCTCCACTGGCATCTTGAAAAGGGAGGCCGCTTGGGGCCCATAAGTCACTCCTCCAGCAAGGACGGAGCGAGAGTTGCAGTTGCAGTTAGTGCAGTTTGAAGCCATTGATCTTCTGTTTTCTGCACGGAGCAAGACACCAAATCTTAGTACCTCGAATCCACAGGCAACCACAGCAAACCGCGATTCGTTCGCGAACACGACACACGAAGTGTGGAGTGGAAAGAGGAAGAGGTCCCACCGGGTGTGCCAGAATCTATTCCCCTCCGAAAGACGGCCAAGACAGGGAGACGTCTTGCCTGAGATTCGGGGCAAATGCTATTTGGTTTTATCTGTCCACCTCTCTGAAGATGCCAAGTTGATTTATGGCACCGTGTATCGGAGGTTTAGACGAATGCGGCCGATGTAGCAAACTTCATCAGATTCCCCCTCGTCTGAGGGGTTTTTGATTGTGGGGACGCTTTTCCCTGCAGGCGCAAGCCCCTGCAGTTAATTATGCTACCGCATCGCGGTAACAACTTTCTCCTTCTCCAGCTGGTCACTTCATGTCGTGGGTGTTTGTTTTGTTTGTGGTTGCCCGTGGATTGTATACGGAGACTAATTTATGTCGTCGTCCATAGGACGTGGATTAGTCCAAATCCGTATTTTCTTAGATTTGGGTTAGGGGTTTTGGTTTAAGGATACGTTAGCCATATTTGAGGCTAAGATCAACTTAAACGTTTGTTAAGGATACGTTAGTCCAATTTGAGACTAAGATCAACTTAACCGGATCGTTTAGATCCGACAAGAGAGCATTTGGGGGCTCAATTGTTCCAGTTTAGGGACATAGTGGTCCATTGAATGTATGGCCGTCGGGACCCTTCTCCTCTCTGACGACGTTGAAGGATTACAACGACAGATATCAGAGGAGTTCAGAGATGTACCCTTGAACCAAAGTTGGTTGGGAGGTCTATAGTCCAATTTGGGACTAAAGTCTGTTTGATGGTTTTGTTTAAGGATACGTTAGCCATATTCGAGGCTAAGATCAACTTAAACGTTTGTTAAGGATACGTTAGTCTGATTTGAGACTAAGATCGACTTAACAAGATCGTTTAGATCCGACAAAAGAGCATTTGGGCTCTATTGTTCTAGTTTAGGGACATAGTGGTCCATTGCCAGTTTAGGGACGTGGTGGTCCATTGCCAGTTTAGGGACGTGGTGGTCCATTGAACGTATGGCCGTCGGGACCCGTCACCTCTCTGACGACGTTGAAGGATTTCAACGACAGATATCAAAGGAGTTCAGAGATGTACCCTTGAACCAATGTGGATTAAGTGATCTGTAGCCTAATTCGGAAACTACGATCAATTAATTAGGTTATGGGCACATTGGCTCAGTTGAGTCTGAATTGAGGACTTATGGCCAGTTTGGGCTAAGTCCAATTATGTTTGAAATATTGGCCCTTTGGGCCATTAGACATTTGTCTGGGTTCAGCCCCTCATCATTTAACAGTGCTAAATAGAGGTTTGGAGGCTCTGACAATATTTTGTCTTTGATTTCCTCAATTTTGAGATTCATTTGGAGGAGGGACTTTTGCCTCTGGAGAACTAGCCAATTTGGCTAAAAGTAGTGTTAAACACTAAAGAACAGCAGTGTTAAACACTGAAGATAGAACTCTCAAATTAGTGTTAAACACTAAAAGACAATCAGTGTTAAACACTGGAAATATAATCTTCAATTTAATGTTAAACATTAGAAACAATCAGTGTTAAACACTGGAAATATAATCCCCAAATTAGCGTTAAACACTAAAGAAAGAGGGGTCACGTGTGGACACGTGAGAGCGCCCAAAGGTGAGACCAGATCCCTTTTCTTCGTTCTGCAATTAAGTGTTAAACACTTCTTCATCTTTTGAGTATCACATGTTGACACGTGATGGAGATTTATGCACTGATCATTAAAGCACTCGCTAAGGGGTCACATAGAGACACGTGAGAGCGCCCAAAGCTCATATTTCCTTTGCTTTTTCTTTCTGTGTTTTGTAGGTCACGTGGGAGCACGTGAGGCATTGCCTCAAAGCTTTCCTCTTTCTCATTTCTGGGGATCTCTACAGGGGTCACGTGGGGACACGTGACCTTGGTCTTTTGCATGCATGGAGATCTTTTAAGTCTCTTTATTTTAAGAATTGAATTCTTTGTAGGGTTAAACCCTAATTATGATTTTGGAGGAATTAAATTCCTATGGTGCAAGAATTAAATTCTTAAGTAGGGTTAAACCCCAATTTCTCTTTAGAGGAATTAAATTCCCATATATGTAAAAGAATTAAATTCTTATATAGGGTTAAACCCTAGTTTCATTTTAGGAGGAATTAAATTCCTGTTGATCTGAGAGAATTAAATTCTCAATTAGGGTTAAACCCTAGTTCTGTTTTAGGAGAATTTAATTCTCATATAGGGTTAAACCCTAGTTTTGTTTTAGGAGAATTAAATTCTCAAAACTCAATTCCCCTTCTAAGTTTAGGATCTGCATGGCAGGATCTCGACCCGATGAGAATTAAATTCTCAACTTATGGGGAGATGTGCTCTGTGCAGATCTTCAACCAGAAGAAGAACTAAGTTCTTTTCTGTATAAGAGTTAAACTCTTGGATTGAGAATTAAATTCTCTTTATTGAAGTTTTGATCCTTTTTCCCTTTCTCACCTAGGGTTTTTTTGTTGAGAATTAAATTCTCCTTTCTTTTCTCTCTCTGTTGTTGTTATCTTTCCCAAAAAAAGTAGATCCCTTCTCTTCTCTTCTTGGCTCCTATTTATAGGAGAAGGAAAAGAATCAATTTGTTTAGCAAATCTTTCATTGAAAGATTTGATTTGTTTTCATCATTAATATGATCCTTTAGATCATTCAGTGAATTTTATTCACCGTTGGATTTTAAATCCAAAGATATTCTGTTTGTTATTTTCGGTGAGATTTAGGGGAAATCTTTCCTTGTCCAAGATTTTTCCATAAATTGGTGATTTTTAATCACCCTTGGATCTTTAATCCAACGGTCCCCATAATCCTTTTCCATTTGGAAAGATTTAGAAGCTTCTATTAACTATGATGCTTTCGGAGCCAGTCACGTGCTGACACGTGACCCTTGGTCACGTGTGAGCACGTGACCCCCAATTGAGTCCTTTTCTCAGCGTTTATTTACGCTTCAGTTTTAACCATCACGTGTCAATACGTGACCATTGGTCACGTGTGAGCACGTGATACCTCATTGAGTTATTTCCTTTAGCCATTTGTTTTTATTTCTATTTTAACTATCACGTGTCAACACGTGACCATTGGTCACGTGTGAGCACGTGACCCCCAATTAGGTCCTTCTTCAGCCGTTTGTTTTTTTATTTTTGTTTTAACTATCACGTGTCAACACGTGACCATTGGTCACGTGTGAGCACGTGACACCTCATTGAGGTAATTCCTGATTTGTAATCAGGGAACAATGCATAGCATATTTGCTCATAACTTTTGATCCCGGATGAATTATGGAGCCCATAATATATCAAATCGAAGGGTTTTTCGAGATACTTCTAATACCGTCAGAATTTAATAGTTCCTCCTTTGGGAGTTTATCAAAATACAGGCTGGAAGATACTGGTTCGCATTTCCTTAAGCGTATCGCTGCCATTTGATACCTTGGACTCTTCTGCGCAGAAATTTTTGGCGGGAACAGATACATGGGTGAAAAAGGCTTACCGGTGTTATCTTGACCTACAGTCTCGGCTTCTACGGCTTCTAATGTGAATGTCTGTCGCCGTGGTACATTCCTTCTAGCTGGAGGCACATTTTGCCTTTGGGGCCTGTTTCTATGCCCTCTAGGCATGTCCCTCATTACTTGTTGGAATTGGAGAGTAGGCTATGCAGGTGGTGGAGCAGGTAGTGCAGGACGAGTTGCAGGAGCCTGGATAGCTGGCCGCTGCGGGTAGTTGGTAGGTGTGTGAGCTGAGTTGTATCTATATGGACAGATCTCAATTCTGTGATTGGATGCGCCAAAATGTGACACAGGCTTTTTGCGCGTCTACAGTCCTTCCATAAGTGTCCCTTTCTATGGCAGTAGTGGCAAATTTCTTCAGTTCTCCTGGGTTCAAACGATGGCCTGGAAGGGGCTTCTCCCGCCATTTGATTGGCAGGGCGTTTCAAACCGGCAGATTGAGGTCTGCCCCTCGCCTTTATTACTGCCTCATAACTTCGGGCAGCTTCCAAAGCATCCTCATGAGTCAGAAATTTCCCTGTGGCTAGTGCAGCCTGAATTTCCGTGTCTAAACTTTATTGAAAGCGACGGGCTCTGATCTCATCCGTCGGTATCAAGTGTGCCGCGAATTGGCTTAGCATGGTGAATTCAACGTCGTACTCATCTACTGACTTGTCCCACATCGAACCTTGGTGTAGATGAATGAACTGCTGCTTCATGGCAAACCTGGCAGTCACAGAGAAGTACTTCGCGTCGAACTTCTCATGAAAAGTCTTCCATTTAATAGGCTGTACAAGACGACTTTCTTCCGCCTTCCACCAGTTGCGAGCATTGTCCGTGAGCTGCAGTTTCGCCACACAGACCCAAGCTATGCCTGGCACTTGTGCTGCCGCCAGATCATCCTCTATGCTTTGTGCCCATTCCTCAGCTTCAAGAGGGCTTCCCTTTCCGGAGAACTGCTTGGGATGTAAAGCCCTGAATTGCTTTACCCCAGGTGCGTCAGTCTCGGGATGGTTCAGGAGTTGTTGCTGTCCCTCAAGAAGGCTGCGGATCGCCTCAAGTAGCACTGTTTGCTCGGTGAGTGGCGTAGGAACAGTAGGAACGATTGGTAGTGGAGGTAGAGGTGTGTTGTTGACGTTGGTGCTGGTGTTGTTCGGGGAATCCATAACCTTGAAAAAGATTTGGGTTAGGACAGATTCAAGTACATGAAATGATAAGATTCAAGGAATATGAAATTGTAAGATTCAAGAAACATGAATTGTAAAGAATGTTTTAGTTGCTGGTTCTTGTGTTATATTGCTTAGGTTGTTCACGCAGAACAGAACTGCATGATTGAGTTTCATACAGCTCTGACCTGCATGGGCCACCAACAAAACCTATCACACCCCGTTTCCTATTCTACGGCGAAGGGGACGCGACTGGCCCGCTACGTATTTACTCAGAAGCAAATATGCTAAGCGTAACTAAGCAATATAAAAGAAAATACACAAGAGGCAAGGTATAATAAAAACAACAACTTTTATTTATTAACATTCTTTTGTACAATGCATGAAAAGAAAATACAACTGAAATAAAAATGATGCCTAAACAATGGCATGACAGGAAATGAAAAGTACTGAATGGAAAATGTACAATGAAATTAGAGCTCTGGTTCTTCAGCAAACTGATCCAAGTCTTCTGCAGATGGTTCGATCTCTGTCGAGTCCAAACCACCTGACGACATTCAAAGAAGAAAGAAATAGAATGTCGTCAGCGAACAGATCGCTCGGTAAGTCCTAAAGATAAGGGAGAAGTAGAAAAGAAGAAAGAGAGAAAGAGTAGTTTTTAATGTTGTATTATATTGTTGTAATATTGTATTAACGCTGTTGTTTGTAGCTTGGTACAGAAGAATGCTAGTGTATACGAGAGGGGTCTAAGTATGGTAGAGATCAGGGCAAATGGAAGTACAAGGCTCCGTTATACAACCCGGAACAACGGCAATTGGATTCATGTTAGGTGTCTTAATCTTACCGTCTCGTGCCACCTTTAATACCTTCCGTACCAATTTACCCCTTAAACCCCGTAGTGTTTTATTTGTATTGTTTTGTACTGTAAATTGTATTGAATGTATAATTGAAAGACTGACCGAAACCATGATATCAGTAAACGGATGTAACCGTAGAATCATGTAAATGGAATAACTAGAGAACCATGTAAATGGAATGTATATCCATAGTTCGGTTCAGTCAAGTTGTATAGATTGATAATTGGATTCATGAATTCATGTTGAATAGTAATATTGAAGAGTGTAGATTGTACTTGAATCATATTCAAGTCAAATATAATCAGACTCAAACCCGAGTCAGACAATTAGAAATGTAAATCGAAGTCTTGATTAATTCTTACCTATAATTTGTTAGGGTCCTTAGGGAAATTTATAAAACTTGAGGAGGTTTTATGTAAAAATACTTTTATATACTTTTCAAAATACACCTTAAATATTCGTTATTCGTCTTTAGAATTGTGATGAAGATGGATTTTATATTGTGATATTTCTAGTGAAAATATCCTAATTTCATAAATAAAGGTATTTATTTGTAAAGTTGATTTATTTGGAATTCATAGTATTTTAGTGTACAATTTATTCTTGTGATTTTTAGAAAAAGGTGGAATATTTATATCATAATAAAATAGGTATTTTAATGATAAATATACATATATTTATACAAAATTAATTTTAATAAATATTTTATATTCTAAAAAATCTCATTTTCTTAAGATGTCGTATTTTAAATCTTTCGAGACCGAATGCTCCTTGCGGAGGTCTGAATCTCGCACTACTAAGCCCGAGGATGTGCGATAAACCGCACCATCCCGAACGGGTTCCCCAAAGTGGGTTGTAGCGGTGCTTTGCAAAGATTGTAATTACTAAATCCTTTAGAAAACGGTTTTATGAAGTAAATGGTATTTATTTGTAAAGGTGTATATTTTCCGTATTGTATGTTCTAGATTCTCCTAAGTCAACTAGTCTATCCCTAACTGGTCCAAACGACAAATTGTGAGATGCCTCAAATCGCCTCTTCACCGCCAATTGTGGCCAGGTAAGTACAAGTGAGGAAAGGAGGGATCCGCTCACGAATCACCGTGAGTCGGGCCTTTTAAAGTTACCTTTCTCACTTGCCTAGCCTAGACACCACAAAGTCAGGTTTAAATAAACGACCGATATCCACAACTTATCGTATTTTCATAATAAGTGGTACTTCTTTAAAAAGTGTATCAAAACCAAATCTTTAGAAATGGTTTTATTAAATATATGGTATTTAAATGAAAATGTTTATTTTCTCGTATTCTAGATTCTCGGGGGTATTGCATACGAGTGTGTGAGGAGATTGGTCGTTACCTCGTGATCTACTTTAAATGTATAGCAAGTTTGATGGGGTTAAATGAAGGATTGAAACAATGTGGTATTTTAGTGAAAAATACGATAAATTGAAAAAGCTATCATTTCATGTGACGAAACTTGATCAAATTGTTTGATTAGTGTTTAATAGTCAACATGAGGACGTTTAGGTATGATTGTATTAGTGAGAAGTGGAATTTTATAGAAAACCGAATCGGAAATCGGATTTGTTCCGATTCCGTCGGGTTTTGTAATTTCGTATTTTGAGAATGGAAAAGAGAGATAGAAAAGGGATTTACGGGTTTTAGATTACTCAAGAGAGTGATAGAGAACTAGAGGAATCATCGGTGTGTTGCGTCGTCGCTGATAGTTCCTAAGATGATCGCCGGAAGTTCCGCTGAAATTTCGTCGGAGCTTCGCCTTGAGCTTGTTTTCAAAGTACACGATCTTTGGAAAACTTTTGAGAGAGTTGGCTCAGGATTTTGGGGTGAGAGGGTAGTGTGTAGGGTTGGTATTTATAGGGTTAGGCTAGGGTTAGGGTAGATGAAAAGTTTAACATAAAAATGGGATAAAATGTAATAAAAATGTATTAACAGTGGAGTAATTGGGGTTTTTAAGAGCTCTGGAAATGGTCTGAGGCTGAAATTTTGCAGGTGCATAGGGAATATGAAAAGACACAACTTTCATGTTGGGGTCGTCGGCGGAATCGGCCGACTCGGCCGTGACTCTGCCGTGACTCGGTCTGAGGACGGAGTCAGACCGAGTCAAGGCCGATTTGGCCGATTCCCGGCCGAGTCAGGCGGCCAGGATCCCCCCCGACGGTTTATCTAACTTCTGGAAATGTTACATTTTTAGGTGTAGTGGGGTTTTTCTGAGATATGCATGTGTAAACTCTTGGTATTCTAAAGGTTTAAAAAAAATCAATATTAAAAATAATGTGGGGTATGAGATTTGAACTCTGGTGGCTTGGTTGAGCAGTGCAAGGTATTACCAATGAGCTACAAGCTCCTTCTTGTAATAATGGAGCTAATTAATTACTTAAAATAATAACAGTAAATGCAAATACCCCAAGTATACATTAATTTTAAAGCAAATTTTTGTACACTAAAAATGGGGTTGTTACACAAGCTAATGAACTTCTCCTCGATTTCCTCCCGAGCAGATTGCGGAAAGAACTTCTCCAAGAAGCTTCGCGAAAGGTCGCCCGACTGATCGGCTTGGTCATCCGGGTCTCCTATACAAGCCACCACTCGCGAGCGTAATCTACCAACTGGATGCCTACTACATCTACCATTTTCTCATCTGGAATATGCGCCGCAACAAGCAGGTTTTCTGTATCAACTAGCCACTGCTCTGCTGGCAACGGTTCCTCCAATTCTATAAATGTGGGCAACTGAGCTTCCTAAAGTCTTCCATAGTGCCCTCACGCTGTGTTGGCTTGGGAGCTGCTGCCCTCTCATTTTTTGTAACCACAGACTGCTAGTCCGTCATCAGACCCTCTTGAAAAGCATCGACCTGCCGCTGATTCAGCTCAGTTTGACGCTTCTGGTTTTCTAACATACCACGTACAACTCTAAGTAATGCAGCGTTATCTACACGTCTCCGGTATGACCATAAATCTCTATCTGTCATGATTCTAAAGACAAAGACACTAAAGGGGATTAGTAATGGTAAACATGAGTCAATAAACAAGATATTGATAGGTATAGATTCAAGACTGAAAAGGTAGTAATACAGCAGGGCATGTTCCTAATTCCAGGTTTCCTGGTTAGTGTATTGGGTTCATTACCCAACTACAAAAGAACCAAACCCGATTAACCCTAAATCCTTGGGCTTTGATACTAAGCAAATCCTGTCACGCCCCACTTTCCAAAATACGTAAATACGGCATGTGCCAGAGCCAACCATGCTACCTATGGCTAAAAAAAATCCCTCCATAGTCATATTACGGCTATCAATCAGATATCAAGAACAATAAATAAAATCTAACTAACACATGTCTATCTGCCATAAAAGATAAAAGTCAAGAAATATATATAGCGGAAATGAATAAAGATCCAATAAAGAATAATATCTGAATCACGTCCCTTATGGGATCACATCGATAAATTAAACTACGAAAATAAAATAAACTAAGCATCTTTAAAACTAATCATCAAGCTCCTCACTGCTCAGCTTGCTTGTTAAAATACTCTTGATCTTCCTGTGATAAGGTCAAAGGAACTAGGCCATACAAAACCCAGATGTCAGTGCGTCATAAATATCAAAACTATAGTAACAACTATGATAGGATATTATGATTAGACATGAGTGTAAATAATAAACACAGGTATAAAATAGTGAGCTATAGGTATGTGATGTATATCCTAAATTCTGTACTTCTAGGTGATCTATTCTATAAGTCTTTGAAATCAATTAATGGAATCGTCGATAGAACTCAACAGTATCATGTGTGTGCCCGGGACCGCGGTCAAGACCCTCGAGTCTGAATCCGAGATGTGCCGCTAAGCAGTAAAAACAGGGTATCATGTACAGATGAATGATATCAGCATCATCATTCCGGGGCCGAAGCCCGTATTGACTGATTAGTCTCTGGAAAGTATCGAACTGTTAGATTACAAGTCAGATTTCATTATTGATTTCCCCTTACCCCCAGGTTTTGTTTTCAAGTCAGTTATTGATAATATCAATCTAATACAAATACAGGATCAAGCAGATATATGTCTTGTCTATGTAGATAACAATTTATGTCCGTCAGGACAACAAGTCAGGATTGTCAGCATTAGTAATAATCCAAGTAACGGGTCTAGTAATGTTTTGTGAACATGTCAGCCAATGTATATTAAACAAAATAGATACCAGATGGAAAACTGTAACCAATGTATAAATACGATAAATATGACTAATACCCAGGATATATATGTATCTATCTGTAATAACCATTTTACGTCTGTTACCAGGTATATTGCAATCTAGATAAATAATGCCGAAGGTATATAATATTATAACAATATTATGATGAACCGGCATGCAACTAGATAAAACCGTTATTGGTACGAATATAGACTGATACTATAAAACTGTAGATTGATAATATTTGCTGAATATTAAAAATACATGTACTATAATTAATCATATAAATATTGATATAAGCAAAGTAACATGTTGCAAGTTTAGAACTTGCCTAATCGAGATCTCCTGACGAAACTACAGCTATCACGTTATGAACGCTGAATAAAGACACGATGCAAACAAAATCTCGACTTTGATTGTTATAGGGGCTCAGCTTGGGCTTGCTTGAGGGTGGTGGCGCCAGAAGGAGTCGTCGGCGATGGAGGCAGAGGCCGGTGAAATGTGAAGTCGAGGGTTTTGATCTCGGAGCTTGGGTTTTAGAAAGAGAGGAGGTGATGAGGGTGATATAGATCGAAGTTTAAGTGGAAACGTTGAGGGAGGAGGGTTGGTGATTGCAGATGGGGTCTAGGATCGACAGTGAGGGGATCAAGTGGTTGCGGTGGTGATGCTTGGGATCGGCTCCGGCAAGGTAAGCAAGAAGAGGAAGAAGAAGAAAAAGAGAGAGATGGAGGTGTGGGGTTCTCAGGGTTTTATGAATGCGAGAAAGAGAAGGTGTTGATGATTATGTTGGTGATCGAGATTAGACGGCGACGTCGATGAGGAAGAGGAGGTGGGTTCTTTGGTGTGGAGTCGGGCTCGGGTAATGTCTTGGGAAAGTAGGCAGGAGGTGATGACGGTGGTGGTGATGACGACGTGAGGGTGGAAAGTGGTGTCAACGATGAGAGGGGACGGTGAAAAGATGGGGATGGCGCGGGTTAGGGTTCGGGCGCGCGAAAGAGAGAGAGAGCGAGAAGAGAGAGATGGAGACGGGAAAGGCGAGAGAGAGAGTTTTATAAAAAAATTAAATTTATTAATATATATAAACAGTTATATATATTATAGGTATAGGAATATTAAGTAATATATATATATATTGTAGGATTTTACAGATTATATCAGGTCACTCCAAATATTACTCGTATTTCTTTAAAAATATAGTTTTTAAATATAAAGAGCATACGTATGAATTTTAACCATAATGCAACTATCTATAATTAAATACATATACCCCAATAAAATCTACATAAATATTCGTAAGGATTTTTAATTATTTTGCTGTCTATATCTTAGGATATGAACATGATATATAGGCACAACAACCTAATATGGGGTGATTTGCCATGTAAGGCTAGATAGAAAAAGGATATTATTTGTTTTTATCTTGTATTATAAAGAGATATGTGAAGATTAAAATATATTATATATATAGTACTCAATTCTCATGGATACACTGTGCTGGCAAATATCGGATACAACCTTGCATCATGTCGGGTTTCAATCATGCGGGTCGGGTCGGATGATCACCATAGCTACTAATTGAATCATTCAAAACCCACTCGCAAAAGAATAAAAGAGTTTTTGAATAAGATTTAAAATACCAAATTATATTGTATAATCATACCAGGGTGTTACAAGTCCCAAGCGATATGGAGACAGTGAGCGATCGGAAGGGTTTCGTCTCTCCTAGTATAGGGAGTTGATATCGCACTGTGTTCGGTTGGCCTTCACCATAAGTCCCTGGTTAGGGCGGATGAGATTTAATGAAATGAGATCAGTAGTTTCTCGGCTAGTCATGAGCCTGACATCGACATGACTTATCCGGTTATCAGGGGTCTGACAGCTTCAACCCCCTAGACCCGGTATGCAATACTCTCAGACGAAGAGACCGGGCTGTATGGAGATTGTCACTTATAGGCTTTGTAGGGTATGGAAGGACTTAATTTTCGACCTCCCTTTCGACAGATAGCTGGGTAGCTGTTACGTATAGTTAGTGCCACTGACGTGCTTGTGATTGTAGATTTTAACCAGTAACCTACTGCCAGCGTATTGTCGAGTCTTTAGAGTCCCACACAAAGGGTTTTTCCGGTCCAGGAAAAACGATGTAGAGGCCGTATGTTGATACGCGTAGGTCCGATTAAATATGTATACTGGATAAACAAATTTTAATCGGACAGACGGTTGATAATACTAGCCGGCTTATGTTTAAGCCGGATTATTAAATCGAGTGGTAATTTAATAATATACATATATATTTTAATATATATATCCTAGTATTATATTCATTTTCTATTTCTCTCTCTTTGGTATTCTTATTTTTATATGAATATGCGTATATGTATATGATACATATATGGGAGTCTTATTTTGTATTTATACAGAACACTTTTAGTAGGAGGACACCTTATATGTGTTATTTTCTTTTTAGAAAATAAAAAATAAGGTGGAGGGTGAGGTGGATGATTGGTATGGGAGAGAGTGATGGGATTTTATGTTTTATTTAGAAAATGGTTTACTAAAACTATTGAGACATGGTTGATTTCACTCTCACGGAATTCATTCTCTCATTCTCACTCTCTCTCATCTCCGTCCTCCTTCAAGCTCTCTTGAGTTTTTCCAAAAGAAGGAAAAAGAGAAAGAAAAAGAAAGCGATCATTCCTACATCTCTAACTCTCTTCACCTGGCAAGTTTTGAGTGTCAGTTGGTTCACAAAAGGTTTATTGGAGTGAAGCTAGAGCTTGAATCAAGTTCCATCGCATGGATCATCTTCAGTAAGGGCGATCGACTCTCAAGCTCGTTCCTGACGGTTTAAGAGCTTAGAAGGGGTCTTCCACGATTGGATGGACACGCTACAACGGTTGTATGTTCATAACTGTCACGTCCCGAAAGTACGGAACATGACTGGTACTTAAACTACGAAACGTCTCGAGGCGTACGTAATCTAAGTAAACCGAAAACCCAGAAATCCAAACCAAGAAAAAGTAGTAGAGTGAAGGAAAACCAATTTAAATCAAGTAGTTTTAATAGTATAAGCCGAATTATGCATTTTTAAAAACATCAAATATTTCCTGAAAATTTCGGCAGAGTCTCCTTTGTAAATACTGGCCCCCAAAGGGATACAACATGAATAGTATACGAAATCAATAAAAGGCATCCCCAAATGGGAGCCAGCTCTTCGTCAATCGACGGTCACAACCACACAAGCAATATAATATACAACGCCAAGGGCGAGGATCAAAACTCAAAACGAAACTCAAAACAATAAGAAATCCACAGAAATATAACGCGCGACTCTAAGGTCGAAAGAATAACATCACTGGTCTCTATCTCAAAAATAAATACATGTTTAGTTGATGGAATTTACTAGATACAACTGAATAATATTATACAAGATAATATGATGGGTACGATACCAATAAACCCACCTACTAGCAAGTCACCCGAAAGAAGCAGTGCCAGCAAAGCCGTAATGAAACCTGTATGGCAAAACTTGCACGAACTATGGCACAACGGGGGTGAGTTGCCAACTCGTGAGTAGAAAAGCATCTACGAACAGAAATCGCATGAACAACGCAATCCTAGGTCAACGATCATAATATATCCTAAAATATATAACCAGCAGCCTAAAACAATGGCTAGGGTAAATGTCTAACCCAAGTGTAATCCCATATGCCCGTGTCAGTGCCTCAGGTACCAATATATCATATGGATGATGTATGAATGCATGAAACAGAATGCATGTACTGAAGAAAGTGCTTTCATAAATTAGTAAGATTTCTGTATCTTTTTTAAAAAAAATGAGGTATCATAATGAAATCAGCATAAACAGTGCCTAGCATCGACAAAAAACAAGTATTCAAATATCTCGATATCTCTGTGTCGCAATCTCTGTACCTCAGTATCTCAAATATCTCTGTATGTCTCAATCTCACTATCTAGGGCGCCGTTAGTCCAGACCGACCCCTACCATCAATATACGAAAATCAAGTCGGTACGCGTATCACGCATAGGTCAAAACCTATCGCCTACGCATGCAAGAATAGCCAGACCAACCCTCGATGTCGATGTACAAACGTCAAACCATCGAGAAAAACCCAAACACACTCATTTGCATAATCACAAGCACTAATTATAATATAAAATAGGTTAAAATTCACAAAACCTCAAACTCACTTTAAAAGCTATTTTTCCGAAAATCTAGCAAGCAAAATTACCCGTTTTAGTACAAATATCGACGTTTAAACAAATCTAGCGGCCGCAATATCCACTCAATATCATAACCAAGTCATATAAACCATTCCAATAATTTATTCTCATCAAAATATATATATTTACAAAACCTAGTCAACAAAATTAGCACAATTTTCCATTTTAGCTCAAAACTTGGTGTTTAATAAACATTAAATATTTTAACAAATTTTAGCGGCCATAATGCTCACTAATTAACTCAACTAAGTCACACCAACCATTTCTAAATTCTTCTCTCTTCTTATTATATTAATAACAAAAACCTAGTTAGCAAAATTAGGAAATTGGACCAATTTTGAAGCAACAATTAGTAAACTAACTACTAGCTTACATTCTCCAAAACATAAAATGTTAAACTACCCATTACAACCAAAAATAAGTAATACAACACTCACTTGAATTCCATAACTCCCTCTTGAAATCTTAAACTTGCAATCTAACTCATATTACGAACTAATAATGTCTTGATTTAAAGTATTAATACAATACATTAACTATAGGATTTAGATTATACCTCAAATTTCAAGAGATCTAACATGAAAATCTTGCCCTCCAAATTGCTCACTTGCTCCATGATTCATGTTAGCTAGGGCAAAGAAGAAATGGGTAAGAGTTGGATTGAAAAAATATAGAGGTTTTAGCTTGAATTTGAGGCAAAAAGATGGATTTTTTGATGAGAATGAGAGGAGAAAAATGGGGATGCTGTTAGGGACCTGCTGCTGAGCCAAGGGGATAGGAGAGAGAGGGTGTGGTGGGGGGAAAAACCAAGTAAAGAAAAGTCCCAGTCAACCCAAACCCATACCTTCTTTTCTTATACTTTCTTTTCCTTTTTAATTCTTTTCTTTTTTGAAATGTGGGAACAAAGTTTTGGGGCTGCCAAGGGGGGGCTCAGCCAGCTGCCTAGGGGGGGAATAGAGAGTGTGTGGAGTGTGTGGGTGAGGAAAAAAAAAAGATAAATACTATACCCCAATTTCCCTTTACACTAATTTCACCAAAAAAGCCTTTTTTTCTTCAATAATTTCTAACACTGTTTGGCTGTTTCATTTTATTTCAAAAACAATATGTTAAAATTTTTTTTAATGTGTTATGATGCACAAAATTTGTTTCAACTCATTCCAATTTGTAATTTTCCCTAATTAAATATATTAGTGACGGCTTAAAATAATATTAAAATAATTAATTTAAGAAAATTTGAAATTTCACCAGTGGCTCAATAAACACCAAATACTAGCAATTACATAGCTAGAATATGTATATTTAATTTTATAATAAAGATATTTGTATTTTGACTTTTTACAGAAAACCCCCTTATTTTACCGATTTTCCGAAATTTCACCGAAACGATTTTCAAAACGTTACAATCTTCCCCCCTTAAAGAAATTCGGTCCCCGAATTTAAATTCAACCTCCCCCCAAATACTAAAATATCTAAGCAAAACCATCAAGTCGTCGGGGCTCCGAAATTATAAATACATAAAACAAATCGTAGCGCAGCGCATGCGCATAAAAATGAGCATATAACTCAAAATCAAAACTCCGTCAAGCATCCCGCAATCATCGGAGTCAAGGTAAAGACACAAATGTCAAATCCAATACAAAACCAATATGATATAACTCGAAACTATACATGTAAATATCAAATCTATATATGTAAATATCTGAAGGAAATGCATGCCAAATCTTTTAAAGTCGCTGTGCAATGCGCATAACACTGCACAGTGGCGGACGTCTATCATAAGAAAATAACCATATGTATATATACCTTTTGTTTAAAATGTACGTTCCGCCGTTTTGGAAACAATTTAGAAGGGTCTCCTTGTTTTAAACATTTCGTGTCATATCAGACACGTAGGTAAATATTGAGACTATAGCTCGCTTTTTGGAAATCCCTTCAATAACTATCAATGCATGCAAAATATATTCAGGTACTGTCCTCTGACTAGTCCTGCTCAGTACAAAAACTCATAGCAATCATCATAAAAACGTACTGCTCCAAAAGAAATCAATCCCAAAATATGCATATAAATACTATGTGCGTCTGGTGCGCACGGAAATCAAAATTCATGAATGTGCCATACATGCGCACAGAAACAATATCTAAGTGCATCGGGTGTGCACGAAACATTTGTCAAGGGCAACCGGTGTGCCTGACAGCAAAAATGGGTGCATCTGACATGCACGAAGAATCTCGATTTAGTGCATCTGGTGTGCACCAAAATCGCATCTCAAAACATGTGCTCAACATGCGCGAAAATCCAAATCAGGTGCTCCATCATGCATGAAATCATGAAATCCAATATCAAGTGCCGAACATGCGCAAAATCAAATCAGGTGCACAAGGTTCACAAAACAAATATCGAGTATCACAATCGAAATCGAAGTCCAGTGCATCTAAGTGCACAAAATGCGTATCACTGCACTGCAAGCATATGTGAATTATACCGAGTGCAAAAACCAAATCGTGTGCGTATATACGCACAAAATCAACTTAACTGTATGAAACCATAAAATCATAAACGTGAGAAACCAAGGCACGAAAACGATATCAGGTGCAACAACTGTGCAAAAATCGTAAATACTCAGTAGGTGCAACCATAGTGCATGGAAACAAATATCATGAAACTCCATCATCAAAATCAATCATGCAAATAGACCGCCCAAAATACCGAAATCAAATATGGCGGAATAGTCCCGCTCAAGCACATCCTCCAAGAATCTCTGGCCAACTGTCGTGGTCACTCATAGCATGTCTCGGCGACGATCATGAACTCTGGCCTGCCGGTGTGTGTAACATGACCACTCCTGGGTCCAAGTCTTCTCGTAATTCATCCCAGAAAGGTCCTGTCGAGGTCTCTCCCAAATCTCGTCTCTGCCGAACTGTCCGGAAGTCATCGTCCTTTACTATATCTGTTTCTTGTTCCGAAACGGCTGCATACTCATCTTGACTCCTTTTGGAAGGTATATCCAAGCACAATGCCTCAGCATGCGTATCGCATCTCTGATGTCGGCGGAGTGGAACGTCATCTTATCCAGATCTTGTACTGACCTCTTACTCCACTTTTCTCTAATGTCGGCTGTTTCGGACTCGTCTAGTCGTGGTTGCATGGACTGAGCTCCAATGGCTATCCTCGTATCTGGAGTCTCCCAAGAAATGCATCTCATCACCTATCATCCGAATGAAGTCGAACCATCCGATCGATTCGTCAAAACCTCATAATCCCCCAAGAGCTCAACATCTTGGGTATAGTTTAATAGTATCGAGTACGTACCACAGCATCGATGGTCTAGCCGTAGAAGGGCAAACCCAAGCCTCACTAATGGCGCTGCGGAACTGCCGCAAACCCTAAGGTTCAAAGGCTTTCACACGGTCATTAAGTCGAGTTAGGGTTTCATTCTTCTAGAGGGTCCATAGAATTGCCTGCATGTCTTTCCGAATACTTTAAACTTAGAATAATAGGTTTCTGACATTAGATCGTCTCTGTCGACTCTCAACGCCTTCGCGTGAAGTCGTCTCTAGCTGGAATCAATCTATCTGATGACCTCGCATCGGGGTATCGAACGAACCACATGTCCTAGTCATTTATCCTCAGTGACTAGCGACCTTCTATCACCTCTTAGTACAACTCGTACCGCAATAGCTCCAACATCTGGGGCGATAACTCATCGTTCGCAGCAATAACTGGCTCACTTGTCTGCATGCTGAACAGTGCCTCAATCATCATGAATAAGCAATACACCAACGGTCATCAAAATCTGGCTGGCCTCTATCATTGGCTTAATCCTCTGGGGCTGATCTGCACGTCTGAGTAATCTCATACAGCAATCCACCCAACGCTCGTGGCATGAAAACATAATGAAAAGACACATCTCTGCAATCGTGTGTCGCCAGAATCACGCCCTGGTCAGTCCTCGTTCTTGACGAGCTCGTGCTGACCGCAACTCTAGCCGTAGCTCTTCCTGCCCGAAATCGTGGCAGCAGAACCATGACTGGTACCGATGAGGCTAGATCAGGAATGAATATAATACTGAACAAAGAAATGTACATCCTAAGGCTCCTTAAGTGGAGTAGCGTATCGTAAGTATGCCGCGGAACATACCCACGGTACGTCACTCTACTTTAGTCACCTATTCCATCAACCAAGGGTCATCCTACGCTCTGAAGGTAAAACCTAACGCTCTGATACCAACTTTGTCACGTTCCGAAAGTACAGAACATGACCGGCACTTAAACTACGAAACGCCTCGAGGCGTACGTAATCTAAGTAAACTGAAAACCCAGAAATCCAAACCAAGAAAAAGTGGTAGAGTGAAGGAAAACCAATTTAAATCAAGTAGTTTTAATAGCATAAGCCGAATTATGCATTTTTAAAAACATCAAATATTTCCTGAAAATTTCGGCAGAGTCTCCTTTGTAAATACTGGCCCCCAAACGGGATACAACATGAATAGTATACGAAATCAATAAAAGGCATCCCCAAGCAGGAGCCAGCTCTTCGTCAATCGACGGTCACAACCACACAAGCAATATAATATACAACGCCAAGGGCGAGGATCAAAACTCAAAACGAAACTCAAAACAATAAGAAATCCACAGAAATATAACGCGCGACTCTAAGGTCGAAAGAATAACATCACTGGTCTCTATCTCAAAAATAAATACATGTTTGGTTGATGGAATTTACTAGATACAACTGAATAATATTATACAAGGTAATATGATGGGTACGATACCAATAAACCCACCTACTAGTAAGTCACCCGAAAGAAGCAGTGCCAGCAAAGCCGTAATAAAACCTGTACGGCAAAACCTGCAAGAACTGTGGCACAACGGGGGTGAGTTGCCAACTCGTGAGTAGAAAAACATCTACGAACAGAAATCGCATGA
This sequence comes from Agapanthus africanus, assembly GCA_030015575.1. Taxonomy (NCBI): domain Eukaryota; kingdom Viridiplantae; phylum Streptophyta; class Magnoliopsida; order Asparagales; family Amaryllidaceae; genus Agapanthus; species Agapanthus africanus. The sequence continues at coordinate 882,936,974 of JASDDO010000024.1, read as the reverse complement.
ACAACGCAATCCTAGATCAACGATCATAATATATCCTCAAATATATAACCAGCAGCCTAAAACAATGGCTAGGGTAAATGTCTAACCTAAGTGTAATCCTATGTGCCCGTGTCAGTGCCTCAGGTAGCAATATATCATATGGATAATGTATGAATGCATGAAACAGAATGCATGTACTGAAGAAAACTGCTTTCATAAATTAGTGAGATTTCTGTATCTTTTTTATAAAAAATGAGGTATCATAATGAAATCAGCATAAACAGTGCCTAGCATCGACACAAAACAAGTATCCAAATATCTCGATATCTCTGTGTCGCAATCTCTATACCTCAATATCTCAAATATCTCTGTATGTCTCAATCTCACTATCTAGGGCGCCATCAGTCCAGACCGACCCCTATCATCAATCTCAAGACTACGACGGTATCCTCCGGATATCCGACGCGTCGGGTAAAATCACTGGTCGGTAGTGCTCCCCTGCCAGGCTCAACGCCATCATCTGCGATCTTCTTGCCCCGGGGTACCGCACCGGGTCCACCATGTACCCGAAACGGTTCATCCGTCTCCTCGAATCGGGTCTCGAAATTCATCAGCAAACTCATGGTAGACGACTCATACATCATGGGAAAGCCGCGCTTTTCATTTAAAAAAAAAGAGAGAAGAAGTTTGTATAAGTTTTGCGGTTTTCCCCCAAATCCATAAAATCTCATGGAAATCCGAATCCAAAACCTCAATAGCACGTAAAATAGTGAATATATGCATGAGAGTCCATGAATGCGGCATAACAATGAATAACAGTATGCATGAAGTGATAAGTAATAACTACAATGTCTAAACTGGCATATAAGGCAAGTACACTAATATCATGTCAAAACTACTGTCTAACAAGCTAAGTCGAGCAATAATATTCTCTAAGTGTACGTGACATGGCAATTACTAATGAAGATGTGTGTGAGCCGGCAAGTAAGTGTACGTGGTATATACGCATCATCGGTAATGGTGCTGGTGTCCTAACAGCATGATATCAATAATAGAATATGAATCACAATAAGTATACGATGCGGACCAACAGCAATAATGAGCGGGAGCTAAATACTAGACACAAAGATAACAAATCTATATTTAATATAAATCTAGTCTAATAACTACACTAAACTAAAGGGCTAAGCTAACTGGCTACTGAAGGTAAGGAAACCGCCTAACCTCTGAGTCGATACATATACCTACATGTATATGTTAGTCGGTGATCCTGCCTCAATAATATCACATCAATAATCAGACATTCCCAAGTCAAGAGTGTGGATCAAACATCAATATATAGCTCGTACGTAAATTCGTCGTACGACATCCCCAAATCTGGGTACAGGTCAGTATCACATTCATCAAATTAATCATTTGGTATCCACTTTATCAAAGATTATAATCCGGGGTACTGATCTACGTCTAGTACAATACTAATATCATCAATCTAATCATGATCTGACTGCTGATCTACAGCCTCATACAAACCGATATCATCATCATATATCGTCATAAAGAGGTATACATCGCCTAATGCGACCTATTATGAATATCTTAACATATCTTATCTCATATCCCGATCACATGTCAACCATTCAATGTATAACACTATTCATATGTATCGTCGTCCCAAGATCCGCTATAACATCAGAACGTATCTCAAGTACGAATCCTGCCATATCACCGTTCTCGCGGTCTCAAACAAATCTTATCGACTCATCTCAAATCCCGAATACTATCCTCAAATCCAGTATGTGAACACATAGTCCCATACCCATGTGAACACATAACAATATAACCCCACATAAGCACATATGAAAGAAGAATGTATGCAAGTATGGGTGTGTGTGTAAATGTGGTGCAACCACTACTCTAGGATTTTGCAACACTAAACCTATCCAATCATACCTAAAATCTATCTTTATCATCAATAAACTCAACAATATATAATCAATATATATGTGTGTATACGTATTCGTATACATCACCACGAACTTCGGGGGTGCTATACGCCATCCACCCGACTTCTCCCCGTAGATATAAATCTACTCACCTGGTCCTTGCTCGTCGGTGCCGACGTCGCCATGCGCTTGCTTATCGTCTCGAAGTCCACATGGGGTACCTACATGTCATAATGCATCGTATCGCATTAAAATCAAATTCGAAATCGAAACGGCATACGAAAATCAAGTCGGCACGCGTATCACGCATAGGTCAAAACCTATCGCCTACGCATGCAAGAATAGCCAGAACAACCCTAGATGTCGATGTACAAACGTCAAACCATCGAGAAAAACCCAAACACACTCATTTGCATAATCACAAGCACTAATTATAATATAAAATAGGTTAAAATTCACAAAACCTCAAACTAACTTTAAAAGCTATTTTTCCGAAAATCTAGCAAGCAAAATTACCCGTTTTAGCACAAAACTCGACGTTTAAACAAATCTAGCGGCCGCAATATCCACTCAATATCATAACCAAGTCATATAAACCATTCCAATAATTTATTCTCATCAAAATATATATATTTACAAAACCTAGTCAACAAAATTAGCACAATTTTCCATTTAGCTCAAAACTTGGTGTTTAATCAACATTAAATATTTTAACAAATTTTAGCGGCCATAATGCTCACTAATTAACTCAACTAAGTCACACCAACCATTTCTAAATTCTTCTCTCTTCTTATTATATTAATAACAAAAACCTAGTTAGCAAAATTAGGAAATTGGACCAATTTTGAAGCAACAATTAGTAAACTAACTACTAGCTTACATTCTCCAAAACATAAAATGTTAAACTACCCATTACAACCAAAAATAAGTAATACAACATTCACTTGAATTCCATAACTCCCTCTTGAAATCTTAAACTTGCAATCTAACCCATATTACGAACTAATAATGTCTTGATTTAAAGTATTAATACAATACATTAACTTTAGGATTTAGATTATACTTCAAATTTCAAGAGATCCAACATGAAAATCTTGCCCTCCAAATTGCTCTCTTGCTTCATAATTCATGTTAGCTAGGACAAAGAAGAAATGGGTAAGAGTTGGATTGAAGAAATATAGAGGTTTTAGTTTGAATTTGAGGCAAAAAGATGGATTTTTTGATGAGAATGAGAGGAGAAAAATGGGGCTGCTGTTGGGGACCTACTGCTGAGCCAAGGGGAGAGGAGAGAGAGGGTGTGGTGGGGGAAAAATCTAAGTAAAGAAAAGTCCAAGTCAATCCAAACCCATACCTCCTTTTCTTATACTTTCTTTTCCTTTTTATTCTTTTCTTTTGTGAAATGAGGGAACAAAGTTTTGGGGCTGCCAAGGGGGGGCTCGGCCAGCTGCCTAGGGAAGGAGGATAGAGAGTGTGGGGAGTGTGGGTGAGGAAAAAAAAAGATAAATACTATACCCCAATTTCCCTTTACACTAATTTCACCAAAAAAGCCTTTTTTCTTCAATAATTTCTAACACCGTTTGGCAGTTTCATTTTGTTTCAAAAATAATATGTTAAAATTTTGTTTAATGTGTTATGATGCACAAAATTTGTTTCAACTCATTCCAATTTATAATTTTCCCTAATTAAATGTATTAGTGACGGTTTAAAATAATATTAAAATAATTAATTTCGGAAAATTTTTCAGAAAATTTGAAATTTCACTAGTGGCTCAATAAACACCAAATACTAGCAATTACATAGCTAGAATATGTATATTTAATTTTGTAATAAAGATATTTGTATTTTGACTTTTTAAAGAAAACCCCCTTATTTTACCGATTTTCCGAAATTTCACCGAAACGATTTTCAAAACGTTATAATAACATAGTAGTTATCTTTCTTGATAGCTTGCTAGTTTAGTATTTGGACAATTTCTAGGTTTTGGGTTTCTAGTGCTTGCTCAAAAATTTTCGTTTATCATTTCGCCTTAGTCGTGAGTTAACAGCGCGAGCACTAGGGACTCCATCATGGAATCAGAGCTACTTGGCAGGGATATCGACCATAGAAGGCTCTCACTATGTGACAGCAGTGGCGAAGCACATGCTCTTATCCCAGAGTGTCCCGTGCAGATTGGTCCGGTGGGTTGTATTCCGTCAGGAGGGAACAATGTAAAAAGTAGTTATGAGGGACTAGTTGGTGCCACGTGACTTTATAGGATGGGGTGTGTTATCTGACCAACATGGTATCAGAGCCAGGTTCAAACACTAGAACTAGTCGTTGACAATGTTTTAATTTCGAGACCAAAATTTAACCGTATTTTTTCCCAATTCCAAGTTTCTGTCCTTTTTGAAAACTCACCTGAAAATTTTTTGGTGCAAGCATTTGGAATGGGATTTTAATAAAAATGTTGCCACTGGAACACGAGCAGTGGACTTTAAAGTCTGGCCGACCAGGTCGGCCAGACCATAAGTTCTGGCCTCGTGCTTCCAATAGTAATTTGGAATTTGTGAAAAAGGATTTTTAGCACATGTCAAAATTTCCAAGATTTTAGTTTTTGATCTTTGTGATTAAGGGAAGCTCGGGACTATAGCATCGTTTATTATCCGTATTTGTGTATATGTGTCGGTAAACGTCGTCTAATTGCTATATAATCAATTAGAAGAGTTGCACATATATTTCTTATGATGTTGGTATATATATTTCTTTGTGATAGTTTAGCCGGATTGTCATGATGGATAGCCCTCAGTGTGATGATGTATGTTCCGTATTGTTGTATTCATTTATTCGGGAAGAGCGACCGGTTTATGGTCGTCGTTGCCGCTTCATGTATATTCTTTTATTGGGGCATGTCCAGGTTGAGGTCATTACCATTGTATATATTTCATTACATGTACTAGGATAACCCAAGGAGAAGTGTTCGAGTCGCCGGATTCTAAAATGCGGTAGGTGGCCATCTTATGGAGTTGAGGCCGGGCCGCCGCACTCTAGAATTGGTGGGTTCCTCGACGCACTTCTAGGGGTTTAGGATAGACCCACAGAGTGGTGCTCAAGTTACCGAATTTTAGAAAGCGCCGAGTGGCCTACTCATGATATTGAGATCGAGTTGCTCTGTTACTAAGATTGGCAGGTAGTTTTTGTAAGGGTATTGGATCTATATTTTATGGGCTATCCATATGACCAGGAAACATAACGTTTCGTTTATGGCTCAAATGAAACGCGGGCTCTAATTTATCCGCTATTCCATATTGCTTTTTTTTACCGCATGCATGTGATGTTATTACATGCCTGTGGATGATATATATAAAAATGCTTCTATATATTTTGCATCCACGCTAGCCTTGCGTCCGCCCTGCCGTAAATTAAGTAAGCTTACAGTGATGACCCGAAATCCATTGACGAATGCAGATGGCATATAAAAAAATTGTATTTTGGTTTTTTCTAGTATGACTAAGAACTTAAATGATGGGACTGAATTATATGTTTAATGCAAAGAAATAAATCTAAATTGATGTTGTAGGAACTAACTTTTCAAAAGAAACTATAGCCGTATTCTTTTGCTTTGCATAGAGATATACGGTTAGAAATATCCTGCACCTCTTTCGATGAGAAAAGAGTCTTGATCCCTTCATGGGGAATTCGCTCTCAAGAAAAATTTTATGTTACTATAAACCACTCGGTTTTCTTCAAAATCAATCATTTTAAAATGGAGCCCAAACCATTCCTTTTCAAAACCGCTCGGTTCCTTCAACGATATCAAGTTCATTACGTTAAGGGTTTTTCTTAAAACTATCCATAGTCTTTCATCATTTCAGATGAGTAGAACTTAATATTCGTGCTATGTTATGTTGATTTTTAGTTAAGGCGTAGTATACGGTAGCTAAGTAATACTTTTCTACTGCATAGTGATGCGATTAGTTAGGACATTCATACGATCATTTTGATTTTTAGTCAAGGGTCGTACGGGTGGGTATAAATTACTCACGAAATGACATGTGGAATTTGAATAAGACCCTTTGATGTGTTGATCTTTAGTCAAGGTCCTAGGGTCTTAGTAGAAAAACTATATCGGAAGTTTCAAATATAAGGGAAATTTGCTGGGGGTATGAAAACCTTCTGGAGTGTGGTGACTTTTTGGCTTCCATCAGGTTTATCACGCGATGATAGTTGGGTCCCAATTCCCACCGTGAGTAGGTATTACTCCCGAGATATTTTCACTTCACAACTAGCTAACCCATTAGGTGTCTAGAAAGTTATTAACGGGGTTATGCCTCTGTGGAAATGGGATTATTTAATTAAGTCCGTGCGAAAGTATAGGGAGCCTCCTTCGAAGTACCAACACTGGCATGGCTGAACGGTTAGAACTTGTAAGGTGCACATGATCCCGACTAGTTCTTCTTTTAGAGTTTGAAGGAGAATTTGAACAAACAACGGGAGCCATCCTAATTAGATAACTTAATAAACCATCTAATCTTGCAAAAGCGCACGCTAAATGTTTCTTTTTTCTCTCTGGCAACGACCATGATTGACCTTAAACTAAAAACTCGTAAACCAAGTTAACCGAACCTTTTTACAAATTTTGGCTTTGGAATGTCACATTGCCCTAATTCACGACAAAGTTGCATATGTCCATGCCGCTCCTACTTCCCTTTTGTCTTCTCCAGAACACTTTGTACCACTATGAAAATCTATATTTCTTAGAATGGTTATCTCGTATAGTTATATACGAACTCGAAGAAATTGTTTCAGTCGGAGGATGGCCACTGGTTCTGAAGAAATTGAATAAAAATTTTTGTTGTCTCTTCCATTTACCTTATCTCAAGTTTAGAGCTCCTTGTATTAGGAGAGTTGTCATGCCCCGCTTTCCACTAAACGGAAACGGTGACGTGGCAAGCCCGCGACGTATTTATTTTAAGAAGGTCATTTTCTGGAATAAATACGCTAAGCGTAAAATAAGCAATATAAAAATGATAAGAGAATAAACATGAGATTTAAAATTCAACAACTTTATTTACATTCAACTTGATTCATTTACAATACATGATTTCAACCGAAATGAAATACAAGATTAGAATGCCTAAACAGGTGGCATACATAAACTAAGAAATGATGACTGGTCTAGGTCTGGGTTTCGATCTGATCGTGCTCCTCCTTTGAGATGTCTACTTCCCCAGTCTCCACGGTATCTGACGAACATTCCAATGAAAACAAAGAAGAGTGGAATGCTCGTCAGTGAATTTTCGTTCGGTAAGTCCCAAGGAATGAAGTGAACTATAAAGTGTAATGATAAGAAAAATGTATATCATGAACAATGGATTATGATGCATGATGTGTCAGCTTGTAGTTTAATATAAACATGACAAGTTTATTTAGCATGCAGTTTTATCGTATTATATGTGAACAAGTATGGTAATATATGACAAGTAGATAAGCATGACAGCATAGCATGAACATGGCAAACACTTATAACATGGCCGTGTAATGTAAGTATAGTGAACATGCAGTGAATGTAAGTATTTTAACAGGTCTCTACTTGGGTACACTAATTTAACGTAAGTTCAGGGATGAATGCCAACCAATCTTAAAAGTGTTCTCGAACCCAACAGTTTGTAATACATGGGTAAGGAACCACGGGCCCGAATCAAGTGTTAGTAACGGGACTTCGACCGTCGTCGAAGTATTCTAAACTCAACAGGCTGTAATCCAGAAGTAAGGAAACATGGGCCCTCATGATAGCTTACTTGTGTTAGTAGACATAGATTCATGATCTAAGGGACTCCTGAGATTTCGTTGGATTCACACATGAACTACTCCAGCACCCCTTGTATGCTAAGTTACAGTTAAAATTACCAGTCTTGCTCGAATCCATGAATACATCAGGTTTGCAAGATTGAGTTCATGTATATATCCAGTATTCATGTCAAGTATTCTTGTATTCATGTCAAGTTGTATTTATGGTTTGAGTCGAGCCAAGTCATGTATTCAGGTTTGATATTTGTGTTTGAATTCAGGTATTCAGGTTCAAGTTCAAGTATGCATGCTATACCTTGAATTCATGTTTGAATTAGATTCTGATTTGAGTTGGATTCAGGTTTAGACTTAGACTCAGACTTGAGTCAGACACTTGTAACTGATTTAGATCCTGAATTAGGTTCAGGAGTTATCAATATCTGCTGCACATGGACGGCAGGATTTGTGTCTTTTTCCAAGACAATTACCATTGATAACACCGTTTAAGTTTTCTACCTTAAATAGGCAAGCACTCATTTTCTCCGGCTTCCTGAGACTCAAGAGAATTGATCCTGCTTAAACCTATATTTACTAAAGTCCTTGATTTTGTTTTATATATAACTCGAGGGATTTTTATGAAAAATATTTTTAATATAATTTCAAAATAACCCTCGAGAAGTTATTTATATTATTTAGGGTTTTCATGGATGTGAATTTTAAGGGTTTGAGGTATTTTAGTGATAATTACTTAGCTTAAATAGTTCATGGTATTTTATTGTAAAACTTGTCCTGTGTTGATATCTTGATGGCATTTTAGTGAAACTTGTAAACTTTTATCTTCAGAAAAAATGTAAGTTTGTTATATTTTGAAAATATATGGATTTGTAATATTTTATATAATTATAAAAATTAAGTTTTATTAAATTAGAAAATGAGTTTTTCTTAAAAACAGTATTTAAAACCTTTCGAGATCGAATGCTCCGTGAGGAGGTCTGTATCTCGCTCTACTAGTCAAAGGATGTGCGATAATCCGCACCATCCAATAGCGGGTTTTCTAAAAAGGGTTGTAGAGGCATAATCGCAAAGGGTTTTGAAATACAATTCAAAAGAAACCCAGTTTTTATAGTAAATGTTATTTTAATGTAATATTGTATTTTTCACAAAAATACGTTCAAAGAGTATCGTGCTATGGAACCATGTGTTTTTGTGAAGGGTAGGTCATTACTCCGTGAAGTTTCCTAAAGGTATTATTAACAAAAATGCTAAAAGAGGTGATATGTGAAGTTCATGGTATTTTAATGAAAAAGTTAAATTGCGATTGTTTTACAAAAGATTCTTGGATAAAATTTATTCTAGACATGAGTATTAAACTTATAAGTGAAGTGTTACAATTTGTTTGATCAAAAGGTAAAGGAAGGTGAAGTTATATGCTTTAGAAAAAGGAACATCGACATTAACTCCACTTATTACTGATTTTGATTAATAAGAATTTCAAGGAATAGAAAAAAAGATTGGGAGGGACTTACCACTTGGTTATATTAAGAAGAGTTAGGAGGAGAGATTGTTGTCGTCGTGGCGTCGCGAGATCGCTAGAATTTTCTTCGATCCTCGCCAGAACTTGATAGCTTGCTAACTCCTCTTCTACTCCACTTGTGCTTGATAAATTTTGAGAGTTTTAGTTAGGGATTTCAGAATGATGATGGGCTAGGGCATGGGATAGTATTTATAGTGTGCAATTAGGGTTTTGGAATTAAAAGAGTGAATTAAAATGCATTAAAATGAGGATAAATGGGGAATTGAAGGGTTTCTGTTTGATTGCTCTGCAATCAAATGGTGCAGGGGAGTTAGGGGAAGGGGAAAGGGCACGTGTCCAAAGCCCGGGCCTCATTGGGATTGGGGGCCCCGTCAGTGCCGGCCAAACATCAAAATCCTCCGGTCGAATGTTGGGGTGAGGCCGGTGCATTCTTGATACGCGTTCTAGTTAGTATTTAAATCCTTGTGCACATGTTTATTTTTTTTCTGTCTTTTCATTTTTATGTGCATTGCACGTGTAAACTTTTAGGCTTCCAAAAAGTTTTAAAAAATAAATCAAAAAAAAATAATGTGTCTGATGGGATGCGAACACAGGGGCTACATCACAGCAGTGCAGGGCTTTACCAGTGAGCTACAAGTTATTTCTTGCTGTTCTTAAACAAAATTTACTTATAACTTGTACTCAGCCTTGTAAACTCAATTCTGTATATTAACAGAAGAATTTCCGTACTAAGATTTCAGATTCGTTATAAGAGTACACCAGTTATGCTTATTGGATAGTCTTCTTGCATACCTTAGGCCAATGCTGAAAGGTAGGGAAGGAAGAAAATCAACTAGCTTAAGTATAATGTACAAAAGTTAAGATTTAAAGACATATAAAAGGGTTGATGTGAGGGCAAAGGAAATTGCAACTACTGTTATGAGCCTGGGCAGTTCAAGATGTATTACAAGGTATACATGGCCACGCCTTTAAAACATTTTTATGTTTCAGTTTTCCTATGTGATTATAATTAAAGACTGTTTCTCAATTAATTCTGACCCATGGGTATATGGATACCAGATTAGAATCTCATATCTGTATGGCATTAATGATGCTGAGAAGGAGTAGAGTATTAGGAAGGGTGATTTAATCCTCAATGTCGGAATTCATAGTAATTGGTGCTATTGGGGATAATCACTTGGATTTGCCTAACGGTAAATATTTGGGTTTGAATAATTGTTTTATGCACTGTTTACCGCCGAAGACGGGTCTGAGGCGTCGGGAGGATGTCTAGCCTGAATACGGCAGCTGATGCTATTTAGAACATATTTATCCACCTCTTTGAAGATACCAAGTTGATTAATGGCACCGTATATCGGAGATTTGGATAGATGCGACCGTTATAGTGTGAATTATCAGATTTCCTCTCGTATAGGAGGGTTTTTTTGATTGTGAGGACGTTCTTCCCTGCAGGCGCAAGCCTCTGCAGTTAATTACGCTATCGCATTGTGATAAAAATTTTCACCTTCTTCAGGTAGATCAGTTTGTGTCGTGTTATATATTGTTTATTTTGGGATTGCCCTTAGATTGTATATGGAGACTAGTTTTTGTCGTCGCTCGTAGGGCGCGAATTAGTCCAAATCCATATATATCAAATTTGGGGTGAACTTAGGATGCATATCTCACATAAACGAGGTCCATTAATTCAAAGGATATATGTCTAAGGATCGTTAGTCTTATATGAGACTAAGATCAACTTAGAAGATATAGCTAAGGATCGTTAGTCGTATATGGAACTAAGATCAACTTAGATGATATAGTATTTGAGGTCATTAGTCATATATGAGAACAAGATCAACTTATGTAACAGTGAGCAAATGGGCTCAACTGATCATATGATCACATATGAAACATAGGTTTCTATACTATGGATAGCCCGTGGATAGTATACGGTAGTCAATATGGAGACAGTTCACAGGGAAACACATATTAGTTTAAAGACATCGCGGTTCATGGGGAACATGGGATGGAATATGGCTTGTTTATGCCCATGGATTGTATACGGGGATCAATATGGAGATCAGCCATAGGGCCCAACATATTAGTTTAAGGACACTGCGGTCCAATATTAGTTTAGGGAAATTTCGGTCTAACTTTCATCTTACGCGCATGTGTATATATTACGTGGCGAAGTGAACAATGGTAACATGGGATGCGCCTAATATTGGGGTGCGATCCAATTTGAAGGCATTTATATTTCCCTCAAAGATATACATATACATATATGTTTAAAGATGGAGCTTAATATGAGATTCACATCTGTATAGGATGCGTATTAATATAAGGTATGCACATCAATATGTAAGTGCATAAATATGGGGTGTATCAATATGAGAATTAGGATATTCGTTGTCTTTATGAAATTTCATATCTTTCATCAAGTTGGGACGAGAAGTTGTTGGTTGTTGGGACCTGCCGCCTCTCTGAAGACGTTGAGAAATTACAACGGCGTATATCAGAGGTGTAGAAAGGATGTACCCTTGAACCAAATCCCGTATATGAGGAAAAGGATCATGTCGGAACTCAGGATCATTAGCCTTATATGAGATTAAGATCAATTTGGGATGAAAGATTATTAGTCATAAATCCGACTAAGATCAACTTGGATGGGCGTCCATTAGTTATATATCCGACTAAGATCAATGTGAGTGAACGATCATTAGCCATATATTTGACTAAGACTAATATGGGTATCATAGATGAAAGTTCATTAGTCATATATCTGACTAAGATCAATTTGGACAATGTTGATGAATGGATCATATATGAGACGCATAAGTTTCTATACTTAGTTTATTTTAACTAAGTATTCAAGCAAAGGCTTGCTGTCTATGTGCGCATGTGCATATGTGCGTATGTATATGTATCATCTTTAATAAGGGTGCGCACGTGCTTGTGATCGGGGACAGCGCACGTGCATATTACATGATGCACATCTCTTATGGTTGTGGGTTGCGTACATGCATACCACGTGGTTTCGCACTTGCTATCAGTCATGGGGGCTGCGTACGTGCATATCATGTGGTTGCGTATTTGTTATCGGGTCAAATTTCCATATGTGCATGTATATATATGTGTGCATGTTCAAAAGATGATATTGTTCACTTGCGTACATGTGTTTAGCACGTATTGTGCACATCCTTACAGAGAATGCTTTTAGCTTGCGCGCACGTGTATATCACTTGCGTCTATATGGGGTGCGCATATATATGGGGTGCACATCTATAAGGGAAAGTTGTTCACTTTCGAGAAAGCAAAGGCTTTCAATAAAGAAAAAGCTTCAAAGTCATGTCTTTCGTTATTTTTGGATGCACGTGCATCACATGTGCGCATTTGGAAAGCACTATTGGCGCTTGTGCCCTTGCACATTTGCATAGGGTGCGCTCGTTGATGAAAGCTTAACCTTTCAAGTGAAGCGTATGTTTCTATTTGGTGAAGACTAGGCTTAATTAGGAAGATGAAGGAGACATTGTTGGTCATTTGGACCCACCACCTCTCCAAAAACGCTGAGAAATTACAGCACCATATATCGATGGTGTGGAGGGATATACCCTTAAACCAGTCTCTTTCATCAGGATAGAGAATATGTTGGAGCAGTATCTTCTGAAATGCCGGAAAGGCTTCTTTATGCTTGGCGCACGTGCGTCGCACATGTTGTGCTTGATGTCGGCGCACGTGCATCGTGCGTGTTGCGCATTGCATCGGCACACATGTGCTGTGCGTAGTGCACATGGCACGTGCGCTACACGTGCGCACATAGCACCGGCGCTTACGTATAGGCGTACTAGGGGCACGTATGCCTAAGGAAAGTAATGCCTTTTAAAAAGAAGCAATGACTTCTATGAGGATGAATCTTCTCCTTTTTTTGAGAGGTCTCTGCTCTTATTTATAGGGGAGTGGTAGAGAAGGAATCTCTCTTTTTACCGATATGGGATTAAAGATTTATCTCCTATATGGTAGAGTATTATTTAGACCATACGTGCATAGCATATTTGCTCATAATTTTTGATTCCGGAAGATTTAAGATACCCGTAATATATCAAATCGATGGGCTTTTCGTGACACTTTCGATGCCATAAGAATTTGCCTGATTCTCATTCAAGAGCTTATAAAAATGTTGGCTATAGTGCCTTCAAGTCAATTATTGAATCTCAGGCACGCGATTGCGATGATTGAGGGATGACCTATACCGGTAGAACTGTCGTACTCAAGATGATAGTATGCTATCTCGTTTATCTTTATCATCATATACATACTTTAGGTGGTATTATAGTTCACTATTACTGTAAGTCTACGGTAGCGCCCCGGCACTAACGCAGACTTTAATCCCGGATCGAACCATTAACCTATAACTAGCTAACTAGAGAAAGGTTAGAAAAGCTATATCGATCGATCCGTGTCCTTCGGTCTTTAGCCACCGTCTCTTGCTCCTCGCGGCATCTCCGATCTCCGGTCTCCTCGTCGGAAAGGGCACCACATCTTCGAATCCTTTTACGGGCTCCCGCTTCATCCGAAGCAACTCGGACACGAAGTTTGCTAGCCGACGTGTCCAAGGTGATATAGAGAATGTGTGTGATAACTTTGTCTCAAGCAGCCATTGATTCTCAACACATGAGAGTGTATGGATGGAGGTTGAAGATGATGCCATTAATGGAGATAGTGAGCTCAAGAAAGAAGGAAGAAGAAGGAGAGCTTTCTTTTGTGTTGTATGATAAAAAATGAGGGTGAGATAGAATTATAAACACAAGAGTAAACTCTTGCCCCTTGGCTGCCCTCTTTCTCTCTTCTTATCATTTCAACTCATAAATCAATCAATAATGCGACACATGCACATAGAAAGAGACCATGAGTCATCACTTGTGCATGTGTCACAATTAATGCTCCTCATTATGACTTTGAGCTCATTATTTCTATTTGTAAACATTAATCCAAATGTTTACAACAATAAAAAGATATGGAAACATCTAAAGTAAACTCGTGATGGATCACAAGGATACCTCTCATTTGTATATACATACCTGCATCCGCATTCCGACTGAATGCAAATGCGATGAGACTAAAGTAATCCAACAAATCTAATACTAGGATCCGGCTTAAACCAAAGCCCACTAGTATGATCCGTCCGATCATGATCCGTGCACTACTGCACGTATATGATCGAACCCTGCCATAATACCATACGACCTCTACAACGTTTCGCCCGAAACTTGACAAACTGTCTGTGGGGGAATCTACAGACTCGTCAATACTTTGGCTGTGGATTTAACCACTAGCACGTCGGTGGTACTAGCTGTACGTAACGGGCTACCAGGTATTGACCAAAAGGGAGGTCGATGAGCGAACTCATCCTGACATCCTACTGAGCCTGTCAATGACAATATCCGTACAGTCCGGTCCGTTCGTCTATGGGCATCGCATGTCAGGCTTAGGGGGTTGGTAAAAGTCAGACCCCCAAAAGCGGTACAAGTCGTGTTGGAGTGTAGCCCAGAACACCTTGAGATACTACTGGAATACCTACCAGTAAATCTCCTGCCTTGGCCAAGGACTTCGTGTAATGGCTCTCCTGGACACAGCGCGATCTAACTCCCAATACCGGGAGAGACGAAACCCCTGCCGATCCGCTCACTATTTCCATGTGGCTCGGGACTGTACCCAACTAAAACCTGTTTGCACGACTCCTTTGAGCCGTGGTAGGGTAGTAATCAAAACACAGTGGGAACTCACACGAGACAAATGACGATCTCAGGTCGATGAAATAACCTGTACACATGTCACCAGAGAACTGCTATCTGACTCTAGGTATAAAACCAACTAGCATGTTCCTGGCGAGTCCTGTCCGGTGTACTCATAACCCAATGGGCACCTGTATACGTCTTAGGTGAACCATTTGACACCAATGGCTTGTGAGACCAGCCACCGCCCCTCGTTAGGGTCTTGATTCGTATACACTAGTCTACTCTGGAGTATCGATGCCCTGTCTCGAAACTCCCTCGACTAGGGACCTTTTAAGGATGTGCTTATAGACCCCAGCTCCCACGTATATGATTGCCATCATACTGCTGGCCATCAAGCAAGAATCCTAAGGGCTCTATCAATGTGCAATAGTGACCTGTAATGTCACCTAAAGCATGTACACGAGGATAAAGATGAACCAGATAGCGTACTATCATCTTGAGTAAAACTGTCCTACCAACATAGGTCCTCCTTCAATCATTGCAATCACGTGCCTGTGATTCAATAATTGACTTTGAGGGCACTATATCCAACAATCTCCCACTTGCACTCTAGGCTAATTATTGCGATGTCGCATACTCACAGCCCGTGTGATACCGAACACCCAATTCCTCTACTAATCAGTTTCACAAAGCCCGTTTGCGAAACTATTGCATTCGAGGAATAGCCTCAGTGAGTGGATCCGCCCTAATGTTTCTTTCTATGTCTCTCTTTATCTCTAGTTCGCGGAGAAAGCCATCTCCCGAAATGAGCAATACCGTCTTAGAATATGTTTGGATATCTGATGGGACCTACTTTATAAATGAGCTCCAAATCCAAACTTCTTAGACTGTATTGTCAACTGAATTTAATCAGTATCCTGCATCATGCCTCCTTCAGTGTCCGCTTGGATCACCTGTCCAAACTACTCTCTCTCGTCAGAGGGAAAACTATAACTCTGACAGTCACTCTGTCATCCAGGTCACCTTGGAAGCCTGGAATGATAACCGTCTCCTAAAAGAGGCTGTTGTTATCATCTCCCTAGAATATCCACTTATGTTCTAAAACTGCTTCCGAACGTTTTTCCAGGATAGGATTAATATCACAACTTATTGCATCTAGTGCAAAAACAACATCTGGTGTGGTACTTGACATCTCATGATTGACTCAATTGCCTAAGCAAGTGATGTGCCAATCATACGCATCCCTCTCCCCTTTAGTCTGTAAGACACCTTTAGAGAGGGTGACTCCATCACCTGCAGGTACACTACCGTGCCAGGAGTCATCCATTCTAAAACACCTTTAGAATGCTGTCTAAGTACCCAGATTGGGAAACTACCCAAATCTAGATCTAAAACCATTGATCTAGTAACCAGAATGTCTGATATAATATTCATTTCCTATGTGGAGAAACCACTGTGTGACAACCAAAGTATAACCGATCGTAGTATAGGAATTTCACTTCCTACTCTGTGTATGTCATCCAAATACCAGGACATCACACCCTACTGCCTTCTTAACAGATCCATTCCCTATTCTGATGAAGTCAAACCTATGACTGTCACATCAGCAATAAATGATCTATCTTCGCTATATCTGCTTTAGTCTATAAATAGACATAAGCTACTTGTCCACTATGCTTCCGCTGACTACGACAACCCTCTGGCAGAGTCATATACACGTACACTTCTAAAGCTAGTTTAGAACGACGCTATACTCATCCTCCTGCCGGGTCTTACAGTCTGGAACAACAGCAATGGCAAGTCTGGGTAAACAAGAACCTCCCTGTCACCATCTTTGAGGCTATCAGAGTACCTCTCGGGTGCCTGAGGTTACCCACCATATCTGCGGAGTGGCTAATGAAATGTCAATCCTGATTGAATCCTTAGGTCCCTATTAAATTTTCAGTAATCGTCTGTGGTTCTGGAATCACTTCCAGTTCTACCATACTCCCACTACCGTTTTCTGAAAAAAATCCATTTTTATCAAAACCGTGGCGAGTCAAGAACAATATCACTATTGATCTTCCAAATGGTAGAAAATCAACCCTCGTCATAGCCCGGGTCAACCCATAAACAGTCATTACAGAAACGTGTCTTGAGTTATCCAGAGTCTGGTTTTAAGCATAAGCCGGACAACTCCCCGTACTTTAACATTGTTAAGATATGAACTATTCTATATCCAATATAGAAACAGAGGCACTGATTTAATTGGAACCAAATTCAAATCATGCAGCTGTCTCCAGTGCATGTCAACTAAATGGAGAGAGGCCGATCAGCATTACTCAACTTAGGAATGCATCCAATTATGAGTAACCTAAAAGAGAAGCAAGTTCTCATAATCATTACTATCAACTAAATACCATACACAAGTATCTATATCTTCGATCACCTTGAAGAATCCTGATACTTGCAACACCTGGTTCTCTACTTTATTCTTATACCTATAACTTCTCAAAATTTAGACCTTGCATTTATACGAAACACATGTCTAAGAACTAGAGAAGTCACAAGTAAACAGAAAATAGTATGAGTACCAACCCCTCTGTCCTCATGGATACTGGACAACATACAATACTCTGTATAAGTCTCCTGAGTCTAATAACTCATTCCCTGTGTGTCGTAGGTTGAAAACTGTACTTATGGTTAAGAAGAATTACACCGCTGTTTAATGCTCCTTACCTAACCATCCACTTATATAGGTAAATGTCATATACATAATTTCAAAAAGTTATATCTCACTTTATAAAAATAAACGTACAGATTTATCAATTTGAAATTGGTGCATAACAACGGATATTCAAAACCAAATATTTGCCGTTCGGCAAACAACCCAGGCTATTTTCTCAAATATCACCAATTACAACGAATCCCGATATAATGAGGATGATCACCCAATTCCCAATAACTTACTCCCTCTCATCATCTGTAAAACCATACAAATGTGAGAATCAAACCTGGTAAATACATACCCTGGAGTAAGGACTAATTGGGAAATCGGTTTTCTTTTAAAAATACACAGTGAAACTGAAACATGTAAATGTTTGAAGGGGTATCCGGGTATTCTTAGTAATGCCTCTTCCATTATCAGATTCACAAATGTAACCGTATATTTCTTTGCCATCTCTCCAAATCCCTTTATATGTCTTTAGTCATTACCTTCTGTACACCCCTTTAGGCTAAATGGTTTTCTTCCCTCCCTACCGTTCGGCACCAGCCTATGGTTTGGAAGAAGACTATCCAATAAGCATAATGGGTGTACTCTCCTAATCCTAGGAGTACTCGTAACTTGAGAGAAGGTGAAGATAAAAGACAACTGAATAAAACCTTATTCCTATTTCTCCTGAACCAGAATCCATCTCCGAACTGGAACAAGTTCCTTCGAGTTCGTATATAACTATATGATGGAGTATCCAAATAACTGTGGATCTTCATAGTGATACGGAGTGTCCTGGAGAAATACAAAGGTGAAGTAGGAGTGGCGATGAAATACTTGGTTTGGTCGTGAATAGCAGTCGCCGTTTACTTTGCCCTCTTTCTAATCCCTTTATTTATCTTAACTTATTACCTTCTGTACACCATCGTTAGGCTAATTAGTTTTCTTCATTCCCCACCGTTCGGCACCTGCCTATGGTTTGGAAGAAGACTATCCAATTAGCATAATAGGTGTACCGTCCTAATCCAAGAAGCACTCGCAACCTGAGAGAAGGTAAACGAAAAAGACAACTGAATAGTCCTATTCATTTTCTCCAGAACCGGAAACCATTCTCGAATCTGGAACAAGTTCCTTCGAGTTCGTATATAACCATACGATGGTTTTATCCAATGGAAGTGGATGTTCGTAGTGATACAAAATATTCCGGAGAAAAAGGGTAAAAGCAGGAGTGGCAATGAAGTATGCAACTCAGACAATCCAAAAGCCAGTGTTTTAAGAAAGTTCGGTTAACTTGGTCAATCAGTCATAGTCAAGGGTCGGGTCATGGTCGCTGCCAAAGAGAGAGAGAAAAGAAACACTCTGCGTGCACTCTAACCTAGATCAGAATGGTTATCAATTTATCTAATCAGGAAACCTCCCACTGTAAGCTCAAATTCTCCTCCAAACCTGAAAGAATAATTAGTCGGGATCACCCGAGGAGTAAACCAACTCATCAGTAGGAATCGGGATCCAACTATCATCGCATGATAACGTGATAGAATCCACTCACGTTATCACACTCCAGAAGGTATGCGCATATCTGGCAAGTTTCAGTTTCTTTAGAAACTCCCGATGTGAGTTTTACCCCATGCTCTTATGACCTTGATGAAGGCCAACATATCATAAGTCACATGTCAAGTTCTACCCGTCATTATCCAGATTAATTTGAACCCACCTGTACATACCCTTGACGAAGGCCAAAATAGTAGTACGACTGTCCCAAACCAACACATCTATCTATGCAGCAGAAAAGTAACAAATAGTTACCATACACTATGCTATGACGAAGGCCAACAAACATAGCATGAATACTAAGTGCTACCCGTCTGAAATGAAGGAGGGCTACGAATGGTTTTTGGCGAAAAACCTTTAACGTAATAAACTTGATATCGTTGAAGGAACCGGATAGCTTTTTATAAAAATATAGTGGCGAAAACCTTTGCTAAAGAGGTCACTCCAGGTGAAGGGATCTCGGCTCTTTCCCCGTAGAATGAGGTGCAGGATATTCCAACTGAATACCACTATGCAAAGCAAAAAGTAATCGACTATAGTGAAGTTATTACCCTGATGCAAACTTCTGTCCAAGGGATCACTCCCGGTGAAGGGATCTCGGTCCTTGCCTCGTCGACTGAGGTGCTGGATATTCATAACCGAATACCACTGTGCAAAACAAAAGAAAACGTCCTTGCAATAACAGCTTTTTGAAAAATGTTCCAACAACATCAGAATAGGTTTGTTTAGATTGCATTGATCCGAATCAATGCAGTCCCATCAATTAATCACATCACAAAAGAACGAAAATATAATGTACGCATATGCCATCCGCATTCACCACTGGGTCCCATCATCACCCGTTAGGTTACTTAACTAACGACAGAGCGGGGACTGGACTAGTACGGGTGTAAAATATATACAACATCTACTAGTATATATATCAATATATAATATTCTCTCATGGCGTGATAAAATGCAACATCACAGAGAGTAATAAACATCACAGAACAATACAGATAATCTGGGATCCCCGGATTTCTTTTGAGCCGCAAGTGAAACCTGACGTTCCCCTGGTCGTGTGGATAGCCTGTGCAATGAAATCCTAGACCCCTACGGGTGCGGCAAGTTACCCGCCAAAACCTTAAGCGAGGCATCCCCTTTCAACAAAGTGAATGGACCACCCAGCACTTCACGGAATCCGGTAACTTGAACACCCCTCCTTGGGTCAACCTATACCCGCTACGAGTGCGGCGAATAGCCTGCCAATTCTAGAGTAAAGCCCCCTCCGTCTCAAAGCCATGAGATGTGGGGTCGTTGCCCTCTAGAACCCGGCTATCCGTGCACCCCACCGCGGGGTAATCCTAGTACAGAAAGTAAAATATATACAACGGGTACATAGACCTCAGCCCGGTCGTGCCCCAAAAGAATAATATACAAACAGGCAGTGACGGCAGTCCACATGTCGGACGCTCGCCCCGCAAAATCAAATGTACAAATATAACCAAACTGTACTACCATTGCATCCAGGCTATCCACCACGGCAAATTTGCAACATCACAGTACAACACAGAATATCAACGTGAATGTCACGTTCGCAAATCCGTCTAAAAGAGTTATAGCAATTAGACAAGATTTACCGATCAAATGAAATTCACGGTCACAGATAGTAATGTAAGTACTGCGAACTAACTTATTTAAAATTTTCGATCGACAAAATTTCCCGAAGTGGGCCCCAAGCACAACTGCTGCAGTCAAAATAATCTGGGCCAAAACCAAAAATTCCAGAAACCACAATTCCAAGAGAAAGACCACCTGAAGAAAAATGGTGCAATGAAGCCCCAGAACGGCGGCGGAACCGCGGCCAAAACGTGGGTAAGGCCGCGGTTCCGCGGCGCTCCTGTGGGATCACTATACCAAATTTCTACAGTGACCTTAAAAAAGCCTGCCTGATTTTCTGAAACACTTAAAATAATTTTTCGACGACAAAAAAAATTCGACAGAAACTGCATAAATTGGAATTGCGGTTTTGGAAATTTCGTTCGATCGATATTTTAAACACGTTAGAACAAGCTAGTAAAGGTTAATGGCGTGGCTCTGATACCATGTAAGTCTACGGTAGCGCCCCGACCGTCGATCCGAGGCCAAAATGTGGAAACGAAAACTTTTCTTAAACTTGAAACCGGCGCTAACGCAGACTTTAATCCCGGATCGAACCATTAACCTATAAGTAGCTAACTAGAGAAGGGTTAGAAAAGTTATATCGATCGATCCGTGTCCTTCGATCTTTAGCCACCATCGCTTGGTCCTCGTGGCATCTCCGATCTCCGGTCTCCTCGTCGGAAAGGGCACCACATCTTCGAATCCTTTTACGGGCTCACACTTCATCCGAAGCAACTCGGACATGAACTTTGCTAGCCGACGTGTTCAAGGTGATGTAGAGAATGTGTGTGATAATTTTGTCTCAAGCATCCATTAATTCTCAACACATGAGAGTGTATGGATGGAGGTTGAAGATGATGCCATTAATGGAGATAGTGAGCTCAAGAAAGAAGGAAGAAGAAGGAGAGCTTTCTTTTGTGTTGTATGATAAAAAATGAGAGTGAGATAGAATTATAAACACAAGAGTAAACTCTTGCCCCTTGGCTACCCTCTCTCTCTTCTTATCATTTCAACTCATAAATCAATCAATAATATGACACATGCACAAAAAAAGAGACCATGAGTCATCACTTGTGCATGTGTCACAATTAATGCTCTTAATCATGACTTTGAGCTCATTATTTCCATTTGTAAACATTAATCCAAATGTTTACAACAATAAAAAGATATGGCAACATCTAAAATAAACTCGTGACAGATCACAAGGATACCCCTCACCTGTATATACATATTTGCATCCGCATTCCGACTGAATGCGAATGCGATGAGACTAAAGTAATCCAACAAATCTAATACTAGGATCCGGCTTAAACCAAAGCCCACTAGTATGATCCGTCCGATCATGATCCGTGCACTACTGCACGTATATGATCGAACCCTGCCATAATACCATACGGCCTCTACAACGTTTCGCCCGAAACTTGAGAAACTGTCTGTGGGGGACTCTAAAGACTCGTCAATACTTTGGCTGTGGATTTAACCACTAGCACGTCGGTGGTATTAGCTGTACGTAACGGGCTACCAGGTATTGACCAAAAGGGAGGTCGATGAGCGAACTCATCCTGACATCCTACTGAGCCTGTCAATGACAATATCCGTACAGTCCGGTCCGTTCGTCTATGAGCATCGCATGTCAGGCCTAGGGGGTTGGTAAAAGTCAGACCCCCAAAAGCGGTACAAGTCGTGTCGGAGTGTAGCCCAGAACACCCTGAGATACTACTGGAATACCTACCAGTAAATCTCCTACCTTGGCCAAGGACTTCGTGTAATGGCTCTCATAGACACAGCGCGATCTCACCCCTAATACCGGGAGAGACGAAACCCCTGCCGATCCGCTCACTGCCTCTATGTGGCTCGGGACTGTACCCAACTAAAACCTGTTTGCACGACTTCTTTGAGCCGTAGTAGGTTGTAATCAAAGCACAGTGGGAACTCATACGAGACAAATGATGATCTCAGGTCGATGAACTAACCTATACACATGTCTCCAGGGAACTGCTATCTGACGCTAGGTATAAAACTAACTAGTATGTTCCCGGCGAGTCCTTTCCGGTGTACTCATAACCCAATGAGCACCTGTATACATCTTAGGTGAACCAACTGACACCAATGGCTTGTGAGACCAGCCACCGCCCCTCGTCGGTGTCTCGATCTATATACAATAGTCTACTCTGGAGTATCGATGCCCTGTCTCGAAACTCCCTCGACTAGGGACCTTTTAAGGATGTGCTTATAGACCCCAGCTCCCACGTATATGATCGCCATCATACTGCTGGCCGTTAAGCAAGAATCCTAAGGGCTCTATCAATATGCAATAGTGACTTGTAATGTCACCTAAAGCATGTACACGATGATAAAGATGAACCAGATAGCATACTATCATCTTGAGTAAGACTGTCCTACCGGCATAGGTCCTCCCTCAATCATTGCAATCACGTGCCTGTGATCCAATAATTGACTTTGAGGGCACTATATCCAATAATTAAATGTTGATAGAGCCCATAGGATTATTGCTTGACTACCAGCATTATGATGGTGATTATATACGTGGGAGCTGGGTAGTCTGTAAGCATGTCTTTAAATGTCCCTAGTCGTGGGAGTATCGAGACTGAGCATCAATACTCCAGATTAGACTAGCGTATACTGATCGAGACACCGACGAGGGGCGGTGGCCGGTCTCCCAAGCCATTGGTGTTAGTTTGTTCACCTTAGATAGTATGCAAGTGCTCATTGGGTTATGAGTACACTGGACGGACTCACTGGGAACATACTAGTTGGTATTATACCTATTGTCAGATAGCAGTTCCCAGGTGACATGTGTACAGATTTATCCGTTGATATGAGATCGTCATTTTTCTCGTGTGAGTTCCCACTGTGCTTTGATTACTGCCCTACCACGG
Organism: Agapanthus africanus; assembly: GCA_030015575.1. Taxonomy (NCBI): domain Eukaryota; kingdom Viridiplantae; phylum Streptophyta; class Magnoliopsida; order Asparagales; family Amaryllidaceae; genus Agapanthus; species Agapanthus africanus. The sequence continues at coordinate 882,913,254 of JASDDO010000024.1, read as the reverse complement.
CTCAAAGGTGTCGTGTAAACAGGTTTTAGTTGGGTACAGTCCCGAGCCATATGGAGGCAGTGAGCGAATCGTCTGGGATTCGTCTTTCCCGGTATTGGGGGTTGATGTCACATTGTGCATGGGTGGCCATCACCAGAAGCCTTTCATCAAGGTAATCGAGAATTACTGATCCAGGATCAGTAGTTTCACAATTTATGATGGGCTACATACCGACACTAAATGTCGCGTTATTAGGGGTATGACTTTATCCACCCCCTAAACTCGTTATGCGATACTCTTAGACAAAGCGACCGTACTGTATGGATATTGTCACAGGACAGACTCAGTAGGGGTCAGGATAAGTTTGCTCGTCGGCCTTCGTTTAGCTCAATATCTGGGTAGCCATTACGTACAGCTAGTGCCGCTGACGTGCTAGTGGTTAAACCTACTGCCAGCGTATTGATGAGTCTTTAGAGTCCCATACAGAGGGTTTCCCTACTTCGGGCGAAACGATGTAGAGGCCGTATGGTTTTACGGTAGGGTTCGATCATATACGTGCACTTGTGCACGTATCATGATTCGGATGGATAATACTAGCGGGCTTTGGTTTAAGCCGGATCCTAGTATTATATTGTTGGATTAATTTTGTCTCATTGTATTCGTATTTTTCGAAATACGGATATGGGTATGTATATACGGATGAGGGGCATTCTTGTAATTTATTACAAGAAAGTTTCTAGAAGTTGCAACCTCATTATTGTTTTAATCTTTTTGTTAAAGATTTAATGAGGTGGAGAGATGAGTGGGCTTGGCATTGATTGAAGCATGGTTTAAGGTGTGTCTCATGGTGGTGAGTCATGGAAACATTATTGCGGCATGCTTGAGTCTTTTGTTTTTGGTGTGGGATTGTTGTTGTGAGACTTGAGATACTTTTTCTAGAGTTGATTCATTCCTCTCACACACTCACAACAATTATTGATCATTTTGTTTCTTGCTTTGCTCAAGCTTCACTCTCATCTCCCAAGGCATCTTCTTCTTCCTCCACCTTAACCTTATCATGTGTTAAGAAACCTAGAGTGTTTAGAGACAAATTAATCCTCCATTAGACTCTACATCTTCTAGGCTATCAAGTTTGGCAAACTAGATACCCTAGTTACTTCGGTTTTGGAGTAGAAACTCGATTCATAGACTCTCGGGTGGATCATCTTCGATGGAGGGAGACCGGCGACCAAACTTGATCGTGGTGGCCACTAGGAGCTTGGGAAGCTTGTTAAAGGCCGAAGGACACGGATCATTCGGTATAACATCTCAAATTCATTTTAGCTTGCTAGTTTTTTAGGGTTAATGGTCGATCCGTATTCGGGGTTGCGGTAGCGCCGGTTTAGAAAATTTTTGTTCCGTATTTGACCACGGATTGATGGCCAGGGCGCTGCCATAACCCAACAAAAAATACCGCCCAAAAAATACTGATTTGCATTTTCTTAAGCATATTGCTGTCATTTGACGCTTTGGGTTCACTTACGCCTAAATTTTAGGCGGGAACAAAAAAAACCCATTACTTTGCCTATGGAGGTATATGCATGGGTGAAGTAGTGTAGAGTACACGACTGATTTCATAACTTTCAGAATCTTAATATGAGAACATAGCAAAAGGACATAGGCGTCATAATCTACTACTGACTCAAATCACGATTCTTAAGAAATGTAGTTCTATACCTCGAGGCCCAGAAAATCTGCATCTTTCTCCTTTTGATGGCGGCATCATCTACCAATTTTGTCACAGATGGCCCATGGATAGTATACAAGAGTCAGTATTGACATACTTATAGGACAGTGATAGTTTAGGAAACGGGTTTATATCTCCGTCGCCTAAGCCTTTTCAAATTTATGAGCTGTAAGGATCTCATAAAGATATTTCTCCCTACGAGTCGAGAGGATTTCGCGGGTGTATCGTAACATGAAATATATATAATTCCTTTCGAAATAGGATTCCGTTTGTCTTTTTGTACTGGGTTAAATCCATCGTACCATCGCGTTGGATGACAATTTCTTGGCATGCAGTCCCTTAGGTTACGGCTCGAGTAGCCACGCGTCTGTCGTGTCTCTAAACCTTTCTGAGACTGGACACGACGTATTCAAGCAATCTTCATAGGTTGGAATATCCCCATTACTCTCGGAAGATCCAGTGTTAGGTATTTTCATGGCGCTTTATTTGAGATTAGGATCAATTTGGAGCCCTAAGGAGTCATGAGCGCACCCTTTTGAAGTGGGATGACATTGTTGGGTTATGCCAGCGCCCTGGCCATCTACCGCGACCGAATGTGGAACAAAATTTTTATAAAACTGGTGGTATAACAACCCCATAATAAGGATCTACCATTAACCCTAATCTAGCAAACATAAAGAGGAGTATAGAATGGTTATATTGAATGATCCGTGTCTTTCGGTCTTTAACCATTTTCCCAAGCTCCTAGTGGCCACCATGATTAAGATTGGTCTCTGGTCTCCCTCTATCGAAGATGATCCACCTGAGGATATGTGGTTCGAGCTCTGACCTCATAGCCGAGGTAACTAGGGTACCTAGTTTGCTAAACTAGATAGCCTAGAGTATGTAGAATTTAATGATGGATTAATTTGTCTCCAAACACCTAGGTTTCTCAACACATGAGACTTGAAGGGTGTAGATAGAAGAAGAATCTTGAGGATGAGAGTGTGAAGAAACCATGAAAATGGCTAAGTGTTGTGTGCTCATAAATCATGAAGACTCTACTAAAGAAAATATCTCACAACACTAGAATATCAAGCATGCCTCAATAGTGCCACCATGAGTCACCCTATGAGTCACCATAAAGCAATGATTAATATTAAAGCCATAACACCTCATCCCTCCACCTTATTAAACCATTTAAACAAATGGTAAAAAATAAAATGAGGTGGCATCTTCTAGAAGCACCTTGTAATAAATTATAAGAATACCCCTCATCCGTATATACATCCCCGTATCCGTATTCCGAAAAATACGAATACAAAAGAGACGAAAATAATCCAATAATATAATACTAGAATTCGGCTTAAACAAATCCCACTATTATTATCCGTCCGAATCACAATACGTGCATAAGTGCACGTATATGATCGAACCATGCCGTAAAACCATACGACCTCTACATCGTTTCGCACGAAGCAGGGAAACCCTCTGTGTGGGACTCTAAAAACTCGTCAATAAGCTGGAAGTGTGTTTAATCACAATTACGTCAGCGGAACTAGCTGTACGTAACGGCTACCAAGGTATTGAGCGAAAGGAACGCCGACGAGCAAACTCATCCGAACTCCTACTGAGCCTGTCCGTGACAATCTCTGTACAGTCCGGTTTGTTCATCTAAGAGTATCGCGTATCGAGTCTAGGGGGTGGATAAAGTCAGACCCCTAATAACGCGATATTTCGTGTCGGTATGAAGCCCATCACCAATTGAGAAACTATTGATCCAAATCAGTAATTCTCGACTACCTTGGCCAAGGATTTCTGGTGATGGCCACCCGTGCACCTCGCGACATCAACCTCCAATACCGGGAGAGACGAATCTCCGACGATCCGCTCACTGCTTCCATATTGCTCGGGACTGTACCCAATTAAAACCTGTTTGCACGACTCCTTTGAGTCGTGGTAGGGTAGTAATTAAAGTATAGTGGGAACTCACACGAGACAAATGACGATCTCTGATCGATAGACTAACCTGTACATATATCACCTGGGAACTGCTATCTGAAAATAGGTACAATACCAACTAGCATGTTCCCGGTGAGTCCGTCCAATGTACTCATAACCCAATGAGCACCCATATACTATCTTAGGTTATAGACAAACACCAATGGCTTGTGAGACCGGCCAGCACCCCTCGTCGGGGTCTCGATAAGTATACACTAATCTACTCTGGAGTATCAATACCCAGTCTTGATACTCTCACGACTAGGGACATTTAAGGATGTGCTTATAGACCACCCAGCTCTCACGTATATGATCGCCATCATAATGCTGGTAGTCAAGCAAGAATCCTATGGACTCTCTCAACATGTAATAGTGACCTGTAATACTACATAATGCATGTATATGATGATAAAGACAAACCAGATAGCATACTATAATTTTGAGTAAGACTGTTCTATCCTTATAGGTCTTCCCTCAATCATCATAATCACCTACCTATGATTACAATAACTGTCTTGAGGGCACTATAGCTAACAATCTCCCACTTGCACTTAAGGCTAATTATTGCGGTGTCGTATACTTACAGCCCGTGCGATACCAAACACCCATCTTCTCTACTAATTAGTCTCATAAAGCTCGTTTGTGAAACTACTACGTTCGAGAAATAGCCTCAGTGAGTGGATCCGCTCCAATGGTTTTATCTTTATCTCTCTATATCTCAACATCACGGAGAAAGACTGTCTCCCGAAATGAGCAATACCTGTTTTCGAATTAGTCTGGATATCTGATGGGACCCAGTTCACAAATGAACTCCAAATCCAACAAACTTCTTAGACTGTATCATCCACTGAATTTAATCAGTATCCTGCGCCATGCCTTCCAAAGTATCCGCTTGGACCACCTGTCCAACATACTGCCCCTCAAAAAAAAGGAAAACTATAACTCTGACAGCCACTCTGTCATCCAGATCACCTTTGATGCCTAAAATGATAACCGTCTCCTGAAGAAGTCTGCCATTACCATATACAAAGAACATCATCTTATGTTCATAACCGCTTCCTAATATTTCTCTAGGATGGGATTAATATATACTTATTGCAGCCTGTGCAAAATCAATATCTGGTGTTGTACTTGACATCTCATGATTGACTCAATTACTTAATCAAGTGATATGCCAATCATGCAAATCCCTCTCCTCATCATTCTAAAAGACATCTCTTTAGATAGAATGAATCCATCACCTGCGAGTACACTACCACGCTAGGAGTCGTCCATTCTAAAATACTTTAGAATAATGTCAAATACCCTAATTGGGTCACTTCCCAAATCTAGATCTAAAACCATAGATCTAGTCACTAGAATCCCTAATATTTTATCCATATCCTATGTGGAGAAACCATCTTGTGACAACCACAATATAACCGATCGTAGTATAAGAAGATCTCTTCCTATTAAGTGTATGTCATCTAAATACCAGAATATCACTCCCTACTACCTTCTCACCAGATCCATCTATTATTCTGATGAAGTCAAACTCTATGACTGTCACATTAAAACTAGATGATCTATCTCTGCTGTACCTGCTTTAGTCTATAAATAGATATAAGAAACTTGCCCACTATGTTTCCGCTGCTCCTATTGACTATAACAATCCTCTGGCAGAGTCATATACACGTGCACTTCTAAAGCTAATTTAGAACGACGTTATACTCATCCTCTTGCCAGATCTCATAGTCTAGAACAGCAATAATGGCAAGTTTAGGTAATCAAAAACCTCCCTATCACCGTCTTTGAGAAGACCAAAGTACCTCTCGGGTGTCTGAGGTTACCTACCAAATCTGCGGAGTGGATAATGGATCGTCGAAACCATTTGAATCCTCAGGTTCTATTAAATTTTCAGTAATCGTTTGTGGTTCTGGAATCACTTCCGGTTCTACCATACTCCCACTAATGTTTTCTGAAAAGAATACATTTTACTAAAACTATGGCGAGTCAAGAACAATATAACTATTGATCTTCCAGATGGTAAAATGTTAACCCTCGTCAAAGCCAGCGAAAACCCACAACCTGCCATTACTGAAACGTGCCTTGAGTTTGTCCAGATTTTGGTTTTCAGCAGCCGGACAACTCCATATATCTTAACATCGTTAAGATATGAATCCATTTTATATATCCAATATAGAAACAAAGGCACTAATTTAATTGGAACCAGATTCAAAAATCATGCAGCTGTTTTTAGTGCATATCAACCAAATGGAAGAAGATCATACAACATTACTCATCCATGAATACATCCACATATGAGTAATCTGAAAGAGAATCAAGTTCTCAAAACTATTACTTACAACGAAATACTAAACACAAGTATCTACATCTTCGATCACCTTGAAGAATCCTGATACTTGCAACATATGGTTCTCTACCTTATTCTTATACCTATAACTTCTCAAAATTTGAACCTTGTATTTCAACGAAATACTTGTTTAAAACTAGAGAATTCATGAGTAAACAGAATATAGTACGAGTACTAACCCCTTTTTCCTAACGGATATCGGACAACATACAAAACTCTGTATAAGTCCACAGAGTTTAATAACTCAAACCATGCGCGTCGTAGGTTGAAAACTGTACTATGGTTAAGAAGAAATACACCGTTGTTGAATGCACCTTACCTAACCATCAACTGATATAGGTAAATATCATAGACATAATTTCAAAATGTTATATCTTACTTTATAAAATAAACGTACAGATATATCAGTTTGAAATTGGTGCATAACAACGGATATTCAAAACCAAAAATTTGCCGTCAGGCAAAATCCAGGTGATTTCCTCAAATATCACCAATTACAAAGAATTCTGATATATAGAGGATATAATCACCCAATTCCCAATATCTTACTCCTTCTCACCATCTGTAACGCCATACAGATGTGAGAATCAAATCTGGTAAATATATACCCTGGAGTTAGAATCTAATTGGGAAAACAGTTTTCACATAACACCGCACAGTAAAACTGAAACATGAAAATGTTATGAAGGGGTAGCCGGGTAATCCTAGTAATGCCTCTTCCACTATCCAGGTTCATGGCTGTAACCGTATATTTCCTTGCCCCCACTCCAATCTCTTTATTTGTCTTTACTTATTAGCTTCTGTGCACCACACTTAGGCTAACTGATTTTTTTCCTTCTCTACCCATCGGCACCCGCCTAAGGTTTGGAAGAAAACTATCCAATAAGCGCAATATGTGCACTCTCCAATTACTAGGAGCTCTCGCAACCTGAGAGAAGGTAATGGGAAAAGACAACTGAATAATTCTTATTCTATTTCTCCAGAACCAGAAACCATCCTCGAACTGGAACAAGTTCCTTTGAGTTCGTATGTAACTATACGATGGCATATCGAATCAATATGGATCTTCGTAGTGATACGGAGTGTTCCGAAGAAATGCAAAGGTGATATAGGAGTGGCAGGGGTATACACAGTTTCGTCGTGAATGATAGTAGTCGCAATTTTTTGCCCTTTATCTAATCCCTTTATATGTCGTTACTTATTACCTTCTGTACACCACACTTAAGCTAATTGGTTTTCTTCCTTCTTTACCTTTCAGCACCTACTTTGGTTTGGAAGAAGACTATCCAATAGGCGCAATAGGTGTACTCTCCTAATACCAGGAGCCCTCGCAACCTGAGAGAAGGTAAAGATAAAAGACAACCGAATAATCTTATTAAATTTCTCCAGAACCGAAAACCATTCTCGAATCTGGAACAAGTTCCTTCGAGTTTGTGTGTAACTATACGATGGCATATCTAAGAAATAAGGATCTTCGTAGTGATACAGAGTGTTCTGGAGAAATGCATAGGGGATGTTGGAGCGGTAATGATATATGCGACTAAATGACAATCCAAAAGCCAAAATATTTTAAGAAGGTTCGGTTAACTTGGTTCATGAATTTTTAAGCTCAGGCCATGGTCGCTGCCAAAGAGAGAGAGAAAAGAAACGCTCAGCGTGCAATCTAACCTAGATTAGATTGGTTAATTATTTTATCTAATCAGGATGGCTCCCACTATTTGCTTGAATTCTCCTTCAAATCCCAAAAGGAGAATTAGACGGGATTATTTAAAATCACCAGAGGAGTAACACCTACTCATCAGTGGGAATCAGGATCTAACTATCAACGTATGATAACTTGATGTAAGCCACTCAAGTTACCACACTCTAGAAGGTATGCGGATGCCAGGCAAGTTTCCTGTATGTTTGAAACTCCCGATGTGGTTTTTAACCCAAGTAGTTTATGACCTTGACCGGTGCCAGCAAATCATAAGTTGCAATTCATGTTCTACTCGTCAATGTCCTGATTAATTAAGACCCACCCGTACTCGCCTTTGACGGATGCCAACAAGGCTTGTCACGCTCCTCTTCCCAGTATACGGGCAGAGGACATGACGAGGCCGCTGCGTATTTACTCAGAAATATACACGCTAAGCGTATCTAAGCAATATAACTAAAATGCATAAGAGACAGGATGTAAAAGAAACAACAACTTTATTTATTAACATTCTTTTTATAATACATCTGAAAAGTAAATACATGGAATGGAAAGCAATGCCTAAACAGTGGCATAACAGAAATGGAAAATACAGAATGTAAATGTGTACATGTAACTAGAGCTCTGGGTCGAAGGCTAGCTGATCCAAGTCCTCGAAGGTGGGCTCGATCTTCTGAAGGTCCGAATCACTTGACGACATTCCAAAGAAAAGAAAGAGAATGTCGTCAGCGAACAATTCGCTCGGTAAGTCCTGTAAATAGACAAGAATGTAATAGACAGAATAGAGAGTATATTGTTATAATGCTGTATTTAGTGTTAATGCTGTTGTTTGTAGCTTGGTACAGAAGAGGCCAGTGTATACGAGAGGAGTCTCACTTACCCCGGAGACTAAGGTATCAGGAGTACAAGGAACCGTTCAGCCACGGTACGACGACAATTGAATTCAGGTTAGGTGTATTATGGCTGCAGTCTCGTGCCACTTCTAACACTTTCCGTACCAATCTACCTTTTAAACCCCGCGATGTCTTGATTGTATTGTCTTGTATTATAGATTTTATAGATGGATGACTTGCCAAAATCATAATATCAGTAAATGGATGCAGCTGGAGAATCATATAGATGGATGTATATCCATGGTTCGGTTTAGTCGATACAGATTGAATATATATTGAACAGATTGATTATATGGATTCATGGATTCATATTGTAATGTAGTTTTATATTTGAATCTCATTCAAATCAGATTGTATATATTGAGACTCAGTCTGAGTGAGATAATTAGAAAAGAAATTGAATCCTGAATTAGGTTTTGGTGTTATCGGCAACCGCTGCACATGGACGGCAGGATTTGTGTCTTTTTCAAAGAAGAATACCGTGTTGATAACACCGTTTGTAAAGTTGTCTACCTTAAATAGGCAAGCACCCATATCTTCGGCTCCCTGAGGCTCAAGAGATTGGTCCCGCTTAAACCTATGTTTACTAGGGTCCTTATTGTAATTTAATATAACTTGAGAGGGTTTTATGTAAAAATAATTTTGTATAATTTTCAAAATACTCCTCAAGTATTTTATTATCGTCATTAGAGTTTTCATTGATGTATATTTTATCAATGTGATATTTCTAGTGAATAAAACCTGTTTTTCATAATATATGGTATTTATTTATACTATTGGAATTTGTATGGTATTTTCTTGTAAATGAGATATTTTTCTTAAATTTTGGAAATGTGGAATTTTATAAATACTAAAAATAGATATTTTGATATTAATTACATATATATTTATTCATTAAAATAATAAGTTTTATTTATAATAGAAATCATATTTTCTAAAGAAAATTGTATTTTAAATCTTTCGAGACCGTATGTTCCTTGCGGGGGTCTGTATCTCGTACTACTAAGCCCGAGGATGTGCAATAATCCGCACCATCCCGAATGGGTTCCCCGAAATGGGTTGTAGTGGCACATTGGAAAAATTTGTTAAAAATACCCATCTTGTAGAAAAAGGTTTTTATACGTCGAAGATAGTTATGTGTAAAATCGTATTTTCCGTATTCTATGTTCCCAAAAAAAGACATCGTGCTATGATAGAGATGTGTGTTGTGAGGAGATAGGTCATTACCTCGTGAACTATCTAAAGGTATAACGAGGAATTATAATGATTTATGTCGAACTAAATTATATGGTATTTTTCTGTAAAAGTGCGATAAAAATTGAAATATGAATTCTTTTGATATGAAACTTGTCAATATGTTTTGTTAATATTTAATGATTATGATGTGAGGGTTTGGTATTATTGTGTTTAAGAAAACTATGATTTTTAAGGAAAAACCGAATCGGAAGTCGGATTAACTCCACTTCCGTCGGGTTTTAGAATTCTAAGTTTTTTAGAATAGTAAAAAGAAGAGAGTGAAGGGACTTACTGGATTGTAGTGTAGCTAAGAGGAAAAGGTAGAAGTGGGAGGTGCCGGTGCGTCGTTTCGTCGCCGGAAACTCCTCGGATCGTCGTCGGGAGATCGTTGGAGGTTCGCCTTTTGCTAACTCCACTTGCACACAAAGACTTTGGACTTTTCTTGAGAGTTTGGGCGGTGATTTGTGAGTGAGGAGGGTTATTTGAGGTATGGTATTTATAGGTAAAATTAGGGTTTAGGGAAGTGAAAAGGTGTATTAAAAATTTGTATTAAAAATGGATTAATTGTGTGCTCTGTAAATGTGCAGGAAATTTAAATAACACAGGGGTTATGGGGAGTTAAAGAGTCACAAGTTTTAACAAAAAAATAAGGTTTCAGCCGAGTTGACCTAGCGGCGCCGGCCGAGTCAGCCGTGCCGCCGACCCGATTCGGCCGAGTCAGGCCATGCCTCGCTGACACGTGTTCCCTGTCGCTTGGTCTATCTTTTGTTTTATGTGTGACCTTGGTTATACGGGTATGCATGTGTAGACTCTTGGGCTTCTAAAAAGATTAAAAGAAATCAAAATAAAAAGATAATGTGGCTGATGGGATTTGAACTCTAATGCTTTGTAACAGCAGTGCAAGGTCTTACCAATGAGCTACAAGCTCTTTCTTGCTGTTTAAAAGCAAAAAAAATTTATAACTTGTGCTCAGGCTCAAGTACCCCATTCTGTATTTTTGAAAAAAAAATGTACAGAAAGTTTAGGGTTGTTACATTCTACTTTCCTTATAAAAATTTCGTCCTCGAAATTTTTAAAAGGAAAGTGAAAAAGATTCAAGAAAAATTTGGTGATAGAACTATTGGTAGTATATGAAAAATAACAAATTGATACAAGGATTAGAAAATGTGGAAGTGAATTACCGATGTTATATTGATCTACAGCCTCGGCTTCTACGGCTGCTAATGTGAAAGTCTGACGCCGTGGTACATTCCTCCTAGCTGGAGGCACATTCTTCTGTCCTTGAGGCTTGTTTTTCAGTGCTTGTTGGAATTGGTGAGTAGGCTGTGCAGGTGGTGGAGTAGGGAGTGAAAAGCGAGGTGCAGGAGCCTGGATAGCTGGCCTCTGCGGGTAGTTGGTGTGTGTGTGAGCGGGATTGCGTCTATAAGGACAGTTTCCAATTCCGTGATTGGATGCGCCACAAACTAAGCATAGGCCTTTTGCGCACCTACAATCCTTCACCAAATGTCCATTTCTCTTGCAATAAAAGCAGAAATCTGGACTTGGCTGGCTATTGGGTTCTTCCGATCTCCCGTGTTCAACAGTTGGCCTTGTAGAGGCTCCTCCTGCCATTTGAGTGGTAGGGCGCTTCACTCCGGCAGTTTGAGGTCTGCCCTTCCTCTTTACTAGTGCCTCATATCTTTGGGCAGCCTTCAAAGCCAAATCATGGGTTGGGAAATCTCATGTAGCTAATGCAGCTTGGATTTCCTGGTCCAACCCTTGCTGAAATCTTTTGGCCCTGATCTCAGCAGTCGGTATGAGATGGGCCGCAAACCTGTTACTGTCTTGTGTTAGCTGTGTAGTATGTGATATAAAATCGAACATTGAGACATCTTACCTGCTGGGCATGGTAAACTCAGCATCATACTCATCTACAGACTTGGTCCACATTGAACCTTATTGCAGATGGATGAACTGCTGTTCCATATCAAAGAGGGCAGTCTCAGGGAAATACTTTGCGTCGAATATATCGCGGAAAGTATTCCAATCGATAGGCTGATGAAGACGGCTTTCTTCCGCCTTCCACCAAACCCGTGCATTGTTAGCGAGCTGCAGCTTTGCAACACGAACCCAAGCTTTCTCTGGCACTTGTGCCACTGCCAGATCATCTTCAACGCTTTGAGCTCATTCCTCCGCTTCCAGAGGGCTCTCTTTTCCTGAGAATTGCTTGGGGTGCAATGCCCGGAATTGCTTCACTCAGGGTGCTTCTGCCTCTGGTCGGTTCATTAGGATAGCAGTCTGCTGCTGTTGTCCTTCTAGGAGGCTGCGAATTGCTTCAAGCAGAACCGTCTGCTCGTTGATCGGAGCAGCGACGGCAGGTATGAGTGGTAGTGGTGGAGGTGTGTTGTTGACATTCGTGCTGGTGTTGTTTGGGGAATCTATAACCTAGAAAGAAAAATTTGGTTTATGATAGATTCAAAGTATATGAAATGATAAGATTCAAGGAATATGAATTGTAAAGAATATTTTCAGTTGCTAGTTCTTGTGTTATATTGCTTAGGTTGTCCACACAGAGCTGAACTGCATGGTAGGTTCCATACAGCTCTGACCTGTATGGGCCACTATCAAAACCTATCACGCCCTGCTTCCCAGTATACGAGCAGAGGACGTGACGAGGCCGCTACGTATTTACTCAGAAGTAAACATGCTAAGCGTATCTAAGCAATATAAGTAAAATGCACAAGAGACAGGATGCAAAAGAAACAACAACTTTATTTATTAACATTCTTTTTACAATACATCTGAAAAGTAAATACATGGAATGGAAAGCAATGCCTAAACAGTGGCATAATAGAAATGGAAAATATAGAATGTAAATGTGTACAAGTAACTTGAGCTCCTGGTCGAAGGCTAGCTGATCCAAGTCCTCGAAGGTGGGCTCGATCTCCTGAAGGTCCGAATCACCTGACGACATTCCAAAGAAAAGATAGAGAATGTCGTCAGCGAATAAATCGCTCGGTAAGTCCCGTAAATAGACAAGAATGGAATAGACAGAATAAAGAGTATATTGTTATAATATTGTATTTAGTGTTAATGCTGTTATTTGTAGCTTAGTACAGAAGATGCCAGTGTATACGAGAGGAGTCTCACTTTCCCCGGAGACTAAGGTATCAGGAGTACAAGGAACTATTCAGCCATGGTACAACGACAATTGAATTCAGGTTATGTGTATTATGGTTGCAGTCTCGTGCCATTTCTAACACCATCTGTACCAATCTACCTCTTAAACCCCGCGATGTCTTGATTGCATTGTAAATTGTATTGTCTTGTATTATAGATTTTATAGATGGATGACTTGCCGAAATCATGATATCAGTAAATGGATGCAACTCGAGAATCATGTAGATGGATGTATATCCATGATTCGGTTTAGTCGATACAAATTAAATATATATTGAACAGATTGATTATATGGATTCATGGATTCATATTGTAATGTAGTTTTATACTTGAATCTCATTCAAGTCAGATTGTATATATTGAGACTCGGTCCGAGTGAGACAATTAGAAAAGAAATTGAATCCTGAATTAGGTTTCGGTGTTATCGGTAACCGCTGCATATGGACGGTAGGATTTATGTCTTTTTCAAAGACGAATACCGTGTTGATAATACCGTTTGTTAAGTTGTTTATCTTAAATAGGCAAGCACCCATATCTTCGGCTCCCTGAGACTCAAGAGACTGGTCCCGTTTAAACCTATGTTTACTAGGGTCCTTATTGTAATTTAGTATAACTTGAGAGGGTTTTATGTAAAAATAATTTTGTATAATTTTCAATATACACCTCAAGTATTTTATTTTCTTTTTTAGAGTTTTTATTGATGTTTATTTTATCAATGTGACATTTCTAGTGAATAAAACCTATTTTTCATAATATATGGTATTTATTTGTACTATTGGAATTTGTATTGTATTTTCTTATAAATGAGATATTTTTCTTGAATTTTGGAAATGTGGAATTTTATAAATACTAAAAATAGATATTTTGATATTAATTACATATATATTTATTCATTAAAAATATAAGTTTTATTTATAATAGAAATCATATTTTCTAAAGAAAATTGTATTTTAAATCTTTCGAGACCGTATGCTCCTTGCGGGGGTCTGCATCTCGCACTACTAAGCCCGAGGATGTACGATAATCCGCTTCATCCTGAACGGGTTCCCCGAAATGGGTTGTAGCGACACATTGCAAAAATTTGTTAAAAATACCTATCATGTAGAAAAAGGTTTTTATACGTCGGAGGTAGTTATGTGTAAAATCGTATTTTCCGTATTCTATATTCCCAAAAAAAAGACATCGTGCAATGATAGAGATGTGTGTTGTGAGGAGGTAGGTCATTACATCGTGAATTATCTAAAGGTATAACATGGAATTATAATGATTTATGTCGTACTAAACTATATGGTATTTTTCTGTAAAAGTGCGATAAAAGTTGAAATATGAATTCTTTTGATGTGAAACTTATCAATATGTTTTGTTAATGTTTAATGATTATGATGTGAGGGTTTGGTATTATTATGTTTAAGAAAAATATAATTTTTAAGGAAAAACCGAATCGGAAGTCAGATTAACTCCACTTCCGTCGGGTTTTAGAATTCTAAGTTTTTTAGAATAGTAAAACGAAGGGTGAGAAGGGACTTACTGGATTGTAGTGTAGATAAGAGGAAAATGAAGAAGTGGGAGGTTCCGGTGCACCGTTTCGTTGCCGGAATCTCCTCGAATCGTCGTCGGGAGATCGTCGGAGTTTCGCCCTTTGCTAACTCCACCTGCACACAAAAGACTTTGGACTTTTCTTGAGAGTTTGGGCAGTGATTTGTGAATGAAGAGGGTTATTTGAGGTGTGGTATTTATAGGTAAAATTAGGGTTTAGGATTGTGAAAAGGTGTATTAAAAATTTGTATTAAAAATGGATTAATTGTGTATTTTAAATTGCTCTGTAAATGTGCAGGGAATTTAAATAACATAGGGGTTATGGGGAGTTAAAGAGTCACAAGTTTTTACAAAAAAATGGGGTTTCAGCTGAGTTGACCTGGCGGCGCCGGCCGAGTCAGCTGCGCTGCTGGCCCGATTCGGCCGAGTCTAGTCGTGCCTTACCGCCACGTGTCCTCTGTCGCTTGGTCTACCTCGTGGACTCGTTTGTTTTATGTATGACTCTTGGTTTTACGGGTTATATATGTGTAGACTCTTGGGCTTCTAAAAAGATTAAAAGAAATCAAAATAAAAAGATAATGTGGCTGATGGGATTTGAACTCTAGTGCTTTATAACAGCAGTGCAAGGTCTTACCAATGAGCTACAAGCTCTTTCTTGTTGTTCAAAAGCAAAACAAATTTATAACTTGTGCTCAGGCTCAAGTACCCCTTTCTGTATTTTTGAAAAAAAAAATGTACAGAAAGTTTAGGGTTGTTACATTCTACTTTCCTTATACAAATTTCGTCCTCGAAATTTGTAAAAGGAAAGTGTAACAGATTCAAGAAAAATTTGGTGATAGAACTATTGGTAGTGTATAAAAAATAATAAAGTGATACAAGGATTTGAAAATGTGGAAGAAAATTACCAGTGTTACCTTGATCTACAGCCTCGGCTTCTACGGCTACTAATGTGAAAGTCTGATGCCGTGGTATATTCCTCCTAGCTGGAGGCACATTCCTCTGTCCTTGAGGCATGTTTCTCAGTGCCTGTTGGAATTGGCGAGTAGGCTGTGCAGGTGGTGGAGCAGGGAGTGCAAAACGAGGTAAAGGAGCCTGGATAGCTGGCTGCTGCGGGTAGTTGGTGTGTGTGTGAGCTGGATTGCGTCTATAAGGACAGTTTCCAATTCCGTGATTAGATGCGCCACAAACTAAGCATAGGCCTTTTGCGCGCCTACAGTCCTTCACCAAATGTCCATTTCTCTTGCAATAAAAGCAGAAATCTGGACTTGGCTGGCTATTGGGTTCTTCCGATATCCTGGGTTAACAGTTGGCCATGTAGAGGCTCCTCCTGCCATTTGAGTGGTAGGGCGCTTCACTCCGGTAGTTTGAGGTCTGCCCTTCCTCTTTACTACTGCCTCATATCTTTGGGCAACCTTCAGATCTAAATCATGGGTTAGGAAATCCCATGTAGCTAATGCAGCTTGGATTTCCTGGTCCAACCCTTGCTGAAATCATCTGGCCCTGATCTCAGCAGTCGGTATGAGATGGGCCGCAAACCTGTTACGGTCTTATGTTAGCTGTGTAGTATGTGATATAAAATCGAACATTGAGACATATCTTACCTGCTGAGCACGGTAAACTCAGCATCATACTCATCTATATATTTGGTCCATATTGAACCTTGTTGCAGATGAATGAACTGTTGTTCTATATCAAAGTGGGCAGTCTCAGGGAAATACTTTGCGTCGAATATGTCGCGGAAAGTCTTCCATTCGATAGGTTGATGAAGAAGGCTTTCTTCCGCCTTCCAACAAACCCGTGCATTGTCAGTGAGCTGCAGCTTTGCAACACGAACCCAAGCTATCTCTGGCACTTGTGCCACTGCCAGATCATCTTCAACGCTTTGAGCCCATTCCTCCACTTCCAGAGGGCTCTCTTTTCCTGAGAATTGCTTGCGGTACAGTGCCCGGAATTGCTTCACTCCGGGTGCTTCTGCCTCTGGTCGGTTCATCAGGATAGCAGTCTGCTGCTGCTGTCCTTCTAAGAGGCTGCGAATTGCCTCAAGCAGAACCGTCTGCTCGTTGATCGGAGCAGCGACGGCAGGTGTGAGTGGTAGTGGTGGAGGTGTGTTGACATTCGTGCTGGGGTTGTTTGGGGAATCCATAACCTTGAAAGAAAAATTTCATTTATGATAGATTCAAAGTATATGAAATAATAAGATTCAAGGAATATGAATTGTAAAGAATGTTTTCAGTTGCTGGTTCTTGTGTTATATTGCTTAGGTTGTCCACGTAGAGCTGAACTGCATGGTATTTTCCATATAGCTCTGACCTGCATGGGCCACCATCAAAACCTGTAATGCCCTGCTTCCCAATATACGGGCAGAGGACGTGACGAGGCCGCTACGTATTTAGTCAAAAGTAAACACGCTAAGCGTATCTAAGCAATATAAGTAAAATGCACAAGAGACATGATGTAAAAGAACAACAACTTTATTTATTAACATTCTTTTTACAATACATCTGAAAAGTAAATACATGGAATAGAAAGCAATGCCTAAATAGTGGCATAACAGAAATGGAAAATACAGAATATAAATGTGTACAAGTAACTAGAGCTCCGGGTCGAAGGCTAGCTGATCCAAGTCCTCGAAGGTGGGCTCGATCTCCAGAAGGTCCGAATCACCTGACGGCATTCCAAAGAAAAGAAAGAGAATGTTGTCAGCGAACAAATCGCTCGGTAAGTCCCGTAAATTGACAAGAATGGAATAGACAGAATATAGAGTATATTGTTATAATGTTTTATTTAGTGTTAATGCTGTTGTTTGTAGCTTGGTACAGAAGAGGCCAGTGTATACGAGAGGAGTCTCACTTTCCCTGGAGACTAAGGTATCAGGAGTACAAGGAACTGTTCAGCCACGGTACAACAACAATTGAATTCAGGTTAGGTGTATTATGGTTGCAGTCTCGTGCCACTTCTACCACCTTCCGTACCAATCTACCCCTTAAACCCCGTGATGTCTTGATTGTATTGTAAATTGTATTGTCTTGTATTATAGATTTTATAGATGGATTATTTGCCGAAACCATGATATCAGTAAATGGATGCAACTGGAGAATTATGTAGATGGATGTATATCCATGGTTCGGTTTAGTCGATACAGATTGAATATATATTGAACAGATTGATTATATGGATTCATGAATTCATATTGTAATGTAGTTTTATACCTGAATCTCATTCAAGTCAGATTGTATATATTGAGACTTAGTCTGAGTGAGACAATTAGAAAAGAAATTAAATCCTGAATTAGGTTTTGGTGTTATCGGTAACCGCTGCACATGGACGGCAGGATTTGTGTCTTTTTCAAAGACGAATACCGTGTTGATAACACTGTTTGTTAAGTTGTCTACCTTAAATAAGAAAGCACCCATATCTTCGACTCCCTGAGGCTCAAGAGACTGGTCCCACTTAAACCTATGTTTACTAAGGTCCTTATTGTAATTTAGTATAACTTGAGGGGGTTTTATGTAAAAATAATTTTGTATAATTTTCAAAATACACCTCAAGTTTTTTGTTATCATCTTTAGAGTTTTCATTGATGTATATTTTACCAATGTAACATTTCTAGTGAATAAAACCTATTTTTCATAATATATGGTATTTATTTGTACTATTGGAATTTGTATGGTATTTTCTTGTAAATGAGATATTTTTCTTGAATTTTGGAAATGTGGATTTTTATAAATACTAAAAATAGATATTTTGATATTAATTACATATATATTTATTCATTAAAAATTAAAGTTTTATTTATAATAGAAATCACATTTTCTAAAGAAAATTCTATTTTAAATCTTTCGAGACCGTATGCTCCTTGCAGGGGTTTGCATCTCGCACTACTAAGCCCGAGGATATGCGATAATCTGCACCATCCCGAACGGGTTCTCCGAAATGGGTTTTAGCTGCACATTGCAAAAATTTGTTAAAAATACCCATCTTGTAGAAAAAGGTTTTTATACGTCGGAGGTAGTTATGTGTGAAATCGTATTTTCCGTATTCCATATTCCCAAAAAAAAGACATCGTGCTATGATAGAGATGTGAGTTGTGAGGAGGTAGGTCATTACCTCATGAACTATCTAAAGGTATAACAAGGAATTATAATGATTTATGTCGAACTAAACTGTATGGTATTTTTCTGTAAAAGTGTGATAAAAATTGAAATATGAATTATTTTGATATAAAACTTGTCAATATGTTTTGTTAATGTTTAATGATCATGATGTGAGGGTTTGGTATTATTGTGTTTAAGAAAAATATGATTTTTAAGGAAAAACCGAATCAGAAGTCGGATTAACTCCACTTCCGTCGGGTTTTAGAATTCCAAGTTTTTTAGAATAGTAAAAAGAAGGGGGAGAAGGGACTTACTGGATTTTAGTGTAGATAAGAGGATAAAGAAGAAGTGGGAGGTGCCGGTGCGTCGTTTCGTCGCCGGAATCTTCTCGTATCGTCGTCAGGAGATCGTCGGAGCTTCGCCCTTTGCTAACTCCACTTGCAGACAAAAGACGTTGGACTTTTCTTGAGAGTTTGGGCAGTGATTTGTGAGTGAGGAGGGTGATTTCAGGTGTGGTATTTATAGGTAAAATTAGGGTTTAGGAATGTGAAAAGGTGTATTAAAAATTTGTATTAAAATGGATTAATTGTGTGTTTTAAATTGCTCTGTAAATGTGTAGGGAATTTAAATAACACAGGGCTTATGGGGAGTTAAAGAGTCATAAGTTTTAACAAAAAAATGGGGTTTCAGTCGAGTTGACCCGGCTGCGCCGGCCGAGTCAGCCGCGCCGCCGGCCCGATTCGGCCGAGTCAGGTCGTGATTCGCCGCTATGTGTCCCGTGTTGCTTGGTCTTTCTCGTGGACTCATTTATTTTTTGTGTGACTCTTGGTTTTACGGGTTATGTACGTGTAGACTCTTGGGCTTCTAAAAAGATTAAAAGAAATCAAAATAAAAAGATAATGTGGCTGATGGGATTTGAACTCTGGTGCTTTGTAACAGCAGTGTAAGGTCTTACCAATGAGCTACAATCTCTTTCTTGCTGTTCAAAAGCAAAACAAATTTATAATTTATGCTCAGGCTCAAGTACCCTTTTCTATATTTTTGAAAAAAATATACAGAAAGTTTAGGGTTGTTACAAGACTGTACGACTGTCCTAGATTAATACATATCCATACTACATAAAAGTAACACATAGCTACCACATACTATGCTTTGACGGAAGCCAACAAATATAGACGAATATTAGGTGGTACCCATCTGAAATGATGGAGGGCTACAGCTAGTTTTTGGCGAAAAATCTTTAACGTAATGAACTTGATATCGTTGAAGGAACCGAGTGGTTTTACAAATATATAGTGACACAAACTTTTGCTAAAGATGTCGCTCCCTGTGAAGGAATTTCGGCTCTTTCCTCATCGAATGAGGTGCAGGATATTCCTAACTGAATACCATGATGCAAAGAAAAAGAATCGACTATAGTGAAGCTATTATATTGACGCAAACTTTTGCTCAAGAGGTCACTCCCGATAAAGGGATCTCGGCTCTTGCCTAGTCGAATGAGGTGCTGGATATTCATAACCGAATACTACTGTGCAAAGTAAAAGGAAGCGTCTGTAATGTCAGTTTTTAAAAACATGGTTCCAACAACATCATATAGGTTTGTTTTCTATACATTAATCAGAATTAATGCAGTCCCATCAATTAATCCATATCACATCCGAAAAGAACGAAAATGCAATATATGTATATGCCATCCGCATTCGCCACGGGGTCCCGTCATACACCGTTAGGTTACTTAACTAATGGCAGAGAGGGGGCTGGACTAGCGCGGATGCAAAACATATACAACATCTACTAGTATATATATAAATATATATATAACATTCATCCCATAAATGATATAAGCAACATCATAGAATCTCAGCAAGCAATACATAATGGTGGATAATCTTAGAGCCTCGGGTTTCATTTGAGCCGTAAATGAGACCCGACGTTCCCTGTCGTGTGGATAGCCTGTGTAATGAAAACTTGGACCCCTACGAGCGGCAAGTTACCTGTCAATCCCAAAAGTGAGGCAATCCTAATCAACAAAGTGAATGGGCTACCCAACACTTCATGGAATCCGGTACCGTGGGTTAACTTGTACCCCCTACAAATACGTCAAATAGCCCACCAATTCTAGAGTGAGGCCCCCTTCGTCTCAACGCCATGAGATGCGGGCACGTTGCCCTCTAAAACTCGGCTATTCGAGCACTCCACCGCGGGATAATCCTAGTACAGAAAAGAAAATATATGTACAAGGGTGACATCGACCTCAACCCGGTCATGCCCCAAACAAATAATATACAAACTGGCAGAGAAGGTAGTCCACATGTTGGACGCTCGCACCGCAATATCAAATGTACAAATGAATCTGAATTGTACAACTATCATTGCACCACTGGCTATCCACCACGACAATCCAACCACAACCACAGAACAACACAGAATATCAACGTGAATGTCATGTTCGCAAACCCATCCAATAGAAAATATACCAGTTAGATGAGTTATACCGCTCTAATAACATTCAGGATCACAGATAGAAATGTATGTACTGAAAACTTATAAACAGTGTTAAAAATAGTGATTTCGAAATACTTCGTACTGCCCCTATACCAGAGATAACCTAATATGCAATCTGAGAAAAAACAAACAATACCCAAAACACAATATTTAAGAGTCCAGAACACACCAAAAATCCCAAGACCTAATTCCCTAAGAAAACCGGCGGCGCCAGGTTTTGGTCCGATCTCGCCGGCTAAACAGTGGAATTTGGGTCTCATTTTTGTTCTGTGTTCTAGTTGTCACAAGTGTAGTCTTTTGCAATTGTTTTAAAAAATTTTAGAAGACTAAATTTTTGACAGAAACTTGAATACTTTGCGGATTGTTTCGGTTTCGTTATTTAAACATCATCTAAACCTACTAGTTAAGGGTTTATGGTTTGGCTCTGATACCATGTTGGGTTATGCCAGCGCCCTGGCAATCTACTGTGATCAAATGCGGAACAAAATTTTTATAAAACTGGCGCTAGAACAATCCCATAATACGGATCTACCATTAACCCTAATCTAGCAAACATAAAGAAGAGTTTAGAATGGTTATACCGAATGATCCGTGTCCTTTGGTCTTTAACCATTTTTCCAAGCTCCTAGTGGCCCCCATGATCAAGTTTGGTCTCCGGTCTCCCTCCATCGAAGATGATCCACCTGTGGATATGTAGTTTGAGCTCCGACCTCATAGCCGAGATAACTAGGGTACCTAGTTCGCTAAACTAGATAGTCTAGAGGATGTAGAATCTAATGATGGATTAATTTGTCTCCAAACACCCTAAGTTTCTCAACACATGAGACTTGAAGGATGGAGATAGAAGAAGAAGCTTGAGGATGAGAGTGTGAAGCAACCATGAAAATGGCTAAGTGTTGTGTGCTCATAAATCATGAATCCTCTACTAACGAAAATATATCACAACACTAAAATATCAAGCATGTCTCAATAGTGCCACCATGAGTCACCCTATGAGTCACTACAAAGCCATGCTTAATATTAAAGCCATAACACCTCATCCCTCCACCTCATTAAACCATTTAAACAAATGGTAAAAACAAAAATGAGGTGGCATCTTCTAGAAGCACTTTATAATAAATTACAAGAATACCCCTCATCCGTATATACATACCTGTATCCGTATTCCGAAAAATACGAATACGAAAAAGACGAAAATAATCCAATAATATAATACTAGAATCCGGCTTTAACCAAAGCCTACTAGTATTATCCATCCGAATCACGATACGTGCACAGGTGCACGTGTATGATCGAACTCTGCCGTAAAACCATACGGCCTCTACATCGTTTCTCCCGAAGCAGGGAAACCTTCTGTGTGGGACTCTAAAGACTTGTCAATACGCTGGTAGTGGGTTTAACCACAATTACGTCAGTGGCATTAGCTGTACATAACGGCTACCCAGGTATTGAGCGAAAGGAAGGCCGACGAGCAAACTCATCCGAACCCTTACTGAGCCTGTCCGTGACAATCTCCGTACAGTCCGGTCTGTTCGTCTAAGAGTATCGCATATCGAGTCTAGGGGGTGGATAAAGTCAGACCCCTAATAACGTGACATTTCGTGTCTGTATGAAGCCCGTCACCAACTGAGACACTACTGATCCAAATCAGTAATTCTCGACTACCTTGGCTAAAATTTTTTGGTGATGACCACCCATGCACCTCGCGACTGTAGGGATTCTCTAGCACCATCCTACGTATAGGGTTGTATCATACATGCTATATTAAAATTTTAGGGGGTGCTAAACAATACCAACCATGAATCGAACTAGAAAAATAGAGTAACAACATATAGTATCACATACTAAGTAGTGTCTAACACTAAGTGGGGAGAAATACAACCTTTGTAGATCTCCTCTTATGACTCCTTGGATCGAGTAGGGTTTGAACCGGTTCGCTTGAATCTTTTCAACTCCATGATGATCCACCACGAAATCCCTTTGCACAAACTCCTAACTTCGCTTGATCTTTGAAGAAGTGGAGCAAACAACCTATACTAATGGGCTAGACTAGTATAGATTGGTGATGTGGGTTTGGATCGCACTCAAAAACCTTTTCTTTTTAAGTTCTTCCCTCACTTTTGAAACCCTAGAGAGCTTGAAAAAGAGAGAGGAAGAAGGAGATGGATAAACTTGACTCAAGTGAATAATGCAACATAATCCCAAGTGAATGAGAGTAATGGCATCCTAAACTATGGTTACAAAATATCTAGATATTTTGTGACTTGAGGTTAAGCAAAACCATTGGCTACAAAACTATGGGCAAATGAAACCATTGACTTTGGTCAACTCAAAAGAGTTGAATAGTCAACCATGATTTTGTTTCCATTTTGCTTTTCTCAAATAAACAAAATATATAAATATGTTACCATGTGAGTCTTGCATTGCCACCACCAATGTATCATCAACCATGACACATGTATGCTTGCATGTGTGTATCCATATCAATATATACATACACTCATGCATGCATCATAAAGAAATAGGTTTTAATAAATGAGCTAATGGACTTAATATTAAATCAACACTTGATTTAATAACCCGGTCATATCACATATGACGTGTCCAATAGTAAATGCCCGATTAAAATACGGTATCATCTACTCGCATTTAATCGAGCTCCCTCGCATATCTCATATGCATCCCACATCGTTTCGCCTGAGCTAAGAGACCCCTGATCAGTCGAAAATAATGTATTTTTAACACGACAATTTCCCTACCATTTGCACTCATCTAGAGGTGTTCGGTATTCATATAGCACATATTAGCAAAACAGTCGTAAAATACCAGATTACCTGTGTTGTATACTAAAACCGGCATTTTAAGGGAAATTGAGTGTTTATCATGGCATCGCATCATTCTTGTGTAGCGCAGCACTTGTTTCGAAGTCTGTGCAGGAAAATTCCAGGAACCGAGCAAAAATTGTCAAAGTGCTGATAAAAAATACGCCAACTCAAAGATCTAAGATCTGGAAATGATCTAGAAGGAATTTTGGGAATAAACATATCAGAAAAAGTCCACAAAGTGAGCCCAAAATCATAACAGAAGACAAAAGCCCCAAGGCTTCAAATGGGCCGCGGATCCGCGGCCAATGGGCGCTTTCCGCCGCGGATCCGCGGCATGATGTTGATGTCAGCTCTGGAAATTTTGACACGTGGCTTCCTATAACCAACAAGGCTTCCAGAAGACTCCAGATTGTACACGTGGCTTCATCTAGAAGGCTCGGCCTAACAACCTAGTTCTAGAAGCATCCCTCCAACAAACTATTTCTAGAAGCCTCTCTCTAACAAACTTTTGGAGGGAAATTTGAAATTTGAATTCTAGATCTAGGGTTTTGATGGCTTATAAAAGGAAATCTAGATCTAGGGTTAAAGGTCTTCTTCTCCTCTCCCCCCAAATTCAATACAAGTTGAGTGACACAACTTGTAAACCCTAATTCAATTTCCAAAGCCAAATTCAAGATCCCGAGTACCAAATCAAGCAAGAAGCCTCCAACCTTTTAGGAGCGGAGCCGATCTTCAATCGAGCAAGTGATCCAAGCCGATCCGCGACTCAAGGAGACGAGCGAAGCCAAATCGACAATCGAGTTCTTCCTCTTGTAGTTTTTGAGCGAATTGTAACGGAATTGTTGATAAATAAATGGTGAAATTCTTTAATCTTTCTTTCTTTAAATTCTTGCATCATGATTCGATCTCAATTTATGATTGTGGTTCTTGTTGTGATGTTTGAGTAAAACTCCGCTCGTAAAGGAGTCGAGACGATCAATAGAATGATGATGTAACAAATCTTAAAACGATTCTTAAGTCCTACGAGTTTGTAAACCCTAGAAAATTGAAGAATCGATAACCTAGTTTCGTTGCGATGCTTTCTTGATTGTGATCGCTCGAAATTAGGGATCCAAGATCGATTCTTGAATTTACTAGAGGCTAGAATGTGAATGATATCGACGAAGGAACAAAGGATAGATGATGAAACCCTAGTTTCACAAGAAATCGCTAATTCTCGTTGATCATCATCGATCTAGTATCGATTCATCGATGGATAAGAATATGTAATCTCTAGATTTCATCACATCTATAGATCCGATCGATTCCTACGAGCCTCACTTCAATTCTTGATATTTGATTTGGAAATCATCACAAATTGTCAATTCTTGATTTTATTGTTTCTTAATTTAGACTAGATTTTACTAATTCTTGAACTTCAATTCTTTAAATCATGAATTGTTTCTTTTCTTTTCTTTAAATTTTTGACTCATCTAATTCGAAATACGAACGATTACACTTTCTCTGTGGACGATTCGCACTTACTAACGCGCTACAATCGACACCGTTATTGGTTGCGGTCAAATAATTTTTGGTTGTTATTTCTATAAATTTTCTACATACACACCGAGAAACATCATTCAATCAAATGGCGCCGTTGCCGGGGATAGTGCGCTAATTGTTCGTTTTTGAAAATTGAGTTGAAAAGTTTATTCCATCATAATTTTGAGATCAAAATTCGCGCAAAACACTAAACGATTCGTTGTGATTTGTTGCGAGGAAATCTAGAATCGGTGGAGCTTGAGGAAAAATATTTTGAATTTTCCAGAGAGCTAAGAAGGTTAACAAGAACAGTGGTTGAAATTTTTGTGCTGTGATCAACTCACTTCACCGCGTTTCCGCGGCATTAGACGACTCCCACCGCGTTTCCGCGGCTGTTCAGGAAGATCACTGTACCAAATTCACTACTGTATCTTCTTACTTTCTTATCTCTCTCTCTATCTGCTCCAATAACAAATTTGCTGCAGGTTTCTTTGCAAATAAATCGCAGCGCCGCAAAAATTAAAAGTGTGCTTGTTTTGATTTTAGTTGTTTGCATATTAATACGGAATTTAAGGGGCACGACCAAATTCAGATTAGGTGGGGAGTTCATTACCCTTCCTAAGCCCCAAAAATCACAAACTTGCATTCGTATTACCCTCATTAACTAAAAAATATCTAGAGATGACTCTAAGGACCGTCGCGCTCACTTAGGACAGAAGAAGGTCGTGGGTAATCTATTGCTTATCCGCGTTTCTTTTGTGGTGTCTAAGGCAAGTGTGTCTAAGGTAAGTGGTTACTTAATTAGGCCCACTACTTACGTAGTGAAGAACCTCCCACTTACCTGGCACTTACCTGGCCACAGGAGGGACAAAGAGGCAGTAGAGGACTGATCCTGCGATTTGTCTTCTGGCAGTTAGGAGCGATCTAGAGACTTGACCTAGGTGACCACTAGACTTAGGGTTTTTCTTGTGCATTTGTTGTGATTTGCATCATTTTTTTTAAAAAAAAATCCGAATCTTTTTCAAAACAAACACCAACCAATCTTTCCCCTAATTATTACCAACGCTGCTACTTGTGCTACAACCATTTAGCACATGTTAGGCTGGACACGGGATTCCATTTCCCGTCTTGTCCGCCTTTCTTTTATCGACCCCAGAGTCGGTAATTCTTCGCCTTCTTCCCCACCACCCACCACGACCGCGATGGACGGATTTCCATCAAACTTTAACACCAATCTGCCACCGCCCGCAGGTGCACAGAATCCTCCACGCATCTCTCTCTAAGAGAGGCGCTATCCTACACGTGTTCCCCTTCCCACCTGTCTTTCTATACCACCTGCCAACGTGGAAAATTTTGAAATCAACCCCCAATTCATCAAACTGCTACCCAGATTTCACGGTCTTGATTCTGAAAACGCATACATGTTTATTTCCAAATTCGAAAACGTATGCGCTTTAATGGGAAATTCACAACTGTGTTTGGATGCTCTGCGTTTACGTCTTCTCCCATTCACTTTGTGCGATTTAGCTGAGAAGTGGCTTTACATCACACCCGCACATTCTATTTCAACATGGGACGGATTCGTTGCAGCATTTCTTAAGAAATTTTATCCCAATCACAAGACCAGCCGTGTTCGGAGCGAAATCTTCAAATTTACCCAACTTCCCAATGAACCATTTTGGAAATGCTTTGAACGGTTCAAGAATCTTCTTATCCAATGTCCTCATCACGGAATCTCCAGATGGGATTTGTGTCAAATTATCTATGAGGGTATTGATCTCACTACTAGACAGATGTTTGAAACCATGTGTCATTGCCAATTCCTATCTAAAGATGATGGTGAAGCTTGGAAATATCTAGAAGATTTAGCTCAAAACACATCACAATGGGAAAGTGTTAGACCACCACCGCCTAGGGAAGATGTCAATCAGCTCGATGTTTCCGTCATAATGAAAGCCGAACTGGCCGCAATACAAAGGAAACTCGACGCTATAGAAAACAAAATTTCTTCAGCCTCCCTAAACCAATCCACACTTCCTAAAACCGTGTGTGGCTGCTGTTCAAACCCTTCACATTTGATGGAAGAATGTCCTTTGAATGTACCGTTTCAAGGTCACACTAATGCTGCATTTGAGCAAAGACTTAGAAACGATCCTTTTTCTTCCTTATATAATCAAGATTGGAGGAATCACCCTGATTTTTCTTGGATCCAACACCAACCTCAAAACACGGTTCCAAACCAAAACAATTTCCAAAGGGCTCTTCCACCACAACAGCGACCGCTTCAATTGAGTCAGCACCCCTGCCAATCACAAAACTTCCAAAATCCGGTCAACACTTTTGCACCACATGAAAACTCTTTGCAATTGGCCGGTACTGATAATACCTCTGCACTAGTACAAACCTTGGTTACTTTCATGAAACAATCCATCCAAGGGTCGGCAAGTTTTCAATCTTCCATCGATAATATGATAAAGATCATTCTCACTCAAAATGAGAATATTAAATCGATGGAAGCACAAATTGAACGAATAACAGCCGAAATAAGTGCTAGAGAAAAAGGGAATCTTCCATCTTAACCCCTACCTGATCCTGGACCATCACATTGCACTAATGTGGATGCTTTTACAATGCTGAAATCTGGAAAAGTGCTAGACTATCATTCGGGTGAACAAATTGATAATGATGAATTGATCATTAACACCCCGGCTTCCACTTCCACTCACACTTCTACTTCTTACCCTGTTTCGTCTAATTTACCGTCTTCTTCCGAGCCTATTCTCCATTTTCCCAAAGGCTCGAACCCTCCACCCACCTCACCTTTTCCACCCCCACAAACTTCTCCACAAATGTTGGACCCAACATTTATTGATAGAGCTCCATTTCCAAATAGGTTGAGGCCCAACAAACATGATGCCCAAATGGAGAAGCTTGTGGACATGTTTAAGCAAGTTAACATCAACATCCCTCTCCTAGATGTTATCCAACAAGTTCCGTCCTATGCGAAAATTCTTAAGAACTTGTGCACTAGGAAGAGGAAGACTCAAGTGCCTAATTTTTTTTTCATGTCAAGTACTGTAGACACGGCTTTTCCCTAACAATTACCACGGAAACGTAAGGACCCTGGCTGTCCTACTATTTTTATTTCTATCGAGGAAAAACACATCAACCATGCTTTACTTGACCTTGGCGCTAATGTTAACTTGCTTCCATACTCGGTTTACAAGCAGTTAGGTATCGGAGTGTTAAAACCCTCGAGCATAACTCTCCAGATGGCTGACCGATCAATCACCAAAGCTAGGGGTGAACTGGAGGATGTGTTAATAAAAATCGGGGAATTCGTATTCCCTGTGGACTTTATTGTACTTGATACACAGCCTATAGCGAACCCACGGAATCAAATTCCGGTGATTTTAGGTCGCCCCTTTTTGGCCACCTCCAATGCTATCATCAACTGTCGTAATGGCTCTATGACCCTATCCTTCGGGAATAGGTCAATTGAGCTGAACATTTACAAGTTGGGAAGTGTACCCTCCGAACCTATTGCTCAGGTCTGTTCTATCGACTTAATGGATGTCGACAGTAGCGAAATTGACGATCCTCATGATACCGATCTAGACTCTTTTGATATGTTGTTGTTTGACCCAATTATGTATCATACACATACGGACTCTTCCACCGAGATGTCCGGGTCAACAACTAACACTGATTATAAACTGCTTTTAGAGTCTGAAGATCACCCCGCACTTTATGATGACATTATTCTCCGGGGTATTGATGGAATTTTCGCTGATGAACTCGCATTTTTGAAAAACACGGGTGTTGAGATGAATCATCTCCCAATCAATGAAATTGAACCTCCACCCATTCTTTTGGACTGTAAAAAGAATGCGAGCAATTCATCACATTCACTGCATCGTCTCTCCAAAATGAGACGCACACACATTCTATTCCACCACTTACCCTTTCCCCACTTCTTCTTCCACCAACCAGAGCACTGCATTGATAAAATTTTCGAATGGTTGGTGTTAATTTTTGATCTTTGCAAAGCTTGGCATCGACCAATGATTCTTGACCCCCTCATGTGATTTTCAAAGATTAACATTGCTTAACTCAAGTTTGGGGGGGTATAGTCTGGCTCTTGAAAAGTAACTTTTTACACAAAAAAATGATGAGCCAAAAATAAGTTTGGGGGAAGATTTTCACTTAAATATTTTGCTCCCGTTAATAAATTTCCTCCCAAGCTTACAGGTTTTTCGAGATTTAGCAGATGGCAACATTGAGAACACTGTTGAAAACAAGTTTGGGGGAGGTTTGTGCTTATTTTCGCATCATTTGCATCATACTTTGCATAAGCACAAAACATTTTGAAAATCTATAAAAATTTTAAAAATTTTCGAAAAAATAATAAATATTTTTGGACATAAATAAGATAATAAAAGATTAGATAGTGAAAAATTACATCCAAAAGATTAGAAAAATTTAAGAGAACCAAGAAAATTAGAAGTTTTCTTATACGAACTAGTAATAAATAGTTATGAGCCGTTGTCCCAAGGGTTAGTAAGATGAACGAAGTCACTAATCTGAGGATGAAAATAAATCTGAAAAATAGTTCCTATTCTGGAAGCCAAACATTTTGAACGTTGATACCCTACTATTCACACTTACACACGTCTTGAAACTCGGGATAGTAGAGGATACCTTGAAATGCTCTTGTATAAAAGCCGATGTATGAAGGAAATAAAAAAAATGAATAAAATATAAAAATGGTGAGAAAAATGAACACTGGTTTTGTTATCGCCAAGGCAGCAATAAAAAATATAGCGAGGGTGCCTCTTCACCTAGTACCCTAAGACCAACTGGTCTGGGAGTCACTGCTAAGCCTTAGGTGGTGCAAGACGAGGAAATACACCAAATAAGCAAGCACATGAGTAATCGGTCGGTTAGTACCTCAAGAAGTATTAATGGTCGCATGAAAGTGTGTGAGCAAATTCAGCTAAATATTCATTAATTAAAAAGTACTGAGGCAGATAGACAAGAGTATGATAGCTTGAATTGAATTCTCCGGGTGTAGGGATGTTCTTTACACACACGTAGGGTTATATGATGATGTTTGGAAAAAAGATAGGAATGAAGAATAAAGACGATGTTTTATTGAGGGATGATGTGATTTCTAACAATTTTTCATGACTATTAAGATAGGGCTCATAACAACCGAAAAATTAGCTTAGTTGGAAACCCTAATTTTTAAAGTCTTTCTTTTACAAATCTTATCCTTAAATGTAATATTCACGATTTTCCTTTTATTATTGGATTTTGTGGGTGCAATCCGCTGAAAACCCTTAGGAGACAACACTCCTCCTACTAGGGACACCTAGAGGTTTAAAGGCTTGTTGCACGTGCTCAGTGCAATCGTGTTGCCTACGAAAGTGTGCTAGTTAGTTTTTCTCTTTATTTATTTTCTTCTACTCTTTTTAATAAAACAATTCGCTCGAGACGACCGAAAATAAGTTTAGGGGAATTTGATCAGTCGAAAATAATGTATTTTTAACACGACAATTTCCCTACCATTTGCACTCATCTAGAGGTGTTCGGTATTCATATAGCACATATTAGCAAAACAGTCGTAAAATACCAGATTACCTGTGTTGTATACTAAAACCGGCATTTTAAGGGAAATTGAGTGTTTATCATGGCATCGCATCATTCTTGTGTAGCGCAACACTTGTTTCGAAGTCTGTGCAGGAAAATTCCAGGAACCGAGCCAAAATTGTCAAAGTGCTGATAAAAAATACGCCAACTCAAAGATCTGAGATCTGGAAATGATCTAGAAGGAATTTTGGGAATAAACATATTAGAAAAAGTCCACAAAGTCAGCCCAAAATCATAACAGAAGACAAAAGCCCCAAGGCTTCAAATGGGCTGCGGATCCGCGGCCAATGGGCGCTTTCCGCCGCGGATCCGCGTCATGATGTTGACGTCAGCTCTGGAAATTTTGACACGTGGCTTCCTGTAACCAACAAGGCTTCCAGAAGACTCCAGATTGTACACGTGGCTTCATCTAGAAGGCTCGGCCTAACAATCTAGTTCTAGAAGCATCCCTCCAACAAACTATTTCTAGAAGCCTCTCTCTAACAAACTTTTGTAGGGAAATTTGAAATTTGAATTCTAGATCTAGGGTTTTGATGGCTTATAAAAGAAAATCTAGATCTAGGGTTAAAGGTCTTCTTCTCCTTTCTCCCCAAATTCAATACAAGTTGAGTGACACAACTTGTAAACCCTAATTCAAATTCCAAAGCCAAATTCAAGATCCCGAGTACCAAATCAAGCAAGAAGCCTTCAACCTTTTAGAAGCGGAGCCGATCTTCAATCAAGCAAGTGATCCAAGCCGATCCGCGACTCAAGGAGACAAGCGAAGCCAAATCGACGATTGAGTTCTTCTTCTTGTAGTTCTTGAGCGAATTGTAACGGAATTGTTGATAAATAAAAGGTGAAATTCTTTAATCTTGCTTTCTTTAAATTCTTGCATCATGATTCGATCTCAATTTGTGATTGTGGTTCTTGTTGTGATGTTTGAGTAAAACTCCGCTCGTAAAGGAGTCGAGACGATCAATAGAATGATGATGTAACAAATCTTAAAACGATTCTTAAGTCCTACGAGTTTGTAAACCCTAGCAAATTGAAGAATCGACAACCTAGTTTCTTTGCGGTACTTTCTTGATTGTGATCGCTCGAAATTAGGGATCCACGATCGATTCTTGAATTTACTAGAGGCTAGTACGAAGGAACAAGGGATAGATGATGAAACCCTAGTTTCACAAGAAATCCCTAATTCTCGTTGATCATCATCGATCTAGTATCAATTCATCGATGCATAAGAATATGTAATCGCTAGATTTCATCACATCTATAGATCCGATCGATTCCTACGAGCCTCACTTCGATTCTTGATATTTGATTTGGAAATCATCATAAATTCTCAATTCTTGATTTTATTGTTTCTTGATTTAGACTAGATTTTACTAATTCTTGAACTTCAATTCTTTAAATCATGAATTGTTTCTTTTCTTTTCTTTAAATTTTTGACTCATCTAATTCGAAATACGAACGATTACACTTTCCCTGTGGACGATCTGCACTTACTAACGCGCTACAATCGACACCGTTATTGATTGCGGTCAAATAATTTTTGGTTGTGATTTCTATTCATTTTCTACATACACACCGAGAAACATCATTCAATCAACCCCTTTATGAGACTCTAAGACTCGTCAATATGCTAGCAGTAGGCAGTGATCACATCACATGCCCACAAACCGTCAGTGGCATAAGCTGTACGTAACGGCTCCCAGGTATTGAGCGATCAGAAGAAACACAAGCAAAGCTGCTAAAACTCTCGTTGAGCCAACTGGCAACACTTACCGTACAGTCCGGTCTCTTCGTCAAATGTGTTTCATATCAAGTCTAGGGATGGTATCGTCGACCCCATTAACCCAATAAGTTATGCCGGTATATGGCTCATAACAGATCGAGAAACTACTGATAACACATATCAGTAAATCTCAGCAGCCCTGGCCAGGGACTTCCTGTTATAGCCAATCGTACATAGCGCAACAACAATCCCCAATACCGGGAGAGACGAAACCCATCCTATCACTCATTGCCTCCATGTGCTTCAGGACTGTATCCAAAATCCACCTGTTTGCATGACTCAGTAGAGCCGTGGTAGGGTGGAGATCGAAGTACAGTAGGAGGCACACAAGACTTAATGACGATATCAGATCTACAGACTAACCTGTACCAGTATCACCTGAGAACTGCTATCGGACGATAGTTATAATACCACATAGGAGTTCTCGGTGAGTACGTTCAGTGTACCCAGTCTCACTGAGCACTCGTATACGGTCTTTGGTGTCATCACACCAATAGATATGGGATCATCCATCGCCCATCACATGGGACAAGTAACGTATACGCTAGTCTACTTTGGTAATATCGAAGCCCAGTCTCGATACACCCATGACTAGGAACATTTTAAGGATATGCTCAAAAACTACATATGTCCCACAAGTATGATTCATATCATAATCTCAGCAGTCAAGCAAATATCTTAAGGGTTTTATCAACATGTACCAAATGAGTAAAAGCATGATCAAATGAACATGTCAAGATAAAGTACAACCAGATAGCATACTATCATGTCGAGTAAGAATGTCCCCTGAATATATATATGCCGGTACATACACTATCATATAATGGTCTCTACGGCATACATATATCCAACAATCTACCACTTGCACTAAGGCCAATTATTGGCGTATCTCATACCCAACATCTCAAAAAGTCGCTCATGCTACGGCAAAGGGAGGGCCTTGGTGAGTGGATCCGCAATGTTATCTTTTGTATCTATTCTCCGAATCCTGATCTCGCGGTAATCAACTATCTCCCGGATCAGATGATATCGCCTGAGGATTTGTCTGGATCGCAGATGGGACCTGGGCTCTTTGTCCAACGCCATAGCCCCATTATTATCACAGTACAATGGTATTGGATCAATAATGGTTGAAACTACTCCTAGCTCCGAGATGAACTTCCTCATCCAGACGGCTTCCTTGGCAGCATCAATTGCAGCAATATACTCAGCTTCCATCGTGGAGTCTACAACGGTATCCTGTTTGGAACTCTTCCAACACACCGCCCTTCCATTGAGGGTAAAGACAAACCCTGAGATAGATTTGCTGTCATCCTTATCACTGTGGAAACTCGAATCGGTAAAGGCCTCCTTTTGGAGATCTCCGTTACCATACACAAAAACATTTCTTTAGTCTTTCGCAAGTACTTAAGAATATTCTTCACCGCTGTCTAGTGATTCTTTCCTGGATCGGATTGATACCTGCTTACTACACCCAGTGTATAAGCTACATCAGGGCGTGTACATAACATCGCATACATTATAGATCCAGTTACATCCAGCTAGTACCGCTGACGTCTTGTGGGTAACTGATATGATCATCACCTATTGCTGGCGTATTGACAAGTGTTTAGAGTTCTACATAGAGCTTTCATTGCAAAACGAAGTATGGCACATATGTGATATGTGCGGGACCGAGATTGTGTAAGTCGATGTACAATACCCCACGAGTTGCGGGAAGGCGGAAATATGAAAAACAATCTTGTTCTTTGAGTTAACATTGACTAACCGAAGAATCTTTGCTAAACTATAACTAACATATACATAGGAGTTGTTAACTACTATGAGAAGTGATTATACC
Organism: Agapanthus africanus; assembly: GCA_030015575.1. Classification (NCBI taxonomy): domain Eukaryota; kingdom Viridiplantae; phylum Streptophyta; class Magnoliopsida; order Asparagales; family Amaryllidaceae; genus Agapanthus; species Agapanthus africanus. The sequence continues at coordinate 882,878,479 of JASDDO010000024.1, read as the reverse complement.
TAGCGAATCTAGTCCTTCGTCTTTTCGTTATCCACCTCCTCCTCCGCCTCCTCTACGTAATAGATGATCCACCCGAGATCCTCTTGAGGTAACTAGGTTTCTTTAGTTGCTAATCAAAAGCACCTAGGTGATATAGAGTGAGGTAATGGATTAATTAGTCTATCTAATTCTTGATCTCAACACATGAGAGGGGAGGATTAGGGTTTGAAGAGAGAGAGCTTGAGGAGAGAGAAGGTGAGCAAGAGAATAAGAATGAGATAATGATCTCTCTTGAATATATGAAGCATAATGATTTATCAAAATAAATAAATAAAATGATTAATCATCATGCTTCATTTATTCATTTGAGTGATTCACTACATGAGTCATTAACCATTTATTGATGCATTAATAATATAGATGAATCACACAAATGAGTAACTAAATCATTTAATGCTTTTGCCACTTACACCCCCAATTCATCATCCTTCTAGAAGCTTCCCGCCAAATTACGAGAACGCCCCTCCATCCGTGAAAATACGGAAAAACTTTAGACTGTATAAATCCAATATTCCGATACTAGAATCTGGCTTAAACCAAAGCCGGCTAGTAAAAACTGTCCGACGTCGTACGTGCATAAACACATGTATGCGTCCGAACCCTTGTCGTAAAACCATACGACCTCTATATCATTTCGCCTGGAGCAGGGAAACTCTCTGTATGGGACTCTAAAGACTCGACTACTACGCTGGCAGTGGGTTTAACCACAGACCGCAAGCGGCACTAGCTGTACGTAACGGTCCCCAGGTAGATGTCGATAAGAAGGCCGATGAGGAAACCCATCCGAACTCCTACTGAGCCTGATGTGACAATCTCCGTATAGTCCGGTCTGTTCGTCTAAGGCTATCGCATATCGGGCCTAGGGGGCGGCAACCGTCAGTCCCCTAATAGCGGTATAAGTCGTGTCGGAGCGTAGCCCATTACACCTTGAGAAACTACTGGAACCTACCAGTAAATCTCGGTTGCCCTGTCCAGGGACTTTGTGTAATGGCTCTCTGACACAGCGCTATATCAACTCCCAATACTGGGGGAGATGAATCCTGTCTAACCGCCACTGCCTCCAAGTGCTCGGGACTGCACCCAACTGCTACCTGTTTGCACGACTCCTTTAAGCCGTGGTAGGGTAGAAATCTAAGAATAGTGGGACACACTTGAGGCGAAGTAGCAGTGTCAAGTCTGCGGACTATGCTGTACTCATGTCACCTGGGAACTGTTAACTGACGACGGGTATAATACCAACCAACAGTTCCCTGCGAGTCCTGTCCGGTGTACCCGTAACCCAACAAGAACCTGTATACTATCTCCAGTACGACGTACTGATGGCTGTGGGACAGACCATCTCCCCAACTGGGATGAGAAGCATACACACTAGTCTACTCCGGAGTATCGATGCCCTGTCTCGATAATCCTATGACTAGGGACCTGGAAAAGGATGTGCTTGTAGACTACCCAGCCCCCACTAGTGTGACTGCCATCACAACGCTGGCAGTCAAGCAAGATCCTAAGGGCTCTATCAATACGTATACTCACATATTAAGATAGATAAAACCAAGTAGCATACTACCATGTTTAGCAAGACTGTTATATAACTGTGAATATCCCAAGCTTCCATTAAGTAATATACAAACTAGTATTATATAATAATGGCTCCTAGGGCATATACACTAACAATCTCCCACTTGCACTAGGGCCATGTACTGGCATATCGAAGACCGATGATCTCAAGTAGCCTCTCGAACTGAATCTAAGGCAGGGCCTTTGTGAATGGATCAGCAATGTTCTCTTCAGTAGCAACTCTCCGGACCTCGATCTCCCGGCGATCTATGATCTCCCTGATTAGGTGATACCGCCTTAAGATGTGTCTAGACTTCTGATGGGACCTTGGTTCCTTCGCTAAAGCTATAGCTCCGTTGTTGTCGCAATACAGAGGTATTGGATCAACAATGGTAGGAACCACCTGATGTTCTGTTAGGAACTTCTTCATCCAGACTGCTTCTTTTGCGGTATCGCAAGCAGCAATATACTCCGCTTCCATCGTCGAGTCAGCATCGGTGTCCTGCTTGGAACTCTTCCAGCACTCCGCCCCTCCATTGAGGGTAGAGACATAACCTGATATGGACTTGGAATCGTCCTTATCACTCTGGAAGCCGGAATCAGCAAAGGCCTCCATCTTGAAGTATTTTCCGCCGTAAACCAAGAACATCTCCTTAGTCCTTCTCAGGTACTTGAGAATGTTCTTCACTGCTATCCAGTGCTTCTCTCCTGGGTCTGACTGATACTGGCTTACCACGCTCAGTGCGTAAGCTACATCTGGTCTGGTGCACAACATCGCATACATTATAGAGCCTACCACAGAAGCGTAGGGTATAATAGACATGCGTTCCCTTTCCAAATCAGTCTTGGGAGACATCTCTTTAGAGAGGGTGATTCCGTGACAAGCCGGTAGATTACCGCGCTTAGAATCTTCCATACTGAATCTTTTCAGTATAGTGTTGATATACCTGGACTGCGAAAGTCCCAACATCCTCTTGGATCTATCATGATAGATCCGGATCCCCAGAATGTAAGAGGCATCACCCAGGTCTTTCATGGAGAACCTGTGTAACAAGAATCCTTTGACAGATTGTAGCATAGGAATGTCATTTCCTACCAATAGAATGTCATCCACGTACAAGACGAGGAATACGACAGTTCGTGCTACAACTTTACTATATATACATGGTTCATCTGGATTTTTGATAAAGTCATATTCTATGACCGTTTCATCAAAACAGATGTTCCAACTCCGCGATGCCTGCTTTAATCCATAAATGGACTTAAGCAACTTGCATACTTTCTTGCTGCTCCCACTCTGATTGAGACCTTCTGGCTGATCCATATAGACGCACTCTTCTAAATTACCATTCAGAAAAGCCGTCTTTACGTCCATCTGCCAGATTTCATAATCATGGACGGCAGCAATAGCAAGAAGGACCCGAATGGATTTGTGCATAGCCACTGGAGAAAAAGTTTCATCATAGTCCAAACCAGATTTTTGACGAAAACCCTTTGCAACAAGTCTAGCCTTATAGGTTTCCACCTGTCCATCTACACCAATCTTTTTCTTGAAGATCCATTTGCATCCTATGGTTTTACCCCATCTGGGGCAAAGTCCAAAATCCATACTTTGTTGGTGTACATGGACTCCATTTCGGTCCGCATTGCATCTAGCCATCGTACCGAGTCGCCGCTCTAGATGGCCTGCTGGAAGCTAGTAGGTTCATCATCATCAATTATGCAATCCTCTCCATCCCCATCTATGAGAAAACCGTAGTATCTCTCAGGCGGATGAGACGGCCTACTACTCCTGTGGAGGGGTGCGGGAATGTCCTGTTCTTCTTGAACTACTGGTTCTACCAAACTTTCAGTAGTAGTTTGTGGTTCTGGAATTTCTTCCAGTTCTATTTCGCTCCCACTTATTTCCTTTTCTAAAAACTGATATTCTAGAAAATGGGCATTACGAGAAACAAAAACCTTTTGTTTCTCTGCATAATAGAATAGATATCCCTTGGAGTTCTTTGGATATCCCACAAACTTACACTGTACTGATCGTGCCTCGAGCTTGTCCACATACTGCTTTTTAACAAAGTCTGGACATCCCTATATCTTCAGATACTAAAGATAGGGTTTCTTCCCACTCCACATCTGATATGGCGTGGTAGGCACAGTCTTGGTAGGAACCATGTTCAAAAGATATGCCACTGATTCTAGCGCATAACCCCAGAAAGATCGCGGTAACTCAGCATCACTTATCATGGAACGTACCATATCTAATAGGGTTCGATTCCGTCTCTCAGATACACCATTATGCTATGGAGTGTATGGAGGAGTAAACTGAGAGAGAATTCCTTTCTCTTTTAGGTAACCTAGGAACTCGGCACTTAAGTATTCACCACCTCGATCAGATCTCAGTGTCTTGATACTTTTGCCGGTTTGGTTTTCTACTTCATTCTTATACTCTTGGAATTTCTCAAAATCCTTGGATTTATGTTTCATTAGAAAAATGAATCCGTACCTAGAGTAATCATCCGTAAAAGTAATGAAATTGGAAAAACCACCTCTTGCATGTGTAGATATTGGACCACATACATCGCTGTGTATGAGTCCTAAGAGCTTGCTCGCTCTTACTCCATGTCCAGTGAATGGAGTCTTTGTCATCTTTCCTTTGAGACATGATTGATAAGTGTCATAAGATTGATATTTGAACGAGTCTAAATATCCTTCTCTATGTAACTTAGTTAACCTTGTCTCATTGATGTGACCTAGTCTACAATGCCATAAGAAAGCCTTATTAAAATCTAGAGACTTTCTTTTTAGTATGTTCTGGACATTGAAAATCTGTAGTTGGTTTAAAACATATATACCATTATCCAGTGTACCGGACCCAATCAAACTATGATTAAGGTGGATGTTAACAACATCACTTACAAACGTGAAATCATAACCTTTATTTGATAACAAGGAAACTGATATGATATTACACGTTAAGCTAGGAACACAAAAACAGTTATGTAAAACCAAAATGTGTCCACTTTTCAATCCCAGGTGATAATCCCCTATGGACACAGCTCCCACGCTAGCTCCGTTAGCAACCTTTAGGGTCATATCACCATCATTCAGCAATTTACGGTTTCTCAGTGCCTGCAATGAATTGCATATATGAGATCCTGATCCGGTATCTAATACTCAGAAAGTAGAGTTGATTGACAGGCAATTCTCAATTACAAACACACCTGAAGTCGAAGCCACAGCCTGCTTCGGTTCCTGGTTCTTGGCGTTCCGCGCCTTGCAATCTTTCTTCCAGTGTCCTTTCCTATGACAATGGAAGCACTCATCCTGGGCCACTACTGGCACCGCAATCTTTTTCTTTCCCTTCGCTCCCGCCTTACTAACACTTCCTCTAGGTTTGGTGGCGGCCTTCTTCTTCTTTCCTTTGGCCCTAGCCTTGGACCTGGAAGAAGAAGCACCGCTAACAAACATAGCGGGTGTTTCCCTTGCCTTCTGCAAGGTGCCCTCTGCACTCCTCAACATGTTAAGGAGTTCTGGAAGTTCAACTTCTTTTCTTTGAATATTGAAATTCAGAATAAACTGGGCGTAGGTGGAAGGAAGGGACTGGAGAATTAAGTCTGTATAGAGCTCATTATCCAAAGTCGTCCCAAGGTCTGCGAGCTCTTCAATATAGCCTATCATCTTTAGGACATGTTCTCCTACCGATGATCTAACAGCCAACCTCGCTCGAAACAAGTTCTTTGAGGTCTCGTATCTTGCTATACGAGATTGCTCTCCATAAAGTTCCTTTGTATGGAGAAATATGGCATCAAGATCCATATCCTCGTGCCTCCTCTGATGTTCATTATTCATCGAGGCAAGCACGATGCACTTGGCCTTCGCGCAATCTAACTCTCAGGTTTTGCGGATTTCCTTATCCGCATTACTGGATTTGGGACCTGGGACTGCAGGTGCCTTAGTGGTGAGGACATACCCCAATCTGTCATAGGTCAAAGCCATTTTGACATTCCGCAGCCAATATTTATAGTTTGGCCCTGTCAGTATATTTTTTTCTAATAGTAACTTAAGTCCAGTCATTTTCAGGGTCGCTGCAATTAGGAGAGAGAGAGAGAACACTTTAGCATGATACTCTTGCAAGTTTAGAGTGGTTTTTAGTTTATCTAAACTGGATGGCTCCCACTGTTTCTCGAATCCCTACTCAAACCAAAAAGGAAGAACTAGCCAGGACTATTCTTACCGTACAATACTTGCTTAACCGTTCAACCAGGCCAGTGTCGATACTTCGAGGGAGGTTTTCCAACGCTTTTGTGAAGTTTCTTAATTAAATAACCTCTTTTCTCTGGGGGCGTAGCCCCGCTGACACCTTTCTCATCACCTACTTGGTTTATAGCATTGATCGTTAAGTGACGAATCTCCTGAATGAGTAGCATATACTCACAGTAGGATCGGGATCCAAATATCATCGTATGATAATGTTGAAGGAATCCTACCAACATTCATCAAACTCCAAATGGTATGCATTTCTTTGTAAATTTCAGTTTCTTTAGAAATTCCCGATATAAATTTTTGCCCCATGCTCTTATGATCTTGGCGTTGGTCAAAATGTCATAAGTCACATGTCAAGTTCTACCCATCATTATCTTGTTAATTTGAACCCATCCGTATATATCCTTGACGTTGGCCAAAATGATAATACGACTGTCCCAAACTAACTCATCTATCTATGCAACAAATGAATACCCAGCAGCTACCAAACACTATGCCTTGGCGTTGGTCAAAATACATAGCTTAAATACTACTGAATACCCAAATGAAATGACGGAGGGCTACGAATGGTTTTGGCGAAACCGTGAACGTAGTGAACTTGATATGACCGAAGGAACCTGATAGCTTTTAAAAGGAGTGGTTAAAGCTCCGCAATTAAAAATATCTTCTGTTTTAAAATTAACTGAGTGGTTTCTTTTAAACTGTTCCAATGATTCAACTTTGGTTTATTTTCTTTGCATTAATATAATGTGTCCCATCATTGCAGAAAACAACGAAAATACAACGTCCTCTTATGCCATCCGCATTCGTCACTGGGTCCCGTCATCACCCGTTATGTTACTTAACTAACGACAGAGTGGGGGCTGGGCTAGCACGGGTGTAAAACATAAGTGACGTCTAAATAGCTATCATATATAGATATTGTACATTCGTCAGATGCAATAATAGGCATTCCAGATCACAGATGAACATTATTGGATATGCAAGCTATCCGCGTTTCTTTTTGAGCCTGCAACGAAAGACGGATTTACACAGTTGTGATGAATAGCCATTACCCCACCCTAGACCCCTACGGGTACGGCAAACTACCCGCCAAGTACCCGAAGTGAAGCGGTCTCCTTCAACAACGTGAGTAGGCCACTAAACACTTCAAACTACCCGGTAGTTTGTGCACCCCACCTTGGGTCTATCCTATGAGCAAAAACAATAAAATGAAATAATACAACGGTGGCTACAACCGCAACCTGGATGTACCCCGCAAAATAATATTACAACATATTACAATTACATCGAATGAATGAATATAATAACCCATCTCAAACTCCGGCTAATCATCACAACAATCCAATCAAGTTCATAATCACAAACAGTTAAATCATTACAGAAATGTGCAACCACTGCCAACCGACATACTAGAAGTTAGGGGAGGTTTACGAACATAATATACAGTTCACAGATATAATCTAATTAGCAAACATCATATAATTTCGATCGAGCAAACACATTAGATTCTTCTCCAAAACTTCTCTGTGCACCTGAGACTTGAGCAGAAAATAAACATTCCAGAAAAGACAAAAACATCACAGAAGAGTTACTGGGGAGAACTGGGCTGAATCGGCTTCAACTCGGCTGCGGATCTGCGGCGGATCGGTGGGATCGGCCGCGGTTCCGCGGCAGTTTGGCCGATTCATGAACCCATTTTTCTCCAGTAACCTTAAAATTCCCAGCTTGTAATTTTAGAGGCCTCTGAAAAATTTTTAGACCTCATTTTAAATTCGACAGAAACTATGTGATTTCGATGTTTTTTCCGGTTTGTTTTGCGTTCGAAATTCTTACGACTTTGCTAATGAGTTAATTATTGTTTAGCGAGGCTCTGATAACACTGTAAGTCGATGTACAACACCCCACGAGTTGCGGGGAGGCGGAAATATGAAAAACAATCTTGTTCTTTGAGTTAACATCGACTAACCGAAGAATCTTTGCTAAACTATAACTAACATATACATAGGAGTTGTTAACTACTATGAGAAGTGATTATACCTAGTGAATCTAGGCCTTCGTCTTTTCGTTATCCACCTCCTCCTCGGCCTCCTCTACGTAATAGATGATCCACCCTAGAGCTTCTATTCCAAGCTTCACCTCTAATCTTGAGGTAACTAGGTTTCTTTAGTTACTAATCAAAGGCACCTAGGTGATATAGAGTGAGGTAATGGATTAATTAGTCTATCTAATCCCTGATCTCAACACATGAGAGGGGAGGATTAGGGTTTGAAGAGAGAGAGCTTAAGGAGAGAGAAGGTGAGCAAGAGAATGAGAATGAGATAATGATCTCTCTTGAATATATGAAGCATAATGATTTATCAAAATAAATAAATAAAATGATTAATCATCATGCTTCATTTATTCATATGAGTGATTCACTACATGAGTCATTAACCATTTAATGATGCATTAATGACATGGATGAATCACACAAATGAGTCACAAAATCATTTAATACTTATGCCACCTACACCCCCAAGTCATCATCCTTCTAGAAGCTTCCCGCCAAATTACGAGAACGCACCTCCTATCCGTGAAAACACGGAAAAACTTTAGACTGTATAAATCCAATATTCCGATACTAGAATCTGGCTTAAACCAAAGCCGGCTAGTAAAAACTGTCCGAACGTTGTACGTGCATAAACACACGTATGCGTCCGAACCCTTGTCGTAAAACCATACGACCTCTATATCGTTTCGCCTGGAGCAGGGAAACTCTCTGTGTGGGACTCTAAAGACTCGACTACTACGCTGGCAGTGGGTTTAACCACAGACCGCAAGCGGCACTAGCTGTACGTAACGGTCCCCGGGTAGATGTCGATAAGAAGGCCGATGAGGAAACCCATCCGAACTCCTACTGAGCCTGATGTGACAATCTCCGTACAGTCCGGTCTGTTCGTCTAAGACTATCGCATATCGGGTCTAGGGGCGGCAAGCGTCAGTCCCCTAATAGCGGTATAAGTCGTGTCGGAGCGTAGCCCATTACACCTTGAGAAACTACTGGAACCTACCAGTAAATCTCGGTTGCCCTGGCCAGAGACTTTGCGTAATGGCTCTCTGACACAGCGCGATATCAACTCCCAATACCGGGAGAGACGAATCCTGTCTAACCGCCACTGCCTCCAAATGCTCGGGACTGCACCCAACTGCTACCTGTTTGCACGACTCCTTTGAGCCATGGTAGGGTAGCAATCTAAGAACAGTGGGACACACTCGAGGCGAAGTAGCAGTGTCAAGTCTGCGGACTATGCTGTACTCATGTCACCTGGGAACTGTTAACTGACGACGGGTATAATACCAACCAACAGTTCCCTGCGAGTCCTGTCCGGTGTACCCGTAACCCAACAAGCACCTGTATACTATCTCCAGTACGACATACTGATGGCTGTGGGACAGACCATCTCCCTAAATGGGATAAGAAGCGTACACACTAGTCTACTCCGGAGTATCGATGCCCTGTCTCGATAATCCTACGACTAGGGACCTTGAAAAGGATGTGCTTGTAGACTATCCAGCCCCCACTAGTGTGACTGCCATCACAACGCTGGTAGTCAAGCAAGATCCTAAGGGCTCTATCAATATATATACTCACATATTAAGATAGATAAAACCAAGTAGCATACTACCATGTTTAGCAAGACTGCTATATAACTGTGAATATCCCAAGCTTCCATTAATTAATATACAAACTAGTATGATACAATAATGGCCCCTAGGGCATATACACTAACAGATTGATACTTGTATGTGATACAGTATTCTAATATCACGATATAGGTTATATGTAATATAACCGAAATGTTGAATCATGTGTTGATTCAATAATTTGTTATGTATATATTTGATATACATGTAAATGATATTAGTCGGTTGTATGTGATATAGCCGGGTTATTAAATCAAGTGCTAATTTAATAATTTTATATATAATTATATATTTGATATATTAATATATATTAACTGATATTAGCTCACTTAAGAATCTATATTCTTTAAATACATAAATATATATGTGATATATATTAATGTGTTTATTTTTTATCATGCTAGATGATACATTGGAGTTGGGTGTATGAGACTCATACCTAACTAAAGATAATTTGGGTGATTAATTATTAAGGGAAAAATCAAAATTAGGTGGGAATTAGTATTGCTAAGATGCTTGTGGAAGCATGTAGAATCCTTGACTTAAGTCCACTAATTTTTTTTACTCTAGATATTTATTAATCCAACCATTATCTTTCGCCATGGTTAAGTCTCTACAAGTGATATATGAGATATTTTTCACTCCATGGTTCATCACTTGATCCTCTTCTTCATCACCTTCTTTTCTCTCTAGCTTTGAGTGAGGTGAAAAAAAGAGAAAAATAATTCTAAAGTGAGCAAAATTCCTATTTCATCAATCTATACCAAACTAGCCATTTAGTATAAGTTGTTTACATCACTAATACATCAATTAGTAAAGAGATAGCTTGAGTTAGATATTCTTTGTAACACCCGAGCCCAATACTACTAATTTCTGTTACTATTTGAGCATTAGGTGGTACTCATTTCATTTGTCTTGCATATTTGTGGCTTACTGTAAAATTTTATCTGGCATAGTCATTTCTGAACATAACAAATTTTAGCATCTAAAATGAAATTAAAAATAGTCATCTTGGCCTACTCGACACCCCTAGTCTCGTGGTAGCGTCCGTGCTTCGTGTTCTCGTCCCGTTCGGTGAAACGGGCGAGTTTGGACGGCTACGCGCGTGTACAGGTGTCCGTCTTGGGGGTATGCTTTTTAATCATAAGACACTAAATTCTAAAATTTGGAACCCGCTTAAAATCCTATTATTTAAATTTCAAATTTTTGGACCCGACCCGGGCGCGATTTGGAAATGTTTTATTTTGCGCCAAAATCCCAAATTTTAATATTCTAAACCATTCATATATTTCATTCTCTAACCAACCTAAATATTGTGAACAGAAGAATATTTTTTAAATCTTCTGCAAATTTTTCAACTTCAGTCAATCGCGAGGCACATTTACCCCGTGGGCCCCCTCCATTATCTCTCTCTCTCTCCCTCTCTCTAACCTCTCAAATTTCTCTCTTCAGATCTCTTTCTCTCTCTCCCTCGTATATATTCCCTCTCCTTCATATTTTTCAAAGTGACGAGCACAGAAACCCAACGAGCCTCAACCCTAGCCGCCTCCATCGTTGCCGCCACAGCCCCGACGCCGACGCCGCGACCACCTCCGTCTTCGCCTCCTCCTCCTCGTATCACCCACGTCCTCTTTGCCTGCACCCTCACAGCCACCTGAGCACCCCGCTGCAACCACCTGCAGTCGCCTGCTCACCACCGCGACCACCAGAAAACGTCCAACGCCTCGCCGCCGACCAACACCTCGCCGTGTTCCCCTCACCCGAGTCTCCCTCTCCTCGCCATCTCCTCTCTCTTCCTTTGTTTACCCGAGCCTCCACCCTCGCAACCCATCGTCGGCGGCACCTCGTCGTCGCCATCCGTGCTACCGCCGTCGCCCGCACCTCTTCACCTCACCATCATCCTCCTCACCTCGTTCATCTTCCTTTCGCTGCCGACCCAAGACCCTGTGCCCGAGCAGTCGACGTCTCGAGCACTGCAGCCATCATCGCCCCGTCATCTCGGAGGTCGGACCGAGCACCCCTTGATCCCAGTGGAGCCCTTGCTGTTATCGTGTCGCGTGGGGTCGCGCCTCCGTTCTCGTGATCGTCATTTCTTCGAAGCAAGTATTCGATACTTGCTTACATGTTATTGAAACTTTAAACTTGCCTTAATACAAACTTTAAACTTGCCTTAATATTTATCCATGATCTAATAATGTATTATTTAGTAAATCACCTTACATACATTGCTTCCTGTTTAACCCTAGTAGCATGCCAAATTAATTATTTTCTTGTTAAATCCCAATTTAGAAGTGATAACAGTGGAGTTCCAATTAACCGTATCAGGCTCCGCTGTACCTTTATGTTTTCGAACCTGAGACTTAATCTCGCAGCGAATCATTCATACCTAACAACCCCGTACGTGATAGATTACATTTCGATTTACTGCTATGGTGATTTTATTCCAGTTTAGCCTATCAGATATTCATGTACAACTTAAACCGGTCAAATCACAATTGCATTCTTTAGACAGATTATACATGTCGTTGCACTCTCGGAACACTCAATGTTTTATTAACCTAATTCCAGTAGTTACATTTACCATTCTGTATTCACATTATATTGACACCATTTATTTAACACGATTGAAAACTGTACAGCTAGATAATAAATCCGCTTTATTGCTTTACGCATTGATTAGATCTTGATGTTTGCTTATATCTGATTGTGAGCACACCCACGATATTGTTTATATCTTGACCTGACATGGCTACATATATATATTGATTGACCTGACATGGTACCGTATACTGCTTGACTTGACCTGATGTACCATGACCCGACCTGTTACCTGATCTTGTGTCTAATGCCAACAAACCTGTCCTGTAGTCCTCATGGACCATTCCTGTTGTCTATCCAGACAAACCTGCTTTTACCTGATCCTGTGTTGGCATTAGTTCTTGATTACTGAATACCTGACTTGACTTGCACATATAACTTGGGGGTATGGGGAAATCAAAGGTGAAACCTGACTTGTAACTCGACAGTTCACTACCTGTCCTGAGTGTACACATTCCTGTTTTGTGCCTAGCGGCATGTCTCGGTTTAAGCCGAGAATATTGTGGCCGTGGTCCCGGGTATGTACGGGATACTATCGAGTGTACACATTCCTGTTTTGTGCCTAGCGGCATGTCTCGGCTGCAGCCGAGAATATTGTGGCCGTGGTCCCGGGTATGTACGGGATACTATTGAGTTACATCGACGATTCATCAATTGATTTCAAAGACTTTAGAATAGAAAACCTGATAGAACAGTTTAGTTACCCACTGCACACTACCCTGTACTGCTTGTTTCACATTATTGCTTTATTCATGTTTAGTTTGCATTGCCTGTTACATTGTTCATATTATATTGCTTGATGATTTGACGCGCTGACGTTTGGGTTTTGCATGGCCCAGATTCTTCTACCTTGCTGCAGACTGATTAGGAGTTTTGCCGCTGTTAGACGAGCGGTGAGGTTCCTGTCGGTACGTAGTTTCACTCCAAGTGTTTCATTTATTGTATCTTTTAGCTTCCGCATATTGTTATCTCTTGACTCTTTTACTCTGGCTTATGGACATGTACTAGGTAGTTAGTTTACTTTCCTGTTCTTGATATCTCCACAGCCGTAATGTGACTGTGGAAGGATTTTTCCTATCCACAGGTAGCATGGTTGGCTATGTCACGTGCCCACTTTAGCGTACTTTGGGAAGCGGGGCGTGACATGGTTCTTTTGGTATCAGAGCCATGTTAGGATAGTCGGGTTGATTCTTTTGTAGTTGGGTATTGTACCCAATACACGAATCAGAATACCCGTGTTTAGGAAACATGTCCTGCCACCTTGACCGTTTTACCATTCTTGAATCACATTCTTCCTGATTATATCTTTTACGATGTGCAAACTTCCTTTGCATATCGATTCGAAAACCTGATTCCTTGTTATCTCTAGGACTTAGGCGACTTGGATGGAGTTATGTAATTGTGGCTATGATACCGCGGCATAGTTACAATGCGGTACTCTATTTAAGTATCTTGGAGTTCTAGCGTTGATCTATATTCAAAATCCATCATCATTCTAATGTTGGGTATTTTGAGTTCAGGATTATGGCCGGTAAGAAATTGAAGACATACCTGAGGCGTGTGGACGAAACCGCCATGCTTGGAGTGATAAGAGGAATGCTGGAGAATCAAAGAAATAGACCGAGCTGATCCAGCAGCAAGCGGACTCGTTTCGGGAAGGTTTGCAGATCGTTCAGCAGTCTGTGAACAATGTTGGAGCTAGACCAGTTGACCGAGTAGGGACCGTAGCAGATTTCAGGCGGTTGGGTCCGTCTACATTTACTGGTTTAAAGGAGCCGTTGCCAGTGGAGCAGTGGCTAGTTGACACAGAGAACTTGCTTTTTGCGGCACAGATTCCAGATGACAAAAAGGTTGTTGTGGTACGCATTCAGCTAGTGGACTACGCCCGAGAATGGTGGCTTGTTGAGGAGACCCGCTTGCCCAAGCCGATCAAGTGGGCGGATTTTTTTCTAAGAGTTTCCTGGAGAAGTTCTTCCCGCGGACTGCACGGGAGGAAATGGAAGAGAAGTTCATCGGACTAAAGCAGAAGGGAGCACCCGTAGATGTGCATGTAGCAGAATGGACGAGACTCAGTAGTTTCGCTGGACCTTTAGTTGCCAACGATGCAGACAGGGCACGGAGGTTCATGCGCAGACCGGACGTGGACATCCAGAGGTAGATTGTCTCCCTGGGTTTGACCACTTTCTCACAAATACTTGCAGCGGCCAAGAGCAGCAGAGTTTATCTGGGATGAAAGGGAGTTTGCAGCAGACAGTAGTTGCGTTAAGGAAGCAGTTCGGTCGGGCCGGTCGAGTTTAGGGCTAGGCCGACAAACAATATTCTTGCATCAATGGAAGTGATGAAAGTAAAGAGCCGGCTGTTGTTCGTGATTCTATGGACGTGTTTAAAGATATATCGGGTTTACCGCCGAGGAGAGACGTGGAGTTCACAATTGATCTTATTCCTGGTATAGTGCCAGTATCTAAAGCGTATTATCCAATGGCGCCAGTAGAGTTGGAAGAAGTAAAGAAACAGGTTGCTGAATTGCTTGAAAAGGGTTGGATTCGAAGCAGTAACTCGCCTTGGGGAGCTCCGGTTCTTCTAGTAAAGAAGAAGGATGGCACAAGAAGGATGTGCATCGACTATCGAGAATTAAACCGGGTGACTATTAAGAACAAGTACCCTATCCCTCGTATTGGAGAACTTTTTGAGCAGCTTAGTGGCGCGAGGGTATTCTCGAAGCTGGATTTGCGATCCGGATATCATCAGGTCCGAGTGAAAACAGAAGATATTTGCAAGACGGCGTTCCGAACTCGGTATGGACATTACGGGTACTTAGTGATGCCCTTCGGAGTAACGAATGCGCCGGCAGTATTCATGGACTTGATGAACCGAATCTTATCACCATTCTTGGACCAGTTTATCGTGGTTTTTATTGACGATATCCTGGTTTACTCGAAGAGTTTTGAAGAGTATGCTGAGCATTTGAAGATCGCACTGCAGACGTTGAGACAAGAGAAGTTATATGCGAAGATGAGTAAGTGCGAGTTTTGGCTGGAAGAAGTAAAGTTTTTGGGGCATGTTGTATCTGGCGATGGAATTGTCATCGATCCAGAAAATATTGCAGCAGTTCGAGATTGGCTGATTCCAAAGAATGTTGCGGAGATAAGAAGTTTTCTTGGACTCGCCGGATATTACAGGAGATTTGTGGAGAACTTTGCTCGTCTGGCAGAGCTGTTAACCAAGCTTACGCGCAAGGAGGTACCTTTTGTATGGACGGATAAGTGTGCGTTACCTTTTGAGACGTTGAAGCAGAAGTTGATAACCACCCCTATTCTGACCGTGCCACTACTTGGAGCTTAAGCAAGCTCGTTCCTTTCACCTAGTGGAGCCTAAGGAGAGTCCTGGACCACTACTTGGAGCTAAGAGACTACTACACGGAGGTTTAGAAGTGAAGGACAGGTCTACAAAGGTTGTATTCGTATTTCACTAAGTGTAAAGTTGGTTTACATTCATATAAAACTCTAATTCTCTAGTTAGATCCTTGGTCGGGCTCGCTCGGCACCTTAGAATTTTTGAAGCATACTTGATGCGTGCCGAAACATTGCGAGGGTGATAAGTGAACCCAGCAGTGGTATCAGAGCCAAGCTATAGGATTAGGAGTCGTCTAGGCGGAGTTAAAGTGTTCGATCGACTTTTCGAAAACAAAAAATCTGAGTTTCTGGAAATTTTTTCAAAAGTTGGAATTTTTCTAAATAAAAATATTCAGAAAATTGTGCAGGATTTTCTATGGATCCCCAAGAAAAACGATGGCCAAACTCGACCAAACGACCGCGGAAGCGCGACCAAAACATGCTTTTAGCGGTGGTTCCGCGGTGCCGTTGGTGAAGCAGGGAGCGTGCCTTCTTGTGTTGGTCCGTAGGTACTTGGGGCACTCTCTGGGTATTTTTAACTATGACTCAAGTGTTGAGATCTCTGGGAATTTTGGGTGTTTGATTAATCGATCGAAATGTTTAATATCGTCTAGATATCTGTGATTTGTGATATAACATTTTGAATCCACAATAATTAGTTTTGTGAAAACTAATTAGTATTTTGTAAATTAGCAATTTAGTCTTTTTTGATCGGTTGCCGTGGAGTTTTGATTCGGATCAAAATTCCGTCGCAATCTCGTATAGTACGCGAACACTCGCCGGGTAATACTACTCGATAGCCACGCCCTATAACCCCGACCAAGTGACTGTAGGAGAACCCCGTAGCTAAAAGCATCCGCTCGGATGCTCGCGGCCGTGGTGTTCCGCCTAAGTGCACTTCGTCGAAAGCATCGGGGGTGCGGCCGTCTACTAATATTTCCGACGAGCATTCGATAATTTGTTGGGAATCTTGTTGAATTGCCTGACTGGATATTGAAAAGTGTTTTCAATTTGAGACTAAAATGTCGGGTTTAGAACGTTAGGCATGAAATTTGGAATATGTGATATTCCGGGTTTATGATGTCTAAGGAATTTATATGGTTAGGCATGAAATCTGAAGTATGTGATATTTCAGGTTTATGATGTCTAAGAATGTTGCGGATTCTAATTATCGTAGTTTTCACTTTCTTTTCTGCGACCGTAAGTATAATATGTGGTGTATCGTAAGTTTCGTTGCTATACGTCAACGACAATTGGGATATGCATATTTACTTACGTTGGTGACATGTGATATTATGTGTTGCTGTGATATGTTATATTGGATCGTCGTGTTTGAATAGACAGGGTTTTTTGCGTGAGATAAGAGTTTTTCATTTTCATTCATGGAAAAATTTGTATGTAATATTCTTTTATTAGGACACTTCTGGGTTGAGCATGATGTCACCATTGATGTATATTATTTTCTTTTCCACTTTAGGATAGACCCAAGGTGGGGAGCACAAATAACCGGGTTATAGAGTCCAGTGGGAGACCATCTCGAGGAGTCGAGTCTGGGTCTCCTAACTCTATAATTGGTAAGGTTGCTTGCCGCTCTCGTAGGGGTCTAGGGATGTGGGTTTGGCTATTCAGCATGACCGTGGAATCCGTGTTTTTTACTGGCTTAATTTAAAACACGGACTTCCTAGTATATCCTATATTTCATATGTTGACTTCTGCTGCAGTGTTCTGTGATGAGATCATATAACTGCGTAAGACGAATGCTTTATATTTTATCTATGATGTATAATAAACATTGCTTGTGTTTTGCATCCGCGCTAGTCCTGCCTCCGCTCTGCCGTTAGTTAACTAACCTAACGGTGCATGACGGGACTCCGTGGTGAATGCAGATGGCATAAGCATATGTTGTATTTTCGTTTCTTTATCTGTGATGCTTAGGAAGCATAAATGATGGGACTTCATTAATGAGATTAATGAAAAAGAAAGAAACCTAATAATGTTGTGGAATCAAATTTTCAAAAAGGTAGCTCTAGTTCTTACTTTGCATAGTGGTATTCCTTGATAAATATCCAGCACCTCATTCGATGAGGAAAGAGCCTAGATCCCTTCACCAGGAGTGAACTCTTTTGCAGAAGCTAGAAGATGCTACACCCACTCGGTTTATTTTGAAAAACTCGATTTTAAAAGCAGAGCTTAAACCACCCCTTTTCAAATCACTCGATTCAACAACGATATCAAGTTCATTACGCAAAAGGTTTTCTTAAAAACCTGTCGTAGCCCTCCGTCATTTCAGATAAGTACTACTTAGTATTCGTGCTACGTTTGTTAGCCTCCGTCAAGGCGTAGTGTGCGGTAGGTAATTAGTGGTTATCTGCAGCTTGTGATGTGATTGGATTAGGCAGTCGTGCGACTTTGTTGGCCTCCGTCAAGGGTCGTACGGGTGAGTTTAATTTAATCACGAAATGAACGGGTTGAACTTGACTAGCGGCCTATGGTTTGTTGGCCTCCGTCAAGGTCTTAGGATGCTGGGGGCAAAAACATTATTGGAAATTTCAAGTGTTGAAATTTGCAATGAGATTGCATACCTTCTATGAGATAGTTGGATCCCAATACCCACTACGAGTAAGAATTACTCTTGAGAGAGTTTTACACTTTACAATTAGTTAATCTAGTAGGTGTCTAGAAAGGTGTCAACGGGTTTATGCCTTTGGGAAAACGAGGTTTATTTTAATTAGGTCCGTGCGAAGATACGGGGAACCTTCCTCAAAGTACCGACACTGGCCTGGCTAAAACATTGGCAAACTTGTAGGGTGTAATTAATCCGGGCTAGTCTTGCCTTTTAGGGTTTGAAGAAAGATTTGATAAAAACAGTGAGAGCCATCCTGATTAGATAAGATAATAACCAATATAATCTTGTAAGAGCATACGCTAAGTGTTTTCTTCTCTCTCTCTCTCTCTCCAGGTAACGACCATGACACGTTCTAATCAAGATAATAATATTGATGTATTGACCGAACCCGCTTGTTATACTGAGCTGGGGAACGTTGGTTCCGCTCTATCTTATAATTGTTATAAGTCCGAGAAGGAAATAGGGGAATATCCCACGCTATCCAAATGAGGATGAGCATGCTGATGCATCTTCTTCGGGTGTGTTCGTTACCTAGAACCGTTTCTCAGTACACTCTACGTTCTGGGTATTAAATACCGGATCAGGATCCCATATATGAAATATGTTACTGTGGCTTAAGAGAGGTAGGGAACTGGGAAAAGGTGATCATTCTCTAAAAGTAAGAAATAGTGCAAGTGTTGCAGCTAAAGCAGTTGGTGAATATCACCTTATATTACCAAATGGGAATACATTAATCTTGAACAACTGTTATTATATACCATCTATGATATGCAATATAATATTAATTTCTTTATTAGATAAAGAAGGATATAATTTTGTAGTAAAGAAAAATGTTATGAACATTTTCCTAAATCAAGTGTTGATTGGGTTTGGTACGTTGTGTAACGATTTATACGTTCTGAATCAAAATACAGTTCTTAACGTATAGAACACATACAAAAGGAAAAGTTCAGAAATGAACGAATCTTTCTTGTGGAATTGTTGACTAGGTCATATCAATGCGACACGACTAGCTAAGTTGCATAAAGATGGATATTTGAACCAATTCGAATTTACATCTTATGAAACTTTACAGTCATGTCTCAAAGGCAAAATGACCAAAACTCTGTTTACATGGAAACGATGAAAGAGCTATTGAACTCTTAGGACTGATACATAGTGATGTATGCGGTCACATGTCTACACATGCCAGGAATGGTTCCTTGTTCTTTATCACATTCACCGATGATCTCTCAAGATTCGGACATGTGTTCCTGTTGAAACACAAGTCTGAATCTTTTGAGAAATTCAAGGAATACAAATATGAAGTAGAGAACCAAACAGGAAAAAGTATCAAAATCCTTCGATCTGATCGGGGAGGAGAATACTTGAGCACGGAGTTCCTGAATTATTTAAAAGAGAATGGGATTCTCTCTCAGCTTACTCCTACGTATACACCACAGCACAACGGTGTGTCGGAGCGGAGGAATCACATCCTATTAGATATGGTGCTCTCTATGATGAGTACTGCTGAGTTACCTATTTCCTTTTGTGGTTATGCGCTTGAGACAACTGCATACTTATTGAATAGAGTTCCAACCAAATCAGTGTCTACCACTCCATATAAGATATGGGAGGGGAAGAGACCATGCCTTAATTTTATTAAGATATGGGGTTGTCCGGCCTATGTTAAAAAGCAAAATCCAAACAAGTTCGAGGCAAGGTCTGTTCTGTGCAAGTTTGTAGGATATCCCAAGCATTCGTGAGGGTATATCTTCTACCACACTGAGGAGAAAAAGGTGTTTGTTTATCGGAATGCCACCTTTTTAGAAAAGGAATTTCTTATGAAAGAAATTAGTAGATATGAGGTAGAACTGGAAGAAGTTCCGGCTACACAAATTACGACGGATGATTTGGTGGAACCTGAGGATTCGATAGTCCCTGACGAACCTCAGCCTCTCCGCCGATCTAGTAGGGTTCCTCATCCACCTGAGAGGTGCTACGGTTGTCTTATTGATGGTGGGAGTGAGGATTTCATCATAGAAGATGATGACCCAACTAGCTTCGAGCATGCCATCACGAGTAGAGACTCTGTAAAATGGCTGGATGTTATGCGATCTGAGATGGAATCCATGTATATCAACAAAGTATGGACTTTGGAAGTTGCTCCTAAAGGGGTAAAACCCATCGGGAGTAAGTGGATATTTGAGAAAGAAATTTGGTGTAGATGGAAAAGTTGAGACTTTCAAAGCTAGACTTGTAGCAAAAGGTTTTCGTCAACGACCAAGTATCGACTATGATGAAACCTTTTCTCCAGTGGCTATACTTAAGTCCATCAGGATCCTACTTGCCATTGCTGCATACCATTACCACGAAATCTGGCACTTGGATGTTAAGACCGCTTTTCCAAATGGTGATTTAGAAGAGAGCGAGTACATGACAATGCCAGAGGGCTTTGTAGACAGTGGGAGCAGCGGAAAGGTGTGCAAGCTGCTTACATTAATCTACGGATTAAAGCAGGCATCGCAGAGTTGGAACATGTGTTTTTAATATAGCAGTCAAAGAGTTTGAATTCATTAAAATGGGAGATGAACCTTGTATATACAAGAAGGTTGTAGAGAGTAAGGTTGTCTTCTTCGTATTGTACGTGGATGACATACTCTTGATAGGAAATGATGTTCCTATACTATAATCGGTAAACCTCTTCTTATCACAAAGGTTCTCCATGAAGAATTTGGGTGATGCCTCTTACATCCTGGGGAGAATCACTGGACAGCTGTGAAGAACATTCTTAAGTACTTGAGAAGTACTAAAGAAATGTTCTTGATGTATGGTAGCGGTGAACTCCAGATGGAGTCCTTTACCGATTCGAGCTTCCAGAGTGATAAGGTCGACTGAAAGTCAGTCTCGAGTTTTGTCTTTACCCTCAGTGGAGGGACGGTATGTTGGAAGAGTTCCAAGCTAGATACCGTAGCAGACTCGATGATGAAGGCTGAATATATCGCTACCAACAATTCTACCAAAGAGGTTGTCTAGATGAAGAAGTCATAAGATGAACTTAGTGGGGTTCCTACCATTAAGCATCCAATACTTGTGTATTGTGATAACAATAGAGCTGTGGCTTTGGCCTAGGAACCCCGGTCCTATCAGTGATCTAGACATATTCTTAGGTAGTATCACCTGATCAGGGAGATAGTTGAACTCTGGGAGATCGAGGTCAGGAGAGTTGACACGAAGAATAACACGGCGGATCCAGTCACATAGGCCATACCCCAGATACAATTTTAAAGACTCTTTGGGATGTTGGGTATGAGATACTATACAACTGTCCTTACTGCAAGTGGGAGATTGTTAGTTATATATATGCCCTAGAGGCCATTATTGTACATAATTGTATATTATAATGGATGCTTGGACATATAGAGAGAGAGAGCATTCTTGCTCGATATGATAGTATGCTATCTGGTTTCTCTTTATCTTAATATGTAGACAGGTATTGTTATACTGTCTTTCTCTCACATGTTAATAAAGCCCTTAGGATGTATACTTGACTACCAGAACTATGATGCAGATCATACTAGTGGGGCCATGGTAGCCCAAAAGTTCATCCTTTAATTGTTCCTAATCGTGGGAGTATCGAGACAGGGCGTCGATATTCCAGAGTAGACTAGTATGTATGTTTCTTGACCCTGTATGGGGCGATGGATGATCCCACATCCATTGGTGTTTGACATCAAAGATTGTACATAGGTGCTCCTTGGAGAATGGGTACACCGAACAGGACTCGCCGAGAACTCCTAGATGGTATTATACCGAACGTCAGATAGCAGTTCCCTGGTGACATTGGTACAGGTTTGTCTGTAGACCCGAGATCGTCATAGAGTCTTATGTGATTCCCACTGTGCTTTGATTTCCTTCCTACCATGTTCAAGAGAGCAAGCAAACAGGTGGATTTTGGTTATAGTCTCGAGTCATATGGAGGTAATGAGTGATAGGAGGGGTTTCGTCTCTCTCGGTATTGGGGGTTAACGTTGCGCTATACTCGATTGGCCATACCAGGAAGTCCCTGGCTAGGGAAGATGATGATATTTACTGATAAGTGTTATCCGTAGTTTCTCGACCCGTTATGAGTCTCACATCGGCATGACTTATCAAGTTATTGGGGTCTGACATTTACCACCCTAAGACTCGATATGCGACATATCAGACGAAGAGACTGGACTGTACGGTAGTGTTACTTACTGGATTCACGGGAATATTAATAAGCTTGCTTATTGATCTTCTGATTGCTCAATACCTAGGTAGCCGTTACGTCCAGCTAGTACCGCTGACGGCTTGTGGGTGATTAATATAATCATCATCTACTGCTGGCGTATTGATGAGTCTTTAGAGTCCTACACAGAGGTTTCCTGGCTCAAGCGAAATGAAGTAGGGCACATATGTGATATGTGCGGGACCGAGATTGATACTTGTATGTGATACAGTATTCTAATCTCGCGATGTAGGTTATTTGCGATATAACCGGATTATTGAATCAAGTGTTGATTCAATAATTTGATCATGTAAATGATATTAGTCGGTTGTATGTTGTATGTGATATAGCCGAGTTATTAAATCAAGAGTTGATTTAATAATTTAATATATAATTATATATTTGATATATTAATATATATTAACTAATATTAGCTCACTTAAGAATCTATATTCTCTAAATACATAAATATATATATGATATATATTAATGTGTTTATTTTTGTGTCATGCTAGAAGATACATTGGATTTGGGTATATAAGACTCATACCTAACTAAAGATAATTTGGGTGATTAATTATTAAGGAAAAAATCAAAATTAGGTGGAAATTAGTATGGCTAAGATGCTTGTGGAAGCATATAGAAGCCTTGCCTTAAGTCCATTAATTTTATTTTACTCTAGATATTTATTTACCCAACCATTATCTTTAGCCATGATTAAGTCTTTATAAGTGATATATGAGATATTTTTCACACCATGGTTCATCACTTGATCCTCTTCTTCATCACCTTCTTTGCTCTCTAGATTTGAGTGAGGTGAAAAAAAGAGAAAAATAATTCTAAAGTGAGCAAAATTCCTACTTCATCAATCTATACCAAACTAGTCATTTAGTATAAGTTGTTTACTTCACTAATCCATCAATTAGTGAAGAGGTAACTTGAGTTAGAGATTTTTCGACGTAGATCATCTTCGGCCTCAAAGATCCTTAAGCAAACTCGTTCCTTTCGCCTAGTGGAGCCTAAGGAGAGTCTAGGACCACTACTTAGAGCTAAGGGACTACTACACGGAGCTTTAGAAGTGAAGGACCGGTCTACAAAGGTTGTATTCCTATTTCACTTAGTGTAAAGTTTGTTTACATGCATATAAAACCCTAATTCTCTAGTTAGATCCATGGTCGGGCTTGCTCGGCACCCTAGAATTTTTGAAATAGCATACTTGATGCATGCCAAAATATAGCAGGGGTGCTAAGCGAACCCAGCACCATGCTCATCCCGTTAGCAACCCTGAGAGTCATATCACCTGTCCTGATAACTCTACGGTTTCTCAAAGCATATAATGAATTACAGATATGATGTCCTGATCCGGTATCTAGTACCAGGAAGTAGAGTTAATTGATAGACGGTTTTCAATCACAAACACTTCCGAAGTCGAAGCAATAAAATGTTTCGGATCCTAGATTTCTCCAAGCCCTGCATTCCTTCTGCCAATATCCTTTCCCGTGACAATAGGAACATCCTTCCTTCCTTACTGTTAGCCCCGAAACTTTTGCCCTGCCCTTTCCTTCTACCTTACTGACACCGACTATCGGCTTGGTGGAGGTCTTCTTCTTCTTACCCTTGGCTTTCTCCTTGGATCCAGAAGAGGAAGATTCCCCAATAAGCAGAACGGGTGTCTCCCTGGTATCCTTCAGGGTGTAAGTAGAAGGGAGGGACTTTAGAATCAACTCAGTATATGATTCGTTCTCCAACGTGGTCTCCAGGTCCGTGAGCTCATCAATATAGCTAGTCATCGTAAGGACGTCGTCCTCTACAGATTACCCGATAGCCAACCTCGCTTGAAGCAATTCATTGGACGTCTCATATCTTGCGATACGAGATTGCTCTCTCTATATAAATCTTTGTTATAGAGGAAGATAGAAACTAAGTCTATTTTCTCGTGTTGCCTCTGGTTTACACCATCTACTGAGGCCAATACGATGCACTTTGTATTCGCACTGTCTTTTTCCATTGTCTTACGGATATGCATATCTGCGATGGTGGAAACTGGACCTGGGACGGCAGGGGTTGTAGTAGTAATGAGGTGGCCCAGCTTGTTATAGGCAATGGACATCTGGACAAACCTTTGCCAGTTAATATAGTATAACTCAGTCAATTTACTATCTAGCTGTAACCTATGTCTGGTCACCTAGTTGTTGCAATTAAGAGAGAGAAGAAACACTTAGCATGACGCTCTTGCAAGTTTGAATTGGTTTCTAATTTATCTAAACAGGATGGCTCCCACTATATCTTGAATCTCTCTTCAAACCATAAAAGAAGAATTATTCAGGTTTTAATCCCACCCTACAATACTTACTTAACCTTTTAGCTAGGCTAGTGTTGGAACTTCGAGGGAGGTTTTTCAATGCTTTCGCGAAGTTCCTTAATTATATAATCTCTTTTCCCAAGAGGCGTAGCCCCATTAACACTGTTCTAGTCACCTACTTGGTTTATAGCATTAATTATGTAGTAAAAAATCTCCCGAGGAGTAGCGGATACTCGCCAAAGATCTTACCATTTCCGAAGGAACTGACCTTTACCACAATGATGTTGTCCATAAACCAAGAAGAGCAATTTCCCTTATCCTTTTAGGTTATGAAGATACTGAACTTTTTGATTTGAAAAATGGACAAAAATCAGCGGAGCAGATTTGACAATCCTGAAGGAATCCTACCAACATTATCACACTCCAAATGGTATGCAGCACTAGCAACTTTCAGCTTCTTTAGAAACTCCCGATGTGGATTTTTGCCCTATGCTCTTATACCCCTTTATTATGGGGATTTACCCATAAGGGATATGCACAGAGGAAGAGAACGAACTTCATATATCCCTTTTCTACTCACTTGACGAAGGCCAACAAATCATAAGTCACATGTCAAGTTCTATCCATCATTGTCCAGGTTAATTTGAACCCGCCCGTAAATACCCTTGACAAAGGCCAACAAAGTAGTACGATTGTCCCAAATCAACGCATCTATCTATACTACATATGAATATCCAGCAGCTACCAATCACTATGCCTTGGCGAAGGTCAACAAACATAGCTTGAATACTACTGAATATTCATATGAAATGAAGGAGGGCTAAGAATGGTTTTGGCGAAACCATGAACGTAGTGAACTTGATATAGTCGAAGGAACCATGATAGCTTTTAAAGGAGTGGTTTAAGCTCCGCATTTTAAAAGTTTCTGTTTTGAAAAAACCAAGTGGTTTTAAAAGTGTTCCAAAGATTCAGCTTTGGTTTGTTTGCTTTGCATTAATCTAATGAAGTCCCATCATTTACACCTATCATTACAGAGAGAAACGAAAATAACACGTCCGCTTATGCGATCCACATTCACCACTGGGCTCCGTTTAACACCGTTAGGTTACTTAACTAACGCCAGAGCGGGGGCTGGACTAGCGCTGGTGAAAAACATAAAAAAACGTCTACTATATAGCATATATATAATTATAATTCGTCTCACGCAATAATAGGCATTCTAGATCACAGATGAACATATTTGATATGCTAGGAATTCCGCATTTCGTTTAAGCCTGTAACGAAAGACGGATTCTACGATCGTGATGAATAGCCAAACCCCATCCGAGACCCCTACAGGTGCGGTAAACTACTCGTCAAATTCCCGAAGTGAAGCAATCTCTCTCAGCAAAGTGAATAGACCACTCGGCACTTCAAAGTACCCGATAGTTTGCACACCCTACCTTGAGTCTATCCTAGTAACAGAAAACAGTAAAAGAAACAATACAATGGTGGCCACAACCTCAACCCGGATGTGCCCCGCAAAATAATATTACATCAAATTACAATTTACATCGAATGAAAGAAAAACAACTCTCTTCTCACATTCCCGGCTATTCATTCACGACGATCCAATAAAATTCATATACACAAACCAACAGATATGTGCAACCTCAAACTAACCGACATATAGCAATTAGCTGAAGTTTTAAAACACATATTACAACAC
Organism: Agapanthus africanus; assembly: GCA_030015575.1. Taxonomy (NCBI): domain Eukaryota; kingdom Viridiplantae; phylum Streptophyta; class Magnoliopsida; order Asparagales; family Amaryllidaceae; genus Agapanthus; species Agapanthus africanus. The sequence goes on along the minus strand of JASDDO010000024.1, from coordinate 882,852,082 downwards.
AGAAGATCCGGTTAGCCAAGAACATTTAGAATTCCGATCGAAACATATTTTCCGTGTCTACCCCAAGTGCAAACCAGCACTCAGAAAAATATTGGGCAAAAACCAAATATACAAGAAGACAAAACACCCAAAATAAGAAACACAGTGGAAAAACGAGCCAACTCGGCCTCGAATCGGTCGCGGAACCGCGGGTAAACCCAACGCTTCGCCGCTCTTCCGCGGCCATCTTGGCGAGTCAGTGACTCATTTTTCTATAGTGATCTTAGAATTCCCTGCACCGAATTTTCATCTCTGAAATATTTTTTCTTGCGGTTTTAAAATTAGACAGAAACTTGAGGGTGCGGGTGTTCCGTTTTCGTGTTTTCCGAGGATCAAAGTTCTAACTACTTGCAAACAAGCTAGTAAGGGTTTAGTAGGCTCTGATACCACTGTAATTCGATACCATGCATCCCGCAGGTTCGCAGGAGGCGGAGTTTGCAAAAAACGAATTTTACGGGCTTCGTAACACCGACTTGAACTCCAGGATCGATACTAAACCCTAGCTAGTAAACTAATATGAGATAAATTACATGAATAGAGTGTTATACCTCATGATTTCAAGTCCTTTGGGTCTTCTTGTCCCTGTTCTCCTCCTCGTCACAAGCTTCAAGGATCGTAACGGATCAGTGCTTCCTCCTCGGCCTCCTCGAGTCAAAGACGATCCACCTGAGAGTCTATAGTCTGGGCTCCAACCTTAAATCCGAGAGAACTAGGGCACCTAGTTCTCTACACTAGATGACCTAGGTGATGTAGATAGTATAGAAGAATTGGTATGTCTTTCATAGCCTTAAGTTTCTCAACACATGAGACATGAAAGGCTAGAGGTAGAAGAAGATCAACTTGAGGAAAAGCTAGTGAAGTGTTTGTATGAAATGGAGAGTGTACTCTCCTGTGTAAATCTGAACCATTCTCATTTTTCAATAGAATAACTCTAATAAAAAATCAACTATGGTTCATATCTCATCTCAGTGAGTCATGGCTTCAAAACCCTCCATGTGTCACCAAGTGCCATGCTCCATATTATGCAAACTTCCATCTCATTTCCTTCACCTTTTAATGCATTAATCATTTAACCTAAAATTTTTAATACATAATATGAGGTGTCTTCTTCTAGAAGTATCTTTGAACAAATTACGAAAATTCCCCTCATCCGTATATATATACCAGTATCCGTATTCCAAAAAATATGAATACAAAAGAGAGGAAAATAATCCATCAGTATAATACTAGAATCCGGTTTAAACCAAAGCCCACTAGTATTATCTGTTCAAATCATCATCCATGCACAAGTACACGTATGTAATCGAACCCTGTCGTAAAACCATACGATCTCTACATCTTTTGCTTGATGCAGGGAAACCTTCTGTGTGGGACTCTAAAGACTCGACACTACGCTGGCAGTGGGTTTAACCACAAGCCGTAAGCGGTACTAGCTACACATAACAGCTATCCAGGTATCTGTCGATAAGAAGGCCGATGAGCAAACTCATCCGAACTCCTACCGAGCCTATCTGTGACAATCTCCGTACAGTCCGGTCTGTCTGTCTAAGAGTATCACATATCGGGGATAGGGGGAGGTAATTGTCAGACCCATAATAGCGCAATAAGTCGTGCCGGAGTGTATCCCAAAACACCCTGAGAAACTACTGGAGTAGCTACCAGTAAATCTCGCTTGCCCTGGCCAGGGAGTTTGTGTAATGGCTTTCCGAACACAGTGCGATATCAACCCCTAATACCGGGAGAGACGAATCTTATCTAACCACCACTGCCTCCAAGTAGTTTGGGACTGCACCCAACTGCTACCTTTTTGCATGACTCTGAGCCGTGGTAGGGTAGTAATCTAAGAACAATGGGAACACACTCGAGGCGAAGTAGCAGTGTCAAGTCGACGGACTAAGCTTTACTCATGTCACCTGGGAACTGCTACCCGACGATAGGTATAATACCTACCAGCAGTCCCCAATGAGTCCTTTCCAGTCTACTCATAACCCAATGAGCACCTGCATACTATCTCCAGTACAATGTACTAATGGCTGTGGGACAAAACATCTCCTCTGCTGGGATGAGAAACGTATACACTAGTTTACTCTGGAGTATCGATACCCCGTCTCGATAATCCTACGACCAGGGACCTGTATAAGGATGTGCTTATAGACTACCCAGCCCACACTAGTGTGACTGCCATCACAACGCTGGTAATCAAGCAAAGATCCTAAGGGCTTTACCAACATGTATAAGCGATATGCTAAAAGAAACACATGCACATATTGAGGTAGAAACAAACCAGGTAGCATACTACCATTTTGAGCAATACTGTTAATACAACTGTGAATATTCCAAGCTTCCATTAAGTAATATACAAACCGGTATGATACAAAAATGGCCTCTAGGGCATATATCACTAACAAGGAGCACGTGTGGCACCATCTAAGAGTTTAACTCTATGTAATGAACTCTTCTGTGCTTTGCACATTGCGCCTGCGTGAGGAGCACATGCGGCGCCATATAAAAATTTAATTCTTACTCAGAAAGTACTTCTGTTCTTTGCATATTGGCTCTGGCGCCCTTATGAGAAGCACGTGTGGCGCTGCACCATTAAATTTAATAAAGCTTTGCTCTTTTATTAGGTTAAATATATTGGGGAAACAAAGTTCGAGGCTCGCACTCGTCAATATGAGAGCAACGAGACTGTAGCGGACAAGGAAGCAACCGGCAGCTGCTATATGGTTAGTACCATCTCAAAAAAGGATAGCTTTTCGGTTCTCACGTTCAGGAGTGATTCTGAGGATGAAATGCCCCTCAACTCTCTCTTCGAAAGCTCCATCTTAGAAAAAGAAGAAGTGGAAAAGTATTGCGGAAACATTCAACCGTACAACCGCACCCTGTCTTAAAAGAACCTCGGATTCGCAAACAAGGGTTCGAATAAACAAGTTAAAAGGAAAATACCAGAGGAGATCGAGGTCGATAAAGAAGTCGCCAGAGAACCCTCCGCAAATGACCCACCTAAGAAAACCAAGGTGGACTATAAGGTCCTTGCGCATTTTAGGAAGATACCCTCACAGCTGAGAATATTGGATGTCCTACTCTTATCCAAAAAGGCACGAGACTCCTTGATTAAGGCTTTGGAAGAGCTTGATTTGTTTCAAGCCTTCTTCACGGAAGAGAAAATGAAGAATGAATATGCAGAGGTCGACATGGTTGATATTACCTTTAGCGAGGAAGATCTCCTCCTTAGAACACGCAAGCATAATCGACCGTTGTATGTTACCGGGTACTGCCATAACATCAAAATAAGGAATATCCTTATCGATAACAGATCTTCTGTGAACCTCCTCAATGTGAGAGTGCTGAAGAAGATATGTATGAATATTCAGTATCTTGCTCAGGACAAGATTACTAACTCGAGGTTCGACTCGCAGTCGTCACGGACGCTTAGGTCCGTAATATCGATGCTCCGCTTCAGGCAGCTCTTCACTGACATCAAATTCCATGTCATTGATGCGAAAACCTGTTATAATGCTCTACTCGGCAAGGCTTGGCTACACAAGTATAACGTCATCCCTTCTACACAATATTAGTGTATGAAGTATTTCAAGGATGGCCTAGAGTACACCACGTCATGACAGAACTCAATCCTTTCTAGGTAAATGAGGTGCGAAAGTATGAAAATGCAAAGTACTTTCAGCAGGATTTTAAAGATACCGAAAGGTGCCACAAACTAGAAAATAAGAAAAAATCAGTGGCCACAATGCTGGTTTTCGGAAATGATACTGAAGAAGGCGAACAGATTGTTTACTCAGGACAACCACAGAAGAAGAGCAGTAAATCTAGACCGTCAGCCCCTATCCTAGTCTTTGGCAGCGACTCCAAAGACGAGACTAATACGATGTTCTCCATTCGTCCATCAACGCAGACTCTCGCCGAAACAGACCAAAGTCTACATATTATGATGTCTTCGTCTTGACACTGTAAGGAGCTCAGCACGCTCAATACTTATAGCATACAAGAGTTAGAAACTTTCTACGTACCTCCCAGGCGATGAGGTGAAAAAAGCGATCCTCTGTTATAAATCTAAGGAGGCCAAGGTAGAAAAAAAATTTAGCATGGAGTCAATCTGACTCTTGACAAGTTCCAGCCTATCTGCATGCTAAGATATTATGAGAAAGGATTAAAGGAGCTACAAAAGTATCAAAGTGTGCCTTTTGAACAAACTGTTCGACAAGCCCAATTCTATAAAAGGATTTGGGATATTCCTGGGACTTAACGAAAGAAGCCCAATGGGAAGATGGATACAATCGGGCTGGGATATGTTCGGTCCAAGAAGCAAGAGCAAAACTACAGTTATCATGCCATAAACAAATCAAACAGAGAAAAAGATGCTTCCTCAAATAACCAGGCCACCGAATGGGAGCAAAGTCTCGCTCGAAGGACTCCAAGTTCATCGCTCGAAGGACTCCAAGTCCATCGCTCGAAGAGCAGATTGACAGGATAATAAGGAAAGATTGTCAAGCGAGCCGAGACAATCAAAGTCATGAAATGACCTTATTTGAAAGGGCCAAAAAGCAGCGTTTAAGTGAGCAATCAACGGAAGAGGTGGATCATGATACTTTTCATCCACAGCTCCTTGTGTACTCCCATGAAAAAGGAAAATCCCGAAGCGGGGACAAGAATAAGGCAACGATCGCAAACAATGTTCAAAGACAACAAAATAGGTCCAAGACGCCGTTTAATCGAGAAAAGTTCGGTTAAAGCCTGTCCCTTATAAAGAAGATGGGTCGAAGGTATTCTTTCCCCTGAGATAAGACAGGGAAGATATTCAACCTTATCAAGAAACACCAGATGATGATGCTTCTGGAGTCTCGGTACCTTGGGTAGATAAATGAAGTCAATTATCTAGATTATTGCTCTTATCACTGACCAATAGGTCACCCACTCGAAGATTGTTTCACGTTCAAGAATTGAGTGGAAGACCAATATCAACAAAGAAGGTTCATGCTATCCGATAGCTGGAGGATAAACCTGCCACAAAAGCACGAGCCGAAAAAGACTTATGCCATCAGATTGGGACATGCTCGACCGAAGAAATGGAAGCGTATTCGTACCTGCCACATGATAACATTCTCAAAAGAGAAGAATAATGAGAATATGATTGACCTCTTTAAGTGCTTCATAAACGAAGACGACGAGGTGATTTCAGAATTTCCTCTGGCACCAAAAGAGCTAGAGGATGGGATACATACCGCGGTGGACAACCTAAGGAAAATCGACTTGGGAACGGAGGATGATATGAGACCGACGTTCGTCAGTAAGCTACTATTCGAAAAACAAATAGCCAAATTAAAAGATGTGCTTATGTAGTACAAAGATTGCTTCACTTAGAATTACTTCGAAACACCGAGTTTAGATCCTAATGTAGCGGTACACAAGCTGGCCATATCGCCAGAGATAAAGCCGGTCAAGCAAGCTCCAAGAAGGATGCGGCTTGAACTTGAGATGAGTATCTACACAGAAATAAAGGAATTAATCGACTCTGGCTTCGTCCAAGATGGCCAATATCCCGACTGGATCGTCAACATCATTCTGGTGATGAAGAAAAATGGGTTGGTTTGGATCTGCGTGGACTTTCGGGACCTCAACAAGGGGTGTCCAAAAGATGACTTTCTAGTGCCCGTTATCGAGATGATGATCGATAACACTTCCACCAATGAATTCATCTTCTTCATGGATGGATTTTTAGGATACAACCAGATAAACATGGATCCAAAAGACCAGAAGCATACTGCCTTTCGGACACCGTTGGGTGTATTTTACTACAAGGTGACGCTCTTCGGTTTGAAGAACGCCGAAGCCACATACCAAAGGGCCATGCCAAAGATATTCGATGATCTCATAAACGAGTTTGTCGAATGCTATATCGATGACCTCGTGGTCAAAAGCAAATCTCATGAGGAGTACTGGGAGTATATAAGGATCGTGTTCGAGCATCTTTGAAAATATAATATGAAGATGAACATTTTAAAGTGCCCGTTTGGAGTCTCGTCAGGCAAATTCCTAGGCTTCATCGTCTGTCACCGGGGTATCGAAATTGATCCCTCAAAGATCAGGGAAATTATAGAAATGTCCTCGTCAAGAACCCTAAAAAACTGCGATCTCTCCAAGGAAAACTCGCATATATCCGGTGGTTCACAGCCAACCTCTCCGGAAAATGTCGGCCCTACAGCCATCTGATGAAGAAGGGGACCCCGTTCATATGGGATCAGAAATTCTAAAACGCATTAGAGGAAATAAAAAAATACATGCAAAACCTACCGGTATTGACCGCTCCGGTTAAGGGAAAGCTCTTTATCCTATATACGACAGCCCTTGAGGGTTATTTAGGCGCGTTTTGGGCACAGGAGTGCAGGGTTCCTAGGCACTCTAGTGAAGTCTCCCAAGCCATCAACCATGGCAATTTCAAAAATTATGGTGCCTACAAACCCTAAAGTACGGATCGTTTGCTAGATTTCTAGGCGAACAAGAACTAGTTAACAGTTAACAAAATAAAATACGGAAATACAACCTTTGTAGATCCGGTGCTCCACCTCCATAGCTCCGCAACGAGGTCCTCTCCGCTGTCCAAATCAAATCCGGGCTCTAGGATCGGCTTCGTCGGAGAATGGGCAAGCTAGGTCGTCGATGTCCATGCCGAAGATGATCTACGTCGAAGCATCGATGAATCAAGCTCCACCTTCACCAAGTCATGAAACTTGTGAAGGAAACACACTCTACTACTTGGCAAGAGGTAGAGGATGAAGAAATAGGAAGTGGGTAGACTTTAGATTTGGATTTTGCTCACTAGAACACAAGTTGCCATGAATGGCATCAAGGTTGCTCACTTGAAGAAGAAGAAGAAGATGAGCATAAAATTATGATAAGTCTTTTTTAATCAAAAAGAAAATCCAATACTTATCATAACTAACTAGGGTTAGGTGTAGAGAATTAACCATGGTGATTAGAGTGGGTTAGGGTTAAGCAAAATGACAAGAATGGTGGCATATAGTCAAATGTTCATGAAGCATCCAATAAGAAACAAAAATAGCCTCCATTCTTATCATAACTCATAACCTTTTTCATTTAAATAAATAAATGAATAAATAAAATGATAAAGCAAACCCTAATCATCTCTTAACCATTGTTTAATTCTTCACACTTAACCTCAAGAGCAAGCATCATCAAACATGATACAAAGATGTGTACTAAAGTATATCACATATACTTTGTGCACAATCCAAGTGAGAAAATCCGTTTAAAGTGAACCAATACTAGTTAGTGCAAAGTAATATATCAAATATATAATTATGCATTAAATCATTAAATCAACACTTGATTCAATGATCCGGTCATGTCGCACACAACCGACTAGTATACAATGTATCGGCTTATCGAATCAACGCTTGAATCGATAACTAGGTTATATCGCATACAACCATTCGATACATTTATCGCGAGAATAGAATACGGTATCACATACACGCATTATTCTCGGTTCCGCACATATCTCATATGCGCTCCTATTTCGTTTCGCTTGAGCCAGGAAACCTCTGTGTAGGACTCTAAAGACTCGTCAATACGCCGGCAGCGGATGATGATCATATCAAACATCCACAAGCCGCAAGCGGTCTGCTAAACGTAACGGCCACCCAGGTATTGAGCGATCTGAAGATTGACGAGCAAGCCCGCTCACACTCCAGTGAATCCGACCAGTAACACTACCGTACAGTCCGGTCTGATCGTCTGATATGTCGCATATCTCGCCTAGGGGTGGTAAACGTCAGACCCCAATAGCTCAATAAGTCGTGTCGATATGAGGTCTATAAATGTTCGAGAAACTACTGGTAACACTTACCAGTAAATCTCAGCAACCCTGGCCAGGGATTTCCTGTTATAGCCAATCGAACACAGCGCAACATCAACTCCCATATACCGGGAGAGACGAATCCCCTCCTATCGCTCATTGCCTCCATGTGACTCGGGACTGTACCCAAAAACCACCGTTTTGCACGCCCTCTTGGACGTGGTAAGATGGAAATCAAAGCACAGTGGGAATCACACAAGACTCTATGACGATCTCGGGTCAACAGACTACTCTGTACCAGTGTCACCAGAGAACTGCCATCTGACGTGAGGTATAATACCATCTGGGAGTTCTCGGCGAGTCCGTCCAGTGTACCCAGTCTCTACTGAGCACCCGTATATCTCCTCTGATGTCAAACACCGATGGATATGGGATCATCCATCGCCCATCTGTATGGGTCGAGAAGGTATACGCTAGTCTACTCTGGTATATCGATGCCCCGTCTCGATACACCCACGACTAGGGACTTTGAAGGATGTACTTATGGACTACCATGTCCCCACTAGTATGATCCGCATCATAGTCCAGGTAGTCAAGTACAGATCCTAAGGGCTTTACCAACATGTAACAGAGAGACAATCAGCATACACGTTAAGGTAAAGAGTAACCAGATAGAATACTATCATGTCGAGCAAGAAAGTCCTCCCTATATATGTCCCAGCATCCACTACAATATACATCCTATGTACAGTAATGGCCTCTAGGGCATACATATAACTAACAATCTCCCACTTGCACTAGGGCCATCTGTAGCAGTGGTTGCAGTATCTCATACTCAACCATCCCATGAAAGTCTCTCTCTGGGAACAGGCCTTTGTGAGTGGATCCGCTGTGTTGTCCTCTGAGTCTACTCTCCCAACCTCGATCACCCTGGAGATCAACCATCTCCATGATCAGGCGATGCTGCCTTAGAATAAGTCTGGATCACTGATGGGACCGGCGTTCCTTGGCATAAGCCACAACTCCATTGTCACACAATGGGAGGAACATAGTTCATCTCATGAACCTATATACACCCAAACAGCCTCTTTGGTAGCATCTTAAGTAGCGATGTATCCTGCCTTTATCGTCTAGTATGTCACGGTATCTAACTTGGAACTCTTCCAACATACCGTCCCTTTACTGAGGGTTAAGACAATGCCTGTGACTGACATTCAGTCGTCTTTATCACCCTGGAACCTTTCTAGTGATTCTCCTCAGGATCGGTTGATACCGTCTCACTACATCTAGTGAGTATCCTAACATCCATTTAGATCTATCTCATAGATCCAAAATCCAGGATTTAGTAGGTATCACTTTAATCCTATATGGAGAATCATAGTGATAAGCGGAGATTGATCGAGCGTAGCATAGGAAACTCCTTCCCTATCAAAAGTATGTCATCCACGTACTCTACGAGGATCACCACCATACTCTCTACTACCTTTTTGTTTATACAAGGTTCATCTACCATTTTGATGATGTCAAACTCTTTGACTACTGCATCAAAACAGATGTTCCAACTCCGCGATGCCTGCTTTATCCTATAAAGCATCTTGCACACGTTTCCGCTGCTCCCACTGTTTACGAAGCCCTCTGGCTGTGTACTTACAGACGTTCTCTTCTAAATCAATATTTAGAAAAGCAGTCATGGCACCCAACCGCCAGATATCGTAGTCATGGTATGTAGCCGTGGCAAGTAGGATCTGGATGGACTTAAGCATAGCTACTGGAAAAGGTTTCATCATTATCCACGCCTGGTCGATGACGAAAAACCTTTAACAATTCTAGCTTTGAAAGTCTCAACTTTTCCATCTACACCAAGTAATCTTCTCAAGATATACTTGCTCCTGATGGGGATTTAACCCTTCAGATATAGCAACCAAAGTCCATACTTTGTTGGTGTATAAGGATTCCATCTCAGATCGATAAACATCCAGCCATTCTTACAGAGTCTCACTCTTGATGGCCAGCTCGAAACTAGTTGGGTCATCATCTCATGATGCAATCCTCGCTCCCACTGTCATAGAGAAACCGAAGTATCTCTCAGGTGGGTGAGGAACCCTACTAGATCGGCGGAGAGGCTGAGGTTCGTTGGAATCTACTGAATCCTTTGGTTCTATCAAATCATCAGCTGTAATTTGTATAGCTGGAACACTTCCAGTTCTACATAACCGATCTTGCCTCGAGCTTGTCCGGATTTTGCTTTTAGACATAGGCCGGACAACCCCAAATCTTAACAAGCTTAAGACATGGGCTCTTCCCTTTCCATATCATATATGAAGTGGTAGGCAACTGATTTGATTCGAACCCTATTCAATAGGTATGCAGCTTCTCAAGTGCATAACTCCCTAAAGGAAACAGGTAACTCAGTAGTACTCATCATAGAGCACACCTTATCATATAGGGTGTATCTGCTCCGCCCCGACATACCATCGTGCTATGGTGTATACGGAGGAGTAATGCCGAGAGAGAATTTCATTCTCCTTTAGAATAGTCCAGTATTTCCGTGCTCAAGTATTCTCCTCCTTGATCGCATCAAAGGACATAATACTTATACCCGTATTGGTTCTCTACTTCTAACTTATATTCTGTGAATATCTTAAAAGGTTCGGACATGTGTTTCAACAGGAACATACGTCTGAATCTCGAAAGATTATCAGAGAATGTAATGAAGTACAAAGAACCGGTCTTGGTATGTGTAGACAAGGGGACCTTACATACATCAACATGTATCATCCCAAGAGTTTAGTAACTCTTTCTCTGTTTCCAATAAACAGAGCTATGGTCATCTTATCTTTGTGACATGACTGGCGAGTTTCACAAGATGTAAATTCAAACTGATTTAAATATGCATCTTTATGTAACTCTAGCCAGTCGGGTCGTATTGATCTGACCTAGTCTACAATACCTCAAGAAGGATTCGTTCATTTCTGAACTCTTCCTCTTGTGTGTGTTCCATATACTAAGAACTGTAGTTTGATTTAGAACATTAATGCTTTTAGATAACGTGCCTGAACCGATCAACTTTTGATATAGGAAATGTTCAAAACATTATCCAACAATACAAAATTTTATCATTTCTTTACTAATAAAGAGATAGATATGATTTTGTATATCAGGTTCGATATCTAACAACATTCGTTCATAATCAATGTATCGGTAATACAGGGTGACAGTGACCGACAGACTTGGCTGCAACACTTGCCCCGTTTTCTGCCTCATGAAACTTATCACCCGTTCTCAGTTCTCTACCTATCTGTAGCCCTATGTAACAAATTACATATCTGGGATCCTGATCTGGTATCACATACCCAGGACGTAAAGGATACTGAGAAACAGTTCTGTATAATGAACAAACCCGAAGATGATGCATCAGCATGCACTCTCTTCGTTTGGGCGGCACGGGAATTCTGGTAATCCCCAATTTCCTGCTCTGTCTTATAACAATTATAAGTTGGAGCGGGACCAACGTTCCCCAGCACAGTATAACAAGCGGGTTCGGTCAATAATCCGTATTAGTATCTTGATTAAGGCGTGATATGGTCGCTACCAGGAGAGAGAGAGAAGAAAACACTCAGCGTGCGCTCTGTCAAGAATAGATTGGTTTTTATTTTATCTAATCAGGATGGCTCCCACTGCTTTTTATCAAATCTTCCTTCAAACCCTAAAAGGAAAGACTAGCCGGGATTAATTACACACTACAAGTTCGCCAATCTTTCAGCCAGGCCAGTGTCGGTACTTTGAGGGAGGTCCCCCGTGCTTTCGCACGAACCTAATTAATGTAAACCTCGTTTTCCCAGAGGCGTAACCTCGTTAACACCTTTCTAGACACCTACTTGATCGGCTAATTGTAATATGTAAAACTCTCCCAGGAGTAACTCTTACTCGCAGCGGGTATCGGGATCCAACTATCTCATAGAAGGTATGCAATCTCATTGCAAATTTCAACACTTGAAATTCCCGATAATATTTTGCCCCTAGCGTCCTATGACCTTGACGCAGGCCAACAAACCATAGTCCGCTAGTCAAGTTCAACCCGTCATTTCCTGATTGAATTAAACCCACCCGCACGACCCTTGACGCAGGCCAACAAAGTCGCACGACTACCCTAATCCAATCACATCATATGCTTATGCAGATAAGCACCAGTTAGCTACCGCACACTACGCCTTGACGCAGGCCAACAAACGTAGCACGAATACTAACTACTACTTATCTGAAATGACGGAGGGCTACGACAGGTTTTTCTGAAAACCTATTGCGTAAGGAACTTGATATCGTTGTAGGATCGAATGAATTTTGAAATGGAGTGCTTTTGAGGCTTTTCTTGTTTTGCTAAAGGAGTCACTCCCGGTGAAGGGATCGTCGGTCCTTTCCTCGTCGAATGAGGTGCGGGATATATCATATATATCACTGTGCAAAGCAAAAACACTTAAAAGCAATCAAAAGACAAACCGAGTGTGTAGCATCTGCCAGTTATTGCTAAAGGAGTCACTCCCGGTGAAGGGATCTCGGTCCTTTCCTCATCGAATAAGGTGCAGGATATATCACATATACCGCTGTGCAAAGCAAGAACTGTAGCTACCTATTTTATTTTGAAATTCGATTCTACAACATCTTAGGTTTCTTTTATTTCATTAATCACATTAATGAAGTCCCATCATTTAATTACCTAAACATCACAGATAGATATGACGTACACTTATGCCATCCGCATTCGCCTCGATGTCCCCTCGTGCACCGTTAGGTTAGGTAACTAACGGCAGAGCAGGGCAGGGCTAGCGCGGGTGTAAAACATAAGTAACGTCTATATAATATATCATATATACTATATACTATATCCATCACAGAAACATCACATGATCTCATCACAGATATCGCAGCAGAAGAATCATATGAAATATTGGATATACTAGGACGTCCGTGTTTTCAATACGAGCCAGTATAAAACACGGATTCCACGGTCGTGATGAATAGCCAAACCCACACCCCTAGACCCCTACGAGAGCGGCAAGCAACCCTACCAATTCTGGAGTTAGGAGACCCGGACTCGACTCCTCGAGTTGGTCTCCCACTGGACTCCAGAACCCGGTTACTTGTGCCCTCCTCCTTGAGTCTATCCTAGTGCGGAAAAGTAAATAATATACAACAGGTGACAACTCCCGCAACCTGGAAGCGCCCCAATAAAAGAATATTACATACAAGTTTTTACATGAATGAAAATGAAAAACACTCATCTCACATAAAAACCCCCGGCTATTCAAACACGACGATCCAATATAACATATCCAGCAACACATAACATCACATGTCATCAACGTAAGTAAATATGTCCATCCCAATTGTCATTGACATATAGCAACGAAACCGGCGATATCACATATTACACTTACGGTCACAGATAAGAAAGTGTAAAACTACAACAGTTGGAATCCGCAACCTCCTCAGACATCGTATGCCTGACCAAATGAATTCCTTAGACATCGCATGCCTAACAATTATAAACCCCGCATTTTAGTCTCAAAATCGAAAACTCTTTTCAATATCAAGTCGGGCAATTCAACAAGATTCCCGACATCCTGATCGAATACTCGTCGCAAACTTCAGTAGACGGCTGCACCCCCGATACCGTCGACGAAGTGCACCAAGGCGGAACACCGCTGCCGCGAGCACCCGAACGGATACTTTCGGCGACGGGGTTCTCCTACAGTCACTTGGTCGGGGCTATGGAGTGAAGCTGTCTATTAAGTTTATCCGGCGAGTATCCGCGTACGCTACGTGATTGCGACGGACTTTTGATCACATCAAAATTCCGTGGCAACCGATCAAGTGAGACTAAAGTGCTAGATTTATAACATTCATTCAGTTATCATATAACTTATTGTGAATTCCAATTATTGTATCCCATTCCAGATAAACAGAAAATGTTAAACTTTCCGATCGAACAATCGAACACCCAAGTTTTCCCGAAACAGATCATCACATGAAACAAGTCTAACAACATTCCGTTCGTGCCTCAGTACCAACGATCCAGCCGTAGAAGGGTCAAGCCAACGCCTCATATGTGGCACGCCGTACTGCCCCAAACCCGAAGGTTCAAAGGGCAGTTCAAGACGGTCACATAATCGAGTTAAGGTTTGGGTCTTCTAGAGGGACCATCGCGTTACTTGCACTACTTAGAACGTCGTCAAACTGTGGAAAAATCCAACACTTGGAAATTTCCCGACAGGGGAAAAGTTGGGTATTTATATCCGGTCGAACTTTTTAACATATCCTAAAATTTATCCGGAAAGCCACACAGACAAAATTTGATACCCCGATCGAAACACCGAATCCCCAAATCAACTCAGAAAAATTCAACTCTTGAAAAAATATTAAAAATACCCAGGAATACCAACACTGGAAACTAGGAGTTACTGTGCAAAATTCGTCTCACAAAACGACAAAACCGCCGCGCTTGCACCGCACAAGCTAGGCTCGTGCCGCGGAAGCGCGGCTCTTTAAGGGAATTAGGGTTACGAATTGCACAGTTATTCTTATATTTTCCTGCATGTTTTTCTGGATATTTTTAATACTGAAAAATCCCTGTTTTTCAAAATTGTACAGAGAGTAATATTGGTTCGGGGCTTCGGGTTCGTTCGGACTTCAATTTCCGTCTGGACTTCGCCTAAGACTCTAGCTAGTCTCTGATACCACTGCAGGGTTCCTAGGCACTCTAGTGAAGTCTCCCAAGCCATCAACCATGGCAATTTCAAAAATTATGGTGCCTACAAACCCTAAAGTACGGATCGTTTGCTAGATTTCTAGGCGAACAAGAACTAGTTAACAGTTAACAAAATAAAATACGGAAATACAACCTTTGTAGATCCGGTGCTCCACCTCCATAGCTCCGCAACGAGGTCCTCTCCGCTGTCCAAATCAAATCCGGGCTCTAGGATCGGCTTCGTCGGAGAATGGGCAAGCTAGGTCGTCGATGTCCATGCCGAAGATGATCTACGTCGAAGCATCGATGAATCAAGCTCCACCTTCACCAAGTCATGAAACTTGTGAAGGAAACACACTCTACTACTTGGCAAGAGGTAGAGGATGAAGAAATAGGAAGTGGGTAGACTTTAGATTTGGATTTTGCTCACTAGAACACAAGTTGCCATGAATGGCATCAAGGTTGCTCACTTGAAGAAGAAGAAGAAGATGAGCATAAAATTATGATAAGTCTTTTTTAATCAAAAAGAAAATCCAATACTTATCATAACTAACTAGGGTTAGGTGTAGAGAATTAACCATGGTGATTAGAGTGGGTTAGGGTTAAGCAAAATGACAAGAATGGTGGCATATAGTCAAATGTTCATGAAGCATCCAATAAGAAACAAAAATAGCCTCCATTCTTATCATAACTCATAACCTTTTTCATTTAAATAAATAAATGAATAAATAAAATGATAAAGCAAACCCTAATCATCTCTTAACCATTGTTTAATTCTTCACACTTAACCTCAAGAGCAAGCATCATCAAACATGATACAAAGATGTGTACTAAAGTATATCACATATACTTTGTGCACAATCCAAGTGAGAAAATCCGTTTAAAGTGAACCAATACTAGTTAGTGCAAAGTAATATATCAAATATATAATTATGCATTAAATCATTAAATCAACACTTGATTCAATGATCCGGTCATGTCGCACACAACCGACTAGTATACAATGTATCGGCTTATCGAATCAACGCTTGAATCGATAACTAGGTTATATCGCATACAACCATTCGATACATTTATCGCGAGAATAGAATACGGTATCACATACACGCATTATTCTCGGTTCCGCACATATCTCATATGCGCTCCTATTTCGTTTCGCTTGAGCCAGGAAACCTCTGTGTAGGACTCTAAAGACTCGTCAATACGCCGGCAGCGGATGATGATCATATCAAACATCCACAAGCCGCAAGCGGTCTGCTAAACGTAACGGCCACCCAGGTATTGAGCGATCTGAAGATCGACGAGCAAGCCCGCTCACACTCCAGTGAATCCGACCAGTAACACTACCGTACAGTCCGGTCTGATCGTCTGATATGTCGCATATCTCGCCTAGGGGTGGTAAACGTCAGACCCCAATAGCTCAATAAGTCGTGTCGATATGAGGTCTATAACTGTTCGAGAAACTACTGGTAACACTTACCAGTAAATCTCAGCAACCCTAGCCAGGGATTTCCTGTTATAGCCAATCGAACACAGCGCAACATCAACTCCCATATACCGGGAGAGACGAATCCCCTCCTATCGCTCATTGCCTCCATGTGACTCGGGACTGTACCCAAAAACCACCGTTTTGCACGCCCTCTTGGACGTGGTAAGATGGAAATCAAAGCACAGTGGGAATCACACAAGACTCTATGACGATCTCGGGTCAACAGACTACTCTGTACCAGTGTCACCAGAGAACTGCCATCTGACGTGAGGTATAATACCATCTGGGAGTTCTCGGCGAGTCCGTCCAGTGTACCCAGTCTCTACTAAGCACCCGTATATCTCCTCTGATATCAAACACCGATGGATATGGGATCATCCATCGCCCATCTGTATGGGTCGAGAAGGTATACGCTAGTCTACTCTGGTATATCGATGCCCCGTCTCGATACACCCACGACTAGGGACTTTGAAGGATGTACTTATGGACTACCATGTCCCCACTAGTATGATCCGCATCATAGTCCAGGTAGTCAAGTACAGATCCTAAGGGCTTTACCAACATGTAACAGAGAGACAATCAGCATACACGTTAAGGTAAAGAGTAACCAGATAGCATACTATCATGTCGAGCAAGAAAGTCCTCCCTATATATGTCCCAGCATCCACTACAATATACATCCTATGTACAGTAATGGCCTCTAGGGCATACATATAACTAACAAGGAGAACGACCAAGGAAAAGGGAGAGCTCTTTACTATCTAAGTTGAGTTATTCTGTGGGCTGAAAGTAAATATTCGCCTATTGAAAAGCACTGCCTGGCGGTGATCTTCGCGATAATAAAGCTCAAACACTACGCCTTGGCATATGAGACCTATCTCATATCAAAGGTGGATCACCTTAAGTATCTGATGTCGAAGGCCATACTGACGGGAAGACTTGCCAAATAGGCCCTCCTACTGATGGATTTTTCGATAACATATCTACCCCTCAAAGAGATGAAAGGAAAATCCATCGTCGAATTTCTTGCGAAACATCCGATACCAGCCGATTCTCCCCAAAACTGCGAGTTGCCGGATGAACACGTATTCAACGCAGTCGAAAAGAAGAAAAAAGAAAATGAGTCTTGATGGGAGCTCTACTTGGTGGAGCATCTTTCATGAAGCGGCAAAAGAAGAACACCCCCATAATCAAAGCTACGGTAGGCCTTATTTTCATGACCCCGTAAGGAGAAATATTGCGTTATGCTCTCTACTTGACGGATCCCAGGACTAATAATGAAGCTGAATATGAAGCTTTGATAGCCAGTCTTGAGAGCACTATCAATATGGGAATCAAAGACCACCTAATATACGGAGATTCTCAGCTGGTTGTCAGTCAAGTAAATGGTGACTAAAAGACATGCAAGGCAGAACTAATAAAGTATGGCGAATGAGTGCAGCAGCTGCTAAACCAAATCCTTTCATATACCCCGGAGAACGTGCCGCAAGCGGAAAACAACAAGGCAGATGTGTTATCCATGTTGGCTAAAGAATTGGCCGACGAAGATCTCGATAACATAAGGATCATTGTCCTAAGCCGCAGGATCCTGGCGCCAGCAGATATACCTTCGGAAGTTCTGATGGAGCTACCCGATGAAAAAGGAGCGACCGAAGAGGATGCTCTCCAAATAGAAAATGAAGAAGAGGTTGAGGATTGGAAGGGAGTTATTATAGACTAGTTCAAGTCCCAAAAAACACCTGAAGATGCATCATCTAAAGATCAGCTCATAAAACAAGCTTTGTCGTTCGCCTTTATTAACGATACTTTATACAAGAGATCCTTTGACTTCGTATGGTTAATACGCCTAGGGCCGAAGGAAACAAAGAAAGTCATCCAAGAAATACATGATGGACTTTGAGGCTCCCATCAAGCAGGGCCAAAATTGAAGCTCATGATAAAAAGAATGTGCTATTACTGGCCCATTCCAAAACTATCTCGAATATGCGAAGCGGTGTCGCTCATGTTAAATACACGGGGACTTCATACACCAGCATCCAAATTCGCTGCTTCCGATAGTAAATAGTTGGCCGTTCGAGATGCGGGGAACGGATATCATCAGTCCTATCGAACCAGCGTCATCTAGAGGACATCGGTTTATATTAGCAACAACCTATTATTTCTCTAAGTGGGCAGAAGCAATACCGCTAAAGGAGGTGAAGAAAGAGAATATCCTCCATTTCTTCAAAACTCATATTATCTACCGGTTCAAAACTTTGCAACGGATAATCTTAGATAATGGACCAACCTACAGAAGCCATAAAATAAGCCACTTCGCACAACAACACAAGATAGACTGGAGATACTATTCGGTCTATAATCCTCGGGCCAATGGTCTAGCTGAAGCATTCGACAAGACCTTGACCAAGCTTATAAAGAAAACAATGTCCAGGAATAAGAAAGACTGGCATGAGAGGTTGCATGACCCTTTTTGGGAGTACCGAAAGACGTTTAAGACGACCATAAATATAACACTGTATGCACTAGTGTTTAGCACTGAAGCAGTACTCCCGTTGGAGATAGAACTCCCCTCATTACGAGTGGCAGTTCAATCTGAGCTAACGGACGAATAAAATTCTCATCTTCGGCTCAAAGAGCTTGATGCTCTCGATGAAACCCACCTTGTATCGTAGAAAAATCTGGAAGCTTACAAAGCAACGATGACGCGATCGTATGAAAGATTAACCAGGCCAAGTACATTCCGCCAAGGCGAACTCGTGCTGGTTATCAAAAGACCAATGATTCCCAATCATGCAAAATAGGGAAAGCTCGATCCAAATTATGAGGGCCCATACATCATATATAAGTTCTTCCAAGGTGGAGCATACCTGCTCATGGATATGCATGGAGAAAGGCCATTTTGGCCAATAAACGGCTGATTCCTCAAAAAGTACTACGCTTGAAAAGTCGCGACTTAGGTCAATGATAGATGACGATGCTTGTGTCCACTCTCTATCTTCTTAAGTCAAAACTCTGAAAGTCGTATGCGCACCGTTATGCTATAATGGACCGAAATATCCCTAAACTAATGTTGGACCGAAATATCCCTAAACTAGTATATCATCCCGAACACGGGAATGCTGGACCGAAATGTCCCTAAATTAATGTCGGAACGAAATTTCCCTAAACTGATACATCATATCATGAATGAACAATGCTGGACCGAAATGTCCCTAAAATAATGTTGGACCGAGATGTCCCTAAACCATTTTATCGTCCATAGCATGGGAATGGTGGACCGAGATGTCCCTAAACTAATACGATGCGCCATGCATGATGATGTTGGACCGAAATGTCCCTAAACTAGTATATCGTTCCTAACAAGAGGATGTTGGACCGAAATGTCCCTAAACTATCTTGTCGTCCCAAACACGGGAATGTTGGACCTCGATGTCCCTAAACTAACATGATTCTTGAGATCAACATTGTAACATAGGTCTCACTGGCGAAGATTGCAACTCAATTCCCACTTGCAAGGCTGCACCTGAAGTCCTATCGGCTATGAAGATCCATCGATGATGCATTCCTTAAAAAAAAATCGTATGTCCACAAGAAAAATGGGTACGGATGAAAACTCAAAAGGGCGTCGTGAGTAAAAACTGCAGAGCTACCAGCAAGCTTGTGAAAATCCGAAAGGGCGCAAACTCGTTGAAAAGAAAGAAATGATGCATTTGCAAAGTCCTCTCGGCTTTGTAAGAACAAAACACCTGCGTGAGATCCTTATGACTCACAAAGTAGAAACACACTTAGGAATCCATACGATTCTTAAGGAGAAAATACACTTACGAGATCCTCATGACTCATAAGGAGAATATACCCTCTATAATACCCTCACGGCTTATAGAATTCAAAAGTCTTAAGTTAAAAGGATTTAAACCTGTTCTTAAGCCACCATAACCTCATAAAATTTATGCCCTACAGGTGGTCCAATATCGACTCTTGTATACAATCCATGAGTGTAAATAAATATGTTCCGGACCAAGTCCCATAAAAAATGAGAGATATTTCTCGACATGGTGAACGACACTTGTGAGTCCCCTCGACTGGAAAGGGAAAAAGACTCCTGTAAGATCCTTACGACTTATAAGAGGAAAACACACTTAGGAGCTCACGACTCCTAAGAAGAAAATACACCTATGAGATCCTCATGACTCATAGGGAGAAATACTTTTGTGAGAACCTTACAGCTTGTAAAGTCAAAAAGCCTTAGTTGGTAGAGATCTAAACCTGTTATTTAAGCCACCATTGGCCAAAATAGGCAATGTCATATGATGATTTGCTCCTGGTAATATTCCATCCGTAGTAATATTGATGTCGAATAAGATATCAGATCCCAAATCTCCAATCATAACAAAACTGATGAGTGTGAAAAAGAAAAATGGTCGAAATGATGTGGTAACTCGCAATAAAAAGCGGCGAGTAAAAATAAAATAAAATAGCTGAAATGATTGGGTACTGCGAATAAGTAGTCAAAATGATTGGGCAATTGCGACTTTCGCGACATGAAAAGCTGAAAGGATTGAGAATCGTGGAAAATAAAAATAAAGAGAAAAATGATAAAAATAAAATTTTCTACCCTGTAGGTAGTTCAAATCTCGACTCCTTTAGACAGTTTATGAATGAAAAGGAACGATGTGTTTCCCCACGCTCCATCAAATGGATAACTGAGTCTGGATAGCATAGCACAGAGACTACAGGGACGCCCGACTCACTCCGGTTAAGTGCAATTGCGGCGTCGTTAAAGACCCAAGGGTCGAAATGAAGCGAAGTGACGATATATTCCTAGTTTTGGGTCTTGATGGCAATACATACAATGCATAAAGATCGTTGGATGTCTGTTGGCTATAGTGCCCTCAAGGCAGTTATTGTTATCATAGGTAAGTGATTATGATGATTAAGGGAGGACCTATACGGATATAACAGTCTTACTCAAAATTATAGTATGCTATCTGGTTTGTCTTTATCATCATGTATATGCGTTATGTGGTATTACAGATCACTATTACATGTTGATAGAGCCCATAGGATTTTTGCTTGACTACCAGCATTATGATGGCGATCATATACGTGAGATCTGGGTGGTCTATAAGCACATCCCTAAATGTCCCTGTCATAGGAGTATCGAGACTGGGGATTGATACTCCAGAGTAGACTAAGTATACTTATCAAGATCTCGACGAAGGCGTTGGCCGGTCTCACAAGCCATTGGTGTCTGCCTGTCACCTAAGATAGTATACAGGTGCTTATTGGGTTATAAGTACACTGGACGGACCCACCAGGAACATGCTAGTTGGTATTATACCTATTGTCAGATAGCATTTCCTAGGTGACATGTGTACAGGTTAGTCTGTCAACCTGAGATCGTCATTTGTCTCGTGTGAGTTCCCATCGTGCTTTGATTACTACCATACCACGACTCAAAGGAGTCATGCAAATAGGTTTTAGTTGGGTACAGTCCCGAACCACATGGAAGTAGTCAGCGGATTATCGGGGATTCAACTCTCCCGGTATTGGGGGTTGATGTCGCTGTTGGTTATATGTATGCCCTAGAGGCCATTATACGATAGTGTATGTACCGGCATGTGTGTCTATATATATATATATTCAGGGGACATTCTTGCTTGACATGATAGTATGCTATCTGGTTGTACTTTATCTTGACATGTCCATTTGATCATGCTTTCACTCATTTGGTACATGTTGATAAAGCCCTTAGGATATTTGCTTGACTACAAAGATTATGATCTGGATCATACTAGTGGGACATATGTAGTTTATGGGCATATACTTAAAATGTTCCTAGTCATGGGTGTATCGAAACTGTGCATCGATATTACCAGAGTAGACTAGCGCATACGTTACTTGTCCAATGTGATGGGCGATGGATGATCCTATATCCATTGGTGTGGTGATACCAAAGACCATATACAGGTGCTCAGTGAGACTGGGTACACTGAACGGACTCGCTAAGAACACCTATGTGGTATTATATCTATCGTCGGACAGCAGTTCTCAGGTGACACTGGTACATGTTAGTCTGTAGACCTGAGATCGTCATAGAGTCTTGTGTGCCTCCCACTGTACTTTGATCTCCACCCTACCACGGCTCTACTGAGTCGTGCAAACAGGTGGATTTTGGGTACAGTCCCGAGGAACATGGAGGCAATGAGTGATAGGGGGGTTTCGTCTCTTCCGGTATTGAGGGTTTTTGTTGCGCTATGTACGATTGGCTATAACAGGAAGTCCCTGGCCAGGACTGCTGAGATTTACTGATCAGTGTTATTAATAGTTTCTCGATCTGTTATGAGCCATATACCGGCATAACTTATTGGGTTAATTGGGTCGACGATACCATCCCTAGACTTGATATGCAACACATTTTACGAAGAGACCGGACTGTATGGTAAGTGTTGCCAGTTGGCTCGATGGGAGTTTTAGCAGGTTCGCTTGTGTTTTTTCTGATTGCTCAATACCTGGGAGCCGTTACGTACAGCTTGTGCCACTGACGGTTTGTGGGCATGTGATGTGATCACTGCCTACTGCTAGCGTATTGATGAGTCTTAGTCTCACAAAGGGGTCTCCTAGCTCAGGTGAAACGATGTGGGGGTGCATATGAGATACGCGCGGGAGCTCGATTAAATGCGAATAGATGATACTGTATTTTAATCGGGCGTTTACTATTGGACCAGTCGTATGTGATATGACCGGGTTATTAAATTAAGTGTTGATTTAATATTAAGTCTATTAGCTTATTTATTAAAACCTATTTCTTTATGATGCATGCATGAGTGTATGCATATGTTGATATGGATGCACACATGCAAGCATACATGTGTCATGGTTGATGATACATTGGTGGTGGTAATGCAAGACTCACATGGTAACATATTTATATATATTTTTTTATTTGAGAAAAGCAAAATGGCAACAAAATCATGGGTGACTATTCAACTCTTTTGAGTTGACCAAAGTCAATGGTTTCATTTTCCCATGGTTTTGTAGCCCATGGTTTTGCTTAACCTCAAGACACAAAATATCTAGATATTTTATAACCATAGTTTAGAATGGCATTACTCTCATTCACTTGGGATTATGTTGCATTATTCACTTGAGTCAAGTTTAGCCATCTCCTTCTTCCTCTCTCTCCTTCAAGCTCTCTAGGGTTTCAAAAGTGAGGGAAGAACTTGAAAAGAAAAGGTTTTTGTGTGAGATCCAAACCTACATCACCAATCTATACTAGTCTAGCCCATTAGTGTAGGTTGTTTGCTCCACTTCTTCAAAGATCAAGTGAAGCTAGGAGCTTGTGCAAAGGGACTTCGTGGTGGATTGTCACGACCCAAAGTTTGGCCCGTGACCGGCACTTAACCACGTAACGTCTACAGGCGTAACGCGACTAAGTAAGCCGAAAACCCAGAAATCAAACCAATAAAAGTATAGAGTGAATTAAGCATTTAATAGAACTAATTACTAAGATGTCAAGATATCTTAAGTAGAGAATCACTAAGATAACAATATACGACGCCGTAGCGAAGAAAAAGAGCAACAGGTGGAAACATCACAGATGGAATGAACTGCATAAGTAAAGTCGGCTGACAACGAGCTCGACGCCAGAATACAAAATAATATACATCGTCCTCACAACTGGTCTCTAAGTCAATACATAAGTGGTAGATGGAGAGTACTAGATACAACAATGTACAAAACTGAAAGATAACCAGATACCGTACAAAACCCACTTATCAGCAAAAGAGCTAGTACACCAACTGTAGGGGTATCTGTGTCAAAAGATGCAAGAGCGCAGCCTGCCGCGACTATTCCGAAGGGCAACCTGCAAACACTGTGGCACAACGGGGGTGAGTTGCCAACTCGTGAATAGAAGATAACATATAAAGGTAATCGCGAGTATGCACGTGCTACGATACTCTAACCTTTAGCAACCGATAACATCTATATGATGAACTGGATGCTCGAACATGCAACAAGTGCGATCTAATAACATCTCCATGTGATGAGCAAGAAATGTGATGATCAGGTATAACAATGCAATCTAACAACCCTATATAGAATGAACAGGGTATGCAATGATCAGGTATAGCAATGTGTACTATATCAGGTATAATAGGTACAGGATGAGATATCAATTACTACATACTGAGCATGGGAAATATAACATCTACACGGAATGTCATCGTGGAAAGTATAATCGGTACTCATCAATGTACCCAAATCCCAATACTACTCAGGCGTCGTCATCCTCCTCGATCCTCCAATCCTGTAAATCTCATATAACCGTGAGTGCCCAACATCGGCACCCAAAATATCAAGAAATACTCGTGCCAAGCATCGACACGCAAATCCTCCTGTATAGGGCATCCGTCAGTCCGGATCAGCCCACGGGCTCTATCTGCGGTATCGGCCCTCGGTCCCGGCAGTATGAGTCATCCCGTATCCATCCATAGCCTCTGGTCGGTATCCTCCAGATAACCGCCAGGTCCAAACAATCACCGGTAGGTAGTAGTCCCTCTGCCAGGCTCACCGTCTACTACACAGCGAAACCGTTCTCGCCCTGGGGTACCATACCGGGTCCACCATGTACCCGTAATCGGGCTCATCCAACTCCTCGATTCGGGTTCATATATATCACTCTAGTACCGAGAAAACACATGGTGGACGCACCGAAATATCATATCAAGGGAAACCGGGTTTTTAAATAATTAACTATTCTCTTTGAAATATCCACGGTTCCCCAAATCCAGAATTAAAATGGAAACAACATATCTCAATGCATAATCTAAGCAAGTATGAAGATATCAATATATATATGCACTGGCATGAATGTACAGTGTGCATGTGCGCAGGTATGAAGATATCAATATATGTGTGCACTGGTATGAATATACAGTGTGCATGTAGTACCAGTATGAGTATGTGATGCATGTGTGCCCAAATATGGATATAACATATGCTATTATGCGGCAAATCATGACAGCATCAATAAGGTAGAATCAGTATGATATATGATTTATAGCAATCCTATAATGTGAGTGTCATGGCAATCACTAACGGTGTGAGTGTAGCATATCAATCGTGCTCGTGCGACTTGAACCGTTAGTGACAGTGCAGTGTCCTATGCTATCATTTCTGTATGCAACAATAAGGTATGCTACTACAGTCCATATGAACATCTACAATCTAATATCCTGACTCGCCCTGACGCTTAACGCCATACGGGCGATTTCCCCGTAGATGTTAAATCTACTCACTTGGTCGTGCGCTACTCGTAGCCGACCACCTGCTTCCCTTTCTTAGCTTCGTCCAACGTACCCGCCTGCGAACCTGGAATTACACAAGAATCCATATATAAGCAAATATCTCGCAAAACGTGATATCGACGTCAAACGATACGCTCGCGTCGCGAACTAAACACGCGTGTGTACGATACGCTAAACGTGTGCACGCGTCTAAAACTAACCCCGATACGCCGCGATACACTGAATTATGGAACCCTTTCGCGTATCGCGCGTATCGTGCGAACCAAACGTACTAGAAATACGATATAACGTCCCAGATTCTACCCAGGCTAGCAACTTACAAAACTATACATACCACTGGCCTAGAAATAACAACAGACTCCTACCCATCCAAACATCACCCAAAAATTCTCCTGTCTGGCCGCAAATTGCGGCCAGAAAGATTAAATTGGCGGCCTCGCTATGGGGTGGGGGTCTCGGGCTCTGGTGGTGTGGTCTATGTCTTATATACAAGCTCTAGTCAACGCAATTTCAACCTGAACAACCCGGGCCTATAGCAGATCACAGAAATCCAAAAAGTTCACTTAAAAATACTAAATTTGCACAATTTGAAACCCTATGGTATTTTGGTGTAATCTGGGGTTTAACTAGGTTTACATGGCCTTAATAACACCTAATTAGGCTAGGTTAACCAATATTATCAGCACTAAACCATAAGTCCACACAAATCACCATTTCAAGCACAAAATCTTACTTTTTACACAAACCGAAGCTAATCTACGCATACGTTAAACAAACACGAAGTTGGGCTCGGATTCTATACCTTGCAAGACCCTAGGTGTAAGGAAAAAGGAGGTGGAGAAGATGGGAGTGCTGCTGCAGCTGCTGGGGGCTGCTGTTGGTGTTGCTGCTGCTGCCACTGCCTGCTGCTGCTGATGTTGCTGCTTGCTTCCTCTGCTGCTGCTGCTTCTCTCTCTCTCGCTCTCTCTGAGCTGAGTGTGTGTGTATGTGTGTGTGTGAGAGTTGTAAGAATGAGAATGAGAAGGGAAATGAGAGCACAAGTCAAAGACCCCCCCCTCTCTCTCTTTCTTCATTTAATGAGCATGGCTCAACCATGAAGCCCATACTCTTTCTCTCTCACCAAGTCAACAAGGTCCACATCATTTCTCATAAAAGAAAAGAACAACACAAAAATAAATAAAACCCAATTAAATATCAAAACACTTAATACAATAGGTTAACCCTTCATGGTTGCTAATCATGGTTTTAACCCCAATTCTAAACCCTAGTTTACATGCACAAGTGTGTGTGTGCCTAGAAAAATCCTAATAAAATATTCATTAACTAGAATAAAATATCTGAAACTTAATTTGGTAAACTTTTTACCAAAAACTATCTTTTAAAATATAATTAACCCCTAAACACGACCCAAGGTGTTACATGGATCATCGTGGACTTAGAAGGATTCAAACGAACCGGTTCAAACCCTACTCGATCCAAGGAGTCACAAGAGGAGGTCTACAAAGGTTGTATTTCTCCCCACTTAGTGTTAGACACTACTTAGTCTGTGATACAATATGTTGTTACTCTATTTTTCTAGTTTGATTCATGGTTGGTATTGTTTAGCACCACCTAAAATTTTAATATAGCATGTATGATGCAACCCTATACCTAGGATGGTGCTTGAGAATCCCTACAGTGGTATCAGATCCAAACTAGAAACTTATACGATGTTAGATTAATTACGAAACCGAAACAATTCCGAAATAACGATTTCTAGAACCTTGAAAAAGTGCTCTCGATCGATTTTAAAACTGGCTCTAAAAATTTTTTTAGCAACTGCAGATATTTACATATGATGTACTGAGAGCACTGGAGAAAAACGAGGCAAATCCACCATGAATAAACCGGCCACATCCTTCTTTTTCCTGAGCTGGCCGGCCCCCCCGCTTCAGAAATGCCTCGTTTCCCCCTGGTGCTCTGGTATGCAGATTTTGGGGTTTCAGGGGTTGTTTATTTAGCCCAAAATTTCTTGTGATGTTTATTTTCCTTAGGGGCTAATTTGGAATATTTCGTAGTCGTAATTTTAATATTGTTTTTGGTAACTTGGACGACGTTAAACAGTTCTAAGGAACATCACACACCACCTCATTACCCCCGCTGGAAAATTTTCAAGTGTTGGAATTTTCCAAGTTAAATATATTTGAATGTTCATGCAAGTAACCCTATGGACCCTCTAGATGAACATAACCATAACTCAATTCTATAACTATGGAACAGTGGCCAAACCTTAGGGTTTGCCGTAGTCCTGTGGCGCCATAGGTGAGATAAGGGTTGACCCTTCTACGGTTGGTCCATAGGCACTGTGGTACGTTTTTGGGTATTTTAGTTTTGCTCAATTGTTGAGCTCTCGGGGAAATTTGTAGGTGTTTGTTGACTCGATCGAAACGTTTAATATTGTCTAGATATTTGTGAATGTGATACAATAATTGGAATCTACACTAATTAGTTTTGTGAAAAGTAATTAGTTGCGTGTAAATCTAATATTTTGGCCTCGGTAGAATCGGGAATCTTGTTGAATTACCCGACTTCTTTTGAAAAGGTGTTTTCATAGTTGAGACCTTGTTTCCCCAATCTGAATAAAGCTCTGTTCAAATTCCAAGATTTGGAATGAAGCGACGCTTCATTTCCCCAATCAGAGCAAAGCTCTTTATTGAAATTCTAAACTCAAAAATTGATGCAACGCTTCAAATCCAGTGCTACGTGGCGCTGCGCGCCACGTGTCAAATACGGGTGCGCTAGCGTAGTTGCGCTGCGCTCTGCGCTGCACGCCACGTGTCGAACGTAGGTGCGCTAGTGCAAGGTGCGCCAGCGCTGGAATTAAAAATTCCCCACCGTTAAATGAAAAGATCTAATAATAATAAATTATTAATTAATCAGAATTAAAATTCTGTTATGGAAAGATCTTTCCAATCTTATTAAAACAAGAAGATTATCTTCTGCAAAGCAGAAGCCTTAGGATCAAAGATCCAATGGTGGGAAATATTCCCAAATCAATCAGAGAAAGATCTCTTAAACTGATTCAACAAATCATTTGGCCCTATATAAGGGCCCCTAGACTTCAAGTCTAAAATATACAGAAGAGATAGAGAAAACCCTCTGCAAACTTTGAGAAAACTCAAAGAGAATGAAAGGCAAGCCTTTAGAAAAAGAAGATCATTTCTTCAGCTTCAAGGTAAAGAACTAGTTCTTGAACCACAGAGATGAAATCATCTCGTAAAAAGAAGAACCATCCTCTAAAAAGATCATAGATCTACAAAAGACCAAGGTCCTTGATAAAAAGAAAAAAAGATCAAAAGATCTAATTATAAAAAACTAAAAGAAGTATTTTACTTCATTCACAGATCTTTGATCTATAAAGGCAGAGTCCTTTTATAAAACAAAAACTTTTGTTCATGAATCTTGAGGCAAAGCCTCCTTTAAGAAGAACATAAATTTATTCTTTGTTCTTGAAAGTGCCTTGCACTCATGAGTTGTGCTCTTGTGCTCATTGGACCGACGCTCAGCGCCAAAACCTGCCACGTGTCAATCAAAGACACAATCTGCGCTTTGCGCTTCTGAAACAGCGAACTGCGCTCATGGGCTGGCGCTCAGCGCCAATCGCTCCACGTATCACTCACTGGCGCGCCAACAGACTAATGTAAAGTGCTCATAAATTAAAAGCGCAATGCGCTAATGAACTAGCGCTTAGCGCTAAGCGCGACACGTGTCCTCTTCGTGTGCGCTACCTGACAGAAGCGCAATGCGCTCTTTAACTGGCGCAAAGCGCCTGGCGCGCCACGTGGCGCATTGTCAGAACACACTTTGTTCTGATGAAGACAAAAGATGTCAGAACCCAATACTTAGCATTATTAAAAGGGCCGAGCCCAAATAAAGGCTTAATAGCCAGAGCAAGAATAAAAATGTTAAACATTTTTAATTGGACTTAGCCCAATTCTGGCCATAAGTCCTCGACCTATATTGAACTAAGCACATCTGCTCACAAATATTCTACAGATCTTAGTCCCAAACTGGGCTACAGATCTTTCAAACAATTCACACTGGTTCAAGGGTACATCTCGTTACTCCTCTGATATTTATCGTTGTAATCCTTCAATGTTTTCAGAGAGGTGACGGGTCCCGGCGACCACACATTTCTATGGACTGTGGGGTCCTTAAACTCATGGACTATGATGTCCTTAATCTCGACCGTGATGCCTTTAAACTAACATCGGACTGTGGAGTCCTTAAACCCATGGACTATGATGTCCTTAATCTCGACCGTGATGTCTTTAAACTAATATCGGACTGTGGGGTCCTTAAACCCATGGACTATGATGTCCTTAACCTCGACCGTGATATCTTTAAACTAACATCGGACTGTGGGGTCCTTAAACCCATAGACTATGATGTCCTTAACCGCGACCGTGATGTCTTTAAACTAACATTGGACTGTGGGGTCCTTAAACTCATGGACTATGATGTCTTTAATCTCGACCGCGATGTCTTTAACTAACGATCGACCGCGATGTCTTTAAACTAACGATCGACCGCGATGTCTTTAAAGTACCAATAGACCGTAATGTCCTTAAACTAATCGACCGCAATGTCATTAAACTAAACAATAGAGCCCAATTGCTCTCTTGTTGGATCTAAACGATCCCGTTAAGTTGATCTTAGTCTAAAATGAGACTAATGTATCCTTAATAAACGTTTAAGTTGATCTTAGTCTCAAATAAGGCTAACGTATCCTTAAACCCAACCCCCCAAAAACCCAAATCTAAGAAAGATACGAATTTGGACTAGTCCACGCCCTATGGGCGACAACATACATTAGTCTCCGTATACAATCCACGGGCAACCAAACACAAAACAAACACCCATGACACGAAGTGACCATATGGAGAAGGAGAAAGTTGTTACCGCGATGCGGTAGCGTAATTAACTGCAGGGGCTTGCGCCTGCAAGGAAGAGCGTCCCCACAATCAAAAACCCCTTAAACGAGGGGGAATCTGACGAAGTCTGCTACATCGGCCGCATCCGCCTGAACCTTCGATACATGGTGCCATAAATCAACTTGGCATCTTCGGAGAGGTGGACGGATAGCACCAATTAGCATCGCCCTGAATTTCAGGCCTGACGTCCCAACGTCCCGGTCGCGTCCTTCGGCGGGGAACAGACCTAAATATAAGATTTGCATTGTTTGGCATGAAATCCAGAATATGTGATATTCCCGGGTTTATGATGTCTAAAGGCGGTGTTGATTCCAATTGTTGTAGTTTTTCACTTTCTTTTTTCTGCGACCGTAAGTGTAATATTTGGTGTATCGCTGGTTTCGTTGCTATACATCAACGACAATTGGGGTACGCATACTTAATTACATTGATGATATGTGATATTATGTGTTGCTGAGATATGATGTACATGATCGTCGTGAATGAATGGCCGGAGGTTTTATGTGAGATGAGAGTTTTTCTTTTCATTCATGTAAAATTAATTGTATATAATATTCTTTTATTGGGGCACTTCCGGATTGGGGATGATGTCACCATTGTTGTATATTATTTACTTTTCCACATTAGACCCAAGGAGTGGAGCACAAGTGACCGGGTTCTAGGGTTCAGTGGAAGGCCATCTCGAGGAGTCGAGACCGGGTCACCTAAACCCTAGAATTAGAAGGGTCACTTACCGCCCTCGTAGGGGTCTAGGGGTGTAGGCTTGGCTATTCATCGCGACCGTGGAATCCGTATATTCTATTGTTGGATAAATACAAAATACGGACCTCCTAGTATATCCTGTATTTTCATATATATGCTTCTGTTGTGGATATTCTGTGATGTGATCACTTTATATGTTGAGACGAATGGTGTATTATATATGATATATAATAAACGTTGCTTATGTTTTGCATCCTCACTAGTCGCGTCCCGCTATGCCGTTAGTTAAGTAACCTAACGGTACATAACGGGACATTGTGGCAAATGCGGATGGCATAAGAGTACGTTCTATTTTCGTTTCTTTTCTACAATGGCTTAAGGACTTAAATGAAGGGACTGCATTAATAAGATTAATGTAAATGAAAAGAAACCTTAAAAGATGTTGTAGAATCAGATTTGAAACCTACTCGGCTTTTTATGAAAAAGCAAGTTTTCAAATTGCGGAGCTTGAGCCACTCTTTTTAAAACCATTGGATTCTACAAAGATATCAAGTTCAAAGCGTTAAAGGTTTTCTTAAAAACTATTCACAACCCTCCGTCATTTTAGAAAGTAGAGTACTTAGTATTCGTGCTGCGTATTTTGACTTTAGTTAAGGCGCAATGTACGGTAGCTAAGTGATGTCTTCCTACACCGCATATGATGAGATTAGTTAGGAAATTCATATGATTATGTTGACTATAGGTAAGGGTCATATGGGTGGGTCTAGTTAATCACGAAATGATGGGAAGAACTTGACTAGTACTTTTGATATATTGACTTTAGTTAAGGTCATGAGTGCTAGGGGTAAAAACCATATCGGGAGTTTTAAGAGTTGAAATTTGCAATGAGATTGCATACCTTCTATGTAATAGTAGGATCCTGATCCCACTGTGAGCAAAAGTTGCTTCCGGGAGAGTTTTGGATTTTACAATTAGCTAACTCATTAGGTGTCTAGAAAGGTGTCAACAGGGCTACACCTCTGGGAAAATTAGGTTTATTTTAATTAGGTCCATGCGAAAGCACGGGGAACCTCCCTCAGAAGTAGCGGCACTGGCCTGGCTGAATGGTTAGCAAAGTTGTAGAATGTAATTAATCCTAGCTAAATTTTCTTTTTAAGGTTTGAAGGAAAATTTGATCATAGCAGTGGGCGACATCGATTAGATAAGATAAATAACCAATCTGATTTTTGCAAGAGCTTTCGCTGAGTGTATTCTTTTCTCTCTCCTAATGGCAGATAACTATGACTGGACTTAAGCTACTATTAGAGAAAAATAAGCTTACCGGACCGAACTATAAAGACTGGTTGAGGAACATTAACATTGCTATCACATATGATAAAGTATCATATGTCCTCACTGCCTCAGCCTTGCCTACCCCAGGCCCTGAATCTTCTATAGCGGGTAGGGAGATCTGCAAAACGTGGGATATTGACTGTGCTACTGC
This sequence comes from Agapanthus africanus, assembly GCA_030015575.1. Taxonomy (NCBI): domain Eukaryota; kingdom Viridiplantae; phylum Streptophyta; class Magnoliopsida; order Asparagales; family Amaryllidaceae; genus Agapanthus; species Agapanthus africanus. The sequence continues at coordinate 882,819,506 of JASDDO010000024.1, read as the reverse complement.
CAAATGCCTCGCGCTTGCATCGATGGACAATACACATCAAAAGTAGCACGAGGAGATGGATGTTCAATCCATCTTTCTCCATACAAAAGAGTTGTATGGGGAGCAATCTCGTATCCTACGATACGAAGCGTCTCGAAAACTGTTTCAGATGCGGATGGCTTCTGGCACATCAGTAGATGACCACGTTTTGAAGATGATAGCTCTTATTGAAGAGCTTTAGGCCTCGGATGGATAATGGATAACGAGCAATATACTGATATTGTTCTATAGTCTCTTCCCTCTACCTTTGCTCCATTCATAGTGAACTTCAACATGCAAAACATGGAGAACTCACTACCCGAACTTCTCAATATGTTGAGAAATGCAGAGAGCACGCTTAAAGCAAAGTCTCCATCTCTGCTTGTTGGACAATCTTCTTCTTCCATCTCAAAAGCTAAGGCCATGGGAAAGAACAAGAAGAAATCCGCCAAGCCGAGAGGTGGAATCAAGAAAGCGAAAGGGAAAGACAAATCCAAAGCCGCGGAGTCGGGAAAAGGAGAATGTTTTTATTGCAAGAAGACGGGGTACTGGAAGTGGAACTGTACTGAGTACATTGGTCTCAAGAAAAGGAAGCATGGTGATGCTTCAGCTTAAAATGTGTTCCTAGCTGAAAACTGTTTTTCTCTAAACTCTGCTTCCTGGGTATTGGATACCGGTTCGAGTTCTCATATCTACAATTCTGTGCAGGGATTGAGAAATAGCAGAGTTTTGAAGACCGGTGATCATATGCTTCAAGTTGGAAATGGTTCCAATGTACATGCCGTTTCAGTGGGAGAGTATCACTTAGGGTTGCCATCAGGATGTTTATTGGTTTTGAACCCATGTTATTTTGTACCAAGCACGCTTTGTAATATAATATCCGTTTCTTTGTTAGACAATGAAGGATATCATTTTGTATTGCAGCACAATGTTTTGAATATTAAACTGAATCAAGAGTTGATTGGTTGTGGTACACTTAATAACGGGATATACGTCCTTAATCAACACACTGTTTTCAACATACAACACACAAATAAAAGAAAATTTTCAGATATAAATGAAGCTTTTCTTCGGCATTGTAGACTTTGTCATATTAATGAAACAAGACTAAACAAGCTTCATAAAGATGGATATTTAAATCTTTTTGAGTATAAATTTTATGCGACTTGTCAGTCTTGTATCAAAGGAAAAATGACCAAAACTCCATTTACTGGACACGGAAAAAGAGCTAGTGAGCTCTTGGGCCTTATACATAGTGATGTATATGGGCTAGTGTCTACACATGCGAGAGGCGGTTTTTCTTACTTCATAACTTTTACTGATGATTTCTCGAGATTCGGTCATGCGTTTTTATTAAAGTATAAGTCTGAATCTTTTGAGAAATTCAAGGAGTACAAACTTGAAGTAGAAAACGAACTGGAATGAGCATCAAAATACTTCGATCAGATCGGGGTGGAGAGTATCTTAGTTCAGAGTTTTCGAACTTCTTAAAAGAGAATGGGATTCTCTCTCAGCTCACTCCCCCTTACACACCACAGCACAATGGTGTGTCAGAGCGTCGAAATCGTACCCTATTAGATATGGTATGATCCATGATGAGTGATGCTGAGTTGCCCCTCTCCCTTTGGGGGCATGCATTGGAGACTGCAGCTTTTCTGTTGAAAAAAGTTCCAACCAAGACCGTGTCTACCACTCCATATAAGATATGGTATGGGAAGAGACCATCTCTTAAACGAGTTAAGATTTGGGGTTGTTCAGCTTATGTTAAAAAGCATAATCTAGACAAACCCGAGACACGATCGATCAAGTGTATATTTGTGAGATATCCGAAACATTCGTTTGGGTATCTTTTCTACCACAAAAAGGAACAAAAGGTGTTTGTTTCTCAGTATACCACGTTTTTAGAAAATGAGATTTTTCCAAATAATGCTGATGGCAATGTGGTAGATCTAGAAGAGGTTCTAGAGACACAAGTTACAAATGATGACTTGGTTGAACCTGATGTTGCAACAGAACTTAATGAACCTTAACCACTCCGTAGATCTGGTAGGACTTCTCGCCCACCGGAGAGATACTAAGGTTTTCTCATTGATGGCGATGGAGAAGATTGCATCATGGATGATGATGACCCTACCAGTTTTCAGCAAACTATCATGAGTGGTGACTCTGTAAGGTGGCTGGATGCCATGAGATCCAAAATGGAGTCTATGTACACTAACAAAGTATGGACTTTGGATGTTGTACCCTCATGGGTAAAACCCGTGGGGTGCAAATGGATCTTTAAGAGAAAGATCGGTGTAGATGGGCAGGTAGAGACCTATAAGGCAAGGCTTATGAAGAAAGGATTTTGACAAAGACCAGGACTGGACTATGACGAAACCTTTTCTCCTGTAGCCATGCTTAAATCCATTTGGATCCTACTTGCTATTGCTGCTCACTACGACTATGAAATCTGGCAGATGGACGTTAAAACAGCTTTTCTAGATGGTGATTTAGAAGAATGTGTTTATATGGATCAGCCAAAGGGCTTTATTGATAGTGGGAGCAGTGGAAAAGCATGTAGGTTTCTTAAATCCATTTATGGATTAAAGCAGGCATCACGGAGTTAGAACATCTATTTTGATGATGTTATCAAAGAGTTTAATTTCGTCAAACATCCATATGAACCTTGTATTTATAAGAAAATTGTAGGAAGTACTGTCACATTCCTCGTATTGTACGTGGATGACATTCTTCTGATAGGAAATGATGTTCCTATGCTACAATCGGTCAAACTGTTCTTATCACAAAGGTTCTCCATGAAAGACCTGGGTGATACCTCGTACATATTGGGCATGAAGATCTGTAGGGATAGATCTAAAAGGTTGTTGGGATTGTCCCAAACCAGGTACATTAACACCATCCTAAAGAGATTTAGTATGGAAGACTTCAAGCGGGGTTCCTTATCCGCTAGTCATGGAGTCACTCTTTCCAATGACTTTTGCCTAAAGACTGATGAAGAGAGCTCGCATGAGCATTATACCCTACGCTTCTGCTATAGAGGGTGTTTTTCGTCACCCCATTGAGATGGGAATACGCGTCGCTTGTCAGGCATACTACAGATTCCCCTTGCCTAGGGTAGGCAGGAGTTTATTGATTGTGGGGATTTGAATCTTCGGCAGCCGCAGACTAAGCTGCCGTTAATTATCCCTCGCTTTTGGAGTGAGAGAACCTCCGATTGATGGGTCAACTAGTCATGAGAACTCAGTGTGCAGTATGCGTGTGTTGTGTTTTCAAAGGAGGTTTTGGATATATCGGGGGCTTCACAGAGTTTACAGGGCTCCCGCTACCTGGATAGCGGGATGGGGGTCAAGGGGGCCGGCAGCCCCTTTCCGAGGTGCAGGGCAGCGCCCCATTAGAAAAACTTTCCTAATGGGGGACGTGTTTCTGGTGTGGAGTGCACGGAAAATGAGGGGTGAGGAGCATCTTAAAGACGCATGCCTGGCGCATAGGCGCGTTGCGCCCACAGGGCACGTGCCTAGCGCATCGGCGCTTGGCTCCCGCGGGTCACGTGCCAGGTGCATGGGCGCTGGGCACCCGCGGTTCATGTGCGCAGCATACGTCCGCTGGGCGCCCGCGGGTCACGTGCGCAGCACGCGACGGCTGGTCGCCAGCGGGTCACATGCGCAGCACGCGACCGCTGGTCGCCAGTGGCTCACGTGCGCAGCACATGACCGCTGGGTATTGAGCTCCCACGGGTCGCGTGAGGCGAATGTGGGCACTTAGAACCCGCAGGTCATGTGCCCTACACGCGACCGCAGGGCGCCCGCGGGTCACGTGCGCAGCACGCGACCTTTGGACACACTCGCGGGATAAGGGGTTTAGCCTCTGGGTTAGGAGTTGAACTCCCAAGGGGGGTTTGGGGTTGAACTCCTAACAAGGATTATGTATAGATTTGGAGTTAAACTCCTAAAAAGGGGGTTGATTTATGGAGTTAAACTCCAACAGATCTTGAATGGAGTTAAACTCCTAGAAATGTTTGGATCTTCTTTTGAGCCTCGGATCCTCCTGTAATAGGATTTTTGGAGATGTGCATCCTTCTTCTTCCTCTCAATTGGCTGGATCTAGGAGAATAATGTGAGGTGAGACTTAAAATCTCCCCTTTTAGGGATTTGATGGCAGATCCGAGCTCCCCTTCAAGGTTTTTATGGTGAAAACTATTTATTTTTGAAAAAGGAAGGGTTAAATTCTTGATTTAATTCAAAAGAAAAGGAGAAGATTTAGAACCCTGAGGAAGGAGGAGGAGGTACAAACCCTAGTTCTTTTAGAGAGAAAAAGTTCTTATTGATTTTTTCATCATGTTGCCTTTATAGGCTACACACTTTACATATAGCCCCTTGGACTTTACCAAATGGCACTTATGCCACCACATGCCTTATGTTCTTATCCCTTTTTGCACATAAGCCATGGGGTTTACAAAATTTTGGCTTTTTTCTTAATTTACATACATTTATTTCTATGCATATATATATAAAAAATTACATTAAACCAATTTATAGCTTCATCCCTTTTGTCATGGGGCCGGTCCCTTTGACTTGGGCTTAGGGTTGACCCTGGGTTTTGACTTGGTCAACTGGGGTGATATTTTGATCCCAACAAAGTGTCCCCCATCAATAAATGCACACCACATATGTGGGTTGTGTGCATGAAATTGATGGATCTTCTTTCGCGTGGAGGTCGACTCCGTTTTGATGACGTGGAGGTCAATGATGCCCCTTTTTGCGACGTGGACGGTCGGTGCTGCCCTTTTAGCGACATGGACGATCGGTGCTGCCCCTTTTTGCGATGTGGACGGTCGGTGCTGCCCTTTTTGAGACTTGGATGGTCGGTGCTGCCCTTTTAGCGACTTGGACGGTCGGTGTTGCCCTTTTTCCGACTTGGACGGTCGGTGCTGCCATTTTAGCGACTTGGACGGTCGGTGCTGCCATTCTTGCGACGTGTACGGTCAGTGCAGCCATTTTAGTGACTTGGATGGTCGGTGCTGCTATTTTTGCGACGTGGACGGTTTGTGCTTCTCTTTTAGTTACTTGGACGGTCGGTGCTGCCATTTTTGCGAAATGGACGGTCGGTGCTGCCCTTTTAGCGACTTGGACGGTTGGTGCTGCCATTTTTGCAACGTGGATGGTCGGTTCTGCCATTTTAGCAACGTGGATGATCGGTTATGCCATTTTTTGCGATGTGGACGGTCGGTTCTGCCATTTTAGCGACGGGGATGGTCGGTTCTGCCATTTTTGCGACTTGGACGGTTGGTGCTTGATTTGACTTGCACTACTTCTTGTGGTCTCGGGGTTAAAGTTGACTTGCTCCACTTTCTACAGTGTCAGGGTTGATTTATTTGATTTGATTTATTTTGGGAGTTCCCTACCCGTCCAGCGGGACTTTTGAGCTTGGAAGCGCTACTGGGTGGGACATTAATTTGATCTGTTTGATTTCTGCCTTATTTGGCGGGGCCTTTGAATTTGAGAGGAACTTGGAATTTGGATATTGTTTGGCCTCAGTATTGCTGCACTGGAATAATTCTAGGAGAAACTCATCATTTACCCCGGGAGGACTTAGGATTTGGTTTTTGGGTCGGCATCAGCATTGCTGCCCTGGAATAATGCCAGGAGCAACTCATCATTTGCCATTGGGAAGACTTGGGATTTAGGTTTTGGGTCGGCATCAGCACCGCTAACATTGAAGCAGTGCCAGGAGTGACTCATCATTTGCCTTTGGGAAGACTTCGGATTTAAGTTTTGGTTCGACATCAACACCGCTAACATTGAAGCAATGCCAGGAGCGACTCATCATTTGCCGTTAGGAAAACTTGGGATTTAGGTTTTGGGTCGGCATCAGCACCACTAACACTGAAGCAATGCCAGGAGCAACTCATCATTTGCAATTGGGAAAACTTTAGATTTAGGTTTTGGGTCGGCATTAGCACCGCTAACACTGAAGCAATGCCAGGAGCGACTCATCATTTGCCATTGGCAGTTAGGGAGCGATGGCTTAGGAGATAGCTTTAGATATCTATCACCTAAGGCTTTTCAATTTTATGAGCCATAAGGGTCTCATAAAAGCATTTTCTCCCTATGAGTAGAGAGTATCTCGTAGGTGTATTTCTCCCTAGGAATCGTGGGGATTCCTAAGTGTGTTGCTCCTTTGTGAGTCGTAAGGATCTCACGCAGGTATTTTCTCCTTATAAGGTCGAGAGGAATTTGCGAGTGTATTTCATCTCTTTTTTAAGAGTTTGCGCCCTTTCGGGTTTTCACAAATTCGCTGGCAGTCCCGCTGTTTTTACTCACGGATCCCTTTCGGGTTTTCATCCATGCCCGTTTTTCTTGTGGACATACCCTTTTTTTTACATTGGCGAATCTTCATTGCTGGTGAGACTTGAAATGTAGTCTCGCCGGTAAGACTTGGGAGAGATAGGGGTCGTTTATGCTCGTGGATTGTATACGGTTTTACAGGATGTATGATCCATACCGTAGGGCCGGTGTGCTTAATCCGCTTATGACTTGGAGCATTCACGCATAGTATTTCTTAAGATATCGGCCATTGATGGGTGGCATAGTCCTTTCTCCCTCGGCATTTATCAGCTGGTAGGATCCTCCATCAAACACTTTCTCGATGGCGTATGGTCCATTCCAGTTTGACTCGAATTTTCCCTTGGCATATCGATTAGGGATGATCGGTCTTTTGAGGATCAACACCAATTCGCCTTTCTTGAAAGCGCAGAGACGAGTCATCTTGTCATAGGCCTATGACATTTAGGCTCGGTACAGCTCCAGATTTTGCTGTACTGCAAGCTTCTTTTCTTCGAGGGTGTCAAGCTCTTCGAGCCGAAGGAGTACATTTTCCTCCTTCGTCAACTCATGCTGAACGACCATTGTTAAGCTTGGAACTTCGACTTCGAGGGGGAGGATCGCCTCCACTCCGAAGAGTAATGAGTATGGAGTGGACTGAGTTGGAGTACGGTGTATGGTATGATATGCCCATAACGCCTCGTGAAGTTTAAGATTCCAGTCTCTCTTGTTGGCTGGAGCATTTTTCCTCAGGAGCTTGCATAGAGTCTTATTGAAGGCTTCGGCTAGCCTATTGGCTCTTGGATTATAGATGGAGGAATATCTCTAGACTATCTTGTGCTGAGTAGCGAAACTTGAGACTTTGAAGCTCTTGAAAGAAGGCCCGTTGTCAGAAGTGATTCTTCTTGGTGTACCGAAGCGGTATAGAATATTATGCCGGAAGAATGTCAGAATATCTTATGTCTTGACTTCTTTTAGCGGGACAACTTCAGCCCATCTGGAGAAGTAGTCTTTGCAGCCAATATGAACCGGTGGCCTTTGGATGACGGAGGATCAATTGAACCAACTATGTTGGTGCCCTAAACTTCGAAGGGCCGTGACGCCACCGTAGGATGCAGCGGATTGGGATACTGATGAATGAATTCACCGTGAATTTGGCAGAGATGACATCTCTTCGCATGCTCTTTGCAATCCTTTATCATGGTAGGCCAGTAATACCCAAGCCGTTTAATTTGAAGCCACATTTTGGGGCCAAATTGGTGAGCTCCGTAGACGCCTGAGTGAACTTCTTTCATGACTTTTTGGGCTTCGGCTGATGATAGGCACCTAAGCCAGAGTTGGTCATATAATCTGCGGTATAGCGTATTATTTACAAACACGTATTGGAGAGCTCTCTTCTTCGGCTGAATCCTCACAGATTTTTCTTTGGGCAGATTGTCGTATCGGAGGTACTTTATGAAGGGTTCTCTCCAATCAGGCTCGTCTTGAATGATCGAAGCTTCTTCGGCAGGATTGTTTTCTTGTTCTACACTTTCTTCTTCACGTAAAGAGACTGGAGACAGAATTTTCCGGCTTCTTACTGTGATTAGAATTTCGTCCATGTTAGGATCAGCTAGCTCTTTAGCTAGGCGAGCGAATATGTCGTCTTTTCCGTTCAACGCCCTAGGGACTCTCATTAGTTCAATGCGGGTAAACTGTTTCATAAGCTCCACCACCCGGCTTCTGTACCGAGCCAACTCAGGTTTGTATATTTTATAGTCGCCGCTTACTTGGTTGACAACAAGCTGGGAATTATCGTAAACCCATAGCCGAAGGGTTTCCATTTCTATGGTGTGCGCCAGACTAGCTATCAGAGCTTCTTACTCAGCCTCGTTGTTTGTGCGAGGCTCAGTGAGAGCGAATGAACATCGTAGGGTTCCTCCCGATGGTGTGACGAACACCATTCCTATCCTGGCTTTTATCTCCGGGATGCTTGATTTGCCGGAGCTCCTCATTGATGAGGCTCCATCAAACTAGAGCTCCCAACATGGCTCATCATCCTCGAGGTGCAGCACTTGTTCATCGGGTAACTCTCAATTGAGCGGCGACCCTTCTAGTATGGAATGAGCAGCAAGAAAGTCGACGAGGGCTTACCCTATTACTGCTTTCTAAGAAGTATAGATTATATAAAATTCAAGCAGCATGACAGCCCATCTCATTATTCTACCGGCTAGGCTTGCTTTGGTCATTAAGTGTTTGAGCGGGTCGATCTTGGAGATCAGCATAACCCGGTGAGCGAGGCAGGCATTGCTTTTCGATCGGGGAATAGTTGTGTTCTGCCCCAACTAAAGTTCGACTGAGGTAGTAGAGGGCATTTTCTTTCCCCTCCTCATTGTTCTGAGCAAGGAACGCACCGAGTGACTCATCTAGCCCGGCAGTATAGAGAATCAACGGTTTATTTGAAATAGGAGTAGCAAGCACTGGAAGGTGCAACAGGTACCGTTTGATGCTTTCGAATGCTTATTGACATTCGGCATCCCAGACAAAAGGAGCTCTTTTCTTCATGAGCTTTGAGAAGGGCCTACATCTTCCCGATAAATTTGAGATAAAACTTTGTATATAAGCAAGCTTGCCTTGAAAAGATCTTAGATGCGTCGGATTCTTCGGAGGGGGAATCTCCATGATGGCCTTTATCTTGGATGGGTCAATTTCAATCCCTCGATGTCGGACTATGAATCCCAAGAATTTTCCCGATGACACGCCAAAAGCGCACTTTAGAGGATTCATATTCAGATCGTATTCCTTCAGTCTAGTGAGAACGGTCCTAAGATCATGGATGTGATCGGCCTTGGCTTTAGGCTTGATGACCAGATCATCAACATTACATTCAACGACTTTATGGATTAGGTCATCAAAGATATTGTTCATTGCCCTTTGATATGTAGCACCTGCGTTCTTCAGTCCGAACGACATCACTTTGTAACAGTATATGCTAATCGAGGTTCGAAATGCTGTATTCCTCTCATCCTCAGGCAACATTTTTATCTGAATGTATTGAGACGAACCGTCCATGAAGGTGAACAGCTCGTAATTTGATGTGTCATCGACCATCATTTCCATGACCGAAAGCAGGAAATCATCTTTAGGGCATGCCTTGTTAAGGTCCATGAAATCGACACAAACCCGGATCTGCCTATTTTTCTTTTCTACTGGGACAATGCATGCGATCCTGTCTGCGTATTTCTCTTCCCTGATGAAGCCAGCATCGATGAGTTTCTTGGTTTCATCGATGACCTTTTCTTCCAGTTCCCTTCTCATTTTCAAGGAGCTTGTTTGATTGGCTTAGCATAATGAGATATAGCCAGCTTATGCGCGGCAACTTCAAGGGAAAGGCCATGTATTTTTTTGTACGTCCACGTGAAACAGTCGGCGAACTCATGTAGTAGGAAAATTATCTACTCTTTGATTTCCTTTGACAAGAGTGAGCTGATGTAGATCGTCCTTGGATTATCAGGCGTTCCCAAATCGATCTTGGTTAGCTCATTGAAGGTTTCTTGTCCGCCATCTTCGAGCTCTTGAGGGGCTTCTTATGGCTCGGCTAGCTCGTCTTCATCATTTGACTCTTCGACGGCTTCACCAATATGGATCATATAGCATGCTTTGGCATCAAGCTGAGTGAAACCTATGTTCCATCTATCTGGGACCATCAATGATTGCTCGGACCTGAGGTGGATGCCATAGCCCTTCATAAAACTTTGCTTCAGAGTCCGTTTGATATAGCCGACATCCGCACTTTTTAAAGTATTCCCGCATCTCAGGCGCATAATATCTGGGATTGAGGACGACCCTTATGCCTCTCTCGTATGGAAGGCATGTCACAGAAAAATCATCCGAGTGCACGACAGGATTTGACCCATAAAATAGGATGCCTTTCTGTCCACTTTTCCTTCCGGGAACGTAGAAAGATTTAAGCTGGTCCATGGTAGAGACGGACAATGCATCTACCTCCTTGCACATCTGCTCCAGCACCCTTATGATAGCTAGGGACCCTTCTGTGGTCTTGAAGGTTTCTCTTAGCTTCGCTTTTTACATGAGGGCCCAATCTGCATAGCTGTTGCAAGACGGATCCTCTTCTTCTGATTCTCCAGTGTCACTGCCTGAATGGGGCGACAGATGGGCCTTCAGTATCAGACTCATCCGTATTGCTACCGAAGTGAGGATAAGTTTTACGGAAGGACGGACTTCCAGCATCGAACTCATCAGTGTCACTGCCGAAATGCGGACGCACTTAAGGTTTCTTGCCTTTGAAAGTGACAGACGGCTCAGATTTGCCTTTGAGTTTCGGGACCGTTCTGTCTTTGGTCAGCTTTGGCTTAGCACTTTGGAGATTCACAAAGTACCGAGAATCTTCATATCGGAATTCATGCACACCGAATGGCTAGATGTCTCTATCAATGCGTCTTTCTTCTCCGTTTTTGGTATATTTCATGCACTAATGGAGAGTTGATGGAACGATACCGTAATCGTGGAGCCATGGCCGTCCCAAGAGAATTTTATAAGACGTGTCAGTGTCGATCATGTATATCTTATCTTTGGTTTGCATATCCCCAAAATTGATTGGCAGAGCTATAGACCCCAGAACTTGCTGGCAGTTTTGATTGAAACCTTGAATGACAATCTTTTCCCTTGAATGGTGTCGGACGACCATTGACAAACTTTTCAGAGTCTGCAAGTTCATGATGTTTACTGAGGATCCTAGATCAATCAATATGTGATTAATCCGATCTCCGTCGCTGTACCCTGTCACGTAAAGCGGCCTGTTATGCTCAACTGTTACTAGTAGAAGGTCTTCGTCCTTAAACGTGACCGTGACGGTAAGCAGGTTGTACTGCGCTTCTTTCATATTAATTTCTGCAAAGAGAGCCTGGTACCGCTCGGGGTTTTGTAGAGTATGAATGAGAATATCTCTGAGATCCTTGGATAGGACCAGATCATCATAGATGCTTAAGAGAGACGGAAGCTTCCGGAGATAAGCCAAGACATTATAGTCCACTGGAGAAGGACTCGAATCTTCATGAGCAAATTCTCTACCATCTTCTTCATTAGCGACTTGTTTTTCCTTTCCTTTTGGGACGTTGCCCTGATTTGGCGGTAGAGCCCTGCCGCTTCTAAGCTGGATTTGGTTAGCCTTTGTGGCGAGCTCCTCGTCCTTTTCAGGAAAACACAGCTCTTTCTCAGAGTCGCTACCAAGGTGGATGACGTAGCAAGTCACTCTAGGCATCTTTTCATTGGATTCTTCTTTTAGCTCCTCCAGAATCTCAGCCGCTTCTACAGGGAAGAACTTCTTCAATTAAATTAGAGTCCTTTCCTTTTGTTCATAGTCTTCGAGGGAATCGATATATTTTTGAATGGTCGATCTCTTTGCAGACTCCTTTTTGCGTTGAGCTGCACTTTTCTTCTTCTTGTGCTTTTTGGATTTTGAGCCTGATTGAGCCGAATTGGCAGCTGGAATGGTGGGCTTCTTCTGCCCTTCCCATTCTGTTCCGGGCTCTTTCCGAAGTAGTTTTAGCATCTTCTTCGTCTTATTAGATATGTGCATACTCCACGGAGGCTGCGGTAAGTCAGTTTCGTTTCTCAGGACAGCGGGTTCAGCTGTCTGCTCCCAGAAGACTTGAGCTTCTGTCTGTATAAAGTTGGTGGTTGCAACTTGATTGTTCACCAACACATTCTTGGACAGCACGATCTCTCTAGCCTTGTACTACTTCTTGACCCAGTCTTTGAAGATATAGCAATCCTCGATCGCATGGCTCACTACTTGGTGGTACGGGCAATAAAGGGGATTGTTGGTCATTTTTGCTTCGTGGGGTCTCTTCGACTCCGGCAATTGTAGACCACTGTTCAAAGCATCTTTGAATATCTTGTGGACCTTGTCCCTTCTGAAAGAGTAAATCTTGTTCTTTTTCTTCTCTAAGGAAGGCCCTTCTCCTCCCAGCAATGGCTTCGAGACCGGCTGGTTTTGGAATCGCCTGCCTTTCGCTTGACTTCATTGTCGGACGCATTGAAGATGTTGGTACTGCTGGAATTCCTGCTTCTACAGTTGTCGTCCCTCTTTCTTTTCCAAGTCTTGTCTCTCGGAGAGTCTGGCGTAGACTCTTGTTTCGAGCGTTCCAGCATTTGGACTTTCTTGGTTAGCTCCTGAAACGTCTTGATGCCTGCTGTACACAAGAATGGGACCATCCAATTGCTGAGGTTCCCAATGAAAAGGCTGACGGACTAGTCCTACTCCAGCGGTGGTTCGCACTTGACCGTGAGATTACGCTATTGGGCGATAAAGTCGGTGTTGCTTTCATTCTTCCTCGGCTTGGTCCTCACATGGTCAGCAATCGATATTTTATCACTGACACTCATGAACCTTTGCCGAAATAGAGACTCCATTTAGGCAAAGGTAATGACGGACCCGTCTGGTATACCTGCGTACTAGTCGAAAGTGACACCGGTCAGGCTGTTGACAAACCGACGAAGAAGGAGTGTGTCATTACCCCCTGTATTTCCGCACGATGCTTTAAAGTGGGCGACGTGCTGATTCGCATTTTCCGTCCTGTCAAATCTTCCGAACTTAGGAATGACGTAGCCGCTGGGGAACTCGATCAGATCGTACTGTGCGGGATACGGCCGCCCACTTCTGCCGATTTCTTTCTGAGCTTCGGCTTCGGCCACCAATGTTCTAACCTTGCTAGTGACCAAATCCATTATCCGATCTTGTGTTAGCAGGATAGTGCTATCTGGGGCCAAAGCGTCTCTAGAAGCGGAATGTGGTTGGCTTTCGTGCGGCTCACCTAATCTTGGACCCAAGGGGACATACATCGGTTGCTTCAGGTTGCCATCGCCCGGCTCATGAGTAGAGACATATGCTTGATTGGAAGGCGCTCAAGCAATTTGAGCCGTGAGCTGCATCACAACATTCGTCGGGTCGTCGATTTTGGAGTAAAGCTTGGCCATTTCTTTATCATTGCTCCTGAGCTGTTTTTGAAGCTCTTGATGCAGCTCTTGCTCTGCGGTTCTGAGGCGGAAAGTCGGCTCTCCCTCAATGTCCGAGCTTGACTCTACATGAACTGAGGGTTCTATCTACCTATCGGCCTGATCGAGAGGGTTTTCCTCATCTAATGGAGGCGGCTGATCTTTGGAAGCGGCAACCACATTCAAGACAGATTGGGCTTGGGATGTGGTGGCCCCATCCTTGCTTTTGCTGCGCAAGTTGTTGCTAGGACGCGCGCCCTCCATATAGACCGTATGGATAAAATATCCCACTGTCTTTTTATTACCAGTAGCTGATTTCACGGATCGTTGCCGTGGCCCTTCTGTTTTGGTAACGGGCAATTGACTGAAAGCGGCTGGCTTGACCGGGTTCTTGAATAGTGCCGGCGCTTCTTTTCTGGGTTTGCCCCGCTGCTTTCGCGCGGCACAGAGCGCCGGATATACACTTGAAGAGATGGTGTCATGCTTTCTCTGACGAGGCTGGGACACATCTCTTTGCAACATCATTCGGACTGCCGTCTTCTTAATTCTTGTAGTCATGGTGTTTTTCTGAACCCACTTCAGAGGTTCGAAAGAATTGCTAACTTTTACGGTCGACTCAGCCGTCATCGCAGGATGACTCTGCTTTTGGAATCTCAGAAGATTCCACTTGGCTCAGTCCTGGCCCTCTTTTTGGCTCAATACCTGAGCCGCTTCTATCTTAGCCTTTCTTTTTTGAGCACTTGGATGGTTACGGCTCTTCGGGAAGCCGCCGTAGACTGGGCGATGGAGGGCTTTAGACATACTCCTGATTGTGCACTTTTTGGAGCCGTCTGAGCGTGCTGGAGATGTGTTTAGTCGAAAATAGTGCACTTTTAACATGACAATTTCCTTACTTTTCTTAATCATCTAAAGGTATTTGCTATAAATATAACACATATTAGAAGTTTATCTGCAAAATACTTTTTACCATGTATTTATATATTATAATCAACATTATGAAGGAAATTGTATGTTTAATATTTTACGCATAATATTTTGTATCTCAACTATAACTAACATTTATCATTGAGATCTTGTGCAAGCTTAAGCTCACGTCAGATATCGGGAATCAGGAATCTGCCGACAAAATATAAGAAATTGAGGAATTAAATACTGGAAGAGACTCAGAAATGATAAAAAGATTACAGACATCAATTAAAGACCCAGATACCAACAGGAGAAGACACAAGCTTTTTTGTAACAACCTAGCTTGTTGGGAAAGCTTCTTTATAACAACCTAGCTTATTCTGGAAGGTTTTTTGTAACAACCTAGTTTGTTGGGAAAGTTTCTTTGTAACAACCTAGCTTGGTCTGGAAGTTTCTTTGTAACAACCTAGCTTGTTGTGGAAACTTTTTTGTAACAACCTAACTTGTTGGGGAAGCTTGATTCGGGGCTATAAAAAGGACCAAGGGCTTGAGATGCAAGGATTCCAAATATTTTTTCCCAATTTTGTCCTAGTTCTTGATCAAATCAAATCAAGAAAAGAGCTAACAAATTCAACAAATCCAAGATCCAAGATCAAGAACCATTGAGAAATTTATCGAGCAACATCATTCAAGACTCCTTTATACGAAGTCGATCATCATCAACGAGCACGCGATCCATGACAGGTCTAAGACTCACGGTGATCGAGCAACGTGAAGATCGACGTAAAAATTACCTCTTCAAGGGAGTGATCGAGAGCAATTCTTCTTATAATCTTGGATTGAAGAAGTTGTAATTTGAAGTTGAATAATAAAGGAGATAATTAGTTTCAATTTCGCTTTCTTTTAATTTGCGCATTATGAGTTCTTTTTCTAATCTTTCTTCAATTTTCATGCTGCGCGAATAAATCTCCGCTTGATAAGATTCGTTAGATTAGGGTAGATCGATGGATGATAAAATTCTATACTTTTTTAAGTCTTATGAAGTTTACAAACTTTCGCAAAAAAATCGTTAACATTCTCATCGGACGCGATATCAAATTCTTGATAATCATGACCACGATGTGAGATAAGATTGATGATTTTTTTGTGAAGGGCTAGAAAATGAATGGGATCAATGAAAGGACAAGAGAATATAGTGAAGAAACCCTAGTTTCTTCCAAAAAACCCTAATCCGCATTCATCGCCATCAATCTGGTGTTAAACTGTCAAAAGATAAGATGAGTCATCTTTATTTGTCATTCATGACTACTAAATCTGATCGAATCCTACGAGCCTTCTTCATATTTTCTTGATAATTAGATCTTGAACATTTTCTTGATTTCCTTTCTTGAAAACAATTTCTTGATTTTCTTGAAACTATTACTTCAACTAAATCTTGAAACAATTTCTTGATTTTCTTTACTATTTCTTTCAACTGATCTAAAGCAAAAAGCGATAAAATTCCACGAATCCCAGAGGACGACCCGTACTCATTAAAGGTCTAGCTACATGTGACACCGTTATTGATTGCGGTTACTACTTAAACATCTCTTCTAAAACCTTCTTTTCTTTACCATTATTTTAATAATCAAAATTATACATCAATCAAATGGCGCCATTGACGGGGATTCGTGCATAATTTGTTCTTTCTTGATATATGGGTTGAAGTATTATTATTCCATCGAAATATAAATCAAGAATACATCGTGTGCTTAACAATTAGTGTGTGAATTTTTTGCGAGGGAATCTGGAATCATTGTAGCAGGGAGATAAAGATTCAGAGCATCTCATCAGTACCATAGGAGCATGTGAAGCAACTATAGTAAAAAGAAGTCCAAGAACTCTCAACATGGCGGCGGAACCGCGGCATTAGGCACGTTCTTGCGGTGGAACCGCGGCATTAGGCACGTTCTTGCGGTGGAACCGCGGCATTAGGCACGTTCTTGCGGTGGAACGGCGGTGGTATTGGTGAATTTGTTCTTCAAAGTTCTCTCATATATTTCCTACTTTCTCCTCTAACCTCTGAAAAGTCCAATAACAATTTTTTTGGAGGATTCTTTGCAAAAATTCGCCGCTTAAAAAATTCTTGTTGTGTGTTTTCATATTGGTTTACCAGCCCTCTTCAACATCTCTCATAACGGACAATTAAGGGGCAAAGACCAAATTCAGATTAGGTGGGGATTTTATTACCCTTCCTAAGCCATGCAAATCACAAAACTAGCATCCGCATCATCCTTCATCAATTAAAAAATATCTAGAGCAAGACTTTGAAGACCGTCGCGCTCAATTAGGACAGAGGAAGGTCGTGGGTAATCTACTGCTTATCCGCATTTCTTTTGTGGTGTCTAGGCAAGTGTGTCTAAGCCAAGTGGTTACTTAATTAGGCCCGCTATTTACATAGCGGATACCTCCCACTTACCTGGCACTTACCTGGCCACAGGAGGGATAAAAAGGTAGTAGAGAATTGATCCTGCGATTTTTCCCCTGGAAGTCTAGGAGCGGTCTAGAGCTTGACCTAGGTAATTTTAGTTCTAGGATTGTTTGTGTACTTTTGTGATTTTGTGAGTCAACCCTCAAGTTCCACTTTCAAAGCAAAACAAACCAATTAGATCTTAAATTTTTCTTTCCCTTTTTTACCCTCCCTTCTCTTTTCTTCTTATAATGGGTAACCCAAATAGACGAACTCTTGCCGATCTTTGCTATCCAGAACCAGATATTTCTTGTTTTCATAATCGCTTCGGTATACCATCCGACTCTCCCATGTCCTTAAGAGATCGGATAGAACAAGCGGATAGAAACAGTTGGCCGCCTCAGTCCAGGTCCTATCAACCGCATCCTAATTCTTCATCTCTTTATGTTGATACTCTAAGTGAGGAAACTCCTAAATGCATGTCCGTCGCTGAGCATATAGCAAGGGCTAACGGCCAAAGTTTCAATCCAGTCAAACCATTAGGACAACAAACAGCACCACCTTCTAAAGAAGATTTTACTATTCGGTTTGTGGTGTATATGATGTCTGTTGAAAATCGCCAACCAACAAACCAATATCAATAGTCTTCTTATTTCAATGTTGATCCTACTCCTACCCAATTTTCACAACCATTCAATTCCTATCAATCCTACCTGACTTTTACACCTTCTCTAGACAGTCCTTCTAATCAGTCATTTGGGAGTTTTACCTATCCACAAGAATTTCAATCTTATGCTGAAACCCCTTCTCGACCCATGTCTAGCCTTGAGCGGACATTAGAAGAATATATGGTAGTTACGGGCCGTATTAGAAAGGAATTGAAGGAGTCCATGGCTGTCTTCAATAAACAAAAAGAACAAGTAACTAGTTTCGAACCAGCTCAAAATTTTTCAATGTATGATACAGCCATCGGACAAATTGAGAATTCGGGTAGTGATAGAGAACGATACACCCTTCCTAATCAAACCTTCCCATCCTAAATTGAAATCCACAACTCCAGTTTCACTGATCTATCGAGTGCACCAATTGAAGATAGAATGTCTGATAAGTTGTGTGATTTTGTAGTATTTAATTTACCCGATTGTGAAAGGTCCATTCAAAGTGAAACTGATCTCCACACTTCCACTGTAAAGCTAAAATTGATTGAAAACCATAGTTTAGATAAGATGTCTGAGACTTCTAACCTTCACTTGAATGAGATTGACGTTGGTGATATATTGGATGATGAACCCGAAATTTTGGATGAATTTGTCCCACCAATTCATCAGGTCCTTTCACTCCCGTGCGGTCATCATCTCGAACCTTTAACTATTCTTCCCGAACCCCATATGCGTCTTGAAGTTGATGATAATTGTATAACCGAAAAGCAAAATGAAATTCAGCCTTCATTTCCCATATCTGGTTCAGCAATACTCGACACACCAATTTGTTTACCCATTTCATCTTCCACTTTCTCTGGTTCTTCTATTCTTCCTTTAAGTTTAGCGAGTGTTGATGAATCACAATTCGATATTTCGAGTTCGATAATTCTAGAAAGCCAACTTGAAATATTTTTGAGAATGAGGTAGATGAGTTTTTTGAGTCTCCTACCTCCATAATTTTTGACAAATTAAGTATGATAAATTCTGGCACAACACTTATTGACAGTGAAATGTTCAATCAAACCATCGATGATAGTTTCAAAGTTATTCTTCAGGATATCGATGAAAACTTTGAAGAAATTTTTGCTGACGAACTCGCATTCCTAAACAACACGGATTTTATAATTAATCAACCTCCACCTATAAAAATTGAACCACCACCATTTCTTCTTATAAAATATGAGAATACAAATATTCCTAATCATTCACATTCTCGTTTTTATCCACCATCACTGTTTCGTCTCTATAAACAGAGACGTAAACCCTTTCCATACCACCACTTATCTCTTCGCCACTTCTTCACGTCAATAGGTGATGCGTTCTTCAACCAGTGTATTACATTGATAAAATCTTTGAATGGTTGATATTAACTTTTGGTCTTTGTAAAACTTTATATTGATCAATAAATTTACCCCCCTCTTATAATTTTAAAAAGCTTAATATTGTTTAAATCAAGTTTTGGGGGGGAGGGTATATTTTTGGCTCTTGAAAATGTTGGATATAGTGCCCTCAAAGTCAATTATTGGATCGCAGGAACGTGATTGCAATGATTGAGGGAGGACCTATACCGGTAGGACAGTCTTACTCGTGATGATAGTATGCTATCTGGTTTATCTTTATCATCGTGTACATGGTTTAGGTGATGTTACAAATCACTATTACACATTGATAGAGCCCTTAGGATTTTTGCTTGACGGCCAGCAGTATGATGGCGATCATATACGTGGGAGCTGGGGTCTATAAGCACATCCTTAAAAGGTCCCTAGTCGTGGGAGTTTTCGAGACAGGGCATCGATACTCCGGAGTAGACTAGTGTATACAGTCGAGATCCCGACGAGGGGCGGTGGCCGGTCTCATAAGCCATTGGTGTCAGTTAGTTCACTTAAGATATATACAGGTGCTCGTTCGGTTATGAGCACACCGGACAGGACTCCCCGGGAACATGCTAGTTGGTATTATACCTGACGTCAGATAGTAGTTCCCTGGTGACATGTGTACAGGTTAGTTCATCGATCTGAGATCGTCATTTGTCTCGTGTGAGTTCCCACTGTGCTTTGATTACTACCCTACCACGGCTCAAAGGAGTCATACAAACAGATTTTAGTTGGGTACAGTCCTGAGTCACTTGGAGGCAGTGAGCGGATTGGCAGGGGTTTCGTCTCTCCCGGTATTGGGGGTGAGATCGCGCTGTGTCTAGGAGAGCCATTACACGAAGTCCTTGGCCAAGGCAGAAGATTTACTGGTAGGTATTCCAGTAGTATCTCATGGAGTTCTGGGCTACACTCCGACACGACTTGTACCGCTTTTGGGGGTCTGACTTTTACCAACCCCCTAGGCCTGACATGCGATACTCATAGACGAACGGACCGGACTGTACGGATATTGTCACTGACAGGCTCAGTAGGGTGTCATGATGAGTTCTCTCATCGACCTCCCTTTTGGTCAATACCTGGTAGCCCGTTACGTACAGCTAGTACCACTGACGTGCTAGTGGTTAAATCCATAGCCAAAGTATTGACGAGTCTTTAGAGTCCCCCACAGACAGTTTGTCAAGTTTCGGGCGAAACGTTGTAGAGGTTGTATGGTATTATGGCAGGGTTCGATCATATACGTGCAGTAGTGCACGGATCATGATCTGACGGATCATACTAGTGGGCTTTGGTTTAATCCGGATCCTAGTATTAGATTTGTTGGATTACTTTAGTCTCATTGCATTCACATTCAGTCAGAACGCGGATGTAGGTATGTATATACAGTTGAGTGGTATCCTTGTGATCCGTCACGAGTTTACTTTAGATGCTTCCGTATCTTTTTTGTTGTAAACATTTGGATTAATGTTTACATATGGAAATTGTGAGTGGAAATGATCGTGAGTTTCATTTAATGTGACATGGACATGTTTCGTGACTCATGGTCTCTTTATTTGTGCGAATGTCACATTAGGATTTGATTATTATGTTGATCTGATGCTTGGAGAGAGAGGGGACAACCATATAGGCTTGGGATTGCTCTTGTATTATGAACTCACACTCATTTTATCAACACAATAACACAAAAGAAATGAGCCTCTTCTTCTTCTTCCTCTAGCTCACCAGTTCCACCAATGGCATTATCTTCAACCTTTATCCATACACTCTCATGTGTTAAGAATCAATGGATGCTTGAGACAAAGTGATCGCACACATTCTCTACTTCACCTTGGACACATCGGCTAGCAAACTTTGTGTCCGAGTTGCTTCGGATGAAGCGGGAGCCCGTAAAAGGATTCGAAGATGTGGTGCCCTTTCCGACGAGGAGACCGGAGATCGGAGATGCCGCGAGGAGCTTGGGTTGGTGGCCAAAGACCGAAGGACACGGATCGATCTGTATAGCTTTTCTAACCCTTCTCTAGTTAGCTAGTTATAGGTTAATGGTTCGATCCGGGATTAAAGTCTGCGATAGCGCCGGTTTCAAGTTTTGAAAAAGTTTTCTTTTCCGCATTTTGGCCTCGGATAGACGGCCGGGGTGCTACTGTAGACTTACAGAAAATAAAATTTGTGCACAAAATTGTGAGCCAAAAATAAGTTTGGGGGAGATTTTCACGTTCATTTATTCTTATACCCCGTTAATAACTTTTCCTCCCAAGTCTACAGGTTTTTGAGATTTAAAAGATGACAACAGTGAGGACACTGCTGTAAACAGATTTGGGAGAGGTTTGTACTTATTTACGCATTACTTTGCATTACACTTTGCATAAGCAAAAAAAATTTAAATTTTAAAATTTTTTCTCTTATAATGAAATGTTAGAAAGTGAAAAATTACATTTAAAAGATTGGAAAAGTTTAAAAAAACCACGAAAGTTAGATGTTTTCTTAAACGAAACTAGTAATAAGTAGTTATGAGCCGTTATCCTAAGGGTTATTAAGATGAAGGAAGTCATTAATATGAGGATAAAAATAAGTCTGAAAAATAGTTCCTATTCTGGAAGCCAAATATCTGTTACCCTACTATACGCACTTACACACATCTTGAAACTCAGGATTGTAGAGAATACCTTGAAATACTCTTGTCTAAAAGCCAAAGTACGAAAAAAATAATAAATGAAGCATAAAAGTATAAAATGGTGAAGAAAAATGAACACTGTTTTTGTAATCACCAAGGCAGCATAAAAAATATAGCGAGGGTGCTTCATCATCTAGTGCCTTAGACCAACTGGTTTGGGAGTCACTGCTAAGCCTTAAGTGTTGCAAGACGAGCAAATTGCTAATTACGCTTAATAAGTGAGCACATTTAGTAATCGGTCGGTTAGTATCTCAAGAAATATTAACGGTCGTATGAAGAATGTGTGAGCAATTCTATCTAAAATATTCACCGACTAAAAAGTACTGAAGTAGATGGACAAGAGTATGATAACTTGAATTGAATTCTCCGAGTGTAGGGATGTCTTTTACATATACGTAGGGGTATATGATCGATGTTTGGAAGACAGGTAGGGAGGAAGACTAAAGGCGATGTTTTATTGAGGGATGATTTGATTTCTAATATCTTTTCATGACTATGAAGATAGGGCTCATGACAACCGAAAAGGTGGTTTAGTTGGAAACTCTGATTTTCAAGTTCTTTCTTTTATAGTTCTTATTTTTCTATGTAACTTTCACTATCTTATTTTATTATAGGATTTTGTGGGTGCAATCCGCTGAAAACCCTCAGAAGACAACACTCCTCCTACTAAGGACATCTAGAGGTTTAAAGGCTTGTTGCACGTGCTCAGTGCAATCGTGTTGCCTATGAAAGTGTGCTAGTTAGTTTTTCTATTTTTCTTTTCTCCTTCTCTTGAATAAATAAAGTTTGCTCGGGACGATCAAAGTCAAGTTTGGAGGTATTTGTTTAGTTGAAAATAATGCACTTTTAACATGACAATTTCCTTACTTTTCTTAATCATCTAAAGGTATTTGCTTTAAATATAACACATATTAGAAGTTCATCTGCAAAATACCATTTACCATGTGTTTATATATTATAATCAACATTATGAAGGAAATTGTATGTTTAATATTTTACGCATAATATTTTGTATCTCAACTATAACTAACATTCATCATTGAGATCTTGTGCAAGATTAAGCTCAGGTCAGATATCGGGAATCTGGAATCTGCCGAAAAATACAAGAAATCGAGGAATTAAATACTGGCAGAGACTCAGAAGTGATAAAAAGATTCCAGACATCAATTAAAGACCCAGATACCAACAGGAGAAGACACAAGCTTCTTTGTAACAGCCTAGCTTGTTGGGAAAGCTTCTTTGTAACAACCTAGCTTGTTCTGGAAGGTTCTTTATAACAACCTAAATTGTTAGGAAAGCTTCTTTGTAACAACCTAGCTTGTTCTGGAAGCTTCTTTGTAACAAGATAGCTTGTTGTAGAAGGTTTTTTGTAACAACCTAGCTTGTTGGGGAAGCTTGATTAGGGGCTATAAAAAGGATCGAGGGCTTGAGATGCAAGGATTCCAATTATTTTTTCCCAATTTTATCCTAGTTCTTGATCAAATCAAATTAAGGAAAGAGCTAAACAATTCAACAAATCCAAGATCCAAGATCAAGAATTATCGAGAAATTTATCGAGCGACATCATTCAAGACTCCTTTATACGAAGCCGATCATCATCAATGAGCATACGATCCACGACAGGTCCAAGACTCACGGTGATCGAGCGACGTGATGATCGAAGGAAAAATTATCTCTTCAAGGGAGTGATCGAGAGCAATTCTTCTTGTAATCTCGGATTGAAGAAGTTGTAATTTGAAGTTGAATAATAAAGGTGATAATTAGTTTCAATTTCTCTTTCTTTTAATTTCCGCATTATGAGTTCTTTTTCTAATCTTTCTTCGATTTTCATGTTGCGCGAGTAAATCTCCGCTTGATAGGATTCGTTGGATTAGAGTAGATCGATGGATGATAAAATTCTATACTTTTTTTAAGTCTTATGAAGTTTACAAACTTTCGCAAAAAAATCGTTAACATTCTCATCGGGTGCGATATCAAATTCTTGATAATCTTGACCACGATGTGAGATAAGATTGATAATCTTTTTATGCAGGGCTAGAAAATGAATGGGATCAATGAAAGGACATGGGACTATAGTGAAGAAACCCTAGTTTCTTCCAAAAAACCCTAATCCACATTCATCGCCATCAATCTGGTGTTAAAATGTCAAAAGATAAGATGAGTCATCTTTATTAGTCATCCATGATTACTAAATCCAATCGAATCTTACAAGCCTTCTTCATATTTTCTTGATAATTTGATCTTGAACATTTTCTTAATTTCCTTTCTTGAAAACAATTTCTTGATTTTCTTGAAACTATTACTTCAACTAAATCTTGAAACAATTTCTTGATTTTCTTTACTATTTCTTTCAACCGATCTAAAGCAAAAAGCGATAAAATTCCACGAATCCCAGAGGACGACCCATACTCACTAAAGGTCTAGCTACATGCGACACCGTTATTGATTGCGGTTACTTTACTACTAAAACATCTCTTCTAAAAACTTTTTTCCTTACCTTTTTTTTAATAATCAAAATTATACATCAATCCAGATGCTTTGTGGCTCCATTGGTGTTGACGGCCTTGCCCCCAGTCGGGACAGCGGAGAGCCGTTCGAACACATATTTGCATTTGGGGTGGGATGCTTTGGCGATCACAACGTTCGGCCTCCTGCCCCTTGAGGTCGGTTTGGCTGCTTGGTTTGTCGGGACCTCCACCAGATGGGCGCTTCCAGCAAGGTAGATGATGACAGAACCAAATTGAAAGGGTGGCTCCTCCCATTGCCGGCTGATACTGGCATGGAGAACCACACGGCATTGATCTTGACGACGTATGAGATCGGGGTCGCGTCGGAAGCTGAATTCATCTTAGGAGAAATCATCGTTGAAAGTTGATTGCTGCACGAAAAGAAACTACTTCAGTAAAAACATCGGTATATATGTTAAATGAGTTCGCATGAACGCTTAACCTGAGATATAGGAGGAGAGAAAGGACCCATCGGGCGTGCCAGAATCTGTACGTTGTTTTTTGTCACCCCGTTGAGATGGGAATACACGTCGCTTATCAGGCATACTATAGATCTCCCTTGCCTAGGGTAGGCAGGTGTTTATTGATTGTGGGGATCCGAATCTCCTGCAACCGCGGACTAAGCTGCCGTTAATTACCCCTGGCTTTTGGAGCGAGGGAACCTCCGATTGACAGGTCAACTAGCCATGCGAACTCAGCGTGCAGTGTGCATGTGTTGTGTTTTGAAAGGGGGTTTTGGATATATCAGGGGCCTCGCAGAGTTCCCGGGGGACGTGTTTCTGGTGTGGTGTGCATGGAAAATGAGGGGTGAGGAGCGTCTTAAAGATGCGTGCATGGCACGTGGGCGCTGGGCGCTCGTGGGTCACGTGCCTGGCGCATGGGCGCCCGCGTATCACATGCCTAGCGCGTGGGCGCTTAGCGCCCTCGGGTCACATGCACAGCGCGTGGGCGCTTGGCGCCCGTGGGCCACGTGCGCAGCAAGTGTCCGCTGGGCGCCCACAGGTCATGTGTGCAGCACGCGACCGTTGGTCGACATCGGGTCGCGTGAGCTGCATGCGACCGCTGGGCACTGAGCGCTCGCGGGTCGCGTGAGGCGCACGTTGGTGCTTGGCGCCCGCGGGTCACGTGCCCTGCATATGACTGCTGGGCGACCGCGGGTTACGTGCGTGGCACACGACCGCTGGAAACACCACCGGGAAAAGGGGCTTAGCCCCTGGGTTAGGATTTGAACTCTTAAGGGGGCTTTGGAGTTGAACTCTTAACAAGGATTATGTATAGATTTGGAGTTAAACTCCTAAAAAGGGGGTTGATTTACGGAGTTAAATTTCAACAGATCTTGAATGGAGTTAAACTGCTAGAAATATTTGGATCTTCTTTTGAGCCTTGGATCCTCCTGGAATGGGATTTTTAGAGATGAGTATCCTTCTTCTTCCTCTTTGTTGGCTGGATCTTAGTGGAAAAAGGGGAGGTGAGACATAAAATCTCACCTTTTAGGGATTTGATGGCAGATTCGAGCTCCCCTTCAAGGGTTTTGAGGTGAAAACTATTTATTTTTGAAAAGAAAGGGTTAAATTCTTGATTTAATTCAAAAGAAAAGGAGAAGGTTTAGAACCTTGAGGAAGGAGGAGTATGTACAAACCCTAGTTTTTTTAGAGAGAGAAAAAGTTCTTATTGATTTTTTCATCATGTTGCCTTTATAGGCTACACACTTTACATATAGCCCCTTGGGCTTTACCAAATGGCATTTATGCTACCCCATATCTTATGTGCTTACCTCTTTTTGCCGATAAGCCATGGGGTTTACAAAATTTTGGCTTTTTGCTTATTTTACATATATTTATTTCTATGCATATATATATATATAAAAGAATTACATCAAACCAATTTATGGCTTCATTCCTTTTGTCATGAGGTCGGTCCCTTTGACCTGGGCTTGGGCCCATTTGGCTTGGGGTTGACCCTGGGTTTTGACTTGGTTAACTGGGGTGTAATTTTGACCCCAACAGTAACGGCTACCCAGATATTGAGCGATCAGAAGATCAACAAGCAAGCTTGTTCATACTCCCATGAATCCAGTAAGTAACACTATCGTACAGTCCGGTCTCTTCGTCTGATATGTCGCATATCGAGTCTGGGGGTGGTAAACATCAGACCCCAATAACTTGATAAGTCATGCCGATGTGAGGCTCATAATTGATCGAGAAACTAATGATAACACTTACCGGTAAATCTCATCATCAGCTCTGACCAGGGACTTCCTGTTATGGCCAATCGAGCACAGCGCAACATCAACCCCTAATATCGGGAGAGACGAAACCTCTCCCATCGCTCATTACCTCCATGTGATTCGGGACTGTACCCAAAATCCACCTGTTTGCACGCTCTCTTGAACATGGTAGGGAAGAAATTAAAGCATAATAGGAATCACATAAGACTCTATGACGATCTTGGGTCTACAGACTAACCTGTACAAGTGTCACCAGAGAACTGCTATCTGACGTTAGGTATAATACCTTCTTGGAGTTCTCGGCGAGTCCTTTTTGGTGTACCCATTCTCCAATGAGCACCTATGTACAATCTTTGATGTCAAACACCAATGGATGTGGGATCATCCATCGCCCAATACAGGGTCAAGAAACGTACATACTAGTCTACTCTGGAATATCGATGCTATGTCTCGATACTCCCATGATTAGGAATAATTAAAGGATGAACTTGGGGACTACCCTGGCCCCAATAGTATGATCTGAATCATAGTCCTGGTAGTCAAGTACACATCCTAAGGGCTTATCAACATGTGAGAGAAAGACGGTATAACAATACCAGTCTACATGTTAAAATAAAGAGCAACCAGATAGCATACTATCATGTCAAGCAAGAATGTCCTTTCTATATATGTCCAAGCATCCATTATAATATACAATCATGTATAATAATGGCCTCTAGGGCATACATATAACTAACACGTGGACGCTTTATTCGTAGGGGAATACCTAGGATTGACAAGTGGGCATATATTGATTTTACGTAACTGTTTATGTGTACATATTCTATCTTGTAATTTCATATCTGTATCTTTACTTTTTAAAGAAGGATATGATTTCACATTTGTAAGCGATGTGGTCCACATCCACCTAAATCAAAGTTTGATTGGGTCAGGTACACTAGATAACGGTATATACGTATTAAATCAAGCTCAGGTTTTCAGTGTCCAGAACACATTTAAAAGAAAGTCTACGGAATTAAATAAGATTTTCTTACGGCATTGTAGACAGGGTCACATCAATGAAACACGGTTAACGAAGTTACATAGAGAGGGATATTTGGATCCGTTCTAATATTGGTCTTATCCAACTTATCAATCTTGTCTCATAGAAAAGATGACAAAGACTCCGTTCACTGGACACGGAGTAAGAGCGAGTGAGCTCTTGGGACTCATACACAGCGATGTGTGTGGTCTAATGTCTACCCATGCACGAAGTGGTTATTCCTATTTCATTACTTTTACGGATGATTTCTCTAGGTATGGACATGTCTTCTTGATGAAACATAAATCCGAGACCTTTGAGAAATCCGGAGAATATAGGAATAAAGTGGAAAAACAAACAGGCAAAAGTATCAAGACACCGAGATCTGATCGAGGTGGTGAATATTTAAGTGCCGAGTTCTTAGGCTACCTAAAAAAGAATGGAATACTCTCTCAGCTTACTCCTCCATGCAAGCACAGCACAACGATGTATCGGAAAGGCGGAACAGAAGCCTATTGGATTTGGTTCGTTCTATGATGAATAACGCTGAGTTACCACGGTCATTCTGGGGTTATACACTAGAATCTGCTGCATATCTTTTGAATAAGGTTCCTATGAGGACTATGCCTACCATACCATATCAGATGTGGAGTGGGAAGAAACCCTATCTTAAGTACCATACGACATGGGGATGTCCAGTTTTTGTAAAAAAGCAGCATACGAACAAGCTCGAGGCACGCTCAGTATTGTGTAAGTTTGTGGGATAACCAAAGAACTCCAGGGGGTATCTTTTCTATTATGCAGAGGAACAAAAGGTCTTTGTTTCTCGTCATGCCCACTTCTTGGAACTGAATATTTAGAAAATCAGATAAGTGGGAGTGCAATAGAACTGGAAGAAATTTCAGAACAACAACCTATTACTGAAAGCATGGTAGAACCGGAGGTTTCAGAAGAAACGGATATCCCTGCTCCACTCCGCAGAACTAGTAGGCTGTCTCATCTGTCAAAGAGATACTACGGTTTTCTCATAGACGGGGATAGAGATGATTGCATCATTGACAATGATGAGCCAACTAGCTTCCTGTAAGCCATTTAGAGCAGCGACTCAGTAAAATGGCTGGATGCAATGCGGACCGAGATGAAATCCATGTACACCAACAAAGTATGGACTTTGGACATTGCTCCAGAAGTGGTAAAACCTGTAGGCTGCATTTGGATCTTCAGAAAGAAGATTGGTGTAGATGGACAGGTTGAAACCTATAAGGCTAGAGTTGTTGCAAAGGGTTTTCGTCAAAGACTTGGTTTGGACTATGATGAAACCTTTTCTCTGGTGGCCATGCTCAAATCCATTCGGATCCTTCTTGCCATTGCTGCCTTCCACAATTATGAGATCTGGCATATGGACGTAAAGAAGACTTTTCTAAATGGAAATTTGGAAGGGTGTGTTTATATGGATCAGTCAGAGGGTTTCATTCAGAGTGGGAGAAGAGGGAAAGTGTGAAAGTTGCTTAAGTCTATTTATGAACTAAAGCAGGTATCGCGGAGTTGGAACATCTGTTTCGATGAGACGGTCAAAGAATTTGACTTTATCAAAAATCTAGATGAACCATGCATATATAGTAAGATTGTAGGGAGAACTGTGATATTCCTTGTCTTGTACGTGGATGGCAATCTCTTGATAGAAAATGACATTCCTATGCTACAATCAGTCAAAGGATTCTTGTCACAGAGGTTCTTCATGAAAGACCTGGGTGATGCCTCCTACATTCTGGGGATCCAGATCTATCGTGATAGATCTAAGAGGATGTTAGGACTTTCACAGTCTAGGTACATCGACACCATACTAAAAAGATTTAATATGGAAGATTCAAAGCGCGGTTATCTATCGGCTTGTCACCGAATCATGCTCTCCAAAGAGATGTTTCCCAAGACTGATTTGGAAAGGGCTCGCATGACATCTATACCCTACGCTTCTGCAGTAGGCTCTATAATGTATGCGATGTTGTATTCCAGACCAGATGTTGCTTACGCACTAAGCGTGGTATGCCGGTATCAGTTAAACCCAGGCGAGAAACACTAGATAGCAGTAAAGACCATTCTCAAGTACGTGAGAAGGACTAAGAAGATATTCTTGGTGTACGGCAGAAAAGAACTCCATATCGAGGCCTTTGTTGACTCCAGCTTCCAGAGTGACAAGGATGACTCTAAGTCCATGTCGGGTTATGTCTTTACCCTCAATAGAGGGGCGGTCTATTAGAAGAGCACCAAGAAGGACACCGTTGCTGACTCGATGATGGAAGCGGAGTATATAGCTACTTGTAATGCCATGAAAGAAGCAGTCTGGATGAGGAAGTTCCTAACAGAACTTCTGGTGGTTCCATCCATTGTAGATCCAATACCTCTGTATTATGACAACAACGGCGCTATAGATTTAGCGAAGGAACCCAGGTCCCATCAGAAATCCAGACATATCTTGAGGCGGTACTACCTGATCAGGGAGATCGTTGATCGCCGGGAGATCGAGGCGAGGAGAGTAGATACGGAGAACAACACTGCAGATCCACTCACAAAGCCCATCTCTCAGACACAGTTCGAGAGGCTATCCGAGATAATAGGTCTGCGATATGCCAATAAATGGCCTTAGTGAAAGTGGGAGATTGTTTATGATATATGCTCTAGAGGCCATTATTGTATAATACTAGTTTGTATATTATTTAATGGAAGCTTGGGATATTCACAGTTGTATTAACAGTCTTGCTCAAAATGGTAGTATGCTACCTGATTTGTTTC
Organism: Agapanthus africanus; assembly: GCA_030015575.1. Lineage (NCBI taxonomy): Eukaryota > Viridiplantae > Streptophyta > Magnoliopsida > Asparagales > Amaryllidaceae > Agapanthus > Agapanthus africanus. The sequence continues at coordinate 882,789,527 of JASDDO010000024.1, read as the reverse complement.
TATCTCAATATGTGCATGTGTTTCTTTTAGCATATCGCTTATACATATTGGTAAAGCCCTAAGGATCTTTGCTTGATTACCAGCGTTATGATGGCAGTCACACTAGTGGGGGTTGGGTAGTCTATAAGCACATCCTTATATAGGTCCCTAGTCGTACGATTATCGAGACGGGATATCGATACTTCAAAATAGACTAGTGTATATGTTTCTCATCCCAGCAGGGGAGATGGTCTGTCCCACAGCCATAAGTACTTCGTACTGGAGATAGTTTGAAGGTGCTCATTGGGTTATGAGTACATTGGACATAACAAACATTTCATTCTTGTAGATTAGAAAATTTTTGGGGACTGCTGGTGGGCATTATACCTATCGTCGGGTAGCAGTTCCCAGGTGACATGAATACAGCTTAGTCAGTCGACTTGACACTGCTATTTCGTCTCAAGTGTATTCCCACTGTTCTTAGATTACTACCCTATCACGGCTTAAAGGAGTCGTGCAAACAGGTAGTTGTTGGGTGCAGTCCCGAAGCACTTGGAGACAGTGGCGGTTAGATAGGATTCGTCTCTCCCGGTATTGGGGGTTGATATCGCGCTGTGTTCGGAAAGCCATTACTCAAAGTCCCTGGACAGGGCAAGAGAGATTTACTGGTAGGTATTCCAGTAGTTTCTTAGGGTATTTTGGGCTACACTCCGGCACGACTTATTACGCTATTAGGGGTCTGACGATTAACGCCTTGTAGGCCCGATATGCGATACTCTTAGACGAACAGACCTGACTGTACGGAGATTGTTAAAGATAGGCTCAGTAGGAGTTCAGATGAGTTTACTCATCGGCCTTCTTATCGACAGATACCTGGATAGCCGTTATGTGCAGCTAGTACCGCTTGCGGCTTGTGGTTAAACCCACTGCCAGCGTAGTGTCGAGTCTTTCGAGTCCCACACAGAGGGTTTCCCTGCATCGGGCAAAAGTTGTAGATGTCATATGGTTTTACGACTGGGTTCGATCACATACGTGTACTTGTGTACGGATGATGATTCGGACAGATAATACTAGTGGGCTTTGGTTCAAGCCAGATCCTTGTATTATACTGATGGATTATTTTCGTCTCTTTTGTATTCGTATTTTTCGGAATACGGATATGGGTATGTATATACGGATGAGGAACATTTTCGTAATTTGTTCAAAGATACTTCTAGAAAAAGACACCTCATATTATGTATTAAACATTTTAGGTTAAATGATTAATGCATTAAGAGGTGGAGGAAATGAGGTGGAAGTTTGTATAATATGGAGCATGGCTCTTGGTGACACATGGAGGGTTTTGAAGCCATAACTCACTAAGATGAGATATGAACCAAACTTGATTTTTTATTAGAGTTATTCTATTGAAAAATGAGAATGATTCAGATTTACACAAGAGAGTACACTCTCAATTTCATGATAACACTTCACTAGCTTTTCCTCAAGTTGATCTTTTTCTACCTATAGCCTTTCATGTCTCATGTGTTGAGAAACCTAAGGCTATGAGAGACATACCAATCCATCTATACTCTCTACATCACCTTGGTCATCTAGTGTAGCGAACTAGGTGTCCTAGTTTCCTCGGATTTGAAGTTGGAGCCCGGACTATAGACTCTCGGGTGGATCTTCTTTGATTCGAGGAGGCCGACGAGGAAGCGCCGATCCGTTACAATCCTTGGAGCTTGTGACGAGGAGGAGGACAGCGACAAGAAGACCCGAAGGACTTGAAATCATGAGGTATAACATTCTATTCATGTAATTTACCTCATAGTAGTTTGCTAGTTAGGCTTTAGTAGCGATCCTGGAGTTCGAGTCGGTGTTACGATGCCTGTAAAAATCGTTTTTAACAAACTCCGCCTCCCCGTGAATACACGGGGTGCATGGCATCGACTTACACTCTTCACGTGGGCGCCAGTATACAAAGCACAAGAATACCCACCTTAGGAATTAAATTGTTAAGTGGCGTCCACGTGCACAACACGTGAGCGCCAACGTCCAGGTAGAATTAAATTCTACAATATTCTCTGTTAAATAGAGCCATCGGATCAAAAATCCAACAGAGATGATAAATCATCAGAATACAGAATTAAATTCTTTCGGGAGAAAATATTTCCCAAAATTTTCTAACATAAAAAAGATACTTTCGGTTGGATCAAAAATCCAATTATAGAATAAATTTCTATTTTGGAATATTTTTTCTCTATCTTTCTAAATAAGAAAGATTACTCTCTATAAAATAGAGAACCATTGGATTAAAAAATCTAATTGTGATTAAAAATCATCATTTTTACAGAATAAATTTTGTACAGAGAAAAATATTTCCCCAGTCTCGTTAAAAATAAAAATCATATTCTGTAAAAAACAGAAGTCCTTGGATCAAAGATCCAATGGTGGGTAAAATTCCCCAACTCAATTTTGAGTCCAATTAAATCAATTGGAATCTCTCAATGAGAGATTTTCTCAGAATTAAGTAACAAACTTGCCTCCACTGTACAAAGGGCCCGAGACTTCAAGTCTCAAAAGGTGGGAACCCCCCATAAGCTTTTAAAAAAAAATACAGAAAGCTTTCAAAGCAATAAGAACTCAATTCTCAAGAAAAGAAAAAGACTTTCCTCCTCAAAATCCTGGGTAAAAGAAAAACACAGAGACCAAAATATCTCTTTTTACCTATCTAAGTGTTTAACCCTTCTTAAAGAACTTAGTTCTTCCTCTAGATCAGAGATCCACAAGGCAAGTCTCCCATAAGTTGAGAATTTAATTCTCATCTGAAAGATCTTGTTCTTGAGAATCAAAGATTTAGAAAAGAACTTGGTTAAAAAGAAAAAACAAAAGGAAAAAGAACCTATAAAAGAACTTAGTTCTTAAAGAAAAACCCCGATCCCAGATATTCAAAAAACGAAGATCTTGGTAATCATTAACGGTCAAAATACCATTAACAGAGAAACATCAACAGAGATTAAATCTCCATATAAAAGAAACTATCGACTCACGTGCTTCCCACGTGGACGCCCCTCTTTAACAGTGCCTAGGGCCTCATGTGAAACACGCATGGGCACCATATAAAGAGTGCTTAGCACTCCATATACAGCCAAAACGGATGAGTGCTTAGCACCGATTGGGCAGCGCCCAGTGCCGCACGTGCTACTCATGTGGGCACCATTTAAAGAGTGCCTAGCACTTTATAAATAGCCAAAACGGCTGAGTTCTTAATACTGATTGGGCAGCGCCCAGCGTCGCACGTTGTCATCATGAGGACGCCATATAAAGAGTGCTTAGCAATCCATAAATTGCCGAAACGGCTGAATGCTTAGTACCGATTGGGTAGCACCCAGTGCCACACGTGCTCCTCACGTGAGCGCCACAAAAATAATAAGAGTGCTTAGCACTCTATAAATAGCCAAAACGGATAAGTGCTTAGCACTCATTGGACTGCGCCCAGCGCCTCACGTGTTCCTCACGTAGGCCCCATCAAAAAAGAAAAGAAGAGAGAAAAGTGCTTAACACTCTATAAACAGCCAAAACGGCTGTGTGCTCAGCGCTCATTGGGCGGCGCCCATAATTAAATGCTTCATATGATACCCATGTGAGTGTCAAAGCGTCAAACAAGTGCTTAGCACTTTTTCATAAAGGGCTGAACAAAAAGAGCCCAAATAAGTGCTTAGCACTCTTTGAATAAAAAAAAAAAAAGGAAAGTAAGCAGACTAAGCCCAAATTGGCCAAGTCCCTGAAATTTTCTTGCAGCTGAGCCCAAATACTTTTTTGCTAGATGATTGATCTAAAAAACTATCTATAACCGCAATCAAGAACGGCGTCGCTTGGCAGCTAGCCGGTGAGTACGGGTCAGTCCACAGGGATGTTGTGAATTTCCTAGTCGCGCTAACGAGTTAATTCCGATGGGTGTTCGGATTGATTTATTAAATCTAAAAACTGAATCTATCTAAAAACTAAATTAATCTAGATCTAAGTCTTGCTAGGGTTAGGCTTAGGAATGGTTTGGAAATGTAAATAAATCTCAACACTTTCTATACCCAAATGAAGATCTATGAGGAGTTATGGTAATTATCAATAAAAGGGATTAGATCCATTCGGGAAGGTGTTCCTTCCTCTAGGTTCTTGTCCTTCCTTTATCGATCCTTACCTTAACCTCCATGGAAAATACGCGCAACCGGGCCTTTATACTACGGTATCACCGCTACCTCGTGGGATAGGGTGCCGTAGGGAGCGGTATGTGCATGCATGCATGGAGTCCTATGAAAAAGTATGATGGGCAAGAAAGGGATGAGAGATCTCATCTCTCAAAAGCCTTCCCCAAAGCTAACCCTAACAAGCGAGGAGACTACTCGCTCATTAGGGAATTTAAAAACATTTATCTAGGGCAAGAAATTAAATCTAAACTAGGGAAATTAAATAAATCTACTTACTTTACAGATGGCTCTCTCCAAACATTTACACAGGGTTGTTAGATCTGAATAGATGGTATGAAAAGAGGCATCGATGCTCTCCAAAAGAATTCTGAATTTTATTAATGAAAGGAGGCATGTGGGAGGCATAGCCTAATACAATGATTTGGGCTTCTATTTATAGGACATAGAAACCCTAGGTTACAATTGACCCGCATGTCTGCATTTACCAAAATACCCCTAGGTTGACTAGTCAAAGCTTCCACAAGACTTGGTAAAAATTTTATTCTCTAATTGCCTAACCCTGCCGTGGAACCACGGCCCGAGGCCTGGTTTGGCCGCGGTTCCGCGGCCAAACAGTGGAGTTGGGCTATGTGTTTTCTTGTAGTGGCTCTACTTGACTTGTACTTCTTCTTCTACAGGTCTTTTCTCAGATTGGTTTCTCGTTCTCTTCCAGATCTTTCCTGTGAAGATTGTAGCGGACTTTTACTGTTTCTTCGTGTCGCTGCCTTTATACTCGGTGAACTGTTGTTCATTGTTCCTCACAATGTAGGCGCGTTCAAGATTTCACCATTTATCATTCGTAGTCTCACTTTTGTATTGTCTTTTCATTATTTTCACTGTTTTAGATCCAAGAACCTGTAACCTGTAATATGTAGCAGACATGCGTCAAAATCACCTGTTTATTTATAAAATGAATAAGAATGGGGAAATAATAATACAATATTATGGTGTGAACAAATACCCCCAAACTTATCTTTTGCTCGTCCTCGAGCAAACTTAGTTTTATTCTTGACAAAAAACCTAACCGCACTTTCGCAGGGAAACGCGATTGCGCTGAGCTTGTGCAACAAGCCGTTAAACATCTAGGTGTCCCTAGTAGGAGGAGTGTTGTCTCCTGAGGGTTTTCAGCGGATACTACCCACAAAATCCTATCAATTCGGCTTTTTGTTTTTTTGTTCTCCAATTAAGTTTTCTAACAAGGAATTCTATTATCTTCTACTCGTAAATTATCCACCCATATTCTTCACACTTCCTCATCATCTAACTTAAGATTATATATATTCTGCAGACCTACTTAGCTTTCGGCATCTTTTAAGTTTTTCCTTCTAGGGTTCCATCTCCACTTAGGAATTTCTATCAACTCTATTAAAGATACAAGTTCTATTCTTCACTCCTTTCTCTCATCTAAACTCCAATCACATAAGTGTATATATCACCCCTACACTTGGAAATTCAATTCAAGCAATCATACTCTTGTCCGTTGTCCAAAGCACATCTTAATCGGTGAATTTTTAAATGAATTTTGCTTACACATCCTTCATGCGACCGTTAATACTTCTTGAGGTACCAACGACCGATTACAAGATGTGTTTGCACATTAGAGCGTAATTCCTAGTCTTGCAACACCCAAGGCTTTTAGCAGTGACTCCCAAACCAGTTGGTCTAAGGCACTAGGTGATGAAGCACCCCCGCTAAATATTTTTCTATTTTTACAGCCTTAAGTAATCACAAAAACCAGTGTTCATTTTTTTTTCTTTATTCACTTTTTTCTTTTATTTTCATTGTACTAAGGACTTTAGACAAGAGCATTTCAAGGTCTCCTCTACTATTCTAAGTTTCAAGGTGCGTGATTGTGCAATTTATAGGGTATACATTTTCAGAATCTAGACTTAAGCTAGGAATTATTTTTCAAACTTATACTCTAATAAAAATATCAATACTTTTTCTTTGTTTCGACTTAGCCCAAGAAGTGAACTCAAAATTTGCCTATTTCTAAATAAACTACAAAGGCATATACTTTCTACCATTAAACTCTAAGGAAGGTTATTTTTAGGGTTTTTAATTTACTAAATCTAAGATCTAGTTGTTCCTAGCCAGTTAACCTATTTGTCAAACTCAAGTCAAAATAAGACCAAAATTGAATACATTAATTTTTATAATTTTTGAAATTTTTCAATTTTTTATGGATTTTAAAATAAGTATGCAAATGCAAAAAAATATATACATATGAATGCGAAGGAAGAAAACGTACCGAGCATACCCCCAAACTTAAACTTGACAGTGTCCTCACTGTCATGCTACACCAAGAGGGTCAAAATGCCGGCACTCCCCTGTTTATTTATTTATAAAAAAAATTTATATTTTTTAATGTTTTGAATTTTTTTTATATTTTTTATAGAAAAAGAAAACAAAAAATATATGTACATATATACAACAAGGTTCCCCCCAAACTTAAGCTTAGCCTTACACAAGCCAAAGGTTAGCACTAACCATTCAAAAATCTTATCGTGGTAATGGTATAGTTGGTGAAAGAATAGAGTGGAAAGAAAAGAAAGGAGAAACACACGAGACCGTGTGGGAAGAAGGGTAGAATATGGTCTCGGTGGAGGAGAAGAATGGCGGAAAAGAGAAAGAAGCGGAGTACGATATTGAGGGTGTAAATCGAGTGAATAAATTAGCACAATTTGTGATGACCGATGTGTTAAAAGCGATTGTAATAACCTATCAACCCGTCGAAAAATGGGGTCAAATCCCTCAAGATTCGCAAGAAAGTATGGGTACGCCGAATTTGGTATTGGAGATGAAAGCGTAACGGTCTCTTGTACAGTCGGTACGATAGGAAGGACGAAAGGGGGTAAATTAGGGATAGTCTCATTCTCACCGTAGTAAACTATCTCGAACTTGAAAGATTCCATCAATGGTTCGAAACGACTGTAAGCAACCGAGTCTGATGGTTCAACTAACTCATCTCAAAATGTAAAGGACTCAAACTCGGGCGGTGAGATATCAACATCGTCCGAAAAAGTGAAACACTCGTAAGTGTTATCGGCTGTGAGAACTGTATCAGATTCAAAGGAAAATTTTTCAATCTCACAGTCTTCAAGCGTGATATTAGGCGTGGTCGGAACGATGGAAAGGAGGGAGGGTGATTTAGTTAAAGGTTCAAGAGGATGAATTGGAAAATCCGACACATCAAACAAAAATGGTTCAACCTCAATATTATCCTCAATACTCTCCTCAATACTATCATCATAATTCTCCTCAATATTTAGCTCATCCATGCCATTATCATCAAAATCAAGACGCATATGAAGTTCGGGAGAAACAATTAATGACTCGGGATGATGAATTGGACATAAAATTTCAATCAAATCGACAGGTTCATCATCCGAAATATTCTCGGCGTCTATATCCTCAATCAAGTGAAAATCAATTTTTTCTGACACCTCCTCAAAAGCATGGATATTTATCAATTTAGGTTCTAGATTGGAGGTGTAAAGATTGAAAGGATTAAGTGTGGTTTCACTCGAAAGTGGTTCTTCACAATCTGGCAAATCAAGCACTATAAAATCACACAACTCGTTTTTATTTTCAACAGGTGAACTATTTAGGGCAATCGATGGAAAACCGGAGTTGTGGGCTTCAATTGGGAATGTGTAGGTTTTTGGAAATCCTCTCAAATTCGCACTCTGTCCAACCGCTTCCTCATACATTGAAAAATTTGAAACTAGTGGGAAACTAGCTACAGGTTCATTAGGTTGTATAAGGGCGGCAATGGACGCATCCACATTCCTAACCATTTTGTTTGTTGCTGAAATATAAGCTGCTAACGACTGTTCCAAACTAGACATGGATGGTGAAGGGGTTTCGGTAAAAGATTCGAAATTGTTTGGATACGTGAAACTCCCAAATGGATGTGTAGAAACAGTGTCTAGTGAAGGTGGGAAAGTCGGATAGGACTAGTAGGAATTGGATGGTTGGACAGGGGTAGGATCAACATGTGGATAAAAAGATGAATGGACTTATTGATCACTATAACTTGATGTGTGGAGAGGGGTGAAAGATCGGCTACGAGATTGAGCAATATGCTCAGCAATGGACATCGGTTTAGGAGTTACAACAAGACTTGAAAAGGTGGTGTCAACATACGAAGGTGGTGAAGGTTGACATGGTTGACACAAAGTGGGTTGCAAAGTCGAACTGTTTCTCCTAGACGCTTCTATTTGATCTTTCAAAAAAAATTTGGGCACGGAGGGATCTTCCTTAAATCGACCGAAACAATTGACGTACGACGCAAAGTCAGGTTCGGGATACCAAAGTTCGGCAAGAGATTTGTGATGTGGGGTACCCATGATGAGAAGAGAAATAAGGTAGGTGGTGCAAGGATTTCTTAGCGACAAAAGTTGCAAGTCTTTTTAAAAAAAAAATCCTTTTATCCCTTTTCTCTTTATTTAGAACTGTTTGCAAAAAGATTTTCGAGGAAAGAGCTAAGACACCCTTTCGATTAACCAAAAATGCACAATCAGGCCTAGATCTAGGGTCAGCTAGACAGCTCCTAACTATTCCAAAGGGCTAGAAATAGGACCTCAAACCACCTCTTCACCGCCAGTTGCGGCCAGGTAAGTGGGAGGCTCCCCACTACAAAAGTAGTGGTCCTAATTAAGTAACCACTTGCTTAGACACCGCAAAATCAGGTTAGGATAAACGGTCGATCCCTATAACTAGTCCTCTGTCCTATTGAGCGCGACGTCCTTAGGGCTGAGTCTAGTATTTTTTTTAATTAAAGATTTGGTCAATGCAAATGCCTTATGTGATTTCTGGGGTCCTGGGAAGGGTGATGAAATCCCCACTCAATCTGAATTGGTCAAAAGCCCCTTAAAGTCCGATTAAAGATATGCAAAACAGTAAATCACTCGCAATCAAATCTTTTTAGTTTATGCGCGGCGCAAAGAATCCTGCACAAGATTTGTTATTTGGAAGGGAAGATTTTTTTATAAGCGCAATGAATCCTGCAGAAGATTTGACAAAAGATATATGGGGATTGGCAGAAGATGGAAAAGGGGAGCAAACAGTGCAAAACACGCGCGCTGACGTGGCAAATGGACCGCGGAACCTCGGCGGGAGCGCGCTTGCGCGGCGGAAGGGCGGCGGATTTGAAGCTTCAGGTCTCTGGAAATATTGTGCTGCTCTGTTGTTCCAATCCCTTTCTGTTCTGGTCTACCTTTTTCTGTTTCGCACTCTGGATTTTTCCAGATCCGTCGATCCTGCAAAGGTTCACAAAAATACCCTTTCCAAAAAATAACAGATGATATATTTTTATATATTTTTTTTATTTTTCAGTTTTTATGATTTTTTTAATTAAGATTAACCCGAAATTGCAAAAAGGAAATAACACGCCATCCCCGGCAACGGCGCCATTTGATTGATCTCAAAAACTATCTATAACCGCAATCACGAACGGCGTCGCTTGGCAGCTAGCCGGTGAGTACGGGTCGGTCCACAGGGATGTTGTGAATTTCTTAGTCGCGCTAACGAGTTAATTCCGATGGGTGTTCGGAATGATTTATTAAATCTAAAAACTGAATCTATCTAAAAACTAAATTAATCTAGATCTAAGTCTTGCTAGGGTTAGGTTTAGGAATGGTTTGGAAATGTAAATAAATCTCAACGCTTTCTATACCCAAATGAAGATCTATGAGGAGTTATGGTAATTATCAATAAAAGGGATTATATCCATTCGGGAAGGTGTTCCTTTCTCTAGGTTCTTGTCTTTCCTTTTTCGATCCTTACCCTAACCTCCATGGAAAAGACACGCAACCGGGCCTTTATACTACGGTATCACCGCTACCTCGTGGGATAGGGTGCCGTAGGGAGCGGTATGTGCATATATGCATGGAGTCCTATGAAAAAGTACGATGGGCAAGAAAGGGATGAGAGATCTCATCTCTCAAAAGCCTTCCCTAAAACTGACCCTAACAAGCGAGGAGACTACTCGCTCATTAGGGAATTTAAAAACATTTATCTAGGGCAAGAAATTAAATCTAAACTAGGGCAATTAAATAAATCTACTTACTTTACAGATGGCTCTCTCCAAACATTTACACAGGGTTGTCAGATCTGAATAGATGATATGAAAAGAGGCATCGATGCTCTCCAAAAGAATTCTGAATTTTATTAATGAAAGGAGGCATGAGGGAGGCATAGCCTAATACAATGATTTGGGCTTCTATTTATAGGACATAGAAACCCTAGGTTACAATTGACCCGCATGTCTGCATTTACCAAAATACCCCCAGGTTGACTAGTCAAAGCTTCCACAAGACTTGGTAAAAATTTTATTCTCTAATTGCCTAACCCTGCCGCGGAACCGCGGCCCGAGGCCTGGTTTGGCCGCGGTTCCGCGGCCAAACAGTGGAGTTGGGCTATGTGTTTTCTTGTAGTGGCTCTTCTTGACTTGTACTTTCTTCTTCTGCAGGTCTTTTCTCAGATTGGTTTTTCGTTCTCTTCCAGATCTTTCCAGTGAAGATTGTAGCGGACTTTTACTGTTTCTTCGTGTCACTGCCTTTATACTCGGTGAACTGTTGTTCATTGTTCCTCATAATGTAGGCGCGATCATGATTTCACTATTTATCATTCGTAGTCTCACTTTTGTATTGTCTTTTCATTATTTTCACTGTTTTAGATCCAAGAACCTGTAACTTGTAATATGTAGCAGACATGCGTCAAAAGCACCTGTTTATTTATAAAACGAATAAGAATGGGGAATATAATAATACAATATTATGGTGTGAACACTAGATCTTAAATAAAAATGATCCTTGAAATTTTGTTAAGTCGGTCTTAGTCTCAAATTAGACTAACGTATTCTTAGCAAAAACAAATTGAGCCTAAATACTCATATATTTAAGTCGATTTTAATCTCAAATTAGATTAACGGTCCTTAAATAAAACAAACCCAAATCTAAAATATACGGATTTGGACTAATACACGTCCTACGGGCGACAATTTAAATTAGTCTCCGTATACAATCCACGGGCAACCAAAACAAAACATACACACGACACGAAGTGAACTGCCGGAGCAGGAGAAAGTGGTTATCGCAATGCGGTAACGTAATTAACTACAGGGACTTGCGCGTGCAGGGAAAAGCGTCCCCACAATAAAAAACCCCTCATAAAATGAGGGGGAATCTGATGAAGTCTGCTATAACGGTCACGTCTATCCAAATCTCCGATATATGGTACCATAAATAAACTTGGTATCTTCGGAGAGGTGGATGGATATGTCCAAATAGCATCTGCCCCCCAAAACTCAGGCAAGATGATCTATCCCAGTTCATCTCTTTTTTCGGCGGCGAACAGATTCTCGCACGCCCTATGGCACCTTTTCCTCTTTCCGCTCCACACTTCGTGTGTTGTGTTTCGCGAACAAAATCACAGTTCGCTATGGTTGCCCTTGGAATGAAGGTACTAAAATTTGGTGTCTTGCTCCTGTGCAGAAAGTCGATGGCTTCCAACTGCACCATGTGCAACAACAACCCTCGCTTAACCCCAACTGGAGGAGTGACTTATGGGCCCAACGCGGCTTCTATTTTTTCAATGCCGGTGGGGAAAGTTACGCAAACCACTAGTGGAAAATTCTTCGGGATCATGATCCCACCAACGAGTTTTAGTGCCTTAGCACCACAAGAGGAAGCTCCCAAGTGGTCGGTCTTCGATTGACTTGCAACCACAATGGCCTCTCTCAACGGGCCGTCCAAGTATGCTACCTCAGTCTTCAATAGGCTGAGCCAAAGCTCAAATGGACCCGCAAAGAGGCTCGTGATATCTGAAGGAGCTGCCCCAAAATGGATAGTCCTCCCAACTCCTTCTGTAGGTGAAGTCGTCAAAGGTGCTTCCCTTACCAGAATGCCGGTCTTCGAAAGGTTGGTCGTTCCTCCTCAAACTCTGCTAAGGACGTCAGTCTTCAACAGGCTGGCACCAACAGCAGCCCCTCAGCAAAGCCGGGGGCATAAAGAAGCCGCTTCTAAATCTGAGGCGGTCCCGTCTGCAAGACATTCTCGACGTCACCACTAGCGCCGAGTGAGAAAAGATGGGGTAACTCCCCCTCTGGACTTACCCCACCAGCTCCAATGGTGGAAATTGATGCTGCTGTTCCAACCGGGAACAGTTTTGATCTGCTCAGGAGGGTGCAGAAGAACTCTCAAATGGCGGTGCTAAAGAATTAACCTCCTCCTGCATAAGTCACAGTGCAGGCAAAGATGGAGCAGCCCCATCAACGGCTCTCTTCGTAAATTCACAGGGTCTGGTGAAAGATCTAGGACTCTGTGATTAACAAAGATTATTCTCCTCGGTCAAAGAAATCAAAGGCTCGACAGAAGAAAGATCGTCCCTCTGTGATACAGCGAGAGACTTCTTCTACACAGGTGCTAATTATAACGGCTCCTTTAACTCCAACCTCCCACAAAAGGACGAAGCTAGAGAAAATCCTACCACCAGCGGCAAATTCCAAAGGTGATGGACACAAACGCCCCAAGTCTGGGGGCATGATCATGCATACGGTCTACATGGCTTCCGGAAAAGAAGAAAGCTGTGATTGCATAGGTCATCGACCGCAAACTCAGTCACTGACAAAAGCTCAGGAACAACAACAAAAGCTCCAAAAAATGCTGACCAAAATGGCAGCGCTTACCGGGAAGAAAGAAAGCCCGGACACAAGAACCGAACAACGCCGAGAGCAGGAGACCGATACAGAATTCCTGCGAAGGGTGCTTGAAAGAAAAGACAAAGAAGCCGCTGAACAAGCTGCTAACATGAAGTATATGGCACTCTTATTCCAGGACATGGTTGGAATAATGATTCAGCAAGAAACCCCAGCCGAGGATCCGCCGATAATCATCGAGGATGACAGAGGGGAAACATCAAACAATCTTCCATCTTTATCAACGGCTAAGGAGGAAACGATTTCCAAGGCTGCTCTTGATGATTATATAGCTCAACAAATAAGAGCTCATCAAGCAAATGAAGCGGCTGGCCAAATCTTCAGAACTGGGCGACCGTATCCAGGATGGTATGATCAAATCAAGTACCCGCTGGGATATACGATCCCCAAGTTCCATGTATACAAAGGGACAGGCAACCTCCATCACCACATCACACAGTTCAGAGCTCTATGCGGTAACACTGGAGGAGATGAAAAACTGTTGCTTCACCAGTTCGTTGGCAACCTGTCAGAGTCATACTTTGAATGGTATTCAGAGCTTCCAAATGACTCCGTAAGAACATTCACAGAGATGTCACTACTGTTCACACAGCGGTTCGCCAGTGCAAGTGAGCGCACCTCGATCACGGAATTAATCAATGCCAGGGTAAGGCCAGGAGAAACTTGGGTCTAATATGCGATCCGGTGGAGAAACCTATGGTCAAAGTGCGAACAGCGCATCGAAGAATCCCCCGCTGCGGCATGTTCATCGGGACCTAAGATCCTGAAACGACTGTGTCCCAGTTCATGATGTTCTTCAAGCCGATGGCTTTCCAGGCTTTGATTGATAAATTGGCCCAAATGGACCAGATGGGCCACGGGCCTTCCTCCATAAATAAGGACCCTCAAAATGCCAAGGGTAGTGGGAAAGCGGCCTTTGTCGTGAATACTCAACAACAACTGAGTGGCCCAAAGCTAGCTGCTCGCCAAAAAAATGTGTGCCCATGCCTATTCCTTCAGGAAAGGCTAGGACGCGCTTACTCGTTTCCTCGCGATAAGACGAGTAGATTATTTGAGTTAGCAGTGCGCAACAAACTCAACACATTGCCAGACCCACGATGTCCACCATAACCCGGCAACGTCAACAACCCCAACTTCTGCTCCAATTACAGAATGGTGAGCCACCCAATTGAGGATTGCTACGGCTTCAAGAACTGGGTTGAGGACCAGTATCAACAGGAGAAGTTCGCGCTGTCTGAGAACTGGAGGGTGAACCCGCCCCAGAAGTGCACTCTTAAAAAGGTGGATGTGCCGAGGGCATCATGCTCGCTCGTGGAAGAAACTCCATAGGAAGTCGTTCTTTCAGCTAAAACCAAAAGAATGCTTAAGGATCTACAGGCATGTCCGGCAGTCAGGCGGAAAATCCCACTTGAACCTGAAATCATTGAAGGGATGATGAAACCACGTCCCATACCGATGATTGTTGACAAAGGGAAAAATCCCCAAGTCAAGCCTTCAAAGTCCTCGAAGAAAAAGAAGAAGACCAGGAGGCCTGTGGAGCCAACCGAGCATGACGACCAACATACAGACATACAAAAGTAAATTGACGAGCTGGAGGAGTACAACCAGAAGGCACAGAAACCGGTCATCCTCGAAGAGTTCCTTAAGCATATTCTTGAGAACGAAGATAGTGACAACGATGAAGAAAATGGCTCATCAGAAGAAACTAAAGACTATGTAGCAAGCTGCTACATGATCTTCCATTCGATGTTAAATGACAAAGAAACTCCCTCGGTGTCATAAAACAACGCAGAGGAACTGGGGGCAGAGTCGGCGCTAAAATCTCCGGAACTGCCAGAAGAACCGATCGATAGGCTGTTAAACGAAGACTTTCGAAAAAGAAAAGCTGACCGAGAACGCGAAAGAGTCATATACAAAAAGGTTAAGCGTCAGCGTCAGGATGAAGAAGCTGCGGCAAGGTGGAGTCGTAAAGTACTCCAACCAAACCAAAGCATACCTGCGACAAATAAGAGCAGGATCAAGACAGAGAAGCGGTTCGCCACAGCCCTGTCAATAGGAATGAAGCTGCCACCTCTAGTAGGAAACACTCCCGGTGTCATATGCCTCGACGGAAAGGATTCACATCCAAACTACTGCCTATATCATCGGAGGGTTACCCACCCAATCGAAGAGTGTAGTACTTTCAAGATGTGGTGGCAAGGATACATTGCTCATCAAAAACACTTCAAGAGGATGCAGCGCGAAGCTCGTCGACAATAAAATAGTGCGACAGATGTGCGTGAAAATGACTGGCAACTGTCATATGATTGATACTGGTCCGAAAAGGGAAAAGTTCCAAGTTCTTACTTTCGGGAGCGATTCTGAGGACGAAATACCCCTCAGCCCTCTGTTCAGAGACTCCACCTCTGAAAAAGAAGAGGAGGAGGAGAGCTGTGAGAATATTCAGCTGCATAGCCGTATACTGTCTGAAAATAATCTCGGACCTACGAATAAAGGTTCAAGCAAAAAAGACAAAGGGAAAGAAAAATTCCGTGTGGAAATTGTCCTCGACGGTGGAGTTGTCAAAGAACTTGCAGCAAGGGACCCGCCTAAAGAAAACAAGGTGGATTACAACATCCTGGCACATCTGAGGAAAATACTCTCACAACTGAGCATATTGGATGCTCTCATCCTGTCCAAAGAGGCACGAGATTCTTTGATCAAGGAATTACAAGTGCCTGATCAATTTCAAGCTTTCCTCGCAGAAGAGAAGATGAGATATGAGCTGGAAGAGGTCCACACGGCTGAAATTGCATTCAACGATGAAGTCCTCCTCCTCGGTACGTGAGAACATAATTGCCTGTTATACGTTACCGGGTATTACCAAGACATCAAGATAGGGAAAATCCTTGTCGATAACGGATCCTCCATCAACCTTCTCAACGTGAGGGTGCTGAAGGAAATTTGCATGAACGTTCAACACTTGCCCCGAGAAAAAATTACCATCTCTGTGTTCGACTCACGGTCGTCACGGACACTTAGGTCCGTAATTCTGACGTTACGCTTTGGGCTGCTTGTCACCGACATCAAATTTCACGTCATTGACGCCAAGACATGCTATAGTGCTTTGTTCGGTAGACCTTGGTTGCAAGAGTACAACGTCATCCCATCTACACAACATCAATGTATGAAGTATTTCAAGGACGGCTCGAAGTACACCGTCACGGGAGAGCTAAACCCGTTCTCCGTAAACGAGGTCTAAAAATATGAAGACGCAAAGTACTTCCTACCAGACTTCGAAGATACGGAGAGGTTTCATAAGCCGGAGCATAAATAGAATTCCATTGCCACTGTCCTGTTCTTTGGGAGCGATTCTGAGGAAGATAAAGAAATAGTCTACTCGGGGAAACCCCAAAAAGAAAACAACAAGCCCGGACCATCTACTCCTATTTTGGTCTTTGGCAGTGACTCTGAGGACGAGACCAACGCAGTATTCTCCATCCGCCCGTCATTGCAAATCCTCACCAGAAACGATCAAAGTCTGCAAATCACAATGGCTCCGCCTCAGCATTTATAAGGAACTTGATGCGATCGTTACATACAGCGTCTAAGAACTACAGACTTTCTACGTCCTTTCCAGACGAAAAGGTGAAAAGGCGATCCTCTTCTACCAATCTACGGAGACCAGAGTAGAGAAAGAAGTCTGGAACGGTGTCGATTTTGCACTCGACATGCTTCAACCAATCCGTTTGCCAAGATACTACGTGGAGGGATTGAAAAAGTTGTTAAGATGCCAAGGTGTACCGCTCGAACAAATTGTTCGGAAAGGCTAATTCTACAAAAAGATTTGGGATATCCCTGAAACCCAGTGAAAGACGCCCAATGTGAAGATGGAGACAATAGGACTCGGATACGTTCGGTATAAGAAACAGGAGCGACTCCACAATTTCCAAGTCGTAAACAGCTCCAATGAAGATGAAGACGCTCTTCCAAATAGCCGAAACGTCAAAATAGAGCGAGATCCTATTCTAAAAACATTGAGTCCGTCGCTTGAAGAACAAATTGACAAGTTAATAAAAGACCAGGACGCAGCGCCTCAATCAGCAATCTGCGAAGAAGGAAGACTATAATGCTCTTCGTCCCTAGCCCGCGGTACATCCTCACGAAAAGGGAAAATCCCGAAATGATGGCAAAAACATGGCAAAGAATGTAGACAAAGTTCGAAAACAACGAAGCAGATCCAAGATGCCATGCAATCGAGGAAAAGTCGATCGGAACCCGTCCTTTATAATGAAGATGGGTTGGGAATACTCTTTCCCTCAAGACAAGACAAGAAAAATATTTAACCCTATCATGAAGCACCAAATGATGACACTACCGAAGTCTTGGCACCCCAAACAAATGAACGAGATCCATTATCCGGATTATTACTCCTACCACCGAGCAATAGATCATCCACTGGAAGACTGCTTCACCATCAAAGATTGGATAGAAACTAGTATCAATAAGGCGGGTTCACTTTATTCGACAGTTAGAGGGTAACCCCGCCGCAAAAGCATGAGCCAAAGAAGACCTATACCATGAGGATAGGACCGGCTCAACAGTAAAAATGGAAGCAAAATTGTACTTGCCATATGGTAACACTCTCAAATGAGGGAGGGAACGAGACTATGGATGACTTCTACAGGTGCTTCGCAAATGATAATAAGGATGAGGTGATCTTCGAGTTTTCACCGGCACCAAAGGAGCTGAAAGATGGAATACACACCACGGTGGACAACCTAAGAAAAATTGACCGAGGGACGGAAGAAGATCCGAGGCCAACGTTCATCAGTGAGCTGCTATCTAAAAAACAGGTAGCCACGTTAAAAGACGTGCTCATGCAATATAAATTCGCATGGAACTATTCTGAGATGCCGGGTCTAGATCCAAAAGTAGCGGTACATAAACTGGCTATATCGTCAGACGTCAAGCCAGTTAAACAGGCGCCGAGAAGGACGCGACTCGAACTTGAGATAAGTATCGACGCTGAAGTCAAGAAACTAATCGACTCCGGCTTCATCTAAAAAGTTCAATACCCTGACTGGATAGCTAACATCATTCCGGTGATGAAGAAAAATGAGATGGTGCACATCTGCATGGACTTTCGGGTCCTCAAGAAAGCTTGGCCAAAAGATGATTTCCTAGTACCTGTTACCGAGCTGAGGATCGATAATACGTATCCCCATAAGGTCTTCTCCTTCATGGATGGATCTTTAGGTTACAACCAAAATAAAATGCATCCTGAAGACCAAAAGCATCCTGCCTTCCGGACTCCGCTGGGCATATTCTGCTATAAAGTGATACCCTTCGGTTTAAAGAATGCTAGCGTTACCTACCAGAGGGCCATGACAAAGATCTTCGATGACCTCATCCATGAGATTGTCGAATGCTACATTGACGACCTTATGGTGAAAAGAAAATCGCACGAGGAACATTAAGAACGTCTGAACACAGTGTTCCAACGTCTTCGGAAGTATAATATGAAGATAAATCCTCTAAAATGCGTGTTTGGAGTCTCCTCAGGCAAATTCTTAGGATTCATCATACGACACAAGGGTATCGAAATCGATCCTTAAAAGATCAAGGCGATTACGTAAATTCCCACGCCAAGAACTCTCAAACAATTGCGATCTCTTCAAGGAAAGCTCGCATATATCCGGCGGTTCATAGCCAACCTCTCCGGAAAATTCCGTCCCTACAGTCATCTGATGAAGAAAGGGACCCCGTTTGTCTGGGATCAAAAGTGCCAAAATGCACTAGACGAAATCAAGCAATACCTGCAAAATCCGTGAGAATTGACCGCTCCGGTTAAGGGAAAACCCCTTATCCTATATACAACAGCCCTTGAGGGTTCTCTAGACGCGCTATGGGCATAAATGAATGATCAAGGAAAAAAGATATCTCTATACTATTTGAGTCGGGTTCTCCTGACGGCAGAAAACGACTACTCACCCATCGAAAAGTATTGTCTGGCACTGATCTTCGTGATAACGAAGCTTAGACATTATGTCTTGGCACACGAAGTCCACCTTGTATCAAAAGTGGATCCTCTTAAATATCTGATGTCGAGGGCCGTACTAACAGGAAAGCTTACCAAATGGACCCTCCTCCTGATGGAGTTCTCAATTACGTATCGACCTCTCAAAGCAGTGAAAGGCCATGCCATCGTCGACTTTCTCATAGAGCATCCGATACCAGCCGACTCCCCCTTAAATTATGAGTTGCCAGATGAACATGCGTTCGACACAATCGAATGAGAGAAGGAAGAAAATGATTCCCAATGGGAACTTTACTTCGACGGAGTATCTTTCATGAAGAGGCGAAAGCAAAACACCCCCGTAATCAAAACCGGGGTGGGTCTTATCTTCGTGACCCTGCAAGGAGGGAAATTGCGTTACACCCTTTCCTTAACGGAGCCTAGAACTAATAACGAAGCCGAATATGAAGCTTTGATAGCAGGTATCGAGATCGCTGTCGACAAGGGAATCAAAGACCTCCTCATATATGGAGACTCCCAGTTGATCGTCGGCAAAGTAAATAGCGACTATCAGACATACAAGCCAGAGCTGATAAAGTACGGCAAAAGAGTACAGCATTTGCTGACATAAATTCCCTCCTATATCCTGGAGAGTATACCGCGTGCAGAAAACAGCAAGGCAAACGCGTTGGCCAAATTGGCTATGGAACTGACTGATGACGACCTCGATGATGTAATGATCATTGTGCAAAGCCGCAGGGTTCTCACGCCAACAGATATATCTTCGGAAGACCTGATAGAGTCATCCGAAAGAAAAGAAACGACCGAACAAGCAGTCCTTCAAATAGAGGACGAAGAAAAGGTCAAGAATTGAAGGGAAGTTTTCATATACAAATTTAAGTCCCAACAAACGCCTAAAAATACGTCGTCTAGACATCAGCTCTTGGAACGAGCTCTGTCTTTCGCCTTCGTCAATGATACTCTGTATAAGAGATCATTCGACCGTCTGTGGCTAAGATGCCTGGGGCCGGAAGAAGCAAAGAAAGTCGTCCAAGAAACTCACGATGGACTCTGTGGTTCTCACCAAGCTGGACTAAAGATGAAGCTGAAGATCAAAAGAATGGGTTACTATTGGCCCATGATGATTCAGGACTGCATCGAAAATGCGAAGCAGTGTCACTCATGCCAAATTCACCGGGACTTCATCCACCAGAATCTAAATCCGCTACATCCAATAGTAGCTAGCTGGCCATACGAAATGTGGGGTGTTGGCTATTGTGCCCTCAAGTCAATTATTGAATCGTAGGCACACGATTATGATGATTGAGGGAGGACCTATACCGGTAGAACAGTCTTACTCAAGATGATAGTATGCTATCTAGTTTGTCTTTATCATCATTATTACATGTTGATAGAGCCCATTGGATTCTTGCTTGACTACCAGCATTATGATGTCGATCATATATGTGGGAGATGTGGTCTATAAGCCAATATGTAAATGTCCCTAGTCATAGGAGTTTCAAGACTGGGCATCAATACTGCAGTATAGACTAGTGTATACTGATCGAGACCCCGACAAGGGGCGGTGGCCAGGTCTCACAAGCCATTGGTGTTAGTTTGTTTACCTAAGATAGTATACATGTGCTCATTGGGTTATGAGTACACTGGACGGACTCGCCGGCTAGTTGGTATTATACCTATTGTCAGATAGAAGTTCCCAGATGACATATGTACAGGTTAGTCTGTCGACCTGAGATCGTCATTTGTCTCGTGTGAGTTCCTACTGTGCTTTGATTACTACCCTACTACGGCTCAAAAGAGTCGTGCAAACAGGTTTTAGTTGGGTGCAGTCCCGAGCCACATGGAGGCAGTGAGCGGATTGTCGGGGATTCGTCTCTCCCGGTATTGGGGGTTGATGTTACGTAGTGCACGGGTGGCCATAACTAGAAATCATTGGCCAAGATAGTCGAGAATTACAGATCTACAATCGGTAGTTTCTCATGTGGTGATGGGTTTCATACCAACACAAATTATCGCGTTATTAGGAGTCTGACTTTATCCACCCCCTAGACACGATATGCGATACTCTTAGACGAACAGACTGGACTGTACGGATATTATCACTGTCAGGCTCAGTAGGGGTTTGGATGAGTTTGCTCGTCGGCCTTCCTTTCGCTCAATACATGGGTTGTCGTTACGTACAGCTAGTGCCGCTGACATACTTGTGGTTAAACCTACTGCCAGTGTATTGACGAGTCTTTAGAGTCCCCCACAGAGGTTTTCACGGTTCAGGCGATATGGTGTAGATGACGTATGTTGGTACATACAGGTGTTCGATTAAATATGTGTACAGGCTGCACAGATTTTAATCGGACGGTTGATAATACTAGCGGCTTGGAATTAAGCCAGATTATTAAATCAGGTTTTGATTTAATAATTTATATATATGTATTCTAATATTATTGTTCATTATTCATTTTCTCTCTTGGCTATTTATATTTTTGGATGAATACGCGTATATGTATTTTGATAGATGTACCGGGAAGTATTCCGTATTTATACGGGATAGCTTCTAGAAGATGGACACCTCATTATTGATTTTCTTTTCAAAAAATCAATTATGGAAATTAGGTGGAGGGTGAGTTAGCATGAGCATGGGTGATGGCATGTAGAGAGGTATGGTTTGCATTTTTTTATTGTAAAAATGAAAAAAGATATTTGTGTGCTTGATTGAGAGAGAGAGAGTAGGCAGCCACCATTTTTCTAGAGTGGCCTTGCTCATTTCTTTTCATCACTTGGTCATTCATTCTCACTTGGAAACACTTAGCTATTTTTCTCTAATTGCTCATGCCACATGTTTCCTCACCTCCCCTTGATCTTCTTGAGTTTCTCTTAGAGCATTTTGATGAAAGAAAATTTATAGTGACACGTTTCTACACCTCCACTCTCCATTGCTAGCAACCTTGGAGCGTCGGTTGCCTCACTTGGCGAGGCTGGAGCTTGCGCTGTTTCCCTCAGGTGGATTATCGAAGATGGAGGAAGACCGGCAACCAAATTCGATCAAGGAGCCTCTAGGAGCTTGGGATGATGGTTCAAGACCGAAGGAAACCGATCAACTTGGTATAACCATCTAACTCCTCTTTATATGTTTTCTAGTATAGGGTTTAGGGTAGATCCGGGTATCGGGTAATGGTAGCGCCAGTTTAGAAAAAAATTGTTCCGCATTTGGTCACGGTTTGATGGCCGAGGCACTGCCGTAACCCAACATGGTATCAAAGCCAACCCGTAAACCCCTTACTTGCAGTTTTAGACAATGTTAACGTATCGAAACTAAGACAACTCCGAAACAACACCTTGAATATTCTAGGTGTTGTCAATATTTCAGAGTCTTCAAAAAAAATTTTAAGCAACTGCAGAAGATTTCTTGTATGACCACTAGAACACTCCCCAAACACGAACCCATTCCACCCGTTTTGGACCGGCCACATGTGCAAAAATTCTGATCTGGCCGGCCAATTTCTTGAGTTGGGACTTCGTGTTTTGGGTGTGGTCTAGTCTCTGGAATATTGGTTCAGTGGTTGTTTGTTTTGGCCCATTTTGGATATTATGTTATCTATTGTTCAGGGGAAATTCAGGGTGTTTCGAAGTCGAAAATTTAACACTGTTTAAATGTTTTCAGTACATGCATTACTATCTACGATCGTGAATGTTATTCGAGCGGTACAACTCGTCTAATTGCTATATGTTCTTTTAGACGGGTTTGCGAACGTGACATTCACGTTGAAATTCTATGTTGTGCTGTGATTGTGGTTGGATCGTCGTGGTGGGTAGCTTGGGTGCAATATTAGTAAAGTTTAGTTTCATTTGTATATTTGATATTGCGGGGCAAGCGTCCCACACGTAGACTGCCATCGCTGCCAGTTTGTATATTATTTGTTTGGGGCACGACCGGGTTGAGGTCGATGTCACCCTTGTACATATTATTTTCTTTTCTATACTAGGATTACCCCGCGGTGGAGTGCACGAATAGCCGGGTTCTAGAGGGCAACGGGTCCGCATCTCATGGCGTTGACATAGAGGGGACCTTACTTTAGAATTGGCGAGCTTTTCGCCGCACTCGTAGGGGGTATAGGTTGACCCATGGAGGGGTGCTCAAGTTACCGGATTCCGTGAAGTGCTGGGTGGCCCATTCATGTTGTTGTTTGGGGTTGCCTCACTTTTGGGATTGGCGGGTAACTTGCCGCGCTCGTAGGGGTCTAGGTTTCATTGCACAGGCTATCCACCCGATAGGGAACATCGGGTCTCATTTGCGGCTCAAGTGAAACCCGGAGCTCCAAGATTATCCACTATTTTGTGTTTCTTCTGTGATGTTGTTTTATATCATGTCTGGGATGATTGTTATATATATTTATATATATACTAGTAGATGTTGTATATGTTTTGCATCCGCGCTAGTCCAGTCCCCGCTCCTTCGTTAGTTAAGTAACCTAACGGGTGATGTCGGGACCCTGTGGCGAACACAGATGGCATATACATACATCATATTTTCGTTCTTTTCTTGTGTGATTAATTGATGTGATGCTTTGATTTTTATCATTGCAAGGATAAAACAAACCTATATAATGTTGTTGGAACCAATTTTTTAAAACTGACATTACAAACGTTTTCTTTTACTTTGCACAGTGGTATTCGGTTATGAATATCCAGCACCTCACTCAACGATGCAAGGGACGAGATCCCTTCAAAGGGAGTGACCCCTTGAGTAAAAGTTTGCGTCAACGTAATAACTTTACTATAGTTAATTTTTTTTCTTTGCATCATAGTATTCGATTAGGAATATCCTGCACCTCATTCGACGAGGAAAAAGCCGAGATCCCTTCACAGGGAGTAACCTCTTTAGCAAAAGTTTACACCACTATATATTTAAAAATCTATCCGGTTCCTTCAACGATAAAGAGTTCATTACGTTAAAGGTTTTTCACCAAAAACTATTCGTAACCCTCCATCATTTCAGACGGATAGCACTTAGTATTCATGCTATGTTTGTTGGCCTTCGTCAAGGCATAGTGTATGATAGCTATCTGTTACTTTTCTGTTGCATAGATAGATGTGTTGATTTGGGACAGTCGTACTACTTCGTTGGCCTTCGTCATGGGTATGTACGGGTGGGTTCAAATTAACGTGGACAATGACGGGTAGAACTTGACATGTGACTTATGATTTGTTGGCATTCGTCAAGGTCATAAGAGCATGGGGTAAAAATCACATCAGGAGTTTCACACATACAGGAAACTTGCTAGGCATACGCATACCTTTTGGAGTGTGATAAATTGAGTGGCTTCCATCAAGTTATCATGCAATGATAGTTGGATCCCGATTCCCACTGATGAGTAGGATTACTCCTCGGGTGATTTTAGATGATCCCGACTAATTCTCCTTTTGGGTTTGGAGGAGAATTCGAGGAAACAGTAAGAGACATCCTAATTAGATAAATAATTAACCATTCTGATCTAGGTTAGAGTGCACACTGAGTGTTTCTTTTCTCTCTCTCTTTGGCAGCGACCATGGCCCGACCCTTGACTAAAACTCATGAACCAAGTTAACCGAACCTTCTTAAAACATTTTGGTTTTTGGAATGTCACTGTGTCGCATATATCATTGGCACTTCTATATCACCTTTGCATTTCTCCATAACACCCCGTATCACTACGAACATCCACTTCAATTGGATACATCCATCGTATAGTTACATACGAACTCGAAGGAACTTGTTCCAGATTCGAGGATGGATTCTGGTTCCGGATAGATTAAATAGGATTATTCGGTTGTCTTTTCTTTTTACCTTCTCTCAGGTTGTGAGGGTTCCTAGGATTAGGAGAAGGTACACCTATTGAGTTTATTGGATAGTCTTCCTCCAGACCATAGGCAAGTGCCGAAAGGTGGAGAAGGAAGAAAACCAATTAGCCTAAAAGTGGTGAACATAAGGTAATAAGTAAAGACATATGAAGGGATTAGAATAACGGCAAAGAAAATTGCGACTGCTATCATTCACGACAAAACCGTGTATGCCCCTGCCACTCCCACATCTACTTTGGATTTCTCCAGAACACTTCGTATCACTACGAACGTCCATATTGCTTGGACATGCCATCGTATAGTTACATATAAACTCGAAAGAATGCGTTCCAAATTCGAGGATGGTTTCCGGTTCAGGAGAAATAGAATAGGATTATTCAGATGTTTTTTCCCATTACCTTCTCTCAGGTTGTGAGGGCTCCTGGCATAAGGAGTGTACACCTATTATGCTTATTGGATAGTCTTCTTCCAAACCTCAGGCTGGTGCCGAAGGGTAAGGAAGGAAGAAAACCAATTAACCTAAATAAGGTGTACATAAGGTAATAAGTAAAGGGATTGGAGTGAGGGCATGGAAGTATACGGTTACAGTCATGAATCCGGATAGTGGAAGAGACATTACTAGGAATACCCGGTTACCCCTTTGAAATATTTTCATGTTTCAGTTTTACTGTGTGATGTTAAGTGAAAACTGTTTTCCCAATTGGATTCTAACTCCAGGGTATGTATTTACCAGATTCGTTTCTTACATCTGTATAGTGTTACAGATGGTGAGTGGGAGTAAGATATTGGGAATTGGGTGATTAGATCCTCATTATATCGGAATTCTTTGTAATTGGTGATATTTGAGGAAATCATCTGGTTTTTGCCTATCGGCAAATTTTTGGTTTTGAATATCCGTTGTTATGCACCAATTTCAAACTAATATATCTGTACGTTTATTTTATAAAGTGAGATATAAATTTTTGAAATTATGTCTATGACATTTACCTATATCAGTTCGTGATTAGGTAAGGTGCATTCAACAGCGGTGTAATTCTTCTTAACCATAGTACAGTTTTCAACCTACGACGCACAAGATTTGAGTCATTGAACTCAGGGGACTTGTACAAAGTATTGTATGTTGTCCAATGTCCATTAGGACAATGGGGT
The DNA here is from genome assembly GCA_030015575.1 of Agapanthus africanus. Classification (NCBI taxonomy): domain Eukaryota; kingdom Viridiplantae; phylum Streptophyta; class Magnoliopsida; order Asparagales; family Amaryllidaceae; genus Agapanthus; species Agapanthus africanus. The sequence goes on along the minus strand of JASDDO010000024.1, from coordinate 882,763,597 downwards.
TGGTGCTCGTACTATATTCTATTTACTCATGACTTCTCCAGCACTAGACAAGCATTTCATTGAAAGACAAGGTCCAGATTTTGAGAAGTTATAGGTATAAGAATAAAGAAGAGAACCATTTGTTGGAAGTATCAGGATTCTTTGAGGTAGTCGAAGATGTAGATAATTGTGTTTGGTATTCCGTTGATAGTAATGGTTTTGAGAACTTGCTTCTCTTTCATGTTACTTGATTGATCTTATCTTCGTGTTTATGGAAAAGTTTTAATCACAACCAAAGAAATTTATACCACAATCAATTAACGGTGTTGATGTAGCGCGTTAATGAATACAGATCGTATACTGAGATATGTGTTTTGATCAATCTTGTTTTAGATGAGTCGAAATGAAAAGAAAAAAGAAAATGGAAGAAAATTGATTCAAGATTTGTGAATTTTAATTTCAAGAAACATAAAGAAACTAAAGATCTAGAATCAAGAATCAAGAAATGTCCTAATCAATTTAGTTATCAAGATTTGTAGAATAGTTTGTAGGAATCGATCGAATTGGTAGCAATGATGATTCTAATAATAACTAATATTATCTATAGATAATTTGTAGCTAGATCGATGGCGATGAATGAAGATTAGGGATCTATTGAAGAAACTAGGGTTTCTCCTTCTCTATCCCTTATCTTTTCATTAATCATCATTCAGATCTAGCCTCTAGCAAAGAGATTCATCAATTGTTTGATCTCTAATTTGCAACGAGATTCACAAGAATGTGATCTCGATCCAAATTAGGTCATTGATGATTCTTTTTCCTAAATTTCATAAATCTCATAAGACTTAAGATTAGTATTATGATTTTATTATCGCTAGATCTACCATATCTCTCGATTCCTTAACAAGCGGAGATTTACTCAAGCATCATGAAAATAAATGAATCAAAGATCAAGAAATTTCACAACGCAAGAATTTAAAGAAAACAAGAATTTCAATTATCACCTTTATTAAATCGACGACTAATTACACATTCCCTCAATTCGTGCTTACAAGATGTTGCTCTCGATCGCCCCTTTTGAAGAGGTAACTAGATCCGTCGAATTTCGTTCCGCTCGATCTCCATGAGTCGCGGATCATCGTGGATCTCTTGCTCGGATGAAGATTGGTTTCGCAGATAAAGGATCGATGGTTGCTTGCTTGATTTGCTTCTCAAAATGATCTTGATTTTTGCTTGGATTTGAATTTGGGCTAGGGTTTTGGTATCAAGTTGTGTCACTCAACTTGAATTTGAATTTTGGCTCCAAATGTTTAACTAACTCACCACTAATTATGTAACCTATGAACAACCTCAACCCTAGATCTAGATCTCCTTTTAAATTCAAATTCAAATTCAAATTTCCCTCCCAAAATCTAGGTTGTTAGAGGGAGCCTTCTAGAATAAGGTTGTTGGAGGGAGCCTTCTAGAATAAGGTGGTTGGAGGGAATATTCTAGAGGTGGGTTGTTACAAGGAATATTCTAGAGTGAGTTTGTTATGCAGAGCCTTCTGGAAGAAGCCACGTGGTCTTTGAGAGTCTTCTAGAAGCAGGGGTTGTTAGATAAAGCTTCTGGATAAAATCTGATTTGATGACGTGTCAAGTAGACCGCGGATCCGCGGTGGAGCGGCCAACTCGGCCGCGGATCCGCGGCCAAGTAGAGAGATCGCTGCATGAAACTTCTTTGGTCTTCTTCTGACAATTTTGGGGTCTTCTTCTGATACGTGGAATATTTTATTTTTTCCTGTTTACTGCCAGATTCTTATTCTTTGACCTGATGTAATTTTATCGACACTTTTAACAGTTCCGACTCTTTGATCTGGAGAATTTCCTGCACACAATCTCGAAACAAGTGTTGATATACAAAAGATCATGCATGTAGTAATAAACACAATTTCCCTTATAATGCCGGTTATATTGTATAACACATATTATTTGATATTTTACAGACAAATTGCTAATATGTGCTATATTTATACCAAACGCCTTTAGAGGATTACAAAGAGTAGGGAAATTGATGTGTTAAAAATACAATATTTTCGACTTATCAAATTCCCCCAAACTTAATTTTGATCGTTTCGAGCAAACAACTTTTATTCAGGTGAAAGAGAAAATAAAAGAAAAACTAACTAACACACTTTCGTAGGCAACACGATTGCACTGAGCACGTGCAACAAACCTTTAAATCTCTAGGTGTCCCTAGTAGGAGGAGTGTAGTCTCCTGAGGATTTTCAGCGGATTGCACCCACAAAATCCCATAATAAAAGGAAGACTGTGAAAGTTACATGTAAAGATTAGAATTGTAAAAGAAAGACTTTGAAAATTTAGAGTTTCCAACTAATACTAGATTTTCGGTTGTCATGAGCCCTATCTTAATATTCATGAAAAGATATTAGAAATCACATCATCTTTCAATAAAACATCGTCTTTATTCTTCATTCCTACCTTTCTTCCAAATATCGATCATATACCCCTACGTGTGTGTAAAAGACATCCCTACACTCGGAGAATTCAGTTCAAGCTATCATACTCTTGTTCATCTATCTCAGTACTTTTTATTCAGTGAATATTTAAATGGATTTGGTCACACATTTTTCATGCGACCGTTAATACTTCTTGAGGTACTAACCGACCGATTACTCATGTGCTTGCTGATTAGTATTTTTCTCGTCTTATAACATCTAAGGCTTAGCAGTGACTCCCAAACCAGTTGGTCTAAGGTACTAGGTGATGAAGCACTCTCGCTATATTTTTTATTGCTACCTTGGTGATAACAAAACCAGTGTTCATTTTTCTTCACCATTTTATATTTTCTTCATTTATTATTTCCTTCATACTTTGGCTTTTAGACAAGAGCGTTTCAAGGTATCCTCTACTATTCCGAGTTTCAAGACGTGTGTAAGTGCGTAGAGTAGGGTATCAACATTCAAATGTTTGGCTTCCAGAATAGGAACTATTTTTCAGACTTAATTTTATCCTCAGATTAGTGACTTCCTTCATCTTACTAACCGTTGGGACAACGGCTCATAACTACTTATTACTAGTTTGTTTAAGAAAACTTCTAACTTTCTAGATTTTCTTAAACTTTTCCAATCTTTTGGATATAATTTTTCACTATCTAATCTTTTATTATCTTATTTATGTACAATTTTTTTTAATGTTTTGTGCTTATGCAAAGTATGATGCAAAGTGATGCGTAAATAAGCACAAACCTCCCCCAAACTTTTTTAGAACAGTGTCCTCACTATTGCTATCTGTTAAATCTTGAAAACCTGTAAGCTTGGGAGGAAATTTATTAACGGGGGCAATAAATATGATCGTGAAAATCCTCCCCCAAACTTATTTTTGGCTCACAATTTTGAGGACAATTTTATTTTCAAGAGCCAAATATACCCCCCCCCCAAACTTGAGTTAAACAATGTTAATCTTTTAAAATCATAAGAGGGTGTCAAAGTTACTGGTCAATGCAAAGCTTTACAAAGACCGAAGGTCAACACCAACCATTCGAAGATTTTATCAGTGTAGTGCACCTGTTGGTGGAAGAACAAGTTGAAAAGAGCCAAGAAGAAATGGGGAAAAGATAAGTGGTGTAAAAGAATGTGTTTGCATCTCGTTCTGGAGAGACGACTCAATGATTGTGATGGATTACTCGCATTCTCATGATTGTCAAGAAGAAGAGGTGGAGGTTCAATTTCTTTGTTTTGGAGATGATTCATCTCAACACCCGTGTCTGCTAAGAATGCAAGTCTATCAGCGAACATTTCCTTCAAGCTTTCATCAATATCCAAAAGAATATTCTCATTTGAAAGAACAGGTTGATACTCAGACTCCAGAAAAGGTTCATCATCGATGTTAGATGTTGACCCAGACAACTCGAAAGAAGGGTCCGTATGTATATGATACATATCTGGGTCAAACAGTAACGTATAAAGGAAGTCCGGATCTGTATCGTGAAGCTGATCAAATTCGCTGCTGTCGACATCCATTAATTTGACAGAACATACTTGAGCATAAGGATCGGAGGGTTGACTTCCCAACTTGTAAATGTTGAGCTCAATTGACCTATTCCCGAAAGATAGGTTCATAGAGCCATTTCTACAGTTGATTACAGCGTTTGAAGTAGCCAAAAAGGGACGACCTAGAACCACCGGAATTTGGTTCCGTGGGTTCACTACAGGCTGTGTATCAAGAACAATAAAGTCCAAAGGGAATACAAATTCCCCGATTTTTATCAACACGTCCTCAAGTTCACCCCTAGCTTTAGTGATTGATCGTTCGGCCATCTGGAGAGTTATGTTCGAGGGCTTTAACACTCTGATACCTAATTGCTCATAGACTGAATATCGAAGCAAGTTAACACTAGCGCCAAGGTCAAGTAAAGCACAATTAATATGTTTATCCCTAATAGAAATAGAAATAGTAGGACAGCCAGGGTCCTTACGTTTCCTTGGTAATTGTTGGGGAAAAGCCGTGTCTACAGTACTCGACATGAACACTTTTTTCGGCACTTGAGTCTTTCTTTTCCTAGTGCATAAGTTCTTAAGAATTTTCGCATAGGACGGAACTTGTTGTATAGCATCTAGGAGAGGGATGTTGATGTTAACTTGCTTAAACATTTCCACAAGCTTCTCCATTTGTGCATCAGGTTTGTTGGCCCTCAATCTGTTTGGAAATGGAGCTCTATCAATAAGTGTTGGGTCCAACATTTGTGGAGAAATTTGAGGGGGTGGGAAGGATGAAGTGGGTGGAGGGTTCGAGCTTTTAGGAAAATAGTGAATAGGCTCGGAAGAAGACGGTAAACTAGACGAAATAGGACAAGGAGTAGAAGCGGGAGTGGAAGTGGAAGTGGAAGCCGGGGTGTTAATGATCAATTCATCATTATCAATTTGTTCACCCACATGATTGTCTAGCACTCTTCCAGATCTCAACGTGGTAAGTGCATTCACATCATTATAATGTGAAGGTCCAGGATCAGGTAGTGGTTGAGATGGAAGGTTCCCTTTCTCTCTAGCACTCTTTGTTGTAGTCAACTGTGCAATTTGTGCTTCCATCGATTTAATAATCTCACCTTGGGAGCCAGAGGTTTTCTTTATATCATCGATAGAAGACTTAAAATCAGCCGACATTTGAATAGAATTTGTCAGAAGCAAACTCATGGTTTGTTCAAGTGCATAGGTGTTATTGGTTCCGGCAGAAAAAGGATCAAAGTTGTTGGCCGAAATTTAAAAATTTTGTGGTTGGTAGGGGTGCTGACTCAGTTGTGGTGGTTGCTGTTGCTGTGGAGGGACCCATTGAAAGTTATTCTGGTTTGGATCCATGTATTGAGTTTGGTGTTGGACCCAAGAAAGATCAGGGTGATTCCTCTAATATTGATTATATGAGGAAGAAGAAGGATCGTTTCCGGGTCTTTGCTGAAATGCAGTATTAGTGTAACCTTGAAACGGTACATTCAAAGGACATTCTTCCGTCAAATGTGATGGATTTGAACAGCAACCACACACGGTTTTGGGAAGTGTGTATTGGTTTAGGGAGGCTGAAAAGATTCTGTTTTCTATAGCATCAATTTTCCTTTGTATTGCGGCCATTTCGGCTCTCATTGTGACGGAAATATCGAGCTGATTGATATTTTCCCTAGGTGATTGTGGTCTAACACTTTCCCATTGTAATGTGTTTTGAGCTAAATCTTCTAGATATTTCCAAGCTTCACCATCATCTTTAGACAGGAATTGACAATGACACACGGTTTCAAGCATCTGTTTTATCATGAAATCAATACCCTCATAGATAATTCGACACAGATCCCATCTAGGGATTCCATGATGAGAACATTGGATAAGAAGATCCTTGAACCGTTCAAAGCATTTCCAAAATGGTTCATTGGGAAGTTGGGTAAATTTGAAGATTTCGCTCCGAATATGGGCGGTCTTATGATGGGGATAAAATTTCTTAAGGAATGCTGCAACGAACTCGTCCCATGTTGAGATAGAATGTGCGGGTGTGTTGTAAAGCCATTTCTCGGCTAAATCGCACAAAGTGAATGGGAGAAGACGTAAACGCAGAGCATCCACAGACAGTTGTGAAGTACCCATCAAAGCACATACGTTTTCGAATTTGGTAATAAAAACGTATGCCTCTTCAGACTCGAGCCCGTGAAATTTGGGCAAAAGTTTGATGAATTGGGGTTTAATTTCGAAATTGTCCCCATTGGTTGGTGGTATAGAAAGACAGGTAGGAAAAGGAACACGTGAAGGATAGCATCTCTCTTGGAGAGAAATGTGTGGAAGATTCTGCGCACCTGCGGACGGTGGCAGAGTGGTGTTAAAGATTGATGGAAATCCGTCCATCGCGATCGTAGTGAGTGGTGGGAAAGAAGACGAACAATTACCGACTCTGGGGTCGATAAAAGAAACGCGGACAATACGGGAAATAGAATCTCGTGTCCAGCCTAACATGTGCTAAACGGATGTAGCACAAGTGGTAGCGTTGGTGATAATTAGAGGAAAAATTGGTTGGTGTTTGTTTTGAAAAATACGGATTTTGAAAAATCAAATCACAAACAAAATGCACAAGCAACCCTAGATCTAATGGTCACTTAAGTCAAGTCTCTGGACTGCTCCTAGACTTCCAGAAGACAAATTGCAGGATAAATCCTCTACTGCCTCTTTACTCCTTCTGTGGCCAGGTAAGTGCCAGGTAAGTGGGAGGTTCTCCACTACGTAAGTAGTGGGCCTAATTAAGTAACCACTTGCCTTAGACACACTTGCCTTAGACACCACAAAAGAAATGCGGATAAGCAATAGATTACCCACGATCTCCTTCTGTCCTAATTGAGCGCGACGGTCCTTAGAGTCTTGTCTAGATATTTTTTAGTTAATGAAGGGTAATGCGGATGCTAGTTTTGTGATTTTTGGGGCTTAGGAAGGGTAATGAAATCCCCACCTAATTTGAATTTGGTCTTTGCCCCTTAATTTCCGTGTTAAAATATGCAAACAACCAAGATCAAACACACAACAAATTTTCTTTTTGTGGCGCTGTGAATTTTGCAAAGAATCCTGCAGAAAATGGTTATTGGAGAAGATCAGAAAGAAGAAGAGAGAACAGAGAGTATACCACAGAAATCTGAAGAAGTGATGCTCCTTAACGGCGGCGGAACCACCGCAAAAACGCCTCATTGGCCACGGATCCGCGGTAGGAAGGAGGGATTAGGTGATGAAAATTTTTCTGCAGCTTTCTGTACTCCTCTGGAATTTGTAGAACTTCTCTGAATCTTGATCACACTGCTACAATGATTCCAGATTCTCTCGCAAAAAATTCACAACTAATCGTTAAGCACTTGATGCGAATTTGAACTAAAAATTCTGATGGAATAATAATTTTTCAACTCAAATAACAAAAACAAACAAAATAGCACACATCCCCGGCAACGGAACCATTTGATTGATCTTATCTTCGTTTGTATGGAAAAGTTTTAATCACACCCAAAGAAATTTATACTGCAATCAATTAACGGTGTCGATGTAGCGCGTTAATGAATACGAATCGTCCACTGAGATGTGTGTTTTGATCAATCTTGTTTTAGATGAGTCGAAATGAAGAGATAAAAGAAAATGCAAGAAAATTGATTCAAGATTTATGAATTTTAATTTTAAGAAACATAAAAAAACTAAAGATCTAGAATCAAGAATCAAGAAATGTCCCAATCAATTTAGTTATCAAGATTTGTAGAATAGCTTGTAGGAATCGATCGAATTGGTACCAATTATGATTCTAATATTGACTAATCTTATCTATGGATAATTTGTAGTTAGATCGATGGCGATGAATGAAGATTGGGGATCTATTGAAGAAACTAGGGTTTCTCCTTCTCTATCCCTTGTCTTTTCATTAATCATCATTCGGATCTAGCCTCTAACAAAGAGATTCATCAATCGTTTGATCCCTAATTTGCAACGAGATTCGCAAGAATGTGATCTCAATCTAAATTAGGTCATTGATGATTTTTTTACCTAAATTTCACAAATCTCATAAGACTTAAAATTAGTATTATGATTTTATCATCACTAGATCTACCAAATCTCTCGATTCCGTAACAAGCGGAGATTTACTCAAGCATCATGAAAATAAATGAATCAAAGATCAAGAAATTTCACAATGCAAGAATGTAAAGAAAACATGAATTTCAATTATCGCCTTTATTAAATCGACGATTAATTACGCATTCCCTCAATTCGAGGTTACAAGATGTTGCTCTCGATCGCTCCTTTTGAAGAGGTAACTAGATCCGTCGAATTTCGCTCCGCTCGATCTCCGTGAGTCGCGGATCGTCGTGGATCTCTTGCACGGATAAAGATTGGCTTCGCGGATAAGGGATCGATGGTTGCTTTCTTGATTTGCTTCTCAAAATGATCTTGATTTTTGCTTGGATTTGAATTTGGGCTAGGGTTTTGGTATCAAGTTGTGTCACTCAACTTGAATTTGAATTTTGGCTCCAAATGTGTAACTAACTCTCCACTAATTGTGTAACCTATGAACAACCTCAACACTAGTTCTAGATCTCCTTTTAAATTCAAATTCAAATTCAAATTTCCCTCCTAAAAGATAGGTTGTTAGAGAGAACCTTCTAGAATAAGGTTGTTGGAGGGAATATTCTAGAGGAAGGTTGTTACAAGGAATATTCTAGAGTGAGTTTGTTATGCAGAGCCTTCTGGAAGAAGCTACATGGTCTTTGAGAGTCTTCTAGAAGCAAGGGTTGTTAGATGAAGCTTCTGGATAAAATATGATTTGATGACGTGTCAAGTAGACCGCGGATCCGCGGTGGATAGGCCAAGTCGGCCGCGGATCCGCGGCCATGTAGAGAGATCGTTGCATGAAACTTCTTTGGTCTTCTTCTGACAATTTTGGGGTTTTCTTCTGATACCTGGAATATTTTTATTTTTTCCTGTTTACTGCCAGATTCTTATTCTTTGACCTGATGTATTTTTATCAGCACTTTTAACAGTTCCAACTCTTTGACCTGGAGAATTTCCTGCACACAATCTCGAGACAAGTGTTGATATACAAAAGATTATGCGTGTAGTAATAAACACACAATTTCTCTCATAATGCCGGTTATAATGTATAACACATGTTATTTGATATTTTACAGAATAATTTCTAATATGTGCTATATTTATACCAAACACGTTTAGATGATTACAAAGAGTAAGGAAATTGATGTGTTAAAAATGCAATATTTTCAACTGATCATTACTCATATATGGATGCGCTCCTAGATGAGTAATGTTGATTGGCCTATTTTCAATTGGTTGATATGCACTGGAGACAGCTGCATGATTTTGAATCTGGTTCCAATTAAATTAGTGCTTTTGTTTCTTATTGGAAATATATAGAATCAATTTATATTTTAACGATGTTAAGGTATAAGGAGTTGTCCGGCTGATGCTTAAAACCAGAATCCGGATAAACTCGAGGCACATTTCAGTAATGGCAGTTTGTGGATTATCCCGGGCTTTGACGAGGGTTAACTTTCTACAATCAGGAAGATCAATAGTGATAATGTTCTTGACTCGCCATAGTTTTAGTAAAATAGTTTTTTTTAAGAAAACAAAAGTGGGAGTATGGTAGAACTGGAAGTGATTCCAGAACCACAAACGATCACTGAAGATTTAATAGAATCTAAGGATTCAATTGGATTTGACATTCCATTAGCCACTCCACAGATTTGGCGGGTAACCTCAGGCACCCGAGAGGTACTTCAGTCTTCTCAGAGACGGTGACAGGGAGGTTCTTGTTTACGCAGACTTGCCATTGCTGTTGTTCTAGACTATAAGACTCGGCATAAGGATGAGTATAGCGTCGTTCTAAACTAATTTTAGAAGTGCACGTGTATATGACTCTGCCAGAGGGTTGTTGTAGTCGGTGAGGAGCGAAAGTATAGTGGGCAAGTAGCTTATGTCTATTTATAGACTAAAACGGGTATAGCAGAAATAGATCATCTATTTTTGATGTGACAGTCATAAGCTTTGACTTCATCAGAATAGGAGATGGATCTGGTAAGAAGGTAGTAAGGTGTGATGTCCTAGTATTTGGGATGACATGCACTTTATAGGAAGTGAAATTCCTATACTATGATTGGTTATACTGTGGCTGTCATACAGTTAGTTCTCCACATAGGACATGGATATAATATCAGGGTTTCTGGTTACTAGATCTATGGTTTTAAATCTAAATTTGGGAAGTGTCTCAATTTGGGTACTTGACACTATTCTAAAGTATTTTAGAATGGATGACTCCTAACATGGTGGTGTACCTGCAGGTGATGGAGTCACCCTCTCTATAGGTGTCTTACAGACTGAAGGGGAGAGAGATCTGCATGATTAGCGTATCACTTGCTTAGGCAATTGAGTTAATCATGAAATGTCAAGTACCACACAAGACATTATTTTTGCACTAGCTGCAATAAACATATATTAATCCAATCCTGGAGAAATGTAGGGAAGCAGTTTATGAACATAAATGGATGTTCTAGGGATATGGTAACGCCAGCCTCCTTCAGGAGACGATTATCATTTCAGGCTTCCAAGGTGATCTGGATGACAGAGTGGCTGTCTGAGTTAAAGTTTTTCCCTCTTCTGAGGGACAGTATGTTGGACAGGTGGTCCAAGCGGATACTGAGGAAGGCATTGAGCGGTATACTGATTAAGTTCAGTAGATGATATAGTCTAAGAAGTTTTCTGGATTTAGAGTTCATTTGTGAACTGGGTCCCATCAGATATCCAGACATATTCTAAGACAGGTATTGCTTATTTCGGAAGATAGCTTTCTCTACAAAATTGAGATATAGAGAGATACAGAAAGAAACACTAGAGCGGATCCACTCACTGAGGCTATCTCTCGAACACAATAATTTCGCAAACGGGCTTTGCGAGACTGATTAGTAGAGGAGTTGGGTGTTCGATATCACATGGGCTGTGAGTATGCGACACCGCAATAATTAGCCTTAAGTGCAAGTGGGAGATTGTTGGCTATAGTGCCCTCAAGTCAATTATTGAATCGCAGGCACGCGATTGTGTTGATTGAGGGAGAACCTATACTGGTAGAACAGTCTTACTTGACATGATAGTATGCTATCAGGTTTGTCTTTATCATCACTATTACATGTTGATTGAGCCCATAGGATTCTTGTTTGACTACCAGCATTATGATGGTGATCATATATGTGGGTGCTGGGGGTCTATAAGAAAATCCTTAAGTGTCCTAAGTCGTGGGAGTTTCGAGACTGGGCATCGATACTCTGGTATAGACTAGTGTATACTGATCGAGACCCCAATGAGGGACGGTGACCAGGTCTCACAAGCCATTGGTGTTAGTTTGTTCACCTAAGAAAGTATACGGGTGCTCATTGGGTTATGAGTACACTGGACGGACTCGCCGGGAACCTGCTAGTTGGTAATATACCTATTGTCAGATAGCAGTTCCAAGGTGACATGTGTACAGGTTAGTCTGTCGACCTGAGATTGTCATTTGTCTCGTATGAGTTCCCGCTGTGCTTTGATTACTACCCTACCACGGCTCAAAGGTGTCGTGCAAACAGGTTTTAGTTGGGTACAGTCCCGAGCTACATGGAGGCAGTGAGCGGATTGTCGGGGATTCGTCTCTCCCGGTATTAGGGGTTAATGTCGCGCAGTGTATGGGTGGCCATCACCAGAAATCCTTGGCCAAGGTAGTCGAGAATTACTGATCTAGGATTGGTAGTTTCTCATATGGTGATGGGTTTCATACCGACACGAATTATCGCGTTGTTAGGGGTCTGACTTTATCCACCCCCTAGACTCGATATGCGATACTCTTAGATGAACAGACCGGACTGTACGAATATTGTCACTGTCAGGCTCAGTAGGGGTTTGGATGAGTTTGCTTGTCGGCCTTTCTTTCACTCAATACCTGGGTAGCCGTTACGCACAGCTAGTGTCGCTGACGTGCTTGTGGTTAAACCCACTACCAGCGTATTGACGAGTGTTTAGAGTCCCACACAGAGGGTTTTCACGGTTCAGGCGATATGGTGTATATGACGTATGTTGGTACATACAGGTGTTTAATTAAAAATGTGTACAGGCTACACAGACTTTAATTGGACGGTTGATAATACTAGCGGCTTTGGATTAAGCCGGATTTTTAAATCAGGTTTTGATTTAATAATTTATATATATGTATTCTAGTATTATTGTTCATTATTCATTTTCTCTCTTGCCTATTCATATTTTTGTATGAATACGCGTATATGTATTTTGATACGTGTACCGGGAAGTATTCCGTATTTATACGGAATAGCTTTTAGAAGATGGCCACCTCATTATTGATTTTCTTTTTAGAAAATCAATTATGGAAAGAGGTGGAGGGTTAGTTGGTATGAGCATGGGTGATGGCATGTAGAGAGGTATGGTTTGCATTTGTTTATTGTAAAAATGAAAAAAGATATTTGTGTGCTTAATTGAGAGAGAGAGAGTAGGCAGCCACCATTTTTCTAGAGTGGCCTTGCTCATTTCTTTTCTTCACTTGGTCATTCATTCTCACTTGAAAACACTTAGCCATTTTTCTCTAGTTGCTCATGCCACATGTTTCCTCACCTCCTCTTGATCTTCTTAAGTTGCTCTTGGAGCATTTCGATGAGAGAAAAATTATAGTGACACATTTCTACACCTCCATTCTCCATTGCTAGCAACCTTGGAGCGTCGGTTGCCTCGCTTGGCGAGGCTGAAGCTTGCGCCATTTCCTTCAGGTGGATCATCGTAGATGGAGAAAGACCGGCAACCAAATTCGATCAAGGAGCCTCTAGGAGCTTGGGATGATGGTTCAAGACCGAAGGACACAGATCAACTCGGTATAACCATCTAACTCCTCTTTATATGTTTGCTAGCATAGGGTTTAGGGTAGATCCGGGTATCGGGTAATGGTAGCGCCAGTTTAGAAAATTTTTGTTCCGCATTTGGCCACGGTTTGATGGCCGGGGCGCTGCCGTAACCCAACATGGGAAACCGATATAATTGGCCCCATTAAACCAACATCGTCTAAAGGACATCGGTTTATATTAGCAATGACCGACTACTTCTCTATGTGGGCAGAAGCAGTACCACTAAGGGAGGTGAAGATGGAGAATATCCTCTATTTTTTCAGGACACATGTCATCTATCGGTTCGGCACTCCGCAACGAATTATCTCGGATAATGGGCCAGTTTATAGAAGCCATAAAATCAGCCACTTCACACAACAGTACAAAATAAACTAGAGATACTCATCTGTCTATAATTCTCGTGCCAAGGGTCTAGCTGTAGCTTTCAACAAGATCTTGACAAAGATTATAAAGAAAACAGTGTCCAGAAACAAAAGAGACTGGCACGAAAGGCTGCATGAAGCTCTCTGGGCGTTCCGAACAACGTTCAAAACGACCACGAATACAACACCTTTCGCGTCGGTATTCTACACGGAAGAAGTGCTTTCCTTGGAAATAGAACTCCCTTCTCTACGAGTAGCGGTTCGATACGAGCTGACAAATGAAGAAAACGCTCATCTTTGGCTTGAGGAGCTCGATGCGCTCGACGAAACTTGCCTTATAGCACAGCAAAATGTGGAGGCTTATAAGACAAGGATGACACGGCCATTCAAAAAATTGACCGGGCTGAGAACATTCTGCCAAGGCGAACTCAGGCTAGTCGTCAAAAGACCGATGATCCCCAATCGTGCAAAACGGGAAAAGTTCGAGCCAATCTATGAAGGCCCGTATGTCATAGACAAAGTCTATCAAGGTGGAGCCTACTTGCTCATAGATATGCATGGTGAAAAACCCTACAGGCCAATAAAAGGCCGATTTCTCAAAAAATACTATGCTTGACGAGTCATGACTTAGGTCAATGATAGATGACGGCGCTCGTGTCCGCTCGCTATCTTTCTGAGTCAGAAATCTGAGAGTAGTATGCAAAAAAGCTCCTTCGCCCCAAAATTGGCAATAACGGACCGAGAAGTCCTTAAACTAACAATCCGCCCGAAAAACGGCGATAACGGACCGAGAAGTCCTTAAACTAACAATCCGTCTCAAATATGGCGACAACGGACTGAGAAATCCTTAAACTAATCATCCGCCTCAAATATGGCGATAATGGACCGAAAAATCCTCAAACTAGAAATTCGCCTAAAACATGGCGATAATAGGCTGAAATTTCCGTAAACATTGCGCATCGCCCCAAATATGGCGATATCCTCCCATGAGATCTATATTGCAATCGAAATTTCGACGGCTAGGGTTGCAACTCAAGTCCTACCGGCTGCATAGCTATTCCAGCAATGAAGCCATCCCTAAGTCCCACCAACAAATTGATGGGCACCTGCAGTGAAAACTACTCTGGGATATTCCATCGTTAATAAACGGTATGTTCACAAGCGAAATGGGCACGGATGAAAACCCGAAAGGGCGCCGTGAGTAAAAATAGTAGGACTACCGGTGAGCTTGTGAAAATCCGGAAGGGCGTATTCTTGCAAAAAATAAAATAAAATAAAATAAAGGGTATGTTCACAAGCGAAATGGGCACGGATGAAAACTCGAAAGGGCACCTTGAGTAAAAACAGCAGGACTATCGGTGAGCTTGTGAAAACCCGGAAGGGCGCAATCTCGTAAAAAAAATATATAATACACTTGTGAGATCCTCACGACTCGTAACGAGAATTCCCCCTTATGAGACCCATACGGCTCATAGGATTCAAAAGCCTTAAGCTACAGGGATCTAAACCCGTTCTTAAGCCTTCATATCCCCGTTGCATTACAGGCGGTCCTATATCGACCCTAGTATACAATCCTCGGGCATAAATAAATATATCCCCCATCAAGTTCCACCAACGACGAGAAACGTCCCCGTGTGGTGAATGACACTTGTAAGTCCTCTCGACTTATAAGGAGAAAACACTCTGGCAAGATCCTTACGACTTACAAAAAAAACACACTCAGGAATCCCTACGATTCCTAAAAAGAAAATACATCTACGAGATCCTCACGACTCATAGGGAGAAATACCTTTATGAGACCCTTATGGTTCATAAATTCAAAAAGCCTTAGTCAACAGGATCCTAACCCTGGCAATATTCCAGTCATAGCGATGCTGATGCTTAAAAAGGTATCAAAATCCAAGTCATCTCAAGGTAAATGATTATTCGCTCCTGGAAATATCACATTTGCAGCGATGTTGATGCCTAAAAAGGTATCAAACTTCAAGTCCTCTTAAGGCAAATGATGATTCGCTCCTAGCAATATCCCCGTTGTAGCGATGCTGATGCCTAAACAGGTGTCAAACTCCAAGCCCTCTTACGGCAAATGATGATTCGCTCCTGGAAATATTTCAGTTGCAGCAATGCTGATGCCAAGGTTGGTATCAGATTCCAAACTCATAATAAAAACAGCAGCGAGTAGCAAAAAAATGCATATGAAATAGCCGAAATGATAGGGCAACTAGCAATAAAAATCAGCGAATAGCAAAAAAAATATGCATATAAAAACAGCCAAAATGTTTGGGCAATTCGCACTAAAAATTAGCGAGTAAAAATTAAAAAAATATAGCCGAAATGATTGGACAATCGCAACATAAAAGCTGAAAAGATAGAGCATCATGGAAATTAAAAAAAAAGAGAGAATGAAATTTCCTATGCGCTGTAGGTAGGTCCACACCGACCCCTATATACAATCCATGGTCACAAATGAAAAGGGAACCATATTTTCCCGCCAGGCTCCGTTAAAGGGAGAGCCAGATCTTTATGGTAACATATATAGTCTTGAGATCATCTCGACGTTCTTCTCATTCCAATAGGATGCAGACGTAATGTCAACAGGGTCAAAACAAAAATGGAATAATGGCGAAATCTTATCTCCAAGTCTCGACGGTACATATAAAACCTAAAATATATACCGGCGTTCCTTCTCATTCCAGCAAGATGCAGACACAACGTCTATAAAAGACCCAAGGGTCAAAACAAAAATGGAGTAATGGCAAAATCCTAGCTCCAAGTCTCGACGGCGCATATACAACCTTGAGATTATCTCGGCGTTCCCCTTTCATTTCAGTAGGATGCAGACGCAACTATCAAATGAAATTGGAGCAATGGTATATTCCTAACTACGGGCTTCAACTGCAATATATACAGTATAGAGGTCTTACAGATGTCTACCCTACTTCAGCAAAGAATCGGCGCGATATCGTCAAAACAAAAGTGAAGCAACGACATATTCCCAGCTTCGGGTCTTGAAGGAAACTCATATAAAGCCTAAAAGACTATCGGAGATCATCCCGCACCAGTGCGGAGTGGTTATGACTCATCGGGGCTCAAAATGGAGCCTAACTTCAAGTAAAATGCATCATGGAGAATTCCTAATGTTTGCTCTTTCGACCGTAATATGACCTAAGGAGATTACTTGAAGACGTCTTGTCCAGCCCCTAAAGGGATCAGAGACACGACAGTCGCGGGGCTACTCGAACACAGCTTGAAGAATTATATCGAGGAATACACGAGCGAACGCGACGGTACCACGGACTAAAACCCTTGTACCACAAACCTAACGGACCTCTGTCGTAAATAATAGGGGTTATCTGCATATAACGTTAGGACAAATTTGACTGTAAACCCAAGGGAGGTAAACTACAAACTCCGAAATGAGTATATAAACCAGAGACTCCGAAACGAGTGAATAAACTATAAACTCCGAAACGAGTGAATAAACTAGAGACTCCGAAACGAGTGAATAAACTAGAGACTCCGAAACGAGTGAATAAACTAGAGACTCCGAAACAAGTAAACTAATGGGCGCTAAATTAAGACATCAGACACAGAGGAGCGCATACAAAAAAAGTGAATTCTTTATTCATAGATCAAAAAGTTTAAAAGATAAAATTTACATTTATTATATCCGTTAAGAAGGCGGGGCTTTCACGAAACTGGTGACCCGCTCACTCTCTTCACGCAGCGCCTCCTCGCATGCCACTATTGAAGCCAGCACCGCTTCAACTTGAGCCCGTTGTTGCAAGCACAATGAAAGCTTTTCAACGATTTCCTGCTTAGCCACTTTGCAATCTCGCATGCCCCGCTCAGTAAAATCGAGGTTCTGCTTTAGCGCCATTCCTTTAGACAAGTATTGCTGAAGACTTTCAAAGATAACTTGTAGCTGCACGGCATTCGCTTCGACTTGGGCGCGCAATTGGCTGGATTCACCAGAAGCTGTCTCATGCTCCTTTCGTTTCAGGGCCAATTTTTGCTCAAAGTATTTAACGAAAGCGGTACTTTGTTCGATCCAAGCGATCAGTTGAGCCTTTGAAGTTAACGCTTCGGGTGCAAGACGTTTGCACTCAATCTCATGGAGACAAGCCTCAATTACAATGGTCAACCCAAATGCCGACGAAGTCCTCATTGTGGAAATCCACAAGCGTCTCCAACATAAGGTTAACCTCGTCAGCAAAGTCCGCAGCAGAGGTAAGGGTTTCAATGTTAATATTTTTATTGAACTCACTTAGCATCCGCCTGCTATTCACCGCACCCCTGGAAGATTGGCGCTTAGCAAAGGGCCCTGTGGGCATGAAAATGCAAGACTCAAAATGAGCCAAAGCCGGTTCAACTACTGCAGACTAAAGCACACATAAAGAAGGGTTAGATTTCAACATAAAGAAAAATAATAAAGAAGAATAATGATGAACGGGATCTACCATACCAGTGGTCGAAAGTGGCAAGTTAGGAAGCACATGAGGCTCTGTTATTCCTTCATTCTCCCCCTCTAGCCGTAATACTTCGGTCAATGCGAGAAAAGCTTAGAAATAGAAAGTTTACTCATGGAAAAATGAAATAGAAGGTGAGGAATGCACTAACCAACGCCTGAAGGAGGAGAAAATTTCGATTGGAAGGCGAAGTGCGAGCTTAACATCTGGTATAAGCGGTCAAAAAGCACTCATGCAGGATTGCGATAATATATGGTAAAGAAATTGATCCAAGAAAAGGAATGTCTGTGCTGAAACAAAGAAAGGAGAAATCTTTACCTTCCGTCATTAAACCCAAGAGACTTAGAGGGATACAGAAGAGAGGGGTGAAACCGTGACAGTCGTAGCAATGGTTGAAAGTAATTCAGTCTGTACGGCATCGGGGTTTACTACGTCTATGCGTAGAATAAAGGAGATATCATTAGAGATGCCTAGCAGGATTAAAAACTCAAAAGTAATAACTCGAGGTATACCTGACAGGGAAGAAACCAGGACAGTGTATGAAGCGCCACCAGCAGTGACGAATTCCTCGGTTTCCACTGGGAAGGTGGATTCAGCATCTACATCTTCATCCCCTGAATCGATGAGGGCCATCGTAATACTTGCATCACCCGCCGATATCAGGGATCCTCAGGGAGAAGAAGCGGCAATCGGAATAGTCCTAAATTCCAAAGGAAGGTTTGCCACTTCAGGCTCTTTAACCGCCGGCACTTTGCCCGCCACGTGACCATATAAACTTGACCCTGTTAAAAAAATGTTATGATTCAAGAAAAAGGCTGTTACTAGGTTTTAACAAGGGACCGTGCATTTTTCTACCTTGAAGTAACCGTTCGGCATCTTCCCGAGCTACACGCGCAACCTGCCTATGAGCGGTGGACAGGGCAGAAGGAATGCCCGCCATAGGAACGCCAGAAGGTCGAGCATCACTCAAACCCGTGCCGCGGCCAAGATAGCCTGATGCTCCCTTACGGCGTGCTTTTTGCGCTTCCTCTCAGCTTTGGCTGTACGGACGGACCTCCTCAGGACCGCCGATAGAGGAGCATCGTCATCCAGATCAGGCTCGGTCTCGGGACATACTGTAAAATTCGTTATCGGTAGCTTCAGCGACGCCTCTCGTGGCGGCCCGGGGAGGACCTCAGCCATAACCGGTGGCTCTGAAGACTCTTCCGCACCACCACCTGAGATTGGCATTGTACTCGGAACAACATGGGCTGCGGTGGTTCCTGTAATAGAAAAAGGAAGGGAGTCAAGTTGTGAATCATAACATTATTCGCCCACTAGTATCATCCGCACTAGTATGTCCCTCATCCATATATACATACCCGCATCCGCATTCCGAAGAATACGTATACAAAGAGACGAAACAAATCCATCAGTACAATACTAGGATCCGGCTTAAACCAAAACCCACTAGTATCATCCGCCCGAACATCAAACGCACACAAGTGCACGTAAGTGCTCGAAGCCCTGTCGTAAAACCATACGACCTCTACATCTTTCGCCCGATGCAGGGAAACCCTCTGTGTGGGACACTAAAAACTCGACAGTATGCTGGCAGAGGGTTTAACGACAAGCCATAAGCGGTACCAGCTGCACGTAATGGCTACCCAGGTATCTGTCGATAAGAAGGCTAATGAGCAAACCCATCCGAACTTCTTCTGAGCCTGCATGTGACAATCTCCGTACAGTCCGGTATGTCCGTCTAAGAGTATCGCATATCGAGCCTAGAGGGCGGTAAACGTCAGACCCCTAATAATGCAATAAGTTGTGTCGGAGTGTAGCCCAGAACACCTTGAGAAATTACTGGAATACCTACCAGTAAATCTCGCTTGCCCTGGTCGGGGACTTTGTGTAATGGCTCTCCAAACACAGCGTGATATCAACCCCCAATACCAGGAGAGA
Source organism: Agapanthus africanus (assembly GCA_030015575.1). NCBI lineage: Eukaryota > Viridiplantae > Streptophyta > Magnoliopsida > Asparagales > Amaryllidaceae > Agapanthus > Agapanthus africanus. The sequence goes on along the minus strand of JASDDO010000024.1, from coordinate 882,743,901 downwards.
CGAATCCTATCTAACTGCCATTGCCTCCAAGTGCTTCGGGACTGCATCCAACTACTACCTGTTTGCACGACTCCTTCGAGCCATGGTAGGGTTGCAAATTACAGTGGGAACACACTCGAGGCGAAGTAGCAGTGTCAAGTCGACGGACTAAGCTGTACTCATGTCACCTGGGAACTGCTACCCGACGATAGGTATAATACCCACCAACAGTTCCCGATGAGTCATGTCCAGTGTACTCATAACATAATGAGCACCTGCATACTACCTCCAGTACGACGTACTAATGGCTGTGGGACAGACCATCTCCCCTGCTGGGATGAGAAGCGTATACACTTATCTACTCCGGAGTATCGATGCCCTGTCTCGATAATCCTACGACTATGGATTTGCATAAGGATGTGCTTGTAGATTACCAGCCCCCACTAGTGTGACTGCCATCACAACGCTGGTAATCAAGCAAAGATCCTAAGGGCTCTATATGCTAAAAGAAACACATGCACATACTGAAATAGAAACAAACCAAGTAGCATACTGCCATTTGAGCAAAACTGTCAATACAACTGTGAATATCCCAAGATTTCATTAAGTAATATACAAACCAGTATGATACAATAATGGCCTCTAGACCATACATCACTAACAATCTTCCACTTGCACTAGGGCCATGTACAGGCGTATCGCAGACCTATCATCTCGATCAGCCTCTCGAACTGTGTCTGAGGGATGGCCTTCGCGAGTAGATCTGCAGTGTTATTCTCCATATCTACTCTCCTCGCCTCGATCTCCTAGCGATCAACGATCTCCCTGATCAGGTGGTACCGCCTCAAAATGTGTCTGGACTTCTGATGGGACCTGGGTTCCTTCGCTAAAGCTATAGCGCCGTTGTTGTCGCAATACAGCGGTATTGGATCAACAATGGTTGGAACCACCTGAAGTTCAGTTAAGAACTTCCTCATCCAAACTACTTCTTTTGCGGCATCGCAAGCAGTTATGTACTCCGCTTCCATTGTCGAGTTAGCAACGGTGTCCTGCTTGGAGCTCTTCTAACAGACCGCCCCTCCATTGAGGGTAAAGACATAACTCGACATGGACTTACAGTCATCCTTGTCACTCTGGAAGCTAGAGTCAGTAAAGACCTCGATCTGGAGGTCTTTTCTGCCATACACCAAGAACATCTCCTTAGTCCTTCTCAGGCATAAGAGAATGTTCTTTACTGCTATCCAGTGCTTCTCCCCTGAGTTTGACTGATATTGGCTTACAACGGTCAATACATATGCTACATCTGGTCTGGTACACAACATCGCATACATTGAGCCTACCACCGATGCGTAAGGTATAGTTAATATGCGAGCCCTTTCCAAATCAGTCTTTGGAGACATCTCTTTGGAGAGGGTGATTCCGTGAAAATCCGGTAGATTACCGCGTTTTGAATCTTTCATACTGAATCTTTTCAGTATGGTGTCGATGTACATTGACTATGAAAGTCCAACTATCCATTTAGATCTATCACGATAGATCTGGATCCCCAGAATGTAGGAGGCATCACGCGGGTCCTTCATGGAGAACCTCTGTGACAAGAATCATTTGACTGACTGTAGCATAGGAATGCCATTTCCTATTAAGAGAATGTCATCTACGTACAAGACGAGAAATACCACAGTTCTCTCTACAATCTTACTGTAAATGCATGGTTCATCTGGATTTTTGATAAAGTTGAATTCTTTGACCGTCTCATCAAAACAGATGTTCCAACTCCACGATACCTGGTTTAGTCCATAAATGGACTTAAGCAACTTGCACACTTTACCGCTACTCCCACTCTAAATGAAACCCTCTGGCTGATCCATAAAGACGCACTCTTCCAAATTTCCATTTAGAAAAGTTGTATTTACGTCCATCTGCTAAATCTCATAATCGTGGAAGGCAGCAATGGCAAGAAGGATCCGAATGTATTTGAGCATAGCCACTGGAGAAAGGGTTTTATCATAGTCCAAACCAGCTCTTTGATAAAAACCCTTTGCAATTAGGTTTCAACCTGTCCATCTACACCAATCTTCTTTCTGAAGATCTATTTGCAGCCTACGGGTTTTACCCCTTCTGGAGCAATGTCCAAAGTCCATACTTTGTTGATGTACATGGACTCCATTTCGGTCCGCATTGCATCCAGCCATTTACCGAGTCGCCGCATTGAATGGTTTACTGGAAGCTGGTTGGCTCATCATTGTCAATGATGCAATCCTCTCGATCCTCGTCTATGAGAAAACCGTAGTATCTCTCGGGCGAATGAGATTACCAACTACTTCTGCGGAGTGGCACTGGGATGTCCGGTTCTTCTGAAACCTCTGGTTCTACCAAGATTTCAGTAATAGCTTGTGGTTCTGGAATTTCTTCTAGTTCTATTGAACTCCCACTTTTCTGATTTTCTAAAAATCCAGCTTCCAAGAAGTGGGGATGTTGAGAAACAAAAACCTTTTGTTTCTCTACGTAATAGAAAAGATACCCCCTGGAGTTCTTAGGGTATCCCATAAACTTATACAGTACTGAGCGTGCCTCGAGCTTGTCCGCATGATGCTTTTTTACAGAAGCTAGACATCCCTATGTCTTAAGGTATTTAAGCCAGGGTTTCTTCCCACACCACATGTGATATGGTGTGCTAGGCACTGACATAGTAGGAATCTTGTTCAAAAGATATGCAGCTGATTCTAGTGCATAACCCCAGAAGGATCGTGGTAACTCAGCCTTACTCATCATGGAATGAACCGTATCCAATAGGATTCGATTCCACATTTTCGGTACACCGTTGTGTTGAGGTATGTATGGAGGTGTAAGCTGAGAGGGAATTCCATTCTCTTTTAGGTAGTTCAGGAACTCGGCACTTAAGTATTCACCACCTCAATCAGATCTCGGTGTCTTGATATTTTTGCCAGTTTGTTTTTCCACTTCATTCATGTATTCCCGGAATTTCTCAAAGGCCTCGGATTTGTGCTTCATCAAGAAAACATGTCCATACCTAAAGAAATCATCCGTAAAAGTAATAAAATAGGAATAACCACTTCATGCATGTGTAGATATTAGACCACACACATCGCTGTGTATGAGTCCTAAGAGCTCGCTCGCTCTTACTCCGTGTCCAGTGAACGGAGTCTTTATCATCTTTCCCATAAGAAAAGATTGACAAGTTGCATAAGACTGATATTCGAACGGATCCAAATATCCCTCTCTATGTAGCTTCGTCAATTATGTTTCATTGATGTGACACAGTCTACATTGCAATAAGAAAGCCTGATTTGTTTTCGGAGACTTTCTTTTAAGTGTGTTCTGGACACTGAAAATCTAAGTTTTATTTAATACGTATATACCGTTATCTAATATACCTGACCCAATCAGAGTTTGATTTAGATGGATGTGGAACACATCGCTTACAAATGTAAAATCATATCCTTTCTTAGAAAGTAAGGATACAGATATGATATTACAAGCTAGACTAGGTACATACAAAAAGTTACATAGAATCAATATTTGCACACTTGTCAATCCTAGGTGATATTCCCCTACGGATTCAGCGTCTACGCTCATTCCGTAGCAACCCTGAGAGTCATATCACCTACCTTGAAAACTTTACGGTTTCTCAAACCCTGTAATGAATTACAGATATATGATCCTAATCCGGTATCTAGTACCCAGGAAGTAGAGTTAATTGACATACAGTTTTCAAAAAACACACTCGAAGACGAAAACACAACGTGCTTCAAATCCTGCCTTCTGGCTTTCCAAGCCCTGCAATACCTCTTCCAATGTCATTTCCCATGACAATAGGAACATCTCTTTTTCCTTACTGTTAGCCCTGAAACTTTTGCCCTTTCCTTTCCCTCTACCTTACCGACACCGCCTATCAGCTTTGTGAAGGTCTTCTTCTTCTCACCCTCGATTTTCGCCTTGGATCCAGAAGAGGAAGATTCCCCAATAAGCTGAGCGGGTGTCTCCCTGGTTTCCCTCAGGATGCCCTCAACTGGAAGTATAACTTTCTTCCCCTGGACATAAGTAGATGGTAAGGACTGTAGAATCAAGTCAGTATGTGACTCGTTCTCTAACATGGTTTCTAGGTCCGTGAGCTCATCAATATAGCTAGTCATCGTAAGGACGTAGTCCCCTACAGACGACCCGACAGCCAATCTCCCTTGAAGAAATTCCTTTGAGGTCTCATATCTTGCGATACAAGATTGCTCTCCATATAAATCTTTGTTATGGAGGATGATGGAAGCTAAGTCCATCTTCTCGTGCTGCCTCTGGTTTACACAATCTACTAAGGCCAACACGAGGCACTTGGCATTCACACTGTCTTTTTCCAATGTCTTACGGATATCAATATCCGCGACGATGAAAACTGGACCTGAGACGGTGGGGGCTTGAGTAGTAAAGAGGTGTCTCGGCTTGTCATAGGTAATGGACATCTGGACAGACCTATGCCAGTCATTATAGTAAGATTCAGTCATTTTATTATCTAGATGTAATCTAGTCTTGATCACTCGGTTGCTGCAATTAAGAGAGAGAGAGAGAGAAGAAAACACTTAGCATGATGCTCTTGCAAGTTTAGATTAGTCTTTAATTTATCTAAACATGACGACTCTCATTTTCTCTCGAATCCTTTCTTAAACCATAAAAGAAGAATTAGTCAGGATTGATCTTACCGTACAATTCTTGCTTAACCGTTCGGCCAGGTTAGTGTCGGTACTTCGATGGAGGTTTTACGACTCTTTCGCGAAGCTCCTTAATTAAATAACCTCTTTTCCGTGAAGGCGTAGCCCCGCTAACACTGTTCGAGACACCTACTTGGTTTATAGCATTGATGTTTAAGTGAAAATTCTCCCGAAGAGTAGCGGATACTCACAATAGGATCGAAACCCAAATATCATTGTGTGATAATGCTAAAGGAATCCTACCAACATTATCAAACTCCAAATGATATGCAGCACTAGCAAGTTTCAGTTTCTTTAGAAACTCCCGATATGGATTTTTTCCCATGCTCTTATGACCTTGACGAAAGTCAACAAATCATAAGTCACATGTCAAGTTCTATCCATCATTGTCCAGGTTAATTTGAACCCACCCCTACATACCCTTGACGAAGGTCAACAAGGTAATAAGACTGTCCCAAACAAACGCATCTATCTATGCTATATATGAACACCCAGCAGGTACCAATCACTATACCTTGATAAAGGTCAACAAACATAGCTTGAATACTATTGAATATTCATATGAAATGACGGAGGGCTACAGCTGGTTTTGGCTAAACCGTGAGCTTGATATAATCGAAGGAACCTGATAGATTTTAAAAGGAGTGGTTTAAGCTCCGCATTTAAAAGTCTGTTGTTTTGAAAAAACCGAGTGGTTTTAAAATTGTTCCGACAATTCAACTTTGGTTTATTTGCTTTGCATTAATGTAATGAAGTTCCATCATTTACACCTATCATCACTGAAAAGACGAAAATACCGCATCCATTTATGTCATCCGCATTCGCCACTGGGCCCCATCTAACACTGTTAGGTTACTTAACTAACGCCAGAGCGGGGGTTGGACTAGTGCGGGTGAAAAACATAAGCAACGTTTACTATATAGCATATATATAATAAACATTCTTATGACGCAATAATAGGCATTCCAGATCAGAGAAGAACATATTGGATATACTAGGAATTTCATGTTTCGTTTAAGCCTGTAACGAAAGACGGATTCTACGGTCGTGATGAATAGCCAAACCCCACACCAGACCCCTACGGGTGCGGCAAACTACCCGCCAAATACCCGAAGTGAAGCAACCTCTCTCATCAAAGTGAGTAGGCCACCCGGCACTTCAAAGTACCCAGTAGTTTGTGCACCCCACCTTGGGTCTATCCTAGAAGCAGAAAACAGTAAAACAAATAATATACAACGGTAGCTACAACCTCAATTCAGATGTGCCCCGTAAAATAATATTACATCACTTTACAATATTACATCGAATGAAAGAATGAAAAACCCTCATCTCACATACCCCGGATATTCATCGACGACGATCTAATAAGTTCATATACACAAACCATAAGAACATCAACACAGATATGTGCAACTCCGACTAATCGACGTATAACAATTAGTCGACGTTTCTAAACACATATATCACAACTTGAAACTTGTTAAATGATGTTAAAACAGCGACTTCGAAACACTCCGTATTGCCACAGAAAAAAGATAACAGTAAATCCAAAATTCGCAAAAACAAACAACACCAAAGACCTTAGATCCAAGAAAATAGAACACAGATGAAAATTCAAGTCATTTCGCTAAAATTAACCAGGTGAGGCCAGGAAATTTCCCAATGTGGCCGGTCAAAACATGATGAAATTGGCTCAAATTTGGTGTGTGTTCATGTCATACAAGGTAGAGCACTCTGCAATTGTTTAAAAAAAATTTAGAGCCTCAAAAAAATTTGACAGAAACTTGAATCTTTGACTCGATGTTTCGAAGTTATTTCGGTTTTGTATTTTTAAATTTCGTCTAAACTTTTAGTTATGGTTTAGTAGGCTCTGATACCACTGTAAGTCCATGTCGCGTACCCCGCGTGTCCGTGGGAAGGCGAAATTTTCAAAAAACGATTTTACAAAGCTCGCAACACGGACTTGAACTCCAGGATCGATGCTAAACACTAGCTAACAAAATAATGTGTGAAGTTTAACTACTCGGAAAGGAGTTATACCTCACGATACAATTCCTTCAGGTCTTCTTTACTGTCCTCCTCGTCATTGTAGGCTCCAAGGATCGTTACGGATCGTGGATTCCTCGTCGACTTCCTTGAGTCAAAGAAGATCCACCCGAGAGTCTATAGTCCGAGCTCCAATCTCAACTCCAAGGTAACTAGGGCAAGTAGATTGCTAGACTATATGGTCTAGGTGATGTAAAGAGCGAAGATGGAATACTTTATCTCTTTGAACCCTAGGTTTCTCAACTCATGAGACAATTAGGGTTTTATGAGAAAAGAAGAAGACTTGAGAAAATGAGAATGAATTTGTGAGCATAGAATGAATACTTGGCTGCCCTTAGATAAAAGATAAAGCAAATATGATATTTTGGAGATAAATATCTCACCTCAAAATATCTCACAAGCTTCATAAATATCTACTTTGTTAAGTGAGTGAGTCATCTAGTAGCCATGCTAGATTCAATGCTCAATTCCACCTCATTTCTCCACCTATATTGTTTAAACTATAAAAGAATCAAAACCCTAATTGGTGTCCCCTTCTAGAAGCTTTCCCGAACTAATTACGAGAATGCCTTTCATCCGTATATACATACCCGTATCCGCATTCCGAAGAATACGAATACAAAGAGACGAAATAAATCCATCAGTACAATACTAGGATCCGGCTTAAACCAAAGCCCACTAGTATCATTGGCCCGAACATCATACGAACACAAGTGCACGTAAGTGTTTGAAGCCCTGTCGTAAAACCATACGACCTCTACATCTTTCGCCCGATGCAGGGAAACCATCTGTGTGGGACTCTAAAGACTTGACAGTACGCTGGCAATGGGTTTAACCACAAGCCGCAAGCAGTACTAGCTGCACGTAACGGCTACCAAAGTATCTGTCGATAAGAAGGCCGATAAGAAAACCTATCCGAACTCCTAATGAGCCTGCATGTAATAATCTCCGTACAGTCTGGTCTGTTCCTCTAAGAGTATCGCATATCGGGCCTTGGGGGCCGTAAACGTCAGACCCCTAATAGCGCAATAAGTCGTGCTGGAGTGTAGCCCAGAACACCTTGAGAAACTACTGGAATACCTACCAGTAAATCTTGCTTGCCCTGGCCAGGGACTTTTTGTAATGGCTCCCCAAACACAGGGCGATATCAACCACCAATACCAGGAGAGACGAATCCTATCTAACTGCCACCGCCTCTAAGTGCTTCGGGACTGCACCCAACTACTACCTGTTTGCATGACTCCTTCAAGCCATGGTAGGGTAGTAATCAAAGTACAGTGGGAACACACTCGAGGTGAAGTAGCAGTGTCAAGTCGACAGATTAGGCTATACTCATATCACCTGGGAACTGCTACCCGACGATAGTTATAATACCCACCAACAGTTCCCGACGAGTCGTGTCCAGTGTACTCATAACCTAATGAGCACCTGCATACTATCTCTAGTACGACGTACTAATGGCTGTGGGACAGACCATCTCCCCTGCCGGGATGAGAAGCGTATACACTAATCTACTCCGGAGTATCGATGCCCCATTTCGATAATCCTACGACTAGGGATCTGTATAAGGATGTGCTTGTAGATTACCCAGCCCCCACTAGTGTGACTGCCATCACAACGCTGGTAATCAAGAAAAGATACTAAGGGCTCTACTAATATGTATAAGCGATATACTAAAAGAAACACATGCACATATTGAAGTAGAAACAAACCAAATAGCATACTACTATTTTGAGCAAAATTGTCAATACAACTGTTAATATCCCAAGCTTCCATTAAATAATATACAAACCAGTATGATACAATAATGGCCTCTAGGGCATACATCACTAACAATTACTGGCTGGGACAGCATCCTTGTGGTCAAGCAGCAGCAGCCTCTCCTCCTTGATGACAGCGCTCGTCGCATGTTAGTACCAAGCAACGTAAGCATTCGAGCCCCTTGGAATGTGACTCGGCTCGCTGATGAGGAAATGGGACCCCGTATTCAAACGCATGAAATGATGCGACGTGTTGCGAACACCTTCCTCAGTAGTAACGGGATCCACGATGAACGCCTCGAGGGGAACGCCTTGGGTGTAACCCGATTGCCGGGCAAAACGGTGCGGGTTATATCTCATAAACAAAACCGATGCATTCTGTCTGAATACCAAGAAACCTGGCCTTATAGAATACAAATGGACGATCTCTCGGGCCCTCAACACAGAAGCTCTGTCCTTGAAAACATCGTGCAGCGGCTGGATCACTTTGGAAGATTTGTTGCCAATGGTCAGGACTTTATCGACAATGGTCATGCTGTCCTTAACCATGCTTGGGGAAGAAGCAATCGCCGGGCCTCCCGCTGTGTTAGGTATGGAGAAGAAGTATCGACCAAGTGCATGACCTGAGGAAAATTGTAACATTCATAAAATGTGGGTCGTTTAAGCACACCAAAAGCACCCAGCATGTGCGTCTCGATCCATGAGGTGAAGTAATGTAGTGGGAGATTAACGGGCTTTAGACCCGGCTGAATAGCGTCAGACGCTAGACTCAGGCCGTGATATAAGTGAGACAGACCTGCAACCCCAACGGCCAAGCGTGTCTTCGCCACAATACGGTGAGCGGGATAAAATATAGACGGTCTCATATAACGAGGATGCGTCGGAAGTGCGAACTATCTTAGCCACATGCTGATGAACCACAGGAAGAATGTCTCCTCATCAATGTCCGGAGCAGCAACCTCTGGGAAAGAAATGATCGGGGTATCCGAAATCAAAAACTGCTTTAAATCTACTTCCGCAGTCGGTAATTTGTCCAAGCCAAATCCAAACGGTTCATCAAGCTTAGCGAACTTCGCAGCTTTCTTCGACAAAGCCTCCGGACGAAGGAAACGGACGATGAAATCGGTAAAGCTAACTCCGTGCCTACCAGACTCCAAGAATAAGCTCTCGTATATGTTCAACATCTTGATCAAGCTTGGAAACTTGTGTTGAACAGCATTCTCTGGGGTAAGACCCATTACCACTGATTCGGTAGCAAAGATGTACTCATCAGGGAGAAGTATCTCCTCATAATGTTCCCCTCTGACGGGTAATCCAGATATCTCCACGAATTCCTCCAATGAGATTGATACCTCCCGATCCAATAAGAGAAATGTGTGAGTTGGGATATTCCATTGTTCCAGAAAAGATTAGACCCACCACACATGGGGAGTGTGGTAGTGAAAGAGGGACGCATAGATCGCGGGATATAGCCCGGTCTTCAATAGCAGCGACTTCTTGGCCGACAGAATGTATCAAGCCTACTGCAGATAGCCAGCCGAATGACATGGAGTCATTCCTTTCATGTAAACCTGCCCCCAAGGACGCGATTCTCCTTAGCTTATACGATACCCTAGAATGTCTAAGGCCATCGGTGGCTGCACTGGTATCGATGCCATGGAAGGCTGGAGACGACCTTCCGAGGTCCAGCTGACCTCTTCTACTGTGTAAGTAACCTGTGGAGGGTCAGAGTAATGGATTGACGGGATCGGTTCTGACGGCACTGCGCAAGTAAAACTGCACCGACCTCGGATAATGTGACTATACTATGACCCCAAAAAATGAAGAGACTTTTTCTCTGGGTCATAATCTCGAATGAGTGTAAAGACTTCCCGATCTGTGGGCGCATTAGTGAAAGCACTCTCCGAGCAAACGTAGGGGAAGGAGGAATCGGAAGCCATAATCCTTGTAAAAAAATAACTAAAAAAGAGGGTTAATTATCGACACAATGTTCAAGACTTTAACATTTTCATTACACCTAAATTTTTACTACATTCTGGCATGTTAAAGTCACTACAGTTCAAAGAAAAAGGGACAATGGGCTCCACAAAATCAAGGTAACGCCCCCATCAAAGATGAGAAATGCACTCATTGTAAGAATCCATAAGGATTCTCATTTAATGAAAAATCTCATTGAACTGTGGAGTTAAACTCTCTCGAAAAACGAGTTCTACAGTAGATTCAAATTTGCAAGAAGAACCATAAAAAGAAAGAAAAGGGGAATAAAATTCCCAAAAGAATTTCTTAAAAAAGAAATTTTCCCAGAGCTAAGCTCTGTAGAACAACCCAAAATTAAATTCCTCTAATGGGATTAAATCGCAGAAATCCCCACGGGAAATGGAATTAAATTCCAAACAACTTTCAAAGATCAAAGTCACTGACAGAGTAAAATCCTAAGATCTTTGAGACCAACGGTCTGCCTAAACAAAGTTTTTTTTAAGATCTCTAAGAGATCGTTTCAAGAAATAGAGCCAAGCTCTGTTAATGGGTTAAAAATCCAAGAAAAAAAGAGTCTCTTTTAAGAGAAAATGGTCATAATCCTTGCCAATTTTCTTAAACAGAGTTAAACTCTAAGAGTTTCTTTGGGCAGAGATCTAAGCTCTGAGAAGAGAATTAAATTCTCAACGAAGAAGAAAGAAGAAGATGAAACAACAGTCATCTTAAGGACCAAAGGCCCAATTTATAAGACACGAAAGGACGGTTCAACTCCTCAGGAGATCGAACGGTGGAAAATGTGACACCGTTGCACCCATGTGTAAGCCATGTGAGAGCAACGGTGGGGGGCATTTGTTTCCTTAATATATTCAACTTAAGAAAAGAGCAAAGCTCTGTTAAATTTAATGGGGCAGTGCCCCACGTGCTCCTTACGAGGGCGTCGGCGCCCCACGTGCTTCTCACGAGGGCGCCAGCGCCAATGTGCAAAGCACAGAAGCACTTTCTGAGAAAGAATTAAATTCCTATATGGCGTCGCACGTGCTCCTCCACGGGCGCAATGTACAAAGTACAGAAGAGTTCATTACATAGAGTTAAACTCTTAGATGGCGTCGTACGTGCTCCTCACACGGGCACCAGTGTGCAAAGCACAGAAATAACCATTTTAGGAATTAAATTCTTAAATGGCGCCCACGTGCACAACGCGTGAACGTCAGCACCCAGGTAGAATTAAATTCTACAATATTCTATTTTAAACAGAGCCGTTGGATCAAAGATCCAACGGAGATGATAAATCATCAAAATACAGAATTAAATTCTGTTGGGAGAAAATAATTCCCAAATCTTTCTAAAATAAGAAAGATACTTTCGGTTAGATCAAAAATCCAATTATAGAATAAAATTATATTTTGGAATATATTTTCTCATTCTTTCTAAATAAGAAAGATTGCTATCTGTAAAACAGAGAACTGTTGGATTAAAAAAATCCAATGGTGATTAAAAATCACCATTTTTACAGAATAAATTCTGTACAAGGAAAAATATTTCCCCAATCTCGTTAAAAACAAAAATCATATTCTGTAAAAAAACAGAAGTTCTAAGATCAAAGATCTAATGGTGGGTAAAATTCCCCAACTCAATTTTGAGTCCAATTAAATCAATTAGAATCTCTCAATGAGAAATTTTCTCAGAATTGAGTAACAAACTTGCCTCCACTATATAAAGGACCCGAGACTTCAAGTCTCAAAAGGAGGGAACGCCACATAAGCTTTTAAAAAAATACAGAAAGCTTTCAAGGCAGCAAAGAACTTAATTCTCAAGAAAAGCAGAAGACTTTCCTCCTCAAAACTCTAGGTAAAAGAAAAACACAGAGACCAAAATATCTCTGTTTACCTATCTAAGTGTTTAACCCTTCTTAAGGAAATTAGTTCTTCCTCTGGATCAGAGATCCACAAGGCAAGTCTCCCACAAGTTGAGAATTTTATTCTTATCGGGAAGATCTTGTTTTTGAGAATCAAAGATTCTGAAAAGAACTAGATTAAAAAGAAAAAACAAAAGGAAAAAGAACCTATAAAAGAACTTAGTTCTTAAAGAAAAAACCTGATCCCAGATCTTAAAAAAATGAAGATCTTGGTGATCATTAATGGTCAAAATTCCATTAACAGAGAAACATCAATAGAGATTAAATCTCCATATAAAAGAAACTAGTGCCTCACGTGCTTCCCATGTGGGCGCCCGCTCTTTAACAACGCCTAGCACCTCATGTGAAACACACGTGGGCACTATATAAAGAGTGCTTAACACTCTATATACAGCCAAAACGGATGAGTGGTTAGCACCGATTGGGCAACGCCCACTACCGCACATGCTTTTCACGTGGGCGCCATATAAAAAGTGCCTAGCACTTCATAAATATCCAAAACGGCTGAGTGCTTAGCACTGATTGGGCAGCGCCCAGTACCACACATGCACCTCACGTGGACGCCATATAAAGAGTGCTTAGCACTCTATAAATAGTCGAAACAGCTGAATGCTTAGCACTAATTGGGCAGCGCCCAGCCCCGCATGTGCTCCTCACATGGGCGCCATAAAAATAATAAAAGTTCTAAGCACTCCATAAATAGCCAAAACGGCTAAGTGCTTAGCACTGATTGGCTAAGTCTGTGAAATTTTCTTGCAGCTGAGCCCAAATGCTCTTTTGATGGATCTTAAAAAAATGATCCTTGAAATTTTGTTAAGTCGATATTAGTCCCAAATTAGACTAACGTATCCTTAGCAAAAAAAATTGAGCCTGAATGTTCATATATTTAAGTCGATCTTAATCTCAAACTAGATTAACGGTCCTTAAATAATACAACCTCAAATCTAAAATATATGGATTTGGACTAATCCACGCCATACGAGCGATGACATAAATTAGTCTCCGTATACAATGCACAGGCAACCAAAACCAAAAAAAAAAACATACACACGACACGAAGTGAACTGCCGAACTAGGAGAAAGTAGTTATCGCAATGTGGTAACGTAATTAACTGCAGGGGCTTGCGCCTGCTGGGAAAAGCGTCCCTACAATCAAAAACCCCTCATAGAATGAGGAGGAATCTGATGAAGTCTACTACAAAGGCCTCGTCTGTCCAATCCTCCGATATATGGTGCCATAAATCAACTTGGTATGTTTAGAGAGGTGGATGGATAAGTCCAAATAGCATCTGCCCCCCAAAACTCAAGTAAGACGATCTATCCCAGTTCGTCACTTTTTCGGCGGCGAACATGCTTCCCCTTCTTAAAATGTCTTTTGTAGGCAACGTATCCTTGCCGCCATTTTTTAAAGACGTTGCATTCATCGATGGGATGGGAGACCCATCGGTGATACAGGCAGTATTTTGGGTGTCCTTCTCCACTATCGAAGTACAGAACTCCATGAGTGTACATCATGAGAGGCGGTAGCCTCATCCCCATTGATAGGACCTTGGTATACCACTTCTCGGCTTTGGTCCTGCTCTTGTTCTTCGCAGGCATGCTTTGGTTCAGTCGGAGAGCTTCATAACTCATCCTTGCCGCAGCTTCTTTGTCCAAGTGATGTTGTTTAGCTTATTCATATATGGCCACCTCGCATTCCTGATCATCTTTGCTCTTTTGAAAAGCTTCTTCCACCAACCTTTCGATTTGATCTTTTCTGGCCGTTTCAGGATATCTAGCGTTGATTCTGCCCCCAGTTCGTCCATGTCGCTTTCCGACGCTGACAAAACTTCTTCACTATATATGGATGAATAGGAGACCATGTGGAAGCTTTCCACAAGTTCTTCTACTTCTTTCGACGAGTTATCATCATCGTTGTCCTTGTCCTTAAGAATATGCTGGAGTAACTCATCATGTGTGACCGGTATTCGCGCTTTCTGATTGTACACTTCCAGCGCGTCTATATACTTTTGGTGGTCTGTGCACTTGTCGACATACTCAGCGGGCTGCACTGGTTTCTTGGCCTTCTTATTCTTCTTTTTCTTGGAAGATTTCGAAGGCTTGATTTGGGGAATTTTCCCCTTATCAACGATTTTTAGTGTAGGACGCGGCTTCAACATCCCTTCTATAATCTCGAGCTCAAGAGAACTTTTCCACTTGATCGACAGGTATATTTGCAGATCTTTCAGCATTCTTTTGGTTTTTCTGAAAGAAATACTTCCTTTGGAGCTTCTTCCACGAGCGAGCAAGATACCCCCTGCGTGTTAACTTTCTTGGGAGCATGCTTTTGAGGTGGATCTATCCTCCAATTTTCTGACAACGCAAATTTGCCCTGCTGATACTGATCTTCGACACAGTTTTTAAAGTCATAACAGCCTTCAATTGGATGGCTTACTACCTGGTGATAGGGGAAGCAGCTAAGGTTGTTGACATAACCAGCTTGTGTGGGTCGCCGCGGTTCAGGCAATGTTATCAAATTATTCCTCATGGAAAACTCGAACAATCTTCTCGTCTTGTCGTGGAGGAATGAATACGCACGTCCCATTCTTTCTTCTAAAGTAGGGCGCATGTAGCTGTTGTTTTGTCGAGCAGCTGCTTTCAGGCCATTCGGATGTTGCTGAGTATTAGCAACAAAGGCTGTTTTTCTCTTACTTTTATTATTTCGGGGATCTATGCCCGAAGAAGAAGGATTATGGCCCATTTGATCCATCTAGGCCAGTTATCGATCAGCGCCTGGAATGTTGTGGGCTTGAAGAAGGTCATAAATTGGAACACGATCGATTTAGGATCGACAGTCCCTATGAACATCCCCACAACTGGGGACTCCTCAATGCGCTGTTCGCATTTGGACCACAAGTTCTACCCTCAGATCGCATATTGGACGCATGTCTCGCCTGGTTTAACTCTTGAGTTGATCAGCGCGATGATTGAAGAGCGCTCATTCGCGCTGGCAAACCTCTGAGTAAACAGCAGTTCCATCTCAGAAAAGGTCTTAACGGATTCATTCGGGAGCTCCAAGTACCATTCGAAGGCGTTTCTGATAGACATCCGACGAATTGGCGAAACAGCAATTTATCATCACCCCCGGTATTGCCATACAGGGCTTTGAATTGTGCAATATGCTGATGAGGGTTACCCGTTCCTTTATATATATAGAACTTCGGGATCATATATCCTGGAGGGTATTTCATTTAGTCATACCATGCCGGATATGATCGACCCGTATTGACCAACTGATTTGTGGCTTCATTAGCTTGATAAGCCTTGATTTGTGGGCGATATAGTCATCCACCGCTGCTTTTGAGATCATTTCCTCTTTGGCCGTTGATAGGGCCTGAGGAGGATTTGACGTCTCCTACTTATCATCTTCAATAATCACCGGCAGTTCTTTGGCCGGCAGTTCTGGCTAGATCAACTATAACAATTCGGAAATCTCTGTACAAAATTAACTAGTTTAATGTATAGAAAGAGTATTTCAGCCTGATTAGGAGTTATAAGTTATTTTTGTTGAATAAAAGCAAGAAGCAACTTATAGCCCAATACTAAAGCATCTACATTGCTATGACATAGCCTGTGTGTTCGATTCCAATCAGTCCCAATTATTTTTAATATTTTTCTTTTTAACTTTTTGGAAGCCTAAGAGTTGCACGTG
The DNA here is from genome assembly GCA_030015575.1 of Agapanthus africanus. NCBI lineage: Eukaryota > Viridiplantae > Streptophyta > Magnoliopsida > Asparagales > Amaryllidaceae > Agapanthus > Agapanthus africanus. The sequence goes on along the minus strand of JASDDO010000024.1, from coordinate 882,727,815 downwards.
CAATACACAGAGAATCGAAAAGTTTCAAAGAAAATAAACCAGAGAAATGAGGAGTTAAGATCAAATAGCGCACATGGCCCAAGAAACGAGCCACGTGGCGCCACCGGCGGTTGGATTGCCCCCGATCATCTCCGTGCTTCGCCCGTGCACCCCTTCAGCTCTCCTCTACTCCTCTATTCTGTTTGATTTCCCTAAATTTAAACAAAGACCCTTCATTTCCACTTTTAATCCTATATTAATTCTTTTTAATTCAAATTCTTTAACTCACACACCATCATCCCTACATTATAAATACATCCCATCCCCTAACTCTCACCATTCTGAAAATCTTTATAAAAAATTTTCTCAAAATTCTCTAAATTCAAGAAGAGTTAAGGCTAGTCAAGTGGAGCTAGCGATCAATCTCATCCCGTTAAAGAACGGAGCCACTTCCGATGATACCACGACGCCACAAAGACCCTCTCTCTTTTTCTCACTCCATTCTCAACGCTGCACAAACTCGTAAGTCCCTTCCTCCCCCCTTTCATAACATCTCTACACCATTCATGAAATATATCGACAAGTGGAGTTTGCTCCGACATTTTAATCCACATGATAAGAAAACTGGATCACAGTAACATCCTAATACCACTCTTAACCTTATTTACATCATTTAGTTTTTAGCGTAATTAACATTTCATGAGGAATAATCATATAACGAACTTCTTCATATAAATACCATGAACTTTAAAAGTACCCTTTTGTAACGACCCCAATATTACTATACCTTCGTATTTTTTCTTTCGTAAAATATTGTATTTATTTATTCTTAGTATTTTCTGTATATTTTGTTTTCTATTAAATATATTATTTTATTATTCCATCTATTTTTCCCAAACCCATTTCTTTAAACTAAATCTTAATCTATTTCAAATTAAACACAAGACCTAACCCAGCTCATTACCCAAATCCAATCTCATTTTCATTTTCTTTTATAAAACTATAAGCCCAAAAGCCTACTTTCTTTTCAAGCAACAACATATATTTAATTCTTATTAAATATGTGCATGAACAATCTTGTAGCTCATTGGTTAAGTCCTTGCATTGTTATTCCATAGGTTAAATGTTCAAATTCTTATTCTTTCAATTATTTTTTTATCAATTTTTATCCTTCTCATAATCTATAAATGAGACATTTCATTTCATTTTCTTTTTAACTTCCAAAATAATTAGAATGATTATGAGCTATAATTTATTAGAATAATGGTAGCCAAAAATCTTTTTTATATGGCACTCTTCTTTCTTTTCTTCATCTCATATTTCTATCATTTCCTATCTCTCCCTTCATCTTTTCTTCATCTCATATTTCTATCATCTCCTTTTGATCAATTCTAAAAATAAAATAAAATCATTTTTCCCTTAAATTTGGAGAAGCACCGGTTCCATCAAGTTTCAAAGATCCGGTTGAAGATTTTATCTAAATGGTGAGCCGGTTGTTATACCGACTCACACAACCTGTAAATCCCTTCTCTTTTCCTCCCTCCATATCTTTATTCTCCTCTAGTCATATCTCGTGAACCCGCTATTATTTTCATATCATAATCCGTAAGAGAAAATAAACATAAACATATACATATATATAAGTCTAGATATATATGGTTCTATATGGTTTAATAATAGCTTATTGTTTCTTGTTCAAATTAAAGTGTTTTCAATTTTTTGTTCATGACTATGAATGTTTATTATGAGTTGTGAGAGTATAAATTTCATGCCAAAATATATCTATAATGTCTCATGAAATCGGTTTGCTTATTAAAAGAAAAATAGAAGCTTGCATAAAAATACTAGTTAATCTTTTTGCCAATTTTAGCATACATATCAATACCTTTACCTTTAAAATAATTTTTAGAAATCAATTTTTACTTCAGAAAATTTATCTTTGATAGAATATATTTTTGTGTACACGCTGTAAAAATTTTAGATCAAATCTTTAAACGGTTTAGGAATTATATCGTTTTTATTCACTGTTCATAAAAACCGAAAACTGTATTTATCGGTCAACTTCTAGACACATAATTTGTCCTATAGATATCCAAATTGTGCAAACTCAGGTATTTTGGATATCTAAATCGAATGATATAGATTTTATTAGTTTTATGTTTTTACTAAACACCGACGTAAAATATAGAAAACTGCGTTACAATATTAAGTGACGGATATGGACATAATCTGTCTTGATTCGCACACTGTTTTTAAATAGGACATAACTTGAACTCCCGATGTCCGTCCGTGAAAAAATTTAGATGTGTAGATGGATAATTAATATAACTATAATTTTTTTTGTATACTATATTACTTAGAAATGCATGAAATAACCGGATATAGGCTTTGCAATACAATATATAGTTGCTGTCCAGAAATCTGAATTTCTGTTTTAAACACTGATATTAAAATGATCATAACTAGAGTTTCAGGAATCCAAATCACATGAATCTTGGTGTTTTGGATAATTACATCGAAATACCTACAATTTTCTATTAATCTTCGTAACCTGAAACCTGATGAAAATTAACTCAAACTGCGTTTTAAAAATGTGTGATGGTGCTAAATAGATTCTGATCTGTTTTGCGCGATGATACGAAAACATGTATATCTCCCAAACCGGTAGTCCTATTTAAGCGAGACTGGAACTCACATGTGCATAAAACTTAAGGCTATGTTTTTGTTTATATTCTGATTTCAAATGACTTGATTAACTAGTCATAAATATCACATATTTACAACATTGTTTTGGACGTTACTTGTATACTTATCTCATATCATGTTATGTGATTGCTTATTTATTTTTATTTATATGACTTGTGATTAAATCCTTACATGTTAGAATTGAGTTGATCTTGACATGAGTCAATCATGAATACTCGAACCCAGTATATACATTTGAACCAACTTGATATCGAACCATGTATACAATTGGCATGACTTGCACTTGACATGACTACATGAACTCAATCTTGAAAACTTGATATCATAAATCACCTTTTCTATTCATGGATTCGATCAAGACTCATAACATTAATCATAGACTTATATACATGGGGTGTTGGGGTAGTTTGAGTATGAATCCAACGGAATCTCATGAGTCCCATTAATACAAATCATGTTGCTGTGGTACCGGGCTGAAACGGTACAAATCATATTGCTGTGGTACCGGGCTGAAACGGTACAGATCTTGTTACTGTGGTACCGGGCTAAAACGATACAAATCATGAATTCACGTATGAGGGCCCATGTTTCCAAGCCCCTGGATGATAGCCTGTTGGGTTTGGAATACTTCAATAACAATTGAAGTCCCGCTATTTTGGGCCCGTGATTCCTAACCCTTGGATGATAGCCTTTGGTTCGAGAATACTCTTGAGATTGGTTGACATTCACACTTGAACTCACGTCAGTTAATTTTACCCTTTTAGAGACCTTTAAGGACACTTACATTCACTTCATGTTCACTATACCTACACTCCACGGTCATTCTATACTTGTTTTCTATACTCATATTACATTGTCATGCTTACATAGTTGTCATTAACATTACCATGTTATATTTGTTCATGTTTTATTTCCAATCATAGTATATCACAAGTCACCTTGCATATTCATTTATATATATTCACATCACACCATTCTTAGGGACTTACCTAGCGCAAGTTCGCTAACGAGCATTCCACTCATTTCTTTGTTTCCTTGGAATGTTCGTTAAATGATCTAGAGATTGAGGAGATCGAGCCGAGTCACGAGGATTTCTTTCAGGTTGTGGAGCATACCGACTACTAGTTCTTTCTTTTCAGCTTTTACTTCCAGTAAGCCACTTGTTTAGGCACTTTCTTTTATGTATCTTTGTTTCCAGACATTATGTATTCAGTTTAAAACCTGTAAAAGTTGGGAATGTAAATATATAAAGTTGGATTTTCATTATCCTGTCTTATATTGTAATTTTATATTGCTTATATACACTTAGCGTATTTGTTTCGAGAAAAGACCTTCTCGGAATAAATACGTCGCGGGCTTGTCACACGCCGTGACACCTTTATTCAATAATTAACATATATCCGTCTAAAAAACTCACAGGATAATGACCTACCCCATAACATACACTACGGTTTTGTTAGTTGTATATATGCCCTAGAGGCCATTATTATTCATGATTGTATATTATAATGGATGCTTGGCCATATAGAGAGAGGCAAAATTCCTACTTCATCAATCTATACCAAACTAACCATTTAGTATAGGTTGTTTGCTTCACTAATCCATTAATTAGTGAAGAGATAGCTTGAGTTAGAGATTCTTCGACGTAGATCATCTTTGGCCTCGAAAATCCTTGAGTAAGCTCGTTCCTTTCGCCTAGTGGAGCCTAAGGAGAGTCCGGGACACCACTACTTAGAGCAAGGGGACTACTACACAGAGCTTTAGAAGTGAAGGACCGGTCTACAAAGGTTGTATTCCTACATCACTTAGTGTAAAGTTTGTATACATGCTATAAAAACCCTAATTCTCTAGTTAGATCCTTGGTTCAGGCTCTCTTGGCACCCAAATTTTTTTAAATAGCATACTTGATGCGTGTCGAAACACATCGGGGGTGTTAAGCGAACCCTGCAGTGGTATCAGAGCCAAGCTAGAGTATCAGGCGTGACCTAGACGACGTTAAAGTGTTTGATCGAACATCGAAACCGTAGATTTGCATGCTCTCTGGAAATTTTTCAAAAGTTGGAATTTTTTTGGTTTTAAAATATGCAGAAAATAGTGCAGGGTATTATATGGACCCCCAAGAAAAACGAACCCCTAACTTGACTTAACGACCGCCGAACCATGGCCAAAACATGCTTTTGGCAGCGGTTCCACTGCGCCGTTGGTGAGGCCAGGGACATGCCTTCTTGTGTTGGTCCGTTTATACTAGTGGCACTGTCTGGGTATTTTTGAATGTGACTCAAATGTTGAGCTCTCTAGGAATTTTGGGTTTTTGATAAATCGATCGAAATGTTTAACATCGTCTACATATCTGTGATTTGTGATACAATATTTGGAATCCACGATAATTAGTTTTGTGAAAACTAATTAGAAATTTGTGAATCTAGTAATTTAGTCTCTTTTGATCGGTTGCCGTGGGGTTTTGATTCGGATCAAAACTCCGTCGCAATCTCGTATAGTACGTGAACACTCGCCGGGTAACATTACTCGATAGCCATGCTCCATAGCCCCGACCAAGTGACTGTAAGGGAACCCCATAGCCAAAAGCATCCGTTCGGGTGCTCGCGGCCGTGGTGTTCCGCCTAAGTGCACTTCGTCAACGGCATCGGGGGTGCTGCCATCTACTAATATTTCCGAAGAGCATTCGATCAACGGTCAGGAATCTTGTTGAATTGCCCGACTAGATATTGAAAAGCGTTTTCAATTTGAGACTAAAATGCCAGGTTTATAACGTTAGGTATGAAATTCAGAATGTGTGATATTCCGGGTTTATGATGTCTAAGGAATTTATATGGTTAGGCATGAAATCCGAAGTATGTGATATTTCGGGTTTATGATGTCTAAGAATGTTGCGAATTCCATTTATTGTAGTTTTCACATTCTTTTCTGCGACCGTAAGTGTAATATATGGTGTATGCCGGTTTCGTTGCTATACGTCAACGACAATTGGGATACGCATATTTACTTACGTTGATGACATGTGATGTTATGTGTTGTTGTGATATGTTATATTGGATCATCGTGTTTGAATAGCCGGCGTTTTTGCGTGAGATGAGAGTTTTTCATTTTCATTCATGTAAAAGCTTGTATGTAATATTCGTTTATTGGGACACTTCCGGGTTGAGGATGATGTCACCATTGATGTATATTATTTCTTTTCCGCATTAGGATAGACCCAAGGCGGGGAGCACAAGTAACCAGGTTCTAGAGTCCAGTGGGAGACCATCTCGAGGAGTCGAGTCCGAGTCTCCTAACTCTAGAATCGGTTGGGTTGCTTGCCGCTCTCGTAGGGGTCTAGGGATGTGGGTTTGGCTGTTCATCACGACCGTGGAATCTGTGTTCTTACCGGCTTAATTTAAAACACGGACCTCCTAATATATCCAATATTTCATATGTTGACTTCTGCTGCAATGTTCAGTGATGAGATCATATAACTGCATGAGACGAATGCTTTATATTGTATATATGATATATAATAAACGTTGCTTATGTTTTGCATCAGCACTAGTCCTGCCCCCGCTCTACCGTTATTTAACTAACCTAACGGTGCATGATGGGACCCTGTGGCGAATGCGGATGACATATGAGTACGTTGTATTTTTGTTTCTTTATCCATGATGCTTGTGAAGCATAAATGATGGGACTTCATTAATGAGATTAATGAAAAAGGAAAGAAACCTAAAGATGTTGTGGAATAAAATTTTCAAACTGGTAGCTCTATTTCATGCTTTGCATAGTGGTATTCCTTGATGAATATCCAGCACCTCATTCGATGAGGAAAAAGCCTAGATCTCTTCACCGGGAGTGACCTCTTTAGCAAAAGCCAGCAAATGCTACACCTACTCGGTTTATTTTGGAAAACTCGATTTTAAAAGCAGAGCTTAAACCACTCCTTTTCAAAATCACTCGATTCTACAACGATATCAAGTTCATTATGCAAAAGGTTTTCTTAAAAACCTGTCGTAGCCCTCCGTCATTTCAGATAAGTACTACTTAGTATTCGTGCTACGTTTTTTGGCCTTCGTCAAGGCGTAATGTGCGGTAGCTAACTAGTACTTATCTGCAGTATATGATGCGATTGGATTAGGGTAGCCGTACGACTTGTTGGCCTCCGTCAAAGGTTGTGCGGGTGGATATAATTCAATCACGAAATGTACGGCTTGAACTTGACAAGCAGCCTATGGTTTGTTAGCCTCCGTCAAGGTCATAGGACGCTAGGGGCAAAATATTATTGGGAATTTCAAGTGTTGAAATTTGCAATGAGATTGCATACCTTCTATGAGATAGTTGGATTCTGATACTCACTGCATGTAAGAGTTACTCCTGGAAGAGTTTTGCACTTTACAATTAGCCGATCAAGTAGGTGACTAGAGAGGTGTCAATGGGGTTATGCCTCTGGGAAAACAAGGTTTATTTTAATTAGGTAGGTGCGAAAGCACGGGGAACCTCCCTTAAAGTACCGACACTGGCCTGGTTGAAAGATTGGCAAACTTGTAGGGTGTAATTAATCCTTGCTAGTCTTACCTTTTAGGGTTTGAAGGAAGATTTGATAAAAACAGTGGGAGCCATCCTGATTAGATAAGATAATAACCAATCTAATATTACAAGAGCATACGCTAAGTGTTTTCTTCTCTCTCTCTCTCTAGATAGCGACCATGACACGCCTTAATCAAGATAATAATATGGATGTATCGACCGAACCTGCTAGTTATACTGAGCTGGGGAATGTTGCTTCCGCTCTATCTTATAATTATTATAATTCTGAGCAGAAAATAGGGGAATATTCGGATTCCCACGCGACCCGAACGAGGAATAAGCATGTTGATGCATCTTCTTCGGGTGTATTCATTACGGAGAACTGTTTCTCAGTCCATTCTACATCCTGGGTATTAGATACCGGATCAGGATCCCACATTTGTAATATATTATATGGGCTAAAGAAAGGTAGAGAACTGGGAAAATGTGATCATTCTCTAAAATTAGGAAATGGTGCAAATGTTGCAGCCAAACTAGTTTGCGAATATCACCTTTTATTACCTAATGGGAATACATTGATCATGAACAACTATTATTATGTACCCTCTATGATATGCAATTTAATATCAATTTTTTTATTAGATAAAGAAGGACATAACTTTGTAGTAGAGATAATGTTATGAACATTTTTCTAAATCAAGTGTTGATTGGGTTTGGTATATTATGTAACAGTTTATATATTCTAAATAAAAATACAGTTCTTAACGTACAGAATACACACAAGAGGAAAAGTTCAGAAATGAACGGATCCTTCTTGTGGTATTGTAGACTAGGTCATATCAATGCGACACGACTAGTTAAGTTACATAAGGATGGATATTTGAATCTGTTCGAATTTACATCTTATGAAACTTGCTAGACATGTCTCAAAGACAAGATGACCAAAATTCTGTTTACTGGACACAGAGAAAGAGCTACAGAACTCTTGGGACTGATACATAGTGATGTATGCGGTCCCATGTCTACACATGCCAGGAATGGTTTCTCGTACTTTATCACATTTACCGATGATCTCTTAAGATTCGGACATGTGTTCCTCTTGAAACACAAGTATGAACCTTTTGAGAAATTCAAGGAATATAAGTGTAAAGTAGAGAACCAAACGGGTAAAAATATTAAAATCCTTCGATCAGATCGGGGAGAAGAATACTTAAGCACGGAATTTCTGGACTATTTAAAAGAGAAAGGGATTCTCTCTCAGCTTACTCCTCTGTATACACCACAGCACAACAGTGTATCGGTGCGGAAGAATCGCACCCTATTAGATATGGTGCGCTTTATGATGAGTACCGTTGAGTTACCTGCTTCCTTTTGGGATTATGCACTGGAGACAGCTGCAGACCTATTGAATATGGTTCCTACCAAATCTGCGCCAACCACTCCATATGAGATATGGAAAGGAAAGAGACCATGTCTTAATTATGTTAAGATGTGGGTTGTCAGGCATATATGAAAACACGAAATCTGGCCAAGCTCGAGGCAAGGTCAGTTCTGTGTAAGTTTATTGGATATCCCAAACATTCACGAGGACATATCTTCTACCACACTGAGGAACAAAAGGTGTTTGTTTCTCGGAATGCCACCTTTTTAGAAAAGGAATTTCTTGTAAAAGAAATTAGTGGTAGTGAGGTAGAACTGGAAGATGTTCCAGTTATATAAACTACAACTGATGATTTGGTGGAACTGGAGGATTCGATAGTCCCCGAAGAACCTCAGCCTCTCCGTAGATCTAGTAGGGTTCCTCATCTACCTAAGAGATACAGCAGTTTTCTCATACACGGTGGGAGTGAGAATTGCATCATGGAAGATGATAACCCAACTAGTTTTGAGCAGGCCATTAGAAGTGGGGAGTCTGTGAAATGGCTAGATGCAATATGGTCTTAGATGGAATCCATGTACACCAACAAAGTAAGGACTTTGGAAGTTGCACCTGAAAGGGTAAAACCCATCGGGAGCGGGTGGATCTTGAGAAGATTTTTGGTGTAGATGGAAAAGTTGAGACTTTCAAAGCTAGACTTGTAGCAAAAGGTTTTCGTCAACAACCAGATGTGGATTATGATGAAACCTTTTCTCCAGTGGCTATGCTTAAGTCCATCAGGATCCTACTTGCTATCGCTGCATGCCATGACTACGAAATCTGGCAGTTGGACATCAAGACCGCTTTTCTAAATGATGATTTAGAAAAGAGTGTGTACATTACTTAGCCAGAGAGCTTCGTAGATAGTGGGAGCATCGGAAAGGTGTGCAAGCTGCTTAAATCAATCTACGGGTTAAAGCAGGTATCGCGGAGTTGGAACATCTGTTTTTTGATGTGGAAGTCAAAGAGTTTAACTTCATAAAACACATAGATGAATCTTGTATATACAAGAAGGCAGTAGAGAGTAAGATTATCTTCCTCGTATTGTACGTGTTTGACATACTTTTGATAGGAAATGATGTTCCTATGATACACTCGGTCAAGCTCTTCTTATCACAAAGGTTCTCCATGAAGGATTTGGGTGATGCCTCTTACATCCTGGGGAGAATCACTGGACAGCTGTGAAGAATATTCTTAAGTACTTGAGAAGGACTAAAAAAATGGTCTTCGTGTATGGTAACGGTGAACTCCAGATGGAGTCCTTTACCGATTCGAGCTTCCAAAGTGATAAGGTCGACTGTAAGACAGTCTCGGCTTTTGTCTTTACCCTCAGTGGAGGGACGTTATGTTGGAAGAGTTCCAAGCCAGATACCATGGCAGACTCGACGATAAAGGCTGAATACATCGCTACCAACGATGCTGCCAAAGAGGCTGTCTGGATGAACAAGTTCATAAGATAAACTTGGTGAGTTTCCTACCATTTAGCATCCAATACTTGTGTATTATGATAACAATGGAGTTGTGGCTTTGGCCTAAGAACCCCGGTCCCATCAATGATCCAGACATATTCTTAGACGGTATCACCTGATCAGGGAGATAGTTGATCTCTAGGCGATCGAGGTCGGGAGAGTTGAGATGAAGAATAACACGGTGGATCCACTCATGAAGGCCATCCTCCAGATACAATTTGAGAGATTTGGCATGTTGGGTATGAGATACTACAACAATTGGTTTTAGTGCAAGTGGGAGATTGTTAGGTGTATGTATGATCTAGAGGCCATTATTGTACATGATTGTATATTATAGTGGATGCTTGGCCATATAGAGAGAGGACTTTTTTGCTCAACATGATAGTATATATCTGGTTACTTTTTATCTTAACATGTAGACTAGTATTGTGATACTGTCTTGCCCTCACATGTTGGTAAAGCCCTTAGGATGTGTACTTGACTACCAGGATTATGATCCAGATCATACTAGTGGGGCCAGGGCAGTTCACAAGTTCATCTTTTAATTATTCCTAGTCGTGGGTGTATCGAGACGGGGCATCGATATTCCAGAGTAGACTAGCGTATACGTTTCTTGATCCATTTGATGGGCGATTGATGATCCCACATCCATTGGTGTTTGACATCAAAGATTGTAAATGGGTGCTCAGTGGAGACTGGGTACACTGAAAAGGACTCGCCGAGAACTCCTATATGGTATTATACCTAACGTCAGATAGCAGTTCTCTGGTGAAACTGGTACAGGTTAGTCTGTAGCCCCGAGATCGTCATAGAGTCTTGTGTCATTCCTACTGTGCTTTGATTTCCCCCCTACCATGTTCAAGAGAGTGTGCAAACAGGTGGTTTTTTGGTATAGTCCCAAATCACATGGAGGAAATTAGGAATAGGAGGGGTTTCGTCTCTCCCGGTATTGGGGGTTGATGTTGCGCTGTGCTCGATTGGCCATAACAAGAAGTCCCTGGTCAGGGTTGATACTGAGATTTACTGGTAAGTGTTATCAGTAGTTTCTCGACCCGTTATGAACCTTAAATCGGCATGACTTATCAATTTATTAGGGTCTAACGTTTACCACCCCCAGACTCGATATGCGACATATCAGACGAAGAAACCAGACTGTACTGTAGTGTTACTTACTAGATTCACGGGGGTATGAACAAGCTTTCTTGTTGATTTTCTGATCGCTCAATACCTGGGTAGCCGTTACGTCCAGGTAGTACCACTGACGGCTTGTGGGTGACTGATATGATCATCACCTACTGCTGGCGTATTGACGAGTCATTAGAGTCCTACACAGAGCTTTCCTGGCTCAGACGAAACGAAGTTCGACACATATATGATATATGCGGGTCCGAGATTGATACATGTATATGATACAGTATTCTAATCTTATGATATAGGTTATATATGATATAACCGGATTATTGAATCAAGTATTGATTCAATAATTTGTTATATGTATATTTGATATACATATATATGATAATAGTCGGATGTATGTGATATGGCCGGATTATTAAATCAAATGTTGATTTAATAATTTAATATATAATTATATATTTGATATATTAATAAATATTAGCTCGGTTAAGAATCTCTTTTCTCTAAATACATACAAATATATATGTGATATATATTAATGTATTTAAGTATGTGTCATGCTAGATGATACATTGGACTTGGATCTATGAGACTCGTACCTAACTAAAGATAATTTAGGTAATTAATTAATAAGAGATAAATCAAAATTAGGTGGAAATTAGCATGGTTTGATATGCTTGTGGAAGCATGTAGAAATCTTGACTTAGTCCACTAATTTTGTTTTACTCTAGATATTTATTTACCTAACCATTATGTTTAGCCATGGTTAAGTCTCTACAAGTGAGATTTTATGATATATTTTTCTAACCCATGGTTCATTCATTCATCTTCTTCTTCATCTTCTTTGCTTTCTAGCTTTTGAGAGAGGTGAAAAAGAAAATGAGAACAATAATTTTAAAGTGAGCAAAATTCCTATTTCACCAATCTATACCAAACTAGCCATTTAATATAGGTTGTTTGCTTCACTAATCCATCAATTAGTGAAGAGATAGCTTGAGTTAGAGATTTTTCGACGTAGATCATCTTCAGCCTCAAAGATCCTTAAGTAAGCTCGTTCCTTTCGCCTAGTGGAGCCTAAGGAGGGTCCGAGAGACCACTACTTGGAGCAAAGGGACTACTATATGGAGCTTTAGAAGTTAAGGACAGGTCTACAAATGTTGTATTCTTATATCACTTAGTGTAAAGTTTGTTTACATGCTATAAAAACTATAATTCTCTAATTAGATCCTTGGTTCGGGCTTGCTCGGCACCCTAAAAATTTTAAATAGCATACTTGATGTGTGTTGAAACCTGTCGAGGGTGCAAAGCGAACCAGCAAGTTTCATCGCACAAAGTTTTAGGATGTATGGTTAATTTAAAGAATACCGTTTTTCAATAAAATACCATCGCTTTTACAAATAAATGTTTTTAATCGTTATTTTTAAAATCCTTTGCAATTACGCCTCTACAACCTTTTTCAGGGAACCTATTTATGGATGGTGCAGGTTATCCAACGTCCTTAGGATAGTAGAGTGAGAAACATAACTTCTCATGGAAAATTCAGTCTCGAAAAGGAAATAAAAATACGATTTAAAGAATACAATTTTTTCTAAATCAAATTAAAAACTTGAAAAATTATATAAAATTATGAATCCGTATTTTCAATAAAAAATTATGAAAAAAATATATTTTTAGAGGAAAAAATAATTTTTTAATAAAATACCACCAAATTTACAAAATGAGTAGTTTTCATTAAAATACCATAAACTTTTAAAAGCTAGGTTTCATCGCTAAAATACCACTAAAATTAAAATATGTGTTCATAAAAACTCTTAATAATATAAATCACCCTCGAGATTTATTTTTAAACAATATTAAAGTATTTTTCATAAAACCCCCTCGAGAAATGCAAACAATATAAATATAATGTGAACAACAATAGTAAATATTTAAGGACTTTAGATTAATATAGATTTAAGCGGTATCATTTCTCTTGAGCCCCACGGAGCCAGAGAAAGTGAGTGATTGCCTATTCAGGTTAGACAATACTGCAAATTAACGTAGTTATCAATGACAATTATCTTGGAAAAAGACACAAATCATGCCGTCTATATGCAGCAGTTGTCCGATTACTCCCGAACTTAAGAATTTCAACAGTTAAATTCATTCACGAGAAATGTTTATAACTCGAATACAAACTCTAATCCATACTTGAATTTAAATTCGAACTCAAATTAAACTTGAATCTAAACTTGAACGTGAACTCGATATCAATCTACTCGACTAACTTGACTTGACCCAAGATTGCAATTGACATGACTCACATTCTACTCTACTTACTCGACTTCATTCTTCAACTTTTTCAATTTATGGTTTCGATCAAGACATGTTATAATCAACCAATCAAATTAATTAAGGATATCTTACAATTATAAAATATATTATACTCGGGATGTTTGTGATAGTTTTTTGTGTGAATCCAACGGAGTTTTAGGAGTCCCATATTAACCTATATTTTCTATTTACTCGAATCTCAGTCGGGTCGACTCCTCCACAGCTTGGAGTCCCGATACTAACACATGAAATGGGCCCGTGTTTTCTTGCTCCTAGGGCCTCCCTTTTGAGCTCGTGAATATTTCTACAGTTGCGTTGACATTCACACTTGGAACTTAACATTAACATAATGACCATATAGAGACCTATAGTACATATACCATGTTCAATTACATATATGCTTTTACTTATCATATATATTATTTCATGATTATTCTATATTTTTCACTTTCCACTTTTACCTTTAGGACTTACCGAGCGCTGATTCGCTGACGGGCATTTTACCCACCTTTGTTTTCTTGGAATGTTCGTCAGATACTGAGGAAGTGGACACGACAGAAGAGGAGTACGACCAGATCACGGCTCAGGCTTTAGAATAGCTACTTTTTTTAGTTTATATATGCCACATGTTTAAGCATTTTCTTTTAATGTATTTATTTTTTCAGTTGAACTCATGTATCTGTAAAAATTTCAAGTTTGAATGTAAATAATGATGTTTGTTGAAAATTGTACAGTCTCCATTTATTCTTGCATTGTGTATTATTGTTTCGATACGCTTAGTATATTTATTTAGGGAATGACCTTTTCTAAATAAATATACCGCGGGCTTGCCAAATTATCGTTTCCGTCTACTGGGAAGCAGGGCATGACAGGTTTTGTTGGTGGCCCATGCAGGTCAGTTCTGCATGAAGTCGTAAACAACATACTACAAGAATTAATGAATTCAACAAACATTTACATTCTTTGCATTTCAAAATTCCTTGAATCTATCCTAATGTATCTTTTATATCAAGGTGATGGACTCTCCGAACAATACCAGCACCAACGTCAACGACAACACTCCACCACCCACTCTACCACCACCACATACCGTTGCAGCGCCTATCAATAATAAAACGGTACTTCTTGAGACTATCAAGAATTATTGGAGAGACAAAGGGAGCAGACAACCCGCATACACCAAGGACTGGCTCGCCCTGAGGCGGAGGCACCCGGAGTTAAACAATTTCGGGCACTGCACCTAAAGAACTTATCAGGTAAGGAGAGCCCGCTTAAAGCAGAAGAATGGGCTCAGGCGATTGAGAATGACCTGGCAGCGGCTCAAGTGCCAGATATAGCTTGGGTAAAAGTTACTAATTTGCAACTGACTAATAATCCCAGAGTATGATGAAAGGCAGAGGAGAGCCGTCTCGAACAACCAATAGAATGGAAAGCATTCCGAGTCGTCTTCAATGCAAAGTACTTTCCGGAGACTGCCCACTTTGACACAGAGCATCAATTCATCCATCTACAGTAAGGCTCGATGTGGGTCAAGTATGTGGATGAATATGATGCTGAGTTTACTATACTCGGCAGGTAAGTTATAGTCTCAAGTTGAATTTTGCTATCTCACTTAAATACTACTAACACAAGGTCGTAACAGGTTCACTACGCACCTCATTCCTACTGCTGAGATCCGGGCACGATGATTCCAGCAGGGTTGGATCCTGACATCCAAGCTGCACTCACTACAGGGGATTTCCCAACCCATGAGCTTGCTTTGAAGGATACCTGATGCGATGAGGCGGTTGTGAAGAAGAAAGGCAGGCCGCAATCGGCCGGTGTAAAACACCATTTGCACCAGATCATAGGAATGGCCTCTTCCAGGCAAGCTTTCAACGGACCATCTCGGAGGCTAGGAGGTTCGTTCGCTAACATCAGGCCAGTCTTTTGTAGCTACTGCAAAAGAACATGGCATCTAGTGAAGAACTGTCGTAGGGCGAACAACTTGTGCTTGATTTGTGGGTCTTCTACTCACACCAATGGAGCATGCCTCCAGAACTGAGGGACTAATAACCCTCCCGCTACACCGACAATCCAAGCTCCTCCTACCCAGTTAGCTCTACCAGCACCAGCTCCCCACATCCAGACCACTCAACCTTAATGCCGAGTGTTTAACCAAGAATAGAAGAAGGTGCTGCGACGCCAAGCATCCACCATGTCGGTCTAAGAGGCAGAAACTACGGGTCAGGTTATCACTGGTAAATCTCTTTCCTATTCCCTTTCAAGTTATTTCAATTTCTAGCCATCTTATATTTGTTATACCTAAACCTATCCCACGCGACTTAAG
Source organism: Agapanthus africanus (assembly GCA_030015575.1). Lineage (NCBI taxonomy): Eukaryota > Viridiplantae > Streptophyta > Magnoliopsida > Asparagales > Amaryllidaceae > Agapanthus > Agapanthus africanus. The sequence continues at coordinate 882,711,950 of JASDDO010000024.1, read as the reverse complement.
TACAATCTAAGTAGGCACCCTACATGCACTCACGCTCTTCGACACTGGGGCATCGCATTGCTTCATATCGCAACGGTTCGTAAGAACTCATGCAATCCCAGTTAAGCCATTCGTATCCAGCTGGAATGTCAGTTAAGGGAATGATGTTCTAAAAGCGACCGTAAGATATAATCTGTGTCCAATGGTCATCTTCTGTCACGGCCCGAAAAAGGCACGTGGCTGGCACTTGAATCATGTGAAGTCTATAGGACTCCACCTAATTCAAGTAAGCCAAAAGCCTAGAAATCTAAACCTTTTAAGGAAAATAGTAGAGGTGAAGTTTTGAAATACAGGTTTAATGAAATCGGGTTCTTTCTTAAATCATATGAAAAAACAATGTTTTGTAACAATCTTGAAACATGTTTCGTCATTTGAAATTTGGGCAGCACCTCTTTTGTAAAAAATTAACCCAAAAATGATACACGCAATAATAATAATAGGCATCCCCAAACGGGAGCTAGCTCTTCGCCAATTGGCGAAAACAACCATGCAATAATATAAATATACAACGCCGAAAGCGAGGATCAAAATCACAGAAGTAAAGCAAAGAAACTAAGCATCATCAAGAAAACCAGAAATAAAAATAAATACATGAGCGTGACTCTGAGTCCGAAAGAATATACAATCAGCGGTTTCTAAGTCTACAAATATACATAGTCTGGTTGATGGAGCTTTTAATTAGATACAACTGAATAAATATAAGAGTACAAATGGCGGTCACGATGCAAGTGAAACCCCACCTACCAAAGCAATCACCCGGAAGAAAAGCAGTGTGCCAGCAAAACTGCTACGAAAACCTGTGCGGTTAAACCTGCAAGAAACTGTGGCACAACGGGGGTGAGTTGCCAACTCGTGAGTAGAAGACATCACCGAGTAGAAACCGAATGTATGACTATCTCCTAGGTCATACAGTACAATTCAGTAATAATAATAATAACACGATAACATCGAGTGGTAGCTAGGGTAATAATATAAGCATAAGTGTGATATCAAAGTACTCGTGTCCGTGTCATAACTAGTAACATATCATGTGGATCATGTATGAATGCATCATCCAACGTGTGTCCAGCAATGACACACTAAATCATGATAAAACTAAAGTGCCAAGCATCGACACTCGAAAACATCATGAAAATCGTGTCTATCAGCAACACATAATCTTCATATCTCGGGCTCTGTCAGTCCGGATCGGTCCATATCATCTGATCTCACGACTACGGTTGGTATCCTCCGGATATCCGTCGCGCCAACTATCACTGGTCGGTAGTGCTCCTTTGCCGAGCTCAACGTCTCTCTATACGGCCTTCTTGCTGCACCGGGTCCACCATGTACCCGCAGACGGTGTCTCCTCACTCCTCGAATTAGGTAATCATATATCATATATGCTCTAGAACCGATAAATCTCATGGTGGACGCCACACATCATATCAAGAAAAACTGCATTTTTCTTTTAAAAGGAGCATAAGTTTTCAATTTCACATGCGGTTTCCCAAATCCAGAAATCTCAGGAAAATCGGAAATTCATAATCATGAGCTAATAATGAACAATGAATATCGGTATAGAGCTCAACTACAGTACATAACCAAAATGTAGGTACACAAATGCATGTGGCCTCTAAGTAAGAAATGCAATATCTAACCTAGCATGTGAGAGCAAGAATACTAACAATTTAATTAAACTACCAGCTATCAGGTTATACGAGTGAGATAACAGTTTCTAATGTATACATGACATGGCAGTTACCGATGATGATATGTGAGAGCCAGCCAGTAAGTGTACGTGCAACATACGCATCATCGGTAATTTTTCCTCACAGAAAACTGCATTTTAATACCACTCATTCATTTTATATTTTGTTATTTACCGGTACTATTAACCAATATCTGCTCAGTAAATACGGATTACAGGTATTCGTGACATAATACTGGAAACACACTCAAAATCACGGATATAACGTTTCGGAGCCGACACTGCAAACAGAACAGAAAACCGATCAATGCCCAAAGAGTTCTTTTGCAAATAAATGTGTGCACACAATTTTGGTCCAACACAACACAAGTATACACATGCTCTTTGGCACATGGACCATGGTGGGGCTGCCTTGGCACAAAAAATTGGGCAAGTGGGTGTGATGTGTAATAAATGCTAAAAAGATGTGATGTGATTTAAAGAATAAAGTTTCCCTCAAAGACTACTGAGTATAACCCAAGCTGATATGAAGAAAACAAACAATACCAGTAGACTTATTGAGTGCACTCGAGACAACCACACCAACACGAGCCCAATTGCTTACAACCCGACTGACGAAACCCCTTCAAAAACCGGCATCACCGGGTCCCCTAGCTCCAAATGTCCCCATTTTTGTTCTGGTCATTTTTTTGGGTCACATCAGTCCATCTATATTATTTGTTTATTCTGGAGTTGAGTCTATAAATACCAGAACAGATATTGAGCAATGGACCATATATATATACCCATTACTAGTTTAGTTTTTGGTTTAGCTTGAGAGATGTGTGGGCTTTAACTGGGTTTCTTCTTTTTCTTCCCTCTTGAAGATTTCTTTTGAGAGCTTCATTATGGAGGTTGAACAAATTACCAATATCTTATACCTCAACTTATTCAAGTATTAATAATATTGCTTTTTGCTTTGTTTCTTTATTTCTTTTGTTTCTTCATTTCTTTCATTATGTGATGTTTACCCCAATTAGAGCAAAACTCTGTTCAAATTTCAAATTTTGAAGTGAAGCGGCGATTCATAATAGCGCCAGCGTTGAGAGTCAAAAACTCTAAGGCAGCGCTCACGTGCAAAGCACATAAGCGCTAGCGCTATATGCACTGCAGCGCACCACATAAAAAGCACGTGAGCGCTCCCGCTAAGTGCACTGCAGCGCACCACATAAAAAGCACGTGAGCGCTAGCGCTAAGAGCCCTGCACTCTAAGCAGTGCACCACGTGCAAAACACGTAAGCGCTAATGCTAAGTGCGCTGCACTCTAAGCAGTGCATCACGTGCAAAGCACGAGAGCGCTAGCGCTGAAACTAAATGTTCCCAACCGTTGGATCAAAGATCCAACGAACATGATTAAAAATTATCAATTGACCAGAATAAAATTCTGTTAAGAAAATATTCTTCAGAATCTTTCCAAACAAAAAGATTTTTGCTCTGTAAATCAGTGCACCGTCGGATCAATGATCCAATGGTGATTAAAAATCACCAAAATTACAGAATAAATTCTGTATAGGGAAAGATTTCCCAATCTTGTTAAAAACAAGAAAATTGTCTTATGTAAATCAGAAGCCTTTGGATCAAAAATCCAACGATGAGGAAATCCCCAAATCAATTGGAGAAAAAATCTCCTTAACCAATTGAACAAATCAGCTCGCCCTATATAAAGGCCCCAAGACTTCAAGTCTCGGAGACAGACAGACAGACAGAGAAAAAAAAATAGAGGAACCCCTTATAAACTTTGAGAAATCTCAAAAAGAAGAGAAGGCTCTCAGAAGAAGAAGATTTTCTTCAAGGTAAAAAGAACAGAAAGACGAAATCGACTCATATAAAAAGAAGAATTCACTTCTTTCTTTAAGATCATAGATCTATAAGACCAAGGTCTTTCACAAAGAGATCAAAGGATCTCATCATAAAAAATAAGAAGAAGAACATAATTCTTCTCGCAGATCATAGATCTATAACACTGAGGTCTTTTACGAAAAGAGATCATGAACATCTCATTACAAAGGAGGGAGGGGAATAATTCAATTCTCTTAGGATCATGGATCCATAAAAGCAAAGCCTTTCACCAAAATAAGAGATTGAAACATCTCTTATAAAATAAGAACTTTGTTCTTAGAATCTTGAGACAAAGTCTTTTATAAGTGAGAATTTATTTTCTCAGATCATAAAGCTGATCAAATAGCACTTTGTGCTCTTGGACTGGCGCTCAGCGCCAAGCGCACCACGTGCTCCTCACGTGTGCGCCACATAACAGATAGCGCTTTGCACTCATGGACTGGCGCTCAGCGCCAAGCACACCACGTTCTCCTCACGTGTGCACCACTTAACAAATAGCGCTTTGCGCTCATGGCCTGGCGCTCAGCGCCAAGCACACCACATGCTCTTCACGTGTGCGCCATTGAACAAATAGCGCTTTGCGCTCATAAACAAGCGTTTTGCGCTCTTGGACATGCGCTCAGCGCCAAGCGCGCTCATGCTCCTCACGTGTGCGCTACCCAGCAGAAGCGCTCTGCGCTCTTTGACTGGCGCCAAGCGCACCACGTGCTCCTCACGTGTGCACTAAAAAGAACATAAACTGTTCTTTAAATAAAACCCTAGAGCTATGATGAATGCTCAGCATTCAATAAAAGACAGAAAGGCTGTCAAAACCCAAATTAATGCTCAACATTATCAAATGTTTAACATTTTAGCTGAATGGGCTGAGCCCAAGTTGGCCACAGAACCCTCATTCAGATTAATTGAGCCCATATGCTCGTAAATTTTAGATCTTAGTCCCAATTGGACTACAGACCTTCCAACCAAAATTGGTTCAAGGGTACATCTCTTCACTCCTCTGATATTTGTCGTTGTAATCCTTCAGCGTCTTCAGAGAGGTGACGGGTCCCGACAGCCAGATATTCCATGGACTGTAGGGTCCTTAAACCCATGGTCTATGATGTCCTTAACCTTGGATTGTGGGGCCCTTAAACCCATGGACTATGATGTCCTTAACCTCGGACTGTGGGGTCCTTAAACCCATGGACTATGATGTCCTTAAACTTTACAGACTATGATGTCTTTAAACTGGACCGCAAAGTCCCTAAACTAAAACAATAGAGCCCAAATGCTCTTTTGTTAGATCTAAACGATCTTGTTAAGTAGATCTTAGTCTAAAATTAGTCTAACGTATCCTTAACAAACTGTCAAGTTGATCTTAGTCTAAAATTAGACTAACGTATCCTTAACAAATGGTTAAGTTGATCTTAGTCTAAAATTAGACTAACGTGTCCTTAACAAACGTGTAAGTTGATCTTAGCCTCAAAGGAGACTAATGTATCCTTAAACCCAAACCAAAACCCAAATCTAAGAAAATACGGATTTAGACTAATCCACGCCCTACGGGCGACAACATAAATTAGTCTCCGTATACAATCCACGGGCAACAAAAAGCAAAACACACACGACACGAAGTGACTATCTAGAGAAGGAGAAAGTGGCTACCGCAATGCGGTAGCGTAATTAACTATAGGGGCTTGCGTCTGTAGGGAAGAGCGTCCCCACAATCAAAAACCCCTCAAACGAGGGGGAATCTAACGAAGTCTGCTACAACGGCCGCATCCGTCTAAACATCCGATATACGGTGTCATAAATCGACTTGGTATCTTCGGAGAGGTGGACAGATAAAACCAAATAGCACCTGCCCCTAAATTCAGGCAAGACGTCAGTCTTTCCCGGCTTTTGGTGGAGAACAGATTCTGGCTCGCCCGGTGGGACCTTTTCCTTTTCCCACTCCACACTTCGTGTGTCGTGTTTCTTGAACAAGTCGCTGTTTGACATGGTTGCCTTTGGATGTGAAGTACTAAGATTTGGTATCTTTCTCCGTGCAGAAAAAAATAGAAGATCAATGGCTTCAAACTGCACTAATTGGGACCATCCAAGCCACTCTCCCTACTCAAAGGTCGGCTTTCGACAGGTTGACCATTCCCTCTCAGCGGACGTCTGTCTTCGACAGGCTAGCGCCAATAACAGGCACTCCTCAAAGCTGGGGGCATGAGGAAGCTTGTCCAACAGTAGAGGTAATCTCGGCCGCACGACATACTCGACGTTGCCACTGGCGCCGAGTGAGGAAAGCTGGGGGCAGTTCACCCTCTGGACTGACTCCGCCAGATCCAACTATGGAAGTTGATGCTGCTGTTCCAACTGGGAACATCTTTGAACTACTTAACAGGGTGCGCCGGAATTCGCCAATGGCTGCGCTAAAAAAGTCTCCTCCGCCTGTTGAAAAGATCACAAAGGCGAAGTCGGAGAAGCCCCCTCAACGGCTGTCCTCCAAAATTTACAAGGTCTGGCGACAGGTCCAAGACTCCGTGATTGATCAAGACTACACCCGCCGATAGAAAAAGATGAAAGCGTGGCGAGAAGAGGACTATCCTGTCAAGCCACGGAAGGTGTCATTTGTTTGGATACCTGTTCAGTTGATAAAACTGCACATTTGTATTACATTTTTCCTACCATTTTCATATTAAAAAAGGACTTTATTATAATATATCATACATATGAGGGTTTGTGTGTAAAAATACTATTTTCCATGTGTTAATATATTATAATTATAATTTGGTAGGAAAATGTATGCAAATAATTTCATTGACCAAATCCTAGTAGAACAAAGTCTACTAAATCTTATTTGAGTTGTTGTGCAGAATTTTTCCAAGTTGTGCAGAATTTTTCAAGACTAGAATCAATGAGATCAATTTATTGAAGAAGACTTGCCTAATTAAGAAAGCAAAACTTGGAGACCAAGTCTGGTGATTAAGAGAGTCTTTGTCGATCAAAAATATTTACCGCAATCAAGAACGGCGTCGCTTGAAGCTAGCCGGTGAATACGGGTCGGTCCACAGGGATGGGTAAATCTCCTTTAAGTTCTTACGAGTTAATTCCAAATGGTGTTTGGATTTATAATTAAACCTAAAAATTGAAGTTGTATGAGACTAGGATTAGAAACTTGCTAGGATTAGGTCTAGGGAAAATTTGGTAAACAAAGATCTACATCTCTTTCCATTGCCATTAATTAAATGTATCATATTAGTGTTATGGTAAATCTTAACAAAGGGGATTAGGATGATTGGGAAGATTGATTCTTCCTCTAGATCCTTGTCCTTCCTTTCTCAATCTTTACCCTAACCTCCATGGAAAACCTTAAAATCCGGGCCTTTAGACTACGGAATCACCGTTACCTTGAGGGTAAAAGTGCCGTAGAGAGCGGAATAAAAAGGTATGCATGGAGTTCTAATGTTCATAAAAGTTTAGCAACGTAAAGAGATGAGAGATCTTCGTCTCTCAAATCCTTCCCTATTCCTAACCCTAACAAGCGAGGAAATTACTCGCTCATTGAGGGGATAAAAAAAGACAAGAGTTTATTAAAGAGAGAAAACATCGATTGCAAGTTAATAAAAGCTAAACTAAATTAAACTAAGGCGAGAAAATAAGAGCAGATATGAAAAACTACAACTACTGCAAGGAAAATAACCTACTTACTTTTGATGCGCTCTAACTTCAAGAAAACAGAATTTTATTCATGAGTAGAGGCATAAGAAAATACAAGGTCTTGGGTTCTATTTATAGGACATAGAAACCCTAGGGCTACAGCTGATTCGCATGTCTACAATTACAAATATACCCCTAGAAAAATCTTTCCAAAGCCGCCACAAATTATGGTAAAATTTCCTGCGCACTAGGGTTTCAAATAGCCGCGGAACCGCGGCATGGGCGTTCTTGAGCCGCGGTTCCGCGGCCCAATGATGGGATCATCATATGATTTTTCTTGGGCTTGGTTTGGTTCTTCTGGGCTTCTTGTTTCTTTATTTCTTTTTCCAATTGGGCTTCTACAGTGATTCCAGATCTTCAGTGAACACTTGTACCGTTCCTTTAACCGTTTGCCATGACAATTTGGATCTTGCGTCGCCTTGTTGATGGTGAACCGTTCTTCTGCTGAGCTTTACTAAGATCTTCCTATTTGTTGGTCAAAAATCCTACTTTTGTGTCGTCTTTTGTGTTTTTCACTGTTTTCGTTCCAAGAACCTGTAACCTGTAACATGTAGCAGACATGGGTCAAAAGCACCTGTTTTCATTGTAAAATGCATAAGAATGGGGAATACAAAATGCAATATTATGTTATGAACAAATACCCCCAAACTTATCTTTTGCTCGCCCTCGAGCAAACTTATTACTTATTCACTAAAATCCTAACCGCACTTTCGCAGGGAAACGCGATTGCAATGAGCTCGTGCAACAAGCCGTTAAACCTCTAGGTGTCCCTAGTAGGAGGAGTGTTGTCTCCTGAGGGTTTTCAGCGGATTACACCCACAAAATCCTATCAATTTGGTTTTTCAACTTTTGTTCTCCAATTAGGTTTTCTAACAAGGAATTCTATTATCGTCGACCCGCAAAATATCCACCCATATTCTTCACACTTCCTCATTATTTAACTTAAGATTATATATATCCTGTAGAATTACCTAGCTTTCGGCATTTCTTAAGTTTTCCTTCTAGGGTTACATCTCCACTTAGGAATTTTTATCAACTCTACTAAAGATACAAGTTCTATTCTTCATTCCTTTCTTTTATTTAAACTCTAATCACATATCCCCACGTGTGTGTAAATATCACCCCTACACTTGGAAATTCAAATCAAGCAATCGTACTCTCATCCATTGTCCAAAGCACTTATTAATTGGTGAATTTTCGCTTTCACATCCTTCATGCGACTGTTAATACTTCTTGAGGTACCAACAACCGATTACAAGATGCGTTAGCGTTTTAAAGCGTACTTCCTAGTTTTGCAACACCCAAGGCTTTTAGCAGTGGCTCCCAAACCAGTTGGTCTAAGGCACTAGGTGATGAAGCACCCTTGCTAAATATTTTTCTATTTTTACAGCCTTAAGTAATCACAAAAACCAGTGTCCATTTTTTATTTATTCACTTTTTTTCTTTTTATTTTCATTGTGCTAAGGACTTTAGACAAGAGTATTTCAAGGTCTCTTCTACTATTCCAAGTTTCAAGGTGCGTGATTGTGCATATTGTAGGGTATATATTTTCATAATTTAGACTTAAACTAGGAACTATTTTTCAAACTTATACTCTAATAAGAACATCAATACTCTTCCCTTGTTTCGACTTAGCCCAAGAAGTGAACCCAAAATTTACCTATTTCTAAATAACCTACAACGACATATACTTTCTACCGTTAAACTCTAAGGAAGGATATTTTTAGGGTTTTTAATTTGTTAAGTCTAAGATTTAGTTTTTCCTAGCCAGTTAACCTATTTATCAAACTCAAGTCAATTAACCAAAATTGAATACATTAATTCTTATAATTTTTGAATTTTTTCAATTTTTATGGGTTTTTCTGTTTTCTAATTTTTTTATATTTCAAATTTTTCAAATTTTTAAAAAGATGCAATGCTGAAATTAAATATGCAAAAAGGGAAAGAAAAAATATATACAATATGCTATGCAAAAGATAACTATATACACTACCCTCTCCCTCAAACTTAAGCAAAGCAGTGCCCTCACTGCCCGGCCCCACGTCGCGCTCGTGAGCGTGAACGTGATCTTTCCCCTCTAGCCAAAAGTGTTTGGATCCCCCTCTCAATTTCCGTCAACCGACGGTCGTGCTCTCGTGCAGTTGCCCGAAACTCATCCCTCAAAGAGTCAATCCTTCTCACTGCTCTCCGCATCAATCGTGCATGCTCTTGGGGAGTTAGCTCTTCCCCGCTCGAAGTCAAGCTCGAGCTCGGGGTGTGTGCAGGTACATTTTCTGCCGGTTCTGTTCGTGTCCAAATATCCGTAAGTCTAGAGTAGGACGACGAGACGCCCTCTAAAAGTGGTCGGACTGGGGCACCGTCTATCAAATATGAGTCAAATTCCTCGGCTGGGAGGAAATAACGGCAGAGTTGGGTAACTAGCATGGGGCATGGGTATACAGGACCTCGTTTCCCCGAACCTATAGAGTGGAGCAAAACCGTACACATGTCGAACCTAGGATTTTTCGTCATTAGAGTGTGGACGACATGTAATGAAGGGGTGAAAAAGGTCGTGTTGTGAGAACTTCCAAAAATATTGTTTTGTGCCCACCGGCACACAGTTAAAACGTTTGCGAAAAGGGTCCGTGCTTGGATACCCTTACGCGGCTCTCGTGCACAGGCATTACCCATTAAAGGCATATAATCTTCAAAGCGCAGTGGGTGTTCATGTGCAGGTACACGTGGTATGAGTGTAACCTCGTGTATCATGTCCCTATCGATGCGAATTTCTTGATTTCCCCAATTCAGTTTAATGTAACCTAAGTTGTCTAGACTATTTTCCTCCATTGATTCATAAAATAGAGCAACGAGTTCAGGTAGGGCAAATGCAGATCCGTGATTATAGAGGAGGAAATTCCAGCCTCTTTGTACGATTTCGTGTGGGAAATATCTACCGTAAATCTCGTGTGCGAAAACAGGGGAAAAGTCCCTTTCAAATTGCAATTTATGTGCCATATAGATTTTTGCAGGAAAATATATGTAATAACAGAGAGGAAAGACACAGAAGTACCTCCCCTGAAAATTTTAGGGGGTGAAGCTTCAGAGGCGCGGCGGAGGCGCGGTGGGAGGCGGCAGACGCGGCGGAAGCGCGGCGGGTTGGCGGCGGCACGGCGAAAATCTTCTGGAACAGGTCAGTGGCGGCGCTAGGGTTTTATGGGGAGAAAAACAATTAGGGTTAAAGAACAGGGGGGCTTGGGTTCCTTTAAATAGGGGGGGAGGAGGTGATTTGCAAAAAACACCCTCTAAAGCGAGGGTTTTATTTGTAAATTCAGCTATTAATCTGCAAATTTGCAATTAGGTCCAAAAATTAATTTTTTTATTTTTAAAATTTTTTTTTTCATTTTTTATGGTATTTTGGAAATATATATTTACAAATTATATACACACCCCCAAACTTATTTGAAATAATGTTTTGGAAGAAAAGAAATTTGGGGGTGAAAGTGGAGGAATATTACTCAGTGTAGATCGGCTCCTGCAAGAGCAGGAGCTCCTCCGAAGGATCCGCTGTGAAGAACGGTTTTAGTCGATGCCCATTAACCTTGAATAATGTACCGTCTTCAGGGTTCTCAAGATCAATCGCACCGTGCGGATAAACGGTACGGACTACAAAAGGTCCTCTCCACCTAGAACGGAGCTTCCCGGGATGAAAATGTAACCGAGTGTCATAAAGTAGAACCTGTTGACCAGGTTTAAAAGTTTTTCGCAAAAGGTGTTTATCGTGGAACACCTTGGCTCGGTTTTTAGCAGTTATGGCATTATCATATGCCTCATCCCTCAACTCATCCAACTCATTCAATTGCAGCTTTCTGTTGCTGCCCGCATCTCCTAAAGACAAATTCAGCTCTTTGATAGCCCAGAATGCTTTATGCTCGATCTCCACTGGGAGGTGGCAAGCCTTCCCGTACACAAGCCGGTATGGAGACATACCAAGATCGGTCTTATATGCAGTACGGAAAGCCCATAGTGCATCTATCAGTTTTAGTGACCAATCTTTACGGTTTTAGAAACCGTTTTCTCCAAGATTTGCTTAATTTGTCGATTCGAGATCTCGGCTTGCCCATATGTTTGGGGATGGTATGGTGTTGACAGCTTATGGGTGATAGAGTACTTGCGCATTAAGGACTCAAAAGTCCTATTGCAAAAGTGAGAACCATTATCACTTATTATCGCACGAGGGTGCCCAAATCGAGAAAAGATGTGTTCTTTTAGAAATCGAACGACAACCTTGTTGTCATTCGTTCGACTTGGTATAGCCTCGACCCACTTTGAAACATAGTCAACAGCCAATAGGATATACACATTTCCAAAAGAGTTAGGAAATGGTCCCATGAAGTCTATACCCCAAACATCAAAAATGTCTACAACCAAAATTGGTTAGAGCGGCATTTCGTTTCTCTGCGATATCCGGCCTAAGTGTTGGCACCGGGAGCAAGTTTTGCAGTATTCGAATGCATCTTTGAAGAGTCGTGGCCAATAGAAACCACACTGCAATACTTTCTCGGCTGTCTTCTTTGGGCCAAAGTGCCCGCCACATGCTTGATCGTGGCAAAAAGACAGCACACTCTTAACCTCAGTTTCAGGTACACACCGACGAATGATTTGGTCAGAACAGTATTTAAAAAGATAAGGTTCATCCCAGTAAAAATGCTTTACTTGGGACAAAAATCGAAGTTTATCTTGTTTCGACCAATCGTTAGGTATCAAGCCGGTGGCTAAGTAGTTTACAATATCGGCGAACCATGGTTCGCAAGAAACGGTCAAGAGTTGCTCATCGGGGAAAACATCAGTGATAAGAAGTTCAAGTGTAGGCGAAGAAGGAAGTCGTGAAAGGTGATCGGCCACTACGTTTTCACATCCCTTTTTGTCCCTTATAACAAGGTCAAATTCTTGCAGCAAAAGGATCCAACGTATTAGCCTAGACTTAGCATCCTTCTTCGCAAAAAGGTGGCAAAGAGCTGAGTGATCCGTGTACACTATAACTGGAGAGCCGATTAAATAAGGCCGAAAATTTTCAAGTGCAAACACAACCGCTAAAAACTCTTTTTCTGTTGTTGTGTAGTTTAATTGGGCCTCATTTAATGTTCGGCTAGCGTAGTAAATTACATGCGGCAACTTGTTAATGTGCTGTCCAAGAACAGCACCAATGGCAAAATCTGATGCGTCGCACATAATTTCAAAAGGGTGCGTCCAGTCTGGAGATGAAAGGATGGGCGCAAAAATGAGTGAGTATTTCAAAGACTCGAACGCTTTCATGCAAGTTGAGTCAAAAACAAAAGTAGTGTCCTTGGCCAACAAGAGAGTCAAGGGTCTAGCAATCTTGCTAAAGTCCTTGATGAACCGTCTATAGAAACCGGCATGGCCAAGGAAAGCTCGGATATCTTTGACGCATTTAGGAGGAGGAAGATTAGAAATGACTTCGATTTTAGCTCTATCAACCTCTATGCCGTTTTGCGAGATTACATGTCCTAAGACAATGCCTTCTCGTACCATAAAGTGGCATTTCTCCCAATTCAAAGTTAGGTTCTTCTCCCTACAGCGGGTGAGAACTGCGTCAAGATGTCGTAAACACTCATCGAAGGAGTCACCAAAAATGGAGAAATCATCCATAAAGATTTCCAAAAACTTCTCCACCATGTCCGAAAAGATCCCCATCATACACCGCTGAAATGTAGCGGGTGCATTGCATAACCCAAAGGGCATGCGACGATAAGCAAAAGTGCCAAAGGGACAAGTAAATGTAGTCTTGTCTTTATCCTCTTTGGCTATGGGGACTTGATTATAACCGGAATAGCCATCTAAAAAGCAGTAGAATTCGTGCCCCGCTAATCGTTCTAGCATTTGGTCAATGAATGGTAAAGGAAAGTGGTCCTTCCTTGTCGCGGCATTGAGTTTTCGGTAGTCGATGCAAACTCGCCACCCAGTTTGGGTGCGAGTGGGAATTAACTCATTTGCCTCATTGGTGATGACCGTGATGCCCGATTTCTTTGGCACGACATGAATGGGGCTAACCCATTGGCTATCCGAGATAGGGTAAATAATACCGCTATCAAGACACTTAACAATCTCCTTCTTGACCGCCTCTTTCATGACGGGGTTGAGGCGTCTTTGTGGATCCCTTGCCGGCTTGGTATCATCCATCAAATGTATATGATGTTCGACTATGAGGGGACTAATCCCCTTGATGTCCGCCATAGACCAGCCGAAAGCTTGCCGATTATTGTATAAGACCGTTAAAAGAGCCTTCTCTTGCTCAAGAGCTAGAGAGGCCGAGATGATAACGGGTAAGGTCTCATTTTCACCTAGATAAGCATATTTTAGGTGCGACGGCAAAAGCTTTAGTTCGAGTTTAGGTGGTGAAACAATAGATGTAACAATGGAGTAACTGTTTCAAACTCGAAGGATTCCATCAAAGGTTCAAATTGAGTGTACGCTACCGAGTCAGATGGTTCAACTAACTCATCCGAAAAAGCAAAAGACTCGAACTCGGGTGGAGAGTCTTCAAGATCATCAACAAAGGTGAAACACTCATAATCTTTGTCTGTCGTGAAAGCTGTGTCGGATTCTAGGAGGAACGCACTAGTGGCGTCAATATTACTGTGATCAAACATGAAATTCTCGAACTCACAGTCCTCCTCCGCGATCTCATCAATCGAGCACACATCAAGTACGCTAGAATTAGGCTCGCAAGGCTGACTTCCTAACTTGAAAATGTTAAGTTCAACTGTCATCTTGCCAAAAGATAGATTCATTGAACCATTACGACAGTTGATTACCGCGTTAGAAGTCACGAGGAATGGTCGACCAAGTATCACCGGAATTTGATTACGGGGGTTAGCGACAGGCTGTGTATCCATAACAATAAAGTCAACGGGGAAAATAAAATCCCCTACTCTAATTAACACATCCTCCAACTTTCCCCTAGGATGGGTGATTGATCGGTCGGCCATTTGGAGAGTACAATGAGTGGGCTTAAGCTCTCCAACGCCTAATTGTTCGTACACCGAATAAGGTAGCAAATTGACACTAGCACCAAGATCTAATAGTGCTCTATTGATAGTCTTGTTCCCAATTGTGATCGAAATAGTAGGACAACCGGGGTCCTTGTGCTTTGGGGGTAAAGAATTGACAAGAGCATCACTAACAGCACTAGCCACGAAAACTTTCTTTGGTACTTGTGACTTCCTCTTTTTGGTGCACAAGTCCTTTAAGATTTTTGCATATGAAGGAACTTGTTGGATTGCATCCAAAAGAGGGATATTTATGCTAACCTGCTTGAACAACTCTACAATCTTCTCCATCTGTGGAGTTGGTTTATTGGATCTCAACCGATTTGGAAAAGGAACATTTTGAAAAGTTGTTGAGTCCAATTTTTGCGGATCAGATTGTTGAGTTGTAACGGAACCCCGTGTAGATGTGTTCGTGTTGTGAGAAGAGGGTCCGTTCGAGCTAGAAGAAGTAGAGCCATGTGAAAGATGGAGAATAGGCTCTAACGAAGAAGAAGAGGAAGATGAAGAACCACCGGCAGAGGTGTCATGGTGAATACCCATATTGTTTTGCAGCACTTTTCCGGATCTCAACGTAGTCACGGCATTCACGTTATGATTCTGCTGTTCATGTGCAACATGTGCGTGACCAGGATTTGGGAGTGGTTGAGACGGAAGCTTTCCTTTCTCTCGCTCTTTTAATGCTGCGTTGAGTTGTGCAATTTGTGCCTCAATAGCTTTGATGCTTTGATCGTGTGAGGCACTGTTTTTCACCAAAGATTGAACAGAAGTCTCTATCCTAGCTGTGGACTGTGCAGATTGCTTTAGGAATGCTTCTAGACTTCTTTCGAGCGAGCTAACAGCATTTTGAGGGGGAACAAAATTGTTGGGCACAAAATTGTTCATCTGACTAGGGTAAGGTTGCTGTTGGAGAGGTTGCTGAAATTGAGTTTGTGGAGGTGCTTGTTGTTGAGGAGGAAGAGCTCTTTGAAAATTGTTGTTTCCTTGGACTTGTTGATTTTGGTTCCAAACGAAATTAGGGTGGCTCTTCCAACCCGGATTGTATGTCGAAGAGTATGGATCATTTCTTTGTCGTTGCTGAAAGGCAGCATTGACTTGATCTTGTCCTTGAGTAAATGCAGTGTAAGGACACTCTTCGGTGAGATGTGATGGATCCGCACAACAAGCACAAACAGTTCGTGGGGGCACAACAGGGGCAGGAGAAGGTGCTGAGATTTTGGTCTCAAGCTCTTCTAGCTTTTTCGTAAGAGCGGCCATCTCGGCCTTCATAGCAATTGACATCTCTACTTGATGTATGCCTGCCCTAGGTTGACCAATAGAAGAAGATTATGATGTGGTATTGGTGCTCTCCCATTGAATTGTTTGTTCACTAAGATCCTCAAGAAACTGCCACGCTTCCTCACTAGATTTGGACAGAAAGTGACCTTGACTAATGGTTTCTAGCAACTGCTTCGTTGCCGGGTTCAATCCTTCATATAATGTTTGGCAAAGTTGCCATCTTTCGATTCCATGGTGAGGGCATTGAACGAGAAGGTCTTTGAATCTTTCAAAACATTTCCAAAATGGTTCGGCAGGAAGCTGTGAAAATTGTATAATTTCATTACGGATTTTAGCAGTTTTGTGATGAGGATAGAACTTTTTATGAAAAGCTTTCACAAACTCGTCCCAATTTCTAATTGAGTGTGATGCGGTGCTGTATAGCCACTTCTCGGCTAGGTCACATAAGATGAAAGGAATGACCCTTAGCCTTATAGCGTCATCACTTAATTGGGTAGTTTTCATCATGGCGCAAAAGTTTTGGAATTTGTTGATAAAGATATATGCATCTTCGGATTCCAAACCATGAAACTTAGGCAGCATATTGATGAAGTGGGGTTTGATCTCAAAATTGTCTCCATTAGCCGGTGGGAGGGAAAGACAAGTGGGAAGGGCGGTGCGGACGGGGTAGAAAAGATCCTGGAGCGCGACTCGTGCGGGCGCTTCGACAGGCTGAAGATTCGGGTTATTCGCACCTAACGGAGGTGGAATCCTTCCCGTCGGTAAGGTGTTGTTAGGATCGTATCCCGACATACCTTCGAAAGAATGTGATAGTGAAAGTGAAGAAGTGGACAAGATTTCGACTTCGGAGTCGAAAGGTTCGTCGGTCGGTACCAACGAAACACGGACTAATCGGGCGCTAGGGTCCCTAGTCCAACCGGACATACACTAAAAGGGTTAGTGTAGTCGAAAGATGAAAGACAGAATGTGAAGGTAAGAAAACGTCAATGAGAAGAAGTGGTGTAAGTGAGTGCAAAGATTCTTTAGCGACAAGTTGCAAGTTTTGAAACGATTTTCCTTTTTCTTTTTAAGTGAGCTTTTGCAAAAAAGATCTTGAAAAGAGAATAGTGACACAAATGCAATTAACCACACATGCACAATCAGGCCTAAGTCTAGGGTCACCTAGGTCAGCTAGACAGCTCCTAACTGTTCCAAAGGGCTAGAGATAGGACCTCAAACCGCCTCTTCACGGACAAGTACGGCCAGGTAAGTGGGAAGGAACCACCACGACAGTGGGCCTAATTAAAAACCACTAGCCTAGACATCGCAATGTCGGTTAGGATAAACGGCCGATGCTTATACTAGTCCTCTGTCCTATTGAGCTCGAGGTCCTTAGGGCTGAGTCTAATATTTTTTAAATTAAAAGAGGTCAATGCAAATGCTTTAAGTGATTTCTGGGGTCCTGGGAAGGGTGATGAAATCCCCACCCAATCTGAATTGGTCAATAGCTCCTTAAAGTCAGATTAAAGTATGCAAAGCAGTAAATCACTTGCAATCAATTTGCTTTTTAGCGCGGCGCAAAGAATCCTGCAGAAAATCAATTATTGGAAAGGGGAAGAAGATTTTTAGCGCAAAGAATCCTGCAGAAGATTTGGCAAAAGATATATGGGGATTTGTAGAGGGGAGAATGAGGAAGCAAACCGAGCAAATTTCGCGCAAAGAAGACTCCAGACGACCGCGTTTCCGCCGCAGATGACACCCCTAGGCCGCGGTTACGCGGTGAATATGAGGGATCGTTCTCTGAAAAAATTTGTACGGCTCTTCTGTAGCAATATACCTCTATTCTGATGTACCTTTTCCTGATTCTCCTTCTATATTGTTTCAGATCCGTCAGTCCTGCAAAAATCCACAAAGAAAACCCTTTAAACAATAAAAAATGATAAATTTTTTTATTTTTCGAATTTTTCAGATTTTTATGATTTTTTAGATTTTATATTAACCCAAAATTACAAAAAGAAAATTTTTACGCCATCCCCGGCAACGGCGCCATTTGATTAAGAGAGTCTTTGTCGATCAAAAATATTTACCGCAATCAAGAACGGCGTCGCTTGAAGCTAGCCGGTGAATACGGGTCGGTCCACAGGGATGGGTAAATCTCCTTTAAGTTCTTACGAGTTAATTCCAAATGGTGTTTGAATTTATAATTAAACCTAAAAATTGAAGTTGTATGAGACTAGGATTAGAAACTTGCTAGGATTAGGTCTAGGGAAAATTTGGTAAACAAAGATCTACATCTCTTTCCATTGCCATTAATTAAATGTATCATATTAGTGTTATGGTAAATCTTAACAAAGGGGATTAGGATGATTGGGAAGATTGATTCTTCCTCTAGATCCTTGTCCTTCCTTTCTCAATCTTTACCCTAACCTCCATGGAAAACCTTAAAATCCGGGCCTTTAGACTACGGAATCACCGTTACCTTGAGGGTAAAAGTGCCGTAGAGAGCGGAATAAAAAGGTATGCATGGAGTTCTAATGTTCATAAAAGTTTAGCAACGAAAAAAGATGAGAGATCTTCGTCTCTCAAATCCTTCCCTATTCCTAACCCTAACAAGCGAGGAAACTACTCGCTCATTGAAGGGATAAAAAAAGACAAGAGTTTATTAAAGAGAGAAAACATCGATTGCAAGTTAATAAAAACTAAACTAAATTAAACTAAGGCGAGAAAATAAGAGCAGATATGAAAAACTACAACTACTGCAAGGAAAATAACCTACTTACTTTTGATGCGCTCTAACTTCAAGAAAACAGAATTTTATTCATGAGTAGAGGCATAAGAAAATACAAGGTCTTGGGTTCTATTTATAGGACATAGAAACCCTAGGGCTACAGCTGATTCGCATGTCTACAATTACAAATATACCCCTAGAAAAATCTTTCCAAAGCCGCCACAAATTATGGTAAAATTTCCTGCGCACTAGGGTTTCAAATAGCCGCGGAACCGCGGCATGGGCGCTCTTGAGCCGCGGTTCCGCGGCCCAATGATGGGATCATCATATGATTTTTCTTGGGCTTGGTTTGGTTCTTCTGGGCTTTTTTTTTTCTTTATTTCTTTTTCCATTTGGGCTTCTACAGTGATTCCAGATCTTCAGTGAACACTTGTACCGTTTCTTTAACCGTTTGCCATGACAATTTGGATCTTGCGTCGCCTTGTTGATGGTGAACCGTTCTTCTGCTGAGCTTTACTAAGATCTTCCTATTTGTTGGTCAAAAATCCTACTTTTGTGTCGTCTTTTGTGTTTTTCACTGTTTTCGTTCCAAGAACCTGTAACCTGTAACATGTAGCAGACATGGGTCAAAAGCACCTGTTTTCATTGTAAAATGCATAAGAATGGGGAATACAAAATGCAATATTATGTTATGAACATCTGGCAGCAACCACGAGAAGATTTCCATGATACAAAGGTTCCTAGGATCGCTAAATGGCACAAGCATAGAGCCCCTAAAAATTGATCAAGGGAGGAGATTAAACGGCCGCGGATCCGCGGCCTTACCCCCCTTAGGCCGCGGATCCGCGGCAATATTGAGGGATTAGATGCTTAAATTTTGTGGGATGGATCTCTGCTAAATTTTACCAAATTTGGAAGCAAAAGGTTATGGTTTTGGACTATAAAAAAGGACCGAGAGCCTCTTGGAAAATTTATCAAAGCCGACGCGATCACGAAGCCCCAGACGCTCATCATCAACTGTTCGTCTACCTCCTTAGGAAAGATCGAGAAGCAAATCAAGTTTATTTATAATCATTTTCTACGGAATAAAGTGTAGATTGTTCAAGTTGATTAATAAAGGTAGTTATTTTATTTAATTCTTTTGCATTTTACATTATGTTTTCCCTCTCCGTCTTTTCATCTTCTTTTCCCAACATGCGCGAGTAATTCTCCGCTTGTTAGGGTTCGTAGGATTAGGGTAGGCTAATGGACAATAAAAATCCTTAAACCCTTTTTAAGTCCTATAAAGTTTATGAACTTTATCAAAAGAATTATTAACATCCTAATCGGGCACGCTAACAATTCTTTGTTAGTTCCGACCGCGACTAGAGATTAGATTAATGATTGTTTTGGTAAAGGCTAGATATGAACGGAGTTCCGTGTCGAGATAAGGGTTAAGAGTGGGATTCCTTTTCCCTCCAGAAACCCTAATCTACACGCATCACCGTCGTTCTAGTTTTAAATCTATTAAAGGATAAAAAGAGTAACTTTTAATTAATCGTCCATAACTACTAAATCCTAACGAACCCTACATGCCCTCTTATTATATTGACTACATCTTTAAAATAATCTAGGTCTATATTTTTGCATTCTTGCTTAACGTAGATCTAGAAACTTTTCACAAAATTCTTTATTCCTCCTCTCTTTTTCAACACATCTAAAGTAAGAGTAAAAGATTCAACGTTTCCCAGAGGACAGCCCGTACTCACCTCAGTCTAGCTACATGCGACACCGTTCTGATTGCGGTTAACTACTACAAATACACTTTTTCGCGGCAATCAAATGGCGCCGTTGCCGGGGATACGTGCGTAATTTTTTATTTTTACTATTTGTGTTGAATTCTTAGACGATTCATATCATTATTAACACAAAACTGCAAATTGCATATTTAACGATTTGTGCGTGAATTTTGCGAGGAAATCTGGAGTCACAGAATTGAGGAAAACAGAAGACAGAGACATTCATCGAGATCCAGAGGAGTACAGGAGGCCAAAGAAAAATTTTCATCACTTGATTCTTCCACCTCGCGGTGGAACCGCGGCACAAAGGGCTTCCGGCGGCGGAATCGCGGCAGGTTAGAGGGATTAGGGCTACAGAACTCTCTGGTAAGATTCTCAACTTCTTCTCTCTCCTCTCAAATCCAATAAAATCTATCTTCTGCAGGATTCTTTGCAAAATAGCGCCGCTCAAAAATCTTTTTGCAAAAGTTTTGTGATTGGTTTTGTTTTGCATATTTTAATACGGACTTTAAGGGGCAAAGACCAAATCAAGATTAGGTGGGGATTTCATCACCCTTCCTAAGCCCCACAAATCACAAACTTAGCATATAGATCAACCCTTCATTAATTTAAAAAATATCTAGACCAGACTCTAAGGACTGTCGCGCTCAATAAGGACAGAGGAAGGTCGTGGGTAATCTATCGCTTATCCGCATTACTTTTGTAGTGCCTAGGCATGTTGTCAAAGGCTAGTGGTTTTTAATTAGGCCCACTACTGTGGTTCCTTCCCACTTACCTGGCACTTACCTGGCTACAAGGGTAGTACAGAGGCGGTAGAGGATTGATCCTGCGGCTTGTCCTTTGGAAGTCTAGGAGCGGTCTAGAGACTGGACCTAGGTGACCTTAGTTCTAGGGTTGCTTGTGCATTTTAGAGTGATTTTTCTTGTGTCCCACTTTTTCAAAACAAGCCAATTTTAAATCACACACACGCTGCCACTTGCACTAAACCCGCTTAGTGTATGCTCGGCTGGATACGGGATCCTAGTGCCCGTCTTGTCCGCGTTCCTGCTATCGACGCCGAAGTCGGTACTTCTTCATCTTCTTTTCCCCCACCACACACCACGACCGAGATGGAAGGCACTCCATCAGAATATAACACCACGCTGCCACCGCCCGTAGGTGCGCAGAATCCACCGCGCATCTCTCTCCAAGAGAGATGTTATCCTATCCGTGGTCCCTTTCCTACTTGTCTATCTCTTCCACCACCTAATGGGGATAATTTCGAAATTAAACCCCACTACATCAATCTGCTGCCCAAATTTCACGGGCTTGAGTCGGAAGACGCGTACGTTTTCATCACCAAATTCGAAAACGTATGCGCAATGATGGGTACTCCACAATTGACTCTAGATACTATGCGCTTACGTCTTCTCCCATTCACACTGTGCGACTTGGCAGAAAAATGGCTTTATAATACTGCCGCACACTCTATCACTAATTGGGATGAATTTGTCATAGCATTTCTTAAGAAGTTTTACCCAAACCATAAGACTGCCCATATTAGGAGCGAGATCAACCAGTTCACCCAGCTTCCCAATGAACCATTTTGGAAGTGCTTTGAACGTTTCAAAGATCTGCTTGTCCAATGCCCCCATCATGGAATACAAAGATGGGATTTATGTCGAATTATATATGAGGGCATTAATCCAGCGACAAAGCAGATGCTTGAAACAATGTGTCAATGCAATTTCCTGTCTAAAGATGACGGTGAGGCATGGAAATATCTGGAAGATCTCGCCAAAAACACTTTGCAGTGGGAAAACGTAAGACCACCTTCATCTAGGGTAGGTGCTCACCAGCTCGATATTTCTATCGCAGTAAAAGCCGAAATGGCAGCGATACAGAAGAAACTCGATACTATTGAAAACAAGTTCTCATCATTCTCCCTAAATCAGGTCACGCTTTCTAAGACCGTCTGTGGTTGCTGTTCGGATCCTTCACACTTAACGGAAGAATGTCCTACGAATGCATCGTTTCAAGCTAATGCTGCTTTTCAGCAGCGACCTAGAAACGACCCTTATTCTTCCACGTACAATCAAGGATGGAGGAATCATCCTAATTTTGCTTGGAATCAAAACCAATAAAGCAATTATCAAAGACCTTCTCCACAGCAACCACAACCACAGAATCATCCCCCCATTCAGTCACAAAATTTTCAAAATCCGGCCAACATTTCTACACCACAAGTGGCCGGTACTGACAACTCACTTGCACAAACTTTGGATATGTTCATGAAACAATCCATGCAATTTTCGGCTGAGATGAGGTCTTCTATTGATACCCTAACGAAAAACTCCGCCTCCCATGGTGAGAGTATTAAATCAATAGAAAACCAAATCGCACAGTTAAACGCCGCAATGAGTGCGAGAGAGAAAGGGAAACTCCCATCTCAACCCATACCTAATCCTGGACACTCACAAAGTTATAATGTGAGTGCTGTTACCATGTTGAGATCGGAAAAAGTGCTGAATAACCGAGTGGGTGAGCAGTGTGATGATAGTGACACCAATGATACCCCAGCCTCTTCTTCTTCCCCTAATTCGTCTAGTCTTCCACCTTCACCCGAGCCTATTCTCCGTTTTCCCCAAGGCTCGAACCCTTCGCCCATTTCGTCATATCTATCTAAGTCGATTCCCACTCCAGTTTTGGGATCGAATCCGTCCCCACAATCCTCTCCAATGTTGGACCAAACCCTTATTGATAAAGCACCTTATCCAAACAGGTTAAGGGGCAACAGACCAAGTCCACAAATGGAGAAGATTGTGAAAATTTTTAAGCAAGTTAACATAAACATTCCTCTCCTAGATGCTATTCAACAAGTTCCGTCATATGCGAAAATCCTAAAGGACTTGTGCACTAAGAAGAGAAAAGTTCAAGTACCTAAAAAAGTTTTCCTTGCGAGTAATGTGAGCACTGCTTTTACACAACAACTAACCTAGAAACAAAAGGACCCCGGAAGTCCTACAATTTCTATTTCCATTGGGGGTAAAAATATCAATCGTGCTCTACTCGATCTAGGTGCTAGTGTTAACTTGCTTCCGTATTCTGTTTATGAGCAATTAGGGATCGGAGAGTTAAAACCTGCGCATTGCACTTTTCAGATGGCCGATCGATCTATCAACCAATCTAGGGGGTGAGCTAGAGGATGTGTTAATTAAAGTCGGGGAATTCATATTTCCTGTAGACTTTATCGTTATTGATACACAACCCGTGGCAAACACACGCAATCAAATTCCGGTGATACTCTGTCGACCCTTTTTGGCCACTTCCAACGCAGTAATCAATTGTAGAAACGGCTCTATGAACCTATCCTTTGGAAAGAAGTCAATTGAGATTAACATTTACAAGTTGGGAAGTGAACCCTCCGAACCCTATGCTCATGTGTGTTCTGTCGAATTAATGGATGTCGACAGCAGCGAATTTGATCAACCTCATGATACTGACTCTTTTCATATGTTGTTGCTTGACACGGACTCTTCCACCGAGTTGTCCGGGTCAACATCTAACGCTGATGAGGAACCTTTTATAAAGTCAGATGATCACCCCATTTTTTCTGATGACATTATTCTTCGGGGTATCGATGAAAGCTTTGAGGAAATTTTCGCTGACGAGCTCGCATTTTTACAAGACATGGGTGTTGAGATGAATCAAATCCAAGATGAAGAAAGTGGACCTCCACCCTTTCTTTTGGACAATCATGATAATACGAGTAATCCATCATTACTATCACTGTGTCGTCTCTCCAAATTGAGACGCAATCTTTTTCCATTACACCTCTTATCACCTCCCCACTTCTTCACGTCGAAAGGTGACATGTTCTTCCACCAACCTTGGTGTTTATCGATAAAATTTTTGAATGGTTGGTGTTGACCTTCGGTCTTTGCAAAGCTTGGCAATGACCAATAACCTTGACCCCCTTGTGTGATTTTAAAAGATTAAAATTGTTTAACTCAAGTTCGGGGGGGTGGTATATTTTGGCTCTTGAAAGAAAATGATTTTTATAAAATTGTGAGCCTAAAATAAGTTTGGGGGAGGATTTTCACTTCCATATATTCTTGCCCCCATTAATAATTTCCTCCCAAGTCTACAGGTTTTTGAGCTTAACGGATGACATCAGTGAGGACACTGCTGTAAACAGGTTTGGGGGAGGTTTGTGCTTATTTACATATCAATTTGCATCATATTTTGCATAAGCACAATATTTTCAAAAATTTCAAAAATTTTCTTTTATAACAAAAGAGTAGAAAGTGAAAAATTATATCCAAAAGATAGGAATAGTTTAAGAAAACTAAGAAAATTAGAAGTTTTCTTAAACGAACTGGTAATAAGTAGTTATGAGCTGTTGTCCCAAGGGTTAGTAAGATGAAGGAAGTCACTAATCTGAGGATAAAAATAAGTCTGAAAAATAGTTTCTATTCTGGAAGCCAAACATTTGAATGTTGATACCCTACTATATGCACTTACACACGTCTTGAAACTCGGGATAGTAGAGGATACCTTGAAATGCACTTGTCTAAAAGCCAAAGTATGAAGGAAATGAAAAAAAATGAAGAAAATATAAAAATGGTGAAAGAAAAAAATGAACACAGGTTTTGTATCGCCAAGGCAGCAATAAAAAAATATAGCGAGAGTGCCTCTTCACCTAGTGCCCTAAGGCCAACTGGTCTGGGAGTCACTGCTAAGTTTTAGGTGTTAGTTATATGTATGCCCTAGAGGCCATTACTATACATAGGATGTATATTGTAGTGGATGCTGGGACATATATAGGGAGGACTTTCTTACTCGACATGATAGTATGCTATCTGGTTGATCTTTACCTTAACGTGTACACTGATTGTCTCCCTGTTACATGTTGGTAAAGCCCGTAGGATCTGTACTTGGCTACCTGGACTATGATGCGGATCATACTAGTGGGGACATGGTAGTCCATAAGTACATCCTTCAAAGTCCCTAGTCGTGGGTGTATCGAGACGGGGCATCGATATACCAGAGTAGACTAGCGTGTACCTTCTCGACCCATACAGATGGGCGATGGATGATCCCATATCCATTGGTGTTTGACATCGAAGATGATATACGGGTGCTCAGTAGAGACTGGGTACACTGGACGGACTCCCCGAGAACTCCCAGATGGTATTATACCTCACGTCAGATGTCAGTTCTCTGGTGACACTGGTACAGAGTAGTCTGTTGACCCGAGATCGTCATAAAGTCTTGTGTGGTTCCCACTGTGCTTTGATTTCCATCTTACCACGTCCAAGAGGGCGTGCAAAACGGTGGTTTTTGGGTACAGTCCCGAGTCACATGGAGGCAATGAGCGATAGGAGGGGATTCGTCTCTCCCGGTATAGGGGGTTGATGTTGCGCTGTGTTCGATTGGCTATAACAGGAAATCCCGGCCAGGGTTGCTGAGATTTACTGGTAAGTGTTACCAGTAGTTTCTCGAATTGTTATAGACCTCATATCGACACGACTTATCGAGCTATTGGGGTCTGACGTTGACCACCCCTAGGCGAGATATGCGACATATCAGACGATCAGACCGTACTGTACGGTAGTGTTACTGGTTGGATTCACTGGAGTGTGAGCGGGCTTGCTCGTCGATCTTCAGATCGCTCAATACCCGGGTGGCCGTTACGTTTAGCAGACCGCTTGCGGCTTGTGGGTGTTTGATATGATCATCACCTGCTGCCGGCGTATTGACGAGTCTTTAGAGTCCTACATAGAGGTTTCCTGGTTCAAGCGAAACGAAATAGGAGCGCATATGAGATATGTGCGGGACCGAGAATAATACGTGTATGTGATACCGTATTCCATTCTCGCGATGAATGTGTCGAATGGTTGTATGCGATATAACCTAGTTATCGAATCAAGGATTGATTCGATAAGCCGATAAATTGTATACTAGTCAGTTGTGTGCGACATGACCGGATCATTGAATCAAGTGTTGATTTAATTATTTAATGCATAATTATATATTTGATATATTACTTTGCATTAACTAGTATCGGTTCACTTTAAATGGATTTTCTCACTCGGGTGTGCACATTTCA
Organism: Agapanthus africanus; assembly: GCA_030015575.1. Lineage (NCBI taxonomy): Eukaryota > Viridiplantae > Streptophyta > Magnoliopsida > Asparagales > Amaryllidaceae > Agapanthus > Agapanthus africanus. Next base: position 882,685,759 of record JASDDO010000024.1, on the reverse strand, counting down.
TATGCGATATGATTTGTGCACTTGCTTGTATCATGTTTGATGGTGCATGCCCTTTTTGTTAAGTGTATAGAATTAAGCCTTGGTTAATGGAATGGTTAGGGTTTACAATTTGATTATTCATTTTATTCATTTGTTTATTTCTTTTTGGAAAAGAAAAAAAAATTGCATGATAAAATGGTGGCTTTTTTTGTTTCATTCATGAAGCTTCATGAATACTTTGACCATGTCACCATTTTTGTCTTCTTTTTAAACCCTAACCATTCTCATTAACTCAAGTTAGCTCTCTACACTTTACCATGGTCATTGTTATGATAAGGATTATTATTATGACATATTCATTTTTATTCTTATGATAAGAATTTCCTTCTTCTTCCTTCAACTCAAGAAGAAAACCTAAGGTCCATCAATGGTGATTGATGATTAAGAGTGAGAAATCCAATTCTAAAGTCTACCCACTTCCTATTTCTTCATCCTCTACCTCTTGCCAAGTAGTAGAGTGTGTTTTCTTCACAAGTTTCTTGACTTGGTGAAGTCGGAGCTTGATTTAGCGATGCCTCGACGTAGATCATCTTCGGCATGGACATCGACGACCTAGCTCGCTTATTCTCCGATGAAGTCGACGCTAGAGCCCGGATTCTTTTTGGATAGCGGAGAGGACTTCGTTGTGGAGCTATGGAGGTGGAGCACCGGATCTACAAAGGTTGTATTTCCCTATTCTCATAGTTAAGTGTTAACTAGTTAGCTTTTTCGCCTAGTTTTCTAGCCAACGGTCCGTATTAGGGTTTCTCGGCACTTAGATTTTTTGAAATTGGCATGGTTGATGCCTTGTGAGACCTCATTAGGGTGCCTAGGAACCCTACAGTGGTATCAGAGCCTAGCTAGAGCCTTAGGCGAAGTCCGGACGGAATTTGAAACCCGAACGAACCCGAAACCCACACCCGAGAATGCTCTCTGGACATTTTTGAAATATCTGGATTTTTGTGGATTAAAAATTGCTAAAAAATTCAGCAGGGAATTTCATGAGTTACTGTGAAGCATGTGATGGTAACTCGACTACAGAGGCACGGAACCGCGGCCCCACCATGGGATTCGCGGCGATTCCGCGGCCACTGTGTTGAGTTACACCACGTGGCATGCACAGTAATTCAAGTCTTGTAGTGCTGAGTCTTCTGGAAATTTTTAAATTTTATTCAAGAGTTGAATTTTCTGGAGTTGTTTTGGGGATTCGGTGTTTCAATCGGAGTATCAAATTTTGTTTATGTGGCTTTCCGGATAAATTTTAGAATATGTTAAAAAGTTCGACCGGATATAAATACCCAATTTTTCCCCTGTCGGGAAATTTCCAAGTGTTGGATTTTTTCGTAGTTTAACGACGTTCTAAGTAGTGCAAGTAACGTGATGGACCCTCTAGAAGACAACAAACCTTAACTCGATTATGTGACCGTCTTGAACTGCCCTTTGAACCTTCGGGTTTGGGGCAGTACGGCGTGCCACATGTGAGGCGTTGGCTTGACCCTTCTACGGCTGGACCGTTGGTACTGAGGCACGAACGGAATGTTGTTAGACTTATTTCATGTGTTGATCTGTATCGGAAAAACTTGGGTGTTCGATTGTTCGATCGAAAAGTTTAGCATTTTCTATTTATCTGGAAAGTGATACAATAATTGGAATTCACAAGAATGTTATGAGATAACTAAATGAATGTTATAAACATAGCACTTTAGTCTCACTTGATCGGTTGCCACGGAATTTTGATGCGATCAAAAGTCCGTCGCAATCACGTAGCGTACGCGGATACTCACCGGGTAAACTTAATAGACAGCCTCACTCCATAGCCCCGACCAAGTGACTGCAGAAGAACCCCGTCGCCGAAAGCATCCGTCCGGGTGCTCGCGGTAGCGGTGTTCCGCCTTGGTGCACTTCGTCGACGGTATCTGGGGTGCGGCCGCCTACTAAAGTTTGCGACGAGCATTCGATCAGGATGTCGGGAATCTTGTTGAATTGCCCGACTTGATATTGAAAAGTGTTTTCGATAAAGAGACTAAATGCGGGGTTTATAATTGTTAGGCATGCGATGTCTAAGTAATTCATTTGGTCAGGCATGCAATGTCTGAGGTGGTTGCGGATTCCAACTGTTGTAGTTTTACACTTTCTTTTCTGTGACCGTAAGTGTAATATGTGATATCGCCGGTTTCGTTGCTATATGTCAACGAAAATTGGGATGCGCATATTTACTTACGTTGATGACGTGTGATGTTATGTGTTGCTGTATATGTTATATTGGATCGTCGTGTTTGAATAGCCGGGGGTTTTTATGTGAGATGAGTGTTTTTCATTTTCATTCATGTAAAAACTTATATGTAATATTCTTTTATTGGGGCGCTTCCAGGTTGCGGAAGTTGTCACCCGTTGTATATTATTTACTTTTCCGCACTAGGATAGACCCAAGGAGGAGGGCACAAGTAACCGGGTTCTGGAGTCCACTGGGAGACCAACTTGAGGAGTCGAGTCCGGGTCTCCTAACTCTAGAATTGGTAGGGTTGCTTGCCGCTCTCGTAGGGGTCTTGGGGTGTGGGTTTGGCTATTCATCATGACCGTGGAATCCGTGTTTTATACTGGCTCGTATTGAAAACACAGACGTCCTAGTATATCCAATGTTTCATATGTTTCTTCTGCTGCGATATCTGTGATGTGATCATGTGATGTTCTGTGATAGATACAGTATATAGTATATATGATATATTATATAGACGTTACTTATGTTTTACACCCGCGCTAGCCCTGCCCTGCTCTGCCGTTAGTTACCTAACCTAACGATGCACGAGGGGACATCGAGGCGAATGCGGATGGCATAAGTGTACGTCGTATTTATCTGTGATGTTTAGGTACATAATTGATGGGAATTCATTAATGTGATTAATGAAAGTAAAAGAAACCTAAGATGTTGTAGAATCGAATTTCAAAATAAAACAGGTAGCTACAGTTCTTGCTTTGCACAGAGGTATATGTGATATATCCTGCACCTTATTCGATGAGGAAAGGACCGAGATCCCTTCACCGGGAGTGACTCCTTTAGCAATAACTGGCAGATGCTATACACTCGGTTTGTCTTTTGATTGCTTTTAAGAGTTTTTGCTTTGCACAGTGATATATATGATATATCCCGCACCTCATTCGACGAGGAAAGGACCGACGATCCCTTCACCGGGAGTGACTCCTTTAGCAAAACTAGAAAAGCCTCAAAAACACTCCATTTCAAAATTCATTCGATTCTACAACGATATCAAGTTCATTACGTAATAGGTTTTCAGAAAAACCTGTCGTAGCCCTCCGTCATTTCAGATAAGTTGTATATAGTATTCGTGCTGCATTTGTTGGCTTTCGTCAAGGTGCAGTGTGCGGTAGCTATATGCTGCTTATCTGCTAGCATACGATGCGATTGGATTAGGGTAGTCGTGCGGCTTTGTTGGCTTTCGTCAAGGGTCGTGCGGGTGGGTTTAATTCAATCAAGAAATGTACGGGCTGAACTTGACTAGCGGGCTATGGTTTGTTGGCTTTCATCAAGGTCATAGCACGTTAGGGGCAAAATATTATCGGGAATTTCAAGTGTTGAAATTTGCAATGAGATTGCATACCTTCTATGAGATAGTTGGATCCTGATACCCGCTGCGAGTAAGAGTTACTCCTGGGAGAGTTTTATACATTACAATTAGCCGATCAAGTAGGTGTCTAGAAAGGTGTTAACGAGGTTACGCCTCTGGGAAAATGAGGTTTACATTAATTAGGTTCGTGCGAAAGCACGGGGGACCTCCCTCAAAGTACCGACACTGGCCTGGCTGAAAGATTGGCGAACTTGTAGTGTGTAATTAATCCCGGCTAGTCTTTCCTTTTAGGGTTTGAAGGAAGATTTGATAAAAAGCAGTGGGAGCCATCCTGATTAGATAAAATAATAACCAATCTATTCTTGCAAGAGCGCACGCTGAGTGTTTTCTTCTCTCTCTCCAGGTAGCGACCATATCACGCCTTAATCAAGATAATAATACGGATTATTGACCGAACCCGCTTGTTATACTGAGCTGGGGAACGTTGGTCCCGCTCCAACTTATAATTGTTATAAGACAGAGCAGGAAATTGGGGAATACCAGAATTCCCGTGCCGCCCAAACGAAGAGAGTGCATGCTGATGTATCATCTTCGGGTGTGTTCATTACAAAGAACTGTTTCTCTGTATCCTCTACGTCCTAGGTATGTGATACCAGATCAGGATCCCAGATATGTAATCTGTTACATAGGGCTACAGATAGGTAAAGAACTGAGAACGGGTGATAGGTTTCATGAGGCAGAAAACGGGGCAAATGTTGCAGCCAAGTCTGTTGGTCACTGTCACCCTGTATTACAAATACATTGATTCTGAACGAATGTTATTAGATACCGAACTTGATATACAAAATCGTATCTATCTCTTTATTAGTAAAGAAATGATAAAATTTTGTATTGTTGGATAATGTTTTGAACATTTCCTATATCAAAAGTTGATCGGATCAGGCACGTTATCTAAAAGCATTGATGTTCTAAATCAAACTACAGTTCTTAGTATATGGAACACACACAAGAGGAAGAGTTCAGAGATGAACGGATTCTTCTTGAGGTATTGTAGACTAGGTCAGATCAATGTGACCCGACTAGCTGAAGTTACATTTAGATGTATATTTAAATTAGTTTGAATTTACATCTTGTGAAACTTGCCAGTCATGTTACAGAGATAAGATGACCATAGCTCCGTTTACTGAAAACAGAGAAAGAGTTAGTAAACTCTTGGGATGATACATGTTGATGTATGTAGGTCCCCTGTCTACACATGCCAGGACCGGTTCTTTGTACTTCATTACATTCTCTGATAATCTCTCAAGATTCAGACATATGTTCCTGTTGAAACATGAGTCCGAGCCTTTTGAGATATTCACAGAATATAAGCGAGAAGTAGAGAACCAAAATACGGGTATAAGTATTATGTCCTTTGATGAGATCAAGGAGGAGAATACTTGAGCACGGAATTCCAGGACTATTCTAAAGGAGAATAAGATTCTCTTTCAGCATTACTCCTCCGTATACACCATAGCACGATGGTATATCGGGGCGGAGCAGATACACCCTATTTGATATGGTGTGCTCTATGATGAGTAATACTGAGTTACCTTTTTCCTTTTGGGAGTTATGCACTTACGAAGTTGCATACCTATTGAATAGGGTTCCAATCAAATCAGTTGCCTACCACTTCATATGTGATATGGAAAAGGAAGAGCCTATTTCTTAAGTTAGTTAAGATTTGGGGTTGTCCGGCCTATGTCTGAAAGCAAAATCCGGACAAGCTCGAGGCAAGGTCTGTAATGTAGAACTGGAAATGTTCCAGTTATACAAACTACAACACATGATTTGATAGAACCAAAGGATTCAGTAGATTCCAACGAACCTCGGCCTCTCCGCCGATCTAGTAGGGTTCCTTACCCACCTGAGAGATACTTCGGTTTCTCTATGACAGTGGGAGCGAAGATTGCATCATGAGATGATGACCCAACTAGTTTCGAGCTGGCCATCAGGAGTAAGACTCTGTAAGAATGGCTGGATGCTTAGTGATCTGAGATGGAATCCATGTACACCAACAAAGTATGGACTTTGGTTGCTATATCTGAAGGGTTAAATCCCCATCAGGAGCAAGTATATCTTGAGAAGATTACTTGGTGTAGATGGAAAAGTTGAGACTTTCAAAGCTAGACTTGTTAAAGGCTTTCGTCATCGACCAGGCGTGGATAATGATGAAACCTTTTCAAGTACCTATGCTTAAGTCCATCCAGATCCTACTTGCCACGGCTACATACCATGACTACGATATCTGGTGGTTGGGTGTCTTGACTGCTTTTCTAAATGAAGTTTTAGAAGAATGCGTCTATAAGTACACAGCCAGAGGGCTTCGTAGACAGTGGGAGCAGCGGAAACGTGTGTAAGATGTTTTATAGGATAAAGCAGGCATCGTAGAGTTGGAACATCTGTTTTGGTGGATTAGTCAAAGAAGTTGACATCATCAAAATGGTAGATGAACCTTGTATAAACAAGAAGGTAGTAGGGAGTATGGTGACGATCCTCGTAGAGTACGTGGATGACATACTCTTGATAGGGAAGGAGTTTCCTATGCTACGCTCGATCAATCTCCGCTTATCACAATGATTCTCCATATAGGATCAAAGTGATACCTCCTAAATCCTGGGTTTTGGATCTATGAGATAGATCTAATTGGATGTTAGGATTCTCACTAGTTGTAGTGAGATGGTATTAATCGACCCTGGGGAGAATCACTGGAATAGTTCCAGGGTGATAAAGACGACTGAATGTCAGTCACAGGCATTGTCTTTACCCTCAGTAAAGGGACGGTATGTTGGAAGAGTTCCAAGCTAGATACCGTGACATACTAGACGATAAAGGCAGGATACATCGCTACTTAAGATGCTACCAAAGAGGATGTTTGGGTGTATATTAGTTCATGAGATGAACTACGTTCCTACCATTGTGAGACAATGGAGTTGTGGCTCATGCCGAGGAACGCCGGTCCCATCAGTGATCCAGACTTATTCTAAGGCAGCATCGCCTAATCATGGAGATAGTTGATCTCCAGGGTGATCGAGGTTAGGAGAGTAGATTCAGAGGACAACACAGCGGATCCATTCACAAAGGCCTGTTCCCAGAGAGAGACTTTTATGGGATGGTTGAGTATGAGATACTACAACCACTGCTATCAGATGGCCCAAGTGCAAGTGGGAGATTGTTAGTTATATGTATGCCCTAGAGGCCATTACTATACATAGGATGTATATTGTAGTGGATGCTGGGACATATATAGGGAGGACTTTCTTGCTCGACATGATAGTATGCTATCAGGTTGATCTTTACCTTAACGTGTACACTGATTGTCTCCCTGTTACATGTTGGTAAAGCCCTTAGGATCTGTACTTGACTACCTGGACTATGATGCGGATCATACTAGTGGGGACATGGTAGTCCATAAGTACATCCTTCAAAGTCCCTAGTCATGGGTGTATCGAGACGGGGCATCGATATACCAGAGTAGACTAGCGTGTACCTTCTCGACCCATACAGATGGGCGATGGATGATCCCATATCCATTGGTGTTTGACATCGGAGATAATATACGGGTGCTCAGTAGAGACTGGGTACACTGGACGGACTCGCCGAGAACTCCCAGATGGTATTATACCTCACGTCAGATGGCAGTTCTCTGGTGACACTGGTACAGAGTAGTCTGTTGACCCGAGATCATCATAGAGTCTTGTGTGGTTCCCACTGTGCTTTGATTTCCATCTTACCACGTCCAAGAGGGCGTGCAAAACGGTGGTTTTTGGGTACAGTCCCGAGTCACATGGAGGCAATGAGCGATAGGAGGGGATTCGTCTCTCCCGGTATAGGGGGTTGATGTTGCGCTGTGTTCGATTGGCTATAACAGGAAATCCCTGGCCAGGGTTGCTGAGATTTACTGGTAAGTGTTACCAGTAGTTTCTCGAATTGTTATAGACCTCATATCGACACGACTTATCGAGCTATTGGGGTCTGACGTTGACCACCCCTAGGCGAGATATGCGACATATCAGACGATCAGACCGTACTGTACGGTAGTGTTACTGGTTGGATTCACTGGAGTGTGAGCGGGCTTGCTCGTCGATCTTCAGATCGCTCAATACCCGGGTGGCCGTTACGTTTAGCAGACCGCTTGCGGCTTGTGGGTGTTTGATATGATCATCACCTGCTGCCGGCGTATTGACGAGTCTTTAGAGTCCTACACAGAGGTTTCCTGGTTCAAGCGAAACGAAATAGGAGCGCATATGAGATATGTGCGGGACCGAGAATAATACGTGTATGTGATACCGTATTCCATTCTCGCGATGAATGTGTCGAATGGTTGTATGCGATATAACCTAGTTATCGAATCAAGGATTGATTCGATAAGCCGATACATTGTATACTAGTCGGTTGTGTGCGACATGACCGGATCATTGAATCAAGTGTTGATTTAATTATTTAATGCATAATTATATATTTGATATATTACTTTGCATTAACTAGTATCGGTTCACTTTAAATGGATTTTCTCACTCGGGTGAGCACATTTCATATGCGATATGATTTGTGCACTTGCTTGTATCATGTTTGATGGTGCATGCCCTTTTTGTTAAGTGTATAGAATTAAGCCTTGGTTAATGGAATGGTTAGGGTTTACAATTTGATTATTCATTTTATTCATTTGTTTATTTCTTTTTGGAAAAGAAAAAAAAATTGCATGATAAAATGGTGGCTTTTTTTTGTTTCATTCATGAAGCTTCATGAATACTTTGACCATGTCACCATTTTTGTCTTCTTTTTAAACCCTAACCATTCTCATTAACTCAAGTTAGCTCTCTACACTTTACCATGGTCATTGTTATGATAAGGATTATTATTATGACATATTCATTTTTATTCTTATGATAAGAATTTCCTTCTTCTTCCTTCAACTCAAGAAGAAAACCTAAGGTCCATCAATGGTGATTGATGATTAAGAGTGAGAAATCCAATTCTAAAGTCTACCCAATTCCTATTTCTTCATCCTCTACCTCCTGCCAAGTAGTAGAGTGTGTTTTCTTCACAAGTTTCTTGACTTGGTGAAGTCGGAGCTTGATTTAGCGATGCCTCGACGTAGATCATCTTCGGCATGGACATCGACGACCTAGCTCGCTTATTCTCCGATGAAGTCGACGCTAGAGCCCGGATTCTTTTTGGACAGCGGAGAGGACTTCGTTGCGGAGCTATGGAGGTGGAGCACCGGATCTACAAAGGTTGTATTTCCGTATTCTCATAGTTAAGTGTTAACTAGTTAGCTTTTTCGCCTAGTTTTCTAGCCAACGGTCCGTATTAGGGTTTCTCGGCACCTAGATTTTTTGAAATTGGCATGGTTGATGCCTTGTGAGACCTCATTAGGGTGCCTAGGAACCCTACATTAGGTGGTGCAAGACGAGGAAAATATTATCACCTAATCAGCAAGCACATGAGTAATCGGTCGATTAGTACCTCAAGAAGTATTAACGGTCGCATGAAAATGTGTGAGCAAATCTAAATATTCATTAAGTTAAAAAGTACTGAGGTAGATGGACAAGAGTATGATAGCTTGAATTGAATTCTCTGAGTGTAGGGATGTCCATTACACACACGTAAGGGTATATGATCAATGTTTGGCAGAAAGATAGGAATGAAGAATAAAGACAATGTCTTATTGAGGGATAATGTGATTTCTAACATTTTTTTAATGACAATTAAGATAGGGCTCATAACAACTGAAAAGCTAGTATAGTTGGAAACTCTTATTTTCAAAGTCTTTCTTTTATGGTTCTTATCTTTATATGTAAATTTCACCATCTCTCTTTTATTATAGGATTTTGTGGGTGTAATCCGCTGAAAACCCTCAGGAGACAACACTCCTCCTACTAGGGACACCTAGAGGTTTAACGGCTTGTTGCACGTGCTCAGTGCAATCGTGTTTGTCTACGAAAGTGTGCTTAGTTTTCTCCTTTTTTTTCTCCTCTTGAATAAACTAATTTGCTCGGGACGATCAAAGATAAGTTTGGGGGTATTTGTTCAGTTAATAAAACTGCATATTTGTATTACATTTTTCCTACCATTTTCATATTAAAAAGGGACTTTATTATAATATATCATACATGTGAGGGTTTATGTATAAAAATACTATTTTCCATGTGTTAATATATTATAATTATAATTTGGTAGGAAAATGTATGCAAATAATTTCATTGACCAAATCCTAGTAGAACAAAGTCTACTAAATCTTATTTGAGTTGTTGTGCAGAATTTTTCCAAGTTGTGCAGAATTTTTCAAGACTAGAATCAAGGAGATCAATTTATTGAAGAAGACTTGCCTAATTAAGAAAGCAAAACTTGGAGACCAAGTCTGGCAGCAACCACGAGAAGATTTCCATGATACAAAGGTTCCTAGGATCGCCAAATGGCACAAGCACAGAGCCCCTAAAAATTGATCAAGGGAGGAGATTAAACGGCCGCGAATCCGCGGCCTTACCCCCCTTAGGCCAGGGGTCCGCGGCAATATTGAGGGATTAGATGCTTAAATTTTGTGGGATGGATCTCTGCTAAATTTTACCAAATTTGGAAGCAAAAGGTTATGGCTTTGAACTATAAAAAGGGATCGAGAGCCTCTTGGAAAATTTATCAAAGCCGACGCGATCACAAAGCCCCAGACGCTCACGCATCCAGGCTGATCATCAACTGTTCGTCTACCTCCTTAGGAAAGATCGAGAAGCAAATCAAGTTTATTTGTAATCATTTTCTACGGAATAAAGTGTAGATTGTTCAAGTTGATTAATAAAGGTAGTTATTTTATTTAATTCTTTTGCATTTTACATTATGTTTTCCCTCTCTGTCTTTTCATCTTCTTTTCCCAACATGCGCGAGTAATTCTCCGCTTGCTAGGGTTCGTAGGATTAGGGTAGGATAATGGACGATAAAAATCCCTAAACCCTTTTAAGTCCTATAAAGTTTATGAACTTTATCAAAAGAATTATTAACATCCTAATCGGGCGCGCTAACAATTCTTTGTTAGTTCCGACCGCGACTAGAGATTAGATTAATGATTGTTTTGGTAAAGGCTAGATATGAACGGAGTTCCGTGTCGAGATAAGGGTTAAGAGTGGGATTCCTTTTCCCTCCAGAAACCCTAATCTACACGCATCACCGTCGTTCTAGTTGTAAATCTATTAAAGGATAAAAAGGGTAATTTTTAATTAATCGTCCATAACTACTAAATCCTAACGAACCCTACAAGCCCTCTTATTATATTGACCACATCTTTAAAATAATCTAGATCTATATTTTTGCATTCTTGCTTAACGTAGATCTAGAAACTTTTCACAAAATTCTTTATTCCTCCTCTCTTTTTCAACACATCTAAAATAAGAGTAAAAGATTCAACGTTTCCCAGAAGACGACCCGTACTCACCTCGGTCTAGCTACATGCGACACCGTTCTGATTGCGGTTAAATACTACAAACACACTTTTTCGTGTCAATCAATACCCGCTGCAACGGCTCCCTCAACTTCGACTGCCTACAAGAGGAGAAGGCCGGAGAAAATTCCCGTGTCTGCGACAAATGTCAAGGGCACTAAGCCTAAACGCCCTAAGTTTGGGGGCATGGTGGTACATACCGTCTATATGGCATCCGGGAAAGAGGATAGCCGTATCTCCACAGGTCATCGACCGCTTACACGATCAGTGACTAAGGCTCAGGAGCAGCAACAACAAAAGCTCCAAGAGATGCTAACAGCTATGGCCGCGCTCACGGAACCAAAAAAAAAGCCCAGAAGTATCATCGGAGCAACGTCAAGAACAATAAACTGATGCTGAGTTCCTCCATAGAATCCTCGAAAATAAGGACAAAGAGGCAGCGGAACAAGCTGCCAACATAAAACGAATGACGTTCTTATTCCAAGACATGGTCGGGATGATGTTACAGCCGGATCCTCCAGCTGAATATCCTCCGATTATCCTCGAAGACGACCGAGCGGAGACGTCGAACCCACTTCCGGCTTGTTCAGCAGCCAAGGAAGAGACCATTTCTAAAGCCGTCCTGGATGACTATATCGCACAACAGATACGAGTTCATCAGGCGAATGAAGCGGATGGACAAATTGTTAAGACTGGACGACCCTATCCTGGATGGTACGATCAGATAAAGTACCCGCCAGGATACACAATTCCTAAATTCCATGTGTACAAGGGGACAGACAATCCCCATCAACACGTCGCTCAGTTCCGGGCTCTGTGCGGCAACACCGGAGGTGACGACAAACTGCTGATCCGCCAATTTGTTAGCAGCTTGTCGGAGACAGCGTTTGAGTGGTATTCCGAGCTCTCGAATGACTCCGTTAAGACGTTTGCATAAATGGAGTTACTCTTTACACAGAGTTTTGCAAGCGCTAGCGAACGCACCCCAATCACCGCATTAATTAACGCCTGAGTAAAGCCAGGCGAAACATGGGTGCAGTATGCAATCAGATAGTGGCACCTATGGTAAAAATGCGAACAATGCATCGAAGAAGCTCCTGCAGTAGGCATGTTCGTGGGTACGCTCGATCCGCAGGCGACCATTTCGCAATTCATGATGTTCTTTAAGCCAACTACTTTCCAGGCCTTAATTGACAAACTGGCCCAAATGGATCAGATGGGTCATAGACCCTCTTCTTCGAAGTTGGAATCTCGAAATGAGAAAGGGAAAGGGAAAGCGACCTTTGTCGCCAATGCACAGCAGCCACCCAGTAGTCCAAAACCAATTGACCGTCAAGACGAAAGACGGCGATTCTTTAATGAGAAACTGTAGCGCCCTTATTCGTTTCCTCGATACAAAACGAAGAGATTGTTTGAGCTGGCGGTGCGCAATAGGCTCATCAACTTGCCGGATCCAAAACGCCCATTACAACCCGGTGAGGCTAATAATCCCAATTATTACCCCTATCACCAAGCGATAAGCCATCCAATCGAAGATTGCTTCATCTTCAAAGGGTGGATTGAGAACCAATACCAACAGGGCAAATTCGCACTATCCAAGAATTGGAAAGTAAACCCGTCCTAGCCGCACGCTCTTAAAATGGCGGACACACTGGGGGCATCATGCTCTTTTATAGAAGAAGCTCCATGGGAGGTCGTTCTTTCAGCCAAAATGAAAAGAATGCTGAAGGATCTCCAAACATGCCCGGCGATCAAATGGAAAAGTCCGCTGGAACCCAAGATCATCGACGGAATGCTGAAGCCGCGCCCGACGCCAAGAATCAGTAGCGATAGTCGAAGCGCCCATACCCAGCCGTCAAAGTCTACAAAGAAGAAGAAAAAGACCAAAAAGCCCGTGAAGCCTGATGACGAGCGCACGGACCTACAAAAACATATTGACGCGCTGGAAGAATATAACCAGAAGGCACGAAACCCAGTCACACTCCAAAAATTTCTCAGCCACGTCCTTAAGGACGGAGATGATGACAATGGAGAAGACTCATCGGATGAACATAACGATTATGTGGCAAGCTGCTATTTGATCTCTCACTCGTCGATAGACGGTGAAGAAGCTCCTGACGTAGAGAAACTAGGGGAAATTCCTGAATCGGAGCTCCTAGGACCGTCAGACAAGATGATTGATGCATTTCTGAACGAAGCTCTTCTAAAAAGAAAAGCTGATCGAGAGCGCGAAATGGCCATATTTAAAAAGGTCAAATGCCGGCGACTGGACGAAAGGGTTGAAACACTCCCACCAGATCAAAATACATCCGTCGTAAATAAAAGCAGGTTCAAGACAAAGAAAAGGTTCGCCAAAGCCATATCGATGGGAATGAAGCTGCCCTCTTTCAGAGGAAATTCTCCTGGCGGTATACGTCTTGATGAAGCGGACGTACATCCTAACTTCTGCTTATATCATCAGATGATCGCACATTCTACTGAAGAATGCAACGCCTTTAAAAATTGGTGGCAAGGGTATGTCGCTTACAGGCAGCACTTCAAGAGGATGAAGTGTGAAGCTCGTCGACAGCGGAAAAATGCGACAGACGAACGAGGAAGAACTGCCGGCAACTGTCACATGGTTGATAGCAGAGGATCGCAAATTCTCACCTTCGGGAGCGATTCGGAAGAAGAAATGACTCTCGTCCCTCTCTTCAAAGAATCCACCTCAGCAAAAGAGGAAGAAATGAGAACCTATGAGAACATTCAGCTGCGCAATCGTACGCTGCTCGAAAAGAACCTCAGACCTGCGAACGATGGATCGAACAAAAAGGATAAGGGGAAAGAAAAGGTCCCTGAGGATATCGCCTTCGATGATCAAGTTGTCGAAGAGATGACAGCCAAGGCCCCGCCAAAGAAAAGTAAGGTGGATTACAATGTTCTGGCACACCTGAAGAAGATCCCCTCACAGCTAAGTATTCTCGACGCCCTTCTGCTATCTAAAGAGGTGAGAGATTCCCTGATCAAGGAATTACAAGAGCCCGAACAGTTCCAGGCTTTCCTCGCCGAAGAAAAGATGAAGGATGAGCTGGAAGAGGTACACACGGCCGATATCACCTTCGGCAATGAAGACCTCCTCCTTGGGACGTGCGAGCATAACTGTCCCTTTTATGTCTCCGGATACTGTCATGATATCAAGATAGGAAAAATCCTGGTTGACAATGGGTCCTCCGTCAACCACCTCAATATAAGAGTGTTGAAGGAAATCTGCATGAGCGTCTAGCATCTCGCTCATAATAAAATCACTATCTCCTGGTTTGACTCCTAGTCATCACGGACGCTCGGGTCTGTGATACCGACGTTACGCTTTGGACTACTCGTCACGGACATCAAATTTCACATCATTGACGCCAAGACTTGCTACAACGCTTTGCTCGGCCGGCCTTGGTTACACGAGTACAATATCATCCCTTCTACACAACATCAGTGTATGAAGTATTTCAAAAATGGTCTTGAGTACACCGAGATAGGGGACTGAACCCATTTTCAGTAAATGAAGTCCGAAAGTATGAGGATGCAAAGTATTTCCTGCCAGATTTCGAAGACGGAAATGTGCCATAAACCTGAGGATAAACAAAAAGCTATCACCACCATTCCGGTATTCGGGAGTGATACCGAGGAGGAGGAAGAGATAGTCTATTCAGGACCGCCCCAATGCAACAAACTGGGGCCTTCTACCCCAATTCTAGTCTTCGGCAGCGACTCGGAAGATGAGGTCAATACCGTATTTTCTGTTCGGCCATCAATACAAGCCTTCGTTGATGATGATCGGAGTTTGCAAATTGCCATGGTTCCGCAAGAGCACTACAAAGAGCTCGACGCACTTGATACCTACAATGTGCAAGAACTACAGACGTTCTACGTCCCTTCCAGGCAAAAAGATGAAAAGGCGATCATCTTTTATCAATCCACAGAAACCAAAGTGGAGAAAGAAATCTGGCATGGCGCAAATTCTACGCTTGACAAGCTTCAACCCATCCGTCTGCCCAGATACTACACAGAAGGAATAAGAAGTCTGTTGAGGCGCCAAGGCGTACCCTTCAAACAGACTGCTCGAAAAGCTAAGTTCTATGACAGGAACTGGAATGTCCCCGGAACTCAGCAAAAATTGCCCAACGGGAGAATGGAAATGACCGGGCTTGGATATGTTCGACCCAAGAAACGGGTGCGATTTCATGACTGCTACGTCATACATGACTTCGATGAAGAAGGAGATGCTCTAGTAGAAAACGCTAACCCTGAACCAAGATGAGGTACCATTGTGAAAATGCCAAGTCCGTCATTCGAAGAACAGATGGACAAGCTAATAAGGGAAGCATGTCAAAAGGTCCGGGATGATCATAGCCGCGAAATGGCCATCTACGAGAAAGGCAAGACACAACGCCTCCTTCAGCAGGCTGTAGAGAATGACAATGATCCTCGTCGTCAACCCGTCATACAAAAGACCCGACACAGAGGTAGAAACAAGTTAAAGAACGGAAAAAATATTCGACAGCGGCAAAGCGGGTCCAAGAAGCCACACGATCGAGAATTGGGCAGCCTGGATCCATCTCTTATAAAGAAGATGGGTCGAGCATATTCTTTTCCCCAAGACAAGACAAGGAAGATATTCCATCTTGTCATAAAATATCAAATGATTACACTCCCGGAGTCCAAGCACCCCGAGCAAGCAGGCGAGGTCTATTACCTGGATTATTGCTCATATCACCGAGCGATAGGACATCCTTTCGAAGATTGCTTCACATTCAATGACTGGGTAGAAGACCAGTATCAGCAAAGCAGGTTCGCTCTATCCAGCAGTTAGAGGGAAACCCCACCACAGAAGCATGAACCGAAAGCCACACATGCAGAGAAAGTAGAGCCGGATCAACATCGGTCTTGGAAGCGATCTCATACCTGTCACGTGGTAACGCTGTCAGGAGAAAGGGTACACGAGGACATGGCTGACCTCCCCTTGTGCTTCGAAAATGATGATGACGAGGTGATCTCAGATTTTCCACTGGCACCAAAAGAGCTGGAAGATGGGATACATACTACTGCAGATAACCTCAGGAAGATCGACTTGAGGACGGCAAATGATCCACGGCCGACGTTCGTGAGTGAGCTGTTGTCTGAAGAAAAGGTGGCTATGCTCAAGGATGTGCTCATGCAGTATAAAGATTGCTTCGCATAGAATTATTCCGAGATGCCGGGATTAGATCCAGAAATAGCTGTCCACAAATTGACGATATCTCCGGATATCAAGACAGTCAAACAAACGTTGAGAAGAATGCGACTCGAATTTGAAATGAGCATCAATGCCAAGGTCAAGAAGCTAATCGACTCCGGCTTCATCCAAGAAGTTCAGTACCCTGACTGGATTTCCAACACCGTCCCAATGATGAAGAAAAATAGGACAGTGCGTATCTGCGTGGACTTTCGAGACCTTAACAAAGCATGTCCGAAGGATGACATTCCTATACCGGTCACTGAGCTGATGATAGACAACACGTCCACTCATGAGGTCTTCTCCTTCATGGATGGCTCATCAGGGTATAATCAAATAAAAATGCATCCCGAAGACCAGAAGCATACCGCTTTTCGGACTCCGCTACGCATATTCTGCTACAAAGTGATGCCTTTCGTCTTGAAGAACCCGGCGCTACCTATCAGAGGGCCATGACGAAGATTTTCGATGACCTCATACATGAAGTCGTCGAATGCTATATCGACGACCTTATGGTAAAAAGCAAATCGCACGAGGAGCATTGGGAGCATCTAAAAATAGTGTTCCAACGTCTTCGGAAATACAACTTGAAGATGAACCCTCTGAAATGCACATTCAGAGTTTCCTCAGGCAAATTCCTAGGATTCATCGTACGACATCGAGGCATCGAAATAGACCCGTTGGAGATCAAGGCGATCATGAAAATGCCTCTGCCAAGAACTCTTAAGCAACTACGGTCTCTCCAAAGAAAGCTCGCATATATCTGACGGTTTATAGCCAACCTCTCCGGCAAATGCCGCCCCTACAGTCATCTAATGAAGAAGGGGACCCTTTTCGTCTGGGATCGTAAATGCCAAAGCGCACTGGATGAAATCAAGCAATACCTGAGAGTCCGCCGGTGCTGACCGCTCTGGTCAAGGGAAAGCCCCTCATTCTGTACACAACCGCCCTTGAGGGTTCTCTAGGTGCATTATGGGCACAAGAAAACGACCAAGGGAAGGAGAGAGCCCTCTACTATTTGAGTTGAGTTCTTCTGGGGGAAGAAAATAATTACTCCCCCATTGAAAAATACTGCCTGGCGTTAATCTTCACGATAACGGAGCTCAGACACTATGCTTTGGCGCATGAGGTCCACCTCATATCAAAGGTGGATCCTCTCAAATATTTGATGTCAAAGGCCATACTAACAGGGCAGCTCGCTAAATGGGCCCTACTCCTAATGGAATTCTCGATAACTTATCGACCTCTCAAGGCAGTGAAAGGCCAGGCCATCGCTGACTTCCTCGCTGAGCACCCTATACTTGCCGATTCACCCATAAATTGTGAATTGCCAGACAAGCATGCGTTTGACACAATCGACGGGGAGAAAGGAGAGAGTAATCTGGCAAGCATGCGTTTGACACAATCGACGGGGAGAAAGGAGAGAGTAATACCCGGTGGGAACTCTACTTCGACGGGGCATCTTCCATGAAGAAGCGAAAGCACAGCTCCCCCATAATTAAGTCTGGGGTAGGCCTCATTTTCGTGACTCCACAAGGAGGGATAATACGCTTTGCCTTTTACCTAACAGAGCCGAGGACAAACAATGAAGCCGAATATGAAGCTTTGATAGCAGGACTTGAGATCGCTGTCGACATGGGGATCGAAAACCTCCTCATATAAGGAGACTCCCAGCTGGTCGTTAGCCAAGTAAACGACGATTATCAAACGTGCAAACCAGAGTTGGTGAAGTACGGCAAGAGAGTGAAACAATTGCTGATTCAAATCCCCACCTACGCCATGGAAAGCATACCGCTTGCGGAAAATAGCAAAGCGGATGCATTAGCCATGCTCGCTAAAGAACTGGCCGACGAGAACCTCGATGACGTAAGGATTGTTGTGCAAAGTCGTCAAGTTCTTGCACCGGCATAAATATCTCTGGAATCGTCCGAAGAAAAGGGAGCGATCGAGCAAATAACCCTATAAATAGAGGACCAGGGAAAGGCCAAGGATTGGAGAGAAGTGTTTATAGACTACTTCAAATCCCGTCGAACACCTGAAGATGCGTCCTCGAGACATCGGCTTATGAAAAGAGCTCTGTCTTTCACCTTCGTCAATGATACTCTGTATAAGAGATCGTTCGACTCCCTGTGGATAAGATGCATAGGACCGGAAGAAGCGAGGAGAGTCGTCCAAGAAACTCACGATGGACTCTGCGGTTCTCACCAAGCCGGGCCGAAGATGAAGCTGAAGATCAAAAGGATGGGCTACTATTGGCCCACAATGATCCAGGACTGCCTCGAATAAGCGATGCAGTGCCACTCGTGTCAGATTCATAGAGACTTTATCCACCAGCATCCAAATCCGCCATATCCAACGGTAGCTAGCTGGCCATTCGAAATGTGGGGAACTGACATAATCGGGCCTATTAAACCGGCATCATCCAGAGGAGATCGGTTCATATTGGCAACAACTGATTATTTCTCTAAGTGGACGAAAGCAATACCGTTAAGAGAAGTGAAGACGGAGAATATTCTCCATTTCTTCAAGACACACGTCATTTACCGGTTCGGCACTCCACAACGGATTATCTCCGATAACGAGCCGGCCTACAGAAGCCACAAAATCAGCCGCTTCACACAACAGCATAATATAGACTGGAGATACTCTTCGGTCTATAATCCCCGAGCTAACGGTCTAGCTGAGGCTTTCAACAAGACCTTGACGAAGAACGTGAAAAAGACGGTGTCCAAAAATAAGAAGGACTGGCATGAGAGACTGCATGATGCTCTCTGGGTGTATCGAACTACGTTCAAAACGGCCACAAACACGACGCCGTATGCATTGGTATTCGGCACAGAAGTGGTACTCCCCATCGAGATAGAGTTACCCTCTCTACGAGTGGCGGTTCATTACGAACTAACGGACGAAGACAACGCTCATCTTCGGCTTGAGGAGCTCGACGCCCTTGACGAAACCCGGCTCATAGCGCAACAAAACTTGGAAGCTTATAAAGCAAAATTGACACGCTCATATGAGAGATTGACTAGGCCGAGAACATTCCGCCAAGGCGAACTCGTGCTAGTGGTCAAAAGACCTATGATCCCCAATCGTGCCAAATGGGGGAAATTCGAGCCGAACTATGAAGGCCCGTACATCATAGACAAAGTTTACCAGGGTAGAGCCTATCTACTCATGGACATGCATGGTGAAAGACCTTTCAGGCCAATAAACGGTCGCTTCCTAAAAAAATACTACACCTGACGAGTCACGGCCTGGGTCAACGATAGATGACGACGCCTATGTCCGCTCGCTATCTTCCTAAACCCAAACTCTATAAGTAAGAGCCGGCAAATGGACCGGAACGTCACTAAACTAATGATGGACCACTATGTCCTAAAACTGGCTGTTGACCGAGATGTCTATAAACTACTACGGACCGGAACGTCCCTAAACTAACGAAGGACTACTATGTCCTAAAACTGGCTGTTGATCGAGATGTCTATAAACTACTACGGACCGCAGCATCCCAAGGCTGACAAAAAAAACGGTACATCCATAAGCGAAATGGGCATAGGTGAAAACCCGAAAAAGGCCCCGTGAGTAAAAACAGTAGGACTACCGGCGAGTTTGTGAAAACCCGAAAGGGCGCAATATCGTTAAAAGACACTTGCAAGGTCCTCTCGACCCTGTAAGGAGAAAATACCTTGGTGAGATCCTTACGATTCACAAGGGAGCAACACACTTAGGAATTCTCATGATTCCTAAGGAGAAAACACACTTACGAAATCCCCACGACTCGTAAGGAGAATTCCCTTTTGAGACCCTCACGGCTCATAGGATTCAAAAGCCTTAAGCTACAGGGATCTGAACATGTTCTTAAGCCATCACAATCTCCAATACTGCCTTACAAGCGGTTCAATGCTGACCCTTGTATACAATCCACGGGCACGAATAAACATTTCCTTATCAAAGTCCCACCCGCGACTAGGGATATATTTACACAGTGGACATCCCTTTTAAGTCCTCTCGACTTATAAGGAGAAAACACTCTTGTAAGATCCTTACGACTTATAAGAGAACATACACTTAGGAATCCTCATGATTCCTAAGGGGAAAACGCACCTACGAGATCCTCATGACTCGTAGGGAGAAGTACCTTTATGAGACTATTACGGCTCGTAAAGTCAAAAAGCCTTAGTCAACAGGATCCTAACCCTGCTTGCTAAGCCACCTTTGTTCGACATCGACAGAGGCAAATGATGATTCGCTCTTGGCAATATCCCAGTTGTAGCGATTCTGATACCTAAACCAGTACCAAATCCCAAACTCGCAGCGAAAGGTCAGCGAGCCACAAATGCATATGAAATAGCCGAAATGATGGGGCAACTAGCAACAAAATCAGCAAGTAAAAATATATGCATACAAAAATAGCCGAAATGATTGGGCAACTCGCAATAAAAAGTAGCGAGTAAAAGCAAAAAAATTATAGCCGAAATGATTGGGCACCGCGAAAAATAGCCGAAATGATTAGGCAATCGCGACTTTCGTGATATAAAAGCTGAAATTATAGAACATCGCGGAAAGAAATTAAAAATGAAATGAAATGAAACTTTTTGCCCTACAGGTGAGATCACATCGATCCCTGTATGCAATCCAGGGGCACAAACAAAGAGAGGATCATATCATCCCACCAGGCTCTGTCAGAAAGAGAGCCAAGTCTCGACGGCTGCATCTACAGCCTAGAGATCACCAACAACGTTCCTCCTTATTCCAGCAGGATCCAGAGGCAACAATCAACCTTGGAGCCATGGCAAAGTCCCTGTTCCAAATCTCGATGGTTCAAAGACAGCCTAGAGATCACCAACAACGATCCTCCCCATTCCAGCAGGATCCAGACGCGACAATCAACCTTGGAGCCATGGCAAAGTCCCTGTTCCAAATATCGACGGTTCACAGACAGCCTAGAGATCAATAACAGCGTTCCTCCTCATTCCAGCAGGATCCAGACGCGACACAACCTTGGAGCCATGGCAAAGTCCCTGTTCTAAACCTCGACGGTTCACAGACAACTGAGAGAGCAAATCCTGGTCCCGTAGAACACGGCTAAAGTCAATCCTGACCCCGTGGAAAAGGCCCAGAGTACCTCCTGGTCCCGTAGAACATGGCTAATGTCAATTCTGACCCCGTGGGAAACGCCCAGAGCAAATCTTGGTCCCGTGGAACACGGCTAAAGTCAATCCTGACCCCGTGGAAAACGCCCAGAGCACTTTCTGGTCCCGTAGAACACGGCTAA
This sequence comes from Agapanthus africanus, assembly GCA_030015575.1. Taxonomy (NCBI): domain Eukaryota; kingdom Viridiplantae; phylum Streptophyta; class Magnoliopsida; order Asparagales; family Amaryllidaceae; genus Agapanthus; species Agapanthus africanus. Next base: position 882,664,166 of record JASDDO010000024.1, on the reverse strand, counting down.
TGTCAATCCTGACCCCGTGGGAAATGCCCAGAGCACCTCCTGGTCCCGTAGAACACGGCTAAAATCAATCCTGACCCCGTGGGAAATGCCCAGAGCACCTCCCGGTCCCGTAGAACACGGCTAAAGTCAATCCTGACTCCTTGGGAAATGCCCAGAGCACCTCCTGGTCCCGTAGAACACGGCTAAAGTCAATCCTGACCCGTGGGAAACGCCTAGAGCACCTCCTGGTCCCATAGAACATGGCTAAAGTCAATCCTGACCCCGTGGGAAATGCCCAGAGCACCTCCTGGTCCCATAGAACACGGCTAAAGTCAATCCTGACACCGTGGGAAATGCCCAGGGCACCTCCTGGTCTCGTAGAACGCGACTAATGTCAATCCTGACCCCGTGGGAAACGCCCAGAGCAAATCCTGGTCCCGTAGAACACGGCTAAAGTCAATCCTGACCCCGTGGGAAACGTCCAGAGCAACCCCTGGCACCGTGAAATGCGGATAAAGTCAACCCCTGACACCGTGAAATGCTGATAAATTCAACCCCTCCTGGCCCCGTAGAACACGGCCAAAGTCAATCCTGACTCCGTGGGAAACAGCCAGAGTAAACCTTCGAAACTCCCCGTCAAAGCAATGCTTTGACTCGGGAGCAGGTCAACTCATCAATCACTTACGAGTCCTCTCGGTTTGTAAGGAGAAAATTCTCTTGTGAGATCCTTACGACTCTCAAGAGAAAACACACTTAGGAATCCTCACGATTCCTAAGGAGAAAATACACCTACGGGATCCTCTCGACCTGTAGGGAGAAAATTCTTTATGAGACCCTCATGGCTCATGAAGTTGAAAAGTCTTATGTGGCAGATCCTAACCCTGTCTCCCAAGCCATCATTGCCTCCCAGAAAGGTCAAAGTAGATTTTCTACAGGCCACACTCTCCGACAAGTAAGGAAACAATCACTTACAAGTCCTCTCGACTCATAAGCAAGAAAAATTCTCTTGTGAGATCCTTACGACTCTCAAGAGAAAACACACTTAGGAATCCTTACGATTGCTAAGGAGAAAATACACCTACGAGATCCTCACGACTCGTAGGGAGAAAGATCTTTATGAGACACTCATGGCTCATAAAATTGAAAAGTCTTAGGCGACAGATCCTAACCCTGTTTTCTAAGCCATCACCACCCTGCAAAGAGTCCAAGATGGACAGCTACATTCTGTCTATAAGCCACACTTGCCAAAATTACAAGTCGTTGAAATCGAGATGCTGCTCAAGAGTACGTCAACCGCTATGCGCCAAGTCAAAATAGAAAGGCATAACCTACAGACGTCAATCACATATTATGCAAGACAGTAAAAAGAACGTTTTATTCGCATCTGTTTAAGCGTTCAAAGCGTACCTACTCATGCGTGTGCAAAAGATTTAGTGCATAAAATAAACAGACGGAAACGAGGAATTTGCCATTCATACTTCAGAAAATTCTTACAGCGATGAAAATAGTGAATAAAAGCATCATTAAAATGTTTACAAGGGCAAAACATTGAATCCGGGACACGGATTAAGAAATTCAAAAGTAAGTCCGTCTAAAGTGTTTCTGGCCTTTCTGTCCATTCTTGTGTGCATGCTTTCACGATCACAAGCGTCCGGATCTTTGCTGATATCCTCCACCCTCTGATAAGCAGCGATTATCGTCGTCTGCTGGAAAACTTGATGCAGAATGTCAATGAGGTTACCTCGCCGTTTCTTCAAGATCAGGCCCGTCAGATACACTGAGTGCACCTTATCTTCAGCATCATCCAGTGCATTAAGCGGCATGGCTTCATAAAATCCAGGAAGCGATTCCCAAATTGCTCCCACTATAATCTTCAAGAAAGCGGCGCGACGAAGGAGTAGTCGGCCGATGTGGCATTGAAATGATTCTTAATTTTGGCACATTGGGCGTTTGTGAACTTGAAAGGTAAAAGTGGCGATCAACTATCTCCCGGATCAGATGATATCGCCTCAGGATGTGTCTGGACTTCTGATGGGACCTGGGCTTTTTGGCCAATGCCATAGCCCCATTATTGTCACAATACAAAGGTATTGGATCAATAATGGTTGGAACTACTCCTAGCTCCAAGATGAACTTCCTCATCCAGACCGCTTCCTTGGCAGCATCATTTGTAGCAATGTACTCAGCTTCCATCGTTGAATCTGCAACGGTATCCTGTTTGGAACTCTTCCAACTTACCGTCCCTCCATTGAGGGTAAATGCAAACCCTGAGATAGATTTGTTGTCATCCTTGTCACTCTGAAAGGTTGAATCGGTAAAGGCCTCCATTTGGAGATCCCTGTTACCATATACCAAGAACAATTCTTTAGTCCTTCGCAAGTACCTAAGAATGTTCTTCACAGCAGTCCAGTGATTTTCCCCTGGGTTTGACTGATACCTGCTTACTACACTGAGTGCGTAAGCTACATCAGGGCGTGTACACAACATCGCATACATTATCGATCCTACGGCCGAAGCATAGGGAATAATTCTCATGCGAGCTCTCTCTTTATCAGACTTTGGGCAATCGTCCTTGGAGAGAGTGACTCCGTGACAAGCGAGTAAGGCACCCCGCTTGGAGTCTTCCATACTAAACCTCTTTAGGATAGTGTTGATGTACTTGGTTTGGGACAATCCCAATAACCGTTTGGATCTATCCCTATAGATCCGTATGCCTAATATGTACGTGGCATCACACATGTCCTTCATGGAGAACCTTTGTGATAAGAATGATTTGACCGACTGTAGCATAGGAATATCATTTCCTATCAGAAGTATGTCATCCACGTACAATACGAGGAATGCGACAGATCTCCCTACAGTCTTTTTATAAACACAAGGTTCATCTGGATTTTTGATGAAATCAAACTCTTTGATAACATCATCAAAACAGATGTTCTAGCTCCGTGATGCCTGCTTCAATCCATAAATGGATTTAAGCAACTTACATGCTTTTCCGCTGCTCCCACTGTCAATCAAGCCCTCTGGCTGATCCATATAAACGCATTCATCTAAATCACCATTTAGAAATGCAGTTTTAACGTCCATCTGCCATATTTCATAGTCATAGTGAGCAGCAATAGCAAGTAGGATCCGAATGGTTTTAAGCATGGCTTCCAGAGAGAAAGTCTCGTCATAGTCCAAACCCGGTCTTTGACGAAAACTTTTCGCTACCAACCTTGCCTTATAGGTCTCCACCTGTCCATCTACTCCGATCTTTCTTTTAAAGATCCATTTGCTGCTTACAGGTTTTATTCCGGAGGGTACATCCTCCAAAGTCCATACTTTGTTGGTGTACATGGACTCCATTTAAGATCTCATGGCATCCAGCCATTTCACAGAGTCACCACTCGTGATAGTTTGATGAAAACTGGCAGGATCATCATCATCCATGATGCAATCTTCTCTATCACCATCAATGAGAAAACCGTAGTATCTCCCCGGTGGGCGAGAAGTCCTACCAGATCTACGGAGTGGCTGAGTTTCATTAGATTCTGTTACAACATCAGTTTTAGCCGAGTTGTCATTTGTAACTTGTGTTTCTAGAACCTCTTCTAGATCTACCACATTGCCATCAGTATCATTTGGAAAAATCTCATTTTCTAAAAATGTGGCATACTGAGAAACAAACACCTTTTGTTCCTCCTTGTGGTAGAAAAGATACCCAAACGAATGTTTTGGATATCCCACAAATATACATTTGACCGATCGTGTCTCTAGTTTGTCTGGATTCTGCTTTTTGACAAAAGCTAGACAACCCCAAATCTTAACTTGTTTAAGAGATGGTCTCTTCCAATGACATATCTCATATGGAGTGGTAGACACGGTCTTGGTTGGAACTTTGTTTAACAGAAAAGCTGCATTTTCCAATGCATGCCCCCAAAAGGAGAAGGGTAACTCAGAATCACTCATCATAGATCGTACCATATCTAATAGGGTACGATTCCGTCGCTCTGACACACCGTTGTGCTGTGGTGTGTAAGGGGGAGTGAGCTGAGAGAGAATCCCATTCTTTTTTAGGAAGTCCAAGAATTCAGTACTTAAGTACTCTCCACCTCGATCTGATCGAAGTATCTTGATTCTCATTCCTGTTTGGTTTTCTACTTCAAGTTTGTACTTCTTGAATTTCTCGAAAGCTTCAAATTTATGTTTTATCAAAAACACGTGACCAAATCTTGAGAAATCATCAGTAAAAGTTATGAAGTAGGAAAAACCGCCTCTTGCATGTGTAGACATTGGCCCACATACATCACTATGTATGAGGCCTAGGAGCTCAGTAGCTCTTTCTCCGTGTCCAGTAAACGGAGTTTTGGTCATTTTACCTTTGATACAAGACTGGCAAGTTGCATAAGATTTATACTCAAAAGAATTTAAATATCCATCTTTATGAAGCTTGTTTAGTCTTGTTTCATTAATATGACCAAGTCTACAATGCCAAAGAAAAGCTTCATTTATATCTGAAAATTTTCTTTTATTTGTATGTTGAATGTTGAAAACAGTGTGTTGATTAAGGACGTATATCCCGTTATTAAGTGTACCACAACCAATCAACTCTTGATTAAGTTTAATATTCATAACATTGTGTTGCACAGCAAAATTATATCCTTCATTGTCTAACAAAGAAACAGATATAATATTACAAAGCATACTTGGCACAAAATAATATGGGTTCAAAACCAATATACAACCCGATGGCAACCCTAGGTGATACTCTCCCACTGAAATTGCATTTACATTGGAACCATTTCCCACTTGGAGAGTATAATCACCTGTCTTCAAAACTCTGCTATTTCTCAACGCCTGTATAGAATTGCAAATATGAGAATCCGAACCGGTATCTAATACCCAGGAAGCAGAGTTAATAGAAAAACAATTTTCAATCACGAACACACCTGAAGCTGAAGCATCACCATGCTTCTTCTTGAGTTCAAGGTACTCAGTACAGTTCCGCTTCCAGTGTCCCGTCTTCTTGCAGTGGAAACATTCTCCTTTCCCCGATTCCCCAACCTTGGACTTTTCTTTCCCCTTAACCTTTTTGACTCCACCCTTAGGTTTGGTGGGTTTCTTCTTCATCTTTCCCTTGGCCTTAGCCTTCGGGCGAGAGGAGGAATATGGCCCAACACTCAAAACGGGAGTCTTCACTGACTTCAGCGTGCTCTCTGCACTCCTTAACATATTAAGGAGTTCAGTTAGTTCCTTCTCCATGTTGTGCATGTTGAAGTTAACTATAAATTGAGCAAAGGTGGAGGGGAGAGACTGCAGAATAATATCCGTATATTGCTCATTGTCCATTGTCCACCCAAGGTCCTCAAGCTCTTCTATGAGAGCTATCATCTTCAGAACATGGTCTCCTACTGCTGTGCTAGGGGCCATTCACATCTGAAACAGCTTTCTGGATGTCTCGTATCGTAATACGCGAGATTGCTTTCCATACAACTCTTTTGCATGGAGGAATATGGATTGTACGTCCATATTCTCGTGCTGCTTCTAATGTGTGTTATCCATCGATGCAAGCGCGAGGCATTTGGCCGTGGAACAGTCAGCGTCCCATGTCTTGCGGATTTCCTTATCTGCAACTGAAGATTTAGGACCTGGGCTGGATGGGGTTGGAGCGGTGAGGACATATGATACCTTATCATAAGTCAAGGCAATGTTGAGATTCCTCAGCCAATCTTTATAATTGGTCCCATTCAGTTTATTTTTATCTAATTGAAGCTTGAGTCCTGACATTTGTATCTGCTGTTAAGAGAGAGAAAAGAATACACTCAGTGAAAGCTCTTGCAAAGATTAGATTGGTTATTATCTTGTCTAATCGATGTCTCCCATTGTTTTTATCAAATTTTCTTTAAAACCATTAAAAAGAAAACTAGCCGGGATTAATTACATTCTACAACTTCGCTAACTGTTCAGCCAGGCCGGTGCCGGTACTTGAGGGAGGTTCCCCGTGCTTTCGCACGGACCTAATTAAAATAAACCTCGTCTTCCTAGAGACGTAGCCCCGTTTGACACCTTTTTTGACACCTAATGGGTTAGCTAATTGTAAAGTGCAAAACTCTCCAGGGAGCAACTTTTGCTCACAGTGGGATCGGGATCCTACTATCATATAGAAGGTATGTAATCTCATTGCAAATTTCAACTCTTGAAATTCCTGATATTATTTTTACCCCTAGTACTCATGACCTTAACTATGGTCAACATATCATAAGTACTTAGTCAAGTTCTTCCCATCATTTCGTGATTAACTAGACCCACCCACATGACCCTTAACTAAAGTCAACATAATCATATGAATGTCCTAAGTAATCTGCATCATATGCAGTATGGGAAGACACCACTTAACTACCGTACACTGTGCCTTAACTAAAGTCAAAATACGCAGCACAAATACTAAGTACTCTACTTCCTAAAATGACGGAGGGCTACGGATAGTTTTTTAGAAAACGTTTAACGCTTTGAACTTGATATCGTTATAGAATCCAATGGGTTTAAAAGGAGTGGCTTAAGCTCCACATTTTGAAACTTGCTTTTTCATAAAAAGGCCGAGTGTGTTTCAAATCTGATTGTACAACATCTTTTTAGGTTCATTTATCTTTACTTTAATCTCATTAATGTAATCCCATCATTTAATTCCTAAAGCCATCACAGAAAGAAACGAAAATATAACGTACGCTTATGCCACTCGCATTCTTCACAGTGTCCCGTTATGCACCATTAGGTTACTTAACTAACGGCATAACGGGACGGGGCTAGCGCAGGTGCAAAACATAAGCAACGTCTATTATATATCATATATATAATATTCCATTCATCTCAGATATATATATATTAAAAGATCACATCAGATAATAAAAGCAGCAGAAGCACATTTAATATAGGATATTTAGGAGGTCCGTATTTTGTATTTAGCCAGCAATAGAAAATACGGATTCCATGGTCGTGATGAATAGCCAAGCCCACACCCGTAGACCCCTACAAGAGCGGCAAGTGACCCTACCAATTCTGGAGTTTAAGAGACCCGGTCTCAACTCCTCGAGATGGCCTCCCACTGAACCCTAGAACCCGGTCACTTGTGCCCTCCTTCTTGGGTCTATCCTAATGCGGAAAAGTAAATAATATACAACACTGGTGACATCAACCTCAACCCGGAAGTGCCCCAAATAAAAGAATATTACATACAATTTAATTTTACATGAATGAAAAGAAAACTCTCATCTCACATAAAACCTCCGGCTATTCATTCACGACAATCCTGCACATCATATCTCAGCAACACATAATATCACATATCATCAACGTAAGTAAGTATGCGTACTCCGATTGTCGTTGATGTAAAGCAACGAAACCGATGATACACAACATACTACACTTACGGTCACAGAGAAATAAAATGAAAAACTACAACAATTGGAATCGTAACTGCCTTTAGACAACACAAACCCGGAATATCACATATACAAGATCTCATTCCTAACAATGTAAAGCTCGTATTTAGGTCTCATCCATGAAAACACCTTTTCAAAATAAGCCGGATAATTCAACAAGATTTCCGATTATTCCCGAGGCCGAACTGCTAGATTTACACGCAACAAACAAATTTGTAGATTCTAATTATTGTATCACATACTAATAAATTAGGCGCAGTTAAAACATTCGATCGAACGATTGAACACCCAAAGACTTCTCAGAAAACTCAACACTTGAGCAGATTTAAAATTTACCAGAAACTGCAAATTTAAAATTTACCAGAAACTGCAATAAGTACATACGGGCCAGCGCAAGAAGACACGGTCCAAACTTCACCTACGGCGCCGCGGAATCGCTGCAGAAAGACCATTCTGGCCGCGGTTTCGCGGTCGTATAGTAGAGTTAGGGCATCATACTTCTTGTGGGCCCATAAAATACCCTGCTGAATTTTTTGAGTATTTTTAATGTGAAAAAATCCACGTTTTTGAAAAAAGTCCAGAAAGCACCCCCCGGGCGTCGTATTTCATTCGTTCGAGATTTTTAACGTCGTCTAGATTACTCTAAAGCTCTAGCTTGGCTCTGATTCCACTGTAGGGTTTTCTTATCATCTCGTATAGGGTTTGGAAGCATCACACATGCCACAACTTTGATTTTATGAGATGCTAAGTAAACTTAACTAGGAATCTAACTAGAAATATTGAGTAACAATTCCTAGTATCACATATAAAATATTATCTATCACTAAGTGGAGAGACTACAACCTTTGTAGACCTTCTAGGGCTACTCCTTGGATCTCCTACGGTTTGGAACGGCTCGCTTGAACGCTTCCAAGTCCACGACGATCCACCCGAAGTCCTTTGCTCAAAGCTTGTTGCTTCACTTGATCTATAAAATCCTTGAAGCAAACACCCTACACAAAGTAGCTTGAGATGTGTAGGATGATGAAATGGTTTATGTTCTCACTTAAAACCCTTTCTTTCTTTTAACCTCACTCAATTTTAGAACTCAAGAGAGAGCTAGAGAGAGGAAGATGAAGAGGCAATTCTTTTCTTTTGGATGAATAATAATTTATAAGGATAATGAGATATATATATATATATATATATATCATAACACAAACCATGGTTAATATAAATATCTAGATATTTTGTGATGAGTTAAAGAGCAAAGGAAATTAACCAAGGTTAAGTCAATGGTCAACCAAGGAAGTGTGTAGAAACAATGAGTCATTTGTAAAGAAATGAGTCATTAAGTTAATTTCCTTTATCTTTAACTTAAAACAAAAATATGTATATATATAAATATGAACCATATGAGTCTTGCATTGCCATCTTTGTTGTATCATCAACCATGATACAAATGCATGTATGTATGTGTGTATGCACATCAACATGTACATATAAATGCATGCATCCATCATAAGAAAAGGGTTTAAATAAATGAGATAAAAGTCAATATTAAATCAACACTTGATTTAATAAACCGGTCATATCTTATACGACCCCGACCAATATAAAATGCCCGATTAAAATACGGTATCATATACACGCGTTTAATCGAGCTCCCGCACATATCTCATATGCACACCACATTGTTTCGCCTGAGCCAGAAAACTTCTGTGTGGGACTCTAAGACTCGTCAATACGCCAGCAGTAGATGATGATCATATCAAACACCTACAAGCCGCAAGCGGTCAGCTAAACATAACGGCCACCAGGGTATTGAGCGATCAGAAGAAGAACAAGCGAACCTGTCAAAACTCCCGTCAATCCAACTGGCAACACTTACCGTACAGTCCGGTCTCTTCGTCAGATATGCTGCATATTGAGTCAAGGGATGGAATCGTCGACCCCAATAACTCAATAAGTCATGCCGGTATATGGTCTATAACAGATCGAGAAACTACTGATAACACTTATCAGTAATATCTCAGCAGCCCTGGCCAGGGACTTCCTGTTATAGCCAATCGTGCACAGCGCAACATCAACCCCCAATACCGGGAAAGATGAAACCCCTCCTATCGCTCATTGCCTCCATGTGCCTCGGGACTGTACCCAAAATCCACCTGTTTGTACGACTCAGTAGAGCTGTAGTAGGGTGGAGATCAAGATACAGTGGGAGGACACACAAGACTCTATGGCGATCTCGGGTCTACAGACTAACCTGTACCAGTATCACCTGAGAACTACTATACGACGTATGATATAATACCACATAGGAGTTCTCGGTGAGTCCGTTCAGTGTACCCAGTCTCACTGAGCACCTGTATACAATCTTTGGTGTCAGCACACCAGATGGATATGGGATCATCCATCGCCCATCATATAGAACAAGAATGGTATACGCTAGTCTACACTGGAATATCGATGCCCTGTCTCGATATACCTACGACTAGGAACATTTCAAGGATATGCTTATAAACTACAGGTGTCCCACTAGTATGATCCACATCATAATCCCAGCAGTCAAGCCAATATCCTTAGGGCTTTATCAACATGTATCAAATGAGTAAAAACATGATCAAGTGAACATATGATAGAGAGAAACCAGATAGCATACTATCTTGTTGAGCAAGACTGTCCTCTGAACACACACACACACACACACACACACACACACACACACATCAGTACATACAATATCATATAATGGCCTCTAGGGCATACATATATCCAACAAGTCCGTATTAATGTATGCAATGCGAAATTCAATAAAAAAAATTGTTCAAAATATCAAACAATCTTTTTTTTACGTTAAGCGCGGTACTGCAAAAAATACGGGCTAGTCAAGTTTTGCGTTTGCTAGTGAACTTGCAAAGAATCCTGCAAAGATATAATATATTAGATGCATCGGATTTGAGAAGAAGGTGTTAGTAAAGTACGTACCGATAAGTTTTGGGGTTAAGAAACCCGCGTTGAAATTAAATCCGAGTAGCTTGGAATGTTCGCTTACGTGGGTCAAACTACCCGAATCTTTGGCACTGTACTTAGCAATCACCTTAACGTTGAATGTGCACTTTGCTCCCCACGATCGCAGTTCGCAAATCCGCAAAAATCTACAAATGTCGAAAAAACGGATATTAGTGCGAAAAAGAGATACGAATGCCCAAATACCTATACACTAAAAATTATAAAAAAACAAACAATAAAAATGGGGTAAAATAGAACAATGGAGCACTGAGAAAAAAATTAGAGGCAGAAGGAGAGGGTACGGCCGGCGATGCCGGAATTTGAGGGTGTGTCGCCGGTTTTCCTTTAGAGAATGGGCTCCAATCTTCTTCTGGATTCACACTGTTATACTAATGTCATACTGGTATTGTTTGGTTTTTTAGTTCAGAGCCAGAGTGCAAGCAGGTCTAGAATCCATAGAGCAAAATTGTTAGTTTAGTTAGTTTTTTGTTTGGTTTTGAAATTTTTAGTTTGTTTTGAAAATAGGGTTAGTTGTATAAATGAGATGTACAAAGATTAACCCGAAATAACAAGAAGTAAAGCGTTACCATCTCCCCGGCAACGGCGCCATTTGATTGTTAGAGTTTAAAGTTAACTGCAATCAAGACGGTGTCGCTTTGCAGCTAGCCGCGATGAGCACGGGTCGATCCACAGGGAGACGGAGCGTTTTACGTTCTTGTCGTTACGAGTTAATGCGCGAGGGAGGAATTGTTCATATCTAACCTATGTGTTATATGCAAGTATAAAGTTGTTAGGATTAGATAGGATGGTGTAAGTTAAGGAAATCCATATTCAAGTCCTTTGAGCCGAGTCTTGACCAATTGAAGCTAGAGCAATCGTCAACAACGTGGATTAGGGGATTTAAGCACGGTTTTCGTTGAATCCGTCTTATTGACCCTTGTCCTTCCATTATTGTCTCTTGTTTTCGCCTCCGGCCAAATCGAACGCAACCGGTCACGGTTTGGAATCACCGTTACCTTGATAGGGTAGGGTGCCTAACGGAGCGCTTGCGTAAGGTTTGGATGGAGTTTCAAATGGAAAAATAAGGGCAAAGGAAATGGGAAATGAAACGTTAACTTACAATATCTTTCTATTTTCCTAATAACACATATTCACAAACATCATATTAACAACACCATATTAACAACAACAAAAAGAGCAAAAGAAAAGAGAAAAGAGAAGAGAGGAAAAAAGCATTACAAGTAAGTAAAGGGCATGGAATTTAAAGTGCAAGAATGTAAAGCATGGAATGTAAATGACATGAATGTAAAGAAAGTAAAAAGAGCAAGAAAGTAAAAGAGCAAGAATATAAAACTAAGAACCATACAACTCAAGACAAGGCATGGGTTCAGTAACCAAATCTTAAACTTGCAAGCTCAATGAAGAGGTTGCAAGATCAAGAAGAGGCAAAGAACTCATGTGAAAATGAAGGCACAAAAGAGAGCTTTATTGATTCCTTAAGTAATGATATAACCCCTTGAGATCAATGACCAAAGATTAAACTTGCAAGCTCGATGAAGAGGTTGCAAGATCAAGTTAAGGTAGAGAGCTCAAGGGGGACCTAAGCTATATACAAGAGAACTAAAAGAGAAACAAAAATGAGAACTTGTAAAGAATAAAACTTGGCAAAAGTGAGACCATGAACCCCTTTCCCACTGCCTGCTATATATAGGCACAAAAGAAAAGAAAATAAACAATAAAAATAGGGCTATGTAGCAGCGGGGGATGGACTGTAAGAGAATGGGGCCCACAGGAGGTAGGGGGCCAGCTACCTCGGCTTTGAAGGCAGTGTGATCGGGTCAATTTCGAGGGATGGGGCTCGTACTTGAAGTTTGGTCTTGTGTTGTCCCCAATATGACTTTGGTGCTATTTGATTTCTCAAATTAGACTTGGTCTGCATCGAGGTTTTGTAGGGAAACTTGGTTGCTATGAATCACATCACACTTTATGCATTTATTGCATATCACACTCATGCCCACTTGTGTCTTGCATTGGGCAGCCCGCCCACTAGGTCAAAGCCATCAAAGATCTAGTGTACAACTTGTCATGTGTTGGACCAGAATGTGTGTACACTAGTTTATTTACAAAAACTCTTTGATTCTTGATCGATTTGCAGTTCTGGTTGCAGTGTCAGCTCACAAATGTAATATCCGTGATTCTGGATGTATTTCTAGTATTTTGTCATGGATACCTGTAATCTGTATTACTGAGCAAACACCGGTTAATAGTACCGATATATAAAAAAATAGATAATGAATGAGTGGTATTAAAATGCAATATTCTGGTATGAACAGCAATCCACCCGACTTCCCCCGTAAATATACATCTACTCACCTACGATCCTCTCTTTGCCGAAGTCAATGACGCCTTTCTCTTCTTTGTCGTCCCGAAGTCCACGCGAAGGTATCTACAACTCAAATACGTCGTATCGTAAACACGAATCGAATACGAAAACCAATGCGGCATGCGAAACACACATCGGTTAGAACCTACAGTGCACGCAAGCAAGAATGACTAATAAATCTCGACATTGATGTACAAACGTCAAACGACCGAGTCAAAACACAAATACCAAATCTCAAGTTAGCAAAACTCGCAAAACGAAATCGGTAACTTTGACAAACACCTCCATATTTTGCCTCGGGTGAAATTGAAACTTTTTGCATATAGGATAGTTCTAATTAAAGGATAAAGGAGCCATGGACCAAACACGACACCCAAGATCCAAAAACGACACCTGAGATTCCTTCGCCTTAAACGATATTTCTGAGAAATCCAACTTGATCTAGCCAAAATTCATACTTGCTGTACTTGGCATAGAGCTGATGTTGTTGCAATATCTCCAGGATAATCCGTAAGTGCTCGGCGTGTTCTTTTTGATTCTTTGAATACACCAGGATGTCGTCGATGAAGATGACAACAAACCTATCTAAGTACTCTCGGAAAACTTGGTTCATCGGATTCATGAAAATAGCAGGTGCATTGGTCACTCCAAATGGCATTACGAGATATTCATAATGACCATAGCAAGTCCTATACGCCGTCTTCGGAATGTCGAACTCTGTTACCTTCACCTGGTGATAACCCAAACGAAGAACTAGCTTTGAGAAAACAAAGACCCACTTAGCTGATCGAAAAGGTCATCGATATGCGGTAGTGGATACTTGTTCTTGATCGTCACTTCATTAAGAGGTCGATAATCTACACACATCCTATATGAACCTTCTTTCTTCTTCACCAGTAGTATCGAAGATCCCCAACTTTAAGTACTACGAAGAATCTAACCTTTCTTCAGGAGTTCGTCCAACTGAATGTGGATCTCCTTCAATCCTTCCGGACTTAACCGATATGGAGCTTTGATTACAGGTTGCGCACCAGGTAGTAAATCAATGTGGAATTCAAGAGCTCGATCGAAAAGCAAACCTGATATATTTTCAGGGAATACATTTTCGAACTCTTGAACTATCTCTGGCTTTTCTTCTTCCTCCGATAGAGTAAACACTTCTGCATTATTTAGTTTAGCACGGAAGATTCCTGGCTCTAAAGTTCTTTCTGCACTCTTGAAGTAAAAAACTGGGTGATCTGTTATCTCAAATACTACCCTCGTTTGACAGCAGTCAATGTTAGCGAAGAAAGTTCCCAACCAGTCCATTCCCATGACTACATCGAAGTTTGGTATGTCCAGCACCTTGAAGTCCGCATAAAATTCTCTACTGCAGATGACCACTGGACACAGATCGTATCCTAAAGTTGCTTTTAGACGTCGTTCCCTGAACTAACATTCCAGCTGGATATAAGCGGTTTAACAGGAATCGCATGAGTTTTGACGAACCGTTGCGACATAAAGCAATATGATACTCCAGTGTCGAAGAGTGCTAAAGCGGGTAGGGAGGATACTAAGATTGTACCTAAGTTGTGTGGGATTTGTTTAGGTATAAGAAAAAGTATATTGATATATAAGGATTGAAAAGGTTTGAAAGATTGAGAGTTACCTGTGATGACTTGGCCTGTGGCTTCGGCTTCCTCAACCGTCATTGTGAAAGCCTGACGTCGTGGTACATTCCTCCTTGCTGGAGGCACATTCCTCTGTCCCTGAGACACGTTTCTCTACCCTTGAGGGACATTTCTCTGTGCTTGGTGGAATTGACGAGGAGGCTGTGCAGGAGGTCCACGTGAAGGTGGAGCAGGGAGAGCAAGACGAGGTGCATGAGCCTGAATGGCTGACCGCTGCGAAAAGGTGATAGCTGGTCTGGGGACTGGAGCTATGTTCAAACGATATGGAAATGCTCATATGGCGTGAGTGGATGCGCCACAAACCAAACACAGGCCATTTTCACGCCTGCAGTCTTTCGTCAGGTGTCCATTCCTCTTGCAGTAGAAGCAAAAGTCTGGACTAAGCCGGTTTAATAGTCTCCCGGTCTCCTGGGTGCAAATGTCAACCTAGAAGAGGCTCGTCCTGACATCTGTACAGCAGGACGTTTGATTCCAGCTGTCTGGGGCTTACCTTTCTTCTTTACCACCGCTTCATAACGGCGAGCTGCCTTCAGGGCGAGTTCATAGGTTGGGTAATCGTCTGTGGCTAATACCGCCTGAATCTCTGGGTCTAAGCCTTATTGGAATCGTCTGGCCCGAATCTCATCAGTTGGGATGAGTTGTGCAGCGAACCTGTTATGACCTTGTGTTAGCAGTGTAGTAAGTGATATTCGGAATTTGAATTTGAGACAATATCTTACCTGCAAAGCATGGTAAAGTCAGCATCGTATTCATACACAGACTTGAGCCACATCGAACCTTGTTGTAGATGAATGAACTGCTGCTCCATATCGAAATGGGAAGTCTCAGGGAAGTAATTCGCATCAAACAGATCGCAAAATGTCTTCCACTCAATCGGTTGGGTGAGACGGCTTTCTTCAGCCTTCCACCAGATTCTGGCATTGTCTATCAGTTGCAGTCTCGCAACTCTCACCTAGGAAATCTCCGGCACTTATGCTGCTGCTAGATCATCTTCTATCGACTGAGCCCATTCTTCTATCTCTAGTTGGCTCTCTTTTCCTGAGAAGTGTTTTGGATGCAGTGGCCGAAATTGATTGGCTCCGGGTGCCTCAGCTTCGGGGCAGTGCATGAGGATAGCATTCTGCTACTGCTGACCCTCCAAGAGGCTCTTGATAGCCTCAAGCAGTACCGTTTGCTCGTTGATGGAAGCTGCAACGGTAGGTGGTGGTTGTAGAGTAGGTGGTGGGGTGTTACCATTGACGTTCGTGCTGGTGTTGTTGGGAGAATCCATGACCTCGATAGAAAAGGAATGGTTAAGATCGATTAAAGAAATTAGAAATGTAAAGAATATATAGTTATTGAATCTTATAATTCTTATGATATATTGCTTATGAGTTCATCCAGAACTGACTTACATGGGTCGCCAATAAAACCTGTCAAGTCCCACTTTCCAGTATACGGAAACAGTGACGTGGCAGGCCACAACGTATTTACTAAGAAATAAATACGTTAAGCATAATTAAGAAATATATATAATGCACAAAAATGACAAGTGATATAAAATAAACAGCAATCTTTATTTACATTCATCTTTACATACAACTATTTTTGAAAAGGAAAGATACAATGAAATAAGCAGTGCCTAAACAGTAGCATACAAACTGAAATTAAGTACAAGGAGAGCTAGTAGTCTGGCTGAGCGGTGAGCTGGTCCCAATACTCCTGGCTAGCTCGATCTCCTGAGAATCAGGTCCTCCTGACGAACATTCCAAAGAAAGAAATAGACAAGAATGTCGGCAGCGAACCAGCGCTCGGTAAGTCCCAAAAGAAGAAATGCAATATAACAAGTAATGAGAAATGAATTGGTAAGTTGTACAGATATATGATTGTTATTCTAACGTATTTGTTTGTACCTTGGTATAGAAGGAATTTATGTATACGAGAGGAGTCCATCTTGCCCCGTGGACTATGGTAACATATAGTATAAGGCCCCGTCAAAACCCACAGGACAACGACATGAGAGTTCATGTAGGTGTCTTTTAAGTGACCATCTCATGCCACATTAATACGTTCCATACCAATCTACCCCGTTATTCCCGCGTAATGTATTGTATAGGTTATGTTTACAAGTCTTACCGAGACCATGGATATAAATTGTTCAAGTAATCAGGTTCAGGATATAATCATGTATTCAAGTAGTCATGTCAAGTTATAACCATATTTCGATCAAGTCATGTCAAGTATTCATGTTTGGTATTGATGCTTGAATTCAAGTATTCATGTTCATGTTCAAGTATTCATGTTTGATCTTAAGATTCAGGTTTGAATTAGACTCAGGCTTGAGTTTGGATTCAAGTTTGGATTAGACTCAGACTGAGTCAGACACTTGTACTGATTTAAATCTTGAATTAGGCTCGGGAGTCATTGGTAATTACTGCACATGGACGGCAGGATTTGTGTCTTTTTTCAAGACAATTACCATTGATAACTCCATTATCTTGTCTCCCTTAAATAGGCAAGCACTCACTTTCTCCGGCTCCATGAGGCTCAAGTGAATTGATCCCGCTTAAACCTATATTTACTAAAGTCCTTAAATATTGTTTTATATAACTCGAGGGGGTTTTATGAAAAAATATTATAATATAGTTAAAAATAATCCTCGAAGGGTTATTTATATTATTATGGTTCTCATGAGCATGAGTTTTAAGGATTTGAGATATTTTGGTGATAAGCGTTTAGCTTTGGAAAGTTCATGGTATTTTATTGTAAAACTTGCCTTTTGGTAACTTGAGGGTATTTTATTGAAACTTGATCATCTTTCATTTTCTGAAAAATGAAAGTTTATTATATTTTGAAAACATGGATTTGTAATTTTTATATAATTATTAAAAATTAAATTTCTTTTATTTATTTAGAAAATTCGTTTTTCTTAAAAACCGTATTTAAACCCTTTCGAGATCGAATGCTCCGTAGGGAAGTTTACATATCGCTCTACTCACCCAAAGATGTGCGATAATCCATACCATCCAATAGCGGGTCCCCTAAAAAGTGTTGTAGAGATATAATCGCAAATGAATTTAAAATACTGTTTCAAAATAAAACCGTTTTTAATGTGAATGGTATTTTAATGTAATATTTTCCTCGTAACAAAAATTCACATAAAAGGAAGAATCGTTCTGAAACGACTCTGAATTTACTGTACGAAATTTTCCAGTTTAATATACAGAAAATGGGTTATACAGCCTAAATTTGAGTTATAAATTAATTTTATTAAATAACAGCAAGAAACAACTTGTAGCTCACTGGTAAAGCCTTGCACTGCTGTGACGTAGCCCCTGTGTTCGATCACCATCAGACACATTATTTTTTTTATTTTTCTTTTAAATTTTTTGGAAGCCCAAAATATTGCACGTGCAATACACGGGTAAATGAAAAGACAAAAAAATCGAACATACACAAAATGGAGTAAACCCTAATTTAATCTCGTGGCACGAATCCCAAAACCAAATGGCAACTATCGACTGGCGGAAAGCGCGATTTGGCCGGTACCGACGGCTGGTCTGAGCCTAACAACCCCCAGGCTTTGCACACACAACCTTTCATCTACCCCTAAATCCTCTGCACTGTTTGACTGCAATCAAACAGAGCCCCTTCATTTCACCATTTATCATCATTTTAATTCACTATTTTAATTCCAAAATCCTAATTCTACACTATAAATACTACCCCACCCTTTGGCTCAACATCATTCTGAAATTTCTAGCCAAAACTCTTAAAAATTTCCAAACTGCAAGTGAAGTACAAGTGGAGTTAGCAAGCGGTCAACTTCCGGCGAGGATCAAAGTAAGTTTCGGCGCTCCCGCGACGCTAAGAAACTCATCCCCCTTCTTCAACCTTTCCTTAAGCCTCCTAACTCATAAGTCCCTCTCAATCTCTCTTCCTTTTCTTTGAAATTCCATTTCAAAACACATATCGGTAAGTGGAGTTAATACCGATATTTTTTTCTAAAATCTAGAAAAACTCATTCTCTTTAATACATTGTTCAATCTAATTTGTACACACCACTTGTAACCTTATACCATAGTTATTTAGAATCAAATTCCATAAAAAATTCTCATGTAAACTAACTTTAATTTAAGTTTTTCATTTAAATACCATGAACTTTAAATAACACCTCATTTCGTATTTTGTTAAAACATACCTTTAGAAAACTTCATGGGGTAACGACATACCCCTTAAATACACACATTGTTCCATAGCATGATACCTCTTTTATGTGAATTTTTGTTACGAATACAATATTACATTAAAATACCATTTACTATAAAAACCGGATTTCTTTTAAACGGTGTTCTAATTTTCTTTGCGATTATGGCTATACAACCCTTTTTTAGGGGACCCGCTATTAGATGGTGCGGATTATTTCACATCCTTGGGCCAGTAGAGTGAGATGCAGACCTCCTCACGGAGCATTCGATCTCGAAAGGTTTTAAATACGGATTTAAAGAAAAACGCATTTTTCTAATTAAATAAAATTTAATTTTTAATAATTATATAAAAATTACAAAGCCATATATTTTCAAAATATAATAAATTTAAATTTTTTAAAATAAAAGAAGAACAAGTTTCACTAAAATAGCATCAAGATACCAACAAAAGACAAGTTTTACAGTAAAATATCATGAACTTTCTAAGTTAAGTAATTATCACTAAATACCTCGAACCCTTAAAATTCATATTCATGAAAACTTTAAATAATATAAATAAATTCTCGAGATTTATTTTTAACTATATTAAAATATTTTTCATAAAATCCCCTCGAGTTATATAAAACAATATTTAAGGACTTTAGTAAATATAGTTTTAAGCGGGATCAATTCTCTTGAGCCCCAGGGAGCCGGAGAAAGTGAGTGCTTGCCTATTTAAGGTAGAAAACTTAACGAAGTTATCAATGGTAATTGTCTTGGAAGCAGAAATTTCTTATTTCAGAAATACAAAGACACAAATCCTGCCGTCCATGTGCATAGTTACCGATGACTCCCGAATCTTATTCAAGATCTAAATCAGTTACAAGTGTCTGACTCAAGTCTGAGTCTATTCAATCTTGAATCCAAAGTCAAACATGAATACTTGAACTTGAACTTGAACCTGAATACTTGAATTCAAACATCAAAATCAACATGAATACTTGACTTGACTTTGACCGAACCATGGTTATAACTTGACATGATTACTTGACTACAAGATTATATCATGAACTTGACTACTTGAACAACTTGTATCCATGGTCTCGGCAAGACTTATAAACCATAACTTATATAATACATTACGCAGGGATAACGGGGTAGATTGGTATGGAACGTATTAACGTAGCACGATATGGTCATTTAAAAGACACCTATATGAACTTTCGTGCCGTTGTCCCATGGGTTTTGACGGGGCCTTATACTACATGTTAACATAGTCCACGGGGTAAGATGGACTCCTGTCGTATACACAAATACTTTCTGTACTAAGCTACAAACAATTACGTTAGAATAACAATCATATACCTGTACAACTAAACAGTTTCATTTAACATTACTGGTTCTATTCCATTCCTTCTTTTAGGACTTACCGAGCGCTAGTTCGCTGACGACTTCCTGTCTTTTTTTCCTTTGGAATGTTCGTCAGGAGGACCGGTCACTAAAGAGATCAAGCCTAGCTAGGAGGAATTGGACCAGCTCACCGCCCAGCCAGACTTCTAGCTCTTCTTGTATTTATCTTGTATGCTACTGTTTAGGCACTGCTTTCTATCATTGTATCTTTTTATTTTCAAACAGTTGTATATAAAGTGAATGTAAATAAAGTTTTTCATTTTTATATCTCTTGTCATTCTTGTGCATTTTATATATATTGCTTAATTACGCTTAACGTATTTATTTCTTAATAAATACGTTGCGTCCTGCCACGGCACTGTTTCCGTATACTGGAAAGCGGGGCATGAAAGGTTTTGTTGGCGGACCATGCAGGTCAGTTATGCATGAAGTCTTAAGTAATATATAACAAGAATTATAAGGATTAGCAACTATATATTCCTTACATTCTAAATTTCTTGAATCTATCCTAACCATTCTTTTTCTATCAAGGTCATAGATTCTCCCAACAATATCAGCACGAACGTCAATGGCAATACCCTACCACCTAACTTTTGCACCCAGAAGACTGGGAGGAACATTTAACCGACCCAGTCCAGACTTTTGCTTCTATTGCAAGAGGAATGGACACTTGGCGAAGGACTGTAGGCGTGCAAATGGCATGTGCTTGGTTTATGGCGCATCCACTCATTCAATAGGAGCATGTCCATATCGACTCAACCCAGCTCCAGCACCAAGACCCACAATCACGTTTCCGCAGTGGCCAGCCATTCAGGCTCCTGCACCTCGACTAGCCCTACCTGCTCCATCACCACATGGACCTCCCACACAGTCTCCTCGTCAATTCCATCAAGCAAAGAGTAACATGCCTCAAGGGCAGAGAAATATGCCCTAGAGATAGAGGAATGTGCCTCCAGCAAAGAGGAATATACCCAGACGTCAGGCTTTCACAATGACGGTTGAGGAAGCTGAAGTCACTGGCTAAGTTATCACTGGTAATTCCTAAATATTTCCCATATTTTCAATCATTGTACATCACTACATTCTTTCCTGTATCTAAACCCAACCTCACGCAACTTAGGTACTATACTAGCAGCCACCCTTTCTGCACTCGCACTTTTCGACACTGGAGCATCACACTGCTTCATGTCCCATCGATTCATGAGAACGCATGCGATTCCCGTAAAGCCACTCATTTCTAGCTAGAATGTCAGTTCCGGGAATGGATTATTGAAGGAAATTATAGGATTTGATCAGTGTCCAGTTGTAGTTTGCGGACGAGAATTCTACGCGAATTTCAAAGTACTGGACATCCCAAATTTTGATGTTGTGTTGGGAATGAACTGGATGGGACTTTTCTATGCTACGATTGACTGCCGTCAAAGGAGGGTAGTATTTGAAATACCAGATCATCCAGTATTCTATTTCATGAGCAGAAACCGTACCCTGGAACCTAGCGTCTACAAAGAAAAACCAAAGAAGGCAGTGGTTGCAACATTACAAGCAGAAGAATCGAAGCCAGAAGTAGTTCGAAAGTTCGAGGATGTATTCCCGGAAGATATATCAGGTTTGCCTCCCGATCGAGCTCTTAAATTCAGTATCGATTTATAACCTTGTGCACAACCGGTAATCAAAGATCTGTACCGATTAAGTCCAGAAGGATTGAAGGAGATCTGTATATAGTTGGACGAACTCCTGAAGAAAGGTTGGATCTGTCCCAGTACTTCAAGATGGGGATCTCCTGTTTTACTGGTGAAGAAGAAAGAAGGTTCATACAGGATGTGTGTAGACTATCGAGCTCTGAATGAAGTGACGATAAAGAACAAGTATCCACTACTGCGTATCGATGATCTTTTCGATCAGCTAAGTGGGTCTTGTGTATTCTCAAAGCTAGATCTTTGTTCAGGTCATTATCAGGTGAAGGTCAAAGAGTCTGATATTCCGAAGATGGTGTTTAGGACCCGCTATGGTCATTATGAATATCTAGTAATGCCATTTGCAGCGACCAACGCGCCTGCTATATTTAAGAATCTGATGAACCAAGTTTTCCGAGAGTACTTAGACAAGTTCGTTGTCATCTTCATCGATGATATCCTGATGTATTCAAAAAGTCGGAAAGAACACGCCAAGCACTTACGGATTGTCCTGGATACATTGAGACAACATCAACTCTACGCCAAATACAATAAGTGTGAATTTTGGCTAGATCAAGTCGGATTTCTCGAACATATCGTTTCATGCGAAGGAATCTCGGTAGATCTAGCTAAGGTGTCAGTTATCAACGAGTGGCCGACACAAAAGACGATGAAGAATATATGAAGTTTCTTGGGATTAGTAGGATACTACCGAAGATTCATCGAAGGCTTTTCGAAGATTGCAGTACCCCTGACCAAGCTCACACGTAAAAATGAAGTATTCGTGTGGTCAGAAGCATATGAAAACGCTTTTGTAGAAATCAAATCAAGATTAACTTCTGCTCCTATTGTCGTAATACCAGATCAATCTGGTGGATTTGTTGTGCATTGTGATGCCTCCGGTAAGGGATTAGGATGTATTCTACACCAGCATGGAAAGGTTGTAGCTTTTGTATCAAGACAGCTAAATGTTCATGAGCGCAACTATCCAACACATGATCTGGAGTTGGCAACCGTCATCTTTGCACTTATGATTTGGCGCCATTATCTTTTGAGAGAACGAGTGGATATATACACTGACTACAAGAGTCTGAAGTATGTATTTACTCAGAAAGAGTTAAACATGCGGCAGAGAAGATGGCTAAAACTTATGGCGGACTTCGACATCAACCTATAGTATTATCTTGAGAAGGTGAACGTAGTTCCTGATGTATTTAGCCGTTAGCCATTAGCAATGAATCGCACTGCACAGTGGATGCTACAGCAGGAATTGTATGGATTGGCGATTGAAGTAGTTATGCCAGGTAATGCTTCAGGTTTGATGAACTTACAAATCTAGTCGACTCTTCTCAATCAGATCAAGGCAGCTCAAGAAAATGATGTCAAACTGCAAAAGATTCGGGAACAGGTAGAAAGTGGACTTCGAACCGATTTCATCATCCACGAAGATAGATCCTTGATATATGGAAGTCGATTATGTTACCACACGGTCCTGTTCGAGAAGAGTTGATGAAAAAAGCTCATAGCTCTCTATACTCAATACACCCCGGTGGTACAAAAATATATAAGAATCTACGGCAGCACTACTGGTGGCATTGAATGAAACGCGAAGTAGACAGAAGCGTAACCAAGTGTTTTGTGTATCGGCAAGTGAAGGCTGAACATCACAGAACTGCTGGTCTACTTCAACCATTACCAATCGCAGAATGGAAATGGCAGCACATTACCATGGACTTCGTGACTACCCTTCCTCCCAGCACGAAGGGTAACAACGTAGTATGGGTTATTATGGATCGACTAACCAAGTCGGCTCACATTATTCCTTTCGAGTTGGCTAAACTATCAAGATGTTAGTAAGGAAGTACATGGAGGTTAGCATGAATCTAAAGTAATATTTAACTCTTCAAAATGTACTATATTGATACCCATGAACTCATGCAGGAGATTATGAGATTACATGGAGTACCAGTTTGCATCGTCTCCGATCGTGATACCAGATTCCGATCACAGTTTTGGAAGAGTCTGCAAGCTAGCTTGGGAAGAAGTCTGACTTCAGCATGGCTTACCATCCACAAACTGACGGACAGTCCGAATGAACAATTCAGATTTTGAAAGAAATGCTAAGAGCTCATATGTTAGACTTTGGAGGTTCGTGGGAAGATCACCTACACCTTATGGAGTTTTCATACAACAACAGCTATCAGGCAAGCATTGGAATATCACCATTCGCAACACACTACGGACGGAAATGTTGTTCGTCACTAAGTTGGGACGACGTCGGAGATCGAGAACTCCTTGGACCAGAGATGATCGTGGCAACTGTGAACGTAGTTCGCACGATCAGGGAAAGAATGCGCATAGCTCAAGATCAACAAAAGTATTGGGCTGATGCAAACTTCCGACACATAGAGTTCCAACCTGAAGACCATATTTTTCTGAAGATATCTCCAAACAGAGGAGTGATCCGTTTTGGCAAGAGGGGTAAGCTCAGTCCGAGATTTATAGGACCGTTCGATATTCTCGAACGGGTTGGAGAAGTGGCATACCGTTTAGCACTATCACCCTCAATGGAAGGAGTGCACAACGTGTTCCATATATCTCAACTACGAAGATATATGAGCGACCCCAGCCACATCCTTGATCACTTAGAACTCATAGTCCAGACTGACCTAACTTGCGAGCAACAACCTGCTGAAATCTTGGACCGAAAGGTGAAGACACTGCGGAACAAGGAAGTAAACTTGGTCAGTGATGTGGAGAAAAGATTCGCCAGGAGAATCAACATGGGAACAAGAAGAAGACATGCATGCAAGATACCCTTACTTATTTGTAAATTAGTCCATATGTAAATGTAAATTTTGACAACGAAATTTTTATAAGAAGGGTAGAATGTAACAACTCTGAATTTACTTTATGGAAATTTCCAGTTTAATGTCCAGAAAATGAGTTATACAGCCTGAGTTTGAGTTATAAGTTAATTTTGTTAAATAACAGAAAGAAACAACTTGTAGCTCACTGGTAAAACCTTGCACTGCTGTGACGTAGCCCTTGTGTTCGATCCCCATCAGACGCATTATTCTTTTTCTGATTTTTCTTTCTAACTTTTTGGAAGCCCAAAAGATTGCACGTGTAATACACGGGTAAATGAAAAGACAGAAAAATCAAATAGGCACAAAATGGAGTAAACCCTAATTTACTCTCGTGGCACGAATCCCAAAGCCGGATGGCAACTATCGATCGGCGGAAAGCATGATTTGGCCGGTACCGACGGCTGATCTGAGCCCAATAAGCCCCGAGCTTTGCACATACAACCTTTCATCTACCCCTAACTCCTCTGCTCTGTTTGATTGCCCTGCAATCAAACAGATCCCTTTTATTTCACCATTTATCATCATTTTAATACATTTTAATTCACCATTTTAATTCCAAAACCCTAATTCTACACTATAAATACCACTCCACTCTTTGGCTCAGCATCATTCTGAAATTTCTAGCCAAAACTCTCAAAAATTTCCCAACTGCAGATGAAGTACAAGTGGAGTTAGAAAGCGATCAACTTCCGGTGAGGATCAAAGCAAGTTCTGGCGCTCCCACGAAGCTAAGAAACTCATCCCTCTTCTTCAACCTTTCTTTAAGCCTCCTAACTCGTAATTCCCTTTGAATCTCTCTTACTTTTCTTTGAAATTTCATTTCAAAACGCATATCGGTAAGTGGAGTTAATACCGATATCTTTTTCTAAAACCTAGAAAAACTCCTTCTCTTTAATACTTTGTTCAATCTAATTTGTACACATCACTTGTAATCTTAAACCATAGTTATTTAGAATCAAATTCCATCAAAAATTCTCATGTGAAATAACTTTAATTTAAGTTTTTCATTTAAATACCATGAATTTTAAATAACACCTCTTTTCGTATTTTATTAAAACATACCTTTAGAAAACTTCACGGGGTAACGACTTACCCCTCACATTTACACATGGTTCCATAGCACGATACCTATTTCATGTGAATTTTTGTTACAAATACAATATTACATTAAAATACCATTTACTATAAAAATAGGATTTCTTTTAAACGGTGTTTTAATTTCCTTTGTGATTATGCCTCTACAACCCTTTTTAGGGGATCCGCTATTAGATGGTGTGTATTATCGTATATCCTTGGGCTAGTAAAGCGAGATGTAGACCTTCTCACGGAGGATTCGATCTCGAAAGGTTTTAAATACGGTTTTTAAGAAAAACGCATTTTTCTAATTAAATAAAATTTAATTTTTAATAATTATATAAAAATTACAATACATATATTTTCAAAATATAATAAACTTACATTTTTTTTAAATGAAAGAAGAACAAGTTTCACTAAAATACCATCAAAATACCAATAAAAGACAAGTTTTACAATAAAATACCATGAACTTTCCAATGTAAGTAATTATCACTAAAATACCTAAAACCCTTAAAATTCATATCCATGAAAACCCTAAATAATATAAATAAATTTTTAAGGTTTATTTTTAACTATATTAAAATATTTTTTATAAAATCCCCTCGAGTTATATAAAATAATATTTAAGGACTTTAGTAAATATAGGTTTAAGCGGGATCAATTCTCTTGAGCCCCGGGGAGCCGGAAAAAGTGAGTACTTGCCTATTTAAGGTAGAAAACTTAACGGAGTTATCAATGGTAATTGTCTTGAAAAAAGACACAAATCCTACCGTCCATGTGCAACAGTTACCGATAACTCCCGAACCTTATTCAAAATCTAAATCAGTTACAAGTGTCTGACTCAAGTCTGAGTCTATCCAATCCTGAATCCAAAGTCAAACATGAATACTTGAACTTGAACCTGAATACTCGAATTCAAACATCAAAATCAACATGAATACTCAACTTGACTTGACCGAACCATGGTTATAACTTGACATGATTACTTGAATACAAGATTACATCATGAACCTGACTACTTGAACAACTTGTATCCATGGTCTTGGCAAGACTTGTAAACCATAACCTATACAATAAATTACGTGGGGGATAACAGGGTAGATTGATATGGAACGTATTAACGTGGCATGAGATGGTCACTTAAAAGACACCTATATGAACTCTCGTGTCGTTGTCCCGTGGGTTTTGACGGGGCCTTATACTACATGTTACCATAGTCCACGGGATAAGATGGACTCCTCTCATATACATAAATACCTTCTGTACCAAGCTACAAACAACTACGTTAGAATAACAATTATATACATGTACAACTTAACAGTTTCATTTAACATTACTGGTTCAATTCCATTCCTTCTTTTAGTACTTACCGAGCGCTAGTTCGCTGACAACATTCCTGTCTATTTCTTTCTTTGGAATGTTCGTCAGGAGGACCGGTCACTGAAGAGATCGAGCCTAGCCAGAAGGGCTTGGACCAGCTCACTGCCCAGCTGGACTTCTAGCTCTCCTTGTATTTATTTTCATTTTGTATGCTACTGTTTAGACACTGCTTTTTATCATTGTATATTTTCATTTTCAAACAGTTGTATGTAAAGTGAATGTAAATAAAGTTGCTGTTCATTTTTATATCTCTTTTCATTCTTGTACATTTTATCTATATCGCTTAATTACGCTTAACGTATTTATTTCTTAGTAAATACGTTGTGGCCTGCCACGTCACTGTTTCCGTATACTGGGAAGCGGGGCATGACAGGTGCTATGGAACCAAGTGTGCGTGTGGGGTTGGTCATTACCCCGTAAAGTTTTTCCTAAAGGTATAGTTTTAACAAAATATGAAAAGAGGTGTTTAATAAGTTCATGGTATTTTAATGAAAAAGTGCTACTATTGTTATTTCACATGAGAATTTTTTATGAAACTTGATTCTAAATATTAGGGTTTAAGATTACAAGCGATGTAATGAAGTTGGATTGATTAAAATGTAAAGAAAAAGGGAGTTATGTGTTTTAGAAAAGAAGATGTCGATATAACTCCATTTTTACCGATAAAAATTTGAAAAGGAATTACAATAGAGAGGAAGGGATTTAGAAGGGACTTACGGTTTATAGAGTTTAAAGAAGGGTTGAAGAAAAGGGGGTGAGCTTCGTAGTATCGCAGAAGCACCGGAATTTGCTTCGATCTTCGCCGGAAGTTGCTAGCTTGTTAACTCCTCTTTACTCCACTTGTACTTAGAAACTTTTTGAGAGTTTTGGCTAGAAATTTCAGAATGATGCTGAGCCAAAGTGTGGAGTTGTATTTATAGTGTAGAATTAGGGTTTTGGAATTAAAATGGTGGATTAAAAAGCATTAAAATTTAGTTTAATGGTGAAATGAAGGGTCTCTGTTTGATTGCAGGGAAATCAAACAGTGCAAAGGTGTTAGGGGTAAGTGAAAGGGTTAGTATGCAAAGCTCGTGCCTCATTTGGCTCATCCAAGCCGTCGATGCCGGTCTGATTAAGGTTTCCGCCGGTTGATTGTGAGCTTTGGGTCTCTGGATTTGTGCCACGTGTATTATTCAGAGTTTACTCCATTTTCCACTTGTTTGATTTTTCTGACTTTTCATTTTTTTGTGCATTGCACATGTAGACTTTCGGGCTTCCAAAAAGTTAAAAAGAAAAATTAGAAAAAATAATGTGTCTGATGGGGATCGAACACAGGGGCTAAGTCACAGCAGTGCAAGACTTTACCAGTGAGCTACAAGTTGCTTCTTGCTGTTATTTAACAAAATTTACTTATAACTCAAACTCAGGTTATATAACTCATTTCTGTACATTGAACTGGAAAATTTCGTATAGTAAATTCATAATCGTTACATTCAATGTACATTGTGATGCGTCTGGTAAAGGATTATGACGTGTTCTACACCAGCATGGAAGGGTTGTGACTTTTGCATCAAGACAGCTAAACGTCCATGAGCGCAACTATCCAACACATGATCTGGAACTGGAAGCCGTAGTTTTCGCAATCAAGATTTGGCGTCACTACCTTTTGGGAGAACGAGTGGATATATACAACGATCACAAAAGTCTGAAGTATGTATTTACTCAGAAGGAACTTAACATACGACAGAGAAGATGGTTAGAACTCATGGTGGACTTCGACATTAACCTGCAGTATCATCCTAGAAAGGTGAACGTAGTTCCTGATGCACTTAGTGGCCAACCTTTAGCAATGAATCTCACCCATGACGAACCAAAAAAGGCACGTGACTGGCACTTGAATCATGTGAAGTCTATACGACCCCACCTAATTCAAGTAAGCCAAAAGCCCAGAAATCTAAACCTTTTTAGGAAAAATAGTGGAGGTGAAGTTTTGAAATAAAGGTTTAATGAAATCAGGT
This sequence comes from Agapanthus africanus, assembly GCA_030015575.1. Taxonomy (NCBI): domain Eukaryota; kingdom Viridiplantae; phylum Streptophyta; class Magnoliopsida; order Asparagales; family Amaryllidaceae; genus Agapanthus; species Agapanthus africanus. Next base: position 882,635,149 of record JASDDO010000024.1, on the reverse strand, counting down.
TCTTTCTTTAAGACATAAGTAATATCATAGGAAATACAATGTTTTGTAAAGCAAAGAAACCAAAGCATCATCAAGAAACCAGAAACAAGAATAAATACATGAGCGTGACTCTAAGTCCAAAAGAATATACGATAATGGTTTCTAAGTCTACAAATATATATAGTCTGGTTGATAGAGATTTTAACTAGATACAACTAAAATAAATGTACAAGTACAATAGTGGTCACGATGCAAATGAATCCAAGCTACCAAATCAATCACCTAGAAGAAAGCGGTGTGCCAGCAAGCCACAACGGAACCTGTGCGGTCAAACATGCAAGAAAACTGTGGCACAACGGGGTGAGTTGCCAACTCATGAATAGAAGATATCATCGAGTTGAAACCGAATGTATAACGATCTCCTAGGTCATACAGTAATATAATAATAATACAATAACGTCGACTGGTAGAAAGGGTAATATAAGCATCGGTAACACAATACTAAAGTAATCATGTCCTGGTCATAATGTAATACCATATCAGTAACAACTCCAGTTCTTGTGTACGTAAATTTGATTTAAAGTTAATGTATAATTAGGGAATTTACATTTCCTGTGAGTACTATAAGTATTTAATTTACTTTTGGACAACAAGCAAGAGCTTATAGCTCATTGGTAAGATCTTGCACTGCTGAACTAAAGCACTAGAGTTCAAATCCCATCAGCCACATTATTTTTTAATTAGTTTTCTTTCAATATTTTTAGAAGCCCAAGAGTCTAAACGTGCATAACTCATAAAAACCAAGAGTCGCACATAAAACAAACGGTTCCACGAGTCAAGACACAGCATAAGGGGACACGTGGCATCTTGACACGGCCCGACTCGGCCAACTCGGGCAGTCGAAACGGGCGACTTGGCCGGCAGCACCCAGTTAACTCGGCCCAAACCCATTTTTTCTTCAACTCCCAAAGTCCTTTGGCCTACCCCACTCCCTCTGCACTATTTAAAATCTCTGAAATTAAACAGAGAATTTAAATCACCCTTTTTAATTTTTTAAATGCAAAATTAAATACAATTTTATCATACCCTTTCATCTACCCTAAACACTAATTTTTCCTATAAATACCACACCTAAACTCACCCCTCCTCACTTCCAAATCTCTGTCCAAACTCTCAAGAAAAATTCCCTAGACTTTTTGTGTGCAAGTGGAGATAGCGAAGGGCGAAGCTCCGGCAAACTTCCGACGACGTTCCGAGGAGATTTCGGCAATGAAATGACGCACCGGCACCTCCTACTTCTTTCTTTTCCTCTCCCCTTCACTACAATCCAGTAAGTCCCTCCTCCCCCTTCTCTTTACAATTCTAAAATCTTAGAATTCTAAAACCCGACGGAAGTGGAGTTAATCCGACTTCCGATTCGGTTTTTCCTTAAAAATCATATTTTTCTTAAACACAATAATATCAAACTCTCACATCATGATAATTAAACATTAACAAAACATATTGACAAGTTTCATATCAAAAGAATTTATATTTCAATTTTTATAGCACTTTTACAGGAAAATACCATATAGTTTATTTTCGACATAAACATCATTACCCCTTGCTATACCTTTAGATAGTTCACGAGCTAATGACCTACCTCCTCACAACACTCATATGTAACATAGCACGATAATATTTGGGAACATAGTTTTGGGAAAATACGATCTTACACAAAACTATCTCAAACTTATAAAAATATTTTTCTACAAGATAAGTATTTTTAACAAATCTTTGCAATGTGCCGCTATAACCCATTTCGGGGAACCCATTAGGGATAGTGCGGATTATTGCACATTTTCGGGCTTAGTAGTGCGAGATTCAGACCTCTGCAAGAAGCATACGGTCTCGAAAAATTTTAAAAATAAAATTTTGTTTAGAAAATGTGATTTCTATTATAAATAAAACTTATATTTTTAATAAATAAATATATATGTAAATAATATCAAAATACCTATTTTAATAGTTATAAAAATTTCACATTTCCAAAATTGAAGAAAAACAACTCATTTACAAGAAAATACCATGCAATTCCATACAAGTTCAATACTTTACAAATAAATACCATATATTATGAAAAATAGGTTTTATTCACTAGAAATGTCATAATGATAAAATATACATCAATGAAAACTTTAAATACGATAATAAAATGCTTGAGGTGTATTTTAAAAATTATACAAAATTATTTTTACATAAAACCCCCTCAAGTTCTATAAATTATCCTAAGGACACTAGTAAATATAGGTTTAAGCGGGACCAGTCTCTTGAGCCTCAGGGGGCCGGAGATATGGGTGCTTGCCTATTTAAGGTAGACAACTTAACAAACGGTGTTATCAACACGGTAATCATCTTTGAAAAAGACACAAATCCTGCCGTCCATGTGCAGCGGTTACCGATAACACCAAAACCTAATTCAGTATTCAATTTCTTTTCTAATTGTCTGACTCAGACTGAGTCTCAATATAATCAATCTGACTTGAATGAGATTCAAGTATATATAACAATTCAATATGAATCCATATATTCAATCTGTTCAATCTATCAATCTATACAACTTGACTGAACTGAACCATGGATATACATCCATCTACATGATTCTCCAGTTACATCCATTTACCGATATCATAGTTTCGGCAAGTCATCCATCTATACAATTTTTAATACAATACAAACAATACAATCATGACATTGCGGGGTTTAAGGGGTGATTGGTACGGAAGGTGTTAGAAGTGGCACGAGACTGCAACCATTAAGACACCTAACCTGAACTCAATTGCCGTTGTACCGTGGCTGAACGGTTCCTTGTATTCCATCCACCGTAGTCTCTGGTCTAACGAGACTCCTCTCGTATACACTGGCCTCTTCTGTACCAAGGTACAAACAACATCAATAACACTAAATACAACATTACAACAATATAATATAACTTTAAAAGCTACACTTTCTCTCTCTGTCTATTCTACTTCTCCTTTATCTTTGGGACTTACCGAGCGATTGTTCGCTGATGAAATTCCTTATCTTTCTTCTTTGGAATGTTGTAAGGTGGATCGGACCTTCAGGAGATCGAGCCCACCAGCGAGGACTTGGATCAGCTAGTCTTCGACCCGGAGATCTAGTTACTTGTACATTTCATTTTAGTACTTTCCATTTCTGTTATGCCACTGTTTAGGTATTGCTTTTCATTCCATGTATTTACTTTTCAGATGTATTGTAAAAAGAATGTGAATAAATAAATTTGATGTTCAATTATATCTATTGTCTTTGTCTCTTGTGCATTTTTACTTATATTGCTTAGATACGCTCAGCGTGTTTACTTCAGAGTAAATACATAGCGGTCTCGTCGCGTCCACTGCCCGTATACTGGGAAGCGGGGCGTGACAGGTTTTGTTGGTGGCTCATGCAAGTCAGAGCTGTATGGAACTCTACCATGCAGTTCGGATCTGCGTGGACAACCTAAGCAATATAACACAAGAACCAGCAACTAAAAACATTCTTTACAATTCATACTTCTTGAATCTTATCATTTCATATACTTTAAATCTGTCCTAACCCAAAATTTTTCATTCAAGGTTATGGATTCCCCGAACAACACCAGCACCAATGTCAACAACACACCTCCACCACTACCACTTACACCTGTCGTCGCTTCTCCGATTAATGAGCAGGCGGTTCTGCTTGAGGCAATCTGCAGCCTCCTGGAAGGACAGCAGCAACTGACTTCTACCCTGATGAACCGACCAGAGGCAGAAGCACCTGGGGTGAAGCAATTCAAGGCATTGCACCCCAAACAGTTCTCAGGAAAAGAGAGCCCTCTAGAAGCTGAGGAATGGGCTCAAAGCATTGAAGATTGTTGGGGTAAAAATTTACACCCTGGTTGACCAAGTCAAAATCAAAGTCAACCCCAAGCCAAGTGGGCCCAAGCCCAGATCCAGTGGGCCCATGCCCGGGTCGAGCCCAAACATGAAGCGGCCGGCCTCCCCCCATGCCAAGATAAAAATTTTGTAATAAATAAACGATTTAGCTATTTGACTTCCCTGCTCTGGTTCAAAACTAGCTAGGCATCTTCCTCAGGACCGAGCCCTTCTCCATTCTCTTCTGTGTGTGAGCACTCGCATTATTTCTTGGCCGATGAAATTATAACCAGGGTCTTATTTTGTATTTATTCTATTTTATTTTATGGATAAATGTAAGAAAAATAGGCATAAAGCCAAATTTTTGTAAAGCCCATGGCTTATGTGCAAAAAGAAATGGCACATGAGCCATGGGATAGGCAAAATGCCATTTTGTGAAGCCCAAAGGGCTATGTGTAAAGTGTATGGCCTATAAAGGCAAAGATAATGAAATATCTCACAACTTTTCTTTCTCCAAAAATTTAGATCTGAGATCTTTTCTCCTTCTTCAAGGTTCCAAAAATCTTCTTCTTTCTTTTGAATTAAATCAAGAGTTTTACTCTTCATTTTATAAAACAAAATAGTTTTTCACCACCAAACCCACAAAGGGGAACTTGGATCTTTCACTAGATCTCAAAAAGGAGAGATTTTTTAAAAATCCCATATCTCTTGAGCTTCAAGATCCAGCCAACAGAAGATGAAGAAGAAGAACCCTCTTTATTAACCCAAAGCATCTAAGGAGTTTAAACTCCACCCTATTTTCTCTTTAGAGAATTTCCGGGGCTAAAAGATCCTTTTTCCTCGCCGGCGCGCTAGCGCTCGAGTGCAAAGCGCCCACGTGCCGACACATGGCGCGCTTGCGCTCCAGCGCCCAGCGCCCGAGCGCAAAGCGCCCACGTGCCGACACGTGGCGCGCTTGCGCTCCGGCGCCCAGCGCCCGAGCGCAAAGCGCCCACGTTCCGACACGTGGCGCTCTTGCTCTCCAGCACTCTGCGTTCGAGCGCAAAGCGCACACGTGCCGACACGTGGCGCGCTTGCGCTCAAGCGCCCAGCACCCGAGCACAAAGCGCCCACGTGGCGCGCTTGCGCTCAAGCGCCCAGCGCCCGAGCACAAAGCGCCCACATGCCGACACGTGGCGCGCTTGCGCTCAAGCGCCCAGCGCCCGAGCGTAAAGCGCCCACGTGCCGACACGTGGCGCGCTTGCGCTCAAGCGCCTAGGCGCTGGCCCCACGCATCCTTTGGATGTCTTTTTCCACCTTTATTTATATATACATGTATATATATACATATGTATACATATGTACACATACACATACTCCACGACACTGTCCCTGTTAGAAAAAAATTCCCATCTCAATGGCTCCCGATAAAAACTCTGCGTGGCTCCCGATATATCCAAAACCCCCCTTCAAAACACAACACACGTACACTGCACATTGAGTTCGCATGACCAGTTTAACCCGTCAATCGGAGGTTCCCTCGCTCCAAAGGCGAGAGGTAATTAACGGCAGTTTAGTCAGCGGCTGCCGGAGATTTGGATTCCCACAATCATTAAACCCCGGCCTACCCTAGGCAGGGGGAATCTGTAGTACGCCTGACAAGCGTGCGCGTATTCCCATCTCAATGGGGTGACGAAAAACACCCTACAGATTCTGGCACACCCGGTAGGACCAATCTCTCCTCCCATATTTTGGGTTAAACGTTCATGCAAACTCAATCAATTTACATGTCTATATTTATACTAAAATAATGCTCTTTCAAGCAGGTTTTCAAGCAATCGCCTTTCAACAATGTCTCCCAAGATGAATTCGGCTTCCAACGCGACCCCGATCCCGTACGTGGTTAAGGTCAATGCTCGTGTGGTTCTCCCCACAAGCCTCAGTCAACAGTGGGAGGAACCTCCCGCCAGTTTGGCTCCGTCATCATCTACCCTGCCAGAAGCGCTCATCTGGCAAAAATCCCAGCAAAGCAGGCGGCCAAGCCGGTCTCAAGGGGCAAGAGGCCGAATGTCGTGATCGCCAAGGCACCACAACCGAAACTTAAGACGGTCTCTGAACGACTCTCTGGCGCTCCAACTGGGGGCAAGACTTTCGGTACAAAGGGCAACATCAAATGTTGCGGACGAGCTCAGGCGATGACTCTAACAAATGCACAATCGAGCGTATCTCCAAAGCCCTCCATCGCCCGTTCTGCAGCGTCTTCCCAAAGAGCCGAAGTCTGCCAGGTGCTTAGAACAGAAAAGTTAAGGCAGAAACGGCTCAGGTATCGAGCCAACAAGAGGGCCAGGGCTTTGGCCAAGTGGAATTTTATGAAGTTCCAAGTGCAGGGTCGCCCCGCGACGACGGCTGAGTCGGACGCGAGAATCAGCAATTCCTTCGAGCCTCTGAAGTAGGTTCAGAAAAATGCCATGACCGCCAGAATCAAGAAGACAGCAGTCCGATCAATGCTACAAAGAGACGTGTCCCGGCCCCAACAGAAAAGGTATGACACTGTCTCTTCAAGAGTCTATCGGGCGCTCTGTGCCGCACGAAAGCAGCGGGAAAAATCCAGAAAAGAAGCGCCAGCACCATTCAAGAATCCGGCCAGGCCATCCGCCTTCAATCGACTGCCCGCTACCGAAACAGGAGGGCCAAGACAGCGATCTGTGAAATCAGCCGCCGATAATAAAAAGACGGCTGGATATGTCGTCCATACGGTCTATATGGCGGGCGGGCGTCCCAGCGACAACCTTCGCAGCAAAAGCAAGGATGGGGCCACCACATCCCAAGTCCAATCTGGCTTGAATGTGGTTGCCGCTTCCCAAGAACAGCCGCCTCCGCTGGATGATGAAAACCCTCTTGATGAGGACGATAGGCAGAAGGACCCTTTGGTCCAGGCAGAGTCAAGCTCAGAGAGCGAGGAAGAGCCGACCTTCCGCCCCAGGACCGCAGAGCAAGAGCTGCTCCAAGAGCTTCGAAAACAGCTCAGGAGCAAGGATAAAGAGATGGCCAAGCTCTATTTGAAAATTGACGACTTAACGAACGTTGTGATGCAGCTTACGGCTCAAATTGCTCGAGCGCCTCCTAATCAAGCACAAGTCGCCACTAATCAACCGGGTGATGACAATCCGAAGCAGCCATTGCCTGCTTCTTTGGGTCCAAGAATGGTCGAGCCGCACGAAAGCCGGCCACATTCCGCTTCTGGGGATGCCTTGGCCCCAGATAGCACTATCCCGCTAACACAAGATCAGATAATGGATTTGGTCACCAGCAAAGTTAAAACATTGGTGGCCGAAGCTGAAGCTCAGAAAGAAATTGGTAGTAGTGGGCGGCCGTATCCCGCACACTACGATCTGATCGAGTTCCCGAGCGTCTACGTCATTCCTAAATTCGAAAGGTTCGACGGAACGGGGAATGCAAATCAGCACGTCGCCCACTTCAAAGCCTCGTGTGGAAATACAGGGGGCAATGACGCACTCCTTCTTCGTTAGTTTGTCAACAGCCTGACCGGTGTCGCCTTTGACTGGTATGCGATTATACCAGACGGGTCCATCATTACCTTTACCCAAATGGAGTTGTTCCCCTCCGAAAGGCGGCGCATAGGACTACGATGTCTTGGCACTGAGATTCGGGGCAGATGCTAATTGGTGCTATCTGTCTACCTCTCCGAAGATGCCAAGTTGATTTATGGCACCGTGTATCGGACATTTGGACAGATGCGTCCGATGTAGCAGACTTCGTCAGATTCCCCCTCGCTTGAGGGGTTTTTGATTGTGGGGACGCTCTTCCCTGCAGGCGCAAGCCCCTGCAGTTAATTACGCTACCGCATTGCGGTAACAACTTTCTCCTTCTCCAGCTGGTCACTTCGTGTCGTGGGTGTTTGTTTTGTTTGTGGTTGCCCGTGGATTGTATACGGAGACTGATTTATGTCGTCGCCCGTAGGACGTGGATTAGTCCAAATCCGTGTTTTCTTAGATTTGGGTTTGGGTTTTTGGTTTGAGGATACGTTAGCCATATTTGAGGCTAAGATCAACTCAAACGTTTGTTAAGGATACGTTAGTCCAGTTTGAGACTAAGATCAACTTAACGAGATCGTTTAGATCCGACAAAAGAGCAATTGGCTCTATTGTTCCAGTTTAGGGACATAGGGGTCCATTACATGTATGGCCGTCGGGACCCGTCACCTCTCTAACGACGTTGAAGGATTACAACGACAGATGTCAGAGGAGTTCAGAGATGTACCCTTGAACCAAAGTTGATTTGGGGATTTATAGTCCAATTTGGGACTAAAGTCTGTTTGAAGGTTTAAGGATACGTTAGCCATATTTGAGGCTAAGATCAACTTAAACGGTTGTTAAGGATACGTTAGTCCAGTTTGGGAGTAAGATCGACTTAACGGGATCGTTTAGATCCGACAAAAGAGCAATTGGCTCTATTGTTCCAGTTTAGGGACATGGGGGTCCAATACCAGTTTAAGGACATAGTGGTCCAATGCCAGTTTAGGGACATGGTGGTCCAATGGTAGTTTAAGGACGCATAAGTCCATGGGTTTAAGGACCCCACAGTCCATATGGGTGTGTTTAAGGACGCATTAGTCCGTTAGTTTAAGGACGCATAAGTCCGCGGGTTTAAGGACCCCACAGTCCGTATCTTGGTTTAAGGACGCATAAGTCCATGAGTTTAAGGACCCCACAGTCCGTGTTGATGTGTGGTTGTCGGGACCCGTCACCTCTCTGACGTCGTTGAAGGATTACAACGACAAATATCAGAGGAGTTCAGAGATGTACCCCTGAACCAATGAGTTGGTTGAAAGAGCAGATGTGCTCAGATCAAGATGATTTGAGGACTTATGGCCAGTTTGGGCTAAGTCCAGTTATGTTTGAAATATTGGCCCTCTGTTGGTCCATTGAAGGAGAGGCTTTGCCTCTAAAAACTTAGCCAATTGGGCTAAAGCTAGTGTTAAACACTACAGACCAACAGTGTTGAACACTGGGAATAAGATAGCAAGTTAGTGTTAAACACTAAAAGATAATCAGTGTTGAACACTGGGAACAGTGTTTTCAAATTAGTGTTAAACACTAAGCAAATCAGTGTTAAACACTGCAAATAGAGTTTTCCAAATTAATGTTAAACACTAAGAAAATCAGTGTTAATCACTGAGGACAAAGTCTTCGGATTAGTGTTAAACACTAAGGGGAGAGGGGTCACGTGTGGACACGTGAAAGCGCCCTGATTTCCCTTATCTTATTCTGCAGATCAGTGTTTTAACTCTTTTAATTCTGACGGCCATCACGTGTGAGCACGTGATGGAGGCCCCCGCTCTGGTCTGTTGGAATGCTCATTAGGGGTCACGTGGTGACACGTGAGGGCGCCCTAAATGCGGAGCCACATCTCCTTTGTTTTATCCTAAAATCTGTGAATAAGTGTTAAACACTTTTCCTTTTTATTTCGAGCATCACGTGTTGACACGTGATGGGGATTTATGCGCTGACTGTTAGAACGTTTGCTAAGGGGTCACGTGGTAAACACGTGAGAGCGCCCAATGCCTTCATTCCCATTGATCTTTCTTTCTGCGTTTTGAGAGTCACGTGGGAGCACGTGATGGCATCAAAAAGTGGGGCCAGATCCCCTTTATTTTGTTCTGCGAACAAGTGTTAAACACTTTTAATGCCCTGATTTATTGGAACACTTATTAGGGGTCACGTGGTAACACGTGAGAGCGCCCAGAATTGTTTCTGCCTTTACTTTTGTTCCATATATAATGAGGGTCACGTGGGAGCACGTGAGGCATTGCCTCAAAGCTTTCCTCTTCTCATTTTGGGGGATCTGTTCAGGGGTCACGTGGGGCACGTGACCCTAGTTCTTTTCATGCACAGAGATCTTTTAAGTCTCCTTATCTTTAAGAATTAAATTCTTATTTAGGGTAAAACCCTAATTTCTTTTCAAAGGAATTAAATTCCAAGATATGTAAAAGAATTAAATTCTTGATTAGGGTTAAACCCTAGTTTTATTTTAGGAGAATTAATTCTCAAAACTCAATTCCCCTTCTAAGTTTAGGATCTGCATGGCAGGATCTCGACCCGATGAGAATTAAATTCTCAAGTTATGGGGAGATGTGCTCTGTGCAGATCTTCAACCAGAAGAAGAACTAAGTTCTTTTTGTATAAGAGTTAAACTCTTGGATTTTGAGAATTAAATTCTCTGTTTGAAGTTTATCTTTTTCCCTTTTCTTACCTAGGGTTTTCTTTGTTGAGAATTAAATTCTCCTTTCTTTTCTTCCCTCTTGAGAATTAAATTCTCCTCTCTCTGTTTTTCTCTCAAAAAAGTAGATCCCCCTTCTCTTCTCTTCTTGGCTCCTATTTATAGGAGAAGGAAGAGAATCAATTTGTTTAGCAAATCTCTCATTGAGAGATTTGATTTGTATGTTGAGAGATTTGATTTATATTTATCATTAATCTGAGCCTTTAGATCATTCAGTGAATTTTATTCACCGTGGATTTTAAATCCAAAAGATATTCTATTTGTTATCCTGGTGAGATTTTCAGGGAAATCTTTCCTTGTCCAAGGTTTTTCCATAAATTGGTGATTTTTAATCACCCTTGGATTTTTAATCCAACGGTTCCCCATGACCCTTTTCCATTTGGAAAGATTCAGAAACTTTTAGAATTTAATTCTATTAAATTATAATGCTTTTAAAGCCAGTCACGTGCTGGCACGTGACCTTTGGTCACGTGTGAGCACGTGACCCCCAATTGGGTTCCTTTCTCAGCCGCTTATTTATGTTTCAGTTTTAACCATCACGTGTCAACACGTGACCATTGGTCACGTGTGAGCACGTGATACCTCGTTGAGGTATTTTCTGACTTTTAGAATTAAATTCCATTCATTGTTTTAGAGGCTTTAAAAGCCCATCACGTGTCTGCACGTGACCCATGGTCACGTGTGAGCACGTGATGCCCCATTGGGGTCTTTTCTGAGTTTTTATTATATTTTTTAACTCCTCCAGCGGGTTTTTAAAAGCCCATCACGTGTGGACACGTAATTCCTCATAACTTTTGATCCCGAATGAATTACGAGGCCCATAATATATCAAATCGAAGGGTTTTTCGAGCCGCTTTTGATACCATTAGAATTTATCTGTTTCTTATTCGGGAGTTTGTCAAAAAACAGCCCGGAAGATACTGGTTCCCATTTCCTTAAGCGTATCGCTGTCATTTGATATCTTGGACTCTTCTGCGCAGAAATTTTTGGCGGGAACAAATGCCCCCCACTACTTTGCCCACGTAAGTATTTATGTGGGTGAAGTAGTGCAAAGTAATGCATAGCGTATGACCAGTTTCGGGTTGGTATATTACTTTCAGAATCTTGATCTGAGAAGATAACGAGCGGACACAAGCGTCGTCATTTATCATTGACTCAAATCTCGACTCTTAAGAGATATAGTTCCAAACCCTTAACTCCATGAGCTGCACCCTTCTATCTCTTTATATCTTACTCTGGAGTGAAGTAGTTTATATGCTCATGAGTAGCTTTTCCATTTCAGTGGCATGTAGCTTTGGCGAGTGTGGCTCATAGATGGTCCATCTTGACCTCTTTGCAGGGCAGTGATGGCTTAGGAGACAGGGTTAGGATCTGCCACCTAAGACTTTTCAACTTTATGAGCCGTGAGGGTCTCATAAAAACTTTTCTCCCTACGGATCGAGAGGATCTCGTAGGTGTATTTTCTCCTTAAAAGTCGTGAGGATTCCTAAGTGTGTTTTCTCTTATAAGTCGTAAGGATCTTATGAGAGAATTTTTCCCTCTTACGAGTCGAGAGGACCCGTAAGCGGTTGTTCCCCTCCTTGTCGAAATTCGACTTCGGAGAGTGAGACCCGTGGATAGTATGCAAGAGACCATTTTGGGCCGACTTGCAGGATCCCAGTGCTTAGGAAACAGGTTTTTTAATCCCTACTGCCTAAGGCTTTATCTCACGAGTCGAGACGAATCGAGAAGTTCTCGAAAAGGCATCAATTTCCTCACGAGTCGAAACGAATCGAGCAGATCTCGCAAGAATATCCTAACGTCACAGTTAACCTCTGCTCTTTACGACAGAAGTCCGTTAGGGTCTGTGGTACTTAGGGTTTTGGCCGTCGTACCATCGCATGAGCTGATGTATTCCTCGATAGGCAATCGTGCTGTTCGAGTAGCCCTGCGACTGCCATGTCTCTGATCCCTTCGGGGGCTGGACAAGACGTCTTCAAGCAATCCTCCTTGGCAGTTTGACCGTCGGAAGAGCAAGCGCTAGGAATTTGCCATGCCGCTTTTTACTTGAGGTTAGTCTCATTTTGGAGAGCCCCGATGAGTCATAACCACTCCGCGCTAGTGTGGGGATGATCTCCGATAGTCTTTCAGGCTTTATATGACTTGCCGTTAAGACCCTGAAGCTAGGAATTTGGCCATTGCTTCGTTTGCTGACATTGCGTCCTCTGTATCGAGACGAATGTCGTGGTTGTCTCTAGGTTGCTGATGAACCGTCGAGATTTGGAACAAGGGATTTTGCCGTGGCTCCTTTTGGTGATGTTGTGTCTGCTGTACCGAGACGAATGTCGAGGTGGTGACCACTCCATGTGGGATGATCTTCGGTGGTCTTTCAGGCTTTATATGACTTGCTGTTAAGACCCTGAAGCTAGGAATTTGGCCTTCACTTCGTTTGCTGGCATCGCGTCCTCTGTATCGAGACGAATGTCATGGTTGTCTCTAGGTTGCTGATGAACCGTCGAGATTTGGAACTAGGGATTTTGCCGTGGCTCCTTTTGGTGATGTTGTGTCTGCTGTATCGAGACGAATGTCGAGGTGGTGACCACTCCATGTGGGATGATCTCCGGTGGTCTTTCAGGCTTTATATGACTTGCCGTTAAGACCCTGAAGCTAAGAATTTGGCCTTCACTTCGTTTGCTGGCATCGCGTCCTCTGTATCGAGATGAATGTCGTGGTTGTCTCTAGGTTGCTGATGAACCGTCGAGATTTGGAACTAGGGATTTTGCCGTGGCTCCTTTTGGTGATGTTGTGTCTGCTGTATCGAGACGAATGTCGAGGTGGTGACCACTCCATATGGGATGATCTCCGGTGGTCTTTCAGGCTTTATATGACTTGCCGTTAAGACCTTGAAGCTAGGAATTTGGCCTTCGCTTCATTTGCTGGCATCGCGTCCTCTGTATCGAGACGAATGTTGCGGTTGTCTCTAGGTTGCTGGTGAACCGTCGAGGTTTGGAACTAGGGATTTTGCCATTGCTCCTTTTGGTGATGTTGCGTCTGCTGTATCGAGACGAACGTTGAGGTGGTGACCACTCCATGTTGGTATGAGATGATCTCTGATTGTCTTTCCGGTTTTTTATGACTTACCGTTAAGACCCTGGAGCTAGGAATTTGGCCTTCGCTTCGTTTTCTTTGGTGTATCCGGATCCTGTTGGAGGAAGGATGCCGTAGTGACATCTCGTCTGCTATATCGAGACGAACGTCGAGGTGGTGACCACTCTGTGCTGGTGCGAGATGATCTCCGATTGTCTTTCAGGCTTTATATGACTTGCCGTCAAGACCTTGAAGCTAGGAATTTGCCTTCGCTTCGTTTGCTTTGGCGCGTCCGAATCCTGCTGGGGGAAGAACGCTGGGGTGACATTTCATCTGCTGTATCGAGACGAACGTTGAGGTGGTGATCACTCTATGCTGGTGCGAGGTGATCTCCGATTGTCTTTCAGGCTTTATATGACTTGCCGTCAAGACCTTGAAGCTAGGAATTTGGCCTTTTGCTTCATTTACTTGTACTGCGTCTGCTGTATCGAGACGAATGTCGCGGTGGTGATCACTCCATGTTGGTGTGAGGACCAGGATCCGCTCTGGACATTTCCCACGGGATCGAAGAGCGACGTTGTCCGCGTTCTACGTGACCAGGAATTTTGCACTAGATGCTTCACACGGTTTCACTGCCGCGTTAGGCGAGGACTAGGCTCCGCTCTGGATGCTTCACACGGGTTCACTGCCGTGCTTTCCGAGGACCAGGATCCGCTCTGGACGTTTTCCACGGGGTCAAAGAGTGACGTTATCCGCGTTCCACGTGACCAGGAATTTTGCACTAGATGCTTCACACGGGTTCACTACCGCGTTAGGCGAGGACTAGGCTCCGCTCTGGATGCTTCACACGGGTTCACTGCTGTGCTCTGCGAGGACCAAGATCCACTCTGGACGTTTTCCACAGGGTCAAAGAGTGACGTTATCCGCGTTCCACGTGACCAGGAATTTTGCACTAGATGCTTCACACGGGTTCACTGCCGTGTTCGGCGAGGACTAGGCTCCGCTCTGGATGCTTCATACGGGTTCATTGCCGTGCTCTGCGAGGACCAGGATCCGCTCTGGACGTTTTCTACGGGGTCAAAGAGTGACATTATCCGCGTTCTACGTAACCAGGAATTTTGTTGATTATATCCGTATTTCACGGAGTTAGGATTTGACTCTCTGTGGGAGTACATCGTCGAGTCATGGAACTGGGAGTTGCCGCTGTTCCGCCTTGCTTGATGATGTGTCCGCTGTGACAAGACGAGTGCTGAGGTGGAGCTGGGATTTTGCCATCACTCTGCTTTGCTGACCAAGGGGTCTTTTATTAGCTTTGCGTGTACATCCTGCTGGACTGCGAAGGAACACCGTTGTTAACATTGCGTCTGCTGTAATGAGACGAATGCTAAGGCGGAGTTGGGATTTTTCCATCGCTCCGCTTGATGGTGTAACATCTGTGTACTGCTGGAATGAGGAGGCACACCGTTGTTGGTCTCCAGGCTGTAGATGTGGCCATTTGAAATTTGGAACTAAGGACTTTGCCAGGGTTCCGTTTCGTTGCGACTCTGAGGTCGATTGTTGACGTCACGTTTGCATCTGGTTGGAGTGAGGAGAAACGCCGTTGGTGATCTCTAAGTTGTCGATGTTGACGTCGAGACCCTGAAGCTCGGGATCTTCTTTTTGCTTCGTTTGTTGACATTATGTCTGCAATATTGCGATAAATGTCGAGATTGTCTCTAGGTTGTCTATTAACCGTCGAGATTTGGCTCCGCTTTCTGATGGAGCCTGTTGGGAAGGTATGGTTCCCTTTTTTATCCGTGCCCCTGGATTGTATACAGGGATCGATGTGATTTCACCTGTAGGGCAAAAAGTTTCATTCTTTCATTTTTTTTTAATTTTTTTTTTTATTCTTTCCGCGATGCTCTATCATTTCAGCTTTTTATATCGCGAAAATTGCGATTGCCCAATCATTTCGGCTATTTTTCGCGGTGCCCAATCATTTCGGCTATTTTTCTTTTTACTCGCTGCTTTTTATTGCGAGTTGCCCAATCATTTCGGCTATTTTTCATGCATACATTTTTACTTGCTGATTTTGTTTGCAAGTTGCCCCATCATTTCGGCTATTTCGTATGCATTTTTTTCTTTGGCTCGCTGATTTTTTCCTCTTGAGTGTGGAACTTGGAATCTGGTGCCAATCTCAGCATCAGCATCGCTGCGACTGGAATATAGCCAGGAGCGAATCATCATTTGCCATGAAAGAACTTGGAATTTGATACCGGTTTAGGCATCAGTATCGCTGCAACTGGGATATTGCCAGGAGCGAATCATCATTTGCCTCTGCCGATGTTGAACAAAGGTGGCTTAGTAAACAGGGTTAAGGGTCCTGTCGGCTAAGGCTTTTGACTTCATGAGCCGTAAGGGTCTCACAAAGGTATTTCTCCCTACAAGTCGTGAGGATCTTATAGGTGTGTTTTCTCCTTGGGAATCGTGAGGATTCCTAAGTGCATGTTCTCTTGTAAGTCGTAAGGATCTTACAAAAATGTTTTCTCCTTATAGGTCGAGAGGACCTAAAAGGGTTGCTCACCATATGGACATATCCCTAGTCACGGATGGGACTTTGTTAGGGAAATATTTATTCATGCCCGTGGATTGTATACAAGGGTCAGTGTTGCGCCGCTTGTAGGGCCAAAAGGTTGTGGGGGTTGCTTAAGAACAGGTTCAGGTCTCTGTAACTTAAGACTTTCAAATCTTATGAGCCGTGAGGGTCTCATAAGAGAGTTCTCCTTACGAGTCGTGAGGATCTCGCAAGTGTAATTTCTCCTTAGGAATCGTGAGGATCCCTAAGTGTGTTGCTCCCTTATGAGTCGTAAGGATCTCACGTGGGTGGTTTCTCCTTATAAGGTCGAGAGGACCCTATAAGTGTCTTTTAACGAGGTTGCGCCCTTTCGGGTTTTCACAGACACTCGCCGGTAGCCCTGCTGTTTTTACTCACGGAGCCCTTTCGGGTTTTCATCCGTGCCCATTTTGCTTATGGACATACCGTTTTTTTTTTGTTTTTTTTTTGTTTTTTTTTTTAACGAGGTCGCGCCCTTTCGGGTTTTCACGAACACTCGCCGGTAGCCCTGCTGTTTTTACTCACGGAGCCCTTTCGGGTTTTCATCCGTGCCCATTTTGCTTATGGACATACCGTTTTTTTTTTCTTTTTTTTTTTAACCACGCCAGCCTGAGGATGCTGCGGGTTGATAGTAGTTTAACGACGTTTCGGTCATTTGCAAGTTTTAGGACATTGCGGTCCGTCGTTAGTTTAGGGACGTTTCGGTCCGCCGTCGCCGTATTTGAGACGCATCTCTAGTTTACTGACTTTTCGGTCTATGGGGCTATCTCTATGAAAGAGCACGATGCCCCCGGCATGTCCATCTTTTTCGGAGCATGTGGTTGTGGCGGGCTCACCTTCCAGTTGTCAGACAACGCGAATTTACCCTGTTGGTATTCATCCTCAATCCAGCCTTTGAAGACATAGCAATTTTCGAGTGGGTGACCCATTACTCTGTGGTAGGGACAATAGTTAGGATTGTTAACGTCACCTGGCTGCAACGGACGTTTTGGATCCTGCAGAGTGATGAGCCCGCTGCGCACCGCTAGCTCGAACAGTCTCTTCGTTTTATCTCTGGGAAACGAGTAAGGACGTTTCAACTTCTCTTTGAGATATCGCGGCTTGTTATTTTGACGAACAAACGGTTTCGGGTCACTCGGCTGTTGTTGAGCATTGGCGACGGAGGTCGCTTTTCCATTCCCCTTATCCCTTTTGTTCGATCCCTTGTTTGCGGGTCCGAGATTCTTTTCGGGTAGCGTGCGATTGCGCAGCTGAACGTTCTCGTAGCTCTTCTTTTCTTCCTCTTTTCCTGAGGTGGATTCTTTGAAGAGAGGGCTAAGAGTCATTTCTTCTTCAGAATTGCTCCCGAATGTGAGAGCTTGCGATCTTCTGCCGTCAACCATGTGACCGTTGCCGGAAGTTTTCATATGCTCATTTGTCGTGCTTCTCTGTTTTCGACGAGCTTTGCGCTTCAATCGCTGAACGTGCTGCCGGTGAGCAACGTATCCCTGCCACCAGTTTTTAAAGGCATTGCACTCTTCGGTTGGGTGCGCAATCTTTCGATGATATAAGCAGTAGCTAGGATGTACATCCGCTTCATCAGGAGTGTTTCCTTCAGAGGGTGGCAGCTTCATTCCCATCGATATGGCTTTGGCGAATCTTTTCCTCATCTTAAACCTGCTTTTATTTGTGGCGGATGTACTTTGATCCGGTGGAAGTGTTTCGACCCTTTCATCTAGTCGTCGGTGTTTGGCTTTCTCGAATATGGCCATCTCACGCTCTCGATCAGCTTTGCTTTTAAGACGGGCTTCATTCAGGAATGCATCAATCATCTCGTCTGACGGCCACAGAAGTTCTGGTTCAGGACCCGCCCTCGGTTTCTCGGTGCAAGGAGCCTCTTCATCATCTATCAATGAGTGAGAGATCATGTGACAACTTGCCCCCGGTGTGTCCGTCTTCTTTGGAGTGTGCGGCTGTGGTGGGTTTACCTTCCACTTTTCAGACAGCGCAAACTTGCCTTGTAGGTACTGATCCTCGATCCATCCCTTAAAGACGAAGCAATCTTCGATTGGATGGCTTACCGCTTGGTGGTAAGGGCAATAATTGGGATCGTTGACATCGCCTGGTTGCAACGGACGTTTTAGACTCGGCAGATTGATGAGTCTGTTGCGCACTGCCAGCTCGAACAGTTTTCTCGTTTTATCCTGAGGAAATGGGTAAGGACGTCCCAGTCTTTCCTCGAGGGATGGGCATGGTCGCACATTGTTCTGGCGAACAACCGGCTTTAAGTGGCTCGGCTGTTGTTGAGTATTGGCGACGACGGTTGCTTTCCCTTTGTCCTTTTCATTCCAAGGCTCTGTCTTTGAAGGAGATGGTCTATGACCCATCTGGTCCATTTGGGCCAGCTTGTCAATCAAGGCCTGAAAAGTGGTCGGCTTGAAGAACATCATGAATTGGGATATGGTCGCTTGAGGGTCGAGAGTACCCACGAACATGCCCACAGCAGGAGCTTCTTTTATGCGTTGTTCGCATCTCGACCATAGGTTCCGCCACCGGATTGCATATTGCACCCACGTCTCTCCCGGCTTCACTCTGGCGTTGATCAGTGCCGTGATCGGGGTGCGCTCGCTAGCGCTTACAAATCTCTGTGTAAACAGCAGCTCCATCTCCGTAAATGTTTTAACAGAGTCGTTAGGTAGCTCCGAATACCATTCAAAGGCTGTTTCTGCTAAGCTGCCGACGAATTGACGCAGCAACAATTTGTCATCGCCTCCAGTATTGCCGCATAAGGCCCTGAATTGAGCGACATGCTGATGCGGATTCCCTGTCCCTTTATATACGTGGAATTTAGGGATCGTATATCCCGGTGGGTAACTAATTTGGTCATACCAGCCCGGGTAGGGTCGTCCGGTTCTAGCAATTTGCCCAGCCGCTTCATTTGCCTGGTGAGCTCGTATTTGCCGAGCTATATAGTCATCCAATGCGTCCTTGGAAATGGTTTCTTCCTTAGCTGTTGAAAGGGCCGGAGGAGGATCAGATGTTTCCCCTCCGTCGTTTCCGACAATGACTGGAGGGTCATCAGCTGGAGGGTCCGGCTGTAACATCATCCCTACCATATCTTGGAAGAGGAGCGCCATCTGTTTTATGTTAGCCGCTTGCTCTGCAGCTTCTTTATCCTTCTTTTTGAGGACTCTGCGTAAATAGTCAGCGTCAGTTTCTTGTTCATGACGCTGCTCTGATGATACTTCCGAACTTTCTTTCGGTTCGGTAAGTGCAGCCATCACAGTCATCATTTCCTGAAGCTTTTGTTGCTGCTCCTGGGCTTTTGTCACGGATCGGGTGAGCGGTCGGTGACCCGTCGAAGCGCGGCTTTCCTCCTTTCCGGAAGCCATATAAACCGTGTGCACTACCATACCCCCAGACTTGGGGCGTCTGTGTTCAGTGCTTTTACGGTTCACCATATTCACAGGGGCTTTTTGCGGCCTCCTTTTCTTTTGAGTGATTGACGTTGAGGGAGCCGTCGCAGTGGGTACCCGAGTAGCTGTTGCTTTTTCTGGTCTGACAGAGTAGTCTTTCTCCTGCCGAACTTTCATCTTTTTCTGTCGGCGGAGATAGTCTTGATCCATCATGGAGTCTTGGACTTGACGCCAGACCTTGTAAATTTCAGAGGATAGCCGTTGAGAGGACTGTTCTGGCTTGGCTTCTGCAACATTTCCCACCGGAGGAGGGGATCTTTTTAGTACGGCGGTAGGAGAGTTTCTGCGCACCGTGTTCAGCAATTCAAAGTTGTTCCCGATTGAAACAGTAGCATCGGTCTCCACCGTTGGAGCGGGTGGAGTAAGTCCAGACGGAGAGATGCCCCCAGCCTTTCTTACTCGGTGCCAGTGACGACGTCGAGCATGTCGTGAGGATGAGATCACCTCCATTGTTGGATAAGCTTCTTCATGCCCCCTGCTTTGAGGAGAGACTGTTATTGGTGCTAGCCTATCGAAGACTGACGCCCGTTGAGAAGCAATGTTTAATCTGTCAAAGACAGACCTCTGAGCAGGGGAAGCAGCTTTGAGGACCTCGCCTGGAGCAGCAACCGGAATGGCCAGCCTTGTAAAAACTGACTTCTTGGAAGGAGGAGCCTTTCCAATGATTTCGTCCGCTTGAGCCGGGATAGCTATCCGCTTTGGGATGGCAGCTTCGGGTATCGCGGGTTTGCAGACGTTCTGGCCCAGTCTGTTGAAAACGGAGGTATTGAAGCTGGGTGACCCGTTGAGAGGGGTCACGGTAGTGGTAAGCCGATCAAAGACCGACTTCTTTGGGGCTTCTTTCAACGTCATTGTGACAATGAACCTCACCGGTGGGAGCATGGTCCCGAAGAATAATCCAGTGGTGTCCTGAGTTACCTGCTCCACTGGCATCTTGAAAAAGGAGGCCGCTTGGGGCCCATAAGTCACTCCTCCAGCAAGGACCGAGCGAGAGTTGCAGTTGCAGGAACTGCAGTTTGAAGCCATTGATCTTCTATTTTCTGCACGGAGCAAGACACCAAATCTTAGTATCTCGAATCCACAGGCAACCACAGCAAACCGCGATTCGTTCGCGAACACGACACACGAAGTGTGGAGTGGAAAGAGGAAAAGGTCCCACCGGGCGTGCCAGAATCTGTTCCCCTCCGAAAGGCGGCGCACAGGACTGCGATGTCTTGGCACTGAGATTCGGGGCAGATGCTAATTGGTGCTATCCGTCTACCTCTCCGAAGATGCCAAGTTGATTTATGGCACCGTGTATCGGAGGTTTGGACAGATGCGTCCGATGTAGCAGACTTCGTCAGATTCCCCCTCGCTTGAGGGGTTTTTGATTGTGGGGACGCTCTTCCCTGCAGGCGCAAGCCCCTGCAGTTAATTACGCTACCGCATTGCGGTAACAACTTTTTCCTTCTCCAGCTGGTCACTTCATGTCATGGGTGTTTGTTTTGTTTGTGGTTGCCCGTGGATTGTATACGGAGACTGATTTATGTCGTCGCCCGTAGGACGTGGATTAGTCCAAATCCGTGTTTTCTTAGATTTGGGTTTGGGTTTTTGGTTTGAGGATACGTTAGCCATATTTGAGGCTAAGATCAACTCAAACGTTTGTTAAGGATACGCTAGTCCAGTTTGAGACTAAGATCAACTTAACGAGATCGTTTAGATCCGACAAAAGAGCAATTGGCTCTATTGTTCCAGTTTAGGGACATAGGGGTCCATTACATGTATGGCCGTCGGGACCCGTCACCTCTCTAACGACGTTGAAGGATTACAATGACAGATGTCAGAGGAGTTCAGAGATGTACCCTTGAACCAAAGTTGATTTGGGGATTTACAGTCCAATTTGGGACTAAAGTCTGTTTGAAGGTTTAAGGATACGTTAGCCATATTTGAGGCTAAGATCTACTTAAACGGTTGTTAAGGATACGTTAGTCCAGTTTGGGAGTAAGATCGACTTAACGGGATCGTTTAGATCCGACAAAAGAGCAATTGGCTCTATTGTTCCAGTTTAGGGACATGGGGGTCCAATACCAGTTTAAGGACATAGTGGTCCAATGCCAGTTTAGGGACATGGTGGTCCAATGGTAGTTTAAGGACGCATAAGTCCATGGGTTTAAGGACCCCACAGTCCATATGGGTGTGTTTAAGGACGCATTAGTCCGTTAGTTTAAGGACGCATAAGTCCGCGGGTTTAAGGACCCCACAGTCCGTATCTTGGTTTAAGGACGCATAAGTCCATGAGTTTAAGGACCCCACAGTCCGTGTTGATGTGTGGTTGTCGGGACCCGTCACCTCTCTGACGTCGTTGAAGGATTACAACGACAAATATCAGAGGAGTTCAGAGATGTACCCCTGAACCAATGAGTTGGTTGAAAGAGCAGATGTGCTCAGATCAAGATGATTTGAGGACTTATGGCCAGTTTGGGCTAAGTCCAGTTATGTTTGAAATATTGGCCCTCTGTTGGTCCATTGAAGGAGAGGCTTTGCCTCTAAAAACTTAGCCAATTGGGCTAAAGCTAGTGTTAAACACTACAGACCAACAGTGTTGAACACTGGGAATAAGATAGCAAGTTAGTGTTAAACACTAAAAGATAATCAGTGTTGAACACTGGGAACAGTGTTTTCAAATTAGTGTTAAACACTAAGCAAATCAGTGTTAAACACTG
Organism: Agapanthus africanus; assembly: GCA_030015575.1. Lineage (NCBI taxonomy): Eukaryota > Viridiplantae > Streptophyta > Magnoliopsida > Asparagales > Amaryllidaceae > Agapanthus > Agapanthus africanus. Next base: position 882,613,179 of record JASDDO010000024.1, on the reverse strand, counting down.
CAAATAGAGTTTTCCAAATTAATGTTAAACACTAAGAAAATCAGTGTTAATCACTGAGGACAAAGTCTTCGGATTAGTGTTAAACATTAAGGGGAGAGGGGTCACGTGTGGACACGTGAGAGCGCCCTGATTTCCCTTATCTTATTCTGCAGATCAGTGTTTTAACTCTTTTAATTCTGACGGCCATCACGTGTGAGCACGTGATGGAGGCCCCCGCTCTGGTCTGTTGGAATGCTCATTAGGGGTCACGTGGTGACACGTGAGGGCGCCCTAAATGCGGAGCCACATCTCCTTTGTTTTATCCTAAAATCTGTGAATAAGTGTTAAACACTTTTCCTTTTTATTTCGAGCATCACGTGTTGACACGTGATGGGGATTTATGCGCTGACTGTTAGAACGTTTGCTAAGGGGTCACGTGGTAAACACGTGAGAGCGCCCAATGCCTTCATTCCCATTGATCTTTCTTTCTGCGTTTTGAGAGTCACGTGGGAGCACGTGATGGCATCAAAAAGTGGGGCCAGATCCCCTTTATTTTGTTCTGCGAACAAGTGTTAAACACTTTTAATGCCCTGATTTATTGGAACACTTATTAGGGGTCACGTGGTAACACGTGAGAGCGCCCAGAATTGTTTCTGCCTTTACTTTTGTTCCATATATAATGAGGGTCACGTGGGAGCACGTGAGGCATTGCCTCAAAGCTTTCCTCTTCTCATTTTGGGGGATCTGTTCAGGGGTCACGTGGGGCACGTGACCCTAGTTCTTTTCATGCACAGAGATCTTTTAAGTCTCCTTATCTTTAAGAATTAAATTCTTATTTAGGGTAAAACCCTAATTTCTTTTCAAAGGAATTAAATTCCAAGATATGTAAAAGAATTAAATTCTTGATTAGGGTTAAACCCTAGTTTTATTTTAGGAGAATTAATTCTCAAAACTCAATTCCCCTTCTAAGTTTAAGATCTGCATGGCAGGATCTCGACCCGATGAGAATTAAATTCTCAAGTTATGGGGAGATGTGCTCTGTGCAGATCTTCAACCAGAAGAAGAACTAAGTTCTTTTTGTATAAGAGTTAAACTCTTGGATTTTGAGAATTAAATTCTCTGTTTGAAGTTTATCTTTTTCCCTTTTCTTACCTAGGGTTTTCTTTGTTGAGAATTAAATTCTCCTTTCTTTTCTTCCCTCTTGAGAATTAAATTCTCCTCTCTCTGTTTTTCTCTCAAAAAAGTAGATCCCCCTTCTCTTCTCTTCTTGGCTCCTATTTATAGGAGAAGGAAGAGAATCAATTTGTTTAGCAAATCTCTCATTGAGAGATTTGATTTGTATGTTGAGAGATTTGATTTATATTTATCATTAATCTGAGCCTTTAGATCATTCAGTGAATTTTATTCACCGTGGATTTTAAATCCAAAAGATATTCTATTTGTTATCCTGGTGAGATTTTCAGGGAAATCTTTCCTTGTCCAAGGTTTTTCCATAAATTGGTGATTTTTAATCACCGTTGGATTTTTAATCCAACGGTTCCCCATGACCCTTTTCCATTTGGAAAGATTCAGAAACTTTTAGAATTTAATTCTATTAAATTATAATGCTTTTAAAGCCAGTCACGTGCTGGCACGTGACCTTTGGTCACGTGTGAGCACGTGACCCCCAATTGGGTTCCTTTCTCAGCCGCTTATTTATGTTTCAGTTTTAACCATCACGTGTCAACACGTGACCATTGGTCACGTGTGAGCACGTGATACCTCGTTGAGGTATTTTCTGACTTTTAGAATTAAATTCCATTCATTGTTTTAGAGGCTTTAAAAGCCCATCACGTGTCTGCACGTGACCCATGGTCACGTGTGAGCACGTGATGCCCCATTGGGGTCTTTTCTTAGTTTTTATTATATTTTTTAACTCCTCCAGCGGGTTTTTAAAAGCCCATCACGTGTGGACACGTAATTCCTCATAACTTTTGATCCCGAATGAATTACGAGGCCCATAATATATCAAATCGAAGGGTTTTTCGAGCCGCTTTCAATACCATCAGAATTTATCTGTTTCTCATTCGGGAGTTTGTCAAAAAACAGCCCGGAAGATACTGGTTCCCATTTCCTTAAGCGTATCGCTGTCATTTGATATCTTGGATTCTTCTGCGCAGAAATTTTTGGCGGGAACAGGAGTCTCTGTTTCGGCAAAGGTTCATGAGTGTCAGTGATAAAATCTCCATTGCCGACCTTGTGAGGACCAAGCCGGGGAAGAATGAAAGCAACACCGACTTTATTGCCCGATGGCGTAATCTCACGATCAAGTGCGAACCGCCGCTGGAGCAGGACCAGTCCGTCAGCCTTCTCATTGGGAACCTCAGCAATTGGATGGTCCCATTCTTGTGTACAACAGGCCTCAAGACGTTTCAAGAGCTAACCAAGAAAGTCCAAATGCTGGAACGCTTGAAGCAAGAGTCCCCGCCGGACTCTCAGAGAGACAAAACTTGGAAAAGCAAGCGGGACGACAGCCATAGAAGCGGGAGTTCCAGCAGTACCAATATCTTCAATGCGTCCGACAATGAAGAAAAGCGAAGGGCGGGCGAATCCAAAACCAACCGGTCTCGAAAGCCATTGCTGGGAGGAGATGGGCCATCCCTAGAGGAGAAGAAGAACAAGGTTTACTCTTTCAGAAGGGACAAGGTCCGTAAGATATTTAAAGATTCCTTGAACAACGGCCTACAATTGCCGGAGTCGAAAAGACCCCAAGAAGCAAAAATGACCGACAATCCCCTGTATTGCCCGTACCACCGAGCAGTGAGCCATGCAATCAAGGATTGTTATATCTTCAAGGACTGGGTCGAGAAGCAGTACAAAGCTGGAGAGATCGAGCTGTCCAAAAGCGTGTTGGTGAACAATCAAGTTGCAACCGCCAACTTTATACAGACAGAAGTTGAAGCCTTCTGGGAGCAGACAGCTGAACCCGCTGCCCTGAAAAACGAAACTGACTCATCGCGGCCTCCGTGGAGTACGCACATATCTAATAAGATGAAGAAGATGCTAAAGCTGCTTCAGAAAGAGCCCAGGATGGAATGGGAAGGACAGAAGAAGCCTACCAGTCCAGCTGCTAATACGGCTCCATCAGGCTCAAAATCCAAGAAGCTCAAGAAGAAGAAAAGTGCAGCTCGGCGCGAAAAAGAGTCTGCAGGGAGATCGACCATTTAAAAATATATCGATTCCTTCGAAGAATATGAACAAAAGGAAAGAACAATGATTCAATTGAAGGAGTTCTTCCCTGTACAAGCGGCTGAAATTCTGGAGGAGTTAGAAGAAGACTCCAATGAAGAGATCCCAGTAGTGACCTGCTATGCCATCCATCTTGGCAGCGACTCGGAAGAGGAGCTCTGTTTTCCCAAAGAGGACGAGGAGCTCGCCACAACGGCCAATCAAATCCAGCTCAGAAGCAGCAGGGCTCTACCGCCAAATCAGGGCAACGCCCCAAAAGGGAAGGAAAAACAAGTCGCTAATGATGAAGATGGTAGAGAACCGGCTGATGAAAACATAAGTCCTTCCTCGGTGGACTATAATGTCTTGGCACATCTCCGGAAGCTTCCGTCTCTCCTGAGCATCTACGACGCCTTGGTCCTATCTAAGGAGCTTAGAGATGTTCTCATTCACGCTCTACAAAACCCCGAGTGGTATCAGGCTCACTTTGCGGAAATTAATATGAAAGAAGCCCAGCACGGTTGAGCATAATCGGCCGCTTTACGTGACCGGGTACAGCGACGGAGATCGGATTAATCGCATATTGATTGATCCGGGGTCTTCAGTGAACATCATGAACTTGCGGACGCTGAAGAGTTTGTCAATGGACGTCCGACACCTGTCAAGGTAAAGGATTGCCATTCAAGGCTTCAACCAAAATTGCCAGCAAGTTCTGGGGTCCATAGCTCTGCCAATCAAATTCGGGGATCTGCAAACTGAAGCTAAGATATACGTGATCGACGCCGACACGTCTTATAAGATTCTCTTGGGGCGGCCGTGGCTCCACGATTACGGCATCATTCCGTCAACTCTCCATCAATGCATGAAGTATACTAAAAATGGCGAAGAAAGACGCATTGACGGAGACATCCAACCGTTCGGTGTGCATGGAGTCCGATATGAAGATTCTCGGTACTTTATGAACCACCAAAATGCTAAGCCACAACTGACTGAGGATAGACCGGCCCCAAGACTCAAAAGCAAATCTGCGCCGGCTGTCACTTTCAAAAGCAAAAATGCCCAAGTACGCCCGCATTTCGGTAGCGACACTGATGAGTCCGACGCTGGAAGTCCGTCCTTCCGTAAAACTCGCCCTCGTTTCGCTAGCGATTCGGATGAATCTGTCACTGAAGCCCCATCTAGCAGTAAAGTCCGCCCTCATCTTGGCAGCGAAACTGAAGAGTCAGAGGAAGAGGACCTGTCGTGCAACAGCGGTGCAGATTGAACCCCCATGCAAAAAGCGAAACTACGAGAGACCCTCGAAATTGCAGAAGGGTCCCTAGCCGTCATAAGGGTGCCGGAGCAGATGTGCAAAGAGCTCGATGCGTTGTCAGTCTCCACCGTGGACCAGCTGAAAACTTTCTACGTACCCGGGAGGAAAAATGGACAGAAGGGCATCCTGTTTTACGGGTCAACCCCTGTTGTGCACCCGGACGATCTTTCTATCGCGTGCCTTCCCTATGAGAGAGGCATAAGAGCCGTCCTCAATCCCAGATACTATGTGCCCAAGATGTGGGAATACTTTAAAAAGTGCGGATGCCGGTTATATCAAACGGAGTCCGAAGCAAAGTTTTACGAAGGGCTATGGCATCCACCCCAGGTCCGAGCACTCATCGATGGACGAATTCCAGATAAACGGGGCATAGGCTACGTTCAACCTGATTCCAAAGCGTGCTATATGATCCATGTTGGTGAGGCTAGCGAAAGATCAAATGATGACAACGAAATAGCCGAGCTAGAAGAAGCTCCTCAAGAGCTCGAAGATGGAGGACAAGCAACCTTTGATGAGCTAACCGAGATTGACTTAGGAACGCCCAATAATCCAAGGCCGACCTACATCAGCTCACTCTTGTCGGAGGAAATGAAAGAGCAGATAATTGCCCTGCTGCATGAGTTCGTCCACTGTTTCGCGTGGACATACAAAGAAATGCCTGGCCTTTCCCCTGAAGTAGCCGTGCATAAGCTGGCTATATCTCCTGATGCTAAGCCAGTCAAACAAGCTCCTCGAAGAATGAGAAGGGAGTTGGAAGAAAAGGTCATCGAGGAAACCAAGAAACTCATCGATGCCGGCTTCATCAGGGAAGAGAAATATGCGAACTGGATCGCATGCATAGTCCCAGTGAAGAAGAAAAATAGGAAGATCCGAGTTTGTGTCGATTTCAGGGACCTCAACAAGGCATGTCCTAAAGACGACTTTCCGCTACCGGTCATGGAAATGATGGTCGATGACACCTCAAATTATGAACTGTTCACCTTTATGGATGGCTCGTCTGGATATAATCAGATCAAGATGTCGCCTGAGGATGAGAAACACACAGCATTTCGAACCCCGATCGGAATATATTGGTACAAGGTAATGCCGTTCGGACTGAAGAACGCAGGTGCTACATATCAAAGGGCAATGACCAATATCTTTGATGACCTAATCCATAAAGTCGTCGAATGTTATGTTGATGATCTGGTCGTCAAGACTAAAACCAAGGCCGATCATATCCAAGATCTTAGGACCGTTCTCACCAGACTGAGGGAATACGATCTGAAGATGAATCCTCTGAAGTGCGCTTTTGGCGTGTCATCGGGAAAATTCCTGGGCTTCATAGTCTGACATCGAGGGATCGAAGTTGACCCATCAAAGATAAAGGCCATCATGGAGATGCCCCCTCCGAAGAGTCTGACGCAGCTAAGATCTTTTCAAGGCAAGCTTGCTTATATACGAAGGTTTATCTCAAATTTATCGGGAAGGTGTGGGCCCTTCTCAAAGCTCATGAAGAAAGGAGCTCCTTTTATCTGGGATGCCGAATGTCAAGCATCGTTCGAAAGCATCAAACAATACTTGTTGCATCCTCCAGTGCTGGCCGCTCCCATTCCAAATAAACCGCTGATTCTCTACACTGCTGCGCTGGATGAGTCACTCGGTGCGCTCCTTGCCCAGAATAACGAGGAGGGAAAAGAAAATGCCCTCTACTACCTCAGTCGAACTCTAGTCGGGGCGGAACACAACTATTCCCCAATCGAAAAGCAATGCCTGGCTCTTATATTTGCTGTGAAGAAGCTGAGGCACTAACTGCTTGCTCATCGGGTTATGCTGATCTCCAAGGTCGACCCGCTCAAACACTTGATGACTAAAGCGAGCCTAGCCGGCAGAATAGCAAGATGGGCTGTTATGCTACTTGAGTTTGACATAGTTTATACTCCTCAGAAAGCAGTAAAAGGGCAAGCTCTTGCAGACTTTCTTGCTGCTCATCCCATACCAGAAGGGTCACCGCTAAATTGTGAGTTACCCGACGAACAAGTGCTGCACCTCGAGGAAGATGAGCCATGTTGGGAGCTCTACTTCGATGGAGCCTCATCAATAAGGACCTCCAGTAAATCAAGCGTCCCGGAGATAAAAGCAGGGGTAGGATTGGTGTTCATCACACCATCAATGGGAACCCTACGGCGTTCTTTTGCTCTCACCGAGCCTCGAACGAACAACGAAGCTGAGTATGAAGCCCTGATAGCTGGTTTGGAACTTGCCATAGAAATGGAAATCCTTCGGCTACGGGTTTACGGTGACTCCCAGCTTGTCGTCAACCAAGTAAGCGGCGACTATAAGATATATAAATCCGAGTTAGCTCGGTACAGAGGCTGGGTGGTTGAACTCATGAAACGGTTCACTCACATTGAAGTAATGAGAATCTCCAGAGCGTTGAACGGAAAAGCTGACATACTCGCTCGCTTAGCCAAGGAGCTGGCTGATCCTGACATGGATGAAATTCTGATCACAGTCAGCAGCCGATAAATTCTACCCCCGGTCTCTCTACGAGAAGAGGAAAGCGCGGAACAGAAGAGCAGTCCTGCCGAAGAAGCTTCGATCATCCAAGACAAGCCCGATTGGAGGGAACCCTTCATAGAGTACTTCCGATACGACAAGCTGCCCGAAGAAAAATCTGCGAGGATTCAGCGAAGAAAAGAGCTCTCCAATACGTGTTTATAAATGACACGTTATACCGCAGGTCATATGACCAACTCTGACCCAGGTGTCTGTCATTGGCCGAAGCCGAAAAGGTCATGAAAGATGTTCACTCGGGCGTTTGCGGTGCTCACCAATCTGGCCCCAAAATGCGACTTCAAATCAAACGGCTTGGGTATTACTGGCCCACCATAATACGGGATTGCGGAGAACATGCAAAGAAATGTCAGATTTGCCAAATCCATGGTGATTTCATTCACAAGCATCCCAATCCGTTGCATCCTACGGTGGCGTCGTGGCCCTTCGAAGTCTGGGGCACCGACATTGTTGGCCCAATTGATCCTCCGTCATCTAAAGGCCACCGGTTCATACTGGCCGCGACAGACTACTTCTCCAGATGGACTGAAGCTGTCCCGCTAAAAGAAGTCAAGACAAAAGATATTCTGACATTCTTCCAGCATAATATTCTATACCGCTTTGGTACACCAAGAAGAATCATTTCTGACAACGGGCCCTCTTTCAAGAGCTTCAATGTCTCAAGGTTCGCTACTCAGCACAAGATAGACTGGAGATATTCCTCCATCTATAATCCAAGAGCCAATGGGCTAGCCGAAGCCTCCAATAAGACTCTATGCAAGCTCCTGAGGAAAAATGCTTCAGCCAACAAGAGAGACTGGAATCTCAAACTTCACGAGGCGTTGTGGGCATATCGTACCACACACCGTACTCCAACTCAGTCCACTCCATACTCATTGCTCTTCGGAGTGGAGGCGGTCCTCCCCCTCAAAGTCGAAATTCCAAGCTTAAGAATGGTCGTTCAGCACGAGTTGACTGAGGAGGAAAACGTGCTCCTTCGACTTGAAGAGCTCGATGCCCTCGAAGAAAATAGGCTCGCGGTGCAGCAAAATCTGGTGCTATACCGAGCCCAAATGTCACGGGACTATGACAAGATAACCCGTCTCCGCGCTTTCAAGAAAGGTGAATTGGTGTTGGTCCTCAAAAGACCGATCATCCCCAATCGACATGCCAAGGGAAAATTCGAGCCAAACTGGGAAGGACCATACGTCATCGAGAAAGTGTTCGACGGAGGATCCTACCAACTAATAAGTGCCGAGGGAGAAAGGCCCATGCCACCCATCAAAGGCCGATATCTCAAGAAATACTATACGTGAATGCTCCAAGTCGCAGGCGAATTGAGCACATCAGCGCTACGGTCTGGATCATACATCCTGCAAAACCGTATACAATCCACGGGCGTAAATAACCCCTATCTCTCCCAAATCCTGCCGGTGAGACTACTTTTAAAGTCCAACCGGTGGCAAAAAAAAAGAAAAAGAGAAAAAAAATATAAAAAATAATAAACGGCATGTCCACAAGAAAAACGGGCATGGATGAAAACCCGAAAGGGCTCCGTGAGTAAAAACAGCAGGACTACCGGCGAGTCTGTGAAAACCTGAAAGGGCACAAACTCATGAAAAGAGATGAAATACACTCGCAAAGTCCTCTCGACTTTGTAAGGAGAAAACCCCTGCGTGAGATCTTTACGACTCATAAAGGAGCAACACACTTAGGAATCCTCACGATTCCTAAGGAGAAAATACACCTGCGGGATCCTTACGACTCGTAGGGAGAAAATGCTTTTATGGGACCCTCACCGCCCATAAAATTGAAAAGCCTTAGGTGATAGGGACCCAAACCTGTCTCCTAAACCATCATTCCCCAACGGGCAACGACAAATGATGAGTCGCTCCTGGCATTTCGCTTCAGTGTTAGCGGTGCTGATGCCGACCAAAAACCCAAATTCCAAGTCCTCCCAAGGCAAATGATGAGTTGCTCCTGGCATTATTCCAGTGCAGCAATGCTGATGCCAAACAAGATCCAAATTCTAAGTCCCCAAACGGCGAATGATGAGTCGCTCCTGGTACCATATTCCAGTATAGCGATGCAGACGCCAACCAAAATCCAATTTCTCAAAATTCTCCAGCCCTACGGCCAGTCCCCAAATTGACTGCCGTATATAATCCACGGGCTCAAATAATTCTCGTCATACCCATGCCCCACCACAATCACCAGTTACGCGGCTGGTCTCCGCCTTTGGAATTATGCTCCATTGAGAAGATCCACTCATGTGTCCTCACGATACATGCGGAGAACAAACCTTTGTGGGATCCTTACGACTCATAAAGGAAAAACACACTTAGGAGTCCTCACGACTCCTAAGGAGAAAATACACCTGCGGGATCCTTACAACTCGCAGGGAGAAAATGCTTTTATGGGACCCTCACGGCCCATAAAGTTGAAAAGCCTTAGGCTATAGGGATCTAAACATGTCTCTTAAGCCATCGCTCCCCCAACAGGAATAGGCAAATGATGAGTTGCTCCTGGCACATGTGCTTCAGTGTTAGCAACGCTGATGCCTACCCTAACCCCAAAATCCCAAACTCCAATCCAATAGACCCCTAAGTCTTTAAACTAGGAACAGATGACCCCTAAATCATTAACTGGGAACAGATGACCCCTAAGTCGTTAAACTGGGAACGGGGGAAATCTCCTCATGGCAGATTATGATTCGCTCCTGGTACCATATTCCAGTACAGCGATGCTGATGCCAAAACAAAAATCCCCAAATCCTGTCATGACAAATGATGATTCGCTCCTGGTACCATATTCCAGCATAGCGATGCTGATGTCAACCCAAATCACATCAAGTCAAACAACCAATGACCTTCCTGGCAGAATCAAATTCCACCTCAGAAACAAGTCAACTTCATTCCTGACGCCGCAAGAAGCGAGGCAAGTCAAATCCAGCATCGACCGTCCACGTCGCTAAAAGGGCAGCAACGACCGTCCAAGTCGCAAAAAGGGCAGAACCGACCGTCCAAGTCGCAAAAAGGGCAGCATCGACCGTCCACATCGCTAAAATGGCAGCACCGACCGTCCAAGTCGCTAAAATGGCAGCACCGACCGTCCAAGTCGCAAAAAGGGCAGCACCGACCGTCCACGTCGCAAAAAGGGCAGAACCGACCGTCCACGTCGCAAAAAGGGCAGAACCTACCGTCCACGTCGCAAAAAGGGCAGCACCGACCGTCCAAGTCGCTAAAATGGAAGCACCGACCGTCCAAGTCGCAAAAAGGGCAGCATCGACCGTCCAAGTCGCAAAAAGGGCAGCACCGACCGTCTAAGTCGCAAAAAGGGCAGCACCGACCGTCCAAGTCGCTAAAATGGCAGCACCGACCGTTCAAGTCGCAAAAAGGGCAGCACCGACCGTCCAAGTCGCTAAAATGGCAGCACCGACCGTCCAAGTCGCAAAAAGGGAAGCATTGACCGTCCAAGTCGCAAAAAGGGCAGCACCGACCGTCTACGTCGCTAATAGGGCATCATTGACCGTCCACGTCGCTAAAAGGGCAGCATCGACCGTCCACGTCGTTAAAAGGGAAGCAACGACCGTCCAAGTCGCAAAAAGGGCAGAACCGACCGTCCAAGTCGCAAAAAGGGCAGCATCGACCGTCCATGTCGTAAAAAGGGCAGTACCAACTTCTCAAAAGGTGGGAACCGAATCCAGTCGCCTCCACGTGAAAAAGATCCATCAATTTCATGCACATGACCCACATATGTGGTGTGCATTTATTGATGGGGGGCAATTTGTTGGGGTAAAAATTTACACCCCGGTTGACCAAGTCAAAATCAAAGTCAACCCCAAGCCAAGTGGGCCCAAGCCCAGATCCAGTGGGCCCATGTCCGGGTCGAGCCTGAACATGAAGTGGCCGGCCTCCCCACATGCTAAGATAAAAATTTTGTAATAAATAATTTTGTTGTATTTATTCTATTTTATTTTATGGATAAATGTAAGAAAAATAGGCATAAAGCCAAATTTTTGTAAAGCCCGTGGCTTATGTGCAAAAAGAAATGGCACATGAGCCATGGGATAGGCAAAATGCCATTTTGTGAAGCCAAAAGGGCTATGTGTAAAGTGTATGGCCTATAAAGGCAAAGATAATGAAATATCTCACAACTTTTCTTTCTCCAAAAATTTAGATCTGAGATCTTTTCTCCTTCTTCAAGGTTCCAAAAATCTTCTTCTTTCTTTTGAATTGAATCAAGAGTTTTACTTTTCATTTTATAAAACAAAATAGTTTTTCACCACCAAACCCATAAAGGGGAACTTGGATCTGTCACTAGATCTCAAAAAGGAGAGATTTTTTAAAAATCCCATATCTCTTGATATTCAAGATCCAGCCAACAGAAGATGAAGAAGAAGAACCCCCTTCATTAACCCAAAGCATCTAAGGAGTTTAAACTCCACCATATTTTCTCTTTAGAGAATTTCCGGGGCTAAAAGACCCCTTTTCCTCGCCGGCGCGCTAGCGCTCAAGCGCAAAGCGCCCACGTGCCGACACGTGGCGCGCTTGCGCTCCTGTGCCCAGCGTCCGAGCGCAAAGCTCCCACGTGCCGCCACGTGGCGCGCTTGCGCTCCAGCGCCCAGCGCCCGAGCGCAAAGCGCCTACGTGCCGACACGTGGCGCGCTTGCGCTCAAGCGCCTAGGCGCTGGCCCCACACATCCTTTGGATGTCTTTTTCCCCCTTTATTTATATATACATGTATATATATACATATGTACACATACACATACTCCACGACAATATCCCTGTTAGAAAAAAATTTCTAACGGGGCGCTGCCCCGTACCCCGTAAGAGGGCTGCTAGCCCCCTTAACCCCCAGCCCGCTATCCGGGTAGCGGGACCCCCGTAAAAACTCTGCGTGGCTCCCGATATATCCAAAAAACCCCTTCAAAACACAACACACGTACACTGCATATCGAGTTCGCATGATCAGTTTAACCCGTCAATCGGAGGTTCCCTCACTCCAAAGGCGAGGGGTAATTAATGGCAGTTTAGTCCGCGGCTGCCGGAGATTCGGATTCCCACAATCATTAAACCCCGGCCTACCCTTGGCAGGGGGAATCTATAGTACGCCTGACAAGCGTGCGCGTATTCCCATCTCAATGGGGTGACGAAAAACTCCCTATAAAGATGATCTGGAGTGCCAGAGATATCTTGGGTTCGTGTAGTGAAACTGCAACTTACGGACAATGCACGGGTTTTATGGAAGGCAGAAGAAAGCCGTCTTGATCAACCCATCGAATGGAAGTCTTTTTGTGACTTGTTCAACACAAAGTACTTCCCTGAGACTGCCATGTTCGACATGGAACAACAGTTCATCCATCTGCAACAAGGTTCAATATGGACCAAGTCAGTAGATGAATATGACGCTGAGTTCACTATGCTCAGTCGGTAAGATATGTCTCAATAATTCGATTCTTCAATATATCGCATACTACACAGCTAACACAATACTTTAACAGATTTGCGGCACACCTGATACCGACGGATGAGATCAGAGCCCGTCGATTCCAATAAGGGTTAGATCCGAAGATCCAGGCTGTACTAGCCACAGGAGATTTTACGACCCATGAATCGGTTCTGAAAGCTGCCCGCCGTTAAGAGGCAGTGGTAAAGATAAGGGGCAGATCTCAATCTGCCGGAGTTAAACGCCCTGCTAACCAAATGGTAGGAGGAGCCTCATCAAGGCCATCTTTTGTGCCAAGGAGACCGGGAGTACGAATCAACCGGTCCAGCCCAGCCTTTTGTACCTAATGTAAGAAAGAGGGGCATCTGATGAAAGACTGCCGGCGAGCCAACCGTCTTTGGTTAGTCTGCGGCTCAGCTACTCATGATATTGGGTCTTGTCTCAGAAGACACAACCTAATTGCTGCACCCAGGCCAGTAATCAATTATCAGCAGAGACCAGCCCTTCAGGCACCTGCTCCAAGATTGGCTCTCCCTGCTCCACCACCTAGAGAACCACCGACTGCACCTCCTCCTCGCCAGTTCCAACAAGCTCAACGAAACATTCCGAGGAATGCTCCTCCGGCCAGGAGGAATGTACCACGGCGATAGGCTTTCACGATGACCGTGGAAGAAGCTGAGGCCACTGGCCAAGTCATCTCTGGTAACCCTTTCTTCTCAAGCTTTTATTTCAGTCTTAACACCTACCTATATATTTTTCTTATACCTAAAACATATCTCACATACCTTAGATACAATCTTAGTAACCTCACTTCCTGCACTAGCACTCTTCGATACTGGAGCATCTCATTGCTTTATGTAGGAACGGTTCGTCGAACTCATGAGATTCTAGTCACACCGCTTGTATCCAATTGGAATGTCAATTCAGGAAATGGGGTTCTAAAGGAAACAATGGGATACAACTTGTGTCCAGTAGTCGTCTGCAGCAGAGAGTTCTATGATGACTTCAAGATGCTGGACATACCGAACTTCGATGTGGTTCTAGGTATGGATTGGCTCGGAACATTTTATGCTACCATTGACTGTCATCAAAGGAGGGTAGAATTCGAGATTCCAAACCATCCGGTTTTCTATTTCAAAAGTGGAGATCGTACCCTGGAGCCAAAGTACTTACAAGGAGAAACCAAAGAAGGCAGTGAATACAGCAACTCAAGCGGAGGAAGAATCAAAGCCAGAAGTGGTTCGAGAGTTCGACGATGTGTTTCCTGACGATATATCAGGTTTGCCTCCCGATCGAGCTCTTGAATTCAGCATTGATTTAGTACCAAGAGCACAACCGGTGATCAAAGCACCTTATCGATTAAGTCCAGAAAGTTTGAAGGAAGTCCGAACTCAGTTGGACGAATTATTGGCGAAAGGATGGATTCGTTCCAGCACTTCAAGTTGGGTATCACCTGTACGGCTTGTGAAGAAGAAGGAGGTTCATATCGAATATGCATTGATTATAGAGCCAACAAAGTAACTATAAAGAACAAGTATCCACTACCGCGTATCGACGATTTATTCGATCAGCTAAGTGGATCTTGTGTTTTCTCCAAATTAGATCTTCGTTCAGGTTATCATCAGGTGAAGGTCAAGGAAGCTAATATTCATAAAACAACGTTCAAAACTCGCTATGGACATTATGAATTTCTTGTGATGCTATTTGCAGTGACCAACACACCAGCAATATTCATGAACCTAATGAATCAAGTTTTCTGGGAGTACTTAGATAGGTTTGTTGTCATCTTCATCGACGACATCCTGGTGTATTCCAAGAGTCGGAAAGAACATCCCGAGCACCTATGAATTGTCCTGGAAACTCTATGACAACATCAACTCTACGCCAAGTACAGCAAGTGCGAGTTTTGGTTAGATCAAGTTGGTTTTCTTAGACATATTGTATCAGGCGAAGGAATCTCTGTGGATCCAGCGAAAGTTTCAGCAGTAAGCGAATGGCCGACACCAAAGTCAGTGAAGGACATTCGAAATTTCTTGGGTCTAGCTGGATATTACCGAAGGTTCATTGAAGGCTTTTCTAAGATAGCAACACCCCTGACCAAGCTCACACGTAAAGATGAAGAATTTGTGTGGTCAGAAGCATGCGAACAAGCTTTCGAAGAACTCAAGTCAAGGTTGACATCAGCACCTATTCTCGTTATACCGGATCAATCTGGAGGTTTCGAAGTGCATTGTGATGCATCCGGTAAGGGACTACGATGTGTTCTACATCAGTATGGTAAAGTTGTGGCTTATGTTTCAAGACAGCTGAAGACTTATGAGCGTAATTATCCGACGCATGATTTGGAGTTGGCAGCCGTAAACTTTGCTCTCAATATTTGGCGCCATTATCTTCGTGGTGAACGAGTGAACATATACACAGATCACAAAAGTCTGAAATATGTGTTTACTTAGAAGGAGCTTAATATGTGGTAGAGACGATGGTTAGAACTCATGGCGGATTTCGATATCAACCTGAAATATCACCCAGGGAAGGTGAATGTGGTACCTGATGCCTTTAGTCGCCAACCATTAGCAATGAATCTCACCGCCCAGTGGAAACTTCAACAAGACTTACCTCAGCTGGAGATCGAAATAGTCATGCTAGGTAATGCTTCAAGTTTGATGAACTTACAAGTTCAATCTACCATTGTCAATCAGATCAAAACAGCTCAAGCAAGTGATGCTAAGTTACAAAAGATTAGAGCACAAATGGAGAATGGACTCAAAACAGACTTCATCATTCATGAAGACGGATGTCTGAGATACGACAGCAGATTATGTGTACCGAAAGGTTCTGTTCGGGAAGAGTTAATGAAAGAAGCTCACAGCTCTCCCTACTCAGTACACCCTAGAGATACAAAGATGTACAAAGATCTACGTAAAAATTACTGGTGGCATGGAATGAAGCGTGAAGTAGCCAGAAGCGTCGCTAAATACTTGGTGTGTCAGCAAGTAAAGGTTGAACATCACAAGACAGCTGGATTACTTCAACCGTTACCTATCTCAGAATGGAAGTGGCAACACATCACAATGGATTTTGTGACTGCTCTTCCTCGCAGCACGAAAGGTAACAATGCGGTATGGGTTACTGTAGATCGACTCATAAAGTCGGCATATTTCATCCCATTTCGACTTGGCCAATCAACTGAGACATTAGCAAAGAAGTACATGGAGGTAAGAATCTACTTAAGATTTAAAATCTTCATAATGTACTATGTCTGATACCCATGAACTCATACAGGAAATTGTGAGACTTCATGGAGTACCGGTCTGCATTGTCTCCGATCGTGACACCAGGTTCCGATCGCAATTTTGGCAGAGCCTGCAAGCGAGCTTGGGAACAAGTCTGAACTTCAGCACAGCCTATCATCCATAAACAGAAGGTCAGTCTGAGCGAATGGAAGATATGCTCAGAGCGTGTATGTTAGACTTCGGAGGATCGTGGGAAGATCACCTACATCTTATGGAGTTTTCATACAACAACAACTACTAAGCAAGCATTGGAATGACAACTTTTGCAGCGCTCTATGGAAGGAAGTGTCGATCGCTATTAAGTTGGAACGACATCGGAGATAGAAAACTCCTTGGACCAGAAATGATAGTAGCAATTGTTGATGTGATTTGTACTATCAGAGAAAGAATGCATATAGCCTAAGATTGACAGATGCACTGGGATGATGCAAAGCGTCGTCACTTGGAGTTCCAGCCAGGAGATCACGTACTCTTGAAAATATCTCCAAACCTCGGAGTGATTTGATTTAGAAGACGGGGTAAGCTAAGTCCAAGATACATTGGACCGTTCGACATACTCGAACGAGTCAGTGAAGTGGCATACCGCTTGGCACTTCCACCTTCATTGGAAGTAGTGTATAATGTGTTCCACATACCTCAACTCAGAAGGTAAGTAAATGACCCCAGCCATATTCTCGATCATTCCGAGCTCACTGTACAGCCCGACTTATCTTGTGAGCAACAACCAGTTGAGATTCTGGACAGGAAAGTGAATTCAATTCGGAACAAGAAAGTCAACTTGGTTCGAGTGATGTGGAGAAAAGACACTCCAGAAGAATCGACATGGGAAAGGGAAGATGAGATGCATGCAAGATATCCCCACTTATTTTTAAATTAGTCCCTAAAATAAATTGTAAATTTCGAGGACGAAATTTTTGATAGGTGGGTAAACTGTAACACTCCAATTCTTGTGTACATAAATTTGATTTAAAATTAATGTATACTTAGGGTATTTACATTTCCTGTGAGTATTATAAGTATTTAATTTACTTTTGGACAGCAAGCAAAAGCTTGTAGCTCATTGGTAAGACCTTGTACTGCTGAACCAAAGCATTAGAATTCAAATCACATCAGCCACATTATTTTTTAATTAGTTTTCTTATAATCTTTTTAGAAGCCCAAGAGTCTACACGTGCATAACTCATAAAAATCAAGAGTCACACATAAAACAAACGGGTCCACGAGTCAAGACACAGCATAAAGGGACATGTGGCAGCCTGACTGGGGCCGGTGGAACGGGCAACTCGGCCGGCGGCGCCGGGTTAACTCGGCCCAAACCTATTTTTTCTTCAACTCGCAGAAACCTTTGGCCTACCCCACTCCCTCTGCACTGTTTAGAATCTCTGAAATTAAACAAAGAATTTAAAACGCCCTTTTTAATTTTTTAAATGCAAAATTTATAATTTTATCACACCCTTTCATCTACCCTAAACCCTAATTTTTCCTATAAATACCACACCTAAACTCACCCCTCCTCACTTCTAAATCTCTATCCAAACTCTCAAGAAAAATTCCCTAGACTTTTTGTGTGCAAGTGGAGTTAGCGAAGGGCGAAACTCCAGCGAACTTCCGACAACGTTCCGAGGAGATTCCAGCGACGAAATGACGCACGGGCACCTCCTACTTCTTCCTTTTCCTCTCCCCTCCACTACAATCTAGTAAGTCCCTCATCCCCCTTCTCTTTACTATTCTAAAAACTTAGAATTCTAAAACGCGACGGAAGTGGAGTTAATCCGACTTCCGATTTGCTTTTTCCTTAAACACAATAATACCAAACTCTCACATAATGATCATTAAATATTAACAAAATATATTGACAAGTTTCATATCAAAGTAATTTATATTTCAATTTTTATAGCACTTTTAGAGAAAAATACCATATAGTTTAGTTTCGACATAAACATCATTACCCCTTACTATACTTTTAGATAGTTCACGAGATAATGACCTACTTCCTCACAACACTCTTATGTAATATATCATGATGATCTTTAGGAACATAGTTTTGGGAAAATACGATTTTACACAAAACTACCTCAAACTTATAAAAACATTTTTCTACAAGATATGTATTTTTAACAAATCTTTGCAATGTGCTACTACAACCCATTTTGGGGAACCCATTCGGGATGGTGTGTGTTATCGCAATTCTCGGAGATGCAGACCTCCGCAAGGAGCATACGGTCTCGAAAAATTTAAAAAATACAATTTTCTTTTGAAAATGTGATTTCTATTATAAATAAAACTTATATTTTTAATAAATAAATATATATGTAAATAATATCAAAATACCTATTTTAATAGTTATAAAAATTCCACATTTCCAAAATTTAAGAAAAACAACTCATTTACAAGAAAATACCATGCAATTCCATACAAGTTCAATACTTTACAAATAAATATCATATATTATGAAAAATAGGTTTTATTCACTAGAAATGTCACAATGATAAAATATATATCAATGAAAACTCTAAAGACGATAATAAAATACTTGAGGTGTATTTTGAAAATTATACAAAATTATTTTTACATAAAACCCCCTCAAATTCTATAAATTATCCTAAGGACCCTTGTTAACATAGGTCTAAGCGGGACCAGTCTCTTGAGCCTCAGGGAGCTGGAGATATGGGTGATTGCCTATTTAAGATAGACAACTTAAAGCACGGTGTTATCAATACGGTAATCGTCTTTGAAAAAGAGACAAATCCCGCCGTCCATGTGCAGCAGTTACCGATAACACCAAAAGCTAATTCAGGATTCAATTTCTTTTCTAATTGTCTGACTCAGACCGAGTCTCAATATAATCAATCTGACTTGAATGAGATTCAAGTATATATAACAATTCAATATGAATCCATATATTCAATCTGTTAAATCTATCAATCTATACAACTTGACTGAACCGAATCATAGATATACATACATCTACATGATTCTCCAGTTATATCCATTTACTGATATCATGGTTTCGGCAAGTCATCCATCTATACAATCTATAATTCAAGACAATACAATACAAACAATACAATTAAGATATCGTGGGGTTTAAGGGGTAGATTGGTATGGAAGGTGTTAGAAGTGGCACGAGACTGAAACCATTAAGACACCTAAACTGAACTCAATTGCCGTTGTACCGTGGCTGAACGGTTCCTTGTATTCGTCCATCGTAGTCTCTGGTCTAACGAGACTCCTCTCGTATACACTGACCTCTTCTGTACCAAGCTACAAACAACATCGTTAATACTAAATACAACATTATAACAATATATTACAACTTTAAAAGCTATACTCTCTCTCTGTGTGTCTATTCTAATTCTCGCTTATCTTTGGGACTTACCAAGCGATTGTTCGCTGACGACATTTCTTCTCTTTCTTCTTTGGAATGTTGTCAGGTGGATTGGACCTTCAGGAGATCGAGTCCACCAGCGAGGACTTGGATCAGCTAGCCTTCGACCCGAAACTCTAGTTACTTGTACATTTCATTTCAGTACTTTCCATTTCTGTTATGCCACTGTTTAGGCATTTCTTTTTATTCCATGTATTTACTTTTCAGATGTATTGTAAAAAGAATGTGAATAAATAAAGTTGTTGTTCAATTATATCTATTGTCTTTGTCTCTTGTGCATTTTTACTTATATTACTTAGATACACTCAGCGTGTTTACTTCAGAGTAAATACATAGCGGCCTCATTGCGTCCTCTGCCCGTATACTGAAAAGCGGGGCGTGACAATGTCATATGTAAATATATGTGTGAGTGTAAATGCATCAACCAATGTGTGTCCAGTAACGACACACTAAATCATGATAAAACCTGAGTGTCCAGTATCGATACTTGAAAACATCATGAAAACTGTGTCCAGCAGTGACACATAATCCTGATATCTCGGGTTTCATCTGTTCAGATCGGACCCATATCATCAGATCTCACGACTCTGATCGGTATCCTCCGGATATCCATCGAGCCAACTATCATCAGTAGGTAGTGCTCCCCTGCCGGGCTCAACGTCTCTCCATACGATCTTCTTGCCCCGGGGTATCGCACCAAATCCACCATTTACCCGCAGATGGTGTCTCCCCACTCTTCGAATCGGGTATACATATATGCTCAGAACTAAAAAATCTCATTGTGGATGTTCAGTCGAAAATATCGCACTTTTGATATAACATCTTCCTTACTTTTCTTCAATATCTAAAGGTGTTTATTATAAATATGACACATATTTGGGTTTATCTGTAAAAATAATATTTATCATATGTTTATATATTATAATTAACATTATGAAGGAAAATGTATGCATATAATATTTTGATAATTTAAATATGCATATCATATCAAATATCCTTAATCAATATTCTTAAAATATAATATCATATCAAATTGGTTAGGATAATATCTCAAAAATACCAAATAATACAAACATTATTCATTGAGATATTGTGCAAGTTTTAGTTCAGGTCAGGAGATCGAGATGTTGAGATGTCGGAAATCAAAAATCTGCCGATAAAATTAAATAAAATCGAAGAATCAATACTGGCAGAGACTCAGAAAAGATATGAAGATTCCAAATATCATATAAATCTCTATGTGTCACAACAAAGCAGCTCCCGAATTTTGAAGCCAAGATCTCACCAACAAACCACGGGTCCGCAGCCAAACCATACAATATGCGGCAGATCCGCGACCGATTCACTGAGTCAGGATTTGGGATTTTTAGTTGTGATTTGCAACAACAAACCATAATTCTAAGCATCTTTGGTTTCTGGCTTTGGGGCTATATAAAGAACCGAGAGCTAAACTTAGAAATCGTCAATTTTTTACACAAGCTAATCACCGTCAAAGAACAAGTGATCCAAGACAGGTCCAAAATTCGACGTGATAAGGCGACGTGAGATTCGACGGAGTATCTACTTCCTATGAGGCAGAGATCGAGAGCAACTTCTTCTTCCTCTTGTAATCTAAACTCGAAGGTTTTGTAATTGTGAAGTTGATTAATAAAGATAGATCATTAGATTAATTATTTAGCATTTAATTTCTGTATTATGATCTCTTTCTCTATCCGTTCTTCTTCTATCTCCATCATGCGTGAGTAATTCTCCGCTTGATAAGGTTCGTAGGATTAATGTAGAACAATGGATGAGAAAATATTTTAACTTCTTTTAAGTCTTATGAAATTTATAAATTTTAGCAAAACAATCGTTAACATCCAAATCAGGCGCGCTACGAATTTATTGCTAGTCTCGACCGCGATTTGAGATTAGATTAACAATTTTTTTGTTAAGGGCTAGACATGAATCGAGATCAATAAAAGGACAAGGGTCAATAGTGTGGAAATCCTAGTTTCTTCCAAGAACACTAATCCTCATTCATCACTATCAATCTAGTTTTAAATCTATCAATAGATAAAAGGAGAATCTTTATTAGTCATCCAAGACTACTAAATCCAAACGAACCCTACAAGCCCTCTTCTTATAAAATCTACATCCGTATTTAAACTCGATCTGTATTCTACATCCGTGTTTGACGTAGATCTAGAAACCATTCTTCACTATTCTTTATTCTTCTATTCTTTCTCTTTTTCAACACGTCTAAACTAAGATTGAAAGATTCCACATATCCCTGAGGACGACCTGTACTCATCTCGGCTAGCTACGCACGACACCGTTATTGATTGTGGTTACTACACTTTATAGATCAATCAAATGGCGCCACTGCAAGGGATACGTGTATAATTTTTTATTCTTACTATTTGTTTTGAATTCTTATTCGATCTATATCATAAAAATAAAATAAAACCGCATCTTGCATATTTAACGATTAGTGTGCGATTTTGTGAGGGAATCTGGAGTAACTTTAGCGAGGAGATAAAGATTCAGAGACATTCATCAAGACCCAGAGGAGCAAAGGAAGCAACAGTGAAAACAATTAAACAAAGAACCCCCTAAAGCGCGGCGGAACCGTAGCTATTGTGTGCAAACAGCGGCGGAACCGCGGCGGAGTTGTGCCCTCAAACTTTTCTGGTAACTTTCCTACATCTTTCTTTCTTCTCTGAAAAATCCAATAATATATTTTCTGCAGGATTCTTTGTAAAATATCGCCGCTCAAAAATCTTTTTGTGTGTTTTGTTTTGCGGGTTGTTTTTGCATATTTTAATACGGACTTTAAGGGGCAAGACCACAATTCAGATTAGGTGGAGATTTCATCACCCTTCGTAGGCCCCACAAATTACAAAACGAGCATCCGTATAACCCTATATTAATTTAAAAAATATCTAGATCAAGACCGTAAGGACCGTCGCGCTCAAATAGGACAGAGGAAGGTCATGGGTAATCTATCACTTATCCGCATTTCTTTTGTGGTGTCTAGGCAAGTGTGTCTAAAGCAAGTGGTTACTTAATTAGGCTCGCTATTTTCGATGATTCGTATAACGGATACCTCCCACTTACCTGGCACTTATCTGGCCACAAGAGTTATAAAGAGGTGGTAGAGAATTGATTCTGCGGTTTGTCCTTTGCAGTCTAGGAGCGGTCTAGTGCTTGACCTAGGTAACCTTAGTTTTAGGGTTTGCTTGTGCATTTTGTAATTTCTTGAGTCAACCCTCAAGTCCCACTTTCAAAGCAAAACAATCAAAATAGAGCTTAAATCTTTTCCTTTTCACCCTCCTTCCTCTTTTCACCTTCTTATAATGGATAACCCAAATAAAAGAACTCTTGCCGAGTTTTGTTATCCAGAACCAGATATTTCTTATTATCGTAATCGCTTCGGTATACCATCCGACTCTACCATGTTTTTAAGAGATCGGATAGAGCAAGCGGAAAGAAACAGTTGGCCATCTCACTCCAGGTCCTATCAACCGCATCAAAATTCTACATCTTCTTTTGTTGATACTCCATCTAAAGCGTGTGAGGGAACTCCTAAACGCATGTCCATCGCTCATTATATAGCAAGGATTAACGGCTAAAGTTTCAATCCGGTCAAACCGTTAGGACAACAAATGCCACCACCTTCTAAAGAAGATGTTACTACTCGGTTCGTGGCGTATATGACATCTGTTGACTGTCGCCAACCACACAACCAATATCAATATTCTTCTTATCACAATGTTGATCCTACTCCTGCCCAATTTTCACAAGCTTTCGATTCCTATCAATCCTACCCGACTTTTACACCTTCTCAAGACATTCCTTCTAATCAGTCATTTGAGAGTTTTACTTATCCATAAGAATTTCAATCTTATGCTGAAACCCCTTACCGACCCATGTCTAGTCTTGAACGGACTGTGGAAGAATATGTGGTAGCGTCACGCCACGCCAGAGAGTAATTGAATGAGTGCATGGCCGTCCTCAATAAACAAAACGAACGAGCAACTAGTTTCAAACCAGCTTAAAATTTTCCAACATATGATACGGCCACAGGGCAAATTGAGAATTTAGGTAGTGAAAGAGAGCGGTACACCCTTCCAAATCAAACCTCTCCATCTCAAATTGAAATCCACACCTCCAGTTTCACAGTTCTATCGAGTACACCAAATGATTCACCAATCGAAGATAGAATGTCTGATAAGTTGTGTTGTAGTGTTTGATTTACCCAATTGTGAAGGGTCCATTTCAAGTGAAATCACACCCAACCCTTGTAATCGCTACACCTCCACTCTAGAACCACAATTGATTGAAAACCCTGCTTTTGATGAGGTGTCTGAGATTTGTAACCTTCACTTGATTGAGGATATTGACATTGGGGATATATTGGATGATGAATCAGAAATTTTGGATGAGTTTGTCCCACCAATTCATCAGGTCCTTTCACTCCCATGTGGTCATCATCTCGAACCTTTAACTATTCTTCCCGAACCCCATATGCGTCTTGAAGTTGATGATAAATGTATAACCGAAAAGCCGAATGAAATTCAGCCTTCATTTCCCACATCTGGTTCAGCAATACTCGACACACCAATTTGTTTACCCATTTCATCTTCCACTTTCTCTGATTCTTCTTCTAATCTTCCTTTAATGATAGCGAGTATTGATGAATCACAATCCGATATTTCGAGTTCGATAATTCTAGAAAGACAACTTTATTTAGACTCTTTTGAGAATGAGTTAGATGAGCTTTACGAGTCACCTACCTCTATAATTTTTGACAAATCAAGTGTGTTGAATTCTGGCGCGACCCTTATTGACATTGAAATGTTTATTCGGACCATCGATGAAAGTTTCAAAGATATTTTCGCCGACGAACTCGCATTCTTAAACGGCATAGGTTTTATGATTAATCAACCTCCACCTGAAGAAATCGAACCACCGCCATTTCTTCTTATCCCATATGAGAATGTGACCATTCTTCCCATTCCTAATCATCCACATTCTCGTTTCCGTTCACCATTATTGTTTCTTCTCTACCAACCGAGACGTAAACCATACCGCCTCTTATCTCCCCACTTCTTAAAATCTCTTATTTTCCACCAACCAGTGCGTTACATCGATAAAATTTTTGAATAGTTGGTGTTGACTTTTGGTCTTTGTAAGGCTTTATTTTGACCAATAACTTTAACTCCCCAATAATTTTAAATACTTAATACTATTTTACTTAAGTTTGGAGGGGGGATATTTTGGCTCTTGAAAGAAAAATTTTATAAAATTGTGAGCCAAAAAATAAGTTTGGGGGAGAATTTTACTTTCACTATTACATGTCCCCATCACTAACTTTTCTCCCAAGTCTGCAGTTTTTTTAAGCTTAACAGATCATATCAGTGAGGACACTGCTGTAAACTGCTTTAGGGGAGGTTTGTGCTTATTCACGCGTTACTTTGCATTATACTATATATAAGCACAAAAAAAAAATTGATAATGAAAGTTTGAAAGTGAAAATTTACATATGAAAGTTAGGAATGGTTTGAGAAAAGCAAGAAAAGTTAGATATTTTCTTAAATGAAACTAGTAATAAGTAGTTATGAGCCATTGTCCCAAGAGTTAGTAAGATAAAGGAAATTGCTAATCTGAGAATAAAAATAAGTTTGAAAAATAGTCCCTATTCTTGAAACCAAACATTTGAATGTTGATACACTACTATACGCACTTACATACATCTTGAAACTTGGGATAGTAGAGCATACCTTAAAATGCTCTTGTCTAAAAGCCTTAGAATAAAATAAAAAATAAAAAAGTATAAGTGGTGAATAAAAAAATGAACACTAGATTTTTAATTGCTTAAGGCAGTATAAAAAAAATATAGCGAGGGTGCTCTATCACCCAGTGCCTTAGACCAACTAGTTTCGGAGCCACTGCTAAGGCTTAGGTGTTCCAAGACGAGAAATTATGTCTAAATACGGCAGTACATTTAGCAATCGGTTGGTTAGTACCTCATGAAATATTAACGGTCGCATGAAAGATGTGTGAGCAATTTCATCAAAAATTCACCGACTAAAAAGTACTAAGGAAGATGGACAAGAGTATGATAGTTTGAATTGAATTCTCTAAGTGTAGGGATATCTTTTATACACACATAGGGGTATATGATCAATGTTTGGAGGAAAGATAGGGAGGAAACTAAAGACGATGTTTTATTGAGGGATGATGTGATTTCTAACATCTTTTCATGACCGTTAAGATAGGGCTCATGACAACCGAAAAACTGGTGCAGTTGGAAACTCTTATTTTCAAGTTCTTTCTTTTATAATTCTTATCTTTGTATGTAATTTTCACTATCTTTCTTTTATTATAGGATTTTGTGGGTTTAATCCGCTGAAAACCCTCAGGAGACAACACTCCTCCTACTAGGGACATCTAGAGGTTTAACGGCTTGTTGCACGTGCTCAGTGCAATCATGTTACCTATGAAAGTGTGCTACTTAGGTTTTTCTTTTTCTTTCTCTCCCTCTCTTAAATAAGTAGTTTGCTCGGGACGATCAAACTTAAGTATGGGGGTATTTGTTCAGTCGAAAATATCACACTTTTGATATAACATTTTCCTTACTTTTCTTAAATATCTAAAGGTGTTTATTATAAATATGACACATATTTGGGTTTATCTGTAAAAATAATATTTATCATATGTTTATATATTATAATTAATATTATGAAGGAAAATGTATGCATATAATATTTATATAATATTTTGATAATTTAAATATGCATATCATATCAAATATCCTTAATCAATATTCTTAAAATACAATATCATATCAAATTGGTTAGGATAATATCTCAAAAATACCAAATATTACTAACATTATTCCTTGAGATATTGTGCAAGATTTAGTTCAGGTCAGGAGATCGAGATGTTGAGATATCGGGAATTATAAATCTGCCGATAAAGTTAAATAAAATCGAAGAATCAATACTGGCAGAGACTCAGAAAAGATATAAAGATTCCAGAAATCAAATAAATCTCCATGTGTCACAACAAAGCAGCTCTAGAATTCTGAAGCCAAGATCTCACCAACAAACCGCGGATCCGCGGCCAAACCATGCAATATGCGGCGGATCCGCGGCCGATTCACTGAGTCGGGATTTGGGATTTTTAGTTGTGCTTTGCAACAATAAACCCTAATTCTGAGGATCTTTGGTTTCTAGTTTTAGGGCTATATAAAGGACCGAGGGCTAAACTTAGAAATCATTAATCTTTTACACAAACTAATCACCGTTAAAGAACAAGTGATCCAAGATAAGTCCAAAATTCGACGTGATAAGACGACGGGAGATTCGACGGAGCATCTACTTCCTACGAGGCAAAGATTGAGAGCAACTTCTTCTTCCTCTTGTAATCTAAACTCGAAGGTTTTGTAATTGTGAAGTTGATTAATAAAGGTATATCATTAGATTTATTATTTAGCATTTAATTTTTGCATTATGATCTCTTTTTCTATCCGTTCTTCTTCTATCTCTTTCATGCATGAGTAATTCTTCGCTTGATAGGGTTCGTAAGATTAAGGTAGAACAATAGATGAGAAAATATTTTAACTTCTTTTAAGTCTTATGAAGTTTAAACTTTAACAAAACAATCGTTAACATCCAAATCGGGTGCGCTACGAATTTATTGCTAGTCTTGACCGTGATTTGATATTAGATTAACATTTTTTTTGTTAAGGGCTAGACATGAATAGAGATCAATAAAAGGACAAGGGTCAATAGTGTGGAAACCCTAGTTTTTTCCAAGAACCCCAATCCTCATTCATCACTATCAATCTAGTTTTAAATCTATCAATAGATAAAAGGAGTAATTTTTATTAGTCACCCATGACTACTAAATCCTAACGAACCCTACAAGCTCCCTTCTCATAAACTCTACATCCGTAATTAAACTCGATCTGTATTCTACATCCGTGTTTGACGTAGACCTAGAAACTATTCTTCACTATTCTTTATTCTTCTATTCTTCCTCTTTTTCAACACGTCTAAAGTAAGATTGAAAGATTCCACATATCTCTGAGGATGACCCGTACTCATCTCGGCTAGCTACACGCGATACCGTTATTGATTATAGTTACTACAGTTTACATATCAATCAGTGGACGCCACACATCATATCATAAGAAACCACATTTCTCTTTTTGAAATAATCATAAGTTTCTAAAACTCATATGTGGTTTCCTAAATCCAGAAATCTCATGAAAAACCGAAATCTCATAATCATGAGTCAATAATGAGAAAATGAATACCGGCATAGAGCTAATCTATAGTGCATAACCAGAATATATATATATATATATATATATATATATATATAAATACATGTGACATCTAAGTAAGAAATGCAAGGTCTAAACTAGCATGTGAGAGCAAGAATGCTAACAATACAATTAAACTTCAAGTTATCAGGTTATACGAGTGAAGTAACAGTTCTAATGTGTGAGTGGCATGGCAAATACCGATGATGATGTGTGTGAGCCGGTAAGCAAATGTACGTGCAACATACGCATTATCGGTAATGGTGCATATGCGCTAGCAGACGAGATCATAACAACTAATGAAAACACATGTATATATACACCATGCAAAAAGAATAATATGAGCATAACAGAAAGTAAACAGTAAAAGCAACAATAAGCTATATAAAACTATATACGAGCCATACCGTTATCGTATTTAAAATAGCACGAATCGTTGTTTTTAGAAAAGTAGGGGTTACGGTGTTTTTGAGAAAAGAGATATCTTTTGAAAATCCATAGCGTCCCTCCGATTGCCTTTTTGAAATACCTACGAATCGTTAGTTTTGAAAATAGGTATGACTCTAATCTATTCTAACATCTACTTAAGTAATTAAAAGACTAAACTAAGAACCAAGTCGAAGTGATTAGAAAATTTATAGCATTCCGAGTCGATATATCTAGTAGTCGGTGATCCAGCCTCATAGCATCACGTACGGTATAGTCCATCGTACGGCATCCTCGGGTCAAGAGTGTTGATCAATCATCATATATAAATCTCGTACGGTAAAATCCATCGTACGGCATCCTCAAAATCGAGAGTACGGGTCAAATAACATATATATCATATAGTTCGTATGGTATCATCCACCATAGAATATCATAATCAAGAGTACAGATCTAAGGTCACGTACATTCTATTATCTCATCAAATTGTATGTTATCGCATGTTATGTATGCATCGCCCAACGATCTATTAATATATATTATACGTATATGATGTCTCAAACTCAAATCATATATCATAATCTCTAGACATCATATCCGATCATATCGACTCATATCCATATAATCTATCATATCCTCATCATACACGTATATGTATACTATATATATACATACATATATATATATATATATACATATATATCAAGTGTGTGTGTGTGTGTATACATACATACATATATATACATACACACACATATCATATCAAGTGTGTGTGCGCGCACAACAAAATAGTGTTAGTGATATGTATGCTCTTGAGGCCATTATTGTATGATATAGTGGATGCTTGGACATATATATAGAGGACTTTCTTGCTCGACATGATGGTATGCTATCTGGTTGCCTTTATCTTAACATGTTCACTGGTATTATTATACCGTCTCTCATATACATGTTGATAAAGCCCTTAGGATGTTGGCTTAACTACCAGGACTATGATGCGGATCATACTACTGGGACCTGGGTAGTCCACAAGCACATCCTTCAATTGTTCCTAGTGGAAGGAATATCGAGACAGGGCATCGATATTTCAGAGTGGACTAGTGTGTACGTTTCCTGACCCTGTATGGGGCGATGGTTGATACAATATTCGTTGGTGTTTGACATCAAAGATTGTGCTTAGGTGCTCATTAGAGAATGGGTACACCGAACAGGACTCGCCGAGAACTCTTAGTTGGAACTATACCTATCGTCAGATAGCAGTTCTCTGGTGACACTGGTACAGGTTAGTCTGTAGACCCGAGATCGTTATAGAATCTTGTATGGCTCCCACTGTGCTTTGATTTCCTCCCTATCACGGCTCAAAGGAGTCGTGTAAACAGGTGGATTTTTGGTACAGTCTCGAGTCACATGGAGGCAATGAGCAATAGGAGGGGTTTCGTCTCTCCCGGTATTGGGAGTTGATATTGCGCTATGCTCGATTGGCTATAACAGTAAGTCCCTGGCCAGGGCTGTTGATGAGATTTTCTGGTAAGTGTTATCTGTACTTTCTCGAACCGTTATCAGCCATACATCAGCATGACTTATCAAATTATTGGGGTCTGACGATTCCACCCCTATACTCGATATGCGACATATCAGACGAAGAGACCAGACTGTATGGTAAGTGTTACTTATAGGCTTCATGGGAGTTTGGACAAGCTTGCTTATTGATATTCTAATCGCTCAATACCTGGGTAGCCGTTACGTCCAGCTAGTACCGCTGACGGCTTATGGGTGACTGATGTGATCATTACCTACTGCTGGCGTATTGACGAGTCTTTAGAGTCCCACATAGAAGTTTCCTAGTTCAAGCAAAACAAAATAGGGCACATATGATGATATATGCGGAGGGCCAGATTAAATATGAGTATGAGATACCGTACAGTAATCTGGCAGCTATTTGTTATCAGTGAAGCTGTATGTGATATAACCGGATTATTGAATCAAGTGTTGATTTGATAATGTGATATACAGATAAATGATATTAGTCGGTTATATGTAATATTACCGGATTATTGAATCAAGTGTTGATTTAATAATATGATATATATTTATATTTGATATAATTATATATTGACTAATATTATTGCTCACTAATTATATGCTTATCTTTATATATATATATATATATATATATATATATATATATATATATGAAGTATGGCATAGTATTTCTATTTTTAAAAAATAGAAATTGAGATGAGCCATTCTACACTTCATTCCACACTTAGTTATTTTTCTTGAGTTTAGCTCATGTGGTGAGTTGCTCTTTAGCTCTCTCCATCTTCTTCACCTCCACCTCCAAGGTCAATCCCTCACATGAGTTGTGAACCCTTGAACATGTGAGAACCCTAGTAAGTAAATATAACCCCTACTTCACCATCCTATACTAGATTAGCGCTTTGGTGTTGTGTATTTCCTTCACTAAAGAGTTTAGTGAAGAGATAGCTTGGATTAGCGGGTTTCGGGTGGATCATCTTCGGCACGAAGGTCATCGGAGCAAGTTCGTTCAACCTTCAAGTGGAGTCGCGTGGACTACAACCCGGAGCATTAGATGAGAAGGACACGGTCTACAAAGGTTGTAACCATCCATCTCTTAAAGTCCGTGATATCTTAGTTAAACCCTAATCATCTAGATTAAGATCTTGGTTAGTGTAGATTAGCACCCCTAAAATTTTAAAAACGGCATGCTTGATGCTAGTAAAACCCAGTAGTGGTGCTACCATACACTTTCATGGTATCAAAGCCAAAGCTAGAAGATTATACGATGTTGGTAGAATTGCGAAACCGAAACAACTCAGAAAACCAAAACCCTAAAACCTGCTCTATGTCGATTTTCAAATGGCCTCTAAAATTTTTTTAAACAAGTACAGAGTGGTACATATGATGTAATTAGAACACCCTACGAAAATGAACCCCAAATTTTTTTCATTTTGGCCGGCCAAATGGGCCAAAAAACCGGCCTGGCCGGTTTTTCTAAAGTGTTCGGGTTTGGTTTTTGTATGGTGTTCTTAGCTCTTGGTTTTAGGGTTTCAGATCATGTTTGATTGGCCATGTTTGCATGTGATGTTAACTTTTTTTCTATGGAAACTCGGAGTGTTTCATAGTCGTAATTTTAATATCGTTTCGGATTTAAGTTTGATATGTGATACACTAGTTGGAATCCACATATAATTAGTTTTGTGAAAACTAGTTTGTTTGTAAATCTAGCATGTTAGTCTCTATTGATCGATTTCTAAGAAGTTTCAACTCAGATCGAAACTCTGTCGCAATCGCGTATCGTACGCGAAAACTCGCCAGATAACTTTACTAGATAGCCATGCCCCATAGCCCCGACCAAGTGACTGTAGGAGAACCCCGTTGCCAAAAGCATCCACTCGGGATCTCACGGCTACGGTGTTCCGCCTAAGTGCACTTCGTCGATGGCATCGGGGGTGCGGCCATCTACTAAAGTTCCCAATGAGTATTCGATCGGGTAGTCGGGAATCTTGTTGAATTATCGACTAAGTTATTGAAAAATGTTTTCAATATAAGACTAAAATGCAAGGTTTATAGGGTTAGGCATGAAATTCGGAATATGAGATATTCCGGGTTTATGATGTCTAAGGAATGTGGATTCTAATTATTGTAATTTTTCAATTTTTTTCTGCGACCGTAAGTGTAATATGTGGAGTGTCCCAAATCTCATTGCTATATATCAACGGAATTTAGGATACGCGTATTTACTTATGTTGATGACATGTGATATTATGTGTTGCTGTGATATGTTATATTCGATCGTCATGAGTGGATAGCTGAAGGTTTTATGTGAGATGAGAGTTTTACAATTTTCATTCATGTAAAATTTGTATGCAATATTCTTTTATTGGGACACTTCCGGGTTGAGGATGATGTCACCATTGATGTATATTATTTACTTTTCTGCATTAGGATAGACCCAAGGCGGGAAGCACAAGTAACCAGGTTCTGGAGTCCAGTGGAAGACCATCTCAAGGAGTCGAGACCAGGTCTCCTAACTCTTGAATTGGCAGGGTTGCTTGCTGCTCTCGTAGGGGTCTAGGGATGTAGGATTGGCTATTCATCACGACCGTAGAATTCGTGTTTTTCATTATTGGCTTAATTTAAAACACGGACCACCTAGTATATCTAATATTTCATATGTTGATTTCTATTGCTTGGTTTTGTGATGTGATCATATAACTGCGTGAGACGAATGCTTTATATATATGATATATAATAAACATTGCTTATGTTTTGCACCCATGCTAGTCCAGCCCCCGCTCTGCCGTTAGTTAAGTAACCTAACGGTGCATGACGGGGCCCCGTGGCAAATGCAGAGGGCATAAGCGTACGTTCTATTTTCGTTTCATTTTCTGTGATGTTTAGGGAAACATTAAATGATGGGACTTCATTAATAAGATTAATGAAAAGAAAAGAAACCTAAAGATGTTGTAGAATCAAATTTTTTTTAAAAAGGTAGCTCTAGTTCTTGCTTTGCATAGTGGTATTCCTTGATGAATATCCAGCACCTCATTCGATAAGGAAAGTGCCGAGATCCCTTCACCGGGAGTGACCTCTTTAGCAAATGCTACAACCCACTAGGTTTATCATCATAGCTTCTGTAGTTCTTGTTTTGCATAGTGGTATTCCTTGATGGATATCTAGCACCTCATTCGATAAGGAAAGAGACGAGATCCCTTCACCGGGAGTGACCTCTTTAGAAAAAGCTAGTAAAAGTTATTCGGTTTGTTTTTGAAAACTACTCGATTTTAAAAGCGGAGCTTAAACCACTCCTTTTCAAAATCACTAGATTCTACAACGATATCAAGCTCATTACGTTAAAGGTTTTCTTAAAAACCACCTGTAGCCCCCGTCATTTCAGATAAGTACTATTTAGTATTCGTGCTACGTTTGTTGACTATAACCAAGGCATAGTGTGCGGTAGTTGATTAGTGTTTATCAACAGCATACGATGTGATTGGATTAGGGTAGTCGTACGGCTTTGTTGATCTTAGCCAAGGGCCATACGGATGGGTTTAATTTAATCAAGAAATAACGGGTTGAACTTGGTTAGCGCTTATGATTTGTTGACCATAGCCAAGGTCATAAGTTGCTAGGGGTAAAAACGATTATTGGGAATTTCAAGTGTTGAAATTTGCAATGAGATTGCATACCTTCTATATGATAGTTGGATCTCGATACCCACTACGAGTAAGAGTTACTCATGAGAGAGTTTTCCACTTTACAATTAGCCGATCCATTAGGTGTTTAAGAAAGGTGTTAACGAGGTGATGCCCCTGCGGAAACGATATTATTTAATTAGTTCCATGCGAAAGCATGGGAAGACTCCTTCGGAGAACCAATATCTGCATGTCCGAACGATTGGCGAAATTGTAGGGTGTAATTAATCCTGGCTAATCTTACCTTTTAGGGTTTAAAGGAAGATTTGATAAAAACAGTGGGAGCCACCCTGATTAGATAAAATAATAACCAATCTAATCTTGCAAAGAGCGCACGCAAAGTTATTATCCTTCTCTCTCTCCTGGTAGCGACCAATGGCATGCCTTAATCAAGATAATAATATGGATGTATTGACCGAACCTACTTGTTATGCTGTGACTAGGTTCCACTCTATCTTATGATTGTCATAAGTCTGAGCAAGGAATAGGGGAATATCCTGATTCCCATGCCACCCAAACGAAGAATAAGTATGTTGATGCATCGTCTTCGGGTGTGTTCGTTACCAAGAACTGTTTCTCAGTTAACTCTTTGTCCTGGGTATTTGATACCGGATTAGGATCCCACGTATGTAATTTGTTACATGGGCTATAGAGAGGTAGAGAACTGGGAAAGGGTGATAAGTCTCTAGTAGTAAGGAATGGTGCAATTGTTGCAGCCAAAGCAGTTGGAAAATATCACCTAGTGTTACCAACTGGTAATACAATGATTCTGAGCGATTGTTATTTCATACCAAAAATATTGTGAATGTTTTCTTAAATCAAGTGTTGATTGGGTATGGTACGTTGTATAACGGTATATACATTCTAAATCAAACTACAGTTATAAGTATACAGAACACACACAAGAGGATCAGTTCATAAATGAACGAAGTCTTCTTGTGGTATTATAGACTAGGTTATATCAATGCGACAAGACTAGCTGAGTTGCATAAGGATGCATATTTGAATCCGTTCGAATTTACTTCTTATGAAACTTATCAGTCATGTCTCAAAGGCTAGATGACCAAATCTCCGTTTACTGGACACGAAGAAAGAGCTACTGAACTCTTGGGACAGATACATAGTGATGTATGCAGTCCTATGCCTACACATGCCAGGAATGGTTTTTCGTACTTTATTGCATTCACCGATGATCTCTCAAGATTTGGACATGTGTTCCTGTTGAAACACAAATCTGAATCATTTGATAAATTCAAGGAATATAAGTACGAAGTTGAGAACCAGACGGGTAAAAGTATTAAAATCCTTCGATCTGATCAGGGAAGATAATACTTAAGCACGGAATTCAGAGACTACTTAAAAGAGAATGGGATTCTCTCTCAGCTTACTCCTCCGTATACACCACAACACAACGAAGTATCGGAGCGGAGAATCGTATCCTATTAGATATGGTGCGCTCTATGATGAGTAATGCTGAGTTGCCTATTTCCTTTTGAGGATAGCACTTAAGATAGCTGCATACCTATTGAACAGAGTTCCGGCCAAATTCGTTGTCTACCACTCCATATGAGATATGGAATGGGAAGAGACCATCTCTTAAATGAGTTATGATATGGAGTTGTCCGGCCTATGTTAAAAAGAAAAATCCAGAAAAGCTCAAGGCAAGGTAGAACCGGAGGATTCTATAGTCCCCGATGAACCTCAACCACTCCGTAGATCTAGTAGGGTTTCTTATCCACCTGAGAGATACTACGGTTTTCTAATAGACGGTAGGAGCGAGGATTGCATCATGGAAGATGAAGACCCAACTAGTTTCGAGCAAGCCATCATAAGTGGAAACTCAGTGAAATGGCTGGATGCTATGCGATCTTCGATGGAATCCATGTACACTAACAAAGTATAGACTTTGAAAGTTGCTCCTGAAGGGGTAAAACCCATCGGGAGCAAGTGGATCTTAAGAAGATAATTGGTGTAGATGGAAAATTTGATACTTACAAAGCTAGACTTATAGTAAAAGGTTTTCGTCAATGACCAGTTGTCAACTATGATAAAACCTTTTCTCCAGTGGCCATACTTAAGTCCATCAGGATCCTACTTGACGTTATTGCATACTATAACTATGAAATATGGCTGATGGACGTTAAGACCGCTTTTATAAATGGCGATTTAGAAGAGAGCGTGTACCTGACATAGCCAGAGGACTTCATAGACAGTGGAAGTAGCGAAAGCGTGTGCAAGCTGCTTAAATCAATCTACAGATTAAAGCAGGTATCGCAGAGTTGGAACATCTGTTTTGATGAAGCTGTCAAAGAGTTTGACTTCATCAAAAATGTAGATGAACCATATATATATAAGAAGGTTGTAGAGAGTAAGGTTGTCTTCCTCGTATTGTACGTGGATGACATACTCTTAATAGGAAACGATGTTCCTATACTACACTCGGTCAAGCTCTTCTTATCACACAAGTTCTCCATGACAAATCTAGGTGATGCCTCCTACATCTTGGGGATAATGATTTATAGAGATAGATCAAAACGGATGTTGGGATTGCCCCAATCCAGACCGGATGTAAATTACTCACTTGGTGTAGTGAGTAGATATCAAATAGATCCTGGGGAGAAATACTGGACAGCTGTGAAGAACATTCTTAAGTACTTGAGAAGGACTAAAGAGATGTTCTTGGTGTATGGTAACGGTGAACTCCATGTGGAGTCATTTACCGATTCGAGCTTCCAGAATGATAAGGAAGACAGTAAGTCGGTCTCGAGTTTTTTCTTTACCCTCTATGGAGGGACGGTATGTTGGAAGAGTTCCAAGTTAGATACCGTAGCAGACTAGACAATGGAGGCTGAATATATAGCTACAAACGATGCTGCCAAAGAG
Source organism: Agapanthus africanus (assembly GCA_030015575.1). NCBI lineage: Eukaryota > Viridiplantae > Streptophyta > Magnoliopsida > Asparagales > Amaryllidaceae > Agapanthus > Agapanthus africanus. Next base: position 882,577,169 of record JASDDO010000024.1, on the reverse strand, counting down.
GCTGTCTGGATGAACAAGTTCATAGCTGAACTTGATGTGGTTCCTACCAGTAAGCATCCAATGCCTGTGTATTGTGATAACAATGGACTATGGCTTTGGCCCAGGAATCCCGGTCACATTAGCGATCTAGATATATTCTTAGGCGGTATCATCTAATCAGGGAGATAGTAGATCTCCAGGAGATCGAGGTTAGGAGAGTTGACACAGAGGATAACACAGCAGACCACTTACAAAGGCCCTCCCCCAGATACTATTCGAGAGACTTTTTGGGACGTTGGGTATGAGATACTACAACAACTGGCCTTAGTACAAGTAGGAGATTGTTAGTGATATGTATGCCCTAGAGACCATTATTGTATGATATAGTGGATGCTTGAACATATATATGGAGGACTTTCTTGCTCAACATGATAGTATGCTATCTGGTTGCCTTTATCTTAACAGGTTCACTGGTATTATTATACCGTCTCTCATATACATGTTGATAAAGCTCTTAGGATGTTGGCTTGACTACCAGGACTATAATGCGGATCATACTACTGGGACCTGGGTAGTCCGCAAGCACATCCTTCAATTGTTCCTAGTCGAAGGAATATCGAGATAGCGCATCGATATTCCAGAGTAGACTAGTGTGTACGTTTCTTGACCCTGTATGGGGCGATGGTTGATCTAATATCTATTGGTGTTTGACATCAAAGATTGTACACATGTGCTCATTAGAGAATGGGTACACCGAACAGGACTCGCCGAGAACTCCTAATTGGAACTATACCTATCGTCAGATAGCAGTTCTCTGGTGATACTGGTACAGGTTAGTCTGTAGACCCAAAATTGTCATAGAGTCTTGTGTGGCTCCCACTGTGCTTTGGTTTCCTCTCTACCATGGCTCAAAGGAGTCGTGCAAACAGGTGGATTTTCGGTACAGTCCCGAGTCACATGGAGGCAATGAGCGATAGGAGGGGTTTTGTCTCTTCCGGTATTGGGAGTTGATGTTGCGCTATGCTCGATTGGTTATAACAGTAAGTCCCTGGCTAGACCTGTTGATGAGATTTACTGGTAAGTGTTATCAGTAGTTTCTCGAACCGTTATGAGCCATACATCGGTATGACTTATCAAGTTATTGGGGTCTGACGATTCCACCCCTAGACTCGATATGCGACATATCATACGAAGAAACCAGACTGTTTGGTAAGTGTTACCAATAGGCTTCATGGGAGTTTGGACAATCTTGCTTGTTGATCTTCTAATCGATCAATACCTGGGTAGCCGTTACGTCCAGCTAGTACCGCTAACGGCTTGTGCGTGACTGATGTGATTATCACCTACTGCTGGTGTATTGACGAGTCTTTAGAGTCCCACATAGAAGTTTCCTGGTTCAAGCGAAACGAACGAGGGCACATATAATGATATGTGCAGGGGGCTTGATTAAATACAAGTATGAGATACCGTATTATAATCTGGCGGCTATTTGTTATCAGTGAGGTTATATGTGATATAACCGGATTATTGAATCAAGTGTTGATTTGATAATGTGATATACAGATAAATGATATTAGTCGGTTATATGTGATATAACTAGATTGTTGAATAAAGTGTTGATTTAATAATATGTTATATATTTATATTTGATATAATTATATGTTGACTAATATTATTGCTCGCTAATTATATGCTTATCCTTTATGTGTGTGTGTGTGTGTGATATGTGATATATATATATATATATATATATATATATATTATATGAAGCATGGCATAGTATTTCTATTTTTCGAAAATAGAAATTGAGATGAGCCATTCTACACTTCATTCCACACTTAGTTATTTTTCTTGAGTTGAGCTCATGTGATGAGTTGTTCTCTAGCTCTCTCCATCATCTTCACCTCCACCTCCAAACTCAATCCTTCACATGAGTTGTGAACCCTTGAGCTTGTGAGAACCCTAGTGATAAAATATAACCCCTACTTCACCATCCTATACTAGATTAGCTCTTTGGTGTAGTGTGTTTTCTTCACTAAAGAGTTTAGTGAAGAGGTGGCTTGGATTAGCGGACTTCGGATGGATCATCTTCGGCATGAAGGTCATCGAAGCAAGTTCGTTCAACTTTCAAGTGGAACCTAGTGGAGCCTAGTGGAGTCGCGTGGACGACAACTCGGAGGTTTAGAAGAGAAGGACACGGTCTACAAAAGTTATAGCCATCCATCTATTAGTTTAAAGTTCGTGATATCTTAGTTAAACCCTAATCATCTAGTTTAAGATCTTAGTTAGTGTAGATTAGAACCTCTAAAATTTTTAAAACGGCATGCTTGATGCTAGTAAAACCCAGTGGTGGTGCTAACGTACACTTTCAAATAGAACCAACTGCTCACGACTAAGGAAATAACACTAAGGGTAGACCTTCCTATGAATATGCATAATCTAACCTAAGGTCTCCTAGAATCCTATTTGCTAATTACCCATATATCACATTGCTATATATACACATAATATAAATAAGTATCCTATTTTATGGTTGCAGGTGTACTATACGCCATCCACCTGACTTCCCCCGTAGATATACATCTACTCACCTTCAATCCTCGCTTTATCCGAAGTCGATGAACGCCTTGCTCTCCCTTGTCGTCCTAAAGTCCACGCGAAGATACATATAGTTCAAGCACATCGTATCATAAACAAGAATCGAATATGAAAACCGATACGGCACGTGAAGTGCACATAGGTTAGAACCTACGGCCTACACATGCAAGAATAACCAACAACTCTTGACGTCAACGTACAAACGTCAATCGACCGAGTCAAAACCCAAATACCAAAACTCAATTCATTAAAAGTCGCCAAATGAAAACAGTAGCTTGGGAAAACACCTCCAGAATTTACCCTAGGTTGAATTAGGCAATTTTGCATATAGGATAGGTCTAATTACAAGATATAGGACCCATGGACCAAGCACGAAGCAGGTGCATCATACCCAGGCCGCAAATTGCGGCCAAAATAGGTTTATTTGCGGCCAGAAAGTTAAGTTGGGGCCTCAGGTCTCTACATTATGCTCCTATATGCCTGCTCGTCTCACTGTGTTTGCTAAATAATTTTCAGAGCTCCCAAGTTATAACAGATCTCAAAATCTCATCACATTTTCCACGAAATCCGATATCGGTGAATTTCCAAGTTTAGGTTTTGGGGTTCTACACTCAGTTTAGCTCAAAATTCTATCACTAGAAGGGTTGTGGTCACTAACTATACCTCAAATACACCTCCACAAGTCATAAAGTCCCCTAACCCTCATCTTAGAATTTTCCCAGATCGCTAATCTACATTAGTTTGGCTCTAAACTACTATAGGATATTAGGAATACTAAAAACTTAACTAAAAGTGTAGGGATTACCTCATGTAGCAACTAAAGAAAATTCTAGGGTTGCCCAAAGTGCTCAATATCCCAACTTGATTCATCCATGGGGTTTGCAGTGATCTTGTGATCATTTTTTGTGAAGGTGACATGGTGTTTTGGTGGAGATTTGGGGGGGTTTGTGGATGGTAGAGGAGGTGAAAGATGAGGAAGATGAAGGAGGAGGAGAATGGATGAAGGAGAGAATTGAGGAGGTGATGAAAAATATGGGATTGTTTCAAAGGCTAGAACCTTCTCACTCTCTCTCTCTCTCTCTCATGAGGCATGTCTCTCTCTCATGAGCCCATGCCTCATGGTCCCCCTCCTGTCTCCTCTCACAATTATCTTTTCTTTTATTTTCCATTTTTCTTTTCATATTAAAACAAAAATCATATAATTGCAAATAAGCCATGGTTCAAAAATATGTAACAAGTGTTTTGCAACATGTTATATTACATGTCATATACATAAACAAGATTAATACATAATTAGTAAAATATTAATCAAGTTTAGCATAATCTTGTATACAAATAATTATATAATAATTTATAAAAATGTCCAAATCACATAAATTCTTTCAAAATCAATAATTCATATTAATTTTCAAATACTTTCCAAACTATAAGTATATAATCATACTACTTCATTAAAACTAATATTCATACTTTTATAATATCCATAAAATTATTATTTTAATTATTTAAATTCCAAAAATAATATTTTATTTTTTGAAATGTTACATCACCGCTCAGTGGAGACTGCAACAAGAACTGCACGGATTGGAGATAGAAATAGTTATGCCAGGTAACGCTTCATCATTGATGAACTTACAAGTCCAATCCACTCTTGTTAATCAGATCAAGGCAGCTCAAGCAAATGATGCCAAATACAAAAGATCCAAGAACAAATAGAAAGTGGTCTTCGAACTGACTTCATCATCCATGAAGATGGATCCTTATGGTATGGGAACCATTTAAGCGTGCCAATCAGTCCTGTTCGAGAAGCGTTGATGAAAGAAGCTCATAGGTCTTCTTATTCTGTAGACCCCGGCGGCACGAAAATGTACAAGAATCTACGACAACACTACTGGTGGCATGGAATGAAGCGTGAAGTAGCAAGGAGCATAGCAAAGTGTTTAGTATGTCAACAATTGAAGGTTGAACATCACATAACTGCTGGTCTATTTTAGCCGTTACCAATCCCAGAATGAAAATGGCAGCATATTACCATGGACTTCGTGACTGCTCTCTATCGTAGCACGAAGGGTAACGATGGAATCTGGGTTATTGTGGATTGACTCACCAAGTCGGCTCACTTTATTCCATTTAGAGTTGGCCAGTCAACCGAGACGTTGGTAAGGAAGTATATAGAGGTGAGTAGAAATCTAAAGTAATATTTAAACCTTCAAGATGTACCATACTTGTCTTGATACCCATAAACTCATACAGGAGATCGTGAGATTACATGGGGTACCTGTCTGCATCGTCTCTGACCGTGATACTAGATTCTGATCCTAATTTTGGCAGAGTCTTCAAACTAGTCTGGGAACGAGTCTGAATTTTAGCACGACGTATCATCCACAAACAGACGGACAGTCCGAACAAACTATTCAGATCCTTGAAGACATGCTGAGAGCCTGTATACTAGACTTCGGAGGTTCGTAGAAAGATCGCCTACACCTTGTGGAGTTTTCCTATAACAACGGCTACTAAGCAAGCATTGGGATAGCACCATTCGCAGCACTGTACAGACGAAAGTTTCGTTCCCCACTAAGTTGGGACAACATTGGAGATCGTGAACTTCTTAGGCCAGAGATGATCGTGGCAACCGTAGATGTGGCTCGCACGATCGGGGAAAAGATATGCATAGCTAAGGACTGACAGAAGTATTGGGAAGATGTAAAACGTCAACATCTGGAGTTCCAATCCTGAGAGCATGTTTTTCTGAAGATATAACCGAATAGAGGAGTGATATGTTTTTTCCAGAGGGGTAAACTTAGTCCAAGATACAATGGACCATTTGACATACTCGAACGAGTTGAAGAAATGGCATACTGCTTGGCACTACCACCCTCAGTGGAAGGAGTGCATAATGTATTCCACATATCCCAGCTATGACGATATGTGAGCGACCCCAGCCATATACTTGATCACTCAAAACTCATTGTACGGACCAATCTGACTTGCGAACAGCAGCCAGTCGAGATCTTAGATCGAAAAGTGAAGACACTACAGAACAAGGAGGTGAACTTACTCCGAGTGATGTAGAGGAAGCATTCGTCGAGAGAATCAATTTGGGAGAGAGAAGATGATATGCGTGCGAGATACCCTCACCTCTTTGAAAATTAGTCTTTTTGTAAATTTCGATGATGAAATTTTTATAAGGTGGGTAGAATGTAACGACTCTAAAATCTCTGTAAAAATTTAACTTAGTTAATGTATAGAAAGGGTATTTCAGCCTGATTAGGAGTTATAAGTTATTTTTGTTCAATAAAAGCAAGAAGCAATTTGTAGCTCACTGCTAAAACCTCTACACTGCTATGACACGGCCTGTACGTTTGATTTCCATCAGTCCCAATTATTTTTAATATTTTTCTTTTAAATTTTTCGGATGCCCAAGAGTTGCATGTGCAATACATAGAGAATCGAAAAGTTTTAGAGAAAATAAACTAGAGAAATGAGGAGTTAAGATCAAATAGCGCACATGGCCCAAGACTCGAGCCACGTGCCTCTTTTGGACCGTCGATTCCCCGCCACTGGTGGTTAGACTGCCCCCGATCGTCTCCATGCTTCACCCGTGCACCCCTTCAACTCCCCTCTACTCCTTTGTTCTGTTTGATTTCCCTAAATTTAAACAGAGGCCCTTCATTTCCACCTTTAATCCTATTTTAATTCTTTTTAATTTAAATTCTTTAACTCTCATACTCTCATCCCTACACTATAAATACATCCCATCCCCTAGCTCTCACCGTTCTAAAAATCTTTATCAAAAATTTTCTTAAAATTCTTTAAGTCCAAGAAGAGTTAAGGCTAGTCAAATGGAGTTAGCGATCGATCTCATTCCGTTGAAGATCGGAGTCACTCCCGACGATACCACGATGCAACAAAGACCCTCTCTCTTTTCCTCACTCTATTCTCAACACTATACAAACTCGTAAGTCCCTTCCTCCCCCTTTCGTTACATCTCTACACCATTCTTGAAATATATCGACAAGTGGAGTTAGCTCCAATAATTGCCTTTTTAACATTTTAATTCACATGATAAGCAAACTATGTTACATTAACATCCTAACACCACTCTTAACCTTATTTACATTATTTAGCTTTTAGCGTAATTAACATTCCATAAGGAATAATCATATAACGAACCTTTTCACATAAATACCATGAACTTTAAAAGTACGCTTTATTCGATAATTAGCATATATAACTCTAGAAAACACACGGGGTAATGACCTACCCCATCACATACACTACGGTTTCATAGCACAAAGTTTTTGGATATATAATTAATTTAAAGAATACGGTTTTTCAATAAAATACCATCGATATTACAAATCAATGTTTTTAATCGTTATTTTTAAAATTCTTTGCAATTACACTTCTACAACCCTTTTAGGGGAACCCATCTACGAATGGTGAGGGTTATCGGACGTCTTTGGGATAGTAGAGTGAGATACAAAACTCCTCATGGAGAATTCGATCTCGAAAAGAAATAAAAATACGATTTAAAGAATTATATAAAACTATGAATCCGTAATTTATGAATCCGTATTTTCAATATAAAAAAATTTATATAAAATTATGAATCCGTATTTTCAAAAAAAAATTGTGAAAAAAAAATATTTTTAGAGGAATGATTGAAATTTTAAAAAAATACCACCAAGTTTACAAAAGGAGTAGTTTTCATTAAAATAGCATAATTTTTTTAAAACTAGGTTTCATCGCTAAAATACCACTAAAATTAAAATACATGTTTATAAAAACTCTTAATAATATAAATCACACTCGAGGTTTATTTTTAAACATTATAAAAGTATTTTTCATAAAACCCCTACAAGAAATGCAAATAATATAAATACAATGTAAATAACAACAATAAATATTTAAGGACTCTAAATTAATATAGGTTTAAGCGGTATCGTTTCTCTTGAGCCCTAAGGAGCCAAAGAAAGTGAGTGCTTGCCTATTCAGGTTAGACAACACTACAGATTAACGGAGTTATCAATGGCAATTATCTTGGAAAAAGACATAAATCCTGTCGTCCTTGTGCAACAGTTGTCCAATTACTCCCGAACTTAAGAATTTCAACAGTTAAATCTATTTACAAGAAATGTCTATAACTCGAATCCAAACTTGAATTTAAACTCGAACTCTAATCAAACTCGAACCTAAACTTGAATGTGAACACAAAATCAATCTACTCGACTAACTTGACACGACCCAGGATTGCAATTGACACGACCCGCATTCTACATGACTTACTCGACTTCATTCTTCAACTTTTGCAATCTAAGGTTTCGATCAAGACATATTATAATCAACCAATCAAATTAATTAAGGATATCTTACAATTATAAAATATATTATACTCGGGGTGTTTGGGATAGTTTTTTGTGTGAATCCAACGGAGCTTCAGGAGTCCCGTATTAACCTAATTTTTCTATTTACTCGAATCTCAGTCGGGTCGACACCTTTACAGCTTAGAGTCCTGACGCTAACACATGAAATGGACATGTTTTTCTTACTTCTACGGCCCCCCTCTTGAGCTCGTGAATACTTCTACGGTTGCTTTGACATTCACACTTGGAACTTAACGTTAACATAATGACCATATAAAGACTAATAGTACATATACCATGTTCAACTACATATACTTTTACTTGTCATATACATTATTTAATGATTATTCTATATTTGTCACTTTCCACGTTTACATTTGGGAGTTACCGAGAGCTGGTTCGCTGACGGGTATTCCACCCATCTTTGTTTTCTTAAAATGTTCGTCAGGAATTGAGGAAGAGGATGCGACAGAAGAGGAGTACGACTAGATCGTGGCTCGGGCATTAAACTAGCTACTTTTTCAGTTTATATGTTGGGGTTCGGTGCCCACGCCGCAAAGGCCACGGCCGAGACGGAAGCAAAAAAAATATTTACACGAGCACCAAACACCCATAAAACCTAGGAAAACGATCCAAAAACATAAACTAGCTAACTAGAAATACAAGGATTGAGAAACTATAAACTTTGTCGAGTGTCCACCCAATTGTGGAAAACCCCTCCAAGCTCATAGCCGCCAGGATCACGTTTGAAAATCGACCACTCTCGCCGAAAACGATCCACTAGAGGGAAACCGAAAGAGCTCTAACCGATGATCCAAACTTACTAAGTGTGAATGGTCGGTGATTGTAACACCTTGGAATGCGATTAGCGGTTAGTTATGTGATAATGCGGTTTTTTCGTAAAAAGTTTACCAAAACGGTTTCCAAATATTTTATAAAAATTAATGAATAATTTATTAGAATTTAATTTGGGCTTGCACACATATGTGCATGTTAACCTAGGGCAAATTTTGGGGTTAAGCCATGTTTATGTGGCCATGGAATATTAACCATCCTACTAATTATAAAATATTAATTAGCAAATTAATTAGTTTTCAAAAATAAAAATTTAAATTACAAATGATTTGTTTAGGGGTTGACTTGAGGGGAGATGATGAGAGAGGGAGGGAATGATTTGGGTTAAGCATGGGGGCATAATTATGGTTAGTATTAAATGAGGAGAGAGAGGATACATGCTTGCTCCCATAACACCCCCTCTCACTCTCTCTCTATTATGTTTGAAATACCATTTCTTTCTCTCATATTTTTCCTTCTCCCTCTCTCCCACAAACTGAAGCATCTTCAGCCCCTCACCAAACCCTCACCCAAATTCTCAGGATCCCCACCTCACCTCATCAAAACTCCCCACTTCTTTCACAAAAATTGATCCTACACCCCAAGTTAACCCATGGAGCTAGGAAAGCTTGGATTTTGGAGCAAGTTGATATAGGTATAAACCCCTAACTTATAATTAGCTAGTTATTGTTTAGTGTTGCATGGTAGTTTCTGTTCTAGAACTTTAAGTTGTAGTTTTGGTGCCGATATCGTGATTTAGTGTCGTGTTTTGATACTTGAAACCTGCTGTGACCCCGTGAGTTTCCAGTAAACCCAAACAGTGTAGTAGTGTAGTTCTAGTTACCCTGAGTGTTCATGTGGAGTTCGAGCCCAACCTGGGCGGTTTTGGCCGGCGACGAGGGTCCCTTTTCCAGCGAGCTCGGCTATTTGTGTGAGTTGGGAGTCAAAACTTGGTGGGTTGCTGTCTGCAGTGATTTTAGGTTGTTTGGTATTGTTCGGTTTTTGGGTTTTTACAGTGGGTTAAATCTGGTATCGTTTAGCTAGTTTTAGTGTTTTTTGTGGGTTTTAGTGATAATTTTGCAGTTTAGGTGGAGGTTAAGTTAAGTTAGGGTTTTTATGGTTAGATTAGCTAGATTATGTGTTTTTGGTGTCACTTAATCTAAGTCTTTTCACCTGGTTATATAAAAGTACCCTAGTGTAGCAATTTAGTGTTTTAAAACGTTTTTAAAACCAAGCTTTAGGATACAGGGTATCTTCTGTTTCTGGGGTTATTTTCTTTATGAGCAAACATATACATTAGACTATACTTGGTGCTAGGAGTGTAGTGTAAAAAACTGGACCACTTTTACCTGACTTTGGATAATATCAAGCCTATGGTGGCCGGCCCAATTTTGATGGACCATGTTGAAATTTTGCAGGTAGCTGTCTGTAGGTATTTTAAGAGGTTTGGTCTTCTTTATTTTTCTTTTTTTTGTTCCAGATAAAATCTGAAGCCATTTACCTATAATTTGTGTAGCGGGACATGTGCGACACGTACGTTATGAAATGGGTTTGGTGTTGCTGTGTGTCACAGTGTGTCGGGGTGGTTTTTGACGTATGCAAACACGTTCTGGTGTTACGTATACACACGTGTTTAGCTTGCGACGCTAGTTTCTTGTATAATCTTGATATCGCGATTTTGCAGGATTTTAGCCTTATGTGTGTTGCTTGGGTAAATTCTAGGTTCGCAGGCGGGGACCTCAGACACCGCGAAGAAGGGGAACCAGGTGGTCGGATACACTTAGCACCAGATCACCAGTGAGTAGATTTAACATCTACGGGAAAATCGCCCGTATGGCGTTATGCGTCAGGGCTTTATAGGATATTGTAGCCGCATATTCATATTCATATATGTTACTTTTGCATAAGCATCGCTACAGGCCATTATATTGTTATGCTCGATTTATTACCTGGTAGGCACTGCACTATTACTGACGGTTCATGTGCACGAGCACTAATTTGCATGCTACACCCACACCGTCGGTAATTGCCATGACACGCCTATACACATATACAGTATTTATTGTATATCCATATTGGTGCACATATACATTGCTACATCCATACTTGCGCACATACACATTGTATATCCATATTTATGCACATATACATTGATACATCCATACTTGCGCACATACACATTAGTATATCCATATTGGTGTACATATACATTACTACATCCATACTTGCGTACATACACATTGTATATCCATATTGGTGCACATATACATTGCTACATTGCTACATCCATACTTGCGCACATATACATTGTATATCCATATTGATGCACATATACATTGCTACATCCATACTTGCGCACATACACATTTGTATATCCATATTGGTGCACATATACATTGCTACATCTATACTTGCGCATATATACATTGTATATCCATATTGATGCACATATACATTGGTACATCCATACTTGTGCACATACACATTTTTATATCCATATTGGTTCACATATACATTGGTACATCTATACTTGCGCACATATACATTGTATATCCATATTGATGTACATATACATTGGTACATCCATGCTTACGCATATACACATTTGTATATCCATATTGGTATACATATACATTAGTACATCTATACTTGCACACATATACATTGTATATCCATATTGATGCGCATATACATTGGTATATCCATACTTGCGCACATACACATTTGTATATCCATATTGGTGCACACATACATTGGTATATCCAAACTTGCGCACATACACATTGTACATCCATATTGGCGCATATACACATTAGTACCACTATACTTGCGCATATACATATTGTACCTACATAGATAGACTGGTTTTTATTTGGAAAATTGGGAACCGCGTGATATATTTTTATAACTGAATTCATTTAAAGAGCTGTTTTTCCCTTTTACTCATAGTACGATTTTATGATGCATACATCACATCGCATGGATTTACGCATTGAGTTTGGATTTCATGTGATTTCTGGATTTGAAAACCATGGTATTATTTCAAGAAAGTATGCTTTATTTTGAAAACCCGGTTTCTCTTGATATGATATTTCAGTGCGTCCACCATGAGTTTTCTCGGTTCTGAGAGCTTGTGTGCGTATACCCGATTCGAGGAGCGGTAGGCACCGTCTGCGGGTACATGGTGGACCCGGTCAGGTACCCCGGGGCAAGAAGACTCGTATTGATAGACGGTGAGCCCAGCGGAGGGACTACTACCTACCGGTGATAGTTTGGAGCCGACAGATATCCGGAGGATACCGTCTGAGAGTTATGACATGAGATATATTGAGGGCCGATCTGGTATGCGGTGCCTAAGAGATGAGTGTTTCCGTGTCGATGTTGGACACGAATATTTCATGATATTTTCGAGTGCCGATATTGGGCACTCCGTTTCTATGAGATTTACTGGACATGAGGGCCGATTAGATTAACGGCGCCTGAGTATTTGAGATTTAGGGTGTATTTGGTGGACACCGGGTTTTTCCACGATGATGATTCGTGTTGATTATATGTTTTCCCATGCTCAGCACTCATTTATATGCATTGCATCCTGTATCTTTAGTACCTGATAGAGTACCCCGCATGATTATTGCATACCCAGATTACTATATTGATGTTATCAGTTTTCACACGCTAGAGCATCGCAGTACGTGCATACTTGTGATTACCTGTATATGTTATTTACTATTCACGAGTTGGCGACTCACCCCCCTTGTGCCACAGTGCTTGCAGGTGGACCCTCAGAGTAGTCGTGGTAGGGCTACATCATTATATCTTTTGCTACGGATACCGCTACAGTTGGCGTGAGCCGTTTTTCTTATAGGTGGGTTTCGCGATTATCCGTTTTCATTTCATTATACACCTTATTGTATCTAATACTCTCCATCTACCGTTTATGTATTGACTTAGAGACCAGTTGAGAGGATGATGTTGTATATTTTTTTTTGTGACTCTGGGTGTCGAGCTCGTGTGAGCCGATTTTCATTTATGCAGTTTTATCTCTTTTATGCCGTTTTCACTTATATTGTTCATGTCTTCGTTACGACGTCGTATAATATTCTTGTGGTGGTTGTTTCCGCCGTTGGGCGTGATTGCTCCCGTTTAGGATGCTCTTTATATTTTATGTTGTTTTACCTTTTTCTTATGTTATACCCGTTTCGGGGCTTGTATTTACAAAGGAGGTGCTGCCAAAATTTTTAATAAAATAACTTAAACTTGAAAGATATTTACTTGGAATTTCTAAATGTTTTTAACAAATGTTTTCATAACTTACCATTTTTATGGTTTAGATTTCTGGGTTTTCGGCTTACTTAATTGCATTACGCCTGTAGACGTTGCATAGTTAAGTGCCGGTCACGGGCCGAATTTTGAGTCGTGACAATGATGGTATCAGAGCCTAGGTTTTGCCTTTCGGAGTGTATGATGACCTTGGTATGATGGAGTAGGTAGTTTAAGCAGGGTGGTGTGGCATGTGTATGTTCCGCGGCATATTCACGACACGGTACTCCGCCTAAGTGACCTTAGGACTCATTGGTTGATATTCCTTCATGATTATATACATTCTTGTGATTCGATTTCCGTATCCTTATCAAATCCTGTTTCTTTTCAGCCATTATGCCGCTGAAGACTACGAGGGCGCAGAGAGCGGCCGCGAGAGCCGAGATCATAGTTGACTCGTCTGAGACGAGGACTGACCCGGGTGGTACACCCGTTGTACCGGAGCAGACTGTTCCCTCTTCGACAGACCAGATCTCTATGCTAGGGGCCGGTATGCAGGATTTGCGCCAGATGATGGGGTCGTTAGTTGAGGCCATTCTAGCTCAGAGACAGGAGGTTCTTCCACCCATTGCAGGGACCGCGATGGTATCTACGGTTCAGGCAGTTGCACCTGCAGCCACGGAAGTTATCACAGTATCCTTATCCGAGTTTACGAGGCTGAAGCCTCCGGTCTTCACTGGCACCGATGCAGCCGAGGATCCGCAGTCTTTTATCGATCAGATGGCCAAGATATGCCGTTCACTGAGATGCTCCGATGCGAGATGGGTGGAGTTCGCAAGATTTCGTCTGGAAGGTCTTGCGCAGAAGTGGTGCGAGTCGGTAGAGAAGGGCAGAGCAGCAGGTCTTTCTCCTATGACCTGGACTGAGTTTGTGACGATGTTTCTAGCCCGTTTCCTTTCACAGAGTGTCAGGGATGCTCGTGCGCGCAGGTTCGAGTCATTACGCCAGACTTCAGGGATGACGGTGGCCGAATACGACATAAAGTTTACCGAGCTATCTGTGTATACCCCGTATTTAGTAGCTATGCGGGTCAAAAGGTTTGTTCGGGGCTTATTACCCCGTTGTTTCTTGCGATCAGCGCACAGCATTGCGAGACCTATGCAGCAGCTGTGGATGCAGCCCTATTAGTCGAGAAGCGTCTTGCCGAGACTTCGGTAGTTCCAGGGCCGAAGAGGGTTCGTACTGATACATCAGCATGGAGACGGCCGTTCAGATGCCACGAAAGACTTCGTACAGGTGGCAGAGACTCAGGGCCAGGTTAGATGTTTAGCTCTTATCCCTAGGAGGGTCAGCAATCATCGTGTGGATGCTTTGGGTGTGGTAGTCCCCATCACCGTATCAGAGACTGTACTGAGATACGCCGGAGAGAGGCAGCGGTTTCACATGTTACCTTACCACCTTCTCCACCTCAGAGAGTGTTGCCTCTTGCACCTGTTATTACTCCGCGTCAAACTTATGCACCGAGAGGTCGGGGTCGCGTAGGGTTCGTTCAGAGAGGACGGGGTGACCGAGGCAGAGGACAGCCAGTTGCCGGCAGAGGACAGCCAGTCGCAGGTAGAGGGCAGGCCTGGGTATTTGCTTTGACGCATCAGAACACGCAGGCGTCCAATGCAGTGGTCTCAGGTACTCTTCCAGTATGTTCTTTTGACGCACACGTGTTGTTTGATCCGGGGTCTACACAGTCGTATGTTTCTACACACTTCACGCCGAGATTAGGCAGAAAGTCGGGTTTGCTGGACCAGCCGCTTGTTGTGACCACTCCCGTTGGCGGGTCATTTGTTGCGAGGCACATGGTTCAGTCGTGTGTTATCCGTATTGGCGAGAGAGAGTTGCATGTCGACTTGATCCTTCTTGAGATGTTGGACTTCGACATTCTTCTGGGCATGGACTGGTTAGCCACGTGCAACGCTTCTGTGGATTGCCGCTAGAAGACAGTTAGGTTTTGTTTTCCTGGCAAGTCGGTTTTTGTTGTGCAAGGGGACCGTGGTGTCGCCCCTCACAGTTTGATTTCATCTTTTCGCGCTGCACAGCTTTTGAGGAAGGGATGTCAGGGATTTCTAGCCTATGTTTGCGATACTAGAGCTGCAAAGGTTCCTTTGGACCAGGTCCCGATTGTTAGTGAGTTCCCTGATGTTTTCCCTGACGAGCTGCCTGGGCTACCGTCTGAGCGCGATATTGTGTTCTGCATTGACTTGATTCCCGGTAAGGGGCCTATCTCCATACCGCCTTATCGGATGGCCCCGACGGAGCATAGAGAGTTGAAGGGTCAGTTGCAAGATTTGCTGGATAAAGGGCTTATTCGACCTAGTGTGTCTCCTTGGGGTGCTCCAGTCCTGTTCATCAAGAAGAAGGACGACAGTTTGCACTTGTGTATTGATTACCGCCAGCTGAACAAGGTTACCGAACGGAACAGATATACCTTACCATGTATCTATGATTTGTTCGACCAGCTTCAGGGTGCGGGATACTTTTCGAGGATTAACTTGCGATCAGGTTACCATCAGTTGCGGGTTCGGTAGGAGGATATTCTGAGGACGGCTTTTCACACACGTTATGGGCACTATGAGTTTTTGGTGATCTTGTTCGGACTCACCAATGCCCCAGCAGCGTTTATGGACTTGATGAACCGCATTTTTAGGTCGTATCTTGATCTGTTCATCATCGTGTTTATTGACGACATTTTGGTGTATTCCCGGAGCCGAGAAGAGCACGAGCAGCACCTGCGGATCACATTGCAGACTTTGAGGGAGCACCAACTGTTCGCGAAATTTTCCAAATGCGCATTTTGGCTTGACAGTGTTGATTTCTTGGGTCATGTGATTATGAGAGATGGTATATGTGTGGACCCGAAGAAGGTCGAAGCCGTTCAGCATTGGCCTAGACCAGCATCAGTTACAGAGATACGCAGCTTCCTAAGCCTGGCTGGCTACTATCGACAATTTGTCCAGGACTTCTCCTGCATTGCTGCACCATTGACTGGGTTGACCCGGAAGGGAGTTCCTTTTGTTTGGAAGGGGGCGTAAGAGCATAGCTTTCAGCAGTTGCAGACTCGTTTGACTACGGCGCCGGTGTTATCATTGCCTTCGGGATCGGGCGGATTTGTGGTTTATTGTGACGCTTCTCGAGTGGGACTAGGCTGCGTGTTGATGCAGCATGACAGGGTTATCGTGTATGCTTCTCGGCAACTGAAGACACATGGACAGAATTATCCTACTCACGATTTAGAGATGGCTGCAGTGGTGTTTGCACTCAAGATCTGGAGACATTACCTATACGGCGAGTCGTGCCAGATATTCATGGACCACAAGAGCTTGAAGTACATATTTCAGCAGCAAGACCTGAATCTGAGACAGCGCCGTTGGATGGAGCTGGTGAAAGACTATGATTGCGAAATCCTTTATCATTCGGGCAAGGAGAACGTAGTGGCAGATGCTTTGAGTCGGAGGCCCGGAGGTAGTTTATCTTGTTTGAGTGCCGTGCAGAGGCAGTCGTCAGTAGATTGGCAGATTCTATGTAACAACCAAGTGCAGTTCGAGTTCACTCCGACCGGGGGACAGCTTGCACATATTCGTGCACGTCCGCAGTTGCTTGACCGTATTCGAGAGGCACAGTCCAGTGATGACCGTCTTTCAGAGATCAGGGAGCAGGTTAGGCAGGGCAGAGATTTCAAGTTCGTGATCGATGATCAGGGGGTACTACGCTTTGGGACTCGATTGTGCGTACCAGATTCTGAGGGACTGCGGCGTGAGATTCTTGAGGAGGCACATAGATCGATATACAGTGTTCATCTAGGCTCCACCAAGATGTACCATGATCTAAGAGACATTTACTGGTGGGACGGGATGAAGAGGGACGTCACAGACTTCGTGTCGAGATGCCTGACTTGTCAACAAGTCAAGGCCGAGCACCAGAGGCCCGCGGGAGAGTTGCAGCCTTTGCCCATTCCGAAGTGGAAATAGGAGTAGATTTCTATGGACTTCACTGTGGGTCTACCCAGGACCAGTCGAGGGTATGACTCCATTTGGATGATCGTGGATCGATTGACGAAAGAGGCTCACTTCCTTCCAGTGAAGAACACTTTTGGATTTGCTCAGTATGCCCAGATTTACATCGACGAGATCGTACGGTTGCATGGCGTCCCGACTTGTATCATGTCCAACCGAGGCACTCAGTTCACCAGCCGACTATGGTAGAGGCTTCAGGAGGCGTTAGGCACTCGATTGAGTTTCAGCACAGCATTTCATCCACAGACCGATAGACAGTCAGAGCGGACTATTCAGACTCTTAAGGATATGCTCCGAGCATGCGTTTTAGATTTCGGTGGTAGCTAGGATCATCATTTACCCTTAGTAGAGTTCTCCTACAACAATAGCTTCCAGGATACTATTCAGATGGCACCTTTTGAGGCTTTGTATTGAAGGAGATATACATCGCCCATCTATTGGATAGAGCTCGGCGAGAGCAGTATTTTGGGGCTACAGATCGTGCAAGAGACGACCGAGAAGATACAATTGATTCGAGACCGGATGAGAGCAGCTCAGAGCAGGCAGAAATCGTATGCTGATAGACACCGTCGCAGACTAGAGTTCGCAGTTGGCGATCATGTTTTTCTAAGGTTCTCTCCGATGAAGGGCGTGATGAGATTTGGGCGAAAAGGAAAGCTTAGTCCCAGATTTGTGGGTCCTTTCGAGATCCTCAAGCGTGTCGGTGCAGTTGCATATCGTTTAGCTCTTCCACCCAGCTTTCTGGACGTTCACCCCGTATTTCATGTGTCGATACTTCGCAGATACCTTCATGACCCTTCTCACATGATCCAGCATCAGACCGTTCAGCTTGAGCACGATCTTTCGTTCACCGAGCAACCAGTAGTGATATTGGATCGGCAGGTGAAGAAACTTCGATCAAAGGTCTTGCCATCTGTGAGGGTTCTTTGGCGCAGCCCGAATGGTGAAGAGATCACTTGGGAGGCCGAGGGCGAGATGCGAAAAAAATTCCCTCATCTCTTTGAAGGTATGCGTAGCTATATTCTAAATTCGGGGACGAATTTCTTTAAGAGGGAAGATTGTAACACCTTGAATGCGATCAGCGGTTAGTTATACGATAATACGATTTTTTTTCGTAAAAAGTTTACCAAAACGGTTTCCAAATATTTTATAAAAATTAATGAATATTTTATTAGAATTTAATTTGGGCTTGCACACACAAGTGCATGTTAACCTAAGGCAAATTTTGAGGTTAAGCCATGTTTATGTGGCCATAGGATATTAACCATCCTACTAATTATAAAATATTAATTAGCAAATTAATTAGTTTTCAAAAATAAAAATTTAAATTACAAATGATTTGTTTAGGGGTTGACTTGAGGGGAGATGATGAGAGAGGGAGAGAATGATTTGGGTTAAGCATGGGGGGCACAATTATGGTTAGCATTAAATGAGGAGAGAGAGGATGCATGCTTGCTCCCATAACACCCCCTCTCACTCTTTCTCTATTATGTTTGAAATCCCATTTCTTTCTCTCATATTTTTCCTTCTCCCTCTCTCCCACAAACTGAAGCATCTTCAGCCCCTCACCAAACCCTCACCCAAATTCACAGGATCCCCACCTCACCTCATCAAAACTCACCACTTCTTTCACAAAAATTGATCCTACACCCCAAGTTAACCCATGAAGCTAGGAAAGCTTGGATTTTGGAGCAAGTGGGTATATGTATATACCCCTAACTGATAACTAGCTAGTTATTGTGTAGTGTTGCATGGTAGTTTCTGTTCTAGAACTTTAAGTTGAAGTTTTGGTGCCGATATCGTGATTTTGTTAGTGTATATGCCCTAGGGGACATTATTGTATCATACTAGATTGTATATTACTTAATGGAAGCTTGGGATATTCACATGTGTATATACAGTCTTGCTAAAAATGGTAGTATGCTACTTGGTTTGTGTATACTTTAAAATGTGCATATGTTTCTTGTAACGTATCACTTATACATATTCATAGAGCCCATAGGTTCTTTGCTTGATTACCAGCGTTGTGATGGCAGTCACACTAGTGGGGGCTGCGTAGTCTATAAGCAACATCCTATATAGGTCCCTAGTCGTAGGATTATCGAGACAGGGCATCGATACTCCAGAGTAGACTAGTGTGTACGCTTCTCATCCCAGTTGGGAAGATGGTCTGTCCCATAGCCATCAGTACGTCGTACTGGAGATAGTATACAGATGCTCGTTAGGTTACGGGTACACCGGACAGGACTCACAGGGGAACTGTTAGATGGTATTATACCTGTCGTCAGTTAACAGTTCCCAGGTGACATGAGTACAGCATAGTCCGCAGACTTGACACTGCTACTTCGCCTAGAGTGTGTCCCACTGTTCTTAGATTGCTACCCTACCACGGCTCAAAGGAGTCGTGCAAACAGGTAGCAGTTGGGTGCAGTCCCGAGCACTTGGAGGTAGTAGTGGTTAAATAGGATTCGTCTCTCCCGGTATTGGGAGATGATATCGCGCTGTGTCAGAGAGCCATTACGCAAAGACCCTGGCCAGGGCAAGCGAGATATACTGGTAGGTTCTAGTAGCTTCTCAGGGTGTAATAGGCTTCGCTCCGACACGACTTATACAGCTATTAGGGGACTGACGCTTGCCGCCCCTTAGGCTTGATATGCGATAGTCTTAGACGAACAGACCGGACTATATGGAGATTGTCACATCAGGCTCAGTGGGAGTTCGGATGAGTTTACTCATCGACCTTCTTATCGACATCTACCTGGGGACCGTTACGTACAGCTAGTGCCGCTTGCGGTCTGTGGTTAAACCCACTGCCAGCGTAGTGTCGAGTCTTTAGAGTCCCACACAGAGAGTTTCCCTGCTCCAGGCGAAACGATATAGAGGTCGTACGGTTTTACGACAAGGGTTCGGACGCGTACGTGTGTTTACGCACGTACGACTTTTCGGACAGTTTTTACTAGCCGGCTTTGGTTTAAGCCAGATTCTAGTATCGGGTTATTGGATTTATACAGTCTAAAGTTTTTTGTGTTTTCATGGATTGGAGGGGCGTTCTCGTAATTTGTCGGGAAGCTTCTAGAAGTATGGTGACTTGGGGGGTAAGGTGGTATTGCATTAAATGAGATTAGTGACTCATTTGAGTGATTCATCCATGTCATTAATGCATCATAAATGCTTAATGACTCATGGAGATGAATCACTCAAATGCATTTATGAAGCATGGTTGATTAATCATTTATTTATTTATTTGATAAATAATAATGCTTCATAAATATTATGATAGATCATTATCTCATTTCATTCTCATCTTCACCTTCTTTCTCCTCAAGCTCACTCTCTCTTCAAACCCTAACCCTAACCTCTCATGTGTTGAGATCAAGGATTAGCTAGACTAATGCATCCATAACCTCACTATATATCCCTTAGGTAGCTTAGATTAACACTTTAAGCAAGCTAGTTATCTCAATTTAGAGATTAAGCTTGGCGTAGGAGCTTTCGGGTGGATCGTTTTTGACTCGAGGAGGCCGTTGAGGTGCCGATGTTCCAAGGAGCTTACAAGGAGTGGAGGACAGCGATGAAGACCCGAAGGACATGTAACGTGAGGTATAACTTCGAATCCGAGTAGTTAAACCTCTAGTTTATAGTTAGCAATGATTTAGATAACGATTCATGCGCTCAAGTCCGTGTTACGAAGCTTTGATAATCGTTTTTCATATATTCCTCATCCCCGCAAGTTCGTGAGGTGCGTGACATGGACTTACAGTGGTATCAGAGCCAACTAAACCATTACTAGCTTGTTAGCAACTAATTAGAAGTTCGATCGACGGAAAACACGAAAACGAAACGCCCCGTGCCCTAAGTTTTTGTTAATTTTAAAAGTGTCTGAAAAAATATTTGACATACCTTAAAATTCACAGCAGGGAATTTGATGAATTCTGGGAAAATACAAGCACACAAAACGACAAGACGACCGCGGATCCGTGGCCAAATGGTGCTTTTGGCCACGGATCCGCCGCAGAGTCAACTCGGTTTTGACTCCGATTTTCTCTGTTATTCATTTTTTATGGTGTTTTGTTTTCCTGTATATACTGTTTCTTCCCAGGTTACTTCAGTACAGGTTTGCTTTTGGGGTAGACACGGAATTTGGTAATCGATCGATATTCTAAGATATTTGCTAATTGGGTTTTTATCTGTAATGTTTAATGTGTTCGTAAACCTCCCCTAACTGCTAGTATGTCGGTTGGCAGGGGGTTGCACATTTCTGTAAAGTTTACTGTTTGTGTATATGAACTGTATTGGGATGTTGTGATGATTAGCCGGGGTTTTGAGATGTGTTTAATATTCATTCATTCAATGTAAATGTAATTTGATGTAATATTCTTTTGCGGGGCACATCCAGGTTGCGGTTGTAGCCACCGTTGTATTATTTCTTTTTACTGTTTTTGCTTCTAGGATAGACCCAAGGTGGGATACACAAACTACCAGGTACGTCAAAGTGTTTAGTGGCCTACTCACGTTGTTGAGGGAGACCGCTTCACTTTGGGTACTTGGCGGGTAGTTTGCCGTACCCGTAGGGGTCTAGGGTGGGGTAATGGCTATTCATCACAACTGTGTAATCCGTCTTTTATTGCAGGCTCAAAGCAAATGTGGATTGCTAGTATATCCAATAAAGTTCATCAGTGATCTGGAATGCTTATTATTGCGTCTGACGAATGTACAATATCTATATATGATAGCTATTAGACGCCGCTTATGTTTTTCACCCGCGCTAGCCCAGCCCCCGCTCTGTCGTTAGTTTAGTAACCTAAGACCAAGTGGCGAATGCGGATGGCATAAGAAGGACGTGGTATTTTCGTTGTTTTCTGCAATGATAGGATAAATGATAGGACGCATTATTATAATGCAAAGAAAATAAACCAAAGTTAAATCGTTGGAACAAATTTAAAAGAAACCACTTGGTTATTTTAAAAAGAGCAGAATTTTTAATTACGGAGCTTTAACCACTCCTTTTAAAAAGCTATCAGGTTCCTTCGATTATATCAAGTTCACTACGTTCACGGTTTCGCCAAAACCATTCGTAGCCCTCCGTCATTTCATTTGGGTATTCAGTAGTATTCAAGCTATGTATTTTGGCCAAAGTCAAGGCATAGTGTTTGGTAGCTGATGGGTATTCATTTGTTGCATAGGTAGATGAGTTGGTTTAGGACAGTCGTATTATCATTTGACCAAAGTCAGGGGTATGTACGGATGGGTTCAAATTAACCTGGATAATGACGGGTAGAACTTGACATGTGACTTATGACATTTTGACCAAAGCCAAGGTCATAAGAGCATGGGGCAGAAATTGATATCGGGAATTTCTAAAGAAACTGAAATTTGTAGAGAGATGCATACCATTTTGGAGTTTGATGAATGTTGGTAGGATTCCTTCAACATTATCATACGATGATATTTTGGATCCCGATCCTACTGTGAGTACATGCTACTTATCAGGAGATTCGTCACTTAACGATCAATGCTATAAACCAAGTAGGTGCCTAGAAAGGTGTCAGCGGGGCTACGCCTCCAGAGAAAAGAGGTTATTTAATTAAGAAACTTCGCTTTGGAAAACCTCCCTCAAAGTATCAACACTGGCCTGGTTGAACGGTTAAGCAAGTATTGTGCGGTGAGAATAGTCCTGGCTAATTCTTCTTTTATGGTTTGAGAAAGGATTCGAGAAACAGTGGGAGCCATCCTGTTTAGATAAATTAAAAACCACTCTAAACTTGCAAGAGCATCATGCTAAAATGTTTTCTTCTCTCTCTCTTAATTGCAGCGACCTTGTGACCACACATAGGTTACATCTAGATAACAAATTGACTGAATCTGACTTATATGACCGGCAAAGGTCTATCCAGATGTCCATTGCCTATGACAAGCTGGACTACCCTATTACTACTCAAGATCCCGCCGTCCCCGGTCCAGTTTCCACTGTCGTGGATATGGATATCCGTCAGACAAGGGAAAAGGATAAAGCGAAAGCCAAGTGCCTTGTGTTGCTTCAGTTGATGGTGTATACCAGAAGCAGCACGAGAAGATGGACTCAGTTTCCATCTTTCTCCATAACAAAGATTTATATAGAGAGCAATCTCATATCGCAAGATATAAGACCTCGACCGATTTAATTCAAGCGAGGATGGCTGTCGGGGCATCTGTAGGGGACAACGTCCTTACAATGACTAGCTATATTGATGAGCTCCAGGACCTAGAGACCACGTTGGGAAACGGGTCAGATACTGACTTGATTCTACAGTCTCTACCTTGTACCCTGAAGGAAACCAAGGAAGTAGAAGGAAAGAGAAAGGCAATAGTTTCGGGACTTAATGTAGTAAAAGAGGGTAGTTCCTATTATTATGGGATTGGACATTGGCAGAATGATTGCAGGGCTTTGGAAGACAGTAGCCAAGATACGAAGTATGTTGTGGCTTCGACTTCGGGTGTGTTTATGATAGAGAACTGTATGTCAGTTAACCCTACTTCCTGGGTATTGGATACTGGATCAGGAACTCACATCTGTAATTCATTACAGGCTCTGAGAAACCGTTAGGTTATCGGGATAGGTGATATGACCCTCACAGTTGCTAACGGAATGAGCATGAACGCTGAATCCGTAGGGGAATATCATCTTGGAATGACAACTGGGCAGATATTGATTCTGCGTAACTGTTTTTATATACCAGGTACAACTTGTAATATCATATCTGTACCCTTACTATCTAAGGAAGGATATGATTTTACTTTTACAAGAGATGTGGTTCACATCCACCTAAATCAAGTTATGATTGGGTCAGATACATTAGAAAATAGAATATACGTATTAAATCAAGCTCAGATTTTCAGTATCCAGAACGCACTTAAAAGAAAGTCTCTGGAAACAAATCAGGATTTCTTATGGCATTGTAGACTAGGTCACATCAATGAGAGAAGATTGACTAAGTTACATAGAGAAGGATATTTGAATCCGTTCGAATATCGATCTTATGCTACTTGTGAATCTTGTCTCATAGGAAAGATGACAAAGACTCCGTTTACTGGACACGGAGTAAGAGCAAGCGAGCTCTTAGGACTCATACACAGTGACGTGTGCGGTCCTATGTCTACACATGCGCGAGGTGGTTATTCCTACTTCATTACTTTTACGGATGATTTCTCTAGATATGGATATATCTTCTTAATGAAGCATAAATCCGAGGCCTTTGAGAAATTCCAAGAATACAAGAATGGAGTGGAAAAACAAACCGGCAAAAGAATCAAGACACTGAGATCTGATCGAGGTGGTGAATACTTAAGTGCCGAATTCCTAGGTTACTTTAAAGAGAATGGAATTCTCTCTCAGCTTACTCCTCCATACACACCACAGCACAACGGTGTATCGGAAAGGCGGAACCGAACCCTATTGGATATGGTACGTTCCATGATGAGTAACGCTGAGTTGCCGCGATCATTCTGGAGATATGCATTAGAATCAACTGCATATCTTTCGAACCGGGCTCCTACCAAGACTGTGCCTACCACACCATATCAGATATGGAGTGGGAAGAAACCCCATCTTAAGCATTTGAAAATATGGGGATGTCCAGCTTTTGTTAAAAAGCAGCATGTGGACAAGCTCGAGGCACGATCAGTAGAATGTAAGTTTGTGGGATATCCGAAGAACTCCAAAGGATATTATTTCTATTACGCAGAGGAACAAAAGGTTTTTTTTTCTCGTAATGCCCATTTTCTAGAACATCAGTTTTTAGAAAAGGAAACAAATGGGAGCGAAATAGAACTGGAAGAAATTCCAGAACCACAAACTACAACTGAAAGTGTGGTAGAACCAGAGGTTTCAAAAGAAAGGGACATACCAGCACGTATCCGCAGAAGTAGTAGGCAGTCTCATCCGCCTGAGAGATACTAAAGTTTTCTCATAGACGGGGATCGAGAAGATTGTGTCATTAATAATGATGACCCTACAAGCTTCCAGCAAGCCATTCAGAGCGGCGACTCGGTAAAATGGCTGGATGCAATGCTGACCGAAATGGAGTCCATGTACACTAACAAAGTATGGACTTTGGACTTTGCTCCAGATGGGGTAAAACCTGTAGGATGCAAATGGATCTTCAGAAAGAAGATTGGTGTAGATGGACAGGTTGAAACCTATAAGGCTAGACTTGTTGCAAAGGGTTTCCGTCAAAGACCTGGTTTGGACTATGACGAAACCTTTTCTCCAGTAGCTATGATAAAATCCATTAGGGTCCTTCTTGCTATTGCTGCCCTCCACGATTATGAGATCTGGCAGATGGACGTAAAGACGGCCTTTCTGAATGGAAATTTGGAAGAGAGCGTCTATATGGATCAGCCAGAGGGATTCAATCAGAGTGGGAGCAGCGGTAAAGTATGCAAGCTGCTTAAGTCCATTTATGGACTAAAGCAGGCATCGCGGAGTTGGAACATCTGTTTTGATGATACTGTCAAGGAATTTGACTTTATCAAAAATCCAGATGAACCATGCATATACAGTAAGATTGTAGGGAGAGCTGTAGTATTCCTCGTCTTGTACGTGGATGACATTCTCCTAATAGGAAATGATATTCCTATGTTATAGTCAGTCAAAAGATTCTTGTCACATAAATTCTCCATGAAAGACCTAGGTGATGCCACCTACATTCTGGGGATCCAGATCTATCGTGATAAATCTAAAAAGATGTTGGGACTTTCGCAGTCCAGGTACTTAGACACCATATTGAGAAGATTCAGTATGGAAGATTCTAAGCGCGGTAACCTACCGGCTTGTCACGGAATCACCCTCTCCAAAGATATGTCTCCCAAGACTGATTTGGAAAGGGATCACATGTCGATTATACCCTACGCTTCAACGGTAGGCTCTATAATGTATGCGATGTTATGTACCAGACCAGATGTAGCATATGCATTGAGCATAGTAAGCCGGTATCAAGCAAACCCAGGGGAGAATCACTCGATAGCAATAAAGAACATTCTCAAGTACCTGAGGAGGACTAAGGAGATGTTCTTGGTGTATGGCGGAAAAGTTCTCCAGATGGAGGCCTTTGCCGACTCCGGCTTCCAGAGTGACAAAGATGACTCCAAGTCCATGTCGGGTTATGTCTTTACCCTCAATGGAGGGGCGGTCTGTTGGAAGAGTTCCAAGCAGGAGACCGTTGCTGACTCAATAATGGAAGCGGAGTACATAGCTGCTTGCGATGCCGCAAAAGAAGCTGTCTGGATGAAGAAGTTCCTTACAGAACTTTAGGTGGTTCCTTCCAGTGTTGGTCCAATACCTCTGTATTGTGACAACAACGGCGCTATAGCTTTAGCGAAGAAACCCAGGTCCCATCAGAAGTCCAGACACATCTTAAGGCGGTATCACCTGATCAGGGAGATCGAGGTGAAAAGAGTAGAGACGGAGAATAACATTGCTGATCCATTCACAAAGGCCATTCCTCAGACGCAGTTCGAGAGGCTATTCGAGATGATAGGTCTACGATATGCCAGCTCATGGCCCTAGTGCAAGTGGGAGATTGTTAGTGTATATGCCCTAGGGCCATTATTGTATCATACTAGATTGTATATTACTTAATGGAA
This sequence comes from Agapanthus africanus, assembly GCA_030015575.1. Classification (NCBI taxonomy): domain Eukaryota; kingdom Viridiplantae; phylum Streptophyta; class Magnoliopsida; order Asparagales; family Amaryllidaceae; genus Agapanthus; species Agapanthus africanus. The sequence continues at coordinate 882,550,447 of JASDDO010000024.1, read as the reverse complement.
GCTTGGGATATTCACATTTGTATATACAGTCTTGCTAAAAATGGTAGTATGCTACTTGGTTTGTATCTACTTTAATATGTGCATATGTTTCTTGTAACGTATCACTTATACATATTAGTAGAGCCCATAGGTTCTTTGCTTGATTACCAGCGTTGTGATGTCAGTCACGCTAGTGGGGGCTGGGTAGTCTATAAGCAACATCCTATACAGGTCCCTAGTCGTAGGATTATCGAGACAGGGCATCGATACTCCAGAGTAGACTAGTGTGTACGCTTCTCATCCCAGTTGGGGAGATGGTCTGTCCTATAACCATCAGTACGTCGTACTGGAGATAGTATACAGGTGCTCGTTAGGTTATGGGTACACCGGACAGGACTCGCAGAGGTTATACCCGTCGTCAGTTAACAGTTCCCAGGTGACATGAGTACAGCATAGTCCGCAGACTTGACACTGCTACTTCTCCTCGAGTGTGTCCCACTGTTCTTAGATTGCTACCCTACCACGGCTCAAAGGAGTCGTGCAAAAAGGTAGCAGTTGAGTGCAGTCCCGAGCACTTGGAGGCAGTAATGGTTAGATAGGATTCATCTCTCCCGGTATTGGGAGATGATATCGCGCTGTGTCAGAGAGCCATTACGCAAAGTCCCTTGCCAGGGCAAGCGAGATATACTGGTAGGTTCCAGTAGCTTCTCAGGGTGTAATGGGCTTCGCTCCGACACGACTTATACAGCTATTAGGGGACTGACGCTTACCGCCCCCCAGGCTTGATATGCGATAGTCTTAGACGAACAGACCGGACTGTACGGAGATTATCACATCAGGCTCAGTGGGAGTTCGGATGAGTTTACTCATCGACCTTCTTATCAACATCTACCTGGGGACCGTTACGTACAGCTAGTGCCGCTTGCGGTCTGTGGTTAAACCCACTGCCAGCGTAGTGTCGAGTCTTTAGAGTCCCACACAGAGAGTTTCCCTGCTCCAGGCGAAACGATATAGAGGTCGTACGGTTTTACGACAAGGGTTCGAACGCGTACGTGTGTTTACGCACGTACGACTTTTCGGAAAGTTTTTACTAGCCGGCTTTGGTTTAAGCCAGATTCTAGTATCGGGTTATTGGATTTATACAGTCTAAAGTTTTTTCGTGTTTTCACGGATTGGAGGGGCGTTCTCGTAATTTGTCGGGAAGCTTCTAGAAGTATGGTGACTTGGGGGGGTAAGCTGGCATTGCATTAAATGAGATTAGTGACTCATTTGTGTGATTCATCCATGTCATTAATGCATCATAAATGCTTAATGACTCATGGAGATGAATCACTCAAATGCATTTATGAAGCATGGTTGATTAATCATTTATTTATTTATTTGATAAATAATAATGCTTCATAAATATTATGATAGATCATTATCTCATTTCATTCTCATCTTCACCTTCTTTCTCCTCAAGCTCACTCTCTCTTCAAACCCTAACCCTAACCTCTCATGTGTTGAGATCAAGGGTTAGCTAGACTAATGCATCCATAACCTCACTCTATATCCCTTAGGTAGCTTAGATTAGCACTTTAAGCAACCTAGTTATCTCAATTTAGAGATTAAGCTTGGCGTAGGAGCTTTCTGGTGGATCTTCTTTGACTCGAGGAGGCCGTTGAGGTGCCGATGTTCCAAGGAGCCTACAAGGAGTGGAGGACAGCGATGAAGACTCGAAGGACATGTAACGTGAGGTATAACTTCGAATCCGAGTAGTTAAACCTCTAGTTTATAGTTAGCAATGGTTTAGATAACGATTCATGCGCTCAAGTCCGTGTTACGAAGCTTTGATAATCGTTTTTCATATATTCCGCCTCCCTGCAAGTTCGTGGGGTGCATGACATGGACTTACAGATTTAGTGTCGTGTTTTGATACTTGAAACCTGCTGTGACCCCATGAGTGCCCAGTAAACCCAAACAATGTAGTAGCGTAGTTCTAGTTACCCTGAGTGTTCAAGTGGAGTTTGAGTCCAACCTGGGCGATTTTGACCGGCGACGAGGGTCCCTTTTCCAGCGAGCTCGGCTATTTGTGTGAGTTGGGAGTCGAAACTTGGTGGGTTGCTGTCTGCAGTGATTTTAGGTTGTTTGGTATTGTTTGGTTTTTGGGTTTTTACGGTGGGTTAAATCTGGGATCGTTTAGCTAGTTTTAGTGTTTTTTGTGGGTTTTAGTGATAATTTTGCGGTTTAGGTGGAGGTTAAGTTAAGTCAAGGTTTTTATAGTTAGATTAGCTAGATTATGTGTTGTTGGTGTCACTTAATCTAAGTCTTTTCACCTGGTTATACAAAAGTACCCTAGTGTAGCAATTTAGTGTTTTAAAACGTTTTTAAAACCAAGCTTTAGGATACAGGGTATCTGCTGTTTCTGGGGTTATTTTCTTTATGAGCAAACATATACATTAGAGTATACTTGGTGCTAGGAGTGTAGTGTAAAAACCTGGACCATTTTTACCTGACTTTGGCCGATATCAAGCCTATGGTGGCCGGCCCAATTTTGATGGATCATGTTGAAATTTTGCAGGTAGCTGTCTGTAGGTATTTTAAGAGATTTGGTCTTGTTTATTTTTCTTTTTTTTGCTCCAGATAAAATCTGAAGCCGTTTACCTATAATTTGTGTAGCGGGACTTGTGCGACACGTACGTTACGAGAAGGGTTTGGTGTTGCTGTGAGCCACAGCGTGTCGGGGTGGTTTTTGACGTATGCACACACATTCTGGTGTTACGTATACACACGCGTTTTGCTTGAGACGCTAGTTTCTTGTATAATCTTAATATCGCGTTTTTGCAGGATTTTAGCCTTATGTGTGTTGCTTGTGTAAATTCTAGGTTCGCAAACGGGGACCTCAGACGCCGCGAAGAAGGGGAACCAGGCGGTCGGATACACTTAGAACCAGATCACCAGTGAGTAGATTTAACATCTACGGGGAAATCGCCCGCATGGCGTTATGCGTCAGGGCTTGATAGGATATTGTAGCTGCATATTCATATTCATATATGTTACTTTTGCATAAGCATCGCTATAGGCCATTATATTGTTATGCTCGATTTATTACCTAGTAAGCACTGCACTATTACTGGCGGTTCATGCGCACGAGCACTAATTTGCATGCTACACCCACACCGTCGGTAATTGCTATGACACGCCTATACACATATACAGTATTTATTGTATATCCATATTGGTGCACATATACATTGCTACATCCATACTTGCGTACATACACATTGCATATCCATATTGATGCACATATACATTGGTACATCCATACTTTCACACTTAAACATTAGTATATCCATTTTTGTGCACATATACATTGCTATATCCATATTTGCGCACATACACATTGTATATCCATATTGGTGCACATATATATTGCTACATCCATACTTGCGCACATATATATTGTATATTCATATTGATGCACATATACATTGCTACATCCATACTTGCGCGTGCACATATATATTGGCACATCTATACATGTGCACATATACATTGTATATCCATATTGATGTACATATACATTGGTACATCCATACTTGCGCATATACACATTTGTATATCTATATTGGTTCACATATATGTTGGTACATCTATACTTGCGCACATATACATTGTATATCCATATTGATGCACATATACATTGGTATATCCATACTTGCGCACATACACATTTGTATATCCATATTGGTGCACACATATATTGGTATATCCATATTTGCGCACATACACATTGTACATCCATATTGGCGCATATACACATTGGTACCTCTATACTTGCGTATATACATATTGTACCTACATAGATAGACTGGTTTTTATTTGGAACCGCATGATATATTTTTAAAATTGAATTCATTTAAAGAGCAGTTTTTCCCTTTTACTCATAGTACGATTTTATGATGCATACATCACATCGCATGGATTTACGCATTGAGTTTGGGTTTCATGTGATTTCTGGATTTGAGAACCGTGGTATTATTTCAAGAAAGTATGCTTTATTTTGAAAACCCGATTTCTCTTGATATGATATTTCAGTACGTCCACTATGAGTTTTCTCGGTTCTGAGAGCTTGTATGCGTATACCCGATTCGAGGAGCGGTAGGCACCGTCTGCGGGTACATGGTGGACCCGGTCAGGTACCCTGGGGCAAGAAGACTCGTATTGATAGACGGTGAGCCCAGCGGAGTGACTACTACCTACCGGTGATAGTTTGGAGCTGACGGATATCCGGAGGATACCGTCTGGGAGTTATGACATGAGATATATTGAGGGCCGATCTGGTATGCGGCGCCTGAGAGATGAGTATTTCCGTGTCGATGTTGGACACGAGTATTTCATGATATTTACGAGTGTCGATGTTGGGCACCCCGTTTCTATGAGATTTACAGGACATGAGGGCCGATTAGATTGACGGCGCCTGAGTATTTGGGATTTAGGGTGTATTTAGTGGACACCGGGTTTTTCCACGATGATGATTCGTGTTGATTATATGTTTTCCCACGCTCAGCACTCATTTATATGCATTGCATCCTATATCTTTAGTACCTGATAGAGTACCCCTCATGATTATTGCATACCCAGATTACCATATTGATGTTATCAGTTTTCACACGCTAGAGCATCGCAGTACGTGCATACTTGTGATTACCTGTATATGTCATTTACTGTTCACGAGTTGGCAACTCACCCCCGTTGTGCCACAGTGCTTGCAGGTGGACCCTCAGAGTAGTCGCGGTAGAGCTACATCATTATATCTTTTGCTACGGATACCGCTACAGTTGGCATGAGCCGTTTTGCTTATAGGTGGGTTTCGCGATTATCCGTTTTCATTTCATTGTACACCTTATTGTATCTAGTACTCTCCATCTACCATTTATGTATTGACTTAGAGACCAGTTGAGAGGACGATGTTGTATTTTTTTTTGTGACTCTGGGTGTCGAGCTCGTCTGAGCCGACTTTCATTTATGCAATTTTATCTCTTTTATGCTGTTTACACTTATATTGTTCATGTCTTCGCTACGGCGTCATATAATATTCTTGTGGTGGTTGTTTCCGCCGTTGGACGTGATTGCTCCCGTTTGGGATGCTCTTTATATTTTATGTTGTTTTACCTTTTTCTTATGTTGTACCCATTTCGGGGCTTGTATTTACAAAGGAGGTGCTACCAAAATTTTTAATAAAATAATTTAAACTTGAAAGATTTTTACTTGGAATTTCCAAATGTTTTTAACAAATGTTTTCATCACTTACCCTTTTATGGTTTAGATTTCTAGGTTTTCGGCTTATTTAATTATGTTACGCCTGTAGATGTTACGTAGTTAAGTGCCGCTCACGGGCCGAATTTTGGGTCGTGACAGTGATGTAGGAATATTTCATTAAACTTTTTTCTCATATTTTCAAGCTCAAGCGAGCAAAAGAAAGAAGAAGGAGAAGATGTGAGGATGATGGTTGCTAACACTTGCAACCATGAAGCATGAAGCTCACAAGATGAAGAAAAATCATCAAGTCACTAAAGAAAAGAGAATGGCTACATATAAGCCATCATGCATCAATAGTGCACCATAAATGATCAACAATAAATGCTGGAACCATACCTCTCTACACGCCTCATGCCACCATACCTCCACCTCATTTTTCCATTTAATTTTCTAGAAAGAAAACCAAATATGAGGTGTCCTTTTTCTAGAAACATTCCCGTATAAATACGGAATACTTCACCTGGTATATGTATCACTACATATACGCATATCCGTATAAAAATACGGATAGCTCCAAAGAGAGAAAATAAATAGTGAACAATAATACTAAAATATATGTATCAAAATACATACATAAATCATTAAATCAAAACCTAATTTAATAATCCGGCTTAATCCTAAGTCGTCTAGTATTATCAACTGCCCGATTAATGTCCCTGTATCCCGTATACGTATTTAATCAGACTCCTGCACGCACCAACATACAGCTTCTACATCAATCGCCTGAAACGGGAAAATGCTCTATGTGGGACTCTAAAGACTCGACAATACATCGGCAGTGGGTTTAACCATAAGCACATCAGTGACACTAGCTGTACGTAACAGCTACCCAGGTACTTGCCGAAAGAGGGGTTGACAATCAAGTACGTCCTTACCCCACTGAGCCTGAATGTGACAATCTCCGTATAGTCCGGTCTCTTCATCAAAGAGTAACGCATATCAGGTCTAGTGATGGATAACGTCAGACCGCTACTAACCTGATAAGTCATGTCTGAGTCAACCTCATCGCCAACAGAGATACTACTGATCAACCATCAGTAAATCTCATCCACTGTAGCCACGGATTTCTGGTATAGCCAACTGAACACAGTGCGACATCGACTCCTAATACCAAGAAAGACAGATCCCTGACAATCGACCATTGCCTCCATGTGGATTAGAACTGTACCCAACTAAAACCTATTTGCATGACTCTTTTGAGCCATGGTAGGGTAGAAATCAAAGTACAGTGGGAACTCATACGAAAAAAATGACGACTTCAGGTCAAAGGACGAACCTGTACTCAAGCCGCCTGAGAACTTCCATCTGACGATAGATATAATACCATCTAGAAGTTATCGGCGAGTCCGTTCAGTGTACTCACCTCCAGTAAGCACCTGTATACTATCATATGTGACACAATACCAATGGCTTGTGAGATCGGCCACCGCCCCTCGTCGGGGTCTAGAAATATATACACTAGTCTACTCCGGAATATCGATGGCCAGTCTCGAAACTCCCACGACTAGGGACACTTAAGGATATGGTTATGGCAGCTCCCACATATATGATCATCGTCATAATGCTGGTTTTCAAGCAACAATCCTAAGGGCTTCATCAATGATGAAGACAAACTAGATAGTATACTATCATTTCAAATAAAATTGTTATACCTGTATAGGTCTTCTTTCAATTACCATAATTGCCTACTCGCAATCACAATAATTGCCTTGAGGGCAGTATATCCAACAATCTCCCAAATGCACTTAAGGCCAATTATTGTGGTATCGCGTACCCACAGCTCGTGTGCTACCGAATACCCAACTTCTCTACTAATCAGTTTCGCAAACTATGTTTGTGAAACTTAATTTGTTCGAGAAATAACCTCAGTGAGTTGATCCGCTACAATGTTCCAATTTTATATCTCTGTATCTCAACTTTACGGAGATCAACAATCTCCCAAACTGAGCGATGCCCCTCCTTAAGAATTTGTCTGGATACTTGATGGGACCAACTTCATTAATGAATAACACCATCCAACAAACTTATTGGGTTGTATCCTCTGTTGAGTTATAACCAGCATCATGCACCATGATTACCTCAGTATCCCTACTGGAACACTATCTAATATACTGATCCTCAGAATAGGCTAAACTCAAAACCCTAACCGCGTCTCTGTCATCCAGGCCACCTTAGAAGCCTTAACCGATAACCTCCTTCCAGAGGAGGCTGCCGTTACCTTATATCAAGAACATCCACTTATGTTCATTACTGCTTCCCAATATTTCCCCAGGATTGGATTAATAGCTACTTGCTACAGCAAGTGTATAAGCAATATCTGGTGTTGTACAAGACATTGCATGATTGACTCAATTGCCTAAGAAAATGATATGTCATTCATGTCAGTCCCTCTCTTCATCAGTCTAGAAGACATTCCTTTTAGAGAAGGTGACTCCATCACCTGCGGGTATACCACCACGTCAGGAGTCATCCATTCTAAAATATGTTAGAATGCTGTCTAGGTAACTGATTGGGAAACTTCTCAAATCTAGATCTGAAACCAGAATCCCTAATATATTATCTATCTTGTTTTGTACAAGACATTGCATGATTAACTCAATTGCCTAAGCAAATGATATGGCATTCATGCCAGTCCCTCTCCTCATAAGTTTAGAAGACACCTCTTTAGAAAGGGTGACTCTATTACCTGAGGGTACACTACCACGTCAGGAGTCGTCCATTATAAAATACTTTTAGAACGCTGTCTAAGTATCTGATTAGGGAACTTTCAAAATCTAGATTTAGTCACCAGAATTCCTGATATACTATCTATATCCAACGTGGAGAAAAACATTATATGACAACCAAAATTTGACCGATTGTAGCACTGGAACATCACTTCCTATTTGGAGTATGTCATCCAAATCCCAAACAGTACTCCCTATATCTTTCTTACTAGGTTCATCTTTTGTTTCGATGAAATCAATCACCTTGACTGTCATATCAAAATAGATAATCCATCTCCGCTATCCATGCTTCAGTCTACGAATAGACTTAAGCAACTTGCACACCTTCCGCTGCTCTCACTGACTACGATAACCCTCTGGCAGAGTTATATACACGTACACTTCCAAATTCCCATTTTGAGAGACGTTATAGTCATCCATCTGCCAGACATCATAGCCAAGAATAGCATCAGCGCCAAGTCATATCTATATGGAATTCAGCGTAGACACTGAAGTAAAAGTCACATCACAATCCATAATGGATATTTGATGAAAACTCTTTACAACAAGTCTAGCCTTATTAGATCAGCACCTTTCCACCTGCACAGATCCCGAAAGATCTATTTGCTCTTAATGGGCTTCACCCTTTCAGGAGCACCCAGCAAAGTCTAAAATCCATTATTTGTTGAAGTGCGTAGAGTCCATCTTAGATATGAAGTATCTGGTCGTCTGGAAGTTACTACTTCATATGACCTGCTGATAATAAGTAGGGGGAACAGCAGTGCCAAGTCATATCCGTATGGACTTCAGCATAGACACTGAAGTAAAAGTCTCATCACAATCCTCAATGGGTATTTGATGAAAACCCTTTACAACATGTCTAGCCCTATTAGGTTGGTACATTTCTACCTGCACAGATCTCGAAAGATCTACTTGCTCCTAATGGACTTCACCTTTCAGGAGCACCCAGTAAAGTCCAAAATCCATAATTTGCTGAAGTGCGTTGAGTCCATCTTGGATACGAAGTATCTGGTCACCTGGAAGTTACCACTTCCTAGAACCTACTGACGACTAGTAGGACTATTATCACCATGATACTGACCTCCCTGTCACCGTCTACAAGAAAAAAAAAGTATCTCTCGGGCATCTGAGGTCACCTACTGGAATCTACAGAGCGGCTAATGGTTTGTCAAGTCCAATTGAATTCTTAGGTTCTACTAAATTTTCGATAACCGTTTGTGGTTCTGGAATCACTTCTAATTCTACCATACTCCCACTAGTTTCTTTTGCAAAAAGATCCCTTTTATAAAAAAAAAGGTGGTGAGTCAAGAACAATGTAACTATTGATCTTGAAAATGGTACAAACAAAATCCTAGAGAATGCTTGGGATAATCCACAAACCGCCATTACCGAAGCGTGCCTTGAGTTTGTCTGGATTCTGCTTTTAAACAGAAACCGGATAACTCTATATCTTAACAACCTTAATATATGCAACCATTCTATGTCCATATAGAATTAAGGCACTAATTTAGATGGAACCAGATCCAAATGTCATGCAGCTGTTTCCAGTACATATCACCTAATGGAAAAGGCCAATACAGCATTATTCATCATGGAGCATACCCACGGATGGGTAACCTGGGAGAGAATCAAGTTCTTAATATTACTATGATGGAATACCTAGCATAAGTATCTAAATCTTCGATCACTTCGAAAAATCCTGATACTTCCAACATATGGTTCTCTACTTTATTCTTATACCTATAAACTTCTCAAAATCTTTGGACTTTGCATTACAACGAATGCGTGTCTAAAACCATAGAACTCATAGGTAAATCTGAATGAAGTAAGAATACCAACCCCTTGTCCCGAAGGACACTGGACAACATACATTTTCATGTATAATTCCTAAGAGTATACTTACTCAAATTCTGTGTTTTGCAAATTGAAAACTATATTTTGGTCGAGAATGTATTACACCGTTATTCAATACTTCTTATCTTATCCTCAACTGATAAAGGTAAATGTTTATAACATAATTTTTCAAGATGTATATCTCACTTTATAAAATAAAGGTACAGATATTTCATTTTAAAATTTGATGCATAACAACGGTTATTCGAGACCAAAAATTTACCGTCAGGTAAAGCTAAGTGATTTAATCCAATAATCAATTGCAACGAATTCCGATACTCAGGATCAAATCATCCATTTCCCAATATTCTATTCCTACTCATCATCTGTAACACCGTACAGATGTGAGATCCAAATCCGGTAAATACATACTCTGGAGTCAGACTTGATTGGGAAAACAGTTCTCTTTTACAAGTACACAGAAAAACTGAAACATTAAAATGTTTCATAGGAGGTAGCCAGGTATTCCTAGTAATGCCTTTTCCATTATCCAAATTCATGACAGCAGTCACAATTTCTTTTGCCCTCACTTCAATCCCTTTATACGTCTCTACATCTTACCTTCTGTACACCGCACTTAGGCTAATTAATTTTCTTCCTTCCCTACCTTTCGGCACCAGCCTAAGGTTTGGAAGAAGACTATCCAATAAGCACAATAGGTGTACTCTCCTAATACAATGAGCTCTCACAACTTGAGAGAAGGTAAAGGAAAAAGATAACCGAATAATCCTATTCAATTTCTCTAGAACCTGTGGCCATTCTCGACTGAAGTAATTTCTTCGAGTTCATATGTAACTATACGATGGTCGTTCCAAGCAATATAGATCATCGTAATGATACGAAGTGTTCTGAAGAAATGCAAAGGGTAAAGTAGGAGTGGTAGAGATATGTGCGACTTTGTCGTGAATCATGACAATCCAAAACCAAAGGGTGTGAGAAGGTTCGGTTAACTTGGTTCATGAGTTTTTAAGGTAAGTTATAGATCGCCGCACCAGAGAGAGAGAAAACAAACACTCAGTGTGCACTCTATCAAGATTTGATTGTTTATTACTTTATCTAATCAGGATGGCTCCCATTGTTTTCTCGAATTCTCCTTCAAACCCTAAAAGAAGAACTAGTCGGGATCATATACACTTTACAAGTTTGCTAACTGTTCAGTCAGGACAGTGTTGGTACTCTGAGAGAGGTCCCCTCGTGCTTTCGCACGAACCTAATTAATTACCCCATTTCCGCAGAAACATAATCTTGTTAATGCTTTCTTGACACCAAATAGGTTAGCTAATTATGAAGTGAAAAATCTCCTGAGCAGTATACATACTCATCAGTGGGAATCGGGACCCAACTATCATTGTGTGATAATTTTGATGGAAGCCGACCAAAATTACAACACTCCAGAAGGTATGCGCATGCCTGGCAAGTTTCCTGTATGTTTGAAACTTCCGATATGATTTTTGCCCCTAACGACTTCATGGCCTTGGTAGAGACCAATATGCCATAAGTCGCTATTCAAGTTCAACCCGTCATTATCCAAGATTCATCTTGGCCCACTTGCACAAGCCCTTGATAGAGACCAACATGACTATGCGGCTGTCCTAGATAATCGTATATCCATGCAAAAGAAAAGTATTACAGAGTTACCGCACACTACGCCTCGGCAAAGGTCGACTACTTAAGATATTTAATAAGTATATTGGCCGCTACATTCATTTAAACATCATGTTTTGTATAAAAACGGCGAATTGTGCTTGCTAGATTTTCGGAAAAATGACTTTTTAAGTGAAATTGGGGTTTTTGTGAGTTTTAACCTAGTTCATATTAAAATTAGTGTTCGTGAATGTGCAAATGAGTGTGATTGGATTTTTCTCGGTGGTTTGACGTTTGTACATCGACATCGAGGGTTGGTTTGACTATTCTTGCATGCGTAGGCGATGGGTTTGGACCTATGCGTGATACGCGTGCCGATTTGATTTTCGTATGCCGTTTCGATTTCGAATTTAGTTTTAATGCGATATGGTGTGTTATGATATGTAGGTACCCCCATGTGGACTTCGAGCCAACAAGAAAGCGCGTGGCGACATCGGCACCGGCTAGCGAGGACCAGGTGAGTAGATTTATATCTACAGGGAGAAGTCGGGTGGATGGCATATAGCACCCCCGCAGTCCATGGTGATGTATACGGATGCGTATACACACCAACAATTTATGATATGTTGTTAGGATTTATTATTGATGATTTTAGATGGATATTGGTGTTGGATTGGTGCATGGTTACGAAACCTTAGGTAGTGGGTGCACTACACTTACATATACACACATATACATACTTGCATACATTCCTTATTTCATATGTGCGTGTATGGGAATATATATTTATGTGTTCACATGGGTATGGGACTATGTGTTCATATACTGGATTTGAGGATAGTATTTGGAATTTGAGATGAGTCGATGAGATTGGGCTTGAGGCCAGGAGATCGGTGATGTGATTTGGTTCGTATTGAGATACGACATGATGTTTTAGCGGGTCTTCTGACGTAGTAATTCTTACACCCGCATGCATACATAGATGGCATCAATATTGTACTAGACGTAGGACATTATTCCGGATCATGATATTTGATAAAGAAGATACCAAATGAATAGTGTGATTGATGTGACTTTGACCCGTACCCAGATTTGGGGATGCCGTACGACAGATTTACGTACGAGCTATATATTGATGATTGATCCGCACTCTTGACTTGAGATGTCTGATTATAGATATGGTATCGGATATGATATTATTGAGGCGGGATCACCGACTAATATATATACAGGTATGTATATACATCGACTCAGATGTTAGGCGGTTTCCTTACCTGTAGTCCAGCTGGTTAGCTTAGCCCTTTAGTTTAGTTTAGTTGTTAGATTAGATTCGATTCTTACCTATTTCAAAAACTAACGAATCGTGGGTATTTTAAAAGACAGCCCAAGGGATCCTACGGAGATTTCAAAAGACGTATCTTTTCATAAAAACACCGTAGCCCCTATTTTCAAAACCCCATGATTCGTGTTATTTCAAAAGGCACCATTTGTAGGACTTATATTAGATTAATGCAGATTAGTTATAGTTGCGTCTAGTTTTCAGCTTCCGCTCATTATTGTGGTTCGCTTCGCATCGCATGCTTATATTATGTTTCGTACTACATTATTGATATCATGCTGTTAGGACACCAGCACCATTACCGATGATGCGTATGTACCACGTACACTTACTTGCCGGCTCACACACATCTTCATCGGTAATTGTCATGCCACGTACACTTTAGAAATACTATTGTATTGACATAGGTTGTTAGCTAATAATTTAGACATGATATTAGTGTACTCGCCTTATATGCTAGATTAGACATTGTAGATATTACTTGTTACTTCAGGCATGTTAATATTCATTGTTATGCCGCATTCATGGATTTTTATGCCGATATGCACTGTTTACATGCTATTGAGGATTGGATTCGGATTTCTATGAGATTTTCTGGTTTTGGGGGAAAACCGCAAAACTTATATAAGTTTCTTTCTCTCTTTAAAATAAAAAGTGCGGTTTTCCCATGCTGTATGAGTCGTCCACCATGAGTTTGCTGATGGATTTCGAGACCCGATTCGAGGAGGCGGATGAACCGTTTCGGGTACATGGTGGACCCGGTAAGGTACCTCGAGGCAAGAAGCGCGTGATGATGACGATGTGAGCCTGGCAGGGGAGCACTACCTACCGGTGATTTTACCCGACGCGTCGGATATCCGGAGGATACCGTCGTGGTCTTGAGATGGATGGTAGGGGCCGGTCTGGACTGACGACGTCCTAGATATTGTGATTGAGACATTGAGATTTCGAGATATTGAGGTACAGAGACTGTGATACAGAGATATCGAGATATTGGGATTACGTTTTGTGCCGATGCTAGGCACTGTTTTATGCTGATTTCATTATGATACCTCATTTTAAAAATACAAAGGAAATCTCACTAAATTATGGAAACAGTTCTTCATTTACATGTATTCTGTTTTCATGCATTCATAACTCATTCATATGATATATTGCTACCCTTGGGCACTGACACGGGTACATGAGATTACACTCGGGTTAGATATTTACCCTAGCCTTGTTATAGGCTGCTGGTTATTTATATTTGAGGATGTATATTGATCGTATGACCTAGGATTGCGTCATACATGCGATTTCTATTCGTAGATGTTTTTCTATTCACGAGTTGGCAACTCACCCCCGTTGTGCCCCAGTTTCTTGCAGGTTTTGCCGTACAGGTTTAATTACGGCTTTGCGGGCTCAGTTTCATTCGGGTGACTTGCTAGTAGGTGGGTTTTTCTTGTATCGTACCCATCATATTACCTTGTATAATATTATTCCGTTGTATCTAGTAAATTCCATCAACCAAACATGTATTTATTTTGAGATAGAGACCAGTGATGTTATTCCTTCGACTTTAGAGTCGCGCGTTATTTTTCTGCGGTTTTCTTGTGGATTTGAGTTTCCTTTTGAATTTTGATCCTCGCCGTTGGCGTTGTATATTATATTGCTTGTGTGGTTGTGACCGTCGATTGACGAAGAGCTAGCTCCCGCTTGGGGATGCCTTTTTATTGATTTCGTATACCATTCATGTTGTATCCCGTTTGGGAGCCAGTATTTACAAAGGAGACTCTGCCGAAATTTTCAGTAAATTTTGATGTTCTTAAAAACCGCATAATTCGGCTTATGCTATTAAAACTACTTGTTTTAAATTGGTTTTCCTTCACTCTACTTCTTTTCTTGGTTTGGATTTCTGGGTTTTCGGTTTACTTAGATTACGTACGCCTCGAGACGTTTCGTAGTTTAAGTGCCGGTCATGTTCCGTACTTTCGGGTCGTGACAAAGTTGGTATCAGAGCATTAGGTTTTAACCTTCGGAGCGAAGGATGACCCTTGGTTGATGGAATAGGTGACTAAAGTAAAGTGATGTACCGTTGGTATGTTCCGCGGCATATTTACGACACGCCACTCCACTTAAGAAGCCTTAGGATGTACATTTCCTTGTTCAGTATTATATTCCTTCCTGATCTAGCCTCATCGTTACCAGTTTGGTTTTGCTGCCACGATTTCGGGCAGGGAGAGCTACGGCTAGATTTGCGGTCAACAGGAGCTCGTCACAAACGAGGACTGATCAGGGCGTGATTCCGGCGACACCCAATTGCAAGGATGTGTCTTTTTACTGTGTTTCTGCGCCACGAGCGTTTGGCGGATCGCCTTTATAAGGTTACTCGGAGGTGCTGATCGACACTAGAGAATTGGGCCAATGATGGAGGCCAGCCAGATTTTGATGACTGTTGGTGTGTTGCTTACTCCTGATGATTGAGGCACGGTTCAGCATGCAGACGAGTGAGCCAGTTATTGCTGCGAACGACGAGATATCGCCCCAGATGTTGGAGCTATTGCAGTATAAGTTGTACTAAGAGTTGATAGAAGGTCGCTAGTCATCGAGGATAAATGACTAGGACATGTGGATCGTTCGCCTACCCCGATGCGAGGTCATCAGATAGATTGATTCCAGCTAGAGACGACTTCACGCGGAGACGTTGGGAGTCGACAGAGACGATCGAATGTCAGAAACCTATTATTCCAAGTTTAAGGTAGTCGGAAAGACATGCAGGCAATTCTATGGTCCCTCTAGAAGAATGAAACCCTAACTCGACTTAATGACCGTGTGAAAGCCTTTGAACCTTAGGGTTTGCAGCAGTTCTGCGGCGCCATTAGTGAGACTTGGGTTTGCCCTTCTACGGCTGGACCACCGATACTGTGGTATGTACTCGATACTATTAAATTGTACCCAAGATGTTGAGCTCTTGGGCGATTATGAGGTTTTGACGAATCGATTGGATGGCTCGACTTAATTCGGATGCTAGGTGGTGAGATGCATTCTAGGGAGACTCCAGATACGAGGATAGCCGTTGGAGCTCAGTCCATGCAGCCACGACGAGACGAGTCCGAAGCAGACGACATTAGAGAAAAGTGGAGTAAGAGGTTCTTACCAGATCTAGATGAGATGACATTCCACTCCGCCGACATCAGAGATGCGATACGCATGCCGAGGCATGGTACTTGGACTTACCTTCCAGAAGGAGTCGCGATGAGTATGCAGTCGTTCCAGAGCAAGATGCAGATTTAGGAAAGGACAACGACTTCCGGACAGTTGGCAGAGACGAGGCATGGAATAGACCGTGAGCAGGATTCCTTCCAAGCCACTGATGCAATGATATTTGCACCCAGGATCAGATGTGTCACGTGCATTCAGAGAGCCAGAGGCCGACGCCAGTGATATGCTGCCTTGACAGGGCCGATGAGCCGATAGATTGTGAGATTGGTAATCCACGGAGAAGACTTGGACCCAGGAGTGGTCATGTTACGCACACCAGCAGGCCAGAGTTCATGATCATCGACGAGACGTCCCACTAGTGACCGCGACAGTTGGCCCGAGATTCTTAGAGGATGCACTTGAGCGGTACTGTTCCGCCATTATTGATTTCGATGTTT
Source organism: Agapanthus africanus (assembly GCA_030015575.1). Taxonomy (NCBI): domain Eukaryota; kingdom Viridiplantae; phylum Streptophyta; class Magnoliopsida; order Asparagales; family Amaryllidaceae; genus Agapanthus; species Agapanthus africanus. Next base: position 882,533,987 of record JASDDO010000024.1, on the reverse strand, counting down.
TGGATGATTTATTCGTATGATTTGATTTTGATGATTGAGGATTTACGATCTTTGCACAGTGTTGCACTTGATATCGTTTTCATGCTTTAGTTTCACATGTTTGTGATTTTACGGTTTTAAACAGTTGAGTTGGTTTTGTGCGTATGCATGCACACGAATTGGTTCCTGCACTCTGTATAGTTATTATATGCTTGCAGTGTGCACTGGACTTCGATTTCGATTGTGATACTCGATATTTGTTTTGTGCACCTTGTGCACCTGATTGATTTTGCGCACGTTCGGCGCTTGATATTGGATTTCATGATTTCGTGCACGATGGATGCACCTGATTTGGATTTTCGCGCATGTTGGGCGCATGTTTTGAAGGGTGATTTTGGTGCACACCAGAGGCACTAAATTGAGAATTTTTCGTGCATGTCAGGTGCACCTGATTTTGCTGTCAGGCACACATGTTGCCTACGACAGATGTTTCGTGCACACCCGATGCACTTAGATATTGTTTCTGTGCGCATGTATGGCACATTCATGGATTTTGATTTCCGTGCGCACCAGACGCACGTAGCATTCATGTGCATATTTTGGGATTGATTTCGTATAGAGCAGTACGTTTTTATGATATTGCTATGTGTTTTCGTACTGAGCAGGACTAGTCAGAGGACAGTACCTGAATATATTTTAGCATGCATTGATAGTTATTGAAGGGATTTCCAAAAAGCGAGCTATAGCCTCAGTATTTACCTACGTGTCTGATATGACACGAAATGTTTAAAACAAGGAGAGACCCTTATAAATTGTTTCCAAAACGGCGGAACGTACATTTCAAACAAAGGTATATATGTATATAGTTAGTTTCTTATGATAGACGTCCGCCACTGTGCAGTGTTATACGCGTTGCACAGCGACTTAAAGAGATTTGGCATGCATTTCCTTCAGATACTTACAGATATAGATTCGATATTTACATGTATAGTTTCGAGTTATGTCATATTGGTTTTGATTTGGATTTGGCATTGATGTCTTCTCCATGACTCCGATGATTGCGGGATGCTTGACGGAGTTTTGATTTGAGTTATATGCTCATTTTTCAAGCGCATGCGCTGCGCTACGATTTGTTTTATGTAGTTACAATTTCGGAGCCCCGACGACTTGATGGTTTTTCTTAGATGTTTTAGTATTTGGGGGAGTTTGAATTTAAATTCGGGGACCGAATTTCTTTAAGGGGGGAAGATTGTAACGTTTTGAAAATCGTTTCGGTGAAATTTCGAAAAATCAGTAAAATAAGGGGGTTTTCTGTAAAAAGTCAAAATACAAATATCTTATTACAAAAATTAAATATACATATTCTAGCTATGTAATTTCTATTATTTGGTGTTTATTGAGCTGCTGGTGAAATTTCAAATTTTCTGAAAAAAATATTATTTTATTATTATTTTAAGCCGTCACTAATACATTTAATTAGGGAAAATTACAAATTGGAATGAGTTGAAACAAATTTTGTGCATCATAAAACATTAAATAAAATTTTATCATGTGGTTTTTGGAATGAAATCATTTGCCAAAACGGTTTAGAAATTATTGAAGAAAAAAGGCTTTTTTTTTTAGCGTAAATGGATGTTTGGGGTATTGTATTTATCATTTTTCATCACCCCACACCCGTACCCACACCCACACACCCCCATTCACTTCTTCCCTTGGCTGAATTCAGCAGCCCCCATCTTTTTCCCCACTTGAATTTCAAAGGAAAAGAAATGAAAGAAAAGAAAAGAAAATGGAGAAATGAGGTGGACCTTTGACCTTGAATTGACTTTGACTTCTCCCCCCACTTTCTCTACCTCCCTCTCTCTCCTCTCCCCCTTCCATTCCAGCCGACCCCCCCTCTCCTACTGCAGCAACAGCCCCCCCCATTTCCCTTCTCTTTTCTCTTCAAAACTTCATCAAAAATTGCCCCAAAATCCATCAAAAAAATCCCAAAACCCAAATCCGACTCCTACCCATTTTAGCTTAGCCCGTATAGCATGGATCTTTGTGAAAAGAGAGCATTTTGGGAGGCCATGGATGCTTGTGGATCTTCAAATGTTTTTGGGTATAATTCTAAAACATTTTTGCTTAATTTGTTACTAATTTCTTAAAGCTAATTTAATTAAGTGTTAATTTGGTTTATGTGAGTTTAATTGCATGATTAAAGATTTCAAGTTAGGGTTTGTTGTGGAAATGAGTTGTGTTTGATTGTGTATGGTTAGTGAGGTGGATTAACATATTTAGTTTTGTAGAAAACTAATCTAGTTGTTAATTACAAGTTGTTACTTGAAAAATGTGCAAATTAAGCTTTTTGTTGCAAACTAGTTTTTTTGATTTAATTCGAAATATGAGATTAAAAATATGGTTAGGGTTTTTATCATATTATTAACTTTATTAAGTGTAGTTTAACACTTTAATTCATGGAAATCCAACCTAAATTGTAGTTTGTGCATTTTTGCAATGAAATTGTTAAAAAGGGTATTTTGTAAACTAGAATATTAGGGTTTTTGGAATTTAATGAGATTAAATTCCGGAAATTATTTCTATGACTTATTTAAGATATTTAATAAGTATATTGGCTGTTACATTCATTTAAACATCATGTTTTGTACAAAAACGGCGAATTGTGCTTGCTAGATTTTCGGAAAAATGACTTTTTAAGTGAAATTGGGGTTTTTGTGAGTTTTAACCTAGTTCATATTAAAATTAGTGTTCGTGAATGTGCAAATGAGTGTGATTGGATTTTTCTCGGTGGTTTGACGTTTGTACATCGACATCGAGGGTTGGTTTGACTATTCTTGCATGCGTAGGCGATGGGTTTGGACCTATGCGTGATACGCGTGCCGATTTGATTTTCGTATGCCGTTTCGATTTCGAATTTAGTTTTAATGCGATATGGTGCGTTATGATATGTAGGTACCCCCATGTGGACTTCGAGCCAACAAGAAAGCGCGTGGCGACATCGGCACCGGCTAGCGAGGACCAGGTGAGTAGATTTATATCTACAGGGAGAAGTCGGGTGGATGGCGTATAGCACCCCCGCAGTCCGTGGTGATGTATACGGATGCGTATACACACCAACAATTTATGATATGTTGTTAGGATTTATTATTGATGATTTTAGATGGATATTGGTGTTGGATTGGTGCATGGTTACGAAACCTTAGGTAGTGGGTGCACTACACTTACACATACACACATATACATACTTGCATACATTCCTTATTTCATATGTGCGTGTATGGGAATATATATTTATGTGTTCACATGGGTATGGGACTATGTGTTCATATACTGGATTTGAGGATAGTATTTGGAATTTGAGATGAGTCGATGAGATTGGGCTTGAGGCCAGGAGATCGGTGATGTGATTTGGTTCGTATTGAGATACGACATGATGTTTTAGCGGGTCTTCTGACGTAGTAATTCTTACACCCGCATGCATACATAGATGGCATCAATATTGTACTAGACGTAGGACATTATTCCGGATCATGATATTTGATAAAGAAGATACCAAATGAATAGTGTGATTGATGTGACTTTGACCCGTACCCAGATTTGGGGATGCCGTACGACGGATTTGCGTACGAGCTATATATTGATGATTGATCCGCACTCTTGACTTGGGATGTTTGATTATAGATATGGTATCGGATATGATATTATTGAGGCGGGATCACCGACTAATATATATACAGGTATGTATATACATCGACTCAGATGTTAGGCGGTTTCCTTACCTGTAGTCCAGCTGGTTAGCTTAGCCCTTTAGTTTAGTTTAGTTGTTAGATTAGATTCGATTCTTGCCTATTTCAAAAACTAACGAATCGTGGGTATTTTAAAAGACAGCCCAAGGGATCCTACGGAGATTTCAAAAGACGTATCTTTTCATAAAAACACCGTAGCCCCTATTTTCAAAACCCCATGATTCGTGTTATTTCAAAAGGCACCATTTGTAGGACTTATATTAGATTAATGTAGATTAGTTATAGTTGCGTCTAGTTTTCAGCTTCCGCTCATTATTGTGGTTCGCTTCGCATCGCATGCTTATATTATGTTTCGTACTACATTATTGATATCATGCTGTTAGGACACCAGCACCATTACCGATGATGCGTATGTACCACGTACACTTACTTGCCGGCTCACACACATCTTCATCGGTAATTGTCATGCCACGTACACTTTAGAAATACTATTGCATTGACATAGGTTGTTAGCTAATAATTTAGACATGATATTAGTGTACTCGCCTTATATGCTAGATTAGACATTGTAGATATTACTTGTTACTTCAGGCATGTTAATATTCATTATTATGCCGCATTCATGGATTTTTATGCCTATATGCACTGTTTACATGCTATTGAGGATTGGATTCGGATTTCTATGAGATTTTCTGGTTTTGGGGGAAAACCGCAAAACTTATATAAGCTTCTTTCTCTCTTTAAAATAAAAAGTGCGGTTTTCCCATGCTGTATGAGTCGTCCACCATGAGTTTGCTGATGGATTTCGAGACCCGATTCGAGGAGGCGGATGAACCGTTTCGGGTACATGGTAGACCCGGTAAGGTACCCCGGGGCAAGAAGCGCGTGATGATGACGATGTGAGCCTGGCAGGGGAGCACTACCTACCGGTGATTTTACCCGACGCGTCGGATATCCGGAGGATACCGTCGTGGTGTTGAGATGGATGGTAGGGGCCGGTCTAGACTGACGGCACCCTAGATATTGTGATTGAGACATTGAGATTTCGAGATATTGAGGTACAGAGACTGTGATACAGAGATATCGAGATATTGGGATTACGTTTTGTGCCGATGCTAGGCACTGTTTTATGCTGATTTCATTATGATACCTCATTTTAAAAATACAAAGGAAATCTCACTAAATTATGGAAACAGTTCTTCATTTACATGTATTCTGTTTTCAAGCATTCATACCTCATTCATATAATATATTGCTACCCTTGGGCACTGACACGGGTACATGAGATTACACTCGGGTTAGATATTTACCCTAGCCTTGTTATAGGCTGCTGGTTATTTATATTTGAGGATGTATATTGATCGTACGACCTAGGATTGCGTCATACATGCGATTTCTATTCGTAGATGTTTTTCTCTTCACGAGTTGGCAACTCACCCCCGTTGTGCCCCAGTTTCTTGCAGGTTTTGCCGTACAGGTTTAATTACGGCTTTGCGGGCTCAGTTTCATTCGGGTGACTTGCTAGTAGGTGGGTTTTTCTTGTATCGTACCCATCATATTACCTTGTATAATATTATTCCGTTATATCTAGTAAATTCCATCAACCAAACATATATTTATTTTGAGATAGAGACCAGTGATGTTATTCCTTCGACCTTAGAGTCGCGTGTTATTTTTCTGCGGTTTTCTTGTGGATTTGAGTTTCCTTTTGAATTTTGATCCTCGCCGTTGGCGTTGTATATTATATTGCTTGTGTGGTTGTGACCGTCGATTGACGAAGAGCTAGCTCCCGCTTGGGGATGCCTTTTTATTGATTTCGTATACCATTCATGTTGTATCCCGTTTGGGAGCCAGTATTTACAAAGGAGACTCTGCCGAAATTTTCAGTAAATTTTGATGTTCTTAAAAACCGCATAATTCGGCTTATGCTATTAAAACTACTTGTTTTAAATTGGTTTTCCTTCACTCTACTTCTTTTCTTGGTTTGGATTTCTGGGTTTTCGGTTTACTTAGATTACGTACGCCTCGAGACGTTTCGTAGTTTATGTGCCGGTCATGTTCCGTACTTTCGGGTCGTGACACCGAATGTTGTAGTCGCTAAAGCATCCCACCCCAAATGCAAATCTGTATTCGAATGGCTCTCCACTGTTCTAACTGGTGGAAAGGCCATCAACACCAGTGGGGCAACAAAGCAGCTGCAGCAAGCTCAGATGGTACTCTTGACAATCGCACGAATGGGCATCTTCTCTGGCCTCTCTGTCAATCGGTCTACGACGTCTTCCCGAAGAGCCGAAGTTTGCCAAGTGTTTAAAATAGAAAAGTTAAGGCAGAAGGGCTCAGGTATCGAGCCAACAGGATAGCCAGGACTTCGGCCATGTGGAATCTTATGAGGTTCCAAGAGCAGGGTTACTCCGCGACAATGGCTGAGTCGGCCATAAAAATCAGCAATTCCTTCGAACCTCTGAAGTGGATTCAGAAAAATGCCATGACCGCCAGAATCAAGAAGACAGCGGTCCGAACGTTGCTACAAAGAGACATGTCCTACCCCGATAGACAAAGTACGACACTGTCTCTTCAAGAGTCTATCAGCTCTATGCCACGCGAAAATAGCAGGGCAAAACCAAAAAGGAAGTATCGGCACCATTCAATAATTCAGCCAGGCCAGCCGCCTTCAGTCGACTACCCGTTACCGAAACAGGAGGGTCAAGATAACAATCCGCAAAATCAGCTGCCAATAATAAAAAGACGGCTGGATATGTTGTCCACACGGTCTATATAGCAGGCACGCGCCCCAGTGACAACTTTCACAGCAAAATCAAGGATAGGGCCACCATGTCCCTAGCTCAATCTGGCTTGAATGTGGTTTCCGCTTCCCAAGAACAGCCGCCTCCGCTGGATGATGAAAACCCTCTTGATGAGGATGATAGGCAGAATGACCCCTCAGTCCATATAGAGTTAAGCTCGGACAGCGAGGAAGAGCTGACTTTTCGCCCCAAGACCGCACAGCAAGAGCTACTTCAAGAGCTTCGAAAACAGCTCAGGAGAAAAGATAAAGAGATGGCCAAGCTTTACTCTAAAATCGATGACCTGACGAATGTCGTGATGCAGCTCACTGCTCAAATTGCCCGGACACCTCCCAATCAAGCACAAGTCTCTACTCATGAGCCAGGTGATGACGATCCGAAGCAGCCGATGCCTATCTTTTTAGGTCCAAGATTGGTCGAGCCGCATGAAAGCCGGCCGCATTCTGCTTCTGGGGATGCCTTGGCCCCAGATAGCACAATCCCGCTAACACAAGATCGGATAATGGATTTGGTCACTAGAAAAGTTAAAACATTGGTGGCCGAAGCCAAAGCTCAGAAAGAAATTAGCGGTAGTGGACAGCCATATTCCGTACAGTACGATCTGATCAAGTTCCCGAGCGGCTACGTCATTCCTAAATTCGGAAGGTTTGACGGGACGGGAAACGCAAATCAGCACGTCGCCCACTTTAAAGCGTCATGCAGAAATACAGGGGGCAATGATGCGCTTCTTCTTCGTCAGTTTGTCAATAGCTTGACCAGTGTTGCTTTCGACTGGTATGCAAGCATACCAGATGGGTCCGTCATTACTTTTCCCCAAATGGAGTCTCTGTTTCGGTAAAGATTCATGAGCGTCAGCGACAAAATCTCCATTGCTGACCTCGTGAGAACCAAGCCGAGGAAACATGAAGCAACACGGACTTTATTGCCCGATGGCATAATCTCACGGTCAAGTGCGAACCGCCGCTGGAGCAGGACCAGACCATCAGCCTTTTGATTGGGAACCTCAGCAATTGGATGGTCCTATTCTTGTGTATAGCAAGCCTCAAAACATTTCAGGAGCTAAACAAGAAAGTACAAATGTTGGAACGCTCGAAGCAAGAGTCTACCCCGGACTCTCAGAGACAAGACTTGGAAAAGCAAGCGGGACGACAACCGTAGAAGCGGGAATTCCAGCAGTACCAATGTCTTAATGCGTCCGACAATGAAGACAAGCGAAAGGCAGGCAATTCCAAAACCAACCGGTCTCGAAAGCCATTGCTGGGAGGAGAGGGGCCTTCCCTAGAGGAGAAAAAGAACAAGGTTTACTCTTTCAAAAGGGATATGGTCCGCAAGATATTTAAAGATGCCTTGAACAACGGTCTACAATTGCCGGAGTCGAAAATATCTCAAGAAGCAAAAATGACTGACAGTCCCCTGTATTTCCCGTACCACCGAGTAGTGAGCCATGCGATCGAGAATTGCTATATCTTCAAAGACTGGGTCGAGAAGCAATACAAGGCTGGAGAGATCGAGCTGTCCAAGAGTGTGTTGGTAAACAATCAAGTTGCAACCACCAACTTTATATAGACAAAAACTGAAGCCTTCTGGGAGCAGACTGCTGAACCCGCTGCCCTGAGAAATAAAACTGACTCACCGCAGCCTCCATGGAGTATGCACATATCTAATAAGAAGAAGAAGATGCTAAAGTTATTTCCGAAAGAGCCCAGAACAGAATGGGAAGGGCAGAAGAGGCCCACCATTCCAGCTGCCAATTCCGCTCAATCATGCTCAAAATCCAAAAATCTCAAGAAGAAGAAAAGTGCAGCACGACGCGAAAAAGATTCTGCAGGGAGATCGACCATTCAAAATTATATCGATTCTCTCGAAGACTATGAACACAAAGAAAGAACTCTAATTCAATTGAAAGAGTTCTTCCCTGTAGAAGCAGCTAAGATTCCGAAGGAGCTAGAAGAAGACTCCAATGAAGAGATTCCTATAGTGACCTGCTACGCCATCCATCTGGGCAGCGACTCTGAGGAAGAACTATGTTTTCCCAAAGAGGACGAGGAGCTCGCCATAAAGGCCAACCAAATCCAGCTCAGAAGCGGCAGGGCTCTACCGCCGAATCAGGGCAATGACTCAAAAGGGAAGGAAAAATAAGTCGCTAATGAAGAAAATGGCGGAGAGCCAGCTCAAAAAAATTTGAGTCCTTCCTCGGTGGACTATAATGTCTTGGCTCAACTCCTAAAGCTTCCGTCTCTCCTGAGCATCTATGATTCCTTAGTCCTATCTAAAGAGTTTAGAGATGTTCTCATTCACTCTACAAAACCCCGAGCGGTATCAGGCTCGCTTTGTAAAATTTAATATGAAAGAAGTCCGGTATGCTCTGCATGCCTCCACGGTCATGTTTAATGACGAAGACTTGCTACTGGGAACGGCTGAGCATAATCGGCCGCTTTAAGTGACCGGGTACAGCGACGGAGATCAGATTAATCGCATATTGATTGATCCGAGATCCTCGGTGAACATCATGAACTTGCGGACTCTGAAGAGTTTGTCAATGGACGTCCGACACCTGTCAAGGGAAAGGATTATCATTCAAGGCTTCAATCAAAACTGCCAGCAAGTTCTGGGGTCTATAGCTCTGCCAATAAAATTTGGGGATCTGCAAACCGAAGCTAAGATATACGTGATCGATACTGACACGTCTTATAAAATTCTCTTAGGACGGCCGTAGCTCCACGATTACGGTATCGTTCCGTCAACTCTCCATCAATGCATGAAGTATACTAAAAATAGTGAAGAAAGACGCATTGACGGAGACATCCAGCCGTTCGGTATGCATGAAGTCTGATATGAAGATTCTTAGTACTTTGTGAACCTCCAAAGTGCTGAGCCACAGCTGACCAAAGACAGAACGGCCCCGAAACTCAAAAGCAAGTCTGAACCGGTTGTCACTTTCAAAAGCAAAACCTCTAAGTGCGTCTACATTTCGGCAGTGACACTGATGAGTCTGATGTTGGAAGTCCGTTCGTCCATAAAAAATGCCCTCATTTTGGTAGCGATACGGACGAGTCTGATACTGAAGGCCCAACCGACAGCAAAATCCGCCCTCATTTAGGCAGCAAAACTGAAGAGTCGGAGGACGAGAACCTGCCTAGCAACAGCTATACAGATTGGGTCCCCATGCAACAAGCAAAGATAAAAGAGACCTTCGAAGTTGCAGAAGGGCCCTTAGCCTTCACAAGGGTGCCGGAGCAGATGTGCAAAAAGCTCGATGCATTGTCAGTCTCCACCGTGGACCATCTAAAAACTTTCTGCGTTCCCGGAAGGAAAAGTGGACAGAAGGGCATCCTGTTTTATGGGTCAAATCTTGTTGTGCACCCGGACGATTTGTCTGTCGCGTGCCTTCCATATAAGAGAGGCATAAGGGCCGTCCTCAATCCTAGATATTATGCTCCTGAGAAGCGGGAATACTTTAAAAAGTGCGGGTGTCGGCTATATCAAACAGACTCCGAAACGAAGTTTTATAAAGAGCTATGGCATCCGCCTCAGGTTCGAGCACTCATCGATGGACAAATTCCAGATAGACGGGGCATAGGTTTCATCCAGCCTGATTCAAAGGCATGCTATATGATCCATGTTGGTGAAGCCAGCGAAAAGTCAAAAAATGATGACGAGGTAGCCGAGCTAGAAGAAGCTCCTCAAGAGCTCGAAGATGGCGGATAAGAAACCTTCGATGAGCTAACCGAGATCGATTTGGGAACGCCTGATAATCCAAGGCCGGCCTACATCAGCTCACTCTTGTCAGAGAAAATGAAAGAGCAGATAATTGCCCTGCTGCATGAGTTCGCCGACTACTTCGCGTGGACGTACAATGAAATGCCTGGCCTCTTCCCTGAAGTGGCCGTGCATAAGCTGACTATATCTCCTGATACCAAGCCTGTCAAACAAGCTCCTTGAACAATGAGAAGGGAGCTGGAAGAAAAGGTCATCGAGGAAACTAAGAAACTTATCGATACTGGCTTCATTAGGGAAGAGAAATATGCAGACTGGGTCGCATGCATTGTCCCAGTAAAGAAGAAAAATGGGCAGATCCGGGTTTGTGTCGATTTCAGGGACCTTAACAAGGCATGCCCTAAAGATGATTTCCCGCTTCCGGTCATGGAAATGATGGTCGATGACACCTCAAATTACGAGATGTTCACCTTTATGGACGGTTCATCTGGGTACAATCAGATAAAAATGTTGCCTGAGGATGAGAAGCATACAGCATTTCGAACCCCGATCGGCATATACTATTGCAAAGTGATGCCGTTTGGATTGAAGAACGCAGGTGCTACATATCAAAGGGCAATGACCAATATCTTTGATGACCTAATCCATAAAGTATTTGAATGCTATGTTGATGATCTAGTCGTCAAGACTAAAGCCAAGGCCGATCACATCCAAGATCTTAGGACCGTTCTCACTAGACTGAGGGAATATGATCTGAAGATGAATCCTCTGATGTGCACTTTTGGTGTGTCATCGGGAAAATTCCTAGGCTTTATAGTTCGACATCGAGGGATCGAAGTTGATCCATCCAAGATAAAGGCCATCATAGAGATGCCCCCTCTGAAGAATATGACGCAACTAAGATCTTTTCAAAGCAAGCTTGCTTATATACGAAGGTTTATCTCAAATTTATCGGGGAGATGTAGGCCCTTCTCAAAGCTCGTGAAGAAAGGAGCTCCTTTCGTCTGAGATGCCGAATGTCAAGGAGCATTCGAAAGCATCAAACAGTACCTGTTGCACCCTCCAGTGCTTGCTGCTCCTATTTCAAATAAAACGTTGATTCTCTATACTGCCATGCTAGATGAATCACTCGGTACACTCCTTGCCTAGAACAACGAGGAGGGAAAAGAAAATGCCCTCTACTACCTCAGTCGAACTTTAGTTGGGGCGGAACACAACTATTCCCCGATCGAAAAACAATGCCTGGCTCTGATATTAGCTATGAAGAAGCTGAGGCACTATCTGCTTGCTCATCGGGTTATGCTGATCTCCAAAGTCGACATGCTCAAATACTTAATGAAAAATGCAAGCCTAGCCGGTTGAATGGCGAGATGGGCTGTCATGCTGCTTCAATTTGACATAATTTATACTACTCAGAAAGCAGTAAAAGGAAAAACCCTCACCGACTTCCTTGCTGCTCATCCTATACCAGAAGGGTCGCCGCTCAATTGCGAGTTACCCGAAGAACAAGTGCTGCACCTTGAGGATGACGAGCCATGTTGGGAGCTCTACTTCGATGGAGCCTCATCAATGAGGAGCTCCGGCAAATCAAGCATCCCGCAGATAAAAGCAGGGATAGGATTGGTGTTCATCATGCCATCGATGGGAACCCTATGACGTTCTTTTACTCTCACCGAGCCACGCACAAACAATGAGGCTGAATATGAAGGTCTGATAACTGGTTTGGATCTTGCCATAGAAATGGAAATCCTTCGACTATGAGTCTATCGTGATTCCCAACTTATCGTCAACCAAGTAAGCGGCGACTATAAGATATACAAACCCGAGTTAGCTCGATATAGAAGCCGAGTGATGGAACTCATGAAACGGTTCACTCATATTGAACTAATGAGAGTCCTTAGAGCGTTGAACGGAAAAGCCGACATACGCGCTCGCCTAGCTAAGGAGCTAGCTGATCCTGACATTGACAAAATTCTAATCACAGTCAGAAGCCGACAAATTCTGCCTCCAGTCTCTTTGCATGAAGAAGAAAGCGTAGAACAAGAGAACAATCCTGCCGAAAAAGTTTCGATCATTCAAGACGAGCCTGATTGGAGGGAACCCTTCATAGAGTACCTCCGATACGACAACTTGCCCGAAGAAAAATCCGCGAGGATTCAGTTGAAGAAGAGAGCTTTCTGATACGTGTTTGTAAATAATACGCTATACCGCAAATTATATGACCAACTCTGGCTCAAGTGCCTATCATCGGCCGAAGCCCAAAAAGTCATGAAAGAAGTTCACTTAGGCGTCTGCGGGGCTCACCAGTCCGGCCCCAAAATGCAGCTTCAGATCAAACGGCTCGGATATTACTGGCCCACCATGATAAGGGATTGCGAAGAGCATGCAAAGAAATGTCATCTCTGCCAAATTCACGGTGATTTCATTCACAAGCATCCCAATCCGTTGCATCCTACGGTGGCGTCGTGGCCTTTCGAAGTTTAGGACACCGACATTGTTGGCACAATTGATCCTTCATCGTCCAAAGGCCACCGGTTCATATTGGCCGCAACTGACTATTTCTCCAGATGGACTAAAGTTGTCCCGCTAAAAGAAGTCAAGACAGAAAATATTCTGACGTTCTTCCAGCAAAACATTCTATACTGCTTCGGTATACCAAGAAGAATCATTTCTGACAACGGGCCTTCTTTCAAGAGCTTCAAAGTCTCAAGGTTCGCTACTCAGCACAAGATAGACTGGAGATATTTCTCCATCTATAATCCAACGGCCAATAGGCTAGCCGAAGCCTTCAATAAAACTCTATGCAAGCTCCTAAGGAAAAATGCTTCAGCCAATAAGAGAGACTGGAATCTCAAACTTCATGAGGCGTTGTGGACATATCGTACCACATACCGCACTCCAACTCAATCCACTCCATACACACTACTCTTCAGAGTGGAAGTAATCCTCCCGCTCGAAGTCGAAGTTCCAAGCCTACGGATGGCCGTTTAGCACGAGTTGACGGAGGAGGAAAACGTGCTCCTTCGGCTTGAAGAGCTCGATGCCCTCGAAGAAAGGAGGCTCGCGGTACAGCAAAATATAGAGCTATATTGAGCCCAAATGTCACAAGCCTATGACAAGATGACCCATCTCCACGCTTTCAAGAAAGGCGAATTGGTGTTGGTCCTCAAAAGGCCGATCATCCCCAATCGACATGCAAAAGGAAAATTCGAGCCAAACTGGAAAGGACCATACGTCATCGAGAAAGTGTTTGATGGAGGATCCTACCAGCTGATAAATGCCGAGGGAGAAAGGCCCATGCCACCTATCAATGGCCGATATCTCAAGAAATATTAAGCGTGAATGCTCCAAGTCACAGGCGAATTGAGCACACCGGCCCTATGGTTTGGATCATGCATCCTGTAAAACCGTATACAATCCACGAGCGTAAACAACCCTTATCTCTCCCAAGTCCTGCAAAAGAAAAAAAAACGGTATGTCCACAAGAAAAACGGGCACAGATGAAAACCCGAAAGGGCTCTGTGAGTAAAAACTGCAGGACTGCCGGCGAGTTTGTGAAAACCCGAAAGGGAGCAAACTTGTGAAAAGAGATAAAATACACTCGCAAAGACCTCTCGAACTTGTGAGGAGAAAATCCCTGCGTGAGATCCTTACGACTCACAAAGGAGCAACACATTTAGGAATCCCTACGATTCCTAGGGAGAAAATACACCTGCGAGATCCTCTCGATTCGTAGGGAGAAAGTGCTTTTATGGGACCCTTACGGCTCATAAAATTGAAAAGTCTTAGGTGATAGAGATCTAAATCTGTCTCCTAAACCATCGCTCTCCAACGGAAATAGCAAATGATGAGTTGCTCCTGGCGTTACGCTTCAGTGTTAGCGGTGCTGATGTCGACCCAAAAACCAAATCCCAAGTCCTCCCGGGGCAAATGATGAGTTGCTCCTGGCATTATTCTAGTGCAGCAATGCTGATGCCAAACAAGATCCAAATTCCAAGTCCCCAAACGGCGAATAATGAGTCGCTCCTGATATCATATTCCAGTGCGGCGATGCAGACGCCAACCAAAATCCAATTTCCTAAAATTCTTCCAGCCCTACGGCCAGTCCCCAAATTGACTACCGTATACAATCCATGGGCTTAAATAATTCTCATCACTCCTAGGCCCCACGGCAATCACAAGCCCCACGGCCGGTCTCCTCCATCGGAATTATGCTCCATTTGGGAAGACTCACTCATGTGTCCTCACGATACATGGGGAGAACAAAACTTACGAGATCCTCTCGACTCGTAAGAAAACCCCTTCGTGGGATCCTTACAACTCACAAAGGAAAAACACACTTGGGAGTCCCCACGACCCCTAAGGAGAAAGTACACCTACGAGATCCTTTCGACTCATAGGGAGAAAATACTTTTATGGGACCCTTACAGCTCATAAAATTGAAAAGCCTTAGGTGATAGGGATCTAAACCTGTCTCCTAAGCCATCGATCCCCAACAGAAAAAGGCAAATGATGAATTGCTTCTGGTACATGTGCTTTAGTGTTAAACTGGGAACAGATGACCCCTAAGTCGTTAAACTAGAAACAAGGGAATCCTCTCATGGCAAATGATGATTCGCTCCTGGTACCATATTCAAGTGTAGTGATGCTGATGTCAACCCAATTTACATCAAATCAGCAAGAAAACCAATGACCTCCCTGGAGGAATCAAGCTCCACCTCAGAAAAAAGTCGAATCCTGACACCGCAGAAAGCGGAGCAAGTCAAATACAATCCCTGACACCGCAAGCAGCGGAGTAAGTCAAATCATGCACCAACCGTCCAAGTCACTAAAAGGGCAACACCGACCATCCAAGTCGCTAAAAGGAAAGCACCGACCGTCCAAATCGCAAAAAGGGCAGCACCGACCGTCCAAGTCGCAAAAAGGGCAGCACCGACCGTCCAAGTCGCAAAAAGGGCAGCACCGACCGTCCAAGTCGCAAAAAGTGAAGCACCGACTGCCCAAGTCGCTAAAAGGGCAGCACCGACCGTCCAAGTGGCAAAAAGGACAGCACCGACCGTCCAAGTCGCTAAAAGGGCAGCATCGACCGTCCAAGTCGCTAAAAGGGCAGCACCGACCGTCCAAGTCGCAAAAAGGGCAGCACCGACCGTCCAAGTCGCAAAAATGGCAGTACCGACCGTCCAAGTCGCAAAAAGGGCAGAACCGACCGTCCACGTCGCTAAAATGGCAGAAACGGGAACCAAATTAAATCAACCTCCATGCGAAAGAAGATCTATCAATTTCATGCACACAACCCATATATGTGGTGTGCATTTATTGATAGGGGCAATTTGTTGAGGACAAAATTTACACCCCGGTTGACCAAGTCAAAATCATAGTCAACCCCAAGCCAAGTGGGCCCAAGCCCAGGTCAAGTGGGCCAATGCCCGGATCGAGCCTGAACATGAAGCCGTCGGCCTCCCCCATGCCAAAATACAAATTTTGTAATAAATAATTTTGGTGTATTTTTTTTATGAATAAATGTAAGAAAAATGGGCATAAAGCCAAATTTTTGTAAAACCCATGGCTCATGTGCAAAAGAAATGAGCACATGAGGTATGGGATGGGCAAAATGCTATTTTGTAAAGCCCAAGGGGCTATATGTAAAGTTTGTAACTTATAAAGGCAAATATGATGAAAATATCTATGACAACTTTTTCTTTCTCTCAAAAATTAGGATTTGTGCCTCCTTCTCCTTCCTCAAGGTTCTAAAACCTTCTTTCCCTTTTGAATTAAATCAAGAGTTTTACTCTTCTTTTTCCAAAAATAAATAGTTTTTCACCACAAAACCCACAAAGGGGAGATCAGATCTTCCGTTAGATCTCAAAAAGGGGAGATTTTTAAACCTCACCCCCTTTCTCAAAGATTCGGCCAACAGAGAGGAAGAATAAGGAGACCCATCTCCAAAAATCCCATCTTGGGAAGATCCAGGACGAAGGGGAGAGAAACAAAAGGGCCCCCTTTGATCATTTCTAAATATTTCTAGGAGTTTAACTCCATTCAAGATCTGTTGGAGTTCAACTCCATAAATTAATCTCTTTTTAGGAGTTTAACTCCAGAAGTCAAATCGGGAGCACAGCTCCCTGTGCAGGGACCAAGTCCCTTTTCCTGCTTGTGCCCAGTACCGGTGTGCTGAGCACATAAGGCGCCGGCGCCCAGCGCCGGCGTGCCGAAGCCCAGTGCCCGCGTGCTAGGCACGTGAGGCGCTAGCGCTCACGCCTCCTTTGGACGCCATTTTCCCCCTCATTTTATATACACTCCACACTAAAAATACCTCCCCGTTAGAAAAAAATTCTAACGAGGTGCTGTCCCATACCCCGCAAGGGGGCTGCTAGCCCCCTTGACCCCTAGCCCTCTATCTAGGTAGCGGGACCCCCGTAAAAACTCTGCGGGGCCCCCGATATATCCAAAACCCCTTCAAAACACAACACTGCATATTGAGTTCGCATGACCTGTTTGACCCGTTAATCGGAGGTTCTCTTGCTCTAAAGGCGAGGGGAATTAACGACTGCTTAGTCCGCAGCTGCCGGAGATTCAGATCCCCACAATCAATAAACCCCATCCTACCCTAGACAGGGGGATTCTGTAATGCGCCAGACAAGCGCGCGCGTATTCCCATCTCAATGGGGTGACGAAAAACACCCTACAGCCCTCTAGACCCCGGTTACTTGAGCACTCCTCCGCAGAGTAATCCTAGTACAGAAAAGAAAATATATATACAACGGTGGCATCGACCTCAACCCAGTCGTGCCCTAATAAAAGAATATACAAACTGGCAGAAACGGCAGTCTACAAGTCGGACGCTCGACCCTCAATAATGAATATACAAATGAATATGAAATGTATATCTAACATTGCAAACAAGACTATCCATCACGACAATCCATCCATAATATCATTGCAATATAGAACATTAACATGTATCATTTTCGTAAACCCGTCTGATTGTATATATAGCAACCAGTCGGATTATATCGCGCTATGATATTCACGGTCATAGAAACTAACAAATGCACTGAAAATCATGAATTCAAAATTTCGATCGATTAAAACTTTCCGCATTGGCCTCAAGTACAAACCAATACTCAAACAAATCTGGGCCAAAACCAAATATTCTAAAAATCACAATTCCATAACCTAGAGCGCCAGAAAAAATTTGGAGCATAACGGCCAAACTTGGACCACGGAACTGCGGCCAAATGGCATGTTCAGAGGCAGTTCCGCGACCAAATTTTAGGCCCATGTGCCCAAATTTCTTTCTGGCCTCTAGTTTTGTCTGCATATAATTTTAATACAACCTGAACAATTTTTTGAACAATTTTAAAATTTGAACAACAAGCAATGAAATGGAGATGCGAATTGGAAAATTCCGTCGATCGAAACTCTAAACTAGTGCAAACTAGCTAGTTAAGGTTTATGGAGTGGCTCTGATACCATGTTGGGTTCGGTGCCCGCACCGCGGAGGCCGCGGCCGAGGCGGAAGCACCGCGGAGTTCACGGCCGAGGCGGAAGCGAAAATAAAAATTTACACGAGCACCAAACACCCGTAAAACCCAGGAAAACGATCCAGAAACCTAAACTAACTAACTAAAAATATAAGGGTTGAGAAATTACAACCTTTGTCGTGTGTCCACCCAATTGTGGAAGACCCCACTAAGCTCGTAGCCACCGGGATCGCGCTTAAAAATCAACCACCCTCGCTGAAGACGATCCACCCGAGGGAAACCGGAAGAGTTCTAACCGATGATCCAAACTTGCTAGGTGAGTTGGACGGTAATGTAGGAATATTTCACTAAACTTTTCTCTCATATTTTCAAGCTCAAGTGAGCAAGAGAAAGAAGAAGGAGAAGAGGTGAGGATGATGGTTGCTAACACTTGCAGCCATGAAGCATGAAGCTGACAAGATGAAGAAAAATCATTAAGTCACTAAAGAAAAGAGAATGGCTACATATAAGACACCATGCATCAATAGTACACCATAAATGATCAACAATATATGCTAGAACCATACCTCTTTACATACCTCATGCCACCCTACCTCCACCTCATTTTTCCATTTAATTTTCTGAAAAGAAAATCAAATATGAGGTGTCCTTCTTCCAGAAGTATTCCGTTATAAATACGGAATACTTCACCTCGTATATATATCGCTATATATACGCGTATCCGTATAAAAATACAGATAGCACCAAAGAGAGAAAATAAATAGTGAACAATAATACTAAAATATATGTATCAAAATACATACATAAATCATTAAATCAAAACCTGATTTAATAATCCGGCTTAATCCTAAGCCGACTGGTAATATGAACCGCCTGATTAAAATCCATGTATCCCGTACACGTATTTAATCAGACCCCTGTACGTACCAACGTACGGCTCCTACATCTATCGCATGAACCGGGAAAACCCTCTGTGTGGGACTCTAAAGACTCAACAATATGCTGGCAGTGGGTTTAACCATAAGCACGTCAGCGGCACTAGCTGTATGTAAGGCTACCCAGGTACTTATTGAAAGGGGGGTCGACAATCAAGTACGTCCTTACCCTAATGAGCCTGAATGTGACAATCTTCATACAGTTCGGTCTCTTCGTTAAAGAGTTTCGCATATCGGGTATATGGGTGGATAATGTCAGACCCCTAATAATCCGATAAGGCGTATCTGAGTCAAGCTCATTACCAACAGAGATACTACTGATCAACCATCAGTAAATCTCATCCACCGTGACCATGGATTTATAGTGATAGCCAACTGAACACAACATGACATCAACTCCTAATACCAGGAGAGACGAATCCCTAACAATTGACCACTGCCTCCATTTGGCTCAGGACTTGATTGGTTCATGATAAGTGTGTCTATGTGTTAAATACCGTAATCAATAACGGTGTCGTAATAGCTAGCCGCTAGTGAGTACGGGTCGTCCATAGAGAAACAGGGAACTACTTTTTTGCTATAGACGAATTGATAGAAGAAAGGTGGAATTGTTATCGTTTATTAATAAGAAGGTTTGAAAAATTTATAGCAGAAGGGCTTGTAGGGTTTATAGAATTTAGTAGTTAATGGATAGAGTTTTAAAAGTAATTCTTTTTATCTTTTAATTATTTAATACTAGAGAAATAGCGATTAATGTGAATTAGGGTTCTTAGAGGGAACTAGAATTTCCCTCTACTGACCCTTATCCTTCCATTGACCTCTATTTGTATCAAGCCCTTAACAAAACGATTATTAACGATTCTCAAATTGTGGTCGTGACTATCATGAATTGATAGCACGTCCGATAAGATGGTTAATATTCATTTTACTAAAGTTTATAAAAATTAAAACTTTTTAAAAGAATTTAAGTTATATTGTTCATCCATTATTCTACCCTATCCTCCAAACCCTAGCAAGCAAGAATTTACTCGCTCATGGAGAACAACGAATTAGAAGAAAGCTTGAAGAAAACGAAACTCATAAGTTAAAATTAAAAATGCAGGAAGTAAATGTGGAAAATTAAAAATGCTGAAAGTAAATGCGACAAAATTAAAAGAAAGAACTACCTTTATTGATTAACTATTGCATTACAAAAGTTGCTCGCTGAAAAACCAAATTACAAAACCCTAGTTTTCTCTAGATAGCTTGGTCGGTAGATCAGTCGATTATTCGATGGATAGTTCGATCCCCCTATAAATAGATAGCTCCCGGTTCTTTATATAGGCTCTGGAATGTGAAATCCTAGACGTCATATTGGAGTGTATAAAATTACGATCAAGACCCTGAATTTTCACATCCTACGGCCACCAGAAGACTGTGCAACCGCCGTCCTAAGCCCTATTTGACCGCGGATCCGCCACCGTATGGTGGGTTGGAGCTTCCAACTTTTTCATGCATTTTCTTCTCGATATTTGGGAATCTTTCTGATAAAAATATTCTAAAAATAAATCTCTTACTTTCTGCCGTTGCTAGATTCTTTAATTTGCTCTTAATATTCGGTATATTTGGTTTGGTGAATCGATTTGCTGTAGATCTCCTATTTATAGTTCAGACCTGAGCTGATCTATTATAATACCTGCATAATATCTCAAATCACATTGTTAGTAGCATTTTTTTATTTGAGATATTATTCTAACCAATTAAATGATATAATATATTAAGAATATTGGTTAAGAATATTTGATATGATATGCATATATTTTCCAATTATATTAATCAAATAAACCCACATATGTTCTTATTTACAATTAACACATTTTAGTAATAAATAATAGTAAGGAAAATAACTATACAAATGTGCAATAAATTTGACTGATCAGGACTGTACCCAATTAAAACATATTTGCACGACTCTTTTGAGCCGTGGTAAGGTAGTAATTAAAGTACGGTGGGAACTCACACGAGACAAATAATGACTTCAGGTCAAAAGACTAACCTATACTCATGTCACCTGAGAACTTCCATCTAACGATAGATATAATACCATCTACAAGTTCTCGGCGAGTCCGTCTAGTGTACTCACCTCCAGTGAGCACCTGTATACTATCATAGATGATACAACACCAATGGCTTGTGAAACCGACCACCGCCTCTCGTCGGGGTCTAGAAATGTATATACTAGTCTACTCCGGAATATCGATGCTCAGTCTTGATACTCTCACGACTAGGGACATTTAAGGATGTGCTTATGGAAAACTCAGCTCCCACATATATGATCGCCATCATAATACTAGTTGTCAAGCAACAATCCTACAGGCTTCATCAATGATGAAGATAAACCAGATAGCATACTATCATTTCGAGTAAGATTGTTACATCTGTATAGGTTCTCGTTCAATTATCATAATTGCCTATTCGCAATCATAATAATTACCTTGAGGGCACTATATCCAACATTATGTATGCCACCTGTTTAGGCATTTTCTTTTATTGTATTTATTTTTTCAGTTGAACTCATGTATCTGTAAAAATTTCAAGTTTGAATGTAAATAAAGATATTTGTTGAAAATTATACAGTCTCCATTTATTCTTGCATTGTGTATTGTTGTTTCAATACGCTTAGTATATTTATTTAGGGAATGACCTTCTCTGAATAAATATATCGCGGGCTTGCCACGTCATCATTTTCGTCTACTGGGAAGCTAGGCATGACATCAGCATTCCAACCATATCCTGAAAAAGGGGAGAAATCTGCTTTATATTAACAACTTGCTCTACCGCATCCTTTTCTTTCTTTGCAAGCACCCACTTTAGAAAATCGGTATCGGTTTCCTTCTCTTGGCGCTCTTCTATTTCTTTGTCTAGACCTTCTTTAAAGCCGGTGAGTACTACTATCTTGGCGAACATATCCTGAAGCTTTTCTTGTTGCTCCTGGGTTTTCGTCAGTAACCGAGTATGCAGTCTATGACTGACGGAAGTGCGACTTTCTTCCTTACTACCAGCCATATAAACTGTGTGGATGATTATGCCCCCAGAATTAGGGCGCTTGGAACTCTGGCCTTTAGGTTTTGCCTCAGGTGCTCAAACCTTTTCGGGCCTCGCTCATTTATGGTAAGCCGCAGTAGGAAGAACCACTATGACAGGAACCGCCTTTTGAGAAGTCCCTTGTTGTATTATAGAGGAATTGTCATTCTCTTGTCAACCCTTGAAATTTTTTGGCCGAGGGGAGTAGTTTTCATCGATGAAATAGTCTTGAACTTTTTTCCAGATTCTGTGAATTTTTGAAGAGAGTCGCTTGTAGGAGTGCTCCGGCTTTGGCTGTGTTGGTGCCTCTGTAGAAGGCGGCGATCTCTTTAATATAGCGGTGGGCGAGGCTTGGCAAACCCTTCTAAGTGGTTTGAAACTATTCCCGGTTGGAACAGCAGCATCAACAACTACCGGAGCTGGTGGAGTAAGTCCAGAAGGGGAACCTCCCCCGGTTTGTCTTACTCAGCGCCAATGGCGGCGTCGAGCATGTCTTTTAGAAGGAACCTCCTCAGCATCATGAGCTTCCTCATCATGCCTCCTGCATCACTTGGGGGTTTCGTCCAGTGTCAGTCTGTTAAAGACTGACGTCCTCAGTTGAACGGAAGTAGGGGTGGTCAGTCTGTTGAAGACAGACTGCCTTAGGGGTAAAGCACTCTTTGCTTCACGCGGAGCGGGAGTGGGGACGACCCGCTGCTTAAGGACAACCCTCTTAGGGATCATGAGCTTCTTCATGGGGCCCATTCAGCTTTTTTCAACCTATTGAAAACTGAAACTTTAAAGCTGGATGGCTTGTCAGCAGGGCCCGCCATGGTGGTTAGCCGATCAAAGACCGACTTTCGTAGAGCTTCTCCTTTAAGCGTTGGGGCGCCAAAGTTTAAGGATAGGAGTAGATCCTAAAGAACAGCCCAGCGGTCACTTGAACGACCTGCTCTGCCAGCATGGAGAATATTGAGGCCGCATTTGGCCCGTAGATGACTCCTCCTAATGGGGTGGAATTAGCATGAGAGTTGTTGTTGGTGCAAGTGAAAGCCATTGAATCTTCACGGAGGTGAAACACCAAATTTTAGTATCCCAAACTCCAAGAGCAACCATAAACATAGTGAACTACGACTTTGTTCGCGAAACACAACACATGAAGTGTAGGGTGGAAAGAGGAAGCTCCCACCGGGCGTGCTAGAATCTGTTTACCGCCAGAGATGGGTCTGAGGCGCCAGGAAGACATCTGGACTGAAAACGAAGGCAGATGCTATTTGAAATATATCCATCCACCTCTTCAAAGATTCCAAATTGATTTATGGCACCGTATATCGGAGGTTTGGATAGATGCGACCGTTATAGCGTGACTTATCAGATTCTCCCTGGTATATGAAGGGGGTTTTGATTGTGGGGACACTCTTCCCAGCAGGCGTAAGCCCCGGCAGTTAATTACGTTATCGCGTTGCGGTAACAATTTTTACCTTCTCCAGGTAGTTCACTTCATACCGTGTTATATATTGTTTATTTTAGGGCTACTCTTGGATTGTATACGGAGACTAGTTTATGTCGTCGCCCGTAGAACGCGGATTAGTCCAAATCCGTATATATCAAATTTTGGGTGAACTTAGGACACATATCTCATATAAATGAGGTCCATTAATTCAAGGGATATATGTCTAAGGATCATTAGTCTTATATGAGACTAAGATCAACTTAGAAGATATGGTTAAGGATCGTTAGTCGTATATGGAACTAAGATCAACTTAGATGATATGGTATTTGAGATCATTAGTTGTATATTAGACTAAGATCAACTTATGTAACAGTAAGAATATGGGCTCAACCGATCATATGATCACATATGAAGTATAGGCTTCTATACCATGGGTAGCCCATGGACAGTATACGGTAGTCAATATGGAGACAGTCCGTAGGGCAACACATATTAGTTTATGGATATCGCAGTCTAATATTAGTTTTGGGACATTTCGGTCCAATTTTTATCTTGCACACACATGTATATGTTATGTGGCAAAGTGCACGATGGTAACATGAGATGCGCCCAATATTGAGGTGTGATCCAATTTGAAGACATTTATATTTCTCTCAAAGATATACATATACATATATGTATAAAGCCAGAGCTTAATATGCAATTTGCATCTATATGGAATGCGTATTAATAAGGGGTATGCATATCAATATGGAAGTGCATAAATATGGGTTGTATCAATATGAGGATTAGGACATTTCTTATCTTGATAAAATTTCATATGTTTCATCAAGTTGGGACAATAAGTTGTTGGTTGTTGGGACCTGCCGTTTCTCTGAAGACGTTGAGAAATTACAACGATATATATCAGAGGTGTGGAAAGGATGTACCCTTGAACCAAATCCCGTATATAAGGGAAAAGATCATGTCGGAACTTAGGATTGTTAGCCTTATATCAGAATAAGAACAATTTGGGATGAAAGATCATTAGTCATAGATCCGACTAAGATTAACTTGGATGGACGATCATTAGTCATATATCCGACTAAGATCAATATGGGTGAACGATCATTAGTCATATATCCGACTAAGATTAATATGGATATCATGGATGAAAAATCATTAGTCATATATCCGACTAAGATCAATTTGGACAATGTTGATCAATTGATCATATATGAGAAGCATAAGCTTCTATACTTGGTTTATTTTGACTAAATATTCAAGCAAAGGCTTGTTGTCCATGTGCGCATGTGCATATGTGCGCATGTACATGTATCATTTTTAATGAAGGTGTGCACGTGCCTATGATCAAGGACTACGCACGTGCATATCACGTGATGTGCATCTCTTATGGTTTGGGGCTGTGTGCGTGCATATCACGTGGTTGCGCACTTGTTATCAATCATAGGGTTTGCACGTGCATATCATGTGGTTGCGCACTTTCTATCAGTCATGAGGGTTGTGCACGTGCATATCACGTGGTTGTGCACTTGGTATCAATCATGGGAGTTGCGCACGTGCATATCACGTGGTTGCGCACTTGTTATTGAGTCAAATTTTCATATGCTCATGTATATATATGTGTGTGTGCGCGCGCGCGCGCGCGTGCATGTTCAAAAGATGATATTGTTCACTTGCGCACATGTATATAGCATGTATTGCGCACATCCTTATAGAGATGCTTTCAGCATGCGCGCACGTGTGTATCACGAGCGTCTGTATGGAGTGTGCATATATATGGGGTGCGTATCTATATGGGAAATTTGTTGATTTTCGAGAAAGCAAAAACTTTCAATAAAGCAAAAGGTTCAAATTCATATCTTTCGTTCTTTTTGGATGCACGTGCACCGCGTGTGCACATTTGGTGAGCACCATTGGCGTTTGTGCCCTTACACAATTGCATAGGATACGCCCATTGATGAAAGCTTAAACTTTCAAGTGAAGCGTATGCTTCTATTTGATGGAGACTAGGCTTCAAAGGGATGATGAAGAATGGATTGTTGGTCATTGGGACCTGCCATCTCTCGGACGACGCTGAGCAATTACAGCACCGTATATCGAAAGTGTGGAAAGATGTACTCTTAAACTAGTCCCTTTCATCAAAATAGAGAACATGTTGGAGCAATATTTTCTGAGATGCCGGAAAGGCTTCTTTATCCTTGGCACACGTGCGTCACAAATATTGTTCTATGCGTGGCGCACGTGCGCTGCGCGTGGTGCGCATGGAACCTGCGCACCTGCGTCGCACATGTGCGCATGGCACGTGCGCTGCACGTGTGTGCATTGTACCTATGCTGCACATGCGCGTATGGTATCGGTGCTTACTCATATCGCACTAGGGGACACATATGCCTAAGGAAAGCAATGGCTTTAAAAAAGAAGCAATAGTTTCTGTGAGGATGAATTCTCTCCCCTTTTTTTGAGAGCTATCCCCTCTTATTTATAGGAGAATGGTAGAGAAGAGAACTCTCTTTTTCCCGATGTGTAAATAAAGATGTATCTCTCTTGTGGTAGAGCATTATTTAGACCATACGTGCATTGCACGTTTGCTCATAACTTTTGATTCTGGAAGAATTATGAGGCCCGTAATATATCAAATCAAAGGTCTTTTCGAGACGCTTTCAATGCCATCAGAATTTTCCAGGTTCTCATTTGAGAGTTTGGCAAAATGCATCCCAGAAAATACTGGTTTGCATTTTCTTAAACGTAATGTTGTCATTTGACGCTTTGGGCTCATTTACGCCTAAATTTAGCCGAGAACATGCACCAATTTTTAAAACTGTTGTATCTATCTCTTTATTTAATAAAGTGAGATAAATTTTTGAAAAATATGTTCTGGATATTTACCTTTATTAGTTGATAATTAGGTAAGAAGTATTGAATAACAGTATAGACGTTCTTAACCAAAATACAGTTATCAATTTACAACGCACAGAGTTTGAGTTGGTATACGTAAAGGACTTATATAAAGTAATGTATGTTGTCTGATGTCCTTAGGGACAAGGGGCTGGTAATCATACTTCATTCCGTTCTATCTATGATTTCTCTGGTTTTAGACATGCATTCTTGTTGAAATTCAAAGTCAAAAGATTTTGAGAAGTTCATAGGGTATAAGAACAAAGTAGAGAACCAAACGTTATAAGTATCAAGCTTCTTCAAAGTGATCAAAGATATGGATATTTATGCTAGGTATTCCGTAGTTATATAATTGAGAATTTAATGCTCTCTCAAATTACTCATCCACGGTGCGCTCTATAAGGAGTAATGTTTTATATCCTTTTTCCATTTTTGGAAGTGCACTGGAAAAAGTTGCATACCAATTAAATATGCTTCGATCTAAATTAGTGCCAGAGATTCTATATGGATATAGAATGGGAACATATCTTAAGGTTGATAAGATATGGAGTAATCTGATTCATGTTGATAGCAGAATATGAATATACTCAAGTCCCGTTACAGTAATGAGCAGTTTGTGGGTTATCTTTAACTTTAGCAAGGGTTTAACTTCTACCATTTTCAAGATCAAAAGTCGAATTGTTCTTGACTCGCCACATTTTTATAAAATAAATATTTTTGCAAAAAAATTAGTGAAAATATGGTAGAACCGGAAGTGATTCCAGAACCACAAAGGATTACTGAAAATTTAGTAGAACATGAGGATTCAATTGGACATGACAAACCTTAGTCACTCCGCAGATTTAGTAGGTGATCTCAGTCACCCGAAATATACTTTGGTTTTCTCGTAGACGGTGACAAGGAAGTCAGCATCATAGTGATGATGACCCTACTACTTATCAGCAGGCCTTAGGAAGTAGTGACTTCCGATTGATGGCTGGATGCATTATATCCAAGTTAGGCTTCACGCACTCCAGCAAATTATGGATTTTGCTGGTTGCTCCTGAAAGGGTAAAACCCATTAGGAGTAAGTAAATCTTTCAAGATCAGTGCAAATGGAAAGACATTAACCTAATAAAGCTAGACTTATAATGAAAGGTTTTCATCAAATACCCAGCGTGGATTGTGATGAAACATTTACTTCATTGTCTGTGCTGAAATCTATACGGATATAACTTGCTACTGCTGCTATTCATGATATGAGATCTGGTAGGTGAATGACTATAATGTCTTTCTAAATGGAAATTTAGAAGTATGCATATATATGACTCTGCCAGAGGGTTATTGTAGTCAATAAGAGCAGCGGAAGGTGTGCAAGTTTCTTATATCTATTTATAGACTAAACCAGGCATAGCAGAGATGGATCATCTATTTTTAAGTGACAGCCAGAATGTTTGACTTCATCAAAATAACATATGAACTTGGTAAGAAAGATGTAAGGAGTACTGTCATATGATATATGGATGATATACTCCTGATAGAAAATGATATTCTTGTACTACAATTGGGCAAACTATGGTCGCAGATGTTTCTATACATAAGATCTAGATAATGTATCAAGAATTCTAGTGATGATCTATGTCGATAGATCTAGATTTGGGAGGTGTCCCAATCCGGGTAATTGGACATCATTTTAAAGGGGTTTAGAATAGAAGACTCGTAGCGCGGTAGTGTATCCGCATGTGATGGAGTCACCCTATATAAAGAGATATCTTCAGGACTGATGAGAAGAGAGACTCATATGAATGACGGTCAATATGTTTCGAAAGTGGGGTCAATCATGCGATGTCATGTACCTACCATATGTTGCTTTTGCACTTTCTGTAATAAGCAAATATTAATCCAATCCCGGAGAAACAAAGGGAGGCAGTGAAGAATATATGAGGATGTTCTTGATGCATAGTAATGGCAGCCTCCGACAAGAGACGTTTACCGATTCTAGCTTCCTAGGTGACATGGATGACAGAGTATCTGTCAAGAGTTATATGGTTACACTCTTATGAGGTGCAATATGTTGTAAAGGGTTGAAAATGGGATACTGAGATAGATATGGCGCTGGATGCTTATTATGACTCAGCAAGGGATACGGCCCAAAAGTTGTTGGATAAAATTGTTCATTTATGAACTTAGTCCCATCATCTATCCAGACATATTCTAAGATAGGTATCGCTCAATTCGTGAGATAGTAGATCTCCGCGAAGTTGATATATAGAGAGATAAAGTTAGAAACATTGTAGTAGATTCACTCACTGAGCATGTTTCTCGAACACGGTTGTTTCTCAAACATACTTTGCGAAACTTTTAGTAAAGAAGTCAGGTATTCGATAGCATACGAGACGTGTGGGTATGCGGTGCCGCAATAATTGGCCTTAAGTGCAAGTAGGAGATTGTTGGATATAGTACCCTCAAGGTAATTATTGTAATTGCTGGAAGGAAATTATGATAATTGAAGGAGGACCTGTACATGTATAACAGTCTTTCTTATGATGATATTATGCTATCTGGTTTTTCTTTATCATTCATGTGTATACATTTTACTTACTATACGTGTCGCTAATACATATTGATAAAGCCCGTAGGATCCTTGCTTGACTACCAGTATTATGATAGTGATCATACTTATAGGAGCTGGGTAGTCCATAAGCACATCCTTAAATGTTCTTAGTCGTGGGAGTATCGAGACTGGGCATCAATATTCCATAGTAGACTAGTGTATACGTTTCTTGACCCCGACAAAGGGTGATGGCCGGTCTCACAGCTATTGGTGTTTGATACTAAAGATTGTATACAGGTGCTCATTAAAGAATGAGTACACCGAAAGGTGCTCGTTAAAGAATGAGTACATCGAACGGACTCAACGAGAACTCCTAGATGGTATTATACCTATCGTAGGATAGCGGTTCTCTGGTGACATGAGTACAGGGTGGTCTGTAGACCTGAGATCATCATTTGTCTCGTGTGTGTTCCCACTGTACTTTGATTACTACCCTACCATGGCTTTAAAGAGTTATGAAAATAGGTTTTAGTTGGGTACAGTCCCGAGCACATGGATGCAGTGAGCGATCGGAAAGGATTTGTCTCTTCTGGAATAGGGAGTTAATGTCAACCTGTGTTTGGTTGGCCATCACCATAAATCCCTGGCTATGGTGGATGAAATTTACCGATATGAGATCAGTAGTTTTTCAGTTGGTCATGAGCCTGACATCGGCACGATTTATTGGATTATTAAGGGTCTGACGGTGTCCCCGTCCTAGATCCAGTATGTGATACTCATAGACGAAAAGACCGGACTGTATGGAAATTGTCACTTATAGACTCGGTAGGGTATGGATGGACTTGATTGTCGACCTTCCTTTCGACAAATACCTGGGTAGCCCTTACGTATAGATAGACACCTGGGCAACCATCGCAAAAAAGTTCTGAACCTGTGCGGCCAAATTGACGTTCTTTTTCTTATCTTTCTTGGCCACTTTGCAGTCTTTGGTGAAATGACCCTGCTTGCCACAGTCGTAGCATATATCCTTCTTGAAGTCTTTCTTCTGAACATTTTGGTTGAAAGTCTTCTTGTTCTTGAAGTTCTTCTTTTTCTTCTTGAAAAAGATGAAAACTGGTTTGGAAGAAACCAGATTTGCGGATGCCTACTGTTTGGTAAATGTTGGGGTCAAAATTTGCACCCCGGTTGACCGAGTCAAAGTCAAGGTCAACCCCAAACCAGGTGAGCCCAAGCCCAGGTCAAGCGGGCCCAGGCCCAAGTCAAGCCCGAACACTAAGCGTCCGGCCTTCCGCCATGCCAAAATAAAAATCATGTAACGAATAATTTTGATGTAATTTTTGTGCATGAATGTATGCAAAATGGGCATAAAGCCAATTTTTTGTAAGCCCATGGCTTATGTGCAAAAAGAAATGGCACATGAACCATGGGATGGGAAAAATGTCATTTTGTAAAGCCCAAGGGGCTATATGTAAACATGTAAGCCTATATAAGGCAACAAGATGATGAATAAAGATAGACTTTTTCATTCCCCCAAAAACTAGGGTTCTTGGTGCCTCCTGCTCCTTCCTCAAGGTTCCAAAACCTTCTTCCCCTTTTGAATTAAATCAAGAGTTTTACTCTTCCTTTTTCAAAAATAAATAGTTTTTCACCACAAAACCCACAAAGGGGAACTTGGATCTACCATTAGATCTCAAAAAGAAGAGATTTTTAAAATCTCACATCTCTTGATCTTCAAGATCCTGCCAACAGAGGAGGAAGAAGCAGACCCATCGCCCTTCATCGGCTTCAAAACATCCTAGGAGTTTAACTCCTCATATATATATATATATATATATATATATATATATAAATACAGAGATTAATAAGTGCTCCTTTCTGGAAGTACAACTCCTATTGCAGGGACCAAGTCTCTTTTGCCGCTCGAGCGCCCACATGCTGACACGTTGGGCGCTAGCGCCCAAAGCACTAGCGCCCGAGCGCACACGTGCTGATACGTGGTGCGCTAGCGCTCAAAGTGCTAACGCTCTTGCGCTCAGAGCACTAGCGCCCAAAGCGCTAGCGTCCGAGCACCCACGTGCTGACACGTGGTGCGCTAGCGCTCTTACGCTCAGAGCGCTAGGGCACAAAGCGCTAGCGCCCGAGCGTCAACGTACTTACACGTGGAACGCTAGCGCTCAAAACGCTAGCGCCCTTGCACTCAAAGCGCTAGCGCCCAAGAGCGTTAGCACTCGAGCGCCCACGTGCTGACACGTGGTGCGCTAGCGCTCTTGCGCTCAAAGCGCTAGCACCCAAAGCGCTGGCGCTTTTCCCACGCATCCTTTGGATGCCCTTTCTCCTTTTTTTTAATTATTTTATATATATATATATATATGTATATATATATACACACACACATACATACTCTACAACACTATCCCTCTCAAAAAAAATTTGGGCCGAGGCGCTGTCCCGCACCCCACAAGGGGGCTGCTAGCCCCCTTGACCCCCAGCCCACTATCCGGGTAGCGGGACCCCCGTAAAAACTCTGTGTAGCTCCTGATATACCTAAGCCCCCTCCAAAACAAAACACACGTACACTGCACATGGAGTTTTCATGACCAGTTTGACCCGTTAATCGGAGGTTCCCTCGCTCCAAAGGCGAGGGGTAATTAACGGCAGCTTAGTCCGCGGCTGCCGGAGATTCGGATCCCCACAATCAATAAACCCCTGCCTACCCTAGGGAGGGGTAATTTGTAATGCGCCTGACAAGCGCACGTGTATTCCCATCTCAATGGGGTGACAAAAAACACCCTACAGATTCTGGCACGCCCGGTGGAACCAATCCCTCCTCCCATATTTCGGGTTAAATATCCATGCGAACTCAATCAACATACATATTTATATTTATACCAAAATAATGCTCTTTCATGCAGGTTTTCAAGCAATCACTTCTCAACAATGTCTCCAAAGATGAACTCAGCTCCCATCTCATACACGATGAAGATGGACTCCAGGACGGTCCTCCCGGCAAGTCTCGGACGACAGTGAGAAGAACCGCTGCAACAATTTGGGTCTATTCTATTTGTCTCGGCTAATGCTATCCCTGCACCTCAAGGCCCGGTGACAGACAAGCCGGTCTCGAAAGGCAAGAGGCCAAATGTGGTAGTCTTGAAGATGCCCCAACTCAAATGTGAGTCGGCGTTTGAACGACTTTCCTTGGCCCTAGCTGGGGGCAAGGCCATCAACACCAGCAAAGCAACAAGGCATCTCGGGCAAGCTCCAGCGGCGCCTCTGGCAATTGCTCGATTGGGTGTCTTCTAAAGCCTCCCCATCACTCAGACTATAGCGGCTTCCCGAAGAGCAGAAGCCTGCCAAGCGCTCAAGGCAGAAGCGGCTCAGATACAGAGCTAACAAAAGGACTAGGGCTCTGGCCATGTTAAAATTTATGAGTTTCCAAATCCTAGACCGCTCCGTGAAATCAGCCGCCAAAGATAAAGAGATGGCTGGGTATGTAGCTCGCACTGTCTACATGGTCGGACATGAAGAAACGAATCCTCCTCTTCTTCACAGCCATGGTGATGATATGATTGTCGCTGCCCAGTATCGGCTCGATCTAAGTGATGAAAAGACCACTCAGGCCGATAAGCCAGAGGAGCCCGTGGTTCCTGCGGAATTAAGCTCAGGCAATAAAGATGACCCGGTTGTCATAGCCGGAACTACAGAACAAGCGTTATTCCGATGGTTTCAGAGGCAGCTTTAGGACAGGGATGAGAAGTTAGCCAAGGTACAGTCCAAGGTTGAAGAATTGGCAAACGTCGCGGCAGATCTCGCGACCCAAGTTGTCCGATTGCAATTACAGCAGAATCAAATTTTGGTTCATGAACCATGGATTGATACCCGGAGGCAACCAACTGATATCCCTTTCAACCTAAGAGCGGAGCGCCTTCGCGGAAAACGGCCGCAATCAGCCTCCAGTCCCTCCGATACATACGCCGGGGAGGAATCGCCTGTGAAAGAGAAACTGGAAAAAGTCTATCCCTTCAAAAGGGAAAAAGTCCACAAAATATTCAGGGACGCTCTAAGAAACGGTCTACAACTTCCAGAATCAAAGAGACCGCAAGAAGCGAATATGACCGATGACCCAGAATATTGCCCCTATCATAGGGTGATAGGTCATGCCATTGAGGACTGCTTCGTCTTCAAAGATTAGGTCGAAAGGCAATACAAGACGGGAGAGATAGAACTGTCTAAAGGTGTGTTAGCAACCAGTCAAGCTATGACCGCCGATTTCATACAAATGGAGACCGAATCCTTTCGGGAACCTAATCCTCCCAGACATGTGCTATTATCTGAAAAGGGCGAACCAAAGACTGATCGGCCTCGAGGACCAGCATCAGTAAAGGCACCTACTCCAATGGAGAGAAAGAAGAAGGTATACTCCTTCAGGAGAGATGAAGTCCGCAAAATATTCGTGGACGCCTTGAACAACGGTCGTCAACTGCCCGTTCCAAAGAGGCCACATGAAATGAACATGACCGGCAATCCCATATACTGCCCATATCATAGAATGGTGAGTCATACCATCGAAGACTGCTATATTTTCAAAGATTGGGTGGAGAACTAATACAAGCTTGGAAAAACCTCACAGTCCTCGGATGTATCGGCAAGCCATAGAGCTACGATCATAACACAGCTCCGCCAAGATCAATGTTCAAGGGGCTAGGATAAGCAAAGAGGACCACCACGTCGTTAAACTGGGAACATCAGAGGACCACCACGTCATTAAACTGGGAACAATCGACCACCACGTCATTAAACTGGGAATAATCGACCTCTAAGTCGTTAAACTGGGAATATAAAAAAATATATATAAATGTAAATAAACAAAAAAATGTGTAAATAAAAGAGAAATAAAGAAAAACCGAAATGATGGGGCAACTCGCAATAAAAATCAACGAATAAAATAAAGATGAAAATAAAACCGAAATGATTGGGAAACCGCGAATAAAAGCCGAAATGATAGGTCAATCGCGATCTTCGCGATAAGAAAAGCTGAAATGATAGAGCAATCGCAGTAAAAAAAAAACAACAACAAAAACAAAACAAAAAAACAACGGTGAATGATGAGTCGCTGCTGGTACCATATTCCAGTGCAGCGATGCAGACACCAACCAAAATCCAATTTCCTAAAATTCTTCCAGCCCTACGGCCAGTCCCCAAATTGACTACCGTATACAATCTACGGGCTCAAATAATTCTCATCATACCCATATCCCACCGCAATCACCAGTTACGCGGCTGGTCTCCGCCTTTGGAATTATGCTCCATTGAGAAGACCCACTCATGTGTCCTCACGATACATGAGGAGAACAAACCTTTGTGGGATCCTTACGACTCACAAAGGAAAAACACACTTAGGAATCCTCACGACTCCTAAGGAGAAAATACACCTGCGGGTTCCTTACGACTCGTAGGGAGAAAATGCTTTTATGGGACCCTCACGGCCTATAAAATTGAAAAGCCTTATGTGACAGGGACCTAAACCTGTCTCCTAAGCCATCGCTCCCCAATCCCCAAGTGGCGAATGATAAGTCGCTCCTGGTACCATATTCCAGTGCAGCGATGTAGACGCAAACCAAATTCCAAACTTAAATCCCAAGCGGCGAATGATGAGTCGCTCCTGGTACCATATTCTAGTGCAGCGATGCAGACGCCGACCAAATTCTAAATCCCATGCCCCAATGATGAATGATGAGTCGCTCTTGGTACCATATTCAAGTGCAGCGATGCAGACGCCAACAAAGTCCCGAAATTTTTCCGGCCCTACGGTCTGGATCATACATCCTGCAAAACCGTATACAATCCATGGGCGTAAAACAATCCAAATCTCTCCCAAGTCCTTCCAGTGAGACTACTTCTAAAATCCCACCAAAAAAAAGGCATGTCCACAAGAAAAATGGGCATGGATGAAAACCCGAAAGGGCTCCGTGAGTAAAAACAGCAGGACTGCCGGTGAGTTTGTGAAAACCCGAAAAGGCGCAAACTCGTGAAAAAAAATGGATAGAATGCACTCGCAAAGTCCTCTCGACTTTGTGAGGAGAAAATTCCCGCGTGAGATCCTTACGACTCACAAAGGAGCCACACACTTAGGAGTCCCCACGAATCCTAAGGAGAAAAAACACCTACGAGATCTTTTCGACTCGTAGGGAGAAAATGCTTTTATGGGACCCTTACGGCCCATAAAATCGAAAAGCCTTAGGTGATGGGGATCTAAACCTGTCTCCTATGCCACCAATTCCCAAATCTTTCCGGGGAAAATGATGAGTTGCTCCTGGCATTATTCTAGTGCAGCAATGCAGATGCCAAACAAAAAACCAATTCCCAAATCCTTCCAGGGCAAATGATGAGTTGCTCCTGGCATTATTCTAGTGCAGCAATGCGGATGCCGACAGAAAACTAATTTCCAAATCCTCTCATGACAGATGATGATTCGCTCCCGGTACCATATTCCAGTGTAGCGATGCTGATGTCAACTCAAATCAAACAAATCAAACCAACCAATTCCAACATCGACCTTTGCGTCAAACAACGACACCCCGTAACGGGGAAATGTCAATCCGACACTCCGTGCCGGGGACAAGTCGATCAGCAACACTCCGTGCTGGGGACAAGTCGATCCGCGCCACTCCGTACCGGGGACAAGTCGAACAGCGACACTGCGTGCCGGGGAAAAGTCGATCATTGACACTCCGTGCCGGGGCAAGTCGAACATCAGCGACACTCTGTGCGCGGGGAAAAGTCGATCAGCGACACTCCGTACCGGGGACAAGTCGAACATCAGCGACGCTCCATGCCGGGGATAAGTCAATCAGCGACACTCCGTGCCGGGGACAAGTCGATCCGTGACACTCCATGCCGGGGAAAAGTCGAACAGCGACACTCCGTGCCGGGGACAAGTTGAACATCAGCGACACTCCGTGCCGGGGACAAGTCGATCCGCGACACTCCGTGCCGGGGACAAGTCGATCAGCGAAGCTCCATGCCGGGGACAAGACGAACATCAGCGACACTCCGTGCCGGGGACAAGTCGATCCGCGACAATCCATGCCGGGGACAAGTCGAGCAGCGACACTCCGTGCCGGGGAAAAATCGATCAGCGACACTCCGTGCCGGGGACAAGTCGAACATCAGCGACACTCCGTGCCGGGGACAACTCGAACATCAGCGACACTCCGTGCCGGGGACAAGTCGATCAGCGACACTCCGTGCCGGGGACAAGTCGATCCGCGACACTCCATGCTAGGGACAAGTCGAACAGCGACACTCCGTGCTGGGGACAAGTCGATCAGCGACACTCCATGCCGGGGACAAGTCGATCCGCGACACTCCATGCCAGGGAAACGTCAACCAGCGACACTCAGCATCGGGGAAACGTCCAACAACGACACTCTGTAGCTGGGAAACGTCAAGCAGACACTCCGTCTCGGGGAAACGTCAACCATCCGGCACTCCGCCTCGGGGAAACCTCAAGCAGACACTCCGTCTCGGAGACACGTCAACCAGCCGACACTCCGCCTCGGGGAAACGTCAAGCAGACACTCCATGCCGGGGGGCACGTCTACTACAGACACTCCGCCTCGGGGAAACGTCGACCAGCGACACTCCGTGCCGGGGGCACGTCTACTAAATACTCTGGGCCAGGGAAACGTCTACCATGGACACTCCGTCTCGGAGACGCGTTAAGCGTCGACTGTCCATGTCGTAAAAAGGGCAGTGCATCCTAAAAGTAGGAACTAAAGCAAGTCACTTCCACGCGAAAGAAGATCCATCAATTTCATGCACACGACCCACATATGTGGTGTGCATTTATTGATGGGGGGCACTTTGTTGATGTCAAAATTTGCACCCCGGTTGACCGAGTCAAAGTCAAGGTCAACCCCAAGCCAGGTGGGCCCAAGCCCAGGTCAAGCGGGCCCAGGCCAAAGTCGAGCCCAAACACGAAGCGTCCGGCCTTCCGCCATACCAAAATAAAAATCATGTAACGAATAATTTTGATGTAATTTTTTGTGCATGAATGTATGCAAAATGGGCATAAAGCCAATTTTTTGTAAGCCCATGGCTTATGTGCAAAAAGAAATGGCACATGAACCATGGGATGGGAAAAATGCTATTTTGTAAAGCCCAAGGGGCTATATGTAAACATGTAAGCCTATATAAGGCAACAAGATGATGAATAAAGATAGACTTTTTCATTCCCCCAAAAACTAGGGTTCTTGGTGCCTCCTGCTCCTTCCTCAAGGTTCCAAAACCTTCTTCCCCTTTCGAATTAAATCAAGAGTTTTACTCTTCCTTTTTCAAAACTAAATAGCTTTTCACCACAAAACCCACAAAGGGGAACTTGGATCTACCATTAGATCTCAAAAAGAAGAGATTTTTAAAATCTCACATCTCTTGATCTTCAAGATCCTGCCAACAGAGGAGGAAGAAGGAGGCCCATCTTTAGAGACCCCACTTTGGGGAAGAACTAGGGCTCAAGGGGAGAAGCCCTTCATCAGCTTCAAAACATCCTAGGAGTTTAACTCCTCATATATATGTATGTGTGTGTGTGTGTGTGTGTGTGTATGTATGTATATATATGTATGTATATATATATACAGAGAATAATAAATGCTCCTTTCTGGGAGTACAACTCCCATTGCAGGGACCAAGTCTCTTTTGCCGCTCGAGCGCCCACGTGCTGACACGTGGGGCGCTAGCGCTCTGAGGCTCAGAGCGCTAGCATCCAAAGCACTAGCGCCTGAGCGCTCACGTGCAGACACGTGGTGCACTAGCGCTCAAAGCGCTAATGTTCTTGCGCCCAAAGCGCTAGCGCCCAAAGCACTAGCGCCCGAGCGCCCACGTGCTGACACGTGGTGCGCTAGCGCTTAAAGTGCTAGCACTCTTGTGCTCAGAGCGCTAGCGTCCAAAGAGCTAGCGTCCGAGCATCCACGTGCTGACACGTGGGGCGCTAGCGCCCAAAAGCGCTAGCACTCGAGTGCCCACGTACTGACACGTGGTGCGCTAGTGCACAAAGCGCTAGCGCTCTTGCGCTCAAAGCGCTAGAACCCAAAGCACTGGCGTTTTTCCCACGCATCCTTTGGATGCTTTTCTCCTTTTTTTTATTATTTTATATATATATATATATGTATACACACACACACATACTCTACAACACTATCCCTCTCAAAAAAAATTTGGGCCGGGACGCTGCCCCATACCCCGCAAGGGGGCTGCTAGCCCACTTGACCCCCAGCCTGCTATCCGGGTAGCGGGACCCCCGTAAAAACTCTGCGTGGCTCCCGATATACCCAAGCCCCCTCCAAAACAAAACACACGTACACTGCACATTGAGTTCGCATGACCAGTTTAACCTGTTAATCGGAGGTTCCCTCGCTCCAAAGGCGAGGGGTAATTAACGGCAGCTTAGTCCGCGGCTGCCGGAGATTCGGATCCCTACAATCAATAAACCCCTGCCTACCCTAGGTAGGGGGAATTTGTAATGTGCCTGACAAGCGCGTGCGTATTCCCATCTCAATGGGGTGACGAAAAACACCATACAGTAAAAAAACTCATTTTTCGAACGAGTTTTAATTCATCTTCAATGCAGATATACTGCTTAAGGTCTTCTAAGGAAACTTGCCTTTCCCTTCTATGGATGTGCGTTGAAAATGACATCCATTAAGGGGAGTTTGTTGATGATAGCTCTTGCAATGAAAGTACTAACCAATACAAATTTTTCATCTTTTAATTTCATTACAAGTTATTGAAGTTCTTTAACTTGAGGTAGCACTTCTTTATCATCTTCAAATTTAAAGTCAAGAAACTTGTCGATCAAGTGCGTTTTAGACAATTTCTTCTCATCCTTATATTTCTTCTCCAAAGAATCCCAAATGTCCCTAGAAAAGGACTCGTGAGAATAGGCATCGGCGAGGTGGTCGATGAAGCAGTTAAGGAGATAGCTTATGCAAAAATGGTTATCGCACTTCCATTTCTCTTCGACTTTCTTATCCTCATCATCATCAAAGTTCGGCTTGTCCTCGGAGACAATATAAAAAATATTTTGGATTGGCATCCCAAATATCATTTTGCGACGCCAAGTGTTGAGGTCGCTTTCATCGAAACTCTGAGTTTCTGGCATTCAAGCCCCATAGTTCTTTCAGCGTCCATTTTAGATTGTTCGAAATCTGATTTAAGATTGTTGGAGTAGGTGAGAAAAATGGACGGTAAATTTAAAAAAATTCTGCAAAGTTATCACAATGATCTATTGTTAGATCAAGTCGAGAACTGTTGTGCGTTGGTTAAAGCGGAGCTTAAAGCAGATTCGGCCTGTCCGGTGCAAGTATCCCAAAGCCGATCTACCCTAAGAACAACAACTATGAGTTCTGATGTGCACCAACCAGCAACTTGGTTCTGGCCGCGATGAACGATCCAATGGCGCATGGGCAAAGCTCTCACATTTTAGGCTAATTGATTATAATGAAAGTATTTTGCAATACTTTCTAGAGTTCTGAATATCTTATAATATTCTATGGAATTCTAAATTGAGATGGCAAGAATATTTCACAATATTCTCTTTGTTCTCAATTCAATTTGAATTCCAATTGGTTCTTCTGAATAGAATCGGAGAGAACTATGAAATAGTTCTCTTTATTTCTATTCAATTCTCATAACTTTGAAATAGTTTTCTGTTCTCAGAACTATAGAAATGGTTCTTTGCCTTTCACCTTTTTCACGTAACTTTGGCTCTCTAGTCTAAGCTTTATTTATAGAGAGATCTCAGACCCGACCCAAAGGACTCATCAGTTCCAACTCTTTATAACTAATGGCCAGCCCAATAGTCTCCATTCAATCAGTGCAATCAGCGCAAACCGCCCAATGTAGCCCAACAACCCTAATACTCCTGGGGAGCAGCCACACGACGTCTAACTAGACAGCCTACTGGACTGTCACGTGCTAAATGTAATGTTTTGTGCGCTTAATGCGTCTCAGCCCGATTAGTATGATCCTGATCCACGCTCACGCCCACGGCCCGGAGCTTAAGCCACTACTATCACTTATGAGTAATTAACTAATTAATCTTGCATACAGCAAGATTCGAACTATTGACCTCTTGTGTGGCAAAATATTTGCAAACCAACTGGGCTACTAGAGTATTTTGTTATTATTCAAAATAAATAATATATGAAAGTTCACTCATTGTTTTTTTACAGAAAATACCCACAAAATCGAACAAAACATACCCACTATAAATAGACTACATGCTCTGATTCCAACCCAATAACACAATAAGTAATAACCCAAATATCCAAATGAGCCTAGCTCACAAATGAGTTATCAAGGTCATAAACGAGCTATAGAGCGCAAGCATGCTCGTTGACTCGTTTGGCTAACGAGTTATTATTGAAATGAACTCGAGCTAGAGTTAAGTTAAACAAACGAGCTCGATCCGAACCAAAGTTAAATGAGCCAAACTCGAGCTCACCCCAACTCGTTCGAGTCTGACTCATTTAGCAGCCTGCATTTCACTCATAAGAAAACGAAATATGAAGTCTCTTTTAGTATTGCAACAAAAAATTCTTCGAACCTACATGATGTAAACTCCGTAAACCATCGAAAATACATATCGGACCCCTTGTATCGTACGAATAAAAAAGTTGTAAACATCGATATGTATACATATTGTTGTTGGGAAATTTTGTGTTTTTTAAAATGTTTTATCTCAAAAATAAATAAAATAAAAACACTAACCTTCGTAAATCACAAAGTATGAAAATGATGTTTATGGGAAAGAGGCATACACTTGGGTGCACTGGCCTAAAAAGATATCGCCTTCCTCTTAGCAGGTTTACATATGAAAGTATGTCTTAGCACCTCTACTAGGTTTCAAGGAGTATCAAGTATGCAATTTTAAAAAATCTAAAGTACTAAGTTGTCACGACCCAAAATTGGCACGTGACGGCCCTAATACTACGCAACGCCTACAGACGTAACGCAGTAAAAGAAAGCCAAAACCCAGAAATCTAAACCATTAAAAGACAAGAAAAGATAATAGAAGTTTTGAAACATTTGAAATCACAACCCAAATTCTTTAAAAGCCCAACTTATTTCCTCTTAAAATTTTGGCAGCACCTCCTTTGTAAAAACTGGCCCCAAAAATGGGTACAACATAAATATAAATGAAGCATCCCCAACGGGAGCAAATACACGCCCAAAGGCGGAAAACAGCCAGCACAACAAATATACGACGCCGTAGCGAAGAAATAAAAGACGATAGAAAGGAAACTGTATAAAAGACAACAAATCACAAATAATATACAATATCGTCCTCACAAAGTCTCTAAGTCAAACAAAATAATAGTAGATGGAGAGTACAAGGATACAACGAATATACAATACAACAATACGGATAACTACAAAAACCCACCTAAGCAAAACTGCACACTATGAGCTGAAGCGGTATCTGTAGCAAAGATGATCAGATAGATGAATAGCCAGCCTCGACTACTCTGGGGAACACCCTGCAAAACAACTGTGGCACAACGGGGGTGAGTTGCCAACTCATGAATAGTAAATAACATATGCAGCTAATCGCAAGTATGCACGTACAGCGTGAATCTAACATATGTAATTAATAGCAATAACAGGTCATATGAATGCAATAATCAAGAAAAGTACACTAGCAGGTACAATGAATACATGAAGCAATAATATGACAATCAATATGCAATAATCATGCAATAACGATATGAAAATGTATATATATGCAATAATCATGAAAGGTACACTAACAGGTATAACTACACATGAAGCAGTGCATATAAATAAAGGTATGTAAATGCAACAGTCATGAAAGGTACACTAACAGGTACTACTATTATATGAAACAGTGCATAAACAATAAATGTGGAGTATGGAATGAAATATGTCATTTCCACGGAATCCTGATATCGTGGTAGGATCACAATCCATCAAGACAATCCAAGTTCTAATTCCTCAAATCAGCCCCCAAATTGGCTCTCATATCATATAAGTCCCACAACTCCTCAATGTACAATATCGAATAAATCTCCTATATCCTGAATGTACAAAATCAAGTGAGTCTCATATATCCTTTATCAAATCTCAAGTAAATATCATATGTCCTAAATCCAATATCAAGTGAATCTCTTATAATCTAAGTATATTTGCATGAATAAATATGATGAAGTATCTAAATTGATATCAATACACATATATTAGAGTCCCATTCCACTAATATTGGTGTAAGGGCATATATAACAGCGTGCCATTCCACTGTTATATATACATAGAAGTAAAAAGAAATATCATGAAATCAATGTGTCAAGCATCGACACAGAAATACTGATCTATCAGGTGCTGTCACCAAGACTGGCACCCTGATAGGTACGTATCATACGCTATACCGAAAACACGAGTGCCTAGTTCTGACCCTCGCCTTTCGACGTATCTATACGTACATGACTCCCATCGGTATCCCCATGATAACCGCCGAGTCATAGGTAATGTCACCGGAAGGTATGGTTCTCCTATCGGGCTCATCGACGTGGTACATCGACATCCCTTTCTTGCCCCGAGGTACCTTCGGGACCCATCATGTACCCTCATACGGCCTCGACGCCTCCTCGTAGGGGTATATATATATTTCAGAACCGATAAAACTTATGGTGGATGCTGAAATATCATATCAAAGAAAACCGGGTTTTTCA
Source organism: Agapanthus africanus (assembly GCA_030015575.1). Classification (NCBI taxonomy): domain Eukaryota; kingdom Viridiplantae; phylum Streptophyta; class Magnoliopsida; order Asparagales; family Amaryllidaceae; genus Agapanthus; species Agapanthus africanus. The sequence goes on along the minus strand of JASDDO010000024.1, from coordinate 882,491,648 downwards.
AATAATGAATAATTTCATGAACTCCCACGGTCCCCAAATCCAGAAAATATCATGAAAAATCCATATAACAATGCGAAAATCCATGAATATGATATATGCAACATAAACTGAAATGTAAGCATATAAAGGAAAAGCCGCTAATTAACTGCAACAAGTTAATAAAAAATATCATGTGGTTCCTATTTTATCCAATTCTAAATAACATCACGTAAAGGTAAATATGTAGCTATAACTGTTGTATGTGTAAACACAAAGGTATAGCAAGGTATATGTATCTACCTATAAGTAAATGATATGGTATACCCCCTGGGTATAAGTGAAATATGTGCAAGGTATACCTGTAACTATGTCGTAAAGTGTGTATGTACCTAACACTAATGGAACAATACCCTATAAGTATACAGGTATCTAGCATATAAGTATATGAAGGCATATGTATAAGCATGTAGATATGCAGATATGCTATATGTCATATGCGATAAGAAATATGAATCAATGTCACAATGTCCCTAACCAAGCAATATCCTAACTATAAGTGGTTTGTGTGTGACATGGCAATTATTGGCGGTGTGTGTAGCATACAGTCAGTGCTCGAGCAACATGAATCGTCAATAATATGTGCAGTATCCTAAGGCTACTAGTCCAAGCACAACAATATCTAAGTAATAGGTTAAATGCGCAATTCTAAATATGACATAGAATATACGACAAGTATTAACATTTCTAGCCCATACGAATAACGCCATGCGGGCGATTCCCCTATAGATGATAAATCTACTCACCAACGCTCCAAGCTAGGTGAATCCTACCACCTGTTTTCCCTTTGTAGCAGTGTCCGTAGTCCCCGCCTGCAAACCTGCAACATTAAAACAACAAGGCAAACATATATATTAATAATAGACCTAAAACACATACAATCTACACGGACCAACACGACACACCTACGCACTCTAAAGGGTTCGTATTGTTGCTAACGCGTATAACGACACTACGAAACCAACTCAGCGCAACAACAACACGTAACACGCATCGAATCGGATTACGTATCGCACGAAACGAAACACTAGAAATATGCAAAGTGATCCCAGATTTTTCTGTGCTAACAAGTTGTAAAAATTACAAGTACCATGAGACTACAAATAACCCCAGAGACCCCTACCCAAAAACCCAAACCCTAACTCCCTACTCTGGCCGCAAATTGCAGCCAGAACCAATAAATCTGCGGCCTGAACAAGGAGGAACTGGCTCGTATTTTGAGGGTAGGTTCTAGGTCTCTATACTAGGTTACTGTCAAGTAAATTTTTGCAACAAATACCTGGTTTAACAGCAGATCATCCGAGACCCTAAATCGACACTAAAAATACGATATTTATCCGAAATGATACGATACGCTATAAAAACAGCAACTTTAAAGCTAAGCTACACAAAAATAACTTAAACAACAGTAAGGAAACATTACCTAATCAAATGAACACAAAGATCCTAACTTTGTATGATCCAAGGCATCCATGAGGCAAAATCCAAGAAAAGGTGTGATTTTGATGAAGATTTGTGAGTATTGTGATGGATTTTGATGAAAAACTTGAGAGTGTTCAGTTTATGAGAGAGAAGAAGAAAGAACAAATGAAATAGAGAAAAGAGAGAGGGGGTGTAAGGAAATGAGAGAGGGAGGTGAGTGTAGGGTGAGATGAGAGGTGAGTGTAACATTAGCAATTAATGCTAACCATGCCTCACAATTAATGCTCCACACCTCATCACAAAACAAATATCTCTCTCTCTCTCTCTCTCTCTCTCTCACTCACAAAAGAAATAATTAAGGATTTAGCAAAGGGTGGAAAATCAAAGGATTAGTGTTAAGCAAAGATTAGGTTAAGAGTCATGGTTGCTAAAACTAATTTAGCACAAACAAAACTCACATTTACATGCACACGTGCGTGCATACTTATAACAAATAATAATAAATTATTAATTAAATGTTATAAAATGTGAGGAACCCGAATTGGTAAACTTTTTACAGAAAACCCGCATTAACGTCTAAACGAACACTAACTGAAATCTAAGGCGTTACATAAGTATACTATACAAGAATCGAACTAGAGAATTAGGGTTTTGTAGCAAGCAAACAATTTATACACTAAGTGAAGAGAGTATACAACCTTTGTAGACCAGTCCTTCACTTCTAAAACTCCAAGTAGTAGTCCCTAGAACTCTTCTTAAGGCTCCAATCGAAAAAAATATCGAGCTTGCTTGTTGTCTTCGATGCTGAAGATGATCCACCATGAAGTCTCTTTCACTGAAGCTCACTCTTCACTAATCAAGATATTAGTGAAGCAAACAACCTAAATTTATGGGCTAGATAAGTGTAGCTTGATGAAGTAGGAGATTTGCTCACTAGAAATAATTTTCTCTTTTCTTTTCTCAACTCAAGAAAAAAACTAGAGAAGAGAATGAAGAAGAAGATAAGGATGAACTTGGATGATAGAATAAACCTTGTAGAGTTATGAGATAAGATAAGGATGATTAAATATCTAAGAATAAAACAAAATTAGGAGATGATTCATGGCTTCTCAATGCTTCTCCAAGCATCCAAAGCCATGACTCATTCTCCTCTTTTTTCTTTATTCTGAAAATATAAACCATCCTATTTAACTATCACTCTAGTGTGATTTTCATACATCCTAATTCTATGTATCATCAACCATGATAAAATATCAAATACATATATATAAATATATATATATAATATTAGTTAATATATATATATCAAATTATTAAATCAACATTTGATTCAATAATCCGGTTATATCATATATAACCGACTAATATCATTTATATATATATCAAAACATTAAATCAACACTTGATTCAATTATCCGGTTATATCACATATAACCAGCTAATATTCAATATTAGATATTAAATCAACGCTTGATTCAATAATACGGTCATATCATATATAACCGGCCAATATCAAATATATATACATAAATCAAATCATTGAATCAACACTTGATTCAATAATCCGGTTATATCACATATAACCTAACCGATATCAAATATCGCTAGATTAGAATACGGTATCACATATTCGTATTTAATCAAGCTCCTGCACATATCTCCATATGTGCCCTACTTCGTTTCGCTTGAGCTAGAAAACCTCTGTGTGGGACTCTAAAGACTCGTCAATACGCCAACATTAGGTAATGATCACATCAGATACCCACAAGACATCAGCGGTACTAGTTGGACGTAATGGCTACCCAGGTATTGAACGAATAAAAGATCAACAAGCAAACTTGTCCAAATTCCCGTAAAGCCTATAAACAACACTTACTGTACAGTCCGGTCTCTTTGACTGATATGTCTCATATCGAGTCTGGGGGTTGGAATCGTCAGACCCCAATAACTTGATAAGTCATGCCGAATGTGGCCTATAACCTTTTGAGAAACTACCAATAACACTTACCAGCAAATATCATCAGCCCTAACCAGGGACTTGCTGTTATAGCCAATCGAGCATAGCGCAACATCAACTCCCAATACTGGGAGAGACGAAACCCCTCCTATCGCTCACTGCCTCCATGTGACTCAGGACTGTACCCAAAATCCACCTGTTTGCATGACTCCTTTGACCCATGGTAGGGAGGAAATCAAAGCACAGTGGGAACCACACAAGACACTATGATGATCTTGGGTCCATAGACTAACCTGTACAAGTGTCACCAGATAACCGCTATCTGACAATAGGAATGGTACCATCTAGGAGTTCTCAGCGAGTCCTATTCGGTGTACCTATTCTCTAATGAGCAGCTGTGTACAATCTTTGATCTCAAACACCAATGGTTGTGCGATCAACCATCACCCCATACAGGGTCAAAAAACGTACACACTAGTCTACTCTGGAATATCGATGCCCTGTCTCGATATTCCCTCGACTAGGAACAGTTAAAGAATGTGCTTGCAGACTATACAAGCCCCAGTAGTATGATCTGCATCATGGTCCTGGTTGTCAAGCCAACATCCTAAGGGATTTATCAACATGTGTCTATGAGATAGTAAACTAAAACAAGTGTATATGTTAATGTCACGTCCCGCTTCTCGGCATACGGACAAGGGGGCGCGACTGGGTCCGCTGCGTATTTACTCAAAAGTAAACACGCTAAGCGTATATAAGCAATATAAGTAAAATGTATACAAGAGACATGAATGTAAATGAACAGTAACTTTATTTATTAAACATTCTTTTACAAGTACAACTAGAAATGTAAATATAAGGATGGAAAGCAATGCCTAAGCAATGACATAACTGGAAAGAAATATGTACAGGTCACTACAGCTCGTGGTCTTCAGTGATCTACTCCAAGTCTTCTGAAATAGGCTCGGTCTCCAGTGAGTCGGATCCTCCTGACAACATTCCAAAGAAGAAGAGAAATAGGAATTTCGTCAAAGAACAATCGCTTAGTAAGTCCTAAAGAAAGAAAGAGAAGAATAGACAGATAATAGAATGGGTGAAATAGATATGTTATATTTATTATACTAACGTAGTTGTTGTATCTTGTTAAAGAATATGCCAGTGTATACGAGAGGAGTCCAATTTACACCGTGGACTTTGGTAACCCGTAGTACAAGGCTCCGTCGATAATACCACGTAACAACGACATAGATATAATTACGTCTTTTAGTGACCACCCCGTGCCTCCTTTAACATGTTCCGTACCATTTTACCCCTTTATAAACCCCGTAAAGTCTTATTGTATTGATTTTATTGTATTGTCTTGTAGTAAATGGAAGACTTACCGAAACCATGATATCAGTAAACGGAATGAATATAAATGAATAGTCATGTAAACAGAGTACATCCATGGTTCGATTCAGTCATGTTCATGTTGATATAGATTGAATTCTGGTATAAACCGATTCATGTTGTATTGCAGTTATACTTGAATTAAATTCAATTCGAATTGATTTCATATTTGACCATGACTCGAACTGAATCAGACTTTTAAATAGAATTGAAGTCCTGATTGTTTTGGAGTTATCGATAACTGCTGCACATAGACGGCAGGATTTGTGTCTTTTTCCAAGACAATTACCATGTTGATAACACCGTTGTTAGGTTGTCTACCTTAGATAGAAAAGAACCTATATTCTCCGGCCCCCTGAGGCTCAAGAGAACCAGTTACGCTTAAACCTATGTTACTAGGGCCCTTATTGTAATTTAGTATAACTTGAGGGGGGTTTATAAAAAAATAGTTTAGATATTTTTTCAAAATACACCTCAAGTATTTAATTATCGTCTTTAGGATTTTCATAGATGTATATTTTATAAAAATGAAATTTTCTAGTGAGTAGAACCTAATTTTCATTGTATATGGTATTTTAATGAAATATTGAAATTTGTATTGAATTGTAATGGTAGTTTCATGAAATTGTGATTCTTTTGCTTTAGAAAACATGGAATATTCATATAATATATTTAAAATAGATATTTTGATAATAGTTATAAATATTTATATATTTAATAAAATAATTTTTATTTATTTTGTAGAAATCTCATTTTCTTAAAAATTGCATCAAAATTCCATCGAGATTGAATGCTCCTTGCGGAGGTCTACATCTCGCTCTATTAGGCCCGAGAATATGCGATAACCCGCACCATCCCGATTGGGGTTCTCCAAAATGGGTTGTAGAGGCATAATTGCATGGAATTAAATAACACACTTTTTAAAGAAAATGGTTTTGAATGTTCAAGATATTTATTCGTAATCTCGTATTTTCCCATAAATTAGAGTCCCAAAATTCATCGTTCTATGTTAAGAATGTGTGTTGTGATGAGATAGGTCATTATCTCGTGAGTTATCTAAAAGTAATACGGTTAAATTGAACAATTATAAGTTGTATGTAAAATGATGGTATTTTACTGTAAAAGTGAAATAAAAATTGCAACATGAATTATTTTGAGATGAAACTTGTTCTAATGTGTTTATTTATATTTGTTGAATATTATGAGAGAATATGGTATTTTATTATTTGAGAAAAAATGAAGTTTTTAAAGAAAAATGAATCGGAAGTCGGAATAACTCCGCTTCCAACGAGTTTTGAAAAATAGAAGTTTTAGAATAGAAATGGAGGAGGGAATGGAGACTTGCTGATTATTAAGAAATAAGGGAGAATGAGGAATCTTTCGGAATCTTCAGGGCGTCGTTTCGTCGCCGGAATCTTCCCAAAACATCGTCGGAACTTCGTCTCTTGCTAACTCCACTTGTACAACTTGGGACTTGGAAATTTTATAGAGTTTTTGTAATGAAATTTTGAATTAGGATAAGTGAAATGTTGTGTGGTATTTATAGGGAAAATTAGGGTTTAGGATAATGAAGAATAGAATTAAAATGTGCATTGAAATTTGGTTTAATGCCACTTTTTAATTCTCTATTTATTTTTAATAAAAACAAACAGTACAGGAGTTAAGGGGGGAGGCCAAGGGGTGTAGGGTTAAATTTTGGGGAGCATCCCCTACGGGAGGCCCGGCGGTGCCGGCCGTTGGGACAATCTCTCCGGTCGAGATCCGGTGAGGGGGCTTGGGATCTTCACCACGTGTCATGCTCAGTGTATTTAACAATTTGTACATGTTTGTTTTATTTGTGACTTTTCACTTTACGTGTAGTGCACGTGCAAACTTTTGGCCTTCTACAAGATTAAAAGAAAAATCAATTAAAAATATGTGGCTGGGGGGATTCGATCATAGGGGCTATCTCACAGCAGTGTAAGGCTTTACCAATAAGCTACAAATGCTTTCTTGCTGTTCAAAAGCAAATCAAATATATAACTTGTACTCAGACTTGGGAATTCCTTTCTGTATTTTGGAAAAATTTTGTACAGAAAGTTTAGGGTTGTTACATTCTACCCTCCTTATAAAAATTTCGTCCTCAAAATTTATAAAAGGAAAGTGTAACAGATTCAAGAAAAGTTTGGTGATAGGACTATTGGTAGTGCATAAAAAATATTTGGAAGAACGAAAGAATGCAAAAATTATGGTAAGATTGAAGAAGATGTGAGGGAATTACCAGAGTTACCTTGGTTTACATTCTCAGCTTCTACGGCCGCTAATGTGAAAGCCTGACACCGGGGTACATTTTTCCTAGCTAGAGGCACATTCCTCTATCCTTGGGGCATGTTTCTCTGCCCTCGAGGCATGTTCCTCAGTGCCTGATGGAATTGGCGATTAGGCTGTGCAGGAGGTCCACGTGGAGGTGAAGCTGAAAGAGCAAGACGAGGTGCAGGAGCCTGGATAACTGGCCGCTGCGGATAAGTGTTGTGAGTTGGAACTGTGTTGCGTCTATAAGAAAATGTTCCAATTCCATGATTGGATGCGCCATAAACTAAGCACAAGCATTTTGCGCGCCTACAGTCCTTCCACAAGTGTCCATCTCTCTTGCAGTAGAAGAAAAAATCTGGAATTGGCTGGTTATTTGTTTCTTTCAATTTCCTGGGTTCAAAAGTTGGCCTTGAAGAGGCTCCTCCTGCCATCTGAGTGGTAGGGTGCTTCACTCCGGCAGATTAAGGTCTGCCCTTCATCTTCACCACTGCCTCATATCGACGGGCAGATTTCACGGTTAGGTCGTGGGTTGGGAAATCCCCTGTAGCTAAGGCAGCTTGGATCTCCGGGTATAACCCTTGCTGAAATCGTCTAGATCTGATCTCAGCAGTCGGTATCAAGTGTGTCGTGAACCTGTTGCAGTCTTGTCTTAGCTGTGTAGTATGTGATATTTGAGAATCGAATATTGAGACATATCTTTCCTTCTGAGCATGGTAAACTCAGTATCATACTCATCCACTGATTTGGTCCACATCGAACCTTGTTGTTGGTGGATGAATTGCTGCTCCATGTCAAATTGGGAAGTCTCAGAGAAGTACTTCGCGTCGAACATGTCGCGAAAAGTCCTCCATTCGATAGATTGGGCAAGACGGCTTTCTTCCGCCTTCTACCAAACTCGGGCATTGTCGATGAGTTGCAGCTTCGCAACTCATACCCAAGTGATCTCTGGCACTTATGCTGCTGCCAGATCATCCTCAATACTCTGAACCCATTCTTTAGCTTCTAGAGGGCTCTCTTTTCCCGAAAATTGTTTTGGGTGCAATGCTCGGAATTGCTTCACTCCAGGTGCTTCTGCTTCTGGACGGTTCATTAATATAGCAGTCTGCTGCTGTTGTCCCTCCAGGAGGCTGCGGATTTCCTCAAGCAGTGTCGTTTGCTCATTGATTGGAGCAACAACGGTAGGCGTAAGCGGTAGAGGTGGTGGAGTGTTGTTGAAATTGGTGCTGGTGTTGTTTGGAGAATCCATAATCTTGAAAGAAAAATAAGGTTAGGATAGATTCAAAGTATATGAAATTGTAAGATTCAAGGAATATAAAATGTAAAGAATGTTTTTAGTTGCTGATTCTTGTGTTATATTGCTTAGAAATTCATGTAGAATTGACCCGCATGTCCATGCAGAACTGACCTGCATGGTAGGGTTCCATGCAGCGCTGACCTGCATGGGCCGCCAACAAAACCTGTCATGCCCCACTTCTCGGTGTACGGGCAAAGGGATGCGACTGGGTCCGCTACGTATTTACTCAGAAGTAAACACGCTAAGCGTATCTAAGAAATATAAGTAAAATGTACACAAGAGACATGAATGTAAATGAACAGCAACTTTATTTATTAAACATTCTTTTACAGGTACAACTGGAAATGTAAATACAAGGATGGAAAGCAATGCCTAAACAATGGCATAACTGGAAAGAAATATGTATAGGTGACTACAGCTCGTGGTCTTCAGTGGTCTGCTCCAAGTCTTCTGAAATAGGCTCGGTTTCCAGTGAGTCTGATCCTCCTGACAACATTCCAAAGAAGAAGAGAAATAGGAATGTTGTCAGCGAACAATCAGTCGGTAAATCCCAAAGAAAGAAGGAGAAGATTAGACAGAGAATAGAATAGGTGAAGTAGATGTGTTATACTAACGTAGTTTTTGTAGCTTGGTACAGAATATGCCAGTGTATACGAGAGGAGTCCAACATACACCGTGGACTTTGGTAACCCGTTGTACAAGGCTTCGTCAATAATACCGCGGAACAACGGCATGGATGTAATTACGTCTTTTAGTGACAGCCCTGTGCTACCTTTAACATGTTCCGCACCAATCTACCCCTTTATAAACCCCGTAATGTCTTATTGTATTGATTGTATTGTCTTGTATTGATTGTATTGTATTATCTTGTAGTAAATAGAATACTTGCCGAAACCATGATATCAGTAAATGGAATAGATATAAATGAATAGTCATGTAAACAGAGTATATCCATGGTTCGGTTCGGTCATGTTCATATTGATATAAATTGAATTCTGGTATAAACGGATTCATGTTGTATTGTAGTTATACTTGAATTGGATTCAAGTCAGATTGATTTCAGATTTGACCATGACTCGAACTAAGTCAGACTTTTAAACAGAATTGAAGTCCTGATTGTTTTGGAGTTTTCGGTAACTGCTGCACATGGACGGTAGGATTTGTGTCCTTTTCTAAAACAATTACCGTATTGATTACATTGTTGTTAGGTTGTCTACCTTAGATAGGCAAGCACCCATACTGTTCGGCTCCCTAAGGGTCAAGAGAACTGGTCCCGCTTAAACCTATGTTTACTAGAGTCCTTATTGTAATTTAGTATAACTTGAGGGGGTTTTATAAAAAAATAGTTTTGATATATTTTCAAAATACACCTCAAATATTTAATTATCGTCTTTATGGTTTTTATAGATGTATATTTTATAAAAGTAAAATTTTCTAGTGAGTAGAACCTAGTTTTCATTGTATATGGTATTTTAAAGAAATATTGGAATTTGTATTAAATTGTAATGGTAGTTTCATGAAATTGTGATTCTTTTGCTTTAGAAAATATGGAATATTCATATAATATAATTAAAATAGATATTTTGATAATATCTATAAATATTTATATATTTAATAAAATATGTTTTATTTATTTTGTAGAAATCTCATTTTCTTAAAAATTGTATCAAAATTCCATCGAGATCGCATGCTCCTTGCGGAGGTCTGCATCTCGCTCTATTAGGCCTAAGGATATGCGATAACTCACACCATCCCGATCGGGGTTCCCCAAAATGGGTTGTAGAGACATAATTGCACGGAATTAAATAACACACTTTTTAAAGAAAACGGTTTTGAATGTTCAAGATATTTATTCGTAATCTCGTATTTTCCCATAAACTAGAATCCTAAAACTTATCGTGCTATGTCAAGAATGTGTGTTGAGATGAGGTAGGTCATTATCTCGTGAGTTATCTAAAAGTAATACGGTTAAATTGAACAATTATAAGTTGTATGTAATTTGATAGTATTTTACTGTAAAAGTGAAATAAAAATTGCAACATGAATTATTTTGAGATGAAACTTGTTATAATGTGTTTATTTATGTTTGTTAAACATTGTTAGAAAGTATGGTATTTTATTATTTAAGAAAATGGAGTTTTTAAAGAAAAACGAATCGGAAGTTAGAATAATTCCTATTCCGACGAGTTTTGAAAAAGAGAAATTTTAGAATAAAGATGGAGGAGGGAATGGGGACTTACTGATTATTAAGAAAGAAGGGAGAAGGAGGAAGCTTTCAGAACCGTCGGGGCGTCGTTTCGTCACCGGAATCTTCCCGAAACGTCGTCGGAACTTCGCCTCTTGCTAACTCCACTTGTACAACATGGGACTTGGAAATTTTAGAGAGTTTTAGTAATGAAATTCTGAATGAGGAGAAGTGAAATGTGGTGTAGTATTTATAGAGATAATTAGGGTTTAAGATAATGACGAATAGAATTAAAATGTGCATTAAAATTTGGTTTAATGCCACTTTTTAATTCTCTGTTTCTTTTTAATAAAAACAAACAGTACAGGGGTTAAGGGGGGAGGCCAAGGGGTGTAGGGTTAAACTTTGGGGAGCATCCCCTACTGGAGGCCCGGCGGTGCCGGCCGTTGGGGCAATCTCTCCGGTCGAGATCCGGTGAGGGGGCTTGGGATCTTCACCACGTGTCATGCTCAGTGTATTTAACAATTTGCACATGTTTGTTTTATTTGTGACTTTTCATTTTACGTGTAGTGCACGTGCAAACTGTTAGGCTTCTAAAAGATTAAAAGAAAAATCAATTAAAAATATATGTGGCTGAAAGGATTCGATCACATGGGCTACGTCACAGCAGTGCAAGGCTTTACCAATGAGCTACAAATACTTTCTTGCTGTTCAAAAGCAAATCAAGTTTATAACTTGTGCTCAGGCTTATGTATTCCTTTCTGTATTTTGGAAAAATTTTGTACAAAAAGTTTACAGTTGTTACAGTTAAGATAAAGAGTAACCAGATAATATACTATCATGTCGAGTAAGAAAGTCCTCTATATATATGTCCAAGTATCCACTATATCATACAATAATGGCCTCTAGGGCATACATATTCCTAACAACATCGGCGATTCAATCCCATGATACAACTTCCCCAGCCTTTCTTGTACTCCTGCTTGCACAAGTTGCTGAAGCAGCGTTAATACCTTTTCCTGTTTCGAAATTAGATGCTCGAATGTTATGGATGTTGTGGAAAGATGAAGAAAGAATTTGTGTGTGTTCTTTTGGTTTTAGGTATACTACATTTGCCTTCAGGGAATGGTTTTATATAGCCTCCCAAATGGTTGGAACCGAACGGGAATTACCAATAGTTGAAACCATTTGTAAAACTGTTACTGACAGTTGCAACCATTTTTGAAACCGTTCACAGCCGTTTGTGACCATTCATGGGAATTACCCACGGTTGAAACCGTTGGTGAAAACTGTTTAGCGACGGTTGAAACCGTCGGTGAAAAACGTTTCAAAATATAATTGCTAAATAAAATATTTGAAAATAATATATATTAATATAATAAGTTTGGACTTTTGTCCATTATGTATTTTCTACAACAATTCACCCACAAAGCTCAAATTTCGATGCAAACTATAATGACTATGACTACTATGAAATGAAAATCTAACAATATTGCATATTGGCATAAGTATCATAAAGACTTGAATTTACACTTTGTGTAGAAAACTCCAGAACGTAAGAATATAGTAGTCATTAAATGACCTTACAAAACTATATCTTGTTGACGGATCCTTTGCCAACAACACATACAATATGAAACAGAAATTTGGGTATTCAAAAACGGGTTACGCATTATGGCAATATATAGTATCTTGATTCTTATGAGAGTTATAAAGATTTCACCTACTCACCCTAAACCACGGCCTCATGGCAATTTCATTTAGGTGACATCTCAAGAGAATACTTGTTGTTAAAGTACCTCATAAATAATTTTGCATTTGACATCATTAAGAGTTAAATTCTCAACCTTAATTAACAACTAGAGCACGACAGTATCATAAGAATATGATAGGAAATAAATTCTTAAATAAAGTGCTCCCACGTTCACATTCAACTGCTGCGTTCTTTCCATTACAAAACCTTTTAAGGTTGGGTATGCACTGTTGGTGAATTCAATATGGGTCTCAATCCCATTTTTCTCGATGCATTAAGAATTTTGGTTTTCACAAGACCTTTAGCAAAATAATCGGCTAAGTTTAGTTGACTAGTTACAAATATAAGAGACACTATAAAAAATTTATTGTATTGTTTTATAGTCTCATATCTTAATTGCAGGAATTTATTTGTCTTCCTATTGCAATTTTTCTGTTCTAATAAATCTAACAGAGATCTATTATCACAATGAATTGTTATTGTTATAATTGGCTTTGGTACAAAGGGAGTTTCAGCTATTAAATTTCTTAATCATTTTGCTTCTAAGCAGGTAGTATCCAAAGCAATCATTTCAGCATCCATGGTAGTTTTAGCAATTAGTGTTTTTTTACACGATCCCCAATTAATTGCTCCACCACCAAGTATAAAAACAAAACATGTGGTAGATTTTACATCTGGATTATCAATTACCCAATTAGCGTTACTGTACCCTTCAATTTGATTTGGGAAATTAAAGTAAATAAGACAATAATCTATAGTACCCCTTAAATACTTGAACACCCATTCCAAAGCATTCCAATGTAGTTGATTAAGGTTACTTGTAAATCTATTGTGTCTCGAAACCGCATATGAAATATCTGGTCTTGTTCGAGTAGCTATGTAGTTTAAAGACCCTATCAATTGTGCATATCTATTTTGTAATATAGGTTTTCATTCATGTTTAATGAGATGAACATTTGGATTTAAAGGAGTTGAGATAGATTTTACATTAAAATAATTATAGTTCTTTAATAATTTATTTATGGCATGAAATAATGAAATTGAATATTCATTTTCTAATCTATTGATTTTCATACCCAGAATGTAAACAGCCTCACTGTTCCCTTATAAATAAATAAATAAATAAAACTTATAATAATAAATAATGAATAAAAAGCGATGGGAAGCACAACCCCAAATGCAGCATCACGTGTCCACATGTGATTGTTAGTTGTATGTATGCCCTAGAGGCCAGTATTGTACAGATGATGTATATTATATTGGATGCTTGGACATATATAGAGAGGACTTTCTTGCTCGATATGATAGTATGCTATCTGGTTGCTCTTTATCTTAACATGTATACTTGTCTCTTGATACTGTCTTATAGTTACATGTTGGTAAAGCCCTTAGGATGTGTACTTGACTACCTGGACTATGATGCGGATCATACTAGTGGGGACATGGTAGTCCATAAGTACATCTTTCAAGGTCCCTAGTCGTGGGTATATCGAGACGGGGCATCGATATACCGAAGTAGATTAGCGTATACGCTTCTCGACCCATAAGATGGGCGATGGATGATCCCATATCCATTGGTGTTTGACATCAGAGATGGCATACGAGTGCTCAGTAGAGACTGGGTACACTGGACGGACTCGCCGAGAACTCCCAGATGGTATTATACCTCACGTCAGATGGCAGTTCTCTGGTGACACTTGTGCAGGTTAGTCTGTAGACCCGAGATTGTCATAGAGTCTTGTGTGATTCCCACTGTGCTTTGATTTCCACCTTACCACGTCTATGAGGGCATGCAAAATGGTGGTTTTTGGGTACAGTCCTGAGTCACATGGAGGCAATAAGCGATAGGAGGGGTTTCGTCTCTCCCGATATTGGGGGTTGATGTTGTGATGTGCTCGATTGTCCATAACAGGGAAATCCCTGGCCAGGGCTGAGTTAGAGATTTACTGGTAAGTGTTACCAGTAGTTTCTCGACCCGTTATGAGCCTCACATCGGCACGACTTATCGGTTATTGGGGTTTGACGTTTACCACCCCTAGACTTGATATGCGACATATCAGACGAGGAGACCGGACTGTACGGGAAGTGTTACCAGCAGGCTTTTACAGGAGTTGGAGCGGGCTTGCTTGTTGATCTTCTGATCGCTCAATACCCAGGTAGCCGTTACGTCCAGCTAGTACCGCCGATGGCTTGTGGGTGCTTGATGTGATCATCACCTACTGCCGGCGTATTGACGAGTCTTTAGAGTCCTACATAGAGGTTTTACTGGCTCAGGCAAAACGAAATAGGAGCACGTATGTGATATGTGCGGGACCGAGAATAATACGTGTATGTGATACCGCATTCTATTCTCGCGACTTTTTGTATCGGTCGGTTATATATGATATAGCCGGGTTATCGAATTAAGTGTTGATTCGATAAGTCGATACATTGGATGTTAGTCGGTTATATGAGTTATGACCGGATTATTAAGTCAAGTGTTGATTTAATAATTTATTGTATAATTGTATATTGGATATATTAATTTACATTAACTAACATTTGTTCACTTAAGGGTTTTTCTCACATATGCACAACTTTAATGTATATATATGATATATATTAAAAATGTGTTTTCATTTTGTATCATGGTTGATGATACACATGACTTGGGTGTATGGGACTTACACCATGCTATTTATTATGTTGGGTTTTAATATTTAAAGTAATTACAAAATTAGTGGAGGATTAGCAAAATGCATGAAGCTTGTGGAAGCTTGGGGATGCATTGACTAATTCCGCTAAGTTTGTTTTTACTATGGATATTTGTTAACCGAACCATAAGGATTAGCCATGGTTATGTCTCTACATGAGTTAGTATATGATACTCACTCACCATGGTTAGCTTTCTCACTTGATGATTATCTCTTCTCATTTTATTTTCTTCATCTTCTTCCTTGAGCTAAAAGGCTCTCTAGGGTTTGATCCAAAGTGAGAAACATTGTGAGAAACCAAATTCTAAAGTGAACCCACTTCCTATTTCTCCATCCTCTACTAGACTAGCACTTTAGTTTAGGGTGTTTGCTTCACTAATTCTCTAGTTAGTGAAGTAGAAGCTTGAGTTGGCATCCCCTCGACGTAGATCATCTTCAGCCTCGAAGACTTCAAGCAAGGACGCTCCATTAGCCTCGTGAAGCCATGCAAGAGTCCGGGAGAACCACGATCGCAGCGAAGGGACTTCAACAAGGAGCTAAAGAAGTGAAGGACCGATCTACAAAGGTTGTATTTCGTATTCACTTAGTTATAGATGCTATTTACTTGCATGTGAAACCCTAATTTTCTAGCAAAGATTTTTTTTAGGGTTGTTAGGCACGGCTAAAATTTTAATCGGGCATATTTGATGCTTTGCAGAACCTTGTTAGAGTGTCTAGTAACCCTACAGTGGTATCAGAGCCTAGCTAGAGCATTAGGCGACTTATATACGGAGTTAAAACCCCGATCGAAACCCGAAACGCAAATTTAACCCCCTCTCTGGACAATTTCTAAAAATGTGATTTTATCTGAATTAAAAATACCTAAAAAATCAGCAGGGAATTCTAAGAATTACCATGAAATATGAACTCATGATACCATTAAGTCGCCACGGAACCGCGGCAGGAACCTGCTTCCCGCGGCGATTCCGCGGCCGTACTTTGGTATTATTGACACGTGTTTGCACAGTAATACTTGTATCTATTGTTACTATTTTCTGGGTATTTTTAATCTGACTCAAGTGTTGAGTGTTCTGGGGTTTATTTTGTAATCATTGATTCGATCGGAATATTTAATTTCGTTATGTTTTCCGGATATTTAGAAACTGTTAAAATGTTCGAACGGATATCATTAACTCATTATTTCCCGGCACGAAAAACTTTCAAGTGTTGAATTTTTTCTTGAGTTTAAATCTTTCGGAAAATTGTGCATGTAACGCGATGGACCCTCTAGAAGACAACAAACCTTAACTCGATTATGTGACCGTCTTGAACTGCCTTTTGAACCTTAGGGTTTGGGACAGTACGGCGTGCCACATGTGAGGCGTTGGCTTAACCCTTCTACGGCTGGACCGTTGCTACTGTGACATATTCTGGAATTTTTTGAACTCCGCTCAAGTGTTGAGCTAATTATGGAAATCTTGGGTATTTGATTATTCGATCGGAAAATTTAATACTGTCTATTTATCTGGAATGTGATACAATATGTGGAATTCATATTGTTAGGCATGAAATGCGAAATATGTGATATTTCGGATTTACGATGTCTAAAGAGATTGTGGATTCCAAATGTTGTAGTTTTACACTTTCTTTTCTGCGACCGTAAGTGTAATATGTGATATCGCCGGTTTCGTTGCTATATGTCAACGACAATTGGGATACGTATATTTACTTACGTTGATGACATGTGATGTTATGTGTTGTTGGATATGTTATATTGGATCGTCGCGTTCTGAATAGCCGGGGGTTTTATGTGAGATGAGGGTTTTTATTTTCATTCATGTAAAATTAAATGTATGTAATATTCTTTTATTGGGGCACTTCCGGGATGAGGTTGATGTCACCATTTGTATATTATTTACTTTTCCGCACTAGGATAGACCCAAGGAGGAGAGCACAAGTAACCGGGTTCTAGAGTCCAGTGGGAGACCAACTCGAGGAATCGAGTCCGGGTCTCCTAACTCTAGAATTAGAAGGGTTGCTTGCCGCTCTCGTAGGGGTCTAGAGGTGTGGGTTTGGCTATTCATCGCGACCGTGGAATCCGTGTTTTATAGAGGCTCAAAATAAAACACGGACGTCTTAATATATCCAATGTTTCATATGTTTCTTCTGCTGCGATATCTGTGATGTGATCATTTGATATGTTGTGATAGATACTGTATATAGTATATATGATATATTATATAGACGTTACTTATGTTTTACACCCGCGCTAGCCCTGCCCCGCTCTGCCGTTAGTTACCTAACCTAACGGTGCACGAGGGGGCATCGAGGCGAATGCGGATGGCATAAGTGTACATCGTATTTATCTGTGATGTTTAGGTGACTTAAATGATGGGACTTCATTAATATGATTAATGAAAGAAAAGAAACCTAAAAGATGTTGTAGAATCAAATTTTCAAAAAGGGTAGCTACAGTTTTTTGCTTTGCATAGCGATATATATGATATATCCTGCACCTTATTCGATGAGGAAAGAGCCGAGATCCCTTCACCGGGAGTGACCTCTTTAGCAAAACTGGCAGATGCTACAACACTCGGTTTGTCTTTTGATTGCTTTTGGAGTTTTTCTTTGTGATATATATGATATGTCCTGCACCTTATTCGATGAGGAAAGAGCCGAGATCCCTTCACCGGGAGTGACCTCTTTAGCAAAACTAATGAAAGCGTCAAAATCACTCCATTTCAAAATTCACTCGATTCTATAACGATATCAAGTTCATTACGCAATAGGTTTTCAGAAAAACCTGTCGTAGCCCTCCATCATTTCAGATAAGTCCTACTTAGTATTCGTTCTACATTTGTTGACCTCCGTCAAGGTGTAGTGTGCGGTAGCTAACTAGTATTTATCTGCTTATGCATATGATGCAGATTGGATTAGGGTAGTCGTACGACCTTGTTGACCTCCGTCAAGGGTCGTGCGGGTGGGTTTGATTCAATCAAAAAATGACGGGTTGAACTTGACTTCCACCCTGTGGTTTGTTGACCTCCGTCAAGGTCATGGGATGCTTGGGGCAAAATATTATCGGGAATTTCAAGTGTTGAAATTTGCAATGAGATTGCATACCTTCTATAAGATAGTTAAATCCCGATACCCACTGCGAGTAATTGTTACTCCAGGGAGAGTTTTACACAGGACAATTAGCCAATCAAGTAGGTGTCTAGAAAGGTGTCAACGGGGTTACGCCTCTGGGAAAACGAGGTTTACTTTAATTAGGTCCGTGCGAAAGCACGGGGAACCTCCCTTAAAGTACCGACACTGGCATGGCTGAAAGATTGGCAAAGTTGTAGGGTTTAATTAATCCCGGCTAGTCTTTCCTTTTAGGGTTTGAAGGAAGATTTGATAAAAACAGTGGGAGCCATCCTGATTAGATAAAATAATAACCAATCTGATCTTGCAAGAGCATACGCTAAAGTGTTTTCTTCTCTCTCTCTCCAGGTAGCGACCATATCATGCCTTAATAAAGATAATAATATGGATGTATTGACCGAACCCGCATGTTATACTGTGCTGGGGAACGTTGGTTTCGTTCTTTCTTATAAAAGTTATAAGACTGAACAGGATATAGGCGAATACCAGGATTCCTATGCCACCCGAATGAAGAAAGTACATGTTGATGCATTTTCTTCGGGGGTGTTCGTTACGGAGAACTGTTTCTCCATTTGCTCTACGTCCTGGGTATTAGATACCGGGTCAGGATCCCATATATGTAATCAGTTACATGGGCTTAAGAAAGGTAGAGAACTTGGAGAAGGTGATAAAGACATAAGGGTTGGAAATGGTGCAATTGTTGCAGCTAAAACCGTCGGGGAATATCACCTTGTATTGCCAACTGGTAATACATTGATTCTGAATGAATGCTATTACATGCCGAACCTGATATGCAACATTATATCGGTTTCTTTGTTGAGTAAAGAGGGATATAATTTTGTATTATAGGATAATGGTATGAACATTTTCCTTAACCAAAAGTTGGTTGGATCAGGCACGTTGTGCAATGGCATTTATGTTCTAAATCAATCAACAGTTCTGAGCATAACAAACACACACAAGAGGAAGAGTTCAGAACTGAACGAATCCTTCTTGTGGCATTGTAGACTGGGTCACATCAATGCGACACGACTAGCTAAGTTGCATAAGGATGGATATTTGAAACCGTTCGAATTTTCATCTTATGACACTTGCCAGTCATGTCTCAAAGGCAAGATGACCAAAACTCCGTTTATGGGACACGGAGAAAGAGTTACCGAACTCTTAGGACTGATACATAGTGATGTATGCGGTCCCATGTCTACACATGCCAGGGATGGTTCTTCATACTTCATTACTTTCACTGACGATCTCTCTAGATTCGGATATGTGTTCCTGATGAAACACAAATCAGAAGCTTTTGAGAAATTTAGAGAATATAAACAAGAAGTCGAGAACCAAACCGGGAAAAGTATTAAAATCCTTCGATCTGATCGAGGAGGTGAATACTTGAGCAATGAATTCCTGGACTTCCTAAAAGAGAATGGGATTCTCTCTCAGCTAACTCCTCCATATACACCACAGCACAACGGTGTATCGGAACGGAGGAACCGCACCCTATTAGATATGGTGCACTCTATGATGAGTATAGCTGAGTTACCTATTTCCTTCTGGGGATATGCACTGGAGACAGCAGCATACCTACTGAATAGGGTTCCTACCAAATCTGTGCCTACCACCCCATATGAGATATGGGAGGGGAAGAGACCATATCTTAATTTTATTAAGATATGGGGTTTCCCGGCTTATGTCAAAAGACAAAAACCGGACAAACTCGAGGCAAGGTCTGTTTTGTGTAAGTTTGTTAGATATCCCAAGCATTCGCGAGGGTATATCTTCTACCACAGTGAGGAACAAAGGGTGTTTGTTGCTCAACACGCCACCTTTTTAGAAAAGGAATTTCTTGCAAAAGAGATTAGTGGCTCTAAGGTAGAACTGGAAGAGGTTCTAGCTGTACAAACCACAACAGAAGATTTGGTGGAACTAGAGGATTCGGTAGTTCCCGATAAACCCCAGCCACTCCGCAGATCTAGTAGGGTTCCTCACCCACCTGAGAGATACTACGGTTTTCTCATGGATGGTGGGAGCGAGGATTGCATCATGGTTGATGATGACCCAACTAGCTTCGAACAGGCCATCACGAGTGGGGACTCGGTGATATGGCTGGATGCAATGCGGTCCGAGATAGAATCCATGTACACCAACAAAGTGTAAACTTTGGAAGATGCTCCTGAAGGGGTAAAACCCATTGGGAGCAAGTGGATCTTCAAGAAAAAAACTTGGTGTAGATGGGAAAGTGGAGACTTTCAAAGCTAGACTTGTTGCAAAGGGTTTTCGTCAAAGACCAGGTGTGGACTATGACGAAACCTTTTCTCCAGTGGCTATGCTTAAATCCATCCGGATCATGTTTACCATTGCTGCATATCATGACTATGAAATCTGGCAAATGGATGTTAAGACCGCTATTCAAAACGGTGATTTAGAAGAGTGCGTGTACATGACTCAGCCAGAGGGCTTCATAGATAGTGGGAACAGCAGGAAGGTGTGCAAGCTGCTTAAATCCATTTATGGATTAAAGCAAGCATCGCGAAGTTGGAACATCTGCTTTGACGTCGTTATCAAAGAGTTTGATTTCGTCAAAAACGTAGATGAACCTTGTATCTACAAGAAGGTGGCAGAGAGTAAGGTTGTCTTCCTCGTATTGTACGTGGACGACATACTCTTAATAGGAAATGACATTCCTATGCTGCAATCGGTCAACCTCTTCTTATCACAAAGATTCTCAATGAAAAATCTAGGTGATGCCTCCTGCATACTGGGAATTATGATCTATAGAGATAGATCTAAAAGGATATTGGGATTGTCCCAATCCAGGTACATTGACACCATACTAAAGAGGTTTAGTATGAAAGAGTCCAAACGTGGGTTTTTACCCATGATCTCAGGGCTCACTCTCTCCAAAGAGATGTCTCCCAAAACTGATTTAGAGAGAGCTCGCATGCAAAGGATACCCTATGCTTCGGCTGTAGGCTCTATCATGTACGCGATGCTATGTACCAGACCCGATGTAGCATACTCACTAAGTGTAGTGAGTAGGTATCAAGCTGATCCTGGAGAGAGTCACTGGACAGCTGTGAAGAGCATTCTCAAGTACTTGCGAAGGACTAAAGAGATGCTCTTGGTGTATGGTAATGGAGAACTCCAAGTGGAGTCCTTTACCGATTCGAGATTCCAGAGTGATAAGGACGACTCTAAGTCGCACTCGGGATTTGTCTTTACCCTTTACGGAGGGGCGGTTAGCTAGAAGAGTTCCAAGCAGGAAACCGTGGCAGACTCGACGATGGAGGTTGAATACATCGCTGCCAACGATGCTGCCAAAGAGGCTGTCTGGATCAAGAAGTTCATTACTGAACTTGGAGTGGTTCCAACCATTGAGCATCCAATACCTTTGTATTGTGATAACAATGGAGCGGTGGCTTTGGCCAAGGAACCCAGGTCCCATCAGTGATCCAGGCATATTCTGAGGTGGTATCACCTAATCCGGGAGATAGTTGATCGCCGGGAGATCGAGGTCAGGAGGGTTGACACGAAGAAAAACACTGCGGATCCACTCACGAAGGCCATTCCCCAGATACAGTTTGAGAGACTCTTCAGGATGCTAGGTATGCGATACTACAGCAGCTGGCCCTAATGCAAGTGGGAGATTGTTAGTTGTATGTATGCCCTAGAGGCCAGTATTGTACAGATGATGTATATTATATTGGATGCTTGGACATATATAGAGAGGGCTTTCTTGCTCGATATGATAGTATGCTATCTGGTTGCTCTTTATCTTAACATGTATACTTGTCTCTTGATACTATCTTATAGTTACATGTTGGTAAAGCCCTTAGGATGTGTACTTGACTACCTGGACTATGATGCGGATCATACTAGTGGGGACATGGTAGTCCATAAGTACATCCTTCAAGGTCTCTAGTCGTGGGTATATCGAGACGGGGCATCGATATACCGGAGTAGACTAGCGTATACGCTTCTCGACCCATGAGATGGGCGATGGATGATCCCATATCCATTGGTGTTTGACATCAGAGATGGCATACGGGTGCTCAGTGGAGACTGGGTACACTGGACGGACTCGTCGAGAACTCCCAGATAGTATTATACCTCACGTCAGATGGCAGTTCTCTGGTGACACTTGTGCAGGTTAGTCTGTAAACCCGAGATCGTCATAGAGACTTGTGTGATTCCCACTGTGCTTTGATTTCCACCTTACCATGTCTATGAAGGCGTGCAAAACGGTGGTTTTTGGGTACAGTCCCGAGTCACATGGAGGCAATGAGCGATATGAGGGGTTTCGTCTCTCCCGGTATTGGGGGTTGATGTTGCGCTGTGCTCGATTGGCCATAACAGGGAAGTCCCTGGCCAGGGCTGAGTTAGAGATTTACTGGTAAGTGTTACCAGTAGTTTCTCGACCTGTTATGAGCCTCACATCGGCATGACTTATCGGTTATTGGGGTCTGACGTTTACCACCCCTAGACTTGATATGCGACATATCAGACGAGAAGACCAGACTGTACGGGAAGTGTTACCGGCAGGCTTTTACAGGAGTTGGAGCGGGCTTGCTTGCTGATCTTCTGATCGCTCAATACCTGGGTAGCCGTTACGTCCAGCTAGTACCGCTGACGGCTTGTGGGTGCTTGATGTGATCATCACCTACTGCCGGCGTATTGACAAGTCTTTAGAGTCCTACATAGAGGTTTTACTGGCTCAGGCAAAACGAAATAGGAGCACGTATGTGATATGTGCGGGACCGAGAATAATGCGTGTATGTGATACCATATTCTATTCTCGTGAAGTTTTGTATCGGTCGGTTATATATGATATAGCCGGGTTATCGAATCAAGTGTTGATTCGATAAGTCGATACATTGGATGTTAGTCGGTTATATGAGTTATGACCGGATTATTAAGTCAAGTGTTGATTTAATAATTTATTGTATAATTATATATTGGATATACTAATTTACATTAACTAACATTTGTTCACTTAAGGGTTTTTCTCACATGTGCACAACTTTAATGTATATATATGATATATATTAAAAATGTATTTTCATTTTGTATCATGGTTAATGATACACATGACTTGGGTGTATGAGACTTACACCATGCTATTTATTATGTTGGGTTTTAATATTTAAAGTAATTACAAAACTAGTGGAGGATTAGCAAAATGCATGAAGCTTGTGGAAGCTTGTGGATGCATTGACTAATTCCACTAAGTTTGTTTTTACTATGGATATTTGTTAACCCAACCATAAGGATTAGCCATGGTTATGTCTCTACATGAGTTAGTATATGATACTCACTCACCATGGTTAGCTTTCTCACTTGATGATTATCTCTTCTCATTTTATTTTCTTCATCTTCTTTCTTGAGCTAAAAAGCTCTCTAGGGTTTGATCCAAAGTGAGAAACATTGTGAGAAACCAAATTCTAAAGTGAACCCACTTCCTATTTCTCCATCCTCTACTAGACTAGCAATTTAGTTTAGGGTGTTTGCTTCACTAATTCTCTAGTTAGTGAAGTAGAAGCTTGAGTTGGCATCCCCTCGACGTAGATCATCTTCAGCCTCGCAGACTTCAAGCAAGGACGCTCCTTTAGCCTCGTGAAGCCATGTAAAAGTCCGGGAGAACCACGATCACAGCGAAGGGACTTCAACAAGGAGCTAAAGAAGTGAAGGACCGATCTACAAAGATTGTATTTCGTATTCACTTAGTCATAGATGCTATTTACTTGCATATGAAACCCTAATTTTCTAGCAAAGATCTTGTTTAGGGTCTTTAGGCACGGCTAAAATTTTAATCGGACATGTTTGATGCTTTGTAGAACCTTGTTAGAGTGACTAGTAACCCTACAGTGATGCCTTGGAGCAAAGAATATAGGCATTGCGCTTAACAAATAAGGCTGAAATTGAGCCTCGCGTGCAGGCACATTAGCATCCATATACAAAGTATATATGCGCCTTCCCAAAACAAATAACAGGCCAGAGAAGCTCACGTGTTAGCATGTGATGCTCGTTGTTGGGCTTTACTTCGTAGGGGTCGCGTGCCACATGTGACATTCCTGAACATCAGTTCACGTGCCAATACGTGATATCTTTCTCTGGGACTGCTGCAGAAAAGCAAACCAGTTTAATGCCTTGGGGGTCACGTGCTGCACGTGAGGGTACCTAATGCCTTCTGAGCCGATAGAATTAAATTCTAAATAAGAGAGATCAAAACCCTATTTGGAAAATATTTTCTCAGATCTTTCTAACAAGAAAGATTATGCTATGTAAAACAGAGCACCGTTGGATTAAAGATCCAATGGTGATTAAAAAAATCACCAAGCTACAGAATAATCTCTGTATGCGAAAATATTTTCCCAATCTTTCCAAACAAGAAAGATTACGCTCTGTAAAACAGAGCACCGTTGAATTAAAGATCCAGTGGTGATTAAAAAAAATCACCAAGCTACAGAATAAGCTCTGTATGGGAAAATATCTCCCCAATATTTCTAAATAAGAAAGATTACGCTCTGTAAAACAGAGCACCGTTGGATTAAAGATCCAATGGTGATTAAAAATCACCAAGCTACAGAATAAGCTCTGTATGGAAAATATTTTCTCAATCTTGTTAAAAACAAGAAAAATATCTTCTGTAAAACAGAAGTCCTTGGATCAAAAATACAACGGTGGATAAAATCCCCGAATCAATCAAAAATTCTCTCAATGAGAGATTTCCTTAACTAAATCAACAAACTTGCCTCTACTATATAAAGGACCCGATACTGAAAGGAACTAGAGAGGAGACACCCCCATAAGATTCAAGAGAAAAAAAGAGGAGGAGTTCTCTTTGAAGAAAAGAAACCCTAGGTAAGAAAAAAAGACCTAGAGGTCATTTTATCTACTCATACAAGAGTTTAACTCTTCCAAACAAGAACTTAGTTCTTTCTCTGGTTGAGGTCTGCAGAAGAAGATCTCCCCACAAGTTGAGAATTTAATTCTCATCGGGGAGATTCTGTCATGCAGTTACAAAACTTAGAGGAAAGAACTAAGTTTGAAGAATTTAATTCTTCCAAAAGATATAGGAATTTAATTCCTCGGAAAAAACTAAGCTTTAACCCTACATAAAAAAAAGAGAACGACTGAGATCAAGTCACGTGATTCCACGTGACCCCCTAATAGTGCTTAGCACTTTCAAAAGGAAAAGGGAATAAACCCAAAGACAGTCCCAGTTTTAGGGCGCCTCACGTGACCCCCAAACAGTTGTTCAACACTCATATGAAAAGGGGGAAATTCCAAAGACAATTCGCATTCCGGGGCGCCTCATGTGATCCCACATGACCCCCAATAGTGCTTATCACTTTCAAAAGGAAAAGGGAATAAACCCAAAGAATCAGTGCCCAACTCTAGGGTGCCTCATTTGTCCACACGTGATGGCCACGAGATTTAAGTGTTTAACACTTATATGTATAGACGGGGATTTGAACCCAAGGATACCATACCAACCCTCGGGTACCTCACGTTCCACATATGAGCGCTCCAAATTGCAGTGTTTAACATTGCTTTAGAGCCTTACATGGGAGCTCGTGAGCGCCAAGCAAATATCAGTGTGTAACACTGTGAGAGGCCAACATTAGCCCAAATTAGCCAAGTCTCCCGAGGCCAAAACCTTTTGACCATCAATCAAACGAGTCCTCCTATACTCAGGTCTCCCCAAATCGATCTTAGTTCCAAAGATGACCAATGATCTCCTGACACATGGAATCTAAAATGATGTTCGTTCCACCATAGTCCCACCCTTCAATCTGGAGTTAGGTTCATGGGTACATATCTCTACACCTCTGATACATGTCGTTGTAATTCTTCAACGATGTCAGAGAGGTGGAGGGTCCCGATAACTAACAGCTCTTGGACGCACTCCCAAGCCCATGAGCATACCCCTATAAACCGTAATGTACTTAAACTAGCTGTGGACCGCAATGTCCCTAAACTAAAACTGCATACCAAAAATGGTGATCTATAGACCGTAACATCCTTAAACTAAAGCAATAGAGCCCAAATGCTCTTTTGTCGAGTCTGAATGATCCAAAACCCCTGCTGAGTAGATCTTAGTCTAAAATTAGACTAACGTATCCTCAACAAACATTTAAGTTGATCTTAATCTCAAAGGAGAATAACGATCCTTAAATCAAACCAAACCCAAATCTAAGAAAATACGGATTTGGACCAATCCACGCCCTACGGGCGACAACACAAATTAGTCTCCGTATACAATCCACGGGCAGCCAAAAATAAAACAAACACACACGACATGAAGTGAACATCTGGAGCAGGAGAAAGTGGTTATCGCTACGCGGTAACGTAATTAACTGCAGGGGCTTGCGCCTGTAGGGAAGAGCGTCCCCACAATCAAAAACCCCTCACAGTGAGGGGGAATCTGACGAAGTCCGCTATAATGGTCGCATCCATCTAAACCTCCTAAACACGGTGCCATAAATCAACTTGGTATCTTCGGAGAGGTGGACGGATAAATTCAAATAGCATCTGCCCCCAAATTCAGGCAAGACGGCCTACACGGTTTCGTCTCTATTTTCGGCGGTAAACAGATTATGGCACACCCGGTGGGACCGCTTCCTCTTTCCACTCCAACCTTCGTGTGTCGTGTAAACGAATCGCGGTTTAATATGGTTGCCCTTGTATTCGAGGTACTAAGATTTGGTGTCTTGCTCCATGTAGAAGAGAAGATGACATCGATGGCTTCCAACTGCACCAATTGTAACAGCAACTACCACTCCATCCCTATTGGAGGAGTGACTTATGGGCCCCAAGCGGTCTCCATCTTTACGATGCCAGTGAAGCAGGTGACTCAGACCGCCACTAGATTGTTCTTCAGGACCATGCTCCTGCCAATGAGCTTCAATGCTTCAGTGACATCATATGAAGCTCCAAAGAAGTCGGTTTTCGATCGGCTTGCAACTACCACATCCCCTCTCAATGGGTCGACCAACTCCAACGTCTCAGTCTTTAACAGACTGGGCCAAGACTCCAGTGGGCCCGTAAAGAGGCCTGCAATACCTAAAGGGTTTATCCCGAAGCGGATAGCCATTCCAGCTCCGGTAGACGAAGTCATCAAAGGGGCTTCTCCTGCTAAGGGATCGGTATTCGCGAGACTGGCCATTCCAATTCCTGCTACGGGTGAGGTCGTTACAAGTGCTTCCCCTATTCGAAAGTTAGTCTTCGATAGGTTAGACGTTCCCTCTCAACGGATATCAGTCTTCGACAGGTTGGCACCAACAGCAGCCTCTCATCAAAGCAAGGGGCATGACGAGGTCGCTTCTACAACTGAGGTGATCCCATCCGCAAGACATGCTCGACGTCGCCACTGGCGCTGAGTAAGGAAAGCTGGGGGCAACTCTCATTGTGGACTTACCCCACCAGCTCCAACAGAACTAACGCTGCTGTTCCAACTGGGAATAGCTTCGAGATACTCAGGAGGGTGCACAAAAACTCTCCAACCTCCATAACGAAGAAGTCTCCTCCGTCTATCGAAAACACAACACAGGTGAAGCCGGAACAGCCTCCTCAGCGGTTTTCCTCTAAGATCCACAGAGTTTGGCGGAAAGTCCAAGACTCTGTAATTGACAAAGATTACTCTCGCTGGCTGAAGAAGACGAAGGCTCGGCAAGAGGAGGACCATCCAACCGCCATATGTTCATATCAGATTATTGCATTTCTATACCGCCTAATTTTTATCATATTGCTTATCGGTAGGTACTCTTGAGCCGTGTTTGCTAGTCAATTACAGGATACAGGTTCTCGGCTCTTAACAATGAAATTCATGGAAAAACACGACAAATCCGGGTTCCTGCCAACCACAGATAAAACACGGATCTCCGCTCTTTATCCGTCTGTTGCCACACACCAGTTTAGGAGACAAAATGGCAAATCAAATGTCGTTTTCATGCACAAGGCTCAATGGCAGCACAAGATCTAAGAAATCTACGCGGAGCTCGAGAAAATCATGACAAAAAGATCCATATCCAATCACCTTTTGATCAACAGAAATTCTGGAAAAATCGTGAAGAAAATATGAGAAAATACATATACCAGAATAAAGGGCACACAGAACCAGGGAAGCACAAGAAAAACGAGGGCCCAACTCCTCCATACGGCCGCAGAACCGCGGCCAATGGGGGGTCTAGGCCGCGGTTCCGCGGCCATACTGGCGCCGCAGTTGTCCAATCTTCAGGGGTAGTTTTGACATTTCATGTAGAGGCAAAATTTTGCCCTAGGTTTTCATTCTCCAGCCTATAAATAGCCCAGAACCTTGTGAAGCCAAGGGTGCATAATCTTGTATTTTTCTAGGTTTAGAATACTTGTTTCTTCTTCCTCTTCTCATCTCTTCTCCATTGAAAAACTTGTAGTGAGCTTTTGTGAGTGAAGAATGATGAATAAAGAAGTTCCTTTTGTTATTATATCTTGTCTTGTTCTTTAGTTAAATTATTATTGCTTGTAATTTTCATTTGTTAACTTAGTTGTTGTTATTTCTTGTTGTTTCTTTCTTTTCTCTTTTCCTTTATCCTTAAACAACCATGACGCTTACGCTTGATCCTTGCCAAGGTGAGGTCGCAAATAGCTAGTTGTTATCTTCTAATCTCTTTCTTTCTATCTTCCTCTTTTGTTTTGTTTTCTTTTCATTATGATGTATGAGTAGTTTCCATACTTGTTAGGGTAGGATAAGGGAAGTTTGAGAGAAGGAAATCTCTCCCACTCTTTCCTTGCCCAACATCTTAAATCGACTCCCGTTAATTGAACCACAATCCGCTCCCTTCGGCACCCTATCCTACATGATAGCGGTGATTCCGTAGTGAGACCGGTTGTGGTTGAATTAACCGGAGGTTATGGCTAAGAGCCAAGAACGGACGGACAAGCACCAAAAGGAAGAACTTAAGCGTTGGAAAGCCTAGCTTATACTCGCAAGTTCCTTCCTAGTCGTGCTAATCCCCGTTGTTGCCGATTACCGTAACACCGATATTAAGAGTGGCAACGAAAGAAGTGAGCGACTCCTAACTCAAACTAACCTAATCCTAACCCTAACAAGCTCTCTTTACATATCATTTTAACACTTAGTTAATCACAAACAAATCTGGAAAACTGGACTTAACTCGTTAAAGCACATAGAAAAAGATTCCCATCTCCCTGCGGACGACCCGTACTCAACCGGCTAGCTACAAGCGAAACCGTTTTGATTGCGGTAATTAACTAAACTTGAACACGCAGAATCGCTACCAATCAAATGGCGCCGTTGCCGGGGAGACGGTAGTTTATTTCTTTGTGTAATTTCGGGTTAACTTATGAATATAAATATAACCGAAAAACAAAACAAAAAAATATACTTTGTAAAAAATCATTTTGTTATTTTTGATTAGTTTTTGTGCAAGTGTGCAGGATAATACGGAGTTCGAGTTCAGTGCCAAAGACATGGGAAGATAGGCCCACATTTCGCGGCTACACCGCGACGGATCAAAACGAAGCAAACGGTCTACTGTAAAATCTGGAGCAGATACAGTGATCAAATCAAGATTCAACAAATCCAGAAAAACAGAGGACAACCAAGGCAGCACACACCAGAATTCCAGAGCCCCAACTCCACTGTATTGCCGCGGAACCGCGGCATATGCAAGCTTAGGCCACGGAACCGCGGCCACTTGGTGCCCTCTGCATCTCAAAATCTCTGTAAGTGTTCCTTGCTTCTTCCCCACTCCTCTGGACTCCAATAAACTGTGTTTTCTGCAGCATTCTTTGCGCAAATTCTCTTCCCCCTTCCAATAAACTGTTCTTGTGCAGGATTCTTTGCGCCGCGCTAAAAATAAAAATTGTTTGCAGTTGATTTGTTACCGCTTTGCATTCATTAATACGGACTTAAGGGGCTTGAAACCAATTCAGATTGGGTGGGAATTTCATCACCCTTCCCAGGACCCCAGAAATCACAAAAAGCATATGCATTGACCATTGTTAAATTAAAAAATACTAGACTCAGCCCTAAGGACTTCGCGCTCAATAGGACAGAGGACTAATTACAGGCATCGGCTGTTTATCCTATCCTGACTTTGCGGTGTCTAGGCAAGTGTGACGAAGGCAAGTGGTTATTTAATTAAGGAACTTCGCGAAAGCGTTGGACAACCTCCCACTTACCTGGCACTTATCTGGCCGCAATTGGTGGAGAAGAGGCGGTTTGGGGTCCTGTTTCTAGTTCTTTGGAACAGTTAGGAGCTGTCTAGCTGACCTAGGTGACCCTAGATCTAGGTGTGATTATGCATATCTTGTTTGTGATTACTTAAAGCCGTAAATCCGTACATATTTCTGTAAAGCTCTTTCTAAAAAAAAAGGAAAAAATCAAAAACTTTTATAAAAACTTGCCCTTTGTCGCCAAAATCCATTTTTCACCAACCACCCATCGCCTTTCTCCATTAACGTTTTCTTACCCTCACCTTCTCCGCTTTGACTATACTAAACTCGTTTAGTGTATGTCCTCTTGGACTCGGGACACTAGCGCCCGCCTAGTCCGCGTTACGTTAGTCGCTACCGACTACGCGATCGACTCAGACGTCGAAACTCCGTCCACTCCTCTTTCACCTTTACCTTTGCCGGCCAACTCCGACGTTGACCGGAATTCTGTTCATACATCTTCACCTTCACCATCACCAACCTCTTCTTCCGCGATGTCAGGATTTAATCCGAACATCTCTTTGACTACCCCTGGATTGGCTCCACCTCCTACGGAGACCAATAACCCACCACCACCGCCTGTTGTAGCGCCGTAGCGAATCGCGCTCCAGGATCGTTTCTATCCCACCCGTTCTGCACTTCCCACCTGCCTTTCTCTTCCACCGGCCAATGGGGATAATTTTGAAATTAAGCCCCACTTCATCAACATGCTTCCACGATTTCATGGACTTGAATCTGAAGATGCCTATATCTTCATCAATAAATTTCAAAACGTTTGTGCCATGATGAAAACTACCCAGCTGTCGGACGATGCTATACGTCTACGGGTCATTCCGTTCACTTTATGCGATCTTGCTGAAAAATGGCTGTATAGCACCGCTTCCCACTCTATAACCAGTTGGGACGAGTTTGTTAAAGCGTTTCTCAAAAAGTTCTATCCGAATCATAAAACCGCAAGGATTCACAATGAAATCAACCAATTCTCTCAGCTTCCTTCTGAACCCTTCTGGAAGTGCTTTGACCGGTACAAAGACCTTCTTGTTCAGTGTCCTCACCACGGTATAGAGAAATGGCAACTTTGCCAAACCTTATACGAGGGCCTAAACCCAGCAACGAAGCAGTTGTTGGAAACCATCTGTCAGGGCCACCTCCTATCGAAATCTGACGAGGAAGCGTGGCAATTCTTTGACGACCTTACGGAGCAAACGCTACAATGGGATAGCACCAGACCGACTTCTTCTTCTTCTACCTCCATTTCTACCGGTCAGTCTAGGGTAGGAATTCACCAACTTGATGTCTCTATTGCGATGAAAGCTGAAATGGCTGCAATAACGAGAAAGCTTGAAGCAATAGAGAGCAAATTTTCTTCTCCTGCTCCTACCCCTGTTCTCCCCCTTCGTACCATCTGTGCTTGTTGTTCCGATCCTTCTCACTTAACCGAAGAGTGTCCTTACAATCCACCATCGCAAGGATAGGATCAGGTTAATGCTGCATTCCAGCAAAGACCAAGGAATGATCCATACTCTTCCACCTACAATCCCGGTTGGAGGAACCACCCCAATTTCTCCTGGAATCAGAATCAGAATCAATTCCAAGGCAACAATTTCCAAAGGGCCCCTCCGCCGCAACAACAAGCGCAACAACAAACTCAACAGCAGTTTTAGCAACCCTTCCAACCCCAACCTTTCCAAAATCAGACGAACAACTTTGTACCCAACAATTCTTTTCCACCAAACAACTTTGTTCCGTCAAACAACGATAAGGTTTCCTTGCTCGAACGAAGTCTGGAGGCGTTCGTTAAACAATCGACACAATCCACCGCCAACATCCAGTCTTCCATTCAGTCCTTAGTGCAACACACTGCCGCTCACGGGCAAAGCATCAAGACCATCGAGGCCCAGATTGCACAGCTGAATGCGGCCTTAAGCGAGCGAGAGAAGGGGAAGCTCCCGTCCCAGCCACTCCCAAATCCCGGTCACCCACAGAATGTACATGTTGCTCTTGAACAACAGAACCATAATGTGAGTGCCTTGACCACATTAAGATCGGGAAGGATGCTGCAAAACAACATTGGCACACGGATCAACGATGACACCCCGGCCGCCGCTTCTTCTTCTTCTTCTCCTGCTTCTTCGTCTTCTGAACCTATTCTCCATTCTTCAAAAGGCACTCCTTCTCCTTCTTCTTCTTCTGCTCTGAACGGACCCGCTTCTCACTCCACGAAAACACCTGTTCTGGGATCCGTTCCAACTCCACAATCTCCTCCACAAGCATTAGACTCAACCAATTTTAAAAACGTCCCATTTCCAAACCGGTTGAGGTCTAATAAACAAAATCCTCAAATGGAGAAGATTCTGGAGTTATTTAAGCAGGATAACATTAACATTCCTCTTTTAGATGCCGTCCAACAAGTCCCATCCTACCCGAAAATCTTAAAGGACTTGTGCACGAAAAAGAGGAAGTCACAGGTACCAAAGAAAGTTTTCTTGGCTAGTGCTGTGAGTGATGCTCTTACCCAATCTTTACCACAAAAACGGAAGGACCCTGGCTGTCCTACGATTTCTATTACCATTGGGGATAAGAACATCAACCGCGCACTATTAGATCTTGGTGCCAGTGTTAACCTGCTTCCGTACTCAGTATACGAGCAATTAGGCGTAGGAGAGCTGAAACCTACACACTGTACTCTCCAAATGGCCGACCGATCGATCACCCATCCTAGGGGTGAGCTAGAGGATGTGTTAATCAAAGTCGGGGACTTCATATTCCCCATTGACTTCATTGTATTAGACACACAGCCTGTAGCTAACCCCCGGAATCAAATTCCGGTGATACTCGGTCGCCCATTCCTTGCAACCTCAAATGCTGTAATCAATTGTCACAATAGTTCGATGAACCTCTCTTTTGGAAACATGACGATTGAACTCAACATTTTTAGGTTGGGGAATCAGCCCTCCGAACCTAATGCTCATATACTGGACGTTTGCTCAATCCAGGAGATCACCCCAGAAGAGTGTGAATTCGAGGAGTTTCTGTTCGATCACGATAACCTTAACGCCACTAGTGCGTTCCTCCTCGAACCTGCTGCTATTTCTGCGCCCGACAACGACTGCGAGTGTTTCACGTTCTTGAACGATCTTAGCCGCTCGCATCCCGAGTTTGAATCCTTCGAATTTCCGGATGAGTTACCTGAACCATCCGACTCGGTCGCTTACACTCGTTTTGAACCTTTGCTGGAGTCCTTTGAGTTCGAGACCTCTGCACCAATCTTGCCTTCAATCGTTTCACCTCCGACGCTCGAACTCAAGCCTTTGCCGTCTCACCTTAAGTACGCTTACTTAGGTGAGAACGAGACCCTCCCTGTCATCATCTCGGCTTCTCTAGCTCCAGAGCAAGAGAAAGCCCTTCTCACGGTCTTGCACAGCAACAGGCAAGCTTTTGGCTGGTCCATGGCGGACATCAAGGGGATTAGTCCCCTGATCGTTGAGCATCACATTCATCTGATGGATGATGCCAAACCAGCCCGGGATCCACAAAGACGTCTCAATCCAGTCATGAAAGAGGCTGTGAAGAAGGAGATCGTAAAATGTCTAGATAGTGGTATCATTTACCCTATCTCTGATAGCCAGTGGGTTAGCCCCATTCACGTTGTCCCCAAGAAGTCAGGCATCACGGTCATAACCAACGAGGCGAACGAGTTAATCCCTACTCGCACCCAAACTGGGTGGCGAGTATGCATTGATTACAGAAAACTCAACGGCGCAACGCGGAAGGACCACTTTCCGCTACCTTTCATTGACCAAATGCTTGAACGATTGGCCGGACACGAGTACTACTGCTTTCTTGATGGCTACTCTGGCTATAATCAAATTCCCATCGCCGAAAAAGACCAGGACAAGACCACTTTCACTTGTCCTTTCGGCACGTTTGCATATCGTCGCATGCCCTTTAGGTTATGCAATGCGCCCTCTACCTTCCAGCGGTGTATGATGGGAATCTTCTCAGACATGGTGGAAAAATTTCTGGAGATTTTCATGGATGATTTCTCCATCTTCGGCGATTCCTTCAACGAGTGTTTACTGCATCTTGACGCTGTCCTTACCCGATGTAAGGACAAGAATCTCACTTTGAATTGGGAGAAGTGCCGCTTCATGGTACGCGAAGGTATTGTCTTAGGACATATCATCCGCAAAATGGCATAGAGGTTGACAAAGCAAAGATTGAGGTCATTTCCAATCTACCTCTT
This sequence comes from Agapanthus africanus, assembly GCA_030015575.1. Classification (NCBI taxonomy): domain Eukaryota; kingdom Viridiplantae; phylum Streptophyta; class Magnoliopsida; order Asparagales; family Amaryllidaceae; genus Agapanthus; species Agapanthus africanus. Next base: position 882,457,039 of record JASDDO010000024.1, on the reverse strand, counting down.
CCCCGATGCGTCAGAGATATCCGAGCCTTCCTTGGCCATGCCGGTTTCTATAGACGGTTCATCAAGGACTTTAGCAAGATTGCTAGACCCTTGACTCTTTTACTGGCCAAGGATACGCCATTCGACTTCAACTCGAGCTGTGTGACTGCATTCGAGTTATTAAAACGCTCACTCACTTCTGCTCCCGTTCTTTCTTCGCCTGACTGGACGCACCCATTTGAGATTATGTGCGATGCATCCGACTTTGCCATTGGTGCTGTCCTTGGACAACACATAAACAAGATGCCGCACATAATCTATTATGCGAGCCGAACCCTGAACGACGCCCAACTCAATTATACAACAACTGAGAAGGAATTCTTAGCTGTTGTATTTGCTTTAGAGAAGTTCAGGCCCTACCTCATCGGCTCTCCAGTCATTGTCTACACAGACCATTCTGCTCTGCGCCATCTTTTTGCGAAGAAAGATGCAAAATCTCGGTTAATACGTTGGATCCTCTTGCGTCAAGAGTTTGACCTTGTCATTAAGGACAAACGAGGATGTGAAAATGTAGTTGCCGACCATCTCTCACGACTTCCTTCTTCGCCTTCACTTCCAATTCCGATCAATGACATTTTTCCGGATGAACAGCTCTTGACAGTATCTTGCGAACCCTGGTTCGTAGATATTGTGAACTATTTGGCCACGGGATTACTACCGACTAAATGGTCAAGTCAGGACAGACTTCGCTTCTTATCCCAAGTAAAACACTTTTACTGGGACGAACCCTATTTGTTCAAGTACTGTCCCGACCAGATTATTCGTCGGTTTGTCCCTGACGAGGAATTCAAGAGTGTGCTGTCATTTTGCCACGATCAAGCATGTGGCGGGCATTTTGGCCCCAGAAAGACAGCTGAGAAGATCTTGCAATGTGGTTTCTACTGGCCACAACTCTTCAAAGACGCTCATGACTATTGCAAGACTTGCTCCCGGTGCCAACACTTGGGCCGGATATCCCGGAGGAACGAGATGCCGCTCCAACCGATCTTGGTTGTGGAGATTTTCGATATTTGGGGGATAGATTTCATGGGGCCGTTTCCCAGCTCTTTCGGGAACTTGTGCATTCTTCTCGCTGTTGATTACGTCTCTAAATGGGTCGAGGCTGTGCCCAGCCGGACTAACGACAACAAGGTTGTCGTTAGGTTTCTTAAAGAAAACATTTTCTCCCGTTTTGGGCACCCCCGAGCGATCATTAGCGACAATGGAAGTCATTTCTGCAACAAGACTTTCGAGGCCTTGATGCGAAAATATTCCATTAATCATAAGCTCTCTACGTCCTACCACCCCCAAACCTGCAGGCAGGCCGAAGTTTCAAATCGGCAAATCAAGCAGATACTGGAGAAGACGGTTTCCAAGAACCGTAAGGATTGGTCGCTGAAACTCACTGATGCCCTTTGGGCATTTCGAACCGCTTATAAGACCGACCTTGGCATGTCTCCCTATCGGCTTGTGTACGGAAAAGCTTGCCACCTACCTGTCGAAATAGAGCATCACGCATTTTGGGCGATAAAGGAGCTGAATCTGTCTCTCGAAGATGCGGGCAGCCATCGGAAGCTGCAGTTGAATGAATTGAGCGAGCTTAGGGATGAGGCTTACGATAACGCGGTTGTCGTTAAGAACCGAACGAAGGTGTTTCACGATAAACACCTTTTGCACAAAACCTTCGTACCTGGTCAGCAGGTACTGCTTTACGACACCCGGCTACACTTCCATCCAGGAAAGCTCAGATCTCGCTGGAAAGGGCTGTATTTTGTACGGAATGTGTATCCGCATGGCACTGTGGATTTGGAGAATCCAAAGGACAGTTCATTTTTCAAAGTGAACGGACACCGAGTTAAACCGTACCTTAGCGCCGAACCATCAGAGGAGCTCCTGTTCTTATAGGAGCCGGTTTACCCTGCATAGTCTTCCTCTGCCTACCTCCAAACTTCGGTTATCCAGCCAAGAACAAGTGGACACTGTTCCAAATAAGTTTGGGGGTATGTATATACCATTTTGTACATTTTTGTGGATATTCGTTTTCTTTTTCTTTTTCTTAAAACAAAAAAAAAACAAAAAAATGTGTGTATAGCTAACCAACAATTTTGACCCTTCAAATGATCTCTTCATGCAATGACAGTGAGGACACTGTCCAGTTTAAGTTTGGGGGTACGTTCGGTACGCATTTCTTACCTTCGCATTCATATGTATATTTTGCATCTGCATACTAAAATCCATAAAATCCATAAAAATCTAAAAATTTTCTTAAAATATAAAAACTTTTCTGTCAAGTTAGCTAGTGGGAAAACTCTGATTCAACATTTCGACGGTTTTGTTTGATAAAATAAAAATAACTAAATCTTATTTTTAGATTTTGAAAACCTGAAAGATAACTCTCCTTTGAAGTTAACTATAGCTGATATACGTCTTTACATTACACTACACGTGTCGTGAGTTTTGGAAATTAGATGACAAGTCTTTTATGTCTAAAAACTTTTAAATGGATAAATGATTTTCTGAGGATCAAATAGGTTTGTTCTGAAATAAGTAATATCAAGAATAGTTTATGAAGTGAAGTGAATATGAAGGAATGTTATTGATGCCTTAATTGGAACTAAGTCTGAAAAATAACCCATCTGAAACTTGATTGGAATGATTACACACCGAACCCACTAAACACGTCTTTTATCCCAAAAAAAAAAATAATTGAACTGCCGGTTATATCTCCGTTCGTATTGAATCATCATGATTTTCACGCCAAACTGTCTTTTGTTTTTGGACCTAGGTAACTTGAGTAATTAAGTCCGCTGGGGTGTTTCTACACCTAATGCCCTAAAACCAACTGGTTTGGGTGCATTGGCCCAAAGCTCGCTAAGAAGCCTAGAAAGTCCAGATTAAAACAAAGTCAAGCAAGTGTTCTCTCCGAGTTAAAATTCCTAACGGTTCTTTGTGTGAGAATAATCTTGATAAAAGACAGACTTTTATAAAAAAAAAAATTTAGCGGAGATATGAAGGTTTTATTCTATGATAAAGACTATTGCACGTTCACAGAGGTGTGTATGAAATGAAAACAAAAAAAAGGTGGAGTGAAAAATAAGACCTAGTTTCCTGTTAAGGAAGATAGAAATTCTGAAGTTGAAACTTTACTGGAAAACGAAACTTGAAAAATGCTTAACTCTTTATAAAACTTATGTGATCCTTTCAAAATTTTTATCTGGGCTTTATTGTGTGACATGATGACGTAAATCAATCCTTCTGGAAACTTAACGACACTATTTGCACTGCACGTGAAGACATATAAAAGCTGTAGTTAAATAAAAAGCGAGGTGTGAAAAATAAAGGTTCGATGGTCTAGACTTAGGATAATAGAATTGTTATTTTCTGAAACAAAACTTTAGGGTTTGAATCATAGTATTTTGCAAAACTAGCCTGACCGGATTTTGTGGGTAGTATCCGCTGAAAACCCTCAGGAGACAACACTCCTCCTGCTAGGGACACCAAGAGGTTTAACGGGTTGTTGCACATGCTCAGTGCAATCGCGTTCCCTGCGAAAGTGAGGTTAGGAAATTTTTTGTATAAATTGGCTTTGCTCGGGACGAGCAAATGATAAGTTTGGGGGTATTTGTTCATATCAGATTATTGCATTTTTATACCGCCCAATTTTTATCATATTGCTTATCGGTAGGTACTCTTGAGCCGTGTTTGCTAGTCAATTACAGGATACAGGTTCTCGGCTCTTAACAATGAAATTCATGGAAAAACACGACAAATCCGGGTTCCTGCCAACCACAGATAAAACACGGATCTCCGCTCTTTATCCGTCTGTTGCCACACACCAGTTTAGGAGACAAAATGGCAAATCAAATGTCGTTTTCATGCATAATGCTCAATGGCAGCACAAGATCCAAGAAATCTACGCGGAGCTCGAGAAAATCATGACAAAAAGATCCATATCCAATCACCTTTTGATCAACAGAAATTCTGAAAAAATCGTGAAGAAAATATGAGAAAATACATATACCAGAATAAAGGGCACACAGAACCAGGGAAGCACAAGAAAAACGAGGGCCCAACTCCTCCATACGGCCGCGGAACCGCGGCCAATTGGGGGTCTAGGCCACGGTTCCGCGGCCATACTGGCGCCGCAGTTGTCCAATCTTCAGGGGTAGTTTTGACATTTCATGTAGAGGCAGAATTTTGCCCTAGGTTTTCATTCTCCAGCCTATAAATAGCCCAGAACCTTGTGAAGCCAAGGGTGCATAATCTTGTATTTTTATAGGTTTAGAATACTTGTTTCTTCTTCCTCTTCTCATCTCTTCTCCATTGAAAAACTTGTAGTGAGCTTTTGTGAGTGAAGAATGATGAATAAAGAAGTTCCTTTTGTTATTATATCTTGTCTTGTTCTTTAGTTAAATTATTATTGCTTGTAATTTTCATTTGTTAACTTAGTTGTTGTTATTTCTTGTTGTTTCTTTCTTTTCTCTTTTCCTTTATCCTTAAACAACCATGACGCTTACGCTTGATCCTTACCAAGGTGAGGTCGCAAATAGCTAGTTGTTATCTTCTAATCTCTTTCTTTCTATCTTCCTCTTTTGTTTTGTTTTCTTTTCATTATGATGTGTGAGTAGTTTCCATACTTGTTAGGGTAGGATAAGGGAAGTTTAAGAGAAGGAAATCTCTCTCACTCTTTCCTTGCCCAACATCTTAAATCGACTCCCGTTAATTGAACCACAATCCGCTCCCTTCGGCACCCTATCCTACATGATAGCGGTGATTCCGTAGTAAGACCGGTTGTGGTTGAATTAACCGGAGGTTATGGCTAAGAGCCAAGAACGGACGGACAAGCACCAAAAGGAAGAACTTAAGCGTTGGAAAGCCTAGCTTATACTCGCAAGTTCCTTCCTAGTCGTGCTAATCCCCGTTGTTGCCGATTACCGTAACACCGATATTAAGAGTGGCAACGAAAGAAGTGAGCGACTCCTAACTCAAACTAACCTAATCCTAACCCTAACAAGCTCTCTTTATATATCATTTTAACACTTAGTTAATCACAAACAAATCTGGAAAACTGGACTTAACTCGTTAAAGCACATAGAAAAAGATTCCCATCTCCCTGCGGACGACCCGTACTCAACCGGCTAGCTACAAGCGAAACCGTTTTGATTGCGGTAATTAACTAAACTTGAACACGCAGAATCGCTACCAATCACCATACCACGAAAGGTATCATCTGCATGGGTGCCTGTCGCAACGGCCATCTAAACCCCGACCTCCCATAAGAGGAGAAGGCCAGAGAGGATCCCCCTGCCCGCGGTAAATTTCAAAGGCAGTGGACCCAAATGCCCCAAGTCTGGGGGCATGGTTGTGCAATCCGAAAAAGAGGATAGTCATGCTTCCGTGAGTCATCGACCACTCACACGGTCTGTGATGAAAGCTCAGGAGCAACAACAAAAGCTCCAGGAGATATTGACAAGGATGGCCGCATTTACTGGGCAGAAAGAAAGCCCGGAAGCATCGTCGGAACAACGCCGAGAGAAGGAGACCGACACCGAATTCCTACGGAGGGTTATTGAAAAGAAAGACAAAGAGGCCGCGGAACATGCGGCTAATATAAAACAAATGGCTCTTCTGTTCCAAGACATGGTGGGGATGATGATCCAGCCAGATCTTCCGGCCGAAGTCCCTCCAATAATCATTGAAGATGACAGAGGGGAGACATTAAACCCTCCTTCGGCTTTATCAGCAGCCAGGGAGGAGACAATCTCCAAAGCTACCCTTGATGACTACATAGCTCAACAAATACAAGCTCATCAAGCGAGCGAAGCAGCAGGGAAAATCGTTAGAACTGGACGACCTTATCCAAGCTGGTACGAACAAATTAAATATCCGCCAGGATATACGATCCAAAAATTCCATGTGTATAAGGGGACGGGCAATCCGCATTAGCACGTTGCTCAATTCAGAGATTTATGCAGTAATACTGGAGGCGATGACAAACTGTTGCTTCGCCAGTTTGTTGGCGGCTTGTCGGAGACGACATTTGAATGGTATTCCGAGCTCCCAAATAACTCTATCAAGACATTTACGAAGATGGAACTACTGTTAACACAGTAGTTCGCAAGCGCAAGTGAGCGCACCCTAATCACGGCATTAATCAATGCCAGAGTGAAACTGGGAGAGACCTAGGTTCAATATGCAATTCGGTGGCCTAACCTATGGTCAAAATATGAACAGCGCATAGAAGAAGCTCCTGCTGTGGGCATGTTCGTGGGGACCCTTGATCCTCAGGCAACTATATCCCAGTTTATGAACTGGCCCAAATGGACCAGATGGGCCATAAGCCGTCCTCTTCAAAGACAGATCTTCGGAATGAAAAGGGTAAAGGGAAAGCGACCTTCGTCGCCAACGCTCAACAACAACCGAGTGACCCGAAACCGGTCGTTCGCCAAAGCAACTAACCAAGATCCCTCGAAAAAAGTTAAGACGTCTTTACTCATTCCCCCGGGATAAAACGAGAAGATTATTCGAACTGGCGGTGTGTAACAGGCTCATCACTCTGCCGGATCCGAGATGCCCACTGCAATCGGGAGACGTCAACAATCCCAATTACTGCCCCTACCACCGAATAGTGGGCCACCCAATCGAAAATCGCTACATCTTTAAAAACTGGGTCAAAGACCAGTACCAACAGGGCAAGTTTGCACTGTCTGAAAACTGGAAGATAAACCCGCCGCAGCAGCACGCTCCTAAAAAGGTGGATACGCCGGGGGCATCATGCTCATTTATGGAAGAAGCTCCGTGGGATGTGGTCCTTTCAGCTAAAACTAATAGAATGCTAAAGGATCTTCAAGCATGTCCGCCGATTAGGCGGAAAAGCCCGCTGGAACCTGAAATTATTAACGGAATGCTGAAACCGCGTCCAACGCCAAAAGTTGGTAACAATGGACAAAACCTCCAGGCCAAGCCTACGAAGTCCTCAAAGAAAAAGAAGAAGGCCAAGAAGCCCGTCCATCTCGACAGCAATCATACGGGTCTGTAGAAATACATCGATGCACTGGAGGAATACAACCAAGAGGCACGGACCTCAGTCACACTAGAAGAGTTCTTCAAGCATGTTCTTGAGGACGGAAACAGTGACATTGATGAAGGAGATGATTCTTCAGAAGAATCCGAGGATTATGTAGTGAGTTACCACATGATCTCTCACTCATCGATAAATGGCAAAACGGCTCCTAACGTAGAGAAACTGGGGGCAAATCCAGAACCAAAATCAATGGAACCGTCAGATGACCTCATCGATAAGCTGCTGAACGAAACTCTTCAAAAGAGCAAAGTTGATCGAGAACGTGAAGCGGCCATTTACGAAAAGGCCAAGCGTCGGTGTCAGGCTGAAAAAGCTCCAGTAATGAGAAGCCATAAAGTACCTCAACCGGATCGAAGCGCCCTTACCACCAGCAAGAGCAGAATCAAGATAAGTAAGCAGTTCGCCAAATCTCTGTCAGTGGGAATGAAGCTGCCACCTTTCAAAGAAAAATACTTCCGGGAGTACGTGCCCCGACGAACCGGATGTACATCCGAACTACTGCTTACATCATCGGAAGGTCATGCACCCTACTGAAGAGTGCAATGACATCAAGAAGTGGTGGCAGGGATACGTTGCCCATCGACAATGATTCAAGCAAATAAAGCGCAAAGCCCATCGGGAGCAGAGAAGCGTGACAGATAACCGTGAAGGAACGACCGGCAACTATCATATGGTTGGTACCGGTGCGAAAAGAATAAAATCTCAAGTTCTTACCTTCGGGAGAGATTCTAACGAAGAAATAGCCCTCGGCCCTCTCTTTAAGGAATCCACCTCTGAAAAAGAAGAAGAGATGAGGAACTGTGAGAACATTCAGCTGCGTAACCATACGTTGCCTGAAAAGAATCTCGGACCCTCAAACAAAGGTTCGGGAAAAAGAGACAAAGGGAAAGAAAAAGTCCCTAAGGAGATTACTCTCAATGATAGAGTCGTCGAAGAGCTTACAGCCAAGGACCCGCTCAAGAAGAACAAAGTGGATTACAATGTCCTGGCACATCTGAGAAAGATACCCTCATAATTGAGTATCATGGATGCCCTTCTCCTGTCTAAAGAGGCACGAGATTCTCTGATCAAGGCGTTACAAGAGCCCGACCAGTTTCAAGCCTTCCTGGCGGAAGAAAAGATGAAAGACGACCTAGAAGAAGTCTACACGGCTGATATCACCTTCAGAGATGAAGACCTCCTTCTCGGAACGTGGGAGCACAACTGTCCGCTGTATGTAACCAGGTATTGTCATGATATCTAGATAGGAAAGATCCTGGTCGACAACGGGTCCTCTGTCAACCTTCTCAATGTAAGGGTGTTGAAGGAGATTTGCATGAACGTGCAGCACCTAGCTCGGGGTAAAATTACCATCTCCGGTTTTAACTCTCAATCATCACAAACGCTCGGGTCTGTAATACTGACATTACGCTTCGGGCTGCTCATCACTAACATCAAGTTCCATGTTATTGACGCCAAGACTTGCTACAACGCTTTGCTCGGCAGGCCTTCGTTACATGAGTACAACACCATCCCTTCTACACAACATCAGTGTATAAAGTACTTCTAGGATGGCCTCGAGTACACAGTTATAGGGGAGCTGAACCCATTCTCCATAAATGAAGTCCGCAAATATGAAGACGCCAAGTACTTCTTACCAGACTTCGAAGACATGGAAAGATGTCGCAAACCGGAGAATAAACAAAAAGCCATCGCCACTATCCCGATCTTTGGAAGCGATACCGAGGAGGACGAAGAGATGGTCTACACGAGACAACCCCAAGGCAATAGGCCAGGACCATCTACTCCTATTCTAGTCTTTGGCAGTGACTCTGAGGACGAGACCAACACAGTGTTCTCCATCCGCCTGTCAATACAGACCTTTGCTGGAGCTGACCAAAGTTTATAAATTACCATGGTTCCGCTGCGGCATTACAAAGAACTTGATGCACTTGATACATACAGCGTGCAAGAGCTGCAAACCTTTTACGTCCCTCCTAAGCAAAAGGGTGAGAAGGCGATCCTTTTCTATTAATCCATGGAGACTAAAGTGGAAAAGGAAGTATGACATGATGCCGATTTTGCACTCGATAGGCTCCAACCAATCCGTCTGTCCAGATATTACGCAGAAGGATTGAAAAGGCTGTTAAGATACCAAGGCATACCCTTCAAACAAACCGCTCGACAAGCCCAGTTCTACAACAAGATTTGGGACAATCCCAGGAATCAGCGAAAAATGCCCAACGGGAGGATAAAGAGATGGGGCTTGGATACGTTCAGTACAAGAAACAGGATCGATTCCATGCTTTCCATGTCATAAATAACTCTAGTAGAGAAGCAAATACATTTCCGGATAGCGCCGATATCGAGCCAAAGCGGGATTCCGCAGTAAAAATGCCAAGCCCATCATTCGAAGAACAAATTGACAAGCTAATAAGGGAAGAGGGTCAAAAGGTTCGGAATGACCACAGCTGCAAAATGGCCATTTACAAGAAAGCCAGGACGCAACATATCATTCAGCAGGCTACGAAGGATGATGATGCCCTTCACCCTCAGTCCGCTGTGCGCTCTCGTGACAAGAAGAAAGCCCGACGTAGAAGCAACAACAAGGTGAAGAATGAGAATAACGCTCGAAAATAGCAAAGCGGATTCAAGAAGCCACGCGATCGAGAAAACGTCGGCTGGAATCCGTCTTTTATGAAGAAGATGGATCGAGAGTACTCATTCCCCCAAGACAAGACAAAGAAAATATCCAACCTTGTCATGAAGCATCAAATGATGACCATCCCGGAGTCTCAGCACCTTGAGCAAATAAACGAGATCCACCATCCGGCTTATTTCTCCTACCACCAAGCAATAAGACATCCTCTTGAAGATTGCTTCACCTTCAAAGACTGGGTCGAAGACCAGTATCAACGAGGCAGGTTTGCTCTATCCGACAGTTGGAGGGTGGCCCCGCCACCAAAGCATGAGCCAAGAGCAACCTACACTGCGAAGAAAAGTCCGGATCAACATCGAGCTTGGAAACGAGCTCCCACCTGCCACATGATAACACTCTCAAAGGAGGGAGAGCATGAGAATGTGGACCACCTCTCTCAGTGCTTCGCAAATGAAGATGAGGACGAGGTGATCTCAGAATTTCCACCAGCACCAAAAGAGCTGGAAGATAGAATACACACCACAGCAGACAATCTGAAGAAAATCGACCTGGGGACGACAAATGAACCAAGGCCAACATTCGTCAGCGAGCTGCTGTCTGAAGAGCAGGTGACTACACTAAAAGATGTGCTTATGTAGTATAAAGACTGGTTCGCGTGGAACTATTCTGAAATGCCGGGATTAGATCCAGAGATAGCTGTGCATAAACTGGCGATATTGCCGAACGTCAAGCCAGTCAAACAAGCGCCAAGAAGAATGCGGCTCGAGCTTGAGATGGGTATCAATGCCGAAGTCAAGAAGCTAATCGACTCCGGATTTATCCAAGAAGTTCAATAACCTGACTGGATCGCCAATATCATTCCGGTAATGAAGAAAAATGGGACAGTACGCATCTGCATAGATTTTCGGGATCTCAACAAAGCTTGTCTGAAGGATGACTTCCCAGTGCCTGTTACTGAGCTGATGATCGATAACACATCCACCCATGAAGTCTTCTCTTTCATGGACGGATCCATAGGGTACAACTAAATCAAGATGCATCCTGAAGACCAAAAGCACGCTGCTTTCCGAACTCCGCTGGGCAAATTTTGCTACAAAGTATTGCCCTTCGGTCTAAAAGAACGCTGGCGCCACCTACCAGAGGGCCATGACAAAGATCTTTGATGACCTCATACACGAGATTGTCGAATGTTATATTGACGAGCTCATGGTGAAAAGCAAATCGTACGAGGAGCACTGGGAGCATCTGAAAATAGTGTTCCAGCGCCTTCGGAAATACAACCTGAAGATTAACCCTCTGAAATGCGCGTTTGGAGTATCCTCAGGCAAATTCCTGGGATTCATTGTATGAAATCGAGGTATCGAAATAGACCTGTCAAAGATCAAGGCGATTATGGAAATGCCTTCGCCAAGAACTCTCAAGCAACTGCGGTCTCTCCAAGGAAAGCTCGCGTTTATCCTGTTGGGTTACGGCAACGCCCTGGCCTTCAAACCGTGGCCAAATACGGAACAAAAATTTTCTAAACTGGTGCAACCATTACCCGATGCCCTGATCTACACTAAACCTATACTAGCAAGCATATAAAGCATTAAGAATGGTTATACCGAGTTGATCCGTGCCCTTCGGTCTTCAACCTTCATCCCAAGCTCCTAGTGGTTCCTTGATCGAATTTGGTTGCCGGTCTTCCTCCATCTACGATGATCCACCTGAGGGAAACGACGCAAGTTTCAACCTCGCCAAGCGAGATAACCGACGCTCCAAGGCTGCTAGCAATGGAGAGTGGGGGTGTAAGAATGTGTCACTATAATTTTCCTCTCATCACAATGCTCAAAAGAGCAACTCAAGAAGATGAAAGAGGTGAGGAAACATGTGGCATGAGCAACTCAAGAAAGTGGCTAAGTGTTCAAGTGAGTAAAAAATGCAAGCAAGCAAGTGAAGAAAAGAAATGAGCAAGGCATTAAAGAGTGATGGCAGCCCCCCCCCCCCCGCCCTTTTTTTCAATCATGCAATGAAAAAATATCTTCTCCAATTTTACAATAAACAAATGAGAGCCATGCCTCTCTACATGCCATGCCCATGCTCATGCCAACTCACCCCTCCACCTCATTTCCAAATTGATTTTCTAAAAAGAAAAATCAATTAATGAGGTGTCATATCTTCTAGAAACTATTCCGTATAAATACGGAATACAACCAGTACATGTATCGAAATACATATAGGTGTATTCGTATAAAAATACGAATAGCCAAGAGAGAAAATGAATAGTGAACAATAATACTAGAATACATATATATAAATACATATATAAATTATTAAATCAAAACAAGATTTAATAATCCGGCTTAATCCTAAGCCGCTGGTATTATCAACCGTCCGATTAAAGTCTGTGCACCTGTACACATATTTAATCAGACACCTGTATGTACCAACATACGTCATCTACACCATATCGTCTGAACCGTGAAAACCCTCTATGTGGGACTCTAAAGACTCGTCAATACGCTGGCAGTGGGTTTAACCATAAGCACGTCAGCGGTACTAGTTGTACGTAACGGCTACCAAGGTATTGAGCGAAAGAAAGGCCGACGAGCAAACTCATCCAAACCCCTACTGAGCCTGACAGTGACAATATCCGTGCAGTCTGGTCTGTTCATCTAAGAATATCGCATATCGAGTCTAGGGGGTGGATAAAGTCAGACCCCTAATAACGCGATAATTCGTGTCGGTATGAAACCCATCACCACATGAGAAACTACCGATCCTAGATCAGTAATTCTCGACTACCATGGCCAAGCATTTCTAGTGATGGCCACCCGTGCACTGCGCCACATCAACCCCCAATACCGGGAGAGACGAATCCCCGACAATCCGCTCACTACCTCCATGTGACTCGGGACTGTACCCAACTAAAACCTATGTGCTCGACTCCTTAGAGCCGTGGTAGGGCAGTAATCAAAGCACAGTGGGAACTCACACGAGACAAATGACGATCTCAGGTCGACAGACTAACCTGTACACATATCACCTGGGAACTGCCATCTGACAATAGGTATAATACCCTCTAGCAGGTTCCCGGCGAGTCCATCCAGTGTACTCATAACCCAATGAGCACCTATATACTATCTTAGGTGAACAACCTAACACCAATGGCTTGTGAGGCCTGGCCACCGCCCCTCGTCGGGGTCTCGATCAGTATACATTAGTCTACACTAGAGTATCGATGCCCAGTCTCGAAACTCCCACGACTAGGGACATTTAAAGATTTGCTTATAAACCCCCAGCTCCCACATATATGATCGCCATCATAATGCTGGTAGTCAAGAAAGAATGCTATGGGCTCTATCAACATGTAATAGTGATAATAAAGACAAACCAGATAGTATACTATCATCTCAAGTAAGACTGTTCTACCGGTAAAGGTCCTCCCTCAATCATCATAATCACCTTCCTGCGACTATGAAAATTGCCTTGAAGGCACTATAGCCAACAATCTCCCACTTTCACTTAAGCCTAATTATTGCGGTGTCGCATACTCACAGCGCATGTAATACCGAACACCCAACTTCTCTACTAAGCAGTTTCGCAAAGCTCGTTTGTAAAACTATTGTGTTCGAGAAATGGCCTCAGTGAGTAGATCCGCTCCAGTGTTTCTATCTTTATCTCTCTATATCTCAACTTCGCGGAGAATGGCCATCTCCCGAAATGAGCAACACCTTGTCTTAGAATTTTTCTGGATATCTGATGGGACCCAGTTCACAAATGAACTCCAAATTCAGCCAACTTCTTAGACTGATCATCCACTGAATTTAATCAGTATCCTGCGCCATGCCTTTCTCAGTATCCGCTTAGACCACCTGTCCAACATACTGTCCCTCAGAAGAGGAAAAACTATAACTCAGACAGCCACTCTGTCATCCAGGTCACCTTGGAAGCCTGAAATGATAACCGTCTTCTGAAGGAGGCTGTCGTTACCATATCCCTGAAACATCCACTTATGTTCATAAACTGCTTCCGAACGTTTCTTCGGGATTGGATTAATATATAAACTCATTGCAGCTAGTGCAAATACAACATCTGGTGTGGTACTTGACATCTCATGATTGACTCAATTGCCTAAGAAAGTGATATGCCAATCATGCATATCCCTCTCCCCTTTAGTCTGTATGACACCTTTAGAGAGGGTGACTCCATCACCTGCATGTACACTACCATGCCAGGAGTCGTCCATTCTAAAACACCTTTAGAATAGTGTCAAACTACCCAGATTGGGAAACTATCCAAATCTAGATCTAAAACCATAGATCTAGTAACCAGAATGCCTGATATAATATCCATATCCTATGTGGAGAAACCACTGTGTGACAACCAAAGTATAACCGATCGTAGTACAGAAATTTCACTTCCTATAAAGTGCATGCTATCCCAAACACCAGGACATCACACCCTACTACCTTCTTACCAGATCCATCTCCTATTTTTATGAAGTCAAAGCCTATGACTGTCACATCAAAAATAAATGATCTATTTCCGCTATACCTGCTTTAATCTATAAATAGACATAAGCTACTTGCCCACTATGCTTCTGTTGCTCCCACTGACTACAACAACCCTCTGACAGAGTCATATAAACGTGCACTTCTAAAGCTAGTTTAGAACGACACTATACTCATCCTCCTGCCGGGTCTTATAGTCTAGAACAGCAACAATGGCAAGTCTGGGTAAACAAGAACCTCCCTGTTACCGTCTCTGAGAAGACCGAAGTACCTCTCGGGTGCCTGAGGTTACCCACCAAATCTGTGGAGTGGCTAATGGAATGTCAAATCCAATTGAATCCTCAGATTCTATTAAATCTTCAGTGATCGTTTGTGGTTCTGGAATCACTTCCGGTTCTACCATACTCCCGCTTATGTTTTCTGAAAAATCCATTTTACTAAAACTATGGCGAGTCAAGAACAATATAACTATTGATCTTCCTTATGGTAGAAAGTTAACCCGTGTAACATTTCAGAAAATATAAAATATTATTTTTAGAATTTAATATTAAAATAATATATTTCCCGAAAACTGCTCAATTTGCGAAATTGGGGTTTTCGAAAAAGGGTATAAATATATACCAATAATTGTGAAATAAATGGAAATTAAAATGATTTATTCATTTAAAAATATATTTAAAGGATTTTTCATTTTAAAAATTTATTGTATGCAGTTTGGATAAAAACCCGATTAGTGCACTGCTAATCGCGATTAAGCCAAATCTGTGTTTCTACAGTTTTCCATGGCCAGTGCACCATGTCATGTTGCATTTGGTTACATGTTGTTGCATTTGTGTCTTTTTATGGGTATTATGGTGCTTTGGTTTTAAAAGAGAAAAGAAAAAGAAAAGAGAAATGGCAAAAGGGTAATTTAGTGAGAGAGTGGGTGAGAATAAGAGAGGAGAGAGAGAGGGGGCTGCCACATTCTCTTCCTCCACCATTTTACATCTCTTTCTTCATCTCCTCAAGCTCACTTCCCTCCACCTTCAACCTCAATTATCATCTCCAAATCTCCATCAAAACCCTAAACCCCTTTCATTAAAATTGATCCCCTCTTCACCCTCTACACAATAGACTAAGCAAAGTGGGATTTTGACAATATTGGGAAACTAGGGTTTTTCTTGAGTTGCCTAAAGCAGGTATAAATTCTTCCATTTAGTTTAGTTTGAGATTTCTTGTATTCTAGATTAGTTTAGAATGTGTTTGGTTAGGGTTTGTGTTGTTTAGAAAATTCAAGAGAAGGGTTAAGGATTTTGACGGGATTAGTGATGTATGGTGGCTGTACAAGACCCTAGGGATCAAATTCTAGACCTGGAACTGAGTTTAGAACAGAGAATACAAACTTTAAAATTGATCCATGTCAGTTTTGTGAGTATATAGGGTGTGCAGGGAAATCTGGAGCAACCCGAGGAATTTTCGAGGAAAGCGAACAACTCCAGGGACCAAATTAGAGTACTAGGAGACCGCCTAGACGAGACAAAGCCCAGAAGAACCCTGGGGGCCGAGCTCGCCGGAATTCTAGGCCTTTTCGCCGGCCACTTGGGGTGGGTTGGGTTCTAGGTGGGTCCAGTAGCTTATTAACTCCCTATACAGCACCCTAGACTTGTTTGTGCAACTACTTTTGGCCTGAATCAAAATCTGGGAGCAGTTTGGTGTGATTTTGGATATGTTCTCCGTATTTTGAAATATTTAGTTTTGATATTTGGATTTGTATTTGGTTGTTGCATGTTTGTACATCAACAACAAGGGTTGTTTAGTCGTTTTTGCACGCATGGGCTATAGGTTCTGACCTATAGGCGATCCGTGTGCCGTTTGGATTTCGGAACTTGATTTTAATAACGTTGCGATATGTGTTGTTATTATAGGTACCTTCGCGTGGATTCCGATGCGACGAAGTGTGGTGTCATCGACTTGGGGAAGCGAAGACCGAGATGAGTAGATCTATATCTATGGGGGAAGTCGGGTGGATAGCATATAGCACCCCCGCAAAGTTTTGGTGAAAACCGATTTGTAGCATATGGTTAAGAAAACCTAAATTAGGAAACCAGGGTTAGAGTTAAAAGATTGTTAATGAAACCTTTAATAGAAGACTAGATAGAGTAAAATGGTAGTTAGAGAACCATATTAGAAACTAAGGATAGTTAGAAGTGATATGATACGATTAGTATGTGATGAAGGGATTTGAGAATGATATTTGATGATATTGCCGTTTAGGGTACTATAAGACTAGATAGTCGACGTAGATGTGTCATCCGAACCATACATATTCCCAAACTGAAGAATCGTATACATCTTTTAAAACGATACATCGAGGGACATTACGTATTTTCAAATGATATCTTTTTTTTAAAAAACACCGTAGCCCCTATTTTCAAAAATACGATTCGCATCTTTCAAAAACTATTTGTATAGTTCGGGTGTGTATGTTAGATTAGATACTTATGCTTATAGTAAAGGTAGAATGTATTTGTAAACTTGACTTTATGTGAGATATAATTATGATGAAAAGAGAATACGATTTGACTTGGATATGATGATATGTTGGTGTACGGATGCGAGTCGATTGAGGTGATTGATACCTTGCCGGTCCCGGGATACGAGATTGTTATGGATTTGACCTGGGACATAGGTATATAGATATATATAGAATGTCGTGAATTATGTGTGATATGTCGTACGAGACGTTAGGTCCGTACCCCCTATTGTCGCATAAGTTGATAGGATCCCTGATAGCTTAATGCCGCCGTACGATGATTTTCCGTACGTGATGAGTTTGACTTGAGGTTTGATCCATACCCTTGGCTAGAGGATGTCGTACGATGGATTACACCGTACGTGATGTTGTGTGGCTAGATGCCAATTGATAGATTCATTGACTCGGTTATGTTAGATACGTATACCCGTCAGCATTTGCATATGATTTAGCTTAGCATTCATGTTATTCGCATTGCATTACTTATACTTGTGCTAGTACACCTGCACCATTATCGATAATGCGTATGTTACACTTGCACAGATTAGCCGGCTCACACACTTCATCATCGATAATTACTATGTCACTACATAGTAGAAATGCTGCATCAGGATATGACTCCTTGCATGATATACTTGCTATAGCTACATATTGTACACTCATACTTGCGTATATACTACTTGTACATTCATACTTGCGCACATACATATTGTACACCATACTTGCGTACATTCATATTGTACACCATACTTGCGTACATACACATATGCACCATTATACGATGTTGTATTCGATTTTGGAGATTTGGGAACCGCATGGTATATTTTAAAAACTGGATTCATTTAAAAGAGCGGTTTTCCCTCGATGTGTGCATATTACTGTTCCATGTTGCATGATATACAGATATGCTTACATTTCTGTTATATGTCGCATACATCATGCTTTACGCTTTTACGCATTGAGATATGCTGTTTTCATGAGATTTCTGGATTTGAGAACCGTGGCGATTTCAAAAGAAAGCATGTACTGTTTTAAAAACCCGGTTTCTCTTGATATGATATTTCAGTGCGTCCACCATGTGTTTTCTCGGTTCTGAGAGTGACATGTGAAACCCGATTCGAGGAGGCGGATGATTCCGTTTGCGGGTACATGGTAGACCCGGTATGGTACCCCGGGGCGAGAGAGAGATTTCGTGTGGATGACGATGAGCCTGGCAGAGGGACCACTACCTACCGGTGATAATATTTGGGCTCGGCGGATATCTGGAAAATACCGATCGGGGTCGAGAGATGATATGGGCCGATCCGGACTGACGGAGCCCGTGGGCCGATCCGGACTGATGGAGCCCGAGATATGAGGATTTACGTGTCGATGCTGGACACGAGTTTCATGATGTTTTCGGGTGTCGATGTTGGACACCCAGGTTCCATGATTTTGATGTGTCGTGAGGGACACTATTGATTTATATCCTCATACTTTCATTCACACTCCTTTATGATATTTACGTGCATACAGACATTGATTATATGCTTGGACGAGATCCACATGCATACATACATTGATTATATGGTTGGACGAGATCCACATGCATACATACATTGATTATAATGTTGGATTATATCTGCATACATATAAGTATTGATTACATTGTTGGCACATATGATGACCCGGTCAACCTAGATATCATAGTATTACCCTTATGATATAGTTGACCTAGGAGTCGTTGTTTATTCGATTTCTACTTGTAGATATTTTTCTACTCACGGGTTGGCAATTCACCCCCGTTGTGCCACAGTTCTTGCAGGTTGACCGCATGGATCCGTAGCGGCATCGCTGGCACATAGCTACTTTTGGGTGATTTGCTTGGTAGGTGGGACATTTGTATCGTACTCACTCTTGTATTTACATTTCATATTGCATCTAGTCAACTCCATCAATCAAACTAGAATTTGTATAAGTAATGAGACTTAGTGAGATTGTGGTTGCGAGACTTAGAGCGAGGGGTTTTCCACTACTTGTGGTTTTAATGTCTTGCTTATTTCTTTATCTTTTTATGGTGAACTTCGTCGTTGGGCGTCGTATACTCATATATACTGTCTTGCGTGGTTGTGATCCGCCGGTTGGCGAAGAGCTAGCTCCCGCTTGGGGATGCCATTATTCTTGTTATGTATTTATGGTTTTGAATCAAAATATACAAAGGAGGTGTTGCCCAAATTTTTTAAAGACGAAACACGTTTTCAAACTAGTAAATTTCACTTGCATTTTTATATTCCTTTTCTATGCATTAAGAAAACTTGATTTCATTATACCTTTATTTCAAAACTTCACCTCCTTTATTTTCTTAAAAGGGTTTAGATTTCTGGGTTTCAGCTTACTTGAATTTCGTTACGCCTTTAGACGTTGCGTGATTCAAGTGCTGGTCACGAGCTAATATTTCGGGTCGGGAAAACCCTCGTCAAAGCCCGGGATAACCCACAAACTGCCATTACTGAAACGTGCCTTGAGTTTATTAGGATTCTGGTTTTAAGCATCAGCCGGACAACTCCATATATTTTAACATCGTTAAGATATAAATTGATTCTATATTTTTCTAATATATAAACAAAAGCACTAATTTTATTGGAACCAGATTCAAAATCATGCAGCTGTCTCCAGTGCATATCAACCAAATGGAAAGAGGTCAACCAGCATTACTCATCTAGGAGCGCATCCATATATGAGTAACCTGAAAGAGAAGCAAGTTCTCAAAATCATTACTATCAACGGAATACCAAACATAAGTATCTACATCTTCGACTACCTCGAAGAATCCTGATACTTCCAACAAATGGTTCTCTAATTTATTCTTATACCTATAACTTCTCAATATCTGGACCTTGCATTTGAATGAAATACTTGTCTAGAACTGGAGAAATCATGAGTAAACAGAATATAGTACGAGTACCAACCCCATTGTCCTAATGGACACTGGACAACATACAATACTTTGTATAAGTCTCCTAAGTTCAATAACTCAAACCTTGTATATCGTAGGTTGAAAACTGTAGTATGGTTAAAAAGAATTACACCGCTGTTGAAAGCACATTATCTAACCATCAACTGATATAGGTAAATGTCACAAACATAATTTCAAAAAGTTATATCTCACTTTATAAAATAAACGTACAGATATTTCAGTTTGAAACTGGTGCATAACTACGGATATTCAAAACCAAAAATTTGCCATCCGGCAAAACCCAGATGATTTCCTCAAATATCACCAATTACAATGAATTCCGATATAATGAGGATCTAATAACCTAATTCCTAATATCTTACTCCCACTCACCATCTGTAATAATATACAGATATGAGAAACTGATCTGGTAAATACATACCTTGGAGTTATATTCCAATAAGGAAAACAGTTTTCAATTAATATCGCACAGTGAAACTGAAACATGAAAATGTTTCAAATGGGTTAACTGGTATTGCTAGTAACGCCTCTTCCACTATCCTGATTCATTACTGTAACCGTATAGTTCCATGCCCTCACTCCAATCTCTTTATATGTCTTTACTTATTACCTTCTGTACACCACCTTTAGGTTAATTAGTTTTCTTCCTTCCCTACCTTTCGGCACCAGCCTATGGCTTAGAAGAAGACTATCCAATAAGCGTAATAGGTGTACCCTCATAGTCCTAAGAGCCCTCACATCCTGAGAGAAGGTAAAGCGAAAATACATCTGAATAATCCTATTCTATTTCTCTTGAAATGGAAATCATCCTCGAATCTAGAACGAATTCCTTCGATTTCATATATAACTATACGATGGCATGTCCAAGCATTATGGATGTTCGTAGTGATATGAAGTGTTCTGGAGAAATCCAAAGTGGATGTGGGAGTGGCAGGGGTATACACGGTTTTGTCGTGAATGATAGCAGTCGTAATTTTCTTTGCCGTTATTTTAATCCCTTTATATGTCTTTACTTATTACCTTTTGTACACCACTTTTAGGCTAATTGGTTTTCTTCCTTCCCTATCCTTCGGCACCAGCCTAAGGTTTGGAAGAAGACTATCCAACAAACTCAATAGGTGTACTCTCTCCTAATCCTAGGAGCCCTCACAACCTCAGAGAAGGTAAAGAGAAAAGACAATCGAATAATCATATTCAATCTCTCCAGAACCAGAATCCATCCTCGAATCTGGAACAAGTTCCTTCGAGTTCGTATGTAACTATACGATGGATTATCCAATAAGTGCGGATCTTCGTAGTGATACGGGGTGTTCTGGAGAAACGCAAAGGTGATATAGAGGGGGCAATGATATATGCGACACCGTGGCATTCCAAAAGCCAAAGTGTTTTAAGAAGATTCGGTTAACTTAGTTCATGAGTTTTAGTTTAGGGTCGGGCCATGGATGCTGCCATAGAGAGAGAGAAAAGAAATACTCAGCGTGCACTCTAACCTAAATCAGAATGGCTAATCACTTTATCTAATCAAGATGGCTCCCACTGTTTCCTCGAATTCTCCTCCAAACCTAAAGGAGAATTAGTCGGGATCATCTAAAATCACCCGATGAGTAAACCTACTCATCAGTGGGAATCAAGATCTAACTATCATCGCATGATAACTTGATGAAATCTACTCAAGTCACCACACTCCAGAAGGTATGCGCATGCCTGGCAAGTTTCCTGTATGTTTAAAACTCCCGATGTGATTTTTACCCCAAGCGGTTTATAACCTTGACTAGGTCAATAAACCATAAACCGCTAGTCAAGTGCAACCCGTCATTATCCTGAATTGCATTAAACCCATCTGCACGTGCCCTTGACTAGGTCAACAAGGCCGCACGACTGTCCTAACCAATCGCATTTAAAATACAACAAACAATCACCACTTAGCTACCGAACACTACGCCTTGACTAGGTCAACAAACGCAGCACGAATACTAAATAATACTCGTAAGAAATGACGGAGGGCTATGGCTAGTTTTTGGCGGAAAAACATTTAACGTAATGAACTTGATATCGTTGAAGGAACTGAGTGGTTTTTTAAATATATAGTGACACAAACTTTTGCTAAAGAGGTCACTCACTGTGAAGGGATCTCGGCTCTTTTCTCGTCGAATGAGGTGCAGGATATTCCAAACTGAATACCACGATGCAAAGCAAAAGAAAATGGCTATAGTGAAGTTATTATGTTGACGCAAACTTTTACTCATAGGGCCACTCCCGATGAGGGAATCTCGGCCCTTGCCTCGTCGAATGAGGTGCTGGATATTCATAACCGAATACCACTGTGCAAAGCAAAAGAGAATGTCTGTAATGTCAGTTTTTAAAAACTTGGTTCCAACAACATCATATAGGTTTGTTTTATCCTTGCATTGATAAGAATCAATGCAGTCTCATCAATTAATCACACCAGAAAAGAACGAAAATATGATGTACGTATATGCCATCCGCATTCGCCACTAGGTCCCGTCATCACTCGTTAGGTTACTTAACTAACGACAAAGCGGGGACTGGACTAGCGCGGGTGCAAAACATATACAACATCTACTAGTATATATATAAATATATATAACAATCATCCCAGGCATGATATAAATCAACATCACAGAAGCAACACAGAATGGTGGATAATTTTGGAGCCTTGGGTTTCACTTGAGCCGCAAATGAGACCCGACATTCCTCTTTCGTATGGATAGCTGTGCAATGAAAACCTAGACCCCTACGAGCGCGGAAAGTTACCCGGCAAAACCAGAAGTGAGGCAACCCCCTTCAACAACGTGAATGGGCCACCCAGCACTTCACAGAATCCGGTAACTTGGGCACCCCTCCATGGGTCAACCTATACCCCCTACGAGTGCGGTGAATAGCCCGCCAATCTAGAGTAAGGTCCCCTCCGTCTTAACGCCATGAGATGCGGACCCGTTTCCCTCTAAAACCCGGCTATTCGTGCACTCCACCGTGGGGTAATACTAGTACAGAAAAGAAAATAATATACAAGGGTGACAACGACCTCAACCCGGTAGTGCCCCAAACAAATAATATACAAACGGGCAGTGACGACAGTCCACATGTCGGATGCTCGCCATGCAATATCAAATGTACAAATGAAACTAAACTGTACTAACATTGCACCCAAGTTATCCACCATGACGATCCAACCATAACACAGCACAACATAGAACATCAACGTGAATATCACGTTCGCAAACTCGTCTAAAAGAACATATAGCAATTAGACGAGTTGTACCGCTCGAATGATATTCACGGTCACAGATAGTAATGCATGTACTGATAAACATCTAAACAGTGTTAAATTATCGACTTTGAAACACCCCGAATTTCCCCTGAACAATAGATAACAAAATATCCAAACTGGGAAAAACTAGCAATACAACTGCACCAATATTCCAGAGACCAGAGCACACCCAAAATATGAAATCCAGAATCAATAGAATGGCCGACCGGCTCGGATTTTTAGCCATTGTGCTCGGTCCAAAATGGGTAGAAGTGGCTTGTATTTGGGGTGCAGTCTAGTGGTCACCGAAGTAGTCTTCTGCAGTTACTTAAAAAAATTTGAAGACTCTGAAAAATTGACAGCAACTGGAATATTTGAGGTGTTGTTTTGGAGTTGTTTCGGTTTTGATATTTTAACATTGTCTAAAACTGCTAGTAAGGGGTTTACGGGTTGGCTCTGATACCATGTTGGGTTACGGCAGCGCCTCGGCCTTCAAACCGTAGCCAAATACGGAACAAAAATTTTCTACACTGGCGCTCCCATTACCCGATGCTCGGATCTACCCTAAACCCTATACTAGCAAGCATATAAAGAGTTAGGAATGGTTATACCAAGTTGATCCGTGTCCTTTGGTTTTCAACCTTCATCCCAAGCTCCTAATGGTTCCTTGATCGAATTTGGTTGCCGGTCTTCCTCCATCTACGATGATCCACCAGAGAGAAACGGCGCAAGCTTCAACCTCGCCAAGCGAGGTAACCGATGCTCCAAAGCTGCTAGCAATAGAAAGTGGGGGTGTAAGAATGTGTCACTATAATTTTTCTCTCATCACAATGCTCAAAAGAGCAACTCAAGAAGATGAAGGAGGTGAGGAAACATGTGGCATGAGCAACTCAAGAAAGTGGCTAAGTGTTGAAGTGAGTAGAGAATGCAAGAAAGCGAGTGAAGAAAAGAAATGAACAAGGTATTAGAGAGTGATGGCAACCCCCCTTTTTTCCAATCATGCAATGAAAAAATATCTTCTCCAATTTTATAATAAACAAATGAGAGCCATACCTCTCTACATGCCATACCCATGCTCATGCCAACTCACCCCTCCACCTCATTTCCAAATTAATTTTCTAAAATGAAAAATCAATTAATGAGGTGTCATATCTTCTAGAAACTATTCCGTATAAATACGGAATACAACCCGGTACGTGTATCATAATACATATACGCGTATTCGTATAAAAATACGAATAGCCAAGAGAGAAAATGAATAGTGAACAATAATACTAGAATACATATATATAAATACATATATAAATTATTAAATCAAAACATGATTTAATAATACGGCTTAATCCTAAGCCGATGGTATTATCAACCGTCCGATTAAAGTCTGTGCACCTGTACACATATTTAATCAGACACCTGTATGTACCAACATACGTAATCTACACCATATCGTCTGAACCGTGAAAACCCTCTATGTGGGACTTTAAAGACTCGTCAATACGCTGGCAGTGGGTTTAACCACAAGCACGTCAGCTGTACGTAATGGCTACCCAGGTATTGAGCAAAAGGAAGGCCGACGAGCAAACTCATCCAAACCCCTACTGAGCCTGACAGTGACAATATCCGTGCAGTCCGGTCTGTTCGTCTAAAAGTACCATATATTGAGTCTAGGGGGTGGATAAAGTCAGACCCCTAATAACGCGATAATTCGTGTCGGTATAAAACCCATCACCACATGAGAAACGACCGATCCTAGATCAGTAATTCTCGACTACCTTGGCTAAAGATTTCTAGTGATGGCCACCCGTACACTGCGTGACATCAATCCCCAATACCGGGAGAGACGAATCCTCAACAATCCGCTCACTGCCTCCATGTGGCTCGGGACTGTACCCAATTAAAACATGTTGCACGACTCCTTCAAGCCGTGGTAGTGTAGTAATCAAAGCATAGTGGGAACTCATAAGAGACAAATGACGATCTCAGGTCAATAGACTAACCTGTATATATATCACCTAGGAACTGCCATCTGACAATAGGTATAATACCCTCTAGCAGGTTCCCGGCGAGTCCGTCCAGTGTACTCATAACCCAATGAGCACATGTATACAATCTTAGGTGAACAAACTAACACCAATGGCTTGTGAGGCCTGGCCACCGCCCCTCGTCGGGGTCTCGATCAGTATACACTAGTCTACACTGAAGTATCGGTACCCAGTCTCGAAACTCCCATGACCAGGGACATTTAAGGATTTGCTTATAGACCACCAGCTCCCACATATATGATCGGCATCATAATGTTGGTAGTCAAGCAAGAATCCTGTGGGCTCTATCAACATCTAATAGTGATGATAAAGACAAACCAGATAGCATACTATCATCTCGAGTATGACTGTTCTACCAGTATAGGTCATCCCTCAATCGTCATAATCACCTTTCTGCGACTATGATAATTGCCTTGAGGGTATTATAACCAACATATTCGACGGGCCATAGCTAACCTCTCAGGCAAATGCCGCCCCTACAGTCATCTAATGAAGAAGGGGATCCCGTTCGTTTGGGATTGTAAATGCAAAAACGCACTGGACAAAATCAAGCAATATCTGCAGAACCCACCGGTACTGACCGCTCCGGTCAAGGGAAAGCCCCTCATCCTGTACACAACAGCCCTTGAAGGTTCTTTAGGCGCGCTATGGGCATAAGAGAACGACCAGGGGAAGGAAAGAGCTCTCTACTATTTGAATCGAGTTCTTCTGGGGGTAGAAAACAATTACTCCCCCATCGAAAAGCATTGCCTGGTACTGTTCTTCGCAGTAACGAAGCTCCGATATTATGCCTTGACCATGAGGTTCATCTCATATCAAAGGTGGATCCTCTCAAGTATTTAATTTCAAGAGCCATATTAATGGGGAGGCTTGCCAAATGGGCCCTTCTCTTGATGGAGTTCTCGATAGTATATCGACCCCTCAAGGCAATGAAAGGCCAGGCCATCGCTGACTTTCTCGCTGAGTATCCGATACCAGATAATTCTTTCTTAAACTGCGAGTTGCCGAACGAACACGCGTTTGACGCAATCGACAGGGAGAAAGAAGGGAGTGATACCCGATGGGAACTCTACTTCGATGGGGTATCATCTATGAAGAGGCGGAAGCAAAGCATCCCCATAATCAAAGCCGGAGTAGGCCTTATCTTTATGACTCCACAAGGAAGGATAATGCGTTTTGCCATTTTCTTAACGGAGCTGTCACGCCCCGCTTCCCAAAATACGGAATACGGAAAGCGACGAAGGCCAGCCGTGCTACCTACGGTAAGGAAAGATCCTTCCATAGTCATATAAGGTTGTCTAGATTAAGTTGTCAAAAATAAAATCCAATACCGAAAGGAATAATACTGATAATCATGCTGCAACGAAACCACAAAGAATACTAGAAAATAGGTCCACTAGAT
This sequence comes from Agapanthus africanus, assembly GCA_030015575.1. NCBI lineage: Eukaryota > Viridiplantae > Streptophyta > Magnoliopsida > Asparagales > Amaryllidaceae > Agapanthus > Agapanthus africanus. The sequence continues at coordinate 882,430,623 of JASDDO010000024.1, read as the reverse complement.
AATTGATGCAAATAAAGATCTGATACAATAGTTTCGAAATAAAACAAGATCCGAAAGAGATACATAAGTCCTAATGTCCCATAAGAGCGCACATGCTAAAAACTAACTGAAAGGAAAATAAACCTACGGGTTACTGATCTTCGGCAAAGTCCTGGTAATCGCTGCGGTCTTGCTCGGCCTGAAAATCTGTCTCTAAACCTGAGATGACAAATCTCAGGGATATCAGAACATCCCAGCAAGTACTCAACGTATAAAGTGTATGTGTGGTATGATAACATGAATATATGAATGTAGTGAAGCCTGTGTGCGCAAGTAAAAACAGATATATAAATAGATGCATTAATACTAAGAAACCAACATATAAAGAGGTCAAGTCATAACCTAACTGATCACTAAAAGATAAACTACCCTATTGTAAGCTCGAGTCTGCGTCAACCTCTGCAGGAGTATTCATAACCCAAGAGTGGTGCCTCAGGGGCTAGGAAACACAGGCCCAACTGTGGAATGAACAAGCGACCGATATAGCCCGGTACGAGCTGTAAACATGTGATCGATATATCCCGGTATGATCTGTAACATGCGACCGATATAGCCCGGTATGAGCTGTAATAACATGCGACCGATATAGCCCGGTACGAGCTGTAAACATGCAACTGATATAGCCCGGTACGAGCTGTAAACATGCAACCGATATAGCCCGGTACGAGCTGCCGGCATGGGACTCCTGAGATCCTATTGTACGAACGCACACTCAAACTACCCCAACACCCGCGTATTTATAGCTACTATGGTGATGACTAGAGCACTAATTAAGAATGCTGAAAAGTCTGTAACTTGTGATATGGTAATTGAATAGAAATGAAACTGGTAAATAGTAGTGTGTCATGTCATGTAGTTCAGCACCCTAATTAGCGATCTCGTCTTTAAAGTAAAGTGGACTTGTATAATGGATAATCAAGACATGTCAATGTAATTGTTATCTGGTAATAGTAACTGCATGAAGGCGATGTACAAGCTGGTATTAGTCATGGGTGTTATCCTTACCGTTAATCTTAACATGGATATAATAATCGTAAGCTGGCTAGTAAGGTACATGTATAAGTTAGATTAACAACTTTGAAACCTTTTTCATAGTTTAATAAATCTCATAGTAAAACCATACTTAATCTAGTTTTCTGATTATCAATTAGTTGAATACGAGTCTATATCTTTCTAACGATATGAAATCATTAAGCACTAACACTTTCTTTCTATTCTAGTGCAGGAAAAAGAATATATATATATATAAGGGGTTGCCGATGTGCATCAACCAAAGCAAAGCAAGAATACTTGCCTGAAGATAAAGATCACGGAAAACGATGTACGAAGATGCGAGACATGATCTCAGCTAAAGTTCGACTTGGGATCTGAGTTATATGCTCCGCCTAGATAAATTTATCATCGGTTAAATTATAATTATTCTCATAAATACCGTCACACAACCAAACGCAATTATATAAACTTAGGGTTTTAATTCTAATTTTCCCCCTCCTTCAAGTCCTTTGTTTTATTCTACCGTCCAATATAATTTCACTGTCAAAATAAACTCCATATACACATATATATGACTTATAAGAAAACCCATCAACTTAAGGTTTTAAATCTTTCCTTTCCCTTTTTAATGTTCACTGTTTTCCTATTATTTTATTTTTTTTTTGAACAGGGATCAAGGAAACTTACAGAGGATGGTGATGGTATCAAGCTAGGGTTTGGATGGGTCCTGGTCGAGTCGAGAAAGCGTCGAGGAGTGCTCAGATCTGGCGATGGGAAAGCTGTGGGGGTGATAGGGCAAGTGACGTCGCTGTCAGAGGAGAGAGAGGAGCGGCTGCGAGGTGAAGGCGTGGGCTGCGGCGGCGGGAGATGGTGACGGTGTGGGATTGGTGCAGGTGGCTGGGGTTGTGGTGGAGACGGAGATGGTGGTGCGAAAGGAACGAAGGCGAGGGCGATGGGATGAGATGAGGGGGTCAGGATTTGTGGCGGCGATGAAGGATGGAGGCGGTGTCGATGGGATGAGGACGAGGGTGAAGGCGTGGGTTAGGGTTTCGTGAGGGAGAACGCGGCGGGTGCGAAGATGAGAGCGAAGGCGACGGGAGATGGGGAGTCGGTAGCGAAAGGGATTTGAGGAGCAGAGGGGGAGAGAGAGAGAAAGATGTGAGTATAAGAGAGAGAGATATTTTTGTTTTGTATATATAGAAAATTATAAATATATATATATATATATATACATATCTTCAATTAATTGTATTTAGAGATTCGGCACAGATTTTTTTTCTTGTTCTCATATTAACAGTAAACAGGAGTTAGCCAAGGTAATATATGTATGCAACCCAATATTAATAGGTCAGTTTAGGAATTTTAAGATATGAAATATATTCTTTTGCTGCAACTAAGGAAATTATATATATCATATAAAAACTGAAGATTTTTCTCATATCAAAATTGTTTACAGTAAAAATTCAAAAAATAAAATATATTAGTAACCAACTAAAAGCTCTAAAATTATGGAAAAAGAATCTCGATAAATCTTGAAGTACTGCATCCAAATAGGGCTGTTACAGGAGCCAAGAACAAACAACGAAGCGGAATATGAAGCTTTGATAGCAGGTCTCGAGATCACCATTGACATGGGGATCGAAAACCTCCTCATATATGGAGACTCCTAGCTGGTCGTTAGCCAAGTAAATGGCGACTACCAGACGTGCAAGCCAGAACTGATCAGGTATGGTGAAAAAGTGCAGCAATTGCTGACGGAAATCCCCTCCTACACCCTGAAAAGCATACTGCGTGCGGAAAATAGCAAGGCGGATGCATTAGCCAAGTTCGCTAAAGAACTGGCCGACGAAAACCTCGATGATGTAAGGATTATTGTGCAAAGCCGCCAGATTCTCATGCCAGCAGAAATATCTCTAAAGTCGTCTGAAAGAAGGGGAGCGACTGAACAAGCGGTCTTCCGAATAGAGGATGAAGAAAAGGCTAAGGATTGGAGAGAGGTCTTCATAGTCTACTTCAAATCCCATCAAACGCCCGAAGAAGCGTCATTACGACATCAGCTTATGAAGCGAGCCCTGTCCTTCGCCTTCGTCAATGATACTCTATATAAGAGATCTTTCGACTGTCTGTGGCTGAGATACCTGGGACTAGAAGAAGCAAGGAGAGTCGTCTAAGAAACTCATGACGGACTCTGCGGTTCCCATCAAGTCGGGCCAAAGATGAAGCTGAAGATCAAAAGAATGGGCTATTATTGGCCTACGATGATTCAGGACTGTCTCGAATATGCGAAGCAGTGTCACTCGTGCCAAATTCATGGGGACTTCATCCACCAGCATCTGAATCCACTACACCCGACATTAGCTAGCTGGCCATTCGAAATGTGGGGAACCGATATAATCGGGCCCATCGAACCAGCATCATCCAAGGGATATCGGTTCATATTTACAACGACCGATTACTTCGCTAAATGGGCAGAAGCAATACCGTTAAGAGAGGTGAAGACGGAGAACGTCCTTCATTTCTTCAAGACACATGTCATCTACCGGTTCAGCACTCTACGATGGATCATCTCAGATAATGGGCCGGCCTACAAAATCCACAAGATCAGCCGCTTCGTACAACGGCACAAAATAGATTGGAGATATTCTTCAGTCTATAACCCCAGAGCTAATGGTCTAGCTAAGGCTTTCAACAAGACCTTGACGAAGATCATAAAGAAGACGGTGGCCAGAAACAAAAAAGATTGGCATGAGAGATTGCATGAAACTCTCTGGGCTTATCGAACCACATTCAAGACGGCCATGAATACAACGCCATTCACGTTGGTATTTGGCACGGAAGCGGTACTTCTCATAGAGATAGAGCTACCCTCTTTACGAGTGGCGGTCCGACATGAACTGACGGATGAAGAAAATGCCCATCTTCGGCTTGAGGAGCTCGACTACTTGATGAAACTCATCTCATGGCGCAGCAAAACCTAGAAGCTTACAAAGCAAGGATGACGCGCTCATACGAAAGATTGACTAGGCAGAGAACATTCCGCCAAGGCGAACTCATGCTAGTCGTAAAAAGACCTATGATCCCCAATCGTGCTAAACGGGGGAAATTTGAGCCGAACTTTGAGGGCCCATACATTATAAACAAGGTCTACCAAGGCAGGGCCTACTTGCTCATGGATATGCATGGCGAAAGACTTTTCAAGCCAATAAATGGCCGGTTCCTTAAGAAATACTACGCCTGACAAGTCACGGCTCAGGTTAATGATGGATGACGACGCTCGTGTCCACTCGCTATCTCCCTGAGTCCAAACTCTATAAGTAGTATCCAGCGAAATCTCGCCTCAAAATCCCAACGGACTGAGATGTTCCTAAACTAGCTATAGACCGAGATGTCCCTAAACTAAACGTGGACCGAGATGTCTCTAAACTAAAGATGGACCGAGATGTTCCTAAACTAAACATGGACCGGAATGTCCCTAAACTAGCGCGTCGCCTCAAACGGCAACAATGGACCGTAACGTCCCTAAACTAAGTGCATCGCTCCAGATATGGCGATACACTCTCGAGAGAGCTGTAAAAAATGGTAAGTTCACAAGCGAAATGGGCGCGGATGAAAACCCAAAAGGGCTCCGTGAGTAAAAATAGCAGGACTGCCGGCGAGTTCGCAAAAACCCGAAAGGGCGCAGACTCGTAAAAAAATTCATGCACACTTGCAAAGTCCTCTCGACCTTGTAGGGAGAAAATACCTGCGTGAGATCCTTACGACTCACAAGGGAGCAACACACTTAGGGATCCCCATGATTCCTAAGGAGCAATTACACTTATGAGATCCTCACGACTCGTAAGGAGAATTCCCCCTATGAGACCCTCATGGCTCGTAGGATTCAAAAGCCTTAAGCTATAAGGATCTGAACCTGTTCTTAAGCCATCACACTCCCTAAGTTGCCCTACAAGCAGTTCAATATTGACCCTTGTATACAATCCACGGGCACAAATAAATGTTTCCCCACCAAGTCCCACTAACGACGAGGAATGTCCTCATAGGGTGAACGACACTTGTAAGTCCTCTCGACTTATAAGGAGAAAATACTCTTGTAAGATCCTTACGACTTATAAGGGAACACACACTTAGGAATCCTCATGACTCTTAAGGAGAAAACACACCTACGAGATCCTCACGACTCGTAGGGAGAAACATCTTTATGAGACCCTTACGGCTCGTAAAGTCGAAAAGCCTTAGTCAATAGGATCCTAACCCTGTTTGCTAAGCCACTTTTATTCAAATCGACAAAGGCAAATGATGATTCGCTCCTGGAAAAAATCCAGTTGTAGCGATGCTGATGCCTAAATCGGTATCAAATTCTAAGACCTTTCATGGCAAATGATGATTCGCTCCTGGCCATATTCCAGTCACAGCGATGCTGATGCTAAGATTGGTATCAGATCTCAGGTTCCATACTTGCAGCAAAAATCAGCAAGCCAAAAATGCATATGAAATAGCCAAAATGTTAGGGCAACTCACAACAAAAATCAGTGAGTAAAATATATGCATATAAAAATAGCCGAAATGATTGGGCAACTCGCAATAAAAAGCAGCGAGTAAAGAAATGAAAAATAGCTGAAATGATTGGGCACCACGAAAAAATAGCCGAAATGATTGGGCAATCGCGACTTTCGCGATATAAAAAGCTGAAATGATAGAGCATCGCGGAAAGAAATAAAAAATGAAATGAAACTTTTGCCCTGCAGGTGAGATCACATCGACCCCTGTATACAATCCATGGGCACAAACGAAAAGGGAACCATATTGTCCCACCAGGCTTCGTCAAAGGGAAGCTAGATCTCGATGGCTACATCTACAGCCTAGAGATCAACAACGGCGTTTCTTCTCACTCCAGCAGGATGCAGACGCGACGTTAACAAAATGGAGCCATGGAAAAGTCCCTAGTTCCAAATCTCGATGGTTCACAGACAGCCTAGAGACTAACTCGGAGCTACAGCAAATTCCCCTAGTTCCAAATCTCGACGATTCACAGACAGCCTAGAGACTACCTCGGAGCCATGACAAAGTCCCTAGTTCCAAGTCTCGACGGCAGTATCCACAACCTAGAGATCAACAACAGCGTTCTTCCTCCCCCCAGCAGGAAGCAGACGCGACATCAATAAACGGAGCCTTTGAAAAGTCCCCTAGTTCCAAATCTCAACGGTTCACAGACAACCCTGAGACAACCTCGACATTCGTCACGATATTGCAGACATAATGTCAACAAACGAAGCAAAGGAAGATCCCTAGCTTCAGGGTCTTGATGGAAACTCAAATGAGACCTGAAAGACTATCGGAGATCATCCCACTCCAGCGCGGAGTGGTCATGACTCATCGGGGCTCCAAAACTGAGCCTAACCTCAAGTAAAAAGCGACAACGAATATCTATAATGCTTGCTCTTTCGACGGTAATATCACCTGGAATATTACTTGAAGACGTCTTGTCCAGCCCCTGAAAGGGTCAGAGACACGACAGTCGCGGGGCTACACGAATAGCAAGATTGCGTATTGAGGAATACACCAGCCAACGCGGCGGTACGACGGGTAAAAACCCTAGTACCACAGACCTTAACGAACTTCTATTAGCATGAGTTAACTGTGACGTTAAGACATCCTTTCGAGAACTTCTCAATTCGTCTCGACTCGTAAGGAAGTTAGTGTCCTTGCGAGAAATTCTTGATTCGTCTTGACTCGTAGGGAAAAGCCTTAGGCAATGGGGATAATGACCTGTTTCCTAAGCACTGGGGCCCTGCAAATTGGTTCAAGATGGACTCACGGGCCACACTCTCCAAAGTCGAATATCGACAAGGAGGGAAACAACCACTTACGAGTCCTCTCGACTTGTAAGCGGGAAAATTCTCCTGTGAGATCCTGACGACTCTTAAGAGAAAACGCACTTAGGAGTCCTCATGCCTCCTAAGGAGAATATACACCTACGGGATCCTCTCGACTCGCACGGAGAAAACCCTTTATGAGACCCTCACGGCTCATAAAGTTGAAAAGTCTTAGGCGACAGATCTAAACCTGTTTCCTAAGCCATCTCTTCTCGATTCGTCTCGACTCATAGGGAAAATAATGTCCTGTGAGAACTTCTCAATTCGTTTCAACTCGTGGGGAAATATGTTCCTGCGAAAACTTCTCGACTCGTCTTGACTCGTAGGGAAAAGCCTTAGGCAATAGGGATAAGGACTTATTTCCTAAGCACTAGGGCCCTGCAAGTCGGTCCAAGATGGACTATTGCATACTATTCACAGGCCATACTCTCCAAAGTCGAATATCGATAAGGAGGGAAACAACCACTTACGAGTTCTCTCGACTTGTAAGGGGGAAAATTCTCCTGTGAGATCCTTACGACTCTCAAGAGAAAACGCACTTAGGAGTCCTCACGACTCCTAAGGAGAAAATACGCCTACGGGATCCTCTCGACTCGTAGGGAGAAAAGTCTTTATGAGACCCTCACGGCTCATAAAGTTGAAAAGTCTTAGGCGATAGATCTGAACCTGTCTTCTAAACCATCGCTGCCCTGCAAGGAGATTAAGATATACTATTTACAAGACGCATTTGCTAAAAGGGACACGCCAGTATGAAATAAAATATGTCTTTTATTCATGAATCCAAATGATACAAGGTACATTTCATAAAAGAATCAAAATGAATATAAGATACTCTCATTCCGGAGTAAATACAAAAAAGGAGAATATAAAAAGAAAATCTTCAAGCCGGCGGATGGTGCAATAAGTTCGCCAGTTCATTATTCTTCCGCGGGGCCTCGGCTTCAAGCTTCGTTATTGCCACAAGACGGGTCTCCGCCTGAGGCTGTCGAGTCTGATACGAAGCGAACCGACTCTCAAGCTCCTTTTCAGCAACTTTATGAGCTTCAGCCATCTTGCGGGTAAAGATAACGGCTTTATCAAGAGCTACCACCTATGTAATAGCTTCTTTAAGCACCCGCCAAATTTCGTACGCACGGATGGTCTTAGTAGCGAGTTGAGCCTGGAGTTCCCCCAAAGCATCTAAATCTAGCTCCCTCTCTGAAAATTTCCGGTTGAGCCTCTTCTCATAAGACTGTAGATTAGTGGCACACCAGTCAATCCACCCCTGCAGGCTCACCTTTGCAGTTAGCAGCTCGGAAGGAAGGCGTATGCACTCAAGATTATGTAAACAAGCCTCCACTCGACGACAATACTCGACCCAAACATGCACCAATGTTTCGTCATGATAAGTGGCAAGGAAGGACAAAGAAGTATTGGCCTCGGCAGTAAATTCTTCGGCCGTAACAGAACTACCAGCACGAAAATCTTCAATGAGGGCCGACAAGGAGTGAATGCTTTGTCTCGCCATCCTTTCAAACGCACGTCGGGCATATGGGCCCGGTGGCATAGAGATTCGGGACTCTAACGGAGCCAGAGCTGGCAAAGCTGTCAAAATTTATGAATAGTCAGTGAAACTGACAAACATGGAATAAATAAAACAATGCCAAGGGTAAAGTTTTACTTACCCACAGTCATGCAAGGGGGTTTAAAAGATCACCAGGCCCATCAAGGATCTCCACATCGTCATCAGCTTTCAGGGCTGCAGAGAGCATATTAGCATCGTTGTAAAAAATGTGATAATAAAGCAAAGGGGTTAAAAAAAACTGCCCTTGCCCAGAAGAAAGGACGATGCTTTGCGGGGATATCGCCTGTAGGGCAGCCATATCAAGTACGTGCTGGAAAGACTTCCTGGGAGATAGGTCTACAATAGAAGCCGCCAATTCCTGCAGTTCTGAAGGAAAGAAGAGTTCAGATAACGAGAGGATCATTAAAATAAAATGTAAAAGATTACTTTCGATGCTCCGCTCGCCTTGAACTAGAGGGATAGCAGCTTCAGCAGCCTCCTCCGCACCCTCAGGCACATCACCGGGGATATTTGCTGTGTAGCAGCTTCCAGTTGCGGAGCAACGGCCGCCACTTCAAGCTCCGAAGAGGGAACAGTAGCCTTGGCAGTCCATCCTACAATCTTCAAGACGCCACCAGAAAAATCCATTGGGTCTATGACCGGCAAGGTCGCCTCTGTGGAAAGTACAGACGCTGAAGAAGTGGAGGTCATCACCGAGAGCTCCAAGATAAAACTAACAGCTTCAACAATCTCTTCTACACCTTTCAGTGCGTCATTAGAGACATCCATAGAGTCCACGGCCAATAAGGTCACCTCCGCTAGAAGAATTAACACCGAAGGAATAAGAGTCGCCACTGGAAGTTCCACAACAGGAACGGCGGCCGTAGAGATCTCTTTTACACCTGCCGATGCGTCATGGGAGATATCTATAGAATCGACGGTCATGACACGACCTGGGCTCAAATCATCTTTCGTTGCTGATGTCCCTGCAAAGTTTTCGCAAAGATAAGAAGATATAAAAAAAGCGATACAAATTACTTGCCAAAAGAAAAATACGGAAAGCACGCATACCGATACGCCATGATGCTTTAAGTATGGCTTTTTCAAGCCGTCGTTCCTTCCTGAGGAAATATGCTCGCCGGGCTTCACATGCAGATTCATGCCCACCGGTCTTCAGTGCCAGCTCATCTTCAAAAGCAACCAAGATGGGCTGCTTGAAGGCTCTTTCATCTTCCCTTCGCAGAGGACCCATATGTACTCTCCGTAGCGAAAAGGGATCTTCGTAGAAGATAACCAGGGGGTAGGGCTTTTTCGGGATGTACACATTTTAAGTCTCATCCTGCGAGCGTCTTAAAGCTTCAGCTAATTGCGTGACTTCCTCAGCGGACGAGCCAGGGTAAATAAGACCATCATCCGGCTCTTGCATGGAGATGGGTTCGTCTTAAACAATAGGCTCAGATTCCAGCAAGAGGTCAAGCAAGCCAGCAACTATTTTCTTCCTCCTTTTTGAGCTGGAGCTTACACTGAAAGAGGATCGCTTCCTTCCCCTCGGCGCTTTGGTGCGACGTTGGCCAACCTCGCTTCTGGTATCACCTTTTGGCGATACCACCGCTGATGACACCGCCACTAATGGCACTACCGCTGGCGCTTCATCGGAGGCCTTTGCTTGAGCTCTAATGCGCACTGGAATCCCAGCAGTGCGAGGAGTCAATTATGTTTCTGCGGCTTTCGGGATAAGAACCACGCTGCTATCTCTCAATGGAGGCCGAATTACTATCCGCAGCCGCAACGGAACACCAGTGCCTTGGACTGGAGCCGACGATCGACACTCAAAGAGTACCCGCCTCTCCTCGACAATGATGAGACTGACTTGATGACGATACCAACCCATGAAAGACCCCACACACCTTAGGATATAGTCAGCCTCGGGGATCATGAAACGGGAGCCGGTGTTCAGCCGCATAAAGTGATGGGCGATGCCACGTGTGACTTCCAGAGATGGAGTAGGCTCAACTAAGAACGCATAGAAAGGGATACCCTGGTTATAGCCCAACTGCTAGGCAAAGCGATGCGGATTGTACCGCATAAAGAGGGCCACGTTATTCTGCCAGAACACCAAGTTGCCCGGCCTAATTGAGTACAGGTGTGTGATCTCCTTAGGCTTTAAAGACAATGCTCCACCTTTCGACAAATCAAACAGCTGTTGGATAGGCCCCACGGGAGTAGAGTGGACTCGGTCGATAAAATCCATCCCGCCATCGTTGGAGTAAGGATTAAGCAGCACGCGGAGGGCTCCTAGCTGGGTCGGATCGGGAGCGGAAGCATCCACCAACCTCATAACCGATGGGAAGGTGTAGGAATCATAGAAATCTAGCCTCCGATGCCCTGCGAACGCTCCCAGTACATGCATCTCGATCCACGATGTGAAGGGGTGGAGGGAGGAATTCACGACATCTGTACCTGGGGTTGAAGTGTTGGCCGCAACACTTAATCCATGATAAAGATGCGACGGCCCCGCAATGCCAACAGCCAACTGTGCCCCTTCGGCTACGCGATGAGCGGGGTAGAAGACGGAGGCTCTCATGAAGCGTCGATGCGTCGGCATGGTGAACCAACTGAGCCGAAGACTGATGAAGCCGACGAAGAAGGTCTTTTCGTCCATGCCAGGAGCCGCAATTGCATCGAAGGGTACGGCCGACGAGGCCGGAATATAAAACTGCGGCAAGTCCTCTTCTTTAGCCGGCAGCTTACTCAGCCCAAGCCCAAAAGAGTCGTTAATGTTCGCAAATTTTGGAGCCTCTTTTGATAAAACATCTTCACGGAGAAAACAGGCGATGAAGTTCTTAAAGGCGACGCCCTGTCCTTCTGATTCCGCGAACAGCTTCTCGAAAATACCCAGAGTCTTGATTGGACTGGGGTACTTATGATGGACAGCATTTTCAGTCGTCAAGCCGTCAAGTGTAGCAGGCACGGTCATGAACATATACTCATCGGGAGGCAGCAACTCTTTATAATGCTCTCCCCTGATCGGCAATCCGGAGATCTCGCGGAACTCTTCCAGTGAAATCGAGACCTCACGATCCCCCAGCAAGAAGGTGTTGGTAGGAAGATTCCATTGGTTCAGGAAAGCTTTAACCAACCAGACGTGAGGAGCCGGGTAATGAAAAAGAGACGCGTACACCGCTTGATATAACCCAACCTTCTGTAACCGTGCACGGTGGGCGGAGAGAACATATCAAGCCTAAGGAAGATATCCGATTGGGTGGCGAGGGGTAAGCCCTACCTTATAAACTTGTTCTCAGGGTTGGGCTTTACCTTGACAGATGCGGCGCCTCAAGATATATATAGCCGGCAAGGGTTGGTTGGGTATCCCGGTTGTTGATGGCTCAAGCCAGCCCGTAGGAGTCCAATTAGCCACCTCCACCGCATAAGAAGTCTGCGGATGTTCCATCAGCAATATTGGGCGGAGAGGCTCTGTTAGCATCTCACAACAAAAGCTGCGGCGGCCCCAGATGATGTGCCCATACCAAACTCCCTATAGGAGCAAACTAGTACAGTCCCTGTCATGGGCCCTGATCATTGCCATAGCCTCCTCATCCGATGGCGATTGCGGAAAAGCGGCATCTGAGCCGGCTCCCCTGTCATCAGGTCACCAACTTCCTTGACCTTCCGGCACTGGGCGAGTAAAAGGAAAGTAGGGAAGAGAAGCCATTGTTCCTGAAAAAGGGGAAAGAAAAGCCGTTAATGAAACCTATATATATATATATATATATATATATATATATATAATAGAGGGAAATGACAGAAAGTTTGTTCCATGGGACCACTGATTGCAAAACTAATGGACCCCACAAAATTAATATGGCGGCTCACCAATGATAAGACAGGACAATCGTTGTGAGAATCAAAAAAGATTCTCATTAAACGGACACGGGAGTCTAAACAACTCTTGACATCCTCATAGAGAGAACAAGTTCTGTTAAAATACCCAACAAATTTGAATTTGTGCAAATAAAAAAAAACCTATGAAAATATGCTCAAGAACACCAGGGAATGAAATTCCCGAGGGGCCCTCTTGATCTTCAGAGCAAAACTCTTTAGTGAGGAATTAAATTCCTTTTATGTGATGGAGTTAAATTCTAGAAACTCCCATGATGGGATACGAAAAATAAAAATGCCGTGAATCCTTAAAGGTCAGAGGAGGAATGCCCAAGATATTGAGGTTTACTAATCAAAGATCATGTCTTTGGATCTCTAAGAGATGGGTTTCAGAAGAAAGCAAAGCTCTTATGGTGGATTTAAAATCCTGGAAAAATTTTTAAGAAAAGGGTTTCTTTTTTATTCAAGATCGTTACCTTAAAAGGGTTTCTTTTTCTGACAGTGTTTAACTCTAGAATTGCAATGGGCAGAGAACTAAGCTCTGAAGAAGAGAATTAAATTCTCAAAGAAGACAAGGAAGGAAGCAGATGAAAGAACATTGGCTTCCCAAAGACCAAACCTTTGCATTTATAAGATGTGACAAGGGCGGTTCACCTCCCCATTCCTCTAAGCAATCCAACGGCTGTAAAGGTGACAGCGTTGCACTCACGTGCAAGATACGTGAGAACAATGCTTTAGGGGCATTTGTTCCCTTATTAAAAAATAAATAATAATAATAATAAATAATGAATAAAAAGTGATGAGAAGTACAACCACAAATGCAGCATCACGTGCCCACACGTGATGCACCTTGGAGCAAAGAATATAGGCATTGTGCTTAACAAATAAGGCTGAAATTGAGCCTCACGTGCAGGCACATAAGCATCTATATACAAAGTATATAGGTGTCTTCCCAAAACAAATAACAAGCCAGAGAAGCTCACGTGTTAGCATGTGATGCTCCTTGTTGGGCTTAACTTCGTGGGGGTCACGTGCCACACGTGACATTCCTGAACATCAGCTCGCATGCCAACACGTGATGCCTTTCTCTTGGACTGCTGCATAAAAGCAAACCAGTTTAATGCCATGGGGGTCACGTGCTGCACGTGAGGGTTCCTAATGCCTTCTGAGCCGATAGAATTAAATTCTAAATAAGAGAGATCAAAACCCTATTTCGAAAATATTTCCTCAGATCTTTCTAACAAGAAAGATTATGCTCTGTAAAACAGAGCACCGTTGGATTAAAAATCCATTGGTGATTAAAAATATCACCAAGCAACAGAATAAGCTCTGTATGGGAAAATATTTCCCCAATCTTTCTAAACAAGAAAGATTACGCTCTGTAAAATAGAGTACCGTTTGATTAAAGATTCAATGGTGATTAAAAAAATCACCAAGCAACAGAATAAACTCTGTATGGGAAAATATTTCCCCAATCTTTCTAAACAAGAAAATTACGCTCTGTAAAATAGAGCGCCGTTGGATTAAAAATCCAATGGTGATTAAAAATCACCAATCTACAAAATAAGCTCTGTATGGAAAATATTTTCCCAATCTTGTTAAAAACAAGAAAAATATCTTCTGTAAAACAGAAGTGTTTGGATCAAAAATCCAACGATGGATAAAATCCCCGAATCAATCAAAAATTCTATCAATGAGAGATTTTCTTAACTAAATCAACAAACTTGCATCTACTATATAAAGGACCCGAGACTGAAAGGAACAAGAGAGGAGACCCCCCCCATAAGATTCGAGAAAAAAAAAAGAGGAGGAGTTCTCTTTGAAGAAAAGAAACCCTACGTAAGAAAAAAGGACCTAGAGATCATTTTATCTCCTCATACAAGAGTTTAACTCTTCCAAACAAGAACTTAGTTCTTCCTCTGGTTGAGGTCTGCAGAAGCAGATCTCCCCACAAGTTGAGAATTTAATTCTCATCGGGAAGATTCTGTCATACAGTTCCAAAACATAAGGGAAAGAACTAAATTTGAAGAATTTAATTCTTCCAAAAAATATAGAAATTTAATTCCTCTAACAAAACTAGAGTTTAACCCAGCATAAAAAAAAGAGAACGGCTGAGATCGAGTCATGTGATTCCACGTGACCCCCCTAATAGTGCTTAGCGCTTTCAAAAGGAAAAGGGAATAAACCTAAAAACAATCCCCGTTTTAGGGCGCCTCACGTGACCCCCAAACAGTTGTTCAACACTCATATGAAAAAGGGGTAAATTCCAAAGAAAATTCCCATTCTGGGGTGCCCCACATAATCCCACATAACCCCCAATAGTGCTTATCACTTTCAAAAGGAAAAGAGAATAAACCCAAAGAATCAGTTCCCAACTCTGGGGCGCCTCACGTGTCCACACGTGATGGCCATGAGATTAAAGTGTTTAACACTTATATGTATAGACGGGGATTTGAGCCCAAGGATACCACACCGACCCTCGGGTGCCTCACGTACCACACGTGAGCGCTCCAAATTGCAGTGTTTAACATTGCTTTAGAGCCTCACGTGGGAGCACGTGAGCTCCAAGCAAATATCAGTGTGTAACACTGTAAGAGGCCAACCTTAGCCCAAATTGGCCAAGTCTCCCAAGGCCAAAACCTTTTGACCATCAATCAACCGAGTCCTCCTATACTTAGGTCTCCCCAAATCGATCTTAGTTCCAAAGATGACCGATGATCTCCTAACACATGGCATCTAAAATGACGTTCGTTCCACCATGGTCCCTCCCTTCAATCTGGAGTTCGGTTCAAGGGTACATATCTCCACACCTCTGATACATGTCGTTGTAATTCCTCAACGATGTCAGAGAGGTGGAGGGTCCCGAAAACCAACAGCTCTTGGACATACTCCCAAGACCATGAGCATACCCCTATAGACCGTAATGTCCTTAAACTAGCTGTAGACCGCAACGTCCCTAAACTGAACCCTCATACCAAAAATGGTGATCTATGCACCGTAACGTCCTTAAACTAAAGCAATAGAGCCCAAATGCTCTTTTGTCGGGTCTGAATGATCCAAAACCCCTGCTGAGTAGATCTTAGTCTAAAATTAGACTAACGTATCCTCAACAAACATTTAAGTTGATCTTAATCTCAAACGAGATTAATGATCCTTAAATCAAACCAAACCCAAATCTAAGAAAATACGGATTTGGACTAATTCAAGCCCTATGGGTGACAACACAAATTAGTCTCCGTATACAATCTACGGGCAGCCAAAAATAAAACAAATACACACGACATGAAGTGAACATCTGGAGCAGGAAAAAGTGGTTATCACTACGCAGTAACGTAATTAACTGCAGGGGCTTGTGCCTGCAAGGAAGAGCACCCCACAATCAAAAACTCCTCACAGTGAGGGGGAATCTGACGAAGTCCGCTACAATGGCCGCATCCGTCTAAACCTCTGAAACACGGTGCCATAAATCAACTTGACATCTTCGAAGAGGTGGACGGATAAATCCAAATAGCATCTGCCCCCAAATTCAGGCAAGACGACCTACGCGGTTTCGTCTCTGTTTTCGGCGGTAAACACTCACCTAGATCCTTCATGTCAAGGTTCATAGATAAATATGACTTTACATTATTTATGACTTTAATAGAAGAACCAAATATTACAATGTCATCAACATAAAGACAAAGAACTATAAAATCATTTCTAAAAGATTTGTAGTATATACATGTATCAAAATTAATAATTATAAAACCATAGTTAAGAATTACTTCATCGAACTTAGTATGTCATTATTTAGGAGCTTTGTTTAATCCATATGGGGATTTGACAAGTTTTTAGACTTTATTTTCATTCCCCTTTTCTATGAAATCTACTGGTTGTTCCATATAAATTTTCTCATCAAGATCACCATTTAAAAAGGCGGTCTTTACATCCATTTGATATATCAGTAAATTATGATTAGAAACCAAGGCAATTAATGTTTTCATGGTTGTAATTCTTGCAACAGGCGCATAAGTGTCATTGTAGTCTATTCCTTTTCATTGATAAAACCCTTTAGCTACTAGCCTGATTTTATATTTGTCAATATTACCATCAGCCTTTAGTTTCCTTTTAAAAATCTACTTATATCCTATTGCTTTACTATCATGAGGTAAGTTTGTTAGAACCCATGTATTATTATTCTGGATTGAGTCAATCTCACTTTAAATAGCATATTTCCAATGCTTGGCATTAGAAGACGCCATTGCTTCTTCATAGGAAGAAGGATATCCTTCCATTAAGTAATAGTAGTAAATATCATCAGTGGGTACTTTCCTTCTTTTAGTTCTATCAGTTCTTCTTAATTCTGGTTCAGATGTTGAAAACCGAGAAAGATGCATTTTGAATTAACTCATTATCATTAGAAATACTAGCTATATCAGGGTTAGAAACATAATTATCTACTTGTTTAGAGATTTGAGTTATTTAAGGAAATCTATCTTCAAAGAAAGTAGCATCTTTAGATTCTGTTAGGGTATTAATTTTAATATTAGTAATATCATATTTTAAGACAAATCTATAAGTGTTATTGTCAAGAGTATATCCTACAAATAATGCATCAACTATTTTTGGACCTATTTTGTTTCTTTTGTGAGAAAGAATATA
Organism: Agapanthus africanus; assembly: GCA_030015575.1. NCBI lineage: Eukaryota > Viridiplantae > Streptophyta > Magnoliopsida > Asparagales > Amaryllidaceae > Agapanthus > Agapanthus africanus. Next base: position 882,413,655 of record JASDDO010000024.1, on the reverse strand, counting down.
TACTAGTGCTATGCAGCCCCAAACACAAAGGTAGTCTAATTTAGGTGTTCTTGCAAACCATAATTCAAATGGAGATTTATTCGTAGTTTTATGAGGTATTCTATTTAGTATATAACATGCCGATAGTATAACTTCACCCCATTGTTAGTGTAATATGCCCTAGAAGCCATATTGTATAGTACTAGTATGTATATTACATTTTGGAAGCTTGGGATATATACACGGATTTATAACAGTCTTGCTCGATATAGTAGTATGCTACTTGGTTTATATCTATCTTAATATACGTGTATGTTTCTTTTATCGTATAGCTAATACATATTGATAAAGCCCTTAGGATCTTTGCTTGACTACCAGCATTGTGATGGCAGTCACACTAGTGGGGGATGGGTAGTATACAAGCACATCCTTACACAGGTCCCTAGTCGCAGGATTATCGAGATAGGGCATCGATACTCCAAAGTAGACTAGTGTGTACGCTTCTCTTCCCAGCAGGGGAGATGGTCTGTCCCACAGCCATCAGTACGTCGTACTGGAGATAGTATGCAGGTGCTCATTGGGTTATGAGTTACACTGGACGGACTCGTGGGGAACTGCTGGTTGGTAATATACCTATCGTCGGGTAGCAGTTCCCAGGTTACATGAGTACAGCTTAGTCCGTCGAATTGACACTGCTACTTCGTCTCAAGTGTGTTCCCACTGTTCTTAAATTACTACCCTACCACGGCTGTGCTGAGTCGTGCAAACAGGTAAAGTTGAGTGCAGTCCCGAAGCACTTGGAGGCAGTGGCGGCTAGATAGGATTCGTCTCTCCCGGTATTGGGGGTTGATGTCGCGCTGTGTTCGGAAAGCCATTACACAGAGTCCCTGGCCAGGGAAAGCGAGATTTGCTGGTAGGGATTTCAGTAGTTTCTCAGGGTGTTTTTGGCCGCACTCCAACACGACTTATTGCACTAATAGGGGTCTGACGCTTGCCTCCCCCTAGGACCGATATGCGACACTCTTAGACGAACAGACAGGACTATACGGAGATTGCCTCAGACAGACTCAGTAGGGGTACGGATGAGTTTCCTCGTCGACCTTCTTGTCGACGGATACCTTGGTAGTCGTCATGTATAGCTAGTTCCACTGACGCGTTTGTGGTTAAACCCACTGCCAGAGTGCTGTCGAGTTTTTAGAGTCTCACACAGAGGGTTTCCCGGCTTCGGGCGAAACATGTAGAGGTCATATGATTTTACGACAAGGTTCGATCACATACGTATACTTGTGCGCATATGATATTTGAGAGTACATTACTAGTGGGCTTTGGTTTAAACCGAATCCTAGTATATGATTATTGGATTAGTTTCGTCTCATTGTATTCATGTTTCTCGAAATACGGATACGGGTATGTATATACGGACGGAAGGGGTATTCTTGTGATTTGATCAAGATTGCTTTGAAGAATGACACCTCAAATTAGGGTTTCTCTTTTATGGTTAATTCTTTAATGAGGTGGAGGAATTGAGAGAAGAAACTATATGGTACTTTAGTGAAATGGATTAGGGTTTTGCATTGACCATCTTGGACTCTTTTGTGAGTTGTTGACTTAGATATTATTGTGAGATATTTGTGAGATATTTTCATGAGGTTTAAATGCAAAACCCTAGCCATTTTTTATTTTTTTCATTATTCACTAAAAAAACTACAGATACTTTCTTGCTCTCTCTCTTCTTCAAGCTTTTCTCATTCTCCATTCAAACCCTAACCATCTCATGAGTTGAGAATCATAGGGTTTGTGAGACTACTAGACTCCTCATCACTCTCTACACATCCTAGGCTACTAAGTTTAGCACACCAAGTGACCTAGTTGCCTCAAGTTAAAGGTATAGCTCAAAGTCGGATCTCTCGGGTGGATCTTCTATGATTTGGAGAAGACGACGAGGAGGTGCAATCCGTTCTCAGTTCAAGGAGCTCACGACTCCGAGAAGGACGGCGAGGAGGTGAAGGACAGCGAGAACTTGACGTATAACACTCACACATAGTAGATAAACTTCTTTGATATATTGTTAGTTAGGAATTAGTATCGATCCTAGAGTTTCGTCGATGTTACGAAGCTAATAAAAATCGCTTTTTACAAACTCTGCCTCCCCGCGAACACGTGGGGTGCATGGCATCGACTTACAGTGGTATCAGAGCCGACTAAACCATAGCTAACAGATTAAACAACAACTAAAACTACGAAACCGAAATAACCCGTAAACATCAAAACGTAGATCCTAGTTTCTGAATTTTTACGAGGCTCTAAAAATTATTTTAGCAACTGCAGAGTACTCCTTCACTTGTAAAGTGAACATAGACCAAAAACGAGACATTTCCCTGCAAAATGGACCTGCCACATAGCCTCAAAATCCGGCCTCCTCGGTTTAGTTATGGGTAAATGCTTCGTGTTTTGGTCTATGGATTTGTTACTAGGATCTAGGGTTTCAGGAGTTATTTGTTTTTGCCAATTTTGAATATACTGTCAATTCTTCACTGTGGCAATACGGGGTGTTTCGAAGTCGCAGTTTAACATCGTTTAATATTTCATGTTGTGATAAAATGTGTTCATAAACTTCCGCTAATTGCTATATGTCGGTTAGTTGGGGGTTGCACATTTCTGTGATGTTTGTTTGTGTATATGGACTTATTGGATTGTCGTGAATGAATAGCCGGGGATTTGAGGTGTTATATTCTTTCATTCAAATGTAAATTGTAAATTGTTGTAATATTTTTTCGCGGGGCACATCCGGGTTGAGGTTGTAGCCACCGTTGTATTATTTCATTTACTGTTTATTACTTCTAGGATAGACCCAAGATGGGGTGCACAAACTACCAGGTACTTTGAAGTGCTGAGTGGCCTACTCACGTTGTTGAGGGAGGTTGCTTCGCTTCGGGTATTTGGCGGGTAGTTTGCCACATCCATAGGGGTCTGGGGTGGGGTTTGGCTATTCATCGCGACCATGGAATCCGTCTTTCGTTACAGGCTTAAACGAAACGCGGAATTCCTAATATATCTAAAGTGTTCATCTGTGATCTGGAATGCCTATTATTGCGTATGACGAATGGATATTTTATATATATATATATATTAGACGTTGCTTATGTTTTGCATCCGCACTAGTCCAGCCCTCAGCTCTGGCGTTAGTTATCTAACCTAACGGTGTAAGACGGGGCCCCGTGGCGAATGCGGATGACATAAGCGTACGTTGTATTTTCGTCTTTTTCTGCAATGGTAGGTTAAATGATGGGGCTGCATTACATTAATGCAAAGCAAACAAACCAAAGCTGAATCGTTGGAACAATTTTAAAACCACTCGGTTTTTTCAAAACAGTAAAACTTTTAAAATGCGGAGCTTAAACCACTCCTTTTAAAAGTTATCAGGTTCCTTCGATTATACAAGTTCACTACGTTCACGGTTTCGCCAAAACCATTCGTAGCCCTCCGTCATTTCAGTTGTATATTCAGTAGTATTCAAGCTATGTATTTTGATCTTCGCCAAGACATAGTGATTGGTAGCTGCCGAATATTCATCTGTAGCATAGATAGATGCATTGGTTTGGGACAGTCGTACTGCTATTTTGGCCTTCGTCAAGGGTATGTACGGGTGGGTTCAAATTAACCTGGATAATGACGGGTAGAACTTGACATGTGACTTATGATATGTTGGCCTTCGTCAAGGTCATAAGAGCATGGGGCAAAAATCCACATCGGGAGTTTCTAAAGAAACTGAAACTTGCTGGTGTTGCATACCATTTGGAGTGTGATAATTTTGGTAGGATTCCTTCAACTTTATCACACGATGATATTTGGATCCCGATCCTACTGTGAGTATATGCTACTCCTCGGGAGATTTTTTCACTTAACGATCAATACTATAAACCAAGTAGGTGTCTTGAACAGTGTTAGCGGGGCTACGCCTCCAAGGAAAAGAGGTTATTTAATTAAGGAACTTCGCGAAAGCGTCGTAAAACCTCCCTCGAAGTACCGACACTAGCCTAGCTGAACGGTTAAGCATGTATTGTACAGTAAGATTAATCCTGACTAATTCTTCTTTTCTGGTTTGAGGAAGGATTCGAGAAACAGTGAGAGTCATCATGTTTAGATAAACTAAAAACCAATCTGAACTTGCAAGAGCATCACGCTAAAGTTTTTCTTCTCTCTCTCCTAATTGCAGCAACCAAAGATGACGGGCCTTAAGTTACTATTAGATAAAAATATATTGACAGGGCCAAACTACAAAAATTGGTTCAGGAATGTCAAGATGGCAATAATTTATGACAAGTTGGAGTATGTCCTTACTACTAAAGCCCCCGTCATCCCAGGTCCAGAATCCAGTGTCACGAATAAGGAAATCTGTAAGACCTGTGAGATTGACTGCGCGAAGGCCAAGTGTCTCGTGCTGGCCTATGGACAACGAGCACCAGAGGTGGCACGAGAATATGGATCTTGAATCCATATTCCTCCATACCAAAGAATTATATGGAGAGCAATCTCGTATCGCAAGATACGAGACCTCGAAGAAGCTTTTTCGGGCGAGGTTGGCCGTCGGATCATCTGTAGGGGAACACGTCCTTAAGATGATTGGCTACATTGAGGAGCTCACGGACCTCGGGACCACGTTAGAGAATGAGCTGTATACCGACTTAATTCTGCAGTCCCTCCCTCCCACCTACGCCCAGTTTATCTTGAATTTTAATATTCAAGGTAAAGAAGTTGAACTTCCGGAACTCCTCAACATGTTGAGGAGTGATGAGGGCACCCTGTAGAAAGCCAGGGAAACACCTGCTCTATCTGTTGGTGGAGCTTTCTCTTCTAGATCCAAGGCGAAAACCAAAGGAAAGAAGAAGAAGGCCCCCACCAAGCCGAGAGACGGTGTTAGTAAGGTGGAAGCAAAGGGCAAGGTAAGAGTAGCGGGGCCGACAATAGGAAAGGAAGAATGCTTCTACTTTCATAAGAAGGGCTACTGAAAGAAAGATTGCAGGGCTTGGAACGCCAAGAACTAAGACCCGAAGCAAGTTGTGGCTTCGGCTTCAAGTGTGTTTGTAATTGAAAAATGTCTGTCAATCAACTCTACTTCCTGGGTATTGGATACCGGATCAGAATCTCATATCTGTAATTCTTTGTAGGTACTGAGAATCCGTAGGGTTCTGAAGACCGGTGATATGATCCTCAGGGTTGCTAACGGAGCAAGCGTGGATGCTGTGTCCATAAGGGAATATCACCTTGGATTGACAAGTGGACATATTTTGGTTTTGCGTAACTATTTTTGTGTACCTAGTTTGACCTGTAATATCATTTCTATATCTTTGTTATCTAGGTTATGATTTTAAATTTGTAAGCGATGTCGTAAACATCCACCTTAATCATGGTCTGATTAGGTCAGATACTCTAAACAATGGTATATACGTATTAAACCAACTACAAATTTTCAATGTCCAAAACACACATAAAAGAAAGACTCCAGAAATAATTCATGCTTTCTTATGGCATTGTAGACTAGGTCACATCAACGAAACAAGGTTGACTAAGTTACATAAAGAAGGATATTTGGATCCATTCGAATATCAATCTTATGCAACTTGTCAATCATGTCTCAAAGGAAAGATGACAAAGACTCTGTTCACTGGACGCGGAGTAAGAGCGAGCGAGCTCTTGGGACTCATACACAGCAACGTGTGTGGTCCAATGTCTACACATGCAAAAAGTGGTTATTCCTATTTCATTACTTTTACGGATGATTTCTCTAGGTATGGACACATTTTCTTGATGAAACATAAATCCGAGGCTTTGAGAAATTCCGAGAATATAAGAATGAAGTTGAAAAACAAACCGGCAAAAGTATCAAGACACTGAGATCTGGTCGAGGTGGTGAATACTTGAGTGCCAAGTTCCTGAATTACCTAAAAGAGAATGGAATTCTCTCTCAGCTTACTCCTCCATACACACCACAACACAACGATGTATCGGAGAGACGAAACCAAACCCTATTAGATATGGTACGTTCCATAATGAGTAACACTGAGTTACCGTGATCATTCTGGGGCTATGCCCTAGAATTAGCTGCATATCTTTTGAACAAGGTTCCTACCAAGACTGTGCCTACCACACCATATCAGATGTGGAGTGAGAAGAAACCCTATCTTCAATATCTAAAGATATGGGGATGTCCAGCTTTTGTTAAAAAGCAGCATGCGGACAAGCTCGAGGCACGCTCAGTACTGTGTAAGTTTGTGGGATACCCAGAGAACTCCACGAGGTATCTTTTCTATTACACAGAGGAACAAAAGGTTTTTGTTTCTCGTCATGCCCACCTTTTGGAACATCAACTTTTAGAAAAAAAAAGACTAGTGGGAACGCAATAGAACTGGAAGAAATTCCAGAACCACAAGCTATTACTGAAAGTTTGGTGGAACCAAAAGTTTCAAAAGAACAGGACATTCTCGTGCCACTCCACGTAAGTAGTAGGCTATCTTATCCGCCTGAGAGATACTACGGTTTTCTCATAGATGGGGATAGAGAGGATTGCATCATTGATAATGATGAGCCGACTGACTTCCAGCAAGCCATTCAGAGCACTGACTCGGTAAAATGGCTGGATGCAATGCGGACCAAGATGGAGTCCATGTACACCAACAAAGTATGGAATTTGGACATTGCTCCAGAAGAGATAAAACTCGTAGGCTGCAAATGGATCTTCAGAAAGAAGATTGTGTAGATGGACAGGTTGAAACCTATAAGGGTAGACTTGTTGCAAAAGGATTTCGTCAAAGACCTGGTTTGGACTATTATGAAACCTTTTCTCCAGTGGCTATGAGCAAATCCATTCGGATCCTTCTTTCCATTGTGCCTTCCACGATTATGAGATTTGGCAGATGGACGTAAAAACCGCTTTTCTAAATGGAAATTTGGAAGAGTGTGTCTATATGGACCAGCCAGAGGGTTTCATTCGGAGTGGGAGCAGCGAGAAAGTGTGCAAGTTGCTTAAGTCCATCTATGGACTAAAGCAGGCATCGCAGAGTTGGAACATCTGTTTTGATGAGACGGTCAAAGAATTTAACTTTATCAAAAATCCAAATGAGCCATGCATTTATAGTAAGATTGTAGCATGAACTGTTATATTCCTCGTCTTGTACATGGATGACATTCTCTTGATAGGAAATGACATTCCTATGCTACAATCTTTCAAAGGGTTCTTGTCACAAAGGTTCTCCATGAAAGACCTGGGTGATGCCTCTTACATTCTGGGGATCCAGATCTATCGTGATAGATCTAAGAGAATGTTAGGACTTTCACAGTACAGATACATCGACACCATACTGAAAAAATTCAGTATGGAAGATTCAAAGCACGGTAATTTACCGGCTTATCACGGAATCACCCTCTCTAAAGAGATGTCTCCCAAGACTGATTTGGAAAGGGATCACATGTCTATTATACCCTACGCTTCTGTGGTAGGCTCTGTAATGTATGCGATATTGTGTACCAGACCAGATATAGCTTATGCACTAAGCATAGTAAGCCGGTATCAGTCAAACCCTGGGGAGAAGCACTGGATAGCAGTAACGAACATTCTCAAGAACCTTAGAAGGACTAAGGAAATGTTCTTGGTTTACGGCGGATAAGACCTCCAGATCGAGGTCTTTGCTGACTCCAGCTTCCAGAGTGACAAGGATGACTCCAAATCCATGTCAGGTTATGCCTTTACCCTCAATAGAGGGGTGGTCTGTTGGAAGAGTTCCAAGCATGACACCGTTGCTGACTCGACGATGGAAGCGGAGTATATCGCAGCTTCTGATGCCGCAAAAGAAGCAGTCTGGATGAGGAAGTTCTTAACAGAACTTTAGGTGGTTCCGTCCATTGTTGATCCAATACCTCTGTATTGTGACAACAACGGGGCTATAGCTTTAGCAAAGGAACCCAGGTCCCATCAAAAGTCCAGACACATCTTGAGGCGGTATCACCCGATCCGGGAGATCATGGATCGCCGGGAGATCGAGGTTCGGAGAGTTTCTATAGAGGACAATACTGCAGATCCATTCACTCAGACACAGTTCGAAAGGCTATTCGAGATGATAGGTCTGCGATATGCCAGCACATGGCCTTAGTGCAAGTAGGAGATTGTTAGTGTAATATGCCCTAGAGGCCATTATTGTATAGTACTAGTATGTATATTACATTTTGGAAGCTTAGGATATATACACGGATTTATGACAGTCTTGCTCGATATAGTAGTTTGCTACTTGGTTTGTATCCATCTTAATATGTGTATATGTTTCTTTTAACGTATCGCTAATACATATTGATAGAGCCCTTAGGATCTTTGCTTGACTACCAGCGTTGTGATGGCAGTCACACTAGTGGGGGCTGGGTAGTCTACAAGCACATCCTTACACAGGTCCCTAGTTGTAGGATTATCGAGACAGGGTATCGATACTCCAGAGTAGACTAGTGTGTATGCTTCTCTTCCCAGCAGGGGAGATGGTCTGTCCCACAGCCATCAGTACGTCGTACTGGAGATAGTATGCAGGTGCTCATTGGGTTATGAGTTACACCGGACGGACTCGTGAGGAACTGCTGGTTGGTAATATACCTATCGTCAGGTAGCAGATCCCAGGTGACATGAGTACAGCTTAGTCTGTCGATTTGACACTGCTACTTCGCCTCAAGTGTGTTCCCACTATTCTTAGATTACTACCCTACCATGGCTCTGCTGAGTCGTGAAAACTGGTAGTAGTTGGGTGCAGTCCCGAAACACTTGGAGGCAGCGGCGGTTATATAAGATTCATCACTCCCGGTATTAGGGGTTGATGTCGCACTGTGTTCAGAAAGCCATTACATAAAGTCCCTAGCCAGGGCAAGCGAGATTTGCTGGTAGGGATTCCAGTAGTTTCTTAGGGTGTTTTTGGCCGCACTCCGACATGACTTATTGCACTATTAGGGGTCTGACGCTTGTCGCCCCCTAGGACTGATATGCGACACTCTTAGACGAACATACCGGACTATATGGAGATTGACACAGACAGATTCAGTAGGGGTACGGATGAGTTTCCTCGTCGACCTTCTTGTCGACAGATACTTGGGTAGTCGTTACGTATAGCTAGTGCCACTGACGCGCTTGCGGTTAAACCCACTGCCAGAGTACTGTCGAGTCTTTAGAATCCCACACAGAGGGTTTCCCGGCTTCGGGCGAAACGTGTAGAGGTCGTATGGTTTTACGACAGGGTTCGTTCACATACATTTACTTGTGCGCATATGATGTTCGGGTGGACATTACTAGTGGGCTTTGGTTTAAGCCGGATCCTAGTATATGATTATTGGATTAGTTTCGTCTTATTGTATTTGTGTTTCTCGGAATACGGATACGGGTATGTATATACGGACAGAAGGGGCATTCTTGTGATTTGATCAAGATTGCTTTTGGAGAATGACACCTCAAATTAGGGTTTCTCTTTTATGGTTAATTCTTTAATGAGGTGGAGGAATTGAGAGAGGAAACTATATGGTATTTTAGTGAAATGGATTAAGGTTTTGCATTGACCATCTTGGACTCTTTTGTGAGTTGTTGACTTAGATATTATTGTGAGATATTTGTGAGATATTTTCATGAGGTTTAAATGCAAAAACCTAGCCATTTTCTATTTTTTTCATTATTCACTAAAAAACTACAGATACTTTCTTGCTCTCTCTTCTTCAAGCTTTTCTCCTTCTCCATTCAAACACTAACCATCTCATGAGTTGAGAACCATAGGGTTTGTGAGACTACTAGACTCCTCATCACTCTCTACACATCCTAAGCTACTAAGTTTAGCACACCAAGTGACCTAGTTGCCTCAAGTTAGAGGTAAAACTCAAAGTCGGATCTCTCGGGTGGATCTTCTACTATTTGGAGAAAACGACGAGGAGGTGCAATCCATTCTCAGTTCAAGGAGCTCACGGCTTCGAGAAGGACAGCGAGGAGGTGAAGGACAGCGAGTACTTGAGGTATAACACTCACACATAGTAGATAAACCTCTTTGATATATTGTTAGTTAGGGTTTAGTATCGATCCTGGAGTTTAGTCGATGTTACGAAGCTAATAAAATCTTTTTTTGAAAACTCTGCCTCCCCGCGAACACGTAGGGTGTGTGGCATCGACTTACACCCATAAACTTTCAGGAGCACCGGAACTAAGTAACATGGAATTAATCATATTCATTAAACTTCTATTTTTACGCTCTGCTATACCATTAGATTCAGGAGTGAGAGGAGAATATTCATATTTAATTCTATATTCTTGACAGAACAGATTTAACATATTAGAAGTATACTCCCCTCCACAGTCTAATCTAAAAACTTTGATTTTTCTTTCAGTGTAGTTTTCTACTTCGGCTTTATATATTTTGAATCTATTAAATATCTCATCCTTGGTTGGAAATAAATATACATAGCAATATCTTGTATTGTCATCAATGAATATAACATAGTATTTATTTCCACCTCTAGTTGGTTGTTGGCAAGAATCACATATATCAGAATGTGCTTGATCAGTCAAATTCATTGCACATTTGTATAGACATTTTTCTTATTATTATTAATTACTAAAACGTGTTAATTGTAAATAAAGAACATATGTGGTTTTATTTGTAAAAAGATTATTATCATATGTTTCTTAATTATAATTAATATAATTAGGGAAAATATATGCATATCATATTTAAATAAAATATTCATATTAAAATATGCATATCATATCAAATATTCTTAACTAATATTATTAAGATATCATATCATATAATTGGTTAGAATAATATCTTAAATAAACAAATGCTGTTACGCCCCGCTTCCCGGTGTACGGTAAAGAGACGCGACGAGGCCCGCTACGTATTTACTCAGAAGTAAACACGCTAAGCGTAACTAAGCAATATAATGTAAATATACACAAGAAGACATGAAGTGTAAATGAACAGCAACTTTTATTTATTAAACATTTCTTTACAAGTACAACTGAAAATGTAAATACAGCAATGGAAAGCAATACCTAAACAATGGCATGAACTGAAAAGAAAATATATACAAGTATCTAGAGCTCTAAATCAATGGCGAACTGCTCCAAGTCTTTAGTACTAGACTCAACCTCCAGAGTCCGATCCACCTGACAATATTCCAAAGAAAAAAGAGAAGGAATATCGTCAGCAAACAATCGCTCGGTAAGTCCCAAAGATAGGTAAGAATGGACAGATGAGAATATAACTGATATATTGTAATTTTTGTTCTCTTAACGCAGTTGTTTGTAGTTTGGTACAGAATATGCCAGTGTATACGAGAGAAGTCCCACTATTCTAGAGACTAAAGTATACGGAGCACAAGGAACCGTTAAGCCACGGTACAACAGTAATGGATATTCAGGTTAGGTGTATTAAAGTAACCGTCTCGTGCCATTTCTAACACATTCCGTACCAGTCTACCCCTTTAAACCCCCGTAATGTCTTTTGTATTGATTGTATTGTTTTGTTTTATAAATGGAAGACTTTCCAAAACCATGATATCATGTAAACGGAATGGATATAAATGGATAGTCATGTAATCAGAGTATATCCATGGTTCAGTTCAGTCGAGTCAAGTTAATATAGATTGTATCTGGTATAAATGGATTCATATTGAATTAGAGTTATACTTGAATCATATTCAAGGATAGATTGATTGATTTCATATTAGACCGAGATTTTGCCTGAGTCAGATACTTAAACAGAATTGAAGTCCTGAATTAGTTTTAGAGTTATCGGTAACTGCTGCACATGGACGACAGGATTTGTGTCTTTTTCTAAGACAATTACCGTATTGATAACAGTTTTTAGATTTTCTATTTTAGATAAGCAAGCACCCATATTCTCCTGCTCCATGAGCCTCAAGAGAACTGGTCTCGCTTAAACCTATATTTACTAGAGTCCTTATTGTAAATTAATATAACATGAGAGGGTTTTATGAAAAATAGTTTTGATATATTTTCAAAATACACCTCAAGTATTTAATTATCGTCTTTAGGGTTTTCATAGTTGTAATTTTTATAAAATGAAATATTCTAGTGGTTATAACATAGTTTTCATTGTATATGATATTTTAGTGTAATCTTGGAATGGTATTGAATTGTAAAGGTAGTTTCATAAAATTGGTGATTCCTTTGATTTAGAAAAACATAAAATATATATATAATATATTTAAAGTAAATATTTATATATCTAATATTTATAAAAATAGAATTTATTTATTAAATAAAAATCATATTTTTCTTAAAAATTGCATTAAAAATTCCATCGAGATCGAATGCTCCTTGCGGAGGTCTGCATCTAGCTCTTCTAAGCCCGAGGATGTGCAATAACCCGCACCATCCCGATCGAGATTCCCCAAAATGGGTTGTAGATGCATATTTGCAAGGAATTAAGTAATACATTTTTAAAGAAAACCGTTTTTAAATGTTTATGTTATTTAAATGTAAACTCGTATTTTTCCCATAAACTAATGTCCCAAAATTTATCGTGCTATATCAAAAATGTGTATTGTGATGAGCTAGGTCAATACCTCATGAGTTTTCTAAAGATAATATAAGAGAATTATATTGAATTGTGTCGAAAGTAAAGTATATGGTATTTAACCGTAAAAATGCGATAAAAGTTGCATAATAGATTTTTTGAGATGAAACTTATTCTGATGTGTTCTCTTATGTTTGTTGATCATTATGAGGGAATATGGTATTTTATTGTTTAAGAAAAATGGAGTTTTTACAGAAAAACGAATCGAAAGTCGGAATAACTCCGCTTCCAACGAGTTTTGAAAATAAATTGTTTTAGAATAGAGATGGAGGAGGGGAATGGGGACTTACAGGTTGAAAAACAAAAGAAGAGATAGGGGAAGCTATCGGAATCGTCAGGGAGTCGTTTCGTCGCCGGAATCATCCCGAAATGTCGCCATCACATTGACCTTTGCTAACTCCATTTATACAACTTGGGACTTGGAAATTTTAGAGAGTTTTTATATAGAATTTCTGAATAAGGAGGGGTGAAATGTAGTATGGTATTTATAGGAAAAATTAAGGGTTAGGGTAATGAATAATGGAATTAAAATTTGCATTAAAAATGAATTAAAGAGAGGAATTATCACTCTATAGAAAATTGCAGAGGAATTAAAAAACATGGGGGTAGTAGGGTAGGAGAAGGGGTGCCAGGGGAAATTTGGGGGCATTACCATCGTTGTGAACAGGCGCTGCCGTTCTTTTCTGGCTTCTCGCCGGCCGTAGGTAAAATGTAGGGGTCTAGATCGCTGCCACGTGTCCATGTCGTCTTATATACCTTAATGCACGTGTTTGATTTTGTTGTGACTTTTCATTTTACGTGTAGTGCACGTGTAAACCTTCGGGCTTCTAAAAGATTAAAAGAAAAATCAATTAAAAATATATGTGGCCGAGGGGATTCGATCACTGAGGCTACGTCACAGCAGCGCAAAGCTTTACCAATGAGCTACAAGTGTTTTCTTACTGTTCAAAAGCAAATCAAATTTATAACTTGTGCTCAGGCTTGGGTGTTCCTTTCTGTATTTTGAAAAAAAAATTGTACAGAAACTTTAGGGTTGTTACATTCTACCCTCCTTATAAAAGTTTCGTCCTCGAAATTTATAGAAAGAAAGTGTAACAGGTTCAAGAAAAGTTTGGTGATAGAACTATTGATAATGCATAAAAATATTTGGAAGAACGAAAGAATGCAAAAGTTTTGGAAAGATGTGAGGGAATTATCAAGGTTACCTTGGTCTACAGACTCGGCTTTTACGGCCGCTAAAGTGAAAGCGTGACGCCGGGGTACATTCCTCCTAGCTGGAGGCACATTCCTCTGTCCTTGAGGTATGTTCCTCAGTGCCTGTTGGAATTGACGATTAAGCTGTGCAGGAGGTCCACGTAAAGGTGGAGCTGAAAGAGCAAGACGAGGTGCAGGAGTCTGGATAGTTGGCCGCTGCGGATAAGTGTTGTGAGTTAGAACGGTGTTGCGCCTATAAGGACATGTTCCAATTTCATGATTAGATGCGCCACAAACTAAGCACAGGCCTTTTGCGCACCTACATTCCTTCCACAGGTGTCCATCCCTCTTACAGTAGAAGCAAAAATCTGGACTTTGCCAGTTATTTGTTTCTTCCGGTCTTCTGGGTTCAAAAGATGGCCTTGAAGAGGCTCCTCCTACCATTTGAGTAGAAGGGCACTTCACACCGGCAGATTGGGGTCTGCCCTTCCTCTTCACTACTGTCTCATATCGGTGGGCAGTTTTCATGGCCAGTTCGTGGGTTGGGAAATCCCCTGTAGCTAAGGCAGCTTGGATCTCCGGATCTAACCCTTGTTGAAATCGTCTAGACCTGATCTCAGCAGTCGGTGTCAAGTGTGGCGCGAACATGTTAAGGTCTTATGTTAGATGTGTAGTATGTGATATAAGAAAATCAAATATTGAGACATATCTTACCTACTGAGTATAGTAAACTCAACTTCATACTCATCCACAGATTTGGTCCACATCGAACCCTGTTATAATGGATGAATTGATACTCCATGTCAAATCGGGCAGTCTCTAGAAAATATTTCGCATCGAACATATCGCGAAAAGTCCTCCATTCGATCGGCTGGTCAAGACGGTTTTCTTCTGCCTTCCACCAAACTCGGGCATTGTCGATGAGCTACAACTTCGCAACTCGTACCCAAGCGATCTCTGGCACTTGTGCTGCTGCCAGATCGTCCTCAATGCTCTGAGCCCATTCTTCAGCTTCCAGAGGGCTCTCTTTCCCCGAAAATTGCTTTGGGTGCAATGCCCAGAATTGTTTTACTCCGGACGCTTCCACTTCTGGATGGTTCAGTAATATAGCAGTCTGCTGCTACTGTCCTTCCAGGAGACTTTGGATTGCCTCAAGCAGTACCGTCTGCTCATTGATCGGAGCAGCAATGGTAGGCGTAAACGGTAGAGGTGGTGGTGTGTTGTTGAAGTTGGTGCTGGTATTGTTTGGAGAATCCATAACCTTTAAGGAAAATAGAGTTAGGATAGATTCAATATATATGAAATTGTAAGATTCAAGGAATATGAAATGTAAAGAATGTTTTTAGTTGCTAATTCTTATGACATATTGCTTAGGACTTCATGCAGAATTGACCTGCATATCCATGCAGAACTGACCTGCATGGTAGGGTTCCATACAGCACCGACCTGCATGATAGGGTTCCATGCAGCACTGACCTGTATAGGCCGCCAACAAAACCTGTCACGTCCCGCTTCTCGGTGTACGGTAAAGAGACGCGAAGAGACCCGCTACGTATTTACTAATAAGTAAACACGCTAAGCGTAACTAAGAAATATAATATAAATATACACAAGAAGACATGAAGTGTAAATGAACAGCAACTTTTATTTATTAAACATTTCTTTACAAGTACAACTGAAAATGTAAATACAGGAATGGAAAGCAATGCCTAAATAATGGCATAAACTGAAAAGAAAATATATACAAGTATCTAGAACTCTGGGTCAATGGAGGAACTTCTCCAAGTTTCAGTACTAAGCTCAACCTCCAGAGTCCGATCCACCTGACAACATTCCAAAGAAAAAAGAGAAGAAATGTCGTCAGCGAACAATCGCTCGGTAAGTCCCAAAGATAGGTAAGAAAAGACAAATGAGAATATAACTGATATAGTATAATTTTTGTTCTGTTAACGCAGTTGTTTGTAACTTGGTATAGAATATGCCAGTGTATACGAAAGGAGTCCCACTATTCCGGAAACTAAGATATACGAAGCACAAGGAACCGTTAAGCCACGATACAACAGTAATGAATATTCAGGTTAGGTGTATTAAAGTGACCGTCTCATGCCACTTCTAACACATTCTGTACCGGGCTCAAGAGAACTGGTCCTGCTTAAACCTATATTTACTAGGGTCCTTATTATAAATTAAAATAACTTGAGGGGGTTTTCTGAAAAATAGTTTTGATGTATTTTCAAAATATACCTCAAGTATTTAATTATCGTCTTTAGGTTTTTCATAGTTGTAATTTTTATAAAATGAAATATTCTAATGGTTATAATCTAGTTTTCATTGTATATGGTATTTTAGTGTAATCTTGAAATAGTATTGAATTGTAAAGGCAGCTTCATGAAATTGGCAATTCCTTTAATTTAGAAAAACATGGAATATATATATAATATATTTAAAGTAGATATTTATATATCTAATATTTATAAAAATAGAATTTATTTATTAAATAGTAATCACATATTTCTTAAAAATTGCATTAAAATTCCATCGAGATCAAATGCTCCTTACGGAGGTCTGCATCTCGCTTTACTAGGCCCGAGGATGTGCGATAACCCGCACCATCCCGATCGGGGTTCCCCAAAATAGGTTGTAGAGGCGTATTTGTAAGGAATTAAGTAATACACTTTAAAAAAACGGTTTTTAAATGTTTATGATATTTAAATGTAAACTCGTATTTTTCCCATAAACTAATGTCCCAAGAGTTATCGTGCTATGTCAAAAATGTGTGTTGTGATGAGGTAGGTCATTATCTCGTGAGTTTTCTAAACGTAATACAAGGAAATTATGTTGAATTGTGTCGAAGGTAAAGTATATGGTATTTAACCGTAAAAATGCGATCAAAATTGCATAATAGATTCTTTTGAGATAAAACTTGTTCTGATGTGTTTTCTAATGTTTGTTGATCATTATGAGGGAATATGGTGTTTTATTGTTTAAGAAAAATGGTGTTTTTTACAGAAAAACGAATCGGAAGTCGGAATAACTCCGTTTCCAACAAGTTTTGAAAATAGATTGTTTTAGAATAGAGATGGAGGAAGGGAGTGGGGACTTATAGGTTGAAAAACAAAAGAAGAGATAGAGGAAGCTATCGGAATCGCCGGGGAGTCGTTTCGTCGTCGGAATCTTCCCGAAACATCGCCGGAACTTCGACCTTTGCTAATTCCACTTGTACAACTTGGGACTTGGAAATTTTAGAGAGTTTTATATAAAATTTCTAAATGAGCAGTGGTGAAATGTAGTGTAGTGTTTATAGGGAAAATTAGGGTTTAGGGTAATGAAGAATGGAATTAAAATTTGCATTAAAAATGAATTAAAGAGAGGAATTATCACTCTCTAAAAAATTGCAGAGGAATTGAACAATATGGGGGTAGTGGGGTAGGCAAAGGGGTGCCAGGGGAAAAATTTGGGGGCATTACCGTCGGGGTGAACCAGCAATGCCGGTCTTTTCTAGCTTCTCGCCAGCCATAGGTAAAAGGTAGGGGTCTAGATCACTGCCTTGTGTCCAAGTCGTCTCATATACCTCAATGCACGTGTTTGATTTTGTTGTGACTTTTCATTTTACGTTTAATGCACGTGTAAACCTTTGGGCTTCTAAAAGATTAAAAGAAAAATCAATTAAAAATATATGTGGCTGGGGGATTCGATAATAGGGGCTACGTCACAGCAGTGCAAGGCTTTACCAATGAGCTACAAGTACTTTCTTGCTGTTCAAAAGCAAATCATATTTAAAACTTATGCTCAGGCTTAAGTGTTCCTTTCTGTATTTTGAAAAAAAATCTGTACAGAAAGTTTAGGCTTATTACATTCTACCCTCCTTATAAAAATTTCGTCCTCGAAATTTATAGAAGGAAAGTGTAACAGATTCAAGAAAAGTTTGGTGATAGAATTATTGATAGCGCATAAAAATATTTGGAAGAACGAAAGAATGTAAAAGTTTTGGAAAGATGTAAGGGAATTACCAAGGTTACCTTGGTCTACAGTCTCGGCTTCTACAGCCGCTAAAGTGAAAGCCTGACGTCGGGGTACATTCCTCCTAGCTGGAGGCACATTCTTCTGTCCTTAAGGCGTGTTCCTCAGTGCCTGTTGGAATTAGCGATTAGGCTGTGCAGGAGGTCCACGTAGAGGTGGAGCTGGAAGAGCAAGACGAGGTGCAGGAGCCTGGATAGCTGGCCGCTGCGGATAAGTGTTGTGAGTTGGAACTATGTTGCACCTATAAGAACATGTTCCAATTCCATGATTGGATGCGCCACAAACTAAGCACAGGCCTTTTGTACGCCTACAGTCCATACACAGATGTCCATCCCTCTTGCAGTAGAAGCAAAAATCTAAACTTGGCCGGTTATTTGTTTCTTCCGATCTTCTGGGTTCAAAAGTTGGCCTTGAAGAGGCTCCTCCTGCCATCTGAGTGGCAGGGCACTCCACTCCGGAAGATTAGGGTCTCCCCTTCCTCTTCACTACTGTCTCATATCGGCGGGCGTCTTTCATGGCCAGCTCGTGGGCTGGGAAATCCCCTTTAGCTAAGACAGCTTGGATCTCCGGATCTAACCCTTACTGAAATCGTCTAGACCTGATCTCAGCAGTCGGTATCAAGTGTGGCGTGAACCTGTTAAGTTCTTGTACTAGATGTGTAGTATGTGATATAGGAAAATCGAATATTGAGACATATCTTACCTACTGAGCATGATAAACTCAACATCATACTCATCCACAGATTTAGTCCATATCGAACCCTGTTGTAGATGGATGAATTGCTGCTCCATATCAAATCGGGCAGTCTCTGGAAAGTATTTCGCGTCGAACATGTCGCGAAAAATCCTCCATTCGATCGGTTGGTCAAGACGGCTTTCTTCTGCCTTCCACCAAACTCGGGCGTTGTCGTAGAGTTGCAGCTTCGCAACTCGTACCCAGGCGATCTTTGGCACTTGTGCTGCTGCCAGATCATCCTCAATGCTCTGAGCCCATTCTTCAGCTTCCAGAGGGCTCTCTTTTCCCGAAAATTGCTTTGGGTGCAATGCCCGGAATTGCTTTACTCCGAGCTCTTCCGTTTCTGGACAGTTCAGTAATATAGCAGTCTGCTGCTGTCCTTCCAAGAGGCTTCGGTTGCCTCAAGCAGTACCGCCTGCTCATTGATCGGAGCAGCAACGGTAGGCATAAGCGGTAGAGGTGGTGGTGTGTTGTTGAAGTTGATGCTGGTATTGTTTGGAGAATCCATAACCTTGAAGGAAAAATAGGATTAGGATAGATTCAAAATATATGAAATTGTAAGATTCAAGGAACATGAAATTTAAAGAATTTTTTTAGTTGCTGATTCTTGTGACATATTGCTTAGGACTTCATGCAGAATTGACCTGTATATCCATGCAGAACTGACCTGCATGGTAGGGTTCCATGCAGCACTGACCTGCATGATAGGGTTCCATGCAGCACTGACCTGCATGGGCCGCCAACAAAACCTATCACACCTCGCTTCCCGGTGTATGGTAAGGAAACGTGACGAGGCCCGCTACGGATTTACTCATAAGCAAACACGCTAAGCGTAACTAAGCAATATAATGTAAATATACACAAGAAGACATGAAGTGTAAATGAACAGCAACTTTTATTTATTAAACATTTCTTTACAAGTACAACTGAAAATATAAATACAGGAATGGAAAGCAATGCCTAAATAATGGTATGAGCTGAAAAGAAAATATATACAAGTATCTAGAACTCTGAGTCAATGGCGGAACTTCTCCAAGTCTTCAGTACTGGGCTCAACCTCCAGAGTCCAATCCACTTGACAACATTCCAAAGAAAAAAGAGAAGGAATGTCGTCAGTGAACAATCGCTCGGTAAGTCCCAAAGATAGGTAAGAATAGACATATGAGAATATAACTGATATATTATAATTTTTGTTCTGTTAACTCAGTTGTTTGTAGCTTAGTACAGAATATGCCAGTGTATACGAAAGGAGTCCCACTATTCCGGAGACTAAGGTATACGGAGCACAAGGAACCGTTAAGCCACGGTACAACAGCAATGGATATTCAGGTTAGGTGTATTAAAGTGACCATCTTATGCCACTTCTAACACATTCCGTACCAGTCTACCCCTTTAAAACCCCGTAATGTCTTTTGTATTGATTGTATTGTTTTGTTTTATAAATGGAAGACTTGCCGAAACCATGATATCATGTAAACGGAATGGATATAAATGGATAGTCATGTAATCAGAGTATATCCATGGTTCGGTTCGGTCAAGTCAAGTTGATATAGATTGTATCTGGTATAAATGGATTCATGTTGAATTAGAGTTATACTTGAATCATATTCAAGGATAGATTGATTGATTTCATATTAGACTGAGACACTGCCTGAGTCAGACACTAAAACAGAATTAAAGTCCTGAATTAGTTTTGGAGTTATCGGTAACTGCTGCACATGGACGGCAGAATTTGTGTCTTTTTCTAAGACAATTACCATATTGATATCACTGTTTTTAGGTTGTCTATCTTAGATAAGCAAGCACCCATATTCTCCGGCTCTCTGAGGCTCAAGAAAACTGGTCCCGCTTAAATCTATAGTTACTAGGATTCTTATTGTAAATTAATATAACTTGAGGAGGTTTTATGAAAAACAGTTTTGATATATTTTCAAAATACACCTCAAGTATTTAATTATCGTCTTTAGGGTTTTCATAGTTGTAATTTTTATAAAATGAAATATTCTAGTGGTTATAACCTAATTCTTATTGTATATGGTATTTTAGTGTAATTTTGGAATGGTATTAAATTGTAAAGGTAGTTTCATGAAATTGTTTGATTTAAAAAAACATGGAATATATATATATAATATTTATGTAGATATTTATAAAAATGGAATTTATTTATTACATAGAAATCATATTTTTCTTAAAAATTGCATTAAAAATTCCATCAAGATCGAATACTCCTTGCGGAGGTCTGCATCTCGCTCTACTAGGCCCGAGAATGTGCGATAACTCTCACCATCCCGATCAGGGTTCCCTAAAATGGGTTGTAGAGGCGAATTTGAAATACACTTTTGAAGAAAACGGTTTTTAAATGTTTATGGTATTTAAATGTAAACTCGTATTTTTCCCATAAACTAATGTCCCAAGAGTTATTGTGCTATGTCAAAATTGTGTGTTGTGATGAGATAGGTCATTACCTCGTAAGTTTTCTAAATGTAATACAAGATAATTATGTTGAATTGTGTCGAAAGTAAAGTATATGGTATTTAACTGTAAAAATACGATAAAAGATGCATAATAGATTCTTTTGAGATGAAACTTGTTCTAATATATTTGCTTATGTTTGTTGATCATTATGAGGAAATATGGTATTTTATTGTTTAAGAAAAATGGAATTTTTTAAAGAAAAACGAATCGGAAGTCGTAATAACTCCGCTTCCGACGAGTTTTGAAAATAGATTGTTTTAGAATAAAGATGGAGGGGGGAGTAGGGTCTTACAGGTTGAAAAACAAAAGAAAAGATAGGGGAATCTATCGGAATCGTCGGGAAGTCGTTTCGTCGCCGGAATCTTCCCGAAACGTCACCGAAACTTTAACCTTTGCTAACTCCACTTGTACAACTTAGGACTTTGAAATTTTAGAGAGTTTTTGTATAGAATTTCTGAATGACGGGGGTGAAATATAGTGTGGTATTTATAAGGAAAATTAGGGTTTAGGATAATGAAGAATGGAACTAAAATTTTCATTAAAAATAAATTAAAGAGAGGAATTATCACTCTATGGAAAATTGCAGAGGAATTAAACAACATGGGGGTAGTGGAGTAGGCGAAGGGGTGCCAAGGGAAAATTTTAGGGCATTACTGTTGGGGTGAACCGGCGCCGCCGGTCTTTTCTGGCTTCTCGCCGGCCGTTGGTAAAGGGTAGGGGTCTAGATCGCTACCACGTGTCCAAATCGTCTCATATACCTCACTGCACGTGTTTGATTTTGTTGTGGCTTTTCATTTTACGAGTAGTGCATGTGTAAACCGTTGGGCTTCTAAAAGATTAAAAGAAAAATCAATTAACAATATATGTGGCTGGGGGAATTCGATCACAGGGGTTACGTCACAGCAGTGCAAGGCTTTACTAATGAGCTACAAGTGCTTTTTTGTTGTTCAAAAGCAAATCAAATTTATAACTTGTGCTCAGGCTTAGGTGTTCCTTTCTGTATTTTGAAAAAAAATTCTGTACAGAAAGTTTAGGGTTGTTACAAATGCTACTAATAAGATGATTTTGAGATATTATGCAGGTATTATAATAGATCGGCTTAGGTCTGAAATACAAGGAGGAGATCCACAGCAAATCGAATTGCAAAACCAAATCTGCCGAATATTAGGAGAAAACTAAAGAATCTCGCAACGGAAAAGACTGAGAAATATATTTTCATAATATTTTTATCAGAAGGACCTCCAAATATCGAGAGAATAAGCCACAAGAAATTTGGAAGCTCAATCCCACCAAACGACGGCGGGTCCGCGGTCAAAGGGTGGTATAGGTGGCGGAAGCGCGGTCTTCTGGAGGCTGTAGGATTTGAAATTTCAGGGTCTTGATCGTAATTTGACACACTTCAACATGACATCTTGGGTTTCACATTCCAGAGCCTATAAAAGGACCGAGAGCATTTATCATCAAAAAAATTATTGAACTATCGATTCATCTATCCATCGATCAATTAAGATCTAGCGAGCAAACTAGCGTTTTGTAAATTACTTTTTCAGCGAGCAACTTTTGTAATGCAATAGTTAATCAATAAAAGTAGTTCTTTCTTTTAATTTTGTCATATTTACTTTCCGCATTTATTTTCCGCATTACTTTCTGCAATTCCTTTCCGCATTACTTTATGCACTTACTTTCTGCATTTTTTTTATTTTTAATTATGGGTTCTGTTTT
Organism: Agapanthus africanus; assembly: GCA_030015575.1. NCBI lineage: Eukaryota > Viridiplantae > Streptophyta > Magnoliopsida > Asparagales > Amaryllidaceae > Agapanthus > Agapanthus africanus. The sequence goes on along the minus strand of JASDDO010000024.1, from coordinate 882,390,922 downwards.
CTTCCACCTTTTTTCTTCTACGTTGATCTCCATGAACGAGTAAGTTCTTACTTGTTAGGGTTTGTAGGATAGGGTAGAATAATGGATTAACAATATCTCTTAAATTCTTTTTAAAGTTTTAATTTTTGTATAAACTTTAGCAAAATGAATATTAACCCTCTTATCGGGTGCGCTATTAATTCATGATAATCACGACCATGATTCAAAATTTGTTAATAATTTTTTTGTTAAGGGCTTGAGATAAATAGAGATCAATGGAAGGATAAGGGTCAGTAAAGAGAAACCCTAATTCTCCCTTCTCCCCAAGAACCCTAATCCACCACAAGAACCCTAATCCATATTAATCTCTATTTCTCAAGTATTAAATAATTAAAAGATAAAAAGAATTACTTTTAAAACTCCATCCATTAACTACTAAATCCTATAAATCCTATAAGCCCTTCTATTATAAATTTTTCAAACCTTCTTAATAATAAACGACAACAATCCCACGTTCCTTCTATCAACTCGTCTAAAATAAAAAAAAAGGTTCATTATTTCCCTGTGGACGACCCGTACTCACTAGCGACTAGCTATTGCAACACTGTTATTGATTGCAGTAATTTACAATACACAAAGACACACTTTTTCGCTGACCAATCAGTACTAAACCTAATGTTTGTGTATATCGATCAACAGATTTAAATGTACCTCTAGCATGCTTAGCCTTGACACAAATATCACATTTTGATTTTAAATCAATAGAGCTTTTAGAAATCATATTTAAACGCATCATTCTATTTAAAGCTTGATAATTAACATGTCCTAATCTACCATGCCAGATATCACAAGAAGACAAGGTTAAAATAATGGGACTGGTTTTATTTATTTCATAGTTATTACAATCAACATTCAACTTAAATAGTCCATCACATACATAACCCTTACCAATAAACATATTTCCTTTGAGAATTACAATTTGATTATTTTCTAATACAATTTTGTAACCTTTTTTAGAAAGTAAAGAAGCACTTATTAAATTCTTTTACACCAGGAACATACAAAATACCATTTAGTGGTAAATATTTTCCAGAGCTCATAAAGAGCCTAATGGATCCCTTTCCCTTCACTGGTGATATTGTATCATTTCCAAGTGTTACACTTTCCCCGCATTCATCCTGAAAGAAAGTAAATCATTTATCGTTAGAACATACGTGCACATTTGCACCACTATCTAACCACCAATCATTAGATGATGTTATAAGGTTTACATTGTGAGAAATATAGCTGAGAGAAGAACCTTTATCCATTTCCACCACATTTACATTTGCATTGTTGGTACTTGCAGGTTTTTGAACTGGTTCGGTTTTCCTGAAGAAGCATCTGGCAGAGATATGGTTGGTTCTCCCACATACGAAACAGAATTTTTCCTTGTTCATTGGCTTATAACTTTTGTTCTGGTTTTGGCCTTTCTTAAAATGTTTCTTTTTGAACATATTGTTCTTAGGTTTAAATTGGTTTCTCTTAAGGATAATTTTATTAGAACTTTCAGTCAGGTTAACTTTATTATAACTTTTAGTATTAGGATTAAGTACAGCCCTTCTTTGTTTCTCAATTCTAATGGAATTTATGACATCAAGGAGTGTAAGTGAATTTTGGTTCATCTGAAATTAATTAGCAAAAGCTTCCCAAGATGGCGGAAGAACGTCAATCAAAGCAGTCACTTGAAATTGATCTGAATGTATGGTTACAGAATTAATCACTTCATGACTAACTCTTGAAAGTCATTATCATGCCCTGCTTCCAAAAATACGGAATATGAGAGGTGACTAGGTCAGCCATGTATCTACGGTCAAGGAATAATCACGCCGTAGTCACATTTTAGTTTCTAGTATTACATGGTAAGCAGTAATTACAACACTAATAAAGAGAAATACAGTCACTAAATCTATCACATTTAAATGAATTAGAGTGCAACGGATACAAATCTGTCATATCAAGGATACAACTAACCAGATAGTGACAAAGGAAATGATAACACTGACGTCGCTGATCTAAATCTCCGTAATATCCTCAAAGTAAGTATGAACTAGAAATTATAACACAATAACCCGAAGACATGAAGCAATACGAACATGTGGGAAATATCACATGTGTCATGGCAAGGTATCCTGAGTCTGGTAATTCTATTATAATGTGTCTTTTTGTAGTTCAATGACGAAAGCATGTGTGTATATGAGAGTAGTCCTACAGATACCACAGACCAACGGCACGTTTAGTACAAGGCCCTGTAAACCCCACGGGACAACGACGCACGGGATTCATGTAAGGTGATTTTTAAATGGACTCTCGTACCACGACATGCATTCATTACCCAACTACCCCTTATCCCAAGTTAAAGTATAAGTTCACGTATCAGATTAGTTGTATATAAGTACGCATCACTTTCACAGTTCAATCACGCTTTCACTTATATCACTTTCACTAATAAACATTTTCACTAATGTACTTGTCACAACCCAATCGATATCACTTATTACTCGACAATGCACTACAGTTATTAGGGTATCAATGTAATTGTTCACTAAACATCGAGGCTGTAATATTCACACGATATGATAAGAATGCAATAGATACACTTCAATTGAATAAGGGCAGCCGGTGTCATATAGCTTTTGAAATTCATTATAAATCACACGTGCAAAATCATGCAAAACAATGAAAGGCATATAAAGTATAATTATTTATATAAGCATTAAAATTGGTTTCATGTCGATCGGAATTATGGTTTAAGAGTTATGTTCATTTTAAAACAGGGATGTGCTGCTGGAACTCCAGTTTCAGAACTGGAAGTCCAACTTCAAGCGCGGTTTTCTATAGATTATAATCAATATAGGATCGTTACAGGTGAATAAAATCTATTCCTAACAGTTAGGTTTCCAACGCAATAGACGTATCAATAATATCCTCTGAATACAGAGAGAGATGTTTAGTTTAAAGTAAACATGTATAAATTGTCACCGCAGAAAACTGCAGGACATATCGACAATGTAAAATGTATTTAAAATATCAAACAGTGACGGAATTGAGTAAAATATATGCCAAATGAAAGCTAATTCAATTATCTAAACAACGTTATAGGTCTCCGCAAAACATCAGGTATATAAAAGGAGATAACGGGGTTTAAATATAGGTATTAACAGAGAATACTGCTCTGAACTGCAGTCCAGGACCGTACTTCAAGACAAATTTCATTATCTTAACCTGTCAATATATAGTAACCATCTACATAGAGTTAAGGGTTATATAGTTGGCTTCGATATGAGCCATTGAATGTTTCATTTCGAGTTATATTCAATTTAATATGAATTTTTCAATACGATGCATATGGTAAATTCCAGATTTTATGTCACCAAATGGGGCATCATTTCATAGTGTAAACGTAAATATTTTTAACTAAAATTCCTACATGATATTCATTATCAGTAAAGGAATTCATTAGTCATAAATTCTGGCATTTTAAAATAGGTTTTATTACGACAATCGCGTCTAACACTTAGAATATATATATTTGAAATCACGATTAACATTTATCAAGCCAATTAATATATATAGCATGATTTAGCAAGTGAGAGAGTTCAGTTGCCTTAGTCGCTGATATAGAAACGACACGACGTGAAGAGTATTCGTCTCGACACACGAGATGATGTCTATGCGATGCAGAGCGATTAAGACTCGAACGCGATACGGCTGCGACAGACGTGCGTTGGCATTGTGACGGCTATTGTGTTGACAATGATGATGGTTACTGTGATCGAAGCCATGACTTGGATGGTGACGACAGCGATGGGAACAGCGACGATCGCGATGGTTATAGGTGTTCAATGAAATGATCGCAGCTTGGTTTGAATCTTGGGCTAGCTTTGGTGCTGCAGTGAAGCTGACGGGTCCGCTGGAAGTGATCAATGGTGCACCGAGGAGAGCTAGGAGAGGTTACAGAGTTCCAGGGGCACCAGAGACGAGAGCTCAGGCGATGTGAGCTCGGGTGCCGGCAATGGGCTAGTGCGAAGTAGGCACGCAGGTGGTGCGGTGCTCATGCGTAGGTAGGCACGAAGCGGGCATGGTTGTTTAAAGAAGTAGGCACGGTAGCCTAGCATTGCGGCAGCGGCGTAGGGTTGGTGCGGTGGGCGGTGCAATGGAGGAGCTGGAGTTTGGAGGTCGGCGGAGGAGAGGCGGTGGGGAGGGTGTTGGTGTTGTGGGTGAGTAGGAAGAGGTCTCGATGATGGAGGCACGGCGGTGAGATAGTCGGTGATGGGTAACGGTGACGAGGTCAAGGTGGAGTGAGATGCGGTGGTGGTGATGGCGGTGAGGCGGTGAGGGGGCATGGGTTTGAGAGGGAGAGGATGTGCTCATCGGTGGTGTCTCGTGCAGGAGGTGAGGTCGATGGCGATAGTGGAGGGCCGGTGAGGTGGCAATGATTGGGGACAGTGAGATGAAGGATGGCCATGGGTTTTGGGTCAGGGAGTTTTGAGGGGGGTGATTATGAGGGGTAGAGAGAGGGAGGAAATATTAGAGAGAGGGACATTGATGACGCGGCAGAAATCATGGGCGAACGTTGGGGCCGCGATCTGTGGGCGAACGTTGGAGAGCCATTTCAAAAGAGAAAAAGAAGGATGAAAGAAAGGAGGAGAGAGAAAGCAAGAAAAGGAAGAAGGAGGGGGAGCCGGGTCAGGTCGGGTATAGGATATTGGACTAGGACAAAGCCCAAGTAGAAAAGAAAAGAGAGAGAGAAGAGAATGGCACCGGGCCGGTTGGGTTAGGGTTGTGGGTTTAGGGTTTTAATTAAATTAGAAGTTAGAAAAAATTTAGGAATAAGATAGGAATTAAAAATAAAAAAAAATAGAACAAAATTTATTGAGAAAAGAAATTGAATTTTATTTAAATACGGATAAGTCTAAAAAAGAACCTGTTATTACATCATACCTCCCTTAAAAAAATTTCGTCCTCGAAATTAAAAATACAAAAACAAACAAACAAACTACTCATAAGATAGGGAAAGGGTTGACGGATCTCCTCCTTGTAGTTCTGATCTCTGGGGGCCGCCGTTGATCCGATGTTCGTTGGATCCACAAATCAAACATAGCTCATTAGCCTTACGATAGTCCTTACGAAAGTACCCCGGCTTCTTGCATTAATTACAAATCAGGCTTTTCTATTGCTGCTGCTGCTGGGGAATGAATGAGCAATTTATTTGCACCACTCCTTACTTCTGAACTGGAATCACCCCGCGAGAGGAAGTTTCTTCTCATGATTGAACCACTGGGGATCTCCTATCCACGTTTCATTAACTTTTAACCTTATCAGCCAACCTTTCTTGAACTCAGGCAGTGTTCAGTACCTGTGCGAAGGTCTTCAAGTCAAAGGAAGCTATAAACTGTTGTATCTCAATATCAATCCCCTGCTGAAAACATCTAGCCTTGTCGGCCTCTGTAGCTACTATATATGGAGTAAAGTGGCTCAACGTGTTGAACTCCGCTGTGTAGACGTCTACAAGGCAGCCATTCTGTCTCAAGGTGATAAACCTTTCTTCCATCTCCGCTTTGGCTGTAGCCAGGAAGTAATAGTCCAAGAAACACTCTTTGAATTTGCACCACTCAATAGGTTCGTCGAGTCTGCTCTCCTCAACTGTCTACTATGTGCGGGCCTTATCCTCCACTTGAATCTTTATCACATTCATCTTGTCAGCATCAGAGACCCGAGCGGCCGTCAAAAGGTTTTCGACGTTGATTAGCCACTGTTCGGCCGCAAGTGGTTTCACCATACCTGTGAATACAGCCGAGTGAAGCCTCCTGAAGTCTGAAATGGTACCAGCCCTAGCCTGTGTAGCTGATGCAAGCGTGCCCTCAAAAGTGGTAATAACAGTTGTAGATCCTCCTTGAGTTGTAATTGCCCTTATACCTTCTGCTAGAAGACCGTTCTTCTTTTCTTGAGCTTCTGCAAGGGTCGTCAACGCACTAAAAATCCTTTCAGTATGATCTTAGGAACTGGAGTCCGAGGAGTGGTTGCTTAGGGAGGCCATATAGCTAAATGATAAGCAGGGAAGGAATCAGATAACAGAAGGAAATAATCAAGGTTCATATGATATCGAATGATAATGCAACAAGGATCATATGAAAGTGAAAGGCAATATAACAGGGTACAAATCAAATGGTCCCTAGACTAAACTGTAATCTCATTCTAAACCTAGCGTTCTAATACCAACAAAACCATGTCATGCTCCGCTTCCCAAAATACGGAATACGAGGGGTGACTAGGCCAGCCATATTCCTACGGTCAAGAAATAATCCCGCCGTAGTCACACTTCGGCTTCTAGTATTACATGGTAAGCAGTAATCACAACACTTATATAGAGAAATACAGTCACTAAATCTATCACATTTAAATGAATCTGAGTGCAATGGATATAAATCTGTAATATTAAGGATACAACTAACCAAATAGTGACAAAGAAAATGATGGCGCTGATATCGCTGGTCTAGATCTCCGCAATATTCTCAAAATAGGATAGGTCCTGATCTGGGCTAAGTCTATTTCTCACTCTGAGCATGTATACTCAGGTCGTCGGGACGACATGATAATATAATATAATGATACATAATATGTTGTGGAACAATAAATATGAACTAGAAATTATAACGCAATAACCTAAAAACATGAAGCAATACGAACATGTGGGCAATATCACATATGTGCCATGGCAAGGTATACTGAGTCTGGCAGTTCTATTCTAATGTATTTGTTTGTAGTTCAATAACGAAAGTATGTGTGTATGCGAGAGTGTCCGATAAAGGCCACGGACCAACGACACGTTTAGTATAAGGCCCCGTAAACCTCACGGGACAACGGCATACGGGATTCATGTTAGGTGATTTTTAAATGGACTTTTGTGCCACGACATGTTTTCATTACCCGACTACGCCTTATCTCAGGTTGAAATATAAGTTCATGTATCAGATTTGTTGTATACATGTACGCATCACTTTCACAGTTCAATCATGCTTACACTTATATCACTTTCACTATTATACACTTTCACTAACGTACTTGTCACAACCCAATCGATGCCACTTACCACTCGATAATACACTACAGTCATTAGGGTATCAATGTAATTTTTCATTAAACACTGAGGGTATAACAGTCACACGATATGACAAGAATGCAATAAATACACTTCAATTGAATAAAGGCAGCCAGTGTCATATAACTTGCGAAATTCATTATAAATCACACGGGCAGAATTGCTTAAAACAATATAAAAGGCATATGAAGTATACTTGTTCATATAAACAGTAAAATTAGTTTCATGTCGATAAGCATTCTGTTTTAAAAGTTATGTTCATTTTAAAATAAGGATGTACTGCTGGAACTCCAGTTTCAGAACTGGAAGTTCAACTTCAAGTGCAGTTTTAAATAGATTATGATCAAAATCAAGGATCGCTACAATTGAATAAAATCTAGCCATATCAGTTTGCTTTCCAACGCAACAGACGTATCAATAATATCCGATATATACAGAGAAATATGTTCAGTTTAAGGTCAACATGTATAAACTGTCACTGCAGAAAACTGCAGGATATGTTGACAATGTAAAATGTATTTAAAATATCAAACGGTGACAGAATTGAGTAAAATCTATGCCATATGAAAGATGATTCAATTTTCACAACGATATAGGTCTCCACACAATATCAGGTATATACAAGGAGATAACAGGATTAAAATACATGTATTAATATAGAATACTGCTATGGACTGCAATCTAGAACCGTACTTCTAGACAAATTTCATTATCTTAACTTGTTAATATATAGTAACCATCTATGGAGGGTTAAGGTTTATATAGTTGGCTTCAATACACGCCTTGAAACCTTTCATTTCGAGTTATATTCAATTTAATATGAATTTTTCAATACGATGCATACAGTTAAATTCCAAGTTTTATGTCACCAAATGGGGCATCATTTCATGGTGTAAACGTCAATATTTTTAACTCAAATTCCTTCATGATATTCATTATCAATAAAGGAATTCATTGGTCATAAATTTCGGTATTTTATAGGTTTTGATTACGACAATCGTGTCTAACACTTACAATATATATATATATATATATATATATATATATATATATATATGTATGTGTGTGTGTGTGTATGTGTATATATATATATATATATTTGAAATCACGATTAACATTTATCAAGCCAATATATATAGCATGATTTAGAAAGTGAGAGAGCTCACTTTTCTTGATCGCTGATATAGAAGCGACACGACGTGAAGAGTATTCATCTCGACACACAAAACGAAGTCTACGCGACGCGAAGTGAGTGAGGCTCGAACGCGATATGGCTGCGACGTACGTGCACTGATGTTACGATGGCTATTGAGTTGACGACAGTGACGATTACCGTGACCGAGGCCACGGCTTGGATGGTGACGACAGCGACTGAAACAGCGATGATCGCGATGGTTACAGGTGTTTGATGAAATGACAAGTGCTTGGTTTGAAGCTTGGGTTAGCTTTGGTGTTGCGGTGAAGGTGACGGGTCCGCTCGAAGTGATCGACGATGCATCGAGGAGAGCTAGGCGAGGCTACGGAGGTCCAGGGGCACCAAAGACGAGAGCTTGGGCGATGTGAGCTATGGTGCAGGCAGTAGGCTGGTCCGAAGTGGGCATGCAGGTGGTGTAGTGCTGGTGCGGAGGTGGGCAAGAAACGGGCATGGTCGTTCAGGGAAGTGGGTACGGTGGCCTGGCACTGCGGCAGCCACATAGGGTCAGTGCGGTGGGCGGTGCAATGGAGGAGCTAGAGGTTGGAGGCCGACGGAGGAGAGGCGGTGGGGAGGGTGTTGGTGTTTTGGGTGAGTGGGAGGAAGTCTCGACGACGGTGGCATGGCGGTGAGATCGTAGGTGACGGGTAACGACGGCGAGGTCAAGGTGGAGCGAGGTGCGGTGGTGGCGATGGTGGTGAGGCAGTGAGGGAGCTTGGGTTTGAGAGGGAGAGGAGGTGCTCATCGGTGGTGGCTCATGCAGGAGGTAAGATCGACGGCGATAATGGAGCGCTGACGATGTGGCAATGATCGAGGACAGTGAGGTGAAGGATGGCCGTGGGTTTTGGGTCGGGGAGTTTTGAGTTAGAGGGGGTGATTGTGAGGGGGGGGAGAGAGAGAGGAAATATTAGAAAGAGGGAGAGAGACATTTAGGAGGCAGCGACAGAGATCATGGGCGAACGTTGGGGGCGTGATCTGTGAGCGAACATTGGAGAGCCGTTTCAAAAGAGAAGAAGAAGGTAGAGAGAGAGAAAAGGAAAATAGAGGGGAGGGGAAGCTGGGTCGGGTCGGGTCGGGTATAGGATATTAGGCTGGGACAAAGCCCAAGTAGAAAAGAAAAGAGAGAGAAGAGAATGGGGCCGAGCTGGTTGGGTTAAGGTTTTGGGTTTTGGGTTTTAATTAAATTAGAAGTTAGAAAAATTTTAGGAATAAGATAGGATTTAAAAGGAAAAAATAGAACAAAATTTATTGGGAAAGGAAATTGAATTTTATTTAAATATGGATAAGTCCCAAAAGGAAACCGGTTATTACAGTCATGAATTGTTTATTTATCGGCTCATTATCCTTAAGGGTGAAATTCCTAAAGAACGATATGCTAAATCTCTTTACTCCAGCATTAACATTATCATATAATTGTTCTAATGCGAACCAAAGTTGCTTAGCAGTTTTATAAAGTGAAGAAATGCACGGTAAAATTGACCTTCCAAGACACTGAATATTCGGAACTTACAATAGTAATATATCTTTTTGGGGGAGGAGTACATAGTTTTGATTCTGTCTGAGGAAAGAGGGGGTACAACTGTACTCCCACTCTCATCGGCTGGACTTTACTCAGGGATAGAGTCAGCAGATATAGAAGGGATGGGATTTTTTTTAAATGCAATTATTAATTCTAGTATAGCCATAAGTGTTCAACTTGAATTTGCCAAGTCTTAAAGTCACTTTGGCCATTGAACTTTTCGGATTTTATGGAACTGGAGTCGTTGCTCTTTGCTATATTATATCAACTAATGGATAATAAGAATGTATTAGAATTTTTAAGATGAATATGAATATCCGGTATGACTTAACAATTGACTATTCCTTAATATTGATATTCACTTTTAATTTGAGATTACTAGTAACAAGAAAATAGTGCAGTTCATATCTGTAAGGTAATCTTTAAGGGGAACAGGCTCGACAAAATAGATCAATCAGTATAGTAGTGCCGTTACTGATATCTAGTTACAGATTATTATATGTAATAATAATTAAGTAAATTAGTAATAAACAGATTACAGGTTAATTAACAGATGATTACTACCAGATTAGTAATTAAATATCCAGAATAATTACTTATAAGTTACAGACTAAGTAAATTCTATTTACAATTAGAACTAGAATATCAATTAAAGATCCTAATTTAAAATAATTACCGATTAAAGATTAGATTAAACAGATTTAATTTAAACAAAACGAATTAAACAAGTTGATATCTTTCTTAGATTGTTGGAAAATTTTATGTTGTTTAAATCATTTTTTCTCAAAAATAAATGAAATAAAAACACTAACCTTTCCAAATCACAAAGTATGCAAATGAAGTTTATGGGAAAGAGACATGCACTTGAATGCAGTGACCTAAGAAAGATACCGCCTCCCTTTCGGTACTCCGACTTGCATAAGTCACCGAAACATCGTTAGTACCCTTTTCTTGTTTCGAAGTTAGATACTCGAATGCTATGCAGTGGAAAGAAGAAAGAATTTGTGTGTGTTCTTTTGGTTTTTGGTATACCGCATTTACCTTCACAGAATGGTTTTATATAGCTTTACAAACAGTTGAAACCGAACGGGCATTACAGACAGTTGAAACCGTTTCTAAAACCGTTACCAACGGTTACAACCGTTCCTGAAAACCTTTCACAACCATTTGTGGAATTACCGACGGTTGAAACCCTCGATGAAAAACGTTTCAAAATACAATTGACAAATAAAATATTTAACAAAAATATATATTAATATAATAGTTTAGACTTTTGTCCGATATGCATATGCTCCAACAATTGTATGGTACAAATATATAGTGAAATAAAATCTGTAAAGCATCACATATAGACCATCGCTTTTATGTACAGCATTAAGAGGCAAAACAAAGTTTTCCCATGCATCAAATTTGAAAATAAAGTTGTAATATGAAAGCAACAATCTAAGCAGAAAAAAGATAGAAGCAGCATATTCAGGTACATTGACGCCAGTGGTTATGGTACAGAAACAGCAGTATGAATGATATTATTATACAACATTACACAAACAAAAACAAAGTTCTCACTATTAATCCACACAATAATTCATGCACACAGAGATTATGGAAAAGCTCACACGCTTGCTTCAATCATTCCTTAGGGCCAAGTTTGCTATTCGTTCTTCTATGCCCTGCTCATTTTTCATGTTAGATACCCACTTAGCCTTGACTCGAACTTGCTCTATGCTCTGCTTCAATGTCCTAGCGATCGAAGGCTTTGTGCAAGTTTCAAAAAACTCTTCCATTTCATCGGCTTTGGCATCGGTACAGGACCGAGAAGAACATAATTGACATTGCCGGTCAATGCTAATTAGAGAACGAGGGTAATAACGTTAAATAATAACGAAATTTCACGTACTAGAGTGATAATGTCATGTAGAAAATGCGTTAGAAGGAAATGATGGTCCCAGCGATCAATTTTCCTACATTCGAAACCGCATATCACGAAATTATTTTGCATTAAAAATTTTGATTGGAGACTACTGAAACAATTACAAAGTTTCTGCATATAACTTCATGTGTGTGAAGAGATTGTTAATAACAAGCACATTCTGGTAACAAGAATTCATAGTGCTACATTAAATTTTTAAAGAAATAGATTATGTAAACAAAATGATAGAACATGTCTGCTCAAGGAAAAGTTAAAAAGATATGCGAATAAAGATTTGTAGAATGTGAAAATGCATGAGTTTTATAGTAAGTAAAGTACTTTTAGCCAACTCCATGCCTTTTCACCGCCTCTTCCCAACTTATCCCAGCAAGTCCATAAGTTACATCTTGATCACTAACCTGAAGTTATTAACACGAAATAGATTTAAAAGGAAGAATATTTATTTGTATACAACAATTTAATTAAAGGTTTTGCTCGAATATAAAATTATTTTTGGTGGATGCAACAGAGCCAAGTTAAATGTGTCGGCTTCTGCACCAAAACTCTAAAGTTCAAGAGAAATATTTTAATATTCTTACCATCCTCAACAAAAGCTTTTACGCAGCAATATATTTTTTTCCGGTATTTATTAAAAACCTGCTTTGAATCTGCGCCAAAAGATTATTATATTTACAACCTAGGTTCTCTCGTTCCATCTTAAACTTATTACCACTGCACCAAAACTTTGAAGTTCAGGTAAGCATTAAAGAAATTACTTTTATGTTCTAACAAATTTCTTATTGATGAAATACCTCAGACGACAGCAGAAAATTTAGGGCTTCAAGAACAGTGGTAAGTTCTGGAGATGTCATTGCACCTGTGAAAAGAAAACACACACTATAAGAACACTGCAGCAACAATATAAGACTTACAACTCACAAGATTATATAGGAAAATTCCAAACCTAAAATCCGTCCCTTTTCCTGTGCCACATCGGTCTCTTAATAAACTTAAAAAAGTAATTCAATCCCACTTCTATTAGCACTAGTGGCACCTCTCATGACTGCCTTACACGCTGCCTGGAAAATAACTAGAATGAATGAATGTGAACGAAGTTAACTATAAAATTTAGAAAGAGACCATTTGCACACTGTTGGAGGTCGAAATCTTCCTCAGCTGTTGTTCTCCGTCAATCTTATTGCCAACAGAGCTGAACGGTTGAGATTTGATCTCAATGGATTGTTGATTGTCGTTGACACCAAGCCGCCTACAAGGGAAGTTTTGGGGTGGGAAACCACCGTAGGACCCTCCGACGATCAAGTACCGAGGAGTAATTAGGCATAGTAACGGCGTATTAGAAATGAGTTCGACATACCTCAGTCGACTGGTAGAGAGGGTTTATATAGCGGTCGCATGGTGTGAACCGGCGCGAGATTCTCACCGTCCGTTACGCCCCGGCCTCACGTTCGCGTTGATTGCGGGGCACGTCCATTAATGGCGGGATACGCTTCTTAATGGAGAGATGCGTCAGCGTGGGATGCGGGACTCGGAGATCTCGTTTTGGCGAGATACACAGAGCCGTTACGAGGACGCTTGGGCTCCGTGCTCTCTGTTAAACACGGAAGCCGAGGAAGCTCAGATCGGTGGATAGCTCAGAGGCGAGCGAGGAGGCCAAGGAAGATCAGCTCCGTAACAGCTCGGAGACTGTGAAAGCTCAGTTAAAGGATTGCTCGGGGACGAACCGTTGGCAGGTTGCTAGGTAAATAGGGAAGGTACTCTTGGGAGGTCTCAAAAAGGTCGGACACAGCCTTGGAGACAAGGTGCCGAGAAATGTCCCTCGTGCATCGTACTTATTCCAGCTCCGTAGCCCTTAGGAATCTAGCGGGTTTAAGCGGATGACACGTCATCCGTTACGTATCGTGATCTGGGAAATTTTCACTTATGGGTATCAACATTAGCCCCCCACTCTCGTTCCGATCTATTTATGGGTCGGGTCGAGAATGGTCTGCTCGGTTTTCTTTGTTCAGCTTGGAGCCGAGGAATCTTCATGGTGGATTGTCTGGGAACGATGTGGCGTTTGGCGGTCGTGTCTCATCGATCTCCGGATCCACACGGCGATTTATAGTACGTCTAGGTTTCCGTGCATATCCTTGATGACGTCAGCGGATCAGCAAAATGATTGCGCCATAAAGGAGACGTTGTTTCGCTTGCTCAGGCAGTTGATCTTCATGCCACGTGGCCACCATTGGGTGGCGGACTGCGAAACGCCGCCAATCGGATCCGTGTGAGGGGAGACGTCCAACAGTCGGTTGGCACGTGGCGTCATCAGGGCCGCGGTGTGTGATGCTTCGCCTTGACGGGAGCGAATTTAGACCGTCGGATGGATTTTGCTAGGCGTATAAATAAGAAAAGACCTTTCCTTAGGAAACACTTTTGGTTTAGTTGCCTCCCTTGTCTGAAGATTGCCCGGCGCTCCGTCACTTAGGTCGGATCTTCAGCCAAAATCCCTTTTCAGCCGATCTTTCCTTGAATCATATTACATATCTTCTTCTGAAGTTTTCATTGATGTAGTTACGGTTGAGTCGGGCAATAAGGTTTCAGCTTCTGAAGCCGAGTCCAGCCGGTCATCTTCTTCTTCCTCGGCTTTCGATAGTCGAGAAAGTTCCTCTTCTTCTTCACCTTCTTCTTCTACGTCGGGCTCGCCCCCATGGGGTGGCGATGCCCTTATTCTTCGTTGTCGGGTGGCAAAAAGGGCCCCCAAGATGCGCAACGAAAATACCCGCGATGCGTTTTCGATATTGAATCGATTGGACGAGCTTTCCGATATCCGGGCTCGTTTCTACATCCTCTGACTATTCACTTCGTCTGACCAAGAAGGGTGAACAGACAGACCAGGTACAAGACAATGAGATTGCTCTGTATCTGGAAGCGTTCCGAGCGGGGATACGTCTGCCCTTCTCATACGAGATTTGTGCTGTTCTCCATTGCTTCCGGCTTGCCCGGACCAGCTAGCATCGAACTCGTGGAGAATTCTCCTCGGGTTCCTGGTCCAGTTGAAAATAGATCGGATCCCCTTCGACTTGAGCCTCCATCTTTCCTTCCTTTGCTCCAAAAATCATCCTGGCACTCGAACGGACGAGCCGAGCTGGGTTTACCTTTCTTTTAAAAAATATAAGGGTAGGACGGCCGGGTCAGGGGTAGTGGTCGTCCCTTTTTCCATCCACGAGTAGAAGGAGAAGTTAGTTTTTGTCGGTCCTCCCGAAAGGAGAGATTGGCCAGTGCCCACCAAATGGCATAAGACGGATTGCCCAAGGGTCAAGCAGTCAAACGCCCCGGAGACGGGATAGTATCGCAGTGGGAGCCAATCCAGCGGGCTGATATTCTGATTTCTGAGCAGGCCTTGAGCTGGGCGTGACTCAGTCCCGCACGCTTCAGGGATAAGTTAGGACTTCCCAGATTAATTTAGGCTTAGCATAATTTTGTCATTCCTGTTGCTGACCTTTTCCTTCGTTTTCTTCCGCAAAGCCAATGGATCGATCGAAAATCATGGCCGCCAAGACGTAGGGAAGGAAGGACAGCGGCGCTAGTTCGTCTAAACCCGCACCCGGCGCGATCCCTTGGCAAGCTCCTCCCGCTAAGGTAGTTGTTGCTCCTCCCGTCTCGGAGGAACGCCTAAGTGGAGGGCTGAAGTATATCCGGGATCTAGCTCCTCGGGCCAGGACGGAGACGCCGCCCTCCGCTGAGTCTCTGACCAAGAGACTCAAGAAAGTGGTTTCCCGACCACTCTCGGCCTGTATACAGGTGCAGGAGGGTGACTTCTGCATTGAAATGCCGTCGGGACTCTCTGTGGCCGACAGCTTGCTGGCGGATCTGGAGAAAGCAGCGGAAGCCAAAATTCCCCGGGGCACCATGAAGGCCCAAGTAACGGCAATATCCCAGGAGGTAGTCCAGATTGGTAATTTTCTAAAAATTTTCAAGTAATTTTTCCTCTGTTTAGCTTCTGACGAAAACTGTTCACATCTTTGTGCAGTTCCTTCAGCATTGTGCTCTTCTTCCCGCCATAGAGGCTGAGGAGGTGGCCTCGGCGGTGAAAAAGGACGGATAGTTATCCTCGCGCGAGGAAGATCTTCTCGCCAAACTAAAGGAGGAGGAGGACAATGCGGCCTTTCTGGACTCGAGGCTGGTCGCGGAGGGCCTGACGGTCGCGAGACTGAAGGAGTTTTACCGGGTCCTGACCGAGTCTAACCGGGCCCTTCAGTCCTGGGTCAATGAGATTAACGAGCTCTATGATGCCATGAAGAGGCAGGGAGACTCATTTAAGAGAGATGCCCGAACGGCCCACGAGGCGGTGAAGCAGACCGAGGGTAGGGCGGAAAAGGCCGTGGAAGATTACAAGGCGTCCAACCAATTTTATGTCGACCTTGCCGATTCCGCGGCCGTCGGATGGCACAATACCCTCGACGCCGTTAAGGAAGCAATGCCCGATTTCGACGACCGGGAGCTTCGAGCAAGATATCCCCTTGCGGAGGAAGGACCCCAGCGGTAGCGCCGAGCGAGCAGGTGGAGGTGAAGCTGCAATCGGAGGCGCCGAGCAGGCGATTGCGGTCGATGCCCCTAGTGGATCGGCCGAGCAGACGGACGACGTGGAAGCCCTGGCTGAGAAGGCGGTTTGAAGCCTCCGTCCTTCCTGCTCCCTATCCCTCTTTTCTTCTTTTATTTTGTAGGCCTTCGGGCATTTTATAAAGCTGGGGAATTTATGATACCTTGTACATAATTTGGAACGTCAAAAAAGTACTTTTAGCTCGTCCATAATGTGCAGGGCTATAATGTTTTCTTCTTGTTTATTTCATAAGTATGGATAGACAGGTGTCCCTCCTCGCCCCGGAATCGAGATGTACGGTCTAATGAGGCTATTACAAAATATTTACTCATGGGTGGGACAAGCTCTTCTATTCTGGGACGTAGACCGAGCGAACACCAAACACGGATACCAAGTAGAAATAGACTGGTGTCCTTCCTTGCCCCGGAGTCGAGGCGACGTAGACCAAGCGAACACCAAACACGGATACCAAGTAGAAATAGGCCTTAGTAGATCTTAGCGCGGTCGCTCCTTCGGATTCGAATGGGGTTGGAGTTGCGCCGGTTATCGACCGAATCCGAGCTTTATCTTCTTGGGTGAGCTTATCTACTTTGTGCCCGGGTAAAACCCCAGCTCAGATTCTCTCTTAGACTGGAAAAAAATACCAATTGGGAACTACAGAGCCTTTCTTTTTCGGCGCTGTCGTCTTCGTCGGCCTACCAACTTTGACGTGTAGCCTCAAGTTTCGCCATTAAGGTCAGACAGGAAGTTGCCCTTCGGCCTCACGACGAGGATTTTGGATCCACAGCGTTGTCGGGCAGGAAGCTACCCGCTGCAAATAGGCCGAGCAGGAAGCTGTTTGGCCGCCTCATGATGAGGGCTTTAGATCCACAACGTTGTTGGGCAGGAAGCTATCCGCTACAGATGGGCCGAGCAGAAAGCTGCTTGGCCGTCTCATAATGAGGGCTTTGGATCCACAGCGTTGTTAGACAGGAAGCTATCCATTGCGGGTGGGCCAAGCAGGAAGCTGCTTGGCCGCCTCATAATGAAGGCTTTGGATCCACAGCGTTGTTGAGCAGGAAGCTACCCGTTGCGGGTGGGCCGAGCAGAAAGATGCTTGGCTGCCTCATGGTGGGGGCTTAGGGATAGGAATTCATTTGTATGGACCAATTAACGGATGCTTGGATTGCCATGACTCCGGTATTTCGCGTTTTCTTGATTCTTGGCGCTACGCGGTGCATGGCGGGAATCTTGAGATATGCGCAGATCTCCTAAAGATGTCGATCAATCTTTCTTGATCCGGGCGAAAGAGAGGGAGCCAGTGACCGGACGCCACGTGGCGGTGCCTTATCGGGGAGATGCGATGTCCCGTGATTCGCGTCGTAGCATGAGAAGATCTCGATCATTGGGGGATTTCAAGAGGGTACAAAGACCAGTCTACTATGTCAGCCACGGTTTCAAAGACACGGAGACCAGATACCCGGCCATTGAAAAGATAGTCCTAGCGCTCGTCGTCACTTCTCGAAAACTTCGACATTATTTTCAAGCTCACACCATCATCGTCCTCACCAACAGACCCCTGGGGAACATCCTTAGCTCCCCCGAGTCGTCGGGCTGCTTGGAAGAGTGAAGATGGGAGTTGTCGCAATTTGACATCCGGTATCGACCGAAGCAAGCCATCAAAGCCCAATCCCTTGCCGATTTCGTGGTTGAATGCACCATTCCTAACAAAGAGAAAGCGCCGGCACGAGATCCCAACCCGCAACACTCAATTGAAGAAAAGCTTGGTCCGATTCTGGACTGGGCACTTTACATGGACGGTTCCTCAGAGCAAGGGAGTAGGAATGGACTGGTCATCCGCAGCCCCGATAAAGCCGAGATGGAATACTCTCTGCCGCTCGACTTCAAGGCTTTTGACAACGCCGCAGAATACGAGGCTTTATTAGCCAGTCTACGAATCACCTCAGATTCTCTGATGAGTACGGAGCTGGCGGCTTGGTCGGAGATGGCCAGGTATAATAGCAGCTCATCTCCTACAACTGATCGAATAAGAAGTGATGGCGTCGTAAGATGTGTCTTGAGCTGCTCGAAGGCTACCTGATATTCTTCGGACCACTCGAACCCGTGGATTTTTCTCAAGGCTCTGAAGAAAGGCATGCTCTTTTCGTCAGACCTAGACATGAACCGACTCAAAGCGACCACCCTGCCCGTGAGTCGCATGATTTCAACGTTGCTTTTAGACGTCGCCATGTCAATGATGGCCCTGATCTTCTCCGGGTTTGTCACGCCCCGCTTCCCAGTATACGAGTAAGGAGACGTGGTGAGGCCCGCGACGTATTTACTCAGAACTAAACACGCTAAGCGTATATAAGCAATATAAAATAAATGTACACAAGAAAGACATGAGATGTAAAAGAACGGCAACTTTTTATTTATTAAATATTCTTTACAATACAATACTGGAAAGTAAATACAAGACTGGAAAGCAATACCTAAACAATGGCATGAACTGAAAATGAAAGTATATACAAGTGTCTAGAGCTCAGGATCATCGACGAACTGCTCCAAGTCATCTAAGCTGGGCTTGATCTCCAGAGAGTCGGGTCCTCCTGACAACATTCCAAAGAAAGAATAGAAAATGAATGCCGTCAGCAAACAAACGCTCGGTAAGTCCCAAAGAGAGATAGAAATAGAATAAACAGATAAGAGAATATAACTGGTATAATTTTTGATAGTTATGTTAATGCAGTTGTTTGTAACTTGGTATAAAATATACCAGTGTATACGAAAGAAGTCCAGCTTACCCCCATCGACTATGTTATATGGAGTACAAGGCCCCGTCAAAACCCACGGGACAACGGCAACGGATGTTTAGGTTAGGTGTATTAAAGTGACCGTCTCATGCCACTTTTAACACATTCCGTATCAATATACCCTTTTAAACCCCGTAATGTATTATTATTTTGTTTATAGAGGATTTGTAGATATAAGACTTGCCGAAACCATGATATCAGTTGTTTATGTAGACGGATAAGGATATAAACGGATAGTCTTGTAGACAAGTCAAATGTATATCCATGGATCGGTCAAATCAATTCTTGTTGATATAAATCGTATTCTGGTATAAATGGTTTCATGTTGCATTGGAGTTATATTGAATTGTATTCATGGATAGATTGATTTCAGATTAGACTGAGACTCCGACTGAGTCAGACACTTAAACAGAATTGAAGTTCTGAATTAGTTTTGGAGTTATCGGTAACTACTGCACATGGACGGCATGATTTGTGACTTTTTCCAAGCCAATTACCGTATTGATAAACCCATTTTTTTGTTGTCTACCTTAAATAGGCAAGCACCCAAATTCTCTGGCTCCTGAGGCTCAAGAGAGCTGGTCCCGTTTAAACCTATATTTACTGGAGTCCTTATTGTAATTTAATATAACTTGAGGAGGTTTTATGAAAATGGTTTTGATATATTTTCAAAATAAACCTCAAGTATTTAATTATCGTATTTAGAATTTTCATAGATGTAAATTTTAAAAGTGATGAGATAGTCTAGTGGATATAAACCTCATTTTAATAGTATATGGTATTTTCATGTAATTTGACTTGTATGGATTCTTAATGGTATTTTCATGAATTTTTGTGATTCTTTTCTTTTGATTTAGAAAACATGAAGTATATTATATATTTAAAATAGATATTTTGATAATATTTATATATATATATAATTATTAAAAATAGAATTTATTTATTAATAGAAATCACGTTTTCTTAGAAATTATAATAAAAATTCCATCGAGATCGTACGCTCCGTGAGGAGGTCTGCATCTCACCCTACTATTCCGATGGATGTGCGATAACCCGTACCAACCAAATCGGATTCCCTAAAATTGGTTGTAAGAACATAATCGTATGGAATTTGATTAAAACAATTTAAAGAATACGGTTTTGATAGTTTATGGTATTTAAATCTAAAATTCGTCTTAGCCACAAAAATATCATTCTCAAACCATCGTGCTATGTCAAGATGAGTGCTGTGATGAGATAGGTCATTACCTCGTGAGTTTTCTAAAGGTGAGACAAGTAATATGATGAAGTAATGTCGTAGGTAAACTTGGTGGTATTTTAACGAAAAAATGAAATACATGTTGCATAGCATTTATTTTGAATTGAAACTTGTTCTAAATGTTGTTTTATGGTTACTAAACAAGATATAAAGATATGGTTAATTTGTGGTTAAGAAAAGTTGGGTTTTTAATGAAAATTAGAATCGGGAGTCGGATTAACTCCGCTTTCGACGAGTTTTAATAGAAAATTGTTTTAGAATAGAAAGAGAGGAGTGGAGTGGGAACTTACGGATTTGGAGAAGAGAAAAGAGGTATAGGAACAAGTTGTGAACTTTATAGAGTCGCGGTGTCGCCGGAATCTTCCCGAAACGTCGCCGGAACTTGACCTTGGGCTAACTCCACTCGTACAACTTTTTGGACTTAGAAAAATTTGAGAGTTTTGATACTAGATTTCAGAATAGAGAGGGATAGGGTGTAGGGTGGTATTTATAGGATAGAATTAAGGTTTAGGGTATTAAACATGAGAATTAAAATGCATTAAAATTTAATTTTAAAGCTCATTTTAATTCTTTGTTAATGTGCAGGAAAATCAAACAGAAGAGGGGTAGTGGGGGAGGTCAAAAGGTGTAAGGGCAAAATTTGAGAGCATTAGGGACGGGTGGCCCGGCGACGCTGTTCTGAGGATGATTTTCACCGGCCATCTTGGTGAGATGGGGTATGGGATTGCTACCATGTGTTCTCTTCTGTTTATATAACATATTCCACATGTTTATTTAATATGAATTTTGATTTTTACGTGTATTGCACGTGTAAACTTTTGGGTTTCCAAAAAGTTTAAAAGAAAATCAATTAAAATAATATGTGGCTGATGGGATTCGAACACAGGGGCTATATCACAGCAGTGCAAGGCTTTAGCAATGTGCTATAAGTGTTTTCTTGCTGTTTTTAAACAACTTAAATTTATAACTTGTGCTTAGGATTTGCAAATACTCCATTTGTACATTAACTTTAAAAAATTTCTGTACATTAAAACAGAGTCGTTACAGGGTTTGCCTCGATTTCTCGATGTGTGACCATGAATCCGAGGAACTTTCCGCCCGTGACGCCGAAAGCACACTTGGCTGGATTCAGCTTCATTTTGTATTTTCACAGGACCTCAAAGGTCTTGCCGAGATCCATGGTATGCCCGACCGACATGGTGGATTTCACGAGCATGTCATCGACATAGACTTCTATATTTCTCCCGATTTATGGCTTGAAAAGCTTGTTGACCAGCCGCTGGTATGTTTCCTAAGTGTTTTTTAGGCCGAAGGGCATTACCTTGTAGTGGTAGACTCCTCGATCGGTGGTAAAGGCGGTGAGCTCTTCGTCGGCCAGATTCATCCAGATTTGATTATAACCAGAGAACATATCCATGAAGCTCAGCAGCTCATGACCGGCCGAGTTGTCAACTAACTGGTCTATCCGCGGGAGCGGGTAGTTGTCCTTAGGACATGCCTTGTTCAGGTCGGTAAAATCAACACACATGCGCCACTTCCCGCTTTCCTTCTTGACCATGACTACATTGGATAACCAAGCCAAATAGTCCAGATTCCTGATGAAGCCAGCCGCGAGTAGTCAGTCCACTTTCTCCTCGATTGCCTTTTATTTGACAGGCGCGAAACTTCTTTTCTTTTGTCGGACCGGCCGGGCCTCTGAGTCAATACCTAGCTTGTTGGAGATCACCTTAGGGTCGATCCTCAGCATGTCCTCGGAAGTCCAAGAAAACACGTCAGAGTTGCTTCGGAGAAACTAGATAAGGTCGTCCCGAGTTTCCCCGGTCAAGAGGGAGCCGATTCGGACAGTCCGGCTGTTGTCTCCCTCCTTGAGTGGAATCTCGAACAAGGCCTCCACTAGGAAGCCCCGGATCTCTTTTTTGTCATCACATGTATTCAGAGATTCCCGAGAATCGCACGGCCCCTCAGAAACATCAACTTCATTGTCCTCGAGAAGTGTCGAGGCGAAACAAACCCTGACAGTTTGCTGATCTCCGTAAGCCCGACTTATTCCCCTATCGCCCAGATGGAACTTGAGGGCGAGGTGGTAGGTCGAGATCTGAGCCTGGAGGGCATTTAAAGTGGGGCGACCCAAAAGAATGTTATAAGACGAAGGAACCCGGACGACGAGGAAACTCACCGACATGGTTCGGGTTCTTCCGGCCTCTCCAATGTTAAAAGAGAGAGTGATCGTTCCTTCGGCTCGGACAGAGTGGTTCGTAAACCCAGTGAGGACTTGCGAGGTCGGTTGGAGATCGGACGGGTTTAATCCTATATACTGGAAACAGTCGTAGAATAGGATGTCCGCCGAGCTTTCCGAGTCAACCAGGATTCTCCGGACTTCGTACTAATTTACCCGAGCCATGATCACCAGGGGATCATTGTGCGGGAAGGATATGCCATGAAGGTCTTAATCAGTGAAGGTGATGGGAGCAACCTTCTAGTATTTCTTAGAGGGGGATCATCTAAGGTCATGACCGATCGAATATGGCGGGTGTCCTCGTTGCTCGGAACCGAGTCAATAGAGACGACCATGATCTACCCGACCGTCAACTCTTCGGAAGGAAGCTGGTCCATTTACTCCCGATCTGCTTGACATTTGTCTCGTAAGTACTTTGCTAGGTGACCGGACCGGATCAGCTCCTCAATATAACCACGGAGTTGTTTACAGTTCTCGGTCGGGTGCCCCTGCGACAGATGAAAGACGCAATATAGGCCACGGAGTAGCTTACCCGGCTATCATTAGCGGAAGTCTGAAGAATCTCTTGCCTTTTGCCTCCTCTAGCAGCTCGGCTTGAGTAACCATAAAGGGGTGTACTCGTGAAACCTTGGAGAATACGGTTTCGGTCGATCGGTCCTTTTCTTCTCCTTCCGGTCCCGTTTCTTTCGGTCCGTCCGGTCCCTGCAGGGTAGGTTGGCGTTCACTTCAGACTCGAGTTGGATCTCCCGCTCAGTCCAGACTTTTACCTCGACCATGGTCTTAGGTTGCGCTAATGCAAAAGAGCGGAGCCACTCTTTGTACCTAAGACCCGATCTCAAGATGGTGATAACCATTTCGTCACGGTGCTCGGGCACTTCTAGAAGGGCATTATAGAATCGGGTGACGTAACCTTTGAAAGATTCCCGGTTCTCGCTCTTAATGGTGAACAAGTAGTCGACTGTCCTTTTCTGTCGTCGGTTGCCGAAAAAATGATCGAGAAACTGAGTAGCCAGCTCGTCAAAGGTTGTGATTAAACATGGAGTAAGGCCACGAAACCAATCTCGCCCATCCGGATAAGGGTGGTAGGAAAGACCCGGCATTGAGCCTCGTCTGAATTGTCCTGGAAGCTCTTGCCCGCCGTGAACGCGTCTAGGTGGTCCTTTGGGTCAAACTCCCGTCGAAGAGGGCCACCTTGGACGGTTTGTTTCGAGACGAGACGCGCACAAGCAGTAACTTCTCCGTGAAGGGTTTTATGAGAGAATCCACGGAGTATTCCGCCGACCCACCAGACGAACAGGTGGCAAACCGCATGTCCTCAATTTTCTACTCGAAGACCTCGATTCGCTGTTGGTAACCCTAGGACTCTCCATAGTCAGAGTGCCTACTATCTCCGCTCCGGGTTTGCGTGATGGAGCGGTTTCGGCTTCGTTCTATCACGTTCCTCGGATCCTCGGGGTGGACCATTCTTGGTTGGCCCCGACGTTTGCCATGCGCGCGGTCTCGTTGAGTTTGGTGACGTCTGTCTTTCCTGGAACCATGTGACCTAACCGACGTCTCTTCAGGAGGCGAGAGAGCACGGCGAACGTTCAAGTGGTATTCAGGTCGCTCCCGAGATCTTAGTGTCGAACTATCTGGCACCCAACGAGCTATGGAATCATTCCTCATGTGGGGGTCATGACTGCCGGAATTGGCATGCTGGTATTTCGTGACATCGAGATGGCCGTGAGCGAGGTCGAAGGCCTGAATGCACCCCTCCATCGCTCCACGCGCGCCATCGTTTCGGAGAGTGGGGTGGCGATTTGGTGGGTATGGTCGACTGTTTGACCACGAGCAAACGTGTCCACCATCACCGTGAGCTTGTCGATCCGTGCAGATAAGGCGTCGACGATGTTGGACGGTAGAGTAGAATCTGTAAGTCTATGGTAGCGCCCCGGCCGTCAATCCGAGGCTAAACGCAGAACAAAAACTTTTACAACTAGCGCTAACGTAGACTATAATCCGGATCGTGCCATTAACACTAAACTGGCAATCTATAAAATGATAGAATGGCTATACCGATCGATCCGTGTCCTTCGGTCTTTAGCCATCATCCCACGCTCCTCGCGGCATCTCCGATCTCGCTCGATCTCCGGTCTCCTCGTCGAGATTGCACCACGTTAACGAATCTTTATACGGGCTCCCGCTTCTATACCGAGGCAACTTGGACATGAAGTTTGCTAACCAATATGTCCAAGATTGAAGTAGGGATGGTGTAAAATACTTTGTCTCAAGACACCCAATGAATTGGGTGAAGGTTAATTGAAGTTGCCATGAATGGAATTTTGTGTGCAAAGGATTTTGCAATGCAAAATAAAATTCAGCCCACAACACAAAATGTGCTCTGCCCAATCTAATGAGCTCGGCCAACAGATGAAGATTGCTTGCTGGAAATGTGTGATGGGGTGAGCATAAAGAATCAAGTGGTGACAATAAGAAATCTCCACACAAATATCACACATGAAAATATCTTCAAGAGAACAAAACCAATTAAAGCTTTAGCCACCTCACCAATGACTCATCAAACCAAATGAAGCCCACTCATCACTAGAAGATTCGGCCACTATGTAGAATGAATGAAATATTGGACAAAAAAAGATACACTCACAATAACCAATAATTAAATATTAAATCTAATGTTTAACCGAGAGAAGAAAAACGGGCAACTTCAAAAGTAATCCCGTAACGAATTACAGGATTACCCCACAACTGTATATACATATCCACATTTATATTCCGACCGAATACGAAATGCAAAGAGACAAAAATATTCCTACACAATATAATACTAGAATCTGGCTTAAACTAAAGCCCACTAGTATTATCTGTCCGAACCATGGCACGTGCACAAGTGCACGTGCATGTTCGAACCCTGCCATAAAATCATACGGCCTCTACAACGTTTTGCCCGAACTTGGAAATAATCTGTGGGGGACTCTAAAGGCTCGTCAATACTCTGGCAGTGGGTTTAACCACAAGCATATCTGTCATGCCCCGCTTCCCAAAATACGGAATACAAGGGGTTGACAATGCCAGCCATGCTCCTACGGTCAAGGAAATGTCCTGCCGTAGTTACACTTCAGCTTCTGGTTTTGCATGGTAAACAGTAAATAATGCGCAGGTAATGAGAAATGCAGTAACTGAAACAAAACAGTAAAATGAACTGACCTGATGGGAAACAAAAGATATAACTCTGGATAGCTAAACAAGATGTCCGTGATGTGCGTCTAGTCCTGGTCCAGGCTAAATCTTCTTCTCACACTG
Organism: Agapanthus africanus; assembly: GCA_030015575.1. Taxonomy (NCBI): domain Eukaryota; kingdom Viridiplantae; phylum Streptophyta; class Magnoliopsida; order Asparagales; family Amaryllidaceae; genus Agapanthus; species Agapanthus africanus. The sequence goes on along the minus strand of JASDDO010000024.1, from coordinate 882,364,996 downwards.
AGAATGCATACTCAGGTCGTCAAAGCGACACAATAGCAATATAATATATATAAAATCATGTGACAAATCTAACAGTGATAATAGATATATATAACAGTAGATCAATGGCAGTATGGGTATGAACATGCAGTAATTAATGCAGCGGAACAGTAAAAGCAGTATATTGATATGCCACGTATGTCAACACAGTAAGTATGTATAACGATGCCAGTATCCCTATCAGTCTCTAAGTCTCACTGTACAGGTCACTAAGCCTATCGTCAGTCCAAGTGTGAGAGTCAACCACTCGCGAGTGTCCTCCACCCAAGGGTAGAACCCAAGGGCAAGGGACCACGGGCCCAACATGTATATCACGGTAATAATCATGTACCCTGTAAATCTCCATATATCTCCCTAAATATATAAGCCAGCATGGGAATCCCGAGATTCTGTTGAACTCACACCCAAACTACCCCACACCCCGTGGTCTACGTCAAACGTTAACCATAACCTTAAATACCAATCGGTCTGTGACAAGTCTGCACGAGAACTGAAGGCAGGGCCTCCATCAAGCACATCCCGACTAATACCTAAGATAAATGGCAGTGTCTGGTGCCTTATCTGTGACACCCGTGCAAGAGCTTCCATAAGTGTCCCATACCACTTATAGTCACACGTACACGCGTTCCACAGACGTCGACAATGCAATAAGATCATAAGGTTCACTGATTGTGTACAAGTACGTATCACTTTCACTTATTCACTGATACACGAACACTAACGTACTTGCCACAATCATCACTAATACCTAACACTGGTAATGCACGTTATCACTAGGTTATCAATGCAGTGACATGTGTATGATATAATGCGTAAACAGTATATAAGGCATGTTTAGGATGTCATGAATTAGTAATCTACCACTTGAATAATGTATCATAAATCATACGGTTACAGTTTAGTGAAACGATGAACGGAGAATATATAATATGTTCAGTTATCTAACCAGCGAATTTGGTTTCATGCCAATCGGGTTTCAGGATCATTAATTATGGTCATTTCCTTTTAAGCGTTCATGGCTAGAAATCCGGTTTCAGAATCAGAAGTCCGTTTCGTAATGCATTTTAATCCCAGTTGGGATCCGATTTTAGCGACACTACAGTTGGATGAAATCTAGGGTTTTCAGTAAGGTTTTCAACGCAATAGAAAGATCTTCAATCTCGTCTGTACGTCAGGAGATATATACTGTTCAATACTAGTATGTCAACTCTGATTCTGCTGGGACTGTTATACGTCCCCATCTTTTTAAATTGCAGATTAAATAACAGATGATAACGAAACAGGACGGAACCACTTGTGTTGTCTAGCTAACAGATTCACCTATAATAACCAGTGGAGTTCCGCAACCTACGAGTTAAGGAAACAGGGTGGTACCCATTACGGGACAGCACCCTGCAAATAGAGTCGCTCTGGACTGCAATCCAGAGTCGCACTCCGACCCAAATATTGTCACCATTTAAGTACAGAAACTAATAGAAACTTGTATAGGATTATAGTTCGTCAAGTCAGATTCGATTTAAGTCCTCGGGCGCATCGTTCCAGTGTGTATATAATTTATGGTGATTTTAACGGTTTTCAGGTACAAGGAAATTCCAGTTTTACGAGTAAACTTGAGGGTAGTTGTTTTAGTCGTTAACGGTCATATTTTCCAGCGAAATTTGTACAAGGTATTCATCATAACCAGGGCCAATACAGACAATCTAATTCCGTCAAAATAGACAAGTATTTTCACTGGGAACACACATCGAACAGGTATGGCACATAATTGATCTAAAATTGTAACTTTATGATCTATGTAATTAAATATTGTAATTTGAGTATATAGCATGTAAGCAAGTAAAATACTTGCCTGGACACGTCACGGGAATGTACGGTGATGGTAATGTCACGAATGCGCGACGGCAGCGTCTCGAAATGAGCTTGGGTCGGGTAGGATACAGCCGAGGCTCGTGGATGTTGGGGCTCGCTGTTGGTAGTTGATATGGAGGGCAGTGGTGTAGCGGGGAGACGAATTCGTCGTCTAGGGTTTGAGAGAGAGAGGTAGAGGAAGAAAGAGATTTGAGAGAGAGAGAGAGAGAGAGAGAGACCAGTGAGAGAGTGAGAGAGAGAGATAGAGAGTTAGAGTGTGAGTGAGTGAGAGAGAGAGAGAGAGAAAACCAGAGAAAGGGAGGAAAGAGAGAGAGATCAGAGAGTGTTAGAGAGAGAGAGTGAATGCAGAGAGAATGAAAGAGAGAGCAGGGGAGGTAACAGAGAGAGATTGAGAAAGAGAGGGAGAGTGAGTGATATGGAGAGAGGAGGTCGGGTGAGGGAGGCCGTCGGCGACGTGGGGGAGGTCGTGTTGATGCTCCGGCGTGTCCTGCGGCGGGGGATGCCGGCGTTGATGGAGGCAATGGGTTGGGTATGCAGGAGGAGGAAGTCGAGGGAGGGAGTGGGGAGCTCGGGTTTAATGGTGGTCGAAGGTGGAGGTGAGGGAGAGAGTAAGAGAGGTCGTGGTCGTCGCCGTCAGGGCGTGCGACGTTGGGTGCTCGGTGATAGGGAATTGGGTGCACAGTGGGTATTGGGTGAGGGAGTAGGAGGAGGAGAGAAAGAGATTGAGGAGACGAGGGTTAGAGAGGGGAGTGCGCGATGTGGGGTAACGGCACACGAGCGCTGGCGTGGGCGACGGCGTGGGTCACGGCGGAGGAAACGGATCGCGAGCGGGAACGTGGGAAGTAGCCGTTGGGAAGAAGGGAGTGTGGAAGCGGGTCGGGTCGGTGAAGCGGGCGCGGGCCTTGGGCTTGGGGAAAATAAATAAAATGATGGGAAAATAAAAGGGTGGGCCGGCTCGGTGGGCTCGGGAGAAATAAGGAAAAAGGATTTTAAATATTGAAAGAGAGCCGGGCTGCTGGGGAAAGATTGGGCTGGGAAAATTTAAATGTTTGGGTTTTAATAAATTAAGTTATAAAAGGGATGGGCTTGGATTTTAAAATGGGGAAAAATTTGGGTTTGGGTTTAAAGAGGAGTTTTAAAATAAATAAACTAATAAATAATTATAAGTAAAAATTTAAATAAATTTTATAAGTGAAATAGAAATACAGATATTGGTATAAAAAGGGCTGGGTGTTACAATATCAGTGGTACTGGCTATACGTAACGGCTGTCCATGTATTGAGCAAAAGGGCGGCTGATGAGTGAACTAATCCAGAAACCCTACTGAGCCTATCAGTGACAATATCCGTACAGTCCGGTCCGTTCGTCTATGAGTATCGTATATCGGGCGTAGGAGGCTGGTAAATGTCAGACCCCTAATAGCGGTATAAGTCGTGTTAGAGTGTAGCCCAGAACACCTTGAGATACTACTGAAATATCTACCAGTAAATCTCGTTTGCCCTGGCCAGAGACTTTGTGTAATGGCTCTCCAGACACAGCACGATCTCACCCCAATACTGAGAGAGACGAATCCCCTGCCGATCCGCTCACTGCCTCTGTGTGGCTCGGGACTGTACCCAACTAAAACCTGTTTGCACGACTCCTTTGAGCCGTGGTAGGGTAATAATTAAAGCATAGTGGGAACTCACACGAGACAAATGTTGATCTCAGGTCGATGAACTAACCTGTACACATGTCACCAGGAAACTGCTATCTGACGCTAGGTACAATACCAACTAGCAGGTTCCCGGCGAGTCCTGTCCGGTGCACTCATAACCCAATGAGCACCTGTATACATCTTAGGTGAACCAACTTACACCAATGGCTTGTGAGACCGGCCACAGCCCTTCGTCAGGGTCTCGACCGTATACGCTAGTCTATTCTGGAGTATCGATGCTCTGTCTCGAAACTCCCACGACTAGGGACACTTTTAAGGATGTGCTTATAGACTACCTAACTCTCACGTATATGATCGCCATCATACTGTTGGTAGTCAAGCAGAATCCTATAGGCTCTATCAACGTGTAATAGTGATCTATAATGTCACTTAAAGCAGTACACGATAATAAAGATAAAGCAGATAGCATATTATCATCTCGAGTAAGACTGTCCTACCAGTATAGGTCCTCCCTCAATCATTGCAATCACGTACCTACGATCCAATAATTGATTTTGAGGGCATTATATCCAACAATCTCCCACTTGCACTTAAGGCTAATTATTGCGATGTCGCATACTCACAACCCGTGTGATACCGAACATCCAACTCCTCTACTAATCAGTTTCACAAAGCTCGTTTGTAAAATTATTGTGTTCGAGAAATAGCCTCAGTGAGTGGATCCGCCCTGATGTTTCTTTCTATATCTCTTTATCTCAAGTTCTGTAACAACCCTAAATTTCCTATACAAGTTTTTACAAAAAAATTTCAAAAAAAATCCATAAAGAGTTATTTATTGCCTGAGCACAAGACTTAAGTAATTAATTCGCTATTTAATTACAAGAAGGAGCTTGTAGCTCATTGGTAATACCTTGCACTGCTGAACCAAGCCACCAGAGTTCAAATCCTATACCCCACATTATTTTTAATATTTATTTGTTTTAAATTTTATAGAAGCCCAACAGTCCACACGAGATAACTCCAAAATTTCCCACTACCCATGAAAAACTGAAAGTACCAGTGACTACCTCAGATGACCCCCCACATTCTCAGCCTTCGACTCGGCCCGAGTCGGCCAGCGGACCGGCCGACTCGAGCCGACGCCGCCGGTCGGACTCGGCCGGACGGCCAAGTCGTCAACTGGGGAAAGATGCCTTTTGGGCTGCCCAACTCCCCTGCATACTTTAAATTCTGAGATCAATTCCAGAGACCCCATTAACACTCATTTACTCCATTTTTAATATATTTTTCCTACATTTTTACATTTTTAAAATCAAAACCCTTCATCTACCCTAACCCTAGCCTAACCCTATAAATACTACCATAAACACCACCCCCTCACTCACATTTCTGAGCCAACTCTCAAGAAAAATCCTTAGAACCCTAGTGTGCAATCGAAGTGAGCGAAAGGCGAAGCTCCGGCGGATTTTCCGGCAATGTCCGTAGGAACTCCCGGCGACGAAACGACGCACCGCCGACTCCTTCCGAACCATCTCCCTCTTTTAGTTGCCCAAAACCTGTAAGTCCCCATATTCTACCTCTCTTTTCTTTTCTAAAATACGGATTTACAAAACCCGACGGAATCGGAACAAATTCGATTTCCGATTCGGTTTTCTTATAAAACTTCACTTCTCGTTAATACAATTATGCTTAAACTCCCTCATATTGACTATTAAACACTAATCAACCAAATTGATCAATTTTCATTTCATAAAATGATGGCTATTTCACTTTATCGTATTTTTCACTTAAATACCACATTGTTTCAATTATACATTTGACTTCATTAAACTTGTTATACCTTTAAGTAGATCACGAGGTAACGACCTACCTCCTCACACACTCATATGCAACATAGCACGATACCCTCGGGAATATAGAATACGGGAAATCGAAATCTTTACAAATAAATAACCTTTGAGCTAATAATAAAAAAATATCTAGACTCAGCCAATTAAGGACCGTCGCGCTCATTAGGACAGAGCAAGATTGTGGGCATTCAGTCGTTTATCTAAACCTTACTTTGTGGTGCCTAGGCTAAACAAGTGAGAAAGGTAACTTTAAAAGGCCCGTCTCACGGTGATTCGTGAGCGGGCCCCTTCTTTCTTCACTTGTACTTACCTGGCCACAATTGGCGGTGAAGAGACGATTTGAGAGATACCTCACAACTTGTCACTCTGGATCAGTTAGGAGCAGTCTGGTTGACTTAGGAGACCCTAGAACATAGAATACGGGAAATCGACATCTTTACAAATAAATACCATAATTAATAAAACCGTTTTTTCTTAATGATTAGTATTTATACAAATCTTTGCAAAGCACCGCTACAATCCATTTGGGGAACCCGTTCGGGATGGTGCGGATTATCGCACATCCTCGGGCTTAATAGTGCGAGATGCAGACCTCCGCAAGGAGCATTCGGTCTCGAGAGATTTAAAATACGACATCTTAAGAAAACAAGATTTCTAGAATAATATATATATACTAAAATTATTTTCATATAAATATATGTATATGTAACATAAAAATATCTATTTTGAATTATTACAAATATTCCACTTTTTCTAAAAATGTCACAAGAATCATTTTACACTAAAATACCATGAATTCCATACAAATCAATATTACAAATAAATACTTTTATTTATGAAAATAGGATATTTTCACTAGAAATATCACAATATAAAATCTACATTCATTACAACTTTAAAGATGATTAATAAATACTTGGGGTATATTTTGAAAAGTATATAAAAGTATTTTTACATAAAAACCCCTCAAGTTCTATAATTTACCATAAGGATCCTAGTAAATATAGGTTTAAGCGGGACCAATCTCTTGAGCCTCAGGGAGCCGGAGAAGTTGGTGCTTGCCTACTTAAGGTAGACAACTTAATAATGGTGTTATCAATACGGTAATCGTCTTTGAAAAAGACACAAATCCTGCTGCCCATGTGCAGCGATTACCGATAATATCAAAACAATCAGGACTTCAATTCACTTTTCTAATTGTCTGACTCAGGTTTGAGTCTCATTATAATCTGACTTGAATATAATTCATGTACGATTTACAATTTACAATCTACAATCTACAATATTACAATCCAACATGAATCCATGAATCCAACTATCAACCTATACAACTTGACCGAACCGAACCATAGATATACATTCCATTTACATGATCTCCAGTTTACATCTATTTACATGATTCTACGGTTACATCCGTTACAGATATCATGGTTTCGGTCAGTCATCCAATTATACAATCTATACAGTTTACAATACAATACAATCAAAACACTACAGGGTTTAAGGGGTAGACTAGTACGGAAGGTGTTAAAAGTGGCACGAGACTGCAAGATTTAAGACACCTAACATGAATCCAATTGCCATTGTTCCGGGCCTTCTAACGGAGCCTTGTACTCTATATTCAGTTCACCGTAGTCTCTGGTCTAACGAGACTCCTCTCGTATACTGATGATACTCAATATCGGCAATCTCCAGGATCAAGACACGTGGCTGATGACGTGTCCCAAGACTCAGAAGAAAGGGCCCACGGGGGCCGACCAGGCCACCCTACGCCCGACCTGCAAGCACAAGCTAGCCCTCCTCGGGGCTCCCTGCAAATTAGCCTCCCCGGCCCCTCAGCTGACGCCGAGCTGCCATAAGACCTGGACTCCTCGGCCTCCTCGCTCGTCCCGAGCTCCAGGACGAGGTCGTCTTCCTCGGCCCACCGACTAAGGTCACCGCTCACAGGCGTAACCGCCGCTCCGCAAATCTCTCCATGCGCAGATTCTCCGCCAGCAACGTCCTACGTTCCACGCCATCACGATCCCCATTAATGGGCGATCCGCTCTTTACACGAGCATGACGTCGGGAGAGTAACTGCCGGCGAGATTCTCGCACCTGCTGCTGCGTGCTGCCGCCGCTATATAAACCCCCATGACAGAGGGGTGAGGGAAGCCATTGTTACTCTTTTAAGCCGTTACTCTGCTCGGATCTCATCACTAACTTGATCGTCGGAGGGTCCTTGGTGGTACCAAACCACCCCAGGACTTCTTTGCAGGTACTCGGCACCTAACTCCTCACTCCACTTCTTCCTCCAAAACCCATTGAGACCCACACGCAACAGGAGATAATCAAGAAAGTCCACCGCGAGATCAACGGAAGACAACATCTGACGGAGGCCCGAAAAGGAGCTCCATCTGTGGGAAAACTCCACAAAACACAAAGTTGGCCTTCCGATCTCCGCCCAAATGGCAAGCAGCCATCTTGAAGATCCCGGTACCAGCTGCCGCCTTCCGCTCACCGAAGGCGGGGACGAGCCTCCTCCAATGACTGTCATCAACGCCCTCGCGGGCCGGATAGATCGGCTGCAATCCCTCGTGGAGGCCCTCGTCCGCGTCCAAACGGCCGGGCTTGGGCCCCAGATCGCCGCTCCACCGCCTTCAGAAGGCTCTGCCCCCGTATGGACGGCTGACCACCAACAGGAAACAACTCCTGGCCACCGATCTCTCGAACCGGTGCTCCCTGAGGCCCGCTGAGCGCCCCACGGCTCCACACCAAGATCCGCCGCCAGAATGCCCCACCCCGAGCCTACACGCGGCCCTTATCCCCCTGAGGAGATGTCAGTCACCTCGCCTATCCACAGGCGTAATCGACACCACCACACTCGACGGGGCCGCACGGAAGGGGTTCACCTCGGCGATCCCAGAGCCACCCCGCCTCGGGACCTGAGACACCTCGTCGAGAGGAACCGAGACCGCTCCCAGACGCAGGTCACCCGCAGCGGAGGCCAGGGATCCTAAGGCGCTGATTCCTCGCGATACCACGGCCGGCTCGATACCCTCGAAAAGAAAATCGAGGGCATGCGCCGGGAGGCTCACCTCTCGAGTGACGGGGCTAAGTATGCCTCCGACTTGCTCACAAAGCCGCCCACCGAGGAACTGCTCGCCGTCCACATCTCCTCACGCAACAATCCCCCAAAGGTCTCTCTGTTCGATGGGAAAACCGACCCGAAGGACCATTTAGATGCTTTCATCGCAGGTATGAGCTTCCAGGATCACTCCGACGCCGCCCAGTGCAGAGCCTTTCCGGCCACCCTTATTCGCACAGGTAGGGACTGGTTCAGGGGGCTCAAGCCCCGCTCGATTTTGACCTTCGACGAGCTAGCTACCCAGTTCCTTGGCCATTTCGTGGGGAATCGTCGACAGAAGCGCACGGTCGAATACCTCTTCACGGTTAAGAGTGGGGACAAGGAAACGTTCAAAGCCTACATCACCCGTTTCTACAACGCCCTTCTTGAGGTGCCCGAGCACCGGGACGAAACCGTCATCATGGCGCTTAGGTCCGGTCTAAGGCACAAGGAATGGTTACGCTCCTTCGCGTTGGAGCAACCTAAGACCATGGCCGAGATCAAGGCGTGGACCGAGCGTGAGGTTCAGCTGGAATCCGAGGTGAATGCTAACCTCCCCCGGGCAGAACGATCCGATCAGAAGAAGAGGGCTCGGGAGGAGAGGCCGGAGTGTCAGCAGCCCTACCATCCGAAGTTCCAGGAGTATACCCCCCTCAACTTCTCCCTCGCAGTGTTGCTGGAAGAGGCCCAGAACGAGGGGTTCTTCAAGTTCCCTCCGATTCCGCGTCAGGCCGCAAAGAGAACCCGGGGCCCCTACTGCACTTTCCACCGGGTACTGGGCCACGCCACGGAGGACTGCAAACAACTGAGGGACTACATCGAAGAGCTCATCCGGTCTGGGCACCTCGCCGCCTATTTGTAGGACAAACGACAGGCCGACCGCGAGCAGGAGCAGCATCACCCTCCCGCCGACCTGACCATCGGACAGATCATGCTCATTTCGGAGAAAGGCCAGCTCAGAGCTCAGGGAGCCCCATACCCTAGGCCAAGCGCGGAGGCCAACAGCCCCCCAGGGAGCTCGACTCAAGCCAATAAAGTCATCTACTAGCCTGTACCTTTCTTTTAAAGCAATGTAAATTCGTCCTAGGATCTATTGTTAACTTAATAAAGATCAATGGAGCATTGCGAAAAGGAAAGAAACACTTTGTTTATTCAAAAGGTATTATGGGCTCCTCAGCCATACATGCAAAAAGAAAAGAAAATTACAACAGTGGGGGGAGGGGGTGCAGCGAGCACTGCTCATGGTACTCGGTAAGGATCTCTGCCAACTGGGGCCTCGCGAGGTCCAACCTCTGTCCCCGGTTCCCCCGCGCGCGTCAATCCTGAGCCTCAGCTCGTAGCACTCGCGGACGAGCATCTCTGAGCGGGCCAGCCGATTCGCGGAGATTAGGCCGAAGCGCCTCAAAGACCGCAGCTTGCCCACGGCCTCGTCATAGAGCAGCTCAGACAGGGGGTTGTAAAGCCCCGGTGACGCCCTCCAGATAGAGTACATCAGCAGCTGCAGCAGGGAGGAGCGTCTGGGGAGCAGCCGACCGAAATGGTCCTCAATGCTCTCGTAGACCAGCTGCACCGTGTCCTCGGTGCAGTACGGGTTGTAAAGGTACACATCTTCAAAGCAGACGATGTCGGGGATGGTAAACGGGAAGTCCTGCATTCTCGACGACCTGTTTACGAAGGATGGAAGGACCGGTACTCCTTCAGCCTTATATAGCCCACTGCGCAGCCCAACCGTCGCCCGCTTTCACCCAGGGAGTCGCCGCCACGCGGCAGCCATCAAGCCTTCTCCGGTGGAATCGAAGCGACGCGCCCCTAGCTCTTCACCTCCCCCCGCATTCAATACGCGGGCTACGCACGCCGTTGCCCCGACCATTCCCATTCCTCGCACCTTCAGCTGGACGGTCGGGCTACACCTCATCAAGAATCAACCCGGCAGGTACCCTGCTTGGTAATCCCCAGCGGGCACCTTCCCTGCCACAACGCCGGGGATCGAAAAGCCCTCCAAGAGGCAGTCGAGCATGAGAATCCCTTGCTCGGCTATCCCCAGTAGGCAGCTTCCCTGCCACAACGCCGGGAATCAAAAAGCCCTCCCAGAGGCAGTCGAGCCCGAGGATCCCTCGCTCGGCTATCCCCTGCAGGCAGCTTCCCTGCCACAATGCCGGGGATCAAAAAGCCCTCCCAGAGGCAGTCGAGCCCGAGGAACCCTCGCTCGGCTATCCTCAACGGGCAGCTTCCCTGCCACAACGCCGGGGATCAAAAAGCCCTCTGAGAGGCAGTCGAGCCCGAGGATCCCTTGCTCGGCTATCCTTCAGGACAAAAGCCCTCGCCTAGAGGCACCGGGCGGTAACCCTACCCGGCCAAGGGTCCTTGGTAGGCTTCTATAGCCCCTCTCGCGCTAAGGACCAAAGTCCTCTTAGAGGCAGTCGAGTCCTTGCTCGGCTATCCCCGGCTGGTAGCTTCCTACCACAACCGACAGGGATCAAAGTCCCCGTCTAGAGGCACTGGGCAGTAACCCTGCTTGGTCCCCATCCTGAGGGATCAAAGCCCTCGTAAGAGGGAACCGAGCAGCTACCCTGCTCGGCCAACTCCGGCTGGTAGCTCCCTACCCTCGACGCCAGGGATCAAAAGCCCTCACGAGAGGCACCAGAGCGCCTACCCCGCTCATTCATCCCAGGCTGGTAGTTGCCTACCCACGATGCCAGAGGTCAAAGCCTTCGCCAAGAGGCAACCGCGCAGCTTCACTGCCCGGTCATCCTTAGTGGGCTTCTTACAACCTCTCCAGCATAGGGTTACTCCCCTACGGCAGTCGAGTCTCTGCTCGGCCATCCCTGGCGGGTAACTCCCCTACCACAACGCCAAGGACCAGAAAGCCCTTGCAAGAGGCGACAGGGCAGCTACCCTGCCCAGTCACCCCCGGATAGTGGTCAATGCTCGAAATCAGAGATGCCCTGTGGCCCACGGAGGATCCGAGACCCCAATAAGGAACATCAGGTCCATCCAAGTCTAAACGATCTCCCCTCGACTCCGGGGCCCAGGGGGATACCTCCTTGGCAGCGCTTGGCACACTCATCGACCAGTGATTGAAGTCAACTCGACAGACGATCGCCAGACAGATGGCCAACCTAACATAAAAGCACGATGGTACAAGCAAAGATATCTTACGAGCATTCTTCGTAAACAGATGGTAGAGCACAATTCTATGGAGCCAAAGAAAAACTTTATTACTGCCAAAGACAAAAGTTTTACAAAGAGTATTTTTTGGGCTCCCCAGCCTTACAAAATTCAAGAAAACAAAATAAAAGGAGGAGAACGGGGGCTCTACACCTCGGGGCCAGGTACGACCTCGAGGTCCTCGACCTCCACCACGTGGCGCGCTGGGTCCTCGGCGACCTCCTCGCCAGGAACCTCTTCCCCTTGCTCGTCGGCGCCCACGAGGGGGAACTCGGCCCGGAGATCTGCGTCGGCGAACTCCGGCATCCAGGACTTAACGGCATCAAGGGTGTCGTGCCAAATGCGAGTCGTGCCCATGGCCAAGTCATCATAGAATTCCTTCGACTTCTTATAGCCCTCTAACGCCCTCGATTTGGCCGACTTGGCCACCTCAGCCGCCGCCCCCAGCTCCTTCCGAAGGGCCTTCATCGTCCTCTTCAGGTTGCCGGCCAGCACCTGGGCGTCCTCGAGCTTGACCTCGGCAATCACCGCAACCTCGCGGTGCCGAGCCACCTCCCATTTTCCGGCCTCCACCTCGCCTTCCAAGGCGGCGACCCTCACCGTCATCGCCTTCAGCTCCCGCTTGGAGCTCTCTTGCAGCGAGGCGAACTGACTCGCAGCCTCCAGCGCCGGGGCTATCACCTCGGCCTCCATGCGCAGGGCGAGGGCTACGTGCTGGAGAACCTGGAAAACAAGGAAATATCAGTAAGATGAAAGAAGCACTGAATCTCACAATGAACCAAAAAGAACTTACCTACACGGACTCCTGGGCGATAGACACCAGCTGAGCTCTGAGGGTCCCTCCGGGAACTCTACCCCCTGCCGAGGTCTCTATCTCGTGCAGAAGGCTGTCCGCCACGGACAGCTCCGATGGCACCGCAAATCGGAGGCCCCCTTCCTCCACCATGGTCGGTGAGGACCGACCCCGGGAGGGCCTCCGGGAGCTCTTCTTGAGCGGCTCCGAGGGAGAGCCGATCTCCTCTTCAGAGGCCGGGTCCTCCTGGATCAGGGCCCGCTTCCGACCCGATACTCTGGTGGGGCCCGGGGCGGGATCCGCCCCCAGGCGCTCACGGGATGCCGCCACCAGAGCAGTCGGAGCCGGGGCGGGCTTCGCCCGAGAAGAACTGGCGCCCCCAGCCCTAGTAGGCTGCCTCAGCTGGCGCATGGAAGCTCGGAGGGAGGCGAAGTCCATGGATCCTGCACGAAACAAACACCCAACAAATCAGCGACACGAGTAAAACACAAACCCAAAAGCAGGCCTAACTTACCGACGAACTCGACGGGGCTAAGCCTGGCCCAGCTCAAGACCCTCTCGGACAGCAGCACATCAGGTCGGGGGATGGGCTCCCACGACGCCACTCTCACCGCGGCGGGGTCATCAGACTGGTACCCTGGCAGACATTTCTCCCTCGACCATTTGGTAGGCGCGGGCCGGTCCTCGCCCTCGGGAGGGAACGAAGAAAAATTTCTTTTTCCAATCATGGATGGAGGAGGGCAAGGCCATGACCCCGGTCCCGGCAACGCCCCCTGGCCGCTTCCTGAAGGTAAGATAAACCCATCTCGGGTCACCCGCTCGACTACCACGGTGACTCTTAAAGACGAAGGAGGAATCAAGAAGGGGAAGGCTGAAGGGAACCGCCTGTAACTTCAGGCGGATCAAGAACCCCAGAAGGATCCTCCACGAGTTCGGCACTAACTGGCCGGGGGCCAAACCGAAGAAATTCAGCGCGGCGACGACTTCAGGAGAGAAGGGCAGGCACATTCCTCCCCAAAAAGCTTCCAAATACAAGGCGATCTCCCTGCCCCGTACCTGGTCTGCCCTCTCTCCCTCCTTGGCCAGTCGAAGCGTGTAGCGCAAGGGGATATGGAAGCGAGCCTGGGCGTTGGCGAGCTCGTCCTCATGCTTCACCCAGCACGGGGTGCTAGGGGCCACATCTGCCGCCTCCTCCCTGGAGGCGGCCCCCGCCTCACGATCCCGGGGAGAGGATCCAACCCTTGCTCCTTGAGGAGACTCAGACACAGCTAAAGAGACCCTAGCACCTACTCCTACAACGTCTACTAATTCTACAGAGGAAGACATCTAACCTTGGAAAAAAAAATCTTCAAGGGCTGAAAACGGGAGAAGGGAGACGAGCGCCGAGCAACCGAGACTTGAGAGAGGAAAATATGAAGGAGTAAGGGTCCTAGAGCGGACCCCGCACATGTTTATTACTGCATACGGCCTCATCCAACGGCGCCCGTCATCTCCCGCCGAAACGGCTCCTCGCGCCCAGCGGCTCTGATCGCTCCACGTGTCAGTTCTGCGCTGGACCGCGCCCCATCAGACGCCGCAGGCCTGTGCACATCACATCAGCCCATTGGCGCTCAACACGTGGGCCGTCACTTCAGTTGCAGAGTGCACGAACCGGCGCACCTTCTTTAAATGCAGAGATCTCGCCTTGATTCACTAGCGGAAAAGACAACCGACGGCCTAAGGACTTGTCCCGACAAAGCCCTAGAAAGGAACTCACATCGGAAGGCCCGGCAGTCCACTCCTGGCCCGACCCGCTAGCTGGCCAGAACAAGAGTGGGGGGCTAATGATGATACTCAATATCGGCAATCTCAAGGATCAAGACACGTGGCTGATGACGTGTCCCAAGACTCAGAAGAAAGGGCCCACGGGGGCCGACCAGGCCACCCTACGCCCGACCTGCAAGCACAAGCTAGCCCTCCTCGAGGCTCCCTGCAAATTAGCCTCCCCGGCCCCTTAGCTCGCGCCGAGCTGCCACAAGACCTGGACTCCTCGGCCTCCTCGCTCGTCCCGAGCTCCAGGCCGAGGCCGTCTTCCTCGGCCCACCGACCAAGGTCACCGCTCACAAGCGTAACCGCCGCTCCGCAAATCTCTCCACGCGCAGATTCTCCGCCAGCAACGTCCCACGTTCCACACCATCACGATCCCCATTAATAGGCGATCCGCTCTTTACACGGGCATGACGTCGAGAGCGTAACTGCCGGCGAGATTCTCGCACCTGCTGCTGCGTGCTGCCGCTGCTATATAAACCCCCATGACAGAGGAGTGAGGGAAGCCATTGTTACTCTTTTAAGCCGTTACTCTACTCGAATCTCATCACTAACTTGATCGTCGGAGGGTCCTTGGTGGTACTAAACCACCCCAGGACTTCTTTGCAGGTACTCGGCACCTAACTCCTCACTCCACTTCTTCCTCCAAAACCCATTGAGACCCACACGCAACAGGAGATAATCAACAAAGTCCACCGCGAGATCAACGGAAGACAACATCTGACGGAGGCCCGAAAAGGAGCTCCATCATATACACTGGTATCCTTCTGTACCAAGCTATAAACAACAGTGTTAACACAACATTACAACAATATAATACAACTTTAAAAGATACCTTCTTATTCTGTCTATTCTATTTCTCCCTTGTCTTTGGGACTTACCGAACGACCAGTTCGCTGATGACATTCTCTTTCTTTCTTCTTTGAATGTCGTCAGGTGATTTGGACCCGTCAGAGATCAAGCCCACTGCTGAATACTTGAACCAGTTCAGTGAAGACCCCGAGCTCTAGTCATTGTACACTTTCCATTCAGTACTTTTCTTTTCTGTTATGCCATTGTTTAGGCATTGCTTTTTATTTCAGTTGTATTTACTTTCCATATATTGTACAGAAAGAATGTGAATGAATAAAGTTGTTGTTTTATTATAACTTGTCTCTTGTGCATTTACTTTTATATTGCTTAGATACTCTTAGCGTATTTACTTCAGAGTAAATACATAGCGGACCAGTCGCGTCTCCTTCGCCGTATACTGGGAAGCGGGACGTGATAGGTTTTGTTGGTGGCCCATGCTGGTCAGAGCTGTATAGAACCATACTATGCAGTTTTATTCTGCGTGAACAAAGCTAAGCAATATAACACAAGAACCAGCAACTAAAACATTCTTTACAATTCATGTTCCTTGAATCTTACAATTTCATATTCCTTGAATCTTATCATTTCATGTACTTGAATCTGTCCTAACCTAAATTTTTCTTCAAGGTTATGGATTCACCAAACAACACAAGCGCCAACTTCAACAAAACTCCGCCTCCACTACCAATCGTTCCTACTGTCCCTGCTCCGCTCAACGAGCAAACGGTTCTGCTTGAGAAAATCCAAAGCCTCCT
This sequence comes from Agapanthus africanus, assembly GCA_030015575.1. Classification (NCBI taxonomy): domain Eukaryota; kingdom Viridiplantae; phylum Streptophyta; class Magnoliopsida; order Asparagales; family Amaryllidaceae; genus Agapanthus; species Agapanthus africanus. The sequence continues at coordinate 882,349,101 of JASDDO010000024.1, read as the reverse complement.
GGTTGGACTGCAGCAGACTGCTATATTATTGAACCGACCAGAAGCAGAAGCAACCGTCAGGAAATGCTCTGCCACCCAGATGGCAAGAGGAACATACACTACACAACCTTCTGAACCCAAGAGACAGAAAGAAACAATTAACCAGTCCAGTCCAGGTTTTTGTTACTACTGCCATAGGGATGGACACTTATGGAAGGACTGTAGGCGCGCAAAAGGCCTGTGCCTAGTTTGTGGCGCATTCGATCATAGAATTGGAGATTGTCCCTACAGATGCAACTCAGCTCACACACCCACCAACTACCCGCAGTGGCCAGCTATTCAGGCTCCTGCAACTCGTCCTACACTCCCAGCACCACCTCCACATAGACCACCTCTACCTAGTCAGGAATCGATGTACCGGCTTACATAGAAAAATGTGCCGAGACGTTAAGCCTCCACCTGAGCAGCCATAGAACCTGAGACTGTGAACCAAGGTAACCCAGGTAACTCCCTCACTTTGACCAAAACTTTTGCAATATTTCTTTCTTCTAAATATTTTCATATACTATCTATACTCCAGTCACCAAACTTTCCTTGAATCTTTTACACTTTCCTTTTACAAATTTCGAGGACGAAATTTTTTTAAGGAGGGTAGAATGTAACAACCCTAAATTTTCAATACAAGTTTTACAAAAAAATTTCAAAAAAAATCCATAAAGGGGTATTTATTGCTTGAGCACAACATTTAAGTAATTAATTCGCTATTTAATTACAAGAATGAGCTTGTAACTCATTGGTAATACCTTGCACTGCTGAACTAAGCCACCAGAGTTCAAATCCCATACCCCACATTATTTTTAATAATTATTTGTTTTAAATTTTATAGAAGCCCAACAGTCCACACGAGATAACTCCAAAATTTCCCACTACCCATAAAAAACTGAAAGTACCAGTGACTATCTCAGGCGACTCCCCACATCCTCGGCCTTCGACTCGGCCCGACTCGGGCCGGCGCCGCCAGCCGGACTCGGCCGGACGGCTGAGTCATCAATTGGGGAAAGATGCATTTTGGGCTGCCCAACTCCCCTGCATACTTTAAATTCTGAGATCAATTCCAAAGACCCATTAACACTCATTTACTCCATTTTTAATATATTTTTCCTACATTTTTACATTTTTTCAATCAAAATCCTTCATCTACCCTAACCCTAGCCTAACCCTATAAATACTACCCTAAACACCACCCGCCTCACTCATATTTCTAAGCAAACTCTCAAGAAAAATCCTTAGAACCCTAGTGTGCAATCGAAGTGAGCGAAAGGCGAAGCTCCGACGGATTTTCCGGCAACGTCCGTAGGAACTCCCGGCGACGAAACGACGCACCGCCGACTCCTTCCGAACCATCTTCCTCTTCTAGTTGTCCAAAACCCGTAAGTCCCCAAATTCCACCTCTCTTTTATTTTCTAAAATACGGATTTACAAAACCCGACGAAATCGGAACAAATCCGATTTCCGATTCGGTTTTCTTATAAAACTTCACTTCTCGTTAATACAATTATGCTTAAACTCCTTCATGTTGAATATTAAACACTAATCAACCAAATTGATCAAGTTTCATTTCATAAAATGATGGCTATTTCACTTTATCGTATTTTTCATTTAAATACCACATTGTTTCAATTATACATTTAACTTTATTAAACTTGTTATACGTTTAAGTAGATCACGAGGTAATGACCTACCTCCTCACATACTCATATGCAACATAGCACGATACCCTCGGGAACATAGAATACGGGAAATCGAAATCTTTACAAATAAATAACCTTTGAGCTAATAATAAAAAAATATCTAGACTCAGCCAATTAAGGACTGTCGCGCTCATTAAGACAGAGGAAGGTTGTGGGCATTCAGTCGTTTATCTAAACCTGATTTAGTGGTGTCTAGGCTAGACAAGTGAGAAAGATAACTTTAAAAGGCCCGTCTCACGGTGATTCGTAAGCAGATCCCTCCTTTCTTCACTTGTACTTACCTGACCACAATTGACGGTGAAGAGGCGATTTAAGGGATATCTCATAACTTGTCGCTTTGGACCAGTTAGGAGCAGTCTGGTTGACTTAGGAGACCCTAGAATATAAAATATAGGAAATCGACATCTTTACAAATAAATACCATAATTAATAAAACCGTTTTTCCTTAATGATTAGTATTTATACAAATCTTTGCAAAGCGCCGCTACAACCCATTTGGTGAACCCGTTCGGGATGGTGCGGATTATCGCACATTCTCGAGCTCAGTAGTGCGAGACGCAGATCTCCGTAAGGAGCATTCGGTCACGAGAGATTTAAAATACAACATCTTAAGAAAACGAGATTTATAAAATATTACATATATACTAAAATTATTTTCATATAAATATATGTATATGTAACATAAAAATATCTATTTTGAATTATTACAAATATTCCACTTTTTCTAAAAATGTCACAAGAATCATTTTACACTAAAATACCATAAATTCCATACAAATCAATATTACAAATAAATACCTTTATTTATGAAAATAGAATATTTTCACTAGAAATATCACAATATAAAATTTACATTCATTACAACTCTAAAGACGATTAATAAATACTTGGGGTATATTTTGAAAAGTATATAAAAGTATTTTTACATAAAACCCCCTCAAGTTCTATAATTTACCATAAGGACCCTAGTAAATATAGGTTTAAGCAGGACCAATCTCTTGAGCCTCAGGGAGCCAGAGAAGTGGGTGCTTGCCTACTTAAGGTAGACAACTTAATAATGGTGTTATCAATACGGTAATCGTCTTTGAAAAAAACACAAATCATGCCGCCCATGTGCAGCGGTTACCGATAACATCAAAACAATCAGGACTTCAATTCACTTTTCTAATTGTCTGACTCAGGTTTGAGTCTCATTATAATCTGACTTGAATATAATTCAAGTACGATTTACAATTTACAATCTACAATATTACAATCCAACAAGAATCCATGAATCCAACTATCAATCTATACAACTTGACTGAACCAAACCATGGATATACATTCCATTTATATGATCTCCAGTTTACATCCATTTACATGATTCTACGGTTACATCCGTTACAGATATCATGGTTTCGGTCAGTCATCCAATTATACAATCTATACAGTTTATAATAAAATACAATCAAAACACTACGGGGTTTAAGAAGTAGACTGGTACGGAAGGTGTTAAAAGTGGCATGAGACTGCAAGATTTAAGACACCTAATATGAATCCAATTGCCGTTGTTCCGGGCCTTCTAACGGAGCCTTGTACTCTATATTCAGTTCACCGTAGTCTCTGGTCTAACGAGACTCCTTTCGTATACACTGGCATCCTTCTATACCAAACTACAAACAACAGCGTTAACGCAACATTACAACAATATAATACAACTTTAAAAGATACCTTCTTATTCTGTCTATTCTATTTCTCTCTTGTCTTTAGGACTTACCGAGCGACATGTTCGCTGACGACATTCTCTTTCTTTCCTCTTTGAATGTCGTCAGGTGATTTGGACCCGTCAGAGATCAAGCCCACTGCTGAAGACTTGGACCAGTTCAGTGAAGACCTCGAGCTCTAGTCATTGTACACTTTCCATTCGGTACTTTTCTTTTCTGTTATGCCATTGTTTAGGCATTGCTTCTTATTTCAGTTGTATTTACTTTCCATGTATTGTACAGAAAGAATGTGAATGAATAAAGTTGTTGTTTTATTATAACTTGTCTCTTGTGCATTTACTTTTATATTGCTTAGATACGCTTAGCGTATTTACTTCAGAGTAAATACGTAGCGGACCAGCCGCGTCCCCTTCGCCGTATACTGGGAAGCGGGGCGTGACAAGTTCGCGGAGAAAGCTATCTCCCAAATTGAATAATACCTGTCTTAGAATATGTCTGGATATCTGATGGGACCTAGTTCATAAATGAACTCCAAATCCAAACTTCTTAGACTGTATCGTCAACTGAACCTAATCAGTATCCTGCGCCACACCTCCTTCCTCCCTATCCGCTTGGACCACCTGTCCAAACTATTGTCCCTCGTCAGAGGGAAAACTATAACTCTGACAGTCACTTTGTCATCCATGTCACCTTGGAAGTCTGGAATGATAACCGTCTCCCGAAGGAGACTGCCGTCATCAAATCCCTAGAACATCCACTTATGTTCTAAAACTGCTTCCGAATGTTTCTTCAGGATTGGATTAATATAAACTTATTGTAACTAGTGTAAAAACAACATCTGGTGTGGTACTTGACATCACATGATCAACTCAATTGCCTAAGCAAGTGATCTGCCAATCAGGCGCATCCCTCTCCCCTTTAGTCTGTAAGACACCTTTAGAGAGGGTGACTCTATCACCTGCAGGTACACCACCATGCCAGGAGTCGTCCATTCTAAAACACCTTTAGAATACTGTCAAAGTACCCAGATTGGGAAACTGCCCAAATCTAGATCTAAAACCACAGATCTAGTAACCAGAATGTCTGATATTATATCCATATCCTGTGTGGAGAAACTACTGTGTAACAACCACAGTAAAACCGATCGTAGTGTAGGAATATCACTTCCTACTCTGTATATGTCATCCAAATACCAGGACATCACAGCCTACTACCTTCTTAACAGATCCATCCCCTATTCTGATGAAGTCAAAGTCATGACTGTCATATCAAAAATAGATGATCTATCTTCGCTATATCTGCTCTAGTCTATAAATAGACATAAGCTATTTGCCCACTATGCTTCCGCTGCTCCCACTAACTACGACAACCCTCTGCCAAAGTCATATACACGTGCACTTCTAAAGCTAGTTTAGAAAGACGCTATACTCATCCTCCTGCCGGGTCTCATAGTCTGGAACAGCAGTAGTGTCAAGTCTGGATAAACAAGAACCTCCCTGTCACCGTCCTTAAGGCTACCGGAGTACCTTTCGAGTGTCTGAGGTTACCCACCATATCTGCGGAGTGGCTAATGGAATGTCAAACCTGATTGAATCTCTAGGTTCTTATTAAACTTTCAATAATCGTCTGTGGTTCTGGAATCACTTCCAGTTCTACCATACTCCCACTGCTGTTTTCTGAAAAAATCCATTTTACTAAAACTGTGGCGAGTCAAGAACAATCTCACTATTGATCTTCCAGATGGTAGAAAGTCAACCCTCGTCAAAACCCGGGTCAACCCATAAACTGCCATTACAGAAACGTGCCTTGAGTTATCCAGAGTCTGGTTTTAAGCATAAGCCGGACAACTCCCCATACCTTAACATCGTTAAGATATGAACCATTCTATATACCATATAGAAACATAGGCACTAATTTAATTGGAACCAGATTCAAATCATCCAGCTGTCTCCAGTGCATGTCAACTAAATGGATAGAGGCAAATCAGCATTACTCAACTTAGGAGTTCATCCAATTATGAGTAACCTGAAAGAGAAACAAGTTTCTCAAAACCATTACTATCAACTGAATACCAAACACAAGTATCTACATTTTCGATCTCCTTGAAGAATCCCGATACTTGCGACATCTGGTTCTCTATTTTATTCTTATACCTATAACTTCTCAAAACTTAGACCTTATATTTCTACAAAACACTTGTCTAAAAATTAGAGAAGTCATAAATAAACAGATTATACTACGAGTACCAACCCCTCTGTCCTAATGGACACTGGACAATATACAATACTCTGTATAAGTCCACTGAGTTATATAACTCAAACCCTGTGCATCGTAGGTTGAAAACTGTACTATGGTTATGAAGAATTACACCGCTGTTAAATGCTCCTTACCTAACCATCAACTGATATAAGTAAATGTCACCGACATGATTTCAAAAATTTATATCTCACTTTATGAAAATAAACGTACAGATATATCAGTTTGAAATTGGTGCATAACAACGTATATTCAAAACCATATATTTGCCGTCCGGCAAAATCCCAGGCGATTTCCTCAAATATCACCAATTACAACGAATTCCGATATAATGGGGATGATCACCTAATTCCCAATAACTTACTCACACTCATCATCTGTAAAACCATACTGATGTGAGAATCATACATGGTAAATACATATCCTGGAGTAAGTATCTAATTGGGAAATCAGTTTTCAATTAACAATGCACAGTGAAACTGAAACATGAATATATTTCGAAGGGGTATCCTGGTATTCCTAGTAATGCCTCTTCTATTATCCAAATTCATGACTGTAACCGTATATTTCGTTGTCATCTCTCCAAATCTCTTTATTTGTCTTTACTCATTACCTTCTGTACACCATCGTTAGGCTTAATGATTTTCTTCCTTCCCTACTGTTCGGCACCAGCCTATGGTTTGGAAGAAGACCATCCAATAAGCGTAATAGGTATACTCTCCTAATCCTAAGAGTACTCACAACCTGAGAGAAGGTGATGATAAAAGACAACCTGAATAAACCTTATTCTATTTCTTCCGAACCGGAGAAAAGCAAAGGTGAAGTAGGAGTGGCGATGATATACTCGGTTTGGTCGTGAATGATAGCAGTCGCAACTTATTTTGCCCTCTTTCTAACCCCTTCATATGTTTTTGCTTATTACCTTCTGTACACCACACTTAGGGTAATTGGTTTTCTTCATTCCCTACCTTTCGGCACCTGCCTATGGTTTGGAAGAAAACTATCCAATAAGCGTAATAGGTGTACCCTCCTAAACCAAGGAGCCCTCGCAACCTGAGAGAAGGTAAAAGGAAAAGACAACTGAATAATCCTATTCAATTTCTCCAGAACCTGAATCCATCCTCGAATCTGGAACAAGTTCCTTCGAGTTCATATATAACCATACGATGGATTTATCCAATGGAAGTGGATGTTCGTAGTAATACGAGGTGTTCTGGAGAAATGCAAAGGGTAAAAGAAGGAGTGGCAATGATGTATGCAACTCAGACAATCCAAAAGCCAGTGTTTTAAGAAAGTTCGGTCAACTTGGTTACTGAGTCATAGTCTAGGGTCGGGCCATGATCGCTGCCAAAGAGAGAGAGAAAAGAAACACTCTGCGTGCACTCTAACCTAGTTCAGAATGGTTATCACTTTATCTAATCAGAAAACCTCCCACTGTATTCTCAAATTCTCCTCCAAATCTGAAAGAAGAATTAGTCGGGATCACCCGAAGAGTAAACCAACTCATCAGTGGGAATCGGGATCCAACTATCATCGCATGATAACGTGATGAAATCCACTCACGTTATCACACTCCAGAAGGTATGCGCATGTCTGGCAAGTTTCAGTTTCTTTAGAAACTCCCAATATGATTTTTACACCATGCTCTTATGACCTTGACGAAGATCAACAAATCATAAGTCACATGTCAAGTTCTACCTGTCATTGTCCAGGTTAATTTGAACCCACATGTACAAGCCCTTAACGAAGGTCAACAAGGCTATACGACTGTCCCAGACCAACGCATCTATCTATGCAACAGAAAGGTAACAAGCAGCTACCATACACTATGCCTTGACGAAGGTCAACAAACATAGCATGAATACTAAGTGCTACCCGTCTGAAATGACGGAGGTGTTAGTTATATGTATGCCCTAGAGGCCATTACTGTACATTGGATGTATATTGTAGTGGATGCTTGGACATATATAGGGAGGACTTTCTTGCTCGACATGATAGTATGCTATCTGGTTGATCTTTACCTTAACGTGTATACTGATTGTCTCTCTGTTACATGTTGGTAAAGCCCTTAGGATGTGTACTTGACTACCTGGACTGTGATGCGGATCATACTAGTGGGGACATGGTAGTCCATAAGTACATCCTTCAAAGTCCCTAGTCGTGGGTGTATCGAGACGGGGCATCGATATACCAGAGTAGACTAGCGTATACCTTCTCGACCCATATAGATGGGCGATGGATGATCCCATATCCATTGGTGTTTGACATCAGAGATGATATACGGGTGCTCAGTAGAGACTGGGTGCACTGGACGGACTCGCCGAGAACTCCCAGATGGTATTATACCATACGTCAGATGGCAGTTCTCTGGTGACACTGGTACAGAGTAGTCTGTTGACTCGAGATCGTCATAGAGTCTTGTGTGGTTCCCACTGTGCTTTGATTTCCATCTTACCACGTCCAAGAGGGCGTGCAAAACGGTGGTTTTTGGGTACAGTCCCGAGTCACATGGAGGCAATGAGCGATAGGAGGGGATTCGTCTCTCCCGGTATAGGGAGTTGATGTTGCGCTGTGTTCGATTGGCTATAACAGGAATCCCTGGTCAGGGTTGCTGAGATTTACTGGTAAGTGTTACCAGTAGTTTCTCGAATAGTTATAGACCTCATATCGACACGACTTATCGAGCTATTGGGGTCTGACGTTTACCACCCCTAGGCGAGATATGCGACATATCAGACGATCAGACCGGACTGTACGGTAGTGTTACTAGTTGGATTCACTGGAGTGTGAGCGGGCTTGCTCGTCGATCTTCAGATCGCTCAATACCCGGGTGGCCGTTACGTTTAGCAGACCGCTTGCGGCTTGTGGGTGTTTGATATGATCATCGCCTGCTGCCGGCGTATTGACGAGTCTTTAGAGTCCTACACAGAGGTTTCCTGGCTCAAGCGAAACGAAATAGGAGCGCATATGAGATATGTGCGGGACCGAGAATAATGCGTGTATGTGATACCGTATTCTATTCTTGCGATGAATGTATCGAATGGTTGTATGCGATATAACCTAGTTATCGAATCAAGGATTGATTCGATAAATCGATACATTGAATACTAGTCGGTTGTGTGTGACATGACCGGATCATTGAATCAAGTGTTGATTTAATGATTTAATGCATAATTATATATTAGATATATTACTTTGCACTAACTAGTATTGGTTCACTTTATATGGATTTTCTCACTTGGATTGCACAAGTTGTATATGTGATATACTTTTGTGCACTTGATTGTATCATGTTTGATGATACATGTTTACTTAGTTAAGTGTATAGAATTAAATCATGGTTAAACTTATGATTAGGGTTTTATTTCCTTTTCTCATTTATTTATCTATTTATTCATTTTGGAAATAAATAAAAAGGCATAAAGAGAAAAATGGTGGTTAATTTTGTTTCATATTGAAGCTTCTTGAAGATTTGACCAAGTGACCATTTTTGTCTCATGCTTAACCCTAACCATTCCTTTCAACCATGATTAAATCTCTACACTTGACCATGGTTCATTATATGATAAGTATTGATTTTCTTTTCAATACAATTAACTTATCATAACAATTAGCTTCTTCTTCTTCATCTTCTTCAAGGAAGAAAAGCTTGCTTCATCAATGGTGGATTGATGAAATTAGTGAGAAATCCAATTCTAAAGTCTACCCACTTCCTATTTCTTCATCCTCTACCTCTTGCCAAGTAGTAGAGTGTGTTTCCTTCACAAATTTCATGGCTTGGTGAAGGTGGAGCTTGATCTAGCGATGCCTCGACGTAGATCATCTTCGGCATGGACATCGACGACCTAGCTCGCCATTTCTCCGACGAAGCCGACGCTAGAGCCCGGGAATTCATTTGGACAGCGAGGGGACTTCGTTACGGAGCTATGGAGGTGGAGCACCGGATCTACAAAGGTTGTATTTCCGTTTCCTTATAGTTAAAGTTGTTAACTAGTTATCTTTTCGCCTAGAAATCTAGCCAATGATCCGTAGTCGGGTTTCTCGGCACCGTTTAAATTTGAAATTGGCATGGTTGATGCCTTGTGAGACCTCATTAGGGTGCCTAGGAACCCTACAGTGGTATCAGAGCCTAGCTAGAGCCTTAGGCGAAGTCTAGACGGAATTTGAAGTCCGAACGACCCGAAAACCCAAACCTTAACATGCTCTCTGTCCTTTTTCTAAAACCAGGGATTTTTGTGAATTAAAAATTGCCAAAAAATTCAGCAGGGAAACTTATGAGTTACTGTGAAGCACGTGGCTCTAAATCGATCAAAAAGCCGCGGAACCGCGGCCCCACCCTGGGTTTAGCGGCGGTTCCGCGGCCATGTTGGTGATTTAGACCACGTGTCTTGCACAGTAATTCTTATGTCATAGTGCTGAGTCTTCTGGAAATTTTTATAATTTATTCAAGAGTTGAATTTTCTGGAGTTGTTTTGGGGATTCGGTGTTTTGATCGGAGTATCAGATTTTGTCTAAGTGGCTTTCCGGATAATTTTTTGAATATGTTAAAAAGTCCGACCGGATATAAATACCCAACTTTTCCCCTGTCGGGAAATTTCCAAGTGTTGGATTTTTCCGTGGTTTAACGACGTTCTAAGTAGTGCAAGTAACGCGATGGACCCTCTAGAAGACAACAAACCTTAACTCGATTATGTGACCATCTTGAACTGCCCTTTGAACCTTAGGGTTTGGGGCAGTACGGCGTGCCATATGTGAGGCGTTGGCTTGACCCTTCTACGGCTGGACCGTTGGTACTGAGGCACGAACTGAATGTTTTTAGACTTGTTTCATGTGTTGATCTGTATCGGGAAAACTTGGGTGTTTGACTGTTCGATCGAAAAGTTTAACATTTTCTGTTTATCTGGAATGGGATACAATAATTGGAATTCACAATAAGTTATGAGATAACTAATTGAATATTATAAACATAGCAGTTTAGTCTCACTTGATCGGTTGCCACGGAATTTTGATGTGATCAAAAGTCCGTCGCAATCACGTAGCGTACGCGGATACTCGCCGGGTAAACTTAATAGACAGCCTCACTCCATAGCCCCGACCAAGTGACTGTAGGAGAACCCCATCGCCGAAAGCATCCGTTCGGGTGCTCGCGGTAGCGGTGTTCCGCCTTGGTGCACTTCGTCGACGGTATCAGGGGTGCGGCCGCCTACTAAAGTTTGCGACGAGCATTCGATCAGTTTTTCGGGAATCTTGTTGAATTGCCCGACTTGATATTGAAAAGTGTTTTCGATAATGAGACTAAAATGCGGGGTTTATAATTGTTAGGCATGCGATGTCTAAGTAATTCATTTGGTCAGGCATGCGATGTCTGAGGTGGTTGCGGATTCCAACTGTTGTAGTTTTACACTTTCTTTTCTGTGACCGTAAGTGTAATATGTGATATCGCCGGTTTCGTTGCTATATGTCAACGACAATTGGGATGCGCATATTTACTTACGTTGATGACATATGATGTTATGTGTTGCTGGATATGTTATATTGGATCGTCGTGTTTGAATAGCCGGGGGTTTTTATGTGAGATGAGTGTTTTTCATTTTCATTCATGTAAAAACTTGTATGTAATATTCTTTTATTGGGGCGCTTCCAGGTTGCGGAAGATGTCACTTTTTGTATATTATTTACTTTTCTGCACTAGGATAGACCCAAGGAGGGGAGCACAAGTAACCGGGTTCTGGGGTCCAGTGGGAAACCAACTCGAGGAGTCGAGTCGGGGTCTCCTAACCCTAGAATTGGCAGGGTTGCTTGCCGCTCTTGTAGGGGTCTAGGGATGTGGGATTGGCTATTCATCACGACCGTGGAATCCGTGTTTTATACTGGCTCGTATTGAAAACACGGACGTCCTAGTATATCCAATGTTTCATATGTTTCTTCTGCTGCGATATCTGTGATGTGATCATGTGATGTTCTATGATAGATACAGTATATAGTATATATGATATATTATATAGGCGTTACTTATGTTTTACACCCGCGCTAGCCCTGCCCCGCTCTGCCGTTAGTTACCTAACCTAACGGTGCATGAGGGGACATCGAGGCGAATGCGGATGGAGTAAGTGTACGTCGTATTTATCTGTGATGTTTAGGTACATAAATGATGGGACTTCATTAATGTGATTAATGAAATAAAAGAAACCTAAGATGTTGTAGAATCGAATTTCAAAATAAAATAGGTAGCTACAGTTCTTGCTTTGCACAGAGGTATATGTGATATATCCTGCACCTTATTCGATAAGGAAAGGACCGAGATCCCTTCACCGGGAGTGACTCCTTTAGCAATAACTGGCTGATGCTACACACTCGGTTTGTTTTTTGATTGCTTTTAAGAGTTTTTGCTTTGCACAGTGATATATACGATGTATCCTGCACCTCATTCGACGAGGAAAGGACCGACGATCCCTTCACCGGGAATGACTCCTTTAGCAAAACTAGAAAAGCCTCAAAAACACTCCATTTCAAAATTCATTCGATCCTACAACGATATCAAGTTCATTACGCAATAGGTTTTCAGAAAAACCTGTCGTAGCCCTCCGTCATTTCAGATAAGTAGTAGTTAGTATTCGTGCTGCGTTTGTTGGCCTTTGTCAAGGCGCAGTGTGCGGTAGCTAACTGGTGCTTATCTGCTTATGCATATGATGCAGATTGGGTTAGGGTAGTCGTGCGACCTTGTTGGCCTTTGTCAAGGGCCGTGCGGGTGGGTTTAATTCAATCAGGAAATGACGGGTTGAACTTGACTAGCATCTTATGGTTTGTTGGCCTTTGTCAAGGTCATAGGAGGTTAGGGGCAAAATATTATCGGGAATTTCAAGTGTTGAAATTTGCAATGAGATTGCATACCTTCTATAAGATAGTTGGATCCCGATACCCGCTGCGAGTAAGAGTTACTCCTGGGAGAGTTTTACGCATTACAATTAGCCGATCAAGTAGGTGTCTAGAAAGGTGTCAACGAGGTTACGCCTCTGGGAAAACGAGGTTTACATTAATTAGGTTCGTGCGAAAGCACGGGGGACCTCCCTCAAAGTACCGACACTGGCCTGGCTGAAAGATTGGCGAACTTGTAGTGTGTAATTAATCCCGGCCAGTCTTTCCTTTTAGGGTTTGAAGGAAGATTTGATAAAAAGCAGTGGGAGCCATCCTGTTTAGATAAAATAATAACCAATCTATTCTTGCAAGAGCGCACGCTGAGTGTTTTCTTCTCTCTCTCCAGGTAGCGACCATATCACGCCTTAATCAAGATAATAATACGGAATATTGACCGAACCCGCTTGTTATACTGAGCTGGGGAACGTTGGTCCCGCTCCAACTTATAATTGTTATAAGACAGAGCAAGAAATTGGGGAATACCAGATTTCCCGTGCCGCCCAAACGAGGAGAGTGCATGATGATGCATCATCTTCGGGTGTGTTCATTACAGAGAACTGTTTCTCAGTAACCTTTACGTCCTGGGTATGTGATACCAGATCAGGATCCCAGATATGTAATCTGTAACATAGGGCTACAGAAAGGTAGAGAACTGAGAACGGGTGATAAGTTTCATGAGGCAGAAAACGGGGCAAGTGTTGCAGCCAAGTCTGTTGGTCACTGTCACCCTGTATTACAATACATTGATTCTGAACGAATGTTATTAGATACCGAACCTGATATACAAAATCATATCTGTCTCTTTATTAGTAAAGAAACGGTAAAATTTTGTATTGTTGGATAATGTTTTGAACATTTCCTATATCAAAAGTTGATCGGTTCAGACACGTTATCTAAAAGCGTTGATGTTCTAAATCAAACTACAGTTCTTAGTATACGGAACACACACAAGAGGAAGAGTTCAGAAATGAACGAATTCTTCTTGAGGTATTGTAGACTAGGTCATATCAATGCGACCCGACAAGCTAAGTTCCACATAGATGCATATTTAAATCTGTTTGAATTTACATCTTATGAAACTTGCCAGTCATGTCACAAAGATATAATGACCTTAGCTCTGTTTATTGGAAACAGAGAAAGAGTTAGTAAACTCTTGGGATTGATACATGATGATGTATGTAAGATCCCCTGTCTGCACATGCCAAGACCGGTCCTTTATACTTCATTGCATTCTCTGATGATCTCTCGAGATTCAGACCTATGTTCCTGTTGAAACACAAGTCCGAACCTTTTGAGATATTCACAGAATATAAGTTAGAAGTAGAGAACCAATAACGGGTATAAGTATTATGTCCTTTGATGTGATCAAGGAGGAGAATACTTGAGCACGGAATTCCTGGACCATTCTAAAGGAGAATGAGATTCTCTCTCAGCATTACTCCTCCGTATACACCATAGCACGATGGTAAATCGGGGTGGAGCAATCACACCCTATATGATAAGGTGTGCTCTATGATGAGTAATACTGAGTTACCTGTTTCCTTATTGGGAGTTATGCACTTGAGAAGCTGCATACCTATTGAATAGGGTTCAAATCAAATCAGTTGCCTACCACTTCATATTTGATATGATAAGGGAAGAGCCCATCTCTTAAGTTGGTTGAGATTTGGGGTTGTTCAGCCTATGTCTGAAAAGAAAAATCCGGACAAGCTCGAGGCAAGATCTGTTATGTACAACTGGAAAGGTTCCAGCTATACAAACAACAGCAGATGATTTGGTAGAACCAAAGGATTCAGTAGATTCCAACGAACCTCAGCCTCTCCGCCGATCTAGTAGGGTTCCTCACCCACCTGAGAGATACTTAGGTTTCTCTATGACAGTGGGAGCGAGGACTGCATCATGAGATGATGACCCAACTAGTTTCGAGCTGGCCATCAGGAGTAAGACTCTGTAAGAATGGCTGGATACTTAGTGATCTGAGATGGAATCCTTATACACCAACAAAGTATGGACTTTAGTTGCTATATCTGAAGGGTTAAATCCCTATCAGGAGCAAGTATATCTTGAGAAGATTACTTGGTGTACATGGAAGAGTTGAGACTTTCAAAGCTAGACTTGTTAAAGGTCTACATCATTGACCAGGTATGGATGATGATGAAACCTTTTCTAAGTAGCTATGCTTAAGTCCATCCAGATCCTACTTGCCACGGCTACATACCATGACTACGATATCTGGTGGTTGGGTGTCATGACAGCTTTTCTAAATGATGTTTAGAAGAGAGCGTCTATAAGTACACAGCCAGAGGGCCTCGTAGACAGTGGGAGCAGTGGAAACGTGTGCAAGATGCTTTATAGAATAAAGCAGGCATCGCGGAGTTGGAATATCTGTTTTGATGGATTAGTCAAAGAAGTTGACATCATCAAAATGGTAGATGAACCTTGTATATACAAAAAGGTAGTAGGGAGTATGGTGATGATCCTCGTAGAGTACGTGGATGACATACTCTTGATAGGGAAAGAGTTTCCTATGCTACGCTCAATCAATCTCCCCCTATCACAATGGTTCTCCACATAGGATCAAAGTGATACCTCCTAAATCCTGGGTTTTGGATCTATGAGATAGATCTAATTGGATGTTAGGATTCTCACTAGTTGTAGTGAGATGGTATCAATCGATCCTGGGGAGAATCACTGGAAGTGTTCCAGGGTGATAAAGACGACTGAATGTCAGTCACAGGCATTGTCTTTACCCTCAGTAAAGGGACGGTATGTTGGAAGAGTTCCAAGCTAGATACCGTGGCATACTAGAAGATAAAGGCAGGATACATCGCTACTTAAGATGCTGCCGAAGAGGCTGTTTGGGTGTATATTGGTTCATGAGATGAACTATGTTCCTACCATTGTGAGACAATGGAGTTGTGGCTTATGCCAAGGAACGCCGGTCCCATCAGTGATCCAGACTTATTCTAAGGCAGTATCACCTGATCATGGAGATGGTTGATCTCCAGGGTGATCGAGGTTTGGAGAGTAGACTCAGAGGACAACACAGTGGATCCACTCACAAAGGCCTGTTCCCAGAGAGAGACTTTTATGGGATGGTTGAGTATGAGATACTACAACCACTGCTACAGATGGCCCTAGTGCAAGTGGGAGATTGTTAGTTATATGTATGCCCTAGAGGCCATTACTGTACATTGGATGTATATTGTAGTGGATGCTTAGACATATATAGGGAGGACTTTCTTGCTCGACATGATAGTATGCTATCTGGTTGATCTTTACCTTAACGTGTATACTGATTGTCTCTCTGTTACATGTTGGTAAAGCCCTTAGGATGTGTACTTGACTACCTGGACTGTGATGCGGATCATACTAGTGGGGACATGGTAGTCCATAAGTACATCCTTCAAAGTCCCTAATCATGGGTGTATCGAGACGGGGCATCGATATACCAGAGTAGACTAGCGTATACCTTCTCGACCCATACAGATGGGCGATGGATGATCCCATATCCATTGGTGTTTGACATCAGAGATGATATATGGGTGCTCAGTAGAGACTGGGTACACTGGACGGACTCGCCGAGAACTCCCAGATGGTATTATACCATACGTCAGATGGCAGTTCTCTGGTGACACTGGTACAGAGTAGTCTGTTGACCCGAGATCGTCATAGAGTCTTGTGTGGTTCCCACTGTGCTTTGATTTCCATCTTACCACGTCCAAGAGGGCATGCAAAACGGTGGTTTTTGGGTAAAGTCCCGAGTCACATGGAGGCAATGAGCGATAGGAGGGGATTCGTCTCTCCCGGTATAAGGAGTTGATGTTGCGCTGTGTTCGATTGGCTATAACAGGAAATCCCTGGCCAGGGTTGCTGAGATTTACTGGTAAGTGTTACCAGTAGTTTCTCGAATAGTTATAGACCTCATATCGACACGACTTATCGAGCTATTGGGGTTTGACATTTACCACCCCTAGGCGAGATATGCGACATATCAGACGATCAGACCGGACTGTACGGTAGTGTTACTGGTTGGATTCACTGGAGTGTGAGCGGGCTTGCTCGTCGATCTTCAGATCGCTCAATACCCGGGTGGCCGTTACGTTTAGCAGACCGCTTGCGGCTTGTGGGTGTTTGATATGATCATCGCCTGCTGCCGGCGTATTGACGAGTCTTTAGAGTCCTACACAGAGGTTTCCTGGCTCAAGCGAAACGAAATAGGAGCGCATATGAGATATGTGCGGGACCGAGAATAATGTGTGTATGTGATACCGTATTCTATTCTTGCGATGAATGTATCGAATGGTTGTATGCGATATAACCTAGTTATCGAATCAAGGATTGATTCGATAAATCGATACATTGAATACTAGTCGGTTGTGTGTGACATGACCGGATCATTGAATCAAGTGTTGATTTAATGATTTAATGCATAATTATATATTAGATATATTACTTTGCACTAACTAGTATTGGTTCACTTTATATGGATTTTCTCACTTGGATTGCACAAGTTGTATATGTGATATACTTTTGTGCACTTGATTGTATCATGTTTGATGATACATGTTTACTTGGTTAAGTGTATAGAATTAAATCATGGTTAAACTTATGATTAGGGTTTTATTTCCTTTTCTCATTTATTTATCTATTTATTCATTTTGGAAATAAATAAAAAGGCATAAAGAGAAAAATGGTGGCTAATTTTGTTTCATATTGAAGCTTCTTGAAGATTTGACCAAGTGACCATTTTTGTCTCATGCTTAACCCTAACCATTCCTTTCAACCATGATTAAATCTCTACACTTGACCATGGTTCATTATATGATAAGTATTGATTTTCTTTTCAATACAATTAACTTATCATAACAATTAGCTTCTTCTTCTTCATCTTCTTCAAGGAAGAAAAGCTTGCTTCATCAATGGTGGATTGATGAAATTAGTGAGAAATCCAATTCTAAAGTCTACCCACTTCCTATTTTTTCATCCTCTACCTCTTGCCAAGTAGTAGAGTGTGTTTCCTTCACAAATTTCATGGCTTGGTGAAGGTGGAGCTTGATCTAGCGATGCCTCGACGTAGATCATCTTCGGCATGGACATCGACGACCTAGCTCGCCATTTCTCCGACGAAGCCGACGCTAGAGCCCGGGAATTCATTTGGACAACGAGGGGACTTCGTTACGGAGCTATGGAGGTGGAGCACCGGATCTACAAAGGTTGTATTTCCGTTTCCTTATAGTTAAAGTTGTTAACTAGTTATCTTTTCGCCTAGAAATCTAGCCAATGATCCGTAGTCGGGTTTCTCGGCACCGTTTAAATTTGAAATTGGCATGGTTGATGCCTTGTGAGACCTCATTAGGATGCCTAGGAACCCTACAGGAGGGCTACAGCTGGTTTTTGGCGAAAAACCTTTAACGTAATAAACTTGATATCGTTGAAGGAACCAGATAGCTTTTTACAAAAATATAGTGGCGAAAACCTTTGCTAAATAGGTCACTCCCGGTGAAGGGATCTCGGCTCTTTCCTCGTGAAATGAGGTGCAGGATATTCCAACTGAATACCGCGATGCAAAGCAAAAAGTAATCGACAATAGTGAAGTTATTACCCTGACGCAAACCTCTGCCCAAGGGGTCACTCCCAGTGAAGAGATCTCGGCCCTTGCCTCGTCGAATGAGGTGCTGGATATTCATAACCGAATACCACTGTGCAAAACAAAAGAAAACGTCCTTGTAATAACAGCTTTTTGAAAAATGTTCCAACAATATCCAACATGTTTGTTTTCCTTTGCATTGATCAGAATCAACGCAGTCCCATCAATTAATCACACCAGAAAAGAACGAAAATAAAATGTATGTATATACCTTCCGCATTCGCCACTGGGTCCCGTCATCACCCGTTAGGTTACTTAACTAACGACAGAGCGGGGACTGGACTAGCGCGGGTGTAAAACATATACAACATCTACTAGTATATATACCAATATGGAATAATCGCTCCAGGCATGATAAATGCAACATTACAGAAAAGTAATAAGCATCACAGAACAATACAGATAATCTGGGAGCCCCGGGTTTCACAGAGCCGCAACTGAAACCAGACGTTCCCCTGGTCGTGTGGATAGCCTGTGCAATGAAAACCTAGACCCCTACAGGTGCGGCAAGTTACCCGCCAAAACCCGAAGCGAGGAAGCCCCCTTCAACAAAGTGAATGAACCACCCAGCACTTCACGGAATCAGATAACTTGAGCACCCCTCCTTGGGTCAACTTGTACCCCCTACGAGTGTGGCGAATAGCCCGCCAATCCTAGAGTGAGGTCCCCTCCCACTCAAAACCATGAGATGCGGACCCGTTGCCCTCCAGAACCCGGCTATCCGTGCACTCCGTCGCGGGGTAATACTAGTACAAAAAAGAAAATACATACAATGGGTACATTGACCTCAATTCGGTCGTGCCCTAAAAGAATAATATATAAACAAGCAGCGACGGCAGTCCACATGTCGGACGCTCGCCCCGCGATATCAAATATATAAATATATCCAAACTGCATTACCATTGCATGCAAGCTATCCACCATGACAAATTCGCAACATCACAGCACAACACAGAACATCAACGTGAATGTCACGTTCGCAAAACCCGTCTAAAAGGACTATAGCAATTAGACAAGATTTACCACTCGAATGACATTCACGGTCACAGATATAATGTAAGCACTGTGAACTAACGTATTTAAAATTCCGATCGACAAAACTTCCCGAAGTGGGCCCCAAGTACAAATCCAGTACTCATACAAAATCTGGGCCCAAACAAAATATTCCACAAACCACAATTCCACATTAAAGACACCCAGAAGAAATATGGTGCACTGTTGCCACAAATCGGCTGCGGAACCGCGGCCAACACATGGTTTGTGCGGCGGTTCCGCAGCAGTCTTGTGGGTTCAGTCGACCAAATTTCTTCAGTAGTCTTAAAAAAGCCTGCACGATTTTCTGACATACCCAAAATAATTTTTAGACCAGTTTAAAAATTCGGCAGAAACTTGAAATGCGGAAATGCGGTTTTGGAAATTTCGTTCAATCGATATTTCAAACATGTTAGAACAAGCTAGTAAGTGTTAATGGCGTGGCTCTAATACCATGTAAGTCTACGGTAGCGTCCCGGCCGTCAATCCGAGGCCAAACGCGGAACAAAAACTTTTACAACTGGCGCTAACGCAGACTATAACCCGGATCGTGCCATTAACATTAAACTAGCAATCTGTAAAATGATAGAATGACTATACCGATCGATCCGTGTCATACGGTCTTTAGCCATCATCCCACGCTCCTCGCGGCATCTCCGATCTCGCTCGATCTCCGGTCTCCTCGTCGAGGTTCCACCACGTCAACGAATCTTTATACGGGCTCCTGCCTCTATACCGAGGCAACTCGGACATGAAGTTTGCTAACCAACATGTCCAAGATTGAAGTAGAGATAGTGTAAAATATTTTGTCTCAAGACACCTAATGTATTGGGTGAAGATTAATTGAAGTTGCCATGAATGGAATTTTGTGTGCAAAGGATTTTGCAATGCAAAATAAAATTCAACCCACAACACAAAATGTGCTCTGCCCAATCTAATGAGCTCAGCCAACAGATGAAGATTGCTTGCTGAAAATGTGTGATGGGGTGAGCATAAAGAATCAAGTAGTGACAATAAGAAATCTCCACACAAATATTACACATGAAAATATCTTCAAGAGAACAAAACCAATTAAAGCTTTAGCCACCTCACCAATGACTCATCAAACCAAATGAAGCTCACTCATCACTAGAAGATTCGGCCACTATGTAGAATGAATGAAATATTGGCCAAAAAAGAATACACTCACAATAACCAATAATTAAACATTAAATCTAATGTTTAACCGAGGGAAGAAAAACTGGCAATTTCAAAAGTAATCCCGTAACGAATTACAGGATTACCCCACAACTGTATATACATATCCGCATCTGTATTCCGATCGAATACGAAATGCAAAGAGACAAAAATATTCCTACACAATATAATATTAGGATCCGGTTTAAACTAAAACCCACTAGTATTATCTGTCCGAATCATGACACGTGCACAAGTACACGTGCATGTTCGAACCCTGCCATAAAACCATACGGCCTCTACAACGTTTCGCCCGAACTTGGAAACAATCTGTGGGGGACTCTAAAGACTCGTCAATACTCTGGCACTGGGTTTAACCACAAGCACGTCAGTGGTACTAGCTGTACGTAACGGCTGCCCATGTATTGAGCAAAAGGGAGGCTGATGAGCGAACTCGTCCAGAAACCCTACTGAACCTATCAATGACAATATCCGTACAGTCCGGTCCGTTCGTCTATAAGTATTATATATTGGGCCTAGGGGGCCGGTAAACGTCAGACCCGCAATAGCGGTATAAGTCGTGTCAGAGTGTAGCCCGAAACACCTTGAGATACTACTAAAATACCTACTAGTAAATCTCGCTTGCCCTGGCCAGGAACTTTGTGTAATGGCTCTCCAGACAAGGCACGATCTCACCCCCAATACCGAGAGAGACGAATCCCCTGCCGATCCGCTCACTGCCTCCATATGGCTCGAGACTGTACCCAACTAAAACCTGTTTGCACGACTCCTTTGAGCCGTGGTAGGGTAATAATCAAAGCACAGTAGGAACTCACACGAGACAAATGACGATCTCAGATCGATGAACTAACATGTACACATGTCACCAGGGAACTGCTATCTGACGCTAGGTATAATACAACTAGCAGGTTTCCGGCGAGTCCTGTCCGGTGCACTCATAACCCAATGAGCACCTGTATACATCTTAGGTGAACCAATTTACACCAATGGCTTGTGAGACCGGCCACCGCCCCTCGTCGGGGTCTCGACTGTATACACTAGTCTACTCCGGTGTATCGATGCCCTGTCTCGAAACTCCTGTTAGTTATGTATATGCCCTAGAGGCCATTGTTGTACATATGATGTATATTATGATGGATGCTTAGATATATACAGAGAGGACTTTCTTGCTCGTCATGATAGTATGCTATTTGGTTTCACTTTATCTTAACATGTTGACTTGTATTGGTTTACTGTTTTTCTCTCACATGTTGATAAAGCCCTTAGGATCTGTACTCGACTACTGGGACTATGATGAGATCATACTAGTGGGGCCATGGTAGTCGATGAGTACATCCTATAACTGTTCCTAGTCGAGGGTATATCGAGACAGGGCATCGATACACCAGAGTATACTAGCGTATACGCATCTTGACCCATATGATGGGCGATGGATGATCCCATATCCATCGGTGTTTGACATCAGAGATGGTGTACGGGTGCTCAGTGGAGACTGGGTACACTCGACGGACTCGCCGAGAACTCCCAGATGGTGATATACCACACGTCAGATGGCAGTTCTCCGGTGACACTGGTACAGGGTAGTCTGTAGACCCGAGATCGTCATATAGTCTTGTGTGATTCCCACTATGCTTTGATTTCCACCTTACCACGTCCAAGAGGGCATGCAAAACGGTGGCTTTTGGGTACAGTCCCGAATCACATGGAGGCAATGAGCGATAGGAGGGGATTCGTCTCTCTCGGTATATGGAGTTGATGTTGTGCTGTGTTCGATTGGCTATAACTGGAAGTCCCTGGCCAGGGCTGATATAGAGATTTACTGGTAAGTGTTACTAGTAGTTTCTCGACCCGTTATGAGCCACACATCGACACGACTTATCGGTTACTGGGGTCTGACGTTTACCACCCCTAGACTTGATATGCGACATATCAGACGAACAGACCGGACTGTACGGGAGTGTTACTGATTGGATTCACAGGAGAACGCACAGGCTAGCTTGTTGATCTTCTGATCGCTCAATACCTGGGTGGCTGTTACGTTTAGCTGACCGCTTGCAGCTTGTGGGTGTTTGATATGATCATCACCTGCTACCGGCGTATTGACAATTCTTTAGAGTCCTACACAGAGGTTTCTTGGCTCAGGCGAAACGGAGTAGAGGCACATATGTGATATGTGCAGGACCGAGAATAATGCGATATGAGATACCGTATTATATTCTCGCGATATTTAGATATGAACCGGGTCATCGGATCAAGTGTTGATTCGATGAATCGGTACATGATATATTAGTCGGTTATATTCGATATAGCCGGATCGTCGGATCAAGTGTTGATTCGATGATTTAATGTATAATAATATATATGATATATTATTACATTATCTAATATTGGCTTACTTTATTATTTCATTTTCTCACTGGATGATACATTGATATATATGTGATATATGTTAATTGTATTATTTTCTTTTGTTGCAAATATATAATATATATGTGATATATATTATTGTGACATGATATGATTAATTGTTAAACATGTTTAAGGATGATTAATTGAGGTTAGGGTTTGATTATGGTTAGTTGCTTCATGCACCTTCTAGAAGCAATTTCTTTTGTCATGGTTAAGATATTTTGTGATGCCACATTCTTAACCCAACCAAACCCTAACTCTAGTTTATTCTCTACACATTCTTATCCACTCATCCTTGACCATGGTTTATATATCAATCATATAGCTTTTATTTCTATTCATCACAAAAGGATATTATGATTATCATTTTCCATTATCATCTTCTTCTTCTCTCTTGAAAAAGCTCACTTGATTTTCTTTATGTGATGAATAAATATGAGAAAATG
Source organism: Agapanthus africanus (assembly GCA_030015575.1). Classification (NCBI taxonomy): domain Eukaryota; kingdom Viridiplantae; phylum Streptophyta; class Magnoliopsida; order Asparagales; family Amaryllidaceae; genus Agapanthus; species Agapanthus africanus. The sequence continues at coordinate 882,325,763 of JASDDO010000024.1, read as the reverse complement.
ATTTAAAAAGAAAGAAAAATTACTACTCTCTCATCCTCATCTCATCTAGCCCATGAGATTAGTGTGTTCATCTCTTTAGAGTGAGAAAGCTTGAGTCTTTGCAACTTCGAGGTAGATCATCGGAGATTTGGAATACTTCAAGCTAGCATGGATCGTTCGGGTCGTGGAGCCTCTCATGAGTCCGGGAGATCGTGGATCGTGGCAAAGGGACTTCTACTCGGAGCTTGTGAAGCGAAGGAGCGGACTACAAAGGTTGTAATCCCTCACACTTAGATAAAAGTTATCATCTTGCATGTTAAACCCTAATAATCTAGCAAAGATCCCGGCTTTGGGTTGTTCGGCACGTCTAAATTTTGATCCGGGCATGTTTGATGCCTTATGAACCTTCACAAGAGTGCCTAGGAACCCTACAGTGGTATCAGAGCCTAGCTAGAGCATTAGGCGATGTGTTTACGAAGTTAAAACTCCGATCGAACCCGAAACGACAAAATTGGACCCTATCTGGAAATTTTTTAAATTTTGGGTTTTTTCTGAATTAAAAATATGTAAAAAAATCAGCAGGGAATTCTAAGAATTACCATAAATCCCGAGCCCCCAATTCGACCAAACGGCGGCGGAACCGCGGCGCAAGCATGCTTGCACGGCGGTTCCGCAGCGGATTCATCGATTGGCGACACGTGGCTTTTCTGGTAATATCCGTAGGTGCTTGTTGATGCTTCTGGATATTTTTAAAAGTGATTCCAGTATTGTTTAAATCTGGGGTTTATTTTGTAATAGTAGATTCGATCGGAATATTTAAATTCATATTTCTTTCCAGATATTTAGAAATTGTTAAACTAGTTGAACGGATATCATTAACCCACTTTTTCCCGGCACGTAAAACTTTCAAGTGTTGAATTTTTTATCGGGTTTAAATCTTTCGAAAAAAAATTGTACAAGTTAAGCGGTGGACCCTCTAGAAGACAACAAACCTTAACTCGATTATGTGACCATCTTGAACTGCCTTTTGAACCTTCGGGTTTGGGGCAGTACGGCGTGCCACATGTGAGGCGTTGGCTTGACCCTTCTACGGCTGGATCACCGGTACTGTGACATATTCTGGGATTATTTGAACTCCGCTCAAGTGTTGAGCACTTTAGGAAATTTTGGGTATTTGATTATCTGTTCGGAAAGTTTAATACTGTCTATTTATCTGGAATGTGATACAATATGTGGAATTCATAGAGTTGGGCATGAAATACGGACTTTGTGATATTTCGGATTTATGATGTCTAAAGTGATTGTGGATTCCAAATATTGTAGTTTTACACTTTCTTTTCTGTGACCGTAAGTGTAATATGTGATATCGCCGGTTTCGTTGCTATATGTCAACGACAATTGGGATGTGCATATTTACTTACGTTGATGATATGAGATATTATGTGTTGCTGTGATATGTTATATTGGATCGTCGCGTTCTGAATAGCCGGGGGTTTTATGTGAGATGAGGGTTTTTATTTTCATTCATGTAAAATTCATTTGTAATGTAATATTCTTTTTTTTTGGGCACTTCCAGGTTGCGGTTGCTGTCACCAGTGTATATTATTTACTTTTCCACATTAGGTAGACCTAAGGTGGGGAGCACAAGTAACCGGGTTCTAGGGTCCAGTGGGAGGCCATCTCGAGGAGTCGAGACCGGGTCTTCTAACCCTAGAATTGGCAGTGTTACTTGCCGCTCTCGTAGGGGTCTTGGGATGTGAGTTTGGCTATTCGTCGCGACCGTGGAATCCGTGTTTTATACAGGCTCGTATTGAAAACACGGACGTCCTAGTATATCCAATATTTCATATATGTTCTTCTGCTGCAATGTTCTGTGATGAGATCATATTACTGCCTGAGACGAATGCTTATATTATATATATATATATGCTGATATATAAATATTACTGCTTTCGTTTCTTCTGTGATGCTTAGGAAGCATAAGCTGATGGGATTTTTATTAATGAGATTAATAAAAAGAAAAGAAACCTAAAGATGTTGTAGAATCAAAACTTTATAAAAAAAAGGGTAGCTACAGTTTTGCTTTGCACAGTGATATATATGATATGTCCTGCACCTTATTCGATGAGGAAAGGACCGAGATCCCTTCACCGGGAGTGACTCCTTTAGCAAAACTGGCAGATGCTACAAAACTCGGATTGTCTTTTGATTGCTTTTAGTGTTTTGCTTTGCACAGCGGTATATATGATATATCCTGCACCTTATTCGATGAGGAAAGGGCCGACGATCCCTTCACCAGGAGTGACCCCTTTAGCGAAACTAAGAAAAGCCTCAAAAACACTCCTTTTCAAAACACTCGATTCTATGACGATATCAAGTTCATTACGCTCAGGGTTTTTTCTAAAAAAAACCTGCGTAGCCCTCCGTCATTTCAGATAGATATTATTTAGTATTCGTGCTATGTTTGTTGACTTAGTTAAGGCATAGTGTACGGTAGCTAAGTAATGTTTATCTGCTAAAACATGAGATGTGATTGGATTAGGGTATTCGTACGGCCTTGTTGACTCAGTTAAGGGTCGTACGGGTGGGTTTAATTCAATCGGGAAATGTACGGGTTGAACTTGACTTGCGATTTATGGTTTGTTGACTTAGTTAAGGTCATAGATCGCTAGGGGCAAAATATTATCGGGAATTTCAAGTGTTGAAATTTGCAATGAGATTGCATACCTCCTATGAGATGGTTGGATCCCGATACCCACTGCGAGTAAGTGTTACTCCTGGGAGAGTTTTACACAGGACAATTAGTCACTCAAGTAGGTGTCTAGAAAAGTGTTAACGGGGTTACGCCTCTGGGAAAATGAGGTTTACTTTAATTAGGTCCGTGCGAAAGCACGGGGAACCTCCCTCAAAGTACCGACACTGATCTGGCTGAAAGATTGACGAAATTGTAGGGTGTAATTAATCCCGGCTAATCTTACCTTTTAGGGTTTTAAGGTAGATTTGATAAAAACAGTGGGAGACATCCTGATTAGATAAGATAATAACCAATCTAATCTTGCAAGAGCATACGCTAAAGTGTTTTCTTCTCTCTCTCTCCAGGTAGCGACCATGGCATGCCATAATCAAGATAATAAAATGGATGTATTGACTGAACCCTATTATTGTACTGAGTTAGGGAATGTTGGACCCGTTCTTTCTTATAAGAGTTATAAGACTGAACAGGAAACAGGAGAACATCTGGATTCTCACGCCGCCCAAAAGAACATACATGTTGATGCATCTTCTTCGGGTGTGTTAGTTATTGAGAACTGTTTCTCAGTTCACCCTACGTCCTGGGTATTAGATACCGGATCAGGATCCCACATATGTAAACAGTTACATGGGCTACGTAAAGGTAGAGAGCTGGGAAAATGTGATCATTCCGTTCAAGTAGGGAACGGTGCAAGTATTGTAGCCAAAGCAGTTGGCGAATATCACCTAGTATTGCCGAGTCGTAATACACTGATTCTAAATGAGTGCTATTATATACCGAACATGATGTGCAACATTATATCAGTTTCTTTATTAAGTAAAGAGGGATATAATTTTGTAGTAAAGGATAATGTTATGAACATATTCCTAGATCAAAAGTTGATTGCATCAGGCTCGTTACATAATGGCATATTTATTCTAAATCAGAATACAGTCTTAAATATACAAAACACACACAAGAGGAAAAGTTCAGAAATGAACGAATCCTTCTTGTGGCATTGTAGACTTGGTCATATCAATGCGACACGACTGGCTAAGTTACATAAAGATGGTTATTTGAATTCGTTCGAATTATCATCTTATGATACTTGCCATTCATGTCTCAAAGAAAAAATGACCAAAGCTCCGTTTAGTGGACACGGAGAAAGAGTTACTGAACTCTTAGGACTAATACATAGTGATGTATGCGGTCCCATGTCTACGCATGCCAGGAACGGTTCTTCCTACTTCATTACATTCACTGACGATCTCTCTAGATACGGACATGTGTTTCTGATGAAACACAAGTCTGAAGCTTTTGAGAAATTCAGAGAATATAAACATGAAGTAGAGAACCAAACGGGCAAAAGTATTAAGATTCTTCGATCTGATCGAGGAGATGAATACTTAAGCAGTGAGTTCCTAGAATATCTAAAAGAGAATAGGATTCTCTCTCAGCTTACTCCTCCTTATACACCACAGCACAACGGTGTATCTGAGCGAAGGAATCGGACCCTATTAGATATGGTGCGATCTATGATGAGCGAAGCTGAGTTACCTATTTCCTTCTGGGGGTATGCGCTTGAGACAGCCATATACATATTGAATCTAGTTCCGTCTAAATCTGTACCTACCGCACCATATGAGATATGGAGTGGGAAGAGACCATATTTTAAACGAGTTAAGATATGGGGTTGTCCGGCCTATGTCAAAAGACAAAATCCAGACAAACTCGAGACACGATCAGTTCTATGCAAATTTGTGGGATATCCTAAGAATTCTCAAGGATATATTTTCTATCACGCTGAGGAACAAAAAGTGTTTGTTTCTCAATATGCCACCTTTTTAGAAAAGGAATTTCTTGCAAAAGAAATTAGTGACAAAGAGGTAGAGCTGGAAGAGGTTCCAGAAACACAAATTGCAACTGAAGATTTAGTGGAACCAGAGGATTCAGTAGTGCCCGACGAACCCCAGCCTCTCCGCCGATCTAGTAGGGTTTCTCGTCCACCTGAGAGATACTATGGTTTTCTCATTGATGGTGGAAGCGAGGATTGCATCATGGATGATGATGACCCCACTAGTTTCGAGCAGGCCATCACGAGTGGTGACTCTATGAAATGGCTGGATGCAATGCGATCTGAAATGGAATCCATGTACACCAATAAAGTATGGATTTTGGAAAATACTCCTGAAGGGGTAAAACCCATTGGGAGCAAGTGGATCTTTAAAAAGAAATTTGGTGTAGATGGAAAAGTTGAGACTTTCAAAGCTAGACTTGTAGCAAAGGGTTTTCGTCAACGACCAGGTGTGGATTATGACGAAACCTTTTTTCCAGTGGCTATACTTAAGTCCATCCGGATCTTACTTGCCATTGCTGCATACCATGACTACGAAATCTGGCAAATGGATGTTAAGACCGCCTTTCTAAACGGTGATTTAGAAGAGTGCGTGTACATGACTCAGCCAGAGGGCTTCGTAGATAGTGGGAGCAGCGGAAAGGTGTGCAAGCTGCTTAAATCCATTTATGGGTTAAAGCAAGCATCGCGGAGTTGGAACATCTGTTTTGATATTGTAGTCAAAGAGTTTGACTTCATCAAAAATATAGATGAACCTTGTATCTATAAGAAGGTAGCAGAGGGTAAGGTTGTCTTCCTCGTATTGTACGTGGATGACATACTCTTGATAGGAAATGATATTCCTATGCTGCAATCAGTCAAGCTCTTTTTATCACAGAGATTCTCAATGAAAGATCTAGGTGATGCCTCCTGCATATTGGGAATCATGATCTATAGAGATAGATCTAAACGAATATTGGGATTGTCCCAATCCAGGTACATTGGCACCATACTAAAGAGGTTTAGTATGGAAGAATCCAAGCGTGGGAACCAACCCACGATCTCTGGACTCACTCTCTCCAAAGAGATGTCTCCCAAGACTGATTTGGAGAGAGCTCGCATGCAAGGGATACCCTATGCTTCGGCAGTAGGCTCTATCATGTATGCGATGCTATGTACCAGACCCGATGTAGCATACTCACTAAGTGTAGTGAGTCGGTATCAAGCAGATCCTGGAGAGAGTCATTGGACAGCAGTGAAGAACATTCTCAAGTACTTACGAAAGACTAAGGAGATGTTCTTAGTGTATGGTAACGGAGAACTCCAGGTGGAGTCCTTTACCGATTCCAGCTTCCAAAGTGATAAGGACGACTCTAAGTCGCATTCGGGTTTTGTCTTTACCCTTAATGGAGGGGCGGTATGTTGGAAGAGTTCCAAACAGGATACCGTTGCAGACTCGACGATGGAGGCTGAATACATCGCTGCCAACGATGCTGCCAAAGAGGCTGTCTGGATCAAGAAGTTCATTAGTGAACTTGGTGTGGTTCCATCCATTGAGCATCCAATACCTCTGTATTGTGATAACAATGGAGCTGTGGCTTTGGCCAAGGAACCCAGGTCCCATCAAAAGTCCAGACATATTCTGAGGCGGTATCACCTGATCAGGGAGATAGTTGATCGCCGGGAGATCGAGGTCAGGAGAGTAGATACGAAGGACAACACTGCGGATCCATTCACGAAGGCTATTCCCCAGATACAGTTTGAGAGATTATTCGGGATGCTAGGTATGAGATACTACAGCAGCTGGCCTTAGTGCAAGCGGGAGATTGTTAGTTATGTATATGCCCTAGAGGCCATTGTTGTACATATGATGTATATTATGATGGATGCTTAGATATATACAGAGAGGACTTTCTTTCTCGTCATGATAGTATGCTATTTGGTTTCACTTTATCTTAACATGTTGACTTGTATTGGTTTACTGTTTTTCTCTCACATGTTGATAAAGCCCTTAGGATCTGTACTCGACTACTGGGACTATGATGAGATCATACTAGTGGGGCCATGGTAGTCGATGAGTGCATCCTATAACTGTTCCTAGTCGAGGGTATATCGAGACAGGGCATCGATACACCAGAGTAGACTAGCGTATACGCATCTTGACCCATATGATGGGCAATGGTTGATCCCATATCCATCGATGTTTGACATCAGAGATGGTGTACGGGTGCTCAGTGGAGACTGGGTACACTGGACGGACTCGCCGAGAACTCCCAGATGGTGATATACCACACGTCAGATGGCAGTTCTCCGGTGACACTGGTACAGGGTAGTCTGTAGACCCGAGATCGTCATAGAGTCTTATGTGATTCCCACTATGCTTTGATTTCCACCTTACCACGTCCAAGAGGGCGTGCAAAACGGTGGCTTTTGGGTACAGTCCCGAATCACATGGAGGCAATGAGCGATAGGAGGGGATTCGTCTCTCCCGGTATAGGGAGTTGATGTTGTGCTGTGTTCGATTGGCTATAACTGGAAGTCCCTGGCCAGGGCTGATATAGAGATTTACTGGTAAGTGTTACTAGTAGTTTCTCGACCCGTTATGAGCCACACATCGACACGACTTATCGGTTACTGGGGTCTGACGTTTACCACCCCTAAACTTGATATGCGACATATCAGACGAACAGACCGGACTGTACGGGAGTGTTACTGATTGGATTCACAGGAGAACGCACATGCTAGCTTGTTGATCTTCTGATCGCTCAATACCTGGGTGGCTGTTACGTTTAGCTGACCGCTTGCAGCTTGTGGGTGTTTGATATGATCATCACCTGCTACCGGCGTATTGACGATTCTTTAGAGTCCTACACAGAGGTTTCTTGGCTCGGGCGAAACGGAGTAGAGGCACATATGTGATATGTGCAGGACCGAGAATAATGCGATATGAGATACCGTATTATATTCTCGCGATATTTAGATATGAACCGGGTCATCGGATCAAGTGTTGATTCGATGAATCGGTATATGATATATTAGTCGGTTATATTCGATATAGCCGGATCGTCGGATCAAGTGTTGATTCGATGATTTAATGTATAATAATATATATGATATATTATTACATTATCTAATATTGGCTTACTTTATTATTTCATTTTCTCACTGGATGATACATTGATATATATGTGATATATGTTAATTGTATTATTTTCTTTTGTTGCAAATATATAATATATATGTGATATATATTATTGTGACATGATATGATTAATTGTTAAACATGTTTAAGGATGATTAATTGAGGTTAGGGTTTGATTAGGGTTAGTTGCTTCATGCACCTTCTAGAAGCAATTTCTTTTGTCATGGTTAAGATATTTTGTGATGACACATTCTTAACCCAACCAAACCCTAACTCTAGTTTATTCTCTACACATTCTTATCCACTCATCCTTGACCATGGTTTATATATCAATCATATAGCTTTTATTTCTATTCATCACAAAAGGATATTATGATTATCATTTTCCATTATCATCTTCTTCTTCTCTCTTGAAAAAGCTCACTTGATTTTCTTTATGTGATGATTAAATATGAGAAAATGATTTAAAAAGAAAGCAAAATTACTACTCTCTCATCCTCATCTCATCTAGCCCATGAGATTAGTGTGTTCATCTCTTTAGAGTGAGAAAGCTTGAGTCTTTGCAACTTCGAGGTAGATCATCGGAGATTTGGAATACTTCAAGCTAGCATGGATCGTTCGGGTCGTGGAGCCTCTCATGAGTCCGGGAGATCGTGGATCGTGGCAAAGGGACTTCTACTCGGAGCTTGTGAAGCGAAGGAGCGGACTACAAAGGTTGTAATCCCTCACACTTAGATAAAAGTTATCATCTTGCATGTTAAACCCTAATAATCTAGCAAAGATCCCGGCTTTGGGTTGTTCGGCACGTCTAAATTTTGATCCGGGCATGTTTGATGCCTTATGAACCTTCACAAGAGTGCCTAGGAACCCTACAACTCCCACGACTAGGGACACTTTTAAAGATGTGCTTATAGACTATCAAACTCTCACGTATATAATCGTCATCATACTGTTGGTAGTCAAGCAGGATCCTATAGGCTCTATCAACGTATAATAGTGATCTATAATGTCACCTAAAACAGTACACGATGATAAAGATATACCAGATAGCATACTATCATCTCGAGTAAGACTGTCCTACCGGTATAGGTCCTCCCTCAATCATTGCAATCATGTACCTGCGATCCAATAATTGACTTTGAGGGCACTATATCCAACAGAATCGCCCCGCCTCCATTGTGGAGGACGGGACAGCTCGTGCTGGGATTATTCTGATTATTGCTAGCCATTAAATCGAAGACAAAAGATCAATTTTCTTAGGTGGGAGGGCGTTTTCCCACAAACGGCGACAACAGATGGAGCTTGGAATCTCCCTCAGATGTTGTCCTCTGTCGATCTTGCTGCCAGCGGAGCTGAACGGTTGAGATTTGATGTGAGAATTGAGCGTGTAGGTCTCAATGGGTTGTTGGTTGTCATTGACACCGAGCCACCTGTAAGGAAAGTCCCGAGATGGGAAACCACTGTAGGACCCTCCGACAATCAAGTAAGTACCGAGAAGTAATTGGGTAGAATAGCGGCATATTGGAAATGAGTTCGACGTACCTCAGTATTCTAGAAGAGAGGGTTTATATAGCGGTCGCATGGAGCAAACCGGCGCGAGATTCTCGTCGTCCATTATGTCCATGTCTCACGTTCGCGTTGATGGCGAGGCACGTCCATTAATAGCGGGATACGCTCATTAATGAAGAGACGCGCTAGCGTAGGATGCGGGACGCAGAGAGGCGGAGATCTCATTTTGGCGAGATACACGGAACCGTTACGGGGGTGCTTGGGCTCCGTGCTCTCGGTTGAACACGGAAGCCGAGGAAGCTCAAATCGGTGGATAGCGAGGAGGCTGAGGAAGCTAAACTCCATAACAGCTCAGAGACTGTGGAAGCTGTAGGATTGCTCGGAGGCGAGCCATTAGTAGGTTGCCAGGCAAATAGGGAAGATACTCCGGGAAGGTCTCAAAAAGGTAGGACACAACCTCGGAGACGAGGTGCTGAGAAATGTCCCCCGTGCATCGTATTTATTCCAGCTCCGCAGCCCCCAGAAATCTAGCGGGCTTAAACGGATGACACGTTATCCGCTATATGTCGTGACCTGGGGAATTCCCACATACGAGTATCATCACACACCTTTCGAATATCAAGAGGAAGAAGCAAAGAGTTTTTATCTTCCAAAAATAAATTGAATCGTCTAATTGCTTTGTCAAGAGTTCTATCATGTCCTAATTTAACTAAGGCGGTCAAAAGCTCCTCCCTTAACAATGCATTTTGATGACTCTCTCCAGGTAAACGATCCCAACCTAATTTCCAGCATAATAATTTCAAATTTTTAAATGTAACATGGAAAAATAGCAATGCATATCAACAAATTAGTAATATCCTATATAGTTATTAAGGCTATATTAGTTTATCCTTTACATACACTCATTTATCGTGTTATCCATCTTGAACTAAATTTTCGGAGAAGATGAGCTCCATGTGTTATGGCTTGAATATGTCGTCGAGCCAATTGCAAAATATTGAGAATTAAATCAATCTTTTGGGAGTAGTTAATGATGAGTGACTATGAATTATCTATCAGTGTAATATACCGGTACAGTTACTTTCACCTTACTTTGTTGACCCATACTCCATGCATGTTTGTTACTTCAAATATAATTCAAGGTGTAGTCATTTTAGAAAGGAAACTTAATGCGCTTGCTCTGCGGAAAGCCTCAATATATCAATGAAATATTTCTTTAGCAAGTCCATTGAATTTGGCAAAGCATAACTTGCAACCCCTGAAACTCTTTCTATTACCTGTCGCAAGTAATTAAATTTATAGTTACATAAAAAAAACAGCACTTTTCATATATATGAAAATAGCTTGGAGAGGGATTTGGAGAAGAATTACGTACGCCGATCAGTCTTGACAGCACTATATGATCAAGCTCTTCTCTGTATACATCCATCAAAGAAAACAAAGAAGAAACGGGCACCTTACAGGCCAAATAAATCATCCAATATGCCTGCCATAGAAGGAAATGATGGAGCTCCTTTTCGGGCCTCCGTCAGATGTTGTCTTCCGTTGATCTCGCGATGAACTTGGCTAATTATCCTTCGTTGCGTGCGGGTCTCAATGGGATTTTGGAAGAAGAGGTGTGGTGAGGAAGCTGTTGCCGAGTACCTGTAAGGAAGTCCCGGGATGGTTTGGTACCACCGAGGACCCTCCGACGCTCAAGTTAGAGGGAAAATCCGAGCAGAGTAACGGCATAAAAGTGTAAAAAATGGCTTACTTGACCTCTCTGTGATGGGGGTTTATATAGCGGTGGAGCACGCAGCAGCGGGCGCGAGAATCTCGCCGGCCGTTACGCTCCCGACGTCACGTCCGCGTAGAGAGCGGATCGCCCATTAATGGGGATCGTGATGACGTGGAACGTGGGGCGTTGCTGGCGTAAAATCCGCGCATGACGGGATTCGCGGAGCGGTGGTTAGGCCTGGGAGTAGGTCGGAGGGCTGAGGAAGACGTCCTCGGCGGGAGCTCGGGGACGAGCAAGGAGGCCGAGGAGTCTTGGACCTGTGGTAGCTCGGGGGCGAGCTGCGAGGCCGAGGAGGCCAATTTGCAGGGGCCTCGAGGAGGGCCAGCTCGTGCTTGCAGATCGGGCACGGGGTGGCCTGGTCGGCCCCTATGGGTCCTTTCTTCTGAATTCTGAGACACGTCACCTGTCACGTGTCATGATCTTGGGGATCGCCAATATTGAGCACTATCATTAGCCCCCCATTCCTGTCCCGACCAACTAGTGGTCGGGTCAGGAGTGGACTGCCGGGCCTCCCGAGGTGAGATTCCTTCTAGGGTTTCGTCGGGACGAGTCCTCGGGCCGTCGGTTGTCTTTTCCGCTAGCGAACCAAGACGAGATCTCCGCACCTTAAAGAGGGTGTGCCGGTTCGTGCACCATGTAACTGAAGCAATGGTCTACGTGTCAAAGGATGACTGGCCGGTACGACTTGCGGGCCTACAGCGCCCGATTGGGTGCGGTTCAGTGCAGGCCCGACACGTGGAGCGATCGGAGCCGCTGGACGTGAGGAGTCGTTATCCTTCCTCTTCCTTTTCAACCCGCCACCGCCTCCTTCCTCACTTTCCTTCATGGGCATCATCGCCGGCCCCACCTCCTGTAACACCCTAATACGTTTATACAATATAATTTGATATTTTAAATCTTTCTTTATAATTCTTTTATTTTATCTTTTGGGTTGCGAATGATTCGAATAGTAGTAGTCGTTATCCGCCTCGACCCGCAGGTTTAGAACCCAATATGATGCAAGATTATATCTAAGATTTGCCAGTAAAGTGTATCCATGTGAATCAAGCATAATACCTATATTATATATATATATATATATATATATATATATATATATTGAAATATCACAGGTTATGAATAAAATAATATTTCGCCGTCTAACTTTGCATGGCATATCAGCTCATATCTTATTTTCGCTCTTATCTATTATGGTCAAATTCTAAAATATAAACAACGAAATAATTAGTAAATCTTTATGTATATTTATTTAAATTTTATTTGGGAGTATATATATTTAATGCTAGATTATTGTATTATGGCCAAAATCTTTACGTATGTATTTATTCTCAAAACTATATTTTTTGACTAAATGCGAGTAATATTTGGAGTGATTTGATATTATCTAGTTACCCTAAGATACACACACACACACACACACTTATAAACTGTTTCATATAACTCTCTCTCTCTTCCCCGTCTCTAACTCTCTCTCTCTCCCCTCTAGTTCTCAATCTCATCCGGAGTCCTAACCCATCCAGACCACCACCATGTCATCACCAGAATACCACCATGCCGCCATCATACCCAGACCAGACCACCACCAGACTATGCACCGTACTCAGACCATACCATGACCGGGTCATCACCGTACCCAGACCGTGTCACGCCATGTGCCCTGCTCCTGTGCCACGCCATACTGGTTTCGTGCTTAGCTCATGACACTTGTGTGCCACCATCGCATCAGCCCCGTGTCACCGCAAGGACCAGCACTGTGTCGTGCCGCTTCACGCACCGTGTCGTGTCGTGTCGCAACAAGCCGCTGCACACCTTTATCATTGCGGACGTCATTGTCTTTTGATTCTTTGTGTAGAAATAGTTGATCAGCCTATTGACATCATCTTCTGCACATCAACCGTTGTTTCCGAGGCAAGTTTCTAAACTTGCAGCATACTGCATTACATATTCTAATATATAGTTATTTATTAATATACGTATGTTAATAGTTAGCAAGTTATTTTCAATATACAGTTTTATGGTATTAATCTGTATTTATAACAATAACAGCTTTATCTCGTTGCATACTAGTTCATTATAATTTTATTATAATTTTCACTGCCGTTTCATTACCCTTTACCTAGACTACAGTATATCTAGTAGCAAACGTAAAACGTTATTACAAATAGGTATACATATATATATGAATAGATTAATTATACCTTATAAAATAGATAATATATAGTAGTTATTTCTACAACGTTTTAATAAACTGGTTACTGTTCTCTGTTAAATATTTATCCTGTTTAATACACACTGCCTGACATGTTCACAACACATTACCAGACCTGTTATTTGGATTATTACTAATGCCGACAATCCTGACTTGTTGTCCTGATGGACGTGATTTGTGGTCTAGTTAGACAAGACCTGTACCTGCTTGGTCCTGTGCTGGCATTAGGTAGATATCGTTAACACCTGACTTAAACACAAAGCCTGAGGGAAAAGGTGAAATCAATAATGAAACCTGACTTGTAATTCAACAGTTCGATATTTTCTAGAGACTGATCAGTCGATACGGGCTTTGGGCCCCGGAATGATGATGCTGACATCATTCGTCTGTACATGATATCGTTTTTTACTGCTTAGCGGCACGTCTCGGATTCAGCCCTAAGGGTCTTAACCGTAGTCCCGGGCACGCACGGGATACTATTGAATTATATCGACGATTCCATTAATTGATTTCAAAGACTTGTAGAATAGATAATCTAGAAACACAGATTTTAGGATACACGTGACATACCTATAGCCCACTGTTTTACATCTGTGATTATGGTTTATACTCATATCTTCTTCATAGCATCTTGTTCTGATTACACTGTTATTTTGATATTTATGATGCACCAACGTCTGGGTTTTGTATGGCCCAAATACTTTATATAGCATGTGAGTATTCGACAGGATCGCCGATCGGTGAGAACCACCTCATTGATATAGCTCTTATGCGGGTTAGTTATTTCTTGAATCTTTATTGCTTCCGCTACCTTTTTCAGTTATTGTTCTTATAGCTATTAGACATGTGATAGATAAATTTAGTAATTTACTGTTCTTGATATTTGATTGACAGCCGTAATGTGACTATGTAAGGATTTTTTCTCGTCATAGATAGTATGGTTGGTTTTGTCACGTACTATATTTACGTATTTTGGGAAGCGGGTCGTTACACCTCCACTTCTTCCTTTCTCCTCCTCTTCAACACCGAGGAGGAGAAAGGAAGAGGTGGAGATGGGGACAGCGGCAATGCCCAGAGAGGAAGAGGTGGAGAAAGAAAGTGGCAGCGGTGGCAGCTTGAAGAGAGGAAGGAGGAAGGAGGAAGGCGGCGGCGGCGTATTGTTGATGATGGTGACGGCGACGGTTGTGGATTGAAGAAGAAAAGGAAGAAGAAGGTGATGGTGATGGTGGTGATGATGGTGGTGGTGGCGGTGATGTTGAAAAGGAGGAGGAAGAAGGGGGTGTTGATGGGTTGAAGAAGAAGAGAAGGAAGATGACGGGTGATGATGACGGTAGCGGTGTTAAAAAGGAAGAGAAAGAAGTTGTTAGTGTATATGCCTTAGAGGCCATTACTGTATCATACTAGTTTGTATATTACTTAATGGAAGCTTGGGATATTCACCTTGTACATACAATCTTGCTCAAAATAGTAGTATGCTACTTGGTTTGTTTCTGCTTCAATGTGTACATGTGTTTATTTTTGTATATCACCTATACACATTAGTGAAGCCCTTAGGATCTTTGCTTGATTACCAGCATTGTGATGGCAGTCACACTAGTGGGGCTGGGTAATCTATAAGCACATCCTTATGCAGATCCCTAGTCGCAGGACTATCGAGACAGGGCATCGATACTCCGGAGTAGACTAGCGCATGCGCTTCTCATCCCAGTGTGGGAGACGGTCTGTCCCACAGCCGTCAGTACGTCGTACTTGAGATAGTATGCGGGTGCTCGTTGGGTTACGAGTACACTGGACAGGACTCGTCGGGAACTGACTAGTTGGTATTATGCCTATCGTCAGTTAACAGTTCCCAGGTGACATGAGTACAACTTAGTCCGCTGACTTGACACTGTCACTTCGCCTCGAGTGTGTTCCCACTGTACTTTGATTACTACCCTACCACGGCTCAAAGGAGTCGTGCAAACAGGTGGTAGTTGGGTGCAGTCCCGAAGCACTTGGAGGCAGTGACGGTTAGACAGGATTCGTCTCTCCCGGTATTGGGGGTTGACATCGCGCTGTGTCTAGGAGAGCCATTACACGAGTAGTCCCTGGCCAGGGCAAACGAGATATACTGGTAGGCTTCCAGTGTTATCTCAGGGTGTTTTGGGCTTCACTTCGACACGACTTGTACCGCTATTGGGGGACTGACGTTTACCGCCCCCTAGGCCCGCCATGCGATGTATCAGACGAACAGACCGGACTGTATGGAGAATGTCACATTCAGGCTCAGTAGGAGTTCAGATGGGTTTCACCTCGTCAGTCTTCTTGTCGGCACTACCTGGGGACCGTTACTCACAGCTAATGCCGCTTGCGGTCTGTGGTTAAACCCACTGCCAGCGTAGTGTCGAGTCTTTAGAGTCCCACACAGAAAGCTTTTCGCCTTTAGGCAAAAGAGTATAGGTCGCATGGTTTTGCGACAGGTCGCATGGTTTTGCGACAGGGTTCGGCCACATTCGTGCACTTGTGCACGTACAGTGTCCGGACAGTTTACACTAGCGGGCTTTGGTTTAAGCCAGATCCTAGTGTACCTTTTGGGATTGGATTTATCCAGTATGTATTCGTGTTCCTCGGAACGCGGATGCGGGTGTGTATGCACAGTTGACGGAGAGACAGAGGCAGAGGATTCTCATTAGGGTTGTTGACCGCTGACCGTTGACTATTGACTTTTTGCTCAACCCTAATGAGAATATGATATGTGATTAACAATTATATTAATTAAGTATTATGGTGACATGGTTGTTGACTTGTTGACTTCGTTGACTTGTTGACTTTAGTTGACTTGTTGACTTTGTTGACCGGTTGACTAGGCTTGACTAGTTGACCATCATGATAACCATAGCTATCATTTCATGGCAAAGACTTTTGCTTGCTTGTTCTTTTATGCAAAATGAGTGCATGAAATGATATGGCTATGGTTGCTTAAACCATCACATAACACTTGATTGATATGATTTGTTATCATTGTTTTGGATTATGAGAGGGTGAAAGACAAAAGAGTGGCTCATTCTCACTTGACCATTCTCTCTCTTGTTCTTGAGCTCTCATACTCTTGCTCTCACCCTCTTCCTCTTGCTCCCTCTCTTGACTCTATGGTTCACTTATCTCATGAGTTGAGAACCAAGAACCATAAATAAAATCTCATACAAACTCTTCTCTACTCACTCTAGTTCACAAGGTTTAGCAAACCGAGTGAACTGGTTTCTTCAAAGTTCAAAGAAGGAGCCAAAGGTTGGAGCTTTCAGGTGGATCTATCTTCGGCGTAAGGAGACGACGGGAAGAAGCCGATCCGGACCACCATCGGAGTTTGAAGACGAAGGAGTTCAAGACAAGCAAGGTATAAACCCCCTAACCGAGTAGTTAACGACTCCTAGTTAGGTTGTTAGTTAGATATTTAACAAAGATCCGGGTTTTAAATCCATATTACCACCTCTAGAAAAATCGTTTTTTAACAAATTCCGCATGCCCGAAAGTACCGGAAGAGGTAGCATGGACTTACAGGCGGTGGGGACGGCGGCGGTAGGGACGGCGGCGAAGGAAGAATCATTTTTAAAAATGAAGTAGAAAGGTTGCAGAAGTAACTTATAAATATACGGAGGATACTAAATATGGAGGGTTAAAGAAAAATATTGAAGTATTGGGGGCTAACGGAAAAAAAAACCCATAAAACTAATATAGCTAGATAAATGAGCACTAAAAAGGATTATTTGGTCAACAAGAAAACACTAAAATCTAAAGCAACTTATAAATATTTCTCACACCAATAACAAGAAAACACTAAAATTAAAATCTAAAGTAACTTATAAATATTTCTCACACTAATAACATGAAATATAAATGAGTACATCTGCTGCTCATCAATAGCAAAATAGGTTCACAGCAAACAAGAATGGACCCAGGAATTTTTATCAGGGTTCACTAGACAAAACAAGCTTACGTTAAAAAATTAATAATAAATGTTATATAAAATCTATACTAATACATAATACAAATGGCATTGGTTAGAATCTACATTCTCCATTTTCTGAAAAACAGAAAAAAGGAGAAAATTTCTCAAATTTTAGAGCCCCCACATCATCAAAAAAAAAGACAAAAATAATAAACTTCTCTAATTTTTGAAAAACGAAAAAAAGAAACTTTCTAGAACTTGAGACAAAAAAGAACTTTCTAGAAATGTAAACATTATACTCAAATTTAAGACCAAAAAAAACTTTTTAGAAGTTATTTTAATCTTATAATTTTTCAAATTCTACTTTCATTTACTTATAACTATTTTCTTTTACTTAAATATGGTAAATAACGTATTATAATATCTTCTAGATATTTTTGATCCAAGTTCTAAAATTATTATTTTATTCAATTATTAACAGGAAATTTTTTGGGACTCTAAACAGGATAAAACTACAAACGTGAATCGTACGTGCAAAATGCTAATCATTAAATAATTTGTATGGTACCAGCAAGAGTTTAAGTAAGCCAATGACAAAGGGGGGAAAATTTGCAATATGAAGATGAATTCTAATAAAATTCAAAAATAATTATGCATAGTGAGAATTGACCCAAGATCTTTTTTTTTGGAAACAAAATGAACTACCAACCGAGCTAAAGACTTATAATATGTTATTTAAGCCATAAATAAATATAAAATATGTCCAAAATTTCCAAATTCGTATTTATAATCGATATTAGTCTCTCTTTTTTCCTTCAAAAAATCAGTGGGGGCACATGCCCCCTTCGGCTCCTTGCTAGATCCGCCCCTGACAACAAATAACTACAAATTCAACAAAACATAACATCTCCAAGTTCATTGCATCACCAAAAGCACCGATGATTATAGAACCAAGTCATTCTCCACTGTGAGCAAAATTTCCCCATAAGATCACCATGGCAATATTCTCCTAGAATATATATATATATATCCTTGGGGCCGGGGAAACAAGAGTCATCTTGAAACTCTTTTGCGGTACATAATTCTATAATTAAATTCTCCAATGCATAATGTATAGCATGTACTGGACGTGAACAAAAATAATATACTTGGTTATAGCTATATCGAACGAATATGGTTACAACATGTGTTTGAACTTGATTAAGCTGTGGTATCTTTAAATGAGAACGTACGTATGCATATATATACCGTCAGGCTTAAACTTCATGGGTTTATACAATCTATGGAAATGAATAATACCGGTTTTGCATCTACTTCTGTTATTCATTGAATTATTGATTCTTGTGATAGTTGGTTCGTAAGGCAAGTAGAGATGTATATTTGAATAGTTTGAAGGGATTGATCTCTTTTAATTTAATTTTGGATTAGAAATAGATGTGAGATTTGTACTCGATAAGAAACAGCCTCTCTGCGTGCATGCATACATACATACATTTTGTAGATCAATGAAGCTCTAATGAAGAAACTGTAAACTTCTCCAGTTATATACATAATGATAATTGCGAACTATATGGAGTCATGGCCGGTGTGGTGGTAGTTTACTACTTTAATAAATGTTTTTTTCTTCTTCTAAATATTGTCATGTATATTTGTGTTGATCTAAAAAATGACCCTTTTAAAAGTTCCATCTTTTTAATTTGAAGTTGAAATCCGGTTTAAAATGAAAATAAAGATTATTAGATTAATAAGGATAGAGGGGAAAAAAGGATAGTGAAAACAACTTTAACTATTAAATGTCATTTAATATCTTTAACGTTTGAACTAAAAATCTATAAACTCCTTTAATTTTAATTTTTTTTCTTGCATATAAATATACTATTTGTATATAAGGGCATCACACTTGCAAAATAATATATAAAAAGTGAAAATCAGAGGTGTATAAATCTAAACTTCCAGTATTAGATTAAAATTATTTCCAATTTTTATTACTTCTGCCAAAGAAATAAACAATGAGAAGTGCAGCACATGAAAGAAAGTAGTTCATTTGATTTTTTCTGTACCAGAAAATTGAACTTACTCTTACAATTTTAACCTAATATTTAATTTTTTTTTGTTGAAGATGGTTAACAATGTAACCATAATACAAAAAAGAAAATTACATGATATAAAATAGGGTTTTTTTTTAGCTGGCCTACTCCTAAACTGAGATATTTTCAAAACTCCCTCCTAATTGAACTATTTATCTCACAACCTTCCTAATTATTCCTTAAGTTACTCCTCCAGCTCTCTCCAACTGTTAGAAACGACATCTGAAATGAATACCATCTCTGTTAGGAGGATAATGCCGGGTCGGCGTGTGTGTGTTGGGGGGGCTATTTTAAACCCAAATTGATGATGCTCGATATCGGTGATCTCCCAGATTGTGACACGTGGCAGATGACGTATCCCGAAGCTAGCAAGAAAGGACCAGGAACGGTATGTCGGTAAAATACCCCGGGCCCGCGGCCCATGGACGTAGCCGACCTTCAACGACCGACCATAACACTCCTGTGCCCGCCTTGCAAACCACCGTTGGCTTGCCTCCGAGCCACCGCACAATTGGCCTCCTCGGCCCCCTCAGCTAGTCTCCGGGCAACCGCAGAACCTAGATATCTCGGCCTCCCGCTTATCCCCGAGCCTCCCGCCAAGCTCATATTCCTCGGTCATATCGACCGACCATCGACACCTATCGCAGGCGCAACAGCTCACCTCCGCGAATCTCTCCATACGCGAGATATTCGTAGGCTACGTTCCGCGTTCCACACCATCACGATCCCTATTAACGAGCCTGTCTCGCCATTAATGGAAGATCCCGCCTATCACGCGGGCGTGACGCCGGGAGCGTAATGGCCGGCGTGATTCTCGCTCCTGCCTGCCTGTTGCCACCACTATATAAACCCCTCTCCAGACGGATCAAGTAAGTGAATTTCTCCCTATTAGGCCGTTACTCTGCTCAAATATCCGGTCTAACTTGATTGTCGGAGGGTCCTCGGTGGTACAACCATCCCGGGACTTCCTTGCAGGTAGCTCGGCCACCAAAACCTAAAACCCATTGAGAATCCACACGCTTCAGGAGTCAACCTCCAAATCAATCTCAGCCGTCCATTGTCGCTCGACAGCAGATCTGCGGAAGGTAACATCTTGACGTGATACGACGCACGTCAGCTGGCGCCGTCTGTGGGAACTTCTTGATTCCACTGAACAAAGTTCATCTTCCGATCTCTATTCAATGGCGAGCGATCACCGCGACGATCCAAGCACCGGCAGCCGCCTCCCCCACAACGAAGGCGCAGACGAATCTCCTCCTCCGAACGCCATCAACGCCCTAACCACTCGGATAGATCGACTTGCGTCCGTCGTGGACACGCTCATCCGTGTCCAAACGGCGGGCCAGGCCCCAGTTCGCCGCTCTCCCACCTCGGGATCGGGACCCCTACAGTGGGAGAGAAGTATCTGCACGCGTCGACACAGCCGACCACCGCCTCGATGCCTCCCACGGCCTCCGATCTCCCGGGCCAACATATTCTATGACCCGCTGGGCGCCCCACAGTTCAACATAGAGATCTGTCGCCCGAGCGCCTCGCCCCGAACCCCTACGCGCTCCTATCCCTCCCGAGGAGATGTCGGTCAGCTTGCCTGCTCCCAGGCATAACCGACACCCCCTCCCTCGACGGGGTCGCGTGGATGGAACTCATCACGGCAGCTCGAAGACTACCTCTCCAGGGGATCTAAGGAACCTCATCGAGAGGAATTGGGGCCGCGGCCAGACACAGGTCTCCAACAGTAGAGGCCAAAGATCAGAATGTGCCGAATCGTCAGGATACCACGGCCGGCTCGACGCCCTTGAAAAGAAGATCGAAGGTATGCATCGGGAAGGTCGTCATTCGAACGACAGGGCTAAGTATGCCTCTGACTCGCTCACAAAACCCTTCACCGAGGAGCTACTCGCCGTCGATGTCTCCTCTCGGAACAAGCCCCCAAAATTCTCTCTCTTCGACGGTAAGTTTAACCCGAAGGACCATTTGGACGCATTTACCGCAGGAATGAGCTTCCAAGACAACTCTGACACTGCCCAATGCCGAGATTTCCCGGCCACTCTCATCCGCTCTGGGTGAGACTGGTTCCGAGGACTCGCGCCACACTCGATCTCAACCTTCGACGAGCTGGCCACCCAATTTCTTGGCCACTTCGTCGGGAACAGACGGCAGAAACGGACCGTCGACCATCTCTTCACAATCAAGAGCAGGGACAAAGAAACGTTCAAGGGGTACGTTACCCGCTTCTACAATGCCCTTCTCGAGGTCCCAGAATATCGGGACGAGACGGTCATTACAGCACTTAGGTCTAGTCTTAGGCAAAAGGAGTGGTTACGCTCCTTTGCATTAGCGCAACCTAAGACCATGGCCGAGGTAAAGGATTGGACCGAGCGTGAGATCTAGCTCGAGTTCGAGGTGAACGCAAATCTCCCCGGGGCAGAGCAAATTGACCAAAAGAAAAGGGCGAGGGAAGAGAGAAAGAGACTGGAGCGGCCAAAGCCCTACTCCCCGAAGTTTCAGGAATACACCACGCTCAACGTCTCCCAGACGGTACTGCTTGAGGAGGCTAAGGGCGAGGGTTCTTCAAGCTCCCCTCGATCTCGAGCATGGCGGCAAAGCGCACCCGGGGCCCCTACTGCGGTTTCCACAGGTCACAAGGCCACTCCACAGAAAGCTGTAAGCAGCTCCGAGACTACATCGAAGAGCTCATTCGTTCGGGACACCTGGCGGCATACTTGCGAGACAAGCAGTAAGTTGACCGCGAGCAGGGGCAGCGTCCTCCTCCCGGCGAGTTAACAATCGGCCAAATTATGGTCATGTCGGCGGGGGGGAGGGGAGGACATCGAGTACCTACGAGGCCCGACACCCACGCCGGTCGTGGAGGCCAACAGCCATCCGAGGATGAAGGCCGGGCAGACCGAGCCCATCGTTTTTGACGGCCTTACACCGCCAAGAAGCTCAAACCGTGCCAATAAAAAGAACATCTACTAGCGTGTACTTCTTTTACTAAGGCAAAGTAAACTTTTCTCAAGATCTTTCTGTTTATATAATAAGAAGGGATCGGTAAAACATTGCAAAAAGAAAAGTTTTGTTTATTCAAAGGGTACTATAGGCTCCTCAGCCGTACATCGAAAAAGAAAAATTACAATAGCTGGGGAAGGGAGTGCAGAAAACATTGCTCGTGGTACTCCGAGCATATTTCAGCCAGCCGAGCCCTCGCCGCTTCAACCCTTTGCCTCTGATGCCGCCCGCGAACGTCGGCATCGTGCCTCAATTGGTAGCACTCAAGGAGGAGCGCCACCGAGCGATCCCGCCGACCCGTGGAGATCAGGCCGAAGCGCTGCAAAGACCTTAGCTTACCAACCGCCTCGTCCTTCAGCTGTTCGGACAAGGGGTTGTAGAGCCCCGGTGACGCCCTCCAGATGGAGTACATCAATAGCTGGAGCATGGGGGAGCGCCGGGGAAGCAGTCGGCCGAAGTGATCCTCAATGCGGCCTATCACTAACTGCACCGTGTCCTCGGTGCAGTGCTGATCGTAGAGGTACATGTCCTCAAAGTTTACGATGTCGGGGATGGTAAAAGGGAAGTCCTCCATTCTTACATTTTGGATGTGAAGGAAGGAGCGATCAATGCTCCTTCCATTTTATAGCCCACGACACCCTACGAGTCCAACAGTCGCCCATTTCACCGACAACTGTACCGCCACGTGGCAGGCATCGAGCCTTTCTCGTTGAAATCGAAACGACGCGGATCCGGCGCTCCACCTCCCCCACGCGTTCATGACACGTGTCGCCTGCGACTGTCCCTCTTCCCCACACTCACACCGGGAAGGTCGGATAGAACTTAATGAATCGACCGAGCGGCTACCCTGCTCGGCTATCCCTGGCTCGGAGTTCCCTACCCCCACAACGCTAGGGATTAAAGCCCTCGCCAAGAGGCATTGAGCAGTTTCACTGCTCGGTCCGTCCTTAGCAGGCCCCCTATGGCCCCTCCAGCACTAAGGATCGAAGCCCTCGCCAAGAGGAGACTGAGCAGCTTCACTGCTCGGTCCATCCTTAGTAGGCCCCTTACAGCCCCTCCTACGCTAAGGGTCAAAGCCCCCACCAAGAGGCAACCAGGCTCGCCCTTGCTCTGTTATCCCTGGCTGGTAGTCCCCTACCCCGCAACGCCAGGGATCAAAGCCCTCATCAAGAGGCAACCGGGCTCGCCCTTGCTCGGTTATCCCTGGCTGGTAGTCCCCTACCCCGCAACGCCAGGGTCAAAGCCCTCATTAAGAGGCAACCGGGCTCGCCCTTGCTCGGTTATCCCTAGCTGGTAGTCCCCTACCCCGCAACGCCAGGGATCAAAGCCCTCATCAAGAGGCAACCGAGATCGCCCTTGCTCGGTTATCCCTGACTGGTAGTTCCCTACCCCACAACGCCAGGGATCGAAGCCCTCATCAAGAGGCAACCGAGCTCGCCCTTGCTCGGTTATCCCTGGCTGGTAGTTCCCTACCACATAATGCCAGGGATCGAAGCCTTCGCCAAGAGGCACCGGGCAGTAACCCTGCTCGGCCCCATCCTTAAGGATCAAAGCCCTCGCCAAGAGGCACCGGGCAGTAACCCTGCTCGGCCCGTCCTTAGCAGGACATTTACGGCCCCACCCGCGCTAAGGGTCAAAGCCCTCGCCAAGAGGTAGCCGAGCGGCTACCCTGCTCGGCTATCCCTGGCTGGGAGTTCCCTACCCCACAACGCCAGGAATTAAAGCCCTCGCCAAGAGGCACCGGGCAGTAACCCTGCTCAGCCCATCCTTAAGGATCTAAGCCCTCGCCAAGAGGCACCGAGCAGCAACCCTGCTCGGCCTGTCCTTAGCAGGCCCCTTACGGCCCCTCCCGCGCTAGGGATCAAAGCCCTCATCAAGAGGCAACCGGGCTCGCCCTTGCTCGGGTATCCCTGGCTAGTAGTTCCCTATCCCACAACGCCAGGGATCGAAGCCCCCAGCAAAAGGCAACTGAGCTTGCCCTTGCTCGGTTATCCCTGGTTGGTAGTTCCCTACCACACAACGCCAGGGATCGAAGACTTCGCCAAGAGGTACAGGGCAGAAACCCTGCTCGGCCCCATCCTTAAGGATTAAAGCCCTCGCTAAGAACACCTGGCAGTAACCCTGCTCGGCCGGTCCTTAGCAGGCCATTTACGGCCCCTCCCGCACTAAGGATCAAAGCCCTCGCCAAGAGGCAGCCGAGCGGCTACCCTGCTCGGCTATCCCTGGTTGGGAGTTCCCTACCCCGCAACTCCAGGGATCAAAGCCCTCGCCAAGAAGCACCGGGAAGTAGCCCTACTCGACCCGTCCTTAAGGATCTAAGCCCTCACCAAGAGGCACCGAGCAACAACCCTGCTCAGCCCGTCCTTAGCAGGCCCCTTACGGCCCCTCCCGCGCTAAGGATCAAAGCCCTCATTAAGAGGCAACCGGGCTCGCCCTTGCTCGGTTATCCCTGGCTGGTAGTCCCCTACCCTGCAACGCCAGGGATCAAAGCCCTCACCAAGAGGCAACCGGCTCGCCCTTGCTCGGTTATCCCTGGCTGGTAGTTCCCTACCCCACAACGCTATAGATAAAAGCCCTCGCCAAGTGGCAGCCGAGCGGCTACCCTTCTCGGCTATCCATGGCTGGGAGTTCCCTACCCTACAATGCCAGGGATCAAAGCCCTCACCAAGAGGCATCGGGCAATAACCCTGCTCGGCCCGTCCTTAAGGATCCAAGCCTTCGCCAAGAGGCACCGAGCAGCAACCCTGTTCGGCCCGTCCTTTGCAGGCCCCTTACGGCCCCTCCCGTGCTAAGGATCAAAGCTTCATCAAGAGGCAATCGGGCTCGCCCTTGCTCGGTTTTCCCTGGATGGTAGTCCCCTACCTCACAACGCCAGGGATCGAAGCCCTCGCCAAGAGGTAGCCGAGCGGCTATCCTGCTCGGCTATCCCTGGCTGATAATTCAATACCCTACGACGCCAGGGATCTAAGCCCTCGCCAAGAGGCCCCAAGCAGCAACAACGCTCGGCCAATTCTTTGGAAAGCACCAACCTTCTTGCGGCAAAGGTTCTTCCAAATGTTCGAGTAAACGATCACCATCTCGACTTCGGGGCCATGGAGATACCAACCCTTCACCGGTCTTTACGCACTTGGCAAATGGTCGAATTCAACTCAACGTGTGATCGCCTGACGAAGAACCGACCTGACAAGAAAGCTGAACCATGCAAGTACGAATGTTCTCCACAAACGAAAGGACAATGTGCACGCAAAGAAACGGCAAAAAAGATTTTTATTCACATAAATCGAAAGTTTCTATAAAGGTATTATGAGCTCCCCAGCCTAACAAAAGTGCTCGGAGGCTTACAAATTTGAGAGCAAAAGAGAGAAATAAGAAGGCGTGGGGCTTCACGCCTCAGGCACGGGGACGACCTCGGCGTGCGGTTGTCACGACCCGAAATTGGCACGTGACGGCCCTAATACTACGCAACGCCTAAAGACGTAACGCAGGAAAAGAAAGCCAAAACCCAGAAATCTAAACCAAGAAAATACGGAAAAGATAATAAAAGTATTTGAAACATTTGAAATCGCAATCCAAATTCTTTAAAAGTCCTACTTTCTTTCTTTAAAATTTTGGCAACACCCCCTTTTGTAAAAACTAGCCAAGATGAATACAACACAAATATACGACGCCGTAGCGAAGAAATAAAGACAATAGAGAGAAACCTGTATATAAAAGACAACAAATCCACAAATAATATACAATATCGTCCTCACCAAGTCTCTAAGTCAACAACATAATAGTAGATGGAGAGTACAAGATACAACGAATGTACAATATGAAATACAGATAATCATTCAACCCACCTAAGCAAAATAGTATACTGTGAGCCGATGCAGTATCTGTAGCAAAAGATGATAGATGAATAGCTGAATAGCCTGCCTCGACTACTCTGGGGAACAACCTGTAACACCTGTGGCACAACGGGGTGAGTTTCCAACTCGTGAATAGTGGATAACATATGCAGATAATCGCAGGAATGTACGTACAGCATGAATCTAAGATATATAATTTACAGTAATAACAGGTCATGTGAATGCAGAATAATGGAAAGTACACTAGCAGGTACAATCAATATGTGAAGCAATAATAACATGACAGTAGTATGCAATAACCATGCAATAGGGATATGAGAATGTAAATATGCAACTAACATGAAGGGTATACCAACAGGTACTCTTAATACATGGAACAGTGCATAAATGAAAAGGTATGAGGTATGGAGTGAAATATGTCATCCCACGGAATCCTGTCATCGTGGTAGGATCACAATCCATCAAAACACTCAAATCCCAATTCCTCAAATCAGCCCCCACGTTGGGCTCTCACATCATATAAGTCTCACATCTCCTCAATATACAATATCGAGTAATCTCCTATATCCCGAATGTACAAATCAGTAATCCCAAGTAAAAATCTCAAGTAAGATTCTAGTATCCTAAATATATATATGCAGTAATAAATATGATGGGGTCAATACATATATATTAGCGTCCCATTCCACTAATATTGGTGTAAGGATATATATAACAACGGCTAAATCCCCTGTTATATATACAAAGGTGTTTAAAGGAAATATCATGAAAACAATGTGCCAAGTATCGACACAGAAATCCTGATAGGTACATATCATACGCTATCCCGAAAGCACGAGTGCCTAGCTCTGACCCTCGCCTTTCGACGTATGCATACGTGCATGACTCCCAACGGTATCTCCATGATCCCCGCCGAGTCATTAGTACTGTCACCGGTAGGTACTTGCCTTCCTCCAGGCTCAATCGGCGAAGTCCATCGATTATCTTGCTGAGGGGAACTATACCGGGCCCCACCATGTACCCTCATACGGCAACCACACCTCGTATGGAGTATATAATCAGAACCGATAAATCTCATGGTGGTTGCGCAAATATCATATCAAGAAAACCGGGTTTTTCAATGTATGCATAATTTCATGAACTCCCGCGGTTCCCAAATCCAGAAAACATCATGTAAAATCCCAATAAACAATGCGCAAATCCAGGAATAAATATATGCGATATATCTAAAATGCGAACATATAGATGAGAATGTGTAGCTGAAACCATAAGTATGCGAAATCAATAAGGTACAGCTAAGTAACATCAGTAAAGGTAAATATGTGACTGCAACTGAATATGTGTGTAACATACAGGTGTAGCAATGTATAAGTATCTACCTATAAGAACTGATGAAGTATACCCCCTCCGGGTATGAGTGGAATAGGTGAGTAAGGTATATCGGTAACTAAATGTCAAAACGTGATAAGTAATGTGAATCGATGTCGTAAAGTCCCTAACTAAGAAATATAATGTCTGTAATGGTTTGTGTGTGACATGGCAATTATTGACGGTGTGTTTGTAGCATACAATCCGTGCTCGTGCAACATGAACCGTCAATAATATGTGCAGTGTCCTACAGTTGCTAGTCACAGTACAACTATATCAAGGAAATAAGGTAAAGGCGCAATTCTAACAATGACGTAGAATATGCGACAAGTAATAGAATTCTAGCCCAGACGCATAACGCCATGCGGGCGATTCCCCTGTAGATGTTAAATCTACTCACCTACGCTCCACGCTAGGTGAATCCTACTATCTGCTCCTCCCTGTAGCAGTGTCCGTAGTCCCCGCCTGCAAACCTGCAATTTAGACATGGAAATCATATATAAGCCAAATATTCCGCAAAACGCGATATCGAACCCAAACGAGAAACTCGCGTCGCGAACTAATCGCGCGTGTGCACGATACGCTAAAACGTGTGCATACGCGTCTAAAACTACCGCGACACGCCGCGACACGCTGGATCACAGAACCCACTCACGTATCGCGCGTATCGCGCAAACACCACGAACTAGAAATACGATATATTGTCCCAGATTTTCTTACAGGTCAAATCTTACAAAACTAGACATGCCAAAACACTAGACAACACTGCAGAGAACCCTAGCCAAGACCCTAACACCCTAGCCCCCTACTTGGCCGCAATTTGCGGCCAATCCTAATAAATTTGCGGCCTGAATTGGGAATGGGTGGCTCGTGTTCTGGTGGTGTGTTCTAGACCTAATGAGCATGCTCCAGTATCCTCAATTTTACCCTGAAGGGTCCGGGTCAATATCAGATTACAGAATGCCAATATATCGCTTTAAAAACACCAATTTGCACTAAAAAGGAAATCCTATGGTATTTTAGTGTAATCTGTGTCAATTCTCAGTTAAAGTAACCCTAACAACACTAAAATAGGCTAGGTTAACTAACACAATCATCACTTAATCAACATTCCACACAAATCACCTTAATTAGCACTAAACTCACTATTTAACACTAATCGAAGCTAAACAATACACAACTAAGAAAACTAGGAAATTGGGCTTAAGAAATATACCCTATGGAACCCTAGGAAGCAGATGAAGAAGTGTGTGGAGGAGGTGAGAGCTGCTGCAGGTTGCTGGAGCTGCTGCTGCTGCCTGTGCTGCTGATGATGTTGCTGTCTGCTTGCTTCAGGTGCTGCTGCTTCTTCTCTGCTGTTGCTGGAGCTGCTGATGTGAGTGTGTGAGAGTGTGAGGGAAATGAGAGTGAGAATGAGAAATGAGAGAAACAAATCAACCCCCCTTCTCACTCTCTCTCACTTCATTAAATGAGCATGGCTCATGCCATGTTGCCCCATGCTCATTCTCTCTCTCTCTCTCTCACAAGGTCAACACTTCAACCCAAAATAAAACCCTTTTAATTATAACCATGCACAATAAACCCCAAAACACTTAATCAATTAATAAAACTAGCTTAAAGAAAAATGGTTAGCTAACCATGATTGCTAATCATGGTTAACCTCCAAATTAGCACCCTAGTTATCATGCACAAGTGTGTGCAAGCCTAGAAAAATTCTAATAAAATATTCATTAAATAAGATAAAATAATTGAAAACCAATTTGGTAAACTTTTTACAAAAAAAACATATATTAGAATATAATTAGCCACAAAACACATTCTAAGGTGTTACAATCTCCCCCCTTAAAGGAAATTCGTCCCCGAATTTAAAAATATACTGTTACGCGTACCTCCAAAGAGAAGATTACAATTCTCAAATCTCGCTCGCAGCCTCCCAAGTGATTACCTCACTATATGGCTACGTCCAAGAAAAACCCTTCACAGATGGCAAGACCCTTGACCGACGTTTCTCCACCTGCCGAGCCATTAACACAAATGGCTGCTGGTGAACGAAAGATCGCGTCCAAGCTACATGGTCTGGTGCTAAATCATGTGAGAAAGGTCAAGAAGGTAATTGTAAAGTATCATCGCAAGGAATACGGGGTGAAAACTCAATAATCTGGGCGGAAGTGCCAAATTAAAGACAACAAAACTAACCCGCTTATAGGATCTCGGAAGGGCCTAAATCCTGGGATAAGCTTCCTAAAATCCAACACGTCATTTATTGGAAAAATCCACAGGAATACATGATCTGTCTCTGCGAACTCAAGTCTATGACCAACACAGTCGGCATAAGATCTCTGTTCGCACTGGAAAATTTCCATCCTGACCTGAATCAATTGGATCATCTCCGAAGTCTCTAGACTAGCTGGGGTCCAAAAATCCTACTTACGTAGAGTCAGGAAAACAACAGACTGGTGATCGACACGACCTAACCCCTAAACCTAAAGGTTGCCAATTGGAGTGTCTCCTGATAACAACTATTGAAGGAGGACCCTAACGATGGCGAGTGACGATCCCCAACTGCTGACAACAATTAACACAAACACACAACTTAACAAAGAACAACTGAGCAAACTGAGTATAACCGAACGGCAAGAATCTGAATGGAGTCACACCCTGACTAAACCTGGGTAGAAACCATAACGAAATTCGTAGAGATCTTCTCCCACTCCTACTTCGGAACGGTAAAAGGTTGCAACTCTCCAGCCGGCCTCAGATACTCGACCCAAACACAAAAGACAGACACCTTGAAACGAAATCTGAAACTTCTCTTTACATCCCTGTCCACCCGTAACTATCTCACAAGTCACGTCAATGTTGGTGGAATTTGAATGAATATAGAGAGTTGACAGATGTGCTTGCTCTAGGATTTCACGTCTCTACCCAATACCATCGGGTACTCAAACGCGTCCCTAACTTAGCACACCCGTGTCACAAATCAAGGTCTCCGAATCAATACCCGGCCGAGTATGCTTAAGTATCTTTGACGAACGAGCATCGGCGGGCAGTGTCTCGCGAAAGCGATTTAAGAAAAGTGGTCGGGCGCGAACTTAAGCAAGTTGTCCCCTCCGTAGAGACGAACTAAAGCTGTACTCGACGATCACACAAGAATTGTAAATCTGCATAAGACTATCACAACAATCAAATCCGCTGCAGGAAGATGTACATTAAGCTCTGGTGGTCCGTGAAAATCTGACACGACTCTCGAATAATTAGTGTCTCCAAATCTCCAACGCAAAACTACCGCGGCCATCTCCAGATCATGAGTGGAATATCCTTCTCGTACTTCCTCTAAATGTAGGGAAGCAAAAGCGATAACTCTATAGTGTCACCTCAGTACACACTCGAGCCCACTCAAGAAACATTACAGTTAAACAACAAGGTCGCCCGAACCAGAAAGCAAAGAAAGAACTGGTGCAGTTGTTAACAGAATCTTCAATTACCGAAAACTCCGCACGCATGCCTCAGTCCAAAGAAAAGAAACCTCCCTTCCGGTCAATTCAGTCGACGGTGCAGCACTACTCTAGTAATCCTGCACGAAACGGCGGCAAAACCTGCTAAGCCCAAAAATTTGCGGATCTCCGTCCTGCACACACGTCTGGGCCTAAGCTGTACGGCCACGATTTCCCTCGGAACCATACAAAACCGTCTCCCATGACTACAAGACCTAGGAGTCAACACAAAACAAGCCTGAAGAAACACTCCAAGAATCTAGCAACCGCTGGGGCTCTCCCAGTATCTGCATGACAAATCCTCAAGTGCTGCTCCTATTCCTCAAGACACATTAAATAGACCAGAATGTCGTAAATAACACAACAATAACTGGTCGAGGAACGGCCTGAAGAAATCTGGTTCATCACATCTATGAATGCTGCTAGGGCATCAGTGAATCCAGTGACCCACTAATGCACACAAAGCCCGTAGCACGCATAAGGCAGTCTTCGGAATGCCATCACTCCTAACCCGCAATAATGATGACCTGATCCCAAACAAACTTAGAAAATGTCTCGCACTGTGGAGCCGATCGAAGAAATCGTCAATGCGAGGTAAAGGATACCTATCCGCACCGTAAGCCGGTTCAATTAACGATCCGTCGATACACAACCTCAAACTGCCGTCCTTCTCCTTGACGAACAGAAATAGGAGCTTCCAAAAGCGAAACACTCAGACGTATAAAACTCCCCAATAACAACTCTGCAGCTGATCTTTTAGCTCCCAAGCTTCGCCGGCTCATCCGGAACCATGTCGGAAAAAATCTCGCACGAAAGGTACACCGGTCCAACAAACCCTCTGTGGCTACGGTATCACGAATGAACACCAAGAATCCACGACATCTCCTCAGTAGCCGACTAGCGAAAAAGGCTGAATTCAAGCTGTGAGAGGCGGCACAACTATCCACCTGCACAACAAGAACTGACCTGCCGGGAAAACAAACCTGACTGTTTCCTCACGGTAGTCCACAGACGCCTAGCACGTAGTTAACCAGTCCGTGCCCAGGAGAACGTCAAATCCAACATCTCTAGAAGGATCAAAACGACGGACGAATCTCTATCTCCTATCCGATTGGCGCACAACTGAAATACGTGTCGCGCAACGAAAGAATCGCTGACAGAAGTTAACACAAACTACGACTAATCTACCCAACCACGGTACAAGTGTGAAAAGCAAAAAAGTACATCAAAGAACATGCGAATTAAGGATACCTAAAGACTCTGCATTGGGCGCCTGCGCGTCCCGATGAGTAGAAGCAAATTCCTGTGTCTGCCCTCTACCCACAACTGGCTGAACTCCTCTGGTAGACTGAGCCCTCTGAGCGAACCTTCCACGTCCACGGCCTCTCTGAATACGATTCTGGCGAGGTGCTAAGGAACAATCCCTGACGAAGTGCTGAAGGCTCCCGCATCGAAAACATCCACGCGCTGACTGCTGACCCTCCTGGGAATGAGAGCTGAATGACTGTCCTCGTCCTACGCCTCTGCTACTCCCGCGACGGCCACGGAATCTGTCTCGATGACTAAACCTCTGTCTCTGGGCTGGTACACTGGTACGAGTCCTCCACTGTCCTGGAACTCTCTGAGCCTCTGGAATATGTGCCTCGTTAACTGGAGCTGCAACCACTGGTGCTATGTAGGTGACGGACTGCTGCATGCTGATCGTAAGTGACAACTGAGTAACAGGGGTGACAACCTCCTGTCGTAGCTCCCGAATGACATCAACCAATGAACTCATAGTCTAGAGGAAGTCCTGCATCTCTGCCAAATGCCTATCGATAGTATATGTCGTAGGCTGATCCGTCTGCACCTGTGCAACTAGAGTGCCATCCTGATCAGTACTCGTCTCACCCGAGCCAACTCTGACCTCGGCCCATGCTGCATCACTCTGAGTCCCCATAGTCATCGGCGGCAAGGCTATGAATAGATAAAAGATTCGATAAGAATAAGGAGATCGAATCACAAGGAAGGAATTTCAAACAATTTGTACTTAGGTCACTTAAGGCGAAGTACCGCATCGTGGGTATGCTGCAGACATACACACACTACGTTACTCTGCTTAACCTACCAACTCCATCATACCAAGGTCATCCTACACACCGAAAGGTAAAACCTAGCGCTCTGATACCAACTTTGTCACGACCCGAAATTGGCACGTGACGACCTTAATACTACGCAACGCCTAAAGACGTAACGCAGTAAAAGAAAACCAAAATCCAGAAATCTAAACCAAGAAAATACGGAAAAGATAATAAAAGTATTTGAAACATTTGAAATCGCAACCCAAATTCTTTACAAGTCCTACTTTCTTTCTTTAAAATTTTGGCAACACCCCATTTTGTAAAAACTAGCCAAGATGAATACAGCACAAATATACGATGCCGTAGCGAAGAAATAAAGACAATAGAGAGAAAGATGTATATAAAAGACAACAAATCCACAAATAATATACAATATCGTCCTCACCAAGTCTCTAAGTCAACAACATAATAGTAGATGGAGAGTACAAGATACAACGAATGTATAATATGAAATACAGATAATCATCCAACCCACCTAAGCAAAATAGTATACTGTGAGTCGATGCGGTATCTGTAGCAAAAGATGATAGATGAATAGCTGAATAGCCTGCCTCGACTACTCTGGGGAACAACCTGTAACACCTGTGGCACAACGGGGGTGAGTTGCCAACTCGTGAATAGTAGATAACATATGCAGGTAATCGCAGGAATGTACGTACAGCATGAATCTAAGATATACAATTTACAGTAATAACAGGTCATGTGAATGCAGAATAATGGAAAGTACACTAGCAGGTACAATCAATATGTGAAGCAATAATAACATGACAGTAGTATGCAATAACCATGCAATAGGGATATGAGAATGTAAATATGCAACTAACATGAAGGGTACACCAACAGGTACTCCTAATACATGGAACAGTACATAAGTGAAAAGGTATGGGGTATGGAGTGAAATATGTCATCCCACGGAATCCTGTCATCGTGGTAGGATCACAATCGATCAAGACACTCAAATCCCAATTCCTCAAATCAGCCCCCACGTTGGGCTATCACATCATATAAGTCTCACGTCTCCTCAATGTACAATATCGAGTAATCTCCTATATCCCAAATGTACAAATCAGTAATCCCAAGTCAAAATCTCAAGTAAGATTCTAGCATCCTAAATATATATATGCAGTAATAAATATGATGGGGTCAATACACATATATTAGCGTCCCATTCCACTAATATTGGTGTAAGGGTATATATATAACAACGGCTAAATCCCCTGTTATATATACAAAGGTGTTTAAAGGAAATATCATGAAAACACTGTGCCAAGTATCGACACAGAAATCCTGATAGATACGTATCATACGCTATCCCGAAAGCACGAGTGCCTAGCTCTGACCCTCGCCTTTCGACGTATGCATACATGCATGACTCCCAACGGTATCTCCATGGTCCCCGCCGAGTCATTAGTACTGTCACCGGTAGGTACTTGCCCGCCTCCAGGCTCAATCGGCGAAGTCCATAGATCATCTTGCCGAGGGGAACCATACCGGGCCCCACCATGTACCCTCATACGGCAACCACACCTCGTATGGAGTATATAATCAGAACCGATAAATCTCATGGTGGATGCACAAATATCATATCAAGGAAACCGGGTTTTTCAATGTATGCATAATTTCATGAACTCCCGCGGTTTCCAAATCCAGAAAACATCATGTAAAATCCCAATAAACAATGCGCAAATCCAGGAATAAATATATGCGATATATCTGAAATGCGAGCATATAGATGAGAATGTGTAGCTGAAACCATAAGTATGCGAAATCAATAAGGTACAGCTAAGTAACATCAGTAAAGGTAAATATGTGACTGCAACTGAATATGTGTGTAACATACAGGTGTAGCAATGTATAGGTATCTACCTATAAGAACTGATGAAGTATACCCCCTCCGGGTATGAGTGGAATAGATGAGTAAGGTATATCGGTAACTAAATGTCAAAACGTGATAAGTAATGTGAATCGATGTCGTAAAGTCCCTAACTAAGCAATATAATGTCTGTAATGGTTTGTGTGTGACATGGCAATTATTGACGGTGTGTTTGTAGCATACAATCCGTGCTCGTGCAACATGAACCGTCAATAATATGTGCAGTGTCCTACAGTTGCTAGTCACAGTACAACTATATCAAGGAAATAAGGTAAAGGCGCAATTCTAACAATGACGTAGAATATGCGACAAGTAATAGAATTCTAGCCCAGACGCATAACGCCATGCGGGCGATTCCCCTGTAGATGTTAAATCTACTCACCTACGCTCCACGCTAGGTGAATCCTACCATCTGCTCCCCCATGTAGCAGTGTCCGTAGTCCCCGCCTGCAAACCTGCAATTTAGAGATGGAAATCATATATAAGCCAAATATTCCGCAAAACGCGATATCGAACCCAAACGAGAAACTCGCGTCGCGAACTAATCGCGCGTGTGCACGATACGCTAAAACGTGTGCATACGCGTCTAAAACTACCGCGACACGCCGCGACACGCTGGATCACAGAACTCACTCACGTATCACGCGTATCGCGCAAACACCACGAACTAGAAATACAATATATTGTCCCAGATTTTCTTACAGGTCAAATCTTACAAAACTAGAAATGCCAAAACACTAGACAACACTGCAGAGAACCCTAGCCAAGACCCTAACACCCCAGCCCCCTACTTGGCCGCAATTTGCGGCCAATCCTAATAAATTTGCGGCCTGAATTGGGAATGGGTGGCTCATTTTCTGGTGGTGTGTTCTAGACCTACTGAGCATGCTCCAGTATCCTCAATTTTACCCTGAAGGGTCCGGGTCAATAGCAGATTACAGAATGCCAATATATCGCTTTAAAAACACCAATTTGCACTAAAAAGGAAACCCTATGGTATTTTAGTGTAATCTGGGTCAATTCTCAGTTAAAGTAACCCTAACAACACTAAAATATGTTAGGTTAACTAACACAATCATCACTTAATCAACATTCTACACAAATCACCTTAATTAGCACTAAACTCACTATTTAACACTAATCGAAGCTAAACAATACACAACTAAGCAAACTAGGAAATTGGGCTTAAGAAATATACCCTATGGAACCCTAGGAAGCAGGTGAAGAAGTGTATGGAGGAGGTGAGAGCTGCTGCAGGTTGCTGGAGCTGCTGCTGCTACAGCTGCTGCTGCCTGTACTGCTGATGCTGTTGCTGTCTGATTGCTTCAGGTGCTGCTGCTTCTTCTCTGCTGCTGCTAATGCTGTTGTTTGTTGCTGCTGGAGCTGCTGATGTGAGTGTGTGAGGGAAATGGGAGTGAGAATGAGAAATGAGAGAAACAAATCAACCCCCCCTTCTCACTCTCTCTCACTTCATTAAATGAGCATGGCTCATGCCATGTTGCCCCATGCTCATTCTCTCTCTCTCTCTCTCTCACAAGGTCAACACTTCAACCCAAAATAAAACCCTTTAAATTATAACCATGCACAATAAACCCCAAAACACTTAATCAATTAATAAAACTAGCTTAAAGAAAAATGGTTAGCTAACCATGATTGTTAATCATGGTTAACCTCCAAATTAGCACCCTAGTTATCATGCACAAGTGTGTGCAAGCCTAGAAAAATTCTAATAAAATATTCATTAAATAAGATAAAATAATTGAAAACCAATTTGGTAAACTTTTTACAAAAAACCATATATTAAAATATAATTAGCCACAAAACACATTATAAGGTGTTACAGCGGTGCCTCCCCTATGACCACCGGGGCGGCATCTTCAAGGTCGGCTCCGTCAGCGGAAACTTCGGCGCCGGCATCCGGGGCAACTAGCTTACCCTTCACACTCCCACCAGGGGCCGCTTTCACCGTGTCATGTCCGGGGGCGGTCCCGTGGGCATCGTCAGCGAAAGGGTACAAGGTCTGGAGCTCGGCATCAGAGAACTCCGGCATCCGGGCTTTGACAGAGTCAAGGGAGTCGTGCAAAATGACGCCCCCGACACTGGCAAGGTCTGTTCTCCGCCAAAAACCGGGAAAGACAAATGTCTCGCCTGAATCTGGGGGCATATTCTATTTGGTTTTATCCATCCACCTCTCCGAAAATACCAAGTTGATTTATAGCACCGTGTATCGGAGGTTTAGACGGATGCGGCCGTTGTAGCAGATTTTGTCAGATTCCCCCTCGTTTGAGGGGTTTTTGATTGTGGGGACGCTCTTCCCTGCAGGCGCAAGTCCCTGCAGTTAATTATGCTACCGCATCGCGGTAACCACTTTCTCCTTCTCCAGATGGTCACTTCGTGTCGTTTGTGTTTGTTTTGTTTTTTGTTGCCCGTGGATTGTATACGGAGACTAATTTATGTTGTCGCCCGTAGGGCGTGGATTAGCCCAAATCTGTATTTTCTTAGATTTGGGTTTGGGGTTGGGTTTAAGGATGCATTAGTCTCATTTGAGACTAAGATCAATTTAAACGTTTGTTAAGGATACGTTAGTCTAATTTTAGACTAAGATCAACTTAACGGGATCGTTTAGATCCAACAAAAGAGCATTTGGGCTCTATTGTTTTAGTTTAGAGACTTTGCGGTCCATTGGGTTTAAGGATATCGTAGTCCATAAAGTTTTTGGTTGTCGGGACCCACCACCTCTTTGAAGACGTTGAACAATTACAACGACACATATCAGAGGTGTGAAGAGATGTACCCTTGAACCAATGTTGGTTGGGAGGCTCTGGGTTTTGCTTTAAATGTCATATGAGATGATCAATTTTGGAAGACAAGGGTGTATTTGAGGTTCAGTTGTTCCCCGCCGAAAAGACACGGGGAGACGCGGTGAACGTCTCGCCTGAATTTCGGGGCAGATGCTAATTGGTGCTATCCGTCCACCTCTCCGAAGATGCCAAGTTGATTTATGGCACCATGTATCGAAGGTTTAAACTGATGCGGCCGATGTAGCAGACTTCATCAGATTCCCCCTCATTTGAGAGGTTTTTGATTGTGGGGACGCTCTTCCCTGCAGGTGCAAGCCCCTGCAGTTAATTACGCTACCGCATCGCGGTAACCACTTTCTCCTTCTCCAGATGGTCACTTCGTGTCGTATGTGTTTGTTTTGTTTTTGGTTGCCCGTGGATTGTATACGGAGACTAATTTATGTTGTCGCCCGTAGGGCGTGGATTAGTCCAAATCCGTATCTTCTTAGATTTGGATTTGGGGGTTGGGTTTAAGGATATGTTAGTCTCATTTGAGACTAAGATCAACTTAAACGTATGTTAAGGATACGTTAGTCTAATTTTTAGACTAAGATCAACTTAACATGATCATTTAGATCCAACAAGAATGCAATTGGGTTCTATTGTTTAGTTTAGGGACATTGCGGTCCAATGTTAATTTAAGGACATTACGGTCCATTGTTAGTTTAAGGACATCTCGGTCCAATGTTAGTTTAAGGACATCTCAGTCCAATGTTAGTTTAAGGACATCTCGGTCCAAGGTTAAGGACATCATAGCCCATGGGCTTAAGGACCCCACAGTCCAAGGTTAAGGACATTATAGTCCGTGAGTTTAAAAACCTCACAGTCCGTAAAATATTTGGTTGTCGGGACTCGTCACCTCTCTGAAGACGTTGAAGGATTACAACGACAAATATCAGAGGAGTAAAAAGATGTACCCTCGAACCGGTGTGAATTGGTTGAAAGATCTGTAGTCCAATTTGGGACTAAGATCTGTTAAATATTCATGACCAGATGGGCTCAATTAAATATAAGTTGAGGATTTATGGCCAATATTGGCTAAGTCCAATAAATGTTTAACATTTTATTTAGGGTTGTTGAGCTTTTATTTGGGCTTGGCCCTTTTAATAATGCTGAGCATTATATCTGGACAAAATTTTGTCTTGTATTGAATGCAGAGCATTCGTCAGAGCTCTGGCTTATTAAAGAACAATTTATGTTCTGTCGGCGCAACACGTGGTGCGCTAGGTGCTTTGCGCCAATTAAAGAGCACTTTGCGCCAATTAAAGAGCGCAGTGCGCTTCTTCTACGTGGCGCACACATAAGGGTCACGTGTCGCACTCAGCGCTAAGCGCTAGATGATGAGCGCATGATGCCAGTTTATGAGCGCTGAGCGTTAGTCCATGAGCGCATTGCGCTTTCAATTTAGTGGCGCACACGTGAGTGACAAGTGGTGTGCTTGGCGCTGAACGCCAGCCAATGAGCGCAGTGCACTATTTCAGAAGCGCAAGTTGTTTAATTGGCGCATACGTGGTTGACACGTGGCGCATTTGGCACTGAGCGCCGATCCAGGAAGCGCAGAAGCGCGGTTCAAGAGCGTAAGGCGCATTTCAAGAGCGCAAAGTGCATTTGATCAATTTTATGATCTGGGAACAAATTTATGTTCTTCTAAAAAGAGAATTTGTCTCAAGATTTAAGAACAACAGTTCTTATTTTGCAGGAGAGATTTTCAATCTCTTATTTTGATGAAAAGCTTTGCCTTTATAGATCCATGATCTGTGAGAAGAAATATGTTCTTCTTTTATTTTATGATGAGATCTTTTGATCTCTTTTATGAAAGACTTTTTGTCTTGTAGATCTATGATCTTTTTTAAAGAAAAGAATTCTTGTTTTTATGAGATGATTTCATCTCTGTGTTCATCATCCATCATCTTTACCTTGAAGATGTATCTTCTTGCAAGAGCTTGCTCTTTATCTTTGAGTTTTTTTTCAAAGTTTATGGGGGGGTTCTCTATATCAGACTTGAAGTCTTGGGGCCTTTTTATACTAATTTGTTGAATCAGTTAAAGAGATCTTTCTCTGATTGATTTGCGGATGTTTCCCACCATTGGATCTTTGATCCTGGAGCTTCTGTTTTATAGAAGGCAATCTTCTTGTTTTTAACAAGATTGAAAAATCTTTCCATAACAGAATTTAATTCTGATTAATGATTTATCATTACTATTAGATCTTTTGATCTAACGGTGGGGAGTTTTTAATTCCAGCGCTAGCACACCCGTGCTTTGCATGTGGTGCGCTGCTCAGAGCGCAGCGCGCTCTGCGCTAGCGCACCCGTGTTTGACACGTGGCTCGCAGCGCGCCTAGCGCTAGCGCACACATGGTGCGCTGCCTAGGGCGCAGCGCACTTGGCGCTGCATCTGAAGCGTTGCTTTAATTTTGAAATTTGAATTTCAAACAGAGCTTTGCTCTGATTGGGGGAAACATCAGTCAAAAAAGAAAGGGGTCCTGCCTCTGGAAGACTTAGCTAATTTGGGCTAAGACTGGCTTGAATATAGTGTTAAACACTAGAGTACACTCTTCTATCACGTGCTCCCACGTGATGCGCTTAAAATAGTGTTAAACACTAAGGATGAAGCACACAAAATAGTGTTAAACACTAAAAAAAAGAAGCGCTCACGTGGGGTCATGTGAGGCGCTTGAGTGTTGGGCCAAACTTCCTTTATTTTATTCTCAGAATATGCAAGTAAGTGTTAAACACTTAATCTTTATGACCATCACGTGTGGACACGTGATGGTGCCAATGCATTGGGTATTAATCCCTCAGTTTTACCCCATTTTCTCTTTTTTTTAAAGAGGTGTTTGTCAGGGGCTACATGGGGACACTTGAGGCACCCAAAATCGATTCTGCCCTTTTTATTTTGAGAAGTCTGTTCAAGGGTCACGTGGGAGCACGTGAGCTAATCTGATTTGTTCTCTTTTGGTCATTGGAGGGGAAGGTCACGTGTTACCACGTGATCATATTGGGTACTTGATCCTTTTTCGTGCATGGAGAGATAAATCCCTTGTATAAGAATTAAATTCTCTTATAGGGTTAAACCCTAATTTTATTTAGAGGAATTAAATTCCTATGTGTTTAAAAGAATTAAATTCTTTAAACCCAATTCTCCTTCTAAGTTTTAACTCTGCATGGCAGAATCTCCCTGATGAGAATTAAATTCTCAACTTATGGGGAGATCTGCTTCTGTAGATCTATCACCATTAAGAAGAACTAAGTCCTTGTATTAAGGGTTAAACCCTATCTTTGTTGGAGGAATTAAATTCCTATTCTTTGTGGGAGAATAGAATTCTCTAAACTTAGGTTCTCTTTCAGGTTTTAGATCTGCATGACAGAATATCCCCGATGAGAATTAAATTCTTAACTTATGGGGAGATCTGCTTCTGCAGATCTTCAACCAGAGGAAGAACTGAGTTCTTGTTCAGAAGAGTTAAACTCTTAATTTGAGAATTAAATTCTCTTTTGTTTTGTGGAAGCTTGTAGAATGATCTCTTTCCCTCTCTTACCTAGGGTTTCTTTCTTTTCTGAAGAGATCTTCTTTTCTCTCTGGAGAATTAAATTCTCTTCTCTTTTTTTCTGTATTCTCTCTCTGTTGTTCTTTTTTTTCCCTCTTTTCTTGGCTCCTATTTATAGGAGAAAGAAAAGAATCAGTTTGTTTAGTCCATCTTTCATTGAAATTTTTTGATTGATTTTATAACCAATATGATCTTTTAGATCATTCGGTGAATTTTATTCACCATTGGATTTCTAATCCAAAACATATTTTATTTGTTGTTCCTGGCAATTTTTAGGAAAATATTTCCTTGTACATAATCTTTCTATAAATTGGTGAGTTTTAGTCACCATTGGATTTTTAATCCAACGGTATTCCACTTTACAAAGTGTAATCTTTTCTGTTTGGAAAGATCTAAGGAAATATTTTTCCAGTTATGGTTTTTGATTCCCTTTAATTAGAATTTAATTCTATTGTTCAGAGGGTTTAAGAGCTCATCACGTGTTGGCACGCGACCTTACCGATTAAGCATTTGATTAGAATTTAATTCTATTAGTTCGGAGGGTTCAGGAGCCCATCACGTGTTGGCACGTGACCCCACTGATTAAGCTTTTAATTTAGAATTTAATTCTATTGTTCGGAGGGCTCAGGAACCAATCACGTGCTGGCACGTGACCCCATTGGTTAAGCATCTCCAACTGTTTATTTCAGCGCCTATAAACCTTGTTCATAGAAGGTTAGTGTCCTCACGTGATTCCCGATCACGTGTGGACACGTGATGCTCCTCTTGGGTGTTTCCTCATTGCTTTATTCACTTTATATTCAGTTCCCACGAGGGAACAAATGCCCCCACAGCGTTGTTCTCATGTGTTTGCACGTGAGTGCAACGCTGTGACTTTTGTGACCGTTGGATTTGCCTAGGGAACAGGGAAGATGAACCGTTTCCCATCATGTCTTTATAAATGCAAGGGTCTCTTCAGCAGCGCCTCCATTCCTTCATCTTCTTTCTTCTTCGTTCTTGCCTTGAGAATTTAATTCTCTTTCTCAGAGCTCAGCTCTCTGTTCAACAAAAATTTTCAAAGTTTAACTCTGTCCACACAAAAAGAATCCCTTTTCAGGTAAGGGTCTTGAATCGGCCAAGGAACTTTTTTATAAAATTCTCTTTGGATTTTAACTCCACACCTAGGGGTTTTCCCTTCAATAAAAAAATCTCATCTTTCTGAACTCTAAAAACGCACGATCTTTAGGTAGTAAGCCCCCAATGTTGGGCATCTTTCTCTCATCTTAGGGGATTGATGATGGTACTCATTTTCTTTTGGAATTTAATTCCATTCCAAAGAGCTCAGCTCTGAAAATTTTCTTGGAATTTAATTGCTCTGTTCAAAAAGAATTTAATTCCTCCAGAGAACATAGTTCTAACAAGAAGACCTCTTGGGATTTCTATCCTCAGTTGTTCTTGACAACAAAATTTTAGGAGAGATTCTGCTTGATTTGCACAGAGTTCATGATGGGGTTTTCCTTAGGGGAATGTGTAGAGATATTTGAAATCCACTATTCATTTATTGAGAATCTTCCTTTTATTCTCACAATGATTACCCTGCCTTATCACTAGTGAGCCGCCGTATTGATTTTGTGGGCCCATGTGTTTTGCAACCAATGGTCCCATGGAATAAGCTGCTTGTCGTTTTCTTCCATTGTCTATATATATTTATAGATATATATATATATAGATATATATATATATATGCACGTGTGGGTTTTATTAACAGTTTTCCCTTCCTTTATTTCAGGAACAATGGCTTCTCTTCCATACTTTCCTTTTACCCGCTCGGAGGCTGCTTTTCCTCAGTCACCGTCTGACGAAGAAGTGATGGCAATGATTAGGGCCCATGACCGGATCGTACCAATCTGCTTTTGTGGGGAACCTGCTACGGTCATATCATCCGGGGTCGCCGAAGTTTTATTTGCGGGGAGCCGATGGAACCTCTTCGTCCTATATTGCCGATGGAACGCCCACAGATTGCCTATGCAGTAGAAGTGACCAATTGGACTCTTTCAGGCCGGCTGGAGCCCTCTACCCCTGGGATACCTAACCAGCCCCTTCCAGCTATAGACATCTTGGGGCGTCGGATTTTCCAAGGTGAAGCTCGACCTTGGGGGCAGGTTTATAAAGTGGGTATCACCCCCCGGCACCCAGTGGGTTACCTTATTTGGGCTCGCTATATTCTTTGTGCCCACCGTGCAAGACTGCAGAAGGTTGGACTATATCAGGCGATATATGCATCGCTCTTTCATTACCATGCTCCCCGCGTCTGGTGGATCAAAGCTTTCTTGAACCAGTGGAATCTGCCCACCAACACCTTCCTGCTAGGGGATCGAAAGGTGTCTATTTCATTGGATGAATTCCATGAGATTTCAGGACTGCCCATTTGGGGGAGCATTACGAGGAACTGTTGCCTCCAGATGAATATGTTTTCTCCACCATGCCGGCTATGCTCGATGGTCTGACAGCCGAAACCGCCGTTCGTCATAAGTATCCCAGTCTGATCAAGGCCCTAGGAATTTTTGACAGATTGTTTGTGAAGTCAGAAGGGCAGGGTGTCACTTTCGAGAGCTTTATCGCCTGTTTCATTCGGGGGGATATTTTATCCAAGGAGGTCCCGAAATTTGCGAGCATTGACGACCCTTTTGGGTTTGGGTTGAATAAACTGTCGGCCAAAGAAGAAGATCTACCGAAGTTCTACATTTCGATCATGTCGGCCGTGTCTTTTGATGCAATTGCAGCCCCTGGCATGGATGAAGAGACCTTCTCCGTCGGCTTTATTAGCCTTTGGCTCAGCTGGTTTGTGATACCGTCACACCGACGCTTCATGAGAACTTCCGTCTTCTATCCCACCCATCATGAGCTGAAGGGGCAAAGTTGGCCGTCGGCATCGCGACACTATCGCATCTTTATCACGGGTTAAGTGTTGCGGCCAACACTTCGGCTCCAGGTGTAGATGTTGTGAATCCCCCTTCATTACTTCACATCTTGGATTGAAATGCACGTGCTGGGGGCATTTGCAGCACATCAACGGCCGAACTTCTATGACTCCTACACCTTCCCCTGAGTTATGAGATTGGTGGATTCCTCCGCTCCCG
Source organism: Agapanthus africanus (assembly GCA_030015575.1). Lineage (NCBI taxonomy): Eukaryota > Viridiplantae > Streptophyta > Magnoliopsida > Asparagales > Amaryllidaceae > Agapanthus > Agapanthus africanus. The sequence goes on along the minus strand of JASDDO010000024.1, from coordinate 882,281,347 downwards.
ATCCGACTCAATTAGGGGCCCTCCGTGTTCTACTCAATACATATACCCATGAGGGAGGAATGATGTTTATTGATCGCGTTCTTTCTGCTCCGGCGGGGCCTGTCCAACAGCTATTCGACTTGTCGAAAAGGGGAGCACCCTCTTTAAAGCCTAGGGAGATCATGCATCTGTACTCGATCAGGCCGGGCTATTTGGTGTTCCGCCAGAATGATACGGCTCTCCTTATGCGGTATAATCCATACCGCTTTGCCCGGCAACTGGGCTATGATCAGGGCGTCCCCTTTGAAGCATTCTTGGTTGAGCCTACTTCATCGTTAGGAGTTATTCGCGACGTTATTCATCATTTTATGCGGCTCTTTTGTTGGGTGACGACATAGTTATTGCCGACTCAAAAGTCTGAATACTGGCTCCATGTCATGATCCCAGAACCTGACTATCTCCCCAGGTCTGTGGGCTCCTTTGAGGGCTGGTCCTGATGAGCTCGTATTTGTTGAGTTATGTAATTATCAAGGGCAGCTTTGGAGATCATTTCCTCCCCGGCTGTTGATAAAGTTGGAAGAGGGTTTGATGTTTCCCTTCTGTCGTCCTCGATAATTATCAGCGGGTCTTCAGCGGGAGGTTCTGGCTGGATCATCATTCCAACCATGTCTTGGAACATGAGTGCCATCTGCTTTATATTAGCAATATGTTCCACGGCCTCCTTATCCTTTCTTTCTAGCACCCTTCGCAGGAACTCCGTATCGGTCTCCTGCTCCTGGCGCTGTTCATACGCTGCTTCCGGGCTTTCTTTTTGCCCGGTGAGTTTTTGTCAGCATCTCCTAAAGCTTTTGTTGTTGTTCCTGAGCCTTTGTCAACGACCGAGTTTGCGGCCGATGACCCACGGAACCACGGCTTTCCTCTTTTCCGGAAGCCATATAAACCGTGTGCATGATCATGCCCCCAGACTTGGGGCGTTTGGATCCATCTCTTTTGGGATTTGCCGCCGGTGGTGGTAGATTCTTTGGCCTTCTCTTTTTGTGAGAAGTCAAAGTTGAAGGAGCCATTGTAACAGGTGCCTTCGTAGAAGATGTCCTTCGCTGCATGGTGGAAGGATGGTCCTCCTCTTGCCGAGCCTTTGTTTTCTTCAGTCGGCGAGAGTAGTCTTTATTGATTATAGAATCTTGGACCTTCCGCCAGACCCTGTGGACTTAGGAGGATAGCCGTTAAGGGGGCTGCTCCGGATTTGCCTGTATCATGTTTTCAACAGGTGGGGGAGATTTCTTCAGCACCACGGTCAGAGAGTTCTTTCGCACCCTCCTATGCAGATCAAAGTTGTTCCTGGTTGGAACAGCAGTGTCAACTTCCACCATTAGAGCTGGTGGAGTAAGTCCAGAAGGGGAGTTGCCCCTAGCTCTTCTTACTCGGAGCCAATGGCGACGTCGAGCATATCTTGCAGATGGGATTGCCTCGGTTGTGGGAGTAGCTTCGTCATGCCCCCTGCTCTGATGAAGGGCTATTGCCGGTGCCAGCTTGTTGAAGACTGACGTGCGTTGAGAGGGGACGGCCAATCTTGCAAAGGCCGACTTTCTGGTAGGGAAAGCCTTTTTGATGACTTGGCTTGTAGCAGGAGTTGGAATGGCCAATTTTGCGAAGACCGATCCTTTAGTAGGAGAAGCCCCTTTGACGACTTCACCCGCCGGAGCTGGAACGGCTATCCGTTTCGGGATAACCCCTTCGGGTATTGCAAGCCTCTTTGCGGGCCCACTTGAGGTTTGGTTCAGCCTGTTGAAGACTGAGGTGGCAGACTTGGACAACCCATTGAGAGGGACCGTAGTGGTTGCAAGTCGATCAAAGACAGACTTCTTTGGATCTTCCTGTGATGGCACTGGGGCGTTGAAGCTTGCTGGCGGGTGCATGGTCCTGAAGAACAATCCAGTGGTGGCCTGAGTCATCTACTCCACTGGCATTGAAAAGATGCAGGCCGCATTTGTCCCGTATGTCACTCCTCCAGCAGGGACGGAGCGGGAGTTGCTGTTGCAGGTACTTTTGGAAGCCATTGATCTTGTTTTCTCTGCACAGGAGCAAGACACCAAATCTTAGTACCTCGATTTCAGGGGCAACCATAGTAAACCGCGATTTGTTCGTGAACACGACACACGAAATGTGGAGTGGAAAGAGGAAAAGGTCCCACCGGGCATGCCAGAATCTGTTTACCGTCGAAAACAGAGACGAAACCGCGTAGGTCGTCTTGCCTAAATTTGGGGGCAGATGCTATTTAGATTTATCCGTCCACCTCTTCGAAGATGCCAAGTTGATTTATGGCACCGTGTATCGGAGGCGGTCGTTGTAGCAGACTTCATCAGATTCCCCTCGTTTTCGAGGGGTTTTTGTTTGTGGGGACGCTCTTCCTTGCAGGCGCAAGCCCCTTCAGTTAATTACGTTACCGCATCGCGATAACCACTTTCTCCTACTCTAGAGGTTCACTTTATGTCGTGTGTGTTTTTGTTTGTTTGGGTTGCCCGTGGATCGTATACGGAGACTAATTTATGTCGTTTCCCATAAGGCATGGATTGTTACAAATCCGTATATCATAGATTTGGGTTTGGTTTGATTTAAGTATCGTTAATCTGTTTTGAGATCAAGATCGACTTAAATGTTTGTGAGCAGTTGGGCTCGATTGGTTTTTTGTTAAGGATACGTTAGTCCAATTTGAGACTAAGATCTACTTAACAGGGTGTTAGGATCATTTTTGTTTCAGATCCAACAAGAGAGCATTTGGGGCTCTGTTGTTTTAGTTTAAGGATGTTTCAGTCCCTTATCGTCGTTTTGGAGGCGACGTTGTAGTTTGAGGACATTTCGGTCTGTAGATCATCATTTTTGAGGTGGGATTTTAGTTTAAGGACGTTACGGTCCGTTGTCGCCATTTTAGAGGCAACGTTTAGTTTGAGGTCGTCTCGGTCTGTAAATCACCATTTTTGAGGCGGGGATTTAGTTTAAGGACATTACGGTCCGTTGTCACCATTTTGGAGGCAGCGTTTAGTTTGAGGACGTTTCGGTCTGCGGGTCACCATTTTTGAGGTGAGGTTTTAGTTTAAGAACGTTAGGGTCCATTGTCTCCATTTTGGAAGCAACCTTTAGTTTGAGGACATTACGGTCCGTTGTTAGTTTAGAGACATCTCGATCCACTATTCATCTTGTGCGCACGTGTATTTGTTACGTGTCGGGATGAGCAACGATGATATGGGATACATCCGGTTTGGGATGTGATTTGATCTGGGGTGTGCATGTCAGTTTGGGAAGTGCACTGAAAAGCAGTTGGTTATCGGGACCCGCCACCTCTCTGAAGACGTTGAGGAATTACAACGACATGTATCAGAGGTGTAGAGAGAGATACCCTTGAACCGATTCCCATATTTGAGGGAAAAGGGATTAATGGTAAACCCGGGAATCATTAGTCGTATTTTGAGACTAAGATTTTCTCGGGGGAATGTAGGACGAATATCGTCTTAGGATATCATCAGTTGAGAGATCATCGGTCATGTTTGAGACTGGGATTAGTTTGGGAAAATATGAGCATAGAGACTCGGTCGATTTGGAGATCAAAGAGGTTTTGACCTCAGGAAGACTTAGCACATTTGGGGCTGAAGTTGATTTCCCATAATGCTAAGCACTGGTGTATGTTCAACACTCACGTGTTCCCATGTGAGGCTCTGAATCGATGTTGAACACTGCACTTTGGAGGCGCTCACATGTGGGCACGTGAGGCGCCCCAAAATAGGAGTTGTTCTCTGGGTTATATTCTCCCTTTCTTTTATAAATGCTAAGCACTTGGTTATTGTGGCGCTCACGTGTGAGCACGTGAGGCGTCCCAAAGTTGGATACTGCCTTTCGGGTTTTATTTCCCCCCTTTTTTATAAGTGCCGAGCACTTGATCATTGTGGTGCTCACGTGTGAGCACGTGGGGCGCCCCAAAGTTGGGCACTGCCTATTGGGTTTTATCCCCTCCTCTTTTTTTATAAGTATTGAGCACTTGATTGCAGATCGCATGCAGAACACGTGACTGCCATAGGAGGCACTTCTTGTTCTTCTTTTTAAGCGCTTGCGTAGGAAACACGGGCGGTCTTCGTTATAGTGTTTAAACTATAATGAATCATCAATCTTTCCTTCTTTGTGTTTGGAGATTTAATGACCCTAGGATTTGGAGGATCTCATGCCTTTCGTTTTGTAAAAATTAAATTCTTTTTATAGGGTTAAACCCTAGTTTTTATATATTTTATAAGAATCAAATTCTTTTTATAGGGTTAAACCCTAGTTTTCACATGTTTTGTAAGAATCAATTTCTTACAACTCAATTCTTTCCCCTAGTTTTGGATCTGCATGACAGAATCTCTCCGATGAGAATTAAATTCTCAACTTGTGAGGAGATCTGCTTCTGCAGATCTCAACCAGAGGAAGGGCTAATTTCTTTTATGAAGGGTTAAACCCTTAAAGATGCAAAGAACAATCTTTTTGTTTTTTCCTTTACCTAGTGTTTCAAGAGAACAAGTGTTTTCTTTTGAGAATTAAATTCTCTAACTGTATATTCTTTAAATCTCTGGGAAGTTATCTCTCTGCAGCCGTCTCTCTCTTTTTCTCGTCCTCTCTTTTTTTTTCTTTTTTTTTGTATTTCTCTTCTCTTTGTTTGCTCCTATTTATAAGAGAGGAGAAAAGATCAATCTCGTTTAGCAAATCTCTAATTGAGAGATCAAGAATGATCTTTAGATCAAATGGTGAATTTTATTCACCATTGGATTTTAATCTAAAGGCTCTCTGTTTAACAGAGACGATTTTTTATTTCTTTTTTTTTGTTTAACCAGATTAGGAAATATTTTCCTAAGATAGAATCTAATTCTATCACATGAATATCTCGTTTGTTTAACAAGATTAGAATTTTATTCTATCATAGAATTTTATTTATATGAATAACTTTTATAGAATTTTATTCTATCAGACGATCACCGTTGGATCTTTGATTCAAAGGTACTCTTTTTAACAGAGAAGATCTTTCTAGTTTAAGAAAGATCAGGGAAATATTTCCCATATAGAATTTAATTTTATCAGATAATTCGTCCAAGATTCTTTGTTAGAGAAGGACCTTTCCATATAAGAAAGATTTAAGGAAATATTTTCCAAATAGAGTTTTAATCTTGTTGTTTAGAATTTAATTCTATCAGCTTCGAAGGTGTTAAGAGCACTCACGTGTAGTACGTGATCCCAATGGGATTAAACTTGTTCGCTTATATGCAACAACATATGAGTGTATCACGTGTTAACACGAGAGCCTTTTTGGCTTGCTATCTGTTTGAATGCAGCGCCTATATGCTTTGCATATAGGCGCTCACGTGCTTACAGGTGAGGCTCAATTTTAGCTTATCGATTGCTTAAATGATGTGCCTATAAGCTTTGCATATAGGAGCTCATGTGTGGGCACATGAGGCTCCATTAGCCTAGCAGTTGTTTTAACTGCAGTGTCTATATGTGTTGCATATAGGCAGTCACGTGTTAAACACGTGGGGCTGTTTTAGTGGGGAACTTTCCCCTACCCCTTTTTATAAGGGAACACACTTGTTTGGGCTCTGTTTGATCAATCCCTTTTTGTAAAAGGGTTGGGCACTTATATAAGTTCTGACGCTCACGTATAACCATGTGGGCTCTCAGTCATGGGGATTGCTCAATAAGTGTTGAACACTTTACCCCTTTTTGTCTTTGTATGGAGTGCTAGGCACTCTTTATGGCACCCACATGAGGAACACATGAGGTGCTAGACGCTGCCTAGTGAGTGCTAATCACTTCTCCATTCTGTGACGCCCACGTGAGGAGCACGCGAGGCACTGGGCGCCGCTCATTGAGTGTGAAGTACTCTTTCTTCTGTGGCGCCCACGTGAGGGGCACATGAGGCATTAGGCGCCGCTCATTGAGTGCTAAGCACTTTCTTTCTGTGGTGCCCATGCGAGGAGCACGTGAGGCGCTGGGCGTCGCTAATTGAGTGCTAATCACTCCTTTTTTCTGTGGTGCCCACGTGAGGAGCACGTGGAGCGCTGAGCGCCGCTCATTGAGTGCTAAGCACTCCTCCTTTTTTTTTCTGTGGCGCCCATGTGAGGGGCACGTGAGGCGCTAGGCGTTAGGTTTTTTCCTTATATGCTTTGTTTTGATAAGTTCGATTTCTTAGTTCTTTTCTGAATCTTTGATTCTCAAGAACAAGTTCTTCCCGATGAGAATTAAATTCTCAACTTGTGGGAGACTTGTCTTGTGGATCTCAGATCCAGATAAATAACTAAGTTCTTTTAAAAGGGTTAAACTCTTCAATAGGTAAATGAGATGTTTTGATCTCTCTTCTTTTTATTTACCTAGAGTTTTTTTGAGGAGGAAGATCTTATTCTCTGTTTCTTTTTTAATCTCTCTTCTTTGTTGTTTTGTTTTAGAAGCTTATGGGGGCTTCCTCTTCTTTAGACTTGAAGTCTTGGTCCTTTATATAGTAGAGGCAAGTCTGTTGATTAGTTGAAGAAATCTCTCATTAAGAGATCCTAATTGATTTGGGGATTTTACCCACCATTGGATTTTTGATCCAAGGGTTTCTGTTTTACAGAACAAGATTGGGGGAATATTTTCCCTTGCACAAAAATTATTCTATAAAACGGTGATTTTTTTTAATCACCGTTGGATTTTTAATCCACCAGTACTCTGTTTTACAGAGGGCAATCTTTCTTGTTTAGAAAGATTGAGAGAATATATCCCAAAAATAGAATTTTATTCTATAATCCAATTTAGGGACTGTTTTCACACGACGGAATTTAATTCTGTATTTCTGATGATTTATTATCTCCTTTGGATCTTTGATCCAACGGCTCTGTTTAATAGAGAGTAGAATTTAATTCTATCTGGGCGCCGGCGCTCACGTGTTGTGCACGTGGGCGCTAATTAAGGTTTTAATTCCTTCGTGTGCTTTGCACATCGGCGCCCACGTGAGGAGCACGTGCGCCGCCAATATAATAGTTCTTAACTCTGGCACTGGCGCTCTCGTGGAAGGCACGTGAGGTGCTGCCTCTTAAATTTTGAACCGAGCTTTGCTCTTATTATTAGGGGAAACAGATGGTCCTTCGCTTCAAAGGCGAGGGGTAATTAACGGTAGTTTAGTCCGCGGCTGTTGGAGATTCGGATCCCCGCAATCAATAAACCCCTGCCTGCCCTAAGCAGGAGGAATCTGTAGTACGCCTGATAAGCGACGTGTATTCCCATCTTAATGGGGTGACGAAAAACACCCTACAACTTCTGGCACTCCCGGTAGGACATTTTCTCTCCTCCCATATTTCGAGTTAAACGTTCATGCGAACTCAATCAATATACATATCGATATTTATACTAAAATAATGATCTTTCATGCAGGATTTCAAGCGATTAAGCCTTAACAATGTCTCCAAGGACAAGCTCAGCTCTTGACACAGCTCATCTCCTACACGATGAAGATGGACGCCGGGACAATCTTCCAGGCCAGTCTCAGGTGATAGTGGGAGGAGCCGCCGCTACCATTTGGCTCTATTCTGTTCATTCCAGCTAATGCCATCCCAGCTCCTCAAGCTCCAGTAGCAGACAGACCGGCCTCGAAAGCCAGGAGGCCAAATGTGGTGATCTCGAGGGCACCACTACCCAAACACAAGTCGGTGTTTGAACGACTTTCTTTGGGCACAGCTGGTGGCAAGGCCATCAACACCAACAAAGCAACAAGGCATCTTGGGCAAGCTCCAGCGGTGCCCCTGACAACTGCTCAATCGAGTATCTTCTCTAAGCTTCCCGTCAATCGACTCACGATGGCTTCCTGGATGACGGATGCTCGTCAAGCCCTCAAAATCGAGAAGCTAAGACAGAAAAGGCTCAGATACAGAGCCAATAAAAAGGCTAGGGCTCCTGCTAGGCTGAGCTTCATGAGGTTCCAAGAACAGAGTTATCCCGCAACAACAGCTGAATCGGCTGTAAAGCTCGCCAACTCTTTTGAACTACTAAAATTGGTCCAGAAGAATGCCATGACCTCAAGAGTCAAGAAAGCTGGGATCTGGACAGCGCCACCCAAGGACCTAGTCAGACCAATCGTCTTCAGTCGCATGTCCTTTCCAGAAGAGGAGACGATGGTCCAAAAAATCAGCCGCTAAAGATAAAAAGATGGCTGGATATGTGGTCCACACTGTCTACATGGTGGACACGCGCATCAAAAGTAAGGACGGGGCTATCACATCTTAAATCCAATCTGGTGTGAATGTGGCTGCCACTTCCTAAGACCAGCATCCTCTGGAAGGTAATGAAAACCCTTCTAATGAGGCTGATAAGCAGAGAGATCCCTCAGTTCATGAGGAGTCGAGCTCGGAAAGCGAAGATGAGCCAATCTTCTGTCCCAAGACCGCAGAACAACAACTTCTCCAAGAGCTCCAGAAGCAGCTTAGAAAAAAAGACAAGGAGATGGCCAAGCTCAACTTAAAGATTAACGACTTGACAAATGTCGTCTTACAGCTCACGGCCCAAGTCGCCACTCAGCCACCCAATCAAGCGCAGGGCTCTGCTCATGAACCAGTGAACGGTGTCCCGAAGCAACCGACGCCTATACCCTCACATCCAAAAGTGGGCGAGCTGCATGGAAGTCGGCCACGTCCTATCTCAGGAAATGTCTTGAATACCGATGATAGCGACCCGCTAACGCAAGATCAAATCATGGATTTGGTCTCCAACAAAGTCAAAATATTAGTAGCCGAAGAAGCGCAAAAAGATATCAGCAGTAGTGGGAGACCATATTCTGCTCGGTAGAGTTTCCTAGCGGCTATGTCATCCCCAAGTTTCGGATGATTTGATGGGACGGGAAATGCGAATCAGCACATCGCCCATTTTAAAGCCTCATGCGGAGGGGCAATGATGCGCTTCTCTTCCACCAGTTCGTTAATAGCTTAACCAATGTCGCTTTCGACTGGTACGCGAGTATGCTGGATGGTTCCGTAACTACTTTTGTCCAAATGGAATCTCTGTTCCGACAAAGGTTCATGAGTGTCAGCGATAAGATCACCATTGCCGACCTCGTAAGGACCAAGCCAAAGAACAACGAAAGCAGCATGGATTTTATAACCCGGTGGCGTAATCTCTCCGTCAAATGTGAACCGCCGATAGAGCATGATCAATCCGTCAGCCTCCTCGTCGGAAATCTCAACAATTGGATGGCCCCGCTTCTATGCACCGCGGATCTCAAAACATTCCAAGAGCTAACCAGGAAAGTTCAGATGTTGGAGCGCTCAAAGCAGGAGTCCTCCTCTGATTTCCAGAATAATAATAGGTCCTGGAGAAACCGAAAGGATGATAATCACAAAGGCGGAAATTTCGACGATAATGAATCTTTTAACACTTCGGCTAACCGAAATAAGCGAGGGATGAGCGGGCCTAATGACAACCGGCCTCGGAAGCCAGTGTTCAGAGAGGGAGGAGAATCTCTACTGAAAGAGAAGCTGGATAAGGTTTATTCCTTCAGAAGGGACAAAGTCCGTAAAATATTCAAGGATGCCTTAAGAAACAGTCTACAATTGCCAGAATCAAAAAGACCTCATGAAGCGAATATGACCGATGACCCCAAATATTGCCCCTATGACAGAGTGGTAGGTCATGCCATTGAGGACCGCTCTGTCTTTAATGATTGGGTCGAAAAGCAATACAAGACAGGAGAGATAGAATTGTCTAAAGGCGTGTTAGCAAACAGTCAAGCTGCGACCGCCAATTTCATAAAGAGACCGAAGTCCTTCGGGAACCTGATTCTCTCATACATCTGCCTTTCCCCGAAAATAGCGGACCAAGGAAACAAGCTAAGAGCCAAACGAGCAATATTGCCAATGAAGAAGCGGTAGATGGGTACACAACCTATACGGTCTACATGATGGAGCCCAGAGGAACAAATCCTCCTATGCCTTATAGCCATGACGATGACGTGGTTGTTGCCATCCAACACCGGCTCTGTCTAGATGACAGAAAGCCCGCTTATGAAATTAAGCCAAAGGATCCCATGGTTCCTACAGAATCGAGCCCAGGCTCCAACAGATGACTACTACGTCATTAAACTGGAAAAAGTCGACCACCACGTCGTTAAACTGAGAACAAACGACCTCTAATTCGTTAAACTGGGGATGTAGAAAATGTGTAAATAAATAAAAATAAAATAAAATAAACAGCCGAAATGATGGGGCAACCGCGAATAAACAACCGAAATGATAGGGCAATCGCGACCTTCGTGATAAGAAAAGCTGAAATGGCGGAGTAATCGCGGTAAAAAAAGCTGAAATGATGAGGCAACTTGCAATAAAAATCGGCGAGTATAATAAAAATGAATATAAACAGCCGAAATGATAGGGCAACCGCGAATAAACAGCCGAAATGATAGGGCAATCGCGACCTTCACGATAAGAAAAGCTGAAATGGTGGAGCAATCGCGGTAAAAAAAATCCCCAAATGGCGAATGATGAGTCGCTCCTGGTACCATATTCCAGTGCAGCGATGCAGACGCCAACAAAAATTCAAATTCTTAAACGGCGAATGATGAGTCGCTCCTGGTAATATATTCCAGTGCAGCGACGCAGACGCCAACCAAAATCAAAATCCCCAAATTCTACCAGCCCTACGGTTGGCCCCCGAACTGATTACCGTATACAATCCACGGGCTCAAATAATTCTCATCACACCCATGCCCCACAACAATCACCAGTCACACGGCCGGTCTCCGCCCTTGGAATTATGCTCCATTTGGGAAGACCCACTCATGTGTCCTCATGATACATGAGGATAACAAACTTATAAGACCTCTCGACTCGTAAGAAAATACTTTCATGGGATCCTTATGACCCACAAAGAAAAAACACACTTGGGAGTCCCCATGACTCCTAAGAAGAAAGTACACCTACGATATACTTTCGACTCGTAGGGAGAAAATGCTTTTATGGGACCCTTACGGCTCATAAAACTGAAAAGTCTTAGACGATAGGGACCTAAACCTTTCTCCTAAGCCATCGCTCCCTAACAGGCAAAGGCAAAGGATGAATTGCTTCTGGCACCTGTGCTTCGGTGTTAGCAATGCTGATACTGACCCCAACCCTAAAATTCCAAACTTTCGATCCAATAGACCCCTAAGTCATTAAACTGGGAACAGATGACCTTTAAGTCGTTAAAATGGGAACAGATGACCCCTAAATCGTTAAATTGGGTACAAAGGAAATCCCCTCATGGTAAATAATGATTCGCTCCTGATACCACATTCCAGTATAGTGATGCTGATGCCAAACCAAATCCAAAATCCCCAAATTCTCTCACGGCAAATGATGATTCGCTCCTGGTACCACATTCCAGTGTAGCGATGCCGATGTCAAACCAAAACCAAAATCCCCAAATTCTCTCACGGCAAATGATGATTCGCTCCTTGTACCACATTCCAGTGCAGCGATGCTGATGCCAAACCAAAACCAAAATCCCCAAATTCTCTCACGGCAAATGATGATTCGCTTCTGGTACCACATTCCATTGTAGCGATGTTGATGCTAAACAAAAATCCAAATTCCAAATCCCACGCTGCAATGCCTCGAATTCAAGGGTCCCTCCAAACAAGGAAGGAATCGGACAAATCAAACTAAAGTCCCATCCGAAAGCGCTTCCAAGCTCAAAAGTCTTGTCGGGCAGATTGGAACTTCTAGAACAAATCAGGCCAACCAATTTCGACAACGGCCTTTACATCAAAAAACAGCGACACTCCATGCTGGGGAAACGTCGACTAGGGACACTCCGTGCCGGGAAAATGTCGACCAGCGACACTCCGTGCCGGGGAAACGTCGACCAGCGACACTCCGTACCGAGGACACAACGACCAACGACACTCCATGACGGGGAAACGTCGACCAGCAACACTCCATGCCGGGGACACGTCAACCAGCGACACTCCGTGCCGGGGAAACGTCAAACAGATACTCCGCCTCGGAGAAATGTCGACCATAGACACTCCGTGCCGGGAAAATGTCGACCAGCGACACTCCGTGCCAGGGACACGTCGACCAGCGACACTCCGTGCCGGGGAAACGTCGACCAGCGACACTCCGTGCCGGGGACACGTCAACCAGCGACACTCCATGCCGGGGAAACATCAAACATACACTCCGCCTCAGGGATAAGTCGACCAGCGACACTCCATGCCGGGGAAACGTCGACCACAGACACTCCGTGCCTGGGAAACGTCGACCAGCGACACTCTGTGCCGGGGACACGTCAACCAACGACACTCCGTGCCGGGAAAACATCAAACAGACACTCCGCCTCGGAGATAAGTCGACCAGCGACACTCTGTGCCGGGGACACGTCAACCAGCGATACTCCGTGCTGGGAAAACGTCAAACAGTCACTCCGCCTCGGGGATAAGTCGAACATCAACACTTCATGCCAGGGAAACATCGACCAGCGACACTCCGTGCCGGGGACACGTCAACCAGCGACACTCCATGCCAGGGAAATGCCCAACAGACACTCTGCCTTGGGGATATGTCGACCAGCGACACTCCGTGCCGGGGAGATGTCACATACAGAAACTCCGTCGCAGGGAAACGTCCAACACAGACACTCCGCCTTGGGGACACGTCAACCAGCGACACTCCATCTCGGAGACACGTCAAGCATTGACCGTCCATGTTGTAAAAAAGGCGGTGCCAACCTCCCCAAAAGCGGGAACTAAATCAAGTCACCTCCACGCGAAAGAAGATTCATCAATTTCATGCACACGGCCCATATACGCGGTGTGCATTTATTGATGGGGGGTATTTTGTTGGGGTCAAAATTTACACCCCGGTTGACCAAGTCAAAATCAAAGTCAACCACAAGCCAAACGGGCCCAAGCCCAGGCCAAGTGGGCCCATGCCCAAGTCAAGCCCGAATATGAAGCGGCTGGCCTCCCCCATGCCAAGAAGAAAATTATGTAATAAATAAGTTTGATGTAATTTTCATGCATGAATGTAAAATGAATAGGCAAAAAGCCAAATATTTGTAAAGCCTATGGCTCATGTGCAAAAAGAACTAAGCACATGAGGCATGGGATGTGCAAAATGCCATTTTGTAAAATCCAAGGGGCTATATGTAAATTTATAAGCCTATATAAGACAACATGGTAATGAAATGAAATAGAGAATTCATTCCCTTCAAAATCTAGGGTTTCAGTGCCTCCTTCTCCTTCCTCAAAGTTCTAAACCTTTTTTTTTTGAATTAAATCGAGAGTTTAACTCTTTTTTCCAAAAAAATGTTTTTCACCATAAAACCCATGAAGGGGAACCCAGATCTCCCATCAAATCTCTAAAAGGGAAGATTTTTAAATCTCACCCTCTTTTTCTCCAAGATCCATCCAACAGAGAGGAGGAAAAAGGAGACCCATATCCAAAAATCCCACTTTGGGAAGATCCAAGGCTCAAGAGAAAATCCAGTGCTCAAGAGAGAAGAAAGGGGTCCCCTTTCATCCTCTCCGAAAATCTCTCAGGAGTTTAACTCCACAAAAAAATATTTAAAATAATAAATCCTATTTTAGGAGTTTAACTCCAAAAGTCAATTGGGTCCAAAAGTCAATTGGGAGTACAACTCCCAGTATAGGGGTTAAGCCCCTTTTTCTGCGGGTGCCCAGCGCCCATGTGCCGGGCACGTGAGGCGCCGGCGCCCAGCGCCCACATGCCGGGCGCGTGTGGCGCCGACACCTAGTGCCCATGTGCCGGGCAAGTATGGCGCCGGTGCTCAGCGCCCGCGTGCCGGGTAAGTGAGGCGCTGGCGACCCGCGTCCTTTGGACGCTATTCACCTTTATACACACACACACACATACTCCACAACACTTTCCCCGTTAGAATTTTTTTTTCTAACAGGGCGCCGCCCCGCACCTTGCAAGGGGGCTGCTAGCCTCCTTGACCCCCAGCCCGCTATCAGGGTAGCGGGACCCCCGTAAACTCTGCAAGGCCCCCGATATACCCAAGACCCTTCAAAACACAACACACGCACACTGCACATTGAGTTTGCATGACCAGTTTGACCCGTCAATTGGAGGTTCCTTCGCTCCAAATGCGAGGGGTAATTAACGGCAGCTTAGTCCGCGGCTGCCAGAGAATCGGATCTCCACAATCAATAAATCCCCGCCTACCCTAGGCAGGGGGAATCTATAGTACGTCTGACAAGCGATGCGTATTCCCGTCTCAATAGAGCGATGAAAAACACCTTACACTCATGATTTGGAGCTAGCAGTAGTGATTTTCGCTTTGAAGATTTGGAGACACTACTTATTGGGCAAAAGGGTAGAAGTATTACCGATCACAAAAAACGAAAATATATGTTCACACAGAAAGAGCTCAACATGAGGCAGCATAGATGGTTGGAGCTGATGGCTGACTATGATCTTGATCTAAAATACCATCCGGAGAAAGTTAATGTAGTGTTGGTTTCGCTAAGTCGGTTGACAACAATATGGATGTTGACTGCACAAAAGGAGATTATAACTGATCTTCAAAGGTTCGAGTTGGAGATCGTACTACCAAATTCTTCGGGACAGTTGATATAGTTGCAAGTACTGTCATCTTTGATCGATAACATTAAAGCAGTACAGTCGCACAATCCAAGATTGCAGAAGTTTCGAGAACAAATAGAAGCGGGACTTCGAACGGATCTGTTGATTCATGAAGATGGTTCGTTACAATATGGTAGTCGTTTATGTGTGCCGAAAGGAGATGTTCGTGAAGAAGTTCTGAAGGACGATCATAGTTCCACGAATTCCGTACATCCGGGAGGCATAAAAATGTACAGAGATCCGCGACAACATTTCTGGTGGGAAGGCATGAAAAGGGAGATTGCTCGCTAAGTATCGAAGTGTTTGGTATGTCAGCAAGTCAAGGCTGAACATCAAAGGGTAGCTAGTTTGTTGCAATCACTTCCGATTCCTTAATGGAAGTGGGAACATATAACCATAGATTTCGTGACAGATTTATCACGAAATCCAAAGGGCAATAATGCAGTTTGTGTGATTGTTGATCGATTGACCAAGGCAGCTCATTTTATACAGTTTCGAGTTGGTCAGTCGACGGAGGCTTTAGCAGAGCGGTACATGCAAGAGATTGTGAGATTGCATGGAGTTCCTGTGAGCATCATTTCCGATCGTGATACCCGATTTTTATCGCACTTTTGGAGGAGTCTACAGGAAAGTTTGGGGACTCGCTTGAAGTTTAGTACTGCCTATCATCCTCAGACAGATGGCCAGTCCGAAAGAACGATCCAAACTCTTGAAGATATGTTGAGAGCATGCATGTTAGACTTCAAAAGTTCATGGGAGTATCATTTGAACTTGGTGGAGTTTTCTTATAACAACAATTTTCAGGCGACTATACAGATGGCTCCATTCGAAGCATTATACGGTCGTAAGTGTCACTTGCCTATCTATTGGGACGATGTTGGAGAAAGAAGATTATTGGGACCGGATCTTATTGTGCAAACAGTGGAGAAAATCAACGTGATCCAAAATCATATGAAGGCGGCACAAGATCGACAGAAAGTTAGGTTGATACAGGACGAAGACCTCTGGAGTTCGCAGTTGGTGATCTTGTATTCCTGAAGATATCACCGACCAGTGGAGTGATTCGATTTGGTAGTCGAAGCAAGCTTAGTCCTCGATTCGTGGGGCTTTTCGGTATTATCGAGCGTATTGGAGAGGTAGCTTATCGATTGGCTTTACCACCATCCTTGGCGGGTGTTCATGACGTGTTTCATGTATCTCAACTCCGCAAGTATGTTCGAGATGAGACGCGCATCCTAGATCACTCGGAGCTGACAGTAAGGGAGGATTTAACATATGAAGAACGACCAATGGCGATTGTGGATTGACGAGACAAGGTCATCAAGAACAAAGTTATCCCTCTAGTTCTTGTTTTATGGGGGAATCGTTCACACGGATAATCTACTTGGGAACGTGAAGATGAGATCTGACAGAAGTTTCCACACCTCTTTTCTCAGATCCGTGTTCTCTTGTCTTTTCTTGTTCCAGGAATTTCGAGGACAAATTTCTTTTGTAGTTTGGTATAATGTAACACCCTAGCACTGTATACTACATTTTATTTGAGGTATTTCAAATTTTGCGACATATTTCTTTATTATTGTTGTTTTGGGTGCGGATAGTGCATTTGGTAACTACGGTTAGTATCCGACCCGACCCGCATGTTTGAAACCCATCATGGTTCTACATTACGTCAAATATTTGCTAGTACAGAGGATCCATGCACATCTAGATTATATACACACTTGTATGATATATTTTATATCCGCATATCTTTTAATAATACAAATATTAACCAAATAATATATTTTGATATCTAGCATGGCATGTTATCGTACCCGACATCATATAGTTGCATCCATACATCATGTTCATGTCCAAATTGCTAAAACAGACTCGTTTGGATCGTCACGTATATTTACGAAGATCCGTACTTGGGGGTATACATTTTTATTGACCGGATATCGTATTATGGTTTTAACTTTTATGTATATTTTCCATATTTTAAAACTAGATTTTTAGAAGGAACCCGTGTAATTTTCAGAGTAATTTGATATTAGTTGTTTAAACCCAAAACATATATATTATAATATTCTTTTACTAACAGTATATATATATATAATATATATATTTATAATTAACTAAATTTGTCACGCCCCGCTTCCCAGTATACGGGCAGAGGACGCGATGAGGCCGCTACGTATTTACTCAGAAGTTAACACGCTAAGCATATCTAAGCAATATAAAATAAAATGTACACAAGAGACAAAATGTAAATAAACAACAACTTTATTTATTAAAAATTCTTTTTACAATATAACTGAAATGAAAATATATGGAATGAAAGCAATGCCTAAATAATGGCATAACAAAAATAAAAATGAAATGTAATGTACAAGTGAATCTAAAACTCTGGATCTTCAGTAAACTGATTCAAGTCTTCGCTGGTAGGCTCTGTCTCCAGAAGGTCCGAATCACCTGACAACATCCTAAAGAAAGAAAAAAAGGAATGTCGTCAGCGAACAATCGCTCGGTAAGTCTCAAAAGTAAGAAGAGACAGAATAGAAAGAAAGAGAGAGTAACTTTTAAAGTTGTATTATATTGTTAACACTGTTATTTGTAGCTTGGTACAGAAGAGGCCAGTGTATACGAGAGGAGACTCACTATCCCAGAGACTAAGGTATACGGAGTACAAGGAACCGTTCAGCCACGGTACAACGACAATGGAGATTCAGATTAGGTGTCTTATGGTTGCAGTCTCGTGCCACTTTTAACTCCTTTCGTACCAATCTACCCCTTATAAACCCCGCATGTATTGATTGTATTGTTGGATTGTATTGTCTTGTATTATAAATTGTATAGATGGATGACTTGCCAAAACCATGATATCAGTATTGGAACGGATATAATGGAAGAACATGTAAATGGAATATATCAATGGTTCAGTTCAGTCAATACAGATTGATATAAATTGAATAGATGGATTCATATTGAATCATGTTGTATTGTAGTTTGTACTTGAATCACATTCAAGTCAGATTGATTAGGTTGAGACTCGGTCTGAGTCAGACAATTAAAAAAAAATTGAAGTCCTGAATTAGGTTTTAATGTTATCGGTAACTGTTGCACATGGACGGCAGGATTTGTGTCTTTTTCCAAGACAATTACCGTATTGATAACACCTTCTGTTAAGTTGTCTACCTTAAATAGGTAAGCACCCATATCTCCAGCTTCCTGAGGCTCAAGAGACTGGTCCCGCTTAAACCTATGTTTACTAAGGTTCTTATTGTAATTTAATATAACTTGAGAGGGTTTTATGTAAAAATAGTTTTGGCATAATTTCAAAATATACATCAAGCATTTAATTATCGTCTTTAGGGTTTTCATTGATGTATATTTTATAAATGTGACATTTTTAGTGAATAAAACCTAATTTCATAGTATATGGTATTTATTTGTAATATGGATATTGTTTTGAATTATCATGGTAGTTTCATGTAATATTTGAATTCTTTTCTTGAGTTTTGGAAACATGGAATAATATATATATTTAAAATAAGTATTTTGGTAATATTTATATATACATATTTAACGAAAATAAATTTATTTGTTTTCTTGTAAAAATCTCATTTTCTAAAGAAAAATGTATAAAAATTCCATCGAGATCGAATGCTCCTTATGGAGGTCTGCATCTCGCTCTACTAAGCCTGAGAATGTGTGATAATCCGCACCATCCCAAACGGGGTCCCAAAAATGGATTGTAGAGGCTCAATTGCATGGAAAGTTAAATACACTTTTTAAAGAAAATGGTTTTATAAGTAAAGGGATTTATTCGTAAAGTCATATTTCCCGTATTCTATTGTCCCAAGATTCATCGTGCTATGAAAGATATGTGTGTTGTGAGGAGGCAGGTCATTACCTCGTGGACTATCTAAAGGTATAGTAAGGAATAAAGGTTATAATGTCGAAATGAGTAGTTTGTGGTATTTTTATATCAAAATAAGATAAATGTCATAAAAATGATTATTTTGATGTGAAAATTATTTTATTGAGTTTGTTAATATTTATTAATCAACATATAAGAATATGGTTTTATCTTGTTAAAGAAAAGTGTAGTTTTTAAAGAAAACCGAATCGGAAGTCGGACTAACTCCGCTTCCGTCGGGTTTTAAAAATGAAGCTTTTTAAAGATGAAGATGAAAGGGAAAATGGGACTTACTGGTGTTTTGGACTAAAGGAGAGAGGGGGTCCTAAAGAAAGCTTCGGGGCGTCGATTCGTCGCCAGAATCTCCTCGGAAGTTCGTCGGAGTTTCGCCCTTCGTTAACTCCACTTGCATACTATAAGAACTTGGAAATTTCTTAAGAGTTTTGGCAGGGAATTGTGAGTGAGTAGGGGTGATATGAGGGGTGGTATTTATAGGAAAAGTTAGGGTTTAGTGTAGTGAATGGGTGTATTAAAATTTGTAATAAAATATATTTAATTGTGAATTTTATTGTGCTCTGTAAATGTGCAGAGTAAACAAATAATACTGGAGTTATGGGGGCAGTCTAGGGTCTAGGGAAAAAGAAAAAATTAGGGTTTGGGCCAAGTTGGACCGGCGGCGCCGGCCGAACGGTAACTCTCGCCGGTCGGATTCAAGGGGTGGGGGCTCGGATTGGGGCCACGTGTCTCTGACGCTTCAACTAGCCTATTTAACATGTTTGATTATTCTGTAACTTACCCTATTACGTGTGTTGCACGTGTAGACTCTTGGGCTTCTAAAAGTTTAAAATAAATTTAATTAAAAAAAATAATGTGGCTAATGGGATTCGAACTCGGGTGCCATGTCTCAGCAGTGCAAGGTCTTACCAATGTGCTACAAGCTCTTTCTTGCTATTCTAAATCAAAACAAATACTTATAGCATTCATAGGAATTGTAAATACCCTAATTGTACATTAACTTTAAATGAAATTTATGTAAACTGAAATTGGAGTTGTTACAAAATTATTTCTCAGCTTTTCTCTATCTTTCGTCTCGCTTTCTCTCTCTCTCATTCCCCCTTCTCTCTCTCTCTCTACTCTCTCTGTCTCTCTATATTATATATATATATATATATATATAACCTAATTATAAAACCCCTCACCTCTCTCTCTATTCTCTCTCTCCATATATATGTCCAAGCATCCACTACAATATATATCGTATGTACAGTAATGGCCTCTAGGGCATACATATCACTAACAATCTCCCACTTGCACTAGGGCCATCTGTTGTAGTATCTCATATCCAACAATCAGCAGTGGTTGAAGTATCTCATACTCAACCATCCCATAAAAGTCTCTACTGGGTATAGGCCTTCGTGAGAGGATCCGCCATGTTGTCCTCTATGTCTACTCTCCTAAACCTCGATCTGCCTGGAGATCATCCATCTCCATGATCAGGTGATACTGTCTAAGAATATGTCTGAATCACTGATGGGACGGGGGTTCCAAGGCCAAAGCCACAACTCCATTGTCACACAATGGTAGGAACGAAGTTCATCTCATGAACTATTATATATCCAGACTACCTCTTTGGTAGCATCCTTGGTAGCAATGTATCCAGCCTCTATCATCTAGTTTGCCACAGCATCTAGCTTGGAACTCTTCCAACATACCATCCCTCCACTGAGGGTAAGGACAATGCCTGTGACTGACATTCAGTCGACCTTACCATCCTGAAAGCTATCCAGTGATTCTCCCTAGGATCGATTGATACCATCTTACTACACCTAGTGAGAATCCTAACATCCACTTAGATCTATCTCATAGATCCAAAACCCAGGATTTAGGTGGTATTACCTTGATCCTATATGGAGAATCCTTGTGATAAGAGGAGATTGACCGAGCGTAGTATAGGAAACTCCTTTCCTATCAAGAGTATGTCATCCACGTACAATACGAGGATCACCACCATACTCCCTACTACCTTTTTGTATATACAAGGTTCATCTACCATTTTGATGAAGTCAAACTCTTTGACTACCATATCAAAACAGATGTTCCAACTCCGCGATGCTTGCTTTAACCCATAAAGCAACTTGCACACGTTTCTGCTGCTCCCACTGTTTTACGAAGCCCTCTGGCTGTGTACTTATAGACGCTCTCTTCTAAATCACCATTTAGAAAAGCAGTCATGACACCCAACCGCCAGATATCGTAATCATGGTATGTAGCAATGGCAAGTAGGATCCGGATGGACTTAAGTATAGACACTAGAAAAGGTTTCATCATTATCCATACCTGGTCGATGACGTGAACCTTTTGCAACATGTCTTAGCTTTGAAAGTCTCAACTTTTCCATGTACACCAAGTAATCTTCTCAAGATATACTTGCTCCTGATGGGGATTTAACCCTTCAGATAAAGCAACCAAAGTCCATACTTTGTCGGTGTACATAGATTCCATCTCAGATCACTTAGCATCCAGCCATTCTCACAGAGTCCCCACTCCTTATGGCCTGCTCGAAACTAGTTAGGTCATCATCTCATGATGCAATCCTCGCTCCCATTGTCATAGAGAAAACCGAAGTATCTCTCAGGTGGGTGAGGAACCCTACTAGATCGGCGGACAGGCTGAGGTTCGTTGGAAACTATTGAATCCTTCAGTTCTGCCAAATCATCAGCTGCAGTTTGTATAGCTGGAACTCCTTCCAGTTCTACCTCATGACCACTAATTCCTTCACAAGAAATTCCCTTCCCAAAGGTGGCATACTGAGAAACAAAACACCTTTTGCTCCTCAATGTGGTAGAAGATATTTCCTTGCGAATGCTTAGGATATCCAACAAACTTCCACAGAACTGACCTTGCCTCGATCTTGTCCAGATTTTGCTTTTAGACATAGGCCGGACAACCCCCAAATCTTAACATCCTTAAGAGATGGGCTCTTCCCATACCATATCACATATGGAGTGGTAGGCACTTGATTTGATTGGAACCCTATTCAATAGGTACGCAGCTTCTCAAGTGCATAACTCCCAAAAGAAATAGGCAACTCAATAGTACTCATCATAGAGTACACCATATCACATAGGGTGAGATTGCTCCGCCCCGATATACTAACGTACTGTGGTATATACGGAGGAGTAATGCTGAGAGAGAATCTCATTCTCCCTGAGAATAATCCAGGAATTCCGTGCTCAAGTATTCTCCTCCTCGATCACATCAAAGAACATAATACTTATACCCGTTTTGGTTCTCTACGTCTAACTTATATTCTTTGAATATCTTAAAAGGTTCAGACTTGTGTTTCAACAGGAACATATGTCCGAATCTTGAGAGATCATCAGTGAATGCAATGAAGTACAAAGAATCGGTCCTGGCATGTGTAGATAGGGGACCTACATACATCATCATGTATCAATCCCAAGAGTTCACCAACTCTTTCTCTGTTTCCAATAAACGGAGCTATGGTCATCTTATCTTTGTGACCTGACTGGCAAGTTTCACAAGATGTAAATTCAAACTGATTTAAATATACATCTTTATGTAACTTAGCTAGTCGGGTCGCATTGATATGACCTAGTCTACAACGCCTCAAGAAGGATTCGTTCATTTCTGAACTCTTCCTCTTGTGTGTGTTCTGTACGTTAAAGAACTATGGTTTGATTTAGAACGTATATGCTTTTAGATAACGTGCCTGAACCGATCAACTCTTGATATAGGAAAATGTTCAAAACATTATCTAACAATACAAAATTATATCCTTCTTTAGTAAATAAAGAGACTGATATGATATTGTATATCAGGTTCAGTATCTAATAACATTCGTTCAGAATCAATGTATTTGGTAATACAGGGTGATAACTGCCAACAAACTTGGTTACAACACTTGCACCGTTTCCAACTCTTGAAACTTATCACACATTCTCAGTTCTCTACCTATCTGTAGCCCACGTAACTGATTACATATGCGGGATCCTGATCCGGTATCACATACCCAGGATGTAAAGGATACTGAGAAACAGTTCTCTATAATGAACACACCCAAAGAAGATGCATCAGAATGCACTTTCCTCGTTTGGGCGGTACGGGAATTCTGGTATTCCTATATTTCTTGCTCGGTCTTATAACAATTATAAGTTGGAGCGGGACCAACGTTCCTAAGCTCAGTATAACAAGCGGGTTCGGTCAATACATCCGTATTATTATCTTGATTAAGGCGTGACATGGTCGCTACCTGGAGAGAGAGAGAGAGAAGAAAATACTCAGCGTATGCTTTTGCAAGATTAGATTGGTTATTAATTTATCTAATCAGGATGGCTCCCACTGTTTTAGTCAAATCTTCCTTCAAACCCTAAAAGGAAAGACTAACCGGGATTAATTACACCCTACAATTTCGCCAATCTTTCAACCAGGCCGGTGCCGGTACTTTGAGGGAGGTTCCCCGTGCTTTCACACGGACCTAATTAAAATAAACCTCATTTTCCCAGGGGCGTAACCCCGTTGACATCTTTCTAGACACCTACTTGATCGGCTAATTGTAATGTATAAAACTCTCCCAGGAGTAACTCTTACTCGCAGTGGGTATCGGGATCCAACTATCTCATACAAGGTATGCAATCTCATTGCAAATTTCAACACTTGAAATTCCCGAAAATATTTTTCCCCTAGCAACTATATGACCTTTATATAGTCAACAAATCATAAGTGCTAGTCAAGTTCAACCCGTCATTTCCCGATTGAATTAAACCCACCCGCACGACCCTTAACATAGTCAACAAAGTCATACGACTACCCTAATCCAATCGCATCATATGCTTATACAGATAAGCACTAATCAGCTACCGCACACTACACCTTAATATAGTCAACAAACGTAGCACGAATACTAACCAATACTTATCTGAAATGACGGAGGGCTACGACAGGTTTTTAAGAGAACTTTTTGCGTAATGAACTTGATATCGTCGTAGAATCGAGTGATTTTGAAAAAGGAGTGCTTTTGAGTCCTTTACTAGTTTTGCTAAAGAGGTCACTCCCGGTGAAGAGATCTCGGCTCTTTCCTTATCGAATAAGGTGCAGGATATTTCACAAATACCACTATGCAAAGAAAAACTATAAAAGCAATCAAAAGGCAAACCGAGTTTGTAGCATCTGCTAGTTTCGCTAAAGAGGTCACTCCCGGTGAAGGGATCTCGGCTCTTTCCTTATCGAATAAGGTACTGGATATTCTGCAAGGAATACCGCTATGCAAAGTAAGAACTAGAGCTACCAGTTTTCGAGACAAGTTTCTACAACATCTTTAGGTTTCTTTTATTTCATTAATCTCATTAATGAAGTCCCATTTATTATGCTCCCCAAGCATCAGATATGAAACGAAAGCAGCAATATTAATTATATCTCATATATATATAATATATAGGCATTCGTCTCAGAATATAATCAATGATCACATCACAGAATATCGCAGCAGAATAAAACATATGAAATATTGGATATACTAGGATTTCCGTGTTTTAAATTAAGCCTGTATAAAACACGGATTCCGTGGTCGTGATGAATAGCCAATCCAACACCCCTAGACCCATACGAGAGCGGCAAGCAACCCTACCAATTCTAGAGTTAGGAGACCCGGTCTCGACTCCTCGAGATGGTCTCCCACTGGGCCCTAAAACCCGGTTACTTGTGCTCCCCGCCTTGGGTCTATCCTAATACGGAAAAATAAATAATATACAATGGTGACATCATCCTCAACCCGGAAGTGCCCCAATAAAAGAATATTACATACAATGAATTTTACATGAATGAAAATGAAAAACTCTCATCTCACATAAAACCCCCAGCTATTCAAACATGACGATCAAATATAACATATCACAGCAACACATAACATCATATGTCATCAACGTAAGTAAATATGCGTATCCCAATTATCGTTGACATATAGCACCGAAACCGGCGATACACCATATATTACACTTACTGTCGCAAAAAAGAAAGTGAAAACTACAACAGTTGGAATCCGCAACCACCTTAGACATCATAAACCCATTGTATCATATACTTTGGATTTCATGCCTAACCAGATGAATTCCTTAGACATCGCATGCCTAACAATTATAAACCCCATATTTTAGTCTCGATTTCGAAAACACTTTTCAATATCAAGTCGGGAAATTCAATAAGATTCCCGACATCCTGATCGAATGCTCGTCGGAAACTTTAGTAGACGGCCGCACCCCCCGATGCCGTCGACGAAGTGCACTAAGGCGGAACACCGCTGCCGCGAGCACCCGAACAGATGCTTTTGGCGACGAGGTTCTCCTATAGTCACTTGGTCGGGGCTATGGGGCGTGGCTATCTATTAAGTTTACCCGGCGAGTATCCACGTACGCTACGTGATTGCGACGGACTTTTGATCTCATCAAAATCCCGTGGCAACCGATCAAATGAGACTGAACTGCTAGATTTATAAAATTCAAACTAGTTATCTCATAACTACTTGTGGATTCCAAATATTGCATCCCATCACATGATACCCGGACGACGTTAAACTTTTCGATCGATTCATCAAAGTCCCACAATTTCCCGACAGCTCAACACTTGAGCACAGTTTTAGTAATACCCAGAATATGCCACAGTACCTATGCACCAGCCGTAGAAGGGCAAACCCAAGCCTCACTCATGTCACCACGGAACTACGGCAAACCCTAGGGTTTGATCTCGGTTCCGCGATTCAAAAAGTCGAGTTAGGGTTTCATTCTTCTAGAGGGTTCATAGAATCACTTGCATGTTTTTCTGGATACGTTAAACTTTGGAAAAATGGGTTTTTGACATTCCATCGAACTTTTTAACTTCGTCTAAACAATATGTGAATGACCCGAAATATTGTTAAAACTACGAATACGAAACACTCCGAATTGTTTATAGTGTAAGATTACATCACATGCAAAATTAGCAAAAACAAACAACACATGAAACAACAAAACCCAGTCTCTGGAACACACTAAAAAATTTGGCCAAAAATCCCACTAAGTGGCCGAGGTCGCCGGACCTGGTGTACATGTCACCGGCCAATGTCCGAGCCCTTAGGCTAAATTTTCCTGTGTGTTCATGTTGCATCACATACAACATTCTGCACTTGTTTAAAAAAAATTTTGACAACAATTTAACATCGACAGAAAGTGAGTTTCCGTGTTTCAAGTTTCGGAGTATTTCGGTTTCGTAATCTTAACAAAATCTGTATAAATTACTAGCATGGCTCTGATACTACTGTAGGGTTACCTAGCACGGCATCAAGGTTTCGGGAGGCACCGTCCATGCCAAATTCAAATTTTTGCCGTTTTAGCTAACCCTAACTTAGAATCGTTAACTAGAAATCGACGGAAATAAAAATGCAAACACTTTGCAATCTAAGTGAGCAAGGAATACAACCTTTGTAGACCGGTCCTTCACTTTAATAGTTCCGTGTAGTAGTCCCTTTCGCTGCGATCGTGAACTCCGGACTCTAGAGAGGCTCCCATGTAGAAACGAACGTTCTTGCTTCGAAGTCTTCGAGGCCGAAGATGATCTACGTCGGGGAGACACTAACCCAAGCTATCTCTTCACTAACTATGGAATTGGTGAAACAAACAAGAAAGCCTGCTCACACTCCTGCGAATCCAATCAGTAACACTACCGTACAGTCCGGTCTCTTCGTCTAATATGTCACATATCTCGTCTAGGGAAGGTAAACGTCATACCCCAGTAACTCGATAAGTCGTGTCGATATGAGGCTCATAACGGGTCAAGAAACTACTGATAACACTTACCAGTATATCTCTGAAGCAGACTTGGCCAAGGACTTCCTGTTATAGCCAATCGAGCACAGCGCAACATCAACTCCCAATACCGGGAGAGACGAAACCCCTCCTATCGCTCATTGCCTCCATATGACTCGGGATTGTACCCAAAAGCCACCGTTTTGCACATTCTCTTGAACGTGGTAAGGTGGAAATCAAAGCACAGTGGGAATCACACAAAACTCTATGACGATCTCGGGGTTACAGACTAACCTGTACCGGTGTCACCAGAGAACTGCCATCTGACGTTAGGTATAATACCATCTGGGAGTTCTCGGCGAGTCCGCTCAGTGTACCCAGTCTCCACTGAGCACCCGTATACTGTCTCTAATGTCAAACACCAATGGATATGGGATCATCCATCGCCTATCTACATGGGTCGAGAAGCTATACGCTAGTCTACACTGGTATATCGATGCCCTGTCTCGATACACCCACGACTAGGAACATTTGAAGGATGTACTTAGCGACTACACTGTCCCCACTAGTATGATCTGCATCATAATCCTGGTAGTCAAGTACTCATCCTAAGGGCTTTATCAACATGTAATATAGAGACAATCAGAGTATATGTTAAGATAAGGAGCAATCAGATAGCATACTATCATGTCAGGCAAGAAAGTCCTCCATATATATATCCAAGTATCCACTACAATATACATCGTATGTACAGTAATGGCCTCTAGGGCATACATATCACTAACAGTTATATAGATTGCATCCTACATGGTAATGGATGTATAATGGTTATTACAGATAGATACATATGCATCCTGGCATCAATTGTGTTTACCATGTTCCGATATTGATTACAGTTCCACATGGGGTATCTATTTGGTTAATATACATCACATGACATGTTCACGACACACTATCTGACTTGTTACTTGGATCTTATTGCTAATACCAACAATACTGACGTGTTAACCTGACGGACGTAGCTTGTTGTCTACATAGATGAGAACTGTACCTGCTTGATCCTGTGTTGGCATTATATTTATATCGGCAATACCTGACTTGAACACAAATCTGAGGAAAAGGGGAAATTAAGAATGTAACCGAAATGTAACTCAAGAGAATATTATTATTGTTTGCTGTTTTTCCGGGCGTTATGGAATAAATACTTGTTTGTCTTTTTTCCGGGCGTTACGGAATAAATACTTGTTTGTCGTTTTTCCGGGCGTTACGGAATAAATACTTGTTTGCCGTGTTTCCGGGCGTTACGGAATAAATATTGTTACCGTGGTCCCGTGGGGAATGAACGGCATATATACTGTTGGGTTACGATGAGAATTACATTAATTGATTTCAAAGACTTTTAGAATAGATAACCTAGAAGCGCAGATCTAGGATACACATCACACACCCATACATACACATCGCTCACTGTTTTATATCTGGTTATTTATTTATATTCATGTTTAATTATATCATTATATCCCGGTCATTACTGTTGTTTTGATATTATGATGCACTGACGTCTGGGTTTTGCATGGCCCAGTTCCTCTACCTTTATCGCAGGCAGATCAAGAGTACTTTAGCAATCAAGCCGAAAAATGAGGAATTGAACTTGTATTATTAGAGATGTTTAGTTTATTTATTTCCGTAGTTTTGTTTATTGATGTGAGCCCATATTGGGACTGAAAGGTTTGCCTAGCACCCTATGTAGAGTTTTGAAGCATCACATGTCTCAAAGTTTAAATTTTTATGGTGCTAAACAAGCATACAAAGGAATCGATCCTAGAAAATTAGGGTTTCGAAAGTTAAAGCGAATAAAAACTAGGGTTTCGAGACTACAACTTTTGTAGCTCCCTTTCGCTGGACTCTTTGGTCTCTTGGGTGTTGGAAGAAGGTCCTCTTGAAGTCTTCTCGCGTCCACGACGATCCACCCGGAGTTCCTCGTCCAAGCTCGCAACTTCGATTATCAAGATGAGAATCGAAGAGAACACTCTAAACAAATTGGCTAAACTTGTGTAGAATGATGTTGTGGTTAAGATTCTCACTTCAAAAATCTTTCTTTATGTGTGTTTTACTCACTAGAAGAAACTAGAGAGCAAATGGTGAAGGAGGAAGAAGATGGAGGCTTTCTTTTAACAAGAGTAAAAAAATGATAACCATTGAAAAGAAATGAAATATATCTTTATATATTTTATTTCTTCTCACTTCAAACCATGGTTAAATCTTTTAGTTGTTATTTAATTAGGGTTTAAAACATGTAAGGAAAGGTTAATCCAAGGTTAAGGGTAGGTGAGAATGGTTAGGTTAAAGAAGAGTGTAGAAGCAAGTGAAGAATTATCCTTTCCTTTTCTATTTTGTTTTAAACCTAAAATCAAATAATAATCCATAGATTTATCCATGGTGTGAGTCTTATATTGCCACCATTTCCATGTGTAATCAACCATGATAGATGGGTGTATGTATGTATGTATGTATGTATGTATGTATGTATGCACATCCATATGTGCATGAAACTAGTAAGGAAAGAAAGAAACACATACATGCATGCATACATCCATCATATACAAGAAAGGTTTTAAGTGAGAAAACTAATGGTTAAATGATAAATCAACACTTGATTTATCAATCCGGCCATATCACATATGACCCCACCAAAAGCAAGCCGCCCGATCAATGTTCGGTATCCTATACGCGCATTTTAATCGGGTCCATGCGCATATCGCATACGCGCACCACAACGTTTCGCCTGGACTGGGTAACTCCTTTGTGGGACTCTAAGACTCATCAATACGCCGGCAGAGGGTGATGATCATATCAAGCACCCCCAAGCCGCAAGCGGTCAGCTAAACGTAACGGCCACCCGGGTATTGAGCGATCAGAAGAAAACAAGCGAACCTGCTACAACTCCCGTCGAGCCAACCGGCAACACTACCGTACAGTCCGGTCTCTTCGTCAGATATGCTGCATATCGAGCCTAGGGATGGTCACGTCGACCTTAATAACTCAATAAGTCGTGCCGGTGAATGGTCTATAACAGATCGAGAAACTACTGATAACACTTATCAGCAAATCTCAACAGCCCTGGCCAGGGACTTACTGATATAACCAGTCGGGCACAGCACAGCATCAACTCCCAATACCGTGAGAGACGAAACCCCTCCTATCGCTCATTGCCTTCATGTGTCTCGGGACTGTACCCAATGGCCACCTGTTTGCACGACTCAGTAGAGCCGTGGTAGGGTGGCAATCAAAGTACAGTGGGAGCACACACAAGACTCTATGACGATCTCGGGTCTACAGACTAACCTGTACCAGTGTCACCTGAGAACTGCTATCCGACGATAGATATAATTCCATATAGGAGTTCTCGGTGAGTCCGTCCAGTATACCCAGTCACCACTGAGCACCCGTATATGATCTTGATGTCGAACATCGATGAATGTGGGAACATTCATCGCCCATCGTATGGGTCTAGTATCATATACGCTAGTCTACTCTGGTATATCAATGCCCCGCCTCGATATACCTACGACTAGGGACTTTCCAGGATATGCTTATAGACTACAGATGTCCCACTAGTATGATCTCCATCATAATCAGAGTAGTCAAGCCGATATCCTCAGGGCTTTATCAGCTTGTATGAAAGAATAAAAGCATGATCAAATCAACATGTCAGATAAAGAAGAACCAGATAGCATACTATCATGTCGAGCAAGAATGCATACTGAATATACATACATGTATAGATACATCCACTATCATATAATGGCCTCTAGGGCATACATATATCCAACAATCTCCCACTTGCACTAAGGCCAGTTATTGGCGTATCTCATACCCAACATCTCAAAAAGTCGCTCATGCTGCAACTGAGGGAGGGCCTTGGTGAATGGATTCGCGGCGTTATTCTTTGTGTCTACTCTCCTAATCTCGATCTCACGGCGATCTACAATCTCTCGGATCAAATGAAAACGTCCCAGGATGTGTCTGGACCGCTGATGGGATCTGGGCTCCTTGGCTAACGCCATAGCCCCATTATTATCACAATACAAAAGTATTGGATCAATAATGGTTGGAACTACTCCTAGCTCCGAGACGAACTTCTTCATCCAGACGGCTTCCTTGGCGGCATCATTTGCAGCAATATACTCAGCTTCCATCGTAGAGTCTGCAACGGTATCTTGTTTGGAACTCTTCCAACTCACCGCCCCTCCATTGAGGGTAAATACAAACCCAGAGATAGATTTGCTGTCGTCCTTATCGCTCTGGAAGCTCGAATCGGTAAAGGCCTCCATTTGGAGATCTCCATTACCATGCACCAAGAACAATTCTTTAGTCCTTCGCAAGTACTTAAGAATGTTCTTCACAGCTGTCCAGTGATTCTCCCCTGGGTTGGATTGATACCTGCTTACAACACTAAGTGCATAAGCTACATCTGGGCGTGTACATAACATCGCATACATTATAGATCCTACTGCCGAAGCATAGGGTATAACACCCATGCGAGCTCTCTCTTCATCGGTCTTTGGACAAGAATCCTTGGAGAGAGTGGCCCCATGGCAAGCGGGTAAGGCACCCCGCTTGGAGTCTTCCATACTAAACCATTTTAGGATGGTGTCAATGTACCTGGTTTGGGACAATCCCAATAACCTTTTGGATATATCCCTATAGATCCTTATGCCCAGAATGTATGTGGCATCACCCAGGTCCTTCATGGAGAACCTTAGTGATAAGAAAGATTTGACCGACTGTAGCATAGGAATATCATTTCCTATCAGAAGAATGTCGTCCACATACAATACGAGGAATGTGACAGCTCTCCCTACAGCCTTCTTATAAACACAAGGTTCATCTGGATTTTTGATGAAATCAAACTCTTTGATGACATCATCGAAACAGATGTTCCAACTCCGTGATGCCTGCTTTAACCCATATATGGATTTAAGCAATTTACATGCTTTCCCGCTGCTCCCACTGTCAATGAAGCCTTCTGGCTGATCCATATAAACGCATTCTTCTAAATTTCCATTTAGAAATACGGTTTTAACGTCCATCTGCCAGATTTCATAGTCGTAGTGAGCAGCAATAGCAAGTAGGATCCGAATGGATTTAAGCATGGCTACGGGAGAAAAAGTCTCGTCATAGTCCAAACCTGGTCTTTGACGAAAACCCTTCGCCACAAGTCTTGCCTTATAGGTCTCCACCTGCCCATCTACACCAATCTTTCTTTTAAAGATCCATTTACAGCCCACAGGTTTTACCCCAGGGAGTACAACGTCCAAAGTCCATACTTTGTTGGTGTACATAGACTCCATTTCGGATCTCATGGCATCCAGCCACTTCACAGAGTCTCTACTCGTGATAGCTTGCTGAAAACTGGTAGGATCATCATCGTCCATGATGCAGTCTTCTCCGTCACCATCAATGAGGAAACCGTAGTACCTCTCCGGTGGGCGAGAAGTACTACCAGACCTACGGAGTGGCCGAGGTTCTTCAGTTTCTGTTGCAACAGCCGGTTCAACCAAATCGTCATTTGTAGTTTGTGTCTCTAGAACCTCTTCTAGATCTACCACCTTGCCATCATCTTTATCTGTGAAAAACTCTTTTTCCAAGAATATGGCATGTTGAGAAACAAACACTTTTTGTTTCTCTTTGTGGTAGAATAGATATCCATAAGAATTCTTTGGATATCCTACAAAGTTACACATGACTGACCGTGCCTCGAGTTTGTCCGGATTCTGCTTTTTAACATAGGCCGGGCAACCCCAAATCTTAATTCTCTTAAGAGATGGTCTCTTCCCATGCCATATCTCATATAGCGTGGTAGACACGGTTTTGGTTGGAATCCTGTTTAGCAGAAACGCTGCAGTCTCCAATGCATGCCCCCAAAACGAGACGGGTAACTCAGTGTCACTCATCATGGACCGGACCATATCTAATAGGGTCCTATTCCGTCGTTCTGACACACCATTGTGCTGTGGTGTGTAAGGAGGAGTGAGCTGAGAGAGAATCCCATTCTCTTTTAGGAAGTTTGCAAATTCTGTACTGAGATACTCACCACCTCGATCTGATCGAAGTATCTTGATACTCAAGCCGGTTTGTTTTTCTACTTCTTGTTTATATTCAATGAATTTCTCGAAAGCTTTGGACTTGTGCTTTAATAAAAATACATGACCGAATCTTGAGAAATCGTCAGTGAATGTAATGAAGTATGAAAAACCGCCTCTAGCCTGTGTAGACATTGGCCCACATACATCACTATGTATGAGGCCTAAGAGCTGAGTAGCTCTTTCTCCGTGTCCGGTAAACGGAGTTTTGGTCATTTTACCCTTGATACAAGACTGGCAAGTCGCTTAAGATTTATATTCAAAAGAGTTTAAATATCCATCTTTGTGTAATTTGTTTAGTCTTGTTTCGTTAATATGACCAAGTCTACAGTGCCAAAGAAAAACTTTATTTAATTCTGAAAGTTTTCTTTTATTAGTGTGTTGTATACTGAAAACTGTGTGTTGATTTAGGACATATATTCCGCTATTAAGCGTACCATACCCAACCAACATTTGATTCAGGTGAATGTTCATAACATTGTTCTGCAATACAAAATTATATCCTTCATTGTCCAACAAAGAAACGGATATTATATTACATAGCATACTTGGTACAAAATAACATGGATTCAAAACTAAAATACATCTGTTCCCCTCCGAATGGCGGCGCACAAGACCGCGATGTCCTGACGCTGAGATTCGAGGCAGATGCTATTTGGTTTTATCCGTTCACCTCTCCGAAGATGCCAAGTTGATTTATGGCACCGTGTATCGGAGGTTTAGACGGATGCAGCCGATGTAGCAGACTTCGTCAGATTCCCCCTCGCTTGAGGGGTTTTTGATTGTGGGGACGCTCTTCCCTGCAGGCGCAAGCCCCTGCAGTTAATTACGCTACGCATCGCGGTAACAACTTTCTCCTTCTCCAGAATTTCACTTCGTGTCGTGTGTGTTTGTTTTGTTTGTGGTTGCCCGTGGATTGTATACGGAGACTGAGTAATGCCGTCGCCCGTAGGACGTGGATTAGTCCAAATCCGTATTTACTTAGATTTGGGTTTGGTGTTTTTAGTTTAAGGATGCGTTAATCGCGTTGCGGCTAAGATCAACTTAAACGTTCGTTAAGGATACGATAGTCCTGTTTGAGACTAAGATCAACTTAACGTGATAATCCATTTAATATCTGGCCATCGGGACTCGTCACCTCTCTAACGTCGTTGAAGGATTACAACGGCAGATGTCAGAGGAGTTCAGAGATGTACCCTTGAACCAATGTTGATTTGGAGTTTTATAGTCCGTTTGAATGTTTAAGGATACGTTAGCCGTGTTTGGGGGCTAAGATCAACTTAAACGGGATCGTTTAGATCCGGCAAAAGAGCATTTGGAGTCTCTATTGTTCCATTTTAGGGGACGTAGTGGTCCACATTCCAGTTTAGGGACATGGTGGTCTATGTTCCAGTTTAGGGACGTGGTGGTCCGATATTAGTTTAGGGACGTCTCGGTCCGATATTAGTTTAAGGACGTCTCGGTCCGATATTAGTTTAAGGACGTCTCGGTCCACGAGTTTAAGGACCCAGCAGTCCGTTTTCATGTGTGGTCGTTGGGACCCATCACCTCTCTGACGTCGTTGAGGAATTACAATGATAGGTGTCAAAGGAGTTCGGAGATGTACCCTCGAACCGGATGTAAATTGATTTAAGAGAGCAATCTTGCTCAGTCAATTTAATTTAAGGACTTATGGCCAAAATTGGGCTAAGTCCAGTTTCAATATATATTTTTTTTTTGGCCTGTGCTAGGGCTTTACCCCTTTTTAGTAATGCACTGCATTATTCTTGTTTTGGTTGGACTTTGCCTTTTTCTAAATAATGCAGAGCATCTATTTTTTTTGTTTGGGCTTTGCCCCCCTTTTAAAATGCATAGCATTTTTTATTAGGCCTGTTAGGCCTTTTAATTGGGCTCTGTCCCTTTTCTTTAATAATGCAGAGCATTAACCACTCTGACAGTGCCCCACGTGGCTTGTCAGACGCTTTGCGCTAAGTAATGAGCGCAAACTCATATGGTGGTGACACGTGTCACGCTCTGGTGAGCGCAAGTGCAATAGCGTAGTGCGCTGCGCTAGTGCGCTGCGCTGTTGCGCTGCTGACACGTGGCGCGCTCTGGTGAGTTGCGCCAATTCCAGAGAGCAAAGCTCTATTTCAAGAGCGCGTAGCGCAAGTAGCTGACACGTGGCGCTCTCTCAAGAGCGCAACAGCGCAGTTTGGAAGTGCAAAGCACTAAGAATCTTTTAGATTCAAGAACAGGAGTGCAGAGCACTATTTGATTTCTTGATCTAATTTAGATCAAAGAAAATAAATTTTTCTTTTTTTGTTTCAAGAACCAGAGGTTCATAAAAAGTGCAAAGCACTATTATATATTTTTTTTATTTAAAATTATTGATCTTGTTCTTAGATCAATAATCTGTCCATAAGAGAATTTTCTCTTTTTCCTAAAGGTTTTTACCTTCTGTTGTTCTTGAGGAGTTCTCAAGAGTTCTCTTCTCTCTCTCTTTTTTTTTTTAGAAGAATGCTGATGCCTTTGAATTGAGGCCTAGGGTCCTTTTTATAGTTCCCATAAATTAGTTAAATTTGTTAAAGAGATCCTTCTCTGAGTGATTTGGGGAATTTTCCCCCACCGTTGGATCTTTTGATCCAAGGGCTTCTGCTTTGCAGAAGAAAATCTTCTTGTTTTAACAAGAACAGAAAAGATTTCTTAGAAATTTAATTCTGTTTGGCGCAGATGCCCCAGCGCGTGACACGTGTCGCGCAGCGTGTCGCGCAGCGCAACTGCGCTGACACGTGTCGCGCAGCGCAGAGCGCAGCGCAACTGCGCTAGCGCATCTGCGCTGACACGTGTCGCGCAGCGCAGAGCGCAGCGCAACTGTGCTAGCGTATCTGTGCTGACACGCCCAGCGCACAGCGCAGCGCATCTGCGTTGACACGTGTCGCGCAGCGCAGTGCTTGCGCAGCTGAAGCGTTGCTTCATTTATTAAAGTTTAAATTTTCCAAGCAGAGCTTTGCTCTGATTGGGGGAAGATGAAGCGTTGCTACATCTCCCGCCTCGGAATTTGAACAGAGTTTTGCTCTGATTGGGGTAAACAAATGCCCCCCCACCGTTGCGCTTACGTGGCCCCAAACGTGAGCGCAACGGTGGCGGAATTACAACCGCCGTGACAACTTTTGGAAGTTGAAGAGGCACTTGATGCCTATAAATAGGACTTTTGGTCCCCCACAGATGCTTATCATCTTTCAGATTTTCATTTTCAAAAAACTTCAGAGCTTTGCTCTTGCCTTCAAGAACTCCAGAGCTTTGCTCTCCTTTCCAAAGTTTTTAGAAAAACTTTAGGTAAAATTGATTCTTAGATTAAATTAATTTTAATTAATCCTAACCAGCAGAGCTTTGCTCATTTTCAAAGTTAGAAAATTTAGGTAAAATTAATGTAAATCAAATTAATTTAAATTAATCTCAGTCAAAGAGCTTTGCTCTCACAGATCTTTTGATCTAAAGAGATCCCAATTGGGGTTTCATAAACAGAGTTTTGCTCTCAAACACTTTTAGATCTGCAGAGATCTTGTTCATGGGTTCTAACCCATGAACAGAGCTTTGCTCTCGAGAAATTTAACCTTCTGTGTGTATTATTTTTCTTTTATCGCTAATCTTCCTGTGGTATTTCCTCCGGGCATAATGGCGGTGCGTATTTACAGTTTGCACGAGTTCATCACCTATGACGATATCCGTGCACAGGGCCGTCAACAAAACCAGGAGTTTACAGACGCTCAATGTGCAGAGGTCATGGGTCGTCTGAACGCAAGCGGTGGCTGGCTGCTTCCTCGTCATTCAGCTCTCTTGAAAGTCGTGTTGGGAGCAATATGGAGAGCACTTCCGGGGTTTCACGAAGCCCTACCACTCAATACGCTGGATGATGCCGAAGACAAGGTGCATTCAGTTTACCTGACGGGGCTGATCTCGAAGAAATGGCGGGACAGCCTCATCGACATTCTTCATCAAATTTTTCAGCAGACGACAATAGTTGCTGCTTATCGAAGGCCGGGAGGGCTTGCTGAGGATCTTGACACGCAGGAGCGCGAAAGGCTGCGCATAAGAATAATCAGAAAGGCCAGAAGAACTCTGGATGGCCTTACTTTTGACTTTCTCAATCCGTGCCCTGGATTTGAAGTTATTCCATTGTAATAATATTTTTCGTTCATTGCTTTTTATGATTGTAAGAATTTTTGGCAATATGCATGGAAACTCTTATTTCAGCTTGTCACATTTCTCGTTGTGAGTCTTCTGCCCATGCATGAATGAGTGTATCTCGAATACTCGATCAAATGTAAATCGGATGTTCTTTCTGTCATTTTCTCCGTCTTTTCTTTCTCTTATTATCAGCACGCCACCTTAGTAAACATGGTCAACAGATATAGGGCACGCATCTTGACTTTCTTAAGAATCAGCGATGGCTTAGGCCGCAGGTTCAGATCTGCTGCCTAAGACTTTTCAACTCTATGAGCCGTGAGGGTCTCATAGAGACTTTTCTCCCTACGGATCGAGAGGATCTCGTAAGTGGTTTTTCTCCTTAGGAATCGTGAGGATTCCTAAGTGTGGTTTCCTCTTATAAGTCGTAAGGATCCTATAAGAGAATTTTCCCTCTTACGAGTCGAGAGGACTCGTAAGCGGTTGTTTCCCTCCTTGTCGAAACTTGACCTTGGAGAGTGAGACCCGTGAATAGTATGCAAGAGACCATTTTGGATTGACTTGCAGGGTTCCATTGTTCAGGAAGCAAGTTTTTTAGTCCCTGTTGCCTGAGGCTTCATTTGCAAGTTGAGACGAATCGGGAATTTCCCGCGGAGACACTGGTTTCTCTGCGAGCCAACGCGAATCAGAAGGCTCTCGTCAAGGAGTGTTTGTATCCGTGAGTCGAGGAATTTACTAGGGATTATTTGTTTCCCAAGCGCCAAGGATTATTTGTTTCCTTGGGGTTTGAAACGAGTCGAGGATTTCCCACGGAGACACTGGTGGCTCTGCGAGTCGGCGCGGATCAGGAGGCTCTCGTCAAGGAGTGTTTGTATCCGTGAGTCGAGGAACTTGTTAGGGATTATTTGTTTCCCAAGCACCAAGGATTATTTGTTTCCTTGGGGTTTGAAACGAGTCGAGGATTCCCCACGGAGGCACTGGTGGCTCTGCGAGTCGACGCGAATCAGGAGGCTCTCGTCAAGGAGTGTTTGTATCCGTGAGTCGAGGAGTTTGCTAGGGATTATTTGTTTCCCAAGCGCCAAGGATTATTTGTTTCCTTGGGGTTTGAAACGAGTCGAGGATTCCCCACGGAGGCACTGGTGGCTCTGCGAGTCGACGCGAAACAGGAGGCTCTCGTCAAGGAGTGTTTGTATCCGTGAGTCGAGGAGTTTGCTGGGGATTATTTGTTTCCCAAGCGCCAAGGATTATTTGTTTCCTTGGGGTTTGAAACGAGTCGAGGATTCCCCACGGAGGCACTGGTGGCTCTGCGAGTCGACGCGAAACAGGAGGCTCTCGTCAAGGAGTGTTTGTATCCGTGAGTCGAGGAGTTTGCTAGGGATTATTTGTTTCCCAAGCACCAAGGATTATTTGTTTTCTTGGGGTTTGAAACGAGTCGAGGATTCCCCACGGAGGCTCTGGTGGCTCTGCGAGTCGACGCGGATCAGGAGGCTCTCGTCAAGGAGTGTTTGTATCCGTGAGTCGAGGAGTTTGCTAGGGATTATTTGTTTCCCGAGCGCCAAGGATTATTTATTTCCTTGGGGTTTGAAACGAGTCGAGGATTCCCACGGAGACGTTGGTGGCTCTGCGAGTCGACGCGGATCAGGAGGCTCTCGTCAAGGAGTGTTTTTATCCGTGAGTCGAGGAGTTTGCTAGGGATTATTTGTTTCCCGAGCGCCAAGGATTATTTGTTTCCTTGGGGTTTGAAACGAGTCGAGGATTCCCACGGAGACGCTGGTGGCTCTGCGAGTCGATGCGGATCAGGAGGCTCTCGTCAAGGAGTGTTTGTATCCATGAGTCGAGGAGTTTGCTAGGGATTATTTGTTTCCCGAGCGCCAAGGATTATTTGTTTCCTTGGGGTTTGAAACGAGTCGAGGATTCCCATGGAGACGCTGGTGGCTCTGCGAGTCGACGCGGATCAGGAGGCTCTCGTCAAGGAGTGTTTGTATCCGTGAGTCGAGGAGTCTGATGAAGATACTGGTTTCTTCGGAGTTGGACTGAACCGTCGAGATTTAGCTTCGCCTTCTGGCGGAGCCTGCTCGGAAAGTATGGTTCCCTCTTTGTTTACGCCCTTGGATTGTATACAGGGATCGATGTGATCTTAACTGTAGGGCCAAAGTTTTATCATCATTTTTTGTTTTATCTCCGCGATGCTCTATCATTTCAGCTTTTATATCGCGAAGGTCGCGATTGCCCAATCATTTCGGCTATTTTTCGCGGTGCCCAATCATTTCGGCTATTTAATTTAT
The DNA here is from genome assembly GCA_030015575.1 of Agapanthus africanus. NCBI lineage: Eukaryota > Viridiplantae > Streptophyta > Magnoliopsida > Asparagales > Amaryllidaceae > Agapanthus > Agapanthus africanus. The sequence goes on along the minus strand of JASDDO010000024.1, from coordinate 882,242,455 downwards.
TTTTACTCGCTGTTTTTTTTTATTACGAGTTGCCCAATCATTTCGGCTATTTAATTTATTTTTACTCGCTGTTTTTTTTTTATTACGAGTTGCCCAATCATTTCGGCTATTTTGCATGCATACATTTTTACTTGCTGCTTTTTCTTGCAAATTGCCCAATCATTTCGGCTATTCCGTATGCATGTGCGGCCTACTGGCTTTCCGCCGTAAACCTGGAATTAGACACCGATTTCGGCATCAGCACCGCTACAACTGGGATATTGCCAGGAGCGAATCATCATTTGCCTCCGTCGATATCGAACAAAGGTGGCTTAGCGAACAGGGTTAAGACGCTGTCGACTAAGGCTTTTAACTTCATGAGCCGTAAGGGTCTCACAAAGGTATTTCTCCCTACAAGTCGTGAGGATCTTGTAGGCGTATTTTCTCTTTAGGAATCGTAAGGATTCCTAAGTGCATGTTCCTCTGTAAGTCGTAGGGATCCTACAGGAGGGTTTTCTCCTTGTAAGTCGAGAGGACTTATAAGGGTTGTTCATCATGCGAACATATCCCCAGTCTCGGATGAGACTTGATTAGGGAAATGTTTATTCGCGCCCTTGGATTGTATACAAGGGCCAGTATTGAGCCACTTGTAGGGCAGTATCGAAGGTTGTGGGGGTTTCTTAAGCACAGGTTTAGGTCTCTGTAACTTAAGACTTTCAAATCTTATGAGCCGTGAGGGTCCCATAAGAGAGTTCTCCTTACGAGTCGCGAGAATCTCGCAAGTGTATTTTCTCCTTAGGAATCGTGGGGATCCCTAAGTGTGCTGCTCCCTTGTGAGTCGTAAAGATCTCACGTGGGTGGTTTCTCCTTATAAGGTCGAGAGGACCCTATAAGTGTCCTTTAACGAGGTTGCGCCCTTTCAGGTTTTCACAAACACTCGCCGGTAGCCCTGCTGTTTTTACTCACGGAGCCCTTTCGGGTTTTTATCCGCGCCCATTTTGCTTATGGACATACCGTTTTTTTTTTATCATTCATTTTTTTTTTCTTTTTTTTTATTCATCTCGTCAGCCTAAGGATGCTGCGGTAGTAGTTTAAAGACGTTTCGGTCTGCTATTAGTTTAAGGACATTCAGGTCCGATATTGAGAGGCTGGCTACTGCTTATAAAACTTGAGCTTAGGAAGATAGCGAGCGGACATGGTCGTCGTCATCTATCATTGACCTAGGCTGTGGCTCATTAAGCGTAGTATTTCTTTAGGAAGCGACCGTTTATCGACCTGAAAGGCCTTTCACCGTGCATGTCCACGAGTAGATAGGCCCCACCCTGGTAAACTCTATCTATGATGTACGGGCCTTCATAGTTTGGCTCAAATTTTCCCCGCTTGGCGCGATTGGGGATCATAGGCCTTTTGACCACTAGCACGAGTTCGCCTTGGTGGAATGTCCTCAGTCGGGTCAATCTTTCGTATGAGCGCATCATCTTTGCTTTATAAGCTTCCAGATTTTGCTGCGCTATGAGCCGAGTTTCATCAAGGGCGTCAAGCTCCTCAAGCCGAAGGTGGGCATTTTCTTCGTCGGTCAGCTCGTAGTGGACTGCCACTCGTAGAGAGGGTAACTCTATCTCGAGGGGGAGTACTGCTTCTGTACCGAACACCAACGCGTACGGCGTTGTGTTTGTGGCCGTCTTGAACGTAGTTCGATATGCCCAAAGAGCTTCTTGCAGTCTTTCGTGCCAATCTTTCTTATTACGGGACACCGTTTTCTTTATGATTTTTGTTAATGTCTTGTTGAAGGCTTCAGCTAGTCTATTGGCTCGCAGATTATAAACCGAGGAATATCTCCAGTCTATATTATGTTGTTGCGCGAAGCGACTGATCTTGTGGCTTCTGTAAGCTGGCCCGTTATCGGAGATGATCCGTCGCGGAGTTCCAGATCGATATATGACATGCGTCTTGAAGAAGTGGTGGATATTTTTCATCTTCACCTCTCTTAACGGTACTGCTTCTGCCCATTTAGAGAAGTAGTCAGTCGTCGCCAGGATGAAACGATGCCCTCTAGACGATGCTGGTTCGATGGGGCCGACTATATTAGTCCCCCACATCTCGAATGGCCAGCTAGCCACCGTTGGATGTAATGGATTTGGGTGCTGGTGGATGAAATCCCCATGAATTTGACACGAGTGACACTGCTTCGCATATTCGAGACAGTCTTGAATCATCGTGGGCCAGTAGTAGCCCATCCGTTTTATCTTCAACTTCATCTTTGGGCCTGCTTGATGAGATCCGCAGAGTCCGTCGTGAACTTCCTGGACGACCCTTTTCGCTTCGTCAGGTCCTAAGCATCTCAGCCACAGAGAATCAAATGACCTCTTGTACAGAGTATCGTTGACGAAGGCGAAAGACAGGGCTCGTTTCATGAGCTGATGTCTTGTGGACGCTTCTTCAGGCATTCGGTGGGACTTGAAGTAATCTATGAAGATTCCTCTCCAATCCTCGGTATTTTCCCAGTCTTTTACTTGCAGGGTCGTCTGCTCGCTCGCTCATTTTTCTTCGGATGATTCCGGAGATATTTCTGCTGGGGCAAGCACCCGACAGCTTTGTACCACGATTCTAACGTCATCGAGATTCTCGTCAGCCAGTTCTTTAGCAAGTTTGGCCAATGCGTCTGCTTTGCTGTTTTCCGCGCGTGGTATGTTCTCTAAAGTATAAGAGGAGATTTGGGTCAACAGCTGTTGCACCTTTTCACCATACTTCACCAATTCTGGTTTGCATGTTTGGTAGTCACCGTTTACTTGACTAACGACCAGTTGAGAATCCCCGTATATGAGGAGGTTTTCAATTCCCATGTCGATGGCGATCTCGAGACCTGCTATCAAGGCTTCATATTCAGCTTCATTGTTTGTTCTCGGCTCTGTTAAGGAGAATGCGAAGCGCATTATCCCTCCTTGTAGAGTTACAAAGATGAGGCCTACCCCCGATTTGATTATAGGGGTGTTTTGTTTGCGCTTCTTCATGGAAGATGCGCCATCAAAATAGAGTTCCCATCGGGTATCACCACCGTCGATTGCATCAAACGCATGTTCGTCTGGAAGATCGCAATTTAGAGGAGAATCGGCGGGTATGGGATACTCAGCGAGGAAGTCGGCGATGGCCTGGCCTTTCACTGCCTTGAGAGGTTGATACGTGATCGAAAACTCCATCAAGAGTAGGGCCCATTTAGCGAGTCGTCCCGTCAATATGGCCTTTGACATTAAGTACTTAAGAGGGCCTACCTTCGAAATGAGACGGACCTCATGTGCCAACGCATAGTGCCTGAGCTTTGTTATCGCGAAGATCAACGCTAGGCAGTGGTTTTCAATGGGGGAGTAGTTGTTTTCTGCCCCCAGCAGAACTCGACTTAAGTAGTAGAGTGCTCTTTCTTTCCCTTGATCGTTCTCTTGTGCCCATAATGCGCCTAAGGAACCTTCGAGGTCGGTTGTATAAAGAATGAGGGGTTTTCCCTTGACCGGAGCAGCCAACACCGGCGGGTTCTGCAGGTATTGCTTGATCTCGTCTAGTGCGCTTTGGCATTTTTGGTCCCAGATGAACGGGGTTCCCTTCTTCATCAGGTGGCTGTAAGGACGGCACTTTCCTGAAAGGTTGGCTATAAATCGCCGTATGTACGCGAGCTTCCCTTGGAGAGACCGCAGCTGTTTGAGAGTTCTCGGCGGAGGCATTTCCATGATCGCTTTAATCTTTGACGGATCTATTTCAATACCTCGGTGTCGGACAATGAATCCCAGGAATTTGCCTGAGGAAACTCCAAATGCACACTTGAGCGGGTTCATTTTCAAGTTGCATTGTCGAAGGCGTTGAAATACGGTCTTCAGATGCTCGAGATGTTCCTCGTATGATTTGCTTTTAACCACGAGATCGTCGATATAGCATTCGACGATTTCGTGTATAAGGTCATCAAAGATCTTTGTCATGGCCCTTTGATAAGTGGCACCGGCATTCTTTAAACCGAAGGGCATCACTTTATAACAGAATATACCTAGAGGGGTCCTGAAGGCGGTGTGCTTCTGGTCTTCGGGATGCATCTTTATCTGATTATACCCTGATGAGCCATCCATGAAGGAGAAAACCTCATGAGTGGATGTATTGTCTATCATCAGTTCGGTGACTGGCACTGGGAAATCGTTCTTCGGGCAAGCTTTATTAAGATCCCGGAAGTCTACGCATATGCGCACTGTCCCATTTTTCTTCATCACTGGGACGATGTTGGCGATCCATTCAGGGTATTGAACTTCCTGGATGAAGCCAGAGTCGATCAGCTTTTTGACCTCGGCGTTGATGCTTATTTCAAGCTCGAGTCGCATTCTTCTCGGCGCCTGTTTGACTGGCTTGATGTTTGGGGATATCGCCAATCTGTGTACAGCAATTTCTGGATCTAGTCCCGGCATTTCGGAATAGTTCCACGCGAAGCAATCTTTATGCTGTAGGAGCACATCCTTTAACGCAGCCACCCTTTCTTCAGATAGTAATTCGCTGATGAATGTCGGTCGTGGATCGTTTGCCGTCCCCAACTCAATCTTCTTAAGGTTATCTGCAGTGGTATGGATTCCATCTTCCAGCTCTTTTGGTGCTGGTGGGAATTCTGAGATTATCTCGCTGCTGTTTTCGAAACACCAAGGGAACTCATCTATGTCATCGGGCTCTTCTTTTAATATCGTAATCACGTGACAGGTGCGAATTCGCTTCCAATCCCGATATGGAACCGGTTCTTCTTTCGTGGCCTTGGGCTCGTGTTTCTGTGGCGGCGTTACCTTCCAGTTGTCAGACAGGGTGAACTTGCCGAGCTGGTACTGATCTTCAACCCAATTTTTGAAGGTGAAGCAATCTTCAAGAGGATGCCCTATTACTCGATGGTAAGAGCAATAGTCCGGGTGTGAGACTTCGCCCGCTTGTTCGGGGTGTTTAGACTCCGGCAATATAAGCATTTGATGTTTTAGAGCAAGATCAAGTATCTTCTTCGTCTTGTCCCGAGGAAACGAGTACGCTCGACCCATTTTCTTCATGAGGGATAGGTCAATAACGCTCGACTCCCGTTTGCGTGGCTTCTTAGCCCTGCTTTGCTGCTGTTGAGAGCCTTTTCGGCCTTTCGATTTATTTCTGCTTTTGCGTCGAGCCTTGTTTATAACATGTTGACAGGGAGCAGCCTTTTCATCTTTCACGGCCTGTTGGAGAAGGCGTTGCGTCTTAGCTTTCTCATAGATGACCATTTCGCGGTTATGATCTTCTCGGACTTTTTGACCAGCTTTCTTTATAAGTTTGTCCATTTGTTCCTCGAACGACGGACTGGGCTCCTTTGCATCTGGAACTTTCACGGGCTTAGGATTAGCGTCCTCCCATTGAGCATCCGCTTCTTCATCGAAGTCATATATGACGTAACAGCTGTTTAGTAGCTCCCGTTTCTTTGACCAGATGTATCCGAGTCCTTTTGTTTCCATTCTCCCGTTAGGCAGTTTGCGTTGAGTCCCGGGGATGCTCCAGACCCTGTCATAGAATTTGGCCTTTCGAACGGTCTGCTTGAAGGATATCCCCTGGCGTTTCAGCAGCTTCTTCAAACCCTCTGTATAATATCTGGGAAGACGGATAGGCTGAAGCCTGTCGAGCGTAGAATCTGCGCCATGCCAGATTTCTTTTTCTACCTTGGTTTCTTCAGAGCGATAAAACAGAATTGCTTTCTCACTCTCTCGCCTGGGAGGGATGTAGAATGTTTGTAGCTCTTCTACATTGTAAATATGAAGTGCATCCAGTTCTTTATGGTGTTTAAGCGGCACCATGGCAACTTGCAGACTTTGCTCTTCATCAGCGAACGTTCGTATTGAAGGTCGAGCAGAGAATACAGCATGGACTTCATCTTCCGAGTCGCTGCCAAAGATCAACGTAGGAGCTGATGGTCCCGGCTTGTCGTGTTGGGGCGGACCCGAATAAACCATCTCCTCTTCCTCCTCAGTAGCACTGCCGAAGACAGGGATGGTGGCGTTAGTTTTATTCTCCAGCTTATGACACTTCTCCGTGTCTTCGAAATCCGGTAAGAAGTATTTGGCGTCTTCGTATTTGCGGACCTCGTTCACAGAGAATGGGTTCAGTTCTCCCGTCACGGTATACTCGAAACCATCCTTAAAATACTTCATACACTGATGTTGTGTAGAAGGGATGATGTTGTACTCGTGTAACCATGGTCGGCCGAGCAAAGCGTTGTAGCATGTCTTGGCGTCTATGACGTGGAACTTAATATCCGTGACGAGTAGCCCGAAGCGTAGCGTCAGTATCACAGATCCAAGAGTCTTTGACGATTGGGAGTCGAACCCGGAGATAGTGATCTTGTCCCGAGCAAGGTGCTGGACGCTCATGCAGATTTCTTTTAACACCCGCACGTTGAGGAGATTAACGGAGGATCCATTGTCGATCAGGATTTTGCCTATCTTAATATCGTGGCAGTATCCTGAGACGTAAAGGGGGCGGTTGTGTTCGCACGTCCTAAGAAGAAGGTCCTCATCGCCAAAAGTAACATCGGCCGTATGCACTTCCTCCAATTCATCCTTCATCTTTTCCTCGGGTAGGCGAGCTTGGAATTGTTCCGGCTCTTGGAGTGCCTTAATTAACGAATCTCTCGCCTCTTTTGATAGCAAAAGAGCATCAAGAATGCTGAGCTATGAGGGTAGCTTCCTCAGATGCGCTAAGACGTTGTAATCTATCTTATTCTTCTTTGGTGGGTCCTTGGCGGCTAGCTCCTCTAGAACTTGGTCATCTAAGACGATATCTTCAGAGACCTTTTCTTTCCCCTTATCTTTTCTGCTTGAGGGTCCGAGGTTCTTTTCGGGCAGCGTGCGATTACGTAGCCGGATATTTTCGCAGACCTTTGGCTCTTCTTCTTTTTCCGAAGTGGACTCTTTAAAGAGAGGGGCAAGCTCCAGCTCTTCATCAGAATCGCTCCCGAATGTAGGCACTTGTGGCCCGCCAGTGTTAACCATGCGACAATCGCCGGTAGCTCTTTCAAGCCCTTCGGTCGTATTTCTTTGCTCCCGACGAGTTTTGCGCTTTTCCCGCTTAAAGCGTTGTCAATGAGCAACGTATCCTTGCCACCATTTATCGAAAGCTTTACACTCTTGAGTGGGGTGCGAAACCTTCTGATGATATAAGCAATAGGAGGGGTGTATTTCTATTTCACCAGTAATTTTTCTTTCAGAGGATGGTAGCTTCATGCCCATTGATATGGCCTTAGCAAACTTTTTCCTCATCTTGAATTGGTTTTTTTCAGCGGTGGAAGCATTTTGCTCCTGCGGGATCATCTCAGCTCTTTCATCAAGTCGCTGGCGCTTGGCCCTTTCAAATATAACCGTCTCGCATTCTCGATCAGCTTTACTTTTCAACCGAGCTTCGTTAAGGAACGCATCAATCATTTCAACTGATAGCTCCGGAATTTTTGATTCGGTATCTGCCCCCAGCGTTTCAGTGCCAGAAGTCTCCTCATCGTTCGTGATCGAATGGGAGATCACATGACAGCTCGCCACATATTCCTCGGATCCATCCGATGAACTTTCTCACTCATCTTTTTCTTGAAAAACGTGATTGAGAAACTCCTGGAGCGTAATGGGAGTCCGTGCCTTTTGGTTATATTCATCCAGCGCGTCAATTTGCTTTTGCAGGTCTGTGCGCTTGTCGCCAGGCTTCACGGGCTTCTTAGATTTCTTCTTCTTCTTTTTCAAAGATTTTGACGGCTGGCTGCAAGTGCTTGAGCCACTGCCATCGGTCTTTGGAGTTGTACGCGGCTTCAACATCCCCTCAATGACCTGCGGTTCCAACGGGTTCTTCCACTTGATCGCTGGACATGCCTGAAGATCGTTTAGCATCCTCTTTGTCTTGGCTGATAATACAACCTCCCAAGGAGCTTCTTCAATGACGGAGCATGTTGCCCCCGGCGTATTCATCCCCTTAGATATGTGGGGCTGCGGGGGATTCACCTTCCATTTGTCAGATAACGCGAACTTGCCCTGTCGGTATTGGTTTTCAAGCCAATTCTTGAAAACGTAGCAATCTTCGATCGGATGGCCTAGTACTCGATGGTAAGGACAGTAGTTGGGCTCGTTGACGTCACTTGGTTGCAATGGACGTTTTGGATCCGGCAGATTTATGAGTCTGTTGCGCAAAGCCAGCTCGAATAACCTCCTCGTTTTATCGCGGGGAAAGGAATAAGGACGTCACATCCTATCCTCAAGGGGCACGTACGGGCGCATATTATTTTGACGAGCAACCGGTTTTGAGTCGCTCGGTTGTTGTTGAGCATTAGCGGCGACGATCGCTTTTCCCTTTCCTTTGTCATTTCGGGAGTCCGGCCTTAGAAGAGGGGGTTTATGGCCCATTTGATCCATTTGCGCTAGTTTGTCAATCAAGGCCTGGAAAGTAGTTGGCTTGAAAAACATCATGAATTGTGAGATGGTTGCTTGCGGATCAAGGGTCCCCACAAACATACCCACCGCGGGAGCTTCTTCAATGCGCTGCTCGCATTTCGACCACAAGTTCCGCCACCGTATAGCATACTGAACCCACGTCTCGCCTGGCTTTACCCTAGCGTTAATCAGTGCTGTCATCGGGGTACGTTCACTAGCGCTTGCAAAACGCTGAGTAAACAGTAGCTCCATCTCTGCGAAGGTTTTGATAGAGTCGTTCGGGAGCTCAGAGTACCACTCGAACGCCGTATCCGATAAGCTTCCAACAAACTGGCGCAGTAAAAGCTTGTCATCACCGCCGGTATTGCCGCAGAGTGCCCTGAACTGGGCAACATGCTGGTGTGGGTTGCCCGTCCCCTTGTAGACATGGAACTTAGGAATTGTATAACCTGGCGGGTACTTGATTTGATCGTACCAACTTGGGTATGGCCGCCCCGTTTTTACGACCTGACCGGCCGCTTCGGTCGCATGATGCATCCGTATTTGCTGGGCGATGTATTCATCCAAATCAGCTTTTGAGATGGTATCCTCTTTAGCTGTGGATAGAGCCGGTGGAGGATTCGACGTCTCTCCCCTATCGTCTTCAAGAATGATCGGGGGATCTTCAGCAGGTGGATCTTGTTGAATCATCATACCCACCATATCCTGGAACAGGAGGGCCATTTTCTTTATGTTGGCTGCCTGCTCCACAGCTTCTTTATCTTTCTTCTCTAGTATGCGCCGAAGGAATTCGGCATCCGTTTCTTGTTCTTGACGTTCCTCTGAGGATGTTTCCGGGGTTTCTTTCGGCCCTGTAAGTGCGGCCATAGCATTCATCATCTCCTGGAGCTTCTGTTTCTGCTCCTGAGCCTTGGTCACTGACCGTGTAAGCGGTCTATGACCCGTGGATGCACGGCTGTCTTCTTTTCCCGATGCCATGTAAACCGTATGAACTGTTATGCCCCCTGACTTGGGGCGTTTAGGTTCACCATTTTTAACTTTTGCCGCTGACGAGGAGTTTTCTCTGGCCTCCTTCTTTTGTGGGCCGTTGAGGTGGAAGGAACCGTTGAGGGGGGCAGCCTAGCAGCTGCTGTCCCCTGCTGTTTAATGGGATAGTCCTTGTCTTTTTCCACTTTCGCCTTTTTCTGGTGACGAGAGTGACCTGGGTCAATCACAGAATCTTGAACCCTCCGCCAAACTTTATAAATTTTTGAAGACAACCGTTGAGGGGGCTGTTCACGTTTCGTTTCTGGAACTCTCTCCGCGGGTGGAGGAGATCTCTTCAGTGTAGCGGTTGGAGAGTTCTTCCGTACCCTCCTCAGCAGTTCAAAGCTGTTCCCAATTGGAACAGTAGCGTTAATTTCCACCACTGGGGCCGGTGGAGTTATCCATGAGGGGGAGTTGCCCCCTGCCTTCCTCACTCGTTGCCAATGGCGACGTCGAGCACGGCGAGCCGTTGGGATTAGCTCCGAGATTAAGATAGTTTCTTTTTGCCCCCCGTCTGAATGAGGCGCTGCCGGTGTTAACCTCTTAAAGACTGAGGTTGTCTTTTGAGGGGTGATATTCAACCTGCCGAAGACGGATCCTTGAGCAGGGGCAGGAGCAGGAATCGTCAGTCTTGAAAAGACTGACCCTTTGACAGGGGAAGCCGCCTTGACGACTTCTGGAGCAACAGTTATTGCCTTCCTCGGGACAGCCAATTTAGAGTTCTGATTTAGCCTGGTGAAAACAGAGGCTGTCGGTTTGGAAGTGGGCGACCCGTTGACAGGGGTCGTCATAGCAGTGAGCCGGTCGAAGACCGACTTCTTGTTCACTTCCGGTGCAGGTATTGGCGTAGGGAAGCTTGTAGGTGGGATCATGGTCCCAAAGAACAGACCAGTGGTGGCTTGGGTCACCTGATCTACCGGCAGAGTGAGGAAGGAAGCTGCTTGGGGCCCATATGCTACACCTCCCGGTGAGGTGGAGCGTCCGTTGCAGTGGCACTTCGAGCAGTTGGTGCAGTTAGAGGCCATTGAATCTTGAGTTCTGCGCCAGGCAAAAGACCAGATCTTAGTAACTTGAAATCCGAAGGCAACCATTAACAAACCGCGATTAGTTCGCGAAGACGACACACGAAGTATGGAGTGGAAAGAGGAAGAGGTCCCACCGGGCGTGCCAGAATCTGTTCCCCTCCGAATGGCGGCGCACAAGACCGCGATGTCCTGACGCTGAGATTCGGGGCAGATGCTATTTGGTTTTATCCGTTCACCTCTCCGAAGATGCCAAGTTGATTTATGGCACCGTGTATCGGAGGTTTAGATGGATGCGGCCGATGTAGCAGACTTCGTCAGATTCCCCCTCGCTTGAGGGGTTTTTGATTGTGGGGACGCTCTTCCCTGCAGGCGCAAGCCCCTGCAGTTAATTACGCTACCGCATCGCGGTAACAACTTTCTCCTTCTCCAGAATTTCACTTCGTGTCGTGTGTGTTTGTTTTGTTTGTGGTTGCCCGTGGATTGTATACGGAGACCGAGTAATGCCGTTGCCCGTAGGACGTGGATTAGTCCAAATCCGTATTTACTTAGATTTGGGTTTGGTGTTTTTAGTTTAAGGATGCGGTAGTCGCGTTGCGGCTAAGATCAACTTAAACATTCGTTAAGGATACGATAGTCCTGTTTGAGACTAAGATCAACTTAACGTGATAATCCATTTAATATCTGGCCATCGGGACTCGTCACCTCTCTAACGTCGTTGAAGGATTACAACGGCAGATGTTAGAGGAGTTCAGAGATGTACCCTTGAACCAAGGTTGATTTGGAGTTTTATAGTCCGTTTGAATGTTTAAGGATACGTTAGCCGTGTTTGGGGGCTAAGATCAACTTAAACGGGATCGTTTAGATCCGGCAAAAGAGCATTTGGAGGCTCTATTGTTCTAGTTTAGGGGACGTAGTGGTCCACATTCCAGTTTAGAGACGTGGTGGTCTATGTTCCAGTTTAGGGACGTGGTGGTCCGATATTAGTTTAGGAACGTCTCGGTCCGATATTAGTTTAAGGACGTCTCGGTCCAATATTAGTTTAAGGACGTCTCGGTCCACGAGTTTAAGGACCCCGCAGTCCGTTTTCATGTGTGGTCGTTGGGACCCGTCACCTCTCTGACGTCGTTGAGAAATTACAACGATAGGTGTCAAAGGAGTTCGGAGATGTACCCTCGAACCGGATGTAAATTGATTTAAGAGAGCAATCTTGCTCGGTCAATTTAATTTAAGGACTTATGGCCAAAATTGGGCTAAGTCCAGTTTCAATATATATATATTTTTTTGGCCTGTGCTAGGGCTTTACCCCTTTTTAGTAATGCACTGCATTATTCTTGTTTTGGTTGGGCTTTGCCCTTTTCTAAATGATGCAGAGCATCTTTTTTTTTTTGTTTGGGCTTTGCCCCCCTTTTAAAATGCATAGAATTTTTTATTAGGCTTGTTAGGCCTTTTAATTGGGCTCTGTCCCTTTTCTTTAATAATGCAGAGCATTAAACACTCTGACAGTGCCCCCACGTGGCTTGTCAGGCGCTTTGCGCTAAGTAATGAGCGCAAACGCATATGGTGGTGACACGTGTCACGCTCTGGTGAGCGCAAGTGCAATAGCGTAGTGCGCTGCGCTAGTGCGCTGCGCTGTTGCGCTGCTGACACGTGGCGCGCTCTGGTGAGTTGCGCCAATTCCAGAGAGCAAAGCTCTATTTCGAGAGCGCGTAGCGCAAGTAGCTGACACGTGGCGCTCTCTCAAGAGCGCAACAGCGCAGTTTGGAAGTGCAAAGCACTAAGAATCTTTTAGATTCAAGAACAGGAGTGCAGAGCACTATTTGATTTCTTCATCTAATTTAGATCAAAGAAAATAAATTTTTCTTTTTTTTGTTTCAAGAACCAGAGGTTCATAAAAAGTGCAAAGCACTATTATATTATTTTTTTTTATTTAAAATTATTGATCTTGTTCTTAGATCAATAATCTGTCCATAAGAGAATTTTCTCTTTTTCCTAAAGGTTTTTACCTTCTGTTGTTCTTGAGGAGTTCTCAAGAGTTCTCTTCTCTCTCTCTTTTTTTTTTAGAAGGATGCTGATGCCTTTGAATTGAGGCCTAGGGTCCTTTTTATAGTGCTCATAAATTAATTAAATTTATTAAAGAGATCCTTCTCTGAGTGATTTGGGGAATTTTCCCCCACCGTTGGATATTTGATCCAAGGGCTTCTGCTTTGCAGAAGAAAATCTTCTTGTTTTTAACAAGAACAGAAAAGATTTCTTAGAAATTTAATTCTGTTTGGCGCAGATGCCCCACCGCGTGACACGTGTCGCGCAGCGCACAGCGCAGCGCAACTGCGCTGACACGTGTCGCGCAGCGCACAGCGCAGCGCAGCTGAAGTGTTGCTTCATTTATTAAAGTTTAAATTTTCCAAGCAGAGCTTTGCTCTGATTGGGCGAAGATGAAGCGTTGCTACATCTCCCGCCTCGGAATTTGAACAGAGCTTTGCTCTGATTGGGGTAAACAACATCCAGATGGCAACCCCAAGTGATACTCTCCCACTGCGACTGTATGTACATTCGAACCATTTCCAACGCGGAGAGTATGGTCACCTGTCTTCAAAACCTTGCTATTTCTCAGCCCCTGCATAGAATTGCAAATGTGAGAACCTGAACCGGTATCCAATACCCAGGAAGCAGAGTTTATTGAAAAACAGTTTTCTGTCACAAACGCACCTGAAGCAGAAGCATCACCATGCTTCTTCTTGAAACTTAAGTACTCCGTGCAGTTGCGCTTCCAATGTCCTGTCTTGTGGCAATGAAAACATCCGCCCTTCCCCGAGTCTCCAGCCTTGGACTTTTCCTTTCCCTTCACCTTTTTAACTCCACCTTTAGGATTGATGGGCTTCTTCTTTTTCTTTCCCTTGGCCTTAGCTTTCGGGCGAGAAGAAGAAGATTGTCCAACAGTCATAACGTGAGTTCTTGTTGACTTCATAGTGCTCTCTGCACTCCTTAACATGTTAAGAAGTTCAGGGAGTTCCTTCTCCATGCCATGCATGTTGAAGTTCACTATGAACTGAGCAAAGGTGGAGGGAAGGGACTGCAGAATAATATCTATATATTGTTCATTGTCCATCGTCCATCCAAGGTCCTCAAGCTCTTCTATAAGAGCTATCATCTTCAGAACATGGTCTCCTACTGGTGTGCCAGGGGCCATTCGCATCTGAAACAATTTCTTTGATGCTTCGTATCGTAATACGCGGGATTGCTCTCCATACAACTCCTTTATATGGAGCAATATACCGTGAATGTCCATATCCTCGTGCTGCTTTTGATGTGTGTTATCCATCGATGCAAGCGCGAGGCATTTTGCCGTGGCACAGTCAGCGTCCCATGTCTTGCGGACTTCAATGTCCGTAACTGAGGATTTTGGACCTGGGACGGGCGGGGCTGAAGCCGTGAGGACATATAATACTTTATCATAAGTCAAGGCGATTTTCAGATTCCTCAGCCAGTCTTTATAGTTGGTCCCATTCAGTTTGTTTTTATCTAGTAGAAGCTTGAGTCCAATCATGGGTATCTGCCATTAAGAGAGAGAAAAGAATACACTCAGCGAAAGCACTTGCATAGATCAGATTGGTTATTATCTTGTCTAATCGATGTTTCCCACTGCTTTTATCGAGTTTTTCTTTCAAACCTTAAAAAGAAAAACTAGCCAGGATTAATTACAGTCTACAACTTCGCTAACCGTTCAGCCAGGCCAGTGTCGGTACTTGAGGGAGGTTCCCCGTGCTTTCGCACGGACCTAATTAAAGTAAACCTCGTTTTCCCAGAGGCGGAGCCCCATTAACACCTTTCTAGACACCTAATGAGTTAGCTAATTGTAAACTGTAAAACTCTCCTAGGAGCAACTATTGCCCACAGTGGGATCGGGATCCAACCATCACATGGAAGGTATGCAATCTCATTGCAAATTTCAACTATTGAAATTCCCGATGTGGTTTTTACCCCTAGCACTCGTGACCTTGGCTAAGGTCAACAAATCACGAGTACTAGTCAAGCTCAGCCCATCATTTCTTGATTAATTAGACCCGTTCACATGACCCTTGGCTAAGGTCAACAAAGTCATATGCCCGTCCTAATTAATCTGCATCATATGCATTTGTAGGAAGACATCACTTAGCTACCGTACACTACGCCTTGGCTAAGGTCAACAAACGTAGCACGAATACTAAGTACTCTACTTCCTAAAATGACGGAGGGTTGCGGATGATTTTTAAGAAAATCTTTAACGCTTTGAACTTGATATCGTTGTAGAATCAAACGGTTTTCAAAAGGAGTGGTTTAAGCTCCGCAGTTTTGAAATATAGCTTTTTCATAAATAGCCGAGTGGTTTTCAAATCCGATTCTACAACATCTTTTTAGGTTTATTTTCTTTACATTAATCACATTAATGTAATCCCATCATTTAAGTCCTTAAGCCAATCACAGAAAAGAAACGAAAATAACACGTACGCTTATGCCATCCACATTCGCCGCAATGTTCCGTTATGCACCGTTAGGTTACTTAACTAACGGCATACCAGGACGGGACTAACGCGGGTGTAAAACATAAGCAACGTCTACTATATATCGTATATATAATATGTCATTCGTCTCAGATATCACAGAACACAGGCAGCAGAAACATAGATATAAAGTGGGATATACTAGGACGCCCATATTTAGTATTTAGTCAGAATAGAAAATACGGATTCCACAGTCGCGATGAATAGCCAAGCCCACACCCTGGACCCCTACGAGAGCGGCAAGTGACCCTACCAATTCTGGAGTTTAGGAGACCCGGTCTCGACTTCTCGAGATGGCCTCCCACTGAACCCCAGAACCCGGTCACCTGTGCTCCCCTCCTTGGGTCCATCCTAATGCGGAAAAGTAAATAATATACAACACTGGTGACATAACCTCAACCTGGAAGTGCCCCAAATTAAAGAATATTACATTACATTTGAATTTACATGAATGAAAATATAAAACTTTCATCTCACATAAAAAAAACCCCGGCTATTCAATCGCGACAATCCTGCACATTATATCTCAGCAACACATAATATCTCATATCATCAATGTAAGTAAGTATGCATACCCCAATTGTCGTTGATGTATAGCAACGAAACCGGCGATATCGAACATACTACACTTACGGTCACAGAAAAGAAAGTGTAAAACTACAATATTTGGAATCCACATTCTCTTTAGACATCATAAATGCGAAATATCATATATTTCGTATTTCATGCCTAAACTATATGAATTCCACATATTGTATCACATTCCAGATAAACAGACAGTATTAAAGTTTTCGAACGAACGATCAAGTACCCAATATTCACAAAAGCTCAACACTTGAGCAGGGTTCAAAAATCCGGAGTGTGACACAGTAGTAGCGGTCCAGCCGTAGAAGGGTCAAGCCAACGCCTCACATGTGGCACGCCGTACTGCCCCAAACCCTAAGGTTCAAAGGGCAGTTCAAGACGGTCACATAATCGAGTAAAGGTTTGTTGTCTTCTAGAGGGACCACCACAAAAAAAACTTGCACGTATCTCCAAAGTATTTAAACCCCGTGAATAGTGAGCAAATCATACTCGTTCAAACACTTCAATACTTTCTAATTTACCCGGAAAAGCAACGAAATGAAAATTCCGATCGAATCTACGCGTCCAAAACCATCTCCAGAAAATACAGTACTATTTTCAGATTAAACATACCCAAAACACTGTACAAGCAGATATAAGAATTACAGTGGAAATTTTATCAAATGATGCCTCTGTACGGCCGCAGAACCGCGGCCTAAGCCAGCAAATGCGGCGGTTCCGCGGCGGTTTATACTGTTCAGGTCATCGAATTTCACTGTTATTCTTAGGATTTTCTGCTGTATTTTTTAAGTATTTTTAATTCTGAAAAATGTCAGATTTTAAAATTTGTCCAGAGAGGGTCTTAAAATGTCGTATTTTTATCTGATCGGGATTTTTACTTCGTAAAAGCGTCGCCTAATGTTCTAGGTCGGCTCTGATACCAATGTAGGTCTGGCAGCCACCCCATCCAATGGGGTCTCCGTGGCACCAACGGGTCCCTCAGCCGCTACTTTTTACGCATGCCCCCTCGCGAGGACTACAACCCGCCGGAACACCTTCCGGTCTCGGGACACCCTGGGGGTAAGAACCTATGCTTCGCCACACTGTCACACAGTGAGAACCCCCCATAAGTCGACATCCAATGCCTGGTAGCTCTGATACCAATGAAAGGTTTGCCTAGCACCCTATGTAGAGTTTTGAAGCATCATATGTCTCAAAGTTTAAATTTTTATGGTGCTAAACAAGCATACAAAGGAATCGATCCTAGAAAATTAGGGTTTCGAAAGTTAAAGCGAATAAAAACTAGGGTTTCGAGACTACAACCTTTGTAGCTCCCTTTCGCTGGACTCTTTGGTCTCTTGGGTGTTGGAAGAAGGTCCTCTTGAAGTCTTCTCGCGTCCACGACGATCCACCCGGAGTTCCTCGTCCAAGCTCGCAACTTCGATTATCAAGATGAGAATCGAAGAGAACACTCTAAACAAGTTGGCTAAACTTGTGTAGAATGATGTTGTGGTTAAGATTCTCACTTCAAAAACCTTTCTTTATGTGTGTTTTACTCACTAGAAGAAACTAGAGAGCAAATGGTGAAGGAGGAAGAAGATGGAGGCTTTCTTTTAACAAGAGTAAAAAAATGATAACCATTAAAAAGAAATGAAATATATCTTTATATATTTTATTTCTTCTCACTTCAAACCATGGTTAAATCTTTTAGTTGTTATTTAATTAGGGTTTAAAACATGTAAGGAAAGGTTAATCCAAGGTTAAGGGTAGGTGAGAATGGTTAGGTTAAAGAAGAGTGTAGAAGCAAGTGAAGAATTATCCTTTCCTTTTCTATTTTGTTTTAAACCTAAAATCAAATAATAATCCATAGATTTATCCATGGTGTGAGTCTTATATTGCCACCATTTCCATGTGTAATCAACCATGATAGATGGGTGTATGTATGTATGTATGTATGTATGTATGTATGTATGCACATCCATATGTGCATGAAACTAGTAAGGAAAGAAAGAAACACATACATGCATGCATACATCCATCATATACAAGAAAGGTTTTAAGTGAGAAAACTAATGGTTAAATGATAAATCAACACTTGATTTATCAATCCGGCCATATCACATATGACCCCACCAAAAGCAAGCCGCCCGATCAATGTTCGGTATCCTATACGCGCATTTTAATCGGGTCCATGCGCATATCGCATACGCGCACCACAACGTTTCGCCTGGACTGGGTAACTCCTTTGTGGGACTCTAAGACTCGTCAATACGCCGGCAGAGGGTGATGATCATATCAAGCACCCCCAAGCCGCAAGCGGTCAGCTAAACGTAACGGCCACCCGGGTATTGAGCGATCAGAAGAAAACAAGCGAACCTGCTACAACTCCCATCAAGCCAACCGGCAACACTACCGTACAGTCCGGTCTCTTCGTAAGATATGCTGCATATCGAGCCTAGGGATGGTCACGTCGACCCTAATAACTCAATAAGTCGTGCCGGTGAATGGTCTATAACAGATCGAGAAACTACTGATAACACTTATCAGCAAATCTCAACCGCCCTGGCCAGGGACTTACTGATATAACCAGTCGGGCACAGCACAGCATCAACTCCCAATACCGTGAGAGACGAAACCCCTCCTATCGCTTATTGCCTTCATGTGTCTCGGGACTGTACCCAACGGCCACCTGTTTGCACGACTCAGTAGAGCCGTGGTAGGGTGGCAATCAAAGTATAGTGGGAGCACACACAAGACTCTATGACATCTCGGGTCTACAGACTAACCTGTACCAGTGTCACCTGAGAACTGCTATCCGACGATAGATATAATTCCATATAGGAGTTCTCGGTGAGTCCGTCCAGTGTACCCAGTCACCACTGAGCACCCGTATATGATCTTGATGTCAAACATCGATGAATGTGGGAACATTCATCGCCCATCGTATGGGTCTAGTATCATATACGCTAGTCTACTCTGGTATATCAATGCCCCGCCTCGATATACCTACGACTAGGGACTTTCCAGGATATGCTTATAGACTACAGATGTCCCACTAGTATGATCTCCATCATAATCAGAGTAGTCAAGCCGATATCCTCAAGGCTTTATCAGCATGTATGAAAGAATAAAAGCATGATCAAATCAACATGTCAGATAAAGAAGAACCAGATAGCATACTATCATGTCGAGCAAGAATGCATACTGAATATACATACATGTATAGATACATCCACTATCATATAATGGCCTCTAGGGCATACATATATCCAACAGGGACATGATTCAGATATTGTTTATTGGATTTTGATTCGTTTCCGCTTTATGCATTTTCTTGATTTTATTTACTGTGGCAATGAACATGTACTAGCTAGATTATATTCTTTTTTGTTCTTGATATCCGATAGACAGCTGTAATGTGACTGTGGAGGGATGATTCCTAACCACAGGTAGTATGGTTGGCTCTGTCACGTACCGTGTTTACATATCTTGGGAAGCGGGGCGTAATAGTTTCTTTGCCCCTGAGTTTTACCCTTAAGTTGGGAATACTCCTGCGGTGGTTGACGCTCACACATGGACTGACGATAAATTTAGTGACATGGACATTGCATTGATTACTGATTCGATATGCATGCCTTACTGTTGACATGTACCGGTTATTTCATGCTCACATCATTACTTTATATTTACTGCTTCATGTTTATCATCATTGCACGTATTACATATATATATATATATATATATATATATATATACTGTTATTGTGTCGCTCTAACGACCTGAGTATGCATGCTCAGAGTGAGAAGTGGACTTAGCTCGGATCAGGACCAGGCTTACCTCGAGGATATTGCGGACATCTAGATCAGCGGCGTCAGCGCTATCATTTCCTTTGACTCTATCTAGTTAGTTTTATATCTGTTTTGATAGAATTAGTGACTGTATTCCTCATTACTTGTAACACCCTAGCACTATTAGAAGATATTGTATTTGGGGTATTTCAAATTTTGCGACAGATTTCTTTATTACTATTGCTTTTTGGTGAAGATAGTGCATTTGATAACTGTGGGTAGTATCCGACCCGACTCGCATGTTTGAAACCCAATATGGTTCAAGATTACGTCAATACTTGCTAGTATAGAGGATCCATGAATATCTAGATTCTATATACATGCATGATATATTTTGTATCTGCATATCTTTTAAATAATACAAATAATAATCAAATAATATATTTTGATATCTAGCATGGCATGTTATCATACCCCATATCATGTGGTTGCATTCCTACATCATGTTCATGTCCTAAGTGCTAAAACAGACTCGTTTGGATCGCTACGTATATTTACGTAGATCCGTACTTAGGGGTATGCATTTTTATTGACCGGACATCGCATTATGGTTTTAACTTTTACGTATATTCTCCATATTTAAAAACTAGATTTTTAGAAAGAACCCAGGTAATTTTCGGAGTAATTTGATATTAACTGTTTAAACCCAAAACATATATATTATAATATTTTTAAAACTAACAGTTATATATAACTTATATAATATATAAACGAATTATATTATTATCTAATCTAATTCTCTCTCTCAGTCTCTCTCTTTATCCTCTCTCTCTCTATCTAAACACACACACATATATATTATATATTTATATAACTTAATATATATAACCTCTTTCACTCCTCTCTTTCTTTCTATCCTATTTTTTCGCGCCACGAGAAAACCCAAACCCTAACCTTTGCCCTCGTCCTCACCTCGTCGTCGCCAAGCCGCCACCGCCGATCACTTCGTCCTCATCACCCTCTTCTCCTCACCACCTCCTCTCCCCTTTTCATCCCCGACCACCACGACACCAACCCTGCAACAAACCCCGACAACAGAAACCCTAATACCTCACCGTTGCCACCCATCATCACACCCACCTTCACCTCCTCACCTCCTTCTTCTCTCCCGACACCCCAGATTACCACCACCAACTCCACGACATCCCCTGCACCCCGAACACCAACTAAAGAAACCCATAGCCACCTTGCCGCCGAAGGTAGCCCATCGTCGCCGTCACCTCGCCACTTCTCCTCTGTTCTCTCCATCCCAGAACCCAACGCAACAGCCACCCCATTCCTCTTATTCATTTCTTGCTTTTCTCGATCGTTTCTTGATTCTCCGATCGTCTCGTCGGAGTTGCGCGTGTCGCCGACGATCCAGACGATCCAGTCATCGTCGTCGTATAGCATAATCACCATGTCACATCATTGATCAACCAGGTCCAGTTCTGCGCGTGTAAGTTTGCATCGCGACGTTATTCCAACGTCGGACGTAGCATCCGTATCTCGACGTGAGATCCGCTCAGGAAAGTTTTAACTTGCAACATGCTATGTTATAATATATCTATATCTATATGAATAAGAATAGAGCATGTGTTTTTTATTCAGCAAATATTACCGATTTACAGTTTTACGGTATCCGTTCGTATCTGTACTGATAATAGCTTATTTAGTTGCATGCCAGAACGTCATAACGTCAGCATACTACTATATTAGTTCAATACACTATCTAGACTACATCATACATGGTAATAGACGTGTAATGGCTATTACAGATAGATGCATATACATTCTGGCATTAATAGTATTTCGATATTGATTACGGTTTTACATTTGGCATCTATTGGTTAAAATACATTGCATGACATGTTCACGACCCACTACCAGACTTGTTGCTTTGATATTATTACTAATGTCGACAATCCTGATGTGTTATCCTGGTGGACGTAATTTGTTGTCTGCATAGACGAGAACTGTACCGATCCTGTGTTGGCATTAGATTTATATCGTTAATACCTGACTTGAACATAAACCTGGGGGGAAATGGGAAATCAAGAATGTAATCGAAACATAATTCAAGAGGATATTATTATTGTTTGTTGTTTTTCTGGGCATTACGGAATAAATACTTGTTTGCCGTTTATCCAGGCGTTACGAAATAAGTACTTGTTTACCGTGTTTTCGGGCGTTATGTAATAAATACCGTTACCGTGGTCCCGTAGGGAATGAACGGGATATATATTGTTGGGTTACGATGAGAATTATATTAATTGATTTCAAAGACTTTTAGAAAAGATAACCTAGAAGCACAGATCTAGGATACACATCATACACCCATACATACACTTAGCTCAATGTTTTATATCTGTGTTATTTATTTATATTCATATTTACTTATATCATCATATCTTGATTATTACTGTTATATTGATGTTATGATGCACTGACGACTGGGTTTTGCATGGTCCGGTTCCTCTACCTTTATTGTAAGTTGAACAGAAGTACTTTAGCCATCAAGCCGAGCAATAAGGAGTTGAACGTGTATTATTAGAGATGTTTAGTTTATTTATTTCCATGGTTTTGTTTATTGATGTGAGCCCATATTGGGACATGATTCAGATATTGTTTATTGGATCTTGATTCGTTTCCGCTTTATGCATTTTCTTGACTCTATTTGCTGTGGCAAATGGACATGTACTAGCTAGATTATATTCTTTTACTGTTCTTGATATCCGATACACAGCCGTAATATGACTGTGGATGGATGATTCCTAACCACGGGTAGCATGGTTGGTTTTGTTACGTGTCGTAGTTTATGTATTTTGGGAAGTGGGGCATGACATTACTTGTGCTATGATTACTGCTTACCATGTACTACTAGTGTCACGTCCCGCTTTCCATTGTACGGAAGTGGTGACGTGGCAAGCCCGCAATGTATTTACTAAGAAATAAATACGTTAAGCGTAATTAAGCAATATATGTATAAAAATACACAAGAATTGACAAGAGATATAAAATGAACATCAACTTTTATTAACATTCATACTTACATTACAACTGCTTTGAAAGGGAAAGTACAATGATATAAAGCAATGCCTAAACAGTGGCATACAAACTGAACTAAATAAAAGATGAACTAGTAGTCATGCTCGGCAGTGAGCTGGTCCACGTACTCCTGGCTAGGCTCGATCTCCTGAGAGTCCGGTCCTCCCGACGAACATTCCAAAGAAAGAAATAAACAGGAATGTCGTCAGTGAACTAGCACTCGGTAAGTCCCGAAAGAAAGAAAGGAATATGGGAAGTAATGAGAATTGAACTGGTAAGATGTACAAGTATAAGATTGCTATTTTAACGTAGTTGTTTGTATCTTAGTACAGAAGGTATTTGTGTATACGAAAGAAATCCATCTTCCTCCGTGGACTATGGTAACATGTAGTACAAGGCCCCGTCAAAACCCACGGGACAACGGCACGAGAGTTCATGTAGGTGTTTTTTAGTGATCATCTCGTGCCACGCTATACATTCCGTACCAATCTACCCTTTTAACCCCGTAATGTATTGTATAGATTATATTTACAAGTTTTACCGAAACCATGGATATAAGTTGTTCAAGTAGTTAGGTTCAGGATGTAAGCTTGTAGTCATGTCAAGTTATTGCCAAGGTTTGGTCAAGTCAAGTCTTGTATTCAGATTTGATATTCAGGTTCATGTTCAAGTATAAATGTTAGAGTTTGGATTAGATTCTGGTTTGAGTTTGGATTCAAGCTTGATTTAGACTCAGACTTGAGTCAGACACTTATAACTGATTTAGATCCTGAGTTATATTCGGGAGTTATCGGTAACTGCTGCACATGGACAGCAGGATTTGTGTCTTTTTCCAAAATAATTACCATTGATAACACCGTTAAGTTTTCTATCTTAAATAGGCAAGCACTCACTTTCTCCGGCTCCCTGAGGCTCAAGAGAATTGATCCCGCTTAAACCTATTTTACTAAAATCCTTAACAGTGTTTTATATAGCTCGAGGGGGTTTTATGAAAAATATTTTAATATATAGTTTCAAAATAAACCTCGAGAAGTTATTTATTTTATTTAGGATTTTCATGGATATGAATTTTAAGGGTTTGAGGTATTTTAGTGATAATTAGCTTAACTTGAATAGTTCATGGTATTTTACTGTAAGTTTGTCTTGTATTGATATCTTGATGGTATTTTAGTGAACTTGTAAACTTTCATCTTTAGAAAAAATGTAACTTTGTTATATTTTGAAAATCTATGGATTTGTAATATTTATATAATTATAAAAATTAATTTTATTAAATTAGAAAATGCATTTTTCTTAAAAAACTGTATTTAAAAACCTTTCGAGATCGAATGCTCCGTGAAGAGGTCTGCATCTCGCTCTAGTAGTCCAAAGATGTGCGATAATCCGTACCATCCAATAGCGGGTCCCCTAAAAAAGGTTGAAGAGGCTTATTTGCAAAGGAATTTTAAAATACAATTCCAAAGAAAACTATTTTTATAGTAAAAGGTATTTTAATATAATATATTGTATTCCCCACAAAAAAATACGTTCAAAGAGTATCGTGCTATGGAACCATGTGTGTTTGTGAGGGATAGGTCATTACCCCGTGAAGTTTTCTAAAGGTATAATTAACAAAAATACTAAAAGAGAGATATGTGAAGTTCATGGTATTTTAGTGTAAAAGTTAAGTTAAACATATTTTGCATGATATTCTTGATTAAAAATTGGTTCTAAGTATTGGTTATATGATTACAAACATGGTGTAAGAATATGGATGAAAAATATGTAAGAAAAAGTGGAATTTTAGAGGTTTAAAAGAAAATGTCGGTATTAACTCCATTTCCAACATATGGTTTGAAAAGAGACTTTCATAGAAGAAGGAGAGGGATTGGAAGACACTTACTCGCTAGATAGTTGAAAAGAAGGTAGGAGGGAGGGTTGCCGTCATGGTGTCGCGGGGTCGCCGGAACTTGCTTTGATCCTCGCCGAAAATTGATCTCTTGCTAACTCCTCTTCTACTCCTCTTGTACGTAGAAAATTTTGAAAATTTTGGCTGAAAATTTTGAAAATTTTGGGTATAATTTTCAGAATGAGGAAGGGCTAGGGCATGGGGTAGTATTTATAGTGTGAAATTAAGGTTTTGGAAATAAAAAGATGAATTAAAATGCATTAAAAAGATAATAAATGGGGAATTGAGGGGTCTCTGTTTGATTGCAGAGCAATCAAATAGTGCAGGGGAGTTAGGCGTGTTTCCCCCAATCAGATAGCAAAGCTCTGTTCAAAATTTGAAATTTGAACCGAGACAGCGCCTCAGGTGCAAAGCACGAGAGCGCTGCCGCCAAGAGCGCCAGCGCTAAGAGTCAAAGACTCTGAGACAGCGCCTCACGTGCAAAGCACGAGAGCGCCAGCGCCATGAGTCAAAGACTCTGAGGCAACACCTCACGTACAAAGTACGAGAGCGCTAGCACCAAGAGCGCCATGAGTCAAAGACTCTGAGGCAGCGCCTCACGTGCAAAGCACGAGAGCGCCAGCGCCAAGAGTGCCAGCGCCATGAGTCAAAGACCCTGAGGCGGCGCCTCACGTGCAAAGCACGAGAGCGCCAGCACTAGAACTAAATGTTCTCCACCATTGGATCAAAGATCCAACGAAGATGATAAATCATCAAATTACAGAATTAAATTCTGTTGAGGAAATACTCCTCAAATCTTTCCAAACAAGAAAGATTATGCTCTGTAAATCAGAGCACCGTTGGATCAAAGATCCATTGGTGATTAAAAATCACCAAGATACAGAATAAGTTCTGTATGGGAAAATATTTTCCCAATCTTGTTAAAAACAAGAAAAACGTCTTCTGTAAAATAGAAGTCCTTGGATAAAAGATCCAACGGTGGATAAAATCCCCAAATCAATTAAGAAATCTCTCAATGAAAGATTTCCTCAACTGAATCAACAAATCAACCTCCTTATATAAAGGACCCAAGACTTCAAGTCTTGAAGGAAGAACCCCCCCTAAACTTCAAGTTCTCAGAAAAGAAAAGGAGATGAGCAAGCTCTAAGAGGAAGAACTTTCTTCGAAGGTAAAAAAAAATAAAAGAGAGCATAGTATCTCACCTGCATACCTAAGGGTTTAACCCTCATAAAAAGAACATAGTTCTCTCCTCGGATCTGAGATCCATGAGACATGTCTCCCACAAATAAGAATTTAATTCTTACGGGGATGAATTTGTTCTTAGAGATCAAAGATCTGGGGAAGAACAAAGTATTGAACTTTGCAGAATATAATACACAAAGAGAAACCCAGCGCCAAGCGCTACTCAATAAAAGAGTACTTAACACTCAATGGTTGGCGCTCAGTGCCAAGCACCCCACGTGCTCCTCACGTGGGCGCTACTCAATGAAAAGTGCTTAGCACTCAGTGATTGGCGCTCGGCGCCAAACGCCTCACGTGCTCCTCACGTGAGCGCTACTCAGTAAAGGAGTGCTTAGAACTCAATGGTCAGCGCTCAGCGCCAAGTGCCACACGTGTCCCTCACGTGGGCGTTGTTCAATAAAGAGTGCTTAGCACTCAATGGTTGACACTCAGCGCCAAGCTCCCCATGTGCCACTCACGTGGGCGCTACTCAATAAAAAAGTTCTTAGCACTTAATGGTCGGCGCTCAGCGCCAAGCGCTTCACGTGCCCCTCACGTGGGCGCTACTAGCATAGAGTGCTCTACACTCATCATCCAGTGCCCAGCGCCATAAAGAGTGTTCAACACTCACAAAAAGAAAAAGAAAAAGAAGTAAAGTGTGAGTGTCAATACCCATATAAATGCTTAGCATTGTTTGCACAGAGAAAGGACTATGTCATATCAAGTGTCTGACACTTTATTTAAAAAGGAAACGACAAAGACTAAGTGGACTGAGCCCAAGTTGGCCAAACTCCTAATCAACCGAGCCCATGTGCTCTTTATTTTTCCAAACTGGTCTCAGTCCTAAACAAGACCACCGATCTTTTGATGAATATCCATTGGTTCAAGGGTACATCTCTCCACACCTTTGATACATTTCGTTGTAATTCTTCAACGTCTTCAAAAAGGTGGAGGGTCCCAACAACCAATAATTCTTGGTGTACCCCCAAACCAACAAACCATAAACCCTTTAGACCGCAACGTCCTTAAAACTAAATTGTGGACCGAAACGTCCCTAAAAACTAAATTGCGGATCGCAACGTCCCTAAAAAATAAGTTCCACGGACTATGATGTCCGTAAACTTCGGACCGGAACGTCTCTAAACTAAACTCTATAGACTATGATGTCTTTAAACTACGGACTATGATGTCCTTAAACTCCAAGGACTATGATGTCCTCAAACCCAATGGACCGCAACGTACCTAAACTAAATTCTATTGACTATAATGTCTTTAAACTATGGACTATGATGTCCTTAAACTCTACGGACTATGATGTCCTTAAACCCAATGGACCGCGACGTCCCTAAACTAAACTCTAAGGAACTATGATGTCCTTAAACTCCACGGACTATGATGTCCTTAAACCCAATGGACTACGACGCTCCTAAACTAAACTCTATGGACTATAATGTCCTTAAACTCAATGGACTGCGACGTCTTTAAACCCAATAGACCGCGACGTTGTTGGATATAGTGCCCTCAGAGTCAATTATTGGATCACAAGCACGTGATTGCAATGATTGAGGGAGGACCTATGCCGGTAGGACAGTCTTACTCGAGATGATAGTATGCTATCTGGTTTATCTTTATCATCGTGTACTGCTTTAGGTGACCTTATAGGTCGCTATTACACGTTGATAGAGCCCTTAGGATTCTTGCTTTACTATCAATAGTATGATGGCAATCATATACGTGGGAGCTGTGGTCTATAAGCACATACTTAAAAGGTCCCTTGTCGTAGGAGTTTCGAGACTGGGCATCGATACTCCATTAGTAGACTAGTGTATACAGTCGAGACCCCGACGAGGGGCGGTGGCCGGTCTCACAACCCATTGGTGTCAGTTGGTTCACCTAAGATGTATACAGGTGCTCATTGGGTTATGAGTACACCGGACAGGACTCGCCGGGAACATGCTAGTTGGTATTATACCTGACGTCAGATAGCAGTTCCCTGGTGACATGTGTACAGGTTAGTTCATCGACCTGAGATCGTCATTTGTCTCGTGTGAGTTCCCACTGTGCTTTGATTACTACCCTACCACGGCTCAAAGGAGTCATGCAAACAGGTTTTAGTTGGGTACAGTCCCAAGCCGCATGGAGGCAGTGAGCGGATCGGCAGGGGTTTCGTCTCTCCCGGTATTGGGGGTGAGATCGCGCTGTGTCTAGGAGAGCCATTACACGAAGTCCTTGGCCAAGGCAGGAGATTTACTGGTAGGTATTCCAGTAGTATCTCAGGGTGTTCTGGGCTACACTCTGATACGACTTGTACCGCTTTTGGGGTCTGACTTTTACCACCCCCTAGGCCCGACATGCGATGCTCATAGACGAACGGACCGGACTGTACGGATATTGTCACTGACACGCTCAGTAGGGTGTCAGGATGAGTCCGCTCATCGACCTCCCTTTTGGTCAATACATGGTAGCCCGTTACGTACGGCTAGTACCACTGACATGCTAGTGGTTAAATCCACAGCCAAAGTATTGACGAGTCTTTAGAGTCCCCCATAGACAGTTCCATAGACAGTTTTTCATGTTTCGGGCGAAACGTTGTAGAGGCCGTATGGATTTATGGGAGGGTTCGAACATACGCGCGCACTTGTGCACATGTCATGGTTCGGACGGATAATATTAGCGGGTTTTGGTTTAAGCCGGATCCTAGTATTATACTGTGTAGATTTTGTCTCATTGCATTTGTATTCGGTCGGAATACAAATGCGGGTATATATATACAGTCGCGGGGTTATCCTGTAATTTATTACGGGATCGCTTTTTGAAGTTGCCAGTTTGCATTCCGTTTTGGCCATTTTTCTTTCTTCCATTCTTGGCTGGAATTCCTTTGTTGAAAGGGGGCTTATTTGCAAATATGAAATTTGTAATGGAGGGTTTTTTTTTTGGTGCTGGGCCTCCAGAATTTTTGATGAAGCCTCTTGAGTTTTATAGAGAGCTTGGCTTCATTTTTTGTGCATTATTGATGCATTAATTGTGAGTGGATTGATAAGGATATTGGTGTGACATTTTTCCATGATGATTACCCATTTCTTTCTTGCTTTTTGCTCACCTCCTCCTCAATTATTCAGCCATGGCCGAGCTTATATTTGGCAGCCCCCATCTTGGAGAAAATTAGGTTGGTGATTCATTTTCATTGCAACAAAAATCCTAAGCTTATTTCTCTTGTTCATTTTCAATCACTACTCCAAAGGCAACTTTGATTAACCCTTGAGATAAAGTGTTCTACGTATATTCTACAGCAACCTTAGACACGTCGGCTAGCAAACTTCGTGTTCGAGTTGGCTCGGTTCAGAGGCGGGAGCCCGTAAAAAGACTCATTGATGTGGCGCCCTTCCGACGAGGAGATCGGAGATGCCGCGAGGAGCTTGGGATGGTGGCCAAAGACCGAAGGACACGGATCGATCGGTATAGCTTTCTAACCCTTCTCTAGTTTGCTAGTTATAGGTTAATGGTTCGATCCGGGATTAAAGTCTGCGTTAGCGCCAGTTTCAAGTTTAGAAAAAGTTTTTGTTTCCGCATTTTGGCCTCGGATCGACAGCCGGGGCACTACCGTAGACTTACAGACGTCCCTAAACTAAACTCTATGGACTATGATGTCCTTAAACTCCACGGACTATGATGTCCTTATACTCCATGGACTATGATGCCTTTAAACCCAATGGACCGTAACGTCCCTAAACTAAAACGATAGAGTCCAAATGCTCTTTCGTTGGATCTAAGTGATCCTGAAACCTCGTTAAGTAGATCTTAATCTAAAATTAGACCGACGTATCCTTAACAAACAGTTAAGTTGATCTTAATCTCAAACGAGGTTAACGATTCTTAAATCAACCAAACCCAAATCTAAGAAAATACGGATTTAGACTAATCCCCGTCCTACAGGCGACAACATAAATTAGTCTCCGTATACAATCCACGGGCAACCTAAAACAAAACAAACATACACGACATGAAGTGAACATCTAGAGAAGGAGAAAGTGGTTATCGCTATACGGTAACGTAATTAACTGCAGGGGCTTGTGCTTGCAGGGAAGAGCGTCCCCACAATCAAAAACCCTCGCAAACGAGGGGAATCTAACGAAATCTGCTACAACGGCCGCATCTGTCCAAACCTCCGATACACGGTGCCATAAATCAACTTGGCATCTTCGGAGAGGTGGATGGATAAAACCAAATAGCATTTGCCCCCAAAATTCAGGCCAGACGTCCCAACGTCCCGGTCGCATCTTTCGGCGGTAAACAAAAGGTAAGGGAAAGGTCAGGTGTGCAAAGCACGGGGCACTTTAGCTACGGGAGGATTGTCGGTGCCGGCCCAAACAATGTTTCCGCCGGTCAATTTGTGGAGAGGGGCCGGTGGATTGGTGCCATGTGTTCACATCAGTATTTACAACATTTTGCACATATTTGTTTTCTCTTTCGTTTCATTTTTATGTGCATTGCATGTGTAAACTTTTGGACTTCCAAAAAGTTTAAAAGAAAAATCAGAAAAAATATAATGTGTCTGATGGGATTCGAACACAGGGGGCTATGTCACAGCAGTGCAAGGTTTTACCAGTGATCTACAAGTTGTTTCATGATGTTCTTAAACAAAAATTAACTTATAAATTGTACTCAGGTTTGTAAACTCCTTTTTGTACATTAAACTGAAAAATTTTGTACAGTAAATTAATAGTCGTTACATTCTACACTCCTTATAAAAATTTCGTCCTCGAAATTTACAATTACATAAGAACTAATTTACAAATAAGTGAGGATAGCTTGCACGCATGTCATCTTCTCATTCCCACGTTGATTCTCCTGGCGAATCTTTTCTCCACATCACTCGGACCAAGTTTACTTCCTTGTTCCGTAATGTCTTTACCTTTCTGTCCAGAATCTCAACGGGTTGTTGCTCGCAAGTCAAGTCAGTCTGTACAGTGAGCTCAGAGTGATCAAGGATCTGTCTGGGGTCGCTCACATATCTTCGGAGCTGGGATATGTGGAACACGTTGTACACTCCTTCCAATGAGGGTGGTAGTGCTAAACGGTATGCCACTTCTCCGACTCATTCAAGTATGTCGAACGGTCCTATGTATTTGGAATTGAGCTTACCCCTCTTGCCAAAGCGGATCACTCCTCAGTTTGGAGATATCTTTAAGAAAACATAACCTCCAGGTTGGAACTCCAGGTGTCGACGCTTTGCATTAGCCCAATACTTCTGTCTGTCTTGGGCTATGCGCATTCTTTCCCTAATGGTACGAACTACGTCCACAGTTGCCACGATCATCTCTGGTCCTAGGAGTTCACGATCTCCAACGTCGTCCCAACTTAGTGGTGAACCACACTTTCTTCCGTAGAGAGCTGCAAATGGTGCCATTCCAATACTCGCCTGATAGCTGTTGTTGTATGAAAACTCCACAAGGTGTAGGTGATCTTCCCACGAACCTCCGAATTCTAACATACAAGCTCTTAGCATGTCCTCCTGAATCTGAATTGTTCGCTTAGACTATTCGTCTGTTTGTGGATGGTACACCGTGCTGAAGTTCAGACTCGTTCCCAGGCTATCTTGCAAACTTTACCAAAATTATGATCGGAATCTGGTATCACGATCGGAAACGATGCAAACCGGTACTCTATGTAATCTCACGATCTCCTGCATGAGTTCATGAGTATCAAAAATAGTACGTCTTGAGGTTAAATCTTACTTTAGATTCATGCTTACCTCCATGTAATTCTTTACTAACATCTCGATAGATTGGCCAACTCAAAATGGGATGAAATGTGCCGACTTGGTGAGTCGATCCACAATAACCCATACTGCGTCGTTACCCTTCATGCTGCGAGGAAAGGCAGTCACGAAGTCCATGGTAATGTGATGCCATTTCCATTCTGGGATTGGTAATGGCTGAAGTAGACCAGCAGTTCTGTGATGTTCAGACTCCACTTGTTGACACACCAAACACTTGGTTACTCTTCTGGCTACTTCGCGCTTCATTCCATGCCACCAGTAGTGTTACCGTAGATCCTTATACATTTTGGTACACCGGGGTGTACTGAGTACGGAGAGCTGTGAGCTTCTTTCATCAACTCTTCTCGAACTGTGCCGTGTGGTACACACAATCTACTCCATATCTTAAGGATCCGTCTTCGTGGATGATGAAGTCTGTTCGAAGTTCACTTTCTATATGTTCTCGGATCTTTTGTAGTTTGACATCATTTGCTTGAGCTGCTTTGATATGATTGACAATAGTAGACTGGGCTTGTAAGTTCATCAAATACGAAGCATTATATGGCATAACTACTTCGATCGCCAATTTGTGCAATTCCTACTGTAGCTTCCACTGTGCGATGAGATTCATTATTAATGGTTGGCGACTAAGTGCATCAGGAACTACATTCACCTTCCCGGAATGATACTGTAGGTTGATGTCGAAGTCCGCCATGAGTTCTAGCCATCTTCTCTGTCGCGTGTTCAAGTCCTTCTGAGTAAATACATACTTTAGACTCTTGTAGTCAGTGTATATATCCACTCGTTCTCCCAGAAAATAATGGCGCCAAATCTTAAGTGCAAAGATAACGGCTGCCAACTTCAGGTCATATATTGGATAGTTGCGCTCATGAACTTTCAGCCGTCTTGATGAAAAATCTACAACTTTTCCCTGCTGGTGTAGAATACATCCTAATCCATTACCGAGCGCATCACAATGTACGACGAAACCGCCAGATTGATCCGGTATTATAAGAATAGGAGCTGATGTTAATCTTGTCTTGAGTTCTACAAAAGCTTGTTCACATGCTTCTGACCACACGAATGCTTCATCTTTACGTGTAAGCTTGGTCAGGGGTGCTGCAATCTTCGAGAAACCTTCAATAAATCTTCGGTAGTATCCTGCCAAACCCAAGAAATTTCGAATATCCTTCACCGTCTTTGGTGTTGGCCATTCGCTGACAGCTGACACCTTAGCTGGATCTACCGAGGTTCCTTCTCCTGAAACAATATGTCCAAGAAATCCGACTTGATCTAGCCAAAATTCACACTTACTGTACTTAGCATAAAGCTAATGCTGTTGCAATGTCTCCAGGACAAACCATAAATGCTCAGCGTGCTCTTTCCGATTCTTTGAATATACCAGGATGTCGTCAATGAAAATAACAACGAACCTGTCTAAGTACTCTTGGAAAACTTGGTTCATCAAGTTCATGAATATAGCAGGTGCATTGGTCACTCCAAATGAAATCACAAGATATTCGTAATGACCATAGCGAGTCCTGAACGCCGTCTTCGGAATATCAGCCTCTTTGACCTTCACCTAATGATAACCCGAACGACGATCTAGCTTCGAAAATACACAAGACCCACTTAGCTGATCGAAAAGGTCATCGATGCATGGTAGTGGATACTTGTTCTTTATCGTCACTTCGTTCAGAGCTCGATAATCTACATACATTCTGTATGAACCTTCTTTCTTTTTCACAAGAAAAACTGGAGATCCCCAACTTGAAGTACTGGGACGAATCCAACCTTTCTTCAGAAGTTCGTCCAACTGAGTACGGATCTCTTTCAATCCTTCTGAACTTAACCGATACGGAGTTTTGATTACCGGTTATGCACCAGGTAGTAAGTCAATGCTGAATTCAAAAGCTCGATCGGGAAGCAAACCTGTTATATTTTCAGGAAACACATCCTCGAACTCTCTAACTACCTCTGGCTTTTCTTTTTGCGCCGGCAGAGTAAATACTTCTGCATTCTTTAGCTTGGTACGGAAGATTCCTGGCTCCAAAGTTCTATCTCCACTCTTGAAGTAGAAGACTGGATGATCTGGTATCTCAAATACTACCCTCCTTTGACGGCAATCAATCGTAGCATAAAAAACTCCCAGCCAGTCCATTCCCAACCCAACATTGAAGTTTGGAATGTCCAGTACTTTGAAATTCGCGTAGAATTCTCGTCCGTAAACTACAACTGGACACTGATCCAATCCCATAGTTGCCTTCAAAACTCCATTCTCGGAACTGACATTCCAGCTTTAAATGAGCAGCTTCACGGGAATTGCATGTGTTCTCACAAATCTTTGCGACATGAAGCAGTGTGACGCTCCAGTGTCGAACAGTGCAAGTGCAGGAAGGATGGCTACTAGTATAGTACCTAAGTCGTGTGAGGTTGGTTTTAAATACAGGGAAAATATATAGATATATAAGGATTGAAAAGATAAAAGGATTGGGAATTACCAGTAATAACTTGGCCAGTGGCCTCGGCTTCCTCAACTGTCCTAGTGAAAGCCTGACGTCGGGGAACATTCCTCCTTGCTGGAGGCACATTCCTCTGTTTTTGGGGCATGTTTCTCTGCCCTCGAGGCATGTTCCTCTGTGCCTGATGTAATTGACAAGAAGGCTGTGTAGGAGGTCTACATGGAGGTGGAGCAGGTAAGGCTAAACGAGGTACAGAAGCCTGAATAGCTGGCCGCTGCAGAACTGTGATTGCAGGTCTTAGTGCTGGAGCTGGGTTGAGTCGGTATGGACATGCTCCAATGGCGTGAGTGGATGCTCCATGAACTAAAGACATGCCATTTGCACGCTTGCAGTTTTTCGCCAGGTGTCCATTCCTCTTACAATAGAAGCAAAAGTCTGGACTGGGCCGGTTAAATGTTACTCTCGGTCTTTTGGGTGAAAAATTTAGCCTGGAAGAGGCTCTTCCTGTCATCTGTGTAGCAGGGCGTTTCACACCGGCGGTCTGAGGTCTGCCCTTCTTCTTCACCACTGCCTCATAACGTCGGGTAGCCTTCAATACAAGATCATGGGTTGGGAAATCCCCTATAGCGAGTGCAGCTTGGATTTCCGAGTCCAACCCTAGTTGAAATCTTCATGCCCGGATCTCAGCAGTCGGGATCAGGTGTGCCGCGAACCTGTTACGGTCTTGTGTTAGCAGTGCAGTAAGTGATATCAGAAAATTGAATATTGAGACATATCTTACCTGATAAGCATGGTAAACTCAGCATCGTATTCATCCATGGATTTGGTCCACATCAAGCCTTGTTGTAAGTGGATGAACTGCTGTTCCATATCGAAACGGGCAGTCACAGGGAAGTACTTTGTGTCGAACATATCATGAAATGTTTTCCATTCAATCGGTTGGGCGAGTCGGCTTTCTTCAGCCTTCCACCAGACTCTGGCGTTATCTGTTAGTTGCAGCTTTGCAACTCTCACCCAAGCAATCTCTGGCACTTGTGCTGCTGCCATATCATCTTCGATAGACTGAGCCCATTCCTCTGCCTCTAGTGGGATCTCTTTCCCAGAGAAATGTTTCTGGTGCAGTGCCCGGAATTGCTTGACTCTGGGTGCCTTGACCTCTGGGAGGTGTATGAGGATAGCAGTCTGCTACTGCTGACCCTCCAAGAGCCTCTTGATCGCCTCAAGCAGCACCGTTTGCACGTTGATGGGAGCTGCAACGGTAGGTGGTGGTGGTAGAGTAGGCGGTGGAGTGTTGCCATTGACGTTGGTACTCGTGTTGTTCAGTGAATCCATGACCTTGATAGAAAAAGAAAGTTTAGGATAGATTCAAGAAATTTGAAATGCAAAGAATGTATAGTTGTTGATTCTTATAATTCTTATGATATATATTGCTTAGGATTCCATGCAGAACTGACCTGCATGGGCCGCCAACAAAACTTGTCACGCCCCGCTTCTCAATATACGGAAGTGGTGACGTGGCAAACCCGCAACGTATTTACTAAGAAATAAATACGTTAAGCATAATTAAGCAATATATGTATAAAAATGCACAAGAATTGACAAGAGATATAAAATAAACATCAACTTTTATTAACATTCATCTTTACATTACAACTGCTTTGAAAAGGAAAGTACAATGAAATAAAGTAATGCCTAAATAGTGGCATACAAACTGAACTAAGTACAAGATGAACTAGTAGTCCTGCTGGGCAGTGAGCTGGTCCACATACTCCTGGCTAGGTTCGATCTCTTGAGAGTCCGGTCCTCTTGACGAACATTCCAAAGAAAGAAATAGACAGGAATGTCGTCAGCGAACTAGCGTTCGGTAAGTCCCAAAAGAAAGAAAGGAATATAGTAAGTAATGAGAATTGAACAGGTAAGATGTACATGTATAAGATTTCTATTCTAACGTAGTTGTTTGTAGCTTGGTACAAAAGGTATTTGTGTATACGAGAGAAGTCCATCTTTCCCCATGGACTATGGTAACATGTAGTACAAGGCCCCGTCAAAACCCACGGGACAACGACATGAGAGTTCATATAGGTGTCTTTTAGTGATCATCTTGTGCCATGCTATATATTCCGTACCAATCTACCCCTTTAACCCCGTAATATATTGTATAGATTATATTTACAAGTTTTGCCGAAACCATGGATGCAAGTTGTTCAAGTAGTCAGGTTCAGGATGTAAGCTTGTAGTCGTGTCAAGTTATAGCCATGGTTCGGTCAAGTCAAGTCTTGTATTCATGTTTGATATTAAGGTTCATGTTCAAGTATACATGTTAGAGTTTGGATTCATTTTTGAATTAGATTCTGGTTTGAGTTTAGATTCAAGCTTGATTTAGACTCAGACTTGAGTCAGACACTTATAACTGATTTAGATCCTGAGTTATGTTCGGGAGTTATCGGTAACTGCTGCACATGGACGGCAAGATTTATTTCTTTTTCCAAGACAATTACCATTGATAACACCGTTAAGTTTTCTACCTTAAATAGGCAAGCACTCACTTTCTCCGGCTCTCTGAGGCTCAAGAGAATTGATCCCCCTTAAACCTATATTTACTAAAGTCCTTAACAGTGTTTTATATAGCTCGAGGGGGTTTTATGAAAAATATTTTTATTATATAGTTTCAAAATAAACCTCGAGAAGTTATTTATTTTATTTAGGGTTTTCATGGATATGAATTTTAAGGGTTTGAGGTATTTTAGTGATAATTAGCTTAACTTGAATAGTTCATGGTATTTTACTGTAAGCTTATCTTGTATTGATATCTTGATGGTATTTTAGTGAACTTGTAAACTTTTATCTTTAGAAAAAATGTAAGTTTGTTATATTTTGAAAATCATGGATTTGTAATATTTATATAATTATAAAAATTAATTTTATTAAATTAGAAAATGCGTTTTTCTTAAAAACTGTATTTAAAAACCTTTCGAGATCGAATGCTCCATGAGGAGATCCGCATCTCGCTCTACTAGCCCAAAGATATGCGATAATCCGCACCATCCAATAGCGGGTCCCCTAAAAAAGGTTGTAAAGGCTTATTTGCAAAGGAATTTTAAAATACAATTCCAAAGAAAACCGTTTTTATAGTAAAAGGTATTTTAATGTAATATATTGTATTCTCCACAAAAAAATATGTTCAAAGAGTATCGTGCTATGGAACCATGTGTGTTTGTGAGGGGTATGTCATTACCCCATGAAGTTTTCTAAAGGTATAATTAAAAAAAATACTAAAAGAGAGATGTGAAGTTCATGGTATTTTAGTGTAAAATTTAAGTTAAACCTATTTTGCATGATATTCTTAATTAAAAATTGGTTCTAAATATTGGTTATATGATTACAGACATGGTATAAGAATATGGATGAAAAATATGTAAGAAAAAGTGGAATTTTAGAGGTTTAAAAGAAGATGTCGGTATTGACTCCACTTCCGACATATGTTTTGAAAAGAGACTTTCATAGAAGAAGGAGAGGGATTGGAAGGGACTTACTAGCTAGATAGTTGAAGAGAAGGTAGAAGGAGGGAGGGTTGTCGTCGTGGTGTCGCAGGGTCGCCGGAACTTGCTTTGATCCTCGCCGAAAATTGATCTCTTGCTAACTCCTCTTCTACTCTTCTTGTACTTAGAAAATTTTGAGAATTTTGGCTATAATTTTCAGAATGAGGAAGGGCTAGGGCATGGGATAGTATTTATAGTGTGGAATTAGGGTTTGGGGATTAAAAAGATGAATTAAAATGCATTAAAAAGATGATAAATGGGGAATTGAGGGGTCTCTGTTTGATTGCAGAGCAATCAAATAGTGCAGGGGAGTTAGGGATAGGGGAAAGGTCAGGTGTGGAAAGCACGGGGCACTTTAGCCACGGGGGGACAGTCGGTGCCGGCCCAAACAATGTTTCCGCCGGTCAATTTGTGGAGAGGGGTCGGTGGATTGGTGCCATGTGTTCACATCGGTATTTACAACATTTTGCACATGTTTTTTTTCTCTGTCGTTTCATTTTTATGTGCATTGCACGTGTAAAGTTTTGGGCTTCCAAAAAGTTTAAAAGAAAAATCAGAAAAAATAAAATGTGTCTGATAGGGTTCGAACACAGGGGCTACGTCACAGCAGTGCAAGGTTTTACCGGTGAGCTACAAGTTGTTTCTTGATGTTCTTAAACAAAAATTAACTTATAAATTGTACTCAAACTTGTAAACTCCTTTCTGTACATTAAACTGAAAATTTTTGTACAGTAAATTCAAAGTCGTTACAATTAGAAGCCAAAGTGTGACTACAGCAGGATATTTCCTTGACCGTAAGAGCATGGCTGACCTAGTCACCTCCCGTATTCCGTATTTTAGGAAGCGGGGCGTAACAATATATATCGTCCATACCCAACTTGTTACAAATAAATTATATCATATCATGACCAAGCAAGTGATTTAGTGAGTATATCGGCTAACTGGTGACATGTGCGCACATGTCATGTTTCAATCTCTAGAGACTCCTTCTTGGTTCCAACAACCTTATTTCGGACCATAAGACAATCTACTTCGATATATTTGGTTTGCTCATGAAACATTGGATCTAAAGTAATATGGATAGCAGCCTAATTATCTCAACATAACCTCATCAAGTTGTGTTAAACCATACCTAGTTCTTCCAGAAATTGTTTGACCCATATCACTTCACAAGTGATGTCCGCCATAGCATGGTACTCGGACTCTGCACTAGAACGTGATACCACACGTTGCTTCTTGCTTCTCCAAGATACTAGATTCCCACCTACAAACACACAATACTCTGTGGTAAATCTAGTGTCTTGGAAGAGCAAGAAACAACGTGCGGTATCATGTTTTAGTGCAGGGTGATGCGGCGACGGTGCAGTGTGATGCGATGGTAGTTGTCACGCCCCGCTTCCCAAAAGACGGAAACGATGACGTGGCAAACCAGCGGCATATTTATCCAGAGAAGGTCATTCCCTAAATAAATATACTAAGCGTATTGAAACAATAATACACAATGCAAGAATAAATGGAGACTGTAAAATTTTCAACAAATATCTTTATTTACATTCAACTTCAAATATTTATAAGTACATGAGTTTTCAGCTGGAAAGTAAATACAATAGAAGAAAATGTCTAAACATATGGCATACATAAGCTAAATAACAAGTAAACCCAAGATAATCCTGAATAGCAATCCGGTTGTAGTCCTTCTCGGTGGCCTCCACTTCCTCCGTCTCGACCGTATCTAACGTACATTCCAAGAAAACAAGAGTGGGTAAAATGCCCGTCAGCGAATTAGTGCTCGGTAAGTCCCAAGGATAAAGTAAGAGTAAAAGAATGATAAGAGTAGAATATATATATGATGAGTAAAAGTATATGATCGTCGGTAAATATGTATTATAGGTCACTATATGGTCACTATGTTAACGTTCATGTGTGAATGTCAACGCAGTCGTAGAAGTATTCACGAGCTCAAGAGTGAGGCCCCATCAGTAAGGAAACACGGGCCCATTTCATGTGTTAGTATCAGGGCTCTAGGCTGTCGATGAGTCGACCCGACTGATATTCGAGTAAAATAAAAAAAGAGATTAATACGGGACGCCTGAAACTCCGTTAGATTCACACAAGAAACTATCCCAAACACCCTGAGTATAAATAGTCTATAACTGTATAATATACTTAATTAAATTGATTGATTGGTTATAACATGTCTTGATCGAAACCATATATTGCAAAAGGTGTAGAATGAAGTCGAGCGAGTCGAGTAAAATTCGAGTCATGTCAATCGCAATCTTGGTTCGAGTCAAGTTAGTTCGAGGAGACTGGATTCGAGTTCATGTTCAAATTTAGATTCGGGTTTGGATTCGAGTTCAGGTCTTTTTTATATGAATTGATTTAACTGTTAAGATCTTATGTTCGGGAGAAAATCGGCAACTACCGCACATAGACGGCGCGATTTGTGTCTTTTTTCAAGAAAATTGTCATTGATAACTCCGTTAAGTTGTCTAACCGGAATAGGCAAGCACTCACTTTCTCCGGCTCCCCGGGGCTCAGGAGAAATGATACCGCTTAAACCTATATTAATCCAGAGTCCTTAAGATATTGTTTGCATATCTTGAGTGGATTTTATGAAAATATGTTAATATTGTTTAAAAATAAGTATCGAGGGTGATTTATAATATTTAGAGTTTTTATGAACATGTATTTTAATTTTAGTGGTATTTTAGCGATAAAACCTAGCTTTTAAAAGTTTATGGTATTTTTATGAAAACTACTCCTTTTGTAGACTTGGTGGTATTTTCATTTAAACTTTAATCTTCATTTAAAAATATATATATTCACAAGTTGTTTTTATTGAAAATACGGATTTGTAGTTTTATATAAAAAATTTCAAAATTTGTTTTGTTTAGAAAAGTCGTATTTCTTAAAAACCGTATTTTTATTTATTTTCGAGACCGAATACTCCGTGAGAAGTTATGCATCTCGCTCTACTATCCTAAGGGTGTGCGATAATCTGTACCATCCATTAGCGGGTCTCCTAACGAGAGTTGTAGAGGTGAAATTGCCAAGAATTTAAAAATATCGATTAAAAGAAACCGTTTTTTGAAAAAATATGGTATTTTAATGTAAAACCTATTCTTTGAATTAACCATATATTTATAACCTCATTCTATGAAATCATAGTGTGTGTATGGGGTAGGTCGTTACCCCGTGAATGATCTAAAGGTATATACCCTCACTATTGAAAATACGGTTATTTTAAAGTTCATGGTATTTTTATGAAAACTTCGTCTTATGATTATTTCACATGGAAAATTTTATTAAACTAAAAGCTAAATGATTGTAAATAAGGTTACGAGTGGTGTGAGGATATTATTTTGACCTATTTTGCTTATAAAATGGAATACAATTGTAAAAAATAACAATATATCGAAGCTAACTCTACTTTGTCGATGTGTTTTAGAAGACGATTCGAGATGAAAGAAATGGAGAGAGAAGAGAAACATATGGGTTTATCTTTCTAACAAAGGAGAGGGGAATCCTTCGGG
Organism: Agapanthus africanus; assembly: GCA_030015575.1. Classification (NCBI taxonomy): domain Eukaryota; kingdom Viridiplantae; phylum Streptophyta; class Magnoliopsida; order Asparagales; family Amaryllidaceae; genus Agapanthus; species Agapanthus africanus. The sequence goes on along the minus strand of JASDDO010000024.1, from coordinate 882,201,612 downwards.
GATCATGGTCTCATCGGAGATACTCCGGTCGTCGAGCTTGGCTTGCTACTCCTCTTGGGTGCTTAACTCCACTTAGTACTTAGAGAGTTTGAGAGAATTTTTGATAGAAATTTCAGAATGGGAGAGGATTAGGGGATGGGGTGCTATTTATAGTGAAGAATTTAGGGTTTGGAAATAAAAATTGGATTAAAAGAATTAAATTTGATGTTAAATGGTGAAATGAATAGTCAATGGTGAATTGAATAGTCACTGTTTAATTGCAGGGAAATCAAACAGTGCAGGAGAGTAGAGGGAAGTCGAAGGGCCTTATGTGCAAACCACGGAGGCAAACGAAGCATTTTGGATCGTCGGAAGCGGCCAAAGCGATGAAACGGGCGGTTGGATTTTTGTCAATTGCCTCGAGATTCGTGCCACATGCTTTAATCAGTGTTTACTTCTTATTGCGCCTATCTGATTTTGCTGAAACTTTTCATTTCTCCGTGAATTACACGTGCAACTCTTGGGCTTCCAAAAAATTAAAAAGAAAAATCTTAAAACTAATTAGGACTAAGGGGATTCGAACACACTGGCTATGTCACAGCAGTGTTGAGACTTTACCAGTGAGCAACAAGTTGCTTCTTGCTTTTATTCAACAAAAATAACTTATAATTCCTACACAGGCTAAAATACCCTTTTCTATACATTTAATTTTGTATAGGGATTTCAGAGTCATTACATTCTACCCTCCTTATAGAAAATTCGTCCTCGAAATTTATATTTACATAGAGACTAATTTTTCAAAAAGGTAAGGATATCGTGTATGCATATCTTCTTCTATTTCCCAAGTTGATTCTCTCGGCAAATCCTTTCTCCACATCACTCGGACCAAGTTCACCTTCTTGTTCTGCGATGTCTTCACCTTTTGGTCTAGAATCTCAACTGGTTGCTGCTCACAAGTCAGATCGGTCTGTACAGTGAGCTCTGAGTGATCAAGTATGTGGCTGGGGTCGATCACTTATCGTTGTAGTTAGGATATGTGGAACACATTGTGCACTCCTTCCAATGAGGGTGGTAGTGCCAAACGGTATGTCACTTCTCCAACTCGTTCAAGTATGTCGAACGGTCCGATATACCTTGGATTGAGTTTGGCCCTCTTGCCAAAATGTATCACTCCTCTATTTGAAGAGATCTTCAGGAACACATGCTTTCCAGGTTGGAACTCTAAGGGTCGACGCTTTGCATCTGCCCAATGTTTCTATCGGTCTTGGGCTATGCACATCCTTTCCCTGATCATGCGAAATACATTTACAGTTGCCACGATCATCTCGGGCCCAAGGAGTTCACGATCTCCAACATCGTCCTAACTCAGCAGGGAACGACACTTCCGTCCATAGAGTGCTGTGAAAGGTGCCATCCTAATGCTTGTCTGGTGGCTGTTGTTGTATGAAAACTCCACAAGGTGTAGGTGATCTTTTCACGAATCTCCGAAGTCTAACATACAAGCTCTTAGCATGTCTTCCAGGATCTGAATTGTTCGCTCGGACTCTCCGTCTATTTTAAGATGGTACGTCGTGTAGAAATTCAGACTCGTTGCCAGGCTAACTGTAATACCCAGTTTTCTTATACGTCTAAATCCGTATTTCTTTTACCTATAAGATTTAGTTACAATTAATTGTTTATTTTCGAAATCCTATTAAACTCAGGTCTTATATTTCCTTCTTCTGCCTCATCCGTTTTCCTGTTACTGAATTTAGAACCCAAAACTAAATCTTTTCTCATTTGATTTTTCCCTAAGCCCATTCTTCCTAATATTATTGCCATTTTTAGCCGGCCCTTTCATTTCAGTTCTCTTTGTTTTCCCTGCGGCCCAACTTCTTTTCGAGTCCATCAGCCGCTTTATTATAATACTTTTATTTTGGGCTGCCCAACCCAATTGCTTTCTCAGCCACTAAAATTTTTCCCCTTAATAAACCCTTAGCTTCCTCCGGCCTAACCCATCTTTCCTCAGCCCATTTATCCTAGTGAGCCATTTCCCTATTTGTTAAAATTAAGCCTTTCTATTATTCATAGAACCCCAAATTTCATTTTAATTAATCTTCATTTCCCTTAGCACATCTTTTAAATATAGACTAAACTCACTTCTCTTTAAGGCCATTATCCCTTATTAATTTACCCAGCCCAAGCACCATTCTAAATCTATATTTTGTTTAAAGCCGGCCCATTCCTTTTATTTTCCATCTAAATTTTCACTAAGCCCACTGTAGCCAGCCCACACCCCTATTTCATTTAAAATTCCTTTTAAACTCCAGCCCACTCCCTCCTGCAGCCCACTCTTTTTCTATTTAAAATAAATTTCGCATATTAAAATCTCGGCCCATTCCTACTTCAGCCCACGATATTTTTATAAAGGGATTTTGTTTTTTTTTTTCAAGCCCGGCCCGCCGGTACTGTTCTTCTTCTTTCTCTCCAACGGCTAGTTCCCAATCTCGCGCGCACGTTTCGCTTTCCCCGCCGCCTCCTTCGCCCGCGTTTGCGCCTCGCTCGTGCGAGCGTTACCGCCCTCGACGCGCAACCACGTCTTCGCTACCTCTCCTCTCTCCACACCTACACTTTTTCGGATCTCATTTCCTCTCGCCCCGCCTCGTTCTCTTTCCCCTCTCGTCTCCCGCTACCCATCACCGGCCCCCTCCATCACCATCACCAACCTCGTACCCCCTCGCTCACTCCTCCTCTCGAATCCAAGCCACCATCCCTCCCTTCTCCACTCCACAGAGCCCCTACACCCACTCCCCTGCACCGGTGCTCGGCCACCCACTTCACCCGATCTCGACCCCCATCGACGCTCGACGTCGACGAGCTCCTCACTGCCCCACTGCGCCGCCATCGACCCCATCGCACCATCGTTGTCGTCGTCGTCGTCATCATCTTCGCCGCCGTCGCCTACTTCCTCTCTCTCAGTCTTCATCACCATCACCATTGTCTCGGCATCTCCCCTCTGTTTACTCTCTCTCCCAGTCTCTCTCTCTCTCGTTCTCACTATCTCCCCTCTGTTAACTCTCTCTCTCTCGTTCTCACTATCTCCCCTCTGTTTACTCTCTCTCCCAGTCTCTCTCTCTCTCGTTCTCACTATCTCCCCTCTGTTAACTCTCTCTCTCTCGTTCTCACTATCTCCCCTCTGTTAACTCTCTCTCTCTCGTTTTCACTCCCAATCTCCCCTCTCTCAAATCTCTATCTCTCTCTCACAGCCAAATTCTCCCTACTCCCCCTTAGCCCTCAGTCCCCTGTACATCTCTCTCTAAACCTTTCTCTCTGGCCTTCCCTCACTGTCTACACACCCTCTCTGCCTACTCCCTCCCTCCAACACACTCTCAAACCCCCTCGGCTCACCCTCTCTCTCTAACTCTCTCAAAACCACCCAAAACATATGTTTCCCTTACAAACCCTCACTGCGGCCATTGCCGGAGCGACGCCGCCGACCGTCGTCAACCACAGTACACTCACGAAGGATCATCAAGCAACCCTCAACCTCCAGCAACCGTGCAACGACTCCGGGAAAACTCCGACGTGAAATTCGTATTTCGAACTAGGCTCGCGGGAATCCGGTACGTGGCGTATATCGCGCGTTCGTGACGACGTTGCTGTTCTGCGACCCCGAGACTTCTTCCAGGCAAGTATTCTACTTGCTTACATGCTATTTGTCTAAGTTACAATCGTTAAATACATGAATTATAATGTTACAAGTTTAAACTATTATGTGCCGTAACTGTTCGATACTTGTTCCCTTAGGAAAACATTATCAAATTTGGCGGAATTCAATAGTTTTACTTGGCCCGTAGGGTTGTGAACATAGTGTGTGATTTTTGTTGGATGATGTGATCGATAACGACTAAAACAACTACCCCCAAGTTTGATCGTAAAACTGAAATTCTGTTGCACCTGAAAATAGTTAAATTCATCATAAATTATATACATATTAGGATGGTGCGTTCGAGGGCTAAAATCGAAGCTAACTCGACGAACTTTGACCCTGTGCTAGTTTCCAGATATTCCCGTACTTAAATCGTAATGATAATTGTATCGGAGTGCGACTCTGGACTGCAGTCCAGAGCGACTCCAGTTATTGGTTGCTGTTCCGTAATGGGTATCACAGGATTTACTTAACTCTTAGGTTGCGGAACTCTGCTGTTTATTGTAGATAAACCTGTTAGCTAGACAACATAACTGGTTTCATTCTGTTTCGTTACCGTTTGATATTTAATCTGTAATTTAGAAGATCGGGACACATAACAGTCCCAGCAGAATCAGAATTGACATGTTAATATTAAACAGATTATAACTCCTAACGTACAGATGTGATTGAAGATCCGTTTGTTGCGTTGAAAACTTTACTGAAAACCCTAGAATTCTTTCAACTGTAGCGTCGCTAAAATATGATCCCCACTGGGGTTAAAATGCATTGCGAAATGGATTCCTGATTCTGAAGCCGGATTTCCAGCCGCGTGCGCTTAAAATGAAACAGTTATAACTAATGATCCTGAAACCCGTTTGGCTCAAAACCAAATTAGATGGATGGCTAACTGAACATATTAATTACTACCTGTTTATCATTTCGCTAAATTATATACACATGTTTCATGATAAATCGTGCAAGTGAAAGAATGCAGTTTCATAACATCCTCACCATGTTTATATACTTGTTCACGCATCATGTCATACCCATGTCATTGTATTGTTAACCTAGTGACATCGTGCATTTACCCAGTGTTAGATTTTAGTGTTGATTGTGGCAAGTACGTCAGTGTTCGTGTATTCGTGATTAAGTGAAAGTGATACGTACTTGTGCACAATCAGTGTCCCTTTTTTTTTTCTATTGCATTGTCGACGTCTGTGGGATGCGTGTACGTGTGACTATAAGTGGTATGGGACACTTATGGAAGCGCTTGCACGGATGTCACAGATAAGGCATTCGACACTGCCATTTATCTTAAGTATTAGTCGGGACGTGCTTGATGGAGGTCCTGCCTCCAGTTCTCGCGCAGACTTGTCACGGATCGATTAGTATTTAGGGTTATGGTTAGCGTTTGATGTAGACCTCGGGGTGTGGGGTAGTTCAAGTGTGAATTCAACAGAATCTCGGGAGTCCCATGCCGGCTTATATATTTAGGGAGTTATATGGAGATTTACAGGGTACGTGATATATACACCGTGATACATTCGTTACATGTTGGGCCCGTGGTCCCTTGCCCTTGGGTTCTACCCTTGGGTGGAGGACACTCGCGAGTGGTTGACTCTCACACTTGGACTGACGATAGGCTTATTGACCTGTGCAGTGAGACTTAGAGACTGATAGGGTTACTGTCATTTACATTCATTCTTTACTGTCTTGACATTCATGACATATTGTTATACTGCTTTATTTTTCCGCTGCATTGATCTCTGCACATGCATATTCATGATGTTATTTATTTACTGCTTCACATACCTATTATCACTGTTAGAACTGTCACTTGATTTTATACATACTATATTGCTATTGTGTCGCTCTGACGACCTGAGTATGCATGCTCAGTGTGAGGAGACGATTTAGCCTGGACCAGTGTATCACAGACTTCTTGACTTGACTTCCCGAGTTACATTCATTTGTCCCACCTCAGGTCAGTCTTTACATTGTTTACTTTAGTTACTGCATTTCTCATCACCTGCGCATTATATACTGTTTACCATGATAAACTAGAAGCCGAAGTGTGACTACGGCAGGACATTTCCTTGACCGTAGGAGCATGGCTGGCCTTGTCTACCCCTCGTATTCTGTATTTTGGGAAGCGGGGCGTGACATGGTTTAGTTGGTATCAGAGCCCAGGTTTTGCATCGATTGGGATTGCAGTTTTCCGTGTATAGTTTGGCAATCTAGGACATCCTTCGGTCTAGATTGTAAACTCGTCATTCTCGATCCATACTCACATCGTGCGTTCAGCTATCCATTCACTATGGTTTCGGGTGACTTGACAAGGGTACGTGGTGGCAATTGCACTACCATACTCTATTCAAGTGACTTAAGATCATACAGTTGATTCCCCACTTATAATAAATTCAATACCTCTGATATTCTTGAATCCTTGTCCTATCCACTTCATATTTTGATTCATTTAGCGTGTGACTCATATCTTTCTCGAAATTGTTGTTTCATGATCATGTCTTCCAACAACTCTTCATCTGTTTCCGCTCCCCAGAATCAGACCGTTGAGATTCTGAGTGTACTGAGAGGTCTAGGGGAAGCCCAAGAGCGAACGAACGACTTGTTGGCTGAAGGACTGAGAAGACAGGTGAGTCAGACCCCATCGGGAGTCTCCTATCATAAAGGGATCCCTATTGGACGAGAAAAGGAGAAGAAGATGAAGCGTCAACAGAAACATCAGAAGAACCCTGGCTGTGGATATTGTAAGAGACCAGGACATCTTCAGAAGGATTGTCGCCGTGCCCAAGGGAAATGTATGATATGCGGTTCCGACGAACATTTCATCAACAGTGCCCAGAAAGGAGGGAGCTACAAGGAGGAGATTCATCCACACTCCCCACTCCTGCCAAGTGAGGACTGTCGCGTAGTTTTAACTTCGACCATAAAGCGGACCCAACACAGGATTCAACTCGCATAACGATGATGCAGCGTTCTGGCAGTCAGAGAAGAATTTTATGTTTTTTTTTCAAACTTCAGTATTATGTTGTCATATTCTTATAAACATTTCCTTCCATTTGAACCTGTGTATCTGTCGAACTTTTAGTTGAATGAAATAAAATTTGAATCATAATACATGTATCATTCTCATGTTTTCTCTATGTCAAGTTCTAATCACCATCACAGTATTTCCATTCTGATCTTTCAGTTCCGCAACCTGAAACCGCATATTTTCCTATACTTCGTACTCTGAACTTTCCTTGATGTATTCCACCGTTTAATCATGATTCCTCTTTTCAGGCCATGGCCCACCCTGGAGCAGCGCCGAATCTAGACGAGGATGTACAGTCATGCGTTTCCTTAGATCACACACTGACGAGTTCCGATGATGAAGTCAACGGTTCCCAGGACAACTTCGGAAACAACGATTCAGAGGACGAGAGAGCAGCCGCCCCAGAGTTTGACATGATAGCTGATTCTGACGAAGAAGAAGGAAATCCTGAAGAGAACCCTATAGAGGAAGACCCGATAGAGGAAAACCCCGTGGAAGAAAATCCGGAAGAAGAAAATCACATGGAATCAGATCTCGATGAGGAAGCTCTATCCGAAGAAGAAGGACCAGAGGATTAAGAGCTTGTGGTGGAAGGACTTCCAATAGAGGTACCTACGAGGCGCTATAGTGATGGACGCCCCTACCTGAGTGCGCGAGCCTACTGCAACCTGCTGAATCTCCACAACCGCGACTGATGGAATACCTTTTTAATGTTGTCTTTCTGGCCAAATAAACTGTGTATAATTTAAGGCCACTTATCGTCCTTGAGAATGTCTTGTTTCAATTTTCTTGAATGAAGTAAACCTTCCGAAGTCGTAAACGTTGTGCTTATCGGTTCGATTGATACTTGTTTATTGCCCTCACACATTTATTTTCTGCCGAGCTCACTGACTGTCCACCCTACTCATTGTGTAGTTTCATTTTGTTTCGATTGGAGGGTACCGCACTCTGATCCCTGGGAATGAGCCACCATTCATCTTTCGTCTGTGCCTCGATTGAGATCCTTCTGGGAGGAGAAGTTCATAGTGAAACCCTTGAGTTAACCAACCTTTCAAATTCTTGATTCATACGATGTACCGAAAGTTATCCTCCCCATACTGTTTCCCTTGTAGTCCTGTGCGACTCACCCTTACTCATTGTGTTGACCCGATCCCAATTTCCTTGATTTTCAGCCTTAAGCCGTCATCCTTCGACCTTTTGTATCAGCCACATCCCATTGTAATCCCTACCTCACCTAGACCTAGACACACTTATGCTTTTCCCTGTTACCCCAATTATACTTAGGGGCACTATTATTTTACAATGTAGTTTTAGTAGTTTGCATTTGTCAAAGAGTACGTGTTATTGATCACCCCGTTCTATGTATTTTAAGTGCATTATTATTATTCTCTTTTAGCAAGCGCAACCTTAAACTGCACACATTTTGTTCCATGTTTCTTATTTTCACTATATGAGTTTTCTAAACTATTTTGAAACTATTTGACAGACGCATTATCCTAAAAAGTTTTAACCTACCGACTAGATTTCCACTACTTTATTCTTGTTATTTTATCTTCGGGTATTGTGCCTATGCTTACTATTATAAGTGGTTGGGCCTTATACTTATTATTTCGGGTTGCTATTTTGATTTATTTAATTGTACACATATGTGGGTTTCAACTTTTATCGAACACACTTTAATTATTATTGTTCGCTATTGATACCTATACTTTTGTATACTCGTAGTTGCCCTTACAGTTATTCCTGCCTTATATCTATTTGACCTACCATTCCGTATATTATTCTTACTTATATATATATATTTTTTTTTTTCAAGTTTCTTCGTCCGCGGACTTTTAGTAAATCATTATATATTAGTTTGCAATTACGATGGCTTTCGCTTATGTTCTATAACTTACTATCTCTTTAAATTTCGAGGACGAAATTTTTATAAGGGTGGTATGATGTAATACCCAGTTTTCTTATACGTCTAAATCCGTATTTCTTTTACCTATAAGATTTAGTTACAATTAATTGTTTATTTTCGAAATCCTATTAAACTCAGGTCTTATATTTCCTTCTTCTGCCTCATCCGTTTTCCTGTTACTGAATTTAGAACCCAAAACTAAATCTTTTCTCATTTGATTTTTCCCTAAGCCCATTCTTCCTAATATTATTGCCATTTTTAGCCGGCCCTTTCATTTCAGTTCTCTTTGTTTTCCCTGCGGCCCAACTTCTTTTCGAGTCCATCAGCCGCTTTATTATAATACTTTTATTTTGGGCTGCCCAACCCAATTGCTTTCTCAGCCACTAAAATTTTTCCCCTTAATAAACCCTTAGCTTCCTCCGGCCTAACCCATCTTTCCTCAGCCCATTTATCCTAGTGAGCCATTTCCCTATTTGTTAAAATTAAGCCTTTCTATTATTCATAGAACCCCAAATTTCATTTTAATTAATCTTCATTTCCCTTAGCACATCTTTTAAATATAGACTAAACTCACTTCTCTTTAAGGCCATTATCCCTTATTAATTTACCCAGCCCAAGCACCATTCTAAATCTATATTTTGTTTAAAGCCGGCCCATTCCTTTTATTTTCCATCTAAATTTTCACTAAGCCCACTGTAGCCAGCCCACACCCCTATTTCATTTAAAATTCCTTTTAAACTCCAGCCCACTCCCTCCTGCAGCCCACTCTTTTTCTATTTAAAATAAATTTCGCATATTAAAATCTCGGCCCATTCCTACTTCAGCCCACGATATTTTTATAAAGGGATTTTGTTTTTTTTTTTCAAGCCCGGCCCGCCGGTACTGTTCTTCTTCTTTCTCTCCAACGGCTAGTTCCCAATCTCGCGCGCACGTTTCGCTTTCCCCGCCGCCTCCTTCGCCCGCGTTTGCGCCTCGCTCGTGCGAGCGTTACCGCCCTCGACGCGCAACCACGTCTTCGCTACCTCTCCTCTCTCCACACCTACACTTTTTCGGATCTCATTTCCTCTCGCCCCGCCTCGTTCTCTTTCCCCTCTCGTCTCCCGCTACCCATCACCGGCCCCCTCCATCACCATCACCAACCTCGTACCCCCTCGCTCACTCCTCCTCTCGAATCCAAGCCACCATCCCTCCCTTCTCCACTCCACAGAGCCCCTACACCCACTCCCCTGCACCGGTGCTCGGCCACCCACTTCACCCGATCTCGACCCCCATCGACGCTCGACGTCGACGAGCTCCTCACTGCCCCACTGCGCCGCCATCGACCCCATCGCACCATCGTTGTCGTCGTCGTCGTCATCATCTTCGCCGCCGTCGCCTACTTCCTCTCTCTCAGTCTTCATCACCATCACCATTGTCTCGGCATCTCCCCTCTGTTTACTCTCTCTCCCAGTCTCTCTCTCTCTCGTTCTCACTATCTCCCCTCTGTTAACTCTCTCTCTCTCGTTCTCACTATCTCCCCTCTGTTTACTCTCTCTCCCAGTCTCTCTCTCTCTCGTTCTCACTATCTCCCCTCTGTTAACTCTCTCTCTCTCGTTCTCACTATCTCCCCTCTGTTAACTCTCTCTCTCTCGTTTTCACTCCCAATCTCCCCTCTCTCAAATCTCTATCTCTCTCTCACAGCCAAATTCTCCCTACTCCCCCTTAGCCCTCAGTCCCCTGTACATCTCTCTCTAAACCTTTCTCTCTGGCCTTCCCTCACTGTCTACACACCCTCTCTGCCTACTCCCTCCCTCCAACACACTCTCAAACCCCCTCGGCTCACCCTCTCTCTCTAACTCTCTCAAAACCACCCAAAACATATGTTTCCCTTACAAACCCTCACTGCGGCCATTGCCGGAGCGACGCCGCCGACCGTCGTCAACCACAGTACACTCACGAAGGATCATCAAGCAACCCTCAACCTCCAGCAACCGTGCAACGACTCCGGGAAAACTCCGACGTGAAATTCGTATTTCGAACTAGGCTCGCGGGAATCCGGTACGTGGCGTATATCGCGCGTTCGTGACGACGTTGCTGTTCTGCTACCCCGAGACTTCTTCCAGGCAAGTATTCTACTTGCTTACATGCTATTTGTCTAAGTTACAATCGTTAAATACATGAATTATAATGTTACAAGTTTAAACTATTATGTGCCGTAACTGTTCGATACTTGTTCCCTTAGGAAAACATTATCAAATTTGGCGGAATTCAATAGTTTTACTTGGCCCGTAGGGTTGTGAACATAGTGTGTGATTTTTGTTGGATGATGTGATCGATAACGACTAAAACAACTACCCCCAAGTTTGATCGTAAAACTGAAATTCTGTTGCACCTGAAAATAGTTAAATTCATCATAAATTATATACATATTAGGATGGTGCGTTCGAGGGCTAAAATCGAAGCTAACTCGACGAACTTTGACCCTGTGCTAGTTTCCAGATATTCCCGTACTTAAATCGTAATGATAATTGTATCGGAGTGCGACTCTGGACTGCAGTCCAGAGCGACTCCAGTTATTGGTTGCTGTTCCGTAATGGGTATCACAGGATTTACTTAACTCTTAGGTTGCGGAACTCTGCTGTTTATTGTAGATAAACCTGTTAGCTAGACAACATAACTGGTTTCATTCTGTTTCGTTACCGTTTGATATTTAATCTGTAATTTAGAAGATCGGGACACATAACAGTCCCAGCAGAATCAGAATTGACATGTTAATATTAAACAGATTATAACTCCTAACGTACAGATGTGATTGAAGATCCGTTTGTTGCGTTGAAAACTTTACTGAAAACCCTAGAATTCTTTCAACTGTAGCGTCGCTAAAATATGATCCCCACTGGGGTTAAAATGCGTTGCGAAATGGATTCCTGATTCTGAAGCCGGATTTCCAGCCGCGTGCGCTTAAAATGAAACAGTTATAACTAATGATCCTGAAACCCGTTTGGCTCAAAACCAAATTAGATGGATGGCTAACTGAACATATTAATTACTACCTGTTTATCATTTCGCTAAATTATATACACATGTTTCATGATAAATCGTGCAAGTGAAAGAATGCAGTTTCATAACATCCTCACCATGTTTATATACTTGTTCACGCATCATGTCATACCCATGTCATTGTATTGTTAACCTAGTGACATCGTGCATTTACCCAGTGTTAGATTTTAGTGTTGATTGTGGCAAGTACGTCAGTGTTCGTGTATTCGTGATTAAGTGAAAGTGATACGTACTTGTGCACAATCAGTGTCCCTTTTTTTTTTCTATTGCATTGTCGACGTCTGTGGGATGCGTGTACGTGTGACTATAAGTGGTATGGGACACTTATGGAAGCGCTTGCACGGATGTCACAGATAAGGCATTCGACACTGCCATTTATCTTAAGTATTAGTCGGGACGTGCTTGATGGAGGTCCTGCCTCCAGTTCTCGCGCAGACTTGTCACGGATCGATTAGTATTTAGGGTTATGGTTAGCGTTTGATGTAGACCTCGGGGTGTGGGGTAGTTCAAGTGTGAATTCAACAGAATCTCGGGAGTCCCATGCCGGCTTATATATTTAGGGAGTTATATGGAGATTTACAGGGTACGTGATATATACACCGTGATACATTCGTTACATGTTGGGCCCGTGGTCCCTTGCCCTTGGGTTCTACCCTTGGGTGGAGGACACTCGCGAGTGGTTGACTCTCACACTTGGACTGACGATAGGCTTATTGACCTGTGCAGTGAGACTTAGAGACTGATAGGGTTACTGTCATTTACATTCATTCTTTACTGTCTTGACATTCATGACATATTGTTATACTGCTTTATTTTTCCGCTGCATTGATCTCTGCACATGCATATTCATGATGTTATTTATTTACTGCTTCACATACCTATTATCACTGTTAGAACTGTCACTTGATTTTATACATACTATATTGCTATTGTGTCGCTCTGACGACCTGAGTATGCATGCTCAGTGTGAGGAGACGATTTAGCCTGGACCAGTGTATCACAGACTTCTTGACTTGACTTCCCGAGTTACATTCATTTGTCCCACCTCAGGTCAGTCTTTACATTGTTTACTTTAGTTACTGCATTTCTCATCACCTGCGCATTATATACTGTTTACCATGATAAACTAGAAGCCGAAGTGTGACTACGGCAGGACATTTCCTTGACCGTAGGAGCATGGCTGGCCTTGTCTACCCCTCGTATTCTGTATTTTGGGAAGCGGGGCGTGACACTAACTTCCAGAATCTGCTAAATTTATGATCGGAATCTCGTATCACGATCGGAGACGATGCAAACAGGTACTCCATGTAATCTCATGATATCCTGCATGAATTTATGGGTATCAAATATGGTACATCTTGAAGGTATAAATCATACTTTAGATTTATATTCACCTCCATGTACTTTCTTGCTAACGTCTCGATTGACTGGCCAACTCGGAATGGAATAAAGTGAGCCTACTTGGTGAGTCGATCCACAATAACCCAAATCGCGTCGTTACCCTTCATGCTGCGAGGGAGAGTGTTGGGAATTCACCCGCGCGCGCAAACGCGTATGTTATGAAAATGTATATGAAATGAAGGAAACGGATTGCGCACGCGACATCGTTCTCGTTTTAAATATTTATAACTGCAAGTGCACGGCGCATTGTAGCGAGCCGGCAAGCACGGGTCGATCCGCAGGGAATTGTGTATTACGTATTGTGATTTAAGGTTCAACAAATTAATGAATTGTTGGTTTTGTCGTGAAAAATATAAAGAATACGAAAATACGGAAAACAAGAAAACAAGCAAATAAGGTAAGAAAGAAATTGGCTGTGGCTTTGGTTCGGAAGGTCGATTCGTGACGATTCCCTCGACGCTCCTTTGTTCATGAGTTGTCCGTTCTCACGTTGATCCCGGCGTGAAGCACGACTTGTCAAAGCGGTTGCGAGGCACAAGTCGTCAAATTCCGATATCTCCGCAAACACGAAACGAGTCCGTTTTGTTCACTTACCGTTGTATGTCCGAGGTTGGGGTAACAACACTAAGCATAAGGGATAGCAAGCATACCACAACATCAAAAACATAATTAGTGAGTGAGAGCAAAATAGTATTGGTGTTAACTTTGCTGAGGGTTTGTGATGGTATACAGTATATGAAAACTGAGGGTTTGTCAAGCACTCGGGCATAAAATACCGTATCCAAACTTAGCAAACTTAATACCAATTTTGATTCTAACTTAAATATTGTTAAATAGGGAAGGGGAGTGAATATGGTATATGAAGAGGTTACAAGTAACCATGGTTTCAAAATACCATATCACATCAATATATAAATCAATTTTTAAGTTATAATCATGTAGTTAAGCAAATTAAACATAAACAAGAGATGGAGGAGGCAAAAGCCTTTCATCTCACTTCCTCACCAATACCACAACCAAATAGAATTAGTTAAGCATGATGAATAGAAAGCAAGTAAAGAAAAGAAGCAAGTAAACAAAGAAACACAAATATTATTACACTTGAAGAAAGAGATTACAAGATTTTGGTTACTTATTCAACCTCCTTAATGAAGCTCTCCAAAGAAAGCTTCAAGAGGGAAGAAGAAGAAGAAACCAATGATGAAGCCCACTCACCCTCAAGCTTAAACAAAAATAAAGAAAACAAAAACTAAACAATATGGTATTTTTCATGGTCCCTTTGCTCAACTCTGCTCTGCTATTTATAGGCTACATTACAAAATAAACTAACAATATAGAAGTGATGATGTGGCACTAATAAACAACCAGAGAAAATATGGGGACATTTGGGGCTAGGGGCTGAGCTCGCCGGTTTTTGTGTGCATGTGGCCGGGTCACATCCAAGCTTAGGGGCTCGGGTTGATGTTGTGTGCAAGTGCTCTCTCTATAAGTCCAATGGTGCTGTTTGTTTGGTCTAAAATAACCTGGTTTGTATGCAGAGAAATGGAGGGAAACATGACGCAATACATCACATCCAAACTTTATGCATTCAATGCACATCACACCATATGTGCCCACTAGTGTCAACCCATTTGCTTCATGCATCATGGCAGCCTCACCTAGATCTAGGGCTATGTGCACACATGTGTGGGTTGGACCATTCTTGACAAAAAGTGTGTACACATGCATTATTTCCAAAAGAGCTCTTGGGATATCGGTTTGTTTCCTGTTCTGATTGCAGTGTCAGCTCCCAAACGTTATATCCGTGATTTTGAGTATGTTTCCAGTATTTTATCATGAACACCTGTAATCTGTAATTACTGAGCAGACACTGGTTAATAGCATCGATATATAGTAAAATAGATAATGAATGAGCGGTATTAAAATGCAGTTTTCTGATATGAACAAATACCCCCAAACTTATCTTTTGCTCGTCCCGAGCAGAAAAAAAATTCTATCCTCACTTTCGCAGGGAACGTGATTGCACTGAGCATGTGCAACAAGCCGTTAAACCTCCAGGTGTCCCTAGTAAGAGGTGTGTTGTCTCCTGAGGGTTTTCAGCGGATTACACCCATAAAATCCAGTCAAGTTAGTATCGCGCGGAAACTGTTGATTCTAATCTTAAGGTTAGATATCAAAGTTAGAAGTTCTATCACCTAAGTTGGAAACGTTAAACCCTATTTTTTACTCACAATTTGTTTAACATAAGCTCATACGCGTCTTTTCGTGATTGTGCAGATAGTGTCCATAAGGTTCTAAGAGTTATGATTAGGGTCATCATGTCGTAATTACATACTAGGATAAACTTCTGAAGGATCACACGAGTTTAAAAGGAGTTAAGATTTTCTCAAGTTTTATTCTCCAGTTAGGTTTCAAGTCAGAATATATATCAAATTTAACAGAGAACCTAAGTCTTATACTTCACTCCACCCTTTCACCTGTTTTTGTATATACACACCTATCGTTATCGTGCGAAACGTCTTAATAAATGCAAACCTTCATATCTCGGCGAAAAAAACTGTTTTAATAAAAAATTCGTCTCTGCCAAGATTATTCTCCCACAAAGAACCGTTAGGACTTTTAATTTGGAGAGAACACTTGCTTAACTTGTTTTATCTGGCGATTGAAAACTTAGCGAGCTTTGGGTCAATAACTCCCAAACCAGATGGTTTTAGGGCATTAGGTGTGGAGACACCCCAAGGACTTAATTACCCAAGTGACCAAGGCCACAAAACAAAAGACTCATTTTATTTTAAATAATTCTGCACTCAGTGAAAACGGAGATATAGCCAGCTTTTTCTTTTAAATCCGAAGACGTTACATGTGGATAAGGTGTGTAATTACATTAACAAGGTTTCAGATGTTATTTTTCAGACTTATAGCTTCTGTTAAAACCTCTATAAAATTCTTCATATCTACTTCATTGTATGAACTATTCTTGATATCTTGCTTAACTTAGAACAAACCTGCTTGATCCTAACGATTTTTATCAATTTTAAAAGTTTTTCAGACATATCAGACATATCAGACATTATCAAATTCTCAAAACATATATGACACGTGTAAAGTATTATAAAAGACATATATCAGCAATAGTTTAAACACACATGAGGGTTTATTTTTCGGGTTGTCGGTTTCATAAAAAGGATTTAGTTA
Source organism: Agapanthus africanus (assembly GCA_030015575.1). Taxonomy (NCBI): domain Eukaryota; kingdom Viridiplantae; phylum Streptophyta; class Magnoliopsida; order Asparagales; family Amaryllidaceae; genus Agapanthus; species Agapanthus africanus. Next base: position 882,185,367 of record JASDDO010000024.1, on the reverse strand, counting down.
TTTCAACTTATCAACCGAACCATCAGACTTTGAATCTAAGTTCCCCCGCTAGCCAACATGACAAAATTTTTATATTTTTAAAGAAATTTTTCAATTTTTATAAGTTTTTCAATTTTTTCAATACAATGCAATACAAAAGTGGATATGAAATGCAACTACATGCAAAAGAAAAGAAAAATACAATATGTAAGTGCTGAAATGCAGGAAATATGCACATGCAAACTATATGCAGATACAAAATACCACCAAAAAGCTCCACCCCAAACTGAATCTGACGATGTCCTCATCATCGCTTAGCTTTTCCCTTGCCTCGACTGCTGCCGCTCGCTTCTTCCTGGTTGGCTAAGATCTGGCTAAGCTGTTCTTTAATTTCTTTATTCTGCCGGATCAAAGTCTTGATGCCGCGGACCTCCATCCTGTGTAATTCGTAGGGATCCGTCGGAACGTCATCTCCCAAGTAGAACTCTGATGAAGTCTGCGGGGCTGCGTGCTCGCTGGGATCGGTGGGGGACCAAATTTGCTGCTCACTCCTGGGGTCTGTGTACCCTGGTGAGATCCTCTCTATCTCCACCGGGACTGTGTCGTACATTGTGAGGTAGGCCGTGAAATCGTCGTCCTCCATATAATATCGGCAAATTTGGGTAATGAGGACAGAAAGCAAAGATTTGTGCGCGGCAACACTTTTCTTGACTGTGGCGAATAGCATGCTCGCCATGCAAAACTGGTAATCTCTGGTCATCAAGCAATGAATCATGTGCCCTACAATCGCCGGAAAAGATGAGACGCGAGCGATCCCCCTGACGTTGCGATACGCCCAGCGGCAAGCCGTATAGGCGTTCCTATAAATCTGCTGGGCATTTAGCCCAGCATCTCGTAGCTCGCACCTATCACCCATAACTGAAAACCAGATCGGATCGGGATATTGGTGACGTTGGATATGGTATCAGCTGAAAATACCTTACGTCTACCCTGAAAACGAAATCGAATCCGATCCTGGAGAATTTCCCCATTTCTCAGCACATCATAAAATTCATTAACCAAGTGCTCACATGCGCATAAACCCTCTTCCCCATACAACAGAAATTCCTACCCCATCTGTCGATCGCATCATAGAAATAGCTTCCGAACACTTCATGGGAAAAAATAGCGACAAAATTGCGTTCTAATTCTAAGGGGGCCATTTTTCTGTAGGCTGGGGAATTTGCAGAAAAATAAACAGTTCAGGAGAGGGGGAGAGAAGCTTACAGCAAATAGGAAGCCAAACGAAGAACAGAGGAGAAATAGCTGGCGTCGTCGGAATTTGGGATGCCTTCGCCGGTTGTAATTCGAGGAGGGGGCTAGGTTTTGGGAGGAGGGTGCGGGGATAGAGAAGAAGAGTTTCAGATCTGTTTGAGAATAAGGAATTAGGGCTCGGGTTGGGGGCTACTTGATTTATAAAGGCATTTTACAAAAAAAAAACCACAACAAGAAAACCCTATATATTTACAATCCCACTCAAACAAAAAAATGAAATCAACCTTGTCCCCAAAAATCAGTACTCGCCCGCTCTCGGGTGAGATCTTATTATTTAAAAAAACTAGAAAAAACAAAGATTAAAATATTCTCAAGCTTAACGACATGGTTAGTCCAGAAGTTAATACCGGCCACAAAAAAATTTTGTCGATATAGTGTAGTGGCTGATAAAAGAATATGTATATACAAAAGAAAAGGAAAAAGAAAAGGTATAAGTTAAATGTTAGTGAAGGGCATGGGTGTGTAAAGTTAGGGATAAGAAGACGTTGAAGATGAAGATGAAATTTTGAGGAGGTCAAAGAATTGTTTTCTGAATGAATTGAATGTTCAATGAGCGTACGTTGAGTTCCGAAGTCAAGTTCGTTTAAAAACCGGAGTTCATCCGCAAAAAGTTCAGAAAAAGAAATGTTCAAAGGATGATCCCGAAATGATCCTGACTCAAACCCACCAAGAATATCAAGTTCATCAGCAAAAATTTCCTCAAAACTCGACATGAAGAATGTTTTTCAATACTGTCTTCCTCCCTAAGATTTTCCACAATCTTACTCTCATTATTCACAAACTCTCCCAAAATGATTTCTCCCTCATCACATTCACAAATGGGTAGGTAAATGTTATCTAAAAATAGGTGCTCACACTAACGTTTCTTTCGAAACAATATCAACAGGTGATACAAAAATCGTGGGTTCCTGATCTTTGATTTCTTCTAACAACCTATCTCAACCATAGTTATATGTATGCCCTAGAGGCCATTACTGTACATGAGATGTATATTGTAGTGGATGCTGGGACATATATAGGTAGGACTTTCTTGCTCGACATGATAGTACGCTATCTGGTTGCTCTTTATCTTAACATGTATACTTGTTGTCTCTCTGTTACATGTTGATAAAGCCCTTAGGATGTGTACTCGACTTCCAGGACTATGATGTAGATCATACTAGTAGCGCCTGAGTAGTCAATGAGTACATCCTTCAATGTTCCTAGTCATGGGAATATCGAGACGGGGCATCGATATTCCACAATATACTAGCGTATATCTTCTCGACCCATGTGATGGGCGATGGATGATCCCATATCCATTAGTGTTTGACATCAGAGATGGTATGCGGGTGCTCAGTGGAGACTGGGTACACTGAACGGACTCGCCGAGAACTCCCAGATGGTATTATACCTCACGTCAGATGGCAGTTCTCTGGTGACACTGGTACAGCTTAGTCTATTGACCCGAGATCGTCATAGAGTCTTGTGTGTCTCTCACTGTACTTTGATTTCCACCCTACCACGGATCTACTGAGTCGTGCAAACATGTGGTTTTTGGGTACAGTCCCGATTCATATGGAGGCAATGAGCGATAGGAGGGGATTCGTCTCTCCCGGTATTGGGGGTTGATGTTGCACTATGCTCGACTGGCCATAACTGGAAATCCCTGGCCAGGGTTGCATTGATTTACTGGTAAGTGTTATCAGTAGTTTCATACTTGTTATGGACCTTACATCGGCATGACTTATCAAGCTGCTGGGGTCTGACGTTTACCACCCTTAGGCGAGATATGCGACATATCAGACGAACAGACCGGACTGTGCGGTAAGTGTTACTGATTGGATTCGCAGGAGTGTGAGCAGGCTTGCTTGTTGATCTTCTGATCGCTTAATACCCGGGTGGCCGTTACGTTTAGCAGACCGCTTGTGGCTTGTGGGTGTTTTGATATGATCATCACCTACTGCCGGCGTATTGACGAGTCTTTAGAGTCCTGCACAGGGGTTTCCTGGCTCAAGAGAAATGGAGTAGGAGCGCATATGTGATATGTGCGGGACCGAGATTGATACGATATGAGATACCGTATTCTATTCTCGCGATTTGTGACATTGATCGGTTGTATGCGATATAGCCGGGTTATCGGATCAAGTGTTGATTCGATAAGTTGTTACACATGATATTAGTCGGTTATAGCCGGGTTATTAAATCAAGAGTTGATTTAATAATTTAATGTATAATTATATATTTGATATATTACATTACATTAACTAGTATTAGCCCACTTAAGATTTATTTTCTCACTTGATTGTGCATAAGTGTATATGTGATATATATTTGTGTACATATGATTGTGTCATGCTTGATGATACATCAAAGATGGGTGTATGAGACTTATACCAAGATTAGGGTAAAGATTAGGGTTTTGTTTATATCTTAAGAATAACAAAAGAGAAAGACTTTGTCAAAGTTCTCAAGCTTTCATAAAGCTTGTGGAAACATTGACAAAGTCAACTCTTTTGTCATTCTTAAGGATATTTAGTTAACACAACCCTTAACCTCATGCTTTGGTTAATTCTCTACATGAGTTAAGCATGATAGCTTAACTCACCCATGGTTACATTATTGAGAGAATAATAATTTATATGATAAGATTATTCTTTCTTCTTCTTCTTCTTCATCAAGCTCCATGAAAAGCTTACTAGCTCCAATGGTGCCATGAGAAAAAGTGTGAGAAAATCAATTCTAAAGTGAGCCCACTTCCTACTTCTTCATCCTCTACCACTTGCCATGTAGTAGAGTGTGTTCTCTTCACAAAGTTCATGACCTAGTGAAGGAATAGTTTGAGTTTGAGTCTCCTCAACGTAGATCATCTTCGGCCTCGAAGTCAACGACCTAGCCCGCTTATTTCTCCGAAGAAACCATCGCTAGAGTCCGGGATCCCGATGATCGCAGCGAAGGGATGTCAACACGGAGCTTTAGAAGTGAAGGACCGGATCTACAAAGGTTGTAATCCCTTTCACTTGTAGTTAAAGTTGTTAACTTGCTAGTTTTCGCATAATCTCTAGTATACGATCTTGGTTAGGGTTGTTCGGCACGGCTATTTTTTTTTAATCGGGCATGGTTGATGCCTTGTAGAACCTTGTTAGAGTGCCCAGGAACCCTACAAACCATACCCGACAAATTCACAAGCTCCCTTATCTAAAATTGGAAAGCAAAAATTAGTCGGTTCAAGAATTTCCTCATCAAGTATTATTTCAGTTAAAACAATCTTTAAATCATAAGTGACAAGAGGCTCAGTGGATACCTGAAGGCTAGTGGTGGACTAACTTAGAGGGTTTTCTTGTGTGTTCTGATAACACTCAGTCAATTCAATTGTATCATCATCTATGAAATCATCAAAATTTGGTTGATCGTTTAACTCTCTCGGGTGACTTCCTAGATGATAGATATTAACATTATTGGGTTCCGATTGACCGTATTCACTCCCTAGAATCCTTTCAGCTAAATGTTTCACTTGTTCCTCGATTCTAGCCAATGATTGAGCTTGAGCAACAAATAATTGCTCAGATTATTGTATAAACAGGGCTAGCGTCGCAGCCGTTTGATTCTCAACCGCAGTCATCACTTCAATATCCTTTTTTAAAACGGTCAACCTAGCATCCATCTCACTATCATTCCCTAAATATGGTTCAATTCTTTCGGGTTGGAGGGGTTGTGATGGTGGTGATGCTAAAGCAGTCAATCTGTCGACCTCTTTCTCTAAATTTTCAATCATTTGGTCTATGGTTGAAGTGGGACTGGGTTCAGGAGTGTTAGGTGGGTGATCGTTATCAAAAATTTGGGATGGTTGGTCACCCCCTAGAAAAGGACAATTATCATGAATGTGGGAAGAATTTTGGTAATTTAAACAAATGGATTGGGACTGAGTATAAACAAAAGAATAAGAATCGTGAAAAATTGAATAAAATTGTGTGTCACCCATATTAACAAGAATTTCACAAATGTCATAAAAATAAAGAATATTGCACCCCTAGCAGTCTATGTTATTCCAAGTCAACTAGACCTGCTCAAGAACCTGATTAACGAAGTAAAACTGTGTCGAGAAATAGGCTTAAGATATACTGATCACAAAGTCAGGTAAGTGCAAGAGATAAGGGGAGGTTTTCCAACGCTTTCGCGAAGTTCCTTAATTAGATAACCCTTTCTCTTTTGGCGGTTTCACTGTGAACACTTGCCTAGATACCGCGTGAACGATATACCGTTAAGCCAAGTTCTAAACACAGTTAGCTTTTCCTAATGAGCGTGAAATCCTTAAAGTCAGAATTCTAATTGATTTTAAATTACTGGGGGTATGCAAAAATGCAGTTTTGTGATTTATGGGCTACGGAGAAAGGTGATGAAATCCTTTACCGTATCTTGTTTTGGTCTTCGTACCCTTAATTCCGTATTAACATGCAATGCGCAATCAGATAAAAGAATTCAAGAAATCAAGCAATTTAAGCAATTCTTTTTCATTTAAGTTTAAGCGCTGCAAAAAAATACGGTTAGTTCTCTATGCAATTGGCGGCAAGTTTGTGCGAAAAATCCTGCAGAAGATAGAAATATTGGACTACGTCGGATTTGGGCTAAGGTGTTAGAAAATACGTACCAATATGATTTGGTTTAAGAAAACCCCTTTGAAGTGATCTGAGTCCTTGATTGTTCGCTTGCGCGGGTCAAACTACCCGGATCTTTGGCACTATACTTCTCTAGCGTCTTTAAATTGCATTTGAGCCTCACTCCGTACGATCGCTGGTCATAATTCCTAAAAATCTGCAAATGTCGGAAAATACGATATTTAGTGTCAAAAAGCGATATATGTGCCCCAATTCCTGCACACACAAAATTACAAAAATCAAGCAATACCAATAGAGTACCAACACTGCACTGGAGATCATCAAAAAAGAAAAAACCCAAATTCTCCCAAGTAGGCTGGCGAGCTCAGAAAACTCACTGATGTCGCCGGTTTTTTAGAAGAGTTAGGTGCAAGAAATTTTGGTGGGGTTTCTAAACTATATTAGTATTCTACTGGTATAACTTGATTTTTAAATTTAAATTTAGGGTGATTGCAGGTCAGAAGAACAGAGAACAAGTTAGAAAAAAATTTGTATTGTTAGTTTTGAAAAAAATTGAATTAGAAAGTTAATGAGTTAGTAAGAACCAGAAATAACAATTCCTAATAATACCAACTCCCCGGCAACGGCGCCAAAAACTTTTTGGGAACTCACCCGCGCGCGCAAACGCGTATGTTATGGAAACGGATATGAAATGAAGGAAATGGATTGCGCACGCGACATCGTTCTCATTTTAAATATTTTTAACCGCAAGTGCACGACGCGTTGTAGCGAGCCTGCAAGTAGGGGTCGATCTGCAAGGAATTGTGTATTACGTATTGTGATTTAAGGTTCAACAAATTAATGAATTGTTGGTTTTGTCACGAAAAATATAAAGAATATGAAAACACGGAAAACAAGAAAACAAGAAAATATGGTAAGAAAGAAATTGGCCGTGGCTTTGGTTCGGAAGGTCGATTCGCGACGATTCCCTCGACGCTCCTTTGTTCATGAGTTGTCCGTTCTCACGTTGATCCCGGCGTGAAGCACGACTTGTCAAAGTGGTTGCGAGGCACAAATCATCAAATTCCGATATCTCCGCAAACACGAAACGAGTCCGTTTTGTTCACTTACCGTTGTATGTCCGAGCTTAGGGTAACAACACTAAGCACAAGGGATAGCAAGCTTACCACAACATCAAAAACACAATTAGTGAGTGAGAGCAAAATAGTATTGGTATTAACTTTGCTAAGGGTTTGTGATGGTATACAGTATATGAAAACTAAGAGTTCGTCAAGCACTCGGGCACAAAATACCGTATCCAAACTTAGCAAACTTAATACCAATTTTGATTCTAACTTAAACATTGTTAAATAGGGAAGGAGAGTGAATATGGTATATGAAGAGGTTACAAGTAACCATGGTTTCAAAATACCATATCACATCAATATATAAATCAATCTTTACGTTATAATCATGTAGTTAAGCATATTAAACATAAACAAGAGGTAAAGGAGGCAAAAGCCTTTCATCTCACTTCCTCACCAATACCACAACCATATAGAATTAGTTAAGCATGATGAATAGAAAGCAAGTAAAGAAAAGAAACAAGTAAACAAAGAAACACAAATATTATTACACTTGAAGAAAGAGATTACAAGATTTTGGTTACTTGTTCAACCTCCTTAATGAAGCTCTCCAAAGAAAGCTTCAAGAGAGAGAAGAAGAAGAAACCAATGATGAAGCCCACTCACCCTCAAGCTTAAACAAAAATAAAGAAAACAAAAACTAAAAAATATGGTATTTTTCATGGTCCCTTTGCTCAACTCTGCTCTGCTATTTATAGGCTACATTACAGAATAAACTAACAATATAAAAGTGATGATGTGGCACTAATAAACAACCAGAGAAAATATGGGGATATTTGGGGCCAGGGGGCCGAGCTCGCTGGTTTTTGTGTGCATGTGGCCGGGTCACATCCGAGCTTAGGGGCTCGGGTTGATATGGTGTGCAAGTGCTCTCTCTACAAGTCCAATGGCGATGTTTGTTTGGTCTAAAATAACCCGGTTTGTATTCAGAGAAATGGAGGGAAACATGAGGCAATACATCACATCCAAATTTTGTGCTTTTAATGCACATCACACCATATGTGCCCACTAGTGTCAACCTACTTGCTTCATGCATCATGGCAGCCCCACCTAGATCCAAGGCTATGTGCACACATGTGTGGGTTGGACCATTCTTGACAAAAAGTGTGTACACATGCATTATTTCCAAAAGAGCTCTTGGGATATCGATCTGTTTCCCGTTCTGATTGCAGTGTCGGCTCCCAAACATTATATCCGTGATTTTGAGTATGTTTCCGGTATTTTATCATGAACACCTGTAATCTGTAATTACTGAGCAGACACTGGTTAATAGCACCGATATATAGCAAAATAGATAATAAATGAGCGGTATTAAAATGCAGTTTTCTGATATGAACAGAGAGCAGTTACAAAGTCCATGGTAATGTACTGCCATTTCCATTCCAGAATTGGTAACGGCTGAAGTAGACCAGCAGTTCTGTGATGTTTAGCCTTCACTTGCTGACATACTAGACACTTTGCTTCGCTCTTTGCTACTTCTCGCTTTATTCCATGCCACCAGTGATGTTGCCGTATATCCTTGTACATCTTTGTACAGCCGGGGTGTACAGAATAAGGAGAGCTGTGAGCTTCTTTCATCAACTCTTCTCGAACAGGTCCGACTGGCATGCATAAACTACTTCCATATCGCAAGGATCCATCTTCGTGGATGATGAGTCAGTTCGAAGTTCACTTTCTACTTGTTCTTGGATCTTTTGTAGCTTGGCATCATTTGCTTGAGCTGCCTTGATCTGATTTACAAGAGTGGACTCAACGTGTAAATTCATCAAATATGAAGCGTTAACTGGCATAACTACTTTGATCTCCAATCCGTGCAATTCTTGTTGTAGCTTCCATTGAGCAGTGAGGTTCATTGCTAATGGTTGGCGACTAAGTGTATCAGGAACTACGTTTACCTTCTTAGGATGATACTGTAGGTTGATGTCAAAGTCCGCCATGAGTTCTAACCATCTTCTCTGCCGCATGTTGAGTTCCTTTTGAGTAAATACATATTTAAGATTTTTGTGATCAGTGTATATATCCACTCATTCTTCTAAAAGGTAGCGACGCCAAATCTTGAGTGTGAAAACTACTGCTGCCAGTTCCAGATCATGTGTTGGATAGTTGCGTTCATGAACTTTTAATTACCTTGATGCAAAAGCCATAACTTTTCCATGCTGGTGTAGAACACATCCTAACCCTTTACCGGGTGCATCACAATGCATATCGAATCCAACAGATTGATCCGGTATTACGAGAATAGGAGCAGAGGTTAACCTCGACTTAAGTTCTACAAAAACCTTCTCACATTCTTCTGACCACACGAATACTTCGTCTTTACGTATGAGCTTAGTCAGGGGTATTGCGATCTTTGAGAATCCTTCAATGACTCATCGGTAGTATCTTGCTAAACCCGAGAAACTTCTTATATCTTTCACCGTCTTTGGTGTCGGCCACTCGCTGACAGCTGATACCTTTGCTGGATCCACAAAGATTCCTTCGCCTGAAATGATATGTCCGAGAAATCCGACTTGATTTAGCCAAAATTCACACTTGCTGTACTTGGCGTAGAGCTGGTGTTATCGTAATATCTTCAGGACAATCCGTAGGTGCTCGGCATGCTCTTTCCGATTCTTTGAATACACCAGGATATCATCGATGAAGATAACAACCAACCTGTCTAAGTACTCTCGAAAAACTTGGTTTATCAAGTTCATAAAGATGGCAGGTGCATTGGTCACTCCAAATGGCATTACGAGATATTCATAATGACCATAACGAGTCCTAAATGTTGTCTTCGGAATGTCGGACTCCTTGACCTTCACCTGATGATATCCTGAACGAAGATCTAATTTTGAAAAGACACAAGATCCACTCAACTGATCAAAAAGGTCATCGATGCGGGGTAGTGGATACTTGTTCTTAATTGTCACCTCGTTCAGAGCTCGATAATCCACGCATATCCTGTAGGTACCTTCCTTCTTCTTCACAAGTAGCACCAGAATTCCCCAACTTGAAGTACTGGGTCAGATCCAATCTTTCTTCAGAAGTTCGTCCAACTGAATACGGATCTCTTTCAATCCCTCCGGACTTAATCGGTACAAAGCTTTTATTACTGGTTGTACACCGGGTTGTAAATCAATGCTGGATTCAAGAGCTCGATTGGGAGGCAAACCTGATATATCTTCCGGGAATACATGCTCGAACTTTGGAACTACCACTGGTTTCGATCCTTCCGCTTGCAACGCTGCAATCTCTGCCTTTTTTGGTTTTGCTCTGTAGATGCTAGCCTCCAAGGTCCAGTGTCCGCTTTTGAAGTAGAACACTGGGTGATATGGTATTTCGAACACTACCCTCATTTGGCGACAGTCGATAGCAGCGAAGAAAGTTCCCAGCCAGTCCATTCCCAAGACTACGTCGAAATTCGGTATGTCCAGCATCTTGAAGTCTGCATAGAATTCTCGACTGCAAACGACCACTGGACACAGATCGTATCCCAAGGTTGCTGTTAGAACGTCATTCTCTGAACTAACGTTCCAGCTGGATATGAGCGGCTTAACTGGGATCGCATGAGTTCTTACGAACCATTGTGACATAAAGCAATGCGATGCCCCAGTGTCGAAGAGCACGTATTGGAGATAGTACCCTCAAAGTCAATTATTGGATCGCAGGTACGTGATTGCAATGATTGAGGCAGGACCTATACCGATATGACAGTCTTGCTCGAGATGATAGTATGCTATCTGGTTTGTCTTTATCATCGTATACATGCTTTAGTTCACTATTGCATGATGATAGAGCCTATAGGATTCTTGCTTGACTACCAGCAGTATGATGGTGATCATATACGTGGGAGCTGGGGTCTGTAAGCACATCCTTAAAGTGTCCCTAGTCGTGGGAGTTTCGAGACAGGGCATCGATACTCCAGAGTAGACTAGTGTATACAGTCGAGACCCCGACGAGGGGCGATGGCCGGTCTCACAAGCCACTGGTGTCAGTTGGATCACCTAAGATGTATACAGGTGCTCATTGGATTATGAGTACACCGGACAGGACTCGCCGGGAACCTGCTAATTGGTATTATACATATCGTCGGATAGCAGTTCCCTGGTGACATGTGTACATGTTAGTTCATCGACCTGAGGTCGTCATTTATCTCGTGTGAGTTCCCACTGTGCTTTGATTTCTACCCTACCACGGCTCAAAGGAGTCGTGCAAACAGGTCTTTTTTGGGTACACTCCCGAGCCACATGGAGGCAAGTGAGCGGATCGACAGGGGATTCGTCTCTCCCGGTATTGGGGGTGAGATCGCGCTGTGTCTAGGAGAGCCATTACACAAAGCCCTCGGTCGATGCAGGAGATTTACTGGTAGGTACTCCAGTAGTATCTCAGGGTGTTCTGGGCCACTCTCTGACACGACTTATACTGCTATTGGGGGTCTGACGTTACCAGCCCCTAGGCAGATATGCGATACTCATAGATGAACGGACCGGACTGTATGTATATTGTCACTGTTAGGCTCAGTAGGGTTTATGGATGAGTTCGCTCGTCAGCTTCCCTTCCAATCAATACATAGGCAAACCGTTACGTACAGCTTGTACCTCTGACGTGCTAGTGGTTATACCCAGTGCCAGTGTGTTGATGAGTCATTAGAGTCCCCCACAGACACATTCCCAAGTTCGGGCGAAACGTTGTAGAGGCCGTATGGGTTTATGGCAGGGTTCGGAAAATGCACGTGCGTTTTCGCATGTGTCATTTTTCAGGCAGATAATACTGGTCGTCTTTGGTTTAAGCCGGATCCGAGTATTATACTGTGTAGATATAATATCTTTGTCTCAGATGCATTTGTATTCAGTCGTAATACAAATGCGGGTATGTTTATACTATTACGGGGTTATCCTGAGATTCGTTTCAGGATCACTTTTGGAAGTTGCCAGTTTCCAGTTTTCTATCAGCTATATTTAACATTCGGTTAAATACGGATTTATCTTTTCTTGAGATGAGTGTGGAAACTTCTAGATGGTGACTAGGATGATGAGGTCGCATGTGACTCATTTGTGCTTTAAATGTTCATTAATGTTTTGGTGACTAAGGGTGATGATTCATTAGTTACATTAATGTGTTCATACTTGGTGCTAAGATATTTTCTCATGATAAGCTTTGCTTACACTCACCCACCTTGCTCCTACACTCACCCCCTCTTCCTATATGATGGCCGGCCCCCTCCCTTCCTCTTGATACACTTTCTCACTTGTTGATTAAAAAAGATATAAGTTTTGGTGCATAGAAATTAGATGTGATCCATATCTCATTCCATTCAATCCAAAAGGCAACTTCATTAACCGTTCGTCCATAGCCTTGGACGTAACGAGACAAAGTGTTCTATTCATTCTCTACAACATCTTGGTCGTCTCTTTTAGAAAACTTGACGACCGAGTTGCCTTGGTTCAGAGGCGGGAGCCCGTTTAAAGATCCGTCGACGTGGTGCCACCTGGACGAGAAGATTGGAGATTCAGGAGATTGGAGCAGCCGCAACAAAGCGTGGGATGATGGTTGAAGACCGAAGAACTCGGATCGTTCGGTATAACTCTTCTACTCACTTTGTTATTTGTTAGTTTAGCTTTAATGGCAGATCCGGGTTAAAGTACGCGATAGCGCCAGTTGTAAAAGATTTTTGTTCCGCATTTGGCGTATGTTAGACGGCCAGGGCGCTACCGTGGACTTACAGTGGTATCAGAGCCTCACCATTAAGCTATACTAACTTGTGCTAACACGTTTAAAAGATCGATCGAACGGAATTTCCGAAATCGTAATTTTATGCACACTGAGTTTCTGTCGATTTTTCAAAGGGCCTAAAAATAATTTTGCATATCACAGAAAAGTGTGCAGGGTTTTCTAAGCATACTGGAAAAAGTTGGGCACGTGATCCCACAAGAGAACCGCGGAACCGCGGCGCTTCAGTGGGAACAATGCTTCAGTTTTTTCCAGAGAGCTTCTATGAGGAAATTGTGGTTTTTTGTATAGTTCTTTTGGGCCCAGATTTTGTTACTGTACAGCAGATGTACGTGGAGCCCACTTCGGGAAATTTGGTCGATCGAAATTTTAAATTTGTTAGTATGCAGTATTTACATTATATCTCCGACCGGGAATGTCATTTGATCGGTAAACCGCGTCTGATTGCTATAGTTCTTTTAGACGGGTTTGCGAACGTGACATTCGCGTTGATGTTCTGTGTTGTGCTGTGTTGTTGCGGATATGTCGTGGTGGATAGCAGTGTGTAATGATAGTGCAGTTTGGATTTATTTGTACATTTGATATTGCGGGGCGAGCGTCCAACATGTGGACTGCCGTCACTGCCTATTTGTATAATATTCTTTTGGGGCACGACCGGGTTGAGGTCGATGAACCCGTTGTACATATTTTTCATTTCTGTACTAGGTTTATCCCGCGAAGGAGTGCACGGATAGCCGGGTTCTGGAGGGCAACGGGTCCGTATCTCACGGCTTTGAGAGGCAAAAGGACCTCACTCTAGAATTGGCAGACTATTCGCCGCACTCGTAGGGGGTACAGGTTGATCCAAGGAGGGGTGCTCAATTTACCGGATTCCGTGAAGTACCGGGTGTTCCATTCACTATGCTGTGGGGGACTACCTCGCTTCAGGTTTTAGCGGGTAACTTGCCGCACCCGTAGGGGTCTAGGTTTCATTGCACAGGCTATCCACACGACCAGGGGAACGTCGGGTTTCAGCAGCGGCTCTGTGAAACTTGGGGATCCCAGATTATCTGTATTGTTCTGTGATGCTTATTACTTTTCTGTAATGTTGCATATTATCACGCCTGGAGCGATTATTGTATATTGGTATATATACTATTAGATGTTGTATATGTTTTACACCCGCGCTAGTTCAGCCCCCGCTCTGTCGTTAGTTAAGTAACCTAACGGGTGATGACGGGACCCGGTGACGAATGCGGATGGCATATACGTACATTTTATTTTCGTTCTTTTCTGGTGTGATTGATTGATGGGACCGCATTGATTCTTATCAATGCAAGGATAAAACAAACCTATATTTGATGTTGTTGGAATAAATTTTAAAAGGGTGTTATTACAAAGATGTTTCCTTTTGTTTTGTATAGTGATATTCAGTTAGAATATCCCGCACCTCATTCGACGAGGCAAGGGCCGAGATCCCTTCACCGGGAGTGACCCCTTGGGTATAAGTTTACGTCAGGGTAATAACTTCACTATAGTCGATTACAAGTTGCTTTGCATCGCGGTATTCAGTTGGAATATCCTGCACCTCATTCCACGAGGAAAGAGCCGAGATCCCTTCACCGGGAGTGACCTCTTTAGCAATGGTTTTCGTCACTATATTTTTTAAAAAGCTGTCAGTTTCCTTCAACGAGATCAAGTTCATTACGTTAAAGGTTTTTCGCCGAAAACCAGCCGTAGCCCTCCGTCATTTCTTTTGGGTATTCAGTAGTATTCAAGCTATGCATTTGACCAACGCCAGGGCATAGTGTTTGGTAGCTGCTGGGGTATTTCATTTGTTGCATAGATAGATGAGTTGGTTTGGGACAGTCGTTCTGCCATTTGGCCAACGTCAGGGGCATGTGCGGGTGGGTTCAAATTAACCTGGACAATGACGGGTAGAACTTGGCATGTGACTTATGACATTTTGACCAACGCCAAGGTTATAAGAGCATGGGGCAAAAATCACATCGGGAGTTTCAAACATACAGCAAACTTGCCATGCATGCGCATACCTTCTGGAGTGTGATAACTTGAGTGGCTTCCATCAAGTTATCATGCGATGATAGTTGGATCCCGATTCTCACTGATGAGTTGGTTTACTCTTCGGGTGATCCCGACTAATTATTCTTTCTGGTTTGGAGGAGAATTTGAGATAACAGTGGGAGGTTTCCTGATTAGATAAAGTGATAACCATTCTGATCTAGGTTAGAGTGCACGCAGAGTGTTTCTTTTCTCTCTCTCTTTAGCAGCGACTTTTTGACCGACCCTAGACTATGACTCAGTGACCAAGTTGACCGAACCTTCTTATAATACTGGCTTTTGGATTGTCTGAGTTGCATTAGTCATTACCGCTCCTTCTTTTACCCTTTGTATTTCTCAGAACACCCCGTATTACTACGGATATCCACTTCCATTGGATAGATCCATCGTATGGTTATATACGAACTCGAAGGGACTTCTTCGAGGATGGATCCAGGTTCAGGAGAAATAGAATTGGTTTATCCAGTTGTCTTTTATTATCACCTTCTCTCAGGTTGCGAGGGCTCCTTAGTTTAGGAGAGTACACCTATTACGCTTATTGGATAGTCTTATTCCAAACCATAGGCTAGTGCCGAAAGGTAGGGAATGAAGAAAACCAATTAGCCTAAGTAGGGTGTGCAGAAGGTAATATGTAAAGACAAGATAAAGGGATTAGAAAGAGGGCAAAGTAAATTGCGTCTGTTATCATTCACGACCAAACCACGTACTTCATCGCCACTCCTATTTCACCTTTAAAAGAATAAGGTTTTATTCAGTAGTCTTTTATCATCACCTTCTCTTAAGTTGCGAGTACTCCCAGGATTAGGAGAGTACACATATTATGCTTACTGGATAGTCTTCTTCCAAACCATAGGCTGGTGCCGAATGGTAGGGAAGGAAGAAAACCATTTAGCCTAATGATGGTGTACAGAAGGTAACGACTAAAGACAAATAAAGGGATTTCGAGAGAAGGCAAAGAAATATACGGTTACAGTCATGAATAGGATTATGGAAAAGGCATTACTAGGAATATCAGGATACCCCTACGAAACATTTTCATGTTTCAGTTACACTGTGCATTGTTAAAGGAAAACTTATTTCCCGATTAGATACTTAATCCAGGGTATGTATTTACCAGGTTTTATTCTCATATCTGTATAATTTTACAGATGATGAGTGGGAGGAAGTTATTGGAAATTAGGTGATCATCCTCATTATATCGGAATTCGTCGTAATTGGTGATATTTGAAGAAGTCGCCTGGGTTATTGCCGGCAGGCATGTATTTGGTTTTGAGTATCCGTTGTTGTGCACCAATTTCAAAATGATATATCTGTACGTTTATTTTTAATAAAGTGAGATATAACTTTTTGATATTATGTCGATGATATTTACCCATATCAGTTGGCGATTGGGTAAGGAGCATTGAACAGCGGAATGGTTCTTAACCATAAGTACAGTTTTCAACCTACGATGCACAGGTTATGAGTTATTCAACTCAAAGGGACTTATACAGAGTATTGTATGTTGTCCAGTGTCCGTCAGGACAAAGGGGTAGGTCCTCGTACTATGTTCTGTTTACTTATGACTTCTCTAGTTTTTAGACAAGTGTTTCGCAGAAATACAATGTCTAAGTTTTGAGAAGTTGTGGGTATAAGAATAAAGTAGAGAATCAGGTATCACAAGTATCGGGATTCTTCGAAGAGATCGAAGATGTAGATTCTTGTGATAGGTATTCAGTTGATAGTAATGGTTTTGAGAAACTTGTTTCTCTTTCAGGTTACTCATAATTGGATGGATTCCTAAGTTGAGTAATACTGATTAGCCTCTCTCCATTAAGCTGATATGCACTGGAGACAGCTGCATGGTTTGAATCTGGTTCCAGTTAAATTAGTGCCTCTATCTCTATATGGTATATAGAATGGTTCATATCTTAACGATGTTAAGATACGGGGAGTTGTCCGGCTTATGCTTAAAACCAGACTCTGGATAACTCAGGGCACGTTTCTGTAATGGCAGTTTGTGAGTTGATCCGGGCTTAGTCGAGGGTTAACTTTCTACCATCTGGAAGATCAATAGTGATATTGTTCTTGACTCGCCACAGTTTTAGTAAAATAGATTTTTTCAGAAAACAGTAGTGGGAGTATGGTAGAACTGGAAGTGATTCCAGAACCGCAAACGATTACGGAAAATTTAATAGGACCTATATATTCAATCGGGTTTGACATTCCAATAGCCACTCCGCAGATATGGTGGGTAACCTCAGACACCCGAGAGGTACTCAGGTAGCCTCAAGGACGGTGACAGTGAGGTTCTTGTTTACCCAGACTTGACACTACGGTTGTTGCAGACTATGAGACCCGGCAGGAGGATATGTATAGCGTCGTTCTAAACTAGTTTTATAAGTGGACGTATATATTATTCTGCCAGAGGGTTGTCGTAGTCAGTGGGAGCAGCGGAAGTATAGTGGGCAAGTAGCTTATGTCTATTTATAGACTTAAGCAGATATAGCGGAGATAAGATCATCTAATTTTGATGTGACAGTCATAGGTTTGACTTCATCAGAATGGGGGATGGATCTGTTAAGAAGGTAGTAGGGTGTGATGTCCTGGTATTTAGATGACATACACAGAGTAGGAAGTAAAATTCCTATACTACGATTGGTTGTACTGTGGTTATTACACAGATGTTTCTTCACAAAGGACATGGATATAATATTAGATATTCTGGTTACTAGATCTATGGTTTTTAGATCTAGATTTGGGTAGTTTCCTAATTTGGGTACTTTGACAATATTCTAATGGAATTTTAGAATAGATGACTCCTGGCATGGTGGTGTACCTGCAGGTGATGGAGTCACCCTCTCTAAAGATGTCTTACAGACTAAAGGAGAGAGGGATATGCATGATTGGCAGATCACTTGCTTAGGCAATTGAGTCAATCGTGAGATGTCAAGTACCACACCAAATGTTGTATTTGCACTAGTTGCGATAAGTTTATATTAATCCAATCCTGAAGAAACATAAGGAAACAGTTTTAGAACATAAGTGAATGTTCTACAGATTTGATGACGGCAGCCTCCTTCGGGAGACGGTTATCATTCCAGGCTTCCAAGATGACATGGATGACAGAGTGATTGTCAGAGTTATAGTTTTCGCTCTGACAAGGGACAGTATTATGGACAGGTGGTCCAAGAGGATACTGTGGGAGGCATGGTGCTGGATACTGATTAGGTTCAGTGATCGATACAGTCTAAGAAGTTTGGATTTGGAGTTCATTTATGAAGTAGGTCCCATCAGATATTCAGACATATTCTAAGACAGGTATTACTCGATTCGGGAGATGGCTTTCTCCGCGAACTTGAGATTTAGAGAGATATAGAAAGAAACATCAGGGCGGATCCACTCACTGAGGCTATTTCTCGAACACGAGAGTTTTACAAACTAGCTTTGTGAAACTGATTAGTAGAGGAGTTGGGTGTTCGGTATCACACGGGCTGTGAGTATGCGACATCGCAATAATTAGCCTTAAGTGCAAGTGGGAGATTATTGGAGATAGTGCCCTCAAAGTCAATTATTGGATTGCAGGTACGTGATTGCAATGATTGAGGCAGGACCTATACCGATATGACAGCCTTGCTCGAGATGATAGTATGCTATCTGATTTGTCTTTATCATCGTATACATGCTTTAGTTCACTATTGCATGATGATAGAGCCCATAGGATTCTTGCTTGACTATCAGCAGTATGATGGCGATCATATACGTGGGAGTTGGGGTCTGTAAGCACATCCTTAAAGTGTCCCTAGTCGTGGGAGTTTCGAGACAGGGCATCGATACTCCAGAGTAGACTAGTGTATACAGTCGAGACCCCGACGAGGGGCGGTGGCCGGTCTCACAAGCCACTGGTGTCAGTTGGATCGCCTAAGATGTATACAGGTGCTCATTGGGTTATGAGTACACCGGACAGGACTCGCCGGGAACCTGCTAATTGGTATTATACATATCGTCGGATAGCAGTTCCCTGGTGACATGTGTACATGTTAGTTCATCGACCTGAGGTCGTCATTTGTCTCGTGTGAGTTCCCACTGTGCTTTGATTTTTACCCTACCACGGCTCAAAGGAGTCGTGCAAACAGGTCTTTTTTGGGTACAGTCCCGAGCCACATGGAGGCAAGTGAGCGGATCGGCAGGGGATTCGTCTCTCCCGGTATTGGGGGTGAGATCGCGCTGTGTCTAGGAGAGCCATTACATAAAGCCCTCGGCCGATGCAGGAGATTTACTGGTAGGTACTCCAGTAGTATCTCAGGGTGTTCTGGGCCACTCTCTGACACGACTTATACTGCTATTGGGGGTCTGACGTTACCAGCCCCTAGGCAGATATACGATACTCATAGACGAACGGACCGGACTGTATGTATATTGTCACTGTTAGGCTCAGTAGGGTTTATGGATGAGTTCGCTCGTCAGCTTTCCTTTCAATCAATACATAGGCAAACCGTTACGTACAGCTTGTACCTCTGACGTGCTAGTGGTTATACCCAGTGCCAGTGTGTTGATGAGTCATTAGAGTCCCCCACAGACACTTTCCCAAGTTCAGGCAAAACGTTGTAGAGGCCGTATGGGTTTATGGCAGGGTTCGTAAAATGCACGTGCGTTTTCGCACGTGTCATTTTTCGGGCAGATAATACTGGTCGGCTTTGGTTTAAGCCAGATCCGAGTATTATACTGTGTAGATATAATATCTTTGTCTCAGATGCATTTCTATTCAGTCGTAATACAAATACGGGTATGTTTATACTATTACGGGGTTATCCTGAGATTCGTTTCAGAATCACTTTTGGAAGTTGCCAGTTTCCAGTTTTCTATCAGCCATATTTAACATTCGGTTAAATACGGATTTATCTTTTCTTGAGATGAGTGTGGAAACTTCTAGATGGTGACTAGGATGATGAGGTGGCATGTGACTCATTTGTGCTTTAAATGTTCATTAATGTTTTGGTGACTAAGGGTGATGATTCATTAGTTACATTAATGTGTTCATACTTGGTGCTAAGATATTTTCTCATGATAAGCTTTGCTTACACTCACCCACCTTGCTCCTACACTCACCCCCTCTTCCTATATGATGGCCGGCCCCCTCCCCTCCTCTCGATACACTCTCTCACTTGTTGATTAAAAAAGATATAAGTTTTGGTGCATAGAAATTAGATGTGATCCATATCTCATTTCCATTCGATCCAAAAGGCAACTTCATTAACCGTTCGTCCATAGCTTTGGACGTAACGAGACAAAGTGTTCTACTCATTCTCTACAACATCTTGGTCGTCTCTTTTAGCAAACTTGACGACCGAGTTGCCTCGGTTCAGAGGCGGGAGCCCGTTTAAAGATCCGTCGACGTGGTGCCACCTGGACGAGTAGATTGGAGATTCAGGAGATCGGAGTAGCCGCAACAAAGCGTGGGATGATGGTTGAAGACCGAAGGACTCGGATCGTTCGGTATAACTCTTCTACTCACTTTGTTATTTGTTAGTTTAGTTTTAATGACAGATCCGGGTTAAAGTACGCGATAGTGCCAGTTGTAAAAGATTTTTGTTCCGCATTTGGCGTCTGTTAGACGACTGGGGCGCTACCGTGGACTTACAGCATGATGCAGGTAGGGAGGATACTAAGATTGTACCTAAGTCGCGTGGGATATGTTTAGGTATAACAAATATAAGATGGTTATGAATTGAAAGGACTTAAAAAGGAATAGGGTAATGATTTACCAGTGATAACCTGACCCGTATCTTCGGCCTCTTCAACCGACATAGTGAATGCTTGGCGTCGCGGCACTTTCCTCTGTGCCTGGTTAAACACTCGGTGTTGGGGTTGAGCGGTCTGGGTGCGGGGAGCTGGGGCTGGTAGAACTAACCAGGTAGGAGGAGCTTGGATCGCCGGTCTAGCTGGTGGGTTGTTGGGTCCTCGGTTCTGGGGGCATGCTCCAATGGCATGAGTGGAAGACCCACATATCAGGCACAAGTTGTTCGCCCTACGATAGTTCTTTACAAGATGCCATGTTCTTTTGCAGTATATGAAAAAATCTGGCATGTTGTTGGCGAACGAACCTACTGGCCTCCGAGATGGTCCATTGAAAACTGGCCTGGAAGAAGCCCCTTCTGTGATCTGATGCACAGGGTGTTTCACACCGGCAGTCTGCGGCCCTCCCTTCTTCTTCACAACCGCCTCATAGCATCGGACAGTCTTCAAAGCAAGTTCATGGGTTGAGAAATCCCTTGTAGCGAGTGCAGCTTGGATTTCGGGGTCCAACCCCTGCTGAAATCGTCGTGCCCGGATCTCAGCGGTGGGAATAAGGTGTGCAGAGAACTTGTTATGACCTTGTGTTAGTAGTGTTATAAGTGAGATAAGAAAATTGAATTTGAGACTATATCTTACCTGCCGAGCATGGTAAACTCAGCATCATATTCATCCACTGACTTGACTTACATCGAGCCTTGCTGTAAATGGATGAATTGCTACTCCATGTCAAAGCGGGTAGTCTCTGGGAAATACTTGGTATCGAAGAGCTCTTGGAATGTTCTCCATTATATCGGTTGCACGAGACGGCTCTCCTCAGCCTTCCACCAAACTCTGGCGTTATCAGTCAGTTGTAACTTAGCAACTCTCACCCAGACTATATCTGGCACTTGAGCTGCTTCCAGGTCATCCTTTATCGCTTGAGCCCATTCTTCAGCTTCAAGCGGACTCTCCTTACCCAAAAAGTTCTTTAGGTGTTGCCACGCCCCACTTTCCAAAATACGGAATACGAGGGGTTGACAAGGCCAGCCATGCTCCTACGGTCAAGGAAACATCCTGCCGTAGTCACACTTTGGCTTCTAGCTTTACGTGGTGATCAGTAATCAATGCACAGGTAATGAGAAATGCAGTCACTAAATCAAAACAGATGTACAAATAACCAGATAGAGTCAAAGGAAAGATAACACTGGCGTGGCTGATCTAGATGTCCGCAATATTCTCGAGGTACGTCAGGTCCTGATCCGAGCTAAGTCCACTTCTCACTCTGAGTATGCATACTCAGGTCGTCAGAGCGACACAATAGTAATATATATAAATGCAAGAGTAAACACGTGCAATGATGATGAACATGAAGCAGTAAATATAAAATGATGATGCACATGAAATAATCGGTACAAGTAAACAGTAAAGTAGGTATATCAAATCAGTAAGCAATGCATGTCAATGTCACTATCCCTATCAGTCTCTAAGTCTCACTGTCCAGGTCGCTAAACCTATCGCCAGTCCAAGTATGAGCGTCAACCACGCAAGAGTATCCCCAACCCAAAGGTAGGGCCCCAGGGGCAAAGGAACACGGGCCCGAAACGCTCGCTAATAATCAGTAATATCACCATATGACTCTCAGAATCGTTGTATATGCCGGCAATGTGACTCCCGAGATTCCGTTGAACTCACACTCAAACTACCCCGCACCCCGTGATCTACATCAAACACCGACCATAAACCCAAATACTAGTCGGTCCATGACAAGTCTACGCGAGAACTGGAGACAGGATCTCCATCAAGCATGTCTCAACTGGTACCCAAGATAAATGGACTGTGTTTGACGCCTTACCTATGACACTAATATAAGTGCTTTCATAACCGTCCCATACCAGTTATAGTTACACTTATATATGTCCTATAGACGTCGACAATGCAATAAATTAACTGGGTTCGTTGATTGTGTATAAGTACGTGTCACTTTACTTATTCATTCACGTTTTAACACTAACATACTTGCCACAATCAAATCACTAATATTTATCACTGGGTAATGTACACGATCACTAGGTTATCAATGTTTCATGACCACTACATGATATGATGAGAATGCAATAATTACGAAATGAATAAAATATCGGCAGCCAGTGTCCTACCACTTGCAAAATTTACTATCAATCATACGGGCAGAATTAAGCAGAACAATATAAAAGGGGTAAGTAGCCTGTTTAATTATCTATCCATAAAAATTGGTTTCACGTCAATCGGGTTTCAGGTTTGCTAGTTATAGTCATTTCATTTTAAATGTTTACTGCTGGAAATCTAATTTCTGAACTGGAAGTCCGTTTCGTATCATGTTTTACTCCTAGTTGGGATCGTAATTAGGCGATGCTACAGTTTAACTAATTGTATATTTTTCTGTTATGTTTCCAATGCATTAAACGTATTATCGATAGGATTCCTGTATTAGAAGTTAAGTTATGTACAAGGTGCTGGTGTAAAAGAGGTCACTGCAGAAACTGCAGAACACTACGGTATTCTAAAATACAAATTAAATATCAAACGACGGTGAAACGACACGGGACCAGATTCAGGGGTTAGATAATTAAATTATCTACGTGATCATATGGGGTTCCATGCATTTTCAGTTTAAATAAGGGGTATACAAGTGTTCCAAAACCAGGTATCCAAACGAACGCTGCCCCGGACTGCAGTTCAGAGCGGCGAATCGCTTCAATGTTCATTGTTATAATTTATCAAAATGCAAGGTTGGACTATGGGGTGTTGTATGTTTATCTATCGGCTTCGATACAAGCCATATAACTCTAGGTTCCAATATATAAATAATTTATTATGATTTTATCCGTTCAGCTCGTCCGAGAAAAACCAGCTTCCACAAGGGTTATTGGGTTGTCGTTTTAGGGGGTTAACCAATTCATCTTACAGTCAAATTTATGTATGATGTTCAATAATGATGCAGGGTTCCATTGATCACAAGTTCCGCCACATTAAAATTAGTTTTTGATCTAGGGTTTCACGCTGATCGATCTCGATTGGACCTATCGGTGCATATAGTCTAATTAAACATTTATTTTGGTTTGTAAAAATAGTAAATGTAAGCAAGTGAGGAATTCACTTGCCTTCGGTCGCTTGATATAGAAGCGACGCCACTGTAGAGTTTGTCTCGACACACGAGACGGCGCGATGCTGGACACGGACGCGTGGCACAAGCGCGATGCGCGGTGATCCGGTACTGGACGCGGTCTTAACTCGATGCGTGGTCCGGGAGCGGCACGGCGCGCGCATTGGATCGGATACAGTGTGACACGGGGGCTGGCACGACGTAGCACGGGGACTGGGCACGGGACGCGACACGTCTGGGTACGCGGTGGCACGGAGGCGGGCACAGTAGTAGATACGATATGGCACGATGCCGGGTACGGAGTGGGTGCTGTAGTGGCACACAGGTAGGCATGGCGCGACATGGGTGTAGGGCACGGCAGTGGGCATGAGTGGCACAACTACGACGCGGTGCAAGGAACGGTGGCCGGGTCCAGAGCTCTTCGGCGGTGAGTTGCAGGTAGCGGCGATGGCGGGGAGCTCGTTGGTGAGGGGGTCGGTTTTGGATACGGGGAGATCGGCTTGGAGCTGCATCCAAGGCGACTGGAGCTGGGTTGGAGTCCGTTAACGGAGGAGTTAGCTCCGGCGAGGGTTGGTGGTGCGTGCTGTCGGTGGAGGGTTCAGAGAGGAGGACGGCGACGTGTGGTTGAGGTAGAGGGAGATGGGGTCACCGGCGGTGGCTGCAGTGAGGCGCGGGTGATGATTTCCGGCAATGGGTAGTGGGGTTTCTTGAAGTCGGGGATCTGGTGTGCCGGGTTTCTGGTGCAAGGAAGAGGAGAGGAGAGAGGAGAGCGGTGGTGGTGTTGGGGTGAGGCCGACGGGGTGATCGGAGCTCCGGCTATGAGGTTGCTGCGATGGTGCCGAGGGTTGCTTGGTGGGGTTCGTCGCGGTTTGCGACGGGTTGCAGGGGAGATGGGCGCGCAGTCGGAGGAGGAGAGGAAGAAGGTGTCGACGAGGGTGTGGAGATGATGACTAGGTGGGCTCTGGCGACGAGGACTTGGGTGAGGCGTGGGTTCTCGTCGGGGGCATGGGTTCGGGTATGCAGGGATGGCTCGTCGGGGAGTGAGTTTTGAGCGAGGGGAGAGAGGTGAGGTCGAGATGAAGGGAGAGGGAGAGGTGAGGTGAGCAGAGGTGGTGTGCTGGGGAGCTCGGTCACGGTGGTGCTCAGGCGAGGGTGCTGGGTTGAGGTAAGGGAACGAGGAGGGGCAGGGGAGGCTCGTTGGGGTTGAGTTGGAGGAGGTGAGAAAATGAAAACGAGGAAGAGAAACGAGAGGGGAAAGAAGGGGAAGCTCGGTCGTCGTGGGGAGGGAGAGCCATTGGAGGAAGCAAGGACGTGGGCGGATCATGGGAGAGTAAGCGAGAGAAGCGGGGGACGTTGAGGTTGGGCGAGAGAAGTGCGTGGGGGTAGTTGATGAAGGAGGAGTAGCGGGTCTCGGGGGTATGGGGTGAGGGAATGGGTCGTGGGCGCGAGGAGGGCGAAGCGGGGGAAAAACGGCGGGAAAAGGAAGCAAAGAGAGGAAGAAGAAGGGAGTGGGGAGTTCGGGTCGGGTCGGGTTCGGGCTGGGGTGTGGGTAGATTGGGTCGGGTTTGGGAAAGGGTTTGGGTATGGGGTTCATGGGCTGGGCCTTGGGCTGGGTTGAGGTTAAAAAGAATTTAAAAGAGAGGGGAAAGGGATGGGCTGGGTTGGGTTTTAAGTAGAATTTTATAAAATAATAAAAGGTTAGGGTTTAATAGTTAGGGTTAGAAAAATTAGATGAAGATTAATTGGGAAATTAAAAATAAGCGTGGGAAAATGATTAGGAAAAATAGGATTTAACGGAAAATGAAATAGGAGGAATATAGGGTAAATATTTGGAAAAATATAGGAAATAAATTTGAAAAAATATATAAGATTTTTATATACAAGATACCGGGTATTACAGGTGTAGTGCCCGAAACTGCTTAACTCTGGGTACTTTGGCTTTGGGGCGGTTCATAAAGATATCAGTCTGCTGCTGCTGACCCTCCAATAGGCTCTTGATAGCCTCAAGAAGTACCATTTGCTCATTGATAGGAGCTGCAATGGTAGGTGGTGGTGGTGGTATAGGCGGTGGAGTATTGCCGTTCACGTTTGTGCTGGTATTGTTCGGAGATTCCTTCACCTTGATTATAAAGGATAAATTAGAATAGATTCAAGAAATTTGAAATGCAAAGAATGTAAATATTTATTAAATTCATTAATTCTTGTGGTATATTGTTTACGACTTCATGCAGAACTAACCTGCATGGGCCACCAACAAAACCTGTCACGCCCCGCTTCCCAAAAGACGGAAACGATGACGTGGCAAGCCCGCGGCATATTTATCCAGAGAAGGTCATTATCTAAATAAATGTACAAGCGTATTGAAATAATAATACACAATGCAAGAATCAATGGAGACTGTAAATTTTTTAACAAATATCTTTATTTACATTCAACTTCAAATATTTATAAGTACATGAGTTTTCAGCTGGAAAGTAAATATAATAAAAGAAAATGCCTAAACATGTGGCATACATAAGCTGAATAACAAGTAAATCCGAGTTAATCCTGAGTATCAATCCGGTTGTAGTCCTCCTCGGTGGCCTCCACTTCCTCCGTCTCGACCGTATCTGATGAACATTCCAAGAAAACAAGAGTGGGTGGAATGCCTGTCAGTGAACTAGTGCTCAGTAAGTCCCAAGGATAAAGTAGGAGTAAAAGAATGATAAGGGTAGAATATATATAACGAGTAAAATTATATGATCATGGGTAAATATGTATTATAGGTCTCTATATGGTCATTATATTAACGTTAAGTTCCAAGTGTGAATGTCAACGCAGCCGTAGAAGTATTCATGAGCTCAAGAGTGGGGCCCCATGAGCAAGAAAACACAGACCCATTTCATGTGTTAATATCGGGGCTCTAGGCTATGGATGAGTCGACCCGACTGATATTCGAGTAAAATAAAAAAAGAAGTTAATACGGGACTCCTGAAGTTCCGTTGGATTCACACAAGAAACTATCCCAAATATCCCGAGTATAAATAGTCTATAACTGTATAATATACTTAATTAAATTGATTGATTGGTTATAACCTGTTTTGATCGAAACCATATGTTGCAAAAGATGTAGAATGAAGTCGAGTGAGTCGAGTAAAATGCGAGTCATGTTAATCACAATCTTGGTTCGAGTCAAGTTAGTTCGAGAAGACTGGATTCGAGTTCATGTTCAAGTTTAGATTTGGGTTTGGATTCGAGTTCAGGTTTTTTCATATGAATTGATTTAACTGTTAAGATCTTATGTTCGGGAGAAAATCGACAATTGCTGCACATGGACGGTAGGATTTGTGTCTTTTTTCAAGACAATTGCCATTGATAACTTCGTTAAGTTGTCTAACCTGAATAGGCAAGCACTCACTTTCTTCGGCTCTCCGGGGTTCAAGAGAAATGATACCGCTTAAACCTATATTAATCCAGAATCCTTAAGATATTGTTTGCATATCTCGAGTGAGTTTTATGAAAATATGTTAATATTGTTTAAAAACAAGCCTCGAGAATGATTTATAATATTTAGAGTTTTTATGAACATGTATTTTAATTTTAGTAGTATTTTAGCGATGAAACCTACCCTTTAAAAGTTTATGGTATTTTTATGAAAACTACTCCTTTTGTAGACTTGGTGGTATTTTCATTTAAACTTTAATCTTCATTTAAAAATATATATATTCACAAGTTGTTTTTATTGAAAATACGGATTTGTAGTTTTATATAAATTTTTTCAAAATTTGTTTTGTTTAGAAAAGTCGTATTTCTTAAAAACCGTATTTTTATTTTCTTTCAAGACCGAATACTCCGTGAGGAGTTCTGCATCTCGCTCTACTATCCCAAGGATGTGCAATAATCCGCACCATTGATTAGCGGGTTCCCTAACAAGGGTTGTAGAGGAACAATTGACAAGAATTTAAAAATATCGATTAAAAGAAACCCTTTTTTGAAAAAAATATGGTATTTCAATGTAAAACCTATTCTTTGAATTAACCATATATTTAGAATCTCGTGCTATGAAACCATAGTGTGCGTGTGGGGTAGGTCGTTACCCCGTAAATGATCTAAAAGTGTATACCATAGTTATTGAAAATACGATTATTTTAAAGTTCATAGTATTTTTATGAAAACTTCGTTTTATGATTATTTTATATGGAAAATTTTATTAAACTAAAAACTAAATGATTGTAAATAAGATTACGAGTGGTGTGAGGATGTTAATTTGACCTATTTTGCTTATAAAATGGAATACAATTGTAAAAAAATAACACTATATCGGAGCAAACTCCACTTTATCGATGTGTTTTTAGAAGACGATTCGAAATGAAAGAAATGGAGAGAGAAGAGAAACTTACGGGTTTATCTTGTTAACAAGGGAGAGGGGAAGCCTTCGGGGATCGTGGTCTCGTCGGAGATAATCCGATCATCGAGCTTGGCTTGCTACTCCTCTTGGGTGCTTAACTCCACTTGGTACTTAGAGAGTTTAAGAGAATTTTTGATAGAAATTTCAGAATGGGAGAGAGTTAGGAGATGGGGTGCTATTTATAGTGAAGAATTTAGGATTTGGAAATAAAAAATTGGATTAAAAGAATGAAATTTGATGTTAAATGGTGAATTGAATAGTCACTGTTTAATTGCAGGAAAATCAAATAGTGCAGGAGAGTAGAGGAGGGTCGAAGGGCCTTGTGTGCAAAACACGGAGGTAAACGAAGCATTTTGGATCGTTGGTAGCGGCCCAAGAGATGAAACGGGCGGGCGGATTTTCGCCAATTGCCTTGAAATTCGCGCTACGTGTTTTAATCAGTGTTTACTCCTTATTACGGACTAAGAGGATTCGAACACACAGGCTATGTCACAGCAGTGCAGAGGTTTTACCAGTGAGATATAAGTTGCTTCTTTCTTTTATTGAACAAAAATAACTTATAACTCCTATCCAGACTGCAATACCCTTTTCTATACCTTTAATTTTGTAGGATTTCAGAGCCGTTACAGTAGTGCAGGGTGATGCGGCGGCGGTGATGGCATCGGTGATGATGGTTTCGGCTAGGATTTGGTGTTGGCTAGGGTTTGGCGAAATATGACTCTGATACCATGATAAAGATGAAATTAGATACTTTTTTATTATTAAAAGATATAGAGAGGCTCTCTACATATAGATATTACAATATGTCTACTCTCCATATTTTCCCGATGTGGGACTAAACTCTTTCTTATATCAAACTCTAAAAATAGTAAAGATGATTGAAAGAATTTAAGAGACGGACACAATTTATTGATCAAAATTAAACGCGTCAGTACATATACAGTAAGCTCAAAAAGTATTAAAATTTAAACAGTTTTTATAAGCATTTCAGATATCAAGGGTAATACGCTGATGTAAACTTTAAACATGAATAATACAATTGATATTTTGAGATTATATATGCTCATGTTTTGAAGAATTCTGAAGAATTCGTTTCTTTCCTGTTGGATAGATCCAGGTAAAACTCTAGACCATTCTAATCATAAAGCAAACCTAAATATAAACTTTAAATTGATTAGAGACATACAATATCTCCTACTTTTTATTTAGTATTTATATGAAAAAAATCTTTTAAATCATCAAGCCTTCTGAAGTAATGATCTTGTGTGAAAAAATGCATCTTTAACATCCTGAAATATTTTGACAAATCTTCGAAAAAATATTTAATACATAAAATGTTTAATTTTCGTTGCCTCCTATATTTCAGAAAATAACTCTAAAATCTCGTTTCGTCATTTCGGTGCATTCAAATTTATCATAAAAGAAATATAACATTTATTTATGGGGTAAAAAATACCAAATCAAAGTGTTTCCTTATTCATTTGAGTTGAGCCTTTTTCCAAGTGAGTCCACATTTACATTACATTAGGGGCATTTTTCCCACTGAAAACTGCATCCATTGGATTTCTTTTTCTACAATGAAAATTGCATTTCCCTTGAGCATAAATAACTCGGCTATCACAAGCATTGCATGACTAAACACTGCACAAACAATTTTATGCTGAGAAAATTAGTTGGGTCATGCTTTCCACAAATAAATGTGTCCTAACATGATCTTTTTTATTATTTATAAAAGATTTGCCCAATTAGCTTGTCAAGTTTAATTTGAATAATTGTGGTTTTTTTTGGAAAATATATACTTGAAAGTCCTTTCCCACAATACCAAGATTTTGTGGGTCCAAAATGAAAAAGAGTGAGCCAGGCCAAACTCATACGGTTACAGCCTAGCGCTTCGATTCCACTAACTCCCTCGCCTTCCTCTTCGAAATCTCACCCCCAAATTAACCCAAACCCTTACTGGAAAAAAAAAATCACCCCCAAATCCACCAAATTCGCCGGATCTAGCCCTAGATCCGGCGATCTCTCGCCTCATCGATGGGCGATTTCAACCTCGCCCTCGTCATCGTAGCCGTCGTCGTCTGCGTCCTCGTCCTCCTTTTCAACGTCTACCTCCTCGTCAACTACCAGCACCCTGATGACGTCAACCAGGCTTATTTCCCCAAGTTCGTTGTCGTCTTCGGCCTCTCCGTCGCCGCCATTTCGATCCTCATGCTCCCCGCCGACGTGGCGAACCGCCAGGCCTGCCGCCACGCGATCTACAATGGGGCTTGCGATCTGACGCTGCCGATGAAGACGTTGTGGCTTGTGGTTTATATTGTTGATGCGGTCTTGGTTTTCTTCTTCATTCCGTTCGCGATGTTCTACTATGAAGGAGATCAGGAAAAGTATGTTAGGTTTTTGTTTTTGTTTTTGTTTTTTGTCTGAATTTTGGTTCTTGATTGTTTTGGTATTGGTATGATTGTTGAGATTGTAATGTAGGACCGTGGGGAAGAGGTTGAAGAGTGCATTGCTGTGGGTTCTTGCTTCGGCTGTTGTTTGTGCTCTCGCTCTCGGAATTCTATATGGTTGGTGAAATTTACGATCTTTATGTTGGCATAAGGACTGTAGGCATAAGTTATATACTAGCTCTGTTTCAATTTACTTGTCCTTTCGGAAAATCGCACACCAATTTAGGAAGAAAGTGACTTCTTTTCAATAGAGGATGATCGAAATATTAAAATTTCTATATTACCATCATATAGTTCTTTTATGCTTTTGAAATTTGGACAGTAAAGTTTTCTTGTTACAAAAAATTTAAGGTTAATTTTGGAAATTTACACCTAAATCACATTGATTATATAGATTGTTAAACATGCTTCTCAATTTTCTAAAAGGACAAGTGCTTTGAAGTGGGAAAAAAAGTTTAGAAGGGCAAGTGAACTTAAATAAAGAGTGTATATAATTCTAGTTTATAATACATCCTTGAAGATTATTCGTCAAGCTCTAGGGCTAAATATATGCATAATTACTTTAATATCTACTAAGAAAATATCATTACATGGTCATAATTCTTAATACCACAAACAGTCACTTAAGGAATTTGTTGGTGAATACTATAAAAGCTTATCTGAACTGGATTAGGAGTCGAATAAAGTCCTGCTATTCCCTAGATCTTTAGCGACATTAAACTAAAGCTCCTAGTTGCATTAACCAAATGTACGAGATATTTTTTTGGGGATAAAAAATACATGCTCATAAAAAAAGGAATACATACCCAATGGTATATTTTTAGGGATACACAAAAAATTAATGGGTATTATAAGTAATTGTTTTATTTGCAAAATCGGGATTAATAATTATCATGTATTTAAGAACTGAAATTATGATGTGCATTGCAATTTTCGTTACTTCTAAAATATATTTCATGGTTAGGACAATTAACCTAAGTTGCTATATGGTCAACCCCTTTACTTGGTTGGAAACTTGCAATGCTTCATATTATAGTCCCGTGAATGGAAAATTTACATTTTGTTTGCTTGGGAAGGATGCCATAGCAATCACATAAAGAATCTCCCAATGACTTTACTTGTAGTCATGCTATGACCAATTTAATTTTTCAAAATTATACTATTATCAACACTATGACATGCACAATAAATGCTGTAGAAATAAACATAAAGAACTTATAGCATTAATGACAGTAGATCAAGACAATTAATGATTAAAATCAAATATCAAAGGTGTGAGACAGAAATCTACACGTGAATTCTTTCTTTACTTTATAATTGTTAACGACTAAATGACTGATTAAATTAGTATTTAGTATGGAATATATTTATTTATGTGTAAAATATGTTTCTAAGTAGGCATTTTAAGGTGCAACCTAAGGAGTAAGGAGTCACAATTTGACATTGTTATAAAACACTTTAGCTCATCAAATAAATATGCATTCATATAATAAAAATGATTTATTAGAGTTCCACATAGGACACTCAAGTTGCAATCCAAGGAGTTATCTTAGGACAACATTTTCCTATATATGTGTATATATATGTAGGCAATGTAATGGATGCTGCATACGATTTTATGCGTTTGCGGACTGCATAGAGCAAAGCAGATAATGTATCGTGCATGGGAGCAAATGCGGTTTGCATTATTTAAATAAAAAAAACAAAAAAATAAAAATTACTAAACATGTGTACAAAATATTTAAATCATACATAACTGCAACGTAATGAATACTAATGAATGAGTTGTAAACTTACTTCAAATATGCAAAAAAACTAATCATATCATGATAATATTGCAATGCTAAGATAATGAGCATAACTCAATTATGTGGAAATTCATGCAATTTAATCATAAATTCATAGCAAAAAATAAATTGATTTCTAAGATTGAAATATCAAAATGAGAATAATTTCATGACTATAGGTTCATCAATCATCGTTAGTAGTAGATAGTTTTAAAAAATACAATTATAACATTATCATCACAAACTAGCAAAAAAATATGTATTTAAAGTGAACGTCTTCCAACAATTCATTCTTTAGTATTGTAAATGTGTTTCAGACGAAGTTTTTTATACTCGTTTTTCGAGTCCACTTGTCACCTTGATCTTCTACTTCATCACCATGTTCAACCTCATGATCATCTATCTAGCACGGGTTCAGATACAGATAAGGGATTCGATACTGAGTCGCAGATTCGTAATTTTCCAGAGACCTAGGATACATGATACATTTTTATATCGATTTTTAATTAAATAAATATAAATGTATATTAAGATATACATATAAAAATATTATAATATAAATAAATAATGGTATTATGATATATATTCAAAGCACTTTTAAATTTTCGAAAGCCTTAATATTCTAGAGAAAGAAGATGGTTAAATTCAACTGAGATTGATATATTTACAAGTCCGAGCGAATCCAAGAGTTTCGGATTCCAGTCCGCTATCAGGGACGATTCTTGAGGTATTTATAAGTATCCGTGCTTCATTGATTATCATTGTCCATCCTTGAGTCGGAAGTTTGTAAGTTAAATAATTACATCAATAAAAAATTATCAGTACTTCATTAGTATACTAATAAGTATTATATACATTGCAAAAAAGTATAGCAATTCTTACCGTGTTGCTATGTGTCTTTTTTCTTTCATAAGTTTTGATGTTAGCATTGGCAACTTCTTTTCCTTTTTTCTTTGGACCTTCTTTACTCTTACGAGGTTCAATAACCTCATTTGCACTCGTGCTGTTAAGTCCGATCATTACAGAGTTTGGGAATTTTTTTCTCACTTCTTTTTCTTTCACTCCATCCGTCCTTGAAGCCAACACAAGATCCTTTTTCCTAGAAGAAAACTCCACATTTTGCCTTTGTCTTCTCTTTCTTCTTTTTAGTGAAGAAACTTAGTGTTGAATCTGACATATACTTGATCTTTTAATCTTCTGAAATCAATTTTATTCTTTTTGTTGTGAATCTACTATATAATTATAATGATGGAAAATAGTTTTGGACATTTTTCTGTACGTAAACCAAATTCACAAACGACAAACTAAATTTGTTATCCTATAAAAAGTTCATCAATTTCCTTCGCAACAACAAAAAGTAAGCCGTTAAGTTTAAGATTTTGATTGCTATAGCTTGCAAATTTGAAAATCCGAGCCATAGAATTCCCACCAGTGAGTTGTACATTTGCAAGTTGCCACTTGATATTAAATTTTGCAAAATCAAACATTATTATTTGTAAAAGAATATAAATTATATATGAACACTTCTGCTATTTGGCAATTGAAGCAATAACGAAATCAATATTTTTGGGGGCTGTTTTGCTTCTCCAAATATTTGGGAAGTTTGAGAGATAATTGTATTACTTGCATGTGTTATGGATTAAAAGCTTGTGAACCACACATGACATACAAATGCTTATGGATGTAATTAAAAAAAAAGAAAAAGAAATCGATTTTTTCAACTGTTTAAAAGAATCGCTGCTTTGTGCATGTTTTAACTTTAGTAGTTTGTGCATATTTTTGTCCAGAAATTGCTTCAGTAATTCTTGTGTAAGTATAAAAATTAATAATGTCATCCTATATGAAATCAAATAATGAATAACTCATCAAGCAAGGAGCCGGAACCAATTCCTAACCTCATGACCTGACAGACATGTCATAAGCTTTTCATATGTTAAACATAAAAAATTCCCTAAGTGAAAAGTGAATAAAAAAAGCAGCAATTGAGGATAAAAAGATATAAGAAGGGGTTAAGTATCCATTTAGAAACATAAATATAAGGGCAAATAACATAGTAAGATAAATAGAGAGATGAACAAACACAATAAACCTATGAAGAAATATTTGCAGTCCTTCGTGTTTATACTTTCAAATTACCTAATCCAATGGCTATTTTGTTAAAGATTTCTTTTCTCCGTGATGTTGAATGTTGAATGGGTTTTCATACCAATGCCATATAATATGTACATGTTCTAGTTCATAATATAACTCGCGCATGTTTAAGAGAGTTCAATTAGGCATCACATTTGAAGTCATAAGATGACTCTCTATAACAAGATATTGACTCTTTCTGTGATCTTAACTTTGTTCCAATATGTCATCCTAGAAATTTAAGCAACCGGTATTTCAGAATATGTTGTCGGTCCTTACAATAAACTTTCAAGTTTTGACATCAAGCTCATTTCTCAAACCTCAACAAAACAAAAATGAAAGGAAAGGATACATGGGTTACAATTATTATGTGCCAACACATTTGATTAACATAACAACCAAGTTGTATTTAAGTTGCAGTGTTTCTAAGTGCAATATTTATAAAATTGGCGACAATCTCAAAAGGGTCTCAAAAACAAACTAAGTGAAATCATAAAACAAAAGCTTCTCAAGTTGCTACAATTTAAATAAGTTTAAAATGCACAACTATTTCGGACAACCAACTATAACTATAATTTCTAGAATGAAAGAGAAATAAAGTTAAACACCATAGAGCGACTCTAAGTTTTCAAGACGACAATATTATGAATTGTTGTCTGAATATTAGATTTTAAATTTGTTAAATTTATCAACAATTTCGTCTTGGCCGTAGTGGCATCCTTCAAAGCAGCGCTTGCTTTTTCATGAACTTGTTGACGGCTACGCTTTTGAGTCAGGAAAACATCAAACGGCCTTTATGTTTTTTTATAGCTTTAACCGAGCACGAGATAAAGATTCCTTGAGGCGATTATTGTTCTTCAGTTTTATCTTGAGAGAAGAGGAAGTGATTAGTGAAAGAAAAAAGAGGGAGTTATTAATGTTGTCCTGGAATTTTCTTTTTTTTATAAAAATATATTTATAGTAAGGAGAAAAATCCATGTCAACAAAAAAAAATTTGACGAACCCCCTCCCTTCTAGTTAATAGTAGAGATAATTAGGAACACCATCGTCGGAATCTTCAAACTACCATTCCAGCAAAAAAAAATTCAAAGCCACATGATGCCATATTAATTTAGCAGTCAAGCAATATCGATGGTTGTTTTCAAATTTTTGACCAGTTAGTTTTACTTGTGGTTATAAATATTTTTGGTATTTGGGATTCCTAGTTGGGTTTACCGGTACAGTATGTTATTAGTATAAATTGGTTTTGTACTTCAAATAGCAGCTGCATATTACCATACTTTTTAATTTTAGATTTCATTTTTTTGTTTTAAATCATATGTATTATGGTTGGAGGTTTATAATGGCACTAGGGTATGATTGACTTTGGGTTAGATTCAATCTAAGCAAAATAAGATGACAACATATTGTTATCATCAACTGCATTTACTTCAACCTTTGGATGCGGAAGCAAGCATTTACAACATTTACTTCAATCGTTTGTTTTCTATCCAAGACCCTATCTTCCTAAGGGTCAAAGGGGTATATTTTAAAACTTTCTAGAGGTCTCAAAAATCAGTAAGTTCAAGGAACTATTTTATAACTTTCATCTAAATGAAGGTGTTCAAGCAAGTTTAGATACGTCGCTTTCAACTAGAAGATCCATGAACACATGTTTAGATGCAGTGTGCCTTTAATAGAAAGAATTATGGCATGCCGTACTTATTTTCTCATATTTCTGAAGTGTTAGCATATGAATAGGATCAAACAACAACAACAACTGAGCCTTTTATCCCAAGCATATGGGGTAGGCTACATGAACCAACATGAGAATCACGCCGGGTCCAGCACATGAATCCTCTGCCTTCACTCACTCCTATCGAAGAATATACTTTCATTGAGTCCTTTGGCAACCATATCGTTTCGTATCACCTCCATCCATGTTTTCTTCGGTCTCTCTTTTGCCCATTTGCCATTGCCCATATCAAGAGTATTTATTCGTCGGACCGGTGCTTCCATACGTCTGCGTCGCACATGACCAAACCATCTTAGCCGGTTTTCCCGCATCTTCTCCTCCACAGGTGCGACACCAACTTTTGTACGAATATCCTCATTTCGCACCTTATCTTTTCTAGTGTTACCGCACATCCAACGAAGCATGCGCATCTCCGCTACGTGCATCTTCTGTGTATGATGCTTCTTAAGAGCCCAGCATTCTGTACCATATAATAAGGCAGGCCGAATAGCGCTCCGATAAAACTTCCCTTTCAATTTTAACGGAGAGTTACGATCACACAAAATCCCTGTTGCACCCCTCCATTTCAACCAACCAGCTTGGATCCTTTGATTAACATCACTATCGATCTTCCCATTCTTTTGGATGATGGAACCTAGATATCTAAACTGGTCGCTCGGTGATATCTCTTGCCCTTCCAATGTTATACCAATATGGTTTTGACTTCTCTGGTTACTAAATTTGCAATGCATATATGCTGTGTTGTACCTGCTCAATCCGAATCCCCGAAATTCCAATGTTTGCCTCTATAATTCCAATTTGGTATTAACCCCTGCTTTCGTCTCATTTACTAGAACAATATCATCAGCGAATAGCATACACCAAGGTACCTCATCTTGGATAGTTCTAGTAAGCTCATCCATCACGATGGTAAACAGGAATGGACTTAATGCAGATCCTTGATGTAAACCAATAGTAATCGGAAAATCACTCGTTAAGCCGCCGCAAGTTCTGACATTTGCCACTACTCCATCGTACACATCCTTGATTATGTCAATATACTTGACAGGGACCCCCTTCTTCATCATTGTCCCCCATAATACCTCTCTAGGTACCTTGTCGTACGCTTTTTCTAAATCAATAAATATCATATGCAAATCTCTTCTCTTCTCTCGAAAACGCTCGACAAGTTGACGAAGCAAATGAATAGCCTCTATCGTCGATCGTCCAGGCATGAACCCAAACTGGTTCTCTGTTATCTTAATATCCTTCCTTAGCATGTGTTCAATCACTCACTCCCAAAGTTTCATGGTGTGACACATAAGTTTTATTCCTCGGTAGTTTGAGCAACTTTGAATGTTACCCTTGTTCTTGTAGATAGGTACAAGGATACTTTTCCTCCATTCATTTGGCATCTTTTTTGTCTGTCAAATCTTGTTAAACAGATCTGTCAGCCATTTAACGCCTATTTCTCCTAAGCATATCCAAATCTCGATAGGAATCCCGTTAGGGCCAACCGTTTTTCTTAAACTCATTCCGTTCAAAGCTTCTTTAACCTCAGGTAGTCTTATTTTACGCATGAAATCACGGTTTATTTTACGCATGAATAGGATCAAACCATTTATTTTAATTCCAAGTGTTTAAAAACCTATAAATACCCTGACGAGACTGACCTTGGCTATGGATGAACGGTAATTTGTGGGATTCAACACATCCTTACAAAATTGAATGCAGCCCATGAGTCCACATTAGTTTAAATGGAATTTGGCTTGTGTGATCTGAACTCTCATTATTGTTTTCTCCTTTGATTTCACTCCCATTGTGATTTTGGAAGATAACAGTTGGTTGTTTTAGGATGCTTAGGAACGTTTGATTTTCACTTGAAATTAAACAAACTATTAACAAGATAATTCTAATATACCATTACTTGTATTTCCTTCTTCTTAATGTATCTTTTGATATACCAGGGCTCGTAGGTAAAGTGGACTTCACAGTTCGGCATCTTTCTTCATCAGCAACAACCTTCCCAAGTACTTGGTCTGATTTCTCAAGCAGCCGGCCTTGTATCGATCAATCTTCACGTCAGGTCTTACTTTGCGTTCTTTAATTTGATGTGGTTAGACTACTGTCTTTGGGACTGTTGCCTCGCTGAAACACATTAAAATGGAAGTATTTATAAGAGGATATTGATTTTGGTTGTATCTTATAGTTTTTTATTTGTTGCAGTAAACCAGTAGTTTTTATCATACACATTTGTTTTCTTTTCTATTGAGAGTTCCGGCTTATTCCCGTCTCAATCATTAGTTCTGATTGCAGTGCGATGCATACACTGCAAGTGCTTCTTCAGAAACCACTTGGACGATGCGCACCACCTTCCCGGAATATGTTGTTGCTCTTGCAACTATTGTTGGATCGGTTCTTTTCACAGTATGTTTGAACTCTACTTTCTTAATTTATTTTTATGTTGGCAATTCCCTTGATCTGAAGTCTAATTCTAGGATAACAGAATGGTTTATGTTGCAAGATTGGCCTCAGTTATGTTGATTGTCGAGAAACTTTAGGTTGCATGTATCTTTCTATATATTCATCGTACTTGCTTTATTTAAATTGAAGTTGGCAGTCTTGTATAAATTATATGGCAGTAATATGATGTTGCATTGCCATTATAGAAGCATGCATAAGCACGCACATCTCTTATATATATTTAGTAGTGGTATTGGTCTTTCATATTAGATAT
Source organism: Agapanthus africanus (assembly GCA_030015575.1). Lineage (NCBI taxonomy): Eukaryota > Viridiplantae > Streptophyta > Magnoliopsida > Asparagales > Amaryllidaceae > Agapanthus > Agapanthus africanus. The sequence continues at coordinate 882,146,484 of JASDDO010000024.1, read as the reverse complement.
TTGGAGGTGTTGGGATTGCCTGCTTTCCATTGGGACTCATATTTTCATTCGTACGACGCCCCAAGGCAGTAATCACTCGCTCACAATATATAAAGGTCAGTTCTCTGGTACACCTTATAACATTGCCATGACGAGTAATAAACATCTATTAATTGATTTTCAAATGAAGGCTTTTGGAGATTCTATGATTAATTGTATTGAGTTCTTGCAGGAGGCAACTGAACTGGGGAAGAAAGCTAGAGACTTGAAGAAAGCTGCTGAGGCCCTCCACCAAGAGGAGAGAGATGGCTCTAAAGGGAGAAAATGGCGCAAAAATGTAAAGGCTATCGAGAAGGTACATCTATTACTACTAAGAAAAGATTATTTGTTGTCATATATTCGATTATTTCATATCCTTCTACTGCTCCTGCAGAAATTCTATTTTCCTCCTGAATATACTTAGTTCTTCCCTATGATTATCTCTATGTCATGCATAGGTGTGTCCATGACTCTATATCCAGAGCCAAGTTTGTTGACTGACTGAATGACTGATTTATCATTTATCAATGGGTTGTATCATTGTATGTTGTAACTTGTACTCCTTGTTATGCATACTGAACACAACAATTATTATTTATACTACTAAAAAACTTAAGATTTACCAATTAAAACAAAAAAATGGAGTTATAATTTCACTAAACAGGAGTTGCAGGTCCTTTATCTAAGACCTTAAAATTAATAACTAATTATTATTTTTTATGATTGGTTGGATCTAATTTTATTTGGCTGGCAAAGATACCTTAAAATAAGGTTAAATCTTGGGACTAATTAAGGACTTATTATTAACGACCTTAGAAATTTACTAATTATTAATGAAGTTAATCAATGACCAATGACCTTAATATGGGAATAATTAATGACTAATTATGTATCTCAGGAATAATTAATCATAATTAATTATTATTAACCTCATAAATTAATGAGATTATTATTCTTACCCCCAAACTAGGAATTATTTTTTTTGTTGGATTCTTGCTGAGAATTGTTACATGTGATGCTACTGTTAAACCATGAATCATTATTTGTTGTTGGCTGGAAAAGATACCATACCAGCCATTACATCCTATAATTGCTTTCTGATGGTAGCCACTCTTGCATGATCAACTCCTTATATTATTAAATATTTACTGGTTTATTTATTTATTTAAACTTATCCTTTTGGAGGTTAGTCAGAACTGGTCAAAAAACTCTGCCATCATCTTATTGTTCGAGCACACCAAGAAGTTTGTTGTCATTTTTAAGTGCATCAAGAAACTTCCTGTTTTTTTGATTATATATATTTATCCCAGACTTCAATCCATCTCAGTTCTTAAATACTTAGTGTCATTTGAAGATCTGCACATTTTAAATGGTTTTGATGTTTGGGAATAAATCGATCTTTGTGTATTTAAACCTGGATGATATCTTTTCTTAACGAATCCATGTTTTTTAATTTCCAATATTGTTATAAATAAATATTATTGTTTGTTATTATTTGCATATGTAGGAATTGCTTCTGTTGGAAGATGATATGAAAGCTTTGGAAGAGATGTATCCTCAAGGAGAAAGGGTGAGGATATCAACTTATTATTGAATATACTAGTTGGTTGGGTACATTTTGCTGCATATTCATTGTTTTCCTTTTTAATCTTTCACAGGCAGAGACTGCTTGGGCCTTAACCGTCCTCGGTTATCTGGGAAAGCTTATACTGGGGATTTTGGGGTAAGTAGTATATTCACAAATGGAATCATTACAAACATCATGTTTTTATCAATTGATATTCCATGTTCTTCATTTAAGAAAAAACCTAACAACTTGTGAAGTTTGTGCTTTGTTGATGGTGATGTTGTACAGAAATGTGTTGTCATAGAGTGGAACCAATAAGTGCAACCTGTAATTGTTTTGTTCGGTTAGCGCACGCAATGAATAACAGGTGGAAATGGAAGTTACTTTTCTTTCGTTGTGATTTGACTTATTTGACTCTAGTAGCCGTGATGAATTATTGATACTATGTCTAAAAGAAAAGAGAAGAGGTAAAGGGTGAGCGTTTTTAGCAAGCATATATGTGATAGCCCTTTAAATCAATGCACTCCCTCTGCAGTGAGTTATTTCATCATACACTGTATCAGCCCGTAAATGCTCTTTTCAACTTGGGGTTTTTGTGCACTCCCTCTGGCCTCTAGTACCTAGGCTGCCACCTGAGGCGCTTGACTCGCTTTAATCTAAAGATTCATATGAGCAGGTATAATGTCGGAAGAGTAGACAATGTAGGGGAAAAATGAAAAGAAGAGAAGAAATATAAGTTAAAAAAGACAAGGAGAAACAATAAGTTGCTATTTCAGCTTTTGAGCCAATATGTGCATTTTTAGTACCATTAAGACAAAAACAACTCTGCATACATATACACAATCACCCTCATTTGTGTTTGTGCTATGCACTAGAGTGTTATGAGACACCCTTATAAGTTATAACCCATTAAGGCTTTTTGTTGGATGTATCAATATCCATTGGACATCATTATAGTGCAAGCTTAGGACTGCTAGTGACCACTATGCATTCTATGATTGATTGGCAGTTAATAAAGATCACAAATACAAGGCATTGAATAACCGTTTGCTTGTAATAACTTTTATACATGACTTCTAGTTGCATCCTTGAGTTAATACACAATGTTTCAAGGATTATATTAGTACATTTGATCTGACGCCAATCTCTAATTGGTAGCTAGACTTAGGTCATGTTAAATGAAAGGAGAAAAGTTAGTATGAGCATTATTTCATACGTCGATACCCATGGACAGACTGAAGGATATGCAGCCAAATCCTTTGTATTCAATTTCAATGCATGGTTATTCAAACTGAAGATTTAAGGACAAAATGAGAGAAATGAGGAGGATTTTAGTTGACCCTTCCTGGGGGTTGGTTTTGTGAATAAGTAATTGCACGCACATACACACGCACACACGCACGCATGCATGTTATTCCATAGCCTCTTTAACTATACTGAGATTTTAATGATCGCTCGTTATTTATGTCATGTGAAATCAATCACGATTTCATATATAACTGTGAAAGTGTATACTTCTATTTTTTTCATCCCCTTTCATTTCATCTCTATTTTATGAATCATATTTTTTTTAATGAGAACCGATTCTATAATTGATGTAACCGCAATTCAATATAGAAGGATATATCTCACTTATATGTCTAACTTCCCTTTCGTTTTTGCAGCATGATTTGGAATACATGAAGAGTCAATATTCCTTCTTTTTTCCGTCCTATTTTCTCCTTTCTCAAACAAAAATGAAAGGAACGTCTCATTAGAATTTTGATTGTTGTATCTTTATCCTTATCTTATGCTCTTATTATGACTGATCGGCTATAATATAATATAATTAACATAATTTGTTATTCTCAAAAGTATTTTGGACATTTGCTATTTTATTTATCCTTTAGACACGACCTTACCATTCTCTCTCTCAGAGTCTCAGGTACTACTCAAACTGATCTTAATGTTACTGTCCTACATTTATAACTATTTAAGTAGTGGGTGCTATTGCCTCATTTAATTACCCCAAATTCCTGAATATGTAAATGTCTCATTTGGTACAACTGTTACTAAACAAATGAAGGGAGCAATGAGTCTAGTCGCAAAGCTTAGCAGTTGTATCAATTTGTGAACTAGAACCAGTAGATTGGTATGCATTCTGTATATGTAAGCATTAACCAAGAACAGTGAAGATGAAAAGTGGAGAATTTGATGTTCCGCTTGACAGGCTTAGAGAGAGAGAGAGAGAGAGAGAGCTGAAATTATAATTTTGTTTGGAGAATAATGTAGGTAGGTGTCATAGGAGGGAACTTCCTCTTATGGCATCGAAAAAATACATCTTCCATGATTTTTTCCGACGATCGGCACCCATCATCATCTTTATCATCTAAGATGTGGATACACCAAAGTTTATATGATTATACCACTTTTCACCGTTGATTTAGTGGGTGCAAAATTAATGGTTTATCGACAATAGAACTTTTAACATTGTAAATTCAACGGTGAAAAAGTGGTAAAATCATATGAACTTTGATGTATCCACATCTTAGATGAAAAGATGATGATGATGGTTACCGTTCGTAGGAAAAAAATCACCGAGGGTGTATTTTTTCGACGCCATAGGAGGAAATTCCCTCCTATGGCCTCTTTTTCTTCATTATTCTCTTTTGTTTATTTGGTGGAAGATAGCTTTTCCATTTTTCTGCGCGCAGGACTGTTGCAAAATAGACTTTTATTTATTTATTTATTTTAATGCTTTTGTAATAATATTCCTTTAAAGCAGTAAATTTTTGGTAACATTGTATATGATTTTACATTTCACTCTGTCAACGATGATGAATTAATGGTCTTTTATTTTCAGGTTAATTGTTTCAGTGGCTTGGGTTGCACATATTGTGATATACACATTGATCGACCCTCCCCTCTCCCCTTTCCTAAACGAAGTGTTCATCAAATTAGATGATGTCTGGGGTATGCCATCAGAAGCTATATACATAAATGAAGTAGATTTACACTTTCTTTCTTTAAGAATCATACATCTAATGCCATTTTTGTTTGGAACCAGGCCTTCTTGGTACTGCAGCCTTTGCATTTTTCTGTTTCTACCTTCTGGTTGCAGTGATTGCTGGAGCAATGATGCTTGGTCTGAGACTAGTTTTTGTAACCATCCACCCAATGAAGTAATTACTTCAGTTTGTTTTAGAGATGAATTCCTCTCCTCTCCTCTTCTTTCTTGTTACCTTACGCTCATATTGGTTTTGTAATGTCGGACTTATTTCAGGTGGGGAGCAACTCTGATGAATTCTTTCCTTTTTAATGTTGGGCTCATCCTCCTTTGCTCCATCAGGTCTGTATGCAGAAGAATATTATTTGTTTACTAATAAATTAGCTTCCATTAGCCCAATGACTTGTTCACTAATCATGATCTGTTGAAAGTGGAACCTTGAAACTTGATAGTAAATTGGTTGCATGGCTGAAAGCAGTCGTATCTGTTTTCCTGAATTGTCAGAGCTGCTTGGATTTGATCCAAGGAGATTGTTAGTCGTTATACATGCATGTTGCAATATCTATTCAATTTTTTTAGACGGTTAGATTATTGGCATTTCTAGCAGCAGTTTATAAATAATCATATAAGTAGCTTTTTAGCCGCAGTGTCGACTGTGGAATCAACTCTTCTGTAATTCACGTCCATCAATCACACAAAAGATTCCCCTTCAATTTCGACCGGGAAGAATAGAAGTATCTTGTTCCCCTTCAATTCCCACTGCTCTTTAATATTAAGAATGAAAGTTGAAGTTTATTTCATTCATCAATTACATGGCATTTGGGTTTGTTGTGACCTTCTCTCTTACACAATACACACGGATGAGTGTTGTTGTTGTTGTTATTTTGCAGTGTAATTCAGTTCTGTTCCACTGCTTTTGCGTATTATGCACAAGCAACTGCTGCACAGGAGATATTTGGCCACACACTACAGTCTCTTCGCGGAATTAAGTATCTATACAAGTGAGTCCCGCCTTTTTAATACACAATCTCTTCGTTCTTATATATTAAATTAATCATATAATTCTTGGTTGGATAGGTACAATGTGTTCCAATATGGATTTGTCGGGCTCGCAGTACTCACCTTCTTATACTATGTAGCATTCGTAAGTTCTGGTTATTCCTTTTGCTTGGTCTATTACTATTGGGGTAGATTCACTAAAGTAAACTATCTTAAAGCCCCCCCCCCCTCCGCGCGATGAGAATAAGCTCCCTCAGAGGCTGCATTTAAGGGTATTTTAGCCAAAAAGTAATACCTCTTAAATTCAAAGTTCAAGGGAGCTTACTCTAATAGAAAAACTCTTAAGATAGTTTAGTGAAAAAACAACGATAATAGTGAAATTAACCTCTTATTATTATCATTGGTTTTATCACTTATAATTGTTTAATATCTTTATATGTCGTTCTACATCAGGGATGGAAAACGAGGAAACCAAGTGCGAGGTTTAAGCTCTCCAATTAATAATCGTGTATGTAAATCGGTTAATTTTAACACTCCATCTATCTTTTTGAAGATGTATTGTACATGGTAATATTTTATTGCTCACATCTGCTGAGTAGAGCTGCACAAAGTCGATGTTGACGTGAGAATAGCTGTGTACAACTTTTGAACCTACTTTACTTACCGTCGTATGTAATATACCCACATTAACTCACTTGGTTCAAAAAGAGAACTCAAATTATTTGTTCAGACTTCCTAGTAGATAAAATCGGAATACAAGTAGCAGCTAGGAACAACATTACAACCAGCAACAGCTAAAAACAATACAAGCAAGCTTGATGAAGGGTAAGTGGGTAACTGAGCTTTAAATCTGATGTCCCTTCGGGTCCTGTAGCCCAACAGCCATACCCTGCGCTCGCTGGCTTTGACATTCATTCTGGCCAGGGGCTTACCCTTCCCTATCATACGGAACCTATAATTTGTATTCTTATTGGTATTTTTCTTTCCCTTTGCCCTCAACAGTCATTGAAAACTGCTTTTTTCTTGAGGTTTATTACTGTTCATGCCGCTCCCTTGTTGCTGTTCTCGAGGCTGAGCTCTAGGAACAGGTTTGTGATAAACAGGACCATTTATATTTACGCTCCCAGCAAGCATAAGAGAAATATAGCCCATGCCGAAATCTGATCCGAGATCATTATAGCGCCCTTCGGTCATGGCTGAGCCTAGCAGCCCCAAGAAGAGCACGACGAGAGCCATCTCCAGAATTTTCGTGGATGACATTTTCTTATTGTATTGAGTTTGATGACACACTGCCTCTGGGGGCATTATATAGACGAAAATTGTTGGATGCAGTAGCCGAATTAGAATGGCTGGAACAAAAAGATAGCGATGAAAATCTATCTGTTGGATCCCTCTTTGGATGGAGGCAAAGGTTTGAAATTTGAGTAGTCATATTTGAGAGTGATATAATTTATTATCCATTTAGACAATTAATTATCTAATCTAGAATAAGTTTTTATTATTATGAACATGCTCAAAATTTCTCACCATATATAGTTATATAGATTATGCAAATGCTAGCATGTCATGGTGATGGTCGGAAATTAAATCCCAATAATTACATATCTGGCATACAAAACCCCACAGAGAGAGTTAAGGCGTGGAATAATTTCAAGAATACATAAATAATTACACATTTAGTCCAGCAATGATATTATTCTTCCTTTCATCCAAACTCCCTCGTCAAGGAGGAACCAGCATGCAATACAAAGCACAAATAAAATTTTCAGATCATGTAACAAAATCCTCTCCGATTAATTGACAGTAATTTTTCCAACCATACCAGCCCCCTGGTGAGGGGAACAATAGAAACTGTAAGTCCCTTTCGTGCTCAAAGTCACACTGTAAGTCTCCCCCGGCGCATTCAAAAGATCCTCCTCGCTCATCGAAATACTCGACACATCGACACCTGAAGGCACATCGTCCTCATCGAACACAATGTTGTGTGGGAACCCTGCGTTGTTCTTGAACGTAATCTTTTCTCCGGCAGGGATACTGATTTCGTTGGGCACGAACGCGAGGGACCCGTCATCGCCGCCCAACAAGACCTCGAGCGCAAGTGCGTTGCTCGCGAGCATCGTGGTTGCGGCCACGGCTGCGGTGGTTATGGCGGCATCTTTGAGTGAGGATTTTACGAAGAATGCCGTTGGTCTTACGGCCGTGGCGGCGGCGGCGGTGGCTGTGGTTGTTCTGGCCGCAGCGGCCTTGAGGCCGGTGAAGGAAGGGATTGTGACTGCTGCAGAGGTTAGGCTAGCCATTTCTGTTTATATTTCTTCTTTTTTCTTGTGTTAGGGAGAATGAGGTTGTGTATAAATTGTATTATATAAATGGGATAAGATGAATTGTGTGTGGATGGAGTTTGTATAAACGGATGAAGGGATGAGTGGAAGAGAGCATGAGAGAAATCTCAAGGATTGGAGATCATTGGTTGCTTTGGACTTTGGATGATATGTGGTGAGTTGGCATGGGTGAGGATATTGTGTGAAGGAGAAGTTGACGAGGCACAGGGTGAGCCACTAGATTTTACATATGACGTTTGCTGAACAATACTTCTTTCATCTGCTTTCCGTTTATATACCTTTTTGATTTTTTTTGCTGCAACTTATATATCCTGAAGTACATACCGTCAAATACATCACTATTTTAAAATAAATTCATATGGTTTGTATTTTAGGATATCTAAGTGCAACGAAAATCAACAAGCTATATAAGTGTAAAGTAGGTGGAACATTGTGGTATTATTTAGCAATTAATCTCTAAATGTTTCAAGGAAAAGGGTTTAGCTGTAGCTGCTTTATTTTTTGGGCAGTTTTTGATTTTTATGTTTGTTTGTGTTTAGCAGGGATGCTTTCTTGCTTCTACAATCTTAAATTCTCCGTGTTTGTCATGTGAGTTGTTCATATAAAAAGGGTTGATTCAAACTATTGTGGAAGTGCAAAGAAGATGAGCAAAGATGATTTTACATCATATGTATTGCAAGATCAAAGTTAAATATTATTTAATAACAAGTTTATAGGTTGGGCCAAGAAAGCACAATCCTGATCTGTAAAAGCATTATATATATGAGAATAATGGAGGAAAGAGGCCATAGGAGGGAATTTCCTCCTATGGCGTAGATAAAACACACCTTCCATCGTGTTTTCCGACGATCGGAATGCATCATCTTTATCGTTATCATCTAATATATGGGTACACCAAATTTTATGTGATTTTACAACATTTTCACCGTTGATTTAGCAATGTAAAAAGTTCTATTGTCGGTAAACCGTTAATTTTGAACCCACTAATTCAATGGTGAAAAGGTTATAGAATCATGTGAAATTTGGTGCACCCACATCTTAGATGATAACGATGAAGATGATGCATTCCGATCGTCGGAAAACACGATGGAGGGTGTGTTTTTTCTACGCCATAGGAGGAAATTCCCTCCTATGGCATCTTTCCTCCATTATTCTCTCTCTCTATATATATATATATATATATATATATATAAATGTAAATCTATAGAAAGGTGGCAGACTTTTGCAATATCCCTATTTTGCCATCCTTGGACTATGTATCAACAATAAATGAAGTGAATAACAAGTGAGTCTAATTACATCATTCAATTCAGACCTACTATCTTTAATAATGGACATGCTTGAAATGTCATTATCGAAATTTAATACATTAGATGGTGAACTTACCAAAGTCTACAACCAACTCCTTTTTCATCCCCCCACATATATAGCCAATTATTTCTTGCATCTGCTATAACAACAATCTGCTTGGGAAGGTGTCAAGGAAAAACCAGATTGTAAGGTATGTTTTATTGTTTCTCTATATTCATTGCTCTATATCGACAAAAGCACAATTATTTATGTTTTAAAATTCTAACAATATTTTACCTTTTAGTAACTATAGGACGAGTCGTCGATTTTCTCTGCCGTAATCTTTTGCAAGATGGACGGACGTAGTGAACAAGTGATGGTTAACAATTGCTTTGCAGATTTTAATTTAGTTCATCAATTGTTTGCGAAGTTTATTATTGAAAAATTTATTATTGATATAGATAGTTTCACGAATGCTTACCTTGGTGATTTGTACTATGAAATTTGCTATTTCTTTTCATGTGAGCAATTTAAGTGGTTTATATCTTTAAGATGTATGTGTGATGTGCATTTTACATTTAAAACAATGTGTGCTTATAAAAATATTTTGATTTTCTCAATGTCTTGTGGAAAATATTCAAGCTTTATATCCGTATGAAACTTGCCAATATTTTTTGATGGATGACGAGCCTCCATTGCAGCTTCTTGAGAGTATCAGAAAAAAGTGGAGTGTTTGCGTATTGAGAATTAGATTATAACATATGAGCTTTCGGTCGAATGATAGACGTAATTAGTTCTTCGGTTGAGAGTTTGCGCAATGAGAATAAGATACCACGATGCCTAACTTCAGTTGAGAGTTTGACACAATTGATTCTATGGAGCTTGAACGTACTTTTTACCAGCGCTTGGTTTTCGGAAGCTCATACCCTGGATGTTTCAATGATAAATCGGATGGTGATATTTAAGGATTGGTTAGATGAGGATATATATCGTCTCTGTTTTGTTATTCGAGAAAGAATTGTGAATTGTGAATTCTATACACAAGCGTGTTGTAGGAATTTTGTATTTTCTTTTGATATTATTAAAAAAAAGACTAACATTAAACATATCATCTTGAATGTTGTGCTTTATTGAGTTAAATCGGTGTTGAACAAGCTTTGTTCCATCAATAAAAAATCAATGTGACCCATTTATATAAAAAGGAAAAAGTTGGAAATGAAGTGGGAGCGCTCAAGCAGTGTGCATCTTATGCATTCTTACAAATATACTAATTGTTTCCACTTTTATTAAATATTATAAATATCTACAACTACCTCCTAAGTCCCATGAACGACATGCTTATTTGAAATATTTTTTTTATTCATATTACACATACAACCAAGCTCATGTGAACAAAGAGCTTAGTTCAAAATGTCTCTTTCTTCATACTTTATATATATATTGCAAGAGCCCCTCTTGCCTCAAAATCTCCATGAACAAGGGACTTTCCTAAAAAAAAATCTCTTTCTTTGTTAGCTAATGACTTCTTTTCTCAAATAAATATTAAGCTCATAATGTTGTGACTTAGCAAATCGGTTTGGGACAAGTTTTGATGAAATTTTTTCAATAATCCTCTCAAAATAGATAGAAATATAAATATACAGAAGTTAAGAATGTTATACAATGGACTAGGTAACCATAAGTCTGCAAACCATTTAATTCTGAAAAGTTTATGGAATATCATATGTTACCTTACGTCTCTAACACTATTTGAGAGTTAATTAATATATATCAGTAGGTCATCAGTTACATGCATTTGCATGCTTACAAGGAACTCATTCTCTCTAATGAAAAGTCATACACATTGTCGCAGAATTTTCTCAAGATGCCAATTTTACCCCCAAATTATTTATAACTATTACATATACATGTGAAAGTACATATTTTGTCTATAATAATTCAATCTATATATGCTTCTTTGCATAGTCATGAATAAGAACAATAATTAATAGCAAATTATGTGTAGTGAAGAGAAAGAACATTGCAAGCAAACAAATGAAATTAATATGTACAGTGAAGCAAGCATGGAATTAAAGAGATCATCATTTCAACCTGTACATTAGAAAATGAATGAGCAATGCTATTATCGATTAAAAAAACACCCAAGTCATGACAGTCTTTTCAAGAAAACAGCTTTCTACCTAAAACAATGTTGCACTCTTTCACTATCCTCATGATAATGGCATCACATTAATTTCTCCTCACAAGCCTTCACTATTTGATAAAACAAGACATCATTCATTTTAAAATATGATGTTAAATATTTTCGTAGTATCGTCAAAAGTATAACACAAGGTGCACTTGATTTATCTCAAAAATACTTATTAACCGCAATCAAGAACGGTGTCGCTTTGCAGCTAGCCGGTAAGTACGGGTCGGTCCACAGAGATATTGTGAATCTCCTAGTCGCGCTAACGAGTTAATTCCGAAGGGTGTTCGGATTTCTTATTAAATCTAAAAACCTAATTATTCTATACTACGATTATCTAGATCTAGTCTTGCTAGGGTTAGGTTTAGGGATGGTTTGGAAATGCAAGTAAATCTCAACGTTTTCTATACCCAATTTAGGATCTAAGAGGAGTTATGATAATTATCAATAAAGGGGATTAGATCCATTCGGGAAGGTGTTCCTTCCTCTAGGTTCTTGTCCTTCCTTTAGAGATCCTTACTCTAACCTCCATGGAAAATGCGCGCAACCGGGCTTTTACACTACGGTATCACCGCTACCTCAAGGGATAGGGTGCCGTAGGGCGCGGTGTGTGCGTGTATGCATGGAGTCCTATTGTAAATATATAATGGGTAAGAAAGGGATGAGAGATCTCATCTCTCAAAAGCCTTCCCCAAAGCTAACTCTAAACAATTATCTACGGCAATGAATTAAATCTACCTAGGGCAAAGAATTGAAATCTAAACTAGAGCACTTAAATAAATCTACTTACAGATGGCTCTCTCCAAACATCAACGCAGGTTGTCAGATCTGAATTCATGAATTGAAAAGAGGCACCGATGCTCTCCATAAAGAATTCTGAAATTTATTATTAAAAGGAGGCATAGGGAAATACAATGATTTGGGTTCTATTTATAGGAGATAGAAACCCTAGGTTTACATTTGATTCGCATGTCTAAATTTACCAAAATAACCCTGTAAAGACCAGTCAACGCCGCTAAAACATTTTGGTAAAAATTACACGACCCCCGGGCTCTTCTGGCCGCGGAACCGCGGCATGGGTGGGCTTGGGCCGCGGTTCCGTGGCCCATTGGTAGGCTTGACTGCTTAAAATTTCATGTCTTGTTTTGGGTTTTTTTGGGCTTCTGATTCCTTGGTTCTTTTATCAATTGGGCTTCTACATTGGTTCCAGATCTTCAGTGAACAATTTTGCAATGGATTTTTAACCGTTCGCTTTGTATTATTGGACCTTGCGTTGCCTTGTTCATTGTGAACTTTATCTTTGATGTAGGCTTGATCAAGAGTCTTCTGTTTGTTGGTCAAAATCCACTTTTGCATCGTCTTTTCATCATTTTCACTGTTTTCTGTCCAAGAACCTGTAACCTGTAACATGTAGCAGACATGTGTCAAAAGCACCTGTTTATTTATAAAACGAATAAGAATGGGGAATATAATAATGCAATATTATGGTGTGAACAACACTTCAATAATAGCAAAATATAGACACGCGGTGGAACTGAAAATAATCCATCATGCCAATAATTACGAGTAATACTTTACTTGCGGGTTTAAATCCTGCCACAATTTACCTAAGAGATAAAATGATGGGACCCACAACACATAGATATTAGTGTCAAACAAATGGATACTTGGTGTTTGTCTCTTGGGTAAACTGTGGTAGAATTTCACGCCTGTTGGTTAAGCATTTTTCATAATAATTATGGGCATCTATTTGCCAAAAGATATGATTGTTTGTCAATCAGATGATGTCCAAACTAAGTACATTAGAATATATATATTAAATATTTATTATTTCTTTCTATTCATAGGTTGTTTTTCTCCCTAAACATACCAATAATATCCTTCCGTCGATTTTGAAGTAGCATAGCATTAATTAACAGGGGCATGATTCTATAGCTAGGTTTAATTTTAAAATAGCCTACGCCGTAGCATTAATTATTAGGGGTATGATTTAATAGCTAGGCTGAACTCCAAGTGTTACGCCTCGCTTCCCAAAATACGGAAAACGAGGGATGACTAGGCCAGCCATGCTCCTACGGTCAGGGAATAATCATGCCATAGCCACACTTCGGCTTCCAGCATTACATGGTAATCAGTAAACAAAGCACAACAGTAAATGAATTACATCACTAAATTATTACATTAAAGTCCATTATCCATAATTTACAAATAAACAAGAAGAGCTACTAACCAAGTTCAAGTACAAGATCTCTTTATGGAAAGCAGAAAGGAAGAAAAAGTACTCCAAACTAGATCTCCGTCAGCTCGAAAGGTAAACCTGACTCCTGCGCTGGTCCTTCCTCGAGGTCTGAGCATGCACACTCAGGTCGTCAGAGCGACGTAATATCAATTTATATAATAATGATATGAAACAGGTAAATACGGTAATAACAGTGAAAGTACAATGCGTGTAATCACTATATCACTAAATGATGCAAAGTATGATCTGTGTCCCTATCAGTCTCTAGTTCATGTTTGAAATCGTATAGTGGAAAGGAGGATCATGTTTAACAAGAGTCTCGTATATACCCGAGACAACGGCTCACATGCCCGGGACATAACCCTGTCAGCCGGATCGCTAGATTCTACCTAATATATATATATATATATATATATATATATATATATATATCACTTCTCGAATGATCATCCTCTAAAACACGGTCCCGCTAAATTCGATACTTTTTCCACTTCGATTTCCCCCTTTTCCCAAGTTTACACTATCTATGATTATGATTTAGTCGTGTACAAGTATGCCAATAGTACGGTTTTGTCACTGTTCACTGTATTAATCACTGTCACGAATCATTCACCTTTTTTTCATTGGCGTACTTGACACTCCTAAACCAATATCATTCACGCACGATAATGCAATGTCCTCTGAATAATAACGCGCACTAATACTATGTATATGTCAATTGGGTAAGGTATGTGTATTATGCAGTTAACAAGCCATGTAAGATATGAACCAGTATGCACGTCATAAGCTTACAAAAATTGCAGTAATTCATATATTCAGAATTCAATGAAATGATACCAATACGATAACAAGTAAATTCTTTCAGAAGTTCATCAAAATTTGTTTCAGTTCAATCGGGTTTCCGGTATTCAAGTTACAGCCGTTTCATTTTAAGTGCTCGCTGCAGGAAATTCAGTTTCTGAACTGAACGTCCGTTTCGCGGCGAATTTCACCCAGTTGGGATCAGAGTTTAGCGACTCTACAGTTGAATAAAATCTATGGTTTTCAATAGGGTTTTCAACGCAACAGACGGATTCTCAATCGCATCTGCACATCAAAAGTTATGCACGGTTCAACACTAGTATGTCAATTCTGATTCTGTTTTGGACTGTTATACGTCCTGTTCTTTTAAATTCCAGATTAAATAGCAAACGACGATAAAACGGGATGAAACCGCTTGTTTTATTTATCTAACAGATTCATCGTCAATAAGGGGTAGGGTTCCGCAACATACGAGTTCCGAAAACAAGGTAGTAAACATTACGGACAGAAAACAATAACCAGAGTCGCTCTGGACTGCAGTCCAGAGCCGCTCTCCGAACTAATTCTCGTCACAATTTCAGTACAGAAACCATTAGAAACTTGCATAGGGTTACAGGTCGTTGAGTCGGCTTCGATTTGGGACCTCGAACGCATCATTTAGATATGTACATATTTTATGGTGATTTTAACAATTTTCAGATGCGGGAGATTCCCAGTTTTTACGGGTGTATTTGGGGGTGTTCGTTTTAGTCATTAACAGTCATCTTTCCAGTGAAATTTCTACAAAAGGTTCATTGCCAGACGGGTCAAAATATGCAATCGAGTTCCTTCAAATTAAACGAAAGTTTTCATTGGGATCTTGCATCGAACAGTTACGTCCTATGATTTATCGTGAATTGTAAACACGGAATTTATACGATTTCAGGTTGTAACAGAAATAAATTAGCATGTAGCAAGTAGGGTACTTGCCTGGAAACGTTTTGGCGATGCACGGCGGCGGCAACGTCACGAACGCGCGACGAACGGCGTGATTTGGTTTCACGGCCTCGGCTCGCGATTCGGGTGCGACTTCGGAGTTGCCCGGAGATGGCTTGTGCTTGCTGGAAGTGGAGGGGGTGCTCAGTGGATCTCAGTGAGTGCGCTGGGGTCGACGACGGCCGGCGGCGTCGCTCCGGCGATGGCAGCAGGGGGCTAGCGGTGAGGGGGAAGGTCACGGTTTTGGAGAGAGAGGGGGCAGTGGAGCTCAGGTTAGTGATAAAGATGATGATGTTGAGGGCGAAGGGGGTCAACGAGGGGTTTCAGGTGCAGTGGGGGCTCGCCGGCGTTGTGGGTGCCGGTGGTGGTCGAGCTCGGTGGCGAGTGGGTTGGGTGTGCAGGGGAGCTTGGCAGTGGCTCGAGATCGGTTTTGGGGGAACGAGAGAGGGAGATTTGAGAAGAGTTTGAGAGAGTGTGAGGGATAGAGGAGTAAGGGGTAAGCGACGGGGGTTTGAGGGGATCGCGAGGGGTGCGCGGGTCGTGGGGCAACGGCACGGCGACGTGGCCGCATGGGTAGGCGAAAAAAGAGTGAGTGGGAAAGTAACGTTAGGGAGAAGAAGAGGGATCGAAGCGGGTCGGGTCGGGTCAGAATGGTTAGGCGGGCCTCGGCAGTGATTGGGCTGGGTCGAGAAGGTTTAAATTCTTTATTATTTTATCTTGGGCTGAGGAGGGAAAGGCCGGGGGATCAAAAAGTTTAAATTAAAAGTTTAATTCATTAGGAAAAGGAGTGTTGGGCTTTGATTAAATTATGTTATGGTTTTAGAAAGAAACAAATACTACAACTTACACACTAATCTTCACACAAAAAAATGATACGGGAAAAACGGGATAACATAGAAAGATTTTCATTGAAGGAAACGGGGATTTACACCAAGTGTATCAAAGCAACTGTCTGCAAGGCTCCTCCTCAATGCACAGATAGTTAGGTAAGTTTCCGTACTGCATTAAAAATTTTGACGGCATTACTTATCCTTTAGAAACACTTACTTTTTTTATTCTTATATATAGCACATATCTTTACATGATTCTGCCCCTTTGTTCCCTTATTACCGTAGGCTATTTTGACAACGCTGCCCTTTATACCCTCCTTTTATTGATATGGTGGATAGAGCCATATGATTTAAAAAAAATATCAATGTATGTGTTCCCCTCCGAATGGCGGCCAAGACATGGGCGTCTTACCTGAGATTCGGGGCAGATGCTATTTGGTTTTATTCGTCCACCTCTCCGAAGATGCCAAGTTGATTTATGGCACCGTGTATCGGAGGTTTAGACGGATGCGGCCGATGTAGCAGACTTCGTCAGATTCCCCCTCGTTCGAGGGGGTTTTGATTGTGGGGACGCTCTTCCCTGCAGGCGGAAGCCCCTGCAGTTAATTACGCTACCGCATCGCGGTAACAACTTTCTCTTTCTCCAGAATTTCACTTCGTGTCGTGGGTGTTTATTTTGTTTGTGGTTGCCCGTGGATTGTATACGGAGACTAATTTATGTCATCGCCCGTAGGACGTGGATTAGTCCAAATCCGTGTTTTCTTAGATTTTGGTTTAGGGTTTTAGTTTAAGGATACGTTAGCCGTATTTGAGGCTAAGATCAATTTAAACGTTTGTTAAGGATACGTTAGTCCGGTTTAAGACTAAGATCAACTTAACGGGATTGTTTAGATCCGACAAAAGAGCATTTGGGCTCTATTGTTCCAGTTTAGGGACATAGTGGTCCATTGCATGTATGGCCATCGGGACCCATCACCTCTCTGACAACGTTGAAGGATTACAACGACAGATGTCAGAGGAGTTCAGAGATGTACCCTTGAACCGAAGTTGATTGGGGGATCTATAGTCCAATTTGGGACTAAAGTCTGTTTGAAGGTTTGAGGATACGTTAGCCATATTTGAGGCTAAGATCAACTTAAACGGGATCGTTTAGATCCGACAAAAGAGCATTTGAGGGGCTCTATTGATCCAGTTTAGGGACATAGTGGTCCGTTGGTTTAAGGACGCTTAAGTCCGTGAGTTTAAGGACGCTTAAGTCCATAGGTTGGTTTAAGGACGCTTAAGTCCATGAGTTGGTTTAAGGACGCTTAAGTCCATATTGATGTGTGGTTGTCGGGACTCGTCACCTCTCTGACGACGCTGAAAGATTACAACGACAAATATCAGAGGAGTTCGGAGATGTACCCTTGAACCGGGTGTAAATTGGTTTAAGAGAGCAGTTGTGCTCAGCTCAATTTAATTTGAGGACTTACGGCCAGTATTGGGCTAAGTCCAGTTGAGAATATTCAACAATTTTTATTTGTCTGGCCTGTTAGGCCTTTGATTGGGCTCTGCCCTTGTTTAATAATGCATGGCATTTTGTTTGGTCTATTAGACCTTTATTTGGGCTCTACCTTTTTTAAAATGATGCACAGCATCTGTTTTGGTCTGACAGACCTTTGTTTGGGCTCTGCATTGCATTTTATTCTGGCCTGTTAGGCCTTTTAAATTGGGCTCTGTTCCCTTTTTTTATAATGCAGAGCATTTGTTTTGGTCCATTGGGCCTCTTAATTGGGCCCTGCCCTTTAATAATGCGCTGCATTAATTAGTCTGATAGAGCGCCACGTGGCTTGTCAGGCGCTTTGCGCCAATTGAGGAACGCAAGGCGCAAGTCCATGTGGAGGTGACACGTGTCACGCTCTGGTGAGCGCAAGTCTGCTAGCGCAGTGCGCTGTTGCGCTGCTGACACGTGGCGCGCTCTGGTGAGTTGCGCCAACCCAAGAGCGCAATGCTCATTTTTTAAAGCGCATGGCGCAGTTTGTTCTGGGGCTGACACGTGGCGCTCTCTGGTGGCTTGCGCCAACCCGAGAGCGCAACAGTGCAATTTTTTCAAGTGCAGGGCATTGTTCAATATCTTGATCCGATTTTGGATCAAAGAAGAGAATCTTCTAAGATTCCAGAACCAATGGTTCATCAAAAGGCAATGCCTTTATTTAAATCAGAAAGATCTAAAGAAGAAGTAAATTACTTCTTTTTATTAATATTATCATTTTTTATTGAAGATCTTTGATTTTGTTCTTAGATCATTGATCTTTTCAGAAGAAAATTCTTCTTTTTCTAAAGGTTTTACCTTTTTCTTTCTTTCTTTCTGAATTCTTCTCAAAGTTCTTAGAAGAGCTCTGTGAATTCTCTGTGTGCTCCTCTCCATTAGACTTGGAGTCTAGGGGGCTTTTTATAGTGCCATTTGATTTGTTAAATCAGTTAAAGAGATCTTTCTCTGAGTGATTTAGGGATTTTTCCCCACCGTTGGATCTTTGATCCAAGGACTTCTGTTTTATAGAAGATAATCTTCTTGTTTTAACAAGATCAGAAAGATCTTTCTAGAATTTTAATTCTGTTTTAGTGCTGGCACAGTTGGCGCAAGCGCACTTGCGCTTGACACGTGTCAGCGCAGTTGCGCAGAGCGCAGCGCAACTGCGCTGGCGCAACTGCGCTGACACGTGTCGCGCAGCGCAGAGCGCAGTGCAACTGCGCTGATACGTGTCGTGCAGCGCAGAGCGCAGCACACTGCGCTAGCGCAACTGCGCTGACACGTGTCGCGCAGCGCAACTGCGCAAGTCAGCTGAAGCGTGGCTTCAATCATTTTAACTTTAATTTTAACTTTAATTTCAAGGCAGAGCTTTGCTCTGATTGGGGGAAACAGAAGCGTTGCTTCGTTCCCGTCTTGGAATTTGAACAGAGCTTTGCTCTTATTGGGTATACAAATGCCCCCCCACCGTTGCGCTTACGTGGCCCCAAACATGAGCGCAGCGGTGGCAGAATTCCAACCGTTGCGCCAACTTTTGGAAATCGAAACGACTCTCTTAATGCCTATAAATAGGACCTTTGGTCCCTTAGATGATTTTGCATCTCTTCATAAGAATTTTCAATCAGAGCCTTGCTCTTTTGTTTAAGCACTTTTAAGAGTTCAAACTCTAGAGAATTTTCAGGTAAAAATTAAATTAGATTAAATTAAATCAATTTTAAGAGCCTTGCTCTCAATAGATCCCTGATCTAAAGAAA
The DNA here is from genome assembly GCA_030015575.1 of Agapanthus africanus. NCBI lineage: Eukaryota > Viridiplantae > Streptophyta > Magnoliopsida > Asparagales > Amaryllidaceae > Agapanthus > Agapanthus africanus. The sequence goes on along the minus strand of JASDDO010000024.1, from coordinate 882,126,991 downwards.
ACCCATTTAGGGTTTCACTTAGCAGAGCTTTGCTCTATAGATCTAAAGGGATCTAAAGAGAACTAAAGAGAACTAAAGAGAACCCTATTAGGGTTCCATTAATAAAGCTGTGCTCTTTAAAAGATTTTCCTTGTATTTTCTTAATTCATCAATGGAGTTTTGCTCCTTCCAAATCATACAGAAGAACTCTTAGGAGTTTTTCATGGATCTTGGAGTTTAAAGATGGTATTTTATTCTTCGATGAATTATATCGTCTTGCTTAATCAGTCCGTCTGCTAATGTTGCTGCTTTTCTTTTACAGGAGTAATGGACGCCCATATGTACGATCTCGACGAAATTATCTCTTACGGGGACATCCGCCGACTCGGCCATTCTCAGAATCGAGAGTTCACCAACGCCGAGTGTGCTGAAATCATGAGTCTCTTCGACGCATACAATGGTCAACTGCTTTCTCGGCTTTCCTCTCTCCTGAAGCTTAACGTGTGGGCGATCTGGGAAGCACTCCCTTTATTCTGTACCGGCGTGCCTCTTGGAGCATTGGATGCCGCTGAGGATAAGGTGCACTCTGTGTATATGATGAACTTAATCTCGAAGAGACGACGAGACAATCTTGTCGATCTCTTGCACCAGGCTTTTCAACAGTCCGCCATTCTTGCCGCCTATCGGAGGGTGGAGGACATCTGTGGAGATCCCGACGCCCGTGCTCGCGAAAGGAAGCACACTAGGATGGTTCGCCAGGCTTGGAAAGTCTTGGACAAGGTCACTTTCGAGTTCCTCAATCCATGCCCGGGATTTGAGGTTTTACCGTTGTAATCATCTGGATAATGTCTTTGTTTATTTCTTTATAATTGTAAGAACCTTTTGCAATATGAATGGAAAATTTCTCATTTCAGCTTGTCTTGTTTCGCGTACTAATTTTTTTTGCACATGCATGAATGGATATGTCTCAAACGCTTAATCAGATGCAAATCGGACGTTCTTTCTGTCGCTCTCTTCTCTTTGCTGTGTTGTTTGCTACGTGATTTTAGCAAGTGCGATCCATCGATGGTATATAACTGTCAATCTTATGCTTTCTGCAGAGTGGCGATGGCTTAGAAAACATGGTTAAGGTCTGTCTCCTAAGACTTTTCAACTTTATGAGCCGGGAGGGTCTCATAAAGACTTTTCTCCCTATGAGTCGAGAGGATCTCGTAGGTGTATTTTCTCCTTACGGGTCTGTTCCCCTCCGAATGACGACGCAAGATGGACTGTCTTGCCTGAGCTTCGGGGCAGATGCTAATTGGTGCTATCCGTCCGCCTCTCCGAAGATGCCAAGTTGATTTATGGCACCATGTATCGAAGGTTTAAACGGATGCGGCCGATGTAGCAGACTTCGTCAGATTCCCCCTCGTTTGAGGGGTTTTTGATTATGGGGACGCTCTTCCCTGCAGACGCAAGCCCCTGCAGTTAGTTACGCTACCGCATCGCGGTAACAACTTTCTCTTGAGCTCATATTTTCTTTACTTTTTCTTTCTGTGTTTTGTAGGTCACGTGGGAGCACGTGAGGTATTGCCTCAAAGCTTCTTTTCTTCAGGGATCTCTTCAGGGGTCACGTGGGGACACGTGACCTTGGTCTTTTGCATGCATGGAGATATTTCAAGTCTCTTTTTTAAGAATTAAATTCTCTGTAGGGTTAAACCCTAATTTTGTTTTGGAGGAATTAAATTTCTATTGTGAAAGAATTAAATTCTTATTTAGGGTAAAACCCTAATTTCTTTTTAAAGGAATTAAATTCCCAGATATGTAAAAGAATTAAATTCTTGATTAGGGTTAAACACTAGTTTCATTTTAGGAGGAATTAAATTCCTGTGAGTTTGGGAGAATCAAATTCTCATAGAGGGTTAAACCCTAGTTTTGTTTTAGGAGAATTAAATTCTCAAAACTCAATTCCCCTTCTAAGTTTAGGATCTGCATGGCAGGATCTCGACCCGATGAGAATTAAATTCTCAACTTATGGGGAGATGTGCTCTGTGCAGATCTTCAACCAGAAGAAGAACTACGTTCTTTTTTGTATAAGAGTTTAAGCTCTTGGATTGAGAATTAAATTGTCTGTTTAAAGTTTTGATTCCCTTTCTTTTCTCACCTAGGGTTTTCTTTGTTGAGAATTAAATTCTCCTCTCTCTGTTCTTCTCTCCAAAAAGTAGATCCCTTCTCTTCTTTTCTTGGCTCCTATTTATAGGAGAAGGAAAAGAATCAATTTGTTCAGCAATTCTCTCATTGAAAGATTTGATTTGTTTTCATATTTAATATGAGCCTTTAGATCATTCAGTGAATTTTATTCACCGTTGGATTTTAAATCCAAAGATATTCTGTTTGTTATTTTCGGTGAGATTTAGGGGAAATATTTCCTTGTCTAAGATTTTTCCATAAATTGGTGATTTTTAATCACCCTTGGATTTTTAATCCAACGGTCCCCATAATCCTTTTCCATTTGGAAAGATTTAGAAGCTTTTAGAATTTAATTTCATTAACTGTAAGGCTTTCGAAGCCAGTCACGTGCTGACACGTAACCCTTGGTCATGTGTGAGCACGTGACCCCCAATAGAGTCCTTTTCTCAGCATTTATTTATGCTTCAGTTTTAACCATCACGTGTCAACACGTGACCATTGGTCACGTGTGAGCACGTGATACCTCATTGAGGTATCTTCTGATTTTTATTCAGGGAACAGATTTTAGAATTTAATTCTATTCATTATTTTAGAGGCCTTAAGAGCCCATCACGTGTCTGCACGTGACCCATTGTCACGTGTGAGCACGCGATGCCCCATTGGGGTCTTTTCTGAGTTTTTATTATATCTTTTAACTCCTCCAGCGGGTTCTTAAAGGTCCATCACGTGTGGACACGTGATGCCTCTTAACTTTTGATCCCGGATAAATTATGAGGCCCATAATATATCAAATCGAAGGGTTTATTGATACGCTTTCAATACCATCAGAATTTAGCTGTTTCTCCTTCGGGAGTTTATCAAAATACAGGCCGGAAGATATTGGTTCGCATTTCCTTAAGCGTATCGCTGCCATTTGATACCTTGGACTCTTTTGCGCAGAAATTTTTGGCGGGAACAAATGCCCCCCACTACTTTGCCCACGTAAGTATATACGTGGGTGAAGTAGTGCAGAGTTATGCATAGCGTATGACCAGTTTCGGGTTGGTATATAACTTTCAGAATCTTGATCTGAGAAGATAACGAGCGGACACAAGCGTCGTTATTTATCATTGACTCAAATCTCAACTCTTAAGGGATATAGTTCCAAACCCTCATCCCCGTGAGCCGAACCTTTCCATTTCTTTATGTCTTACTCTGGCGTGAAGTAGTTTATATGCTCATGAGTAGCTTCTCCATTTCAGTGGCATGTAGCTTTGGCAAGTGTGGCCCATAGATGGTCGATAACAGTTCATCTTGAACTCTTTATAGGGCAGCGATGGCTTAGGAGACAGGGTTAGGATCTGCCACCTAAGACTTTTCAACTTTATGAGCCGTGAGGGTCTCATAAAAACTTTTCTCCCTACGAGTCGAGAGGATCCCGCAGGTGTATTTTCTCCTTAGGGGTCGTGAGGACTCCTAACTATGTTTTCTCTTGAGAGTCGTAAGGATCTCACTAGAGAATTTTCCCTCTTACAAGTCGAGAGGACCCATAAGCGGTTGTTTCCCTCCTTGTCGAGATTCGACTTTAGAAAGTGTGGCCCGTGAATAGTATGCAAAAGTCCATTTTGGACCGACTTGCAGGGCCCCAGTGCTTAGGAAACAGGTATTTTTTTTAATCCCCGCTGCCTAAGGCTTTTTTCCTCACGAGTCGAGACGAATCGAGCATTTCTCGCAAGGATATCCCAACGTCACAATTAACCTCTGCTCTTTACGACAAAGGTCCGTTAGGGTCTGTGGTACTAGGATTTTGTCCGTCGTACCGTCGCGTTGGCTGATGTATTCTTCGATAGGCAGTCTTGCTGTTCGAGTAGCCTTGCGACTGTCGTGTCTCTGATCCCTTCGGGGGCTGGACAAGACGTCTTCAAGCAATTTTCTTAGGCAGTTTGACCGTCAGAAGAGCAAGCGTTAGGAATTTTGCCATGCCGCTTTTTACTTGAGGTTAGGCTCATTTTGGAGAGCCCCGATGAGTCATAACCACTCCGCGTTGGTGTGGGATGATCTCCGATAGTCTTTCAGGTTTTATATGAGTTGCCATCAAGACCCTGAAGCTAGGAATTTAGCCTTCGCTTCGTTTGCTGGCACTGCGTCTGCTGTATCGAGACGAAGGTCGCGGTTGTCTCTAGGTTGCTGGTGAACCGTCGAGGTTTGGAACTAGGGATTTTGCCGTGGCTCCGTTGTTTGATTGTCGCGTCTGAATCCTGCTGGAAGAAGAACGTTGTGGTGACATCTCATCTGCTGTATCGAGACGAACGTCGAGGTGGTGACCACTCCATGTGGGATGATCTCCGGTGGTCTTTCAGGCTTTATATGAGTTGCCGTCAAGACCCTGAAGCTAGGAATTTGGCCTTCGCTTCGTTTGCTGGCATTGCGTCTGCTGTATCGAGACGAACGTCGCGGTTGTCTCTAGGTTGCTGGTGAACCGTCGAGGTTTGGAACTAGGGATTTTGCCGTGGGTCCGTTGTTTGATTGTCGCGTCTGAATCCTGCTAGAAGAAGAATGTTGTGGTGACATCTCATCTGCTGTATCGAGACGAACGTCGAGGTGGTGACCACTCCATGTGGGATGATCTCCGGTAGTCTTTCAGGCTTTATATGAGTTGCCGTCAAGACCCTGAAGCTAGGAATTTGGCCTTCGCTTCATTTGCTTTGTCGCATCTGAATCCCGATGGAAGAAGAACGCTGTGGTGACATCTTATCTGCTGTATTGAGACGAACGTCGAGGCGGTGACCACTCCATATGGGATGATCTCCGGTGGTCTTTCAGGCTTTATGTGAGTTGCCGTCAAGACCGTGAAGCTAGGAATTTGGCCTTTGCTTCGTTTGCTTTGGCGTGTCCGAATCCTGTTGGAGGAAGGACGCTGTGGTGACATCTCGTCTGCTGTATCGAGACGAACGTCGAGGTGGTGACCACTCCGCGCTGATGAGGGATGATCTCCGATTGTCTTTCAGGCTTTATATGAGTTGCCGTCAAGACCCTGAAGCTAGGAATTTGGCCTTCGCTTCGTTTGCTTTGGTGTGTCCGAATCCTGTTGGAGGAAGAACGCTGTGGTGACATCGCGTCTACTGTATCGAGACGAACGTCAAGGTGGTGACCGCTCCGCGCTGATGTGGGATGATCTCCAATAGTCATTCAGGTTTTATATGAGTTGCCTTCAAGACCCTGAAGCTAGGGATTTGGCATTCGCTTCGTTTGCTTTGGCGCGTCCGAATCCTGTTGGAGGAAGAACGCTATGATGACATTGCGTCTATTGTATCGAGACGAACGCCGAGGCGGTGACCATTCCGCGCTGATGTGGGATGATCTCCTATAGTCTTTCAGGTTTTATAAGAGTTGCCTTTAAGACCCTGAAGCTAGGGATTTGGCCTTCGCTTCATTTGCTCGCACTGCGTCTGCTGTATCGAGACGAATGCTGAGGTGGAGCTGGGATTTTGCCGTCACTCCGCTTTATTTCGACCATGAGTTCTTTTGTTGACGTTTCTTCTGTATCCTGTTGGACTGTGAAGGAACGCCATTGTTGACATCTCGTTTGCTGTATCGAGACGAATGCTGAGGTGGAGCTGGGATTTTGCCGTCGCTCTGCTTTGTTTCGACCGTGAGGTCTTTTGTTGACGTTGCATCTACATCCTGCTGGGCTGCGAAGGAACGCCGTTGTTGACATCTCGTCTGCTGTATCGAGACGAATGCTGAGGTGAAGCTGGGATTTTGCCATGGCTCCGTTTGATGGTGTAACCTCTGTGTCATGCTGGAATGAGGAGGCCCACCGTTGTTGGTCTCCAGGTTGTAGATGTGGCCATTGAGATTTGGAACTAGGGAGTTTGCCATGGTTCCGCTTCGTTGCGACTCTGAGGTCGATTGTTGACGTCACGTCTGCATCTGGTTGGAGTGAGGAGAAACGCCGTTGGTGATCTCGAAGTTGTCGATGTTGACGTCGAGACCCTGAAGCTAGGGATCTTCCTTCACTTCATTTGTTGACATTGTGTCTGCAATATTGCGATAAATGTCGAGGTTGTCTCTAGGTTGTCTATGAACCGTCGAGATTTGGCTTCACTTTCTGATGGAGCCTATCGGGAAGGTATGGTTCCCTCTTTGTTCGTGCCCCTGGATTGTATACAGGGATCGATGTGATCTCACCTGTAGGGCAAAAAGTTTCATTCTTTCATCATTTTTTATTCTTTCCGCGATGCTCTATCATTTCATCTTTTTATATCGCGAAAATCGCGAATGCCCAATCATTTCGGCTATTTTTCGCGGTGCCCAATCATTTCGGCTATTTTTCTTTTTACTCGCTGCTTTTTATTGCGAGTTGCCCAATCATTTCGGCTGTTTTTGTATGCATACATTTTTACTTGCTGATTTCGTTGCAAGTTGCCCAATCATTTCGGCTATTTCATATGCATGTGTGGCTCGCTGATTTTTTATCACGAGTGTGGAACTTGGAATCTGGCGCCAATCTCAGCATCAGCATCACTGCGACTGGAATATTGCCAGGAGCGAATCATCATTTGCCGTGAAAAGGCTTGGAATTTGATACCGATTTAGGCATCAGCATCGCTACCACTGGGACATTGTCAGGAGCGAATCATCATTTGCCTCTGTCGATGTCAAACAAAGGTGGCTTAGTAAACAGGGTTAGGATTCTGTCGACTAAGGCTTTTGACTTCGTGAGCCGTAAGGGTCTCACAAAGGTATTTCTCCCTACAAGTCGTGAGGATCTCGTAGGTGTGTTTTCTCCTTAGGGATCATAAGGATTCCTAAGTGTATGTTCCCCCGTAAGTCGTAAGGATCTTACAAAAGGGTTTTCTCCTTATAAGTCGAGAGGACTTATAAGGGTTGTTCACCATATGGACATATCTCTAGTCACGGGTGGGACTTTGCTTGGGAAATGTTTACTCGCGCCCGTGGATTGTATAGAAGGGTCAGTATGAGCCGCTTGTAGGGCAGTATCGGAGGGTTGTGGGAGTTGCTTAAGAACAGGTTCAGGTCTCTGTAGCTTAAGACTTTCAAATCTTATGAGCCGTGAGGGTCCCATAAGAGGATTCTCCTTACGAGTCGTGAGGATCTCGCAAGTGTGATTTCTCCTTAGGAGTCGTGGGGACCCCTAAGTGTGTTGCTCCTTTGTGAGTCGTAAGGATCTCACGCAGGTGGTTTCTCCTTACAAAGTCGAGAGGACCTTGCAAGTGTCTTTTAATGAAATTGCGCCCTTTCGGGTTTTCACAAAACTCGCCGGTAGCCCTGCTGTTTTTACTCACGGAGCCCTTTCGGGTTTTCATCCGTGCCCATTTTGCTTATGGACATACCGTTCTTCTTCTTTTTTTTTTTACAAGTCTGTGCCCTTTCGGGTTTTCACAAACATCGCCGGTAGTCCTGCTGTTTTTACTCACGGCGCTCTTTCGGGTTTTCATCCGTGCCCATCTCGCTCGTGGACGTACCGTTTTTTCTTAATTTTTTTTATAAACTACCACGTCAGCCTGAAGATGCCGCGGGTTGGTAGTAGTTTAACGACGTTTCGGTCATTTGCAAGTTTTAGGACATTGCGGTCCATTGTTAGTTTAACGACGTTTCGATCTATATCCAGTTTTAGGACGTAGTGGTCCGTTGTTAGTTTAACGACGTTTCGGTCTATTATCCAGTTTTAGGACGTAGTGGTCCGTCGTCGCCGTATTTGAGGCGAATCTCTAGTTTACTGACTTTTCGGTCTATGGGGCTTTCCCTATGAATGAGCATGATGCCCCCGGCATATCCATCTTTCTCGGAGCATGTGGTTGTGGCGGGCTCACCTTCCAGTTTTCGGACAGCGCGAGTTTGCCTTGTTGGTATTGGTCTTCAACCCAGTTTTTGAAGACGAAGCAAACTTCGATCGTATGACTTACTGCTCGATGGTAGGGGCAGTAATTAGGATCGTTGACATCGTCTGACTATAGCGGACGTTTCGGACTCGGCAGATTGACGAATCTGTTGCGCACTGCCAGCACAAACAGTTTCTTTGTTTTATCTTTGGGAAACGAGTAAGGACGTTTCAACTTCACATTGAGGTATCGCGGCTTGTTGTTTTGACAACAAAACGGTCTCGGGTTACTCGGCTGTTGTTGAGCGTTGGCGACGAAGGTCGCTTTTCCATTCCCCTTATCCCTTTTGTTCGATCCCTTGTTCGCGGGTCCGAGATTCTTTCCGGGTAGCGTGCAATTGCACGGCTGAATGTTCTCGCAGCTCCTTAATTCTTTCGTTTCATAGATGGATTCCTTGAAGAGAGGACCGAGGGCTACTTTTTCGTCGCAGTCGTTCCCGAAGGTGAGAACTCGCGATCCCCCGGGATCAACCCAATGACAATTGTCGGCAATTCTTTTACGCTCATCTGTCGCATTTTTCCGTTGTTTACGAGCTTCACGCTTTGTCTTGTTGAAGTGTTGCATGTGAACGACATATCCTTGCCACCAACACTTAAAGGAGTTGCAGTCTTCAGTAGGATGTGCGATCCTCTGATGATATAAGCAGAAGTTAGGATGTACGTCCGTTTCATCAAAATGTATACCACTAGGAGAATTTTCTCTGAAAGAGGGCAGTCTCATCCCCATCGATATGGCTTTGGCGAATCGTTTCCTTATCTTGATCCTGCTTTCATTTGCGGCGGATGTACTTTGACCTGGTGGGAGTGTTTCGACCTTTTTGTCTAGTCGCCGGCGTTTGGCCTTTTCAAATATGGCCATCTCGCGCTCCCGATCAGCTTTGCTTTTTAGACGGGCTTCGTTCAGGAATGCGTCAATCATTTCGTCTGATGGTCCTAGAAGTTCCGGCTCAGGATCTGCCCCCAATTTCTTTGCGTCAGGAGCTTCTTCACCGTTTATTAACGAGTGAGAGATCATATGGCAGCTTGCCACGTAATCCTCAGATTCTTCCGACGATTCTTCTCCATCATCTCCGTCCTCAAGAACGTGGCTGAGGAACTCTTGGAGCATGATTGGAGTCCGCGCCCTCTGGTTATACTTTTCCAACACGTCAATCTGCATTTGTAGGTCCGTGCGCTTGTCGCCAGGCTTCACGGGCTTCTTGGATTTCTTCTTCTTTTTCGAAGATTTCGACGGCTGGGTGTGAACGCTTTGGCTATCACCGCCAATATTTGGAGTTGGGCACGGCTTCAGCATCCCCTTGATGATCTCAGGTTCCGACGGGTTCTTCCATCTGATCGCCGGGCATGTCTGAAGATCATTCAACATCCTTTTGATTTTGGCCGAAAGAGCCACCTCCCATGGAGCTTCCTCAACAAAAAAGCATGTTGCCCCCGGTGTGTTTGTCTTCTTAGGAGTGTGAGGCTGTGGCGGGTTCACCTTCCAGTTTTCGGATAACGCGAACTTGCCTTGTTGGTATTGATCCTCGATCCATCCCTTAAAGACGAAGCAATCTTCGATTGGATGGCTTACTGCTTGGTGGTAAGGGCAGTAATTAGGATTGTTGACATCACCTGGCTGCAACGGACGTTTTGGATTCGGCAGATTGATGAGTTTGTTGCGCACTGCCAGCTCGAACAGTTTCCTCGTTTTTTCCTGGGGAAACGAGTAAGGTCGTCCCAGTCTCTTCTCGAGGGATGGGTGTGGACGCACGTTGTCTTGGCGAACAATCAGCTTTAAGTTGCTTGGCCGTTGTTGAGTATTGGCAACGAAGGTTTCTTTCCCTTTGCCCTTTTCATTCCAAGGCTCTGTCTTTGAAGAGGAATGCCTATGGCCCATCTGGTCCATTTGGGCCAGCTTGTCAATCAAGGCCTGGAAGGTGGTCGGCTTGAAGAACATCATGAATTGGGAGATGGTCGCTTGGGGGTCGAAAGTACCCACGAACATGCCCACGGCAGGAGCTTCTTCTATGCGTTGTTCGCATTTCGACCATAGATTACGCCACCGGATTGCATATTGCACCGACGTCTCTCCTGGCTTCATTCTGGCGTTGATCAATGCCGTGATCGGGGTGCGTTCGCTGATGCTTGCGAACCGTTGAGTGAATAGCAACTCCATTTCTGTAAACGCTTTGACGGAGTCGTCGGGAAGCTCCGAGTACCATTCAAAAGCTGTGTCTGCTAAACTACCGACGAACTGGCGAAGTAGAAGTTTATCATCGCCACCGGTGTTGCCACATAAAGCCCTGAACTGGGCAACATGCTGGTGGGGATTGCCTGTCCCTTTGTATACATGGAATTTCGGGATCGTGTAGCCCGGCGGGTACTTGATCTGATCATACCAGCTCGGATATGGTCGTCCCGTTTTAACGACCTGACCGGCTACCTCAGTTGCCTGGTGAACTCGTATCTGCTGAGCTATATATTCATCCAGGGCAGCTTTGAAAATTGTCTCCTCCTTGGCTGTTGACAGAGCCGGTGGAGGATTCAACGTTTCTCCTCTGTCATCTTCAAGGACGATCAGAGGATCTTTAGCAGGAGGATCTTGCTGGATCATCATACTCACCATTTGTCACGCCCCACTTCCCAAAATACGGAATACGAGGGGTAGACAAGGCCAGCCATGCTCCTACGGTCAAGGAAAAGTCCTGCCGTAGTCACACTTCGGCTTCTAGTTTATCATGGTAAACAGTAAACGATGCGCAGGTAATGAGAAATGCAGTAACTGAAATAAACAATGTAAAGACTGACCTGAAGTGGAACAAATGAATGTAAATCGGGAAGGCAAGTTAAGAAGTCTGTGATGCACGTATAGATCTGGTCCAAGCTAAATCTTCTCCTCACACTGAGCATGCATACTCAGGTCGTCAGAGCGTCACAATAGCAATATAATATATATATAATCAAGTAACAGTTCTAACAGTGGTAAAGGATATGAATAACAGTAAATCAACAACAGCATGAATATAAATGAGCAGAGATCAATGCAGCGGAACAGTAAAGCAGTATAACGATATGTCATGTATGTCAACACAGTATATAAGGAATGTAAATGACAGTAACCCTATCAGTCTCTAAGTCTCACTGCACAGGTCAATAAGCCTATCGTCAGTCCAAGTGTGAGAGTCAACCACTCGCGAGTGTCCTCCACCCAAGGGTAGAACCCAAGGGCAAGGGACCACGGGCCCAACATGTAACGAATGTATCACGGTGTCTATAGCACATACCCTGTAAATCTCCATATAACTCCCTAAATATATAAGCCGGCATGGGACTCCCGAGATTCTGTTGAATTCACACTTGAACTACCCCACACCCCGAGGTCTACATCAAACACTAACCATAACCCTAAATACTAATCGATCCGTGACAAGTCTGCGCGAGAACTGGAGGCAGGACCTCCATCAAGCACGTCCCGACTAATACCTAAGATAAAGGGCAGCGTCAGATGCCTTACCTGTGACATCCGTGCAAGCGCTTCCATAAGTGTCCCATACCACTTATAGTCACACGTACACGCATCCCACAGACGTCGACAATGCAATAGAATAAAAGGGACACTGATTGTGCACAAGTACGTATCACTTTCACTTAATCACGAATACACGAACACTGACGTACTTGCCACAATCATCACTAAAATCTAACACTGGGTGAATGCACGATATCACTAAGTTATCACTGCAATGACATAGGTATGATATGATGCATGAACAGTATATCAGCACATTTAAGGGATCATAAAAACAACAGTCTATCACTTGCACGATTTATCATGTAACATATGTATATAATTTAGCGGAAAGATAAACAGGTAGTATTTACTATGTTCAGTTATCTATCCTTAGAATTTTGTTTCAGTTCGAACGGGTTTCAGGATCATTAGTTATAACTGTTTCATTTTAAGCGCACGCGGCTGGAAATCCAATTTCAGAATCAGGAATCCATTTCGCAACGCATTTTAACCCCACTTGGGATCATAATTTAGCGACGCTACAGTTGGATGAATTCTAGGGTTTTCAGTAAAGTTTTCAACGCCACAAACGGATCTTCAATCGCGTCTGTATCTTAGGAGTTATAATCTGTTTAATATTAACATGTCAATTCTGAATCTGCTGGGACTGTTATGTGTCCCGATCTTCTAATTTACAGATTAAATAGTAAATGATATCGAAACAGGATGAAACTAATTGTGTTGTCTAGCTAACAGAGTTACCTACAATAAGCAGCGGATTTCCGCAATCTACGAGTTAAGTAATTCCTGTGGTACCAGTTACAGGACAGCAAGCAACACTTTGAGTCGCTCTGGACTGCAGTCCAGAGTCGCACTCCGATCTAATTATCACCACAGTTTAAGTAAAGATATGTCTGAGAATTAGTACAGGGTTAAAGTTCGTCGAGTTGGCTTCGATTTGAGCCCTCGAACGCACCAATTTAACATGTATATGATTTATGATGAATTTAACTATTTTCAGGTGCAACAGGATTTCAGTTTTACGATCAAACTTGGGGGTAGTCATTTTAACTGTTAACAGTCGTATTTTCTAATGAAATTTGCACACGTTAATCATCTCTACAAGGGCCAATATAATATGTCCAGTTCCGTCAAATACGATAATGATTTTCTATGGGAACAAGCATCGAACAGTTTTGTGACAATATATAGCATCAAGCAAACATGGAATATATCTATGATTCTGATTTGTAATATATACAGAATAGCATGAAAGCAAGTAAAAACTTGCCTGAGAACGTCTTGGGGTTGGACGCTGACGGTAACGCCACGAACGCGCGACACACGCGTCACGGCTCGGCACCTGACTTGGCTCGAACACGAGTCTCGGCACGACGGCTCGCAGTTTGGTGGTCGGCTCGGCTGTTGCGGCCTCAGGCAAAGTCGTGGCTAGGGATCGCTGATGCTGGCTGGGCCGATGAAGTGAGTCATTGAGAGAGAGAGAGAGTTAGAGAGAGAGAAAGATTGCAGAGAGATAGAGTGAGAGAAGAGTGAGGAAGAGAGAGAAATGGGAGAGGATGAAACAGAGAAAGAGAGTGAGAGAGCAGCACAGAGAGGGAGAGAGCTGAGCTAGAGAGAGAAAGAGAAGCACAGGGGAGAGATGACGAGAACGGCGACGATGATGAGGGAGTCGACGGACGGGGCGCCGGCGGTGAGGGTGCCCGGTGGTCGAGCTCGGTGAGCAGGAGGAAGACGAGGGAGGGGTTCGTTGTCGTCGGCGTTGACGGCGGAGTGATGAAGGCAGTGGGGAGCTCGAGGCAGGGGTGTTTGTGGGTTAGGGTGGCCGGTGATGGGTCGGCAAGGGAAGTGGCTCGAGTTGGGTGTGATGGGGAGCGCAGTGGTCGGGGGAGTGAGGATGACGATGATGATGTTGATGATGGGGCGAGGAGAGGGGCTCGGTGGTGGTCGAAACGACGGTGAGGAGGGAGGTCGGCTCGGGTGCAGGAGAGATGATGGGTGCGACGAGGGACGAGGGTGAAGGCGGCGAGGTGGGTGTAGGCGAAGTGGGTGCAGGCGAAGTCGCTCGGGGCAGTAGAGGAAGAGAGGAGGAGGAGTCGCGCTTGTGGAGCTTGCGAGGCGCGCGGTCGTGGCGACGAGCACGGAGGCGTAACCGTCGTGGGAAAAACTTGGGGACGTGGGTGAAGGAGAGAAGGGCGGAAGAAGTTGCGAGAGTGAGGGTTGAGGGAAATGAATACAAGGCAAGCGTCACGGGTAACGTTCGAGAGCTGGCGTAGGCGACGGCGGAGGCGAGGAATGCGCGACGTGGTCGCGAGAAACGTGCGCGGGAATGGAATAGAGCCGTTGGGGAAGAAGCGCAGAATCGGGTCGGGTCGGGTGTTGGGGAGAAGCGGGCGTGGCTGAAGGATAGAGGGCTTGGGCCGGGCCGGGGTTTATTAGGAAAATAATTGGGATTAAAAGGAGTGGGCCGGGCCGAGAAATAAAAATGGTTTAAATATATTTTGTGGGCTCGGGCTGAGTCGGGCAGCCAGGCTTTATTAGAAAAAATTTAAATGGAAAAAGAATTTGAGAAGAAGAGGGCCGGGCTGGGGGTTAGTGGGCTGTAGGGAAAAAGAAAAGAAGATTAATTGGAAAAGAAAAACGGGCTGGGCTCAATAAAGGAACATGGGTTTAAATTAGTTAGGTTTTGGTTAGGTAATTATGTATATAGGGTAAGTTAAAATTTATAAATGAATAAATCATAAGATAAAATAATTAAAATTTTAAAGCAACAAAATACGGATTTTGGTATAAAGAGGCTGGGTATTACACCATTCCTTGGAACAGAAGGGCCATTCGTTTTATATTGGCTGCTTGTTCTGCAGCCTCTTTGTCTTTCTTTTCCAATATTCTCCGAAGGAACTCGGCGTCGGTTTCTAGCCCATGACGCTGCTCTGACGACGCTTCCAGGCTTTCTTTTGGTCCCGTGAGTATGGCCATTTGTGTTAGAATTTCTTGGAGCTTTTGTTGTTGTTGATCCTGATCCTTAGTCACTGATCGTGTAAGCGGTCGATGACCTGTGGAGATACGGCTATCCTCTTTTCCGGATGCCATATAGATGGTATGCACCACCATGCCCCCAGACTTAGGGCGTTTAGGCTCAGTGCCCTTGCGATTCGTCGCAGATGCGGGGACTTTCTCTGGCCTTCTCCTCTTCTGGGTGGTCGAAGTTGAGGGAGCCATTGTAGCGGGCACCCAGACGGCTGTTGCCTTTGATGGCTTGACAGGATGGTTTTCTACTTGTCGGGCTTTAAGCTTCTTTGGCCGGCGAGAGTGGTCTTGATCAATCACCGATCCCTGAACCTGTCGCCAGACTTTGTAAATTTTAGAATAAAGCCGCTGAAGGGGTTGCTCCGGCTTCATTTCTGTAACCTTCTCCACGGGTCGAGGAGATCTTTTCAGTACGGCGGTAGGAGAGTTCCCGCGCACCTTGTTCAGCAATTCAAAGCTGTTCCCAATTGGAACAGCAGCATCGGTCTCCACCGTTGGAGCGGGTGGAGTAAGTCCAGACGGAAAGATGCCCCCAGCCTTTCTTACTCGGTGCCAATGACGACGGCGAGCGTGACGGGTTGTTGGGATTGATTCAGCGACGGCTTCGTCTTGCCCCCTATTCTGGGGAGGGGCCGCTGCCGGTGTCAGCCTCTTGAAGACTGACGTTCGTTGAGAAGCTACGTCCATCTGGTCAAAAACATATTTCTGAGTGGGAGCGGGAACGGGTGTAGTCAGTCTCGCGAAGACCGACCCTCTAGGAGGAGAAGGACTTCGGGAGCAGTTGCCTTCTTTGGGATGGCCACCTCAGGTATCATGGGCTTCTTGGCGGGCCCTTTGGAGTTCAGGCTCTGTCTGGTGAAGACCGAGGAGTTGGACGACCCGTTGAGAGGGGCCGTGGGAGTAGCAAGTCGATCAAAGACCGACTTCTTTGAAGCTTCCGGTATGGGCACTGGGATGTTAACGTTCACCGGCGGGAGCATGGTCCCAAAGAACAGACCGGTGGTAGCTTGAGTTACTTGTTCCATAGGCATAGTAAACAGGGAAGCAGCCTGCGGTCCATAGGCCAATTCATGATGTTCTTCAAGCCGACCACCTTCCAGTCCTTGATTGACAAGCTGGCCCAAATAGACTAGATGGACCATAGGCCTTCCTCTTCGAAGACAGAGCCTCGGAATGAAAAGGGGAAAGGGAAAGCGACCTTTGTCGCCAACGCTCAACAACAGTCGAGTAAGCCGCAACCGGTTGTTCGCCAAAGCAACAAGCGGCAATCCCTCGATGAGAAGTTGAGACGTCCTTACTCGTTTCCCTAGGATAAAACAAGGAAACTGTTCGAACTAGCAGTGCGCAACGGGCTCATCACTCTACCGGAGCCGAGACACCCACCGCAACCGAACGACGTCAACAATCCTAATTACTGCCCCTACTACCGAATAATGGGCCATCTAATCGAAGATTGCTACGTCTTCAAAAACTGGGTTGAAGACCAATACCAACAGGGCAAGTTCGCGCTGTCCGAAAACTGGAAGGTAAATCCGCCACAACAGCACACTTCTAAAAGGGTGGACACTCCGGGGACATCATGCTCATTCATAGAGGAAGCTCCATGGGAAGTAGTTCTTTCGGCAAAAACGAAAAGAATGCTGAAAGATCTTCAAGCATGCCCCGCAATCAAGTGGAAAAGCCCGCTAGAGCCTGAGATCATTGAGGGAATGTTGAAGCCGCACCCAACACTGGGAGTTGGTAGCAATGGGCAAAATACCCAGGTCCAGCCGTTAAAGTCTTCGAAGAAGAAAAAGAAGACCAAGAAGCCCGCACAGCCTGATGACAAGCGCACGGACCTAGAAAAGCATATTGACGCGCTAGAGGAATACAATACTTCGAAACCCAAGGGCAACCATTAGCAAACCGCGATTGGTTCGCGAATCACGACACACGAAGGGTGAAGTGGAAAGAGGAAAAGGTCCCACCGGGTGTGCCAGAATCTGTTCCCCTCCGAATGACGACGCAAGACGGACTGTCTTACCTGAGATTCGGGGCAGATGCTAATTGGTGCTATCCATCCGCCTCTCCGAAGATGCCAAGTTGATTTATGGCACCATGTATCGAAGATTTAAACGAATGCGGCCGATGTATCAGACTTCGTCAGATTCCCCCTCGTTTGAGGGGTTTTTGATTGTGGGGACGCTCTTCCCTGCAGGCACAAGCCCCTGCAGTTAATTACGCTACCGCATCGCGGTAACAACTTTCTCCTTCTCCAGATGGTCACTTCGTGTCGTGGGTGTTTGTTTTGTTTGTGGTTGCCCGTGGATTGTATACGGAGACTAATTTATATTGTCGCCTGTAGGACGTGGATTAGTCCAAATCCGTATCTTCTTAGATTTGGGTTTGGGGTTTTAGTTTGAGGATACGTTAGCCATATTTGAGGCTAAGATCAACTCAAACGTTTGTTAAGGATACGTTAGTCTAATTTGAGACTAAGATCAACTTAACGAGATCGTTTAGATCCGACAAAAGAGCATTTGGGCTCTATTGTTCTAGTTTAGGGACATAGTGGTCCATTGCCAGTTTAGATACATAGTGGTCCAATACCAGTTTAAGGACATAGTGGACCAATACCAGTTTAAGAACATAGTGGTCCATTGAATGTATGGCTGTCGGGACCCGTCACCTCTCTGACGACGTTGAAGGATTACAACGACAGATATCAGAGGAGTTCTGAGATGTGCCCTTGAACCAAAGTTGGTTGGGAGACCTGTAGTCCAATTTGGGACTAAAGTCTGTTTGAGGGTTTAAGGATACGTTAGCCATATTTGAGGATAAGATCAACTTAAACGTTTGTTAAGGATACGTTAGTCCAGTTTAAGACTAAGATCAATTTAACGGGATCGTTTAGATCCGAAAAAAGAGCGTTAGGGCTCTATTGTTCCAGTTTAGGGACATAGTGGTCCATCGCCAGTTTAGGGACATGGTGGTCCATCTCCAGTTTAGGGACATGGTGGTCCATTGCCAGTTTAGGGACATAGTGGTCCATTGCCAGTTTAAGGACATGGTGGTCCGTTACCAGTTTAAGGACATAGCGGTCCATGAGTTTAAGGACCCCACAGTGCGTATCAATGTATGGTTGTCGGGACCCGTCACCTCTCTGACGACGTTGAAGGATTACAACGAAAGATGTCAGAGGAGTTCAGAGATGTACCCTTGAACCAATGAGTTGGTTGAAAGAGCAGATGTTCTCAGTTTAAGATGATTTGAGAACTTATAGCCAGTTTGAGCTAAGTCCAATTATGTTTGAAATATTGGCCCTTTGGGCCATTAGACATTTGTCTGGGTTCAGCCCCTCGTCATTCAGCAGTGTTAAACCGAGGTTTGGGGGCTCTGACAACATTTTGTCTTTGATTTCCTCAATTTTGAGATTCATTTGGAGGAGGGACTTTTTCCTCTGGAAAATTAGCCAATTTGGCTAAAAGTAGTGTTAAACACTAGAGAACAACAGTGTTAAACACTGGAGATAGAACTCTCAAATTAGTGTTAAACACTAAAAGACAATCAGTGTTAAACACTGGAAATATAATATTCAATTTAGTGTTAAACACTAGAAACAATCAGTGTTAAACACTGGAAATATAATCTTCAATTTAGTGTTAAACACTAGAAACAATCAGTGTTAAACACTGAAAATATAATCCCCAAATTAGTGTTAAACACTAAAGACAGAGGGGTCACGTGTGGACACGTGAGAGCGCCCAAAAGTGGGACCAGATCCCTTTTCTTCGTTCTGCAATTAAGTGTTAAACACTTCTTCATCTTTTGAGCATCACGTGTTGACTCGTGATGGAGATTTATGCACTGACTATTAAAGCACTCACTAAGGGGTCACGTGGGGACACGTGAGAGCGCCCAAAGCTCATATTTCATTTGCTTTTTCTTTCTGTGTTTTGTAGGTCACGTGGGAGCACGCGAGGTATTGCCTCGAAGCTTCTTTTCTTCAGGGATCTCTTTAGGGGTCACGTGGGGACACGTGACCTTGGTCTTTTGCATGCATGGAGATATTTCAAGTCTCTTTTTTAAGAATTAAATTCTCTGTAGGGTTAAACCCTAATTTTGTTTTGGAGGAATTAAATTCCTATTGTGAAAGAATTAAATTCTTATTTAGGGTAAAACCCTAATTTCTTTTTAAAGGAATTAAATTCCCAGATATGTAAAAGAATTAAATTCTTGATTAGGGTTAAACCCTAGTTTCATTTTAGGAGGAATTAAATTCCTGTGAGTTTGGGAGAATCAAATTCTCATAGAGGGTTAAACCCTAGTTTTGTTTTAGAAGAATTAAATTCTCAAAACTCAATTCCCCTTCTAAGTTTAGGATCTGCATGGCAGGATCTCGACCCGATGAGAATTAAATTTCAACTTATGGGGAGATGTGCTCTGTGCAGATCTTCAACCAGAAGAAGAACTAAGTTCTTTATTGTATAAGAGTTAAACTCTTGGATTGAGAATTAAATTGTCTGTTTAAAGTTTTGATTCCCTTTCTTTCCTCACCTAGGGTTTTCTTTGTTAAGAATTAAATTCTCCTCTCTCTGTTCTTCTCTCCAAAAAGTAGATCCCTTCTCTTCTTTTCTTGGCTCCTATTTATAGGAGAAGGAAAAGAATCAATTTGTTCAGCAAATCTCTCATTGAAAGATTTGATTTGTTTTCATATTTAATATGAGCTTTTAGATCATTCAGTGAATTTTATTCACCGTTGGATTTTAAATCCAAAGATATTCTGTTTGTTATTTTCGGTGAGATTTAGGGGAAATATTTCCTTGTCTAAGATTTTTCCATAAATTGGTGATTTTTAATCACCCTTGGATTTTTAATCCAACGGTCCCCATAATTCTTTTCCATTTGGAAAGATTTAGAAGCTTTTAGAATTTAATTTCATTAACTGTAAGGCTTTCGAAGCCAGTCACGTGCTGACACGTGACCCTTGGTCACGTGTGAGCACGTGACCCCCAATAGAGTCCTTTTCTCAGCGTTTATTTATGCTTCAGTTTTAACCATCACGTGTCAACACGTGACCATTGGTCATGTGTGAGCACGTGATACCTCATTGAGGTATCTTCTGATTTTTAATCAGGGAACGGATTTTAGAATTTAATTCTATTCATTATTTTAGAGGCCTTAAGAGCCCATCACGTGTCTGCACGTGACCCATGGTCACGTGTGAGCACGTGATGCCCCATTAGGGTCTTTTCTGAGTTTTTATTATATCTTTTAACTCCTCCAGCGGGTTCTTAAAGGTCCATCACGTGTGGACACGTGATACCTCGTAACTTTTGATCCCGGATGAATTATGAGGCCCATAATATATCAAATCGAAGGGTTTTTTGATATGCTTTCAATACTATCAGAATTTAGCTGTTTCTCTTTCGGGAGTTTATCAAAATACAGGCCGGAAGATACTGGTTCGCATTTCATTAAGCGTATCGCTGCCATTTGATACCTTGGACTCTTTTGCGCAGAAATTTTTGGCGGGAACAGGGTCGTGAGGACTCCTAAGTGTGTTTTCTATTGAGAGTCGTAAGGATCCCACAAGAGAATTTTCCCTCTTATAAGTCGAGAGGACTCGTAAATGGTTGTTTCCCTCCTTATCGAGATTCGACTTTGGAGAGTGTGGCTCGTGAATAGTATGCAAGAGTCCATTTTGGGACGACTTGCAGGACCCCAATGCTTAGGAAACAGGTTTTGTAATCCCCGCCGCCTAAGGCTTTTCCTCACGAGTCGAGACGAATCGAGCATTTCTCGCAAAGACACTAATTTCCTTACGAGTCGAGACAAATCGAGCATTTCTCGCAAGAATATCCTAACGTCACAGTTAACCTCTGCTCTTTACGACAGAGGTCCGTTAGGGTCTGTGGTACTTAGGGTTTTGTCCGTCGTACCGTCGCGTTGGCTGATGTATTCCTCGATAGGCAATCTTGCTGTTCGAGTAGCCTTGCGATTGTCGTGTCTCTGATCCCTTCGGGGGCTGGACAAGACGTCTTCAAGTAATCTTCCAGGTAATATTACCGTCGAAAGAGCAAGCGTAGGGATATTCCATGTCACTTTTTACTTGAGGTTAGGCTCATTTTGGGGAGCCCCGATGAGTCATAACCACTCCGCGCTGGTGTGGGATGATCTCCGATAGTCTTTCAGGCTTTATATGACTTGCCGTCAAGACCCTGAAGCTAGGAATTTGGCCATTGCTTCGTTTGCTGGCATTGCGTCCTCTATATCGAGATGAATGTCGCGGTTGTCTCTAGGTTGTTGGTGAACTGTCGAGGTTTGGAACTAGGGACTTTGTCGTGGCTCCGCTGTTTGATTATCGTGTCTGAATCCTGTTGGAGGAAGAACGCTGGGGTGACATCTCGTCTGCTGTATCGAGACGAATGTCGAGGTGGTGGCCACTCCGCACTGGTGCAAGATGATCTCCGATTGTCCTTCAGGCTTTATATGACTTGCCATTAAGACCCTGAAGCTAGGAATTTGGCCTTTGCTTCGTTTGCTGGCATTACGTCCTCTATATCGAGACGAATGTCGTGGTTGTTTCTAGGTTGTTGGTGAACCATCGAGGTTTGGAACTAGAGACTTTGCCGTGGCTCCGCTGTTTGATTGTCGCGTCTGACTCCTGTTGGAGGAAGAACGCTAGGGTGACATCTCGTCTGCTGTATCGAGACGAACGTCGAGGTAGTGACCACCTTGCACTGGTTTAAGATGATCTCCGATTGTCTTTCAGGCTTTATATGACTTGCCGTTAAGACCCTGAAGCTAGGAATTTGGCCTTCGCTTCGTTCGCTGGCATTACGTCCTCTATATCGAGACGAATGTCGCGGTTGTCTCTAGGTTGTTGGTGAACCGTCGAGGTTTGGAACTAGGGACTTTGCCGTGGCTCCGCTGTTTGATTTTCGCGTCCGAATCCTGTTGGAGGAAGAACGCTGGGGTGACATCTCGTCTGCTGTATCGAGACGAACGTCGAGGTGGTGATCACTCCGCACTGGTGCAAGATGATCTCCGATTGTCTTTCAGGCTTTATATGACTTGCCGTTAAGACCCTAAAGCTAGGAATTTGGCCTTCGCTTCGTTTGCTTTGACGCGTCTGAATCCTGTTGGAGGAAGGACACTGTTGCTGATATTGCGTCTTCTGTATCAAGACGAATGCTGAGGTGGAGCTGGGATTTTTTCGTCAGTCTGCTTTGTTTCGACCGTGAGGTCTTTTGTTGACGTTGCATTTACATCCTGCTGGACTGCGAAGGAACGCCGTTGTTGACATTACATCTGCTATAACGAGACGAATGTTGAGGTGGAGTTGGGATTTTGCCGTCACTCCGCTTTGTTTTGACCGTAAGGTCTTTCGTTGACGTTGCATCTGCATCCTGCTGGATTACGAAGGAACGTCGTTGTTCACATTGCGTCTGCTGTAACGAGACGAATGCTGAGATGGAGTTGAGATTTTGCCATGGCTCCGTTTGATAGTGTAACATCTGTGTCCTGCTGGAATGAGGAGGCACACCGTTGTTAGTTTTAGGGCCGTAGATGTGGCCATTGAGATTTGGAACTAGGGACTTTGCCATGGCTCCGTTTGATAGTGTAACATCTGTGTCCTGCTGGAATGAGGAGGCACACCATTGTTGGTTTTCGGGCCGTAGATGTGGCCATTGAGATTTGGAACTAGGGACTTTGCCATGGCTCCGTTTCGTTGCGACTCTGAGGTCGGTTGTTGACGTCACGTTTGCACTGGTTGCAATGAGGAGAAACGCCATTGGTGATCTCTAAGTTGTCGATATCGACGTCGAGACCCTGAAACTAGGGATCTCTCTTTGCTTCGTCTGTTGACATTATGTCTGCGATATTGCGACAAATGTCGAGGTTGTCTCTGGGTTGTCTATGAACCGTCGAGATTTGGTTTCGCTTTCTGGTGGAGCCTGTTGGGAAGGTATGGTTCCCTCTTCGTTTGTGCCCCTGGATTGTATACAGGGATCGATGTGATCTTCCCTGTAGGGAAAAAGTTTCATTCATTTTTTTATATTATTATTTTATTTCCGCGATGCTCTATCATTTCAGCTTTTATATCGCGAAGGTCGCGATTGCCCAATCATTTCGGTTATTTTTCGCGGTGCCCAATCATTTCGGCTATTTATTTTGTTTTTACTCGCTTCTTTTTATTGCGAGTTGCCCAATCATTTCGGCTATTTATTTCATTTTTACTCACTGCTTTTTACTGTGAGTTGCCCCATCATTTCGACTATTTTGCATGCATACATTTTTACTTGCTTCTTTTTATTGCAAGTTGCCCCATCATTTCGGCTATTTCGTATGCACGTATGGCTCGCTGATTTTTTTATCGCGAGTGTGGAACTTGGAATCTGACGCCAATCTCAGTATCAGTATCGCTATAACTGGAATATCACCAGGAGCGGATCATCATTTGCCATTAAAGGGCTTGGGATTTGATACCGGTTTAGGCATCAGCATCGCTACAACTGGGATATTGCCAGGAGCGGATCATCATTTTCCTTTGTCGATGTCGAACAAAGGTGGCTTAGTAAACAGGGTTAGGGTCCTGTCGACTATGGCTTTTGACTTCATGAGCCGTAAGGGTCTCACAAAGGTATTTCTCCCTGCGTGTCGTGAGGATCTCGTAGGTGTGTTTTCTCCTTAGGAATCGTGAGGATTCCTAAGTGTATATTCCCCTGTAAGTCGTAAGGATCTTACTAAAGAGTTTTCTCCTTATAAGTCGAGAGGACTTACAAGGGTTGTTCACCGTGCGAACATATCCCTAGTCACGGATGGGACTTGGTTAGGGAAATGTTTATTCACGCCCGTGGATTGTATACAAGGGTCAGCATGAGCCGCTTGTAGGGCAATATCGAAGGTTATGGGGGTTGCTTAAGAACAGGTTAAGGTTTCTGTAACTTAAGACTTTCAAATCTTATGAGCCGTGAGGGTCCCATAAGAGAACTCTCCTTACGAGTCGTGAGGATCTCGCAAGTGTAATTCTCCTTAGGAATCATGAGGATCCCTAAGTGTGTTGCTCCCTTGTGAGTCGTAAGGATCTCACGCGGGTGGTTTCTCCTTACAAGACCGAGAGGACCATGTAAGTGTCTTTTAACAAGGTTGCGCCCTTTCGGGTTTTCACAAACACTCGCCGGTAGTCCTACTGTTTTTACTCACGGAGCCCTTTCGGGTTTTCATCCGTGCCCATTTTTCTTATGGACATACCTTCTTTTTTTATATATTCTTTTTATTCTTTTTTCTAACGAGGTCGCGCCCTTTCGGGTTTTCACGAACACTCGCCGGTAGCCCTGCTGTTTTTACTCACGGAGCCCTTTCGGGTTTTCATCCGTGCCCATTTCGCTTATGGACATACCGTCTTTATTATTATTATTTTTTATTCCTTTTCTTTTTATCTCGTCAGCCTGAGGATGTTGCGATAGTAGTTTAAAGACGTTTCGGTCGTCAGCTAGTTTTAGGACGTAGTGGTCCGTCATTAGTTTAAGAACGTTTCGGTCCGTCGTTGCCGTATTTGAGGCGAATCTCTAGTTTACTGACTTTTCGGTCTATGGGGCTTTCCCTATGAATGAGCATGATGCTCTCGGCATATCCATCTTTCTCGGAGCATGTGGTTGTGGCGGGTTCACCTTCCAGTTTTCAGACAACGCGAACTTGCCCTGCTGGTATTGGTCTTCAATCCAGTTTTTGAAAACATAGCAATTTTCGATCGGATGGCCCAGTACTTGGTGGTAAGGGCAGTAATTAGGATTGTTGACATCATTCAGTTGTGGCTGGTGTTTCTGCTTCGGTAGAGTGATAAGCCTGTTGAGCACTGCCATTTCGAACAGCCTCCTTGTTTCATCCTGGGGAAATGAGTAAGAACGTTTCAACCTCTCATAGAGGGGTTGCCGCTTGTTGTTTTGGCGAATAATCGGTCTAAGGCCACTCGATTGCTGTTGAGTGTTGGCGAAAAAGGCCATTTTTCCTTTTCATTTATCCTTTTTGTTCGCTTCGTTGTTTGTGGGTCCGAGATTCTCTTCGGATATCATGCAATTGTGCGGCTGAACGTTCTCGCAACTCCTCAATCCTTCAGAGATGGACTCCTTGAAAAGAGGGTCGAGGGCTACTTTTTCGTCGGAATTGCTCCCGAAGGTGAGAACTCGTGATCCCCCGGGATCATCCCTATGACAATTGCCGGCAACTCTTTTATGCTCATCTGTCGTATTTTTTCGCTGTCTACGAGCTTCCCGCTTTGTTCTGTTGACGTGTCGCCTGTGAGCGACATACCCTTGCTACCAACACTTAAAGGAGTCGTAGTCTTCAGTAGGATGTGCGATCTTCTGATGATATAAGCAGTAATTAGGATGCATCTCTACTCCACCGAGAGTGTTTTCTTCAGAGGGTGGTAGCTTCATTCCCATTGATATGGCTTTAGCAAACCTTTTCCTCGTCTTGAATTCGTTTTTATCCGCAGCGCATGTCTCTTGATTTGACGGGAGTGCCTCGACTCTTTCATCTAGTTGCCGGCATTTGGCTCCTTCCAATATGGCCATCTCACGCTCCTAATTGGCTTTACTTTTCAGACGAATCTCATTCAGGAAGGCATCGATCATCTCGTTTGACGGCCACAGAAGTTCTGTTTCAGGACCCCCCCTCGGTTTCTCGATGCAAGGAGCTTCTTTATCATCTATTGACGAGTGAAAGATCACATGACAACTTGCCACGTAATTCTCAGATCCATCTGATGAGTCTTCTCCATCATCTCCGTCTTCAAGGACGTGGCTGAGAAACTCTTGGAGCGTGATTGGGGTTCGCGCTTTCTGGTTGTACTCTTCCAGTGCGTCAATTTGTTTCTGCAGGTTCGTGCGCTTGTCGCCAGGCTTTACGGGCTTTTTGGATCTTTTCTTCTTCTTCTTTGAAGATTTCGACAGCTGGGTGTGAGTGCTTGGGCCATCACCACCGGTCTTTGGAGTTGGGCACGGCTTCAGCATCCCTTCAATGATATAAGGTTCTAGCGGATTCTCCCACCTGATCGTCGGGAATGTATGGAGATCGTTCAGCATACTCTTGGTTTTGGTTGATAGCACAACCTCCCACGGAGCTTCTTCAACAAGGGAGCACGTTGCCCCCGGCGTGCTCACCCTTTTCGGGGTATGAGGTTGCGGCGGGTTCACCTTCCATCTTTCGGACAACGCGAACTTGCCCTGTTGGTATTGGTCTTCAATCCAGTTTTTGAAGACGTAGTAATCCTCGATCGGATGACCCAACACTCGGTGGTAGGGACAGTAATTGGGATCATTGACGTCGTTTGGCTGCAATGGGCGTCTTGGATCTGGCAGATTGATGAGCCCGTTGCGCAGTGCCAGCTCGAACAGTCTTCTCGTTTTATCTTGAAGAAACGAGTAAGGACGTCCTAGCCTCTCCTCGAGGGATACGCGTGGACGCATATTGTTTTGACGGACAACCGGCTTCAAGTTGCTCGGTTGTTGTTGAGCATTGGCGACGACAATCGCTTGTCCTTTCCCCTTCTCATTTCGAGAGTCTAGCTTTGGAAGAGACGGTTTATGGCCCATTTTATCCATTTGAGCTAGCTTGTCGATTAGGGCCTGGAAAGTAATTGGCTTGAAAAACATCATGAACTGCGAGATGGTCGCTTGCGGATCGAGAGTGCCCACGAACATGCCCACCGCTGGCGTTTCTTCGATGCGTTGTTCGCATTTTGACCACAGATTCCGCCATCGTGTTGCGTATTGAACCCACGTTTCGCCTGGCCTTATCCTGGCGTTGATCAGTGCTGTTATCGGGGTGCGTTCACTAGCACTCGCGAATCTTTGTGTAAACAGTAGCTCCATCTCCGCAAATATTTTGACAGAGTCGTTAGGTAGCTCCGAATACCATTCAAAGACTGTCTTTGATAGGCTGCCGACGAATTGGCGAAGCAGCAGTTTGTCGTCGCCTCCAGTGTTGCCGCATAAGTCCCTGAATTGAGCAACATGCTGATGTGGATTCCCCGTCCCTTTATATACATGGAACTTAGGGATCGTGTATCCTGGCGGATACTTGATCTGATCGTACCATCCTGGATATGGTCGTCCAGTTTTCACGACCTGGCCAGCCGCTTCATTTGCCTGGTGAATTCGTATTTGTTGAGCAATATAATCATCCAGGGTGGCCTTGGAGACAGTTTTCCCCTTGGCTGCTGAAAGAGCCGGAGGAGGATTAGATGTCTCCCCTCTATCGTCTTCAATAATGATCATAGGGTCTTCGGCTGGAGGATCCGGCTGTAACATCATCCCTACCATATCTTGGAAGAGAAGTGCCATTCGCTTTATGTTAGTCGCTTGCTCTGCAGCTTCTTTGTCCTTCTTTTCGAGGACTCTGCGTAAGAAGTCAGCATCAGTTTCTTGTTCGTGACGCTGCTCTGATGATGCCTCCGGGCTTTCTTTTGGCCCGGTGAGTGCAACCATTTGCGTCAGCATTTCCTGAAGCTTCTGTTGCTGCTCCTGGGATTTTGTCATGGATCGGGTGAGCGGTCGGTGACCCATCGAAGCGCGGCTATTCTCTTTCCCGGATTCCATATGAACAGTATGCACCACTATGCCCCCAAACTTGGGGCGTTTGTGCTCAGCGCTTTTACGGTTCGCCATGTCCACAGGGGCTTTTTGCGGCCTCCTTTTCTTTTGAGTGATTGACGTTGAGGGAGCCGTTGCAGTGGGCACCCATCCAGCTGTTGCTTTTTCTGGCTTGACAGAGTAGTCTTTCTCCTGCGAACCTTCATCTTTTTCTGTCGGTGGAGATAGTCTTGATCCATTACGGAGTCTTGGACTTGACGCCAGACCTTGTAAATTTCAGAGGATAGCCGTTGAGGAGGTTGCTCCGGCTTCTTCTCTGTAGCATTCTTCACAGGTGAAGGAATTCTCTTTAGCACTGCAGTAGGAGAGTTTCTGCGCACCTTGTTGAGCAGTTCAAAGCTGTTCTCGGTTGGAACAGCAGGATTGATCCCCACCATTGGAGCTGGCGGAGTTATCCCATAGGGGGAGTTGCCCCCAGCCTTCCTTACTCGGCGCCAGTGGCGACGTCGAGCGTGTCGTGCGGATGGAGTTGTTTCAGCCGTAGGGGTGACCTCCTCATGCCCCCTGCTTTGTGGAGAGACCGTTATTGGTGCTAGCCTGTCGAAAACTGACACCCGTTGAGAAGCAATGTCTAACCTGTCAAAGACAAACCTCTGGGCAGAGGAAGCGGCTTTGAGGACCTCGCCTGGAGCAGAAGCCTGAATGGCCATCCTTGTAAAAACTGACTTTTTGGAAGGAGAAGCCTTTCCAATGATTTCGTCCGCTTGAGCCGGGATGGCTATCCGCTTTGGGATGGCAACTTCGGGTATCACGGGCTTGTAGACGCTCTGGCCCAGTCTGTTGAAAACTGAGGTATTGAAGTTGGGCGACCCGTTGAGAGCGGCCGCGGCAGTGGTAAGTCGATCAAAGACCGACTTCTTTGGGGCTTCTTGCAACGTCATTGGGGTATTGAAGCTCATCGGTGGGAGCATGGTCCCGAAGAATAATCCAGTGGTGGCTTGAGTTACCTGCTCCACTGGCATCTTGAAAAAGGTGGCCGCTTGGGGCCCATAAGTCACTCCTCCAGTAGGGACGGAGCGAGAGTTGCAGTTGCAGGTAGTGCAGTTTGAAGCCATTGATCTTCTGTTTTCTGCACGAAGCAAGACACCAAATCTAAGTACCTCGAATCCACAGGCAACCACAGCAAACCGTGATTTGTTCGCGAACACGACACACGAAGTGTGGAGTGGAAAGAGGAAAAGGTCCCACCGGGCTTGCCAGAATCTGTTCCCCTCCGAATGGCGGCCAAGACATGGGCGTCTTTCCTGAGATTCGGGGCAGATGCTATTTGGTTTTATCCGTCAACCTCTCCGAAGATGCCAAGTTGATTTATGGCACCGTGTATCGGAGGTTTAGACGGATGCGGCCGATGTAGCAGACTTCGTCAGATTCCACCTCGTTCGAGGGGTTTTTGATTGTGGGGACGCTCTTCCCTGCAGGCGCAAGCCCCTGCAGTTAATTACGCTACCGCATCGCGGTAACAACTTTCTCCTTCTCCAGAATTTCACTTCGTGTTGTGGGTGTTTATTTTGTTTGTGGTTGCCCGTGGATTGTATACGGAGACTAATTTATGTCGTCGCCCGCAGGACGTGGATTAGTCCAAATCCGTGTTTTCTTATATTTGGGTTTGGGGTTTTAGTTTAAGGATACGTTAGCCGTATTTGAGGCTAAGATCAACTTAAACGTTTGTTAAGGATACGTTAGTCCGGTTTGAGACTAAGATCAACTTAACGGGATCGTTTAGATCCGACAAAAGAGCGTTTGGGCTCTATTGTTCCAGTTTAGGGACATAGTGGTCCATTGCATGTATGGCCATCGGGACCCATCACCTCTCTGACGACGTTGAAGGATTACAACGACAGATGTCAGAGGAGTTTAGAGATGTACCCTTGAACCGAAGTTGATTGGGGGATCTATAGTCCAATTTGGGACTAAAGTCTGTTTGAAGGTTTGAGGATACGTTAGCCATATTTGAGGCTAAGATCAACTTAAACGGGATCGTTTAGATCCGACAAAAGAGCATTTGAGGGGATCTATTGATCCAGTTTAGGGACATAGTGGTCCGTTGGTTTAAGGACGCTTAAGTCCGTGAGTTTAAGGACGCTTAAGTCCATAAGTTGGTTTAAGGACCCTTAAGTCCATAGGTTGGTTTAAGGACGCTTAAGTCCATGATTTGGTTTAAGGACGCTTAAGTCCATATTGATGTGTGGTTGTCGGGACCCGTCACCTCTCTGACGACGCTGAAGGATTACAACGACAAATATCAGAGGAGTTCGGAGATGTACCCTTGAACCGGGTGTAAATTGGTTTAAGAGAGCAGTTGTGCTCAGCTCAATTTAATTTGAGGACTTACGGCCAGTATTGTGCTAAGTCCAGTTGAGAATATTCAACAATTTTTATTTGTCTGGCCTGTTAGGCCTTTGATTGGGCTCTGCCCTTGTTTAATAATGCATGTCATTTTGTTTGGTTTATTAGACCTTTATTTGGGCTCTGCCCTTTTTTAAATAATGCACAGCATCTGTTTTGGTCTGACAGACCTTTGTTTAGGCTCTGCATTGCATTTTATTCTGGCCTGTTAGGCCTTTTAAATTGGGCTTTGTTCCCTTTTTTTTTTATAATGCAGAGCATTTGTTTTGGTCCATTGGGCCTCTTAATTGGGCCATGCCCTTTAATAATGCGCTGCATTAATTAGTCTGACAGAGCGCCACGTGGCTTGTCAGGCGCTTTGCGCCAATTGAGGAGCGCAAGGCGCAAGTCCATGTGGAGGTGACACGTGTCACGCTCTGGTGAGCGCAAGTCTGCTAGCGCAGTGCGCTGCGACAGTGCGCTGCGCTGTTGCGCTGCTGACATGTGGCGCGCTCTGGTGAGTTGCGCCAACCCAAGAGCGCAATGCTCATTTTTTAAAGCGCAAAGCGCAGTTTGTTCTGGGGCTGACACGTGGCGCTCTCTGGTGGCTTGCGCCAACCCGAGAGCGCAACAGTGCAATTTTTTCAAGTGTAGGGCACTGTTCAATATCTTGATCCGATTTTGGATTAAAGAAGAGAATCTTCTAAGATTCCAGAACCAATGGTTCATCAAAAGGCAATGCCTTTATTTAGATCAGAAAGATCTAAAGAAGAAGTAAATTACTTATTTTTATTAATATTATCATTTTTTATTGAAGATCTTTGATCTTGTTCTTAGATCATTGATCTTTTCAGAAGAAAATTCTTCTTTTTCTAAAGGTTTTACCTTTTTCTTTCTTTCTTTCTTTCTGAATTCTTCTCAAAGTTCTTAGAAGAGCTCTGTGAATTCTCTGTGTGCTCCTCTCCTTTAGACTTGGAGTCTAGGGGGCTTTTTATAGTGCCATTTGATTTGTTAAATCAGTTAAAGAGATCTTTCTCTGAGTGATTTAGGGATTTTTCCCCACCGTTGGATCTTTGATCCAAGGGCTTCTGTTTTACAGAAGATAATCTTCTTGTTTTAAAAAGATCGGAAAGATCTTTCTAGAATTTTAATTCTGTTTTAGTGCTGGCACAGTTGGCGCAAGCGCAACTGCGCTTGACACGTGTCAGCGCAGTTGCGCAGAGCGCAGCGCAACTGCGCTGACACGTGTCGCGCAACGCACTGCGCTAGCGCAACTGCGCTGACACGTGTCGCGCAGCGTTACTGCGCAAGTCAGCTGAAGCGTGGCTTCAATCATTTTAACTTTAATTTCAAGGCATAACTTTGCTCTGATTGGGGGAAACAGAAGCGTTGCTTCGTTTCCCGCCTTGGAATTTGAACAGAGCTTTGCTCTTATCGGGTAAACAGTATGCACGAAGAGAGTGAAGATGCATGCACGAAGAGAGTGAAGGTGCATGCATGATCTAAGTAAAGCATAGTAAAAGTAATTAATGCAAATAAGAAAAAAATACATATGAAACAAAAGAGTTTTTATAAATGACAAAAGCTCATATATATATATATATAAACTCATCCGTGAAGCAACAGCTCACACATAATGATGATATACAAAAGTCTTTTAACAAGAAAAAATTCTCGATCCGCTGCAGTTCGTAAATTGCAGTTATATTCCTATGCTCGACAGAAATACTTGAAGAACATTTGGTTATGATAAATTTGTCGATAGTAAATTACGATTTCTCACTTATTATCTATCTATCTAAGATTATGTAAAAGTCGGATGAGATAAATTTTTAGGCCTTAATGTTACATGCTAGGTTTAGGCCGCCTTTGTCCTTTGCGTACCTTATTATTGTAGGCATTCATTTGTCAAAAGAAATGACCATCAATCAATCAGTTGCTGCCATGATTAACAATAAAATATGCTAAATGGTCGAGTAAATAAAAGTCATTTCATATGTTACGATCAGTAACGGGGACTTGAATTTTTCCTTGGGAAGCATAATTTATATATATAAATTTAAGATATTAGTGAAGATAATGTCTTTCGCCTTTCTAAATGGTAACTTTCACATATAAACTTTCGATACCAAATATTTCTCAATACGTTTATAATATATTGTCAATGACAATATTAGTATTGTTTACTATAGAATGCAAAACGATTTCAGCAAGACTATTCATATTTTTCAAACTCTTATGATCTCATAACTATTCAGCAATTAATCATGCTTACAGAAACTCCACCTCCAACGGACCAAGATAAGAAACAATATAATTTATTTAATAAAAATCATATTATATTATGAAAATATAAGTTTATCGATATATATGGTTGTATAGAAATTGGGGTTTAAAATAAAGGCTACATTGCATAACTACACAACAATTCTGTTGTTTAGTGAGCATCCTCTCACGTTACAATAAAAGACAATTCATATATTTTACAATTCAAATTCATGCAATGAATGTCAGCATCCGATTGCAAAATTGTCGACAAGCTATGATATAAGCAGTACTGCATATGGTTGCAATAATCTTCTTAAAACAACCAAATTTAGCAAATTTCGATTCAAATTATCTTTTCCTCTCAAGTATAAAATTAGTGGCGGGGTTGTTGATCATACAAGTAAGATACATGTTATTTTTTATAATGATAAGTAGAAACCATGCCTTTCCAGCCCATCGCATATATGTAGTTTGTTTACAATCAGGTTACAAACTCGCATTTCTACAATTAATACACACATGTTTATTGATTTTTAAAACTAATCATGTAGTACAATGAGAGAAATATATTCAATGAATATGTGTCGACGTGTGAATGGTCTCCATTTGTAATACAGACCAATGTGACCATTAAGAACTTTGGTTCACTACAAACATGTGGATATATTATATCAAAAGTTTTATGTCTTATTGATCCCCTTGAACCTGACGACGACGACAATGATAGTAGTAACAATATTGATATCAATGATATCAATAAATAATCTGAAAATATAATGTTGTAGGGCGCTGTTTTATTTTTTAGGTATTGGGCTGTGACGATGTTACAGAATGTTGTTTGATTTCCAGGCTGGGCCGTGATAATGTTTAGGGTGTTGTTTCATTATTAGGTTAGGTTGTGGTGATGTAGCATATTGTTTCATATCAGGTTGGGCTGTGACAAATGTTATATTTCTGCGGTGATGCAGAATATCTTCAGATTAGGCTGCTGTGAGATTATAAGGTTTTATTTAATTTTTCAGTTTGGTATGTAGTGTTTTATTTTCTGATGTAATACGGCTATAGTGATGTACTTTGTCTATACTTATGATATGATTTTTTGCTTATATTTTACATCTGTTTCAATGAAATGGATGACTAATAATATGCATTTTCCTTAAAATATCTTTGTGCTTTCACATTCTATATGTTTAGGTTAAATAGATATCATGTATCTTATTATGCTATCATCCATTAGTACTGTGCATGTCTTTTCAATCTAGAGAAATACATATTTAATTCTAATTTAAAATAAAAATATAACTTTTAATCTCTTAAGTATCTATTAATTATTGAGTATAATCAACATAAGTTGAGAGTGCAAGCATTAAGACTAAATAAAATTTAAATTTTAACTTGAAAATTACTTCAGCATCTCATTATTCTTTATTCATATTTTCCCCGCGCGTGTAGCGCGGGTACAATGCTACTCTCTCTCTCTCTCTCTCTCTCTCTCTATATATATATATATATATATATATATATATAGAGAGAGAGAGAGAGAGAGAGAGCAGAAAGGGGATGCCTTAGAAGGCTTTTTGCGTTATATGGAGAGAGAGCGCAGAAAGGGGAGGCCTTAGATGGCTTTTTGCGTTATATGGCGGTAGAAAGTATACGATCTATCATTTTATTCGACGATTGGCATCTTCCAACTTGATATTCATCCTCTAATTTGTCGATACACCAAATTTCATATCATTACAATACCATTTCACCGTTGATTTAGCAATGTAAAAAGTTCTATTGTCGGTAAACCGTTAATTTTGCATCCACTAAATCAACGGTGAAATGGTGTTGTAATCATATGAAATTGACAAATTAGAGGATGAATATCAAGTTGGAAGGTGCCGATCGTCGAATAAAACGGTGGAGGGCGTAGCCTCCTAGGGCCTTTTTCCTCCCTTTTATATATATATATATATATATATATATATATATATATATAACAATTTACCATATTAGATAGTTGAGGTCTAATGAAAAATATAAAACATAAGTTACTTGCTGGAAAACTAAGTTTTTTATATGCATCAAGTTGACGGTTGGATTCTTGTAAAAAGACAAGCGTTCAATTAGCAGTTGAGAGGCCTCAAATTCATAGGAGGTGCTACACAAGCTCGACATTTATGATGTGAATTAGGAACAACGGTAAAAGATTAAAAGAGTTGATAACGAAGGAAATTTATGATAACATGTCCGTCACATGCAACCAGCATACGAAGAGAAAAGGCCAACCTAATTTAAGGAAGGTTGACACCACATAGGTTTAATATGTACAAAAGAAATAGAAGAAAAAAGAGAGAATAAATTAGTTACAATTCAATGTGGTATTATTATTATTATTATTATTATTATTATTTTGGTCCAATCTCTATGCACAAAACACATCCAAGCACACCACATACAAATACATAACACACATATCCAGAAGACCCATGAATTTGTCTCGAAGGCGTTAATTTGGGGTTCTTGGGATTCGAATTCCACACTCTTCCCAAAAGAAGAAGTGTCCATACCAATTGAGCTATCGCTCACTGATAATTGAATCGTAATATTGGAAAAAAAAGGAAAGGGGAGATCAAATATTAACATTGGGGATAGAAGGGTAGAGGATAAAGCTAAAAATGCAAATGAAGCGGGCTTTAGATTGCAGTAGACGTTGACCAAATTTAATAGGCCAAACTTAATGTACGATCTTAATTAAGTTATCATTATCAGTTTTGTATAGTGTAGTTAATATATATGTATTCTATATAATATGCTTTCGGAAGCTTTACTTAAATTGTCCTTATCCTTAAGGACTAATCTTACTTATTCATCCTAACTTTTTAAGGATAAGCTTTACTTTATATCCTTATCCTTTAAGGATAAACTCTCTCTTTGTATTGTATTGTAATCTTTGATAATCAATCGATAATATTTCATAATTCTTTTCTCAAATCCATGGTTTTTAACATCCTAACCATCACCGTAGTTGCCGTTGATCCTCCCCGACGGTCTCGTGGGCTCCTCCTATGACTTCTTCTTCGTCGTCGAGCTCCACCTCCTCACCATCGACCTCATGGGCTACTTCTACGACCTCTACTTCGTTGTCGAGCTCCACCTTCTTGTCGCCGGCCTCCATCTTCGTTGGCCTTCGAGCCATCGACCTTTAGTCTTCGAGCCCACTCGACCTTCGAGCCATCGACCCATTTCATCATCGACATTTGGGCTATCGACCCTCTCTTTCAACGAGCTCGCTCCCTCTTCTCCGTCGATACTCATAGGCTCCGCCAACCTCCTTGATGAAACCCACCAAATGTTCGATAAAATTCTCCCAAAATGACCTTTTCGGCATTCGAGCCCTCCGCGGTCTTCATGCCCCTCTCGGCTTTCGAGCGCTCTGCGGCCTTCGTGCCCTTCTCGGCTTTCGAGCCCTCCACAGTCTTCGTGCTCTCTTGGACCTCGAGCCTTATCGAGCCATCAAGCCTTCGTGCTTTTCGAGCCTTCGTGTTCCCTCGACTCTCGAGTTCTCGAGCCTTCCCGAGCCATCAAACTTTCGTGCTCTCGGCCTTTGAGCTCCATCGCAACACTTTGGCCTTTCTCACATAGGACCTTCCTAGAGTTGGCCCTCTTCGTGCATTGGCCTTTCTTATGAAAGACTTTCTAGCATTGGCCCTCTTCATGCATGACCTTCTAGCGTCGGCCTTGCTCTATGCATCAGCCTTTCTCAGGTTCTCCTAACGTTGGCCATCATCTTTCTTATGCAGGAACTTCCAGCATTAGCCCTTCTTTGTGCATTAGCCTTTTTCATGCAGGACCTTCCAGCGCCGGCCTTACTCCGCGCATCAGCGTTCGTTACGCAGTATCTTTTAGCATTGGCCTTTCCTCTGCGCATCGACCCTCCTCATGTAGGACCTTCTCACGTCGGCCTTCCTTTACACTTGGACTCTCCTTATGTTAGACTTCCTCGCGAATGCCTTCCTCTGCGCATTGGCCTTTCACATCTTGAATCTCCTTGCGTCGTCCTTTCTCCACACTATACATGTTCTTGTAATAACTCCTTCACATACACTGAACTTTCTGATTGCCGCTAACTCCGGCATTCTCGCTGTTTTTCTTTTAGCATAATAATCTTCTTTGTGTGTGTCCGCCTAACTTACTTGAAAGTCACTACAGGTTTAATGGTCCACCTTAACTAGGAACATATGTCTTCCTTGCTTGATGCATTAGATATGTTTTTCATCACCGCCATTTTATACGTTGCATATTCCAAACTCTCAGTTATCCACGGTGAGGCTGTTGAATATAAAAGTATAGCTTAGTTGGTACATATGTATTCTACTGTATATGTTTTACATATTCATCTTTATTCTTGCAAGTGTTGTGGCCTTATGGCCAAGTATCTGACCTGGCCCAATTATTGGGTGAAAGAGAAACCACGTCCTGTTTCTTGCGACCGTATCAGTCACATTTTCGTTTTAGGAACGAGTAGGCCGCGGAGATTGATCGATCACGTGGAGAGAAATCTCGAAGGCAGTTTGGGGGTGTAGAGCAGAGAAGTGACCTATAAATTGAAAGGTGTTCTATCTTCTCTGTGCATCACAAAAACATCTTTTCACCGGAGCCCCAAAAATCAAATTCCCAACTCTTGTTTCCCTACACTGGTATCAGGAGCCAGATTCCTCCATCAGCATCGCATTGCGCTACTCTCTGTGAGATCAAGCCGCCGCCGCCGCTTTGCTCACCGGCCCTGCCACCGTCGACTTCGGCGATCTCTAGACCATCGCCCAGATCTTCTTCCACTATATTACCCATTAAATTAAGAGACTGATTTTTTTCCATCTATGCCTATTTCAGTTTCAAGTTTTCTTATGCATCTCTCTCTTGTATATTAAATATTATTTTTTCCAGTTCTTTTATAAATAACAAACTTGGATACTTATAATCTTATAAGATTATAATAACAGCATATCTATTTTATTTTTTTGTCAGCTAGCAAGAGGCATTATGATTGTTATTATTTTTTAACTTAGATTTAATATGCTAGCAGCTTCTTTAATTTTTTTTAATTCAAGTTCATGTTATAATCTATTCTTGCATTATGTTATAATCAACTCTTTAAATTCGTTACTTTATGCCTATGTTAATTTAATATAGTCGTCAATTTTTTGTCTCATCTAATATCATTGCCTTGTCTATTAGTATCAAATTTTTTGTTGCCATAAGTATCATTTTTTTAACAAGTTATAATTTTTTTGATCGCCAATTACATAATTTTTTTGCCCATATTTTTTTTAGATCGAAATTAGTGTTTCATATTATAATTCATATTTCCATCTGCTTAATTCTTTAGTTTGTAATTTTTATTTTTACACCATTCAGTCTCAGATGTTTAGTACCTATCGTTTTTAGTGCTTTTATTTTGCATCTATTTGTTCTTAATTTTTTTTAAATTCCATGCTTAAAATTGTTTAACAGTCTAAGTATTATTTTTTAAAATATTTCTTTAATATCTGTAGTCCCTCAGCATTATTTAGTTATAGATTTTTAATTGTTTTATCAACCCCACATTTATTCCCTTTAGAACTATTATCATAGTAAATCATCAACATGGCTAGTAAACTTATTACTTCTGAACTGGCAAAAATAGAACGTCTTAATAATACCAATTATGATATGTGGCATAGGAATATTAGGTATGAGCTTATTTATGACAATCTAGATAGTGCCTTTGAAGTCACTGCTCTAACTCTCAGTGATCATCCCACTGACGTTCAGAAAATAGTGTTTGATCAGTGACAGCTCAATGACAAGAAGGCTAAAAGCCTGATGCTTATGTTCATGAAAAATAGTCTTATTAAAGTTTTTGAAAATTATAATACTGCAAAAGAATTGTGGTATGCAATTAAAGAAAAATATGATACGACTTCTGAGGTGAACATACAACTGTTGATCCATAAATTTAATTCATGCTGCATATAAGAAGGTGACGATGTCACTGAACACGTGAACAAAATGTTTGTCATGGCTAAGGAACTAGCTTCTGCAGAATCAGAAATTCCTGAAAAACTGCAAGTGGTGACTATCTTAAATAGTTTGCCACCCTCACTAAATATGGCCGCCACAACTCTTAAATTGAATGGAATCATTAAGCACGTTACTGATTTTCCAGCCCAGTTAGCAATAAAACAAGACCTACTAGTAAGGAGGAGATGTATAAATGTGAACCTTGTGCAAGAAGAAGTCAATGCTGTGCGGTACTGGAAGGCTCAAGGAACACAAAAGAGTCATTATATTGGACCCTCCAAGCCATTCTTCAAAGGACCTAACCAGCAACACGCTCGCAGGAAGAAAGGATCTCATGGAGTCTGCTATATCTGTGGAAAATTTGGCCACTTCAAGACTAACTGTCCACAGGCCAAGAACAAGGGCTATCCTAAACGCCCAGAACAAGGAGGATCCGGTAAGTAAGAGTTCATCGGTGTAATCGAGTGCAATACTGCAACCACCGATGCTGATGGATGGTGGATAGACTCAGGAACGACTCGGCATATTGCAAAGACGAAGAAAGGGATTGCTGACTTCAAGGAGCCGAA
The DNA here is from genome assembly GCA_030015575.1 of Agapanthus africanus. Lineage (NCBI taxonomy): Eukaryota > Viridiplantae > Streptophyta > Magnoliopsida > Asparagales > Amaryllidaceae > Agapanthus > Agapanthus africanus. The sequence goes on along the minus strand of JASDDO010000024.1, from coordinate 882,088,570 downwards.
GAAAGGAGAACAGATGATCTACATAGGGAACAATACATATCTGGATGTAGAAGGTATGGGTTCATATAGATTGGACCTTGCAGACAATATTATGGTTCTTAAGGATGTATTTTATGCACCTAGCATAAGATATAATTTGATCTCTGTTCCCGCCTTGCTGAAAAGGGGTCTTGAAGTTAGGTTTTATAACAATAGGGTTTCTATTGGGAAGGACAAGAAAGTTTTTGCCATGGGCAAGTTTGTAGTCGAATATGATTTATTCTGTCTTTTTATTGTAAAACCTGATGCCTGCAATAAGAATTCTGATTTGAATTATTCCATGTGTCTTTTATCTGATTTTGATCTCTGGCATATGTGATTAGGATATCCTGGTAAGATAGATCAGATAATTAAGATGAACTTGTTACCAACTTTGACAAGAATAAGGACATAACCTTTTGAACATTGCTTAACTGGGAAAATGACTAGAAAGTCATTCCAAGAAGGTCAAATAGCAAATAAACTTTTAGAATTAATGCACTCTGACATTTGTGGACCCTTTAAGTGTAAAGACACGTGGTAACAAGGAATATTTTATAACATTCATAGATGATTATTCCAAGTATACTTTTGTATATCTTTTAAACATAAAATAAGAAATATTAGAATGTTTTAAAAGACATAAGACAGAAGTAGAAAGGAAACTTAGAAGGTACGTTAAGCTGCTAAGAACTGATAGAGGTGGGGAATTCAACTCAACAGAATTTGATGACTACTGCATTCAGTATGGTATTAAGAAACAAACCACTATATCCTATACGCCACAACAAAATAGTGTGGCGAAAAGAAAAAATAGAACATTGATGAATGCAGTAAGATGTATATTGTCTCATTCTGGTCACTTCAAGGATTTCTGGGGAGAAACAATATTGACTGCAAATTATGTTTTGAATAGAATTTCCACAAAATCAGTCGAGTCAACACCTTATAAGATTTGGAATGGACACAAACCCAATTTAAGTCATTTAAGAAAATGGGGTTGTGTAGCACATGTTCTCATTTCATATTAGGTTAGAGATAAGTTGGATCTCAAAATCTTAAAGTGTAGATTCATAAGTTATTCTGAAAAATTCAAGTGATATAAGTTCTTCCATAAAGAAAAAGGGTCATTGAAAATAGTGATGTTACTTTTTAAGAAAATCTAAAGGAAAGAGAATAAGTTCAAGAGAATGTACCACATCTACTAGATTTAGATGATATTTCCAGAGATGACCTGAATATAGTGAATGAAGTTAATCATCCAACTATGGAAGATGAACTTTTAAATGAGAATATACTTTTGGAAAATCAACCAGTTGAACCCATCCAACCTGCAAACGTTAGTGGCAACAAAAGACCTAGAACAACACCTACATGGATGTATGATTACCACTATATTTATGTGAACCGTCTTGTTTCTAGGTAGATATTGATGTGGATGAGCAAACCAGTCCTCTGAATTATGAGGATACGATGAACACATATGAATCTGATTAATGGTTGGAAGCCATGGAAAAGAAGCTTGACTCAATAGAGAGAATCAAAATATGAGAATTATGTGACTTACCAGAACATAGTAAGTCCATAGGATGCAAATGGTTGTTGAAGAAGAAATATTGAGCCGATGGGTTTGTTGATACATTTAAGGCCTGGTTAGTTGCAAAAGGTTTTACTCAAAAGGCAGGTATAGATTATTAGGAGACTTACTCTCCGGTGGCCAAGTTTGCATTTATTAGAATAATCTTAGCAATTGTTGCATATCTTGACTTGACTTGACTTGAGACTTTTCCAAATGGATGTCAAGACTGCATTCCTCAACGGAAAATTGAAGGAAATAATATATATAAGATAACCTGAAGGATTTCAGGTCGAAGGACAAGAAAATAAGGTATATAAATTGAAAAGGTCTCTATATGATTTAAAATAGTCATCTAGACAATGATATATTAAATTTCACAATACCATTATTCATCTTGGTTTCGTTGCAAATAAATTGGATAATCGTGTGTATGTCTTGAAGAGTGGGAACAGTTTTTCAATATTATCCCTGTACGTGGATGATATTTTGCTCACTGGAAATAACATATAAGTGTTGAACAAGATTAAATCAGCACTCAGTAGTGAATTTGAGATAAATGACATAGGAGACGCATCCTATGTTCTTGGTATACAGATCCTTAGGGATAGAAAGTTTAGAATGTTAAGTTTGAACCAAGAAAGGTATTTGCACACAATACTTAAAAGATTTGGGATGCAGAATTGCAATCCGGCACCTACACCATTGGTTATACGAAAGCGGTTGTGTAAAGAACAATGTCTTGGAGAAGGACATAAACCGCTTAATACCCCATATGCTCAAGCTGTTGGAAGCTTGATATATGCAATGCTGTGTATTATACCAGAAATGGCGTATCCAGTTAGTCTAGTTAGTAGATTCTAAAGTAATTCTGGTCCAGCACATTGGGAAGCTGTTAAGAGGATTTTGAAGTATCTAAAGAGTACCGTGCACCATAAGTTAGCTTATCAAGTAAACTCGCTTAAGTTTCTTGGTTACTCTGATGCTGACTTTAGAGGGGACAAAGATGATGGGAAGTCCAATTTGGGACATTTGTTCATCTTTGAAGGTGCAACTGTTTCTTTGGGTAGCAAGAAATAAGGATGTGTAGTAAGGTATACACAAGAAGCTGAGTACATACCATGCAGTATGGCTACTACTCATGCGGTATGGATTTTCTAGAGGACTTCGATCTCAATTTGGTGGATGGACCAATTGATATTTACTGTAATAACCAAACAACCATTAGCTTGACTCACAGTGGTGCAAATAGTTCGAAAGAAAGACATACCGAAGTTCAATATCACTATATTCATGATATGGTGGAGAATGTAGAAGTCAAACTGACCTATATTCCTACCAGTGACATGATAACTGATCCCTTAACGAAGGGCATCTCAGCAGAAATATTCATCAAACATGTTGGTTTGATGGGATTTAGAAATGTCTAAGTCGAAGATTTTTTATGAATAATGAAAATGAGACAAATCATGGATAATGATGATTTCGGTTTTCATGAAAAGTGAAAAGTGTATATATCTCATGGATAGTGAAAGTATGTGTAATTACATTTTGAGTTACATCTCACGAATATCGGGAGTATGCTCGGAAAGCATTTGGCCATTTCGGCCAAGTGAGAGATGTAAGTGTTGTGGCCTTATGGCCAAGTATCCGACCTGACCCAATTACTGGGTGAAAGAACCGGCGTTCTGTTTCTTGCGACCGCGTCAATCACGTTTTTTTTTTGGAAACGAGCAAGCCATGGAGATCGATCGATCAAACGAACAGAAATCTCGAAGGCTGTTTGGGGTGCGTAGGGTAGAGAAGGGGCCCATAAATTTAGAGGTGGTCCATCTCCTCTAAGCATCACAAAAACATCCCCGTAGCCCCAAAAATCAAATTCACAACTCTCGTTTCCCTACAATTCTTAAAGATATATCTTACCCATTCATCATTTCCCTAAAGGACAAGCTTTACTTTGTCATCCTTATCCTTAAGAATAATTAAGCTCTCTCTTTGTATATATAAAAGTGTGTTGTATTGTAATCTTTAATGAACAATCAATGATAATAGTAATCTTTCTTTCAAATCTTCGGTTATTTAACAAGTTCCATTACAATATTTTATTTTCCAAATGCCAAATTAACTACCATCAAACATATCATCATTAATTTACTTTCTTTTATGAACATCCACGGCTCATTAGCTGTGAACAAGGGGAAAAACAGGGACGGAGGTGGTTTAAGTTGAGAAAGAGCCCATCTCCTGAAGCCGTGAGTGCGGTTCATAGCCTTGTTGGCTGTGGCACTCACAAACCCATTTTTGCCCAGAGCAATACTTCACCTACAGGGCTTGAAACCCCAACACAATCCTCCCAAGAGACAAAATGGTGGGATCCACACCACTTAGATACTATTGCCAAACAAGTGGGTCCATGGTTTCTGTCTCTTAGGTGAATTGTGGTAGATTCAATCCCGGTAGGTGAAAGTATTTTTCTTTTGCCTAAGAAATATCTCTGACAATTGCCAACACCTTATTCCTTGAAAAATTGCGGCCTTCTGACCTTGGGAGGTAGGAGACAACACCTACTATATGATCAAGTAGAGGTCCTAGATCTACTCTAATTTTATCTCAAGTCTTTCACAGTTCAGAAGCCCTTTGGTTAGCATAAATAGAAAATCAACATTTGTCTTTTTCAACTTTTGCTATTAGATTTCTAAATCCACATTACATTTTGTATTTGGTTAGTTGAACAAGCAACACCTGAAAATTATAAGATTTGTTGTAACTTTACTCATGGCCCATGCTACACTTATGTGACACTCATATTAATTGACATGCTTATATTTTGGAAGCTGCTGCTATTTCCGGTATTTTGTTGCTTTTTACAACTCCATTTTTAGTTTCAACCGCTTGTTTCTATAGTTAGACGTGAGAAGTATAGCTATTCTGCAACGGAAAGATAAATTTAAGGATAAATCGAAAACATAAAATTTCTCAATTCCGAGTAAGTTTATGTCCAATCTACTTTGGAGAATAACTTCACAGCAAAAGAGATAAAAATAACCAGTGAAGGTTGAAACAAAAATTAAGATTGTTTCTTATGCATTATAGCATTTGGAGGTTCTGATACAGTCTAATCCCTTTGTCCTCACAAAAACAGAGCGGCTCTCATGTGTTGTGTGTGTGTATGTATATATATATATATATATATATATATATATATATATAAGTTAATTGCTAAATAATACGTTAATGCTTCACCTACTTTGCATCTATATACCTTATTGATTTTCTCGCTGCACACTAAAACACAAACCGTACGGATTTTGTTTAAGACAGTGATGAATTTGATGATCAAATGAATAGAGTAAAGTATTAACTGTTTGTACTTTAGGGTATATTAATGCAATGAAAAAATCAATAAGGTATAAAGATGCAAAGTAGGTGAAAGATCGGAGTATTATTTAGCGATTAAACCTCAGATATATTCATCTGACTTTATGTAAATCAAACATTTTACAACCAAAAAAATAGTCTCGAGTAGGAAATCAAACTCTAGAACTTTATTCATACCAACTCATTACAAGGTACAATCTTCATCTGACATGACAAAATATAAGCAAATTACGTACCCACCATTCTTAATTAAAATGATACAAGGACGATATCTCCGAAATCAAAAGATGGTCGAATATAAGCCGGCTATTCTTTCTATCTTTTCAGATTTCAACCGTCCTTTTATCAAATTATGAGCAAGGGATAAACATTTTCTAATCTAAAGCTTCAAATGGAGATTCTTTAGGATCTTTTTACGGAGGAGCTAGGCCTCTCAAATTAAAACCAATTCAAAGAGTTAGCCAAATGAACTTCAATCGCCATTGTCGAAAATCCGTTGAACATGGACCCCATCGCCTTCGCATAAGCTCCCATATTCGGCGACACCATCCAATCCCCGACCTCCATCTCCGGCAGCTGCAGCTCGCTCGCCACCACGTCTAGCGCGTCGCACGTGGGCCCAAAGACCGTCGAATTGTAAACCTTCTTCCCCTCAAACTTCACATCATCCAAAGGCAACATCGAGACACTCACAGCGTCCATTTTGATACAACTCATGGACCCGTAAATCCCGTCGTTGATCCAGTACTCTCTCCTTTTGCCCCGTACTCGTTTGCCTATTATGCAAGTGACCAATGTGGCTGCGGTTTCGGCGAAATATCGGCCTGGCTCTGCGATCACTTTTAGGTTCGGATAGTCATCAAAATGTGTTTTGATGGAGGATTTGATCGATTTGGCTGCTTTCTCGAAGAATCCCCCAGCGGTGAAGCCCCCACCGATGTCGAGGATGGTCATCTTTGGGGAGTTGACTTTTGCAGCGATGTTGAAGACCGATCTGGCCGATTCGATTGCGGAGTCGAAGGTTTCGAAGACGGTGACAGAGGTGCCTGAAATTACATATCAAGGGTGAATAGTATTGTCATATAATAATACGGTTTCGTATAGTCACTGTCACTGCGTCGAAACAAAACTACAGGAAAATTTGCAATTTCCCTTCCTACTGAGTGATATTTTATATTATTACCAACATGGAAGGACACGCCGACGACTGATAGATTCATCAACCGCGCAGCCCGTAGAAGCGGTTCCACCTCTTCTGGAAACGCCCCATACTTACTCTCAAGCGACCGCCGGACTCCCGTGTTCACCGGAGGCTTGATACGCAACAAAAGCTCACAACCCGGATGGTGTCTCCTCATCTTTTCGAGCTCGTAAACCGAATCAAAGGTCGTAAGACCAACGCCGACGGCTCTAGCGTACTTAACATGCGGTTCGGCCTTGCAAGGGTTAGCATACACGATTCGGTCAGGGGTAACACCGGCGTCTAGCACTAATTCCATCTCGGCGCGGCTCGCGCAGTCGAAGCCTGCACCGAGGGCGGCGAGGGTCTCGATGAGGGCGGGGTTGGGGTTGCATTTCACGGCGAAAAACGGACGGGCGACGGACAAATGTAGGGTCCATGTTTGGTACAGGTCTACCAGTGTGCCTAGGTCTAGGACATAGAAGGGGTCATTTTGGTTTGAGTTGGATGATATAATTGATTTGATTAGGGTTTTGATTGCTTCTTGGGAGTTGTCTTTGAGGGTGGTGATCTTGTGGCCTTTGAGACAAGGGAGAGTTGGAAGGGCTGAGGTTGGTGTAGACATTATGCACAGAGAGAGAGAGAGAGAGAGGAAGAGAGAGATGCCATGAGCATGGAGATGTTATCCCTTTTTATGCAACTATGCTCTTGCATAATACAAATGACATTGGCTAGGTAGGCCTTTTCCATTTTTTGAAAAATAAAAAAAAAAATGAGAAAATTTCTCAAATCTTAGAGTTTCCATATCATCAAAGAAAAATATAAAAATAATTAATTGTTTTATTAATTTAAATTTCAAATTCACTCTACGATTTATAAAACTTGAGACAAAAAATAACTTTCTAGAAATTAGTTTAAATTTCAAATTCAAACTACATTATACTCAAATTTAAAACAAAAAAGAACTTTTTAGTAGTTATTTTAATCTTATTATTTTTCAAATTCTACTTTCATTTATTTATAACTACTTTTTTTTATTTAAATATGGTAAATAACATATTATAATATTTTCTAGAATACTCTTTATCCAAGTTACTAAAAGAACTTTTTAGAAATTATTTTAATCTTATCATTTTTCAAATTCTAATTTCATTTACTTATAAATACCTTCTTTTACTTAAATATGCTAAATAACATATTATAATATTTTCTAGAACACTCTTGATCCAAGTTACTAAAATGATTATTTTCTTCACTTATTAACATTCAAAATAATTTTAAATCAAAAGCCTCTCATTTTATATTTATCCATGGGCTCAAGAATTTTTTTTGGACTCAAAATATGATAAAGCTACATGGTTTATTCAGATTTATATAAGTATTACACATTTTATTTATAAAACGTGGATAGCCCCGTGCAAAGTTCTAGTATTATTATAATATGACGTATTATTATAATATGATCCAGATCAATGAGTTGTTATTTGTTCTTTTCATGTGCAGGAAAAGTTGAAATTTTGGGTCCATGGATGCTGGCCTTTTTGGCGCCGAATTATAGAAATTTTATGGGTTTTTTTTACTTAAACCACCCCTAAACTTTGCTAATTACTAAACCCCCAAGACTTGATATCGCAAAAACTTTGAAGTCGCTTTTAAAAAACCCCACTGGCCCTTTTTCTTCACTTCGTAAGCCAGTTAACCGAGAAACCAGGGTCAAGATTATTAAATGTAATACCCAATCCCCTTTTATACGCTAATACTAGTATTTAAAATAAAATGTTATTCTAAATAGTTTACCCACTTTTTTAATTCTATTTATTTTATTTTTCCTATACCTATATATTCTAATTATTTTTCCCCATACCCTAACCTATATTCCACCCAAATAGTTTCACTTTCCTAACCAAGCCCAAATACTTTTCCCCTTTTCTTTTTTCCTATCTCTCTTCCCAAGGCCCAAACCCAATAGTCTAAACTCTCTTCTTTCTCTTTACCTTCAAATTTAAAAAAAAAATTATTCTCTTTTAATTCCTCATAAATCCCCATTAACATCCAAATCAAGCCCATATTAATCACATAATTCATAATTACTTCTTTTAAATTATCTTTAATTCTCTCTCTCTCTCTCTCTCTCTTTAAACTCTCATTCTCTCTCTCTTCCACACAATCTCTCTTCTCTCTCTAGCTGACCTTCTTTAAAACCCATTTCCACCACTGAGCTTATCTCACAGGGCCACCGCTCAACTCTACCTCGTTACCAACCGAGCCTCCCTACCACCGACGACCCCAGCGCACCTCCAGCTCCCGCCGTGAGGTCCTGACCTCGCCATAGCCGACTCCAGCCCAAACTTGCTGCCGTAGCCGAGCCCAGATTTGTGGTCGCTGTGCGTGCGCCGTGCCGTTCATCATCGATCACCGCTATCGCGTCGCCGATTGTCATTGTCAAGCAAGCTTCCAAGACTTGCTTTCATGCTATAATATTTATATTTCAATGTATGATTCGATACTATTACGTGATTAGTGTTGGACCATATTTAATTTGAATTGAGTTGGAACCGAGTATTAATCGAGTCCAACACCTCGTGTTAATATCGTTTAGAAGTTCATAAATTATTTTCCTTATGAATTGAACAAATATAACGGGTATTCCGACAATAAACGACTGCTTAGTTTAGATATTCAATACGAATCTAGGGCGAAAACCCTGTCTAGTGTGACGGAATTTGTTTATCACGGAAAACTGCATTTTAATACCTTTCATTCATTATCAATTTTGTATATATCGGTACTATTAATCAGTATCTGCTCAGTAAATACAGATTACAAGTATTCATGACAAAATACTGAAAACACACTCAAATTCACAGATATGACATTTGTGAGCCGACACTGCAATCAGAACAGAAAACCGATCGAGATTCAAAGAGTTCTTTTTGTAAACAAATAAGTGTACACATTTTTTGGTCCAACACAATACAAGTGTGCACTAGCTCTTTGATCCTTGGACCTAGATGAGGGCTGCCAAGTGCACAAGTGGGCACAAGTGGGATGGTGTGTTAAATGAAGAAAAAGTATTGATGTGATATAAAATTAAGTTTCCTTTCAAATCTTCTGAATGCAAATTAGGAATAAATAAAAAAATCAAACAACAATAGAGAGATCATGGAGTGCACTCGAGGCCACCACACCAATACGAGGCCCATTTGTCAAACCAAGACCGGCGACATTCTCAAAATGACCGGTGTCGCCGGCCCCCCTGGCTCCATTTCCCCCTATTTTTCTCTGGTCATTTTTAGACATCACATCATCCCATTTATATTGTTTGTTTATTCTAATTTGGTGTCTATAAATACCAGAACAGACTTAGAGAGATGGGTCATGTACAAACCCTAATATCCAATCCATTTTATAGTTTGTTTTAGTTTTTGTTTAAGCGTTGGATAGTTGTGTGAGCTCAAGCTTGGTTTCTTCTTCTTCTTCCGTCTTAGAGCTTTCTTTTGGGAGCTTCATTATGGAGGTTGAATAACTAACCAACACCATATATCTCAACTCATTTATTTGTTAATATAATTGCTCTTTGCATTGTTTATTTACTTTCTTTTGTTGTTTTCATTTCTCTTTATGATATCTGAGTAATCTTTTGGTTGTGGTGATGATAAAGATGTGAGATAATGGTTTTGTGATTGTTTAATATGCTCAATTTGTGATTCTAACTTTAAGATTGTTCTTTGTATTGGCGTGATATGATATTTTGAATCCATGGTTATAAGGTAACCTCTTCATATACCATATTCACTCCTACTCTCCATTTTTCAATATTTAAATTAAAATTAATTTAGTGTTAAGGGTGCTAAGTATTAGATATGGTATTTTGTTAACAAGTGGCTTAACACTTTTCTTGTTTTCATATACCTTATACTATCACAAACCACTTAGCAAGTTTAATACTAAAACTACTTGCTCTCACATGCTAATTTGTGTATTTGATATTGATGTATACTTGCTAACCCTTGTGCTTAGTGTTGATACCTCAAACTTGGACATACAAACGGTAAGTGAACAAGACAGACTCGTTTCGTGTTTTGCGTCGAATATCGGCAACTTGATGACTTGTGCTTCACAAACGTTTTGACAAGTCATGCTTCACGTCGGGACTAACATAAGGACAGACAACTCAAGATCAAGGGAGCGTCGATAAAATCGCCGCGATTCAACCATCCGAACCAAAGCCACGGCCACTTCTTTAACTAGTTCTATAATTTCGTATTTTCTATTTTTGTGATACAAACCCAAATTCTTTTATTCTCGAACTTTAAGCAAAAATCCCTAATCACCAATTCCATGTGGATCGATCCATACTTACCGTCTCGCTACAACGTGCTGTGCACTTGTGGTTTATAAATTTTAAAACGTGATCGTGTTCGCATGCGCAATATTTCCAAAACCGATTCTTTTCAAAACATACAAAGGCGCACGCGGATGACATCCCAACAGAATTTATGGCTACTAGATTGCTTTAGTGATAATGTTTGATATGTAAAAAGTTAGAATGAAAATACGGACTCTAATGCTGTAATACCCAGCACCTTTTTGTACGTCTACACCGAATTTTCTTTTTACCTATAAAATTTATTTATAATTATTTATTTATTTTCAAAATCCTATTAAACCCAGATCTTATCTTTCATTCCCTCCGGCCTAAGCCGTTTTCCTTTCATTGAAATTAAACCCCATTTTCTTTTCTACACCCAAACCCAAACTATATTTATTTAAACCCAGCCCATTCCTTTTCTTTAACAAATCCCCACTGGCCCGGCCTTCTCCATTTTTCCCTTTATATTAATTTTCCTTGGCCCACAAATCTACGCCAGCCCACAGAAAATCACTAAAAAGGAAATCCTTTTTTATCTAAAAAAAAAAAAAAAACCTCGGCCCTTCTTATTTCTCCTGGCTGTTTCTTTTAACTAAGATTAATTTCCTTTTCCTTTATTTTCTGGCCCGTTCCCCAAACAGCCACACACACATTTTAAATAATTTCCTAATCTATTTTCCCAAAGCCCACTCCCAATTTTCTTAAATCAATTCTTACAAAAAATTCCTCCGGCTCAGTTCACTCCTTCAGCCCACTTAGTTTTAAAATCCTTTAAATAAATTTTTTCGCTGGCCCATTCTCCTACTCAGCCCACACATTTCTAATAAATCACTAATTTAATTCCCAGCCCACTCCTTCGGCCCACTTCCTCATCACCCGACCCGACCCGCTACCCCTGTCTTCTTCCCCAACGGCTACCCCCGGGTTTCCCGTGCGAAATCCTCCCGTTGCGCCCTCGTCGCCGCTCCCCACGCCCACGCTCGCTGACCGTTACTCTCCACGACGCGCACGTTTCCCTGCGACCCGCTCCCTCAACGTTCACCTCTCGTCACTCCCATCACTTCCTCCTCATTCCTCCTCTTCTCGCGACACCCCCAAACCACATCGTCACCGACCGCCTCTGCCGGCACCCATATCCAGCCGCTTCCTTCTTCCTCAACCCTCCTCAACTCAAACTCCCGTCTCCCTCTCTTTCTTTCCTCCTCTCTCCCACCGACCGATGACCCCTGCACCCATCAACTCGAGTCCCCTACAACCCACGTCTCCGACGAGAACCCACGACTCACCGGCAGCCTCGCCTGCATCCCCGACTCCTCCGGTGACCACCAAACTCTTCGCCTCCTTCCCCGAGCTTACCTCACCAAAACCCAAGCTCCACTTCATCCTCCACGGAGCCCCCTGCACGCACCCGAGCTCCATCCCTCGCTCTCCCCTCTCCCTGCAATTTCCTTCTCTCTTTCTCACTCTCTGTTTTTCACTCCCATCTCAGATCTCTCTCAGCTCTTTGCATCTCATCTCATCTCTCTCTCTGCCTACATCTCACTCTCTTTACCTAACCTCTCCCCATGCCTGCACACTCTCAGCTCCCTCTCTTTCTCAGTCTCTCTCTCTCTCTCTTTCCCTCTCTCTAACACTCTATCACTCACTGTCTCTCATCTCTCTCTCTTCCTCACTCTCTCTCTTTGCCTATCTCTATCTCTGGCTCCCTCTTCCCCCTCACTCTCTGTTCTTTCACACACACACACTCTCTCTCTCACTGCTTGCTCTCTCTCTCTCTCCCTGCTCACACTCTTTCTCTCTCTAAATTTTCTCTATCTCCCCTCCAACTCTCAACCGTCTCTCCCTCTTCCATCAACCAATCACCACCATAACATCACTTGAGATCGCAACAGCCCGCCACCAAGCCGTCGTTACCGAGACTCGTGTTCGAGCCAAGTCAAGTTGCCGAGCCGCGCGTGTGTCGCGATCGTGCCATTGCCGCTGCCACGCCGTCAGTTCACCGTGTCCAGGCAAGTGTTATACTTGCTTACATCTATATACTCAAGTTAGAATCTTTAATTACATTTATCTTAAAGTTATCATCTTAGAACAATAGTATGCCATACCTGTTCGATGTGTGTCTTCAATGAAAGTACTTATCAATTTTGACGGAACTAAATGGTATTGGTTGGCCCGTATGGCTATGAACCTAGTGCATGACTTTCGTTGGATAATTTGATCGTTAACGACTAAAACAACTACCCCAAAGTTTAATCGTAAAACTATAATTTTAATGTACCTGAAAACCGTTAAATTCACCAAAAATCATATACATACTAGAATGGTGAGTTCAAGGGCTCAAATCGAAGCCATCTCGACAAACTTTAACCCTATACTGGTTTCCTGGTATTACTGTACTTAAATTGTGATGATATTCGTATCGGAGTGCGACTCTGGACTGCAGTCCAGAGCGACTTCAGTTGTTACTTGCTGTTCCGTAATGGGTACCACAGGATTTACTTAACCCGTAGGTTACGGAACTCTGCTGCTTATTATAGGTAAATCTGTTATCTAGACAACACAATTGGTTTCATACTGTTTCGTTACCGTTTGATATTTAATCTGCAATTTATTAGATCGGGACACATAACAGTCCCAGCAGAATCAGAACTGACATATTATTGTTAAATAGAGTATAACTCCTGACGTGTAGATGCGATCGAAGATCCGTATGTTACGTTGAAAACCTTACTGAAAACCCTAGAATTCATCCAACTGTAGCGTCGCTAAAATCTGATCTCAACTAGGATTAAAATGCGTTGCGAAACGGACTTCTGATTCTGAAATCGGATTTCCAGCCGCGAGCGCTTAAAATGAAATGGTTATAATTAATGATCCTGGAACCCGATTGGCTTGAAACTAAATTCTATGGATGGACAACTGAACATACTAATTACTACGTGTTTATCGTTTCGCTAAAATATACACGTATTTTTCATGAATAAATCGTGCAAGTGATAGAATACTGTTTTTATGACATCTTGATCGTGCTTCATATACTGTTTACATATCATATCATACTCATATCATTGCAGTGATAATCTAGTGATATCGTGCATTTACCCAGTGTTAGATTTTAGTGATGATTGTGGCAAGTACGTCTGTGTTCGTGTATCCGTGAATAAGTGAAAGTGATACGTACTTGTACACAATCAGTGACCATATTATTCTATTGCATTGTCGACGTCTGTGGGATGCATGTACGTGTGACTATAAGTGGTATGAGACACTTATGGAAGCGCTTGCACAAGTGTCACAGATAAGGCATCCGACATTGCCATTTATCTTAGGTATTAGTCGGGACGTGCTTGATGGAGGTCCTGCCTCCAGTTCTCGCGCAGACTTGTCACGGATCGATTAGTATTTAGGGTTGTGGTTAGCGTTTGATATAGACCACGGGGTGTGGGGTAGTTTAAGTGTGAGTTCAACAGAATCTCGGGAGTCCCATGCCGGCTTATATATTTAGGGAGTTATATGGAGATTTACAGGGTATGTGATATACACCGTGATATACATATTACATGTTGGGCCCGTGGTCCCTTGCCCTTGGGTTCTACCCCTGGGTGGAGGACACTCGCGAGTGGTTGACTCTCACACTTGGACTGACGATAGGCTTAGTGACCTGTACAGTGAGACTTAGAGACTGATAGGGATACTGGCATTTATATTCCTTATATACTGAGTTGGCATACGTGACATACCGTTATACTGCTTTACTGTTCCGCTGCATTGATTACTACACATTCATATTCATGCTGTCGTTGATTTGCTGTTATTCATATCCATTACCACTGTTAGAACTGTCACTTGATTTTATATATATTATATAGCTATTGTGTCGCTCTGACGGCCTGAGTATGCATGCTCAGTGTGAGGAGAAGATTTAGCGTGGATCAGAACTAGACGTGCATCACAGACTTCTTGACTTGCTATTCCGAGTTACATTCGTTTGTTCCACTTCAGGTCAGTTTATATTATTGTATCTTTCAGTTACTGCATTTCTCATTACCTGCGCATCATTTACTGTTTACCATGATAAACTAGAAGCCGAAGTGTGACTACGGCAGGACATTTCCTTGACCGTAGGAGCATGACTGGCCTTGTCTACCCCTCGTATTCCGTATTTTGGGAAGCGGTGCGTGACATGGTTTAGTTGGTATCAGAGCCAGGTTTTGCTTCGATTGGGATTGCAGTTTTCCGTGTAAAGTTTGACAATCTAAGACATCCCTCGGTCTAGGTTGTAAACTTGTCATTCATGATCCATAATCACATCGTGTGTTCAGCTATCAATTCGCTATGGTTTCGGGTGCCTTGGCAAGGTTACGTGGTTGCAATTGCACTACCGTACTCTATTCAAGTGACTTAAAGTCATACAGTTGATTCCCCACTTGTAATAAATTCGCCACTTCTGATATTCTTGAATCTTTGTCCATCCATAGTATATTCTGATTCGTCTAGCTTGTAGCTTATATCATTCTCAAAATTGTTGTCTCAGGATCATGTCTTCCAACGACTCTTCATCTATATCCGCTCCCAAGAATCAGACCGTGGAGATCCTGAGTGTACTGCAAGGTTTAAAGGAAGCCCAGGAGCGAACAAACGACTTATTAGCTGAAGGGCTAAGAAGGCAGGTGAATCAGACACCAGCGGGAGTCTCAAATCATAAAAGGGATCCCCGTTAGACGAGGAAAAGAGAAGAACATGAAGCGCCAATTTGTTTCCCCGCGACAGAAGCAACAGAAGACCCCATGTTGTGGGTACTGTAGGAGGCCAGGACATCTTCAGAGGGATTGTCGCCGCGCCCAAGGGAAATGTTTGATATGCGGGTCCAACAAACATCTCATCAACGGTTGCCCAGAAAGAAACGAACTACAAGGAGGAGGCTCGTCCACACTCCCCACTTCGGCCAAGTGAGGATTACTGCGTAGTTCGAATTTCGAGGATAAAGCGGACCCAACACAGGATTCAACTCACGTAACGATGATGCAGCGGTCTAGCAATCAAAGAATAATTTTTATGTTTTCCAATTTCAGTATTATGTTGTTATCCTCTTATAAACATTTCTTTCGTTTGAACCTTTGTATCCGTCGCACTTTAGTTGAATAAAATAAAATTTGAATCGTAATAATATGCATCATTCCCTTGTCATTTCCCTTGTTCATACTATTCATTAGCACAACATTTTAATCCTGACTCTTTTAAAATTCCTGCCACCGCATATCTTTCTATACTTCGTACACTTAGCTATTCTTCTTAATGTATTCCATTGTCTAGTCATGACTCTTTTCTTTCAGGCCATGGCCCATCCTGGAGCAGCGCCGCATCTAGATGAGGATGCACAGCGATGCGTATCCTTAGACCATTTCTGACGATGAGATCAACGGTCCCCAGGTCAATATCGAAAACAACGATTCAGAGGACGAAGGAGTAGCCGTCCCAGAGTTTGATATGATAGACGATTCCGACGAAGAGGAAGAAGACCCTGAAGAAAACCCGATAGAGGAAGACCCCGAGGAAGAACCGATAGAAGAAAATCCAGTTGAGGAAAATCCCGTGGAAGAAAATCCAGAAGAAGATAATCACATGGAATCGGACCTCGATGAAGAAGCTCCATCCGAGGAAGAAGAACCAGAAGATCAAGACCCTGCTGTGGAAGAACTTCCAGTGGCGATGCCTGCGAGACGATATGGAAATGGATGCCCCTACCTGAGTGCACGAGCTTACCGCGACTGACGGAATTTCTTTTGATGTTGTCTTTCTGGCCAAATAAAATGTGTATAGTTTAGGGCCACTTTTCGCCTTTGGGAATGCCTTGTTTCAAATTTTCTTGAATGAAATAAATCTTCTGAATTCGTAAACCTTTTGATTATTGATTCGCTTGATACTTGTTTATTGCCCATATCTATTTATTCTTCTGCTGTGTTCCCTGACTGTCCACCCCTACTCATTGTATAGTTTTCACCCTTGTTTCGATTAGAAAGTACCGCACCCTGATCCTTGGAATGAGCCACCATTCATCCCTCGTCTGTGCCCCGTTTGAGATCCTTCGGGGAGGAGAACAGTTCATAGTGAAATCCTCGAGTTAGCTAACCCTTCAAATTCTTGATTCATACGATGTACCGAAAGTTATCCTCCCCATACTGTTTCCCTTGTGGTCCTTTGTGGCTCACCTTTATTTCCTGTGCTGACCAGACCCCAATCTTCTTGATCTTCAGCCTAAAGCCGCCACACTCCAAACTTCTGAGTGAGCCACACTTCCTTGTAATCATTACCTTAGCTAGCCCTACCTATTTGTATTCTTCCTATTACCCTAAATATATATATAACAGGGACTTTATTATTTGAGGTTTGGTTTTCAGTAGTTGCATTTATCGAAGAGTACGTGTTATTGACGAATTAATCTTATGTATTTTAAGTGCATTATTACTACTCTCATTTTCAGCAGCGCGACCTTACACCGCGCACATTTTGTTCCATGTTTCGTATTTTCACTAAATGAGTTTTCTAAGTCATTTTAAAACTATTTGATCGATACGTTTTCCTAAAATGTTTTAACCTACCTACTAAATTTCCACTACTTTATCCTTGTTATTTTATTTTCGGGTTTTGTGCCTATGATTACTATTATAAATGGTTGAACCTTACACTTATTTTTCTGCTTGCTTCTGATAGGCTTAGATGTGCATATTTGAGTTTCGATTTTATCGAACACACTTCGATTATTATTGTTCGTTATTGTTACCTATATTCTCGTATACTTTTAGTTGCTCTTATAGTGTTCCTGCATTATACTTATTAGATCTATCTTTCGTACATGGTTCTTACATATATATAAGTACCTTCAGATTTTGTCTAACCGTTTTAAGTAAATCCACATATATTAGTGTTCGATATGATGACTCTTCGATTATTATTTTATAGCTTGTTGTTTCTTTAAATTTCGAGGACGAAATTTTTGTAAGGGTGGTATGCTGTAATACCCAGCACCTTTTTGTACGTCTACACCGTATTTTCTTTTTACCTATAAAATTTATTTATAATTATTTATTTATTTTCAAAATCCTATTAAACCCAGATCTTATCTTTCATTCCCTCCGGCCTAAGCCGTTTTCCTTTCATTGAAATTAAACCCCATTTTCTTTTTTACACCCAAACCCAAACTATATTTATTTAAACCCAGCCCATTCCTTTTCTTTAACAAATCCCCACTGGCCCGGCCTTCTCCATTTTTCCCTTTATATTAATTTTCCTTGGCCCACAAATCTACGCCAGCCCACAGAAAATCACTAAAAAGGAAATCCTTTTTTATCTAAAAAAAAAAAAAAAACCTCGGCCCTTCTTATTTCTCCTGGCTGTTTCTTTTAACTAAGATTAATTTCCTTTTCCTTTATTTTCTGGCCCGTTCCCCAAACAGCCACACACACATTTTAAATAATTTCCTAATCTATTTTCCCAAAGCCCACTCCCAATTTTCTTAAATCAATTCTTACAAAAAATTCCTCCGGCCCAGTTCACTCCTTCAGCCCACTTAGTTTTAAAATCCTTTAAATAAATTTTTTAGCTGGCCCATTCTCGTACTCAGCCCACACATTTCTAATAAATCACTAATTTAATTCCCAGCCCACTCCTTCGGCCCACTTCCTCATCACCCGACCTGACCCGCTACCCCTGTCTTCTTCCCCAACGGCTACCCCGGGTTTCCCGCGCGAAATCCTCCCGTTGCGCCCTCGTCGCCGCTCCCCACGCCCACGCTCGCTGACCGTTACTCCCCACGACGCGCACGTTTCCCTGTGACCCGCTCCCTCAACGTTCACCTCTCTTTACTCCCATCACTTCCTCCTCATTCCTCCTCTTTTCGCGACACCCCCAAACCACATCGTCACCGACCGCCTCTTCCGGCACCCATATCCAGCCGCCTCCTTCTTCCTCAACCCTCCTCAACTCAAACTCCCGTCTCCCTCTCTTTCTTTCCTCCTCTCTCCCACCGACCGATGACCCCTGCACCCATCAACTCGAGTCCCCTACAACCCACGTCTCCGACGAGAACCCACGACTCACCGGCGGCCTCGCCTGCATCCCCGACTCCTCCGGTGACCACCAAACTCTTCGCCTCCTTCCCCGAGCTTACCTCACCAAAATCCAAGCTCCCCTTCAGCTTCCACGGAGCCCCCTGCACGCACCCGAGCTCCATCCCTCGCTCTCCCCTCTCCCTGCAATTTCCTTATCTCTTTCTCACTCTCTGTTTTTCACTCCCATCTCAGATCTCTCTCAGCTCTTTGCATCTCATCTCATCTCTCTCTCTGCCTACATCTCACTCTCTTTACCTAACCTCTCCCCATGCCTGCACACTCTCAGCTCCCTCTCTTTCTCAGTCTCTCTCTCTCTCTCTCTCTCTCTTTCCCTCTCTCTAACACTCTATCACTCACTGTCTCTCATCTCTCTCTCCTCCTCACTCTCTCTCTTTGCTTATCTCTATCTCTGGCTCCCTCTTCCCCCTCACTCTCTGTTCTTTCACACACTCTCTCTCTCTCACTGCTTGCTTTCTCTCTCTCTCTTCCTGCTCACACTCTTTCTCTCTCTAAATTTTCTCTATCTCCCCTCCAACTCTCAACCGTCTCTCCCTCTTCCATCAACCAATCACCACCATAACATCACTTGAGATCGCAACAGCCAGCCACCAAGCCGTCGTTACCGAGACTCGTGTTCGAGCCAAGTCAAGTTGCCGAGCCGCGCGTGTGTCGCGATCGTGCCATTGCCGCTGCCACGCCGTCAGTTCACCGTGTCCAGGTAAGTGTTATACTTGCTTACATGCTATATACTCAAGTTAGAATCTTTAATTACATTTATCTTAAAGTTATCATCTTAGAACAATAGTATGCCATACCTTTTCGATGTGTGTCCTCAATGAAAGTACTTATCAATTTTGACGGAACTAAATGGTATTGGTTGGCCCGTATGGCTATGAACCTAGTGCATGACTTTCGTTGGATAATTTGATCGTTAACGACTAAAACAACTACCCCAAAGTTTAATCGTAAAACTATAATTTTAATGTACCTGAAAACCGTTAAATTCACCAAAAATCATATACATACTAGAATGGTATGTTCGAGGGCTCAAATCGAAGCCATCTCGACAAACTTTAACCCTATATTGGTTTCCTGGTATTACTGTACTTAAATTGTGATGATATTCGTATCGGAGTGCGACTCTGGACTGCAGTCCAGAGCGACTTCAGTTGTTGCTTGCTGTTCCGTAATGGGTACCACAGGATTTCCTTAACCCGTTGGTTACGGAACTCTGCTGATTATTATAGGTAAATCTGTTATCTAGACAACACAATTGGTTTCATACTGTTTCGTTACCGTTTGATATTTAATCTGCAATTTATTAGATCGGGACACATAACAGTCCCAGCAGAATCAGAACTGACATATTATTGTTAAATAGAGTATAACTCCTGACGTGGAGATGCGATCGAAGATCCGTATGTTACGTTGAAAACCTTACTGAAAACCCTAGAATTCATCCAACTGTAGCGTCGCTAAAATCTGATCCCAACTGGGATTAAAATGCGTTGCGAAACGGACTTCTGATTCTGAAATCGGATTTCCAGCCGCGAGCGCTTAAAATGAAATGGTTATAATTAATGATCCTGGAACCCGATTGGCTTGAAACTAAATTCTATGGATGGACAACTGAACATACTAATTACTACGTGTTTATCGTTTCGCTAAACTATACACGTATTTTTCATGAATATATCGTGCAAGTGATAGAATACTGTTTTTATGACATCTTGATCGTGCTTCATATACTGTTTACGTATCATATCATACTCATATCATTGCAGTGATAATCTAGTGATATCGTGCATTTACCCAGTGTTAGATTTTAGTGATGATTGTGGCAAGTACGTCTGTGTTCGTGTATCCGTGAATAAGTGAAAGTGATACGTACTTGTACACAATCAGTGACCCTATTATTCTATTGCATTGTCGACGTCTGTGGGATGCGTGTACGTGTGACTATAAGTGGTATGGGACACTTATGGAAGCGCTTGCACGAGTGTCACAGATAAGGCATCTGACACTGCCATTTATCTTAGGTATTAGTCGGGACGTGCTTGATGGAGGTCCTGCCTCCAGTTCTCGCGCAGACTTGTCACGGATCGATTAGTATTTAGGGTTGTGGTTAGCGTTTGATGTAGACCACGGGGTGTGGGGTAGTTTAAGTGTGAGTTCAACAGAATCTCGGGAGTCCCATGCCGGCTTATATATTTAGGGAGTTATATGGAGATTTACAGGGTATGTGATATACATGTTACATGTTGGGCCCGTGGTCCCTTACCCTTGGGTTCTACCCCTGGGTGGAGGACACTCGCGAGTGGTTGTCTCTCACACTTGGACTGACGATAGGCTTAGTGACCTGTATAGTGAGACTTAGAGACTGATAGGGATACTGGCATTTATATTCCTTATATACTGAGTTGGCATACGTGACATACCGTTATACTACTTAACTGTTCCGCTGCATTGATTACTACACATTCATATTCATGCTGTCGTTGATTTACTGTTATTCATATCCATTACCACCAACTGTCACTTGATTTTATATATATTATATTGCTATTGTGTCGCTCTGACGACCTGAGTATGCATGCTCAGTGTGAGGAGAAGATTTACCCTGGATCAGAACTAGACGTGCATCACAGACTTCTTGACTTGCTATTCCGAGTTACATTCGTTTGTTCTACTTCAGGTCAGTTTATATTATTGTATCTTTCAGTTACTGCATTTCTCATTACCTGCGCATCATTTACTGTTTACCATGATAAACTAGAAGCCGAAGTGTGACTACGGCAGGACATTTCCTTGACCGTAGGAGCATGGCTGGCCTTGTCTACCCCTCGTATTCCATATTTTGGGAAGCGGGGCGTGACAAATGCCATGAAATATCACCACTAATTAGCTTCACCAAATCTAAAATTTTTCCCATACACCTAACTTGTAAAATCATAATAATTCGGATACATACTGGAACAGTGTGTTTGAAAGCTCATATTGAAGCTGACTCGACACCCTAAAACCCTCTGTAATTTATATTTCATTTCTGTTTTAAAATGATGAAGAAAACTGTTCGAGAATGCGGCTCTGGACTACAGCCCAGAGCAGCACTGCTTGTTGACACCTGAATTAAAATGCTTTTAAAACTCTGTATGAAAATGATATTATGTGGAACCCTATACCGTTGTGAATAATATTCTGTTAGCTAACTATTGGTGGTGGTTTCATTCATTTTTACTTTCGTTTTCTATTTTAATCATATTTGAAATCGTCGTTACGTACTACAGTCCCAAGCATGGACATAACGTATACCCTGATCTTAAACAATGCATATCTTTCAGCACACAGCGGATATTATCGATCTGTATAGTGCGTTGGAAACCTAATTAATGGACCTAAATGTTACTTAATTGCAGCGTTGCCTAATTTTGATCCCAACAGGGTGAAAACAGTGCTACGAAACAGACTTTCAGTTCAGGAACTGAATTTCCAGCAGAGACCCGAAACTCGATTGATTTGAAACCAATTTCGTTGAATTTATAATTAAGTTTAATTTTTACTCCTTTTGTATTATTTTTCTTAATTCTGATCGTACGATTTAATATGATTTTTCTAAGTTCCTAAGACGCGTAATGACTTGTATTACATATGATTTATTTAGAGGCATAATTCACATATTTACCCGACTGCGATACCTCTAGCGATTGTGAGCATCCTTATTAATTCTCAGTGTATAATGCATCGTCGAACGTGAATGGTATCGGTTTAGTTGTGTCGAGTACGCCAGTAAAAAGTGAACGATTTGTGATAGGAAACAACACAGCGAATAGTGAATAAAGCAGTGTTATTGGTGCGTATTTGTACACAACTAGCCCATACTTATAGATAGTGAAACCTGGGAAAAAAGGGGAAATCGAAGTGGAAAGGAACTTGTATTTAGAGAGTTTGGCGATTTAGAGGATGATCATTTGAATAACGACTCTTATATATATTAGGTTTGAACTTAGCAGTCCGGCTGACAGAGTTATGTCCCGGGCAACAGTAGGTTACGTACGAGACCCTCTTTAAACATGATCACTCCTTTCTGCAAACTCGATTTCAAAATTGACTTAGAGACCAGTAGGAACACAGTTCATACATTGCATTGATTATTGACATATCGATTACCTGCTTTTATTGTCTCCACCGTTATTATTTTTATTTCTTGCCTCGTTATTGTTATCATAATATTGTTATTGTATCGTACTGACGACCTGAGTATACATGCTCAGAGCTTGGAGAATACCCAGTTCAGGAGTCAGACCTACCATTCGAGCTCGCAGAGATTTAGATGGTCGTGCCTTCAGTACTTTTACCGCTTTTCATATATCAACCTTGTATTTGCACTTGGTTAAAAGTTTCTTTTTCTTTCAAACTATTGTAAACTGTGAACAATGAAAGTTGATGTAATAAACTAGTGATGTATTTCTTTTTACTTCTGTACTGTATTTACTGATTACCATGTAATGCTAGAAGCCGAAGTGTGACTACGGCGGGATGGTTCTCTGACCGTAGGAGCATGGCTGGCCTAATCACCTCCCGTATCCCATATTTTGGGAAGCGGGGTATGACATTAAAACCCATCGTCTTTACTCTTCTTCATCTAAAATTCTCAATTAGATCCCCAATCTAGAATTAGGGTTTAGAAATTGCTTTTCAAATCCTCCAATTGACAGTGGAATATGGTTCTATTTTCTTAACCTTTTCCGGCCATGAAATAATAGTATGCGAATGCGGGCTTAATTAAAAGTTTCGTGTAGGTGAAAATATGCAAACGAAGGGGCAAAATTCTTCGGGCGCCTTAGATACAAGGGTCTAGATCAAGAGAAAGATGAACAAGAGAGAAATGCCGGTTTTATTAAATAGAGTCGTGGGTTATAAGTGGGTTAGATCGGGATGTTATAAATTAGGCAACGACCATATTTTCTTTGGACGGAAAATTTGAAGAGGGTAAAATGATGCAACTTAAAAGTTTTTTAGGGTGATAAGTAAATACCAAGTTTTGAGTTTTTTTAGTAATTGGCTAAGTTTTTTTTGGAGGGTAAGTAAAAAACCCAAATTTTATTGATATATATATATATATATATATATATATATATATATATACACATATATTTTTAATTTAACAGCACTTATAAAATAATAATGACGTGGTAATTTAATTATGTGTTTCGCACATGTAAAATCAGATGTGCCACTTAATTACATGCATTGCACATAAAATAATCGTGTTTTTTATGGCTTATTTTACGGAGACCACCTTGTGGTTTACTCGAGTTTCTCAAAACCATGTTGAGATTCAAACCCATCACAGAAACCCCCGAATTTTTACGGAAACCTCCTTACTCTATTTTTATTAGCATATTTTCTCTTGGAATTAGATTCAATCTAAGATTGGGCCTTCTCCTCTAAACCCTAAATCTTCTTCTCTTCAATTTGGGGCCATGTCAATACTTTTTTGGCTAAATGGTAGAAAACATCCCGAACATTTACCCTAATAGCAGAAAATACTCCTAACTTTCTAAAACTAGCACTTTCCCCCCTCGACTTTAATGGATTCCCAAAATGACCTTCATATAAATATTTAATTAAAAATTATTTCCTTTTCTTTCTTTTTTATATACCCTCATTATTTTTCAATATTACCCAAACCTTTAAATTTTTTTAAATTCCTCTAAACTTCTTAAGTGTCTGTTAAGTTTATTTTCTTAATTTCTTTTTCAAATACCAACTTCACTCTCATCATCATCATCATCATCATCTTCTTCTTCATCATCACACCTGTAACAACGCTAATTTTCTTATACAAATTTTTAAATTAAATTTTTTCAAAATCCATAAAGGAATATTTTAACCTGAGCATAATATATAAGTAATTATTTTGTTTTTAAATAACTCCATTTTTAGTGTACATAAAATTGTTTTAAAATTAAAGTATACTTGGGGTATTTAATGTTGCTGTTACCACTTTAAGTAATTATTTCACACTATAATCAAAAGAAGGAGCTTGTAGCTCATTGGTAATACCTTGCACTACTGAACCAAGCCACCAAAGTTCGAATCCCATGCCCCATATTATTTTTAATATTATTTTGTTTTTGATTTTTTTAGAATACCAACAGTTACACGACCCCACAGCCATATTATTTTTAATATTATTTTGTTTTTGATTTTTTTAGAATACCAACAGTTACACATGTGTTTCTCACAAATTTCCTTCTACACATGAAAAGTTAGATACACCAAAAGCCACACCCGACGACCCCACAGCCCCCGACCACCTGACTCGACCGAGTCGGCCGGCGGACCGGCCGACTCGGGCTGGCGCCGCCGGCCGGACGGCCGAGTCCCCAACATCGAAGTTGGGCATCTTTGCTTGGTCAACCCCCCTGCACACTTTAAATTTTTAGATCGGTTACAGAGAGCCCATTAACCCCCATTTACTCCATTTTTTTAAAATGATTTTTATATAATTTTTACATTTTTTAATTAAAAACCCTAACCCTAACCAAACCCTATAAATACACTCCTACCCTCTACCCTCTCATCCTAAATTTTTGAGTCCACTCTCTCAAAATTCCAAGAGAACTTTGGTATTTTGGAAACGAGCGAAAGGCGAAGCGCTGACGAAATCGACGGCGAAATTCCGGTGATCGTGTTAGGAACTCTCAACGACGAATCGACGCACCGGCAAACCCTCTACTTCCCTCTCACTCTCTAGTGTTGTCCAAACCCGTAAGTCCCCTTTCTATCTTTCTTTCCTTTCATAAAAATACGAATTTACAAAACCCGACGGAATCGGAACAAATCCGATTTCCGACTCGGTTTTCTATAAAATCTCACTTCTCACCAATAAATTCATGCTTAAACATCTCTATGTTGACTATTAATCACTTAACAAATAATTTGAACAAGTTTCCTCACAAGAAATGATAGCCTTTTCAATATATCGTATTTTTTCCACTTAAATACCACAATGTTTAGTTTTCACATTTAACCCCCTTAACATTGATATATCTTAAAGCAGATCACGAGGTAATGACCTACCTCCTCACACACTCATATACAAACATAACACGCTACCTTGAAAACTTAGAATACGATAATACAAGATTTTACATTTAAATACCTTTTTCTTAATAAAACCTTTTTCTAAAAAGTTTTAGGTTTGATACACTTTTAAAACAAATATCTTTTAATAGGAAAATACGATAAGTTGTGAACATCGATCGTTTATCTAAACCTGACTTTGTGGTATCTAGGCTAGGCAAGTGAGAAAGGTAATTTTAAAAGCCCCGTCTCACGATGAATCGTGAGCGGATCCCTCATTTCTTCACTTGTACTTACCTGGCCACAATTGGCGGTGAAGAGGCGATTTGAGGCTTCTAACGACTTGTCGTTTAGACCATTTAGAAATAGACTAGTTGGCGTAGGAAACCCTAGAATCTAAAATACGGAAAATTTACACCCTTGCAAATAAATACATTTTACTTTATAAAACCGTTTTCTAAAGAATTAGTATTTATAAAATCTTTGCAAAGCGCCACTACAACCCACCTTTGGGGAACCCGTTAGGGATGGTACGGTTTATCGTGCACTCTCGGGCTTAGTAGTGTGAGATTCAGACCTCCGCAAGGAGCATTCGGTCTCGAAAGGTTTAAAATACGATATCTTAAGAAAATGATATTTTTAGAATATAAAATATTTATTGAAATTATTTTTGTATAAATATATGTATATTATCATTAAAAGATCTATTTTTTTATAATATAAATATCCCACTTTTTCTAAAAATCACAAGATTAGATTTTACATTAAAATACCATGAATTTCAAATAAATCAATATTACAGATAAATACCTTTATTTATGTAATTAGGATATTTTCACTAGGAATATCACAAAATAAAATTACACTCATAAAGACGAATAATAAATACTTGGGGTGTATCTTGAAAACTATACAAAAGTATTTTTACATAAAACCCCCTCAAGTTTTATAAATTACCCTAAGGACCCTAGTAAATATAGGCCTTCGATTTACATTTCTTCTGTTCGACTCGGGTTTGAGTCTGATCATAATCCGACTTGAATATGCTTCAAGTACTATATAAATCTATAACATTCCAATTCAATAAGAACACATGAATCCAAGAATCCAGTTATCAATCTATACAACTTGACTGAATCAAACCATGAATATACATCCATTATCCAGTTTTCCGTCTACATGATTATGCAGTTACAATCTGTTTATTGATATCATGGTTTTGGTCAGTCATCCAACTTATACAATATAATGCAACAATATAATCAAAACACTACGGGGTTTAAGGGGTAGATTGGTGCGGAAGGTGTTAAAAGTGGCACGAGACAGTAAGATTAAGACACCTAAGTTATATTCCGTTGCTGTTGTACCGTGACTTAAAGGTTCCTTGTACATTCCGTTTGCCCTGGTCTCTAGCATACTGAGACCCCTCTCGTATACACTGGTATCCTTCCGTACCAAACTATAAACAACAGCATGAACACAATATTCTACAATATTATACTTTAGAAGATACCGCTTATTCTGTCTTTTCTAATTCTCCCTTATCTTTGGGACTTACCGAGCGACCTGCAGTTCGCTGACGACATTCTATTTCTTTCTTCTTTGAATGTCGTCAGGTGTTTTGGACCCGTCAGAGATCGAGCCCACTGGTGAAGACTTGGATCAGTTCCACGAAGACCCTGAGCTCTAGACATTGTACCTTATTCTATTCATTATTTTTTTCATTTCCTGTTATGCCATTGTTTAGGCATCGCTTTTATTTCAGATGTATTTACTTTTCATGCATTGTACAAAAGAATGTTATTAATAAAGTTGTTATTATTTTTATATCTCTTGTTTCTTGTGATTTACCTTTATATTGCTTAGATACGCTTAGCGTATTTACTTCACAGTAAATACGTAGTGGACCTCGTCGCGTCCCCTTCGCCGTACACCGGGAAGCGGGGCGTGACAACACCCGGATAAAATCACACCTTTATCTTCTTTTTTGTTATCCTTTAGTCTCATTCATTGTAATTCTCTTCTCTTCCACTTTGTACTCATAAGCTCTTTGTTTACTCTCCTGTTATCTTTTTCTCTATTAATTTACTTTTGAATTAAGAAACCCTAATAAAAAAGAATCCAAATTTTAGAAAATTAATCCAAAAGAAACCTTGATTTATGCATCCTAACATTGAAAAAAATCAAATCAATCAACACTTACAAACCAAAACATCTAAATCAATCAAATCTGATAAGAAAACCTAATTCGATCAAGCAATATATTTTTTGGGATTTGAAAGGATGCATGAAATAAGAAAGGATTGTGAGGATATTTACATTTTTTTTATCGATTTATGTCAAAATTAACCATTATTTAATGATGTTGTATTTAAAAAAAAACTTAGAGAACTTTGGAATGTGTAGTTAATATTGAAGAATAATGAGGGTATATCAAATTTTCATAGGGGGTATTTCAAAAAACCCTTAATATAAATATTTTAATTAATTATTTAAATGAAAGGTATTTTTGGGAATCAATTAAAATTGAGAGGACAAAGTGTCCATTTTAGAAAGTCAAGGGTATTTCTTATTATTGGGGTAAATGTTAGGAGTATTTCCTCCCATTTAATCTAGTTTTTTTTTATCTTTCATTTTCTTTTTTAATCTTTTAATGCATTATCCTTCTTCTTCTCATATTTTATCCTCTATTTCTCATTATTTTCCGTCTCCGTGTGAGAGATAGAGAAAGAAGAAATTGATAATCATTTAAAAGAGAAAGGAATTAAAGCTCAATGAGGGAGGGCGCAGGGATGGAGCTAAGATTTGAAGTGAGCTGGGGCCGATAATATACTAACAAGTTAAGACAAAAAAAACCTTAGATAACATATTCCAAAAAATAAAAACTTGAGACAAATTGTACCAAAAATTTGAGTTTCATTTCTCAATTGATTCACATTCATACATGTAGTCTATATTTCTTACAATATCGGCCAAAAAAGACAACTAAATCATATTTCACTACTTCAGCCTTGCACAATGGTTTTCTACCGCATAGAACTCATCAATCCATGATGTGTCATTATCAAAATTTTCTGTTATTTCTCTCTCGATGTATAAAATCAAGCAAATTCCGAGAAAGTTAATAATATTTGGTTTGTTCATGCTTCAGTCTAAATTCCACTATTACAAACAATATTTAAAATGCATCATAATCCCTAACTTCAACATTTCAAATCTAAACTCTAATATTAATCAGGATTAAGAAAACAACCGGATAAACTCTAACAATTGAAACAGACAAAAATAAATAACACATACCCACATACCCAAATAGAAGATGCTGATGGTACTCGATATTGGCGATCTCCAAGATCATGACACGTGGCAGGTGACGTGTCTCGGAACTCAGGGGAAGAGGCCCACAGGAGCCGACCAGGCCACCTTGAACCCGACCCGCGGACACGAGCCGACCCTCCTCGGGGCCCCTGCAAATTGGCCTCCTCGGCCCCGTAGCTCGCGCTGAGCTCTTGCAAGACCTGGATTCCTTGGCCTCCTCGCTCGTCCCGAGCTCCAGGCCGAGGCCGTCTTCCTCGGCCCTCCGACCAAGGCCACCGCTCTCAGGCGTAACTGCCGCTCCGCGAATCTCGCCATGCGCAGATTCTACGCCAGCAACATCCCACGTCAGCAACATCCCACGTTCTACGCCATCAATCCCCATTAATGGGTGATCCGCTTTCTATACGGGCGTGACACTGGGAGGGCATAACTGCCGGCGAAACTCTCGCGCCTGCTGTTGCGTGCTCCAACATTATATAAACCCCCATCATAGAGGGGTCAAGTAGGCCATTTTTCACTCTTTTAAGCCGTTACTCTGCTCGGATCTCATCACTAACTTGATCGTCGGAGGGTCCTTGGTGGTACCAAACCACCCCGGGACTTCTTTGCAGGTACTCGGCACCAAACTCCTCACCCCACTTCTTCCTCCAAAACCCATTGAGACCCACACGCAACAGGAAATAATCAACAAAGTTCACCAGGAGATCAACAGAAGACACCATCTGACGGAGACCCGAAAAGGACCTCCATTAGTTGGCGCCGTCTGTGGGAAGCGAAAACTCCACAAAAACAAAAGTTGGCCTCCCGATCTCCGCCCACATGAAAACCGATTCCCCTAAAGATCCAAACGCCCGCTGTCGCCTCTCTCGCAACGGAGACGCGGACGAACCCCCGCTTAAGGTCGTCGGCCTCCCCGCCGGCTGTCGCCTCCCAGGCCCCGGCGACCGCCCGAGCAAAAGGGCTAGGGACCGAGAGCTCATTATCTTCAGCGACGAGGATCTCCACGTCATATCTGTGCCCCATAGCGACCCGCTGGTGATCGTAGCACAAATTCACCGATATGAGGTCCACCGGATACTCATCGATTCGGGCAGCTCGGCGGACATCCTTTTCCACGACTGCTTTCTGTGTATGGGGCTTGCCCCAGCAGACTTGAGACCGACCTCCCACGTCCTCTCGAGGTTTACCAACCACTCCATCCCGGCACAAGGAGTGGTCACCCTGCCGTTCACAATCGGGGAGCCCGGCCGCACGTGCACACTGCCTGTGGACTTCATCGTGGCGAGGGTCCCATCAGCCTACAACGTCCTCCTCGGCCACCCGACGCTGAACTCCCTCCAGGCCCAGATCTCGACATACCACCTGGCGATAAAATTCCCCCTCGATCAGGGCGGAGTAGGCCGGGCATACGGGAACCAGCGAGTCGCGGAGATAGGCCTGACAGAGGCATCTTCCCCCGAGCAGCACGCTGACAACGTCGACGCATGCGGCGACGTCAAAGGGTCCCTGGACACCCGGGACGAGCGGAAGGAGGTCCGTGGAGCGCCGGTCGAACCTCTAACCGAAGTGCCCTTAGCGGAAGGAAACCAAGGAAAGACCCTCCAGGTCGGGTCACTCCTGACGGGAACTCAGCGGGATGACCTGATCGAGTTCCTCAGAAGCAACTCCGACGTCTTCGCCTGGGCACCAGCTGACATGCCTGGGATCGACCCCAAAATCATCTCCCACAAGCTCGGAGTTGATCCTACGGCCCGACCCGTCAGACAGAAGAAAAGAAGCTTCGTCCCGGTCAAACAAAAGGCTATCGAAGAGGAAGTTGACCGGCTCCTCGCCGCCAACTTCATCAGGAATGTGCCCTACTCGGAGTGGCTGGCGAACGTGGTTCTGGTCAAGAAGTCGAGTGGGAAGTGGCGTATGTGCGCCGACTTCACCGACCTCAACAAGGCCTACCCCAAGGACAACTTCCCGCTCCCCCGCATAGACTAGCTCGTCGACAGCTCGACCGGTCACGAGCCACTGAGCTTCATGGACGCTTTCTCCGGCTACAACCAAATCCGTATGAATCCTGAAGACGAAGATATGACTGCATTCACAACAGATCGGGGAGTGTACTGCTACAGGGTGATGCCCTTCGGCCTCAAGAATGCTGGGGCCATGTACTAGAGGTTGGTCAATCGCATGTTCAAGCCACAGATCGGTAGGAACATGAAAGTCTACGTTGACGACATGCTCGTCAAGTCCGTCTCGTCGGCCGACTACGCCAAGGACCTGGGCGAGGCATTTGGAGTGCTCCGCAAATTCAACATGAAGCTAAACCCCGCCAAGTGCGCATTCGGAGTCACCGGAAGGAAATTCCTCGGGTTCATGGTCACTCACCGCGGAATCGAAGCTAACCCAGAGAAGATCGACGCTATCCTGAGCATGGCCGCACCCAAGACCAACATCGAGATCATGCGGCTCACAGGGCGGGTCGCCGCTCTGAGCCGTTTCATGTCCAGGTCGGGGGAGAAGTGCCTTCCGTTCTTCAAAGCGCTGAGGAAAGGTTCGAGTGGTCGGAGGATTGCCAAGCCGCCTTCGACTAATTGAAGAAGCACCTCGCAACGCCGCCGCTGCTCACCCGGATAGTGGAAGGGGATGAGCTGTCACTTTACCTGGCAGTATCCGACCAAGCGGCAGGCTCGGTGCTCGTCCGAAAGGCCGAGGGAGCACAGAAGCCGGTGTACTATGTGAGCCATGTGTTCAAGGACGCGGAGACGAGGTACCCCGCCATAGAGAAGATTGTCCTGGCCCTCGTGGTAACCTCACGGAAACTGCGACACTACTTCCAAGCACACACCATCATCGTCCTCACCGAGCGCCCGTTGGGAGCTATCCTGGCGTCACCGGAATCCTCAGGCCATCTAGAGAAATGGAGATGGGAGCTATCTCAATTCGACATAAGGTATCGCCCGAGGCAAGCCATCAAGGCGCAGGCCCTGGCCGATTTCATCGTTGAATGCACCATCCCTAGAAGGAAGCCAGATTCCATGCCGCCCCTCACAACCCGGTATCCCGTCCAGGAAGGCCCTAGCTCAGCTCCGGAGTGGATCATCTACGTCGACAGGTCTTCTACCGAGGAAGGCTGCGGTGTTGGCCTCATCATCAGGGGCCCAAACGAAGCTGAAATGGAGTATTCATTGAGGCTCGGTTTCAAAGCGTCGAACAACGTAGCAGAATACAAGGCCCTCCTAGACAGACTGCGCATGGCCGTCGGGCTGGGGCTGAAGATAATTCGAATCCGCAGCGACTCGGCCCTAGTTGTCGGCCAAATGACCGGCTGCTTCGAAGCTCGAGAGCCTCTAATGATGAAGTACCTGGACGAAGTGAGGAAGCTCCGAAAAAACTTCGACAAAGTCCAGGTAAAACAAATACCCAGGCAACTGAATGCTCAAGCAGACGCCCTGAGCAAGCTGGCTTCGTCGTACTCGGCCAACAATAGGTGGTCAATACTTTTCGAAACCTTGACCCGACCCAGCGTGGGAGACGAGGCGGCGACACTCCACGTGTACACGGCGCAGGAGAGCGACCAGGATTGGAGGAAGCCCCTCGTGGAATTCTTGAAGGACGGCACGCTCCCGGAGGACAGGGCGGCCGCCCACCGCCTCCAGGCCAAAGCCACCCACTTCGTCTGGAGCAACGGGAACGTCTACAAGAAAGCTTCCACCCAGCCCCTGCTTCGGTGCGTTGACTCCCACGAAGCCGATTACGTCCTTCGGGAAATCCATGAAGGGGTGGGCGGCGCACACCAGGGGGCTCGAATTTTGATCTAAAAGGCATTATTCTAAGGGTACTACTGGCCCACCATGCATGAGGACGCCCTGAAGCTGGTCAGGAGGTGTAAGAGCTGCCAACTCCACGGCAGTAATCCCCGCCTCCCGGCTACCGAGCTAACTGCCCTGACATCCCCATGGCCATTCGCACAGCGGAGATTGGATATGATCGGCCAGTTCCCTACCGGAACTGGCGGGCATAAATACGTCCTCGTCGCGGTGGACTACTTCACCAAGTGGATCGAGGCCGTCCCCATCAGGAAACCGGACGCTGCCACAACCATCAAGTTCCTGCAAAACAACCTGATACTCCGGTTCGGAATCCCGATGTGCATCATCACCGACCACGGGACGAACTTCGAGAACGAGAAAGTGAGGGACTTCTGCAAAGAATACCATATCCTCATGAAGTTCGCCGTGGTTGCGCATCCCCAATGTAATGGGCAGGCCGAGGTCGCTAACCGAGACGTCCTCCGGGGTCTCCGAACCCGCCTGGAAGGGAGACAAGGTAGTTGGGTCGAAGAGCTACCCCGGGTCTTATGGGCTCTGCGCACGTCAAAAAAGACTCCTACCAGGGAGACCCCTTTCAGCCTCTGCTACGGGACCGAAGCGATGGTCCCAGCGGAGATCGGGCTACCCAGTCACCGGGTCGAGCATTTCGACGATGACGCAAACACAATGGTGCCACAGACCAACCTCGACATACTGTTGGAGAAAAGGGATCGGGCCCAGATCAGAGCCGCCGCCTATCAACAGCAGACGGCCGATACTACAACGCTCGGGTGAAACACTGCTCCTTCAAGACCGGGGACCTAGTCCTGCGGCGGAACGAATTCATCGACCAAGGAAGGCTTCACAAGTGTTCCCGCCAAAATTTTGGCTCAAAACCCGCTTCCGTATAAAATAATAACAATAAAATAAAAAATAAATAAATAAATAAATAATAATAATAAAGGAGAAAATCTCCCTTTCAGAGCAAAGCTCTGTTTGAATTTCAAAATTCAAAAGGTGAAGCAACGCTTCAGATTTCTTGCGCTGCGCACAGAGCGCCATGTGTCAAAAGCAGACACGCCAGCGTAAGGGGTGCTGCTCCCAAGGCAGCGTACCCCAATTAGAGCAAGGCTCTGTTTTAAAATTTAAATTTTAAAATAAAGGAAGCAACGCTTCAGATGACTTGCGCTCTGCGCTGCGTGACACATGTCAGCGCAGGTGCGCTGCGCTCTGCGCTGCGCGACACGTGTCAAGCGCAGGTGCACTTGCGCCAACTGTGCCAATACTAAAACTTAAATAATGAATTATTTAATTAGAATTAAAATTCTAGAAAGATCTTTTTAATCTTATTAAAACAAGAATATTATCTTCTGTAAAATAGAGGCCTTAGGATCAAAGATCCAACGGTGGGGAAATATCCCCAGATCATTCAGAGAAAGATATCTATAACTAACCTAACAAACTAATTGGCCCTATATAAAGGTCTCTAGACTCCAAGTTTCAGATATACAGAGCTCCTTTGCAAACTTTGAGAAAAACTCAAAGAGGAAAAAAAAGGAAAACTTTTGAAAAAAGAAGAATTTCTTCTAAAAAGATCAAAGATCTAAGAACAAGATCAAGATCTTCAAAAAAAAAAAAGATCAAAAATAGATCCAATCATAAAAGATAAAAGAAGTAATTTACTTCAGCCTTAGATCTTTTGATCTATATAAAGGCACTGCCTTTTGATGAACCATTGGTTTTTGAATCTTGAGGTAGAACCTCTTTAGAACTGAAAAGATTCTTTTCTTTGATCCAAAATTGATCAAGATCCGCTCTGCGCTATTGAACAGTGCCCTGCACTGTTAATTTGCGCTGTTGCGCTCTTTGGACTGGTGCAAGTCACCAGAGAGCGCCACGTGTCAATCTGCGCCTTGCACTTCTAAAAACATAGCACTGCGCTCTTGGGTTGGCGCACTTCACCAGAGCGCTCCATGTGTCAGCAGCACACTAGTGCAGCGCACTGGCGTAGCGCACTGCGCTAACAGACTTGCACTCAGCAGAGCGTGACACGTGTCACCCCCACATGCGCTGGCGCCTTGCGCTCTTTAATTGGCGCAGAGCACCTGACAGGCCACGTGGCGCACTGTCAGGCCATTAAATGCTCTGCATTATTAAAAAGGGGCAGAGCCCAATTAAAAGGTCTAACAGACTAAAACAAATGTCATGCATTATTAAATAAGAGCAGAGCCCAATTAAAAGGCCTAACTGGCCTAATCTAAATACTGTGCATTTAATTAAAAAGCCCAATGCTGTGCAGGCCAATCATGAACAAAATGTTGAACATTTCTAAATAAACTTAACCCAATTCTGGTCTTAAGTCCTCAAATTAAATTGAACTGAGCACAACTGCTCTCCTATATCAATTTACACCCGGTTCAAGGGTACATCTCTGAACTCCTCTGATATTTGTCGTTGTAATCTTTCAACGTCATCAGAGAGGCGACGGGTCCCGACAACCATACATTGCTACGGACTGTGGGGTCCTTAAACTCATGGACCGAAATGTCCTTAAACTAATATTCGTCCCCAAAATGGGAATGATGGACCAAAATGTCATTAAACTAATATCCGTCCCCAAAATGGGAATGTTGGACCACTGTGTCCCTAAACTGGAAATCGACCGCAATGTTATTAAACTAAACAATAGAGCCCCCAAATGCTCTTTTGTTGGATCTAAACGATCCCGTTAGTTGATCTTAGTCTAAAATTAGACTAACAAATCCTTAACTAACGTTTAAGTCGATCTTAGTCCAAAATGAGACTAATGTATCCTTAAACCAAAACCCCAAACCCAAATCTAAGAAAATACGAATTTGGACTAATCCACGCCCTACGGGCGACAACATAAATTAGTTTCCGTATACAATCTACGGGCAACCACAAACAAAACAAACACCCACGACACGAAGTGACCATCTGGAGAAGGAGAAAGTTGTTACCCCGATGCGGTAGCGTAATTAACTGCAGGGGCTTGCGCCTGCAGGGAAGAGCGTCCCCACAATCAAAAACCCCTCGAATGAGGGGGAATCTGACGAAGTCTGCTACATCGGCCGCATCCGTTTAAACCTTCGATATACGGTGCCATAAATCAACTTGGCATCTTCGGAGAGGTGGACGGATAGCACCTATTAGCATCTGCCCCGAATCTCAGGCAAGACAGTCTCTGTCGCGCCGCACTTCCGCGTCTTCCGGAAGGGAACAGATTCTGGCACGCCCGGTGGGACCTCTTCCTCTTTCCACTCCACACTTCGTGTGTCGTGTTCGCGAACGAATCGCGGTTTGCTGTGGTTGCCTGTGGATTTGAGGTACTTAGATTTGGTGTCTTGCTTCGTGCAGAAAACAAAAGATCAATGGCTTTAAACTGCACTACCTGCAACTGCAACTCTCACTCCGTCCTTGCTGGAGGAGTGACTTACGGGCCCCAAGCGGCCTCCCTTTTCAAGATGCCAGTGGAGCAGGTAACTCAAGCCACCACTGGACTATTCTTCGGGACCATACTTCCACCCATGAGCTTCAACGCCCCTGTACCGTCACAAGAAGCTCCAGAGAAGTCGGTATTCGATCGGCTTGCTACTACTGCGGCCCCTCTCAATGGGTCGCCCAACTCCACTGCCTCGGTTTTTAACAGACTAGGCCAGAGCTCCAACGGGCCCATGAAGAAGCCTGCAATACCAGAAGGCGTTATCCCGAAGCAGATAGCCATCCCTGCTCCCAAAATCGTCAAGGCGGTTTCTCCTGCCAAGGGGTCGGTCTTTACAAGACTGACCGTCCCAACTCCAACTCCCGCTTCGGCTACTCAAAGGACATCAGTCTTTAATAGGCTGACACCGGCAACGGCCCCTCACCTGAGCAGAGGGCAAGACAAGGCTATCCCCGTCACCGAGCCAATTCCATCAGCGCGACATGCTCGACGTCGCCACTGGCGCCGAGTGTTGAAGGCCGGGGGCAACTTCCCTTCCGGGCTAACTCCTCTAGCCCCGACGGCGGAAATTAATGCTGCTGTTCTAACTGGGAACAGTTTTGAACTGCTAAATAAGGTGCGTAGGAATTCACCTACCGCTGTATTGAAGAGGTCTCCCCCTCCGCTGGAAAAGGCTGTAGAAGCAAAGCCAGAACAGCCCCAATCCCCTCAACGGTTGTCCTCCAAAATCTATAAAGTCTGGCGGGAAGCCCGAGACTCGGTGATTGATCCAAATTTCTCCCGCCAGCACAAGAAACTGAAGGTCCAAAAGGAAGTCAGCCATCCTGCTAAGCCACGAGAAGTTGTCTGGGTGCCCACCTCGACGGCTCCCTCAACTTCGACCGCTCTTGAGAAAAGAAGGCCGGAGAAGATCTCTGTGCCGGCGGCAAAAGTCAAAGGCACTGAACCCAAACGCCCTAAGTCTGGGGGCATGGTGGCACATACCATCTACAAGGCGTCCGGAAAAGAGGATAGCCGTATATCCACAGGTCATAGACCGCTTATGCGATCGGTGACTAAAGCTCAAGAGCAGCAGCAGAAGCTTCAAGAAATGATGACTGCGATGGCCGCACTCACTGGGCCAATGCACTCACTGGGCCAAAAGGAAACCCAGAAGCATCCTCGGATCAACGTCAGGAGCAAGAAACCGATGCCGAATTCCTTTGGAGAATACTGGACAAGAAGGACAAAGAGGCTGCGGAACAAGCAGCCAATATAAAACGAATGGCCCTTCTGTTCCAGGACATGGTGGGTATGATGATCCAGCAGGATCCTCCTGTTGAAGATCCTCCGATTGTCCTTGAAGATGACAAAGGAGAGACATCGAACCCTCCTCTGGCTCTTTCAGTAGCCAAGGAGGAAACCATTTCCAAGGCCGCACTGGATGACTATATAGCTTAGCAAATATGAGCTCACCAGGCGAATGAAGCGGCTGGCCAAATTGTCAAGACCGGACGACCCTATCCGGGCTGGTATGAACAAATAAGGTATCCGCCGGGATATACGATCCCTAAGTTCTATGTGTATAAAGGGACGGGGAATCCACATCAGCATGTCGCCCAGTTCAGGGCTCTTTGTGGTAACACCAGAGGCGACGACAAACTGTTGCTTCGCCAATTCGTCGGTAGCTTAGCAGAAACGGCCTTTGAATGGTATTCGGAGCTACCTAACGACTCTGTCAAAACATTTGCAGAAATGGAGCTACTGTTTACACAAAGATTCGCGAGTGCTAGTGAACGCACCCCGATAACGGCACTGATTAATGCCAGGGTGAAGCCAGGCGAGACGTGGATCCAGTACGCTATCCGATAGCGGAATCTGTGGTCGAAATGCAAACAACGGATCGAAGAAGCACCTGCGGTAGGCATGTTCATAGGCACTCTTGATCCACAAGCGACCATCTCACAATTCATGATGTTCTTCAAGCCAACGACTTTCCAGGACTTGATTGACAAACTGGCCCAAATGGACCAGATGGGTCATAGACCGTCTCCTCCAAAGCCGGACTCTCGAAATGAGAAGGGGAAAGGAAAAGCGATCGTCGTCGCCAATGCTCAACAACAGCCGAGCAACTTGAAGCCGGTTGTCCGTCAAAACAATATGCGTCCACGCCTATCCCTCGAGGATATACTGGGACGTCCTTACTCGTTTCCTCATGATAAAACAGAAACTGTTCGAGCTGGCAGTGCGCAACAGACTCATCAATCTGCCAGATTCAAAACGTCCATTGCAGCCAAACGACGTCAATGATCCCAATTACTGCCCCTACCACCGAGTATTGGGTCATCCGATCAAAGATTGCTACGTCTTCAAAAACTGGATTGAAGACCAATACCAACAAGGCAAGTTCGCGTTGTCCGAAAAATGGAAGGTGAACCCGCCGCAACCTCATACCCCTAAAAAGGTAAATATGCCGGGGGCAACGTGCTCCCTTGTTGAAGAAGCTCCGTGGGAGGTGGTGCTATCAGCCAAAACCAAAAGGATGCTGAATGATCTCCAGATATGCCCGGCGATCAGGTGGAAGAACCCGCTAGAACCCCAGATCATCGAAGGGATGCTGAAGCCGCGCCCAACTCTAAAGATCGGTGGTGATGGCCCAAGTACTCACACCCAGCCGTCGAAATCTTCAAATAAGAAGAAGAAGAGATCCAAAAAGCCCGTGAAGCCTGGTGACAAGAGCACGGACTTACAGAAACAGATTGACACGCTGGAGGAGTATAATCAGAAGGCACGGACTCCTATCACACTCCAAGAGTTCCTCAGCTACGTTTTTCAGGAGAAAGATGATGGAGAAAGCTCGTCGGATGAATCTAAGGGTTACGTAGCAAGTTGTCATATGATCTCCCACTCATTTACAGACGATGAGAAAACTCCTTGCACTGAGAAGTTGGGGGCAGATCCTAAACCGGAACTTCTGGGGCCATCAGATGAAACAATTGATGCATTCCTCAACGAAGCTCTTTTGAAAAGTAAAGCTGATCGGGAACGCGAGACGGTCATATTTGAAAGGGCCAAGCACCAGTGACTAGACGAAAGAGTTAAGACATTCCCGTCAAATCAAAAGACATCCTTTGCGGATAAAAACAAATTCAAGACGAGGAAAAGGTTTGCTAAAGCCATATCAATGGGGATGAAGCTACCACCCTCTAAAGGAAACACTGCTGGCAAAGCAGAAATGCACCCTTCCTACTGCTTATATCATCGAAAGATTTCACATCCCACCGAAGAGTGCAAAGCTTTCAATAGATGGTGGC
Source organism: Agapanthus africanus (assembly GCA_030015575.1). Taxonomy (NCBI): domain Eukaryota; kingdom Viridiplantae; phylum Streptophyta; class Magnoliopsida; order Asparagales; family Amaryllidaceae; genus Agapanthus; species Agapanthus africanus. Next base: position 882,048,975 of record JASDDO010000024.1, on the reverse strand, counting down.
AGGGGTATATTGTTCACCGGCAACATTTTAAGCGGGAGAAGCGCAAAACTCGTCGGGAGCGGAAAAATACGACCGAGGAGCTTAGAAGAACTACCAACGATTGTCGCATGGTTAACGCCGGGGAAGCACAAATTCTCACATTCGGGAGCGACTCTGACGAGGAAATGGCTCTTAGCCCTCTCTTTAAAGAGTCCACCTCGGGAAAAGAGGAAGAGCCGAAGGCCTGCAAAAATATCTGGCTGCGTAATCGTACGCTACGCAAAAAGAATCTCGGACCCTCAAATAAAAAAGATAAGGAAAAAGAAAAGATCTCTGAGGATATCGCTCTAGATAACCAAGTCATGGAAGAGCTAACCGCCAAGGACCCGCCAAAGAAAAATAAGGTGGACTACAACGTTCTGGCACACTTGAGGAAGTTACCCTCGCAACTCAGTATTCTCGATGCCCTCTTACTATCAAAAGAAGCAAGAGATTCATTGATCAAAGCGCTACAAGAGCCAGAGCAATTCCAAGCTTTTCTCGCCGAAGAAAAGATAAAGGACGAGCTGGAAGAAGTGCACACAGCCGATGTCACTTTCGGTGATGAAGACCTCCTCCTTGGGACGTGCGAACACAATCGTCCCCTCTATGTCTCAGGGTACTGCCACGATATAAAGATAGGCAAAATCTTGGTTGACAATGGGTCTTCCGTCAATCTCCTCAATATACGGGTATTGAAGGAAATCTGCATGAGCGTCCAGCACCTCGTTCGGGATAAGATCACCATCTTCGGGTTCGACTCTCAATCATCACGGACTCTCGGGTCTGTGATACTGACGTTACGCTTTGGGTTACTCGTCACGGACATTAAATTCCACGTCATAGACGCCAAGACATGCTATAATGCTTTGCTTCGCCGACCCTGGTTACACGAATACAACATCATCCCTTCTACACAGCATCAGTGTATGAAATATTTTAAGGATGGTCTCGAGTATACAGTAACAGGAGAGCTGAACCCATTCTCCGTAAATGAGGTCCGTAAGTACGAAGATGCAAAATACTTCTTGCCAGATTTCGAAGACACGGAGAGGTATCACAAGCCGGAGAACAAAACTATCGCCACCATCCCTGTCTTCGGGAGTGATACTGAGGAAGATGAAGAGATGGTTTATTCGGGTCCACCCCAATACAATAAGTCGGGACCATCCGCTCCTATGTTGATCTTTGGCAGTGACTCGGAAGATGAAGTCCATGCTATATTCTCTACTCGGCCTTCAATACAAACATTCGCTGACGAAGAGCAAAGTCTGCAAGTCGCCATGGTTCTGCCCAAACATCATAAAGAACTAGATGCGCTTGATACCTACAGTGTAGAAGAGCTGCGGACGTTCTATGTCCCTCCCAGGCGAGAAGGCGAAAAGGCGATTCTATTCTACCGCTCCGGGGAAACCAAAGTGAAGAAAGAAATCCGGCACGGTGCGGAGCCTACGCTTGCAACTCATCCGTCTGCCTAGATATTACACAGAAGACTTGAAAAGGCTATTGAAGCGCCGAGGGATACCCTTCAAACAGACCGCTCGAAAAGCCAAATTCTATGACAGGGTCTGGAACGTTCCCAGAACTCAGCACAAGTTGCCTAATGGGAGAATGGAAGTAATCGGGCTTGGATATGTTCGGTCCAAGAAACGGGAGCTATTCCGCGACTGCTATATCATACATGACTTTAATGAAGAAAGGGACGCTCAATGGGAAGATGTTAATCCTGAACCAGAAAAAGTCCCCGACGTAAAAATGCCCAGTCCGTCGTTCGAAGAACAAATGGACAAGCTTATAAGGGAAGCTGGTCAAAAAGTTCGAGATGACCACAACCGCGAAATGGCCATCTACGAGAAAGCCAGGACGCAACGCCTCCTCCAACAGGCTGTGAAAGACGAAAATGCCGCTCCCTGTCAACCTGTTGTAAAAAAGGCCCGACGCAGAGGCAGAAACAAGTCAAAAAGCGGAAAAGGCATTCAGCAATGACAAAGCAGGACCAAGAAGCCATACAGTCGGGAATCGAGCGGTCCGGATTCGTCCCTTATGAAGAAGATGAGTCGAGCATACTTTTTTCCTCAAGACAAGACAAAAAAGATACTTGACCTAGATATAAAACACCAAATGATTACGCTTCCGGAGTCCAAGCACCCCGAACAAGCAGGCGAAGTCTCACACCCGAACTATTGCTCTTATCACAGGGTAATAGGACACCCTCTCGAAGATTGCTTCACCTTCAAGAATTGGGTCAAAGATCAGTATCAGCTCGGCAAGTTCGCTCTATCTGACAGCTGGAGGGTAACGCCGCCACAGAAGCATGAACCCAAAGTCACGAGATCAGAACCAGATCCACATCGGTCTTGGAAGCGAGCTCGTACTTATCGTATGATAACGATATCAAAAGAAGAGCCCGAGAATATGGATGACCTTCCCTGGTGCTTCGAAAACAGCGATGATGAGGTGATCTCAGAATTTCCACCAGCGCCGAAAGAGCTAGAAGATGGAATATACATCACTGCTGATAACCTTAAGAAAATTGAGTTGGGGACGGCGAATGACCCGCGACCGACATTCGTTAGTGAACTGTTGTCTGAAGGAAGGGTGGCTTCATTAAAAAATGTGCTTATGCAGCATAAAGATTGCTTCGCATGGAACTATTCCGAAATCCCAGGACTAGATCCAGAAATTACTGTGCATAAATTGGCGATATCCCCGGACGTTAAACCAATCAAACAAACACCAAGAAGAATGCGGCTCGAGCTTGAGATGAGCATTAACGCAGAATTCAAGAAGCTGATCGACTCTGGGTTTATCCAGGAAGTTCAGTATCCCGATTGGATCACCAATATCGTCCCGGTGATGAAGAAAAATGGGACGGTGCGCATATGTGTAGACTTTCGGGATCTCAATAAAGCCTGCCCGAAGGACGATTTCCCAGTGCCAGTCACTGAGCTGATGATAGATAACACGTCCACTTACGAGGTTTTCTCCTTCATGGACGGCTCATCAGGATATAATCAGATAAAGATGCATCCCGAAGACCAGAAGCACACCGCTTTCCGGACCCCTTTGGGTATATTTTGCTACAAGGTGATGCCCTTCGGTCTAAAAAACGCCGGTGCCACCTATCAAAGGGCCATGACAAAGATCTACGATGACCTTATACATGAAATCGTCGAATGCTATATCGACGACCTCGTGGTTAAGAGCAAATTATACGACGAGGAGCATTTAGAGCATCTGAAGACCGTATTTCAACGCCTTCGACAATACAACTTGAAGATGAACCCTCTCAAGTGCGCATTCGGAGTTTCCTCGGGCAAATTCCTAGGATTCATCGTCCGACACCGAGGTATCGAGATAGATTCGTCAAAGATCAAGGCGATCATGGAAATGCCTCCGCCAAGGACTCTCAAGCAATTGCGGTCTCTCCAAGAGAAGCTCGCTTACATCCGACGATTTATAGCCAACCTTTCAGGAAAGTGCCGCCCTTACAGTCACCTGATGAAGAAGGGAACCCCTTTCATTTGGGATCACAAATGCCAAAGCGCGCTGGACGAAATCAAGAAATACCTACAGAATCCGCCAGTGTTGGCTGCTCCGGTCAAGGGAAAGCCTCTCATTCTTTATACAACCGCCTTCGAAGGTTCCTTAGGCGTATTATGGGTATAAGAGAACGACCAAGGGAAAGTAAGAGATCTTTATTACTTAAGTCGAGTTCTCCTGGGGGCAGAAAGCAACTACTCCCCCATCGAAAAACACTGCCTGGCGTTGATCTTCGCGATAACAAAGCTCAGGCACTATGCGTTGGCGCATGAAGTCCGTCTCATTTTAAAGGTGGACCCCCTTAAATATTTAATGTCGAAGGCCATATTGACAGGGAGACTCGCTAAATGGGCCTTGCTCTTAATGGAGTTTTCGATAACCTATCAGCCTCTTAAGGCAGTGAAAGGCCAGGCCATCGCCGACTTCCTCGCTGAGCATCCGATACCGGCCGATTCCCCTCTGAATTGCGAACTGCCATACGAACATGCGTTTGATGCGATCAACGGTAGTGATACCCGATGGGAACTCTATTTTGATGGAGCGTCTTCTACGAAGAAGCGCAAACAAAGCACCTCTATAATCAAATCGGGGATAGGACTCATCTTCGTAACTCCACAAGGAGGGATAATGCGTTTTGCTTTCTCCTTAACAGAGCCGAGAACGAACAATGAAGCCGAATACGAAGCTTTGATAGCAGGCCTCGAGATCGCCATCGACATGGGAATTGAAAATCTCCTCATATACGGAGATTCTCAACCGGTCGCCAGTCAAGTAAATGGCGACTACCAAACGTGCAAACCCGAACTGGTAAAGTATGGCGAGAGAGTACAACAATTGCTGACTCAAATCCCCTCCTACATGATGGAAAGCATATCACGCGCGGAAAATAGCAAAGCAGATGCACTAGCTAAGCTCGCTAAAGAACTGGCCGACGAGAACCTCGATGACGTAAGAATCGTAGTACAAAGCCGTCGGGTGCTTGCCCCAGCAGAAATATCTCCGGAATCATTCGAAGAAAAGGGAGTGACTGAGCAAATGGCTATGCAAATAAAAGACCAGGAAAAGGCTGAGGATTAGAGAGAAGTCTTTATAGACTACTTCAAATCCCGTCGAACGCCTGAAGATGCGTTCTCAAGACATCAGCTCATGAAACGAGCTCTGTCTTTCGCCTTCGTCAATGATACTTTGTACAAGAGGTCGTTTGATTCTCTGTGGTTGAGATGTCTGGGACCTGAAGAGGCGAAAAGAGTTGTTCAGGAAGTTCATGACGGGCTCTGCGGTTCTCACCAAGCAGGCCCGAAGATGAAGTTGAAGATTAAAGGGATGGGCTACTATTGGCCCACGATGATTCAGGACTGCCTCGAATATGCGAAGCAGTGCCACTCATGTCAGATTCATGGGGACTTTATCCATCAGCACCCAAATCCTCTACATCCAACAGTGGCCAGCTGGCCCTTCGAAATGTGGGGGACTGACGTAATCGGCCTCATCGAACCAGCATCGTCCAGAGGACATCGATTCATCTTGGCGACGACTGACTACTTCTCCAAATGGGCAGAAGCAGTACCGCTGAGGGAAGTGAAGACGAAGAATATCCTCCATTTCTTCAAGACGCACGTCATTTATCGGTTTGGAACTCTGCGACGGATCATCTCCGATAACGGGACAGCCTACAGAAGCCACAAGATCAGCGGCTTCGCGTAACAACACAACATAGACTGGAGATATTCCTCAGTTTATAATCCCCGAGCTAACGGTCTAGCTGAGGCTTTCAACAAGACCTTGATGAAGATCGTGAAGAAGACGGTGTCCCGAAATAAGAAGGACTGGCATGAGAGACTGCAAGAAGCTCTCTGGGCATATCGAACTACGTTCAAGACGGCCACGAACACAACGCCGTACGCGTTGGTATTCGGTACAGAAGCAGTACTCCCCCTCGATCTCTACGAGTGGCAGTCTACTACGAGCCGACGGACGAAGAAAATGCTCACCTTCGGCTGGAGGAGCTTGATGCCCTTGATGAAACTCGGCTCATAGCGCAACAAATCTAGAGGCTTATAAAGCAAAGATGATGCGCTCATATGAAAGATTGACCAGGCCGAGGACATTCCGCCAAGGCGAACTCGTGCTAGTGGTCAAAAGACCTATGATCCCCAATCGTGCCAAGCGGAGAAAATTTGAGCCGAACTATGAAGGTCCGTACATCATAGACAAGGTCTACCAGGGTGGAGCCTATCTACTCATGGATATGCACGGTGAAAGGCCTTTCAGGCCAATAAACGGTCGCTTCCTAAAGAAATACTACGCTTAATGAGGCACAACCTAAGTCAATGATAGATGACAATGACTATGTCTGCTCGCTATCTTCCTAAGCCCAAACTCTATAAGTAGTAGCCGGCCTTCTTCAACAACGGACCGAAACGTCCTTAAACTAATGACGGACCACTATGTCTTAAAACTAGCTGTTGACCGAGATGTCGATAAACTACGGTGGATTGCAACATCCCAAAGCCGATACAAAAAAAAGAAAAAAGAAAAAGAAGACGGTATGTCCATAAGCAAAATGGGCATGGATGAAAACCCGAAAGGGCTCCGTGAGTAAAAACAGCAGGGCTACCGGCGAGTCTTGTGAAAACCTGAAAGGGTACAACCTCGTTAAGAAAAAAAGAATAAAAAGAATAAAAAAATGAAGACGGTATGTCCGTAAGCAAAATGGGCACGGATGAAAACCCAAAAGGGCTCCGTGAGTAAAAACAGCAAGGCTACCGGCGAGTGTTTGTGAAAGCCCGAAAGGGCGCAACCTCGTTGAAAGACACTTACAGGGTTCTCTCGACCTTGTAAGGAGAAACCACCCGCGTGAGATCCTTACGATTCACAAGGGAGCAACACACTTGGGGATCCTCATGATTCCTAAGGAGAAATTACACTTGCGAGATCCTCACGACTCGTAAGGAAAACTCTCTTATGGGACCCTCACGGCTCATAAGATTTGAAAGTCTTAAGTTACAGAGACCTGAACCTATTCTTAAGCAACCCCCATAACTTTCGATATTTCCCTATAACTGGCTCAATACTGACCCTTGTATACAATCTATGGGCGCGAATAAACATTTCGTTAACCAAGTCCCATCCGTGACTGGAGATATGTTCGCACGGTGAACAACCCTTGTAAGTCCTCTCGACTTATAAGGAGAAAACCCTTTTGTAAGATCCTTACAACTTACAGGGGAACATGCACTTAGGAATCCTCACGATTCCTAAGGAGAAAACACACCTACGAGATCCTCACGACTTGTAGGGAGAAATACCTTTGTGAGACCCTTACGGCTCGTGAAGTCAAAAGCCTTAGTCGACAGGATCCTAACCCTGTTTACTAAGCCACCTTTGTTCAACATCGACAGAGGCAAATGATGATTTGCTCCTGGAAACATCCCCAGTTGTAGCGGTGCTGATGCCGAAATCGGTGTCTAATCCCAAGCTTGCGGCGAAAAGACAGCAAGCCACACATGCTGTTAGTGTATATGCCCTAGAGGCCATTACTGTATCATACTAGATTGTATATTACTTAATGGAAGCTTGGGATATTCACATTGTATAAACAATCTTGCTCAAAATGGTAGTATGCTACTTGGTTTGTCTCTACTTCAATATGTGCATGTGTTTCTTTTAGCATATCGCTTATATACATATTAGTGGAGCCCTTAGGATTTTTGCTTGATTACCAGCGTTGTGATGGCAGTCATACTTGTGGGGGCTGGGTAATCTATAAGCACATCCTTATACAGGTCCCTAGTCGTAGGACTATCGAGACAGGGCATCGATACTCCGGAGTAGACTAGCGTATGCGCTTCTTATCACAGCAGGGGAGGTGGTCTGTCCCACAGCCATCGGTACGTCGTACTGGAGATAGTATGCGGGTGCTCGTTGGGTTACGAGTACACTGGACAGGACTCGTCGGGAACTGTTGGTTGGTATTATACCTATCGTCAGTTATCAGTTCCCAGATGACATGAGTACAGCTTTGTCCGCTGACTTGACACTGTCACTTCGCCTCGAGTGTGTTCCCACTGTACTTAGATTACTACCCTACCACGGCTCAAAGGAGTCATGCAAACAGGTAGTAGTTGGGTGCAGTCCCGAAGCACTTGGAGGCAGTGACGGTTAGACAGGATTTATCTCTCCCGGTATTGGGGGTTGACATCACGCTGTGTCTAGGAGAGCCATTACACGAGTAGTCCCTGGCCAGGGCAATCGAGATATACTGGTAGGTTTCCAGTGTTATCTCAGGGTGTTTTGGGCTACACTCCGACACGACTTGTACCGCTATTAGGGACTGACGTTCGCCACCCCTAGGCCCGCCATGCGATATATCAGACGAACAGACCGGACTGTACGGAGATTGTCACATACAGCCTCAGTAGGAGTTCGGATGTGTTTACCTCATCGGCTTTCTTATCAACATCTACCTGGGGACCGTTACGTACAGCTAGTGCCGCTTGCGGTCTGTGGTTAAACCCACTGCCAGCGTAGTGTCGAGTCTTTAGAGTCCCACACAGAGAGTTTCCCTGCACTGAGCGAAACGTGTAGAGGCCGTATGGTTTTACGGCAGGGCTGCGATCACTTACGTGCACTTGTGTGCGTATGCTGTTCGGGCAGGCAATACTAGTGGGCTTTGGTTTAAGCCGGATCCTAGTATTGCACGGATGGATTTGTTTTGTCTTCTGTGCATTCACATTCTACGGTATGCGGATGCTGGTGTGTATGCACAGTTTTGAGGAGCGATGAAGGAGGAGGTGCCTCATTAGGGTTTTGGCAGATGGTTCGGCCAAAACCATTATGTGGCAGGCTCATTAGGGTTTTGGCAATTCGTTCGGTCAAAACCATTATGAGCTGGAGACATTGTTTACTAATCCTTTTAGTGATAATTTTGTGATGGCTAATTGCATTAACCATTTGACCACCATGACCTCTCTTGACTTTGTTGACCCGTTGACCGGAGTTGACCATTGACCTTCATGAGAGGTCTACACTCTTCTTTGGATTTTCTTTTTCTTTTTGATTATGAAAATGGTCAATTCAATGTAGCATCAACTTTATCATGATAGGATTTGTAATGATGTTGTTTTTGCATTATTGCAACCATGGTTCATTTCTTTAGCTCACAATTCATTTCTCATTCTCTCTCTTGCTCTTGCTTATGAGAAGAAAAGAAATGCTCAATGGTTGCTAGCTCCTCCTTCTTCCTCCTCTTGATTTCTTCTTTTGATCTCATGTGTTGAGAGAAAAAGATCCCACAAAGACAAACACTTCCATATATCTCTACTACACAACCTAGGGCATCTTGACTAGCGATCTCGTTGCCCTAGTTGCCTCGGCTCGAGGTGGAGCTCGGTGTACATCTCTCTGGTGGATCGTCTTCGACTCAAGGAGGCCGCGGAGGTGACCAAGATCCGGATCGATCCTCGGAGTGTGGATAGACAAGCCGGACAGCGGAGAGAAGACCCGAAGGACCGTTTTCGTGAGGTATAATTTCTACGGCATAGTAGTTAAAGCCTCTTGTTGTTTGCTAGTTTCTAGTTTAGCAAAGATCTTGCTTTTGAGTCCATGTTGCTTTGCGCCAAATAATTGTTTTTCGCCGTTTCCGCCTCCCCGTAAGAACCGAGGTGAGCAACGTGGACTTACAGTGGTATCAGAGCCTAGCTAAACATAAACTAGTAAGTTAGCAAAGTGTTTAGAATATCGATCGGAAAAAAGTCGCAAAACACGTCCGGGAAAAAACCAAGTTTCTGTCGATTTTTTATACTGCTCAAAAAGTGATTTAACATATATGAAAAATCGTCTCAGGGTTTTGTAAAAACACTGCAGAAAAACGATCTAGTGAATCGATCAAACCACCACGGTTCCGCGACAATAACATGCTTATTGCCGCGGTTGCGCGGCCGATTTGACTCGGCAGTGGACCGGCTTTTGTGCAGTGTTTTAGTTTGGCTGTTTTGGGATTTTTAATACATGTTTTTTCTACCCAGATTTTCCAGAGAGCAAATTGACTTTTGGGGTGGTTAAAAATCCGTGTTTTGATCGATATTTCGTAGACTTTGGCTAATGGATATTATCTATGATGTGATATATGTATTGAACGTCCGCTAATCGCTATACGTCGATTAGTGGGGTTATACATATCTGTAATGTTGATGGTTTGTGGATATGAACTCGGTGGATTGTCGCGGATGAATAGCCGGGGTGGATGTGAGATGAGAGTTTCTTTTTCTTTCATTCATGTAAAATTTGTAAATTGATGTAATATTATTTATTTGGCCGCACAACCGGGGTGAGGTTGTAGCCGTCATTGTATAATTTCTTTTTACTGTTTTTGCTCCTAGGATAGACCCAAGGAGGGGTGCACAAACTACCGGGTATCTGAAGTGCCGAGTGGCCTACTCACGGGTTGAGGGAGGTTGCTTCGCTTCGGGTACTTGGCGGGTAGTTTGCCGCACCCGTAGGGGTCTAGGGTGGGGTTTGACTATTCATCGCGACCGTGTAATTCACTTTTCGTTGCAGGCTCGAACGAATCGCGGGTTCCTAGTATATCCAAAGTGTTCATCTGTGATCTGGAATGGCTATCATTGCTTTATATCTATATATGATATATATTTAGGTGTTGCTTATGTTTTGCATCCGTGCTAGTCCAGCCCCCGCTCTGTCGTTAGTTAAGTAACCTAACGGGTGATGACGGGACCCCGTGGCGAATGCGGATAGCATAAGCGTACGCCATATTTTGGTTGTTTTCTGCAATGGTAGGATTAAATGATGGGACGCATTGGAATTAATGCAAGAAAAAATAAACCAAGTAACAGTCGTTGGAACACTTTCAAAATCACTCGGTTCTTTTCAAAAATCAGCTTTTTAAACGCGGAGCTTGAACCACTCCTTTTAAAAGCTATCTCGTTCCATCGATTATATCAAGTTCACTACGTTCACGGTTTCGCCAAAACCATTCGTAGCCCTCCGTCATTTCATATGGATAGTCAATAGTATTCAAGCTGTGTTTGTTGGCCAAAGTCAAGGCACAATGTTTGGTAGCTATTGGGTATTCATATGTAACATAGATAGATGCGTTGGTTTGGGACAGTCGTACTGCCTTGTTGGCCAAAGTCAAGGGTATGTACGGGTGGGTTCAAATTAACCTGGACAATGACGGGTAGAACTTGACATGTAACTTATGATTTGTTGGCCAAAGTCAAGGTCATAAGAGCATGGGGCAAAAATCCACATCGGGAGTTTCAAAAGAACTGAAACTTGCTAGCGCTGCATACCACTTGGAGTGTGATGATTCTGATAGGATTCCTTCAGTTTTTTCACGCGATGATATTTGGATCCCGATCCTACTGTGAGTATATGCTACTCTTCGGGAACTTTCTCACTTAACGATCAATGCTATAAACCAAGTAGGTGTCTAGAAAGGTGTTAGCGGGGCTACGCCCACAGGGAAAAGAGGTTACTTAATTAAGGAACTTCGCGAAAGCGTTGGAAAACCTCTCTCGAAGTACCGACACTGGCCTGGCTGAACGGTTAAGCAAGTATTGTACGGTGAGATTGATCCTGACTAATTCTTCCTTTATGGTTTGAGGAGGGATTCGAGAGACAGTGGGAGCCATCCTGTTTAGATAAATTAAAAACCAATCTAAACTTGCAAGAGCATCATGCTAAAGTGTTTTCTTCTCTCTCTCTTAATTGCAGCGACCCTGTGACCGCACCTAGGTTACATCTAGATAATAAAATGACTGAATCTGACTGTTATGACTGGCAAAGGTCTGTCCAGATGTCCATTGCCCATGACAATCTAGGACACCTCTTAACTGATCCAACCCCTGCCGTCTCAGGTCCAGCTTCCTCTGTCACGGATATTCATATCCGTAGGACATCGGAAAAGGAATGTGCGAAATCCAAGTGCCTCGTGTTAGCCTCTGTTGATGGTGCATACCAGAGGCAGCACGAGAAGATGGACTTAGTTTCTATCTTCCTCCATAACAATTATTTATATGGAGAGCAATCTCGTATCGCAAGATATGAGACCTCGAACGAATTGCTTCCAGCGAGGTTGGCTATCGGGTCATCTGTAAGGGGCAACGTCCTTACAGAGACCAGCTCTTTTGAGCTCTCGGACCTGAAGACCACGTTGAAGAACGGGTCAGATACTGACTTAGTTCAACAGTCTCTACCTACTACCCTGAAGGAAACCAGGGAAGTAGAAAGAAAGGGAAGGGCAGAAGTTTCAGGAATGGATGTAGTAAAAGAGGAATGTCCCTATTGTTACGGGAATGAACATGGGCAGAAGGATTGCAGGGTTAGTATAGCCAGTAGCCAGAATTCGAAGCATGTTGTGGCTTCGGTTTCGGGTGTGTTTGTAATAGAGAACTGTACGTCAGTTAACCCTACTTCCTGGGTATTGGATACCGGATCAGGATCTCATATCTGTAATTCGTTACAGGCTCTGAGAAACCGTAGGGTTATCAAGAAAGGTGATATGACTCTCAGGGTTGCTAACGGAATGAGCATGTATGCTGAATCCGTAGGGGAATATCACCTAGGACTGACAACTGGGCAGATATTGATCCTGCGTGACTGTTTTTATATACCAGGTGCGACTTGTAATATCATATCTGTATCCTTACTTTCTAAGGAAGGATATGATTTTACTTTTGTAAGCGATGTAGTAAACATCCACCTAAATCAAGTTCTGATTGGGTCAGGTACATTTAAAAACGGTATATACGTACTGAATCAAGCTCAGGTTTTCAGTGTCCAGAACACACCTAAAAGAAAGTCTCCAGAATTAAATCAGGCTTTCTTATGGCATTGTAGACTGGGTCACATTAATGAGACACAGTTGACTAAGTTACATAAAGAAGGATACTTGGATCCGTTCGAGTACCAGTCTTATGCCACTTGTGAATCTTGTCTCATGGGAAAGATGACAAAGACTCCGTTCACTGGACACGGAGAAAGAGCGAGCGAGCTCTTGGGACTCATACACAGTGATGTGTGTGGTCCATTGTCTACACATGCGCGAAGTGGTTATTCATACTTCATTACTTTCACAGATGATTTCTCTAGGTATGGGCATGTCTTCTTGATGAAGCACAAATCCGAGGCCTTTGAGAAATTTCAGGAATACAAGAATGAAGTTGAAAAACAAACAGGCAAAAGTATCAAGGCACTGAGATCTGATCGAGGTGGTGAATACTTGAGTGCCGAGTTTCTGGGCTACTTAAAAGAGAATAGAATTCTCTCTCAGCTTACTCCTCTATACACACCACAATACAACGGTGTATCGGAAAGGCGGAATCGAACCCTATTGGATATGGTTCGTTCCATGATGAGTAAGGCTGAGTTACCGCGATCCTTCTGGAGTTATGCGCTAGAATCAGCAGCATATCTTTTGAACCGAGTTCCAACTAAGACTGTGCCTACTACACCATATCAGATGTGGTGTGGGAAGAAACCCTATCTTAATCACATTAAGACATGGGGATGTCCAGCTTTTGTCAAAAAGCAGCATGAGGACAAGCTCGAGGAACGTTCAGTACAGTGTAAGTTTGTGGTATACCCAAAGAACTTCAAGGGGTATCTTTTCTATTACGCAGAGGAACAAAAGGTTTTTGTTTCTCATCATGCCCGCTTCTTGGAAACTGAGTTTTTGGAAAACCAGATAAGTGGGAGCGCAATAGAACTGGAAGAAATTCCAGAACCACGAGCTATTACTGAAAGCTTAGTAGAACCAGAGGGTTCGAAAGAACAGGACATTCCTACGCCACTCTGTAGAAGTAGTAGGCAGTCTCATCCGCCCGAGAGATACTACGGTTTTCTCATAGACGGGGATAGAGAGGATTGCACCATGGATTATGGTGAGCCTACTAGCTTCCAGCAAGCCATTCAGAGCGGTGACTCGGTAAAATGGCTGGATGCAATGCGGACCGAGATGGAGTCCATGTACACCAACAAAGTTTGGACTTTGGACTTTGCTCCAGAAGGGGTAAAACCCGTAGGATGCAAATGGATCTTCAGAAAGAAGATTGGTGTAGATGGGCAGGTTGAAACCTATAAAGCTAGACTTGTTGCAAAGGGTTTTCGTCAAAGACCTGGTTTGGACTATGACGAGACTTTTTCTCCAGTGGCTATGCTGAAATCCATTCGGATCCTTCTTGCCATTGCTGCCTTCTACGATTATGAAATCTGGCAGATGGACGTAAAGACGGCTTTCCTAAATGAAAATTTGGAAGAGTGCGTCTATATGGATCAGTCGGAGGGATTCATTTCAGAGTGGGAGCAGCGGTAAAGTGTGCAAGTTGCTCAAGTCCATCTATGGGCTGAAGCAGGCATCGCGGAGTTGGAACAGCTGCTTCGATGATACTGTCAAGGAATTCGACTTTATCAAAAACCCAGATGAACCATGCATTTACAGTAAGATTGTAGGGAGAACTGTGGTATTCCTCGTCTTGTACGTGGATGACATTCGCCTAATAGGAAATGATATTCGTATGTTACAGTCAGTCAAAGGATTCTTGTCGCAGAAGTTCTCTATGAAGGACCTGGGCGATGCCAACTATATTCTGGGGATCCAGATCTATCGTGATAGATCTAAGAGGATGTTGGGACTTTCACAGTCCAGGTACATTGACACCATACTGAAAAGATTCAGTATGGAAGATTCAAAGCGCGGTAATTTACCGGCTTGTCACGGAATCACCCTCTCCAAAGAGATGTCTCCCAAGACTGATTTGGAAAGGGATCGCATGTTAATTATACCCTACGCTTCTGCGGTAGGCTCTATAATGTATGCGATGTTATGTACCAGACCAGATGTAGCATACGCTTTGAGCGTTGTAAGCCGGTATCAGTCGGACCCAGGGGAGAAACACTGGATAGCGGTAAAGAACATTCTCAAGTATCTGAGAAGGACTAAGGAGATGTTCTTGGTGTATGGCGGAAAAGACCACCAGATCGAGGCCTTTGCTGACTCCAGCTTCCAGAGTGACAAGGATGACTCCAAATCCATGTCGTGTTATGTCTTTACCCTCAATGGAGGGGCGGTTTGCTGGAAGAGTTCCAAGTAAGAGACCGTTGCTGACTCAACTATGAAAGCGGAGTACATACCTGCTTGCGATGCCGCAAAGGAAGCTGTCTGGATGAAGAAGTTTCTCACGGAGCTTCAGGTGGTTCCTACCATTGTTGATCCAATACCGCTGTATTGCGACAACAACGGAGCTATAGCTTTAGCGAAGGAACCCAGGTCCCATCAGAAGTCCAGGCACATTTTGAGGCGGTACCACCTGATCAGGGAGATCGTAGATCGCCGGGAGATCGACGTGAAGAGAGTAAACACTGCAGATCCACTCATGAAGGCCCTACCCCAGACTCAATTCGAGCGACTGATCAAGATGATAGGTCTTCGATACGCCAGTACATGGCCTTAGTGCAAGTGAGAGATTGTTAGTGTATATGCCCTAGAGGCCATTACTGTATCATACTAGATTGTATATTACTTAATGGAAGCTTGGGATATTCACAGTTGTATAAACAATCTTGCTCAAAATGGTAGTATGCTACTTGGTTTGTCTCTACTTCAATATGTGCATGTGTTTCTTTTAGCATATCGCTTATATACATATTAGTGGAGCCCTTAGGATCTTTGCTTGATTACCAGCGTTGTGATGGCAGTCACACTTGTGGGGGCTGGGTAATCTATAAGCACATCCTTATACAGGTTCCTAGTCGTAGGACTATCGAGACAGGGCATCGATACTCCGGAGTAGACTAGCGTATGCGCTTCTTATCACAGCAGGGGAGGTGGTCTGTCCCACAGCCATCAGTACGTCGTACTGGAGATAGTATGCGGGTGCTCGTTGGGTTACGAGTACACTGGACAGGACTCGTCGGGAACTGTTAGTTGGTATTATACCTATCGTCAGTTATCAGTTCCCAGGTGACATGAGTACAGCTTAGTCCGCTGACTTGACACTGTCACTTCGCCTCGAGTGTGTTCCCACTGTACTTAGATTACTACCCTACCACGGCTCAAAGGAGTCGTGCAAACAGGTAGTAGTTGGGTGCAGTCCCGAAGCACTTGGAGGCAGTGACGATTAGACAGGATTCGTCTCTCCCGGTATTGGGGGTTGACATCGCGCTGTGTCTAGGAGAACCATTACACGAGTAGTCCCTGGCTAGGGCAAGAGAGATATACTAGTAGGTTTCCAGTGTTATCTCAGGGTGTTTTGGGCTACACTCCGACACGACTTGTACCGCTATTAGGGGACTGACGTTCGCCACCCCCTAGGCCCGCCATGCGATATATCAGACGAACAGACCGGACTGTACGGAGATTGTCACATACAGGCTCAGTAGGAGTTCGGATGGGTTTACCTCATCGGCCTTCTTATCGACATCTACCTGGGGACCGTTACGTACAGCTAGTGCCGCTTGCGGTCTGTGGTTAAACCCACTGCCAGCGTAGTGTCGAGTCTTTAGAGTCCCATACAGAGAGTTTCCCTGCATTGAGCGAAACGTGTAGAGGCCGTATGGTTTTACGGCAGGGCTGTGATCACTTACGTGCACTTGTGTGCGTATGCTGTTCGGGCAGGCAATACTAGTGGGCTTTGGTTTAAGCCGGATCCTAGTATTGCACGGATGGATTTGTTTTGTCTTCTGTGCATTCGCATTCTACGGTATGCGGATGCGGGTGTGTATGCACAGTTTTGAGGAGCGATGAAGGAGGAGGTGCCTCATTAGGGTTTTGGCAGATGGTTCGGCCAAAATCATTATGTGGCAGGCTCATTAGTGTTTTGAAAATTCGTTCGGTCAAAACCATTATGAGCCGGAGATATTGTTTATTAATCCTTTTAGTGATAATTTTGTGATGGCTAATTGCATTGACCATTTGACCACCATGACCTCTCTTGACTTTGTTGACCCGTTGACCGGAGTTGACCATTGACCTTCATGAGAGGTCTACACTCTTCTTTGGATTTTCTTTTTCTTTTTGATTATGAAAATGGTCAATTCAATGTAGCATCAACTTTATCATGATAGGATTTGTAATGATGTTGTTTTTGCATTATTGCAACCATGGTTCATTTCTTTAGCTCACAATTCATTTCTCATTCTCTCTCTTGCTCTTGCTTATGAGAAGAAAAGAAATGCTCCATGGTTGCTAGCTCCTCCTTCCTCCTCCTCTTGATTTCTTCTTTTGATCTCATGTGTTGAGAGAAAAAGATCCCACAAAGACAAACACTTCCATATATCTCTACTACACAACCTAAGGCATCTTGACTAGCGATCTCGTTGCCCTAGTTGCCTCGGCTCGAGGTGGAGCTCGGTGTACATCTCTCGGGTGGATCGTCTTCGACTCAAGGAGGCCGCGGAGGTGACCAAGATCCGAATCGATCCTCGGAGCGTGGATGGACAAGCCGGACAGCGGAGAGAAGACCCGAAGGACCGTTTTCATAAGGTATAATTTCTACGGCATAGTAGTTAAAGCCTCTTGTTGTTTGCTAGTTTCTAGTTTAGCAAAGATCTTGCTTTTGAGTCCATGTTGCTTTGCGCCAAATAATTGTTTTTTGCCGTTTCCGCCTCCTCGTAAGAACCGGGGTGAGCAACGTGGACTTACACATGCATACGAAATAGCTGAAATGATGGGGCAACTTATAACAAAATCAACAAGTAAAAATGAATGCATGCAAAATAGCCGAAATGATTGGGCAACTCGCAATAAAAAGCAGCGAGTGAAAATAAAATAAATAGCCGAAATGATGGGGCACCGCGAAAAAACAACCGAAATGATTGGGCAATCGCGACCTTCACGATATCAAAGCTGAAATGATAGAGCATCGCGGAAAGAAATAAAATGAAAAATATATATTAAGATTTATTCCCTACAGGCGATATCACAGCGATCCCTGTATACAACCCAGGGGCACAAACACAGAAGGAAACACACCTTCCCTCCCCATGTTCCATCAGAAAACGGAGCCAAGTATTGACGGCAACTCATACAAAACCTGAAAGACAATCGGAGATCATCTCGCACCAGCGCGGAGTGGTCACCACCTCGACGTTCGTCTCAATACAACAGACGAGATGTCACGACAGCGTTTTTCCTCCAACAGGATTCAGATATGACAAAGCAAACGAAGCGAAGGCCAAATTCCTAGCTTCAGGGTCTTAACGGTAACTCATATAAAACCTGAAAGACCATCGGAGATCATCTCACACTAGCGCGGAGTGGTCACCACCTTGACGTTCGTCTCGATACAGCAGACGAGATGTCACCCCAGCGTTCTTTCTCTAGCAGGATTCAGACATGACAATCAAACAATGAAGCCACGGCAAAATCCCTAGTTCCAAACCTCGACGGTTCACCAACAACCTAGAGACAACCGCGACATTCGTCTTGATATAGTGGACGTAATGCCAGCAAACGAAGCGAAGGCCAAATTCCTAGCTTCAGGGTTTTGACGGCAATTCATATAAAACCTGAAAGACTATCGGAGATCATCCCACACCAACGCGGAGTGGTTATGACTCATCGGGGCTCTCCAAAATGAGTCTAACCTCAAGTAAAAAGCGGCATGGCAAAATTCCTAACGCTTGCTCTTCCGACGGTCAAACTGCCTAGGAGGATTGCTTGAAGACGTCTTGTCCAGCCCCCGAAGGGATCAGAGACACGACAGTCGCAAGGCTACTCGAACAGCAAGATTGCCTATCGAGAAATACATCAGCCAACGCGACGGTACGACGGACGAAATCCTAGTACCACAGACCCTAACGGACCTTTGTCGCAAAGAGCAGAGGTTAACTGCGACGTTAGGACATCCTTGCGAGAACTTCTCGATTCGTCTCGACTCGTAAGGCAAAGCCTTAGGCAATAGGGGTTAAAAAACCTGTTTCCTAAGCACTGGGGCCCTGCAAGTCAGTCCAAGATGGACTCTTGCATACTATTCACGGGTCACACTCTCCGAAGTCGAACAACGACAAAGAGGGAAACAACCACTTACATGTCCTCCCGACTTGTAAGCGGGAAAATTCTCTTGTGAGATCCTTATGACTTTCAAGAGAAAACAAACTTAGGAGTCCTCACGACCCCTAAGGAGAAAATACACCTGCGGGATCCTCTCGACTCGTAGGGAGAAAAGTCTTTATGAGACCCTCACGGCTCATAAAGTTGGAAAGTCTTAGGCTACAAGGACCCTAAACTTGTCTCCTAAGCCCTCAATTCTGTGACCATGCATAACTTTGCACTACTTCACCCACGTACATACTTACGTGGGCAAAGTAGTGGGGGCATTTGTTCCCGCCAAAATTTTGGCTCAAAATCCGCTTCTGTATAAAATAGTAACAATAAAATAAAATAAAATAAATAATAATAATAATAATAATAAAGGAGAAAATCTCTCTTTCAGAGCAAAACTCTATTTGAATTTCAAAATTCAAAACGTGAAGCAACGCTTCAGATCTCTTGCGCTGTGCGCAGAGCGCCACGTGTCAAAAGCAGACACGCCAGCGCAAGGGGCGCTGCGCCCAAGGCAGCGCACCCCAATTAGAGCAAGGCTCTGTTTTAAAATTTAAATTTTAAAATAAAGGAAGCAACACTTCAGATGACTTGCGCTCTGCGCTGCGCGATACGTGTCAGCGCAGTTGCGCTGCGCTGCGTGACACGTGTCAGCGCAGGTGTGCTAGCGCAGTTGCGCTGCGCACTGCGCTGCGCGACACGTGTCAAGCGCAGGTGCACTTGCGCCAACTGTGCCAGCACTAAAACTTAAATAATGAATTATTTAATCAGAATTAAAATTCTAGAAAGATCTTTTTAATCTTATTAAAACAAGAAGATTATCTTCTGTAAAACAGAGGCCTTAGGATCAAAGATCCAACGGTGGGGAAATATCCCCAGATCAATCAGAGAAAGATCTCTATAACTAACCTAACAAACTAATTGGCCCTATATAAAGGCCCCTAGACTCCAAGTTTCAGATATACAGAGCTCCTATGCAAACTTTGAGAAAAACTCAAAGAGGAAAAAAAAGGTAAACCTTTGAAAAAAGAAGAATTTCTTCTAAAAAGATCAAACATCTAAGAATAAAATTAAGATCTTCAAAAAAAAAAAGGATAAAAAAAAGATCCAATCATAAAAGATAAAAGAAGTAATTTACTTCAGCCTCAGATCTTTTGATCTATATAAAGGCACCGCCTTTTGATGAACCATTGGTTCTTGAATCTTGAGGTAGAACCTCTTTAGAACTGAAAAAATTCTTTTCTTTGATCCAAAATTGATCAATATGCGCTCTGCGCTATTGAAAAGTGCCCTGCACTCTTAATTTGCGCTGTTGCACTCCTTGGACTGGCGCAAGTCACCAGAGAGCGCCACGTGTCAATCTGCGCCTTGCGCTCCTAAAAACAGAGCACCGCGCTCTTGGGTTGGCGCACTGCACCAGAGCGCGCCACGTGTCAGCAGCGCACTAGTGCAGCGTATTGGCGCAGCGCGCTGCGCTAACAGACTTACGCTCAGCAGAGCGTGACATGTGTCACCCCCACATGCGCTGGCGCTTTGTGCTCTTTAATTGGCGCAGAGCGCCTGACAGGCCACGTGGCGCACTGTCAGGCCATTAAATGCTCTGCATTATTAAAAAGGGGCAGAGCCCAATTAAAAGGTCTAACAGACCAAAACAAATGCCACGCATTATTAAATAAGGGCAGAGCCCAATTAAAAGGCCTAACAGGCCTAATCTAAATGCTGTGCATTTAATTAAATGCCTAATGCTGTGCAGGCCAATCATGAACAAAATGTTGAACATTTCTAAATGGACTTAGCCCAATTCTAGCCATAAGTTCTCAAATTAAATTGAACTGAGCACAACTGCTCTCCCAAATCAATTTACACCCGATTCAAGGGTACATCTCTGAACTCCTCTATATTTGTCGTTGTAATCCTTCAACGTCATCAGAAAGGCGACGGGTCCCGACAACCATACATTGCTACGGACTGTGGGGTCCTTAAACTCATGGACCGAAATGTCCTTAAACTAATATTCGTCCCCAAAATGGGAATGATCGACCGAAATGTTCTTAAACTAATATTCGTCCCCAAAATGGGAATGTTGGACCGAAATGTCATTAAACTAATATCCGTCCCCAAAATGGGAATGTTGGACCACCATGTCTCTAAACTGGGAATCGACCGCAATGTCATTAAACTAAACAATAGAGCCCCCAAATGCTCTTTTGTTGGATCTAAACGATCCTGTTAAGTTGATCTTAGTCTAAAATTAGACTAACGAATCCTTAACTAACGTTTAAGTCGATTTTAGTTCAAAATGAGACTAACGCATCCTTAAACCAAAACCCCAAACCCAAATCTAAGAAAATACGGATTTGGACTAATCCACGCCCTACGGACGACAATATAAATTAGTCTCTGTATACAATCCACGGGCAACCACAAACAAAATAAACACCCACGACACGGAGTGACCATCTGGAGAAGGAGAAAGTTGTTACCGCGATGGGGTAGCGTAATTAACTGCAGGGGCTTGCGCCTGCAGGGAAGAGCGTCCCCACAATCAAAAACCCTTCGAACGAGGAGGAATCTGACGAAGTCTGCTACATCGGCCGCATCCGTTTAAATCTTCGATATACGGTGCCATAAAACAACTTGGCATCTTCGGAGAGGTGGACGGATAGCACCTATTAGCATCTGCCCCGAATCTCAGGCAAGACAGTCTTTGTCGCGCCGTACTTCCGCGTCCTTCGGAGGGGAATAACAAGTTCTCCTCAAAGTGGGAAGGTCCTTTCCTCGTCTCTGAAGCGCTCCCCGGTGGAGCCTACCGCCTATAGGACGCGGACGGACGGAAGCTCCCGCGGCCTTACAATGCCGAAAAGCTCAAGCTATACCAATGAGGTCAAAGCCAGCGAAGTGTTGCACTCCAGCCACCCCCCTCGAGATTTCCCTTTAACAGAGATGGTGTAAAGCGTTGTCTAAAATTCTTACCCATACGAATAAAGGAACGTCGAATCTTTTTCCCCCAGTAGAGCTCCTCCTTTACAACGCAAATACCCCCGCCGTGGGGTGGCCGAGCAACCCACGGGCACTCGCCACGGTGCGACCTTGCATCCCACTGCCCGGATAAGAAAAAAGAAGAAGCCCTCCCAGAGGCGATCGAGCCCGAGGATCCCTTACACGGCCATCCCCTGCGGGCAGCTTCCCTGCCACAACGCCGGGGATCAAAAAGCCCTCCCAGAGGCAGTCGAGCTCGAGGTTCCCTCGCTCGGCTATCCTTCAGGACAAAAGCCCTCGCCAAGAGGCACCGGGCAGCAACCCTGCCCGGCCAAGGGTCCTTGGTAGGCTTCTACAGCCCCTCCCGCGCTAAGGACCAATGTCCTCCCAGAGGCGGTCGAGCCCTTGCTCGGCTATCCCCGGCTGGTAGCTTCCTACCACAACCGACAGGGATCAAAGTCCTCGCCAAGAGGCACTGGGCAGTAACCCTGCTCGGTCCCAGTCCTGAAGGATTAAAGCCCTCGCAAGAGGCAACCGAGCAGCTACCCTACTCGGTCTACTCCGGCTGGTAGCTCCCTACCCTCGACGCCAGGGATGAAATGCCCTCACCAGAGGCACCAGAGCGGCTACCCCGCTCATTCATCCCAGGCTGGTAGTTGCCTACCCACGACACCAGAGGTCAAAGTCCTCGCCAAGAGGCAACCGCGCAGCTTCACTGCCCGGTCATCCTTAATGGTCTTCTGCAGCCCTTCCCGCGCTAAGGACCAAAGTCCTCCCAGAGGTGGTCGAGTACTCGCTCGGCTGTCCCTGGCTGGTAGCTTCCTACTACAACCGACAGGGATCAAAGCCCTCGCAAGAGGCAACCAAGCAGCCACCCTGCTCGGTCAAGCCTGGCTGGTAGCTCCTTACCCCAACGCCAGGGATCGGTAAGACCGCGCAAGAAGAACCTGCGCAGCTACCCTGCCCAACCCCCACGGCTGGGGATTGATGCTTGAAGTCAAAGATGCCCTGTGGCCAGCAGAGGATTCGAGACACCCGGGAGGCAGGTTCATCCAAGTCTGAACAATCTCCCATCGACCATGAGGGCCATAGGGATACCTCCACGGCAGTGCTTGACATGCTCGCCGGCTAGTGATTGAAGTCAACTCGACAGGAGATCGCCAGACAAATAGCCAACCTGACATGAAAACACGACGGTACAAGCAAAGATATCCTACGAACATCCTTCACACACAGAAGATGAAATGCAAACCGACGAAACAAAAATTTTCTCTTATCACCAAAGCAAAGTTTTTACAAAGGGTATTCTGGGCTTCCCCAGCCCTACAAACTGCCCGGAGGCTTACTCCGGTCCCTTCATCGCTGGCATCTCGGCCCACCGGGGGCTCTACTGCCGGAATCTTGCCACCCGGGACGTGCCTTGCTCCCCTCGCCATCTCCTACCAGAGGCCTCGCTACTGGAAGTGGGGCCCGAGCGCGGAGCTCACCATCATCGAACTCAGAAAGACGTTCCTTCACGGCGTCCAGGGCATTGTTCTATGCGACTGCAGAATACTCCCCGAGCTCGGCGTAAAACTGCTCCGACGTCTTATAATCGGCCACAGCTTTCTTAGCCTGAACCTCGGCAACCCGGGCCTCCATAAGGGCCGCCTCAGCATCTCTTCTGCTGGCGTCCTTCTCTTTTTCTAGGGCTGCGAAGCGCTCGGCCATATCTGCCATCTTCCTATTGGCAACCCGGAGAGACGCATTCAGACGACGAAGGGCACCCTGAGTCGCCGAGTTAGCAAGTTCCGCAGCCTTCGCCCGGCCCGCCACAACGTCAGCCTTACCTTTTCCTGGCGCAGATCTCGTTGCAAAATCTCGACCTCCGAAGGGAACGCCTCCACTAGCCTCGGAGCGTGGAACGCCCCCTCGGCCTCCATGCGAGTGTCAAGGGCGCAGTGCTGAAGAACCTGACAGAAAGCCAATGAAAAACCAAGAGGCCCCCGAACCAAGGGAAGGTATACCAAGACAAATACACGTAAAGGGATTCGTACCTGGACCACCCCCTTGGCTATGGCCTCCAATTGATCTCTCAAGGAGCCGTACGGAAGCTTTACCCCAGCCGACTCCTCCATCCCGGCGAGCAGGCTAGCGGCGACAGAAAGTCCAGACGGAACCGTGAAGACGGCGCCCCCCTCCCGCACGGGAATTCCCTCAGGGACCCTTGACAACGGCGCGCGAGAAACCGTCCACTTCCTCTTGAGACGGGGCCTGCCCTCGCCCTTCCCTTTGTCCTCCGTCTGGGGCTTGGGTAACTGTGGACGACTCTGGCCGCTGCCGAAGAAACCACCAGATGCCGTCGACGAAGTGGACGGCCCTACAGTCGGCAGTGAATCCGGCGGGGGGCAGGAGCTAGCCGGGGGCTCGGCCCCGCCACTAGCTTCCTTCTGGCGTAGGCCGCCCGAAGAGTGGGAGCGAACCATATATTCCAAAGGAAGAAGAACGCCGAACGGCAGCGACTCAAGGAAGAAGGAAAATGAAAGATTGGGGGCCCTAAGGCAAACCCCACCCCCGTTTTATCGCTGCGTACGGCCTCATACAACGGCGCCCGTCATCGCCCAGCGGCTCCGATCGCTCCACGTGTCGGTCCTGCACTGAACCGCGTCCCATCGGGCACCACAGGCCCGCATACGTCGTGCTAGCCAACCCTCACTTGACACGTAGACCATCGCTTCAGTTACAGAGTGCACGAACTGGCACACCCCCTTTAAGATGCGGAGATCTCGCCTTGATTCGCAAGCAGGAGAGACGACCGATGGCCCGAGAACTCGCCTCGACAAGACCCCAGAAAGGAGCTCACCTCGGGAGGCCTGGCAGTCCACTCCTGACCCGACCCGCTAGCTGGTCGGGACAACAGTGGGGGGCTAATGATGGTACTCAATATTGGTGATCTCTAAGATCATGACACGTGGCAGGTGACGTGTCCCGGAACTCAGGGGAAGAGGCCCACAGGAGCCGACCAGGCCACACTGAACCCGACCGGCGGACACGAGCCGGCCCTTCTCGGGGCCCCCTGCAAATTGTCCTCCTCGGCCCCGTAGCTCGCGCCGAGCTGCTGCAAGACCTAGATTCCTCAGCCTCCTCGCTCGTCCCGAGCTCCAGGCCGAGGCCGTCTTCCCCGGCCCTCCGACCAAGGCCGCCGCTCACAGGTGTAACTGCCACTCCGCGAATCTTGCCATGCGCAGATTCTATGCCAGCAACATCCCACGTTCCACGCCATCAATCCCCATTAACGGGTGATCCGCTTTCTACGCGGGCGTGACATCGGGAGGGCGTAACTTCCGGCAAAACTCTCGCGCCCGCTGCTGCGTACTCCAACACTATATAAACCCCCATCACAGAGGGGTCAAGTAGGCCATTTTTCACTCTTTTAAGCCATTACTTTGCTTGGATCTCATCACTAACTTGATCGTCGGAGGGTCCTTGGTGGTACCAAACTATCCCGGGACTTCTTTGCAGGTACTCGGCACCAAACTCCTCACCCCATTTCTTCTTCCAAAACAAAGTCCACCAGGAGATCAACGGAAGACAACATCTGACGGAGACTTGAAAAGGACCTCCATCAGATGCAAAATTGAAAATTGAGAAATTGAAATATCAATCCGTTGGCTTCAATCTTTCATAGTTTATTGGCTTTATCTAATCATCTATTTTTTTCGGGTGGGGTGGGGGTGGTGGGGATGCTTAGGAGCCAGGAGAGCATCACTCCATTACTTAGAATTGAGTACTTGGGTTGTTAGTATGGGTCTTGATTCTTAAGTTATGTTATGAATTGGATATACGGCTAAATATTCGCCAAAGCCCCACATCCAATACCCATTTAACTTGTAACATCTAAACCTAAATCCTTTCTTCCCCAAGTCAAAATCCCTAGTCCTTCCGCCATCGTTTCTTTCTTGTTTCTTGGTATGTTGCGGCGGCTATATATGGTGGTGCTGAGGCTGACGTGCTCACTGTAGGGGCCATGACCGAAAACCGACCTTAGGGGTTAACACTACAGCGAAATCTCTGTCGGGGTCCAGGCCCCAGCCTGCCCCCCTTTGCCTCCCTCCCAGAGAGGGGAAGGTTTTCTCAATATGGCGTTGACCTGTATTTTTTTTGTAAAGGAACGGGGCAATATGGTCATTTCATGTAAGAGATAACGGAAGATAACAGTGAGAGAGTTTTAAGGGGTTTGTGTGATGAGTTTGAATCTTACAACGGTTTTGGAAAACTCGAGTAAACCACAGAATGGTTTCC
Source organism: Agapanthus africanus (assembly GCA_030015575.1). Classification (NCBI taxonomy): domain Eukaryota; kingdom Viridiplantae; phylum Streptophyta; class Magnoliopsida; order Asparagales; family Amaryllidaceae; genus Agapanthus; species Agapanthus africanus. The sequence continues at coordinate 882,023,090 of JASDDO010000024.1, read as the reverse complement.
ATTAAATAAGTCCTTTTTATTTGATTTCTCTGAAAATGTAAGAAGCCATGTTATCAAGTAATTTCAAAATTAAACGACTATATTCTTTTTGTCCTATTTGTCCTATAACAGTAAAGATAATTCAAAGATGAATATCCTTATCCAATATAATTCATATTGCCTATTGGTATTTATATTCAACGATTTTGACAGAATTAGGCCTGGAAACAGGTAGGGTTGGGACGAGTCTAGCATGTTTATGGACCCAGACTTATCCATTTACCTAACGGGTCTATACGTTCTGGACCCAAATCCAGACTCATTAATAATCGTGTCAGACTTGTCTATCCGGACCCAATTATCCACTTTTCGGTTTTGTAGGTTCACCTCAATAAATCAAAAGATTAAAACAAGTAAATTTCAAAAGTTACTACATAACTAAAAATAAACTATAATTATCAATCAATTATGCAACTATTATAACTACAAATCTATAATCAACAATATCTAAAATAATTTGAAAGTTATTAACCATGACTACTAAGCTAACTGAAAAATCGTGGGCTAAAAACATAACTTGAAAAACTGAATCCAAAACAGCTAAGAATAGACAGTGCAAACTAGATTAGGTTACGGCCTAGATTAATTACTTATTAGTATTTCTCACTTGCGATGCACGTCTTTATTAAAATAAAAGCATCCATGATGTGAATATTTTCATTCAATTTGGATATTTTTTTTCACAGTATAAGAATTTTTAAATTATTTACTCATTTATTATTTCAAGGATCAATATTGATATTTTCGCTATTTTAACTAAAAGTTTTTAAACTATCTTACCTGTCATTAAAAATCTTTTGGTTTTTTTATATACAACCCTTAAAGATGAGGGATTTTGAAAAAACACCCCCAAAAATCAAAAAAAGATTTTAAGTTAACTAAAAAGAACTCTGGAGTTACCTTCTGTTATTAACGGTGTTAGAACTAGCTGTTGTGTTTGTAAAAAGTCACTTTTATCCCTCCTTTCTTTTCACATTCCCAGCCCCAAATTACACTTCTCATCATCAACAAAATAGCAACATCTTTTGGCAAAAAAAAGAAGAAGAAACATCTATAACAAAAACAATGACTTTCTATTTGCTTCAGCTTTAAAATAACCCGCAACTTTATTTTTCTTCATTCTGCTCTTTCATCATCTCTTCAACATATCTCGAGATGAGAGAATTCTTCTTTATGGGCATTAGATCGAATATATGTAGGGCTTTTTTGATGTTGTGGTGGATCGAGTATAGACGGAATTCAGAGGAGATGGAGAAGGTCTTGTGAAGGAAAGGAGTGGAGGAGAGAAACGTGGTGGATAGGAAAGTTGAGGATGAAGAGGGATTCCGAAAGAGAGGAGAAGATGGAGGGGGTTATGTGAATTTTGTTTCAGATTGAGAATTTGAGTTGGAGGACTTAGATGATGACTTGCTTTTAAGATAAAGAAGAGAGAGGTGGAGCAAGGGGTTTGCATGATGAGATGAGAGGGTGCATGATTTTTGGGGATGAATGTGATCTTAAGGATTGAGGGAAAATTAGGTATTCAGTATATCTGAAAATATCCCAAATAACCATGATTAATCGTAAACCAAGATTAAATATGGGTAAGTGTAACGAGAGTTGTATTTAGTTAACAACCAATCTTTGAGGGTTGTTTTAAAAAATTTTGATCATTGGGGGTGTTTTTTTCAAAATACCTCATCTTTGAGGGTTGTATATCAAATTTTGGCTGTCTAATGCTCATATGTATCAACGTACGTCACACGTGTAAAAAATAGATGATATGGCCAATATAAGAATAAATGATTAATCGAAAATAAAGATGAGAGTTTCACATGACGCTACTCTTCTTTACATTATAATATTAGAGATAGAGATATATGTATAAAAGATAAATGTGTCAGGTCATAAAGGGTCCGGACTAAAGAGATTTATGGTATTATTGGCTTATTATCCTTAAGGGTGAAATTCCTAAAGGACGATATGCTAAATCTCTCTACTTCAGTATTATCATTATCATATCTTTGTTTTAATGCGAACCAAAGTTCCTTAGCGGTTTTAAAGTGAAGAAATGCACAGTAAAATGGACCTTCTAAGGCATTAAGTATTCGGAACTTACAATAGTAATATATCTCCTTGGGGGAGGGGTACTTAGATTTGATTTTGTCCGAGAAAGGAGTGGGTACAACAGTACTCCCACTCTCATCGGTTGGATTTTACTCAGGGATAGAATCAGCAGATATAGAAGAGATATGATTTTCTTTAATTGCAGCTATTAATTCTAGTATAGTCAACAAGTATTCGACTTGGATTTGCCAAGTATTAAAGTCACTTTGGCCATTGAACATTTCGGATTTTATGGAACTAGAGTCGTTGGTCTATGGTATATTTTATCAACTGATGGATAACAAGAATGTGTTAGAATTTTAAAAATGAATATGAATATCAGATATGACTTAACAATTGACTATCCTTAGTATTGATATTCACTTTTAATTTAAGATTATTAGTAACAAGAAAATATTCAGTTTATATCCGTAAGGTAATCTTTGAGGGGAACAGGCCTGACAAACTAGACCAATCGGTATAGTGGTGTCGAAACTGATATCTAGTTACATATTATTATATGCAATAATAATTAAGTAAATTAGTATTACACAGATTACAAGTTAATTAACAGATGATTATTAACAGATTAGTAATTAAAAATCCAGAATAATTATTTATAAGTTACAGACTAAGCAAATTCTAATTACAATTAGAACCAGAATATCAATTACAGATCCTAATTTAAAATAATTACCGATTAAAGATTAGATTAAACAGATTTGATTTAACAAAATGAATTAAACATGTCTATATCTTTCTTAGATTGTTGGAAAAATTTATGCTGTCTAAATCGTTTTATCTCAAAAATAATTGAAATAAAAACACTAACCTTTCCAAATCACAAAGTATGAAAATGAAGTTTTTGAGAAAGTGGCATGCAATTGAGTGCACCGACCTAAGAAAGATATCGCCTCTCTCTTGACATATTTACAGCGGCGATTCAATCCCAAAATACAACTCTCCCAGCCTTTCTGGTACTCCGGCTTGCACAAGTCACCGAAATATCGTTAGTACCCTTTTCTTGTTTCGAAGTTAGATGCTCGAATGCTATGCAGTGGAAAGAAGAAAGAATTTATGTGTATTCTTTTGGTTTTTGGTATACCGCATTTGACTTCATGGAATGGTTTTACATAGCCTCTCTAACGGTTGGAACCGAAAGGGCATTACCGACAGTTGAAACCGTTACCGACGGTTGCAACCCTTCCTGAAAACCTTTCACAACAATTCGCAACCATTCGTGGGGATTAACGGCGTTTGAAATCGTTGGTGAAAACCGTTTAGTGACGGTTGAAACCATCGGTGAAAAACGTTTTAAAATATTACTGATAAATAAAATATTTAATAAAAATATATATTAATATAGTAAGTTTGTACTTTTGTCCAATACACATTTGCTCCAACAATTGTATGGTACAAATATAAAGTGAAATAAAATCTGTAAAGCATCACATAAAGACCATCACTTTTATGTACAGCATGAAGAGGCAAACCAAGGTTTACCCATGCATCAAATTTGAAAATAAATTTGTAATATGAAAGCAACAATCTTAGCAGAAAAAAGATAGAAGCAGCATATTCAGGTACATGGACGCCTGTGGTTATGGTACAGAAACAGCACTATGAATGATATTATTTTACAACATTACACAAACAAAAACGAAGTTCTCACAATTAATCCACACAAAATAATACATGCACACAGAGATTATGGAAAAGCTCACACGCTTTGCATCAATCATTCCTTAGGGCCAAGTTTGCTATTAGTTCTTCTAGGCCCTGCTCATTTTTCATGTTAGATACCCACTTAGCCTTGACTTGAATCTGCGCCAACAAAATTATTATATTTACAACCGCACCAAAACTTTGAAGTTCAGGTAAGCATTAAAGAAATCACTTTTATATTCTAACAAATTTCTTATTGATGGAATACCTCATACGACAGCAGAAAATTTAGAGCTTCAAGAACAGTGGTAAGATCTGGAGAAGATGTCATTGCACCTGTGAAAAGAGAACATACATTATAAGAACACTGCAGCAACGATATGGGACGACTTACGACTCACAACATCATATAGGAAAATTCCAAACCTAAAATCCGTCCCTTTTCCTGTGCCATATCGGTCTCTTAATAAACTTGAAAAAGTGATTCAATCATATCGGTCTCTTAATAAACTTGAAAAAGTGATTCAATCCCACTTCTATTAGCACTAGTGGCACCTCTCATGCCTGCCTTATACGCTGCCTGGAAAATAACTAGAATGAATGAATGAATGAATGAATGTGAACGAAGTTAACTGCTAAAATTTAGAAGGGACCATTTGCACACCTTTCGAATATCTGGAGGAAGAAGCAAAGAGTTTTTATCTTCCAAAAATAAATTGAATCGTCTGATTGCTTCATCAAGAGTTCTATCATGTCCTAATTTAACTAAGGCAGCCAAAAGCTCGTCCCTTAACAATGCATTTTGATGACTCTCTCCAGGTAAACGATCCAAACCTAATTTCCAGCATAATAATTTCAAAATTTCAAATGTTATAACATGGAAAAATAGCAATGCATATCAACAAATTAGTAATATCCTATATAGTTATTAAGGCTATACTAGTTTATCCTTTACATGTACATGACATTTATCATGTTATCCTTCTTGATCTAAATTTTCGGAAAAGATGAGCTCCATGTGTTATGGCTTGAATATGCAGTCGAGCCAATTTCAAAATAGGTGCAGTTGAGAATTAAATCAATCTTTTGGGAGTAGTTAATGATGAGTGGCTATGAATTATCTATTGGTGTAATATACCGGTACAGTTACTTTCACCTTACTTTGTTGTCCCATACTCCGTGCATGTTTGATACTTCGAATATAATTCAAGGTGTAATCATTTTAGGAAGGAAACTTAAAGCTCTTACTCTGCGGAAAGCCTCAATACTGTTAGAAATTAAACTTGTTTTCGGTTACAAAGAATTGAAGAGACATCGGTTATAAAAGGAAGGGATACCAATTCATGAATAGGTTTAATGAAAGGTTATGTAACGGTTATTGTAATCAATTGGTATTATGAAGAGTCATAATGAAGGGCCGTGTAAACTCCTATATAAGGAGATGTTTTGTAAAGTTTTGTAATAGCAAGGAAAATATAAGAAAAATTTATTGATACTTTCTCCATTCTCTATCCATTCTCTCCTCCAAAACACATTCGGCTACATCGTAGACCGAACATAAAGTTGTGAAGATCCTAACAAAGTGGTATCAGAGCCAAGGTTCGAAGAAAATGTCGAAGACAACACTCTCGTACAACGCCCCACGCCTCACCAAAGATAACTATGAAAATTGGAGCATCAAAATGAAGACTGTTTTGGGAGCAGTAGGCGCTTGGGATGTGGTGGTCCGAGGCTATGATCGGCCTCAAGATGAAGCTGCACTGACGGCAGCTCAGAGAACGACCCACGAAAAATTATTCGAGAAAGATTGTACCGCAAGATACTTTATCGAGCAAGGTGTCGATGATTCGACTTTCGAGAAGATTTCGGCTGCCACTAATGCAAAGCAACAGTGGGAGATACTTGAGAAAACCTTCCAAGGAGTCGAGAAGGTTAAAAAGGTACGCTTACAATCACTAAGGAGGGAGTTTGAATTGTTAAAAATGAAGGAGAATGAATCGGTGACTGACTATAATGCCCGAGTGCTTATGGTGGTCAACCAAATGAAGAGGAACGGAGAAAAAATGGAGGATGTAAGGGTGATGGAGAAAATTTTTCGGTCACTACCACCGAAGTTTGACTTCATTGTGTGTTCAATTGAAGAGTCAAAGAATCTTGAAGAAATGACGATAGATGAGTTGATGGGTTCACTAAAAGCCCACGAAGAACGGTTCGTGAAAAAGCAAGAACCGATTGAAAAATTACTACAAACACAAGTTAATTTGAAAGGTGATTCGGTTGAAAATGGTTAAAATGACCGAAATCGAGGAAATGCACACGGCCGAGGAAGAGGCAGTGGCCGAGGTCAATTCGGTCGAGGACAAGGTGGTCGAGGAGATCAAAACAATGACGATAGAAGCCAAAGCCAAAATTTCGGCCGAGGTCGAGGCCGAGGTCGATCGACTGGTGGAAGAGGGAGACCGAATGTTCAATGCTATAATTGCAAGAAATTCGGTCACTACACAGCAGACTGTTGGGAAAAAACAGTCGAGGAAAAATCAAACTTTGTGGAGAAAGAAGATTACAATGACGATGTACTTCTGTTGGCTTTTAAAGGTGACGAAGAAAGTGCCGACACTTGGTATCTCGATACTGGTGCAAGTAATCATATGTGTGGTAAGCGAAACATGTTCGTAGACTTGGACGAATCGGTGAGTGGCCAAGTCACATTCGGTGATTGTTCGAAGGTACCAGTAAAAGACAAAGGTAAAATTTTAATTCGACTGAAAGATGGATCACAAAAATATATCGAAAATGTGTATTATGTACCGAATATGAAAAACAACATCTTGAGTTTGGGACAACTCTTAGAAAAGAATTTCGATATTCATTTAAAGGATCGAACTCTTTTCTTAAGAGATAACCGAATGAAGTTGATAGCAAAAGTGCAGATGACGAAGAATCGGCTATTTCTATTGGATATCAAATATGGTGAAGCAAAGTGTCTAAAATCATCGGTGAAAGATTCGGCTCGGTTATGGCATATGAGGTATGGACATCTCAATTTCGGCGGACTAAACTTGTTGGCGAGGAAGAACATGGTCAAAGATTTGCCGATTATGAATGAACCGAAAGAGTTATGTGAAGGGTGTTTACTTGGTAAACATCACCGAGCAAGTTTTCCAAAAGAAGCCGAGTTTAAAGTCAAGGAGCCATTACAACTTGTCCACACCGATGTATGTGGACCAATTACTCCAAATTCATTTGGTGGAAAAAGGTACATTCTAACATTTATTGATGATTTCACAAGGAAAACATGGGTATATTTTCTAAAAAATAAATTGGAAGTTTTTGAAAATTTTAAAAGATTCAAAATGAATGTGGAAAAAGAAAGTGGGTTTTATTTGAAATCGGTCAGGTCAGACCGAGGTGGAGAATTCACTTCAAATGAGTTTGAAAATTTTTGCAAAGAAAATGGGATTCGGTATTTCTTAACGGCCTCCTATTCACCACAACAAAATGGAGTGGCCGAACGAAAAAATAGAACCATATTAGACATGGTGAGATGTATGCTGAGTAGTAAAAATATGCCGAAGGAATTTTGGGCAGAAGCGGTTGCATGTGCTGTGTACATTCTAAACCGATGCCCAACCCAGAGTCTACAAAATGTAACACCGCAGGAGATGTGGCATGGTTATAAGCCGAATGTAAGTCATTTTAAAATTTTCGGGAGCATAGCATATGCTCATGTCCCCGAACAAAAGAGAGTAAAACTTGACGACCGAAGTTCTCGGTTGATTTTTATCGGTTATGATCTAAGAACCAAAGGCTACAAGCTGTTTGATCCAGTCAATAAGAAGGTCATTGTTAGCCGAGATTTCGAATTTGATGAAGAAAGCTCATGGAGTTGGAGCGATGAAGCCGAAAGCAGCAGACCGAATGAAGTACTCGGTCAAGAAGAAAAGAAAAGAAATGAAGTCGAAATTGATGTTCCATCGCCTGCAACAACACCTCGGTTCAATTCGCCTCAAGTCGGTTCTCCACAAACCGAAGCGTCGTCAAGTTCAACTCCACCAAGAAATCCAAGGACGAGGACTATGACCGAGTTATATGAGGTAACCGAAATGCAAAATAATCTAACATTATTTTGTTTGTTTGCCGAATGCGAGCCAATGAATTTTGAAGAAGCGGTCAAAGACCGAAGGTGGAAAGAAGCAATGGACGAAGAAATCAGTGCTATTGAGAGGAATGGAACTTGGGAGATCACCGAACTTCCCAAAGGCAAGAAACCCATAGGAGTGAAATGGGTGTACAAGGAGAAAAAGAACGCTAAGGGAGAAATCGAGCGATACAAGGCAAGGTTAGTGGTCAAAGGCTACAAACAACAAGCTGGCATTGATTATGATGAAGTTTTCTCACCAGTAGCGCGACTCGAGACAATTCGACTGATCATTGCTATGGCGGCTCAATTCAGTTGGAAGATATATCAATTGGATGTTAAATCGGCATTCCTCAATGGATATCTTGAAGAAGAAGTCTACATCGAGCAACCACTCGGTTATGAGAAGAAAGGACATGAGTCGAAAGTACTGAAGCTAAAGAAGGCTTTATATGGCCTGAAGCAGGCACCGAGAGCATGGAATAGTCGAATTGACATATACTTCCAAGCACACGGTTTCATGAAGTGTCCTTATGAGCATGCATTATACATAAAGAAGTCCGAAAAAGGTGATATTTTTATAGTATGTTTATATGTGGATGATCTCATCTTCACAGGAAACAATCCACGTATGTTCGATGACTTCAAAAGCTCGATGGTTAAAGAATTTGAAATGACCGACATCGGTCAGATGGCATATTATTTGGGAATAGAGGTAAAGCAAAGACCGAATGGGATTTTCTTATCCCAAGAAGGATATGCTCGGTCGATTTTGAGAAAGTTCAATATGGAGCAAAGCAATTCGGTCAATACCCCAGTAGACTGCGGAACAAAATTATCAAAGTTCGATGAAGGGAGCAATGTGGACTCGACGCATTTCAAAAGCTTGGTAGGCAGTCTTCGGTATCTTACATGCACAAGACCGGATATTCTATATGGAGTCGGCTTGATCAGCCGATACATGGAAGAACCGAAATTGACACATTTATCAGCGGCGAAAAGGATATTAAGATATATCAAAGGTACACCAAATTTCGGTTTGTTCTATTCGAAATCTAACAATTTTGAATTATATGCATATACCGATAGCGATTGGGGAGGAGATATAGATGACCGGAAAAGTACGACAGGGTACATTTTCTTCATCGGTGAATCAACATTTACTTGGTGTTCCAAGAAACAACCGATAGTGACACTATCAACTTGTGAAGCCGAATACGTTGCTATATCGGCTGGAGTTTGCCATGCTATATGGCTAAGAAATCTGCTGAAAGATCTAAAGGTTGAATAGGAAGGACCTACGAAGATGTATGTGGACAACCAATCTGCTATAGCACTGGCGAAGAATCTAGTGTTTCATGAACGAAGCAAACACATTGATACTCGGTATCACTCTATCAGAGAACATGTGAGGAAGAAAGAGGTCGAACTCGTTCATGTCAAATCACAAGATCAACTGGCCGACATTTTTACAAAGCCCCTAAAATTTGAAGTGTTCGCAAAATTGCGAGGAAAGATCGGCATGGTAAAACAAGTTTAAGGGAGCATGTTAGAAATTAAACTTGTTTTCGGTTACAAAGAATTGAAGAGACATCGGTTATAAAAGGAAGGGATACCAATTCATGAATAGGTTTAATGAAAGCTTATGTGACGGTTATTGTAATCAATTGGTATTATGAAAAGTCATAATGAAGGGCCGTGTAAACTCCTATATAAGGAGATGTTTTGTAAAGTTTTGTAATAGCAAGGAAAATATAAGAATAATTTATTGATAGTTTCTCCATTCTCTATCCATTCTCTCCTCCAAAACACATTCGGCTACATCGTAGACCGAACATAAAGTTGTGAAGATCCTAACAAATATATCCATTGAATTTGGCAAAGCATAACTTGCTACCCCTGAAAGTCTTTCTATTACCTGTCGCAAGTAATTAAATTTATAATTACATAAAAAAAGCAGCACTTTTCATATATATGAAAATAGCCTGGAGTAGGGATTTGGAGAAGAATTACTTATGCCGATTAGTCCTGACAGCACTATATGATCAAGCTCTTCTCTGTATACATCCATCAAAGACTGCAAAGAAGAGACGTGCACCTTACATGCCTCAACAACAACAACAATTGTGCCTTTTATTCCAAGCATATGGGGTAGGCTACATGAACCAACATGAGAATCACGCCGGGTCCAGCACATGAATCCTCCGCCTCCACTCACTCCTATCGAACAATATCCTTTCATTGAGTCCTTTGGTAACCATATCGTTTCGTATTAGCTCCATCCATGTTTTCTTCAGTCTCCCTTTTGCCCTTTGCCGTTGCCCATATCGAGAGTATCTATCGTCGAACCTGTACTTCCATAAGTCTGCGTCACATATGACCAAACCATCTTAGCCGGTTTTCTCACATCTTCTCCTCCACAGGTGCTACACCAACTTTTGCACGAATATCCTCATTTCACATCTTATCTTTTCTAGTGTTACCGTATATCCAACGAAGCATGCACATCTCCGCTACGTGCATCTTCTGTGTATGATGCTTCTTAGGAGGCCAGCATTCTGTACCATACAGGAAGAAATCAGGTTAAAGTTTAAATGTGATTTTTAAATTTTCTGATACCGACTTGCCAAATTTATCTGTAGCAGATAAACACTTGTCCTCTATAGCGGCTCTAAGCCTAGCAGAAAGAATATCGTCATAATTTACCCGATAAAAACCGGTTTGTTCAACATTGACTTTAATCCACAGCTTCTCATCGCTGGGACTTTGATTAGTTATATCATTTCCGGTTGGCGAAGAAACTCAGATACATCCAACTTTCGATTTTTTGATTCTAAGAGGAAATTCTCGCGAATATTGTACGAGCCAAAGGATAATGTGAACCAGTAAAAGAAAATTGTGACTGCAAAGCAATAATGTAGATTCAGATAACTTAATATATATGAGAAAGTGCATATTTATTATCAGATGTGGGGGAAGATATGACAACGAACAATATTAGAAAATAAAACTTCTCACCTCATGGAATGGATAGGCTCTAAAATGCCCTTAACTACTGTTCTTTTTCAAATAAATACCCACATAATATTTACTTACAAGAAACTCCCTTAAATTTGGGTTTTTAAGAGTTCTTTTCCACAGAAATGCTCTTATATGCCGCACTTTAAGGGAGCTTACTGTAATTAAAAAAGGCTTTTAGGCAGTTTGGTGAAGAACAATGAAAGTGTGTTTTAGTGAAAGCCGTTTGTTTTATGATATCACAAACAAATTCATATTTCCTGTTTGTATATTGCAATAAAGAGTAAAGATTTATCCCAAACTTGTTATATATATAAATAAATGAAAAAACATGAACTCATGCATGCTTTGAAGCTGCTATGACAAACATGTTCTTATCTTATCCTCCGCCATCTTTCGTTTATACTGCCGCAGCAAACTCAACTTCTCTCTCGAATTTGAACTAATGCCTTCCAAAATAAAATCTAAAAAGGTTGGAAGCAGACACAAACGTCGTCACTCACCGTAAATTAGATCGTAAAAATAAAAGACCTTTTGGTTTCCTAACCACGTTCCGATAATAGCGATATCATGCAGGAACCAAAACCAACAGATCAAGAATCAGACGACAAGACGTCTGACCTTTTTGAGTCAAACGTCTGCGCTCCATCCAGAGCGTCTCCAGATGTCTGAACCTTATGGTTAAAACATCTGCCCATATCAACACAATTTACAGAGCGTACGCAGACATCTGTCCCTATATGGACCAGACGTCTGGACCCGAAACATGCGGAGATATTCTTGGAGATTTGATTGTAACAAAATATATTTGATTTGATTGTATAAGCTTAGGGATTGGATTGATTGTAACAAACATATAACATATAATTAGAAAAAGATCAATATATAAAAGAAGTGACCGACCAGAGAGAAAGAACTCTCAAGGCCTTCGACTTCCTGATCTCCTCTCTCTATTTATTGTTTCTTTATGGTATCAAAGTCCTAAAAGGCTAACACCATTGTATTTTTTTCTTTTTTCCTTCTACAATGTCAACCAATCAAGATCAACCATCTTTCTCATCAACTCTCCTCCTCGCCTTAACATCGATCCTTAACCCCACTGCATCGTCGTTCTCTTCAACACATGGACCAAATGTTATATCACTTCTTCACATAAAACTCACTCGCGACAACTATCTTGGCTGGAAGATGCAATTTGAAGCGGCACTCAAGTCGCAAGGTTACATAGGCATTGTCAACGACACAGAAAAGTGCCAGCCTATAACTGTTCCCAATGAGTAAAATCCACTAGTTACAGTACACCATCTAGCGCACGCTATATGGGTCTAAAAGGATCAATTGATTGTTAGTTGGATGTTGGTGTCTCTGACTGAATCACTGATTCCCTTAGTGGTTGGTCGAACCACGTCTCAGGCGGTATGAGAGACACTTGCTAAAACCTTTGTATGCATTCTCGCGCCTACTGTAATGACTCTGAATTTACTGTACGAAATTTTCCAATTTAATGTACAAAAATGAGTTATACAGCCCGAGTTTGAGTTATAAGTAAATTTTGTTAAATAACAGAAAGAAACAACTTATAACTCACTGGTAAAGCCTTGCACTGCTGTGACGTAGTTCCTGTATTTGATCCCCATCAGACACATTATTTTTTCTGATTTTTTTTTAACTTTTGGAAGCCCAAAAGTTTACACGTGCAATAGACAAAAAAATGAAAAGTCAGGAAATCAAACATGTGGAAAATGGAGTAAACCCTAATTTTATCAGCTAGCACGAAGCTCGATGCCAGATGGCATGAATCGACCGGCCAAATGCTTAGTATAGCCGGCGGGGACGGTTGATCTGAGCCCAATTGTCACCGGGCTTTGCATACCACTAACATCCCTGCACTATTTGATTTCTCTGCAATCAAACAAAGATCCTTCATTTCACCATTAAACCAAATTTTAATACTTTTTAATCCAAATTTTTAATTCCAAAACCCTAATTTTACACTATAAATACCACCCCACATTTTGGCTCAGCATCATTCTAAAATTTTTAGCCAAAACTCTAAAAAAATTTCTAAGTACAGGTGGAGTAAAGAGGAGTTAGCAAGCGGTCAACTTCCGGCGAAAAGTCGAAGCTATTCCGGAGCTCCCGCGACGTCACGAAGATCAACTCTCCTTCTTGTTCCTCTTCTTAACATAACCAAGTAGTAAGTCCCTTTCAATCTTCATTTTTCTTCTTTAAAAATTCATTTTAAAACATATATTGGTAAGTGGAGTTAATACCGATATCTCTTTTTCCAAATCCTATAACTCCAATTCCTTTTATCTTTGGTCAAATAAAATTCTTACCCAATACTTGTAATCTTAATTATAAATGTTTAGAATAAATTTTAACCTAAAATTCCATGCAACATAACTTTAATTTAAGTTTTTCATTTAAATACCATGAACTTTAAATATCATCTTTTATTGTTCTATTAAAACAACACCTTTAGAAAAACTTCACGGGATAATGATCTACTCCACATGCACACATGGTTCTATAGCACAATACTTCTTTTGTGTGAAATTTTGTTACGAAAACATTATTATAAGAAAATACCACTTACAATAAAAACCGGATTTCTTTTAAATGGTGTTTTAAATTCTTTTGCGAATATACCTCTGCAACCCTTGTTAGGGAACCCGCTATTGGATGGTGCGGATTATCACACATTTTTGGGCTAGTAGAGCGAGATGCAGATCTCTTCACGGAGCATTCGGTCTCGAAAGGTTTTAAATACAGTTTTTAAGAAAAACACATTTTTCTAATTAAATAAAATTTAAATTTTAATAATTATATACAAATTACAAATCCATATATTTTCAAAAATAAAATAAACTTACATTTTTTTAATGAAAGAATTACAAGTTTCACTAAAATACCATCAAGATACCAACAAAAAACAAGTTTTACAATAAAATATCATGAACTTTCCAAGCTAAGTAATTATCACTAAAATATCTCAAATCCTTAAAATTCATATCCATCAAAACCCTAAATAATATAAATAAATTCTCGAGATTTATTTTGAATTTTATTAAAAATATTTTTCATAAAACCTCCTCGAGTTATATAAAACAATATTTAAGGTCTTTAGTAAATATAGGTTTAAGCGGGATCGATTCTCTTGAGCTCCAGGGAGCCGGAGAAAGTGAGTGTTTGCCTATTTAAGGTAGACAATATAACGGAGTTATCAATGGTAATTGTCTTGGAAAAAGACACAAATTCTGCCGTCTATGTGCATCAGTTACCGATGACTTCCGAACCTAATTCAAAATCTAAATCGATTACAAGTGTCTGACTTGGTCAGAGTCCATTTTCAATCCTGAATCCAAATTCAAACATGGATACTTGAACATGAACCTGAATACTTGAATTCAAACACCAATATCAAACATGAACAGTTGACTTGACTTGACCAAACTATGGTTATAACATGACCTGACTACTAGAATACATGATTACATCCTGAACCTGTTTATTTGAACAAATTATATTATGGTTTCGGCAAGACTTGTAAACATAACCTATATAATACATTACGCGGGGATAATGGGGTAGATTGCTACGGAACGTACTAACGTGGCACGGAATGGTCACTTCAAAGACACCTACATGAACTCTCATGCCGTTATCCTGTGGGTTTTGACGGGGTCTTGTACTACATGTTACCATAGTTCACGGGGTAAGATGGACTCCTCTCATATACACAAATATCTTATGTACCAAGTTACAAACAACTACGTTAGAATAAAAAGCATATACCTGTACAACTTACCAGTTTCATTTCACATTACTTGTTATATTCCATTTCTTCTTTTGGGATTTATCGAGCGCTAGTTCGCTGACGATATTCCTTTCTTTTCTTTCTTTGGAATGTTTGTCATGAGGACCAGACTCTCAGGAGATCGAGCCTAACCAGGAGGACTTAGACCAGCTCACCGTCCAGTCGGACTTCTAGCTCTCCTTATATTTACTTTCAGTTTGTATGCCACTGTCTAGGCACTATTTATATCATTGTATCTTTTCATTTTTAAACAGTTGTATGTAAAGTGAATGTAAATAAAAGTTGCTGTTTATATTTTTAAATCACTTGTCATTCTTGTACATTTTATATATTGCTTAGTTACGCTTAACATATTTATTTCATAGTAAATACGTTGTGGCCCATCACGTCACCAATTCCGTACACTGGGAAGCGGGGCGTGACACCTACATCTTTCAATTGAAGACATAACTTCAACATATTAAAAGTGGATCGGCTTTAATGATAGAGTACATTCAAAACATCAAGACTGCCTCCGATAATCTTGCGGTTATTGGACACATCATTTCCGATACCGATCTTGTCATGCACGTTTTGGCCGGCCTGGGATCAGTCTATGATTTCTTTGTCCCTGCTATCACAACCCACATAGACGACATCTCTTTTGAAGATCTACATAGCATGCTCCTTGCACACGAGAGACTTTGCCAGCAACAAGAAAAGTCTATCGACGCCACTCCCTTTCCATCCGTCAAAACCACAACAATTGATCATGGAGGCTCATCTTTATATCACCATCAGTGTGGCTATAACAATGAACACAGCAGTCGTGGTGACCACAATGGCCGAGGCCGGGATTGAGGCCGCGGTCGTGAAGCCCCTCGATGCCAAATTTGCATGACAACTGGACACTATGGCAATAATTGTCCATAGCGCTAAGACATTTTCTGGAAGTCCAAGTGGTGCTTCACAATCCCAAAATGCAAGATCCGATAGGCAATATCAAGGACACATACCGTACGCCATGTTGTCACATACATCTCCATCATATTCATTGAGTGGTCCAAGCACAGCTTCTTTTGAATGGTATGCTGACTCGGGGGAAACTCATCGCATCACGCCAGATTACAATCAGCTCCTCGCGGCAGCCCCTTACAAAGGTACGGATACAGTACGAGTAGGTAATGATACAGGTTTACATATTCTTAACTATGGCCACAAAGCAATTCCTTCATCTTTCCAATCACTTTGTTCCCCTCCGAATACAGAGACGCGACCGCATAGGTTCTTTTGCCTGAGATTCGGGGCAGATGCTATTTGGTTTTATCCGTCCACCTCTCTGAAGATGCCAAGTTGATTTATGGCACCGTGTATCGGAGGTTTAGACGGATACGGCCGATGTAGCAGACTTCGTCAGATTCCCCCTCGCTTGAGGGGTTTTTGATTGTGGGGACGCTCTTCCCTGCAGACGCAAGCCCCTGCAGTTAATTACGCTACGGCATCGCGGTAACAACTTTCTCCTTCTCCAGAATTTCACTTCGTGTCGTGTGTGTTTGTTTTGTTTGTGGATGCCCGTGGATTGTATACGGAGACTAAGTTATGCCGTCGCACGTAGGACGTGGATTAGTCCAAATCCGTATTTACTTAGATTTAGGTTTAGGGTTTTAGTTTAAGGATACGTTAACCATATTGAGGCTAAGATCAACTTAAACGGGATCGTTTAGATCCGACAAAAGACCATTTGGGGGCTCTATTGTTCCAGTTTAGGGACATGGTGGTCCATTACATGTATGGCCGTCGGGACCCATCACCTCTCTGACGACGTTGAAGGATTACAACGATGGGTGTCAGAGGAGTTCAGAGATGTACCCTTGAACCGAAGTTGATTGGGATATCTGTAGTCCAATTTGGGACTAAAGTCTGTTTAAAGGTTTAAGGGTACGTTAACCATATTTGAGGCTAAGATCAACTTAAACGGGATCGTTTAGATCCGACAAAAGAGCGTTTAGGGGCTCTATTGTTCCAGTTTAGGGACATGGTGGTCCACTGCCAGTTTAGGGACATGGTGGTCCACTGCCAGTTTAGGGACATGGTGGTCCATCGTTCCCATTTTGGGGACATGTGTTGGTTTAAGGACGCATAAGTCCATGAGTTTAAGGACCTCACAGTCCGTATTGTTGGTTTAAGGACGCATAAGTCCATGAGTTTAAGGACCCCACAGTCCGTATCGATGTGTGGTTGTCGAGACCCGTCACCTCTCTGACGACGTTGAAGGATTACAACGACGGATGTCAGAGGAGTTCAGAGATGTACCCTTGAACCGGGTGTAAATTGATTTAAGAAAGCAGCTGTGCTCAGTCAATTTAATTTGAGGACTTACGGCCAGAATTGGGCTAAGTCCAGTTGAAAAATGTTCAACAGTTTTTATTTGCATTTGGCCTGTTAGGCCTTTACTAGGGCTCTGCCCCTGGTTAATAATGCATGACATCTTGTTAGGCCTGTTAGGCCCCTTTTTTTAATTGGGCTCGGCCCTCCTTAAATAATGCAGAGCATTAACGATCTGACAGTGGCTACATGGTCTGTCAGGCGCCCTGCGCTAATTAATGAGCGCAAGCGCATGTGAAGGTGACACGTGTCGTACTCTGGTGAGCGCAAGCGCAATGCGCTGCGCTGTTACGCTGCTGACACGTGGCGCGCTCTAGTGCAGTGCGCCAATTTAAGAGAGCAATGCTCTGTTTTGGAAGCGCATAGCGCAGTTTGTTCTGGGGCCGACACGTGGCGCTCTCTGGTGACTTGCGCCAACCCAAGAGCGTAACAGTGCAGATTTACAAGTGCAGGGCACTGTTTAATATCTTGATCCAATTTTGGATTAAAGAATAGAATCTTTCAAGATTCCAGAACTAATGGTTCATCAAAAGGCAGTGCCTTTATGTAGATCAGAAAGATCTAAAGAAGAAGTAAATTACTTCTTTTTATTAATATTATCATTTTTTATTGAAGATCTTTGATCTTGTTCTTAGATCATTGATCTTTTTAGAAGAAAATTCTTCTTTTGCTAAAGGTTTTACCTTTTTCTTTCTTTCTTTCTGAATTCTTCTCAAAGTTCTTATAAGAGCACTTGTGAATTCTCTCTGTGTTTCAATGTGTTTTAGACTTGAAGTCTAGAGGCCTTTATATAGTGCCAATACATTTGTTAAATTAGTTAAAGGGATCTTTCTTTGAGTGATTTAGGGATTTTTTCCTACCATTGGATCTTTGATCCAAGGGCTCCTGTTTTACAGGAGAGAATCTTATTGTTTTAATAAAATCAGAAAGATCTTTCAGAATTTTAATTCTGTTTGGCGCAAGCGCACCTGCGCTTGACTCGTGTCGCGCAGTGCAGAGCGCAGATTATCTGAAGCGTTGCTTCCTTTAATTTTTTACGTTAAATAGAGCCTTGCTCTGATTGGGTGCGCTGCCTCGGGCGCCGCGCTGGCGTGTCAGCTTTTGACACGTGGCGTGTTGCGCGCAGCGCAGAGAATCTGAATAGTTGCTTCAATTTTTGAATTTTTGAAATTCAAACAGAGCTTTGCTCTGATTGGGGGAAACACACTTCAAATGCACAATGTTCCTCATGTTCCTTCAATAACGAAAAATTCTTTATATGTTCATCAATTTACTAAAGATAACAATGTTACTTTTGAGTTTCACTTGTTTGATTGTTTTGTGAAGGATCGGAAGTCGGGGAAAGTTCTACTTCAAGGCCACCTCAATAATAGACTGTACCAACTGTCTCCTCCAAATGCCTCATCTCCTACCGTGCTTGTTGGCGAACGTACCTCTACTTTCTCATGGCATGCTCTCTTAGGTCATTCTGCATTAAAAGCCATAGTCAGGATTCTGTCTCATTTTAATTTACCAACTGTTCGGAGTCATAGAGAGTCGGTTTGTTCTGCTTACATGAAGGCTAAAAGCCACAAACTTTCTTTTGAATTGTCATCAAAATTGTCTTTGGCACATTTAGAATTAATTTATTCTGATATTTGGGGCTCTGCTCCTATTTTATCTCACTTTGGGTTTCGCTACTATGTTACATTTGTTAGTGACTATAGCAAATTTACCTAGCTATTTCTGATGTGTAATAAGTATGATGTATTCGATATCTTTTATTGCTTCTAAAGACATGTTGAACGCTATTTTAGTAGGAAAATACCCATGTTTTACTCCGATTGGGGTGGTGAGTATCATTCCTTTCATCGTCATCTCGCTCCGGAGGGAATCCTCCATCATGTTTCCTGCCCACACACTCCCGAACAAAACAGAACAGCGGAACAGAAATATCGTCATATTATAAATGCATCTCGTGCTCTTCTTGCTCACACTTCCATCCTTTCTCATTATTGGGATGAGACCGTGAGTACTGTCGTGTTCCTAATTAATCGTCTCCCTATACCATCTATTCGTAACGATACCTCTCTCCACAAATTATTTGGTCACCACCCTAACTATGCCTTCCTATGCACATTCGGCTGTGCGTGCTATCCTTGGCTTCGTCCCTACGCCAAACATAAACTTGCTAATTGTTCCGATCGCTGTGTGTTCATGGGTTATAGTTCTCAACACCATGGTTACCTTTGTCTTCACGAACAATCCGTCCTTATGTATGTGTCTAGATATGTTATTTTTGAAGAAGATTGCTTCCTCTTTGCAGGTTCAGATTACACCAAAGCCTTATCGCCATATACTGAGCCTTTACCAAAAGCGGGCATCCTTGGTTCTGGACCTGGTCCGAGTCCAGCAATTCTACTAGTGGACACCACCTCCACACCTCATGTGGCCGGCATCCTTGGGCCTTCCCCTAGCCAGTCGCCGCAACCTGGTCAACCCAGCTACTCGTGTGCGACCGTTCTTCCGTTCGCGGACTCCGCACCATCACCACCAGTCCCGCTCCAACTAGTGCTGCTCGGTCGGCTCCTCCTGATGATATTAGATCATAGCCTCTAGTGCATTCTTCCACGTATCTGAGCTCGCCTTCCTTTTCCACTCCCTCGCAGAGCATGTGATGAGTCCCCAATTCTTCGAATGCGTTCTCTTGCTGACATCTATGTCTCAACTTTTTTCGAACTCCGTATTCACGTTTCCAAGTAGATTCTCCATGCGAATAATTTCCCCACGAAACAAGCGCTAGAGGGATTACTCTATTCTTGAGAACCATTTCTCGTCGATCTACAATAGCCATCGGTTGCTTTTCATAAGTCAAATCCTCCCTCATTGTCAATTTCGAGTGGTTTAAGACGTGCGTCTCATCTTGAACATACTTGCAAAGTTGAGATACATGAAACACATTATGAACACCCCAAAGGATGGTGGTAATGCCAATCGATAAGTTACTTCTCCAATACGTTCAATGATATCGAAATGCCCCACGAATCGAGGGCTAAGTTTGCCTCAACTACCAAACCGGATTACTCGCCTAGTTAGTGATATCTTCAAGAACATATAATCACCAATAACAAACTCTAAAGGCATTCTTCCGGTATCAACCCAATTTTTCTGTCGATTTTGTGCTATCTTCATATGATCACGAATCAAGTTAACTTTTTCCATAGTTTGCACAATCAGTTCCGGTCTCAACAATCTTCTTTCTCTAACGTTGTCCTAACATACTGGTGAGTGACACTTACGACCGTACAATACTTTAAATGACGCCATCTTTACAGTCACCTGAAAACTGTTATTGTATGAGAACTTCACTAAATGTAAATGATCCTCCCATGAACCCTTAAAGTCTAACATGCAAGCTCTTAATATATCTTCAAGAGTTTGGATCATTCTCTCGGACTGTCCATCTATCTGAGAATAATAGGTCGTACTATATTTCAAGCGAGTTCCCAAACTTTCTTGCAGATTCCTCCAAAAATGTGATAGGAACCGGGTGTCACGATCAGAAACTACACTCACCGGTATTCCATGCAATCTCACAATCTCCTGTATGTACCTCTCTGCTAAAGCCTCCGTAGACTGACTAACTCGAAATGGTATAAAATAAGCTACCTTAGTCAGTTGATCGACAATCACCCAAACTGCTTTATTGCCCTTTGGACTCCATGGTAAGATTGTCATGAAATCCATGGTAATATGTTCCCACTTCCATCGGGGAATCGGAAGTGGTTGCAACAAACCAGCTACCCTTTGATATTCAGTCTTGACTTACTGACACACCAATCACCTCGACACATAATGAGCGATCTCTCTTTTCATACCTTTCCACCAAAAGTGCTGTCATAAATCTCTATACATCTTCGTATCTCCCGAATGTACCGAATATGAGGAACTATGAGTCTCCTTTATGACTTCTTCACGAACTTCTTATTTAGGCACACACAAACGACTTCCATACCAAAAAGAACCATCTTCATGAATCAATAAATCCGTTCAAAGTCCTGCCTCTACTTGTCCTTGAAATTTCTGCAATCTAAGATAGTGCAACTGCGCAGCCTTAATACTATCAATCAACGATGACTGTACCTACATCTGCATCAACTGTCCCGAAGAATTTGGTAGTATGAGCTCAAACTTGAATCTCTGAAAATCCGCTATAATCTTCTTTTGCGAAGTCAATATCCGTATTACTGGAAATCGACTTAAAGCATCCGGTACTATATTAACTTTTCCCGGATGGTACTTTAGACCAAGATTATAGTCGGCCAACTGCTCTAACCATCTACGCTGCCTCATGTTGAGCTCTTTCTGTGTGAACACATACTTTACGCTCTTATGATCAGTAAACACCTCTACCTTCTTACCCAATAAGTAGTGTCTCCAAATCTTTAGCGCAAAGATAACAGCTGCTAGTTCCAAGTCGTGAGTTGGGTAGTTCTTCTCATGAGTCTTCAACAGCCTCGACGCATATGCTACAACCTTTCCATGCTGCATCAAAACACATCTCAGGCTTTTCCCAAATACGTCACTGTGAATAATTAATCCTCCGGAACCATATGGAACGGTTAAAATAGGAGCGGTTGTCAATTTTTGCTTCAGCGCCTCAAATGCTAATGCACACTTCTCGGACCACACAAATGGTACTTTCATTCGTGCTAGCTTTGTTAAGGGTTCTGCTATCCAAGCGAAGTTCTCCACAAACCTTTTATAGTATCCAGAAAGCCCAAGGAAACTTCTAATCTTCCCTACATTCTTTTGAGTCGTCTGATTAATCTAAAATATTGCATATTTGAATGCACATTTTTCCTATTATCGTTAAGTACTAAAGATGTTTATTATAAATATAGAACATATGAGGGTTTATTTGTAAAAAATTTATTATCATATATTTCTACATTATATTTAACATAATGAGGGAAAATATATGCATATAATATTTATATGAAATATTAATAATTAAAATATGCATATCATATCAAATATTTCTAATCAATATTCTTAACATACAATATCATATAAAATGGTTAGGATAATATCTCAAAAATACCAAATACTACTAACACTTTGATTTGAGATATTAGCTCAGGTCTGGAATCCAAGAGATCCGGGATAAATCAAGATGTCGGAATCAAATCTGCCAAAATATTGAAGCAAATCATGAAATCTAGCAACGGCAGAGACTCAGTGCATTATTCTCATAATATAGACATCCAGAGGATCTCCACATGACAATACAAAACACCAGAAAAAATCCCAAAATCCCATACCACTAAACCGCGGTGGAACCGTGGCCAAACAAGCTAATATGCGGTGGTTCCACGGCAGATCTAGGGCCGTAGGATATGAGATTTTGGTGGTTTGATGATATTTGCATATATTAGTATGTGAAATCTAGGGTTTCTAGTTTCTGTGACTATATAAGGGATCGAGAGCTTCACATTAAAATCATTAATCGAAGAGATCAAGAGATCCACGTATCCGAGTGATCATCATCTATTCATCTACCTCCTAAAAGAGAGAGATCTAGAGCAAACTATGCTTCTTGTATTCTACTTTCTAAGGAGAAAAGTTGTATGCAATAGTTGATTAATAAAAATAGTTGTTTTTAATTCTTCTGGCATTTACTTTCTACATTTAATTTCTGCACTTACTTTTCTATATCTTCATTATAATTTCATTCACCTTCATCCTCTTTTCTAACTTAGCCATGAGTGAGTAATTCCTAACTTATTAGGATTCGTAGGATAGAGTAGAATAATGGATGAGAAAATCTTTTAACTTCTTTTATGCATTTTAAAGTTTATAAATTTTAACAAAATAAATGTTAACCTCCATATCGGGCGCGCTACCAATTTATTGATAGTCACGACCACGATTTGATATTAGTTTAACACTTATTTTGTTAAGGGCTAGACATGAATAGAGATCAATGCAAGGAAAAGAGTTAGTAGTGGGAAAACCCTAGTTTCTTCCAAAAACCCTAATCTACATTCATCACTATCGATCTAGTTTTAAACTATTAAAAGATAAAAGAGCCATTTTTAATTATTCATCCATTACTATTAAGTCTTATGAACCCTACAAGCCTTTTCTTTATAAATTCTATATCCGTAATGACAAATAACCAACCATCTTTCATCAACTCGTCTAAAGCAAGAAAATAGTTCACGTTTCCCTGCAGACGACCCGTACTCATCGCGGCTAGCTACCAGCTACACCGTCTTGATTGCGGTTATTTACGAACATCCCCTTTTAACGTTCAACCAAATGGCGCCGCTGCCGGGGAGATGGTAATAATTTTTTCTTGTTATTCGGATTGATTTCTTATTAAATCCATAACATAAAATAAACAAAATCGCATCTTGTGTATCTAACGATTATTGTGCGAGTTTTGCAAGGGAATCTGGAGTAACCGGAGTAAGAAAACAGAGATTCAGAGACTTTCAACGTAGCCCAGAGGAGCAGAGGGGAGCACTAAAGAAAATTTGGCAACCGATCCTACCATCTTGCGGCGGAACCGTGGCAGAAGTGAGGGTTTTGCGGTGGAATCACGGCGTGTTGGAAGAATTGCGGCGTCAAAATCTTCAGGTAATTTCCTAATATTTTTCTCTCTCCTCTGAGATCCAATACTCTGATTTTTCTAGCAAGATTCGTTGCAAAAAAGCACCGTTCAAAAATCTTTTTGCGTGTTTTGATATTGCTTTGTTTGTGCATATCTAAACCGGACATTAAGGGGTAATAACCCAAATCTAGATTAAGTGGAGATTTTAACACCCTTCCTAGGCCCCACAAATCAGAAAACGAGCATAATCTCACCCTATATTAATTAAAAAATATTTAGACCAAGCCTCTAAGGACTGTCATGCTCAATTAGGACAGAGAAGGGTCGTGGGTAATCTATCGCTTATCCGCATTTCTCTTGTGTTGTCTAAACAAGTGTGACTAAGGAAAGTGATTACTTAATTAGGCCCTCTATTTCGGTGATTCGTATAGCGGATACCTCCCACTTACCTGGCCATAAGAGTGATAAAGAGGTGGTAGAGGATTAATCCTGCAACTTGTCCTTTGGAAGTCTAGGAGCGGTCTAGTGACTTGACCTAGGTGACCCTAGTTATAGGGATTGATTGTGCATTTTGTGATTTGTTGAGTCAAGCCTCACGTCCGACACTTTTCAAAACAAACATTCTAAAAATCGTTCTCATACACGCTGCCACGTGTGCTAAACCCGCTAAGTGCATGATCTGCTAGACACGGGATTTTAGTGCCCGTCTTGTCAGTGTTTTTTTTATCGACTCCGAAGTTGATACTTCTTCATTTTCTATTTCCCTTCCACCCACCACATCTTCCGAAATGGATGGATCTCCATCGGGATTTAACGATACCACCCTGCCACCACACGTAGGTACGCAGAATCCACCACGCATCTCTCTCCAAGAAAGATACTACCTTGTACGTGAACCCCTTCTTACTTTTCCGTCTCTTCCACCAGCCAATGGGGATAATTTCAACATTAAACCCCACTTCATCAACCTATTGCCTAAATTTCACAGGTTTGAATCTGAAGACGCATACGTTTCCATAACCAAATTCGAGAACGTATGTGCAATGATGAGCACAATCCAACCTTCAGGGATACTATGCGATTACGTTTTCTTTCTTTTACCTTGTGCGACCTAGCAGAAAAATGACTTTATAGCACTGCCACACATTCTATCGCCAAATGGGATGAATTCATTATAGTATTCCTTAAGAAATTTTATCCCAATCACAAAACTGCCCATGTTCGAAGCGAGATTAACCAGTTAACCCAACTTCCCAACGAACCATTCTGGAAATGTTTTGAATGGTTTAAGAATCTTCTTGTAAAATGCCCCCATCACGGAATTGATAGATGGCAACTTTGCCGAATTATATATGAGGGTGTTAATCCTGCCATGAAACAAATGCTTAAAACCATTTGTCAATGCCATTTCATGTCAAAAGACGACGGCGAAGCTTGGTAATTCCTGGAAGATCTCGCTGAACAAACCTTACAATGGGAGAGCACTAGACCAACATCGTCTTCATCTAGGGTAAGTATCCATCAGCTCGACGTTTCCATCGCAGTGAAAGCCGAAATGGCCGCGATGCAAAAGAAACTCGAGGCTATCGAAAACAAATTCTCTTCTGCCTCTTTAAACCAAGTTACGCTCCCTAAAACCGTGTGTGGCTGCTGTTTTGGCCCATCACACTTAACGGAATAATGTCCATTGAATCCTCCGTTTCAAGGTCAAGAACAAACTAATATTACTTTTCAGCAACGACCTAGAAACGATCCCTATTTCTCCACATATAATCAGGGATGGAGGAATCACCCTAATTTCGCTTGGAACTAAAACCAGTTTCAAAATCAAAATCAGTTCCCAAGCCAAAATAATTATCAAAGGTTTCCTCCACAGCAATAGCAGCCACCATAACAAAGTCAACACCCCTTTCAACCACAATCTTTTCAAAATCCGGCCAACAACTTTTCACCTTATAATAATTCTTTCCTAACGGCGGGTGCCGATAAAACCTCTGCACTCGAACGAAACTTAGAAACGTTCATTAAACAATCTACACAAATGACGGCTAATTTAACGTCTTCTATCTAAACGTCAGTGCAACATACTGCTTCCTACGGTGAAAGCTTTAAATCGATAAAAGCACAATTTGCACGGTTAAATGCTGCAATGAGTGAGAGAGAGAGAAAGGGAGACTTCCATCTCAACCTCTACCAAATCTCGGCCACTCACAAAGCGCAAATCTCATCCTTCAAAATTATAATGTGAGTGCTGTAACTACGTTGAGATCGGGAAGAGCGCTGAATAATAATGTTGGTAAATAAGTTGATGATGAATCAAATGAAACCCTGTCTACTACTTCTAATCCTACTTCGTCTAGTCCACCATCTTCTTCCGAGCCTATTCTCCATTTTCCACTAGGCTCGAACTCTCAGCCCATTTCCTTAAAGGAATTACTATCTATGACCATCCCAAATCTAATTTTAGGATCCATTCCATCCCCACAAACTTCTCCTCAAAAGTTGGACCCAACCCTTATTGATAAAGCTCATTTTCCAAACAGGTTAAGAGCCAATAGACCAAGTCCCCAAATGGAGAAGATTGTGAACATTTTTAAACAAGTTAACATAAATATTCCTCTCCTAAATGCTATCAAACAAGTTCCGTCCTATGCGAAAATTTTAAAGGACTTGTGTACTAGGAAGAGGAAAACTCAAGTACCTAAAATTTTTTTTTTTAGCGAGTAATATGAGCAATTTTCTTACCCAATTGGTGCCCACGAAACATAAGGACCCCGGTTGTCCTACAATATCTATAACTATTGGGAGTAAAAATATCAATTGTGCTCTACTCGATTTAGGTGCTAGTGTTAACTTTCTTCCGTACTCGATTTATGAGCAATCAGGCATAGAAGAGTTGAAACCTGCGCATTGCACTTTTCAGATAGCCGATCGATCTATCACCCAACCTAGAGGTGAGCCAGAGGACGCGTTAATCAAAGTTGGGGAATTTATATTCCCTATGGACTTTATTGTTTTAGATACACAGCCTGTGGCGAACCCACGAAACAAAATTCCGGTGATTCTTGGTCGACTTTTTCTAGCAACTTCCAACGCTATAATCAATTGTCGTAACGGTTCAATGAATCTGTCCTTTGGGAAGATGACAATTGAGCTTAACATCTACAAGGAAGTCAACCCTTCGAACCCTATACTCATATATGTTCTGTCGAAACGATAGCTTCCGACAGTTGCGAATTTGAGGAGCTTCACGACACTGATCTCGACGCCACTAGTGCGTTATTATTTGATCCTACTATTTATTATACACGTGAAGAACCTTCTGTCGACAAGTCCACACCTAAGTTCGAACCCTTTGACTTCTCGAATGATTTAGTCGAGCTATCCGAGTATCATAACTTCCTTTCCGATGAGATTATCATCCGGAATATCGATGGAACTTTTGAAGACATTTTTGCCAAAGAACTAGCATTCCTAGAAGATATGGGAGTTATGATAAATTAACCCCCACCCAAATAAATTGAACTGCTACCCCTTTTTCCTATCAAGAACGAGAATGCGAGCAGTGCACCATCACTGTTTCTTCTCTATCGACCGAGACGTAAACACGATCGATTACGCCCCTTATCTCCCTACTTCTTTACATCGATGATCTTCTACCAACTATATTGTTACATCGATAAAATATTCGAATGGGTGGTGTTGACTTTTGGTCTTTGTAAAGCTTTGTATAGACTAATAACTTTACCCCCTTTTTATATAATTTTTAAATGTATAATACTATTTTACTCAAGTTTGGGGAGGGGGGAGGGGGAGAAAATATTTTGGCTCTCGAAAGAAAAACAATTTTTTTACAAAATTGTGAGCCACAAATAAGTTTGGGGGAGGATTTCACAGTCATTAATTCTTGTCCGTTTTACTAACTTTTCCTCCCAAATCTATAGGTTTTTAAGCTTAAAGATGATATCAGTGAGGACACTGCTGCAAATAGATTTGGGGGAGGTTTGTACTTATTCACGCATCATTTTGCATTATACTAAATAAAAGTATAAAAATTTTTGATAATAAAAATTAGAAAATGAAAAATACATATGAAAGATAGGAAGGTATTTAAGAAATGCAAGAAAATTTAGATGTTTTAAAACGAAGCTAGTAATAGGCAGTCATGAGCTGTTGTCCCAAGGGTTAGTAAGATGAAGGAAATCACTAATCTGAGAATAGAAATAAGTCTGAAAAATAGTTCCTATTCTTGAGTCCAAACATCTGAACATTGATACCCTATTATACGCATTTGCACACATCTTGAAACTTGGTATAGTAGAGGATACCTTAAAATGTTCTTGTCTAAAAGCCTTAGTATGAAAGAAAAAATATATATAAACAAAAATATAAATGAAAAAAAAAATGGTGAAGAAAAATGAACACTGGTTTTGTAATTACTTAAAATAGCATAAAAAATATAGCGATGGTGCCTTATTACCTAGTGCCTTAGACCAACTGGTTTGGGAGCCACTGCTAAGTCTTAGGTGTTGCAAGACGAGAATATTGCTAATTACGCCTAAAAGAGTGAGCACATTTGGTAATCGGTTGGTTAGTATCTCAAGAAGTATTAACGATCGCATGAAAAATGTGTGAGCAATTCCATCTAAAATATTCACCGACTAAAAAATACTAAAGAAAATGGACAAGAGTATGATAGTTTGAATTGAATTCTCTAAGTGTAGAGATGTCTTTTACACACACGTAGGGGTATATAATCGATATTTAGAATAAAGGTAGAGAGGAAGACTAAAGACGATATTTTATTGAGAGATAATATGATTTCTGACATCTTTTTGTGATTATTAAGATAGAGTTCATGGCAACTCAAAAGGTAGTGTAGTTTGAAACTCTTATTTTCAAGTTCTTTCTTTTATATGTTCTTTATCTATATATGTAACTTTCATTATCTTTCTTTTATTATGGGATTTTGTGGGTGTAATCCGCTGAAAACCCTCATGAGACAACACTCCTCCTACTAAGGACACCTAGAGGTTTAAAGGTTTGTTGCATGTGCTCAGTGCAATTGTGTTGCCTACGAAAGTGTGCCAGGTTTTCTTTTTATTTTTCTTCTTCTTCTCTTTAATAACTAGTTTGCTCGGGACGATCAAAGTTAAGTTTGGGGGTATTTGATTAGTCTAAAATATTGCACATTTGAATGAACATTTTCCCTATTATTGTTAAGTACTAAAAGATGCTTATTATAAATATAGAACAATGCGGGTTTATTTGTAAAAAGTTTATTATCATATGTTTCTACATTATATTTAACATAATGAGGGAAAATATATGCATATAATATTTATATGAAATGTTAGTAATTAAAATATGCATATTATATCAAATATTTCTAATCAATATTCTTAACATACAATATCATATAAAATGGTTAAGATAATATCTTAAAAATACTAAATACTACTGACACTTTGATTTGAGATATTGTGCAGATATTAGCTAAGGTCTGGAATCCAAGAGATCCGGGATAAATCAAGATGTCGGAATCAAATCTGCCAAAATATTGAAGCAAATCATGAAATCTAGCAACGACAGAGACTCGGTGCATTATTCTCAGAATATAGACATTTAGAGGATCTCCACATGACAATACAAAACACCAGAAAAAATCCCAAAATCCCATACCACTAAACCACGGCAGAACCGCGGCCAAACAAGCCAATATGCGGCGGTTCCGCGGCGGATATAGGGCCGTAAGATCTGAGATTTTGATGGTTTGATGATATCTGCATATATTATTATGTGGAATTTAGGGTTTCTAGTTTCTGTAACTATATAAGGGACCAAAAGCTTCACATTAAAAATCATCAACCGAAGAGATCACGAGATCCAAGAGATCCACGTATCCGAGTGATCATCATCTATTCATGTATATCCTAAAAGAGAGAGATCTAGAGCAAACTAGGCTTCTTGTATTGTACTTTCTAAGGAGAAAAGTTGTATGTGATAGTTGATTAATAAAGGTAGTTGTTTTTAATTCTTCTTGCATTTAATTTCTGCACTTACCTTTCTACATCTTCATTATGATTTCATTCACCTTCATCCTCTTTTCTAACTTAGCCATGAGCGAGTAATTCCCAGCTTGCTAGTTTTCGTAGGATAGGGTAGAACAATGGATGGGAAAATCTTTTAATTTCTTTTATACATTTTAAAGTTTATAAATTTTAGCAAAATAAATGTTAACTTCCATATCGGGCGCGCTACCAATTTATTGATAGTCACGACCATGATTTGAGATTAGTTTAACACCTGTTTTGTTAAGGGCTAGACATGAATAGAGATCAATGCAAGGACAAGGGTTAGTAGTGGGGAAACCCTAGTTTCTTCCAAGAACTCTAATATATATTCATCACTATCGATCTAGTTTTAAACTATTAAAAGATAAAAGATCCATTTTTAATTATTCATCCATTATTACTAAGTCCTATGAACCCTACAAGCCTTTTCTTTTCTTTATAAATTCTATATCCGTAACGGCAAACAATCAACCATCTTTCATCAACTCGTCTAAAGCAAGAAAAGTGTTCACGTTTCCCTGCGGACGACCCGTACTCATCACGGCTAGCTACTAGCGATACCGTCTTGATTGCGGTTATTTATGAACACACTTTTAACGACAAATCATCGGCCAATCGTGAACAGCTGTAATTTTTTCGGGGTCAACCGCAATTCCATCTCCGAATACAACATGATCTAAGAACTTCACTTCATCGATCCAAAACTCGCACTTGCTCATCTTAGCATATAACTTTTCTTATCCCAACGTCTGTAGTGCGATTCTTAAGTGTTCTTCATGCTCTTCTTTGCTCCTCGAATAGACCAGAATATCATTACGAGCTAATCTAGAAATGGTGAAAAGATTCGGTTCATCAAATCCATAAATATCACTTGTGTGTTAGTAACTCTAAATGGCATAATTAAATACTCGTAATGCCCATATAGAGTTCGGAATGCCGTCTTGTAAATGTCTTCTGCTTTCACCCAAACTTGGTGATAACCTGATCGATAATTCACCAATGCGAGGAATTGAGTACTTATTCTTGATGGTCACCCAATTTAACTCTCGATAGTTGATAAACATTCTTCACGTGCCATCTTTCTTCTTGACCAAAAGAACCTGAGCTCCCCATGGTGAACCACTGTTGCGAATCCAACTCTTCTCTAATAATTCAGAAACTTTTCTCTTTACCTCTTCCAGTTCTACCGGTGCCATCGGATAATAAGCCTTTGGTATTGGCGCTACTCCAGGAATAAGATCAATCGGGAACTCCACATCTAGTTTTGGCGGTAAACCCGAGATGTTCTCGAACACATCTATGAAATCCCGAACTACTACTGGTACCTCCTCCTTGATCACTTCCATCGATGAAAAAACGACATTTTTCGGCTTAGCCGTAAATTTGACTGGCCCGACAGATTTGTTTCCCCCCAAGAATACGAAGTCTGGATGTCTGAGAATCTGGAAAATCACTTTTTTTGCTCTACAATATATGTGAGAGTGGAAATGCCAAGAAATTCCATTCCTAAGACAACGTCATAACTGCCTGTATCTATCACCAAGAAATCTGCAAATAACTCCCGTCTGCAAATAACAATAGAACTCCCTTTGCATTCACTACAAGATATAATTCTCTCATTCCTAGTGTGTATGTCCCAACTGCTAGATCGGGCTGTGTGTAGGATAGAGCGTGCAGCAATAAATTTAGATAACATAAAGTAATGAGATGCACCAGAATCAAATAATGCCAACGAGGAAAAATTATAAACATGTTACCTGAAACAACATTGTTTGAAGCTTTGGCCTCCTCGGCTGTCATGGTGAAGGCCCGTCCTTGATTATGCCTCTGAGTAATCTGCTTCTGACTATAAGTCTGCTTTTGTGGTGTCTTCTGAACATCATCTCTCAATCGTAGTTTCGAAGGGCGCCTACCAATCGTATGGTCAGCTGATCCACAAACCAAACAGAGTCCAAAATTCCTCTGACAATTCTTCTGCATGTGGCTGGGTAGACGGCAGAAATCGAAAATCACAATCCTTTTTTGATCTGATATGATAGGCCTTTTCATGGGTACTGTCCCCTGTCTGTTAACCGGAATGCTTCTATATCCAGTAGCTCTGGTTGGTGCATACAGGGTCTTCCGCATCGCAACCTCTTACTGTTGAGTACCTTTTGCCCTCACTGATAAACTCTATTGTTTTCTAACCGTATTGAGAACTTAAGAGAAGGTGGTCAATCCTAACGATATGATATGCCTCTGAATCTCTACATCCAAACTACGCATGAACCGCTTTGCCTTATCTCTCTCGTTGGCAACCAAGGGCCCCGCAAATCGACTGAGCCGGGTCCACTCAGCCGCATGTGTATCAATAGATCCGTCATTCTACTTCAAGCTAATGAACTTCTCTTCCATTTCCTCCCTAGTAAATTGCAGAATGAACTTCTCCAAGAAACTTCGCGTAAAAATCGTCCAGCTGATCGACTTTACCAAATGGGTCTCCTCAACAAGCCACCACCTACGAGTATAATCCACCTACTGGATGCGTACCACATCCACCCTTTTCTCGTCCAAAATCTGTGCGACAACTAGAAAATTCTCTGTATCCACTAGCCACTGTTCCACTGGCAAAGGCTCCTCTAATCCTGTAAATGTGTCCGGACTGAGCTTCCTGAAGTCCACCACAGTACCCTCACGCTGAGCTAGTTTAGGAACTGCTGCCCTCTCAGCTGTCGTGATCGCAGTATGTTGGGCTGTTCTCAAGCCCTCTTAGAAAGTCTCGACCTGTCGCTGGTTCAACTCTGTCTGATGCTTCTGGTTCTTCAGCATACCGTGTATGACCCTAAGTAATGCGGCAGCATCTACACACTTTTGGTATGCCTATGAATCACTTCTCGCCATGATTCTGGAGTCAAGAACACTGAAGAGGATTAGCAACAGAA
This sequence comes from Agapanthus africanus, assembly GCA_030015575.1. Lineage (NCBI taxonomy): Eukaryota > Viridiplantae > Streptophyta > Magnoliopsida > Asparagales > Amaryllidaceae > Agapanthus > Agapanthus africanus. The sequence goes on along the minus strand of JASDDO010000024.1, from coordinate 881,990,368 downwards.
ACACGATTCAATAAAATAAGGAATCAATAAACTATAGATTCAAAAATTACAAGATAGTAATATGGCAGGACATATTCCTAATTCTGGGTTTTCAGGTTAGTTTATTGGGTATAATACCCAACTATAAATGAAACCAAATCCAGTTAACCTAAAGCCTATACTCTGATACCAATAAAACCTTGTCACGCCCCGTTTCCCAAAATACGTAAATACGGTACATGACAAAGCCAACCATGCTACCTATGGCGAAGAAATATCCTTCCACAGTCACATTAAGGCTGTCAAACAGATATCAAGAATGGTGAAATAAATATCTATCTATCATATGTCCAATTGCCACAATAAATAATACCGAGAAAGGTAGCGGAAATAAAATAAAGATCCAACAAGAAATATCCTAGTCTCATCCCTTATGGGATCACAATGACAAAACCATAAATAGAAAATAAATCTAAAGCATCGATAAATTAGATCAGGAGAAAGCTCTTCACTGCTCAGTTTGCCTGTCAAAATATTCTCGATCTTCCTGCGAAAAGATTAAAGGACTTAGATGATTGATCATGAAAAAGTTTGTATTTATGTGTTCTAAATACTACAATCAATAACGGTGTCGCAATAGCTAGTCGATAGTGAGCACAGGTCGTCCACAGAGAAATGATGAAACGCTTTTCTTGCTTTAGACGAATTGATAGAAAAAGGGTAGAGTTTTGATCGTTTATCACTAAGAAGATTTTAAGATTTATAATAGAAGGGCTTGTAGGGTTTATAGGACTTGGTAGTTAATGGATGGAATTTTAAAAATAATTCTTTTTATCCTTTTAATTATTTAATAGTAGAGAAATAGCCATAAATGTGGATTAGGGTTCTTGGAGGGAACTAGGATTTCCCTCTACTGTCCCTTGTCTTTCCATTGATCTCTATTTGTCTCTAACTCTTAACAAAACAAGTATTAACGAATCTCAAAATGTGGTCATGACTATCATGAATGGATATCACGCCCGATAAGAGGGTTAACATTCATTTTGCTAAAATTTATAAATATTAAAGTATCAAAAGAAGTTAAGGGATTTTTTCATCCATTATTCTACTCTATCCTACAAAGCCTAGCAAGTAAGAATTTACTCGCTCATGATTATTAGCGAAGTAGAAGAAAGGTTGAACATGAATGAATCCATAAGAAAAATACAAAAAGTAATCCAGAAAGTAATGCAGAAATTAAAATACAGAAAATAATGCGGAAAGTAAATGCGACAAAATTAAAGAAAAGACTACCTTTATTAATTAACTATTGCATTATAAGCTCGCTAGATCTTAATCGAGAGTCTTCGATAGTTCAATGTATATTTTTTTAGATAGATAGCTCTCGGTCCTTTATATAGGTTTTGAAATGTGAAACTCTAGATGTCATGTTGAAATATGTATAAAGACAATCAAGCCCGTGAAGATTTACATCCTACGGCCACTAGAAGACCGCGCAACCGCCTCCATTTGCCTAATTTGACCGCAGATCCGCCGCCCCTTGGTGGGTTGGGAATTCCAAATTTTTCGTGGCTTCTTCTTTCGACATTTGGAGATCTTTCTGATAAAAATATTCTGGAAATATTTCTCTTAGTCTCTGCCGTTACGAAATTCTTCGATTTGCTCATAATATTCGGTAGATTTGATTTGTTGAATTGATTTGCTGTGGATCTCCTACTTGTTTTTCAGACCTGAGCTAATCTTATTATAACACCTTCACGATATCTCAAATCATCTTGTTAGTAGCATTTGTTTTATTTGAGATATTATTCCAACTAATTGAATGATATGATATTTTAAGAATATTGGTTAGGAATATTTGATATAATATGCATATTTTAATAATTGATATTTTATTTGAATATGATATGCATATATTTCCCTAATTATATTAATTATAAATGAAGAAACATATGATAATAATATTTTTACAGATAAACCCACATATGTTCTTATTTACAAATAACATCTTTTATTAATTTATAATAATAGGGAAAATGTCCATACAAACGTGCAATGAATTTGACTGATCACTAGGCTATGCAAAATCCAGACGTCAGTGCATCATAAATATCATAGTAATAATAATAAACTGAACAGTGTGCTATATGGGATGTGACGTGCTAAACAAGGTATGGGTATAAACAAAACAATCACAAATGTTATAACAACATGCTATAGGTAGTTACATGTATCCTAAGGTTTGTGTTTCTAGGTTAACTATCCTACAAATATTTGAAACCAATGAATATACTCCTCCATATACTTCAAAAGTATATATCCCGTTACCTCTCGAGATCACGGATCAAGATGTATGAATCAAGGATGATTCTGTTCCGTTACCTCCCAGAACCACGAATCAAGTAATATACTTTTAAGTTACACATTTGATTTCCCTATTTCCCAAGGTTTCGTTTTCTAAGTCAGGTATGAAATAATATCCACCTAATGCCAACACAGGAACATGCAGGTATATATTATGTCTATTTAGACAACAATTCATGTCCATCAGGACAACAAGTTAGGGTTGTTGGTATTGGGAAGTATTACAGGTAAACAGATATAAGCAAGATAGCAATATCTGTAACAAGATAATGGTTTATAAGCATGTCAATGTAGTATATTAATTTATATAAAGTGTTTATTTGTAATAATATCATGCAAACATGTCGTGATGAATACGGTTATCTCGGTGTTGTAAATAGCGTAACGAAAAATATCATATTGATTTCTATACTTCGATTTACCAATTGAGCCAACTAGACTAGTTTGTATAGTTTCTAGTTATAGATATAATTTATATAACGTTATAAACTAAAAATTATAAAACTTGTTAGTTACGACATATGGGTTATATGTATAAACGGTATAATAATAATAAGTAATATTACGATATATATATGCATAATTATAGCATGTAGAAAGTTATAAACTTGTCTTGGTCGAGACGAGTACGGATACGAATACAACGAACACCGAACGACGACAAGTACGAAGCAAGATGAAACTCGAAGGCTCGACTATGAGATCCAAACATCTGGCGATGGTTATCTCGATAAAGATGGTGCTAGCGATCACAAAGAGTTGTTGCTGGCGAACCTGGGTGGCCGGAGTTGCTGTTTTGACGATCAGCATAAGGTTTTGAGTTGCCGTGGGGGTGTAGGAGAGTGTAGGAGGCGATGGTGATGGGTTTCTATGGTGATGGGATCGGCGAAAAGGTGGCGATGTTGGTGGTGAGAAGATGATGACGACAGCAAGGGTGAAGACAAGAAAGATTGTTGTAGGTTTAGAGGATAGTGGCGATGAGGCGATGAGTTCTCATGGAGAGGGAGTCAACGACGAGGTGAGGAGATGGTTTCGGCAATGAGCCGATGGAGGCGATGATGATGAAGGAGATGATGACGAGGTTTAGGGGCACCGGTAGTGGAGTCGGGGTCTCGGGTTGAAGGAGATGAGGTCGGGGTCGACGGTGGAGATGGGGAAGAGTGGTTGCTGGGTCGGGTAAGGGTTTGAGTTGAGTTCGAGAAGGTAAATGAAAAGGAAGGCGGCGACGACGAAGGTTTCGAGGGAAGGATACGGTGGTGGTCGGAGGTCCTGAGATGAAGATTAGTGGGTTGTAGTGGTGAGGATCGTGGGTGTGTTGAGGAGGAAGAGGGAGTCGACAACGAGTTGAGGGCGTCGATGGTGTTGAGTTGAGGGCAATGTGATCGGAGTTAGGGACGAGAGAGTGAGAGTCGGCCACGAAGAAGTGAGGAAGAAGAAGAAGGGTGAGTGGGAAAGAGAGAGATGCGAGGGAGAGAGAGAGAGGTAAACACAGACACAGAGAGAAAGAGTTTTTATAAAGTAATATATATATATATATATATATATATATATATATGTATATGTATATGTATATATAAGTATATGTGTGTGTATATATATGTGTGTGTGTGTGTGTGTGTGTGTGTGTAGTTTATAAATAACAATATTGCAAAAGATGTTACAAATCTTCGATCCGTCTCCACTAAATCTCACGGAAAATATATAGGACAAAATCTATATATATGTAGCCTCCTTAAACTATAATCTAAATGGTTGAAATTAATATATTCTAATCTAATATATATCCGGTATCTAGGATGTCTAAAATTTAGGCGTAATAGATAATAGTCAATACAAAACATGAGATGCTTAAATAACGTGACGACAATTAATATATAAAATATCCATAACATATGTCTACCAGAAAATATATATATATATATATATATTTAAATATTATATATCTGTTATTTAAGATTCATATGGATTTAGTTTATGAATAAATATCAATAAAAGATAATCTAGCACTATAACGGGTTTCACGCAAGTGGATCGGATCGGATAAACACATCTACTATTCAAACCAATTACAATCCAAATAATAATAATTTAAAAAATTAAAAATATTAATAAATATTGTACGATCATGTCGGGATGTTACAATCACAGTACAAGGGATTTATATGTCCATCCATGACCTTGTATTACGATTCTAAGATTGGTATCGGTCTAGAAGAGGCAATCGACACCTGCTAGGTCAGCTAACAAACGATCGAGTGATTTAGACATCCATTCCTGCGCTCGGATACTGAGAGCATGCTGATCAGTGTAGCTGATGAGTCAACACTACTACAGAGTATGGCTTTGGTCACAGTTTTAACCATGACCAAAAACGCTTTTGGTCACGGTTAAAACCGTGACACACCCGTCGCCTAAAACCCCGTCACGAGAAACTTAGTCATGCATTTAACCATGACCATATCTCTTTTTCGTCATGGTTGTGACCGTGACCATATACACAGCATTACCAAAAACGATTCAAACAACTAAATGAAATCTGTGTGAGGGTACATATATATGGTCACGGTTATAAGCTTGACCATATATCTCCTATGGCCATGGTTTAAACCGGGACCAAAAGGTTAAAGTATAATGTAGGACACCTGCTATAGAAGATAACCGTGACTATATAGTCCTTATAGCCACGGTTTAAACCATGACCATAAGGGGAAACAATAGTGAAGGTTACCTGCTACTAGGAGGTAACCGTGACTATATTCTATGGTCACGGTTAAAACCGTGATCATTTTTTACCGCCGAAGACTGGACTGAGACGTGGAGGTGTTTAGCCTTAATTTGGGAGAAGATGCTATATGGACATATCCATCCACCTCTCCAAAAATGCCAAGTTGATTTATGGTATCGTATATCGGAGGTTTGGATAGATGCAACCGATATAGCAGCTTATCAGATTCCCCCTCATTTGTGAGGGGGTTTTGATTGTTGGGAAGCTCTTCCCTACATGTGCAAGTCTCTGCACTTAATTACGCTATCACAATGCAATAATAATTTTCACTTGCTCTAGGAAGATCACTTTGTGTTTTGTTATATTTGTTTATTATGGGGTTGCCCTTGGATTGTGTACGGAGACTAATATATATCATCGTCGCCCATAGGGCACAGATTAGTCCAAATCCATATATTAGATTTGGAGTTTTGAACTTAGAATGCAGATCTCATATAAATGAGGTCCATCCTTTCACGAGATATTTTGGTTTGATCTAAGGATAGTTAGTCATATATAAGACTAAGATCGACTTAGGAACAATGAGCATATGGGCTCAACTGATCATCAGATCTTATATGAATAACCCATGGATAGTGTACGGTAGTCAATATGGAGACAATCTATAGGGCAAAATATATTAGTTTAAGGACATTGCGGACCATGGGAGACATGGATTGAATATGGCTTGTTTGTGCCCATGGATTGTACACGGGGATCGATATGGAGATCAGTCATAGGGTTAAACATATATTAGTTTAGGGATATCGCGGTCCAATATTAGTTAAGGACATTTTTGTCCAACATTCCCATGTTCGGGACGAAGTATTAGTTTAAGGACGTTTCGGTCCAGCATTCCTATGTTTGGGACAAAGTATTAGTTTAAGGACATTTCGGTCCATCTTTCATCTTGCACACATGTGTATATTTTACGCGGCGAAGTGAACGATGGTATCATGAGATGTATCCAATATTAGGGTGCGATCCAATTTGAAGGCAGTTATGTTTCCTTCAAAGATATACATACATATATACATATATATGTATGTATAAAGCAATATGAGATGCGCATCTATATGGGATGCGTATCAATATGATGTATGCAGCTGTATGGGATGCGAATTAATATGAGCTATGCACATCAATATGGCGGTGCATCGATGTGAGGTGTATCGATATGAGCGTTCACATCTATATAGGATGCATAAGGCATTCCCTGTCTTGATGAAATTTCATACTTTTCATCAAGAAGGGACGAGGAAGGAGTTGTTGGTTGTTGGGACCCACCACCTTTTTGAGGACGTTGAGGAATTATAACGACATATATTAGATGTGTGGTGAGATGTACCCTTAACCCAAATCTCGTGTATGAAGGAAAAGATAATGTTGGAATGAAGGATCGTTAGTTTTATATGAGACTAAGATCAATTTGGATGGACGATCATTAGTCATATATTCGACTAAGATCGATATGGATGAATGACTATTAGTCATGTGTCCGACTAAGGTCAATATGAGACATCATCGATATGTCGATCAATGGATTGCATATGAGCAGCAAAAGTTTCTATACTTAGTTTATTTTAACTAAGTAATCAAGAAAAGGTTGATGTTCACGTGCGCATGTACATGTAACATCTTTGATGAGAGTGCGCACATGCATATCACGTGGGTTACGTACCCGTTTGTGATCAGGGACTGCGCACATGCATATTACATGGCGCACACTTGTTATCAGTTCAAAATCAAAAGTGCGCATGTATATGTGTGCGCTCGCACATTCGTGGGCCATTTTCAATAAGTGCACGCACGTGCATATTACGTGACGCGCATGCCTTTATAGGCAGCATCCAACATGTGCGCACACGTGTGTTCCCCTCCGAAAGACGGCGCGACACCGCGTCTTGCCTGAGATTCGGGGCAGATGCTAATTGGTGCTATCCGTCCACCTCTTCGAAGATGCCAAGTTGATTTATGGCACCACGTATCGAAGGTTTAGACGGATGCGTCCGATGTAGCAGACTTCGTCAGATTCCCCCTCGTTTGAGGGGTTTTTGATTGTGGGGATGCTCTTCCCTGCAGGCGCAAGCCCCTGCAGTTAATTAGCTACCGCATTGCGGTAACAACTTTCTCCTTCTCCAGATGGTCACTTCGTGTCGTGGGTGTTTGTTTTGTATTTTGTTGCCCGTGGATTGTTTACGGAGACTGAGTTATGTCGTCGCCCGTAGGGCGTGGACTAGTCCAAATCCGTATTATCTTAGATTTGGGTTTGGGGGGGGGGTTTGGTTTGAGGATACGTCAGCCATACTTGAGGCTAAGATCAACTCAAACGTTTGTTAAGGATACGTTAGTCTAACTTTGTGACTAAGATTAACTTAACGGGATCGTTCAGATCCGACAAAAGAGCGTTTGGACTCTAATGTTCCAGTTTAGGGACATAGTGGTCCATGAATGTATGGTCGTCGGGACCCGTCACCTCTCCGACGACGTTGAAGGATTACAACGACGGATGTCAGAGGAGTTCAGGGATGTACCCTCGAGCCAGAGTTAATTGGGGGGATTTATAGTCCACTCTGTTTGAAGGTTTAAGGATACGTTAGCCATCTTTGAGGCTAAGATCAACTTAAACGGGACCGTTTAGATCCGACAAAAGAGCATGCAGGGCTCTATTGTTCTAGTTTAAGGACATAGTGGTCCATGGGTAGTTTAAGGACATTGCGGTCCATGGGTAGTTTAATGACATTGCGGTCCATTGTTAGTTTTAAGACATCTCGGTCAAGGTTAAGGACGTCGTAGTCCATGGGTTTAAGGACCCCATAGTCCATTGTTAGTTTTAAGACATCTCGGTCAAGGTTAAGGACGTCGTAGTCCATGGGTTTAAGGACCCCACAGTCCGGTATGTGCTCTGGATGCTTCACACGGGTTCACTGCCGTGCTTGGCGAGGACCAGGCTCCGCTCTGGACGTTTCCCACGGGGTCAAAGAGTGACATTATCCGCGTTCCACGTAACCAGGAATTTGCATTAGACATGAGTTTAGGGACCCTACAGTCCATATCAATGTGTGGTCGTCGGGACCCGTCACCTCTTTGAAGACATTGAGGGATTACAATGCCAAGTATCAAAGGAGTGACGAGATGTACCCTAGAACCGGAGTGGATTAAATAGTCTTGGCCCAATTTGGGATTAAGACCGATTAATTATGTTATGGGTCCATTGGACCAGTTAATCCCCAATTGAGGACTTATGGCCATCTTGGGCTAAGTCCAATCAGGAGAGGCTTTGCCTCTATCCATTTAGGCCAATTGGGCCAAAGCATAGTGTTAAACACTACAGAGCAGTCAGTGTTGAACACTGGGCATGGGGTTGACAAGTTAGTGTTTAACACTAAGAGATAATTGGTGTTAAACACCAGCAACAAGGCTTTTCAGATTAGTGTTAAACACTAAAACAGATCAGTGTTGAGCACTGCAAATGAAGATCTCAGATTAATGTTTAAACACTAAGGTAATCAGTGTTGAACACTGCAGATAAAGCTTTTTATTTAGTGTTGAACACTAAGGCCCAACAGTGTTTTAACACTGGGTTCGAGAGTTTTAATTTAGTGTTAAACACTAAGGCAAGAGGGGTCACGTGGCAGCACGTGAGAGCGCCCTCCCTTCATTTATTCTGAGATTATCGTGTCTTTCAGAGTATTACGTGCCATCACGTGATGGGCATTCAAATGCCTATGTGTTAGAGCTTCTGCCGAGGGTCACGTGGGTCACGTGGGGTGCTGCCTCAAAGGGGCTTTCTGTAGATCTCTTAGGGGGTCAAGTGATGACACGTGACCCTGCCTCCATGTATTTTGTTTAGAGGCTTTGTTAATCTTCTTTCAGGAATTAAATTCCTCGAACTGTAAATTTCAGAGGAATTAAATTCCTACTTCCTTTCGAAGACTTTGTTTTCTGGAATAGAGTTTAACTCTGAATTTTCTGTGGGAATTAAATTCCTCATATACGTGAAGGGCTGAATAGGGTTAAACCCTAATAAAAGTTTTTAAGGAGTTTAAACTTCCATCCTCTGTTAAATTATGATTAAGAGAATTAAATTCCCGCTGTTTCAACAGAACTAGGTTCTTAATTAGGGTTAAACCCTGTTTCTTTTTTAAATTCCCATGATATAGGGTCAAGCCCTACTTTTATTTTAAAGGAATTAAATTCCTATAGTTCTGTGAGAATTAAATTCTCGTGCTTGCATTCCTTCTCCATGTTTTGGATCTGCATGGCAGGATCTCAACCCATTGAGAATTAAATTCTCAACCTTAAGGGGAGATGTGCACTTTGCAGATCCTCCATCAAAGAGAGAAGAAATATGTTCTTCTGTTTTCACATTATCAGAGTTAAACTTTGTTGAGAATTAAATTCTCTTTCTTTCAAAAGGCCTTCCCTTTCTTACCTAGGGTTTTTTGCAGAAGATCCGAGTCTTTTCAAAGTATCAAAGCTCTCATCCTTTTCCTTTTTTTTTCTTCTCTGTGCATATATATCTCTGTGTCTCTTGGCTCCTATTTATAGGAGAAGCAGCCGAATCAATCAGTTTTTGACGAATCTTCATTGAGATTTGATTTGCATTCATCATTCATTTTGGGCCGTTGGATTATTAGGTGAATTTTATTCACCATTGGATTTTAAATCCAGAGATTCTCCCTTGTTATTTTGGTTAGATTTAAAGGGGAAATCTTTCCAAACCCGAGATTTTCCCATAGATAGATGATATTTCATCACCTCTGAATCTTTAATTCGATTGGTTCCAGATAGTTGCTTTCCTTTGGCAAGATTTGAATTTCCTTCAGAATTTAATTCTGTTAACACAATGGGCTTTGAAAGCCGGTCACGTGTGACCACGTGACCCATGGTCACGTGTGAGCACGTGACCCCCTTTGGCATGAGCCTTTTCCTTTCTTTTGCGCTTTGTCTTCTGATTGCTGCTTAAACGTCACGTGCTACCACGTGACCCCTGGTCACGTGTGAGCACGTGACCCTTGTTTGAACTCTCTTTCTTCGGTTCTTTTGGAGCACGAGTCTGCTGCCTTGAACGTCACGTGCCAACACGTGACCCTGGTCACGTGGAGGCACGTGACCTCTTCTGAAGCCTTTTCCTAGACTTGATCAGGGAACTTGTGTGCCTTTGACGCTCGCATTTAAATGTCACGTGTTGCCACGTGACCCTGGTCACGTGGGAACACGTGACTCTTTCTGAAGCCCATTTTCTTCAGCGTAGTCAGGAAACTGAACTTGACTTGATGATGCTTTTTTAGGTGTCACGTGCCAACACGTGACCCCTTTCTGAAGCTTTTCCCAGAAGCTTTCCTGATTTTAAATCAGGAAACAAATGCCCCCACAGCGTTGTTCTCACGTGCCTGCACGTGAGTGCAACGCTGTCACCTCTTGTGACCGTTGGATTCCTCTAGGGATCTGAGGAGACGAAGCGTTTTCATTGTCTTCTATAAATACCTCTGTCTCTTCTTAAGAGCCTTCACTTTGTTCATCTTCTTCTTCTGAGAACTTTTTCTGAGAATTTAATTCTCTTCTTCCAGAGCTTAGTTCTCTGTTTTGAAACAATCTTCAGAGTTTAACTCTGTTCAAAAGGAATCCTTTTTTCTCAGGTAATGTTCTTGGACAACGATGGACCTTCACATTTCTCTGGATTTTAAATCCAAAACAAGGGGTTTTACCCTTTTTTCTTCATATTTTCCATAAGAACATGAAACTGTTTAATCTTTCAACTGTAGATCTCTTAGGGTTTAGATGATCTTTGGGGAGATGATGTTTCAGATCCATGGAATTTAATTCCATCCAAAAATGTTTTTTGGGAATTTAATTCCCTTTTCTTAATAAGGAATTTAATTCCAACGAAGAACTCGATTTCTTCACACAGAGGCTTCCTGGGGTCTCTTGGCCCGAGGTTGTTCTTCCTGCAGTTAATGCAATGGGGGCCTTGTAACGATGTCTTTTTGTGTGAATTCAATTCCTTTGATTTTATTGGATCCACTGTAGAGCCCGAGACAGATCCTGTTGGGGGGATGTGCATGGCCATCATTTTTTATTAAATGAGGATATTCCCTTTTGTTTTATTGTAACTGTTTGGTCTCATTATTAATGAGCCGTCATCCGGATTCTGTGGGGCCCATGTGTTTTATAGCCAACGGTCCCAGGAAACTTTGCTGTTGCTTTCTCCCACTAGTCTTCATGTTCATGCATGAATAAACATCGCTGACTTTCCTTTTAACGGTTTTCTTTTATTGGATTTCAGGTGCGATGGCTTCTGCTCCACGCTTTCCCTTTTCTTGCTCGGAGGCGGCTTTTCCTCAGTCACTGTCTGATGAGGAAGCGATGGCGATGATTCGGGCTCATGACCCGAACTGCACCAACCTTCTTCAGTGGGGGTCTTGGTATAGCCAGATTATTCAGGGTCGTCGGAGTTTTCTCTGCGCGGTGCCAACGGAGCCTACTTTCCCCTTTTTACCGATGGATCCTCCAAGGACAGCTTTTGCTGTGGAAATGCCCAACTGGACTCCAACGGGGAGGCTTGAGCCTTCGACGACCGGTATTCCGAACCATCCGATTCCGGCCATAGACATCCTGGGGCGGCGTATCTGCCAGGGTGAGGCCCACCCGTGGGGGCAAATTTATAAGATAGGGCTCGCTCCCAGGCATCCTACGGGCTACCTTCTCTGGGCTCGCTACATCCTTTTCGCCCATCGGGCGCGGTTGCAGAAAGTTGGGCTTTATCAGGCCATATATGCGTCACTGTTCCATTACAAGTCCCCGCATGCCTGGTGGGTCAAGGCGTTTTTGAACCAGTGGAATCTTCCCACTAATACTTTTCTTCTGGGGGATCGCGAGGTCTCGATCTCTCTTGCAGAATTTTATGAAATCTCAGGATTGCCAATCAGGGGCGCACTGTATGAGGAGTTGTTGCCTTCTGACGAGTATGTCTTCGAGCCCGAGTCTGCACCGATTGACGGCCTGTCTGCTGAGAATGCTGTTCGCCACAAGCGCCCAAGTTTAATTAAGGCCCTAAGCATCTTCGACCGATTATTCACCGAGTCCGAGGAGCAGGGTGTCACTTTCAAGAACTTCATTTCCTGCTTTCTTCGTGAGGATATCATATCGAAGACTGCTCCGAAGTTTGCTAACATCAGAGACCCCTTTGGGTTTGGTCCGAAGAAGCTACCGACTGCTGAATCGGACCTGCCACAATATTATATTCCCATCGTGTCGCCGATGTCTTTTGAGTCCGTTGCAGCACCCGGTATGGATGAGGAAACATTCTTTGTGGGGTTTATCAGTGTTTGGCTTAGCTGGTTCGTTATCCCGATGCATCGCCGCTTCATGAGAGCCTCGGTCATCTACCCGGCTCATCGTATTGCTGAGGGGACGCGGTTGGCCATCGGCATCCCGGCCTTGGCGCACCTCTATAATGGATTGGGTACCGCAGCTAATACCTCTACGCCTGGCGTGGAGGTGGTAAACTTTTCGCTTCATTATTTCACGTCCTGGATCGAAATGCATGTATTGGGGGCCTTCGCCATGCATCAGAGGCCCTCATTTTACGATGCCTACCCCTTTCCACGACTTATGCGGCTAGTGGATGCTTCTGCCACCGACCTGACTCAATTCGGGGCCATTCGGGTGCTAATTTCTCCTCATGCCACCGCTGGCGGGTTGGTTTTTACTGATCGGGTCTTGTCTACTCCTTCGGGTCCCGTCCAACAACTCTGGGACCAGTCGAAAGACAACGCACCCTCTCTGAAGCCCCGGGAGGCCACGCATTTGTATGCAATCAGACCGGGTTACTTGGTGTTTCGCCAGGACAACGCGGCTCTTTTCATGCGGTACAATCCGCATCGATTTGCCCGGCAGCTCGGATATGACCAGGGTGTTCCTTTCGAGGCTTTTATGGTCGCCCCGATCCCTTCGCTTGATGCTGTTCGCGATGCTGCTCATCATTTTATGAGGCTGAACACCGGCTCTTATTTCATGGTCCCTGAAGCTGAGTACATGCCTCGATGCGTGGGCGGGTTTACGGGTTGGTATCTTCATCGGGTCAACCCAATCATTCTCGAGGAAAGGAGGGTGCTTCTTGGCCACGATGCCCCTCCTCTGGCTCCTGGGGCTGAGTTACGACCGAGGGTTCCAGTCCGCTTTCCTTTGAGGGAGATTGGCACCGCGCTCATTCCAGGGGAGTCCGAGGTAGACCTTACTCCGATAGCTGGTATGCCTTTGGGTTCTCGCTCACGGGGTAAGCGGGCTCCGGTGGTAGCACCCCTGCCGGTGGCGGCGCCGCCTTCTGTGGCGTCGACAATGGCGATGTCATCCTCGGTTGTGGCACCGAGCGAGAGTAACAGGAATGAGGGCTCCGAGGGCGATGTGGGCCAGCGCCGCCCTAAGGCTTCGCGAGGGAGGAAGCGATCCTCCTCAGCGACCGGCTCCGGGTCTAAACGGCGGAAGAAAGCGGCTACTGCCCCGCTTGATTCTGTGGTGGAGTCTGAGCCTATCCTTGAAGACGAATCATTGGCCTTGCAAGGGTCAGACGCGGGACTTCTCTTCCCGAGTTCAGCTGACGAGGAGGCTGCACAGTTGGCCGAGGCCATACGGCGCTCAAAAGACGCGTCTCATAACGCCAAGGTTCCGAAGAAGTCTTACCCCGCTGTAATTTTCTACGAAGACCCTTCGTGGATTCGGCGGCGATTTATCGGCCCTTTGGAGGAATGGGGGGAAAGGGCTTTGAAGCAGGCCGCTTCAAAAGACGCAACTGATGCACTCTCTTTGTGGACTGGCGGTCATGAGTCTATGCTTGAACCCCGGCGAGCCCACCTCCTTGAGAAGGAGCAGCGGCTCGAAGAAGCCATATTGAGGGCTTCTTTGTGTATAGGTACGTTGTGCTTCCTTTGTAGTCTCTCCGATTATTTATGCCTGTGCATATATATATCATTATTCTTATTTGCATCGTGCAGAGTCTTCGACGCTGGGGGAGCTCCCCACGGGCCCATTAAAGCTAAAACCCGCCAAAATTCTCAATGAGGCCTTGCTGGATGTGGAGGGGGCTGACGAGGCTGCTCTTCTCGCGGTGGAACTTCCAGCGGCGGTTCTTGACCAGGGAGTGCCTGCCCCTCTGGGGGAGGCTCCTTTGGAGGCCGCCGCCCCAATGACTCTTACCGAGGGCAACCCAAGGGCTGGGAGTGAGGTAGTCGGGACTATTCTCCCTTTGTTGGAGCCTGAGGTTACGGCGGAAACCGTTGAAGCTGCTATCCCCCCGGCTCAGAATGGGAGGAGTGTTGAAGGTATCCCTCCGCGTTTTAATTTAGCAACCCCTTCATAGTCTGAACTCTTTTATCTTTCCCAGAATTGCGCGGTTTGGCGGCCACGATCGCGGATCTGTCGCCCCGACAGTCATTTCAGCGTTTATTGGAGATGGCAGCTCCGCAGGCGATCTCCCCTCAGCGCATTGTCCTCTCGTCTGGGCAAGGTTGGTGTCGTCCATCCCTTCTCATAGCATCGTCGTTATTTTTTTTGTACTGACATTGACGTTTTCTGCAGTTCTGGAAGCCGACGACGAGGTCGAGATTCTCGAAGGGCCAGGGGAGCCTTCAGCTCCTACTTGCACGACTGTCGGTGAGTGACATTTCATTGCACTCTCACTCGTTCCTTGCTTAAGCATTTTGTTGACGTCTTTTAAATTTAAACAGCTCTGCCGGTCTCCATGGCGTTGGAGTCGCGCATCGTGATGCCACCCGGCCCTTATGCCTTGCGGGCTTCAAAACGCTTGGCCCAATTAAGCCTTGTCTCCTTGTCGTCTCTGATCGAGGAGCTTCGTGCTGGCAGCACGACCACGGCTGAAGCATTCGCTGCCGAGGCTAACGGCTCTCTTCCTTTTCTTGCCACCTACCACAGCGAAGAGGTGGTGCGAGTCTGGGTGGAGTTCTGCCGACGAGTGGAGGCTTGCCTGCACACTCTCGAGTGTTCTCGCCTTTCCTCGGAGGCCGTGGCTGCAAAGGCGGAGTTACGAGGGTTGATAGCACGGTGCGCGGCCAACATGACGTCGTGTGAGAAGAGGCTCGGTCGCAAGTTCTCGGAGAGGGAGCTAGCCTCCAAGGTGCTGGGCGAGCTCCAAGCCAATCTTACAGCCAGGGCCAACAAAGCGTATGAACTCTGGCGGGTGCTTCAGGAGTCCATCAAAGAGGTGGTGGCTCTCGACAAAGCTGCCATGTTCACTCGTGAGAGGGTCGAGGCTCATAAGGCCACTGAGAAAGAGCTTGAAGCCCGGCTCGCTTCGTATCAGGCCCAGCAAGCTCAAGCGGAAGCTCGTCTTTTGGAGATCTTGCGCCATGAAGCCGTGGCTCAGCAAAAGCAGGATGAGCTGACCAAGCTGCTGAATCACCCGCCGGCTTGAGGCATTTGTATCTTTTCCTTCCTTTTTTGTACATACTCATGGATGAGAGTATTTTCTTTTTGTTTCTTCCATAAATTGTACTTTGTACCCGTTTTGGTTTATGAATAAAAGATACATTTTTCTTTTAAATGGTGTGTCCCCTTTTTGTTGAATGCATTCTGCGGATATTCTATTTTGATCTCCTTGCAGGACGGCCATGGCTTAGGATTCGGGGTCAAGATCTGCTTCCTAAGGCTTTTGCTTTTTACGAGCCACAAGGGTCTCATAAAGAGTTTTTCTCCCTACAGGTCGAGAGGATCCCATAGGTGTGAGTTCTTCTTAAGAATCGTGAGGATTCTTAAAAGGGTTTTCCCTTGAGAGTCGTAAGGATCCCACAAGAGAGTTTTTCTTCCTTACAGGTCGTGAGGGCCTGCAAGTGTTGGATGTGATCATCCTTATCCGCGTTTCACGGAGTCAGGGATCTCTCGAGGTATCGTAGTTTAAAGACGTCACGGTCAAGGTTAAGGACCTCATAGTCCGTGGATTTAAGGACTCTACAGTCCGCTGTTAGTTTTAAGACATCGCGGTCAAGGTTAAGGACCTCATAGTCCGTGGGTTTAGGGACTCCACAGTCCGGTGTTAGTTTCAAGACATCACGGTCAAGGTTAAGGACCTCATAGTCCGTGGATTTAGGGCCTCCACAGTCCGGCGTTTGGTTGCAGGGACCCGTCATCTCTTTGAAGACGTTGAGGAATTACAACGCCGGGCATCAAAGGAGTGAAGAGATGTACCCTTAAACCAAAGCAAAATTCGTAGGGAGTCAGGGTGGTTGATTGTTAGTTTTAAGACATCATGGTCAAGGTTAAGGACGTCATAGTCCGTGGATTTTAGGGACTCCACAGTCCGGTATTTGCTCTGGATGCTTCACACGGGTTCACTGCCGCGCTTGGCGAGGACCAGGCTTCGCTCTGGACGTTTCCCACAGGGTCAAAGGGTGACATTATCCGCGTTCCACCTAACCAGGAATTTTGCACTAGATGCTTCACACGGGTTCACTGCCGCGTTAGGCGAGGACTAGGCTCCGCTCTGGATGCTTCGCACGGGGTCAAATAGTGACATTATCCGCGTTCCACGTAACCAGGAATTTTGCACTAGATGCTTCACACGGGTTCACTGCCGCGTTAGGCGAGGACTAGGCTCCGCTCTGGATGCTTCGCACGGGTTCACTGCCATGCTCTGCGAGGACCAGGATCCGCTCTGGACGTTTTCCACGGGGTCAAAGGGTGACATTATCCGCGTTCCACGTAACCAGGAATTTTGCACTAGATGCTTCACACGGGTTCACTGCCGCGTTAGGCGAGGACTAGGCTCCGCTCTGGATGCTTCGCACGGGTTCACTGCCATGCTCTGCGAGGACCAGGATCCGCTCTGGACGTTTCCCACGGGGTCAAAGGGTGACATTATCCGCGTTCCACGTAACCAGGAATTTTGCACTAGATGCTTCACACGGGTTCACTGCCGCGTTAGGCGAGGACTAGGCTCCGCTCTGGATGCTTCGCACGGGATCAAATAGTGACATTATCCGCGTTCCACATAACCAGGAATTTTGCACTAGATGCTTCACACGGTTTCACTGCCGCGTTAGGCGAGGACTAGGCTCCGCTCTGGATGCTTCACACGGGGTCAAATAGTGACATTATCCGCGTTCCACGTAACCAGGAATTTTGCACTAGATGCTTCACACGGTTTCACTGCCGCGTTAGGCGAGGACTAGGCTCTGCTCTGGATGCTTCGCACGGGGTCAAATAGTGACATTATCCGCGTTCCACGTAACCAGGAATTTTGCACTAGATGCTTCACACGGTTTCACTGCCGCGTTAGGCGAGGACTAGGCTCCGCTCTGGATGCTTCGCACGGGTTCACTGCCATGCTCTGCGAGGACCAGGATCCGCTCTGGACGTTTTCCACGGGGTCAAAGGGTGACATTATCCGCGTTCCACGTAACCAGGAATTTTGCACTAGATGCTTCACACGGGTTCACTGCCGCGTTAGGCGAGGACTAGGCTCCGCTCTGGATGCTTCGCACGGGTTCACTGCCATGCTCTGCGAGGACCAGGATCCACTCTGGACGTTTTCCACGGGGTCGAAGGGTGACATTATCCGCGTTCCACGTAACCAGGAATTTTATCGATTGTATCCGCATTTCACGGAATGGAGGTTTGACTTTTGGTGATACGTATATCACCGATCCATGGAACTGGGGGTTGCCGATGTTCCATTTCGCTTGATGTTGTGTCTGGTGCGTCGAGATGATCTCCAGGTTATTTGGGAACCGTCGAGATTTGGCTTCCTCTCATGATGAAGCCTGGGGGAGGAGTACGACTCCTTCTTTGTTTGCGCCCCTGGATTGTATACAGGGATAGATGTAACATCACCTGTAGGGCGAGGATTTCACTTTTATTTTATTTCTTTTTCCGCGATACTTTATCATTTCAGCTTTTTATATCGCGAAGGTCGCGATTGCCCAATCATTTCGGCTATTTTTACTCGCTGCTTTTTATTGCGAGTTGCCCCATCATTTCGGCTATTTTTCATGCATACATTTTTACTTGCTGCTTTTTATTGCAAGTTGTCCCATCATTTCGGCTATTTCGTATGCACGTATGGCTCGCTATATATTATTTTTTTTGCGAGTGTGGAATTTGGAATCTGGTGCCAATCTCAGCATCAGCATCGCTACAACTGGAGTATTGCCAGGAGCGAATCATCATTTGCCATAACAGGACTTGGAATTTGATACCGGTTTAGGCGTCAGCATCGCTGCAACTGGGATGTTGCCAGGAGCGAATCATCATTTGCCTCTGTCGATGTTGAACAAAGGTGGCTTAGCAAACAGGGTTAAGGTCCTGTCGACTAAGGCTTTTGACTTCATGAGCCGTAAGGGTCTCACAAAGGTATTTCTCCCTACAAGTCGTGAGGATCTTGCAGGTGTATTTTCTCCTTAGGGATCGTGAGGATTCCTAAGTGTATGTTCCTCTGTAAGTCGTAAGGATCCTACAAGAGGGTTTTCACCTTATGGGTCGAGAGGACCTACAAGGGTTGGACTTTGCTGGGGAAATGTTTATTCGCGCCCATGGATTGTATACAAGGGTCAGTATTGAGCCTCTTGTAGGGCAATATCGGAGGTTGTGGAGGATTTGCTTAAGAACAGGTTCAGGTTTCTGTAACTTAAGACTTTCAAATCTCATGAGCCGTGAGGGTCCCATAAGAGAATTCTCCTTACGAGTCGTGAGGATCTCGTAAGTGTATTTTCTCCTTAGGAATCGTGAGGATCCCTAAGTGTGCTGCTCCTTTGTGAGTCGTAAGGATCTCACGCAGGTGGTTTCTCCTTACAAGGTCGAGAGGGCCCTGTAAGTGTCCTTTAACGAGGCTGCGCCCTTTCGAGTTTTCACAAACACTCGCCGGTAGTCCTGCTGTTTTTACTCACGGAGCCCTTTCGGGTTTTCATCCGTGCCCATTTTGCTTATGGACATACCGTTTTTTTTTATTTATATCATTTTTACTCTTCTCTTTTTTTTTACAAGGTCGCGCCCTTTCGGGTTTTCACGAACACTTGCCGGCAGCCCTGCTGTTTTTACTCACGGAGCCCTTTTCGGGTTTTCATCCGTGCCCATTTTGCTTATGGACATACCGTTTTTTTTTATCATTTTTTTTTATCTTCTTTTTTCTTTATTTATCCATCTCGTCAACCTAAGGACGTTGCGGTAGTAGTTTAGGGACGTTTCGGTCCGTCGATAGTTTAAGGACGTTTCGGTCCGCTGTTAGTTTAAGGACGTTTCGGTCCGCTGTTAGTTTAAGGACGTTTCGGTCCGTCGATACGGGAAGGCCGGCTGCTACTTGTAAAGTCTGAGCCTAGGAAGATAGCGAGCGGACATAGTCGTCGTCATCTATCATTAACCCAGGCTGCGGCTAATTAAGCGTGGTATTTCTTCAAGAAGCGGCCGTTTATTGGCCTGAAAGGCCTTTCACCGTGCATGTCCATGAGTAGGTAGGCTCCACCCTGGTAGACCTTGTCTATGATGTACGGGCCTTCATAATTTGGCTCAAATTTTTCCCGCTTGGCACGATTGGGGATCATAGGTCTTTTGACCACTAGTACGAGTTCGCCTTGGCGGAATGTCCTCGGCCTGGTCAATCTTTCGTACGAGCGCGTCATCTTTGCTTTGTAGGCTTCTAGATGTTGTTGCGCTATGAGCCGGGTTTCATCGAGGGCATCAAGTTCCTCAAGCCGAAGGTGAGCATTTTCTTCGTTCGTCAGCTCGTGGTGGACTGCTACTCGTAGAGAGGGTAACTCTATCTCGAGGGGGAGCACTGCTTCCGTCCCAAATACCAACGCGTACGGCGTTGTGTTCGTGGCCGTCTTGAATGTAG
The DNA here is from genome assembly GCA_030015575.1 of Agapanthus africanus. Lineage (NCBI taxonomy): Eukaryota > Viridiplantae > Streptophyta > Magnoliopsida > Asparagales > Amaryllidaceae > Agapanthus > Agapanthus africanus. The sequence continues at coordinate 881,970,419 of JASDDO010000024.1, read as the reverse complement.
TTCGATAAGCCCAAAGGGCTTCTTGCAGCCTTTCGTGCCAGTCTCTCTTATTCCGGGAAACGGTCTTTTTTATGATCTTCGTCAAGGTCTTATTGAAAGCCTCGGCCAGGCCGTTAGCTTGTGGATTGTAAACTGAAGAATATCTCCAGTCTATATTGTGCTGCTGTGCGAAGCGGCTAATCTTATGGCTTCGGTAGGCCGGCCCGTTATCGGAGATAATCCGCCGTGGAGTTCCGAACCGATAGATGACGTGCGTCTTGAAGAAATGGAGGATATTCTCCGTCTTCACTTCCCTCAGTGATACTGCTTCTGCCCATTTGGAGAAGTAATCAGTTGTCGCCAGAATAAAACGGTGTCCCCGGGATGATGCTGGCTCAATGGGGCCGACTATGTCAGTCCCCCACATTTCGAATGGCCAACTAGCCAGCGTCGGGTGCAGTGGATTCGGATGTTGGTGGATGAAGTCTCCATGGATCTGGCATGAGTGGCATTGCCTCGCATACTCGAGGCAGTCCTGGATCATCGTGGGCCAGTAATAACCCATCCGTTTAATTTTTAACTTCATCTTTGGGCCTGCTTGGTGAGAACCGCAAAGTCCGTCATGAACTTCCTAAATGACTCTTTCTGCTTCGTCAGGTCCCAAGCATCTCAGCCATAGAGAATCAAACGATCTCTTGTACAGGGTATCGTTGACGAAAGCGAAAGATAAAGCTCGTTTCATGAGCTGATGTCTTGAGGACGCTTCTTCGGGCATTCGGTGGGATTTGAAGTAGTCTATGAAGACTTCACTCCAGTCTTCGGCCTTCTCATGGTCTTTTATTTGTAGGGTCATCTGCTCAGTCGTTCCCTTTTTTCCGCATGATTCCGGAGATATTTCTGCCGGGGTGAGCACTCGACGGCTTTGTACCACTATTCTGACGTCATCAAGGTTCTCGTCAGCCAGTTCTTTAGCAAGTTTAGCCAACGCGTCTGCTTTGCTGTTTTCCGCGCGCGGGATGTTCTCCAAAGTATAGGAGGGAATTTGGGTCAATAGTTGTTGCACCCTTTCGCCGTACTTTACCAACTCCGGCTTGCACGTTTGGTAGTCACCATTTACTTGACTAACGACCAGCTGAGAATCCCCGTATATAAGGAGGTCTTCAATTCCCATGTCGATGGCGATCTCGAGGCCTGCTATCAGAGCTTCGTATTCGGCTTCATTGTTTGTCTTCGGCTCTGTTAAGGAGAAGGCGAAGCGCATTATCCCTCCTTGTGGAGTTGCAAAGATGAGGCCTATCCCTGATTTGATCATTGGGACACCTTGTTTCTGTTTCTTTATGGAGGACGCTCCATCGAAATAGAGTTCCCATCGGGTACTACCGCCGCCAATCTCATCAAATGCATGCTCGTCTGGCAACTCGCAGTTCAGAGGAGAATTGGCCGGTATCGGGTGCTCGGCGAGGAAGTCGGCAATGGCCTGGCCTTTCACTGCCTTGAGAGGTTGATACGTTATCGAGAACTCCATCAAGAGCAGGGCCCACTTAGTGAGTCGTCCCGTCAATATGGCTTTCGACATCAAATATTTGAGAGGGTCCACCTTCGAAATAAGACGGACTTCATGTGCTAATGCGTAATGTCTAAGCTTTGTTATCGCGAAGATTAATGCCAAGCAATGTTTTTCAATTGGAGAGTAATTGCTTTCTGCCCCCAGCAGCACTCGACTTAAGTAGTAAAGTGCTCTTTCTTTCCCCTGGTCGTTCTCTTGTGCCCATAATGCGCCCAAGGAACCTTCGAGGGCGGTTGTATAAAGAATGAGGGTTTTTCCCTTGACCGGCGCGGCCAACACCGGAGGGTTCTGCAGGTACTGCTTGATCTCGTCTAGTGCACCTTGACATTTGTGATCCCAAGCGAATGGAGTTCCCTTCTTCATCAGGTGGTTGTAAGGACGGCATTTGCCCGAAAGATTAGCGATAAACCGCCGGATGTATGCGAGCTTCCCTTGGAGAGACCGCAACTGCTTGAGGGTTCTTAGTGGAGGCATTTCCATGATCGCCTTAATCTTTGACGGATCTATTTCAATACCTCGGTGTCGAACGATGAATCCCAGAAATTTGCCCGAGGAGACTCCAAACGCGCATTTGAGGGGATTCATTTTCAAATTATATTACCGAAGGCGTTGAAATACAGTCTCCAGATGCTTTAAATGCTCCTCGTACGACATGCTCTTTACTACGAGGTCATCGATATAGCACTCGACGATGTCATGTATGAGATCGTCGAAGATCTTTGTCATGGCCCTTTGATAGGTAGCGCCAGCGTTCTTTAGGCCAAAGGGCATAACCCTGTAGCAAAATATACCCAAAAGGGTGCGGAAAGCGGTATGCTTCTGGTCTTCGGGATGCATCTTTATCTGATTGTATCCTGACGAACCATCCATAAAGGAGAAAACCTCGTGAGTGGACGTGTTATCTATCATTAGCTCGGTTACTGGCACTGGGAAATCATCCTTTGGACAGGCTTTATTGAGATCCCTGAAATCCACGCATATGCGTACCGTCCCATACTTCTTCATTACCGGGACGATATTGGCAATCCAGTCGGGATATTGGACTTCTTGGATAAATCCAGAATCGATCAACTTCTTGACTTCGGCGTTGATGCTCATCTCAAGCTCGAGTCGCATCCTCCTTGGCGCCTGCTTGACTGGCTTGATATCTGGGGATATTGCTAATCTGTGCACAGCGATCTCCGGATCCAATCCTGGCATCTCGGAGTAGTTCCATGTGAAGCAATCTTTATGCCGTAGAAGCACGTTTTTTAACGCAGCCACCTTTTCTTCGGATAACAGCTCGCTGACAAATGTCGGTCGCGGGTCGTCTGCCGATCCCAACTCAATCTTCTTGAGGTTATCTGTAGTAGTATGTATACCGTCTTCCAGTTCTTTAGGAGCGGGCGGGAATTCTGAGATCACCTCTTCATTGCTGTTCTCAAAGCACCGAGGAAGGTCATCTACGTTCTCGGGCTCTTCTCCCAATATCGTAATCGTATGACAAGTGCGAACCCGCTTCGTGGACTGAGGTGGACCCGGTTCCGCTCTTGCGGCCTTGGGCTCATGCTTTCGCGGCGGCGTTACCTTCCAGCCGTCGGATAAAGCGAACCTACCCCGTCGGTACTGGTCCTCGACCCAGTTCTTGAAGGTGAAGCAGTCTTCGGTAGGATGTCCTATGGCTTGGTGATAAGAGCAATAACTCGGATGAGAGACCTTGCTAGCTTGCTCAGGATGTCTAGACTCTGAAAGCGTGATCATTTGATGTTTTATAGCGAGGTTGAGTAATCTGTCCGTCCTGTCTCGGGGGAAGGAATACGCTCGACTCATCTTCTTCACGAGGGACAAACCCGCGCCGCTTTTTGATTTATTTTCGTCTCTGCGTCGGGCCTTTCGTACAACGGATTGACGAGGATATGCGTCTTTGTCTTTTTCGGTACGCTGAGATAGACGTTGCGTCCTGGCCTTCTTGTAGATGGCCATCTCGCGGTTGTGGTCTTCCTGAGCTCTCTGACCCGTTTTCCTGATAGGCTTGTTCGTTCGTTCTTCAAACGACGGACTCGATGTTTCAAATGAAGGGTTGGCATCTCCTGACAGGGCGTCCTCTTCTTCATCAAAGGTATATATAGGGTAGCTGCTGTGAGTCCGTTCCCATTTTCCAGCTCTTGTGTATCCAAGCCCGAGTGTTTCCATCTTCCCGTTGGGCAATTTACGTTGCGTCCCGGGGACATCCCAAATCCTGTTGTAGAACCGAGCCTGCCGAACGGTCTGTTCTAAGGGTACTCCTTGGCGCTTCAATAGCTTCTTTAATCCATCCGTATAGTATCTGGGCAGACGAATGGGTTGGAGCCTGTCGAATGTAGTATCTGCGCCATGCCAGATCTCCTTCTCTATTTTCGACTTTGAGGATCGGTAAAATAGGATCACTTTCTCACCCCTTCGCCTGGGAGGGATGTAAAATGTTTCCAGGTCCTGCACACTGTGAGCTTGAAGCGTGTCGAGATCCTTGTAGTGTTCTCGCGGTACCATGGTGATTTGCAAACTATGGTCATCGCCAAGGGGTGCTTGTGTCGGCAGCCGATTGGAGAACACAGCATTGACTTCATCTTCTGAATCACTTCCGAAGACTAATACGGGGGCGGGCGTCCTCAGGTTGTTGCGTTGAGATGGCCCTGCATAAACTATCTCTTCCTCTTCTTCGGTATCGCTCCCGAAAACGGGGATGGCGGCGGCGGCTTTGTTCTCCGGCTTGCGACACCTTTCTGTATCCTCGAAATCTGGCAAAAAGTACTTCGCATCTTCGTATTTACGGACTTCGTTCACGGAAAATGGGTTTAACTCACCTGTTACGGAATACTCGAAACCATCCTTGAAGTACTTCATACACTGATGTTGTGTAGAGGGGATGATGTTGTACTCGTGTAGCCAGGGACGGCCGAGCAAGGCGTTGTAGCAGGTCTTGGCGTCAATGACATGGAATTTGATGTCTGTGACGAGAAGTCCAAAGCGTAAAGTTAGTATCACAGATCCGAGAGTCCGCGACGATTGTGAATCAAAACCAGAGATAGTAATTTTGTCACGAGCGAGGTGTTGCACGCTCATGCAGATTTCCTTTAACACCCGAACATTAAGGAGGTTGACGGAGGATCCATTATCTACCAGGATCTTGCCTATCTTGATATCATGGCAGTATCCGGAGACATATAGGGGACGGTTGTGGTCGCACGTCCCGAGAAGGAGGTCTTCATCACCGAAAGTGACGTCGGCCGTATGCACTTCCTCCAGTTCATCCTTCATCTTTTCAGTGGCAAGGAAGGCTTGGAATTGCTCAGGTTCCTGTAACGCCTTAATTAGTGAGTCTCGCGCTTCTTTTGATAACAGGAGGGCGTCGAGAATGCTAAGCTGAGAAGGTAGCTTCCTTAGGTGCGCGAGGATGTTATAGTCCACTTTACTCTTCCTAGGAGGGTCTTTAGCAGCCAGCTCTCTCATGACTTGGTCATCTAAAGTGATATCTTCAGTGACCTTTTCCTTTCCCTTATCCTTTCTATTCCCGGGCCCGAGATTCTTTTCTGGGAGTGTGCGATTGCGCAGCTGAATGTTCTCGCCGGCCTCCGATTCCTCCTCTTTCCCCAAAACAGATTCTTTAAAGAGAGGGCCCAGAGCCATTTCTTCATCAGAGTCGCTCCCAAAGGTGAGAACTTGCGACCCCCTGGCGTTAACCATGCAACAATTGCCAGTCGTTCTGTTGTGCCCATCGACAGTACTTCTTCGTTCCCGACGGCTCTTGTGTTTCATGCGTTTAACATGTTGCCGACGAGCGACATATCCTTGCCACCATATCTTAAAGGCGTCGCACTCCTCCGTGGGGTGTGAGACTTTCCGGTGATATGCGCAATAGTCAGGGTGCCTTTCCACCCCATCGTGTGTGTTTCCTTCCGAGGGCGGTAGCTTCATCCCCATTGACATGGCTTTGGCAAACCTTTTTCTCATCTTGAATATCTTCTTGTCTACTTCGGATACCTTTCGCTCTGGCGGAGGTAGTTCAACTCTTCCGTTCAGTCGCCCGCATTTGGCTCTTTCCGACGTGGTCATCTCACGCTCCTGGTCCGCTTTACATTTTAGACGAATCTCGTCTAGAAAAGCGTCGATCATTTCATCTGTTGGCCATGCGCGTTCTAGTACAGGCTCTGCCTCCAGCTTTTCAGTGCCAGGAGTTTTTACCCTCATCGGTAAACGAGTGGGAGATTACGTTACAACTCGCCACATATCCTTCGGATTCATCCGACGAGCTTTCTCCATCATCTTCCTCTTGAAAGATGTGGTTGAGGAACTCTTGCAGTGTGACAGGAGTTCGCGCCTTTTGATTGTACTCTTCCAGTGCGTCTATTTGCTTCTGCAAGTTCGTGTGCTCTTTTCCAGGCTTCACGGACTTCTTGGATCTCTTCTTCTTTTTCTTCGAAGATTTTGACGATTGGGCGTGAGTATCTGGGCTCTTACCGTGGGTCTTTGTAGTCGGGCGGCGCCTTAGCATCCCTTCAATAATTTGAGGTTCAAGAGGGTCCTTCCATTCGATCGCAGGGCACGCATGAAGGTCTCTCAGCATTCTTTTGGTTGGAGCTTCTTCAATAAAAGAACATGTTGCCCCCGGTGTATCCGCTTTCCTAGGAGCATGCGGCTGTGGTGGGTTCACCTTCCACTTTTCGGACAGTACAAACTTCCCCTGGAGGTACTGATCTTCAATCCATCCTTTGAAGACGAAGCAATTTTCAATCGGATGGCTTACCGTTTGATGGTAAGGGCAATAGTTAGGGTTATTCACCTCGGTGGGTTGCGGCGGTCGCCTTGGATTCGGTAGGCTTATAAGTCTGTTGCGTATTGCCAGCTCGAATAGCCGTTTTGTCTTGTCCCGTGGGAACGAGTAGGGACGCTTCATCTTCTCATTATAATACTGACGCCTTTCCTCCAGTTGATCTGCCGGTTTCGGGGCGCTAGGTTGCTGTTGGGCATTCGCAACAAAGGTTGCTCTTCCTTTACCCTTGTCGTTCCGGGGTTCCGACTTCGGGGTAGGTGGTCTATGACCCATCTGGTCCATCTGAGCCAACTTGTCGATCAAAGCCTGGAATGTGGTTGGCTTAAAGAACATCATAAACTGGGAGATAGTTGCGTGAGGGTCTAGAGTTCCCACGAACATGCCCACCGCAGGTGCTTCCTCAATGCGTTGCTCACATCTCGACCACAAGTTCCGCCAGCGTATAGCGTACTGGACCCAGGTTTCGCCCGGTTTTACCCTGGCGTTAATAAGTGCAGTTATTGGAGTGCGTTCGCTGGCACTTGCAAATCGCTGAGTGAACAACAACTCCATTTCAGCGAACGTTTTGATAGAATCGTTCGGGAGTTCCGAATACCATTCGAACGCTGTTTCTGATAAGCTGCCCACGAACTGGCGGAGCAACAATTTATCATCACCGCCGGTATTACCGCAGAGGGCCCGAATCTGGGCGACATGTTGATGGGGATTGCCGGTCCCCTTATACACGTGGAATTTTGGTATCGTATAGCCTTGCGGGTATTTGATTTAGTCGTACCAGCTCGGATACGGCCGCCCCGTTTTCACGACTTGACCAGCTGCCTCAGTAGCGTGATGAACTCAGATTTGCTGGGCTATGTAATCAGCCAAGTCAGCCTTAGAGATTGCCTCCTCCTTGACCGTTGAGAGGGCTGGTGGTGGATTTGACGTTTCTCCTCGGTCGTCTTCAAGAACGATTGGGGGATCCTCGGCGGGTAAGTCTTGCTGGATCATCATTCCTATCACATCTTGGAAGAGAAGGCCCATCCGTTGTATGTTGGCCGCTTGTTCAGCAGCCTCTTTGTCCCTTTTCTCCATTGTCCGGCGAAGAAATTTAGCGTCGGTTTCTTCTTCCCGGCGTGCGTCTGAGGATGTTTCTGGGTTTTCTTTTGGCCCGGTGAGCGCGGCCATAGCATTCATCATTTCCTGCAGCTTTTGTTGCTGTTCCTGGGCTTTCGTCACGGATCGGGTTAACGGTCGGTGGCCCGTAGAAGTGCGGCTTTCCTCTTTTCCAGAGGCCATGTAAACAGTGTGCACCACCATGCCCCCAGACTTAGGGCGTTTGGGCTCAGTGCTTTTAGCTGCCGTTGCATGCGGTGGGGTCTTCTCCGGCCTCCTTCTTTTATGAGTCAGTTGATCCATAGCCTTTTGGGGTTTGGCCTGGTGACCAGCTTCCGGTTGGATTTTCAGCTTCTTGTGTTGGCTGGAGAAGTTCGGATCGATGATCGAGTCCCGTGCCTGCAGCCAAACCTTATAGATTTTGGAAGACAGCCGTTGAGGAGATTGGTGCCGTTCTGATTCCATTTCCACGACCTTTTTTAACGGGGGAGGAGACCTCTTCAGTACTGCCGTAGGGGAATTCCTTCGCACCTTATTTAGCATTTCAAAGCTGTTCCCAGTTGGAACAGCAGCATTAACCTCTCCACCGGGGCCGATGGAGTCAACCCGGAGGAGGAGTTGCCCCCAGCCTTCTTCACTCGGTGCCAATGGCGACGTCGAGCGTGTCGAGCGGACGGTGTAGGGTCAGCGGTAAGAATGGTTTCGTTTTGCCCTCTATCTGGGTGTGGGGTCGCAGTTGGTATTAGCCTGTCAAAGACCGATGTCCTTTGGGCAGTAGGAGCGGGAGCTGAAGCCGTTAATCTTGTAAAGACCGACCTTTTGGCTGGATAGGCTGCCTTGGCGATTTCTGGGACAGGAGCGGCCACTTTCTTAGAAGCAACCTTCTCTGAGATTGTAGGTCCCATGATGGGTTCGAAGGATTTCTGGCCCAATCTAGAGAAGACCGAGGCGTTGACGCTGGGCGACTCGTTGAGAGGAGCCGCGGCAGGGGTAAGTCGATCAAAGACCGACTTCTTGAGAGCTTCCGTTGTCAGCACTGGAGCGGTGAAGTTTGTCGGCGGGAGCATGGTCCCAAAGAACAATCCTGTGGTGGCGCGAGTGACCTGTTCCACGGGCATTGTGAATAGCGAAGCAGCTTGGGGTCCGTAGGCTATACCTCCTGGCGAGGCAGAGCGTTGGTTGCAATTGCAGTCTGAGCGGTTGGAGAATTTCACGGAAGTAGAAGCCATCGATCCTTTGCTTTCTGCAATAAGCGAGACGCCAATTCTTAGTATCTTGAAACCCAAGGGCAACCATTAGCGAACCGCGATTGGTTCGCAAGTCACGACACACGAAGTGTGGAGTAGAAAGAGGAAAAGGTCCCACCGGGCGTGCCAGAATCTGTTCCCCTCCGAAAGACGGCGCGACACCGCGTCTTTCCTGAGATTCGGGGCAGATGCTAATTGGTGCTATCCGTCCACCTCTTCGAAGATGCCAAGTTGATTTATGGCACCACGTATCGAAGGTTTAGACGGATGCGTCCGATGTAGCAGACTTCGTCAAGTTCCCCCTCGTTTGAGGGGTTTTTGATTGTGGGGACGCTCTTCCCTGCAGGCGCAAGCCCCTGCAGTTAATTACGCTACCGCATTGCGGTAACAACTTTCTCCTTCTCCAGATGGTCACTTCGTGTCGTGGGTGTCTGTTTTGTATTTTGTTGCCCGTGGATTGTTTACGGAGACTGAGTTATGTCGTCGCCCGTAGGGCGTGGACTAGTCCAAATCCGTATTATCTTAGATTTGGGTTTGGGGGGGTTTGGTTTGAGGATACGTCAGCCATACTTGAGGCTAAGATCAACTCAAACGTTTGTTAAGGATACGTTAGTCTAACTTTGTGACTAAGATCAACTTAACGGGATCGTTCAGATCCGACACAAGAGCGATTGGACTCTAATGTTCCAGTTTAGGGACATAGTGGTCCATGAATGTATGGTCGTCGGGACCCGTCACCTCTCTGACGACGTTGAAGGATTACAACGACGGATGTCAGAGGAGTTCAGGGATGTACCCTCGAGCCAGAGTTAATTGGGGGGATTTATAGTCCACTCTGTTTGAAGGTTTAAGGATACGTTAGCCATCTTTGAGGCTAAGATCAACTTAAACGGGACCGTTTAGATCCGACAAAAGAGCATGCGGGGCTCTATTGTTCTAGTTTAAGGACATAGTGGTCCATGGGTAGTTTAAGGACATTGCGGTCCATGGGTAGTTTAATGACATTGCGGTCCATTGTTAGTTTTAAGACATCTCGGTCAAGGTTAAGGACGTCGTAGTCCATGGGTTTAAGGACCCCATAGTCCATTGTTAGTTTTAAGACATCTCGGTCAAGGTTAAGGGCGTCGTAGTCCATGGGTTTAAGGACCCCACAGTCCGGTATGTGCTATGGATGCTTCACACGGGTTCACTGCCGTGCTTGGCGAGGACCAGGCTCCGCTCTGGACGTTTCCCACGGGGTCAAAGAGTGACATTATCCGCGTTCCACGTAACCAGGAATTTGCATTAGACATGAGTTTAGGGCCCCACAGTCCATATCAATGTGTGGTCGTCGGGACCCGTCACCTCTTTGAAGACATTGAGGGATTACAATGCCAAGTATCAAAGGAGTAACGAGATGTACCCTAGAACCGGAGTGGATTAAATAGTCTTGGCCCAATTTGGGATTAAGACCGATTAATTATGTTATGGGTCCATTGGACCAGTTAATCCCCAATTGAGGACTTATGGCCATCTTGGGCTAAGTCCAATCAGGAGAGGCTTTGCCTCTATCCATTTAGGCCAATTAAGCCAAAGCATAGTGTTAAACACTACAGAGCAGTCAGTGTTGAACACTGGGCATGGGGTTGACAAGTTAGTGTTTAACACTAAGAGATAATTGGTGTTAAACACCAGCAACAAGGCTTTTCAGATTAGTGTTAAACACTAAAACAGATCAGTGTTGAGCACTGCAAATGAAGATCTCAGATTAATGTTTAAACACTAAGGTAATCAGTGTTGAACACTGCAGATAAAGCTTTTTATTTAGTGTTGAACACTAAGGCCCAACAGTGTTTTAACACTGGGTTCGAGAGTTTTAATTTAGTGTTAAACACTAAGGCAAGAGGGGTCACGTGGCAGCACGTGAGAGCGCCCTCCCTTCATTTATTCTGAGATTATCGTGTCTTTCAGAGTATCACGTGCTATCACGTGATGGGCATTCAAATGCCTATGTGTTAGAGCTTCTGCCGAGGGTCACGTGGGTCACGTGGGGTGCTGCCTCAAAGGGGCTTTCTGTAGATCTCTTGGGGGGTCACGTGATGACACGTGACCCTGCCTCCATGTATTTTGTTTAGAGGCTTTGTTAATCTTCTTTCAGGAATTAAATTCCTCGAACTGTAAATTTCAGAGGAATTAAATTCCTACTTCCTTTCGAAGACTTTGTTTTCTGGAATAGAGTTTAACTCTGAATTTTCTGTGGGAATTAAATTCCTCATATACGTGAAATGCTGAATAGGGTTAAACCCTAATAAAAGTTTTTAAGGAGTTTAAACTTCCATCCTCTGTTAAATTATGATTAAGGGAATTAAATTCCCGCTGTTTCAACAGAACTAGGTTCTTAATTAGGGTTAAACCCTGTTTCTTTTTTAAATTCCCATGATATAGGGTCAAGCCCTACTTTTATTTTAAAGGAATTAAATTCCTATAGTTCTGTGAGAATTAAATTCTCATGCTTGCATTCCTTCTTCATGTTTTGGATCTGCATGGCAGGATCTCAACCCATTGAGAATTAAATTCTCAACCTTAAGGGGAGATGTGCACTTTGCAGATCCTCCATCAAAGAGAGAAGAAATATGTTCTTCTGTTTTCACATTATCAGAGTTAAACTCTGTTGAGAATTAAATTCTCTTTCTTTCAAAAGGCCTTCCCTTTCTTACCTAGGGTTTTTTGCAGAAGATCCGAGTCTTTTCAAAGTATCAAAGCTCTCCTCCTTTTCTTTTTTTTTCTTCTCTGCGCATATATATCTCTGTGTCTCTTGGCTCCTATTTATAGGAGAAGCAGCCGAATCAATCAGTTTTTGATGAATCTTCATTGAGATTTGATTTGCATTCATCATTCATTTTGGGCCGTTGGATTATTAGGTGAATTTTATTCACCATTGGATTTTAAATCCAGATATTCTCCCTTGTTATTTTGGTTAGATTTAAAGGGGAAATCTTTCCAAACCCGAGATTTTCCCATAGATAGATGATATTTCATCACCTCTGAATCTTTAATTCGATTGGTTCCAGATAGTTGCTTTCCTTTGGCAAGATTTGAATTTCCTTCAGAATTTAATTCTGTTAACACAATGGGCTTTGAAAGCCGGTCACGTGTGACCACGTGACCCATGGTCACGTGTGAGCACGTGACCCCCTTTGGCATGAGCCTTTTCCTTTCTTTTGCGCTTTGTCTTCTGATTGCTGCTTAAACGTCACGTGCTACCACGTGACCCCTAGTCACGTGTGAGCACGTGACCCTTGTTTGAACTCTCTTTCTTCGGTTCTTTTGGAGCACGAGTCTGCTGCCTTGAACGTCACGTGCCAACACGTGACCCTGGTCACGTGGAGGCACGTGACCTCTTCTGAAGCCTTTTCCTAGACTTGATCAGGGAACTTGTGTGCCTTTGACGCTCGCATTTAAATGTCACGTGTTGCCACGTGACCCTGGTCACGTGGGAACACGTGACTCTTTCTGAAGCCCATTTTCTTCAGCGTAGTCAGGAAACTGAACTTGACTTGATGATGCTTTTTTAGGTGTCACGTGCCAACACGTGACCCCTTTCTGAAGCTTTTCCCAGAAGCTTTCCTGATTTTAAATCAGGAAACAACGTGCATTGCACGTGATACGTTTGTCTCCAAGGCGGCAATTTTTATTAAGTGCGCACTAGTTTGTGTGTGCACTTGTTCCAATTCGAAAGCAAAAGATTTCACAGAGAAGCAATGGCTTCTGTTTTATATTCTTTTCTTCTTCTTGTCTTTTCTAAGAAGCAAAAGCTTCGATTTTTATCTGTTTTCAGATCATGTATATGCGTTTTATGATGCACATATTATTTTCTTAGATTTTAGGATCGATCTCTCGCAAAAGTATATATTTTATGAATGAGAGCCAAGACTTAAGCTCATTTGATCTTTTATGACGAATCAATGGATTTGAAAAAGAAGCAAAGGTTTATGTATAAAAGCAAAAACTTTTTAATGGAGAAAAAGGAAAGTTTTTCCTCTTTTATCTCTTCCTTGCGCACTTGTATGCTAATGAAGAAGATGAAGAAGACTTGATATTTTTTCAAGCTTATGAGAAGGGTTTCGAGTGTTAGATTTCTTCATATGAGGCTCCTATTTATAGGAGAGAAAAAAATTAGGGTTTGTTTGATTTGTTTTGGTTTGTTTTGATCTTAATCTGATTTTAGATTGATTTCAAAAGATTTAATCGATTTATATCAATTAAAGGTGACATGCGCATCATTGGATCTTTGATCCTAGATAAATTTAGTTTGATTTGTTTAATTTGTTTTAATGAAGAAGATTTTGCTCTTTCGTTTAGATGCATCTTCTTTGTTTGGATGGCTGTGCACTTTAAGATAGTACGCACGTGCATTGCACGTATCGGTGCGCACCTGTTGATTCGTTAGCGCACATGTTAATTCATTAGCGCACCTATTGATTAATAAGTGCGTGGTTGGAAGTATCTGCTGTAGTGCGCACGTGCATTGCACGTATAGTTAGCGCACTTGTTGATTCATTACAAGGTGCGCACTTAGAAGCACCTGTTGATTCATAAAAAGGTGTGCACGTGTATTGCATGTATCGGTGCACACATGTTGATTCAGATGCGTTAATATGTGTGCACTTAATACTTAAAATATTTCACTAGTAGGTTCGCACACAGCACTTAAAATATTTTAACAAAACATTTTTAATTTTCTGCAAAAAGAATGCTCGAGACTTTATGAACTGGAATCGGAGTGGCATACCTGCTCGGCAGGGCTCGGCTCGGCTCGGTACGGTACGGCGGTGGCAGAACGCACGTGTGGTTTCACCATATCCTCTTTCACTAGTCTTAATGCAATAAAAGATGGAAATGTCAAATAAACACTTCTCAATTTTTTGGTGTGACCGATGTGTGACTGAATACATCCTCTCTTGTGAAGAGTTTTGCATAAAACTATACTTACATTGCACGTTTGCTCTAAACTTTTGATTCCGGAGGAGTTACGAGGCCCATATTATATCGAATAGAAGCTATTTTTAAGAAACTTTCGATGACATCTTAATCTTCCCGATTCTCATTTTGGAGTACGGAAAAACATAGTCCGGAAAAAAGTGCTTTACTTTCCCTTGAACATATTGAGGCCACTTGATATTTTGGGGCTCTTTTGTACTTTTTAGCTTGTATGATGCGCTTGCACTTGACATGAACACCCAAATTTTAGGCAGGGACAAATGCCCCTCACTACTTTTCCCACGTAAGATATGTACGTGGGTTAAGTAGTGCAAAATAATGCATCACCATAAAATTTATGGCTTAGGAGACAAGTTTAAGATCCTTGTTACCTAAGGCTTTTTCATCTTCATGAGCCGTAAGGGTCTCAAGAAGGTTTTTCTTCCTATGAATCGAGAGAACCTCATAGGTTCATATTCGACTTAGAAATCGTCAGGATTCCTAAGTGTTCATCACTTTCATGAGTTGTAAGGATCTCACTCGGTTACTTTCTCCTTACAAGTTGAGAGGACCCGTAAGTGATTTCTTCACTTCATCAGTACACAACTTTGGCGAATATAGCATGTGGATAGTATATAAAAGTCAGTATTGACCTCCTTGTAGAGCAACGATGGCTTAGGAAACAGGTTGATATCCTCATTGCCTAAGGATTTTCACCTTTATGAACCGTGAGGGCCTTATAAAGTTGTTTCTCCCTACGAGTCGAGAGGATCTCGCAGGTGTATCCTAACATGAAATATAGATAACCCCTTTCGATACTGGAGTCCATTAGGTTTATGGTACTGGGTTAAGTCCATCGTACCGTCGCGTTGGCTGATATATTCTTGACATACAGTCCCTTAGGTTGCTGCTTGAATAGCCTCATGCCTGTTGTGTCTCTGATCTCTTCTGAGGCTGGACAAGACATCTTCATGTAGTTTTCTTAGGTTGGAATATTCACATTACCATTAGAAGATCTAGCGTTAGGTATTGCCGTGGCACTTAACTTGAGATTAGGCTCGATTTAGAGCCCCAATGAGTCATAATCGCACCCTTCTGGGGTGGGATGACATCTAATGGTTTTTAGGCTTGCCATCAAGACCCGAAGCTAGGCATATGTCGTCACATTGCTTTTGCTTTGGTGTCGCACCAATCCTTCACTGAAGTAGGGAAGACATCCGTATGACCTTTATGCTATACATATCTCCATTGAGATCTGGAGCTAGGAATATGCCATTGCTCTGCTTTTATTTGACTGTTGCGTCCACACCCTGCTAGAATGAGGAGGAACGTCGAGATGATCTTTAGGCTGTAGATATTGATATTGAGATCTGGAGCTAAGAATATGTTGTTGCAAAACTTTTATTTAACCCTTGGGTTCTTGTTGACGTACCGTTTTCACCCTGTCGGAATGAGAAGGACGTAGAGATGATCTGTAGGCTGTAGAATTTGCCATAAAGATCTAGAGCTAGAGTTTTATCATCACTCCACTTTTATTTGATCCTTGAGTCTTTATTGACGTCGTGTTTGTACCGAGAAAGAACGTCGAGCTGGAGCTAGGATTTTTCCAATATTCTGTTTTGATTTGGCTACTTGGAGCTTTGTCGACACCACGTCTGTATTTTGCTGGAGTAAAAGGGACGTCCAAATAGTCTCTATGCTGTAGATGCGCCATCAAGACTCGGTTTTTCTTTTAAAGAAGCGTGGTGGGAAAATATGGTTTCCTTTCTTTCATTTGTGCCCATGGATTGTATACAAGAGTCAGTATGGATCTACTTGAAGGGCAGAAATTTTTTATTTTCTTCCCTTTTTTATTTCCGCGATGCTCTATAGTTTCAGCTTCTCATATCGTGAAAGTCGCGATTGCCCAATCATTTCGGCTATTTTTTCACGGTGCCCAATCATTTCAGCTATGCCATTATTTATTTTTACTTGCTGTTTTTTATTGCGAGTTGCCCAAACATTTCGGCTGTTTCATTTACATATTTTGCTCGCTGATTTTTATTTCGAGTTGCCCCATCATTTCGGCTATTTCATATGCTTTTTTTTGCTCGCTGATTTTTTTGCGAGTCGGGGACTTGGGTCCTGATACCAATCTTGGCATCTGTATCGCTATAACTGGATTATTGTCAGGAGTGAATCATCATTTTCCATGAGAGAACTTAGAGTTTGATATCTGTTTTGGCATCAACATTGCTACAGCTGGGATATTATCAGGAGCAGATCATCATTTGCCTTTGTCGATTTGAACAAAGGTGGCTTAGCAAACAGGGTTAGGATCCTGTCGACTAAAGATTTTTGACTTTATGAGCCATAAAGGTCTCATAAAGGTATTTCTACCTACGAGTCGTGAGGATCTCATAAGTGTACTTTCTCCCTACGAATCGTATGGATTCCTAAGTGTGTTGCTCTTTTATGAGTCATAAGGATCGCACACAGGTTTTTTTTCTCACGAGGTCTAGAGGACCTTGTAAGTGCACATACATTTTATTTTTATTTATATATAAATATTTTTTGAGAACGAGTTTACACCCTTTCGAGTTTTCACAAACTCGCCGGCAGTCCTGCTATTTTACTCACGGTACCTTTTCGGGTTTTCATCCATACCCATTTGCTTGTAGACATACCTTTTTTTGCGAATGGTGAAACTCTCGAAAGTTGGTTCGTCGCAGATGACCCATCTGTTTGCCGGTGGGATTTGGGAGTGACTTCATCGCAGGAGTAGCAAAGTAGTCGGTGGGAACTTGAGTTGCAATTTTCGTCGATGGGACTTCGGTTGCAATATAAATCTCAAGGGAGCATATTAGTTTTAAGGACATCTCGGTCCAACATTCCCGTGTTCGAGACAAAGTATTAGTTTAAGGACGTTTCGGTCCAATATCTACATTTTTAGAACGAAATGCTAGTTTCAGGGATGTTTCGGTTCAACATCTCCATGTTCGGAGCGAAATGCTAGTTTAGGGACGTTTTGGTCCAACATCTCCCTATTCGGAGCGAAATACTAGTTTAGGGACGTTACGGTCCAACATCCCCCTGTTTGGAGCGAAGTGCTAGTTTAGAGACGTTTCGGTCCAACATCTCCCTGTTTGGAGCGAAGTGCTAGTTTAGGAACGTTTTGGTCCATAATTTATCATTTGGTCGGTGAGTTGCATAACTCATTCCTTCCAACGCTTGCTTGCTGAGGTGCTACCGCCTGTCCTTTGTATTCATGGACACTTCACACTTTAAGCTATCTTCACCTTCTTGGACTACTTATTTTACCATCGCAGCAATCAGGTTGTTTTGCGGGAAATACCGGACACTTTTCACGGCACCTGCCCCCTGCTCATCAATATGACCTTCTGACGCTGACGGAGCATCTTCCTCATATACGAAAGAATGAGATATCATGTCACTCCTTCTGCTGAGTCTTCTTCTTCTTTGAAAGAATGAACTTGATTTTGAGGCTTTTCTCTTCATCATCTGATTCAGAGTGGGACATGGATTCCACATCCTTTCCATAGATTTTTGGTTTAAGTGGGCTACTTCACTTGATTGCAGGACCAACTTGTAGGCCCCTTAACATCTTTTCTATTCTTTGAAGAAAGGATTACCTCGTGTAGAGATTCTTCCACCAGCGAGCAATATACGCCTACGTATATTTTGGGGGAGCGAGTATTTGCATCCTAATCTTTCGAAGGGTAGAACCTGTGCTGCCACTATTTTAGTGACAGGTTGTTTCAAAGCCGCTCATTTTTTGTTGAGCATTGGCGACAAACGCTGTCTTGTCTCTGCTTTTCATATATCTTCATTGGAAGAGGATGCATCTTGACCCATCTGATCCAATTGAGGCATTTTATCTATAAGCTCTTAGAAGGTCATCGGTTTGAAGATGGCCATATATGGGAACACCTTTGAATTTCGGTCAAGGGTAGTTATGAACATTCCCATGGTTGGAGCTTTGTCAATGCGCTGCTCGCATTTAGACCAGAGATTTCGCTATTGGGTAACATATTGAATCCAGGTCTTATTTGGTCCAACCATTTCATTGAACAACCCCACCATGGTAGTGCGTTTATTCGCACTGGTGAATCTCTAACAGAAGAGCATCTCTATCTCGTCGAAAGTATTCACGGAGTCATTTTGGAGTTCCACATACCATTTGAACGCAATGCCCACCGGACTGCTGAAGAACTGTCGGAGGAGAAGTATATCATTTCCTCTAGTGTTGCCGCAAATGGATTTAAATCGCTTGATGTGCTGGCGAGAATTCCCGGTTCCTTTGTACATATAAAACGTCGGAAGTATGTATTCTGGCGGGTACTGTACTTGATCGTACCATGATGGACACGGTCGAACAGTCTTGACTGATCTATTTGCTGCTTCACTGGCATAGTGAGTTTTAATTTGCTGAGTGATATATGCGTCCAACTTTGCTTTTAGGATCATTTTCTCCTCAATCGTTGATGAGGCTTGCAGAGGATTTAAAATGTCACCCTTGTCTTTAAGAGTGACTACCGGTGGTTTATCTGCCAGTGCTTCCAAATGGACCATCATTCCAGCCATATTCTGGATCCGAAGGGCCATCTAGTTCATTTTAGCGGACATCGCTGCCGCTTCTTCATCTCTCTTCTTGAGAGCGCGCTTCAGGAGGTCAATATCCGACTCCTGCCCTTTTCTTTCTTCGGGTGCGTCCTCAGGATTTTCCTTAGGCGATGGATTAACGAGTGCTTCGGCCTGAGTAAGCATCTTCCGCAAATTTTCACGTTGCAGTTTGTTCCCTTAATAATTAAATTCTAATGAGGCAGCGCCTCACGTGTTCCCCACGAGGGCCTAGCATTAGCGCCAACCTCTTAGGATTAAATCCTATGGTGGTGTCACACGTGAAATTCATGTGGGCGCCAATATGTAAAGCATAGGAGCACCTATAATATATAAGAATCAAATTCTTAAGCAGCGTCTACGTGCTTTTAATTTGAGCGCTGGCACACAGATTAAAAGCAGATATAATTAAATTCTACATGGGGATATTTCCCTAAAATCTGGGATACTCTCTGTTAAACAGAGCTATTGGATCAAAGATCCAATGGTGATGATAAATTATCAAACAATAGAATTAAATTCTATTAGGAGAAAATATCTCCCTATTTTTTCTAAGTGAGAAGGATATTTTCAGTTGGATCAATGATCCAATAATAGATTGAATTCTATTTTGAAAGTATGTTTTCCCAATCTTTCTAAACAAAAAAAGACTGCTCTCTGTAAAACAGAGAGATCTTAGATTAAAAATCCAATGGTGATTAAAAATCGCCGCTTGACAGAATTAAATTATGTGTTTAGGAAAATATTTCTCCAATCATATTAAAAACAAGAAAACATACTCTGTGAAACAAAAATCACTGGATCAAAGATCCAACGGTGGATAAAATCTCCCGAATAAATTTTTAGACCAATTAAACTAATTGGTATTTCTCAAATGAGAGATTTTCTCAAACTAATTAACAAATTTGCCTCTACTATATAAAGGACCCTAAACTTCAAGTCACAAAAAAAGGTGAGACCACACACAAAGATAGAGGATTGACCTCATAATTTTCTACAAAAAGAAGAAAAAACAGAGAATTTAATTCTCAAAAGAAAAATAAGATCTCCCTCCATTCATGCTCTAAGTAAAAAACAAGAGAGATCAAAATATCTCCTTTGCATGGTATAAAGAGAAATAGAGGTTTAACCTTTCATATAAGAACTTAGTTCTCCTCTGATTTGATATTTGCAAAGCAAATCTCTCATAAGTTGAGAATTCAATTCTTATCAGGAAGATTCTGTTCTTCAGATTCAAAATCTAGGAGAAAAGAACTAGGTTAAAAAGTAAGAAAAAAGAAAAAGAACCTATCCTATAGAAATTTAATTACTCTGAAAATAGAGTTTAACCCTACAAGAAACTTAGTTCGTATAAAAGAAAAAACAAAAGAACTTAGTTCTTAAAGAAAACCCGATCCCAGATCATCAAAACAAAAGATCTTGGTGATCATTAATGGTCAAAATGCCATTAACAGAGATTCAATCTCTAAAAAAGAAAAGAAATTAGCACCTTATGTGTTTCCCACGTGGACGCCCTCAACAACGCCCGGCGCCTCACATGAAAAACATGCGGACGCCTAAAACAGAAGGCTAGCTCCTCACATAAAATACACGTGAGTGCTAAGTAAAGTGCTTAGCACTTTATATGCAGCTAAAACGACTGAGTGCTTAGAACTGATCGGGCAGCTCCCAACATCTCATGTGAAACACACGTGGGCGCTCAACAAAATAAATGAGATAGCGCCGCACGTACTCCTCACATGGACGCCATAAAAGGTGCTTAGCACTATTCATAGTCAGTCAAAATGACTGAAGTGCTCAGCACTCCTGCACAAAAGGAAAAGGGCTGAACAAACGGAACCCAAAAAGTGCTTGGCACTTTTGAATTAAAAAAAGACTGAGCAGACCAAGCCCAAATTGGCTAAGTCTCTGAAGTTTTCTTGCAACTGAGTCTATATGCTCTGTTGTTGGATCTTAATAAAATTTAATAATCTTGAAAATATTGCTACGTTGATCTTAGTCTCAAACATGACCAACGTATCCTTAGTTAAAAATAGATTGAGCCCAAATGCTCATATATTTAAGTTGATCTTAATCTCAAATTAGATTAACGGTCCTTAAATCAAACAAAACATTTTTGAACTAAAGAAATATACAACCTAAGTTCAAAACCCAAATCTAAAATATACGGATTTGGACTGATCCGCGCCCTATGGGCGATGGCATAAATTAGTTTCCGTATACAATCCACGGGCAACCTTAATAAATAAAATAACACATGACACGAAGTGAATTACTGAAGCAGGAGAAAGTGGTTATTGCAATGCGATAACGTAATTAACCGCAGGGGCTTGCACCCGCAGAGAAGAGCGTCCCCACAATCAAAAACCCCTCACAAATGAGGGGGAATCTGATAAAGACTGCTATAGCGGTCGCATCTATCCAAACCTCCGATATATGGTGCTATAATCAATTTGGTATCTTCAGAGAAGTGGGTGGATAAGTCCAAATAGCATCTGCCCCTAAAACTTTAGGCCAGACGTCCCAACGTCTCGGTCTGATCTTTCGGCGGTAAACAGATTCTGGCATGCTCGGTGGAACCTTTTCCTCTTTCCACTCCACACTTCATGTGTCGTGCTCGTGAACAAAAATCACGGTTCGCTATGGTTGCACCTGGGTGCAAGGTACTAAAACTTGGTGTCTCGCTCCTGGTGGAGTGACCTATGGGCCTAATGCGGCCTTTATTTTCTCGATGCCGGTGGGGCAAGTCACACAAGCCACTACTGGATTGTTCTTTAGGACCATGCTTCTGTAGGGTGTTTCTCGTCACCCCATTGAGATGGGAATATGCGCGCGCTAGTCAGGTGCATTACAGATTCCCCCTGCCTAGGGTAGGCTAGGGTTTATTGATTGTGGGGATCCGAATCTCCGGCAGCCGCGGACTAAGCTGCCGTTAATTACCCATCACCTTTGAAGTGAGAGAACCTCCGATTGACGGGTCAAACAGGTCATGCGAACTCAATGTGCAGTGTTGTGTTTTAAAGGGGTTTTAGATATATCGAGGGCCCCAAAGAGTTTTTACGGGGGTCCCGCTACCCGGATAGCGGGTTGGGGGTCAAGAGGGCTAGCAGCCCCTTGCGGGGTGCGGGACAGCGCCCTGTTAGAAATTTTTTCTAACGGGGGAGGTATTTTTAGTGTGGAGTGTATATAAAATGAGGGGGAAATGGCGTCCAAAGGACGCATGAGCGCCAGCGCCTCACGTGCCTAGCACGCGGGCGCTGGCGCTGGGCATGAGCGCCTCACGTGCCTAGCACGCGGGTGCTGGTGCTGGGCGCGAGTGCCTCACGTGCCCGGCACGTGGGCGCTGGCGTTAGGCGCTTGGACACCGGCGCCCCCACATGCTTGGCATCCGGGCACTGGACGCCGACGCCCTACGTGCTTGCCGTGTGGGCGGTGGGTGCCGGCGCCCCACGTGCTTGGCGCGCTGGGCGCCGGCGCCCCGCGTGCTTGGCACGCGGGTGCTGGGCGCCGGCGCTCCATATGCTTGGCACGCGGGCGTTGGGCACCGGCGCCCTACGTGCTTGGCACGCGGGCGCTGGACGTCAGCAGGAAAAGGGACTTTGTCCCTACACTGGGAGCTGTGCTCCCGATTTGACTTCTGAAGTTAAACTCCTAAAAAGAGATTAATTTATGGAGTTGAACTCCAACAGATCTTGAATGGACTTAAACTCCTAGAAATCTTTAGAAATGATCAAAGGGGGCCCTTTGTTTCTCTCCCCTTTGGCCCTGGATCTTCCCAAGATGGGATTTCTGGAGATGGGTCTCCTTTTTCTTCCTCTCGGTTGGCCGGATCTTGGAGAAAGGGAGTGAGATCTAAAAATCTCCCCTTTTTGAGATCTAATAGAAGATCTGAGCTCCTCTTTGTGGGTTTTATGGTGAAAAACTATTTATTTTTGGAAAAGAAAGAGTGAAACTCATTCCAAAAAGGAAGAAGGTTTAGAACCTTGAGGAAGGAGAAGGAGGCAAAAGAACCCAAGATTTTTGAGGGGAATAAAAAGTTGTTATAGATATTTTCATCAAGTTTGCCTTTATAGGCTACACACTTTACATATAGCCCCTTAGGCTTTACCAAATGGCACTTGTGCCACCCCATGCCTTATGTGCTTAATTCTTTTGTACATGAGCCACGGGCTTTACAAAAATTTGGTTTTATGCATATTTTTCGTACATTTATTCATTAAAAAAAATACACCAAAATTATTTATTAAATTTTTTTAATTTTGGCATGGGGGAGGCCGGCGGCTTCATGTTCGGGCTCGACCTGGGCTTGGGCCCACTTGGCTTGGGGTTGACTTCGATTTTGACTTGGTCAACCGGGATGTAAATTTTGACCCCAACAAATTGCCCCCCATCAATAAATGCATACCACATATGTAGGTTGTGTGCATGAAATTGATGGATCTTCTTTCGCATGGAAGTTGATTTATTTGGTTCCCATTTTGACGATGTGGAGGTCGTTTATGCCATTTTAGCAACTTGGACGGTCGGTGCTGCCCTTTTTGCGACCTGGACGGTCGGTGCTGCCCTTTTAGCGACCTGGACAGTCGGTTATGCCCTTTTAGCGACTTGGGCGGTCGATACTGCCTTTTTAGCGATTTGGACGGTTGGTGCTGCCCTTTTAGCCACGTGGACAGTTGATGCTGCCCTTTTAGTGACTTGGATGGTCGGTGCTGCCCTTTTAGCAACGTGGATGGTCGATACTGCCATTTTAATGATATGAACGGTCGGTTATGCCCTTTTAGCGACTTGGACGGTCGGTGCTGCCCTTTTAGCGACTTGGACTGTCGGTGCTGCCCTTTTAGCGACTTGGACGGTCGATGCTGCCCTTTTAGCGACGTGGACGGTCGAAGCTGCCATTTTAGCGACGTGGACGGTCGATGCTGCCCTTTTAACGATGTGGATGGTCGGTGCTACCCTTTTACCGACTTGGACGGTCGGTGTTGCCCTTTTAGCGACGTAGACTGTCGGTGCTGCCCTTTTAGCAATGTGGACGGTCGATGCTACCATTTTAGCGATGTGGACGGTCGGTGCTACCATTTTAGCTACTTGGACGGTCGGTGTTTTGATTTGACTTGCTCCGCTTTCTGCGGTGTCGGGATTTGACTTATTTCCGAGGTGGAGCTTGATTCCGCCAGGGAGGTTGTTGGTTGTCTTGCTGACTTGATATGATTTGGGTTGACATCAGCACCGCTACACTGGAATAAGGTATCAGGAGTGAATCATCATCTGCCATGACAGGATTTAGGGATTTTGGTTTCTGTTTGGCATCAGCATCGCTTCACTGGAATATGGTACCGGGAGAGAATCATCATTTGCCATGAGGAGATTTCCCTCGTTCCCAGTTTAACGACTTAGGGGTCATCTGTTTCCAGTTTAACGACTTAGAGGTCATCTGTTTCCAGTTTAACGACTTAGGGGTCTATTGGATCGGAAGTTTGGAATTTCGAGGTAAGGGTCGACATCAGCGTTGCTAACACTGAAACATTTGCCTCTCCCTGTTGGGGAGCGATGGCTTAAAAGACAGGTTTAGGTCCCTATCACCTAAGGCTTTTCAATTTTATGAGCCGTAAGGGTCCCATAAAAGCATTTTCTCCCTACGAGTCGAAAGGATCTCGTAGGTGTACTATCCTTAAGAGTCGTGGGGACTCCCAAGTGTGTTTTTCCTTTATGAGTTGTAAAGATCCCACGAAGGTGTTTTCTTATGAGTCGAGAGGATATCGTAAGTTTTTTCTCCTCATGTATCGTGAGGATACATGAGTGGGTCTTCCCAAATGGAGCATAATTCCAAGGGCGGAGACCGGCCGCTGGACTGATGGTTGCGGTAGGGCATGGGTGTGATGAGAATTATTTGGGCCCGTAGATTGTATACGGTAGTCAACTTGGGGACTAACCGTAGGGCTGGGAAAATTTTAGGAAATTGGATTTTGGTTGGCGTCTGCATCGCTGCACTGAAATATGGTACCAGGAGCAACTCATCATTCGCCATTGGGGATTTGAGTTTTGGACGGCATCTGCATTGCTGCACTGGAATATGGTACCAGGAGCGACTCATCATTCGCCATTGGGATATTCGGGGATTTGAGTTTTGGTTGGCGTTTGTATCGCTGCACTGGAATATGGTACCAGGAGCGACTCATCATTCACCGTTTCTTTCACGATTGCTCTATCGTTTCAGCTTTTCTTATCACGAATGTCGTGATTACCCTATCATTTCGGTTATTATTCATGGCTGCCCAATCATTTCGGCTTTATTTTTACTCGCTGATTTTTATTGCGAGTTGCCCCATCATTTTGGCTTTATATATATATATATATATATATATATATTTATTTACACATTTTTATGTCCCCAGTTTAACGACTTAGAGGTCGACTGTTCCCCAGTTTAACGACGTGGTGGTCGATTGTTCCCCAGTTTAACGACGTGGTGGTCGATTGTTTTCAAAGAAAGGCGAGAGAATCAGTTTCACGAAGGACTTCCGTCTCTGTTTATATGAAATTGGCGGTCGCAGCTTGACTGTTTGTTAACACGCCTTTAGACAGTTTGATTGGTACGAAAAGTTGTTTGTTTGTAGTTTAACCGCAATCAATAACGGTGTCGCGTGTAGCTAGACCGAGATGAGTACGGGTCGTCCTATGGGAAACGTGGAACCTTTTACTCTTACTTTAGATGTGTTAAGAAAGAGAGGAGGGATAAAGAATTTTATAGAATGGTTTCTAGATCTACGTTAAACAAGAATGTAAAATATATATCTAGATTATTTTAAAGATGTAGTAAATATAATAAGAAGGCTTGTAGGGTTCGTTAGGATTTAGTAGTTATGGACGATTAATTAAAAGTTACCCTTTTTATCCATTAATAGATTTAGAACTAGAACGACGGTGATGCGTGTAGATTAGGGTTTCTGGAGGGAAAAGGAATCATACTCTTAACCCTTATCTCGACACGGAACTCCATTCATATCTAGCCTTTACCAAAACAATCATTAATCTAATCTCTAATCGCGGTCGGAACTAGCAAAGAATTGCTAGCGTGCCCGATTAGGATGTTAATGATTCTTTTGATAAAGTTCCTAAACTTTATAGGACTTAAAAAGGGTTTAGTTATTTTCGTCGTCCATTAGCCTACCCTAATCCTACGAACCCTAATAAGCGGAGAATTACTCGCGCATGTTGGGAAAAGAAGATGAAAAGAAAGAGAGGAAAAACATAATGTAAAATGCAAAAAGAATTAAATAAAATAACTACCTTTATTAATCAACTTGAACAAACTACACTTTAATCCGTAGAAAATGATTACAAACTAGTTGCTTCTCGATCTTTCCTAAGGAGGTAGTCGAACAGTCGATGATCAGCCTGGATGCGTGAGCGTCGGGAGCATCGTGATCTCTTCGGCTTGATAGCTTTTCCAAGAGGCCCTCGGTGCCATTTTATAGTGCAAAGCCAGAATCTTTTAGTTGGAAACTTGGTAAAATTCAGCAGAGATTTATTCCACAAAATTTTAGCACACAATCTCTCTAGATTGCCGCGGATCCGCGGCCAACAGGGGGGTTTGGCCGCGGTTCCGCGGCCAATGGTGAGGATCTCTTCACCAATTTTCTTGGGCTCTCTGATTTTGACATTTGGCAATCCTAGGCATCTTTAGAATTCAGAAATCTTCTCTCGGTTGCTTCCAGACTTGGTCTCCAAGTTTTGCTTCTTAATTTGGCAAGTTTTCTTCAACAACTTGATTTGTTTGATAAATTCTTCATAACAACTTGGAAATATTCTGCACAACAACTCAAATAAGATTTTAGTAGACTTTGTTCTACTAGGATTAGGTCAATAATATTTTCATACATTTTCCTACCAAATGATAATTAAAATATATTAACACATGGAAAATAATGTTTTCACACATAGACCCTCATATGTATAATATATTATAATAAAGTCCTTTTTTAATATGAAAATGGTAGGAAAAATGTAATACAAATGTGCAGTTTTATCAACTGAACAAATACCCCCAAACTTATCTTTGATCGTCCCGAGCAAACTAGTTTATCCAAGAGGAGAAAAGGAAAGGAGAAAACTAAGCACACTTTCGTAGGCAGACACGATTGCACTGAGCACGTGCAACAAGCCGTTAAACCTCTAGGTGTCCCTAGTAGGAGGAGTGTTGTCTCCTGAGGGTTTTCAGCGGATTACACCCACAAAATCCTATAACAAAAGAGAGATGGTGAAATTTACATATAAAGATAAGAACCATAAAAGAAAGGCTTCGAAAATAAGAGTTTCCAACTACACTAGCTTTTCAGTTGTTATGAGCCCTATCTTAATAGTCATGAAAAAATGTTAGAAATCACATTATCCCTCAATAAAACATCGTCTTTATTCTTCATTCTTATCTTTCATCCAAACATTGATCATATAACCCCACGTGTGTGTTAAGAACATCCCTACACTCGGAGAATTCAATTCAAGCTATCATACTCTTGTCCATCTACCTCAGTACTTTTTAATTTGATGAATATTTAGATTTGCTCACACATTTTCATGCGGCCGTTAATACTTCTTAAGGTACTAACCAACCGATTACCTATGTGCTTGCTGATTAGGTGATAATATTTTCCTCGTCTTGCACCACCTAAGCCTTAGCAGTGACTCCCAGACCAGTTGGCCTTAGGGCACTAGGTGAAGAGGCACCCTCGCTATATTTTTTTATTGCTGCCTTGGCGATACAAAACCAGTGTTCGTTTTTTCTTTCACCATTTTTATATTTTCTTCATTTTTTATTTTTTTTATTTCTTTCATACTTTGGCTTTTAGACAAGAGCATTTCAAGGTATCCTCTACTATCCCAAGTTTCAAGACGTATGTAAGTGCAAATAGTAGGGTATCAACATTCAAATGTTTGGCTTCCAGAATAGAAACTATTTTTCAGACTTATTTTTATCCTCAGATTAGTGACTTCCTTCATTTTACTAACCCTTGGGACAACAGCTCATAACTACTTATTACTAGTTCGTCTAAGAAAACTTCTAATTTTCTTGGTTTTCTTAAATTAATCCTATCTTTTGGATGTAATGTTTCACTTTCTATTCTTTTGTTATATAAAAAAAATTTTAATGCCCGGTGTCAAAGATAATTCAGTGAATACAAACCTCCCCCCCAAACTTGTTTTCAGCAGTGTCCTCACTGATGTAGCCTTTTGAGAACATGGACCTGTATACTAAGGGAGAGATACAAGGGGTAAAATAATAATTAAATGAAAAATTCCCCCAAACTTATTCTTTGACACGCACAAATAGTCAATCAAATCATTTTTCACTCACCTCCATTCTTAAAATGTGAAAAAGTTACCAAAACATGGAGGTGAGGCGGAGGAAATTTAGTTTTAATAAAGCGGCTCCTGTAAAAACAGGAGCTCCTCCGCAGGGTCAGCAGAAAAATATGGTTTTAATCTATGCCCATTCACTTTAAAAATCAAACCGTTTTTCAAATTTTCGACTTCAACTGCCCCGTGCGGGTGTACATACCGCACCACTAAAGGTCCTTCCAACGAGATTTAAGCTTACCCGGATGAAGATGGAGATGAGAATCGTAAAGAAGGACTTGTTGCCCCGATGTGAAGGTTTTTCTAGAAAGATTTTTATCGTGGAATACTTTAGTCCTATTCTTTACTATCACCGCATTATCGTAAGCTTCATCGCGGAGTTCGCTTAGCTCATTTAATTTCAGCTTCCGATAGCTGCTTGCATGATCAAGATCAAAATTAAGCTCTTTAATAGCCCACATTGCCTTATGTTCAATCTCGACAGAGAGGTGGCATGCCTTCCCAAACACAAGACGGTATGGAGACATACCAAGATCGGTCTTATAAGCGGTGCGGAATGCCCAAA
Organism: Agapanthus africanus; assembly: GCA_030015575.1. Classification (NCBI taxonomy): domain Eukaryota; kingdom Viridiplantae; phylum Streptophyta; class Magnoliopsida; order Asparagales; family Amaryllidaceae; genus Agapanthus; species Agapanthus africanus. The sequence continues at coordinate 881,942,244 of JASDDO010000024.1, read as the reverse complement.
GAGCATCCGTCAATTTGGTTGACCAATCCTTACGGTTTTTCGAAACCGTCTTCTCCAAAATCTGTTTGATCTGCCTATTTGAGATCTCAGCCTGCCCGCTTGTTTGGGGGTGATAGGGCGTAGAAAGCTTGTGAGTGATTGAATATTTCCGCATCAAGGCCTCGAAAGACCTATTGCAGAAATGTGTCCCGTTGTCGCTAATAATAGCGCGAGGGTGTCCGAATCGCGAAAAGATATTTTCTTTAAGGAACTTAATGACAACTTTGTTGTCATTAGTGCGACACGGTACAGCTTCCACCCACTTCGAGACATAATCAACCGCTAACAAGATATATAGATTCCCAAAGAAGTTGGGAAAAGGGCCCATAAAATCAATACCCCAAACATCAAATATTTCCACAACCAATATAGGTTGGAGCGGCATCTCATTCCTTCATGAAATCCGACCCAAATACTGACATCGCGGACAAGTTTTGCAATGTTCAAATGCATCTTTAAATAATGTTGGCCAATAAAAGCCACATTGCAAAACTTTCTCCGCCGTTTTTCGAGGTCCAAAGTGACCGCCACAGGCCTGATCATGACAAAATGATAACACGCTCTTGAATTCATCGTTAGGGACACACCTGCGAATGATTTGATCGGAACAATACTTGAATAGATATGGTTCATCCCAGTAAAAATATTTTACTTGGGATAAAAATCGAAGTTTGTCTTGTTTCGACCAATCGCTAGGTATAAGTCCCGTCGCAAGATAGTTTACAATATCTACAAACTAAGGTTCGTAGGATACATTCAAGAGCTGTTCGTCGGGAAATGAGTCATTTATCGGCACGGTCACAGTTGGCGAAGAAGTGATGCGTGAAAGATGGTCGGCTACAACGTTTTCACATCCACTCTTGTCTTTGATGACAAGATCAAATTCTTGTAACAATAGGATCCAACGTATTAGCCTGGCCTTCGCATCCTTCTTCGATAAAAGATGTCGTAGGGCGGAGTGATCTGTGTAAACTACAATAGGCGAGCCAATCAAGTAGGGCCTGAATTTCTCTAATGCAAATACAACTGCCAAGAGTTCTTTCTCGGTAGTTGTGTAATTTATTTGTGCATCATTCAAGGTCCTACTTGCATAGTAAATTACATGTGGCATCTTATCAATATGCTGTCCTAAGACAGCACCAATAGCAAAATCTGATGCGTCACACATAAGCTCGAACGGGTGGTTCCAATCCGGAGATGATAGAACCGGGGCTATAGTGAGTGATTCTTTAAGCGATTCAAAAGCAGCCTCACAATCCGAATCGAAGTGAAAAGTAGTGTCCTTGGCCAATAGAAGGGTTAAGGGTCTAGCAATTTTGCTAAAGTCCTTAATAAATCTCCTATAAAATCCTGCATGACCAAGGAAGGATCGTATATCTTTGACACAATTGGGACGAGGGAGATTTTGAATGACATCTATTTTAGCTCTGTCGACCTCAATGCCTTTATGTGAAATTATATGTCCAAGTACAATACCTTCTTGGACCATAAAATGGCATTTTTCCTAATTCAAAGTCAAGTTCTTATCCTTACAGCGGGTAAGAACAGCGTCAAGATTACGAAGGCAGTCCTCAAAGGAGTCCCCAAAAATGGAGAAATCGTCCATAAAAATTTCTAGAAAATTTTCCACCATATCTGAAAATATCCCCATCATGCACCGCTGAAATGTAGCGGGAGCATTGCATAACCCAAAGGGCATGCGTCTATAAGCAAAAGTTCCGAAAGGACAAGTAAAAGTGGTTTTATCTTGATCCTTTTCGGCGATGGGGACCTGGTTATAGCCAGAGTATCCGTCCAAGAAACAGTAGTATTCGTGTCCCGCTAATCGTTCTAACATCTGGTCAATGAAAGGTAGAGAAAAGTGATCTTTCCTCGTCGCGGCATTGAGTTTCCTGTAATCGATACATACGCGCCACCCAGTTTGGGTGCGTGTTTGGATTAACTCATTAGCCTCATTAGTGATGACCGTGATGCCAGACTTTTTAGGGACCACATGAATTGGACTTACCCATTGGCTATCAGATATGGGGTAAATTATTCCACTATCAAGGTACTTGACGATTTCTTTCTTTACCGCCTCCTTCATAACGGGATTTAACCTTCTTTGTGGGTCTCGGGTTGGTTTGGCTTCATCCATCAGATGTATGTAATGTTCAACAATTAAGGGACTAATCCCTTTGATGTCAGCCATTGTCCAACCAAATGCTTCCCGATTCGATCTCAACACTGCCAAAAGTGCATTCTCTTGCTCTACGGCTAGAGAAGCGGATATAATCACTGGCAAAGTCTCATTCTCTCCTAAATATGCATATTTAAGATGAGAAGGTAGCGGTTTGAGATCAAGAATTGGCTGAGAGACAATAGAAGGTGGGGTAAGCGAATGATATTCGGACTCCTTAAGAGGTTCAAAACTTGCATAAGATATTGACTCGGAAAGTGCTGCTGCCTTTTGCAACGAGTCAACGGGTTCAATCTCAAGGTCGGACTCATTGAACATATCCTCACTGTGAAGTGGTGCAAGATCAAACGATGTCTCATTTATGTTGTCGAGAACATCAAAGCTCAGCTCCTCATCCATGCAGCTTTCGGAAGCTATTTCGTGGATGGAACAAACATCCAGCAAATGAGCAGAAGGTTCTGATGGCTGACTTCCTAGCTTGTAAATATTAAGCTCAATTGTCATTTTTCCGAAGGATAAGTTCATAGAACCGTTACGACAATTAATTATAGCGTTAGAAGTTGCTAGGAAGAATCGACCAAGTATCACCGGGATTTGATTGCGTGGGTTTGCTACAGGTTGTGTATCTAAAACAATAAAGTCCACGGGAAATATGAATTCCCCGACTGTAATTAACACATCCTCTAGTTCGCCCCGAGGTTTGGTGATAGATCGGTCTGCCATTTGGAGAGTACAATGGGCGGGTTTTAACTCTCCAATTCCTAACTGCTCGTATACTGAATAAGGAAGCAAGTTGACGCTAGCGCCTAGATCGAGTAAAGCACGATTTATATTTTTACCCCCAATAGAAATAGAGATTGTAGGACAGCCGGGGTCCTTACGTTTCTTTGGTATTTGTTGGGTAAAAGCTGTACTAACATTACTCGTCATGAAAACCTTTTTAGGCACTTGAGTTTTTCTCTTCCTAGTGCACAAGTCTTTAAGAATTCTTGCATAAGATGGGACTTGTTGAATAGCATCTAAGAGAGGAATATTCACGCTAACTTGCTTAAACATTTCCACAATCTTCTCCATTTGCGGGTTAGGTCGGTTGGCCCTTAATCGGTTTGGAAATGGAGCTCGATCAATAAGTTTTGGGTCCAACGTTTGTGGAGAAGACTGTGGCGACGGATTCGATCCCAAAATTGGAGTGGGCATCGACTTAGATAGATTTGGCGAAATGTTTGAGCCTTGGGGAAAACGGAGAATAGGCTCGGATGAAGGTGGAAGACTAGACGAGTTAGGGGAAGAAGAAGAAGAAGAAGGGGTATCAAATGTGTCACTATCATCAAATTGCTCACCCAGTCGGTTGTTCAGGATTCTCCCCGATCTCAACGTAGTGACGGCATTCATATTATGACTTTGTGAATGGCCAGGATTCGGTAGGGGTTGAGATGGGAGTTTCCCTTTCTCTCTCGCACTCATTGCGGCGTTTAATTTTGCGATTTGGTTTTCTATTGATTTGATACTCTCACCATGGGAGGAGGAGTTTTTCGTTAGGGCATCAATAGAAGACCTCATCTCAGCCGAATTTTGCATGGATTGTTTCATGAATATATCCAAAGTTTGTGCAAGTGAGTTGTCAATACCGGCCACTTGTGGTGTAGAAATGTTGGCCGGATTTTGGAAATTCTGTGACTGAAAGGGGGGCTGATTCTGTGGTTGTGGTTGCTGTGGAGGAGGTCTTTGATAAGTGCTTTGTTGGTTTTGATTCCAAGCAAAGTTAGGATGATTCCTCCATCCTTGATTGTACGTGGAAGAATAAGGGTCATTTCTAGGTCGCTGCTGAAAAGCAGCATTAGCTTGAAACGATGCATTCATAGGACATTCTTCCGTTAAGTGTGAAGGATCCGAACAGCAACCACAGACAGTCTTAGGAAGCGTGACCTGATTTAGGGAGACCGATGAAAGTTTGTTCTCAATAGAATCGAGTTTCTTCTGCATCGCTGCCATTTCGGCTTTTACTGCGATGGAAACATCGAGCTGGTGAATACCTCCCTTAGTTGTAGGTGGTCTTACGCTTTCCCACTGCAACGTGTGTTCAGCAAGATCTTCCAGATATTTCCATGCTTCACCGTCATCTTTAGACATGAAATTGCATTGACACATTGTTTCATGCATCTGCTTTGTCGCTGGATTAATGCCCTCATATATAATCCGACATAAATCCCATCTTTGTATTCCGTGATGGGGGCATTGGACAAGCAGATCCTTGAAACGTTCAAAGCACTTCCAAAATGGTTCATTGGGAAGCTGGGTGAACTGGTTGATCTCGCTCTTAATGTGGGCAGTCTTATGGTTTGGGTAAAACTTCTTAAGAAATGCTATGACGAATTCATCCTAATTAGTGATAGAGTGTGCGGCAGTATTATAAAGCCATTTTTCTGCCAAGTCGCACAGTGTGAATGGGAGAAGACGTAAGCGCATAGCATCTAAAGTCAATTGTGAAGTACCCATCATTGCGCATACGTTTTCGAATTTGGTGATGAAAACGTACGCGTCTTCCGACTCAAGCCCGTGAAATTTGGGAGCAGATTGATGTAGTGGGGTTTAATTTCGAAATTATCCCCGTTAGGTGGTGGAAGAGATAGACAAGTAGGAAGGGGACCACGAATAGGGTAGCATCTCTCTTGGAGAGAGATGCGCGGTGGATTCTGCGCACCTACGGGCGGTGGCAGCGTGGTGTTATATTCTGATGGAGTGTCGTCCATCTCGGTCGTGGTGTGTGGTGGGGGAAAGAAGATGAAGAAGTACCGACTTCGGTATCGATAGAAGGAACGCGGACAAGACGGGCACTAGGATCCCGTGTCCAGCCGAGCATGCACTAAGCGGGTTTAGTGCAAGTGGCAGCGTGTGTGTGATTTTAAAATTGGCTTGTTTTTGAAAAAGTGGGACTCAAGACAAATCTCCCTAAGATGCACAAGCAACCCTAGAACTAAGGTCACCTAGGTCCAGTCTCTAGACCGCTCCTAGACTTCCAAAGGACAAGCTGCAAGATCAATCCTCTACCGCCTCCGTACTACCCTTGTAGCCAGATAAGTGCCAGGTAAGTGGGAAGGAACCACGTCGTGGGCCTAATTAAAAACCACTAGCCTTTGTCACACTTGCCTAGGCACTACAAAAGTAATGCGGATAAACGATAGATTACCCACGACCTTCCTCTGTCCTTATTGAGCGCGACAGTCCTTAGAGTCTGGTCTAGATATTTTTTAAATTAATGAAGGGTTGATCTATATGCTCAATTTGTGATTTGTGGGGCTTAGGAAGGGTGATGAAATCCCCACCTAATCTTGATTTGGTCTTTGCCCCTTAAAGTCCGTATTAAATATGCAAAACAAAACCAATCACAAAACTTTTGCAAAAAGCTTTTTGAGCGGCGCAATTTTGCAAAGAATCCTGCAGAAAATAGATTTTATTGGATTTGAGGGGAGAGAGAAGGATTTAATAAAGATACCAGAGAATTCTGTGGCCCTAACTCTTACTGCCGCGATTCGGCCGCACAAAGTGCCTTTATGCCGCGGTTCCGCCGCGTGGCAGAGGGATCACTTGATGAAAAGTTTTGTATAGACTTCTGTGCTCCTCTGGATCTCTAAAAATGTCTTTGTTCCCTGTTCCCCTTAATTCTGTGTCTCCAGATCTCCTTGCAAAAATTCACGCACAAATCGTTAAATATGCAATTTGTAGTTTTGTGTTAATAATGATATGACTCGTCTAAGAATTCAACACAAATAGTAAAAATAAAAAATTACGCACGTATCCCCGGCAACGGCGCCATTTGATTGATACGAAAAGTTGTTTGTTTGTAGTTTAACCGCAATCAATAACGGTGTCGCTTGTAGCTAGACCGAGATGAGTACGGGTCGTCCTCTGGGAAACGTGGAACCTTTTACTCTTACTTTAGATGTGTTAAGAAAGAGAGGAGGGATAAAGAATTTTATAGAATGGTTTCTAGATCTACGTTAAACAAGAATGTAAAATATAGATCTAGATTATTTTAAAGATATAGTAAATATAATAAGAAGGCTTGTAGGGTTCGTTAGGATTTAGTAGTTATGGACGATTAATTAAAAGTTACCCTTTTTATCCATTAATAGATTTAGAACTAGAACGACGGTGATGCGTGTAGATTAGGGTTTCTGGAGGGAAAAGGAATCACACTCTTAACCCTTATCTCGACACGGAACTCCGTTCATATCTAGCCTTTACCAAAACAATCATTAATCTAATCTCTAATCGCGGTCGGAACTAGCAAAGAATTGCTAGCGCGCCCGATTAGGATGTTAATGATTCTTTTGATAAAGTTCCTAAACTTTATAGGACTTAAAAAGGGTTTAGTTATTTTCATCGTCCATTAGCCTACCCTAATCCTACGAACCCTAATAAGCGGAGAATTACTCGCGCATGTTGGGAAAAGAAGATGAAAAGAAAGAGAGGAAAAACATAATGTAAAATGCAAAAAGAATTAAATAAAATAACTACCTTTATTAATCAACTTGAACAAACTGCACTTTAATCCATAGAAAATGATTACAAAACAGTTGCTTCTCGATCTTTCCTAAGGAGGTAGTCGAACAGTCGATGATCAGCCTGGATGCGTGAGCGTCGGGAGCTTCGTGATCTCTTCGGCTTGATAGCTTTTCCAAGAGGCCCTCGGTGCCATTTTATAGTGCAAAGCCAGAATCTTTTATTTGGAAACTTGGTAAAATTCAGCAGAGATTTATTCCACAAAATTTTAGCACACAATCTCTCTAGATTGCCGCGGATCCGCAGCCAACAGGGGGGTTTGGCCGCGGTTCCGCGGCCAATGGTGAGGATCTCTTCACCAATTTTCTTGGGCTCTCTGATTTGACATTTGGCAATCCTAGGCATCTTTAGAATTCAGAAATCTTCTCTCGGTTGCTTCCAGACTTGGTCTCCAAGTTTTGCTTCTTAATTTGGCAAGTTTTCTTCAACAACTTGATTTATTTGATAAATTCTTCATAACAACTTGGAAATATTCTGCACAACAACTCAAATAAGATTTTAGTAGACTTTGTTCTACTAGGATTAGGTCAATAATATTTTCATACATTTTCCTACCAAATGATAATTAAAATATATTAACACATGGAAAATAATGTTTTCACACATAGACCCTCATATGTATAATATATTATAATAAAGTCCTTTTTTAATATGAAAATGGTAGGAAAAATGTAATACAAATGTGCAGTTTTATTAACTGAACACAGTTCTATCTCTCCTGTCTTGTATTGTTTTTTGACCCAATCTTTGAAGATGAAACAGTCCTCAATGGCATGACCTATCACTCTGTGATAGGGAAAATATTTAGGGTCGTCGGTCATATTCGCTTCTTGCGGTCTTTTTGATTCTGGCAATTGTAGACCGTTTCTTAGGGCGTCCTTGAATATCTTGTGGACTTTGTCCCTTTTGAAGGAATAGACTTTATCCAGCTTCTCTTTCAGTGGATATCCTCCTCCCTCTCCGAACACTGGCTTCTGAGGCTGGTTGGCATTAGGCCCGCTCATCTCTCGCTTATTTCGGTTAGCCGAAGTGTTGAAAGAGTCAGCATCGTCAGAATTTCCGCCTTCGCGATTATCGTCCTTTCGGTTTCTCCAGGACCTATTGTTATTTTGGGAATCAGAGAAGGACTCCTGTTTTGAGCGCTCCAACATCTGGACTTTCCCGGTCAGCTCCTGGAATGTTTTGAGACCCGCGGTGCATAGAAACATAGCCATCCAATTGTTGAGATTTCCGATGAGAAGGCTGACAGATTGGTCCTGCTCTATCGGCGGTTCACACTTGACGGAGAGATTGCGCCATCGGTTTATAAAATTCGTGCTGCTTTCGTTGTTTTTTGGTTTAGTCCTTATGAGGTTGGAAATGGTGATCTTATCGTGACACTCATGAACCTTTGTCGGAACAGAGATCCCATTTGGACGAAAGTAGTAACGGAGTCATCTGGTATGCTCGCGTACCGGTCGAAAGAGACATCGGTCAGGCTATTAACAAACTAGCAGAGGATAAACGCATCATTGCCCCCAGTATTCCCGCATGAGGCTTTGAAGTGGGCGATGTGCTTATTCGCATTTCCCGTCAAATCTTCCGAATTTGGGGATGACATAGCCGCTAGGAAATTCTACCAGATCATATTGAGCAGGATATGGTCTCCCACTACTGCTAACATCTTTTTGCGCTTTGGCTTCGACTACCAATGTTTTGACTTTGTTGGCAACCGAATCCATGATTTGATCTTGAGTTAGCGGGCTACTATCATCGGTAGCCAAGACAGTTCCCGAGATAGGATGCGACTGACTTTCATACGGTCCGCCCACCTTTGGATTTGAGGGAATAAGTGTCGGCTGTCTCGGAACACCGTTTCCCGGTTCATGAGCAGAACCCTGCGCTTGATTGGACGGCTGAGAGGCAAGTTGGGCCATGAGCTGTAAGACGAATTTGTCAAGTCGTCAGTTTTTTAGTAGAGCTTGGCCATCTCCTTGTCTTTACTTCTGAGTTGTTTTCGGTGCTCTTTGAGAAGTTGCTGCTCTGCATTCTTAGGACGGAAGATTGGCTCCTTTTCGCCTTCCGAGCCCGACTCCTCATGAACTGAGGGCTCTCTCTGCTTATCAGCCTCACCGGAAGGGTCTTCATTACCTTCCAGAGGATACTGGTCTTGGGAAGTGGTAGCCACATTCATACCAAATTGGATTTGAGATGTGGTGGCTCCTTCCTTTCTCTTGCTGTGCGTGCCCACCATGTTGATAGTGTGGACCACATATCCAACCATCTCTTTATCTTTGACAGGGTAACCCCATTCTTGGGGCCTCATGAAGTTCAGCCTAGCATGAGCCCTAGCCTTTTTGTTGGCTCTGTATTAGAGCCTTTTCTGCCTTAGCTTCTCGATTTTGAGGGCTAGACGGGCATCCGTCGTCCAGGAAGCCATCACGAGTCGATTAACGGGGAGCTTAGAGAAGATAACCAATCGTGCAGTTGTCGAGGTCACCGCTGGGGCTTGCCCGAGACGCCTTGTTGCTTTGTTGGTGTCGATGGCCTTGCTCCCAGCTGGAGAAATGGAGAGCCGTTCGGAATCGGATTTGGGCTTGGGCTAAGGTGCCCTCGCGACCATGACATTTAGCATTTTCCCTTTTGAGGCTGGTTTATCCATCACCGAGGTTTGAAGTGCAGGGATGGCGTTAGCTGGCACGAACAGAATAAAGCCAAATGGTAGCAGCGGCTCTTCCCACTGTCGCCCGAGACTGGCCGGAAGGACCGTCCTGGCGTCCATCTTCATCGTGTAGGAGATGGGAGCTGTATCGAGAGCTGAGCTGGTCCTTGGAGACATGGTTGAGGCTTGATGCGTCCTGCATTAAAGAGCATTATTTTAGTATAAATATCGATATGTATATTGATTGAGTTCATATGAACGTTTAACCCGAAATATGGGAGGAAAGATATATCCCACCGGGCATGCCAGAATTTGTAGGGTGTTTTTCGTCACCCTATTGAGATGGGAATACTCGCGCGCTTATCAGGCGCATTACAGATTCCCCCTGCCTAGGGTAGGCTGGGGTTTATTAATTATGGGGATCCGAATCTCCGGCAATCGCAGACTAAGCTGCCGTTAATTACCCCTCGCCTTTGGAGCGGGAGAACCTCCGATTGACGGGTCAAACAGGTCATGTGAACTTAATGTGCAGTGTTGTGTTTTGAATGGGTTTTGGATATATCAGGGGCCCCGCAGAGTTTTTACGGGGGTCCCTCTATTCGGATAGCGGGCTGGGGGTCAAGAGGGCTAGCAGCTCCCTTGCGGGGTGCGGGGTAGCGCCCTATTAGAAATTTTTTCTAATGGGGGAGGTAATTTTAGTGTGGAGTGTATATAAAATGAGGGGGGAAATGGCGTCTAAAGGACGCGTGAGCGCCAGCACCTCACGTGCTTAGTACGCGAGCGCTGGCGCTAGGCGCTCGGGTGCAAGTGCCTCACGTGCCCGGCACGTGGGCGCTGGCTCTGGGCGCTTGGGCGCTGGCACCCTATTTGCTTGGCACGGGGGCGCTGGGTGCCAGCGCCCCACGTGCTTGGCACGCGGGCACTGAGCGTCAACAGGAAAAGGGACTTTGTCCCTGTACTGGGAGCTATGCTTCCGATTTGACTTCTGGAGTTAAACTCCTAAAAAGAGATTAATTTATGGAGTTGAATTTCAACAGATCTTGAATGGAGTTAAACTCCCAGAAATCTTTAGAAATGATCAAAGGGGGCCCCTTTGTTTCTCTCCCCTTTGGCCCTGGATCTTCCTAAGATGGGATTTCTGGAGGTGGGTCTCCTTTTTCTTCCTCTCGGTTGGCCGGATCTTGGAGAAAGAGGGTGAGATTTAAAAATCTCCCATTTTTGAGATCTAATGGACGATCTGAGCTCCTCTTTGTGGGTTTTGTGGTGAAAACTATTTATTTTTGGAAAAGGAAGAGTGAAACTCTTGATTTAATTCAAAAAAGGAAGAAGGTTTAGAACCTTGAGGAAGGAGGAGGAGGCACAAAAATCCTAGATTTTTGAGGGGAATAAAAATTTGTTATAGATATTTTCATCATGTTTGTCTTTATAAGCTACACACTTTACATATAGCCCATTGGGCTTTACCAAATGGCACTTGTACCACCCCATGCCTTATGTGCTTAATTCTTTTGCCCATGAGCTATGGGCTTTACAAAAATTTGGCTTTGTGCCTATTTTTCTTACATTTATTCATAAAAAAAATACACCAAAATTATTTATTACAAAATTTTTATTTTGGCATGGTGGAGGCCGGCGGCATCATGTTCGAGCTCGCCCCGGGCATTGGCCCACTTGACCTGGGCTTGGGCCCACTTGGCTTGGGGTTGACTTCGATTTTGACTTGGTCAACCGGGGTGTAAATTTTGACCCCAACAGCTCCCACCTGTGAGTTTCAGCGCCTCAACGCCGCAAGAAGAGGCTCCTAGATGGTCGGTCTTCGATCGGCTGGCAACTACAACGACTCCTATCAACGTGTTGTCCAAATCTAGCGTCTCGATCTTCAACAGGCTGAGCAAGAATTCAAACAGGCTAGTAAAGAAGCTCATGATACCAGAGAGAGCTACCCCAAAATGGCTAGCTCTCACTACTCCTACTGCAGGTGAAGCCGTCAAACATGCTTCCCCCATCAGGCGATCAGTCTTCGAAAGATTGGCCGGCCCTCCTCAAACTTTAACAAGGACGTTGGTCTTCAATAGGTTGCTCTGATTGAAGCTCCTCAGCAAAACCAGGGGCATGATGAAGCCGCTTTCAAAACTAAGGCGGTCCCTTCAGCAAGGCATACTCAACATCGCCACTGGCACCGAATAAGACAGGCTGGGGGCAACTCTCCTTCTGGGCTCACCCCGCCAGCTCCAATGGTGGAGGTCGACATTGCTATTCTAACCATGAACAATTTTTATCCGCTTAGGAGGGTGCGCAAAAACTCCCCAACGGTGGCGCTAAAGAAATCACCCCTACCTGCAAAAGTTACAGTGCAGGCAAAGCCAGAGCGACCTTATCAGCGGCTCTCCTTGCAAATTCATAGGGTCTGGCGAAAAGTCCAAGACTCTGTGATCGAAAAAAACTACTTTCGTCAACCAAAGAAATCGAAGGTCCGACAAGAAAAAGACCACTCCTTCGCCATACAATAGAGGACCATTCCTAAACAGGTGCCTGTAACAACAGCTCCTTCAACTACAATCTCTCATAAAATAGCGAGGCTAGAGAAAACTCTACCGCCCATGGCAAATTCCAAAGGCGATGGATCTAAACACCCTAAGTCTGGGGGCATAACCGTACATATGATCTATATGACCAATGGGCAAGAAGGGAGCCGTTCTTCGGTGAGTCACCAAACGCAAACTCGGTCGCTGACAAAGGCTCAGGAGCAACAACAAAAGCTCCAAGGAATGCTTAATAAAATGACGACACTCACTGGAAAAAAAGAAAGTCCGGATAAAGAGACTGAATAGCGCTAAGAGCAGGAGACTAATACAGAGTTTCTGCGAAGGGTGCTCGAGAGAAAGGTTAAAGAGGCTGTTGAGCAAGCTGCTAACATAAAGTAGATGGCTCTCATGTTCTACGACATAGTTGGAATGATGATCCAACCAGAACACCCGGCCAAAGATCTGCCAATAATCATCGAGGATGACAGAGGGGAAATATCAAACCTTCCTCGTCTTTGTCAGCGTCCAAAGAGGAAACGATCTTAAAGGCCTCCCTTGATGATTACATTGCTCAACAAATAAGAGCTCATCAAGCTAATGAAGCTGCTGGCCAAATTGTCAGAACCAGGCGACCACATCCAGATTGGTATAATCAAATCAAGTACCCGCCGAGATATATGATCCCCAAGTTCCATATATACAAAGGAACATGAAACCCTTACCAGCACGTCACGCAATTCAGAGTTTTGTGCGGAAACACTGGAGGTGACAACAAATTGTTGCTTCACCAGTTTGTTGGCAGCCTGTCAGAAACGACCTTTGAATTGTACTCGGAGCTCCCAAATGACTTCGTGAAAACATTCACAGAGATGGAACTGCTGTTCACACAGCGTTTCGCCAGCATGAGTGAACGCACTCTAATCACGGCATTAATCAATGCCAGGATAAAGTCAGGAGAAACCTGAGTCTAATACGTGATCCGGTGGCGGAACCTATGGTCTAAGTGCGAACGGCGCATTGAAGAATCTCCCGTCATGGGCATGTTCATCGGGACCCTTGATCCTTAAACGACCGTGTCCTAGTTCATGACGTTCTTCAAGCCCACAACCTTTCAGGCTCTGATAGATAAACTGGCCCAAATGGACCAGATGGGCCACGGGCTTTCCACCTCAAGTAAGGACCCTCGAAATAATAAGGGTAAAGGGAAAGCAACCTTCGTGGTCAATACTCAATAACCTTGTGACCCGAAACCAGCCGCTCGCCAAAACAACGCGCGTCCGTGCCCATCCTTGGAGAAAAGACTAAGGTGCGCTTACTCATTTCCCCGCAACAAGACGAGTAGATTGTTCGAATTGGCAATGCGTAAGAAACTCATCACATTACCAGACACGCGGCGTCCACCGTACAACCCTAACTACTGCTCCTATCATAGAATGGTGAGCCACCCAATTGAAGATTGCTACGTCTTCAAGAACTGGGTCGAAGACCAGTATCAATAGGGGAAATTCACGCTGTTTGATAACTGGAGGGTAAACCCACCCCATAAACACACTCCAAAAAAGGTGGATGCGCAAGGGGAATCATGCTCACTCGTGGAAGAAACTCTATAGGAAGTCATTCTTTCAGAGAAAACCAAAAGAATGCTGAAAGATCTACAAACATGTCTGGCAGTCAGGTGGAAAAGCCTACTTGAACCCGAAATAATCAAAGGGATGATAAAATCTCTTCCCGCACCGAAAATTGTTGAAAAGGGGGAAAAAACCCCAAGTCAAGCATTCAAAGTCTTCGATGAAAAAGAAGAAGACCAAGAAGCTTGTGTAGCCTGCCGAGTATGATGACAAGCGCACAGATCTACAAAAATACATTGATGTGCTGGAGGAGTACAACCAGAAGGCGCAGACACCGGTCACGCTCGAAGAGTTCCTCAAGCATATTCTTGAGGACCAATATAGTGACAATGATGAGGAAAATGACTCATCAGAAGACACCAAAGATCGTATAGCAAGTTGCCACATGGTCTCTCATTCGTAGTTATAAGATGAAGAAGCTCCCTCAGCGTCAGAAAACAATGCAGAGGAACTGGAGGCAGAATCGGCGCTAAAATCCCTGGAACTGCCAGAAGACTCGATTGAGAGGCTGTTAAATGAAGCCTTTCAAAAAAGCAAAGTTGACCAAGAACGCGAGACATCCATATATGAAAAGGTTAGGTGTCCGTGTCAGGATAAAAAAGCTGCAGCGAAGACGAGTCGTAAAGTACGCCGACCAAACCAAAGCACACCTGCTACAAATAAGAGGGTGATCAAAACAGAGAAGCAGTTCGCCAAAACCTTGTAAATGGGGATGAAGCTACCACTTCTCATAAGGAAAACTCCCGGGTTCATGTGCCCCGATAGAGAAGAATCACATCCAAACTACTGCCTATATCATCGGAGGGTCATCCACCCCACCGAGGAATGCTGTGCCTTCAAGAAGTGATGACAAGAATACATTGCCCATTAAAAACACTTCAAGAGGATGAAGCTCGCACTCGTCGACGACAAAAAAAAGTGGGAAGAACACACTTGAAAAAACGACCGGAAACTGTTATATGGTTGATACCAGTTCGGAGAAGGGAAAACCTCAAGTTCTTACCTTCGGGAGCGATTCTTAGGACGAAATTCCCCTCAGCCCTCTCTTCAAAGACTCCGCCTCCGAAAAAGAAGAGGAGAAGAAGAACTGCGAGAATATTCAGCTGCATAACCGCATGCTTCCTGAGAAGAACCTCGGACCTACAAACAAAGGTTCGAACAAAAAAGACAAGGGGAAAGGGAAAATCCCTAAGGAATTTGCCCTCGATGATGGAGTTGTCAAAGAGCTCGTTGCAAAAGACCCGCCTAAGAAAATCAAGGTTGATTACAACGCCCTGGAACATTTGAGGAAAATACCATCACAACTGAGTATATTGGATGCTCTCCTTCTATCCGAAGAGGCACGAGATTCTCTGATAAAGGCATTATAAGAGCCTTATTAGTTTCAAGCTTTTCTCGCAGAAGAAAAGATGAAAGATGAACTGGAAGATGTTCACACGGCCAATATTACATTCAGCAATGAGGATCTCCTCCTTAGTACGTGCGAACATAATCGCCCATTATACGTCACTGGGTATTGCCGCGACATCAAGATAGGGAAAGTTCTTGTCGACAACGGATCCTCCGTCAACTTTCTCAACATGAGAGTACTGAGGGAAATTTGCATGAACGTTCAGCACCTGGCCCGAGATAAAATTACCATCTCCGGTTCGACTCATAGTCATCACGGATGCTTGGGTCCGTAATACTGACACCACGCTTCGGGCTGCTCGTCACTTACATCAAATTTCATGTCATTGACGCCGAGACTTGCTATAACGCTTTGCTCGGCAGGACTTGGTTACACGAGTACAACGTCATCCCTTCTACACAACATCAGTGTATGAAGTATTTCAAAGATGGTTCGGAGTACACCGTCATGGGAGAGCTAAATCCGTTCTCGGTAAATGAAGTCCGGAAATACGAAGACGTAAAGTACTTCCTATCAGACTTTGAGGATACAGAAAGGTGTCATAAGCCGGAGGATAAATAGAAGTCTGTCGCCACTATCCCGATCTTTAGGAGCGATACCGAGGAAGATGAAGAAATAGTCTACTCGGAGTAACCCTAGAAAGAAAACAATAAGCCCAGACCATCTACTCCTATTTTGATCTTTGGCAACGACTCTGAGGACGAGGCCAACACAGTGTTCTCCGTTCACCCGTCAATGCAAACTTTTGCCGGAGCATACCAGAGTCTATAAATTACAATGGCTCTATCTCGGCACTACAAGGAACTTGATGCGCTCGATACATACAGCATATAAGAGCTACAAACTTTCTACATACCTCCTAGGCGAAGGGGTGAAAAGGCGATCCTCTTCCACCAATCTACGAAGACCAAAATAGAAAAAGAAATTTGGCATGGTGTTGATTTCGCACTCGACAGGATTCAACCCATCCGTCCGCAATGATATTATGCGGAAGGATTGAAAAAGCTGTTAAGATGCCAAGCTGTTCCCCATGAACAAACTGTTTGACATGCCAAATTCTATAAAAAAGATTTGGGATATTTCTAGGACTCAGCAAAAGATGCCCAAAGGGAAGATGGAGATAATGGGGCTCGGATATATTCGGTCCAAGAAACGGGAGCAGAATTACAGTTGTCACATCGTAAATAGCTCAAGTGAAGCGGAAAACGCTCTTCCAAGTAGCTGTGATGTCGAATCGGAGCGAGATCCCGCTTTGAAAACGTTAAGTCCGTCGCTCGAAGAACAAATCGACAAGTTAATAAAAGAAGCTTGTCAATAGATCCGGGATAACCACAGCCGTGAAATGGCCATTTATGAAAAGGCCAGGATGCAGCGTCTCAGTCGGCAATCCTCGGAGAAAGCAGACCGCATTGCTCGTCATACCTGGCCTGCTATATGTTCCCGCGAAAAGGGAAAATCCCGAAATGGAGGCAAAAACAAGGCCAAGAACGCAAACAACGTTTGAAGACATCAAAGCGAATCTCTACCGTGTAATTGAGAAAAACTCGATTGGAGCCCGTCCTTTATAAAGAAGATGGGCCGGGAATACTCTTTCCCTCAAGACAAGAGAAGGAAAATATTTAACCTTGTCATGAAGCACCAAATGATGATGCTTCTAGAGTTTTGGCACCCCGAACAAATAAATGAGATTCATCGTCCGGATTATTGCTCTTATCACCGAGTAATAGGTCACCCCCTAAAAGACTGCTTCATGTTCAAAAACTGGGTGGAAGACTAGTACCGGTAAGGTAGGTTCGCTTTATCCGACAGATGGAAGATAAACCCGCCGCAAAAGCACGAGCCAAAAGAACCTACACCGTCAGGTTAAGACCAGCTCAACCAAAAGAATTGAAGCGAACTCGCACCTGCTATATGATAACACTCTCAAAAGAGGGAGGGCATGAGAGTATGGATGACTTCTACAGGTGCTTCGCAAATGAAGACGAGGGCAAGGTGATCTCAGAGTTTCCACCAGCACCAAAAGAGCTGGAAGATAGGATACACACTACGGCGAACAGCCTAAGGAAAATTGACTTAGGGACGGAAAATGATCCGAGGCCAACATTCGTCTGTGAGTTACTATCTGAAAAACAGGTGGCCATGTTGAAAGACGTGCTCATGCAGTATAAAGATTGCACCGCCTGGAACTACTCTGAAATACCGGGTCTAGATCCAAAAGTAGCAGTACATAAACTGGCTATATCGCCAGGTATAAAGCCAATCAAACGGCGCCAAGAAAGATGCGAGTCGAACTTGAGATGAGTATCAATACTAAAGTCAAGAAACTAATCGACTCTGGCTTCATCTAAGAAGTTCAATACCCTAATTGGATCGTTAACATCATTCCAGTGATGAAGAAAAATGGGACGGTTCGCATTTGCGTGGACTTTTGGAACCTCCACAAAGCTTGCACAAAGGATGACTTCCCTGTGCCCGTTACTGAGCTTATGATCGATAACACATCTACCCATGAGGTCTTCTCCTTCATGGATAGATCTTCAGGATACAACCAAATAAAAATGCACCCTGAAGACCAAAAGCATACTACCTTCTGAACCCTGCTGGGCATATTCTGTTATAAGGTAATGCCCTTCGGTTTGAAAAATGCCGGCGCTACCTACCAGAAGGCCATGATAAAGATCTTCGATGACCTCATATATGAGATTGTCAAATGCTATATCGACGACCTTGTAGTGAAGAGCAAATCTCAAGAGGAACATTAGGAATATCTAAAAATAATGTTCCAACGTCTTTGGCAACGTCTTTGGAAGTATAATCTGAAGATGAATCCTCTAAAATGCGCGTTTGGAGTTTCCTAAGGTAAATTCCTAAGATTCATCATACATCACCGGGGTATTAAAATCGATCTCTCAAAAATCAAGGTGATTATGGAAATAGCCATGCCAAGAACTCTTAAATAGCTGCGGTCTCTCCAAGGAAAGCTCGCGTATATCCGGCGGTTCATAGCCAACCTTTCCGGAAAATGCCGTCCCTACAATCATTTGATGAAGAAGGGGACCCCGTTCGTCTAGGATCAAAAGTGCTAAAATGCACTGGACGAAATCAAGCAATACCTACAAAATCCGCTGGTATCGACCGCTCCGATTAAAGGAAAACCCCTTATCCTATATACAATAGCCCTTGAGGGTTCTTTGGGTGCGCTATTGGCACAAGAGAACGATCAGGGAAAGGAGAAAGCTCTATATTATTTAAGTTGAGTTCTCCTTGGGGCAGAAAACAACTATTCCCCCATTGAAAACCATTGCCTGGCACTGATCTTCGCAATAACAAAGCTCAGACATTACGCCTTGGCACATGAGATCCATCTTATATCAAAAGTGGATCCTCTCAAATATTTAATATCAAGGGCCATACTAACTGTAAGGCTTTCCAAATGGGTCCTCCTCCTCAAGGAGTTCTCAGTAACGTATCATCTTTTCAAAATGGCGAAAGGACAGGCCATAGCCGACTTTCTAGCGGAGCATCCGATACCAGCCGACTCCCCTTTAAATTGCGAGTTGCCAGACGAACATGCGTTCGATGTAGTCGAAGAAGAAAATGATTCTCAATAGGAACTTTACTTCGATGAAGCATCTTCCATGAAGGGGCGAAAGCAAACCGCCTCCATAATCAAAGCTGGGGTGGGCCTTATCTTTGTGGCCCCACAAAGAGGGATATTGCATTACGCCTTTCCTTAATGGAGCCAATGACTAACAATGAAGCTGAATACGAAACTTTGATAGCAGGTCTCGAAATCACTATCGACACGGGAATCAAAGACCTCCTCATATATGGAGACTCCCAGCTGATCGTTAGCCAAATAAATGGCGACTATCAGACATGCAAATCAGAGATGATAAAGTATAGTGAAAGAGTGCTGAGACTACTGACACAAATCCTTCCTATACCCTGAAAAGCATACCGCGTGCGGAAAATAGCAAGGCAGATGCATTGATCGAGTTAGCTAAGGAATTGGCCGATGAAGATCTCGATGATGTGAGGATCATTGTGCAAAGCTGTAGGGTTCTTGTGCCAACAGATATATATTCGGGAGACCTAATAGAGCCATCCGAAGGAAAGGAAATGACCGAACAAGTAACCCTTCAAATAGAGGATGAAGAAATAGTCATCGACTGGAGGGAAGTCTTTATAGACTACTTCAAGTCCCAACGGACGCCCAAAAATACGTTGTCTAAATATTAGCCTATGAAACGAGCTTTATCTTTTGCCTCCGTTAATGATACTCTATATAAGAGATCATTCGACTGTTCATGGCTAAGATGTCTGGGGCCAGAGGAAGCATAGAAAGTCATCCAAGATATTCGTGACGGACTTTGCGGTTCTCACCAAGCTGGGCCAATGATGAAGCAGAAGATAAAAAGAATGGGTTACTATTGGCCTACGATGATCTAGGACTGTCTCGAATATGCAAAGTAGTTTCACTCGTGCTAAATCCATGGTGACTTCATCCATTAACATCCAAATCCGCTACACCCGACAATAGCTAGCTGGCCGTTCGAAATGTAGGGAACTGATATAATTGGCCCTATCGAACCGGCATCATCTAAAAGACATCGGTTCATACTAGCAACAATTGACTACTTCTCTAAATAGGCAGAAGCAGTACCACTATAAGAGGTGAAGGCGGAGATTATCCTCCGCTTCTTTAGAACCCATGTCATCTATCGGTTCAGCACTCCGTGAAGGATAATTTCGGATAATGGGCCAGCTTACGGAAGCCATAAAATAAACCTCTTCACACAGCAGAATAAAATAGATTGGAGATACTCTTCAGTCTATAATCCTCAGGCTAACGGTCTAGCTGAAGTTTTCAACAAGACCTTGATAAAGATTATAAAAAAGACGGTGTCCAGAAACAAAAAAGACTGGCACGAAAGGCTGCAAGAAGCTCTCTGGGCATATCGAACAACATTCAAAACGGCCATGAATACAACACCATACGCATTGGTGTTCGGCAAAGATGCAATTCTCCCGTTGGAAATAGAACTTCCCTCTCTACGAGTAGCAGTTCGATACGAGCTGACAGATGAAGAAAATGCTCATTTTAGGCTTGAGGAGTGATTATAGAGATTTTACGATCAAAAATATAATTACCGCAATCAGAAACGGCGTCGCTTCGCAGCTAGCCGGTGAGTACGGGTCGATCCACAGAGACGGGTAAATTTCTTTAAAGTGTTTTAACGAGTTGATTCTATTTGTAATTTTGGTAGGTTTATAAAAATCTAAAGACTGGATCTAATTAATTTAATTAAGAATCTTGCTAGGGTTAGGATTAGGGAAAGTTTTGGAAATTAATCTTTTTCCTCACCGCTTTCAATACCTTCCTTTTTTAGATCTCTTGGGTGTTAAGTTAATTATCAACAAAGTGGATACAAATCTTTTGGGAAGATGTTTCTTCCTCTAGATTTGTAACCTATCTTTGTTGATAATTATCCTAACCCTCACGGAAAACGTGCGGAACCGGCCCTTTATACTACGGTTCATCGTTACCTCGAAGGGTAGGATGCCGCAGGGAGCGGTTGTGCTCGTATGCGTGAAGTTCTAATTCATTAGGTGAAGGTGGTATTGAAAGGGGCGAGAGATTTCATCTCTCAACCCTTTCCCTAAGGCTAACCCTAACAAGCGAGGAGACTACTCGCTCATTAGGGGATAAGAAGACATTATAATTAAAAGAGATAAAAGACTTACTAGGTTGACGGCTCCCTTCAAACAAGAAGAACAGATCTGAAATTTACTCCCAGAAATTCTGAATTTTATTGATTGAAAAGAGGCATGAGAAATTACAAGGTCTTGGGTTCTATTTATAGGACATAGAAACCCTAGGTTTACAATTGCACCGCATGTCTAAAATTACAAATATACCCCTAGAAAATCTTTCCACAGCCGCCAAGGAGTTATGGTAAAAAATTCTGCGCATTAGGGCTTCTGACAGCCGCGGATCCGCGGCCTTGGTGGGCTTTGGGCCGCGGATCCGCGGCCCAATAGTGAAATCAATTTATTATTTTTCTTGGGTTTCTGTATATTGCTTTGGGCTTCCAGGTTCTTCATTCCTATTTTTGATTAGGCTTCTGTATTAATTCCAGATCGTCAGTGAACACTTTGCAATGATCTTTTAACCGTCTTTCTTGTAAATTTGGATCTTGCGTCGCCTTGTTGATGGTGAACCGTTCTTCTGCTGGGCTTTACTAAGATCCTCTTAATTGTTGGTCAAAAGTCCTTCTTTTGTGTCGTCTTTTGTGTTTTTCACTGTTTTTGCTCTAAGAACCTGTAACCTGTAACATGTAGCAGACATGGGTCAAAAGCACCTGTTTTTATTGTAAAATGCATAAGAATGGGGAATACAAAATGCAATATTATGTTATGAACAAATACCCCCAAACTTATCTTTTGCTCGTCCTCGAGCAAACTTATTGTTTTATTCTCTACAAAAAACCTAACCGCACTTTCGCAGGGAAACGCGATTGCACTGAGCTCGTGCAACAAGCCGTTAAACCTCTAAGTGTCCCTAGTAGGAGGAGTGTTGTCTCCTGAGGGTTTTCAGCGGATTACACCCACAAAATCCTATCAATTTGGCCTTTCGACTTTTGTTCTCCAATTAGGTTTTCTAACTAAGAATTCTATTATCGTCGACCTTCCACCCATATTCTTCACACTTCCTCATTATTTAACTTAAGATTATATATGTTATGTAGAATTACTTAGCTTTCGGCATTTCTTAAGTCTTCCTTCTAGGGTTACATCTCCACTTAGGAATTTTTATCAACTCTACTAAAGATACAAGTTCTATTCTTCATTCCTTTCTCTTATCTAAACTCTAATCACATATCCCCACGTGTGTGTAAATATCACCCCTACACTTGGAAATTCAAATCAAGCAATCGTACTCCCGTCCATTGTCCAAAGCACTTGTGAATTTTCACTTTCGCATCCTTCATGCGACTGTTAATACTTCTTGAGGTACCAATAACCGATTACAAGATGCGTTAGCGTTTTAAAGCGTACTTCCTAGTTTTGCAACACCCAAGGCTTTAGCAGTGACTCCCAAACCAGTTGGTCTAAGGCACTAGGTGATGAAGCACCCTCGCTAAATATTTTTCTATTTTTACAGCCTTAAGTAATCACAAAAACCAGTGTCCATTTTTTTTCTTTTATTCACTTTTTTTTTTTTTTTTATTTTCATTGTACTAAGGACTTTAGACAAGAGCATTTCAAGGTCTCCTCTACTATTCCAAGTTTCAAGGTGCGTGGTTGTGCAAATTGTAGGGTATACGTTTTCAGAATCTAGACTTAAGTTAGGAACTATTTTTCAAACTTATACTCTAATAAGAACATCAATACTCTTCCCTTGTTTCGACTTAGCCCAAAAAGTGAACCCAAAATTTGCCTATTTCTAAATAAACTACAAGGTATATACTTTCTACCGTTAAACTTTAAGGAATGTTATTTTTAGGGTTTTTAATTTACTAAGTCTAAGATCTAGTTGTTCCTAACCAGTTAACCTATTTGTCAAACTCAAGTCAATTATAGCCAAGATTGAATACAATAATTTTTATAATTTTTGAAATTTTTCAAATTTTTATGGGTTTTCAAATAAATATGCAAATGCAAAAATATATACAAATGAATGCGAAGGAAGAAGACGTACCGAGCATACCCCCAAACTTGAACTTGACAATGTCCTCACTGTCATGCTAAACCAAGAGGGTCAAACTACCGATACTCCCCTGTTTATTGAAAAACAAAAAAAATATATACAAAAAGACCCTCCCCCAAACTTCATTTAAACTATGTTAGACTGCCAAACTTTGCATCGACCAAAAGTCAACACCAACCAGTTGAAAAATTTATCAGTAAAGAGTATGGGTTGGTGGAAGAATAAGTTGTGGTGGTCCGCAAAGAATTGGGGAAGATAGAAGTAGTGGTGTGGGAGGTGTGGAGGTAAATATACAGGTGATGGTGATGCATCGCAACGAGAATGTAAATGATCAGCAATCAGTGGAGTGTTGGCATTCTCGTACCTTATTAAAAGAAATGGGGGTATTTCAACTTCTAAGGGAGGAAGTTGACTCACCACAATACCCCCAAGATGTTCCTGTGGGTCCTCTATTGACATGGCATCATCCATCAATTGTGTATGATATTCACTTATGAGGGAACTGATCTCCTCGATGTCCGCCACAGTACAACTGAAAACTTGCCGCCTATCTTGTAAGACTTTTAAAATAGCGTTCTCTTGCTCGAAGGCTAGAGAGGCTGATATGATAATAGGAAAAGTCTCATTCTCACCTATGTAGGCATATCTAAGGTGAGACGGCAAGGGCATGAGTTCGAATTTCTGCGGCGAAAGAACCATTGCGGAATCTACCTCGAACTCAAAGGACTCTAACACAGGTTCGAAATCACTGCAAACAACCGATTCGGATGGTTCGACTGACTCATCCAAAAATTCAAACGACTCATATTCGGGCTGTGAGTTGTCGTCATCCGAAAAAGTGAAACATTCATAATCAGCATCGGTTGTGTCAACGGTAGTAGGCTCAAGGAGGGACGCACTAGTGGCGTCAAAACTGTTTTCATCAAATAGAAATCTTTCAAGCTCGCAATCCTCCTGCGTGATTTCGTGAATAGAGCAAACTTCTCGTGTACTAGTTTTAGGCACGGGGGGCAGACTTCCCATTTTATAAATATTGAACTCACTAGACCTCTTTCCGAAGGATAGAGTCATGGAGCCATTGCGACAATTTATTACAGCATTGGAAGTGGCCAAAAATGGTCGACCAAGAATCACCGGAATTTGGTTTCTTGGGTTAGCAACAGGTTGTGTATCCATAACGATGAAATCAACGGGGAATATGAATTCCCCGACTTTGATCAACACATCCTCTAGTTGACCCCTAGGATAGGTGATTGATCGATCAGCCATTTGGAGAGTGCAACGAGTGGGTTTCAACTCTCCAACCCCTAATTGTTCGTACACGGAGTAAGGAATCAGGTTAACACTAGACCCAAGATCTAAAAGTGCTCGATTAATTTGCTTATCCCCAATTGTGATGGAAATCGTAGGACAGCCGGGGTCCTTTCGTTTCTGGGGTAAGGTTTGATGGTGGTTAATAGCATTGCTCACTGCACTAGCCACTAGCACTTTCTTGGGTACTTGAGATGCCTTTCTCTTTGAAGTGCATAAGCCCTTTAAGATTTTCGCATATGAAGGGACTTGTTGGATAGCATCCAAGAGAGGTATATTTATGCTAACCTGCTTAAATATCTCCACAATCTTCTCCACTTGTGCATTTGGTTTATTAGCACTCAACCTGTTTGGAAATGGTGCATTTTGAAAATTAGTTGAGTCAAATGTTTGTGGAATAGACTGTGGATTAGGAACGGATCCCGGTGTAGATGTGTTCGTGTTGTGAGAAATGGGTCCGTTCGAGTCAGGAGAAGTAGAGCCGTGTGAAGGGTGGAGAATAGGCTCTAAAGAAAAAGGTGAAGAAGGAAGTGAAGAAAATGAAGAAGGGGAAGAAGAACCACCGGCGGGGATGTCATTACTAGTTTCCACATTATTTTGCAACTCTCTTCCGGATCTCAACGTGGTCACCGCATTTATATTGTGATTGTGATATGCGTTTTGTGCGTGACCGGGATTGGGCAATGGTTGAGATGGAAGCTTTCTCTTTTCTCTCTCGCTCAACGCAGCAGTTAATTGTGTAATTTGTGCCTCAATAGATTTGATACTTTGATCGTGTGAGGCATTGTTATTCATTAAAGATTGCACATAACTTTCAAATCTTGCTGCGGATTCAGTAGTTTGCTTGAGAAATGCTTCAAGACTTTTCTCGAGAGAGCTAACCTTATCATCATTAGGTTGAACAAAATTGTTCGTTTGATTTGTATAAGGTTGTTGTTGGAAAGGTTGCTGGTTTTGAGTTTCTAAGGGTGCTTGTTGTTGTTGTGGAGGAGGTCTTTGAAAATTGTTGTTCCCTCGGACTTGTTGATTTTGGTTCCAAGCGAAATTCGGGTGACTCCTCCACCCCTGATTGTATGTCGAAGAGTAAGGATCGTTTCTTTGTCTTTGCTGGAATGCAGCATTGACTTGATCCTGTCCTTGAATAGGTGCATTATAAGGACACTCTTCGGTGAGATGTGATGGATTAGAACAACAAGCACAAACAGTTCGTGTGGGTAGAGTAGGGGCAGGAGAAGTCGATGAGATTTTGGTCTCAATGGCTTCTAGCTTTTTCATAAGTGAGGCCATCTCGGCCTTCATAGCAATCGACATATCTATTTGATGTATGCCTGCCCTAGATTGACCAACTGAAGAATATGATGTGGTCTTGGTACTCTCCCACTGAATTGTTTGCTCACTTAAGTCCTCAAGAAACTGCCAAGCTTCGTCGCTAGACTTGGAGAGAAAATGACCTTGACAAATTGTTTCTAGCAACTGCTTCGTTGCTGCGTTCAATCCCTCGTATAATGTTTGGCAAAGTTGCCACTTTTCTATCCCATGATGAGGGCATTGAACAAGTAGGTCTTTAAATCTCTCGAAGCACTTCCAGAATGGTTCGGACGGAAGCTGTGAAAATTGTATAATTTCGTTTCGGATTCTAGCAGTTTTATGATGAGGGTAGAACTTTTTCAGAAAAGCTCTCACAAACTCGTCCCAATTTCTAATGGAGTGTGATGCGGTGCTGTATAGCCACTTCTCGGCTAGGTCACATAAGGTAAAAGGAATGACCCTTAGCCTTATTGCGTCATCACTTAATTGGGTTGTCTTCATCATGCCGCAAACGTTTTGGAATTTATTAATAAAAATATATGCATCTTCGGATTCCAAACCATGAAACTTAGGCAGCATATTGATGAAGTGTGGTTTTATCTCAAAGTTGTCCCCATTAGCCGGTGGGAGGGAAAGACAAGTGGGAAGGGCGGTGCGGACGGGGTAGAAAAGATCCTGTAGCGCGACTCGTGCGGGCGCTTCGACAGGCGGGAGATTCGGGTTATTCGCACCTAACGGAGGTGGAATCCTTCCCGTCGGTAAGGTATTGTTAGGATCGTATCCCGACATACCTTCGAAAGAATGTGATGGTGAAAGTGAAGAAGTGGACAAGATTTCGACTTCGGAGTCGAAAGGTTCGTCGGTCGGTACCAACGAAACACGGACTAATCGGGCGCTAGGGTCCCTAGTCCAACCGGACATACACTAAAAGGGTTAGTGTAGTCGAGAGATGAAAGACAGAATGTGAAGGTAAGAAAACGAACTTTGAGAAGAAGTGGTGTAAGTGAGTGCAAAGATTCTTTAGCGACAAGTTGCAAGTTTTGAAAAGATTTTCCTTTTTCTTTTTAAGTGAGCTTTTGCAAAAAGATTTTGAAAAGAGACTAGTGACACAACTGCAATTAACCACACATGCACAATCAGGCCTAAGTCTAGGGTCACCTAGGTCCGCTAGACAGCTCCTAACTGTTCCAAAGGGCTAGAGATAGAACCTCAAACCGCCTCTTCACGGACAAGTACGGCCAGGTAAGTGGGAAGGAACCACCACTACAGTGGGCCTAATTAAAAACCACTAGCCTAGTCACCGCAATGTCGGTTAGGATAAACGGCCGATGCCTATACTAGTCCTCTGTCCTATTGAGCTCGACGTCCTTAGGGCTGAGTCTAATATTTTTTAGATTAAAAGTGGTCAATGCAGATGCTTTAAGTGATTTCTGGGGTCCTGGGAAGGGTAATGAAATCCCCACCCAATCTGAATTGGTCAATAGCTCCTTAAAGTCAGATTAAAGTATGCAAAGCAGTAAATCACTTGCAATCAATTTGCTTTTAAGCGCGGTGCAAAGAATCCTGCAGAAATCTGTTATTTAGAAGGGGGAAAAAGATTTTTACGCAAAAAAATCCTGCAGAAAGATTTTTACAGAGAGATATATGGGAGATTGCAGAGGGGAGAGAGAAAAATCAAACCAGCAAAATTTCGTATGCTGACGTGGCCAGGGAAGCGCGGATCCGCGGCGGATTGCCTCCTTATGCGGCGGAAGCGCGGCTGCAGAGAGGGATCGGCCGCTGAAAATTTTTGTGCTGCTCTGTGCTTGTAATTCTTCTCTGTTCCTATGTACCAAATTTTGATTTGCCCTCTGTAAAGTTTCAGATCGGTGATTCTTCGCTGTTCCTGCAAGATCCAAAAGATACACCCTTCAAACAGATCAAATTTGATATTTTTTTTTTTTTTTTATATTTTCAGATTTTTATAATTTTTAAATTTTATATCAACCCGAAAATTCACAAAAAGATAGATTACGCCGTCCCCGGCAACGGCGCCATTTGATTATAGAGATTTTATGATCAAAAATATAATTACCGCAATCAGAAACGGCGTCGCTTCGCAGCTAGCCGGTGAGTACGGGTCGATCCACAGAGACGGGTAAATTTCTTTAAAGTGTTTTAACGAGTTGATTCTATTTGTAATTTTGGTAGGTTTATAAAAATCTAAAGACTGGATCTAATTAATTTAATTAAGAATCTTGCTAGAGCTAGAGTTAGGATTAGGGGAAGTTTTGGAAATTAATCTTTTTCCTCACCGCTTTCAATACCTTCCTTTTTTAGATCTCTTAGGTGTTAAGTTAATTATCAATAAAGTGGATACAAATCTTTTGGGAAGATGTTTCTTCCTCTAGATTTGTACCCTACCTTTGTTGATAATTATCCTAACCCTCACGGAAAACGCGCGGAACCGGCCCTTTATACTACGGTTCATCGTTACCTCGAAGGATAGGATGCCGCAGGGAGCGGTTGTGCTCGTATGCGTGAAGTTCTAATTCATTAGGTGAAGGTGGTATTGAAAGGGGCGAGAGATTTCATCTCTCAACCCTTTCCCTAAGGCTAACCCTAACAAGCAAGGAGACTACTCGCTCATTAGGGGATGAGAAGACATTATAATTAAAAGAGATAAAAGACTTACTAGGTTGACGGCTCCCTTCAAACAAGAAGAACAGATCTGAAATTTACTCCCAGAAATTCTGAATTTTATTGATTGAAAAGAGGCATGAGAAATTACAAGGTCTTGGGTTCTATTTATAGGACATAGAAACCCTAGGTTTACAATTGCACCGCATGTCTAAAATTACAAATATACCCCTAGAAAATCTTTCCACAGCCGCCAAGGAGTTATGGTAAAAAATTCTGCGCATTAGGGCTTCTGACAGCCGCGGATCCGCGGCCTTGGTGGGCTTTGGGCCGCGGATCCGCAGCCCAATAGTGAAATCAATTTATTATTTTTCTTGGGTTTCTGTATATTGCTTTGGGCTTCCAGGTTCTTCATTCCTATTTTCGATTAGGCTTCTGTATTAATTCCAGATCGTCAGTGAACACTTTGCAATGATCTTTTAACCGTCTTTCTTGTAAATTTGGATCTTGCGTCGCCTTGTTGATGGTGAACCGTTCTTCTGCTGGGCTTTACTAAGATCCTCCTAATTGTTGGTCAAAAGTCCTTCTTTTGTGTCGTCTTTTGTGTTTTTCACTGTTTTTGCTCTAAGAACCTGTAACCTGTAACATGTAGCAGACATGGGTCAAAAGCACCTGTTTTTATTGTAAAATGCATAAGAATGGGGAATACAAAATGCAATATTATGTTATGAACAAGACCTTGATAAAGATTATAAAAAAGACGGTGTCCAGAAACAAAAAAGACTGGCACGAAAGGCTGCATGAAGCTCTCTGGGCATATCGAACAACATTCAAAACGGCCATGAATACAACACCATACGCATTGGTGTTCGACAAAGATGCAATTCTCCCGTTGGAAATAGAACTTCCCTCTCTACGAGTAGCAGTTCGACACGAGCTGACAGATGAAGAAAATGCTCATTTTAGGCTTGAGGAGCTCAGGCTAACGGTCTAGCTGAAGTTTTCAACAAGACCTTGATAAAGATTATAAAAAAGACGGTGTCCAGAAACAAAAAAGACTGGCACGAAAGGCTGCATGAAGCTCTCTGGGCATATTGAACAACATTCAAAACGGCCATGAATACAACACCATACGCATTGGTGTTCGGCAAAGATGCAATTCTCCCGTTGGAAATAGAACTTCCCTCTCTACGAGTAGCAGTTCGATACGAGCTAACAGTCTATAATCCTCAGGCTAACGGTCTAGCTGAAGTTTTCAACAAGACCTTGATAAAGATTATAAAAAAGACGGTGTCCAGAAACAAAAAAGACTGGCACGAAAGGCTGCATGAAGCTCTCTGGGCATATCGAACAACATTCAAAACGGCCATGAATACAACACCATACGCATTGGTGTTCGGCAAAGATGTAATTCTCCCGTTGGAAATAGAACTTCCCTCTCTACGAGTAGCAGTTCGATACGAGCTGACAGATGAAGAAAATGCTCATTTTAGGCTTGAGGAGCTCAACGCCCTCGACAAAACTCGTCTTATAGCACATCAAAATCTTGATGCTTATAAGGAAAGGTTGACACGGTCATAAGAAAAATAGGCCAGGCCGAGAACATTCCGCCAAGGCGAACTCGTGCTAGTCGTCAAAAGACCAATGATCTATAATCGTGCAAAACGGGGAAAGTTTAAGCCGAACTATGAAGGCCCGTATATCATAGACAAAGTTTACCAAGGTGGAGCCTACCTACTCATAGATATGCATGGAGAAAGATCCTTTTGGCCAATAAACGGCCGATTCATAATGAAATACTATGCTTGACGAGACATAAATTAGGTTAATGATAGATGACGACGCTTGTGTCAGCTCACTTTCTTCCTGAGTCAGAACTCTGAGAGTAGTATTCAAAAAGCCCCGTCGCCCCGAAATATGGAGATACTGGACCGAAACGTCCTTAAACTAATACTGGACCGAAACGTCCTTAAACTAACATTCGTCTCCAAAATGGGAATGTTGGACAAAAACGTCCTTAAACTAATACTGGACCGAAACGTCCTTAAACTAATACTGAACCGAAATGTCCCTAAACTAACAATGGAAAGAAAAGTTCTTAAACTAAAAATTTGCCCCAAAATACGACGATAAAGGACCGTCATGTCCTTAAACTAACACGTTTAGCCCTACGGTAAATCCCCATATCGATTATTGTATACAATCCATGGGCATAAATGATTCATAAATCTCCCAGGTCCTACATGATGTAGCCTTTTGAAGAAGACCTGGGCTTACAGCTAAAGGTGCGTTACCTTGCGGGCCGCCTAAAAAAAAGGTATGTCCACAAACGAAATAGGCACGGATGAAAACCCGAAAGGACGCCGTGAATAAAATCAGCAGGACTACCGGTGAGTTTGTGAAAACCCAAAATGGCACAATCTCATAAAAAAAACACTTGGAAGATCCCTTCGACCTTGCGAGGAGAAAATACATGCGTGGGATCCTTACGACTCACAAAGGAGAAACACACTTAGGAGTCCCCACGATTCCTAAGGAGAAATTACACTTACAAGATCTTAACTACTCACAAGTAGAATTCCCCCCTATGAGACCCTCACGGTTCATAAGATTCAAAAGCTGTAAGTTACAGGGATCTAAACCGGTTCTTAAGCCATAAAAAATCCCTACAAAACCCTTTTGATCTATAGGCGGTCCAATATTGACCCTTGTATACAATCTATAGGCATAAATGAATATAATTCCCCACCAAGTTCCACCAATGGCAAGAAATATCCCTATATGGTGAGCGACACTTGTAAGTCCTCTCGACTTATAAGGAGAAAATACTTTTATAAGATCCTTACAACTCATAAGAGAAAACGCACTTAGGAATCCTCATGACTCTTAAGGAGAAAATATACCTATGAAATCCGCACGACTCGTAGGGAGAAACACTTTTATGAGATCCTTACGGCTCATAAAGCCAGAAAGCCTTAGCCGACAGGACCCTAACCTTGTTTACTAAGCCATCTTTGTTCAAATCGATAAAATCAAATGATGATTCGGTCCTGGAAATATCCCAGTTGTAGTGATGCTGATGCGTAAATAGGTATCAAATTTCGAGTCCTTGCAGGGAAAATGATGATTCGCTCCTGGCAATATTCCAGTTGCAATGACACTGATGCCAAGATTGGTATCAGATTTCAAGTTCCTGACTTGTAATAAAACTCAGCGAGTAGCAAAAAAATGCATATGAAATAGCCGAAATGACGGGGCAACTCGCAATAAAAATCAGCGAGCAAAAAAAACATATGCACATAAAACAGCCGAAATGTTTGGACAACTCGCAATAAAAAGCAGCGAGTAAAGAACAAAAATGACGTAGCCGAAATGATTAGGCACCGTGAAAAAATAGCCGAAATGATTGAGCAATCACGACTTTCGCGATATAAAAAAACTGAAAAGATAGAGCATCGCAGAAATATAAAAAATTAATAAAATAAAATATTTCTACGCTGCAAGTATGTCTATATTGACTCTTGTATACGATCCATGGGCACAAATAGAAGAAGGGAAACCATATTTGCCCATCACGCTTCATCAAAAGGTGCTCTAAGTCTTGACAGTTCATATACAATCTAGAGACTATCTTGACGTTCCTTCTCAATGCAGACTCAACGTCATCAAAGACCTAAGGGTCAAATCAAAAAGCAGTAATGGCAAAATCCTGGCTCCAGCTCTATGTTCCTTCTCAATGAAGACTCGACATCATCAAATACCTAAGGGTCAAATCAACAAGGAGTGATGGCAAAATCCCACTTCTCATGCCAACAGGATGCAGACGCAACGTCAACAAGGACCCAAGGGTCAAATAAAATGGAGTAATGGAAAACTCCTAGCTCCAAGTCTTGACGGTTCATATACAACCTAGAGACTCTCTCGGCATTCCCCCTCATTTCAGCAACAGGCAGACACAACTATCGAATGGAATTGGAGCAATGGCATATTTCTAGCTCCAGATCTCGATTGCAATATATACAGCATAAAGATCACACAAATGTTTCCCGACTTCAGCAAAGAATCGGCGCGACATTGTCAAAGAAAAACAAGAAACAAAAAATGAAGTGACGGCATATTGCTAGCTTCGGGTCTTGATAGCAACTCATATAAAGCCTAAAAGACCATTGGAGACCATCTCACCCCAGAAGGGTGCAGTTATGACTCATCGGGGCTCCAAATTGGGCCTAATCTCAAGTAAAAAGCGTTATGGCAAATTCCTAACGCTTGCTCTTCTAACGGTAATATGACCTAAGGAGATTACTTGAAAACATGTTGTCCAGCCCCCGAAGGGATCAGAGACATGACAGTCATGGGGCTATTCGAACAATGGCTTAAAGACTGCATATCGAGGAATATACCAACCAACGTGATGGTACCACAGACTAAAACTCTAGTACCACAAACTTAATGGATATCTATCATAAAAGAATGGGGGTTATCTATATACAACGTTAAGACAAGTTTTCATGTAAACCCAAGGGATGTAAACTAAAAACACTCCGAAATAAGTACATAAACTAGAAACTTCGAAATGAGTGAAGAAACTACAAACTCCGAAATGAGTACATAAACTAGAGACTCCAAAACGAGTGAATAAACTATAAACTCCAAAATGAGTGCATAAACTACTTCACACGAGATTGAGACATCAAGAGTACATGTAAATAAAAAAATGTATATTCTTTATTCATGAATCAAAATCTTTGAAAGATACAATTTATATAAAATGAAAGATACAGTTCTAGCTTCTAAGAGGGTGGGGCTTTCAATAAAGCAGCGACCCGTTCATTCTCTTACAGCAGCTCCTTCTCACGCTCCACTATTATGGCTAACATTGCTTCGACTTGAACTCGTTATTGCAAGCAAGAAGAAAGCTTCTTAGAAATATCTTGCTTAGCAGCTTCAGTGTCCCGCATTTCTCGCTCAGCAGAGTCAAGATCCCGTCTCAGCGCCACTCCTTCAGAAACGCATCGTTGATGATTTTTGAAGATAACTTAGAGCTGCGCATCATTTGTTTTTACCTGGGTACGTAATTGGCTTGATTCGCTAAAAACCGTCTCATGCTCTTTCTGCTTCAGGACCAGCTTCTGCTTGAAGTATTGAACGGAAGAGGTATTTTGTTCGATCCATGTGACCAATTGAGCCTTTAAGGATAGTGCCTCAGGCGTAAGACGTTTTTTCTCGATCTCATGGAGGCAATTTGGTTACAGTAATCAACCCAGATGCTGACGAAATATTCATTATAGAAAGTCACAAGAGTTGCCAGCATGGGTTGATCTCGTCCGTGAAGTCCACAGCAGAAGTGAGAACCTCGACATCAAGGTTTTCAATAAACTCAGTTAGCATGCGCTTGCTATTTGTTGCACCTTTAGAAGATTGACGTTTAGCGAAGTGACCTGCGGGCATAGAAATATGAGACTCGAAAGGAACCAAAGGCGGTTTAGCTGCTACAAAATAAGACACGTATAAAGAAGAGTCAGATTTCAACCTAAAATAAAAAAATGATAAATGAGATCTAACCTACCAATAGTTGAAAGTGGCAAATCAAGGATCATAGAGGGCTCAGCTATTTCTTCGTCCTCTCCTTCGAGCCGTAAGACTGTGGTCAATACGGGAAAAGCCTATTAAAAAAGGGGTTACTCGTAGAAAGATGAAACTAGAAATGAAAGATGTACTGACCAACGCCAGAAGGAGGGACGGATCCTGATTGAAAGGCGAAGTGCGAGGTTAACATTTACCACGAATGGTTGAAAAACACTCCTGCAAAATTGCAACAATATATGGTAAGAGATTAATCCAAGGAGTAATATCAATATTGAAATGAGGAAATAAAAGATCTTTACCTTTCGTCGCTGAGCCCGAGAGAACTCGGGAGGGGTGTGTGTAAGAGATAGGTGGAACAACAGCAGTCATAGTGATGGCTGACGGGGGTTCTTCAATCAACAGATTGCCAAGGTTTTTCGTGACTATATCAGAAATAAAGGAGATGTTAGCGAATGTGTCTAGCAGGATTAAGGGTCCAAAAGTGATAACACAGGAAATACCTGACGGTGTGGAAACTATAGTGGTATATGGAGCGTCACTAGTCATGACACCTTCCTTGATATCCATCATCACCGGGAAGACAGATTTAACGTCTGCACCTTTGTCTCCCGAATCAATAAGGTCCATCATTATGCTAGAGTCACTCGCGAAAATTAGGGATCCACAAAGAGAAGAAGTGGCAGCTGGAATAGTGTCGGATTCAAAATGAAGTCCCAACGCCCTAAAATCCCCAGACGCTGGTACCTAAACTTGGCCCTACTGTATCGTTCAAGGAAAAATGTTTTATAATTCAAGAAAAACTGCTATGGAAAGAAACTTGGAAAAGTAAATAAACCCTACCAAGTTTCATTAAAGTATCGTGCGCTGTCTCACCTTGAAATAAATGCTCAGCCTCTTCACGAGCTGCACGCGCGATCTGCCTATGAGCGGTTGATAAGGCAGAATGAATGTCCTCCATGTGAACATCAAGGGGTCGTATCTCACTCGAACCCGCACCTGTGGCCAAACTAGCCTGACGCTCCCTTGCTTGATGCTTTCGACACTACTTTCCGGCTTTAGATATGCGGAGAGATCTCTCCAGAACTACAGACAGAGGAACGCCTTTATCTGAATCTGACTCAGCCTCCTGATCTGCTACAATGTCCGTCATCGGCTGCTTTAGTGGCTTTTCCCCAGTGGCTCCGGGGTGGCCTCAATGGTAGCCGGTAGCTCTGAAGGTTCCGTAGGTGCCATCGAGGGAGGAATATCCTCCGCACCACCACGTAAAGATAGCATCACACTTGGAATGGCACAAGCTATGGTGGTTCCTGTAATAAAAGAAGGGGAGTCAGGGTATGGAAAAAATGAGCTAAATATTTTAAGGGCGTCACAGAACGAATCATACCGAGGCCCATAGAAGCACGAAGTCTCTCCTCTTCCTCGAATGTTTTGAGGCATGCCAAAAGAGACTCTTCAGTAGATATGCTTGTTAAGAAAGGAGCGTTAATAAACTCTAAAATATACAAAAGAGTATAAATTTTTGGGTTTCGGCAGCACCCCGGCCATCAATCCGTGACCAAATGCAGATTTTTTTTTATAAAAACCGGCGCTAACGGAACCCGCTACCCGGATCTACCCTTAACCTTATACTAGCAAACTAGGAGTAAGAATGGTTATACCGAGTTGATTCGTGTCCTTCGGTCTTCAACCACCTTCCCAAGCTCCTAGAGGCTTCCATAATCAAGCTTGATCTCCGGTCTCCCTCCATCGAAGATGATCCACCCGAAGTTTGTGCAATGAGCTCCTACTTCATAACCAAAGTAACTAGAGTACCAAGATCGCTAAAATAGATAGCCTAGAGGATGTAGAGTATGGTGATGGATTAATTTGTCTTAAGACACCCAAGGTTTCTCAACACATGAGAGGGTTTGGGTGGAGGAAGAAGAAGATGCCATGAGGATGAGAGTGAGGCAACTAAAGAGAGAAGAATGGCTAAGTGTTTCCTTTGTTGTGAGATTTTTCTTGTGTTAGTTGTTTTCAATAAATGTAGCCATCCAATAAATATCCCATGCCACCAAAATATCTAGGGTCAACCAAAAATATCTCAAGTCAACAATAATCTCACAACAAACAAAAAACTTAAGCATGCTTAGTATAGTAACCATCGGTCATTACCCAAGCCATGCTACAATTATTCAATAAACACCTCATCCTCCACCTCAATAACCTTTTAATCCAAAAAGGTCTAAACCATAATGAGGTGTAATCTTTTAAAAGTAATCTTGTTAGAAATTACAAGAATACCCCTCATCCGTATATACATACCCGCATCCGTATTCCGAAGAATACGAATACAATGAGACGAAAATAATCCAACAATATAATACTAGAATCCGGCTTAAACCAAAGGCACTAGTATTATCCGTCCGAACATCATCTGTGCACAAGTACACGTATGTGATCGAACCCTGTCGTAAAACCATACGGCCTCTACATCGTTTTGCCTGAAACAGTGAAACCCTCTATGTGGGACTCTAAAGACTCATCAATATGCTGGCAGTGTGTTTAACCACAAGCACGTCAGTGGCACTAGCTGTACGTAATGGCTACCCAGGTATTGAGAGAAAGGGAGGCCAACGAGCAAACTCATCCTGAAACCCCTACTGAGCCTGACAGTGACAATATCCGTACAGTCCGGTCCGTTCGTCTATGAGTATCTCATATCGAGTCTAGGGGTGGATAAAGTCAGACCCCTAATAATGCGACATTTAGTGTCGGCATGAAGCCCATCACCCACT
Organism: Agapanthus africanus; assembly: GCA_030015575.1. Classification (NCBI taxonomy): domain Eukaryota; kingdom Viridiplantae; phylum Streptophyta; class Magnoliopsida; order Asparagales; family Amaryllidaceae; genus Agapanthus; species Agapanthus africanus. The sequence continues at coordinate 881,905,943 of JASDDO010000024.1, read as the reverse complement.
GAGAAACTACTGATCTGAATCAGTAATTCTCGACTACTTTGGCCAAGCATTTCTGGCGATGGCCACTGAAAGGTTGTCTACAACGGCAGTAAGGTTTCCGAAGGCATCGTCCATACCAAATTAAAATTTTGCCGTTCTAGGTAACCCTAAACATAGATCATTTACTATAAATAATACGGAAAACATATGCAAACACTTTGCAAGTTTTAGTGAGCAAGGAATACAACCTTTGTAGACTTGTCCTTCACTTCAAATAGCTCCATGAAGTAGCCCCCCTCGCTGCGATTGCAAACTCCGGACTCTAGAGAGGATCCCTTAAAGAAACGAACGTGCTTGCTTCGATGTCTTCGAGGCCGAAGATGATCTACGTCGAGGAGACACTAACCTAAGCTATTTCTTCACTAATCATAGAATTAGTGAAGCAAACACACTCTACTAAATGGCAAGTAGTAGAGGATGATGAAGTAGGAAGTGGGCTCACTTTAGATTTCATTTTCTCACATTTTTTCTCAAAACTCTATTGAAGCTAGAAGCTTTTGATGAAGAAGAAGAAGATGAAGAAAAAAAATCTCATCCATTATTCATCCAAATGAATTATTGCAACCATGGGTGAGTTAAAGCCATCATGCTTAACTCATGTAGAGAATAAACCACACACTTTGGTTAAGGGTTGGGTTTGATAAATATCTTTAACTAGACAAAAGAGTCGACTTTGTCAAAGCTTATCCAAAAGCTTTTGTCCAAGCTTTACCATGACAAACTCAATCTCTTTTGAATTAGCTTAACATAAATAGAAACCCAAACTTAACCCTAGCAACCAATCCAACCCATTTCATGAATAAAATGTGTCTTAATCTCATACACCCATCTTGTACACAAATATACATATCACATATATACAATGTGCACATCTAGTGAGAAAAGAAATCATAAGTGAGCTTAATATTAGTTAATGTAATATAATATATCAAATATATAATTATACATTAAATTATCAAATCAATTCTTGATTTAATAATCCGGCTATATCATATACAACCGACTAATATTATATGAATCAACTTATCGAATCAACACTTGATCCGATAACCCAGCTATATCATATATAACCGACCGATATCGCATATCGCGAGAATAAAATACGGTATCTCATATCGTATCAACCTCGGTCCCACACATATCACATATGTGCTCCTACTCCGTTTCGCTTGAGCCAGAGAACCTCTGTGTAGGACTCTAAAGACTCGTCAATACGCCGGCAGTAGGTGATGATCATATCAAACACCCACAAGCCGCAAACAGTCTTCCAAACGTAACGGCCACCCGGGTATTGAGCGATCAGAAGATCAACAAGCAAGCCTGTTCTTACTCTTGCAAATCCAATCAGTAACACTACCGTACAGTCCGGTCTTTTCGTCTGATATGTCGCATATCACAGCCTGGGGTGGTATAACGTCAGACCCCAATAGCCTGATAAGTCATGCCGATGCAAGGTCCATAACGGTTCGAGAAACTACTGATAACACTTACCAGTAGATCTCAGCAACCCTGGCCAGGGATTTACTGTTATGGCCAATCGAGCATAGCGCAACATTAACTCCCTATATCGGGAGAGACGAAACCACTCCTATCACTCATTGCCTCCATATGACTCGGGACTGTACCCAAAAGCCACCGTTTTGCACGTTCTCTTGAACGTGGTGAAGTGGAAATCAAAGAACAGTGGGAATCACACAAGACTCTATGACGATCTCGGGTCTACAGACTAACCTGTACCAGTGTCACCAGAGAACTGCTATCCGACGATAGGTACAATACCATCTAGGAGTTCTCGGCGAGTCCGTCCAGTGTACCCAGTCTCCACTGAGCACCTGTATACCATCTCTGATGTCAAACACCAATGGATATGAGATCATCCATCGCCCATCATATGGGTCAAGAAGCGTATACGCTAGTCTACTCTGGAGTATCGATGCCCTGTCTCGATACTCCCTCAATTAGGAACAGTTATAGGATGTACTCATTGACTACACTGGTCCCACTAGTATGATCTGCAGTATAGTCCTAGTAGTCAAGTACATATCCTAAGGGCTTTATCAATATGTGAGAGAAAGACAGTAATAAAATACAAGTCCACATGTTAAGATAAAGAGCAACCAGATAGCATACTATCCTGTCGAGCAAGAAAATCCTCCCTATATATGTCCAAGCATCCACTACAATATACATCACATGTACAGTAATGGCCTCTAGGGCATACATATTACTAACAATCTCCCACTTGCACTAAGGCCATGTGTTGTAGTATCCCATACCCAACAAAATAGCAGTGGTTGTAGTATCTCATGCTCAACCATCCCAAAATCTCTCAAATAATATTTGGGGAAGCTGGCCTTGGTGAGTGGATCCGCCGTGTTGTCCTCCGAGTCTACTCTCCTAACCTCGATCTCCCTGGAGATCAACCATCTCCATGATCAGGTGATACTGCCTTAGAATATGTCTGGATCACTGATAGGACGGGGGTTCCTTGGCCTAAGCCATAACTCCATTGTCACACAATGGTAGGAACGAAGTTCATCTTATGAACTAGTGTACATCCAGACTACCTCTTTAGTAGCATCCTTGGTAGCAATGTATCCAGCCTTTATCATCTAGTTTGTCACGGTATCTAGCTTGGAACTCTTCTAACATACCGTCCCTCCACTGAGGAAAAAGACAATGCCTGTGATTGATATTCAGTCGACCTTATCACCCTGGAACTTTTCCAGCGATTCTACCCAGGATCGATTGATACCATCTCACTACAATTAGTGAGAATCCTGACATCCATTTAGATCTATCACATAGATCCAAAAACTCAGGATTTTGGAGGTATCACTTTGATCCTATAAGGAGAATTTTTATGATAAGAGGAGATTGACTGAGTGTAGCATAGGAAACTCCTTTCCTACCAAAAGTATGTTATCCATGTACAATACGAGGATCACCACCATACTCCCTACTACCTTTTTGTATATACAAGGTTCATCTATCATTTTGATGAACTCAAACTTTTTGACTACCACATCAAAACAGATGTTCCAACTCCTTGATGCCTGCTTTAACTCATAAAGCAACTTGCACACGTTTCCGCTACTCCCATGTCTACGAAGACCTCTGGCTGTGTACTTATAGACTCTCTCTTCTAAATCATTATTTAGAAAAGCAGTCATGACACCCAACCGACAGATATCGTAGTCATGGTATATAGCAATGGCAAGTAGGATCCGGATGGACTTAAGCATAGCTTTGAAAGTCTCAACTTTTCCATGTGCACCAAGTAATCTTCTCAAGATATACTTTCTCCTGATGGGGATTTAACCCTTCAGATAAAGCAACCAAAGTCCATACTTTGTTGGTGTATATGGATTCCATCTAGAATCGCTTAGCATCCAGCCATTCTTACAGAGTCCCCACTCCTGATGTCCTGCTCGAAACTAGTTAGGTCATCATCTCATGATTCAATCCTCGCTCCTACTGTCATAGAGAAAACCGAAGTATCTCTCAGGTGGATGAGGAACCCTACTAGATCGGTGGAGAGACTGAGGTTCGTCGGGAACTATTGAATCCTGTGGTTCTACCAAATCGTCAGCTGTAGTTTGTATAGCTGGAACTCCTTCCAGTTCTACCTCATGAACACTAAAAATGTGGCATGCTGAGAAACAAAACACTTTTTGTTCCTCGGTTTGGTAGAAGATATTCCCTTGCAAATGCTTAGGATATCCAACAAATTTCCACAGAACTGACCTTGCCTTGAGCTTGTCCGGATTTTGCTTTTAGACATAGACCGGACAACCCCAAATATTAACATCTTTAAGAGATGGGCTCTTCCCATGCCATATCACATATGGAGTGGTAGGCATCTGATTTGATTGAAACACTATTCAATAGGTATGCAGCTTCTCAAGTGCATAACCACATAAGGAAATAGGCAACTCAGTAGCACTCATCATAGAGCACACCTTATCACATAGGGTGCGATTGCTCCGCCCCGATATACCGACTTGCTGTGGTGTATACGGAGGAGTAATGCTGAGAGAGAATCTCATTCTCCTTTAGAATAGTCCAAGAATTCCGTGCTTAAGTATTCTCCTCCCTGATCTCATCAAAGGACATAATACTTATACCCGTTATGGTTCTCTACTTCTAACTTATATTCTTTGAATATCTCAAAAGCTTCAGAATTGTGTTTCAACAGAAACATATATCCAAATCTTGAGAGATCATCAGTGAATATAATAAAGTACAAAGAACCAGTCCTGGCATGTGTAGACAGGAAACTTACATACATCATCATGTATCAATCCCAAGAGTTCACTAACTCTTTCTCTGTTTCCAATAAACGGAGCTAATGGTCATCTTATCTTTGTGACATGACTGGCAAGTTTCACAAAATGCAAATTCAAACTGATTTAAATATGCATTTAAATGTAACTTCAGCTAGTCGGGTCACATTGATATGACCTAGTCTACAATGCCTCAAGAAGGATTCGTTCATTTCTAAACTCTTCCTCTTATGTGTGTTTTGTATGTTAAGAACTGTGATTTGATTTAGAACGTATATTTTTTTAGATAACGTGCCTGATTCGATCAACTCTTGATATAGGAAATGTTCAAAACATTATCCAACAATAAAAAAATATATCCTTCTTTACTAAATAAAGAGACTGATATAATGTTTTATATCAGATTCGGTATCAAATAATATTCGTTCAGAATCAATGTATTTTGGTAATACAGGGTGATAATTGCCAACTGCTTGGCTTGCAACAATTGCACCGTTTCTAACTCTTGTAACTTATCATCCGTTCTCAGTTCTCTACCTATCAATAGACCATGTAACATATTGCATATCTGGGATCCTGATCCGGTATCACCATACCTACGATGTAAAGGATACTGAGAAAACAGTTCTCTGTAATGAACACACCCGAAGAAGATGCATCAACATGTACTTTCTTCGTTTAGGCGGTATGGGAATCCTGGTAATCCCCTATTTCCTGCTCAGTCTTATAACAATTATAAGTTGGAGCGGGACAAATGTTCCCCAGCTCAGTATAACAAGCGGGTTTGGTCAATACATCCATATTATTATCTTGATTAAGGCGTGACATGGTTGCTACCTGGAGAGAGAGAGAAGAAAGCATTCAGCGTATGCTCTTATAAGATTAGATTGGTTATTAATATATCTAATCAGGATGGCTCCCACTGTTTTAGTCAAATCTTCCTTCAAACCTAAAAAGAAAGACTAGCCGGGATTAATTACACCCTATAAGTTCGCCAATCTTTCAGCCAGGCTAGTGTCGGTACTTGGAGGGAGGTTCCCCGTGCTTTCGCACTGACCTAATTAAAATAAACCTCGTTTTCCTAGGGGCGTAACCCCGTTAACACCTTTCTAGACACCTACTTGATCGGCTAATTGTAATGTGTAAAACTCTCTCAGGAGTAACTCTTACTCGCAGTGGGTATCGGGATCCAACTATCTCATAGAAGGCATGCAATCTTATTGCAAATTTCAACACTTGAAATTACCGATAATATTTTGCCCCTAGCGACTTATGACCTTAACTTAGTCAAAAAATTATAAGCGCTAGCCAAGTTCAACCCGTCATTTCTTGATTGAAATAAACCCAACCGTACGATCCTTAACTAAGTCAACAAAATCGTACGACTACCCTAATCCAATCGCATCTTATGCTTTAGCAGATAGGCACTAATTAGCTACCGCACACTACACCTTAACTTAGTCAACAAACATAGCACGAATACTAAGTAGTACTTATCTGAAATGACGGAGGGCTACGACAGGCTTTTCAGAAAACCTTTTCTCGTAAAGAACTTGATATCGTCGTAGAATCGAGTGATTTTGAAAAGGAGTGTTTTCGAGGTTTTTACTAGTTTTGCTAAAGAGGTCACTCCCGGTGAAGGGATCTCGGCTCTTTCCTTATCAAATAAGGTGCAGGATATTTCAAAAATACCACTATGCAAAGCAAAAAAACTATAAAAGTAATCAAAAGACAAACCGAGTTTGCAGCATCTGCTAGTTTCGCGAAAGAGGTCACTCCCGGTGAAGGGATCTCGGCTCTTTCCTTATCGAATAAGGTGTTGGATATTCTACAAGGAATACCGCTATGCAAAGCAAGAACTGGAGCTACAAGTTTTCGAGACAAGTTTCTACAACATCTTTAGGTTTCTTTTATTTCATTAATCTCATTAATGAAGTCCCATTTATTATGCTTCCCAAGTATCACATATGAAACGAAAGCAACAATATATAACATATATCACATATATATAATATAAGCATTCGTCTCAGACAGTAATATGATCTCATCACAGAACATTGCAGCAGAAGAACATATATGAAATATTGGATATACTAGGATTTCCGTGTTTTATATTAAGCCTGTATAAAACACGGATTCCACGGTCTTGATGAATAGCCAATCCCACACCCCTAGACCCCTACGAGAGCGGCAAGCAACCCTTCCAATTCTAGAGTTAGGTGACCCTGTCTCGACTCCTCGAGATGGACTCCCACTGGACCCTAGAACCCGGTTACTTGTGCTCCCCGCATTGGGTCTATCCTAATGCGGAAAAGTAAATTATATACAATGGTGAAATCATCCTCAACCCGGAAGTGGCCCAATAAAAGAATATTACATACAATGAATTTTACATGAATGAAAATGAAAAACTCTCATCTCACATAAAACCCTCGGCTATTCAATCACGACGATCCAATATAACATATCACAGCAACACATAACATCACATGTCATCAACGTAAGTAAATATGCGTATCCCAATTGTCGTTGACATACAGTACCGAAACCGGCGATACACCACATATTACACCTATGGTCGCAGAAAAGAAAGTTAAAAACTACAACAGTTGGAATCTGCAACCACCTTAGACATCACATGCCTAACCAAATGAATTTCTTAGACATCGCATGCCTAACAATTATAAACCCCGCCTTTTAGTCCCAATATCGAAAACACTTTTCAATATCTTGTCGGGCAATTCAACAATATTCCCGACATCCTGATCAAATACTCATCGGAAACTTTAGTAGATGGCCGCACCCCCCAATGCCGTCGACGAAGTGCACTAAGGCGGAACACCGCTGCCGCGAGCACCCGAACGGATGCTTTTGGCGACGGGGTTCTCCTACAGTCACTTGGTCAGGGCTATGGGGCGTGGCTATCTATTAAGTTTACCCGGCGAGTATTCGCATATGCTACGTGATTGCGACGGACTTTTGATCGCATCAAAATCTGTGGCAATCGATCAAATGAGACTAAATTGCTAGATTTATAACATTCAACTTAGTTATCTCATAACTACATGTGGATTCCAAATATTGTATCCCATCACATGATACCCAGACGACGTTAAACTTTTCGATCGATTCATCAAAGTCCCATAATTTTCCGACAGCTCAACACTTGAGCACAGTTTAATAATACCCAGAAGATACCACAGTACCTATGAACCAGCCGTAGAAGGGTCAAACCAACGCCTCACATGTGACAACGCTGAACTATCACAAACCCTAGGTTTTAGTGGCGGTTCTGACGGTCACATAATCGAGTTAAGGTTTTTGTTCTTCTAGAGGGTCCACAGAATCACTTGCATATAATTCCGAATACGTTAAACTTGGAAAAATGGGTTTTTAACGTTCGATCGAACATTTTAATTTCGTCTAGACAACATGTGAAAAACCCGAAACAATGGAAAAACTACGAATACGAAACACTCTGAATTGCTTATAGTGCAAGATTACATCACATGCAAAATTAGCAAAAATAAACAATACCTGAAACACCAAAACCCAGAGACTGGAACACACCACAAAACTCAACCCCATTCTCCACAAGAAATCTGGTGTCGCCGGAATTTTGATGTTTGTCGCCGGCCATAGGCCGAGCACCGAGGTTGGGTTTTCTTGTGTGTTCATGAGGTATCACATACATCATTCTGCACATGTTTAAATAATTTTTTGAACTCTTTTCAAAATCTACAGAAACTATAGTTTTGTGTTTCAAGTTTCGGAGTTGTTTCGGTTTCGTGATCTTAACAAAATCCGTATAAATTTCTAGCATGGCTCTGATACCACTGAAGGGTTGTCTACAACGGCAGCAAGGTTTCGGAAGGCATCGTCTATGCCAAATTAAAATTTTGTCGTTCTTGATAACTCTAAACATAGATCGTTTACTAGAAATAATACGGAAAACATATGCAAACACTTTGCAAATTTTAGTGAGTAAGGAATACAACCTTTTTAGACCGGTCCTTCACTTCAAATAGCTCTATGTAGTAGTCCCATTCGCTGCGATTGCAAACTACAGACTCTAGAGAGGATCCCTTGAAGAAACGAACGTGCTTGCTTCGATGTCTTCGAGGCCGAAGATGATCTACGTCGAGGAGACACTAACCCAAGCTATTTCTTCACTAATCATATAATCAGTGAAGCAAACGCACTCTACTAAATGACAAGTAGTAGAGGATGATGAAGTAGGAAATGGGCTCACTTTAGATTTCATTTTCTCACACTTTTTCTCAAAACTCCATTGAAGCTCGAAGCTTTTGATGAAGAAGAAGAAGATGAAAAAAATCTCATCCATTATTCATCCAAATGAATTATTACAACCATGGGTGAGTTAAAGCCATCATGCTTAACTCATGTAGAGAATAAACCACACACTATGGTTAAGGGTTGGGTTTGATAAATATCTTTAACTAGACAAAAGAGTCGACTTTGTCAAACATTATCCAAAAGCTTTTGTCCAAGATTTACCATGAAAAACTCAATCTCTTTTAAATTAGCTTAACATAAATAGAAACACAAACTTAACCCTAGCATGGTCTTAATGTCATACACCCATCTTGTATGTATCATCAAACATGACACAATACATGTACACAAATATACATATCACATATATACAATGTGCACATCTGGTGAGAAAAGAAATCAAAAGTGAGCTTAATATTAGTTAATGTAATATAATATATCAAATATATAATTATACATTAAATTATCAAATCAACTCTTGATTAAATAACTATATCATATACAACCGACTAATACTATATGAATCAGCATATCGAATCAACACTTGATCCGATAACCCGGCTATATCATATATAACCGACCTGTATCGCATATCGCGAGAATAGAATACGGTATCTTATATCGTATCAACCTCGGTCCCGCACATATCACATATGTGCTCCTACTCCGTTTCGCTTAAGCCAGGAAACCTCTGTGTAGGACTCTAAAGACTCGTCAATACGCCGGTAGTAGGTGATGATCATATCAAACACCCACAAGCCGCAAGCGGTCTGCCAAACGTAACGGCCACCCGGGTATTGAGCGACCAGAAGATCAACAAGCAAGCATGTTCATACTCCTGCGAATCCAATCAGTAACACTACCGTACAGTCCGGTCTCTTTGTCTGATATGTCGCATATCACAGCCTGGGGGTAGTATAACGTCAGACCCCAATAGCCTGATAAGTCATGCCGATGCAAGGTCCATAACGGTTCGAGAAACTACTGATAACACTTACCAGTAGATCTCAGCAACCCTGACCAGGGATTTCCTGTTATGGCCAATCGAGCATAGCGCAACATCAACTCCCTATACCGGGAGAGACGAAACCCCTCCTATCGCTCATTGCTTCTATGTGACTTGGGACTGTACCCAAAAGCCACCGTTTTGCACGTTCTATTGAATGTGGTAAGGTGGAAATCAAAGCACAGTGGGAATCGCATAAGACTCTATGAAGATCTCGGGTCTACAGACTAACATGTACCAGTGTCACCAGAGAACTGGTATCCGACGATAAGTACAATACCATCTAGGAGTTCTCGGCGAGTCCATCCAGTGTACCCAGTCTTCACTGAGTACCCGTATACCATCTCTGATGTCAAACACTAATGGATATAGGATCATCCATCGCCCATCATATGGGTCGAGAAGCGTATACGCTAGTCTACTCTGGAGTATCGATGCCCTGTCTCGATACTCTCTCGACTAGGAACAGTTATAGGATGTACTCATTGACTACACTGGCCCCACTAGTTTGATCTGCATCATAGTCCTAGTAGTCAAGTACATATCCTAAGGGCTTTATCAACATGTGAGAGCAAGACAGTAATCAAATACAAGTCCACATGTTAAGATAAAGAGCAACCAGATAGCATACTATCATGTCGAGCAACAAAATCCTCCCTATATATGTCCAAGCATCCACTACAATATACATCACATGTACAATAATGTCCTCTAGGGCATACATATTACTAACAGCCACCCGTGCACCGCGCGACATCAATCCCCAATACCGGGAGAGACAAATCCCCGACGATCCGCTTGCTGCCTCCATGTGGCTCGGGACTGTACCTAACTAAAACCTGTTTGCATGACTCCTTTAAGCCTTGGTAGGGTAGTAATCAAAGCACAGTGGGAACTCACACGAGACAAATGACGATCTCTGGTCGACAGACTAACCTGTACACATGTCACCTAGGAACAACCATCTGACAATAGGTATAATACCAACTAGCATATTCCCGGCGAGTCCGTCCAGTATACTCATAACCCAATGGGCACCTGTATACTATCTTAGATGAATAAACTAACACCGATGGCTTGTGAGACCTGGCCACCGCCCCTCGTCGGGGTCTCGATCAGTATACAGTAGTCTACACTGGAGTATCGATGCCCAGTCTCGATACTCCCATGACTAGGGACATGTAAAGATGTGCTTATAAACCACCCAGCTCCCACGTATATGATCACCATCATACTGTTGGTAGTCAAGCAAGAATCCTATGGGCACTATGAACATGTAATAGTGATCTGTAGTGCCACCTGAAGCATGTACATGATGATAAAGACAAACCAGATAGCATAATATCATCTCAAGTAATACTGTTCCACCAGTATAGGTCCTTACTCAATCATCACAATCGCGTGCCTGCAATCCGATAATTGACTTGAGGGCACTATAGCCAACAATCTCCCACTTGCACTTAAGGCTAATTATTGCGATGTCGCGTACTCACAGCCCGTGTGATACCGAACACCCAACTCCTCTACTAATCAGTCTCGCAAAGCTCGTTACGAAGCTATTATGTTCGAGAAATAGCCTCAGTGAGTGGATCCGCTCCAATGTTTCATTCTATATCTCTCTATATCCCAGTTTCGCGGAGAAAGGCCATCTCCCGAAATGAGCAATACCTGTCTTAGAATTTGTCCAGATATCTGATGGGACCCGGTTCATAAATGAACTCCAAATCCAACAAACTTCTTAGACTATATCAGCCACTGAATTTAATCAGTATCCTGCGTCATGCCTTCCACAGTATCCTCGTGGACCACCTGTCTAACATATTGTCCCTCACAAGAAGGAAAACTATAACTCTGACAGCCACTCTGTCATCCAGGTCACCTTGGAAGCCTGAAATGATAACCGTCTCTCGAAGGAGGCTGTCGTTACCATATCCCTAGAAAATCCACTTATGTTCTTAACTGCTTCCCAACGTTTCTCCAGGATCCGATTAATATATGCTTATTGCAGCTAGTGCAAAAACAATATCTGGTGTGGTATTTGACATCACATGATTGACTCAACTGCCTAAGCAAGTGATATGCCAATCATGCAAATCCCTCTCTCCTTTAGTCTGAAAGACATCCTTTAGAGAGGGTGACTCCATCACCTGCAGGTACACCACCATGCCAGGAGTCAACCATTCTAAAACATCTTTAGAATAATGTCAAAGTACCCGATTGGGACACCTCCTAAATCTAAATCTAAAACCATAGATCTAGTAACTAAAAACCCTGATATTATATCCATATCCTATATGGAGAGACAACTTTGTGATAACCACAGTATAACAGATCGTAGTATAAGAATTTCACTTCCTATAAAGTGCATATCATCCAAATACCTGGACATTACTTTCTACTTCCTTCTTGCCAGATCCATCTCCTATTCTGATGAAGTCAAGACCTATGGCTGTCACATCAAAAATAGATGATCTATTTCTACTATACCTGCTTTAGTCTATAAATAGACATAAGCTACTTGCCTACTATGCTTCCGCTGCTCCCACTAACTACAACAACCCTCTGGCAGAGTCATATACACGTGCACTTCTAAAGCTAGTTTAGAATGACGTTATACTCATCCTTCTGCCGGGTCTTATAGTCTAGAACAGCAGCACTAGCAAGTCCAGGTAAACAAGAACCTCCCTGTCAACGTCTCTAAGAAGATCGAAGTACCTCTCGGGTGCCTGAGGTTACCTACCAAATCTGCGGAGTGGCTAATGGAATGTTGAAACCAATTGAATCTTTAGATTCTATTAAATTTTCAGTAATCGTTTGTGATTTTGGAATCACTTCCAGTTCTACCATACTCCAACTAATGTTTTCTGAAAAGAATCCATTTTACTAAAACTGGTACCGAGTTAAGAACAATATAACTATTGATCTTCCTGATGGTAGAAAGTTAACCCTCGTCAAAACCCGGGATAACTCACAAACTACCATTACTGAAACATGTCTTGAGTTTATTCGGATTCTGGTATTAAGCATCAGCTGGACAACTCCATATACCTTAATATCGTTAAGATATGAATTGATTCTATATACCATATAGAAACAAAGACACTAATTTAATTCGAACCATATTCAATATACATGCATCTGTCTCCAGTGCATATCAGCCAAATGGAAGGAGGCCAAGCAGAATTGCTCATCTAGTAGTGCATTCACATATGAGTAACCTGAAAGTGAAGCAAGTTCTCAAAACCATTACTATCAACGGAATGCCAAACAAAAGTATCTATATCTTCGACTACTTCGAAGAATGCTGATACTTCCAACAAATGGTTCTCTACTTTATTCTTATACCTATAACATCTTAATATCCGGACCTTGTATTTCAACGAAATACTTGTCTAGAACTGGAGAAGTCATGAGTAAACAGAATATAGTACGAGTACCAACTCCTTTGTCCTAATAGACACTGGACAACATTCAATACTTTGTATAAGCCCCCTGAGTTCAACAACTCAAACCCTATGCGTCGTAGGTTGAAAACTGTACTATGGTTAAGAAGAATTACACCGCTGTTGAATGCACCTTACCTAATCACCAACTAATATAGGTAAATGTCATAGACGTAATTTCAAAAAGTTATATCTCACTTTATAAAATAAAAGTACAGATATATCAGTTTGAAATTAGTGCATAACAACGGATATTCAAAATCAAATATTTGCTATCAGGCAAAACCCAGGAGATTTCCTCAAATATCACAAATTACAAAGAATACCGATATACAGATGATCTAATCACCCAATTCTTAATATCTTACTTCCACTCACCATTTGTAACGCCATACAGATGTGAGAATCAAATCTGGTAAATACATACCCTGGAGTTATAATCCAATTGGGAAAACAGTTTTCAATTAACATTGCACAGTCAAACTGAAACATGAAAATGTTTCGGAGGGGTATCCTGGTATTCCTAGTAACGCCTCTTCCATTATCTTGATTCATGACTATAACCGTATAGTTCCATGCTCTCACTCCAATCTACGTCTTTACTTATTACCTTCTGTACACCACCTTTAGGCTAATTGGTTTTCTTCCTTCCCTACCCTTCGGCACCAGCCTAAGGTTTGGAAGAAGACTATCCAATAGGCGTAATAGGTGTACTCTCCTAATCCTAGGAGCCCTCACAACCTTAGAGAAGGTAAAGGGAAAAGAAAACTGAATAATCCTATTCAATTTCTCCTAAACCAGAATCCATCCTCGAATCTGGAACAAGTTCCTTCGAGTCCGTATGTAACTATACGATGGATTATCCAATAGATGTGGATCTTCGTAGTGATACGGGGTGTTATGTAGAAACTCAAAGGTGATATAGAAGTGGCAATGATGTATGCGACACCGTGACAATCCAAAAGCCAAAGTGTTTTAAGAAGGTTCGGTTAACTAGGTTCATGAGTTTTAATCTAGGGTCGGGCCATGGTGGCTGCCAAGGAGAGAGAGAAAAGAAACACTCAGCATGCACTCTAACCTAGATCAGAATAGTTAATCACTTTATCTAATCAGGATGGCTCCCACTGTTTTCTCGAATTCTCCTCCAAACCTAAAAGAAGAATCAGTCGGGATCATCTAAAATCACCCGAGGAGTAATCCTACTCATCAGTGGGAATCAGGATCCAACTATCATCGCATAATAACTTGATGGAATCCTCTCAAGACACCACACTCCAGAAGGTATGCGCATGCCTGGCAAGTTTCATGTAGTTTGAAACCCCCGATGTGTGTTTTTACCCCTACGACCTAAGTGACCTTGACAATGCCAACATATCAAAGAGTCCTAGTCAAGAGCAACCCGTCATTATCTTGATTGCATTTAACCCACCCGTACGAGACCTTGACAATGCCAACATAACCGTACGACTGTCCTAACCAATCCATATATCCATGCGACAGAAAAGCATTACAGAGCTGCCGAACACTACGCTTCGGCAATGCACGACATACGTAGCACGAATACTAAGCAATACTAATCTGAAATGACAGAGGGATACGGCTGGTTTTTGGTGAAAAACCTTTAACGTAATGAACTTGATATCTGTGATACCCCATGTATTATCCGGAATACCCATATATACCAGATAAGCATGGGGACCCACTGTAAAACAATGGGGAATCTTCGGAATACATTCCGAAAGAGGACAGATCTGTACTATAAATGGAATGATACCACTCTTCAATATAGAGGCGCCTTTTAAGCGAACTGGCACTACAGGAGTTTGAGAACTCCGTAGTTAAGCGTGCTCAGGCCAGGGAAGTCCTGGGATGGGTGGCCTCCTGGGAAGTGGCCCCTGGTCGGGTCCGGTTCGCTCCGAAGGACAAAACCGTGCGGCTTCGGCCAGAGCGGACAATACTCTCTGTATTGGGGGTGGGGCATGACAGATTGGTATCAGAGCCGGTTCCTCAATAGTAAGTCTGTGGTTCGAGGACGAACCATTATTCTACGTGGGGGAGAATGTAATACCCCATGTATTATCCGGTATACCCATATATACCAGATATGCATGGAGACCCACTGTAAAACAATGAGGAATCTTCGGAATACATTCCGAAAGAGGACAGATATGTACTATAAATGGAATGATACCACTCTTCAATACAGAGGCACCTTTTAAGTGAACTGGCACTACAGGAGTTTGAGAACTCCGTAGTTAAGCGTGCTCGGGCCAGGAAAGTCCGAAGATGGGTGACCTCCTGGGAAGTGGCCCTTGGTCGAGTCCGGTTCGCTCCGAAGGACAAAAACCGTGCGACTTCGGCTAGAGCGGACAATACTCTCTGTATTGGGGGTGGGGCGTGACAGATATGCCACTCACACCGTCAATAATTGCCATGACACGCACAACACTCATACATACGTGAGACTTTATTGGCTAGGGGCTTGAGACATGGTCCTTATTTTTATTATGCATATGACATATAGCATACCTGTACACCAACATGCATACACATATGCCTTACTATACTTACTTGCTCACATATATACTTGGCTATAGTTATATGTTCAGTTTTACTCCTGTATATATATCAGTGGTATGAGACGCTGTTATATATGCATATATATGTATATATATATCAGTGATATGAGACGCTGTTATATATATATATATATATATATATATATATATATATATATATATAATTTATCATCATGATCTATGCAAGTATAGCTTAAGTTCGCCTCTACTCACATGTGGCTCAGCACAATCTCGAGCCCGATGACCCCGACTCCCGCACCAGTAACTGTTAGTTATATGTATGCCCTAGAGGCCATTACTGTACATACGATGTATATTGTAATGGATGCTTGGACATATATAGGGAGGACTTTCTTGCTCGACATGATGGTACGCTATCTGCTTGTACTTTATCTTAACATGTACTCCGATTGTCTCTATATTACATGTTGATAAAGCCCTTAGGATATGTACTCGACTACTGGGACTATGATGAGATCATACTAGTAGGGCCACGGTAGTTGACGAGTACATCCTATAACTGTTCCTAGTCGAGGGTGTATCGAGACAGGGCATCGATACACCAGAGTAGACTAGCGTATACGCATCTTGACCCATATGATGGGCGATGGATGATCCCATATCCATCGGTGTTTGACATCAAGGATGGTGTACGGGTGCTCAGTGGAGACTGGGTACACTGGACGGACTCGCCGAGAACTCCCATATGGTATTATACCTCACGTCAAATGGCAGTTCTCCGGTGACACTGGTACAGAGTAGTCTGTTGACCCGAGATCGTCATAGAGTCTTGTGTGATTCCCACCGTGCTTTGATTTCCATCATACCATGTCCAAGAGGGCGTGCAAAAAGGTGGCTTTTGGGTACAGTCCCGAATCACATGCAGGCGATGAGCGATAGGAGGGGATTCATCTCTCCTGGTATAGGGAGTTGATGTTGTGCTGTGTTCGATTGGCTATAACCGGAAATCCCTAGCCAGGGTTGCTGAGATTTACTGGTAAGTGTTATCAGTAGTTTCTCGAACTGTTATAGACCTCATATCGACACGACTTATCGAGCTACTGGGGTCTGACGTTTACCACCCCTAGGCGAGATATGCAACATATCAGACGACGAGACCGGACTGTACGAGAGTGTTACTGTTTGGATTCACAGGAGAATGTACAGGCTTGCTTGTTGATCTTCTGAGCGCTCAATACCTGGGTAGCTGTTACGTTTAGCTGACCGCTTGCAGCTTGTGGGTGTTTGATATGATCATCACCTACTGCCGGCGTATTGACGATTCTTTAGAGTCCTAC
Organism: Agapanthus africanus; assembly: GCA_030015575.1. Taxonomy (NCBI): domain Eukaryota; kingdom Viridiplantae; phylum Streptophyta; class Magnoliopsida; order Asparagales; family Amaryllidaceae; genus Agapanthus; species Agapanthus africanus. Next base: position 881,888,996 of record JASDDO010000024.1, on the reverse strand, counting down.
ACAGAGGTTTCTTGGCTCAGGCGAAATGGAGTAAGGGAACATATGTGATATGTGCGGGACCGAGGATAATGCGATATGAGATACCGTATTCTATTCTCGTGATATATGATATCAACCGGGTCATCGGATCAAGTGTTGATTCGATGAATCGGTACGGATAAATATTAGTCGGTTATATGCGATATAGCCGGATTGTCGGATCAAGTGTTGATTCGATAATTTAATGTATAATAATATATATGATATATTAAATTACATTAACTAATATTTGCTCACTAAAAGATTATTTTTCTCACTCGGGTAATACATTGATATATATGCGATATATGTTAAATGTATTATTTTATTTGTTACAATAAATATTGTATATGTGATATATAATATTGTAGCATGTTATAATTATTAATGCAACATGTTTAGTGGAGTTTAAACAAGATTAGGGTTTGATTTGGGTTAATGTATTCTAGATGTTTCTAGAAGGTTTTACTTTGTCATTTGCTAAGATATTATGATAGATATTTCTTTGTGACTCACCCTTTAACCCAACCCAAACCCTAACTCTAGTAAACTCTCTACATTGGTTACTACAACCATGGTTGCATAAATGATTATGATAACTTTTTATTATCATCACAAATGAATTCTATCATCTTCTTCCTTGAGTTATTCATTGAAAAAGCTTTCTAGCTTTTTCTAAGTGATGATAAATATGTGAGAAAATGAAAACAAAAGAGAGCAAAAATCCTACTTCATCATCCTCATCTTCCCTTGCCATTTAGATGAGGGTGTTCACTTCATATTATGAGTGTTAGCTTGTGTTAACGAAACTTCAAGGTAGATCATCTTTGTATCAAAGATCGGAAGCAAAGGTTGCATCATTCTCTTCGTGAAGCCTCTCGAGAGTCCAGAACACGATGATCGCAGCGAAGGGACCTCAACACGGAGCTTAAGAAGTGAAGGACCGGATCTACAAAGGTTGTAATCCCTCTCACTTAGTGTTAAAGTGTTTAACATGCATGTTTTCGCCTAAACCCTAGTTTAAAGATCCGGCTTCGGGTTGTTCGGCACGGCTAAAATTTTAATCGGGCATGGTTGATGCCTCGTAGACCCTTGTGCACGTGCCTAGCAACCCTACAGTGGTATCAGAGCCAAGCTAGAGCTTTAGGCAAAGTCTAGATGAAGTTTAAAATCCGATCGAAGCCGAAAACCCCGACACGAACCCTTCTCTGTACATTTTTCAAAAATGTGGGTTTTTCTTAATTAAAAATGCTCAGAAAAACAAGCAGGAAAAACTAAGAATTACTGTGAAGTACGGTCCCCTAAGTCAACTATTTGACCGCGGAACCGCGGCGAAACCATGGGTTTGGCGGCGGTTCCGCGGCCAAAATTTAGACTTAGTCCCTGAAATTTCACTTAATTATTCTTAGGTCCTTTCTTGTTATTTATTTCTGGGAATATTTTAATTCCACTCAAGTGTTGAGTTTTCTAGGGTTGTATTGGGGACTCGTTGATTCGATCGGATAATTTAACTTTGTTTAGTTTGTCCGGGTAATTTTTAGAAACTGTTAAAAAGTTCGAACGGATATCAATAACTCACTTTTTCCCCTGTCGGAAATTTTTTCAAAAGTTGGATTTTTTTTCTCGAGTTTAAGAACGTTCTAAGTCGTGCAAGTAATGCGGTGGACCCTCTAGAAGACAACAAACCTTAACTCGATTATGTGACCGTCTTGAACTGCCTCTGAATCTTAGGGTTTGTGGCAGTACGGCGTGCCACATGTGAGGCGTTGGCTTGACCCTTCTACGGCTGGACCATTGGTACTGTGGCATGTGATGGATGTTTTTAAACTGATTTCAAGTGTTGAGATATATTGGGGAAATCTTGGGTGTTTGATTATTCGATCGGAAAGTTTAACATTGTCTATTTATCTGAAATGTGATATAATATTTGGAATCCACACATAGTTATGAGATAACTAATTTGAATGTTATAAATCTAGCAGTTCAGTCTCAGTTGATCGGTTGCTACGGAATTTTGATGTGATCAAAAGTCCGTCGCAATCACGTAGCGTACGCGGATACTCGCCGGGTAAACTTAATAGACAGCTACGCCCCATAGCCCCGACCAAGTGACTGTAGGAGAACCTCGTCACCGAAAGCATCCGTTCGGGTGCTCGCGGCAGCGGTGTTCCGCCTTAGTGCACTTCGTCGACGGCATCTGGAGGTGCGGCCGTCTACTAAAGTTTGCGACGAGCATTCGATCAGAATATCGGGAATCTTGTTGAATTCCTCGAGTTGATATTGAAAAGAGTTTTCGATAAAGAGACTAAAATGCGGGGTTTATAATTGTTAGGCATGCGATGTCTAAGGAATTCATGTGGTTTGGCATGCGATGTCTAAGGAGGTTGCGGATTCCAACTGTTGTAGTTTTACACTTTCTTTTCTGTGACCGTAAACGTAGTATGTGGTGTATCGCCGGCTTCGTTGCTATACATCAACGACAATCAGGATACACATACTTGCTTACGTTGATGATATGAGATATTATGTGTTGCTGTGATATGTTGTATTGGATCGTCGCGTTTGAATAGCCGGGGGTTTTATGTGAGATGAGAGTTTTTTCTTTTTCATTCATATAAAATTCATTTGTATGTAATATTCTTTTATTGGGGCACTTCCAGGTTGCGGAAGATGTCACCGTTGTATATTATTTACTTTTTCGCATTAGGTAGACCCAAGGCGGGGAGCACAAGTAACCGGGTTCTAGGGTCCAGTGGGAGACCATCTCGAGAAGTCGAGACCGGGTCTCCTAACCCTAGAATTGGCAGTGTTACTTGCCGCTCTCGTAGGGGTCTAGGGATGTGGGTTTGGCTATTCATCGTGACCGTAGAATCCGTGTTTTATACAGGCTCGTATTGAAAACATGGACGTCCTAGTACATCCAATATTTCATACATGTTCTTCTGCTGCAATGTTCTGTGATGAGATCATATTACTGCCTGTGACGAATGTTTATATTATATATATGAGATATATATTATATATTGTTGATTTTGTTTCATATCTGATGCTTGTGTTGCAATATTAAAATAGGACTTCATTAATGAGATTAATGAAATAAAAGAAACCTAAGATGTTGTGGAATCGAATTTTCAAAAACAGGTGGCTACAGTTCTTGCTTTGCATCGCGGTGTTCCTTGTAGAATATCCTACACCTTATTCGATAAGGAAAGGACCGAGATCCCTTCACCGGGAGTGACTCCTTTAGCAATAACTAGCAGATGCTATAACTCTCGGTTTGTCTTTTGATTGCTTCTATAGTTTCTGCTTTGCACAGTGATATATGTGATATATCCCGCACCTCATTCGACGAGGAAAGGGCCGACGATCCCTTCACCGGGAATGACCCCTTAAGCAAAACTAGAAAGGCCTCAAAAGCATTCCATTTCAAAATCATTTGATTCTACAACGATATCAAGTTCATTACGCAATAGGTTTTCAGAAAAACCTGTCGTAGCCTTCCGTCATTTCAGATAAGTTGTATATAGTATTCGTGCTACATTTGTTGGCTTTCGTCATGGTGCAGTGTGCGGTAGCTATATGCTGCTTATCTGCTGCATACGATGCGATTGGATTAGGGTAGTCGTGCGGCTTTGTTGGCTTTCGTCAAGGGTCGTGCGGGTGGGTTTAATTCAATCAAGAAATGACGGGTTGGACTTGACTAGTAGCCTATGGTTTATTAGCTTTCGTTAAGGTCATAGGATGGTAGGGGCAAAATATTATCGGGAATTTCAAGTGTTGAAATTTGCAATGAGATTGCATACCTTCTATGAGATAGTTGGATCCCGATACCCGCTGCGAGTAAGAGTTACTCCTGGGAGAGTTTTACACATTACAATTAGTCGATCAAGTAGGTGTCTAGAAAGGTGTTAACGGGGTTACGCCTCTGGGAAAACGAGGTTTACATTAATTAGGTTCGTGCGAAAGCACGGGGGACCTCCCTCAAAGTACCGACACTGGCCTGGCTGAAAGATTGGCGAACTTGTAGCATGTAATTAATCCCGGCTAGTCTTTTCTTTTAGGGTTTGAAGGAAGATTTGATTAAAACAGTGGGAGACATCCTGATTAGATATATTAGATAATCAATCTAATCTTGCAAGAGCATACGCTGAGTGTTTTCTTCTTTCTCTCTCCAGATAGCGACCATATCACGCCTTAATCAAGATAATAAAATGGATATATTGACCAACCCACTTATTATACTGAGCTGGGGAACGTTGGTCCCGCTCCAACTTATAGTTATTATAAGACACAGCAGGAAATTGGGGAATACCATATTTCCCTTGCCGCCCAAACGAAGAAAGTGCATGTTGATGCATCATCTTCGGGTGTGTTCATTACAGAGAACTGTTTCTCAGTATCCTTTACGTCCTGGGTATTTGATACCGGATCAGGATCCCGCATATGTAATCTGTTACATGGGCTACAGAAAGGTAGAGAACTGAGAACGGGTGATAAGTTTCATGAGATAGAAAACGGTGCAAGTGTTGCAGCCAAGTCTGTTGGTCACTGTCACCTTGTATTACCAGAATACATTGATTCTGAACAAATGTTATTAGATACCGAACCTGATATACAAAATCATATCAGTTTCTTTATTAGTAAAGAAATGATATAATTTTGTATTGTTGGATAATGTTTTGAACATTTCCTATATCAAGAGTTGATCAGTTCAGGCACGTTTTCTAAAAGCATTGACGTTCTAAATCAAACTACAGTTCTTAGTATACAGAACACACATAAGAGGAAGAGTTCAGAAATGAACAAATCCTTCTTGAGGCATTGTAGACTAGGTCATATCAATGCGACCCGACTAGCTGAAGTTACATATAGATGCATATTTAAATTAGTTTGAATTTACAACTTGTGAAACTTGCCGGTCATGTCACAGAGATAAGATGACCAAAGCTCTGTTTATTGGAAACAGAGAAAGAGTTAGTGAACTCTTGGGATTGATACATGCTGATATATGAAAGTCCCCTGTCTACACATGCCAAGACCGGTTCTTTATACTTCATTACATTCTCTGATGATCTCTCAAGATTCAGACATATGTTCCTGTTGAAACACACGTCCGAAGCTTTTGAGATATTCACAGAATATAAGTTAGAAGTAGAGAACCAAAATACGGGTATGAGTATTATGTCTTTTGATGAGATCAAGGAAGAGAATACTTGAGCACGGAATTCCTGGACTATTCTAAAGGAGAATGAGATTCTCTCTCAGCATTACTCCTCCTATACACCATAGCACGATGGTATATCGGGGCGAAGCAATAACACCCTATGTGATATGGTGTGCTCTATGATGAGTACTACTGAGTTTCCTATTTCCTTTTGGGAGTTATGCACTTGAGAAGCTGCATACCTATTGAATAGGGTTCAAATCAAATTAGTTGCCTACCACTTCATATGTGATATGGAAAGGGAAGAGCCCATATCTTAAGTTTGTTAAGATTTGGGATTGTCTGGCCTATGTCTAAAAAGCAAAATCCGGACAAGCTCAAGGCAAGGTCTGTTCTGTAGAACTGGAAAGGTTCCAGCTATACAAACTGCAGCTGATGATTTGGTAAACCCGAAGGATTTAATAGTTTCCAACGAACCTCGGCCTCTCCGCCGATCTAGTAGGGTTCTTCACCTACCTGAGAGATACTTCGGTTTCTCTATGACAGTGGGAGCGAGGAATGCATCATGAAATGATTACCCAACTAGTTTCGAGCTGGCCATCAGGAGTGGGACTCTGTAAGAATGGCTGGATGCTTAGCGATCTGAGATGGAATCCTTATGCACCGACAAAGTATGGACATTGGTTGCTTTATCTGAAGGGTTAAATCCCCATCAGGAGCGAGTATATCTTGAGAAGATTACTTGGTGTACATGGAAAAGTTGAGACTTTCAAAGCTATGCTTAAGTCCATCCAGATGCTACTTGCCACGGCTACATACCATGACTACGATATCTGGTGGTTGGGTGTCATGACTGCTTTTCTAAATGATGTTTTAGAAAAGAACATCTATAAGTACACAGCCAGAGGGCTTCGTAGACAGTGGGAGCAGCGGAAACGTGTGCAAGATGTTTTATGTGATAAAGCAGGTATCGCGGAGTTGGAACATCTGTTTTGATGTGGTAGTCAAAGAGTTTGACATCATCAAAATGGTAGATGAACCTTGTATATACAAAATGGTAGTAGAGAGTATGGTGATGATCCTCATAGAGTACGTGGATGACATACTCTTGATAGGGAAGGAGTTTCCTATGCTACGCTCGGTTAATCTCCGCTTATCACAAGGATTCTCCATATAGGATCAAAATGATAACTCCTAAATCCTGGGTTTTGGATCTATGAGATAGATCTAATTGGATGTTAGGATACTCACTAGTTGTAGTGAGATGGTATCAATCGATCCTGGGGAGAATCACTGGAAATGTTCCAGGGTGATAAGGACGACTGAATGTCAGTCGCAGGCATTGTCTTTACTCTCAGTGGAGGGACGGTATGTTGGAAGAGTTCCAAGCTAGATACCGTAACTTACTAGACGATTAAAGGCAAGATACATCGTTACCAAGGATGCTACCAAAGAGGCAGTCTGGATATATATAAGTTCATAAGATGAACTTCGTTCCTACCATTGTGTGACAATGGAGTTGTGGCTTTAGCCAAGGAACAACCGTCCCATCAGTAATCCAGATATAATTCTTAGGCAGTATCACCTGATCATGGAGATGGTTGATCTCCAGAGAGATCAAGGTTAGGAGAGTAGACACAGAGGACGACGGCGCGGATCCACTCACAAAGGCCTTTTTCCCAGTAGAGACTTTTATGGGATGGTTGAGTATGAGATACTTCAACCACAGCTAATTGTTGGGTATGTGATTCCACAACAGATGGCCCTAGTGCAAGTGGGAGATTGTTAGTTATATGTATGCCCTAAAGGCCATTACTGTACATACGATGTATATTGTAATGGATGCCTGGACATATATAGGGAGGACTTTCTTGCTCGACATGATAGTACGCTGTCTGGTTGTACTTTATCTTAATATGTACTCTGATTGTCTCTATATTACATGTTGATAAAGCCCTTAGGATATGTACTCGACTACTGGGACTATGATGAGATCATACTAGTGGGGCCACGGTAGTCGACGAGTACATCCTATAACTGTTCCTAGTCGAGGGTGTATCGAGACAGGGCATCGATACACCAGAGTAGACTAGTGTATACGCATCTTGACCCATATGATGGGCGATGGATGATCCCATATCCATCGGTGTTTGACATCAAGGATGGTGTACGGGTGCTCAGTGGAGACTGGTACACTGGACGGACTCGCCGAGAACTCCCAGATGGTATTATACCCCACGTCAGATGGTAGTTCTCCGGTGACACTGGTACAGAGTAGTCTGTTAACCCGAGATCGTCATAGAGTCTAGTGTGATTCCCACTGTGCTTTGATTTCCATCATACCATGTCCAAGAGGGCATGCAAAAAGGTGTCTTTTGGGTACAGTCCCGAATCACATGAAGGCAATGAGCGATAGGAGGGGATTCGACTCTCCCGGTATAGGGAGTTGATGTTGTGCTGTGTTCGATTGGCTATAACCGGAAATCCCTGGCCAGGGTTGCTGAGATTTACTGGTAAGTGTTATCAGTAGTTTCTCGAACTGTTATAGACCTTATATCGACACGACTTATCGAGCTACTGGGGTCTGACGTTTACCACCCCTAGGCGAGATATGCAACATATCAGACGACGAGACTGGACTGTACGGGAGTGTTACTGTTTGGATTCACAGGAGAATGTACAGGCTTGCTTGTTGATCTTCTGAGCGCTCAATACCTGGGTAGCTGTTATGTTTAGCTGACCGCTTGCAGCTTGTGGGTGTTTGATATGATCATCACCTACTGTCGGCGTATTGACGATTCTTTAGAGTCCTACACAGAGGTTTCTTGGCTCAGGCGAAACAGAGTAGGGGCACATATGTGATATGTGCGGGACCGAGGATAATGCGATATGAGATACCGTATTCTATTATCGCGATATATGATATCAGCCGGGTCATCGGATCAAGTGTTGATTCGATGAATCGGTACGGATAAATATTAGTCGGTTATATGCGATATAGCCGGATTGTCGGATCAAGTGTTGATTCGATAATTTAATGTATAATAATATATATGATATATTAAATTACATTAACTAATATTTGCTCACTAAAAGATTATTTTTCTCACTCGGGTAATACATTGATATATATGCGATATATGTTAAATGTATTATTTTATTTGTTACAATAAATATTGTATATGTGATATATAATATTGTAGCATGTTATAATTATTAATGCAACATGTTTAGTGGAGTTTAAACAAGATTAGGGTTTGATTTGGGTTAATGTATTCTAGATGTTTCTAGAAGGTTTTACTTTGTCATTTGCTAAGATATTATGATAGATATTTCTTTGTGACTCACCCTTTAACCCAACCCAAACCCTAACCCTAGTAAACTCTCTACATTGGTTACTACAACCATGGTTGCATAAATGATTATGATAACTTTTTATTATCATCACAAATGAATTCTATCATCTTCTTCCTTGAGTTATTCATTGAAAAAGCTTTCTAGCTTTTTCTAAGTGATGATAAATATGTGAGAAAATGAAAACAAAAGAGAGAAAAAATCCTACTTCATCATCCTCATCTTCCCTTGCCATTTAGATGAGGGTGTTCACTTCATATTATGAGTGTTAGCTTGTGTTAACGAAACTTCAAGGTAGATCATCTTTGTATCGAAGATCGGAAGCAAAGGTTGCATCATTCTCTTCGTGAAGCCTCTCGAGAGTCCAGAACATGATGATCGCAGCGAAGGGATCTCAACACGGAGCTTAAGGAGTGAAGGACCGGATCTACAAAGGTTGTAATCCCTCTTACTTAGTGTTAAAGTGTTTAACATGCATGTTTTCGCCTAAACCCTAGTTTAAAGATCCGGCTTCGGGTTGTTCGGCACGGCTAAAATTTTAATCGGGTATGGTTGATGCCTCGTAGACCCTTGTGCGTGTGCCTAGCAACCCTACAGTAACTTCCAGAAGCAAACTGCTGACTCTCCTGAGGATAAGAGCTAAAAAGCTGACCTCGTCCCGGTGATTCAGCGGGGATGCCGGCATTTAGACATCGTGACAGTTCCCGTTCAGATACTGGGGGTAGTAGAGGTTCGGGACGAGGTCGGCTTTTTAGTTCTTATCTTTAGGAAAGTCAGCAGTTTGCTTCTGGATGTTACCGGTGCGGGAGTCGGGGTCATCGGGCTCGAGATTGTGCTGAGCCACATGTGAGTACTACACCTCGGCAATGCACGACATACGTAGCACGAATACTAAGCAATACTAATCTGAAATGACAGAGGGCTACGGCTTGTTTTTGGTGAAAAACCTTTAACGTAATGAACTTGATATCGTTGAAAGAACCGAGTGGTTTTACAAATATATAGTAGCGCAAACTTTTGCTAAGGAGGTCACTCCCGGTGAAGGGATCTCGGCTCTTTCCTTGTCGAGTGAGGTGCAGGATATTCCCAATTGATTACCACGATGCAAAGAAAAAAGAAACAACTATAGTAAAGTTATTACGCTGACGCAAATTTTTGCCCAAGGGGTCACTCCCGATGAAGGGATCTCGGCTCTTGCCTCGTCGAATGAGGTGCAGGATATTCCCAATCGAATACTTCTGTGCAAAGCAAAAGAAAACGTCTGTAATGTCTATTTTCAAAAACTTGGTTCCAACAACATCATATAGGTTTGTTTTACCCTTGCATTGATCAGAATCAACGCAGTCCCAATTAACATATCACACCAGATAAAAGAATGAAAATAAAATATACGTATATGCCATCCGCATTCGCCACTGGGTCCCGTCATCACCCGTTAGGTTACTTAACTAACGACAGAGCGGGGACAGGACTAGCGCGAGTACCAAACACATACAACATCTACTAGTATATATATAAATATATATAACAATCGTCCCAGGCATGATATAAAGCAACATCATAGAACCACAGCCAAGTAATATAGAGTGGTGGATAATCCTGGAGCCCCGGGTTTCACTTGAGCCGCAAATGAGACCCGACGTTCCCCTGCCGTGTGGATAGCCTGTGCAATGAAAACCTAGACCCCTACGAGTACGGCAAGTTGCCGGCCAATCCCAGAAGCGAGGCAACCCCAATCAACAACGTGAATGGGATACCCAGCACTTCAAGGAATCTGGTAACTTGAGCACCCCTCCGTGGGTCAACCTATACCCCCTATGAGTGCGGCAAATAGCCCGCCAATTCTAGAGTGGGGTCCCCTCCGTCTCAACGCCATGAGATGCGGAATCGTTTCCCTTTAGAACCCGGCTATTCGTGCACTCCTCCATGGGGTAATCCTAATACAGAAAAGAAAATAATATGTACAAAGGTGATATCGACCTCAACCTGGTCATGCCCCAAACAAAAAATATACAAACTGATAGTGAAGGCAGTACACATGTCGAACGCTCGCCCTGCAATATCAAATGTACAAATGAATCTAAACTGTACTAATATTGCATCCAAGCTATCCACCACGACGATCCAGCTACAACATAGAACATCAACGTGAAAGTCACGTTCACAAACCCGTCAAAAAGAACATATAGCAATTAAACGGGTTGTACCGCTCTAATGACATTCACGGTCGCAGATAATAATGTATGTTATGTAAACTATTAAACAGTGTTTAAAATACCGATTTCGAAGCACCCTGAATAGCCCCTGAACAAAAGATAACACTATATCCAAACTGAGAAAAACAAACAATACCACTGCACCAACATTCCAGAGACCAGAGAACCACCAAAATTTCAAGACCAAAGTCAAAACTAGAACCGGCCAAACCGGATTTTTTGAAGTTTTCGCCGGGCCAATTTTGGCATTTGGTGCTCCGATTTTGAAGGTATTCTTTTTATCACATAAGTAGTCTTCTGCAGTTGTTTAAAAAAAATTTCGAAGTCTCTGCAAATTCGACAGAGACCGGAATATATCGGGTATGATTTCGGAGTTGATTCGATTTCAATACTTTAAACGTTGTTTAAACTGCTGGCAATGGGTTAAAGGGTTGGCTCTGATACCATGTTGGGTTTCGGCAGTGCCCCACACATCAATCCATGACCAAATGCGGAACAAAAATTTACAAAAACCAGCGCTAACGGAACCCGCTATCCGGATCTACCCTTAACCCTATACTAGCAAACTAGGAGTTAGAATGGTTATACCAAGTTGATTCGTGTCCTTCGGTCTTCAACCACCTTCCCAAGCTCCTAGAGGCTTCCATGATCAAGCTTGATCTCCGGTCTCCCTCTATCGAAGATGATCCACCCGAAGGTTTGTGCAACAAGCTCCTACTTCATAACCGAAGTAACTAGGGTACCTAGATCGCTAAAATAGATAGTCTAAAGGATGTAGAGTGTGGTGATAGATTAATTTGTCTTAAGACACCTAAGGTTTCTCAACACATGAGAGGGTTTGGGTGGAGGAAGAAGAAGATACCATGAGTATGAGAGTGAGGCAACTCAAGAGAGAAGAATGGCTAAGTGTTTTCTTTGTTGTGAGATTTTTCTTGTGTTAGTTGTAAGGATTTTCTTTGGTTAGTTGTGAGATTTTTCTTGTGTTGGTTGTTTGCAATAATTGTAGCCATCCAATAAATATCCCATGCCACTAAAATATCTAGGGTCAACCAAAAATATCTCAAGTCAACAATAATCTCACAACAAACAAAAAACTTAAGCATGCTTAGTATAGTAACAATGGGTCATTACCAAAGCCATGCTACAATTATGCAATAAACACCTCATCCTCCACCTCAATAACCTTTTAATCTAAAAAGGTCTAAACCATAATGAGGTGTAATTTTCTAAAAGTAATATTGTAAGAAATTACAAGAATACCCATCATCCATATATACATACCCGCATCCGTATTCCGAAGAATACGAATACAATGAGATGAAAATAATCCAACAATATAATACTAGAATCTGGCTTAAACCAAAGTCACTAGTATTATCCGTCCGAACATCATCCGTGCATAAGTACACGTATGTGATCGAACCCTGTCGTAAAACCATACGGCCTTTACATCGTTTTGCCCGAAGCAGGGAAACCCTCTGTATAGGACTCTAAAGACTCATCAATACGCTGGCAGTGGGTTTAACCACAAGCACGCCAGCGGCACTAGCTGTACGTAACGCCTATCCAGGTATTGAGCGAAAGGGAGGCTGTCACGACCCGAAAGTACGGAACATGACCGGCACTTAAACTACGAACGTCTCGAGGTGTACGTAATCTAAGTAAACCGAAAACCCAGAAATCCAAACCAAGAAAAGTAGTAGAGAGCAGGAAAACCAACTTAAAGCAAGTAGTTTCAATAGCATAAGCCGAATATGCGGTTTTTTTAAAAACATCAAAAAATTTACTGAAAATTTCGGCAGAGTCTCCTTTGTAAATACTGGCTCCCAAACGGGATACAACATGAATAGTATACGAAAACAAGAAAAAGGCATCCCCAAGCGGGAGCTAGCTCTTCGTCAATCGACGGTCACAACCACACAAGCAGTATAATATACAACGCCAACGGCGAGGATCAAAACTCAAAAGGAAACTCAAAACCACCAGAAACATAACGAGCGACTCTAAGGTCGAAAGAATAAACAACACTGGTCTCTATCTCAAAAAGAATACATGTTTGGTTGATGGAACTTCTAGATACAACAGAATAATGATATACAAAGTATATAATGGGGGTATGATACAAGTAAACCCACCTACTAGCAAATCACCCGAATGAAACTGAGCCCGCAAGCCGTAATGAAACCGGTATAGCAAACCTGCAAGAAACTGGGGCACAACGGGGGTGAGTTGCCAACTCGTGAATAGAAAAACATCTACGCACAGAAATCGCATAAATAACGCAACCTAGGTCAATGATCATAATATATCCTCAAATATAAGTATAACAGGCAGCCTATGACAATGTCTAGGGTAATATCTAACCCGAGTATAATTTCATGTGCCCGTGTCAGTGCCTCAGGGAGCAATATATCATATGAATGAGGTATGAATGCATGAAACAGAATACATGTAAATGAAGAAACTGTTTTCATAAATTAGTGAGATTTCCTTCGTATTTTTAAAACTGAGGTATCATAATGAAATCAGTATCAACAGTGTCTAGCATCGACACAAAACATGAATCTCACTGTCTCGAAATATCAATGTCTCAATCTCAATATCTAGGGCGCCGTCAGTCCAGACCGGCCCCTACCATCCATCTCAAGACCACGACGGTATCCTCCGGATATCCGACGCGTCGGGTAATATCACCGGTAGGTAGTGCTCCCCAGCCAGGCTCAACGTCAACACCACATTCCTCTTGCCCCGGGGTACCATACCGGGCCCACCATGTACCCGTGACGGTTCCTCCACTCCTCGACACGGATCTCCAAAACCACAGCAAACTCATGGTGGACGACACTTTACATCATTAGAAAACCGCAACATTTTATATTTTAAAAGATCATAAGTTGTAAATTTTGCGGCTTTCCCCAAAATCCAGAAATATCATAAATCTCAAGAAATCATCACAAGTGCATATGTCAATGATAATGAACTAGGCATGAACAACTGAATAACAGTATGCATGAAGTGGTAGGTAATAACTACAATGTCTAATATGGCATATAAGGGAAATACATTAATATCATGTCAAAACTACCAGCTAACAATCTAAGTCAAGCAGTTATATTCTCTAAAGTGTACGTGACATGGCAATTACCGATGAAGATGTGTGTGAGCCGGCAAGTAGGTGTACGTGGTACATACGCATCATCGGTAATGGTGCTGGTGTCCTAACAGCATGATATCAATAATGGAATATGCAGCAAAATAAATATGCGAGGCAGAGCGAACAGCAATAATGTGCGGGAGCTGAAAACTAGACACAATGATAACTAATCTGATATAAGTCCTACGAATGGTGCCTTTTGAAATAACACGAATCATGGGGTTTTGAAAATAGGGGCTACGGTGTTTTTATGAAAAGATACGTCGTTTTTGAAATATCCGTAGATTCCCTTGAGCTGTCTTTAAAAATGCCCACGATTCGTTAGTTTTTGAAATAGGTAATAAGTCTAATCTAATCTAGCAACTACACTAAACTATACGGCTGAACTACAAGCTGAACTACAGGTAAGGAAACCGCCTATCATCTGAGTCGATACATATACCTGTATATGTATAGTCGGTGATCTCGCCTCAATAATATCATATCCTATACCATATCTATAATCAGGCATCCCAAGTCAAGAGTGCGGATCAATCATCAATATAGCTCGTACGTAAATCCGTCGTACGGCATCCCAATCTGGGTACGGGTCAATATCACATTCATCATACTATTCACCTGGTATCCTCTTTATCAAATATCATGATCGGGGTACTGATCTACGTCTAGTACCATACTGATACCGCCTACGTATGCATGGACGTGTGGGAAACACTACGTCAAGGACCCGCTACAACGTCATGTCGTATCTAAGAAACGAACCCTGCTATATCACCGATCTCACGGCCTCAAATCAAATCTCATCGACTCATTATAAATCCCAAGTACTATCATCCTCAATCCGTATGTGAACACATAGTCTCATACCCATGTGAACACATAACTATATAATCCCGTATAAGCGCAAATGAAAGAAGAAAGTATGCAAGTATGGGTGTGTGTGTGCATGTGTGGTGCGACCACTACTCTAGGGTTTCGCGACACCAAATCATCCGAGAACACCAAATGTCTATATCATCGGTAATATCAAACAAATTATAGTCAAAATATATATATATATATATATATATATATGTGTGTATACGTATTCGTATACATCACCACGAACTGCGGGGGTGCTATACGCCATCCACCCGACTTCTCCCCGTAGATATAAATCTACTCACCTGGTCCTCGCTCGCCGGTGCCGACGTCGCCACGCGCTTGCTTGCCGTCTCGAAGTCCACATGGGGTACCTACATAACACAACGTATCGTATCGCATAAAAACCCAATTCAAAATCGAAACGGCATACGAAAACTAAATCGGCACGCGTATCATGCATAGGTCAAAACCTATCGCCTACACATGCAAGAATAGTCAAACCAACCCTCGATGTCGATGTACGAACGTCAAACCATCGAGAAAAGCCAATCACACTCATTTGCACATTCACGAACACTAATTTTAATATAAACTAGGTTAAAACTCACAAAAACGCCAATTTCACTTAAAAAGTCATTTTTCCGAAAATCTAGCAAGCACAATTCGCCGTTTTTGTACAAAACACGATGTTTAAATGAATGTCGCGGCCAATATATTTATTAAATATCTTAAATAAGTCAATAAAACCATTTCCATAATTTAATCACATAAATTTGCATAATTTCCAAAATCCTAGTTTGAAAAATATCAATTTTAACACTTTTTAATGTAAAATTCATAATTTTACAATTAAACTTGGTTTTGCATATTTTAAATGGTTAAACCACTCAATATAATTTTTAAGATATGATGAAACCCTAACCATATTTTAATTCTCGATTTAACACAATATTTACAAAAACTAGTTTGCAATTTTAACCAATTTCGACCATTTATAGCAAAAATGCACATACAACAAACTAGTTTGGATTTGCATGAAATAAAGTATTAAACTACACTTTAAAATGTTATTAATACCATGCAAAACCTAATTAGATTTTAATCTCCATTATATAAGTATTTCATTAAAACCTAGTTAGCAAATTAGTATAATTAGAACAATTTAATAAAACAATTAGTAACCTAGTAATTAGCTTTGCTTTAGCAAGCCCACTAGATATTAACCACACAATTAGATCATGATCAAATGACATAAACCCTAACTTAGTATTTAAACCCTTCTCTTAAATTTCCAAACATGAAATTAAACTATAATTAACACTTAAATCAATTTGCTTTAAGCAAAAACTAACAATTTCATTATAGGGTTATGATTTATACCTCCTAGAATCTTGAGATTTAGCATGAAATCTTAGCCTCCCAAATCATCATCTTGCTCCTTGATTCATGCTAGCCAAGGCAAAGAAATAATGGGTAGGAGTTGGATTTTGATTTGGATTTTTGCTTGATTTTTTGTGGATTTTTCTTTGGATTTTCTTTGATGGAACAAAGAGAAGAGAAGAAGAATAGTGGGCTGTTGAGGGGTTGCTGGTTTCGGCCAGAATTTTGGGGGTTTGGGTGAGGGAGGAGAGAGAGTGAGGTGGAGAAAGTTAGTCCAAGTCAAAGTCAACTCAATTTATATCATTTCTACTCTTTTCTTTTCTTTTCTTTTCCTTTTCTTTCCTTTGCAAACCAAGTGGGGACAAGAGGAGGGGCTGCTGAATTCAGCCATGGGGGGGAGTAAGTGGGTGTGTGTGGGTGTGGGTACGGGTGTGGGGTGAGGAAAAATGATAAATACAGTACCCCAAACATCCATTTACGCTAAAAAAAGCCTTTTTTTCTTCAATAATTTCTAAACCGTTTTGGCAAATGATTTCGTTCCAAAAACCACATGATAAATTTTTATTTAATGTTTTATGATGCACAAAATTTGTTTCAACTCATTCCAATTTGTAATTTTCCCTAATTAAATGTATTAGTGACGGCTTAAAATAATAATAAAATAATATTTTTTTCAGAAAATTTGAAATTTCACCAGCGGCTCAATAAACACCAAATAATAGCAATTACATAGCTAGAATATGTATATTTAATTTTTATAATAAGATAGTATTTTGACTTTTTACAGAAAACCCCCTTATTTTACCGTTTTTTTCGAAATTCCACCGAAACGATTTTCAAAACGTTACAGAGGCCGATGAGCAAACTCATCCTGAAACCCCTACTGAGCCTGACGGTGACAATATCCGTACAGTCCGGTCCGTTCGTCTATGAGTATCGCATATCGAGTCTAGGGGGTGGATAAAGTCAGACCCCTAATAACGCGGTATTTAGTGTCGGCATGAAGCCCATCACCCACTAAGAAACTACTGATCCAAATCAGTAATTTTCGACTACCTTGGCCAAGGATTTCTGGTGATGGTCACCCGTGCACCGCGCGACATCAACCCCCAATACCGGGAGAGACGAATCCCTGACAATCCGCTCGTTGCCTCCATGTGGCTCGGGACTGTACCCAACTAAAACCTGTTTGCACGACTCCTTTGAGCCATGGTAGAGTAGTAATCAAAGCATAGTGGGAACTCACACGAGAAAAATGACGATCTCAGGTCGACAAACTAACCTGTACACATGTCACCAGGGAACAACCATCTGACAATAGGTATAATACCAACTAGCATGTTCCCGGCGAGTCCGTCCAGTATACTCATAACCCAATGCGCACATGTATACTATCTTAGGTGAACAAACTAACACCGATGGCTTGTACGACATGATCACCGCCCCTCATCGGGGTCTTGATCAGTATACACTAGTCTACACTGGAGTATCGATACCCAGTCTCGATACTCCTATGACTAGGGACATTTAAGGATGTGCTTATAGACCACCCAACTCCTACGTATATGATTGCCATCGTACTGCTGGTAGTCAAGCAAGAATCCTATGGGCTCTATCAATATGTAATAGTAATCTGTAATACCTCCTGAAGCATGTACACGGTGATAAAGACAAACCAAATAGCATACTATCATCTTGTGTAAGACTGTTCCACCGGTATAGGTCCTCCCTCAATCATCGCAATCGCGTGCCTGCGATCCAATAATTGACTTGAGGGCACTATAGCCAACATAAATAAAATATACCCAGCGCCGCAAGAGAAGCAAACACTGCTTGTGTTAGTGTATATGCCCTAAGGGCCATTATTGTATCATACTAGCTTGTATATTACTTAATGGAAGCTTGGGATATTCACAGTTATATTAACAGTCTTGCTAAACATGGTAGTATGCTACTTGGTTTTATCTATCTTAATATGTGTGTACGTATTGATGGAGCCCTTAGAATCTTGCTTGACTACCAGCGTTGTGATGGCAGTCACACTAGTGAAGGCTGGGTAGTCTACAAGCATATCCTTTTTCAGGTCCCTAGTCGTAGGATTATCGAGACAGGGCATCGATACTCCGGAGTAGACTAGTGTGTACGCTTCTCATCCCAGTTGGGGAGATGGTCTGTCCCACAGCCATCAGTACGTGCACGTTGGGTTACGGGTACACCGGACAGGACTCGTAGGGAACTGTTGGTTGGTATTATACCCGTCGTCAGTTAACAGTTCCCAGGTGACATGAGTACAGCATAGTCCGCAGACTTGACACTGCTACTTCGCCTCGAGTGTGTCCCACTGTTCTTAGATTGCTACACTACCACGGCTCAAAAGAGTCGTGCAAACAGGTAGCAGTTGGGTGCAGTCCCGAGCACTTGGAGACAGTAGTGGTTAGACAGGATTCGTCTCTCCTGGTATTGGGAGTTGATATCGCGCTGTGTCTGGAGAGCCATTACGCAAAGTCCCTGGCCAGGGCAAGCGAGATTTACTGGTTGGTTTTCCAGTAGTTTCTCAAGGTGTAATGGGCTTCGCTCCGACACGACTTATACCGCTTTTAGGGGTCTGACGCTTGCCGCCACCCTAGGCCCAATATGCGATAGTCCTAGACGAACAGACCGGACTGTACGGAGATTGTCACATCAGGCTTAGTAGGAATTCGGATGGGTTTCCTCATCGGCCTTCTTATCGACATCTACCTGGGGACCGTTACGTACAGCTAGTGCCGCTTGCGGTCTGTGGTTAAACCCACTGCCAGCGTAGTAGTCGTGTCTTTAGAGTCCCACACAGAGAGTTTCCCTGCTCCGGGCGAAACGATATAGAGGTCGTATGGTTTTACGACAGGGTTCGGACACGCACGTGCATTTATGCACGTACGATATTCGGACAGTTTTTACTAGCCAGCTTTGGTTTAAGCCAGATTCTAGTATCGGATTATTGGATTTATACAGTCTAAAGTTTTTCCGTGTTTTCACGGATAGGAGGGGCGTTCTCGTAATTTAGCGAGAAGCTTCTAGAAGGATGATGACTTGGGGGCTAAGGTGGCATTTGCATTTATTGATTTAGTGACTCATTTGTGTGATTCATCCATGGAGTTAATGATGCATTTATTGATCTAATGACTCATGAGATGAATCACACAAAGTGAATAAATGAAGCATGGTTGATAAATCATTTGATTTATTCATTTAATAAATCATCATGCTTCATATATTCAAGATGAGATATTATTTCATTTCATTCTCACTCTCACCTTCTCTCTCCTCAAGCTCTCTCTCTTCAAACCCTAATCCTAACCTCTCATGTGTTGAGATCAAGGATTAACAAGACTCATTAATCCATAATCATACTCTATATTCCCTAGATGACTTTGATTAGCAATTAGAGTAACCTGATTACCTTAAGATTAGAGGCAAAGCTTGGAGTAGAAACTCTCAGCTATTACAAAGAGGAGGCCGACGAGGAGGTGGTTAACGAGAAGAAGAAGGACTTGGTTCATTAGGTATAATCTTCTTTCATAGTAGCTAATTACTCCTATGTAAGTGTTAGTTATAGTTTAGCAAAGATCCTTTCAGTTAGTCGATGTTAGTTTAAAGAAAAAGATTGTTTTTCATATTTCCGCCTCCCCGCAACTCGTGGGGTGTACAACGTCGACTTACAGTGGTATCAGAGCCTCGCTAAACCATAACTAACTTGTTAGAAAATTCGTTAGAAATTCGATCGCAAAACGAACCGGAAAAAACATCATTTTTACTAAGTTTCTATCGATTTAAAACAGGATCCAAAATTTTTTCAGGGACCTCTAAAATTACAAGCAGGAAAATATAAGAATACTGGAGAAATTATGGTTCCTGAATCGGCCAAACAGCCGCGGAACCGCGGACGATCCAAGCGATCCGCCGCGGATCCGCGGCCGATTTGAAGCCGATTCACCCTAAAATTCCCCAGTAACTCTTCTGTGATTATTTTGTTCTTTCTCGAATGTTTATTTTCTGCTCAAGTCTCAGGTGCACAGAGAAGTTTTTGGAGTAGAATTTATTGTGTTTGCTCGATCGAAATTCTACGATGTTTGGCTAATTAGATTATATCTGTGATTTGTATAATGTGTTCGTAAACCTCCCCTAACTGCTAGTATGTCGGTTGGCAGGGGGTTGCACATTTCTGTAATGATTTTACTGTTTGTGTTTATGAACTTGATTCGATCGTTGTGATGATTAGCCGGGGTTTGAGATGGTTTTTTATATTCACTCATTCGATGTAAATTGTAATATGATGTAATATTCTTTTGCGGGGCACATCCAGGTTGCGGTTGTAGCCACCGTTGTATTATTTCTTTTACTGATTTTTTGCTCTTAGGATTGACCCAAGGTGGGGTGCACAAACTACCGGGTACTTTGAAGTGTTTAGTGGCCTACTCATGTTGTTGAGGGAGACCGCTTCACTTCGGGTACTTGGCGGGTAGTTTGCCGTACCCGTAGGGGTCTAGGGTGGGGTAATGGCTATTCATCACAACTGTGTAATCCGTCTTTCGTTGCAGGCTCAAAGGAAACGAGTATTTCTTGTATATCCAATAATGTTCATTTGTGATCTGGAATGCCTATTATTGCGTCAGATGAATGTACAATATCTATATATGATAGCTATTTAGACGTCACTTATGTTTTACACCCGCGCTAGCCCAGCCCCCGCTCTGTCGTTAGTTAAGTAACCTAACGGGTGATGACGGGACCCAGTGGTGAATGCGGATGGCATAAGAGGACGTTGTATTTTCGTTGTTTTCTGCAATGATAGGTTAATTGATGGGACGCATTATATTAATACAAAGAAAATAAACCAAAGTTGAATCGTTGGAACAGTTTAAAAGAAACCACTCGGTTATTTTAAAACAGAGGATATTTTTTAAATTGCGGAGCTTTAACCACTCCTTTTAAAAGCTATCAGGTTCCTTCGATCATATCAAGTTCACTACGTTCACGGTTTCGCCAAAACTATTCGTAGCTCTTCGTCATTTCATTTGGGTATTCAGTAGTATTCAAGCTATGTGTTTTGACCTAACGCCAAGGCATAGTGTTTGGTAGCTGCTGGGTATTCATTTGTTGCATAGATAGATGAGTTAGTTTGGGACAGTCGTATTATCATTTGGCCTACGTCAGGGGTATATACGGATGGGTTCAAATTAACAAGATAATGATGGGTAGAACTTGACATGTGACTTATGACATTTTGACCTAACGCCAAGGTCATAAGAGCATAGGGCAAAAATTTATATCGGGAATTTCTAAAGAAACTAAAATTTGCAAAGAGATGCATACCATTTGGAGTGTGATGAATGCTGGTAGGATTCCTTCAGCATTATCACACGATGATATTTGGATCCCGATCCTACTGTGAGTATATGCTACTTATCAGGAGATTCGTCACTTAACGATCAATGCTATAAACCAAGTAGGTGCCGAGAAAGGTGTCAGTGGGGCTACGCCCCCAGAGAAAAGAGGTTATTTAATTAAGGAACTTCGCGAAAGTGTTGGAAAACCTCCCTCGAAGTACCGACACCGGCCTGGCTGAATGGTTAAGCAAGTATTGTACGGTGAGAATAGTCCTGGCTAGTTCTTCCTTTTTAGTTTGAGGAGGGATTCGAGAAACAGTGGGAGCCATCCAGTTTAGATAAACTAAAAACCACTCTAAACTTGCAAGAGCATCATGCTAAAGTGTTCCCTCTCTCTCTCATTGCAGCGACCCAAAACATGACAGGCCTTAAGTTACTACTAGAAAAAAATATATTGACAGGGCCAAACTATAAAGATTGGCTGCGGAATGTCAGAATGGCTTTGACTTATGACAAATTGGGGTATGTCCTTACCACTAAGGCACCTGCTGTCCCTGGTCCTAAATCCAGTCTTGCGGATAAGGAAATCCACAAAACTTGGGAATTAGATTGTGCGAAGGCCAAGTGCATCGTGCTTGCCTCGAAGAATAATGAACATCAGAGGAGGCACGAGGATATGGATCTTGAATCCATATTTCTCCATACAAAGGATCTGTATGGGGAGAAATCTCATATAGTAAGATACGAGACCTCGAAGAACCTGTTTCAGGCGAGGTTGGCCGTCGTATCGTCTGTAGGAGAACATGTCCTAAAGATGATTGGCTATATAGAAGAGCTCGTAGACCTGGGGACGACTTTGGAGAACGAGCTCTGTACAGACTTGATTCTCCAGTCCCTTCCTTCCACCTACGCCCAGTTTATTCTGAATTTCAACATTCAAAGAAAAGAAGTTGAACTTCCAGAACTCCTTAACATGTTGAGGAGTGCAGAGGGCACCTTGCAGAAGGCAATGGAAACACCCACTATGTTTGTTCGCGGTGCTTCTTCCTCCGGGTCCAAGGCTAGGGCCAAAGGAAGGAAGAATAAGGCCGCCACCAAACCTAGAGGAGGTGTTAGTAAGGTGGGAGTGAAGGGAAAGAAAAAGATTGCGGTGCCAGTAGTAGCAAAGGATGAGTGCTTCCACTGTCATAGAAAAGGGCACTGGAAGAAAGATTGCAAGGCGTGGAACGCCAAGAACCAGGAAC
Organism: Agapanthus africanus; assembly: GCA_030015575.1. NCBI lineage: Eukaryota > Viridiplantae > Streptophyta > Magnoliopsida > Asparagales > Amaryllidaceae > Agapanthus > Agapanthus africanus. Next base: position 881,866,236 of record JASDDO010000024.1, on the reverse strand, counting down.
CGAAGCAAGCTGTGGTTTCGACTTCAGGTGTGTTTGTAATTGAGAATTGTCTGTCAATCAACTCTACTTCCTAGGTATTGGATACCGGATCAGGATCTCATATATGCAATTTATTGCAGGCACTGAGAAACCGTAGAGTGCTGAAGGTTGGTGATATGACCCTGAAGGTTGCTAACGGAGCTAGCGTGGGAGCTGTGTCCGTAGGGGATTATCACCTGGGATTGACGAGTGGACATATTTTGGTTTTGCATAACTGTTTGTGTTTACCTAGTTTAACGTGTAATATCATATCAGTTTCCTTGTTATCAAATAAAGGTTATGATTTCACGTTTATAAGCGATGTTGTTAACATCCACCTTAATCATGGTTTGATTGGGTCCGGTACACTGGATAACGGTATATATGTCTTAAACCAATTACAGATTTTCAATGTCCAGAACACACTAAAAAGAAAGTCTCCAGATTTAAATAAGGCTTTCTTATGGTATTGTAGACTAGGTCACATCAATGAGACAAGGTTAACTAAGTTATATAGAGAAGGATTTTTGGATTCATTCGAATATCAATCTTATGCCACTTGTGAATCATGTCTCAAAAGAAAGATGACAAAGACTCCATTCACTGGACATGGAGTAAGAGCGAGCGAGCTCTTAGGACTCATACACAGCGATGTATGTGTTCCAATGTATACACATGCAAGAGGTAGTTTTTCCTATTTCATTACTTTTACGGATGATTACTCTAGGTACGGATTCATTTTTCTGATGAAAAATAAATCCGAGGCTTTTGAGAAATTCCAAGAGTATAAGAATGAAGTAGAAAACCAAACCGGCAAAAGTATCAAGACACTGAGATCTGATCGAGGTGGTGAATACTTAAGTGTCGAGTTCCTAGGTTACCTAAAAGAGAAAGGAATTCTCTCTCAGCTTACTCCTCCATACACTCCACAGCATAACGGTGTATCGGAGAGACGGAATCGAACCTTATTGGATATGGTACGTTCCATGATGAGTAATGCTGAGTTACCCCATCTTTCTGGGGTTATGCGCTAGAATCAGCGGCATATCTTTTGAACAGGGCTCCTACCAAGACTGTGCCTACCACCCCATATCAGATGTGGAGTGGGAAGAAACCCTATCTTCAGTATCTAAAGATATGGGGATGTCCAGGTTTTGTTAAAAAGCAGCATGTGGACAAACTCGAGGCACGATCAGTACAGTGTAAGTTTGTGGGATATCCAAAGAACTCCAGGGGGTATTATTTCTATTACGTAGAGGAACAAAAGGTTTTTGTTTCTCGTAATGCCCATTTTCTAGAACAACAGTTTTTAAAAAAGGAAACAAGTGGGAGCGAAATAGAACTGGAAGAAATTCCAGAACCACAAACTACTACTGAAAGTTTGGTAGAACCAGTAGTTCAAGAAGAACAGGACATTCCCGCACCCCTCCGCAGGAGTAGTAGGTCATCTCATCCGCCTGAGAGATACTACGGTTTTCTCATAGATGGGGATGGAGAGGATTTCATCATTGATGATGATGAACCTACTAGCTTCCAGCAGGCCATCCAGAGCGGCGACTCGGTACGATGGCTAGATGCAATGCGGACCGAGATGGAGTCCATGTACACCAACAAAGTATGGACTTTGGACTTTGCTCCAGATGGGGTAAAACCCATAGGATGCAAATGGATCTTCAAGAAAAAGATTGGTGAGATGGACAGGTGGAAACCTATAAGGCTAGACTTGTTGCAAAGGGTTTTCGTCAAAGACATGGTTTGGACTATGACGAAACTTTTTCTCCAGTGGCTATGCTCAAATCCACTCGGGTCCTTCTTGCTATTGCCGCCTTCCATGATTATAAGATCTGGCAGATGGACGTAAAGACGGCTTTTCTAAATGGTAATTTAGAAGAGTGCGTCTATATGAATCAGCCAGAAGGCTTCAATCAGAGTGGGAGCAGCGGGAAAGTGTGCAAGTTGCTTAAGTCCATTTATGGACTGAAGCAGGCATCGCGGAGTTAGAACATCTGTTTTGATGAAACGGTCAAAGAATATGACTTTATCAAAATCCAGATGAACCATGTATATATAGTAAAATTTTAGCACGAACTGTCGTATTCCTCGTCTTGTACGTGGATGACATTCTATTGATAGGAAATGACATTCCTATGCTATAATCTGTCAAAGAATTCTTGTCACACAGGTTCTCCATGAAAGACCTGGGTGATGCCTCTTACATTCTGGGGATCCGGATCTATCATGATAGATCTAAGAGGATGTTGGGACTTTCGCAGTCCAGGTATATCAACACTATACTGAAAAGATTTAGTAGCGGTAATCTACCGGCTTGTCACGGAATCACCCTCTCCAAAGAGATATCTCCCAAGACTGATTTGGAAAGGGAACGCATGTCTATTATACCCTACGCTTCTGCGGTAGGCTCTATAATTTATGCGATGTTGTGCACCAGACCAGATGTAGCTTACGCACTGAGCGTGGTAAGCCGGTATCAGTCAGACCCAGGGGAGAAGCACTGGATAGCAGTAAAGAACATTCTCAAGTACCTGAGAAGGACTAAGGAGTTGTTCTTGGTTTACGGCGGAAAGTCCTAAAGATCGAGGTCTTTGCTGATTCCGGCTTCCAGAGTGATAAGGATGACTCCAAGTCCATGTCAGGTTATGTCTTTACCCTCAATGGAGGGGCGGTGTGCAGGAAGAGTTCCAAGCAGGACACCGTTGCTGACTCAACGATGGAAGCGGAGTATATTGCTGCTTGCGATGCCGCAAAAGAAGCGGTCTGGATGAAGAAGTTCCTCACAGAACTTCAGGTGGTTCCTACCATTGTTGATCCAATACCTCTGTATTGCGACAACAACGGAGCTATAGCTTTAGCGAAGGAACCTAGGTCCCATCAGAAGTCCAGACACATTTTAAGGCAGTATCACCTGATCAGGGAGATCATAGATCGCCGGGAGATCGAGGTCCGAAGAGTTGCTACAGAGGAGAACATTGCTGATCCATTCATAAAGGCCTTACCTCAGATTCAGTTCGAGAGGCTACTTGAGATGATCGGTCTTCGATATGCCAGTACATGGCCCTAGTGCAAGTGGGAGATTGTTAGTGTATATGCCCTAGGGGCCATTATTGTATCATACTAGCTTGTATATTACTTAATGGAAGCTTGGGATATTCACAGTTATATTAACAGTCTTGCTAAACATGGTAGTATGCTACTTGGTTTTATCTATCTTAATATGTGTGTACGTATTGATAGAGCCCTTAGGATCTTGCTTGACTACCAGCGTTGTGATGGCAGTCACACTAGTGGGGGCTGGGTAGTCTACAAGCATATCCTTTTTCAGGTCCCTAGTCGTAGGATTATCGAGACAGGGCATCGATACTCCGGAGTAGACTAGTGTGCACGCTTCTCATCCCAGTTGGGGAGATGGTCTGTCCCACAGCCATCAGTACGTCGTACTGGAGATAGTATACAGGTGCTCGTTTGGTTACGGGTACACCGGACAGGACTCGCAGGGAACTGTTGGTTGGTATTATACCCGTCGTCAGTTAACAGTTCCCAAATGACATGAGTATAGCATAGTCCGCAGACTTGACACTGCTACTTCGCCTCGAGTGTGTCCCACTGTTCTTAGATTGCTACACTACCACGGCTCAAAGGAGTCGTGCAAATAGGTAGCAGTTGGGTGCAGTCCCGAGCACTTAGAGGCAGTAGTGGTTAGACAGGATTCGTCTCTCCTGGTATTGGGAGTTGATATCGCGCTGTGTCTGGAGAGCCATTATGCAAAGTCCCTGGCCAGGGCAAGCGAGATTTACTGGTAGGTTTTCCAGTAGTTTCTCAAGGTGTAATGGGCTTCGCTCCGACACGACTTATACCTCTTTTAGGGGACTGACGATTGCCGCCCCCCTAGGCCCGATATGTGATGGTCCTAAACGAACAGACCGGACTGTACGGAGATTATCACATCAGGCTCAGTAGGAGTTCGGATGGGTTTCCTCATCGGCCTTCTTATCGACATCTACCTGGGGACCGTTACGTACAGCTAGTGCCGCTTGCGGTCTGTGGTTAAACCCACTGCCAGCATAGTAGTCGAGTCTTTAGAGTCCCATACAGAGAGTTTCCCTGCTCCGGGCGAAACGATATAGAGGTCGTATGGTTTTACGACAGGGTTCGGACACGCACGTGCATTTATGCACGTACGATATTCGGACAGTTTTTACTAGCCGGCTTTGGTTTAAGCCAGATTCTAGTATCGGATTATTGGATTTATACAGTCTAAACTTTTTCCGTGTTTTCACGGATAGGAGGGGCGTTCTCGTAATTTAGCGAGAAGCTTCTAGAAGGATGATGACTTGGGGGCTAAGGTGGCATTTGCATTTATTGATTTAGTGACTCATTTGCGTGATTCATCCATGGAGTTAATGATGCATTTATTGATCTAATGACTCATGGGATGAATCACACAAAGTGAATAAATGAAGCATGGTTAATAAATCATTTGATTTCTTCATTTAATAAATCATCATGCTTCATATATTCAAGATGAGATATTATTTCATTTCATTCTCACTCTCACCTTCTCTCTCCTCAAGCTCTCTCTCTTCAAACCCTAATCCTAACCTCTCATGTGTTGAGATCAAGGATTAACAAGACTCATTAATCCATAATCATACTCTATATTCCCTAGGTGAATTTGATTAGCAATTAGAGTAACCTGATTACCTCAAGATTAGAGGCAAAGCTTGGAGTAGAAGCTCTCGGCTATTACATAGAGGAGGCCGACGAGGAGGTGGTTAACGAGAAGAAAAAGGACTTGGTTCATTAGGTATAATCTTCTTTCATAGTAGCTAATTACTCCTATGTAAGTGTTAGTTATAGTTTAGCATAGATCCTTTCGATTAGTCGATGTTAGTTTAAAGAAAAAGATTGTTTTTCATATTTCCGCCTCCCCGCAACTCGTGGGGTGTACAACGTCGACTTACAGCTTGCTCGTGGGCTAATCTCTCAGAAGCCTCAATGGCAGCTTAAAGATTAGTTGCGGCATTCTCCTCAGTAGAAGCTTCAAACAGACTGTCGTTGGTGCCGTATCTGACAAGCCTTCGCTATAGGGAGCTTGAGGTTCCTGACCAAATACAACGTCAGCCAAAAAACATGGAATTTTTCTTCTTCTGAGAGCCGACAACAACACTTGACGATAGAAGGTTGCGCTTTACAGGCCTCTAAGGATGGCGAGTCCCGATTTCTAAGCCAATACCCGACTCAGGAGACGCTGCTACCATCACGTCGCCAGGAGCACTTACGTTCGGTCGTGACTTAGCCGTCGACACCGTTGGAAAGGCTCGCGTAACTACAACCGCGTCGCTCTCTTTCAGGGAAGGACAGACAACTGCTCGTCGTTTTAGTGGAATCGCGGGATTACTGGCTGGGACAGAATCCTTATGATCAAGGAGCATCCACCTATTTTCTTTGATAACGACGCCCGTAGCATGCTTGTACTAGGCTATATAGGCGTTTGAAGCCTTCAGAATATGACTCGGCTCAGAAATCAGAAAATAAGACCTTGTGTTCAGCCGCATAAAATGGTGCACTGCGCTGCGGACACTCTCCTCTGAAGCAACCGGATCGACGAGAAATGCTTCAAGAGGAACGCCTTGGTTATAGCCGGATTGCTAAGCAAAGCAATGCGTGTTATACCACATGAATACTACCGAGGCATTTTGCCTGAATACTAGGACACCCCGTCTGATGGAATACAGATGCACGATCTCCCAGGCCTTCAAAGCAGAAACCCCATCCTTAAAGATGTCATGAAGCGGGTGGACCACTTTGAAAGGTTCTTTACCAATGGTCATGACCCTATCAACAAAGGTCATGCTGTCCCCAACCATGTGCAGACGCAGGAGCAATCGCCGAGCCTCTCGCTATGTTGGGTTCAGAGAAGAAGCGCCGACCAATTGCATGACCCGAGGGAAATTGTACCCTTCATAAAATCTGGCTCTTTTATGCACACCAAAGGCACCCAACATATGCATCTCGATCCATGAGGTGAAATAATGTAAAGGGAGATTTACGAGCTTTAAACCCGGCTGGGTGGTGTCGGCCGCTATACTTAAGCCATGATACAAATGGGCTAGTCCGGCAACCCCAACAGCCATACCCGTCCCCGCTGCAACACGATGAGCCGGATAGAAAACAGACGGTCTCATGTAGCGAGGATGCATTGGGAGTGGAAACCAGCTCAGCCACAAACCAATGAAGCCCACAAAAAAAGTTTCCTCGTCAATGTCCAGAGCGACAATCTCTACAAAAGGGACGATGCGGGTGTCTGGAATAAAGAATTGCTTTAAATCCCCATCTGTAGTCGGAAATTTGTCCAAGCCAAACCCGAACGGATCATCAAGCTTGGAAAACATCGCAGCCTTCTTCGATAAAACCTCCAGATGAAAGAAACGGGCAACAAAGTCCGTAAAGCTAACCCCATGCCCCCGAACTCCAAAAAACAAGCTTTCATAGATATTTAGCACCTTGATCAGGCTTGGGAACTTGTGCTGGACAATGTTTTTCGGAGTAAGGCCCATGACTACCGATGCGGTAGTGAAGATATACTCGTCAGGAAGAAGTATCTCCTCATAATGCTCCCTGCTGACGGGTAACACAGAAATATCTGTGAACTCTTCCAGTGAAATCGATACCTCCCGGTCCGATAATAGAAATGTGTGTGTCGGAATATTCCACTGTCCCAAGAAAGATTTAACCCACCACGCATGAGGAGTGTGGTAATAGAAGAGAGATGCATAGACCGCTGGGTATAACCCGGTTTTCAGCAGCAGCGATTTCTTGGCCGATAAGATGTAGCGGGCCTATCGGAGGTAACCAGCCGGATGTCGAGGGGTCACTCCTATTGTATAAACCTGACCCCAAGGATGTGCTTCTTGATCAGTCGAAAATATTGCATTTTTAACACATCAATTTCCCTACTATTTGCACTCATCTAAAGGTGTTCGGTATGAATATAGCACATATTAGAAAAATCGTCTGTAAAATACCAAATAACATGTGCTATACATTATAACCGGCATTTTGAGGGAAATTGAGTGTTTATTATTGCACGCATGATCTTTGTATATCGCAACACTTGTCTCGAGATTGTGTGCAGGAAATTCCAGGAAAAGAGCCGAAACTGCTAAAAGTGCTGATAAAAATACACAAAATCCAAGACTTGTAATCTGGCAGTGAACAAGAAATTATAAAAATATTCCAGACATCAGAAAAGTTCCACAAAGCCAACACCAGAGTACCCTGAGAACTCAATGCACCAAAGCCACCAAACGGCCACGGATCCATGGCCGAATGGGCCGATCCGCCGTGGATCCGTGGCTATCTGGACACGTCAGCGCTTCACATTTCTCCACGTGGCTTATTTTAACGGACTCAGCTTCCAGAAGACTCTCAAAGACCACATGGTTTCTTCCAGAAGGCTCTGCATAACAAACTCATTCTAGAAGCCTCCTTGTAACAACCTTCCTCTAGAATATTCCTTGTAATAACATCATTCTGGAATATTTCCTCTAACAAACTTATTCTAGAAGGTTCTCTTTAACAACCTAGTTTTTTGGAGGGAAATTTGAATTTGAATTGAAAAGGAGATCTAGATCTAGGGTTGAGGGGGTTATAAAAAGAGATCTAGATCTAGGGTTTGAGGGGGTTGAAATTGGAGGGAAAAATTGTAGATCCAAATTAAATTCAAATCAAATTGAGTGACACAATTTGATCGAAATCAAGATCTATTGAGTGCCGATTCAAGCAAGAAGTCATCAACCTTTTTTGGAGCGACGCCGATCTTCAACCGAGCAAGTGATCCAAGACGATCCGCGACTCACGGAGACGATGCGAAGCAAATTCGACGATCAAGTTCTCTCCTCAATTCTTGTAGTCTTGAGCGAATTGTAACGAAATTGTTGAATAATAAAAGGTGAAATTTCTTTATCTTGCTTATTTTTATATTTGAGCATTATGATGAGATCTCAATTCTTGATTGTTTTCTTTGTTATGATGTTTGAGTAAAAACTCCGCTCGTGGAGGAATCGAGAGAATCGATAGATGATGATGATTAAATTCTTGAACTATTCTTAAGTCCTATGAGTTTTGTAAACTCTAGTAAATTGAATCATCGACAACCTAGTTTTGAGCGAGATGCTTTATTGAATGTTTTCGCTCTTAATTAGAGATCCACGATCGATAATTGAATTTCCTAGAGGTTAGAGTTTGAATGATAATCAACGAAAGGATAAGGGATGATGATGGAGAAACCCTAGTTTCTTCAAGAGATCCCTAATTCTCGTTGATCATCATCGATCTAGCAACAAATCATCAATGGATAGGAATACGTAATCACAAGTCTTCATCCTCACTATAGATTCGATCGATTCCTACGAGCTTCATTACAAATCTTGATAGTTCATTAGATTTGGACATCTTCTAGAATTTTATTGATTCTTGATCTTTAGACCTAGTTCTTTACTATTCTTGAAACTAAAGTTCAAAATTCTTTAATCAATTTTCTTGCAATTTTTCTTTTATATTTTCATTTCGACTCATCTAAAACAAAAGCGAGAAAAACACACATCTCAGTGGACGATCCGTATTCATTAACGCGCTACATCGACACCGTTATTGATTGCGGTTAACAAATTTCTTTGGTTGTGATTTCTATACATTTTCTACCTACACACCAAGAATCATTCAATCAAATGGCGCCGCTGCCGGGAATGTGTGCTATTTTGTTCACTTTTATTATTTGAGTTGAAAATTTATTATTCCATCAGAATTTTTTGATCAAAATTCGTAACAAGCGCTTAACGATTTGTTGTGATTTGTTGCAAGGAAATCTGGAATCTGTGGAGCGAGGGGAAAAATTTTCAGAGAATTTCAAGGAGTTCAACGAGTGAACAGGAGTCTCTGGAACAGTGTTTGTGCAGCGATCCAATCACAAGACCGCAGAAGTGCGGCCAATTGTAGCATATTGCGGCAGAAACGCGGCAGGACTAGGGTTTCGCTGTACCAAATTTGCTCGATGGCTTTATGACTTTCTTGTCTCCTCTTTTCTCTGCTCCATTAACCAATTTCTGCAGAATTCTTTGCAAAAATCCGCAGCGCCGCTAAAAGAAAAATTTGTTGCGTGTTTTGATCTTGGTTGTTTGCATATTTTTAATACGGAATTTAAGGGGCACGACCAAATTCAGATTAGGTGGGGAGTTCATTACCCTTCTTAAGCCCAAAAAATCACAAACTTGCATCCGCATCACCCTTATTAATTAAAAGAAATCTAGACAAGACTCTAAGGACCGTCGCTCTCAATTAGGACAGAAGGAGGTCGTGGGTAATCTATTGCTTATCCGCGTTTCTTTTGTGGTGTCTAAGGCAAGTGTGTCTAAGGCAAGTGGTTATTTAATTAGGCCCACTACTTTCGTAGTGGAGAACCTCCCACTTACCTGGCACTTACCTAGCCACAGGAGGGGCAAAGAGGCAGTAGAGGATTTATCTTGCGACTTGTCTTCTGGAAGTCTAGGAGCGGTCTAGTGACTTGACCTAGGTGACTACTAGATTTAGGGTTACTTGTGCATTTTTCTGATTTGATTTTTCAAAAACCGTATTTTTTCAAAAAACAAACACCAACCATCTTTCCCCTAATTATTACCAACGCTGCCACTTGTGCTACAACCATTTAGCACATGTTAGGTTGGACACGGGATTCCATTTCCCGTCTTGTTCGTGTTTCTTTTATCGACCCCAGAGTCAGAAATTCTTCGTCTTCTTCCCCACCACCCACCACGACCGCGATGGACGGATTTCCATCAAGCATTAACACCACTCTGCCACCGCCCGCAGGTGCGCAGAATCCTCCACGCATTTCTCTCCAAGAGAGATGCTATCCTACACGTGTTCCCCTTTCCACCTGTCTTTCTGTACCACCAGCAAATGGGGACAATTTCGAAATTAAACCCCAATTCATCAAACTTTTACCCAAATTTCACGGGCTCGAGTCTGAAGACGCATACGTGTTTATCACCAAATTCGAAAACGTATGTGCTTTGATGGGTAATTCACAACTGTCTTTGGATGCTCTGCGTTTACGTCTTCTCCAATTCATTTTGTGCGATTTAGCCGAGAAGTGGCTTTACAACACACCCGCACATTCTATTTCAACATGGGACGAATTTGTTGTAGCATTCCTTAAGAAATTTTATCCCAATCATAAGATCGCCCGTTTTCGAAGCGAAATCTTCAAATTTACCCAACTTCCCAATGAACCATTTTGGAAATGCTTTGAACGCTTCAAGAATTTTCTTTTACAATGCCCTCATCACGGAATCCCCAGATGGGATTTGTGTCGAGTTATCTATGAGGGTATTGATCTCACGACAAAACAGATGCTTGAAGCCATGTGTCATTGCCAGTTCCTATCTAAAGATGATGGTGAAGGTTGGAAATATTTAGAAGATTTAGCTCAAAATACTTTACGATGGGAAAGTGTTAGACCACCATCACCTAGGGATGATATCAGTCAGCTCGATGTTTTCGTCACAATGAGAGCCGAAATGGCCGCAATACAAAGGAAGCTCGACGCTTTAGAAAACAAAATCTCTTCAGCCTCCCTGAACCAATTCACACTTCCCAAAACCATGTGTGTCTGCTGTTCAAACCCATTACATTTGACGGAAGAATGTCCTTTAAATGTACCGTTTCAAGGTCACACTAATACTGCATTTCAGCAAAGACCCGGAAACGATCCTTCTTCTTCCTCATATAATCAAGATTGCAGAAATCACCCTGATCTTTCTTGGATCCAACACCAAACTCAATACACGGATCCAAACCAGAATAACTTTCAAAGGGTCCCTTCACAGTAACAGCAACCACCATAAATGAGTCAGCACCCCTTCCAACCACAAAATTTTCAAAATCCGGCCAATAACTTTGATCCTTCTTCTGCCGGAACTAATAACACCTCTTCACTCGAACAAACCATGAATTTGTTTCTGACAAATTTCATGCAAGTTACGGCAAATTTTCAATCTTCCATCGATGACATGAAAAGGGACTCTGCCTCCCGAGGTGATATTATTAAATCGATGGAAGCACAAATTGCACAGATAACTGCCAAAATGAGTGCTGGAGAAAAAGGGAATCTTCCATCTCAACCCCTACCTGATCCTGGACCTTCACATTACACTAATGTGTATGCATTTACAACGTTGAGATCTGGAAGAGTGCTAGACAATCATGTGAGTGAACAAATTGATAATGATGAGTTGATCATTAACACCCCGGCTTCCACTTCCACTTCCATCCCACTTCTACTCCTTGTCCTATTTCGTCCAATTTACCTTCTTCTTCTTCCGAGCCTATTCTCCGTTTTCCCAAAGGCTCGAACCCTCCACCCACTTCATCCTTCCCACCCCCACAAACTTCTCCATAAATGTTGGACCCAACACTTATTGATAAACCTCCATTTCCAAACAGATTGAGGCCCAACAAACATAATGCACAAAGGGAGAAGCTTGTGGACATGTTTAAGGAAGTTAACATCAATATCCCTCTCCTAGATGCTATCCAACAAGTTCTGTCCTATGCAAAAATTCTTAAGAACTTGTGCACTAGGAAGAGGAAGATTCAAGTGCCGAAAAAAGTGTTCATGTCAAGCACTGTAGACACGGCTTTTCCCCAACAATTACCAAGAAAACGTAAGGACCCTGGCTGTCCTACTATTTCTATTTCTATTGGGGATAAACACATTAACCGTGCTTTACTTGATCTTGGTGCTAGTGTTAACTTACTTCCTTACTCGGTCTACGAGCAACTAGGTATCTGAGTGTTAAAGCTCTCGAACATAACTCTACAGATGGCTGACCGATCAATCACCAAACCTAGGAGTGAACTTGAGGATGTGTTGATAAGAATCGGGGAATTTGTATTTCCTGTAGACTTTATTGTTCTTGATACACAGCCTGTAGCGAACCCACGGAACCAAATTCCGGTGATTCTAGGTCGTCCCTTTTTGGCTACTTCTAACGCTGTCATCAACTGTAGAAACGGCTCTATGAACCTATCTTTTAGGAATAAGTCAATTGAGCTCAACATTTACAAGTTGGGAAGTCAACCCTCCAATCCTCATGCTCGAGTCTGTTCTGTCGAATTAATGGATGTCGACAGCAGCGAATTTGATCAGCTTCACGATACAGATCCAGACTTCCTTTATACGTTGTTGTTTGACCCAGATATGTATCATATACATACGGACCCTTCTTTTGAGTTGTCCGGGTCAACATCTAACGTCGATGATGATTTTTTTTGAAGTCTGAGTATCAACCCGCACTTTTTGATGACATTATTCTTCGGAATATCGATGAAAGCTTCGCTGATAGACTCTCACTCTTAGCAAATACGGGTGTTGAGATGAATCATCTCCAAAACAAAGAAAGTGAACCTCCACCCCTTCTTCTTGACACATGAGAATGCGAGTAATCCATCACAATCACTGAGTCGTCTCTCCAAAACAAGACGCGAACACTTTCTTTTACACCACTTATCTTTTCCCCACTCCTTCTTGGCTCTATTCAACTTGTTCTTCCACCAACCGGTGCCCTACATTGATAAAATCTTTGAATGGTTGGTGTTGACCTTCGGTCTTTTCAAAGCTTGGCATCGACCAATAATTTTGACCCCCTCCTGTGATTTTCAAAAGATTAACATGGTTTAATTCATGTTTGGGGGGTGTATTTTTGGCTCTTGAAAATAAAAGTTGTACTCAAAATTGTGAGCCAAAAATAGGTTTGGGGGAGGCTTTTCACTTTAATATATTTTGCCTCCGTTAATAAACATCCTCTCAAGATTATAGGTTTTTGAGGTTTAGCAGATGGCAACAGTGATGACACTGTTGAAAACAAATTTGGGGGAGGTTTGTGCTTATTTACGTATCACTTTGCATCATACTTTGCATAAGCACAAAACATAGAAAACATATAAAAATTTAAAAATTTTCAAAAAAATAAAAAAAATTTGTACATAAATAAGATAATAAAAGATTAGATAGTGAAAAATTACATCCAAAAGATTGGAAAAATTTAAGAAAACCTAGAAAATTAAAAGTTTTCTTAAACGAACTAGTAATAAGTAGTTATGAGCCGTTGTCCCAAGGGTTAGTAAGATGAAGGAAGTCACTAATTTGAGGATAAAAATAAGTCTGAAAAATAGTTCATATTCTGGAAGCCAAACATTTGAACGTTGATACCCTACTATACGCACTTACACACGTCTTGGAACTCGGGATAGTAGAGGATACCTTGAAATGCTTTTGTCTAAAAGCCAAAGTATGAAGAAAATAAAAAATGAATAAAATATAAAATGGTGAAGAAAAATGAACACTGGTTTTATTATCACCAAGGCAGCAATAAAAAAATATAGCGAGAGTGCTTCATCACCTAGTGCCTTAGACCAACTGGTCTGGGATTCACTGCTAAGCCTTAGGTGGTGCAAGATGAGGAAAAACACCGTATAAGAAAGCACATGAGTAATCGGTCGGTTAGTATCTCAAGAAGTATTAACAGTCGCATGAAAATGTGTGAGCAAATCCATCTAAATATTCATCAAATTAAAAAGTATCGAGGCAGATGGACAAGAGTATGATACCTTGAATTGAATTCTCCGAGTGTAGGGATGTCTTTCACACACACATAGGGTTATATGATCGATATTTGGAAGAAAGATAGGAATGAAGAAGAAAGGCGATATTTTATTGAGGGATGATGTGATTTCTGACATCTTTTCATGACTATTAAGATAGGGCTCATGACAACCGAAAAGTTAGTATAGTTGGAAACTCTAATTTTCAAAGTCTTTCTTTTATAATTCTTATCTTTATATGTAACTTTCACGGTCTTCCTTTTATTATGGGATTTTGTGGGTGCAATCCGCTGAAAACCCTCAGGAGACAACACTCCTCTTATTAGGGACACCTAGAGGTTTAAAGGCTTGTTGCACGTGCTCAGTGCAATCGTGTTGCCTATGAAAGTGTGCTAGTTAGTTTTTCTTTTTCTTATATATTCTCCTTCTCTTTTTAATAAAAAAGTTTGCTTGAGACGAACAAAATTAAGTTTGGGGGAATTTGATCAGTCGAAAATATTGCATTTTTAACACATCAATTTCCCTACTATTTGCACTCATCTAAAGGTGTTCGATATGAATATAGCACATATTAGCAAATCGTCTGTAAAATACCAAATAACATGTGCTATACATTATAACCGGCATTTTGAGGGAAATTGAGTGTTTATTATTGCACGCATGATCTTTGTATATCGCAACACTTGTCTCGAGATTGTGTGCAGGAAATTCCAGGAAAAGAGCCGAAACTGCTAAAAGTGCTGATAAAAATACACCAAGTCCAAGAATTGTAATCTGACAGTGAAGAAGAAAGTATAAAAATATCCAGACATCAGAAAAGTGCCACAAAGCCAACACCAGAGTACTCTGAGAATTCCATGCACCAAAGCCACCAAACGGCCGCGGATCCGCGGCCAAATGGGCCGATCCACCGCGGATCCGCGGCTATCTGGACACGTCAGCGCTTCACATTTCTCCATGTGGCTTATTTTAACGGCCTCAGCTTCCAGAAGATTCTCAAAGACCACGTGGCTTCTTCCAGAAGGCTCTGCATAACAAACTCATTCTAGAAGCCTCCTTGTAACAACCTTCCTCTAAAATATTCCTTGTAACAACCTCATTCTGGAATATTCCCTCTAACAAACTTATTCTAGAAGGTTCTCTCTAACAACCTAGCTTTTTGGAGGGAAATTTGAATTTGAATTGAAAAGGAGATCTAGATCTAGGGTTGAGGGGGTTATAAAAAGAGATCTAGATCTAGGGTTTGAGGGGGTTGAAATTGGAGGGAAAAATTTTAGATCCAAATCAAATTCAAATCAAATTGAATGACACAATTTGATCGAAATCAAGATCTATTGAGTGCCGATTCAAGCAAGAATCCATCAACCTTTTTTGGAGCGACGCCGATCTTCAACCGAGCAAGTGATCCAAGACGATCCGTGACTCACGGAGACGATGCGAAGCAAATTCGACGATCAAGTTCTCTCCTCAATTCTTGTAGTCTTGAGAGAATTGTAACGAAATTGTTGAAGAATAAAAGGTAAAATTTCTTTATCTTGCTTATCTTTATATTTGAGCATTATGATGATATCTCAATTCTTGATTGTTTTCTTTGTTATGATGTTTGAGTAAAAACTCCGCTCGTGGAGGAATCGAGAGAATCGATAGATGATGATGATTAAATTCTTGAACTATTCTTAAGTCCTATGAGTTTTGTAAACTCTAGTAAATTGAATCATCGACAACCTAGTTTTGAGCGAGATGCTTTATTGAATGTTTTCGCTCTTAATTAGAGATCAACGATCGATGATTGAATTTCCTAAAGGCTAGAGTTTGAATGATAATCAACGAAAGGACAAGGGATGATGATGGAGAAACCCTAGTTTCTTCAAGAGATCCCTAATTCTCGTTGATCATCATCAATCTAGCAAAAAATCATCAATGGATAGGAATACGTAATCACAAGTCTTCATCCTCACTATAGATTCGATCGATTCCTACGAGCTTCATTACAAATCTTTATAGTTCATTAGATTTGGACATCTTCTAGAACTTTATTGATTCTTGATCTTTAGATCTAGTTCTTTACTATTCTTGAAACTAAAATTCAAAATTCTTGAATCAATTTTCTTGTAAATTTTCTTTTATCTTTTCATTTCGACTCATCTAAAACAAAAGCGAGCAAAACACACATCTCAGTGGACGATCCGTATTCATTAACGCGCTACATCGACACTGTTATTGATTGAGGTTAACAAATTTTTTTGGTTGTGATTTCTATACATTTTCTACCTACACACCGAGAATCATTCAATCACTTCTCCTTGACACATGCGACGCCCTAAAATATCTAAGGCCATCGACAGCTGGACTTGTATAGATGCCATGGAAGGTTGAAGACAACCCTCCGCAGTCCAGTTGACCTCTTCCACAGCATAAGCAACCTGCGGAGGATCATCATAATAAATCGAAGGGATCGATTCTGATGGCGCTGTACAAGTAAAGCTGCGCCGACCCCGGATGATATAGTTATACCACGGTCCCCATAAATGAAGAGATTTCCGTTTCGGATCGTAGTCCCGGATTAAAGCAAGGACTTCACGATCAGTAAGGGCATCAGCAAAAGCACTCCCTGAACGAACATAGGAGAAAAAGGAACCAGAAGCCATGGTACCTAAAAAGAAAAATCAGTGGAGGGTTAGCAATCAAAATACTAAAATCACAAAGTTAAAAAAATAGTGGGCACCATAAAATCAAGATGGTGGTTCAAAAACGATGAGACATGTGCTCATTGTGAGAATCAAAAAAGATTCTTATTAAATGAATAGTGATCATTAAACAGTGGAGTTAAAAACTCCCAATATTCCCCCAAAGGCTGGCTCTTTAAAACTAACAACAGATTCAAATCTATGGAAAAAGAAGAAGAAGAAGAAGGGATCAAAACCCCAAAAATTCTAGAAGAAAACCCAAGAACAGTAAAGGGAATAAAATTTCCAAAGTTCTTAAGATCCAAATCAGAGCCAAGCTCTGCAAAAAAATGGAATTAAATTCCCTTAAACAGTGGGATCAAATCCCAAAAAAATCCACATGTTAAATTTTTGGGTTGATTGATGGAATCAAATTGATGTCGAAATTAACAGCAGGGTAAAACCCTAAGAAAGAGAATCAAAGATTCTCATGTCTTAGATAAGGACATTAAGATCCACGATCTATAAAAAGAAAAGTTTTATTTAGATCTCCAAGAGATCAAGAGAGAGCTAAGATCTGTTGAATCTGATAATGGACTTAAAATCCAAAACTAAGAAAATATACACATGTTCAAGAGGGGCTGAGAGCTAAGCTCTATTCATAGTTCTTACCAAGAAACTTGGAATAGTATACTCTGTTCAAAGGAGTTCTGGGAGACAGAGATCTAAGCTCTGAGAAATGAGAATTATATTCTCAGAAGAAAGAAAGGTTCAAGAAAGAAGATGAACAGCTAGCAGTCATCTCAAAGGCCTAAAGCCCTATTTATAACACGTGGGGAGAACGGTTCAACTTCCTAGGTGATCCAACGGTGGTAAAAAGACACCGTTGAATTCACGTGTAAGCCACGTGAGAACAACGGTGGGGGGCATTTGTTCCCCTAATAATTAAACATATAATAAAAAAAGTTAAGCTCTGTTAAATTCTAATGAGGTAACGCCTCACGTGCTCCTCACGAGGGCGCCAGCACCAGTGCCAATCTCTTAGGATTAAATCTTATGGTGGCGCCGCACGTAAAATTCACATGGGCGCCAATGTGCAAAGCACAAGAGCGCCTATCTTATATAAGAATTAAATTATTAAGCAGCTCCCACGTGCACATTATGTGAGCCCCGGCGTCCAAATTAAAAGCAGATGGAATTAAATTCTACATAGGGATATTTTCCTAAAATTCGGGATACTCTCTGTTAAACAGAGCCGTTGGATCAAAGATCCAATGGTGATGATAAATTATCATATAATAGAATTAAATTCTATTAAGAGAAAATATTTCCCTAATCTTTCTAAGTGAGAAAGATATTCTCAGTTGGATCAAATATCCAATAATAGAATTGAATTCTATTTTGGGAGTATATTTTCCCAATCTTTCTAAACAAAGAAAGATTGCTTTCTGTAAAATAGAGAGCCCTTAGATTAAAAATCTAATGGGGATTAAAAATCACCACTTGACAGAATTAAATTCTGTGTATGGGAAAATATTTCCCCAATCTTGTTAAAAACAAGAAAACATACTCCGTGAAATAAAAATAACTGGATCAAAAATCCAAAGGTGGATAAAATCCCCCAAATAAATTTTGAGACCAATTAAATTAATTGGTATCTCTCAAATGGGAGATTTTTTCAAACTAATTAAGAAATTTGCCTCTACCATATAAAGGACCCTAATCTTTAAGTCTCAAAAAAAGGAGAGACCACAAATAAAGATAGAGGATTGACCCTATAATTTTCTACAAAAAGAAGAAAAAATAGAGAATTTAATTTTCTAAAGAAGAAGAAGATCTCCCTTCTTTCAAGCTCTAGGTAAAGAAAAGAGAGATGAAAATATCTCATTTGTTTAGTATAAAGAGAAACAAGGGTTTAACCCTTTATATAAGAATTTAGTTTTTCCTCTGATTTGAGATTTGCAAAGCAAATTTCCCCACAAGTTGAGAATTCAATTCACATCGAGGAGATTCTGTTCTTCAATTCAAAATCTAGAGGAAAAGAACTAGATTAAAAAAAAAGAAAAAAAAATTAATTCCTCTGAAAATAGAGTTTAACCCTAAAAGAAACTTAGTTCTTATAAAAGAAAAAACAAAAGAACTTAGTTCTTAAAGAAAACTCGATCCCAAATCTTCAAAACAAAAGATCTTGGTGATCATTAATGGTCAAAATACCATTAATAGAGATTCAATCTCTAAAAAAGAAAAGGAATTAGCGCCTCACGTGTTTCCCACGTGGGCGCCTCCAACAGCGCCCATCGCCTCACGTGAAAAACATGCGGGCGCCCAAAACAGAAGGCCGATGCCTCACGTGGAATACACGTGAGCGCTGAGTAAAGTGCTTAGCACTTCATATACGGCCAAAACGGCTGAATGCTTAGTACTGATTGGGCAACGCCCAGTGCTTCACATAAAACACACGTGGGCGCTCAACAAAATAAATGAGATAGCGCCGCACATGCTCCTCATGTGGATGCCATAAAAAGTACTCAGCACTATACATATCCAGTCAAAATGATTGAAGTGCGTAGCACTCCTGCACAAAAGGAAAAGGGATGAACAAACAAAACCCAAATAAGTCCTTAGTATTTTTGAATTAAAAAAGAGACTGAGCAGACCAAGCCCAAATTGGCTAACTCTCTGAAGTTTTCTTGCAACCGAACCCAAAAGGTCTGTTGTTGGTTCTTAATAAAATTTAATGATCCTGAAAATATTGCTAAGTTGGTCTTAGTCTCAAACAAGACTAACGTATCTTTAGTTAAAAATAAATTGAGCCCAAATGCTCATATATTTAAGTTGATTTTAATCTCAAACTTGATTAACGTTTCTTAAATAAAACAAAACATTTTGATCTAAGGGAACATACAACCTAAGTTCAAAACCCAAATCTAAAATATACGGATTTGGACTGATCTGCGCCCTATGGACGACGACATAAATTAGTCTTTGTATACAATTCACGGGCAAATTTAATAAACAAAATAACACACGACCCGAAGTGAACTACTGGAGCAGGAGAAAGTGGTAACGTAATTAACTGCATGGGCTTGCGCCTGCAGAGAATAGCGTCCCCACAATAAAAAATCCTTCACAAATGAGGGGAATCTGATAAAGTTTGCTATAACGATCGCATCTGTCCAAACCTCCGATATATGGTGCTATAAATCAACTTGGTATCTTCAGAGAGGTGGGTGGATAAGTCCAAATAGCATCTACCCCTAAATTCAGTCCAGACGTCCCAACGTCTCGGCCCGGTCTTTCGGCGGTAAACACAATTGAGCTTTTGTCGGAGACCACTTATGCGATCCGTGACTAGTAGAAATAGTACTTTCCTCTTTAGAATTCATCACATGGACTGTGTGAACTATCATGCCCTCGAGCTTGGGGTATTTGGAATCTTGACCCTTGGAGTTTGCCTCAGACGTTTGGACTTTATTAGGCCTCTTTTCTTGTGAGAAATCGCTTTGGCTTTAGGAGGAGCCATTATAACAGGAACCATCTTGGGATGAGTCCCCTTATATCTGGAAAGAAAGTTGTCAGAGTTTGGTCGACATATAGAGACAGAGCCACGGATGACGACTGAGTCCTTCACCTGCTTCCATACCTTATATATAGATGAGGAAAGTTCTTTTAGGGAGCGAACCGGTTTTCGCTCTCCTTGGATCTCCGTAGGTTAATGAGAATTTTTCAATACCGCGAATTTTGACTAACCGTTTGCAGCCGTTCAAAGCCATTCCCAGTTGGAACAACAGAATTTGCCGTCGGAGTCGAAGTCAACCAAAATCAAGAATTTCCCCCAGCTTGTCTTATTTGACGCCTATATTGACGTCGATCATGTCTTTTGACCGGAGTTTCTTCAGTATCAGGAATTTGTTGAACATGCCCCTTATTTTCCTTGAGCATGGATATTCTGCCCTCTGTGTTGACCTTGGTCTTTGGCAGGTGCCAATTATTTGGGGACGGATTCCATCGGCAATGCTGAAGTTTAAGGATTCGGTCTATGGAAGACAGACTTCTTCTGGGTTTCCACCTTCGGCATTGAGGCACCGAGGGTAAGAGATAGGAGCATAGACCCAAGATAAGCCCGTTGATTTCTTTAAGAGCTGGATTGCAGAGATTTGAGACAGCAAGTAGTTTATACTTGACTCCACCAGATGGATAGAGCCTGAGTTGCGGTGAGTGGATGTCACGACCCAGAATTGGCACGTGACTGAAACTTGAATCACGTGAAGTCTATAGGACCCCATCATAATCCAAGTAAGCTGAAAGCCCAGAAGTCTAAACCTTTTTAGGAAAATAATGGAGGTGCAGTTTTGAAATAAAGGTATAATGGATTCAAATTCTTTCTTGAAAAGTATAAGTAATGTTATAATAAAATACAAGTGAGTTATATACTATTTTTGAAAACATTTTCATCATTTGAAATATGGGCAGCACCTCCTTTGTAAATTTGATCCAAAACCAATACATAACAATAATATAGGCATCTCCAAACGGGAGCTAGCTCTTCGCTAATATGCGGAATCACAACCTCACAAATAAGGATACACGACGCCCCAAGGAGAAGATCAATCACAGAAAAAAAGAAAAAGAAAACCAAAGTATCATCAAACCCAAAAATAAAGAATAAATACATATTCGTGACTCTAAGTCCAAAAGAATATACAAATCTCGACTAGTAGTACAAAGAATATACAAACAGGCCTCTAGTTCTACCAAATATACATAGTCTGATTGATGGAGCTTTTAACTAGATACAATTGAATAAATATATACAAATGGTGATCACGATCCAAAGTGTATCCCACCTACCGACATAAATCATCCAGATGAAAGTCGTGTGCCAGCAAGCCGCTACTAAATCCGTACGGTCGATCCTGCAAGAAAACTGTGGCACAACGGGGGTGAGTTGCCAACTCATGAGTAGAAGATATATTCAAGTAGAAATCGAATGTACGACGATCTCCTAAGTCATACAATAATATAATAATATAATAATATTGTGTAGTAATGCGAATGATCGTATATACATAAGAATGATAAACATATAAAGTCGGGTGGTAACGAGGGTGACAACGTAAACATAAGTGTAATAATAATATGTAATCGTGCCCGTGTCATAATATGGTACCATGTCATCTGTATCATATATATGTGTATATGTGTATCATCCAACATATGTCCATCAATGACACATCAAATTATCATAAAAACTTCAGTGCCCAGCATCAACACTCGAAAACATCATAAAATCCGTGTCCAGTATCGACACGTAAATCCTTATATCTCATGCACAGTCTTATCGGATCGACGCTCATATCCATCTGTCTCAATCGCTATGGTCGGTATCCTCCGAAAATCTTCCGAGTCCAGTACTACTACCGGTAGGTAGTGTTCCTCTGCCGGGCTCAACGTCTCTCTATACGATCTTCTTGCCTCAGGGTACCGTACTGGGTCCACCATGTACCCGCAGACGGTGCCTCTTCTCTTCTCGAATCGGGTATACACATAACCTAGAACCGAGAAAACTCATGCTGGACACCAAACATTATATCAAGAGAAACCACGTTTTTAAAACAATCATAAGTTTTCAAAACGTATCTGCGGTTTCTCAAATCCAGAAATCTCATGAAAACCGAATCTCATAAGCATGAAACAATAATGAAACAATGAGTACAGGTACAAAACAAATCTGTAATGCATAACCAGTGTGTTTATATGAGCGTGACATCTAACTAGGTAAGAAAATGCGATAACTAAACTAGTAAGTGTGGTATAGGTACTAAACAATAACTAAAAAGCTACAGATTATTAGGTTATATGGTGAACTAGCGATTTCTAATGTGTGCGTGGATTGACAATTACCGATGATGAGTGTGTGAGCCGGCGAGTATATGTACGTGCAACATGTGCATCATCGATAATGGTGCGTATGCCCTAGCAGACGATGTCATACAAGATAAGAAAAAGAACATGGTATGTATACATCAAAATGAGAATAATACGAGCATAGAAGAAAAGGAAAATTGTAAACATAACAGTATAAAATATGTAGCTACATATGAGCCATACAGTTATAGTTTAAATTAGAACGGATCGTTGTTTTTAGAAAAATATAGGCTACGGTGTTTTTGAGAAAAAGATACCATTTGAAATCCGTAGTGTCTCTTGAGCTTGTCATTTAAAAATGCATAACAATTCGTTAGTTTTTAAAATAGGTATGGCTTTAAATATATTTTAATATCTACTTAAGTGATTAGAAAACAATATTTTTCATAATCGATACATCCATAAGTCGGTGATCCATCCTCATAATATCACGTACGGTATAATCCATCGTACGGCATCATCAAATCAAAAGTACGGAATTATGGTCACATACATCTTATCATCTCATCTAATCATATATAGTCACATGTCATATCATCTCGTTTCGCATTATGAATATATATCGCCTAATCTTTATATAATATAATATATCATATCGTATCATGCCATTTCATCTCATATCATATAACATAACCTCGTGAGATCATGTCCGATCATATCGACTCATATCTTTTTAATATGTCATATCCTCATTTCATGATGTTATATCAAAGTCATCCTCAAACTTTCACACATACGTATGTGTGCACGCGCGCGTAGAAGCATAAATACATATGGCTAAAGGCATAAGAAAGATTAGAACTAAAGACATTCCTCTCCACAAGTACACCTACGGTTACTTAGTATTTTAGATCTCTATTAGCTAGGTAAACATATTTAGTATATATATATATATCTTAACCGTATACCTAGTATCCTAATAGTACGGTTGAGGGGGTGCTATATGCCATCCACCCAACTTCCCCCGTAGATATACATATACTCACCTACTATCCCCACTCTAGCTGAAGTCGATGAACGCCTTGCTCTCCTTCGTCGTCCTGGAAGTCCACATGAATGTACCTACAAATCAATGCATATCGTATCGAAATCAAAATTAAATCCGAAAACTGATACGACAAGCGAAGCATATATAGGTTAGAACCTACGGTCCATGCATGGAAGAACAACCAAACAACCCCCGACGTTGACATATAAACGTCAAACGACCGAGTCAAAACTCAAATATCAAAAACCTAGTTTTCAAAAGTTATAAAACGAATCCTGAAACTTAGTAAAACACTCCAAAATTTTACCTAAGGTGAAATTAGAACATTTTGCACATTGGATAGGCCGAGATACTTAGTGATTGAGCTATGGACCAAACCTCGGACCCTAACTCCAAGACTGGGTCGCAATTTGCAGCCAAGACGATTATTTTGGCAGCCAAGAGAAGGAATCGGGGGCGCGGGAATCTGGGGTATCTTCTTATATGTCTGCACATCTCACTGTACTCGCTATTTAATTTTCAGAGTTCTTAGGTAATACCAGATTCCATTTGAACACCACAATTTCAACAAAACCGATATCGGAAAATTCTAAGTTTGTCTTTAAACATTCTAAACCCATTTTGGATAAGAAATTCTATCACTAAAGGCTAGTAAACACTCTCTAAGCCCTCTACGATATCACTACTACTCATTTAAATCATCAAAGATCATCCTAGAATTTTCTAAGTTCATAAAACATAACTTATTTAACTCTAAACTAGATGTGAAAGAAAGAACTGAAGGATTTAACAAAGGAATAAGAGTTATACGTTTTAGAAACGACTCAAGAAAATTCTAAGATGGCCAAATGAGCTCAAGACTAGAAATTGATCTCACCATGATGTATAGGATGAAGTGAGGAACACTTTTAGTGAAGGTTGTATAAGATTTTGGGATGATTTTGATGGTGGTTTGTGGTGGTAGTGAGAGTGGAGGAGCTGGAGGATGAAGAAGATGGAGAAGGAGATAATGATGAAGATGAAGAGAATATAGGGATGAAGGAAAGAAGGTAACCATGGCTCTCTCTCTCTCTCCCCCAAGCCTTCCATACTTCCTTGTCCCCCCTCATTTTTATTTCTTTTCTTTTTCTTTTCTTTTTGAAAACATAAAAACTAAAATAGAAATAAACCATGCCTAGAATACAAATGCAATGGGTCATGTCATCTTAAAACATGGTTAACAAAATAGATTTGGTTTAATGCATAATTAGGAAATATTAATCAAGTTTAACATTAAACTTGTATATAAATAATTGTATACTAATTTATAAAATGCCCAAATCTATCAAATATGTTCATAATTAATAATTCATATTAATTTCTAAATATTTTCCAAAACATAGGTATTAAATTATACCATTTTACTAAAACTTATTTCCATACTTGCATGATATTAATAAAATTTAATATTTTATTATTTAAATTACAAAAATAATATTTTATATTTTCTGAAATATTACAATCTTCCCCCCTTAAATAAATTTAGTCCCCAAATTTTAATTTAAACCCCCCAAATATTAAAATATTTTAGTAAATCAATCAAATCGACGGGGCTCCGAATATTATGAATACGCAAGAATATCATAGCGTATCGTGTGCGCATGAAAAAGAATGTAAAACTCAAAATTCAAACTCCATCAAACGTCATGCCATCATGGGAGTTATGATGAATATGCAAGTTTTAAAAATCTACTGTTAAAATCAAATATAATATAATTAAGACTATAACATATATATAGTACGCATCCTTGTGAAATCGTTTAAATAACTGAATAAAAATGAATGAAAAATTCTTTCCAAATCGCCATGTGATGCGCATATAACGACACAAATAGCGGACATTCATTTGTGAAGAAATAGATATATATCTATATGCGTTTTACTTATGATATACGTCTCATCCCTTTTGAAAATGATTTAGATGGGTTTCCTTTATAAAACTTCATGTCACTCATGGATACGCAGGGAAATAGTGAGACTATAGCTCTTTTTTGAAACCTCTTCGGTAAATATCGATACATGCAAAAATACTTAGGTACTGTCCTCAGACCAGTCCTGCTCAGCTACTATATAATATATTTTATATCATAAAAAATATGATGCTCGAAAGAAGAAATCAACCTCAATAGGTGCATATGGAAATACCACGTGTATCTGGTGTGCACGAAAATCAAAGTCAATTTCAAGTACCAAAAATGTTCATGAAAGCAAAAAAAACTAAGCGCAACGGGTGTGCGCGAAAGCATCTATCAAGTGCAACGGGTGTGCACGACAACGATATCAAGTGCATCTAGGGTGCACCAAAATCTCAACCAAGTGTAATTAATATGCACGAAAAATCTCGATTAAGTGCATCTGCTGTGCACAAAATCACATCAAGTGCGCCGAGTGTGCGCGAAAATCTAAATCAAGTACGCCAGGTACGCATAAAAGCATCTAGTGCAATAGGGTGCACGGAAACGAATATCAAGTATATGAATCAAGATCAACAGTATACAACATGTACGAAATCAAAATTAAGTTACCGAGGCGTATGAAATCATAAACATGTGCAACTGCGTGCACAAAACCCATATCAATGCACGGAAAACGCATGTTAACTACACCGAATACATAAGTCAAAATCAAGTGCATACTATATGCACGAAATCAAAATCGACTGGTATCGGGATACACGGAATCATAAATATGTGAAACAAGTGCACAAAACAAAATTGAGTGCAATGGGTATGCACAAAAACAAAAATCAGTATAACTGGTATATAAAAAATATAAACCAAGTGTAACTGTGGTACGCATATGAAATATCTGTCAAGTGCAGCTATGGTGCACGAAAATACTAATCACGAAACTCAATCATCAAAACTCAAAAGTATACAACGATATAAGCATGATACTCAGATCACTAAACACAAATAAAAAATAAATGACATTGAGATACACCTCCTTCAATGTCAAAAGGTGCCGGTGCACCTAAAGATGGCAGAGCAAGAATATCTACTTGCCTCCTACCCACCGTCCGGCGTTTTTTATCCCTGGGTCCTCATTTTTCTTTGTGGATCACCAATTGCATGACTCCTCAGCTCGACAGCCCATTAGGGAGTAGTGACGGAAACAGTCCCGCTCTGACGCTTCTCTGAATATCTCCTGGCCAATTAACATGGCCACTCGTAAGGTAAAATGTCCATGATGGCGGCCTTTGGCCCTCTGAATATGTGCGATAAAAACGATCCTTGGTCCAAATCTTTATCACTGAAGTACTCCAAAAATTACCTGCCATGGTCTCGTCCAATATCATCTCTGCCGGACTGCCCAGAAGTTGGCACTCTTTATTTAATCCGTTTCTCGTTCCAGGACAACTATATTCTTATTACGACTTTCCTTTAAAAATGTGACTGCATCCAACGCCTCTTGATACGTATCAAATCTCTGACATCAACGGAAAGGAACAACAACTCGTTAAGATCTCGCACGAACCTCTTGTTCCACTTTTCTTCATTATCATCCTAATCAAAATCATATCTTGCTGGCTGCGTACTGTAATTCATTCTCGGTTACAGTCATTACGGAGTCTCTCGTAAGGACTCGAAGCTATGAATTCGGTATCTTCAACGCTCTATGGAAGACAGCTGGACAATTATGTTCTCTGGAACTCGTCCAAGTCATCGGAGGAATACGCTTTGTTCGTCCTCTCTTGATCGACTTACACCAGGTCTAAGCAAGACCCTTCAAACTGTAATTATTCGACTTAACTGATCCTCTGTCAGGGAATCCAAACCAACGAATTGCCTTAGACACTTTATCCAAAAATAACTAGCGATCTTCTGTCACATCTCTGCCAGTAAACTCATGTAGCTTCAACTTATAAACTCTAGAGGTGATATCTCGTCAATCTCAGCAACAACTGGTTCATTGTCTACACGGCAGACAACACCACGATCTCTGGAGTAGGCTGTATATCAACGGTCTTCACAATCTGGCTGGCCCCTAGCAACGAGCCGATCATCCAGTGTAGATCCCGAACGCTCGTGTCAAACAAGAAATCCTAGTAAAATAATAAATTAACACATTCTTACGTCACCGAAAGAATATCATGGTCAGTCCTCATCCCTGACGAGCTCGCTCTGACCGCATCTCTAGCCGGAACTCCCTCTACTCTCGTAGCCATGGTGACAGGAACCGCAAACAAACATCGATGAGGATAGATCATAGGAACAAATAGAATTATGGGGCTCAAGAAATATACATTCTAAGGTTACTTAAGCGAAGCAGCGTATCGTAAGTATGCCGTGGAATATACAAACAGTACGTCACTCTACTTGAGTTACTTACTCCAAAAACCTAGGCCAACCTACGTAACGAAAGTTCGGGTCTAATACCCCCTCAGTCAAGTCTAAGTTCCGTAAGGTCAAGCCTAAGTTCCAAAATGTATATATGCCCTAAACTCTGCATAGTCAAACCTAGACTCGAATCAAGGTTAAATCTAACGCTTTGATACCAACGTTTTCACGACCCGGAATTGGCACGTGACCGGCACTTGAATCAAGTCTATAGGATCCCACCATAATCCAAGTAAGTCGAAAGCCCAGAAGTCTAAACCTTTTTAGGAAAATAATGGAGGTGCAGTTTTGAAATAAAGGTATAATGGATTCAAACTCTTTCTTGAAAAGTATAAGTAATGTTATAATAAAATACAAGTTAGTTGTATACTATTTTTGAAAACATTTTCACCATTTGAAATTTGAGCAGCACCTCCTTTGTAAATTTGATCCAAAACAAATACATAACAATAATATAGGCATCCCCAAGTGGGAGCTGGCTCTTCGCCAATTGGCGGAATCACAACCACACAAATAAGAATATATGACGCCTCAAGGCGAAGATCAATCACAAAAAAGAACATAAAGAAAACCAAAGTATCATCAAACCCAAAAATAAAGAATAAATACATATCCGTGACTCTAAGTCCGAAATAATATACAAATCTCGACTCGAAATACAAAGAATATACAAACAGGTCTCTAGGTCTACCAAATACATAGTCTGGTTGATGGAGCTTTTAAGTATATACAACTGAATAAATATATATAAATAGTGGTCACGATCCAAAGTGTACTCCACCTACTAATGCAAATCACTCAGAAGAAAGCTGTGTGCCAGCAAACCGCTACTGAATCCGCGCGATAGATCCTGCAAGAAAACTGTGGCACAATGGGGGTGAGTTGCCAACTCGTGGGTAGAAGATATTTTCAGGTAGAAATCGAATGTATGACGATCTCTTAGGTCATACAATAATATAATAATATAATAATACTATGCGGTAACGTGGATGATCGTATATACATAAGAATGATAAACATATAAAGTCGGGTGGTAATGAGGGTGACCGTGTAAAGATAAGTGTAATAATAATAATGTAATCGTGCCCGTGTCATAATATGGTACCATGTCATCTGTATCATATATATGTGTATATGCGTATCATCTAATGTATGTCCATCAACGACACATCAAATCATCATAAAAACCTGAGTGCCCAGCATCAACACTCGAAAACATCATAGAACCCGTATCCTGTATCGACACGTAAATCCTCATATCTCAAACGCTGTCTCATCAGATCGGCCCTCATATCCATCTGTCTCAATCGCTCCAGTCAGTATCCTCCGGATATCCACCGAGTCCAGTATTATCACCTGTAGGTAGTGTTCCCTTGCTGGGCTCAACGTATCTCTATACGATCTTCTTTCCCCGAGGTATCGTACCGGGTGCACCATGTACCTGCAGACGGTGCTTCCTCTCTCCTTGAATCGGGTATACACATAACTCAGAACCGAGAAAACTCATAGTGAACACCAAACATCATATCAAGAGAAACTACGTTTTTAAAACAATCATAAGTTATCAAAACGTATCTGCGGTTTCTCAAATCCAGAAATCTCATGAAAATCGAATCTCATAAGCACGAAACAATAATGAAACAATGAGTACAGGAACAGAACAAATCTTTAATGCATAACCAATGTGTTTATATGAGCGTGGTATCTAACTAGGTAAGAAAATGCGATAACTGAACTAGTAAATATGGTATGGATACTAAACAATAACTAAAAAGCTACATGTTATTAGGTTATATGGTGAACTAACGATTTCTAATGTGTACGTGGCATGACAATTACTGATGATGAGTGTGTGAGCTGGAGAGTATGTGTACGTGCAACATGTACATCATCGGTAATGGTGCATGTGTTCTAGCAGATGATGTCATACAAGATAAGGAAAAGAACGTGGTATGTATACCGCAAAATGAGAATAATACGAGCATAGCAGAAAATGGAAATTGTAAACGTAACAGTATAAAATACATAGCCACATATGAACCATACAATTATAGTTTAAAATGGTACGAATCATTGTTTTTAGAAAAATAGGGGCTACGGTGTTTTAGAGAAAAAGATACCATTTGAAAATCCATAGCGTCCTTTAAGATTGTCATTTAAAAATGCTTAACGATTCGCTAGTTCTGAAAATAGGTATGGCTATAAATATATCCTAATATCTATTTAAGTATTTAGAAAAGAATATTTTTCCGAGTCGATACATCCATAAGTCGGCGATCCATCCTCATAGTATCACGTACGGTATAATCCATCGTACGACATCCTCAAATCAAAAGTACGGATCTATGGTCACGTACATCCTATCATCACATCTAGTCACATATCGTCACATGTCATATCATCTCGTATTGAATTATGAACATATATATCGCCTGATCTTTATATAGTATAATATATCATATCGTATCATGCCATTTTATCTCATATCATATAACATAGCCTCGTGACATCACGTCCGATCATATTGACTCATATTATTTTAACATGTCATATCCTCATATCGTGATGTTATATCGAAGTCATCATCAAACTTATATATTTATCTATGTGTGTTTGCGTAGAATCATGAATATATATGGCTAAAAGCATAACAAAGATTAGAACAAAGGACATTCCTCTCCACAAGTACACCTTGTAGGGTTACCTACGACGGCAGCAAGGTTTCGGGAGGTATCGTCCATGCCAAATTCAAAAATTTGCCGTTTTAGCTAACCCTAACAAGAATCGTAAACTAGAAATATACGGAATCACATATGCAAACAATTTGCAATAAGTAAAGAGAGCATGGAATACAACCTTTGTAGACCGGTCCTTCACTTCAATAGCTCCGTGTATAAGTCCTCTTCGCTGCAATCGTAAACTCCGGACTCTAAAAAGGCTCCACGAAGAAACGAACATGCTTGCTTCGATGACTTCGAGGCCGAAGATGATCTACGTCGGGGAGACACTAACCCAAGCTATTTCTTTACTAGGTCAAGAACTTTATGAAGAGAACACCCTATACTAAATGGTAAGTAGTAGAGGATGATGAAATAGGAAGTTTGCTCACATTAGAAATGATTTTCTCACATTTTATCTCATAGCTCCATT
This sequence comes from Agapanthus africanus, assembly GCA_030015575.1. Classification (NCBI taxonomy): domain Eukaryota; kingdom Viridiplantae; phylum Streptophyta; class Magnoliopsida; order Asparagales; family Amaryllidaceae; genus Agapanthus; species Agapanthus africanus. The sequence continues at coordinate 881,835,427 of JASDDO010000024.1, read as the reverse complement.
AGAGCAAGAAACCTTTTGAGGAGGAAGAAGAAGAAGAAGAACTAACTCATCCAAATGAATTATTGGTGAGATTAATAATGCAACCAAGGGTTAAGTATGTCATTCTTAACCCTTATAGAGAGTTACCCATGTGCTATGGTTAAAGGTTAGGTCAAAAATATCTTAAGCAAGACAAAGAGAGAGAACAAAGTCAAAGATGCCTTGAAGCTTCTACAAGCTTTCAACAAATATCAATCATGACTAATTACTCAATTTTGAATTACTTAATGATAAATTTAAACCCTTATTTTAACCCTAGCATGGTTTAACCCTCATTAACCCTAGTTGCATTTGTAACTAACTTGATACATTTAACATATATCATATATACATCAATGTACCCAATGTGAGAAAAGAAATCATAAGTGTACTAATACTAGTTAATGCAATGTAATATATCAAATATATAATTATACATTAAATTATTAAATCAACACTTGATTTAATAATCCGACTATATCACACATAACCGACTAATATCATAATGTAACATCTTATCGAATCAACACTTGATCCGATAACCCGGCTATATCACATATAACCTTTCATGTCACACATCGCGAGAATATAGTGCGGTATCACATATCGCATTAATCTCGGTCCCGCACATATCACATATGTGCTCCTACTCCGTTTCGCTTGAGCCAGGAAACTTCTGTGTAGGACTCTAAAGACTCGTCAATACGCCGGCAGTAGGTGATGATCATATCAAACACCCACAAGCCGCAAGCGGTCTGCTAAACGTAACGGCCACCCGGGTATTGAGCGATCAGAAGATCAACAAGCAAGCCTGCTCACAATCCTGCGAATCCAATCCGTAACACTACCGTACAGTCCGGTCTTTTCATCTGATATGTCGCATATCTCGTCTAGGGGTGGTAAATGTCAAACCCAGTAACTCGATAAGTCGTGTCGATATGAGTCTCATAACGAATCGAGAAACTACTGATAACACTTACCAGTATATCTCTAAAGCAACCTTGGCCAAGGACTTCCTGTTATAGCCAATCGAGTACAGCGCAACATCAACCCCTATACCGGGAGAGACGAAACCCCTCCTATCGCTCATTGCCTCTATGTGACTCGAGACTGTACCCAAAAGCCACCGTTTTGCACGTTCTCTTGAACGTGGTAAGATGGAAATCAAAGCACAGTGGAAATCACACAAGACTTTATGACGATATCGGGTTTACAGACTAACCTGTACCAGTGTCACCAGAGAACTGCCATTTGACGTTAGGTATAATACCATCTGGGAGTTCTCGGCGAGTCCGTTCAGTGTACCCAGTCTCCACTGAGCACCCGTATACTGTCTCTGATGTCAAACACCAATGGATATGGGATCATCCATCGCCCATTTACATGGGTCGAGAAGCTATACGCTAGTCTACTCTGGTATATCGATGCCCTGTCTCGATACACCTACGACTAGGAACATTTGAAGGATGTACTTAATGACTACTTTGTCCCCACTAGTATGATCTGCATCATAGTCCTGGTAGTCAAGTACTTATTCTAAGGCCTTTATCAACATGTAACATAGAGACAATCAGTGTATATGTTAAGATAAAGAGCAACCAGATAGCATACTATCATGTCGAGCAAGAAAGTCCTCTCTATATATGTTCAAGCATCCACTACAATATACATCGTATGTACAGTAATGGCCTCTAGGGCATACATATAACTAACAATCTCCCACTTGCACTAGGGCCATCTGTTGTAGTATCCAATACCCAACAATCAGCAGTGGTTGAAGTATCTCATACTCAACCATCCCATAAAAGTCTCTCCTGGGAATATGCCTTTGTGAGTGGATCCGCGCTGTTGTCCTCTGTGTTTACTCTCCTAACCTCGATCTCTCTGGAGATCATCCATCTCCATGATCAGGTGATACTGCCTAAGAATATGTCTGGATCATAGATGGGACGGGGGTTCCTAGGCCTAAGCCACAACTCCATTGTCACATAATGGTAGGAACGAAGTTCATCTTATGAACTAATATACATCCAGACTACCTCTTTGGTAGTATCCTTGGTAGCGATGTATCCAACCTTTATCGTCTAGTATGTCACGGTATCTAGCTTGGAACTCTTCCAACATACCGTCCCTCCACTGAGGGTAAGGACAATACCCGTGACTGATATTCAGTCGACCTTACCACCTTGGAAGCTATCCAGTGATTCTCCCCAGGATCGATTGATACCAACTCACTACACCTAGTGAGCATCCTAATATCCACTTAGATCTATCTCATAGATCCAAAATCCAAGATTTAGGAGGTATCGCCTTGATCCTATAAGGAGAATCCTTGTGATAGAAGGAGATTGACCGAGTGTAGCATAGGAAACTCCTTTCCTATCAAGAATATGTCATCCACGTACAATACGAGGATCACCACCATACTCCCTACTACCTTTTTGTATATACAAGGTTCATCTACCATTTTGATGAAGTCAAACGCTTTGACTGCCACATCAAAACAGATGTTCCAACTCCGCGAAGCTTGTTTTATCCCATAAAGTAACTTACACACGTTTCCGCTGCTCCCACTATCCACGAAGCCTTCTGGCTGTGTACTTATAGACGCTCTCTTCTAAATCACTATTTAGAAAAGCAGTCATGACACCCAACCGCCAGATATCGTAGTCATGGTATGTAGCAATGGCAAGTAGGATCCGGATGGACTTAAGCATAGAGACTAGAAAAGGTTTCATCATTATCCACACCTGGTCGATGACGAAAACCTTTTGCAACAAGTCTTAGCTTTGAAAGTCTCAACTTTTCTATGTACACCAAGTAATCTTCTCAAGATATACTTGCTCCTGATAAGGATTTAACACTTCAGATAAAGCAACCAAAATCCATACTTTGTTGGTGTATATGGATTCCATCTCAGATCGCTTAGCATCCAGCCATTCTCACAGAGTCCCCACTCCTGATGGCCTGCTCGAAACTAGTTGGGTCATCATCTCATGATGCAATCCTCGCTCCGACTGTCATAGAGAAAACCGAAGTATCTCTCAGGTGGGTGAGGAACCCTACCAGATCGGCGGAGAGGCTGAGGCTCGTTGGGAACTATTGAATCCTCTGGTTCTACCAAATCATCAGTTGTAGTTTGTATAGCTGGAACTCCTTCCAGTTCTACCTCATGACCACTGATTTCTTCACAAGAAATTCCTTTCTCAAAAGGTGCCATGCTGAGAAACAAAACACCTTTTGCTCCTCGGTGTGGTAGAAGATATTCCCTTGCGAATGCTTGGGATATCCAACAAACTTCCACAGAACTGACCTTGCCTCGAGCTTGTCCGGATTTTTCTTTTAGACATAGGCCGGACAACCCCAAATCTTAACTTCCTTAAGAGATGGGCTCTTCCCATACCATATCACATATGGAGTGGTAGGCACCTGATTTGATTGGAACCATATTCAATAGGTATGCAGCTACTCAAGTGCATAACCCCAAAAAGAAATAGGCAACTCGGTAGTACTCATCATAGAGCACACCATATCATATAGGGTGCGATTGCTCTGCCCTAATATACCAACGTGCTGTAGTGGATACGGAGGAGTAATGCTGAGAGAGAATATCATTCTCCTTTAGAATAGTCCAGGAATTCCGTGCTCAAGTATTCTCCTCCCTGATCTTATCATAGGACATAATACTTATACCCGTTTTGGTTCTCTACTTCTAACTTATATTCTTTGAATATCTCAAAAGGTTCAGACTTGTGTTTCAACAGGAACATATGTCCAAATCTTGAGAGCTCATCAGTGAATGTAATGAAGTACAAAGAACTGGTCCTGGCATGTTTAGACAGGGGACCTCATACATCATCATGTATCAATCCCAAGAGTTCACTAACTCTTTCTCTGTTTCCAATAAACGGAGCTATAGTCATCTTATCTTTGTGACATGACTGGCAAGTTTCGCAAGATGTAAATTCAAACAGATTTAAATATGCATCTAAATGTAACTTAGCTAGTTGGGTCGCATTGATATGACCTAGTCTACAATGCCTTAAGAAGGGTTCGTTCATTTCTGAACTATTCATCTTGTGTGTGTTCTGTACATTAAGAACTGTGGTTTGATTTAGAACGTATATGCTTTTAGATAACGTGCCTGAACCGATCAACTCTTAATATAGGAAATGTTCAAAACATTATCCAACAATACAAAATTATATCCTTCTTTACTAAATAAAGAGACTGATATGATGTTGTATATCAGGTTCGGTATCTAATAACATTCGTTCAGAATCAATGTATTTGGTAATACAGGGTGATAACTGCCAACAAACTTGGCTGCAACACTTGCACCATTTCCAACTTTTGAAACTTATCACCCTTTCTCAGTTCTCTACCTTTCTGTAGCCCATGTAACATATTACATATTCGGGATCCTGATCCGGTATCACATACTCAGGATGTAGAGGATACTGAAAAACAGTACTCGGTAATGAACACACCCGAAGAAGATGCATCAGCATGCACTTTTTTCGTTTGGGCGGCACGGGAATCCTGGTAATCCCCTATTTCCTGCTCGGTCTTATAATAATTATAAGTTGGAGCGGGACCAACGTTCCCCTAGCTCAGTATAACAAGCGGGTTCGGTCAATACATCCGTATTATTATTTTGGTTAAGGCGTGATATGGTCACTACCTGGAGAGAGAGAAGAAAACACTCAGCGTATGCTCTTGCAAGATTAGATTGGTTATTAATATATCTAATCAGGATGGCTCCCACTGTTTTAGTCAAATCTTCCTTCAAATCCTAAAAGGAAAAACTAGCCGGGATTAATTACACCCTACAAGTTCGCCAATCTTTCAGCCAGGCCAGTGCCAGTACTTTGAGGGAGGTTCCCCGTGCTTTCGAACGGACCTAATTAAAATAAATCTCGTTTTCCCAGAGGCATAATCCCGTTAACACCTTTCTAGACACCTACTTGATCGGCTAATTGAAATGTGTAAAACTCTCCCAGGAGTAACTCTTACTCGCAGTGGGTATCGGGATCCAACTATCTCATAGGAGGTATGCAATCTCATTGCAATTTTCAACACTTGAAATTCCCGATAATATTTTGCCCCCAGCGTCCTATGACCTTGATGCAAGTCAGTAAACCATAGTCCGGTAGTCAGTTCAACCCGTACATTTCCCGATTGAATTAAACCCACCCGCACTATCCTTGACGCAGGCCAACAAAGTCGCACGAATACCCTAACTCAATCGCATCATATGCTTTAGCAGATAAGCATAAATAGCTACCGCACACTACGCCTTGACACAGGCCAACAAACGTAGCACGAATACTATGAAGTACTTATCTGAAATGACGGAGGGCTATGACAGGTTTTTAAGAAAACCTTTTGCGTAATGAACTTGATATCGTCGTAGAATCGAGTGATTTTGAAAATGAGTGCTTTTGAAGCCTTTTCTAGTTTTGCTAAAGTGGTCACTCCCGGTGAAGGGATCTCGGCTCTTTCCTTATCGAATAAGGTGCAGGATATTTCACAAATACCACTATGCAAAGTAAAAACTATAAAAGCAATCAAAAAACAAACCGAGTTTGTAGCATCTGCTAGTTTCGCTAAAGAGATCACTCCCGGTGAAGGGATCTCGGCTCTTTCCTTATTGAATAAGGTGCTGGATATTCTGCAAGGAATACCGCTATGCAAAGCAAGAACTAGAGCTACCAGTTTTCGAGAGAAGTTTCTACAACATCTTTAGGTTTCTTTTATTTCATTAATCTCATTAATGATGTCCCTCATTTTAAGTTACCTAAACATCATAGATAAATACAACGTACGCTTATGTCATCCGCATTCGCCTCGATGTCCCCTCGTGCACCGTTCGGTTAGGTAACTAACGGCAGAGCGGGGCAGTGCTAGCGCGGGTGTAAAATATAAGCAACGTCTATATAATATATCACATATATTATATCCTGTATTCATCTCATCAATATATCAAATGATCACATCACAGATATCGCAGCAGAAGAACAACATATGAAATATTGGATATACTAGGATTTCCGTGTTTTATTTTAAGCCTATATAAAAAACGGATTCCACGGTCGTGATGAATAGCCAATCCCACACCCCTAGACCCCTACGAGAGCGGCAAGCAATCCTACCAATTCTAGAGTTAGGAAACCCGGTCTCGACTCCTCGAGATGGTCTCCCACTGGACTCCAGAACCCGGTTACTTGTGCTCCCCGCCTTGGGTCTATCCTAATGCGGAAAAGTAAATAATATACAATGGTGACATCATCCTCAACCCGGAAGTGCCCCAATAAAAGAATATTACATACAATGAATTTTACATGAATGAAAATGAAAAACTCTCATCTCACATAGAACCCCCGGCTATTCAATCACGACGATCTAATATAACATATCACAGCAACGCATAATATCACATGTCATCAACGTAAGTAAATATGCGTATCCCAGTTGTCGTTGAAATATAGCACCGAAACCGGTGATACACCACATATTACACTTACGGTCGGAGAAAAAAGTGAAAAACTATAACAGTTGGAATCCGCAACCACCTTAGACATCATAAACCCAACGTATCACATACTTTGGATTTCATGCCTAACCAAATGAATTCCTTAGATATCGCATGCCTAACAATTATAAACCCCGTATTTTAGTCTCGATCTCGAAAACACTTTTCAATATCTAGTCGGGCAATTCAACAAGATTCCCGACATCCTAATCGAATGCTCGTCGGAAACTTTAGTAGATGGACACACCCCCGATACCGTCGACGAAGTGCACTAAGGAGGAACACCGCTGCCGCGAGCACCCGAACGGATGCTTTTGGCGACGGTGTTCTCCTACAGTCACTTGGTCGGGGCTATGGGACGTGGCTATCTATTTAGTTTACCCGGAGAGTATCCGCGTACACTACGTGATTGCGATAGACTTTTGATCTCATCAAAATCCCGTGGCAACCGATCAATTGAGACTAAACTGCTAAATTTATAACATTCAAACTAGTTATCTCATAACTACATGTGGATTCCAAATATTGTATCCCATCATATAATATCTGGACGACGATAAACTCTTCGATCGATTCATCAAAGTCCCACAATTTCCCGGCAGCTCAACAATTGAGCAAAGTTTTAATAATACCCAGAAGATGCCACAGTACCTATGAACCAGCTGTAGAAGGGTCAAACCAACGCCTCACATGTGACAACGCTAAACTACCACAAACCTTAGGGTTCAAGTGGCGGTTTTGATGGCCACATAATCGAGTTAAGGTTTACGTTATTCTAGAGGGTCCACAGAATCACTTGCATGTTTTTCCGAATACGTTAAATTTGGAAAAATGGGTTTTTGACATTCGATCGAACTTTTTAACTTCGTCTAGACAATACGTGGATAACCCGAAACAATGTTAAAACTACGAATACGAAACACTCCGAATTGCCTATAGTGTAAGATTACATCACATGCAAAGTTAGCCAAAATAAACAACACCTAAAACACCAAAACACAGTATCTGGAACACACCCAAAAATTTAACCTAATTGCCCCCTACATGGCCGGCGAGCTCGGAATCCCTAGCCTAGGGCTCGGCCAAATTCCGATGACTGGGGGTGAAATTTCTTATGTGTTCATGTTGAATCCTATACAACATTCTGCACTTGTTTAAATATTTTTTTGAACACTATTTAAAATCGACAGAAACTGGGGTTTTCCGTTTCAAGTTTCGGAGTCGTTTCGGTTTCGTAATTCTAACAAAATCCATATTAATTTCTAGCATGGCTCTGATACCACTGCAGGGTTACCTACGATGGAAGCAAGGCTTCGGGAGGTATCGTCCATGCCAAATTCAAAAATTTGCCGTTTTAGCTAACCCTAACAAGAATCGTAAACTAGAAATATACGGAATCACATATGCAAACACTTTGCAATAAGTAAAGAGAGCATAGAATATAACCTTTGTAGACCGGTCCTTCACTTCAATAGCTCTGTGTAGAAGTCCCCTTCGCTGCAATCGTAAACTCCGGACTCTAAAGAGGCTCCACGAAGAAACGAACATGCTTGCTTCGATGACTTCGAGGCCGAAAATGATCTACGTCGGGGAGACACTAACCCAAGCTATTTCTTCACTGGGTCAAGAACTTTGTGAAGAGAACACCCTCTACTAAATGGTAAGTAGTAGAGCATGATGAAGTAGGAAGTTTGCTCACATTAGAAATGATTTTCTCACATTTTATCACATACCTCCATTAGAGCTAGAAAGCTTTTGAGGAGGAGGAAGAAGAAGAAGAACTAACTCATCCAAATGAATTATTGGTGAGATTAATAATGCAACCAAAGGTTAAGCATGTCATGCTTAACCCTTGTAGAGAGTTAACCATGTGCTATGGTTAAAGTTTAGGTCAAAAATATCTTAAGCAAGACAAAGAGAGAGAACAAAGTCAAAGATGCCTTGAAGCTTCTACAAGCTTTCAACAAATATCAACCATGACTAATTCCTCAATTTTGAATTACTTAATGATAAATTAAAACCCTAATCTTAACCCTAGTATGGTTTAACCCTCATTAACCCTAGTTGCATTTGTAACCTAACTTGATATATTTAACATATATCACATATACATCAATGTACCCAATGTAAGAAAAGAAATCATAAGTGAGCTAATATTAGTTAATGTAATGTAATATATCAAATATATAATTATACATTAAATTATTAAATCAACACTTGATTTAATAATCCGGCTATATCACATATAACCGACTAATATCATAATGTAACATCTTATCGAAACAACACTTGATCCGATAACCCTGCTATATCACATATAACCTTTCATGTCACACATCATGAGAAAATAGTGCGGTATCACATATCGCATTAATCTCGGTCCCGCACATATCACATATGTGCTCCTACTCCGTTTCGCTTGAGCCAAGAATCCCCTGTGTAAGACTCTAAAGACTCGTCAATACGCCGGCAGTAGGTGATGATCATATCAAACACCTACAAGCCGCAAGCGGTCTTCTAAACATAATGGCCACCCGGGTATTGAGCGATCAGAATATCAACAAGCAAGCTTACCCACAATCCTGTGAATCCAATCAGTAACACTACCGTACAGTATTGTCTCTTCGTCTGATATGTCGCATATCTCGTCTAGGGGTGGTAAACGTCAGACCCCAGTAACTCGATAACTCGTGTCGATATGAGACTCATAACGGGTCGAGAAACTACTAATAACACTTACCAGTATATCTCTAAAGCAGCCTTGGCCAAGGACTTCCTGTTATAGCCAATCGAGCACAGGGCAACATCAACCCCTATACCGGGAGAGACGAAACCCCTCCTATCGCTCATTGCCTCTATGTGACTCGGGACTGTACCCAAAAGCCACCGTTTTGCACGTTCTCTTGAACGTGGTAAGGTGGAAATCAAAGCACAGTGGGAATCACATAAGACTCTATGACGATCTCGGGTCTACAGACTAACCTGTACCAGTGTCACCAGAGAACTGTCATTTGACGTTAAGTATAATACCATCTGGGAGTTCTCGGCGAGTCCGTTCAGTGTACCAAGTCTCCACTGAGCACCCGTATACTGTCTCTGATGTCAAACACCAATGGATATGGGATCATCCATCGCCCATTTACATGGGTCGAGAAGCTATACGCTAGTCTACTCTGGTATATCGATGCCCTGTATCGATACACCTACGACTAGGAACATTTGAAGGATATACTTAACGACTACTCTGTCCCTACTACTATGATCTGCATCATAGTCCTGGTAGTCAAGTACTCATCCTAAGGGCTTTATCAACATGTAACATAGAGACAATCAGTGTACATGTTAAGATAAAGAGCAACCAGATAGCATACTATCATGTCGAGCAAGAAAGTCCTCCATATATATGTCCAAGCATCCACTACTATATACATCGTATGTACAGTAATGGCCTCTAAGGCATACATATAACTAACAGCAGACTGCTTGCGGCTTGTGGGTGTTTGATATGATCATCACCTACTACCGGCGTATTGATGAGTCTTTAGAGTCCTACACAGAAGTTTCCTGGCTCAAGCCAAACGGAGTAGGAGCACATATGTGATATGTGCAGAACCGATATTAATGCGATATGTGGTACCGCACTATATTCTCGCGATGTGTGACATGAAAGGTTATATGTGATATAGCCGGGTTATCGGATCAAGTGTTGATTCGATAAGATGTTACATTATGATATTAGTCGGTTATATGTGATATAACCGGATTATTAAATCAAGTGTTGATTTAATAATTTAATATATAATTATATATTTGATATATTACATTACCTTAACTAGTATTATCTCACATATGATTTCTTTTCTCATATTGGGTACATTGATGTATATGTGATATATGTTAAATGTATCAAGTTAGGTTACAAATGCAACTAGGGTTAATGAGGGTTAAACCATGCTAGGGTTAAGAACCTACGGTTACTTAATATTCTTGATCCCTATTAGCTAGGTAAACATATCTAGTATGTGTGTGTGTATCTTAACTATATATTTAGTATCCTAGGACTACAATTGCGGGGGTGCTATATGACATCCACCCGACTTCCCCCGTAAATATACATCTACTCACCTACTATTCTAGCTCTAGCCGAAGTCAATGAATTCCTTGCTCTCCTTCGTCGTCCTAGAAGTCCACGTGAATGTACCTACAAATCAATGCATATCGTATCGAAATCAAAATCAAATCCGAAAACCGATATGGCAGGCGAAGCGTACATAGGTTAGAACTCATGTTCTATGCATGCAAGAACAACCAAACAACCCTCGGCGTTGACGTACAAATGTCAAACGATCGAGTCAAAACTCAAATATCAAAATCCTAGTTTTCAAAAGTCGTAAAATGAAATATGAAACTTAGTAAAAAAAACTCCCATATTTTACCAAAGGTGAAATTAGGATATTTTGCACATTGGATAGGCCTAGATACCTAGTGATTGAGTTATGGACCAAACCTGGGACCCTAACTCCAAGACTGGGCCGCAATTTGTGGCCAAAACGATTATTTTGACGCCCAAGAGAAGGAAGTGGGGGCTCGGGCTTCTGGGGTATCTTCCTATATGTCTGCACATCATACTGTACTTGCTATTTAAATTTCAGAGTTCTCGGGTAATACAGGATTCCATTTGAACACCACAGTTTCAACAAAACCGATACCGGAAAATTCTAAGTTCTTCTTTGAACATTCTAAACCTGTTTCAGATCAGAAATTCTATCACTAAAGGCTAGTAAACACTCTCTAAGCCCTCTACGATATCACTACTACTCATTTAAACCATCAAAGATCACCCTAGAATTTTCTAACGTCATAAAACATAGAAGTGACTCAAGAAAATTCTAAGATAGCCAAATGAGCTCAAGACTAGAAATTGATCCTACCATGATGTGTAGGATGAGGTGAGGAACATTTTAGTGAAGGTTGTATAAGGTTTTGGGATGGTTTTGAGGATGGTTTGTGGTGGTAGTGAGAGTTGGGGAGGTGGAGGATGAAGAAGATGGAGAAAGAGATGATGATGAAGATGAAGAGAATATGGGGATGAGGGAAAGAACGTAACCATGGCTCGCTCTCTCTCTCCCCCCCTCTCTCCCATGCCTCCCATACTTCCTTGTCCCCACTCATTTTTATTTCTTTTCTTTTTGAAAACAAAGAAACCAAAATAGAAATAAACCATGCCTAGAATACAAATCTAATAGGTCATGGCACCTTAAAACATGGTTAATAAAATAAGTTTGGTTTAATGCATAATTAGGAATATTAATCAAGTTTAACATTAAACTTGTATATAAATAATTGTATACTAATTTATAAAATGCTCAAATCAATTAAATGCGTTCATAATTAATAATTCATATTAATTTCCAAATATTTTCCAAAACATAGGTATAAAATTATACATTTTACTAAAACTTATTTCCATACTTGCATAATATTCATAAAATTTATTATTTTATTATTTAAATACCAAAAATAATATTTTATATTTTCTGGAATATTACAGTGGAAGAAAACGCCATTCTTCAAAGAGACGGAACGCCGGCTTCAGTATCTCATCACCCAAGGAAAACTACAAACATATATACCACGATTATTTGATCGCGGAAAAACATGATACACGAAGTGTGGAGTGGAATGAGGAAAAGGTCCCACCGGGCATGCCAGAAAATGTTTACCGCCGAACACTGGACTCAGACGCGGAGGCGTCTAGCCTGAATTTAGGGGCAGATGCTATATGGACATATCCATCCACCTCTCCAAAGATGCCAAGTTAATTAATGGCACCGTATATCGAAGGTTTGGATAGATGTGACCGATGTAGCAGATTTATCAGATTCCCCCTCATTTGTAAGGGGTTTTTGATTGTGGGAATGTTCTTCCCTGCAGGCGCAAGCTTCTGCAGTTAATTACGCTATCGCATTGCGATAATAACTTTCACCTGCTCCAGGCAGATCATTTTGTGTCGTGTTATGTTTGTTTATTATGGGGTTGCCTTTGGACTGTGTAAGGACACTAATATATATCATTGTAACCCGTAGGGCGCAGATTAGTCCAAATCCGTATATTAGATTTGGGGTTTTGAACTTAGGACGCAGATCTCATATAAATGAGATCCATCAGTTCATGGGATATTTGGATTTGATCTAAGAATCATTAGTCATATATGAGACTATTATCGACTTAGGAATAATGATCATCTGGACTAAAATGATCATCAGATCATATATGAATAGCACGTGGATAGTATACAATAGTCAATATGGAGACAGTCCGTAAGGCAAAATATATTAGTTTATGGACATCGCGGTCCATGGGAGACATGAATGGAATATGGCTTGTTTGTGCCCGTGGATTGTATACGGGGAGTGATATGGAGATCAGCCGTAGGACCTAACATATATTAGTTTAGGGACATCGCAGTCTAATATTTGTTTAAGAACATTTTGGTCCAACATTCCCGTGTTCGGGATGAAATATTAGTTTAATACGTTTTGGTCCAACATTCCCGTGTTTGGGACAAAGTATTAGTTTAAGGACATTTTGGTTCATCTTTCATTTTTCACGCATATGTATATTTTACATGGAGAAATAAACGGTGGTATCATGGGAAGCGCCCAATATTGGGATGCGATCCAATTTGAAGGCATTTATGTTTCCTTCGAAGATATACATATACATATATGCATAAATCCGAGGCTCAATATGAGATTCACATTTATATAGGATTTTATGAATATGATGTATGCATCTGTATGGGATGTGTATTAATATGAGCTATGCACATCAATATGGAAGTGCATCAATGTGGGATGTATCGATGTGAAGATGCGCATCTATATGGGATGCATAAGGCATTCCCTGTCTTGATGAAATTTCATATCTTTCATTAAGTAGGGATGAGTAAGGAGTTGTTGGTTGTTGGGACCCGTCACCTCTCTGAGGACGTTGAGAAATTACAACGACATATATCAGAGGTGTGGAGAGATGTACCCTTGAACCAAATCCTATGAATGAAGGAAAAGATAATGTTGGAATAGAGGATCGTTAGTGTTATATGTGATTAAGATCAATTTGGATGGACGATCATCAGTCATATATCCGACTAAAATCAATATGGGTGAATGACTATTAGTCATATATCTGACTAAGGTCAATATGTGACATCATCGATATGTTGATCAATAGATTGCATATGAGAAGCAAAAGCTTCTATACTTAGTTTATTTTAACTAAGTAATCAAGCAAAGGTTGATGTCCAAGTGCGAATGTACATGTAACATCTTTGATGAGAGTGTGCACATGCATATCACGTGGGTTACATACCCGCTTGCGATCGGGGACTGCGCACATGCATATTACTTGGCTCGCACTTGTTATCAGTTCAAAATCACAAGTGCGCATGTATATGTGTGCACTCTCATATTCATGGGCCATTTTCAACAAGTATGCACGCGTGCATATTATGGGACACGCACGCCTTTATGTGCAGCATCCAACAAGTGCGCATACGTGCATTACACATGATGCACATGTCTCCAAGACGACAATTTTTATTAAATGCGTATTAGTTTGGGTGCGCACTTATTCCGATGAGAAAGCAAAAACTTTCACAGAGAAGCAATGGTTTCTGTTTTATATTCTTTTCTTCTTCTTGCCTTTTCTAAGAAGCAAAAGTTCAGATTTTTATCTGTTTTCAGATCATGTATATGCATTTTATGATGCGTATATTATATTTGTAGATCTTAGAATCGATCTCTCGCAAACGTATAAATACTTTATGTACGAGAGCTGAGTCTTAAGATCATTTGATCTTTTATGGCGAATCGATGGATTCGAAAAAGAGGCAAAGGTTTTTGTATAAGAGAAAAAGTTTTTTAATGGAGAAAAAGAAAAAAATTTCCCCTCTTTTATCTCCACCTTGCGCACTTGTTCTCTGTGAAAGAAGATGAAGAAGATTTAAGATTTTTTCAAGCTTATGAGGGGGGTTTCGAGCGTTAGATTTCTTCATATGAGGCTCCTATTTATAGGAGAGAATAAATTAGGGTTTGGTTGATTTATTTTGGTTTGTTCTGATCTCAATCTGATTTTAGAATGATTTTAAAAGATTTAATTGATTTATATCAATTAAAGGTGACATGCGCACTGTTGGATCTTTGATCCCAAATCAATTTAGTTTGATTTGTTAAATTCATTTTAACGAAGAAGATTTTGATCAGTCGTTTAGAAGCATCTGATTTGTTTGGGCGGTTGCGCACTTTAAGATAGTGCACACGTACGTTGCACGTAACGTGCGCACCTGTTGACTCGTTAGTGCACCTGCTAATTAATAGGTGCGCGATTGGAAGCATCTGCTGAAGTGCGCATGTGGATTGCACGTATCGTTTGCTCACCTGTTGATTCATTACAAGGTGCGTACTTGGAAGCACCTGTTGATTCATTAAAAGATACACACGTGTATTGCACGTATCGGTGCACACATGTTGATTCAGATTACTTAATAGGTGCGCACTTTTCACTTAAAATGTTTTATTAATAGGTGCACACTTAGGACTTAAAATGTTTTAATAATTTTTTTATTATTTTTCTACAAAAAAATGCTCGAGTCTTTGCGAACTGGAATCGAAGAGGCATTTGTGTCCGCAGGGCTAGACACGGTACGACAGCGGCGGCGCGTGCGTGTAGTTCACCATATTCTCTTTTATTGGTTTTAATGCAATAAAAGATAGAAGTGTCATATAAACACTTCTCAATTCTTTTTTGTGGCCGATGTGAGATTAAAATACATTCTCTTTTGTGAAAGAGCTTTGCTTAAAGTTATACTTGCATCACACGTTTGCTCATAACTTTTGATTCCGGAGGAGTTACGAAGCCCATAATATATCGGATCAAAGCTATTTTCAAGAAGCTTTAGATGCCATCTTAATTTTATTGATTATCATTTGTGAGTATGGCAAAATGTAGTCTGGAAAAAACTGCTTTATATTATATTGAACATATTGAGGCCACTTGATACCTTGGGGCTCTTTTGTACTTTTTAGCTTGTATGTTGTGCTTGCACTTAACATGAACGCCTAAATTTTAGGCGGGAACATCCATATAATATTTGGTCACGGTTAAAACCTTACACACAATTACATCCAGCAATAGATAATAATAATATGATCAAATCTCACGCAATTATAACAATCTAAAACTAATATGATTCGAATCAAATGCAATTATAAACAAAATATATACACCAAAAAGTATAATCAATAAACCAATAAAAAAATGTTTGTATCAAAAAATCAAATGATTGTATTAAAAAATCAATAATTTATAGTCGTTGGGACAATCCAGCTCTTTCGTCCCATGACCTAAAGATACTCCCAATCTCGTTTTGTATGGCCTGCTTGATGGCCTCTGCCTCTGACCTCCTCAGCTCCTCGATCTGCGCCTCAAGCTTATCCATCCGCACATTCTGCTGCTCCACCTGATCTTGGAACCGACGAATTTTCTCTTGCGACGCAGCGACCGCATCTGTCCGCGTTTGGGCCACAGCGTACTCATGGATGGATGGACGCCTGGCAAAGTGTCGGTGGGACCCGGGACCCACCCCTTGCTCATAGTCACCGTGATGTCCGCCAGATATCAAATCCAGAACATGGACAATGGCGGTAATCGAGTCGTCGGGGCCAAGTCCTAAGGCGTCCGTCCTCTCCCGGAACTGGGTCTGTGAAGAAGATATATTGAAAACACACACACACACACACACACACACACACACACGTAAACATGTTAACTTAAACACACACACACGTAAACATGTTAACTTAAATACAATATCGACTTGATTATATTAAACTTACCATGTACTCGTCCGTGCCCATGTGTAACACAGATCATCACCTCTCAGCAGTGTAGTTAGGGGGTTCTTTTTCTGCAATAAAATTAGGATTTATTTCAATAAGTAATTTGCGACAAAGAAAACATATATTCTTAAATGTTGAAATACTCACGAGTTGGTACTGAACATTAGCCTGCGACCGCTTCCCTTGGATCGGGATAGCGCGTTCTCTAACGCCGTTGTTCCGGTTCTTCCTGTTGCGATTCGACGCCGCCTTGTAAATATAAAGAAGATAATATTATATATCACAAAATATAATTTCATGTTATATTATTATAATTTTAAAAATTAAATTTATACCTGAACATCATCACGCTCGTAATACGCGTCCAGCAGCAGCCAACCCTCTCTCGAGACATCCCGAAATAGGGGTAATCAGCGGGTCCTGTGGCGCTGCGGCTGGTGGTGGGGGGGTCCTGTAGGTGCCAGTAGGAGGGGCCATGGTAGGAGTGGAGATAGGAGGGTCGCCGGTAGGAGGGGTGGTAGGAGGGTCGTTGGTAGGTGCGGTGCTAGTAAAGGGGGTGCGAGTAAGGGTAGGCGCCGCTGCTGACGCCGCCGCAGCTATTGACATCCCGCCAATATCATCTAGACGTCGTTTTCTATGACGTCTAAAGCCGGATTCACAACCACCCATCAGACTCTACATATTTATTCAAATATTAAAAATTTATTTATAATTATTAGACAATTTAAAATATTTAGTTCAATTTCATTATCTAACTCATTTGTTTGGTGCATTAGCTGAAGATTCGTTGGGTGGATTATCGAAATCTTGATCCATGACAATCACTTGGCTGCGTATTGATGGACGACACATAATAGTTTGGATCGTTGGTACTTTCAATAGAAGGACCGAGACGTGTTATCGCCTCTTCCTCGTCACTCTCATTTTCAGACTCACTCAACGTCGGCACATTATAATAATCTCTTGGTTTATAACGACAAACAACACTCCAGTCAGCCTTCTTTAGGTCCCAAAAATAATATAGTTATGTTGTCATCGATAGAAAGATAAAGTTATCATATTCATAGGCTATCCGTTTAGTGTTTACCAAAGTGAGTTTGTATTCATCAACCTTCATACCCCGTTCAGACTTGGTATCGTACCATCTGCATTGGAATATAAAAAAAGGGAAGCCTTATGAATGTATGAGACCATTATAATCTGCTCAAGAATACCGTATTAGGGATTTCCTGTGTCGTCGGAGGTTGTGAAGCCGCTATTTTGCGTAGCTCTAATGCGTTCCGTCCTTTCGATCTTAAATTTGTACCCAGAAACCCCATACCTGTTGTAAAACGTAGCTACAATCGATAGATGGATTAGAAGGTCCTAGACCTCTCAATCAATCTTCTCACCACGATTCATTTGTCCGTCGACATCTTCTTTACACCAAGCGACGAAAGTGTGTCTATATTCTTATTCGATTTTGTCATCCGACCGCGTCCTAGGATTCGATCTCTTGGATATAGTTTGGTGTGCTCTGTTCGTTAATTTACAGTTATATCAATTAGATTATACTCTATTTCAAACGATTTAAAGGATGATATTAGAAAAACTTACTCTGCATATTTAGCAAAACATTCGCTGTTTAGCAAGATGAACGCATATAAAACGCCAATGAGATCGTAAGACATGTTTTTAGCCTTCATGCTCCAATTGGACCGTCAGGAACTCGCGATGATTTGTTCAGCTTCGTCCTGACATCGTTGTTTAGGAAACGTGCACAGAAAGACGTCTCGATCTTCAATCGGATGTATCCCAATTCATGACCTTCTTCAAGCCCACCGCATTCCAAGCGTTGATTGATAAACCGGCCCAGATGGATCAGATGGGTCATGGTCCTTCCTCCTCAAGGAATAAGGGAAAAGGAAAAGCGGCCTTCATTGCCAATACGCATCAACAATCAAGCGGTCCAAAAGTAGCTCGCCAAAGCAACACCCGTACGCGTCCATCCTTGGAAGAAAGGCTGGGACGTGCATATTCGTTCTCTCGTGATAAGACGAGGAGATTGTTTGAGCTGGAGATGCAAAATAATCTGATCACATTGCCAGACCCGTGGTGACCCGCACAAGCTGGCGACGTCGATAACCCCAACTACTACTCCTATCACAGAGTAGTGAGCCATCCAATAGTGGACTGCTATGTCTTCAAAAATTGGGTCAAGGACCAGTACCAGCAGGGGAAATTCGCATTGTCCAATAGCTGGACGGTAGATCCACTCCAAAAGCACGCTCCTAAAAAAATAGATGTGCAGGGGGCATCCTGCTCGCTCGTGGAAGAAACTCCATAGGAAGTATTTCTTTCAGAAAAAACTAAAAGAATGCTGAAGGATCTACAAACATATCTTGCGATCAAAAGGAAAAGCACGCTTGAGCCCGAAATTATAGAAGGGATGCTAAAACCGCGTCCCGCACCGAAAGTCATTGACAAAGGGAAAAGCCCCCGGGTCAAGACTTCAAAGTCTTCTAAGAAAAAGAAGAAGACTAAGAAGCATGTGTAGCCTGCTGAATATATCGACAAGCACACAGACCTTCAGAAATATATAGACACGCTGGAAGAGTACAATTAGAAAGCGCGAATACAGGTCACACTCGAAGAATTCCTCAAGCATATTCTTGAGTATGGGGACAGTGATGATGATGAGGAAAATAACTCATTGGAAGAAGTGGAAGAACGTGTAGCAAGTTGCCATATGATCTCCCATTCATCACTATATGATGAAGAAGCTCCGCCAGCGTTAGAAAGTGACATGGATGAACTGGGGGCAGAATCGACTCTAAACTCCATGAAATTGCCAGAAGAAGACCAGATTGAAAGGCTGCTAAAAGAAACCTTCCAAAAGAGCGAAGATGACCAAGAACACGAGACGGCCATATATAAAAAGGCTAAACGCCAGCGATTGAACAAACAAGCTGCCGCGAAGACGAGTCATAAAGTTCTCCGACCAAACCAAGGCATGCTTGCAACAAATAAGAGAAGGATCAAAGATGAGAAGCGATTTGCCTCAGCCCCATCACTGGGGCTGAGGCTACCATCTCTCATGAAGTACACTCCTGGGGTCGCATATTTTGAAGGTGGAGAAAGATATCCAAAATACTGCTCATACCACCAAAGAATTGCTCATCCAATCGAGGAATGTAACACCTTCAAGAAATGGTGGCAATGATATGTTGCCAACAGAAGACACTTTAAGAAGGAGAAGCGTGAAGCTTGCGCTCGTTGAGATGAGAACGGTAAAAAGGCAGAAATAACTGGCAACTATCATATGGTTGGTTGATCAATCATATTTATTGCACATTTTTACGGTCATTTTCCCTATTATTATTAATTTCTAAATTGTGTTATTTTTAATTCAAGAACATATGTGAGTTTTTGTGAAAAATATTTTGTCATATGTTTCTTAAATTATAATTAATATAATTGGGAATTAAAGGTGCATATCATATCATAATAAATATCCATGAGCTCTTAACCATTAAGTATTTATTGTGAATGGATTGTTGAAATATTTTCTCAAATAAAATAAACGCTACTAATAATTTGATTTGAGATATTGTGCAGGTGTTAAACTAACAAATCAGTTCAAGGTCACAAACATGAGTAAGAGATCCAAATCAAATCAAGTTAGCAAATCAAATCTGCCAAATTTAGGAGCAAATTGAAAATTCTCGCAACTACAAAAATAAAACAATATTTTCAAGATTTTATCATCGAAAAAATCTCTTAATATTGAAAGAAGAAAGAGGAAAAAATTTGGAAACGCGATCTCACTGAACGGCGGTGGTTCAGAGGCTATATTAAGCAATAGGCGGCGGTTCCGCGGTCAAATCGTGGCCGTTTGATAAATTTTTTCATGGGCATGATCGTTTTTTCACATACGTCAAGATGAAATTTAAGGTTTCAAGTTCCAGAGTATATATAAAGGACCGAGCAGCAATGAACAAAGATTATCTAGGGTTTCTTTTTAAGCTTTTAATTTTTAGTTTTATTTTAGCCATTTAAATTTTGTAATTCATGTTCTTTTTAATAAATGGTAGTTTCGCACTTACTTTCTGTAATTTTAATTCTTCGCAATTACTATTTTCGCTTTTAATTTTAATTAGTTAGATGACAGTTTTCTTATGATTTTCTTCTTTCTTCTTCCTTTTCCTTGATTTATATGCGATGATACTTGAAGATTGCTTCTTGCTTTCATGAGAGCCCTAACAGTTAGCATACACTTTCTTCTTCATTCCGCCTATTTCTTCTCGTTTTGTTTCTAACCTAATGAGCGAGTAATTTCCTCGCTTGTTAGGGTTTTGAGGAGTGGGTAGTTTATTTGATAGAAATTTACCTTCAAGTCTCTTTATTATTTTGAATTCTTTATAAACTCTAATCAAAAGGAATCTGAACCCTCCTATTTGGACACACTCTCAATTCATGAAAGTTGCGAGCTCGATTTGAGGTTAGTAAAATTGCTTTGATTGAAGGTTTTAATATAATAACGATCAATGGAGGAACAATGGTAAATATAGAGAATTCTTAGTACCCATCTTAGCACCCTAATCCACATTCATTGTTATTCTTTTAGTATTAATTAATTAAGAAGATAAAAAGAATATTTTTATATAGAAAACCCATCTTTTAAACTACCCAATCCGAAAAATCCTACAATCCCTTCTCCTATAAAGTTTTCAAATCTCTTTACATAAAATGATAATGATCCAATCTTTCTTCCATTAACTCGTCTAAAATAAGAAAAGTAATTCACCATCTCCCTGTGAACGACCCGTACTCACTATCGGCTAGCTATTTGTGCCGTTATTGATTGCGGTAATTAGGACACACTAAAATACAATTTTTCAAAACAAATCAAATGGCACTGTTTCCGAGGAGACAGTAGTATTATTTTTCTTGTTATTCGGGTTTATTTCTAAAAAAATTAAAATTAAAAATAAAGTAAAAACCGCATTTGTAATTTTAACAATTCTTATGCGAGTTTTAAATAAAATCTGGAGCACGTAGAGCGAACCAACAGAGATTTAAAGGCTGTCAAATGGAAGCAGAGGAGTAGTGGAGTTCAGTGCCAAAAACTGGACCAGTCAAGACAATGAACGGCGGCGGAACTATGGCTGAAGAGGAAATTTGGCGGCGGAACCGCGGCCAATTAGTGGATTTAGGCCCCCAAATTTTCCTGGTATCATTCCCTCTTCTTCCTCTCTCCTCTGAAGCTTTAATAAATTATTTCTACTTACAGGATTTTTTGCAAACAACACCGTAAATAAAAAAATCTTTTTGCGTATTTTAGATTTTAGAATGTTGTTGCTTTGCATATTTAAAATGGACATTAAGGGATAAGAAACCCAAATTCAGATTAGGTGGGGAGTTCATTACCCTTCTTAAGCCCCAAAAGTCACAAACAAGTATACGCATCACCTTATATTAATAAAAAATATCTAGACCAAAACTCTAAGGACAATCGCGCTCAATTAGGATAAGGGAAGGTCGTGGGTAATTTATTGCTTATTCGTATTTTTCTTGTAGTGTATAAGGCAAGTGTGACCAGGTTAAGTGGTCTACCTAATTAGGGCCGCTATTTTAGTGATTCGCATAGCAGATACCTCCCACTTACCTGACTGCAAGAAAGATAAGGAGGTGATAAAGAATTTATCATACGTCTTGTCCTTTGGAAATCTAGGAGCGGTCTATTTATTTGACTTTGGTGACCCTAATTCTAGGTATTGTTTGTGCATATTTGTGATTGGTTGAGTCGAGTCACTCTTTCCAAGCAAAATAATTTAAAAAATCCAAAAAAAAAGCTTTAAAAATTTACCATTTCACCCTCTTTTCTTTTCATCTCAAATTCTTTTCACTCTCTTATGACGGGTAACCCAAACCGACCAACTCTTGGCGAGTTTTGCTACACACAAACTTATATTTCTTTATATCGTTATTGCTTTGGTAGAACTTCCGACCCCACCATTTTTTTAAGGGATAGGATAGAGGGCTCTAAAAATAACAGTTGGACACCTCACTCAAATTCCTATCAACCGTGTCAAAATTCAACATCTTCTTATTTTGATAATCTTTTTAAGGTTAGTGAGGAAATTTTTAAACCCATGTCCACTGCTGAGAATATTGCGAAAGCCTGCAACAAAAGTTTCATACCTTTCACTACTCCAAAACCCTTAGGATAACAATTACAATTATTGCCATATTCAAATGTTGATACTCCTTTTGAGGCGAATATGACAACTTTTAAACCCATGATCATTGCTGAGCAAATTGCAAAAGCTAGTTACCAACAATTTAACCAATTTCAATCTTCTTCATATCAAAATATTGATCCTAATTTTATTTATGAAAATTGGATACAACCATCTAATTCTTATCAATAGTACCAAACTTTCACACCCTCTCATGTCGATCTTGATACTAATGTGGTAATTCGTAAACCCGTTTCTATTGCGGAACACATTGAACTCGCCCGTAGCCAACAATTAAACCCATTCCAACCATACTCAACTTTTGCACTTTATCTAGACAGTGCTTCTGAACATCAATTTGGAAGTTCCACGGTTCAAAAAGATCCTTCATTAAAACTTCTTCACAAACTATATCCAGTCTTGAAGTAGAGTTGGAATTGAGTAGTGAGAAAGAACCAGGGATCCTTCCAAGTCAAACTAGAACCAATTCTTTTGAGCTCAATACCTTCCATCCTGAACCCCAACCGAATGTATTAGATGATCAACCGCTAGGTACCCGAGTATAACATGTTTGACTTGCCTAATCGTTAGTGTACAAGAAAGTCTTACACCATTTCAAATCAAACTTATTCTTATCCGACTAATATTGACATGTCCAGTCTTTCAATCCCATCAAGTGAGCCTACTGATCCATCGATTGAGAATAATAATTGATGAATTTTTAAAGAACTATTTGTTTGATTTGACTGAAGGTGTTACTAAGATCAGTGTTGAGAATATCTTTGAAGATGAACTCACTATGTTGGATAAGTTGGATTCCCCGACCGATCATGTCCTTTCCATTGAATATAAACATCTTCTTGTATTTTTAACCGATCCTATTCTCACCACCAACATATCCGATAGGCAAAACGATATTCAGCCTTCATCTCCTATATCTGGATTAACAAAGCTCGTCACCCAAGTTCGTTTACCCATTTCATTATATACTTTCTTTGATTCTTCTCATCTTCTTTCAATTCCACCGAGATTTGGTGAACCACACTCTAATATTTCGAGTTCTATAATTCTTAAAAGACCACTTAATTTAGACTCTTTTAAGAATGAGAGACGATGAAACTTTCAACCTCCATAATTTCGAGTCTCCTACCTCCATAATTTTTTACGAATCGAGTATTTTGAATTCTGGTGCGCAACACATTGACCTTGAAACTTTCAACCTTCCTAGTGAATCTGCCTATTCCACTAACATGGATACCGATTACTTTCTTTCCGATGAGATCATCATTAGGAATATCGATGAAAGTTTCGAAAATATTCTCGCCGAAGAACTCGAGTTTCTTGAAGAATTGGATGCTGTGCTGAATCAAGCTCCACCGTAAATTTATGCGCCTCCGTTTGAGGCTGAAGAAGTTGAACTGCCATCCCTTCTTCTTATCACATAAGAGAATGCGACTAGTCCACCCATTCCTTATCTTTGACATTCTCATTTTTATTCACACTCACTTTTTCGTCTCCACCAACCGAGACGTAAAATCTTTCGGATACACTTCTTGTCTTCCCTCCACATTATCTCCTATCGCCACTCTAATTTTCATTCTTTCCACTTGATGGTTTTTTTTGTCCTAATAGTTTTGGATTAGTGAAAGGATTGAAACTTTGGCTTTCAGCCTTCGTAATATGCTCAGCGATGGACATGCATTTAGAAATCCCCTCACTCGCCTTAAATGGATTATCAACATAAGAAGATGTGGAATTTTAATGCTGTTGATAGGACCTTGAGTGAGGTATCCAACTGTTCTTTTCCGCGTGCTCTATCATATCCCTTAAAGACATGGTAGAGTCGGATTTTGTACCGAAGCAATTACGAAAAGAAGAAATATCTGGTTCTGAATAGCAAAGCTCGGCAAGAGTTCGTTTGTTTGGGCTACCCATTATAAGAAAATGAAAAGAAAAGAGAGTGAAATGGTAATGATTTAAGCTCTTTCTGGATTTTGGAAATTGTTTTGCTTTGAAAAGGGGACTTGAGGCTTGACTCAACAAATCACAAAATGCACAATCAATCCTAAGAACTAGGGTCATCTAGGTCAAGTCACTAGACCGCTCCTAGACTTTCAAAGGACAAATCGCAGGATTAATCTCTACTATCTCCTTATCAATAGTGTGGCCAAGTAAGTGGGAGGTATCCGCTATATGAATCACCGAAATAGCGGGCCTAATTAAATAACCACTTTCCTTAGTCACACTTGCCTTAGACACTACAAGAAAAATGTGGATAAGTAATTGATTACCCACGACCTTCCTCTGTCCTAATTGAGCGCGAATGTCCATAGGGGCTAGGTCTAGATATTTTTTATTAATGTAGGGTGATAGTATACTCGTTTGTGATTTGTAGGGCCTAGGAAGGGTGATAAAATCCCCAGCTGATCTGAATTTTGGTTTATTGCCCCTTAATGTCTGTTTCAGATATACAAAACAAACCAAAATCTAAAACACACAAAAATATTTTTAGCGGCGATGTTTGCAAAGAATCTGTACCAACCCTGAACTTTCTGTACAGAATTTTTTTCAAAATACAGAAAGGAATATCTTAGCCTGAGCACAAGTTATAAATTTAAATTACTTTTGAATAGCAAGAAATAACTTGCAGCTCATTGGTAAAGCCTTGCACTGCTGTGACATAACCCCTGTGTTCGAATCCTATTAGCCACATATTATTTTTATTGATTTTTATTTTAAACATTTAGAAGCTCAAAAGTTTGCATGTGGACTACACGTAAAATGAAAAGTTACACAGAAAACAAACATGTGCACTGAGTCATATGAAGCGACTAGGACACGTTTCTTCAATCCAGAGCCCCCACCCCCTAAACGACCGGCAAGATGTTGCCAAGGTCCGGCACCGCCGGGCCCCTCCATGGAAAATGCTCCCAAAAATTTTCCCTAACACCCCTTGGCCTACCCCCACTACGCCCATGCTGTTTGATTTCTCTGCATTTATCCAGAGAATGATAAATCCCTTCTTTAATCCATTTTAATGCATATCTTTAATTCATTCTTCATTACTCTAAACCCTAATTTTTCCTATAAATACCACCATATACCATAGCCCCCCTCATTCAGAATTCTTTTGCCTAAACTCTCTAAAATTCCTAAGTCCAAAAAGTTGTACAAGTGGAGTTAGCTCAAGATCAAGTTCCGGCGATGTTTCGGGACAAATCCGGCGACGAAACGACTCCACGACGCCTTCGTAAGTTCCTTCAACCTCTTCCCTCTTATTTCAATCAGTAAGTCTCTTCACTTCTCACCTCTTTCTAGTCTAAAACAATAATCTATTAAAACTCGTCGGAAGCGGAGTTATTCCGACTTCCGATTCTAATTTCATCAAAAACGCAATTTTTCTTAACAACAAATTTACCATATTTTATCATATTGTTTATTAACCATTAAATAACATTTGGAACAAGTTTCAATTCAAAATATAATGTTAAACAACTTTTATTTAACTTTTACTGTAAAATACCATCTACTTTACATAAGACATTTCTTTTTAGTTTGGCTCATATTACCTTTAGAAATGGTACGAGGTAATGACTTACCTCATCACAACACTCATCTTGACATAGCATGATGGTTTTTGTAACAACTTTTGAGGGACAAAACACAATTTACATTATAATACCTTAAACTATCAAAACCCGTATTCTTTAAATTGTTTTAATTAATTCCTTACAAATAAGCCTCTACAACCCATTTTGGTAAACCCGGTTGGGATGGTGAGGGTTATCGCACGTCCTCGGAACTAGTAGAGCGAGATGCAGAACTCCTCACGGAGCATTCGATCTCGATGGAATTTTTACAATTTTTAAGAAAACGTGATTTCTATTTTTATAATTATATATATAAATATTATCAAAATATATATTTTAAATAATATATATCCCATGTTTTCTAAAGAAAAGAATCACAAAATATCATGAAAATACAATCACATTTCAATAGAAGTCAAATTACAAAAAAATACCACATACTATTCAAAGTTAGGTTATATACACTAGACCATCTCATCACTCTTAAAAATTACAACTATAAAAACCCTAAAAACGATAATTAAATACTTGAGGTGTATTTTGAAAATATATCAAAACTATTTTTCATAAAGCTCTCTCAAGTTATATTAATTTACAATAAGGACCCTCGTAAATATAGGTTTAAGCGGGACCGGTTCTCTTGAGCCTCAGGGAGCCGGAGAATGTGGGTGCTTGCCTATTTAAGGTAGACAAACTAAAAACGGTGTTATCAGCACGATAATTGTCTTGGAAAGAAACATAAATCCTGCCGTCCATGTACAGCAGTTACCGATAACTCCAAAACTAATTCAGGATTTCAATTCATTTTAAAGTGTCTGACAGAGTCTCAGTCTAATCTGAAATCAATCGATCGATCTATCCTTGAATATGATTCAAGTATAACTCTAATTTAACATGAATCCATTTATACCAGAATTCAATCTATATCAACATGAACATGACTCGACTGAACCGAACCATGGATATACTCATATCATAATAAATATCCATGAGTTCCTAACCATTAAGTAATTTATTTGTGAATGAATTGTTGGAATATTTTCTCAAATAAAATAAATTCTACTAATGATTTGATTTGAGATATTGTGCAGGTATTAAAGTAACAAATCAGTTCAAGACTACAAACATGAGTAAGAGATCCAAATCAAATCATGTTAGTAAATCGAATCTGCGAAATTTAGGAGCAAATTGAAGATTCTCGAAACTACAAAAATAAAAAAATATTTTCAGGATTTTATCGTCGAAAAGATCTCCTAAAATTGAGAGGAGAAAGAGGGAAAAATTTGGAGACGTGATCTCACCAAATGGCGGTGGTTCGGCGGCCATATTAAACAATAGGCGGCGGTTCCGCAGTCAAGTAGTGGTCATTTGATAAACTTTTTCATGGGCATAATTGTCTTTTCACATAAGTCGAGATGACACTAGAGTTTCAAGTTTCAGAGCCTATATAAAAGACTGAGCGGTAATGAAGAAAGATTAACTAGGGTTTTATTTTTAAGGTTTTAATATTTAGTTTTCTTTTAGCCATTTAAATTTTGTAATTCAAGTTCTTTTTAATAAAAGGTAAATTAGTTCTTTAATTTTTGCCACTTACTTTTTCGCACTAACTTTCTGCAATTTTAATTCTTTGCAATTAATTTTTTCGCTTTTAATTTTAATTAGTTAGATGACGGTTTTCTTGTGATTTTCTTCTTTATTCTTCCTTTTCCTTGATTTATATGAGATGATACTCAAAAGTTGCTTCTTGCTTTCGTGAGAGCCCTAGCAGTTAGCATACATGTTCTTCTTCATTCCTCCTCTTTCTCCTCATTTTGTTTCTAACCTAATAAGCGAGTAATTTCCTCGCTTGTTAGGGTTTTGAGAAGTGGGTAATTTATTTGATGGAAATTTTCCTTCAATTCTTTTTATTATTTTTAATTCATTATAAACTCTAATCAAAAGGAATCTTAACCCTCTTATTTGGGCTCACCCTCAATTCATGAAAGTTGCGACCTTGATTTGAGTTTAGTTAAGATTGTTTTGATTGAAGGCTTTAGTGTAATAACGATTAATGGGGGGACAAGGGTAAATAGAGGGAATCCCTAGTACCCATCTTAGCACCCTAATCCACATTCATTATTATTCTTCTAGTATAAATTAATTAAGAAAATAAAAAGAATATTTTTATATAAAAACCCATCTTTTAAACTACCCAACCCAAAAAACCCTACAAGCCCTTCTTTTATAAAGTTTTCAAAGCTCTTTAGTATTAAACGATAAAAATCCAACTTTTCTTCCATTAACTCGTCTAAAATAAGATAAGTAATTCGCCATCTTCCTGTGGATGACCCGTGCTCACTATCGGCTAGCTATTTGCGACACCGTTATTTATTTACGGTGCTGTTTGCAAAGAATCCTGCAGGTAGAAACTATTTATTGGAGCTTCAGAGAAGAGAGGAAGAAGAGGGAATGATACCAAAAAAATTGGGGGCCTGAATCCACGGACAACGAAGCAAGTCCAAGACGCCTCCTAAGCGAGGAATGTTCGCTCTCAACTCGTCGCTTATAAAGAAGATGGGTCAGAAATATTCATTTCCTCGAGAGAAGACAGGAAAGGTCTTTGGCCTTGTCATGAAGCACTAGATGATGATGCTTCCGGAGTCTCGGCATCCCGAACAGTTAAATGAAGCACATCACCCTGTTTATTGCTCCTATCATAGAGCAATAGGTCACCCTTTTGAAGACTGCTTCACGTTCAAAAACTGGGTCGAGGACTAATATCAGTGAGGCAGGTTTATGTTATCTGACAATTAGAGGATAGATCCGCCGCAAAAGCACGAGCCAAAGAAGACCTATACCATCAGATTGGGACCATCTCGACCGTGAAAATGAAAGCAGACTCGTACCTGTCATATGATAACACCCTCAAGAGAGGGAGGGGACAAGGATATGATTGGCCTCTTCGAATGCTTTGTAAATGAAGACAATGATGAGGAGATCTTAGAATTTCCACCGGCACCAAAAGAGCTGGAGGATGGGATACATACCACGGCAGACAACCTAAGAAAAATCAACTTGGGAATGGAAGATGATCCGAGGCCGACGTTTTTCAGTGAGTTGCTGTCCGAAAAACAGGTAGCCACATTAAAAGAGGTGCTTATGCATTACAAAGACTGCTTCATGTGGAACTACTCCAAAATACTGGAATTAGATTCGGAGAAAGCGGTACACAAGTTGCCCATATCGCCAGACATAAAACCGGTCAAATAGATGCCAAGAAGGTGCGGATCGAACTTGAGATGAGTATCAATGCTGAAGTCAAGAAATTAATCGACTCCGGTTTCATCTAAGAAGATCAATAACCCAACTGGATCGCTAACATCGTTCCGGTGATGAAGAAAAATAGGACGGTTCGAATTTGCATGGTCTTTCGAGACCTCAACAAAGCTTGCCTGAAGGATGACTTCCCAGTGCCCATTACCGAGATGATGTTTGATAACACATCCACCTATGATGTCTTCTCCTTCTTGGATGGATCTTCAGGATACAACCAAATAAAGATGGATCCTGAAGAACAAAAACATACCGCTTTCCGGACTCCGTTAGACGTGTTCTGCGACTAGGTGATGCCTTTCGGTTTGAAGAATGCCGGAGATACATACCAGAAGGCCATGATAAAGATATTCGATGACCTCATACACAAGATCGTCGAATGTTATATCGACAACCTTGTGGTTAAAAGCAAATCTCAAGATGAACACTAGGAACATCTAAAGGTCGTGTTCGAACATTTTCGGAAGTATAATCTAAAGAAGAACCCTCTAAAGTGTGAGTTTGGAGTCTCCTCAGGCAAATTTTTAGGCTTCATCATCTGTCACCGAGATATCGAAATTGATCCTTAAAAAACCACGACGATTATGGAAATGTCCTCTCCAAGAACCCTCAAATAGCTGTTATCTCTCCAAGGAAAGCTCGCATATATCCGGCGGTTCATAACCAATCTCTCTGGAAAATGTCATCCCTATAACCATCTAATGAAGAAAGGGACCTCGTTCGTCTGGGATCAGAAATGCCAAAATGCATTTAACGAAATCAAACTATACCTGCAAAATCCGCCAGTATTGACTTCTGGTTAAGGGAAAACCCCTTATCTTGTATACGACGGCCATTGAGGGTTCTCTAAACACGTTGTGGGCACAAGAGAACAATCAAGGAAAAGAGAGAGCTCTTTATTATTTAAGTCGAGTTCTCCTGGGGCAGAAATCAACTGCTCCTCCATCGAAAAGTACTGCTTGGCACTGATCTTCGCAATAACAAAGCTCAGACACTACACCTTGGCGTATGAGGACCATCTCATATCAAAGCTAGATCCTCTTAAATATCTGATATCAAAAGCCATACTAACAAGAAGACTTGCCAAATGGACCCTGCGGTTGAGGGAATTCTCGGTAACATATCGGCCCCTTAAAGCGAAGAAAGGACAAGCCATCGCCGACTTTCTTGCGGAACATTCGATACCAGCCGAATCTTTCCTATACTGTGAGCTACAGGATGAACACGCGTTCGACGCGGTCGAAGAGGAGAAAGAAGAGAATATGTATCAATGGGAGCTCTACTTCGACGGAACGTCTTTGTAACACCCTAGCACGTTCATACGATACTAATCGGTATTTTAAATCTTGCTTTATATTTTATTTATTTATTTATTTGGGTTGCGATTGAATTGAATAGTAGAAGTGGTTATCTGACCCAATCCACATGTGTGAAACCCATTATGATTATATTTTATTAATATTAATCTGTAAACTAAATCCATGTGATTCTAGTATAATATATATGTATATATATATAATATCTAAATCATATGCTTATATTTTTTGGTAGCCGTACATTAAGGATAATTTATATTTGTGAACTGTCATCATATGGTTAAGCATCCCATATTTTATTTTGACTTTTATCTATTATACTTAAATCTAATAGAATCTGGATACCAAAAATTTCTTAAATTCAAACATATTTAAATCCATTTAAAATCTTAAATAAGGAGTATGAGATATTTAAATAATATTCTTGCATTATCCTAAAATGGTTACGTATATGTATTATTTTCCAAAATATATTTTTAGTGAGATATTGGTGGAGACGGATTGTAATTTGATATTATCTTTAGTAGTATTAAATTATAATATATATTTATAACCTAATATAAACTATACTATATACTATTATATACTTTACATTTTATAAAACAGAAAACGTTCTCTCTTTCTCTCTCATATAATTCTCTCTCTCTCCACATCCCATCTTCATCCTCAAGCCTCTACCCCCGCACCCATCTCAAATCTCACCTCCGACCTCACTTCATCAACCAAGCCTTCACCTATCTCCACCGTCAGCATCCTCATTTCCATTTTCATCTCCTTGAACCCATCATCTATCATCATCTCCTCACCATCGTCGCCGCCTTCTCACATCCGAGAAACCCACCACCCTGACTCGACCTCCACCGCATCCTCACCTCTTTCTTTTTCCTTTCTCTGTCGACCCGGGAACCCTAAGCACCCTGCCGCACCTATTCGATTACCATCACCACCTTCATCTTCTACCCTCGTCGATGACACTACGATCAACCGAGAATCCATCACCTCAATCCCGATCACCTACCCGCCGCCTTGCCATCCTTCCTCCAAACCCATCTTCAGCGACTTCATCCTACCACCGTCGATTTCCACCATTGCCTCATAGTCGCCGCCATCTTCTTCTTCTTCTTTGTTTTATCTTCAACCCTAAACCCATAGCCGACTTCATCTTGTAACCGAGACCCATACCCTAGCACTTCGTCGATAGAGACTCAAACCTTCAACCGAGCACAACCCTAGAACTCACCGGCAGCCACTTCATCTTGTCGACGCTGCACCATCACCGGAACATACCCATCATCTCAACCCCGTGATACTCCATAGCCGAGACCCACACACCGAGACCCAACTCCAGTGATCGCCTCATCGTCGTCCCGTCTCTATCGTGTCGTCGAACCTAACCAAACACCATCAAGGCTGGAGCATCCCCTAGTCTAGCCGAAGTCCAAGATTTTATCTCGCATCACTTTGCGTTTGCGTGCCGTGTCTTCGTGTTGTTTCCGTGCACATGTTCATTTCCGTGATCGTGTTCGAGGCAAGTTTTTACTTGCTACATGCTATTTACAGCCGGTTTATATTATGCTGTAATATTTTACTACTTATCGATATATCCTTTCACATTACTAAATATTTAATAACAGTAAGTTCAATCTATACTAATTTTGGTAGACACATTTAATTTAACATATGCTAGAATGGTTTAAATAATAATAGAATGCATCAATATTTAGATTGTAGGTATTTTACATCCAGAACATTTAACAAGTATATGGTATTTTAATGTGATATATATATATATATATATATATATATATATATATATATATACTTGCACAGTATACATGATCATTCATTGGCATAGTGTATAGAGTACTGGTCAAATAATCGTAACTCATATTATACAGTAAATAATTAATCAGATCTTACAATTTAAAATAGTATGCATTAGTTACTTTGCACAGTGGATTAACTAAATTGTTCATTATTATTTATTGATAATGATATTCTTGATAATGCTAGTATATTGATTATTTCATGAACACATACTTGAACCTGTTATCTCATTATCGTTATCGTCACTGTGCCGGTACTCATACTTGTCGTGTAATATTTACTCATCCTAACAACTACCGATATTGACTTGATTGACCGAACCTGTTATCCCAATGGACGTAACATGTACCTAACTTGTACATGAAATCTGGAGAAAAGGGGAAATCAAGTAACTGAAACGTAACTCAAGAGTATATTATTGTTTCCGTGATTCTGGGAGTATACAGAATAACCATTGTTTATTGTATCATGGTTCCGTCAGGAATGAACGGGATACATTGTACCATAGTCCCATAGGGAATGAACGGGATTTATACTGTTGAGTTACGATGAGAATTACATTAATTGGTTTCAAATACCTGTAGAATAATAAATCTAGAAACACAGATTTTAGGATACACGTGATATATCTATAGCCTGCAAATATATCCATGTGATTGTTTTATTTATAATTATATCTCATTTTACACATAACACCTGATATAATACTTTTCTCAGATTATTATTATGATCATGATATTTATGACGCACTGACATCTGGGTTTTGTATTGCCCAGATACTTGACTTAGCACGTGAGTAGTTTGATAGGACTAACGAGCAGTGGGGACCATCTCACTGGTATAGCTCTTATTGATGGTTAGTTATTCTTAGATCTTTATTGCTTTCATTACTATTTCTTGTTATCGTTCTTATGGCTATTGGACATGTTTAGAGATAGATAGTTATCTTATTGTTCTTGATTACTGATTGATAGTCATAATGTTACTATGGGAGGATATTTCCTTACCGTAGGTAGTATGGCCGGCCGAGTTACGTCCCGAAATTTTGGTATCATGGGAAGCAGGGAGTGACAGTCTTCCATGAAGCGGCGAAAGAAGAACACTCCCATAATCAAAGCCGGAGTGAGTTTTATCTTCATGACACCGGAAGGAGGGATATTGTGTTACGCCCTCTCCTTGACGAAACCCAGGACCAATAATGAAGTGGAATATGAACATTTGATAGTCGGTATTGAGATCGCTATTGACATGCGAATCAAGGACATCCTCATATATGGAGATTCCCAGCTGATTGTCAATCAAGTAAATGGTGACTACAAGACATGCAAATCAAAACTAATAATGTATAGAGAAAGAGTGCAGCAGCTGTTGACCCAAATCTCTTCTTATACCCTGAAAAGCGTATCGTGAGTGGAAAACAGTAAGGCGTATGCATTAGCGAAGTTGGATAAAGAATTGGTCGACGAAGACCTTGATGATGAAAGGATCATTGTCCAAAGTCGCAGGATATTGGCGCCAGTAGATATACCTTCGGAAGCCCTGATAGAACTATCCAAGGAAAAAGAAATGACCGAACGTGAAGTTCTCCAAATAGTTAACGAGCAAGAGGTCGACAACTGGAGAGAAGCCTTCATAAGCTACTTCAAGTCCCAAAGCACACCTGAAGATGTGTCATCTAGGCATCAGCTCATGAAATGAGCTTTGTCATTCGCCTTCATCAATGATTCTCTATACAAAAGATCCTTCGATTTCGTATGGTTAAGATGCCTAGGGCTGAAGGAAGCAAAGAAAGTTGTCCAAGAAGTACAGGACGGAATTTGCGGCTCTCATCAAGCAGGACCAAAAATGAAGCTGAAGATAAAAAGGATGGGCTATTACTGGCCCACGATGATTCAGGATTGCCTCAAATATGCGAAGTAGTGTCACTTATGCCAAATACACGAGGACTTCATACATCAACATCCAAATCCGATGCATCCGACCATAACCAATTGGCCGTTCGAGATGTGGGGAACATATATAATCGGCCTGATCGATCCAGCATCATCCAGGCGACATCTATCTAGAAACAACCGATTACTTCTTTATGTGGGCAGAAGCAGTGCTGCTAAGGGAGGTGAAGACTAAGAATTTCCTCCACTTTTTCAAAACCCATGTCATCTACCAGTTCGGAACTCCGTGACGAATAATCTCGAATAATGGAACCGCCTATAGAAGCCACAAAATAAGTCACTTCGCTCAGCAACACAAGATAGACTAGAGATACTCCTCAGTCTATAATTCTCGAGCCAATGGTCTTGCTGAAGCATTCGACAAGACCTTGACCAAGATTATAAAAAAGACAGTGTCCAAAAACAAAAAGGACTGGCACGAGAGGCTACATAAAACCCTTTAGGCATATCGAACAACGTTCAAAACGGCCACAAATACAACACCAAATGCATTGGTGTTTGGCGCTCAAGCAGTACTCCCACTGGAGATAGAGCTCCCCACATTACGAGTAGCAGTTCAATACGAGCTAACGGATGAAGAAAATGCTCATCTTAAGCTCGAGGAACTCGACGCTCTCAACAAAACCCGTTTTATAGCACAACAAAATCTGAAGGCTTATAAGGAAAGGATGACGTGGTCATATGAAAGACTGATCAGGCCAGGAACATTCCGCCAATGCAAACTCATGTTGGTTATCAAAAGACCAATGATTCCCAATCGTGCAAAGTGGGGGAAGTTCGATACAAAATATGAAGGCTCGTACATCATAAATAAGTTCTACCAAGGTGGAGCTTATCTGCTCATGGACATGCATAGCGAAAGGCCATTCCGATCGATATACGGTCGATTTCTCAAAAAGTGCTACGCCTGAAGAGTCACAGCTTAGGTCAATAATAAATGACGACGCTTATGTCCACTCGCTATCTTTCTGAGTCAAAACTCTGAAAGTGGTGCCAAATGATATTCGTCCCAAACACGGGAATGATGGACCGAAACGTCCCTAAACTATATTGGACCGAAATGACCTTAAACTAATATTCGTCCCAAACACAGGAACGATGGACCGAAATGTCCCTAAGCTAATAATGGACTGCGATATCCTTAAACTAATATATTGCCTTATGGTATAGTTCATATGACCAGCCGTACACAATCTACGGGCACAAACGATCCATGTTCTCTATGTCTCTATCGGACCGAAACGTCCCTAAACTAATGATGGACCGAAACGTCTCCTAAACTAATATTGGACCACTATGTCCCTAAACTGGCGTCGTGCCCTACGGTGGATCCCTATATTGATCACCATATACTATCCATGGGTATAAAAAATTCATATCCTTTCTAGGTCCCATATGATGCGGTCCTTCGAAGAATATCGTGATCCACAACTGTTAATGCGTTACCTTACGGGTCGCCAAAAAAATGTCCACAAGAAAAATGGGCACAGATGAAAACCCGAAAGGGCGCCGTGAGTAAAAATAGAAAGACTACCGACGATCTTGTGAATACCTGAAAGGGCGCAAAATCGTTAAAAGAAAAGAAAAGATGCACTTGCAAAGTTCTCATGACTTTGTAAGGAAAAAACACCTGCATGAGATTCTTACGATTTACAAAAGAGCAACACACTTGGGAATCCATACGACCCCTAAGGAGAAAATATACTTACGAGATCCTCACGACTCGTAAGGAGAATATACTCTATATAAGACCTTCATGTCTTATAAAATTCAAAAGTCTTAAGTTATAAGGATCTAAACCTGTTCTTAAGCCATCATAACCCCCACAAATTTATGCCCTACAAGTGGTCCAATATTGACCCTTGTACAATCCATAGACGTAAACAAATATATTCTCGACCAAGTCCCACCAAAATTGAGAAATATTGCTCAGCAAGGTGAACGGCACTTGAAGTCCTCTTGAATAATAAGGAGAAAATACTCCTGTAAGATCTTTATGACTTACAAGAGTAAATATACTTAGGAGCTCTAACGACTCCAAAGGAGAAAATACACCTATAAGATTCTCACGACTCATGGGAGAAATACCTTTATAAGACCCTCACGGCTCTTAAAGTCAAAAAAATCTTAGTTAGCAGCAATCTAAACCTATTACCTAAGCCACTATTTGGCCAAAATTGGCAATGGCATACGATAAGTCACTCCAGGCAATATTCCAGTTGTAGCGATACTGATACCGAAGCTAGCATCAGACCCCAAGTTTCCGACTCATAGCAAAATTGATGAGTAAAAAATTATCTGAAATGATAGGGCAGCTCTCAAAAAAAAAGCAGCGAGTAAAAGCAAAAGTAGCTAAAATGATTTGGCATCGCGAATAAAATAGCCGAAATGATTGCGCAATCGCAACTTTCACGATATAAAAAGCTGAAAAGGTAGAGCATCGCGGAAATATAAAAAATAATATAAAAAAAAAATTCTGCCCTGCAAGTAGGTCCATACTGACTCTTGTGTACAATCTATAGGCATAAATGAAAGAAAGGGAACCATATATTCCCACCATACTTCGTCAAAAGAAGAGCCAAGTCTTGACGGTACATCTATAACCTAGAGACTACCTCGACGTTCCTCCTCATTCCAATAGGGTGCGTGCACAACTGTCAAATAAAATTGGAGCAATAGCATATTTCTAGCTCTAGATCTCGATGGCGATACATACAATATAGAGGTCATACAGATGTCTATCTTACTTCAGCGAAGAATCGGTGCGATACTAAATCGAAAATGAAGTGACGGCATGTGCCTAACTTCGGGTCTTAATGGAAACCCTAAACACCATTGGATGTCATCCCACCCCAGAAGGGTGCAGTTATAACTCATTGGGACTTCAAATCAAGCCTAACCTCAAGTAAAGCGCCACGATAATACCTAACGCTTGATCTACCGATGGTAATACAGATATTTCAACCTAAGAAAATTACTTGAAGATGTCTTGTCCAGCCTAAGAAGGGATCAGAGAAATGACAGACGCGTGGCTACTCGAGCCACAACTAAAGGGATTCCATATCGAGAATACATCAGCCAACGCGACGGTACGATGGAATTAACCCAGTACCACAAACCTAACGGGCCCTTATCATAAAAAGGGGGTTATCTATATTTAACGTTAGGGTGAGTTTTCCTACAAACTTAAGGGAAAGGTAAACTAAACACTCCGAAATGAGTAAATAAACTAAACACTCCGAAATGAGTAAATAAACTAAACACACTGAAATGAATAGATAAATTAATCCATGCCATATCAGGACAATCGAGAGATAGAGAGACGCAAATATGAAAACAAATATCTTTTATTCACAAATCAAAATGGTTAAAAAATACAATCTATAAAGAAAAATGGGGTACAACGATAACTACTAAGAGAGTGGGGTTTTCAACAAAATGGTGATCCGCTAATTCTGCTACTGGAGCTCACTTTCATGCTCCGCTAGTGCGGCCAACAGCGCTTTGGTTTGGGTTTGTTTTTGTAGACATGAATTAAGATTCTCAGAAGCCCTTATTTGGCAACCTCATGGCCCCGCATGCCTTGCTCCATAGAATCAAGACCCTTTTTTGGCACCATCTCTCTGAATATGCAGCGTTGAAGATTCTGAAAAATGGCTTGGAGCCACGCAGCATTAGTCTCTATCTGAGCTTGCAATCGTCCTGATTCTCTCGAGGACATCTTATATTCCTCTTGCTTCCTGGCCAGCTTCTGCTTGTAACTTTGAACGAGGGTGGTACACTGTTCAATTCGTGCAGTCAATTGGGCCCTGGAAGATAAAGCCTTAGGAGTGAGACACTTACGCTCAATCTTATGGAGGCAAGCTTTAATCTGCCTGCAATATCCAACCCAAATGCGGACAAAATCTTCATCATGAAAGGTCACAAGGGTAGCCAGTATAGGGTTGACTTCATCTACAAAGTCCCAAGCAAAAGTGAGGGCCTCGAAATCAAGGTCTTCAAAAAACTCGCTCAACATGCGCCTGCTATTTTCGGCGCCTCTAGAAGATTGGCGTTTAGCAAAAGGTCCCGTGGGCATAGATATACGAGATTCAAAGGGAGCCAAAACCAGCGGAGCTATTACAAAACATGGCATATATAAACATGGGTCAGACCTCTGTTTAAATAAAAGAAGATGCATAAGATTCAACCTACCAATAGCCGGAAGCAGCAACTCTGGGAGCATAGAGGGCTCAGCCATTTTTTCATCTTCTCCTTCAAGCCGTAAGACTGCAATCAATACAAGAAAATTCTTATTAGGAGAGGGTTACTTGCAGAAAGTTGAAGTAAGAAAAGAATGATATACTAACCAACGTTGGAAGTAGGAGCAGGTCCTGGTTGGAATGCAAAGTGTGTAGTTAACGCTTGACACAACTGGTTAAAAAGTACTCCTGCGAGATTGCAACATTATACACCAAGCAATTAACATAAGTAGTAAGGTCGATACAAAAACGAAGAAATGATAAAATCGAAGGAAAAATTACCTTCCATCGCTAAGCTCAGAAAGATTCGTGGAAGCGCGAAGGAAATAGGTGGAGCAACGATGGTCATGGTACCAGCTGATGGGGGTTCCTCAACCTGTAGATCTCTAAGATTCAGGGATGTTACGACCGGTATAATGGTTGTCGTACCTGCACCGGAAATGATGAAAACATTAGAAAATATGTCTAGCGGAAATAAAAATGAATATAAGAACGATACCAGGCAATGTACCCATGGATCCCAAGAGAGTCGGCAAGGTAGAAACCACAACTGTATCCAGAGCGTTACTAGCATCAACAGTCTTTTTAGACTCCATCGCTACGGAGGAGACGGATTCAAGATCCACACCCTCGTCTCCAGAATCGACAAAGGCTGTCGCCATGCTAGAATCGCCCGCAGATGCCTGAGATCCACTGGGGGGAAGGAGTGGCGATTGGAGCAATATTAGGCTCGGGGTTGTGATCCTCCATCCTAGAATCTCCCGATGCCGCCGCCTCATTTGCTGCTCTGGCATCCAAGCTTGTCCCTACCATATCAGAT
Source organism: Agapanthus africanus (assembly GCA_030015575.1). Lineage (NCBI taxonomy): Eukaryota > Viridiplantae > Streptophyta > Magnoliopsida > Asparagales > Amaryllidaceae > Agapanthus > Agapanthus africanus. The sequence continues at coordinate 881,795,696 of JASDDO010000024.1, read as the reverse complement.
ATCATCATACAAAAAAGGGAATGTTAAACTTTGAATAAATCACTATATGGGGAAATCTGGAAAATAAGTAAACCCTACAAGTTTTAATTGAAACATCATGCTCTGCTTCCCTCTGAACAAGATGCTCCTCCTCCTCACGAGCTGCTCGTGCAATTTGCCTATGAGCGGTCGATAAGGTAGGAGGATATCTTCCCTAAGAGCATTAGTAGTTCGCGTCTTGCTCGAGCCAGCACCTACGGCCAGGTTGGCATGATGCTCCCTTTCTGCATGCCTATGACGCTTCTCCTCCACTTTAGCCATACACAGAGATCTCTTTAGGACAACCGATAAAGCAAGGTCCTCATCTGAATCAGAGCCATCCTCAGAAATTATTGCAACATTTGTCATCGGTTGTTTTAATAACCCTTACCGTAGTGGCGCAGAGGAGGCCTGAGCAACAATCGGCGGCTCCGTGGATTCCATAGCGGTTGTTGAAGAAGGAATATCCTCTATATGAACACCTAAGGATTGCGCCCCACTTGAAAATGCGCTAGCCGCGGAGGTTCCCATAAGAGAATAAAGGAAAGGAGTCAAGGTATGGACGAAATGAATCAAATGTTCTAAAGCGCGTAAAACAAGTCATACCAAGGCCCATAGAAGCACGAAGCCTTTCTTCCTCCTCATACGTCCTAATCGATGCGTAGAGAGCCTCTTCAGCAGAGATATATGGACACCGTAAGAGCAGCAAGCGCCGCTTGCTCATAGGCTAATCGTTCGGAAGCTGCAAGGGCTGCTTAAAGATTGGTCACTACGTTTTTGTCGGTAGAGATCTCGGGAAGAAAAAGATTATCATTGGTTTCGTACTCAGACATGCTCTCGCTATAGGGAGCATGACGGGAGCATGACCCTCTTGACCAAACACGGTGTCAGTTGAAAACATAGACCTTTTTTTCTTCTGGGAGCCGAGAGCAGCACTTGACGATAAGTGCTTTCTCTTCACAAGTAGCTAAGGATGGCGTGTTCTGATTTCCGAGCCAATATCTGACTCAGGAGACGTTGCAGTTGTCATGCCACCGCGGGTGCTCACATCGGGCCCTGGTTTAAGCGTCGACACGGTCGGAAAATCACCCGGAGGCACCACCGCATCGCTCTCCCTAAGGGAAGGGCGGACAACTATCTGCCGTTTCAGTGGGACCGCAAGGCTGCCGGCTGGGACAGAATCCTTGTGATCGAGAAGCATCCTCCTTTCTTCCTTAATAATAGCACCCTTTTCATGTTGATACCAGGCGGTATAAGTAGATATGGCCTTCGGAATTTAATCTGGTTGACCATCGAGAAACGAGATCTCGTGTTCAACCACATGAAATGGTGGACAACATTGCGAATAGTCTTCTCTGAAGCAATGGGATTGACGAGAAAGGCCTCAAGGGGTACACCCTGATCATAGCCTAATTGCTAGGTAAAGAGGTGTGGGTTATACTTCATAAAAAAAACAGAAGCATTTCGTCTATATACCAAAAATCCAGGCTGGATGGAGTAAAAATGCATGACTTCCTTAGCCTTCAAAATGGAAACCCCATTCTTAATCACGTCATGCAACGGCTGGACCGCTCTCGAAGGTTCTCGGCTCGTAGTTAGAACCCTGTCGATGAAGGTCATGATGTCCTCCATGAGGCGTGGACGCAAGAGCAATCGCCGAGCCACCTGTTGCATTGGATCGGCAAAAGAAGCATCGACCAACTTCATGACCCACAGGAAGTTATATCCATCATAAAACTTAGGTCTTTTATGCTCACCGAAAGCACCCAACACATGCATCTTGATCCATGATGTAAAATAATGGAGGTGGAAGTTTACGAGCTTCACACCCGGCTGGGCGGTGTCAGCTGCCATGCTTAAACCATTAAATAAATAGGCTAATCCCGCAACATCGATGGCCACATGTGTTCCCTTCGCAATACGATGAGCTAGGTAAAATATAGACGTCCTCATGAATCAATGATGTGTCAGAAACACAAACCGGCTGAGCCATAAACTAATGAATCCCATAAGAAACATCTCCTCATCAATATCCGGAGCAGCAATTTCTTCAAAAGAGGTGACGGGGGTATCAGGAATATAGAATTGTTTCAGATCCTTGTCGCCAGTCTGCAATTTGTCTAAGCCAAACCAGAAGGGATCATTAAGCTTAGCGAACTTTGCAGTTTTCTTGGACAAAACGTTCGCACGAAGGAAATGGGCGATGAAACCATGAAGCTGACCCCATGTCCTCCTAACTCTAAATATAAGCTTTCATAGATGTTCAGTACTTTGATAAGACTCAGGAATTTATGTCGGATAGCGTTCCCAGGTGTAAGGCTGATGACAACCGATTCCATGGTGAAAGTGTTTTCGTCGGGAGGAAGTACCTCCTTGTAGAGCTCCCTCCTGACAGATAATCCAGAGATTTCTAGAAATTATTTTAAAGAAATCGACACCTTCCGGTCTAATAGTAGAAACGTATAGGTCGGGATATTCCATTGTTCCAAGAAGGACTTGACCCACCATACATAAGGAGTATGATAATAAAACAGTGATGCGTACATCGTCGAATACAACCCAATCTTCAGCAGCAATGACTTCTTGGCGGATAAGACATAACGAGCCCAAGCGAGATAACCCGTCGGATGTTGTGGGGTCACTCTTATGGTATAAACCTGACCCTATGGTCGCGCTTCTCCTTGGCATTTCCGACGCCCCAAAATATCTATGGCCATCGGTGGTTGGATCAGTATTGATACCATGGATGGTTGAAGACAACCATTCGTAGTCCAATTAATTTCCTCCACCGCATAAGCAGTCAGTAGAAGATTCGTATACTGAATCGGAGGAATTGGCTCTGACGGTACTTCGCAAGTAAAGCTGTGACGTCCCTCGATGATGTAACTATACCATGCCCCCCATAAATGATGGGATTTCTGTTCTGGATCATGGTCCCTAATCAGAGCGAGGACTTCACGATTAGTAAGTGCATCAGCAACAACACTTTTTGAACGAATATAAGGAAAGTAGGAAATCGAAACCATGATACCTGAAAAGAAACCAAGTGGAAAATTAGCAAGAAATGCTAGAATCACTAAATCCAAAAGCTAGTAGACCCCACGAAATCAAAGTGGTGGCTTATTGATGATTGGAACATGTGCCCGGTGGAGAAATCTAAAAATATTCTCTAAGGCTATTTTAATAATAAAAGTTTTTTGAGCCGGTTTCTGTTTTATAAAATGGCATAAAATACTAAAATTTCCCTAAAAAGAAAAATAAACAAGATTAGAGCCAAGCTTTATAGAATGAAGGGGAATTAAGCCCTAAAAATCCCCAAAACGGGGAATCTCACATCAAAGATCGTCATAGCAATGCTCTGTTGAATCATAATAAATGAAATCCCCAAAGGGAGTATGATCTAAAATAAAAAAATTAGAAGTAAGTCCTATGACAATAAATGAAGTCTAAAATTTCAAGAAATCCCCAAAAGGAATATACTAAAGCCAAACTCTGTGACCAAAATAGAGGTAATCTTCCAAAGTTTCTGAAGAATAATGTCCCAAATGAAAGAGCTAAGCTCTGTTGAAGAAGACTCTTACTAAGAAAATTTTGGCAGAGTGAATCTGCAATGCAAATTTGTGGAAAAATAAAGAACTAAGCTTCACAACAGAGCTAAGCTTTAACGGAGAATAAAATACTCAAGGAAGAAGAAAAGATGGAGGCACAGCTGTCGCCTAGGTCTTAATACCCTATTTATAAAGTAATGGGATCGGTTCAGATTCCCTGTATCCCAAGACGGATCGTATGGCTAAAAGGCTGGACACCGTTGCACTCACGTGCAATCTACGTGAGAACAACGATAGGGGGCATTTGTTACTTCATAAAAAATAAAGCAACTCCTAATGTTCTAGGCACGTGAGCGTCGGCGTGCAAAGCATGGGGACGCCTATCTCTGATAAGATTAAATCCTAAAGCAGCGCCTCACGTTCTGTGTACGTAAGCGTCGGCGTGCAAAGCACGTGGACGCCTGTCTCTGATAGGATTAAATCCTAGTGCGACGCCTCACGTGTTAGGCATGTGAGTGCCGATGTGCAAAGCATGTGGGTACCTATTTCAATAAGAATTAAATTCTTTAGGTACCCCACGTGCATAACACGTGAGTATCAGCCCCCAAGTTGAAGCGGTTTTGTTGGCTATGGTGCCCTCAAGTCAATTATTGGATCGCAGGCATGTGATTGCAATGATTGAGGACAGACCTATACTGGTAGAACAGTCTTACTCAAGATGATAGTATGCTTTCTGGTTTGTCTTTATCATCGTGTACATGCTTCAGGTGACATTACAGATCACTATTGCATATTGATAGAGCCCATAAGATTCATGCTTGACTACCAGCAGTATGATGGCGATCATATACATGAGAGTTGGGTGGTCTATAAGCACATCCTTAAAGTGTCCCTAGTCGTGGAAGTTTCGAGACTGGGCATTGATACTCCAAGAGTAGACTAGTGTATACGGATCGAGACCCCGACGAGGGGCGGTGGCCGGTCTCACTAGCCATTGGTGTCAGTTGGTTTACCTGAGATGTATACAGGTGCTCATTGGGTTATGAGTACACCGGACGGACTCGCCGAGAACATGCTAGTTGGTATTATACCTATTGTCAGATAGCAGTTTCTTGGTGACATGTATACAGGTTAGTTTATCGACCTGAGATCGTCATTTGTCTCGTGTGAGTTCCCACTGTGCTTTGATTACTACCCTACCACGGCTCAAAGGAGTCATGCAAATAGGTTTTAGTTGGGTACGGTCCCGAGCCACATGGAGGCAGTGAGCGGATCGTCAAGGGATTCATCTCTCCCGGTATTGGGGATTGATGTCTCGATGTGCATGGGTGGCCATCACTAGAAATCCTTGGCCAAGGTAGTCGAGAATTACTGATTCGGATCAGTAGTTTCTCAGGTGGTGATGAGCTTCATACCGAGTTATTAGGGGTCTGACTTTATCCACCCCCTAAACTCGATATGCGATACTGATAGACGAACAGACCGGACTGTATGGATATTGTCACTGTCAGGCTCAGTAGGGTTTCAGGATGAGTTTGCTCATCGGCCTCCATTTCGCTCAATACCTGAGTAGCCGTTACGTACAGCTAGTGCCACTGACGTGCTTGTGGTTAAACCCACTACCAGCGTATTGACGAGTCTTTAGAGTCCCACACAGAGGGTTTCCCTGGTTCAGGCGAAACGTTGTAAAGGTCGTATGGTTTTATGGCAGGGTTCGATCATAAACGTGCATTTGTGCATGGATCATGATCGGACAGATAATACTAGTGGGCTTTGGTTTAAGCCGGATCCTAGTATTATATTATTGGATTACTTTTGTCTCGTTGTATTCGTATTCAGTCGGAATACGGATGCGGGTATGTATATACGGATGAGGGGTATTCTTGTAATTCGTTACAAGATTACTTTAGAGTTACCATTTCTTTTGTGGATTAAACATTTAGTTTAAATGTTTATTGTAGTGAAAAGTGTGAGTGCAAGTCTTGGCCTTGAGCATTGATTCATGGCACATGCACTTGGTGACTCATGGCACATGCACTTGGTGACTCATGGTGTTGGGTCTAATGTTGATTTGTTTTGCCTAAGATATTTGTTGTGGATATTTTTTGTGAAGAGGGCGGTTCTTTTTCTTTTCTTGGCTTTTCTTTAGTTGCTGACTTCACAAAAAGAAACACAACACAATATTCTAGCATCTTCTTCACTTGGTTTTTCTTGAGCTCACACTTTCCTCTCATGGGCATCTTCTTCAACCTCCACCCTATTGTTTCGTGAGTTGAGAATCCATGGGTGTATTGAGACAAAGTAATCACACACTATCTCTACTTCATCTTGGGTATCTAGGCTAGCAAATTGGATGCCCGAGTTGCTTCGGTTTTGAGGCGGGAGCCCGTATTACGAACCCTCGACTTGGATCTTCTTCGACGGAGGGAGACCGGAGATCAAACTTGATCGGGGAAGCCGCGAGGAGCTTGGGACAGAGATTGAAGACCGAAGGACACGGATCGATCGGCATAACCTCTCCAAACTCTTTTTATAGGACTAGTATATGGTTAATGGTACGATCTGTCGATTAGGGTTCCGTTAGCGCCGGTTTTTAAAAGTTTTTGTTCTGCGTTTGCCACGGATTGATGGTCGGGACGCTGCCATAACCCTACATGGTATCAGAGCCAACCCATTAACCACATACTAGTTTGTTTAGACGATGTTAAACTATCAAAACCGAAACAACCCCAAAACAATACCAACGATATTCCATTCTCTGTCGAAATTTTAATGGTCTTCTAAAATTATTTTAGTAACTGCAGAAGACTACTTAGGTGACCACTAGAACACTCCCCAAATACGAACCCATTCCACCCGTATTGGACCGGCCACATGTACAAAAAAATTTGGCCATGCCGGTTTTGTATTGGATCTGGGAATTCATATTTCGTGTGTGGTCTAGTCTCTGGAATATTGGTTCAGTGGTATTGCTTATTTAAACCAGTTTGGATATAGTTTTATCTAGTTGTTTGGGGGCTATTCGGGGTTATTTCGAACTCGATATTTTTAACATTGTTTAAAGTTTACAGTACATGCATTACTATCTGCGATCGTGAATGTCATTAGAGCGGTACAACTTCTCTATTTGTTATAGTTCTTTTAGACGGGTTTGTGAACGTGACATTCACGTTGATATTTTGTGTTGTGCTATGTTGTTGCGGAATTGTCGTGGTGGATAGCTTGGATGCAATATTAGTACAGTTTAGTTTCATTTGCACATTTGATATCGTGAGGCGAGCGTCCGACATGCGGACTGCCGTCACTGCCTGCTTGTATATTATTTGTTTGGTGCACGACCGGGTTGAGGTCGATGTCACCATTGTACATATTTTCTTTTCTGTACTAGGATAACCCCGCGATGGAGTGCACGGATAGCCGGGTTCTGGAGGGCAACGGGTCCGCATCTCATGGAGTTGAGAAGGAGGGTGCCTCACTCTAGAATTGGCGGGCTATTCGCTGTACTCGTATAGGGTAAAGTTTGACCAAGTAGGGGTGCTCAAGTTACCGGATTCCATGAAGTGCCTAGTGGTCCATTCACTTTGATGAAGGGGGCTGCCTCACTTCTGGTTTTGGCGGGTGACTTGCCGCGCTTGTAGGGGTCTAGGTTTTTATTGCAGAGGCTATCCACACAACCAGGGGAACGTCGGTTTTCACTTGCAGCTCAAAAGAAACCCGGGGCTCCCAGATTATCAGTATTGTTCTGTAATGCTTATTGCTTATCTGTGATATTGAATTTATCATGCCTGGAGCGATTATTATATATTGTTATATATATACTAGTAGATGTTGTATATATTTTACACCCGCGCTAGTCCAGTCCCCACTCTGTCATTAGTTAAGTAATCTAACGGGTGATGACGGGACCCAGTGGCAAATGCGGATGGCATATACGTACATCATATTTTCGATCTTTTTTGGTGTGATTAATTGATGAGACTGCGTTGATTCAGATCAATGCAAGGAAAACATACCTATTCGATGTTGTTGGAACAAATTTTCAAAAGCTGTTATTAAAAGGGCGTTTTCTTTTGTTTTGCACAGCGGTATTCGGTTATGAATATCCAGCACCTCATTCGACGAAGCAAGAGCCGAGATCCCTTCACCGGGAGTGACCTCTTGGGCAGAAGTTTGCGTCAGGGTAATAACTTCACTATAGTCGATTACTTTTTGCTTTGCATGGCGGTATTCAGTGAGAATATCCTGCACCTCATTCTACGAGGAAAGAGCCGAGATCCCTTCATCGGGAGTGACCTCTTTAGCAAAAGTTTTCACCACTATATATTTGTAAAAAGCTATCTGGTTTCTTCAATGATATCAAGTTCATTAAATTAAAGGTTTTTCGCCAAAAACCATTCGTAGCCCTCCGTCATTTCAGACAGGTAGCAGTTAGTATTCATGCTATGTTTGTTGGCCTTCGTCAAGGCATAGTGTATGGTAGCCGCTTGTTACTTTTCTGTTGCATAGATAGATGCGTTAGTTTGGGACAGTCGTACAGCCTTGTTGGCCTTTGTCAAGGGCGAGTACGGGTGGGTTCAAATTAACCTGGACAATGACGGATAGAACTTGACATGTGACTTATGATTTGTTGGCCTTCGTCAAGGTCATAAGAGCATGGGGTAAAAATAATATCGGGAGTTTCAAATATACAGGAAACTTGCCAGACATGCGCATACCATCTGGAGTGTGATAACTTGGATGGATTCCATCAGATTATCATGCGATGATAGTTGGATCTCGATACCCACCGATGAGTTGGTTTACTCCTCGAGTGATTTTAGATGATCCCGACTAATTCTTCTTTTGGGTTTGGAGGAGAATTTGAGGATTAAATAGAGAGATATTCTCTGTTAAATAGAGAGCCATTGGATCAAAGATCCAGTAATAGAATTAAATTCTATTAGGGAAAAAATATATCCCTAATCTATTTAAATAAGAACAATATTTTCTGTTAAACAAAGAGCCATTGGATCCAATGATGATTAAAAATCATTAAATGATAGAATTAAATTCTATATGGGAAAATATTTTCCTAATCTTTCTAAACAAGAAGAGAATCATTGGATTAAAAAAAATCCAATGGTGATTAAAAAATCACCATTTGAATCGAGAGATAGAATTAAATTCTATACGGAAAAATATTTCCCTTATCTTGTTAAAAATAAGAAAAATATATTTTGTTAAATAGAGAGCTTTGGATCTAAGATCCAACGGTGATTAAAAATCACCACTTGATTATGAAATCAGACTAAGATCTATTAAATAGGGGATGCTCTTAACTAATCAACATTTTTCCTCGCCTATATAAAGAACCCGAGACTTTAAATCTCGCACAGAGAAAACCCTATATAAACTTCTGCAGAAAAAAAGATAGAATCCACAATTGAGAAATTAATTCTCTTTCTGAAAAAGATCTTCTCGTTCCTCTCAAATCCTAGATAAAGAAAAAAAGAAGAGATCAAAATATCTCCTTTACCTAACGTATACTTAGTTCTTTCTTTAGATCTGAGATTTGCAAGACAAATCTCCCATAAGTTTAGAATTTAATTCTTATCAGGAAAATTTTGTTCTTCAGACTCAAGATCTAGGGGAAAAACTAAACATGAGAAAATAAACATAAAAATGGAATTTACATTCCCGAAATTTAATTCCTTTAAAACAGGGTTTAACCCTTCAAAGAACTTAGTTCTCACAAAAAAGGCGAACAGAAGAACTTAGTTCTCAAAAATCCGATCTCATATATTCAAAACAGAGATCTTGATAATCATTAATGGCCAAAACACTATTAATAGAAGTTTAACTTCTCTTAAAAAAAAATAGATTAAATCTCTAAGGACTCAGCGCCTCACTTGATATGCATGTGAGCCCCCAAAAGATTCCATAAAGTTAGTGCCTCACGAAATACTCACGTGAGCGTGCAGAAGACCCACGAAAACAGCGCTTCACGTGCCACACACGTGAGCGTCCATAAACAAAGATCTGGCGTCTCACATGATACCCACATGAGCGTTTAAAAAACGTCAAGCAGGAGCGCCTTACATGATACCCACGTGAGCACTGTATAAAGTGCTTAGCACTGATATGGCAATCAGCGCCTCACGTGATATCCACGTGAGCCCCAACATATAATAAATATTCACAGTGACCAAATGCATCGCACTGATAGGGCAAAACCCAAATCTGCACGCCTCATGCAATACCCACGTGAGCGCCAAAAAGCAAAACAGAATAAGGGCTTAGCACTACTGGATGATGAAAAAGCCCGGGATTAAGCCCCATAATAGGATGAGCCCCTGAAACTTCATACTCCTTGAGCCCATATTGCTCATCATAACCGAGCCCATATACTCACCTCTTTTAATAGATTTTAACAAAATTTAATAATTCTTTACCAGGTTTCTAAATTGATCTTAGTCTCATATAAGACTAACATATCCTTAGTTAAAATAAATTGAGCCCATATGCTCATATTTTAAATTGATCTTAATCTAAAACCAGATTAACGGTTCTTAAATAAAATAAAATATCCCTTGAACCGATGTAATATATGACCTAAGTTCAAACCCAAATTTCATATACGGATTTGGACTAATCCGCGCCCTACGGGTGACGACATAAACTAGTCTCCGGATACAATCCACGGGCAACCCCATAATAAACAAATATAACACGACACGAAGTGGTCTGTCTAAAATAGGTAAAAGATGTTATTGCAATACAATAACGTAACTGCAGAGGCTTCGCCTGCAGGGAAGAGCGTCCCCACAATTAAAAACCCCTCACAAATGAGGGGGAATCTGATAAAGTCTGCTACATCGGTCACATCTATCCAAACCTCCAATATACTGTACCATAAATCAACTTGGTATCTTAGGAGAGGTGGATGAATATGTTTATATAGTATCTGCCCCTAAATTTAGGCTAGACGTCTTTGCGTCTCAGTCAAGTTTTCGGTGGTAAACAGGGTGTACAAAGAAAAGAAGAACTCGGAAGGCAAGAGCGAGAAGTACAAAGTAAGACTACTGGCAAAGGGCTGCAAGCAAAAGGCCGGCATCGACTACGACGAGGTGTTTGCTCCCATCATCCGCATAGAGACTACCTAGCTTATCATTTCTATTACGGCGCAACAGAAGTGGAAGCTATATCAAATGGACATGAAGTCCGCTTTCCTCAATGGATACCTTGATAAAGAAGTATACTGTCACGCCCCGCTTTCCAAAATACGGAATACGAGGGATGACTAGGCCAGCCATGCTCCTACGGTCAAGGAATAATCCCTCCGTAGTCACACTTCGGCTTCTAGCATTACATGGTAATCAGTAAACACAACACAGAAGTAAAGGAAATATATCACTAGTTATTACATCAACTTTCATTGTTCACAATTTGCAACAAAACAAATAAAAGAACTACTAACCAAATGCGAATAAAAGGTTTCTTTAGGGAAAACAATAAAGGTACTGGAGGCACGACCGCCTAAATCTCTGCGAGCTCGAAGGGCAAGTTTGACTCTTGAACTGGTTCTTCTTCAAGGTCTGAGCATGCATACTCAGGTCGTCAGAGCGACATAATAGCAATATTATAATAGTAAACAAGGATAAGAAGATGAAAGTAATAACGGTGGAGATAAAATGCAGGTAATCAACATGTCACTAACTGATGCAATGTATGATCTGTGTCCCTATCGGTCTCTAAGACATTTTTGGAATCGAGTTGTGAAAAGGAGGATCATGTTTAACGAGGGTCTCGTACGTACCCGAGACTACGGCCCGCTGTTGCCCGGGACATAACCCTATCAACCAGACCACTAGGCCTAACCTAATATATATAAGAGTCGCTGTTCGAATGATTATCCTCTAAATCACTGACCTCGCTAAATACAACTCCCTTTCCACTTCGATTTCCCCCTTTTCCCTAAGTTTCACTATTCATGGATATAGGCTAGCTGTGTACAAGTACGCATCAGTAATACGATTTTATTCACTGTTCACTGTATGGTTCATTGTCATGAATCACTCACTATTTACTGGCGTACTTGACACAACCACACCGATACTGTACCCGTTCGACAATGCAAAATACATGGATAATTAACATGAATATTCACTATCACTAAAGGTCTTGTAGTCGGGCAGAACTAAGAATCATGCCGCTAAATAGTTTATGTGCAGTACAAGTCGTTATGCGTCTTATGAACATAGAAAATTCATATTAAATCATGAATTCAGAATTAAGCAAAAGGATACAAAATAGGTAGTAAGTAAACTTAGTCGGAAGTTCAAAAAAATTGATTTCAAGTCAATCGGGTTTCGGGTTCGCAAGTTACAGTCATTTCATTTTAAGTATTCGCTGCTGAAATTTCAGTGCCTAAACTGAAGGTCCATTTCGCAACACAGTTTTCACCCTGTTAGGATCAAAATTAGGCAATACTATAGTTGAACAAAATTTAGATTTATCAGTCAGGTTTCCAAAGAACTAGACGTATTGATAATATCCATGGTGTACTGGAAGTTATGCATTGTACAATAAAGGGGTATACGTTCTGTCCCTGTTTGGGACTGCTATATGTTCTGTTGATTTAAAATGTAATTGAAATAGTAAACGACAGTAAAAACAAATGAAACCACTTTCAATGGTTAACTAACATATTTATCTTCGATATGGTATAGGGTTCCGCATCATGGAATTTTCATACAGCAGGGTGAAAGTATTACAAAACAAGAATCGACAGCCAGTTCTGCTCTGGACTGCAGTCCATAGCCGCACTCCGAACCAGTTTCCGTCACTTTTTTAGCATAGAAACAAATTAAAACTCTTATGGGGTTCTAGGTAGTCGAGTCGGTTTCGATATGTGCCCTTGAACACAACAATACAATTCGTAACCAATTAACTGTGATTTTTACGAGTTTCAGGTACGGAAAATTTTAGTTTTAACGGGCTTAAATGGGAAAGGCCTATCACGTCAGTAAAGTCCGTATTTTCCATCCAAATCATAACACACCGTTCTTTATTACTCGGGCCATCCTATGTGATCAGTTCCCGTCAATTTAACGGGGGTTTTCCATTCGGGTTTTGCATCGAACACATGCATTACATTGATTCGCAAGAAAAGTATATACGGAATTTATTGGTAATTTGAATTGAACTAGGTAAAATTAGCATGAAGCAAGCGGTATACTTGCCTGACGACGCGTTGACGACGGTACGGCAACGACGCGATCGCGACACACGCGCGGCTAAGGTTCGCGGCCTCGGCTCGAGCTTGGAGATGGAGCAACTGCGACTACAGCTTGGGTGCGAACGAGAAGGGGCCAGCGGGCATCGAGTGCAGAGGGGGGTTGTCGGGCGATGACTCAAGGGTATGGTGAGGGCTGCAAGGTGGTGGTGTTGTCGAGGGAGGTTGAGGAGCTCGGTGGTGGAGGAAGGTGGTGAAAGGAAAGGTCGTAGTGGCCGGAGATGGTTGAGGTGGTTGCTGGAAACAGAGGAGGAGATCGGCGGGTTTGTCGGCGAAGGAGGTTGGTGGATGGAGATGCTCGCGGTGGAGGTGCAGTGCGTTCAGTTGTGCAGTCGGGGTGGAGAGAGGTGGAGGGGCTCAGTGTGGTGTTGGAGTGGCGATGAGGGAAGGAGGAGGAGAAGGAGGTGAGGTTGTTGAGGAGAGAGGTCGGGGTGCAGGTGAAGGTTTGAGGAGGTAGGGGTGCAGTGGAAAAAGGAGGTAGTGATGGTGAGGGGCTCGGCTTTGTATGAGGGAGAGAGGGAGACGAGGTCGAGAGAAGCTTCGCCAGCGCGCGCGCGCGCGAAGTTTTGGGTCGAGGAGTGGGGACGTACTCGCGACGAGCGGCGGGGATGTGGGAGCGAATGCGACGTGGGGAAAAAGGAAGAAGAAGCAGGAAAAAGAAAAGGGAGCGGGGAAAAAGAACGGGTCGGGTATGGAGGCATGGGTCGGGTCGGTGTGGGTATGGGCTGGGCTTTATTTTTTTTGTTTAGGAAAAATTTTAATATTTAAAATATAAGCATCTAAATTCATACGAAAATGCGGAGAAAAAGAAAACATTCAAGGAGACTTGGAAAAAATATGGAAAAATTTTATTTACGGAATTGGGAATTTACATCATATCCTCCTTAAAAAATTTCGTCTTCGAAATTTTAAAAGAGACAATGAAACAACAGCAATACACAAACAGATGTGGAAAACGTGCACGGATATCCTCCTCACGCTCCCAGGTAGATTCTCCTGGGGAACGACCGCCCCAAGACACTCGGACTAACGAAATGACTTTATTCTTCAGCATTTTTTCTCTGCGGTCAAGGATAGTGTTGGGCTGCTCCTCATAAGACAGGTTAGTGCCCAAAGCTAACTCCGAATGGTCCAGAACATGGCTGTCATCCCGAACATAACGCCGCAACTGAGATACATGGAAGGTATTGTGCACACCAGCTAGCGACAGAGGCAAAGGAAGTCGATAGGCCACCTCCCCTACTCGCTCTAGCACCTTAAAAGGTCCTATGAAACGGGGACTGAGTTTCCCGCGACCTCCAAACCTGATAACTCCGCGGGTAGGGGAAATCTTCAAGAATACGTGATCTCTGACTTCAAATTCTAGTGCTCTCCTGCTGGCATCCACCCAACTCTTTAGTCGATCCTGAGCCGTCTTAATGCGCTGTCTGATCATTTAGACTTTGTCTATCGTCTGAACAATGAGTTCGGGGCCCAGTAATCTTCGTTCGCCCACATCATCCCAACAAACAGGGGATCGACATTTACGCCCGTAAAGTACTTCAAAAGGAGCCATCTGGATGCTAGCCTTGTAACTGTTGTTATAAGAAAACTCAACTAGATGCAGATGATCCTCCGAAGAACCCTGGAAGTCCAACATACAAGCCCTCAACATGTCCTCGAGCATCTGAATCGTGCGCTCGGATTGTTCGTCCGTCTGTGGATGATACGCTGTGCTGAACTTGAGGCGGGTACCCAGACTCTCCTGTAAGCTCTTCCAAAAGTGCGAAATAAATCTGGTGTCTCGATCTGACACAATACTGACCGGAACTCCGTGAAGTCACACTATCTCTTGCATGTGTTTCTCCGCCAGGGACTCTGTTTACTGTCCCACCTGGAAGGGTATAAAGTGTGCAGTTTTCGTAAGGCGGTCGACGATAACCCAGACGGCGTTGTTGCCTCAAGGGCTCCGTGGTAAGGCAGTCACAAAATCCATAGTAATGTGCTCCCACTTCCACTCTATTATCGGAAGCGGTTGTAACAGTCCCGCTGTTCTCTGGTGTTCTGCCTTAACTTACTGACATACCAAACACCTGGATACAAACCGTGCAATCTCTCGCTTCATCCCGTTCCACCAAAAGTGTTGCTTCAGATCTCGATACATTTTCGTGCCTCCTGGATGCACAGAATAAGCTGAACTATGAGCCTCAGCAAGCACCTCTTCTCGAACATCCCCTTTGGGTACGCAGAGTCTACTACCGAATCTCAGAGAACCGTCTTGATATATGAGTAAGTATGTTCTCAGCCCGGCTTCCACCTGCTCTCTGAACTTTTGCAATCGAGGATCATCAGGTTGCGCAGCCTTGATGCGATCTACAAGAGAAGACTGCACCTGTAGTTGCCAAAACTGTCTGATTGCACTTGGCGGAACGACCTCTAGCTCGAGCTTCTGAAAATCTTCAATGATGCTCCTCTGGCTGGTCAACATCATGACCGCTGGCTTGTGACTGAGTGCATCGGGTACAACATTTACTTTTCCCGGATGATACTGTAAGTCTAAGTCATAGTCCGCTATTAATTCTAGCCATCGGCGCTGCCTCATATTCAGTTCTTTCTGAGTGAACATGTATTTCAGACTCTTGTGATCCGTGTACACCTCTACCTTCTCGCCTAACAGGTAATGCCTCCAGATCTTCAATGCGAAAACCACTGCGGCTAACTCCAAGTCGTGAGTAGGGTAGTTCCTCTCGTGATTCCTCAGCTGTCGTGAGGCGTAAGCAACTACCCGACCGTGCTGCATCAGAACACAGCCTAAGCCCTTCTCTGAAGCATCGCTATGTATCACCAACCCACCGGAATTATCTGGCACTGTAAGAATAGGCGTCGTGGTCAATTTCTGCTTCAGTGCTTCAAAAGCCCGAGTACACTCATCCGTCCACACAAATGGTACATCCTTCCGTGTCAGCTTCGTCAAAGGTTCAGCGACTCGTGCAAAGTATTGAACGAATCGTCGATAATATTCGTCCAGTCCCAGGAAGCTTCTGATCTCGGCCACTGACTTCGGTGTTGGCCAATCTCTAACAAATTCTATCTTTGCTGGGTCCACTGAGATGCCTTCGCCCGAAACAACGTGTCCCAAGAACTGCACCTTGTCGAGCCAGAACTCACACTTGCTCAATTTTGCATACAGCTTCTCTTCCCGAAGAATTCGTAGTACTGTTCGCAGGTGTTCGACGTGCTCCTCTTGAGTCTTAGAGTAGACTAGTATGTCGTCGATGAATACAACGACAAAAGTGTCCAAATATTTTACAAATACTCGATTCATCAAATCCATAAATATAGCTGGAGTATTAGTAACACCGAACGGCATCACACGGAACTCATAATGCCCGTATCGGGTCCTGAAAGCCGTCTTACATATATCCTCGGCCACTACTCTGATCTGGTGATAGCCCGAACGGAGATCCAACTTCGAAAATACTCTGGCCCCACTTAACTGATCAAATAAGTCGTCGATGTGCGGAATATGGTATTTTTCTTTATCATGACTTTGTTCAGCTCCCGGTAGTCTATGCACATCCGTAGTGATCCATCCTTTTTCTTTACCAAAAAAACTGGTGCACCCCACGGTGAAGCGCTTGGGCGGATAAATCCTTTCTCCAGGAGTTCTCCAATTTGTTTCTTCAATTCTGCCAACTCAACCGGTGCCATTCTGTACGGGGCCTTAGAAACTGGTGCTGTACCTGGAATCAAATCAATCGAGAATTCCAAGACGCGGGGAGGTGGTAGACCTGGTAAATCTTCAGGGAACACATCCAGAAAATCCCGAACAATCTCTGGGGCTAGACTCTCATCAATCTCCATAGCTATCAACTCTTTTGGCTTGGCTCTGAACTTGACTGGCTCCAAAGACTTGCTCCCACCTTCAAAAATAAACTCTGGGTGATTGGGAATGCGGAAAGTCGCATTCCTTGCTCGGCAATCAATAATTGCATAAAATGTACTCATCCAATCCATCCCGAAAATTGCGTAATAGCTGCATGTTCCGATTAAAAGGAAATTTGCATAGAATTCCCTGTCACACACTACAACTGGACAGGATCTACATTCTCGACTGGATACTATAACACCATTACCCGTATGTATTTCCCAACCCTTGGTTAATGGTTCATGTGGTTTGGAGTGTGTATCAACGAAATGCGCAGATATGAAATAGTGTGATGCTCCAGAATCAAATAGTACTCTAGCTGGCATGGAATGTACAAGTAGAATACCTGTAACAACTTCACCTGAAGCCTTTGCCTGCTTGGCAGTCAAGGTGTCCTTGACAGCGGCCTGTGTAGGGTTTCCTATGTTCCTGTGACCTCTGCTGCTGCGGTCCAGACCCTCCCTGTAGCTCTGTTCGCTCGGGGCAACCACCGACTCAGTGCTGGCTGGATCCGCAAATCAAACACTATCCCTTGTCACGGAGATAGTCCTTCTGGGTGTGCCCATCCCTGTGGCAGTATCCGCAAACTAAGTCTTTACTCTGGGGGCGATGCTGGGGCACGAATGGACGCTTCATCTGCATCATCCCTGGCCTGTGAACTGGTATGACTCCTCGAGACGGTGTGTGAGTACGCGCTGGAACAACTGGGGGCCTCCTATCACTCGAACTGGGCCCCCTAAATTTATTGATCAGCTTCTCCTGAATTCGTGCCGCGTTGAGCACCTGCGCAAAAGTCTGCAACTCGAGTGATGCGATCAACTGCTGTAGCTCAAAATCAAGTCCCTGTAAGAAACGCCTGGCCATGGTGGCCTCTGAAGCGACCATATACGGAGCAAATCGGCTCAGACAGTTGAATTCTGCCGCATATATGTCCACGGGCCGACCATTCTACTTAAGTAAGATGAATCTTTCTTCCATCTCTGCCTTAGCGATGGAAGGAAAATAGTGGTCCAAGAAGCACTCCTTGAATTTGCTCTATTCGATTGGTCCTTATAGTTTGCTTTCTTCAACTGACCACCAAGTACGAGCTTCGTCCACCAACCGGATCTTTATCACATTCACTTTCTCTTCATCGGGTACCCTTACGGCCGTCAGTTGGTTCTCCATATTGACCAGCCATTGCTCGACCTCGAGTGGTTTGGCTAGCGCCGTAAATGCAGCTGGATGTAACCTCCGGAAATCCGACACGGTGCCAGCCCTGGCAGAAAAGCTGGTGAAGTGGCGCCCTCGGGGGCGGTAATGAGAGCGGAGGATCCTCCTACTGCGGTAATTGTCCTGAGTCTCTCGGCGAGTAGGTCCGTCTTTCTCTCTTGAGCTTCTGCGAGGGTCGTCAGTGCACTCAAGATCCTCTCCATGCGATCCTGAGAACTTGAGTCCGAGGAGTGGTCGTTCGGGGACGTCATGTGGCTGATGACATTTAAACGGATATGACTAGATACAAGGATGAAAGTCAGGGATAGTGAAGCGAAAATAATGTAATAAAGTGCAGTTAATGTTATCCCTTACTACTAAATCTGGCACTAATACCAACAAAACCATGTCACGCCCCGCTTCCCAAAATACGGAATACAATGGATGACTAGACCAGCCATACTCCTACGGTCAAGAAATAATTCCGCCGTAGTCACACTTCGGATTATAGCATTACATGGTAATCAGTAAACACAGCACAGAAGTAAAGGAAATATATCACTAGTTATTACATCAACTTTCATTGTTCACAATTTGCAACAAAACAAAGAAAAGAACTACTAACCAAATGTGAATACAAGGTTTCTTTAGGGAAAACAGTAAAGGTACTGGAGGCACGATCGCCTAAATCTCTGCGAGCTCGAAGGGCAAGTCTGACTCCTGAACTGGTTCTTCTTCAAGGTCTGAGCATGCATACTCAGGTCGTCAGAGCGACATAATAGCAATATTATAATAGTAAACAAGGACAAGAAGATGAAAGTAATGGCAATGGAGATAAAATGCAGGTAATCAATATGGCACTAACTAATGCAATGTATGATATGTGTCCCTATCGGTCTCTAAGTCACTTTTGAAATCGAGTTGTGGAAAGGAGGGTCATGTTTAACGAGGGTCTCGTACGTACCCGAGACTACGGCCCGCTGTTGCCCCGGACATAACCCTGTCAGCCGAACTGCTAGGCCCAACCTAATATATATAAGGGTCGCTGTTCGAATGATCATCCTCTAAATCACTGACCTCGCTAAATACAACTCTCTTTCCACTTCGATTTTCCCTTTTTCCCCAGGTTTCACTATTCATGAATATATGCTAGTTGTGTACAAGTACGCATCAGTAATACGATTTTATTCACTGTTCACTGTATGGTTCATTGTCACGAATCACTCACTATTCACTGGCGTACTTGACACAACCACACCGATACTGTACCCGTTCGACAATGCAAAATACACGGAGAATTAATACGAATATTCACTATCACTAAAGGTCTTGTACTCGGGTAGAACTAAGAATCATGCCACTAAATAGTTTATGTGCAGTACAAGTCGTTATGCGTCTTATGAACATAAAAAATTCATATTAAATCATGCACTCAGAATTAAGCAAAAGGATACAAAAGCGGTAATAATTAAACTCAGTCGGAAGTTCAACAAAATTGATTTCAAGTCAATCGGGTTTCGGGTTCGCAAGTTACAGTCATTTCATTTTAAGTGTTCGCTGCTGGAATTTCAGTTCCTGAACTGAAGGTCCATTTCGCAACACAGTTTTCACCCTGTTAGAATCAAAATTAGGCGACGCTATAGTTGAACAAAATTTAGGTTTATCATTCAGGTTTCTAAAGCACTATACGGATCAATAATATCCATGGTGTAGTGCAAGTTATGCACTGTACAATAAAGGGGTATACGTTCTGTCCTTGTTTGGGACTGCTATATGTTCTGTTGATTTAAAATGTAATTTAAATAGTAAACGACAGTAAAAATGAATGAAACCGCTTTCAATGGTTAACTAACATATTTATATTCGCTATGGTATAGGGTTCAGCATCATGGCATTTTCATACAGCAGGATGAAAGTATTACAAAACAAGAATCGACAGCCAGTGCTGCTCTGAACTGCAGTCCAGAGCCGCACTCCGAACCAGTTTCCGTCACCTTTTTAGCATAGAAACAAATTAAAACTCTTATGGGGTTCTAGGTCGTCGAGTCGGATTTAATATGATCCCTCTAACGCAACAATCCAATTCGTAATCAATTAACTGTGATTTTTACGAGTTTCAGGTACGGAAAATTTCAGTTTTAACGGGCTTAAATGGGAAAGGCCTATCACGTCAGTAAAGTCCGTATTTTCCATCCAAATCATAACACAGTGTTCGTTATTACTCGGTCCATCCTATGTGATCAGTTTCCGTCAATTTAACGGGGGGTTTCCATTTGGGTTTTGCATCGAACACATGCATTACATTGATTCGCAAGAAAACTATATACGGAATTTATTGGTAATTTGAATTGATCTAGGTAAAATTAGCATGAAGCAAGCGGTATACTTGCCTGAAGACGCGTTGACGACGCAGCGGCAACGGCAACAGCAATGGCGCGATCGCGACACACGCGCGGCTAAGGTTCGCGGCCTCGGCTCGAGCTTGGAGATGGAGCTGCTGCGACTAGAGCTTGGCTGCGAACGAGAAGGGGCCAGCGGGCATCGAGTGCAGAGGGGGGTTGGCCGGTGATGACTCAGGGGTACGGTGAGGGCTGAAAGGTGGTGGTGCTGTCGAGGGAGGTTGAGGAGCTCAGTGGTGGAGGGAGGTGGTGAAAGAAGAGGTCGTAGCGGCCGGAGATGGTTGAGGTGGTCACTGGCTACAGAGGAGGAGCTCGGCGTGTTCGTCGGCGAAGGAGGTTGGTGGCTGGAGATGCTCGCGGTGGAGGTGCATTGGGTTCAGTTGTGCAGTCGGGGGTGGAGAGAGGCGGAGGGGCCTCGGTGTGGTGTTGGAATGGCGATGAGGGAAGGAGGAGGAGAAGGAGGTGAGACTTTTGGGGAGAGAGGTCGGCATGCAGGTGAAGGTTTGAGGAGGCAGGGGTGCAGTGGAAACAGGAGGTAGTGAGGGTGAGGGGCTCAGCTTTGTACGAGGGAGAGAAGGAGACGAGGAGCGGCGGGGACGTGGGAGCGAACGCGACGTGGGGAAGAAGGAAGAAGAAGCGGGAAAAAGAAAAGGGAGTGGGGAAAAAGAACGGGTCGGGTATGGAGGCATGGGTCGGGTCGGTATGGGTATGGGCTGGGCTTTATTTTTTTTGTTTAGGAAAAATTTTAATATTTAAAACATAAGCATCTAAATTCATACGAAAATGCAGAGAAAAAGAAAACATTCAAGGGGACTTGGAAAAAAATATGGAAAAATTTTATTTACGGAACTGGGAATTTACATATACATTGTACAACCTCTAGGTTATGTGATGAAAGGGCGAGAAGACAAAGCGTTGAAGCTCAATAAGGTGCTATACGGCCTAAAGAAAGCTCGAAAAGATTGGAATGCCCGAATTGAATCCTACTTCAAGGAAAACGACTACATCCAATATCCGCACGAGCCCTCACTCTACACCAAAGTGAAAAATGAAAACATCTTGTTTGTTTGCCTCTATGTTGATGATTCGATCTTCACCGGCAACAATCCACACATGTTCGAAGAGCTCAGAAAATCTATGAAAATGGAGTTCAAAATGACCGACATAGGTCTTATGGCATATTTTCTCGGTATCGAAGTGAAGAAAACCAAAGGCGGCATCTTTATTTTCCAAGAAGCTTATGCAAATGAAGTTCTCACAAGATTCAAGATGGATAAATGCAATCCTGTCAACACGCCGGTCGATTGCGACACCAAATTGTCAAAACGCGATGGAGGACAAAAAGTAGATCCTACTCACTTCAAAAGCCTTGTCAGGTGTTTGAAATACTTGACATGTACGAGGCCGGACAGTCTATATGGCGTTGGTATCATTAGTCACTATATGGAAGAGCCAAAATCCATTCACATGATGGCCGCCAAAAGAATTCTCCGCTAAATCGAAGGTACTATCCATGATGGACTTCTCTACACTTTCTCAAGCAATGCTTAATTGTATGGATATTCGGATAGTGATTGATGTGGAGATGTTGATGATTGAAAAAGCACAACGAGATTCATTTTCTACTTTGGTGACACCGCATTCTCATGGGTATCCAAGAAACAACCAATCGTCACACTGTCATCATGCAAAATTGAGTATGTTGCGCTTCATCTTCTACGTGCCATGCAATTTGGCTAAGAAGATTGCTCGAAGACATTCACTTTCCTCAATAAGACTCTACAAAGTTATATGTGGACAACAAATCGACGACCGCGTTGGCGAAAAATCTCATTCATCATGAAAGAAGCAAGCACAATGACACTCTATTTCACTTCATTAGAGACCAAGTCAAGAAAAAGGAGATCGAGCTCTTGTACTTCAAAACTAGCGATCAAGTTACAGACATTTTCACCAAACCGCTCAAAGTGGATCTCTTCTTCAAGTTTAAGACTCTACTCGACATGACAAATTTGGCTTTACGGGGCATGTTGGAAGTTAATCCAAAAATAAATTAGTCAAAATCTTCTAGAAATTATTGTTTCTAATGTGTGCGTGTTATTAAATGTCTAGAGAATGGTTAGAACCAAATGCATGTACAGAGCAAAATGAATGCACCTAGAATGGTAAGAGTCAAATGCGCCTATTTAATTGAGCAAGTCCAATAGCCATCTACTTGGCTATATAAACCTATGGTATAGATGGGTTATTGTAGCAGTATAAAAAGTTCAAATCAATTCAAATTATAGCGGCGGATCTCCCTTGTGTTATATTAAGCTCCACTTACATTTTCTCTCCACAACACAAAATTATCAAGTACCTTATAGTTGCTCTTGACCAGTTACTATCCCACTATATGAACTCCAACACTCTCCTCATGGCTCCTTCCATCTCCAAAAAAAATCTCTCCTTTTCATTGCAAACCTCTCGAGCTTCAGTAACTTCTCTCTCTCTCTCTCTCGTACACAGTTCTCATCCTAACCTCGTTTTTTCCCTTCCTTCACAAAACCTCTTAACTTCACCCTGCTAAGGTTTCTCCCGTCCATCCTCCGGCGAACTACCACACCACACTCTAACACTATTTCTCTCCACCACAAAAATCCATCTCATTACCACAAATCTTTTCACTCTCTTCACATAACCGCTCCAAAATCTCTCAAGTTTGTCAATAGGACTACGAAGTGAAAGCTTTGGCAACAACGATCACAACGTTTCGTCGAGCTGCCAAGGACGGAACCTATGCAATCACACACACTCTCCGACTGGTTCGAGACATTTGGTTGATCTTTCGGTACCCTCTAGTCACCGGAGTAGGTCTCCGGTGCGATGGGAGGAGAGGAATACGGGAGAGATTTGGGCTTCGATCATGCCGAGGGCACAGCTAGAGGAAGTAGCAGAGCTCGAACATCTCCGACTCGTCGTGCTAGTAGGCATCCCATACCTCATTAGGGTAGTCTCCGGTGATGAGTAGGGAAATCGTTAGGACTACCATAAGCCAGGAAATGCCACCGGAGAAAACACGAGAATTTAGACCTCGAAGTGTTGCGAGGTACGCAACACCAAGATACGAGATCCGGCTAAGACAATCACCGAAGAGAAGCCAAAGATCCTACAGAGAAGTCGCTGTGAGGTGTAACGACGAAGCTAGGCCTGTCGAAAGCCACGAAAGGAGACCGGCGATGGAAGAGAAAGTAGGTCGAGTGACATGAGGAAAGAATCCCCCAGACAAGAGCGACAACTTAGCCGGTCACCGGCGAAGAGTCAAAGATCCTACAAAGAAGTTGTGGAGAGGTACCTCCCCACGCCGCCGGGGGTAGGGTATGAATGACGAAGTGGGACCTCCCAATGCCAACATGAAACTGGGTACAAGCGGGTGCGGATGAAGAAGGTTTCAGGGTGGGTGGCAAACATTTCTCAATGAAAGAGACATGGAGGATCTTGGAGGAGGCGGAGCTCCATCGTCAACAGCTTATGAGCGACACTGGGAGGTATAAGGACCTTATTAATTTATAGCGAGGGTGTGATGTTGGAGGATTATAATGGATGGAAGCGATCGCCGGCATCAATCAAAGCTGACCAGTGGATTGTCACTTCTCTCACAAAGACTATGTCGCCGGCAAGGGTGAAGAAGGACGACGGGAAATGCTATACTTGTCGGCGATTTGGACACTCTTAACATTTCTGTCCGCTTGGGAAGATGTGTTATAACTGTCAAGAATTCGGCCATGAAGCGGCACCGAGAAGGAAGGGAGGTCGAAGGGGAAGGACTGGATTCATGCAAGATAGCCTAATCCTTATCCCTTACAACGAGGACATAGAGAAGAAGCGCAGGGGGCTGGCCGAGACCTTGGGGGTGATTAAACTCGTATGAGTGCTGGGGTCATCGCCGACGTCGAACCAAGTTAGGTCTGCACTCCGTAATCTCTCCAATAACTTCAGGGATCATTCCTGAATCCTTAGGCTACACCCTTGGGGCTTCATATCAACTTTCCCTACGTCGGAATCCTTGACGGCAATCTCCAGGTGATCTATCATCAACGACGAAACTCATGGATTTGGTTTTCGTATCTTCCACTGACTAGATATGAAGGTTCAAAGCCGCACAAGCACAAGCACAAGGCAGAGGTCTGGCTTCGAATTGAGAAATTTCTGATACACGTTTGGTCTTGGAGAACATTTGAGATCCTTGTTCAAGATTTTGGCATTTTGTTGGAACTTGATCCAAGAACGCAGCAGGCAATACTGGATATTGACGGGATTTCCAGAATTCATGTTGGCAGTGATGGGAGTGCGACAATACCTCGGTCGAGGAAAGTAGCTGTGGCCGCGAAAGTTTTTGAGGCTCTGATCTGGGTGGAGGGAGGCAGATCGATGCAGAGGGTGACCGCTGTAGGCTTTAAAACCCAGGGGCCGAAAGGAAAAGAAATATCATTGCTGGCAAGGGAGCTGTTTTCAGGTGATGGCGATAAAATTCTAGAGGAAGAAGACAATGGAATTGGCGCCAAAATTGAATCTATGAGCCACATGCCTAACTCTGGAACTCTCGATATGAATAAGGACTTCCATCCGGGCCTCTCCTCGCATGCTACTGTAGCAGGCGAGGAACGCACATACGACCCTTACCCGTGAAGGCAGAAAGAGTTGGGGTTGTTGTGTGGCCGGGTCCTCCTCTGCGAGGGGACATGTGGCCGGACCCTCCTCTTCTAAAGAAAAAGGGAAAGCTACGGAGCACTCACATGTGAGGGCCGAAGCATGCGCGGACTGTTTCTTCGAAGGAGACTACGGAAGACTCAGCCTGTTTGCACACATTTATAGTTTCTGGGCAATCACATGGGGTTAAGCCTGGCTACAATTTAAATAAGTTTAGTTAGTCTTGGGCCGAAATTTGGGTGAGACTGGGAGGATTTAGGAGTTATTGGTGGGGGTTCAAGTAATGGTTTGGATAATGTGGGTGTCCATGAGATGCGACCGGCTTTGACTGGTGAAGGAGAACCCAGGCCTATTAATTCAGATTTATTAGGCGATCCGTCGAAAAATTATATTATCCAACCTACATTTGATAGGCGATGCGGCCATACGGAGGACTTGGCGAAATTCAAGAGGAAAATCGGAACATGTTAGACCCTATTGGGAAAGAAATTTTGGCTCATGAGTCATACGACTCTTTTCTCTTCGGGACTGAGCAAGAATTTCGCGAATAGGACCTTAGCTAATATGAAGGTGAATCTCCAATACATGATATAGGCCGTAATGAAGTGAATCAAGAAGATTATATAGCTATACAATCTTCGGGGGAAGGAAAAGCGAGGAGCATAGAGAATAATGGAGGACTTGGTTTCAAATATAAGAACGGATAAGGGAACTTTTCTCCAAAAAGATGGAAGATTTATTCGCAAACAATCTTCAAACTTTGTTACAAAAAGGAAGCAATGCGGACGATGCTCCCTTCCAATACCAGCGAACAAGGTATGAATTTTCATATAGGGGATGAGGGGAATAAGTCTAATCTAGATAATATGACTAATAAAACCTCAGGGTTGATGCTAGGTGCGACCGCCCCAGAAGACAAAAGGAAGAGGAAAGTTGGTCGGCCGCTAGGGAAGAAAAGCGTGAAGTGTAAAGTGGGCAGGAGCAGAAAAGAAGTTGATTGAGTGATAATAATTAAATGGAGAGCCATCAGAACGGCCTTCAGGTATTGATGCAAACCCTATTGCATGCTTCAGTTTTATTTCTGATAACTCCTTACTAGATTTAGCTAAGGACACTGGAATAACCCTAGGTGAAACATCAGAACATATACATAATAACCTTAATGTCGTTACAAACCTGGAAATCACAAGATGTGGGGGAGTCTTTTCCTGCCTCTATGAAAGGGGTAGAGGCAAACCCGTAAGAAGGTTGGAGTGGGTCTTATACAGGCCTAGGTGGCATTTCGGTTTCGATTAGTTTTATTATGAATTGTTTATTCCGTAATGTTAGGTTAGGAAGAGTATGTAAGAGAAAAATAGTTTAAACGGTGGTGGTTAAAAGTATAACGTCGATAATATGTTTAGAAGAAACAAAAATTGCAATTCCTAAGAGAGGAGTCCTACAGAAATTGGGCAAGAATGGAAAATCCTCGAGGCAACTGGGGCCAGTGGAGGGATTATCGTGGGGGTCAAATCGGAAAACCTATGGATTATTAATGAGTACATAGGGCAATTCTCCATTTCAGTAGTCATCAAGTATACATCGAATGATTGGATTCATACAGTCACGGCTATGTATGGACCATATCGAATACAAGGACGGGAACTGTTCTTGTCGGAGATATTCGACATAAGAGATAAGTGGAATTTTCCTTGGGTTATAGGTGGAGATGTCAACATCATCAGATTCCCGAGTGAAAGAAGAGGGAAATTCGATGATATGATGGATAGTCATAGATTTAACATTCTAATCTCCTAGCTAAATCTACTGGAAATCTTGGTTAAAGAAAAGAAATTCACTTGGTCCAGCAATAGTTTTCAAGCTAAACTGGCCAAGTTGGATCGTGTCCTATTTTCCTTAGATTGGGAGCAAAAATTTCCTTTGGCTTCTGCTTCCTCTGAAGCTAAGCTTACTTCCGACCATGTTCCATTAAAGCTTTCGACCAATATTTTGAAGGACTTCAACAAACGCAATTTTCGGTAGGAGAAAATCTAGCTGCATGAGGAGGACATATTGACTATGGTTAAGAAAAGATGGCTGTAACATTTCAGAAAAAGTAAAATATTATTTTAGAATTTAAATAATAAAATATTGAGTTTTACGGATATTATACCGAGTATGGATGTGAGTTTTCGCAAATTGGTATAATTATATACCTCTATTTTGAAAAATAATTGGAATTTAAAACAAATTATTATTTATGAAAGCACTTATTTAATTGGATTTTTCTTAAATTAGCATATAATTATATCTATACAAGTTTAATGTTAAAATTAAATTGTGTTTTCCTATTTTGAACACTAAACCAAGTTTTATTTTTGTTATACCATTTTTAAGTGCCATGACATGTTATGAGAGGGGTAACATGTCACGACCCGAAAGTACGGAACGTGACCGGCACTTAAATTACGAAGAGTCTAGAGGCGCAACGTAACCTAAGTAAGCCGAAATCCAGAAATCTAAACCATAAAAGAAGAAGAAGAAGTAAAGGAAAACATGAAGAAAACAAGTTTAAAAATATCATCCAATTTTCTCAAAAATTTCGGCAAAGTCTCCTTTATAAAAACTGGCCCCAAACGGGTACAAACAAGTATAATATATACCAACAATAAAAAGCATCCCCATACGGGAGCTAGCGCTACGCCAAAAGGCGGAAACAACCACACCAATGCACAATAGTATACAACGCCAAAGGGCGAGGCTCAAAACTCAAAAGAAAACAAAACCACCAGATATCATAATAATACAAGCGCGAATCTAAGGTCGAAATAAACAACTGGTCCAGTAAACTATCAAATAATACAAGTTTGGTTGATGGAGCTTTCTAGATACAAATGAAATAATAAAGGTACAATGGCGGTCCAGATACAAGTGAACCAACCTACCGTGTAAATCACCCTGAATGAAAAAATGTGCCAGCAAGCTGCCAGGAAAACCTGTACATCGAACCTGTAATAAAATTTGGCACAACGGGGGTGAGTTGCCAACTCGTGAGTAGAAGATATCTGCGAAAAGAAATCGAATGCACGACGCTATCCTAGATCATAATAATATACTAATATACTACTCGTCATCAAGTAAGACGGGATAATAAGCTACGTGTAAGTGCAAAAGCTTCGTGGTCGTGTCGGTGCCTCATATAAAACTATGTCATGTGAATGAGTATGCATGCACCATGAATGTAAAATAAATAATCCTGAAATCTAGATATATCTGTATAAGAAATCTTTAGCTTTTATCATGGTAAAATGTGTATAGAAATCTGAAATATCAATGATGAAATCCATGGAAATCCGTGTCAAGCATCAACACAAAACATGTAAATCTCAAGTCTCAATACCTCATAATCTCAATGGCTCATAGTCTCAATATCTCGGGCTCCGTCAGTCCGGATCGGCCCATATCATCAAATCTCACGACAACGGTCGGTATCCTCCGGATATCCGCCGCGCCAGACATCACCGATAGGTAGTCCTCCCCTGCCAGGCTCATCGTCTACAACTCGATCTTCTTGCCCCGGAGTACCATACCGGGCCCACCATGTACCCGAGACGGTTCATCCACTCCTCGAATCGAGTCTCGAAATCCAACAGAAAACATGAAATCTCATGGTGGACGACACATACATCACGAGAAAACCGCACCTTATATTTTAAAAAGAGAGGAGGAGAGAGAGAGAAGTTTTTATATATTCTTTGCGGTTTTCCCCGAAATCCAGAAATCTCATAGAAATCCAAAATCTCAAAATCATGAGTAAGTATATGATAAGTGTCGGCATATGCCCCATAATACTGCATGATAACATGAAAATGTGAATGCATGAAATGTCTAAGTAATAAATACCATGTCTATACTAATACCAGAGAGTAATCACAATATTATATCGATCTAGCTGTTAGCTGATTCTATCAATAAAAGATAATAAGTTCTAAAGTGTACTTGGCATAGTAATTACCGATGATGATGTGTGTGAGCCGGTAAATAAGTGTGCGTGGAATATGCGCATCATCAGTAATGGTGCTGGTATCCTAACAGGCAGAGTTTTATACTGATTATAGAAACATATGTATGAACATGCAACATTATGATTACGGTATGAATGTAAAGACGGATGTGCAATAACCACTCATCTGTGATATACAAGTATAACTACAACTATATGACTCGAGCCTAAACTAGTGTCCATCTAACCTCCTAAGGAACTAAACCTAAGAAACTAGTCAATAAGAATTAAGAGTCCACCTAAGGTCTGAATTCATGTCTCTAATAGTCGGCGATCCAGCCTCAATAGCGTCACGTACGTAGTACGGCTTTCTCGAATCAAGAGTGCGGATCAATCATCACATCTATGCCTCGTACGGTAAAATCCATCGTACGGCATCCCAATATCAGGGTATGGGTCAAGTATCACCTACGTGTCTCATCATTCGTATAATATCAACATCAACTAATGTCAAGATCAAGGTGCTATACTGTAATCGCATACATCAATCATATATCATTGCCAGCATAAATATACATTGTTAATTTATCCTCATAAATATCATGTATATGCATCATATTGTGATTAAGTCACACTTAAATCATATCGTAATCATGTCACACCTATATGATATCGTAATCAAGTTACACATATATATCATATCGAAATCAAGTCACACCTATATGATGTCGTAATCAGGTTACACATATATCATATCAGAATTTCAGGCACAGGTTACGGTCCGGGTTCTATTTTAGAGTCCCATATACTTCAATATCATCACCATTCTTTATTATTGTTCATGTATACAAATCCATTATCTCATTTTCTAATGATCCGCTAACATCATAACACGACTGTATAGCCAAGAATCACGGCATCAGCCCAGTTATATTGTTTCAGCCCCGTGTATCATATCACATCATTTATCACATATACGTATTGTGTATATATATATACCTACACCTAGTCCTACATATATATACATACACGTATACACCACGTCGAGTCTCAGTGTATGCGTGTGTGTGTATCTACCTGAAACCTACGAATCTCTTCCAAGGTATTCATCCTCTGGTAAGGTCTTTCTAAATCAATCTAGTCCAACCTAAACCTAGGGTCATTACTAAGGTCCTACTCACCGAAATTCTAAGGTCACGTCAGGCTTCCTAATGACAATAAGTACTATTCCTATTCTACGTTCGCGGGGGTGGTAAACGCCATCCACCCGACTTCCCTCCGTAGATATACATCTACTCACCTGGTCCTTGTCTGCCAAAGACGATGCCGCCTTCCTCTTCTTCCTCGTCCGAAGTCCACGCGAGGGGTACCTATACGCAAACATGTATAATATAGTAAACTGAATCATGGACAAAAATCAAAACTACGCACAGAACGCGCATAGGTTAAAACCTATGTCCCGCTCATGCAAAAGGACCAAATATTGCTCGATATCGGCGTACAAACGCCGATTGATCGAGATAAACATCAACAAACAACTTGTAGTTTAAAAACTCGTTACTTATAATATAAAATATGATTTAATCCATCAAAACCCTAAAAATCAATCAAATCGTCCGATTTCGAAAAACCCGAAAACGCCAATTTACCGTTTTACTTCAAAACTTGACATTTAAATGAAACTAATGGTCATAAAACTCATTAAATAGCATAACTAGATTATACAACCCATTACTATATTTTTAACGCCCCAAATGTATTAATTGGAAAATTCTAGTTTGCAAACTTGCCCGATTTCGATACTTTTAAGCAAAATTTCACAATATCACAACTAAACTTGAGTTTGCATGAATTAATGTATTAAACTACAATTCATGATGATAATAATATAATGAAATCATAATTTAGATTTTAAACCTCATTTATTTAAGAATTTCCAAATTCTAGTTAGCAAAAATAGCATTTTTATTACTATTTTTCAATTATCAATAGAAACTAGTAACCAATTTAAGTTTTTCATTCCACTAACAAGTTAATATCCTCTTTAAAACCACAATCTAGTGTTACAAACACTAATTGGAATTTTATCTCATCAATATATACAACTTATAGAAATCTAGTCTGCAAAAATACTTAATTTAAACCAATTGGAATGAACAAATTATAATTCAACAACCATGCAAGATTTTCCACTTCTAAAAATATTAAAATAGTTATTATAACCCTACTTAATTAATAAAAATCATAACTTAATTTTATAACCCTAACTTGAATTTTTAAAACTTGAAGATAGAAATTATTTATTAAATCTAATTATGCTCAAATGAAACATCTAATAACAATAATTCAAAAGAAGAAGATTTATACCTCCACAATATGAAATCTAAACATGAAAATAAGCCTCCAAAATGAATGCTTTACATCTCCAAAATCCATGTAAAGATGAGCAAAGAATAGAGGATAGGAATTTATTAGGATTTTGTGAAATTTTTATTGAATTTTTGATGAATTTTTGATGGTTTTTGTAATAAAAATCAAGTGGGGAAAAGGGGGGCTGCCAAGGGGAGGAGGCCGGCCATGTGAGGAGGAGGGAGAGGAGAGTGAGAAAAGTGAAGAAAAGTGTAGAAACTTCACCCCAAAATGTCACCTTCTTTATGTCTTTTCAACATTTTAATTAATTGTAACCATTTCACTTCTAAACAATTAAAGAAAATTCTAGAAACATGGAAAAATTTGCAAATAAATTTTGCATGATACACACTAGATTCTAATATCCAATGGTTCATTTTTACAAATTAAACCCATTCAAATTTGTAATTTACACAAATTTAGTGTATAAATAAAGCTTATGTTAATATTTAAAATAATTAATTTAGGAAAAATATTTAATTGAACTAAAAATTTATAAGTGACTAAATAAACACCATTTACTAGTAATTACATAATTAAAATAGGTATTTTTAAATTTATAATGAAAAATAATTACGGTTTAGTTTTACGAAAAATACGTTTTACTTTACCGAAAATCATAAAATTCACTTAAGCGATTTTATTTATTTAATTATTTATTTAATTATTTTTAAAACGTTACAATCTTCCCCCTTTAAGAAATTCGGTCACCGAATTTAAATTAAAACTTCCCCCAATTACTAAAACATTCAGCAAAACACTCAAATCGTCGGGGCTCCGAAATCATCAATATATAAAACACATTTTTAGCACGATACAAGCGAATGAAAAACAAGTACATAACTCAAAATTAAAACTTCATCAAACATAACACAATCATCGGAGTTATGGTGAAAATAAAATATCAAAACCCAATACAAAAACCAACATAATATACATCAAAACTGCAACTTATATATAATGCGCATCATAGTAAAATCGTCCCAATATCTGGATAAAGAAGCATGCAAGAACCCCTTTTTGAAAATCGCCGTGTGATGCACGTGTCACGGTATAAGTAGCGGACGTTTATTTTTAAAAAAAATAGCTATATATATATATATATATATTTTTTTATTTAACATACACGTCTCGCCTGCTTACTAAATCAAATAGTAATGATTATAAAAATATACTGCTCAAACTGAAATCAATCCCAATCATATCATAAAAATATCATGTGCGTCCGGTGCGCACTGAAATCGAAACCAAATATAGATACCACGAATACACACAAAAAAAAATTAAGTGCAACAGGTGTGCACCAAAAACATCTGTCAAGTGCAACGGGCGTGCACGACTCAATATCAGGTGCATCTAATCTGCACAAAACCCCGATTTAGTGCATCTGGTGTGCACAAAATCGCATCAAGTGCGCCAAGTGTGCACAAGAATCTCAATCAGGTGCACCTGGTGCACGAAATCATACACTGAATATCAAAATCGAAATCACAGTACGAAAATGCATGAAAACTAGGTCGAAGCATATGTCAAAATCATGTGTAACCATATGCACGAAATCAAATCAAAATCTCAAAATGTATTAAAACCAAATCAAGTGCACTGGGTATGTACTAAACAACATCAATACCACTGATATATGAAACACAAATAAAATGTAATGAAGGTACACATAAGAAATACCAATCGTAGAACAAAGTCCTCAAAATACCAAAATCCAATCAACGAAAATATGAAATTCAAATCACCAAATCACAATCGTAAACACTATCGTCAATGTGCGCCTCTTTCCCCTTTTTCCACTGGTGTCGACTGCTTCGAATTCGTCTCTTCATAGGTGTGCTGATTGCGCTACCAACGGCAAGACTCATATCTAGAGTCTCACACGTAGTCGATCCCTTCACCTGATATCCAGACTACATTAAACTTTTCGATCGATCCATCAAAATCCCATAATTCCCCGAGAGCTCAACACTCAAGTACAGTTTAAAAATATCCGGTACATACCCCAGCATCGATGGTCCAGCCGTAGAAGGGCAAACCTAAGCCTTACTAATGGCATCGCGGAACTGCCGTAAACCCTAAGGTTCAAGGGCGTTCTCGTGGTCATTATGTCGAGTTAGGGTTTCATTCTTCTAGAGGGTCCATCAAAAGACCTGCATGTTCTTCCGAATACCTTAAACTTGGGAAAATGGGTTTTCTGATAATCGTTCGAACCCTTTAACTTTGTCTGGACGGCATGTGAATACCCTTCGTCCGCACGCTAAACAATGCTTCAATCCTCAAGAATAAACGATACCCTACTGGTCATCACATATGATCCGCAGCTCCCTCTGCCCGTGCGACTATGGTAACAGAAACCACCCTCCGACATCGACGAAGATAGGTCAAAGGAACGAATGAAATACGGTGCAAAGAAATGTACATCCTAAGGCTACTTAAAAAAAGTAGCGTATCGTAAGTAAGCCGCGGATCATACCCACGGTACGTTACTCAACCTAAGTCGCCTGCTCCATCAACCAAGGGTCACCTAGACTTATACAAGGTTAAACCTAGCGCTCTGATACCCACTTTGTCACGACCCGAAAGTACGGAACGTGACCGGCACTTAGATTACGAAGCGTCTAGAGGCGCAACGTAACCTAAGTAAGCCGAAGCCCAGAAATCTAAACCATAAAAGAAGAAGAAGAAGTAAAGGAAAACATGAAGAAAACAAGTTTAAAAACATCATCCAATTTTCTCAAAAATTTCGGCAAAGTCTCCTTTGTAAAAACTGGTCCCAAACGGGTACAAACAAGTATAATATATACCAACAATAAAAAGCATCCCCAAACGGGAGCTAGCTCTACGCCAAAAGACGGAAACAACCACACCAATGCACAATAGTATACTACGCCAAAGGGCAAGGCTCAAAACTCAAAAGAAAACAAAACCACCAGATATCATAATAATACAAGCGCGACTCTAAGGTCGAAATAAACAACTGGTCCAGTAAACTATCAAATAATAAAAGTTTGGTTGATGGAGTTTTCTAGATACAAATGAAATAATAAAGGTACAATGGCGGTCCAGATACAAGTGAACCAACCTACCGTGTAAATCACCCTGAATGAAAAGATGTGCCGGCAAGCTGCCAGGAAAACCTGTACATCGAACCTGTAATAAAATTTGGCACAACGGGGGTGAGTTGCCAACTCGTGAGTAGAAGATATCTGCGAAAAGAAATCGAATGCACGACGCTATCCTAGATCATAATAATATACTAATATACTACTGGTCATCAAGTAAGACAGGATAATAAGCTACGTGTAAGTGCAAAAGCTCCGTGCTCGTGTCAGTGCCTCATATAAAACTATGTCATGTGAATGAGTATGCATGCACCATGAATGTAAAATAACTTATCCAGAAATCTAGATATATCTGTATAAGAAATCTTTAGCTTTTATCATGGTAAAATATGTATAGAAATCTGAAATATCAACGATGAAATCCATGGAAATCCGTGTCAAGCATCGACACAAAACATGTAAATCTTAAGTCTCAATACCTCATAATCTTAATGGCTCATAGTCTCAATATCTCGGGCTCCGTCAGTCCGTATCGGCCCATATCATCAAATCTCAAGACAACGGTCGGTATCCTCCGGATATCCGCTGCGCCAGACATCACCGGTAGGTAGTCCTCCCCTGCCAGGCTCATCATCTATAACTCGATCTTCTTACCCCGGGGTACCATACCGGGCCCACCATGTACCCGAGAGTTCATCCACTCCTCGAATCGGGTCTTGAAATCCAATAGAAAACATGAAATCTCATGGTGGACGACACATACATCACGAGAAAACCGCATCTTATATTTTAAAAAGAGAGGAGGGGAGAGAGAGAAGTTTTTATATATTCTTTGCGGTTTTCCCCGAAATCCAGAAATCTCATAGAAATCCAAAATCTCAAAATCATGAGTAAGTATATGATAAGTGTCGGCATATGCCCCATAATACTGCCTGATAACATGAAAATGTGAATGCATGAAATGTCTAAGTAATAAATGCCATGTCTATACTAACACCAGAGAGTAATCACAATATTATATCGATCTAGCTGTTAGCTGATTCTATCAATAAAAGATAATATGTTCTAAAGTGTACGTGATATAGCAATTACCGATGATGATGTGTGTGAGCCGGCAAATAAGTGTGCGTGGAATATGCGCATCATCGGTAATGGTGCTGGTGTCCTAACAGGCAGAGTTTTATACTGATTATAGAAACATGTGTATGAACATGCAACATTATGATTACGGTATAAATGTAAAGACGGATGTGTAATAACCACTCATTTGTGATATACAAGTATAACTACAACTATATGACTCGAACATAAACTAGTGTCCATCTAACCTCCTAAGGAACTAAACCTAAGAAACTAGTCAATGAGAATTAAGAGTCCACCTAAGGTCTGAATCCATGTCTCTAATAGTCGGCGATCCAGGCTCAATAGCGTCACGTACGTAGTACGGCTTCCTCAAATCAAGAGTGCGGATCAATCATCATATCTATACCTCATACGGTAAAATCCATCGTACGGCATCCCAATATCGGGGTACGGGTCAAGTATCACCTACGTGTCTCATCATTCGTATAATATCAACATCAACTCATGTCAAGATCAAGGTGCTATACTGTAATCGCATACATCAATCATATATCATTGCCAGCATAAATATACATTGTTAATTATCCTCATAAATATCATGTATATGCATCATATTGTGATTAAGTCACACTTAAATCATATCGTAATCATGTCACACCTATATGATATCGTAATCAAGTTACACATATATATCATATCGAAATCAAGTCACACCTATATGATGTCGTAATCAGGTCACACATATATCATATTAGAATTTCAGGCACAGGTTACGGTCCGGGTTCTATTTTAGAGTCCCATATACTTCAATATCATCACCATCCTTTATTATTGTTCATGTATATAAATCCATTATCTCATTTTCTAATGATCCGCTAACATCATAACACGACTGTATAGCCAAGAATCACGGCATCAGCCCAGTTATATTGTTTCATCCCCGTGTATCATATTACATCCTTGAATCACACATACGTATTGTGTATATATATATACCTACACCTAGTCCTACATATATATACATACACGTATACACCACGTCGAGTCTCAGTGTGTGCGTGTGTGTGTATCTACCTGAAACCTACGAATCTCTTCCAAGGTATTCATACTCTGGTAAGGTCTTTCTAAATCAATCTAGTCCAACCTAGGGTCATTACTAGGGTCCTACTCACCGAAATTCTAAGGTCACGTCAGGCTTCCTAATGACAATAAGTACTATTCCTATTCTACGTTCGCGGGGGTGCTAAACGCCATCCACCCGACTTCCCCCCGTAGATATACATCTACTCACCTGGTTCTTGTCTGCCGAAGACGATGTCGCCTTCCTCTTCTTCCTCGTCCAAAGTCCACGCGAGGGGTACCTATACGCAAACATGTATAATATCGTAAACTGAATCACGGATTTCGAAAACCCTAAAAACTCGTTACTTATAATATAAAACATGATTTAATCCATCAAAACCCTAAAAATCAATCAAATCGTCCGATTTCGAAAAACCCGAAAACGCCAATTTACCGTTTTACTTCAAAACTTGACATTTAAATGAAACTAATGGTCATAAAACTCATTAAATAGCATAACTAGATTATACAACCCATTACTATATTTTTAACGCCCCAAATGTATTAATTGGAAAATTCTAGTTTGCAAACTTGCCCGATTTCGATACTTTTAAGCAAAATTTCACAATATCACAACTAAACTTGAGTTTTCATGAATTAATGTATTAAACTACAATTCATGATGATAATAATATAATGAAATCATAATTTAGATTTTAAACCTCATTATTTAAGAATTTCCAAATTCTAGTTAGCAAAAATAGCATTTTTATTACTATTTTTCAATTATCAATAGAAACTAGTAACCAATTTAAGTTTTTCATTCCACTAACAAGTTAATATCCTCTTTAAAAGCACAATATAGTGTTACAAACATTAATTGGAATTTTATCTCATCAATATATACAACTTATAGAAATCTAGTTTGCAAAAATACTTAATTTAAACCAATTGGAATGAACAAATTATAATTCAACAACCATGCAAGATTTTCCACTTCTAAAAATGTTAAACTAGTTATTATAACCCTACTTAATTAATAAAAATCATAACTTAATTTTATAACCCTAACTTGAATTTTTAAAACTTGAAGATAGAAATTATTTATTAAATCTAATTATGCTCAAATGAAATATCTAATATCAATAATTCAAAAGAAGAAAATTTATATCTCCACAATATGAAATCCAAACATGAAAATAAGCCTCCAAAATGAATGCTTTCCATCTCCAAAATCCATGTAAAGATGAGCAAAGAATAGAGGGTAGGAATTTATTAGGATTTTGTGGAATTTTTATTGAATTTTTGATGAATTTTTGATGGTTTTTGTAATAAAAGTCAAGTGGGGAAAAGGGGGTCTGCCAAGGGGAGGAGGCCGGCCATGTGAGGAGGAGGGAGAGGAGAGTGAGAAAAGTGAAGAAAAGTGTAGAAACTTCACCCCAAAATGTCATCTTCTTTATGTCTTTTCAACATTTTAATTAATTTTAACCATTTCACTTCTAAACAATTAAAGAAAATTCTAGAAACATGGAAAAATTTACAAATAAATTTTGCATGATACACACTAGATTCTAATATGCAATGGTTCATTTTTACAAATTAAACCCATTCAAATTTGTAATTTACACAAATTTAGTATATAAATAAAGCTTATGTTAATATTTAAAATAATTAATTTAGAAAAAATATTTAATTAAACTAAAAATTTATAAGTGACTAAATAAACACCATTTACTAGTAATTACATAATTAAAATAGGTATTTTTAAATTTATAATGAAAAATAATTACGGTTTAGTTTTACGAAAAATACGTTTTACTTTACCGAAAATCATAAAATTCACTTAAGCGATATTATTTATTTAATTATTTTTAAAACGTTACATGACATTTACATTTGTGTTATATGGTTTTTATACTTTTTCAAAAGAAAAGAAAAGAAAAGAAAATGAGAGAGAGGGAACATGGAAGAATGAGTAAGATTTTAAAATGAAGTATGGATAGGGGAGGGGGGGAGAGAGAGAGAGAGAGAGAGTGAAGGGGTTATGGTTGGCCACCCATATCTTTCCTCTTCTCCTTCTCCTTCTCCTCTTCTTCCTCCTCTTCTCCTTCTCCTTCTCCATCTCCTCCATCTCCAATCTACAACCACAAACACCCACTCAAATCCCGACAAACCGCCTTAAAACCTTCACAAAAAATGTTCATATTCTCATCCTAAATATGTGTAGTGATCAAGTCTCCACTTTGAGACCATCTTCCAAGTGTAGAACTTTCCTTCATCCCCATCTAGATGCAAAATTCTCCATTTTTGCCATGTTTTAAGTATTCTTTCCATGACAACTAGTTTAGTGCTAAAAGGGTTATGTTTTCTAAGTTTTGAAAAATTCAAAATGAGTTTTTGGTGAATACAACTTGTAGTGGTGATGTAGTAGAGGGTTAGTGGATGATTACCACCTCATTAGTAATAAATGAGGGTGCTTTAGTGCAAATATGATTGGTTTAGAAGGGTTTTGAAGTTTTAAGACATGCTTTTCTTGAGCTTTTAGTGTTTGATTGGAATCTGGAGTAACTAGAGATCTCTGAAAAATATTTAGAGATTACTGTGAGATACTTGGACCAGTAGAAGACCACCGTAGAAGTCCGACCCCCAAATCCTTTCCAAAACCACAAAAATATTCCCCTGGGCTGCAAATTTCGGCCAAGTTGTGGAATTAGGCTTTAGGGTTTGTTCTGTAGCTCACTCACTTGATAACTAAACCCACTTTATATGCTAATTTGCCCCAGATTCCCTGAGTAAAAATCTAAGAGCATTTTTAGTTGGTTTTGGTGATATTTTGTGATATTTGAAACTTAGATTTTGGATTTTTATGTCTGACTCGGTCGTTCGACATTTGTACGTCGGCGTCGGGGGGTATTTTGTCGTTTTAGCACGCGTTGACCATAGGTTCTAACCTGTGTGTGCTTCGTTCGTGATTTTGGTTTTGATATGGATTTTTATACGATATGATATGGTTTCTATTGTAGGTACGATTGCGGGAACTTCCAAGACGATGAAGAAGGGCAAGGTATCTGTCGGCTTCGACTAGGACGAAGCATTTGGGTGAGTAGATGTATATCTACAAAGGAAATCGGGTGGATGGCGTATAACACTTTCACAACCGTAAAGATTAGGATACTATATACATATTGGAATCGTATACTTAGCCTATAGGGTTTGCTAGAATACTATATGCGTATATTCCTATACTTAATATAAGTTATATTCCTAGTTTCTATTTCATAGCCATTGAGCTATATGTGTGTGTGTGTGTGTACTTTATATGATATAAGTATATATATGACATGAGAATGGATATGGTATGAATATACATGATATGATATGAGATAAGATGAGTTGATGTACGCGACCATACATCCGTGCCATATTGATTGGATGATGTCGTATGAGGGATATTCCGTATGTAATATGATGATGATAGATTGCCGATTATGGCCGATATTCATTTCGACTCGAGGAGTTTTATTAATAATTCAAAGTGGAAATTCATGAAATGTTTAGAGCCATATTTACTTTCAAGACTAACAATTCGTTACGTACTTTTAAGTAATAACATCAAGAGTACGCTACGACTTTTCAAATGATTTATTTCCAAAACAACGTTTCGTGCTGTTTTAAAGTATAACTGTATGGCTCATACGAAGTTGGATATTTTAATACTTGTTCGCATTACGATTTCATTATTCTGCATACGCTCGCATTTCGATTTCTTATGATATATACCACGTTTATACCTTTAATTTTACTTCATTTGCTAGGACACACACCCCATTACAGATGATTTCATATTGC
This sequence comes from Agapanthus africanus, assembly GCA_030015575.1. Taxonomy (NCBI): domain Eukaryota; kingdom Viridiplantae; phylum Streptophyta; class Magnoliopsida; order Asparagales; family Amaryllidaceae; genus Agapanthus; species Agapanthus africanus. The sequence goes on along the minus strand of JASDDO010000024.1, from coordinate 881,755,217 downwards.
ACTTGCACATACTCACATATTACACCTACACCTCATTGATAATTGCCATACCACATACATATATAGAACTTGCTATGTTACCTATATCGCACTATACCCTGTTTGCATTATAAATTACTGTTTAGTACCCAGCACCACGTACTGTTCCAGAGATTGTGCTTTCTTTACATTATTTATACGAACACCTTTATTTGAACACACTTGCCATGCTATATCACATCATACTATATTTTGCCTGTACCTTAGATTGCTTCTCAATTCACAAAAACAGGCATTATATTACTGTTCTGTGCCTTTACATGTTGTTCCATTATTACCATGTTTTTATGAGACAGTGTTTTCATGGGATTTCTGAGATTTGAGAAACCACAGATACGATTTTATAAAACTTGTGAATGTTTTAAAAATGCAGTTTTCTCTTGATATGATATTTTAGCATCCACCATGAGTTTTCTTGGTTCTGAGCTATGAGTATTATCCGATTTGAGGAGTGAAGAGTCACCGTTTGCGGATACATGGTGGACTCGGTACGGTATCCAAGGGAAAGAAGATCATATAGAAAAGCATTGAGCATGGCTAGGAAAACTACCTACCAGTGATAGTATGGGACTCGGCGAATATCCGGAGGATATCGACCAAAGTAATATGATACAGATGGATATGAGAGCCGATCTGATGAGACGGTGCCTGAGAGAGGGCCGATCCGAAAGACGTCGCCTGAGATATGAAAATTTTGAAAGTATGTGTCATGCCCCGCTTCCCATAGTGCACTAAGATCGGCACGCGACAGAACCAACCATGCTACTTATGGCTAGAAAACATTCCTCCACGATCACATTACGACTGTCTATAAAATATTAAGAACAATAAAACATAAAACTAACTAGTACATATCCATCTGCCTTAATAAAATAGTCAAGAAATATATATATGCGGAAATGATAAAATCCAATAAACAACATCTGGAAAAAAACGTCATAATACGGGCTCACATCAGGAAATAAAGCTGCGGAAAGAAAACTAAACTAAACTATCACTAAATGCGATCCTCACTGCTCGGCATGACGGCTAAAATACTCCGGGTCAACTTGCGATAGAAATAGAGGAACTGGGCCATGCAAAACCCATACGTCAGTGCGTCATAATATCAACAATAGAAAATAACCAGGATGCAACGAGATATGTAGGCATGAATATAAACGATAACATGAATATAACAAGTAAACACAGATATGAAACAACGAGGTGTATATGTGTATGTGAAGTGCAGTGAGTAATCTAAACTGTACTACTGGGTTATCTATTCTAAAGTATGTGAAATCAATTTAATAGAATCGTCGATATAACTCAATAGTATCCCGTGCATATTCGGGACCACGGTTCAGACTCTCGGGCTGAATCCGAGACATGCCGCTAGGCATTAAATAGGTAACATGTACAGGCGAATGATGTCAGCAATATCATCCCGGGCCTGGCCCAGCCTATAAAAACTGATCAGTATGAGCATCGAACTGTCGAGTTACAAACCAGGTTTCATCATTGATTTCCCTTTACCCCCAAGGTTATGTGTTCAAGTCAGGTATTGATAAATGGAGCTAATGCTAACACAGGATCAAGCAGGTACAGGTTTTGTCTATGCAGACAACATGATACGTCCGTCAGAACAACAAGTCAGGATTGTTGGCATTAGTAACAAGATCAGGTATCGAGTCAAGTGGTGTATCAGGGCATGTCATGTGGTGTATATGTATCAAACAGATGCCCAAAGTAAAACTGTAACGAGTTTCGAAGCACGGTAAAAGCACGGATGCACAAGTAATAATCGGTGATACCATATTATGAGTCCATGAGTCGTATGATGCACTCTAGCAAGCATGGTATATAAATATAGCAGTAACATGATTAGGTTCCTGCATGCAACTAAATATATAATAAACAGTATGGATACGAACGGATATCGTAAAACGGTAAAACTGTAACAGGGATGCACAATGCAACATATATGTATTATTTTTATTCATATGGATGTAAATATAATAGCATAGCATGTAGCAAGATAAACTTGCCTGATCGGTTCTCACGACGGAGTACGTACGCCGCGTATACAACGTCGGGTAAACGTCGCGATGCACACGCGCGTGTACAGAACAGAACCAAGCTATACAAGAATGTGACCACGCTGGATGATGACATCTACTGGATCGCCCGGATCGTCGGCAATGAGCACGGCTCCGGCGATCACAGGGAAACCAAGAAACCAAGAAAGTAAAGAAAGAAGAGAAGAAGAAGAAGAAGAAAGAAGAAGAAGAAGGGGTTTGCATCCTGGGTGTGGGTGCTCATGGTCGTGGGTTCGCAGGGGAGAGGAGAGAGGGAGAAGAGATAGGTGAGGTGGTCGAGGAGGAGAGGAGAAGGTCGAGGGTGATGGGCGAGGGTGGAGGCGGCGACAGCGAGGCGACAGCGAAGCTAGGGTTAGGGTTTTGAGTTTTGCGGAGGCGGGAAATGGAAACGAAGGCTGAGAGAGAGAGAGAGGAGAACGTGGGTGTTTAAATAGGTTTAAAAAAATTTAAAAGGAAAAAATATATATATATATATAATAAGCAGAGAGAGACAGAGAGAGAGAGGGTTAGGAAAATATTTGAAAATATATTTAGAATATATTTTCATATATTATAAACAGTTTAATATATAAAGAATTTTATATTATATATTTTGAGTTTTCTGGCTAAAATAAAAATACTCCAAAATATGCCCAGGTTGGGACTAAAATTACGGTTTGAAAATACGAATAATATACGTGTCAACCAAAACCAAAATGCGATATCCGGTTAAAGAAAATGCATACCCCCAAGAACAGATACACGTAGTATACACCTAGCGATCCAAACGAGTCTGTTTCACTAAACGGAACGTGAACACGATGTACGGATGCAACCATAGGGTCTGGGGTATGATGCAGGCCATGCTAGGTATTTAAAAATATATTATTTGACTATAATTATATTATTAAAAATATATGCAGATGCCAGATGTATGATGCATGTATACAGGACATATGTGTGCACGGATTTTCAACACTAGCAAAGATAAAACGTAATCAAGAACCAAGACGGGTTTCAAGCATGCGGGTCGGGTCGGATACTAAATATAGAGACCAAAACACTATCCGTACCCAAAAACGAATAAAAACAAAAAATAGCCACAAGATAAATTAAATAATCAAATCAAATATGGTATAGCTGAACTAGGGTGTTACAGTATGTCTTAGCACTTCTATTAGGTTTCAATGAGTATCAAATATGCAAATTTAAAAATTTAGAGTTCTAAATATACTATACAAGAATCGAACTAGAGAATTTGGGTTTCAAAGTTAACAAATTAATTCTAAACTAAGTGAAGTGTGTTTACAACCTTTGTAATCTAGTCCTTCACTTCTAAACCTCCAAATAGTAGTCCTTAGAATTCTTCTTTGACTCCACTTGAAGAATGGAACGAGATTGCTTGTATTTTTCGTCGTCGAAGATGATCCACCTTGAGGCAACTCTCACTCAAGCTCACACTTCACTAATCAAGGTATCAGTGAAGATAACAACCTATATTAATGGGCTAGAGTAGTGTAGATTGATAAAGTATGAATTTTTCTCACTAGAAAATATTTCTTTTCTTTTTCTCAACCCTAGAAAACTAGTGAGGAGATGAAGAAGAAGAAGAAGAACTTTGAATGAGTGAGACAGTGAACAATTAACTCAAGAGATAAGAATGAGAGTGATAAATATTTATGAATAAATCCAAGAATTGAAGATGAATCATGGCTTTTCAATGTTTCTCCAAGAATCTCAAGCCATGACTCATTCTTCATTTCTTTTAATTCATAAATATTTATCATTATCCTTACTCAATGTGATTCTCACATCCATGTTCCTTGTATCATCAACCATGATAATATATATATATATATATATATATATATATATATATAACACATATATAATTATATAAATAGAAGAAAATCTTAAGTGAGCTTAATATTAGTTAATATATATATATATATATCAAATATATAAATATATATCAAATTATTAAATCAACACTTGATTCAATAATCCGGTTATATCATATATAACCGGATAATATCAAATATATATGTGTGTGTGTGTGTGTGTCAAATTATTAAATCAACACTTGATTCAATAATTCGGTTATATTACATATAACCGGCTAATATTCAATATTAGTTAATATATATATATATATATATATATATATATATCAAATTATTAAATCAACACTTGATTCAATAATCCGGTTATATCATATATAACCTGGCTAATATCAAATATATTAACATATATATATATATATATATATATATATATATAGAAATCAAATTATTGAATCAACACTTGATTCAGTAATCCGGTTATATCATATATAACCAGCCGATATCATTTAACGCTGGATTAGAATACGGTATCATATACTCGTGTTTAATCAAGCTCCCGCACATATCTCCATACGTGCCCTATTTCATTTCACTTGAGCTAGGAAACCTCTATGTAGGACTCTAAACACTCGTCAATACGCCAACAGTAGGTAATGATCACATCGGATACCCACAAGCCGTCGGCGGTACTAGCTGGATGTAACGGCTACCCAGGTATTGAACGAATAGAAGATCAACAAGCAAACTTTTCCAAACTCCCGTAGAGCCTATAAGCAACACTTACCGTTGTAAGGTGTTTTTCGTCACCCCATCGAGATAGGAATACGCGTCGCTTGTCAGGCGCATTACAGATTCCCCCTGCCTAGGATAGGATGGGGTTTATTAATTGTCGGGATCCGAATCTTCGGCAGCCGCGGATTAAGGTACCGTTAATTAACCCTTGCATTTGGAGCGAGAGAACCTCCAATTGACGAGTCAAACAGATCATGCGAACTTAATGTGCAGTGTTGTGTTTTGAAGGGGTTTTGGAGATATCGGGGGCCCCGCAGAGTTTTACGGGAGTCCCGATACCCGGATAGCGGGTTGGGGGTCAAGGGGGCTAGCAACCCCCTTGCGCGGTGCGGGACAGCACCCCGTTAAAAATTTTTTCTAATGGGAGAAGTGTGTATGTACATAAAAAAAAGGAAAAATAGCGTCCAAAGGACGCGTGAGCGCCCCACGTGCATGTCATGCAGGCGCCGGTCGCCGGCTCCCCACGTGGTTGGCATGGGGGCGCCGGGCGCCGGAGCCCAATGTGCTTAGCACACGGGCGTTAAGTGTCAGCATGAAAAGGGGCTTAGCCCCTACACTGGGAGTCGTACTCCCGATTGAGTTTTGGAGTTGAACTCCTGACAAAGAGGACAAAGGGGGCTTAGCCCCTGCACTGGGAGTGGTACTCCTAAAAGAAAAGATTTATTATTTTATATATATATATATATATATATATATTTTTTTTTGAGGAGTTAAACTCCTAAGATATTTTTGGAGCTGATGAAAGGGGACCCCTTTTTTCCCCCTTGAGCCCTGGATCTTCCCCAAAATGGGGTTTTTGGAGGTGGGTCTCCTTCTTCCTCCTCTCTATTAGTTGGATCTTGGAGAAAAGAGGGCAAGATTTTAAAAACCTCCCCTTTTGGAAATTTGATAGAAGATCCGTGTTCCCCTTCAAGGGTTTTGTGGTGAAAAACTATTTCTTTTTGGAAAAGGAAGAGTGGAACTCTTGATTTAATTCAAAAAATGAAAAAAGGCTTAGAACCTTGCGCAAAGAGAAGAAGGCACAGAAAACCAAATTTTTGGGGAGAATGAATTGTTCTCTCATTTCATCATCATGTTGCTTTTTATAGGCTTAACAATTTACATATAGCCCCTTGGGCTTTACAAAATGGCATTTTTGCCCATCTTATGACTCATGTGCTCATTTATTTTGTACATAAGCAATGGCCTTAGCAAAAATTTGGCTTTATGCCTATTTTTCTTACATTCACGCATAAAAATTATATCAAAATTATTTATTGCATGATTTCATTTTGGCATGGGGGAGGCCAACCGCAGGGCTTGACTTGGGCATGGGTCCACTTGATCTGGTTTTGGGCCCGCTTACTTAGGGTTGACTTTGACTTTGACTTGGTCAACCGAGGTGTAATTTTTTACCCCAATAAAGTACCCCCCATCAATAAATACACACCACGTATATGAGTTGTATGCATGAAATTGATGGATCTTAGAGTTAGACTTCAAGGATGAACATCATTCCAGGGGCGGAGCATCATTCCGGGAGCATAATTCCGGGGATCGGAGCATAATTCCGAGCATCGGAGCATGATTCCAGGGATCGGAGCATAATTCCGATGAGAGGAGCATGATTCCAGGGATCGGAGCATAATTCCGATGAGCGGAGCATGATTCCAAGGGGTCGGAGCATAATTCCGATGAGCAACATACATTCTGACCGAAACATAATTTCGATACAGAGGTTGATTCCCAGGCGAAGCATAATTCTGACAGGGAAGGTGTATACTCCGAGGCGAAGCATGATTTCGAAACCGGGTACATTCTGAGACGAAACATGATTTCGACGCAGAGCTTGTTGGTCGACTTGATTCCGAGGAAGAGCTTAATTCCGACAGGGAGGTCGTTGGTTGACTTGATTCCGAGTCAGAGCATAATTCCAACAGGGAGGTCATTGGTTGACTTGATTCTGAGTCGAAGCGTAATTCCGACGGGGAGTTCGCTTGTTGACTTGATTCCAAGGCGGAGCATAATTCCGACAGGGAGGTCGCTGGTTCACTTGATTCCGAGTCGAAGCATAATTCCGACAGGGAGGTCGTTGGTTGACTTGTCCCCGGCATGGAGTGTCTGTGGTCGATATTTCCCCGGCACGGAGTATCACTGGTTTTGATGTAGAGGCTGATTCCCAGGCGAAGTATAATTCCGATAGGGAAGGTAGATACTCCGAGGCGAAGCATGATTTCGATTCGGAGGACATTCTGAGACGAAGCATGATTCCGCCGCAAAGATTGTTGGTTTGATTTGATTTGGGTTGACATCAGCATCGCTACACTGGAATATGGTACCAGGAGCGAATCATCATTTGCCATGAGCGGATTTGAGGATTTTGGTTTTGGTTTTGCATCAGCACCGCTACACTGGAATATAGTACTAGAAGCGAATTATCATTTGCCATGAGGGGATTTCCCTCATTTCCAGTTTAATGACTTAGGGGTCATCTGTACCCAGTTTAATGACTTAAGGGTCATCTGTTCCCAGTTTAACGACTTAGAGGTCATTTGTTCCCAGTTTAAAGACTTAGGGGTCTATTGGGTCGAAAGTTTTGGAATTTAGGAGTTGGGGTCGGCATCAGCGTTGCTAACACTGAAGCATAGGTGCCAGGAGCAATTCATCATTTGGCTTTGCCTGTTGGGGAGTGATGGCTTAGGAGACAGGTTTAGGTTCCTATCACCTAAGACTTTTCAATTTTATGAGCCGTAAGGGTCCCATAAAAGCATTTTCTCCCTACGAGTCGAAAGGATCTCATAGGTATACTTTCTCCTCAGGAGTCGTGGGAACTCCCAAGTGTATTTTTTCTTTGTGAGTCGTAAGGATCCCACGAAGGTGTTTTTTTACGAATTGAGAGGATCTCATAAGTTTTTTTCCTCATGTATCGTAAGGACACATGAGTTGGTCTTCCCAAATGGAGAATAATTCTAAGGGCAGAGACCGGCCGCGTGACTGGTAATTATGGTGGGGCATAGGTGTGATGAGAGTTATTTGAGCCCATGGATTGTATATGGTAGTCAGTTTGGGGACCAACCGTAGGGCTGGGAGAATTTTGGGAAATTGGGTTTTGGTTGGCGTCTGCATTTTTGCACTGGAATATGGTACCAGGAGCGACTCATCATTTGCCGTTTGGGGATTTGGAATTTGGTTGGCGTCTGTATCGCTGCACTGGAATATGGTACCAGGAGCGACCCATCATTCGCCATATGGGGATTTGGATTTTGATTGGCGTCTGCATCGCTGCACTAGAATATGGTACCAGGAGTGACCTATCATTCGCCGTTTGGAGATTTGGAATTTGGTTGGCGTCTGCATCGCTGCACTGGAATATGGTACCAGGAGCGACTCATCATTCGCCATTTGGAGGGTTTTTTTTACCGCAGTTGCTCTATCAATTCATCTTTTCCTATCGCGAAGGTCGCGATTGCCCTATTATTTCGGCTATTTATTCGCGGTTGCCCCATCATTTCGGCTTTATTTTCATCTTTATTTTACCCGCTGATTTTTATTGTGAGTTGCCCCATCATTTCGGCTTTCTTTTTTTCTTTTTTTATTATTTTTTTTCATTTACACATTTTTACATCCCCAGTTTAACAACTTAGAGGTCGATTATTCCCAGTTTAACGACGTAGTGGTCCGCTCCTTTCATAGAAAGGCAGATGTTTGAGAGAATCAGGTTCCCGAAGGACTTCGGTCTCCGTTTGTATGAAATTAGTGGTCGCAGCTTGACTGTTCGCTAACACGCTTTTAGACAGTTCTATCTCCCCTGCCTTGTATTGTTTTTCGACCCAATCTTTGAAAACGAAGCAGTCCTCAATAGCATGACTTATCATTCTGTGATAGGGGCAATATTTGGGGCCGTCGGTCATATTCGCTTCTTGCGGTCTTTTTGATTCTGGTAATTGTAGACTGTTTCTTAGGGCGTCTTTGAATATTTTATAGACTTTATCCTTTCTGAAGGAATAGACCTTATCTAGCTTCTATTTCAGTGGAGATTCTCCTCCCTCTCCGAACACTGGCTTTCGAGGCTGGTTGGCATTAGGCCCGCTCATCCCTCGCTTATTTCGGTTAGCCAAAGTGTTAAAAGATTCAGCATTGTCGGAATTTCCGCCTTTGCGATTATCGTCCTTTCGGTTTTTCCAGGACTTATTGTTATTTTGGGAATCAGAGGAGGACTCCTGTTTTGAGCGCTCCAACATCTGGACTTTCCTGGTCAGCTCTTGGAATTTTTTGAGACCCGCGGTGCATAGAAACGGAACCATACAATTGTTGAGATTTCCGACGAAGAGGCTGACGGATTGGTCCTGCTCCATCGGCGGTTCACATTTGACGGAGAGACTGCGCCATCGGGTTATAAAATCCATGCTACTTTCGTTGTTCTTTAGCTTGGTCGTTATGAGGTCAGCAATGGTAATCTTATCGCTGACACTTATGAACCTTTGTCGGAATAGAGATTCCATTTGGACGAAAGTAGTAACGGAGCCATCCGGTATGCTAGAACACCAGTCGAAGGTGACATCGATTAAGCTATTAACGAACTGGCAGAGGAGAAGCACATCATTGCCCCCAGTATTCCCGCACGAGGCTTTAAAGTGGGCGATGTGCTGATTCGCATTTCCCATCCCATCAAATCTTCCGAATTTGGGGATGACATAGCAGCTAGGGAACTCTACCAGATCATACCGAGCAGGATACGGTCTCCTACTATTACTGATATCTTTTTGTGCTTCGGCTTCGGCTACCAATGTTTTGACTTTGTTGGCAACCAAATCCATGATTTGATCTTGAGCTAGCGGGTTGATGTCATCGGTAGCCAAGACATTTCCCGAGATGGGATGCGGCCGACTTTCATGCAGCTCGCCCACCTTTGAATTTGAAAGAATAGGCGTCGACTGCCTCGGGACACCGTTTCCTGGTTCATGAGCAGAGCCTTGCGCTTGATTGGGCGGCTGAGAGGCAAGTCGGGTCGTGAGTTGTGAGACGACATTTGTCAAGTCATCAATCTTGGAGTAAAGTTTGGCCATCTCTTTGTCTTTACTTCTGAGCTGTTTTCGGAGCTCTTGGAGAAGTTGCTGCTCTGCGTTCTTGGGACGGAAGATTGGCTCCTCTTCGCTTTCTGAGCCCGACTCCTCATGAACCGAGGGATCTCTCTGCTTATCAGCCTCACTGAAAGGTTTTCATTACCTTCCAGAGGATGCTGGTCTTGAGAAGTGGCAGCCACATTCACACCAGATTGGATTTGAGATGTGGTGGCCCCATCCTTGCTCTTGCTGCATGTGCCCACCATGTAGACAGTGTGGACCATATATCCATCCATCTCTTTATCTTTGGCGGGGTAACCCTGTTCTTGGAACCTCATGAAGTTCAGCCTAGCAGAAGCCCTAGCCCTTTTGTTGGCTCTATATCTAAGCCTTTTCTGCCTTAGCTTCTCGATTTTGAGGGCTTGACGGGCATCCGTCATCCAGGAATCCATCGTGAGTCGATTGATGGGGAGCTTAGAGAAGATACCCGATCGAGCAGTTGTCAAGGACGCCGCTGGAGCTTGCCCGAGATGCCTTGTTTCTTTGTTAGTGTTGATGGCCTTGCCCCCAGCTGGAGCAATGGAGAGTCGTTCGAAAACGGATTTGTGCTTGGGTAGTGGTGCCCTTGAGATCACCACATTTGGCTTCCTGCCTTTCAAGGACGGTCTGTTTGTTACTGGAGCTTGAGAGGCTGGGATGGCGCTAGCTGGCACGAACAGAATAGAGCCAAATGGTAGCAGCGGCTCCTCCCACTGTCACCCAAGACTGGCCAGGAGGACCGTCCTGGCGTCCATCTTCATCGTGTAGGAGATGGGAGTCTTGTTGAGAGCCGAGCTTGTCCTTGGAGACATTTTTGCTGCGTCCGAAAATTGTAATTGGAAATTGTTAACCTGCAAATAGAAACATGATTTCAGTACAGGCAATCGATATGTATATTGATTGAGTTCGCATGAACGTTTAACCCAAAATATGGGAGGAGAGATTTGTCCCACAGGGCTTGCCAGAATCTATAGAGTGTTTTTCGTCACTCCATTGAGATGGGAATACACGTCGCTTGTCAGGCGCATTACAGATTCCCCCTGCCTAGGGTAGGCTGGGGTTTATTGATTGTGGGGATCCGAATCTCCGGCAGCCGCGGACTAAGTTGCCGTTAATTACCCCTCGCATTAGGAGCGAGAGAACCTCCGATTGACGGGTTAAACAGGTCATGCGAACTCAATGTGCAGTGTTGTGTTTTGAAGGGGTTTTGGACATATCGGGGACCTCGCAGAGTTTTACGGGGGTCCCGCTACCCGGATAGCGGGCTGGGGGTCAAGGGGGCTAGCAGCTCCCTTGCGGGGAGTGGGACAATGTCCCGTTAGAAATTTTTTCTAACGGAGGAAGTGTGTACGTACATAAAAAAAGGAAAAGTAGCATCCAAAGGACACGTGGGCACCGGCGTGTCACGTTCCTAGCACGCGGGCGCTGGACGCTAGCGCCCCACATGCTCGGCACGCGGGCGCTGGGCGTTAGCAGGAAAAGGGGATTAGCCCCTACATTGGGAGTTGTACCCCCAATTTACATTTAGAGTTGAACTCATGACAAAGAGGACAAAGGGAGCTTAGCCCCTGCACTGGGAGTTGTACTCCTAAAAAGAAAGATTTATTATTATTATTATTATTATTATTATTATATATATAAGGAGTTAAACTCCTAAGATATTTTTGGAGCTGATGAAAGGGGACCCCTTTCTTCCCCCTTGAGCCCTGAATTTTCTCCAAAGTGGGGTTTTTGGAGGTGGGACTCCTTCTTCCTCCTCTCTATTGGCTGGATCTTGGAGAAAAGAGGGTGAGATTTTAAAAATCTTCCCTTTTGGAGATTTGATGGAAGATCCGCATTCCCCTTCAAAGGTTTTATGGTGAAAAACTATTTCTTTTGAGAAAAGGAAGAGTGGAACTCTTGATTTAATTCAAAAAAAGGAAAAGATTTAGAACCTTGAGCAAAGAGAAGGAGGCACAAAAAACCTAATTTTTAGGGAGAATGAATTGTTCTCTCATTTCATCATCATGTTGCCTTTAATAGGCTTACAAATTTACATATAGCCCCTTGGGCTTTACAAAATGACATTTTTGCCTATCTCATGCCTCATGTGCTCATTTCTTTTGCACATAAGCCATGAGCTTTACAAAAATTTGGTTTTATACCTATTTTTCTTACATCCATGCATAAAAATTACATCAAAATTATTTATTACATGATTTCATTTTAGTATGGGGGAGGCCAGTTGCGGGGTTCAACTTGGGCATGGACCCACTTGATCTGGGCTTGGGCCTGCTTTTTTGGGGATTGACTTTGACTTTGATTTGGTCAAGCGGGGTGTAATTTTTGACCCCAACAACCGTATAGTCCGGTCTCTTCGTCTGATATGTCGCATATCGAGTTTAGGGGGTGGAATCGTCAGACCCTACTAACTTGATAAGTCATGCCGATGTGTGGCCTATAACCTTTCGACAAACTACTGATAACAGTTATCAGTAAATCTCATCAGGCTTGGCCAAGGGCTTGCTGTTATAGCCAATCGAGCATAGCACAATATCAACTCCCAATACCGGGAGAGACGAAACCCCTCCTATCGCTCACTGAATCCATGTGACTCGGGACTGTACCCAAAAACCACTTGTTTACATGATCCTTTAAGCCGTGGTAAGGAGGAAATCAAAGCCCAGTAGGAACCACACAAGACACTATGACGATCTCGGGTCTACAGACTAACCTGTACAAGTGTCATCAGAGAACTGCTATCTGACGATAGATATGGTACCATCTAGGAGTTCTCGGCGAGTCCTGTTCGATGTACTCATTCTCCAATGAGCACCCGTGTACAATCGTTGATGTCAAACACCAATGGCTATGGGATCAACCATCACCCCATACATGGTCAAGAAACATACACACTAATCTATTATGGAATATCGATACCCTATCTCGATACTCTCTCGACTATGAACTGTTAAAGAATGTGCTTATGGACTATACAAGCCCCACCGGTATGATCTGCATTATAGTCCCTTTAGTCAATCCAATTCCTAAGGGCTTTATCAACATGTATCAATAAGATAGTAAACTAAAACAAGTGCACATGTTAAGATAAAGAGCAACCGGATAGCATACTATTATGTCGAGCAAGAAATTCCTCTATATATATGTCCAAGCATCCACTATAATATACAATAATGGCTTCCAGGGCATACATATTACTAACAATCTCCCATTTGCACTAAGGCCAGTTGTTGTAGTATTGCATACCCAACATCCCAAAAAGTCTCTTGAACTGTGTCTGAGGGAGGGCCTTCGTGAGTGGATCCACCGTGTTTTCCTTCATGTTTACTCTCTTGTCCTCGATCTCGAGGCGATCAACTATCTCCCGGATCAGGTAATACCGTCTCAGAATATGTCTGGATCGCTGATGGGACCGGGGTTTCTTGGCCAAAGCCACAACTCCATTGTTATCACAATACAAAGGTATTGGCTTCTCAATGTATGGAACCACACCAAGTTCAATAATGAACTTCTTCATCTAGACAGCCTCTTTGGCAGCGATGTATTCAGCCTCAATCGTTGAGTCTGCAATGGTATCCTGCTTGGAACTATTCCAACATACCGCCCCTCCATTGAGGGTGAAAACAAAGCCCGAGATAGACTTGCTGTCGTCCTTATCACTATAGAAGCTCAAATCGGTAAAAGACTCCACTTGGAGTTCTCCGTTACCATACACCAAGAACATCTCTTTAGTCTTTCTCAAGTACTTAAGAATGTTATTCACAACTATCCATTGCTTCTCCCCCAGGTCTGATTGATACCTACTTACCACACTAAGTGCGTAAGCTACATCCGGTCTGGTGTATAACATCGCGTACATGATAGACCTTACTGCAGAAGCATAGGGTATCACGTTCATGCAAGCTCTCTCCAAATCAGTCTTGGGAGATATCTCTTTGGAGAGAGTGATTCCTGAATAAGTGGGCAAATTACCATGCTTAGAATCTTCCATACAAAACCTCTTTAGTATGGTGTCTATGTATCTGGATTGGGACAATCCTAACATCCTTTTAGATTTATCTCTATAGATCTTTATCCGCAGGATGTAGGAGGAATCACCCAGATCTTTCATGGAGAACTTTTGAGATAGGAAGAGTTTGACCGAGTGCAGCATAGGAACATCATTTTCTATCAAGAGTATATCATCCATGTACAATACGAGGAAGACAACCTTACTCTCCACAACCTTTTTATATATACATGGTTCATCTACGATTTTGATAAAGTCAAACTCTTTAACTGCTACATCAAAACAGATGTTCCAGCTCTGCGACGCCTACTTTAATCCGTAGATTGATTTAAGCAGCTCGCACACCTTTCCACTGCTCCCACTGTCTACGAAGCCCTCTGGCTAAGTCATATACACGCTCTCTTCTAAATCACCATTTAGAAGAGCGGTCTTGACGTCCATCTGCCAGATTTCATAGTCATGGTATGCAGCAATGGCAGGTAGGATCCTGATGGACTTAAGCATAGCCACTGGAGAAAATGTCTTATCATAATCGACACCTGGTCATTGACGAAAACCTTTTTTATAAGTCTAGTTTTGAAGGTCTCAATCTTTGCATCTACACCAATTTTCTTCTTGAAGATCCACTTGCTCCCAATGGGTTTTACCCTTTCAGGAGCAACTTCCAAAGTCCATACTTTGTTTGTGTACATGAATTCTATCTCAGATCGCATAGCATCTAGCCATTTCAAAGAGTCCCCACTTATGACGGCCTACTCGAATTTGGTCATCATCTTCTATGATGCAATCCTTGCTCCCACTGTCTATGAGAAAACCGTAGTATTCCTTAGGTGGGTGAGAAACCTTACTAGATCTGCGGAATGGCTGAGATTCTTCGGGGACTATTGAATCCTCCGGTTCTACCAAATTTTCTATTGCGGTTTATGTTTCTAGAACTTCTTCCAGCTCTACCTCATTACCACTAATTTCTTTTACAAGAAATTCCTTTTCTAAAAAGGTGGCATGTTGAGTAACAAACACCTTTTGTTTCTCAATGTGGTAGAATAGATATCCATGTGAATTCTGTGGATATCCCACAAACTTGGAAAGAACTGATCATACTTTGAGTTTTTCCGGATTCTATTTTTTAACATAGGCCGGACAACCCCATATCTTAACTCGTTTAAGATATGGTCTCTTTCCACTCCATATCTCATATGGTGTTTTAGGCACGGATTTTGATGGAACTTGATTCAATACGTATGCAGCTGTCTCAAGTGCATAACTCCAAAAGGAAATAAGTAACTCAGCAACACTCATCATAGAGCGCACCATATCTAATAGGATGCGATTCCTCCATTCCGATACACCATTGTGCCATGGTGTATATGGAGGAGTAACCTGAAAGAGAATCCCATTCTCTTTTAAATAATCTCGGAATTCCGTGCTTAAGTATTCGCTTCCTTGATCAGATTGAAGGATTTTAATACTTTTACCTGTCTGGTTCTATACTTCACACTTATATTTCTTGAATTTCTCAAAAGTTTCAGATTTGTGTTTCAACAGAAACACATGTCCGAATTTTGAGAGATCATCGGTGAATGTAATGAAATATGAGGAACCATTTCTGGCATGTGTAAACATAGGACCGCATACATCACTATGTATCAGTCCCAAGAGTTCAGTATCTCTTTCTCCGTGTCCCGTAAACGGAGTTTTGGTCATCTTACCTTTGAGACATAACTGACAAGTTTCATAACATGTAAATTCGAACGGATTCAAATATCCATCTTTATGCAACTTAGCTAGTCTGGTCGTATTGATATGACCAATTCTACAATGCCACAAGAAGGCTTCGTCCATTTCTGAACTTTTCCTCTTGTGAGTATTTTGTATATTTAGAACTATATCTTAATTTAGAACGTATAAACCATTACACAATGTACCAAACCCAATCAACATTTGATTTAGGAAAATGTTCATAATATTTTTCTCTAATGCAAACTTATATCCTTTTTATCTAATAAAGAAACGGATATAATATGCATATTATTGACGGTACGAAATAACAGTCGTTCAAAATCAATGTGTTACCATTTGGCAATACCAGATGATATTCGCCGACAGCTTCGTCAGCAACAATTGCTCCGTTCCCTACTCCGAGAGACATATCACCCTTTCCCAGTTCTCTACCCCTCTTTAACCCTTATACCATATTATAAATATGGGATCCTGATGCGGTATCCAATACCCAGAACATAGAGCAGACTGAGAAACAGTTCTCAATAACTAACACACCCGAAAGAGATGCATCATAATACTCTTTCTTCATTCGGGTTGTGTGGAAATCCTTGCATTTCCCTATCTCTTGCCCAAACTTATGACAGTTGTCATAAGAGAGAGCGGAACCAATTCCCCAGCCCAGTATAATAAACGGGTTCGGTCAATACATCCATATTATTATATTAAGGCGTGACATGGTCGCTATCTGGAGAGAGAGAAGAAAGCGATTTAGCATGCGCTCTTGCAAGATTAGACTGATTATTATCTTATCTAATCAGGATGGCTCCCACTGTTTTTATCAAATCTTCCTTCAAACCCTAAAAGTAAAATTAGTCTGGATTAATTACACTCTACAAGTTCGCTAATCGGTCAGCCGGGTAGGTGTTGGTACTCCAGGGGAGTCTCCCCGTGTTTCTGCATGGAACTAATTAAATAACCTCATTTCTGCAGGGGCATAACCCCGTTAACACCTTTCTTAGACACCTACTGGATTAACTAATTGTAAATTAGAAAACTCTCCCAAGAGTAACACTTAGTCGCAGTGGGTATCGAGATCCAATTATCACATAGAAGGTATGCAATCTCATTGCAAATTTCAACACTTAAAATTCCCAATATCTGTTTTTACCCCATACAGTTTATGACCTTGACAAAGTCAACAAACCATAAACCGCAAGTCAAGTTCAACTCGTCATTTCGTGACTGATTCAGACCCACCTTCACGATCCTTGACAAGGTCAACAAGGCCGTACGACTACCCTAACCAATCGCATCAGTATGCGGCAGAAAAGCACTAATCAGCTACCGAACACTACGCCTCGACAAGGTCGACAAATGCAACACGAATACTAAATAGTACCTATCTGAAATGGCGGAGGGCTACAACTGGTTTTTGAAGAAAACGTTTAACGTAATGAACCTGATATCGTTGTAGAATCTAATGATCTGAAAAGGAGTGGTTTAAGCTTTGCTTTAAAAATCGAGTAGTTTTCAAAACAAATCGAGTGGGTTGTAGCATATGCTAGTTTTTGCTAAAGAAGTCATTGCCTGTGAAGGGATCTAGGCTCTTTCCTCATCGAATGAGCTGCTGGATATTCATTATGGAATACCCTTATGCAAAGCAAGAACTAGAGCTTCCTTTTTGAAAATTTTAATTCTACAATATCTTTTAGGTTTCTTTTCTTTTCTTTAATCTTATTAATGAAGTCCCATCAATTATGTTTCCTAAACATCACAGAAGAAACGAAAATAAAACACACATATATGCCATCCGTATTCGCCACAAGGACGCGAGTCTTCACCGTAAGGATACTTAATTTACGGCAGGGCGAGGTTAGGACTAGCGCGGATGCAAAACATATATAGTGTTTACTAATATATCATATATATAAGTAGTATTCGTCTCACGCGGTTATATGATCACATCACATCACATTACAGAACATCAAAAGCAGATATATGAAATATAGGATATACTAGGAGGTCAGTGTTTTAGATTAAGCCAGTAAAGGAAAACACGGATTTCACGGTCGTGATGAATAGCCAAACCCACATCCTTAGACTCCTACGAGAGCGGCAAGCAACCCTGTCAGTTCTAGAGTTAGACGACTGGTCTCGACTCCTCAAGATGGCCTTCCACTGGACTCTAGAACCCGATTACTTATGCTCTCCGCCTTGGGTCTATCCTAATGCGGTAAGTAAATAATATACATCGAAGGGAGACTACAACCTCAACTCGAAAGTGTCCTAATAAAAGAATATTACATACAAATATTTACATGAATGAAAATTGAAAAAATCTCATTTCACATAAAACCCCCCGGCTATTCAAACATGACGATCCATTATAACATATCGATAGCAACACAATAACATCACATGTTATCAACGTAAGTAAATATGCGTATCCCTAATGTTGTTGTCGTGTAGCAACGAGATCGGGGATACTGCCACATATTACACTTACGGTCGCAGAAAAGAAATGAAAACTACAATAATTAGAATTCGCATATTTAAATATCATAAATCCGGATTATCACATATTCCAAATTTCATGCATAACCCTATAAACCTAACATTTAAGTCTCAAATTGAAAACACTTTTCAAAAATTAAGCTGGGCAATTCAACAAGATTCCCGACTAATGATTCGAAGGCGGAACTTTAGTAGATGGCCGCACCCCCGAGGCCGTCAACGAAGTGCACTTGGGCGGAACACCGCGGTCACGAGCACCCGAGTGGATGCTTTTGGCCATGGGTTCTCCTATAGTCACTTGGTCGAGGAAATAGGGTATGGCTGTCTACTAGTGTCTCCCGGCGAGTATTCGCGTATGATACGAGATTACGACGGAGTTTCGATCCAGATCCAAATTCCATGATAATCCATCATTTGAGACTAAAACGCAAGATTTACAAATCGATAACTAGTTTTCGCAAAACTAATCAATGTGGATTCCAAAAATTGTATCACATATCTAAAGCAATCTAGACGATGTTAAACATTTTGATCAATATTTCAAACAAGAATCGAACTAGAGAATTAGGGTTTCAAACTTAGCAAATTAATTCTAAACTAAGTGAAGAGTGTCTACAACCTTTTTAGTCTAGTCCTTCACTTCTAAAGCTCCAAGTAGTAGTTCCTAGAACTCTTCTTTGACTCCACTTGAAGAATGGAACGAGCTTGCTTGTAATCTTCGTCGTCGAAAATGATCCATCTTGAGGCAACTCTCACTCAAGCTCACACTTCACTAATCAAGATATTATTAAAGATAACAAGCTATACTAATGGGCTAGAGTAGTGCAGATTGATGAAGTGGGAATTTTCCTCACTAGAAAATATTTCTTTTCTTTTTCTCAATCCAAGAAAACTAGTGAAGAGATGAAGAAGAAGATGAATTTTGAATGAGTGAGAGAGTGAACCATGAGCTCAAGAGATAAGATGAGATAAGAATGAGAGATAAATATCTATGAATAAATCTAAGAATTGAAGATGAGTCATGGCTTCTCAATATTTCTCCAAGAATCTCAAGCCATGACTCATTCTTCATTTCTCTTAATTCATAAATATTTATCATTATCCTTACTCAATATAATTCTCATACATCCATGTTCCATGTATCATCAACCATGATACAATATAAATACATACATACATATATCACACACAAACACACACATAAAGACAAGAAAATCTTAAGTGAGCTTAATATTAGTTAATATATATATCAAATATATCAAATATATATCAAATTATTAAATCAGCACTTGATTCAATAATCCGGTTATATCATATATAACCGACTAATATCAAATATATATATGTGTGTGTGTGTGTGTATCAAATTATTAAATCAACACTTGACTCAATAATCCGGTTATATTACATATAACCGGCTAATATTCAATATTAGTTAATATATATATATATATATATATCAAATTATTAAATCAACACTTGATCCAATAATCCGGTGATATCATATATAATCTGGCTAATATCAAATATTTTAACATATATATAATCGGATTATTAAATCAAGTGTTGATTCAATAATTTGATATATATATATATATATATATATATATATATCAAATTATTGAATCAACACTTGATTCAATAATCCGGTTATATCATATATAACCGGCTGATATCATTTAACCCTGGATTAGAATACGGTATCGTATACTCGTATTTAATCAAGCTCCCGCACATATCTCCATACGTACCCTATTTCATTTCGCTTGAGCTAGGAAATCTCTATGCGGGACTTTAAAGACTCGTCAATACGCCAGCAGTAGGTAATGATCATATCAGATACACACAAGCCGTCAGCGGTACTAGCTAGACGTAATAGCTACCCAGGTATTGAACGAATAAAAGATCAACAAGCAAACTTGTCCAAACTCCCATAGAGCTTATAAACAACACTTACCGTACAGTTCGGTCTCTTCGTCTGATATGTCGCATATCGAGTCTAGGGGGTGGAATCGTCAGACCCCACTAACTCGATAAGTCATGCCGATGTGTGGCCTATAAGCTTTCGAGAAACTACTGATAACACTTATCAGTAAATCTTATCGGCCCTGGCCAGAGGCTTGCTGTTATAGCCAATCGAGCATAGCGCAATATCAACTCCCAATACCGGGAGAGACGAAACCCCTCCTATCGCTCACTGCCTCCATGTAACTCGGGACTGTACCCAAAAATCACCTGTTTCCACGACTCCTTTGAGCTGTGGTAGGGAGGAAATCAAAGCACAGTGGGAACCACACAAGACACTATGACGATCTCGGGTCTACAGACTAACCTATACAAGTGTCACTAGAGAACTGCTATCTGACGATAGATATGATATCATCTAGGAGTTCTCGGCGAGTCCTATTCGATGTACTCGTTCTCCAATGAGCACCCATGTACAATCTTTGATGTCAAACACCAATGGCTGTGGGATCAACCATCACCCCATACAGGGTCAAGAAACGTACACACTAGTCTATTCTGGAATATTGAATCCCTGTCTCGATACTCCCTCGACTATGAACTGTTAAAGAATGTGCTTATGGATTACAGAAGCCCCACTAGTATGATCTGCATTATAGTCCTAGTAGTCAAGTCAACATCCTAAGGGCTTTATCAACATGTATCAATAAGATAGTAAACTAAAACAAGTGCACATGTTAAGATAAAATGTAATCAGATAGCATATTATTATGTCGAGCAAGAAAGTCCTTTATATATATATGTCAAAACATCCACTATAATATACATTAATGGCCTCTAGGGCATACATATTCCTAACAGATTTTACGTGTCGATATTGGATACGGAATTTATGTGGATTTCGAGTGTCGATGCTGGACACTCAATGTTTTATGATGATTTCGAGTGTCGTTGATGGACACACATTGGATGGTATATATATAAACATACTATGGATGACATGTTACCACATATTGATTCAAACACGATATTATACACACACACATTCACTTTCGTTACAACATAGCATGATATTATATTACAGTATGACCTAAGTAGATCGTTATGCATTCGATTTCTACCTAGTGATGTCTTCTACTAACGAGTTGGTGACTCACCTCCGTTGTGCCATAATTTTCTTGTGGGAATGATCACTCAGATCAGTAGCGGCTTGCTGGCACGCTTCTTCTTTGGGTGATTGCTTGGTAGGTGGCTTACATTCCGTTTGTATATGTATATTCAGTTGTGATCTAATTAAAAACTCCATCGACCAGACTTGTATATTTTGTTGACTTAGAAACTAAACTTGTATATTCTTTCGAACTTAGAGGTGTGACTTGTATGTTATTCTTTATAGTTGAGTTTGATGATATTTTTGGTATTTCTTTTACTCTTTTCTTGTGTTGATCTTCGCCTTGGGTATCGTATATACTGCGTGGTTGTGATTTCGCTGTTGGGCCATGAGATAGCTCCCGATTGGGGATGCTGATATTATATTTATTTATGTACTGGTTTTCATCAAAATTTACAAAGGAGGTGCTGCCAAAATTTTAAACGATGAAAATGTTTCCAAACTTTAGTCTACAACCCACTTGTATTTTTATAAACTTTTCTTATACTTTAAAAAGCAGAACTTGGTTTCATAAATAACCCCTTTTCAATACTTCACCTCCACTATTTACTTAAAAAGGTTTAGATTCCTGGTTTTGGCTTACTTGGGTTACGGTGGGGTCCTATAAACTTCACATGATTCAAGTGTCGATCACGTGTCGTTTCCGGGTCAAGACAAAATTGGTATCAAAGCGTTAGGTTTAACATTTGTTCGAGTCTAGGTTTGACTATGTAGAGTTTAGGGTGTATATTTCAGAACCTTGGTTTGGCTTTTCGGAACTTAGACTTGACTCTGAAGGTATTAGACCCGAACTTTCATCATGTAGGTTGATCTTTGTTGATATAGTAGGTAGCTCAAGTAGAGTAACGTACTATGCGTATGTTCCGTGGCATATTTACGATATGATACTCCGCTTAAGTAACATTAGGATATATATATATGTATGTATGTATGTATGTATATGTGTGTATATATATATATATATATTGAGATCTTTTCTTCTATTCGTTCTTGTGATATATCCTCATCGATACTTGTTGTAGTTCCTGTCACCATGGCTACGCGATCCGAGAGGGCTGCGGCTAGAGATGCAGTCAGGGCGAACTTGTCAGGGATGCGGACTGACCAGGGTGTTATCCCGGTGGCACCGGAACAGATTGGTTATATTTTTATGTTAAGATTTCTCGTTTAAGGTGAGTGTTTCGGATCCGTACCGGATGGTCGGGTCATTGTTTGAGGCCAGCCATACCGAGAGGTCTGTTGACGTACATCCTACTCCAGGGATCTTTGTGTTGTCTATCGTGCTGACAGATGTACCAGCTATTGTTGAGATTAACGAGGTATCACTCCTAGAGTTTATGAAGCTGAAACCACATGAGTTTACAGACATAGATGTGACAAAGAGTCCCTAGTCATTCCTGGATAGGGAGACTAGGATATTTCGTTCGTTTGGATGCCTCGATGGAAGATCAGTTGAGTTGAATTTAATAGTTCCAATTTGAAGGGTCTTGCTCAGACCTGATGTGAGTCGATCTAGAGAGGACGAGCAATACATATTCTTCCAATGGCTTGGATGAGTTCTCGAGGACGTATTCAGCCAGATTTCTTCCATAGGGTGTTGGAGATGCCCGAGTTCGTAGTTTCGAGTCTTTGCGAGAGACTCCGGATATGACCGTAGCCGAGTATTAATTGCAGTTTATGCAGCTATCGAGATACGATTTCTATTTGGTCGATATTGAAGAGAAGCGGATTAAGAGATTCGTGTGAGATCTCAATGAGTCATTGTTCCTCTCTATTGATACTAGAGATTTGATACGTATGCAGAGGTGTTGGATACGGCCATATTTCAAAGGAAAGTCTTGAGGATATTGTAGCTGCTCCGGAACGGAAGTGGGTTCGTTTAAGAGTGCCAGTATCCAGGCAGTTCGGCGGAGATGTTATCGGAAGAGGCCATGGCATGTTATTTCCGAGATACTACAGTAATAGAGATTTGGACCCAGGATCGGTTGTATGGCACATACACAGAGGGCCAGAGGCCACCGTTGTTGACATGCTATATTGTGAGTGGCCAGGTTACTTGGCCAGGAGATGTTCAGAGAGGCGTCAGAGCGGGTCTGTTTCCGTGGCTACTACTTACCAGGCTGTCTAGCCGAGAGGCCATGGATTTAGTGATCTACAGAGAGAACAAAGACCTAGAGACAGAGGACACTAGACCGTAGGCAGAGGGCAGGTGGAAACTCTTGCTCTGCCAGCTCTGGTTGCACAGGCACCTTTCGATATTGAAAGAGGTGTACTTCAATGTCATTTGTTTTGATTTGTATTTTGGTGATTCGAATATCACGCTTTTGTCATTTGGACTTTTGTGTTTTGATGATTGAGTTTCATGATTGATATTTTCATGCACCGTAGCTGCACTTGGTGGATATTTTCTTTGTGCACAAAAGTTGCACTTGATTTATGTTTTTTTAAATATACATCCATTACACTTGATTTATATTTTTGTACATATCCATTGCACTCGATATTGTTTGTGCACCCAATTGCACATATTTATGATTTCGTTCATCCCGATGCACTTGATTTTGATTTCGTGCACGTTGGATGC
Source organism: Agapanthus africanus (assembly GCA_030015575.1). NCBI lineage: Eukaryota > Viridiplantae > Streptophyta > Magnoliopsida > Asparagales > Amaryllidaceae > Agapanthus > Agapanthus africanus. The sequence continues at coordinate 881,731,439 of JASDDO010000024.1, read as the reverse complement.
ACCTAATTTTGATTCGTGCACTTTAGATGCACTTGATGTTGTTTACATGTGCATTCGATGCATTGATGTGGTTTTCGTGCACACCAGCTGCACATATAGATGTTTTCATACACTTAGTTGCACTTGATATTGATTTTGGTGCACCCTACTGCACTAGATACTTTTGTGCAGACTTGATGCACTGGATTTTGATTTTCGCGCATACTCGGCGCACTTGATGTGGTTTTGTGCACATTTGATGCACTTGAGGATTTTCGTACATACCAGTTGCACTTGATTGAGATTTTCATGTACTCTAGATGCACCTGATGTTGTTATCGTGCACACCCGTTGCATTTGACTGATGCTTTCGTGCACACCCATTGCACTTGGTTTTCATTTTCGTGCGCATTCGTTACGCTTAGTTTTGACTTCGATTTTCGTGCGCACCAATCGCACGTAGGCTGGTTTTCATGCACACTAGATGATGTTGATTTCTTTTCGAGCATCATGTTTTTATGATATATATTATGTTATATAGTAGCAGAGCATGACTGGTCTGAGAGACAATACCTGAATGTTTTTCTATATACTGACGTATACAGAAGAGGTTTTCAAAAGATCTATAGTCTCATTATTTTCCTACGTGTCAGTGAGCGACACAAGGTTTTATAAAAGGAAAACCTTTCTAAATTATTTTCAAAAGGCAGGACGTATATCTTAAGCAAAACGTATGTGTGTGTGTGTGTGTGTGTATCTTCATAAATGAACGTCCGCTACTGTGCCGTAATATACGCATCATACGGCGATTTTGAAAAGAATTTTCATACATACACTTTTCAGCTAGTTAGATGATTTTTACAAGGATGCGTACTATATATGTATTGTAGCCTTGATTATATTTGTGCTTGATTTCGCAAGTTGCATTTTTTTCATGGCTTGTATGATTCGCATGACACTTGTCGGAGTTTCGGTTATTTGAGTTTTGTACTTAGTTTTCATACGCACGCGTTACGCTATGATATTTCTAGCTTGTCCGTGATTTCGGAGCCCTGTTGATTTGGTTTACTGAAATTTTTTAAGACTTGGGGATTTAAATTTAAATTTGGAGACCGAATTTATTTAAAGGGGAATATTGTAACATTTCAGAAAATGGAAAATATTATTTTAGAATTTAAATAATAAAATATTGAGTTTTACGGATATTATACCGAGTATGCATGTGAGTTTTCCTAAATTAGTATAATTATATACCTCTATTTTGGAAAATAATAAGAATTTAAAACAACTTATTATTTATGAAAGCACTTATTTAATTGGACTTTTCTTAAATTAGTATATAATTATATCCATACAAGTTTAATGTTAAACTTAAATTTTGTTTTCCTATTTTGAACACTAAACCCAGTTTTATTTTTCTTAAACCATTTTTAAGTGCCATAACATGTTATGAGAGGGGTACCATTTACATTTGCGTTATATGGTTTTATATTTTTTCAAGTGAAAAGAAATGAAAAGAAAAGAAAATGAGAGAGAGGGAACATGGAAGCATGGGTGAGATTTTAAAATGAAGTATGGACGAGAGAGAGAGAGAGAGAGAGAGTGAAGGGGTTATTCTTGGCCACCCATATCTTTCCTTATATCATTTTCTTCATCTTATCTTCTTCTCCTTCCTCTTCTCCTTCTCTTTCTCCACCTTCTCCACCTCCAATCTACAACCACAAACACCCACCCAAATCCCCACAAACCACCTTAAAGGCTTCACAAAAAATGTTCATATCCTCATCGTAAACATGTTGTAGCGATCAAGTCTTCATTTTGAGGCCATCTTCCAAGCTTGAAACTTTCCGTAATCCCTATCTAGAGGTAAAGTTCTCCTTTTTAGCCATGTTTTAAGTATTCTTGCCATGGCAGCTAGTTTAGAGCTAAAAGGGTTATGTTTTCTAAGTTTTGAAATTTCAAAAATGAGTTTTTGGTGGATACAACTTGTAGTGGTGGTGTAGTAGAGGATTAGTGAGTGATTACCGCCTCATTAGTGATAAATGAGGGTGTTTTAGTGCAAGTATTATTGATTTAGAAGGGTTTTGAAGTTTTAAGACATGGTTTTCTTGATCTTTTAGTGTTTGATTAGAATCTGGAGCAACTAGGGATCTTTGAAAAATATTTAGAGGATACTGTGAAATACTTAGACTAGTAGAAGACCACCGTAGAAGCCCGAGATCCCAATTCTTTACCAAACCGCAAAAATATTCCCCTGGACCACAAATTTCGGACAAGTTGTGGAATTAGGGTTTAGAGTTTGTTTTGTAGCTCACTCACTTGATAACTAAGCCTATTTTATATGCTAATTTACCCCAGATTCCCTGAGTAAAAATCTGGGAGCATTTTTAGTTGGTTTTGGTGATATTTTGCGATATTTGAAACTTGGATTTTGGATTTTTATGTCTTGAATCGGTCGGTAGACGTTTGTACGTCGACGTCGGGGGATATTTTTTCATTTTAGCATGCGTTGACTATAGGTTCTAACCTATGTGTGCTTCACTCTTGATTTCAGTTTTGAAGTGGATTTTTATGCGATAAAATATGGTTTCGATTGTAGGTACGATCGCGGGAACTTCCGAGACAACGAAGAAGGGCAAGGCATCCGTCGGCTTCGACTTGGACGAGGCGTTTAGATGAGTAGATATATATCTATGGGGGAACTCGGGTGGATGGCGTATAACACCCCCGCAACCGTAAAGATTTAGATACTATATACATATTGGAGTCGTATACTTAGCCTATAGGGTTTGCTAGAATACCATATGCGTATATCCCTATACTTAGTAGAAGTTATATCCCTGGTTTCTATTTCATAGCCATTGAGCTATACACACACACACACACATATATATATGAGTACTTTATATGATATATGTATATATATGACATGAGAGTGGATACGGTATGAGTATACATGATATGATATAAGATGATATGAGATGGGGTGAAGTACGCGACCATAGATCTATATTATATTGATTTGATGATATCATACGAGAAATATTCCGTACGTGATATGATGATGATAGATTGTCGATTACGTCCGATATTCATTTCGACTCGAGGAATCTTGTTAATAATTCAAAGTGGAAATTCATGAGATATTTAGAGCCATACTTACTTTCAAAACTAACGATTCATTACGTACTTTTAAGAGATAATGTCAAGGGTGCGTTATGAATTTTCAAATGATATTTATTTAAAAAACATCATGTCCCTTATTTCCAAAGCAACGTTTCATACTATTTTAAATTATAACTGTATGTCTCATACGAAGTTGGATATTTTAATATTTGTTCACATTACGATTTCATTATTCTGCATACGCTCGCATTTCGATTTCTTACGATATATACCACGTTTATACCTTTAATTTTACTTCATTTGCTAGGACGCGCACCATTACCGATGATTTCAAGTTGCACTTACACATACTCACATATTACTCCTACACCGCATCGATAATTGCCATGCCACGTACATATATAGAACTTGCTATGTTACCTGTATCACACTATACTCTATTTGCATTATAGATTACTGTTTAGTACCCAGCACCACGTACTATTCCGGAGATTGTACTTTCTTTACATTACTTATAAGAACACCCTTACTTGAACACACTTGTCATGCTATATCACATCATACCATTCTGCCAGTACCCTAGATTACTGCTTAATTCACAACAGCAGGCATTATATTACTGTTCTGTGCCTTTACATGTTGTTCCATTATTGCCACGTTTTTATGAGACAGTGTTTTCATAGGGTTTCTGAGATTTGAGAAACCGCGGATACGATTTTATAAAACTTGTGAATGTTTTAAAAATGCGGTTTTCTCTTGATATGATATTTTGGCGTCCACCATGAGTTTTCTTGGTTCTGAGCTATGAGTATTATCCGATTCGAGGAGTGAAGAGTCACCATTTGCGGATACATGGTGGACCCGGTACGGTACCCAGGGGCAAGAAGATCATATAGAAAGACGTTGAGCCTGGCTGGGAATAGTACTTACCGATGATAGTATGGGATTCAGTGGATATCTGGAGGATACCGATCAAAGTGATATGATACAGATGGATATAAGGGCCGATCTGATGAGACGACGCTTGAGAGAGGTCCGATCCGAGAGACGACGCCTGAGATATGAGGATTTTACGTGTCGATATTGGATACGGGGTTTTTGTGGATTTCGAGTGTCGATACTGGACACCAGTGTTTTATGATGATTTCGAGTGTCGTTGATGGACACTCATTAGATGATATATATAAATAAACACGCTATGGATGACATGTTAACACATATTGATATAGACATAGTATTATATATATATATATATATATAAGACACGTTCACTTTCGTTACCACATAGCATGATATTATATTACAGTATGATCTAGGCAGATCGTTATGCATTCGATTTTTACCTGATGATGTCTTGTACTTATGAGTTAGCAACTCACTCCCGTTGTGCCATAGTTTTCTTGCAGGACCGACCGCTCGGATCAGTAGCGGCTTGCTGGCATGTTTTTTCTTTGGGTGATTGCTTGGTAGGTGGGTTATATTACAGATCATAACCGTCGTTTGTATTTGTATATTCAGTTGTGATCTAGTTAAAAACATGTTCAGTCGAAAATATCGCATATTTGATATAACATTTTTCTTACTTTTCTTAAATATTTAAAGGCGTTTATTATAAATATGAAATAAATGAGGGTTTATCTGTAAAATATCTATTGCCATATATTTATATATTATAATTAACATTATGAAGGAAAATATATGCATATAATATTTTAGTAATTTAAATATGCATATCATATCAAATATCCCTAATCAATATTCTTAAAATATAATATCATATAAAATGGTTAGGATAATATCTCAAAAACACCAAATATTACTAACAGTTTGATTTGAGATATTGTGCAGATATTAGCTCAGGTCTGGAATCAAGGAGATCCGGGTTAAATCAAGATGTCGGAATTGAATCTGCCAAAATATTGAAGCAAATCACGAGATCTAGCAATGGCAGACCCAGAGCATTATTTTCATAATCTAGACATCTAGGGGATCTCCAAATATCAACACAAAATACCAGAAAAAATCCCAAACCCTAACTCCACTAAACCGCAGCGGAAGGGCGGCTAAATAGAGGTAAACGAGACGGATCCGCGGCGCTTTGGTGGCCGTACGATGTGAGATTTCAGGATCATGATCATAACAGCATATCTTAACCTATAGAATTTAGGGTTTCTAGTTTTGGGACTATATAAAGGACCGAGAGCCTCACTTGGAAAATCATCAAACCGAAGAGATCATGAAGTCCAAGTCGACTCACACATCCAGATTGATCAATCAGCTGTTCATCTACCTCCTTCAAGATAGATCGAGAAGCAAAATAGAGTTTTGTATTCCATTTTCTAAACGATCAAAAAGTGTAATTGATTTAGCTGATTAATAAAGGTAGATGTTTTATTCTTATCATATTTAATTTTTGCATTATGATTTCCTTCTCTATCCTTTGTTCTTCTATGTACATCATGCGCGAGTAATTCTCCGCTTGATAGGGTTCGTAGGATTAGGGTATAACAATGGATGAGAAAATATTTTAACTTCTTTTATGTCTAATGAAGTTTATAAACTTTAGCAGAAGAATCGTTAACATCCTTATCGGGCGCGCTATCAATTTATTGATAGTCTTGACCACGATTTGAGATCAGATTAACAATTATTTTGTTAAGGGCTAGACATGAATAGAGATCAATGAAGGGACAAGGGTCAATAATGGGGAACCATAGTTTCTTCCAAGAACCCTAATTCTCATTCATCACTATCAATATAGTTTTAAATTTATCAAAAGATAAAAGGAGTCATCTTTATTAGTCATCTATGGCTACTAAATCCTAACGAACCATACAAGCCTTTTCCCTATAAAATCTATATCCGTATTTAAACTAGATCTTAAAACTATAAATTCTACATCCGTATTTAACATAGATCTAGAAACTATTCTCCCTATTCTTTTATTCTAATCAACTCGTCTAAAGCAAGATTAAAAGTTCCACGCATCCCTGAGGACAACCCATACTCATCTCGGCTAGCTACACGCGACACCGTTATTGATTGCGGTTACTACACACTCTCTCACATAGAAATCAATCAAATAGTGCCGTTGCCGGGGATACGTGTGTAATTTTTTTCTCTTGCTATTCTTGTTGAATTCTTATTTGATCCATATCATAAAAATAAAACAAAACAGCAAATTGTGTATTTAACGATTATTGTGCGACTTTTTGCGAAGGAATCTGGAGTCGTTGGATTGTGGAAATAGAGATTCAGAGACATTCAGAGAGGGCCAGAGAAGCAAAAGGGGCAAGTGAATAATATTTTTTTTAGAAGAACCCTAATTACCGCGGCGGAACCGTGACAATAGTAATGTTAGTGATGTATGCCCTAGAGGCCATTATTGTATCATACTAGTTTGTATATTACTTAATGGAAGCTTAGGATATTCACAATTGTATTGACAGTCTTGCTCAAAATGGTAGTATGCTACTTGGTTTGTTTCTACTTCAATATGTGCATGTGTTTCAGCATATCGCTTATACATATTAGTAGAGCCCTTAGGATCTTTGCTTGATTACCAGTGTTGTGATAGCAGTCACACTAGTGGGGGCTGGGTAGTCTATAAGCGCATCCTTATACAGGTCCCTAGTCATAGGATTATCGAGACGGGGTATCGATACTCTAGATTAGACTAGTGTATACGCTTCTCATCCCAGCGGGGGAGATGGTCTATCCCACAGCCATTAGTACGTTGTACTGGAGATAGTATGCAGGTGCTCATTAGGTTATGAGTACACCGGACATGACTCGTTGGGAACTGCTGATGGGTATTATACCTATCGTCGGGCAGCAGTTCCCCGGTGATATGAGTACAACTTAGTCCGTCGACTTAACACTGCTACTTCGCCTTGAGTGCGTTCCCACTGTACTTTAATTACTACCCTACCACGGCTCAAAGGAGTCGTGCAAACAGGTAGTAGTTGGGTGCAGTCCCGAAGCACTTGAAGGAAATGACGGTTAGATAGGATTCGTCTCTACCGGTATTGGGGGTTGATATCGCACAGTGTTTGGAGAGCCATTACACAAAGTCTCTGGTCAGGGCAAGTGAGATTTACTGGTAGGTATTCCAGTAGTTTCTCAGGGTGTTCTGGACTACACTCTGACACGACTTATACCGCTATTAGGGGTCTGACGTTTACCATCCCCCTAGGCCTCATATACGATACTCTTTGACGAACAGACCGGACTGTACGGAGATTATCATATGCAGGCTCAGTAGTAGTTCGGATGGGTTTGCTCATCGGCCTTCTTATCGATAGATACTTGGGCAGCTATTACGTGCAGCTAGTATCGCTTGCGGTTTGTGGTTAAACCCATTGCAAGCGTATTGTCGAGTCTTTAGAGTCCCACACAGAGGGTTTCCCTGCACCGGGAAAAAGGTGTAGAGGCCGTATGGTTTTATGGCAGGGCTTCGATCACGTGCTTGTGCACGTATGATGATCGGGTGGATAATACTAGTGGGCTTTGGTTTAAGCCGGATCCTAGTATTATATTGATGGATTGTTTCGTCTCTTTGTATTCGTGTTCTTCGGAATGCGGATGCGGGTATGTATATACGGATGAGGTGCATTCCCGTAGTTTTGCGGATTTGCTTCTAGAAGAAGGGACACCTATTCGGGTTTATTCTTTTTGGATTAACTTTAATAAGTGGAGGAAATGAGGTGGATTAAGCATTGAACCTAGCATGGATACTTGGTGACTCATGGTCATGAGTTACCACTAGATATTTGTGTGGGTTTGAAGATATTTTGTTATGATTTTTATCTCACAAAATATCTCGTATTCATCACATTATCTCAAGAGGGCAGCCAAGCCAAGTCTTCAAGGCTCATAACTCTTTCTCATTTCCTCAATCCCTTTTCTTCTTCCTTCAAACCTTATACATCTCATAAGTTGAGATAATTAGGGTTACAAGATACAAAGCAATCCATTTACTCTCTCTACACAACCTAGGTCATCTAGTCTAGCAGGCTACTAGCCCTAATAACCTCGGAGTTGAGGTTAGGGCTTGGACTATTGACTCTCGGGTGGATCGTCTTTGACTCGAGGAAGCCGACGAGAAAGCCACGATCCGTAACGATCCTTGGAGCCCACGATGACGAGGAGGACAATGACTAAAAAACCCGAAGGACTTGGTTTTGTGAGGTATAACCTTCATCCGAGTAGTTAATCCCCACACAGTTTTTGTTAGCTAAGGTTTAGGCATGATTCGGGAACTCGAGTCCGTGTTGCGATGCTTTGATAATCATTTTTCATAACTTCCGCCTCCCTGCGGTCAAGCGGGGTGCGTGACACGGACTTACAGTGGTATCAGAGCCTAACTAAACCATAACTGACTGATTAAATGATAAGTAAAACCATGAAACCGAAATAACCCCAAAACATCGAAGCCTAGATCCTAGTTTCTATTGATTTTTTACGAGGCTTTAAAAGTTATTTTAGCAACTGCAGAGTACCCCTTCACTTGTAAAGTGAACATAGACCAAATACGAGATATTTTCCTCAAAATTGGACCGGCCACATTGCTCCCAGGACCGGCCTCCTCGGTTTTGATGTAGGAAATGCTTCGTAATTTTGGCCGTAGTTTTGTCACTTGGATCCAGAGTTTCAGGAGTTGTTTGTTTTTGCCAATTTTGAATATGCTGTCAATTCTTTACTGTGGCAATACGGGGTGTTTTGAAGTCATAGTTTTAATGTCGTTTAATATTTCAAGTTGTAATATATGTGTTCGTAAACTTCCGCTGATTGCTATATGTCGGTTAGTTGGGGGTTGCACAATTCTGTGATATTTGGTTTGTGTATATGGACTTGTTGGATCGTCGTGGATGAATAGCCGGGGATGTGATATGAGGGTTTATCATTTCATTCATTCGATGTAATTGTAAAGTGATGTAATATTATTTTTTGCGGGGCACATCCAGGTTGAGGTTGTAGCCACCGTTGTATATTATTTCTTTTACTGTTTCTGCTCCAAGGATAGACCCAAAGTGGGGTGCACAAACTACCGGGTACTTTGAAGTGCCGAGTGGCCTACTCACTTTGTTGATGGAGGTGCTTCATTTCAGGTATTTGGCGGGTAGTTTGCCGCACCCGTAGGGGTGTGGGGTGGGGTTTGGCTATTCATCACAACCGTGGAATCCGACTTTCGTTACAGGCTTAAACGAAACGTAGAATTCCTAGTATATCCAATATGTTCATCTGTGATCTGGAATACCTATTATTGCGTATGACAAATGTATATATCTATATATGATATCTAGTAGGCGTTGCTTATGTTTTGCATCCGCGCTAGTCCAACCCCCGTTCTGTCGTTAGTTAAGTAACCTAACGGGTGAAGACGGGGCCCGGTGGCGAATGCGGATGGCATAAGTGTTCATCATATTTTCGTCTTTTTCTACAATGGTAGGCTAATTGATGGGACACGTTAAATTAATGCAAAGAAAAAAACCAAAGCTGAATCGTCGGAACAATTTCAAAACCAATCATTTTTTTCAAAACAGCAGACTTTTAAAGTGCGGAGCTTAAACCACTCCTTTTAAAAGCTATCAAGTTCCTTCAATTATATCAAGTTCACTACGTTCACGGTTTCACCAAAACCAGTCATAGCCCTCCGTCATTTCATATGAATATTCAATAGTATTCAAGTTATGTTTGTTGACCTTCGTTAAGGCATAGTGATTGGTAGCTGCTGGGTATTCATATGTAGCATAGATAGATGTGTTGGTTTGGGACAGTCATATTACCTTGTTGACCTTCATCAAGGGTATATACGGGTGGGTTCAAATTAACCCGGACAATGATGGGTAGAACTTGATATGTGACTTATGATTTGTTGACCTTCGTCAAGGTCATAAGAGCATGGGGCAAAAATCCACATCGGGAGTTTCTAAAGAAACTGAAACTTGCTAGCGCTGCATACCATTTGGAGTTTGATAATGTTGGTAGGATTCCTTCAGCATTATCACACAATGATATTTGGATCCCGATCCCACCATGAGTATCCGCTACTCCTCGGGAGATTTTTTCACTTAACGATCAATACTATAAACTAAGTAGGTGTCTAGAACGGTGTTAGCGGGGCTATGCCTCCAGGGAAAAGAGGTTATTTAATTGAGAAACTTCGTGAAAGCGTCGTAAAGCCTCCCTCGAAGTACCTACACTAGCCTGGCCGAACGGTTAAGCAAGAATTGTACAATGAGATCAATCCTGACCAATTCTTCTTTTATGGTTTGAGAAAGGATTCGAGAGACAGTGGGAGCCATCCTGTTTAGATAAATTAAAAACCAATCTGAACTTACAAGAGCATCATGCTAAAGTGTTTTCTTCTCTCTCTCTTAATTGCAGCGACCCAGTGACCAAGAATAGGTTACATCTAGATAATAAAATGACTGAATCTGACTATAATAACTAGCAAAGGTCTGTCCAAATGTCTATTACCTATGACAAGCTGGGATATCTCTTCACTACTCAAGCCCCACCGTCTCATGTCCAGTTTCCACCATCACGGATGTTGATATCCGTAAGACATCGGAAAAGGATATTACGAATGCCAAGTGCCTCAGTAGATGGTGTAAACCGAACGCAACATGAGAAGATGGACTTAGCTTCCATCTTCCTCCATAACAAAGATTTATATGGAGAGCAATCTCATATCGCAAGATATGAGACCTCGAAGGAATTGTTTCAAGCGAGGTTGGCTATCGGGTCATCTATAGGGGACAATATCCTTACAATGACTAGCTATATTGATGAGCTCACGGACCTGAAGACCACGTTGGAGAATGAGTCACATACTGACTTGATTCTACAGTCCCTACCCTCTACCTACACCCTAAAGGAAACCAGGGAGACACCCGCTCTGTTCATTGGAGAATCTTCCTCTTCTGCATCCAAGGAGAAAGCAAAGGGTAAGAAGAAGAAGACCTCCACAAAGCTGATATGCAGTGTCAGGAAGGTAGAAGGAAAGAGAAGGGCAAAAGTTTCGGGACTAAATGTAGGGAAGGAGGGATGTTCCTATTTTTACGGGAAAGGACATTGGCAGAGGGATTGCAGGGCTTGGAAAGCCAGTAGCCAGGATTCGAAGCACGTTGTGGCTTCGGCTTCGGGTGTGTTTGTAATAGAAAACTGTATGTCAATTAACTCTACTTCCTGGGTACTAGATACCGGATCAGGATCTCATATCTGTAATTCATTACAGGCTTTGAGAAATCGTAGAGTTATCAGGGTAGGTGATATGACTCTCAGAGTTATGAACGGAATGAGCATGGACGCTGAATCCGTAGGGGAATATCATCTAGGATTGACAAGTGGGTAGATATTGATTCTACGTAACTGTTTATATGTATCTAGTCTAGCTTGTAATATCATATCTGTATCCTTGCTTTCTAAGGAAGGATATGATTTTACATTTGTAAGCAATGTGGTCCACATCCACCTAAATCAAGCTTTGATTGGGTCAGGTCCATTAGTGTCACGACCCGAAATAGCACGTGACTGGCACTTGAATCATATGAAATCTATAGGACGCCATCTAATTCAAGTAAACCAAAAGCCCAGAAATCTACACCATTTGAAAAGAGAGTAAAGGAAAAGCTTAGTTTAAAGGCAACTGTTTTAACAAAATGTGTCGTAGTATGTGTTTTTAAATCATCAAGTCTTTTCTGAAAATTTCGGCAGAGTTTTCTTTGTAAAAACTGGCCCCAAACGGGTACAATACATAAAATAATATAAAGGCATCCCCAAGTGGGAGCTAGCTCTTTGCCAATTAGCGGTCACAACTACGCAAGCAATATAATATACAACGCCGAAGGGCGAGGATCAAAACTCATCAAGAAAAGCAATATCCACCAGAAAACCAAAATAATACAAGCGCGACTCTAAGGTCGAAAGAATATACAACTGGTCGTCTAAGTCTATCAATTAATACAAGTTTGGTTGATGGAGTTTACTAGATACAACTGAAAATAAATACAGTACAATGGTGGTCACGATGCAAGTGAAACCACCTACCAAAGCAATCACCCGGAAGGAAGCAGTGTGCCAGTAAAGCCGCAACGAAACCTGCACGGCAAAACCTGCAAAAAACTGTGGCACAACGGGGGTGAGTTGTCAACTCGTGAGTAGAAAACATCACCGAGCAGAAATTGCATGTATGACTCAATCCTAGGTCATACGATAATATATATATATATATATCCTCAATATATAAACCGGTACCATCTACACATAAGTGTAATACCACGTTCTCGTGTCTGTGCCTCAGATAGCAACATAACATATATATGATGTATGAATGCATCGAAATGAAAACAGAATATATCATGAATGAGAAAACTGTTTTCTTAATATAGTGAGATTTCTGTATATTTAAATCGAGGTATCATCAATGAAATCAACATAAAATCCGTGTCAAACGTCAACACAAAACATATATCTAAATATCCAATATCTCGGGCTCCAGCTATCCGGACTGACCCATATCATAAAATCTCAATACCTTAAAGTCTCAATATCTTGGGCTCCGGCTATCCGGACTGGCCCATCATCAAATCTCACGACTACGTCGGTATCCTCCGGATATCCGCCGTGTCACAAATAACTGGTCGGTAGTGCTCCAGTGCCAGGCTCAATGCCATCATCTGCGACCATCTTTCCCCGGGGTACCGCACCGGGTCCACCATGCACCCACAGACGGTTCCTCCTTCTCTTCAAATCGGGTGTATAATATCGCTCAAGAGCCGAGAAAACTCATGGTGGACATATCTCACATCATATCACGAGAAAACCGCGCTTTTATCTTTTGAAAATGATAACTGAGTTTATAAAATCTTGCGGTTCTCCAAATCCAGAAATCTCATGGAAAGTCCGAAATCCAAAAATAAAGAGTCGATGATAGTGAATACTGGGCTCCGGCAATCCGGATTGGCCCTATAATATTGCATGACAAATGAATATATAAACATGCATTGGCATCTAATAAAGAATGCAATATCTAAACTAGCACAGTAATGATATATTAGAACTATCAGCTTACAAGCGATATCAATAAAATAATATTCTCTAAAGTGTACGTGACATGGCAATTACCGATGATGATGTGTGTGAGCCGGCAACAAGTGATTGTGAACATATACATCATCGGTAATGGTGCTAGTGTCCTGACAGCATGGGCTCATAATAAACAAGAATCACAAGTATAAGCATGCAATGCGATAATAACAACATGAATAAACGGAGAATGAATGGTAAACGCAACAATAACGAATATACATTTCTACATACGAGTCATACAGTTTTGTTGTCTGAAATCGCACGAATCGTGGTGTTTAGAAAATAGAGGCTACGGTATTTTTAAGAAAAGGTACGTCCTTTGAAATATTCATAGTATCCCTTGGCCTGTCTTTAAAATACTCACGATTCGTTAGTTTTGGAAATAAGTATGACTCAAGCCCAGTTTAACATCTACCACGTAAACTACAGGACTAACTAACAGACTAATCAAAAGGGTAAGGAAAACCACCTAAGTCTGAATCGATCTATATATCTAATAGTCGGTGATCCCGCTTCAATAGCGTCACATAAGATAACATATAATACGACATCCTCTAATCATAAGTGCGGATCTATCATCATATTTATATCTCGTACGGTAAATCCATTATACGGCATCCCAAAATCGGGGTACGGGTCGCCTAACACATATGCATCAATATCAGTATGGTATCATTATCAATATATCATGAACATGGTACTGATCTAAGTCTAGTACATACCGATACCATCAACATATAGCTGCATGTGTATGAAAACACCACGCCCAACGATCCGCTATAATAATATGTCGTATCTCATAACACGACCCAAATACATCACCGATCTCTCGGCATCCAGCCCAATCACATCGACTCATCTCCAATATCATATACTATCATCATCATCCGTGTATATGTATACACACATACACATACATACTCACATACATGTATGTATATATATATCTATATCTCCATATACGCATAAGAAAATAAAAGGTATGCGTGTGTGCGCGTGTATGAAAACCTTATTCTAGGGTTCGCGACTAAGAAAATAACTAACGACACTATCATCCAATACGCTAACACTAAACCAAAGTCACCTAAAGTATTACTAGCTAAGTATGCACATCTCATAATAACACGTATATAAATATATATATCAAAATGCATCAAGTGCTACGAACTTGCGGGGGTGCTATACGCCATCCACCCGACTTCCCTCGTAGATATATTTCTACTCACCTTGATCCTTTCTTACCGAAGTCGAGGTCGCCCTGTTCGTCCTTATAATCTGAAGTCCCCGTGAGGGTGCCTACACATATGAACACAAAGTATCGTAAACCGAAATCGCGCATGAAAACCAAAACGGCACACGTATCACACATAGGATAAAACCTATGTCTACTCACGCAAATCAACCAAACAACACCCGATATCGACGTACAAACATCAAGTGACCGATACAAAACCAAATATCAAAAGTTCACGTCGTTTAAAAGTCACAAATCAAAACAGCAGCTCAAGAAAATGGTCCCAGATTTTGTTTCAGGTAAAATGGGGGTAAACAAACAATACTGGGGTGATGTATATAGGGTATATGAGCTATAGAACGAATTTCAACACGATTCCCCAAAGTTTGGCCGGCCACAATGCCCCATAATCCGGTGAGCTCAGTTTGGAATGCTCAAAATGGGCTCGTACTCTTAGGGTGGCCTCCTAGTGGTCTATCTAGGTTAGTGGGGTTGTTTGCTTTTCCTGAAAAACTCTCGGGTCACTCCAGATTCCCTGTAGACCACCAATTATTCACAAACTGACATTTCGATATCTAAATCACATTGCATAGTCTAAGCTCTGTTTGGTCTGGGTTTAGACACTAAGGGGGGTTTTAGGTCACCACTAAACCTTAATTGCTCCATCACAACTCAAGAATCCCTAATCTTGATCTTGGAATTTTCATACATCACAAAACTATACAATATCACTTCTAAACTACAATGAATGCTAAAAGAATTGAAACACTACACTAATGATGAAAGAATTACCTCATTTGGCAACTCAAGAATTTTCTTGAGTTGCCCCAAGTGCTCAAAATCCATCCTTTCTTGGTCCAAAATGCTTGAAGTGAGCTTGTGCACATTTTTTGTGAAGAGGGTGCATGGTTTTGATGTGGAAATGGGGAGTGTTGTGAGAGGTGAAGGAGGTGGAGGGAGTGGGCTACCATGGGAGAAGAAGAAGGAGGGAGAATAATGGAGATGGAAAGAAGAAATGAGCCATGCCAAAGGTTGACCCCTCACCCCCCCTCTTGCCCATACCCTTTTGTCTCCCCATGCCACATTATAAAATTCCTTTCCTTTCCTTTCCTTTTCTTTTCTTTATCTTTTCTTTTCCTTTTCTATTTAAAAAAAAATCCATGCAAGAAAAAGAAAAGGACATGGTAGGAAAATGTAACAAATGTAAAACATGATATGGTGCATGTCACTTGAAAAAAATCATACTTAATGCATAATTAGTGATTAAAATTCAAGCTTAGACATGATCTTGTATACATTAAATCATATAAAATTTCGTAAAATGTCTAAATCTCACAAATTCTTTAAAATTCAACATTCAATGTAATTTTTCCAACATTTTCCAATTTACCGGTATTTAATTATACCATCACATTAAAACTAATCTCTATAGACTAAAATATTCATAATATTTATTATTTTAATTATTTAATTTCCTAAAAATAATATTTTATTTTTCTGAAATGTTACAATTAGATAACAGTATATACGTATTAAATCAAGATCAGGTTTTCAGTGTCCAGAACACACTTAAAAGAAAGTCTCCGGAATTAAATCAGGCTTTCTTATAGTATTGTAGACTGGGTCACATCAATGAAATACAGTTGACGAAGTTACATAGAGAGGGATATTTGGATCTGTTCGAATATCAGTCTTATGATACTTGTGAATCTTGTCTCATGGGGAAGATGACAAAGACTCTGTTCACTGGACACGGAGTAAGAGCAAGCGAGCTCTTGGGACTCATACACAGCGATGTGTATGGTCCAATGTATACACATGCGCGAGGTGGTTATTCCTATTTTATTACTTTTACGGATGATTTCTCTAGGTATGGACATGTCTTCTTGATGAAGTATAAATCCGAGGCCTTTGAGAAATTCCGAGAATACAAGAATGAAGTGGAAAAACAAACATGCAAAAGTATCAAGACACTGAGATCTGATCGAGGTGGTGAATACTAAGTGCTGAGTTCCTGGGCTACTTAAAAGAGAATGGAATTCTCTCTCAGCTTACTTCTCCATACACACCTCAACACAACGATGTATCGGAAAGGCGGAATCGAACCCTATTGGATATGGTTCGTTCCATGATGCGTAAGGCTGAGTTACCGCGATCCTTCTGGGGTTATGCACTAGAATCAGCTGCATATCTTTTGAATAAGGTTCCAACCAAGACTGTGCCTACCACACCATATCAGATGTGGAGTGGGAAGAAACCTTATCTTAAGTACCTAAAGACATGGGGATGTCCAGCTTTGTAAAAAAGCAGCATGCGGACAAGCTCGAGGCACGCTCAGTACTATGTAAGTTTGTGGGATACCCTAAGAACTCCAGGAGGTATCTTTTCTATTACGCAGAGGAACAAAAGGTTTTTGTTTCTCAACATCCCCACTTCTTGAAAGCTGAATTTTTAGAAAATCAGAAAAGTGGGAGCGCAATAGAACTGGAAGAAATTCCAGAGCCACAAGCTATTACTGAAAGCTTGGTAGAACCAGAGGTTTCAGAAGAACCGGACATCCCAGCGCCACTCCGCAGGAGTAGTAGGCAGCCTCATCCGCCCGAGAGATACTACGGTTTTCTCGTAGACGTGGATCGGGAGGATTGCACCATTGACAATGATGAGCCTACTAGCTTCCATCAAAACATTTAGAGCGGCGACTCAGTAAAATGGCTGGATGCAATGCGGACCGAAATGGAGTCCATGTACACCAACAAAGTATGGACTTTAGACATTGCTCCAGAAGGGGTAAAACCCCTAGGCTGCTAATGTATCTTCAGAAAGAAGATTGGTATAGATGGACAGGTTGAAACCTATAAGGCTAGACTTGTTGCAAAGGGTTTTCATCAAAGACCTGGTTTGGACTATGACGAAACCTTTTCTCCAGTGGCTATGCTCAAATCCATTCGGATCCTTCTAGCTATTGCTGCCTTCCACGATTATCAGATCTGGAAGATGGACGTAAAGACGGTTTTTCTAAATGGTAATTTGGAAGAGTGCGTCTATATGGATCAACCGGAGGATTTCATTCAGAGTGGGAGCAGCGGGAAAGTGAGCAAGTTGCTTAAGTCCATTTATGGACTAAAGCGGGCATCGCGGAGTTGGAATATCTGTTTTGATGATACTGTCAAGGAATTCGACTTTATCAAAAATCCAGATGAACCATGCATATACAGTAAAATTGTAGGGAGAACTATGGTATTTCTCGTCTTGTACGTGGATGACATTCTCTTGATAGGAAATGACATTCTTACACTACAATCAGTCAAAGGATTCTTGTCACAGAGGTTCTCCATGAAGGACCTGGGTGATGTCTCCTACATTCTGGGGATCCAGATCTATCATGATAGATCTAAACGGATAGTAGGAATTTCACAATCCAGGTACATCAACACCATACTGAAAAGATTCAGTATGGAAGATTCAAAGTGCGGTAATCTACCGTCTTGTCACGGAATCACCCTCTCCAAAGAGATGTCTCCAAAAACTGATTTGGAAAGGGCTCGCATGTCAACTATACCCTACGCATCTGCGGTAGGCTCTATAATGTATGCGATGTTGTGTACCAAACCAGATGTAGCATACGCATTGAGCGTTGTAAGCCGGTATTAGTCAAACTCAGGAGAGAAGCACTGGATAGCAGTAAAGAACATTCTCAAGTACCTGAGAAGGACTAAGGAGATGTTCTTGGTGTATGGTGGAAAAGACCTCCAGATGGAGGCCTTTGCTGACTCCATCTTCCAGTGTGATAAGGATGACTCCAAGTCTATGTCGGGTTATGTCTTTACCCTCAATGGAAGGGCGGTCTGTTGGAAGAGCTTCAAGTAGGACACCGTTGCTGACTCGACGATGGAAGTGGAGTACATAGCTACTTGCGATGCCGCGAAAGAAGCAGTCTAGATGAAGAAGTTCCTCACAGAACTTCAGGTGGTTCCAACCATTGTTGATCCAATACCGCTGTATTGTGACAACAACGACGCTATAGCTTTAACAAAGGAACCCAGGTCCCATCAGAAGTCCAGACACATTTTGAGGCGGTACCACCTGATCAGGGAAATCGTAGATCGCTAGGAGATCGAGGTAAGGAGAGTAGATACGGAGAATAACACTGCAGACCCACTCATGAAGCCCATCCTTCAGACACAGTTCGAGAGGCTGATCGAGATGATAGATCTGCGATATGCCTGTACATGGCCTTAGTGCAAGTGGGAGATTGTTAGTGATGTATGCCCTAGAGGCCATTATTGTAACATACTGGTTTGTATATTACTTAATGGAAGCTTGGGATATTCACAGTTGTATTGACAGTCTTTCTCAAAATGGTAGTATGTTACTTGGTTTGTTTCTACTTCAATATGTGCATGTGTTTTAGCATATCGCTTATACATATTAGTAGAGCCCTTAAGATCTTTGCTTTATTACCAGCGTTGTGATGGCAGTTACACTAGTGGGGGCTGGGTAGTCTATAAGCACATCCTTATACAGGTCCCTAGTCGTAAGATTATCAAGACGGGGCATCGATACTCCAGAGTAGACTAGTGTATACGCTTCTCATCCCAGCGGTGGAGATGGTCTGTCCCACAGCCATTAGTATGTCGTACTAGAGATAGTATGCAGGTGCTTATTAGGTTATGAGTACACCAGACAGGACTCGTTGGGAACTGTTGATGGGTATTATACCTATCGTCGGGTAGCAGTTTCCAGGTGACATGAGTGCAGCTTAGTCCGTCGACTTGACACTGCTACTTCACCTCGAGTGTGTTCCCACTGTACTTTGATTACTACCCTACCAAGGCTCAAAGGAGTCGTGTAAACAGGTAGTAGTTGGGTGCAGTCCCGAAGCACTTGGAGGCAATGGCAGTTAGATAGGATTCGTCTCTCCCGGTATTGGGGGTTGATATCGTGCAGTGTTTGGAGAGCCATTACACAAAATCCCTGGTTAGGGCAAGTGAGATTTACTGGTAGGTGTTCCAATAGTTTCTCAGGGTGTTCTGGACTACACTCCAACATGACTTATACCGCTATTAGGGGTCTGACGTTTACCATCCCCCTAGGCCCGATATGCGACACTCTTTGACGAACAGATCGGACTGTACGGAGATTGTCACATGCAGGCTCAGTAGGAGTTCAGATGGGTTTGTTCATCGGCCTTCTTATCGACAGATACCTGGGCAGCCGTTACGTGCAGCTAGTACCGCTTGCGATTTGTGGTTAAAGCCACTGCCAGCGTACTGTCGAGTCTTTAGATGTAAGTCCATGTCACGCAACCTACGTGTTCGAGTCTTTAGATGTAAGTCCATGTCACGCATCCTAAGGGCTCTACTAATATGTATAAGCGATATGTTAAAAGAAACATATGCACATATTAAAGTAGAAACTAACCAAGTAGCATACTACCATTTTTAGCAAGACTGTCAATACAACTGTGAATATCTCAAGCTTCCATTAAGTAAAATACAATCTAGTATGATACAATAATGGCCTCTAGGGCATAAACACTAACAATCTCCCACTTGCGCTAGGGCCATGTACTGGCATATCGCAGACCTATCATCTCGAATAGCCTCTCGAACTGCGTCTGAGGAATGGCCTTTGTGAATAGATCAACAGTGTTATTCTCCGTATCTACTCTCTTCACCTCGATCTCCCGGCGATCTACGATCTCCCTGATCAGGTGATACCGCCCTAAGATGTGTCTGGACTTTTGATAGGACCTGGGTTCCTTCACTAAAGCTATAGCGCTGTTGTTGTCTCAATACAAAGGTATTGGATCAACACTGGTAGGAACCACCTGAAGTTCTGTGAGGAACTTCTTCATCCAGACATCTTCTTTTGCGGCATCGCAAGCAGCTATGTACTCCGGTTCCATCGTCGAGTCAGCAACGGTGTCCTGCTTGGAACTCTTCCAACAGACCACCCCTCCATTGAAGGTAAAGACATAACCCGATATGGACTTGGAGTCATCCTTGTCACTCTGGAAGCTGGAGTCAGCAAAGGCCTCGATCTAGAGGTCCTTTCCGCTATACACCAAGAACATCTCCTTAGTCCTCCTCACGTACTTGAGAATGTTCTTTACTGCTATCCAGTGCTTCTCCCCTGGGTTTGCCTGATACCAGCTTACAACGCTCAATGCGTATGCTACATCTGGTTTGGTACATAACATCACATACATTATAGAGCCTACCGCAGAAGCGTAGGGTATAATCGACATGCGAGCCCTTTCTAAATCAGTCTTGGGAGATATCTCTTTGGAGAGGGTGATTCCGTGACAAACTGGTAAGTTACCGTGCTTAGAATCTTCCATACTGAATCTTTTCAATATGGTGTCTATGTACTTGGACTGTGAAAGTCCCAACATCCTCTTTGATCTATCACGATAGATCTGGATCACCAGAATATAGGTGGCATCACCCAGGTCCTTCATGAAGAACTTCTGTGACAAGAATCCTTTGACTGACTGTAGCATAGGAATATCATTTCCTATTAAGAGAATGTCATCCACGTACAAGACGAGGAATACTACAGTTCTCTCTACAATCTTACTATATATACATGGGTCATCTGGATTTTTGATAAAGTTGAATTCTTTAACAGTATCATCAAAACAAATGTTCCAACTCCGCGATGCCTGCTTTAGTCCATAAATTGACTTAAGCAACTTGCACACTTTACCGCTGCTCCCACTTTGAATGAATCCCTCTGGCTGATCCATATAGACGCACTCTTCCAAATTACCATTTAGAAAAACCGTCTTTACGTCCATCTTCCAGATCTCATAATCGTGGAAGGCAGCAATGGCAAGAAGGCCCCGAATGGATTTGAGCATAGCCACTGGAGAAAAGGTTTCTTCATAGTCCAAACCAGGTCTTTGACGAAAACCCTTTGCAACAAGTCTAGCTTTATAGGTTTCAACCTGTCCATCTACACCAATCTTCCTTCTGAAGATCCATTTGCATCCTACGGGTTTTACCCCATCTGGAGCAATGTCCAAAGTCCATACTTTGTTAATGTACATGGACTCCATTTCGGCCTGCATTACATCCAGCCATCTTACTGAGTCACCGCTCTGAATGGCTTGCTGGAAGCTAGTAGGGTCATCATTGTCAATGATGCAATCCTCTCGATCCCCGTCTACGAGAAAACCGTAGCATCTCTCGGGCGGATGAGACTGCCTACTACTTCTGCGGATAAACACTGGGATATCCCTTTCTTCTGAAACTTCTGGTTTTACCATACTTTCAGTAACAGCTTGTGGTTCTAGAATTTCTTCCAGTTCTATTGCGCTCCCACTCTTTTGATTTTCTAAAAATTCAGCTTCCAGGAAGTGGGCATGACGAGAAACAAAAACCTTTTGTTCCTCTGCGTAATAGAAATAATACCTCTTGGAATTCTTTGGATATCCCACAAACTTACACTGTACTGAGCGTGTCTCGAGCTTGTCCGTATGCTTCTTTTTAACAAAAGCTGGACATCCCCGTGTCTTCAAGTACTGAAGATAGGGTTTCTTCCCACTCCACATCTGATATGGTGTGGTAGGCACAGTCTTTGTTGGAACCTTGTTCAAAAGATATGCAGCTGATTCTAGTGCATAAACCCAGAAAGATCGCGGTAACTCAGCCTTACTCATCATGGAACAAACCATATCCAATAGGGTTCGATTCCGCCTTTCCGATACACCATTGTGTTGTGGTGTGTATAAAGGAGTAAGCTGAGAGAATTCCATTCTCTTTTAAGTATCCCAGGAACTCGGCACTTAAGTAATCACTACCTCGATCAGATCTCAATGTCTTGATACTTTTGCCTGTTTGGTTTTCCACTTCATTCTTGTATTCACGGAATTTCTCAAAGGCCTCGGATTTATACTTCATCAAGAAGATATGTCCATACCTAGAGAAATCATCCGTAAAAGTAATGAAGTAGGAATGACCACCTCTTGCATGTGTCGATATTGGACCGCACACATCACTGTGTATGAGTCCCAAGAGCTCGCTCGCTCTTACTTTGTATCCAGTAAACGGAGTCTTTGTCATCTTTCGTATGAGACAAGATTCACAAGTAGCATAAGATTGATATTCGAACGGATTCAAATATCCTTCTCTATGTAACTTAGTCAACCATGTTTCATTGATGTGACCTAGTCTACAATGCCATAAGAAATCCTGATTTACTTCCGGAGACTTTCTTTTAAGTGTGTTCAGGACATTGAAAACCTGAGCTTGATTTAATACGTATATACCGTTATCTAATGTACTGGACCCAATCAGAACTTGATTTAGGTGGATGTTTACCACATCGCTTATGAATGTAAAATCATATCCCTCTCTAGAAAGTGAGGATACTGATATGATATTACAAGTCAAACTAGATACATACAAACAGTTACGTAGAATCAATATCTGCTCACTTGTCAGTCCTAGGCGATATTCCCCCACGGATTCAGCGTCCATACTCAATCCATTAGCAACTCTGAGAGACATATCACCTACCGTGATAACTCTACGGTTTCTCAAAGCATGTAACAAATTACAAATATGAGATCCTGATCCGGTATCTAGTACCCAGGAAGTAGAGTTAATTGACAAACAGTTCTCAATTACAAACACATCTGAGGCCGAAGCCACAACATACTTCGAATCCTGGCTACTGGCTTCCAAAGCCCTGCAATCTTTCTGCCAATGCCCCTTCCCATAACAATAGAAACATCCCTCCTTCCCTACACCAAGTCCCGAAACTTTTGCTCTTCCCTTTCTTTCTACTTCACTGACACCGTATATCGGCTTTATGGAGGTTTTCTTCTTTTCACCCTTTGCTTTCGCCCTAGATGCAGAAGAAGAAGGTCCCCCATTAAGCAGAGCGGGTGTCTCCTTGGTTTCTTTCAGGGTGTAAGTAGAGGGTAGGGACTGTGGAAATAAGTCAGCATATGACCTGTTTCCCAATGTGGTCTCCAGGTCCATGAGCTCATCAATATAGCTAGTCATCGTAAGGACGCTTTCCCTTACAGATGACCCGACAGCCAACCTCGCTTGAAGCAATTCGTTCGAGGCCTCATATCTTGCGATATGAGATTGCTCTCCATATAAATCTTTGTTATAGAGGAAGATGGAAACTAAGTCCATCTTCTCGTGCTGGTTCTGGTATACCCCATCAACTGAAGCCAACACGAGGCACTTGGCATTCGCACTGTCCTTTTCTCTTGTCTGGCGGATATCCATATCCGCAACGGTGGAAACTGGACCTGGGATAGCGGGGGATTGAGTAGAAATAGGGTGGTCCAGTTTGTCATAGGCAATGGACATCTGGACAGACCTTTGACAGTCATAAAAGTCAGATTCAGTCAACTTGTTATCTTGATGTAACCTAGTCATAGTCACAGGGTCGCTGCAGTTGAGAGAGAGAAGAAAACACTTTAGCATGATACTCTTGCAAGTTTTAGATTGGTTTTTAATTTATCTAAACAAGATGGCTCCTACTGTTTCTCGAATCCTTCCTCAAACCATAAAAGAAGAATTAGTCAGGACTGATCTCACCGTACAATACTTGCTTAACCGTTCAGCCAGGCTAGTGTCGGTACTTCGAGGGAGGTTTTACGACGCTTTCGCGAAGTTCCTTAATTAAATAACCTCTTTTCCGTGAAGGCGTAGTCCCGCTGACACCGTTCTAGACACCTACTTGGTTTATAGCATTGATCATTAAGTGACGAATCTCCTGATGAGTAGCATATACTCACAGTAGGATCGGGATCCAGATATCACCGTGTGATAATGCTGAATGAATCCTACCAATATTATCAAACTCCAAATGGTATGCAACACTAGCAAGTTTCAGTTTCTTTAGAAACTCCCGATGTGGATTTTAGCCCCATGCTCTTATAACCTTGATGAAGGCCAACAAATCATAAGTTACATATCAAGTTCTTCCCATCATTATCCTTATTAATTTAAACCCACCCGTATATACCCTTGACGAAGGCCAACAAAGTAATACGACTGTCCTAAACCAACGCATCTATCTATGCTATATATGAATACCCCAGCAGCTACCAAACACTATGCTTTCACGAAGGCCAACAAACATAGTTTGAATACTACTGACCATCCATATGAAATGACGGAGGGCTACGACTGGTTTTGGCGAAACCGTGAACGTAGTGAACTTGATATAATCGAACGAACCTGTTAGACTTTTAAAAGGAGTGGTTAAAGCTCCGCAATTAAAAATTCTGCTCTTTTAAAATAACCGAGTGGTTCTTTTAAATTTGTTCCAACGATTCAACTTTGGTTTGTTTTCTTTGCATTAAAATAATGCATCCCATCATTTATCCTATCATTGCATAAAACAACGAAAATACAACGTCCGCTTATGCCATCCGCATTCGCCACTGGGCCCCGTCATTCACCCGTTAGGTTACTTAACTAACGACGGAGCGGGGCTGGGCTAGCGCGGATGCAAAACATAAGCAACGCCTACTAGATATCATATATAGATATTGTACATTCGTCAGACGCAATAATAGACATTCCAGATCACAGATGAACATATTGGATGTACTAGGAATCCGCTTTTCGTTTGAGCCTGCAATAAAAGACGGATTACACGGTCGTGATGAATAGACAAACCCCACCCTAGACCCCTACGGGTGCGGCAAACTACCCGCCTAGTACCAGAAGTGAAACAGTCTCCCTCAACAACGTGAGTAGACCATTAAACACTTCAAAGTACCCGGTAGTTTGTGCACCCCATCTTGAGTCTATCCTAGGAGCATAAAACAGTAAATGAAATAATACAACGGTGGCTATAAGCTCAACCCGGATGTGCCCCGCAAAAGAATATTACAACATATTACAATTTACATCGAATGAAAGATAAAAACCCTCATCTCACATCCCCGGCTATTCATCCACGATGATCCAATAGAGTTCATATACACAAACCAATATCCATCACAGAAATGTGCAATCCCCAACTAACCGACATACTAGAAATTAGCGGAGGTTTACGAACATATTAAACATCAAAGATAAAACCTAATTAGCAAATAACTTAGAATTTCGATCGACAACCTTTTTCCGTGTCTACCTCGAATGCAAGCCAGCACTGAAAAGACCTATGCAGAAACAAAATATACAGGAAAACAGAACACCAAAAAATAAGACAAACTGTGTAAATACGAGTCTACTCGGAATCGACTCGTCCGCGGATCCGCGGCGTATTGCACCAATCCGCCGTGCTTCCGTGGTCGTCTCACCGAGTTAGGGTCTTATATTTCTCCAGTATTCTTATAATTCCCTGCTATGAATTTTCATGCCTCTGAAATAATTTTTTCGACAGGTTTAAAATCGACAGAAACTTGAGGGGTCCGGGGTTAAGTTTTCGTGTTTTTTCGACGATCGAAATTCTAATAAGTTGCTAATAAGCTAGTAAAGGTTTAGTAGGCTCTAATACCACTATAAGTCCATGTCACGAACCCCATGTGTTCGCGGGGAGGCGGAATATATGAAAAACAATTATCAAAGCTTCGTAACACGAACTTGAGCACACGGATCGTGTCAAAACCATTACTAGCAAACTACGAGAGGTTTGACTACTCTGATTCGAACTTATACCTCAAGTTACTTGTCCTTCGGGTCTTCATCGCTATCCTACACATCTTGTCGGCTCTATAGAATATGGGTACCTCAACAGCCTCCTCGAGTCAAAGACGATCCACCCGAGAGTCTATAGTTCGAGCTCCTATCTTGAATCTGAGATAACTACGGCTTCTAGTTTGCTAATCTAGAAATCCTAGAGGGTGTAGAGTATTTAGATGGATTACTTAGTCACTTAGACCCTAGGATTCTCAACTCATGAGAGCTTTTAGGGTTTGAGGAAGAAGATGAAGACTTGAGGAGAGAGAAGTGTTTTATGATAATGAATGAACTATCCTCATTTATGAATATCATGAAGTATAATAATATTATCAAAATAAATATCTAGCTAATATTCATCATGCTTCATTTAATTCACAAGGTGAATCATCTAATGAGTCACCTAATGAGTCATGGATCATTTAATGAAACTACACTTCATCTCCTCCACCTCATTTAGTTTAAATCTAAAAAGAAATAAACACAAATGAGTCACCTCTTTCTAGAAACTTCCCAACAAATTATGAGACTGCCCCTCCCATCCGTATTTCCGAAAAACACGGATAAACTGAGACTGAATAAATCCATCTGTATAATACTAGGATCCGGTTTAAACCAAAGCCCACTAGTATTATCTGTCCGATCATAGTACGTGCACAAGTGTACGTAAGTGATCATGGCCCTGCCGTAAAACCATACGGCCTCTACACCTTTTGCCCGGTGCAGGAAAACTCTCTGTGTGGGACTCTAAAGACTCGACACTACGCTGGCAGTAGGTTTAACCACAGGCCGCAAGCGGTACTAGCTATACGTAACGGTCCCCAGGTAGATGTCGATAAGAAGGTCGATGAGTAAACCCATCCGAACTCCTACTGAGCCTGTATGTAACAATATCCGTACAGTCTGGTCTGTTCTTCTAGGACTATCACATATCGGGCCTAAGGGGAGGTAAACGTCAGACCCCTAATAGCGGTATAAGTCGTGTCGGAGTGAAGCCCATTACACCTTGAGAAACTACTGGAGCACCTACTAGTAAATCTCGCTTGCCCTGACCAGGGACTTTGCGTAATGGCTCTCCAGACACAGCGTGATATCAACCCCCAATACCGGGAGAGACGAATCTTGTCTAACCGCAACTGCCTCCAGGTGCTTCGGGACTGCACTCAACTACTACCTGTTTGCATGACTCTTTTGAGCCGTGGTAGGGTAGTAATCTAAGTACAGTGGGAACACACTCGAGACGAAGTAGCAATGTCAAGTCGACGGACTAAGCAGTACTCATGTCACCTGGGAACTGCAATCTGACGATAGATATAGTACCAACTTGCAGTTTCCGGCGAGTCCTGTCCGGTGTACTCGTAACCTAACGAGCACCTGTATACTATCTCCAGTACGATGTACTGATGGCTGTAGGACAGACCATCTCCCCATGCTGGGATAAGAAGCGTATACACCAGTCTACTCCGGAGTATCGATGCCCTGTCTTGATAATCCTATGACCAGGGACCTGTATAGGATGTTGCTTATAGACTACACAGCCTCTACTAGTGTGACTGCCATCACAACGCTGGTAATCAAGCAAAGATCCTAAGGGCTCTACTAATATGTATAAGCGATATGTTAAAAGAAACATATGCACATATTAAAATAGAAACAAACCAAGTAGCATACTACCAATTTTAGCAAGACTGTCAATACAACTGTGAATATCCCAAGCTTCCATTAAGTAATATACAATCTAGTATGATACAATAATGGCCTCTAGGGCATAAACACTAACATTAGAGTCCCACACAAATGGTTTCCATGCACCGGGCGAAAGGTGTAGAGGCCGTATGGTTTTATGGCAGGGCTTCGATCACGTGCGTGCACTTGTGCACGTATGATGATCGAGTGGATAATATTGGTGGGCTTTGGTTTAAGCCGGATCCTAGTATTATATTAATGGATTGTTTCGTCTCTTTGTATTCGTGTTCTTCGTAATGCGGATGCGGGTATGTATATACGGATGAGGTGCATTCCCGTAGTTTTGCGGATTTGTTTCTAGAAGAAGGGACACCTATTAGGGTTTATTCTTTTTGGATTAACTTTAATAGGTGGAGGAAATGAGGTGGATTAAGCATTGAACCTAGAATGGCTACTTGGTGACTCATGATCATGAGTCACTACTAAATATTTGTGAGGGTTTGAAGATATTTTGTTATGATTTTTATCTCACAAAATATCTCATATTCTTCATATTATCTCAAGAGGGCAGCTCTTTCTCATTTCCTCAATTCCTTTTCTTCTTCCCTCAAACCCTAGAACTCTCATGAGTTGAGAAAATTAAGGTTACAAGATACAAAGAAATCCATCTACTCTTTCTACACAACCTAGGCTATCTAGTCTAGCAAGCTACTTGCCTTAGTAACATCGGAGTTGAGATTGGAGATCGGACTATAGACTCTCGGGTGGATTGTCTTTGACTCGAGAAAGCCGATGAGGAAGCCACGATCCGTAACGATACTTGGAGCCTACGATGGAGAGGAGGACAGCGACTAAAAGACCTGAAGGACTTGGTTTCGTGAGGTATAACCTTAATCCGAGTAGTTAATCCTCACACAGTTTTTGTTAGCTAGGGTTTAGACATGATCCGGGAACTCGAGTCCGTGTTGCGATACTTTGATAATCATTTTTCATAACTTCCGCCTTCCCGCGGTCAAGCGGGGTGTGTGACACGGACTTACAAGTATGCTATTGGCGGCGGAACCGCGGTGGAGTTGGTGAGTTGGAGCGCCAAATTCTTCTGGTAATCTTCTCTAATTTTTCTCTCTCCTCTGAAATCCAATAATATATTTTTCTACAGGATTCTTTGCAAAAATATCGCCGCTCAAAAATCTTTTTGCGTGTTTTTTTTGCGGTTTGTTTTTGCATATTTTAATACGGACTTTAAGGGGCAAGACCAAAATTCAGATTATATGGGGATTTCATCACCCTTCCTAAGCCCACAAATCATAAAACGAGCATCCGCATAACCCTATATTAATTAAAAAATATCTATATTAAGACTCTAAGGACCGTCACGCTCAATTAGGACAGAGGAAGGTCGTCGGTAATCTATCTCTTATCCGCATTTCTTTTGTGGTGTCTAGGCAAGCGTGACTAAGGTAAGTGGTTACTTAATTAGGCCCGCTATTTTCGGTGATTCGTATAACGGATACCTCCCACTTATCTGGCACTTATCTAGCCACAAGAGTGATAAAGAGGTGGTAGAGGATTGATCCTGTGACTTGTCCTTTGGAAGTTTAGGAGCGGTCTAGTGACTTGACCTAGGTGACCTTAGTTCTAAGGTTGATTGTGAATTTTTTGTGTGATTTGTCTCACGTCCGAAACTTTTCAAAACAAACCATTTTTTGAATCATTCACACGCTGACTCTTGCAGTAAACCCGCTTAGTGCATGCTCTGCTGGACATGGGATTCTAGTGCCCGTCTTGTCCGCGTTTCTACTATCGACTCCGAAATCGGTATTTCTTCATTCTCTTTTTCCCCTCCACCCACCACATTGACCGAGATGGATGGTTCTCCATCAGATTATAACACCACCCTGCTACCACCCGTAGGTGCGCAGAATCCACCGTGCATCTCTCTCCAAGAGAGATGTTACCCTATACGCGGTCCCCTCCCTACTTGCCTATTCTTTCCACCAGCCAATGTGGATAATTTTGAAATTAAACCCCACTTCATCAACCTTTTGCCCAAATTTCACGGGTTTGAGTCTGAAGACGCATACGTTTTTATCACCAAATTCGAAAATATATGCGCAATGATGGGTACTTTAAAACTTTCAATGGATGCTATGAGACTACGTCTTATCCCTTTTACTTTGTGCGATCTACCAGAAAAATGGCTTTATAACACTGTCGCACACTCTTTTGCCAACTGGGATGAATTCATTATAGCATTCCTTAAGAAATTCTATCCTAATCATAACCGCCCGTGTTCGAAGCGAGATTAACCAGTTTACCCAGCTTCCCAATGAACCATTTTGGAATTTGAACGGTTTAAAGATCTGCTAGTCCAATGCCCTCATCACGGAATTAATAGATGGGAACTTTGTCGAATTATATATGAGGGTGTTGCTCTAGTGACAAAGCAGATGCTTGAAACCATTTGTCAATGCCATTTCATGTCTAAAGACGATGGGGAAGCTTGGAAATTCCTGGAAGATCTCGCTGAACAAATTTTGTAGTGGGAAAGCGTTAGACCAATATCATCTAGGGGAGGTATCCATCAGCTCGATATTTCCATCACAGTGAAAGCCGAAATGGCCGCGATACAAAGGAAACTTGATGCTATAAAAAACAAAGTCTCTTCTGCCTCCCTAAACCAGGTTACGCTCCCCAAAACCGTGTGTGGTTGCTGTTCCGACCCATCACATTTGATAGAAGAATGTCCTTTGATTCCAACGTTTCAAGGTCAAGAACAAATTAATGCTACTTTTCAGTAACAACCTAGAAACGATTCTTATTCTTCCACATACAATCAGGGATGGAGTAATCATCCTAATTTTGGTTGGAACCAAAACAAAACTCAAAATCAAAACCAGTTCCCAAGAAACTATCAAAGACCTCCCCCACAGCAACAACAACCACCACAACAGAGTCGCCACCCCTTTCAACCGCAAACTTTTTAAAATCCGGCCAACAATTCTACACCTTATAATAATTCTTTCCAAACGGCCGGTACCGAAAACTCTTCTGCACCCTGTCACGACCCAAAATTTGGCCCGTGACCGGCACTTAACTACGTAACGTCTACAGGCGTAACGCGACTAAGTAAGCCGAACCCAGAAATCAAAACCATTTGAAGTAGTGAGTGTTTAAAAGATTTAATAGAAACATTTGTTAAAACGTTTAGAAAACTTTAAGTATTTTAGCAAAATTCTTTTGAAGTTCAAGTTATTATCTTAAAAATTTTGGCAGCATTTCCTTTGTAAAAACTAGCCCTGAAATCAGGTACAAGACAAGATATAAGTAAAAAGGACATATAGAATGAATAAAGCATCCTAAATGGGAGTAATCACGCCCAAAAGCGGAAACAATCACCACAATATAATATACGACGCCGAAGCGAAGAAATGAGCAGTATAAGTGAAAACAAATATCATGAAAGATAAAGCTGCATAATAAAGTCGGCTCACAACGAGCTCGACACCAGAGTATAAAATAATACACATCGTCCTCACAACTGGTCTCTAAGTCAATACATGAAAAGTAGATGGAGAGTACTAGATACAACAGTGTATACAACTGGAAAATAAATAGATACCACACAAAAACCTACCTATCAGCAAAAGCTCACACGCCAACTGTAGTGGTATCTGTATCAAAAGATGCAAGAAAGCAGCCTGCCGCGACTACTACGAGGGGCAACCTGCAAACACTGTGGCACAACGGGGGTGAGTTTCCTACTCGTGAATAGTAGATAACATATAAAGGTAATCGCGAGTATGCACGTGCTGCGATATTCTAACCTATGCCAACAGATAACATCTATATAATGAGCTAGATGAGTAATAAGCATGCAACAAGTGCGATCTAATAACATCTCTATATGATTAGCAGGGTATGCAATAATCGTGCATAGCAAGTGTACTCTATCAGGTACTACAAATACAGGATGAGATGTATAACACTGAATGCTGAGCATGGGAATAAATAACATCTGCACGGAATGTCAACGCGGAAAATAACCGGTGTCTATCAATACACCCAAATCCTAGTATAACTCAGGCGCCGTCACTCTAATCGGCCCTCAAATCCTGTAAATCTCATAGAATCGTGAGTGCCCAACATCGGCACTCGAAATATCATAAAATAATCGTGTCTAGCATCGACACGCAAATCCTTATATATCGGGCTCCGTCAGTCCGGATCAGCCCACGGGCTCCGTCTGCGGAATCGGCCCTCGACCCCGGCAGTACGTGTCGTCCCGTATCCATCTATCGACTCTGGTCAGTATCCTCCGGATAACCGCCAAGTCCAACCAATCACCGGTAGGTAGTAGTCCCTCTGCCAGGCTCACCGTCTACTGCACAGCGATCCGTTCTCGCCCCGGGGTACTATACCGGGTCCACCATGTACCCGCAATCGGCCTTATCCAGCTCCTCGATTCGAGTTCACATGTCACACGTCTCAGAACCGAAAAAATGCATGGTGGACGCACTGAAATATCATATCAACGGAAACCGGGTTTTTAAAACAGTGCGTATTTTCTTAAAATAATACCCCGGTTCCCAAATCCAGAAATCACATAAATACAAACTCAATACGTAAATCCATGCAATGTGTCGTATGACACTAAGAGTAAAAGAAAGGGAAAACCGCTCTTTTAAAAAGAATCCAGTTTTGAAAATGTCTCGTGCGGTCCCTTAGTTTTTAAATCATGTCAATATCACTCATGTATGTAACATATGTATGTATATAGGTATGGATGTGCGAATGGATATGTACGCAATGTGAGTGTGGCAATGTACATGTGCACTAATATGGATATACGATGTATATGTGCACAAATATGGATATATCAATGAAGATATGTGCTAAAGTGAATATACCGTGTGCATGTGCGCAAGTAGTGATATATCTAATAATATGTGAATATGTGACATTTCATGACAATCATCAATAATGCGGCAATCAAAATGATATGTAATTCATAGCAATCCTATAGTGCAAGTGTCATGGCAATCACTAACGGTGTGAGTGTAACATACAAATAGTGCTCGTGCAGCTTTAACCGTTAGTGACAGTGCAGTGTTATGTACTACTAATTCTATATGCAACAAGAAGGTATGCTACGATAGTCCATATGAACATCTACGACTAAATATCCTATCACGCCCTGACGCTTAACGCCATACGGGCAATTTCCCCGTAGATGTTAAATCTACTCACCTGGTCGCGTGCTAAGTGTAGCCGACCACTTGCTTCCTCTTCTTTGCGGCGTCCGACGTACCCGCCTGTGAACCTGGAATTTACATAAGGAATCCATATATAAGCAAAATATCTCGTAAAACGCGATATCGAAATCAAACGAGAAACTCGCGTCGCGAACTAAACGCGCGTGTGTCCGATAAACTAGATCGTGTGTATATGCATCTAAAACTACCCCAACATGTCGCGATATGCAGCAACCACAGAACCCACTCAAGTATCGCACGTGTCGCGTAAACAAAACATGTTAGAAAAACGATATATCGCCCCAGATTTTGACAAAGGTGAAAACTTACAAAATTGCATATACCACTAGCCCTAAAAATATAGCAGACTCCTACCCAAGCAAACCCAACCTAAAAACTCCCTCATATGGCCACAAATTGCGGCCAGAAAGAATAAACCGGCGGCCATGAGGTGGAAGTAAGGGTTTGTGCTCTGGGTATGTGATCAAGGTCTATCAAGTATGCCCAAGTTAACTCAAATTTTATCTGAAACTATTGGGTCAACAGCAGATTACAGAAAGCTAGAAATTCGCTTAAAAACGTTAAATTTACACCAAACAGAAACCTTATGGTATTTTAGTGAAATCTGGGGTTAAGCTAGGTTTACATGGCCCTAACAACACTTAATTAAGCTAGGCTAACTATCAAAATCACCAGTTTGCCAAAACTTCACACAAATCACCATTTTAGCACTAAAACGCACATTTAACACTAATCGAAGCTAATCAACACACAAGATTAGCAAGCTAGGAAGTTAAGCCTAAGAAGTGTACCTCACTTGACCCTAGGTGCAAGGAGGAGGTGAAGAAGCTGTATTGCTGCTGCTGCTTGCTACTGCTGGTGCTGCATGTAGCTGCTGTTGCTGATGCCTGAAGCTTTGGGCTGCTGCTGCTAATGTTGCTGGTGTTGAGGCTGCTGGAGCTGATGCTGGAGCTGCTGCTGCTGCTTTTTCTGCTGTTAGTTGTGAGTGAGAGGGAGAGTGTTGTGAGAAAATGAGAGGCAAGCAAACGAAGGAAAGAGAGTCAAGGCTAGTCAACCCCCCTATCTCTCTTTCTTCATTTATTGCAAGTATGGCACAAGCCATGAAGCCCATTCCCTCTCTCTCTCTCTGTATGTGTCAACTTAAACTAAAACATTTTCCATTTAAAAAAAAACATACCCAAAACAATTAAATCAAATTTTGAATTAGCTTAAGGCAAATGGGTTAATCCACCATGGTTGCTAATCATGGTCTAACCCTATATTTAACCCTAGTTGACATGCACAAGTGTGTGCAAGCCTAGGAAAAATCTAATAAAATATTCATTAAATATGATAAAATATTTGAAAATCAATTTGGTAAACTTTTTACTAAAAACCATTTATTAAAATATAATTAGCCACTGATGGAGCTCCTTTTCGGGCCTCCGTCAGATGTTGTCTTCCGTTGATCTCGCAGTGGACTTAGTTGATTATCTTCCTTCGCGTGTGGGTCTCAATTGGTTGTTGAAGGAGGAGGTGAGGTGAGGGACTCACTGCCGTGCACCTGCAAAGAAGTCCCGGGGTAGTTTGGTACCACCAAGGACCCTCCATCGCTCAAGTTAGCGATAAGATCCGAGCAGAGTAACGGCATAAAAGTGTCGAAAATCGCTTACTTGACCCCTCTGTGATGGGGGTTTATATAGCGGTGGAGCACGCAGCAGCAGGCGCGGGAATCTCACCAGCGGTTACGCTCCCTCCCCCCGCCCCCCGACATCATGCCCGCGTAGAAAGCGGATCGCCCATTAGTGGGGATTGATGGCGTGGAATGTGGGGTGTTGCTGGCGTAGAATCAGCGCATGGCGAGATTCGCGGAGCGGTGGTTACGCCTGTGAGCGGCGGTCTTGGTCGGAGGGCCGAGGAAGAGGCCTAGGCCGGGAGCTCGAGGACGAGCGAGGGGGCCGAGGGGTCTTGGTCTGGTGGCAGCTCGAGGCGAGCTGAGGGGCCGAAGAGGCCAGTTTGCAGGGGCCCCGAGGAGGGCCAGCTTGTGCTTGCAGGCCGGGCGCAGGGTGGCCGGGTCAGCCCCTGTAGGCCCTTCCTTCTGAGTTCTGGGACACGTCACACGCCACGTGTCATGATCTTGGGGGTGGCCAATATCGAGCACTATCAATAGCCCCCCACTTTTGTCCCAACCAGCTAGTGGTCGCGTCAGGAGTGGACTGCCGGGCATCCCGAGATGAGATCCCTTCTAGGGTTTCGTCGGGACGAGTCCTCGGGTCGTCGGTTGTCTTTTCCGACAGCGAATCAAGGCGAGATCTTTGCATTTAAAGAAGGTGCACCGGTTCTTGCATTCTGCAGTCGAAGCGACGGTCCACGTGTCGAGTGTCGATTAGCCGATGCGACGTACACAGGTCTGCGGCATCTGATGGGACGTGGTCCAGCGCTGGGCTGCCACGTGGAACGATCGGAGCCACTGGGTACAAGTAGCCGTTTCGACGGGAGACGATGGGTGCCGTTGGATAAGGCTGTATGCGGCAATAAATATGGGTGGGGCCCGCCCTAGGGCCCTTACTCTCTCATATTTTCCCCCTTCAAGCCTCAGCTGCTCGACGATCGTCTCCCCTCTTTCGCTTTCAACCCTTGAGGAATTTCTTCTCCCAGGTTAGTGTTGGAGATAGTGCCCTCATAGTCAATTATTGGATCGCAGGTACGTGATTGCAATGATTGCGGAGGACCTATACCGGTAGGACAGTCTTACTCGAGATGATAGTATGCTATCTGGTTTGCCTTTATCAGTCGTGTACATATTCAGGTGACTGATTACATGTTACATTTTGATAGAGCCCTTAGGA
This sequence comes from Agapanthus africanus, assembly GCA_030015575.1. Taxonomy (NCBI): domain Eukaryota; kingdom Viridiplantae; phylum Streptophyta; class Magnoliopsida; order Asparagales; family Amaryllidaceae; genus Agapanthus; species Agapanthus africanus. The sequence continues at coordinate 881,695,552 of JASDDO010000024.1, read as the reverse complement.
TCTTGCTTTACTACCAACAGTATGATGGCGATCATATACGTGAGAGTTGGGTAGTTTATATGTATATCCTTAATTGTGGTCCCTAGTCGTGGGAGTTTCGAGACAGGGCATCGATACTCCGGAGTAGACTAGTGTATACAGTCGAGACCCGACGAGGGGCGGTGGCCGGTCTCACAAGCCACTGGTGTCAGTTGGATCACATAAGATGTATACAGGTGCTCATTGGGTTATGAGTACACCGGACAGGACTCGCCGGGAACCTGCTAGTTGGTATTATACATATCGTCAGATAGCAGTTCCCTGGTGACATGTGTACAGGTTAGTTCATCGACCTGAGGTCGTCATTTGTCTCGTATGAGTTCCCACTGTGCTTTGATTTCTACCCTACCACGGCTCAAAGGAGTCGTGCAAACAGGTAGCTTTTGGGTACAGTCCCGAGCCATATGGAGGCACGTGAGCGGATCGGCAGGGGATTCGTCTCTCCCGGTATTGGGGGCGAGGTCGTGCTGTGTCTAGGAGAGCCATTACACAAAGTCCATGGCCATGGCAGGAGATTTACTGGTAGGTACTCCAGTAGTATCTCAGGGTGTTATTGGGCTTCACTCCGATACGACTTATACTGCTATTGGGGGTCTGACGTTACTAGCTCCCTAGGCAGATATGCGATACTCATAGACGAACGGACCGGACTGTATATACATTGTCACTGTTAGGCTCAGTAGGGTTTCCGGATGAGTTCGCTCATCGGCCTCCCTTGAGGTCAGTCCATGGGCAGCCGTTACGCATAGCTAGTGCCGCTGACGGTTTGTGGTTAAACCCACTGCCAGGGTACTGACGAGTCATTAGAGTCCCCCACAGATAGTTTCCCAAGTTCGGGCGAAACGTTGTAGAGGCCGTATGGTTTTATGGCAGGGTTCGGAAAATGCACGTGCGTTTACGCACGTGTTATTTTTCGGGCAGATGATACTGGTCGGCTTTGGTTTAAGCCGGATCCGAGTATTATATTGAGTAGATATAATATCTTTGTCTCAGTTGCATTTGTATTCGGTCGTAATATAAATGCGGGTATATTTATACAGTTACGGGGTTATCCTGAAAGTCGTTTCAGGATCACTTTTGGAAGTTGCCAGTTTCCAGTTTTCTTTCAGCCGTCTTTTAACATTCGGTTAAAAGCGGATTTATCTTTTCTTGAGATGAGGTGAGTCAGTGTTTTAGAAGTTTCTAGAAGTGATGACAAGGATGGTGACTAGGTTCATGACTCATCTTTGCTTTTATTATATGATGACTAGGTTTTAATGACTCATGCTTTAACATTAATGCATTTTGTTTTAGTTAAGATCTTTTCTTCATGATAAGCTTTGTATTATGGTCACCACTTGGTTCCTACACTTACCCCCCTTCTTTAAAGTGGCCGGCCCTCTCTCTCCTCTTTCACACTCTCACTTGAAAAGATTATGGTTGTTAAAAAGAAAAGACCAAAGTTTTGGATGCATGGAAATTTCATAGTTCATTTCTTGTTCCATTTCATTTCCATCGGCAACTTCATTAACCGATCGTCCACGGCTTTGGACGAAGAGAGACAAAGTCATCTACTCATTCTCTACATCATTCTTGGTCGTCTCTTTTAGCAAACTTGACGACCGAGTTGCCTCAAGTCAGAGACGGGAGCCCATTTAAAGAATCATCGACGTGGTGCCACCTGGACGAGCAGATCGGAGATCGAAGAGATCGGAGCAGCCGCAACGGAGCGTGGGATGATGGTTAAAGAACGAAGGACTCGGATCATTCGGTATAACCTTTCTACACTCTTTACAGTTTGTTAGTTTAGCAATAATGGCAGATCCGGGTTAAAGTATACGATAGCGTCAGATAAAAAGTTTTTGTTCCGCATTTGGCATCTGTAGACGGCCGGGGCGCTAGCGTAGACTTACAGTGGTATCAGAGCCTCACCATTTTGCTATACTAACTTGTGCTAACGCATTTAAAACATCGATCGAACCGGAAATCAAAAACCGCATTTTTTCAATTTGACAGTTTCTGTTGATTTTAAATGGTGTCCTAAAAATATTCCACATATCACAGAAATCTGTGCAGGGTTTTATAAGAGTACCGACAAAATTTGGGCACGTGATTCCACCAAACCGCCGCGGAAACGCGGCCAAACCCATGGTTTGGCCGCGCATCCGCGGCCATTTGGTAAGATCATGCTCCCAAATTTGTACAGTGTGTTCTCCTCTGAAAATTGGGGTTTTTGGTATATATCTTTTGGGCCCAGATTTTGTTACTGTTCACCAGATGTTCGTGGGGCCCACTTTGTGATATTTAGTCGATCGAAATTTAAACATGTTAGTTTACAGTGCTTACATTATATCTCCGACCGGGAATGCCATTTGATCGGTAAACCGTGTCTGATTGCTATAGTTCTTTTAGACGGGTTTGCGAACGTGACATTCGCGTTGATGTTCTGTGTTGTGCTGTGATGTTGCGGATTTGTCGTGGTGGATAGCAGTGTGCAATGGTAGTACAGTTTGAGTTTATTTGTACATTTGATATTGCGGGGCGAGCGTCCAACATGTGGACTGCCGTCACAGCCTGTTGTATAATATTCTTTTGGGGCACGACCAGGTTGCGGTCGATATACCTGTTGTACTATTTTTCATTACTGTACTAGGTTTTGCCCCGAGACGGAGTGCACGGATAGCCGGGTTCTGAAGGGCAACGGGTCCGCATCTCATGGCTTTGAGAGGCAGAGGGGCCCCACTCTAGAATTGGCAGACTATTCGCCGCACTCGTAGGGGGTACAGGTTGACCCAAGGAGGGATGCTCAAGCTACCGGATTCCGTGAAGTGCTGGGTGGTCCATTCACTTTGCTGTAGGGGGCTGCCTCGCTTCAGGTTTTGGCGGGTAACTTGCCGCACCCGTAGGGGTCTAGGTTTCATTGCACAGGCTATCCACACGACAGGGGAACGTCGGGTTTCAGCAGCGGCTCTGTGAAACCCGGGGATCCCAGATTATCTGTATTGTTCTGTGATGCTTATTACTTTTCTGTAATGTTGCATATTATCACGCCTGGAGCGATTATTGTATATTGGTTTATATACTATTAGATGTTGTATATGTTTTATACCCGCGCTAGTCCAGTCCCCACTCTGTCGTTAGTTAAGTAACCTAACGGGTGATGACGGGACCCAGTGACGAATGCGGATGGCATATACGTACATTTTATTTTCGTTCTTTTCTGGTGTGATTGATTGATGGGACTGCGTTGATTCTGATCAATGCAAAGTAAAACAAACCTGTTTACAGTTGTTGGAACAAATTTAAAAAGTGTTATTGCAAAGACGTTTCCTTTTGTTTTGCATAGCGGTATTCAGTGGAATATCCTGCACCTCATTCGACGGGGCAAGGGTTGATATCCCTTCACCGGGACTGACCCCTTGGGCAGAAGTTTGCGTCAGGGTAATAACTTCACTATAGTCGATTACAAGTTGCTTTGCACCGCAGTATTCAGTGGAATATCCTGCACCTCATTCCACGAGGAAAGAGCCGAGATCCCTTCACCGGGAGTGACCTCTTTAGCAAAAGTTTTCGCCACTATATTTTAAAAACCTATCAGGTTCCTTCAGCAATATCAAGTTCACTACGTTAAAGGTTTTTCGCCAAAAACCAGCCGTAGCCCTCCGTCACTTCTTTTGGGTATTCAGTAGTATTCAAGCTATGTATTTTGACCTAACTCCAAGGCATAGTGTTTGGTAGCTGCTGGGTATTCATTTGTTGCATAGATAGATGAGTTGGTTTGGGACAGCCGTTCTGCCATTTTGACCTAACGCCAAGGGCATATGCGGGTGGGTTCAAATTAACAAGATAGTAACGGGTAGAACTTGGCATGTGACTTATGACATTTTGACCTAACGCCAAGGTTATAAGAGCATGGGGCAAAAATCTTATCGGGAGTTTCTAAAGAAACTGAAACTTGCCAAGTATGCGCATACCTTCTGGAGTATGAGTAACGTGGATGCATTCCATCACGTTATCATGCGATGAGAGTTGGATCCCGATTCCCACTGATGAGTTGGTTTACTCTTCGGGTGATCCCGATTGATTCTTCTTTCAGGTTTGGAGGAGAATTTGACAGGACAGTGGGAGGTTTCCGGATTAGATAAAGTTATGACCATTCTGATCTAGGTTAGAGTGCACGCAGAGTGTTTCTTTTCTCTCTCTCTTTGGCAGCGACCTTTGACCGACCCTAGACTATGACTCAGTGATCAGGTTGACCGAACCTTCTTAAAATACTGGCTTTTGGATTGTCTATGTTGCATAAGTCATTGCCACTCCTTCTTTTACCCTTTGAATTTCTCAGAACACCCGTATTACTACGGACATCCACTTCCATTGGATAGATCCATCGTATGGTTATATACGAACTCGAAGGGACTTCTTCGAGGATGGATCCAGGTTCAGGAGAAATAGAATTGGTTTATTCAGTTGTCTTTTATTATCACCTTCTCTCAGGTTGCGAGGGCTCCTTGGTTTAGGAGAGTACACCTATTACGCTTATTGGATAGTCTTATTCCAAACCATAGGCTGGTGCCGAAAGGTAGGGAATGAAGAAAACCAATTAGCCTAAGTAGGGTGTGCAGAAGGTAATATATAAAGACAAAATAAAGGGATTAGAAAGAGGGCAAGGTAAATTGCGACTGATATCATTCACGACCAAACCGCGTACATCATCGCCACTCCTATTTCACCTTTAAAAAGAATAAGGTATTATTCAATTGTCTTTTATCATCACCTTCTCTCATGATACGAGTACTCCTTGGTTTAGGAGCGTACACCTATTATGCTTACTGGATAGTCTTCTTCCAAACCATAGGCTGGTGCCGAACGGTAGGGAAGGAAGAAAACCATTTAGCCTAACAATGGTGTACAGAAGGTAACGACTAAAGACAAATAAAGGGATTTGGAGAGATGGCAATAAAATATACGGTTGAAGTCATGAATTGGATTATGGAAGAGGCATTGCTATGAATACCAGGATACCCCTACGAAACATTTTCATGTTTCAGTGCATTGTTAAAGAAAAACTGTTTTCCCGATTAGACACTTACTCCAAGGGTATGTATTTACCAGGTTTCATTCTCATATCTGTATGGTTTTACAGATGATGAGTGGGAGTAAGTTATTGGGAATTAGGTGATTATCCTCATTATATCGGAATTCGTTGTAATTGGTGATATTTGAGAAAATCGCCAGGGTACAGTTTTCAACCTACGACGCACAGGTTTTGAGTTGTTTAACTCAGCGGACTTATACAGAGTATTGTATGTTGTCCAAGTGTCTATCAGGACAAAGGGGTAGGTCCTCGTACTATGTTCTGTTTACTTATAACTTCTCTAGTATTTAGATGAGTGTTTCGTAGAAATACAAGGTCTAAGTTTTGAGAAGTTGTGGGTATAAGAATAAAGTAGAGAATCAGGTATCACAAGTATCGGGATTCTTCAAAGAGATCGAAGATGTAGATTCTTGTGATTGGTATTCAGATGATAGTGATGGTTTTGAGAAACGTGTTTCTCTTTCAGGTTACTCATAATTGGATGGATTCCTAAGTTGAGTAATGCTGATTAGCCTCTTTCCATTAAGTTGATATGCACTGGAGACAGCTGCATGATTTGAATCAGGTTCCAATTAAATAAGTGCCAAAGTTTCTATATTGGATATAGAATGGTTCGTACCTTAAAAGATGTTAAGGTACGGGGAGTTGTCCAGCTTATGCTTAAAACCAGACTCTGGATAACTCAGGGCACGTTTCTGTAATGGCTGTTTGTGGGTTGACCCTGGCTATGACGAGGGTTGATATTCTACCATTTGGAAGATCAATAGTGATATTGTTCTTGACTCGCCACAGTTTTAGTAAAATGGATTTTTTCAAAAAACAGTAGTGGGAGTATGGTAGAACTGGAAGTGATTCCAGAACCGCAAACGATTACGGAAAATTTAATAGGACCTAAAGATTCAATCAAGATTGACATTCCAATAGCCACTCCGCAGATATGGTGGGTAACCTCAGACACCCGAGAGGTACTTCGGTAGGCTCAAGGACGGTGACAGGGAGGTTCTTATCTACCCAGACTTGACACTACTGTTGTTCCAGGCTATGAGACCCGGTAGGAGGGTTGTCGTAGTCAGTGGGAGCATCGGAAGCATAGTGGGCAAGTAGCTTATGTCTATTTATAGACTAGAGCAGTTATAGCGGAGATAGATCATCTAATTTTGATATGACAATCATGGGTTTGACTTCAATCAGAATAGGGGATGGATCTGTTAAGAAGGTAGTAGGGTGTGATGTCATGGTATCTGGATGACATACACATAGTAGGAAGTAAAAATTCCTATACTACGATCGGTTGTACTGTGGTCGTCACACAGTTGTTTCTCCAGACAGGATATGGATATAATATTTGACATCCTGGTTTCTGGATCTATGGTTTTAGATCTGGATTTGGGTAGTTTCCCAATGTGGGTACTTTGACAGTATTCTAATGGTTTTTAGAATAGATGACTCCTAGCATGGTGGTGTACCTGCAGGTGATGGAGTCATCCTCTCTAAAGGTGTCTTACAGACTAAAGGGGAGAGGGATGTGCATGATTGGCAGATCACTTGCTTAGGCAATTGAGTCAATCATGAGATGTCAAGTACCACATCAGATGTTGTTTTTGCACTAGATGCAATAAGTTTGTATCCAATCCTGGAGAAACATAAGGAAGCAGTTTTAGAACATAAGTACATGTTCTACGGATTTGATGACGGCAGCCTCCTTCGAGAGGCAGTTATCATTCCAAGCTTCAAAGGTGACATGGATGACAGAGTGATTGTCAGAGTTATAGTTTTTCCCTCTGACGAAGAGGGATAGTATTATGGACAGGTGGTCCAAGAGGATACTGTGGGAGGCATGATGCCGGATACTGATTAGGTTCAGTGATTGATACAGTCTAAGAAGTTTGGATTTGGAGTTCATTTATGAACTAGGTCCCATCAGAAATCCAGACATATTCTAAGACAGGTATTACTCAATTCGGGAGATGGTTTTCTCCGCGAACTTGAGATTAAGAGAGATACAGAAAGAAACATCTAGGCGGATCCACTCACTGAGGCTATTTCTCGAACACAATAGTTTTACAAACGGGCTTTGTGAAACTGATTAGTAGAGGAGTTGGATGTTCGGTTTCACATGGGCTGTGAGTAGTCGACATCGCAATAATTAGCCTTGAGTGCAAGTGGGAGATTGTTGGAGATAGTGCCCTCATAGTCAATTATTGGATCGCAGGTACGTGATTGCAATGATTGCGGAGGACCTATACCGGTAGGACAGTCTTACTCGAGATGATAGTATGCTATCTGGTTTGCCTCTATCAGTCGTGTACATATTCAGGTGACTGATTACATGTTACACTTTGATAGAGCCCTTAGGATCTTGCTTTACTACCAACAGTATGATGGCGATCAAATACGTGAGAGTTGGGTAGTTTATATGCATATCCTTAATTGTGGTCCCTAGTCGTGGGAGTTTCGAGACAGGGCATCGATACTCCATATGGAGGCACGTGAGCGGATCGGCAGGGGATTCGTCTCTCCCGGTATTGGGGGCGAGGTCGTACTGTGTCTAGGAGAGCCATTACACAAAGTCCATGGCCATGGCAGGAGATTTACTGGTAGGTACTCCAGTAGTATCTCAGGGTGTTATTGGGCTTCACTCCGACACGACTTATACTGCTATTGGGGGTCTGACGTTACTAGCCCCCTAGGCAGATATGCGATACTCATAGACGAACGGACCGGACTGTATATACATTGTCACTGTTAGGCTCAGTAGGGTTTCCGGATGAGTTCGCTCATCGGCCTCCCTTGAGGTCAGTCCATGGGCAGCCGTTACGCATAGCTAGTGCCGCTGACGGTTTGTGGTTAAACCCACTGCCAGGGTACTGACGAGTCATTAGAGTCCCCCACAGACAGTTTCCCAAGTTCGGGCGAAACGTTGTAGAGGCCGTATGGTTTTATGGCAGGGTTCGGAAAATGCACGTGCGTTTACGCACGTGTTATTTTTCGGGCAGATAATACTGGTCGGCTTTGGTTTAAGCCGGATCCGAGTATTATATTGAGTAGATATAATATCTTTGTCTCAGTTGCATTTGTATTCGGTCGTAATACAAATGCGGGTATATTTATACAGTTACGGGGTTATCCTGAAAGTCGTTTCAGGATCACTTTTGGAAGTTGCCAGTTTCCAGTTTTCTTTCAGCCGTTTTTTAACATTCGGTTAAAAGCGGATTTATCTTTTCTTGAGATGAGATGAGTCAGTGTTCTAGAAGTTTCTAGAAGTGATGACAAGGATGGTGACTAGGTTCATGACTCATCTTTGCTTTTATTATATGATGACTAGGTTTTAATGACTCATGCTTTAACATTAATGCATTTTGTTTTAGTTAAGATCTTTTCTTCATGATAAGCTTTGTATTATGGTCACCACTTGGTTCCTACACTCACCCCCCTTCTTTAAAGTGGCCGGCCCTCTCTCTCCTCCTTCACACTCTCACTTGAAAAGATTATGGTTGTTAAAAAGAAAAGACCAAAGTTTTGGATGCATGGAAATTTCATAGTTCATTTCTTGTTCCATTTCATTTCCATCGGCAACTTCATTAACCGATCGTCCACGGCTTTGGACGAAGAGAGACAAAGTCATCTACTCATTCTCTACATCATTCTTGGTCGTCTCTTTTAGCAAACTTGACGACCGAGTTGCCTCAAGTCAGAGGCGGGAGCCCGTTTAAAGAATCATCGACGTGGTGCCACCTGGACGAGCAGATCGGAGATCGAAGAGATCGGAGCAGCCGCAACGGAGCGTGGGATGATGGTTAAAGAACGAAGGACTCGGATCATTCGGTATAACCTTTCTACACTCTTTACAGTTTGTTAGTTTAGCAATAATGGCAGATCCGGGTTAAAGTATACGATAGCGCCAGATAAAAAGTTTTTGTTCCGCATTTGGCGTCTGTAGACGGCCGGGGCGCTAGCGTAGACTTACAGTTAGATTTCTTCCTCTATAGAATTGGTAGATGTCATAGGGGTAGATTCTAGGGTTCCTTTAGATGTGTCTGAGTCCCCTCGGGGGGCAAGGGCTGGTCCCTCTCCCTGGGGTCGTGAGGCGGGGGCCGCCTCCAGGGAGGAGGCGGTAGATGTGGCCCCCAGCGCCCCGTGCTGGATGAGGCATGAGGACGAGCTCGTCAACGCTCGGACTCGCTTCCACATTCCCCCGCGCTATATGCTTCGTCTGGCCAAGGAGGGGGAGAGGGCCGATTAGGTATGGGGCAGGGAGATTGCCCTGTACCTGGAAGCTTTTTGGGGCGGAATGCGCCTGCCCTTCTCTCCTGAGGTCATCGCCGCTCTGAACTTCTTCGGTTTGGCCCCCGGCCAGTTATTACCGAACTCATGGAGAATTCTCCTGGGGTTCTTGATCTGCCTGAGGCTGCAGGCGGTTCCTTTCAGTCTTTCCCTTCTTGATTCCTCCCTTGTAATCAAGAGTCACCCCGGCAGTCGAGCGGGCGACCCAAGATGGGTGTATTTTGCTTTAGGAAGCGGCCCGGGGTTGCTGCCGGGACCGGCGTCGTGGCCTTGCCCTCTTCCATTCATGATTGGAAAAAGAAATTTTTCTTCGTTTCCCTTCTCGAGGGCGAGGACTGGCCAATGCCCACCAAATGGTCGAGGGAGAAGTGTCTGCCGCGGAGCCTGTCCAACAACCCCACCGCGGTGAGAGTGGCGTCGTGGCAGCCCATCCCCAGACATGACGTGCTGCTGTCCAAGAGGGTTTTGAGCTGGGCCGGGCTTAGCCCCGTCGAGTTCGTCGGTAAGCTAGGCTTGCTTTCTGGGTTTATGTTTTACTCGTGTTGCTGATAAGTTGGGTGTTTGTTTCGTGCAGGATCCATGGACTTCGATGCTCTCAGAGATGTTATGCGCCAGCCGAGGCAGCCTACCAGGGCCGGGGGCGCCAGCTCTTCCCGAGCGCCACCTGCCCCGGCTCCTACCGCCCCGGTGGCGGCGCCCGGAGGACGATTGGCGGCGGATCCCGCCCCGGGCCCCAGTCGAGTGTCGGTTCGGAAGCGGGCCCTGATTGTGGAGGACACGGCCTTGGAAGAGGAGACCGGCTCTCCCCCAGAGTTGCTCAAGAGGGGTTCCAAGAGACCCTACCGAGGATGGTCTTCGTCGACCGTAGTGGAGGAAGGGGGCCTTCAGTTTGCGGTGCCATCGGGGCTGTCGGTCACGGACAGCCTTCTGCACGAGATAGAGGCCTCAGCCGAGGGTCGGGTCCCTGGAGGAACCCTCCGAGCTCAGCTGACATCGATCGCTCAGGAATCCGTGCAGGTAAGCCCCCGGTTCACTTGTGAGATTTGGTGCCTTCTTCGTCTCTCTGACCCTTTTTATGTCTTCCCAGGTTCTCCAGCACATGGCCCTCGCCTTCGCATGGAGATCGAGGTGGTGGCCCCGGCGGTGGAGGCCGCAGACCAGCTCGCCGCGTTGCAAGAGAGCTCCAGGCAGGAGCAAGAGGCGATGTCGGTGAGGATCGCCGCCTTGGAGGGCAAGGTGGACGCCGGAAAAGGGGAGGTCGTCTGGCATCGCGAGGCCGCCATGATTGCCGAGGGCAAGCTCGAGGACTCTCAGGTGCTCGCCGGCAACCTGAAGAGGACAGTGAAGACCCTCCGTAAGGAGCTAGGGGCGGCGGCCGAGGAGGCTAAGTCGGCCGAGTCGAGGGCGGTGGCGATCTACAAGGGGTCGAAGGATTTTTACCACGACCTGGCCATGGACACGACCCGCATTTAGCACGACGCCCTCGATGCCGTTAAGTCTCGGATGCCAGAGTTCGACGACGTGGATCTCCGGGCTGAGTCCCCCCTCGTGGGCACCGACGAGCAAGGGGAATAAGTCCCCGGCGAGGAGATGGCCGAGGACCCAGCGCCCCCAGTGGTGGAGGTCGAGGATCTCGAGGTCGCGCCCGGCCCCGAGGTGTAGAGCCCTCATTCTCCTATCTTCATTTTGTTTTCCTTTGAATTTTGTAAGGCTGGGGAGCCAAAAAATACCCTTTGTAAAAAACTTTTGTCTTTGTTGGTAGTGATAAAGTTTTTCTTCAGCTCCAATGTTCTGCCATCTGTTTGTGAAGAATGTTCGTGAATATATTTTTTCTTGCCTGCACCGTTGTGTTTTAATGTCAGGTTGGCCCTCTGTCTAACGATCATCTGTCGAGTTGACTGCAATCGCTTGCCGACGAGCGTTTCCGAGGAGGCACTCCCTAGGCCCCGGAGTCGAGGGGAGATCGTTTAGACTTCGGAGGGCTTCAGACCATCAGCATCGAAGGGGACGTGGGAGGCTTGCTAAGTATGGCCGAGCAGGGTAGCTGCTCGGTGCCTTTTTCCGAGGGCTTTGACCTTTAGCGCTGGAAGGGCCGTGAGAGGCCTGCTAAGGATGGCCGAGTAGGGTAGCTGCTCGGTGCCTCTTGGTGAGGGCTTCTGATCCTTGACGTTGGAGGGGCCATGAGAGGCCTGCGAAGGATGGCCGAGCAGGGTAGCTGCTCGGTGCCTCTTGGCGAGGGCTTTGATCCTTGTCGTTGCGGTAGGGATGCTACTCGCCAGGGACAGCCGAGCGAGGGATCCTCGGGCTCGAATGCCTCTGGGAAGACTTTCTGATCCATGGTATTGCGGTAGGGAAGCTACCCACCAGGGATAGCCGAGCGAGGGATCCTCGGGCTCGACTGCCTTTGGGAGGGCTTTCTGATCTTTCAGGACGGGGACCGAGCAGGGTTACTGCCCAGTGCCTCTTGGCGAGGACTTTGATCCCTGTCGGTTGTGGTAAGAAGCTACCAACCAGGGATAGCCGGGCAAGGACCCGACTACCTCTGGGAGGACTTTGGTCCTTGGCATGAGAAAAAGCTATAGGGTTGTAAGAAGGCTACCAAGGACCCTTGGCCGAGCAGGGTTACTGCCCGGTGCCTCTTGGCGAGGGCTTTTGTCCTGAAGGATAGCCAAGTGAGGGAACCTCGGGCCTCGACTGCCTCTTGGAGGGATTTTTTGATCCCCGGCATTGTGGCAGGGAAGCTGCCCACTGGGGATAGCCGAGCGAGGGAAACTCGGGCTCGACTGCCTCTGAGAGGGATTTTTCGATCCCCGGTGTTGTGGCAGGGAAGCTGCACGCTGGGGATAGCCGAGCGAGGGAACCTCGGGCTCGACTGCCTCTGAGAGGGCTTTTTTGATCCCCGGCGTTGTGGCAGGGAAGCTACCCGCTGGGGATAGCCGAGCGAGGGAACCTCGGGCTTGACTGCCTCTGGGAGGGCCTTTCGTTCCTCGGCGTTGCGGCGGGGGAGCTGCCCGCTGGGGTCGACCGAGCAGGGTAGCTGCTGGGTTGAATCTTTGACGAGGTGCATCCCGCCGTCCAGCTGGGGCTTTTTGATCCCCGCTGTTGCGGCAGGGAAGCTGCCCGCTGGGGATAGCCGAGCGAGGGATCCTCGGGCTCGACTGCCTCTGGGAGAGCTTTTTGATCCCCGGCGTTGCGGCAGGGAAGCTGCCCGCTGGGGATAGCCGAGCGAGGGAACCTCGGGCTCGACTGCCTCTGAGAGGGCTTTTTGATCCCCAGCGTTGTGGCAAGGAAGCTGCCCGCTGGGGATAGCCGAGCGAGGGAACCTCGGGCTTGAATGCCTCTGGGAGGGCTTTCTGATCCCTGGCATTGCGGTAGGGAAGCTACCCGCCAGGATAGCCGAGCAGGGTAGCTGCTGGGCTGCCTCTCAGTGAGGGCTTAGATCCTTAGGCGAAGTGGCCCTCGAGCCGCCCTGGCGAGCCCCCTCTGTGCGACCCCGTCAAGGGAGAGGGTGTCGGTCTATTCGGTTGGCGAGGGCGTTGACGACGGTCGCCGGAGGAGATTCACCCGTGCCTCTGGTGAGGGGGAGGATGCGGCTGGTATCTGGATCTTCAGGGTGATCGCTTGCCATGGGGATGGAGATCGGAAGGCCAACTTTGTATTTTGTGGAGTTGTTCCCACAGACGGCGCCAACTGATGGAGCTCCTTTTCGGGCCTCCGTCAGATGTTGTCTTCCGTTGATCTCACAGTGGACTTAGTTGATTATCTTCCTTCGCATGTGGGTCTCAATGGGTTTTTGAAGGAGGAGGTGAGGTGAGGGAGTCGCTGCCGTATACCTGCAAAGAAGTCCCGGGGTGGTTTGGTACCACCAAGGATCCTCCAACGCTCAAGTTAGCGATGAGATCCGAGCAGAGTAACGGCATAAAAGTGTCAAAAATCGCTTACTTAACCCCTCTGTGATGGGGGTTTATATAGCGGTGGAGCACGCAGCAGTAGGCGCGGGAATCTTACCGGCGGTTACGCTCCCCCCGACGTCACGCCCGCGTAGAAAGCGGATCACCCATTAGTGGGGATTGATGGCATGGAACGTGGGGTGTTGCTGGCGTAGAATCAGCGCATGGCGAGATTCGCAGAGCGGCGGTTACGCCTGTGAGCGGCGGTCTTGGTCCGAGGGCCGAGGAAGACGGCCTCGGCCGGGAGCTCGGGGACGAGCGAGGGGGTCGAGGGGTCTTGGTCTGGTGGCAGCTCAGGGCGAGCTGAGGGGCCGAAGAGGCCAGTTTGCAGGGGCCCCGAGGAGGGCCAGCTTGTGCTTGCAGGCCGGGCGCAGAGTAGCCGGGTCGGCCCCTGTAGACCCTTCCTTCTGAGTTCCAGGACATGTCACACGCCACATGTCATGATCTTGGGGGTGGCCAATATCGAGCACTATCAGCCATAAAACACATCCTAAGGTGTTACAATCTTCCCCCCTTAAAGAAATTCGTCCCCTAATTTAAAATATAAAGCTACGCGTACCTTCAAAGAGATGAGGGAACTTCTTCCGCATCTCGCCCTCGGCCTCCCAAGTGATCTCTTCACCATTCGAGCTACGCCAAATCACCTTCACTGATGGCAAGACCTTCGATCGAAGTTTCTTCACCTGCCGGTCCAATATCCCGACTGACTCCTCGGTGAACGAAAGATCGCGCTCGAGCTGAACGGTCTGATGCTGAATCATGTGCGAAGGGTCATGTAGGTATCTGCGAAGCATCGACACGTAGAATACGGGGTGAACATCTGGGAAGTCGGGTGGAAGAGCCAAACGATATGCCACTGCGCCCACACGCTTGAGGATCTCAAAGGGGCCTATGAATCTGGGGCTAAGCTTCCCCTTCCGTCCAAACCTCATCACTCCCTTTATAGGAGAGACCCTTAGAAAAACGTGATTGCCAACTGCGAACTCTAATCTGCGGCGGCGTCTGTCAGCAACGAATACTTTGTCTTTACATGTGAGCTTGGTCAGGGGTGCTGCGATCTTTGAGAATCCTTCGATGAATCATCGATAGTATTCTGCTATGCCCAAAAAATATCGTATATCTTTCACCGTCTTTGGTGTCGGCCACTCGCTGATAGCTGACACCTTAGCTGGATCCACAAAGATTCCTTTGCCTGAAACAATGTCCAAGAAATCCGACTTGATCTAGCCAAAATTCACACTTGTTGTACTTGGCGTTGAGCTGATGTTGTCGCAATGTCTCTAGAACAATCCATAAGTGATCGGTATGCTCTTTCCGATTCTTTGAATACACCAGGATGTCGTCGATGAAGATGACAACGAACCTGTCTAAGTACTCTCGGAAAACTTGGTTCATCAGGTTCATAAAGATGGCAGGTTCATTGATCACTCCAAATGGAATTATGAGATATTCGTAATGACCATAACGAGTCATAAATGTCGTCTTCGGAATGTCGGACTCCTTGACCTTCACCTGATGGTATCCCGAACGAAAATCTAGCTTTGAAAAGACACAAGATCCACTTAACTGATAGAAAAGGTCATCGATGTGCGGTAGTGGATACTTGTTCTTAATTGTCATTTCGTTCAGAGCTTGATAATCCACACACATACTGTAGGATCCTTCATTCTTCTTCACAAGTAGCACCGGAGATCCCCATCTTGAAGTACTGGGACGAATCCAACCTTTCTTCAGGAGTTCGTCCAACTGAATGCGGATCTCCTTCAATCCTTCCAGACTTAATCGGTATGGAGCTTTTATTACTGGTTGTGCGTCGGGTTGTAAATCGATACTGAATTCAAGAGCTCGATCAGGAGGCAAACCTGATATATCTTCCGGAAATACATCCTCGAACTCTCGAACTACCTCCGGCTTCGATTCTTCCACTTGCAATGCTTCAACCTCTGCCTTCTTTGGTTTTACTCGGTAGATGCTAGGTTCCAAGGTACGGTCTCCACTCTTGAAATAGAACAGTGGATGATCTGGTATTTCGAACGCTACCCTCCTTTGGCGGCAATCGATAGTAGCGAAGAAAGTTCCCAGCCAGTCCATTCCCAAGACTATGTCGAAGTTTGGTATTCCAGCACCTTGAAGTCCGCATAAAATTCTCGGATGCAGATGACCACCGTACATAGATCGTATCCCAAAGTCGCTTTTAGAACGCCGTTCCCTGAACTGACATTCCAGCTGGATACGAGCGGTTGAACCGGGATCACATGAGTTCGGACGAACCGTTGCGACATAAAGCTATGTGATGCCCCAGTGTCGAAGAGTGCTAGAGCAGATAGAGAGGCTACTAAGATTGTACCTAATTTGTGTGGGATAGGTTTATGATAGATTCAAGGAATTTAAAATGCAAGGAATATAAATGTTTGTTGAACTCATTAATTTTTGTGGTATATTGTTTACGACTTCATGCAGAACTGGCCTGCATGGGCCACCAATAAAACATGTCACGCCCCGCTTCCCAATAGACGGAAACGATGACATAGCAAGCCCGCGGTATATTTGTCCAGAGAAAGTCATTTCCTAAATAAATGTACTAAACGTATTGAAACAATAATATACAATGCAAGAATAAATTGAGACTGTAAAAATTTTCAACAAATATCTTTATTTGCATTCAACTTCAAATATGTACAAGTATAAGAGTTGATGCTGGAAAGTAAATACAATAAGGAAAATGCCTAAATAAGTGGCATACATAAACTGAAGGAAAAAATGAAGCTGAGCTAGCCCTGAATAGCGATCTGGTTGTAGTCCTGCTTTGTGGCTTCAACCTCCTCCATCTCGACCGTATCTGTCGAACATTCCAAGAGAAGAAAACTTGGTCCATTTTTGACATAAACTCTAAATCAAAGTTTCTTGAAACAAAACGACGCTATTCGCACAAAGCACGAAAGACGTATAGGATCTTGGTTAAATAAAAGGCGAGGAGTGAAACAAAGGGTTCGATATTTTTGACTTAAAATAATAGAATTTCTAAGTTTTGATACTAAACCTTAGTATTAGAAATGACCGTTGCCCCACGAAAACTAGTTTGACAGGATTTTATGGGTGTAATCCGCTGAAAACCCTAAAGAGACAAAACTCCTCCTACTAAGGGCACCTAGAGTTTTAATGGATTATTGCACGGGCTCAGTGCAATCGCGTTCCCTGTGAAAGTGAGATTACGAATTTTTGTTTTGCTCGAGACGAGCAAAAAGGTAAGTTTGGGGGTATTTGTTCATCATGTAAAACTGCATTTCAATACCTCTCATTCGCTATCAATTTTGTGATATATTAGTACTATTAACCATGTCTGCTCAATAAGCATAGGGTACAAGTATTCATGACAAAACATGGGAAATAAACTCAAAATGCACGGATACAACATTGTGAGCCGAGACTGCAACCAGAACAGAAAACCGATCGTAATTCAAGAAGATTTTTTGAAACAAATCAAAAGTGCACAAACATTTTTCATGCAAATGGTCCAACATATCTTCAAGTGTAAAAATAAGAGTTTTTCAAGATGCATGCACCTTGGTGGCCTGAAGTGATATGGTGTGAACACATTTTAGCAAGTGGGCATGCAAGTGGACTTGAATAATGAGTGATTTTGAAAAGTGTTGATGTGATGGATTTTTAAGATATATTTTTCCCTCCAAGTCTCCAGATTATATCTCCTTAACATTTATAAAAAATTGCAAATACAGGGAGAAGATGTTGATGATTGAAGACCACAGAACCAAGATAGGCCCCACACTCTTAATTTTGGCTGCCGGTTTATTCAGAATAGTCGCAATCTGTGGCCCCCTCTTGCCCTGTTGGTTCCATTTTTCTTCAGAGTATTAATCTTGGTCACATCAACCCGTTGTTATATGCAACTTCAGATTTTACAAGTTCTATAAATAGCAGATCAGTTTGTGAAAAGGGATGTATATTTCACTACTTGTAAAAACTCTTGATAAAATTTTGTAGTTCTTGTGATTTGATTGAGTTCTTTGCTATCCTCTTATCTTGCAACTTCTATCTTTGAGCTTGCAAGATCAGATTTTGGTAATTGAACTCATTTGCTTGCAGTTGGATCCCATATCAATAAAAAGCTTCATTGAATTCAATTGTGATTCTTGTATCTTTTCTTTACTTTTTTCTTGCATTCTCTTTATATGTTATTTGCTCATTGTTTCCTTTACCATGATGTGTGAGTAATTTTCACTTAGGCAATGGTGATGTAGGTTGATGAATGGTTTGCCTTCCAACCCCTCATTCTTGATTCTTAGCACTTGTTAACTTCTTCTCTTAATGTGTACAATATTATTGTGTTATTGCTTGATAGGATATGTTGTTTTGAATGGTTGCAAACCAACCTTTAACACATATCTTATTCTTTCTTTACATATCATTTTTGTTGCATTAAGAATTGAAGTAGAAAGGTGGGTTAAATTTAGTTAAGTGTAGTGAACTAGCTAGATAGGACATGTAGCCACACAAGCATATGTCATATACTTACTAACTTCACTTAGCTCATTTCATCTAAAACCATTGAAATATGTAGTTTCTTTTGTTCCAATTTTGATATCGTATCATAAACGATACTTTGTAATCGGTTTAGATGCGTCATGCTTTTTAAGTCAAATAGAAACTAGAAATGGATGATTGAATCAAGATTGAGAGTTGGGAGTAACGCCATAAGTCAATTTTCCAAACCGTAGCCTAAGTATTCCGTAAATATCATTTTATTTTTTACATCGCATACTTTGTATAAAAACGTGACAAACTCAACTTCGAAACATTTGTTCCTAATTCAAAAGAACGTCGTAATATCTATTCCCTGTGGATCGACCAGTATTTGCCGGATTGCGTCAACGTACCGTGCACTTGCGGTATTTTATAACTCGAGAATCACTAACAATGAGTCATAAAAAGAATCATCTCATGAATTCTACAACCATGACTCATTTTCATTTCTATGATATAAGTCTTATACTCCCATCACATATGTATCAACATATATGTCTCATTATTTATATCAAATATAAATATTAATTAAAGAGAAGAAAATAATTAAGTGAGCATGATATTAGTTAATATATAAATATATCGATATATAAATATACATTTAATTATTAAATCAACATTTAATTTAATAATCCGGCTATATCATATATATACCGGCTAATATCAATAAGCACCCGATTAAAATGCGTATATCAAATACACTTGTTTAATTGAATTCCTGCACATATCCTTATACGTGCTCTATATCGTTTCGCATGTGCTGCGAAACCTCTGTATGAGACTCTAAAGACTTGACAGTACACTGGCAGTAGGTTAGGATCATATCCATAGCCCACAAGCACGTCAGCGGTACTAACTGCACGTAACGGCTACTCAGGTATTGATCGAAAGAAGGTCAACGAGCAAGCTCATCTGAACCCTGCAAAGTCTATCAGTGACATTATCGTACAATCCGGTCTCTTTGTCTAAGAGTATCGCATATTGGGTTTAGAGTCTGGAATCTATCAGGCCCCAATAACTCGATAAGTCGTACGACAGAGGACTCATAACCAAGCAGAGATACAACCGATAACACTTAATAGTTTATCTCTACTGCGATGGCCATCGACTTGTGGTTGTAGTCATGTCATGTTCAACGCAACATCAACTCCTTATACCCGGAGAGACGAATCCCTTCGACCGCTCACTGCCTTCATGTGTTCCGGGACTATACCCAACAAAAACCTATTGCATGACTCTTTTGAGCCGTGGTAGGGTAGAAGTCTAAGTATAGTAGGAACACACATGAGACACTATGGCGATCTCAGGTCCTAGAGACTACCTTGTACATATGTTATAAGAGAACTGTTACCTGACATTGGTATTGTACCAACTAGGAGTTCTCGGAGAGTTCATCCAATATAACTTATCCAATGAACACATGTATACAATTCTCGATGTCAAACACTAATAGCTGTAGGATCAGCTATTGCCCTCCAACCGGGTCAAGAAACGTACACACTAGTCTAAACTGGAATACCGATGCCCAGTCTTGATACTCCTACGACTAGGGACTTTTAAGGATGTGTTTATCAACTACCCAGGCCCCACTAGTATGATCTCCATCATCGTCCTGGTAGTCAAGCAAAATCCTAGAGTTTTATGTCATGTCTAAATGATACGTGATAGTAAATAAAATGCATCATATGAAAGATAAAGACAAACTAGATAGCATACTATCATCTTGAGCAAGATTGCTCTCTCGTATAAGTCCTCCTTCAAATACAATAATTGACTTGAGGGCATCTATAACCAACAATAGAGTGGTCGGTTGTGCTCGAAGGTCCCCAACAGCGAGTCTTCTTCACTGAATATAATGTCTGCAGTATTAACCTCTACGAGCTTGCCTTTCATATCTTCCTCCGCAGAAAACTCTTAGAACTGCTCAGTCTCTTTCAGCGCCTTGATGAGAACATTTCGAAGCTCTTTCGATGGAAGGAGAGCATCATAAATACTTAGGTGCGATGGAAACTTCTTCAAGTGTGCCAAAAGGTTAGCATCTACCTTATTTTTCTTAGACAGATCCTTTGCAGTGAGATCTTTGGCAAGTTCTTCATCTACGTCGATCTCTTCAACAGCCTTTTCTTCTCCTTTATCCTGCTTTCTTAAGATTTTGTTAGCGGGTCCAAGGCTTTTTTCGGGCTGGGTACGATTTCGCAATTGTATATTGTCACAACCTTCTGCGTCTTCCTCTTCTTCTAACGAGGAACCTACATAGCGAGGGTTGAATGGGGGTTCATCTTCAGAATCACTCCCGAAAGTGGGAACCTCAGAAGTTACCTCTTCTGAAGACTGTGAGTTGGCCATGTTACAACTTTATACCACCAACCCTATTTTATTGCTGGTTTTGGGATCATCATTTTCAAGCAGTCGAGCCTTTGCCCTTTGCTTCTCTCTTTAGCCTCCTGTGATGAGAGATATAACTACACCACCATTTCTTAAACTCGTAGCACTCTTCAATGGAGTGAGTAACCATCCGGTGATATAAGCAATATCTCGGAGGCTCTTCTCCTCCCCTGAAATAAAAGACTCCTGGCGTATACATCAGGAGAGGCGGCAGCTTCATCCTCTTTGATAGGGATTTAATGAAACGTTTCTTGACTACGACCTTACTTTTCTTTTTCGGCGGCGGATTCTTCTTCGCTTGGGGAGTTACGTAATTTGTATCTCCCGCGGCCTTTTTCTTCAAACACCGTTACCTGGCCTTTTCATATATGGTCATTTCACACCTTTGATTCTTTTTACTTGCTTGGAAAGCCTTTGTTAGCATCTTATCAATCGAATCTTCTTAGGAGGGGCTTAGAGTATTGGGCGCTGATTCTGGCCCCTGCGTAGCCCTATTATCTGTCGACGGTGCATCTTCTTCTTGCTCGACTTCGAGAGTGAGGGAGACCGTGTTATCTTCTGCATCGCTTACTGGCGTGTAAGAAACCATGTGGCATGTATAAGAAGGCATGTGGCAACTTCCCGCACGTCCATCTTCTTCTTCTGCTGAATCTCCCTCTTCTACATCATTACTTTCAAGGATGCGTTGAAGAAATTCTTCGAGCATCACGGGCGTTCGCGCTTTCTGGTTATACTCTTCCAGTGCATCAATATATTTCTATAAGTCCGTACGGCTGTTCATATACTCAGCTGGCTGCACGAGCTTCTTTTCCTTCCTTTTCTTTTTGCTAGACGGTTTGGCTTTGGGTCTTTTTCCCTCATTAGCCATCTTTAGAATGGGACGTGGCTTCAACATCCCTTTGATAAACTGGGGTTCAATCGGGATCTTCCACCGGATTGCAGGGCATGCATGCAATTCTTTCAATTTCTTCTTTGTTTTTGGCGAGAGAACCATCTTCCATGGA
This sequence comes from Agapanthus africanus, assembly GCA_030015575.1. NCBI lineage: Eukaryota > Viridiplantae > Streptophyta > Magnoliopsida > Asparagales > Amaryllidaceae > Agapanthus > Agapanthus africanus. The sequence goes on along the minus strand of JASDDO010000024.1, from coordinate 881,674,274 downwards.
GTTTCTGCTACCCTAAACAGGATGCCCCTGCATATCCGCTTTCTTAAGGGCGTGCTTTTATGGTGGTTTCACCTTCCAGTTGTCTGTCGGCTTGATCTTACCCTGCTTATACTGGTCTTCAACCCAGTTCTTGAAGATAAAGCAGTCTTCAATCGGATGACTGCCGAGTCAGTGATAAGGACGGTAATTAGGGTCATTAAACGAGCTGGATTGTGCTGGACACCGGGTCTCGGGCAACGTCACCATCTTGTTCTTTATGGCTGGGTCAAATAATTTCCCCGTCTTATCACGGGGAAATGAATACTCACGTCCCATCTTCTCTTTGAGGGATGGATATGAGCGACTATCATTTCAGTGACCTCCTGCCTTTAAGCCACCTGTTTGTTGTTGAGTATTGGCAACAAACACCGCCTTATTCTTGTCCTTGTTATTCCGAGATTCTCCGCCAGGCGAGGAAGGACCTTAATCTATCGCGTCCAGAGGAGTCAACTTGTCAATGATCTCTTGAAAGTCGTAGGCTTGAAAATTGCCAGGTATGGGAAAATTTGTGCCTTCTTATCGATAGTGCCTACGACATGTTTACAGCTGAATCTTCGGTGATGGGTTGCTCGCATTTAGACCATAGATTTCGCCTTCTCATGGCATATTGGACCCATGTCTCATTTGTTTTGGGCTTTTCATTGACCATTGCAGTCACGGTAATGCGTTCACTTGCACTAGCGAACCTCCGCGTGAAGTGGAGCTCCATCTCAACAAAGGTCTTGATGGAGTCATCCGGATGTTCTGCATACCATTCGAAAGCTATGTCCGAGAGACTGCAAACGAATTAATGAAGGAGCAAAATGTCGTTTCCTCCAGTGTTACCATACTTGGATCTAAATTCAGTGACATGTTGCTTCGGATTAACGGTTCCTTTATATATATGAAACGTCGAGATCGTATATCTCACAGGGTATTGTATTTGGTCATACCATCTGGATATGGTCAACCAGTCTTAATCAGTTTGCCTACAGCTTCGTTGGCTTGATGCGCATTGAATTGACAGGCAATATATTCATCCAGCCGTGACTTAGAGATAATCTCCTCCTTTGTTGCTGGTCGGATTTGCGGAGAATTTAATGTGTCCACTTTATCGTTGGTAATATCCACTGCGGTTCTTCTGCTGGCGGTTCGGGCTGAGCTATCATCCCGACCATGCTTTGAAATAAGAGGGCCATCTTGTCCATCCTAACATTCATTTCTGCAGCCTTTTCTTCTCTTTTCTTGAGGATGTGCCTCAGGTAGTCAATATCTGACTTCTGACCCGTCCTTTCTTCGGAAGCGTCGTCCTGATTTGTATTAGGCGGTGGAGTCATGGGTTCCACTGCTTGAGCCATTATTTCTTACAGTTTTTGTTGATCCTTTATTATAGACATGGTGATTGGTCTATGGGAAATAGAGGTACAACTATCATCCTTGGAGTTTATCATATAGATAGTATGAACTATCATGCTTCTAGACTTGGGGCGTTTAGAATATCGGCCCTTGGAGTTTGCTTCGGATGTGGGACCCTTCTCCAGGCTCCCTCTTTTGTGAGGTACCGCCTTAGGGAGAAAAATCTTAGTGTCAGTAGGAGAATTGTCATGACACGGACTTCTGACTCGAGGAGAATAGCTCGGATTGATGGTGGATCCTTGAACTTCTTTCCAAATATTGTGGATTGTCGAGGATAGTCGTGGGGGTGAACGTATAGACTTGGATTCCCCTGGTATTTCTATAGGTGGTGGATATTTCTTGAGCACTGCGGTGGACGAGTTGCGCTTCACCATCTTCAAGGGTTCGAAGCTGTTTCAGGTTGGAACAGCAGCGCGGATGATCAGCATAGGGGCCGGTAGCATTAACCCGGATGGAGAACTGCCTCCAGCCTGTCTTTTTCGGCGCCAGTAGCAATGCCGAGCAGCTCTCGTGACATGAACTACTTCAACTTTAGGAGCTTGTTCAGTATGCCCCTGTGTTGCTTGGGGACCTCAGCCGGTGTCAAGCGCTTAAACACTGATATCTTTGATGCTGTTAGAGAAGTAGTCCGAGGGGCCAATCTGCAGAAGACAGATCGCCTTGGGAGTGAAGCATTCTTGGGTGGCCTAAAGTTGGGAGGGCTAGCCTCTCGAAGACCGCCTTCTTAGGTATCATGGGTTTGTTTTCCAGTGGGTCCACAAAACTTGAGCCCAGTCTGTCGAGTACCGAGCTTTCAGATTTGGCAGGTTTATAAGCAGAGCCTGCGGAGATAGTAACCGGCCTATTGAAGACCGGCTTTCTTGGAATTTCCTCCCTTGGCGTTGAGGCACCAATAGCGGGGAATGGAGGAAATTGTTTGAACTAGAGCCCATTCAATGTCTGCTGGACCTAGGCCATCGGAATGCACAGTAGTGGGGCTATAACCTGCCCAGACATGATCCACCAGATGGGGTGATACCGGCGTAACAGTTGGTAGCGCAATCACACTTCTTGTTGGATAATGCTATTTGCATGGAAACGAAACACCGGCTTCAGTATCCCGAAATCCAAGAGCAATCATAAACATATAGAAACCGCGATTTTGCTCACGAAACACAACACATAAAGTGTGGAGTGGAAAGAGAAAATGGTCCCACCGGGCATACTAGAATCTGTTTACCGCCGGAAACCGGACTGAGACGCGGGGAGCGCGTCAAGCCTGAATTTGGGGGCAGATGTTATATGGAACATATCCATCCACCTCTCCGAAGATACCAAGTTAATTTATGGCACCGTATATCAGAGGTTTGAATGGATGCGACCGTTATAGCAGACTTTTCAGATTTTCCTTCATGTATCAGGGGTTTTTGATTGTAGGGACACTTTTTCTGTAAATGCAAGCTCCTGCAGTTAATTACGTTATCGCCAGGCGATAACAACTTTTTCTACTCCATAAATCTTCGTGTGTCATGCGTTTATTTATTTTGGGGTTCCTCTTGGATTGTATATGGAGACTAATTATGTCGTCGCCCGTAAGGCGCGGATTAGTCCAAATCTATATTTTGAATTCAGATTTGAACCTAGGTAGCATTTCTCATATGAATGAAGTCAATCGGTTCAAGAGAATTTTTGTTTTCATCTAAAGATCGTTAACCTTATTGTAGACTAAGATCAATTTAGGTTTTGGTTAAGGACCGTTAGTCGTATATGAGACTAAGGTCAACTTAGAAAGGTTCTTTTAAGGATCGTTAGTATCGTTGTAGACTAAGATAAACTTAATCAGTCATATATATGAAGCGTAAGCTTCTATACTTAATGTATATTAGCTAAGTATCCAAGCCATGACTTGCTGGTCAGGTACGCATGTGTATTATAGAGTGCGCATGTGCTTCGCATGGGGTATTCATTTTTTCCATTTTAGAGGCGTATACATGAGTATGGGATGCGCATCTGTATGTGGTGCGAATCGGGGTGAGATGCACATCTGTATGGGATGCGAATCAGAATAAGATGCACACTTATTTACGGTGCTCATGAATATGGGATGCGCATACATATATCACGTGATGCACACTTGATTAAGTTCAAGTAGTGCGCATGTGCATGATGCACAAGTTGATATGGACAATATCCTCCACATGCGCTCATATGTATATCACGTGATGCATAGATCAATAGTTTACACCCTAAGCCAGGATGCGCACTAAGATGCAAAAAGTTTTGGCTTTGAAAGAAATTAAGATCTCTATTGTTTGATTTAAAGTGCATTCATATAGCACATTTAAAATTGATGAAAGTAAAAACTTTCAGGAGAAGCACTAGCTTCGGTTTATATGTTTGTGTGTGATCATCCTTTAATATTGGTTTTGTCCAAAATCTTAGACCTTAGAATAGATTTCTCATGAAAAGCAATGACTTTTTTTTGTAGGAGAGAGATAAATTCTAAGATCGTTTGATCTTTGTTTTAGAGAAGAACCATCTTCATTATGAAAAGCACCAGCTTCTATGAAAAGAGAGGATCCTCTTCCGTTATTTGATTACCTAGTTAGCTAGCGGATTTTTCTAAGAAAGCTTCAGTTCTTTTTGCAGAGAAGATGAAGATCGCAAAAATATCAAAAGAAAAATTCTCCCCTTTTCATTATGAGGGGGTTCCTATTTATAGGAGAAGAATTGTTAGGGTTTGTTCCCAACAATTAGATGGGTTTTTATCTCAATTTGATTTTAATTGATCTATATCAATTTCTGAATGCATGCGCACCATTGGATCATTGATCTAAACATCAATTTTGTTTAATTTGTCACGTTTGTTATGAACAAACAGATTTAAATTGATTTATATCAATTTATAGTGCTTGCGCACCATTGGATCATTGATCCGCAAATCAATTTTTGATTGTTTTCTTAAGTTTGTTAATTGATAGAAGATTTTCTTCTAAAGATAGCTTAACCCAGTAAATGCGCACTGATAATGCATGTGCATGTGCTTTGCCTATATTCGCATCGCATGCGATGGCCTTTGCTATGTGCACTTGCACGTGTCGTATCGCATGCGATGGCCTTGAGCCTTGCGCACATGTCTTGCACGTGTCGCATCGTATTTATTGGGTGAACCCTAAAATGGGTGCGAACAGCGTGGTTTAAAACATGGCCTCCTCTGTCTCAATCAATGGTAGGACTTCTAAAGAGTTTAGATGTAAAAGGGGACTAAGGCAAGGAGATCCTCTATCACCTTTTGTTTTTAATTTAGTGGCTGGCGGTCTCTCCAATATTATACGAAGATGCAAATCAAGTGGACGATTGCAAGGACTAGGGCCTGGAGAAAAGAAGATATCAATCATAACCCTCCAATATGCGGATGCCACGATTATCTTCGGACGGAATAGTATACGGTAGGCTGTTACTATAAAGTCCTATACAACTTCGAGATGTGGTCTGGGTTACACATCAACTACGATAAAAGCACGCCGACTTTCTGGAATGGACAAGAGAACAAAAATTGTACAATTACTAAGGTCTTGAATTGCAAGACTCAAGATTTCCCCATCAAATATCTTAGGTTACCAATTCGACTAGTGTCCTTTAAAAAGACAGACCGGATATCCTTAATTGAATGTTTTCAAAAAAGGTTAGAAGGATAGAATGCCACATGTCTTTCTCTTAGAGGATGGCTAACTCTCTTAAATTCAGTACTGACAGCCCTACCAATTTACTACATGTCATTCTATTGGCTACTAAGTTGGGTTGTGCATAGAATCGATAAGATTAGAAAGGCATTCCTATGGAAATGAAACAATGCACAAAGGAAATGATATAATTTGGTATAATGGAAGTCTGTGTGCCGTTCGAAGTAGGAAGGGGGGCTAGGAATAAAAGATATTAATATTTTGAATTAGGCCTTACTTGCAAGATAATGGTGGAAGCAATCAGAAGGAAATAAAATAGGGTGAGTCAACACTATAAATGCGGCTTACGGAAATCGCAAAGGAGGTATAAATTCTATTAATAAGAATGTGAACATGGCTTCTGGATTTTGGAGAGGAATTGCAGTTAAAGATTTGTTCTTCAGAGGATTTCCTTTACACTAGGAAATGGGTGTTCCATTAATTTTTGGTGTGATTATTGGTGCGGGAAAATCCCTAGAAGAAGAATTCCACTCTCTGTTCCTTCTACCAAAAAATTGTGACACATCAGTAGAAAGTCAATGGAAAAGACGGAAATGGTGGCCAGCATTCAACAGAGGACTTTCGCGACATGAGTTTCAAGAGAGGCGTAGGTTGATCAATTATCTAAAGAACTGTAAGCGAATGACGGAAACCAAAAATGCCCTGGTTTGGAGATGGTCCTCAATACACAAATTCACGGTCCGCTCTATGTATAGGATCTTACACTATGAAAGAGTGGAGGATAATTGCCTATACCAAATATGAAAAGTCCAGATTCCATATAAAATTAAGATTTTTAACTAGCTGGTAATTAGGAACACAATTCTCACAAAAGATAACTTCTAAGACGAAAGTGGATTGGCCTAATGGAATGTGGGCTATGTGGTAAGTATGTCGAAACGGTTGATCTTCTGCTTCTCAGTTGTGAGGTGACCTCACAAATATGGGACAAATTTTTAACTAGGTCTACGAAGGGTGTGATGCCTTCGTCTATTCTTGATTTATGAGGGGCTTGAAGACTTAGAAACTTTGGAAGAGAGGATCTTCCAGCTTGAACATCATTGTTACTTTGTTAGTGCCATATGTTGGATAGTTTGGACAGAACATAATAATGAGATCTTCGATGCTAAAATCAAATCAATAGCTAGCATGATATATAGCACTGATATAGTCATAATGTTATGGGCAGGGGCTGCGGCATGTGTCATGCCCCGCTTCCTAAAATACGTAAACACGACACGTGACAGAGCCAACCATGCTACCTATGGCGAGAAAAGATCCTTCCATAGTCACATTACGGCTGTCAATCAGATATCAAGAACAGTAAACTACTAAATCTATCTATCACATGTCCAATAGATACATGAACAATAATTCGAAAAGATAGCGGAAGCAATAAAGATCCAAGAAATAACTAACCCGCCTAAGAGCTATATCAATGAGGTGGTCCTCACTGATCGACGATCCTGTCAAATACTCACATGGTATGTCAAGTATCTGAGCCATGCAAACCCCAGACGTCAGTGCGTCACAAATATCAAAATAATAGTAATAACCAGGATAGGATGCACTGATTAAACATGAGTGTAAATAAATAACACAGGTGTAAAACGGTGAGATATAGGTATGTGATGTGTATCCTAAAGTCTATGTCTTTAGGTTATCTATTTTAGAAGTCTTTGAAATCAAGTTAATGAAATCGTCAATGCAACTCAATAGTATCCCGTGCGTGCCCGGGACCACGGTCAAGACTCTCGGGCTGAATCTAAGACGTGCTGCTAGACAGTAAACAAGTAACATGTATAGACGAATGATGTTAGCAGCATCATCCCGGGGCTGGCCTAGCCCATAAAGACTGATCAATATAAGCATCGAACTATTGAGTTGCAAGTCAGGTTTCATTATTGATTTCCCTTTTTACCCCCAAAGTTATGTGTTCAAGTCAAGTATTGATAATGTAAATCCAATGCCAACACAGGATCAAGTATGTACAGGTTTTGTCTATGCAGACAACAAGTTACGTCCATCAGGACAATATGTTAGGATTGTTGGCATTAGCAAGAAGATCCAAGTAACAAGTAAAGAAGTGTGTCGTGAACATGTCATGTGATGTATACTAACCAAATAGATGCCAAATGTAAAACTGTAATCGATATCGGAATACAGTAAACAAAACTGATGTCAGGATGAATATGTATTTATCTGTAATAACCATTATACGTCCATGACTATGTATTGTGCAAACTAGATAACATGTTGAACCAATATAGTAGTATGATAACATTGTGACGTTCCGGCATGCAACTAGATAAACTATTGTCAGTACGGATACAGACGGATACTGTAAAACTGTAAATCGGTAATATTTGCTGAATATTAAAACACATGCACTATTATTTATTAAATATATATTGATATAATAATATTAATATGGATAACATATTCAATCCGATTAATAACTATAAAAGTGGTATTGATTAACCATGCATAAGAAAGTTCCGTTCAGAAATTCAGCGTCACCATGATTTGTAAAATAGCTTAAAAATAACAAACGTCCTCCAAAAGGGACGTGTCATATACTAAAACAAAGCTAATTCAATAAGGTTTTCATTTTTATAAGTTAAAAGTATCTCAGATTGTTCTTACAAAAAGTTATGAACGTTCGAAATTGAAAGTTTGCTGCTGGAATTTCCCTGGACAGCAGTTCAGAGGTGCTTCCATTTACAGTTTACGTTATTTAAACAATTTATTTTTCAAGTAAATATTTCAGAAGGTTATAGCATTCTGAGTTAGCTTCGTAACGAACTAAAGAATGTGTGTTGATGATTTTTTTATAATTTATAATGAATTTTATAAGATAAGGTGTATAGTAAATTTCAGATTTGTCATATCTGCTTTGCGACGACGTTTCATGTGTAAACTATAATATTTTCAAACTATATTTTGTATAATATTATAAAATACGGATTATAAACTAATTAATGATAATAAAAAGAAATATTAAGACGATATTTATCTTTATAGATATAATTATATTATGTCGCAAGTTGTAAACTTGCATACATTGCATATTATAAAACTGATTAACGTTAAATAACCATGGTGTATAAATTATATAGATATAGCTGTATGATGATGATGATAATAATAGTACGACAACATATAAATAAATTACATATAGTATAGCATGTAGCAAATTGTAAACTTGTCTCGAAACAACCGCGATGAACGGAAGCAACATGACGCTATACAAATCAACACCAAGTTTTGATGGCTCGGTTAAGATTCTAGGATGCGGTTGGAGTTGCATCGGCAAGAACGGGTGTGGGTTTGAAGAACGAAGAAGGAGAATATATAAATTCATGAGGGAGAGATATGTTATGTGGAGAGAGAGAGTGAGGTTTTGTGTTTAATATAAATTTATATAATATAGTTTAAATTAGGTTATAAATATATATTAGTTTTAATGTATATAGATAGTATCAAATTATAGCCAATCTCCACCTAAATCTCATCAAAAATATATTTTGGAAAATAATTCATATATATAAACTTCTCAATCATAATGCAAGAATATATTTTAAATAACTCATACCCCTAATTTAAGATTTAAAAGGATTCTAAAAATATATCTAGATTTAGTAAATATTTGATATTAGATATCTTGAGATTTAAACGTAAAAGATAAAAGCAAAATAAGATATGGGATGACAACCATATGACGACAGTTAACAAAATATAACTTGTTCCCAATTTGTGCCTATTAAAAGATATATGATGATCTAGATATATGATATATAAAGATCTAAAAATATAATGTAGGTATTATACTAGATTCATATAGATACACTTTACTGGTAAATCTCAGATACAATTTTGCACCATATTGGGTTCTAAACTTGCGGGCCGGGTCGGATAACGACTACTACTATTCGAATCATTCGCGACCCAGTAGATAGAATAGAAGAAATAAAGCAAGTGTTAAAATACAAATTAATGTCGTATAACCTTACTAGGGTGTTACAGCAGGTAGGAGCTTCAAGAGACTTAGATTGACTATGGGTGGGGACGACGAGCATGATGGATTTGCGGGTAGAGGACACAACACAACACTCGTTGTACGAGAGGACATAGATATTGGGTACATTAGGAGATGAGCTTCAGACCGAGTGAAGGGTGGACAGCCGTAGAATACAGAGACGCAGACGAGTTTGCTGGACTGGAACATGATTTGGGCACATGTCATGGCATTGATACTATGTTATTTTTGTGTTTATTTGTCTAATATAGAGTTTGTTCCCCGATTTTGAATTTGGCATGTATGAGGATTGTTCCCCAACTTTATCTGCTTTGCCTTTGAACCTCTGTGGTTTTTTCTATTATTTCGTTTAAATATCTTTAACGAAACGCGGGAGCTTTCGAGCTGTCATTTGACTAAAAAAGGCATGGAAACCTTTGTTTACTTTTTCTCCATGGATTTTTTTAGCAGTGGTAGTGGTACCTAAAAGCAAAAAAATGAATTGTGGATTTGATTTTCTTTCACTTTTGTCATGACAATTTTGTTTTCGTGGTTCCAAACAGCCCCTGCACGTTAAGGGACTGTTTTGTTGCGGGATTATTTTGGATTTGGGCTGTGGAATCCTGCATTCCATAATTTTGTGTTTGGTTGGTGGATTTGGATTTCTAGAATTCCTTTGTTTTTTATGAGAGACCCACCATAAAATATGGATTCTTGAATCCTAAAATTTTTTAAGGATTTGCAAGGATCTGGCACTATTCATTGTACTTTTAGATGGGACCGTATACTTTATTTATTTAATAATCCTCTCTCTATCCATCTCTTTCTAAAATCCTCAAATCCAAATCTCACTTTCTTTTCACCGACTAAACAAAGATTATAATGCTTTACAGATCCAATATTAAAAATTCAACACCAACCAAACAATAAATTAAAATATCCAGAAATTTTCAAGCGGACTATTTTTGAACACGAATTTCTAAATCCTAGAACCAAACGAGCCCTAACTCGAGTGATCAATCACGAGACCATGAGGTTGACTTCAAAATTGACCTATAGTTTTACGCTACGTTCCCTACTGAAAATGGCTTAAACTCGAAACACCACTACAAAAAGCCCTTAGCTGTTCCTAATCTACGAAACTACCCTCCTCCCGCTTGTCGCCCCTCCCGCCATTTGCGCCTTCCAGATAGGCTTGTGGCAAACAAGTAAATAAAACCTAGATCGAGCCTTCTTTCGAGAAATGAAAAGTTCCCCTTTAAAACAGCCCACAGCCTCACCTGCTTCGTTCCTCTTCCCTCCTCTTCGGTTAAAAAAGGCAACTTTGTTTTTTCGAAAAAAAGTTCTTCTTACGATCTTGAATCGATCTGCATTGTTTGAAATCGATCGGATTTTTCATGGATTCTCTTCGAAAATCCTTCAAATCTCACGGGTCCTATAAATACTCCTCCTCTTGGCCCTTGGCCGAGCACGAGGAGCGCCCTATCCTCGCCGTCGACGACGATCGCGGCGAGGTCGTCGTCAAAATCGACGGTAACAGAAACACCAACACCAGAAACATCCCGATCAATGCCGACAACAGCAACATTTGGAGAGAAAGTTACGAGTTTTCGTTCCCTCACCAAACCCTAGCTCAGGACCAGCGCATGACCGAGATCAGCGAGGATCCTCCGTCGAGGCTGATCAGCAGCTTCATCCACAAGCAGCGCGCCACCGGCGCCGAGATGGCGCTCGACGTCGATCTCGAGATGGACGAGTTCAAGAAGAACTCGAAGGAGCTTAGGGTTTCGTTCGTCCCTGAGAACTCTTCCGATTCGTCTGACGCCGAGGAGAGGAGGCCTGCGGCGACGGCGATGAGGCCCCCGAAGGATGGCGGGGCCGGGGAGGTGCTCCGTTGCACGTCGAACTCGTCGTTTCAGAGAGCTTCGGGTCTTCTTCGGGTGAAGACGAGGTCGAGGCTGATGGATCCGCCGACGCCGCCGTCCGGCGCGATCTCTCCGCCGGTTGTGCGTGGCGGCGACGACGAGCGAAAGTCGGGATTTTTGGGTAGGAAATCAGGGCCGCTTAAGTCTGGCATGCTTGGGAAGTTCGACGAGGACGACGAGGATCCATTTCTTGATGAAGATGTTCCTGAGGATTACAAAAATCCCAAATTTACTACTTGGGCGATTATTCAATTGGTGAGTTTGGTGCTGATTCTTATTGCGCTCTGGTGTAGCGTTTCGATTGAGCCGCTTCGGGAGCAAACTGTGTGGCAACTGCATTTGTGGAAATGGGAGGTGATGGTTCTTGTGCTTATTAGCGGCCGTTTGCTTTCCGGCTGGTTGATTCGCGTGGCCGTCTTCTTCATTGAGAGAAACTTTCTTCTCCGGAAACGGGTTCTTTATTTTGTGTATGGAGTTCGAAATTCGGTGCAGAACTGTCTATGGCTTGGCCTTGTGTTGCTGACTTGGCATTATATGTTTGATAAGAAGGTCGAAAGGCAGACTAGGAGCTTGGTCCTACAAAAGGTCACTAAAGTCCTTATCTGTTTCCTTGTGACAACTGTCGTATGGCTTGTAAAGACTTTGCTTGTGAAAGTATTAGCCTCTTCGTTTCATGTCAGTACATACTTCGAAAGGATCCAGGAGTCGTTGTTCAATCAGTATGTGATCGAGACGCTATCTGGCCCTCCCCTAATTGAAATTCAACATATCAAGGAAGAGGAGGATCGAATGTTTGCGGAGGTTCAAAAGCTTCAGAATGCGGGGGCTAAGATACCGAATGATTTGAGGGCGGCTACGCGGAGGAGTAGAAGTGGAAGAGTAAGAGGAGGAAGCGGAGGCGGTACCGGGGAACTAAAGAAGAGTATCCCATTAGGAGGTGCAAAGAGTATGAGGTACTCAAGGGCGATCTCAAAGAGGGAAAGCAGCAAGCAGCAAGATGCAATTACAATTGACCAGCTACATAAGCTTAGCCAAAAGAATATTTCCGCATGGAATATGAAGAGGCTGATGAAAATTGTTAGAAAAGGGACCTTAACCACTCTGGATGAACATTTGGTACTAGAGACTGGACTGGATGAGTCTGCTATACAGATTAAGAGCGAGTTTGAGGCCAAGATTGCTGCTAGGAAAATCTTTAATAATGTGTCAAAGTCTGGTTCTAAGTAAGTTTTGGTATCCTTTATCCAATATTTGGTTCCTAGTAAGATTTCATCTCCTTTTCCAAGATTATGTAGTCTTTTTCATTAATTACATGCACATTTATATTGGATTTTTTGATACACGGACCTTTAATGTTTAAAGCCTAGTTTGGCAACAGTCACTGGAAATAAAAATGAAACTGGGGCTTGTATGCATCCAAACCCTGATTTTGTAAATATAGGCCTTGTTTGGGAATGGGGTTAAGTTTAGACAACCGGAGTTTCATAAAGTTATCTAAATTTAACTCCAAAATCCTAACTTTGGCCTTGTTTGGCTTTCATTTTGGAGTTTAGAAAACTCCGGTGATCTAAACTCCGAAGTTTTCTGAACTTCAAAATTTGTGAAGGAAACATCCATTTTGGGGTTTAGAGACCTCCAAACGAACATTTTGGAGGTTAGAAAACTCCAAAGGCAATCACCTATCGAAGTTAAGTTTGTAAAATGGAGGCAAGCCTTTGCAAACTACAGTTTGCATACCCTCTACCTCCACTTAAAAATAAAGTCTCCTTTTCCTAACTCCATACACAAACAAGGCCGTAGGGTTTTAAAAAGTTTAGACGTGTTTGGCAACATAGTTATAGTTACGTCCCTTGAAATCATGGTTAAATCTTTCAAATATAAAAGCTTAGTCGTGTTTGGCAACTAAGTTATGGAATCATGGTTAAATCTTTCAAATATAAAACACTAAAGGATCAAATCTTTCAAAGTACAAATCAATTATAAGAATCTACTCACCTAAAAAGTTAGATCAACTTAAATTATTTTCTTTAAGCATTTGCAGTAATGTAATCTATCAGAAGTTAAGTCAAATAGAAATATGAGTTGGTTTCATTAAAGTTCTAGATTAGGATTACTATTATACTGAAAACTTATTTAATTTCACCAAATAGATTTCATTGATACTAATATTGCAAAAAGAAAAAGAAACAACAACAAAAACACTCAACAATCCATATCCCCTAAAAAGATTTAAAAACGTTACATTTAAACTCAACCAATCGTCATTTTATTTCAATCTTATAAATTAGATATTATCATTTATGATTAAAAATCATATAATTCTATTATTTATCCTATAAGAAGAGAGGATAAACCAAGGGAGATATATATAGATAGATACCACGGAGGGGGGGAGAGAGATGCCGTGAAAAAATGCAGCGAGAAAAAGAGACAGCTCAAAACTTTGTGAAACCCCAATCCAATTGGAGTTTTAAGAACCGAGGTTTCAAGCCCTTGAAACTTTTTCAGACCATGGTTTTCAGATAACTTTTATTTGGTTGCTAAACGCGCCATGATTATAATTTTTGAGTTTGGCCTAGAAAATCTATGAAATTAGGAGATGCATATGGGGGCCATGCTTATGTGGGCAAGCATGGGAAATCACGATCTTTAATTGCATTGTTGCATCTCACTTTGCAAAATCTATTTCTGTAGTCACGAAGCTACACGGTCAGCGTTGTGGAAATTGTAGCCTTGTTGCTAATGAGGACTAATTGTATAAGTTTGCACATGAAAATGACTCACTTGCCCCTACTTCCTCTTTCCACTTATTATTTTGCTCCGCCAAGCTTTTATTATCAACCTTCTCATTCATTCCTGAAGCTGCAGCTACTCACCTTCTCATCCAATCCCTAGTCGTCCTTCTCATGCAATTATGAAGCTCTAACCATCCAACTGGTCGTTAAATCCTAAATTATTCATCATATCTAATCAATCTCTAACCAATAACCTTTTTGTCCAATCGCCAACCATCACACTCGGTTTTTTGAAAGCAAGAGAAGGAAGGAGAGCGGTAAATTAAGTTTTTAAAAAGGAACTTTTACTATGGAAATCTAAACCAAACAAGTAGTTATCCCAACACCAATATAACCTGCTCTTAAGTTAACTTATGAGACCCGTTTCAAAATATGAAAATTTATTTAGAGAACAGGTTTTTTTCGATACACCCCCAAAAATCTTAGGAAATTTGATATACTCCCATTATTCTTCAATATTCACCTTACCAAAATGGCAAAATCTATTAAAATTTTATATTCTCCCCACAGCTGTTGATATACCGTTTATTTAGTCAATTTACATGAAAAAGACCAAGGTACCTACTTCCCTAACCACCTATATTATTGTCTTCTCATCGAAGCTAAAATTGAGACCCCGGTTTGATCTCATTCTTTCTTCTTTCTGTCATTCTCTTTCAAGTTTTTTCATGCGATTGGTCCCGCCATATTAACATGAAGAATCATGATACTTAACAAGATAAATACCAACTTTCTTGCATATTCCCATTCCTTGAAGTTCTTCTATGAAACTTGAGAAGAGGAGAAGAGAAAAAGAGACGAGGAGAGAATCTTTTTGTTGTTGTTCTTCGGTCGGTAGAGAATTAGAGGAGAAAGACGATAGGTTGAGACTGTAGAAGGATTGGGATATCATTTACAAGATTTGGAAAGTGGGAATAATATTAGGGTTTAGAGAAAATTTTTCTTGGATTGGAAACGGTGGAAAAACTTTAAGGTGGGGTAAAAAAGAGGAAAGGGTGGATGATGCTATGGAATTTTGTTATTGAGTGATGATGATGAAAAAAATTACTTTTACTCTTATGAATTGAGGATGAGGAGCTAAAAAAGAAGAATGAAGCATGCTTATGTCTTTTCAAGTTATTATATCAAATTCAAAAACATTTTAACCGATTTAGAGGGTATTTGGACAAAAATTAAGATTTTTGGGAGGTGTGGAGAATATCTATGGATATTGCGGGGTATATTAAACTAACTTTTTCGGTGGCAATACTAAAAACCCTTATTAGAAGTAAAGATTTAAAGAATTAAAAGTTTTATATAAAAAGAGGTTTCGAGCCCTGCAGTAACACTGTAGGGCGGCCTCTGCAGTGGCCTCACCCAACTATGGGTGGGGTCTGGGGGCTTATATGCATAAAAGCCCTTAGACCCTGCCCATAGCCGGGTGAGGCCATTGCAAGACCATTTTGGTCCTATAAAAAAACCTTATATAGTTAGTTGATGACTTGTTTCTATCTCTTCATACCTAACTTTCAATTAAATTGCAAAACACTATTTTTTAAAGACCTTCATAAATTCTTTTATTGTATTGTAATATAAACTTCGCTGTTATCTTCGGTGATCTTAATCAGGATTTCTAATAGGTCTTAATGATGAGATGCCAAACAAAGGCTATGGTTAGCCAGTACTATATTTAATCACTTTACCAGCGAAAAGTTACTATGAATTGAGAAGAGGATAAGTATCAACCAATAGGAAAGTCGATAGGTTAGTTAAACGCAATATAGACGTAGATATATGTTTATGTACTTTGAAACAAGGTTGATTGTGTACATATCAAGTATTAAATAGACCAAAAATAATAATTATGAAAGTAGCATTGAAGTCAAAATTTTAGAAAAGGTATCATAGACATCATAATTGTGTTCAGAAATATGTCAAAATTTAAAGTTACTTTAATCATGTATTCTTAAAACCATACCAAAGAGCGTTAATTTCTTGAAAAAATGTATCTAACCAATTATAGTTATTTTACTATTTATTTATTATTTTTTCCAGTTTTTAAAAAATATTTGGTGCTCAATAAAGAAAAGCTCAGGCATTCCAGTCTAGATGGCCGGTACAGCCAAGATGGTCAATTCCTATGCAAAAAAATGACTGCCTACTACAGGTTCAGAACTTAGAAATTAGAAATACCGAGATTTTAAACCTGGGTTAGAACTTAGAAATAACTGCCTAGGTCCACAATAAGATAGTTTCTGTCACGTTGCTTCGCCTCTTTTGTTGTGGAGCTAGGTAATTGTTGAAGGGGTTGTGCTTCCTTAGGGCTTCGCAGTAGTAGGCTGGTTCTTGGTTTTATAGGGAGAAATGAGTTGCTTCTTCAGGAGCCATCCCTCTTCAGTTTATTCTGAAGTATATATCTTTGCTCCTAACATCATCTTTATTTGACATTATTCCTCGATAATGGAATGCCATGCAATACATTTACATCAGTTTATCTGGGATTGCTAAGACTGTTGGCAAATTTTGGTAGTTACTAATATATTAATCAATTTCTGGTTGCCAGTAATTAACTAGTTTGCTTAATTTAAGGTACATATATTTAGTAGATTTAATGCGTTTTATGAGGGAAGATGAAGCTCGGAAGTCCATTAGCCTATTTGAAGGAGCAGATGAAAAATGCAGGGTTAGCAGAAAAAGTTTGAAGAACTGGGTGGTATGAACCTCTTATTCTTATAACTTTTTCAATATTTAATTGCAGTAAATTTCTTATTACCTTATTAACTGCATTTCTTTATTAACACCTTTGAGATATTTTTGAATTTTCTGACATAGGTTAATGCTTTTAGAGAGCGAAGGGCCCTTTCTTTGACACTAAATGACACGAAGACAGCTGTAAATAAGCTCCACCAAATGGCAAATATGGTAGTGGGCATCATTGTAGTTTCCCTCTCGCTTCTCATTTTGAACATTGCAACTACCCATTTCTTTGTTTTCATGGGCTCTCAGATTCTTGTCGCTGTATTTATGTTTGGAAACACTTTAAAGATGATCTTTGAAGCTATTATTTTCTTATTTGTGATCCACCCTTTTGATGTTGGTGACCGTTGTGAGATAGATGAGGTTCAGGTAAAGTGGAACAAATACTAAATTAGTTTGATTGAAGTAATTTTTTTGAATAGCCTCTTAAATGTTGCTATAATGTTCAAAGTAATTTGCAGATGTTTGTGGAAGAAATGAATATCCTAACAACTATCTTTCTAAGGTCTGACAACCAAAAGATCACATATCCTAACAGTGTGCTAGCAACTAAGCCCATCGGCAACTACTATCGAAGTCCAGATATGGGTGACTCGATTGACTTCTGTGTTCATGTTTCAACTCCACTGGAAAAGATCGCAGTCATGAAAGAAAGAATACTAGCGTAAGTTAAATCTTCAAATTTTAAAACTTAATGATTTTAGAATTCAATTGTTTTTCTTCTGATTTGTCTTTTTTTTCCATCTCTGAAAAAAGGATGTTTTGTATAAAATTGGTTCTCTTGACATGATTACATTTTCTTTTGTTCTTATTACACTAACACACACACACACACTAGTATTCGTTCTTGAACAAAACAGTTTAAATATAGCAATTATTATAGGCTTTTTAAAACCATGTTGGCCTCTTAGTAGATACCAGGGGTGGAGCCACAAACTTTGGCTTGAGGGAGCCCAAGATCATTCTTGAATACAATATTTGTTTGCTATATAAAAGCATATGCATATATTGAAAAAATACTTATGTTTAACCCGTATTATATAGCGATATATACATTTTTTTCAATGAAGTATGATATAATATTGTTATTTTAGTAATGAAAACAATTGAGAGGAAATAAATTTTATTGGCTTAAGAGAATAGTAATAGTTCGTACAGCTATATATAGAGAGTTATAGATCACCTCTCCTAACAAACATATAATAACTAATCAAACTGATAACTAAATATAATAACTAAATATATATTCATAACAATATTCATGACACCCCCTGCAGGCTGGAGCGTAGATGTTAATTATACCAAGTTTGGACAGAAGACGAGTGAAAACCGGTCGAGCAAGAGGTTTGGTAAGAATATCTGCTAGTTGAGTTGCAGAGGAAACATGCCGGAGTGCAATCACCTTATTTGTCACTTTATTACGAATGAAGTGACAATCTATCTCGATATGTCTGGTTTGCTCATGAAAAACTAGATTCTCAGCAATGTGAATTGCGGCCTTATTATCACAGTAGAGTGTAGTCGGAAGAGAAGAAGGAACTTCAAGATCTGCCAAAAGAAAGATAAGCCATACCAACTCAGCAACTGTATACGCCATAGATCTATACCCAGTCTATGCAGAAGAACAAGTAACTATATTTTGCTTCTTACTTTTCCATGTAACCAAGTTTTCTCCCAAGAAAACATAATAGCCACTCGTGGAACGATGATCATCAACAGATCCAGCAAAGTTAGCATCCGCAAAGGCTGTGAGCGACAACGTAGATGATGGTTTGTAAAGAAAACTCTATCCTAGAGAACCTTTGATATATCTGAGAATATGATCAACTGTCTTAAGGTGAGAGGTCAGGATTCTGCATATATTGACTCACTGTGCTAACGACAAAGGCAATGTCTGGCCAAATGACATTGAGGTAAATAAGCTTCCCAACTAAACGTCGATATCGTTCTGGGTCAGGTTGTGGAGGATCCATGGGAGACCTTAATCGAGATAGTTTGACGGAGAAATCTATACCGGTGTTTGCTTACATCCAGGAAATCCTATCTCAGATAGAAGATCAAGTGCATACTTTCCCTGAGAGTGCTGCAATTTATTATAATTCTGTGATACTTCGATTCCAAGGAAATATCTAAGTGGCCCAAGGTCCTTTGTATGAAAGTATGAATCCAAATTTTCTTTCATCTTGGAGATGCCAGCAGAATCATCTTCAGTGATGATAATATCATCAACATATACTAGTACAATTACCCTATCTTGAGAACAATTATGCGTAAAAAGATATGTGTCGGCTTGAGTGCGTTTGAAGCCAATCTGTCGTAAAATCATACTGAACTTCTCAAACCAGGCACGCGGTGACTGTTTCAGTCCATATAACAATTTGTGTAGATGACAAACCGTAGACTCCCCTGATCGCTCAAAACCCGGAGGCTGCTGCATATAAATAGTCTCTGATAGATCGCCATTAAGAAAGATATTTTTCACATCAAGCTGATGAAGAGGTCATGCCTTAGAAACATCCAAGGATATGAGAACACGAACTGATATTAATTTGGCAACTGGTGAAAAAGTCTTAACATAATCCAAACCATATTGCTGAGTAAATTCTTTGGCCACCAAACGAGCTTTGAGACGGTTAGTCGTCCCATCTGGATTTTGCTTGGTAGTAAAGACCCACTTATAGCCAACAACCTTCTAATCTGAGAGGTACCAATTTCCAAGTCGCATCGGAGCGCAATGCGGCAATCTCCTCTAACATAGTTGCATGCCAATCTGGATGCTGAAGAGTATCGTGAATAGAGAAAGATAGAGTAATGGGAGACAAGAAAGAAACAAACTGACGAGCAGATGGTGCTAGTCTATGGTAGGAAATAAATTTAGAAATAGGATGTGCAGGAGTATATGAATGCTTACCCTTGCATAAGGTAATAAGAAGAGAGATCTTCTGAAGGTAGTGACGATGGAGAATCAGGAGCAGTGGACCGTATATTAGTACCTGCAGAAGAATTGTTAAAAATATTATTGGGGGGAGAGGGTGGTACAACTTTCTTAAGACGTTGATACACCTGTGGACAAGGGGCTATAGGCGGAAAACTAGGGCACATAGGTGGAACAGTCGAATCAAGCTCGGAGGAAGGTACGTGAAGAACAGGAATAGGAGGAGTGAGGTCCTTAACAGGTGATGAAAAATAGGCTTAATTTTCTAAGAATATCACATCATAAGAAGTACAAACTTTAGATGTGTCAGGATTAAAACATAATACCTTTTTTAAGATTGTGAGGAACCAACAAATACCATACGAGTAGCGTTAGGATCAAGCTTGTCAATATAAGAAACTAGAATATGGGGATAATATAGACAACCAAACACTTTACGAGGAACGGAAAAGGGTTGCTATATGGAAACAAAATAGAAAAAGGAGACTGGCTGCCTAGGACCGGAGAAGGCATGCGATTGATATAAAAACAGACAGTTAAGACCGCAAAATTCCACAATCGTTTAAGGTTATTCATATGCAAAATAAGAGAACGAGCTAGCTCAAGCAAACGCAGGTTCTTTGGTTCAGCAATCCTATTTTGCTGAGGAGTATAAGAGCATGAAATTTGATGCAATAACCACGGGTTTGACAAAATGCATTAAACTCCGTGCTAATATACTCTTTAGCATTATTTGAACGAAGAATCTTTACCGGAACACTGAATTGATTACTAATTTCAGCTATAAAGATTTTAAAGGTAAACAGAAGTTCAGATCTATTACGCAGAAGATATAACCAAGTCATACGTGAATGATCATCGATAAAAATCACAAAATATCTATAACCAAACACACTAGGAAATTTAAAAGGCTCCAAATATCGGAGTGAATTAACGCAAATGGCAAATCATGTTTTTTATTACCTGGAGGAAAAGCGGAGCGATGGTGTTTACCAAGTATATATGATTCAAAACTAAAATCTGATAAATCAATAGAAGGCATCATAGTACGTAAAGAAGAAAGAGGATGGTAACCAAGTCTCCGATACCACTGGATAGTAGAAACCGCTGCTGACGTACCGGGAAGGTGATCAACATAATACAGTCCATTCTGTTCAGGCCCCCACCAATCTGCTGCTTTGTTAGAAGATCCCGTATCACAAAGTGAGATAGATAAAAAGTTATGGAGCAGTTAGAATCATTTGTAAGTTGACGAATGGAAAGCAAGTTTTGCTTTAAAGATAGCACAATTAAAGCGTTTTTCAGTTTTAAAGATGAAGTGATAAATCAGCAGAGAGAGAAATATGTGGTATTTGAAAGTTTCTAGTGCCCTCGCCACGGCAACCTCGGCCGATGCGGAATCGAAAAATGAAAATTTTCAAGAGAGCACTTGAAACATATCCCTCGTGATCGATCTAAACACCAAACTAGAAAGCAAGCAAGGTTTAGGGATTACAATCTTTGTCGCGTGTCCACCAAATTGTGGAAGACCCCTCCAAGCTCCTCGTAGGCCGTCAAGAACAAACTTGAGAGACGATCGTCCTTACCGAAGATGATCCACCTGAGAGAACTGATCCAAGCTCCAGGTTCATCTAGTGAAGCAACCGACACTCCAAGCTCGCTAGAAATGGAGAGGGGATGTAGGAATTTTCCACTATTATTTTCTCTCAAATACCAAAGCTTAAGAGAGGTATGAAGAAGGAGGTGAAGAGGCTAGCCATCAAAAATGAACTAAGCGTTGAGAATTTGTTGTGTGTAATGAGAGAATAGAATGTCTTCATATTATTTTTCTAACCATCCAAAAAATATCTTACACATTTTGTAATAAACAAATGAAGCCCATCCCTCTCTACATGTCCACAACTATACTCAAATCCACCTCACCCTCCATCTCATTTCTATGAATATTCATAAATGAATATTCACAAATGAGGCGTCTTTTTAGAAAATATTCAGTATAAATACGGAATACAACCCGATATACGTATACGCGAATTCGTATAAAAAATATGAATAGCCATGAGAGAGAATGAATAGTGAACAATAATACTAGAATATTATATATATATAAATTATTAAATCATAACTTGATTTAATAATCCAGTTTAATCCTAACTCGGCTAGTATTATCAACCGTCCGATTAAAGTCCATATAGATGGTACACGTATTTAATCGGACCCCTGTATGTATCAACATACGTCATTTACATCATATCGCATGAACCGGGAAACCTTATGTGTGAGACTCTAAAGACTCGACAATACGCTGACAATGAATTGCTGGGTAAATCCCTAACCACAAGCACGTCAGCGACACAAACTGTACATAACGATTATCCAGATATATGCCGAAAGGGAGATCGACAAATAAGTCCATTCGTACCCTACTGAGCCTGAATGTGACAATCTCCGTACAGTCCAGTTTCTTCGTCTAAGAGTATCGCATACCGGGTCTAGAGAGTGGATAACGTCAGACCCCTAATAACCCGATAAGTCGTGTCGGAGTCAAGCATATCACCAACCGAGAAATTATTGAACTCCTATCAGCAAATCTCATCCACCATGGCAACAGATTTAGGGTGCTAGCTAACCGAACATAGCGCAACTTCGACTCCTAATACCAGGAAAGACGAATCCCTGACAATCGCATACTGCCTTCATGTGGCTTGGGACTGTATCCAATTAAAACCTGTTTGCATGACTCCTTTGAATCGTGGTAGGATAGTAACCTTAGTATAGTGGGAACTCACACGAGACAAATGACGATCTTAGGTCAAAAGATTAATTTGTACTCATGCCACTAGAGAACTTCTATCTGACGATAGATATAATATCATCTAGAAGTTCTCGACGAGTCTGTCCGGTGTATTTACCTCCAGTGAGCATCTGTATACTATCTTAGGCGACACAACACTAATGTCTTATGAGACCGGCCACCGCCTCTTGTCGAGGCCGCAAAACGTATACACTAGTCTACTCCGGAATATCGATACCCAGTCTTGATACTCCCACGACTAGAGACATTTAAGGATGCGTTTATGGACTAACCAGCTCTCACGTATATGATCTCCATCATAATGCCCGCAGTCAAGCAAAAATCCTACGGGCTTCATCATTATGTATCAGCAACACGTAATAAGTAAACGTACACATCAATGATAAAGACAAACCACATAGCATATTATCATTTTGAGTAAAATTGTTCTACCTGTATAGGTCCTCTCTCAATTATCATAATCGCCTACATGCAATTACAATAATTGTCTTGAGAGCATTATATCCAATAATCTCCCACTTGCATTTAAGGCCAATTATTACGGTATCGCATACTCACATCCTGTGTCTTGCCGAATACCCAATTTCTCTATTAATAAGTTTCATGAAGCTTTTTGAGAAACATTTGTGTTCGAGAAATAGCCTCAGTGAGTTGATCCGCTACAATGTTCCAACTTCCTTTCTCTATGTCTCAACTATGCGGAGATCAACAATCTCCCAAACTAAGCGATACCCCGTCTCAAAAATTTGTCTGGATACATAATGGGACCAAGTTCATAAATGAACAAGTTTATCCAACAAACTTCTTGGGTTGCATCCTCCGTTGAGTCACAACCAGCATCCTGCACTATGCCTATCTCAGTATTCCTATTGGAACCCTATCCAATATACTACTCCTCAGAAGAGGGTAAACTTAAAATTCTGACATCATCTCTATCATCCAGGTCATCTCAGAAGCCAGAACCGATAACTGCCTTCTGAAGAAGGCTGCCGTTAGTATATACCAAGAATATTCTCTTATATTCTTAACTGCTTCCCTTTGTTTCACTAGGATTGTATTAATATCTGCTTACTACGACAAGCGCAGAAGCAACATCTGGTTTGGTACAAGACATTGCATGATTGACTCAATTGCCTAAGCAGATGATATGTCATTCATGCCAGTCTCTCTCCTCACTAGTCTAAAAGACATCTCTTTAGAGATGGAGACTCCATCACCCGTGCGTACACACTACTATGCTAGGAGTCGTCCATTCTAAAACATTTTTAAAATGATGTTTAAACACCCGGATTGAGACACCTCCCAAATCTAGATCTAATCACCAGAGCTCGTGATATCTTATCCAGATCTTATGTGGAGAAACACCCGTGACAACCAAAGTTTTACCGATTATAGTATAGGAACATCACTTTCTGTCAGGAGCATGTCATCCAAATCCCAGGACATGACTCCGTACATCCTTCTTAGTAGGTTCATCTGGTGTTTTGATGAAGTCAATCACTTTGACTGTCATATCAAAACAGATCATCCGTCTCCGCTATGCATGCTTTAGTTTACGAATAGACATAAGTTGCACACCTTTCGCTGCTCCCACTGAATAAATAACCTTTTGGCAGAGTCATATACACGCACACTTCCAAATTTCCATTTAGAAAGACGTTATAGTCATCAATTTGCCAGATATCATAGTCTTGAATAGTAACAGTGGCAAGTCATATCCGTATTGACTTTAGCGTAGATACTGAAGTAAAATTCTCATCACATTCCATAACGAGTATTCGATGAAAATCTTTACAACAAGTCTAGGCATATTAGGTTAATACCTTTCCACCTGCACAGATCTTGAAAGATTTATTTGCTTCTAATTGGTTTTACCCTTTCAGGAGTACCCAACAAAGTCCAAAATTCATAATTTGCTGAAGTGTGTGGAGTCCAACTTTGATATAAAGCATCCAGTCATCATCTGGAAATCACCACTTTCCATGGCCTACTGATAACTAATAGGGTCATCATCATAATGATGCTGATCTTTCTGTCACCGTCTACGATAAAATCGAAGCATCTTTTAGATGGCACATGCCACCTACTAAAATCTTCCGAGTGGCTAATGATTTGTTGAGTCTTATTGAATCTCCATATTCTACTAAATTTTTAGTAACCGTTTGTAGTTCTGAAATTATTTCCAGTTCTACCATACCTCCATTAGTTTCTTTTGCAAAAATATTCTTTTTATAAAACGGCGGCGGACCAAGAACAATATAACTATTGATCTTGAAAATGGTAGAAGTAAAACCCTAGCGAATGCTTGTGATAATCCACAAACTGCCATTACCGAAGCATGCATTGAGTTTGTCTGGATACTACTTTTAAACAGAAACTGGATAACTCTATATCTTAATAACCTTAAGATATGCAACCATTTTATGACCATATAGAATCAAAGGCACAAATTTAGATAGAACCAGAATCAAATGTTATGCATCTGTTTCCAGTGTATATCACAAATGGAAAAAGGCTAATCTAATATTACTCATCAAGGAGCACACCCACGGATGAGCAACCTGTGAGAGAAAACAAGTTCTCAATATTATTATAATGGAACACCTAGCATAAGTATTTTCATTTTCGATCACCTTGATGAATCTTCATACTTCCAATATATGGTTCTCTAATTTATTCTTATACTCATAAACTTCTCAAAATTTTTGGACCTTGCATTACAACGAATGCGTGTCTAAAAACAGATAACTCATAGGTAAACTGAATGAAATAAGATTACTAACCCCTTGTTTCGAAAGACACTGGACACCATACATTTTCATGTATAAGCCCCAAGAGTATACTAACTCAAATTCCGCGTTGTAAGTCGAAAACTGTATTCTGGTTAAGAATGTCTTGCCCCGTTATTCAATGCACCTTATCTCACCCTCAACTGATAAAGGTAAATGTTTGGAATACAATTTTCAAAATTTATATCTTAATAAAATAAAGATACAAATATTCAATTTTAAAAACTAGTGCATAGCAACGGTTATTCGAAACCAAATATTTGCCGTTAGGCAAAACCAGACTATTTAATCCAATATTATCAATTGCTACGAGTTCCGATATTGAGGATCAAATTGTCTATTTCCCAATATTCTACTCCTATTCAGTATCTGTAACGCCGTACATATATGAGATCCAAATCCAATAAATACATATCCTAGAGTGAGAATTAATTAGGAAAACAGTTTTCAGTAACAACTATACAGAAAAACTTAAACATTTTACTGAAATATGAAAAATGTTTCAAGGGGTGGCCAGGTATTCCTAATAATACCTTTTCCACTATCCAGATTTACGACAGTAATCACAAGTTTCTTTGCCCTCACTCCAACCCTATATATGTCTCTACATCTTACCTTCTGTACACCACACTTAGGCTAATTGGTTTTCTTCATTCCCTACCTTTTGGCATCAGCCTAAGATTTGAAAGAAAACTATCCAATACGCGTAATAGGTGTACTCTCCTAATACAAGGAGCTCCCGTAACCTGAGACAAATTAAAGAGAAGAGACAACCGAATAATCCTATTCAATTTCTCTAGAACTAGTGGCTATTCTCCAGAACTAGTGGCTATTCTCGACTGAAGTAACTTCTTCGAGTTCGTATGTAACTATACGATGGCCTTTCCAATCAATATGCATCATCGTAGTAGTACATAATGTTCTGGAGAAAAGCAAAGGGAAAGTAGGGGTAGCAGGGATATATGCGATTTTGTCGTGAATCATGACAATCCAAACCTAAAGTGTAAGAAAATTCGGTTAACTTGGTTAACGGGTTTTAGTTTAACGTAAGTCATGGGTCGCTGTAACCAGAGAGAAAAAAGAAACACTTAGCGTGCACTCTATCAAGATTAGATTGGTTAATCATTTTATCTAATCAGGATGGCTCCCACTGTGTTCTCGAATTCTCCTTCAAACCCTAAAAGGAGAATTAGTCGGGATCATGTACACCTTAGAAGTTCACTAACCGTTCAGCCTGGCCAGTGTTGGTACTTCGAGAGAGGTCCCTCGTGCTTTCGCACGGACCCAATTAAATACCCCCGTTTCCGCAGAGGCGTTCGTTAACACTTTCTAGACACCTAATAGGTTAGATAATTGTGAAGTGAAAATCTTCTGAGGAGTAATACCTACTTATCAGTAAGAATCGTGTTGGATATAGTGCCCTCAAGGCAATTATTATGATTGCGAGTAGGCAATTATGATAATTGAACGAGGACATATACATGTATAATAACCTTATTCGAGATGATAGTATGCTATCTGGTTTGTCTTCATCATTGATGAAGCCCGTATGATTGTTGCTTGACAACCAGCATTATGATGGCGATCATACATGTGGGAGCTGATTGTCCATAAGCACATCCTTAAATGTCCATAGTCGTGGGAGTATCGAGAATGAGCATCGATATTTCGGAGTAAACTAGTGTAAACGTTTTTAGACCCTAACGAGAGGCGGTGGCCGGTCTTACAAACCATTGATGTTGTGTCACCTAAGATAGTATACAGGTGTTCACTGGAGGTGAGTACATCGGACGAACTCACCGAGAACTTCTAGATGGTATTATATCTATCGTCAGATGGAAGTTCTCAGATGGTATAAGTACATGTTAGTCTTTTGACCTGAGATCGTCATTTGTCTCGTGTGAGTTCTCACTGTACTTTGATTACTACCCTACTACGGCTCAAAAGAGTCGTGCAAACAGGTTTTAGTTGGGTACAGTCTGAGCCACATGGAGGCAGTGGTCGATTGTCATGGATTCGTCTCTCCTGGTATTAAGAGTCGATGCCGCACTGTGTTCAGTTGGCTATCACCAGAAATCCGTGGTCACGGTGGATGAGATTTACTGATAGTGATCAGTAGTATCTCTGTTGGTGATGAGCTTGACTGAGACACGACCTATTTGATTAGTAGGGGTCTGACGTTATCCACCATCTAGACCCGATATGCGACACTCTTTGACGAAGAGACCGGACTGTATGGAGATTGTCACATTTAGGCTCAGTAGGGTAAGAACGTACTTGATTGTCGACCCTGTTTTCAGCAAGTACCCGGGTAGCCACTACGTACAGCTAGTGCCGCTGACGTGCTTGTGGTTAAACCCACTGCCAGCGTATCGTTGAGTCTTTAAAGTCCCACACAGAGGGTTTTTCCGGTTCAGGCGATGGATGTAGGAGCCGTACGTTGGTGCGTGCAGGAGTCTGATTAAATACATGTACGGGATATACGGACTTTAATCGGACGGTTGATAATACTAGCCGGCGTAGAATTAAGCCGGATTATTAAATCAGGTTTTGATTTAATAATTTATATATGTATTTTGATACATATATTTTAGTATTATTGTTCACTATTCATTTTCTCTCTTTGGTGCTATCCGTATTTTTATACGAATACACGTATATATAGCGATATATATACCGGGAGAAGTATTCCGTATTTATACGGAAATGCTTTTAGAAGGACACCTCATATTTATTTTTTTTATTTAGAAAAACAAATAGAAAATGAGGCGGAGGTGAGGTGGCATGAAGCATGGCTAGACATGTAGAAAGGAATGACTTTGGTATTTAATGTTGATATGTTTTGGTTCATTATTGATCCATGGTTGCAAATAGAAGCCATTCAATTCTACATTGTGATGGAATGCTTTTCTTCACTTGCTTCACAAGCTCGTGCTTCATGGTGAGACTTTCCACTCTCTCCTCACCTCTTCTCCTTCCTCTTGCTCTCTAGTGAGCATGGTTTAGAGAGAAAAGTTTAGTGAAAATTCCTACATCACCAACCATCCATCTTTAGCAAGTTTGGATCGTCGATCGGAGCCTCTTCCGGTTTCCTTCGGGTGGATCTTCTTCGGCGAGGGTGGTCGACTTTCAAGCGCGATCTCGGCGGCTACGAGCTTGGAGGGGTCTTCCACATTTGGGTGGACAGGCGTCGAAGGCTGTAATTTCTGCACCCTTATATTTCTAGTTTGCTAGATTAAAGTTTTGGATCGATTTCTTGGGTTACGGGTGTTTGGTGCTCGCAAAAAGTTTTGTTTTCGCCTTCGCCTCGGCCGCGGCTTTCGCGGCGCGGGCACCGAACCCCAACATGGTATCAGAGCCATTCCATAAACCTTAACTAGCTTGTTTGCACTTATTTAGAGTTTCAATCGACGGATTTTTCCGATTCGCATTTCCAAATCCATGCCCGCGGTTCGCCGGTTCGGATTTTAAAGTTCAAAAAATTGTTCAGGTTGCATTAAAATTATGTGCAGGCAAAACTAGAGACCAGAAAGAAATTTGGACACATAAGCCTAAAATTTGCATTTCCAAATCCAATTTTGGCCGTTGTGCCCCAAATTTTTTCTGGTGCTCTAGATTATGGAAATGTGATTTTTGGAATATTTGGTTTTGGCTCAGATTTGTTTGAGTACTGGTTTATACTTTAGGGCTAATGCGAAAAGTTTTAATCGATCGAAATTTTAAATTCATGGCTTTCAGTGCATTTGTTTGTTTTTGCGACCGTGAATATTATAGCGCGGTATAATCCGGCTGGTTATATGTACAATCAGACGGGTTTACGAACATGATATTCGCATTGATGTTCTGTGTTGCACCGATCTTTTGGATGGATTGTCGTGATGGATTTGAGAAGTAGAGATGTGGAGAGATTTGAGAAGTATAAAATGGCTAAAAAGGAAGTTAAGCTGCTCGGGAAGCTAAATCTAAGGTCTACAATGAGGTGTACGAGAAATTAGACACTAAAGAGGCTGAAAATGATATATACCGGATTGTTCGGATGCGGGAAAGGAAGACTAGAGACTTATGTGCGGTGAAGTGTGTCAAAAATGAAAATCAGAAGGTTTTAGTTCGAGATGAGGATATCAAGGAAAGATGGAGAAATTATTTTGACAAATTGTTCAATGAGAGCTTTACTAAGAATTTGGATGGACTTGTCATTCAATCTCAAGATATAAACCGTGATTTCATGCGTAAAATAAGACTACCTGAGGTTAAAGAAGTTTTAAACAGAATGAGTTTAAGAAAAGCGGTTGGTCATGACGGGATTCCTATCGGGATTTGGAGATGCTTAGAAGAAATAGGCGTTAAATGGCTGACAGATCTGTTTAATAAGATTTGGCAGACAAAAAAGATGCCAAATGAATGGAGGAAAAGTATCCTTGTACTTATCTACAAGAACACGTGTGACATTCAAAGTTGCTCAAACTGCCGTGAAATAAAACTTATGTGTCACACTATGAAACTTTGGGAGAGAGTGATTGAACACAGGTATATTAAGATAACAGAGAATCAGTTTGGGTTCATGCCTGGACGATCGATGACAGAGGCTATTCATTTGCTTCGTCAACTTGTCGAGCGTTTTCGAGAGAGGAGAAAAGATTTGCATATGATATTTATTGATTTAGAAAAAGCGTACGACAAGATACTTAGAGAGGTATTATGGGGGACAATGATGAAGAAAGGGGTCCCCGTCAAGTATATTGACATAATCAACGATATATACGATGGAGTAGTGGCAAATGTCAGAACCTGCGGCGGCTTAACGAGTGATTTTCCGATTACAATTGGTTTACATCAAGGATCTGCATTAAGACCATTCCTGTTTACCATCGTGATGGATGAGCTTACTAGAACTATCCAAGATGAGGTACCTTGGTGTATGCTATTCGCTGATGATATTGTTCTAGTAAATGAGACGAAAGCAGGAGTTAATGCCAAATTGGAATTATGAAGGCAAACATTGGAATCTCGGGGATTCAGATTGAACAGGTCTAAGACAACATATATGCATTGCAAATTTAGTAACCAGAGAAGCCAAAACCATATTGGTATAACATTGGAAGGGCAAGAGATATCACCGAGCGACCAGTTTAGATATCTAGGTTCCATCATCCAAAAGAATGGGGTGATCGATAGTGATGTTAATCAAAGGATCCAACCTGGTTGGTTGAAATGGAGGAGTGCAACAGGGATTTTGTGTGATCGTAACTTTCCGTTAAAATTGAAAGGGAAGTTTTATCGGAGCGCTATTCGGCATGCCTTATTATATGGTACAGAATACTGGGCTCCTAATAAGCATCTTACACAGAAGATGCACGTAGCGGAGATGCGCATGTTTCGTTGGATGTGCGGTAACACTAGAAAAGATAAGGTGTGAAATAAGGATATTCGTGCAAAAGTTGGTATAGCACCTGTAGAGGAGAAGATGCGGGAAAACCGGCTAAGTTGGTTTGGTCATGTGCGACGCAGACATGTGGAAGCACCGGTTCGACGAATAGATACTCAAGATATGGGCAATGGCAAAAGGGCAAAAATGAGACTGAAGAAAATATGGATGGAGGTGATACGAAACGATATGGTTGCCAAAGGACTCAATGAAAGTATATTGTTCGATAGGAGTGAGTGGAGGCGGAGGATTCATGTGCTGGACCCGGCGTGATTCTCATGTTGGTTCATGTAGCTTACCCCATATGCTTGGGATAAAAGGCTCAGTTGTTGTGTCGTGATGGATAACGTTGTGTGCAATGTTAGATGTACATTTCAGATTCATTTATATATTCATTATTGTAGGGCGAGCGTCCGACATGTGGACTGTCGTTTCTGCCAGTTTGTATATTCTTTTATTCGGGCACGACTGGGTTGAGATCGATGTCACCATTTGTATATATATTTCTTTTCTGTACTAGGAATATTCCGAGGAGTGCTCGAATAGCCGGGTTCTAGAGAGAATGGACCCGCAGCTTATGACGTTGAGACTGTGGGGGCTTTACTCTAGAATTGACGGGCTATTTGCCGCATTTGTAGGGGTATAGGTTGACCCCCAGAGGGGTGCGCAAGTTACCGAATTCCGTGAAGTGCTGGGTGGTCCGTTTACTTTGTTGATTGGGGTTGCCTCACTTTCAGGATTGGCGAGTAACTTGCCGCACTCGTAGGGGTTTAGGTTCTTCATTACACCGGCTATCCACACGACTGGGGAACGCCGCGTCTCATTTATGGCTCAAATGAAATGCGGGGCTTCTAGATTACTCGCTATTCCATATTGTTATTCGCATGCATGTGATGATTTTTATATGCCTGTGATGACTATTATCTGCCTGCGATGTTGATATATATATATATTATACTTAGTAGATACTTTTATATGTTTTGCATCTGCGCTAGTCCTGCTCTTCTCTGCCGTTAGTTAAGTAACCTAACGGTGCATGACAGGGCCGGTGGCGAATGCGGATGGCATATAAAAGCATGTTATTTTGGTTGTTTCTTTTGTGGCTTGGAAACTTAAAATGATGGGAACACATTATCTGTATAATGCAAGGAAAATAAACCTAAATGATATTGTCGGAACAAATTTTAAAATACTCGGTTTTTTTCAAAACTCATAGTCGTATTCTTTTGCTTTGTATATAGATATTCGGTAAGGAATATCCCACACCTCATTCTTTGAGGGAAGAGCCTTCATCCCTTTACTGGGAGTTCGCTCTTAAGCAAAAGTTTTATGTTACTAGTTTTAAAAACGGAGCATAAACCACTCTATTTTAAAGCCACTCGAGTTCTTTCAACGATATCAAGTTCATCACGTTAAAGGTTTTTTGCCAAAAATCAGTTGCAGCCCTCCGTCATTTCAGAAAGGTTGTGCCTAGTATTTGTGCTATGTTTGTTGGCATCCGTCAAGGCATAGTGTGCGGTAGCTATATATTACTTTTCTGCGGCATAGAGATGCATTAATCTCGGACAATCGTACAGCCTTGTTGGCATCCGTCAAGGGCTAGTACGGATGGGTCTAAATTAATCAGGACAATGACGGATTGAACTTGACCTGCAACTTATGATTTGTTGGAATCCGTCAAGGTCATAAGCTGCTTGGAGCAAAAACCATATCGGGAGTTTCAAATATAAAGGAAATTTGCCATGTATGTGTATACCTTTTGGAGTGTGGTAATTTTGGTCGGCTTCCGTCAAAGTTATCATACAATAATAGTTGGGTCCCGATTCCCACTGTTGAGTATGTATTACTCATCGGGAGATTTTTCACTTCACAATTAGCTAATCTATTTGGTGTCTAGAAAGTGTTAATGAGGTTACGCCTCTGCGGAGACAGGGTTATTAATTGGGCCCGTGCGAAAGCACGGGAGACCTCCCTCGGAGTACCAACGCCGACCTGGCTGAACGGTTAGCGAGCTTGTAAAGTGTACATGATCCCGACTAGTTCTCATTTTAGGATTTGAAGGAGAATTCGAGAAAACAGTAGGAACTATCCTGATTTGATAAAGTGATAACCAATCTAATCTTGATAAAGTGCACGCTTAGTGTTTCTTTGCTCTCTTCTGGTACAACGACCCATAACTTACATTAAAAACTCATGAACCAAGTTACCCGAACCTTTTTATATCCTTTGGTTTTGGGTTGTCTTGATTCGCGACAAAGTCGCATATATTTCTGCCACTTCTACTTTACCCTTTACATTTCTTCAGAACACTTCGTATCACTACGATGATCCATATCGTTTGGAACAGCCATCGTATGATTACATACGAACTCGAAGAAGTTATTTCGGTCGAGGATGGCTATAGGTTCTGGAGAAATTGAATAGAATTATTCGGTTGTCTCTTCACTTTACATTCTCTCAGGTTGCGAGAGCTCCTTATATTAGGAGAGTACACCTATTACGCTTATTGGATAGTCTTCTTCCAAAGTCTAGGCTGGTGTCGAAATGTAGGGAAGGAAGAAATTCAATTAGCCTAAGGACGATGTGCAGAAGGTAAGATGTAGAGACATATAAAGGGATTGAAGTGAGGGCAAAGGAAACTGCGACCACTGTCATGAATCTGGATAATGGAAAAAGCATTACTAGGAATACCTGACCACCCTTTATGAAACATTTTCATATTTCAGTATTTCTGTGTACTTATAAAAGAGAATTGTTTTCCCAATTAATTCTGATGTATTTACCAGATTTGGATCTCACATCTGTACGGTGTTACAGATGATGAGTATGAGTAGTATATTGGGAAATGGACGATTTGATCCTCAATATCGGAATTCGTTGCAATTGGTGATATTGGATTAAATCATCTCTGACGGCAAATGTTTGGTTTTGAATAACCGTTATGCACCAAATTTTAAAATGAAATATCTGTACCTTTATTTTATAAAGTGAGATATACATTTTGAAAATTGTGTTATAAAAATTTACATTTATCAGTTGAGAATAAGATAATGTGCATTGAATAGCGGTGTAAGACATTCTTAACCAAGATACAATTTTCAACTTATAGTGCACAGAGTTTGAATTAGTATACTCTTGGGACTTATACGTGAAAACATATGTTGTCCAGTGTCCTTCGGGACAAGGGGTTGGCACTCTTACTTCATTCAGGTTTACCTATGGGTTCTCTGGTTTTAGACATCCATTCGTTGTAATGCAAGGTCCAAAAATTTTGAGAAGTTAATTGGTATAAGAATAAAGTAGAGAATTATATGTTGGAAGTATCAGAATTTTTCGAAGTGATCGAAGATTTAGATACTTATGTTAGGTATTCTATCATAGTAATATTGAGAACTTGATTCTCTCACAGGTTACTCATCTGTGGATGCGTTCCATGATGAGTAATGCTGTATTGGCCTTTTTACATTAGGTAATATGCATTGGAAACAACTGCATGCTATTTGAATCTGGTTCCATTTAATTTAATGCCTTGATTCTATTTGGACATAGAATGGTTATATAACTTAAGGTTGTTGAGATACAGAGTTATCCGGTTTTTGTTTAAAAGCACAATCCGGACAAACTCTAAGCACGCTTCGGTAATTGCGGTTTGTGGATTATCCCAAGCATTCGTTAGAATTTTGTTTTCTACCATTTTCAAGATCAATAGTTGCATTGTTCTTGACTCGCCACTTTTATATAAAAGGAACATTTTTGCAAAAGAAACCAGTGGGAGTATTGTAGAATTGGAAGTGATTCCAGAACCACAAACGGTTACCGAAAATTTAATAGAACATAAGGATTCAATTGAACTTGACAAACCATTAGCCGCTTCGCAGATAAAATAGGTGACCTCACCATCCGAGAGGTACTTTCATTTTCTCGTAGACGGTGACAGGGAGATTAGCATCATGGTGATGATGGTCCTACTAGTTGTCAGCAGGTCATAAAAAGTTGTAACTTTCAGGTAACCGGATACTTCTTATCTAAAATGAACTCCACGCACTTCAGCAAAACATAGATTTTAGACTTTACTGGGTGCTCTTGAAGGGGTAAAACCCATTAGGAGCAAGTAAATCTTTCGAGATCTGTGCAAGTGGAAATGTACCAACCTAATAAGGCGAGACATATTGTAAAGAGTTTTCATCAAATATCCGTTGTGAATTGCGGTGAGACTTTTACTTCAGTGTCTATACTAAAGCCCATACGGATATGACTTGGCACTGCTATTCCCCTACTTGTTATCAGCAGGTCATAGGAAGTGATAGCTTCCAGATGACCGGATACTTTATATCCAAGGTAGATTTCACGCACTTCAGCAAATTATGGATTTTAGATTTTGCTGGGTGCTCCTGAAGGGATGAAGCCCATTAGGAGCAAGTATATCTTTCGGGATCTGTGCAGGTGGAAAGGTATCAACCTAATAAAGCTAGACATGTTGTAAGGAGTTTTCATCAAATACCCATTGTGGATTGTATGTGATTTTTACTTCAGTGTCTATGCTGAAGTCCATATGGATATAAGTTGGCGCTGATACAGTTCTTGGCTATGATATTTGGTAGGTGGATGACTATAACGTCTTTCCAAATGAGAATTTGGAAGTGCACGTATATATGACTCTGCCAGAGGGTTATCGTAGTCAGTGGGAGCAGCGGAAGGTGTGCATGCTGCTTATGTCTATTAGTAGACTAAAGCATGGATAACGCAGACAGATCATCTGTTTTTGATGTGACAGTTAAGGTGATTGACTTCATCAAAACAATAGATGAACTTAGTAAGAAGGATATATGGAGTACTGTCCTAGAATTTGGATGATATACTCCAAATAGGAAGTGATGTTCCTATACTACAATCGGTCAAATTTTGGTTGTCACATAGTGTTTTCTCCGCGTTGGATATGGGTAATATATCAGGAATTCTGGTGACTGGAACTAGATTTGGGAAGTTTTCCAAATCGGATACTTAGACAACATTCTAAAAGTATTTTAGAATGGACGACTCCTGACGTGGTGGAGTACTCGCAGGTGATGGAGTCATCCTCTTTAAAGAGATGTCTTCTAGACTGATGAGGAGAGGGCCTGGCATGAATGACATTATTTGCTTAGGCAATTGAGTCAATCATGCAATGTCTTGTATAAAACCAGATAAATAATATATCAGGGATTCTAGTTTTTGATCTAGATTTAGGAAGTTTTCTAATCGGGCACTTAGACAGTATTCTAAAAGTATTTTAGAATGGACGACTTCTGGACTGGTGGTGTACCCGCAGATGATGGAGTCATCCTCTCTAAAGAGATGTCTTCTAGACTAAGGAGGAGAGGGACTGGCATGAATGCTATATCATTTGCTTAGGCGATTGAGTCAATCATGCAATTTCTTATACAAAACTAGATAGATAATATATCATGGATTTTGGCTTTAGATTTAGATTTGGGAAGTTTTCCAACCGGGTATTTAGACAGTATTCTAATAGTATTTTAGAATGGACGACTCCTGGCGTGGTGGTGTACCCGTAGGTGATGGAGTCGCCCTCTTTAAGGAGATGTCTTCTACACTGATGAGGAGAGAGACTAGCATTAATGACATATCATTTGCTTATACAATTGAGTCAATCATGCAATATCTTGTACAACATCAGATATTGCTTATACACTTGCTGTAGCAAGCAGATATTAATCTAATCCTGGTGAAACATTGGGAAGAAGTAAATAACATAAGAGGATGTTCTTGGTATAAGATAACGGCAGCCTTCTCTGGGTGGCGGTTATCGGTTCAGGTTTCCAATATGACTTGGATGAAAGTGATGCTGTTAGAATTTTTGAGTTTAGCCTCTTCGGAGGATCAGTATATTGGATGGTGTTCCAATAGAGATACTGAGGTAATCATGGTGCAGAATGCTGGTTATGACTCAACAAAGGATACAACTCAAGAAGTTTGTTGGATGGAGTTATTCATTGATGAACTTGGTCCCATCA
Organism: Agapanthus africanus; assembly: GCA_030015575.1. NCBI lineage: Eukaryota > Viridiplantae > Streptophyta > Magnoliopsida > Asparagales > Amaryllidaceae > Agapanthus > Agapanthus africanus. The sequence continues at coordinate 881,637,687 of JASDDO010000024.1, read as the reverse complement.
AGTATCCAGACAAATTATTGAGGCGGGATATCGCTCAGTTTGGGAGATTGTTGATATCGACAAAATTGAGATATAGAGATATAAAGTTGGAACATTATAGCGAATCCACTCACTGAGACTATTTCTCGAACAAATTAAGTTTCATAAACATAATTTGCGAAATTGATTAATAGAGAAGTTGGGTATTCGGTAGCACACGAGCTATGAGTACGTGATACTGTAATAATTGGCCTTAAGTGCAAGTAGGAGATTATTGGATATAGTGCCTTCAAGACAATTATTGTGATTGCGAGTAGGCAATTATGATAATTGAACGAGGACCTATACATGTATAACAGTCTTACTCGAGATGATAGTATGCTATCTGGTTTGTCTTCATCATTGATGAAGCCCGTAGGATTGTTGTTTGACAACCAGTATTATGATGGCGATGATATAGAAAGGGAGCTGGGTTGTCCATAAGCATATCCTTAAATGTCTCTAGTCGTGGGAGTATCAAGAATGGGCATCGATATTCCGGAGTAGACTAGTGTATACGTTTCTAGACCCCGACGAGGGATGGTGGCCGGTCTTACAAGCAATTGGCGGTGTCACCTAAGAAAGTATACAGAAGCTCACTGGATGTGAGTACACCGAACGGACTCGTCGAGAACTTCTAGATGGTATTATATTTATCGTCAGATGGAAGTTCTCGGGTGGCATGATATAGGTTAGTCCTTTGACCTGAGATCGTCATTTGTCTCGTGTGAGTTTCCACTGTACTTTGATTACTACCCTACCACGGCTCAAAGAAGTCGTGCAAACAGGTTTTAGTTGGGTACAGTCCCGAGCCACATGGAGGCAGTGGTCAATTGTCAGGGATTCGTCTCTCCTAATATTAGGAGTCGATGTCGCGCTGTGTTCTGTTGGCTATCACCAGAAATTCGTGGTCACGGTGGATGAGATTTACTGATAGTTGATCAGTAATATCTCTGTTGGGGATGAGCTTGACTCAAACATGACTTATCGGGTTAGTAGGGTTCTGACGTTATCTATTCCCTAGACCCGATATGCGATACTATTTGACGAAAAGACCGGACTGTATGGAGATTGTCATATTCAGGCTCAGTAGGGTAATGACGTACTTGATTGTCGACCCTCTTTTTCAGCAAGTACCTGGGTACCCACTATGTACAGGTAGTGCTGCTGACGTGCTTGTGGTTAAACCCACTGACAGCGTATTGCCGAGTCTTTAGAGTCCTACACAGAGGGTTTTTCCGGTTCAGGCGATGGATGTAGGAGCCGTACGTTGGTACGTGCATGAGTTTGATTAAATATGTGTATGGGATACACGGACTTTAATCGGATGGTTGATAATACTAGCCGGTTTAGGATTAAGCCGGATTATTAAATCAGGTTTTGATTTAATAATTTATATATGTATTTTGATACATATATTTTAGTATTATTGTTCACCATCATTTACTCTCTTTAATACTATCTGTATTTTTATACGGATACGCGTATATGTAGCGATACATATACCGGGTGAAATATTCCTTATTTATACGGGAATGTTTCTAGAAGGACACCTCATGTTTATTTTTCTATTTAGACAAACAAATGGAAAATGAGATGGAGGTGAGGTGGCATGAAGTATGGCTAGACATGTAGAAAGGAATGACTTTGGTATTTAATGTTGATATGATTTGGTTCACTATTGATCCATGGTTGGAAATAGAAGCCATTCAATTCTACATTGTGGTGGAATGCTTTTCTTCGCTTGCTTCATAAGCTCATGCTTCATGGTGAGACTTTCCACTCTCTCCTCACCTCTTCTCCTTCTTCCTCTTGCTCTCTAGTGAGCATGGTTCAGAAAGAAAAGTTTAGTGAAAATTCCTACATCACCTACTGTTCATCCTTAGCAAGTTTGGATCGTCGGTCGGTGCCCTTCCGGTTTCCCCCGGGTGGATCTTCTTCGGCGAGGGTGGTCGACTTTCAAGCGTGATCCCGGCGGCTACGAACTTGGATGAGTTTTTCACAATTGGGTCGACACGCGTCGAAAGTTGTAATTTCCACACCTTGCATTTCTAGTTTGCTAGTTTAAGGTTTTGGATCGATTTCTTGGGTTACGGGTGTTTGGTGCTTGCAAAAAATTTTGTTTTCACTTCCGCCGCAGCTGCGGCTTCTGTGGCGCGGGCACCGAGCCCGAACAAATCGGGACCCAACTATCATTGTGATAATGTTGACGGCAGTCGACCAAAATTACCACACTTCAGAAAGTATGCGCAAATTTAACAAGTTTTCCTTATATTTGAAACTCCCGAAATGATTTTTGCTTCTAGCACCCCAGTGACCTTGATTGAACCAACAAATCATAGGGTCTCAGTCAACCCGTCATTATCTTGATTGCATTAAACTCATCCGCACGAGCCCTTGACTGAGCCAACAAGGGCGTATGACTGTCCTAACCAATCGCAACACCATGTAGCAGAAAAGCACTACAGAACTACCGAACACCACGTCTCGGCTGAGCACGACAAACGTAGCACAAATACTAAACAATACTAATCTGAAATGACGAAGGGCTACGACTGAGTTTTGGCGAAAAATCTTTAACGTAATGAACTTGATATCGTTGAAGAAACTCGAGAGGTTTTGAAATGGAGTGGTTTAGGCTCCGCTTTTAAAACTAGTAAGATAAAATTTTGCTTAAGAGCGAACTCCCTGTGAAGAGATTAAGGCTCTTTGCTCATTGAATGAGGTGCATGATATTCCTAACCGAATACTTCTATGCAAAACAAAACAACCAAAATAGTATACTTTTATATGCTATCCGTATTTGCACGAGGTCCCTGGTCTTCACCGTAAGCTTAACTTACGACAGGATGGGGACAGGGCTAGCGCGGATGCAAAACATATAAAAGTATCTACTAAATATATAATATATATATCAATATTGCATGCAGATAATAACATCATAGACATGCGAACAAAGAACAATATGCAACGGTGGATAAACTAGGACATCCGCGTTTCATTTGAGCCGCAAATAAAACGTGATGTTCCCGAGTCGTGTGGATAGCCCGTACAATATCGATCCTAGACCCTTACGAGTGCGGTAAGCCACCTGCCAATTCTAGAAATCGGGTAACCCGCCTTCAACATCATGAGTTTGTCATCCGTCGCTTTCTAGATTTCGGTAACTTGAGCATTCCTCCGCGGGTCGATCATATATTCCCTACAAGTGCGGCAAATAGCCCACCAATTCTAGAGCAAGGCGGTTCGAGCTCACCACTGCGAGACGACCACCAAGCGCATTTTAGAACCCGGCTATTCGAGCACTTATCCTGGGTTAATCCTAATACAGAAATAAAAAATATATACAATGGTGACATCGACCGCATCCTGGTCGTGTCCCAATAAAAAAATATACATAATACGGAAACGACGGCCATAAGTTGGAGCTCGTCCCGAACAAATGAATACATAAAAATAAATCAAAACTGTACACGTAAATCACACGAGAGGCTATCCAACACGACAATCCGGCTAAATCATCACACACACACATATATGTATCAACAGAACAAGCAACATAAGCAAGTGTGCAACCCGGTCTAATCGGACATATAGCAATTAGACGAATTTCAACAACACATATACCAAGACACAAAAATGAACAATGTTAAAATTTTGACCGAAAAAGTCCCGAATTGCCCGTATGCACAAATAGTACAAAACAAAATCTGAGGCAAAAAGAGGTATACCAAAAATCTATTTTCTACAGTTCCGAGCAACTGACAAAATTTAGGGAAAAACAGAGAAAATTGGGAAGGGGATCTCAGCCAAATATCGGCCTTAGTTTCTCTGATTGTACTCGAATTTCGTGCCAAGTTTTCATTCTTAAAATGTAGTCCACTGACATATTCCGTTTTGAAATGGACAGAAACTTGAAAATCGAAACTAAACACAGGCAAATTTTCGGTCTCGAACTAAAATATCGTTTAATCTAGTTCTAGTATTTGGTTTCGTTTTGATACCATTGAAAGTTCCAAGTGCCCCCGCCGTGGCAACCATGACTAATGCGGAATCAAATAACGAAAATTTTCAAGAGAGCACTAGAAATATATCCCTAGCGATCGATCCAAACACTAAACTAAAAAGCAAGCAAATAAGGTTTAGGGATTACAACTTTTGTTGCGTGTCCACCAAATCGTGAAAGTCCCTTCCAAGCTCCTCGTAGGCTGTCGGGAACAAGCTTGAGAGACGACCTTCCTTACTGAAGATGATCTACATGAAAGAACCGATCCAAGCTCCAGTATCACCTAGTGAAACAACCGACGCTCCAAGTTCGTTAGGAATGGAGAGTGGGGACGTAAGAATTTTCCACCATCATTTTCTTTTAAATACCGAAACTCAAGAGAGCTATGAAGGAGGAGGTGAAGAGGCTAGCCATAAAAAATGAACTAAACTTTGAGAATGTGTTGTGTAATGAGAGAATAGAATATGGCTTCATATTATTTTTCTAACCATCCAAAAAACATCTTACATATTTTGTAATAAACAAATGAAGCTCATCCCCCTCTATATGTCCACAACCATGCTCAAATCCACTTCACCCTCCAGAAAATATTCGTATAAATACGGAATACAACCCGGTATACTTATATGCGTATTTGTATAAAAAAATACGAATAGCCATGAGAGAGAAAATGAATAGTGAACAATAATACTAGAATATATATATATATATATATATGTAAACTATTAAATCAAAATTTGATTTAACAATCCGGCTTAATCCTAAGCCGGCTAGCATTATCAACCGTTCGATTAAAGTCTGTGTAGCTTATACACGTATTTAATCGGACCCTTGTATGTATCAATATACGTCATCTACATCATATCGTCTGAACCGGGAAAACTCTCTGTGTGGGACTCGAAAGACTTGACAATACGCTGGTAGTGGGTTACTGGATAAATTCATAACCACAAGCACGTCAGCGGCACTAGCTGTACATAACGGCTACCCAGGTATATGCCGAAAAGGAGATCAACAATCAAGTCCGTCCGTACCCTACTGAGCCTGAATGAGATAATCTCTCTATAGTCCGGTCTTTTCATTTAAGAGTATTGCATACCGGGTCTATAGGTGGATAACGTTAGACCCCTAATAACCCGATAAGTCGTGTTGGAGTCGAACACATCACCAACCGAGAAACTACTGAACTCCTATCAGCAAATCTCATCTACCGTGGCCATGGACTTAGGATGATGGCTAACTGCAGCGCGATATCGACTCTTAATACTAGGAAAGATGAATCCCTGACAATCGCTTACTGTCTCTATGTGGTTCGAGACTGCACCTAACTAATACCTATTTGCATGACTCATGTGAATCGTGGTAGGGTAGTAACCTAAGTACAGTGGGAACTCATACGAGAGAAATGACGATTTCAGGTCAAAAGACTAATCTGTACTCATGCCACTAGAGAATTTCTATCCAACGATAGATATAATACCATTTAGAAGTTCTTGACGAGTCTGTTTAGTGTATTCACCTATAGTGAGCATCTGTATATTATCTTAGGCGACACAACACCAATGGCTTGCCACCGTCCCTCGTCGGGCTCTCGAAATGTATACACCAGTCTACTCTAGAATATCGATGCCCAGTCTCGATACTCTCACGACTAGAGACATTTAAGTTGTGTTTATGGACTAACCAGCTCTCACGTATATGATCGTCATCATAATACTGGTAGTCAAGCAAAAATCCTACGGGCTTCATCATTATGTATTAGCGACATGTAATAACAAGTAAAATGTATACATATCAATGATAAAGACAAACCAGATAACATATACCATTTTGAGTAAAACTGTTCTACCTGTATAGGTCCTCTCTCAATTATCATAATCGTCTATCTGCAATTACAATAATTGCCTTGAGAGCACTATATCCAATAGTATTACCATCAGCCATGGAAATCAACTTGTGAGGACTAAAAAAAAGGTCAGACGGTCCATCACGAGACATGTGATGGGAGGCACTAGAATCGGCAACCCACGAATTAAAATGAGAAAGAAACGATATATCTAATGTAGTAGAAAGGTTGGCAGGAGCTACAAAGAAGAGGAGATGACGCAATTGGCCCCACTCAGCACTGCATAAAGGTAAATGTCCGGCAAAAGAGGAAGATCGGGCTGTAGTAACAGGTGTGGATTGCTGGTGGGCTGTAGGTGCAACATCAGTATAGCCATATTTCTCCCAACACTAATCGACACGATGATTAGTACCACTGCAACAAGCATAATAAAGATCAGCAAAGCTATGACCACGAGTATGGGAACCACGAATATAAGCAGTAATGGATACCGAAGTATGATCCATGAACAATGGCGCAGAGGTAAATCACGAGAGGGACAGAACAAGGTATACAAACAACCAAATCCAGGTGGAGGCGGCAGTTCACAATCCAGCCTCAAGCTATAGACATTAGGCATTCAACAAAATCCAAAGGTTGGTCAATAAAATCTTACAGCAGGCAACAAATTCCAGAGCAGGAAGGAAATCAACATATCCAAACCAGAGATATGCGAATCTTAACTTCAAAGTCATCAACTTTGTCAACATATCAAACAACTCAAAATACGATGAAAGCCCTACCATGCTCGGAGTTTGCTGGAGGTTCGCTGGAGGAAATCGAAGCCCTGGGAGGTGTTTCGAGGAGGATCGAAGATGCTGGGAAGGATGTAGAGGAGGTTCGAAGGAGGTTCGAAGTTGCTGCAATGGTTGTAGAGGAGGTTTGAAGGTGGGGAAGTTGCCTGGGGGTTTCAAAGGGGTTCGAAGTGCTGTAATGGTTGCTGGAGGGGGTTTCGAAGGTGCTGGGGGTTTAGGCGAGGGCAGGAGGCGAGGGTTGCTGGAGAGGGAAGGCGGGCAGGCAAGGGTGCTAGGGGTTCAGGCGAGGGCAGACGAGGGTGCTGGGAGGGGATCGATGGTGAAGGTTGGGCTGTCGAAGGTGAAGGGGGTAGGCGGCTGGAGATAGAGAAAATATGTTTTTTTCTCAATTATTTTCAGTGATACCATGAAAACAATTGAAATGAAATATATTTTATTAGCTTAAGAGAATAGTAATAGTTCGCGCAACCATATATAGAGAGTTATATATCATCTCTCCTAACAAATATATAATAACTAATCAAACTGATAACTAAATATAATAACTAAATATATATTCATAACAAGTAACAATTATTTAATTCTGAATCGATTTTTATGTTTGCTAGATAAAATATGCTCATCATAAGAACCTATTATTAGCTTCCAGACTATTAATTGTTTCTTTAAATAATATAATTAGTTATATATTGACAAAAACTTAGTCTATTTATCATAATCAAAATCTAATAATGTTCATATATATCACTAAGGTTTAGAAAGATTTCGCCCTCATAATTTGAAAGAGCAAAAATGGTAAGCAATAAATGTGATTTTGAGGTAATGTTAATCTTTTGACCAAGCAATCAAAAAAATATCCTTATAAATAAGATTGATTGCTCATATAATTAAACACATATAGTAAGAGTATTGAATCTATTGATATACTAACAAGAGCAAATAGAAATTTTGTAGATAATATAGAGTTAATTAAGTACGTTTTGTAGATAATTTCATGGCAAGTATAGTAACGTAGTGCTAATTAAGCACACGTGGCAACTTTTTAGAGCTACCCCCCATACATTGAGTTATATGCTTAAGATTCTTGAGTTTGAACCCGAAACAACCTCATTTTTATATAATAATATTACTATGAAAACCATAACCTATTAATATTCTATATGACCCGTTGTATCTTTTTATTCATTTATAGCCCCTTGAATGCATTATAATGTAGCAATTAGCATGTTGTGCAACTTTAATAGGAATATTTTGGCTTCGATTTGATGATGTTATATATTGCAACAATAGATATTGCATTATATTAGCAAAAACAATAAGAGAAAAAAACGTTCCTACGCAACACTTTCCGAAACAACTATTACACAAGAAAAAACAAAAGAAAGGTTTTGGGACCCATCCACATGGATGAGACCTTTTCTCATGCATCATTTAATTACAGTGCATAAAAAACTTATGATATGGTATGACATTTGACCTCATTCGAATATTCTTAAGATGTCATTTCATCCGTATCGTTTAGTTAGTGTCATGCTAAGGAGTATCTTCAGGGCATTGGTTAAACCTTATTAAATTCTTCCTTTAAAAGTTATATTTCAGCCTTCTAAGTTTTTGCAATTTGCATCTTGATATTCAATTGTTAACAAAATAACCAAAATACCCTAAATATAAAATACTAGTTATTCAGAGTTGATAATGTAAATTTAGATACATACACACAACAACAGTTGCAACAAGCCTTTATTCCAAATTTTTGGGGTTGGCTATATGAATCATTTTCTTCCATTTCGCTCTATTAAGGACCGTTATCTCGGTTAAATTAACAATTAACACGCCATTTTTTATTGTCTCTATCCATATTCGTTTAGGTCACCCTACCCCTAGTTGTGCCGTTATACAATTGTGTCACTTCTCCTAATCGTGGCATTGATTGGTCTATGTTATACATGACGAAACCATCTCAAATTTAGATACATTATTAGATAAACTTTAGACCATTTACAATTATAATTGGAAAAAAAAACAGGAAATAAACATGGTTGTCAAAGCAATTTTCTATTGACTTCTAGGATATAACCTACTAAGTTATTCCAAGTACTATAAAAATTTGGATCATTTAATGTCGTTAGTTAAAGAGAAGGAACAGGTGAGAACCTAATACCTTTCATTTTATTGAACAAATAAAAAGAGTCTAAATCGTAGAAGAGCGTTGTCCAAATAATTTTAGAAATGGCATTAAAGAACCCCCAGCTGTTGAATAAAACAAACTAAGTTGCCATAAACTTGACCACGCTGTAAAATTTTTCTTATAGGCTTATTGTGCATGGAAAGAGAACTATAATTATAGGCATTTATGAAAGGTTCCTATATTCCCCTACTCTTATGCTTAAAACTCGCTTGTTATTTTTTTCACATGTAGCAACAAAAGTTAATGTAGCATCTAGGTTAGTAATCTAATCCGGAATATCTGCAACGGCAATCTTATATTATATAGGGATAATGACAATTTTTTATTCTTAAAAAATTTATTTTTTGGTTTCCAAGGGTGACAATTATCTTATCACAAATTATGCAGATACTTGGAAAGCAAGAAGGAGCACTGGTACCCAAACCCTTCGGTTGTACTCAAAGACGTGGATGATATGAACAGACTAAAGGTATCGATTTGGATGAGACATCGCATTAATTTTCAGAACATGGGAACCAAGTGGGAGAGAAGAGAGCTTGTGGTGAGAGAGATGATCAAAGTCTTGAGGGAACTTGATATCGAGTATAGAATGCTTCCGCTTGATGTGAATGTTCGAGACATGCCGGCTGTCACACCATCACGCTTACCTTCTACATGGACAACTTGTGGTTAATATTTATAAACTCATGCATTTTTCAGCAGTTTTATTGCTCTGGTTTCATGATATTTGGAGATATAGATTTTTTCGTTCTTTTGGCTGGTAGTTTAGGTTATAGTTTTTCTAAGGTGTATAATTTAAGTCCTATAGTTGGTGTAATTCATGAGGTATCAGCAGCTGCAGCTACAGGCTGCCTATATTTTTGTCATGCATTTTTTGCTCAATAATGTACTTATTTTAATTGATTAAGGCTAATTATTATTTTTTATGCCTGTCGTCCATACCTATTATTTTTTATTGTTTAAGAATGACGATGGCTGGCACAATCTTCTCCCCCCTGACATTTCATGGGATTTGAATATTCAAGTTTCCAAATCATTTCATGGGATTTGAATATTCAAGTTTCCAAATCTGGTTCCTTTCTTCTGTAGAGAGAATTTACCAATAGGATATTCCCACTCGCGTTTTTATGTTTTGGTTGAATCTTGGTATTTTGACCGAAAATGAGTCTAGTTATCCTTTAGTCCAAATCTGAACTGGAAAAATATGAAGCCTATATGTTCAATACATGGAATGAACCCAGTCGAATGACTTTACTGAGTTCCATTGGTAACACGTTATATCTCAACCAAAAAAAATTCAGGGACCCAGTTCACTTGTTTTGAATAAGAAGCAAAGTGGTCCCTTTCACCAAAAAACAAGTATAATTAAATAAAGCAAAAGATAAGGCTGCTTCTCTGTTGCTCTCCTCCTTCCCAAGCCAACATCAACCCCTTGAGAAGAGGAGAAAAGAGGAGAGAAGAAAAATGGGCAGCGTTACAGTGTACGGCCCTCCATTATCAACAGCAGTTTCAAGAGTTCTCGCTTGTTTACTCGAAAAGGATGTGGAGTTCCAGATCGTCCCCGTCGATATGGCAAAAGGCCAGCACAAATCTCCTGACTTCCTCAAGATTCAGGTTTCAGTAGCCCCCTCAACCTTAATAATGTCTCATTCCAATTGTTAAGTGTATATTAAAATGCCTTCTAACTATTTCTTTTCTTTGATATTTGCTGCAGCCATTTGGGCAGGTGCCTGCCTTTCGTGACGACAACATTACTCTCTTCGGTCAGAACAACTAGCCAACCCTTCACCGTTTTCTGTTATTCCGTATTTTACGAAATTAACCACTGCTTTCTCTCTTTTCCCCCCTTTTCCCCCTTTTCCTTTTTGTGATTTTTTTTATAGAATTCTCATTTTCTTCTTGCAATGGGAACAATTGTTTCATCACTGTTAATGTTGGGAACTTCCTAATGATAATATAAATTAAATATTAATGTAATTATCAAGGGATGTGACTGTTCGAAGAAAAGTCACATCTTTTAGCAAGAGTCATCTTTATGTCTACATAATGCATGTGGATAACAACATAACAATATAAAGAACAATTATTTTCTATCTTTTTAAAAAAAAAATTGGATCTGGATAAAGGTCCGGAATCATAAGAGAGTGCAGATCTTGTTTTGAAAAGAAAATTGGGCATTGTATCTATGGATAATATTTCCATCGAGACATCTGCATCATAGTAGGGAAATCACCATCTTAAATATAGGGAGTACCACGACTATTCCAATGAATTTGGTTTTTCGTTTTTACTTTCTATTCTCTATAATTATCCCCAACAGATAATAGTTATGTTAGCTTTTACATTGTTATCCTCCAATTCAATGGCTAAAGATTTTGGGTACGGTGGTTCTTGAAAGCTGTTGTCTAGTTATTTCTCCATCGGAACGGAGGTTGACACTAAATAAGTAGCCAAATTTAATGAATCTGAAATTCACAGCTTGTTCATTCAAGAAAAGTTATTTTGAAAGAAAATAAACAAATACCATAACCGACAAAAAATGGAATAGGGGATATAAAGGAAATTACTTAATGATATTTATTAGAACAAGTATACTCTCCTTTAATATGCCATTGAAGGAATCACTTTATTTTTCTAAAAATTTATTTGTTGGAGTTGTTTTTCAACTTTCATCTGTTACAATCATCATCCAACAGTCCAATGTTGGTGTTTTGCATCCTACACAAGTAGCCGTACATTTCGAAACTCATTAACAATGACTCTAGTTCTCTTGTCTGTCTCAAGCTAAAAGGTAGTGCTATTCTAGTTAATCTTCTGCCAGAATTTTGAATCACATCGATCATTATGGCATTGAGTGAGTGAATATTGCTCTAGGTGTCAGAATGACTATTATGTCCATGGTTCAGAAACAGAATTTTGTGCTCTACAACAAAGCTGATGAAAACCGGCAATCTAAGGTCGTTTGAGAGGCATACGGAGGCTTGGAAGTTTATATTATGTACTTGGCAATTTTTTGACAGTTTAGTTTATTTACTGTTTGGGCATGTTTAGGGTCATTTTCGTACTTTTAATTCTCGGGGATTGTGTTAGTGTTAGCTTATATAAAGAATTTGTAGAGTTTCTTCGGTAACAATATCTTAACCCCCCCCCTCCCCCCTGTTTAGGGTCATTTTCGTACTTTTAATTCTCGGGGATTGTGTTAGTGTTAGCTTATATAAAGAATTTGTAGAGTTTCTTCGGTAACAATATCTTAACCCCCCCCCCCCCTCCCCCCCCAAAAAATAAAAAATAAATAAATAAAAACAATGCTTGTAGAATGATATCTACTGCTGCTTCTTCTAGGACGACATGTAATCAATCTTAGCACAATTTGGTTGCAGAGTCTCGGGCCATATGTCGATATGTTTGCGACAAGTACACAGACCGCGGCAACAAAGCCCTATTGGCCAAAACCACAAGCATATTGGATCGTGCATGGGTTGATCAATGGTTAGAGGCCGAATCTCAAAGCTTCAACCCTCCAAGCTCTACACTAGTTTTCCAATTAGCGTTCGCACCACGAATGGGGCTGAAGCAAGACCCTGCGTTGATCGAGCAAAATGAAGGAAAGCTTTCCAAGGTTCTTGATGTTTATGACCAAAGGCTTGGGGAGAGCAGGTTCTTGGCGGGAGATGAGTTCACGCTTGCTGATCTTTCACACTTACCAAACTCACATTACCTTGTGAATGCAACGGACAGAGGGGGTTTGATTACGGAGAGGAAGAATGTGGGGAGGTGGTGGGATGAAATTTCGTCGAGGGATTCTTGGAAGAAAGTGGTTGAGATGCAGAAGCCCAAGGCCCCGACTTCTTAATATTGAAAAGGAATTTGGGTTGTGTTTTCTTTCCCCTTTTAATTTTGAAATGAGATTTCAGCTTGGTTTAGTTTCAATTGTTCTTGTTGGTTCTCTGGTAGGATTGTGAGCAGTGTTCTGATTTCATCATCAGGGGTTTGCAAAGTTTAAATAAGTGATTTTATCAGATATGTGAAGATGCATTGAGCTATGTTCAATGCTGACCCATTCAAATAAATTTTATTTCATATTTTCCTTATGACTGATTAATGGATTCCCTATGAAAAACTAAGTATTCTGGTGCAAAGTTTGATTGGAATTATTATGCAGGTGGGAGTAGATCTGTGAATGTGCTAAATATATGGGATTCTCATGATATAGTTGATATATATCTTACTTTCCTTTCCATTCTGGCTACGCCCAGTGATTTTCAATTTCAACTAGTGCGGGTATGAAGTCCAAAGTCCAGAAAATCGGATTGATTTAAAAGTGTATTGTGTTATGATCAGTAAGTTCTAATATCTAATGTTTGTGATATTCATATATATAAAAATATATGAAGGATTATCTTGCAAAATGTTTCGGTTTTTTCTTTAGATTTTCAATATTTTCCTCACTATATAGCATGCGAAAATTGCAAATATCTAAATATATTTTCTATGTTTTAAAAAATATTTTGCATGTTTTTTATCTCATGAAAATTGCGAAATTTTTGGAAGTCCCAAAATTTTATGTTTTCTTCTGTTTTCTGATTTTTTGCTTTCTATACATGTATATCACACACAAATTTGCGATATTTTCAAAAAAATCAATTTTTAAAAATTTCCAATATTTTGCATACTATAATTAGCGCACGAATAATTGAGAATTTTTCAAAAATCGAAAAAAAAATCTATTTTATTTGGTTTTTCAATATTTTGTTATAACAATCGAAAATAGAGGAAATTTCAAAAATACCAAATATTATTTATTTTCTCCGGTGTTTCAATATTTTGCACGCTATACCGTACGAAAAAAATATCAAAATTTTCTTTTTTATTTAGTTTTAAAATATTTTTCTTGCTCTAACATATGAAACTCACGAAATTTACAAAAATCCAAAAATCTTCGGTTTTCTTCATTTTTTCAATATTTTGCATGCTAGCACATGAAAATAGTGAAATTTTACAAATCCATTTTTTAAAATATTTCAATAATTTGATGGGTATATCATAAAAAAATTATAGATTTTTCAAAATACTTAAAATTTTCTGTTTTCTTGCATTATTCAACACACACACATATATATGAGGTTCATGTTTACGAGATGGTACCTTATTCTAAGAAATGAGGTGCCGTCTTAAAATTTGACTATTCATACATTTTGTAAATAATTGAAACCGTTCATCTTATTCTCCTTGGTGTAAAACATGGGTACCAACAATTTTATACGATTTCAATAACATTTGCTCATAGATCTAGTTTTGTCAAATGTTCTATTGTCGGAAATACGTTAATTTTGCAACCGCTCGATGAGATAGTAAACATTATCGAAAATATATGAAATTTGGTATATCTATGATCTAGATCATGGAGATCAAGTTGAACGGTGCCGATTATCGAAAAATATGGTGTAAAACCATATTTTTAGATGACCTCATTTCTTAGAATAAGGTGTCACCTCATGAACACATGCTCTCTCTCTCTCTCTCTCTCTATATATATATATATATATCATTTCAAAATTTTATTTATTTTTATTTTAAAATTTAATTAATGATATAATGAGTTTTATTAAAATGGTAAAAAAATTGAATTGGGTTTTCATAAATTAGTATATATATTTATATATGTTAGTTTTGAAGAATTAGGTTATGTGATGTCTCAATTTTTAAATAATAAAATGAATACTTTCTTTTTCTACTTAATTTTTGTTATGTCATGATAACCATATTTTAATATTAAAATTTTCATTATTTTCTCTAAATGAAATTATGTGAATATTCATTGACACATGGATGACACTTGGAGGAGGGAGAGAATGAGAGCACCCAAATATGTATATATGTACACATATTCAAGTCATTTTATTCTTTCTTCCCAAAATTCTCTCTCTCTTGTTCTTATCCTCCAAAACAAGCTGGTCAAAACATGAAAATCCCTTCAAGCTTACAAAAATTTGAAGATTTCTTTTAATTGAAGAGTTCTTGATTTCTAATTTAGGTAAATATTACTTCTATTAAAGGAGTTAAATGTTGCAATGGGTTTGAGTACTTGTATTTGTTTTCTTTAATTGAACCGTGTTCTGGATCAGTAATAAGCTGTGATTTCGAGATTTTTAGAAAATTTTCTGTTGGGAATTAACTTACTTTCACTGTAAAATAGAATTATTATGAATTTTTAACTGAAGAGTTTCCAAGCTGAAATTACTGTTTTCAGTGGCTGTTTATTACTAAACTTATAGCCATGTTCTACATAGTTCCATTAACAATTTAGTATATATAAAAATTGGAAGTTGTAGATAATTTTGTGTAGACATCCTTACAATTTTAAAGATATATTGGGTATAAAAGTTAACTTAATTATCTATATGAAGAATTTTAGTTTGAGTCTAAATATTGTATTTATTATTTTAGGGGATTTTTCATAATGAGCAAAAAAATTGCAGTTTTCTGAACTAACATTTTATGAACGATATTCTTTCGAAAGTAGTATTTTCCAAGTTAATTTTTATCGGCAAGACCATATTATTCAATTTTGTGTCCTTACGCTTGAAGGACCGTTAGCGGAGGCATCAGAGATGTCAAGACGAGTAAAAGAGGTTGTAGGGTTCGATTAGCTTGTACTGTAGTCTGGTGAGTAGATTTAGCATCTATAAGAGGGAAATCGGGTGGATGGCGTATATTACCCCGACAACCAAATTTCTTATGAACACTTCTTTATTTACTATAATTCATGTCCCATATACTCAGTTTACCAATATCATGTTTCCTTTCCCTTGCTATACTTTTGCGGACACACTTACTAGAACACTTGCACAATTACTAATGATTACTATGAGACACTATCATCGACTCACATGCTACACGTACACATCATTAGTAACTGTCATGACACATATATAACTTATCTCTTTTGCGAACACACTTGCTAGAATACTTGCATAATTACTAATGATTATTATGAGGCACCATCACAGACTCACATGCTACACGTACACATCATTAGAAACTACCATGACACGTATAGAACTTGTCTCTTTTGCGAATACACTTGCTAAAACACTTGCATAATTACTAATGTTTACTATGAGGCACCATCAAAGACTCACATGCTATGCGTACACATCATTAGCAACTGCCATGACACGTATAGAACTTGTCATGTTTCGTCGCGTTGTATCTATATCCATGCTAGTATCATATACTTATGTTTCGTTATGTTGATACCGTTGTTCCATACATTCTTATATCTTAGCTCACACTGTTGCAAAGTTAATTATGCATTCGTTTTTCTTATGAACTTTCTGTTTTCCATGAGATTTAAGAAACCGCTTGGTACTATTTTATAAAACTTGGTTATATTTGCAAATTGCGGTTTACTCTTGAAATGATGATACGTTCACCATGAGTTTTCTATGTATTTATGGTTTGGTGATATCCGATACCGAGGGGGGAGGAAACCGGTTATGGATACATGGTAGATCCAGTAAGAGACCGAGGGGTAGGAAGTCCGCATAGAAAGGCGGGGAGCCTAGTAAGGTTACTCAAACCAGTAATAGTTTGGAACACGGGGGATATCCGGAGGATACCGACTGGGGTTATATGATGAGATTTAAAAGAGGGATGAATCGAGGGACGACGCCTAAGGAAATTGGGATTTTGAGTGTCGATGATTGTCACGAGATTTGATGATGGTTTTATTGACGACGTTTTTCTATTGCACGCGATCCGTTTATGATGCACTTACATTTACTTATGCTGTATACATATTCTCACATATCATGTTAATCTGGTACTTTATGATTAGTCGGTGGTTCAGCTATGCATACAATTTCTGTCTTATGATGTCTTTCTGCTCACAAGTTAGCAACTCATCCCCATTGTGCCATACCTTCTTACAGGACCGACGGCTTGGAGCAGTAGCGGATTCGTTGGCACATTTCCTTTTTGGGGCGTGGTCACTTTTACTCTAGGTGGGTTATGAAGTTGTATCGTAATCGCCTTTTTGTACTTATTTTTTGTATCTAGATAATACTCCATCTACCATTTGTATATTCGTTTGACTTAGAGACATGAGACGCAACTTAAGTGTTGTATATATTTAGTTGCTGAACTCGATGTGGAGTTGGTTGTTGTATTTTAGCTTTTAAGATATGCGCGCGCGCGCACATATGTTGACCATGCTTATTTATTCGGTTAAGGACTTCGTATTCTTGTGAATATTACTGTTTTGAAAATCCTAAAATGTTTTCAAATTGATATTGTTTTTCTCTTTAAAAGAAGATTTAATACTTTCAACTTATAGATTTTGATTCTGACTTATGTTTACTTAGGTTGCGTTATTTCTTAATTGGCTTCTTGTAATCCAAGTACCGGTCACGAGTCGTTTTTGAATCGTGACAAAATTGGTATCAGAGCACTGGATATTACCTTTGTTGAGTCTAAGATTAACCATGCGGAGTCTAGGTTTGACCATGTGGAGTCTAGGTTATGATCTTTCGAAACTTAGGCTTAACCTTGCGGAACTTAGACTTGACCTTGAGGGTCTTAGACGTGACCTTTCGATACGTAGGTTGTCCTTGGTATGATGGAGTAGGTAATTTAAGTAGAGTTACGTAGCATAAATATGTTCCGCGGCATATTTACGATACGATACTCCACTTGAGTGACCTTAGGGTATATCTTGAAATTCTTTCTTCGATTCTATGCATTCTTTCGTTCCAATTGTTACGTTTACTACACTTTTACCTATACGAATTCTAACCAACTCTCGTTTCTCGTTCCTGTCACCATGCCGCCAAAGTCTTCGTGAGCCGAGAAGGCTGCAGCTAGAGATGAGATCAGGACAAGCTCATCTGATATAATGACTGACCAGGGTGGTACTCCAGTGACACAGGAATCGGCTGGTCTTTATTCTCCCGAAATGATTTCTAGGTTGGAGGTGAGCATTCAGGATCTGTATCAGATGGCCGGGTCATTGGTTGAGGCCAGCTGGACTTAGAGGCCAGCTGTTGTGCAGCTTACTCCGGGGCCCGTTGTTTAGCCTGCCGCTCAGGGGTCAGCTGTATGATGTGTTTCTGGGATTATCGAGGTATTACTTTCAAAGTTTATGAGACTAAAGCCTCCGGTGTTCGTTGGTATGGACGTAGGAGAGGATCCTCAGTCATTCCTTGATAGTATGGCTAGAATATTTGGTTCGTTGAGGTACTCTGATACTAGATCAGTGGAGTTGGTCAGTTTCCGTTTAGAGGGCCTTGCTTAGACCTGGTGCGAGTCGATCGAGAGAGGCCGAGCAGTGGGTGCTCCTCCTATGGCCTGGGACAAGTTCTCAAAGGTCTTCTTAGCCCAATTTCTTCCTATGAGTGTCAGAGATGCTCGAGCTCGTTCGAGTCTTTGCACAAGACTCAGGGTATGTTTGCATCCGAGTACGACCTTTAGTTCACTCAGTTATCTCGGTATGCTCCTAACTTAGTCCCTACTGAAGAGATTCAGATCAAAAGGTTCGTCTTTTTTAGATCCGTCTCTAGTAGTGGCTATTCCGGTGGGAGAGTCTTTTGTAGCACGACACGTGTTCAAGTTGTGTTCCGTTCGGATTGGGGATAGGGATTCTTCGGTCGATCTAATCCTTCTCGAAATGTTGGATTTCGACATCCTCCTCGGTATGGATTGGTTAGCCGCTTGTCATGCATGTGTTGATTGCCGTGAGAAGGCGGTCAAGTTTTGTTTTCCCGGTGAGCCTGTTTTGGTTGTGTAGGGAGACCACAGTAACATAATTTCTGCACTCAGTGCCAGTCGGCTTTTGAGAAAAGGATATCGTGGATTTCTAACTTATGTTCGAGATACTGGAGCTGAAGGAGTCCAGTTGGATCAAGTCCCGGTTGTGCGAGAGTTTCCTAATGTGCTTCCATATGAGCTACCAGGGTTACCTCCGGAGCGCGACATTGAGTTTTGCATTGACTTGATCCCTGGTAAGGGACCTATTTCTATACCTCCATATCGGATAACCCCGACAGAGCTCAAGGAGCAATTGCAGGAGTTGTCCGATCAGGGACCTGTTCGTCCGAGTGTATCACCTTGGGGAGCTCCTGTTCTGTTCGTGAAGAAGAAGGACAGCGGCATGAGATTGTGTATCGATTACCGACAACTAAACCGCGTTATTGTGCGGAATATGTATCCTTTACCTCGCATCCGATGACTTATTCGATCAGCTTCAGGGAGCGGGCTATTTCTCAAATATTGACCTGCGATCAGGGTACCATCGGTTGAGGGTCAGGAAGGAGGACATTCTGAATACTGCTTTTCAGGCGTTGATTGTTGTGAAAAAATGAGTTTTAAAGTGTTCTAAATACCATAATTAATAACGGTGTCGCAAATAGCTAGCTGATAGTGAGTAGGAGTCGTTCACAGAGAGATGATGCATTACTTATCTTGTTTTAGACAAGTTAATAGAAAAATGTTTGGATTTTTCATTTTTATTAAAAGGAGATTCGAAAACTTAATGATAAAAGAACTTATTAGGGTTAGGATTTGAGTTGTTTAAAAGATGTATTAAAAACACTTTAGCTTTACCCACTTGTTGAATTTATGCGAGGATAATAGCAAACAATGGGCATTAGGATTTAAAGGGGTACCAGGGATTCGCTTCATTGATTCTTGTCCTTCCATTGATTACTATTATCTCAAGCCTTTAGAAAAGTTCCTCCAACTTGTCTCGAAAATTAGGTCGCAACTATCATTGAAGGATAGAGCGCCTAAAAAGATAGAGAAGTGGTTTATCTTTAAAAAAATTTACATTCCTAATTGGGTTAAGAGAAAATGCAAAAGATTTTTCCATCTCTCAAACTCCCCTTTCCTAAACCCTAACGAGCGAGAAAGTTACCCACCTATCAAAATCAAAAAGAAAAGAGAAAAAGGTTGAGAAATAAATTATAAAGCTAGTTTTAAAATCCCTCACAAAAAGTAAAGAGTTTCTTTTGATAGCATCATCGCTTAAAAATCAATGAGAATGAAGAAGGAAGAAGAAATCATAGAAAACCCATCTAACTAACTAAAAATTAAAAGCAAGAAAAATAAAGTACAGAAATTAAAGGCGATATTAAATGCCAGAATTAAAAGAAGCATAAGAAGAGACATAAAGAAAAACTACTCTGTCTTTTATTAATAAAAACTTGAAGCTTCATTACAAATTATTACTGGCTAAAAGAAAAATGCTAAACACATAAAACCTTAGATATCTTTTCTTCATACTGCTCAGTCCTTTATATAGGACTTGGATTACAAAACCCTAACCCTAATATTCATGCACTTGTAATGACGATCATGTCCCTGAAATTTTACTTCGAAGGCCATAATTCGACTGCTGATCCGCCCTATTTGTGAAGGAACTTCGCTGAACTACAGCCAATTTGAGAAATTGATTCTCCAATTTTTTTTGTGCTTTATTCTCGTGATTTTAAGAGATATTTCTGATGATAAAATCTTGGAAATATTATTTTCTTTTTGAAGTTGCGAGAATCTTCAATTTGCTCCTAAACTTGGCAGATTTTAATTTGTTGCAATTGATTTGATTTGCTCTCTTGATCCTAATTGGAGTCTTGAATCAGTTTGTTATTTTAAAAATCTGCATAATATCTCAAATCAAATTATTAGCAATATTTATTTATTAGAGAATATATTCCAATCAATTATGATCACAATCAATTTACTTAATGTTTAAGCAATATATAAATAATTGTTAAAAAATATGGTTGCAATTATTTTTCTCAATGATTAAGAATCACATGGATATTTTATTTAAATATGATATACACATATTACTCCCAATTATATTAATTATAAGTTAAGAAATATATGACAATCTTTTTTGCACATAAACCCACATATGTTTTTAAATTACAAATAACACAATTTAGTAATTAAAAAAAATAGGGAAAATGACCGTAAAAATGTGTAATAAATATAACCGATCAAATACCCCAAACTTATCTTTTGATCGTCCCAAGCAAACTGTTTTATTTTAAAAGAAAAAGAAAACCTAGTACAATTTCGTAGGCAACACGATTGCACTTAGCTCGTGAAACAAGCTTTTAAACCTCTAGGTGTCCCTAGAAGGAGGAGTGTTGTCTTCTGAGGGTTTTTAGCGGATTGTACCGACAAAATCCCATCAAGCTAGTTTCGTAAGTTCATAATCAATTCAAATCCTAAAGTTCAGTATCTAAATTAGAAACTCTATCATCCTAAGTTAGAAACATCCAACCCTTATTTTTCACATCATTTAACTTAAACTCCTATACGTCTTTACGTGCTTGTGCAAATAGTGTCGTTTTATTTCAAAAATTTCGATTAAAAGTCTTTATGCCTTCAATAAAGACAAGGAATAACTTCAAAAAGTATCTCGCGAGTTTTTAAAGTCTTAAGCTTTTCTTGAGCTTTCATTCTACAGTTTAGTCTCAAATCTAGGATTTTTATTGCCCTTAACAAAGAACTTCGTCTTATTCTTCATTCCACCTCTCACCTGTTTTCGTTCATACACAGCTTTGTGAATGTGCAATAGTGTTTTAGTCTTGTAATTTCAATTAAACTTTCATATCTCCGTTATATTCCCTTTTAAAGTTTTATATCCTATACTCAAAACTCGTCTTTAACCAAGATTATTCTCACTCAAAGAACTGCGAGGACTTTTAATTTGGAGAGAACACTTATTTGGCTTGTTTTATTAGGCTTTCTAGGTTTCTTAATGAGCTTTTGGTCAATGACTCCCAAACCAGATGGTTTTAGGATATTAGGTGTAGAGACACCCTAAGGATTTAATTGCCCAAGTCACCAAGGTTACAAAACAAAGACTTATTTTATGCATGAAAATTCTTAAAAAGAAAACCAACGGAGATATTTCAAGTTATGCTTTTCATCCTAAAGATTAAAGACGTGTAAGTGTGGAAAATGTGTATAATTATTCCAATCAAGCTCAAGATGTGTTATTTTTCAGACTTAGTCTCCATTAAAGATTCAATACTTTCCCTTCATATTATCTTCACTAATGAATCATACTCAATATTACTTATTTCCAAATAAATATGTTTGATCTTATAAAATTCACAAAATTTTAAGTTAGACATATCAAACTTGTCATCTAGTTCTTAAAACATCACGATACGTGTAGTGTGGTTCAAAGACATATATTTGCTGCAGTTAAACTTAAGAAGGGTTATTTTTCGGGTTTTCAATTTCTAATCCTAAGATTTAGTTACTTCTAACCTATCAATTTAAATTGTCGGATTTTGAGTCTAAGTTTCCCACTAGCTAACTTGACGACAAAGGCTTTTTATATTTTGGAATTTTTTTTCAATTTTTATGGGTTTATATATATATATATATATATGCAGTGCAGAATTAAAATATGATGCAATGCAGAATTAAAATATGATGCAATGCGGAATTTAAACATGCAAAAGAAAAGAAAAAATGGCAAATGAAAATAAACGTGCAAATGCATGCGGAAAGTAAATATGAATGCAAGGATAGAAAACTCACCGAGTATGCCCCCAAATTTAAACTTGACAGTGTCATCGCTGTCATGCCACACAAAGAGATCACAAAAGTTTTGAGTGTTCAAAATTTTCGGAGAGTTTTTTAAAAAAAAAAACAAAAAACAAAATATATACACGAAATAAAATCCCCCCTCCCCCCCAAACTTAATCAAAACAGTGTTTCCACTATTTAAGCATTTGAAATTCAAAGTAAGAGGGGAGAGAACGTCATTAGTCTACACAAGGTTTTACAAAGACCAAAAGGCAACATCAACCACTCAAATATTTTATTATGATAACATCATGGTTGGTAAAAAATTGTGTAACGGATAGATGTGAAGAATACCCAAGACTGTATAAGAATAGAGCTTGTATCATGTCTCGAGTAGAAGAAAGAGAAACGAGAGTAACAATAAGAGATGATGCGGAGGGAAGATAAGAGGCGTAATTAAAAGTATTTACGTCTTGGTCGGTAGAGAAAAAAAGTGTGTATGGATGGAAACGAGAATGTGCAAGATAAGAAGAGGGTAGAGTATTCACATTCTCGTACGTGATACGAGGAAAGGATAACAATTCAACGTCTTCGGCCTTAAAGAGAGGCGCACAAATTTACGGTAGAGGTTGATTCATCACAGCATCCAATTCTTCAAGGAACGCGAGTTCTTCGGCGAAAATATCTTCGAAACCGTCATCGATGTCCCTTATGATGATCTCATCGGAAAGAAAGGAGTCGATAGCCATATCTGTGTAATAGTCAGATTCACTGAGAAGTTTGGAAATTTCAAAGTCAATGTGTTGCGCACCATGATTCAAAATACTTGATTCATCAAAAATTATGAAGGTAGGAGACTCGAAAAGATTGCCTCCCTCATTCTCAAAAGATTCTAAATCAAGTGGTCTTTCAAGAATCATAGAACTCGAAATATCGGAGTGTGGTTCATCAAATCTCGGTAGAATTGAAAGAAGATTAGAAGAAGAACCAAAAAAAGTGTGTAATGAAATGGGTAAACGAACTTAGGTGACGAGCTTTGTTGATCCAGATGTAGGAGATGAAGGCTGAATATCATCTTGCATATTGGATAGATTGGTAGTAAGAATAGTATCGATTAAAGGCACAGGAAGATGTTCACGTTCAATGGAAGGGACATGATGAGTCGGGGAATCCAACGCATCCAACATAGCGAGTTCATCTTTAAAGATATTCTCAACACTTATCTCATTAGCACCGTCAGTCAAATCAAACAAATATTTCTTTAAAAAAACATCTATAATATTATCCTCAATCGATGGATCACTAGGTTCACTTGATAGAATTGAAAGGTTTGAAATGTCAAGTTTAGTTGGATAAGGATCAGTTTAATTTGGAATGGTGGAAGGCTCTCTTTTACACTCATGATTGGGAAAGTCAAACATGTTATTTTTGGGCACCTCATCAATTAGATTATTAAGCGGTTGATCATCAAATACATTCGGTTGGAGTTCAGGATGGAAGGTGTTAAGATCAAAAGAATTGGTTCTGGTTTGACTAGAAGGGATCCCTGGTTCTTTCTCACTACTCAATTCCAACTCTACTTCAAGTCTAGACGTGGTTTGTGAAGAAGTTTCAATGAGGGATTCTCTTTGAACCGTGGAACTTCCTAATTGATGTTCAGAAGCACTGTCTAGATAAGGTGAAAAATTTGAGTATGGTTGGAATGGGTTTAGTTGTTGGCTACAGATGAGTTCAATATGTTCCGCAATAGAAATGGATTTACGAATTGCCATATTATTCTCAAGAGAAGTATCAACATGAGAGGGTGTGAAAGTTTGGTACTGTTGATAAGAGTTAGATGGTTGTATCCAATTTTCATAAATAGAATTAGGATCAATATTGTCATATGAAGAAAATTGAGATTGGTTGAATTGTTGGCGACCGGCTTTTGCAATTTTCTCGGCAATGATCATGGGTTTAAAAGTTGCCATATTCTCCTCAAAAGGAGTATCAATATTTTCATATGGAAATGATTATAATTATTGTCCTAAGGGTTTTGGAGTAGTGAAAAGTATGAAACTTTGGTTACGGGCTTTCGCAATATACTCAGCAATGGATATGGGTTTAAAAGTTGCCTCACGAGCCTTAAAAGGAGTATCAACATAAGAAGGTGTTGAATTTTGACACGGTTGATAGGAAGTTGAGTGTGGTTGCCAACTGTTGTTTCTAGAGCCCTCTATCCTATCCTTCAAAGAAATGGTGGGGTTGGAAGTTCTAACAAAGCGATAATGATATAAAAAAATATCTGGTTGTGTGTAGCAAACCTTGCCAAGAGTTGGTCAGATTGGGTTACCCATCATAAGAGAAGTGAAAAGAAGAGATGAAAAGAAAAGATGGTGAAATGGTAAGTTTTTTGTTAAGTTTTTTTTTGAATTTTTGCAATTGTTTTGCTTAGAAAGAGGGACTTGACTCGACCAATCGAAAACGTGCACAAACAATACCTAGAATTAGGGTCACCTAAGTCAAATCACTAGACCGCTCCTAGACTTTCGAAGGACAAGACGTAGAATAAATTCTCTATCACCTCTTTATCAATCTTGAAGCCAAGTAAGTGTCAGGTAAGTGGAAGGTATCCGCTATACGAATCACCGAAATAGTAGGCCTAATTAAGTAAACCACTTGGCTTAGTCATATTTTCTTTAGACACCACAAGAAAAATGCGGATAAACAATAAATTACCCACGACCCTCCCTTGTCCTAATCGAGCGCGAATGTCTTTAGCTTTGTCTAGATCTTTTTTAATTAATGTAGGATGATGCTTATACTTGTTTGTGATTTTTGGGGCTTAGGAAGGGTAATGAACTCCCCACCTAATCTTGATTTGGGTTTCTTACCCCTTAAGTCCGTATTATTTAATGCAAAACAAAAACAATCCAAAAATCTAACCACGCAAAATGATTTTTCCTGGCAGCACTGTTTGCAAAGAATCATGCAAAGAAATACAATTTATTGGGGCTACAGAGGGGGTGTTATGAAGAGAAGAACCTTACCAAAAAAATTTAGCACGTAGTCTCTCTGTAAGGCCGCGAAATCGCGGTCGAACAAAATGGATGGCCGCGGATTCACGGTCAAGGATGGGCCGATCTTCCCATAACTTTGGCACTGTTCTCTATCTTCTTGTTCCTTCTGTTTCCAGTGTTCAAGTTCTATGTTGACTCATTCTAGATACTCAAGAATTCTGCACACTCAACAAGCTGTCAAAAGAAACAAGATGCGGTTTTATTATTTTATTATTTTTTTAGTTTTTATTTTTTAAAAAGAAATCAACCCGAATAACAAGAAAAATAATACTACCATCTCCTCGGCAACGGAGCCATATGACTGTTGTGAAAAAAATGAGTTTTAAAGTGTTCTAAATACCGCAATCAATGACGGTGTCGCAAATAGATAGCCGATAGTGAGTACGAGTCATCCACATGGAGATGGTGAATTACTTATCTTGTTTTAGACGAGTTAATAGAAAAAGGTTTGGATTTTTCGTTTTTATTAAAAAGAGATTCGAAAAATTAATGATAAAAGAACTCATTAGGGTTAGGATTTGGGTTGTTTAAGAGATGTATTAAAAATACTTTATCTTTTCCCACTTGTTAAATTTATGCGAGAATAATAGAAAACAATGAGGATTAGGATTTAAAGGGCTACTGGGGATTCCCTTCATTGATCCTTATCCTTCTATTGATTACTATTATCTCAAGTCTCTAGCAAAGTTCCTACAATTTGTCTCAAAAATTGGGTCGCAACTATCATTGAAGGATAGAGCGCCTAAAAAGGGAGAGAAGTGGTTTATCTTTAAAAAAGTTTTAGATTCATAATTGGGTTATGGGAAAATGCAATAGATTTTTCCATCTCTCAAACTTCCCTTTCCTAAACCCTAACGAGCGAGGAAGTTACTCACTCATCAAAATCAAAAAGAAAAGAGAAAAGGGCTGAGAAATAAATTATAAAGCTAGTTTTATGATCCCTTACAAAAAGCAAAGAGTTTCTTTTGATAGCATCATCGCTTAAAAATCAATAAGAATAAAGAAGAAAGAAGAAATCATAGAAAACCCATCTAACTAACTAAAATTTAAAAACAAGAAAAATAAAGTGCAGAAATTAAATACAAGAATTAAAAAAAGCATAAGAAGAGACATAAAGAAAAACTACTTTACTTTTTATTAATAAAATCTTGAAGCTTCATTACAAATTATTACTGGTTGAAAGAAAAGTGCTAAAAACATCTTTTCTTCAATGCTGCTTGGTCCTTTATATAGGACTTGGATTACAAAACCCTAACCCTTATATTGATTTACTTGTAATGAAGATCATGCCCTTAAAATTTTACATCGAACGACCATAATTCGACCGCTAATCCGCCCTATTTATGAAGGAATTTCGCTGAACCGCAGTCAATTTAAGGAATTGATTCTCCAATTTTTTTGTGCTTTATTCTCGTGATTTTAGGAGATATTTCAAATGATAAAATCTTGGAAATATTGTTTCTTTTTGAAGTTGCGAGAATCTTCAATTTGCTCCTAAACTTGGCAGATTTTGATTTGTTGCAATTGATTTGATTTGCTCTCTTGATCCTACTTGCAGTCTTGAATCAGTTTGTTATTTTAAAAATATGCACAATATCTCAAATCAAATTATTAGCAGCATTTTTTTATTAGAGAATATATTCCAATCAATTATGATCACAATCAATTTACTTAATGTTTAAGCAATATATAAATAATTGTTAAAAAATATGGTTGCAATTATTTTTCTCAATGATTAAGAATCACATGGATATTTTATTTAAATATGATATACACATATTACTCCCAATTATATTAATTATCAGTTAAGAAATATATGACAAAATCTTTTTTGCACATAAACCCACATATGTTTTTAAATTACAAATAACACCATTTGGTAATTAATAAAAATAAGGAAAATGACCGTAAAAGTGTGCAATAAATATGATCGATCAGGCGCGCTTGTTAGTGTTTTTTCCTTATATCGGGAGAGACGAATCTCTTTGATCGCTCACTGCCTTCATGTGCTTCGGAACTGTACCCAACTAAAACCTATTTGCATGGCTTTTATGCTGGGTTACCTTAGCACCCCCGGTAGGTTTTGGCACGCATCAAGTATGCAATTTCAAAAAATCTAGAGTGCTAAGCAACCTGAACCAAGGATCTAACTAGAGAATTAGGGTTTTTAAAGCATGTAAACAACTTTACACTAAGTGAAATAGGAATACAACCTTTATAGACCGATCCTTCACTTCTAAAGCTCCGTGTAGTAGTCCCTTAGCTCCAATTAGTGGTGTCCCGGACTCTCTTTAGGCTCCATTAGACGAAAGGAACGAGCTTGCTCAAAGATCTTCGGGGCCGAAGATGATCCATCTTAAGGAATTTCTAACTCAAGCTACCTCTTCACTAATTGAGGAATTAGTGAAGTAAACAAGCTATACTAAATGGCTAGTTTGGTATAGATTGATGAATTAGGAATTTTGCTCACTTTAGAATTAATTTTCTCTCTTTCTTTTTCTCCTCTCTCAAAAGCTAGAAAGCAAAGAAGATGAAGAAGAAACTGAATGAATGAACCATGGTGAGAAAATATCACAAGTGATATTAGTAGAGACTTAACCATGGCTAAAAATAATGGTTGGGTTAATAAATATCTAGAGTAAGAAAAAATTAGTGGATTTAAGTCAATGCTTCTCAATGCTTCTACAAGCATCTTTAGCCATGCTAATTTCCACCTAATTTTGATTTTTCCCTTAATAATTAAACACCCAAATTATCTTTAGTTAGGTATGAGTCTCATACACCCAAGTCCAATGTATCATCAAGCATGACACAAAAACAAATACATTAATATATATCACATATATATTTATATGTATTTAGAGAAAAGAAATTCTTAAGTGAGCTAATATTAGTTAATATATATTAATATATCAAATATATAATTATATATTAAATTATTAAATCAACACTTGATTTAATAATCCGAATCTATCACATATAACCGACTAATATCATTTATATCAACTTAGCGAATCAACACTTGATTCAATAACCCGGCTATATCTCATATAACCAACTGATATCAAATATCGCGAGATTAGAATACGGTATCACATACACATATTAATCTCGGTCCCGCACATATCATATATGTGCCCTACTTCGTTTCGCTTGAGCCAGGAAACCTCTGTGTAGGACTTTAAAGACTCGTCAATACGTCAGCAGTAGGGAATGATCATATCAGTTACCGACAAGCCGTTAGCGGTATTAGCTTGGCGTAACGACTACCCAGGTATTGAGCGATCAGAAGATCAACAAGCAAGCTTGTCCATACTCCCGTGAATCCAGTAAGTAACACTACCATACAGTCCGGTCTCTTCGTCTGATATGTCATATATCTAGTCTGGGGGTGGTAAACGCCAGAAACCCATAACTTGATAAGTCATGCCGATATGAGGCTCATAACGAGTCGAGAAACCACTGATAACACTTACCAGTAAATCTCATCATCAGCCCTGGCCAGGGACTTCCTGTCATAGCCTATCGAGCATAGCGCAACATCAACCACCAATACCGGGAGAGACGAAACCCCTCCTATCGTTCATTGCCTCCATGTGACTCGGGACTGTACCCAAAATCCACCTGTCTGCACGCTCTCTTGAGCGTGGTAGGGAGAAAATCAAAGCACAGTGGGAATCACACAAGACTCTATGACGATCTCGGGTCTACAGACTAACCTATACCAGTGTCACCAGAGAACTGCTATCTGAAGATAGGTATAGTACCATCTAGGAGTTCTCGGTGAATCCTGTTCGGTGTACCTATTCTCCAATGAGCACTTGTGTACAATCTTTGATGCCAAACACCAATGGATGTGGGATCATCCATCGCCCCATACAGGGTCAAGAAACGTACACACTAGTCTACTCTGGAATATCGATGCCCTGTCTCGATAATCCCACGACTAGGAACAATTAAAGGATGAACTTGTGGACTACCTTGGCCCCACTAGTATGATCTGCATCATAGTCCTGGTAGTCAAGTACACATCCTAAGGGCTTTATCAACATGTGAGAGAAAGATAGTATCACAATACCAGTCTACATGTTAAGATAAAGAGCAACCAGATAGCATATTATCATGTCGAGCAAGAATGTCCTCTCTATATATGTCCAAGCATCCATTATAATATACAATCATGTACAATAATGGCCTCTAGGGCATACATACAACTAACAATCTCCCACTTGCACTAAGGCCAGCTGTTGTAGTATCTCATACCCGACATCCAAAAAAGTCTCTCAAATTGTATCTGCGGTATGGCCTTCGTGAGTGCATCCGCCTTATTATTCTTCGTGTCAACTCTCCTGATCTCGATCTCCCGGCGATCAACTATCTCCCGGATCAGGTGATACCGCCTTAGAATATGTATGGTTTGCTGATGGGACCTGAGTTCCTTGGCTAAAGCCACAGCTCCATTGTTATCACAATACAAAGGTATTGGATGCTCAATGGATGGAACCACTCCAAGTTTAGTTATGAACTTTTTCATCCAGACAGCCTCTTTGGTGGCATCGTTGGCAGCGCTGTATTCAGCCTCCATTGTCGAGTCTGCCACGGTATCTTAACTTGGAACTCTTCCAACATACCGCCCCTCCATTGAGGGTGAAGACAAAACCCGAGACCGACCTACTGTCATCATTATCACTCTGGAAGCTTGAATCGGTAAAGGACTCCACTTGGAGTTCACCGTTACCATACACTAAGAACATTTCTTTAGTCCTTCTCAAGTACTTAAGAATGTTCTTCACAGCTGTCCAGTGATTCTCCACAGGATCTGATTGATACCTGCTTACAACAGCAAGTGCGTAAGCTACATCCGGTCTGGTACATAACATCGCATACATGATAAATCCTACCACCGAAGCATAGGGTATCCCTTGCATGCGAGCCCTCTCCAAATCAGTGTTGGGAGACATCTCTTTGGAGAGAGTGGTTCCTGAGATCGTGGGTAAATTTCCACGCTTGGAATCTTCCATACTAAATCTCTTTAGTATGATGTCAATGTACCTGAATTGGGACAATCCGAACATCCGCTTAGATCTATCTCTACAGATCTTAATCCCTAGGATGTAGGAGGCATCACCCAGATCCTTCATGGAAAACCTTTGTGATAAGAAGAGCTTGACCGAGTGCAGCATAGGAACATCATTTCCTATCAAGAGTATGTCATCCACGTACAATACGAGAAAGACAATTTTACTCTCTGCAACCTTTTTGTATATACACGGCTCATCTACGTTTTTGATGAAGTCAAACTCTTTGACTGCCACATCAAAACAGATGTTCCAACTTCACGATGCCTGTTTTAATCCGTAAATTTATTTAAGCAGCATGCACACCTTTCCGCTGCTCCTACTGTCCACGAAGCCCTCTGGCTGTATCATGTAGACGTTCTCTTCTAAATCACCATTTAGAAAAGTGGTCTTGACATCCATCTGCCAGATTTTGTAGTCATGGTATGCAGCGATGGCAAGTAGGATCCGGATGGACTTAAGCATAGCTACTGGAGAAAAGGTTTCATCATAATCCACACCTGGTCGTTGATGAAAACCTTTTGCTACAAGTCTAGTTTTGAAAGTCTCAACTTTTTCATCTACACCAAGTTTCTTCTTAAAGATCCACTTGATCCCAATGGGTTTTACCCCTTCAGGAGCAACTTCCAAAGGCCATATTTTGTTGGTGTACATGGATTCCATCTCAGATCGCATTGCATCCAGCCATTTCACAGAGTCCCCACTCGTGATGGCCTGCTCGAAACTAGTTGGGTCATCATCTTCCATGATGCAATCCCCACTTCCACCGTCAATGAGAAAACTATAGTATCTCTCAGGTGGATGAGGAACCCTACTAGATCTGCGAAGAGGCTGAGGTTCGTCGGGGACTATTGAATCCTCCGGTTCCATCAAATTATCAGTTGTAGTTTGTGTAGCTAGAACTTCTTCCAGTTCTACCTCATGGCCACTAATTTCTTTTACAAGAAATTCCTTTTCTAAAAAGGTGGCATGTTGAGCAACAAACATCTTTTGTTCCTCACTGTGGTAGAAGATATATCCATAGGAATCCTTTGGATACCTCACAAATTTGCACAGAACAGACCTTGCCTCGAGCTTGTCCGGATTTTGCTTTTTAACATAGGCCGGACAACCCCATATCTTAACTCGTTTAAGAGATGGTCTCTTCCCATTCCATATCTTATATGGAGTGGTAGGCACTGATTTGGTTGGAACTCTATTCAATAGGTATGCGGCTGTCTTAAGCGCATAACCCAAAAGGAAATAGGTAACTCAGCAGTACTCATCATAGAGCGCACCATATCTAATAGGGTGTGATTCCTCCGCTCCGACACACCGTTGTGCTGTGGTGTATACGGAGGAGTAAGCTGAGGGAGAATCCCATTCTCTTTTAAATAATCCAGAAACTCTGTGCTTAAGTATTCTCCTCCCCGATCAGATCGAAAGATTTTAATACTTTTACCCGTTTGGTTCTCTACTTCGCACTTATATTCCTTGAATTTCTCAAAAGCTTCAGACTAGTATTTCAACAGGAACACATGTCCGAATCTTGAGAGATCATCGGTGAATGTGATAAAGTACGAGGAACCATTTCTGGCATGTGTAGTCATCGGACCGCATACATCACTATGTATCAGTCCCAAGAGTTCAGTAGCTCTTTCTCCGTGTCCAGTAAACGGAGTTTTGGTCATTTTGCCTTTGAAACATGACTGGCAAGTTTCATAAGATGTAAATTCGAACGGGTTCAAATATCCATCCTTATGTAACTTAGCTAATCGTGCCGCATTGATATAACCTAGTCTACAATGCCACAAGAAGGATTCGTTCATTTCTGAACTTTTCCTCTTGTGTGTGTTCTGTACGTTAAGAACTGTATTTTGATTCAGAACGTATAAACCGTTACGTAACGTACCAAACCCAATCAACACTTGATTTAGGAAAATATTCATAACATTTTTCTCTACTACAAAGTTATATCCTTCTTTATCTAATAAAGAAATCGATATTAAATTGCATATCATAGATGGTACATAATAACAGTCGTTCAAGATCAATGTATTCCCATTTGGCAATACCAGGTGATATTCGCCAACTGCTTTGGCTGCAACATTTTCACCATTCCCTACTTTTAGAGAATGATCACCTTTTCCCAGTTCTCTACATTTCTTTAGCCCATGTAACATATTACATATGTGGGATCCTGATCCGGTATCTAATACCCAGAACGTAGAGTGTACTGAGAAACCGTTCTCGGTAACGAACACACCCGAAGAAGATGCATCAACATGCACATTGCTCGTTCGGCTTGCATGGGAATCCGGATATTCCCCTATTTCCTGCTCAGACTTATAATAATTATAAGGTAGAGCGGAACCAACGTTCCCCAGCTCAGTATAACAAGCGGGTTCGGTTAATACATCCATATTATTATCTTGATTAAGGCGTGTTATGGTCGCTACCTGGAGAGAGTGAGAGAAGAAAACACTTTAGCGTATGCTCTTGCAAGATTAGATTGGTTATTATCTTATCTAATCAGGATGACTCCCGCTGTTTTTATCAAATCTTCCTTCAAACCCTAAAAGGTAAGACTAGCCGGATTAATTACATTCTACAAGTTCGCTAACCGGTCAGTCAGGTCAGTGTTGGTACTTTGAGGGAGGTTCCCCGTGCTTTCGCATGGACCTAATTAAAATAAACCTCGTTTTCCCAGAGGCATAACCCCGTTAACACCTTTCTAGACACTTACTGGATTAGCTAATTGTAAAGTGTAAAACTCTCCCAGGAGTAACTCTTACTCGCAGTGGGTATCGGGATCCAACTATCTCATAGAAGTCATGCAATCTCATTGCAACTTTTTCAACACTTGAAATTCCCGATAATATTTTTGCCCCTAGCAACTTATGACCTTGGCTATGGTCAAAAAATCATAAACGCTAGCCAAGTTCAACCCGTCATTTTCTGATTGAATTAAACCCACCCGTACAACCCTTGGCTATGGTCAACAAAGCCGTACGACTACCCTAATCCAATCGCATCATATGCTTGCAGATAAGCACTAATTAGCTATCGCACACTATTTCTTGGCTATGGTCAACAAACGTAGCACGAATACTAAATAGCACTTATCTGAAATGACGGAGGGCTACGACAGGTTTTTAAGAAAACCTTTTGCGTAATGAACTTGATATCGTTGTAGAATCGAGTGATTTGAAAAGGAGTGGTTTAAGCTCCGCATTTTTTTTTAATAAAATCGAATAGTTTTCAAAATAAACCGAGTGGGTTGTAGAATTTGCTAGCTTTTTGCTAAAGAGGTCATTCCCGGTAAAGGGATCTCGGCTCTTTCCTCATCGAATGAGGTGCTGGATATTCATCAAGGAATACCACTATGCAAAGCATTAACTAGAGCTACCTTTTGAAAATTTGATTCCACAACATCATTAGGTTTCTTTCTTTTTCATTAATCTCATTAATGAAGTTCCATCATTTATGCTTCCTAAGCATTACAAATAAAGAAACGAAAATACAACGTACGCTTATGCCATCCGCATTCGCCACGGGATCCCGTCATGCACCGTTAGGTTAGTTAACCAATGGCAGAGCGGGGGCAGGACTAGCACGGATGCAAAACATAAGCAACGTTTATTATATATCATATATATAATATAAAGCATTCGTCTCACGCAGTTATATGATCTCATCACAGAATATTGCAGCAGAAGTCAACATATGAAATATAGGATATACTAGGAGGTCCGTGTTTTAAATTAAGCCAGTAAAAAACACGGATTCCACGGTCGTGATGAATAGCCAAACCCACATCCCTAGACCCCTATGAGAGCGGCAAGCAACCCTACCAATTGTGGAGTTAAGAGACCCGGTCTCGACTCCTCGATATGGTCTCCCACTGGACTCTAGAACCCGGTCACTTGTGCTCCCCGTCTTAGGTCTTTCCTAATGCAGAAAAGAAAATAGTATACATCAATGGTGATATCATCCTCAATCCGGAAGTGTCCTAATAAAAGAATATTACATACAAGTTTTTACATGAATGAAATGAAAAACTCTCATCTCACGCAAAAACCCCTGGCTATTCAAACACGACGATCCAATATAACATATCGCAGCAACACATAACATCACATGTCATTAACGTAAGTAAATATGCGTATCCCAATTGTCGTTGATGTATAACAACGAAACCGACGATACACCACATATTACACTTATGGTCGCAGAAAAGAAAGTGAAAACTATAATAATTGGAATCCGCAACCACCTTAGACATCATAAACCCGAAATATCACATACTTCGGATTTTATGCCTAACCGTATAAATTCCTTAGACATCATAAACCCGGAATATCACATATTCCGAATTTCATGCTTAACAATATAAACCCGGCATTTTAGTCTCAAATTGAATACACTTTTCAATATCTAGTCGGACAATTCAACAAGATTCCCAACAGATGATCGAATGCTCGTCGGAAACATTAGTAGACGGCCGTACCCCCGATGCCGTCGATGAAGTGCACTTAAGCGGAACACCGCGGCCGCGAGCACCCGAACGGATGCTTTTGGCTACGGGCTTCTTCTACAGTCACTTGGTCGGGGCTATGGGGCGTAGCTATCGAGTAGTGTTACCCGGCGAGTATTCGCGTACTATACGAGATTGTGACGGAGTTTTGATCCGAATCAAAACCCCGTGGTAACCGATCAAAAGAGACTAAATTACTAGATTTACAAAGTTCTAACTAGTTTTCACTAATTATTGTGGATTCCAAATATTGTATCACAAAGCACAGTTATCTAGACGATGTTAAATATTTCGATCGATTTATCAAACACCCAAAATTCCCAAAGACCTCAACACTCGAGTCACCGTTAAAAATGCCCAGAGAGTGCCCCAAGTACCTACGGACCAACACAAGAAAGCACGCTCCCTGCCTCACCAATGTCGCCGCGGAACCACCGCCAAAAGCATGTTTTGGTCGTGCTTCCACGGTCGTTTGGTCGAGTTGGGCTGTCGTTTTTCTTGGAGATCCATAGAAAACCCTGCATATTTTTCTGAATATTTTTAATATGAAAAATTCCAACTTTTGAAAAAATTTCCAGATAGTGGGATTTTTGGGTTTCGAAAAGTCGATCGAACACTTTAACTTCACCTAGATGACTCTTAATGCTCTAGCTTGGCTCTGATACCACTGCTGGGTTACCTTAGCACCCCTGGTAGGTTTCGGCACGCATCAAGTATGCAATTTCAAAAATTCTAGAGTGCTAAGCAACCCGAACCAAGGATCTAACTAGAGAATTAGGGTTTTTAAAGCATGTAAACAACTTTACACTAAGTGAAATAAGAATACAACCTTTATAGACCGGTCCTTCACTTCTAAAGCTCCGTGTAGTAGTCCCTTTCCTCCAAGTAGTGGTGTCCCGGACTCTCCTTAGGATCCACTAGGCGAAAGGAACGAGCTTACTCAAAGATATTCGAGACCGAAGATGATCTACCTTGAGGAATCTCTAACTCAAGCTACCTCTTCACTAATTGAGGAATCAGTGAAGTAAACAACCTATACTAAATGGCTAGTTTGGTATAGATTGATGAACTAGGAATTTTTCTCACTTTAGAATTAATTTTCTCTCTTTCTTTTCTCCTCTCTCAAAAGCTAGAAAGCAAAGAAGATGAAGAAGAAGATGAATGAAAGAACCATGGTGAAAAAATATCACAAGTGATATTAGTAGAGACTTAACCATGGCTAAAAATAATGGTTGGGTTAATAAATATCTAAAGTAAGACAAAATTAGTGGACTTAAGTCAATGCTTCTCCATACTTCTACAAGCATCTTTAGACATGTTAATTTCCACCTAATTTTGATTTTTCCCTTAATAATTAAACACCCAAATTATCTTTAGTTAGGTATGAGTCTCATACACCCAAGTCCAATGTATCATCAAGCATGACACAAAAACAAATACATTAATATATATTACATATATATTTATATGTATTTAGAGAAAAGAAATTCTTAAGTGGGCTAATATTAGTTAATATATAATAATATATCAAATATATAATTATATATTAAATTATTAAATCAACACTTGATTTAATAATCCGGATCTATCACATATAACCGACTAATATCATTTATATCAACTTATCGAATCAACACTTGATTCAATAACCCGGCTATATCTCATATAACCAACTGATATCAAATATCGCGAGATTAGAATACGGTATCACATACACGTATTAATCTCGGTCCCGCACATATCACATATGTGCCCTACTTCGTTTCGCTTGAGCCAGGAAATCTCTGTATAGGACTTTAAAGACCCGTCAATACATCAGCAGCAGGTAATGATCATATCAGTTACCCACAAGCCGTCAGCGGTACTAGCTGGACGTAACGACTACCCACGTATTGAGCGATCAGAAGATCAACAAGTAAGCTTGTCCATACTCCCGTGAATCCAGTAAGTAACACTACCGTACAGTCCGATCTCTTCGTCTGATATGTCGCATATCGAGTCTGGGGGTGGTAAACGTCAGACCCCAATAACTTGATAAGTCATGCCGATGTGAGGCTCATAACGGGTAGAGAAACTACTGATAACACTTACCAGTAAATCTCATCATCAGCCCTGGCCAGGGACTTCCTGTTATAGCCAATCGAGCATAGCACAATATCAACCCCCAATACTGGGAGAGACGAAACCCCTCCTATCGCTCATTGCCTCCATGTGACTCGGGACTGTACCCAAAATCCACTTGTTTGCACGCTCTCTTGAGCGTGGTAGGGAGGAAATAAAAGCACAGTGGGAATCACAGAAGACTCTATGGCGATCTCGGGTCTACAGACTAACCTGTACCAGTGTCATCAGAGAACTGCAATCTGACGATAGGTATAATACCATCTAGGAGTTCTCGGCGAGTCATGTTCAGTGTACCCATTCTCCAATGAGCACCTGTGTACAATCTTTGATGTCAAACACCAATGGATGTGGGATCATCCATCGCCCCATACAGGGTCAAAAAACGTACACACTAGTCTACTCTGGAATATCGATGCTCTGTTTCGATACTCCCATGACTAGGAACAATTAAAGGATGAACTTGTGGACTACCCTGGCCCTACTAGTATGATCCGCATCATAGTCCTGGTAGTCAAGTACACATCCTAAGGGCTTTATCAACATGCGAGAGAAAGATAGTATCACAATACCAGTCTACATGTTAAGATAAAGAGCAACCGGATAGCATACTATCATGTCAAGTAAGAATATCCTCTCTATATATGTCCAAGCATCCATTATAATATACAATCATGTACAATAATATCCTCTAGGGCATACATACAACTAACACTTTAAAGCCGTGGTAGGGCAGTAATCAAAGCACAGTGGGAATACACACAAGATACTATGACGATCTTAGGTCTATAGACTATCTTGTACTTTGTCACCAGAGAACTGCTATATGACGACAGGTATAATTCCATCTAGGAGTTCTCGGCGAGTCCGCTCGGTGTACCTATTCTCTAATGAGCACCTATATACATTCTTTGGTGTCAAACACCAATGGCTATGGGACCAACCATCGTCCCGGTCAGGGTCAAAAATTTTATACACTAGTCTACTCTAGAATAGCAATGCCCAGTCTCGATACTCCCACGACTAGGAACATTTAAGGGATGTGCTTATGGACTACCTATGCCCTATTAGTATGATCCCTATCATAATCCTGGCGGTCAAGAAAAGATCCTTTGGGCTTTATCAACATGTATTAGCGATACGTAATAACAAATAAAACATATTTACATGTTAGATAAAGACAAACCAGATAGCATACTATCATATCGAGCAAGACTGTTCTCTCTCTGTGTGTGTGTGTGTGTGTATGTCCAAGGATTACAATAATTGCCTCTAGGGCATACATATCTAACAGCGCTATAGGCATTATAAGTTCTTGGTGATGTCGTTTGGACTCACCAATGCCCCGGCAGCGTTCATGGATCTGATGAACCGGACCTTCAAGCCGTTCCTCGACCAGTTTGTCATCTGATCATATATGATATCTTGGTCTATTCCAGAAGTCGGGAGGATTACGAGCAACACTTGAGGATTATATTGCAGACTTTGAGAGAGCATCGGCTTTTTGCCAAGTTCTTAAAGTGCGCATTCTAGCTCGATGGCATTGACTTCTTGTGTCATATTGTCAAGAGGGATGTGATGCAAGTTAATCTGATGATGATTGAGGCGGTAAAGCACTGGCTCAGATCCGTTTCAGTGACTGAGATTCGTAGCTTTCTGGGCTTTGCGGGTTATTACCGTCGCTTTGTGCAGGACTTCTCTCATGTTGCTGCACCATTGACCGGTCTGACCCATAATGGAGTCCCATTCCTTTGGACCGATACTTGTGAGTAGAGCTTCCAGTAGTTGAAGACTTGTCTGACGATTGCGCCAGTTTTAGCGTTGCCTTCAGGCTCAAGCGGTTTCGTTATCTTTTGCGATACTTTCCGAGTGGGTCTAGGTTGCGTGTTGATGCAGCACGGTAAGGTTATCACTTATGCTTCTCGGCAGCTGAACAAGCACTAGCGGAACTACCTTACTCAAGATCCTGAGATAGCCGCGGTGGTCTTTGCACTAAAGATTTGAAGACACTACTTATACGGTGAGTCATGCCGGATCTTTACAGACCACAAGAATCTGAAATACATCTTTCAGCAGCAGGATCTGAACTTGAGGCAATGTCATTGGATGGAGCTTGTGAAGGATTACGATTGTGAGATTCTATATTGTCCGGGCAAGGTGAAAGTTATGGTCGATGCTTTGAGTCAGAAGCCCGGAGCTAGCTTGTCGACGTAGTGCGTGGGCAGTCGACTGTGGATTGGAAGACTTTATGTGGTAATGGCATACAGTTTGAGTTCACATCCGCGGGAGGTCCGCGGGAGGACTGATAGCTCATGTTCATGCTCGTCCACTTTTGTTCGATCGCATTAGGGAGGCACAGACCGGTGATGCCCGTTTATCTGAGTTCATGGAGCAGGTTCGGAAAGGAAAGGGTTCCGAGTTCGTGATCGATAGCGATGGAGTGTTACGGTTTGGGACTCAATTATGTATGCCCGACTCAGAGGGTCTGAGGCATGAGATCTTAGAAGAAGCACATCAGTCTGCTTACAGTGTACATCCAAGGTCTACCAAGATGTATCACGACTTGAGTGATGTGTACTGGTGGGAAG
Organism: Agapanthus africanus; assembly: GCA_030015575.1. NCBI lineage: Eukaryota > Viridiplantae > Streptophyta > Magnoliopsida > Asparagales > Amaryllidaceae > Agapanthus > Agapanthus africanus. Next base: position 881,597,922 of record JASDDO010000024.1, on the reverse strand, counting down.
GGATGAATAAGGATGTGTCTGATTTCGTTTCGTGGTGCCTGACTTGCCAGCAAGTCAAGGCCGAGCGTTAGAGGCCGATAGGAGAGTTGCAACCCTTACTCATTCAGAAGTGGAAGTGGGAGTAGATCTCCATGGATTTCGTTGTGGATCTACCTAGGTCCAGCAAGGGGTATGACTCCATTTGGGTGGCCATGGATTGGTTAAAGAAGGCGACTCACTTCCTTCCAGTGAATACCACCTTCGATTATGCCCAATATGCCCAACTTTACATTGACGGGATTGTGAAGTTGCATGGCGGTCCGACTTGTATCATATCCGACCGGGGCACTCAGTTTATTAGCCGTCTCTGGAAGAAGCTATAGAATTCCTTGGGTACCCTCTTGAGTTTCAGTACCGCCTTCCATCCTCAGACCGATAGTCAATCGGGGCGGACTATTCAAACTCTCGAGGATATGCTCAGAGCCTGTGCGTTAGATTTGGGAGGCAGTTGGGATCGTCACTTACCTTTGATTGAGTTCTCCTATAACAACGCTATCAGGAGACGATTCAGATAGACCATTTGTGGCCTTGTATGGGAGAAACTGTCGATCGCTTGTTTGTTGGACCAAACTTAGTGAGAGCAGGCTCCTAGGGCCACAGTTGGTCCAGGAGACTACTGAGAAGATCCAGCTGATCCGTGATAGAACGAGGGCAGCCCAGAGCAGACAAAAGTCTTATGCCGATCGCCGCCACTGAAGACTTGAGTTCCCAGTAGGTGACCATGTTTTCCTCCGGATTTCTCCGCCGATGGGTGTGATGAGATTTGGGAGGAAAGAGAAGCTTAGTCCTAGATATATTAGGCCTTTCAAGATCTAGAAATGGTCAGTGCTGTAGAACATCGTTTAGCGCTCCAACACATTTTTTGGGAGGTGCACCCGGTGTTTCACATTTTCATACTTCGCAAGTACCTTCATGACCTCTCTCACATGATTCAATACCAAACGATCCAGCTGAAGCGCGGCTTGTCTTACACCGAACAGCCGGTGGTCATTCTTGACCGGTAGGTGAAAGGTTGCGGTCAAAGGTACTATCTTCAGTAAAGATTCTGCGGCGTGGCCTGAACTGCGAAGAGATCATCTGGGAGGCTGAGAGCGAGATGTGGAAGAAATTTCCCCATATCTTCGAAGGTATGAGTAGTTAAATTTTAAATTTGGGGACCGAATTTATTTAAGAGAGAATATTGTAACATTTCAAAATTTTCTTTATGTTTGTTTTATAAATTAATTAATTATATAATGATTTTTATTAAAATGATAAAAAAAAATTGAATTGGGTTTTCATAAATTAGTATATATATTTATATATATTAGCTTTGAAGAATTAGGTTATGTGATATGTCTCAATTTTTAAATAATAAAATGAATACTTTCTTTTTCTAATTAATTGTTGTTATGTCATTATAAGCATATTTTAATATTAAAACTGTCATTATTTTCTCTAAATGAAACTATGTAAACATTCACCATGGGTATTGACACATGGATGACACTTGGAGGAGGGTGAAAGTGAGATAACATGCATATATGTACACATATTCAAGCCTTTTTATTCTTTCTTCCCAAATTTTTCCAACTCTTGTTTTTATCCTCCAAAACATGGCTGGCCAAAACCACATCTTGCATGAAAATCCCCTCAAGTTTACAAAAATTTGCAGATTTCTTTCAATTAAAGAGTTCTTGATACCTAATTTAGGTAAATATTACTTCTTCCCTTAGATTAATGATATTATTTTTAGTATATTCTCTATTCATGAATGATAGGTTTGTGTGAGTAATTGTTAAGTTATTAAAGGAGTTAAATGTTGCAATAGGTTTGAGTACTTGAATTTGTTTTCTTTAATTGAACTATGTTCCGGAAATCAGTGACAAGCTGGGATTTCGAGATTTTTAGAAAATTTTCTGTTGGGAATTAGCTTACTTGGTGAACTGCAAAGTTGTAGATAACTGACTTATCTTTTAGCTCAAAAGTTTTGGTTGGGTTTCACAGTAAAATGGAATTATTATGAATTTTTAATTGAAGAGTTTCCAGACTGAAATTACTGTTTTCAGTGGTTGTTTATCACTAAACTTATAGACATGTTCTGCATAGTTCCATTGACAATTTGGTATATATAAAAATTGGAAGTTGTAGATAATTTTGTGTAGATATCCTTAGAATTTTTATTTGCCTTATTCACTTTACAAAATCCTGAGATGTCATTTTATTACTGAAAGGTTGTTTTCTGGTCTGTGAATGATGTTCAGAAATATGTTTTAGTTTTGTATTTTATTTCATGTCTTATACTTGGAATCTGGGAAAGATTTTTTTGGGTATAAAATTTAACTTAATTATATATATGAAGAATTTTAGTTTGAGTCCAAATAGTGTATTTATTATTTTAGGGGATTTTTCATAATGAGCCAAAAAATTGCAATTTTCTGAACTTACATTTTATAAACGACATTCATTCGAGTGTAGTATTTTCCGCTTTAAGTTTTATCGGTAGGACCATCTTATTCAATTTTTTGTCCTTACGCGGATTCGCTCGAGGCATTGAGACAAGGAAAAGAGGTCGTAGGATTCGACTAGCTTGTACTGTAGTCCGATGAGTAAATTTAAAATCTATAAGGGGAAAACAGGGTGGATGGCGTATAGCACCCCTGACAACCAAATTTCTTATGAACACTTCTTTATTTACTATAATTCATGTTTCATATGCTCATTTTACCAATGCCATGTTTCCTTTCCCTTGCTATATTTTTGCGGACATATTTGCTAAAACACTTGCACAATTACTAATGATTACTATAAGACACCATCACCGACTCACATACTACACGTACACATCATTAGTAACTGCCATAACACGTATTGAACTTGTCTATTTTTCGAACACACTTGCTAGAACACTTGCACAATTATTAATGATTACTACGAAGCGCCATCACAGACTCACATGCTACACATACACATCATTAGTAACTGCCATGACACGTATAGAACTTGTCTCTTTTTTGAACACACTTGCTAGAACACTTGCACAATACTAATGTTTACTATGAGGCACCATCACAGACTCACATACTATACGTACACATCATTAGTAACTGCCATGACATGTATAGATCTTTCCATGTTTCGTCGCGTCTTATCTACATCCATGCTAGTATCATATATTGCTTATCATGTTTCGTTATGTTCATACCGTTGTTCCATACATTCTTATATATTAGCTCCCGCTGTTGCAAAGCTAATTATGTATTCTTTTTTCTTATGAACTTTCTGTTTTCCATGAGATTTGAGAAACTGCTTGGTACTATTTTATAAAACTTGGTTATATTTGCAAATTGCGGTTTACTCTTCAAATGATGATACGTCCACTATGAGTTTTCTATGTATTTGTGGTTTGGTGATATCCGATATCGAGGGGGGAGGAAACCGATTATGGATATATGGTGGACCCGGTAAGAGACCGAGGGGTAGGAAGTCCGCATAGAAAGGCGGGGAGCCTAGCAAGGTTACTTTAACTGGTGATATTTTGGAACACGGCAGATATCTGGTGGATACCGACCGGGGTTATATGATGAGATTAAAAAGATGCCTGATCCGGAGGACAGCGCCTAAGGAAATTGGGATTTCGAGTGTCGATGATTGACACGGGATTTGATGATGGTTTTATTGATGATGTTTTTCTATTGTGCGCGATCTGTTTATGATGCGCTTATATTTACTTATGCTATATACACATTCTCACATATCATGTTAGTCTGGTACTTTATGATTAGTTGGTGGTTCGGCTATACATACGATTTCTATCTTGTGATGTCTTTCTGCTCACGAGTTGGCAACTCACTCCCGTTGTGCCATAACTTCTTGCAGGATCGACCGTTTGGAGCAGTAGCGGATTCGTTGGAACATTTACTTTTTGGGGCGTGATCTCTTTTGCTCTAGGTGGGTTTTGAAGTTGTATCGTTACTGTCTTTTTTGTACTCTTTTTTGTATCTAAATAATACTCCATTTACCACGTGTATATCCGTTTGACTTGGAGACATGAGGTGAGACTTAAGTGTTGTATAAATTTGGTTGCCGAACTCGATGTGGAGTTGGCTGTTGTATTTTGGCTTTATATATATATATATATATATATATGTTGACCATGCTTATTCTTTCTGTTAGCGGCTTAGTATTCTTGTGATTATTAGTGTTTTGAAAATCCTAAAATGTTTTCAAATTGATATTGTTTTTCTCTTTAAAAGCGGAAAAAGTTTTTGAGTCGTGACTGTTGGTGAAATTGGTGTAAATGCAGCGAAAGGTAAAATTAAAATTTTTACATCAACACAAATAAGATTTATAAATCACGTTAATTTTAAATGAAATCAATTAACACTTAATTGATTTGAGGAGAATTATACCTTTGCGCAAAATCGGATTTGCTTTTCTTTTGCTGTGCTAGCGATTCCTACTCCAATCAAAGCGACTTGATTACACCTTGATGATCTCCTTATTTGCCTTCAAACAAATCTCCAAGATCTATGAACTCTAATTAATTAATTAGTTAATCTAATTAATTAAAGAGAAGTACTAATAAAGAAAATAAACTAAAACGATTTTAATTTATTTCTCTCTAAAATTTTCGGTCAAAAAAAAAAGCAAGGGGGAGGCTGAAACTTTAAGAGAGGGGGAAGAGGAAAATCTTAGGGTTAGGGTTTGTCACATTAGAAGCGTATATATAGGGATATAATTTTTTAATTTAAACCCTCATAATTAATTAATTAATTTAACTCTTTAAACAAACTAATTAATTATATTTTAATACATGTTGGGCCCATATAATTTTCGGTCTATATATGTGTATATGTCACATATAATATTTCGTGCACATCAAATGCGCATTAATATTATTTTATAAATACTTATATATTTCAACACACACACACACACACATATATATATAATTGTTAAATTACTTATATATATTTATTATATTCATAATATAATTAATACATACAAACATACATACATATATATATGCATGTATTATTTACTCATCTAATATCATATATCATCTTGAGTCGTACGTTAAATCGCATTTGACGATTTTACCCTTAATTAATTAAATATCAATAGTATATCAAATATACTTATTTAATTAAATCATTTTGTATATCAAACATATACCATCTCTTCTTTAGTTTATACTTCCATATTTGGCAAGTTGGCGTTCACCTCTGTATGACTCCGGAGGCTCGACGTTTACTCAGCAATAGATAATTAATTCGAACTAATTATGTGAGCAATAAAATTCACAAGTTTATAGGGACGATAGCTATGTATTTAGAGCACTTGGTTAAACTGTCGATGACTGTATTGGAATTCTATCCAAGAAAATCAATGTCTATCAGTGGGAACCACCGTACGGTCTGGTATCTTCGTCTCCTTGTGCTCCTTATTTGGTCTAGGGCTTGATAGTACTGTCAAACCCTAATAACTCAAATAACTATTATGTTGATATTATCACGTAACCCTGAAATCAAACTGATAACCACTTATCATTTGATCTCTGTAGAGTGTTTTTCGTTACCCTATTGAGATAGGAATACGCGTCGCTTGTCAGGCGTATTACAGATTCCCCATGTCTGGGGTAGGCCGGGGTTTATTGGCCGTGGGGATCCGAATATTCGGTAGCCGCGGACTATGCTGCCGTTAATTACCCCTCGCTTTTGGAGCGGGGGAACCTTTGATTGACGGGTGAAACCGGTCATGCGAACTCAATGTGCAGTGTGCGTGTGATGTGTTTTGAAGGGGTCTTGGACGTATCAGGGGCTTCGCAGAGTTTATGGGGGTCCCGCTATGGGTTGGGGGTCAAGAGGGCTAGCAGCTCCCTTGCGGGGTGCGAGGAAGCGCCGCATTAGAAATTTTTTCTAATGGGAGATGTGTTTTGAGTGTGGAACGTGTAGGAAAAAGAGAAGTGAGAAGCGTCCTAAAGACGTGTGAGACAACACGTGATCGCTGGGCGCCAGCGGGTCACATGCGTTGCGCGTGGGCGTCGGGTGCCAGCGGGCCACATGCCAGGCGCGTGGGCCCAGCGGGCCACATGCATGGTCTCTGGGGTTACGTACGCGGCACGCGGGCGCCGGGCGCCAGTGGGCCACGTGCCAGTCGCTGGGGTCACGTGCGCGGTGCATGGGCGCCGGGCGCCAGCGGGTCACGTGTGCGGAAACACCAGCAGAAGAAGGGGCTTAGCCCCTGAGCAGGGAGTTGAACTCTCGAGAGGCTTTGGAGTTAAACTCCTACGGAAGAAATTGGATGTGGATTTGGAGTTAAACTCCTAATAGGTCTGGATTTGGAGTTAAACTCCTTTGAGAATTTGGATCTTGGAGTTGAACTCCTCAATGATTGATTTGGAGTTAAACTTCCAAAAGATTTAGATCTTGGATGGTGAAACGAGGTCCTTTTTCGTCCTCTTCGAGCTTTGAACTTCCCTAAAATGGGTTCTTCTGAGATGGGTACCTTCTTTCTCCTTTCGTTTTGTTGGATCTTGGAGAAAAAGGGCGTTGAGATTAAAAGTCTCCCTTTTAGAGATTTGATGGGAGATCTGAACTCCCCTTCGAGGGTTTTATGGTGAAAAACTATTTTTTTTGGGAAAAGAAGAGTTAAACTGTTGATTTAATTCAAAAAGAGAGAGAAGAAGATTTAAAACCTTGATGAAAGAGAAGGAGGCATAGAACTCCAGAATTTTTGAGAGAATGAAAGTTGTTCCTGTTTTGTTTCATCATGTTTGCCTTTTATAGGCTACACATTTTATATAGAGCCCCTCGAGCTTTTCTATATGGCACTTGTGCCACCCTATGCCTTATTTGCTTATTTCTTTTTGCACATAAGTCATGAGGTTTACAAAATTTTGGTTTTTTGCCCATTTTTCATACATTTATTTCTAAAAATTGCATTTGAACTAATTTATTGCCTTCTTTTTGGTATGGAGCCGGCCCCTTTCATGCTCAGTCCCCTCGAGCTTTTCTATATGGCACTTGTGCCACCCTATGCCTTATGTGCTTATTTCTTTTTGCACATAAGTCATGGGGTTTACAAAATTTTGGTTTTTGCCTATTTTTCATACATTTATTTCTAAAAATTGCATTTGAACTAATTTATTGCCTTCTTTTTGGTATGGAGCCGGCCCCTTTCATACTCGGTCTTGACCTTGGGCTCGGGCCCGCTTGCTTGGGCTCGGGCCCGCTTGCTTGGGGGTTGACTGACTTTGACTTGGTCAACCGGGGTGTAATTTTTTACCCCAACAAAGTGCCCCCCATCAATAAATGCACACCGCGTGTATGGGTTGTATGCATGACGTTGATGGATCTTGTTCTATATGAAAATTGATTTGGTTTAGTTCCTTGTGGAGGGTCGATGCTACCCTTTTAGTGACGTGGACGATTGATACTGCAATTTTTGCGAATTGGACGGTCGATACTGCCATTTTTTCGACTTGGACAGTCGGTGCTGCCATTTTTTGCGACTTGAACGGTCGGTGCTGCCATTTTTGCGACTTAGACCGTCGGTGCTTCCTTTTTTGCGACTTGAACGGTCGTTGTTACCCTTTTTGCGACTTGGACAGTCGGTGCTTGATTTGACTTGCTCCGCTTCTTGTGATGTCGGGGTTGAAGTTGACTTGCTCCGCTTCTTGCAGTGTCAGGGTTGAAGTTGACTTGCTTGATTTGATTTATTTTGGGAGTTCCCTACCCGTCCAGCTGGACTTTTGAGTTTGGAAGCGCTGCCAGGTGGGACATTGATTTGATCTGTTTGATTTCTGTCTTATTTGGCGGGACTTTTGAATTTGAGAGGAACTTGGAACTTGGATTTTGTTTAGCATCGGCATTGCTGCACTGGAATAATACCAGGAGCAACTCATCATGTGCCCTGGGAGGACTTAGGATTTGGTTTTTGGGTCGGCATCGGCACCGCTAACACTGAAACGTAGTGCCAGGAGTGACTCGTCATTTGCCTTTTGGAAAATTTAGGGTTTGAGTTTTGGGTCGACATCAGCACTGCTAACAATGAAGTGTAGTGCCAAGAGCAACTCATCATTTGCCGTTGCCCGTTGGGGAGAAATGGTTTAGGAGACAGGTTTAGATCTCTATCACCTATGGTTTTTCAATTTTATGAGCCGTAAGGGTCTTATAAAAACATTTTCTCCCTATGAGTCTAGAGGATCTCACAGGTTTATATATTCTCCTTAGGAATCGTAAGGATTCCTAAGTGTGTTTCTCCTTTATGAGTTGTAAGGATCTCACGCGGGGATATTCTCCTTACAAGGTCGAGAGGACATTGCGAGTGTACTTTCGTCTCCTTTTCACGAGTTTGCGCCCTTTCGGGTTTTTACAAACTCGCCGGCAGTCCTACCGTTTTTACTCACGGAGCCTTTTCGGGTTTTCATCCGTGCTCGTTTTGCTTGTGGACATACCGTTTTTTTTACATTGGTGGACCTTCATCGCCGGTAGGACTTCAGATGTAGTCTCACCAGTAGGACTTGGGAGAGATATAGGTGTTTACACCCATGGATTGTATACGGTTTTACAGGATGTATGATCCAGACCGTAGGGCTGATGTGCTCAATTCTTCTGCAACTTGGAGCATTCACGCGTAGTATTTCTTGAGATATCGGCCATTGATGGGTGGCATGGGCCTTTCTCCCTCGGCACTTATTAGTTGGTAGGATCATCCGTCGAACACTTTCTTGGTGACGTATGATCCTTCCCAGTTTTGCTCGAATTTTTCCTTGGCATGTCGATTAGAGAGGATCGGTCTTTTGAGGACCAACACCAATTCGCCTTTCTTAAAAGCACGGAAACGGGTCATTTTATCATATGCCCATAACATTTGGGCTCAGTACAGCTCCAGATTTTGCTGTACTGTGAGTCTCTTTTCTTCGAAAGCGTCAAGTTCTTCGAGCCGAAGGAGAACATTTTCCTCCTCCGTCAAATCGTGCCGGACGGCTTTCCTTAGGCTTGGAATTTCGACTTCGAGGGAGAGAATTGTCTCCACTCCGAAGAGTAGTGAGTATGGAGTGGATTGAGTTGGAGTGCAGTACGTAGTATGATATGTCCACAATGCCTTATAGAGCTTGAGATTCCAGTCTTTTTTGTTGGCTGAAACATTTTTCATCAGGAGCTTGCATAGAGTTTTATTGAAGGCTTCGGCTAGCCAATTGGCTCTTGGATTATAGATGGAGAAATATCTCCAGTCTATCTTGTGCTGAGTAGTGAAGCTTGAGACTTTGAAACTCTTGAAAGAAGGCCCGTTGTCAGAAATGATTTTTCTAGGTGTACCGAAACGGTATAGAATATTATGCTGGAAGAATGTCAGAATATCTTCTTTTTTGACTTCTTTTACCGGGACAGTTTCAGCCCATTTGGAGAAATAGTCAGTCGCAGCCAATATGAACCGGTGGCCTTTAGATGACGGAGGATCAATTGAACCAACTATGTCGGTGCCCCAAACTTCGAAAGGCCATGACGCCACCGTAGAATGCAGCGGATTAGGATGCTTATAAATGAAGTCACCATGAATTTGGCAGAGATAACATTTCTTCGCATTCTCTTCGCAATCTCTTATTATGGTAGGCCAGCAATTGTTGGATATAGTACCCTCAAGGCAATTATTGTGATTTCAAGTAGGTGATTATGATAATTGAGGAAGGACCTATACAGATATAACAATTTTACTCGAGATGATAGTACACTATCTGGTTTTCTTTCATCATTGATGAAGCCCGTAGGATTGTTGCTTGACAACCAGTATTATGATGGCGATCATATATGTGGGAGCTGGGTTGTCCATAAGCACATCCTTAAATGTCCCTAGTCATGGGAGTATCGAGACTAGGCATCGATATTCCGGAGTAGACTAGTGTATACGTTTCTAGACCCCGACAAGGGACGGTGGCCGGTCTCACAAGCCATTGGTGTTGTGTCACCTAAGATAATATATAGGTGTCACTGGAGGTGAGTACACCGGACGGACTCGCCGAGAACTTCTAAATGGTATTATATCTATTGTCAGATGGAAGTTCTCAGGTGGCATGAGTACAGGTTAGTCCTTTGACCTGAGATCGTCATTTGTCTCGTGTAAGTTCCCACTGCATTTTGATTACTACCCTACCACGGTTCAAAGGAGTCGTGCAAACAGGTTTTAATTGGATACAGCCCTGAGCCACATGGAGGCAGTGGTCGATTGTCAGGGATTCGTCTTTCCTGGTATTAGGAGTCGATGTTGCGATGTGTTCAGTTGGCTATCACCAGAAATCCGTGGTCACGATGGATGAGATTTACTGATAGTTGATCAGTAGTATCTCTGTTGGTGATGATCTTTACTCAGATACGACTTATCGGGTTAGTAAGGGTCTGACGTTATCCACCCCTAGACCTGATATGCAATACTGTTTGACAAAGAGGCTGGACTGTACGGAGATTGTCACATTCAGGCTCAGTAGGGTAAGGACATACTTGATCGTCGGCCCCTCTTTCTGCAAGTACCTGGGTAGCTGTTACGTACAGCTAGTGCCGTTGACGTGCTTGTGGCTAAACCCACTGCCAGCGTATTGTCGAGTCTTTAGAGTCCCACACAGAGGGTTTTCCCGGTTCGGGTGATAGATGTAGGAGCCGTACATTGGTATGTGCAGGGGTCCGATTAAATACGTGTATGGGATACACGGATTTTAATCAGACGGTTGATAATACTAGCCGGCTTAGGATTAAGTCGGATTATTAAATCATGTTTTGATTTTATAATATATATATTGATATATATATATATTAATATTATTGGTCACTATTCATTTTCTCTCATTGGTGCTATCCGTATTTTTATACGGATACGCGTATATATAGCGATACGTATACCGGATGAAGTATTCCGTATTTATACGAGAATGCTTCTAGAAGAAGGATACATCATATTCGATTTTCTATTTAGAAAATTAAATGGAAATGAGGTGGAGGGTGAGATGGCATGAGGCATGCTTGCAAACATGTAGAGAAGTATCCTTGGATTTTTATATTGATATATTCATTTGTGTTCACTATTGAACCATGGTTGAAAAAGGTTGTAGCCATCTTTTCTACAATTGATTGCTTCATTCCATTTTTCTTGATATGCTTCATGGTTTAGACTTAGCCATTTTTTCCTCATCTCTTCTCTTTCTTCTTCTTGCTCTCTTAAGCATGGTCATGAGAGAAAACAATTAGTGGAAAAATTCCTACATCACCCACAATCCATCCTTAGCAAGTTTGGAGTGTTGGTCAGATCCTTTTCCGGTTTCCCTCGGATGGATCTTCTTCGGTGAGGGTGGTCGACTTTTAAGCGTGATCCCGGTGGCTAGGAGCTTGGAGAGGTCTTCTACAATTAGATGGACACGCGTCGAAGGTTGTAATTTCATACCCTTTGCATGTTTTAGTTTGCTAGTTTAAGTGTATGGATCGTATCCTGGGTTATGCGTGTTTGGTGCTCATGTAAAATTTTTGTCATCGCTTCCGCCTTAGCCGCAGCTTCCGCGGCGCGGGCACCGAACCCCAACATGGTATCAGAGCCACTCCATAAACCTTAACTAACTTGTTAGCATTAATTTAGAGTTTCGATTGACGGAATTTTTCCGATTCGCATTTCCAATCTACTGCTTGCTGTTCGAATTTTAAAGTTGTTCAAAAAATTGTTCAGCTTGCATTAAAATTATGCGCAGGCAAAACTAGAGACCAGAAAGAAATTTGGGCACCTAAGCTCAAAATTCGACCGCTAAACCGCCGCCAAATGCGTCATTTGGCCGCGGATCCGCGGTCCAATTTTGGCCACAGTGCCCGAAATCTTTTCTGGTGCTTTAATTCATGAAAATGTGATTTTTGGAATATTTTGTTTTGGTCCAGATTTGATTGAGTATTGGTTTGTACTTAAGGCCAATGCGGAAAGTTTTAATCGATCGAAATTTTAAATTCATGGTTTTCAGTGCATTTGTTTGTTTCTGCGACCGCGGATATCATAGCGCGGTATAATCCGACTAGTTGCTATATGTACAATCAGATGGGTTACGAACATGATATTCGTGCGTTGATGTTCTGTGTTGCACTGATCTTTTGGATGGATTGTCGTGATGGATAGCCTCGTGTGCAATGTTAGATGTACAGTTCAGATTCATTTTTATATTCATTATTGCGAGGCGAGCGCCCGACATGTGGACTGCTGTTTCTACCAGTTTGTATATTCTTTCATTGGGGCACGACCAGGTTGAGGTCAATATCACTATTATATATATTTTCTTTTCTTTACTAGGATTACCCCACGGAGGAGTGCTCGAATAGCCGAGTTCTAGAGGGCAACGAACCCGCATCTCATGGCATTGAGACCGAGGGGCCTTACTCTAAAATTAGCAGGGTATTCCCCGCACTCGTAGGAGGCATAGGTTGACCAACGGAAAGGTGCTCAAGTTACCAGATTCCCTGAAGTGCTGGGTGGCCCATTCACTTTGTTGATTAGGGGTTGCCTCACTTTCAGGATTGGCGGGTAACTTGCCACACTCGTGGGGGTCTACGTTCTTCATTGCACTGGCTATCCACACAACCGGGGAACGTCGCATCTCATTTACGACTCAAATAAAACGCGGAGCTCCTAGATTTTCCGCCATTCCATATTGTTGTTCGCATGCCTGCGATGATTTTTATCTGCCTGTGATGACTATTATCTGCCTGTGATGTTGATATAAATATATATATATATATATATATATAGTAGATACTTCTATATATTTTGCATCCGCACTAATCCTACCCCCGCTCTGCCGTTAGTTAAGTAACCTAACGGTGCATGACGGGCCCCCGTGGCAAATGCGGTTGGCATATAAAAGCATGCTATTTTAGTTGTTTCTTTTGTGGCTTGGAAACTTAAAATGATGGGAACGCATTATCTATATAATGCAAGGAAAATAAACCTGAATGATGTTGTCGGAACCAGTTTTAAAACTACTCGGTTTTCTTCAAAACTCATAGTTGTATTCTTTTGCTTTGCATAGAGGTTTTCGGTTAGGAATAACCCGCACCTCATTCTATGAGGGAAGAGCCTTGATCCCTTCACTGGGAGTTCTCTCTTAAGCAAAGGTTTATGTTACTAGTTTTAAAAAGCGGAGCCTAAACCACTCCATTTCAAAGCCACTCGAGTTCCTTCAACGATATCAAGTTTATTAAGTTAAAAGTTTTTCGCCAAAAACCAGTCGTAGCCCTCCGTCGTTCTAGATTGGCATTACCTAGTATTCGTGCTGCTTTTGTTGACCTAGTCAAGACGTAGTGTACAGTAGCAAAGTGATACTTTTCTGTGCATTGTAATGCGATTGGTTAGGATAGTCGTGCGGCCTTGTTGACCTAGTCAAGGGCATGTACGGGTATTTTTAATGCAATCAAGAAAATGACGGGTTGAACTTGACTAGCGGTTTATGGTTTGTTGACTTAGTCAAGGTCATAAACCGTCAGGGGCAAAAACCATATCGGGGGCTTCAAATATACGGGAAACTTGATAGGCATGTGCATACTTTCTGGAGTGTGGTGACTTGAGTGGATTCCATCAGATTGTCACATGATGATAGTTGAGTCCCGATTCCCATTGATAAGAAGGTATTACTCCTCGGGAAATTTTTCACTTCACAACTAGCTAATCTATTAGGTGTCTAGAAAATGTTAACGAAGTTACACCTCTGCGGAAACAGGGTTATTAATTGGGTCCGTACGAAAGCACGGGGGACCTTCCTCGGAGTACCAACACTGGCCTGGTTGAACGGTTATCGAACTTGTAAAGTGTAAATGATCCTGACTAGTTCTCCTTTTAGGGTTTGAAGAAGAAATCGAGGAAACAGTGGGAGCCATCCTGATTAGATAAAGTAATAACTAATCTAATCTCGATAGAGTGCACGCTGAGTGTTTCCTTTCTCTCTCTCTGGTACATCGACCCATGATTTACCTTAAGCTAAAACTCATGAACCAAGTTAACCGAACCTTCTTATACCCTTTGGGTTTGGCTTGTGTTGATTCGCGACAAAGTCGCATATGTCCCTGCTACTCCTTCTTTATCCTTTTCATTTCTTCAGAACACTTTGTATCACTACAATGGTCTATATTGCTTGGAACGACCATTGTATAGTTACATACGAACTCGAAGAAGTTACTTTAGACGAGAATGGCCACAGGTTCTAGAGAAATTGAATAGGATTATTCGGTTGTCTCTTCCCTTTACCTTCTCTCAGGTTGCAAGAGCTCCTTGTATTAGAAGAGTACACCTATTACTCTTATTGGATAGTCTTCTTCTAAACCTTAGGCTGGTGCCGAATGGTAGGGAAGGAAGAAAATCAATTGGACTAAGTGCGGTATGCAAAAGGTAAGATGTAGAGACATATAAAGGGATTGAAGTGAGGGCAAAGGAAATTGCGGCTACTGTCATGAATCTGGATAATGGAGAAAGCATTACTAGGAATACCTTGCCATCCCCTTGAAATATTTTCATGTTTCAGTATTTCTGTGTACTTGTAAAAGAGAACTGTTTTCCAAATTGATTCTAACTCCACGGTATGTATTTACCGGATTTGGATCTCACATCTGTACGGTGTTACAGATGATGAGTAGGAGTAGAATATTGGGAAATGAGTGATTTGATCCACAATATTAGAATTCATTGCAATTGGTGATATTGGATTAAGTTGCATGGCTTTGCTTAACGGCAAATATTTGGTTTCGAATAACTGTTGTTATGCACCAAATTTTAAAATGAAATATCTGTACCTTTATTTTATAAAGTGAAATATACATTTTAAAAATTATGTTATAAACATTTACCTTTATCGGTTGAGGATAAGGTAAGGTGCATTGAATAACGGTGTACGACATTCTTAACCAAGATACAGTTTTTAATTTACAAAACACAGAATTTGAGTTAGTATACTCTTGAGACTTGTACATGAAAATGTATGTTGTCCGGTGTCCTTCGAGATAAGGGGTTAGTACTCTTACTTCATTCAGGTTTACCTATGAGTTCTCTGGTTTTAGACACGCATTCGTTGTAATGCAAGGTCTAAAGATTTTGAGAAGTTTATACGTATAAGAATAAAGTAGAGAGCCATACGTTGGAAGTATCAGGATTTTTCGAGGTGATCGAAGATATAGATACTAATGCTAGGTATTCTATCATAGTATTGAGAAATTGATTCTCTCACAGGTTGCTTATTCGTGAGTACGCTCCTTGATGAATAATGTTGTATTGGCTTTTTTCCATTTGGGGTATGCACTGGCAACAGCTGCATGACTTTTGAATCTGGTTCCATCTAAATTAGTGCCTTGATTCTATATGGATATAGAATGGTTACATATCTTGAGGTTGTTGAGATATAGAGTTATCCGGTTTCTATTTAAAATCAGAATTCGGACAAACTCAAGGTATGCTTCGGTAATGTCAGTTTATGGATTATCCCAAGCATTCGCTAGGATTTTGTTTTCTACCATTTTCAAGATCAATAGTTACATTGTTCTTGACTCGCCACCTTTTTTTATAAAAGGAATCTTTTTGCAAAAGAAACTAGTGGGAGTATGGTAAAATTGGAAGTGATTCTAGAACCACAAACGGTTACCAAAAATTTAGTAGAACCTAAGAATTCAATTGGACTTGACAAACCATTAGCCGCTCCGTAGATAAAGTAGGTGACCTCAGCTACCCGAGAGGTACTTCGGTTTTCTCGTAGACGGTGATAGGGAGGTCAGCATCATGGTGATGATGGTCCTACTAGTTGTCAGCAGGTCATAGGAAGTGGTAACTTCCAGGTGACCAGATACTTCATATCCAAGATAGACTCCACACACTTCAGCAAATTATGAATTTTGAACTTTGCTGGGTGCTCCTGAAGCGGTAAAACCTATTAGGACCAAGTAAATCGTTCGAGATCTGTGCAGCTAGAAAGGTATTAACCTAATAAAGCTGGACTTGTTGTAAAGAGTTTTCATTAAATACCCGTTGTGGATTATGATGAGACTTTTACTTCAGTGTCTATGCTGAAGCCCATACGGATATGACTTGACACTGCTGTTCCCCCTACTAGTTATCAGCAAGTCATAGGAAGTGGTAACTTCCAGGTGACCAGATATTTCATACCCAATATGGACTCCACGCACTTCAGCAGATTATGGATTTTGGACTTTGCTGGGTACTCCAGAAGGGGTAAAAGCTATTAGGAGCAAGAAGATCTTTCGAGATCTGTGCAAGTGGAAAGGTACTAACCTAATAAGGATAGACTTGTTGTAAAGAGTTTTCATCAAATACCCGTTGTGGATTGTGATGTGATTTTTATTTCAGTGTCTATGCTGAAGTCCATATGGATATGATTTCGTGCTGATACTATTCTTGGCTGTGATATCCGGAAGATGGATGACTATAACGTCTTTCCAAATGAAAATTTGGAAGTGCATGTGTATATGACTCTGCTATAGGGTTATCATAGCCAGTGGGAGCTGCGAAAGGTGTGCATGTTGCTTATATCTATTCATAGACTAAAGCATGGATAGCGGAGACGGATCATCTTTTTTCCCCCAATCAGAGCAAAGCTCTGTTCGAATTCCAAGACTGGAAATGAAGCGACGCTTCTGCGTCCCCAAATCAGAGCAAAGCTCTGTTCGAATTCCAGGACTGGAAATGAAGCGACGCTTCTGCTCCCCACAATCAGAGCAAAGCTCTGTTTAGAAATTTAAGAGTCAAAATTGAAGAAACGCTTCAGATCCTGCGCTTTGCGCTGTGCACCACGTGTCTAACACAGGCGCGCTGGCGTAGTTGCGCTGCGCGTTGCGCTGCTCGCCACGTGTCTGACACTGGTGCGCTAGCGCAGTTGCGCTGCGCGCCACGTGTCGAGCGCGAGTGCGCTAGCGCAAGGCGCGCTGCGGGCCACGTGTCAAAACACGAATGGGCTAGCGCTAGCGCAATTGCGCTGCGCACCCCAAGTTAGAGCAAGGCTCTGTTTCCAAGATTGAAAAGCGAAGCGACGCTTCATGATTATGCAACGCATAAACATTTCACGAACGAATAACAAAGAATTAAAAAACAAGAGAACACTCAACAGATAATAAAACACTAAATTAAAACATCTTTTTATTATTATTATTGTTATTACATTTAAAAAAGATCACCAAATATGGGATCAGAAGGACATGGGTTCACAAAGCTAAAGAGAAGATTATCCAGTTCCCTCTCCGTCCTCTCCACCATGTCGAAACGGCGATCCTCCCGAGGGGTAGCCATCCAACAGTCGACGCCGCACTCCTCAGAGAAAGTGGTGATGACAACCCGACGAGCCCGTATCCGGTTCAGCAAGTGGATGGAGCAATCCCTCAGGGCTTGAGTGATTAAGTGCGCCTCCAAGAAGCACTCGATCTTGTCTTCGGCAGTATCCAGTATTGTCGAGGACATCTTTGCTGGAGGATCAGCGAGCACAGACGCAAGGATCATCCGAAGCCAGATAGAGTGTGGGGGAAGAGGGGACCCCACACGAGTCAAAAGATCGTGCAGCGCAGCGTCGCATTGCTCATCTGTAAAAGAAGGATCCACCAAGCGCGCAGCAAAGCGAGGAACGAGGTCCTGAATGGGCACTTTCCACGGCTGTCTACGAGCATGGGGGCGGTTACAAGCCATAGTTGAGAAAAGTTCTTTGGAGATGAGAAAAAGATGAAGCTTTGCTTCGAGTTATAAAGACGAAGCACAGAAAATTTTGTGCACAATGGAGCTATTCCCAAGATTGGGAAATGAAAGATTCTCGGGAATATAAGTTTGACTTAAAAAAGAAGGTGAAAAGACACCTCTGTTGAAACAACGCTTCAGATCCAGCGCTCTGCTGAAGCAACGCTTCAGATCCAGCGCTCTGCGTGCTGCACGCCACGTGGCAAGCACGAGTGCGCTAGCGCAGTTGCGCTGCGCGCCACGTGTCCAACGTAGGTGCTTCAGTGCTGGAATTAAAATTCCCACCGTTAGATCAAAGGATCTAATAATAATGAATCATTTATTAACCAGAATTAAATTCTGTTAAGGAAAGATTTCTCGAAATCTTTTCAAACAACAAGATTGCGCTTTAAGCACTGCTGGAACAATGATCCAATGGTAAATTGCTAAAAGCAGAACAAATTCTGCATGGAAAGATTTTCCAATCTTATTAAAATAAGAAGATTATCTTCTGTCAAACAGGAGCCCTAGAATCAAAGATCCAACGGTGGGAAATATTCCCCAAATTAATCAGAGAAAGATCTCTTTAACTGATTTAACAAATCGACTTGCCCTATATAAAGGCCCCAAGACTCCAAGTCTAAAAGGGAGAAACCCGCTATAAGCTTTGAAAAAAGCTCAAAAAAGAAAGAGAGCAAGCTCTTGAAAGAAGATCATTCCTTCAAGATAAAAAGAATGGTTCTTGAACAAAGAGATGAAATCATCTCATTAAAACAGAAGAAACATCTTCTAAAAAGATCTTAGATCTATAAAAAAGACCAAGGTCTTTGGTTAAACATAAAAGATTAAAAGATCCAATCCTTAAAATATAAAAAAAGAAGTAAAATACTTCACTAACAGATATTCTGATCTATAAAGGCAGAGCCTTTTAATAAAAAAACAAGAACTTTGGTTCTTGGATCTTGAGGCAAGGCCTCCTTTGAAGAACATAAATCTGTTCTTTGATCTTAAATTTGATCTGATGCGCTTTGCGCTACTGAAAAGTGCTTTGCACTCTTGAACTGCGCTTTTGCGCTCCTTGGACCGGCGCTCAGCGCTAAAATATGCCACGTGTCAACCACAGACACAGCTTGCGCTTTGCGCTCCTTAAAACAGCGCACTGCGCTCTTGGGTTGGCGCTCAACGCCAAGCGCGCCACGTGTAACTCACTGGCGCACCCATAAACTGGCGCAGCGCGCTCATAAATTTAAAGCGCAGTGCGCTAACAAACTAGCGCTTAGCGCTAGTTTGTTAGCGACATGTATCATCCTCATGTGCGCTAGCGCAATGCGCTCTTTAATTGGCGCAAAGCGCCTGATGCGCCACGTGGCGCGCTGTTAGAACATACTTTGTTCTGATAAATGCTATGCATTCAATACCAGACAAAATGCTATGAGCCCAATGCTTGGCATTATTAAAAGGGCCGAGCCCAAATAAAGGCTTAATAGCCAGCACAGAAATAAAATGTTAAAACATTTTAATTGGACTTAGCCCAATTCTGGCCATAAGTCCTCAACTTATTTTGAATTGAGCACATCTACTCTTTTGACCAAACCACCTCGGTTCAAGGGTACATCTCTTCACTCCTTTGATATTTGTCGTTGTAATTCCTCAACGTCTTCAAAGAGGTGACGGGTCCCGACAACCATACATTTTTGCGGACTGTGAGGTCCTTAAACTCATGGACTATGATGTCCTTAACCTCGACCGTGATGTCTTAAAACTAACGTCGGACTGTGGAGTCCTTAAATCCATAGACTATGATGTCCTTAACCTCGACCGTGATGTCTTAAAACTAACGACGGACTGTGGGGTCCCTAAACTCATGGACTATGATGTCCTTAATCTCGACCGTGATGTCTTAAAACTAATATCGGACTGTGAGGTCCTTAAACTCATGGACTATGATGTCCTTAATCTCGACCGTGGTGTCTTAAAACTAACATCAGACTGTGAGGTCCTTAAACTCATGGACTATGATGTCCTTAACCTCGACCGTGATGTCTTAAAACTAACATTGGACTATGGAGTCCCTAAACTCACGGACTATGATGTCCTTAACCTCGACCGCGACGTCTTTAAACTAACATTAGACCGAGATGTCCTTAAACTAACAATGGACCGCAATGTCCTTAAACTAATCGACCGCAACGTCACTAAACTAAACAATAGAGTCTCAATTGCTCTTTTGTTGGATCTAAACGATCCCGTTAAGTTGATCTTAATCTAAAATCAGACTAACGTGTCCTTAACAAACGTTTAAGTTGATCTTAGTCTCAAACGAGGCTAACGTATCCTTAAACACAACCCCCCCAAACCCAAATCTAAGAAAGATACGGATTTGGACTAGTCCACGCCCTACGGGCGACAAAATAACTTAGTCTCCATATACAATCCACAGGCAACCGAACACAAAATAAACACACACGACACGAAGTGACCATCTGGAGAAGGAGAAAGTTGTTACCGCGATGCGGTAGCGTAATTAACTGCAGGGGCTTGCGCCTGCAGGGAAGAGTGTCCCCACAATCAAAACCCTTCAACGAGGGGGAATCTGACGAAGTCTGCTACATCGTCCGCATCCGTTCAAACCTTCGATACATGGTGCCATAAATCAACTTGGCATCTTCGGAGAGGTAGACGGATAGCACTAATTAGCATATGCCCCCAGATTCAAGCAAGACGTGCAGTCTTCCCGGCTTCCGGCGGTGAACACATCTGTTTTGATATGATAGTCAAGGTGATTGACTTCATCAAAACAATAGATGAACCCAGTAAGAAGGTTGTCCTGGGAGTACTGTCCTGAGATTTGGATGACATAGTCCAAATGGGAAGCGATGATCACATACTACAATCGGTCAAAGTTTGGTTGTCACATAGTGTTTTCTTCACGTTGGATATGGATAGTAAATCAGGAATTCTGGTGACTGGATCTAGATTTGGGAAGTTTCTCAAATCAGGTACTTAGACAATGTTCTAAAAGTATTTTAGAATGGACGACTCCTGGCATGGTGGGTACCCACAGGTGATAGAGTCGCCCTCTCTAAAGAGATGTCTTCTGGACTGATGAGGAGATAGACTGGCATGAATGACATATCATTTGCATAGGCAATTAAGTTAATCATGCAATGTCTTGTACAAAACCAGATAGATAATGTATCAGGGATTCTGGTATTAGATTTAGATTTAGGAAGTTTCCCAATCGGGTACTTAGACATCATTCTGAAAGTATTTTAGAATGGACGACTCCTGACGTGGTGGTGTGCCCGCAGGTGATAGAGTCACCCTCTCTAAAAGGGATGTCTTCTAGACTGATAAGGAAAGGGACTTGCATGAATGACATATCATTTGCTTAGGCAATTGAGTCAATCATGCAATATTTTGTACAACACCAGATATTGCTTTTGCAACAGTTGCAATAAGCAGATATTAATCCAATCCTAGAGAAACAAAAGGAAACTATTATGAACATAAGTGGATGTTCTTGGTATAAGGTAACAGCAGTCTCCTCTGGGAGGCGGTTATCGGCTCAGGCTTCCAAGGTGATGATCAGTCAAATTTATTGCACATTTGTATGGTCATTTTCCCTATTATAATTAATTACTAAAAGGTGTTATTTATAAATTAAGAACATATTTGGGTTTATTTGTAAAAAGATTATTGTCATATGTTTCTTCATTTATAATTAATATAATTAGGGAAATATATGCATATCATATCAAATAATCTTAACCAATATTATTAAGATATCATATCAATTAATTGGTTGGAATATTATCTCAAATAAAACAAGTGCTACTAACAAATTGATTTGAGATATTATGCAGGTATTATAATAAATCAGCTCAGGTTTGAAAAATAAGTAGGAGATCCACATCAAATCGAATTACCAAGCCAAATCTGCCGAATATTAGGAGCAAATTGAAGAATCTCGCAACGACAGAGACTAAGAGATATATTTTCGGAATATTTTTATCAGAAGGATCTCCAAATATTGAGAGAAGAAGGCACGAAGAATCTGGAAACTCAAATCCACCAAGGGGCGGCGGATCCGCGGCCAATAGGGGCAAGTGGCAGCTAAAGCGCGGTCAATCTATGGCCGTAGGATGTGAAAAATCAGGGGCTTGATCGTCTTTGCACACACTTCAATATGACGTCTAGGGTTTCAAGTTCCAGAGCCTATAAAAGGACCGAGAGCTATCTATCAATCAATGGATCCATTGAACCATCTATCGATTAATCTACCGATCAAGTAATTTAGAGAAAACTAGGGTTTTGTAATTTGGTTTTTCAGCGAGCGACTTTTGTAATGCAATAGTTATTCAATAGAAGGTAGTTTTTTTTAAAATTTTGTCGCATTTACTTTTCGCATTTTCTTTCCGCGATTACTTTCTGCATTTTTTTAATTTTAATTTTTAACTTATAGGTTCCGTTTTCTTCCACCTTTCTTTTACTTTGTTTATCCTCATGAGCGAGTAAATTCTCGTTTGTTAGGGTTTGTAGGATAGGATAGAATAATGGATGAACAATATCTCTTCAATTCTTTTTAAAGTTTTAATTTTTATAAACTTTAGTAAAAAGAATATTAACCCTCTTATCCGGCATGCTACCAATTCATGATAGTCACGACCACGATTTGAGATTCGTTAATAATCGTTTTGTTAAGGGCTTGAGACAAATGAGGATCAATGGAAGAACAAGAGTTAGTAGAGAGAAACCCTAATTCCCTCCAAGAACTCTAATCCACATTCATCGCTATTTCTCTAGTATTAAATAATTAAAAGATAAAAGGAATTATTTTAAAACTCCATCCATTAACTACTAAATCCTATAAACCCTACAAGCCCTTCTCTTATAAACTTTTCAAACTTTCCTAGTATAAAACGATAAAAAAATCCCACCTTTCTTCTATTAACTCGTCTAAAACAATAAAAGCAGTTCACCCTTTCCCTGTGGACGACCCATACTCACTAACGGTTAGCTATTGCGACACCGTTATTGATTGCGATATTTAGAACACACATAGACACACCTTTTCGAATCAATCAAATGGCGCCGTTGCCAGGAAAACGATCATAATATTTTTCTTGTTATTAGGGTTGATTTCTAATAAAAACCAGAAAAATAAAAACAAAAAAAGAGAACCAAAACCGCATTTTGTGTTTTTATTCTTGTGCGAGTTTTGCAAGGAAATCTAGAGTAATTGGAGCGAACCAACAGAGATTCAGAGACTTTCAAATTGGACCAGAGGAGCATTGGAGTGCTGAGAAAAAGTTTGGAGACGAGACTCCATAAGATGGGGGCGGAACCGCGGCTAGAGGGAGTATTTGGCGGCGGAAGCACGACCACGTTAGAGAGTTGAGCCTCTAAATTTTTCTGGTATTATCCTATCGTCTTCCTCTCTCTTCTAAAACTCCAATAAACTGTTTTTACCTGCAGAATTCTTTGCAAACAATGCCGCTTCTCTTTGCGTGTTTTAGATTTTGGTTTGTTTTGCATATTTAAAATGGACATTAAGGGGAAAGAAACCAAAATTCAGATTAGGTGGAGATTTTATCACCTTTCCTAGGTGCTACAAATCACAAACGAGCATACGCATCACCCTACATTAATAAAAAATATCTAGACCAAGTCTTTAAGGACAGTCACGCTCAATTAGAACAAAAGAGGGTTGTGGATAATCTATTGCTTATCCGCATTTCTCTTGTGGTGTCTAAGGCAAGTGTGACTAAGGAAAGTGGTTACTTAATTAGGCAGGCTATTTCGGTGATTCATATAGCGGATACCTCCCACTTACCCGGCACTTACTTGGCTACAAGATTGATAAGGAGGTGATAGAGGATTGATCCTACGTCCTATCCTTTAAAAGTCTAGGAGCGGTCTAGTGATTCGACCTAGGTGACCCTAGCTCTAGGGACTGATTGTGCATTTTGTGAGTCAAGTCTTGTGTCCGTCACTCTTTTCAAAGCAAAGCCTTCTTAAAATCGTTCTCACACGTTATCACACGCTGCCACGTGCACTAAACCCGCTTAGTGCATGATCGGCTAGACATGGGATTCTAGTGCCCATCTAGTCCGCGTTTTCGCAGTCGACTCCGAGGTCGATACTTCTTCAGCTTCTTTTTCTCCTCCACCTACCACATCTTCCGAGATGGACGGACCTCTACCAGGTTTTAACAACACCATATTGCCACCACCCGTAGGTGCGCAAATTCAGAATTCACCACGCATCGCTCTCCAAGACCGGTGCTACCCCATACGTGGATCCCTTCCTACGTGTCTGTCTCTTCCACCAGGCAATGGGGATAATTTCGAAATTAAACCCCATTTCATCAACTTGTTGCCCAAATTTCACAGGCTTGAGCCTGAAGATGCCTATGTTTTTATCACCAAATTCCAAAACGTATGTACAATGATGAGCACCACCCAACTTTCAGGGGATGCTATGCGATTACATCTTCTCCTTTTTACCTTGTGCGATCTTGCAGAGAAGTGGCTTTATAGCACCTCCTCACATTCTATCATAAATTGGGATGAATTTGTTAAAGCATTTCTTAAGAAATTTTATCCTAATTATAAGATTGCCCGCATTAGGAGCGGGATTAACCAGTTTTCCCAACTTCCCAACGAACCCTTTTGGAAATGTTTTGAAAGGTTTAAAGATCTCCTTGTCTAATGCCCTCATCACGGATTCGAAAAATGGCAACTTTTCCAAATTATGTATGAGGGTGCTAATCCAGCGACAAACCAAATGCTAGAAACCATTTGTCAATATCATTTCATGTCAAAATCCGATGAGGAAGCATGGCAATTTCTTGAAGATCTCGCCGAACAAACGCTACAGTGGGAGGGTACAAGACCAACAACATCATCTTTGTCTTCATCTAGGGTAGGTATCCATCAGCTCGGCGCTTTCATCGCAATGAAAGCCGAAATGGCCGCGATGCAAAAGAAACTCAAAGTTATTGAGAGCAAATTCTCTTTAGCCTCCTTAAACCAAGTTATGGTTTCCAAAACCGTGTGTAGTTGCTATTATGATTCGTCACATTTAATGGAAGAATGTCCTTTGAATCCTCCGTCTCAAGGTCAAGAACAGACTAATGCTGCTTTTCAGCAACGACCTAAAAACAATCCTTATTCCTCCACATATAACTACGGATGGGGGAATCATCCTAATTTTTCTTGGAACCAAAACCAAACCCAAAACCAAAATCAAAATCAGTTCCAAAGTTAAAATAACTTCCAAAGACTTCTCCCATAGTAACAACAACCACCACAACAAATTCAACAGCTCTTTCAACCGCAATCATTCCAAAATCCGGTCAACAACTTTGCCCATTATAACAATTCTTTCCAACCACAGAATAATGTTCCTCCGGCCGGTACCGATAAAATCTCTGCACTCGAAAGAAGCTTAGAAGCGTTTATTAAACAATCCGTGCAAACGTCGGCTAATTTAACTTCTTCTATCTAAACATTAGTGCAACACACTGCTTTCCACGGTGAAAACATCAAATCAGTCGAAGCACAAATTGCATAGTTAAACACCGCGATGAGTGAAAGAGAGAAAGGAAAATTTCCATCTCAGCCTCTACCAAATCCCGGCCACCCACAAAACGCTAATACTGTCCTTAACCAATAAAATCATAATATGAGTGCCGTAACTACGTTGAGATCGGGAAGAATGCCGAACAACCATATTGGTGAACAAGTTGATGATTTCGATGACACCCCGGCTACTACTACTTCTTCTTCTAATCCAACATCTTCTTCCGAGCCTATTCTCCGTTCTCCACTGGGCTCGAACTCTCAATCCACTTTCTTGAATGAATTACCATCTCAGACCTCCCCAAATCCAATTTTGGGATCCATTCCATCTCCACAAGCTTCTCCTCAAGTGTTGGACCCAACCCCTGTTAATAAAGCTTCTTTTCCAAACCGGTTGAGGCCCAATAAACCAAGTCCACAGATGGAGAAGGTTGTGGAAATGTTTTAGCAAGTTATCATTAATATTCCTCTCTTAGATGATATCCAACAAATTCCATCCTATGCAAAAATTCTTAAGGACTTGTGCACTAAGAAAAGGAAAAATCAAGTACCTAAAAAGTTTTTTTAGCAAGCAATGTGAGTGATGCTCTTACCCAACATTCGCCCAAGAAACATAAGGACCCCGGTTGTCCTACAATTTCCATAACTATTGAGTGTTAAAACATCAATCGCGCTCTACTCGATCTAAATACTAGTGTTAACTTGTTCCCGTATTCTGTTTATGAGCAATTAGGTATAGGAGAGTTGAAAGCTACGCACTGTACTCTTCAGATGGCCGATCGATCTATCACCCAGCGTAGGGGTGAACTAGAGAACGTGTTGATAAAAGTCGGGGAATTTATATTCTCTATGGACTTTATAGTTTTAGATACACAGCCTGTGGCGAACCCACGGAACCAAATCCCAGTGATTCTTGGTCGACCATTTCTCGCAACCTCAAATGCGGTAATTAATTGTCGCAACGGTTCCATGAACTTATCCTTTGGGAAGATGACAATTGAACTTAACATTTTCAGGATAGGAAGTCAACCCTCCGAACCTTCTGCTCATATGATTGATATATATTCCATCCACGAGATAGCTTTCGACAGTGGCGAATTTGAGGAATTTTTGCTCTACGACAATGATCTCGATACCACTAGTGCGTTATTGCTTGATCCAGCTACTCACACAAATAGGGAATACGAAGGGTTCACTTTTCTTGATAACCTTGATTCACGGGATCCTTCTGTCGACAACTCAACCCTTGAGTTTGAATCCTTTGACTTGTCGGACAAGTTAGTTGAGCTATCCGAGTCAATTTCTTACGCTAGCTATGAACCTCTCATAGAGTCCGAGTATCGTTCCCTTACCCTACCTTCTATCGTCTCTCCACCGACACTTGATCTCAATCCACTTCCGTCTCATCTTAAGTATGCATATTTAGGTGAGAATGAGTCTTTACCCGTCATTATATCAGCTTCTCTGGCCTTAGAGCAAGAGAGAGCTCTTCTGTCTGTCTTGAGATCGAATCGGCAAGTTTTTGATTGGACAATGGCGATTAGTCCTTTGATTGTTGAACATCATATACATTTGATGGATGAGGCCAAACCAGCCTATGACCTACAAAGACGGTTGAATCCCGTCATGAAAGAGATGGTGAAGAAGGAAATCGTCAAATGCTTAGATAATGGTATAATTTATCCAATATCTGATAGCCAATGGGTAAGTCCTATTCACGTGGTCCCTAAAAAGTCTAGCATCATGGTCATAGCTAATGAGGCTAATGAGTTGATTCAAACATACACCCAAACCGGGGGGCGGGTATGTATTGATTATAGAAAACTCAATACAGCGACGAGAAAAGATCACTTCCCTCTACCCTTCATTGACCAGATGTCGGAATGTTTAGCCGGGCATGAGTTCTACTGTTTCTTGGACGGTTACTCAGGCTATAACCAGATTCCCATCGTTGAAAAAGATCAAGATAAGACAACTTTTACTTGTCCTTTTGGCACTTTCGCTTATAGACGCATGCCTTTGGGTTATGCAATGCTCTCACTACATTTCAGCGGTGTATGATAGGGATATTCTTGGACATGGTCGAGAATTTTTTGGAGATGTTTATGGACGATTTCTCCATATTTGGGGATTCCTTTGAGAAATGCTTATGTCATCTTGACGCTGTTCTTACTCGCTGTAAGGATAAGAATCTAACTTTGAATTAGGAAAAATGTCATTTCATGGTTCAAGAAGGTATTGTCTTAGGGCATATCATTTCACGAAAAGGTATTAAGGCAGACAAAACTAAAATAGATGTCATTTCCAACCTTTCTCCTCCCAAATGCGTCAAAGATATGGGATCCTTTCTTGTCATGCCAGTTTTATAGACGATTCATTAAGAACTTTAGCAAGATTACTAGACCCATAACTCTTCTCTTAGCCAATGATACAACATTTTATTTCGACTCGGATTGCTTGGCCGCTTTTGAATTGCTTAAACGTTCCCTCACTACAGCCCCCATTCTATCATCTCCAGATTGGAATCACCCTTTTGAGCTTATGTGTGATGCATCCGATTTTTCTATTGGTGCAGTCTTAAGACATCACATCGATAAGATGCCACATGTGATTTATTATGCGAGTAGGACCTTGAACGATGCCCAAATGAACTATACAACCACCAAGAAAGAACTCTTGGCAGTTGTATTTGCATTAGAAAAATTCAGACCCTACCTAACTAGCTCTCCGGTCGTAGTTTACACCAATCATTCCGCCTTAAGATATCTTTTATCAAAGAAGGATGCCAAATCCAGCCTAATACGTTGGATCCTCTTGTTACAAGAATTTGATCTTGTCATGAGAGACAAAAGTGGATGTGAAAATGTCGTAGCAGACCATCTTTCACAACTTTCTTCTTCACCAACGTTGATCTTGCCAATAAACGACTCTTTTCTAGACGAACATCTCTTGACCCTATCTTGCGAAGCTTGGTTCGCTGATATCGTGAATTATTTAGCAATAGGATTTCTACCCAGCGAATGGTCAAATCAAGATAATCACAGATTTTTATTCCAGGTAAAACACTTTTACTGGGACGAACCCTATTTGTTCAAGTATTATCCCGATCAGATCATTCGCCGGTGTGTCCCTAATAATTAGTTCAGGAGTGTATTGTCCTTCTGCCATGATCAAGCATGTGGCGGTCACTTTGGTCCAAGAAAAACTGCGGAGAAAGTTTTGTAATGTGGTTTTTATTGACCAACGTTATTTAAAGATGCATATGATTATTGAAAAACTTGTTCACGATGTCAACATATGGGTCGGATTTCACGGAGAAACGAGATGCCGCTCCAACCAATCTTGGTTGTTGAGATATTTGATGTATGGGGAATTGATTTCATGGGCCCGTTTCCCAACTCTTTTTGGAACTTATACATTTTATTAGCGATTTATTATGTCTCTAAATGGGTTGAAGCAATACCAAGCCGTACTAATGACAACAAGGTTGTTATTAAGTTCCTTAAAGAAAATATCTTTTCTCGGTTCAGGCACCCCCGCGCTATCATTAGCAACAATGGGACACATTTCTTTAATCAGTCTTTCGAGGTTTTGATGCGGAAATATTCAATCAACCACAAGCTTTCTACGCCCTATCATCCCCAAATGTGCGGGCAAGCTGAAGTCTCTCATAGACAGATCAAGCAAATTTTGGAGAAAACGGTTTCTAAGAACTGTAAAGATTGGTCTTCTAAACTGACTGATACTCTTTGGGCATTTTGTACTGCATATACGACTGATCTTGGCATGTCTCTTTATCGACTGGTGTTTGGGAAGACTTGTCACCTCCCTGTCGAGATCGAACTTAGGGCAATGTGGGCAATTAAAGAGCTTAACCTCGATTTTGACCAAGCATGCAGCTATCGAAAGCTGCAATTAAATGAGCTGAGCGAGATTCATGATGAGGCCTATGATAACGCGGTTATAGTAAAGAACCGGACAAAGGTGTTCTACGACAAACATTTTTTGAGAAAAACATTCACACCGGGACAACAAGTCCTTCTTTACGATTCCCGTCTCCATCTTCATCCGGATAAGCTGAGATCTCGGTGGAAAGGACCTTTTGTGGTGCGATATGTATACCCGCACGGTTCAGTGGATGTAGAAAATGCTAAAAACGGTTCTATTTTCAAAGTAAATGGGCATAGATTAAAACCGTACTTTTCTGCTGACCCATCAGAGGAGCTCATGTTCTTGCAGGAGCCGCTTTATCATGACTAACTTTCCTTCACCTCACCTTCATGTTTCGGCAACACTGTTTCATCTAAGAATGGAGGTGTGCATAATAAATATGTGTGTGTGTGCGCGCGCGCGTGTGCTAAAGAACAAGTTTGGGGTGGCTTTCCATTTGGCTATCTTTTGACCCTATTATTCTCCATCCAAGTCTACAGGTTTTTTTCGCTCGAACAACAGCATCAGTGAGGACACTGCTACAAACAGGTTTGGGAGAAGGTTTGTATTCATGTATCATTTTGCACTATAAATAAAAAACGAAGAGATTTAAGAAATGCAAGAAAATTAGATTTTTAAAACGAAGCTAGTAATATATAGTCATGAGTTATTATCCCAAGAGCTAGTAAGATAAAGGAATCACTAATCTGCGGACAGAAATAAGTCTGAAAAATAGTCCTTATTCTTGAGTCCAAACTTCTGAACGTTGATACCCTACTATATGCACTTGCACACATCTTGAAACTTGGGATAGTAGGGAATACCTTGAAATTCTCTTGTCTAAAAACCTTAGTATGAAAAATAAATAAATTAACAAAAGATAAATGGTGCAGAAAAATGAACACTGGTTTTGTAATTATTTAAGGCAGCATAAAAAAAATATAGCGAGGGTGCCTTATCACCTGGTGCCTTCGACCAACCTGGTGCCTTCGACCAACTGGTTTGGGAGTCACTGCTAAGCCTTAAGTGTTGCAAGACTAGGATATTGCTAATTACACCTTAATAAGTGAACACATTCGGGAATCGGTTGGTTAGTACCTCAAAAAATATTAACGGTCGCATGAAGAATGTATGAGCAAATCCATCTAAAACGCCACCGACTAAAACGTACTAAGGAATATGGACAAAGGGTATGATGGCTTGAATTGAATTCTCTAAGTGTAGGAATGTCTTTTACACATACGTAGGGGTATATGATCGATGTTTGGAGGAAAGATGGGGAGGAAGACTAAAGACGAAGTTTTATTGAGGGATGATGTGATTTCCGACATCTTTTCAAGACCATTAAGATATGACTCATGACAACTAAAAAGCTAGTATAGTTTGAAACACTTATTTTCAAGTTTTTTCTTTTATTTGTTTCTTATCTTTGTATGTAATTTTCGTTTTCTTTCTTTTATTTTGAGATTTTGTAGGTGTAATCTGCTGAAAACTCTCAGGAGACAACACTCCTCCTACTAGAGACACCTAGAGGTTCAAAAGCTTGTTACACTAGCTAACTGCAATCGTGTTGCCTACGAAAGTGTGCTAGATTTTTCTTTTTTCTTTTTAAAATGAATAGTTTGCTCGGGACGATCAAACATAAGTTTGGGGGTATTTGATCAGTCAAATTTATTGCACATTTGTATGGTCATTTTCTCTATTATTATTAATTACTAAAAGGTGTTATTTGTAAATTAAGAACATATGTGGGTTTATTTGTAAAAAGATTATTATCATATGTTTCTTCATTTATAGTTAATATAATTAAGGAAATATATGCATATCATATCAAATAATATTAACCAATATTATTAAGATATCATATCAATTAATTGGTTGGAATATTATCTCAAATAAAACAAATGCTACTAACAAATTTGATTTGAGATATTGTGCAAGTATTATATTAAATCAGCTCAGGTCTGAAAAGTAAGTAGGAGATCCATATCAAATCGAATCACCAAGCCAAATCTGCCGAATGTTAGGAGCAAATTGAAAAATCTCGCAACGGCAGAGACTAAGAGATATATTTTCAGAATATTTTTATCAGAACGATCTCCAAATATCGAGAGAAGAAGGCACGAAGAATCTGGAAACTCAAATCCACCAGGGGCGGCGGATCTGCGACCAATAGGGGCAAGTGGCGGCTAAAGCGCGGGTCAATCTGTGGCCGTAGGATGTGAAAAATCAGGGGCTTGATCGTCTTTGTACACACTTCAATATGACGTCTAGGGTTTCAAGTTCCAGAGCCTATAAAAGGACCGAGAGCTATCTATCAATCAATAGATCCATCGAACTATCTATCGACTGATCTACCGATCAAGCAATCTAGAGAAAACTAGGGTTTTGTAATTTGGTTTTTCGGCGAGCAACTTTTGTAATGTAATAGTTATTTAATAAAAGGTAGCTTTTTCTTTTAATTTTGTCGCATTTACTTTCTGTATTTTCTTTCCGCAATTACTTTCTATATTTACTTTCTGCATTTTTTTAATTTTAATTTTTAATTTATGGGTTCCGTTTTCTTCCACCTTTCTTTTACTTCGTTTATCCTCATGAGCGAGTAAATTCTCGCTTGTTAGGATTTGTAGGATAGGGTAGAATAATGGATGAACAATATCTCTTCAATTCTTTTTAAAGTTTTAATTTTTATAAACTTTAGCAAAAAGAATATTAACCCTCTTATCAGACGTGCTACAAATTCATGATAGTTACGACCACGATTTGAGATTCGTTAATAATCGTTTTGTTAAGGGCTTGAGACAAATAGGGATCAATGGAAGGACAAGGGCCTGTAGAGGGAAACCCTAATTCCCTCCAAGAACTCTAATCCATATTCATCGCTATTTCTCTAGTATTAAATAATTAAAAAATAAAAAGAATTATTTTAAAAGTCTATCCATTAACTACTAAATCCTATAAACTTATAAGCCCTTCTCTTATAAACTTTTCAAACCTTCCTTGTATAAAACGATAAAAAAAATTTCCATATTTTTTCTATTAACTCGTCTAAAACAAGAAAAGCAGTTCACCGTTTCCCTGTGGACGACATGTACTCACTAGCGGCTAGCTATTGCGACACCGATATTGATTGCGGTATTTAGAACACATATAGACACACCTTTTCGAATCAATCAGGTGACTTGGATGATAGAGATGCTGTTAGAGTTTTGAGTTTAACCTCTTCTGAGGATCAATGTATTGGATAGTATTCCAATAGGGATACTGAGGTAATCATGGTGCAGGATGCTGGTTATGACTCAACAGAGGATAGAGCCCAAGAAGTTTTTTGGATGGAGTTATTCATTTATAAACTTGGTACCATCAAGTATCTAGATAAATTCCTGAGGCGGGGTATCGCTCAGTTTGGGAGATTGTTGATCTGGTCAAAGTTGAGATATAGAGAGATGAAGTTGGAACATTGTAGCAGATCCACTCACTGAAGCTATTTCTCGAACACATTAAGTTTCACAAATATAGTTTGCGAAACCGATTAGTAGAGAAGTTGGGTATTTGGTAGCACACGAGCTGTGGATACACGATACCGCAATAATTGTCCTTAAGTGCAAGTGGGAGATTGTTAGATATAGTGCCCTCAAGGCAATTACTGTGTTTTCAAGTAGGCGATTATAATAATTGAAGGAGGACCTATACAAGTATAACAGTCTTACTCGAGATGATAGTATGCTATCTGGTTTGTCTTCATCATTGATGAAGTCCGTAGGATTGTTTCTTGACAACCAGAATTATGATGGCGATCATATATGTAGGAGCTGGGTTGTTCATAAGCACATCGTTAAATGTCCCTAGTCATGAGAGTATCGAGACCGAGCATCGATATTCCGGAGTAGATTAGTGTGTACGTTTCTAGACCTCGACAAGGGGTGGTGGCCGGTCTCACAAGCCATTGGTGTTGTGTCACCTAAGATAGTATATAGGTGCTCACTGGAGGTGAGTACATCGGACGGACTCGCCGAGAACTTCTACATGGTATTATATCTATCGTCAGATGGAAGTTCTCAGATGGCATGATTACAGGTTAGTATTTTGACCTGAGATCTTCATTTGTCTCGTGTGAGTTCTCACTGTATTTTGATTACTACTCTACCACGGCTCAAAGGAGTCGTGCAAACAAGTTTTAGTTGGGTACAGTCCCGAACCATATGGAGGCAGTGGTCGATTGTCAGGGATTCGTCTCTCATGGTATTAGGAGTCGATGTCGCGCTGTGTTCAATTAGCTATCACCAGAAATCCGTAGCCACGGTGGATGAGATTTACTGATAGTTGATCAGTAGTATCTTTGTTGGTGATGAGCTTGACTCAGACACGACTTATCGAGTTAATAGGGGTCTGACGTTATCCACCCCCTAGACCCGATATGCAATACTCTTTGACGAAGAGACCGAACTGTACATAGATTGTCACATTCAGGCTTAGTAAGGTAAGGACGTATTTGATTATTGACCCCCCTTTCAGCAAGTACCTGGGTAGCCGTTACGTACAGCTAGTGCCACTGACGTACTTACGGTTAAATCCATTGCCAGCGTATTGTCGAGTCTTTAGAGTCCCACACAGAGGGGTTTTCCGGTTCAGGTGATAGATGTAGGAGCCGTACGTTGGTACGTGCAGGGGTTTGATTAAATACGTGTACGGGATACACAGATTTTAATCGGACGGTTGATAATACTAGCCGGCTTAGGATTAAGCCAGATTATTAAATCAGGTTTTGATTTAATAATTTATATATGTATTTTGATACATATATTTAGTATCATTGTTCATTATTCATTTTCTCTCTTTGGTGCTATCCGTATTTTTATACAGATACGCGTATATATAGCGATACATATACCAGGTGATGTATTCTGTATTTATACGGGAATACTTCTAGAAGAAAGACACCTTATATTTGATTTTCTTTTTAGAAAATTAAATGGAAATGAGGTGGAGGGTGAGGTGGCATGAGGCATGGTTGCAAACATGTAGAGAAGTATAGCTTAGATTTTTATATTGATATATTCATTTATGTTCACTATTGAACCATGGTTGAAAAAGGTTGTAGCCATTTTTTCTACAATTGATTGCTTCATTCCATTTTTCTTGAGATGCTTCATGGTTGAGACTTAGCCATTTTTTCCTCACCTCTTCTCCTTCTTCTTCTTCTTGCTCTCTTGAGCATAGTCATGAGAGAAAATAATTAGTGGAAAAATTCCTATATCACCAACAATCCATCCTTGGCAAGTTTGGTGCGGCGGTCGGAGTCTTTTCTAGTTTCTCTTGGGTGGATCTTCTTCGACGAGGGTGGTCGACTTTCAAGACTTTCAAGCGCGATCCCAACGGCTATGAGCTTGAAAGGGTCTTCCACAATTTGGTGGACACGCGTCGAAGGTTGTAATTTCATACCCTTTGCATGTTTTAGTTTGCTAGTTTAGGTGTATGGATCATATCCTGGGTTATGCGTGTTTGGTGCTCGCATAAAATTTTTGTTATCGCTTTTGCCTCGGCCGCGGCTTCCTCGGCGCGGGCACCAAACCCCAACAGTAATACCCAAGCCGTTTGACTTGAAGCCACATTTTGGGGCTGGACTGGTGAGCCCCGTAAACGCCCGAGTGAACTTCTTTCATGACTTTTTGGACTACGGCCAATGACAGACACCTGAGCCAGAATTAGTCATATGATCTGCGGTATAGCATATTATTTACAAACACGTATCGGAGAGCTCTCTTCTTCAGCTGAACTCTCGCAATTTTTTCTTCAGAGGTATTCTATGAAGGGCTCTCTCCAATCGGGTCTTGTATAGCTTTTTGACCCAGTCTTTGAAAATATTACAATTCTTGATCGCATGGCTCACTACTCTATGGTACGGGCAATAAAGGGGATTGTCGGTCATTTTTGCTTCGTAAGGTCTCTTCGACTCCGGCAATTGTAGAACATTGTTCACGGTATCCTTAAATATCCTGCGGATTTTGTCCCTCCTGAAAAAGTAAACCTTGTTCTTCTCCTCCTCTAGGGAAAGCCCTTCTCCTCCTAGCACTGGCTTTCGGGACCGGTCCATTTTTTGTCCACCCGCCTTTCGCCTGTCTTCATTGTCAGACGCATTGAAGGCGTTGGTATTATTGGAATTCCTTCTTTTACGGTTGTCGTCCTTTCGGTTCTTCCAAGGCTTGTCACTCTGAGAGTCCAGGGTTAACTCTTGCTTCAAGCGTTCCAACCTTTGAACTCACTTGGTCAGCTCTTGAAACGTCTTAAGGCCTGTAGTACATAAGAATAGGGCCATCCAATTGCTAAGGTTCCTAATGAGAAGGCTGACGGGCTGGTCCTGCTCCAGCGGTGGTTTACAGTTGACCGTGAGATTACGCCATCGGGAGATAAAGTCCGTGTTGCTTTTGTTCTTCCCCGGCTTAGTCCTCACAAGATCAGCAATGGAGATCTTATCATTGACAGTCATAAATGTTTGCCGAAACAAAGACTCCATTTAGACAAAAGTAGTGACGGACCCTTCTGGTATGCTCGCGTACCAGTCGAAAGCGACACCTGTCAGACTGTTGACAAACTGACGAAGAAGGAGTGCATTGTTGACCCCCTGTATTTCTGCACGACACTTTAAAGTGGGAGACGTGCTGATTAGAGTTTCCCATCCCGTCAAACTTCCAAACTTAAGAATGATGTAGCCGCTGGGGAACTCGATCAGATCGTACTGTGCGGGATATGGCCGCCCACCACTGCCAATTTCTTTCTGAGCTTCAGCTTGGCCACCAATGTTTTAACCTTGCTGGTGACCAAATCCATTATCCGATCTTGTGTTAGCGGGATGGTGCCATCTTGGGCCAAGGCATCCTTAGAAGTGGAATGTGGCCGGTTTTCACAGGGCTCGCCTATACTCGGACCTAAAGGGACATGCATTGATTGCTTCGGGTCATTATCACCTGGCTCATGAGTGGAAGCTTGCGGTTGATTGGATGGCGTCCAGAAAATTTGAGCCGTGAGCTGCATCACGACATTCGTCAAGTCATCGATTTTGGAGTAAAGCTTGGCCATCTCTTTATCATTGCTCCTGAGCTATTATCAGAGTTCTTGAAGCAGCTCTTGCTCTACGGTCCTGGGGCGGAAAGTCAGCTCTTCCTCGCTTTCCGAGCTCGACTCCGCATGGACCGAGGGGTCTTTCTGCCTATCGGCTACATCAAGAAGGTTTTCATCGTCATGCGGAGGTGGATGATCTTGGAAAGTGGCAACCGCATTCAAGCCATATTGGGTGTCACGACCCGCAGGGTACGGAACGTGACTGGCACTTAAGTTTACGAAGCGTCTAAAGACGTCCGTAAAATAAGTAAGCCAAAACCCAGAAAACAAAACCAATTAAGCAAAAGAGTGAAGAAAACCCAATCAATTGAAAGCGAGTTTATCAAATAAGTTATGTAAAACACTTTTTAAAAACAATACCAATTTTTCCGAAAATTTCGGCAGAGTCTCCTTTGTAAATACTGGCCCCCAAACTGGGTACAACAAAAATATATATGAATCCAACAAAATAGGGCATCCCCAAGCGGGAGCTAGCTCTTCGCCACAAGGCGGTCACAAATCCCACGCAATGTAAAGCAACAACATGCGAAATAATCATAATGAAGCATAAGAAAAATATCATGTCGACTCAAGTGAGCTCGACCCCAAAATACAGCATAAAAGTCCACAACCTCACAGTCTCATCTCTAGGTCAATATACAATAATAAGGGTAGAAACAGTAGATGGAGTGCACTAGATGCAAAGAATATACAAGGTGGTACAAAAATAGTAATATAACCCACCTAAGAGCAAAACCTCGAGTCCAGGCAAAGGAGGCAAAAGAACAAGTGCGCCCGCCGCTACTGAACTGACGGAGCGGACCTGCAAAAGACTGTGGCACAACGGGGGTGAGTTGCCAACTCGTGAGTAATAAATAACACCTACAAAGGCTATCGTATGCATGCACACAAGCATCCTAGCATCTAAAATACAGGTATGAATGGGTGCACTAGCAGGTGTGTATACAACATCAGTGTACGAATATGTATGCAACATGAATATCTGAGGTCTCAAAGGTATATATAAGAAACATTTATCTCTTTTTGTTTTTGAAACTCTTTTAGAATGCCAGCATAATACTCAAAGAATCGACGAGAACCGGTGTCCAGCAACGACACCCAAAAGCTGTCTCAAATCTCATAAATGTATCTCTGGCCTCAGCCGTCCGGCTGACCCATCTCAAATATCAATATCTCATCATCTAGCGGCCACGGTCGGTATCCTCTGGATATCCGCCGTCCCAAACAGTCACCGGTAGGTAATCCGTCCCCTGCCAGGCTCAACGTCAACACCACATTCCTCTTGCCCCGGGGTACCTTACCGGGCCCACCATGTACCCGTGCCGGTTCCTCCACTCCTCGACACGGATTTCCAAAACCACAGCAAACTCATGGTGGACAACACTTACATCACTAGAAAATCGCAATTTACATATTTTAAAAATATAATAAGTTTAGAAATTTTGCGGCTTTCCCCCGAAATCCAGAAATATCATAAAATCTCAAGAAATCCTCATAAGTGCATATGTCAATGGTGATGAATGCATATGGTATCAATAATTAAGCTACAATGCATGATTAATAGACTAGGCATGAACAATTAATATGATGAGGTACATGCACATGAATAGCAATCCTACGATTTCATTTTAAGGAATTAAAGGCAATAGCACAGGTTTAAGCATCAATTAGTAAAGGTTTCAAATTATAGGTTATCTAGTGTGGTGGCATGGCAATTTCCAGTGTGTGTGTGTAAGCATGAATAGTGCTCGTGCTGCATAATAAAACCCTGGCAATGGTGCAGGTGTCCTATAAAATGGTTTCGTATAGGTATGTCAATATAATGCATGGATGCAGCAAATAATCATATAAGTATTACACCCCTAATTACTAACATCACTAAGAATCTTTTTAAATTACTAAAACTATCGGGCGGCTTGCGCCATCCAACGATAGTCCCCCGTAGATGTTACATCTACTCACAGAAATCCCTAACTAGCTGCGTCCAATCACCGCTTCCCCTTTCGAGCCGCGTCTGACGTCTCCGCGACCGGACCTGGAATTTACATCAATACCAAACATAAGGTTACATGTCAAGAACGACGCAAAACCCAAACGAAAATACTAACGTTCACAAGCTAGGTACAAAGTGCACAAGGTGCGCGAAACACACGCGAAAATCGCAAAAACTGCAAAAATCGCCGATTTGGTCGCCCGACAAAACTACAACCCGATTACTCAAAAAAAATCCGCACTCACACATCCTAAATATCATAGGATATGCCAACAAAATAATCTAGATATCGCAATTAATTCGCCACAATATTAATATAAAAACCTAGTAAGCTAGAAATTGCAATTTGATGCAAACATCGACAATTTAGCGACAAGTTAACACCATCCAACACCAACATCCAAACTAACAAAATAGCTAGCCAAAACACTAATTTTAAACCATTAACTATGCTTAAAAACCTAATTTCCATAAACAAAACCTTCTCTTGATTTTTGTAATTTGCAAACATAAACCAAACTATATATGAAAAACCTTAATTTAACACTAGATTTTAGCCTAATAAGCAAGTTAACCACTTAGATTAAGGTTAGCAAAACACTAGATAGCAAAATAAATTTAATTAACTAATACATGGTTTCTAAAACCCTAGTTTAATATCAACCATTAACTAAAAGAAACTATATTAGGATTAACACTAAAATTAACACTAAACAACTAGATTAAAGAATTCTAACCATAACAACATAAAAGAGTAGAATTTATACCTCAAATTTTAGATCTAGCAAGAAGAATTTTGCTTCAATTGATGGCCTCATAGCACCATGATTCCAAGCAAGAGAGGTGAAGGAACAAAAAAGATGAAGGATGGTTTTAAATTTGCAAGCTTTAATTTGCAATTTTGATGAATTAAACTTGAAGAATTTAGAAGAAAATGAGAAGAAAAGAGATGAAGAGGGGGAGGTGCAGATTTCGGCCAGAAATGAGGTAAGGGGGAGGGTGTGGGTGTGTGGGAAAGGTCAAGGGTCAAGTCTCCAAAGTCAATGTACCATAACTTATCAATTATATTTAAAATAAATCCATAAACTAACTAAATCAACTCAAGAAAGGAAACAAAGAAAAAGAGGCCAGAAATTTCTGGACTTGCACAAGGTGGGGCTGTCCTAGGGCTGAGGGAAAAGAGAGAGGGGTTTTACAAAAGAAATTTTATGCAAAAAGGCCCCCTACAAGTCAAAAATTGCAAGTTTTAGCTTAAAATTCAATAAATTCGTTTCATATCATAAAAATTTGTTAAAAATCAAAATAAATTACTAAAAATTTATGTTACCACTAGATTTTAATTATCATAATTTTAGAGATTAAAATTAGCCCGGAAAAATTTGTATTTATCGCTAATTTAATGTATTTTCTTACCGGCTTAAAATAATATTAAAAAATTGAAAAATTAGGGAAAATTTTTAAACGACCAGAATTTCATATTTAACTCATTAGCTACTAAAAACAAGTAATTACCTATCCATTTTAGGTATAATTAGCCCTAAACTGCAAAATAACAAGAAAGACGGTTTTCGGAAAAATACCGAATTTCCACCGAATTTCAGGAAAACACCAAAACGACTTTTCAAGACGCTACATTGGGCTTAGGATGTGGCAGCTTTATCCTTTCTTTTGTTGTGCAGGTTGTCGCTGGGACGTGTGCCCGCCATGTAAACCGTATAGATAACATATCCAGCCGTCTTTTCTTCCTTGGCAGCTGATTTCACGGGCCGCTGTCCTGGCCTTTCTGTTTTGTTAATGGACAATCTATTGAAAACGGCTGGCCTGACCGGGTTCTTGAGTGGTGCTGACGCTTCTTTTCTAGCTTTACCTCGTTGCTTATGTGTGGCACAGAGTGCCTGATAAGCTTTTGAAGAGACGGTGTCATGTTTCCTATGTTGGGGCTGGGACATGTCTCTTTGTAGCATCGTTCGGATCGTTTTCTTCTTGATTCTGGCGGTCAAAGCGTTTTTTTGAACCCACTTCAGAGGTTCGAAGGAATTGCTGACTTTACGGCCGACTTAGCTGTCGTCACGGGGTAACCCTTTTCTCGGAACCTCATAAAATTCCACTTGGTCGGTGTCCTGGCCCTTTTGTTGGCTCTATATCCGAGCCGCTTCTGCCTCAACTTTTCTGTTTTGAGCACTTGGTAGGTTTCGTCCCTTCAGAAAGACGCCGTAGACCGATTGACAGAGAGTCCAGAGAAGACGCCTGCTCGCGCGATTGTCAAGGGCACTGTCTGAGCTTGATGGAGATGCTTTGTGGCTTCATTGGTGTTGACGGCCTTGCCCCTAGTCAGAATATTGGAGAGCTGTTCAAATACGGATTTGCATTTGGAGTGGGATGCTTTGGCGACTGCAACGTTCGGCCTCCTACCCTTTGAGGTCAGTTTGGCCGCTTGGTTTGCTGGGACCTTCGCCAGATGAGCGCTTCCGGTAGGATAGATGATGACGGAACCAAATTGACTGGGCGGTTCCTCCCATTCCCGGCTGAGACTTGCACGGAGAACCACCCGGGCATTAATCTTGACAACGTATGGGATCGGAAATGCCTCAGAGATCGAACTGGTCATTGGAGACATTCTCGTTGAATTTGAAGATTGTGATTGGAAAGTTGTTATCCTGCACAAAGAAGCATGATCTCAGTATAAGCAATCGATATATATGTTGATTGAGTTCGTAAGAACGTTTAACCCGAAATATGGGAGGAGAGAAAAGGTCCCACCAGCCGTGCCAGAATCTG
The DNA here is from genome assembly GCA_030015575.1 of Agapanthus africanus. Taxonomy (NCBI): domain Eukaryota; kingdom Viridiplantae; phylum Streptophyta; class Magnoliopsida; order Asparagales; family Amaryllidaceae; genus Agapanthus; species Agapanthus africanus. The sequence continues at coordinate 881,556,780 of JASDDO010000024.1, read as the reverse complement.
TAGAGTGTTTTTCGTCACCCTATTGAGATAGGGATATGCATCACTTGTCAGGTGTATTACAGATTCCCCTTGCCTGGGGTAGGATGGGATTTATTAGTTGTGAGGATTCGAATGTATGGTAGCCGCGGACTAAGTTGTCATTAATTACCCCTCGTTTTTGGAGCGAGGGAACCTCCGATTGACGGGTGAAACTGGTCATACGAACTCAATGTGCAGTGTACATGTGTTGTGTTTTGAAGGGGTCTTGGACGTATCAAATTTTTTCTAACGGAGGATGTGTTTTGAGTGTGGAGCGTGTGGGAAAAAGATGAGTGGGGAGCGTCCTAAGGACGCGTGAGACAACACGTGACCATCGGGCACTAGCGAGTCACGTGCGCGGCACGTGACCTCAAGAAACACCAGCGGAAGAAGGGGCTTAGCTCCTGGGCTGGGAGTTGAACTTCTGAGAGGCTTTGGAATTAAACTCCTACGGAAGAAATTAGATGTGGATTTGGAGTTATACTCCCAAAATGTTTGAATTTGGAGTTAAACTCCTGAAAGGTCTGGATTTGGAGTTAAACTCCTTTGAGAATTTGGATCTTGGAGTCGAACTCTTCAAGAATTGATTTAAAGTTAAACTCCCAAAGGATTTAGATCTTGGATGGTGAAAAGAGGTCCATTTTTTCCCTCTTTGAGCCTTGGACTTCTCTAAAATGGGTTCTTCTGAGATGGGTTCCTTCTTTCTCCTCTTTTTTTGGATCTTAGAGAAAAGGGGCATTGAGAATAAAAGTCTCACTTTTAGAGATTTAATGGGAGATCTGAGCTCCCCTTCGAGGGTTTTATGTTGAAAAACTATTTCTTTTTTGGAAAAGAAGAGTTAAACTCTTGATTTAATTCAAAAAGAGAGAGAAGAAGGTTTAAAACCTTGATGAAAGAGAAGAAGGTACAGAACCCTAGAATTTTTGAGAGAATGAAAGTTGTTCCTAATTTTTTCATCATGTTTGCCTTGTATAGGTTACACACATTACACAGAGCCCCTCGGGCTTTTCCATATGGCACTTGTACCACCCCATGCCTTATGTGCTTATTTCTTTTTGCACATAAGCCATGAGGTTTACAAAATTTTGGCTTTTTTCCCATTTATCATACATTTATTTATAAAAATTGCATTTGAACTAATTTATTGACTCATTTTTGGTATGGAGTCGGCCCTTTCCATGCTCGATCTTGACTTGAGCTCGGACCCGCTTAGCTGCGGGTTAACTGACTTTGACTTGGTCAATTGGGATGTAATTTTTTTACCCCAACAATCTCTAGTACTCTGGTTAGAGATTTTAGGTCACTGATATATCGCACACTGCAGAATATTGTTCTCCATATACCGGAAAGATAAATTCCATGTTAACTCCTCACAACCTTTATATGTATTCGATCATACCCAACTACTACCGTTATACAAAGTATCGATGGATCTGTGGTTGGGTAGTAACTAAAGTAATTTCTAGTACACGCAAGGTACTATGGCGAGTCTCAAGTCCGGAGACTAAGTCGTACTAGTTGTCACTATATGAATTTTCATCTGACGGTTATGTATAATTACCAACTGAAAATTCAAAGTGAGTCATTCAGTGTACTTATCATCTATAAACACCTGCATACGATACCCTGGTGTCACCATACCAGATGATTATGAGAACAATCATTACTCTCTAACGAGTAAGTATAGTATATACTAGTCTTCTGGAGTATCGATGTCTTGTCTCGATACTCCTACGACTAGAAACATTTAAGAATATATTTATCCACTAGTCAGGTCTCACTATTGTGATCTACATCACAATCCTGCAGTCTAATATTATTCTACAGACTTTATTAGTAATCAATAAAAAAACATAGTATTATAAATAAAAGATATATCAATAAAGAAAAATCAAATAGCATGCTATTATTATGAACAAGAAAGTTCTATACATGTAGGTCACAATTACAACCAATTGTCTCTAAGGGCACCTACATCTAACAGTGACAATAGCACATGAAAATTTTCAAAAATCTAAAGTTTTTCTGTTTGATTTGGTTTTTCAATATTTTGCTTGTTATGACACAAAAATTGTGAGAAATTTTAAAAAATCTCAAAAATATTTATTGTCTTCGCTTTTTCAATATTTTGCATAGCACATGAAAATCTTGCAATTTTAAAAAAGCTCAAAATTTTTCTATTTTCTTTTGAATATCTATACTTTATATAATATTGCAGAAAGTACAAAATTTTCAAAAATCGCCGAATTTTTTGTTTTTTCAATATTTTGCTCGTTATGATACAAGAAAATCGTGAATTTTTCAAAAATTAATTTTGTTTCCTTTTAATTTTCAATATCTGGCATAGTATATGAAAATCGAGAATTTTTAAAAAACTCAAATTTAATCTGCTTACTTTCGATTTTTAATATTATGCATGATATAGCACACGAAAATCGTTAAATTTTCATATATATATCAAACCATTCCCTTTTTTTGTTTTCAATATTTTACATGCAATGCTAATGATACACTGTTGTTTGGGTGGTTTTGTGAGAATCAGGCTGTGATGCTTAAATGTATTTTTTTTAAATTCTTTTGAGCTTTGGTCAAGATTGAACATTAACTTCGACAAGAGCTCGGTGATTTGCTTAAGAGAGTGGTTTGTTTAGGAAGTGCGTTTAGTTTCAATTTTTAATTGTAAGGCAGAAGATTTCCCAGTCACTAATTTAGGTCCACCGCTAAGACCACGAAAGTTGAAGAAAGCAAACTGGTTGCCACTAATAGATAGGGTTCAAGATAGATTGGAAGGTTGGAAGGGAAGATGTCTGTCTATAGGCGGGAGGGTGACTCTACTTATTCGGTCCTGTACGCAATACCATAATATTATATGTCCTTTTATCTGTTTCCATATTGGGTGGTCAAAAGGATCGACTATATTCAACGTAACCTTTTGTGGAGGGGTGTATTTGGAGAAATGGAAATACCATTTGGTTAGATAGGGAAAGTTTGTAGATTGAAAAAAGAAGGCGGCCTGGGTGTGAAAAACTTAAAGGACATGAATAGGACCCTGCTGGGGAAGTGATCATGGAGGTGGGTGGCGGGTAACAGAAAAGGATGGGTGACAATCATTAACTCGGCCTATGGTAATATGTTTGGTGCGTAAATGCACCCAATAAGAACGTGGCGACGGTGTCTGGTTTTAGAACGCCCCGTTTACCAAAAGACGGAGAGCGGGTGCGGACTAGGCTCACAACGTATTCATACCGAGAAACACTTCTTCCCAACATGAATACGCTAAACGTGTTCTCAGTTGGTATCACCTCATATCCAGCCTCGTCTCCTACCCCACTATCGTCTAACGACATTCCCCAGAAATGAAAACAGAAATCAGGAATGCTGTCAGCGAACTAAAGTTCGGTAAGTCCCCATTTTATAAAAAACAGTATTTGAAAAGAAATATGGTATACATAATACTAAGTATGAGAATAACTGTGAACAGTAAACTGTAGTGTGCATGTCAAATAAGTAACATGTGTAAATCAGTGTAAGGTAACTAGAGTATCACAATATTCGATATTTCAGTGTTATTAATTATAAGTATAAGCTCAATTTGTGGGAGTTTTATTATGTAACTAGGATATTCCTTAATTCCCACGGAACAACAGCAACACGGGATTCACGAGATTTATATGTAATGCAATATACCATATTCTCCGGTACCAAGAGGAACAAGTATGATCCCCTATCACACATAAATGCCCCCATTCTTCGAGCTACCCCATCCCATGATATATATATATATATATATATATATATATATATATATATGTCACGCCCCGCTTCCCAAAATAAGTAAATACGGTACATGATAAAACCAACCATGCTACCTATGGTGAGAAAAAATCCTTCCATAGTCACATTACGGCTATCAATCAGATATCAAGAACAGTCAATAAAATCTAACTAAGACATGTCCATCTGCCACAATAGATAATAATCAAGAAATGCATATAGCGGAAACGAATAAAGATCCAATAAAGAAATAATATCTTAATCACGTCCCTCATGGGATCACAACGATAAACTTAATTACGGAAATAAAATAAATTAAGTATCTTTAAAACTAATTATCAAGCTCCTCACTGCTCAGCTTACTTGTCAAAATACTCTTGATCTTCATACGACAAGATCAAAAGAACTGGGCCATGAAAAACCCAGACGTCGGTGCGTCATAAATATCAATAATAATAGTAATAACCAGAACATGATGTTATAAAGGAGATATGAGTATAAATAATAATCACAGGCGTTATAACAGTGAGCTATAGGTATGTCACGTGTATTCTAAAGTCTATATTTTTTTGTTATCTATCCTAACGGTGTTTGAAATCAATTAATAGAATCGTCGATGTAACTCAATAGTATCCCGTGCATGCCCGGAACCATGGTCAAGACCTTCAGGGCTGAATCCGAGACGTGCCATTAGGCAGTAAAAACAATATCATGTACAGACGAATGACGTCGGCATCATCATTCCGGGGCCCGAAGCCCGTATCGACTGATCAGTCTTTGAAAGTTATGAACTGTTGAGTTACAAGTCAGGTTTCATTATTGATTTCCCCTTTTCCCCCAGGTTTCGTGTTCAAGTCAGGTATTAACGACATCTACCCAATGCCAACACAGGAACAGACAGATACAGGTCTTGTCTATCTAGACAAAAAATCACATCCATCAGGACAACAAATCAGGATTGTCGGTATTAGTAAGTTATCCAAGTAACAGGCAAGATAACGTGTCGTGAATATGTCAGGCAGTATGTATTAAACAGGATAAATACTTGATGGAAAACAATAACCAGTTTATTTAAAATACTATATATTATTTATTTTGTAAGGTATAATTAATTTATTCATATATATATATATATACCTATTTGTAATAACGTTTCACATTTGCTACTAGATATACTGTAATCCAGGTAAAAGATAATGAAACTACAGTAGAAATATATTGAAATTATAATGAACTAGCATGCAACAAGACAAATTTGTTATTGATACAAAATACAGATTAATATTATAAAATTGTATATTGATAATAACTTGTTAAATATTAAAATGTGTATATTATAAATAACTATATAAATATTGATATATATAATGTAGCATGTTGCAAGTTTAGAAACTTGCCTTGATTGATAAACTCACGACGAAATACGAATATCCGCACGATGGCGACGTTCGAAAACACGACGTATTCACAATTTTAGCTAAAAGCGACTGTATATTACTCTGGGATGTTCGCTGGTGCTCTGTGGAATGCTTTTGTTCTGATGTCTGGGTCGAAGGTGACGGCGACGAGTCGGAGTTAGCCGGCGACTAGACAAAGTCGGGGTAAAAGCTTGTGAAGAAGAAGAAAAGAGAGAGAGAGGGGGATGATGGGGTCCGTTCTTTGAATAGGTGGTGACTGGGGATGGTCTGGGTCGTGCTCGTTGGCAAGGGGAAGTGGGTGGTCGCGGTGAACATCTTCGGTAAAAGAAAGAAAAGAAAAGAGAAGAAGAAGAAGATATGGTTAGGGTTGATGATGGTGGATGGGTTCTGGGTCACGTCGAGAGCAAAGAGAAGAGGTCATTGGGTTAGAGATGAGGAGATGGGGAGGCGAAGTCGACGGCGAAGTGATGTGGTGCAATGAGGAGTTAGTTCGGTTATCGGAGAAAAGAAGAAAAGAAGAAAAAGATATGTCGGCGGTGTTGTAAGAGGTGCTGGGTTCTGGAGACGACGAGAAGGAGAAGATGATGAGGGTGATGGTGGTAATGATAGGGTTCAGATGGCGAGGTCGATAAGGAAGAGGAGGTGGGTTCTCGGTTGTGGAGTCGGGGCTCGGATGAGGTCTCGGGGTTGAGAGAGGAGGTGATAACGAGGGTGGTGAGGTTGAGGAGGTGAGGGGTGATGACGACGAAGAGGAAGGAGGAGGGCGGCGACGAGGACTCGAAGGCGAGGGTTAGGGCTCGGGGACGAGGCAGAGAATGAGAGGAGAGAAAGAGAGAAAGAACGGAGAAAGAAAGAGAGACATGGACGGGGGAGAGAGAGTGTTTTATAAAAATATATATAAACCGTGTGTATATATTATATAAAGTTTATTAATATATATTATAGTTTTAGGGTTTTACAGATAATATCAAATTACACCAAAGTTTACCAGAATCTTGTCAAAAATATATTTTTAAAGAATAATACATATACGTAAAGATTTAAGCCATAAAGCAACAATATAATTTTAAATACACATACCCCTAAAAGATTTAAAAAGGAATTTAAATAAATATATAATGACTTAGTAAATATTTGGTTATCTGATATTTCGGATTTGAACATAATAGATAAAAGTGAAATAAGATATGAGGTGATAAGCCATGTAATGTCAGTTAGAAAAATATAATTTATTCATAACTTATGGTTATAGATAGATATATTAAGATCTAAATATATATGATGTATATATTATACTAGATTCACGTATATACATTTTACTGATAAATATCATATATACTCTAGCAACATACTGGGTTCTAAATATGCGGGTCGGATTGAATAACGACCACTACTATTCGAATCACTCACAACGCAAGCGAATATAATAGGAAAATATAAAACAAGTCTTAATATATCAAATATTCTTGTATAAACGTACTAGGGTGTTACAATATATATATATATATATATAGAGAGAGAGAGAGAGGAAAGGTGCCATAGGAGGGGATTTCCTCCTATGGCGTCGGAAAAATGCACTCTCCATGATTTTTTTCGACGATCGGCATGCATCACTTCCATCTTTATCATTTAAGATGTGCATACACCAAATTTCATGTGATTATACCATTTTTTCACCGTTGATTTAGTTGGTGCAAAATTAATGGTTTACCGACAATAGAACTTTTTACATTTCTAATTCAACGGTGAAAAAGTAGTGGAATCACATGAAATTTGGTGTATGCACATCTTAGATGATAACGATGATGGTGATGGATTCCGATCGTCGGAAAAAATGGTGGAGGTTGTATTTTTTCGACGCCATAGGAGGAAGGCCTCTTTTCTCCATTATTCTCTCTCTCTCTATATATATAACACTAATGTCCATTATACATGTCATATTCACGAGATTTAAGATTTGTAATTCACGAAATTCATGATAAACATATGGTAATAATGATACATTAAAGAGTGTTATAATGGATTATTTAAGAAAATGTGTGAAAAATATATATGATTTTGACAGCGGAAGTATTAATGGATCAGGTATTATAAGATTATTTAACATATAATTGCAGTGACATCAGAGCATTTACGGTTGTATTTTATATATATTGTGTTACATTTTACTTAGCAAGTAATTTTATTATATCATAATGTTACATGATTTTGTATGCAGAGTAGCTATTTTACGAAAGGTAAGGATCTACTAGTTATTAAAGATTAGTATGATTATCATATAAAACTATTTAATGTTATTTAAGTAATAATATTTATCTGATACAGATTATTTATATATAGTTATTTTATATAACATTAGTAAGTTTAGAGTTTGTATTTAGTGTATGTAGCATGGTACATAAAATTTAGAATACAATAATGTGTAATTATATACAGGTTCATAGGATGTCACACATGAGTGGTAGTAGTATGATATGAAATTGGAAGTTTATTTACATAATATAATACACAGCATATTGGTGAATAGAATTTGATGCATGTGGTTGTAGCAACATAGCAACATAGTAGATGAAAAGAAAATATTAATTCTTCATAGAAGTACATGAAAAATATAACAGTTGTATGATAGAAAGGTGAAGTATTAAAAAAAGCATATTTTCAGTCATAGTTTAATAGATAAACAAAACTAATACTGTAGCATGATATATATGTTTTATTTAAGATATTGTCATAATATATTCTCAAATAGTACTTGTTGAGAGTCATCATAAGCACACAGTATGTAAATATTTATTCAACAAATTGTATGTGTACTAGTAAGTATGCAGTTTATTGGTAATAGTAGCAAATCAATCATCATCATATTTTTTTACAAATCTATTTTCCTAAAAAAAAACAATATTTTAATTTAAAAATACCACTTTTGTAACTTGGTTAGGGCTTTCGAGCAACATGAGAATGAGAGAGAGAAAGAGAAGAGGAGGAGAAGAAGAAGGAGAACTTACAAATAAAGGAACAATTTAAGATCGTTTCTTGACAGGTGACAGATACCTCGATTAGATCGAGGCGAGGGGGCGAAACTTCGTCTCCCTTCATTCTATTCTCTTGTCGTTGGGTTTCAGATCGGAGATGAAAGAAAGAGAAGAGAAGAAGAAATTTTGGAGTCACGGTGTTTTTCTTTTCCTTTTGAGTTACGGCAGAAAAGAAAAAGGGTTAAATGGTTAAGATTTATTAAAATCCTATCAATCTCCCAAAATCAAAACAACAAAAAAACAGTCAAAAATATATCAAAATAACAGACAAATAAATTTTATTTTTACTTAAAAGAAAATCTTTTCTCTTCTCTTAAAATATTAATAAATATTTGGCTATAACAAAAATATGATATTATTTTAAAACTTGGGATTTAAAATAAAATTAAAATAATTCGGTCGAGGTTCAAACACGCAACCTGTGGAATAGCGATGCAGCGTCTCAACTAATAGGATACAAGTAATGATCATGCAAATATTCAAATATAAATGAATATACACCGAGTTTTAAAAGAAAGGATTTTAATATAAAGAAAGAGTACATGGATTTTGCGGTCGTTACATTCTACCCTTCTTAAAATAAATTTCGTTCTTAAAATTCAGAAGGATTATGCCGCTACTAGATAAATAAGAGATAACGCCGTTGTTTGCTACATTCACCCCATTAGTTATTGCTCTAATAGGTTATGATATAATAACGGATAGTCGAGGAGTTTCGAAAGCAAGATGGGGATGATACAAGGATTGCAAGAAATAAAGTAACTTCACCAGAAGTTTAAATGATTTCCGAATACGAATGTTGGGTGATTGGGGTTCTTGAACACTACCCTCTTTTGACGACAGTCGAAGGCGGTATAGATCGCGATACAATGAATTAAGAGGACATATAAACAGAAGATGCATCCGTATCGAAAAGTTCGAAAGCTGGAAAATAGAATATAAAAGATGGCCTAAGAGATGCAAGAAAAAACGGACAGGAATTTAGGAATTCAAGAAGTCGAGTGTCACGCCCCGCTTCCCGGTGTACGGGTAAGGAGACGCGACGATGCCCCCTACGCATTTACTCAGAAGCAAACATACTAAGCGTAAATAAGCAATATGATAAAGTTCATAAGAAAATGATAAGAGATGTAAATGAACAACAACTTTTATTGATTAAACATTCTTTACAATACAACTGGAAAGTAAAATACAATACTGGAAAGTGATGCCTAAACAATGGCATGTACTAAAAGTAAAAGTGAGTACAAGTGAAGCCTAATGGTTGTGCTGCTCAGTGGTCTGCTCCAAGTGCTCCTAACTGGTCTCGAACTCCTAAGAGTCGGGTCTTCCTGACAACATTCCAAAGAAAGAAGAGAAATAGGAATGTCGTCAGCGAACAATCGCTCGGTAAGTCCCAAAGGAAGGTAGGAATATAATAGACAGATATGAGAATATAACTGGTATAATGTTTGATTGTTATGCTAACGCAGTTGTTTGTAGCTTGGTATAGAATATGTCAGTGTATACGAGAGGAGTCCAACTTACACCGTGGACTATGGTAATCCGTAGTACAAGGCTTCGTCGATAAAACCACGGAACAACGATAATGGATGTATAGTTACGTCTTTTAATGATTATCTCGTGCCACTTTTAACACATTCCGTGCCAGTCTACCCCTTTAAAACCCCGTAATGTATTATGTATTGATGTATATTGTTTTTTTTAATAGATGTACGACTTGCCGAAACCATGATTTCAGTAGTTCATGTAAACGGAAGGGATAGTCATGTAATCAGAGTATATCCATGGTTCGGTTCAGTCGAGTTATGTTGATATAGATTGAATTCTGGTATAAATGGATTCATATTGAATTGGAGTTATACTTGAATCATATTCAAGAATAGATTGATTGATTTCAGATTAGATTGAGACTTTGTCTGAGTCAGACACTTTAAAACGAATTGAAGTCCTGAATTGGTTTTGGAGTTATCGGTAACTGCTGCACATGGACGGCAGGATTTGTGTCTTTTTCTAAGGCAATTACCATATTGATAATACCGTTTATAGTTTGTCTACCTTAGATAGGCATGCACCCATATTCTCCGGCTCCCTGAGGCTCAAGAGAACCGGTCCCGTTTAAACCTATGTTTACTAGGTCCTTATTGTAAATTAATATAACTTGAGGGGATTTTATGAAAAATTGTTTTGATATATTTTCAAAATAAACCTCAAGTATTTAATTATCGTCTTTAGGGTTTTCATAGTTGTAATTTTTTTATAAAATGAAATATTCTAATGGATATAAACCTAATTTTGAATAGTAAATGGTATTTTCTTGTAATTTGACTTGTATTGAATGTGATGGTATTTTCATAATCTTTTGTGATTCTTTTCCTTTGATTAGAAAATATGGAATATATATTATATTTAAAATAGGTATTTTGATAATATTTATATATATATATATAATTATAAAAAAATAGAATTTATTTATTGATAGAAATCACGTTTTCTTAGAAATTGTAATAAAAATTCCATCGAGATCGAATGCTCCATGAGGAGGTCTGCATCTCGCTCTACTAGTCCCGAGGACGTGCGATAACCCGCACCATCCCGGTCGGGTTCTCCAAAATGGGTTGTAGAGGCTTATTTGCAAGGAATTTATTAAAAACAATTTAAAGAATATGGGTTTTGATAGTTTAAGGTATTTTAATGTAAATATTGTATTTTGTCCTACAGAAATTGTTACAAAAACCATCGTGCTATGTCAAGATGAGTGTTGTGATGAGGTAGGTCATTACCTCGTGAATTTTCTAAAGTTAATATGAGCTAAACGATAAAGTAATGTCGTATGCAAACTAGATGGTATTTTACCGAAAAAGTGAAATAGAATTTGTTTAACATTAAATTTTGAATTGAAACTTGGTTAAATTGTTGTTTTATGGTTGCTAAACAATATATGAATAGATGGTTAATTTGTTGTTTAAGAAAAATTGAGTTTTTAAAGAAATTAGAATCGAAAGTCGAATTAACTCCGCTTCCGACGAGTTTTGAAAAGAGAAGTCTTTTTAAAAGAAAGAGAGGAAGGGAGAGGGGACTTACAAGCTTAGGGTTTAGAGGAGAGGTAAAGGAAAAGGTTTGTGGTCTTCGCGGAGTTGCGGGGTCGCCGGAAGTGCTTCAAATCCTCGCCGGAACTTTGACCTTGGCTAACTCCATTTTTATAACTTTTGGAACTTAGAAATTTTAGAGAGTTTTGGCAATGGAATTCTGAATGAGGACGGCTATGGTGTAGTATGGTATTTATAGGAGAAATTAGGGTTTTGAGGATTGAAGAATGAATTAAAAATATGCATTAAAATGGATCAAAGAGGTGAATTTAATCCCTCTGTAAATTTGCAGAGAAATCAAACAGAATGGGGGTAGTGAGGTAGGCCTAGGGGTGCTGGGGAAAAAAGTTGAGGGCATTTGCTCTGGGGGGGCCCGGCAGCGTCGGCCCCAATAGCAATCTCGCCGGCCATCTAGGGGGTAGGGGGCTCTGGATTGAAGACACGTGTCCTAGTCGCTTCATATGGCTCAGTGCACATGTTTGTTTTATGGGACTTTTCATTTTACGTGTATTGTAAACTTTTGGGCTTCTAAAAGTTTAAAAGAAAAATCAATAAAAATAATATATGGCTGAGGGGATTTGAACACAGGGGCTATATCACAGCAGTGCAAGACTTTACCAATGAGCTATAAGTGCTTTCTTGTTGTTCTAAAGCAAATTAATTTTATAACTTGTGCTCAGGCTTAGGTACTCCTTTCTGTATTTTGAAAAAAAAATTCTGTACAGAAAGTTCAGGGTTGTTACATTCTACCCTCCTTATAAAAATTTCGTCCTTGAAATTTATAGAAGAAAAGTGTAACTGATTCAAGAAAAGCTTGATGATAGTGATGGTGATAAAACTAAAGAATGCAAAAGTTTTGGAAAGATTGAAAAAGATGTAAGGGAATTACCAGAGTTACCTTGGTCTACAGTCTCGACTTCTACGGCCGCTAAAGTGAAAGCCTGTCGCCGGGGTACATTCCTCCTAGCTGGAGGCACATTCCTCTATTCTTAGGGCATGTTTCTCTACCCTCGAGACATGTTCCTCATTGCCTGATGGAATTGGCGAGGAGGCTGTGCAGGAGGTCCATGTGGAGGTGGAGCTGGGAGAGCAAGACGAGGTGCAGGAGCATGGATAGCTGGCCGCTGCGGATAAGTGTTGTGAGTTGGAACTGGGTTGCGTCTATAAGGACATATTCCAATTCCATGAGTGGATGTGCAACAAACTAAGCACATGCCTTTTGCGCGCCTACAGTCTTTCCATAGGTGTCCATCCTTCTTGCAGTAGAAACAAAAATCTGGAATTGGCCGGTTATTTGTAACTTCCGGTCTCTTGGGTTCAAAAGTTGGTATTGAAGAGGCTCCTCCTGCCATATGGGTGGCAGGGCGCTTCACACCGGCAGATTGAGGTCTGCCCTTCTTCTTCACTACTGCCTCATATCGACGGGCAGCTTTCAGTGCTAGGTCGTGGGTTGGGAAATCCCCTGTAGCTAAGGCAGCTTGGATCTTCGGATCTAACCCTTGCTGAAATCGTCTGGACCTGATCTCAGCCGTCGGTATCAAGTGTGCTGCGAACCTACTGAGCATGGTAAACTCAGCATCATACTCATCCACAGATTTAGTCCACATCAAACCTTGTTGCAGGTGGATGAATTGCTGCTCCATATCAAATCGGGCAGTCTCGGGGAAATATTTCACGTCGAACATCTGGTGAAAATTCCTCCATTCGATCGGCTGGTCAAGACGGCTTTCTTCTGCCCTCCACTAAACTCTGGCGTTATCTGTGAGTTGCAACTTCGCAACTCTAACCCAGGCAATCCCTGGCCCTTGTGCTGCTGCCAGATCATCTTCGATACTCTGAGCCCATTTTTCAGCTTCCAAGGGGCTTTCTTTCCCAGAAAATTGCTTCGAGTGCAATGCCCGGAATTACTTCACTCCGGGTGCTTCCACTTCTGAGCGGTTCAATAAGATAGCAGTCTGCTGTTGCTGTCCTTCCAGGAGGCTTCAGATTGCCTCAAGCAATACCGTTTGCTCGTTGATCGGAGCTGCAACGATAGGCGTAAGTGGAAGAGGTGGTGGTGTGTTGTTGAAGTTTGTGCTGGTATTGTTTGGAGAGTCCATAATCTTGAAAGAAAAATAGGGTTAGGATAGATTCAAAGAATATGAAATTGTAAGATTCAAGAAATATGAAATGTAAAGAATGTTTTTAGTTGCTGGTTCTTGTGCTATATTGCTTAGGACTTCATGCAAAATTGACCTGCATGGTAGGGTTCCATGCAACACTGACCTTCATGGGCCACCAACAAAACCTGTCACGCCCCTCTTCCCAATGTATGGGTAAGGAGACGCGACGAGGTCCGCTACGCATTTACTCAAAAACAAACACGCTAAGTGTAAATAAGAAATATGATAAAGTACACAAGAAAATGACAAGAGATGTAAATGAACAGCAACTTTTATTGATTAAACATTCTTTACAGTACAACTGAAAAGTAAAATACAATACTGAAAAGCGATACCTAAACAATGGCATGTACTGAAAGTAAAAGTGAGTACAAGTGAAGCCTAATGGTCGTGCTGCTCAGTGGTCTGCTCCAAGTGCTCCTGGCTGGTCTCGAACTCCTCAGAGTTGGGTCCTCCTGACAACATTCCAAAGAAAGAAGAGAAACAGAAATGTCGTCAGCGAAAAATCGCTCGGTAAGTCCCAAAGGAAGGTAGGAATAGAATAGACAGATAAATAGAAAGATATAAGAATATAACTAGTATAATGTTTAATTGTTATGCTAACGCAATTATTTGTAGCTTGGTACAGAATATGCCAGTGTATACGAGAGGAGTCCAACTCACACCGTGAACTATGGTAACCCGTAGTACAAGGCTCCGTCGATAAAACCACGGAACAACGGCAATGGATGTATAGTTACGTCTTTTAATGACCATCTCATGTCACTTTTAACACATTCCGTGCCAGTCTACCCCTTTAAAACCCCGTAATGTATTATGTATTGATGTATATTGTTTTGTTTAATAGATGTACGACTTGCCGAAACCATGATTTCAGTGGTTCATGTAAACGAAAGGGATAGTCATGTAATCAGAGTATATCCATGGTTCGGTTCAGTCGAGTCATGTTGATATAGATTGAATTCTGGTATAAATGGATTCATGTTGAATTTGAGTTATACTTGAATCATATTCAAGGATAAATTGATTGATTGATTTCAGATTAGACTGAGACTCTGTCTCAGTCAGACACTTTAAAATGAATTGAAGTCCTGAATTAGTTTTGGAGTAATCGGTAACTACTGCACATGGACGGCAGGATTTGTGTTTTTTTCCAAGACAATTACCGTATTGATAACATCGTTTTTAGTTTGTCTACCTTAGATAAGAAAGCACCCATATTCTCCGACTCCTCGAGGCTCAAGAGAACCGGTCCCGTTTAAACCTATGTTTACTAGGTCCTTATTGTAAATTAATATAACTTGAGGGGGTTTTATGAAAAATAGTTTTGATATATTTTCAAAATAAACCTCAAGTATTTAATTATCAACTTTAGGGTTTTCATAGTTGTAATTTTTTTATAAATTGAAATATTCTAGTGGATATAAACCTAATTTTGAATAGTATACGGTACTTTCTTGTAATTTGACTTGTATTGAATGTGATGGTATTTTCATGATCTTTTGTGATTGTTTTCCTTTGATTAGAAAACATGGAATATATATTATATTTAAAATAGGTATTTTGATAATATTTATATATATAATTATAAAAAATAGAATTTATTTATTAATAGAAATCACGTTTTCTTAGAAATTGTAATAAAAATTCCATCGAGATCGAATACTCTATGAGAAGGTATGCATCTCGCTCTACTAGTCCCGAGGACGTACGATAACCCGCACCATCCCGATCAGGTTCCCCAAAATGGGTTGTAGAGGCTTATTTGCAAGGAATTTATTAAAAACAATTTAAAGAATACGGATTTTGATAGTTTAAGGTATTTTAATGTAAATATTGTATTTTGTCCCACAGAAATTGTTACAAAAACCATCGTACTATGTCAAGATGAGTATTGTGATGAGGTAGGTCATTACCTCGTGAATTTTCTAAAGGTAATATGAGCTAAACGATAAAGTAATATCGTATGTAAATTAAATGGTATTTTACCGAAAAAGTGAAATAGAATTTGTTTAACATTAAATTTTGAATTGAAACTTGGTCAAATTGTTGTTTTATGGTTGCTAAACAATATATGAATAGATGGTTAATTTGTTGTTTAAGAAAAATTGAGTTTTTAAAGAAATAAGAATCGGAAGTTGGATTAACTCCGCTTTCGACGAGTTTTGAAAAGAGAAGTCTTTTTAATAGAAAGAGAGGAGGGGAGAGGGGACTTACAAGCTTAAGGTTTAGAGGAGAGGTAAGGAAAATTTTTGTGGTTTTCATGGAGTCGCGGGGTCGCCGGAAGTGCTTCAAATCCTCGTCGGAATTTTGACCTTGGCTAACTCCACTTGTACAACTTTTGGGACTTAGAAATTTTAGAGAGTTTTGGCAATGGAATTCTGAATGAGAACGGCTATGGTGTAGTGTGGTATTTATAGGAGAAATTAGAGTTTTGAGGATTGAAAAATGAATTAAAAATATGCATTAAAATGGATTAAAGAGGTGAATTTAATCCCTCTGTAAATTTGCTGAGAAATCAAACAGAATGGGGGTAGTGGGGTAGGCCAAGGGTTGCTGGGGAAAAGGTTGGGGGCATTTGCTACGGGGGGGCCGACGGTGCCGGCCCCAATAGCAATCTCGCCGGCCATCTAGGTGTGGGCGCTCTGGATTGAAGACACGTGTCCTAGTTGCTTCATTTGACTCAGTGTATATGTTTGTTTTATGAGACTTTTCATTTTACGTGTATTGTACGTGTAAACTTTTGGGCTTCTAAAAGTTTAAAATAAAAATCAATAAAAATAATATGTGGCTGAGGGGATTTCAACACAGGGGCTATGTCACAGCAGTGTAAGGTTTTACCAATGAGCTAAAACTGCTTTCTTGCTGTTCTAAAGCAAATTAATTTTATAACTTGTGCTCAGGCTTAGGTACTCCTTTCTGTATTTTGAAAAAAAAATCTGTACAGAAAGTTCAGGGTTGTTACATCGAGAAACGATCTTCAAGAAAATCGAAGGGAGGGATCAAGATGGATTCAATGAATGGGATTCAATAAATCAAAAAAAGAATCAAGAAGATTACAAGATGAGACTAAACAGAGATGAATGATTTGCAATTTCGTTTCTTTTTCGTCTAGATATGATCGTCAGAGAAAGTAAGAAAGAATTCAAGGGAATAGAATTCAAGGATGAAACCATGGTGCAATCATTATAGGAGTTATGTATGTAAATTTTTTAAAGATATTTCTTATATGATAAGGAATGGAACCTCGATTAATTTTTAGCGGGACTATTGGTGTGGGGATATTACTTTGCAGGAGAGATTTTCTATACTGTTTGGGCTCGCAAAATATAAGGTGGCATCGGTTCTAAGCCAGTGGAAGAGTAACAAGTGGTGGCCAAGGTATCAAAGAGCATTGACGGTAGGTGAGAGAAGAAAGTGATGCATGTTGATTGATTATCTCGAGATTTGGAAACCAATGGAGAGAGAGCATAGACGTCGCGGCATGGAAATGGTCGTCAAGTCGAGCTTCTCTGTTAAATCCTTCTATAATATCTTGAATTATGGAGGGTTAAGTCGAGAATTGATAGGAATATCTGGAAGTTCCCAGTACCTTAAAAGCTCGTGTCTTTTTTATGGTTGGTTTTCAATGATGCAATTTTGATGAGAAATAACCTTAGCAAGAAGAAGTGGGTAGGTCTGATACATTGTGGTATATGTGAGGCACAACCAGAATCGGTGAATCATTTATTTTTTAGCCTACTACTTAGGAGTATTTGTGATAAGTTTTGGAGGTTTTTTGGGTTTTCAAATCTACCGGGCACCTTTGGTGGGCTTTGGGGTCACTAAAGGATTGGGTTGGATGGAGAGCATTTGGGAAATTAGAAAATTATGGTTTCTGCTGTCTGTTCGAATATTTGGTTAGTGAGAAATAATAGAATTTTTAATAAATTTTAGAAATCGTTTTTGAATGTTTAAAATGTGACTGAAGCCAATATTGAATTTTGATTAGGCGGTGCGGCAAAGAGAGTCAAGAAAAAGGCAAGGGCAAATGTAGAGGACTAAGGTTCTGTAGGGAGCATGGAGAATTTGGATACCTTTGTTTTGGCGGACGAGGCAATACGGGGCGGAAGAGGTCAACCATAAGCGTTAAGGTTACTAGGTACATATTAAGTTGAAGAGGAGCTTGTTGTTTCTTTATTGTGAGAATAAGACTTGTATTTAGTTTTTTATAGGGGATGTGTTATCCTCTGTTATTGTGAGAATAAGACTTGTATTTAGTTTTTTTTATAGGGGATGTGTTATCCTCTGTTTTTCTTTTCTTTTTTTCGTCGATTTTGGAAGACTTTTGATGTAGTTTCGTTAAATTGTCATTTAATAAAATGTGAGGGCGTTTAGCCTTTGTTTTAACTAGAAAAAATTCACATGCAATACTGCACAAAAATCGCTAAATTTTCTTAAATCCCAAAATTTTCTTTTTTTTCCGTATTTCAATATTTTGCATGATAAAGCGTGCTAAAATTGCAAAATTATTAAAAACCTTAAATTTTTTTATTTTCTTCAGGCTTTTAATATTTTTCTTGCTATAGCACACTAAAATTGCGAAATTACAAAAAACTTAGAATTTTATGTTTTCTTCCATATTTCAAAATTTTGCATGATACAATGCACTAAAATTGCAAAATTTTCAAAAAAATTGAAATTTCAGTTTTCTTCAGGTTTTCAATATTTTACTTGCTATAATATACAAAAATCGTGAAATTAGCAAAATCCCTAAATATTTCTATTCTCTTTAAATTTTTAATATTTTGCACATTATAACACACGAGAAATGACAGTTGAATGTTTCGACCTGGTTCGATTCATGGTAGCATCTGCAAATGTTTCCCTCACAAAATTTTCAAAAATCTTAACTTTTTTGTTTTCTTCATTTTTCAGATATTTTGCTTACTAGAACAAACGAAAATCGCAAAATTTTCAAAACTCAAAAAGGTTTTCTTTTTTCGGTGTCTTGCATGTTATCATACAAAAATTGTGAAATTTTAAATAATCTGAAACTTTCTTTTTTAAAATATTTTCCTTGCTGTTTGTACGGAAAAATGCAAAATTTTCAAAAATCCCAAAATTATCAATATGTTGAATTCTGACACACGAAAATCATGAAATGTTCAAAAAATCTCAAAACTTTCTGGTTTATTCAGCTTTCAAAGTTTAGTTGCTATAGCAAACGGAATTCGCAAAATATTTTGAAAATCTTAATTTTTTCTATTTTTTCAATATTTTGCATGATATTACACATAAAATCGTGATTATTTTCAAAGATCTCAAAATTTTTCTTTTTATTTGCGTATTTTCAATATTTTACATGATAAGCAAACAGAAATAACGAAACTTTCAAAAATCACAAAATTTTCTTATTACTTTGATTTATTATTATTTTGCTTATATCACACAAGAATTGTGATATTTCTAAAAATCCCAATATTTTTAATTTGTTTTTTTAGAACTTATAATATTTGTATTATAGCACACGAAAATCGCAAAAATTTAAAAAAATTCAAAATTTTTCTGTTCTTACATCTTTTAATATTTTGTATGATATAGCTCACGAAAATTACAAAGTTTTCAAAAATATTGAAATTTGCTATTTTCTGCGATTTTTCAGTATTTTGCTTACACACGAAAATCATGATATTTTAAAAATCCTATATTTTTTATTTCATTAAAAATCTTAATATTTTGCATGTTATAGCACATGAAAATCACGAAATTTACGAAAATGTTAAAATTTTCTCTGCTCTTTTGTTCTTTATATTGTTTCCTATAACAAAGGAAATTTGCAAAATTGTTGACTCTCAAAATTTCCCAGTTTTTATTTTTCGATGTTTTTTGCATGTATCATGCGTAAATAGTAATATTTTAGAAAATCTCAAACTATTCTATTTTCTTTGGTTTTTCAATATTTTGTTTTTTTTATGTCATATGAAAATCATAAAATTTTCAAAAAAACTTAAAATTATGTTTTCTTCGGTTTTTCAATATTTTGATTATTATAACACACGAAAATCGCCAAATTTTTAAAAATCTCAGAAAAGTTATGTTATTCCGGTTTTTCAATATTTTGCTTGCTCGCACAAAAGTCAAGAAATTTTCAAAAATCCCCAAACTCTTCTACTTAGTTCGGTTGTTCAATATTTGCATGCTACAGCAAATCAAAATTGCGAAATTTTCAAAAATCTCAAAATTTTTATTTTATTTCAAATTACAATATTCTGCATGATATACACGAACGAAAATTACAGAACTTTTAAAAATCCAAATATTTTAAAATATTTGTGTATAGCACAAAAAATTGTGAAAATTTTAAAAATTTCGTAATTTTCTCTGTTTTTGTTTTTCAATATTTTGCTTGTTATAGCAATCAAAATTAAGAAATTTTCAGAAATCTCACAGAATTTCTGTTTTTTCTTCGTTTTTTCAACATTGTGCGTGCTATAACACATGATAAACGTAAAATTTTCAGAAATGTTAAAAATTCCCTGTTTTGTCCCGTTTTATAATTTTGCTTGCACATGAAAACCGCATTAACTTAAAATTTCTGTTTTTTGGGTTCTTTAATATTTTATTTGTAATAGCACAAGAAAATCGTAAAATTTTCAAAGGTCCCAAATTTTAAAATTTTTAAAATATTTTGCATGTTATGGCATATGAAAATCGTGAAATTTAAGAAACACACAAAAGTTTTCTACTTTGTTCGATTTTCAATGGTTTGCATACGAGCATATGAAAATTGCGAATTTTTTTGTTTTCTTCAAACATTTCAATATTTTGTATGCACAACACATAAAAATCGTCAAAAACACAATTTTTTGTTTTATTCGTTTTTTCAATATTTTTGTTTATGTAACAAACGAATATCACAAAATTTTCAAAAATCTTCATGGTTTCTGTTTTCTTCCTTTTTGATATTTTGTTTACTATATGTCATAATAATTGCGATATTTTCAATATTTGTATGCTATAACGTACGAAAATTTCAAATTTTTTTTGTTTTTCTTTTGTTTTTCAATATTCGGTATGCTGCAGCAAACAAAAATCACAAAAATTTTGAAAAATATCAAAAAAAATCTTTTTCCTTCTATTTTTCAATATTTTGTATGCTTCCGTAGACGAAAATCATGGAATTTTCAAAAATATCAAAATTTTCTATTTTCTTTAGTTTTTCGATATTTTACTTGTTGTACCACGTGAAAATTGAAAAAAATTCAAATGGTTTCTTAGAAATTTTGTTAGCTATTGAATAACATTTCCCAAAATTTAAATAAAAAGCTATCTTTAGATAGAATTTTTATATAATAGAAGTTTGTTTATTCTTTTTGAGATCAATCCCCTTCGGGAATCGAACTTGCGATCTATCACATTGAAGAGGAAATTGGTACCAACTGAGCTGCATATCCAGTTGGTATGATTATAGAAGTTTGTTGATATGATGAAATGCATGTAAAGAGTTGTAAATTGCATTATTTTGTTTGAGCGAAAGGATGAAAAATTCTGGAACCTGTTCTCTTACTACTACTGCTACTGAATCTGATACTATTTCTACAGTTCAGTGTTTGAATATAAGAAGAGAGGGCATAGATGAAATATGTATCACTAAAGCACCATTATAATCATTATGTATCAACAAAAATCGAGTGGTAACTTCATTCTGAAACAGTGTAAGCGAATGATAAAACTTCTTCCTCGCAATCTCCATACATATAAAACAATTCAAATCTTTACATGCGTGATCATATTTCAGATTTTCCCTTAATTTGTTTGGACCACAGACGAACCTTACTTTGCTTCATGGAAGATCAAACATAAACACCAACAAAAGAAATTTTTAGGTTCCTTAACAGCCTTATGTCCGTTACTAATTCTAAGGCTGCCATTTCAGTGATGAAACAATTTGGAAAACCTCTTTCTTTTATCTTCCTTGTTCTCAGAGTAAAGAATTATCCCAACAAGTAGTACTAGTCCTAACTCATAGTCAACCCTTGTTTCAAGAAAGAATATCTATGTAGCTTTTTCTTTCAATCCTTGTAATCCTTCAACCCAAGAAACCCTTTCATTCTTTCGCAATCAAACACGTTAAATACCCGTTCGAGCTCTCGCTATCATGTGTCCTACAGTAATATTTGTGCGACTTCGAATAACATCGATAGAGCGAGAGATTGAGGATGGGGAGTCTTAAGGTTTTCGGATTGCCGGCATCAACCGATGTTTCCCGAGTACTGACATGCCTCTTTGAGAAGGAAGTCCAGTTTCAGCTCATTCGCACGGATACGTATAAGAAAGACCACAAGGTTCCTGAATTTCTCAGGCTTCAGGTTATAATTTTATATATTAATGCTATGATATTTCATTAATTTGATAGATAATCTTAGGAAGCCTATTATTTTGTTTCAATAATGCAGTATCCCTCTGGCCAAGTGACACTAAAGGATGGGATCATGACATTCGTTGGTAATTGAACTATAACGACAATTCCGTATTCGCTTTCATAAAACAACTAATTTACATTCGTCTAGATCTAATAATATACTCTCGATTTCATGGAACATCTAGATTCAAGGGAAATATGCAGGCACATAGCAGAGAAGTATCCGAACAAAGGACACAAGACCCTCTACGGAACCGGCAGCCTCGAGAGAGCTTCAATCGAGCAATGGTTACAAACCGAAGCTCGAAACTTCGGCCCCCCAAGCTCGGCTCTAGTCTTTCACTTAGTATTTGCTCCGCCAATGGGACTAACCCCCGATGAGGCCGTAATCAAGCAGAATGTGAAGAAGCTAGCACGGGTGCTTGACGTGTATGATAATAGACTTGAAGAAAGCAAGTACTTGGCTGGAGATGATTTTACTTTAGCTGACCTCTCGCATCTTCCGAATTCTCACTATATTGTCGAGAAATCCGAGAGGGGGAAGAAGTTGTTTTATTCCAGGAAACATGTGGCGAGATGGTGGGAGGAGATCTCGTCGTGTTCTTCATGGAGGCAGGTTGTTCACATGCAGAGTGAGCATCCGGGACCACTCGAGAAATTCGCTACTCTGGATTGAGTTTATGGCATCTGATTGATTTGATTATTTGGTGTTTAATTTCTGCGTGCTTGGTTGTTGATGTGAAGTAACTTCCTCTTCTTGTTTGAGAGGATAGTTGGAGGGAAACTAAAGAGTTGTGTATGCTTCATTGATAATAAAGAGACATTTTCAGTTTAATTTGGCATGTTATAAGATTAGGAGATTTCATGATATTTTGAATTTGGTGGGATATTTTTTAAAGTCACTCTCACGCTGCATCAAAAGTCCGAAGTTTTATGATGAGGATTGAGGGATATAATTTTATTTTACAACACGCTGCCGCAATAGTGATATGCACATGGTGGGATTTAAACTTGAGCTGCTCCGATAATCATTTAAAGTCATGACGAGGGTTGAGAAATATAATTTTGGGAACTCTTTAAGTTTTTTTCTTTTAATTATAAAGAAGAGAAATGTTGAAATGTGGATAAACTTCTGGCACACGTATGATTCGAGAGGTGCAGACGTTTGGACGTGCACCAAGAACATGTCAAAAGAACAGAGCAATGGCAGAAATCCAAAGGCCAGAGTGCAGACATCTGTAGAGAGTCTTAGCCAAAGAACAGAGCATGTGCAGACGTCTGGATAAGCTGAAGCCTAATCCAGAACAACGGCAGACGTCTGATGGTAAGGATCAGACGTCTGCCTGAGGAGTTGAAGAGAAGCAAAGAAGAGGTAGACATCTGACCAAGCCTGGTGTAGACGTCTGTCGTCAGAATTTCTGTACGAACCGAATATTTGTTATTTAGGTTTATCTCTTATTTTAAGGAGGATTATGGTTTGCCTATTTATAGGGATCTCTCATATGATTAATGTACTGCCAATTTGAGAGACTATTATATAGAGAGAGGGTGACGGCTAAGATCTAGAGAGACTTGAAAGAAATATCCTAGGGTTGCTCGTGGATGTAACTTGATTCTAAGATCTGGTAGACTATTGCAGATTCCGCTCTGCTGGGGACTAGCCATAAGGTGGGTGAATCTCGTTGAAAAATCTCTCGTCTCCGATTTGTGTGATCCTATTTATTCTCGCACTTTATTATTTGTTATTCGTTAGTCTCGCGTTGTTGTTGCGTGATTGTTAGTCGTAACATGTTCCGTATATCGACTGTCTCTGCTATCATGGTTTTTTCATATCCACAACAACTGGTATCAAAGCTTAGGGCTTGACAGGGACCTAGGATTCTTCAATTCTACGATCTAGATTAACGGTGGGTAACGACACTTGTGTCCTCTTCTATATCTTCTTAGATTGTAATTTTGAAGGTGTTGGTTCAAAGTGAAAGAGAAGTTGAGTTTGCTACGACAATAGACGAAAGATGGCGGAGGATAAAATAAGAATCAAGAAATTCAATGGTCACAATTATAGTTGGTGGGGCATACAGATGGAGAACTACCTATACCAAAAGAATTTGTATCTTCCGTTGTTGGGCGAAAAGCCCGAGAAGATGTCCGATGAGGTATGGAATCTATTGGATAGGAAAGCCCTGATTCCTCTGTTGCGGATAAGGAGATCTACAAGACATGAGATATCAACTGCGCCACAGCAAAATGCCTCACGTTATCTTCGATGGACGACGAATATCAAAAGCAACATGAGAACGCAATCCATATTTTTCCATACAAAAGAGTTGTATGGGGAGCAATCTCATTCTCTTCATTACGAGGCCTCACGAAAGTTGTTTCAAATGAGGATGGCTGCTGGTACATTTATAGGAGATCATGTCTTAAAGATGATAGGCCTTATTGAAGAGCTTGAGGACCTAGGATGAACCATGGAGAATGAACAATATATTGATATTGTTCTACAGTCTCTCCCCCCGCCTATGTTCAGTTTATAGTGAACTTCAACATGCACAACTTGGAGAAATCACTTCCTGAACTTCTCAATATGTTGAGAAGTGCAGAGAGCATGCTCAAGATGGTGAAAACTCCCGCTTTGTTTGTTGGGCAATCTTTCTCTTCCATCCCAAAAGCTAAAACTAAGGGAAAGAAGAAAAGGAAACCCACCAAACCGAGAGGTGGAGTTAAAAAGGTGAAGGGGAAAGACAAATCTGGGGTTGCGGGATTAGGAAAGGGAGAATGCTTCTATTGCCACAAGATGGGGCATTGGAAAAGAAATTGCACTGAGTACCTCGCCGATCTCAAGAAGAAGCAGCATGTTGATGCTTCCGCTTCAGGTGTGTTTGTCACCGAAAACTGTTTTTCAATAAACTTTGCATCTTATGTATTAGATACCGGTTCAGGATCTCACATCTGCAATTGTGTGCAGGGATTGCGAAATAGCAAAGTTTTGAAGAAAGGTGATCATACTCTCCGCGTTGGGAATTGTTCAAGTGTTGATGCTGCATCAGTGGGAGAGTATCACCTAGGGTTGCCTTCAGGGTGTATATTGATTTTGAATCCCTGTTATTTTGTACCAACTATGTTATGTAATATAATATATATATCTTTGTTAGATAATGAAGGATATCATTTTGTATTACAAAGTAATGTTATGAATATTAACCTAAATCAACAGTTGATTGGGTATGGTACACTAAATAACGGAATCTACGTCCTAAATCAACACACAGTTTTTAACATCCAGCACACAAACAAAAGAAAGACTTCATAAATAAATGAAGCATTCATATGACATTGTATACTTGGTCATATTAACGAAACAAGGCTAACCAAGCTACATAAAGATCGATATTTGAATCCGTTTGAATATAAATCTTATGCGACTTGTCAGTCTTGCATCAAGGGTAAAATGACCAAAACTCTGTTTACTGGACACGGAGAGAGAGCTACTGAACTCTTAGGCCTCATACATAGTGATGTATGTGGACCAATGTTTACACATGCAAGAAGCGGTTATTCATACTTCATAAGCTTTACTGATGATTTCTCGAGGTTTGAACATGTGTTCTTGCAGAAACATAAGTCTGAAGCTTTCGAAAAATTCAAGGAGTATAAAATTGAAGTAGAAAAACAAACTGGATTGAGTATCAAGAAACTTCGATCAGATTGAGGAGGAGAGTACTTAAGTACAGACTTCCTAAATTTCCTAAAAGAGAATGACATTCTCTCTCAGTTCACTCCTCCGTACACACCACAACACAACAGTGTGTCAGAGCGGAGGAATCGGACCCTATTAGATATGGTGCGCTCAATGATGAGTGATGCTAAGTTACCACTTTCCTTTTGGGGGTATGCATTGGAGACTGCTGTATATCTATTAAATAGGGTTCCGACCAAATCCGTGCCTACTACTCCATATGAGATATGGTATGGGAAGAGACCGTCTCTTAAACGAGTTAGGATATTGGGTTGTCCTGCTTTTGTTAAAAAGCAGAATCCAAATAAACTCGAGACACGATCGGTTTTATGTAAATTTGTGGGATATCCTAAACATTCATATGGATATCTATTCTACCGTAAGGAGGAACAAAGAGTGTTTGTTTCTCAATATGCCACATTTTTAGAAAATGATTTTTTTATAAATGATATTATTGGCAATATGGTAGAACTGGAAGAAATTCCAGAGCCACAAACAACTACTGACGATTTGGTTGAACCTAAAGTTTCGATAGAACCCAACGAGCCTCAGTCACTCCGTGGATTTAGTAGGACTTCTCGCCCACCAGAGAAATACTATGGTTTCCTTATTGATGGTGATAGAGAATATTGCATCATGGATGATGATGACCCTACTAGTTTTCAACAAGCTATCACGAGTAGTGATTCAGTGAAATGGTTAGATGCCATGCGATCCGAAATGGAATCCATGTACACCAACAAAGTATGGACTTTAGAAATTGCACCTTCTGGAGTCAAACCCGTAGGGTGCAAATGGATCTTTAAGAAAAAGATTGGTGTGGATGGACAGGTAGAGACCTATAAAGCTAGACTTGTAGCGAAAGGATTTCATCAAAGACCAAGTTTGGACTATGATGAGACTTTTTCTCCAGTAGCAATGCTTAAATCCATTCGAATCCTACTTGCTATTGCTGCTTACTACGACTATGAAATCTGGCAGATGGATGTTAAAACTATATTTCTAAATGATGATTTAGAAGAATGCGTTTTTATGGATCAGCCAGAAGGCTTCATTGACAATAGGAGCAGCGAAAAGGCATGCAGGTTGCTTAAATCCATTTATGGATTAAAGTAGGCATCACGGAGTTGGAACATCTTCTTTGATGATACAATCAAAGAGTTTGATTTTATCAAAAACGTAGATGAACCTTGCATTTATAAGAAGATTGTAGAGAGTACAGTCACATTCCTCGTATTGTACATGGATGACATTCTTTGATAGGAAATGACGTTCCTATGCTACAATCGGTCAAACTATTCCTATCACAAAAGTTCCCCATGAAAGACCTGGGTGATGCCTCATGTATTCTAGGCATTAAGATTTATAGAGATGGATTTAAGAGAATGTTAGGATTATCCCAATTTAGATAAATAGACACCATACTAAAGAGATTTAGTATGGAAGATTCTAAGCGAGGTAATTTACCTGCTTGCCACGGAATCACCCTCTCTAAAGACTTCTGTCCAAAGTCTGATGAAGAGAGGGCTCGCATGAGTGTTATACCCTACGCTTCCGCGGTAGGATCTATCATGTATGCGATGTTATGTACTTATCCAAATGTAGCTTACGCACTGAGTGTAGTAAGCAGGTATCAATCCAATCTAGGAGAGAAACACTGGACAGCTATGAAGAACATTCTTAAGTACTTATGAAGGACTAAAGAAATGTTCTTGGTGTATGCTAACGGGGATCTCCAAATGGAGGCCTTTACCGATTCCAGCTTCCAGAGTGACAAGGATGATAGCAAGCCTATCTCGGGTTTTGTATTTACCCTCAATGGATGGGCGGTTTGTTGGAAAAGTTCCAAACAGAACACCGTTGCAGACTCAACGATAGAAGCTGAGTACATTGCTGCAAATGATGCTGCCAAGGAAGCTGTCTGGATGGGGAAGTTCATCTCAGAGCTTGGAGTGGTTCCAACAATTATTGATCCAATACCCTTGTATTGTGATAATAATGGGGCTATGGCATTAGACAAGGAACATAGGTCCCATCAGCGTTCCAGACATATCCTGAGGCGATATCACCTGATCCGGAAGATAGTTGATCGCCGCGAGATCAAAATTCGGATAGTAGACACGAAGAATAACACCTCGGATCCACTCACCAAGGCTTTTCCACTGACGCGATTTAAGCGACATTTTAAGATGTTGGGTATGAGATTTGCCAATAATTGGCCTTAGTGCAAGTGGGAGATTGTTAGGAATATGTATGTCCCAGAGGCCATTATTGTATATTATAGTGGATGCTTGGACATATATATAGAGGACTTTCTTGCTCGACATGATAGTATGCTATCCGGTTGCTCTTTATCTTAACATGTTCACTTGTTTGAGTTTACTGTCTTTTTGATACATGTTGATAAAGCCCTTAGGATGTTAGCTTGACTATCATGAATATGATGTAGATCATACTAATGGGGCATGTGCAGTCCACAATCACATCCTTAACAATTCTTAGTCGAGGGAGTATCGAGTCAGGGCATCGATATTCCAGAGTATACTAGTGTATACGTTTCTTGACCCTGTATTGGGCGATGGATGATCCAATACCATTGGTATTTGATATCAAAGATTATATACAGGTGCTCGTTAGAGACTGACTACACTGAACGGACTCGCCGAGAACTCCTAAATGGTATTATATATATCGTCAAATAGCAGTTCTCCGGTGACACTTGTACAGGTTAGTCTGTAGACCCAAGATCGTCATAGTGTCTTGTGTGCTTTCCACTGTGCTTTGATTTCTACCCTATCACGGCTCTACTGAGTCGTGCGAACAGGTGGATTTTGGGTACAGTCCCGAGACACATGGAGGCAGTGAGCGATAGGAGGGGTTTCGTCTCTCCCGGTATTGGGAGTTGATATTGTGCTATGCGAGATTGGCTATAACCACAAGTCCTTGGCCAGGGCTGATGAGATTTACTGATAAGTGTTATCAGTAGTTTCTCGATTGGTTACAGGCCACACATCGGCATGACTTATCGAGTTATTGGGGTCTGACGATTCCACCCTCCAGACTCGATATGTGACATATCAGACGAAAAGACCAGACTGTACGGTAAGTGTTGCTTATTGGCTCTACGGGAGTTTGAAAAAGTTTTCTTGTTGATCTTCTATTCGTTCAATACCTGGGTAGCCGTTACATCCAGCTAGTACCGCTGACGGTTTGTGGGTATCTGATCTGATCATTATCTACTGCTAGCGTATTGACGAGTCTTAAGAGTCCCACATAGAGGTTTCAAAGCTCAAGCGAAACGAAGTAGGACACATATGGAGATATGTGTGGGAGCTTGATTAACTACGAGTATATGATACCGTATTTTAATCTAGCGTTTTTGAAATTAGTCGGGTTGTATATGATATGACCGGATTATTAAATCAAGTGTTGATTTAATAATTAACTAATTACTCATTATAATTCTTTTCTTTACACACACACACACACACACACATATATACATATACATATATACATATACATATACATATACATATATATATATATGTATGTATATATAAATGTATTATGGTTGATGATACAAAGAACATGGCAATATAAGAATCACATTGGAGAAAAAGAAAAGATATTGATAAATATGAATGAATAAAAACAAAATGAAGAGATGAGTCATGGCTTCTATGAGATTCTCAAATGCTCTAGTTACTATGACTCATTCTTTTTATTTGTTTTATTCATCCATACTTATCTATTAATCCTATTCTTATCTCCAAGGTTCATTCATCTTTGCCAAGTTCATCCTCCTCTTCTTTTCTTCTCTAAAGATTTTTCTAGGTTGAAAAGAAAAAGAAAGGATTTTTAGTGAGAAACTTCCCCACTTCATCAACCTACACTAATATCGCAAACTAGTATAGGTTGTTATCTCACTTATTCATAGATTAGTGAAGTTAGAGCTTGAAAGTGAGAAGTTTCGTGATGGATCATCATAGACAACGGAGACTTCAAGAAACCTTGTTCCAATTTCAAGTGGAGTCGTAGAAGAGCTCTGGGACTTCTACATGGAGCAATTGAAGTGAAGGACCAGTCTATAAAGGTTGTAGCTTCCATTCACTTAGAATTAATCCTTATTCGTTTTGTTTAAAACCCTAAGCTCTAGTTCGATTCATGTCTAGTTAACTTAGCTCTCTAGAAATTTTAAAATATCTCACATGCTTTTGTTAAAACCCTAGTAGAGGTGCTAAGACAAACTTACAGCCACGATGTACGTTCCGTGCCAATCTATCCCTTTATCCCCACGTATTGTATTGTATAGTTTGAAGATTACAGATCTTGGCCGAATCCATGGATATAAAAAATGTACAGGTTCATGTTTAAGATGTAATCATGTATTCAGGTATTCATGTCAAATTATATTTATGGTTTGGTCAAGTCGAACCAAGTATTCAAGTTCAAGTTTGATATTTGAATTCGAGTGTTCAGGTTCATGATCAAGTATTCAAGTTTGTGTTTATTTTTGGATTCTGGTTTGAGTTTGGATTCAGGTTGGAGTCAGAATCTTATGAAAGGATTTATTTCTTTAATTTCTTAAGTTCGGGAGTAATCGGGAAATTGCTACACATGGACGGCAGGATTTGTGTATTTTTCCAAGACAATTGTCATTGATAACTCCGTTAAACTTGTCTAATCTGAATAGACAAGAACTCACTTTCTCCAGCTCGCTGGGACTCAAGAGAAATGATACCGCTTAAACCTATATTAATCTAGAGTTCTTAAATATTTATTTTTGTTGTTTACTTTGTATTTATATTATTTGCATTTCTCGATGGGGTTTTGTGAAAAAAACTTTAATATTGTTTAAAAATAAATCTCAAGGTGATTTATGATATTTAGAGTTTTCATGAACATGTATTTTAATTTTTATGGTATTTTAGTGATAAAACCTAGCTTTTAAAAGTTTATGTCACTTTTATGAAAACTACCACTTTTGGAAACTTGTAGGTATTTTATTAAAATTCTAATTTTTCATTTAAAAATATAGTTTCATAATTTGTTTTTATTTAAAATACGGATTCATAGTTTTATATACTTTTCCAAGTTTAGTTTTGTTTAGAAAATTCGTATTTCTTAAAAAACGTATTTTTATTTTCTTTTGAGACCGAATACTCCATGAGGAGTTCTGCATCTCTCTCTACTATCCCAAGGATGTGCGATGATCCGCACCATCCATTAGCGGGTCCCCTAACGAGGGTTGTAGAGATGTAATTGCCAAGGATTCAAAAATATCGATTAAAATAAACCTTTTTGTAAAATTGTGGTATTTTAATGAAAAACTTATTCTCTTAAATTAGTCATACATCTAAATCTCATGCAATGAATAAAAAGTGTGCATGTGGGGTAGGTCGTTACCCCGTGAATTTTCCTAAAGGTTTATATGCTAATTATCGAAATAACGGTTATACTAAATTTCATGATATTTTTTCTTAAAATTTCATTTTATGATCATTTCTCATGGAAAATTTTATTACACTAAAAGCTAAATGATGTAAATAAGCTTAAAAGTGGTTTTATAGTGTTGTGATTTATTTTTGCTTATCAAGTGAATGAAAAGGGTGAAAAGAAAGTATTATCGAATCTAACTCCACTTTGTCGATATGCTTTAAGAATGCAATTTTAGTTGAAAAGAAAGAGAAGGGGAAGGACTTATGGTTTTATAACGTCGAGAAAAGAGTAAGGAGAGAGAGGAGGCTCCGTGGCGTCGCGGTAGCTTCAGGAACGACTCCGATTTTCAACGAAAGAGACTTGATTGCTAACTTATTTTAACTAGTCTTACTCCACTTGCACTTAAAGATTTTTTAGAGAATTTTGATAGAAATTTCAGAATGGGAAAGAGCTAGGGGATGGGGTGGTATTTATAGTGAAGAATTTAGGTTATGGGAATTAAAAATTTGATTAAAAAGAATTAAAATAATGTTAATGAGAGATTTGAAGAGTCTCTGTTTGATTGCAGGAAAATCAAACAGTGCAGAGGAGTAGAGGGGAGCTGAAGGGGGGTGTGTGTGTGTGTGTGCAAAGCACATAGACGATTGGAGCTATATCAACCATCGGCGGCGGGCAAATGGGGAGTTTGGGCGGTCGGATCTTGATCATTTGCCTCGATATTCGTGCTAAGTGTTTTAATCAGTGTTAACTTCTCATTTATCCCGTTTGATTTTTCTGAAACTTTTCGATTCTCCGTGTATTGCTCGTGCAACTCTTGGGCTTCCTAAAAGTTAAAAAGAAAAAATATAAAAAATAAATGGGACTGATGAGAATCAAACACACAGGCTATGTCATAGCAGTGTAAAGGGTTTACCAGTGAGCTACAAATTGCTTCTTGTTTTTATTGAACAAAAATAATTTATAACTTCTAATCAGACTGAAATACCCTTTCTATATATTAAACCAGTAAATTTTGTACAGAGATTTCAGAGTCGTTACATTCTACCCTCCTTATAAAAATTTCGTCCTCGAAATTTATACAAAGGTTTAGACTTCAAAAAGATAAGGGTATCGTGCACACATAACGTCTTCGCGCTCCCAAGTCGATTCTCCCAGCGAATCTTTCCTCCACATCACTCGAACCAAGTTCACTTTCTTGTTCCGCAATGTCTTCACCTTTCGGTCCAGGTTCTTAACTGGTTGTTTCTCGCAAGTCAGATCAGTCTGTACAGTGAGCTCTGAGTGATCAAGTACGTAGCTGGGAATGCTCACATATCGTTGTAGTTGGGATATGTGGAACACATTGTGCACTTCTTCCAATGATGTTGGTAGTGCCAAGTTGTATGTCACTTCTCCAACTCGTTCGAGTATGTCGAACGGTCCGATATACCTTGGACTTAGTTTACCTCTCTTGCCAAAATGTATCACTCCTCTATTTGGAGATATTTTCAGGAATACATGCTCTTCGGGTTGAAACTCCAGATGATGTCGCTTTGCATCTGCCCAATACTTCTGTCGGTCCTGGGCTATGCGCATCTTTTCCCTGATCGTGCGAACTACATCTACAGTTTCCACGATCATCTCTGGTCCAAGGAGTTCACGATCTTCAACGGTGTCCCAATTCAGTGGGAAATGACATTTCAGTCCATAGAGTGCTGTGAATGGTGCTATCCCAATGCTTGCCTGGTAGCTGTTATTGTATGAAAACTCCACAAGGTGTAGGTGATCTTCCCACGAACCTCCGAAGTCTAGAATACAAGCTTTCAGCATATCTTCCAGGATCTGAATTGTTCGTTCGGACTGTCCGTCTGTTTGTGGATGATACACCGTGCTGAAATTCAGACTCGTTCCCAGGCTAGCTTGCAGACTCTGCCAGAACTGTGATCAGAATCTCATATCACGATCAGAGACGATGCAAACAGGTACTCCATGTAATCTTACGATCTCCTATATGAGTTTTATGGGTATCAAGACAAGTATGGAATATCTTGAAGGTTTAAATCTTACTTTAGATTTCTACTCACCTCCATGTACTTCCTTGCCAACGTCTCGATTGACTGGCCAACACGGAATGGAATAAAGTGAGCCGACTTGGTGAGTCGATCCACAATAACCCAAACTGCATTTTTACCCTTCGTACTGCGAGGGAGAGCAGTCATGAAGTCTATAGTAATGTGATGCCATTTCTATTTTGGGATTGGTAACGGCTGAAGTAGACCAGCAATTCTGTGATGCTCAGCCTTCACTTGCTGACACGCTAAACACTTTGCTACGCTCCTTGCTACTTCTCGCTTCATTCCATGCCACCAGTAGTGTTGCCGTAGATCTTTGTACGTCTTTGTGCCGCCAGGGTGTACCAAATACGGAGAGTTATAAGTTTCCTTCATCAACTCTTCTCGAACATGGCAGACTGGCATGCATAAATGGCTCCCATACCATAAGGATCCATTTTCGTGGATGATGAAGTCAGTTCGAAGTCCACTTTCTATTTGTTCTCGGATCTTTTGTAGTTTGGCATCATTTTCTTGAGCTGTCTTGATCTGATTGACAAGATTGGACTGGACGTGTAAGTTCATCAAAGATGAAGCGTTACCTGGCATAACTACTTCAATCTTCAATCCATGTAAATCTTGTTGTAGTCTCTACTGAGCAGTGAGGTTCCTCGCTAATGGCTTGCGACTAAATGCATCAGGAACTACGTTCACCTTTCCAGGATGATACTGTAGATTGATGTCGAAGTCCGCCATGAGCTCGAGCCATCTTCTCTGCCACATGTTGAGTTCCTTCTGAGTAAATACATACTTCAGACTTTTGTGGTCGGTATATATATCCACTCGCTCTCTCAAAAGATAGTGAAGCCAAATCTTGAGCACGAAGATCATGGCTGCTAATTCTAGATCATGTGTTGGATAGTTGCGCTCATGAACTTTTAACTGCCTTGATGCAAAAGCCACAACTTTTCCATGATGATGTAGAGCGCATACTAATCCTTTACTGGAGCATCATAATGTACGTCGAATCCGCCAGATTGATCCGGTATTACAAGAATAGGTGTAGAGGTTAACCTCGACTTGAGTTCTACGAAAGCCTTCTCACATGCTTCTGACCATACGAATACTTTGTCTTTATGTGTGAGCTTGGTCAGGGGTGCTGCAATCTTTGAGAATCCTTCGATGAAGCGTCGATAGTATCCCAAGAAGCTTCTTATATCTTTCATTGTCTTTGGTGTCGACTACTCGCTGACAGCTGACACCTTAGCTGGATCCACCAAGATTCCTTCGCCTGAAACGATGTGTCCGAGAAATCCGACTTGATCTAGCCAAAATTCACACTTGTTGTACTTGGCGTAGAGTTGATGTTGTCATAGTGTCTGCAGGACAATCCGTAAATGCTCGGCATGCTCTTTCCGATTCTTTGAATACACCAGGATGTCGTCAATGAAGATGACAACAAACTTGTCTAAGTACTCTCGAAAAACTTGGTTCATCAGGTTCATAAAGATGGCAGGTGCATTGGTCTCTCCAAATGGTATTACGAGATATTCATAATGGCCATAACGAGTCCTAAACGCCGTCTTCGGAATGTCAGACTCTTTGACCTTTACCTGATGATAACATGAGCGTAGATCTAACTTTGAAAAGACACAAGATCCACTCAACTGATCGAAAAGGTCATCGATTCAAGGTAGTGGATACTTGTTCTCAATCGTTACTTCGTTCAGAGCTTGATAATCTACGCACATTTGGTAGGTACCTTCCTTCTTCTTCATTAGTAACACTGGTGATCCCCAGCTTGAAGTACTAGGTCTGATCTTACCTGTCTTCAGGAGCTCGTCCAACTGAATATGGATCTCCTTCAATCCCTCCGGACTTAATCGGTATGGAGCTTTGATTACATGTTGTGCACCAGATTGTAAATAAATACTGAATTCAAGAGCTCGATCGGGAGGCAAACCTGATATGTCTTCAGGGAACACATCTTCAAACTCTCGAACTACTTCAGGCTTTTCTTCTTCAGCCGGTAGGGAACACTTCTGCATTCTTCAGCTTGGCACAGTAGCTTCCTGGCTCCAAGATTCTGTCTCCACTTTTGAAATAGAAGACTGGGTAATCTGGTATCTCAAATACTACCCTCCTTTGACGCCAGGCAATGGTAGCATAAAATACTCCCAGCCAATCCATTCCCAATACAACATCGAAATTTGGTATGTCTAGTATTTTGAAATTTGCATAGAATTCTCGGCCGCAAACTACAACAGGGAACTGATCACAACCCAAAGTTGCCTTCAAGACTCCATTCCCGGAACTGACATTCCAGCTTGAAATGAGTGGCTTCATGGGAATCGCGTGCGTCCTCACGAATCGTTGTGACATGAAGCAGTATGAAGGTCCAGTGTCGAAAAGTATGAGTGCAGGATGGGTGGCTACTAGTATAGTACCTAAGTTGTGTGAAGTTGATTTTAGGTATAGGGGAACGTATAACAATGCACAAGAATTGAAAGGTTGAAAGGATAGGAGAATTTACCGGTGATGACTTGTCCTGTGGCTTCGGCCTCCTCGACCGTCATTGTAAAACCCTATCGTCTCGGTACATTCCTCATCACCGGAGGCACATTCCTCTGCCCTTGAGGCACGTTTCTCTATGCCTGATGGAATTGGCATTGAAGCTGTGCTGGTGGTCCTCATGGAGCTGGTGAAGGAAGAGCTAGGCGGGATGCAGGTGCCTGAATGGCTGGCCTCTGCGGAGCTAGAATTGCGGGTCTGGGTGCTGATGCTGTGTTACTACAATATGGGCATGCTCCTATAGCGTGAGTAGATGTGCCACAAATCAAACATAGGCTATTTGCACGCCTGCAACCCTTCGCCAAGTGTCCAGTTCTCTTGCAGTAGAAACAGAAATCTGGACTGGACCGGTTAAATGATCCTCCTGACCTCTTGGGTGCAAAAGTCAGCCTAGAAGAAGCTCCTCCTGTCATCTGGGTAGCAAGGCGTTTGATTCCGGCTGCTTGAGTCTTACCTTTCTTTTTGACTGCAGCTTCATAACGGTGCGCTGCCTTCAGGGCGAGTTCATGAGTTGGATAGGCGCCTGTAGTTAATGCCGCCTGAATCTCCGGGTCTAAGCCTTGTTGGAATCGTGTCACGCCCCGCTTCCTAGAGTACGCTAAATTGGGCACGTGACATAGCCAACCATGCTACCTGTGGGTAGGAAGTATCCATCCACAGTCACATTACGGCTGTAGAGATATCAAGAACAAAATAAAACTATCTAAAACATGTCCATAAACCAAGATAACATGAGTCAAGAATAGTAAAACTGCGGAAGCAAAAGATCCAATACAAAATAACTGAAATGTATGTCCCATAATGCGGGCTCACATCAGGAATAAAATGCAGGAAATAAGGAACTAACTACTACCGACACCTTACAGCTCAGCCTGCTGGCTGAAGTACTCCTGCTCGGACTGCAGCAAAGGTACGGAATCTGGGCCATGCAAAACCCAGACGTCAGCGCATCATGTCCTCAAGTAATAAAATATAAACAGCGTAACAGGCAATGCAAATATAAACATGAATGAAAAGCAGGTGTAACAGTAATATAAATCAGGGCAGTGCAGGATAGTGTGCAGTGAGTAAACTAACCTGGTCTGTTGGGTTATCTATTCTAAGTCTTTGAAATCAATCTGATGAATTATCAATGTAATTTAATAGTATCCCGTGCGTGCCCAGGACCACAGTCAAGATTCTCGGGCTAAATCCGAGACGTGCCGCTGGACAGTAAAAGGTAGCATGTATAGATGAGTGATGTCAGCATCATCACTCCGGGGCTGGCCTAGCCCGTAAGACTGATCAGAACAGGTATCGAACTGTTGAGTTACAAGTCAGGTTCCATCATTGATTTCCCCATACCCCTAAGTTATGTATGTCAAGTCAGGTATTCAGTAATCAAGAACTAATGCCAACACAGGATCAGGTAAGAGCAGGTTTGTCTGGATAGACAACAGGAACGGTCCGTGAGGACTACATGTCAGGTTTGTTGGCATTAGACACAAGATCAAGTAACGGGTCAAACTATGGTACATCAGGTCAAGTCAAGTAGTGTACGGTACCATGTCGGGTCAATCAATGTGTGTGTAGCCAGTCAGGCCAGGGTGTAAAAGATAACATGTGGACACTCATAAACAACTGGCATAATCATGGTTATAAATAATCAAGCATGGTTAACGACAACACAATCTAAGAAATAAGTTAAGCAATAACGCAGATTTAATTAACTAGCTGTACAGTTATCAGTTGTGTTTCAGAGATGGTTTCAACCTTATATGAACACAGTATGACAATTATGGCCGTTAAATCATGTTAACAAATATTAAGAATTTCCACGGATGCAATGATCTATAAATAGGTTCTCTGGATGAAATCACAGCTAAAACTGGTTTAAATGCACACGAGTGTCCAATGGATTAAAACTATAGAAAAATACCATAGGCTATGTCAATAGTTAAAATATGATTAGAACATATAAATGTGGTTATTGGGTTTAATAAAGTAAATGCACACGGTAGGTTTCAAGTTTGGAAAAATAAAATGATATAACACGACGTCGAGCATGAAAAAGGAAAAATCATTGTACTAAGGTTAGACTACGGGTTTAATGTGCCATAAACTGTATACATAATAAATTAAGTAGCATGTAGCAAGTTTTACTTGCCTCGACGGGTCGCGATACGGAAAACGGAACGTTACGCGTCGGCGGGGAAAAGTCGCGACGCGCGCTCGGTACACGGAATGAACCCAAACGACGAACAGTGGAGTCCACGGGTCGGAGGTACTCGCTGGGTCGTCGGAAAACGTCGTCGGCACGGTCGGATTCCGGCAAAACATATGAACAGTGAATAGAGTGCTAAAAAAATATAGATCCAGAGAAAGAAAAGAAGAGAACAGGGAAAAGAAGAAGAAGAAAGAGAATGAGGGATACTTACTGGGTCTCAGAGGGGTGCTAGTAAAGACAGCGAGATCGACGGCGGTGAAGAACGCCGGTGAAGGGTTTACAGAAGAGCTAGGGTTCGGTTAGGGTTTGGGGTCGGTTTGGGTGCAGGGCTAGGTGATGGGGTTCTGGTGAGGGGATGGTGTCGAGGAGAGGAAGGGAATGAGGTGGTGATGACGGTGGGTGAGAGGTTAGGGTCGTCGGCGACGACCGGAGACGTTGGTTCGAGGGTGCTGTTTATGCAGGGTGTAACGGCCTCGGGAAGAAGGAGAAGACGGAGAGGAGGAGGAGACGGGGGTGAGCAGCGACGTGGAACGGTGACGATGTCGTCGTCGCGAGGGCCATGGCGAGAGGAGGAAGGCGGCTAGGGTTTTTCTGGGATGGGTTTAAAAGAAGGAGACGCGGGGTTTTAAAAGAGAAGAAGAAGGGAAAACGTGAAGGGAGGTGACCGTAAGCGAGGCGCGGTGACGGGATTCGAGGAACCTACAGTAATCGCGAGATCTGTGAGAAAGTGTGCGAGAGGAGAGAGAGAAAGAGAGAGAGAGAGAGAGAAATGGAAAGGAGAGAGAGGGAGACGTGGGGCCCGGGGCTTAGAAGAGAATTCTCTGATTGGCTGGAAAATGGGAGAGAGGAAATTAGTGGTGGGGCCGGAGATCAAGGGTAAGGATATGATTGGCTCGGAGTTAAATGGTTATAGGTAAAAATCTTTTATAAAAGATTTTCTAAAGTTTTACACAGGATTTCATTGGCTGGGGAAAAATTGTTTCGTTAGGGAAAATATTTTACATGGTTTTTCTGGTTTAAAATAATTTGGTTAAGGGAAAAAATAGTATTGTAGATAATATAGGAAATATTTTTAAATTGATTTAGTAATTTAAAGTAGAATTTGGCGGGGTACAAAATAATTCAGAATTGCGCCCGGGTCGGGTCCAAAATTTTGGATTTGAAATATAAAAATTATTGGCAGGCTCCAAAAATTAAAATGAAGGATTTAGTAAGGAAAAAGTATACCCCCAAGAACGGACGCATGCACATGCGCGTTGACGTCCAAACACGTCCGTTTCGCTGAACGGGACGAAAACACAATGCAAGGACGCTACCACAGGGTTAGGGGTGTCGAGCAGGCCATAACAAGTATTTTTAATTTAATTTTAGATGACTTAAATTGTTATATGCAGAATGTGACATGTCGGTGTAAACTACAACTAGCAACAGTCAAGCAAGACAATGAAATAAATACCACACACCATACATACGGTAACTGAAATTTATAGAATTGGACTCGGTTGTTACAAATCGTCTAGCCCGAATCTAATCGGTAGGAATCAGGTGTGCCGCGAACCTGATAAGATGCCGATGTCAGACAGTTACGTGTTTTACGGAACAAAATTTGAGACGAATTCTTTACCTGCAAAGTATGATGAATTCGGCATCATATTCATCCACTGATTTTACCCACATGGAGCCTTGTTGCAGGTGGATGAACTGTTATTCCATCTCAAAACGGGAAATCTCGAGGAAAAACTTCGCATCAAACAGATCGCGGAACGTCTTCCAATCTATTGGTTGTGTAAGACGGCTTTTCACCAGACTCTTGTGTTGCTTGTGAGTTGGAGCTTGGCCACACGAACCCAAGCTATGCCTGGTACCTGTGCTACTGCAAGGTCGTCCTCGATACTTTGGGTCCATTCTTCAGCCTCAAGAGGACTCTCTTTCCCTGAATAGTTCCTTGGATGCTGATTAGTCTAAAATATTGCACATTTGAATGAACATTTTCTCTACTATTGTTAAGTGCTAAAAGGTGTTAATTGTTAATATAGAACATGTGTAGATTTATTTGTAAAAATATTATTATCATATATTTCTACATTTGTAATTAATATAATTAGGGAAAATATATGCATATAATATTTAAATGAAATATTAGTAATTAAAATATGTATATCATATCAAATATTTCTAATCAATATTCTTAAGATATTATATCATATAAATGGTTGAAATAATATCTAAAAAATACCAAATGATATTAATACTTTGATTTGAGATATTATGCAGGTATTAGCTCAGGTTTGGAATCCAAGTAAGAGATCCAGGTCAAATCGGGATATCGAAACCGAATCTGCCAAATTTTAGAAGCAAATCGAGGAATCTAGCAACGGCAGAAAGTCAAAGCAATATTTTCAGAATCTATACATCAAAAGGATCTCCAAATATCAACACAAAAAGCCAGAAAAAATCTCGAGACCCAATTCCACTAGGATGCGGCGGAACCGCGGCCAAACGTGGCATTATGCGGCGGTTCCGCAGTCAGATCAGGGCCGTTGGATGTGGGATTTTAGGATCATGATCTTAACAGCATCTACTCACATGTGGCATCTAGGGTTTTTGGTTACAGGGACTATATAAAGAACTGAGAGCTGTGCATTCAAAATTATCGAAGTAATCAAATAATCATCTATTCATCTACCTCCATAAAGAAAGAGATCTAGAGCAAATTAGGGTTCTTGTATTCTACTTTCTAAGGAGAAAAGTTGTAATGCAATAGTTGACTAATAAAGGTAGTTTTTGTTTTAATTCTTTTTTTTGCATTTACTTTTTCCGCATTTAATTTTCGCATTTACTTTATGCATTACTTTTCTGCATCTTTATTATGCTTTCATTCATCTCCAATCTTTCTTCTAAATCACTACTAACCATGAGCGAGTAATTTCTTTCTTGTTAGGGTTTGTAGGATAGGGTAGAATAATAGATGAAAAATCTTTTAACTTCTTTTTAACATTTTAAAGTTTATAAATTTTAGCAAAATAAATGTTAACTTCCTTATCGGGCACGGTATCAATTTATTGATAGTCATGACCACGATTTGAGATTGGTTAAACACTTATTTTGTTAAGGGCTTGACATGAATAGAGATCAATGGACGGACAAGGGTCGGTAGGGGGAAACCCTAATTCTCTCCAAGAACCCTAATCCATATTCATCGCTATCGCTCTAGTTTTAAACTATTAAAATATAAAAAGAGTTATTTTTAATATTCATCCATTAACTACTAAGTCCTATGAACCCTACAAGCCTTTTTATTATAAATTTTACATCCGTATTAAATTGGAACAACAACAATCACCCATCTCTTTTATCAACTCGTCTAAAATAAGAAAAGAGTTCGCGTTTTCCTGCAGACAACCCGTACTCATCGCAACTAACTACTAGCGACACCGTCTTGATTGCGGTTATTTACAAAACACTTCTTCGCACGATCAATCAAATGGTGCCGTTGCCGGGGAAACGGTTGTAATTTTTTTCTTGTTATTCGGGTTGATTTCTTATTAAAACCAGCAAACATAAAATAAAAGAGAACCAAAACCGCATCTTGTGTTTATAACGATTATTGTGCAAGTTTTGCAAGGGAATCTGGAGTAACTAGAGCAAGGAAACAGAGATTCGGAGACTTTCAACATGGACCAGAGGAGCATAGGGGTGCTCTGAAGAAAATTTAGCAAAAGAACCTTCCACACGGAGGCGGAACCGCGGCTATTGGTTGCAATTGGCAGCGGAACCGCGGCCTTCTTGAAGAGTTAGGCCCCCAAACTTCTGTGGTATTTTCCTTTTATCTTTCTCTCTCTCCTCTAAAACTCCAATAATCTGATTATACCTGTAGAATTCTTTGCAAACAGCGCCGCTCAAAAATCTTTTTGCGTGTTTTGATTTCGGTTTGTTTTTGCATATTTAAACCGAACTTTAAGGGGCAATAAACCCATATCCAGATTAGGTGGGGATTTCATCACCCTTCCTAGGCCCCCCAAATCACAAACGAGCATACTATCACCCTACATTAATAAAAAAATATCTAGACCAAGCCTCTAAGGACTGTCGCGTTCAATTAGGACAGAGAAAGGTCGTGGGTAATCTATTGTTCATCCGCATTTCTCTTGTGGTGTCTACGAAAGTGTGACTAAGGAAAGTGGTTACTTAATTAGGCCCGCTATTTCGGTGATTTGTATAGAGGATACCTCCCACTTACCTGGCACTTACCTGGCCGCAAGATTGATAAGGAGGTAGTAGAGGATTGATCCTATATCTTGTCCTTTGGAAGTTTAGGAGCGATCTAGTGACTTGACCTAGGTGACCCTAGTTCTAGGGATTGATTTTAAATTTTGTGATTTGTTGAGTCAAGCATCACGTCCGATCTTTTTCAAAACAAGCCTTCTTTAAAAGCGTTCTCACACATATCACACGCTGCCACGTGCACTAAACCCGCTTAGTGCATGATCGGCAGGACACAGGATTCTAGTGCCCATCTAGTCCGCGTTTTCGCTATCGACTCCGAAGTCGGTACTTCTTCATTTTCTATTTCTCCTCCACTTACCACATCTCCCGAGATGGATGGATCTCCATCGGGCTTTAACGACACCACCCTGCTACCACCCGTAAGTGCGCAAAATCCGCACCGCATCTCTCTTCAAGACAGATGCTACCCCGTACGCGGACCCCTTCCTACATGTCTGTCTCTTCCACCAGCCAATGGGGATAATTTCGAAATTAAACCCCACTTCATCAACTTGTTGCCCAAATTTCACAGGTTTGAATCTGAAGATGCATATGTTTTTATAACCAAATTCGAAAACGTATGTGCGATGATGAGCACAACCCAACTTTCAGGGGATGCTCTGCGATTACGTCTTCTCTCTTTTACCTTGTACGATCTCACAGAAAAATAACTTTGTAGCACCGCCGCACATTCTATCGGTAAATGAGATGAATTCGTTAAAGAATTCCTTAATAAATTCTACCCTCATCACAAGACCGCCTGTATTCGGAGCGAGATTAAGCAGTTTGCCCAACTTTCCAACGAACCCTTTTGGAAATGGTTTGAATGGTTTAAAGATCTTCTTATCCAATACCCTCATCACGGAATCGATAAATGGCAACTTTGTCGCATTGTGTATGAGGGTGTTAATCCAGCAACAAAACAAATGCTAGAAATCATTTGTCAATGTCATTTCATGTCAAAAGACGATGGCGAAGCATGACAATTTTTGGAAGATCTCACCGAACAAACGTTACAATGGGAGAGCACTAGACCAACATCGTCTTCATTTAGGACAGGTATCCATCAGCTCGACGTTTCCATCGCAGTGAAAGCTGAAATTGCCGCAATGCAAAAGAAACTCGAAACTATGGAAAGAAAATTCTCTTCAGCCTCCCTAAACCAAGTTACGCTCCCCAAAACCGTGTGCAGTTGATGTTTTGACCCATCACATTTAACAGAAGAATATTCTTTGAATCCTCTATCTCAAGGTCAAGAACAAACTAATGCTGCTTTTCAGCAACAACCTAGGAATGACCCTTATTCATCTACATATAATCAGGGATGGAGGAACCATCCTAATTTTGCTTGGAACCAAAACCAATCTCAAAAGCAAAATCAGTTTCCAAGCCAAAAAAAACTATCAAAGGCTTCCTCCACAGCAACAACAGCCACAACAACAAATTCAGCAGCCCTTTCAATCGCAATCTTTCAAAATCCGGCCAACAACCTTGCCCCTTATAATAATTTTTTTCCAATCACAGGCTAATATTCCAACGGCCGGTACCGATAGTATCTCTGCACTCGAACGAAACTTAGAAACATTTATTAAACAATCCACCCA
Source organism: Agapanthus africanus (assembly GCA_030015575.1). Lineage (NCBI taxonomy): Eukaryota > Viridiplantae > Streptophyta > Magnoliopsida > Asparagales > Amaryllidaceae > Agapanthus > Agapanthus africanus. Next base: position 881,513,025 of record JASDDO010000024.1, on the reverse strand, counting down.
AAAGACGGCTAATTTAACATCATTTATCCAAACGCTGATACAACAAACTGCTTCCCACGGTGAAAGCATAAAATCGATAGAAGCACAAATTGTGCAGTTAAATGCCGTAATGAGTGAGAGAGATAAAAGGAAACTATCATCTCAACCTCTACCAAATCCCGGCCACTCACACAACGCAAATCTCATCCTTCACCAACAAAATCATAACGTGGGTATCGTAACCACGTTGAGATCGGGAAGAGTGCTGAATAACCAAGTTGGTGAACAAGTTGAAGTTGATGATATTGATGATACCCCGGCTATTACTTCTACTCCTATTTTGTCTGATACAACATCTTCTTCCAAGTATATTCTACGTTTTCCACTAGGCTCGAACCCTCAGCCCATTTTCTTGAAGGAATTACCATCTGCCACCATCCCAAATCCATTTTTTGGATCCATTCCATCCCCACAAAATTCTCCATATGAGTTGGACCCAACCCTTATTAATAAAGCTCCTTTTCCAAACCAGTTGAAGCCCAACAAACCAAGTCCACACATGAAGAAGATTGTGAAAATTTTTAAGCAAGTTAATATGAATATTCCTCTCTTAGATGCTATCCAACAAGTTCCATCCTATGCTAAAATTCTAAAGGACTTATGCATTAGGAAAAGGAAAATTCAAGTACCTAAAAAATTTTTCTTAGCGGGTAATATAAGCAATTCTCTTACCTGATTTGTACCCAAGAAACATAAGGACCCCGGTTGTCCTACAATATCTATTGCTATTGGGGGCAAAAATATCAATCGTGCTCTACTCGATTTAAGTGCTAGTGTTAACTTACTTCCGTATTCTGTTTATGAGCAATTAGGCATATGAAAGTTGAAACCTGCGCACTGCACTCTCCAGATGGCCGATCGATCTATCACCCATCCTAGGGGTGAGCTAGAGGACGTGGTGTTCCCGCCAAAATTTTTGGCCAAGAGCTATTTGTTCCCTTATAACCCTTATAAAAAAAGGGGGAGAGAAGAAAGAGGAAAAGAATTCACGGTTGGACATCACATGTTAAACACGTGAGCGCTTATATGCAAAACATATAAGCGCTGAAAGAAAATAACTAAGGGCCAAACAGGCCTCACAAGTAAAACACGTGAGCGCTCATATGAGCGCTGAAAATAAATAACCAATGACCAAACAGGCCTCACGTGTAAAACACGTGAGCGCTCATATGCAAAGCATATGAGCGGTGAACATAAGCAGGCTAAAACCCACAGCAGGGGTCACGTGTTAAACACGTGAGTCCTCTTGCCTCTCACATGCAAAGCATGTGAGCGCCCCAATTTAAAATGTTCCCATTAAATTCTATGTGATAAAATTAAATCCTATTTGGGAAATATTCTCCCTGGTCTTTCTAATATGGAAAGATCTTTCTCTAACAGAGAATCCTGGATTTAAAATCCGATGGTGATAAAATATCACCAATTAAATCATCTGATAGAATTAAATTCTATTTGGGAAATATTTTTCTGATCTTCCTCAAACTAAAAAGATCTTCTCTGTTAAATAGAGGACCTTTGGATCAAAGATCCAATGGTGATCATGTGGTAGAATAAAATTCTATCATAGGAAAATATTTTCCTAATCTTGTTAAACTAACAAAATATTCACATGACAAGAATAAAATTCTATGTTAGAATAAAATTTTATGTTAAACTAACAAGATATCCATATGATAGAATTAAATTCTATATTAAGAAAATATATTTCTGATCTTGTGAAACTAAAAAGATATGATAGAATAAAATTCTAATCTTGTTAAAACTAACAAGATATTCATAATTTTGTTAAACAAACAAGAAATATTTTCTGTTAAACAGAGAGCCTTTGGATTAAAAATCCAACGGTGAATAAAATTCACCGATTGATCTAAAAGATCATGGAATCGATCACGATCTCTCAATGAGAGATTTTCTCAATAAAGTGATTTTTCCCTTCTCCTATAAATAGGAGCAAGGAGATTAAATCAAAAGAGAAGGAGACCACCCCATAAGCTTCTAAAAAATATATACAGAAGCCTCCCAAAAGCTCCCACAAAACAAAAGAGAATTTAATTCTAAAACCAAGAGTTTAACTCTTCTCAAAGAACTTAGTTATTCCTCTGGTTGAGGTCTGCAGAAACAGATCTCCCCACATGTTGAGAATTTAATTCTCATCGGGGAGATTCTGTTATGCAGATTCAAAACTTAGGGGAAAGAACTAAGTTCAAAGAATTTAATTCTTCCAAAAGTATATAGAAATTTAATTTCTCTGATAAAACTAGGGTTTAACCCTGTAAAAGAATTTAATTCTTATAAAACAAGGGACCTAAAAATTCTCAAGACTCAGATTAAAATCTCTGTGCATGTAAAAGAAAAGACTGGGAATTCATTAGTGTCCAACGCTATATAACAAAAGGCTCACGTGGTCCCACGTGAGCACCTCTGAGGAACAAAAAGGAAGGACTGAGATCGAATCACGTGTTCCCACGTGACCCTTTAAAACGAGCGCTTAGCACTTACATGAAAAAAGGAATAAACCCAAAGACAGTTCACATTTTAGGGCGCCTCACGTGTTCCCACGTGACCCCCAAGTAGTCGCTTAACACTTATATGGAAAAGAGGAAAATTCCAAAGACAGCGCTCACATTTTGAGCACCTCACGTGTTCGCACGTGAGCATTATATGAGCTAAGTGCTTAGCACTTATAAAAGGAAGAGGGAACAAACCCAAAAACACAGTGGCCAACTTTGGGGCGCTTCACGTGCCCACACATGATGGCCATAAGACTTAAGTGTTTAACACTTGCATATATAGACGGGGATTTGAACCCAAGGGCACAACACCAACTTTCAGGTGCCTCACGTGCCATACGTGAGCGCCCCCAAATTTTAGTGGTTAACACTGCTTTAGAGACTCACGTGAGAGCACGTGAGCACTGAGCATATATTAGTGTTTAACACTATAAGAAGCCAACTTCAGCCCCAAATTGGCTAAATCTTCTTGAGATTGAAACATCTTGGATCTCCAAATAGACTGAGCCTCTATGCTCAAACTAATTGACCAGAACGATGTCCATCACACATCTCCTAAGTTAATCTTAGTCTCCTAAAATTGACCAATGATTCTTAGATGGTTCACCATGATCTCTCCCATTAATCAGGAAATTGGTTCAAGGGTACATCTCTCTACACCTCTGACACATGTCGTTGTAATTCCTCAACGTCTTTAGAGAGGTGGAGGGTCCCGACAACCAACTGCTTTTGGATGCACTTTCCAAAATGGCGATAACGGACCGCAACGTCCTTAAACTAGCTATGGACCGCAACGTCCTTAAACTACAACGGACCGCAACGTCCTTAAACTAGCTACGGACCGAGACGTCCTTAAACTAACAACAGACCGTAACGTCCTTAAACTAAAACAATGGAGCCCAAATACTCTTTTGTTGGGTCTGAATGATCCCAAAATCCTGTTGAGTAGATCTTAGTCTAAAATTAGACTAACGTGTCATCAACAAACATTTAAGTTGATCTTAATCTCAAACGAGATTAACGATCCTTAAATCAACCCAAACCCAAATCTAAGAATATACGGATTTGGACTAATCCACGCCCTACGGGCGACAACATAAATTAGTCTCCGTATACAATCCACGGGCAACCAAAAATAAAACAAACACACACGACACGAAGTGAACTTTTGGAGCAGGAGAAAGTGGTTACCGCGATGCGGTAACGTAATTAACTGCAGGGGCTTGCTTCTGCAGGGAAGAGCGTCCCCACAATTAAAAACCCCTCGCAAACGAGGGGGAATCTGACGAAATCAGCTACAACGGCCGCATCCGTCCAAACCTCCGATACATGGTGCCATAAATCAACTTGGCATTTTCGGAGAGGTGGACGGATAAACCCAAATAGTATCTGCCCCCAAATTCAGGCAAGACGACCTACGCGGTCTCGTCTTTCGTTTTTCGGCGGTAAACAGATTCTAGCACTCCCGATGGGACCTTTTCCTCTTTCCACTCCACACTTCGTGTGTCGTGTTTTTCCGCGATCAAATAATCGCGGTATATATGTTTTTGATTTACCTTAGGTGATGGGATATTGAAGTCGGCGTTTCGTCTCTATGAAGAACGGTGTTTGCTCCCACCCTAGCAACTCAGGCTCTGTCATATCCGGTGGAGTCAAGTATGGGTCACTTGCAACCTCAAATCTCTGCAATCCAGCTCTTCAAGAAATCAACGGGCTTCTTTTTGGGTCGATACTCCCACCTCCCACCCTTGGTGCCTCAACGTCGAAGGAGGAAGCCCAGAAGAAGTCTGTCTTCTACAGGCTGGCTCCCCAAGCAGCAGCTTTGCCGACGGAATCAGTCCTCAAACAACTGGCACCTGCCAAGGACCAAGGTCGACAGGGGGCAGAATATTCAAGCTCTCAAAGGAAACAGGGGGCAGGCTCGACAAAATCCTGAAGCTAATCAAATCCCGGCCGTAAGAAACGGTCGACGTCGATATCGGCATCATACAAAATGAGCTGGGAGCAGTTCTCCGTATGGTCCTGTTTCAACCCCAGTGGTGAATGTTGCTGTTCCAACTGGGAACAGTTTCAAACTGTTGTGAAGGGTCAGACAAAATTCTCCCACCGCAATATTGAAGAAATCTCCACAGCCCATGGAGATCCTACGAAAGCAGAAACCAGTTCGCTACCTAAAACAACTTTCATCATCTATATATAAGGTGTGGAAGCAGGTGAAGGTCTATGTCGTCAACCGCGGCTCTTCCTCTAGACGTCAGCCAAATTCTGACAAATCCCCTTTCAAATACAAGGGGACTCATCCCAAGACGGATCCTGATACAGCGGTTCCTCCCAAAACCAAAACGGTTTCTCACAAAAAAAGAGAGGCCTAAAAAAGCTCAAGTGCCCGAAGCAAACTCCAAAGGACAAAACTCCAAACACCCCAAGCCTGGGGACATGGTAGTTTACATAGTCTATGTGGTGGATTCCAAAGACGAAGTTCGAGCTTCTACTAGTCACTGACCTCAAACTCGGTCCCTGACAAAAGTTCAACCGCAATGTGAAAAGCTGCAGGAGATGCTCGCTCAGGCGGCAGCAAACGCTAATCCATCACCTAGGGAAAATCCCGAGGACGCACCCGAAGAAAGAGTAGAGAAAGAATCGGATATTGATTTTCTAAAGTGCGCTATGAAAAAGAGAGATGAAGAAGTGGCAGAAATGTCCACTAAAATGAACCAGATGGCCCTTCTGATTCAGAATATGGCTGGAATGATGGTTCAATCGGAACCACTGGCAGGTGAACCGCTGGTAGTCGGTCTTAAAAATAAGGATGGCATTTCAAATCCTCTGCAAACTTCATCAACGGCTGAGGAGGAAATGATTCCTAAAAGAAAGCCGGACACATATATCGCTCAGCAAGTCAAAACTCACTATGCCAGTGAAGCATCAAATAGGCCAATCAAGACTGGTCGACCATATCCGGCATGCTACGATCAAATATAGTACCCTCCAGAAGACATACTTACGACTCCACATATACAAAGGAACCGGGAATCCTCACCAGCACATTGTTCGCCGCCGAAAGACGCGGCCGGGACGTCAGGACTTCTGGCCTGAATTTTGGGGGCAGATGCTATTTGGTTTTATCCGTCCACCTCTCCGAAGATGCCAAGTTGATTTATGGCACCGTGTATCGGAGGTTTGGACAGATGCGGCCGTTGTAGCAGACTTCGTCAGATTCCCCCTCATTGTGAGGGTTTTTTGATTGTGGGGACGCTCTTCCTTGCAGGCGCAAGCCCCTGTAGTTAATTACGCTACCGCATCGCGGTAACCATTTTCTCCTTCTCCAGATGTTCACTTCGTGTAGTGTGTGTTTGTTTTATTTTTGGTTGCCCGTGGATTGTATACGGAGACTAATTTATGTTGTTCCCCGTAGGGCGTGGATTAGTCCAAATCTGTATTTTCTTAGATTTGGGTTTGGTTGATTTAAGGATCGTTAACCTCATTTGAGATTAAGACCAACTTAAATGTCTGTTAAGGATACGTTGGTCTAATTTTAGACTAAGATCTACTCAACGGGATTTTGAGATCATTTAGATCCAACGAAAGAGTATTTGAGCTCTATCGTCTGAGTTTAGGGACGTTACTGTCCATTGAGTTTAAGAACATCATAGTCCGTGTTTAAAGACATCATAGTCTGTAGAATTTAGTTTAGGGACATTGCGGTCCATTGGGTTTAAGGACATCATAGTCCGTGTTTAAAGACATCATAGTCTGTGTTTAAAGACATCGTAGTCTGTGGGGTTTAAAGACATCATAGTCTGTGTTTAAAGACATCATAGTCTAGAGGATTTTGGTTTAACAGTTTGGGGATGCACCAAAAGTTATTGGTTATTGGGACCCTCCATCTCTCTGAAGACGTTGAAGAATTATAACGACTTGTATCAGAGGTATGAAGAGATGTACCCTTGAACCAGTGAATGTTCATCGAGGATTTGATGATCTTGTTTGGGACTGAGTCTAATTTAAAAGCATATGGGTTGGGTTAAGTTGGGATTTAACCAACTTTAGGCTGAGCCCACTTGATTATTTATTTGGGCTTGGTCCCCTTTCTGCCTCAACAGTGCTGAGCACTGAAATGGGTTCTGGCACCCTTTATTCTTTTTGTTTTATTTGTATTCTTTTATATGAGTGTTAAACACTTGATAGTGCTCATGTGAGGGGCACGTGGAGCTCTTGGTGCTGAGCGTCAGGCAATGAGTGCAGAGAACTTTTTATAAAAATAGCGCCCACGTGAGGAGCACGTGGAGCGCTCGGTGCTGAGCGCCAGGCAAAGAGTGCAGAGCACTTTTTATAAAAATAGCGCCCATGTGAGGAGCACGTGGAGCGCTCGGTGCTGAGCGCCAGCCAATGAGTGCAGAGCACTCTTTATAAAAATAGCGCCCATGTGAGGAGCACGTGGAGCGCTCGGCGCTGAGAGCTCGGCGCTGAGCGCCAGGCAACTTTTTTGTTCTAATCAGTTCGGTGCTCTGAGAATTAAATTCTCGTTTGTGAGAGACTTTGTCTCATGGATCTAAGAACTAAGTTCTCTTTTTTTTTTTGATGAGATGCTACGATCTCTTTTACTTTTATGAAAGACTTTTGTCTTATAGATCTATGATCTAGAAAAAAGAACTAAGTTCTTTTTTTTATGAGATGCTATAAACTCTTTTTACCTTGAGAAGAAATTGCACTCGTCTTTGAAGTTTGAAGTTTATGGGGAAGTTCTTCTCTACAAGACTTGAAGTCTTGGGTCCTTTATATATGGGAGGCTGATTTGTTGAATCAATTAAGGAAATCTCTCATTGAGAGATCTCTGATTGATTTGGGGATGTTTCCCACCATTGGATTTTTGATCCAAGGGCTTCTGTTTTACAGAAGATATTTTTCTTGTTTTTAACAAGATTGGGAAAATATTTTCCCCTACAGAACTTATTCTGTATCTTGGTGATTTTTAATCACCATTGGATCTTTGATCCAACGGTGCTCTGATTTACAGAGCACAATCTTTCTTGTTTAGAAAAATTTGAGGAGTATTTCCTCAACAGAATTTAATTCTGTAATTTGATGATTTATTATCTTCGTTGGATCTTTGATCCAAGGGTGGAGAACATTTAGTTCTAGCGCTGGCGCTCTCGTACTTTGCATGTGAGGCGCTGCCTCAGAGTCTTTGACTCTTGGTGCTGGCGCTCTTGGCGCTAGCGCTCTCGTGCTTTGCACGTGAGGTGCTACTTCAGAGTCTTTGACTCTTAGCGCTTGGCGCTCTCGTGTTTTGCACGTGAGGCGCTGCCTCAGAGTCATTGACTCTTAGCGCTTGGCGCTAGCGCTCTCGTGCTTTGGACGTGAGGCGCTGCCTCAGAGTCTTTGACTCTTAGCACTGGCGCGCTTGGCGCTAGCGCTCTCATAGTTGCACGTAAGGCGCTGCTTTAGTTCAAATTTCAAATTTTGAACAGAGCTTTGCTCTCTGATTAGGGAAACAAATGCCCCCCACTGTTGCGCTCACGTGGCTTACACGTGAGTGCAGCGGTGGCAGCCTTTCCACCGTTAGATCAACTTGGAAGTTGGATCGACTTCCAGCACCTATAAATAAGGCCTTTTGCCTTTGAGATGACTGTTGTTCATCTTCTTGCTTTCTTGTTCTTGAGAATTTAATTCTCCTTCAGCGCTAAGCTCTCTGCCTTAAGAAACTCTTCTAGAGTCAGAACCTTGCCAAAAATTTTGGTAAGGATCAAATCTTTGAAGGAATCGTTTCATATTCTAGGGTTTTACCCATAAACAAAGCCTTGCTCTTCTTAGATCATAGATCTTAAAGTGGATTTTAGGGTTTCTTAACCCGTTAAATGAAAACAGAGCTTTGCTCTTCTTAGATCATAGATTAAAAAATCTTCTTTTAGGGTTTCTTAACCCATTAATGAAGAACTCTTAGAGTTCGTTTTGCAGATCTTAGAGATCTCGGAGTTTTTAACTCAGTAAAAGCTTTGCTTTTTAGGGTTTTTGATGGATTACTCCATCATTTTCACAGAGCATAGCTCTTTAGAATTTTTTTGGGGGAATTTTTATTCGCTTCATCATTAATTTTGACAGATGTCATTTCTGTTGCAGAGCGCTGCTCTCAAGGGAGTTTACTCCTTGGCCCAATGAGCCTCTCATTAAATGAGAATCCTTTTAGGATTCCCTCCTTAATGAGTGACTGTCTCATCAATGATGAGCCGTCACTTTGATTTTGTGGGTCCCCTTTGGTCCATTTCCACTGCATTGCAATGTGGTACAAATTTAAGGTACCATGTATTAGAATTTGGAATGTAGCATTAACAGCTAACTCTTGTTCCTTTTCGCGCAGGTACTATGTCTTTCGACACTTCTTTCCCCTCCGTTCGTCCGGAGAGCGCATTTGCTGACGCACCCGTAGGCCGGGAAGTTTTTGCACTGATCAAAGATCACGACCCGGAGCAGAAGTCTCTTCATTTATGGGGGTTGTGGTACAACCAAATCATTCAGGGTCGACGCAGCTTCTCTTGTGCGACGCCTTCAGAGCCGATCTCCGCTATTCACTACGCCGACTCACCCCAAGTAAACTATGCCGTAGAGGAGGTCAACTGGACTTCGGAGGGTCGCCTTCAGCCTTCTATGGCTTCAATACCCGTACAGCCTCCAATGGCTTTGGATATCTTGGGGCGGCGCATATGTCAGGGCGAGTCGCGCCCTTGGGGACAAGCGTACATGATTGGCTTGACTCCTCGCCATTCAGCCGGATATCTGCAGTGGGCTCGATACATCTTGTCGACCAAGAAATCGCCGCTGCTGAAGCTCGGGTTGTACCCCGCGATTTATGCGTCTCTCTTCCAGTATTCCACGCCCCCTGTATGGTGGGTCAAAGCTTTCTTGGAACAATGGAACGTCCCGACTCATACCTTTCTTCTATCAGATCGGGAAGTTTCAATCTCTTTGGAGGAATTCGCGGAGATCTCTGGCTTACCTGTCAGAGGGGAATATTACGAGGAGATATTACCCCCTGACGAGTAAATCTTTGCCACCAAATCGGTAGTGATAGGCCTTACTCCGGAGAATGCTATTCAACATCGATTCCCGAGTCTGATCAAGGTGTTGAATATTTATGAGAGTCTGTTTCTCGAATCCGGAAGGCACGGGGTCAGCTTCACAGATTTCATCGCCCGTTTTCTTCGTCCGGAAGTCTTGTCGAAACAAGGTGCGAAGTTCTCCAAGCTTGACGATCCTGTTGGTTTTGACTTGGACAGCCAACCGACAGCGGAAGCAGATCAAAAGAATTTCTTCCTCCCAAATACCGTGGTCGTCCCTTTTGCAGAACTCACAGCTCCAGACATCGACGAAGAGGCATTCTTTTTGGGTTTCCTTGGCCTATGGTTAAGCTGGTTTGTGCTCCCCATGAACCCTCGCTATATGAGGCCGTCCGTTTTCTACCCGGCTCACCGAATGGTTGAAGGGACGCGGGTTGCCGTCGGGATCGCTGGGCTGGCTCATTTGTATCATGGCCTCAGCTCAGCGGCAGACACCACTCAGCCGGGGGTACAGCCCGTAAATTTCCCGCTGCATTATTTCACGTCGTGGATCGAGCTGCATGTGCTCGGCGCTTTTAGAGTCCATAAATGGCCTCGTTTCTACGACAGTTATAATTTCCCTTGGGTCATGTCCATAGTTGACGCTTCTGCTTTAGATCCGTCACAGCGAGAGGCTCGGGGCCTGGTCCTTCACCCGCGTATGGTCGGGGATGGCATGTCCTTTGTCGATAGGGTCCTGACTATCGGCAAGGAGTCCACTAAGGTGGTGCAACCGCTGCGCGACACCTTTAAAGACGGGGCTCCCATGTTGAAGGCTCGGGAGATCTTGCATCTGTACTCGATCAGGCCAGGCTTCTTAGTGTTCAGGCAAAATGACTCGGCGCTTTTCATGAGGTACAACCCACACGGTTTTGCCCAACAGTCAGGTTACAACCAGGGTGTTCCCCTCGAGGCCTTCCTGGCAGAACCGGTTGCTACTGAAGAGGGTATCCGGAGCGCGTTGGACTATTTCATGCGGCTAAACACCGGGTCTAACTTTTTGATCAGTGAGCCGAGTTGTGTTCCGAAAGCCACGAACGCATACATGGTGTGGTACCAGCACGCGACGGGTGCTATCATTAGGGAAGAAAAGCGGTTGCTGCTTGATCGTAAGGGTGCAACCCCTGCTGGTAATCCAGCTGTTCCCCTAAAACGACGGACTATTGTTCGTCCTTCCCTAGGAGAAGTTGTTGCGGTTGCGCTCCCGCGCGCTCTTCCTGAGAAGCCTCTCCCCTGTGTTTCTTTGGAAACGGCAGCTGCAGCGTCTCCTGAGTCTGACATTGGTACGGAGATCGGGACTCGTCGGCCAAAATTTCCCACCAAGCGCAAGCTCCTGTCATTGGCTGCCGGCGCTCGCTCACAAAAGAAGAAGAAGTCGCTATTTTCTGCCGACGTCATACTCGGCCAGGAGCCTCATGCTCCCTATAGCGAGGGTTTGTGCGAGTATGGGACCAATGAGGGCTTATTCATCGCGCATGCGGATGATACTGATCTCCAGGATGCCCTTATAGCCTCCAAGCGACTTGCTCGTGAAGAAGCGGCGCTGATCACCATCGCGAAGTCAGGTATGCTTCAGTTGTATTTTTCCCGTTCATTCCTTCCTTATTATTATGCTTTTATTGACGCTTTCTTCTTCAACAGGCATCTTTCCCGAAGAGGCTCTCGCGGCTTCCCTCAAAACATTCGAAGAGGAAGAGAGGCTCCGTGCTTCTTTGGGCCTTGGTATAATTTAACTCATTGTGTCTTCATCCCGTTCTTCATTCATGCTCTGACCCTTAATCTTATTGCAGGGACTACCTTGACTCCGGTTATCCCGAGTGCGGTGCCGATCCCGCGTGGTGATGCGGCGACGCTTCCAGAGCCAGCTATTGAGGCCCCATCTCCCTCGGTATTACCGCAAGAGGCTTCACTCAAGCAGCCGATGACAGACGCCGTAACGGCTCCAGAGGCAGAGCTTGGTTCGGACGATGACGTCCCTTTGACAGAGGTCTTGAGGAGATCGCTTCTCACTGCTCAGACCGAAAAGAAGCGTAGGAAGCGTGCGGCGAGGGAACACGATGCCAGCTTGGCCGTGGGTGCAGGCTCAAGCAGCGTCCCCCTTGCTAATCCCCTTCGGCGGATGTTACCCCCGTGTTGTCTACCGCCCGTAGACAGGTTGCGCGTGCAGCTCGGGAAGAGACTGAAAAGCTGCTCCAAGGTAGCGTAACGCTGAGTTCTTTTTTTATTGGAACTAAATCTTCGAATTTTGACATATGCATTTTCTGCAGGTCCAATTCTCGGGGATGGGGTGACGGGTGAAACCCAGGCGGTTACCGTGCCCGATGTTGCTACCCTCTCTCTGGAATCTGGGACCGTCGAGACCGCTGCCCTTTCTCCCTGCGGTTCCCCGGTATTGGCGGGTGTCGCAAGCGTCACGACGGCCCTTGTCGAATCCGGGGATGAAGCTATGGACGCAGAAACTACTCCTCTGAGGGAGAGCGAAGAAGCCGCTACGCCTGGTGATGCTTCCATCGTGGCTTTGGTTGGTGACCCGTCAGGTAAGTCTTGGATCACCATTCTTTTTATTTCACAATCCCGTTCAGCTTCTTCTGACGATGTTTTGTTCATAGGTGCAGCGAATGCTGAGATTGTGCCATCTGAAGCACCTCCGGTCGCCGCCATGACGGTTGTTGTTCCCTCGCCTTCTCCTATGTCCTCCGAAATGCTGAAAGGTATAGGTTTGCGATTTATCGGTTTCGTTGTGGGTATCATCCTCCTTGTACTGACAGTATATTGTTACAACTTTGCAGGAGTTCTTTTTGACCATCTGTATCAGGTGCTGAACCCGCATTTCTCCTTCCAGTCGGAAGTCATTCCGCCTGCTGGTATTGGTTAGTATATCCTTCAACTATTGTTTTCCCCATTTTTTATAAATAGCCGTATTGTCGCTGAGTCTTCCTTGTATTGATCACAGCGTCACGGATTGGAGGAGGGGACGAGAGAATAGCCACGCCTCCGGTACTCCCAATTTTTCCATCCGCCACAGCCGGTATAGTAGACTCTATTACTCGTGTATTTCTCTACCTGCCGAGTCAATATTTGACCACAATTTGTTTTGCAGCAATCGCACCGGCTCCAGCTCCCTTCGAGTCTCGCATCCCAATACCGGCAGGGCCCTTTGCTAAACTCCCATCTTCCAGGGGTGCTGCGACTAGCCTACGAATGTTGAGCGAATTCGTCGAGGATCTTGACGCCGAGGCCCTCGCATTTGCTGCAGACTTTGCTGCTGAGGTTAATCCCATGCTGGCGACGCTCGTGAACTTTCATGATGAAGGCGTCGTCGAGTCTTGGGTTAATTACTGCAGGATGATCGAGGCCAGCCTGCATAAGATTGAGCTCAAGTGTCCTGCTCCTGAAGTATCAGCGTTGAACTCCCAGCGGGCTGCATGGGTTGAGCAGAGTGTTCCTTTCCTTCGCTATTTTGAACAAGAGATGACCCTGAGGCGAAAAGAACACGAAGTAGCTTCATGCGAATCTGCCCGGTTGCGCGCCGAGGTCGAAGCGAATGCTGCGCAGTTGAAAGCTGTCTTTGACAATCTACAGTGATGCATTTCGGATGGGTTGACGCTGAGACGGGCGCTTGACTCTACGGAGCGGGTCGTACAGGACTGCGAAGCTGCCATGCTGGGAACCGATGAAAAGCTTTCGTCTTGTCTGCGACAGCTGGCCCGAGTCGAAGCGGAGTTGGCTGCGGTGGCCGATTGCGAGAAAGGATTGAGGGGAGCGCGCGAGCAGCTGGCTGATTTGTTGAAAACGCCTCCTTCTCAGTAGTCATCTTTTTATCACTGAAAATTTGTAATTTATGAATAACATGCTTTCATTCATTTTTTTTATTCTTTTATATGATGTATCTTGTACTCAATTGAATTCATGAATAAAAGACACATTTTTTTATCTTGTACTATTGTTTCTTTTCTTTGCTGTGTCATTGGCATGTTACTTTAGCAAATGTGGCCTGTAGATAGTAGATAGCAGTCCATCTTAACCTCCTTGTAGGGTATCGATGGCTTAGGAAACATGTTCAGGTCTGCTGCCTAAGACTTTTCAACTTTATGAGCCATGAGGGTCTCATAAAGACCTTTCTCCCTACGAGTCGTGAGGATCCCGTAGGTGTATTTTCTCCTTAGGAGCCGTGAGGATTCCTAAGTGCGTTTTCTCTTGAGAGTGTTAAGGATCTCACAAGAGAATTTTCTCCCTTACAAGTCGAGAGAACTCGTAAGTGGTTGGTAAGTTGACTTGTTTCCGAATCGAAGCATTGCTCCGACGGGGAAGTCAAGGGTTGACGTATTTCCGAGTCGAAGCGTTGCTTTACGACGAGGAGGTCATGGGTTGACGTATTTCCGAGTCGAAGCGTTGCTTTACGACGGGGAGGTCATGGGTTGACTTGCTCCGCTTTCTGCGGTGTCGGGGTTGACTTGCTCCGCTCTTAACAGTGTCAGGGTTGACTTGCTCCGCTTTCTGCGATATCGGGGTTGACTTGCTCCGTTTTCTGCGGTGTCGGGGTTGACTTGCTCCGGTTTTGACGGTGTCAGGCTTTACTTGCTCCGCTTTCTGCGGTGTCAGGGTTGACTTGCTCCACTTTTGACGGTGTCGGGGTTGACTTGCTCCGCTTTTGACGGTGTCAAGGTTGACTTGCTCTGCTTTTGACGGTGTCGGTGTTGACTTGCTCCGCTTTTGACGGTGTCAGGGTTGACTTGCTCCGCTCTTGACGGTGTCAGGATTGACTTGCTCCGCTTTCTGCGGTGTCGCGGTTGACTTGCTCCGCTTTTGACGGTGTCAGGGCTGACTTCCTCCGCTTTCTACGGTGTCGGGATTGACTTGCTCCGTTTTTTACGGTGTCAGGGTTGACTTGCTCCGCTCTTGACGGTGTCAGGGTTGACTTGCTCCGCTTTCTGCGGTGTCGGGGTTAACTTGCTCCGCTTTTGACGGTGTCAGGGTTGACTTGCTCCGCTCTTGACGGTGTCATGGTTGAGTTGCTCTACTCTTGACGGTGTCAGGGTTGACTTGCTCCGCTCTTGATGGTGTCAGGGTTGACTTGCTCCGCTTTCTGCGGTGTCCGGAAGGAATGCCGTGTTGATCTTCTGGGATGTAGACGTTGCCGTCGAGCCGTCGAGATCTGACTTTCCCTTTGACAGAGTTTGTTGTGACCTGTAGTTCCCTTTTCGTTTATTCCCATGGATTGTATACAGGGGTCACTATGGACTTACCTGCAGGGAAAAAGTTTCCTTCTTTCATTTTTTTTATTTTCTTCCGCGATGCTCTATCATTTCAGCTTTTTATATCGCGAAAGTCACGATTGCCCAATCATTTCAGCTATTTTTCGTGGTGCCCAATCATTTCGGCTATTTTTTGTATGCATATCTTTTACTTGCTGATTTTGTTGTAAGTTGCCCTATCATTTCAGCTATTTCATATGCATTTATAGCTCGCTGACTTTTTGTTGCGAGTATGGAACTTGGAATCCGATGCCGATCTTAGCATTAGCATCACTGCGATTGGAATATTGCCAGGAGCGAATCATCATTTGCCTTTGTCGATTCGAACAAAGATGGCTTAGCAAACAGGGTTAGGATCCTGTCGACTATGGCTTTTGACTTCATGAGCCGTAAGGGTTTAATAAAGATGTTTCTCCCTATGAGTCGTGAGGATCTCATAGGTGTATTTTCTCCTTAAGAATCGTGAGGATTCCTAAGTGTATGTTCTCTTATAAGTTGTAAGGATCTTACAAGAGCGTTTTCTCCTTATAAGTCGAGAGGACTTACAAGTGTCGTTCACCATGTGAGGACATTTCGTGCCATTGATGGAACTTGGTGGGGGAGTCGTTTATTTGTGCCTGTGGATTGTATACAAGAGCCAATATTGACCGCCTGTAGGGCAAATTAGGGGATATGATGGCTTAAGAACAGGTTCAGATCCCTGTAGCTTAAGGCTTTTGAATCTTGTGAGCCATGAGTGTCTCATAAGAGGATTCTCCTTACGAGTCGTGAGGATCTCGTAAATGTAATTTCTCCTGAGGAATCGTGGGGATCCCTAAGTGTGTTACTCCTTTGTGAGTCGTAAGGATCCCATGCAGGTATTTTCTCCTTACAAGGTCGAGAGGACCTTGCAAGTGTCTTTTAACGAGATTGTGTTAGTTATATGTATGCCCTAGAGGCCATTACTATACATAGGATGTATATTGTAGTGGATGCTGGGACATATATAGGGAGGACTTTCTCGCTCGACATGATAGTATGCTATCTGGTTACTCTTTACCTTAACATGTATACTGATTGTCTCTCTATTTCATGTTGGTAAAGCCCTTAGGATGTGTACTTGACTATCTGGACTATGATGCGGATCATACTAGTGGGGACATGGTAGTCCATAAGTACATCCTTCAAGGTCCCTAGTCGTGGGTGTATCGAGACGGGGCATCGATATACCAGAGTAGACTAGCGTATACCTTCTCGACCCATACAGATGGGCAATGGATGATCCCATATCCATTGGTGTTTGACATCAGAGATGATATACGGGTGCTCAGTGGAGACTGGGTACACTGGACGGACTCGCCGAGAACTCCCAGATAGTATTATACCTTACGTCAGATGGCAGTTCTCAGGTGACACTGGTACAGAGTAGTCTGTTGACCCGAGATCGTCATAGAGTCTTGTGTGGTTCCCACTGTACTTTGATTTCCACCTTACCACGTCCAAGAGGGCGTGCAAAACGGTGGTTTTTGGGTACAGTCCCGAGTCACATGGAGGCAATGAGCGATAGGAGGGGATTCGTCTCTCCCGGTATAGGGAGTTGATGTTGCGCTGTGTTCGATTGGCTATAACAGGAAATCCCTGGCCAGGGTTGCTGAGATTTACTGGTAAGTGTTACCAGTAGTTTCTCGAATTGTTATAGACCTCATATCGACACGACTTATCGAGCTATTGGGGTCTGACGTTTACCACCCCTAGGCGAGATATGCGACATATCAGACGATCAGACCGGACTGTACGGTAAGTGTTACTGGTTGGATTCACTGGAGTGTGAGCGGGCTTGCTCGTCGATCTTCTTATCGCTCAATACCCGGGTGGCCGTTACGTTTAGCAGACCGCTTGCGGCTTGTGGGTGCTTGATATGATCATCATCTGCTGCCGGCGTATTGACGAGTCTTTAGAGTTCTACACAGAGGTTTCCTGGCTCAAGCGAAACGAAATAGGAGCGCATATGAGATATGTGCGGGACCGAGAATGATACCAGTATGTGATACTGTATTCGATTCTCGCGATTTGTGACATTGATCGGTTATATGCGATATAGCCGGGTTATCGGATCAAGTGTTGATTCGATAAGTTGTTACTGTTGATATTAGTCGGTTATATGCGATATGACCGGATCATTAAATCAAGTGTTGATTTAATGATTTGATGCATAATTATATATTTGATATATTACTTTGCATTAACTAGTATCGGTTCACTTTAAATGGATTTTCTCACATGGAATGTGCACATTGTATATGTGATATACTTTTGTACACAAGTTTGTATCATGTTTGATGATACATGTTTGCTAGGGTTTGTGTAAAGAATTAAACTTTGTTTAAATAAATGGTTAGGGTTTTTATTTGATTATTCATTCATTTATTTATTTGTTTTTGGATTAAAGATAAGAGAAAAGAAAAACAAAAAGGTTTCTTTCTTTCATGAAGCTTGTTGAAGCTTCATGAAGCTTTGACCAAAGAAACCCTTTTGTCTTCATCTCATTAACCCTAACCATTCACTTAACCTTAGTCAATTCTCTACACATTACCATGGTTAATATTATGATAAGAATTGATTTTTCTATTCTATTCTAATACTTATCATAATACTTATCATATTATCTTCTTCTTCTTCATCATCTTCTTTCATGAAGAAAGCTTCACTTCATCAATGGTGATTGATGAAAAAGAGTGAGAAATCCAATTCTAAAGTGAACCCACTTTCTATTTCTTCATCCTCTACCTCTTGCCAAGTAGTAGAGTGTGTTTCCTTCACAAGTTTTCAAGGCTTGATGAAGGTGGAGCTTGATCTAGTGATGCCTCGACGTAGATCATCTTCGGCACGTCATCGATGACCTAGCCCGCTCTTTCTCCGATGAAGCCAATGCTAGAGCCCGGGATTTGATATGGACAGCGAGGAGACTTCATTGCGGAGCTATGGAGGTGGAGAACCGGATCTACAAAGGTTGTATTTCCGTATTCTTATAGTTAAGTGTTAACTAGTTTCTTTTTATCGCCTAAAATTCTAGTTAAAGATCCGTAGTCTAGGGTTTCTCGGCACCGTAAATTTTGAAATTGGCATGGTTGATACCTTGTGAGACCTCCTTAGTGTGCCTAGGAACCCTACAGTGGTATCAGAGCCTAGCTAGAGCCTTAGGCGATGCGTAGACGCAGTTTGAAGTCCGATCGATCGAAATCCCTAACTCCAAATTGCTCTCTGTCCTTTTTTCAAAATCTGGGATTTTCATGAATTAAAAATATGCAGAAAATTCAGCAGGGTTTTTCAAGAATTACTGTGAAGCACGTGCGCACGATTCCCTAAAAGAGCGGCGGAACCACGGCACAAGCATGGCTTGTGCGGTGGTTCCGCGGCCATCTAATCACTTCAACAGTTGATTTATGCACAGTAATTCCTATTTTAAAGTGATGTATTTTATGGGATATTTTAATGTTTTATATACAGTTGAGTATTCTGGGTTGTATTGGGGACTCGGTGTTTCGATCGGATTGTCTGACTGTGTCTATGTGGCTTTCCGGATAATTTTTAGAATATGTTAAAAAGTTCGACCGGATATAAATACCCGATTTTTCCCCTGTCGGGAAATTTCCAAGTGTTGGATATTTCCGTAGTTTAACGACGTTCTAAGTAGTGCAAGTAACGCGATGGACCCTCTAGAAAACAACAAACCTTAACTCGATTATGTGACCGTCTTGAACTGCCCTTTGAACCTTTGGGTTTGGGGCAGTACGGCGTGCCACATGTGAGGCGTTGGCTTGACCCTTCTACGACTGGACCGTTGGTACTGAGGCACGAACTGAATGTTGTTAGACTTATTTCATGTGTTGATCTGTATCGGGAAAACTTGGGTGTTTGAATGTTCAATCGGAAAGTTTAACATTTTCTAATTATCTGGAATGGGATACAATAATTGGAATTCACAATAAGTTATGAGATAACTGAATGAATGTTATAAACATAGCAGTTTAGTCTCACTTGATCGGTTGCCACGGAATTTTGATGTGATCAAAAGTCCATCGCAATCACGTAGCGTACGCGGATACTCGCCGGTAAACTTAATAGACAGCTACACCTCTTAGCCCCGACCAAGTGACTATAGGAGAACCCCGCCGCCGAAAGCATCCGTCCGGGTGCTCGCGGTAGCGGTGTTCCGCCTTGGTGCACTTCGTCGACAGTATCGGGGGTGCGGCCGTCTACTGAAGTTTGCGACGAGCATTCGATCAAAATGTCGGGAATCCTGTTGAATTGCCCGACTTGATATTGAAAAGAGTTTTCGATTTTGAGACTAAAATGCGGGGTTTATAATTGTTAGGTATGCGATGTCTAAGTAATTCATTTGGTCAGGCATGCGATGTCTGAGGTGGTTGTGGATTCCAACTGTTGTAGTTTTACACTTTCTTTTCTGTGACCGTAAGTGTAATATGTGATATCGCCGGTTTCGTTGCTATATGTCAACGACAATTGGGATGCGCATATTTACTTACGTTGATGACATGTGATGTTATGTGTTGCTGGATATGTTATATTGGATCGTCGTGTTAGAATAGCCGGGGGTTTTTATGTGAGATGAGTGTTTTTCATTTTCATTCATGTAAAAACTTGTATGTAATATTCTTTTATTGGGGCACTTCCAGGTTGCAGAAGATGTCACCCTTTTGTATATTATTTACTTTTCCGCACTAGGATAGACCCAAGGAGGAGGGCACAAGTAACCGGGTTCTGGAGTCCAGTGGGAGATCAACTCGAGGAGTCGAGTCCGGGTCTCCTAACTCTAGAATTGGTAGGGTTGCTTGCCGCTCTCGTAGGGGTCTTGGGGTGTGGGTTTGTCTATTCATCACGACCGTGGAATCCGTGTTTTATACTGGCTCGTATTGAAAACACGAACGTCCTAGTATATCCAATATTTCATATGATTCTTCTGCTGCGATATCTGTGATGTGATCATGTGATGTTCTGTGATAGATACAGTATATAGTATATATGATATATTATATAGACGTTACTTATGTTTTACACCCGCGCTAGCCCTGCCCCGCTCTGCCGTTAGTTACCTAACCTAACGGTGCACGAGGGGACATCGAGGCGAATGCGGATGGCATAAGTGTTCGTCGTATTTATCTGTGATGTTTAGGTATTTAAATGATGGGACTTCATTAATGTGATTAATGAAATAAAAGAAACCTAAGATGTTGTAGAATTGAATTTCAAAATTAAAACAGGTAGCTACAGTTCTTGCTTTGCACAGCGGTATATATGATATATCCTGCACCTTATTCGATGAGGAAAGGACCGAGATCCCTTCACCGGGAGTGACTCCTTTAGCAATAACTGGCAGATGCTACACACTCGGTTTGGTTTTTGAGTGCTTTTAAGTGTTTTTGCTTTGCACAGTGATATATATGATATATCCCGCACCTCATTCGACGAGGAAAGGACCGACGATCCCTTCACCGGGAGTGACTCCTTTAGCAAAACTAGAAAAGCCTCAAAAACACTCCATTTCAAAATTCATTCGATCCTACAACGATATCAAGTTCATTACGCAATAGGTTTTCAGAAAAACTTGTCGTAGCCCTCCGTCATTTCAGATAAGTAGTAGTTAGTATTCGTGCTGCGTTTGTTGACCTTTGTCAAGGCGCAGTGTGCGGTAGCTAACTGGTGCTTATCTGCTTATGCATATGATGCAGATTGGGTTAGGGTAGTCGTGCGACCTTGTTGGCCTTTGTCAAGGGCCGTGCGGGTGGGTTTAATTCAATCAGGAAATGACGGGTTGAACTTGACTAGCATCCTATGGTTTGTTGGCCTTTGTCAAGGTCATAGGAGGTTAGGGGCAAAATATTATCGGGAATTTCAAGTGTTGAAATTTGCAATGAGATTGCATACCTTCTATGAGATAGTTGGATCCCGATACCCGCTGCGAGTAAGAGTTACTCCTGGGAGAGTTTTATACATTACAATTAGCCGATCAAGTAGGTGTCTAGAAAGGTGTCAACGGGGTTACGCCTCTGGGAAAACGAGGTTTACATTAATTAGGTTCGTGCGAAAGCACGGGGGACCTCCCTCAAAGTACCGACACTGGCCTGGCTGAAAGATTGGCGAACTTGTAGTGTGTAATTAATCCCGGCTAGTCTTTCCTTTTAGGGTTTGAAGGAAGATTTGATAAAAAGCAGTGGGAGCCATCCTGATTAGATAAAATAATAACCAATCTATTCTTGCAAGAGCGCACGCTGAGTGTTTTCTTCTCTCTCTCTCCAGGTAGCGACCATATCACGCCTTAATCAAGATAATAATACGGAATATTGACCGAACCCGCTTGTTATACTGAGCTGGGGAACGTTGGTCCCGCTCCACCTTGTAATTGTTATAAGACAGAGCAGGAAATTGGGGAATACCAGATTTCCCGTGCCGCCCAAACGAAGAGAGTGCATGCTGATGCATCATCTTCGGGTATGTTCATTACAAAGAACTGTTTCTCTGTATCCTCTACGTCCTGGGTATGTGACACCAGATCAGGATCCCAGATATGTAATCTGTTACATAGGGCTACCGATAGGTAGAGAACTGAGAACGGGTGATAAGTTTCATGAGGCAGAAAACGGGGCAAGAGTTGCAGCCAAGTCTGTTGGTCACCGTCACCCTGTATTACCAATACATTGATTCTGAACGAATGTTATTAGATACCGAACCTGATATACAAAATCATATCACTCTCTTTATTAGTAAAGAAATGATAAAATTTTGTATTGTTGGATAATGTTTTGAACATTTCCTATATCAAAAGTTGATCGGTTCAGGCACGTTATCTAAAAGCATTGATGTTCTAAATCAAACTACAGTTCTTAGTATACAGATCACACAAAAGAGGAAGAGTTCTGAAATGAACGACTCCTTCTTGAGGCATTGTAGACTAGGTCATATCAATGCGACCCGACTATCTGAAGTTACACATAGATGCATATTTAAATCTGTTTGAATTTACATCTTGTGAAACTTGCCAGTCATGTTACAGAGATAAGATGACCATAGCTCTGTTTAATGGAAACAGAGAAAGAGTTAGTAAACTCTTGGGATTGATACATGTTGATGTATGTAAGGTCTCCTGTCTACACATGCCAAGACCGGTTCTTTTTACTTCATTACATTCTTTGATGATCTCTCGAGACTCAGACATATGTTCCTGTTGAAACACAAGTCTGAACCTTTTGAGATATTCACAGAATATAAGTTAGAAGTAGAGAACCAAAAAGGGTATAAGTATTATGTCCTATGGTGAGATCGAGGAGGAGAATACTTGAGCACGGAAATCCTGGATTATTCTAAAGGAGAATGAGATTCTCTCTCAGCATTACTCCTCCGTATACACCATAGCACGATGGTATATCGGGGTGGAGCAATCAGACCCTATATGATAAGGTGTGCTCTATGATGAGTACTACTGAGTTACCTATTTCCTTTTTGGGGGTTATGCACTTGAGAAGCTGCATACCTATTGAATTAGGGTTCCAATCAAATCAGTTGCCTACCATTTCATATGTGATATGGAAAGGGAAGAGCCCATGTCTTAAGCTAGTTAAGATTTGGGGTTGTCCGGCCTATGTCTAAAAGCAAAATCCGGACAAGCTCGAGGCAAAGTCTGTTATGTAGAACTGGAAAGGTTCCAGCTATACAAACCACAGCAGATGATTTGATAAAACCAAAGGATTCAATAGTTACCAATGAACCTCGGCCTCTCCGCCGATCTAGTAGGGTTCCTCACCCACCTGAGAGATACTTCTGTTTCTCTATGACAGTGGGAGCGAGAATTGCATCATGAGATGATGACCCAACTAGTTTCGAGCTGGCCATCAGGAGTAAGACTCTGTAAGAATGGCTGGATGCTTAGCGATCTGAGATGGAATCCTTATACACCAACAAAGTATGGACTTTGATTGCTATATCTGAAGGGTTAAATCCCCATCAGGAGCAAGTATATCTTGAGAAGATTACTTGGTGTACTTGGAAAGGTTGAGACTTTCAAAGCTAGACTTGTTAAAGGTTTTCGTCATTGACCAGGCGTGGATAATGATGAAACCTTTTCCAGTACCTATGCTTAAGTCCATCCAGATACTACTTACCACGGCTACATACCATGACTACGATATCTGGTGGATGGGTGTCATGACAGCTTTTCTAAATGATGTTTTAGAAAAGGCAGTCTATAAGTACACAGCCAGAGGGCCTCGTAGACAGTGGGAGCAGCGGAAACGTGTGCAAGATGCTTTATAGGATAAAACAGGCATCGCGGAGTTGGAACATCTGTTTTGATGGATTAGTCAAAGAAGTTGACATCATCAAAATGGTAGATGAACCTTGTATAAACAAAAAGGTAGTAGGGAGTATGGTGATGATCCTCATAGAGTACGTGGATGACATACTCTTGATAGGGAAGAAGTTTCCTATGCTACGCTCGGTCAATCTCCGCTTATCACAATGATTCTCCATATAGGATCAAAGTGATACCTACTAAATCCTAAGCTTTGGATCTATGAGATAGATCTAATTGGATGTTAGGATACTCACTAGTTGTAGTGAAATGGTATCAATCGATCCTAGGAAGAATCACTGGAAGTGTTCCAGGGTGATA
Source organism: Agapanthus africanus (assembly GCA_030015575.1). NCBI lineage: Eukaryota > Viridiplantae > Streptophyta > Magnoliopsida > Asparagales > Amaryllidaceae > Agapanthus > Agapanthus africanus. The sequence goes on along the minus strand of JASDDO010000024.1, from coordinate 881,489,462 downwards.
AAGATGACTGAATGTCAGTCAGAGGCATTGTCTTTACCCTAAGTAAAGGGACGGTATGTTGGAAGAGTTCCAAGCTAGATACCGTGACATACTAGACGATAAAGGAAGGATACATCGCTACTTCAGATACTACCAAAGAGGCTGTTTGGGTGTATATTGGTTCATGAGATGAACTTAGTTCCTCCCATTGTGTGACAATGGAGTTGTGGCTTATGCCAAGGAACGACGGTCCCATCAGTGATCCAGACATATTCTAAGGCAGTGTCACCTAATCATGGAGATGGTTGATCTCCAGGGTGATCGAGGTTAGGAGAGCAGACTCAGATGATAACACAGCGGATCCACTCACGAAGGCCTATTCCCAGAGAGAGACTTTTATGGGATGGTTGAGTATGAGATACTACAACCACTGCTACAGATGGCCCTAGTGCAAGTGGGAGATTGTTAGTTATATGTATGCCCTAGAGGCCATTACTATACATAGGATGTATATTGTAGTGGATGCTGGGACATATATAGGGAGGACTTTCTCGCTCGACATGATAGTATGCTATCTGGTTACTCTTTACCTTAACGTGTATACTGATTGTCTCTCTATTACATGTTGGTAAAGCCCTTAGGATGTGTACTTGACTATCTGGACTATGATGCGGATCATACTAGTGGGGACATGGTAGTCCATAAGTACATCCTTCAAGGTCCCTAGTCGTGGGTGTATCGAGACGGGGCATCGATATACCAGAGTAGACTAGCGTATAGCTTCTCGACCCATACAGATGGGCGATGGATGATCCCATATCCATTGGTGTTTGACATCAGAGATGATATACGGGTGCTCAGTGGAGACTGGGTACACTGGACAGACTCGCCGAGAACTCCCAGATGGTATTATACCTTACGTCAGATGGCAGTTCTCAGGTGACACTGGTACAGAGTAGTCTGTTGACCCGAGATCGTCATAGAGTCTTGTGTGGTTCCCACTGTGCTTTGATTTCCACCTTACCACGTCCAAGAGGGCGTGCAAAATGGTGGTTTTTGGGTACAGTCCCGAGTCACATGGAGGCAATGAGCGATAGGAGGGGATTCGTCTCTCCCGGTATAGGGAGTTGATGTTGCGCTGTGTTCGATTGGCTATAACAGAAAATCCCTGGCCAGGGTTGCTGAGATTTACTGGTAAGTGTTACCAGTAGTTTCTCGAATTGTTATAGACCTCATATCGACACGACTTATCGAGCTATTGGGGTCTGACGTTTACCACCCCTAGGCGAGATATGCGACATATCAGACGATCAGACCGGACTGTACGGTAAGTGTTACTGGTTGGATTCACTGGAGTGTGAGCGGGCTTGCTCGTCGATCTTCTTATCGCTCAATACCCGGGTGGCCGTTACGTTTAGCAGACCGCTTGCGGCTTGTGGGTGCTTGATATGATCATCATCTGCTGCCGGCGTATTGACGAGTCTTTAGAGTTCTACACAGAGGTTTCCTGGCTCAAGCGAAACGAAATAGGAGCGCATATGAGATATGTGCGGGACCGAGAATGATACCAGTATGTGATACTGTATTCGATTCTCGCGATTTGTGACATTGATCGGTTATATGCGATATAGCCGGGTTATCGGATCAAGTGTTGATTCGATAAGTTGTTACTGTTGATATTAGTCGGTTATATGCGATATGACCGGATCATTAAATCAAGTGTTGATTTAATGATTTGATGCATAATTATATATTTGATATATTACTTTGCATTAACTAGTATCGGTTCACTTTAAATGGATTTTCTCACATGGAATGTGCACATTGTATATGTGATATACTTTTGTACACAAGTTTGTATCATGTTTGATGATACATGTTTGCTAGGGTTTGTGTAAAGAATTAAACTTTGTTTAAATAAATGGTTAGGGTTTTTATTTGATTATTCATTCATTTATTTATTTGTTTTTGGATTAAAGATAAGAGAAAAGAAAAACAAAAAGGTTTCTTTCTTTCATGAAGCTTGTTGAAGCTTCATGAAGCTTTGACCAAAGAAACCCTTTTGTCTTCATCTCATTAACCCTAACCATTCACTTAACCTTAGTCAATTCTCTACACATTACCATGGTTAATATTATGATAAGAATTGATTTTTCTATTCTATTCTAATACTTATCATAATACTTATCATATTATCTTCTTCTTCTTCTTCATCTTCTTTCATGAAGAAAGCTTCACTTCATCAATGGTGATTGATGAAAAAAAGTGAGAAATCCAATTCTAAAGTGAACCCACTTCCTATTTCTTCATCCTCTACCTCTTGCCAAGTAGTAGAGTGTGTTTCCTTCACAAGTTTTCAAGGCTTGATGAAGGTGGAGCTTGATCTAGTGATGCCTCGACGTAGATCATCTTCGGCACGTCGTCGATGACCTAGCCCGCTCTTTCTCCGATGAAGCCGACGCTAGAGCCCGGGATTTGATATGGACAGCGAGGAGACTTCATTGCGGAGCTATAGAGGTGGAGAACGGGATCTACAAAGGTTGTATTTCCGTATTCTTGTAGTTAAGTGTTAACTAGTTTCTTTTTATCGCCTAAAATTCTAGTTAAAGATCCGTAGTCTAGGGTTTCTCGGCACCGTAAATTTTGAAATTGGCATGGTTGATGCCTTGTGAGACCTCCTTAGTGTGCCTAGGAACCCTACAGATTGCGCCCTTTCGGGTTTTCACAAACTCGCCGATAGCCCTGCTGTTTTTACTCATGGAGCCCTTTCGGGTTTTCATCCATGCCCATTTCGCTTATGGACGTACCGTTTTTTTTATTATTATTATTTTTCCACATTAGCCTAAGGATGCTGCGGTTCATAGTAGTTTAAGGACGTTACGGTCTGTTGTTAATTTCAGGACATTGGGGTCCATTGTTAGTTTTAGGGACGTTTCGGTCCGCAGATAGTTCAAGGACATTATGGTCCATTGTTAGTTTAGAGACGTTTCGGTCCGCGGTTAGTTTAAGGACATTATGGTCCAATGTTAGTTTAGAGATGTTTTGGTCCGCAGTTAGTTTAAGGATATTACGGTCCATTGCTAGTTTAGGGACGTTTCGGTCCGTAGGGATTTTGAGGCGAGGTTTCACCGGATACTACTTATAGAGTTTGGGCTTGAGAAGATAGCGAGCGGACATAGGCATCGTCATCTATCGTTGACCTGGGCCGTGACTCGTCAGGCGTAGTATTTTTTTAGGAACCGGCCGTTTATTGGCCTGAAGGGTCTTTCGCCATGCATTTCCATAAGCAAGTAAGCCCCACCTTGGTAGACTTTGTCTATGATGTACGGGCCCTCATAGTTTGGCTCGAATTTCCCCCGTTTTGCGCGATTAGGGATCATAGGTCTCTTGACTATTAGCACGAGTTCACCTTGGCGAAATGTTCTCGGCCTAGTTAATTTTTCGTATGAGCGCGTCATCTTTGCTTTGTAAGCTTCTAGGTTTTGCTACGCCATGAGACGGGTTTCATCGAGGGCGTCGAGCTCCTCAAGCCGAAGATGAGCATTCTCTTCATCTGTTAGCTCGTAATGAACTGCCACTCGTAGAGAGGGTAGCTCTATCTCGAGGGGAGTACCGCTTCTGTGCCGAATACCAACGCATACGGCGTTGTGTTTGTGGCCTTTTTGAATGTAGTCCGATAACCCAGAGAGCTTCATGCAGTCTTTCGTGCCATTCCTTTTTATTTTTGGACACCGTCTTCTTTATGATCTTTGTCAAGGTTTTGTTGAAAGCCTCAGATAGACCATTAGCTCGGGGATTATAGACCGAAGAGTATCTCCAGTCTATGTTATGCTGCTGTGCAAAGCGGCTGATTCTGTGACTTCTGTAGGCCGGCGCGTTATCGGAGATAATCCATCGCGGAGTGCCGAACCGATAGATGACGTGTGTCTTGAAGAAATGGAGAATATTCTCCGTCTTCACTTCTCTTAGCAGTATGGCTTCTGCCCACTTAGAGAAGTAATCAGTTGTCGCCAATATGAACCGATGTCCTTTGGATGGCGTTGGTTCGATGGGCCCAATTATGTCGGTTCCCCACATTTCGGACGGCCAGCAAGCCACTATTGGGTGTAGTGGGTTTGGATGCTGGTGGATGAAGTCTCCGTGAATTTGGCACGAGTGATACTGCTTCGCGTATTCGAGGCAGTCCTGAATTATCGTGGGCCAATAGTAGCCCATTCTTTTGATCTTCAGCTTTATCTTTGGCCGAGCTTGATGAGAACCGCAGAGTCCATCGTGAGTTTCTTGGACGACTATCCTAGCTTCTTCTGGTCCCAGGCATCTTAGCCACAGAGAGTCGAACGATATCTTATACAGAGTATCATTGACGAAGGTGAAAGACAGAGATCGCTTCATGAGCTGATGTCTTGAGGATGCATCTTCAGGTGTTCGATGGAATTTGAAGTAGTTTATAAAAACTTCTCTCCAATCCTTAACATTTTCTTAGTTTTCTATTTGTAAGGCTGTTTGCTGAGTTGCTTCCTTTTCTTCAGACGACTCCGGAGATATTTCTGCTGGTGCAAGAACCCGATGGCTTTGTACAATGATTCTTACGTCATCGAGGTTTTCGTCAGCCAGTTCTTTAGCAAGTTTGGCTACTGCGTCCGCCTTGCTATTTTCCGCATGCGGTATGCTTTCCAGGATGTAAGAGGGAATTTGAGTTAGTAACTGTTGCACTCTCTCGCCGTACTTTACCAACTCTGGTTTGCACGTTTGATAGTCGCCGTTTACTTGACTAACGACCAGCTGGGAGTCTGCGTATATGAGTAGGTTTTCGATTCCCATGTCGACAGCGATCTCAAGACCTGCTATCAAAACCTCATATTATGCTTCATTGTTTGTCCTCGGCTCTGTTAAGGAAAAGGCAAATTGCATTATCCCTCCTTGTGGAGTCACGAAGATGAAGCCTACCCCAGATTTGATTATGGGGGAGCTGTGCTTTCGCTTCTTCATGGAAGATGCCCCATCGAAGTAGAGTTCCCATCGGATATCACTCTCTCCTCTATCCTTGTCAATCGTGTCAAACGCGTGCTCATCTAGCAATTCGCAATTTAGGGGTGAATCGGCAGGTATCGGATGCTCAGCGAGAAATTCAGCGATGGCCTGGCCTTTCACCGCCTTGAGAGGTCGGTATGTTATCGATAATTCCATTAAGAGTAGGGGCCATTTAGCGAGTCGTCCCGTTAGTATGGCTCTTGACATCAAATATTTGAGAGGATCCACTTTTGATATGAGGTGGACCTCATGCGCCAAAGCATAATGCCGAAGCTTCGTTATCGCGAAGATTAACGCCAGGCAGTGTTTTTCGATAGGGGAGTAGTTGTTTTCTTCCTCCAGGAGAACTTGACTCAAATAGTATAAGGCTCTCTCTTTCCCCTGGTCATTCTCCTGTGCCCATAACGCACCTAAAGAACCTTCAAGGGTGATTGTGTATAGGATGAGGGGCTTTCCCTTGACCGGAGCGGTCAGTACCGGCAGATTCTGCAAGTATTGCTTGATTTCGTCCAGTGCGCATTGGCATTTGCTATCCCAGACGAACGGGGTCCCTTTCTTCATTAAATGATTCTAGGGGCGGCATTTGTTAGGTTACAGCAGCGTCCCGGCCATCAATCCATGGCCAAATGCGGAACAAAAAATTTATAAAACTTGGCGCTACCACAACCAATTACCCGGATCGAACCATTAACCGTTTACTAGCTATCTATAAAGTGTTTAGAGATTATACCGATCGATCCGTGTCCTTCGGTCTTCAATCTCTGCGCCAAGCTCCTCGCGGCTGCCCCCGAACAAGCTCGCTCTCCGGTCTCTTTCGTCGAAGACGATCCACATCGAGAATTAGTAATACGGGCTCCCACTTCAAACCGAAGCAACTCGAACAACTAGTTTGCTAACCTAGGAACTCAAGATGAAGTAGATAGAGTGTGTGATCATTTTGTCTCAAGACATCCATGGATTCTCAACACATGAGAGGGTATGGATGGAGGTGAAGAAGAAGCCATGAGTTGTGAAGAATGTGAACTCAAGTCTTTGCACAAAATGAAAAAGGCAACACTTAAAAGAATAAGCTTGGCTGCCCTCTCATTTTCATGTGTTCATATTGTGATATATTGTGAGGTATTTTGTAATAATAAAAGAAAAAACATCACACAAATATCTCCCCTAAAACCCTCACAAATATCTCACAATATAAAACAATAAACAAATAAGCATGGCACAATAAATGCACCATGCCAAAACTTAGCCTCACAATTTCCACATCATCAAAATATTAAACAATTATCAAAAAAACCTTAAATGTTTAATACAATAAAAAGAATGGCATCTTCAAAATAATCTTGTAACGGATTACAAGAATACCCCTCAACAGTATATACATACCTGCATCCGTATTCTGACTGAATACGAATACAACGGGACGAAAATAATCCAACTATCTAATACTAGGATCCGACTTAAACCAAAGCCCACTAGTATGATCCGTTCGATCATGATCCGTGCATGAATGCACGTATATGATCGAACCCTGCCATAAAACCATACGGCCTCTACAACGTTTCACCCGAACTAGGGAAACCCTCTGTGTGGGACTCTAAAGACTCGTCAATACGCTAACAGTGGGTTTAACCACAAGCACGTCAGTGGCACTAGCTGTACGTAACGGCTACCCAGGTATTGAGCGAAAGGGAGGCCGACGAAAGAACTCATCCAGAAACCCTACTGAGCCTGACAGTGACAATATCCGTACAGTCCGGTATGTTCGTCTATGAGTATCGCATATCGGGCCTAGGGGGATGGTAAACGTCAGACCCCCAATAGCGGTATAAGTCGTGTCGGAGTGTAACCCAGAACACCTTGAGAAACTACTGGAACACCTACCAGTAAATCTCACTTGCCTTGGCCAAGGACTTTGTGTAATAGCCCTCCAAACACAGCGCGATATCAACCCCCAATACCAGGAGAGACGAATCCTATCTAACCGCCGCTGCCTCCAAGTGCTTCGGGACTGCACCCAACCACTATCTGTTTGCATGACTCCTTTGAGCCGTGGTAGGATAGCAATCAAAGAACAGTGGGAACACACTTGAGGCGAAGTAGCAGTGTCAAGTCAACGGACTAAGCTGTACTCATGTCACCTGGGAACTGCTACCTGACGATAGGTATAATACCAACTAGCAGTACCCTGCGAGTCCGTCCGGTGTACTCATAACCCAATAAGCATATGTATACATCTTAGGTGAACCAACTGACACCAATGGCTTGTGAGACCGGCCATCGCCCCTTGTCGGGGTCTCGATCCGTATACACTATTCTACTCTCGAAGTATCGATGCCCAGTCTCGAAACTCCCATGACTAGGGACATTTTAAGGATGTGCTTATAGACTATCCAACTCTCACGTATATGATCACCATCATAATGTTGGTAATCAAGCAAGAATCCTATGGGCTCTATCAACATGTAATAATGATCTGTAAAGTCACCTGAAGCATGTACACGATGATAAAGACAAACCAGATAGCATACTATCATCTCGAGCAAAACCGTTCTACCGGTATAGGTCCTCCCTCAATCATTGCAATCACGTGCCTACGATCCAATAATTGACTTTGATGGCACTATAGCCAACAATATCCCACTTGCACTTAAGGCTAATTATTGCGATGTCGTATACTCACAGCCTGTGTGATACCGAACACCCAACTCCTCTACTAATCAGTTTCACAAAGCTCGTTTGTAGAACTATTGCTTTTGAGAAATAGCCTCAGTGAGTGGATCCGCTCTGATGTTTCTTTCTATGTCTCTCTTTATCTCAAGTTCCCGCAGAAAGCCATCTTCCGAAATGAGCAATACTTGTCTTAGAATATGTATGGATATCTGATGGGACCTAGCTCATAAATGAACTCAAAATCCAGCAAACTTCAGACTGTATCGTCAACTGAATTTAATCAGTATCCTGCGCCATGCCTCCCTCAGTATCCGCTTGGACCACCTGTCCAAACTACTGCCCCTTGTCAGAGGGAAAACTATAACTCTGACAGTCACTCTGTCATCCAGGTCACCTTGGAAGCCTGGAATGATAACCGTCTCCCGAAGGATGCTGCCGTTATCAAATCCTTAGAACATCCACTTATGCTCACAAGCTACTTCCGAACGTTTCTCCAGGATTGGATTAATATAAACTTATTGCATCTAGTGTAAAAACAACATCTGGTGTGGTACTTGACATCTCATGATTGACTCAATTGCCTAAGGAAGTGATATGTCAATCATGCACATCTCTCTCCCCTTTAGTCTGTAAGACACCTTTAAAGAGGGTGACTCCATCACCTGCAGGTACACCACCATACCAGGAGTCGACTATTCTAAAACATCTTTAGAATGCTGTCTAAGTATCCAGATCAGGAAACTACCTAAATTTAGATCTAAAACCATAGATCTAGTAACCAGAATGCTAGATATAACATCCATATCCTATGTGGAGAAACCACTGTGTGACAACCACAGTATAACCGATCGTAGTGCAGGAATTTCACTTCCTACAATATGTATGTCATCCAAATACCAGGTCATCACACCCTACTACCTTCTTAACGGATCCATCTCCAATTCTGATGAAGTCAAAGCCTATGACTGTAACATCAAAAATAGATGATCTATCTCCGCTATATATGCTTTAGTCTATAAATAGACATAAGCTACTTGTCTACTATGCTTCCGCTGCTCCCACTGACTACGACAACCCTCTGGCAGAGTCATATACACATGCACTTCTAAAGCTAGTTTAGAACGACGCTATACTCATCCTCCTGCCGGGTCTCATAGTCCGGAACAACAGTAGTGTCAAGTCTGGGTAAACAAGAACCTCCCTGCCACCGTCTTTGAGGATACCGAAGTATCTCTCGGGCGCCTGAGGTTACCCACCATATCTGCGGAGTGGCTAATGGAATGTCAAAACCGATTGAATCTTTAGGTTCTATTAAATTTTCAGTAATCGTTTGTGGTTTTGGAATCTCTTCCTGTTCTACCATACTCCCACTACTGTTTTCTGAAAAAATACATTTTGCTAAAACTGTGGCGAGTCAAGAACAATATCACTATTGATCTTCCAAATGGTAGAAAGTTACCCCTCGTCATAACCTGGGATAACCCATAAACTGCCATTACAGAAACGTGCCTTGAGTTATCCAGAGTCTGGTTTTAAGCATAAGCCGGACAACTCCATATATCTTAACATCGTTAAGGTATGAACCATTCTATATACAATATAGAAACAGAGGCACTAATTTAATTGGAACCAGATTAAAATCATGCAGCTGTCTCCAGTGCATATCAACTAAATGGAAGGAGGCCGATCAGCATTACTCAACTTAGGAGTGCATCCAGATATGAGTAACCTGAAAGAGAAGCAAGTTCTCAAGACCATTACTATCAACTGAATACCAAATACAAGTATCTACATCTTCGATCACCTTGAAGAATCCTGATACTTGCAACGCATGGTTCTCTACTTTATTCTTGTACCTATAACTTCTCAAAACTTGGACCTTGTATTTCTACGAAACACTTGTCTAAATCTTGAGAAGTCACAAGTAAACAGAATATAGTACGAGAACCAACCCCTCTATCCTAATGGACACTGGATAACATACAATACTTTGTATGAGTCCCCTGAGTTGAATAACTCAAAATCCTGTGCGTCGTAGGTTGAAAACTGTACTATGGTTATGAAGAATTACACCGCTGTTGAATGCTCCTTACCTAACCATCAACTGATATAGGTAAATGTCATGGACATAATTTCAAAAAGTTATATCTCACTTTATAAAATAAACGTACAGATATATCAGTTTGAAATTGGTGCATAACAACGGATATTCAAAACCAAATATTTGCCGTCCGGCAAAAACCCAGGCGATTTCCTCAAATATCACCAATTACAATGAATACCGATATAATGAGGATGATCACCTAATTCCCAATAACTTACTCCCACTCATCATCTGTAAAACCATACAGATGTGAGAATCAAACGTGGTAAATACATACCCTGGAGTAAGGATCTAATTGGGAAATCAGTTTTCTATTAACAACGCACAGTAAAACTAAAACATGAAGATGTTTCGAAGGGGTATCCAGGTATTCCTAGTAATGCCTCTTCCACTATTTGATTCACGACTGTAACCATATATTTCTTTGCCATCTCTCCAAATCACTTTATTTGTCTTTACTCATTACCTTCTGTACACCTCCCTTAGGCTAATTGGTTTTCTTCCTTCCCTACCGTTCGGCACCAGCCTATGGTTTGGAAGAAGACTATCCAATAAACGTAATAGGTGTACTCTCCTAATCCCAGGAGTACTCGCAAGGTAAAGATAAAAGAAAACTGAATAAACCTTATTCTATTTCTCCTGAACCAGAATTCATCCTCGAACTGGAACAAGTAACTTCGAGTTCGTATGTAACTATACGATGGATTATCCAATAACTGTGGATCTTCATAGTGCTACGGGGTGTTCTGGAGAAATCCAAAGGTGAAGTAGGAGTGGCGATGAAATATGTGGTTTGGTCGTGAATGATAGCAGTCGCAATTTACTTTGCCCTCTTTCTAATCCCTTTATTTGTCTTTGCTTATTACCTCATGTACACTACACTTAGGCTAATTGGTTTTCTTCTTTCCCTACCGTTCAGCACTTGCCTATGGTTTGAAAGAAGACTGTCGAGTTGCCATCTCTCTTGGTCTGCCCTGTGCTTGAACTATCCAATAAGCGCAATATGTGTACCCTCTCCTAATCCTAGAAGCCCTCATAACCTGAGAGAAGGTAAAAGGAAAAGACAACTGAATAGTCCTATTCATTTTCTCCAGAACCGGAAACCATCCTCGAATCTGAAACAAGTTTCTTCGAGTTTGTATGTAACTATACGATGGTCATATCCAATGAAAATAGGATCTTCGTAGTGATACGGAATGTTCCGGAGAAAAGCAAAGGGTAAAAGTAGGACTGGCAATGAAGTATGCAACTCTGACAATCCAAAGGCCGGTGTTTTAAGAAAGTTCGGTTAACTTGGTTACTGAGTTATAGTCTAGGGTCAGGCCATGGTCGCTGTCAAAGAGAGAGAGAAAAAAACACTATGCGTGCACTCTAACCTAGATCAGAATGGTTAATCACTTTATCTAATCAGGATGTCTCCCACTGTTTCCTCAAATTCTCCTCCAAACCTGAAAGAAAAATTAGTCAGGATCACCCGAGGAGTAAACCAACTTATCAGTGGGAATCGGGATCCAACTATCATCGCATGATAACTTGATGGAATCCACTCAAGTCACCACACTTCAGAAGGTATGTGCATGCCTGGCAAGTTTCAGTTTCTTTAGAAACTCCCGATGTGATTTTTACCCCAAGCGGTTTATGACCGTGACTAGGTCAACAAACCATAAACCGCTAGTCAAGTTCAACCCGTCATTATCCTGGATTGCATTAAACCCACCCGCACGTGCCCTTGACTAGGTCAATAAGGCCGCACGATTGTCCTAACCAATCCCATTTAAAATGCAACAAACAAGCACCACTTAGCTACCGAACACTACATCTTGACTAGGTCAACAAACGCAACACTGTTCAGTTGATAAAACTGCACATTTGTTATTACATTTTTCCTACTATTTCTATACTAGAAAAGGTCTTTATTATAATATATCATACATATGAGGGTTTATTTGTAAAAATATTATTTTCCATGTGTTAATATATTATAATTAGCATTTGGTAGGGAAATGTATGCAAATAATATCATTGACCAAATCTTAACTCTACTAAATATTATTTGAGTTGTTGTGCAGGATTTTCAGGTCTAAAATCAAGGAAATCAAGTTGTTAAAGAAAACCTGCCTAATTAAAAAATCAAAATTAAGAAATCAAGTCTGGCAGCAACTACGAGAAGATTTCCAAGTTCCAAAGCTTCCAGAGATTGCCACATGTCACAAGGATCTACCCAAAGAAAAATGATGAAGAGATCTTGACCATTGGCCGCGGATCCGCGGCCATACCCCCCTTGGGCCGCGGATCCGCGGCATTATTGAAGAGATAGAGGGTGCGCTTTCTGTGGGTGAATCTTTACAGTTTCCTTCCTAATTTGGAAGCAAGGGTTCTGGCTTTGGGGACTATAAATAAAAACCGAGAGCCTCTTGGAAAAATCATCAAGTCGACGAGATCATGAAGTCCAAGACGGCTCACGCATCCAGACTAATCATCAACTGTTCGTCTACCTCCTTAGAAGAGATCAAGAAGCAACTAGAAATTGTAATCATTTTCTAAGAAATTCGCGGTCGGGACTAACAAACACGAATACTAAATAATACTCGTAAGAAATGACGGAGGGCTACGGCTAGTTTTTGGCGAAAAACCTTTAACGTAATGAACTTGATATCGTTGAAGGAACCGCATAGCTTTTTATAAATATATAGTAGCGAAAACCTTTGCTAAAAATGTCACTCCCGGTGAAGAGATCTCGGCTCTTTCCTCGTAGAATGAGGTGCTAGATATTCATAACCGAATACCGCTGTGCAAAGCAAAAAGTAATCGACTATAGTGAAGTTATTACCCTGATGCAAACCTCTGTCCAAGGAGTCACTCCTGATGAAGGGATCTCGGACCTTGCCTCGTCGAATGAGGTGCTGGATATTCATAACCGAATACCTCTGTGCAAAACAAAAGAGAACGTCCTTATAATAACAGTTTTTTGAAAAAATTTCCAACAATATCGAATAGGTCTATTTTCCTTGCATTGATCTGAATCAACACAGTCCCATCAATTAATCACACCACAAAGAACGAAAATATGATGTACATATATGCCATCCGCATTCGCCACTGGGTCCCGTTATCACCCGTTAGGTTACTTAAATAACGACAGAGCGGGGACTGGACTAGCGCGGGTGTAAAACATATACAACATCTACTAGTATATATAACAATATATAATAATCGCTCCAGACGTGATAAATTCAACATCACAGAAAAGAAATAAGTATCACAGAATAATACAGATAATCTGGGAGCCCCGGGTTTCCTTTGAGCCGCAAATGAAACCCGACGTTCCTCTGGTCGTGTGGATAGCCTGTGCAATGAAAACCTAGACCCCTACGAGTGCGGCAAGTTACCTGCCAAAACCAGAAGCGAGGCAGCCCCCTTCAGCAAAGTGAATGGGCCACCCAGCACTTCACGGAATCCGGTAACTTGAGCACCCCACCTTAGGTCAACCTGTACCCCCTACGAGTGCGGCGAATAGCCCGCCAATTCTAGAGTGAGGCCCCCTTCTTCTCAACGCCATGAGATGCGGACCTGTTGCCCTCCAGAACCCGGCTATCCGTGCACTCCATCGCGGGGTAATCCTAGTACAGAAAAGAAAATATGTACAGCGGGTACATCGACCTCAACCCGGTCGTGCCCCAAAAGAATAATATACAAACAGGCAGTGACGGCAGTCCTCATGTCGGACGCTCGCCCCGCGATATCAAATGTACAAATAAAACTAAACTGTACTAACATTGCACGCAAGCTATCCACCATGACGAATCCGCAACAATACAATACAACACAGAACGTCAACGTGAATGTCACGTTCGCAAACCCGTCTAAAAGAACTATAGCAATTAGACAAGTTGTACCGATCAAATGACATTCACGGTCGTAGATAGAAATGTATGTACTGTAAACTTTAAACAATGTTAGAAATTATCGAGTTCGAAATAACCCCAAATAGCCCCAACAACTAGATAAAACTATATCCAAACTGGGCTAAACAAACAATACCACTGAACCAACATTCCAGAGACAAGACCACACCCCAAAAACGAAACCCAAATGCCTCAAAATGGCCAGCCTCCTCGGATTTTTGGTGATTGTGCTCGGCCAAAATCCGATGGATTGGTCTCGTATTTAGGGTACAGTCTATAGGTCACTTAGGTAGTCTTCTACAGTTGTTTAAATAATTTTTGAAGAAACTTTTAAAATCGACAGAAACTGCAATGTGGTGAGTGATGTTTTGGGTTTGTTTCGGTTTTGATACTTTAACATTGTCTAAACCAATTAGTATACGGTTAATGGGCTGGCTCTGATACCATGTTGGGTTATGGCAGCGCCCCGGCCATCAATCCGTGGCCAAATGAGAAACAAAAAATTTGTAAAACTTGGCGCTACCACAACCAATTACCCGGATCGAACTATTAACCGTTTACTAGCAATCTATAAAGTGTTTAGAGATTATACTGATCGATCTGTGTCCTTCGGTCTTCAATCTCTGCACCAAGCTCCTCGCGGATTCCCCTGAACAAGCTCGCTCTCCGGTCTCTTTCGTCGAAGACGATCCACGTCGAGGATTAGTAATACGGGCTCCCGCTTCAAACCGAAGCAACTCGAACAACTAGTTTGCTAACCTAGGTGCTCAAGATGAAGTAGATAGAGTGTGTGATCATTTTGTCTCAAGACATCCATGGATTCTCTACACATGAGAGGGGATGGATGGAGGTAAAGAAGAAGCCATGAGTTGTGAAGAATGTGAGCTCAAGTCTTTGAACAAAATGAAAAAGGCAACACTTAAAAGAATAAGCTTGGTTGCCCTCTCATTTTCATGTGTTCATATTGTGATATATTGTGAGGTATTTTGTAATAATAAAAGAAAAAACATCACACAAATATCTCCCCTAAAACCCTCACAAATATCTCACAATATAAAACAATAAACAAATAACCATGGCACAATAAATGCAACATGCCAAAACTTAGCCTCACAATTTCCACATCATCAAAATATTAAACATTTATCAAAAAACCTTAAATGTTTAATACAATAAAAAGAATGGCATCTTCAAAATAATCTTATAACGGATTACAAGAATACCCCTCAACTGTATATGCATACCTGCATCTGTATTCCGACTGAATACGAATACAACGAGACGAATAATCCAACTATCTAATACTAGGATCCGGCTTAAACCAAAGCCCACTAGTATGATCCGTCCGATCATGATCCGTGCACGAGTGCATGTATATGATCGAACCCTGCCATAAAACCATAAGCTGGCAGTGGGTTTAACCGCAACGTTTCGCCCGAACTAGGGAAACCCTCTGTGTGGGACTCTAAAGACTTGTCAATACACTGGCAGTGGGTTTAACCGTAAGCACGTCAGTGGCACTAGCTGTACGTAATGGCTACCCAGGTATTGAGCGAAAGAGAGGCCGACGAGCGAACTCATCCAGAAACCCTACTGAGCCGACAGTGACAATATCCATACAGCCCGTTCTGTTCGTCTATGAGTATCGCATATCGGGCCTAGGGGGATGGTAAACGTCAGACCCCCAATAGCGGTATAAGTCGTGTCGGAGTGTAGCCCAGAACACCATGAGAAACTACTGGAATACCTACCAGTAAATCTCACTTTCCTTGGCCAAGGACATTGTGTAATGGCTCTCCAAACACAGCGCGATATCAACCCCCAATACCGGGAGAGACGAATCCTATCTAACCGCCGCTGCCTCTAAGTGCTTCGGGGCTGCCTCCAAGTGCTTCTGGACTGCACCCAACTACTACCTGTTTGCACGACTCCTTTGAGCCGTGGTAGGATAACAATCAAAGAACAGTGGGAACACACTTGAGGCGAAGTAGCAGTGTCAAGTCAACGGACTAAGCTGTACTCATGTCACCAGGGAAATGCTACCTGACGATAGGTATAATACCAACTAGCAGTACCCCTGCGAGTCCGTCCGGTGTACTCATAACCCAATGAGCACCTGTATACATCTTAGGTGAACCAACTGACACCAATGGCTTTTGAGACCGGCCATCGCCCCTCGTCGGGGTCTCAATCCGTATACACTAGTCTACTCTCGGAGTATCGATCCCCAGTCTCGAAACTCCCACGACTAGGGACACTTTAAGGATGTGCTTATAGACTACCCAACTCTCACGTATATGATCGCCATCATACTGTTGGTAGTCAAGCAAGAATCCTATGGGCTCTATCAACATGTAATAGTGATCTGTAATGTCACCTGAAGTATGTACACGATGATAAAGACAAACCAGACAGCATACTATCATCTCGAGTAAGACTGTTCTACCGGTATAGGTCATCCCTCAATCATTGCAATCACGTGCCTGCGATCCAATAATTGACTTTGAGGGCACTATAGCCAACAGTATTTTCCGGAGAGGTTAGCTATCAACCGCCGGATATACGCGAGCTTTCCTTGGAGAGATCACAGTTGCTTGAGAGTTCTTGGCGGGGGCATTTCCATAAACGCCTTGATCTTTGACGGGTCTATTTCGATGCCCTGGTGTCGTACGATGAATCCTAGGAATTTTCCCGAGGAAACTCCGAACGCGCAATTGAGAAGGTTCATCTTCAGGTTGTATTTCCGGAGGCACTGAAACACGATCTTCAGATGCTCCCAATGTTCCTCGTATGATTTGCTTTTTACTACGAGGTCTTCAATATAACATTCGACAATCTCGTGTATGAGGTCATCAAAGATCTTTGTCATGGCCCTCTAATAAGTAGCACCGGCGTTCTTCAAACCGAAAGGCATCACTTTGTAGCAGAATATGCCCAGAGGGGTCCGGAAAGCGGTATGCTTTTGGTCTTCGGGTGCATCTTTATTTGATTGTATCCTGATGATCCGTCAATGAAGGAGAAGACTTCGTGAGTGGACGTGTTATCTATCGTCAACTCGGTAACCGGTACAGGAAAATCATCCTTCGGGCAAGCTTTGTTGAGGTCCCGAAAGTCCACGCAGATGCGCACCGTCCCATTTTTCTTCATCACTGGAACAATATTGGCAATCCAGTCGGGGTATTGAACTTCTTGGATGAAGCCGGAGTCGATTAGCTTCTTGACTTCGGCGTTGATACTCATCTCAAGCTCGAGCCGCATCCTTCTTGGTGCTTGTTTGACCGGCTTGACGTCCGGAGATATCGCCAATTTATGCACAGCTATTTCTGGATCTAGCCCCGGCATCTTGGAATAGTTCCATGCGAAGCAGTCTTTATACTGTATGAGCATGTCTTTTAGCGTAGCCACCTGTTCTTTAGACAGTAGCTCACTGACGAACGTCGGCCGTGGGTCGTTTGCCGTCCCCAAGTCGATTCTTTTCAGGTTGTCCGCCGTGGTGTGTATCCTATCTTCCAATTCTTTTAGCGCCGGTGGAAACTCTGAGAGCAACTCATCTTCATCCTTATTTTCGAAGCACCAAGAGAGGTCATCCATATTCTCGGGCACTCCTTCTTCTGACAGTGTTATCACGTGACAGGAACGAGATCGTTTCCAAGACCGATGTTGATCTGGTTCTACTCCTGCTATATACGTTGCTTTTGGCACATGCCTTTGTGGTGGGGCTACCCTCCAACTGTTGGATAGAGCGAACCTGCCGAGCTGATATTGGTCTTCGACCCAGTTTTTGAAGGTGAAGCAGTCTTCAAGATGATGTCCTATTGCTCGGTGATAGGAGCAATAATCCGGGTGATGAACCTCGTTTTCTTGTTCGGGGTGCTTGGATTCCGGGAGCGTAATCATTTGATGTTTCACGACGAGGTCGAAGATTCTCCTTATCTTGTCTCGAGGGAAAGAATATGCTCGACCCATCTTTCTCATAAGAGACGGACTCTGGTTGACCTTTTCTCGATCGCGTAGCCTTTTGGATCCGTTTTGCTGTTGTCGAACGTTCTTTCCGTTCTTTAACTTGTTTTTGCCTCCGCGTCAGGCCTTTTTTCCTGTTTTGGGAATGCATGGCGGGCTGACGGTGAAGGGCATTGTCATCCTCCGTAGCTTGCTGAAAGAGGCGTTGCGTCTTGGCTTTCTCGTAGATGGCCATTTCGCGGCTGTGGTCGTTCCGAACCCTTTGACTCGCTTCCCTCACTAGCTTGTCCATCTGTTCTTCAAACGACCGACTCGGCATTTTTATGGCAGGACCGCGTTCTGGTTCAGCGTCAGCATCTTTTAAAAGAGCATCCTCTTCTTCATCAAGGTCCTTTATGACATGGCAGCCATGGAATTGCTCCCGTTTCTTGGATTGGACATATCCGAGCCTGATCGTTTCCATTTTTCCATTGGGCAATTTTCGCTGAGTTCCAGGGACGTTCCAGATCCTGTTGTAGAATTGGGCCTGTCGCGCAGTCTGTTTGAAAGTTACGCCTTGGCATCTTAATAACCTCTTCAATCCCTCTGCGTAGTATCTGGGCAGACGGATAGGTTAGAGCCTGTCGAGCACAAAATTAGCACCATGCCAGACTTCTCTTTCGACTTTAGTCTTCGTGGATCGATAGAATAGGATCGCATTTTTACCTCTTCGCCTGGGAGGGATGTAGAATGTCTGCAGCTCTTGCACACTATATGTCTCAAGCGCATCAAGCTCTCTGTAGTGCTGCCACAGAACCATGGCGATTTGCAAACTCTGATCATCTCCAGCGAGGGCCTGTACTGATGGACGGACCGAGAACACTGCGTTGACTTCGTCTTCAGAGTCACTGCCAAAGACCAGAATAGGAGTAGATGGTCCCGGCCTGTTGCATTGGGGCGGCCCCGAATAGACTATCTCTTCTTCCTCCTCGGTATCGCTACCGAAGACTGGAATGGTGGTGATAGCTTTCTGCTTATTCTCCGGTTTATGGCATCTTTCCGTGTCTTCAAAGTCTGGTAGGAAATACTTTGCATCTTTATACTTTCGGACTTTATTTATGGAAAATGGGTTCAGTTCCCCCGTCACGGGATACTCGAGACCATCTTTGAAATAATTCATACACTGATGTTGTGTAGAAGGGATGATGTTGTACTCGTGCAACCAAGGCCTGCCGAGCAAAGTGTTGTAGCAAGTCTTGGCGTCAATGACATGAAATTTAATGTCAGTGACGAGCAGCCCAAAGCGTAACGTCAGTATTACAGACCCGAGCGTCCGTGATGACTAGGAGTCGAACCCGGAGATAGTGATTTTATCCCGAGCGAGGTGTCGAACGCTCATGCAGATTTCTTTTAGCACCCTCACATTCAGGAGATTGACAGAGGACCCGTTGTCAACTAAGATCTTTCATGTCTTGATGTCATGGCAGTATCCGGTGACATACAGGGGACAGTTATGCTCGCACGTTCCGAGGAGGAGATCTTCATCGCCGAAAGTGATGTCAGCTGTATGCACTTCTTCCAGCTCGTCCTTCATCTTTTCTTCGGCAAGGAAAGCTTGGAACTGCTCGGGCTCTTGTAATGCCTTAATCAGGGAATCTCGTGCTTCTTTAGACAGGAGAAGGGCATCTAAGATACTCAACTGTGAGGGTATCTTCCTCAGATGTGCCAGGACATTGTAATCCACCTTGTTTTTCTTAGGCGGGTCCTTGGCTGCCAGCTTTTCGACGACTCGTCATCGAGGGCGATATCCTCAGGGACTTTTTCCTTCCCCTTATCTTTTTTGTTCGATCCCTTGTTTGTAGGTCCGAGATTCTTTTCGGGCAACGTACGGTTGCGCAGCTGAATATTCCCACAGTCCTTCGTCTCTTCCTCATTTCCTGAGGTGGATTCTTTGAAGAGAGGGCTGAGAGCTGCTTCTTCATCGGAATCGCTTCCGAAGGTGAGAATTTGCGATCTCCTGGTATCAACCATGTGACAGTTGCCGGCAGTTCTTTTGTGCTCATCCGTCGTATTTCTCTGCTCCCGATAAGTTTTGCGCTTCATCCGCTTGAAATGTTGTCGATGAGCAACGTATTCCTGCCACCACTTTTTAAAGGCCATGCACTCTTCGGTAAGGTGTGCAATCTTCTGATGGTATAAGCAGTAGTTAGGATGAACGTCCGTTTTGTCAAGGTATATACCGCCAGGAGTATCTCCTTTGAAAGGTGGCAGCTTCAATCCCATTGATAGGGCTTTAGCGAACCGTTTCCTCGTTTTAAGCCTGCTTTTGTCTGCCGCGGGCGTGCTTCGATCTGGTTGGAGTGCTTCAACTCTTTCATCCAGTCGCCGACGTTTGGCTTTTTCGAATATGGCCATTTCGCGGTCTCGATCAGCTTTGCCCCTCTGACGGGCTTCATTCAGCAGCATGTCAATCACCTCGTCTGACGGTTCCAAGGATTTTGACACCGATCCAGCCCCCAGCGCCTCATATTATCTTCTGATGCCGAGTGAGCTTCTTGGTTGTTTATTGGTGAATGAGAGATCATGTGACAACTTGCCACATAATTCTCAGGTTCTTCTGACGAGTCTTCTCCTTCAACATTGTCGTCATCTCCGGCCTCAAGGATGTGGTTGAGAAACTCTTGGAGTGTGACCGGGATTCGCGCCTTCTGGTTATATTCTTCCAGCGCGTTAATATGCTTTTGCAGCTCCGTGCGCTTATCGTCAGGCTGCGCGGGCTTCTTGGTCTTCTTCTTTTTCTTCGAAGACTTTGATGGCTGGGCCTGGGTGTTTGCCCCTCGTTACCAATTCTCGGTGTTAGGCACGGTTTCATCATCCCTTCAATGATCCAGGCACTAGCGGGTTTTTCCACCTGATTGCCGGGCATGCTTGGAGATCTTTCAGCATTCTTTTAGTTTTTGTCGAAAGAACAACTTCCCATGGAGCTTCCTCTATGAATGATCATGATGCTCCCGGCATGTCCATCTATTTCGGAGCATGTGGTTGTGGCGGATTTACCCTCCAGTTTTCAGACAGCGCGAATTTGCCTTGCTGGTACTGGTCTTCAATCCAGTTTTTGAAGATAAAGCAATCTTCGATTGGATGGCCTAATATTCGGTGGTAGGGGCAATAGATGGGACTGTTGACGTCACCGGGCTGTAGTGGGCGTTTTGGATCCGGCAGGGTGATGAGCCTGTTGCGTACTGTTAGTTCGAACAGTCTCCTCGTTTTATCCCGGGGAAACGAGTAAGGACGCTTCAACTTTTCGTCGAGGAATCACGGTTTGTTGCCTTGGCGAGCAATCGGTGTCGGGTCACTCGGCTGTTGCTGAGCGTTGGCGACGAAGGTCACTTTCCCTTTCCCCTTTTCATTCCGAAAATCCGCTTTTAAAGAGGACGGCCTATGGCCCATCTGATCCATCTGGGCCAGCTTGTCAATCAAGGCCTAGAAGGTGGTCGGCTTGAAGAACATCATAAATTGAGATATGGTCGCCTGACGATCAAGGGTTCCCACAAACATGCCCACGGCAGGAGCTTCCTCTATGCGCTGTTCATATTTTGACCATAGGTTCCGCCACCGAACGGCGTATTGAACCCAGGTTTCTCCCGACTTCACTCTGGCGTTGATCAATGATGTGATCGGGGTACGTTCGCTGGCGCTTGCGAACCTTTGTGTAAACAGTATCTCCATTTCTGCAAATATCTTGACAGAGTCATTCGGGAGCTCGGAGTACCATTCGAATGCTGTCTCCGACAAGCTGCCAACAAACTGGCGAAGCAGCAGTTTATCGTCACCCCCAGTATTACCGCACAAGGTTCTGAATTAAGCAACGTGCTAGTGTGGATTACCCGTCCCCTTATACACGTGGAATTTAGGGATCGTATATCCCAGTGGGTACTTTATTTGATCATACCAACCCGGATAAGGTCGTCCAGTTTTGACGATTTGGCCAGCCGCTTCGCTCGCCTGATGAGCTCGTATCTGTTGAGCTATATAGTCGTCAAGGGCAGCTTTCGAGATCGTCTCCTCTTTGGCTGTTGAAAAAGCAGGAAGAGGGTTTGATGTCTCCCCTCTGTCGTCTTCAAGGATAATCGGAGGGTATTCAGCTGGGGGATCTGGCTGTATCATCATCCCGACCATATCTTGAAACAGAAGCGTCATCTGCTTTATGTTAGCCGCTTGTTCCGCGGACTCTTTGTCTTTCTTCTTGAGCATTCTTTGGAGGAATTCGGCGTCGGTTTCTTGTTCCTGACGTTGATCCGACGATACCTTCGGGCTTTCTTTTTGCCCCGTGAGTGCGGCCAGGCATTTCCTGAAGCTTTTGTTGCTGCTCCTGAGTTTTCGTCACGGACCGTGTAAGTGGTCGATGACCCGTAGAAGAACGGCTTTCCTCTTTTCCGGAAGCCATGTAGACAGTGTGCACAACCATGCCCCCAGACTTGGGGCGTTTGGATCCATCATGCTTAGAATTTCTCTGTGGTGGTGGTTGATTCTCTGGCCTTCTCTTTTTATAGGAGGTTGAAGTTGGGGGGCCGTTGCGACATGCACCCATGCAGACGATACTTTTCGTGGTATGGCAGAAGGATGGTCCTCCTCTTGCC
Source organism: Agapanthus africanus (assembly GCA_030015575.1). Taxonomy (NCBI): domain Eukaryota; kingdom Viridiplantae; phylum Streptophyta; class Magnoliopsida; order Asparagales; family Amaryllidaceae; genus Agapanthus; species Agapanthus africanus. The sequence continues at coordinate 881,467,194 of JASDDO010000024.1, read as the reverse complement.
GAGCCTTCGTCTTCTTCAACCAACGAGAATAATCTTTGTCAAACACAGAGTATTGGACTCTTCGCCAGACCCTATGGATTTTGGAGGACAGTCGCTGAGGAGGCTGTTCCGGCTTCACCTTTATAACGTTCTCCACAAGTGAAGGAGACTTTTTCAACACGACAGTTGGAGAGTTCTTGCGCACACTCCTGAGCGGCTCAAAGTTGTTTCCAGTTGGAACAGCAGCATCAATTTCCACCATCGGAGCTGATGGAGTTAGTCCAGACGGGGAATTACCCCCAGCTTTTCTCACTCTGTGCCAGTAGCTACGTCGAGCATGTCTTGCAGATGGTACCCGCTCAGTTATGGGGGTGGCTTCATCATGCCCCCTTTCCTGGTGAAGGGTTGCTTTTTGTGCCAGCCTATCGAAGACTGACGTTCGCTGAGAAGAAACGTCCAACCTGTCGAAGACTGACTTTTGGGCAGGGGAAGCAACCTTGGTGACTTCGCCTAAAGTGGGAGTTAGAACGGACAGTCTTTTGAAGACCGATCCTTTAAAGGGAGAAGCCTCTTTGATGATTTCATCCACCAGGGCTGGAATGGCTATCCGCTTCGAGATGACCCCTTCAGGTATTGTGGGCTTCTTCGTGGGCCCACTTGAGCTTCGGCTCAGCCTGTCGAAGACTGAGGTGCTGGATTTGGATGACCCTTTGAGAGGGGCCGCGGTAGTTGCAAGCCGATCAAAGACCGACTTATTCGGAGTTTCTTGTGACGGCATCGAGGCGTTGAAGCTGGTTGGCAGGATCATAGTCCCAAAGAACAACCCAGTGGTGGCCTGCGTCACCAGTTCCACCGGTATTGCGAAAATGGAGGCCGCTTGAGGCCCATAAGTTACTCCTCCAGACGGGGCGGAGCAGGAGTTGTTGCTGCAGTTGGTGCAGTAGGAAGCCATTGATCTTCTTTTCTCTGCACGGGAGCAAGACACCAAATCTTAGTACCTCGAATCCACAGGCAACCATAGCAGACCGCGATTTGTTCGCGAAACACGACACACGAAGTATGGAGTGGAAAAAGGAAAAGGTCCCACCGGGCGTGCCAGAATCTGTTCGCCGCCGAAAGACGCGACCGGGACGTTAGGACATCTGGCCTGAATTTTGGGGGCAGATGCTATTTGGTTTTATCCATCCACCTCTCCGAAGATGCCAAGTTGATTTATGGCACCGTGTATCGGAGGTTTGGACATACGCGGCCGTTGTAGCAGACTTCGTTAGATTCCCCCTCATTGTGAGGGGTTTTTGATTGTGGGGACGCTCTTCCCTACAGGCGCAAGCCCCTGCAGTTAATTACGCTACCGCATCGCGGTAACCACTTTCTCTTTCTCCAGATGTTCACTTCGTGTCGTGTGTGTTTGTTTTATTTTTGGTTACCCATGGATTGTATACGGAGACTAATTTATGTTGTCACCAGTAGGGCGTGGATTAGTCCAAATCCGTATTTTCTTAGATTTGGGTTTGGTTGATTTAAGGATCCTTAACCTCATTTGAGATTAAGAACAACTTAAATGTCTGTTAAGGATACGTTAGTCTAATTTTAGACTAAGATATACTCAACAGGATTTTGAGATCATTTAGATCCAACGAAAGAGTATTTGGGCTCTATAGTCTTAGTTTAGGGACGTTGCGGTCCATTGGGTTTAAGGACATCATAGTCCGTGTTTAAAGACATCATAGTCTGTAGAATTTAGTTTAGGGACATTGCGGTCCATTGGGTTTAAGGACATCATAGTCCATGTTTAAAGACATCATAGTCCGTGTTTAAAAATATCGTAGTCTGTGGGGTTTAAAGACATCATAGTCTGTGTTTAAAGACATCATAGTCTGGAGGATTTTGGTTTAACAGTTTGGGGATGCACCAAAAGTTATTGGTTATTGGGACCCTCCATCTCTCTGAAAACGTTGAAGAATTACAACGATATGTATCAGAGGTATGAAGAGATGTACCCTTAAACCAGTGAATGTTCATCGAGGATTTGATGATCTTGTTTGGGACTGAGTCTAATTTAAAAGCATATGGGTTGGGTTAAGTTAGGATTTAACCAACTTTGGGCTGAGCCCACTTGATTATTTATTTGGGCCGAGCCCACTTGATTATTTATTTGGGCCTGGTCCCCTTTCTGCCTCAACAGTGCTGAGCACTGAAATGGGTTCTGACACCCTTCATTCTTTTTGTTTTATTTGTATTCTTTTATATGAGTGTTAAACACTTGATAGCGCTCACGTGAGGGGCACGTGGAGCGCTTGGCACTGAGCGCCAAGCAATGAGTGCAGAGCACTTTTTATAAAAATAGCGCCCACGTGAGGAGCACGTGGAGCGCTTGGCGCTGAGCGCCAGGCAATGAGTGCAGAGCACTTTTTATAAAAATAGCGCCCATGTGAGGAGCACGTGGAGCGCTCGGTGCTAAGCGCCAGCCAATGAGTGCAGAGCACACTTTATAAAAATTGGAGTGCCAGGCAACTTTTTTGTTCTAATCAGTTCGGTGCTCTGAGAATTAAATTCTCGTTTGTGAGAGATTTTGTCTCATGGATCTAAGAACTAAGTTCTTCTCTTTTTTTTGATGAGATGCTACGATCTCTTTTACTTTTATGAAAGACTTTTGTCTTATAGATCTATGATCTAGAAAAAAGAACTAAGTTCTTCTTTTTTTGAGGAGATACTATGATCTCTTTTTACCTTGAGAAGAAATTACTCTCGTCTTTGAAGTTTGAAGTTTATGGGGGAATTCTTCTCTACAAGACTTAAAGTCTTGGGTCCTTTATATATGGGAGGCTGATTTGTTGAATCAGTTAAGGAAATCTCTCATTGAGAGATCTCTGATTGATTTGGGGATGTTTCCCACCATTGGATCTTTGATCCAAGAGTTTCTATTTTACATAAGATATTTTTCTTGTTTTTAACAAGATTGGGAAAATATTTTCCCCTATAGAACTTATTTTGTATCTTGGTGATTTTTAATCACCATTGGATCTTTGATCCAACGGTGCTCTGATTTACAGAGCACAATCTTTCTTATTTAGAAAGATTTGAGGAGTATTTCCTCAACAGAATTTAATTCTGTAATTTGATGATTTATTATCTTCGTTGGATTTTTGATCCAAGGGTGGAGAACATTTAGTTCTAGCGCTGACGCTCTCGTGCTTTGCACGTGAGGCGCTGCCTCAGAGTCTTTGACTCTTGGCGCTGGCGCTCTCGTGATTTGCACGTGAGGCGCTGCTTCAGAGTCTTTGACTCTTAGCGCTTGGCACTCTCGTACTTTGCACGTGAGGCGCTGCCTCAGAGTCTTTGACTCTTAGCGCTTGGCGCTAGCGCTCTTGTGCTTTGCATGTGAGGCGATGCCTCAGAGTCTTTGACTCTTAGCGCAGGCGCTCTTGGTGCAGGCGCTCTCGTGCTTTGCACGTGAGGCGCTGCCTCAGTTCAAATTTCAAATTTTGAACAGAGCTTTGCTCTCTGATTGGGGAAACACACATCGCGCGATTTAAATCCATGTGTGATAACACTGGAGAGAATGATATACTTCTCCTCTGACAGTTCGTCAGCTGTCTGGCGAGCATTGCCTTCGAATGGTATGCGGAATTCCCGATTAACTCCGTGAATACCTTCGACGAGATGGAGATGCTCTTCTGTCAGAAATTTGCTAATATGAATAAACGCACTACCGTAATGACGTTGGTCAATGAGAGGGTTAGACCGAATAAGACCTGGGTTCAATATGTTACCCGATGGAAAAATCTCTGGTCAAAATGCGAGAAGCGTATCGACGAAGCTGCAGCTGTGGGAATGTTCATAGCCACCTTTGACCCAAATTCAAAAGCTGTTCCCATTTACGGCCCTTTTCAAGCTGGCAGCCTTCTAAGAGCTCATGGATAAAATGACTCGATTGGATCAGCTGGGTCAAGACCCTTCATCATCCGATGAAGATGAATGAAAAGAGGAGGCAAGGTGGCATTTGTCGCCAACGCTCAACAAAAAATGAGCGGCTGTGAAGTAACCCGTCGCCAAAATAGCGACGGCATGGGTACTCGCACCCCCCTCCCGAGATATACACATGGGGCATATTTCTCACTGGCGGAAGAATCTTTACGTGGGATGGTACTTTCTTCTCAAAGAATAGAAAGAATATCAAGGGACTTACAAGTGGGTTCTGTAATCAAGTGGAATATCCCACTTGAACCAAAAAACCATGGGAGGGATGTGAAACCCATGTCCCACTCTGAATCAGACGATGAGAAAAAAACCCCAAGTCAAATTCATTCTTCCAAGGAAGAGGAAGACTCGGCAGAAGGAATGACGTGATATCTCGTTTCTTTGTATATGAAGAAGACGCTCCATCAGTATCGGAAAGCGGCATTGATAAGTAGGGGGCAGGTGCTGTTTAAAATGCCCAGTACTTCCTGCAAAACAACCCGAATGGCACAATGATAGATGAAGGAGTCCAAGAAGGTAAAAATAGTCTAAGGCATGAAGTGTCCATGCAAACAAAGGACAAGCAACAGCGTCTCAACAAACAAGAGTTGGAAGGGGTGAGTTATGCAACTTCGCGACCGAATGAGAATAATGGACTGAAAAGTCCTTAAACTAGAAATTCGCCTCAAATATAGCGATAATGGACCAAAACATCCCTAAACTATTGTGTCGCCAGAGACATGGCACATCGCTCCAAATACGGCGATATCCTCTCTTGAGATCTATATTGCAATCGAAGTCCCAACGGCAAAGGTTGCAACTCAACTCCTACCGGCTACACAGCTACTCCAGCAATGAAGCCACCCTCAAGTCCTACCGGCAAACAGATGGGTCACCTGCGGCAAAACTATTTTCAAGAGTGTCATCGTTCGCAAAAAAACGGTATACCCACAAGCGAAATGGGCACGGATGAAAACCCGAAAGGGCGCCGTGAGTAAAAACAGCAGGATTGCCGACGAGTTTGTGAAAACCCGGAAGGGCGCAATCTCGTTAAAAAAACGGTATGTTCATAAGAGAAATGGGCACGGATGAAAACCCGAAAGGGCTCCGTGAGTAAAAACAGCAGGGCTACCGGCGAGTTTGTAAAAACCCGAAAAGGCGCAATCTCATTAAAATAAAAACACCTGCAAGGTCATCTCGACCTTGTGAGGAGAAAACACGTACGTGAAATCCTTACGGCTCATCAGGGAGCAACACACTTAGGGATCCCCATGATTCCTAAAGAGAAATTACACTTACGAGATCCTCACGACTCGTAAGGAGAATTCCCCCCTATGAGACCCTCACGGCTCATTGGATTCGAAAGCCTTAAGATACAGGGACCTGAACCTGTTCTTAAGCCATCACACTCCCCAAGTTGCCCTACAGGCGGTCCATATTGACCCTTGTATACAATCCACGGGCAAAAATAAACGTTCCCTCACTTAGTTCCACCAATGGCGCGAAATTTCCCCATTTGGTGAACAACACTTGTAGGTCCTCTCGACTTGCAAGGAGAAAATACTTTTGTGAGATCCTTACGACTTACAAGAAAGGATATCACTTAGGAATCCTCACGACTCCTAAGGAGAAAATACACCTACGAGATCCTCGCGACTCGTAGGGAAAAATACCTTTATGAGACCCTTATGGCTCATGAAGTCAAAAGCCTTAGTCTGCAAGATCCTAACCCTGTTTGCTAAGCCACCTTTGTTCAAATCAGCAAAGGCAAATAATGATTCACTCCTGGCAATATTCCAGTGATAGCAATGCTGATGCCTAAATTGATAGCAAATTCCAAGTCCTCTCAAAGCAAATGATGATTCGCTCTTGGCCATATTCCAATCGCAGCGATGCTAATACTAAAATTGGTATCAGATCTCAAGTTCCATACTCGCAACAGAAATCAGCGAGCCAAAAATGCATATGAAATAGCCAAAATGATGGGGCAACTCGCAATAAAAATCAGCGAGCAAAATATATGCATATAAAAACAGCCGAAATGTTTGGGCAACTCGCAATAAAAAACAGCAAGTAAAAAGAAAAAATAGCCGAAATGATTGGTCAATCGCGACTTTCACGATATAAAAAGTTGAAATGATAGAGCATCGTGGAAAGAAATAAAAAAATGATGATAAAACTTTTGTCCTGCAGGTGAGTCCACATCAACCCCTGTATACGATCCATGGGCACAAATGAAAAGGGAACTATATTGTCCCACCGAGCTTCGTCAAAGGGAAGACAGGTCTCGACGTCAACATCGACAGCCCAGTGATCAACGCCGGCGTTCTTCTCACTCCAGCAGGATGCAGACGTGACATCAACAAGCGGAGCCATGGAAAAGTCCCTAGTTCTAAGAATCGACGGTTCACAGACAACCCAGAGACAACCTCAACACTCATCGCAATATTGCAGACACAATGTCAAAAATGAAGCAAAGGAAGATCCCTAGCTTCAGGGTTTTGACAGCAACTCAAATGAGACCTGAAAGACTATCGGAGATCATCCCACACCAGCATAGAGTGGTCATAACTCATCGGGGCTCCCCAAACTGAGCCTAACCTCAAGTAAAAAGCGGCATGGAATACCCCTAACGCTTGCTCTTCCGATGGTAATATCACCTGGAAGATTGCTTGAAAACGTCTTGTCCAGACCCCGAAGGGATCGGAGACATGACAGTCGCAAGGACACTCGAACAGCAAGATTGCGTATCGGGGAATGCATCAGCCAACGCGATGGATGTAGACGCGACGTCAACAAAGCGGAGCCATGGCAAAGTCCCTAGTTCCAAATCTCGACGGTTCACAGACAGTCCAGAGATCAACAACGACTTTTCTTCTCACTCCAACAGGATGCAGACGCGACATCAACAAACGGAGCCATGGTAAAGTTCCTAGTTCCAAGACTTGACGGTTCACAGACAACCTAGAGAAAACCTCGACATTCGTCACAATATTGCAGACACAATGTCAACAAACGAAACAAAGGAAGATCCCCAGCTTCAGGGTCTTGACGGCAACTCAAATGAGACCTGAAAGACTATCGGAGATCATCCCACACCAGCGTGGAGTGGTCATGACTCATCGGGGCTCCCCAAAATGAGCCTAACCTCAAGTAAAAAAGTGGCATGGAATATCCCTAACGCTTGCTCTTCCGACGGTAATATCACATGGAAGATTACTTGAAGACGTCTTGTCCAGCCCCTGAAGGGATCAGAGACACGACAGTCGCGGGGCTACTCGAACAGCAAGATTGTGTATCGAGGAATACATCAGCCAACGTGACGGTACGACGGACAAAAACCCTAGTACCACAGACCCTAACGGACTTCTATCAGCAGAGGTTAACTGTGACGTTAGGACATTCTTGCGAGAACTTCTCGATTTGTCTTGACTCGTAAGGAAAATAATGTTCTTGTGAGAACTTCTCGATTCGTCTCGACTCGTAGGGAAAAAGCCTTAAGCAACGAGAATATCAACTTGTTTCCTAAGCACTGGGGCCCTGCAAGTAGGTCAAATATGGACTATTGTATACTATCCACGGTCCACACTCTCCAAAGTCGAATATCGACAAGGAGGGAAAAAACCACTTACGAGTCCTCTCGACTTGTAAAGGGGAAAATTCTCTTGTGAGATCCTTACGACTCTCAAGAGAAAACGCACTTAGGAGTCCTCACGACTCCTAAGGAGAAAATACACCTACGGGATCCTCTCGACTCGTAGAGAGAAATACCTTTACGAGACCCTCGCGGCTCATAAAGTTGAAAAGTCTTAGGCGGCAGATCCAAACCTGTTTCCTAAGCCATCGCTGCCCTACAAGGAGGTCAAGATGGACTATCTACGGGCCACATTTGCCAAAGACACATTCGCCAATAAAATAAAGAAGCTACTTACGGATCCTCATGATTTGTAAGGAAAAATACCCGAGTGAGATCCTTACAACTCACGGAGGCGATGAACACTTAGAAATCCTCACGATTTCGAGGGAGAATATTCACCTATGAGATCCTCTCGACTTGTAGGGATAAAAAAACCTTCTTGAGACCCTTACGGCTCATGAAGATGAAAAAAGTCTTAGGCTACAAGGACCCTAAACTTGTCTTCTAAGCCCTCAATTCTATGGTTATGCATAACTCTGCACTACTTCACCCACGTACATACTTACGTGGGCAAAGTAGTGGGGGGCATTTGTTCCCGCCAAAATTTTCGGCCAAGAGCTATTTGTTCCGTTATAACCCTTATAAAAAATGGGGAGAGAAGAAAGAGAAAAAGAATTCACGGTTGGACATCACGTGTTAAACACATAAGCGCTTATATGCAAAACATATAAGCGCTGAAAGAAAATAACTAAGGGTCAAACAGGCCTCACGTGTAAAACACGTGAGCGCTCATATGCAAAACACGTGAGCGCTCATATACAAAGCATATGAGCGCTGAAAATAAATAACCAATGACCAAACAGGCCTCACGTGTAAAACACATGAGCGCTCATATGCAAATCATATGAGCGCTGAACATAAGCAAACTAAAACCCACAGCAGGGGTCACGTGTTAAACATGTGAGTCCTCTTGCCTCTCACATGCAAAGCATGTGAGCGCCCCAATTTAAAATGTTCCCATTAAATTCTATGTGATAAAATTAAATCCTATTTGGAAAATATTTTCCCTGGTCTTTCTAATATGGAAAGATCTTTCTCTAACAGAGAATCCTGGATTTAAAATCCGATGGTGATAAAATATCACCAATTAAATCATCTGATAAATTTAAATTCTATTTGGGAAATATTTTCCTAATCTTCCTCAAACTAAAAAGATCTTCTTTGTTAAACAGAGGACCTTTGGATCAAAGATCCAATAGTGATCATCTGGTAGAATAAAGTTCTATCATAGGAAAATATTTTCCCAATCTTGTTAAACTAATAAGATATTCACATGACAAGAATAAAATTCTATATTAGAATAAAATTTTATATTAAACTAACGAGATATCCATATGATAGAATTAAATTCTATATTAAGAAAATATATTTCTGATCTTGTGAAACTAAAAAGATATGATAGAGTAAAATTCTAATCTTGTTAAAACTAACAAGATATTCATAATTTTGTTAAACAAACAAAAAATCTTTTCTGTTAAACAGAGAGCCTTTAATAAAATTCACCGATTGATCTAAAAGATCATGGAATCGATCATGATCTCTCAATGAGAGATTTTCTCAATAAAGTGATTTTTTCCCTTCTCCTATAAATAGGAGCAAAGAGATTAAATCAAACGATGAGGAGACCATCCCGTAAGCTTTTAAAAAATATATACAGAAGCCTCCCAAAAGCTCCCACAAAACAAAAGAGAATTTAATTCTCAAACCAAGAGTTTAACTCTTCTCAAAGAACTTAGTTATTTCTCTAGTTGAGGTCTGTAGAAGCAGATCTCCCCACATGTTGAGAATTTAATTCTCATCGGGGAGATTCTGTTATGCAGATTTAAAACTTAGGGGAAAGAACTAAGTTCAAAGAATTTAATTCTTCCAAAAGTATATAGGAATTTAATTCCTCTGATAAAACTAGGGTTTAACCCTGTAAAAGAATTTAATTCTTATAAAACAAGGGATCTAAAAATTCTCAAGACTAAGATTAAAATCTCTGTGCATGTAAAAGAAAAGACTGGGAATTCATTAGTGTCCAACGCTATATAACAAAAGGCTCACGTGGTCCCACGTGAGCATCTCTGAGGAACAAAAAGGAAGGACTGAGATCGAATCACGTGTTCCCACGTGACCCCTTAAAACGAGCGCTTAGCTCTTACATGAAAAAGGGAATAAACCCAAAGACAGTTCCTATTTTAAGGCGCCTCACGTGTTCCCACGTGACCCCCAAGCAGTCGCTTAACACTTATATGGAAAAGGGGAAAATTCCAAAGATGGCGCTCACATTTTAAGCACCTCACGTGTTCGCACGTGAGCATTATATGAGCTAAGTGCTTAGCACTTATAAAAGGAAGAGGGAACAAACCCAAAGACACAGTGGCCAACTTTGGGGCGCTTCACATGCCCACACGTGATGGCCATAAGACTTAAGTGTTTAACACTTGCATATATAGACGGGGATTTGAACCCAAGGGCACAGCACCAACTTTCAGATGCCTCACGTGCCACACGTGAGCGCCCCCAAATTTTAGTGTTTAACACTGCTTTAGAGACTCACGTGAGAGCACATGAGCACTGAGCATATATTAGTGTTTAACACTATAAGAAGCCAACTTCAGCCCCAAATTAGCTAAATCTTCTTGAGATTGAAACATCTTGGATCTCCAAATAGACTGAGCCTCTATGCTCAAAGTAATTGACCAGAACGATGTCCATCACACATCTCCTAAGTTAATCTTAGTCTCCTAAAATTGACTAATGATTCTTAGATGGTTCACCATGATCTCTCCCGTCAATCTGGAAATTGGTTCAATGGTACATCTCTCTACACCTCTGACACATGTCATTGTAATTCCTCAACGTCTTTAAAGAGGTGGCGGATCCCGACAACCAACTGCTTTTGGATGCACTTCCCAAAATGGCGACAACGGACCGCAACGTCCTTAAACTAGCTATGGACCGCAACGTCCTTAAACTACAACGGACCGCAACGCCCTTAAACTAGCTACGGACCGAGATGTTCTTAAACTAACAATGGACCGTAACGTCCTTAAACTAAAACAATGGAGCCCAAATGCTCTTTTGTTGGGTCTGAATGATCCCAAAATCCTGTTGAGTAGATCTTAATCTAAAATTAGAATAACGAGTCCTCAACAAACATTTAAGTTGATCTTAATCTCAAACGAGATTAACGATCCTTAAATCAACCCAAACCCAAATCTAAGAATATACGGATTTGAACCAATCCACACCCTACGGGCGACAACATAAATTAGTCTCCATATACAATCCATGGGCAACCAAAAATAAAACAAACACATACGACACGAAATGAACTTCTGGAGCAGGAGAAAGTGGTTACCGCGATGCGGTAATGTAATTAACTGCAGGGGCTTGCACCTGCAGGGAAGAGCATCCCCACAATCAAAAACCCCTCGCAGACGAGGGGGAATCTAACGAAGTCTGCTACAATGGCCGCATCCGTCCAAACCTCCAATACATGGTGCCATAAATCAACTTGGCATCTTCGGAGAGGTGGACGGATAAACCCAAATAGCATCTGCCCCCAAATTCAGGCAAGACGACTGACGCGGTCTCGTCTCCCGTTTTTTGGCGGTAAACATGTGGTAATCAAAATTAGGGAATTTATATTCCCTGTAGACTTTATAGTTATAGATACACAGCCTGTGGCGAGCCTACGAAATCAAATTCCGGTGATTCTAGGTCGACCTTTTCTAGCAACTTCCAACGCGATAATCAATTGTCGTAACGGTTCAATGAACCTGACCTTTGGGAAGATGACAATTGAGCTTAACATCTACAAGTTAGGAAGTCAACCCTCCGAACCTTATGCTTATATAATTGATGTATGTTCTGTCGACAAGATAGATTCCGACAGTTGTGAATTTAAGGAGGTTTAAAGTACTGATCTCGACGCCACTAGTGCGTTATTGTTTGATCCTGCTATTTATTATACACGTGAGGACCCTTCTGTCGACAATTCCACACCCAAGTACGAATCCTTTGACTTGTCGAATGATTTAGTTGAGCAATCCGACTATCATACCTTTCTTTCCGAGGAGATTATCATTCGGAATATCGATAAAAGTTTTGAAGACATTTTCACCGAAGAACTCGCATTTCTAAAAGACATGGATGTTGTGATGAATCAACCTCCACCCGAAAAAGTTGAACCGCCACCCCTTCTTCTTTTCAAGTACGAGAATGCTAATATTCCATATATTCCTTATCTTTCATATTCTCGTTTTCATCCGCCGTCACTGTTTCGTCTCTACCAACCGAGACGTAAACCCGTTCAATTACACCTCTTATCTCCTCCCCACTTCTTCACGTCTATCTGTGGCATGATCTTCTATCAATCATGGTGTTATATTTATAAAATATTTGAATGGTTGGTGTTAACTTTTGGTCTTTGTAAAGCTTTATTTTAGACCAATAATATTCCCCCCCCTTCTTATGTTAAATCTCAATGCTTAAAAATACTATTTTACTTAAGTTTGGGGGGAAGAAGAAAAATATTTTGAAAATGGTTCTTGAAAGAATGGAAATTTTTTGCACAATTGTGAGCCAAAAATAAGTTTGGAGGAGGATTTCACTATCATTAACTCTTGTCCCCTTTACTCATCATTGAGAACTTTTCCTCCCAAGTCTACAAGTTTTGAGCTTAAAAGATGACATTAGTGAGGACACTGCTGCAAATAGGTTTGGGAGAAGGTTTGTGCTTATTCACATATCATTTTGCATTATACTAAATAAAAGCACTAAAAAAATTTTGTGATTAAAAATTAGAAAGTGAAAAATACATATGAAAGATAGGAAGAGATTTAAGAAAAGCAAGAAAATTAGATATTTTAAAACAAAACTAGTAATAGATAGTCTTGAGCTGTTGTTCCAAGGGTTAGTAAGATGAAGGAAATCACTAATCTGATAATAGAAATAAGTCTGAAAAATAGTCCATATTCTTGAGACTAAATATCTGAACGTTGATACCCTACTATATGCACTTGCACACATCTTGAAACTTGGGATAGTAGAAGATATCTTGAAATGCTCTTGTCTAAAAGCCTTAGTATGAAGAAAAAAATATATATATATATATATAAACAAAATATAAATGACACATAATATAAAAATGGTCAAGAAAAATGAACACTGGTTTTATAATTACTTAAGGCAGCATAAAAAATATATATAGTGAGGGTGCCTTATCACCTAGTGTCTTAGACCAACTGGTTTGGGAGTTACTGCTAAGGTTTAGGTGTTGCAAGACTAGGATATTGCTAATTACACCTAATTAAGTGAGCACATTTGGTAATCGGTTAGTTAGTATCTCAAGAAGTATTAACGGTCGCATGAAGAATGTGTGAACAAATCCATCTAAAATATTCACCGACTAAAAAGTACTAAGAAAGATGGACAAGAGTATGATAGCTTGAATTGAATTCTCTAAGTGTAGGAATGTCTTTTACACACACATAGGGGTATATGATCGATGATTGAAAGAAAGGTAGAGAGGAAGACTAATGATGACGTTTTATTAAGGGATGATGTGATTTCTGACATCTTTACATGACTATTAAGATAGGGCTCATAACAACTAAAATGCTAGTATAGTTTGAAACACTTATTTTCAAGTTTTTCTTTTATAAGTTCCTTATCTTTGTATATAACTTTTCATCTTCTTATTTTTATGGGATTTTGTGGGTGTAATCCGTTGAAAACTCTCAGGAGACAACACTCCTCCTACTAGGGACACCTAGAGATTTAAAGACTTGTTGCATGTGCTAAGTACAATCGTATTGCCTACGAAAGTGTGCTAGTTAGGTTTTTCTTTTTCTCTTTAATAACTACTTTGCTAGGGACGATCAAAAATAAGTTTGGGGGTATTTGATTAGTCTAAAATATTGCACATTTGAATGAACATTTTCCCTACTATTGTTAAGTGCTAAAAGGTGTTAATTGTAAATATAGAATATATGTGGGTTTATTTGTAAAAAGATTATTATCATATGTTTCTACATTTGTAATTAATATAATTAGGGAAAATATATGCATATAATATTTAAATGAAATATTAGTCATTAAAATATGCATATCATATCATTAATTCCTAATCAATATTCTTAAGATATTATATCATATAAATGGTTGGAATAATATATCAAAAATACCAAATGCTACTAATACTTTGATTTGAGATATTGTGCAGGTATTAGCTCAGGTCTGAAATCCAAGTAAAAGATTCAAGTCAAATTGGGATATCGAAACCGAATCTGCCAAATTTTAGAAGAAAATCGAGGAATCTAGCAACGCCAGAGACTCAGAGCAATATTTTCAGAATCTATACATCAAAAGGATCTCCAAATATCAACACAAAAGTCCAGAAAAAATCTCGAGACCCAATTCCACTAGGATGCGGCGGAACCGCGGCCAAACGTGACATTATGCGGCTGTTCCGCGGTCAAATCAAGGCCGTTGGATGTGGGATTTTGGGATCATGATCTTAACTGCATCTACTCACATATGGCATCTAGGGTTTCTGTTTTCAGGGACTATATAAAGGACCGAGAGCTGTGCATTCAAAATTATCGAAGTGATCAAATAATCATCTATTCATCTACCTACATAAAGAGAGAGATCTAGAGCAAATTAGGGTTCTTGTAATCTACTTTCTAAAGAGAAAAGTTGTAATGCAATAGTTGATTAATAAAGGTAGATTTTGTTTTAATTCTTTTTTTTGCATTTACTTTTTCCGCATTTAATTTCCGCATTTACTTTACACATTACTTTTCTACATCTTTATTATGCTTTCATTCATCTCCAACCTTTCTTCTAAATCACCACTAACCATGAGTGAGTAATTCCTTACTTGCTAGGGTTTGTAGGATAGGGTAGAATAATGGATGAAAAATCTTTTAACTTCCTTTTAACATTTTAAAGTTTATAAATTTTAGCAAAATAAATGTTAACCTCCTTATCGTGCGCGCTATCAATTTATTGATAGTCACGGCCACAATTTGAGATTGGTTAAACACTTATTTTATTAAGGGCTTGACATGAATAAAGATCAATGGACAGACAAGGGTCGGTAGTGGGAAACCCTAATTCCCTCCAAGAACCCTAATCCATATTCATCGCTATCGCTCTAGTTTTAAACTATTAAAAGATAAAAAGAGTCATTTTTAATATTCATCCATTAACTACTAAGTCCTATGAACCCTATTAGCCTTTTTATTATAAATTTTACATCCGTGTTAAAATAGAACGGCAACAATCACCCATCTCTTTTATCAACTCGTCTAAAGCAAGAAAAGAGTTCACGTTTCCCTGCGGACGACCCGTACTCATCGCGGCTAGCTAATAGCGACACCGTCTTGATTGCGGTTATTTACAAAACACTTCTTCGCATGATCAATCAGATGCAATGCACGAAATTGCTTCACTCTAGGTGCTTCAGCTTCGGGACGGTTCATAAGGATAGCAGTCTGCTGCTGCTGACCCTCCAGAAGACTTTTGATAGCTTCTAGAAACACCATCTGTTCATTGATCGGAGTAGCAATGGTAGAGGGAGTTGGTAAGATAGGTGGTGGTGTGTTGCCATTGACATTGGTGTTAGTGCTGTTTGGAGAATCTATCACCTTGATAGAAAAGACGGATTAGGATAGATTCAAGAAATTTGAAATGCAAGGAATGTATGGTTGTTGATTCTTATAATTCTTATGATATATTGCTTAAAACTTCATGCGGAACAAGCCTGCATGGGCCACCAACAAAACTTGTCACACCTCGCTTCCCAGTAGACGGAAACGGTGACGTGGCAAGCCCGCAACGTATTTACTATGAGAATACGTTAAGCGTAATTAAGCAATATAACAATGTGCAAAAATGACAAGAGTAATAAAATGAAACAGCAATTTTATTTACACTCAACCTTATATACAACTGTCTGGAGATAAAAGATACAATAATAATGCAAATGCCTAAACAATAGCATTATGAAAATAAGTACAGGAAAGAAAAAAACTAGTAGTCTGCCTGAGTAGCAAACTAGTCCAAGTCCTCCCGGCTCGGCTCTATATCCTCAGAGTCCGGTCCTCCTGATGAACATTCCAAGGAAAGAAAACATGAAGGGATGTCGTCAGCAAACTAGCGCTCGGTAATTCCTAAAAGATGTAGGAGAAAATGGTATATAATGTGAAAAGAAACCAAATGAACAGTGGACAGGTAAAGTTGTATATGATCATTCACAGGTATAAAATAGTCATTCTAACGTGGTTATTTGTAATTTGATAAAGAAGGTATTCATATATACGAGAGGAGTCCATCCTACCCCGTGGACTATGGTAACATGTAGTACAAGGCCCCATCATAACCCAAGGGACAACGGCACGTGAATTCATGTAGTTGTCTTTTAAAGTGACCTCTCGTGCCGTGATATACATTCCGTACCAATCTACCCCTTTATCCCCACGTATTATATTGTATGGTTTGAAGATTACAGGTCAATGGCCGAATCCATGGATATAAAAAATATACAGGTTCATATTTAAGATGTAATCATGTATTCATGTCAAATTATATCCATGGTTTGGTCAAGTCGAACCAAGTATTCAAGTTCATGTTTGATATTTGAATTCGAGTGTTCAGGTTCATGATCAAGTATTCAAGTTTGTGTTTGTTTTTGGATTCTGGTTTGAGTTTGGATTCAAGTTGGAGTCAGAATCTTATGAAAGGATTTAGTTCTTGAATTTATTAAGTACGGGAGTAATCGGGCAACTGCTGCACATGGACGGCAGAATTTGTCTTTTTCCAAGACAATTAACATTGATAACTCTGTTAAACTTGTCTAACCTGAATAGGCAAGCACTCACTTTCTCCGGCTCGCTGGGACTTAAGAGAAATGATACCGCTTAAACCTATATTAATCTAAAGTTCTTAAATATTTATTTTTGTTGTTTACTTTGTATTTATATTATTTGCATTTCTCAGAGGGGTTTTGTGAAAAATACTTTAATATTGTTTAAAAATAAACCTCGAGGTGATTTATAATATTTAGAGTTTTCATGAACATATATTTTTTGTGGTATTTTAATGATAAAACCTATCTTTTAAAAGTTTATGGTACTTTTATGAAAACTACCACTTTTGAAAACTTATTGGTATTTTATTAAAATTCTAATTTTTCATTTAAAAATATAGTTTCATAATTTTTTTATTTAAAATACGGATTCATAGTTTTATATACTTTTCCAATGTTTAGTTTTGTTTAGAAAATTCGTATTTCTTAAAAAACGTATTTTTATTTCCTTTCAAGACCGAATACTTCGTGAGGAGTTCTGCATCTCGCTCTACTATCTCAAGGATGTGCGATGATCCGCACCATCCATTAACGGGTCCTCTAACGAGGGTTGTAGAGGAGCAATTGCCAAGAATTCAAAAATATGGATTAAAAGAAACCTTTTTTTGTAAAACTGTGGTATTTTAATAAAAAACATATTCTCTTAAATTAGCCATACATCTAAATCTCGTGCTATGAATCAGAAGTGTGCGTGTAGGGTAGGTCATTACCCCGTGAATTTTCCTAAAAGTTTATATGCTAATTATCGAAATAACGGTTATACTAAAGTTCATGGTATTTTTCTGAAAAATTCATTTTATGGTCATTTCTCATGGAAAATTTTATTACACTAAAAGCTAAATGATGTAAATAATGTTAAAAGTGGTTTTATAGTGTTGTAGTGATTTATTTTTGTCACGACCTGAAAATATTAGCTCGTGACCGGCACTTAAATCACGCAACGTCTACAGGCGTAACGTAACTTAAGTAAGCCGAAGCCCAGAAATCTAAACCCTTCAAAAGAAGTAAGTAATGAAACATTTGGAAACCTTAAGTAAAAATCCTTAAACTTATTTTTTTCCTCTTGTTTTCTTAAAAATTTCGGCAGCACCTCCTTTGTAAAAACCAGCCCCGAAACGGGTACAACATAGAATATAAAGAAAGCATCCCTAAACGGGAGTGAATCACGTCCAACGGCGGAAACAACCACCACAACCATATATATGTATACGATGCCCAACGGCTAAGATCAGCACAAAGGAAAATGAAAAGTAAGACATCAAACCCACCAAGCGAACATATAACCCATCGCTCTAAGTCTCACAACTACAAGTCTTGCTAAGTCTTACAACATATACAAACACTAGTTTCTGATTGATGGAGTTGACTAGATACAATAGGAATAATAATACAAGAGTGGCACGAGCCAATGTGTACCACCTACCAAATGCAAATCACCCGAATGTAGCTGTGTGCCGGCGATGCCGCTACTGATCCATGCGGTCAACCTGCAAGAACTGTGGCACAATGGGAGTGAGTTGCCAACTCGTGAGTAGAAAACATCAGTAGGTAGAAATCGAATAAAACAACGATTTCCTAGGTCAACTATATCATAAAGGTAATACTATGATATCTAGGGTGACCGTGTCTACATATATACCAATAGAAATCAATGCATGTATGCATGTGGATCTCGTCCAACAATATAATCAATGCATGTATGCAGGTAGATCTCGTCCAACAATATAATCAATGCATGTATGCAGGTGGATCTCGTCCAACAATATAATCAATGCCTGTAAATATATGAGGATATCAAAGAACGTGTGTCCATCAATGACACATCAAATCATAGAACCTGAGTGTCCAACACCGATACTCGAAACATCATGAAACCCGTGTCCAGCATCGACACGTAAATCCTTATATCTCAGGCGCCGCATCCTCAGATCGGTCCTCAGATCGGTCCTCATATCCATCTCATATCAATCTCCAAAACGGCGTCCTCCGGACATCCGCCGAGTTCTATACAATCACCGGTAGGTAGTACTCCCTCTGTCAGGCTCATCGTCTACACCACGAAAATCACCTCTTGCCCCGGGGAACCATACCGGGTCCACCATGTACCCGCAGATGGTGCCTCCCGCTCCTCGAATCGGGTTTCTAACACAAGTCTCAGAACCGAGAAAACTCATGGTGGACGCATCGAAATATCATATCAAGAGAAACCGGGTTTTTAAAACAATACATATTTTCCTTTGAAATATAACCACGGTTCTCAAATCCAGAATCTCATGAAAACAGCATCTCAATGCGTAATATCATAAAGCATGATGTATGCAACATATCACCGAAATGTAAGCATATCAAGTATATCATGCAACCAAGTATAGTGATGTGAGCATAGCAAGTATATCATGAAACCAAGTATAGTGATGTGAGCATAGCAAATATCTCATGCAACCAAGTATAGTGATGTGACAATACTGAACAATCCAGAGTAGTAGCATGATGCTGCAATTCTTCTGTGTAAGTGACATAGCAATTATCGATGATGAAGGTGTGTGAGCCGGCCAAGCTATGTAAGTGTAACATACGCATCATCGATAATGGTGTAAGTGTACTAGCACTGTTATATGCAATGCAATGCGAATAACATGAGCGTAGCATAAAGTACATCGTAAGCGAAACGCTACAAGGTATACGTGTCTACAATATATCCGAGTTGGTGAATCTATTAATCGGCCTCCAGCCTCACAACATCATGTACGGTATAATCCATCGTAGGGCATCCTCTAATCAAGGGTATAGATCAATCAACAGGTAAAACTCATCACGTACGGTAATCTATCGTACGGCGGCATTAAACAATTAGGGATTCTATCAACCTATACAACAACGGCGGTACGGATCTAAGTGTCGTACGGCATATCACTCATTATGCACATCATTATCCATATATATATACCTATCTCTCATGTCACATCCGTGTCAATCTCGTATCAGGGGACCGGCAAGATATCAACTATTTCTTATCGACTCGCATCCATATAACGACATATCAACCAAGTCATCATATCTCATCGTATACTCTTTTCATCGCATCAATCTCTCACATCAAGTCATTTTACATATGCATTCTATCATATAAATCTCCAAGATTTATGTCCCTATAGCTTTCATCTCATATCTCGATATATACTAAATCATTAATATCACCTCTAACTATCTTTTTAACCACATCTATAGTTTTCTAATATAGGTTTCTCCGACTGTATTCTATATATATCGGTCTCCATTCATAATTTGCGGGGGTGCTATACGCCATCCACCCGACTTCCTCCGTAGATATAAATCTACTCACCTGTGGAACTCCTTGTCCAGGCGTAGTCGATATGCTGCGTCGTCTCGGAATCCACGCGAGGGTACCAACAAATCAACACATATCGCAATGTTATGAAAACCAAGTCCGAGAACCGATACGGCACACGGTGCGCTCATAGGTTAGAAGCTATAGCATACGCATGCAAAACAACCAAACAACCCTCGTCGTTGACGTACAAATATCCAACGACCAAATACAATATCAAATCTCAAAACCAAGAATCCCAATACCGGAAAACATAGCCAAAACCATAACTAGGGTCGCTATTCGTGAAAACCACCAAGCCTAAAACCCCAATCGTACCAATCGCTCATTCACAACACAATATATATCGTAGAAAAAAATATATATATCATCACGGCGTCAAGTAAACTCACGTCCATTTTTTACCGAAAACCTAGTAAGCAACCCAAAAGGAGTTTCGGTGCAAAACCTCATGGATTAGCGATCTAGCGGCTACCATATACATCTAATATCATAATTAGGCTTCAAAACTCTTAACTATATTTTAAGCTCACTTATCTTAATAGATTCTAAAAACCCTAGTTTGCATAATTATACCCTTTAGAAAATTTCGAAGTAACAATTTGCAAACTAACAACAAGCTTATATGTTTCATGTCTAAACAAGTTAAACTACACGTATAACCATACCAATTAATCAAAACCCTAACTTGATTCCACATCCTCACTTGAATTTCTAATCTTGCAATATAGCACCATATAAATACCAAATAAATTTTGATTTAAGACTTCAACCAACAAATAAGCTTTAGGGTTAGGATTTATACCTCACAAATTTGATATCAAACTTGCAAATAGACTTCCAAAATAGTCTCCAAAATACTAACTTTCTTCATGAACCAAGCTAGATTTAGGCTAAAGAATAATGGGTAGGGATTTAATTTAGAGTTTGTGGGATTTTTCTTTGATTTTTGAAGCTTTTAGAAGTGGAAATGGAGTTGGGGAAAAGATGGGGCAGCCAAGGGGGGTTTGGCCAATGCAAGGAAAGGGGTAAGTTGTGGGTGAGTGTGAAAGTTTCTAGCTTAAAACAACCATTAAAGCTTAATTAAAGCACCTCCCATCATGCCACCTCTTAATCCTTTTCTTTTCTAATTTACTTTAAACCCTAGAAAAATCTAGAACACTTAGATATTTTGAGAAGAAGACAACAATGCTTAATCTTGTAATTAAGTTGGCATAGTTCACATTAGTAAAATTAACCCAATCCAATTTGTAATTACCACTAATTAAGTGTATAATTAAAAACTTATAATAATATTTTAATTAAGGAAAAATATTTAACTGAACTAAAAATTATAAGCGACCAACTAAATACTGCATACTAGCAATTTCCTAGTTAAACTAGGTGCATTCAAGTTTATATTGAAAAGAATGGTTATATCCCGATTTTTACGGAAAACGCAAATTATTTACCGATTAACGGAAAATTCGCCTAAACGATTTCTGAAACGTTACAATTTTTCCTTATCAAGTGGATGAAAAGGGTGAAAAAAGTATTATCGGATCTAACTTCATGTAACATTTCAAAAAAAATAAAATATTATTTTTGGGAATTTTCATAATTTAATATTAATTTTTAATGAATATTTTAATAGTCGGTATAATTAAATACCGATAAATGGTGAAAATCCCGGAGAAAAAAATTTTGGAAATTCTAAAATAGGGTAATTTGTGGAAATATGTCATTTTAAAGTTTTTATGGTTAAGTAAATGCTATTTTGGTGTTAACCGCGATTAAAAATCGCTAATTGGATTTTTGGATTTTTGTACAAAAATGTGCACGTAACATTTTCTACACTTGTCACACTTGTTGCATGTTTTGGATTCATGGTAGCCTAGGGTTGAACCATGCTTAGATGACCATGGTGGTCTAACCCATGTGGTTAACTTAAATGGGGTTAATTAAGGGTGTGGTTTTGTTTAAATGGGATTAGAGTAGGGGTTGACTAGTAGGTAGGTGGGTGAGAGAGAGAGAGAGAGAGCCATGATGGTTTTGGGCATGCTAGCATTCAATGTAAAGAGAGGGTGAGGGGGATTACTTGAGGTTATGTCTTAATCCATTGGTTTTTTTCACATTCCCTCTCATTAATCACATCTCTCCCTCACATCTCTCACTCTCACACTCCACCACAAAACAACCACAACAACAACACTTCACCACACAACTCCAGCCGCAGCAGCTGCTACAACTGCAACAAAAGAAAAGGGGGGAAAAGAGTGCAAGCAGCAGCAACAGCCTCAAGAAAAACAACAGAACAGTAACAGCTACAGCAACAAAAACAGCAACATCAGCAGCTGCTACAGGAGCACAGCAGCAGCAACTCACTTCCCCGCTTCCTCCTTCTTTCCTTCTCCTTCATCCTAGGACCCCCTTGAGGTATAATCTTGCAACCCAACTTCCTTCTTGCTTGATTATGGTTGTTAAAACTGAAATTTAGTGTTTATATGGTGATTAGTGCTAGTTTAGGCAAATTTGAGTGAGAATTGACCAAGTGTTGGTTTTGAATGTTAGTATAGCCTTACTAGGTGTTGTTGAGACCGGTTAACCCTAGATCCAACCCAGATCCGACACATTACGAGACCTGGAACCCAAAACAGAACAGTTCATGTCGGTTTGTGACAACCTGGAGCGTGCAGGGAAATCTGGAATATGCCGGGAGTTTTGCTGGAAAATTAAACAACTCCAGGGACCCATTGAGACCATAGGAACCACCTGTAGCGAGACGGGCACCATGGGAGCAACCTGGGCCGGCCAGGCCGGTTTTGCTAGTTAGGGGGATCGGCCACTTAGTGTAGGGTAGGGTCCAGGCTTCTACTGTAGCCGGTTTTGCTAGTTAGGGGGATCGGCCACTTAGTGTAGGGTAGGGTCCAGGCTTCTACTGTAGGTCACATGTACCCTGTACATTACTCTAGGCTTGTTTGCTAGCCTTGTTTTCACCTGAGACGAAATCTGGGATCGTTTTCTTGGGTTGCTGCTTTATATTTAGTTTTGGTTTTGCGTATTTTGATTTCACGATTTTTGTATTTGTGCGTTATCTCGATCGTGTGACGTTTGTACGTCTATATCGAGTGATTTCGTGTTGTTTTGCGAAGGCTAACCATAGGTTCTAACCTATGGGCCATTTAGCGTATCGCATTGGTTTTCACGTGTCGTTTTAAGTTACGATTTAGTTTTAATGCGATGCGATACGTGTGATATGTAGGTACCCCTACGGCGATCCGAGACGATGCAGAAGATGAAGGCGACATCGACATCGACACGCAGGATACAGGTGAGTAGATTTATATCTACGGGGAGAAGTCGGGTGGATGGCGTATAGCACCCCCGCAGTCCGATGTCTAGTATACCATATATACTATATATACATATATGCTATCTTATGTGTAACTTGGTGGTTTAGGATGTGTTAGGGTAATATGCATAGGTTAGGGTTAGAAGTAACTAGTGTAGCTCCTAGTCGCGAACCCTAGAATAGGTTTACACCCACACGCACACACGTGCAAATTTGCTATGTTTATACGGTGACGATGAGGATTTTGGAGGACATTGGAGATGAGTCGATGAGATTGGGCTTAGTGCCGTGTTATCGGTGATGTGATGTGATTTGTATTTGGGATACGATATATGATTTTAGCGGGCCTTTGGACGTGTGTTCCACACACGCATTCTTACTTATATAGATGGTATCGACTTGTACTAGACTGAGATTAGTACACCAGATTATGTGATGTGATGATAATGATACCGGATATGTGATGAGGGAAATGTGATATTGACCCGTACCCAGTTATTGGGATGCCGTACGACGACTTACCGTACGAGCTGTATTTTGATGTTTGATCCGCACTCATGACTCGAGGATGTCAGATGATATACGGTATCGTACGCGATACTATTGAGGCGGGATCACCGACTATTATATTTATATTCACATATATATCGACTCAGATTTAGGTGGTTTCCATACCCCTCCCGATTGACTTGATATTTAGACCTGCAGTTTGCATAGGAGGTGTTAGACTAGACCCGAGTCATACCCATTTTAAAAACTGACGAATCGGGAATATCTTAAAAACAAGCAAAGGGATTCTGCGGGTATTTTCAAAAGACGTATCTTTCTTAAAAACACCGTAGCCCTTATTTTACTAAAAACCCCGATTTGTCTTATTTCAAATGGCACAGTTCCATGACATATACATATTGATGTAGACTCTTCACTGTTGCGTTGATTTATTCAATTCCGCATTTTCATTGCTATTCGCATTGCATTTCATGTGTTATTACTATATTACCATCATGCTGTTAGGACACCAGCACAATTATCGATGATGCGTATGTTCCACGTACACTGTTTGCCGGCTCACACACTTCATCATCGATAATTGCCATGTCACTACACTGTAGTACTGTTGCATTCAGGATATGAACCTTGCATGGCATACTTGTACATATACTTATCGTACGCTTATACTTGTGCACCTACTTACTACACACTCATACTGGTGCACCTACCTGTCGTACACTCATACTTGTACACATACATATTTGCACATACAGAGATGATATTTCTAGATTTGGGAACCGCAAGATACTCCTTAAAACTGATTCATTTTTAAAAGAGCGGTTTCCCTCAATATGTGCATATTACTATTCCAGGTTGCAGGATAAACAGATGTGCTTGCATTTCTTTTACATGTCGCATATATCATGCTTTTGATTATACGCATTGAGATATATTGTTTCCATGATATTTCTGGATTTGGGAACCGAGGATATTTCAAAGGAAAATATGTAATTGTTTTAAAAACCCGGTTACCCTTGTTATGATATTTCAGTGCATCCACCATGTGTTTTCTCGGTGCTAGAGTGACATGTGGAACCCGATTCGAGGAGGCGGATGAGGCCGAATGCGGGTACATGGTGGACCCGGTATGGTACCCCGGGGCGAGAATGGATCGCTGTGTAGTAGACGGTGAGCCTGGCAGAGGGACTACTACCTACCGGTGATTGGTTGGACCTGGCGGTTATCCGGAGGATACTGACCAAAGTCGATAGATGGATATGGGCGTACTGCTGGGGCCGACGGCCGATACCGCAGACAGAGCCCGTGGGCTGACCCGGACTGACGGATGCCCGATATATGAGGGGGCTGACCCAAACTGACGGATGCCCGATATTTGAGGATTTACGTGCCGATGCTGGGCACAGTTTTCATGATGTTTTCGAGTGTCGATGCTGGGCACTCCGGTTCGATGATTTTGATTATATCCTCGTACTTCCACGCATATGCTTATGATATTTACATGAATGATGCTTATTGTCATCGGGTGGACGGGATCCACGTTTTTACAGACATTGATTACATACAGACCTTGATTACATTGGTCATACTTCATTTGTATATATAACAGGGTATGAGGGCGCTGTTATGTATACCCTTACACCAATATTAGTGGAATGGGACGCTAATATATGTGTATTGATATCCATTTTGTTACTTCATGCAGACATACCTTATAGTTATGACATGTTATTACCTGAGGCATTGGTACGAGTACTTGGCACTACCTACATGTTTAGATGTTACATTGCCACCTTATCATGCTTCAGACTTACCCCTTGAGGATTATATTATATCTGATCGTTTGACCTAGGATTATGTCATGCATTCGATTTCTGCTTGTAGATATTTTTCTATTCACGAGTTGGCAACTCACCCCCGTTGTGCCACAGTTCTTGCAGGTTTTGCCGTACAGGTTCCACAGCGGCACTTTCGGCACATTGCTTTCCTTTGCGGGTGATTTGCTTGGTAGGTGGGTTCTTTGTATCAGAACCACCCTTGTTCTTATATTATTCATTGTATCTAGAAAATTCCATCAACCAAAACTTGTATATTATTTCAGACTTAGAAATCAGTTATGTATTATTTCGACCTTAGAGTCGCGCGTAGTAGTATTACAGTTTTCATGTTTATTTGAGTTTCTTTATGAGTTTTGATTCTCGCCCTTCGGCGTTGTATATTATATTGCTTGCGTGGTTGTGACCGTCGATTGACGAAGAGCTAGCTCCCGCTTGGGGATGCATTTTATCATTTCATATATATTATTTATGTTGTACCCCGTTCGGGGCCAGTATTTACAAGGGATACTTTGCCGAAATTTTCAGAAAAGATATGTGTTTTTTAAATTGCATATTCGGCTTAGTCAGTTAAAAACTTAGATTTTAGAACATGTTTTCTTCACTTTTTAAAAGCTGTTTTCCTACTTCTTAAAAACCAGTTTTCTTTATTTTACTCCTTAAATGGTTTTAGATTTCTGGGCTTTTGGCTTACTTGGATTAGATGGGGTCCTATAGACTTCATATGATTCAAGTGCCAGTCACGGGCTATTTTGGGTCGTGACAAAGTTGGTATCAGAGCGCTAGGTTAACCTTGGTCGAGTCTAAGTTTGACTATGTGGAGCCTAGGGCGTCTATATGTATACGGAACTTAGACTTGACCTTACGGAACTTAGACTTAGTCGAGGGGGTATTAGACCCGAACTTTCGTCGCGTAGGATGACCCTTGGTTGATGGAATAGGTGACTAAAGTAGAGTGGCGTACCGTGGGTATGTTCCGCGGCATACTTACGCACGCCACTCCGCTTAAGAAACCTTAGGATGTACATATTTTCGAGATCAGTGATTCTCTTCATATCCATGATTATACACCCATTTAAGATCCTCGATTTTATTAGTCACATGATCATACTTTCATTGATGCTGTTCCTTCTTATGATCATGTATCCATTTTGGATCTGTTGTTTTCTTTCGTGTCATTGATCTGCTCTCTTTGATACTCGATTGAGGTTCCGTCGCCATTGTTTGAGCGCAGTTTGGGCTGCTGCTAGAGTTACGGTCAGGGCGAGCTCGTCTGGTACGAGGGCCAACCATTGTGTTTTCTGGTGACATAGGAACGTCTCGAGTTAGTATTGACGATTGTTACCTCGTGTGGAGATGAGTGCTTGGTTTTACACCGGATGATCGGGCCGTTGTTAGAACTGCCAGTTGAGAGAGGACTGTTGATGTACAGCATACCTCAGAGATTATGATGTCGCCTACCGTGCAGACAAATGAACCAGCTGTTGCTGAGATTGATAGGATATCGCTTCCAGAACTTACAAGCTGAGATCGCCAGAGCTTCCAGGCAGATATGAGACAGATGATAGCTAGTCTACCCGATTTGAGAGACGAAGATGATTCGTCCGATTTATGCGCCGGAGCAGGCCCAGTTGAGTTAAAGATTTCCAGTGTGGAGGATCTTACTCAGATCTAGAGCAGACTGATTTAAAGATGACCGCCAATGTATCGCCTTTCCTGGAGGATTGAGGCGCTGATCCGTGTACAGACGAAGGAGCCAGTTATTGCTGCGAACGATGGGATATCGCCCCAGATATTGGAGCTATTGCAGTACGAGATTATACTAAGAGATTATAGAAGGTCGCTAGTCACCGATGATGAATGACTAAGACATGTGGTTCGTTCGCTACCCCGATGCGAGGTCATCAGATAGACTGATTCCAGCTAGAGACGACTTCACGCGGAGACGTTGAGAGTCGACAGAGACGATCGAATGTCAGGAACCTACTATTCCAAGTTTAAAGCAGTCGGAAAGCTATGCAGGCAATTCTATGGACCCTCTAGAAGAATGAAACCCTAACTCGACTTAATTCGGATGCTAGGTGGTGAGATGCATTTCTTGGGAGACTCCAGATACGAGCATAGCCGTTGGAGCGCAGTCCATGCAGCCATGATGAGACGGGTCTGAATCAGTCGACATTGAAGCAGAGTGAAGTGAAGAGTTCACACGAGAATTCGACGGGGTGACGTTCCACTCCGCTGACATCAGAGATGCGATACGCATGCAGAGGCGTAGTATATGGATATACCTTCCAGAAGGAGTCGCGAGGAGTATGCAGCCATTTCGGAACAAGAATTAGCTTCAGTAAAGGACGATGACTTCCGGGCAATTCGGCAGAAACGAGGTTTGAGAAAGACCTCGACAGGACCTTTCTGGAATACTATACGAGAAGACCTGGACTCAGGAGTAGTCATATTGCGCACACCCAGCAGGCCAAAGTTCGGCATCGTCGACAAGATAGTTGACCAGGTTCGGATAGAGGACCTCACCCAGATGCGTTATGAGTTGATCGAGGACGGACAAGTATTGAGTATTCCTCCATTGGTTGGGACGCGTTCCCGAGGACCTGTTCGGCCAGACATTTACTATAGAATGATGAAACTACAGAGTACGCGATTTCGAGTTCGTGCGAGAGACTTCGGATTGACCGTGGCCGAGAACAGTGCAGTTCGTAGATAGCATGGCGTGACGTCATAGGGGATGACGATAAGACAAGCGGAACCAGAGGTTCGTGCGAGACGCTAACGAGCTGTCGTTACCTTCCGTCGAGAATAGAGACCTGATATGCTTACGGAGGTATTGAGATACGGCCAGTTTCCGAGGAAATGTGTGCGGCACAGGCAGATGTCCAGAAAACGAGAAAAGATTATATAAGAGTACCAGCCTCCATACAAATCGGCATAGGCGAGATCGGAAGAGACCTTGAGCAGGATTCCTTCCAGGACACAGCTGGATGATATTTGCACCCAGGATCAGATGTGATGTGCATTCAAAAGGCCAGAGGCCGACGCCGGTGACATGCTGCTTTATGAGTGGTCGTGAGAATTGACCGAGAGATGACCAGAGAAGTGCCAGAACGGAATCGTCCCCGTTAGCACACCTAACAGGGCTGATGAGCCGATTGATTGTGAGATTGGTAATCCACGGAGAAGATAAGGACCCAGAGACAGAGGACACCAGACCGTGATCAAGAGGCAAGTAAATATCTTGCGTTGCTAGCATTGGATGCACCGACACTTCCCGGTTTTGAAGGAGGGTATACCGACGACGGTATTTACGATTTGTGATTCGATTATCACGTATCCGTCATCTTGGATTTCGGTATTTTGGGCGTTCTGTTTGCATGATTTAGTCTTGATGACTGAGTTTCATGATATTGTTTTCTTTCACCATGGTGGCACTTACTGAGTATTTACAATTTTCGCACAGTTGTTGCACTTGATATCATTTTCGTACCTTGATTTCTCGTGTTCATGATTTTATGGGTTTCACACAGTTGAGTTGATTTTGTGCGTACATACGCACACGATTTGGTTTTTGCACTCGGTATAGTTCACATATGCTTGCAGTGCAGTGATACGCATTTTGTGCACTTAGATGCACTGGACTTCGATTTCGATTGTGATGTTCGATATTTGTTTTGTGCACCTGATTGGATTTTTGCGCATGTTCGGCGCTTGATATTGGATTTCATGACTTCGTGTAGGATGGACGCACCTGATTTGGGTTTTCGCGCATGTTATGAGATGCGATTTTGGTGCACACCAGATGCACTAAATCGAGATTCTTCGTGCATGTCAGATGCACCTGTTTTTGCTTTCAGGCACACCTGTTGCCCTTGACAGATATTTCGTGCACACCCGATGCACTTGGATATTGTTTTTGTGCGCATGTATGGCACATTCATGGATTTTGATTTCCGTGTGCACCAGACGCACGTAGTATTCATATGCACATTTTGGGGATTGATTTCTTATGGAGCAGTATGTTTTTGTGATGTTTTATTATTGTTTTCGTACTGAGCAGGACGAGTCAGATGACAGTACCTGAGTATATTTTGCATGCATTGATAAATTTCAAAGGGATTTCCAAAAGCGAGCTATAGTCTCAGTATTTACCTACGTGTCCGACATGACACGAAACGTTTAAAATAAGGAAACCCTTCTAAATTGTTTTCAAAACGGCGGAACGTACATATTAAACAAAAGATATATACGTATATAGTTATTTTCTTACGATAGACGTCCGCCACTGTGCACTGTTATGCGCATTGCACAGCGACTTTAAAAGATTTGGCATGCATTTCCTTCAGATATTTACATGTACGGATTTGATATTTACATGTATAGTTCCGATTTATAGCATATCGGTTTTGCTTTGGATTTGGCATTCGTGTTTTCACCTTGACTCCGATGATTGCGGGATGCTTGACGGAGTTCGGTTTTGAGTTTTGTACTCGTTTTTATGCGCACTTGACGCGCTGTATTATTTCTGCGATTTCCATAATTTCGGAGCCCCGTTGTTTTGAGCTGATTATTGAAATGTTTTGGATTTGGGGGTTTAAATTTAAATTCGGGGACCGAATTTATTTAAGGGGGGAAGACTGTAACATTTCAAAAAAATAAAATATTATTTTTGGGAATTTTTATAATTTAATATTAATTTTTAATGAATATTTTAATAGTCGGTATAATTAAATACCGATAAATGGTGAAAATCCCGGAGAAAAAATTTTTGGAAATTCTAAAATAGAGTAATTTGTGGAAATATGTCATTTTAAAGTTTTTATGGTTAAGTAAATGCTATTTTGGTGTTAACCGCGATTTAAAATCGCTAATTGGATTTTTGGTTTTTTGTGCAAAAATGTGCACGTAACATTTTCTACACTTGCCACACTTGTTGCATGTTTTGGATTCATGGTAGCCTGGGGTTGAACCATGCTTAGATGACCATGGTGGTCTAACCCATGTGGTTAACTTAAATGGGGTTAATTAAGGGTGTGGTTTTGTTTAAATGGGATTAGAGTAGGGGTTGACTAGTAGGTAGGTGGGTGAGAGAGAGAGAGAGAGAGAGCCATGATGGTTTTGGGCATGCTAGCATTCAATGTAAAGAGAGGGTGAGGGGGATTACTTGAGGTTATGTCTTAATCCATTGGTTTTTTTCACATTCCCTCTCATTGATCACATCTCTCCCTCACATCTCTCACTCTCACACTCCACCACAAAACAACCACAACAACAACACTTCACCACACAACTCCAGCCGCAGCAGCTGCTACAACTGCAACAAAAGAAAAGGGGGGAAAAGAGTGCAAGCAGCAGCAACAGCCTCAAGAAAAACAACAGAACAGTAACAGCTACAGCAACAAAAACAGCAACATCAGCAGCTGCTACAGGAGCACAGCAGCAGCAACTCACTTCCCCGCTTCCTCCTTCTTTCCTTCTCCTTCATCCTAGGACCCTCTTGAGGTATAATCTTGCAACCCAACTTCCTTCTTGCTTGATTATGGTTGTTAAAACTGAAATTTAGTGTTTATATGGTGATTAGGGCTAGTTTAGGCAAATTTGAGTGAGACTTGACCAAGTGTTGGTTTTGAATGTTAGTATAGCCTTACTAGGTGTTGTTGAGACCAGTTAACCCTAGATCCAACCCAGATCCGACACATTACGAGACCTGGAACCCAAAACAGAACAGTTCACGTCGGTTTGTGACAACCTGGAGCGTGCAGGGAAATCTGGAATATGCTGGGAGTTTTGCTGGAAAATTAAACAACTCCAGGGACCCATTTGAGACCATAGGAACCACCTGTAGCGAGACGGGCACCATAGGAGCAACCTGGGCCGGCCAGGCCGGTTTTGCTAGTTAGGGGGATCGGCCACTTAGTGTAGGGTAGGGTCCAGGCTTCTACTGTAGGTCACATGTATCCTGTACATCACTCTAGGCTTGTTTGCTAGCCTTGTTTTCACCTGAGACGAAATATGGGATCGTTTTCTTGGGTTGCTGCTTTATATTTAGTTTTGGTTTTGCGTATTTTGATTTCACGATTTTTTTATTTGTGCGTTATCTCGATCGTGTGACGTTTGTACGTCTATATCGAGTGATTTCGTGTTGTTTTGCGAAGGCTAACCATAGGTTCTAACCTATGGGCCATTTAGCGTATCGTATTGGTTTTCGCGTGTCGTTTTAAGTTACGATTTAGTTTTAATGCGATGCGATACGTCTGATATGTAGGTACCCCCACGGCGATCTGAGACGATGCAGAAGATGAAGGCGACATCGACACCGACACGCAGGATACAGATGAGTAGATTTATATCTACGGGGAGAAGTCGGGTGGATAGCGTATAGCACCCCCGCAGTCCGATGTCTAGTATACCATATATACATATATGCTAGCTTATGTGTAACTTGGTGGTTTAGGATGTGTTAGGGTAATATGCATAGGTTAGGGTTAGAAGTAACTAGTGTAGCTCCTAGTCGCGAATCCTAGAATAGGTTTACACCCATACGCACACACGTGCAAATTTGCTATGTTTATACGGTGACGATGAGGATTTTGGAGGACATTGGAGATGAGTCGATGAGATTGGGTTTAGTGCCGTGTTATCGATGATGTGATGTGATTTGTATTTGGGATACGATATATGATTTTAGCGGGCCTTTGGACGTGTGTTCCACACACGCATTCTTACTTATATAGATGGTATCGACTTGTACTAGACTGAGATTGGTACACCAGATTATGTGATGTGATGATAATGATACCGGATATGTGATGAGGGAAATGTGATATTGACCCGTACCCAGTTATTGGGATGCCGTACGACGACTTACCGTACGAGCTGTATTTTGATGTTTGATCCGCACTCATGACTCGAGGATGTCAGATGATATACGGTATCGTACGCGATACTATTGAGGCGGGATCACCGACTATTATATTTATATTCACATATATATCGACTCAGATTTAGGTGGTTTCCATACCCCTCCCGATTGACTTGATATTTAGACCTGCAGTTTGCATAGGAGGTGTTAGACTAGACCCGAGCCATACCCATTTTAAAAACTGACGAATCGGGAATATCTTAAAAACAAGCAAAGGGATTCTGCGGGTATTTTCAAAAGACGTATCTTTCTTTAAAACACCATAGCCCTTATTTTACTAAAAACCCCGATTTGTCTTATTTCAAATAGCACAGTTCCATGACATATACATATTGATGTAGACTCTTCACTGTTGCGTTGATTTATTCAATTCCGCATTTTCATTGCTATTCGCATTGCATTTCATGTGTTATTACTATATTACCATCATGCTGTTAGGACACCAGCACAATTATCGATGATGCGTATGTTCCACGTACACTGTTTGCCGGCTCACACACTTCATCATCGATAATTGCCATGTCACTACACTGTAGTACTGTTGCATTCAGGATATGACCCTTGCATGGCATACTTGTACATATACTTATCGTACGCTTATACTTGTGCACCTACTTACTATACACTCATACTGGTGCACCTACCTGTCGTACACTCATACTTGTACACATACATATTTGCACATACATAGATGATATTTCTAGATTTGGGAACCGCAAGATACTCCTTAAAACTGATTCATTTTTAAAAGAGCGGTTTCCCTCAATATGTGCATATTACTATTTCAGGTTGCAGGATAGACAGATGTGCTTGCATTTCTTTTACATGTCGCATATATCATGCTTTTGATTATACGCATTGAGATATGTTGTTTCCATGATATTTCTGGATTTGGGAACCGAGGATATTTCAAAGGAAAATATGTAATTGTTTTAAAAACCCGGTTACCCTTGTTATGATATTTCAGTGCATCCACCATGTGTTTTCTCGGTGCTAGAGTGACATGTGGAACCCGATTCGAGAAGGCGGATGAGACCGAATGCGGGTACATGGTGGACCCGGTATGGTATCCCGGGGCGAGAACGGATCGTTGTGTAGTAGACGGTGAGCCTGGCAGAGGGACTACTACCTACCGGTGATTGGTTGGACCTGGCGGTTATCCGGAGGATACTGACCAGAGTCGATAGATGGATATGGGTGTACTGCTGGGGCCGACGGCCGATACCGCAGACGGAGCCCGTGGGCTGACCCGGACTGACGGATGCCCGATATATGAGGAGGCTGACCCGGACTGACGGATGCCCGATATTTGAGGATTTACGTGCCGATGCTGGGCACAGTTTTCATGATGTTTTCGAGTGTCGATGCTGGGCACTCCGGTTCGATGATTTTGATTATATCCTCGTACTTCCACGCATATGCTTATGATATTTACATGCATGATGCTTATTGTCATCGGGTGGACGGGATCCACGTTTTTACAGACATTGATTACATACAGACCTTGATTACATTGGTCATACTTCATTTGTATATATAACAGGGTATGAGGGCGCTGTTATGTATACCCTTACACCAATATTAATGGAATGGGACGCTAATATATGTGTATTGATATCCATTTTGTTACTTCATGCAGACATACCTTATAGTTATGACATGTTATTACCTGGGGCATTGGTACGAGTACTTGGCACTACCTACAAGTTTAGATGTTATATTGCCACCTTATCATGCTTCAGACTTACCCCTTGAGGATTATATTATATCTGATCGTTTGACCTAGGATTATGTCATGCATTCGATTTCTGCTTGTAGATATTTTTCTATTCACGAGTTGGCAACTCACCCCCGTTGTGCCACGGTTTTTGCAGGTTTTGCCGTACAGGTTCCACAGCGGCACTTTCGGCACATTGCTTTCCTTTGCGGGTGATTTGCTTGGTAGGTGGGTTCTTTGTATCAGAACCACCCTTGTTCTTATATTATTCATTGTATCTAGAAAATTCCATCAACCAAAACTTGTATATTGTTTCAGACTTAGAAATCAGTTATGTACTATTTCGACCTTAGAGCCGCGCGTAGTAGTATTACGGTTTTCATGTTTATTTGAGTTTCTTTTTGAGTTTTGATCCTCGCCCTTCGGCGTTGTATATTATATTGCTTGCGTGGTTGTGACCGTCGATTGACGAAGAGCTAGCTCCCGCTTGGGGATGCATTTTATCATTTCATATATATTATTTATGTTGTACCCCGTTCGGGGCCAGTATTTACAAGGGATACTTTGCCGAAATTTTCAGAAAAGATATGTGATTTTTAAAATGCATATTTGGCTTAGTCAGTTAAAAACTTAGATTTTAGAACATGTTTTCTTCACTTTTTAAAAGCTGTTTTCCTACTTCTTAAAAACTAGTTTTCTTTATTTTACTCCTTAAATGGTTTTAGATTTCTGGGCTTTTGGCTTACTTGGATTAGATAGGGTCCTATAGACTTCATATGATTCAAGTGCTAGTCACGGGCTATTTTGGGTCGTGACACTTCACTTTGTCGATGTGCTTTAAGAATGCAATTTTAGTTGAAAAGAAGGAGAGGGAGAAGGACTTACGGTTTTATAACGTCGAAAAAAGAGTAAGGAAGAGAGAGGGGGCTCCGTGGCGTCGCGGTAGCTCCGAAAACGACTCCGATCTTCAACGAAAGAGACTTGATTGCTAACTCCTTTTTAACTAGTCTTACTCCACTTGCACTTAGGGATTTTTTAGAGAATTTTGATAGAAATTTCAGAATTGGAGAGAGATAGCGGATGGGATGGTATTTATAATAAAGAATTTAGGATATGGGAATTAAAAATTTGATTAAAAAGAATTAAAATGGGGTTAATAGGGGATTTGAAGAGTCTCTGTTTAATTGCAGGAAAATCAAACAGTGCAGGGGAGTAGAGGGAAGCTGAAGGGGGTGTGCAAAGCACGAAGGCGATTAGAGCTATATCAACCATAGGCGGAGGGCAAATGGGTAGTTTGAGCTGTCGGATCTTGATCATTTGCCTCGAGATTCGTGCCAAGTGTTTTAATCGGTGTTAACTCCTCATTTATCTCATTTGATTTTTCCGAAACTTTTCGATTCTCCGTGTACTGCTAGTGCAACTCTTGGGCTTCCGAAAAGTTAAAAAGAAAAAATATAAAAAAATAAATGGGACTGATGGGAATCAAACACACAGGCTATGTCACAGCAATGTAGAACCTTTACCGGTGAGCTACAAATTGCTTCTTTCTTTTATTGAACAAAAATAATTTATAACTCCTAATCAGGTTGAAATACCATTTCTATACATTAAACCAGTAAATTTTGTACAGAGATTTCAGAGCCGTTACAGAATATTTCTGATGAAGAAGCTTTTCAATATGAAGATGGCAGGGAACCGTTAGGTGACAGAGCACCAGAACGAATTCAACAGCGTGACGAGCCAACTCGAATCGGTTTTAATCGTGATTGAAGATGAGATTCAAGCCCCGTTATTTCTCTGTTCATTGCCGGAGAGTTGGGAAAATCTTGTGATGGTGGTAAGCAACTCGATCTCAAGGACTCTCACGTTTGATGATACGGTGAGTTGCATATTAACGATGAGATACAAAGAAAGACTATGAGTGGGTGTTCGGGAACTTCTGCACTCTCGGTAGAGAATCGCGGCAGAACGATAGAGAGCGGAAAATGGAAGAAAGGCAAGTCTAAGAGCCAAGAAAAATCGAAAGGGAAGATCTAAGGTGACTGTTGGAATTGCGGAAAGAAGGGTCACAAAAAAAAGAATGCAAACTCTTGAAGAAAGACTCAGATGGGAAGGCAGATGAAAAAAAAAAGCTAATATAGTGTCTACACATGAATAAGGGGAACAGAGGCTTGTCTATCGGCGAACAAAAGTACAAATTCAGATACCTGGTTCCTAGATTCGAGGGCATTCTTTCATTGCACTTCAGGCCGGCACCATTTTAGCAAGTATGTTCAAGAAAATCTTGGACATGTGACGGTGGGAAACGGTCAACCATGCAAGATCGTTTGAAAAGGAACGATCATACTATAACCGTCATGGGGAGGTCAAATAAAGCTGAAGAATGCGAGTCACGTTCTAAATATGAAGAAAAGTTTAATTTCTACAAGTCAGCTGGACAACGAAGGTTATATGACGGTGTTTGCGAATTCTCAGTGGAAGATTTCCAAGGGATCGTCGATGGTCGCAAGGGGCAAGTTGAGCGGTTTGTTATGCTCATTCAGTGAGAGCGGTGAAGGTTCGATTGCATTGGCGGCAAGTTCAGAAGTAGATTCTAAGTTTTCGTTGTAGCACAAGCGATTGGGCCACCTCAGCGAGAAGAATATGAAGATTCTTCAGGGTATGGGGGTTTTTTCTGGGCTGAAAAAGGTGGAGTTGGGACTTTGCGAGAGTTGCGTTTGTGGAAAACAAAGTGTACTCGGATTTCATATTAGAGGTGTTGCTAAAAAGACCAAGAAGCTAGAGATGGTTCATACGGATGTATGAGGTCCGGCCTCAATGGAGTCTTATGGAGGAAATCGGTACTTTGTAACTTTCATAGATGGTGCAAGTAGGAAATCCTGGGTTTATGCGATGAAGAAGAAGTCCGTTGTGTTTGGTCTTGTTAAACACTGGATTGTGCAGGTGGAGAACCAGACGGGGACAAAGCTTAAGTGCCTGAAGTCCGACAATGGCGGAGAATATTGCACACAAGAGTTCGAGGTGTTTTGCTCACAGAAGGGTATTCATTGGTTGAAGACGGTACCGGAGACGCCACAACGGAACGACATCGCTGAAAGGATGAATAGAACAATCCTGGAGCTGGTGTGGAGCATGACCTTAGATGCGAATGTTCCAAAATTCCTTTGGGCAGCAGCTATCGATACTACTATGTATCTGATCAACAGAAGCCCGGAAAGTGCGCTCGATAGAAGTATTTCGAAAGAAATTTGGTCACGTAAACCGATTAATTACTCGCACCTCAAAGTAATTGGTTGCATTGCGTTTTTTTTATTGATAAGGCGAAAAAGAGTAAGCTTGACTCCAAGTCTAGAAAGTGTGCTTTCATCGAGTATGGTGGAGATGAGTTCGGATATCGGCTGTGGGATTATACAAGCAAGAAGGTATACGAAACTGGAATGTGGTCTTTGATGAGCAACACTTGTACAAAAAAGAAAAGCAAGCCAAAGATGTGCAATGTCAGAGTTTGTCAAGTTAGATGGAACTCAAGAGAGCAATCAGGAATTTACAAGTGGAAATCAGAATAATAAAGAGACGAGCAAGGCGATGTAGGATCAGGTTCAAGAACAGGTTGAAGACCAAGTTCAACAACCAGATATATCAATTCTGAGGAGATCTACACGAGAAAGGAGACTACCTGAAAGACTTGTTACCGACTTCATATTGTACACAGATTAGAGAGAATCTGAATCCATTGCAGAGACGATGCAAAATGGTGCTAGCAAGCAGTGGGAGCAAGCTATGAACGAGGAGATGGATTCTTTGAAGAAGAACCGTATGTGGAAACTAGTAAAGCTACCCAAAGGTTGAAAGTCGTTGCCAAATATGTGGGTGTACAGGATAAAGGATGACGCCGATAGCATGAAGTGGTACAAGGCTTGCTTGGTAGTCAAGGGTTATGCGCAACAGCATGATATAGACTATCATGCGATATTTTTCCTTATGGTGAAAATGACTTCAATTCGGTTGATTCTCAGTATCGTGGCGGTGGAGGATTTGCATTTAGAGCAGCTGGATGTGAAAACGACATTCTTTCATGGAGATTTAGAGAAGATCTATATGATACAACCACCGGAATACAAGGTGAAGGAGAAAGAAAACATGATGTGTAGACTGCGAAAAACCTTGTATGGCCTCAAGCAAGCTCCAAGAAAATGGTATCTCAAATTCTATCAGATCATGTTAGAGACAGGAATTTTAAGCTGTGATTCAGATTATTGTGTGTACGTTCAGATTTTCAAGGATGGCGACTATATTATTTTATCAGTTTACGTGGATGGTATATTGGTAGCGGGGGAGATTATTTTTCGCAGGTGGCTCTCTAAAGGTGCAAGTTTATGTTGATGCGGACTATTCGGATGATCGAAATAGTGGGAAGAGCATAACGGGATACGTATTCACGGTTTGGGAAACAACGGTTCGTTGGGTCTCTCGGTTGCATAAAATTATGGCATTGTCAATGACAGAGGCCAAATATATGGCCATCACGGAAGCCAGCAAGGAGATGATATGCTTGCAAGGGTTACTCGAAGAGTTGGGTAAGAAACAAGATTTCAACACCTTGTGGAGCGACAGCCAAAATGCGATACACTTGGCCAAGAACACGGCATATCACTCTCGGAAGAAGCACATCAAGATGCGGTACTACTTTATACGCATGGTGTTAGAAAATAGTGAGTTGACACTGCAGAAGATCGCGGGAGAAAAGAATCCTGCAAATATGTTCACCAAGGTCGTAGACAGAAATAAGCTGGATCTCTATTGCAGATTGGTGAACTTCTCCATGAAAATTTGATGAAGAGAGCAGAAGCGGAATCGTGTGAAGTATACTAGGATGGGAATTAAGGCGGAAGTATCTCCAAGTGGGAGAATGTTGAAATGTGGAGAAACTTCTGGCAGATGTCTGATGCGAGAGGTGCAGACGTCTGGACGTACACCAAGAACATATCAAAAGAACATAGCAACGGTAGACATCCGAAGGCCAGAGTGCAGACGTCTGCAGAGAGCCTTAGCCAAATAACAGAGCGTAGCCAGACGTCTGTGGTAGACATCTGGAGAAGCTGAAGCCCAATCCAGAAAACGGCAGACGTCTAATGGTAAGGGTGAAAATATCTTCCTAAGGAGCTAAAGAGAAGAAGAGAAGAGGCAGATGTCTGACTAAGTCTGGTACAGACGTTTATCGTCGGGATTTCTGTGCGAACCGAATATTTATTATTTGGGTTTATCTCTTATTTTAAGTAGGATTAGGGTTTGCCTATTTATCTGGATCTCTCATATGATTAATGTACAACCAATTTGAGAGACTATTGTATAGAGAGAGGGTGCCGGCTAAGTTCTAGAGAGATTTGAGAGAAATCTCATAGGTTGCTCGTGGGTGTAACTTGATTCTAAGATCTAGTAGACTATTGCAGACTCCGCTCTTCCGGAAACTAACCATACGGTGGGTGAATCTCATTAACAAATCCCTCGTCTCTAGTTTATGTGATTCTATTTATTCTCGCACTTTATTTTTTGTCTTTCATTAGTTTCGCGTTGTTGTTGTGTGATTGTTAATTGTAGCATTGTTCCGTATATCGACTATCTCCGCTATCGTGGTTTTTTCATATCCACAACAAGAAATGGACTATAGCCATCTGGTTTCATTAAGTAGAGGAAAACATCCACAAGTGACAACAATATCTCAATGCTAATCAGTCATGCAAAAAAAAAATTTAAATTAATAAGAGAGAAAAGTTCACATCATAGATCCTAACCGAAGGCTGGAGGAAATCCTCCCTAAAAATCGATCGATTTTAATACTTTTATCCGTGCATTTTTCGATATTCTATCGATCAATTGGGCCTGCCTGCCATATCATGAAGTTACAGAAAATATTTCATGACAGGTTACCAATCAATGCACCACCTGTTAATTTAGATAAAACATAACATTGGATTCTTCACACTAGACCTTGCTATAAATAGTGATCGATGTAAGAACTTTCATGTAATCAGAAAATGATGCCTTATGAATGATATTAAAGATTTTTCACATGACGGTTATTTTCTACTTTAGGGAATAAGATCATTGCCCTATATATTGAGTGTTGCAAATTAAATTACCCAAAACTTGGAAATTTACACTGTTTTCATCAATTGCCATAAGTTTTCTTGTTACAAAAAGCTCCCTTAAAATGCGACATTCAAGCGTACGTATTTTAGCTAGGATAAAATAAAAAAAAAACTTGTAATTAAAGTTAAGGGAGTTTATAGTAATAAATAAATCTTCATAAGGTAGTTTAGTGAAAGA
Source organism: Agapanthus africanus (assembly GCA_030015575.1). Lineage (NCBI taxonomy): Eukaryota > Viridiplantae > Streptophyta > Magnoliopsida > Asparagales > Amaryllidaceae > Agapanthus > Agapanthus africanus. The sequence goes on along the minus strand of JASDDO010000024.1, from coordinate 881,426,698 downwards.
CAGCAATAATTAAGGGAAGTTTAGTGTAATTTAGCCAATTATAATCTGTACAAAACTTATTTAGGAATTACCTAATCAAGCCAAAACCTCATTTTTCTTTTTCTTTTTTAAAAAATATTTCCAGTCATAAAGATTAAATCTTGATCTACACTGAATAATTTTTAATAAGATGCTGTCCTTTAAAATTTCATGCAGGTATGCCCCAAGCAATCTTTCGCTTTATTTGTCTCTTCTTTGTGCTTTTTATTTTCCTTCATGTGAAGCAAAGAACTTCTGTGTCCCCTAGCCAATTGTTATATATATGCTCAATTCCAACATGTAATTATCAACATATCCTCAATTAATCTAATTGTCCATATCAGAGTCCTAATACCTTCTGATTTTTCAAATGGCTCCAGGTGTGAAGGTTTTCGGATCCCCGACGTCCGCGGAGGTTGCAAGGGTACTGGCATGCCTCTTCGAGAAGGACGTCGATTTCCAGCTCATTCGTGTCGACGCCTACAAGGGTCAATTTAGAAAACCTGATTACCTCAAGCTTCAGGTTCATTACAAGTCACTATGTACTAAAATACCATGTATGTTTATTCAAATTGCGGACTCATAATATTAGAGCTTAATCGTCTAATCGCAGCTCATCTGCTCTTCTAGTTTCTTTTCTCCCACTCGCTCGCCCTAATAATAGATATCACTTCTTGGTTTTTGCTATGAGTTTCAAAATTGTACTTTTTTTTTATAGTAGCAAGTAAATAAAAGTTTCGAAATTTTACTAGAGGGTAGTGAACTATATGAACAGTAGCTAGATGTGTAGTGGCATGTCGGGTATAACTTTTAGAAGATGAGGATAGATTAGTCGTCTAAGAAATATTTTCTTCGGCCTTAATGACATCAAATTTAATCCCCCCAAACCACCCTAATATGTTCCTTGAAGTGCTAATTAATTTGACCAAGATGACGATCTTTAATAGAGCAGAATGGAAGAGACGGATTTATATAACTTACCCCAAAATTTTGGAATGTAGGCTTATTGTTGTTGTTATTGTTGTTGTATGTCCTTTGAAAGTGATAATCACGTCATAAGGCCGCCAAAGTTTACCGATGACCATAATTTCTTAATCACCGCTAAACGATTTTTTTTTCCCTTTTTATGTTTTATATACGATCTTTGAAACCTAGCATTCCATCTAAAAATCTTTCTGTACTAACAACTGTAGTTCCTTTCAGCCATCTGGTCAAGCCCTCACCTTCGAGGACGGAAACTTGACTATGGTTGGTAAGTATTAGGATCTAATCGCTCTCGAATTTGATCAAAACATACATTTGTAGTTTGATTCTCCATTATTGTCCGCATACATGATTAACTGGTTGCATATTGAGAACAGATTCAAGGGCAATATGCCGACACATTGCTGAGAAGTACTCCAACCAAGGCACAAAGGGTCTTCTAGGTAACGGAGGAACGTTAGAAAGAGCATCCATTGAGCAATGGCTACTCACCGAGGAACAAAGCTTCGATCCACCGAGCTCCGCATTAGTGTTTCACTTGGCATTCGCGCCTCTAGCTGGGATACCCAGCAACGAGTCTATAATTGAAGAAAGCGAAGAAAAGCTAGAAAAAGTGCTCAACATTTACGAGCAGAAGCTAGATGAGAGTCTGTACTTGACTGGGGACAAGTTCACGCTCGCAGATCTTTCTCATCTTCCCAATACTCAAAGCCTTATGAAGATCCCGAGGTGTAAGCCGATGTTCGAGTCAAGGGAGAAGGTGATGAGGTGGTGGGATAGGATATCGAGTAGGCCTTCGTGGAGGAAGGTGGTCGAGATGCAGAAGGGCCTGCCGCCGAGGGTGGTCGGGATACAGAGGGTGCCGCCTCCACCGCCACCGCCGCGTGTCTGATTCTTGAAGAGAGTGTTCTTTGTGTTTGTGTTTGTGCTTATGTTTTGTTCTGCCTTGTTTGTTCCTGTTTGTGTGTTGTGTATGTCGGAGCCGTGTATCTCAGCTACGCTTGTGAGATTCTGGCATCCTTGAACTTCATCAGATGCAGAATAAGTTAATTATTTTTCCAAGAATAATGTGGGAATTTCAAATAAGCAATTAAAAAATTTGTGTATTTCTTGAATATATACCACATCAACAACAATAACAACCACGTCGGTTTGGCCTGGAATCAAGAGGTATCAGTTTCTTCTTTAATAGAATCCAAAAGGAGCGTGTTTGACTAACAAATCCAGATATAATCTTACCGAAGAACATCAATATGAATTAACTCTGTTATTTGTCAACAAAAAGATACCTGGAGCTGGAATTGGAGTGCGGACGTTAATTTTCCTGTAAATTTTTAATCTTTGATGGTTGTGAATGCTCGGTTGCTAAGGTATTGTGGAAGTGTGAGGTGCCTCCAAAATTTAAGGTTCATGCATACATGGCTTGTTATTAGAGCAAGGCTGCTCGCATTTGGATGGAATGAAAATAGATCAAACAAAGGACTTTATGTGTTTTGTGCAACAAGAAACCGGAAAGAACTGAAGACATTTTTGTAATTATCCTTTTGTTCGGTCTATATAGGGTAATAAAATATGTCTGGAAAAATAGAAGGACGACCGATGCCTTCAGTCTCTTAGTAGACAAAGTGGAGAAGCAACGGCTTTTGGTGGAATGTTCAATGATTAAAGATCTTCTTTGGCTACCCTGAATAACATTAACGTTGCGTTGAAACTTTTGACGAGTTTATTTTGGAGATGACCGGAAATTTTGTAGCATAACATTGGGTCTTGTTGCCGATCATAAAAGCTTCTTGGATGCCTTTGTAATTACTTTAATTTACTCCTTTCAGGGGCGACACATATTTTGAAGATGCTTAATACACAACTCTATAAATTGAATTTAGTGAAATGTTAGTCGGTAAGATCACTAATGACCTTATCCTTATTCCTTTTTAAAAAATGAAAAAAAGAATAGAGATTTTTCGCTTCATGTGCATCACACATGCCAAATACAGGTGTAGTTTACCACCAACATCATTAAAGTATTGCAAATAAATTACCTAAGAACCACTTAAATCTGATACAATTTTACTTCTTGTAAGTTGCTTCGCATCCTCAAAACTCCCTTAGTAATTCTCTAGTTTCTCTTCTTTATTCTCTATTTAGTGAAGATCAAGGTTTAACCTTTATTCACCAGGAATTTTTGCAGCAACAAAAATTCCTGGTGAATAAAGGTTAAACCTTGATCTTCACTAAATATAGTTTTTGAGATACTGTCCGATAAAATTCCAAGCAGTCCTAGCACAAGCAACCTGTCCCTTTATTTTATCCCTTCTTTTCTTTTTTCTTGCTTTAATTTTCTTCTTGTGAAGCAAGGCATTTTTTCTGTCCCCTATCCAATTGCTATATATACTCTTAACTTGTAACAACATTAGCATACCGTCGACTAATTTATCCATATCGGGGTCTGACTTAAAATGGCACCAGGTGTGAAGGTTTTCGGATCCCCGACGTCAGCAGAGGTTGCTAGGGTATTGACATGCCTCTTTGAGAAAAACGTCGAGTTTCAGCTCATTCGTGTCGATGCCTACAAGGGCCAGACCAGAAAGCCTGATCACCTCAAGCTACAGGTCCATTACTAATTATTCCAAATCTAGACTCACTATTTCATTTCAATTCTGACTTCTTTTTTTCCAAAAAAATTGATCGATTCGTCCTAATAATCTCTCAGTACTAACTAATGTCGTTTCTTTCAGCCATCCAGCCAAGCTCTCGCTTTCGAAGACGAGAACTTGTGTATGGTTGGTAAGTATAAGGATCTCAATGTTCTCAATTTTATGTATACATGCATTTCTATCTAACTAGTTGCATTTTGAGGACAGATTCCAGGGCTATATGCCGACACATTGCAGAAAAGTACGCGGAGAGAGGCACAAAGGGTCTTCTAGGAAGCAGATCGCTAGAAAGAGCGTCTGTTGAGCAATGGCTACTAACTGAGGAACAAAGCTTCGATCCTCCGAGTTCCGCATTACTGTTTCACTTGGCATATGCACCAGAAGCTGGTCTACGAAAGGACGAGTACGAGATTGAGAAGAACGAAGAAGAGCTAGAGAAGGTGCTCATCGTTTATGAACAGAGGCTCAAAGAGAGTTTGTACTTGGCAGGGGACAAGTTCACGCTCGCGGATCTTTCACACTTGCCCAATGCTCATAACCTTATGAAGATTCCGAGGTGTAAATCGATGTTCGAGTCGAGGAAGAAGGTAATGGGGTGGTGGGATAAGATATCGAATAGGGCTTCGTGGAAGAAAGTGGTCGAGACGCAAAAGGGCCCGCCGCCGAGGGTGGTCGAGACGAGGGTCTGATTCTTGAAGATTGTGTTACTGTTTGCGATTCTGCTTTTTTGAGTCTGCCTTATTTGTGTGTTATATCCAAGTCTGTTCCACCTTTTTTTTTATATCTTTTTCTTGTGTGCAAGATGAGGGTGCGGAAGTCATGTATCTCGACTAGGGTTGTGAGATTATGACATCCTTGAAATTTATCAGATGCCAAAAAAAGAAGCGAGTAATGATGTGATAAATACTACCAAGTATTTTGGAAATCGATGCAATTCTTGAATACTAACAACTCCGTGGGCATTTGAACAAACTAATACTGAAGTTTGAAACTGACACAGGGAAACATAAAAAGGAATTCCGAAAACAAATCTTTCATTAGAATATAGATCATACAGTTAAGATCAAAACATGATAGATATATAACAGGTAAAAAGAAAAATAATATATTGTTGCACATTAATTTGTCGGCTTTGGTTGCCAATGCTCAAACTCCCCAGAGCTTTTCAGTAACTGTCTTGCCTGAATCCTGACCTGCAACCGCACCATCGCCTGCATGCAGCGGATGGCGATTCTTGTCTGCCTTCGAACGCAAACGCCACGCACCAAAGCCTGAATCTTTACCACACTTCTCAATGCACGGAATGCGCGCCTAGCCTGTAAAAGACATAAATCTCAAAGCCTTTCAGTAATTCTTGCCGATATTTCACTGGATATGCAGAATGTAGGCTAAATTGTGAGAAACTCCTGTAATTTTTTCCGGTATAACAAGATATCGTCCTTTTATTTAATGCAGTCCGATACCACAATTAAGAATAGCTAATTTTTTTGGTTCCGCGTTTTTTTAATCACTAAACCATCCTATAATGAGAACACTAAAAAATTAAAAGGGTAAACTTTATAGAACATATCGACTTTTCTGGGTTTTTGGAATGACACAAATGGACTTTAAAAATGCCATAAACCCCCTTGGGCTAGCCACGTTGTCTGAAATTATTGGTTTAGCAACTCATGTGAATAACCCTAAAATGCCTTGTAAGTAGACTGAACGATCCCAAAATGAACAGCATTTCTTTTTATAGAAGTACCAATCTTTTTTAACGAACATGCCCTTCGGGGGTTCATGGCAATTATTAAGTTCATCGGTGTTATCTCAAATCCGGGAATAGTCGATGATATATTAAAAATGTACCCTAAATAATATGTGATGCTCCCGAAGAAGTGGCAGTATGACAAAAAATCGTGTATATTGAGAGTAAGAGGTGCAGTTCAGCCTACAATCTATTTACTAATTTACCGATGGCGATAAAACTCAAAGGAGCAAAGAGACAAGAAACACACCAGATGGCCCCTAAAACATGCTTGGATCTTGATAGAGGCGATGTCTTCAACGCTTGGCTGTTTCTTCTTAGTTCGGCGGTTTCTCTCATCTTCAAAGTACCTTGTATCATCTGCAGCTGCGGCGGTGGCGGCACGGTCTTCTTCAACATTTGCAACATCAAGAGCTGCCATAGATTTGCATGATGACTTGGCAAATGTGCGGCAGATCACACGTAGCCAGTGTCTCGATCCCGCCATCCGAGGATTCAGTTTCTGCAGGTGCAATTCTGAATAGTGACAAAAGAACTGTAGTAATAGTGTGTTAAAGGAAGCGTAAAGGGTGAAGGAGTGCTTTACATGTTCAAATGATGCATGGTTTTTGAGTCTTGCTTTTGAATTGGAGGAGAACGTGGTGGGATTGAAGGAGTGGGTACTCACAGCTTTGGCCTTTGGGGTGACTTTGAAGCATTCCTCAGATCCAAGCTACTGAGTTGGGGTTGAAAAAGAATTTACTTTTCCGTTGACTCACTGAAAATAAATGCACGAGTGAAAATAAAATGTCCGTAACAAGTTGAAGTCTGCTGCTCCCATAAATACCTGTTTGGCACACAAACTTAGAAAAAAATTGGATAGACTTGATCCGACAATTTAGCGGATTGTCGCACCCCTGTTTGGTTAGCAGGTTTGGAATTGGAGTACATACTCCAATACGAAAGAACATCATCAAACTCATCAATTCCATGATAAATATGTTTTAGAAAAAGAATCGTAAAAATCCTACAAACATGAAAAGAAATCAGATCATCACAAGAAATTCAGGCAAATGTTCGACTGATTTATTACTCTAACAGTCAGCTGGAAACCAAGAAACACAAGTCTAGTTCAAGAAACAATACTAAAAGCAACAGTTGATGGAACAGACCAAGACCGTATGAATTGGCCAGAAAATTAAAAAGATAAATCATTCCCCCTTGCAATCAAATGCAATGGGAATGATGATGATAATAAGTTTGAAGTTTACGTTTCATATATAACATAACATCCATCGCAACCTCTCTCTCACAATTGAAATCAAGATCCATTTCAGTCTCTTTGAGTTGAGTAGACCCCGTACTCCACCTCTCTCTTGTACCTGTCCTTGTCCGCTCTTTCCTTGTCATCATAAACCTGCCCGAACATAACATCAACGTACTAAGTTTAAAAATCTTTGTAATGCGAATAAAACAAATGAACGCCTTATGTAGCCTTCAATGAATACTTACCATTCTCTCATCATCTGTCAGGTTATTCCAGCAATCATCAATCAGCTTGCCGAAATCTCTAGCACTGTGTGGCAGAAGGCGCTTCATTGAAGAGTACTTCTCGTCGAAGAATATGTTGTAGGCGCTTCTGCAAGGTGTTGGGTGCTCCACTGGAGAAATCGGTGGTGTCAAAGATGAAGGCCCGGTAAAGGGTAGCAGGATCGCATTCATGGTTTGGGAACCGAACGTAACTTTGAAGAGGTTATTTGGCTCCACTCTTTCACCTAGTTTGAAAATCGTAAGTGCATCGGCATGTTATAAGTATAGGTGAAAGAAGAATCGATGGAAAAGTGAAGCCAGCTTTTTCTCAGGCTTCTTGTTATTGTAATGTTTATATATACAAGATAGGTGGTCACTAGGTTCATGTGCATGTGCTAATCTAATTTCTGATCGAATCATTTTAACCTGTAGCAATTAGGGTTGGGCTACACAAATCCTTTGCTTCTAGTATGCTGTGTTAAGGGTTGTTTAATTAAATCAATAACTACATTATCTTTTTTCACCGCTGTCATTCCGTTCCTCTATCATCTAAGAAACAGTACACTTATGGGCCTTCATTACTCATAACCACAATTTAAATTGTCTTTGTTTTACTAAACTACTAAAAACTATACTTTTTTCCTGATAAACTACCAAGAACTTCGTAATTAAAAGATGCTGCAAAAAATTTTGTATTAACAGTACTTGTTTAGTTCTCTCTAAACTATTATACTCACATTTTATCAATGGTTGCCATTGTATTAATAAGAGTTAGAAAGGGTTAATATAGCAGCTATTAATATCGCTCATATAAAAGCTCTTAATAGCAATCACAAAGCTTTTGGTAATATACTTTATACTTGTTTAATGAAATTAAACCTTTTAAATTGAACTATAAATTTTTAATAGGCTATTATTATTCAATTGGTCCTAATCCTAGCATGCCATGGCATGCTATGGTCCTTCACTTTGAAAACTAATTTCTAATTAAACATGTCTTTGTTTAGGGTTTAAATTTTTGGGAGCTAGCAGAGATTATTAATTTATTACATATACATTTGTTGGTAAAAGGGAAAAAATGAAGAGTTACTAGCGGTACTCATTCTCTTCTACTAAAAAATAGCACAGGACTTCTCTCCTTTCAATTTATTGCGTGTCTTGACTTTAGAAGTTGTTCACATATTCATATTAAAAAAAACAAGTCTTTTGACAAGTACGACAAAATTCTCAACTTTCGCTTTGCATAGGCCAACAGGCAAAATTACTAATTTTCATCCTAATATTCTTTTATCTATCCAAGGTCATCATTATGTGTTTTTTATATAACACTGGTCGATGTGGTCTTTACTTGATTGTCTTTCGGGTCACGAGTCTTTTACACAAGCAGTAAAGATTATTGATGGTTACCAGTGTAGCCTTGATGACCACCAGCATTGAGATATATTCCTGGCAATAACCTTTTCTTGATCAATGGGAATAGAATCCAGGCCTTTTGCTCGACTGTGAAAAGGTTTATCACAATGCAGTAGCACTTGCGAACTAAAAATATGTTTTTTTAAAGAATATAGAAGGTTAAATAAATCTCCTGATGTCAACCACTCTTCTTATCTTGGTTGCATAATCTTCAACCCCGATGCATGCCTTTAACAACTCTTTCATCCCATGGGTCAAGCTAGAACTATACTATTTTCAATTGTAAGAGGAAAAATAAGGTTTGGCAACGTACCTGTTGGGAAATTTTCTCCCATGCTACGCTTGCCTCTATTTGTATGAAGAATTTGTGCCCCTAGAAGATGAATGGAGCATATTTATATGTAAGCTCTATATCCAAGTCAGAAAAAAAAACTTAAATTCAGAGTCCAGTCCCAAATCATTTCAAAGGCTCCTATAACTTTTCTACTATATATTATGATGTTATAATTGCCAAAGATAACTAAATAAATACAGAGGGAGGTGGCAATAGGGATCTGGTAATGTGCCCCAAGAAGGAAAAGATCATTAAAATTGTGATTGAGTTGTAATCCAATCTTCTTTCTTTCTTCACAATGTTTTAATTTTTTTACTATGAGGTTTTACCACCCAGATGTATAGGGGTGTATTTTTTTGCATAAATAAGTTGTTGATGCCCTGTCTAGTTTTAAGGGTTTTTTTTTTGGTAAATTGTGCAAATAGTTCTAATAAATTTCATGAGACAGGTGTAATAACCCAGCTTTTTTCATCTAAAAAAGATAACTAAATAAATTGTAGAATAGCTTCAATTTATGATTTTTTTATTTGAAAAAAAAATTATACTCACAATTATTTATCAATTTCTACCAACAGCCACATGCAAAATATGTGAAATGTATTACTAAAAATACCTTAATATAATAATATATCGCTTAATTTACATACTGCATACAAATTGACTCTTCTCCTCCGCTTTAAAAATTATCAAGATTTGTCCTGTCTTCTATTATTTTTGGGTCTTTCTTTCATATTTCCTTTGTTTGTTCTTCAAATTACCTACTATGTAAATTATTTAGTGCATTGTCCTGAACTTTTAACGCAGATTCAGAAAACTACTCTCAACTTTTATCGAAGTTTCAATAAATTAACATGAACATATGATAAACTTAAAGAAGTATTCTGAAAAGCCCAAATTTTTGAAAATATCACAGTTTACTTATATAATGATCCCATCTATTTGAACCAACAGGTAATAGCTGGAAAAATAATTTCATAGCAAAGCGGCATGGATTTCAAGGGAAAATATAAAAGAATGGAAAGAGGAAAATTTTCTTTTTCTTTTTTCTTTTTTTCCCTTTTTCCCTCTTTCTTTTTTCCTTTTTAAATTAATTTGGTTATCCTATTTTTTCTTTTGCCAAAAAATAGAGGTATTGGATCTCACCATATGGTCTATGCAGTCCAAGAGTAGGCTCTATACTTGGGACATCACCAGATGCTGCAACATCAATACCCTGGTCTTCATTTGGAGGGAGTTGATCCCCTAGACAAGCAAAAGGAAGAACACGTTTTGTTTTTAGACACAATAACTACAACTAAAAAAGGATAAATAACATATATAACCATGCTTAGAAAAAAGAAGAAGAAAATAGCCTAAGAAGAAGATAGGCATAAGCATCCCATTCTGGCGCACATATAGGCGGTGAAAATGCCCAAAAAATTGCACAAGAAATTGATGTGAATTTGACAATATTAATGCATCCCCCAAAAAAGACAAAATTAATGAAAAAGTGTCAGACTGCAAACTTTATATATTGGATGCATCCATTAAAAAGAACATATCTTACCAATCTCTCGTTGGCTTCCCCCAAGAGAAGAAAATTAAGGGGACGAACCAACAGATTCAGATCTTTGCTCGTTCAGAGGTGGTATTAGTAGCAACATCCCTAGGTGAGTATGAAAGGGGGGGGGGAGAGAGAGAGAGAGAGAGCAAGGGAGAAATCAACAAGTTACTTATATCCATTAATTTTATAACACTAAAAAGAAATCTAGTATTTTTCATTTAAGTCTGCTACAATAATTTGATGTGGCAGGAGTTTCGTTTACAATGGTGTAATGGTAGAAAGTTTTTTGGAAGGAGAAAGGATAGGGAGTAGAAAGTGTAATGAAAGGTCTTATATAACATTTTGAGGCTACGAGTGGTTTAGGAATTTAGAACTTCTTTTCTGTATTGCATCCCGACATGGTTGATAGAAAATGTACATTTAATAGAGATTTACTTTTCCGATCTAGTTTTTAGCCTAACACATGCTACCCAAGAAATGAAAAAATGGAGAACACATCATATAGATTCTAGTGCCGCACAATGAATTCATGTTGTTTATCTTCTAGGTAGCATGCGAATGGTCTCAAAGGTGTGTAGGAAAAGCATTTCCTTCTGTATAATGCTCTTGGTTCATATCATTTGCCATAAAAGAACTTCCAGAAATGCCAGGTGTCTCAACATGTAGTTTCAACTAGTGTTAAAATAGGTAATTAAGTAAAAAATGTTGTGGAAGTGAAAGAGAAAGTGGGACCACGAGGTTGTTTTGGATGCTAATTCAGCAGACCTTTTGGGTATTTCAGTGTTCCTTCAGAGTTCAGACTAACAAGAGCCCAAATTGTTGCTCGCTTAGTGATGCAGAGTCGCATTACAAAAACACCAAAGCTCAACATTACAAAAACACCAAAGCTCAATATTTCAGGCTCTATACTGTGCAAGTGCAACAAATACTTCAATGTACTGCTTGTTGCAGTCATTTAAAATGCAACAAACATTGCAACTATGGAAAAATATGATCATAGCAATATTAGGCATGCACATCAACTTAATATAAACCAGATAAGTAAGCTTGCAATAAATGTTGAAATTGCTCTATTTATTTAAAAAGAAAAAAAGTGATTCGGATTTGAAATGTTATAACAAAAGTAGAAAACATACAAGCATTGGATTGAATGCTTTTCTTGCCAAAAGATAAAATTTGCATTTCTTATTTACTACAAACCAAAACAGCCCTATATTGATCAATTTAATTTCAAAGTTTGTCAAAAATAAAGAAGCTACCTTCGTTTAGCCCCAATGTGGCCACAAGCTGGCGATGGCGAGTATTACTCCTTGGGTGCAAAACAGCTGCAAATTAATACATATATTTAGTGCTTATCTAAACAAATGTGATATCCATATATATTAAAACAATTTATATATAATTAACTCACCTGATGGAGTAATAGGAGGTCCTTGGCGTCGGAATAGATAGACCTGTTCGTAGTGAAACAAAAGCTTAATGTAGTACTTTTTCACCACAAAGGATCTGTTGGTCACATTTTGTGGTATACGGAGTGATGAAACTACGATCTTCCACTTCCCATCCAAAATTGTCTATCAAACATAAAACAAAAGGTTATTAAGATAAAATAGTAATAACTCCATAAAACAAGAATATAGTACCCAGACAACCTAAAATTATTTATCCTGTTTTAAATATCCCTGTTTTTGGTAATCATTTATAAATTACGTGTTAATCAATATTCGATTGATTGGTCCGAGGCTATTGACAAACAAGATTTGTCTGAGTCACTTCTCTTATGAGAACGGGTGTATATACAAAAAAAAATATTATATTTTTGAATTAGATTAAATATGTATATGTATACAGTTTAATTTAATCTTATATTCTCATTGCTGATCATGTTTCTTTTTTATAGGCAACTTTGTTTCATCTAAAAATTACCCCTCAAAATTACGTAAGTGGAGTCATAATAAAGCAAACCGAAGAGGTTATGGTTTTAAAAAAATATGGTCAAGATGATAAATTAGAATAAATTTTCATGATATATCAAAAAAGGAATTTAGAAGCTATATCAGAAATAATAATCAAAACACCCAACAGGAAGGAAAGATTTTCATTTTACTTTATATACTGAACAGTTGAACAAAGTTTATTATCATTATAACTCTGAATCAAGCTTTTAACAGAAATAAAAAATATATATTTTATACAATTTTCAAGATTTGAGAATTATAAATGATTCTCGATATGCATAGATAAATAGGAAGAACTTAAAAAGGCATACATATATCCTATATATTATTGTTAATGTTAAAGAAGGTACAAGGCACCATCACCTTTTTAATTCCTTGCCTTTCAGTAACAAGAAAATATAGGTGATACAAGTCCAGTTCCTCCCCTCCGAGAACAGGAATCCTTATACATCACAGAAAGCATTAGAATAAGAAGGGAGAAAAGGAAAAATTAAAGAACATAGAAATAGAAAAAATAAATTAATGCGGTAAAAATAAATACATGAACTTGGTGCCCATAGAGGAGTGGAATCTACGGAGAGTCTCAAGGAATGTCTCAGAATCCATTACCACATCGAAGTGGGTTTTGAGAGGAGCGGGGTACATCAAACTATTGGTTGCCATTCCAAACTTAGATTAAAAAAACCCTTTTTTATTTCTATGAAATTAACCCTAATTTCTGTATCTCTCTCTCACTCACTCCTCTCCTCTTCTGCCATATCATAGCATTTATAGCGATGGAGATGGAGATGGAGATGGAGATGGAGGGCAAAAAAGGGAATAATTTAATAAGGGATAGAGATTGAGTAGAATTGACTTTGTGAAAAATAGTACATTGGTTTTGAGTGCCGGATGTAAATTTGGAAAGGAAAAAAGAATAATAATTGCCTCGGTTATATTTTTATTTTCAAAAAAGTTGAATGAGAAACATCCCCAAATAAGGAACCTTACAGGAAAATAATTGCAAATGCAGAAATTAAATAGACCGAAAGTCATCCGACCTATGTCATATAAAATTCTTCCTAAAATTCAAGGAATTTTAGCACAAGTCATGCCGCACTATGGGAATATGTTCTTATCATGCTCTCCCTTTTCTCAATCTAGCTACAACAACAACAACCGAGCCTTTTATCCCAAGCATATGGGGTAGGCTACATGAACCAACATGAGAATCACGCCGGGTCCAGCACATAAATCCTCCGCCTCCACTCACTCCTATCGAACAATATACTTTCATCAAGTCCTTTGGCAACCATATCGTTTCGTATCACCTCCATCCATGTTTTCTTCGGTCTTCCTTTTGCCTTTTTGCCATTGCCCATATCTAGAGTATCTATTCGTTGAACCGGTGCTTCCATAGGTCTGCGTCGCACATGACCAAACCATCTTAGCCGGTTTTCCCGCATCTTCTCCTCCATAGGTACTACACCAACTTTTGCACGAATATCCTCATTTCGCACCTTATCTTTTATAGTGTTACCGTACATCCAACGAAGCATGCGCATCTCCGCTACGTGCATCTTCTGTGTACGATGCTTCTTAGGAGCCCAGCATTCTGTACTATATAATAGGCAGGCCGAATAGCGCTCCGATAAAATTTCCCTTTCGATTTTAACGGAAAGTTACGATCACACAAAATCCTTGTTGCACTCCTCCATTTCAACCAACCAGCTTGGATCCTTTGATTAACATCATTATCGATCTCCCCATTCTTTTGGATGATGGAACCTAAATATCTAAACTGGTCGCTCGGTGATATCTCTTGCCCTTCCAATGTTATACCAATATGGATTTGACTTCTCTGGTTACTAAATTTGCAATGCATATATGTTGTCTTGGACCTGCTCAATTTGAATCCCCGAGATTCCAATGTTTGCCTCCATAATTCCAATTTGGTATTAACCCCTGCTTTCGTCTCATTTACTAGAACAATATCATCAGCGAATAGCATACACCAAGGTACTTCATCTTAGATAGTTCTAGTAAGTCCATCCATTACGATGGTAAACAGGAATGGACTTAATACAGATCCTTTATGTAAACCAATTGTAATCGGAAAATCACTCGTTAAACCGCCGCAGGTTCTGACATTTGCTACTACTCCATCGTACATATTCTTGATTATGTCAATATACTTGACGGAGACCCCCTTCTTCATCATTGTCCCCCATAATACCTCTCTTGGTATCTTGTCATACGCTTTTTCTAAATCAAAAAATATCATATGCAAATCTTTTCTCCTCTCTCGAAAACGCTCGACAAGTTGACGAAGCAAATGAATAGCCTCTGTCGTCGATCATCCAGGCATGAACCCAAACTGGTTCTCTGTTATCTTAATATCCTTTCTTAGCCTGTGTTCAATCACTCTCTCCCAAAGTTTCATGGTGTGACACATAAGTTTTATTCCACAGTAGTTTGAGCAACTTTGAATGTCACCCTTGTTCTTGTAGATAGGTATAAGGATACTTCCATTCATTTGGCATCTTTTTTGTCTGCCAAATCTTATTAAACAGATCTGTCAGCCATTTAACACCTATTTCTCCTAAGCATCTCCAAATCTCGATAGGAATCCCGTCAGGACCAACCGCTTTTCTTAAATTCATTCTGTTCAAAGCTTCTTTAACCTCAGGTAGTCTTATTTTACGCATGAAATCACGGTTTATATCTTGAGATTGAATGACAAGTCCATCCAAATTCTTAGTAAAGCTCTCATTGAATAATTTATCAAAATAATCTCTCCATCTTTCCTTGATATCCTCATCTCGAACTAAAACCTTCTGATTTTCATTTTTGACACACTTCACCGCACATAAGTCTCTAGTCTTCCTTTCCCGCATCCGAGCAATCCGGTATATATCATTTTCAACCTCTTTAGTGTCTAATTTCTCGTACACATCCTTATAGATCTTAGATTTAGCTTCCCGAACAGCTTTCTTAACTTCCTTTTTAGCCATTTTATACTTTTCAAATCTCTCCACATCATGGTGGAATGCATTTTCTTAGTCTAGCTACCCATAGTATAATTTTGGTTGTATATTTACTATATATTAATAATAAATATATACTTAAATTTATACTAAAATAAAGGCACAAATATAATTTGTATATTAAATCAAACAAGAGAGGTTTCTTTGCAACAATACCTATATGGTCAGTGTTTAAGTACTGCATTCTCTCCAAACATATAACCTGAAGGTTAAGAGATTAAAATTTGTTAAGAACAACTTTTTATAGGACTAAAATTTATGAATTAAGCTTTATTTATTTTATTAAATTTCATTTCTCGTAACACTATGTTTGATACAGAATGATACATAAAAATTTCGTATGCAGTTATAAATTCTTTTCTATTTACATAATATACACCAAAAATATAATCCAAAGTGCTTGCAAGAAAATATTATTCACGTAGAAGTTGTGTACATTAGTTTGAGACACATTTTCCATCCGTTAAACCTTCTCATGTTCATTCCAAATTTGTTAAGTAGATATAATTTCAGAATCAGCAATTAACCTAATCGTCCTGAACCAGTGAGATAAACATGACATCATTTGTCTTTTGTATTTGAGACTAGAAACTACTCAAAGGTATGTCAGTGTATTGCAGTAAGTGCAAACAGACATTTTGTTTTATCTTGAACCAATTTCATGTGCAGTTTCTCTATATAGTTGTTTGAGAGTGCATCGGTTGTTGTCAACCAGACAAAGTTAGAGAGGGAGCAAGTCAAATCTCTAGTGTTCACAATTAATAGTGAGTCATTTCAGCAGATATCGAAGAAAGAACCACTAGGATATCCTAAAGCAAAGATTAAAAAAACTAGCAGAGAAGAATGGAATCCTAGGCTCTTTGTGCATGTTATGCGTATCTAACACTTTGGATAATGAGTTTATCATGGTGATTGCTTTACACTAGAGAAGCACTATAGTTGATATTGTAAACCTTGTATATAAGATGATATTTATTTTGAAAATTAAGATAAATCCCTTCGTAAGGAAACATACTCAAAGAAGAGCCAGACTACAGTGCGGATTAGGAAAATATAAAAATATAAGAGTGTCTCCCTCAACAGTCAATGAAAATAGGAGGCAATCGTTCTTACAGTCTCTTGGATTGATTTAACATTATTGTAATCCACGAGGCTATAGGAAGAGGATTTTACATACCTAAGTTGCACAGATACTTCCAAGAGGTTGCCGTATCCGTGTCTGACACGGACACCGACACTTGCACACCGACAATTGCAGGACACTTGCGCGACGCGTATCGGACGCATTGTATATATTAAATTCATATAGTATGTGTTCTATGCGTGTAAATATATTTTTAGTATGTTATTAGCGTATAGCACGTTATACTAGTTAATGTTTCCTTATTTTTTCCTTATTTATTGTTGTCATAATAGTTTGTTGCCTTATTTATCTTTATAAGATTATATATATATATATATATATATAGTTGTGTCCTCGTACCCTATATTTTGAGATTTTTACCGTATCGTCGCATCACATCGTGTCGTATCCGTGTCCCCGTATTCGTGTACATGTAATCTTGTTACATACCCAAGGTTGCACAGACACGGACACAGGACACAAACACAATACGATGCGACACGGCGATACGGCAAAATTCCAAAATATAAGATACGAGGACACGGGATATATATAGATAATATAATTATAAGAAATATAATACCTTATCATTATAACAAAATATTCAATAAAAACCTTAGCATTTTAACATTTTTTGTCTGTATTTATCAAACTTCAGCAAAAACCTTAGTTATTTTAACACAAATTTAGCAAATATATGATTTTAGTAATTTTTTTCTACATGTACTTAACATGTTTCAGCAATAACAAAACAATTTTAGTGGTCTTCTAACCTTACGTAACATAATTTTTGCAAAATCATATAATTTCAGCATTTTCCTAACAAATTAACAAAAATACCTTATATATTTCACATAGAAATTATATTAAACAGCAAAATTGAATAAAATAAAAAGAAATATAAACAAATCAAGAAATTTATAATAATATTAAGGTTTTCTGTTTTTAATTGAAAAAATAGTTTTTTGTGTCGTGATTTCACTAAAACGTGTCTGACACGTGTCCGAATCCTAAACCGTCTTCTTTCAAAGTGCGACGCGGAAAATATGTATCGGACACGCGTCGTGCAAGTGTCGGGCGTGAATCCGTGTCCAACACGGATACGGCAACCAAAGAGACGTGTCTGTACAAACCTAGTACATACTCCATCGAGCCGCCCGTCTACATTAATTCTTAGAATTTTCTGCACTGGAGATCTACTAATTGGCTTTTGGGATTATGCACTGGAGATCTACTAATTGGCTTTTGGGATTAAGAGTGCCTCCCTCAACAGTCACAATGAAAAAAAAGCTCAAGTAATTCTATAAATGACTTTGTTTTGACAACAAGAGCTTGGTGATATTTATGGATTTAGGGATATTATTATTCCATGCTATTATTAAATCCTACAATTACAGATAAAAAAAAGTACAAACCCAGAAGCCTTTCTGATTTACCCTCACTCACCGTTGAATATAATAGTATGGAATAATATGGACAAAACAATTGCATACGTTGAAAAGTCCTGAATTCTAACTCTGTTTGATTCCCAAGCCGTCTCAGTTCAGCAATCGTTCATGACCTTTACAGAGAGGGAGCGAGTTCAACAGACGAATTTACCAAACTATTTTTCTATTTAGAATATCAAAAAGCATAATCTACTCTGTTAGCAATGTAATTTTCATACCATAAACTGCAACTAATGAAGATTATCATGAAGTTAAATTAGAGATTTTACACCTATGACATTAAAGATTTTAAACAAGTTAAATTTTTCTTAATAAGTGTGGAAAAGAGTAGAAAAATACCATAATCGTGAAAATAAATATTCTCTGAAAACGATTTTAAAATTTTGAAATTCAGTCCCACAAGAACCAATAGTTAAGAAAAGAAATAATCTATTCCAACTTTCAATTAATTAGTGTTACAAATGTTCGACCTAATTCTGATACCATATTAAATTTATATATTTCCACGGACAGGGGGCGATTATATATTTTTATTTTATGAGCGTATTACAGGCTTTTGATATAAGTGGGTTCCAACAACGAGACTCAAGCCATGTTAAGCTTTGTCCCAACTTTATATCTTATACCCATGTACCTCTCATAGTTTTTCTAATATGGGACTATATTATCAGCATATCTTAACAATTAGATTATTGATTATTGTAACCACAAATGACTATTTGATCATTATAAGTATTGACTTGCCCCCTCTAAACTCCAAAAGAGCAGTTGCAAAGAAACATCATTTCTTTAATTATAATAATAAGAGAAGGTATTATATATATTTTATTATAATAGCTACTAGATCTTATCCATATCTAGACCAATGCATGTTTTTTCTTTAATATTTCATCCCTATCAAAAGAAGCAAGTATTTTTTTAGTTTTGGCACTGGCCCGTAAGTCCTTATGCACACAACACGCACCCTACACAAGCACACAACACATGCACCCAGGAGACCCACGAATTTGTCCTAAAAGCGTTAATTTGTGGTCACTTTCCCTCTTGGATTTCTGGGGTTCAAACCCCACTCTTAAGGAAGTGCCCATGCTAACTGAGCTACCGCTCATGAGTAGAAGCAAGTAGTTTTCATGAGTAGAAGCAAGTAGTTGTATAAGGAAAACTGGGGGCAAAGGCTCATCATTGATTGGTCATGGAGTTTTCTTGGCCATGTTCAATCACCAACATCAAAGGCAAAATGAAACATCCAAATAATAAAAAAAATCCTAAGCAAATGGATATCTTAATTTATTTTGTAGAATAAATTAGCTTCTTTCAATCCATATTGAAACTAAACAAGAGAAAATAATTTTATTGGCTTAGAAATTATGAGTCTCTACATACAAATATATATATGGAGGGTCATAAACCACCTCTACAATAATAGCCGATGTAGGACTAAAACTAATAACTAATATTATAAAGCTAATTATATATCTAATAACTAATTATATTCATAACACTCCCCCGCAAGCTAGATCGTAGAAGTTAATCATGCCAAGCTTAGACAAATGAGGAGCGAAAACCGGTCGAGGAAGAGATTTGATAAGAATATCTGCTAGTTTAGAGCCAAAGAGAAAACATGTTGGAGTGCAACCACCTTACCTGTCAGCTTATCACAAATGAAGTGGCAATCTATTTCGATATACTTGATCCGCTCATGAAAAACTGGATTCTCAGCAATGTGGATAGTGGTCTTGTTATCACAGAAGAGTAGTTGGAAGAAAAGGAACCCCAAAATCTGTCATGAGAGAGGTAAGCCATACCAACTCCGCAACTATATGCCCCATAAATCTATATTCAGCCCCGGCAGAAAAACAAACCACTACATTCTACTTTTTACTTCTCCAACTAATCAAGTTTCCTCCTAAAAAAACACAGTAGCCACTGGTAGAACGACGACCATTAATGGATCCAGCAAAGTCAACATCCGCAAATACGGTGTACGACAACGTAGATGATGGTTTGTAAATAAAAGCTTGTCCTGGAGAACTTTTGATATATCTAAGAATATGCTCAACCGCCTTAACGTGAGAGATCAAAGGATATACTGACTCACTGTGCTAACGACAAAGATAATGTCAGGACGAGTGACAGTGGGGTAAATAAGCTTCCCAATAAGACGTTGATATCGTCCTGGATCAGGTAGTTGAGGATCCGAGGAAAAACTCAATCGAGATAGCTTGACTGAGAAATCCATAGAAGTGTCTGCTGGTCTACATCACAAAAATCATATCTCACATAGAAAATCAAGTGCATACTTACGCTGAGAGAGCTTAATCTACCAGAATTTCGTGATACTTCAATTCCAATGAAGTATCTAAGTAGCTCAAGATCCTTGGTATGGAAAAGTGTGAAGCCAAATGTTTTTTCACCTTGAAGATGCCAGCAGAATCATCTCCAGTAATGATAATATCAACATACACCGATACAATTACTCTGCCCTGAGGACGATTATGTGTAAAAAGAGGTGTCGGCGCAACTGCATTTGAAGCTAATCTGTCGTAAAATCATATCAAACTTTTCAAACCGACCACACGGTGACTGCTTCAATCCGTATAACGATTTTTATAGAAGACAAACCATACTCCCCTGGTCGCTCAAAGTCCGGAGGCTACTGTATATAAATAGTCCCCGAAAGATCGACATTAAAAAAGGCATTCCTCGCATCAAGCTGATGAAGAGACCATACTTCAGAAACAGACAAGGATATAGGAACACGAACCAAGAACAATTTGACAACTGGCGAAAAGGTCTCAACATAATCCAAACCATATTGCTGAATAAAACCTTAGACTACTAATAGAGCTTTGAGACGGTCAATCGTTCCATCTGAATTATGCTTAACAGCAAAGACTCATTGACAGCCAACAACCTTCTTATCTGATGACGAATGTACCAATTTCCAAATTTGATTAGAATGCGGTGTGGTAATCTTCTCTAACATAGCTGCATGCCAACCTGAGTATTGAAGAGCATCCTGAACAAAAGAAGGAAGAGTGATGGCAGGCAAAGAAGAAACAAATTGATGAGCAGATAGTACTAGTTTATGAGACAACTTTCTTACGACAATGATACACCTGTGAATAAGGGGCTGCATGCTGAAAACTAAGGCATACAGATTGAACAGACGAATCAAGTTCTGAAAAAGATATGTGAGGAATAGGAATGGTAAGAGTGGTGTCCTTAACAGGTGGTGGAAACTAAGCTTGATCTTCTAAGGTGACATCACATGGGTACAAACTTTAGATGTGGGAGGGTCAAAGCAAACATACCTTTTTTTGGATCGTAAGTAACCTACAACACCATACGGATAGCTCTAGCATCAAGCTTGTCAATATAAGGGCCTAGAACATGTGGATAGCATAAGCAACCAAGCACCTTAGGACTTAGGAGGAACATGAAAAGGCTTGCCCAATGGAAACAAAATAGAGAAAAAAGACCGATTGCCTAGGGCCGAAGAAGGTATGCGATTGATATAAAAACAAATGGCTAAAACCGTAAAATTCCACAATCGTTAAGAGACATGCATATGTAAAAGAAGAGAACGAGCTACATTAAGTATATGTCGGTTCTTTCGATCAGCAATCTCATTTTACTGAGTATAATGTTCATATCAAAATTTTGCATTATTATATCGCCCATTCTTAATCATATTACAAATAAATAGGTGTTTTTGATCCATATCTGCTAAATAGTTGCAGGTTATAGGTTCTCAGAACAATACAGTGAAATTAATGAAAAGACGTTACAAAAGTGAGACTACGACCAACAAAAGATGAATTCTTATGATGCTGCCTAACAGTTCAAGGAACAAATGAAGATCAGTAAACAGTTCAATGCACAAGGGCAGCACAAGATTCAAGACTTCCACGTGAAGCTTACAGTAAAAAGTCCACTGTTGAATATCTGGAAGAGAATTGATGAGATTCTGAGAGACCAAATGAAGAAAAAAGAAAATAAAAGCAACTTGAAGAAACCCTAAAGAATTAGGCCCATGAGCCCACCAAATGGCCGTGGATCCGCGGCCAAAAAGGCCTTTCTGCCGCGGAACCGCGGCCGTGCAATGCACGTGTCGGTGGGGTGTCGGTGCTTTGACTCGGTCTTTGGGGTTGTTTTGTAATTTCATGTATGGATCAGAATGTAAACCTAGGGTTTTTCCTATCTATAAATAGGAGAGCTCAAAGCCAAATAAAGCGTGCCTCTTTAGGGTGCCTATTTTGGGTGCCTCTTCTAGGGTACCTCTTTTTAATTCTAGATTAAATTTAATTCTTTGTAATCGTCAAGAGGTCATCAATAAAGATATTTTTTATCGTGCATTCTTTTATCTGAATTTAATTCCTGAATTTTTATCTGTCTTTTATTATCTGCAACTTAGATAGTCTTTTAAAATTATAAAATTGAATCTTATCATAACTTCCTTAATGAGTGAGTAATTTCTCACTTGTTAGGGTTACGATTGGGAATGTTTGAGAGAGGTAAATCTATCTCTTTTTTCTTTGCCCATATAATTTTATTAAAAGGACTCTATTTAAATTAACCACACACCGCTCACTACGGCACCCTATCATTCAAGATAGCGGTGATTCCCTAGTTAGACCGGTTGTGGTTGATTTAAATAGAGCTTAGGGCTAAGAGTTAAGAAAGGACGGACAAGGACCAAAAGGAAGAAACTTAGTTTCTTCCTAGTCGTGCTAATCCCCTTTGTTAACTATTACCCTAATACCTATATTCTTCATTAGAGCATTGAAAGCAGTGGGTAGAATACATTTTCCAAACTAACCTAATCCTAACCCTAGCAAGACTTTTAATCAATTTAATCTCATTCTTAGATCGTAAAACTTTTAAACCCACCGTTGCCGGTCCCAAGTCCGGATGAGAAAGGGTGAGGGTTGTGGTAGGCTTGTGACAGCCAACGTAAAACTTTGTCACATTCTATGACACGAACCATAATAAGAATATCGTTGGGTGTCCCCTACTCAGCGACGCGCTACATCGGATCCCGGGTGTAGTGACAAATAAGCAAGGGTCGTCGTACAGAAACGGCGCGCTACATCGGACCCCGGATGTAGTGACAAATAAGCAAGGGTTTCATAGGATCCGTCTAGCTTCCTGGAACATAGGTTCCCTCACGGGTAGACTAATAGAATTAGTGGAGGTGATGATTAGGAGGAGAGTTGGTATTATGTGTTTGCAAGACACTAAGTGGGTAGGTGAAAAGAGTAGAGTCATAGAGCCTTGGGGTTATAAGCTTTGGTATACGGGTAGAGATAAAAATCGCATAATCATAGATAAACGGTTGCTTGAGGATGTAGTTGAGATTAGGAGAAAAGGTGATAGAATTTTACTGGTTAAGCTTATTCTAGGTGGAGAGATCCTTAATATTATTAGTGCTTATGCACCACAGATAGGTCTTGATGACGCTAGTAAGTGTCTATTCTGAGAGGATTTAGACGAGATGGTGCAAAGTATACCTATTAGAGAGAAGTTATTTATTGGCGGTGATCTTAATGGACATATAGGTACTAGTCGTAGTGGGTTTGATACTATCTATGGAGGTTTTGGTTTTAGACAAAGGAATGAAATAGGTGACTCGATTTTAGATTTTGCCTTATCTTATGACTTGATCTTAGCAAACACCTGGTTTAGGAAAAGAGAGTCCACCTTATCACTTTTAGGAGCGGATCAAGTGCTAGTCAAATAGACTTTTTCTGACGAGAAGAATAGATAGAGATTGTTGTATCGACTGTAAGGTAGTGCCAGGTGAGAGTGTAACCACTGAACATAGACTTTTAGTTCTAGATTTTCGATTTAGAAGAGAACCTAGGAAAATTAGACGTAAGGTAGAGCCTAGAATTAAATGGTGGCGATTGAAAGAAGGTAACCAAAAGGCTTTTATAGATCGTGTAGTCCAAGAAGCGGATTGACAGTCGGAAGATAATTCAGACAGAACATGAAACAAAATAGCTAGTTGTATTAAGAAGGTATCTAAAGATCTACTTGGTGAGTCGAGAGGTGGTGCTCCACCATCTAAGGACACATCATGGTGGAATGAAGAAGTAAAGGCTGCTATTAAAATTAAAAGGGATTCTTATAAAGATTTGAAGAAAAGTAGAGATGTGGAGAGATTTGAGAAGTATAAAATGGCTAAAAAGGAAGTTAAGAAAGCTGTTCGGGAAGCTAAATCTAAGGTCTACAAGAAGGTGTACGAGAAATTAGACACTAAAAAGGCTGAAAATGATATATACCGGATTGCTCAGATGCGGGAAAGGAAGACTAGAGAGCTATGTGCGGTGAAGTGTGTCAAAAATGAAAATCAGGAGGTTTTAGTTCGAGATGAGGATATCAAGAAAAGATGGAGAGATTATTTTGACAAATTATTCAATGAGAGCTTTACTAAGAATTTGGATGGACTTGTCATTCAATCTCAAGATATAAACCGTGATTTCATGCGTAAAATAAGACTACCTGAGGTTAAAGAAGCTTTAAACAGAATGAGTTTAAGAAAAGCGGTTGGTCCTGACAGGATTCCTATCGAGATTTGGAGATACTTAGGAGAAATAGACGTTAAATGGCTGACAGATCTGTTTAATAAGATTTGGCAGACAAAAAAGATGCCAAATGAATGGAGGAAAAGTATCCTTGTACCTATCTATAATAACAAGGGTGACATTCAAAGTTGCTCAAACTGTCGTGGAATAAAACTTATGTGTCACACCAAGAAACTTTGGGAGAGAGTGATTGAACGCAGGCTAAGGAAGGATATTAAGATAAAAGAGAACCAGTTTCGGTTCATGCCTGGACGATCGACGACAGAGGCTATTCATTTGCTTCGTCAACTTGTCGAGCGTTTTCGAGAGAGGAGAAGAGATTTGCATATGATATTTATTGATTTAGAAAAAGCGTACGACAAGATACCCAGAGAGGTATTATGGGGGACAATGATGAAGGGGGGTCTCGTCAAGTATATTGACATAATCAAGGATATATACGATGGAATAGTGGCAAATGTCAGAACTTGCGGCGGCTTAACGAGTGATTTTCCGATTACTATTGGTTTATATCAAGGATCTGCATTAAGTCCATTCCTGCTCACCATCGTGATGGATGAGCTTACTAGAACTATCCAAGATGAGGTACCTTGGTGTATGCTATTCGCTGATGATATTGTTCTAGTAAATGAGACGAAAGCAGGGGTTAATGCCAAATTGGAATTATGGAGGCAAACATTGGAATCTCGGGGATTCAGATTGAGCAGGTCCAAGACAGCACATATGCATTGCAAATTTAGTAACCAGAGAAGTCAAAACCATATTGGTATAACATTGGAAGGGCAAAAGATATCATCGAGCGACCAGTTTAGATATCTAGATTCCATCATCCAAAAGAATGGGGAGATCGATAGTGATGTTAATCAAAGGATCCAATCTGGTTGGTTGAAATGGAGGAGTGCAACAGGGATTTTGTGTGATCATAACTTTCCGTTAAAATTGAAAGGGAAGTTTTATCGGAGCGCTATTCGGCATGCCTTATCATATGGTACAGAATGCTGGGCTTCTAAAAAGCATCATACACAGAAGATGCACGTAGCGGAGATGCGCATGCTTCGTTGGATGTGCGGTAACACTAGAAAAGATAACGTGCGAAATGAGGATATTCGTGCAAAAGTTAATGTAGCACCTGTAGAGGAGAAGATGCAGGAAAACCGGCTAAGATGGTTTGGTCATGTGCGACGCAGACCTATGGAAGCACCGGTTCAACGAATAGATACTCTAGATATGGGCAATGGCAAAAGGGCAAAAGGGAGACCAAAGAAAACATGGATGGAGATGATACGAAACGATATGCTTGCCAAAGGACTCAATGAAAATATATTGTTCGATAGGAGTGAGTGGAGGCGAAGGATTCATGTGCTGGACCCGGCGTGATTCTCATGTTGGTTCATGTAGCCTACCCCATATGCTTAGGATAAAAGGCTCAGTTGTTGTTGTTGTGTCTTAGATCGTAAAACAAAACCCGACTTGATCGGATTAACTCGTTAGGACATAAAGAAAAGGAATCCATCTCCCTGTGGACCGACCCGTACTCAACCAGCTAGTTACCGAGCGACACCGTTATTGATTGCGGTATATTCTATTCTTTATTTCAAAACGCACGTACGCAAAATCTCTACAATCAAATGGCGTCGTTGCCGGGGAAACGATAGTCTCTTTCTTTGTATAATTTCGGGTTAAAAAAATAAAAAAAATAAAAAATTATAAAATTTGAAAACAAAAAAAATAAAATAAAATAAAAATCAACAAACAGAAGATCTGAATAGACAGAGGAGAATCAAAACAGACAACAAAAAAATTTTGGCGATCCAAACCAACTTAACCGCGGCGGATTCAAGCGTTTGACCGCGGAACCGCGGTCAACTGCTAACGTCAGCACCCCAAAATTTTCCGTAAGTATTTTTGTCCCCTCTCCTACCCTGAGCTCCACTGAAAATTTTTCCTGTAGGGTTCTTTGCGCAAAATTTTTCTCTCTCCAATAAATTGTTTTTGTGCGGGATTCTTTGCGCTGCAAAATAAAAAAAAATTGAAAGTGTTTTTGATTTTTGGTGTGTTAACTGCTTTGCATAATTAATACGGACTTTTAAGGGGCTATAACACCAATTCAGATTGGATGGGGATTTCATTACCCTTCCCAAGACCCCAGAAATCACAAAAAGCATATGCATCACCCTTGAGTTAATTAAAAAATATCTAGACGCAGCCAACTAAGGATTGTCGCGCTCATTAGGACAGAGGAAGGTTGTGGTCAATCGGTCGTTTATCTAAACCTGACTTTGTGGTACCTAGACTAGACAAGTGAGAAAGGTAATTTTAAAAGGCCCGTCTCACGGTGATTCGTGAACGGATCTCTCCTTTCTTCACTTGTGCTTACCTGGCCACAATTGGCGGTGAAGAGACCATTTGAGGGATATCTCACAACTTGTCACTTTGGAACAGTTGGGAGCAGTCTAGTTGACTTAGGAGACCCTAGCTCTAGATTTGATTGTACATGTTTAAACTGTGGTTGTTTGAAATTGTGTCGTAGTTCCGTACAATTTTTTGCAAAAAGTCTTCACACTTACAAAAATCTCAAAACTCCAAAAACAAACAATTTTTTTTTAAAAATAAATAAATAGATATAAAAAAAATTAAAAATTTTTTAAAATATTTCACATTCATTTTCTTCTCTTTTCTCTCATCACATCATGGGTACCCCACCTCGCAAAACTCTTGCCGAATTTTGGTACCCTCAACCACACATTACTTCCTACGCTTATTGTTTTGGTCGAATTTCGGACGAGCCCTCCATACCCAAAATTTCTTTGAAAGATCGAATAGACGCGTCTAGGGCATCCAGTTGGACTCCGCAACCCACCTTATATCAACCATTTCAACCTTCACCACCTTCTTACATTGATACTCCTTTATCGAGTCCTGTTGTAGCCCTGAAACCCATGTCTATTGCTGAACATATTGAACAATCTCGTAACCGATGTTTCACTCCTTTCACTACTGCGAATTCTTTAGATCAACAATTCCATTCATCTTCTTATCCAAATGTTGATCCTACTCCTGTCCAACTATTCAATTCCTACCAATCATACCCGACTTTCGCACCTTCCCTAGACATTGCTTCTACACAGCCATTTGGGAGTTTCCAGTATTCAAACAACTTTGAATGTTTTACTGAAACCCCTTCACAACCCATGTCTAGTCTGGAACAATCGTTGGAAGATTTTTTGGTAACGTCAAGACAACAGATGATGGATTTGAATGCGTCCATGGCCGCCGTTATACAACCTAGTGACCCGATAGCTAGTTTCCAATGTATGATGAGACGGACAGATTGAGAATTTGAGTGGTGAGAGTGAGCTGTACATCCTTCCAAATCAAACATACCCATCCCAATTGAATCCCACAATTCTGGTTTTGAATGTCTATCAAGTGTTCCAAATGATTCACCAATTGAAGATAAAACGTTTAATGAGTTGTGCGACTTTGTAGTGTTTGATTTGCCAGATTGTGAAGGGTCCCTTTCGAGTGAAACCATCACCAATCATTTTACTCTCTACACCTCCACTCTAGAACCTGAATTGATAAATATACATGCTTTTGATGGGGTGTCTAACAAAATTGATTTTCACTTGATTGATGATATCGACGCTGAGAATATTTTGGATGATGAACCCACATATTTGGATAAGTTTCTCTCTCCAAATCATCATCCCGAGTCCTTAATTGTTTTTCCCGAACCCCATATGCGTCTAGATTTTGATGATAAATGCATGGATGAGCTAACTTTTGTGGGGAATTTTGAGGATAGTATTGAGGATGAACCAGTTTTGCTTGATGAGTCGGATTTTCCACTTCATCATGTCCTTTCCACTGACTGCGTACGCCCTCCTGAATTTTTAACCGATACCCTTTCTCAATCACTTTCCTCCATTCTCGTTCCGACCTTGCAAGAAACCGTTACATTTTCATTTTCAATGTCTGCTTTACCAAGTTCGACGTACCCATGTTTTCTCACGAATCTTGAGGGATTTGACCTCATTTCTCAGTGGGTTGATAGATTAGCACAATCGCTTTTTACACATTGGTCATTACAAATTGTGCTAATTTATACATTCCATTTCCACCCTCAAGTTCGTATTCCACTGCTTTCTCCCACTTTCTCTAGTTCTTCTAATCTTCCTTTAATGATAGCGAGTATTACTGAATCACAATCCGATAATTCAAGTTTGATCATTCCAGAAAGCCAACTTGATTTGGATACTTTTGAAAATGAGGTAAATGAGTTTTTCGAGTCTCTTACCTCCATAATTTTGACAAATCAAGTATGATAAATTCTGGCACAAAACTTACTGACAGCAAGATGTTCAATTACATCGATGAGAGTTTTAAAGAACTTTTGCTGACGAACTCGCATTCCTAAATGACACGGATTTTGTGATTAATCAACCTCCATCTGAAGAAGTCAAAACACCACCATTTCTTTTTCCCTTCCGCCATTCTTCTCCTCCACCGAGACCGTATACTGCTTCTATCTCCATACGGTCTCGTGTGTTTCTCATTTCTTTTCTCTACACACCATTCTTTCATCAAACACACCATTATAACGATAAAATTTTTGAATGGTTGGTGCTAACCTTTGGCCTGTGTAAGGCCTTGTATAGCTTGATACTGTGTTTTTCTCCTCCCTAATTCTGAACTATAATGCTTCAACAGTGGAAACACTGTTTCACTTAAATTTGGGGAGACCTTTTTGTATATATATTTTGTTTTCTTTTTCTGTTAATAATAATAAAAAAAAGAGATAAAAAACATGGGAGTGCCGATAATTTTGACCCTCTTGGTGTAGCCTGACAGTGAGGACACTGTCAAGTTTAAGTTTGGGGTGTGCTCGGTAAGCTTTCCTCCTTCGCATTCATATGTATATTTTTGCATTTGCATACTTATTTTAAAACCCATAAAAATTGAAAAATTTTAAAAATTATAAAAATTGAAAAATTCAATTTTGGGCATATTTGACTTAAGTTCAACATGACGGTTGAATAGTAGGGAAAAACTAGATCATAAACTTAGTAAATTAAATACCCTAAAAATAACATTTCTTAAAGTTTAACCGTAGAAAATATATGTCCTTATAGTTTATTTAGAAATAGGCAAATTTTGAGTTCAGTTCTTGGGCTAAGTCAAAATAAGAGAAGAGTATTAAATTTTTATTTGAAGTGTAAGTCTGAAAAATAATTCTGAACCTTAAGTCTAAATTCTGAAAATATATACCCTACAATTAGCACATACACGCACCTTGAAATTTGGAATAGATAGGATACCTTGAAATGCTCTTGTCTAAAATCCTTAGTATGAAGGAAAAGAAAATAAAAGTACAAGTATGAATAAAGAGACATAAAAAAAATGAACACTGGTTTTGTAACTACTTAAGGCAGCATAAATAAAAAATAGAGAGAGGGTGCTTTATCACCTAGTGCCTTAGACCAACTGGTTTGGGAGTCACTGCTAAGCCTTAGGTATTACAAGATGAAGAATTACGCCTAAATGCGCGAACACATTTTGTAATCGGTCGTTAGTACCTTAAGAAGTATTAACGGTCGCATGAAGGATGTGTGAGCAATTTCATCTAAAATTCACCAACTAAAAGTACTTTGGACGATGGACAAGAGTATGATAGCTTGAATTAATTTCCAAGTGTAGGGTGATACATACACACACGTAGGGGTATATGATTGGGGTTTGGATGAGAGATAGGAATAAAAGATAGGACTTATACCTTCAGTAGAGATGATAAAAATTCCTAAGTTGAGATGGAACCTTAGAAGGAAAATTCAAAAGATACTGAAAGCTTAATAAATTTGCAAAACATATACGATCTTAAGTTAAAAGATAAGTGAGTGAAAAATATGGGTTGATGATTTCTAAGTTGAACATAATAGAATTTCTCACTAGAATACCAAATTGAATAATGAAAATTAAACAGGCCAAATTGATCGGATTTTGTGGATAGTATCCACTGAAAACCCTCAGGAGACAACATTCCTCCTACTAGGGACACCTGGAGGTTTAACGGCTTGTTGCACGAGCTCAGTGCAATCGCGATTCCCTGCGAAAGTGAGGTTAGGATTTTTCGAGAATAAATTGGCTTTGTTCGGGACGAGCAAAAGATAAGTTTGGGGGTATTTGTTCATATTGCATTATTATATCGCCCATTCTTAATCATATTACAAATAAATAGGTGCTTTTGAGCCATATCTGCTAAATAGTTGCAGGTTACAGATTCTCAAAACAATACAGTGAAATTAATGAAAAGACGTTACAAAAGTGAGACTACAACCAACAAAAGATGAATCCTTATGATGCCGCCTAACAGTTCAAGGAACAAATGAAGATCAGTAAACAGTTCAATGCACAAGGACAGCACAAGAATCAAGACTTCAACATGAAGCTTACGGTAAAAAGTCCACTGTTGAATATCTGGAAGAGAATTGAAGAGATTCTGAGAGACCAAGTGAAGAAAACAGAAGATAAAAGCAACTTAAAGAAACCCTAAAGAATTGGGCCCATGAGCCCACCAAATGGTCGCGGAACCGCGGCCGTGCAATGCACGTGTCGGTGCTGACTCGGTCTTTGGGGTTGTTTTGTAATTTCATATATGGATCAGAATGTAAACCTAGAGTTTTTCCTATCTATAAATAGGAGGGCTCAACGCCAAATAAAGCGTGCCTCTTTAGGGTGGCCTCTTTTGAGTGCCTCTTCTAAGGTGCCTCATTTGAGATGCCTCTTTTTAATTCTAGATTAAATTTCAATTTCTTGTAATCGTCAAAAGGTCATCAATAAAGGTATTTTTTTATCGTGCATTCTTTTATCTGAATTTAATTCCTGAATTTTTATCTGTCTTTTATTATCTGCAACTTAGATAGTCTTTTAAAATTATAAAATTGAATCTTATCATAACTTCCCTAATGAGTAAGTAATTTCTCACTTGTTAGGGTTAGGATTGGAAAGGTTTGAGAGAAGTAAATCTATCTCTTCTTTTTTTGCCCATATAATTTTATTAAAAGGACTATTTAAACTAACCACACACCGCTCACTACGGCACCCTATCCTTCAAGATAGCGGTGATTCCCTAGTTAGACCGGTTGTGGTTGATTTGAATAGAGATTAGGGCTAAGAGTTAAGAAAGGACGGACAAGAACCAAAACGAAGAAACTAAGTTTCTTCCTAGTCGTGCTAATTCCCTTTGTTGACTATTACCCTAACACCTATATTCTTCATTAGGGCATTGAAAGCAGTGGGTAGAACCCATTTTCCAAACTAACATAATCCTAACCCTAGCAAGACTTTTAATCAATTTAATCTCATTCTTAGATCGTACCCGACTTGATCGGATTAACTCGTTAGGACATAAAGAAAAAGAATCCATCTCCCTGTGGACCGACCCGTACTCAACCGGCTAGCTACCAAACGACACCGTTATTGATTACGGTATATTCTATTCTTTGATTTCAAAACGCACGTACGCAAAATCTCTATAATCATATAACATGAAGTTTAATGCAATATTTCACGTGTCCTACAAAATGCATGAAACTCCGTGCTAATATACTTCTTAACATTAATTGAACGAAGAATCTTAACCGAAACACCAAATTGATTAGTAATCTCAGCAACAAAGGTTTTAAAAGTAGACAAAAATTCAAACTATTATGCAAAAGATACAACCAAGTCAAGAGAATGATCATCAATAAATGTCACAAAATATTTAAAACCACACTAGGAAATTTAAAGGGACCTCAAAAATCAGAGTGAACTTAAACAAAAAGTAAATCGTCTCTTATTAGCTGGAGAAAAGAGGAGTGATGATACTTCCCAAGAATACAAGACCCACAACTAAATTCTGATAAACTAAAAGAATGTAACATGGTACGTAAATGGAGCATAGTGACCAAGTCTCCGGTGCCACTGGATAGTGGAAACAGTTGCAAACGTACTGGAAAGGTGATCAACATAATACGGTCCATTCTGCTCATACCCCCACCAATCCGTTGTTTCGTTAGAAGATCAGGTATCATAAAATAAGATGGATAAAAAGTTACGAAGCAATTGGAATCATTTGTAAGCTGACGAGTAGAGAGCAAGTTTTATTTTAAAGATGGCACAATTAAAGCGTTTTTCAGGTGTAAAGATGAAGTGATAAATCAACAGAACCAATAACAAGTGCAGTATTACCATCAGCCATGGAAATAAACTTGTGAGGACTACAAATAAGATTAGATGGTCCATCACGAGAGATGTGATTTGAAGCGCCGGAATCGGCTACCTACAAATCAGAATGAGAAAGAAAAAATATACCTGACAGAATAGAAAGGTTGGCGAAAGCTACAGAAGAAATGAGACAACGCAACTGACCCCTCATCACTAGATAACGGTATATGTCCAATAGAAGAAGGTTGATCAGTAGCTGCTAGTGTGGATGTCTAATAAGCTGTAGGTGCATCATCAGAATAGCCATGCTTCTCCCAACACCAGTCTTCCCGATAATAAATGTCGCCGCAATAAGCACAATAAAGGCAGAATCGTCCACGACCACATCTACAGGAACCATGACCACGAGCAGTCAGAAGGGGCGACCACGCGATGCCCTAAGCCACCAGAGACAAAATCAGAAGAACCATATCCAGACTGAGTGTAGGTCCCCCGCACACAGCCTCGAGTAACAAGTGCGGACAAGATAGATTCAGTAGACGGGGGATACTGTAGGCATACTTTAAAAACTCGACGGGATGCTCGTAAATGAAGGAGAACCACTCTGAGAAAAAATGAAGAAGCAAACGTCCTCAAAGCTGGGTGGTAGTCGGGCCAAAAGTAGCGCACCAACAAGAGACTCACGTTGTTGACGAGTGACAACAAGGTCAGTAGAGATAGATCGGTAAATGTTCCACTGATCAAGAAACCCACTGAAGAGGGCACCAAAATCCTAAATATCTTCTCCTAGAGTGGCCGTATCATAGCGCTTCTGCAATTTATCTTCAGACAAATATAGAGAAAGTAGATATGTCCAAACTTCCTTGGCAGTTTTCAAAGACATAATAGACGTATAGCAGCAAGAATCCATAGAGTTAGATAACTAAACAATTACCTTGTTATCGTTCTGGAACCAGGTATTATAGTTAGGATGCTTGGAGTCAAAAGGAACATCCGTCAAGTGACGGTGAAGGCCTTTGATGTTCAAGACTCGTTCAACAGCACTGGACCATTGTAGGTGGTTCTTTGCACCGGAGAGATATCGTAATCAAGCGAAGATCCGTCATAAAATCAACGAATGACATAGAGGCCGAGTTAACTTTATCATCACCAGACTCCATGATGAACGGCGCAGAAGATCCCGAGAGAGATAAAGGTTGTCTAACCCACAAGTACACGGAATAAGATGATCCAATGGATCATGCAGACGGCGAAGGTTTCAAGAGTAGAAGAGGCGTTCATGTGAGTATTGTAGGCGTTGTCGAGGGCATGGAAGGGGCTGGAGAGGCTGTCTAGGGGGCTGGAGAGGGCTAGAGGGGGTCGCAGATGGTTGGAAAGGTGACTGGAGGGGTCTTCGATGGCTGGAGGGACGTAAAGAGGGGGCTGATGGGTGTTGGAGAGGGCTGGTGGATGTTAGAGAGGCGTGAAGATGGCCGGAGAGAGGGCTAGAAGGGTCTGCGATGGGTGGAGAGGGCTAGAGCGAAGGCAGGGGGGATGGTGGATGCTGGAGATGGGCAGGGAAGGGGCTAGAGGGTTCTGCGATGGTCGGAGAGGGCTGGAAAGGGGTGGGTGAGGGGGCTGGTTGGTGCCAGAGAGGGGAAGCGAGGCGGCCGGTGGGTGTTAGAAAGGTGAGGTGAGGGGGCCGGAGGGGAAGGGCAAGGGAGCTGGTGGGTGCTGGAGAGAGGAGGCGAGGTGGCTGGAGAGGGACGAGGGGGCTGGAGGTGTCGGCGGCAAGATCAGGAGTAGAGTGACTAGGGCAGAAGAGGGGATTAGGGTTTGGGAAGGATTAGGGTTTTCTCTCAATTATTTTCAAAACTCTGATACCATGAAAATAATTTTAATGGCTTAGGAATTATGAGTCTCTACATAGAAATATATATCCTTAAACCAACTCTACAATAATAGCCGATGTGGGACTAAAACTAATAACTAGTATCTAATAACTAATTTTATATTTTTAATAATTAATTATATTCATAACATATCAATGTCGATAATTTGGGATGGTGGACAGGCAACTCATACAAACTTGACTAGGTTTTCTAATGACAAAATTAAGTGGGTGTGCTATGTGCTTTGAGGCTCGAGCTTTGGACTATCATGGTAAATGCTGCGAGTGACAATTTAACATAGTGACGTCTCTTGAGAAAAAAGTGTACGGTTCAAATCCCGCTTGCATCATGTTACTGCATATCTATTAGAATTAAGGAGATGTTAGTACATCTAAAGGTCTTGTTATCAAAAACTTCCAAACCGTTTATTCATTTGGCAACAAACTACCAAAAGTCCTCAAAATTAAAAAATATCAACGGTTGTCAATGTTTTATAATGTTAAATGTTGGGGTTGTATCTTGTATCAATTTGCGCATCATAGACTATATGGACTGGGACATCTTTTGGTGTGTGCTACCAATAAGAAATGAGTTCTGTTGGAGTTTTAGCATTATTTAGTCACACCACAAGAGTGGGAAGTCAACAACCCTCACATTCAAACATTTTACATCTCAGGCCTCCTCATCTCTCTTTCAAAAGAAAGATTTATATAATGCTAAAACTCTAACACAGCGCATTGCTTATTGGTAACCCACACCAAAAGATGTCCCCATCCATATAACCCATGATGCACAAACTGATACAAGATACAACCCCAACATTTAACACCATAAAACATTGACAACCGTTAATATTTCTTAATTTTGAGGACTTTTGGTAGTTTGTTGCCAACCCAGTAAACAGTTTGGAAGTTTTTTATAACAAGGCCTTTAGATGTACTAATATCTCCTTAATTCTAATAACCTGGTGCAAGCGACATTCGAACCCTACGTTTCTTGCTCAACAGCAAAGAGCCCTATGTTAAAATGGCACTCGCAATATTTACCATGATAGTCCAAAACTCTAACCTCAAAGCACATAACACACTCATTTAATTTTGTCCTTAGAAAACAAAGTCAAATTGGTATGAGTTACATGTCCACCATCCCAAATTATTGGCATTGATATGGATTGAAAGAAGCTGATTTGTTCTACAAAATAAAATAAGATATCCGTTTGCCTAGTTCTTTTTTTACTATTTGGATATTCCATTTTGCCTTTGATGTTGGTGATTGGATGACCAAGAAAACTCCATGACCAATCAATGATGGGCCCTTGCCCCCAGTTTTCCCTATAAAACTACTTGCTTCTACCCATGAGCGGTAGCTCAGTTGGCATGGACACTTCCCCAAGAGTGCAGGGTTCGAACCCCAGAAACCTCAAGAGAAAGTGGCCACAAATTAACGCTTTCAGGGGAAATTCGTAGGTCTCCTGGGTGCACGTGTTGTGTGCTTGTGTGTGGTTTGCGTGTTGTGTGCTTGTGTGTGATCTGCGTGGGTGTAGGGCATAGGGACTGACGGGCCAGTGCTAAAACAAAAAAAATACTTGCTTCTTGATAGGGATGAATTATTAAAGAAAAGAACATGCATTAGTCTAAATATGGCTAAGATCTAATATCTATTATGATAAAATATATATAATATATTCTCTTATTATTATAAGTAAAAAAAATAAAGTTTCTTTGCAACTGCTCTTTTGGAATTTGGAAGGGGCAACCCAATACTTATGATAACTAAATACTCGTTTGTGATTACAATAATTGGATTTATACAACAATCAATAGTCTAATTGTTAAGATATGCGGATATAATAGTCCCACATTGGAAAAACTACGACAGAAATATGAGTATAAGATATAAGTTGGGACAAATCTCAACAAACTTTGAATCTTATTGTTGGAACGACTTATATCAAAGGCTCGTGTACACTCATAAAATAAAAATATAAAATCGCCCCGTCGATCGTGAATATATATAAATTAAATATGGTATCTGAACTAAGTCGAACATTTATAACACTAATTAATTAAAGCTGGAATAGATTAGTTCTTTTCTTGACTATTGGTTCATGTGGGACTGAATTTCAAAATTTTAAAATCATTTTTAAAGAATATTTAGTTTCACGATTCTGATCCTTTTCTACTCATTTCCACGCTTATTAAGAAAAATTTAACTTGTTCAAAATCTGTAATGTCATGGGTGTGAAATCTCTAATTTAACTTTATGATAAACTTCATTAGTTGCAGTTTGGGTAATACAAGAATAGAGTAGATTATGCTTTTCGAAATTCTAAATAGAAAAATAATTTGGTAAATCCGCTCGTTGAACTCGCCCCCCCTGTAAAGGCCATGAACGATTGGTGAACTGAGACAGCTTGGAAATCAAATAGAGTTAGGATTTAGGACTTCCCATCATATGCAATGTTTTGTCCATATTATTCCATACTATTATATTCAACAGTGAGTGAGGGTAAAACAGAAAAGCCCCTAGATTTGTATCTTTTTATCTATGATTTGAGCTTAAGATCTAATAATAGCACGGAATAATAATATCATCCCCAAATCGATAAATATCACCAAGCTCTTATTGTCAAAACAAAGTCATTTATAGTACTTGAGCTTTTTTTTGAACTAATAACTCATTGAGCTTAAGATCTAATAATAGCACGGAATAATAATATCATCCCCAAATCGATAAATATCACCAAGCTCTTATTGTCAAAACAAAGTCATTTATAGTACTTGAGCTTTTTTTTGAACTAATAACTCATAAGCCTGATCCATACACACAACACACCAACGCACACATGGGACCCATGAATTTGCCCTGAAAGGATTAAATTAAGGCCACTTACTCTTCTGGGTATCGAACCCCGCACTCTTTCCGATCCCCAAGAGTAGAGGTGTCGTATCAACTGAGCTATTGCCCATTGATTACTCTACTTGAGTTATTCATAGGAGTACTCTACAATTTATCAAAAAGAGGAAGCATTTTCTGCGGTTGTAAGATTAAGTAAAAACTGCAAGTAAAAACAGGTTGCAGGTCTGGCCATAGGCTTATAGGCTCCCTTAAAAGTTTCTAAGGCCCAAATAAGAAGGCCACCATTCACCAATAATGAGAGCACACAGGCTGAGGAAACGGGGCCTGCAGGACCCAAACTGCAGTGCCCTCACATAAGCTAATGGAGCGTGCTGGCTATTTTACAGTTAGACCCCTAAACCTTACCGACCTATATGAGAGGTCACCGCAGTTTTGGGCCTACAGGATCCCTACCGTCTCCGTTTTCTCATTTATTTATCGAGTAGAAGATTTTTTTTAAAAGAAAACTTATTAATTGGAGTAAATCTTTCGACTTTTTTAACCCCTTTCATCATGAAAAGTTTCAAAATGTAGATTGGTACGAGAAATATTGAGGTCAAAGACAAAGAGTAACTCTCTTGATCCTCGTTTAAAAGGTCAGCAATTTTTCAACATGTTAATATCGGCGTCGTTCATCTAGATTTGCATATTTTAAAACCTACATGCAAAAGAAACTACGTTATTTTGAAACTTCTTACAATTGCATCATAGAATCTAAATTTTAATGGTATGCCGAACGAGAATAAAACATTTTTCATAAACAAATCAAAGGTATAGAAATCAAATGAAAATTGGTGTACGCATCTTTTAGACCATAACAATTAAGAAAAACGATGCCAATCATCCAAAAATGACTTTTTGACCGATAAAGGAGAGTGACTCTTTTATGCTTTTGATATCATATTGACAAACTAACTTCAGCTCAAATGGTAGCCGTCCAATTTTAAATTCCATTCAATTGAAAATTTCACTTAGTGTTTGACAAATAAATATATTGAAACAAACGAATAGCACGTTATTCAACATCATTACACAGAGACTTTTTATGTTGCCGCAATAGATAATATTTATTGTATAAATTCACAAGTTAACAGGAAGGACGCACTCGATAAAAAAATCTTCTGCAATCAGGCTATATATATGTATATATGTGTCTATATATGTATACATGTGTCTATATATGCCCTGACCCGATAGAAGAAACTAATAAATGGCTATATATATGCCCCGACTTGATAGAAAAATTTAATAAGTTCATATTTAGAATCTATATAAAACAATAAAATTAGCCCGAAAAATGTCATGCCTTTCGCTTTTTACGAATGAATGTATTGCTATAATTTCATAACTCAGTCTAGCTATCTATCTATTATTTATTGTGTAGAAAGCTAAATGCTATAGTAGAAATATGAAGATTTTCGGAAATACCCCTAACAATTGAATATTCTTTCAAATTTGTTTGCAAAAAATCAGGATTTTCGTGAATTCTAATGCTTTAAGAGCGTACTTTAGGTAGTTCAGGCCAAAATTCTGCCCTGTATTCAGTGAATGGGTGTGAATGGGGCTCAGAAGTTTGGGCTTTTTTCTTTCTCTTAAGAGTTTAGTATGCTCTAAAAGAAAATAGGGTCCACGTTTTACTTTGAGGGTAAAGTTATTGGTTAAATTCTTATGAGTATTTAGTTTTTTCGAATGATAAAAGAATGATAATTATGAGAGGGCCCACCATTTAGGCTTTTTCCTTTCATTTGAGAGTTTAATGTGCTCTAAAGGAAAATGGGGGTCCATATTTATGGATTAAATTCTTATGGGTATTTAATTCTTAGAGAATGATAATTATGAGAGAGAAATTGAATGATACGTATGTGAGAAAGAAATTAAGGGGTTTATTGGTTTTGAATTTTTTTATTGGATTTGAACTTTTATTCGGATTGTATTTTATGGTGTTACTGGTTTTGGGCACGGATTTTATTGGTTTTTGACTTGGATTTGGATTTTATAATCTAGCGTTGCTGGTTGTGGATTTGGGTTTTAAAGTCTAGCGTTATTGGTTTTGTATTCGGATTTCAAAATATTGTGTTATTGGTTTATTGGACTCGGATTTGGATTGGACTCCAAAAGTCCAAATTTCCATTCCAACTATATAAAACAAAGCTACAAAAATTGGAAAAAAAAAAGTCCAAGAAAAAAATGTGAAGCTTTTATGTGCTTAGATTTTGAGATATCTCCATCTTCATCACTCTTTCAAATCCTAGAAAACTTATTTTTCATTTTATTCTTGATCTCAACTTATTTTTATTTTTATTTTTATTGATTATATTGTATTTTTAACCTTTTCATAAAACCCTAAAAAGGTATTTTTTTCCGCTTTATCTAATTTCATTCTAATATATGTTTTGATTGATTAAATTATATATTGCAATTTTTTTCATAAAATCCCATAAAAGTTTTTTTCTAGATCCCGTCTTATTTATATATGTGTTTTGATTAATTAGATTATATTTTATAACTCTTTCATGAAACTCTGAAAAAGTGTTTTGGCGTCAAACTTATTTATTAAATTATTTATTACAATTCCTTTTATAAAAGATTATATTTCTTATTTTGTATTAATCTTTATTATTTTTATTTTGATTGCTTACAAGATTTTATCTTCTCTTTCGATCTGATTTCTGAATGTATATTTATTTTTGGAGTCCGAGTCGGATTGTATTTTATGTATGTTTATTGGACTCGGATCTGATTTCTGAATGAATATTTAATTTTCGTTTTGATAAAAAAAATCATATATTGAGCAAATATCCAAAAAAGCTAGATTAAAATATGATAATATACAATTCACATTTTAAATTTTTTGGTTAGTATGTAATTATTGAAACCCGCCGTAAGAAAGGATGAGGGTTATAGTAGGCTTGTGACGGCCAACGTAAAACTTTATCACATTCTATAATATGAACCATAATAAGAATATCGCTGAAGCGTTCCCTACTCAGCGACGCGCTACATTAGATCCCGGGTGTAGTGTTAAGTATGCAAAGGCTTCTAGGTCGTCGTCCGGAAGCGGCGCGCTATATCGAACGCCGGGTGTAGTGACAAATAAACAAGGATTTCATAGGATTCGTCTGACTTCTTGGAACATAGGTTCCCTTACGGGTAGACTTACAGAATTAGCGAAGGTGATGAATAAGAGGAGAGTTGGTATTATGTGTTTGCAAGAAGCTAAGTGGGTAGATGAAAAGAATAGAGTCATAGAGCCTTTAGGTTATAAGTTTTGGTATACGGGTAGAGAAAAAAATCGTAATGGAATAGACGTAATCATAGATAGATGGTTGCTTGAAGATGTAGTTGAGATTAGGAGAAAAAGTAT
This sequence comes from Agapanthus africanus, assembly GCA_030015575.1. NCBI lineage: Eukaryota > Viridiplantae > Streptophyta > Magnoliopsida > Asparagales > Amaryllidaceae > Agapanthus > Agapanthus africanus. Next base: position 881,386,007 of record JASDDO010000024.1, on the reverse strand, counting down.
AGAATTTTACTGGTTAAGCTTATTCTAGGTGAGGAGATCCTTAATATTATTAGTGCTTATGCACCACAGATAGGTCTTGATGACGCTAGTAAGCGTCTATTCTGGGAGGATTTATACGAGATGGTGCAAAGGATACCAGTGAAGAGAAGTTATTTATTGGTGGTGATCTCAATAGACATATAGGTACTAGTCGTAATGGGTTTGATACTATCTATGGTGATTTAGGTTTTGGACAAAGGAATGAAACAGGTAGTTGATTCTATATTTTATCTTATCTTATGACTTGATCTTAGCAAACACTTGGTTTAAGAAAAGAGTTGGTTTAAGAAAATAGAGTCTCACCTTATCACATTTAGAAGCGGATCAAGTGCAAGTCAAATAAATTTTTTTCTGACAAGGATAAATAGAGCGTATTGCATCGACTGTAAGGTAGTGTCAAGTGAGAGTGTAACCACTCAACATAGACTTTTAGTTCAAGATTTTCGATTTAGAAGAGGGCCTAGAAAGATTAGATGTCCGGTAGAACCTAAAATTAAGTGATGGTGTCTGAAGGTAAGCAAAATGATTTTATAAATCGTGTAGTTCAAGAGGCGGATTGGCAGTCTGAAAATGATTCAGACAGAACATAGAACAAGATGACCAGTTGTATCAAGAGAGTAGATAGAGATTTACTTGATGAGTCGAGAGGTGGTTCTCCACCATCTAAGGACACATGGTGGAACGAAGAAGTAAAGCCTATTATTAAAATCAAAAGCGATTCTTATAAAGATTTGAAGAAAAAAAGAGATACGGAGAGATTTGATAAGTATAAAATGGCTAAAAAGGAAGTTAAGAAAGCTGTTCAGGAAGTTAAAGCTAAGGTCTATAAGGAGGTGTACAAGAAGTTGGACACTAATGAGGCTAAAAATGATATATATAAGATTACTCGGATGCGAGAAAGGAAGACCAGAGACTTATGTGCAGTGAAGTGTGTCAAAAATAAAGATCAAAAAGTTTTAGTTCAAGATGTGGATATCAAGAAAAGATGGAGAGATTATTTTGACAAATTGTTCAATGTGAGCTTTATTAAGAATTTGGATGGACTTGTCATTCAATCTCAAAATATAAACCATGATTTCATGCGTGAAATAAGAATACCAGAGGTTAAAGAGGCTTTGAAGAGAATGAGATCAAGAAAAACGGTTGGTCCGGACGGGATTCCTATCGAGATATAGAGATGCTTAGGAGAAATAGGCGTTAAATGGGTGACAGATCTGTTTGATAAGACTTGGCAGACCAAAAAGATGCCAAATAAGTGGAGGAAAAGCATCATTGTACCTATCTATAAGCACAAGAATGATATTCAAAGTTGCTCAAACTACCGTGAAATAAAACTTATGTGTGACATCATGAAACTTTGGGAGAGAGTGATTGAATACTGGCTAAGAAAGGATGTTAAGATAACAGGAAACCAGTTTAGGTTCATACCTGAACGATCGACGACATTGGCTATTCATTTGCTTCGTCAACTTGTCGAGCATTTTCGAGAGATAAGAGATTTGCATATGATATTTATTGATTTAGAGAAAACGTACGACAAGATACCTAGAGAGGTATTATGAGGAACAATATGAAGAAAGGGATCTCGTCAAGTACATTGACATAATCAAGGATATGTACGATAGAGTAATGGCAAATGTCAGAATTTGCGGCGGCCTAACGGGTAATTTTCCGATAACAATTGGTTTACATTAAGGATCTGTATTAAGTCCATTCATGTTTACCATCATAATGGATGAGCTTATTAAGACTATCCAAGATGAGATACCTTGGTGTAGGCTATTCGCTAACGATATTGTTCTAGTAAATAAGACGAAAGCAGGGGTTAATACCAAATTGGAGTTATAGAGGCAAACGTTGGAATCTCGAGAGGTTAGATTGAGCAAGTCCAAGACAGCATATATGCATTGCAAATTTAGCAAACAGAAAAGTCGAGACCACATTGGTACAACACTGGAAGGACAAGAGATATCACCGAGCAATCAGTTTAGATATCTAGGTTCCATCATCCAAAAAGATGAGGAGATCGATAGCGATATTAATCAAAAGGTCCAAACCGGTTGGTTGAAATAAAGGAGTGCAACAGGGATTTTTTGCGATCGCAACTTTCCGTTAAGATTGAAAGAGAAGTTTCATCGGAGCGCTATTCGGCATGCCTTATTATATGGTACAGAATGATGGGCTCCTAAGAAGCGTCATATACAGAAGATGCAGGTAGCGGAGATACGCATGCTTCGTTGGATGTGTGGTAGCACTAAAAAAGATAAGATGCGAAATGAGGATATTCGTGCAAAAGTTGGTGTAGCACATGTAGAGGAGAAGATGCAGGAAAACCGGCTAAGATAAGTTTGGTCATATGCGACGCAGACCTATAGAAGCATTAGTTCGGCGAATGGATACTATCGATATAGGCAATGCCAAAAAGACAAAAGGGAGACCGAAGAAAACATGGATAGCGGTGATACGAAAAGATATGTTTGCCAAAGACCTTAATGAAAGTATATTGTTCGATATGAGTGAGTGGAGGCGGAGGATTCATGTGCTGGACCCGACATGATTCTCATGTTCATTCATGTAGCCTACCCCATATGCTTGGGATAAAAGGCTCAGTTGTTGTTTGGTTAGTATGTACTTATTGATAATAATGAACTTGTTAAGTTTTTTATATAATTATTTTATTAAAATACTAAAAAAATAATTAAATAATTTCTTTCAATTAATTATCCATAAATCTATCGATAATAATGAAGTTTTCAGACAAATACCATGGACTTTGTTATTACAAATAAATGAATTTTTAACATTTTTAAATTACCATGTGCTTTGTTTTATTGCAAATAAATGCCACGTAACTCTATAGATTATCCGTAAATCCCACGCATGGCGTGGGGTTTTACCATAATATTAACTTATTTTTCTACTTTTTTCTACCGCTTATTCTGAAGAGTAAATTTTCAGCATCGTGAAATGTAAAAGAGGAAAGAGAGCGAGAGATCAAAACCTTAAATTTGAAAAGGGGATCAAAAACCCTAAATTTGACAAAGAGGAGAATGAGACCGGGATCGTCCCGATCTCAACAGAGGAAGCAGCTGCTGACCATCGATAGATCCCTTTCGTTCCAAGCTGGTGCAGATCATCATCCCCATGTAGTCCTCTCACCTCACCATCTCCTACCTCGGCAACCTCGGCCGTGTCCAATTCAATGATGTCACATTTTAATCCTCCGAAGCCTTATATTCCATCTCAATTTTAGAGTAGGGTAATCGTGATTCTATTATCTTCCCACTTTCGGCTTCATGACAAGATGTTTGATTTAATTATACAATGTTTGTTACATTAGAGTTTATTTTATGTGGTTTCTGATGCCCTGTTTGGCTATGGAGTTGGGATAACCCGAGTTTGTTGACGTAGAGATGTTGCAAACTCTAGTTTGGGTGTTTGGCTATGGGCTTGTCTTAAATCCAAAGTGAGTTGTTTGATCTCATTTTATTTGACTTTGGTTAGATTGGGGTTTAGTAAACAACAGCTATCTCAAGTTCGGAGTTTAGATAGCGGGAGTTTTTCTTAACTTTGAAATGGAACCCAAACATTTATAAAACTTTGGTTATCTAAACCTAACTCCATTCGCTTGAATTGTATAAGATTTGTTGGTCATCTTTGAATCAACTAATTTGAACTGTCCTTGAATTGCTTCATCATGAGTGTCTCTATGTATTTTTCTTGCTCCATTTCGGGGGGTTGACGTCATGGCTATTAGCTTATTTAAGTGTATTACTACCTCATCTATTTAAGTGTATTACAACCTCATCATCCAGATAGGGGTGTTAGAAAGCATCTTAGTCTAGCAATGTTTGGCTATTTACTAAATACCTAGGGTTGCATTCAGATTGGATACGATGATGACATGAGCATTACGATAATGGATATGAATATAGTTCGATAATAAAAAGTCATATCCGTACTTGACTATATCAGATACTATTTTCAAACCGATTTTAAAGAGACAGACATGGATACAAATCTGATGTGTATAAAAGATATACAAGACAAATATGGCCATGGAGCAGAAATGTGTATGCAATGGATACATGTAAACAATGAATTAGAAAGCCTACTTAATATGAGTACTTAAAATGTTTGATAGAGACAAATATGCATGCAATTGAATATCTTATGAATAAATAAATATGTTAACAAATATGCTATACATATAACTAGGTTATTTTTAATATTTAACGAGCATGATAAAATAACATATCAAAATATTTTAAATGCATGACATATAAAATTAGCAAAAAAATGTATGGTTTAAATAAACACCATTAACTAAAATATAAGTTTAAAGTAACATATTTTGTTGTATTTGTTTGCGGGTATCCATATCCAAATTCATACATTCGGATATCTCTATAGTATTGGGATGATTTTGCTAAAACTGTATCTGTATCCAAGAGAATATATAGATATAACTGTTGATAAAATAGTAAGGAAAAACCATCAGGTCCTGGAGCTTTATCAGCTCCAAGACCAGACACAGCTTCCTTTATTTCAACAACAGAGAAGGACAATCCAAATGAGAAAGTTGATCACTTGAGCTTTTAGGAAAAATGCCTTCAAAATTACAACTAATAGTAAAAGCAGCAGGAGTACCCAAAAGATCTTTGTAGAAGTTAAAAAATTCCAAATGAATGTCATCATGATTAGCATTCAAGGAACCATTTAACTTCCTAAGCATGAATGAAATTTTGCTTTCTATGAAAACCAGCAACCTTGTGAAAAAGTTTAGTATTCGAATCCCCTTCATTGAGCAATAGAATTCTAGCTCTTTGTTCACAATATATTTCCTCTTGAATACCAATTTCAGTCAATTCTTGATAAGAACACAAAGTTTATCTTGTTCCTCAAGATTAAGACGCCTTGACTCTTTAACTTTGTCAAATTCAGAAATTTTGAGCAGTAAGTTCTTTTTTGTCAAGGATGCTTCCAAAAATATCTTTTTCTATCTCTTTAAGAAAGTTCTACGAAGCCTGAGTTTTTTGACAAAGTTTTGTAAAGGGTCACCAACAACAGAAAAAAAATCCGTCTATTAATGACAATATCATTAAAATCAGCATGTTTAAGTCAGGCTTTTTCAAATTTAAAAAATGTCTCTTAATTTGAGCAATGTTGGTATCAAATAGAACGGGGCAATGATCAGAATATGGATTAGGTAAAGCCAATTGATTGTAGTTATGAATCATGCTAGCCTAATCAGGGGAAATAAGAAACCTATCCAATCTAGCATGGGCTCTACCATTACTCCAAGTAAATTTTCTACCAGCCAAAGGTATGTCCAGAAGATTCATATTATCAACAAAATCAGTGAAAGCAGCAGTACTAGCAGTAAACAATCTGGCACCCATTCTTTCATCAAAAGATAGTGGCATTAAAATCACCAGATAAAATCCAAGGACCAGTAAAATTACCAAGTTCATCATAAAAATCAACCTTATGAACATTTGAGCAGGGGGCATAGACTGAAGTGAAAACAAACCTGAGATCCTCACTAGTTAGGATCACATCCAAAAAAATATAGGATCTGCCAATCCAAGAGTTGTGGCATTGAAAAGAATTTGAATCATAGCCAACTAAAATACCTCCACTTCGTCCAATTGCATCCAAGAATTGATTTTATTACCCGCAGAGAATGTTCTAGAAGTCGTAGAGGAGAGTTGGTTTCTTGTAGACCTACAATAACACACTTAGAAAAGATAAGAGAATCCTTCACCAACCTTCTTTTGAGAGAAGATCCTAAACCTCTCACATTCCAATTAAGGATTATCATGAGTGATGCAGAGGCAACAAGGGTTGAAAGAAAGGGATCACTGAGAATCCCTTTCTCTCTCTAATTTCCTGATGGTCATACAATGGTCAACGGATTAATTAACACCTATTGCTTCTCCAACCAACATGATATCATATTAGATAGGAATGAGAAATTTAAGGAGTCTCTTTCAGAAGAATCTAGTGAAAAAGAGGGAGAAACACTTTTTTCAACTGTTTTCTTGTTCTTTTTCTTAACCAAAGAAGGAATAGGAGAGGAAGTAAAGCCTGGGGGGAAGGGGAGACAAGGGGAGAGAAGGGGAGGGGGTTCCAAACATAACATCAGCAGTCAAGAGGGCTTTCCCCTTAGAAATATCTCTTACAATATAAGTATTGAATGATTGAGAATCAGTAGCTATAGACTTACCATTCTCAATCACCATCAATACCTCAATTGTATGATCACAGTTTAGTGATGAGGAGGGGGTCTTGTCTTGAGCAATATCTTGTACAATATCAATGTTGGGAGACTGTAAACTAGTTCCAGTTTCAGTTTCATCCAACACCTCAATTGTGTGACCAGATAGTAGAATGTTCCAAGGTTACCTGCTTTTCAACCACAGGATCATGAATATGTTCGGTAACAATGCCTTGTGCCAACCTAGTAACTTGCTGTGAAGGTTCAACATCAAAGATATCCACTTGCACAATATATTTCCTGTAGAACCCATCTCTACAAGAAAAGCTAGGAACAATCAAATTTTCAGGAATGGAATTTACATCAAACACCTTAATAAGAACAAAAATGTCAGTACAATTGGTTCTATTGTAAAAATTCTGACAAAATTGAACAATAGAACCAAATTGAGAAATTAGAATGGAACAAATATCTTCTGTCCATAAATGTAAGGGTAGATTGTTCAAAGCTATGCAAATAGATTTTTCAGATTTCAAGTTAACACATCCTAAGTTCTCAGACCCAAGGGACAAAGGAGATAACACAGGAGTTAACAATGATAGTTTTATGTTTGATAGCCTTATCAAAAACAAGTTTGTTAGGAAATATGAGAAGGAATCTGTTATTCTTAAAATGATGAATGGTCCAATCTCCCAAATTCCCCCTATAAACCTATTAAACATTGTTTAATCTCAAGATCAGGAATTACACCACCTATAACAGTCAAAAAAGCAGAAATAGAAAGTGAATTAGCCAAAAGAATAAAGTTCCCATGCAAAAAAATATATTAGAATTAACTTCAGAAACTCTATTTTTTGGCGCACAATGATCTGAGAGTTAAAATGGGGGAAATCATCCTTGGATAGATCAAAGTTTCTCCTTTTCTGGCCAATTATCTTTCTACAACCGAATCTAATAGGGCAATTTTTAGCAAAATGCTCAGATAGACCACAAAAATAACAAACATGCATAAATTTCGTACATTGAGCAATGAGAGGAGCAAGACTGCCACACTTAAACATCTTCAAGCAGTACCCTTAGTCAATCTATCAGTTCCCTTAGTCAATCTATCAGTGAAAAAACTTTAGGGCTAACTAGTTTGTCTTTCCCAAAATGTAAAGCATCAGCAAAATTTAGAAAATTATCACCTGAGCACCCCTGATAGCATCTATCAGAATGGTGACCATGCCGATGAAGCGGTTGCTCGACCCTCTGCCCAAAATTAGAACCAAGCCTTGAACCAACTTGTTCAGATCTGGGCTGGAATAGTGTCCCTGAAGACCTCCAAATCTATCCGCGATTGAAGATCCAGCAGCCTCCTGGCGAAATCCATCAGATCTGAGAGCAGGGTTTTCATGAACTAGGGCAAAAGCTTCAGATCCAACATTATCAAACGTTGGTGGCCCCATGGTGAAAACCATCAGATCAAAGAATTGGGTAGGCAAAACTTGAAGAAGGGATCTCAGTTCTAAGTGGATCGACAAAATCTGGGGCAATCCCAGATCCCAAGCAATAATATGTAGCCCTTCCCCTACCCCCCAAACCAAACTGACCAGATATTTCTCAACGAGATCGATTCGCACAGTCCCTCCATCTCCCCGTTTGACTCGTTCACAAACGAGGAAATCCTAAAGGAACGCGAGAAATCCAAATCACACGCGTCGTTCGTTTCTAACAACTACCGGGTCGGGTATGATCTATTGGCCATAAGACCACAACACTTACATCTCCCACTTGGACGAAATGGCCAAATGCTTTCCGAGCATACCTCCACTATTCGTGAGATGTGGCTCAAGATGTAATTATACATACTCCCACTCTTCGTGAGATATGTGCACTTTTCACTATTCGTGAAAACCGAGTACAACCATTATCCATGATTGTCTCCTTTCGTTATTTGACTTAGACATTTCTAAGTCCCATCAAACCAACATGTTTGATGAACATTTCTGCTAGAATGCCTCTTGTCAAGAGATCAGCAACCATGTCGCTGGTTAGAATATAAGTAACTTTGACTTCTTCCTTTTCCACTATATCACGAATAGTGTGATATTGTACTTCAATATGTCTTTCTTTCGAACTATTTGCACTACTGTAAATTAAGCTGATGGCTGCTTGATTATCATAGTAAATCTTAATTGGTCCATCCACCAAATTGAGATCAAAGTCCTCTAGGAAACGTATAGTCCAGTCTGCATGAGTAGTGGCCATACTAAAGGCTATGTAGTCAGTTTCTTGTGTGCATCTTGCTGCACACCCTTATTTCTTACTACCCAACAAACAGTTACACCTCTAAATATGAACAAATTTCCCGAAATGAACTTTCCATCATCTCTGTCTCCTCCAAAATCAGCTTAGGAGTAACCAAAAACCTCGAGCGAGTTTACTTGATAAACTAACTTTTGATGAACAGTACCCTTTAGATACTTCAAAATTCTCTTAACAGCTTCCCAATGTGCTTCCCAATGTGCTGGAGCAGAATTACTTTGGTATCTACTAATTAGACTCACCGGACACGTCAAGTCTGGTCTAGTACACAGCATTGCATACATCAAGCTTCCAATAGCTTGAGCATATGGGGCATTATACGGTTTTTGTTCTTATCTAGGACATTGTTCTTTACACAACCGTTTTCCCATAACTTACGGTGTAGGTGCTGGATTGAAATTCTGCATCCCAAATCTTTTAAGTATTGTGCAAATACCTTTTTTGGTTCAAACTTAATATTCTAGATTTTCTATCCCTAAGGATCTGTATTCCAAAAACATAGAATGCATCTTCCATGTTCATCATCTCAAATTCACTACTAAGTGCTGATTTGATCTTATTCAACACTTCTATGTCATTTCCAGCGAGCAAAATAGCATACACGTACAAGGATGATATTGAAAAATTACTGTCACTCTTCAATACATTCACACAATTATCCAATTTGTTTGCAACGAAACCAAGTTGGATAACAGTGTTGTGAAATTTGAGATACCATTGTATAGATGGCTGTTTTAAACCATATAAAGACTTTTTCAATTTATATACCTTATTTTCCCGTCCTTTGACCTGAAATCCCTTAGGTTGTCTCATATATATTATTTCTTTCAACTTTCCGTTGAGAAATGCAGTCTTGACATCCATTTGGAAAAGTTTGAAATCAAGATATGCAACAATCGCCAAATCAACAATTACAACGAACTCTGATATTGATGATTTAATCACCCAATTCCCATTATTCTATTCTCACTCATCATCTAACGCCATACTGATGTGATAATCTCAACCGGTATCTATATATCATGGAGTCAGAATGTAATTGAGAAAGCAGTTTTCAATAACTACTGCACGGGAAAATTGAAACATGGGAATGTTTCGAGGGGGTGGCTAGGTATTCTAAGTAATGCATCTCCCATTATCTAGATCCATGACACCATTTGCAATTTCTATTGTCCTCACATTAATCCCTTCATTTGTCTTTACTTCTTACCTTCTGTACACCTTACTTAAGCTAATTGGTTTTCTTCCTTCCCTACCTTTACGCATGCCTAAGCTTTGGAAGAAGACTATTCAATAAAGATAATAGATGAACTCTCCTAATACGAGGAGCTCTCGCAACCTGAGAGAAGTTTAAGGGTAGAGACAACCGAATAATCCTATTCAAATTCTCCAGAACCGAAATCCATGCTCGAATTGAAATAAATTTCTGCGAGTTCGTATGTAACTATACTAGATGATTTTATCCATTCTATTAGGATATTCGTAGTGATACGGAATGTTCTGAAGAAAACTAAGGGTAAAGTAGAAGGGACATGGATACACGCGACTTTGTCGTGAATCTAGACGATCCAAAATCCTGATGGTAAAAGATTCGGTTTAACTTGGTAATGAGTTCTAGTTTATGACGGGTCAAGCTCGCAGCCAAAGGATAGAAAAGAAACACTCAGCGTGCATTCTAACCTAAATTAGAATGGTTAATTCATAATTTATCTAATCTGGATGGCTCCCGCTATTTTCTCGAATTTTCCTTCAAACCCTAAAAGGGGAACGAGTCGGGATAATCCGAAAAGTAATTCCTACTCATCGGTAGGAATCGAGATCCAACTATCACCGCATAGCAACTTGATGGAATCACTCAAGCCACTATACTCCAGATGGTATGTGCATACTTGCAGGTTTCTTTTATATTTGAAACCCCCGATGTGGTTTTTGCCCCTAATGGCTTATGATCTTAACTAGGTCAAGAAATCATAAACCGCTAGTTAAGTTCAACCCGTCATTTTTTTGATTGCATTAAACTCACCTACGCGTGCCCTTGACTAGGTCGACAAGGCCGCACAACTGTCCTAACCAATCACATCTCTATTAACTGAAAAGCACCACTTAGCTGCTGCACACTACGTCTTGATTAGGTCAACAAACGCAGCATGAATACTAAATACTACTAATCTGAAATGACGAAGGGCTACGGCTGGTTTCTGACGAAAAATCTTTAACGTATGTATATACCGATTGAGATTATCACATCTGTATGGCGTTAGGAGTTACATATGATGTATCGCGTTACAGACGATGAGTGGGAATTGAATAATGGGAATTAAGTGATTAGATCCTCAATATCAGAGTCTGTTGATGTTCAAGGAAATCATTTGGGTTTGCCTATTGACGATTTGTTGGTTTTGAATATCCGTTGTTATGTACCAATTTCAAACTGACATATCTGTACGTTTATTTCATAAAGTGGGATATAACTTTTTGAACTTATGTTTACAACATTTACCTTTATCGGTTGATGATTAGGTAAGATGCATTCAATAACGGTGTAATTCTTCTTAACCAAAATACAGTTTTCAACATACGACACATGGAGTTTGAGTTAGTAAATTCAGAAGACTTATACAAAGTATTGTATGTTGTCCAGTGTCCATTTGGACAAAGGGTTGGTACTCTTACTATATTCCGAATACCAATAATTTCTCTTATTCTAGACACGCATTTTTGTTAAAATGCAAGGTCCAAAATTATGAGAAGTTTATAGGTATAAGATTAAAATAGAGAACCATACGTTGGAAGTATCAGGCTTCTTCGAGATGATCGAAGATGTAGATACATATGCTAGGTATTCCGTGATAGTATTCTGTGTTGGCATACTCATCTGTGGGTGCGCTCCTTGACGAGTAATATTGCATGGCCTTCTTCCATTCAGGTGTTGTGCACTGAAAATAGTTGCATACTATTTGAATCTGGTTTCATCTAAATTTGTGTCTTTGTTTCTATATTGAATATAGAATGGTTTATATCTTAACGATATTAAAGTATATGGAGTTGTCCGGCTTATGCTTAAAACCAGTATCCGAATAAACTCAAGGCACGTTTCAGTAATGGCAGTTTGTGGGTTATGCCGGGCATAGACGAGAGTTAACATTCTACCATTTACAAGATCAAACGTTTTGTTCTTGACTCGCCACAATTTTAAGTAAAATGTATTCTTTTTAAAAGACTTTAGTGGGAGTATGGTAGAACTGGAAGTGATTCCAGAACCACAAACGTTTACTGAAAATTTAATAGAACCTGAGAATTCAATTGGATTCAACGGTCCATTTCGCCACTCCACAAGTTTAGTGGGTAATCTCAGCCACCCGAAAGGTATTTCAGTTTCTTCAAAGACGGTGACAGAGAGGTTTTGATAACCCAAGCTTATCACTACTGATGTCCCTGACTATAAGATCTGACAGATGGATGACTATAATGTCGCTTTAAATGGACTATGAGAAATGCACGTATATATGACTCTGCCAGAGAGTTGTAGTAGGTGAAAGCGGCAAAAGAGTGATGGGCAGGTTGCCGATGTCTATTTATAAACAAAAGCACATATAGCGAAGATGGGTCATCTGTTTTGATATGACAGTCAAAATGTTTGATTTCATCAAAACAACATATGAACCTGGTAAGAAGGTAGTAGGGAGTACTGTCCAGGGATTTGGATGGCATTCTCCGTATAGGAAATGAGGTTCCTATAATATTATCGGTTAAACTGTAGTTGTCACAGGATTTTCTACACACAGGACACGGATAATGTTGCTTTTGCACTAGTTCCAGTATGCAGATATTAATCCAATCCTGAAGAAACAAAGGGAAGCAGATATGAACATAAGAGTGTTTTTGGTATATGGTAATGTCAGCCTCCTACAGAAGGTGGTTACAGGTTATAGCTTCTAAGGTGACCTGGATGACAGAGTGACTGTCAAAATTACAAGTTTACCCTCTTCTAAAGGACAGTATGTTGGACAGGGATACTGAGGTAGGTATGGCGCAGGATACTGATTAAATTCAGTGGATGATACACTCTAAGAAGTTTGTTGGATTTGGTGTTCATATTAACTTGGTCCTATCAGATATCCAGACAAGTTCTAAGTCAGGTATCGCTCATTTTAAGAGAGACATTCTCTACAAAGTTGAGATATAAAGAGATAAAAATAGAAATATTGGAGCAAATCCACTCACTGAGGTTATTTCTCGAACACAAATGTTTCACAAACAAGATCGGTAAAACTGATTAGTAGAGAAATTGGGTATTCGGTAGCACACGGACTGTGGGTACGCGATACCGCAATAATTAGCCTTAAGTACAAGTGGAGATTGTTGGCTACAGTACCCTCAAGAAAATTATTGTAATCGTAGGCAGGCAATTATGATGATTAAGGAAAGACCTACACAGTTAGAACGGGCTTACTCTATCTGGTTTGACTTTATCATTATGTACATGTCTTGTGTGGTATAGCATATCATTATTACATACTGATAGAGCCCATTGGATTCATGCTTAACTACCAGGATTATAATGACGATCACCTGTGAGAACTAGGTAGTCTATAAACATATCCTTAATGTCCTTGGTCGTAGGAATATCGAGCCTGGACATCAATATTCTCGATATTCCAGAGTAGACTAGTGTATATATTTCTTGACCCCAACGAGGGGCGAGGCCGATCTTACGCCCATTAGTGTCATTCAGTCACCAAAAATTGTATACAGGTGCTCATTGGGTTATTAGTTATACTGGACGGGCTGGCCGGGAACATGCTAAATGGTATTATACCTATTTTCATATAGCAGTTCCCAAGTGGCATTAGTACAGCATAGTCTGTCGACCCGAAATCGTCATTTTTCTCGAGTGTATTCCCGCTATACTTTGATTTCTACCCTACCACTGCTTTAAAGAGTCGTGCAAACAGGTAGTTTTTGGGTGCAACCCTGAAGCACTTAGAGGCAGTGAGCGATAGAGGGAATTCGTCTCTCCCGGTATTAAAGGTTGATGTCACGCGGTGTACGGTTGGCCATCACCAAAAGACCTAAGCCTAGGCGGATGGAATTTACTGATTGCGATCAGTAGTTTCTAGATTGGTGATAGGGCTTGATACTGGCACGACTTATCAGGTTATTAGGGGTCTGACATTATCTACCATCTGGACCGGATATGCGATACTCTCAGACGAACGGACTGGAGTGTATGATACATATCGCTGATAGGCTCAGTAGGATTTCGGACGGGTTTGCTTGGCGATCTCCTTTTCGACAATACCTGGGCAGCCGTTAGGTAGAGGTAGTGTTGCTGACGTGCTTGTGGTTAAACCCACTGTCAGCGTATTGTCGAGTCTTTAAAGCCCCAAACAGAGGGTTTCCGGCTTTGGCGAAACGTTGTAGTTGCGGTACATTGATAAGCGCTTGGGTTCAATTAAAACTAGTGTATTATATACACTGACGGTAATCAGACGATTATAATACTAGCAGGGTCTTTTGGAAAAGACGGTTATTAAATCTAGTTTAGATTTAATATTACATATACTTAATATATGTATTTGCTAGTATTTTGTCACTAATTGTTTCTCTTTTATGTATTTATTTATACATAGTATAACAATTACAAAGTTATATATTAATTAATTATGTTTGCATAAATATTAATATATAAACATTGTTATTGTTAATTTCCTTTTCTTAATTATTTCTCATTAGCTTATGTTGTTCCAAGAAAACAACATATCCTTTGCTTCACTCTTAGTGATGACATGTGGAGAAGGAGAAGGAGAAGAGGATGGACACTTGTATTTTTTATCTCAATCCTATGGCAAGAATTAAAAAGAGGGATGATAAAGGATTCAAACCACTAAATGGTTAATAATCTTTTTAGTTTCTTTCTCTTAAGCTAGCTCACATCTCCTTATTCCTCCACTAAATGGTATTATACCTATTGGTTTCAACCTTGAAGGCTAGTTTGCTTCATTTCTTGTTCTCAAGTTATCTTTAGAATTTGATCATCTAGTTTGGTTTATTGCTCTCTAGTTTTTTGAAAATGCTATGTTGCTATGTTTTAAAAATCCTTTCTAGGGTGTAATAGATCCTTCAATAGCATCCAGCCATTTCATAGAGTCTCTACTGGAAATGGCATGCTCGAAACTAATAGAATCATCTTCTTCCAAGATATAATCCTCTCGATCCCCGTCTATGAGAAAACCATAGTATCTCTCAGACGGATGAGAAATCCTATTAGATCTGCGGAGTGGCTGAGCTTCATTGGGTACTACTGAATCTTGATGTTCTACCAAATCTTCGGTTGTAATTTGTGGTTCCGGAATTTCTTTCAGTTATACCGTGCTCCCACTAATTTCTTTTGCAAGAACTTCCTTCTCTAAAAAATAGCATGGCGAGCAACAAACACTATCTGTTTCTCGGTGTGATAGAATAGATATCATGTCGAATGCTTAGGATATCCCACAAATTTACACAGAACTGATCGCGTCTCGAGCTTGTCCGGATTCTGCTTTTTTACATAAACTGGACAACCCCGTATCTTAATAAAATTAAGGTATGGTCTCTTCCCCTACCACATTTCATGTGCAGTGGTAGACATATATTTGGTTGGAACCCTATTCAATACATATGCAGCTGTCTCCGGTGCATATCCGTAGAATGAAAGATGCAACTCAGCATTACTCATCATAGAGCGAATCATATCTAATATGGTATGATTCCTCCGCTCTGATGTACTATTGTGTTGTGTATACGGAGGAGTAAACTGAGAGAGAATCCCATTCTCTTTTAAATAGTCGCGGAATTGCGTACTCAAGTACTCCTCTCCTCGATCGAATCGAAAGATCTTGATATTTTTTCCAGTCGTGTTCTTTAGTTTGCTCTTATATTCCTTGAATTTCTCAAAAACTTTGGATTTATGCTTCATCAAAAATACATATTCAAACCTAGAGAGATCATCAGTGAATGTAACGAAGTACGAGAATCATCCCTTTACATATGTAGACATTGGACCACGTACATCACTGTGTATGGGTGATAAGAGCTCTGTAATTCTTTCTCCATTTCCCATAAACGGAGTTTTGGTCATCTTTTCTTTGAGACAAGACTGACAGATTTCATAAGATGAAAAGTCAAACGGATTCAAATTTCCATCTTTATGTAACTCAGATAGACTTTTCTCATTTATATGACAAAGTCTATAATGCCATAAGTAGGCTTCGTTCACATTTGAACTTTTCCTCTTGCGTGTGTTTTCTATATTGAAAACTGTGTTTTGTTTAACATCAATACCATTACATATTGTACCTTCTGCAACCAATACCTGATTTAGGTAAATGTTCATGATATTTCTGTCTAGAACAAAATTATATCCATCTTTATCTAATAAAAAAACTGATATAATATTGCAAAGCATAGAAGATACATGGTAACAGTTCAAAATTACAGTGTTGCCACTTAGCAACACTAGGTGATATTCGCCGATGGCAGCAATATCAACTTGTGCTCCGTTTCCTACTCTGAGAGACATCACCCGGTCCAACCATTCTATTTTTTCCCAGTCCTTATAATAAATTACATATATGAGACTCTGATCCGGTATCTAGTACGCAGGAGGTAGGTTTGACCGAAAAACAGTTCTAAATAACAAATACACCCGAATTAGATGCATTAGAATGCTTCTCCTTCGACAGGGTTATATGGAATTCCTTGCAGTTCTCTTTCTTTTGCCCATACTCATGACAGTTGTCATAAGTTAGAGCCGAACCAACGTTCCCCAACCCAGTGTGATAAAATGGTTCGGTCAAGTCATACATTTTATTATCTTGATTAAGACGTGACATGGTTGCTACCTGAAGAGAGAAAAAGAAACCATCAGCACGTGCTCTTGCAAGATTAGATTGGTTTTTAATTTATCTAATCAGGATGGCTCCCACTGTTTTCTCGAATTCTCCCTCAAACCTTAAGATGAGAACTAGTCAGGATCGTTTACGCCCTACAAGTTCGCTAACCATTCAGCCAGGCAAATGTTGGTACTCCGAAGGAGGTTCCTCGTGCTATCACACGGACCTAATTAAAATGAACCCTGTTTCCGCATAGGCATAATCCCATTAACACCTTTCTAGACACTTAATGGGTTCGCTAGTTGTGAAGTAAATCTCCCGGAAGTAATACCTACCCACAATGGGAATCGGGACCCAACTATTATCGCGTGATAACCTAGATAGAAGCCACTCTAGTCACCACACTTCAGAAGGTATGCACACACCTGGCAAGTTTCCCTTATATTTGAAATTCCCGATATGGTTTTTACCCCAAACGGCTTATGACCTTGACAAAGGTCAACATATCATAAGTCGCAAGTCAAGTTCAACTCGTCATTGTCCTTAAGTAATTTAGAGCCGTCCGCACAAGCCCTTTACAAAGGTCAACATGACTGTGTGATTGTCCTAGATAATCGCATCTCTGTGCAGCAAACAAATAGCACCAAGCTACCATAAACTATGCCTTGACAGAGATCAACATACATAGCATGAATAATATGTGATACTTGTAAGAAATGACGGAGGGCTACGGCTGGCTTTTGGCGAAAAAACTTTTATGTAAAGAACTTGATATCGTTGAAGGAAACGAGTAGTTTTGAAAAGGAGTAGTTTATGCTCCGTTTTAAAACGAGTGGTTTTAAAGAATACCGAGTGGTATATAGCAACATAAACTTTTGCTTAAGAGCGAAATCCCCGTGAAGGGAAGGCTCTTCCCTCATCGAATGAGATGCAGGATACTCCTAACCGAATATCTCTATGCAAAGTAAAAGAATACGGCTATAGTTTTCGAAAAATTGGTTCCGACATCATATTAGGTTTATTTTTCCTTACATTAATCAAAATTAATGCCAACCCATCATTTAAGTTCTTATGCATCATAGAAACAACCAAAATTCAATGCTTTATATGACATCAGCATTCATCACGGGGTCCCGGATCTTCACCATAAAGTTACTTAACTTAAGGCAGGGGGGACAGGACTAGTGTTGGATATAGTGCTCTCAAAGCAATTATTGTAATTACAGATACGAGATTATGATAATTGAGGGAGGATCTATACAGGTAGAACAGTCTTACTCGAAATGATGGTATGCTATTTGGTTTCTTTATCATTGATTTGTATACGTTTTACTTGCTATTACGTATCGCTTATACATGATGAAGCCCGTAGGATTCTTGCTTGACTGCCAGCATTATGATAGCGATCATATACGTGAGAGCCGGTTAATCCATAAGCACATCTTTAAATGTCCCTAGTCAAGAGAGTATCGAGATTGGGCATCGATATTCCGGAGTAGTCTCGTGTATACGTTTCTAGACCCTGACAAGGGGCGATGGCCGGTCTCACAAGCCATTGGTGTTTTGTCACCAAAAACAGTATACAGATGCTCACTGGATGTGAGTACACTGGACGGACTCACCGAGAACTTCTAGATGGTATTACATCTATCGTCAGATAGCAATTCGCTGGTGGCATAAGTATAAGTTAGTCATTTGATTTGAGACAGTCATTTTTCTCGTGTGGGTTCCTACTGTACTTAGATTACTACCCTACCACGGCTCATAGAAGTCGTGCAAGCAGGTTTTAGTTTGGTACAATCCCGAGCCATATGGAGGCAATGTGCGATTCTCAGGGATTCGCCTCTTCTGGTATTAAGAGTCGATGTCGCGCTGTGTTCGGTTGGCTGTCACCATAAATCCTTGGCCATACTGTATGAGATTTACTGATATGATTTTAGTAGTTTCTCGGTCATTGATGAGCTTGACTCCAACACGACTTATCGGGTTATTAAAGTCTGACGTTATCCACCCCTAGACCCGATATGCGATACTCTTAGACAAAGAGTGGAATGTACGGAGATTGCTACCTTCAGGCTCAATAGGGTACGGACGGACTTGATTGCCGACCTCACTAAAGGTATATACCTAGATAGCCGTTACGTACAGGTAGTGCAGCTAATGTGCTTGTAGTTTTGGATTTATCCAGTAAATCACTACCGGCGTATTTTTGAGTTTTTAAAGTCCCACATAAAGGGTTTTCCCGGTTCAGGCGATATGATGTAAAGGTCGTATATTGATACGTGCAGGAATCCGATTAAATATATGTACTGGCTACACGAACTTTATTCGGACGGTTGATAATACTGGCCGGCTTAGGATTAAACCGGATTATTAAATCAAGTTTTGATTTAATAATTTATATATATATATATATTCTAGTATTATTGTTCACTATTCATTTTCTCTCGTTTGGCTATTCGTCTTTTTATACGAATACGCGTATTTGTATTTCGATACATATACCGCGGTTGTATTCCGTATTTATACGGAATGTTTCTAGAAGGAGGACATCTCATTTGTTAATTACCTTTTTTTGGAAATTAGATGAAATGAGATTTATGGATGAGGTGTAAAGAATTATGGCATGAGATGTACGGGTTTTTAATATTTGTTTTATGGGAATGTTTTTTTATGAAGCATGCTTGGTTTTTTTCGGTCTCAATGTGACATGCATACTCTCTCTCCTGTTCCTCCATCTCCTTCTTCCTCTTGAGTAAGCTCTCTTGAGTTATGTTTGTGAGATAAATGATGGTGATAAAGTTCCTACATCCCCGCACTCCATTTCTAGCAAGCTTGGAGTATCGGTTGCTTCACTAGATGAAGCCAGAGCTTGGATCGGTTCCCTCGAGTGGATCATCTTCGGTAAGAGCGGTCGCCTCTCAAGTTTGTTCCCGACGGCCTACAAGGAGTTTGGAAGAGTCTTCCATGATTGGATGGACACGCATCAAAGGTTATAGATCTATAAATCTTGCATGTTTAGTTGCTAATTTAGTGTTTGGAAAGATTGCTAGAGATTAGTTTCTAGTGTTCCCTGTAAATTTTTTATTTTCGATTTCGCATCGGCCGCGGTTGTAGCGGTAAGGGCACTAGGAACTTTCAATGGTATCAAAGCTCAGGCCAAACACTAAAACTAGAATAGACAATATTTTAATTTCGAGAACGAAAAATTTACCGGATCGAGTTTCTGATGTCAAGTTTCTGTCGATCTCCTCCATGACTGAAGATGCCCCCAATAAAAATCGCATGCTTTTGCTGTTGCAGACTCTTTTAGAGGTTGAAGAATTTTATTTTATTTTAAATTTTATTTTATGCTTATAAAATGTATATAGGGCAGGCATGCTATGTTTAGGCTTTCTGATGTGTGGAATCTAAATTAATGACTAATGTAAGAAGTGATGTGAGTGTGTATGCTTAAGAGAAAAGGCTCACTACTATTAATAGTCTTCTCCTTCTTCCCCCCTTGTAAGCATTAAGTTTTGTATCAAGTCTTTCATCAATCAATAATAAACTTCTATGTTTAAATCTAGCATCTCCTTCAAAGTGTTTAGTGCTTTACTTTAAAAGTTAGTGTTGTCCATTTCATCTTGATCAACCGTTTTTCTTTAATTTTTCCTTAAACCACATGATACCCACGTCTTAATTTTTCTCCTTAAATTGTGATTTGCATTTATTTGCCCAGAAGTCTAAAAAAACCAGTCATACTATAAAAGTAATTGTCTTCTTTAAACTCATGATGTATCAAACACTTGGAGTTTGGATGAAAACTGCAGGCAACAAATTAATGATAATTAGGCATTTAGCATGGCAGACCAACGCTATAAGTGGTTATCCATTGTCATAAGACAAACAACCATGAGTCTTTCACTAATCGATATTTATATTTCATACTTAAACCATGCGTCACCTTTCGCTATTTGATTGCAGAGCGAAGAAAAAAATGTTATGGTTATCTATGTTGTTTTATACCAAGATCGTGAATATGTAGCAAGTTTGGATTAAGATGGACGAAGTGATTAATAAGAAAAGAATAAAGGACAATGGGGGCATTATCCAATGTGTGGTGCTAAAGTTTGGATGGCATCAATTTTCAATGTCTAGAACATAGAAGTAGTGATTGCATTGTCGCATCATGGTGGATCTATGGAACCAAAAATCAAAAACCAAATCATAATAGTGCCATCTGTAATCTAATACAAAGGAGACATGGAAAATGGAATCTTTTGTTAAAGCATGATCTATACCACTCTTTCCAAATTTGCCCTTAGATTTTAGCTAATACAATTTTATTTGGCCTTAAAATCCAAAGATGAGAGAGCATTTGGTGTTTTGGTTTTAATTTACTTTATGCATATTAACCCTTTTAATTTTTAATTTACATATGTATACCTCTACTTATATATATGTACTTTTAAAGTTCTTATCCATACTAAATTTAAATCTAAAGTAAATTTCACTAGAATTAGTTAAATTTTTTGAGTTTTTCCATAGTAATATCCTGACGTTGATGAATAACACATAAATACTATGAACTTACTGCATCGTAAATAAACAAGGAAAGCGTAGCTTTTCATTTCAGCGCTCATTTTAAATTGTTCCTCGAATTATTTCTTGATTTCTCGATCTTGAGTTTAATTTTGTGGATTCAAATTTTATCAATTTGCAATTTATATGTAGTTTTAAGGTATTATCTTTACGATATCATGCATTTTTTATCAAAATTATACAATTGTTTCTTTCTTATCTATTCCACATAAGTATGTTTCTTATTTCTATTCATTTCTATAATATTATGATATAATATGGCATTTGAATTTCTGTTTCTTATTACCCTATCGCTACATATTAATATAAGTTTTTTTATTTTGTTTTTAAATCTAAACTTTTGTATTCAATTTGAATGTCGTTACACTATAATAGCTTCACCTTTAAAATTTCTTTTGTTTGATTTGAGACCTAAGACGTAAAGCGTGGGTTCTTTGCTAGTAAGATAAAAATATAAGGAAAAAGGAGAAAATAGAGCAAACTTAAGAAACAAAGTGAAATTTAGCTTAAAAGTAAAGATATTATACCTTGGTGAATCTATGAAATATTTGTTCATTTCTCTTTCATTAGAAGTTCGATCGGGTCAATCATAAAAGGCTTATACATATCCTTGTTAAAGATAGCTTAAATAGAATTAAGAAGGATAATGCAAAATTTAACTTTTGTTTGATAATCTCATCCTCCTTAATATAGAAGCTTAAATAGAATTAAGAAGGATAATGCAAAATTTAACTTTTGTTTGATAATCTCATCCTCCTTAATATAGAAAAAAGATTTTAAAAAGAGATAATTTTAAGCACTTCCTACTCAACTTATGATATGTCACATCAAGCTAGAGGAGAAAAGTTCTGGTATTAGATCTCAAATTTTATGTATCTCTAAATATAACCACCAGAATCTTCATATTTAGAAGTCAAGCCCTCAAATATCAGGGGTGCTCTGCTTATGTAAGTAGCATCTTCAAGGAAAAAGAGTCCCTGCTATAGGAAAAATAATAGCAGGGGTGCTCTGCTTGGATCATGGCACGTAAGAAACACCAATATCAATGCCCTCCCTGTTTCACACAAATCTCGGCCGTTGATATCTATTTTGGATAAATCTGAACCGTTCAATCCAAAAGCATGGATGTTATTTGGAGATAATAGCAGGGGCTCCGAATCCCATCTTTAGGGTATATTATGTTAACTCCGTTAAATGAGATGATTGGCTAGATTGAATGACATCTTTACTCTCTTCTTCCTGCCAAACCCTAAGTATCCATATTTCCTTGCACCAACCTCCAACCATCATCTTCATCAACAAATTCAGCCCAATCCTGAGCACCAACCTTCTCATCCGACGATCAATACAAAAAACACTTAACCGCTCATCCTTCATTTATAGGGCTTTAAGCCCCAACAGTTCATCTTCTTAGTTTGGGAATAAGATGAGATAGTCCTTAAAATAAAAGGAAAGAAAGAGAATTTAGTTCGATAATAGAACGTGATGAAGGACGTAAATTTAGGTTCTTTGTATGACTAACCATTGTTAACCTACCCAAGCCAAGAAACATCCAATCCCAAAGGAGTGACATATTTAGGAAATGGAAAAGATTTGAGGATCTTTTTAATATTCAAAGATTCAAGTGATGTATTAGAAATATAAAAGATTCGGAGATCATATAGGCTATATCAAAAAAAACTCCAGAAAAAGTGAAACTAGCTTAAATTTATCAAATATGGCTAGGATTTTTTTTTAAAATGCAACAATTTCTATTCAAATTCAACTAAAGAACATCCAAATTTTATTTTATTCTCGTTTCTCTTCAAGATCTTCTTCCCTGATTGCTCCAAATATATTTTGAATAATCACTGCATTCATCATTATAGGAGGAAAAAATAGGAGTAGATAATATCTATAGAATTTTTGGAAAGCAATCAAGTTTTGATTTCTTAACACCTATTATAGTTCATAGAGAGAAATTATAAAGGAGGAAGAAGAAGAAGAAAAACATATTACTCCCTCCGTTTCAAAAGGGAAGTCCTTTTAAATTTTGAAGGACAATAAAGTACTCCATGCATCTTAAAAATATGAAATGTATAAATAGATTTCCAAATTTAACCCTAATAAATTTCTTGTTGATTGTTTGTTAAGCTTTCAAGTAAAGCAATGAAGTGTAATTATTAGGGTTGAACTAGTAAATTAGCATTTAGCATTAGCAGATTTTTAAAGTAGTTAACCACTTCTTAATAAGTGTGCATAATAAAAAAAAGTTCTTCCTTTTTGAAACGGAGGTGGCAGCACCGGTTTGTAAGTTTGTATACTTCAACATGTTCATGTTCTTCCAAAACTTTGCTTTCTGTCATTTATATTGCAATAAAATGGAAAATTCCTTCAAATGTCCAAATTAGAAAGAGTTAAAAGAGAGCAAACTAGGTAGTGTCATTAAACTTTTCAACGGATTATATGTTGGAATAGAAAAGAGAGGTAAAAAAGAAATTTTCCCCCAAATGGTAAATTACGACTTTAGTCCTTTTATTTATAAGACTTTTCATAGTTATACTTGTATTTTTTATTAACTTGCAAGAATACTTTGTATGATTATTTTTTCTATCTATTGAGCCCTTATAAATCAATCTGTAGCTCCCATACACTGGGTTCACCGCTAGAATCCTCTATATGTCCACATGCATCGAGCATGCAAAAATCTATTGTGTATATGTAGAGCAAGAGAATGCATGACAAAGGCAACAAATAAGAAACATCCACAAGTAATAGAAGTCATGGCTATAAATTGGGAAATAACATATAACAGTTACTAATTAGGATGAGAAACAGATAAAATAATTACTTGATGAAATCATTTGGAGATGAACCTTCCCTCTGCAAAAAAAATGGAAAAAAAAGAGAGAGAACAATTACCAAAGCGATGATGCCCTTCAGAGAAAATTAATCTGCCAATTTATCGACTTGAGTGGTGTCCGCATTAACCGGTCCTCCATTACTCTCTTGGAGCGAAAATCAGGGTAGTTACGGTGATTCAAGGAGTGAAGCCATAATGCGACAGCTCCTTCTTTGTGCTCCATAGATGCGATGTGAGAGTATATATGCTTCATTTTAAATTCCTCAGCCTGTTCAGCATAAGTTTCCATGGATATCTTCTCATGTGAATCCTTCCACTTCTGGTTATAAGAAGTGAAGAGGCATTCTTCTAAATACAACCCAACCTCAGGCACAGTCGGTACATTGATGTTTATATCCCTGTACAAAAAAAAAATACAAACAGCCCATATTAAGAAATCAAGGAGTAACAAAGAATCTAGAATTCTTTCATTTTACCAACTTGATTCATATTGGTATCACAACTTCAAGTTTGTCATTTAACTACATAAGCTAAGAGCTAATGCTCAGAACATGGGAGCGATGACAGAAAATTTATGCTAATATACGTTTAACTGAATCTAGCATGATAGTACAAAGACATGCATCTTTTTTAATAATGGAAATTTTTATTGCAAAAACCAGTATCATAGTAATCAATCACTAATCTGTCATCTTTAATTAAACAATTATGCCTATTTGAGGTGCACAATACAAATTTAGAAATCATTCACAAAACTAATTTGCCTGCTTAGCTAAGGGAAATTGCAGGTATTATCTGATCGATTTTAGATAAGTGCAAAGTAAAATAATACTATAACAGTGATACAATTCTTACTGTCTTAAAGCAATATCCATCAAGGACTCAGGGCAGCAATTCCTCATCATGGCAACTGCAAGACCAACCAACTTTCGTATCTGATGAAGCATGAAACTTTGGCCAACAACCTCACACCTCACAAACTCAATCCCCTCAATACTAACGACATGATCTGCATTGAAGGAGATTATATATCTCCGAGCTGATGGGTCTTCTGCCTTTGTCTTTTTTGTGAAGTTATGAAAGTTGTGGGTCCCTTCATATCGCTTCAGAATTCCATTAAACCTCTCCCTCTCTTTATCCCCATACTCGAACTTGCTCCTCTCAACATCCACGACTTGATCTCCACTAGTAAATTCTTCTTCAGTTAATCTACTAGATTCATCACAAGATTTCAATTCAAAGTCAGCAGTCTCAGCTTTTTCCTTTTACAACTTCAGCATCCAAATTGGAGTCACCAAGATCGTCCATTTCTTCATCAGGCCTCAATTCCCCACTACCATTTTCGATCTTTTCATCACTGACGCCATTTCCAACTCCAAGATCACCCCTTTCTTCCTCTTTCGAAACCCTAGATTGCTTCCGCATGACCCCAACGACCTTCCTCCCTCTCTCCGAGCACTCAACACACTTCGCAAGCTCGTTTCCTGGCCCGACACTCGCCATCACGGTCTCTCGATCGGGATGCAAATTCGGATCCAAAGCAAACACGGGCAGCAGATAAACGTACCGCCTCCGATTGCAGAACTTCTTCGCCTTGAACGAGTTGGTCACCCTCGAGAACCCAAAAACCTTAATTTGATCCGAGAGGTTCGAATTCATCCTCTCGACGAAACCGGGAGGGGTCGACGTAGAACCGACCCGAAACGACCTGGCCGGCGGCACTGACGCCCTTATCGGTTCGGGCGGAGCGGGCCCAGTCGTAGCGTTTCGGGCAGGACTAATCGGATTCGGGCACGGCGCAGGGGAGGAAGAGGGCTTCCTCGAGATCCGATTCGATGGTGCGGGCGCCTCGGTTCTTTTGCATGCCTTGGTACCCGAATCCGCAATAGGCCACAAAGACGGCGTTTGTAGCGGCGCTTGGGCTCCTCGGCGGCGGAGGAGGATTTGGGTGCGGGTTCGGGATCGGAGGAGGAGGTGGAGGACATTTTGGGCTTTTTGGGGTGCGGGGGTGAAGGAGGGGGCGAGACCATGGGGCTTAGGATTTTGAAGGGGATCTATTAGGGTTAGGGTTTTGGGTGAGAGAGAGAGAGTGAGGTTTCGAAGTGAACGGTACGGCTGGAAGCGGGTCGGGTTTGGGTTTGTTGGATCTGATACCTGATAACGGGCGGGTTGCGGGGGTTTCTGCTGCAAATCAAAATCCGATAAGAAATCTAAATCTAGGGCTGATTATTGCCGATCCAAATAGATAGTCAAAGGTAAAAATAACTGACGGTAATTTCTTGCAAGAGAGAATTGAATCCCTAATCTCTTGCTTGTCCGCAAAAGGATTCAACATATAGTGCCTCTCGTGAGTTAGGCTGCTTGTCAGCAAAATGAGTGATCGCATAATGGATCTCGTAAGTTAAGCTTATTTTGCTGACCGCCAAATAACCAAAAACGGTTTCTGTCTCCAAATTAGTCTAAAGCATTAGTTTTTAAGTTTATCACAAAACGGTTGACCGGTAAAGTAAGGGAGTGAGGGTGTGCTCTCCCCTGCTGCAAACAGGGAGTACATCAAACTAAAATTCGTTCCCTGCACTTTTATAAATTTGGACATGTATAATCTTTAGGCATGCAGGAGGCCATGGAGCATTTAAGAAATAGGGAATCAAACATCTAATTCATGCACATAAATATGGAAAGTTAACATATATCAAAACAAATGTTCGTGCATATATATTATTTCAATTTACTTTGTATTTAATATATGAAAAAACGGAATATCAGGTGGTTCAACAGGAGGAAGTTTCCTCGTATGACATCGAAAAAATTCAGCACTCCACCAATTTTTCTTGACGATGGGCATTTACCATCTTCATCTTCATCGTGCAAGATGTGAATCCAACACCTTTTCACGGTTGATTTTATGATATAAAAATACTAAAAATATTAGACTATCGGAATACCGTTAATTTTGCACCCACTACATGAAAGGTGAAAAGATATTGGGTTCTCATCAAATTTGATGTATCCACGTCCACGATGAAGATGAAGATTGTGGATGCCGATCGTCAATAAAAATGGTGGAGAGTTGGCTTTTCTCGACGCCATAGGAGGAACACATAAGATTTCGTTTTCTCTTAATATATTCTACAATGAAAGATGAAAAATAAAAACACAACAAATATATATATATATATATATATATATATATATATATATATTTGGAATCATTATTAGGGATGTTTGTGTGCAAGAACTTCCATATTTTCTATTATAATACACATCAAACCTAAACTATTTGATCAATTACCATTAGAAGTCCCACCAATGAGCAATAGCTCAGTTGACATAACACTCTCTTTTCTCGGGAGAGTAGGGTTTGAATCCAGGAAGGAGAGGTGCCCATAAATTAACGCGGGGCAAATTCATGGGTCTTCTAGATGCATGTGTACGCTATGTGTTGTATGCGTGAGTGCGATGCGTGCTTGAGTGAGGTTTACGAGCCAGTTCCAAAAGAAAAAGAAATATTAGAAATCCAAGAAAGGTAACTCGCACGAAGAAACAATTGTGAGTCGTGACCAACCGCTCACTTGATCAAACGGATTATTCTTAGCACATACTCTTTGATGGAGGTCTGGATCTCCTTCAGATGTTTTCTTCCGTTGATCTGTAGCGAGCGTTGATGGATGGCTGAGATTAGATTTGAGGGTTGCCTCTCGAAGTGTGTGGATCCCAATAGGGTTGATTTGGAATGAAGCCGGGCTATCTGAAAGAAAGTTCCGGGGTGGTTGTACCACCGTGGACCCTCCAACGATCAAGTTAGTCGAGGTATTTGGGCAGAGTAGCGGCCTATTGGATAATAATTGCCCTTTTGAGTCGTCTGAGAGGGGGTTTATATGGTGGCAGCCATGGGTTGGCGGGCGCGAGATTTACGCCGCCGTTACGCCCTTGGAGCCGCGCCTGCGCGAATGGAGGGATCCTCCATTAATGGCGAGATACGTCCGTTAACGGGGGAACGCGATGGGGTGGGACGTGGGATCGTGGGGCGGCGGATATCTCGCGTATAGAGAGATTCGCGGGGCCATGTCCGGGACACTGATGATCTGCGCTCTGGATCGGTCGATGAGACCGAGGAAGCTGAGCTCGGCGGGGGGCTCGAAGGCGAGCGGGAGGCCGAGCAAGCTTGGTTCTGTGATAGCTCGGGGACGAGCTGGGAGGGCTGAGGAAGCTCACCGTGCAGGAGGGCTTGGTAGGCGGGCCAATGGTTATTTTGAAGACGAGCACAAGAGTGGCCTGGAAGGCCACCGAGGGTCGGGAACATCCTCGGGAGGAAGGCCCGGGGCACGCCTTCAACGTACCGTTCTTACTCTTTTCTCGTAAGCCTTGGAACACGTCATCTGCCGCGTGTCGTGATCTGGGGAGTTCTCAGTATTGAGCATCATCATTAGCCCCCCACTCTCGTCCCGACTGATTTATGGCTCGGGTCGAGAGTGGTCTGATCGGTCACCCGGGCTAAATTCTTATTTGAAGACATTGTCGGCGCGGATTCCCGGGCAGTTAGTCGTATTTTTTAATGACGTCAGCAGATCAGAGAAGAGATCGTGCATTAAAAGGGAAGCGCCGACTCGATCATACGTTCGTTGAGGCGCCAGGCCACGCGTCCGACGCTGGTTGGCTGACGTGACGGGCCGCCGATGTCCTTGGCAATTGAAGGGACGCGTCCAATGCTCTTGAGACACGTGGAAAGTTGGTGGTCGTCGGATGCGAAGCATCTGTTTTGGCGGGAATCGATTGGCGCCGTTGGATGTTCTTACAAAATGCTATAAATAGAGGTGGGACCCCCACACACTTCGCCATAATTTTCTAATCGCTGTGTGTGTTAGCTCGGCGCTCTTCCTTTTAGGTCGGATTTCTTGCGTTCTTCCCTCGGACATCTCCTTCCTTTGCTTAGGTTAGATGTCTTCCTCTGGGAAGTCTGTTAAGGTAATAGAGGTGGAGTCTAGGGAGCCGCTTCTTCCTTTGCTTCTTTCTCATCACCATTCGAGTCGGAATCCCCCCGGGGAGCTAGGGTTAGTCCTGCCACCTGGGGTCACGCAGCGGGGACGGTCCCCAAAGCGCGTGTCAGGAGTGTCCGTGACGCGCCTTCCCTCCTGAGGCATGTGGACGAGCTTACCACAATCTGGGCTCGCTTCCACATTCCCCCCAGCTACTCGCTTCGCTTGCCCGGGGAGGGAGAGAGGGCAGACCAGGCACGGGGTAAGGAGATTACCTTATACTTAGAAGCCTTTTCGACCGGAATGCATCTGCCCTTTCTCCCCCGAGATGAGTGCAGCACTGCGTTGCTTTCAATTAGCCCCGGGCCAGCTAGTGCCGAACTCGTGGAGGATTCTCCTCAGGTTCCTGATCCGGTTGAGACTGCAGGAGATCTCTTTCAGCCTGAACCTTCTCCTTTCTTCCCTTTGCTACAAAAATCACCCCGGTATTCGTAGGGACAAGCCTAGCCGGGTATACGTTTCTTTAGAAAACAGAGGAGGGGCGGCCAGGTCGGGGGTCGTAGCAGTACCTTCTTCCATTCATGAATAGAAGGAGAAGTTCTTGTTTGTCGGGCCACCCGATGGTGAGAATTGGCATATGCCTGTCTAGTGGCACAGGGGCAACTGCCCGCGGGTGAGGCGGTTGTCCGATCCCGATGCGATGGCGGTGTCGGCATGGGAGCCCTTCCATCGGGCCGATGTGTTGCTGTCCGAGCAGGCCCTCAGTTGGGTCGGGCTCAGCCCCGCTCAGTTTGCGGGTAAATTAGGAGCTTAGGCGACCTGTTTAGACTTGTGTATTCTTCCATTCTTTCTGGCATTTCTAACCCCCTTTGTATTTTCGTTTCTTTGCAGAATCGATGGACCGATCTAAATTCCGGGCTGCTATGGCCGAGAAGAAAGGGAGGAAGGCCGGAGGCACCGGCCCATCACGCCCCGCAGCGAGCCCGGTCCCGTCGGCGGCCGCTTCGGCTAGGCGTTCCACTACTCCCCGGGCTCAGGAGACCAGCCATGAGGAGAGCCGCAAACATGCTCGGGAGCAGGAACCCTGGGTTATGGATGTGGCGGATGAGGCCGACCCTACCGTAGCCCCCCTCAAGCGGCGCAAGAGGATGAAGTCCCGAGCCCCGTCTTCCCCGATCTTCGTGCACGAGGGGGATCTTCTCTACGAGGTTCCCTCGGGGCTTTCTGTCGCCAATAGCTTGCTCTCCGAGATGGAGCGGTCGGCTGGGGGTAGAATACCTTGGGGGACCCTTAAGGCCCAAATCACGGCCATAGCTCAAGAGGCCGTGCAAGTTAGTGTCCGCCTCCCGTTCGGGTTTTCATTAAGCCTTTTTGTTTGCAGGATTGTATACCTTTTTAACCCCTTCTTTTGTTTTCCTCAGGTCCTCCAGCACTGCGCCCTCGTCGCCAACATGGAGCACGAGGAAATAAACCCGGCGCTGCAGCTAGTGGGCGAGTCTTCCTCGCGGGAGGAAATCCTGAGCCGGGAGCTGCGTTAGGCGAAAGAGAGGATCGCCGCCCTCGAAGACCGGGTGGCTGTCGAGGAGGGGGTGAACTCCAACTGCCGGGAGTCCGTCCGAGTTTTGATGGAGTCCAACAAGATCGTTGAGGCCAAGTTGGAGGATGGCAGGGTGGTCGCCTCTACTCTGAAGAAGGCGCGGGACACCCTCATAAGGGAGAACGAGGCACTGAAGAAAAGGATGAGGCATGCCAATCTCCGGGCTGCGAAGGCGGTGGAGAGCTACAAGACGTCGGATCAATTCTACGCCGTCCTCGCCGAAGCCTCGGCCCCTCGTCTGGCATGATGCCCTCGACGCCGTCAAGGTGCTGATGCCGGAGTTTCTCGACGATAAGCTCCGGCTCGAGTACCCCCTCGAGGGTGAGGTGCAAAAGGATGCCACCGAAAGAGTCGCTGGGGGGAAGGCCCCTGGTAGGGGCGTTGTAACAACCCTAACCTTCTGTACAACTTTCTGTATAATTTTTCAAAAAATACAAAAATGGGTATTTTTGCCTGAGGACAAGTTATAATTTTTTTTTTTGCTTTTTAATAGTAAGAAGGAGTTTGTAGCTCATTTGTAGGACCTTGCACTGCTGAACCAAAGCACCAGAGTTCAAATCCCATCACCCACATTATTTTTAATATTGTTTTCTTTTAAATTTTTAGAATTCCAAGGGTCTACACGTGCATAACTCGTAAAAACCCCACTTCACATGTAAAACAAACGGTCCCAGAGAGTAGACCAACCGATGAGCGACCCACGGCTGCGAGCCCCGGCCTGACTCGCCGTGACTTGGCCCGCCGCCGCCGGCCGAGTTGAGTCGGATCGGCCGAGTCTCTCCATGAAACTTCTGTCTTTTGGTCTTCTTAACTCCCCTGTACACTTTAAATTCTCTGAAAATTAACAGAACCTTTAAAATCCAATTAAAACCTCATTAAACCATATTTTTAATACAATTTTTATTACATTTTTAATACAACTTTTCACCTACCCTAACCCTAGTTTTACCCTATAAATACCACCCCTAAACACACCTTCCTCACTCACAATTCTGTCCAAACTCTCAAGAAAACTCTATAGAATTTTAGTGTGCAATTGGAGTCAGCAAAGGGCGAAGCTCCGGCGATTTTCCGACGACGATCCGAGGAGCTCCCGGCGACGAAACGATACACCGACATCTCCTACGTCCTCCTCTCCCTCTTCTCTTGACTCTAATCCCGTAAGTCCCACCTCCCTCCTCTCTAATCTATTCTTAAAACTTCTTTTATTAAAACCCGACAGAAGTGGAGTTAAATCCGACTTCCGATTCGGTTTTCTTTATAAAATTCAATTTTCCTTGGCACAACCATACTAAATTCTTACATCTTGACTATTAATCAGTAACAAAATATGTTGAACAAGTTTCATATCAAAATATTTCATTTTGTAACTTTTACCGCTCTTTTTTCAGTAAAATACCATGTAGTTTAGTTTCGACTTTAAAATATCATTAATCTTGCTATACCTTTAATTAGATCACGAGGTAATGTCATACCTCCTCACAACACTCATATGCAATATAGCACAATACCTTTCGGGAATATAGAATACGGGAAAACGAAACTTTATATATAAATACCATTTACTATTAAAACCATTTTCTACAAGATTACGTATTTTTACAAATCTTTGCAAAGCACTGCTACAACCCATTTTGAGGAACCCGACTGGGATGGTGCGGATTATCGCACATCCCTGGGCTTAGTAGTGCGAGACGCAGACCTCCGCAAGAAGCATTCGGTCTCGAAACATTTGAAATACAAATATCTTAAGAAAAATGAGATTTCTATAAAATAATAAAATTATTTTTATAAATATATATATATATATATGTATTATCAAAATACTTATTTTTGATATAATATAAATATTTCAACTTTTCTAAATCAAAAGGATCACTTTACATGAAAATACCATGAAATTCCATACAAGTTCAATATTACAATTAAATACCATATATTATGAAAAATAGGTTTATTCACTAGAAATGCCATAAATATAAAATCTACAACTATGAAAACTCTAAAGACGATAATTAAATACTTGATCTGTATTTTGAAAATTATACAAAATTATTTTTACATAAAACCCCCTTAAGTTTTATAAATTACAATAAGGACCCCAGTAAATATAGATTTAAGCGGGACCAATCTCTTGAGCCTCAGGGAGCCGGAGAAGTGGGTGCTTGCCTATTTAAGGTAGACAACTTAACAAACGGTGTTATCAACACGGTAATCGTCTTTGAAAAAGACACAAATCCTGCCGTCCATGTGCAGCGGTCACCGATAACATCAAAAACCTAATTCAGGATTTCAAATTCTTTTCTAATTGTTCTGACTCAGACTGAGTCTCATTATAATGATCTGACTTGAATATGATTCAAGTACAATCTACAATATTACAATTCAATATGAATCCATACATTCAATCTGTTCAAACTATTCAATCTGTATTGACTGAACCGGACCATGGATATACTTCCATCTACATGATTCTCCAGTTACTGATATCACGGTTTCGGCAAGTCATCTAATTATACAATCTATATTACAAGACAATACAAGTTGCAATACAATACAAACAAGACATCGCGACGTTTAAGGGGTAGATTGGTATGGAAGGTGTTAGAAGTGGCACGAGACTGCAAGATTTAAGACACCTAACCTGAATACAACGCCGTTGTTTCGGGCTTTCTAACGGAGCCGTGTACTTCCAGCTGCCTTTAGTCTCTGGCATATAGAGACTCCTCTCGTATACACTGGCATCCTTCTGTACCAAGCTAGAAACGACAGCGTTAATACTAAATACAACTTTATAACAACATACTATAACTTTAAAAGTTAAACTCTCTCTCTCTCTGTCTATTCTACTTCTCCCTTATCTTTGGGACTTACCGAGCGATTGTTCGCTGACGACATTCCCTCTCTTTTTTCTTTGGAATGTTGTCAGGTGGATCGAACGCACTAGAGCACAAGACCATTCAGGAGCATTCGGAGCAGGCCCTTGAGCAGTACACCGAAGACCCAGAGCTGTAGCTACTTATACCTATTTCATTTTAGTACTTTCCATTTCTGTTATGCCACAGTTCAGGCATCGCTTTCATTCAGATGTATTTACTTTTCCATGCATTGTACAAAAAGAATGTTAATAAATAAAGTTGTTATTCAGTTATACCTACTGTCTTTGTCTCTTGTACTTTTTTATTTATATTGCTTAGATACACTTAGCGTATTTACTTCAGAGTAAATACGTAGAGGTCTCGTCCCGTCCTCTTCACCGTACACCGGGAAGCGGGGCGTGACAGGTTTTGTTGGCGGCCCATGCAGGCCAGAGCTGTATGGAACTCTACTATGCAGTTCTATTCTGCGTGAAAAACCTAAGCAATATAACACAAGAACCAGCAACTAAAACATTCTTTACAATCCATACTCCTTGAATCTTAACATTTCATATTCTTTGAATCATATACTTTGAATCTGTCCTAACCTAAATTTTTCTTTCAAGGTTATGGATTTCCCAAACAACACAAGCACCAACTTCAACAACACTCCACCTCCACTACCAATCACACATGCCGTCCCTGCTCCACTCAACGAGCAGATAGTTCTTCTTGAGGCAATCCGCAGCATCTTAGAAGAACAGCAGCAGCAGACTGCACTTTTAATGAACCGTCCAGAGACTGAAGCACCCGGGGTGAAGCAATTCAGAGCTTTGCATCCCAAACAGTTCTCAGGAAAGGGGAGCCCTCTAGAAGCTGAGGAATGGGCCCAGAGCATCGAAGAAGATCTGGCAGCAGCACAAGTGCCAGAAATAGCTTCGGTTCGTGTTGCGAAACTGCAGCTCACGGACAATGCACGGATCTGGTGGATGGCGGAAGAAAGCCGTCTTGATCAGCCCATCGAATGGAAGACTTTCCGTGACATGTTCGACGCAAAGTACTTCCCTGAGACTGCCAGGTTCGATATGGAACATCAGTTCATCCATCTACAACAAGGTTCAATATGGACCAAATTAGTAGATAAGTATGACGTTGAGTTCACCATGCTCAGTCGGTAAGAAATGTCTCAATAAATTCGATTTTCAAAATATCACATACTACACAGCTAACACAAGACCGTAACAGGTTTGTGGCCCATCTCATACCGACTGCTGAGATCAGGGTTAGAAGATTTCGGTAAGGGTTGGACCCGGAAATCCAAGCTGCTCTAGCTACAGGGGATTTCCCAACCCATGATTTGGCTTTGAAAGCTGCCCGA
Organism: Agapanthus africanus; assembly: GCA_030015575.1. NCBI lineage: Eukaryota > Viridiplantae > Streptophyta > Magnoliopsida > Asparagales > Amaryllidaceae > Agapanthus > Agapanthus africanus. Next base: position 881,351,332 of record JASDDO010000024.1, on the reverse strand, counting down.
AGATATGAGGCAGTAGTAAAGAGGAAGGGTAGACCTCAATATGCCGGTTTGAAACGCCCTGCCACTCAAATGGCAGGAGGAGCCTCTTCCAGGCCATCGTTCGAACCCAGGAGAACTGAAGAACACAATAACCAGCCAAGACCAGATTTTTGTTTCCATTGCAAGAGAGATGAACATTTGATAAAGGACTGTAGGCGCGCAAAAGGCCTGTGCCCAATTTGTTGCGCGTCCAATCACAAAATTGAGACCTGTCCATATAGATACAACTCAGCTCACACACACACCAACTACCCGCAACGGCCAGCTATCCAGGCTCCTGCAACTCGTCCTGCATTCCCAGCATCACCTCCACGTGGATTTCCTGCACAGCCAAATCGCCAATTCCATCAGGCACTAAGGAATATGCCTCGAGGATAGAGGAATGTACCTCCTGTAGGGTGTTTTTCGTCACCCCATTGAGTTAGGAATACGCGCGCGCTTGTCAGGCGTACTACAGATTCCTCCTGCCTAGGGTAGGCCGGGGTTTAATGATTATGGGGATCTGAATCTCCGGCAGCCGCGGACTAAGTTGCCGTTAATTACCCCCCGCCTTTGGGGCGAGGGAACCTCCGATTAACGGGTTAAACTGGTCATGCGAACTCAATGTGCAGTGTACGTGTGTTTTGTTTTGGAGGGGGGTTTAAATATATCGGGAGCCACGCAGAGTTTTTATGGGGGTCCCGCTACCCGGATAGCGGGCTGGGGGTCAAAGGGGCTAGCAGCCCCCTTGCGGGGTGCGGGGCAGCGCCCCGTTAGAAAATTTTTTCTAACAGGGACAGTGTCGTGGAGTATGTGTGTATGTACATATGTATATATATACATGTATATATAAATAAAGGGGAAAAAGACATCCAAAGGATGCGTGGGGCCAGCGCCTAGGCGCTTGAGCGCAAGCGCGCCACGTGTCGGCACGTGGGCGCTTTGCGTTCGAGCGCAGAGTGTTGGAGCGCAACGCGCCACGTGTCGGCACGTGAGCGCTTTGCGCTCGGACGCTGAGCACTTGGGCGCAAGCGCGCTACGTGTCGGCACGTGGACGACTTGCGCTCGAGCGCTTGCGCTTGAGCGCAAGAGCGCCACGTGTCGGCACGGAGGCGACTTGCGCTCGAGCGCTTGCGCTGGAGGGCAAGCGCGCCACGTGTCGGCACCGGGGCGACTTGCGCCCAAGCGCTTGCGCTTGAGCGCCACGTGTCGGCACGGGGGGCGACTTGCGCTCAAGCGCGCCACGTGTCGGCACGTGGGCGCTCTGCGCTTGAGCGCCGGCGAGAAAAAGAGGCTTTTAGCCTAAAAAAATTTCTCGGAAGAGAAATCAGAGAAGAGTTGGACTCCTGAGTGTGTTGTTTTTTTTTGGGGTTAATGGGAGGGGTTCTTCTTCTTCCTCCTCTGTTAGCTGGGTCTTGAAGATCAAGAGATATGGGGTTTTAAAAATCACTCCTTTTTGAGATCTAATGGAAGATCTGAGTTCCCCTTGATGGGTTTTGTGGTGAAAAACTAATTTGTTTTATAAAAAGGAGAGTAGAACTCTTGATTTAATTCAATAGAAAGAAGAAGGTTTTAGAACCTTGAAGAAAGAGAAAGATCTCAGATCTGAAACTTTTTTTTTGAGAGAGAAAAAGTTGTTTAGATATTTCATTATCTTTGCCTTTATAGGCTATACACTTTACACATAGCCCCTTGGGCTTCACAAAATAGCATTTTGCCTATCTCATGGCTCATATGCCATTTCTTTTTACACATAAGCCACGGGCTTTACAAAAATTTGGCTTTATGCCTATAAAATGCAACAAAATTATTTATTACAAAATTTTATCTTGGCATAGGGGGAGGCCGGCCGCTTCATGTTCGGGCTCGACCCGGGCATAGGCCCACTGAATCCGGGCTTGGGCCCACTTGGCTTGGGGTTGACTTTGATTTTGACTTGGTCAACCGGGGTGTAAATTTTTACCCCAACAAATTGCCCCCCATCAATAAATGCACACCACATATGTGGGTCGTGTGCATGAAATTGATGGATCTTCTTTTACTTGGAGCCGACCTGATTTGGTTCCCGCTTTTTGGGAAGCTGGCACTGCCCTTTTTACGACATGGACGGTCGTTGCTTGACATGTCTCCGAGACGGAGTGTCCGTGATAGACGTTTACCTGGCCCGGAGTAATCTGGTTCCCGCTTTGTAGGAATCCTGCGCTGCCCTTTTTACGACATGGACGGTCAATGCTGCCCTTTTTGCGACTTGGACGGTCGATGCTGCCCTTTTAGCGATTTGGACGGTTGATGCTGCCTTTTTTGCGACTTGGACTGTCGATGCTGCCCTTTTAGCGACTTGGACGGTCGATGCTGCCCTTTTTGCGACTTGGACGGTCGGTGCTGCCCTTTTAGCGACATGGACGGTCGGTGCTGCCCTTTTTGCGACTTGGACGGTCGGTGCTGCCCTTTTAGCGACATGGACGGTCGGTGCTGCCCTTTTTGCGACTTGGACGGTCGGTGCTGCCCTTTTAGCAACATGGACGGTCGGTGCTGCCCTTTTTGCGACTTGGACGGTCGGTACTGCCATTTTAGCGACGTGGACGGTCGGTTCTGTCCTTTTTGTGACTTGGACGGTACTGCCATTTTAGCGACGTGGACGGTTGGTTCTGCCCTTTTTGCGACTTGGACGGTCGGTTCTTCCCTTTTTGCGACTTGGACGGTCGTTGCTGCCCTTTTAGCGACATGGACGGTCGGTGCTGCCCTTTTTGCGACTTGGACAGTCGGTTCTGCCCTTTTTGCGACTTGGACGGTCGGTTCTGCCCTTTTAGCGACGTGGACGGTCGGTGCTGCCATTTTAGCGACGTGGACGGTCGGTGCTGGGTTTGACTTGCCCCGCTTCTTACGGTGTCAGGGATGAAGTTGACTTGTTGGTTGTGATTTGGATTGACATCAGCATCGCTATACTGGAATATGGTACCAGGAGCGAATCATCATTTTCCATGAGAGGCTTTGGGGATTGGTTTTGGTTTGGCATCAGCATCGCTGCACTGGAATATGGTACCAGGAGTGAATCATCATCTGCCATGAGGAGATTTCCCCCGTTCCTAGTTTAACGACTTAGGGGTCATCTGTTCCCAGTTTAACGATTTAGGGGTCATCTGTTCCCATTTTAACGACTTAGGGGTCTATTGGATTGGAGTTTGGGATTTTGGGGTTAGGACAGACATCAGCGTTGCTAACACTGAAGCACACGTGCCAGGAGCAATTCATCATTTGCCTATTCCTGTTGGGGGAGCGATGGCTTAGGAGACAGGTTTAGGTCCCTATCGCCTAAGGTTTTTCAATTTTATGGGCCGTGAGGATCCCATAAAAGCGTTTTCTTCCTTCGAGTCGTAAGGATCCCGCAGGTGTATTTTCTCCTTAGGAGTCGTGAGGACTCCTTAGTATGTTTTTTCTTTATGAGTCATAAGGATCCCACAAAGGTTTGTTCTTCTCATATATCGTGAGGACACATGAGTGGGTCTTATCAATGGAGCATCATTCCCAAAGCGGAGACCGGCCGCGTAACTGGTGATTACGGTGGGGCATGGGTATGATGAGAATTATTTGAGCCTGTGGATTGTATACGATGGTCAACTTGGGGACCCACCGTAGGGCTGGAGAATTTTGAGAAATTGGATTTTGGTTGGCGTCTGCATCGCTACACTGAAATATGGTATCAGGAGCGACTCATCATTCGCCGTTTGGGGACTTGGAATTTGGATCTTGTTTGGCATCAGCATTGCTGCACTGGAATAATGCCAGGAGCAACTCATCATTTGCCTTAGAAGAACTTGGGATTTGGGTTTTTGGTCGGCATCAGCACCACTAACACTGAAGCGAAACGCCAGGAGCGACTCATCATTTGCCGTTGCCCGTTGGGGAACGATGTCTTTGGAGACAGGTTTGGGTCCCTATCACCTAAGGCTTTTCAATTTTATGAGCCGTGAGAGTCTCATAAAAGCACTTTCTCCCTACGAGTCGAGAGGATCTCGCAGGTGTATGTTCTCCTTAGGAATCGTGAGGATTCCTAAGTGTGTTGCTCCTTTATGAGTCGTAAGAATCTCACGCAGGGGTTTTCTCCTCACAAGGTCGAGAGGACTTTGCGAGTGTATTTATCTCTTTTCACGAGTTTGCGCCATTTCGGGTTTTCACAAACTCGCCGGTAGTCCTGCTGTTTTTACTTACGGAGCCTTTTCGGGTTTTCATCAGTGCCCGTCTTGCTTGTGGACATACCGTTTATTTTTTTATTTCTTTTATTTATTTATTTATTTAAAAAAAATTCTTTTTCTTTTTTTTTCTTTTTTTTTTTGCCGCTGGTGGGACTTTAAAAGTAGTCTCACCGGCAAGATTTAGGAGAGGTAGGGGTCATTTACGCCCGTGGATTGTATATGGTTTTGCAGGATGTATGATCCAGACCGTAGGGCTGATGTGCTCAACTCGCCTGCGACTTGGAGCATTTACGTGTAGTATTTCTTGAGATATCGGCCATTGATGGGTGGCATGGGCCTTTCTCCCTCGGCACTTATTAGTTGGTAGGATCCTCCGTCGAACACTTTCTCAATGACATATGGTCCTTCCCAGTTTGACTCGAATTTTCCCTTGGCATGTCGATTGGGGATGATCGGTCTTTTGAGGACCAACACCAATTCACCTTTCTTGAAAGCGCGGAGACGAGTTATCTTGTCATAGGCCCATGACATTTGGGCTCGGTATAGCTCCAGATTTTGCTGTACCACGAGCCTCTTTTCTTCGAGGGCATCGAGCTCTTCAAGTCGAAGGAGCACGTTTTCCTCCTCCGTCAACTCGTGCTGAACGGCCATTCTTAAGCTTGGAACTTCGACTTCGAGGGGGAGGACCGCCTCCACTCCGAAGAGCAATGAGTATGGAGTGGACTGTGTTGGAGTACGGCGCGTGGTACGATATGCCCACAACGCCTCGTGAAGTTTGAGATTCCAGTCTCTCTTGTTGGCTGAAGCATTTTTCCTCAGGAGCTTGCATAGAGTCTTATTGAAGGCTTCGGCTAGCCCATTGGCTCTTGGATTATAGATGGAGGAATATCTCCAGTCTATCTTGTGCTGAGTAGCGAACCTTGAGACATTGAAGCTCTTGAAAGAAGGCCCGTTGTCAGAAATGATTCTTCTTGGTGTACCGAAGCGGTATAGAATATTATGCTGGAAGAATGTCAGAATATTTTTTGTCTTGAGTTCTTTTAGCGGGACAGCTTCAGCCCATCTGGAGAAGTAGTCTGTCGCAGCCAATATGAACCGGTGGCCTTTGGATGACGGAGGATCAATTGGGCCAACAATGTCGGTGCCCCAGACTTCGAAGGGCCACGACGCCACCGTAGGATGCAACGGATTGGGATGCTTGTGAATGAAATCACCATGGATTTGGCAGATCTGACATTTCTTTGCATGCTCTCCGCAATCCCGTATCATGGTGGGCCAGTAATACCCAAGCCGTTTGATTTGAAGTCACATCTTGGGGCCAGATTGGTGAGCACCGCAAACGCCCGAGTGAACATCTTTCATGACCTTTTGGGCTTCGGCCAACGACAGACACCTGAGCCAGAGTTGGTCATATGACCTGCGGTATAATGTGTCATTTACAAACACGTATCGGAGAGCTCTTTTCTTCAGCTGAATCCTCGCAGATTTTTCTTCGGGCAGCTTGTCGTATCGGAGGTACTCTATGGAGGGTTCTCTCCAATCGGGCTCGTCTTGGATGATCGAAGCTTCTTTGGCAGGACTGCTCTTCTGTTCCGCGCTTTCCTCTTCTCGTAGAGAGACTGGGGGTAGAATTTGTCGGCTCCTGACTGTGATCAGAATTTCGTCCATATCAGGATCGGCCAGCTCCTTGGCTAAGCGAGCGAGTACGTCAGCCTTTCCATTCAACGCTCTAGGGACTCTCATTAGTTCAATGTGAGTGAACCGTTTCATGAGTTCCACCATTCGGCCTCTGTACCGAGCTAACTCGGGTTTGTATATTTTATAATCGCCGCTTACTTGGTTGACGACGAGCTGGGAGTTACCGTAAACTCGTAGCCGACGGATTTCCATTTCTATGGCGAGCTCCAAACCAGCTATCAGAGCTTCATACTCAGCTTCATTGTTTGTCCGAGGCTCGGTGAGAGCGAAAGAACGCCGCAGGGTTCCCATTGATGGCGTGGTGAACACCAATCCTATCCCCGCTTTTACCTCCGGGACGCTTGATCTGCCGGAGCCCCTTATTGATGAGGCCCCATCAAAGTAGAGCTCCCAATATGGCTCGTCTTCCTCGAGGTGCAGCACTTGTTCGTCGGGTAACTCACAATTTAGCGGCGATCCTTCTGGTATGGGATGAGCAGCGAGAAAGTCTGCAAGAGCTTGCCCTTTTACTGCTTTCTGAGGAGTATAAACTATGTCAAACTCGAGTAGCATAACAGCCCATCTTGCCATTCTGCCGGCTAGGCTCGCTCTGGTCATCAAGTGTTTGAGCGGGTCGACCTTGGAGATCAGCATAACCCGATAAGCAAGCAGATAGTGCCTCAGCTTCTTCACAACAAATATCAGAGCCAGGCATTGCTTCTCGATTGGGGAATAGTTGTGTTCCGCCCCGACTAGAGTTCGACTGAGGTAGTAGAGGGCATTTTCTTTTCCCTCCTCGTTATTCTGGGCAAGGAGCGCACCGAGTGACTCATCTAGCGCGGCAGTGTAGAGAATCAGCGGTTTATTTGGAATGGGAGCGGCCAGCACTGGAGGGTGCAACAAGTATTGTTTGATGCTTTCGAACGCTGCTTGACATTTGGCATCCCAGATAAAAGGAGCTCCTTTCTTCATGAGCTTTGAGAAGGGCCTACATCTCCCCGATAAATTTGAGATAAACCTCCGTATATAAGTAAGCTTGCCTTGAAAAGATCTTAGCTGCGTCAGACTCTTCGGAGGAGGCATCTCCATGATGGCCTTTATCTTTGATGGGTCAACTTCGATCCCTCGATGTCGGACTATGAAGCCCAGGAATTTTCCCGATGACACGCCAAAAGCGCATTTCAGAGGATTCATCTTCAGATCGTATTCCCTCAGTCTGGTGAGAACGGTCCTAAGATCCTGGATATGATCGGCCTTGGTTTTAGTCTTAACGACCAGATCATCAACATAACATTCGACGACTTTATGAATTAGGTCATCGAAGATATTGGTCATAGCCCTTTGATATGTAGCACCTGCGTTCTTCAGTCCGAACGGCGTCACCTTGTAGCAATATATTCCGATCGGGGTTCGAAATGCTGTGTGCTTCTCATCCTCAGGCGACATCTTGATCTGATTATACCCAGACGAGCCATCCATAAAAGTGAACAGCTTGTAATTTGAGGTGTCATCGACCATCATTTTCATGACCGGTAGCGGAAAGTCGTCTTTAGGACATGCCTTGTTGAGGTCCCTGAAATCGACACAAACTCGGATCTGCCCATTTTTCTTCTTCACTGGGACTATGCATGCAATCCAGTCCGCATATTTCTCTTCCCTGATGAAGCCGGCATCGATGAGCTTCTTAGTTTCCTCGATGACCTTTTCTTCTAGCTCCCTTCTCATTCTTCGAGGAGCTTGTTTGACTGGCTTAGCATCATGAGATATAGCCAACTTATGTACGGCCACTTCAGGGGAAAGGCCAGGCATTTCTTTGTATGTCCATGCGAAGCAGTCGATGAACTCATGGAGCAGGGCAATTATCTGCGCTTTCATTTCCTCTGATACGAGCGAGCTGATGTAGGTCGGCCTTGGATTATCGGGCGTTCCTAAGTCAATCTTGGTTAGCTCGTCAAAGGTTGCTTGTCCACCATATTCGAGCTCTTGAGGAGCTTCTTCTGGCTCGGCTATCTCATCATCATCATTTGATCTTTCGCTGGCCTCACCAACATGGATCATGTAGCACGCTTTGGAATCAGGTTGAATGTACCCTATGCCCCGTCTATCTGGAATTCGTCCATCGATGAGTGCTCGGACCTGGGGCGGATACTATAGCCCTTCGTAAAACTTTGCTTCGGACTCCGTTTGATATAACCGGCATCCGCACTTCTTAAAGTATTCCCGCATCTCGGGCGCATAGTATCTGGGATTGAGGACGGCTCTTATGCCTCTCTCATAGGGAAGGCACGCGACAGAAAGATCGTCTGGGTGCACAACGGGGTTTGACCTGTAAAACAGGATGCCCTTCTGTCCATTTTCCTCCCGAGCACGTAGAAAGTTTTCAGCTGGTCCACGGTAGAGACTGACAATGCGTCGAGCTCTTTGCACATCCGTTCCGGCACCCTTGTGATGGCCAGGGACCCTTCTGCGACTTCGAAGGTCTCTCGTAGTTTCGCTTGCTGCATGGGGGGCCGATCTGCACAGTTGTTGCACGGCAGGTCCTCTTCTTCTGACTCTTCAGTGTCACTGCCAAGATGAGGGCGGGCTTTGCTACTAGATGGGCCTTCAGTAACAGATTCGTCTGTATCGCTGCCGAAATGAGGGTGAGTTTTGTGGAAGGACGGGCTTCCAGCGTCGGACTCATCAGTGTCGCTGCCGAAATGCGGGTGCACTTGGGTATTTTTGCTTTTGAAAGTGATAGCCGGCACAGATTTTCTTTTGAGTCTTGGGGCCGGTCTATCCTCAGTCAGTTGTGGCTTGGCATTTTGGTGGTTCATAAAGTACCGAGAATCTTCATATCGGACTTCATGCACACCGAACGGCTGGATGTCTCCGTCAATGCGTCTTTCTTCGCCATTTTTAGTATACTTCATGCATTGATGGAGAGTTGACGGAATGATGCCATAATCGTGGAGCCATGGCCGCCCCAAGAGAATCTTATAAGATGTGTCGGCGTCGATCACGTATATCTTAGCTTCAGTTTGCAGATCCCCAAATTTGATTGGCAAAGCTATAGACCCCAGAACTTGCTGGCAATTTTGGTTGAAGCCTTGAATGACAATCCTTTCCCTTGACAGGTGTCGGACGTCCATTGACAAACTCTTCAGAGCTCGCAAGTTCATGATGTTCACTGAGGACCCCGGATCAATCAATATGCGATTAATTCGATCTCCATCGCTGTACCCGGTCACGTAAAGCGGCCGATTATGCTCAGCCGTTCCCAGTAGCAAGTCTTCATCCTTAAATATGACCGCGGCGGCATGCAAAGCGTGCTGAGCTTCTTTCATATTAATTTCCGCAAAGTGAGCCTGATACTGCTCGGGGTTTTGTAGAGCGTGAATGAGAACATCTCTAAGCTCCTTAGATAGGACCAAGGCGTCGTAGATGCTCAGGAGAGACGGAAGCTTCCGGAGATGTGCCAAGACATTATAGTCCACCGAGGAAGGACTTATGTTTTCATCAGCCGGTTCTCAGCCATCTTCTTCATTAGCGACTTGTTTTTCCTTCCCTTTTGGGGCGTTGCCCTGATTTGGCGATAGAGCCCTGCCACTTCTGAGCTGGATTTGATTGGCCTTTGTGGTGAGCTCCTCGTCCTCTTCGGGAAAACAGAGCTCATCCTCGGAGTCGCTACCAAGATGGATGGCGTAGCAGGTCACTACTGGGATCTCTTCATTGGAGTCTTCTTCTAACTCCTCCAGAATTTCGGCCGCTTGTACAGGGAAGAACTCCTTCAATTGAATCAATGTTCTTTCCCTTTGTTCATATTCTTCGAGGGAATCGATATATTTTTGAATGGTCGATCTCCCTGCAGACTCTTTTTCGCGCCGAGCTGCACTTTTTTTCTTCTTGAGCTTCTTGGATTTTGAGCCTGATGGAGCCGCATTGGCAGCTGGACTGGTAGGCTTCTTCTGCCCTTCCCATTCCGCCCTGGGTTCCTTCCGAAGTAGCTTTATCATCTTCTTCGTCTTATTAGATATGTGCGTACTCCACGGAGGCCGCGATGAGTCTATTTCATTTCTCAGCGCAGCAGGTTCGGCTGTCTGCTCCCAGAAGGCTTCAGTTTCTGTCTGTATAAAGTTGGTGGTTGCAACTTGATTGTTCACTAACACACTTTTGGACAGTTCGATCTCTCCAGCCTTGTACTGCTTCTCGACCCAATTTTTGAAGATATAGCAATCCTCGATCGCATGGCTCACTACTCGGTGGTACGGGCAATACAGAGGATTGTCGGTAATTTTTGCTTCTTGGGGTCTTTTCGACTCCGGCAATTGGAGGCCGTTGTTCAAGGCATCTTTAAATATCTTGCGGACCTTGTCCCTTCTGAAAGAGTAAACCTTGTTCTTTTTCTCCTCTAGGGAAGGCCCATATCCTCCCAACAATGGCTTTCGAGACCGGTTAGTTTTGGATTCGGCCGCCTTTCGCTTTTCTTCATTGTCGGACGCATTGAAGACAGTGGTACTGCTGGAACTCCCGCTTCTACGGTTGTCGTCCCGCTTGCTTTTCCAAGTTTTGTCTCTCTGAGAGTCCTGCGGGGACTCTTGCTTTGAGCGTTCCAGCATTTGGACTTTCTTGGTTAGCTCCTGAAATGTCTTGAAGCCCGCCGTACACAAGAATGGGACCATCCAATTGCTGAGGTTCCCAATGAGAAGGCTGACGGACTGGTCCTGCTCCAGCGGCGGTTCGCACTTGACTGTGAGATTACTCCATCGAGCGATAAAGTCGGTGTTGCTTTCATTCTTCCCCGGCTCGGTCCTCACAAGGTCGGCAATGGAGATTTTATCACTGACACTCATGAACCTTTGCCGAAACAGAGATTCCATTTGGGCAAAGGTAATGACGGACCCGTCTGGTATGCTCGCGTACCAGTCGAAAGCGACACCGGTCAGGCTGTTGACAAACTGACGAAGAAGGAGCGCGTCATTGCCCCCTGTATTTCCACACGATGCTTTGAAGTGGGCGACATGCTGATTTGCATTCCCCGTTCCATCAAATCTTCCGAACTTAGGAATGACGTAGCCGCTTGGGAACTCAATCAAATCGTACTACGCGGGATATGGTCGCCCACTACTGCCGATTTCTTTCTGAGCTTCAGCTTCGGCCACCAATGTTTTAACCTTGCTCGTGACCAAATCCATTATCCGATCCTGTGTTAGCGGGATAGTGCTATCTGGGGCCAAGGCGTCCCCAGAAGCGGAGTGTGGCCGGCTTTCATGTGGCTCGACCAGTCTTGGACCCGACGGAACAGGCATTGGCTGCCTCAGATTGTCATCACCTGGCTGATTAGTAGCGGCTTATGCTTAATTGGGAGGCGCTCGAGCAATTTGAGCCGTAAGCTGCATCACAACGTTTGTTAGGTCTTCAATTTTCGAATAGAGCTTGGCTATCTCTTTATCCTTGCTCCTGAGCTGTTTTCGAAGCTCTTGAAGCAGCTCTTGCTCTGCGGTCCTGGGGCAGAAAGTCGGCTCTTCCTCGCTGTCCGAGCTTGACTCTGCATGGACCGAAAGGTCTTTCTGCCCATCTTCCTCCTCGAGAGGGTTTTCTTCATCCAACGGAGGCGACTGTTCTTGGGAAGCGGCAACCACATTTAAGCCAGATTGGACTTGGGATGTGGTGGCCCCATCCTTGCTTTTGCTGCGAAGGTTGTCGCTGGGACGCCCGCCCGCCATATAGACCGTATGGACGACATATCCAGCCGTCTTTTTATTATCGGCGGCTGATTTCACGGATCGCTGTTTTGGCCCTCCTGTCTCGGTAGTGGGCGGTCGATTGAAGGTGGCTGGCCTAACCAGGTTCTTGAATGGTGCTGGCGCTTCTTTTCTGGGTTTACCCTGCTGCTTTCGTGCGACACAGAGTGCTTGATAGACTCTTGAAGAGACAGTGTCATATGTTTTTTGTTGGGGCCGGGACACGTCTCTTTGTGGCACTGTTCGGACCGCCGTCTTCTTGATTCTGGCGGTCATGGCATTTTTCTGAACCCACTTCAGAGGCTCAAAGGAATTGCTGATTCTTACGTCCGACTCAGCCGTCGTCGTGGGGCAACCCTGCACTTGGAACTTCACACGATTCCATTTGGCCGGAGCCCTGGCCCTCTTGTTGGCTCGATACCTGAGCTGCTTCCGCCTTAACTTTTCTGTTCTAAGCACTTGGCAGACTTCGGCTCTTTGGGAAGACGTCGCAGACCGGGCGATGGAGGGACTTGGAGATACGCTCGATTGTGCATTTGTTAGAGTCTTCGCCTGAGCTCGTCCGCAACATTTGATGTTGCCCTTTGTACCGAAGTTCTTGCCCCCCGCTGGAGCACCAGAGAATCGTTCAGATACCGTTTTAAGTTTCGGTTGTGGTGCCTTGGCGATCACGACATTCGGCCTCTTACCCCTTGAGACCGGCTTGGCCACCTGTTCCGCCAGGATCTTCGCCAGATGAGCGCTACCGGCAGGGTAGATGATGACGGAGCCAAACTGGCGGGGCGGTTCCTCCCACTGTCGACTGAGGCTTGCGGGGAGAACTACACGAGCGTTGATCTTGACTACGTACGGAATCGGGGTCACGTTGGAAGCTGAATTCGTCTGGGGAGACATTGTCGTCGAAGGTTGATTGCTGCATGGGAAAAAAAACATCATTTTAGTATAGGCAATCGATATGTATATGGATTGAGTTCGCATGAACGTTTAACCCGAAATATGGGAGGAGAGATTGGTCCCACCGGGCGTGCCAGAATCTGTAGGGTGTTTTTAGTCACCCCATTGAGTTGGGAATACGCGCGCGCTTGTCAGGCGTACTACAGATTCCTCCTGCTTAGGGTAGGCCGGGGTTTAATGATTATGGGGATCTGAATCTCCGGCAGCCGCGGACTAAGCTACCGTTAATTACCCCCCGCCTTTGCGGCGAGGGAACCTCCGATTAACGGGTTAAACTGGTCATGCGAACTCAATGTGCAGTGTACGTGTGTTTTGTTTTGGAGGGGGGTTTAAATATATCGGGAGCCACGCAGAGTTTTTACGGGGGTCCGGCTACCCGGATAGCGGGCTGGGGGTCAAGGGGGCTAGCAGCCCCCTTGCGGGGTGCGGGGCAGCGCCCCGTTAGAAATTTTTTTCTAACAGGGACAGTGTCGTGGAGTATGTGTGTATGTACATATGTATACATATGTATATATATACATGTATATATAAATAAAGGGGAAAAAGACATCCAAAGGATGCGTGGGGCCAGCGCCTAGGCGCTTGAGCGCAAGCGCGCCACGTGTCGGCACGTGGGCGCTTTGCGCTCGAGCGCAGAGTGTTGGAGCGCAACGCGCTACGTGTCGGCACGTGGACGCTTTGCGCTCGGACGCTGAGCGCTTGGGCGCAAGCGTGCCACGTGTCGGCAGGTGGACGACTTGCACTCGAGCGCAAGAGCGCCACGTGTCGGCACGGGGGCGACTTGCGCTCGAGCGCTTGCGCTGGAGTGCAAGCGCGCCACGTGTCGGCACGGGGGCGACTTGCGCTCGAGCGCTTGCGCTTGAGCGCAAGCGCGCCACGTGTCGGCACGTGGGCGCTGTGCGCTGGAGCGCTGAGCGCTGGAGCGCAAGCGCGCCACGTGTCGGCACGCGGGCGCTCTGCGCTGGAGCGCCGGCGAGAAAAAGAGGCTTTTAGCCTAAAAAAATTTCTTGGAAGAGAAATCAGAGAGGAGTTGGACTCCTGAGTGTGTGTTTTTTTTTTTTGGGTTAATAGTAGGGGTTCTTCTTCTTCCTCCTTTGTTAGCTGGGTCTTGAAGATCAAGAGATATGGGGTTTTAAAAATCACTCATTTTTGAGATCTAATGGAAGATCTGAGTTCCCCTTGATGGGTTTTGTGGTGAAAAACTAATTTGTTTTATAAAAAAGAGAGTAGAACTCTTGATTTAATTCAAGAGAAAGAAGAAAGTTTTGGAACCTTGAAGAAAGAGAAAGATCTCAGATCTGAAACTTTTTTTTTGAGAGAGAAAAAGTTGTTTAGATATTTCATTATCATTGCCTTTATAGGCTATACACTTTACACATAGCCCCTTGGGCTTCACAAAATGGCATTTTGCCTATCCCATGGCTCATGTGCCATTTCTTTTTACACATAAGCCATGGGCTTTACAAAAATTTGGCTTTATGCCTATAAAATGCAACAAAATTATTTATTACAAAATTTTATCTTGGCATGGGGGGAGGCCGGCCGCTTCATGTTCGGGCTCGACCCGGGCATGGGCCCACTTGGCTTGGGGTTGACTTTGATTTTGACTTGGTCAACCGGGGTGTAAATTTTTACCCCAACACCTCCAACTAGGAGGAACGTGCCACGGCGACAGGCTTACACCTTAGCAGCTGCAGAAACCAAGACAGTTGACCAAGGTAACACTAGTAATTCACTTTCACATTCTCATACCCTTGCACCACCTTGTTATTTTTCATACACTGTCAGTACTTCAGTCACTAAACTTTCCTTGAATCTGTTACACTTTCCTTTTATAAATTTCGAGGACAAAATTTTTATAGGGGGGTAGAATGTAACAACCCTAAACTTTCTGTACAACTTTATGTACAATTTTTCAAAAAATACAGAAATGGGCATTTTTGCCTGAGCACAAGTTATAAATTTGTTTTGCTTTCTAATAGTAAGAAGGAACTTGTAGCTCATTGGTAGGACCTTGCACTGCAGAACCAAAGCACCAGAGTTCAAATCCCATCACCCACATTATTTTTAATATTGTTTTCTTTTAAATTTTTAGAAGTCCAAGCGTCTACACGTGCATAACTCGTAAAAACTCCACTTCACATGTAAAACAAACTGTACCAGTGTGTAGATCAATCGACGAGCAACCCACGGCTGCGAGCCTCGGCCTGACTCGCCGTGACTCGGCCGGCGACTCGGCCGACTCGGCCCGCCGCCGCCGGCCGAGTTGAGTCGGATCGGCCGAGTCTCTCCATGAAACTTCTGTCTTTTGGTCTTCTTAACTCCCCTGTACACTTTAAATTCTCTGAAAATTAACAGAACCTTTAAAATCCAATAAAAACTCCATTAAACCATATTTTTAATACAATTTTTATTACAATCTTTAATACAACTTTTCACCTACCCTAATCCTAGTTTTATTCTATAAATACCACCCCTAAACACACCTTTCTCACTCACAATTCTGTCCAAACTCTCAAGAAAACTCTATAGAATTTTAGTGTGCAATTGGAGTCAGCAAAGGGCGAAGCTCCAGCGATTTTCCGACGACGATCCGAGAAGCTCTCGGCGGCGAAACGACGCACCGGCAACTTCTACGTCCTCCTCTCCTTCTTCTCTTAATTCTAATCCCGTAAGTCCCACCTCTCTCTTCTTTAATCTATTCTTAAAACTTCTTTTATTAAAACCCGACGGAAGCGGAGTAAAATCCGACTTCCGATTCGGTTTTCTTTATAAAGTTCAATTTTTTTTAATACAACCATACTAAACTCTTACATCTTTACTATTAATCAGTAACAAAATATGTTGAACAAGTTTCATAGCAAAATATTTTATTTTGTAACTTTTACCGCTCTTTTTTCAGTAAAATACCATGTAGTTTAGTTTCGAGTTTAAAACATCATTAATTTTACTATACCTTTAATTATATCACAGGTAATGACCTACCTCCTCACAACACTCATATGCAACATAGCATAATACCTTTCGGGAACATAGAATACGGGAAAACGAAACTTTACATATAAATACCATTTACTATTAAAACCGTTTTCTACAAGATTATATATTTTTACAAATCTTTGCAATGTACCGCTACAACCCATTTTAGGGAACCCGGCTGGGATGGTGCGGATTATCGCACATCCTTAGGCTTAGTAGTGCGAGATGCAGACCTCCGCAAGGAGCATTCAGTCTCGAAAAATTTAAAATACAAATATCTTAAGAAAATGATATTTCTAGAAAATAATAAAATTATATATATATGTATGTATCTATGTATGTATGTATTATCAAAATACTTATTTTTGATATAATATAAATATTCCAAATTTTCTAAATCAAAAGGATCACTTTACATGAAAATACCATGAAATTCCATACAAGTTCAATATTACAATTAAATACTCTATATTATGAAAAATAGGTTTATTCACTAGAAATGTCATAAATATAAAATCCACAACTATAAAAACTCTAAAGACGATAATTAAATACTTGAGATGTATTTTGAAAATTATATAAAATTATTTTTACATAAAACCCCATCAAGTTTTATAAATTACAATGAGGATCCTAGTAAATATAGGTTTAAGCGGGACCAATCTCTTGAGGCTCAAGGAGACGGAGAAGTGTGTGCTTACCTATTTACGGTAGACAACTTAACAAACGGTGTTATCAACATGGTAATCGTCTTTGAAAAAGATACAAATCCTGCCGTCCATGTACAGCGGTTACCGATAATATCAAAAACCTAATTCAGGATTTCAAATTCTTTTATAATTGTTCTGACTCAGACTGAGTCTCATTATATTAATCTAAATTGAATATTATTCAAGTACAATTTACAATATTACAATTCAATATGAATCCATGAATCCATACATTCAATCTGTTCAAACTATTTAATCTGTATTGACCGAACCGAACCATGGATATACTTCCATCTACATGATTCTCCAGTTACATCCATTATTCTCCAGTTACCGATATCATGGTTTCGGCAAGTCATCCAATTATACAATCTATATTACAAGACAATACAAGTTACAATACAATACAAACAATACAAATAAGACATCGCGGGGTTTAAGGGGTAAATTGGTACGGAAGGTGTTAGAAGTGGTATGAGACTGCAAGATTTAAGACACCTAAGCTGAATACAACGCCGTTGTTCCGGGCTTTCTAATGGAGCCTTATATTTCCAGTTGCCTTTAGTCTCTGGCATATAGAGACTCCTCTCGTATACACTGGCATCCTTCTGTACCAAGCTACAAACAACAACGTTAATACTAAATACAACTTTATAACAATATAATATAACTTTAAAAGTTACACACACTCTCTCTTTGTCTATTCTACTTCTCCTTTATCTTTGGAACTTACCGAGCGATTGTTCGCTGACGACATTCCTTTTCTTTCTTCTTTGGAATGTTGTCAGGTGGATCGGACGCACTAGAGCACAAGACCATTCAGGAGCATTCGGAGCAAGCCCTTGAGCAGTACACCAAAAACCCAGAGCAGTAGCCACTTGTACCTATTTCATTTTAGTACTTTCCATTTCTGTTATGTCACTGTTTAGGCATTGCTTTTATTCAGATGTATTTACTTTTCCATGCATTGTACAAAAAGAATGTTAATAAATAAAGTTGCTGTTCAGTTATACCTACTGTCTTTGTCTCTTGTGCATTTTTATTTATATTGCTTAGATACGCTTGACGTATTTACTTCAGAGTAAATACGTAGCAGTCCCGTTCCGTCCCCTTCACCGTACACCAGGAAGCGGGGCGTGACAGGCGTTGGGGAGAAGGCGGTCACCCTGGCTCCCAGTGCCGAAGCTCCTGCGGTGGGCGCCGACCCTCAAGCCACCACCCCGGCTCCTGAGGTGGCCGCGGAGCACGTTGAGGTTCTTCCAGGCCCTGAGGCCCGAGTCTCCCTGCCATCTTTCTTGTATATTTTATGTTTTTGTCTTGGAATTTTGTAAGCTTTCGGGCGATTTTGTAAGGCTGGAGAGCCCACAATACCTTTGTAAAGGTTCCCGAGTTGTAAATAAAGCCCTTTTGCGGATTTTTTTGTAGCAATGTTTCCATTTCATGATAACGTCTTCATTTTGCTCGCCTGATGAGCGCTAGGTCAGGGACCGATCCTTTAGTTGGCGATCGCGCGTCGAGTTAAACCCAATTATTTGTCAAACTGTACAATGGTCGGTGTATGGTCGGCATCGTTATGGCCCAGAAGTCGAGGTGGCGATCGCACATTGAAGGTATGCTGGTTGGTACCTCCAAGTAGAAAGGCGTAGACTCGCCCATTTCCTTGAGTTGGACCGGTGACCATCTCTCTGAAGATAGGTCGGCGTAGACCGAGCAGATGGGTAGGGAGTTACCCACTGAGGATAGACCGAGTAGGGAAGCTGCTCGGTGACCTCTTGGGAGGGTTTAAATCCTTAGCATAAATGGGTAAGAAGTTACCCACTAAGGATAGACCGAGCAGGGAAGCTACTCGGTGGCCTCTTGACGAGGGCTTCGATCCTTAGCGTCGGTGGGTAGTAAACAACCAGCCAAGGATAGACCGAGCAGGGAAGCTGCTCGGTGGCCTCTTGACGAGGGCTTCGATCCTTAGCGTCGGTGGGTAGTATACTATCAGCCAAGGATGGATCGAGCAGGGAAGCTGCTCGGTGGCCTCTTGACGAGGGCTTCGATCCTTAGCGTAGATGGGTAAGAAATTACCCGCTAAGGATGGACCGAGCAGGGAAGCTTCTCGGTGGCCTCTTGACAAGGGCTTCGATCCTTGCCGTCGGTGGGTAGTAAACTACCAGCCAAGGATGGACCGAGCAGGGAAGCTACTCGGTGGCCTCTTGACGAGGGCTTCGATCCTTGGCGTCGGTGGGTGGTGAACTACCAGCCAAGGATGGACCGAGCAGGGAAGCTGATCGGCCGCCTCTTGACGAGGGCTTCGATCCTTGGCGTCGGTAGGCAGTGAATTACCAGCCAAGGATGGACCGAGCAAGGAAGCTGATCGGCCGTCTCTTAACGAGAGCTTCGATCCTTGGCCTCGGTGGGCAGTGAATTACCAGCCAAGGATGGACCAAGAAGGGAAACTGCTTGGTTTTGCCCGGCCTTCTTAGATGTGTGAATACCTAGAAGAGTGACTATCGCGGGCGGCACGTGGCAGAAACGTGTAGATGAGGTGAGGCGTTCCAAGACCCGCGTCGTTCCGACTTCGATTCGCTGAGAAGTACGGGATACCCGCCAAGTGGCAGTATAGTATTGGAAGAATTGAGCGAATCCCAAGATTCACGCCCATGCGCGGGCAAATTTGGGCTCTGGGGATTCTGTGGAGGCTATAAATAGAGAAGGAGATGCCAACTTTTCAGCATTGCTTTTTCGAGATGGCCGGGCGCATTTATGCGATCGAAGAGATCATTACTCCCGATGACATCTATCTCTACGACCAATCCATTTCCGAGGAGAGGTACCGAGGAGTGGTCCAACGCATCGAGGATCACATCGGCCGTCTCCTTCCTCGCCGGTCGTCCCTCCTCCAATTACTGATGTACGTAATCTGGAGGAGGTCCCCGGGGTTGTACAACCCCTTCTCCGAAGAGTTGCTGGACGAGGCGCTTGACAAGAAGCGTACGATTTACGTGGTTGGCCTCATCTCGAAGAGCAGACACGACTGATCTTTGGCCCTTATTTTGGAGTGCTTCCAAAAGAGACAAGTCGCGAGCCAGGGCTCGGCAGATGGAGGGCCCGGCGCTTCCGTGGCATACCGAGTTCGTAGGCATCATCAGCGGGCGCGGGCAGAAGAGGCAAGGGCTCGTCTGGCGGAGATCTCCAGAGAGTATCACCAGCAGTGCTTCTTTGACCATGTTCCCCCTCTTTTGTAATTTCAATTTTTATGTAAGGATGAGGAGCCCACAATACCTTTTGATAAATAAAGTTCTCCTTTTTGCGACGTTCTATTGTTTTCTTTTTTTCTTCTGGGTGCATTGGAGTATTTTTGCGAAACGAAATCCGTGGGTTTTGAGCCGAGGAAGAGGGAAACACATAGGGGAAGTTCCTTCCTATTATTAAGAAATTTAGAAAAAAATTACATCACTTCGTCAAAAAAGAAATATGTATCCATAGATATACTTTCAAAGGTACAACTTGAGCTTTTCGGCGTTATAAGGCCGTGGAAATTTGCGACCTGCAGCGTCTTGTAAGCGATAGGCCCCGCCGGAAAAGACTTCAGAGATGAGGAAGGGGCCGTTCCACTTCGGAGAAAACTTGTGCAACTTGCCCTGATCAACAAACTCGTTCCGCCTTAGGACCAAATCTCTGGTTTTGAAGGCGCGATGCCTGACACGTGCGTTGTAGTAGCGGACAGTCTGTTGTTGGTAGACGGCAGCCCTGATCTGTGCCCGGTCCTGCTTCTCCAACAAGATGTCCAAATTAGTCCGGAGGGCCGAGGTGTTTGCTTCGTCGTCGAAATGCTTGACCCTGTAATTGGGCAGCCCGATCTCTATTGGGACCATCGCCTCGGTGTCGTAGCAGAGGCTGAAGGGGGTCTTTCCAGTGGGGGTCTTCTTCGACGTGCGCAAGGCCCATAAGACCCGGGGTAACTCGTCGACCCAACTGCCCTGTCGTCCCTCCAGGCGAGCTCGAAGACCTCGAATGATGTCCCGGTTAGCGACCTCGGCCTGCCCGTTGCACTGGGGATGCGCGACTGCAGCAAACTACATCAGTATATGGTATTCGATACAAAATCCTTTGACTTTTTCGTTATCGAAATTCGTCCCATGGTCGGTGATGAGACACTTCGGGATCCCGAACCGATATATTATATTGTTCTGCAGAAACTTGATGGTCGTGATGGCGTCCGGTTTCCTGATAGGGACGGCCTCGATCCACTTCGTAAAGTAGTCCACCGCGGCGAGGATGTATTTGTACCCACCCGTACATGTAGGGAATTGGCCTATCATGTCCATTCCCCACTAGGCAAACGGACAGGGGGAGGTGAGGGCCGTTAGCTCGGTAGCCGGAAGGCGGGGTATGCTGCCATGGAGTTGGCAGCTCTTGCACTTTCTGACGAGTTTTTGAGCGTCCTGATAGATGTCGGCCAATAATACCCTTGAAAGAGTGTTTTCTGGGCTAAGGTGCGGGCCCCTGATGTGCTCTGCCGACCCTTTCATGAACCTCATGGAGGACGTAGTCGGATTCGTGGGGATCGACGCACCGAAGCAGGGGTTGAGTGAAGTATTTCTTGTAGAGGATTCCTCTGCTCCAGACAAAATAGCGGGCTTTGGCTCGGAGGCGTCGGGCCCCCTCGATCTCCGGGGAGCGCACCCTCTTTCACGAATTCCACGAGGGGCTGCCTCCAATCCCGGCCTTCTTCCCGGGCTGTGTAAACATGGAGTGATGTCGCTCTATCCTCCACGGTTGGCCGTGGCAAGACCTCGAAGAGGATGTTTCTCTTGTTGTTGGCCATGTAGGAGGAAGCTAGCTTGCTCAGGGCGTCGGCCTGGGCGTTTAGGTGCCGGGGGATTTGCTCCACTTGAACTTCGTCGAAGTCCTTCCGTAGTCTTCTTACCTCGGCCAAATATTTTACCATCAGAGGTTCCCGTGCCTCGAAACGGACGGTCACCTGGCCTATGACCAGGGCGGAGTCGCTGCGGATTCGGATCCTCTTCAGCCCCACTCTGGAGGCGATTCGTAGTCCAGCGAGCAAAGCCTCGTACTCCGCGACGTTGTTTGAGTCTTTGAACCCGAGTTTTAAAGAATACTCCATCTCGGCCTCGTTCGGGCCCCGGATGATGAGGCCGGGACTACAACCTTCCTCGGTCGATGACCCGTCGACGTAAACGACCCAGTCAGAGATGAAGTCGAGCCCCACTTCGATCGAAGGTTGAGATTCGGGGGCCGGCACGGACACTGCCTTTTTGTTGGGGATAGTGCATTCGACGATAAAATCGGCCAAGACCCGTACCTTAATAGCCTGCCTCAGGCGGTACTTGATGTCAAATTGGGACAACTCCTACCTCCACTTCTCCAAACGACCAGAAGACTCGGGAGAGGCGAGAATAGCCCCTAAAGGGTGCTCGGTGAGAACAAGGATGGTGTGTGCCTTGAAGTAGTGTCGTAGTTTCCTTGAGGCCACTATAAGCGACATGACAATCTTCTCTATGGCCGGGTACCTTGTTTACGCGTCCTTAAAGACGTGACTTACGTAGTAGACCGGCCTCTGGACTCCTTCGACCTCTCGGACAAGCACCGAGCCTGCAGCTTGATCGGACACCGCCAGATACAGCGATAGCTCGTCTCCTTCAACTGGCTGGGTGAGCAGTGGGGGAGTTGCCAGGTGCGTTTTCAATTGTTCGAAAGCGATCTGACACTATTCCCTTATGGGAACTGAATAAAGCAAGAAAGAAAGCCCCCAAGTGGAGCATTACGTGCCTACACGTGATCGGGCCTCACGTGCAGACACGTGACCTTTTATAGGCAAAGTCTATAGGCACCTGAATGAAATAAACAATTGGAGATGCTTAATTGGTGAGGTCACGTGCCAACACGTGATGGGTTCTTGAGCCCTCTGAACTAATAGAATTAAATTTTAATCAGAAGTTTTATGCTTAATTTGTGAGGTCATGTGCCAACACGTGATGGGCTCCTGAACCCTCTGAATTAATAGAATTTAATTCTAATTAAAAGGAATCAAAAACCCTAATTGGAAAAATATTTCCCTAGATCTTTCCAAACAAGAAAGATTGCACTCTGTAAAGTAGAGACTGTTGGATTAAAAATCCAATGGTGATTAAAAAACACCAATTTATAAGAAGATTCTGTGCAAGGAAATATTTTCCTAAAAAATTTGCCAGGAACAACAAATGAAATATCTTATGTGAAATAGAAGTGTTTGGATTAAAAATCCAACGGTGAATAAAATTCACCGAGTGGTCTAAAAGATCATGTTGGTTATAAAATCAATCAAAATCTCTCAAAGAGAGATTGACTGAACAAACTGATTCTTTTCTTTCTCCTATAAATAGGAGCCAAGAAGAAAATGAGAAAAAAAGAAAAAAAGGAGAGAGGAACCCCCCTATAAACTTCAAGTTCAAAAATACATAAAACAGGGAGGAAAACCCCTTGGTAAGTAAAACCAAAAGAGAATTTAGTTCTCAAACCAAGAGTTTAATTCTTCTCAAAGAACTTAGTTCTTTCTCTGATTGGGATCTGCAGAGGCAGATCTCCCTACAAGTTGAGAATTTAATTCTCATCGGGAAGATTCTGTTCTGTAGATCCAAACCTAGGGGAAAGAGCTAAGTTCAAAGAATTTAATTCTTACCAAAAAGATATAGGAATTTAATTCATCTTATAAAACTAAGGTTTAACCCTATAAAAGAATTTAATTATTATAAAATAAGGGACCTAAAATTCACAAAACTCAGATCCAGAGCTCCATGCATATTAGCGTTCAACGCTACACAATAAAAGCTCACGTGTTCCCACGTGAGCACCTTTGAGGAACGAAAAAGGAAAGACTGAGATCTAGTCACCTGGCCCTACGTGACCCCTGAGAAGTGCTTATGAAAGAGAAAAGGGAATAAACCCTATTTTTGGAGCGCCTCACGTGACCCCGCGTGACCCTTGAGAAGTGTTCCGCACTAATAAAAGAGACAAGGAAATAAACCCAAAGGAGCAGCGCCAACTTCAGGCGCCTCACGTGACCCCACATGAGCGCATCAAATTCTTAGTGTTTAACACTACTTCAAGCGTCTCACGTGACCCCACGTGAGCGCATCAAATTCTTAGTGTTTAACACTACTTCAAGCGTCTCACGTGACCCCACGTGAGCGCATCAAATTCTTAGTGTTTAACACTACTTCAAGCTCCCTACGTGATCCCACGTGAGCGCCTCAAATTTTTAGTGTTTAACAATATTTCAAACGCCTCATGTGGGAGCACGTGAGCGCTGATTATACACTAGTGTTTAACACTATGAGAGGTGATCAGTCGAAAATATTGTATTTCTAACACGGCAATTTCCCTACCTTTTGCACTCATCTAGAAGTGTTCGGTATTCATATTGCACATATTAGCAAAACATCACTGAAATACCAGATTGCATGTGTTAAACTTTAAAACCGGCACTTTTAGGGAAATTGTGTGTTTATCATGGCATCGCATCATCCTTGTATTGCGCAACTCTTGTTCCGAGAAATTGTGCAGGAAATTCCAGAATACTCCAGAATGCACGTGGCTTCATCTAGAAGGCTCGGCCTAACAACCTTACCCAATAATATTCCTCATTCTAGAATATTCCCTCCAACAAACTTCTTCTAGAAGCCTCCTTATAACAACCTTCTTCTAGAAGCCTCCTTGTAACAACCTCATTCTAGAATATTCCCTCCAACAAACTTCTTCTAGAAGATTCTTTCTAACAACCTCATTTTGGAGGGAAAATTCAAATGAGGTAGTTCATTTTGGAGGGAAAATTCAAATGAGGTAGTTCATTTTGGAGGGAAAATTCAAATTCAAATGAGGTAGTTCATTTTGGAGGGAAAATTCAAATGAGGTAGTTCATTTTGGAGGGAAAAGTTGCTCATTTTGGAGGGAAAAGTGGTTCATTTTGGAGGGAAAATTCAAATTTCAATTCTAAATCAAGAGGTCTATAAAAAGGAGCTTAGATCAAGGTTGCAAAGTTGTTCAAGAATCACCACCATCTTCAACCCACAAGTTTAGTGACAAAAGCTTGTGCCAAATTCAATCCCCATCCCCAATTCAAAATCAAGATCAAGATCCCGAGAGCAATTTGAGCAAGAGAGCCTTCAACCTTTAGCAAGCGACGCCGGATTCCAACGGAGCAAGAGATCCACGCCGATCCGCGACTCAAGGAGCCGAGCGAAGCCGAAATCGACGATCTAGTTCCTTCCTTTTGTAAATTCAAGAGAGTTGTAACGAAATTTGTCGATAAATAAAGGTGAATTTTCTATATTCTTGCTTATCTTTTAATTCAAGCATAATGATTAGAATTCAATTTGTGATTGTGTTTGTGATCATGATGTTTGAGTAATCTCCGCTCGTGTAGGAGTTATGACGATCTTTAGATGATGATGATTTAGATATTTTTACAATTCTTAAATCCTATAATGTTTGGAAATTCTAGTGAATCAAATGATTAATAACCTAGTTTAGAGATGATGCTTTCTTGATCGTGTTCACTCGAAACTAGGGAACAACTATTAAATATTTGATTAATTAGAAGCTAGAATTTGAATGCGATCCATCGAAAGGACAAAGGATGAGTTGCGGAATCCCTAATTTTCTCGCAAAGATCCTTAAATCTCGATGAATTTGTATCGATCTAGTATCAATTCATTAATGGATAAGAATTAGTAATCTTTAGATCTCATCACATCTAAAGATCCGATCTACTCCTACGAGCCATATTTTTAATCTTGATTGTTGGTTGGAAATTATCACACATCTCAATTCTTGCTTTTAATGTCTTTTCTCGATCTAGATTTTTCTTATTTCTTGATCTTTAAATGCAAATCATGAATTGTTTTCTTTTCTTTGCCCTAAATTTTCAACTCATCTAATTTGGAAATTGAACGAAACTCACTTTCCCTGTGGACGATCCGCAACTTACTAACGCGCTACATCCGACACCGTTATTGATTGCGGTCAAAATATTTTTGATTGTGATTTCTAAAATCTATTTTCTCAAAAACATTACACAATCGGAAAATCATTCAAATCAAAATGGCGCCGTTGCCGGGGATCGTGTGCTATTTGTTCATTTTTTGAAATTTGAGTTGAAAAGTTTATTCCATCTAAAAATTTTAAAGATCAAAACTCGCGCAAACACTAATACGTGTTGTTGTGGTTAACTGCAAGGAGATCTGGAGCTTGCTGGAAAATTGGAAAATTATTTGGTGAATTCCAGAGGATTAAGGAAGAGATCAGGAGCTTGCTGAATAATTTTTATGCAGAGACCCCACCATCCCACCGCGTTTCCGCGGCCAATACCCTAATTACGCGGCGGTTCCGCGGCCCATTAAGGAGCTCTCTGTAAAATCTTTTGCAGGTAATCTCTAACTTTCTTATCTCCTCTCTAAAATCTGCTCCAACTAACAATTTGTTGCAGGTTTCTTTGCAAATATTCGCAGCGCGCAAAAAGCAAAATAAAGTGTGCTTGTTTTTGATTTTGTGGTTGTTTGCATATTAATACGGAAATTAAGGGGCACGGCCAAATCCAGATTAGGTGGGGAGTTCATTACCCTTCCTAGGCCCCAAAAATCACAAACCTGCATCCGCATTACCCTCATTAATTAAAAAATATCTAGAGATGACTCTAAGGACCGTCGCGCTTACTTAGGACAGAAGAAGGCCGTGGGTAATTCATTGCTTATCCGCGTTTCTCTTGTGGTGCCTAGGAAAGTGTGTCGAAGGCTAGTGGTTACTTAATTAGGCCCACTACTTACGTAGTGGAGAACCTCCCACTTACCTGGCACTTACCTGGCCACAGGAGGGACAAAGAGGCAGTGGAGGATTCTATCCTGCGTCTTGTCTTTTGGCAGTTAGGAGCGGTCTAGAGATTGGACCTAGGTGACCATAAATTTTAGGGTATTGCTTGTTGCATCATTTTTTCAAAATCCGTATCATTTTTCAAAACAAACACCACACTCACTTCATTCCCCTAATTATAAATCACGCTGCCACTTGTACTAACCCCTTTTAGTGCAAGATAGGCTGGACACGGGATTCTAGTGCCCGTCTTGTCCGCATCCCCTCGATCGACTCCGAAGTCGGTATTTCTCCATTTACCTTTCTTTTACCCCCCACCACTCCCACACCGATGGATCAGTCTCCATCAAACCTCTTTGCCGCTACTCTGCCGCCGTCCGTTGGTGCGCAGATTCCACCCCGCATCTCTCTCCAAGAGAGGTGTTACCCTTTGCGAGGTCCTCTTTCCACCTGTTTATCCATTCCACCAGCCAACGGGGATAACTTTGAGATCAAGCCCCAGTACATCAACCTTCTACCCAAATTCCACGGTCTCGAGACTGAAGACGCGTACGTTTTTATTACCAAATTTGAAAACGTATGCGCAATGATGGGTACATCACAACTTTCTGTGGATGCCATGCGTCTACGACTTCTTCCATTTACCTTGTGCGATTTAGCCGAGAAGTGGCTATATAACACCACCGCACATTCCATCACGAATTGGGAAGAATTCGTTGCGGCATTCCTTAAGAAATTCTACCCTATGCAAAAGACAGCTCGAATCCGTAGTGAACTCTATCAATTCTCCCAGCTTCCGGCTGAACCATTTTCAAAATACTTTGACCGATTC
This sequence comes from Agapanthus africanus, assembly GCA_030015575.1. NCBI lineage: Eukaryota > Viridiplantae > Streptophyta > Magnoliopsida > Asparagales > Amaryllidaceae > Agapanthus > Agapanthus africanus. The sequence continues at coordinate 881,324,391 of JASDDO010000024.1, read as the reverse complement.
AAGGATCTTTTGGTTCAATGCCCACATCACGGCATCCCGAGATGGGAACTTTGCCGAATCATATATGAGGGCAGTAACCCTACCACTAAACAAAACCTTGAAAATATGTGTCAAGGAACCTTTATGACCAAGGATGATGGGGAAGCGTGGAAATTTTTAGAATAGTTCGCTGAAAAGTCATTACAGTGGGAGACTGGAACCCAGCATCGAGTAGGGGTGGCGTACACCAAATAGACGTGTCCATAGGTGTTCGAGCTGAGATGGCAGCAATGCAAAAGAAGCTCGACGCTATGGAACACAAATTCCTAGCAGCCTCCCTAAACCCAATGTCGATCCCCAAAACCGTTTGTGGGTGCTGTTCTGATCCTTCTCACTTGATGGAAGAATGTCCATTGAACTCTCAGTTTCGAGGTCTCGAGCATACCAATGCCGCATTTCAAAGACCTGGAAACGACCCTTTTTCTTCCACATACAATCAGGGTTGGAGGAATCACCCAAATTTTGCTTGGAACCAATCCCAAAACACGGTTCCAAACCCTAATCAATTCCAACGGGTCCCTCCACCACAACAGCAACCACTTCACCTCACCCAGCACCCCTACCAGTCACAAAATTTCCAAAACCAGGTCAACACTCCTGCACCTTCTAATCCTATGCAGTCGACCTGTTCTGACGAATTCTCTTAATTCGCTCAAACCATGAAATCACTCATGTCAAATTTCATGGAAGTGTTGGCCGAGGTTAAGTCTTCCGTTGGTGAGATAAAGAAAAACTCAGCGTCCCAAGCTGAGAGTATCAAAACAATGGAAGCTGAGATTGCACGACTTAAGGCCGAAATGAGTGCGAGAGAAAAGGGAAACTCCCAGCTCAACCTGTACCCAATCCTGGCTATTCACATCATGTGAATGCAATCACCACGTTGAGATCTGGGAGAGTGCTGGATAACCATGTTGGGGAAGAAGTTGATGATACTGAAAATCCTATCAACACCCCGGCTGAGACCTTTCCTCACACACACGCTTCTGCTTCTAATTCTTGTTCTTCTACCCCACCGCCTTCTTGCGAGCCTATTCTCCATTTCCCACTAGGCTCGACACCTCAGCCCACCTCTTTTACTCCTCCACAGACGATCCCCACTTCTATTTTGGGATCGGGGCCACACACACTTCCTTCTCCTATGATGGACCCAGCGCTCATTGCTAAAGCACCTTATCCTAATCGGTTAAGGGCTAACACATCAAGTCCACATAGGGAGAAGATTATGGACATGTTCAAGCAAGTTAACATCAACATCCCTCTCCTAGATGCGATTCAACAAGTCCCCGCTTATGCGAAAATTCTTAAGGACTTGTGCACTAGGAAGAGGAAGACTCAAGTGCCAAAGAAGGTCTTCATGTCTAATAGCATTAGCACTGCTTTTATCTCTCCGCTACCAAAGAAACGTAAGGACCCAGGATGTCCTACGATAGCGATTTCTATTGGGGATAAACACATCAATCGTGCTCTTTTAGACCTTGGCGCCAGTGTTAACCTGCTTCCTTTCTCAGTCTATGAGCAACTAGGGATCGGAGAGTTGAAACCAGCCCATTGCACTCTCCAGATGGCTGACCGATCAATCACCAAACCTAGGGGTGAACTGGAGGATGTGTTAATAAAAATCGGGGAATTTGTATTCCCTGTGGATTTTATTGTACGTGATACACAGCCTGTAGCGAACCCCCGGAATCAAATTCCGGTGATTTTAGGTCGCCCCTTTTTGGCCACTTCCAATGCAATAATCAACTGTCGAAATGGTTCTATGACCCTATCTTTCGGGAATAGGTCAATAGAGCTGAACATTTACAAGATTGGAAGTGTACCCTCCGAACCTACTGCTCATGTCTGTTCTGTCGACTTAATGGATGTCGACAGCAGCGAATTTGATGATCCTCCTGATACCGATCTTGACTCTTTTCATACGTTGTTGTTTGACCCAACTATGTATCATACACATACGGACTCTTCCACCGAGATGTCCGGTCAACAACTAACACCGATTATGAATTGCTTTTAGAGTCTGAAGATCACCTCGCACTTTGTGATGACATTATTCTTCGGGGTATTGATGAAACTTTTGAGGAGATCTTCGCTGATGAACTCGCATTTCTGAATAACACGGGTGTTGAGATGAATCATGTCCCAATCATTGAAATTGAACCTCCACCCCCTCTTCTGAACTATAAAAAGAATGCGAGTAATCCATCACATTCACTACTTCGTCTCTCCAAAATGAGATGCACACACACTCTCTTCCACCCCTTACCCTTTCCCCACTTCTTCTTCCACCAACCCGAGCACTGCATTGATAAAATCTTCGAATGGTTGGTGTTGATCTTCGGTCTTTGCAAAGCTTGGCATCGACCAATGATTCTTGACCCCCTCATGTGATTTTCAAAGCTTAACATTGCATAACTCAAGTTTGGGGGGGAACAATTTTTCTGGCTCTTGAAATGAAATTTTTTACAAAAAAATTACGAATCCAAGAATAAGTTTGGGGGAAGTTCTTCACTTATATATTCTGCCCCCACTAATAATTCCTCCCAGGCTTACAGGTTTTTGTAGATATAGCGGATGGCAACAGTGAGGACACTGTTGAAAACAAGTTTGGGGGAGGTTTGTGCTTAGTTTTGCATCATGTGCATATCATTTGCATAAGCACAAAACATTTCTTTAAAACCATAAAAATTTAAAATTTTTCAAAACCCATAAAATTTTTTGTGTAAATATTTTTCTTTTGGTTCTTCAATTTTTGTAAATAGCTTTTCAAAACCCATTTCTTTGAAAATCTATAAAAATTTAAAAAAAAATTCAAAATCCATAAAAATTCGAAAATTTTCAAAATATAAAAATATTTAATATTTATAATAATAAAAGATTAGATAGTGAACAATTACATCCATGAGATTAGAAAAATTTAAGAAAACTGAGAAAATTAGAAGTTTTCTTATACGAACTAGTAATAAGTAATTATGAGCCGTTGTCCCAAGGGTTAGTAAGATGAAGGACGTCACTAATCTGAGGATAAAAATAAGTCTGAAAAATAGTTTCTATTCTGAAAGCCAGACATTTTGAACGTTGATACCCTGCTATTCGCACTTACACACATCTTAAAGCCTGGGATAGTAGAGAATACCTTGAAATGCTCTTGTCTTAAAGCCGATGTATAAAAAAAAATATTTTGAAAAGTGGTGAGAAAAATGGATACTGGTTTTGTTATCACCGAGGGCAATAAAAAATATATAGCAAAAGGGTGCTTCTTCACCTAGTGCCCTAAGGCCAACTGGTCTGGGAGTCACTGCTATGCCTGAGGTGGTGCAAGACGAGGAAAATACACCAAATAAGCAAGCACATGAGTAATCGGTCGGTTAGTACCTCAAGAAGTATTAACGGTCGCATGAAAGTGTGTGAGCAATCTCGTTTATCAAAAAGTACTGAGGTTGATGGGCAAGAGTATAATAGCTTGAATTGAATTCTCCGGGTGTAGGGATGTCTTTACACACACGCAGGGTTATATGATCGATGTTTGGAAGACAGATAGGAATGAAGAATAAGACGATGTTTTATTGAGGGAGGACGTGATTTCTAACATCTTTTCATGACCATTAAGATAGGGCTCATGACAACCGAAAAGCTAGCTTAGTTGGAAACCCTAATTTTCAAGGCTTTTCTTTTACAATTCTTGTCTTTAAATGTAATATTCATGATCTTCCTTTTATTATTGGATTTTGTGGGTGCAATCCGCTGAAAACCCTCAGGAGACAACACTCCTCCTACTAGGGACACCTAGAGGTTTAAAGGCTTGTTGCACGTGCTCAGTGCAATCGTGTTGCCTACGAAAGTGTGCTTTTCTCTTTCTTTGTTTTCTCCTTCTCTTTTTAATAAAACAGTTCGATCGAGACGATCGAAAATAAGTTTGGGGGAATTTGATCAGTCGAAAATATTGTATTTCTAACACGGCAATTTCCCTACCTTTTGCACTCATCTAGAAGTGTTCGGTATTCATATTGCACATATTAGCAAAACATCACTGAAATACCAGATTGCATGTGTTAAACTTTAAAACCGGCACTTTTAGGAAAATTGTGTGTTTATCATGGCATTGCATCATCCTTGTATTGCGCAACTCTTGTTCCGAGAAATTGTGCAGGAAATTCCAGAATACTCCAGAATGCACGTGGCTTCATCTAGAAGGCTCGGGCTAACAACCTTACCCAAGAATATTCCTCATTCTAGAATATTCCCTCCAACAAACTTCTTCTAGAAGCCTCCTTATAACAACCTTCTTCTAGAAGCCTCCTTGTAACAACCTCATTCTAGAATATTCCCTCCAACAAACTTCTTCTAGAAGATTCTTTCTAACAACCTCATTTTGGAGGGAAAATTCAAATGAGGTAGTTCATTTTGGAGGGAAAATTCAAATGAGGTAGTTCATTTTGGAGGGAAAATTCAAATTCAAATGAGGTAGTTCATTTTGGAGGGAAAATTCAAATAAGGTAGTTCATTTTGGAGGGAAAAATTGCTCATTTTGGAGGGAAAAGTGGTTCATTTTGGAGGGAAAATTCAAATTTCAATTCTAAATCAAGAGGTTTATAAAAAGGAGCTTAGATCAAGGTTGCAAAGTTGTTCAAGAATCATCACCATCTTCAACCCACAAGTTTAGTGACAAAAGCTTGTGCCAAATTCAATCCCCATCCCCAATTCAAAATCAAGATCAAGATCCCGAGAGCAATTTGAGCAAGAGAGCCTTCAACCTTTAGCAAGCGACGCCGGATTCCAACGGAGCAAGAGATCCACGCCGATCCGCGACTCAAGGAGCCGAGCGAAGCCGAAATCGACGATCTAGTTCCTTCCTTTTGTAAATTCAAGAGAGTTGTAACGAAATTTGTCGATAAATAAAGGTGAATTTTCTATATTCTTGCTTATCTTTTAATTCAAGCATAATGATTAGAATTCAATTTGTGATTGTGTTTGTGATCATGATGTTTGAGTAATCTCCGCTCGTGTAGGAGTTGTGACGATCTTTAGATGATGATGATTTAGATATTTTTACAATTCTTAAATCCTATAATGTCTGGAAATTCTAGTGAATCAAATGATTAATAACCTAGTTTAGAGATGATGCTTTCTTGATCGTGTTCATTCGAAACTAGGGAACAACTATTAAATATTTGATTAATTAGAAGCTAGAATTTGAATGCGATCCATCGAAAGGACAAAGGATGAGTTGCGGAATCCCTAATTTTCTCGCAAAGATCCTTAAATCTCGATGAATTTGTATCGATCTAGTATCAATTCATTAATGGATAAGAATTAGTAATCTTTAGATCTCATCACATCTAAAGATCCGATCTACTCCTACGAGCCATATTTTTAATCTTGATTGTTGGTTGGAAATTATCACACATCTCAATTCTTGCTTTTAATGTCTTTTCTCGATCTAGATTTTTCTTATTTCTTGATCTTTAAATGCAAATCATGAATTGTTTTCTTTTCTTTGCCCTAAATTTTCAACTCATCTAATTTGGAAATTGAACGAAACTCACTTTCCCTGTGGACGATCCGCAACTTACTAACGCGCTACATCCGACACCGTTATTGATTGCGGTCAAAATATTTTTGATTGTGATTTCTAAAATCTATTTTCTCAAAAACACTACACAATCGGAAAATCATTCAAATCAAGAGGCCAATATTAGCCCAAATTAACCAAGTCTCCCGAAGCCAAAACCCTTTTTTGGTCACCAATCAACCGAGCCCCCATGTTCAGGTCTCCCCAAACTAATCCTAGTCCCAAAGATAACTAGTGTTCTTCTAACAGATGACATCTAAACTGATGTTCATCCCATTCCCCAAATCGGGATATTGGATCAAGGGTACATCTCTTCATATCTCTGATACATGTCGTTGTAATCCTTCAACGTCTTCACAGAGATGGAGGGTCTCAATAACCAATAACTTTTGGTCCATCCCCAAACGATTGAACCAAAACCATACAGACTGTGACGTCTCTAAACCGGACTATGACGTCCTTAAACTTTACGGACTGTGGGGTCCTTAAACTCATGGACTATGATGTCCTTAAACTTTATGAACTGTGAGGTCTTTAAACTCATAGACTATGATGTTTTTAAACTTTACAGACTATGACGTCTTTAAACTGTCACGGACTATGATGTCCTTAAACCCAATGGACTGCAATGTCCCTAAACTAAAACAATAGAGTCTAAATGCTCTTTTGTTGGATCTAAATGATTCTGTTAAGTAGATCTTAGTCTAAAATTAGACTAACGTATCCTTAACAAACGTTTAAGTTGATCTTAGTCTCAAATGAGATTAACGATCCTTAAACCCAACCCAAACCCAAATCTAAGAAAATACGGATTTGGACTAATCCATGCCCTACGGGCGACAACATAAATTAGTCTCCATATACAATCCACGGGCAACCAAAAACAAAACAAACACACACGATACGAAGTAACCATCCGGAGAAGGAGAAAGTGGTTACCGCGATGCGGTAGCGTAATTAACTGCAGGGAAGAGCGTCCCCACAATCAAAAAACCCCTCACAATGAGGGGGAATCTGACGAAGTCTGCTACATCGGCCGCATCCGTCTAAACCTCATATATACGGTGCCATAAATCAACTTGGTATCTTCGGAGAGGTGGACGGATAAAACCAAATAGCATCTGCTCTCAAATTCAGGCAAGACGAACCTACGCGGTTCCGTCTCTGGTATTCCGCGGAGAATAGACACTCCTCCGACCATTCGAATATTGGGATCTTCCTCAGGGCTTTGAAGAATGGGAGGCACTTTTCCTCGGATCTTGACATGAAATGACTCAGGACGGCTACCCTCCCTGTGAGCCGCATGATTTCGACGTTGGTCTTGGGCGCGACCATGTTGAGGATGGCACTGATTTTCTCCGGGTTAACCTCGATTCCTCGGTGGGTAACCATGAATCCGAGTAACTTTCCACTGGTTACCCCGAACGCGCACTTGGCGGGATTTAGCTTCATTTTGTATTTGCGGAGGGCGTCGATTGTCTCGCCAAGATCTTTGGCGTGTTCCTCTGACGAGGTCGACTTAACGAGCATGTCGTCGACGTAAACCTCCATGTTCCTCCTGATATGTGATTTGAACATCCTGTTGACCAAGCGTTGGTATGTAGCCCCGGCATTTTTGGGGCCGAAGGGCATCACTTTATAGCAGTATACCACCCGGTCCGTTGTGAATGCGATGAGTTCTTCATCTGCCGGATTCAAACGGATCTGGTTGTAGCTGGAGAAAGCGTCTATGAAGCTGAGTAACTCATGGCCTGTCGAGCTGTCGATAAGCCGATCTATCCGAGAGAGAGGATAGTTGTCTTTCGGGTAGGCCTTATTGAGATCTGTGAAGTTGACACACATGCGCCACTTTCCGCTCGCCTTTTTAACCATTACCACATTCGCCAGCCATTCTGAGTAGGCCAAGTTTCGAATAAAGTTGGCTGCGAGCAATCTGTCAACATCATCCTCGATCGCCTTTTGTTTGATCGGGGCAAAACTTCATTTCTTTTGCCTGACGGGTCGGACAGTCGGATCGACCCCGAGCTTATGTGAGATTACTTTGGGGTCGATCCCAGGCATGTTGGCGGCGCCCAAGCAAACACGTCCGAGTTCCCCCTGAGAAAGCGGACAAGGTCGTCGCGTCGGGCCCCTGTTAAGAGCGACCCAATTTGGATAGCTCATTCATTGTCCCCTTCGATGAGGGGAACCCCGTTAGCGGATCCACCGGGGCTCCTCGGATATCTTTTTGCTCGTCCTGAATATCCAAGGACCCCCTGAAATCCTCTGTGCCTTCAAGGTCATCACTTCGCTCCTCGGGCATATATGTCGCTGTGAAGCAAATTTTTGCGATTTGCTGGTTCCCGTAGGCCTGGCCTATTCCGCCTTGGTCGAGTGGAAACTTGATTGCGAGGTGGTAGGTCGATATCTGGGTCCGGAAGGAGTTTAGCGTCGGGCGTCCCAGGAGGATATTGTAGGCCGATGTAATTCTGGCGACGATGAACTCCACAGGCACGGTGCGTGTATGGCCTGCCTCCCCAATGTTAAGTAGGAGGGTGACCACTCTTTCCACCGGGATGGAGTGGTTAGTAAACCCCGACAGGATATGGGCGGTCGGCCTCAGGTCCGACGGGCTAAGCCCCATACGTAGGAGGCAGTCATAGAAGAGGATGTCTGCAAAGCTTCCCGAATCGACCGGTATCCTTTGAACCTCATAGCGGTGGACCCACACTGTAATCACCAGGGGTCGTTGTGAGGCAAGGATATCCCATGGAGATCCTCGTCAGTAAAGGTGACGGGCTCGGCTGCTTTGGTCCTCTTCATGGGCTGGCTGCTTGTCCTTTCGACTGGCAGGAGGCGTCGGATCTCGCCGGCTCCAGGCACACCCTCTGCTGATACGACCATGATTTGGCTGATCGTCAACTCACCAGGAAGGGTGTTCCCGCCAAAAAATTCTGCACAAAAGAGCCCAAGGAATCAAATGGCACCGATACGCTTAAGAAAATGTGAACCAGTATTTTCCGGGCTATATTTTGACAAGCTCCCGAATGATAAATAACTAAATTCTGATGGTATCGAAAGTGTCTCAAAAAAACCTTCGATTTGATATATTATGGGCCTCATAATTCATCCGGGGTCAAAAGTTATGAGCAAATGTGCTATGCACGTGTAATCTAAGGAAGAAAATGCGAACCGGTATTTTCTAGGCTGTATTTTGACAAACTCCTGAATGAGAAAAAGCTAAATTCTGATGGTATTGAAAGTGTCTCGAAAAATCCTTCGATTTGATATATTATGGGCCTCATAATTCATTCGGAATAAAAAATTATGAGCAAATGTGCTACGTACGTGTAATATAAAGTAATGCTCTATTACATGGGGGATGTATTTTTAGTCCCACATCGGGAAAAAGAGAGATCCCTTCTCTATCACTCCCATATAAATAAGAGAGGATACCTCTTAGAAAAGGAAGAGAATTCAATTCTCAAAGGAGATTAGTTCTCCATAGGAGCTTGCTCCCCCCATAATGCGTATATGCGCAAGCGCCCTGTGCGCTACACGCGCACCACGTGCAACGCACGTGCCCACCACGTGCGAGTATTCAATCCTAAAAGGAGGTTAGTGCTCCAAGTTAAGGCCATAGCCGCCCCCCATAATGCGCATATGCGCAAGCGCTACGTGGAACGCACATGCACCCGCTACGTGCGCACCACGTGCAACGCAGGTGTGCCCACCACGTAGGAGGATTTAATCCTCAAAGGAGCTTAGTTCTCCAAGTTAGGGCCATAGCTGCCCCCCATAATGCGCATATGCGCAAGCTCCATGCGCGTTACGTGCAAACATGTGCGCCCAACACGTGCGACGCACGTGCGCGAACACAAAGAACCCTTTTCAGCAGCGAGAAGCTTAAGCTCCAGCCTGTTCTTTCCCCTGATAAGTGGGACATGGTTCAAAGGATACATCCCTTCACACCTTCGATATATGGTGCTGTAATCTTTTAGTGTCGTCAGAGAGGTGGTGGGTCCCAACGACCAATGATCTTTCTTTCCAAAAAAAGAAAGAGAAACAGAGAGGAACCCCTCACAATGTTTGAGAAATTTTAAAAAGAAGAGCAAGCTCTCGGAAGAAGAATTTCTTCAAGGTAAATAAGACAGAGAGATAAAATCATCTCGTAAAAAGAAGAAGAACCTAATTCTTCTTCAAGATCATAGATCTATAAGACATATGTCTTTCACAAAAAGAGATCATAGTATCTCATCATAAAAGGGGAGGAGAAAAGAACTTAATTTTCCTTGGATCACAGATCCACAAAGACAAGGTCTTTCATAAAAACAGATGAGATTGTAAAATCTCCTATTAAAATAAGAACTTTGTTTTTAAACCCACGAGAAAAAGTCTCTTATAAACGAGAATTTAATTCTCAGAGCGCAGAACTGATCAAAGTTGCCTAAAAAGAGCCTTAGCGCTCTAAATTAAAAAGAAGCACCTCAGCGCTCCAAGACTGGCGCTTAGCGCCTAGCGCACCACGTGCTCCTCACGTGTGTGCTATTTCACAATGAGCGCTCTGCATTCATTTACTGGTGCTCAGCGCCAAGCGCACCACGTGCTCCTCACGTGTGCGCTCTTTCACAAGGAACGCTCTGCACTCATTAACTGGCGCTCAGCGCCAAGCGCGCCATGTGCTCCTCACGTGTGCGTTATCTTACAGGAAGCGCCTTAGCGCTCTAAATCTGGCGCTCAGCGCCAAGCGCGCCACGTGCTCCTCATGTGTACGCTGAGAGAACACAAAGTGTTCTTTAAATAAAAGCCTCAGAGCTATGATGAGTACTCAACACTCAATAAAAGACAAAAAGGTTTGTCAGAACCTAAACCAATGCTCAAGATTGTTAAATGTTCAACATTTTAACTGAGTGGGCCGAGCCCAAGTTGGCCACAGACCCCTAATTTAGATTAATTGAGCCCATATGCTCATAAATATTTTTAACATATCTTAGTCCCAAACTTGACTACAAATCTCCCAAGCAATATTGGTTTAAGGGTACATCTCTTCGTACCTCTGATATATGTCGTAATTCTTCAACGTCTTCAGAGAGACGGAGGGTCCCAATAACCAATAACTTTTGGCGCATCCCCAAACGGTTAAACCAAAACCAGACTACGATATCTTTAAACTTTACAGACTATGATGTCTCTAAACTTCATGGACTATGATGTCCTTAAACCCAATGGCCCGCAATATCCCTAAACTAAAACAATCGAGCTTAAATGCTCTTTTATTGGATCTAAATGATCCTGTTGAGTAGATCTTAGTCTAAAATTAGACTAACGTATTATTAACAAACGTTTAAGTTGATCTTAGTCTCAAATGAGATTAACGATCCTTAAACCCAACCCAAAACCAAATCTAAGAAAATACGGATTTGGACTAATCCACGCCCTACGGGCGACAACATAAATTAGTCTCCATATATAATCCACGGGCAACCAAAAATAAAACAAATACACACGACACGAAGTGACCATCTAAAGAAGGAGAAAGTGGTTACCGCGATGCAGTAGCGTAATTAACTGCAAGGGCTTGCGCTTGCAAGGAAGAGCGTCCCCACAATCAAAACCCCCTCAAATGAGGGGGAATTTGACGAAACCTGCTACAACGGCCGCATCTGTCCAAACCTCCGATACACGGTGCCATAAATTAACTTGGTATCTTCAAAGAGGTGGACGGATAAAACCAAATAGTATCTACCCCCAAATTCAGGCGAGACGTTTGTCTTCCCGGCTTTCGGTGGCGAACAGATTCTGGCACGCCCGGTAGGACCTTTTCCTCTTTCCACACCACATTTCGTGTGTCGTGTTCACGAACGAATCGCGGTTTGATATGGTTGCCCCTGGATTTGAGGTACTAAGATTTGGTGTCTTGCTCCCGTGCAGATCAATGGCTTTCAACTGCACCAACTGCAATGACTGCAACAACTCCCACTTCCTCCCTGCTGGAGGAGTGACTTATGGGCCTCAAGCGACCTCCGTTTTCAAGATGCCAGTGGAACAGGTGACGCAAGCCACCACTGGGCTGTTCTTTTGGACCATGCTCCCACCCATGAGCTTCAACGCCCCAATGCCGTCGCAAGAAGCTCCGAAGAAGTCGGTCTCTGATCGGCTTACGACTACCGCGGTCCCTCTCAATGGGTCGCCCAAATCCAACGCCTCAGTTTTCAACAAACTGGGCCAAAACTCCAATGGGCCCGTGAAGAAGCCCACGATACCTGAGGGGGTTATCCCAAAACGAATAACCATTCCTGCTCCTGAAGTCGCCAAAGCGGTTTTTCCTGCCAAGGGGTCGGTCTTCGCAAGACTGGTCGTTCCAGCTCCCGCTCTAGGCGAAGTAACCAAGGCTGCTTCCCCTGCTAAAAAGTCGGTCTTTTCAAGATTGATCGTTCCCTCTCAGTGGATGTTAGTCTTCGATAGTCTGGCACCAACAGCAACCCCTCATCAGAGCGGGAGGCATAAAGAAGCTCATCCAACAGCCGAGGTGGTCCCGTTCGCAAGGCATGCTCAACGTCGCCACTGGCGCCGAGTGAGGAAAGCTGGGGGTAATTCCCCATCTGGATTTACCCCGCCGGCTCCGATGGTGGAAGTCAACGCTGCTGTTCCAACTGGGAACAACTTTGAACCACTCAGGAGAGTCCACAAGAATTCTCCGACGGCCGTTGTTTCCTGATTTAAAATCAGGAAAGCTTCTGTGGAAAGCTTCTATGGAAAGCTTCAAAAGGGGGTCACGTGCTCACACGTGACTAGTGATCACGTGTTGGCACGTGACACCTAAAAACGTCGTTAAGGCAAGTTCAATTCCCTGACTGCGAAGAAGGAAAAGAAAAGCTTCAAGGAGAGTCGCGTGCTCCCACGTGACCAGGGTCACGTGTTGGCACGTGACGTTTAAATACAAGCGTCAAAGGCACGTCGGGTAACTGACCAAGTCAAGAAAAAGGCTTCAGAAGAAGTCACGTGCTCCCACGTGACCAGGGTCACGTGTCGGCACGTGACGTTCAAGGCAGCAAGCGCGTCTCCAGAACAACCAAGGAAAGAGAGCTCAAACAAAGGGTCACGTGCTCACACGTGACCAGGGGTCACGTGGTAGCACGTGATGTTTAAGCAGCAATCAGAAGACACAGCGCAGAAAGCTCGTTCCAAAGGGGGTCACGTGCTCACACGTGACCATGGGTCACGTGGTCACACGTGACCGACTTTCAAAGCCCATTTTTGACGACAGAATTAAATTCTGAAGGAAATTCGAATCTTTCCAAAGGAAAGTAATTATTTGGGACTAATCAAATTAAAGATTCAGAGATGATTAAAGATCATCTATCTATGGAAAATCTCGGCTTTGGGAAAGATTTCCCCCTTAAATCTAACCAAAATATCAAAGGAGAATCTCTGAATTCAAGATCCAATGGTGAATAAAATTCACCTAATAATCCAAAGGCCCAAAATGAATTATGGATGCAAATCAAATCTCCCAATGAAGATTCGTCAAAAAACTGATTGATGCGGCTGCCTCTCCTATAAATAGGAGCCAAGAGACAAAAAAAGAGATATACATGCGCAGAGAAGAAAAGAGAAAAGGAGAAGAGCTTTGATACTTCGAAAAGACTCAGATCTTCTGCAAAAAACCCTAGGTAAGAAAGGGAAGGCATTTTGAAAGAAGCAGAATTTAATTCTCAACAGAGTTTAACTCTGATAATATAAAAGCAGAAGAACTTATTTCTTCTCTCTTTGATAGAGGATCTGCAAAGTGCACATCTCCCCTTAAGGTTGAGAATTTAATTCTCAATGGGTTGAGATCCTGCCATGCAGATCCAAAACATAGAGAAGGAGTGCAAACTTGAGAATTTAATTCTCACAGAACTATAGGAATTTAATTCCTCCAAAATAAAGTGGGGCTAGACCCTATATCATGGGAATTTAATTCCTTCAAAACAAAAAAAAAAGAGAAACAGGGTTTAACCCTAATTAAAGAACTTAGTTCTGTTGAAACAACGATCATCATTTCCTCAAAAATTTTATTAGGGTTCAACCCTATTCAGCCCTTCACATAAACGGGGAATTTAACTCCCGCAGAAAATTCAGAGTTAAACTCTATTCCAGAATACAAGTCTTCAAAAGAAAGAAGGATTTAATTCCTCTGAAATTAAAAAGTCTCCGGAATTTAATTCCTGAAAAAAGGAGTAACAAATCCTCTGAAAAAACCACATTAAGGCAGGGTCACGTGTCACCACGTGACCCCCCCCTCAAAAGCCCTACAGAAAACCCCTTTGAGGCAGCACCCCACGTGACCCACGTGACTTTCAGCAGAAGCCTTAACGCATAGGCATTTGAATGCCCATCACGTGCTGACACGTGATGCTATCAAAAGATGCAGTAATTTCAGCAGAACAAATGGAGGAAGGGCGCTCTCACGTGCTGCCACGTGACCCCTCTTGTCTTAGTGTTTAACACTAAATTGAAACTCTCGCACTCAGTGTTAAAATATTGTTGGGCCTTAGTGTTCAACACTAATTAAAAAGCTTTATCTGCAGTGTTCAACACTGATTACCTTAGTGTTTAAATACTAATCTGAGATCTTCATTTGCAGTGTTCAACACTGATCTGTTTTAGTGTTTAACACTAATTTGAGAAGCCTTATTGCTGGTGTTTAACACCAATTATTTCTTAGTGTTAAACACTAACTTGTTAACCGCATTCCCAGTGTTCAACACTGATTGCTCTATAGTGTTTAACACTAGGCTTTGGCCCAATTGGCTAAATGGATAGAGGCAAAGCCTCTCCTTCAATGGATCAGCAAAAAGTCAATGTTTCAGACCCGACTGGACTTAGCCCAAGCTGGCCATAAGTCCTCAATTTGTGATTAACTGGGCTAATGGGCTCATAACATAATTAATCAGTCTCGACCCCAAATTGGGTCAGGGACTATTAAATCCATTCCGGTTCTAGGGTACATCTCTTCACTCCTTTGAAACTTGGCATTGTAATCCCTCAATGTCTTCAAAGAGGTGACGGGTCCCGACGGCCACTCATGATATGGACTGTGGGGTCCTTAAACCCATGCCTAATGCAAAATTCCTGGTTACGTGGAACACGGATAATGTCACTCTTTGACCCCGTGGGAAACGTCCAGAGCGGATCCTGGTCCTCGCAGAGCACGGCAGTGAACCCGTGTGAAGCATCCAGAGCGGAGCCTGGTCCTCGCCAAGCACGGCAGTGAACCCGTGTGAAGCATCCAGAGCAAATACCGGACTGTGGGGTCCTTAAACCCATGGACTACGACGTCCTTAACCTTGACCGAGATGTCTTAAAACTAACAACGGACCGCAATGTCCTTAAACTACCCATGGACCGAAATGTCCCTAAACTACCCACGGACCGCAACGTCCTTAAACTACCCATGGACCGCAACGTCCCTAAACTAGAACAATAGGGCCCTCCATATGCTCTTTTGTCGGATCTAAACGGTCCCGTTTAAGTTGATCTTAGCCTCCAAAAATGGCTAACGCGTCCTTAAACCTTCAAACAGATTGGACTATGAATCCCCTAAATTAACTCCGGCTCGAGGGTACATCTCTGAACTCCTCTGACATCCGTCGTTGTAATCTTTCAACGTCGTCAGAGAGGTGATGAGTCCCGATGGCCATACATACGATGGACCACTACGTCCCTAAACTGGAACATTAGAGTCCAAACACTCTTCTGTCGGATCTAAACGATCCCGTTAAGTTGATCTTAGTCACAAAGTTAGACTAACGTATCCTTAACAAACGTTTGAGTTGATCTTAGCCTCAAGTATGGCTGACGTATCCTCAAACCAAACCCCCAAACCCAAATCTAAGATAATGCGGATTTGGACTAGTCCACGCCCTACGGGCGACGACATAACTCAGTCTCCGTAAACAATCCACGGGCAACAAAACAAACACCCACGACACGAAGTGACCATCTGGAGAAGGAGAAAGTTGTTACCGCAACGCGGTAGCGTAATTAACTGCAGGGGCTTGCGCCTGCAGGGAAGAGCGTCCCCACAATCAAAAACCCCTCAAATGAGGGGGAATCTGACGAAGTCTGCTACATCGGACGCATCCGTCTAAACCTTCGATACATGGTGCCATAAATCAACTTGGCATCTTCGGAGAGGTGGACGGATAGCACCAATTAGCATCTGCCCCGAATCTCAGGCAAGACGCGGTGTCGCGCCGTCTTTCGGAGGGGAACAGATTCTGGCACGCCCGGTGGGACCTTTTCCTCTTTCCACTCCACACTTCGTGTGTCGTGATTCGCGAACCAATCGCGGTTCGCTAATAGTTGCCCTTGGGTCTCAAGGTACTGAGAATTGGCATCTTGCTTATTGCAGAAAGCAAAGGATCGATGACTTTCATCCCTGCGAAATCCTCCAACTGCTCAGACGGCAACTGCAGCCGACGCTCTGCCTCGCCAGGAGGTATAGCCTATGGACCCCAAGCTGCTTCGCTGTTCACAATGCCGATGGAACAGGTCACCCGCGCCACCACAGGATTGTTTTTTGGGACCATGATCCCGCCGACAAACTTTACCGTTCCAGTGCTGGCGAAGGAAACTCTCAAGAAGTCGGTCTTTGATCGTCTTACCCCTACCGCGGCTCCTCTCAACGAGTCGCCCAACGTCAACGCCTCGGTCTTCTCTAGACTGGGCCAGAAATCATGCGAGCTCATTACGGGGCCTACAATCTCAAAGAAGACTGCTTCTAAGAAAGTGAACGCTCCCATACCCGAAATCGCCAAGGCAACCTCTCCAGCCAAAAAGTCGGTCTTTACAAGATTGACGGCTCCGGCCTTTGCTCCCGCTTCCCAGAGGACATCGGTCTTCGATAGGTTAACGCCAACAACAACCCCCCATCCACACAGGGGGCATGAAGAAACCATTCTTACCGCTGACCCTGCACCGTCCGCTCGACACTCTCGACGTCGCCATTGGCGCCGAGTGAGGAAGGCTGGGGGCAACTCTCCCTCCGGATTGACCCCACCAGCCCCGGTGGCCGAAGTTAATGCCGCTGTTCCGACTGGGAACAGTTTTGAAATGCTAAATAAGGTGCGAAGGAATTCCCCTACGGCAGTACTGAAGAAATCTCCTCCCTTACTAAAAAAGGTGGTGGAAACAAAACCCGAACAGCCTCGATCTCCTCAACGGCTGTCTTCCAAAATTTATAAGGTTTGGCGACAAGCCCGAGATTCGATCATCGATCCAAACTTCTCCCGCCAGCACAAGAAACTGAAAATCCAACCTGAAGCTGGTCACCAGGCTAAACCCCAAAAGGCTGTTGATCAACTGACTCATAAAAGGAGGAGGCCAGAGAGGACCCCACAGCATGCAACGACGGCTAAAAACACTAGGCCTAGACGCCCTAAGTCTGGGGGCATGATGGTCCACACTGTATACATGGCCTCTGGAAAGGAGGAGAGCCGCACTTCTACAGGCCATCGACCACTAACCCGATCCGTAACAAAATCCCAGGAGCAGCAACAAAAGCTCCAAGAAATGATGAATGCTATGGCCGCGCTCACCGGGCCAAAGGAAAGCCCAGAAGCGTCCTCAGACGCACGCCGGGAGGAAGAAACCGACGCTGAATTCCTTCGCCGAACACTGGAGAAAAGGGACAAAGAGGCGGCTGAACAAGCGGCCAACATACAACGGATGGGCCTTCTCTTTCAAGATGTGATAGGAATGATGATCCAGCAAGACTTACCAGCTGAAGATCCTCCGATTATTCTGGAGGACGACCGAGGAGAGACGTCAAATCCACCTCCAGCCCTCTCGACGGCCAAGGAAGAGACGATCTCTAAGGCTGACTTGGCTGACTACATAGCCCAGCAAATCCGAGTTCATCGCGCAACTGAGGCAGCTGGTCAGACCGTGAAAACCGGGCGGCCGTATCCGAGCTGGTACGATCAAATCAAATACCCGCAAGGCTATACGATACCGAAATTCCATGTGTATAAGGGGACCGGCAATCCCCATCAACATGTCGCCCAGTTTCGGGCCCTATGCGGTAACACCGGCGGTGACGATAAATTGTTGCTTCGCCAATTCGTGGGCAGCTTGTCAGAAACAGCGTTCGAATGGTATTCAGAACTCCCGAACGATTCCATCAAAACGTTCGCTGAAATGGAGTTGTTGTTCACTCAGCGATTTGCAAGTGCCAGCGAACGCACTCCAATAACTGCACTTATTAACGCCAGGGTAAAACCGGGTGAAACCTGGGTCCAGTACGCTATACGCTGGCGGAACTTGTGGTCGAGATGTGAGCAGCGCATCGAGGAAGCACCTGCGGTGGGCATGTTCGTGGGAACTCTAGACCCTCACGCAACTATCTCCCAGTTTATGATGTTCTTTAAGCCAACCACATTCCAGGCTCTGATCGACAAGTTAGCTCAGATGGACCAGATGGGTCATAGACCACCTACACCGAAGTCGGAACCTCGGAATGACAAGGGTAAAGGAAGGGCAACCTTTGTCGCGAATGCCCAACAGCAACCTAACGCCCCGAAATCGACGGATCAACTGGAGGAAAGACGCCGGTACTATAATGAGAAAATGAAGCGTCCCTACTCGTTCCCACAAGACAAGACGAAGCGGTTATTCGAGTTGGCAATACGCAACAGACTTATAAACCTACCAAATCCAAGGCGACCACCACACCCCACCGAGGTGAATAACTCCAACTACTGCCCTTATCATCAGACGGTAAGTCATCCGATTGAAGATTGCTTTGTCTTCAAAGGATGGATCGAAGATCAATACCTCCAGGGGAAATTTGTACTGTCCGAAAAGTGGAAGGTGAACCCACCACAACCACATACTCCTAAGAAGGCCGATACACCGGGGGCAACCTGCTCCTTTATCGAAGAAGCTCCATGGGAGGTCGTGCTATCAACGAAGACCAAAAGAATGCTGAGAGACCTCCATGCATGCCCTGCGATCGAATGGAAGGACCCTCTTGAACCTCAAATTATCGAAGGGATGTTGAAGCCCCGCCCAATTATAAAGACTAACGATAAGAGCCGAAATACTCACGTCCAACCGTCAAAATCTTCGAAGAAAAAGAAGAAGAAATCCAAGAAGTCCGTGAAGCTTGGAAACGAGCACACGAACTTACAGAAGCAAATAGACGCGCTGGAAGAATACAATCAAAAGGCGCGAACTCCTGTCACACTGCAAGAGTTCCTCAACCATATCTTTCAAGAGGAAGATGAGGGGGAGAGCTCGTCGGATGAATCCGAAGGATATGTGGCGAGTTGTAACGTAATCTCCCACTCGTTTACCGATGATGGGAAAACTCCCGGCACTAAGAAGATGGAGGCAGAGCCTGTACCAGAGTGTCCATGGCCAACGGACGAAATGATCAACGCTTTTCTAGACAAGATTCGTCTAAAATGTAAAGCGGACCAGGAGCGTGAAATGACCACGCCGGAAAGAGCCAAATACGGACGACTGAACGGAAGAGTTGAACTACCTCCTCCAGAGCGAAAAGTATCCGAGGTAGACAAGAAGATATTCAAGACGAGAAAAAGGTTTGCCAAAGCCGTGTCAATGGGGATGAAGCTACCACCCTCGGAAGGAAACACACACGATGGGGTAGAGACGCACCCTGACTATTGCACATATCATCGGAAAATCTCACATCCCACGGAGGAGTGCGACGCCTTTAAGATATGGTGGCAAGGATATGTTGTTCGTCAGCAACATTTTAAGCGCATGAAACGCAAGAGCCGTCAGGAGCGAAGAGGTACTGTCGGAGGACATAACAAGACTACTGGCAACTGTTACATGGTTGACGCCAGAGGGTCACAAGTTCTCACCTTCGGGAGCGACTCTGATGAAGAAATGGCTCTGGGCCCTCTCTTTACAGAATCCGTTCTAGGAAAAAAGGAGGAATCAGAGGCCTGCGAGAACATCCAGCTGCGCAACCGCACGCTCCCGGAGAAGAATCTCGGTCCCGTCGGCCGAAAAGATAAGGGAAAGGAAAAGGTCATTGAAGATATCACTTTAGATGACCGGGTCATAAAAGAGCTAACTAACAAAGACCCTCCCAAAAAGGGTAAGGTGGACTATAACATCCTCGCGCACTTAAGGAAACTACCCTCTCAGCTTAGCATTCTTGATGCCCTTCTATTATCAAAAGAAGCGCGAGTCTCACTCATTAAAGCGTTGCAAGAACCTGAACAATTCCAGGCCGTTCTCGCCACTGAAAGGATGAAGGATGAACTGGAGGAAGTGCATACAGCCGATGTCACTTTCGGTGATGAAGACCTTCTCCTCGGGACGTGCGACCACAACCGTCCCCTATATGTCTCTGGATACTGCCATGACATCAAGATAGGTAAGATCTTAGTGGATAATGGATCCTCCGTCAACCTCCTTAATGTTCGGGTGTTGAAGGAAATCTGCATGAGTGTGCAACACCTCGCTCGTGACAAAATTACTATCTCCGGTTTCGACTCTCAATCGTCACGGACTCTCGGATCTGTAATACTGACGTTACGCTTCGGACTTCTCGTCACAGACATCAAATTCCATGTCATTGACGCCAAGACCTGCTACAACGCCTTGCTCGGCCGTCCCTGGCTACACGAGTACAACATCATCCCTTCTACACAACATCAGTGTATGAAATACTTCAAGGATGGTTTCGAGTACACTGTAACAGGCGAGTTAAACCCGTTTTCTGTGAACGAAGTCCGCAAATACGAAGATGCGAAATACTTTTTGCCAGATTTCGAGGATACAGAAAGGTGTCGCGACCCGAAGAACAAAACCGCCGCCACCATTCCCGTTTTTGGGAGCGATACCGAAGAAGAGGAGGAAATAGTGTATACGGGGCCATCCCAACGCAACAACCTGGGGGCACCCACCCCCGTACCGGTCTTCGGGAGTGATTCGGAGGACGAGGTTAACGTCGTGTTCTCCAATCGGCTGTCAATACAGGCACCCCTTTGCGATGACCATAGTCTGCAAATCACCATGGTACCGCAAGAACACTATAAGGATCTCGACGCGCTTCAAACCCACAGCGTGCAGGACCTGCAAACATTTTACGTCCCTCCCAAGCGAAGGGGTGAAAAGGTGATCCTATTCTATCAATCCTCAGAGTCGAAGGTGGAGAAAGAGATCTGGCACGGCGTGGATGTTACACTTGACAGGCTCCAACCCATTCGTCTGCCTAGATACTATACAAATGGATTGAAGAAGTTATTGAAGCGCCAAGGAGTACCCTTAAAACAGACTGTGCGGCAGGCTCGGTTCTACAACAGGATTTGGGATGTCCCTGGGACCCAACGCAAATTGCCCAACGGAAAAATAGAAACACTTGGGCTTGGGTACGCGAGAACGGGAAAACAGGAGCGAGCCCACGGCAGCTACGCCATATATACCTTTGATGAAGAAGAAGGCGCCACGTCAGGAGAGACCAATCCCTCATCAAAACTAAACCCCGCGATCGAAGAGCCAAACCCGTTGTTTAAAAGACGAATAGGCAAGCCTACCACGAAAGCGGATCAGAAAATTCGGGAAGATCACAACCACGAAGTGGCCATCTATGAGAAAGCCAGGACGCAACGTCTATTCCAACAAACTGCACAGGCTGCAAAAGATAAAGATGTTCACCATCGTCAACCCGTCATACGAAAGGCTCGACGCAGGGACGGGAATAAATTAAGAAGCGAAAAAAGAAGCCGACAACAACGACGCAGGATTAGAGGGTTACGGGAATTGCGCGGCTCGGACTCGTCCCTCATGGAAAAGATGAGTCGAGCATACTCCTTCCCTCGAGACAAGACGGAACGGTTACTCAAGCTCGCCCTAAAACATCAGATGATCACGCTTCCAGAGTCTAGGCATCCTGAGCAGGCTAGCAAGGTCTCTCATCCGGGTTATTGCTCTTATCACCGAGCCATAGGACATCCGACCGAAGATTGCTTCACCTTCAAGAACTGGGTCGAGGACCAGTACCGACGGGGCAGATTCGCTTTATCCGACGGTTGGAAAGTAACGCCGCCGCAAAGGCACGAGCCTAAAGCCACAAGAGCAGAACCGGATCCGCCTCAGTCTTGGGAGCGAGTTCGCACCTGTTATATGATTACGATATTAAAAGAAGAGCCCGAGAACGAAGATGACCTTCCCCGGTGCTTCGAGAACAGCGATGACGAGTTGATCTCGGAATTTCCGCCCGCTCCGAAAGAACTGGAAGACGGTATACATACTACCGCAGATAACCTCAAGAAGATCGAGCTGGGATCGGCAGACGACCCGCGGCCGACATTTGTCAGCGAGCTGTTATCCGAGGAAAAGGTGGCCGCGTTAAAGAACGTGCTCCTACGGCATAAAGACTGCTTCGCGTGGAACTACTCCGAGATGCCAGGATTGGATCCGGAGATTGCAGTGCATAGATTAGCAATATCCCCGGATATCAAGCCAGTCAAGCAGGCGCCAAGGAGGATGCGACTTGAGCTGGAGATGAGCATCAACGCCGAAGTCAAGAAGTTGATCGATTCCGGATTTATCCAAGAAGTCCAATACCCCGATTGGATCGCCAATATCGTCCCGGTAATGAAGAAGAATGGAACGGTGCGCATATGCGTGGATTTCAGGGATCTCAATAAAGCATGCCCAAAGGACGATTTCCCGGTGCCGGTAACCGAGCTAATGATAGATAACACGTCTACTCACGAGATCTTCTCCTTTATGGATGGTTCTTCAGGATACAATCAGATAAAAATGCATCCCGAAGACCAGAAGCACACCGCTTTCCGGACCCCTTTGGGTGTATTCTGCTACAGGGTTATGCCCTTTGGCCTAAAGAACGCTGGCGCCACCTACCAAAGGGCCATGACAAAAATCTTCGACGATCTCATACACGACATCGTCGAATGCTATATCGATGACCTCGTAGTGAAGAGCATGTCATACGAAGAGCATTTAAAGCATCTCGAAACCGTATTTCAACGCCTTCGGCAATACAATTTGAAAATGAATCCCCTCAAATGCGCGTTTGGAGTCTCCTCGGGTAAATTCCTGGGATTCATCGTTCGACACCGAGGTATTGAAATAGATCCGTCAAAGATTAAAGCGATTATGGAAATGCCCCCGCCAAGAACCCTCAAACAGTTGCGGTCTCTCCAAGGGAAGCTCGCATACATCCGGCGATTTATCGCAAATCTTTCAGGCAAATGCCGCCCCTACAGTCACCTGATGAAGAAGGGAACCCCATTCGTCTGGGATCAAAAATGCCAAGGCGCACTAGACGAGATCAAGCAGTACCTGCAGAACCCGCCGGTATTAGCTGCGCCGGTCAAGGGAAAACCCCTCATTCTTTATACAACCGCCCTCGAAGGTTCCTTGGGCGCATTATGGGCACAAGAGAATGACCAGGGGAAAGAAAGAGCACTTTACTACTTAAGTCGAGTGCTACTGGGGGCAGAAAGCAATTACTCGCCCATTGAAAAGCATTGCTTGGCATTAATCTTTGCAGTAACGAAGCTCAGGCACTATGCGTTGGCGCATGAAGTCCGTCTCATTTCAAAGGTGGATCCCCTTAAATACCTGATGTCAAAGGCTATATTGACGGGACGACTCGCTAAATGGGCCCTACTCTTGATGGAGTTTTCGATAACATATCAACCCCTCAAGGCAGTAAAGGGCCAGGCCATTGCCGACTTCCTCGCTGAGCACCCGATACCGGCCGACTCTCCTCTAAACTGTGATTTGCCGGACGAGCATGCATTTGATGCAATTGGCGGTGGAAGCACACGATGGGAACTCTATTTCGATGGAGCGTCCTCCACAAAGAAACAGAAACAGGGTAACCCGATCATCAAATCGGGGATAGGCCTTATCTTTGTAACTCCACAAGGAGGGATAATGCGCTTCGCCTTCTCCTTAACAGAGTCAAGGACAAACAATGAAGCCGAATACGAAGCTCTGATAGCAGGCCTCGAAATCGCCATCAACATGGGAATTGAAGACCTCCACATATACGGGGATTCTCAGCTGGTCGTTAGCCAAATAAATGGTGACTACCAAACATGCAAACCAGAATTGGTGAAATACGGCGTAAAGGTGCGACAACTGTTGGCCCAGATCCCCTCCTATATTCTAGAGAACATACCGCGCGCGGAAAACAGCAAAGCAGACGCGTTGGCCAAACTCGCTAAAGAACTGGCTGACGAGAACCTCGATGACGTCAGAATCGTGGTACAAAGCCGTCGAGTGCTCGCCCCGGCAGAAATACCTCCGGAATTATATAAAGAAAAGGGAGCGATTCAGCAAGCGACCCTATAAATAAAAGACCGTGAGAAGGCTGAGGACTGGAGGGAAGTCTTCATAGACTACTTTAAGTCCCACCGAATGCCCGAAGAGGCGTCCTCAAGGCATCAGCTTATGAAACGAGCTCTATCCTTCGCTTTCGTCAACGATACCCTGTACAAGAGATCGTTTGATTTTCTATGGCTGAGATGCTTGGGACCTGACGAAGCGGAACGAGTCGTTCGAGAAGTTCACGACGGACTTTGCGGTTCTCACCAAGCAGGCCCAAAGATGAAGTTAAAAATTAAACGGATGGGTTACTACTGGCCCACGATGATCCAGGACTGCCTCGAGTATGCAAAGCAATGCCACTCATGCCAGATCCATGGAGACTTCATCCACCAACATCCGAATCCACTACACCCAACGGTGGCCAGCTGGCCATTCGAAATGTGGGGGACTGACATAGTCGGCCCCATAGAGCCGGCATCAGCCCGGGGACATCGTTTTATCCTGGCGACAACTGATTACTTCTCCAAATGGGCAGAAGCGGTACCACTGAGGGAAGTGAGGACGGAGAACATTCTCCATTTCTTCAAAACACACGTCATCTATCGGTTCGGAACCCCGCGACGGATTATCTCCGATAATGGGCCGGCCTACCGAAGCCATAAGATTAGCCGCTTCGCACAGCAGCACAATATAGACTGGAGATATTCTTCAGTTTACAACCCACGAGCTAACGGTCTGGCCGAGGCTTTCAATAAGACCTTGACGAAGATCATGAAAAAGACCGTCTCCAGGAATAAGAGAGACTGGCACGAAAGGCTGCAAGAAGCCCTCTGGGCTTATCGAACTACATTCAAGACGGCCACGAACACAACGCCGTACACGTTGGTATTTGGGACGGAAGCAGTTCTCCCCCTCGAGATAGAGTTACCCTCTCTACGAGTAGCAGTCCACCACGAGCTGACGAACGAAGAAAATGCTCACCTTCGGCTTGAGGAGCTTGACGCCCTCGATGAAACCCGGCTCATAGCGCAACAATATCTAGAAGCCTACAAAGCAAAGATGACGCGCTCGTACGAAAGATTGACCAGGCCGAGGACATTCCGCCAAGGCGAACTCGTGCTAGTGGTCAAAAGACCGATGATCCCCAATCGTGCCAAGCGGGGAAAATTTGAGCCAAACTATGAAGGCCCGTACATCATAGACAAGGTCTACCAGGGTGGAGCCTACCTACTCATGGACATGCACGGTGAAAGGCCTTTCAGGCCAGTAAACGGCCGCTTCTTGAAGAAATACCATGCTTAATAAGCTGCAGCCTAGGTCAATGATGGATGACGACGACTATGTCCGCTCGCTATCTTCCTAAAGCTCAGACTTTACAAGCAGCAGCCGGCCTTCCTATATCGACGGACCGAAACGTCCTTAAACTATCGTCGGACCGAAACGTCCTTAAACTATCGTCGGACCGAAACGTCCTTAAACTAACAGCGGACCGAAACGTCCCTAAACTAATGCCGGACCGAAACGTCCTTAAACTAACAACGGACCGAAACGTCCTTAAACTAACAGCGGACCGAAACGTCCTTAAACTATCGACGGACCGAAACGTCCCTAAACTACCACCGCAACGTCCTTAGGTTGACGAGATGGATAAATAAAAAAAAATGATGATAAAAAAAAAAAAAAAAAAAAAAAAAAAAAAACGGTATGTCCATAAGCAAAATGGGCACGGATGAAAACCCGAAAAGGGCTCCGTGAGTAAAAACAGCAGGGCTGCCGGCAAGTGTTCGTGAAAACCCGAAAGGGCGCGACCTTGTAAAAAAAAAGAGAAGAGTAAAAATGATATAAATAAAAAAAACGGTATGTCCATAAGCAAAATGGGCACGGATGAAAACCCGAAAGGGCTCCGTGAGTAAAAACAGCAGGACTACCGGCGAGTGTTTGTGAAAACCCGAAAGGGCGCAACCTCGTTAAAGGACACTTACAGAGTCCTCTCGACCCTGTAAGGAGAAACCACCTGCGTGAGATCCTTACGACTCACAAAGGAGCAGCACACTTAGGGATCCTCACGATTCCTGAGGAGAAAATACACTTACGAGATCCTCACGACTCGTAAGGAGAATTCTCTTATGGGACCCTCACGGCTCATGAGATCTGAAAGTCTTAAGTTACAGAAACCTGAACCTGTTCTTAAGCAAATCCCCCACAACCTCCGATATTGCCCTACAAGAGGCTCAATACTGACCCTTGTATACAATCCACGGGCGCGAATAAACATTTCCCCAGCAAAGTCCAACCCTTGTAGGTCCTCTCGACCCATAAGGAGAAAACCCTCTTGTAGGATCCTTACGACTTACAGAGGAACATACACTTAGGAATCCTCACGACCCCTAAGGAGAAAAGACACCTGCAAGATCCTCACGACTTGTAGGGAGAAATACCTTTGTGAGACCTCTACGGCTCATGAAGTCAAAAGCCTTGGTTAACAGGACCCTTAACCCTGTTTGCTGAGCCACCTTTGTTCATTATCGACAAAGGCAAATGATGATTCGCTCCTGGCAACATTCCAGTTGTAGCGGTACTGATGCCGAGATCAGTGCTTAAAATCCAGGCTTGTAACGAAAAGCTAGCAAGCCACACATGCCTACAAAATAGCCGAAATGATGGGGCAACTTGCAATAAAAAGCAGCAAGTAGAAATGAAGGCATGAAAAATAGCCGAAATGATGGGGCAACTCGCAATAAAGAGCAGCGAGCAGAAAATAAATAAATAGCCGAAATGATCGGGCACCGCGAAAAATAGCCGAAATGATTGGGCAATCGCGACTTTCGCGATATAAAAGCTGAAATGATAGAGCATCGCGGAAAAAGAAATAAAATAAAAATAAAATTTATGCCCTACAGGTGATATTCCATCGCACCCTGTACACAATCCGAGGGCGTAAACAAAGAAGGGATCATACTTCTCCCCCAGGGTTCATCAGAAGAAGAAGCCAAGTCTCGACGGGTCACAAGCGACAGCCCACAGTTCCATGACTCGGTGATGTACACGTCACCAGGAGTCAAACCTCCATCCCGTGAAATGCGGATACAATCAACAAAATTCCTGGTCACGTGGAACGCGGATAACGTCACTCTTTGACCCCGTGGAAAACGTCCAGAGCGGATCCTGGTCCTCGCAGAGCATGGCAGTGAACCCATGCGAAGCATCCAGAGCGGAGCCTAGTCCTCGCCTAACGCGGCAGTGAACCCGTGTGAAGCATCTAGTGCAAACTTCCTGGTCACGTGGAACGCGGATAACGTCACTCTTTGACCCCGTGGAAAACGTCCAGAGCGGATCCTGGTCCTCGCAGAGCATGGCAGTGAACCCGTGCGAAGCATCCAGAGCGGAGCCTAGTCCTCGCCTAACGCGGCAGTGAACCCGTGTGAAGCATCTAGTGCAAACTTCCTGGTTACGTGGAACGCGGATAACGTCACTCTTTGACCCCGTGGAAAACGTCCAGAGCGGATCCTGGTCCTCGCAGAGCATGGCAGTGAACCCGTGCGAAGCATCCAGAGCGGAGCCTAGTCCTCGCCTAACGCGGCAGTGAACCCGTGTGAAGCATCTAGTGCAAACTTCCTGGTTACGTGGAACGCGGATAACGTCACTCTTTGACCCCGTGGAAAACGTCCAGAGCGGATCCTGGTCCTCGCAGAGCATGGCAGTGAACCCGTGCGAAGCATCCAGAGCGGAGCCTAGTCCTCGCCTAACGCGGCAGTGAACCCGTGTGAAGCATCTAGTGCAAACTTCCTGGTTACGTGGAACGCGGATAACGTCACTCTTTGACCCCGTGGAAAACGTCCAGAGCGGATCCTGGTCCTCGCAGAGCATGGCAGTGAACCCGTGCGAAGCATCCAGAGCGGAGCCTAGTCCTCGCCTAACGCGGCAGTGAACCCG
The DNA here is from genome assembly GCA_030015575.1 of Agapanthus africanus. Lineage (NCBI taxonomy): Eukaryota > Viridiplantae > Streptophyta > Magnoliopsida > Asparagales > Amaryllidaceae > Agapanthus > Agapanthus africanus. The sequence continues at coordinate 881,296,538 of JASDDO010000024.1, read as the reverse complement.
TGTGAAGCATCTAGTGCAAACTTCCTGGTTACGTGGAACGCGGATAACGTCACTCTTTGACCCCGTGGAAAACGTCCAGAGCGGATCCTGGTCCTCGCAGAGCATGGCAGTGAACCCGTGCGAAGCATCCAGAGCGGAGCCTAGTCCTCGCCTAACGCGGCAGTGAACCCGTGTGAAGCATCTAGTGCAAACTTCCTGGTTACGTGGAACGCGGATAACGTCACTCTTTGACCCCGTGGAAAACGTCCAGAGCGGATCCTGGTCCTCGCAGAGCATGGCAGTGAACCCGTGCGAAGCATCCAGAGCGGAGCCTAGTCCTCGCCTAACGCGGCAGTGAACCCGTGTGAAGCATCTAGTGCAAACTTCCTGGTTACGTGGAACGCGGATAACGTCACTCTTTGACCCCGTGGAAAACGTCCAGAGCGGATCCTGGTCCTCGCAGAGCATGGCAGTGAACCCGTGCGAAGCATCCAGAGCGGAGCCTAGTCCTCGCCTAACGCGGCAGTGAACCCGTGTGAAGCATCTAGTGCAAACTTCCTGGTTACGTGGAACGCGGATAACGTCACTCTTTGACCCCGTGGAAAACGTCCAGAGCGGATCCTGGTCCTCGCAGAGCATGGCAGTGAACCCGTGCGAAGCATCCAGAGCGGAGCCTAGTCCTCGCCTAACGCGGCAGTGAACCCGTGTGAAGCATCTAGTGCAAACTTCCTGGTCACGTGGAACGCGGATAACGTCATTCTTTGACCCCGTGGAAAACGTCCAGAGCGGAGCCTGGTCCTCGCCAAGCACGGCAGTGAACCCGTGTGAAGCATCCAGAGCAAACACCGGACTGTGGAGTCCTTAAAATCCACGGACTATGACGTCCTTAACCTCGACCGTGATGTCTTGAAACTAACGATCAACCACCACGATTCCCTACGGATTTTGCCTTGGTTTAAGGGTACATCTCTTCACTCCTTTGATACCCGGCGTTGTAATTCTTCAACGTCTTCAAAGAGGTGACGGGTCCCTGTAACCAAACATCGGACTGTGGAGTCCCTAAATCCACGGACTATGAGGTCCTTAACCTTGACCGTGATGTCTTAAAACTAACATCGGACTGTGGAGTCCCTAAATCCACGGACTATGAGGTCCTTAACCTTGACCGTGATGTCTTAAAACTAACATCGGACTGTGGAGTCCCTAAATCCACGGACTATGAGGTCCTTAACCTTGACCGTGATGTCTTAAAACTAACATCGGACTGTGGAGTCCTTAAACCCACGGACTATGAGGTCCTTAACCTTGACCGCGACGTCTTTAAACTACGATACCTGGAGAGATCCCTAACCCCGTGAAATACGGAAAAAGGTGATCACACCCGACACTTGCAGGCCCTCACGACCTGTAAGGAAGAAAAACTCTCTTGAGATCCTTACGACTCTCAGGGGAAAACCCGCTTAAAGATCTTCACGATCTTTAAGAGGAACTCACATCTATGGGATCCTTTCGACCTGTAGGGAGAAAAACTCTTTATGAGACCCTTGTGGCTCGTAAAAAGCAAAAGCCTTAGGAAACAGATCCTAACCCTGAATCCTAAGCCACGGCCGTCCTGCAAGAAGACTAAGATAGATTATCCGCAGAATGCATTCAATGAAAAAGGGACACATCATCAAGAGGAAAATTGTATCTTTTATTCATAAACCAAAATGGATACAAAGTACATTTCAAAACAAAAAAATACTCTCATCCACGAGTATGTACAAGAAGGAGAAAAGATACAAGTCTTTAAGCCGGCGGGTGGTGCAATAATTTCACCAGCTCGTCATTCTGTTGTTGAGCTATGGCTTCGTGACGCAAGATCTCCATAAGACGCGACTCCGCCTGAGCTTGCTGGGCCTGATATGAAGCGAGCCGGGCTTCAAGCTCCTTTTCAGTGGCCTTGTGAGCCTCAACTCTCTCGCGAGTAAACGTGGCGGCTTTATCAAGAGCCACCACCTCTTTGATGGACTCTTGAAGCACCCGCCACAACTCATATTGGCCCTGGCTGTGAGATTGGCTCATCATATGAATGAGCTTTCCGTTGCCAGCACTAATCGGTCTGAAACAAGTTCATATCACCTGAGAGATAAAATTCAAGGCGTTGATTCGCACACAATATGACAACAGTATTGGTAATTGAAGAAAGTTTTCACAAAAAGGAACACAAAGTTTATTCATGCAAGCGGAAACATACACACGAGTACCAAGCCTACATAGAAGTTCAAAATAAAGCATGCAAAAAGGGGAGACCAAGTTATAAAAAAAAGGGGGGAATGTCCTACTCTAACGGAAAAGATCGCCAAACACAGGATCAATGGCACAAGGGTTAGTGAAGCAAAGGACAAAATTCTCCATCTCTCTCTCCGCTTCCTCCAGCACATCGAAGCGACGGTTCTCACGAGGAGTCGCTCCCCATCGATTGGCGCCGTGTTCGTCCGCGAAAGCGGACATAATAGCTCGCCGGGCCTTGATCTGGCCCAGCAGATGGATCGAGCAATCCTTCAAAGCCTGAGTGATCAGGCACGCTTCATGAAAACCCTCGAGCTTCTCTTCCGCCGCGTCAAGCATCGCCAGGGTCATCTCTGCTGGGTGAGGGGGGATGTCGGCAAGCACGGCCGTGAGGATCATCCGGAGCCAGAGAGAACCCATCGGGAGAGGAGACCCCCTGCGGATTGAGAGTTCATGTATGGCTGAGTCGCATTCGTTGTCGGTAAGGAGGGGATCCACCAACCGAGCGGCAAAGCGAGGGATCATCTCCTCGACAGGCACTTCCCATGGCTGTCGACGAGCGTGTGGGCGGTTACAGGCCATAGCGTTCAGATACTCCTCAAATTAAATCACGTCGATATGGGAATGAGTTTCTCTGTGAAGAGAAAATGGGCTATGACCTCAAGAATATAAAGAAGTGCATTAAGTGCTATGCGCGGAAAATCTTGCATGCGAAAGATGTTTCCAAGGCCCAAAAAGGGAAAGGCATCGAAAATCAAGGAGAAATAACTATTTCCAAGGCTCCTTTTATGCATCTGATAATGCGCGCTAAAAATGCGGCATGGAAAGTTTTGTGAACAGTCCCATCAGAAGATCTCACGTGTAGAACACGTGAGACCCAAACCTAATGTGCGTTTAAAGGAAAGAATATGGAGTGATACCCTGCATATTAAAGTACAAACGACAATAGTGACAGAATAATAAGATTTCAGAGGAAAAGTATGCGAACACACAGAGACATAACAAAGCTTATCATCCAGACTGCAAGAAGGCGATACAAAATAAAAGAAAAACTTTTACAATGGTAAGGCTTCAGACACGGGGCACGGGTTGAGAAACTCGGAATTGACTTTATTCAAGATCTTCCAAGCATTTCGGACCTCCCGAGTATGCTTTCTCTCACGGTCACAGGCATCGGGGTCTCCGCGGATGTCCTCTTCCCTCCGGTAGGCGCCCAGTATAGCTGATTGCTGAAAAATTTGATGAAGGAGATCAATGAGATCATCCCGCCTTCTCTTGGAAATCAAGCCCATAAGGTACACCGAATGCACCTTATCCTCAGCAATGTCCAAGTCCCCGAGCGGTATGCCGGCACAAAAGAGAGGAAGTGCCTCCCGGATCGCCAGCACGATCAGCCTCAGAAGAGAAGAGCGACGGGGAAGTAGCCGATGATCGTACTCGTCGAAGCGGCCCATGATCTCGGCACATTGAGCATTAGTGAACTCCTGGTTCTGACTGCGGCCCAGCGCACGAATATTCCCGTACGAGATGATCTCGTCAAGACGATACAGATGGGCATCCATAATACCTGAAATAAAAGTCACGAGAATTATTACAAAATCCCCATTGCATTAATGGCAGAAGAATCGCCTCGAGCCGAGAGACCCCAGAGATGCTCTGTGTGAAGAAATCGAGTTCTTCATTGGAATTTAATTCCTTATTAAGGAAAGGGAATTAAATTCCCAGAAACATTTTGAATGGAATTAAATTCCATGGGTTTGAACCACCATCACCGTCTCCTTAAGGGATCATCTGAACCCTAAGTGATCTACTACGGGAAGTCAAGTGGTCTCATATTTTGGTTAAAATACTTGGAGAAAAATGAGTTCTTCGGGAAACCCTCGATCTGGATTTTAAATCCAGAGAGGTCTGTCAAAACAAAGGTGCTTCGACTACCATTACCTGAGGAAAAAGGGCCCTTTTCGAACAGAGTTAAACTCTGGAAAATCTTAAAACAGAGAACTAAGCTCTGGAAGAAGAGAATTAAATTCTCAAAGAAAAGTTCCCAGGAGAAGAAGAAGGAGCAAAGTGAAGGCTCCTATGAAGAGACAGCGGTATTTATAGAAAATAGTGGAAACGCTTCGTCTCCCCAGATCCCTAGATGAATCCAACGGTCGCAAGAGATGACAGCGTTGCACTCACGTGCTGACACGTGAGACCAACGCTGTGGGGGCATTTGTTTCCTGATTTAAAATCAGGAAAGCTTCTGTGGAAAGCTTCTATGGAAAGCTTCAAAAGGGGGTCACGTGCTCACACGTGACTAGTGATCACGTGTTGGCACGTGACACCTAAAAACGTCGTTAAGGCAAGTTCAATTCCCTGACTGCGAAGAAGGAAAAGAAAAGCTTCAAGGAGAGTCGCGTGCTCCCACGTGACCAGGGTCACGTGTTGGCACGTGACGTTTAAATACAAGCGTCAAAGGCACGTCGGGTAACTGACCAAGTCAAGAAAAAGGCTTCAGAAGAAGTCACGTGCTCCCACGTGACCAGGGTCACGTGTCGGCACGTGACGTTCAAGGCAGCAAGCGCGTCTCCAGAACAACCAAGGAAAGAGAGCTCAAACAAAGGGTCACGTGCTCACACGTGACCAGGGGTCACGTGGTAGCACGTGATGTTTAAGCAGCAATCAGAAGACACAGCGCAGAAAGCTCGTTCCAAAGGGGGTCACGTGCTCACACGTGACCATGGGTCACGTGGTCACACGTGACCGACTTTCAAAGCCCATTTTTGACGACAGAATTAAATTCTGAAGGAAATTCGAATCTTTCCAAAGGAAAGTAATTATTTGGGACTAATCAAATTAAAGATTCAGAGATGATTAAAGATCATCTATCTATGGAAAATCTCGGCTTTGGGAAAGATTTCCCCCTTAAATCTAACCAAAATATCAAAGGAGAATCTCTGAATTCAAGATCCAATGGTGAATAAAATTCACCTAATAATCCAAAGGCCCAAAATGAATTATGGATGCAAATCAAATCTCCCAATGAAGATTCGTCAAAAAACTGATTGATGCGGCTGCCTCTCCTATAAATAGGAGCCAAGAGACAAAAAAAAGAGATATACATGCGCAGAGAAGAAAAGAGAAAAGGAGAAGAGCTTTGATACTTCGAAAAGACTCAGATCTTCTGCAAAAAACCCTAGGTAAGAAAGGGAAGGCATTTTGAAAGAAGCAGAATTTAATTCTCAACAGAGTTTAACTCTGATAATATAAAAGCAGAAGAACTTATTTCTTCTCTCTTTGATAGAGGATCTGCAAAGTGCACATCTCCCCTTAAGGTTGAGAATTTAATTCTCAATGGGTTGAGATCCTGCCATGCAGATCCAAAACATAGAGAAGGAGTGCAAACTTGAGAATTTAATTCTCACAGAACTATAGGAATTTAATTCCTCCAAAATAAAGTGGGGCTAGACCCTATATCATGGGAATTTAATTCCTTCAAAACAAAAAAAAAAGAGAAACAGGGTTTAACCCTAATTAAAGAACTTAGTTCTGTTGAAACAACGATCATCATTTCCTCAAAAATTTTATTAGGGTTCAACCCTATTCAGCCCTTCACATAAACGGGGAATTTAACTCCCGCAGAAAATTCAGAGTTAAACTCTATTCCAGAATACAAGTCTTCAAAAGAAAGAAGGATTTAATTCCTCTGAAATTAAAAAGTCTCCGGAATTTAATTCCTGAAAAAAGGAGTAACAAATCCTCTGAAAAAACCACATTAAGGCAGGGTCACGTGTCACCACGTGACCCCCCCCTCAAAAGCCCTACAGAAAACCCCTTTGAGGCAGCACCCCACGTGACCCACGTGACTTTCAGCAGAAGCCTTAACGCATAGGCATTTGAATGCCCATCACGTGCTGACACGTGATGCTATCAAAAGATGCAGTAATTTCAGCAGAACAAATGGAGGAAGGGCGCTCTCACGTGCTGCCACGTGACCCCTCTTGTCTTAGTGTTTAACACTAAATTGAAACTCTCGCACTCAGTGTTAAAATATTGTTGGGCCTTAGTGTTCAACACTAATTAAAAAGCTTTATCTGCAGTGTTCAACACTGATTACCTTAGTGTTTAAATACTAATCTGAGATCTTCATTTGCAGTGTTCAACACTGATCTGTTTTAGTGTTTAACACTAATTTGAGAAGCCTTATTGCTGGTGTTTAACACCAATTATTTCTTAGTGTTAAACACTAACTTGTTAACCGCATTCCCAGTGTTCAACACTGATTGCTCTATAGTGTTTAACACTAGGCTTTGGCCCAATTGGCTAAATGGATAGAGGCAAAGCCTCTCCTTCAATGGATCAGCAAAAAGTCAATGTTTCAGACCCGACTGGACTTAGCCCAAGCTGGCCATAAGTCCTCAATTTGTGATTAACTGGGCTAATGGGCTCATAACATAATTAATCAGTCTCGACCCCAAATTGGGTCAGGGACTATTAAATCCATTCCGGTTCTAGGGTACATCTCTTCACTCCTTTGAAACTTGGCATTGTAATCCCTCAATGTCTTCAAAGAGGTGACGGGTCCCGACGGCCACTCATGATATGGACTGTGGGGTCCTTAAACCCATGCCTAATGCAAAATTCCTGGTTACGTGGAACACGGATAATGTCACTCTTTGACCCCGTGGGAAACGTCCAGAGCGGATCCTGGTCCTCGCAGAGCACGGCAGTGAACCCGTGTGAAGCATCCAGAGCGGAGCCTGGTCCTCGCCAAGCACGGCAGTGAACCCGTGTGAAGCATCCAGAGCAAATACCGGACTGTGGGGTCCTTAAACCCATGGACTACGACGTCCTTAACCTTGACCGAGATGTCTTAAAACTAACAACGGACCGCAATGTCCTTAAACTACCCATGGACCGAAATGTCCCTAAACTACCCACGGACCGCAACGTCCTTAAACTACCCATGGACCGCAACGTCCCTAAACTAGAACAATAGGGCCCTCCATATGCTCTTTTGTCGGATCTAAACGGTCCCGTTTAAGTTGATCTTAGCCTCCAAAAATGGCTAACGCGTCCTTAAACCTTCAAACAGATTGGACTACGAATCCCCTAAATTAACTCCGGCTCGAGGGTACATCTCTGAACTCCTCTGACATCCGTCGTTGTAATCTTTCAACGTCGTCAGAGAGGTGATGAGTCCCGATGGCCATACATACGATGGACCACTACGTCCCTAAACTGGAACATTAGAGTCCAAACACTCTTCTGTCGGATCTAAACGATCCCGTTAAGTTGATCTTAGTCACAAAGTTAGACTAACGTATCCTTAACAAACGTTTGAGTTGATCTTAGCCTCAAGTATGGCTGACGTATCCTCAAACCAAACCCCCAAACCCAAATCTAAGATAATGCGGATTTGGACTAGTCCACGCCCTACGGGCGACGACATAACTCAGTCTCCGTAAACAATCCACGGGCAACAAAACAAACACCCACGACACGAAGTGACCATCTGGAGAAGGAGAAAGTTGTTACCGCAACGCGGTAGCGTAATTAACTGCAGGGGCTTGCGCCTGCAGGGAAGAGCGTCCCCACAATCAAAAACCCCTCAAATGAGGGGGAATCTGACGAAGTCTGCTACATCGGACGCATCCGTCTAAACCTTCGATACATGGTGCCATAAATCAACTTGGCATCTTCGGAGAGGTGGACGGATAGCACCAATTAGCATCTGCCCCGAATCTCAGGCAAGACGCGGTGTCGCGCCGTCTTTCGGAGGGGAACAGCCGTGCTGAAAAGATCTCCTCCACCTGTGGAGAATGCTGCAAAGACAAAGCTGGAGCAGCCCTTTCAGCGTCTGTCCTCTAAATTTCACAAGGTCTGGCGACAGATCCAAGACTCGGTGATCAACCAAGACTACTCCCGCCGACCGAAGAAGATGAAAGTTCGGCAAGAGAAGGACCATCTTGTCATACAACATAAGGTGTCGTCTACTTGGGTGCCCGCTGCAACGACCTCCTCAACTTCGACCGCCCACAAAAGGAGAAGGCCGAAGAAAATTCCCGCGGCTGCGACGAATCTAAAGGGTGCTGAACCTAAACGCCCTAAGTCTGGGGGTATGGTGGTGCACACTGTTTATATAGTTTTCGGAAAAGAGGAAATCCGTGCTTCTACGAGCCACCGACCGCTCACCCGATCAGTAACAAAGGCTCAGGAGCAACAACAGCAAAAACTCCAAGAGATGCTAATGAAGATGGCCACACTCACTAGGCCAAAAGAAAGCCCGGAAATATCGTTGCAACAGCGCCAGGAACAGAAAACTGATGCCGAATTCCTCCGAGAATGCTCGAGAGGAAAGACAAAGAGGCCGCGGAACAAGCGGCCAACATAAAACAAATGGCGCTTTTATTCCAAGATATGGTCGGGATGATGATAAAGCCGGATTCTCCAGCTGAAGACCCCCCGATTATCCTTGAAGACGACAGAGGGGAGACATCGAACCCTCTTCCGGCTCTATCAGCAGCCAAAGAGGAAACCATCTCCAAAACCGCCCTGGATGACTATATCGCTCAACAAATACGAGCTCATCAGACGAGCAAAGCGGCCGGCCAAATTGTTAAGACTGGACGACCCTATCCGGGTTGGTACGACCAAATAAAGTACCCGCCGGGGTATACGATTCCTAAGTTCCATGTATATAAGGGACGGGGAATCCACATCAGCACGTTGCTCAATTCAGGGCTCTATGCGGCAATACCGAAGGTGACGATAAGCTACTGCTTCGCCAATTTGTTGGTAGCTTATCGGAAACAACATTCGAGTGGTATTCCGAACTCCCAAATGACTCTGTCAGAAATGGAGCTACTATTTATACAGATATTCGCAAGCGCTAGCGAGCGCACCCTGATCACCGCACTAATTAACGCCAGGGTGAAGCTAGGCGAAACATGGGTTCAGTACGCGATATGGCGGCGGAATCTATGGTCGAAGTGCGAACATCACATAGAAGAGGCTCCTACAGTAGGCATGTTTGTGGGAACCCTCGATCCGCAGGCGACCATATCTCAATTCATGATGTTCTTCAAGCCAACTACCTTCCAGGCCTTGATAGACAAGCTGGCCCAGATGGACCAGATGGGTTACAGGCCATCCTCTTAAAAAACGGAGCTCCGAAATGAAAAGCGGAAAGGGAAAGCAACTTTCGTTGCCAACGCTCAACAACAACCGAGTGGCCCGAAGCCGGTTGCTCACCAAGACAATAAACAAAGATCCCTTGGAGAAAAAATGAGATGCCCTTACTCGTTCCCTCGGGATAAGACGAAGAGGTTATTCAAGCTAGCGCTGCACAACAGGCTCATCACTCTGCCGGAGCCAAGATGCCCAATGCAACCAGGCGACGTTAACAATCCTAATTACTGCCCTTACCACCTAATATTGGGTCATCCAATCGAAGATTGTTACATCTTCAAAAGTTGGATCGAAGATCAATACCAACAAGGCAAGTTCGCGTTATCCGAAAACTGGAAGGTGAACCCGCCACAACCACACGCTCCTAAAAAGGTGGACACGCCCGGGACATCATACTCACTTATAGAGAAAGCCCCATAGGAGGTGGCCCTTTCAGCTAAGACTAAAAGAATGCTGAAGGACCTTCAAAAATGTCCGGCGATCAGGTGGCAGAGCCCGCTGGAGCCCGAGATTATTGAGGGGATGCTAAAACCACGCCTAACACTGGGAGTTAATAGCGATGGGCAAAACACCTAGGCCCAGCCGTCGAAGTCTTCGAAAAAGAAGAAGAAGACCAAAGAGCCCGCACAGTCTGACGACAAACGCACGGACCTGCAAAAGCATATTGACGTGTTGGAAGAATATAACTAGAAGGCACGAACCCCAGTCACACTCCAAGAGTTTCTCAACCATATCCTTGAGGGCGGAGATGATGACAATGACGAGGGAGACGATTCTTCAGAAGGGCCTGAAGACTATGTGGCGAGCTGGCACATGATCTCTCACTCGATAAATGGTAAAGAAGCTCCTGATGCAGAGAAACTGGGGGCAGATCCCGAACCAGAACTCCTAGAACCGTCAGACGAGATAACTGAACGAGGCGCTTCAGAAAAGCAAAGCTGACCGAGAGCGTGAAATCGCCATATATGAAAAAGCCAAACGTCGGCGACTGAACGAAAGGATTGAAATACCCCAACTGGATAGAAGCACTTATGCCGCTAACAAAAGCAGGTTTAAGACAAGGAAGCAATTCGCTAAAGCCCTGTCGATGGGAATGAAGTTGCCACCTTTCAAAGAAGACAGTTCAGAAAATATGTTCCCTGACGAACTAGATGCACATCCGAACTACTGCTTATACCATCGAAGGATCACACACCCTAACGAGGAATGTATGGCCTTTAAAAATTGGTGGCAGGGATACGTTGCTCATCGACAGTATTTCAAGTGGATGAAGCGCAAAACTCGTCGAGAGCAGAGAAGCACGACAGATGAGCGCAGAAGAACTGCCGGCGCTGTCACATGGTTAATTTCGGGGGATCGCAAGTTCTCACCTTCGGGAGCGTTTCTGATGAAGAAATAGCCCTCGGCCTTCTCTTCAAGGAATCCATCTCTGAAATAGAAGAGACGAAGACCTGTGAGAACATTCAGCTACGTAATCACGCGTTACCCGAAAAGAATCTTGGATCTACAAACAAGGGGGCGGACAAAAAAGATAAGGGGAAAGAAAAAGCCCCTGAAGATATCGCCCTCAATGATCGAGTCGTTAAAGAGCTGGCAGCCAAGGACCCACCAAAGAAAAACAAGGTGGATTACAATGTTCTGGCACACCTGAGAAAGATACCCTCGCAGCTAAGCATTCTCGATACCCTTCTGCTATCTAAAGAGGTGAGAGATTCTTTGATCAAGGCACTACAAGTGCCCGAGCAGTTCCAAGCTTTCCTTACCGAAGAAAAGATGAAGGACGAGCTGGAAGAAGTGCACACTGCTGACGTCATTTTCGATGACGAAGATCTCCTCCTCGGAACATGCGAGCACAACCGTCCCCTGTATGTCACCGGATACTGCCATGACATCAAGATAGGGAAGATTCTTGTTGACAACGGGTCCTCTGTCAATCTCCTAAACGTGAGAGTGCTAAAAGAAATCTGCATGAGCGTTCAACACCTCGCTCGAGATAAAATCACTATCTCCGGGTTCAACTCTCAGTCATCACGGACGCTCGGGTCTGTGATACTGACATTACGATTTGGGCTGCTCGTCACTGACATCAAATTTCATGTCATTGACGCCAAGACTTGCTACAACGCTTTGCTTGGCAAGCCTTGGTTACACGAGTACAACATCATCCTTTCTACGCAACATCAGTGTATGAAGTATTTCAAAGATGGTCTTGAGTACACCGTGACAGGGGAACTGAATCCATTTTTCGTAAATGAAGTTCGAAAGTGCGAGGATGCAAAGTATTTCCTGCCAGACTTTGAAGACACGGAAAGATACCATAAGCCGGAGAATAATCATAAAGCTATCACCGCTATTCCGGTCTTTGGGAGCGATACCGAAGAGGAGGAAGAGATAGTCTATTTTGGACCGCCCCAATGCAACAAGCCAGGACCGTCCACTCCTATTCTGGTCTTCGGCAGCGACTCTGAAGACGAGGTTAATGCAGTATTTTGTGTTCGGCCATCAATACAAGCCTTCACTGGCGATGAATGGAGTTTGCAAATCGCCATGGTTCCGCAAGAATATTACAAAGACCTCGACGCACTTGATACCTATAGTGTGCAAGAACTGCAGACGTTCTACATCCCTCCCAGGCGAAGTGATGAAAAGACGATCCTCTTTTATCGATCCACGGAAACCAAAGTAGAGAAAGAAATCTGGCATGGTGCCGATTCTGCACTTGACAGGCTCCAGCCCATCCGTCTGTCCAGATACTACATGGAAGGATTAAAAAGTTGTTGAGGCGCCAAGGCATACCCTTCAAACAGACTGCTCGACAAGCTCAGTTCTACAATAGGATCTGGAACGTCCCTGGAACTCAGCGAAAATTGCCCAACGGGAGAATGGAAACGATTGGGCTTGGATATGTTCAATCTAAGAAACGGGAGTGATTCCATGGCTGCTACGTTATACATGATTTTGATGAAGAAGGAGATGCTCTGTTAAAAGACACTGCAATCGAACCAAAATGAGATCCCGCTGTAAAAATACCAAGTCCGTCGTTTGAAGAACAGATGGACAAGCCAATAAGAGAAGCGGGTCAAAAGGCCCGGGATGACCACAACCGCGAAATGGCTATTTACGAGAAAGCCAGGATGCATCGCCTCCTTCAGCAGGCTGCGGAGAATGACGATGTTCTTCGTCGCTAGCCCGTCATACAAAAGACCTGACGCAGAGATAGAAACAAGATAAAGAACGAAAAAATGTTCGACAGCGGCAAAGCGGGTCCAAGAAGCCACGCGATCAAGAATTGAGCAGCCGGGATCCGTCTCTTATAAAGAAGATGGGTCGAGCATATTCTTTTCCCCAAGACAAGACAAGGAAGATATTCAATCTTGTCATGAAACATCAAATGATTACGCTCCCGGAGTCCAAGCACCCCGATCAAGCAAGCGAAGTCCATCATCCGGATTATTATTCCTATCATCGAGCAATAGGACATCCTCTTGAAGACTGCTTCACCTTCAAAAACTGGGTTGAAGACCAATATCAACTCGGCAGATTCGCTTTATCCAACAGTTGGAGAGTAGCCCCACCACAGAAGAATGTACTGAAAGCCACGTATACAGCGAGACTAGAACTAGATCAACATCGGTCTTGGAAACGATCTCGTACCTGTCACGCGATAACGCTGTCAGAAGAAGGAGTGCTCGAGGACATGGATGACCTCTCCTGGTGCTTCGAAAATAAGGATGAAGATGGGTTGATCTCAGAATTTCCACCAGTGCCAAAAGAGTTGGAAGACGGGATACACACCACTGTGGACAACCTGAGAAAAATCGACTTGGGGACGACAAATGACCCGTGGCCAACGTTCGTCAGTGAGCTGCTGTCTGAGAAACAAGTGGCTACGCTAAAAGACATACTCATGCAGTATAAAGACTGCTTCGCATGTGACTATTCCGAGATACCGGGGCTAGATCCAGAGATAGTTGTGCATAAATTGGCGATATCTCCGGACGTCAAGCCAGTCAAGCAAGACCAAGAAGAATGCGGCTCGAACTTGAAATGAGCATCAACGTTGAAGTCAAGAAGTTAATCAACTCCAGCTTTATCCAAGAAGTTCAGTATCCTGACTGGATCGCCAACATCGTCGCAGTGATGAAGAAAAATAGGACGGTGCGCATCTGCGTGGACTTTCGGGACCTCAACAAAGCATGTCCGAAGGATGACTTTCCCGTACCGTTTACCAAGTTGATGATAGACAACATGTCCACTCACGAAGTTCTCCTTCATGGACGGCTCATCAGGGTACAATCAAATAAAGATGCATCCCGAAGACCAGAAGCATACCGCTTTCCGGACTCCGCTGGGCATATTCTGCTATAAAGTGATGCCTTTCGGTCAGAAGAACGCAGGCACCACCTATCAGAGGGCCATGACGAAGATTTTCGATGACCTCATACACGAAATCGTCGAGTGCTATATTGACGACCTCGTGGTAAAAATAAAATCATCTGAAAATCGTGTTTCAGCGCCTTTGGAAATATAACTTGAAGATGAACCCTCTCAAATGCGCGTTCGGAGTTTCCTCAGTCAAATTTCTGGGATTCATCGTATGACATCGAGGTATCGAAATAGATCCGTCAAAAATCAAGGCGATTATGGAAATGCCTCCACCAAGAACTCTCAAGCAACTGCGGTCTCTCCAAGGAAAGCTCGTGTATATCCGGCGGTTCATAGCTAACCTCTCCGGCAAATGCCGACCCTACAGCTATTTAATGAAGAAAGGAACCCCATTCGTTTGGGATCGCAAATGCCAAAGTGCACTGGACGAAATCAAGCAATACCTGCAGAATCCGCCGGTGCTGACCGCTCCAGTCAAGGGAAAACCCCTTATCTCGTATACAACAGCCTTTAAAGGTTCCTTGGGCGTGTTATGGGCACAGGATAATGACCAAGGGAAAGAGAGGGCCCTCTACTATTTGAGTCGAGTTCTCCTGGGGGCAGGAAACAACTACTCCCCTATCAAAAAACACTGCATGACATTGATCTTCGTGATAACGAAGCTCAGACACTATGCGTTGGTGCACGAGGTCCATCACGTATCAAAAGTGGACCCTCTCAAATATTTGATGTCAAGAGCCATACTAGCAGGGCGGCTCGCTAAATGGGGCCTACTCTTAATAGAATTCTTGATAACATACCGACCTCTCAAGGCAGTGAAAGGTCAGGCCATCGCCGACTTCCTCACTGAACATCCGATACCTGCCGATTCACCTTTAAATTGCGAATTGCCAGACAAGCACGCGTTTGACACGATCGACGGGGGGAAAGAGAGGAGTGATACCCGATGGGAATTCTACTTCGATGGGGCATCTTCCATGAAGAAGAGAAAGCACACCACCCTATAATCAAATCTGAGGTAGGCCTTTTCTTCGTGACTCTGCAAGGAGGAATAATGCGCTTTTCCTTTTCCCTAACAGAGCCGAGGACAAATAATGAAGCAGAATATGAACCTTTGATAGCGGGTCTTGAGATCGCTGTCGACATGGGAATCGAAAACCTCCTTATATACGGAGACTCCCAGTTGGTCGTTAGTCAAGTAAATAACGACTATCAAACGTGCAAACCGGAGTTGGTAAAGTACGGTGAGAGAGTGCAGCAACTGCTGACCCAAATTCCTTCCTACGTTCTGGAAAGCATACCACGTACGGAAAATATCAAAGCGGATGCATTAGCCAAGCTCGCTAAAGAATTGGCTGACGAAAACCTCGATGACGTAAGAATCGTTGTACAAAGTCGGAGGGTTCTTGAACCGGCCTAAATATCTCCGAAGTCGTCTGAAGAAAAGGAAGCGACCAAACAAGCGGCTTTCCAAGTAGAGGATGAAGAAAAGGCTGAGGATTGGAGAGAAGTCTTCATAGACTATTTCAAATCCCATCGAACGCCCAATAATGCATCGTCGAGACATCAGCTCAAGAAGCGAGCTCTGTCCTTCGCCTTCGTCAATGATACTCTATATAAGAGATCATTCGATTGTTTGTAGTTAAGCTTTCTGGGGCCAGAAAAAGTAAGGAGAGTCATCCAAGAAACTCATGACGGACTCTGCCGTTCTCATCAAGCCGGGCCAAAGATGAAGCTGAAAATCAAAAGAATGGGCTACTATTGGCCCACGATGATTCAGGACTGCCTTGAATACGCGAAGCAATGCCATTCGTGCCAGATTCATAGAGACTTCATCCACCAGCATCCAAACCCGCTACACCCAACGACGGCGAGCTGGCCGTTCAAAATGTGGGGAACCGACATAATTGGGCCCATCGAACCAGCATCATCCAGAGGACATCGGTTCATATTGGCGAAAACTGATTACTTCTCTAAGTGGGCAGAAGCAGTACCTCTAAGAGAAGTAAAGACAGAGAATATCCTCCATTTCTTCAAGACACACGTCATCTATTGGTTCCACACTCCGCGACGAATTATCTCCGATAACGGGCCAGCTTACCGAAGTCATAAAATTAGCCGCTTCGCATAGCAGCATAATATAGACTGGAGATACTCTTCGGTCTATAATCCCCGAGCTAATGGTCTAGCCGAGGCTTTCAACAAGACCTTGACGAATATCACAAAGAAGATGGTGTCTCAAAATAAGAAGGACTGGCATAAGAGACTGCATGAAGCTCTCTGGGCGTATCGGACCACGTTCAAAATGGCCACGAATACAACACCATATGCATTGGTATTCGGCACAATAGCAGTACTCCCCTTTGAGATAGAGCCACCCTCTCTATGAGTGGCGGTTCATTATGAGCTAACAGACGAAGAGAATGCTCATTTTCGGCTTGAGGAGCTCGATGCCCTTGATGAACTCATCTCATGGCGCAACAAAACTTGAAGGCTTACAAAGCAAAGATGACGCCCTCATACGAGAGATCGACTAGGCCGAGAACATTCCGCCAAGGAAAACTTGTGCTAGTGGTCAAGAGACCTATGATCCCCAATCGTGCCAAACGGGGGAAATTCGAGTCGAATTATGAGGGCCCGTACATCATAGACAAGGTCTACCAAGGTGCGGCGTACTTGCTCATGAATATGCATGGCGAAAGATCCTTCCGACCAATAAACTGCTGATTCTTTAAGAGGTACTGCGCCTGACGAGTCACGAACCAGGTTAATGATAGATGACGACGCCTATGTCCGCTCGCTATCTTCTTGAGTCTAAACTTTAAAAATAGTATCCAACGATACCCCATCCCAAACACGGAGGGCTAAAGACCGAAACGTCCCTAAACTAATAGTGGACCGTAATGTCCTAAAACTAGTTATGGACCGAAATGTCCTAAAACTAACTATTGACCGAAATGTCTGTAAACTACTACGAACCGCAACATCCTTAAGCTAACGCGCAAAAAAAAACCGGTACGTCTATAAGCAAGATGGGCACGGATGAAAACCCGAAAGGGCTCCGTAAGTAAAAACGGCAAGGCTACCGGCGATGTTTATGAAAACCCGAAAGGGCGCAGACTCGTAAAAAAAATAAAAAAAAAGGTTACGTCCATAAGCAAGATGGGCACGGATAAAAACCCGAAAGGGCTCCGTGAGTAAAAACAGCAGGGCTACCGGTGAGTTTGTGAAAACCCGAAAGGGCGTAATCTCGTTAAAAGACACTTGCAAGATCCTCTCGACCTTGTAAGGAGAAAACTACCCGCGTGAGATCCTTACGACTCACAAAGGAGTGACACACTTAGGGATCCCCACGATTCCTAAGGAGAAATTACACTTACGAGATCCTCATGACTCTTAAGGAGAACCCTCTTATGAGACCCTCATGGCTCATAAGATTCAAAAGCCTTAAGATACAGGGATCTGAACCTGTTCTTAAACCACCACCTTTCCCAAACTGCCCTACAAGCGGTTTAATACTGACCCTTGTATACGATCAACGGGCACAAATAATCATTTCCTTTCTGAGTCCCATCAACGACAAAGAATACTCTCATTTGATGAACAAACACTTGTAAGTCCTTTCGACTTATAAGGAGAAATCACTCTTGTAAAATCCTTACGACTTATAAGAGACACACACTTAGGAATCATCATAATTCCTAAGGAGAAAATGCACCTACGAGATTCTCACGACTCGTAGGGAGAAACACCTTTATGAGACCCTTACGGCTCATGAAGTCAAAAGCGTTAGTCGACAGGATCTTAACCCTGTTTGCTAAGCCACCTTTGTTCGAACCGACAAAGTCAGATGATGATTCGCTCCTGGCAGTATCCCAGTTGTAGCGATGCTGATGCCTAAATCGGTATCAAATTCCAAGTCCTTTCATATGATAGATAGTAGACGTTGCTTATGTTTTACACCCACGCTAGTCCAGCCACCGCTCTACCGTTAGTTAAGTAACCTAACGGTGTATGACGGGCCCCGTGGCGAATGCGGATGGCATATGCGTACGTTATATTTTTGTTTCTTTTTCTGCAATGATAGGGTTAAATGATGGGACTGCATTAACATTGATTAATGCAAGGAAAAACAAACCAAAGTTTAATCGTTGGAACAGTTTCAAAACCACTCAGTTTTCTTCAAAAAGCAACCTTTAAATGCGAAGCCTAAACCACTCCTTTTAAAAGCTATCATGGTTCCTTCGACTATATCAAGTTCATTACGTTCACGGTTTCGCCAATACCATTCGTAGCCCTCCGTCATTTCAGATGGGTATTCAGTAGTATTCAAGCTATGTATTTGACCTTCGCTAAGGCATAGTGATTGGTAGCTGCCGGGTATTCATCTGTAGCATATATAGATGCGTTGGTTTGGGGCAGTCGTATTCCTATTTTGACCTTCGTCAAGGGTATGTACGGGTAGGTTCAAATTAACCTGGACAATGATGGTAGAACTTGACTTGCAACTTATGATATGATAGCCTTCGTCAAGGTCATAAGAGCTTAGGGAAAAAATCCACATCGGGAGTTTCTAAGGAAATTAAAACTTGCTAGTGTTGCATACCATTTGGAGTATGATAATTTTGGTAGGATTCCTTCAAGGTTATCACACGATGATATTTGGATCCCGATCCTACTGTGAGTATCCGCTACTTCTCGGGAGTTTTTTTCATTAAACAATCAATGCTATAAACAAAGTAGGTGTCAAGAACGGTGCTAGCGGGGCTACGCCTTTAGGGAAAAGAGCTTATGTAATTAAGAAACTTCGCGAAAGCGTTGGAAAACCTCCCTCGAAGTACCGACACCAGCCTGGCTGAAAGATTAAGCAAGAATTGTAAGAGTGAGATTAATTCTAATTAATTCTTCTTTTATGGTTTATGGAAGTGTTCCCGCCAAAAAATTTCTGCGCAAAAGAGCCCAAGGTATCAAATGGCAGCGATACGTTTAAGAAAATGTGAACCAGTATTTTCCGGGCTGTATTTTAACAAACTTCCGAATGTGAAACAGCTAAATTCTGATGGAATCGAAAGCGTCTCGAAAAGGCCTTCGATTTGATATATTATGGGCTTCTTAATTCATCCGGGATAAAAAGTTATGAGCAAATATGCTATGCACGTGTAATCTAAGGAAGAAAATGCGAATCAGTATTTTCCGGGCTGCATTTTGATAAACTCACGAATGATAAATAGCTAAATTCTGATGGTATCAAAAGTGTCTCGAAAAATCCTTCGATTTGATATATTATGGGCCTTATAATTCATCCGAGATCAAAAGTTATGAGGCATCACGTGCCCGCACGTGACCGGGCATCACGTGCAGACACGTGACCATTTACAGGCAAAGCCTGTAGGCACTGAATAAAATAAATAATTGAAAATAATTAATCAGTGGGGTCACATGCCAACACGTTATAGGCTCTTAAACCCTCTGAAACAATAGAATTAAATTCTAATTAAATAATTAATCAGTGGGGTCACGTGCCAACACGTGATGGGTTCCTGAGCCCTCTAAACCAATAGAATTAAATTCTAATTAATTGGTCGATCGGTGGGGTCACGTGCTAACACGTGATAGGCTCTTAAATCTTCTGAACTAATAGAATTAAATTCTAATTAAGGAAAATCAAAAACCCTAGTTGGAAAAATATCTCTCTAAATCTTTCCAAAAAAAAAAAAAGATTGTGCTCTGTAAAGTGGAGTATCGTTGGATTAAAAATCCAATGGTGATTAAAAATCACCAATTTATAGAAAGATTCTATACAAGGAAAAATTTTCCTGAAATTCACCAAGAATAACAAACAGAATATCTTTTGGATTAAAAATCCAATGGTGAATAAAACTCACTGAGTGATCTAAAAGATCATATTGGTTACAAAATCAATTAAAATCTTTCAATGAAAGATTAACTAAACAAACTGATTCTTTTCTTTCTCCTATAAATAGGAGCCAAGAAGAGAAGAGAAGGATCTTGGAATTTTTTTAAAGGAAAAACAACAAGAAGAGAGAGAAAAGAAGGTCTCTTGAGAAAAGAAAGAAACTCTAGGTGAGAAAGGGAAAGAGATCTAAGCTCCATAAAACAAAAAGAGAATTTAATTATCAATTTAAGAGTTTAACTCTTCTGAATAAGAACTTAGTTCTTGCTTTGGTTGAAGATCTGCAGAAGCAGATCTCCCCATAAGTTGAGAATTTAATTCTTATCGGGGAGCTTCTGCCATGCAGATCCAAAACTTAGAGAGAGAATTGAGTTTGAAGAATTTAATTCTTCCAAATACTTAGGAATTTAATTCCTCCAACAGAGACAGGGTTTAACCCTTAAAACAAGAACTTAGTTATTCTTCATGGTTAAAGATCTGCAGAAGCAGATCTCCCCACAAGTTGAGAATTTAATTCTCATCGGGGAGATTCTGCCATGTAGATCCAAAACTTAGAGGGAGAGTTGGGTTTAAAGAATTTAATTCTTCCATATACATAGGAATTTAATTCCTCTAAATAAAATTAGGGTTTAACCCTACAAAAGAATTTAATTCTTAAACAAGGGATTTAACTCTCCATGCACGTAAAGAGATCAGTACCCAACTTGGTCACGTGGTAACACGTGACCCTCATTCTCAATGAGTAGAAAAGAACGATCAAGACTAGGTCACGTGCCCCCACGTGACCCTTAAACAGACTCCTCAAAATAAGAAAGAAAAAACTTGGAGGCAATGCCTCACGTGCTCACATGTGACCCTCAAAACTAAAGGGAATAAAGCCAAAGGCAATACTGATTTAGGGCGCCTCACGTGTCCCCACGTGACCCCTGACAAACACCTCTTTAAAAAAGAGAAGATGGAAAGAACTGAAGGATTAAAATCCAATGCATGGGCGCCCTCACGTGTCCCCACGTGACCCCTAGCAAATCCTTTCAATATCCAGTGCATGGATGCCCATCACGTGTCCATACGTGATGGCCTGGAAGATTGAAAGTGTTTAACACTTATTTAAATATTCTGAGAATAAAATAAAGGAAGTTTAGCCCAATCCTAAGGCGCCTCACGTGTCCTCACGTGAGCGCTTCATCTTTTTTGTGTTTAACACTATTTTAAGCACTGCATCCTTAGTGTTTAACACTATTTTATGTGCATCACGTGGGAACACGTGACCGCCAGGTATGTGCTAGTGTTTAACACTATTTTAAAACCAGTCTTAGCCTAAATTGGCTAAATCTTCTAGAGGCAATACCCCTTTCTTTTGACTGAGCCTCAAACACATTTTTGTCTTCCAAAATTGATCATCTCATATGAATGCTCAGCGCTCAATAAAAGACAAAATATGGTCAGAACCCAGACCCATGTTTAGCATTGTTAAATAATGGGGAGCTGAGCCCAGACAAATGTTCAACAGTCCAAACAAAGGTCTAACATTTCAGACCTAATTAGACTTAGCCCAAGTTGGCCATAAGTCCTCAATCAGATTTAACTTAGCCCATGTGCTTATAATCCAATTAATTGATCTTAGTCCCAAATTGGACTACAGATTTCCCAATCAACATTGGTTCAATGGTACATCTCTTCACTCCTCTGATATTTGTCGTTGTAATCCTTCAACGTCTTCATAGAGGTGACACGTCCCGATAACCAATCATTCCATGGACTGTGGGGTCCTTAAGCCCGTGGATTATGATGTCCTTAGCCTCGGACTATGGGGTCCCTTTAAACCCATAGACTATGATGTCCTTAACCTCGGACTGTGGGGTCCTTAAACCCATGGACTATGATGTCCTTAACCTCATACTGTGGGGTCCCTTTAAACCCACGGACTATGATGTCCTTAACCTTGGACCGTAATGCCCCTAAAGTAATCGACCGCAAAGTCTCTAAACTAAAACAATATAGCCTAAATGCTCTTTTGTTGGATCTGATCCTGTTAAGTAGATCTTAGTCTAAAATTAGACTAACGTATCCTTAAAAAATGGTTAAGTTGACCTTAGTCTAAAATTAGACTAACGTGTCCTTAACAATCTGTTAAGTAGATCTTAGTCTAAAATTAGACCAACGTATCCTTAACAAACGTTTAAGTTGATCTCAGTCTCAAATGAGACTAACGTATCCTTAAACCCAACTCCCAAACCCAAATCTACGAAAATATGGATTTGGAATAATCCACGCCCTACGGGCGACAACATAAATTAGTCTCCGTATACAATCCACGGGCAACCAAAAACAAAACAAACACCCACGACGCGAAGTGACCATCTGAAGAAGGAGAAAGTGGTTACCGCGATGCGGTAGCGTAATTAACTGCAGGGGCTTGCGCCTACAGGGAAGAGCGTCTCCACAATCAAAAACCCCTCAACGAGGGGGAATCTGACTAAGTCTACTATATCGGCCGCATCCGTTTAAACCTTCGATACATGGTGTCATAAATCAACTTGGTATCTTTGGAGAGGTGGACGGATAGCACCAATTAGCATCTGCCCCCAAATTCAGGTAAGACGAACCTACGCGGTCGCGTATCTGTGTTTCGGAGGAGAACAGGAAGGATTCGAGGAACAGTGGGAGCCATCATGTTTAGATAAATTAATAACCAATCTAAACTTGCAAGAGTATCATGCTGAGTTTTTCTTCTCTCTCTCTTAATTGCAGCGACCACAGTGACCGGACTTAGAGTATTAGATAATTAATTGACTGGGACAAACTATATTGATTGGCTAAGAAATGTCCAGATAGCACTTACCTATGACAAGCTGGACTACTTCCTTACTACCAAAGCCCCTGCCATCCCAGGTCCAGATTCCACCGTTGCGGATATTAATATCCGTAAGACATGGGAAAGGGATTATGCGAGAGCCAAGTGTCTCGTGTTAGCCTCGATGGATAGTAAACACCAGAGGCAGTATGAGAAGATAGACTTATCTTCCATCTTCCTCCATACCAAAGTTTTATATGGAGAGCAATTTCGTATCGCAAAGATATGAGACATTGAAGAAATTAATTCAGGTGAGGTTGGTTGTCGGATCATCTGTCGGGGACCACGTTCTTACGATGATTAGCTATATTAAAGATATCACGGACGTAGGGACCACGTTGGAGAACGAGTTATTTACTGACTTGATTCTATAGTCGCTCCCCTCCACCTACGCCCAGGAAGTTTCACTTCCAGAACTTCTCAATATGTTGAGGAGCGCTAAGGGCACCCTGCAAGAATCCAGGGTGACACCCTCTCTACTCATTGGAGAATCTTTCTCTTCTAGATTCAAGGCAAAAGCCAAGGGAGAGAAGAAGAAGGGCTCCACCAAGCTGATAGGCGGTGTCAGTAAGGTAGAGGGAAAGGACATGGCAAAAGTTTCAGGGCTAACATTAGGGAAGGAGGAATGTTTCTATTATCATGGGAAAGGGCATTGGCAGAAGGACTGCAGTACTTGGAAAGCCAGAAACCGGGATTCGAAGCACGTTGTGGTTTCGGCTTCGGGTGTGTTTATGATTGAAAATTGTCTGTATATTAACTCTACTTCCTGGATACTAGATACCGGATCAGGATCTCATATCTGTAACTCATTACAGGGTTTGAGAAACCGTAGAGTTATCAAGGCAGGTGATATGACTCTCAGAGTTGCTAATAGAATGAGCATGGATGCTGTATCCGTAGTGGAATATCATCTAGGATTGATAAGTGGACAGATTTTGATTTTGCGTAACTGTTTGTGTGTACCTAATTTGATATATAATATTATCTCTGTATCTTTACTTTCTAAAAAAGGTTATGATTTTACATTTGTAAGCGATGTTCTCAACATCCACCTAAATTAAGTTTTGATTGGGTCAGGTACATTAGATAACGGTATATACGTATTAAATCAAGTTCATGTTTTCAACGTCCAGAACACACTTAAAAGAAAGTCTCCGGAATTAAATCAAGCTTTCTTATGGCATTTAGACTGGGTCACATCAATGAAACACGATTGACGAAGTTACATAAAGAGGGATATTTGGATCTGTTCGAATATCAGTCCTATGTAACTTGTCAATCATGTCTCAAAGGAAAGATAACAAAGACTCCGTTCACTGGACCCGGGGTAAGAGCGAGCGAGCTCTGGGACTCATACGCAGCGATGTATGTGGTCCAATGTTTACACATGCAAGAAGTGGTTATTTCTATTTCATTACTTTTACGGATGATTTCTCAAGGTTAGGACATGTATTCTTGATGAAACATAAATCCGAGGCCTTTGAAAAATTCCGGGAATATAAGAATGAAGTGGAAAAACAAACTGGAAAAAGTATCAAGATACTTAGATCTGATCGAGGTGGTGAATACTTGAGTGCCGGGTTCCTGGATTACTTAAAAGAGAATGGAATTCTCTCTCGGCTTACTCCTCCATACAAACCTCAACACAACGGTGTATCGGAAAGGAGGAACCGAACCTTATTGGATCCGGTACGTTCCATGATGAGTAACGTTGAGTTGCCGCGATCCTTCCGGGGTTATGCACTAGAATCAGTTGCATATCTTCTGAACAAGGTTCTTACCAAGACTGTGCCTACCACACCATATCACATGTGGAGTGGGAAAGAACCCAATCTTAAGTACCTTAAGTTATGGGGATGTCCATCTTTTGTAAAAAAAGCAGCATGCGGACAAGCTCGAGGCACGCTCAGTACTGTGTAAGTTTACGGTTACCTATCACGGCAGCAAGGTTTCGGGAGGCATCATCCATGCCATATTTAAATTTTTGCCGTTCCAGTTAATCCTAACCCTAGAATCGAAACTAGAAAATCCTACGAAACGATATGTAAACACTTTACAACTAAGTGAATGAGGGAATACAACCTTTGTAGACCGGTCCTTCACTTCTAAAGCTCCATGTCGTAGTCGCTTCGCTGCAAGTTGTGAAGACCCAGACTCTAGTAAGGTTCACAAGAAGAAACGAACAAGCATGCTCAATGTCTTCGAGGCTGAAGATGATCTACGTCGAGGAGACTCGAGCTCATGCTACCTCTTTACTAATGGTGAAATTAGTGAAGCAAACACCCTAAACTAAATGGCTAATAGTAGAGGATGATGAAGTAGGAAGTGGGCTTACTTTAGTTTTATTTTTCTCACAATAAATCATCACTTAGAAAAAGCTAGCAAGTTTTTTCTCTTGAGGAAGAAGAAGAAGGATGAAGAGATGAATGAGAGAGTGAGGTTAGAATTGCAACCATGGGTGAGTTAGTGTCATGCCTAACTCATGTAGAGAATAAACCATGGCTTGTGGTTAAGGTTGGGTTAACAAATATCTTAAGCAAGACAAACAAGTGGACTTGGTCAATATTCTACAAGCTTCATCCAAGCTTGAAACATTATCCACTAATTTGTAATAACTTAATGATAAATATTAACCATAACTTTAACCCTAGTATGGTATAAGTCTCATACACACATGTTGCAAGTATAACCTAGCATGATACATAATATATATCACATATATAATGTATGCAAAGTGAGAAAAAGAAATGGTCAAGTGAGCAATATTAGTTAATGTAAATTCATATATCATATATATAATTATACATTAAATCATTAAATCAACACTTGATTTAATGATCCGGCTATATCACATATAACCGACTAATATCAATATTATCAACTTACCGAATCAACACTTGATTCGATAACCCGGCTATATCACATATACCCGTCTGATATCACATATCGCGAGAATACAATACGGTATCACATACTCGTATCAATCTCGGTCCCGCACATATCACATATGTGCTCCTACTCCGTTTCACATGAACCAGGAAACCTCTGTGTAGGACTCTAAAGACTCGTCAATATGCCGGCAGTAGGTGACGATCATATCAAACACCTACAAGCCGCAAGAGGTCTGCTAAACGTAACGGCCACCCGGGTATTCAGCGATCAGAAGATCAACAAGCAAGCCTGCTCATACTCCTGCGAATCCAATCAGTAACACTACCATACAGTCCGGTCTCTTCGTCAGATATGTCGTATATCACAGCCTGGGGTGGTATAACGTCAGACCCCAATAGCCTGATAAGTCATGCCGATGTAAGGTCCATAACGGTTCGAGAAACTACTGATAACTCTTACCAGTAAATCTCAGCAACCCTGGCCAGGGATTTTATGTTATGGCCAATCGAGCATAGCGCAACATCAACTCCCAATACCGGGAGAGACGAATCCCCTACTATCGCTCATTGCCTCCATGTGACTCGGGACTGTACCCAAAAACCACATTTTTGCACGATCTCTTGACCGTGGTATGGTGGAAATCAAAGCACAATGGGAATCACACAAGACTCTATGACGATCTCGAGTCGACAGACTAACCTGTACCAGTGTCACCAGAGAACTGCTATCCGACGATAGGTATAATACCATCTAGGAGTTCTCGGCGAGTCCGTCCAGTGTACCCAGTCTCCACTGAGCACCCGTATACCTTCTCTGATGTCAAACAACAATGGATATAGGATCATCCATCGCCCATCATATGGGTCGAGAAGCGTATACGCTAGTCTACTCTTGAGTATCGATGCCCTGTCTCGATACTCCCATAACTAGGAACATTTGAAGGATGTACTTGCCGACTACCTCTTCCCCATTAGTATGATCTGCATCATAATCCCGGTAGTCAAGTACTCATCCTAAGGACTTTATCAATATGTAATAGAGAGACAATAAGTGTACATGTTAAGATAAAGATCAACCAGATAGCATACTATCATGTCGAGCAAGAAAGTCCTCCCTATATATGTCCAAGCATCCACTACAATATACATCCCATGTACAGTAATGGCCTCTAGGGCATACATATAACTAACAATCTCCCACTTGCACTAAGGCCATCTGTTGTAGTATCCATTACCCAACAATATAGCAGTGGTTGTAGTATCCCATACTCAACCATCCCATAGAAGTCTCTCTAGGGGTAAGGCCTTTGTGAGTGGCTCCGCTGTGTTATCTTTCGTGTCAACTCTCATAACCTCGATCCCTTGGAGAGCAACCATCTCTCTGATCAGGTGATACTTACCTCAGAATATGTATGGAACGCTGATGGGACCGGTGTTCCTAGGCCAAAGCCACAACTCCATTGTTGTCACAATAACAGTTATTGGACACTCAATGGTAGGAACCATGTTCATCTCATGAACAAAAATGCCCAGACAGCCACTTTGGCAGCATCGTTGGTAGCAATGTATTCGGCCTTTATCGTCTAGTATGTCACGGTATCTAGCTTGGATCTCTTCCAACATACCGTCCCTCCACCGAGGGTAAAGACAATGCTTGTGACTGACTTTCAGTCGAACTTATCACTCTGTAAGCTGGAACCAAGAACTTTCTTTTAGTGCCTCTCAAGTACTTAAGAATGTCCTCCACAGCTGTCCGGTGATTCTCTCAAGATCCGATTGATTCCTGATCACTACACTTAGTGAGTCATCTACATCTGGTCTAGTATATAACATCGCATGCATGATAGAGCCTACTGCCGAAGCATAGGTTATCCCTTGCATGTGAGCTCTCTCCAAATCAGTCTCTGGAGAGAGCGATCCATGAGTAAGTGGGCGAACCACCGTGCTTAGAATCATCCATACTAAACCCCTTTAGTATGGTGTTAATGTACCTGGATTTGGGACACTCCCAATATCCACTTAGATCTATCACCATAGATCATAATCCACAAGATGTAGTAGGTATCATCCAGATCTTCCATGGAGAATCCTCGTGATAAGATGAGCTTGACCGAGTGTAGCATAGGAAACCATTTCCTATCAAGAGTATGTTATCTACACACAATACATGGAAGATAACCTTACTCTCTACAACCTTCTTGTATATACAAGGTTCATCTGCCATTTTGATGAAGTCAAACTCTTTGACTGCCACATCAAAACAGATGTTCCAACTCCGTGATGCTTGCACTGATCCTGATGGACTTAAGCATAGCTTTGAAAGTCTCAACTTTTCCATCTACACCAAGAATCTTCTCAAGATCCATTTGCTCCCAATCGGTTTTACCCTTTCAGGTGCAACATTCAAAGTCATACTTTGTTGGTGTACATGGATTCCATCTTTGATCGCATAGCATCCATCCATTTCACTGAGTACCCACTCGTGATGGCCTGTCTGAACCTAGTTGGGCCATCATCTACCATGATGCAATCCTCGCTCCCACTATCACCGAGAAGACCGTAGTATCTCTCAAGTGGATGAGGAACCCTACCAGATTCGCGGAGAGGCTGAGGTTCGTTGGAGACTATTGAATCCTTTGGTTTAACCAAATCATCAGCTATTAATTTGTCAAGCTGGAACAACTTTCAGTTCTACCTCATGTCCACAAATTTTTTCACAAGAAATCCCTTTTCTAAAAAGGTGGCATGCTGAGAAACAAAACACCTTTTGCTCCTCAGTTAGGTAGAAGATATACCCTCGCAAATGTTTGGGATATCCTAACAAACTTATACAGTCCTGACTTTGCGTCGAGCGTGTCCGGATTCTGCTTTTCAACATAGGCCGAACAACCCCATATCTTAACTCGTTTAAAACATGGTCTCTTCCCATACCATATCTCATATGGAGTGGTAGGCACTGATTTGGATGGAACCCCATTCAATAGGTATGCAGCTTCTCAAATGCATAACACCCAAAAGGAAACAGGTAACTCAGCAGTACTCATCATAGAGCGTGCCATATCTCATAGGGTGCGATACCTCTGCCCCGATACACCGTTGTGCTGTGGTGTATACGAAGGAGTAAGCTGAGAGAGAATATCATTCTCCTTTTAGAAACTCCAGGAACTCCACGCCCAAGTATTCTTCTCCTCGATCACATCGTAGGACTTTAATACTTCTACCCGTCTGGTTCTAACTTCAAGCTTATATTCCTTGAATTTCTCAAAAGTTTCAGACTTGTGTTTCAACAGGAACATATGTCCGAATCCTGAGAGATGATCAGTGAATATAATCAAGTACAAAGAACCAATCTTGGTATTTGTAGACATAGGACCGTATACATCATCATGTATCCGTCCTAAGAGTTCACTAACTCTATCTCTCTTTCCAGTAAACGGAGTATTGGTCATTTTACCTTTGAGACAAGACTAGCAAGTATCATAAGATGAAAATTCGAACAGATTCTCATATTCATCCTTCTGTAACTTAGCTGGTCGTGTCGCATTGATATGACCTAGTCTACAATGCCACAAGAAGGATTCATTCATTTCTGAACTACTCCACTTGTGTGTGTTCTATATACTTTGAACTGTGATTTGATTTAGAACGTATATGCTATTATATAACGTGCCTGATCGAATAAACTCTTGATTTATGAAAATGTTCACAACATTATCCTCTAATACAGAATTATATCCTTCTTTAACTCAATAAAGAAACCGATCCAATGTTGTATATCAGGTTCGATATGTAATAACATTCGTTCAGAATCAATGTATTAATATAAGGTGATATCTGCCAACAGACTTGGCTATAACAATTGAACCATTCTCTAACACTTAGAGATATATCACCTAATCTTAGTTTTCTATCTTTCTATAGCCCATGTAACTCTTACATATGTGGGATCCTGATCCGGTATCACATACCCAGGACGTAGAGGATACTGAGAAACAGTTCTTGGTAATGAACACACCTGAAGAAGATACATCAACATGCACTTTCTTCGATTGAGTGGCATGGGAATCCGGATATTCCCCTATTTCCTGCTCGGACTTATAACAATTATAAAATAGAGCGGAACTAATGTTCCCTAGCTCAGTATAATAAGCAGGTTCGGTCAATGCATCCATATTATTATCTTGATTAAGGCGTGACATGGTCGCTACCAGGAGAGAGAGAGAGAATAACATGCTCTGCGTGCGCTCTTGCAGGATTAGATTGGTTATTAGTTTATCTAATTAGGATGGCTCCCACTGTTTTAGTCAAATTTTCCTTCAAACCCTAAAAGGTAAGACTAGCCGGGATTACTTATACCCTACAAGTTTGCCAATCTTTCGGCCAGGCCAGTGTTGGTACTTTGAGGGAGGTTCCCCGTGCTTTTGCACGTACCTAATTAAAATAAACCTCGTTTTCCCAGGGGCGTAACCCCGTTAACACCTTTCTAGACACCTACTTGATCGGCTAATTGTAATGTGTAAAACTCTCCCAGGAGCAACTCTTACTCGCAGTAGGTATCGGGATCCAACTATCTCATAGAAGGTATGCAATCTCAGTGCAAATTTCAACACTTGAAATTCCCGATAATATTTTACCCCTAGCGTCCTATGATCTTGACGGATGTCAACAAACCATAGGCTGCTAGTCAAGTTCTACCCGTACATTTCATGATTGAATTAAACCCACCCGCACGATCCTTGACGGAGGTCAACAAGGCCACACGACTACCCTAATCCAATCGCATCGTATGCAGCAGATAAGCACTAGTCAGCTACCGCACACTACGCCTTGACGGAGGTCAACAAACGTAGCACGAATACTAAGTAGTACTTATCTGAAATGACGGAGGGTTACGACATGTTTTTAAGAAAACCCTATGCGTAATGAACTTGATATCGTTGTAGAATCGAGTGATTTTGAAAAGGATTGTTTTTTAGGCTTTTACTAGTTTTGCTAAAGAGGTCACTCCCGGTGAAGAGATCTCGGCTCCTTCCTCATCGAATAAGGTGCAAGATATTTCACAAATACCACTATGCAAAGTAAAAACTATAGAAGCAATCAAAAGACAATCCAAGTTTGTAGCATCTGCCAGTTTCTCTAAAGAGGCCACTTCTGGTGAAGGGATCTCGGCTCTTTCCTTATCGAATAAGGTGCTGGATATTCTATAAGGACTACCGCTATGCAAAGCAAGAACTAGAGCTACCAGTTTTTAAACAAGTTTCTACAACATCTTTAGATTTTTTTTATTTCATTAATCTCATTAATGAAGTCCCATTAATTATATGCTTCTTAAGCATCACATATGAAACGAAAGCAGCAATATTAATTATATCTCATATATATAATATAGGCATTCATCTCAGAACATATTAAGTGATCACATCACAGAATATCAGCAGCAGCAGAATCACATATGAAATATTGGATATATTAGGAATTCCGTGTTTTATTTAAGCCAGTAAAAACGCGGATTCCACAGTCGTGATAAATAGCCAAACCCACATCCCTAGACCCCTACGAGAGC
The DNA here is from genome assembly GCA_030015575.1 of Agapanthus africanus. Lineage (NCBI taxonomy): Eukaryota > Viridiplantae > Streptophyta > Magnoliopsida > Asparagales > Amaryllidaceae > Agapanthus > Agapanthus africanus. The sequence goes on along the minus strand of JASDDO010000024.1, from coordinate 881,265,507 downwards.
GGCAAACAACCCTACCAATTCTAGAGTTAGGAGACCCGGTCTCGACTCCTCGAGATGGTCTCCCACTGGACCCTAGAACCCGGTTACTTGTGCTCCCCGCCTTGGGTCTATCCTAATGCGGAAAAGTAAATAATATACATCAATAGTGACATCATCTTCAATCCGGAAGTGCCCCAATAAAAGAATATTACATACAAGCTTTTACATGAATGAAAATGATAAACTCTTATCTCACACAAAAAACCCCGGCTATTCAAAACACGACGATCCAATATAACATATCACAGCAACCCATAACATCACATGTCATCAACGTAAGTAAATATGCGTATCCCAATTGTCGTTGACATATAACACCGAAACCGGCGATACACCACATATTACACTTACGGTCGCAGAAAAGAAAGTGAAAAACTATAACAATTGGAATCCGCAACCACCTTAGACATCATAAACCCAATGTATCACATACTTTGGATTTTATGCCCAACCAAATGAATTCCTTAGACACCACATGTCTAACAATTATAAACCCCGCATTTTAGTCTCGATATTGAAAACACTTTCCAATAACCTGTCGGGTAATTCAACAAGATTCCCGATAACCTGATCGAATGCTCGTCGGAAGCTTTATTAGACGGCCGCACCCCCTGGTGCCGTCGACGAAGTGCACTAAGGCGGAACACCGCAGCCGCGAGCACCCGCACGAATGCTTTTGGCGACGGGGTTCTCCTACAGTCACTTGGTCGGGGCTATGGGGCGTGGCTATCTAGTAAGGTTACCCGGCGAGTATCCGCGTACACTACGTGATTGCGACGGACTTTTGATCCACATCAAAATTCCATGGCAACCGATCAAATGAGACTAAACTGTTAGATTTATAAAATTCAAACTAGTTATCTCATAACTACTTATGTGGATTCCAAATATTGTATCACAATCACAGATAGCTAGACGAAGTTAAACTTTTCGATCGAATAATCAAACACCTAAAATTTCCCAACAAGCTCAACACTTGAGCGGAGTTCAAAAAGTACCAAGAACATGCCACAACTCCTATGAACTATCCGTAGAAGGGCTGACCCATGCCTCACTCATGTCGCCACGGAACTGCAGCAAATCCTAGGGTTTGACCGCGGTTCCGCGATCCAAAAAGTTAAGTTTGGGTTTCGTTCTTCTAGAGGGTCCACATAATCGCTTGCAAGATTCTTTGAAAATTTTAAACTCGGGAAAAATCCAACTCTTGAAAAATTTCCAGCGGGGGAAAAATTGGGTTATTGATATCCGTTCGAACTTTTTAACATTATCTAAATAACCCGAATACATGTTAGAATTACGACCACGAAACACTCCGAGTTGCTTTTGCAGAAAGTTAACATCACATGAAAATTTAGCAAAAACAAATAACACCTGAAACCCTAAAAACCAGAGACTGGAACACCATGAAAATTTAAAGCCAGAATTCCAAATTTGACCCCGTGAGCTCGGTTTTAACCCCCATGTGGCAGGCCACAATTATGCCAAAATGCTTCAAATTTTGCTAGTGTTTATGTTATATCACATATAATATTCTGCAGCTGTTTAAAAAAAATTTTGAAGACCTTTTAAATTCAACAGAAACCAAGTTTTCGTATCGGGTGTTTCGGAGTAGTTTCGGTTTCGTAATCCTAGGAAATATCGTATAATTTTCTAGCATGGCTCTGATACCACTATAGGGTTACCTATCACGGCAGCATGGTTTCGGAAGGCATCATCCATGCCATATTTAAATTTTTGCCGTTCTAGCTAACCCTAACCCTAGAATTGAAACTAGAAAATCCGACGAAACGATATGTAAACACTTTACAACTATGTGAATGAGGGAATACAATTTTTGTAGACCAGGCCTTCACTTCTAAAGCTCCATGCCGTAGTCCCTTCGCTGCAAGTTGGGAAGACCCGGACTCTAGTAAGGGTTCACATGAAGAAACGAAGAATTCTTGCTCAATGTCTTCGAGGCCGAAGATGATCTACGTCGAGGAGACTCGAGCTCATGCTACCTCTTCACTAATGGTGAAATTAGTGACGCAAACATTCTAAAGTAAATGGCTAATAGTAGAGGATGATGAAGTAGGAAGTGGGCTCACTTTAGTTTTATTTTTCTCACAATAAATCATCACTTAGAAAAAGCTAGCAAGCTTTTTCTCTTGAGGAAGAAGAAGAAGTGATGAAGAGATGAATGAGAGAGTGAGATTAGAATTGCAACCATGGGTGAGTTAGTGTCATGCCTAACTCATGAAGAGAATAAACCATGGCTTGTGGTTAAGGTTGAGTTAACAAATATCTTAAGCAAGACAAACAAGTGGACTTGGTCAATGTTCTACAAGTCCAAGCTTAAAACATTATCCACTAATTTGTAATAACTTAATGATAAATATTAACCATAACATTAACCCTAGCATGGTTTAAGTCTCATACACACATTTTGCAAGTATAACCTAACATGATACATAATATATATCATATATATATAATGTATGCAAAGTGAGAAAAAGAAATGGTCAAGTGAGCAATATTAGCTAATGTAAATTCATATATCATATATATAATTGTACATTAAATCATAAAATCAACACTTGATTTAATGATCCGGCTATATCACATATAACCGACTAATATCAATAATATCAACTTACCGAATCAACACTTGATTCGATAACCCGGCTATATCACTTATACCCGTCTGATATCACATATCGCGAGAATACAATACGGTATCACATACTCGTATCAATCTCGGTCCCGCACATATCACATATGTGCTCCTACTCCGTTTCGCATGAACCAGGAAACCTCTGTGTAGGACTCTAAAGACTCGTCAATACGCCGGCAATAGGTGATGATCATATCAAACATTCATAAGCCGCAAGAGGTCTGCTAAACGTAACGGCCACCCGGGTATTGAGCGATCAGAAGATCAACAAGTAAGCCTTCTCATACTCCTGCGAATCCAATCAGTAACACTATCGTACAGTCCGGTCTCTTCGTCAGATATGTCGCATATCACAGCCTGGGGTGGTATAATGTCAGACCTAAATAGCCTGATAAGTCATGCCGATGCAAGGTCCATAATGGTTCGAGAAACTACTGATAACTCTTACCAGTAAATCTCAGCAACCCTGGCCAGGGATTTCATGTTATGGCCAATCGAGCATAGCGTAATATCAACTCCCAATACCGGGAGAGATGAATCCCCTCCTATCGCTCATTGCATCCATGTGACTCGGGACTGTTTCCAAAAACCACCTTTTTGCACGATCTCTTGACCATGGTATGGTGGAAATCAAAGCACAGCGGGAATCACACAAGACTCTATGATGATCTCGGGTCGACAGACTAACCTGTACCAGTGTCACCAGAGAACTGCTATCCGACGATAGGTATAATATCATCTAGGAGTTCTCGGCGAGTCCGTCCAGTGTATCCAGTCTCCACTGAGCACCCGTATACCTTCTCTGATGTCAAACACTAATGGATATAGGATCATCCATCGCCCATCATATGGGTCAAGAAGCGTAAACGCTATTCTACTCTTGAGTATCGATGCCCTGTCTCGATACTCACACGACTAGGAACATTTGAAGGATGTACTTGCCGACTACCTCTGCCCCACTAGTATGATCTGCATCATAATCCCGGTAGTCAAGTACTCATCCTAAGGTCTTTATCAACATGTAATAGAGAGACAATAAGTGTACATGTTAAGATAAAGAGCAATCAGATAGAATACTATCATGTCGAGCAAGAAAGTCCTTCCTATATATGTTCAAGCATCCACTACAATATACATCTAATGTACATTAATGGCCTCTAGGGCATACATATAACTGACGGTAAGTTTGTGGGATACCCAAAGAACTCCAGGGGGTATATTTTCTATTACGTAGAGGAACAAATGGTTTTTGTTTCTCGGCATGCCCACTTTTTGGAAACTCAATTTTTAGAAAAAAAGATAAGTGGGAGCGCAATAGAACTGGAAGAAATTCCAAACCACAAGTTATTACTGAAAGCATGGTGGAACCAGAAGTTTCGAAAGAACCGGACATCCCCGCGCCACTCCGTAGGGCTAGTAGGCAGTCTCATCCGCCCGAGAGATACTATGGTTTTCTCATAGACGGGGATAGGGAGGATTGCATCATCGACGATGATGAGACAACTAGCTTCCAGCAAGCCATTCAGAGCAGAGACTCAGTAAAATGGCTGGATGCAATGCGGACCGAAATGGAGTCCATGAACACCAACAAAGTATGGACTTTGGAAATATCTTCAGAAGGGGTAAAACCCATAGGCTGCAAATGGATCTTCAGAAAGAAGATTAGTATAGATGGACATGTTGAAACTTATAAGGCTAGACTTGTTGCAAAAGGTTTTCATCAAAGACCTGGTTTGGACTATGATGAAATCTTTTTTCCAGTGGCTATACTCAAATCCATTCAGATTCTTCTTGCCATTGCTGCCTTCCACGCTTATGAAATTTGGCAAATGGACGTAAAGACCGCTTTTCTGAATGGAAATTTGGAAGAGTGTGTCTATATGGATCATCCGGAAGGTTTCATAGAGAGTGGGAGCAGCGGAAGAGTGTGCAAGTTGCTTAAATCCATTTATGAATTAAAGAAGGCATCGCGGAGTTAGACCATTTTTTTTGATGAGATAGTCAAGGAATTTGACTTTATTAAAAATCCAGATGAACTATGCATCTATAGTAAGATTGTTGCGAGAAGTGTGGTATTTCTCGTCATGTACGTGGATGACATTCTCTTGATAGGAAATGGCATTCCTATGCTATAATTAGTCAAAGAATTCTTGTTACAAAGGTTCTTCATGAAGGACGTGGGTGATGCCTCCAACATTCTAGGGATCCAGATCTATCATGGTAGATCTAAGAGAATGTTAGGACTTTCACAGTCAAGGTACATCGACACCATACTGCAAAGATTCAGTATGGAAGATTCAAAATGCGGTAATCTACCGGCTTGTCACGGAATCACCCTCTCCAAAGAGATGTCTTCCAAGAATGATTTAGAAAGGGATCACGTGTCTACTATACCCTACGCTTCTGCGGTAGGCTCTATAATGTATATGATGTTGTGTACCAGACCAGATATAGCTTACGCACTGAGCATTGTAAGCTGGTATCAGTCAAAATCAGGGAAGAAACACTGGACAGCAATAAAGAACATTCTTAAGTAACTGAGAAGGACTAAGGAGACATTCTTGGTGTACTGCAGAGAAGACCTCCAAGTTGAGGCCTTCACCGACTCCAGCTTCCAGAGTGACAAGGATGACTCCAAGTCCATGTCGGGTTATGTATTTACCCTCAATGGAGGGGCGGTCTGTTCGAAGAGCTCCAAGAAGGACACCGTTGCTGACTTGACTATGGAAATGAAGTATATCGCTGCATGTGACGCCGCTAAAGAAGAAGTCTGGATCAGAAAGTTCATGACAGAACTTTAGGTGGTTCCGTCCATTGTTGATCCAATACTGCTGTATTGTGACAACAACGACGCTATAGCTTTAGCGAAGGAACCAAGGTCCCATTAGAAGTCCAGACACGTCTTGAGGCGGTACCACCTGATCAGGGAGATCGTTGATCGCAAGGAGATCGAGGTGCGGAGAGTAGACACGGAGAACAACACTGCATATCCACTCACAAAGGCCATCCCTCAGACGCAGTTCGAGAGGCTGATCGAGATGATAGGTCTTTGATATGCCAATACATGGCCTTAGTGCAAGTGGGAGATTGTTAGTGAGATATGCTCTAGAGGCCATTATTGTATCATACTGGATTGTATATTATATTTTAGAAGCTTGGCATATTCACAGTTATAATAACAGTCTTGCTTGAAATAGTAGTATGCTACTTAGTTTGATTCTACCTCAATATGTGCATGTGTTTCTTTTAGAATATCGCTTATACATATTGGTAGAGCCCTTAGGATCTTTGCTTGACTACCAGCATTGTGATGGCAGTCACACTAGTAGGGGCTGGGTAGTCTATAAGATCATCCTTATACAGGTCCCTAGTCATAGGATTATTGAGACAGGGCATCGATACTTCAGAGTAGACTAGTGTATACGCTTTTCATCCCAGCAGGGGAGATGGTCTGTCCCACAACCATTAGTACGTCGTATTGGAGATAGTATACATGTGCTCATTGGGTTATGAGTTACACTGGACATGACTCGTTGGGAACTGCCGGTTGGTATTATACCTATCGTCAGGTAGCAGTTCCCAGGTGACATGAGTACAGTTTAGTCCGTTGACTTGACATCGCTACTTCGTATCGAGTGAGTTACCACTGTTCCTAGATTACTACCCTACCACGGCTCAAAGGAGTCATGCAAACAGGTACTAGTTGAGTGTAGTCCCGAAGTACTTGGAGGCAGTAGCAGTTAGATAGGATTCGTCTCTCCCTGTATTGGGGGTTGATATCGCGCTGTGTTCGGAAAGTCATTACACAAAGTCCCTGGCCAGGGAAATCGAGATTTACTGGTAGGAACTCCAGTAGTTTCTCAAGATATATTGGGATCTACTTTGGCATGAATTATTGCGCTATTAGGGGTCTGGCGTTTACCATCCCCCTAGGCCTAATATGCGAGTATCTCAGACGAACAGACCGGACTGTACGGAGATTGTCACAGATAGTCTCAATAGGAGTTCGGAGGAGTTTGCTCATCGGCCTTCTTATCGACAGATACCTGGGTAGCCGTTACGTGCAGCTAGTACCACTGACGTGCTTATGGTTAAACCCACTTCCAGCGTACTGTCGAGTCTTTAGAGTCCCACACAGAGGGTTTCCCTGTTTCGAGCGAAACGATGTAGATGACGCATGGTTTTACAGCAGGGTTCCGATCATATATGTGTACTGGCTACACGGATGTCATTTCGGGCGGATAATACTAGTGGGCTTTGGTTTAAGCCGGATCCTAGTATTATATTATTGGATTGTTATCATCTCATTGTATTCGTATTTTTCGGAATACGAATACGGGTATGTATATACAGTGAGGGCATTCTTGTAATTTTACAGGGCATGCTTCTACAAGGGGACACCTCATTATTGGATTATTTATTTTTGAAAAATAGATTAATAAGGTGTAATTGGAGATATTTGTGGCATGGGTGTGAAGCAGGGCTCATTGAATTGTTTATTTTTTGGTTACACTATTGAAGCATGGTGAGTTATTTTCTATGAGAAAATATTGCGTGCTTCATTATTGTAAGAGGTGATCCATTCTCCTCACTAGACTTCACTTGATTCATTTCTCATTTTGCTTTCTCTCTCCAAGTTTTCTCCTTCTTCCTCAAAGAGATCCTTACCCTCACATGTGTTGTGAAACAAAGGATCTCAAGAGATAATACACTCCATTAGCTACTCTACATCACCTAGGCTACTTAGATTAGCGAACTAAGTACCCTGGTTACCTCGGTTTAGAGATAGGAGCTTGAAGTATAAACTCTCGGGTGGATCATCTTTGATGCGAGGAGGCCGACGTTGCAACCTTCATCCGTTCTTTGAGGAGCCAAGGAGAGGAGGAAAAGAAGACCCGAAGGACTAGTTCACGAAGGTATAAAATCTCTTCATAGTACTTAAACCTCTTAGTTAGTTTAGCTAGTTAATGTTCTGTAAAGATCCTGGAGTTTAGTCCGTGCCGCGAAGCTCATTAAAATCGTTTTTGAAAATTCCGCCTCCCCGCGAACTCGGGGGGTGCGCGACATCGACTTACAGATATATAGAAACTAGAGACCTCCAAATTTCATTTTAGAGTTGGTGAGATGACCATCACCCTGCAGGACATCTCTATGCTGCTTGGTCTGCCTATAGACGGACATGTGGTTGCTGTGGAGTACAGCCACGGTTGGTCAGATTTGTGTCCCAGCTTGTTGGGTAGGATTTCGCCTGTTGGGTAGAGGAGAGGCAGTAGCATTAACTTGAGTTGACTGCGGGAGGCGTTTAGTGTCGAGCCTACCATGGATGCTACGCCTGCAGCGATCGAGCAGCATGCACAAGCCTACATTTTACATCAGATAGGGTTTCGCTTGTTCCCCGATAGGAGCAAGATCAAATTTAGTCTTGCATGTCCGCCTCTTTTATCTGATCTCGACCAGTGTGCCACTTTATCATGGACGAGTACAGTTCTGTCATTCCTCTACAACGAGCTGAGGATGGCTGCATTGATGGAACAAAAGAGTTTTGGGGGCTGTTTGACGCTTCTTCAGGTATAAAATACTTAAACCCGCATTCTACTAATTTTGTGTAATTAAATTCATATTCAATGTAAATCATATTTTATTTTAGATATGGTCATGGACATATCTCTCTGTTGGTCGCCCGACCATTACCACCAAGTTCTCTTTAGAAAGCCAAAGGCCATATACTTGCCGGTAAGTAATTGAACATATACGCATAATTTAATTTAAAGTTTTTTTCGAATATTAACTGTGTGTAATCTCTATGCAGGTAAAATGTGTCCAGGTCATAGGATGTGACACAGAATCGCAGTCTCCGCTTCTACGGCAACGAATCCGATGTCATGGAAGAGGAGTCTGATACATGGACACTGTACACACCGGATCTGTTGAGCACTCTGCATCTATTATGCATGGCAGGCACCGGCTTTTGGCGTGTGCGGACACCGATCATCGACAATGATGTTATTCAGATGCACGTGTCATACCATATTCTTCGCTAGTTTTGCTTGAGGCAGCACATACCAGGCGTGATGGAGCGGACACCGCGTAAAGGTAGAACACTGGCTAGAGATGCTTAGCTCGTGGAGTATCATATTTGGATGGGTCGATGGTATGGTCGGGTAAACCACAAAGCCGATGAGATACAGCCAGGTATACCGATAGGCCAGTCCCTTTCCTGGTATTGAAAGTATAGGATCGCTTAGCACGACAGCAAGGTTTCGAGAGGCATCGTCCATGCCATTTTCAAAAAATTGCCATGCTAACCAACCCTAACCCTAGAATCTTAACTAAAGATTTAGATAATACAACATGTAAACTACTTTACATCTAATTGAATATAGAATACAACCTTTGTAGACTGGTCCTTCACTTCAATAGCTCCGAGTGGTAGTCCCTTCGCTCCAAGTAGTGATCTTGCGGACTCTAGAACGGCTCCATAAGATAAAAGGAACAAGCTTGCACGATATCTTCGAGACCGAAGATGATCTACGTCGAGGAGACATTAACCCAATTTACCTCTTCACTAATTAGGGATTAGTTAAGCTAACACCCTAAACTAAATGGCTAATCTAGTTGAGGATGATAAAGTAGGAATTTTGCTCACTTTAGAATTCTTTTTCTCACTATTTTTCTTCTCATCACAAAAACCTAGAGAGCTATCTCATGAGCAAGAAGAAGATGAAGCAAATAATGGATGAGAGAGTGAATGGCAACCATGGGTGAGAAATATCTCATATAACTCATGTAGAGACTTAACCATGGGTTTAGATAATGGTTGGGTTAATAAATATCTAGTGTAAGACAAAACTAGTGGACTAAGTCAATGGTTCTACAAGCTTCCACCAAGCTCACCCATGTGACTAATTTCCATTTAATCTTTGATTTACTCTAAATAAATAAACCCTACATTATCATTAGCATGGTGTAAGTCTCATACACTCAAGTAGCATGTGGCATCAAGCATGACACAATAAGAAATACAATTAATATATATCACATATATATTAAATGCATAAGTGAGAAAAGAAATGCTTAAGTGAGCTAATATTAGTTAATGTAAATTAATATATCAAATATATAATTATACATTAAATTATTAAATCAACACTTGATTTAATAATCCGGTTATATCTCATATGACCGACTAATATTATTTGTATCAATTTATCGAATCAACACTTGATTCGATAGCCCGGCTATATCTCATATAACTGACCGATATCGTAAATCGCGAGAATAGAATACGATATCACATACTCGTATTAATCTTAGTCCCGCACATATCACATATGTGCTCCTACTTCGTTTTGCCTGAGCCAGTAAACCTTTGTGTAGGACTCTAAAGACTCGTCAATACGCCGGCAGTAGGTGATGATCATATCAGGCACCTACAAGCCGTCAGCGGTACTAGCTGGGCGTAATGGCTACCCGGGTATTGAGCGATCAGAAGATCAACAAGCAAGCCTTCTCATACTCCTGTAAAGCATGTCAGTAACACTACCGTACAGTCCGGTCTCTTCGTCTGATATGTCGCATATCCAGTCTAGGGGTGGTAAACGTTAGACCCAGTAACCGATAAGTCGTGCCGATGTGAGGCTCATAACGGGTCGAGAAACTACTGATAACACTTACTAGTAGATCTCCGTATCAGCCCTGGTCAGGGACTTCCTGTTATAGCCAATCAAGCACAGCGCAACATCAACCCCCAAAACCGGGAGAGACGAATCCCCTCCTATCGCTCATTGCTTCCATGTGATTCAGGACTATACCCAAATGCCACCATTTTGCACGTTCTCTTGAACATGGTAAGGTGGAAATCAAAGCACGGTGGGAATCACACAAGACTTTATGATGATCTCGGTTCTACAGACTAACTTGTACCAGTGTTATCTGAGAACCGCTATCTGACGATAGTTATAATACCAATTAGGAGTTCTCGTCGAGTCTGTTCAGCGTACCCAGTCTTCACTGACCACCCGTATACCATCTTTGATGTCAAAAACCAATGGATGTGGGATCATCCATCACCCATCATATGGGTTAATAAGCGTATACGCTAGTCTACTCTGGAGTATCGATGCCCTGTCTTGATACACCCTTGACTAGGAACAATTATAGGATATACTTTTGGACTACCCTGGCCCCACTGGTATGATCTCCATCATAGACCTAGTAGTCAAGTACACATCCTAAGGGCTTTATCAACATGTGAGAGCAAGGCAGTATCACAATACAAGTCTACATGTTAAGACAAAGACTAACCATATAGCATACTATCATGTCGAGCAAGAAAGTCCTCTCTATATATATCCAAGTATCCATTATAATATACATCACATGTACAATAATGGCCTTTAGGGCATACATATAACTAACAATCTCCCACTTGCACTAAGGCCAGTTGTTGTAGTATCTCACACCCAACATCCCGAAGAGTCTCTCAAATTTTATCTATGGTATGGCCTTTATGAGTGGATCCGCTGTGTTGTCCTTCGTGTCAACTCTCCTGACCTCGATCTCCCGGCGATCAACTATCTCCCGGATCAGGTGATACTGCCTCAGAATATGCCTGGATCGCTGATGGGACCTGGGTTCCTTGGCCAAAGCCACAGCTCCATTGTTATCACAATACAAAGGTATTGGATGCTCGATGGACGGAACCACACCAAGTTTGTTTATGAACTTCTTCATCCAGACAGCCTCTTTGGCAGCATCGTTGGCAACGATGTATTCAACCTCCATCATCGAGTCTGCCACGGTTTCTTGTTTGGAACTCTTCCAACAAACCGCTCCTCCATTGAGGGTAAAGACAAATCCCGAGACCGACTTAGATTCGTCCTTATCACTCTGGAAGCTCGAATCGGTAAAGGACTCCACCTGGAGTTCACCGTTACCATACACCAAGAACAACTCTTTAGTCCTTCTCAAGTACTTGAGAATGTTCTTCACAGCTGTCCAGTGACTCTCTCCTGGATCTGCTTGATACCTACTCACTACACTTAGTGAGTATGCTACATCGGGTCTGGTACATAACACCGCATACATGATAGAGCCTACTGCCGAAGCATAGGGTATCCCTTGCATGCGAGCTCTCTCCAAATCAGTCTGGGGAGACATCTCGCAGGAGAGAGTGAGTCCTGTGATCGTGGGTAAATTCCCACGCTTGGAATCTTCTATACTAAACCTCTTTATTATGGTGTCTATGTACCTGGATTGGGATAATCCCAGTATCCGTTTAGATCTATCTATATAGATCTTAATCCCCAAGATGTAGGAGGCATCACCTAGATCTTTCATTGAGAATCTTTGTGATAAGAAGAGCTTGACCGAGTGCAGCATAGGAACCTCATTTCCTATCCACGTACAATACGAGGAAGACAACCTTACTCTCTGTCACCTTCTTATATATATAAGGTTCATCTACGTTTTTGATGAAGTCAAACTCTTTGACTACCACATCAAAACAGATGTTCCAACTCCGCGATGCCTGCTTTAACTCGTAGATGGATTTAAGCAGCTTGCATACCTTTCCGCTGCTCCCACTGTCCACGAAGCCCTCTGGATGAGTCATGTACACGCTCTCTTCTAAATCACCATTTAGAAAGGTGGTCTTAACATCCATTTGCCAGATTTTGTAGTCATAGTATGCAGCGATGGAAAGTAGGATCCGGATGGACTTAAGCATAGCCACTGGAGAAAAGGTTTCATCATAATCCATACCTGGTTGTTGACAAAAACCTTTTGCAACAAGTCTAGCTTTGAAAGTCTCAACTTTTCCATCTACACCAAGTTTTTTCTTGAAGATCCACTTGCTCCCGATGGGTTTTACCCCTTCAGGAGTATCTTCCAAAGTCCATACTTTGTTGGTGTACATGGATTCCATCTCAGATCGCATTGCATCCAGCCATTTCACAGAGTCCCCACTCGTCATGGCCTGCTCGAAGCTAGTTGGGTCATCATCTTCCATGATGCAATTCTCGCTCCCACCATCAATGAGAAAACCGTAGTATCTCTCAGATGGATGAGGAACCCTACTAGATCGGCGGAGAGGCTGAGGTTCGTTGGGAACTACTGAATCCTCTGGTTCCACCAAATCTTCTATCACAGTTTGTGTAGATGAAACTTCTTTCAGTTCTACCTCATTGCCACTAATTTCTTTCATAAGAAAACCCTTTTCTAAAAAGGTGGCATGTTGAGCAAAAAACACCTTTTGTTCCTTACTGTTGTAGAAAAAATATCCGTATGAATTCTTTGGATATCCCATAAACTTGCAAAGAACTGATCGTGTCTCGAGTTTGTCCGGATTTTGCCTTTTGACATACGCCGGACAACCCCATATCTTAACTCATTTAAGATATGGTCTCTTCCCACTCCATATCTCATATGGTGTGGTAGGTACAAATTTAGATGGAACTTGATTCAATAGGTATGCTGCTGTCTCAAGCGCATAACCCCAAAAGGAAATAGACAACTCAGCGGTGCTCATCATAGAGCGTACTATATCTAATAGGACGCGATTCCTCCGTTCCGATACACCGTTGTGTTGTGGTGTATACGGAGAATTAAGATGAGAGAGAATCCCATTCTCTTTTAGATAGTCACGGAATTCCGTGCTCAAGTATTCTCCTCCCCGATCAGATCGTAGGATTTTAATACTTTTACCCGTCTGGTTCTCAACTTCATGCTTATATTCTTTGAATTTCTCAAAAGCTTCAGACTTGTATTTCAACAGGAACACATGTCCGTATCTTGAGAGATCGTCAGTGAATGTAATGAAGTATGATGAACTATTCCTGGCATGTGTAGACATGGGACCGCATACATCACTATGTATCAGTCCCAAGAGTTCCGTAACTCTTTCTCTGTGTCCAGTAAACGGAGTTTTAACCATCTTTCCTTTGAGACATGACTGGTAAGTTTCATAAGATGATAATTTGAACGGATTCAAATATCCATCCTTATGTAACTTAGCTAGTCGTGTCGCATTGATATGACCTAGTCTACAATGCCATAAGAGGGATTCGTTCATTTCTGAACTCTTCCTCTTGTGTGTGTTTTGTATGTTAAGAACTGTGATTTGATTTAGAATGTATATGCCATTACTTAGCGAGCCTGATCCAATTAACTTTTGATCCAGGAAGATGTTCATAACATTATTCTGTACTACAAAATTATATCCTTCTTTACTTAATAAAGAAACTGATATAAGATTGCATATCAGGGTCGGTATGTAATAGCATTCATTCAAAATCATTGTATTACCATTTGGTAATACAAGGTGATATTCGCCAACTGCTTTGGCTGCAACATTTGCACCATTCCCTACTAGTACGGAATGATCACCTATTCCCAGTTCTCTACCTTTCCTTAGCCCATGTAACATATTACATATGTGGGATCCCGATCCAGTATCTAATACCCAAGTAGTAGAGTGTACTGAGAAACAGTTCTGGGTGACTAACACACCCGAGGAAGATGCATCAACATACTCATTCTTCGTTTGGGTGGCGTGGAAATCCGGATATTTTCCTATTTTCTGCTCGGACTTATAACAATTATAAGTTGGAGCGGAATCAACGTTCCCCAGCTCAGCATAACAAGCGGGTTCGGTCAATACATCCATATTAGTATCTTGATTAAGGCCTGACATGGTCGCTACCTGAAGAGAGAGAGAGAGAGAAAACACTTAGCATATGCTCTTGCAAGATTAGATTGGTTTTTATCTTATCTAATCAGGATGGCTCCCACTGTTTTTATCATATCTTCCTTCAAATCCTAAAAGGTAAGAATAGCCGGGATTAATTACACCTTACAAGTTCGCCAATCTTTCAGCCGGGTCAGTGTCGGTACATTGAGGGAGGTTCCCCGTGTTTTCGCACGGACCTAATTAAAATAAATCTCATTTTCCCAGGGGCGTAACCCCGTTAACACCTTTCTAAACACCTACTTGATCGGCTAATTGTGATGTGTAAAACTCTCCCAGGAGTAATTCTTACTCGCAGTGGGTATCGGGATCCAACTATCTCATAGAATGTATGCAATCTTATTGCAAATTTCAACACTTGAAATTCCCGACAATATTCTGCCCCAAGCGATCTATAACCTTGACAAGGTCAACAAACCATAAATCGCAAGTCAAGTTCAACCCGTACATTTCATGATTGAATTAAACCCACCCGCACGACCCTTGACAAGGTCAACAAGGCCGTACGACTACCCTAATCCAATCGAATCTCATGCTTTAGCAGATAAGCATTAATCAGCTACCGTACACTATGCCTTGACAAGGTCAACAAAACGTAGTACGAATACTGAATAGTCCTTATCTGAAATGGCGGAGGGCTACGACAAGCTTTTAAGAAAACCTTTTGCGTAATGAACTTGATATCATTGTAGAAATAAGTGATTTTTGAAAAGGAGTATTTTTTAGGCTTTTTACTAGTTTTGCTAAAGAGGTCACTCCCGGTGAAGGGATCTCGGCTTTTTCCTTATCGAATAAGGTGCAGGATATTTCATAAATACCACTATGCAAAGCAAGAACTAAAAGAAGCAATCAAAAGACAAAACCGAGTGGGTTGTAGTATCTCCTAGTTTCATTAAAGAGGCCACTCCCGGTGAAGGGATCTCGGCTCTTTCCTCATCGAGTGAGGTGCTGGATATTCTACAAGGAATACCGCTATGCAAAGTAAAAACTAGAGCTACCCTTTTTAAAAATTTGATTCCACAACATCTTTTAGGTTTCTTTTTCTTTCATTAATCTCATTAATGAAGTCCCATCAATTATGCTTCCTAAGCATCACAGAAGAAACGAAAATACAACGTACACTTATGCCATCCGCATTCGCCACAGTGTTCCATTATGCACTGTTAGGTTACTTAACTAATGACATAGCGGGGCGGGACTAGTGCGGGTGCAAAATATAAGCAACGTTTATTATATATCATATATATAATAATAAAGCATTCGTCTCACGCATATAAAGTGATCACATCACAGAATATCAGCAGCAGAAGATAACATATGAAATATTGGATATACTAGGGATTCCGTGTTTTAAATTAAGCCTATATAAAACACAGATTCCACGGTCGTGATGAATAGCTAAACCCACATCCCTAGACCCCTATGAGAGCGGCAAGCAATCCTACCAATTCTAGAGTTAGGAGACCCGGACTCGGATCCTCAAGATGGTCTCCCACTGGACTCTAGAACCCAGTTACTTGTGCTTCCCATCTTAGGTCTATCCTAATGCGGAAAAATAAATAATATACAACAATGGTGACATCATCCTCAACCCGGAAGTGCCCCAGTAAAAGAATATTACATACAAGTTTTTACATGAATGAAAATGAAAAACTCCCATCTCACATAAAAAAACCCGGCTATTCAAAACACGACGATCCAATATAACATATCCCAACAACACATAACATCACATGTCATCAACGTAAGTAAATATGCGTATCCCAATTGTCGTTGACATATAGTAACGAAACCGACGATACACCACATATTACACTAACGGTCGCAGAAAAGAAAATGTCAAACTACAATATTTGGAATCCACAATCACCTTAGACATCATAAACCCGAAATATCACATACTTCGGATTTCATGCCTAACAATATGAATTCCAAATATTGTATCACATTCTACAAATAGCTAGATGATGTTAAACATTCCGATCGAATCAACAAACACCCAAAATTTCCCAAAGAGCTCAACACTTGAGCACAGTTTAAAAATACTCAGAACATACCACAGTACCTTTGGAACAACCGTAGAAGGGCCAACCTTTGCCTCACCTATAGCGCCGCGGAACTACCGCAAACCCTAAGGTTTGGCGGTGGTTCTTACGGTCATAGAATCGAGTTAGGCTTTCGTTCTTCTAGAGGGTCTATCGCACTACTTGCATGATTTTTGAATGTTCTTTAACTTGGAAAAATCCAACTCTTGGAAAATTTCCAACGAGGGAAAAGTTAGGTTATTGATATCCGTTCGGACTTTTTAACGCCGTCTAAATAACCCGAAATAAAGTTAGAATTACGACTATGAAACACTCCGAATTTCCTTTATAGAAAATTAACATCTCATGCAATTTTAGAGAAAACAAGCAACATCCGAAACACCAAAACCCAGAGACCAGAACACAGAACAAAAACGAACCCCAGAAGCATCAAGAAGGTCAGCCAGCTCGGAAATATTGTGCATGTCACCGGTTCAAAACCAGCGAAATGAGTTCATATTTGTTCAGTGTTCATGTTACATCTCATATAACATTCTGCAGTTGCTTAAAAAAAAATTCGACGACTTAAAAAATTTGACAGAATCTAGGTTTTTGTTTCGAGTGTTTCGGAGTTTTTTCGGTTTCTTAATTCTACAAACATCGTCTAAATCTCTAGCTTGGCTCTGATACCACTGTTGGATCGCTTAGCACGACAACAAGGTTTCGTGAGGCATCGTCCATGCCATTTTCAAAAAATTGCCATGCTAACCAACCCTAACCCTATAATCTTAACTAAAGATTTAGACAATACAACATGTAAACTACTTTACATCTAAGTGAATATGGAATACAATCCTTATAGAACGGTCCTTCACTTCAATAGCTCCGAGTGGTAGTCCCTTCTCTCCAAGTAGTGATCTTGCGGACTCTAGAACGGCTCCACAAGATGAAAGGAAAAAACTTGCATGATGTCTTCGAGGCCGAAGATGATCTATGTCGAGGAGACACTAACTCAAGCTAGCTCTTCACTAATTAGGGATTAGTGATGCTAACACCCTAAACTAAATGGCTAATCTAGTTGAGGATGATAAAGTAGGAATTTTCTCACTTTAGAATTCTTGTTCTCACTATTTTTCTTCTCCTCTCAAAAACCTAGAGAGCTCTCTCATGAGCAAGAAGAAGATGAAGCAAATAATGGATGAGAGAGTGAATGGCAACCATGGATGAGAAATATCTCATATAACTCATGTAGAGACTTAACCATGGGTTTAGATAATGGTTGGGTTAATAAATATCTAGTGTAAGACAAAACTAGTGGACTAAGTCAATGGTTCTACAAGCTTCCACCAAGCTCACCCATGTGACTAATTTCCATCTAATCTTTGATTTACTCTAAATAAATAAACCCTACATTATCATTAGCATGGTGTAAGTCTCATATACCCATATAACACGTGGCATCAAGCATGACACAATAAGAAATACAATTAATATATATCACATATATATTAAATGCATAAGTGAGAAAAGAAATGCTTAAGTGAGTTAATATTAGTTAATATAAATTAATATATCAAATATATAATTATACATTAAATTATTAAATCAACACTTGATTTAATAATCCGGTTATATCTCATATGACCGACTAATATTATTTGTATCAACTTATCGAATCAACACTTGATTCGATAACCCGGCTATATCTCATATAACCGACCGATATCATAAATCGCGAGAATAGAATACGGTATCACATACTCGTATTAATCTCGGTCCCTCACATATCATATATGTGCTCCTATTTCGTTTTGCCTGAACCAGTAAACCTCTGTATAGGACTCTAAAGACTCGTCAATACGCCGGCAGTAGGTGATGATTATATCATGAACCTACAAGCCGTCAGAGGTACTAGTTGGACGTAAAGGCTACTTGGGTATTGAGCGATCAGAAGATCAACAAGCAAGCCTGCTCATACTCCTGTAAAGCCTGTCAGTAACACTATCGTACAATCCGGTCTCTTCGTCTGATATGTCGCATATCCAGTTTAGGGGTGGTAAACGTCAAACCCCAGTAATCGATAAGTCATGCCGATGTAAAGCTCATAACGGGTCGAGAAACTACTGATAACACTTACCAGTAGATCTCCGTATCAGCCCTGGCCAGGGACTTCCTGTTATAGCCAATCGAGCACAGTGCAACATCAACCCCCAATACCGGAAGAGAAGAATCCCCTCCTATCGCTCATTGCCTCCATGTGATTCGGGACTGTACCCAAAAGCCACCGTTTTGCACGTTCCCTTGAAAGTGGTAAGGTGGAAATCAAAGCACAGTGGGAATCACACAAGACTCTATGACGATCTCGGGTCTACAAACTAACATATACCAGTGTCACCTGAGAACTGCTATCTGACGATAGGTATAATACCAACTAGGAGTTCTCGGTGAGTCCGTTTAGTGTATCCAGTCTCCACTGAGCATCCGTATACCATCTTTGATGTCAAACACCAATGGATGTGGGATCATCCGTCGCCCATCATATGGGTCAAGAAGCGTATACGCTATTCTACTCTAGAGTATCAATGCCATGTCTCGATATACCATCGACTAGGAACAATTATATGATGTACTTGTGGACTACCCTGGCCCCATTAGTATGAACGATGGTCGTCAAGTACACATCCTAAGGGCTTTATCAATATGTGAGAGTAAGACAGTATCACAATACAAGTCTACATGTTAAGACAAAGAGCAACCAGATAGCATACTATCATATCGAGCAAGAAAGTCCTCTCTATATATATCCAAGCATCCACTATAATATACATCACATGTACAATAACGGCCTCTAGGGCATATATATAACTAACAGAAAGATTACCCGCAGATTCGTCATCACAGCCGCCCCTCCGTCCACCTCATATACGCAGGACCGATAGAGAGAGATTTGGTAACTTTATATCAAATCTTATAAAATTATAATCTTATTTTTTAGAAATTCATTATTTTATTTAACATCAATATAGGTCCAAACCATTTACGCGTTAAAGGATATAGCTGATGAGAGGATTAGTGACACTAGAGACTCAACGAGCTGCTTTATGAATATCAAGACCCTAGTCAGGAGTGTGATGACGAGGCACAGATTAACACCTCCACCGGTCGTGCCTACACCACCCGTACTTCCACCACTGTCACAGCCCGGAAATGGCACGTGACCGGCACTTGAGTCACCTGAAGCCTATATGACCCCACTGTAATCCAAGTACGAAAACCAGGAATCTAAACCATTTTAAGTAAAATAGTGGAGGTGAAATTTTGGAAAAAGAGGTATAAATGAAATCAAGTTCCGCTTTTTAAGCTATAAGTAAAGTTCGTTGAAAATACAAGTGGATTGTATAATAAAGTTTGAAAACATTTTCTTCATTTGAAATTTTGGCAGCACCTCCTTTGTATATTTTGATAAAAACCAGAATATATACATATATAATATTGGCATCCCCAATCGGGAGCTAACTCATCGCCAATCGGCGGAAACACAAACACGCAGTATAAACGATGCCCAAGGCAAAGATCATCACAAGAAAGAAAGTAAAAGAAATACCAAAATATCAACTCAACAATATCCAAACTCGACATATAAAAGAATACATACAATTCCCGTTCTAAGTCCAAAGAATATGCAAAGTCTGGTCTCTAAATCCACAAATATACATAGTCTGGTTGATGGAGTTTTTAACTAGATTACAAAGAAATAAAAAATATACAAGCGGTGGTTACAATCTGGAATGTAACCCACCTACCAAGCAATCACCCGAAGAAGAAGTATGCCAGCAAGCCTCTACTTATCCGAACGGTTGGTCCTGCAAGAAAACTATGGCACAACAGAGGTGAGTTGACAATTCGTGAGTAGAAAACATCATCAGGTAGAAATCAAATCCATAACGATCTACCTAGGTCATACTGTATAATAATATCATACCGTATAGTATCGAAGGCGAACGTGTATATGTATATATATGAATATAATATCGTGCTTGTATCAATATGTGGTAACATGTCATCCATAGCATGTGTGTGTATCATCCGATAAGTGCCCATCAACGACACTCGAAATCATCATAAAACCCTGAATGTCCAACATCGACACTCGAAATCATCATAAATCCCTTGTCCAGCAACGGCATGTAAATCCTCATATCTCAGGCGCCGTCTCATCGGATCGGCCCTCATATCTAAGGCACCATCTCATCAGATCGGCCCTCACATCCATCTGTCTCATATCACTCCGGTCAGTATCCTCCGGATATCCGCCAAGTCCAATACTGTCACTAGTAGGTAGTGTTCCCAGCCAGGCTCAACGCCTTTCTATACAGTCTTCTTGCCCTTAGGTACCGTACTGAGTCTACCATATACCCACAGACGGTGACTCCTCACTCCTTGAATCGGGTAATAATCATAACTCAGAACCGATAAATCTCATGGTGGAAGTCGAAATATCATATCAAGAGAAAACCGCGTTTTAAAAACATTCACAAGTTTTTTTTAAAATCATATCCGCGGTTTCTCAAATCCAAAAATCTCATGGAAACAGAATCTCATAAGAAAATGGCAATAATGGAATAATATGTAAAGGCACAGAACAATACTGTAATGCATGGCAAGTGTGTTCATATAAGCGTGTCGTATAGCAATGTAAAGAAAGTACAGTATTTGAAACAGTACATGGTGATGGGTACTAAACAATAACCTAAATGCTAACAGGGTAATATGTGATACGGTGACATAGCGAGTTCTATCTGTGTACGTAGCATGACAATTACCGATAATGTACGTGAGAGCATACGAGTATGTGTATGTGCAACATGTAAATCATCGGTAATGGTGCGCGTGTCCTAACAACGAAGTCAAGTAAAGCTAAAGGTATAAACATAGTATATATCGTAAATGATCGAAGCGCGAGCGTATGCAGAAATAAGAAATTGAATGCGAGTGTAAACGGAATAAAGAAATCGTAACGTGAACAAGTATAATAAAAAATATCCAACTACGT
This sequence comes from Agapanthus africanus, assembly GCA_030015575.1. Lineage (NCBI taxonomy): Eukaryota > Viridiplantae > Streptophyta > Magnoliopsida > Asparagales > Amaryllidaceae > Agapanthus > Agapanthus africanus. Next base: position 881,243,992 of record JASDDO010000024.1, on the reverse strand, counting down.
ATGAGCCATACAGTTATAGCTTAAAAAAGCACGAAACGTTGTTTTAGAAATAGGGGACTACAATGTTTTTGAAATAGATATCATTTGAAAATTCATAGCTTACCCTTGAAGTTATCATTTACAAGTACGTAACGATTCGTTAGTTTTGAAAGTAGGTATGGCTCTAAACATCTCATATATTTCACTTTGGATTATAAACAAGACTTCTCGAGTCGAAATAAATATCGGCCGTAATCGGCAATCAATCCTCATCAAATCACATACGGAATATCCCTTGTATGATATTATCCAATGAATATGGTACGGATCTATAGTCGAGTACATCATCTCATGTTATATTATATCATATCATTTCATGTCATCTTATATCATATCATATCATCTCATATCGTGTATACGTATATTGTACATATCCTCATGTCATAGATATACTTATATCATACTAAGTACTCAAATATATATACTATATTATATATATATATATATATATATATATAGCTCAAGGGCTAAGAAATAGAAACTAAGGGTATAACTTCTACTAAGTATAGGAATATACGTATATGGTATTCTAGTAAACCCTATAGGCTAAGTATACGATTTTAATATATATATCGTATCATAATTCTATGTTTGCGAGGGTGCTATACGCCATCCACCCGACTTCCCCTTAAGATATACATCTACTCATCGACAAACACCTCGCTCTAGTCGAAGTCGACGGACGCATTGCTCTTCTTCGTCGTCTCAGAAGTCCACGCGATTGTACCTATAATCGAAATTATAACCAAAATCGCATAAAAACACAAATCGAATTTGAAATCATGAGCGAAGAGCACATAGGTTAGAACCTATGGTCAATGCGTGCTAAAACATCAAAATACCCCCGACGTCGACGTACGAACGTTGAATGACCATGTCACATCATGAAAATCCAAAAACCAAGTTTTCAAATATCATAAAACATCGTCAAAACCAAGTAAAATAACTCCAGATTTTTATTCAAGTGATCTGGGACTATTTATCATATAGGGTAGGCTAGTTATCGAGTGAATGGGCTAGAGAACAAACCCCACACCCTAACTTCCCGACATGGCTGCAAATTGCGGCCAAACCTATTAAAATTGCGGTTTGGGTTTGGAATTGGAGGCCCGGGTTTCTACGGTGGTCTTCTACTGGTCTAAGTATCTCACAGTATCCTCTAATTAATTTTTAGAGAACCCAAGTTGTACCAGATTTTATTTGATTATCAAAAACTCAAGAAAACCGATATTTGGAATTCTAAACTCGTTTGAACTAAGGATACCTCCACTAAATCACTCTCATCTATCACCATAAGGATGTAATTAGCTAACTAGCTCTATACCATACCACCAGTACATGTTTCATCCACCAAGACTCACTTTTGAAATCTCAAGTTTTGAAATTATATACATTAAGTTCTAAAACCAACTCTAACTAGTTTGTGAAGGCAAGAATACTTAAAACTTAACTAAAAGTGGGGTTATTAACTCAAGATGGCAATTAGGGAAAATTCTAAGATGACAAAAAGGTCCCAAAGTGAAGACTTGCTCACACCATGATACTTGGGAGGAGATTAGAAACAATTTTTGTGAAGGCTACATTGAGTTTTGAGGTGATTTATGGGGTTATTTGTGGTGGTAGATGATGGTGGAGGAGGTGGAGAAAGAGGAGGAGAGGAAGAAGAGATGAAGAAGGAAAAGATATGAAGAGAATGGCTAAGGCAAGCCATAACCCTTCACACTCTCTCTCACTCATACCTCAATAAAATATTAGCAATCATACTCTCATTCCTTTTCTTTTCTTTTAGAAAACATAAAACCCAAAAATTTAAAACACAAATGAAAAGAGAAATGAAGCCATCATAGAAACACTTATAAAAATTTAACCCTCTGCATAAACATGACATGCACACTAACTAGGGTTTAGTAAAATAAAACTAGGTTTAGTGCACAAATAGGAAAACACTAATTAAATTTAATATTAAACTTGTATGGTTATAATTATATACTATTTAAGAAAATTCCAATTAAATAAATGCTTTCATAATTAACAATTCATTTTAAATTTCCAATTATTTTTCAAAATAGAGGTATATAATTATACCAATTTACGAAAACTCAAATCAATACTCGGTATAATATCCTTAATATTCACTTTTTTATGATTTAAATTCTAAAATAATAATTTAAATTTTCTTAAATGTTACAACCACTTGTGTCCACACTAGCCATTCCTATCACATATGCACAAACAAGACTTAGACGGGCATAACCAGAGTTGTTTCAACATCCCGATGAGTATGAGCATGGACTATCACAGCCAGAGCCATCTCAGCCACCTGTCGCCGACGAAGCCGAACCGTTACAGCCTCAACGTCCTGTAGCGAAGAAGAGGACACCAGGGATGTTACGACGAATTCGTTAAATTGTACGAAGTATTGTGTTGTAGTCGAACTCGTATGGAGTTGGCTTAACTTTATTTATTTGACAGTATTTATTATTTTCAGCTTATTGGTCTTCGTCGTTTGGGCGTCATATATATTGCGTGGATTATGTCTCCGCCGTTTGGGCGTAGAGTCTCCGCCGTTTGGGTGTTGAATTAGCTCCGTCTGTGGATGCTATTATATTACTATTCTTGTACATGAATTTTATTCAAAATTTACGAAGGAGGTGATGTCTGAGTTTCAAACATTAATTCCTTACAAAAGAACACTTTAGTTCATTTCAATTCAAAAGTTAATTTTCTCTCACATAAATACATGTTCATACACAATATATTACACACACATAGTACACACATCCACAACATACACACAAATGTCGCATACAAAATAGATAGCAAGAATAGTAACAACACCATAATTCTTCACTAAAATTTCAGAAATAAATCCTCTTCAGTACTGAACTCCACAACAACAGAATTAATCCGCTCTGTAATGACATCAATGGCCTCATCACCTATCGCAGAATCTCGAGTGAGTTCGAAATGGTTCAAAGTCTGACGGTGTATAAAGATGCAGTAGAGAGAGCTTGCAGAGTACTCAATATTGCGACCAGAAAGAAGACCTATAGAATGAAAGAAGTGGAGACGACGATTTGCTTCCCCATTGTGGTCATGTGTTACTTCTTCAGAGGGAGACGGGGACGCATCCAATATGGCTAAGTAAAAAAGCCGTAGGATTTCACGATCGATATTCATCGGCCAGTTCATACCCCCCTAATCGATAGAGAATGCCTTCGTAACTAGAATAGTCTATCCTCGTGTATACAGATTTCACGATGATGTAAGGGATGCACCTCTTAATTTCATCGATTGATCACAATCCTACAGTGAAGATCCTGATATTGAGAGAGAGCGAGACTAAGACGTGAGAGGTAGAAAAATATAGACGGTGATGGCGATGAGATCGAAAAGAGTGATAGAGAGAGCGACACAGAGAGTGAGATTTGAGATAGAGAAGAAAAGATCGAACTCTTTATATAAGGAGCACAATCATTCACAGGTATGTGTTTTTTTAGGGCGCAGTTAGCTACTGCGCCCCATAAAAACACATACGCATGAATGATTGTGTTTCTTTTTAGGGCGCACTTACAAACCGCGCCATAAAAAGACAAAACCTGTGAATGAGTGTTTTTTTGGCGCAGTTTGCAACTGCGCCAAAAAAAAACAAAGTCCCAACAATGAAAATGGTGTATTAGGCGCACTTTAGAAGTGCACCTGTCACGCCCCGCTTCCCAGTGTACGACGAAGGGGACGCGATGAGGTCCGCTACGTATGGACTCAGAAGTACATACGCTAAGCGTAGCTAAGCAATATAAAATAAATACACAAGAGACAAGAGTATAAAAAGAACAACAACTTTTATTTATTAACATTCTTTGTACAATACATGGAAAGGGAAAATACAACTGAAATAAAGATGCCTAAACAGCGGCATAACAGGAAATGGAAAGTACTGAAAAGAAAAGTGTACAATGAAATTATACTGCAGGGTCTTCGGCAAAATGCTCCAAACCTTCTTGTGTTGGCTCAACTTCTGCCGGGTCCAGATCACCTGACGACATTCAAGAAGAGAGAAACAGAATGTCGTTAGCGAACAGATCGCTCGGTAAGTCCCAAAGGTAAGAGGGAAGTAGAGAAGACAGAATGAGAAGATACACTTTAAAGTGTAAACTATTGTTGTAATGTTATGTTAACGCTATTGTTTGTAGCTTGGTACAGAAGAATGCCAGTGTATACGAGGGGGGTCTCTATATGCTAGAGACCAGGGCAAAAGAAAAGTACAAGGAACCGTTATACCACGGTACAACAGCAATGGGATTCAGGTTAGGTGTCTTAATCTGACCACCTCGTGCCACCTTTAACACCTTCCGTACCAATCTACCCCTTAAACCCCGTAGTGTTTTAACAGTAATGTATTGTGTAAGTTGGATGACTGACCAAAACCATGATATCAGTAAACATGTTGTAACTGCATAATCAGGTAAATGGAATAACAGGATAATGGATGTATATCCATGGTTTGATTCAGTCAAATTGAATAGATTGTTAACTGGATTCAGGGATTCATGTATTCATATTGAGTTGGATTATAAAAGAATATAGATTGACTTGAATCATATTCAAGTCAGAAATAGTCAGACTCTAACCCGAGTCAGACTAAAAGAAAGGTATTTTGAAGTTCTTAAATTGTTAGGGTCCTTATTGTAATTTATAAAACTTGAGGGGGTTTTATGTAAAAAGTACTTTTGTATAGTTTTCAAAATACACTTCAAGTATTTATTATTCGTCTTTATAGTTATAATGAGTGTGAATTTTATTTGTGTTATTCTAGTGAATATATCCTAATAAAGGTATTAATTGATTTATTTGAAATTCATGGTATTTTAATGTAACTTTTAATCTTATAATTTTAGAAAAAGTGGAAACTTTATCTTATAATAAAATAGGTGTTTGAATGATAATTATATATATATTAATACAAGAATAATTTTAAATAACTATTTTTATTTTCCAAAATCTCATTTTTCTTAAATGTCGTATTTTAAACCTTTCGAGACCGAATGCTCCTTGCGGATGTCTGAATCTCGTACTACTAGCCCGCGGGTGCACGATGAACCGTACTATCCCTAACGGGTTCCCCAAAGGTGGGTTATAGTGGCGCTTTGCATAGGTTTAATAAATACTATTCATTTACAAAACGGTTTTATAATTATAAGGTATTTATTTGTAAATTTCCGTATTTTAGTTTCTAGGGTTTCCTAAGCCAACTAGCCTATTTCTAAGGTCTAAACGATAAGTCATTAGAAGCCTCAAATCGCCTCTTCACCGCCAATTGCGGCCAGGTAAGTGCCAGGTAAGTGGGAAGGAACCACAGTAGTGGGCCTAATTAAAAACCACTAGCCTTGACACACTTGCCTAGACACCACAAAGTCAGGTTTAGATAAACGATCGATGTCCATGACAAATCGTACTTTCTTTTTAAAAGATTTTGTTTAGAATTGTATTCAACTTAGAATTTCAAGAAAGGTTTATAAAGATAATGGTATTTTAGTGAAAAGTCTTGTATTTTCGTATTCTAAGTTTTGTCGTTATCAATTAGGGTTATATTTGTGTGTGTGTAGAGGTAGGTCATTACCTCATAACTTATTTTAAGGTTTTGTGAAGTTTAGAGCTTAAATATGATAATTTAAGCATGAGGGTATTTAAGTGTAAGAATACGGTATTTATAAAAGTTATCATTTCATGTGTGAAAACTCATTCAAATTGATTTTTACAAGTTTAGTGGTCAAGATAAACATGTTTAGGAATGAGGGAGTTGATTAGAAGAAGAAAAAATAACTTTATGGTATTATTGTGAAAAGAATACGATATTACAAGAAAGTTATCATTTCATGTGAGAAATTTTGTCCAAATTGATTTTTATGAGATTAATAGTCATCATGAATATGTTTAGGTGTTATGGATTAAGTGACAAGTGGGATTTTGTAGAAAAACCGAATCGGAAATCGGTTTGTTCCGATTTCCGTCGGGTTTCATAAAGTCGTATTTTGAGAAGTAGAAAAGAGAGAAGAATGGGACTTACTGCTTTCAAACTCTTCTAAAGAGTAAAGAGGAACTAGAGAAAAGGCCGAGGTGTGGTTTCGTCGCCGGTCGCTTCAAAGAACGTCGCCGGAATCCGTCAGCGCTTCGCCGTGAACTCGGTTTTTAAGCACACTTTCTTGTGGAATTTTCAAGAGAGTAATTCTATGGTTTTGGAATGAGAAGATAGGGGGTAGGGGTCTATTTATAGGGTAGCTAGGGTAGGGTAGGTGAAGGGTTTTCTTTATTTAAAAAAATTATAAAAATTTAAATAAAAAGATTTAAAATTTGTAATAAATTGGTTATATTTATCACTCAGAAACTGATATAATAAAATGGAGTAAACAGGGGGTTTAAGAATATGAAGAGGCACACTTTTGCTGTTGGGACCCCGGCCAACCGACCAACTCCGGCCGACGGCGTCGGCCGATTCGGCCGGCCGAGTTGGCCGATCCCGGCCGGGTTCGGCGACGGCTGGGTGCAGGGCTATCCGACTAAGACTTTGGTATACTCCGTTTTCGGGGTTCAGTTCAATAATTGGGAGTTATGGCCTGTTGACTGTTGGGCTTCCAAGGATTTTTAAAGAAAAATAAACTAAAAATAATGTGGGGCATGGGATTCGAACTCTGGTGGCTTGGTTCAGCAGTGCAAGGTATTACCAATGAGCTACAAGTTCTTACTTATAATTATTGTAAGGAAATAGATACTTAAAGTGTTATCAGCAACATTAATACTCCAAGTATACTTCAAATTTAAATCAAATTTAGGTATACAAAAATTGGAGTTGTTACAATCTACCCTCCTTACAAAAATTTCGTCCTCGAAATTTACAACTTTTATTTAAGGACTAGTTTACAAAAAGGTGCGGATATCTTGCACGCATTTCATCTTCCCTTTCCCACGTGGATTCTCCTGGAGTGTTTTTTCTCCACATTACCCGGACCAAGTTAACTTTCTTGTTCCGAAGTGTCTTCACTTTCCTGTTCAGGATTTCCATAGGTTGTTGCTCACAAGACAAATCGGGATGTATAGTGAGCTCGGAATGATCAAGTATATGGCTGGGGTCACTCACATACCTTCTGAGTTGGGATATGTGGAACACGTTATGCACTCCTTCCAATGAGGGTGGAAGCGCTAAACAGTACTCTACTTCACCGACTCGTTCGAGTATGTCGAACGGTCCAATGTATCTCGGACTTAGCTTACCCCGTCTTCCAAATTGGATCACTCCGCGGTTCGAATATATCTTCAAGAATACATGGTCTCCTGGCTGGAACTCCAAGTGTCGTCTCTTCGCATCAGCCCAGTGTTTCTGTCTATCTTGGGCTATGCGCATTCTTTCCCTGATAGTACGAACAACATCAACGGTCGCTACTATCATCTCTGGTCCAAGGAGTTCCCTATCTCCGATGTCGTCCCAACTTAATGGTGATCGACACTTCCTTCCATATAATGCTGCAAAAGGTGCCATTCCTATACTTGCTTGGTAGCTGTTGTTGTACGCGAACTCCACAAGATGCAGGTGATCTTCCCACGATCCTTTGAAGTCGAGCATACATGCTCTGAGCATATCCTCCAAGATCTGAATAGTTCGTTCTGACTGACCATTTGTTTGTGGATGATAAGCCGTGCTGAAGTTCAGACTTGTTCCCAAGCTAGCTTGCAGACTCTGCCAAAATTGCGATCGGAACCTAGTGTCACGATCGGAGACAATGCAGACCAGTACTCCATGAAGTCTCACAATTTCCTGCATGAGTTCATGGGTATCAGAGATAGTACATTATGAAGTGTTTAAATCTTAATTAGATTATTATCTCCATGTACTTCTTCGCTAGTGTCTCAGTTGATTGCCCAACTCGAAATGGGATGAAGTGAGCCGACTTTGTAAGTCGATCCACAATGACCCATATCGCATCGTTACCCTTTGTGCTGCGAGGAAGAACAGTTACAAAGTCCATCGTGATGTGCTGCCACTTCCATTCTGGAATTGGTAACGGTTGAAGTAGTTCAGCTGTCCTGTGATGTTCAGCCTTTACCTGCTGACACACCAAGCATTTTGCGACGCTTCTGGCTACTTCACGCTTCATTCCATGCCACCAATAATTCTGACGTAGATCTTTGTACATTTTGGTACCTCCAGGATGTACTGAATAGGGAGAGCTATGAGCTTCTTTCATTAACTCTTCCCGAACAGGACCTTTCGGTACACACAATCTGCTGCCGTATCTCAAAGATCCGTCTTCATGGATGATGAAATCTGTTCTGAGTCCATTCTCCACTTGTTCTCTGATCTTCTGCAACTTAGCATCACTTGCTTGAGCTGCTTTGATCTGATTGACAATGGTTGATTGAACCTGTAGATTCATCAAACTTGAAATATCACCTGGCATGACTAGTTCAATCTCCATCTGATGTAAGTCTTGCTGAAGCTTCCACTGGGCGGTGAGATTCATTGATAATGGTTGGCGACTAAGAGCATCAGGTACTACGTTCACCTTTCCTGAGTGATATTGCAAGTTGATGTCAAAGTCCGCCATGAGTTCTAACCATCTTCTCTGCCGCATATTCAACTCCTTCTGAGTAAACACATACTTCAGACTTTTATGATCTGTGTAGATATTCACTCGTTCACCAAGTAAGTAGTGACGCCAAATATTAAGAGCAAAGATAACGGCTGCCAACTCCAGATCATGCGTCGGATAATTGCGCTCATGAGTCTTCAGTTGTCTTGAAGCATAAGCCACAACCTTACGTGCTGATGTAGAACACATCCTAATCCCTTACCGGATGCATCGCAATGCACTTCGAATCCTCCAGATTGATCCGGTATGACGAGAATAGGTGCAGATGTCAATCTTGACTTGAGTTCTACGAAAGCTTGCTCGCATGCTTCTGACCACACAAATTCTTCATCTTTTCGTGTGAGCTTGGTCAGGGGTGTTGCTATCTTCGAAAAGCCTTCAATAAACCTTCTGTAATATCCAGCTAAACCCAAGAAACTTCGAATATCCTTCACTGACTTTGGTGTAGGCCATTCGCTAACTGCTGAAACTTTAACTGGATCCACAGAAATTCCTTCTCCTGATACGATATGTCCAAGAAAACCAACTTGATTTAGCTAAAACTCGCACTTGCTGTACTTGGCATAAATCTTATGTTGTCGAAGAGTTTTCAGGACAATTCGTAGGTGCTCTGCATGCTCTTTTCGATTCTTAGAATATACCAGGATGTCGTCGATGAAGATGACAACAAACCTGTCTAAATATTCCCGGAAAACTTGGTTCATTAGGTTCATGAAGATTGCTGGTGCATTGGTCACTCCAAATGGCATTACTAGAAATTCGTACTGTCCATAGCGAGTTCTGAAAGCTGTTTTGTGAATATCAGCTTCCTTGACCTTCACTTGATGATAACCTGAACGAAGATCTAGTTTAGAGAAGACACAAGATCCACTTAGCTGATCGAATAAATCGTCGATGCGCGGGAGTGGATACTTGTTCTTTATAGTGACTTCGTTCAAGGCCTTATAATCGATGCACATTCTGTATGAACCTTCCTTCTTCTTGACCAATAGTACAGGTGCTCCCCAACTTGAAGTGCTGGGACGAATCCATCCTTTCACCAGTAATTCGTCCAACTGTGTTCGGACTTCCTTCAAACCTTCCGGACTTAGTCTATAAGGTGCTTTGATCATCGGGTGTGCTCCTGGTACTAAGTCAATACTGAATTCAAGAGCTCGATCGGGAGGCAAACCTGATATATCGTCAGGGAATACATCGTCGAACTCTCGAACTACCTCTGGTCTTGATTCTTCCTCTGCTTGAGCTGCCACAACTACTGCTTCCCTTGGCTTCACTTTGTAGGTACTTGGCTCCAATGTACGGTCTCCACTTTTAAAATAGAAGACCGGATGGTCTGGAATCTCGAATACTACCCTCCTTTGACGACAGTCGATGGTAGCATAAAAGGTTCCAAGCCAGTCCATTTCTAGAACCACATCGAAGTTTGGTATGTCCAGTACCTTGAAGTCAGCATAAAACTCTCGACTGCAGACGACGACTGGACACATGCTGTATCCCATAGTTGCCTTTAGAACACCATTTCCGGAACTGACGTTCCAGCTGGATACAAGCGGTGAGACTGGAATCGCATGGGTTCGGACAAACCGTTGCGACATAAAGCAGTGGGATGCTCCAGTATCAAACAGTGCAAGTGCAGGTAGTGGAGCTACTAGGATTGTACCTAAGGTATATGGGATAGGTTTTAGGTATAGGGAAAGTGTGTAGGTAAACAAGACTAAAAGATAAGTTTGAGAAGGAAGTTTACCAGTAATGACTTGGCCAGTGGCCTCAGCTTCTTCCACAGACATCATAAAAGCCTGGCGCTTTGGCACATTCCTCCTGGCCTGAGGAGCATTCCTCGGAACGTTCCTTTGAGCTTGATGGAACTGTCGAGGAGGTGGTGTAGCTTGTGGTCCCCTAGGTGGTGCAGGCAGTGCAAGTCTGGGAGCAGGTGCCTGAAGAGCTGGTCGCTGCGGATAGGCATTTGCTGGCCTGGGTGCAGCAACTGGGTTCTGTCTTTGGGGACAAGACTCAATACCGTGAGTAGCTGAGCCGCAGACTAAGCAAAGGCGGTTGGCTCGACGGCAGTCCTTCATCATATGTCCAGTTCTCTTGTAGTAGGTGCAAAAGGCTGGGCTAGGACGATGGGTTGGTACTCCGGGTCGCCTTGGCACGAAAGATGGTCTGGACGAGGCTCCACCTGCCATCTGGTTGGCAGGGCGTTTGACTCCTGCAGACTGAGGTATGCCCCTCTCTTTTATCACTGCCTCATAACTGCGGGCAGCTTCTAGAGCTTCCTCATGAGTCAAAAACTTTCCTGTGACTAGTGCAGCCTTAATCTCTGTGTCCAAACCTTGTTGAAAGCGCGGGCTCTGATCTCGTCCGTCGGTATCAAGTGTGCCGCGAATCTGTTTAAAGATTGTGTTAGCTGTGTAGTATGTGATAATTAAAAATTGAACTACTGCGACATATCTTACCGGCTCAACATGGTGAATTCAGCGTCGTATTCATCTACTGATTTGTCCCACATTGATCCTTGCTGTAGATGAATAAACTGCTGCTCCATTGCAAACCTGGCAGTCACAGGGAAATATTTCGCGTCGAACTTCTCGCGAAAGGTCTTCCATTCAATCGGCTGTATAAGACGGCTTTCTTCCGCCTTCCACCAATTGCGAGCATTATCCGTGAGCTGCAGCTTTGCTACACGGACCCAAGAGTTGTCTGGCACTTGAGCTGCTGCCAGATCGTCTTCGATGCTTTGTGCCCACTCTTCCGCTTCAAGAGGGCTTCCTTTACCAGAGAACTGCTTGGGATGTAAAGCCTTGAATTGCTTCACTCCCGGTGCATCGGTCTCAGGACGGTTCAAAATCCGTGCATGGCGAGATTCGCGGAGCTGTGGTTACGCCTGTGAGCGGCGGGACTGGTCAGAGGACCGAGGAAGACGGCCTCGGCAAAGGGGCTCGGGGATGAGCGAGAAGGCCGAGGAGACTTGGTCTTGCGGCAGCTCGGGACAAGCAGAGGGGCCGAGGAGGCCAATCTGCGGGGAGCCCCGAGGAGGGCTAACTTGCGCTGGCCGGTCAGGTACAGGGGGGCATGGTCAGCCTTTGTGGGCCCTTTCTTCTGAGTTCTGGGATGTGCCGTCCGCCACGCGTCGTGATCTTAAGGGTCCCCAATATTGAGCATTATCAGACACATAATAGTCCAAGTATAGATCTGGAAGGAGAATTGAAAATTTTATTCTTCCATTCAATCCACGTAATCTAGCATAACGCACTAGCTATAGTATCCCAATATGAGAGATCCTACTATCTATGTTTCTAGACCTCCAAGAACCTCAGAATTCTTATACAGATGAGGAAGTCACATCCTCCTTTGCTCATGAGATTAACTTATTCCCAATGTGTTGATAATCTCCCAACTTAGGAATAGATTATGAATAGTTTTCTCGTGTTTATAACAGAGCCCGCGTTCCAAAGGGCCTATCTGCATCCGCTTAGCTAAGTTTTCTCTGGTATGAAAGGAATTTCGCAACATCAGCTAGTTAAATTTTTTGACTCTGTGCGGTATACTGAGAATCTCCTATTTGGGGACCATCTCCAACCGGGCGTCTTTGGAGTCGTCCAAAAGAGGCTTTCATGATTCCAGGTATTCAATGAGATTTCTTCAAGGACTTACCTGTCTCCACCCAAAATCTTTTGTTTAAGGGTTGCAGACAGGAATCTTTCAAAATACAACGGAGTCTGAAGTTCCTACAATCAGTAAAAATTGAAGGAAGAAACTTCAGAATTCTATTCGAAACAATGAGAAAATTATAGAGAAGAGAGTACTCTAATAATGAGTAAGAGGATTTTTGTTATAAACTTGAAAAGTCAACCATTTGAAAAATATAGCTGCCGGACAAAACACCAAAGCTAGTTTTTGACGAACTTTGAAATTTTGACTTTTAAGTCAAAAGAGAATTTTGAATTTCAAAAGGTTGAATTCTATTTTTAAGTCAAGCCCAATGGCCAAGTGTCCAATCAAGACTTTAATAAATATTCACTTGGTCAATACCTATTTAGTCCAACTTATATGTAATAGAATGGGAACTAATATATATTGTTAGATTTTCTAACCCACGAAGCTCAAAATCTCCAACATCAGAGACTGTTGTATACAAATTACGTTTTTCAAACTAAAGATTCGAATTGAAGTCTATTTTGAATTTAAATTTTGTATCGTCTCAGTTATTTGGTCAATGAAACCCCAAGTTTACATCCATTTTAATTTTCATCCAGGAAAGACAACCATGTATGTGCAAAAGAAATTATTCTATACCCTGTGAAATACACCTAGACAAATGATAGTGTCAGATGATGAAGATAAGGTGTGGCAACTGCAAAAGGAGACCAAAGATGAGAGGGGAAAGGGAAAATTTTCAGCAAAAGAAAAGGGTATAGAATTTTATAGATTCCAATCATGTTGATGCAACAAACTCCATGCCCAAAAAGAATGAAAATCCGAGTACCAAGTAGCTCATCAGTAGTAGTTGATGGAGAAAGTAGAATTGGAAAATAATAAAGGAAAAGAGCAGCCGAGTATATTTTCAACTACAGAAAAGACAAAGAATTAATTGATTTAGATCCTTGTTTTAGGACAAAAATCATGCTTATCGAGAAGGAAGATCCCTTATGTATGTAAGAGAAGAGTTTAGAACATGGCGATCAAATGATAATTCGATAGACAATTGCGTAGTGAAGGATACTTTTGAATTTGTAGAGAATATATTAAAGATCAAAGTAAATGGAGAAATTGTGGAGATTCAGGAAACTGCTGCAAGTAAAGTGATTGCTGAGTTCTTAAGGGTGGTTGGTCGTCAGAAAAGAGGATGTGACCAAGTCAGCTAACTCAGTCGGGAATGTTCGGTCAGAGTCATTGTCAGCTCCACCAGCTTTGAGATGTTGAAACCAAATGGGGTATCCTAGCAATGCAAATTTATGTTAACCCTATTTGCAGCGACCTTTGACCGACCCTAGACTATGACTCAGTGACCAAGTTGCCAAATGGGGTATCCTGGTTAGAGTGCACGCAGAGTGTTTCTTTTCTCTCTCTCTTGGCAACGACCTTTGACCGACTCTAGATTATGACTCAGTAACCAAGTTGACCGAACCTTCTTAAAATACTGGCTTTTGGATTGTCTGAGTTGCATAAGTCATTGCACTCCTTCTTTTACCCTTTGCATTTCTCAGAACACCCCGTGTTACTATGGACATCCACTTCAATTGGATAGATCCATCGTATGGTTATATACGAACTCGGAGGGACTTCTTCGAGGATGGATCCAGGTTCAGGAGAAATAGAATTGGTTTATTCAGTTGTCTTTTATTATCACCTTCTCTCAGGTTGCGAGGGCTCCTTAGTTTAGGAGAGTACACCTATTACGCTTATTGGATAGTCTTATCCAAACCATAGGCATGTGCCGAAAGGTAGGAATGAAGAAAACCAATTAGCCTAAGTAGGGTGTACAGAAAGTAATAACTAAAGACAAAATAAAGGGATTGGAAGAGGGCAAAGTAAATTGCGACTGTTATCATTCACGACCAAACCGCGTACTTCATCGCCACTCCTATTTCACCTTTGCTTTTTTCCCCAGTTCGGGAGAAATAGAATAAGGTATTATTCAGTTGTCTTTTATCATCACCTTCTCTCAAGTTGCGAGTACTCCTAGGATTAGGAGAGTACACCTATTATGCTTACTGGATAGTCTTCTTCCAAACTATAGGCTGGTGCCGAACGGTAGGGAAGGAAGAAAACATTTAGCCTAACGATGGTGTACAGAAGGTAACAACTAAAGACAAATAAAGGGATTTGGAGAGCACGCAAAGAAATATACGGTTAAAGTCATGAATTGGATTATGGAAAAGGCATTGCTAGGAATACCAGGATAACCCTACGAAACATTTCATGTTTCAGTGCATTGTTAAAGGAAAACTGATTCCCGATTAGATACTTACTCCAGGGTATGTATTTACCAGGTATGATTTTACCAGGTATGATTCTCACATCTGTATGGTTTTACAGATGATGAGTGGGAGTAAGTTATTGGGAATTAGGTGATCATCCTCATTATATCGGAATTCGTTATAATTGATGATATTTAAGGAAATCGCCTGAGTACAGTTTTCAACCTACGATGCACAGGTTTTGAGTTATTCAACTCAGCGGACATATACAGAGTATTGTATGTTGTCCAGAGTCCGTCAGGACAAAGGGGTTGGTCCTCGTACTATGTTCTGTTTACTTGTGACTTCTCTAGTTTTTAGACAAGTGTTTCGTAGAAATACAAGGTCTAAGTTTTGAGAAGTTGTGGGTATAAGAATAAAGTAGAGAACCAGGTGTCGCAAGTATCGGGATTCTTCAAAGAGATCGAAGATGTAGATTCTTGTGATTGGTATTCAGTTGATAGTAAAAGTTTTGAGAAACTTGTTTCTCTTTTAGGTTACTCATAATTGGATGCATTCCTAAGTTGAGTAATGTTGATTGGCCTCTCTCCATTAAGTTGACATGCACTGGAGACAGCTGCATGATTAGAATCTGGTTCCAATTAAATAAGTGCCAAAGTTTCTATATTGGATATAGAATGGTTCATATCTTAACGATGTTAAGGTACGGTGAGTTGTCCGGCTTATGCTTAAAACCAGACTCTGGATAACTCAGGGCACGTTTCTGTAATGGCAGTTTGTGGGTTGGCCCAGGCTATGACGAGGGTTGACTTTCTACCATCTGGAAGATCAATAGTGATATTGTTCTTGACTCGCCACAGCTTTAGTAAAATGGATTTTTTCAGAAAACAGTAGTGGGAGTATGGTAGAACTGGAAGTGATTCCAGAACCGCAAACGATTACGGAAAATTTAATAGGACCTAAAGATTCAATCAGGTTTGACATTCCATTAGCCACTCCGCAGATATAGTGGGTAACCTCAGACACCCGATAGGTACTCCGGTAGCCTCAAGGACGGTGACAGGGAGGTTCTTGTTTACCCAGACTTGACACTACGGTTGTTCCAGGTTATGAGACCCGGCAGAAGGTTAAGTATAGCGTCGTTCTAAACTAGTTTTAGAAGTGCACGTATATATTATTCTGCCAGAGGGTTGTTGTGGTCAGTGGGAGCAGCGGAAGCATAGTGGGCAAGTAGCTTATGTCTATTTATAGACTTGAGCAAATATAGCGGAGATAGATCATATATTTTTGATGTGACAGTCATGGCTTTGACTTCATCAGAATAGGGGATGGATCTGTTAAGAAGGTAGTAGGGTGTGATGTCCTGGTATTTGGATGACATACACAGAGTAGGAAGTAAAATTCCTATACTACGATCGGTTATACTTTGGTCGTCACACAGTTGTTTCTCCACAAAGGATATGGATATAATATCTGACATTCTGGTTACTAGATCTATGGTTTTAGATCTAGGTTTGGGTAGTTTCCCAATGTGGGTACTTTGACAGTATTCTAAAAGTATTCGGAATAGATGACTCCTGACATGGTGGTGTACCTGCAGGTGATGGAGTCACCCTCTCTAAAGGTGTCTTACAGACTAAAGGGGAGAGGGAAGTGCATGATTGGCAGATCATTTGCTTAGGCAATTGAGTCGATCGTGAGATGTCAAGTACAACACCAGATGTTGTTTTTGCACTAGATGCGATAAGTTTATATTAATCCAATCCTGAAGAAACATAAGGAAGTAGTTTTAGAACATAAGTGAATGTTCTACGGATTTGATGACGGCAGCCTCCTTCGGGAGACGGTTATCATTCTAGGCTTCAAAGGTGACATAGATGACAGAGTGATTGTCAGATTTATAGTCTTCCCTCTGACGAAGGGGGCAGTATTATGGACAGGTGGTCCAAGAGGATACTGTGGGAGGCATGGTGCAGGATACTGATTAGGTTCAGTTGACGATACAGTTTAAGAAGTTTGGATTTGGAGTTCATTTATGAACTAGGTCCCATCAGATATCCAGACATGTTCTAAGACAGGTATTACTCAATTCGGGAGATGGCTTTCTTCGCGAACTTGATATTAAGAGAGACATCGAAAAAAACATCAGGGCGGATCCACTCACTGAGGCTATTTCTCGAACACAATAGTTTTACAAACGGGCTTTGTGAAACTGATTAGTAGAGGAGTTGGATGTTCGGTATCACACGGGCTGTGAGTATGTGACATCGCAATAATTAGCCTTAAGTGCAAGTGGGAGATTGTTGGATATAGTGCCCTCAAAGTCAATTATTGGATCGCAGGCACGTGATTGCAATGATTGCGGAGGACCTATACCGGTAGGACAGTCTTACTCGAGATGATAGTATGCTATCTGGTTTGCCTTTATCAGTCGTGTACAGGTTCAGGTGACTGATCACTGTTACACGTTGATAGAGCCCTTAGGATTTTGCTTGACTATCAACAGTATGATGGCGATCATATACGTGAGAGTTGGGTGGTCCATAAGCACATCCTTAAAACTTGTCCCTAGTCATGGGAGTTTCGAGACAGGGCATCGATACTCCGGAGTAGACTAGTGTATACAGTCGAGACCCCGACGAGGGGCGGTGGCCGGTCTCATAAGCCACTGGTGTCAGTTAGATCACCTAAGATGTATACAGGTGCTCATTGGGTTATGAGTACACCGGACAGGACTCGCCGGGAACCTGCTAGTTGGTATTATACCTATCATCAGATAGCAGTTTCCTGGTGACATGTGTACAGGTTAGTTCATCGACCTGAGGTCGTCATTTGTCTCGTGTGAGTTCCCACTGTGCTTTGATTTCTACCCTACCACGGCTCAAAGGAGTCATGCAAACATGTATTTTTTGGGTACAGTCCCGAGCCATATGGAGGCAAGTGAGCGGATCGGCAGGGGATTCGTCTCTTCCGGTATTGGGGGTGGAGATCGCGCTGTGTCCAGGAAATCCATTACACCAAGTCCTTGACCAAGGCAGGTGAGAATTACTGGTAGGTACTCCGGTAGTTTCTCAGGGTGTTCAGGGCTTGTCTCCGACACGACATACACCGCTATTGGGGGTCTGATGTTACCAGCTCCCTAGGCCCGATATGCGATACTCATAGACGAACGGATCGGACTGTATATACATTGTCACTGTTAGGCTCAGTAGGGTTTCGGGATGAGTTCGCTCATCGGCTTCCCTTGAGGTCAGTACATGGGCAGCCATTACGCACAGCTAGTGCCGCTGACGGCTTGTGGTTAAACCCACTGCCAGGGTACTGACGAGTCATTAGAGTCCCCCACAGATAGTTTCCCAAGTTCGGACGAAACGTTGTAGAGGCCGTATGGTTTTATGGCAGGGTTCGGAAAATGCACGTGCGTTTACGCACGTGTCATATTTCGGGCAGATAATACTTGTGTGCTTTGGTTTAAGCCGGATCCATGTATTATACTGTGTAGATATAGTATCTTTGTCTCAGTTGCATTTGTATTCGGTCGTAATACAAATGCGGGTATGTTTATACTGTTACGGGGTTATCCTGAAATTCGTTTCGAGATCGCTTTTGGAAGTTGCCAGTTTCCTGTTTTCGATCACCCGTATTAAACATTCGGTTTAATACGGATTTATCTTTTTTTGAGGTGAGTCACGAGTGTGGAAGGTTTTAGAAGGTTCTAGATTTGGTGACTAGGTTTTGATTTAATGTATGCATTAATTGAATGGATGACTAGGTTAATGAATCATTCATTTGCATTTAATGTTTTAAGTGAGCCATTCTTTCTTTTAATGAGTTATGATAAGTATCATCTTATGGTCACCCTCACTTGTTCCTACACTCACCCCCTTCCTCTTTATAGTGGCCGGCCCCTTGTGTGAGAGAGAGAGATTGATTTGCAAAAGAAAAGATTATGGAATTTGGTTCATGAAAATTAGAATTGCTCATTTCTCATTTACCCGATTCAAATGGCAACTTCATTAACCGTTCATCCATGGTTTTGGATGTAACGAGACAAAGTGTTCTACTCATTCTCTACATCAATCTTGGTCATCTCTTTTAGCAAACTTGATGACCGAGTTGCCTCGGTTCAGAGGCGGGAGCCCGTTTAAAGATCCGTTGACGTGGTGCCACCTGGATGAGGAGACTGGAGATTCAGAAGATCGGAGCAGCCGCAACAAAGCGTGAGATGATGGTTAAAGACCGAAGGACTCGGATCGTTCGGTATAACATTTCTACCCACTTTGTAGTTTGTTAGTTTAGCGATAATGGCAGATCCGGGTTATAGTATGCGATAGCGCCAGTTAAAAAGTTTTTGTTCCGCATTTGGCGTCTGAAAGACGGCCAGGGCGCTACCGTAGACTCACAGAACTACGATATATTAGATTAAAATTTTCTCATCCTTCAGTTAGTACGGGAGATTTTAATGTAACGCTTAATTCGGAAGAAAGAAGTGGCCGTGAAGGATCTCTACGAGATATGGAGGAGTTTAGAGAAGTAGTGGAAGAACTGCAATTAATTGATTTTCCTATTGCAGGAAACAAATTTACGTGGTTTAATTTCCGGAGTGATCCAGTAATGTCGAAACTGGATAGGTTCTTAATTACTTACGAGTGGGAGTCATTGTATCCTGGAGTCTTTCAATTCTTTTTATCCCAAGCATCATCTGATCATACTCCTACTATTTTTGATTTGGGAAGGATTAAAGCTAACAAATCAAGATTTATGTTTGAGAGAAGTTGGTTTGAATATCCGCATTTTAGTGCAACTGTTGAAAATTGGTGGACTTCTTTCATTGTTCAGGGAAACTTGGTGAAAAAGTTGGTGGGTAAGTTGAGGCTGTTACGAAGAAGGCTTATTTGGTGGAGAAAAAATATTTTTGGAATACTACACCGAAGAAAAAAGATAAATTGGCTAAACTAAAGGAGTTGGATGACAAGACGGAAAATTCTCCACTTACAGCAGAAGAGAGAGAAGATAGAACGAAATTATTGGTTGATTATCATGATATTTTGAAAAGAGAATAAATTTATTGGCAACAAAGATCTAGAAATATTTCGATCAAGGATGGAGATGGTAACACGGCTTATTTTCATGCTTTGGCTAATGGAAGAGGAGAATTAATTTTATTCATTCACTTGAAATTCTGGGCACTTTATCGTGAAATCAACTAGGAATTAGACATGAACTAGAAGATCATTTTCGAATAATTTTTGCAGTTAAGCCCGACTTCTATCTGAAGGCGAATTGGAATGTGCTGTATCCGTAAGAGAATTTGGATCTTTCAGGATTGGACATACCTTTCTCAATTGAAGAAATTAAAACTGTTGTTTTTAGCACGAAGGGAAACAAGACCCCTGGTCCAGATGTGTTTTCTCTTTAGTTTTTTCAAAATTTTTAGGATTTAATAAAGATTAATCTTTTATTAATGTTTCATGATCTTTATGAAGAGGTAAGAGGCATATGATTTGGAGTGCCTTAGTAACTCCTTTATATCTCTTATTCCAAAGAAAGAAAATCGTATAGTGTATAGTGATTTTAGATCAATCTATCTGTTGAATAGAGTGTGGAAAATTTTCACAAAGGTTCTCATAGATAGATTGAAACCATGGATTGATAAATTGATGTCGGATACTCAGTGTGCCTTCATGAAGGGAAAATCAACAATGGATTGCGTGATGTTAGCGAAAATGATGATAAAGGCTTGCCAAAAGAGAGATAAAGGCTTGCCAAAAAAAGAAATAAAGAGATTACAATATTTAAGGTTGATTTTGAAAATGTTTATGATTGTGTGAGTTTGTAATTTTTATGGGAACTTTTAAAAGCCAGAGGGTTTGGCAACAAATGGATTAGATGGATTAAACTAGCGCCGAGGAATGCAAAATCCGCTACTTTGGTTAATGGAGTTGCTACTAAAACTATAGCATGTAAGAGGGGGTTAAAACAAGGCCCTCCATTGTCCCCTTATCTTTTTCTACTTGTTGCCGATGTTTTGGGGAGGATGATTTCAAGTGGAATAAATAATGGTTTGATTCAAACACTGTTTTTGAGAGGTATGATGGGAGACATTCTTATTGTTCAGTTTCTAGATGACACATTACTTGTCTGTAGAGAAAATAGGGAGGAGATCAGAAATCTGAAACTTATCTTACATCTTTTTGAGGGCATTTCTGATTTAAAAATTAATTTCTCTAAAAGTTCTCTTATTTATTTCGGTTCTATAACGCGCAGAGGAGAAGTGTTAGCTGAAAACCTAAATTGCAAACTCGAGAAATTTCCATTAACATATCTTGGATTGCGCTTGTGTAAAGGAAAATCTAAAAGAAGAGAATGGTTACCATTGCTGGATAAGATCTCAAAAAGGCTTTCAAATTGAAAAAGGAAAACTTTTGTCTTCTGGATGTAGATTTACTTTGATAAATTCAGTAATTTCAACGATGCCTTTATACCACATGTCCTTTTATAGACTTCCTAAATGGGCGCAAGTTAAAATTGATACAATCAGAAAAACTATTTTATTTGGAGATGTGGAGATTTAGGTAGTGGATTTAAAACGTTGATGGATTGAAATAGAGTTTGTAAACGAAAAGAATATGGTGGGCTTAACTAAAGAGATTTTAAAACCAATGTTCATGTAAAATGGGTTGGGAGGATTTTGAGCAATGATGGTGTTTTTTGGATCAATTTTTGGAGTTCATATCACCCTCTCATTAGAATCT
The DNA here is from genome assembly GCA_030015575.1 of Agapanthus africanus. Taxonomy (NCBI): domain Eukaryota; kingdom Viridiplantae; phylum Streptophyta; class Magnoliopsida; order Asparagales; family Amaryllidaceae; genus Agapanthus; species Agapanthus africanus. Next base: position 881,222,632 of record JASDDO010000024.1, on the reverse strand, counting down.
GGAGATCACTGCATAGAGGAAATGACACAATTTGGAAAAATCTGGATTTGTATGAAATATTTTTCTATGTAAGTAGTCACTGGGTCCTGGGAAATGGTCACATGATTATGTTTTGAATGGATCATTGCATGGGGGATCCACCCTTGAAGTGGAGATTTCCTAAGGTTTTTGAATCCGTAACGGACAAACAAGATGCAGTTGCAAAATGTGATATCACAGATTTAATAGATGAAAATGGAGGTTATCTAATCTTCTTTTGTTGGACAATGAAGTCGTGATAGAATGAAGAAGCCTTCAATTGGAATTAAACGAAATTATACGAACAAATGGAAGATAAGTGGTATGGAAGCTTAATTCAAATGGAAAGTTTTCTATACAAAGCTATAAATTTTTGAACTTTGGCGGGCTTGAATCTCCTTAGTATAAGTTTATCTGGAAATCAATGGCTCTATTAAAGGTCAAGATTTTTCTTTGGATTCTTGTAAACAGACGATTGTTGACAAGATCACTAATGAAATGTAAGGGGTGGACAAGAGATTGGTCTTTCGTTTTTTGCAATTCGACAGAAGAAACTGTCACGTCCTGCTTCCCAAAATACAGAATACGTAGAGCAACGAAAGCCAGCCATGCTATTTATGGTAAGAAATCATCCTTCCATAGTCACATTAAGGCAGTCTAAACTAAACCTGTAACAATGATATCCAATATATATACACCAAGTTATCAAAGATATAATGTAATACCCTAGTACGTTTATACAATATAACTTGGTATTTTAAATCTTACTTTATAATTCTTTTATTTTATCTATTTAGGTTGCGAATGATTCGAATAGTAGTAGTCGTTATCCGACCTGACTCGCATGTTTAGAACCAAATATGGTGCAAGATTATGTCTGAGATTTACCAATAAAGCGTATCTATATGAATCTAACATAATACCTACATTATATATTTAGATCTTTATATATATTGATATATCACAAGTTATGAATAAAATAATATTTTGCTACCTAATATTGCATGGTATATCACCACATATCGCATTTCACTTTTATCTATTATGTGCAAATCTTAAAATATAACAAAACAAAATATTTTATAATCTTTATATCTTTAATTAAATTTTATATATGTTTATTTAAATCTTATTAGGGGTGTATGTATTTAAAGTTAGATTATCGCATTATGGCCAAAATTTTGTACGTATGTATTTTATTCTCAAAACTATATATTTTGACTAGATTCGGGTAATATTTGGAGTGATCTGATATTATCTATAAAATCCTACATAATATATATAATATATTCTTTAATAATATATACACTCTTTATATATATAAACTACTATATACATATATTATTATTTTTTTAAGAAATAATAACTCTCCCCCCTCCCGTCTCGTTCTCTTTCTCTACCTCGCCGAGCCCTAACCCATGCCTCACCACCTTGTCACCGTTCACTTCCTCCTCTTCGTTATCACCACCACCTCATCTCCTCCTTTTCCTTGTTGTCGCCACCTCCTCCTTCCCGGGACCTCGCCGGAGCTCCGACCCCCACAACCGAACCCACTTCCTTCATCTTCCCCTCTCTCCGTCGTCTGAACCCGATGATTGATCATGAAAAGTTGTGACTATATGTGTTCTAAATACCGCAATCAATAACGGTATCGCAATAGCTAGCCGATAGTGAGTACGGGTCGTCCGCAGGAAAATGGTGAACTACTTATCTTATTTTAGACGAGTTGATAGAAGAAAGGTGGGATTGTTATCGTTTATGACTAAGAAGGTTTGAAAAGTTTATAATAGAAAGGCTTGTAGAGTTTATAGAATTTAGTAGTTAATAGATGAAGTTTTAAAAAAATAATTCTTTTTATCTTTTAATTATTTAATACTAGAGAAATAGCGATGAATGTGGATTAGGATTCTTGGAGGAAATTAGGGTTTCCCTCTACTGACCCTTGTCCTTCCATTGATCTCTATTCGTCCCAAGCCCTTAACAAAACGATCATTAATGAATCTCAAATCGTGTCCGTGACTATCATGAATTGATAGTGCGCCCGATAAGAGGATTAATATTCATTTTGCTAAAGTTTATAAAATTAAAACTTTAAAAAGAATTTAAGAGATATTGTTCATCCATTATTTTACCCTATCCTACAAAGCCTAGCAAGCAAGAATTTACTCGCTCATGGATATTAGCGAAGTAGAAGAGAAGTGGAAGAAAACGGAACCCATAATTAAAATTAAAAATGCAGAAAGTAAATGCAGAATGTAATTGCGGAAAGTAAATGCGGAAAGTAAATGCAGAAAGTAAATGCGACAAAATTAAAAAAAAGACTACCTTTATTGATTTACTGGTGCATTACAAAAGTTGCTCGCTGAAAAAATAATTTACTAAACCTTAGTTTGCTCGCTAGATCTTAATCGATTCTTCGATTGATAGTTCGATGATTTTTTTATGATAGAAGCTCTCAGTCTCTTTATAGGCTCTGGAATGTGAAACCCTAGACGTCATATTGAAGTGTGTCAAATTACGATCAAGACCCTGAAGTTTCACATCCTACGACCACCAGAAGGCTACGCTTTCTCCGCCTATAGTACCCTTTAACCACGGATCCGCCGACGTATGGTGGGTTGGAGCTTCCAAAATTTTCGTGTCTTTTCTTCTCGATATTTGGAGATCTTTCTGATAAAAAGATTCTGAAAATATATCTTTTAGTCTCTGGCGTTGTAAGATTCTTCAATTTACTCCTAATATTCGGCATTTTTGGTTTGATGAATCGATTTGTTGTGGATCTCCTACTTGTATTTCAGACCTGAGCTAATCTTATTATAATACCGGCACAATATCTTAAATCACATTGTTAGTTGCATTTGCTTTATTTAAGATATTATTCTAACCAATTAATTGATATGATATCTTAAGAATATTGGTTAAGAATATTTGATATGATATGCATATTTTAATAATAAATAATCGTATGGATATTTCATTTAAATATGATATACATATATTTCCCTAATTATATTAATTATAAATGAAAAAACATATGATAATAATTTTTTTTACAAATAAACTCACATATGTTCTTTATTTACAAATAACACCTTTTAGTAATTAACAATAGTAGGGAAAATGTCTATACAAATGTGCAATAAATTTGACTGATCAAATACCCCCAAACTTATCTTTGATCGTCCCGAGAAAAAAATTTATTATCAAAAGAAAAAGAAAAAATCTAGTACGCTTTCATAGGCAACACGATTGTACTTAGCTCGTGCAACAAGCCTTTAAACCTCTAGGTGTCTCTCGTAGGAGTGTTGTCTCCTAAGAATTTTCAGCAGATTACACCCATAAAATCCCAAAATAAAAGAAAGAAGATAAAAATTGCATGCAAAGATAAGGAACATATAAAAGAAAAACTTAAAAATAAGAGATTCAAACTACACTAGCTTTTTAGTTGTCATGAGCCCTATCTTAATGGTCTTGAAAAGATTTCGGAAATCACATCCTCCCTCAATAAAACATCATTTTTAGTCTTCCTCCCTACCTATCCTCCAAATATCGATCATATACCCCTATGTGTGTGTAGAAGACATCCCTATACTTGGAGAGTTCAATTCAAGCTATCATACCTTTTGTCCATATTCCTTAGTATTTTTTAGTCGGTGATATTTTAGATGGATTTTCTCACACATTTTTCATGCGACCGTTAATAATTCTTGAGGTACTAACCAACTGATTACCAAACGTGCTCACTTATTAAGGCATAATTAGCAATATCCCAATACCTAAGGCTTAACAGTGACTGTAACACCCTAATGCATTTATATCATATTTTATTTGGGTTTTTCCTAATCTTACGACAGTTTTCTTGTTTATTATTGCTTTTGGGTGCGGATGGTGCATTTGGTAACTGTGGCTAATATCCGACCCGAACCGCATGCTTGAAACCCATCTTGATTCTAGATTACGTCATATATTTACTAGTACAGAGCATCCGTGCACATCTATGTTCTATACACACTTTATGATATTCTGTATCTGCATATCTTTTAAATAATACAAATTATAGCCAGATAATACATTTTAATATCAAACATAGCCTGTATCATACCCCATACCATATATTTGCATCAATATATCGTGTTCACGTCTAGATTGATAAAACAGACTCGTTTGGATCGCTACGTTTATTTACGTATATCCGTTCTTGGGGGTATGCACTTTATTTAACCGGATATCGCATTATGGTTTTGGCTTGTACGTATATTATCCACATTTTAAAACTAGAATTTTAGAAGAGACCCGGGTATTTTTCAGAATATTTGTGTATTAGCCGTATAACCTGATTTGGATTTCAAAGAATAATTTATAACCGCAATCAAGAACGGCGTCGCTTGGTAGCTAGCCGGTGAGTACGGGTCGGTCCACAGGGATTTTGTGTATTCTCTAATTGTTCTTACGAGTTAATTCCGATTGGGGTCGGATTGATTAAATCTAAAAACTAAGTTTATCTAGATCTAAATCTTGCTAGGGTTAGGTTTAGGTTAAGTTTGGAAATTGAAGATTTCCTCACCGCTTTCTATACCCAAATTAAGATCTCTTTAGGAGTTATGGTAATTATTAATAAAGGGGATTAGTACCATCGGGAAGAAACGGTGTTTCTTCCTCTAGGTTCTTGTCCTTCCTTTCTTAATCCTTAACATAACCTCCATAGAAAACGCGCTCAACCGGGACTTTAATTACGGTATCACCACTACCTCGTGGGATAGGGTGCCGTAGGGAGCGGTGTGTGCATGTATGCATGGAGTCCTATAAAAACGTGTGATGGGCAAGAAAGGGATGAGAGATCTTCATCTCTCAAGCCTTCCCCAAATCTAACCCTAACAAGCGAGGAGACTACTCGCTCATTAGGGAATTGAAAAATATCTCTAAACTATCTATCTAGGGCAGAGAATAAAAGATCTAATTAGGGCAGGTAAGAAATTATACTAGGGCAATGAAATAAAATTAACTAGGGCAAGAATTGAAAACTTATTCTAATTTGATGCACTCTTCATTCATTGCAGAAGTTTACAGATCTGAATTTTAGATATAAAATGAGGCACAAGAAGAGGCATAACCTAAAAAAGGTTTTAGGGCTTCTATTTATAGATTCATAGAAACCCTTGGGTTACAATCGACGCACATCTGCAATTACAAGTTTACTCTCTAAGAAAAGACTAGTCAACGCGCCGCCAGACTTCAAAAGAATTTCGCACCGACACGGGCATTATATGGCCACGGATCCGCGGCCAAAACCTCTGTTTGGTCGCGGATTCGCGACCAAAAAAAGGGCTTATGGGCTCATGTTTTCTAGGGTTCTGTCTGCTGCTTTGTACTTGGCTTTTCTTCAGTTGTTTTCTCAGATTGGCTTCTAGATTTCTTCCAGATCTCCACAGTGAATAATTGTAGTGGACTTTTACCGTTGCTTCGTGACGAAGTCTTGAACCTTGCGCTACCTTTGTTCTTTGTGAACTTGTTAATTGATCTTCAATGTTCCTCAAGATGTGGGCACGATCAAGATTCCACCATTTATCGGTCGTAGTCTCAGTTTTGTATCGTCTTTTGTCTTTTTCACTGTTTTTGTCCCGAGAATCTGTAACCTGCAACTATGTAGCAGACATGAGTCAAAAGTACCTGTTTATTTGTAAAATGAATAAGAATGGGGAATATAATAAATGCAAAATTACGATATGAACAAATACCCCCAAACTTATATTTTGCTCGTCCTCGAGCAAACCTAGTTTTATTCTCGAAAAAAACCTAGCCTCACTTTCGCAGGGAAACGCGATTGCATTGAGCTCGTGCAACAAACCGTTAAACCTCTAGGTGTCCCTAGTAGGAGGAGTGTTGTCTCCTGAGGGTTTTCAGCGGATACTACCCACAAAATCCCATCAATTCGGCCCATTAACTTTTATTCTCCAATTAGGTTTTCCAACAAAGAATTCTATTATCTTCGACTTAGAAATTATCCACCCGTATTTTTCACACTTCCTTATCATTTAACTTAAGATTATATATATATTTGTGAATTTACTTAGCTTTTGGCATCTTTTAAGTTTTTCTTCTAGGGTTCTATCTCAACTTAGGAATTTTTATCATCTCTATTAAAAATATAAGCCCTATTTTTCATTCCTATCTCTTATCTAAATCCCAATCACATACTCCTACGTGTGTGTATGAATCACCCCTACACTTGGAAATTCAATTCAAGCTCTTATACTCTTGTCCATTGTCCAAAGTACTTTTCAATTGGTGAATTTTTAGATGAATTTTGCCCACACATCCTTCATGCGACCGTTAATACTTCTTGAGGTACCAATGACCGATTACAAAATGTATTTGCACGTTAAAGCGTACTTCCTAGTCTTGTAACACCTAAGGCTTTTAGCAGTGACTCCCAAACCAGTTGGTCTAAGGCACTAGGTGATGAAGCACCCTTGCTAAATATTTTTTTTCTATTAATGCAGCCTTAAGTAATTAAAAAAACCAGTGTTCATTTTTTTATCTCCTTACTCACACTTGTATTTTTATTTTATTTTTCTTCGTGCTAAGGACTTTAGACAAGAGCATTTCAAGGTCTCTTCTACTATTCCAAGTTTCAAGATTCGTGTTTGTGCAATTTGTAGGATATACATTTTCAGAATTTAGACTTAAGCTTAGGAATTATTTTTCAAACTTATACTTTAATAAAAATATCAATACTTTTCCCTTGTTTTAACTTAGCTCAAGAAGTCAACTCGAAATTTGCCTATTTCTAAATAAACTACAAAAATATATACTTTCTACCGTTAAATTTTAAGAAAGGTTATTTTTAGGGTTTTTAATTTACTAAGTATAAGATCTAGTTGTTCCTAGCTAGTTAACCTATTTGTCAAACTCAAGTCAATTATGCCCAAAATTGAATACTTTAATTTTTATAAATTTTATAAATTTTTATGGGTTTTTAAAATAAGTATGCAAATGCAAAAATATACTTATGAATGCGAAGGAAGAAGGCTTACCGAGCATACCCCCAAACTTAAACTTGACAGTGTCCTCACTGTCAGGCTACACCAAGAGGTCAAAATGTCGGCACTCCCCTGTTTATTTATTTATTTTTTTACTTTTTATATTTTTATATTTTTATTGTTAACAGAAAAAGAAAACAAAAAATATATATACATATATACAAAAAGATCCTTCCCAAACTAAACAAGGCCTTACACAAACCAAAGGTTAGCAGCAACCATTCAAAAATTCTATCGTGATAATGGTAGGGTTGGTGAAAGAATGGAGTGTAGAGAAAAGAAATGAGAAGCACACGAGACCGTATGGAGATAGAAGCGATATACGGTCTCGGTGGAGGAGAAGAATGGCGGAAGAGAAAAAGAAGTGTAGCACGAACTTGAGGGTGTAAATTGAGTGAATAAATTAGCACAATTTGTGATGACCGATGTGTTAAAAGCGATTGCGCTAATCTATCAACCCGTCGAGAAATAGGGTCAAATCCCTCAAGATTCGCAAGAAAACATGGGTACGTTGAACTTGGTAAACCATCCATTGAAAATGGAAACGCGACGGATTCTTGCGTGGTCGAAACGATAGGAAGGACGAAAGGGAGTGAATTAAGGATAGTCTTATTCTCACCGAAGTAAACTGTCTCGAACTTGAAAGATTCCATCAATGGTTCGAAATGACTGGAAGCAACCGAGTCTGATGGTTCATCTGACTCATCTGAAAATTCAAAGTACTCAAACTCGGGCGGTGAGTCTTCAAAATCGTCCGAAAAAGTGAAGCACTGGTAATCGTTATCAGCTGTGAGAACTGTGTCAGATTCAAAGAGATACGCACTAGTGGCGTCAAAACCGTTGTGATCAAACAGAAATTTTTCAAGCTCACAGTCCTCAAGCGTGATCGTTTGCGTGGTCAGAACGATGGAAAGGAGGGGGTTTGATTTAGGAAGTATAACAGTTAAAGGTTCAGGAGGATGAATTGGAAAATCCGACACATCAAACAAAACAGGTTCATCCTCAATACTATCCTCAATACTATCCTCATAATTCTCCTCAAAAGTTATCTCGTCCATGCAATTATCATCAAAATCAAGACGCATATGAAGTTCGGGAGAAACATTTAATGACTCGGGATGATGAATTGGAGATAAAATTTCAGTCAAATCTACGGGTTCATCATCCAAAATATTCCCGGCGTCAATATCCTCAATCAAGTGAAAATCAATTTTTTCAGACACCTCATCAAAATCATGGATATTTATCAATTTAGGTTCTAGATTGGAGGTGTAGGGGTCAGAAGGATTGGTGTTGGTTTCACTCGAAAGGGACCCTTCACAATCTGGCAAATCAAGCACTACAAAGTCGCACAACTCATTAGACGTTTTATCTTTAACTGGTGAATCATTTGGGACACTTGTTTGAAAACCGGAGTTGTGGGATTCGATTGAGTATGGGTAGGTTTGATTTGGAAGGGTGTATAGCTCACTTTCTCCACTCAAATTATCACTCTGTCTAACCGCCGCATCATACATTGGAATTTTTGGAGCTAGTTGGAAACTAACTACCGGGTCACTAGGTTGCATAAGGGCGGCCACGGACGCATCCACATTCCTTATCATTTGATTTGTCACTACCATATAGGCTTCTAATGACTGTTCCAGACTAGACATGGGTTGTGAAGGGGTTTCAGTAAAAGATTCAAAGTTGCTTGGATTTTGGAAACTCCCAAATGGCCGTGTAGAAGAAATGTCTAGAGAAGGTGTGAAAGTTGGGCAGGACTGGTAGGAATTGAATGGTTGGACAGGAGTAGGATCAACATTTGGATAAAAAGGTGAATGGACTTGTTGATCCCAAGAACTGGAAGTGTTGAAAGGAGTGAAAGATCGGTTACGAGATTGTTCAATGTGTTCAGCAATAAACAATGGTTTCGGAGTTACAACAGGACTCGAAAAGGTAGTATCAACGTAAGAATGTGGTGAAGGTTGACATGGTTGAGACAAAGTGGATTGCGGAGTCCAACTGTTTCTCCTAGACGCTTCTATTCGATCTTTCAAAGAAATTTTGGGCATGGAGGGGTCGTCCGTAATTCGACCAAAACAATTTGCGTAGGAAGCAAGGTTTGGTTCAGGATACCAAAGTTCGGCAAGAGATTTGTGAGGTGGGGTACCCATGATGGAAGAAAGGAGAAGAAAAAGAATGTGGGGTGCATGGATTTCTTAGCGACAAAAATTGCAAGGTTTTTTGTAAAAATTTTCCTTTTTTTTTCTTTTTATATGTGGAGCTTTGTTTGTAAAAAGATTTTTTTTTTGATAAAAGGCTTTGACACAAATGCAATCAACCACAAATGCACAATCAGGCCTAGATCTAGGGTCACCTAGGTCAGCTAGACAACTCCTAACTGTTCCAAAGGGCTAGAAATAGGACCTCAAACCGCCTCTTCACCGCCAATTGCGGCCAGGTAAGTGCCAGGTGAGTGGGAGGCTCTCCACTACAAGTAGTGGCTCTAATTAAGTAACCACTCGCCTTAGACACACTTGCCTAGACACCACAAAGTCAGGTTAGGATAAACGGTCGATGTCTACAACTAGTCCTCTGTCCTATTGAGCGCGAAGTCCTTAGGGCTGAGTCTAATATTTTTTTAATTAAGAGATGGTCAATGCATATGCCTTATGTGATTTCTGGGGTCCTGAGAAGGGTGATGAAATCCCCACCCAATCTGGATTGGTCTCAAGCCCCTTAAAGTCAGTTTTAAAATATGCAAAGCAGTAAACAAACTCAAGCACTTGCAAACAATTTTTTTTATTTTTAGCGCGGCACAAAGAATCCTGCACAAGATCAATTATTGGAAGGGGAGAGAATTTTTAGCGCAAAGAATCCTGCAGGAAAATTTTATAGAGGAGATATTGGGGTTGCAGAGGAGGAGAACAGAAGACTTACAGTGAGATTTGGTCAACTGCTGACGTCAGACGACCGCGGTTCTGCCGCCGTAAGGGTGTTGTTGCCGCGGTTCCGCCGCCGACTATGTGGCTTGGTTCCCGAAAATCTTTCTGCTCCTCTGTTTTTATTTTTCTCTGTTTTTCAGATCTTAAATTTTCTGTTTCGATATCTGGATTTTTCCAGATCTGAATTTGTTCTTCGGTCCTGCAAAATTCAAACAAAAATACCCTTCACAAAATAACAAGATGATAATTTTTTTTTAATTTATCAATTTTTATGATTTTTCAATTTTATATTAACCCGAAATTACAAAAAGAGAATAACAACGCCATCCCCGGCAACGACGCCATTTGATTTGGATTTCAAAGGATAATTTATAACCGCAATCAAGAACGGCGTCGCTTGGTAGCTAGCCGGTGAGTACGGGTCGGTCCACAGGGATTTTGTATATTCTCTAATTGTTCTTACGAGTTAATTCCGATTGGGGTCGGATTGATTAAATCTAAAAACTAAGTTTATCTAGATCTAAATCTTGCTAGGGTTAGGTTTAGGTTAAGTTTGGAAATTGAAGATTTCCTCACCGCTTTCTATACCCAAATTAAGATCTCTTTAGGAGTTATGGTAATTATTAATAAAGGGGATTAGTACCATCGGGAAGAAACGGTGTTTCTTCCTCTAGGTTCTTGTCCTTCCTTTCTTAATCCTTACCCCAACCTCCATGGAAAACATGCTCAACCGGGCCTTTATATTACGGTATCACCGCTACCTCGTGGGATAGGGTGCCGTAGGGAGCGGTGTGTGCATGTATGCATGGAGTCCTATAAAAACGTGTGATGGGCAAGAAAGGGGTGAGAGATCCTCATCTCTCAAGCCTTCCCCAAATCTAACCCTAACAAGCGAGGAGACTACTCGCTCATTAGGGAATTGAGAAACATCTCTAAACTATCTATCTAGGGCAGAGAATAAAATATCTAACTAGGGCAGATAAGAAATTATACTAGGGCAATGAAATAAAATTAACTAGGGCAAGAATTGAAAACTTACTCTAATTTGATGCACTCTTCATTCATTGCAGAAGTTTACAGATCTGAATTTTAGATATAAAATGAGGCACAAGAAGAGGCATAACCTAAAAAAGGTTTTGGGCTTCTATTTATAGATTCATAGAAACCCTAGGGTTACAATCGACGCACATCTGCAATTACAAGTTTACCCCCTAAGAAAAGATTAGTCAACGCGCCGCCAGACTTCAAAAGAATTTCGCACCGACACGGGCATTATATGGCCGCGGATCCGCGGCCAAAACCCCTGTTTGGCCCCGGATCCGCGGCCAAAAAGAGGGCTTATGGGCTCATGTTTTCTAGGGTTCTGTCTGCTGCTTTGTACTTGGCTTTTCTTCAGTTGTTTTCTCAGATTGGCTTCTAGATTTCTTCCAGATCTCCACAGTGAATAATTGTAGTGGACTTTTACCGTTGCTTCGTGACGAAGTCTTGAACCTTGAGCTGCCTTTGTTATTTGTGAACTTGTTAATTGATCTATAATGTTCCTCAAGATGTGGGCACGATCAAGATTCCACCATTTATCGGTCGTAGTCTCACTTTTGTATCGTCTTTTGTCTTTTTCACTGTTTTTGTCCCGAGAATCTGTAACCTGCAACTATGTAGCAGACATGGGTCAAAAGCACCTGTTTATTTGTAAAATGAATAAAAATGGGGAATATAATAAATGCAAAATTACGATATGAACATAACCCAAGAAAATATATTATTATACTCTAACTATTATATACAGTTTATATAATCTATAATATATTTTAACAAATTTCCTATACTCTCTCTCTCTCAATCCTCACCGTCTCTCTCTCTCTCTTTCCTCTCTTTCACTCTGTCTCTCTCTCTCCCCTATATATATAATATAATTTTAACCTAAGTATAATATTATACAACCCCTCTCTCTCTCTCCTTCCTCTACTTCTTTTCCCTGCCTCCCGCTACGAACCCAAACTCGAGCCCTAACCCGTCATCGCCACCGAACTCGCCCTCGTTCCCTCGCCATCACCCCGATATCACCACTACCTCCTCTCATCCTTCTCCCAAAGAACCCACAACCCAAACTCTCTACAACCTAAACCCAAGAACCCTGCACCAAGTCCACAACCCCGAGCAACCCAGAAACCCTCACTGTCGATCGCCCTCACCTCGCCGTCATCTTCGCCGTCACCTCCTTCTCCAACTCCCGACACCACAAACCATACACCACAATCCCCGACGACAACTTTCCAGCAACCCTTTCAACCCAAAAATCCCACTGCCCTCGTCGTTACCTATCGTCGACGGCAACCCATTATCGCCGTCACCCTTCTTTCTGTCCCCAGAACCATAGCTCGATCACCAGCAACCAAACACCCCCATTCCTCTTCTTCTCATTCTTCTCTTTTTTCCTTTCTCTTTTCTTTATTTCTTGCTTTCTTGGCCGTCTTGCCGGAGTCGCGCACGTCGCCAACGATCCAGACGACCCAGTCATCATCGTCATCCATCTTGGTCACGTCTTTGATTAGCCAGGTCCAGTCCTGTACGTGCGTGGTTCCATCGTGATGTTTACCCGACGTCGAACGTGACGTACGTACCCCGTCATGAGATCCGATCAGGCAAGTTTATCTTGCAACATGCTATGTTAATATATTTATTTATATATCAATAAAAATAATACATGTGTTCATTATGCAGCAAATATTATAGTTTTACCGTTTTACAGTATCCGTACATATCCATGCTAATCATATATTCTCTAGTTGCATGCCAGAACGTCCTGATATCTTTTTACTTTTACATTATTATAACGTGTTATCTAGATTGCATCATACGTAGTCATGGACGTATATAAGGTTATCACTGATAGATACATGTGCATCCGTGCATTAACCGTATTTCGATATTCGTTACTGTTTTACATTGGATATCTAGTTGATGCATATACATCACCTGACATGTTCACGACACACTACTTGACTTGTTACATGGATCTTGTTACTAATGCCAACAATATTGATGTGTTATCCTGACGGACGTAACCTGTTGTCTGCATAGACAAAAACCTGTACATTTTTTTTTATCCCGTGTTGGTATTAGATCTATATTGGTAATACCTAACTTGAACACAAACCTGAGGGTAAAGGGTAAATCAAGACTGTAACCGAAATGTAACTCAAAAGCCTAAAAATTACATGTTTGCCGTTTTTCCAGGAGTTACGGAATAATCCTGTTTGCCGTTTTTCCGGGCGTTACGGAATAAATCCTGTTACCGTGGTCCCAAAGGGAATGAACGGGGCATAGACTGTTGGGTTACGATGAGGACTATATTAATTGATTTCAAAGACTTTTAGAATAGATAACTTAGAAGCACAGATTTAGGTTACACATCACTCGTCACATACATACACATACCTCGCTGTGTCATATTTATGTTATTTATTTATAGTCATATTTACCTATATCGTTACATCCTGGTTATCATTGTTCTTTTGATATTATGACGCACCGACGTCTCGGTTTTGCATGGCCCAGTTCCTCTATCTTTATCGCAGGCTGAACAGGAGTACTTTAGCCGTCAAGCCGAGCAGTGATGAATTAAACATGTGTAGTTTAGAGATATTTAGTTTTGTTTCCGCTATTTTATTGATATGAGCCTATATTGGAACGAGTTTTCAGATGTTGTTTATTGGATTTAATTCATTTCCGCTTATGCATTTTCTTGATTCTATTTACTGTGGCAAATGGACATGTACTAGCTAGTTTTATATATTTTACTGTTCTTGATATCCTATAGACAGCCGTAATGTGACTGTGGAGGGATGATTTCTATCCACAGGTAGCATGATTGATTCTGTCACGTGTCGTTGCTTGTTCACTCTGGGAAGGGGGGCGTGACAGTGACTCCCAAACCAGTTGGTCTAAGGCACTAGGTGATAAGGCACTCTCGCTATATTTTTTATGCTGCCTTAAGTAATTACAAAACCAGTGTTCATTTTTCTTTTAAATTTTATTTTATGCGTTATTTATACTTTGTTAATTTATATTTTTTTTCCTTCATACTAAGGTTTTCAGGCAAGAGTATTTCAAGGTATCTTCTACTATCCCAAGTTTCAAGATGTGTGTAAATGTATATAGTACGGTATCAACGTTCAGAAGTTTGGACTCAAGAATAGGGATTATTTTTCAGACTTATTTCTATACGCAGATTGGTGATTTCTTCATCTTACCAACCCTTAGGACAACAGCTCATGACTACATATTACTAGCTTCGTTTTAAAACATCTAATTTTCTTGCATTTCTTAATCTCTTCCTTTCTTTCATATGGAATTTTTCACTTTCTAACTTTTATTTTCAAAATTTATTATGCAATATAATATTTACATATAATGCGTGGATATATACAAACCATCCATACAAACCATCCCCCCAAACTTGTTTGTAGCAGTGTCCTCACTGATGTTGTCATGTAAACTCAAAACCTGAAGACTAAAAATTCAATAAGATGTTATAAAGAATGGGTCAAGAGCTATTTAAAAATACTTTTCTTCTTCCCAAACTTGTTCTTGGCTCACAATCATGCAAAAATTTCTTTTCTTTCAGGAGCCATTTAAAAGTACTTTTCTTCTTCCCCCCCCCCCAAACTTGAGTAAAACAGTGTTTTCATTGAAATTAAACATAAGAGGGGGGAAATATTATCGGTTTACACAAAGCTTTACAAAGACAAAAAGTTAAAACCAAACATTTAAATATTTTATCAAGATAACACCATGGCTGGTAGAAGATAGTGTAATGGATAGACGTGAAGAAGAATCGAGACTGTATAAGAATGGAGGTTGTATCATGTCTCGAGTAAAAGAAACAGAAATGAGAGTAACGAGAAGAGATGAAGTGGGGAGAAGATAGAGGTGTAATCGAAAGGTTTTACGTCTCGGTTGGTGGAGACGAAAAAGTGACGGTGAATGAAAACGAGAATGTGACAGATAAGGAATGGGTGGAATAGTCACATTCTCGTATGTGATAAGAAGAAAGGGTGGCGGTTCAACTTCTTCGGCCACAAAGGGAGGCGCACTAATTTCCGGTGGAGGTTGATTCATCACAGCATCCAAGTTTTCAAGAAATGTGAGTTCTTCAGCAAAAATATTTCGAAACTTTCATCGATGTTCCTAATGATAATTCATCGGAAAGAAAAGAATAAGTGGAATAGGCAGATTCACTAGGAAGATTGAAAGTTTCAAGGTCAATCTGTTGCGCACCAGAATTCAAAACACTCGATTTGTCAGAAATTATGGAGGTAGGAGACTCGAAAAGATCGTGCCCCTTATCCTTAAAAGAGTCTAAATCAAGTAGTCTTTCAAAAATCATAAAACTCGAAATATCGAAGTGTGGTTTGTTTCTCCAATATTTAACCTAATAAAAGAGCAAAGCTCTGTTGAATTCAATGAGGCAGCGCCTCACGTGCTCTCCACGAGGGCGCCAGCGCCAGAGCTAATCTTATAGGATTAAATCTTATGGTGGCGCCTCACGTGCGCCTCACGCGGGTGCCAATGTGCAAAGCAAAGAAGAGTTCATAAGAGTTAAACTTTTAGATGGCACCGCAAGTGCTCCTCACGAGAGCGCCAATGTGCAAAGCACAGAAGAGTTCATTACATAAGAGTTCAACTCTTAGATAGCGCCGCACGTGCTCCTCATGTGGGCGTCAATGTGCAAAGCACATAAATACCCATTATAAGAATTAAATTCTTAAGTAGCGCCCACGTGCATAACACGTGAGCGCCGGCGCCCAGGTAGAATTAAAATTCTACAATACTCCCTGTTAAACAGAGCCATTGGATCAAATATCCAACGGAGATGATAAATCATCAAAATATAGAATTAAATTCTATTAGGAGAAAATATCTCCCAAATCTTTCTAAATAAGAAAGATACTCTCGGTTGGATCAATGATCCATTAATAGAATAAAATTCTATTTTTGGGAATATATTCTCTCAATCTTTCTAAACAAAAAAGATTGCTCTCTGTAAAACAGAGAACTCTTAAATTAAAAATCCAATGGTGATTAAAAAATCACCACTTGACAGAATAAATTTTGTATATGGGAGAATATTTCTCCGATCTTGTTAAAAACAAGAAAACACATTCTGTAAATACAGAGATCAAAGATCCAACGGGGGATAAAATTCCCCGAATCAATTTTGAGACCAATTAAATTAATTGGAATCTCTCAATGAGAAATTTTCTCAAAACCAATTAACAACTTGCCTCCACTATATAAAGGACTCGAGACTTCAAGTCTCATACATAGACGGAGAGACACAGAAACAGACAAACAAACAGAGGGAGACAAAAAAATAGAGGAAACCCCCCATAAGCTTCTGAAAAATACAGAAAGCTTTAAAAACAACAGAGAAGAAGAATACTTGCCTCCTCAAAAACTCTAGGTAAAAAAACACAGAGATCAAAATATCTCTTTTTACCCATCTAAGGGTTTAACCCTTCTCCAAGAACTTAGTTCTTTCTCTGGATCAGAAATCCACAAGACAAGTCTCCTACATGTTGAGAATTTAATTCTCATCGGGAAGATCTTGTTCTTGAGAATCAATGATTCAGAAAAGAACTAGGTTAAAAGAAAGAAAAAAGAAATGAAAAAGAACATATGTTTTAGGAATTTAATTCCTCCGAAATTAGGGTTTAACCCTACATAAAGAACTTAGTTCTTATAATAAAAAAAAAGAACTCGGTTCTCTAATGAAGAAAAATGATCTAAGATGACCTTGATGCCATTAACAGAGAAAGAAAAGAACTTAGCGCCTCACGTGCTTCCCATGTGGGCGCCCTCCAATCAGCTCTCAGTGCCTCATGTGGTGTCCTCATGTGGACACCACACAAAAAGTGCTTAGCACTTCATATACAGCCAAAATGGCTGAGTGTTTAGCACTAATTGGGCAGCGCCCAGCGCTGCACGTGCTCTTCACGTGGACGCCATATAAAAAGTGCTTAGCACTATACATAACTGAGTTGATCTTAGTCTCAAATTAGACTAACGCATCCTTAGCAAGAACAAATTGAGCCCAAATGCTCATATATTTAAGTTGATCTTAATCTTAAACAAAATTAATGGCCCTTAAATAAACCTAAGCCCAAATCTTAAATATACGGATTTGGACTAATCCGCGCCCTACGGACGACGACACAAACTAGTCTCCATATACAATCCACGAGCAACCAAAACAAACAAAACACACACGACACGAAATGAACTTCCGGAGCAGGAGAAAGTAATTATCACAATGCGGTAACGTAATTAACTGCAGGGGTTTGCGCTTGCAGGGAAAAGTGTCCCCACAATCAAATCTGCTACAACGGTCGCATCTGTCCAAACCTCTGATATACGGTGCCATAAATCAACTTGATATCTTTGGAGAGGTGGATGGATAAATCCAAATAGTATCTGCCCCCAGAATTCAGGCCAGACATCCTAACGTCCCAGACCGTCTTTCGGCGGTGAACAGATTCTGACACTCCCGGTGGGACCTTTTCTTCTTTCCACTCCACACTTCATGTGTCGTGTTTCGCGAAAAAATCGCGGTTCACTATGGTTGCCCTTGGTTCATCAAAGCTCGGTGGAATTGAAAGAAGATGAGAAGAAGAACCAAAAAAATGTGTAATGAAATGGGTAAACGAATTTGGGTGTCGAGCATTGTTGAACCAGATATTGGAGATGAAGGCTGAATATCGTTTTGCATATCGAATAGGTTAGTAATAAGAATAAGATCGGTAAAATGCACAGGAAGATGTTCACATTCAATGGAAGGGACATGATGGGTCGAGAATCCAACTCATCCAACATAGCGGATTCATCTTCAAAAATATTCTCATCATCGATCACACTAACACCTTTAATCAAATCAAACGAATAGTTCTTCAAAAATTCATCAATTATTTTATCCTCAATCAATGGATCACTTGGTTCACTTGATAAAATTAGAAGGTTTGATATATCAAGTGTAGTCGAATAAGGATCAGTTTGATTTGGAATGGTGTAAGTCTCTCTTTCACACTCATGACTGGGCAAGTCAAACATATTATTCTCTGGCGCCTCATATATTAGATTATTAAGCGGTTGATCATCAAATACATTCGGTTGGAGTTCAGGATAGAAGGTTTTGAGATCAAAAGAATTGGTTTGGGTTTGACTTTGATGGATCCCAGGTTCTTTCTCACTGCTCAATTCCAACTCTACTCCAAGACTGGACATTGTTTGTGAAGAAGTTTCAATGAAGGATTCTTTTTGAACCATGGAACTTCCTAATTGATGTTCAGAAGCACTGTCTAGATAAGGTGCAACAGTTGAGTATGGTTGGAATGTGTTCAAATGTTAGCTACAGGCAAGTTCAATATGTTCCGCAATCGATATGGGTTTACGAGTTGCCACATTAGCCTTAAGAGAAGTATCAACAAGAAAGGATGCAAAAGTTTGGTACTGTTAAGAAGAGTTAGAAGGGTGTATCCAATTTTCATAAACAGGATTAGGATCAACATTATAATATGAAGAAGATTGAGATTGGTTGAATTATTGGTGGCTGGCTATTGCAATTTGCTCAGTAATAGTCATGGGTTTAGAAGTTGCCATATGCGCCTCAAAAGGAGTATCAACATGTTCATATGGAAATAATTGTAATTGTTGTCCTAACGGTTTTGGAGCAGTGAAAGGTATGAAACTTTGGCTACGAGCCTTCGCAATATGCTCAGCAATGGACATGGGTTTAGAAGTTTCCTCACTAGCCTTAAAAGGATTATCAATATAAGAAAGTGTTGAATTTTGACGCGGTTGATAAGAATTTGAATGAGGTGTCCAACTGTTATTTCTATAGCGTTTTATCTTATCCGTTAAAGGAATGCTAGGGTCGGAATTTGTACCAAAGCAATAACGATATAAGGAAATATCTGGTTGTGTGTAGTAAAGCTCGCCAAGAGTTGGTCTGTTTGGGTTAACTATTATATGAGAATGAAAAGAAAAGAGGGTGAAATGGTAAAAAAAATTTGAATTTTTGAAATTGTTTTTCTTGGAAAGAAGGACTCGCCTCAACCAAACACAAACGTGCACAAACAATCCCTAGAGCTAGGTTCACCTAGGTCAAATCACTAGACCGTTTCTAGACTTCCAAAGGATAAGACGTAGGATAAATCTTCTATCACCTCCTTATCAATCATGCAGCCAGGTAAGTGAGAGGTGTGCGCTATACGAATCACCGAAATAGCGGGCCTAATTAAGTAACCGCTTTTCTTAATCACACCTGCCTTAGACATCACAAGAAAAATGCGGATAAGCAACATATTACCCACGACCTTCTTTTATCCTAATTGAGCGTGACTGTCCTTAGAAGCTTGGTCTAGATATTTTTTTATTAATGTAGGGTGATGAGTATGCTTGTTTGTGATTTTTGGAGCCTAGGAAGGATGATGAGATCCCCACCTAATCTGAATTTGGGTTTCTTGCCCCTTAATGTCCGTTTTAAATATGCAAAAAACAAAAAATCTAAAACACGAAAAAAGATTTTTAGCAGCGCTGTTTGCAAAGAATTCTGCAGGTAAAAACAGTTTATTGGAGCTTTAGAGGAGAGAGGAAGAATATAGGATAATACCAAAAATTTTTGGGGGCTTAACTCCTCCACTATGGCCGCGCTTCCACCGCCAAGAAATTGTTTGGACCGCGCTTCCGCCACCGTTTGATGGAATCTCCCCTTGAAATTTTGGCACCACACTCTAGTGCTTCACTGCCCCTATTTGACAATCTCTGAATCTATGTTGGTTCGCTCAAAATGCTCCAGATTTCTCGCAAAACTCGCATGAAAATCGTTAAAAATACAAAATGCGGTTTTTTATTATTTCTATTTTTATGTTCTTTGGTTTTATATTAGAAATCAACACGAATAACAAGAAAAATAATTACGATCGTTTCCCCGGCAATGGCGCCATTTGATTGGTCGTGAAAAGTTGTGTCTATGTGTGTTCTAAATACTACAATCAATAGCGGTGTCGCAATAGTAAACTGATAGTGGGTACAGGTCGTCCGCAGGGAAATAGTGAACTACTTATCTTGTTTTAGACGAGTTGATAGAAGAAAGGTGGGATTGTTATTGCTTATTACTAAGAAGATTTGAAAAGTTTATAATAGAAAGGCTTGTAGGGTTTATAGGATTTAGTAGTTATTGGATAAAGTTTTAAAAAAATAATTCCTTTTATCTTTTAATTATTTAATACTAGAGAAATAGCGATGAATGTGGATTAGGGTTCTTGGAGGAAATTATGGTTTCCCTCTACTGACCCTTGTCCTTCCATTGATCTCTATTCGTCTCAAGCCCTTAATAAAACGATCATTAACGAATCTCAAATCGTGGTCGTGACTATCATGAATTGATAGCGCGCGATAAGCGGGTTAATATTCATTTTTTTAAAGTTTATAAAAATTAAAACTTTAAAAAAAATTAAGAGATATTGTTCATCCATTATTCTACCCTATCCTACAAAGCCTAGCAAGCAAGAATTTACTCGCTCATGGATATTAGCGAAGTAGAAGAGAAGTGGAAGAAAATGGAACCCATAATTAAAATTAAAAATGCAGAAAGTAAATGCGACAAAATTAAAAAAAAGACTACCTTTATTGATTTACTAGTGCATTACAAAAGTTTCTCGCTGGAAAAATAATTTACAAAACCATACTTTGCTCGCTAGATCTTAATTGATTCTTCGATTGATAGTTCGATGATTTTTTTATGATAGATGCTCTCAGTCCTTTTATAGGCTCTGGAATGTGAAACCCTAGACGTCATATTGAAGTGTGTCAAATTACGATCAAGACCCTGAAGTTTCACATTCTACGACCACCAGAAGACCACGCTTCCACCGCCTATGACACCCTTTGACCGCGGAACCGCCGCCGTATAGTGGGTTGGAGCTTCCAAATTTTTCGTGCCTTTTCTTCTCGATGTTTGGAGATCTTTCTGCTAAAAAAATTCTGAAAATATATCTCTTAGTCTCTGCCATTGCAAGATTCTTCAATTTGCTCCTAATATTCGGCAGATTTGGTTTGGTTAATCGATTTGTTGTGGATCTCCTACTTGTATTTCAGATCTGAGCTAATCTTATTATAATACATACACAATATCTCAAATCACATTGTTAGTAGCATTTGTTTTATTTGAGATATTATTCCAACCAATTAATTGATATGACATCTTAAGAATATTGGTTAAGAATATTTGATAAGATATACATATTTTAATAATTAATAATCGTATGGATATTTCATTTAAATATGATATGCATATATTTCTCTAATTATATTAATTATAAATGAAGAAACATATGATAATAATATTTTTACAAATAAACTCACATATGTTCTTTATATACAAATAACACCTTTTAGTAATTAACAATAGTAGGGAAAATATCCATACAAATGCGCAATAAATTTGACTGATCACCCGATCACCACCACCATCACCCTCATCACTCATTCCCTCTCGTCGTCGCCAGCACTCCTTTCACCACCTACCCCACCACCGACATCACCTTCTCTTTCTTTTTTTCTTTTGTTTTCTTCTCTGATCACCTCACTTCCTCGTTTTCCTGATCTCGTCATCGTCGATGCCCCATCTCCTCGTCGACGACCCGACCACCTCCTCTCCTCACCCTCGACATGACCCAGAGCCCTCATCCTCGACATCATCTTCTTTTACTTCTTCTTTTTCTCTAGGTTCTCTGTTGTTGCTTCGCCGGAGCCAGTCACTGTCTCCACCCTAGTTCTCCGCCGACGAAAATGACCCAGACTTCATCTCCAGTCACTAGCTCGTCAAACCCAGACCCCCTTTATCTCTTTCTATCTCTTTTCTTCTTTTCCAAGTTCAAAACCCCGACTTCATCTCGTCGCCGGTGAACCCCGACTCGTCGTCGTCACTTTCGACCCTGAACACCAGCCTCTGGCAATTCCACAGAGCACCAGCGGTTACCCCAGAGCATTATATAGTCGTTTGTGGCCAAGATCGTGTATACATCGTGTTTTCGAACGTCGCCGTCGTTTGGAAAATCCGTATTTCGTCCTGAGTATATCAATCGAGGAAAGTTTCTAAACTTGCTACAAGCTATTTTGTGTATACCAATATTTATATAATTATTTATAATATAGGCATTTAAATATTTAGCAAGTATTATCAATATACAGTATTATAGCATTAATCTGTATTTTACCGATAACAAGTTTATCTGGCTGCATGCTAGTTCATTATAGTTTCAATATAATTCCATTGTAATTCGTGATCCTTTACATATATGAAAGTATGTTTAGTATCAGATGTAAATATTACTGCACACATGTTCATATATAATAAATTAGTTAATTAATTAATTTTATTATTTTAAAATAAAATACATTAGTTATTCCTACACTGACTAAATGGACTAATTACTATTTTCCATCTAGTATTTATCATGTTAACACACTGCCTGACATGTTTACGACACATTACTAGACCTGTTACTTGGATTATTACTAATGCCGACAATCCTGACTTGTTGTCTAGTTAAACAACACCTGTACCTGCTTGATCCTGTGTTGGCATTAGGTAGATACGTTAATACCTGACTTGAACAGTAAACCTGGAGGGTAAGGGGAAATCAATAATGAAAAACCTGACTTGTTACTCAACAGTTCACTACTTTCCAGAGACTGATCAGTCGATACGGGCTTCGGGTCCCGGAATGATGATGCTGACATCATTCGTTTGTACATTAATCATGTTTTTACTGCTTAGCGGCACGTCTCGGATTCAGCTCCGAGGGTCTTGACTATAGTCCCGGGCACGCACGGGATACTATTGAGTTACATCGGAAATTCCATTGATTGGTTTCAAAGACTTGTAGAATAGATAATTTAGAAGCACAGACTTTAGGATATACATGACACTAGCCACTGTTTTATACATGCGGTTATGATTTATACTCATATCATCTTGTAAAGAATCATGTTATGATTGTACTATTAATATTGATATTTATGACGCACTGACGTCTGGGTTTCGCATGGCCCAGTTCCTTTGACCTTGCCGCAGGAAGATCAATAGTATTTTGACAAGCAAGCTGAGCAGTGATGAGCTTGATAATTAGTTTTAGAGATGTTTAGCTTATATTATTTCCGTAGTTTAAATTTAACGATGTGATCCCATAAGGGACGCGATTAGGATTTTATTTCTTTATTGGATCTTTATTCGTTTCCGCTATGTATTTTCTTGTTATTATTTATTGTAGCAGATGGACATGTAGTGTTAGATTTTATTTACTGTTCTTGATATCTGATTGACAGCCGTAATATGACTATGGAAGGATCTTTTCTTGCCATAGGTAGCATGGTTGGCTTTGTCACGTACCGTAGTTACGTATTTTGTGAAGAAGGGCATAACAAGGTTTTGTTGGTATCAGAGACATAGGTTTTAGGATTAGTCAGGTTTGGTTCTTTTTGTAGTTGGGTATTGGACCCAATACACTGAACAAGAAACCCGGAATTAGGATCATATCCTGCCACACTAATACCTTGCCAGTCTTGAATCTATAATTATCGACTTCTTGTTTACTGAATCATGTTTTGTTGCTAATCTTTTTCAATGTTCTTGACTTCAGCATCATGGCAGATAAAGATTTACGGACATACCAGAGGCGTGTTTATGACGTCGCATTACTTGGAGTCGTACGTGGTATGCTGGAAAACCAGAAGTGTCAAACTGAACTGAATCAGCGGCAGACCGAAACTTTCTAAGATGGTCTGAGGAACGCCCAACAGACTGTTGTCACAGTAGCTGAGAGGGTAGTAGCTCCTAGACCAACACAGCGTGAAGGCACCGCGGCGGACTTCAGAAAGCTCGGTCTGTCATTGGAGGAGCCATTGCCAGCAGAGCAGTAGCTAGTAGATACAGAGAACCTGCTTATTGTTGCACAGATTCCAGATGAGAAAAGGGTGGATGTGGTACGCATCCAAATGGTAGATTATACTCACGAGTGGTGGTTTGTCGAGGAGACCCGTTTGACCAAGCCGATCAGTTGTGCGACTTTTTCACGAAGTTTCTTGGAGAAGTTCTTTCCGCAATCTGCTCGGGAGGAAATTGAAGAGAAGTTCATTAGTTTGAAGCAGAATGGCGGATCCGTTGATACTCATGCGGCTGAATGGACTCGACTCAGTCGTTTTGCGGGGCCCTTGGTTGCCAACGAGACAGATAGGGCAAGACGGTTTATGCGTAGCTTAGATGTAGAGATTCAGAGACATATCATATCTTTGGGATTGACCACCTTCTCCCAAGTTCTCAAGATGGTTAGGGAGCAGCAGAGTTTATCGGTAAAGTAAAGGGTCTAACGACTCAAAAATCTCTGTACAGAATTATTTGTTTAAATGTACAGAAAAGGGTATTTCAGCCTGTGTAGGAGTTATAAGTTATTTTTGTTCAATAAAAACCAGAAGCAATTTTTAGCTCACTGGTAAAGCCTCAACACTGCTGTGACATAGCCCGTGTGTTCAATTCCCATCAGTCCCAATTATTTTTAAAGATTTTTCTTTTTAATTTTTCGGAAGCCCAAGAGTTTCACGTGCAATTCACGGAGAAACGAAAAGTTTCAAAAAAATCAAACAAGCGCAAAGAGGAGTAAACACACACCTAGACACGTGGCACGAATCTCGAAGCAAATGATCAAGATCCGATTGCCCAAACTACCTATTTGGCCGCCGCCGCCGGTCTGGATAGCCCCATTTGACTCCGTGCTTTGCACACAAGTCCCTTCGACTTTCCTCTACTCTTCTGCACTGTTTGATTTCCCTGCAATTAAACAGTGACCATTCAATTCAACATTTAACACCAATTTTAATTCTTTTAATCCAATTTTTAATTCCTAAACCCTAATTTCTTCAATTTAAATAGCACCCCATCCCCTAGCTCTCTCCCATTCTGAAATTTCTATCAAAAATTCTCTCAAACTCTCTAAGGACCAAGTGGAGTTAAGCACCCAAGTGAAGTAGTAAGCCAAGCTCGACGACCGAAGCCTTTCCGACGACACCACGACACCCGAAGGCTTCCCCTCATTCTTGTTAACGATCTAAGCTAGTAAGTCCCCTCTTCTTTCTATTTTTTCATCTCAAATCGCTTTCTAAACTCACATCGACAAAATGGAGTTAGCTCCGATATAATTTCTTTTTAACATTTTTAATCCATTTTATAAGCAAAATAGGTCAAACTAATATCCTAACACCACTCTTAACTTTATGTATAGCATTTAGCTTGTAGTTTAAAAAAAAATCATGTGAAACGGTCAAATAACAAACTTTTCATTAAAATGCCATGAAATTTAATATAACCGTAATTTCAATAACTAGAGTATAAACCTTTAGACCATTCATGGGGTAACGACCTACCCCAAACGCACACTATGGTTTCATAGCACAGTATTCTAGGTATATGGGTAATTCAAAGAAGAAACCTTTCATTAAAATACTACATTTTTTCAAAACAGGTTTCTTTTAAATCGATATTTTAAATCATTGGCAAATACGCCTCTACAACCCTTGTTATGGGACCCGCTAATAGATGGTGTGGATTATCGCACATCCTTGGGATAGTAGAGAGAGATGCAGAACTCCTCACGGAGTATTCGGTCTCGAAAGGAAATAAAAATACAATTTTTAAGAAATATGAATTTTTTAAACTAAACTAAACTTTAGAAATTATATAAAACTATGAATCCGTATTTTCAATAAAGACATATTATGAAACTATATTTTTAAAATGAATGATTAAAATTTTAATAAAATACCATCAAGTTTCCAAAAGAGCTAGTTTTCATAAAAATACCATAAACTTTTAAAAACTAGATTTTTATCACTAAAATACCCCAACAATTAAATTACATGTTCATGAAAACCCTAAATATTATAAATCACCCTCGATCTTTATTTTTAAAACTATATTAAAGTATTTTTCATAAAATACTTTCGAGATATGCAAACAATATTTTAAGGACTATAGATTAATATAGGTTTAAGCGGTATCATTTCTCTTGAGACCCTGGGAGCTGGAGAAAGTGAGTGCTTGCCTATTCAGGTTAGACAACTTAACGGAGTTATCAATGGCAATTGTCTTGGAAAAAGACACAAATCCTGCCGTCCATGTGCAGCAGTTGCCGATTACTCCCGAACCTAAGAATTTCAAAAAATAAATCCTTTCATAAGATTCTGACTTCAACCTGAATCAAAACTCAAACCAGAATCCAAAATCAAACACGAACTTGAATACTTGATCATGAACCTGAACACTGGAATTCAAATATCAAACTTGAACTTGAATACTTAACTCGACTTGACCGAACCATGGTTATAACTTGACATGAACTTGACATGAAGACCTGAATACATGATTACATCTTAAACATGAACCAATACATTTTATATCCATAGTTTCGGCCAAGACCTGTAATCTTAATCTATACAATACAATACGCGGGGATAAAGGAGTAGATTGGTACGGAACGTATATTGTGGCACGAGAGGTCACTTTAAAAGACACCTACATGAATTCACGTGCCGTTGTCCCGTGGGTTATAACGGGGCCTTGTACTACATATTTCCATAGTCCACAAGATAAGATGGACTCCTCTCATATACATGAATAGCTTTTTTTTATCAAACTATAAAAATCACGTTAGAATAACCATCTTATACTAGTAAATAAATATGCTTGGATACTCTCTTATATAACCGTGACTGTTCACTTTTACTTGGTTTTCTTCACTTTATATACTATCTTTTTTAACTTCTTTGGGGACTTACCGAGCGCTAATTCGCTGATGACATTCCTCTATGTTCTTTCTTTGGAATGTTTGTTAGGAGGACCGGATTCGGAGGAGATAGAGCCGAGCCCGGAAAACTTGGACCAGTTCGCCTAACAGCCGGATTTTTAGCTCCTGCTTGTATTTACTTTCAGTATGCCATTATTTAGGCATTTACTTTATCATTGTATCTTTTTATTACAAACAGTTGTATGTAAATTCGAATGTAAATAAAGTTGCTGTTTGATTTTATTACTTTTGTTATTCTTGTGTATTGTTATATTGCTTAATTATAACGTATTTTCATAGTAAATACATTGTGGGCTTTCCACGTCACTGTTTCCGTCTACTGGGAAGCAAGGAGTGATAGGTTTTGTTGGTAGCCCATACAGGTCAGTTATGCATGAAGTCTTAAGCAATATATCACAAGAATTATAAGAATCAGCAACTATACATTCCTTGCATAAACAAACGGTGCTTTTAGAAGCCATCAAAAGCCTTCTAGAGGGCCAGCAGCACCAGACTGCTATTCTTATGAACCGTTCGGAAGCCGAAGCATATGGAGTAAAGCAATTTCATGCGTTGCATCCAAGGAACTTTTCAGGGAAAGAGAGTCCTCTTAAGGCTGAAGAATAGGCCCAAAGTATCGAGGATGACCTTGCAGCAGAGCAGATACCAGATATAGCTTGGGTTCGTGTGGACAAGCTCCAGCTCACCGACAATGCAAGAGTCTAGTGGAAAGCCGAGGAAAGCCGTCTCACACAACCAATAGAGTGGAAGACGTTCCGCGATCTGTTTGATGCGAAGTTTTTTCCCGAGACTGCTCGCTTTGAGATGGAACAACAGTTCATCCACCTACAACAAGGCTATATGTGGGTAAAATCAGTGGATGAATATGATGCCGAATTCATCATGCTTAGAAAGTAAAGAATTCGTATCAAATTCTATTCCGTAAAACACATCACTATCCTCATATCAACATCTTATCAGGTTCGCGGCATACTTGATCCCGACCGATGAGATTCGGGCTAGACGATTCCAACAGGGCTTGGACCCAGAGATTCAGGCGGCTTTAGCCACAGGTGACTATCCAACTCATGAATTCGCACTGAAGGCAGTACGTCGTTATGAAGCAGTGGTCAAGAAGAAGGGTAAGCCTCAAACAGCCGGAATCAAACGCCCTGCTACCCAGATGACAGGAAGTCCCCAAGAGGCCAGTAGGATTGTTTGACCGGTCCAGACCAGATTTCTATTTCTACTGCAAGAGAACTGAACACTTGGCGAAGGACTGCAGGCGTGCAAATGACATGTGTTTGATTTGTGGCACATCTGCTCACGCTATAGGAGCATGCCCATATCGTATTAACACAGCACCGACACCCATACCCGCAATTACAGCTCCGCAGAGGCCAGCCATTAAGACACCTGCACCCCGCCTAGCTCTTCCTGCACCAACTCCACGTGGACCACCTGCACAGCCTCAGCGTCAATTCCATCAGGCACAGAGAAACGTGCCTCAAGGGCAGAGGAATGTGCCTCCGGCAAGGAGGAATGTACCGAGACGACAGGTTTTTACAATGACGGTCAAGGAGGCCGAAGCCACAGGACAAGTCATCACCGGTAAATTCTCCCATCCTTTCAACCTTTCAATTCTTACGCATCGTCATACTTTCCCTATATATGAACATGACCTCACACAACTTAAGTACTATACTAGTAGTCACCCTTCCTGCACTCGCACTTTTCGACACTGGAGCTTCAAACTGCTTCATATCATAACAATTCGTGAGAACACACGCGATTCCCGTGAAGCCACTCATTTCAAGATAGAATGTCAGTTCCGGGAATGGAGTCTTGAAGGCAACTTTAGGATATGATCAGTGCCCAGTTGTAGTTTGCGGTCGAGAATTCTACGCAAATTTTAAAGTACTGGTCATACCAAATTTCAATATTGTGTTCGGAATAGATTGGCTGGGAGCATTTTATGCTACCATTGACTGCCGTCAAGGGAAGATAGTATTTGAGATACCAGATCAACCAGTCTTCTATTTCAAAAGTAGAGATAGAACTTTGGAGTCAGGAAACTACCGTGCTAAACAGAAGAATGCGGAAGTGTTCCCCCTACCACCAGAAGAAGAATAACCTGAGGTAGTTCGAGAGTTCGAGGATGTGTTCCCTGAAAACATATCAGGTTTGCCTCTCGATCGAGCTCCTCAATTTAGTATTGATTTACAACCTGGTGTACAACCTGTAATCAAAACTCTATATCGATTTAGTCCGGAGGGATTGAAGGAGATCCATATTCAGTTGGACGAACTACTGAAGAAAAGTTAGATCCGACCCAGTACTTCAAGTTAGGAATCTCCGGTGCTATTAGTGAAGAAGAAGGAAGCTTCTTACAAGATGTGTGTGGATTATCGAGCTCTGAACGAAGTGACAATTAAGAACAAGTATCCACTACCATGCATCGATGACCTTTTCGATCAGTTAAATGGATCTTGTGTCTTTTCAAAGCTAGATTTTCGTTCGGGTTACCATCAGGTGAAGGTCAAAGAGGTCCGACATTCCTAAAACGGCGTTTAGGACTCGTTATGACCATTATGAATATCTTGTAATGCCATTTGGAGTGACCAATGCACCTGCCATCTTTATGAACATGATGAATCAAGTTTTCCGAGAGTACTTAGACATGTTTGTTGTTATATTCATTGACGACATCCTGGTGTATTCAAAGAATCAGAAAGAACATGCCGCGCACTTATGCATTGTCCTGGAGACATTACGACAACATCAACTCTACGCCAAGTACAGCAAGTATGAATTTTGGCTAGATTAAGTCGGATTTCTCGGACATATCGTTTTAGGAGAAACAATCTCGGTGGATCCAGCTAAGGTGCCAGCTGTCACCAAGTGGCCGACACTAAAGACGATGAAAGATATAAGAAGTTTCTTAGGCTTAGCAGGATACTACCGACGATTCATTGAAGAATTCTCAAATATCGCAGCACCCCTGACCAAGCTCACACGTAAAGACGAAGCACTCGTGTGGTCAGAAGCATGTGAGAAGGCTTTTGTAGAACTCAAGTCGAGGTTAATCTCTGCACCTATTCTTATAATACCGGATCAATCTGGCAGATTTGATGTGCATTGTGATGCATCCGGTAAAGGATTAGAATGTGTTCCACATCAGCATGGAAAAGTTGTGGCTTTTGCATCAAGCCGGTTAAAAGTTCATGAACACAACTATCTAACGCTTGATCTGGAATTGGCAGCCGTCATCTTCGCCCTCAAGATTTAGCATCACTATTTATTGGGAGAGCGAGTGAATATATACATTGACCACAAAAGTCTGAAGTATGTATTTACTCAGAAGGAACTTAACATGCGGCAGAGAAGATGGCTGAAACTCATGGCGGATTTCGACATTAACCTACAGTATCATCCTGGAAAGGTGAATGTAGTTCCTAATGCACATAGTCGCCAGCCATTAGTGTCACACCCCGCTTCCCATTGTATGGAGAAGTAGACGTGACGGGTACGCGACGTATTTACTCAGAAGTAAACACGCTAGGCGTAAATAAGCAATATATATATAAAATGCACAAGAAATGATAATAAATATAATGTAACAGCAACTTTTATTAACATTCATTTTTACAATACAACAGAAAAGGAAAGTACAAGGATATAAAGCAATGCCTAAACAATGGCATATAAACTGGAAAGTAAGTACAAGTAAAACCTAGAAGTCTGGCTGCTCTGTGAGTTGGTCCAAGTCATCCTAGCTGGGCTCGATCTCTTGAGAGTCGGATCCTCCTGACGAACATTCTAAAGAAAGAAAGAGGCAGGAATATCGTCAGCGAATTAGCGCTCGGTAAGTCCCAAAAGAAAGGAAGGAATACAACAAGTAAAGAGAAGAGAACTGGTAATTTATACAGATATATGTTTGTTATACTAACGTAGTTGTTTGTAACTTGGTACAGAATGCATCGGTGTATATGAGAGGAGTCCAAATATCCCATGGACTATAGTAACAGGTAAGTACAAGGCCCCATCAAAACCTACGGGAAAACGGCACGAGAGTTCAGGTAGGTGTCTTTTAGTGTCCATCATTGTGCCACTTTTAATACATTCCGTACCAATCTACCCCGTTAAAACCCGTAATGTATTGTATTGAATTATAGTTATCAGACTTACCGAGACCATGGATACAACTTGTTCATGTAATCGGGTTCAGGATGTAAACAAGTAGGCATGTAATAAAGTCAGGTTATAGCCATGGTTCGGTCAAGTCAAGTCATGTTTGCATGTTGATCTTGTTCTGGTATTCAGGTTCAGGTTCAAGTATACAGGTTAGGGTTTGGATTCATGTTGAATTGGATTTTGATTTGTATTAAACTCGAATTGATTTAGACTCAGACTTGAATCAGACACTTAGAACTGATTTGGATCCTGAATTAGGTTTGGGAGTTATCGGTAACTGATGCATATTGACGGCAGGATTTGTGTCTTCTTCCAAGACAATTTCCATTGATAACCCCGTTAAGTTTTTCTATCTTAAATAGGCAATCACTCACTTTCTCCGGCTTCCTGAGGCTCAAGAGAATTGATCCCACTTAAACCCATATTTACTAAAGTCCTTAAATGTAATTTTATATAACTCGAGGGGGTTTTATGAAAAATATTTTATATACTTTCAAAATAAATCTCGAGTATTTATTTATATTATTTAGGGTTTCCATAATTGTGAATTTTAAGAATGTGAAATATTTTAGTGATAATAGTTTCGCTTGGATAGCTCAAGGTATTTTAGTGTAAAACTTGATTTTTGCGTAATTTGAGGGTATTTTGATGAAACTTGTAATTCTTTTATTTTTTAGAAAACATGGGATTTTATTATATCTTGAAAATATGTGGTTTAATAATATTTATATATGTTAGGAATATGTATGCCCTAGAGGCCATTATTGTATGATATAGTGGATACTTGGACATATATATATAGAGGACTTTCTTGCTCGACATGATAGTATACTATCTGGTTGCTCTTTATCTTAACATGTACACTTGTATTATTATATTGTCTCTCTGATACATGTTGATAAAGCCTTTAGGATGTTTGCTTGACTACCAGGATTATGATGTGGATGATACTACTGGGACTTGTGTAGTCCACAAGCACATCCTTTAACTGTTCCTAGTCAAGGGAGTATCAAGACAGGGAATTGATATTCCAGAGTAGACCGGTGTGTACGTTTCTTGACCCTGTAGGGGGCGATGGTTGATCCCATAACCATTGGTGTTTAAAATCAAAGATTGTACACAGGTGCTCATTAGAGAATAGGTACACCGAACAGGACTTGCTGAGAACTTCTAGATGGTACTATACCTATCGTTAGATAGCAGTTCTCTGGTGACACTGGTACATGTTAGTCAGTAGACCCAAGATCATCATATTGTCTTGTGTGGTTCCCACTATGCTTTGATTTCCTCCCTACCACGGCTCAAAGGGGTCGTACAAACAAGTGGATTTTGGGTACAGTCCCGAGTCAAATAGAGGCAGTGAGCGATAGGAGGGGTTACGCCTCTCACGGTATAGGGAGTTGATGTTGCGCTATGTTCGATTGGCTATAACAGTAAGTCCCTGTCCAGGGCTGATGAGATTTACTGGTAAGTGTTATCAGTAGTTTCTCGAACTGTTATGAGCCACACATCGACATGACTTATCAAGTTACTGGGGTTTGATGATTCCATCCCTAGACTCGATATGCGACATATCAGACAAAGAGATCGGAATGCACGGTAAGTGTTACTTATAGGCTTCACATGAGTTTGGACAAGCTTGCTTGTTGATCTTCTATTCGCTCAATACCTGGGTAGCCGTTACATCCAGCTAATACCGCTGACGGCTGTGGGTAACTGATGTGATCATTATCCACTGTTGGCGTATTGACGAGTCTTTAGAGTCCCACACAGAGATTTCATAGTTCAAGCGAAATGAAGTAGGCCACATATGCTGCGAGTATGTGATATCGTATTCTAATATGGTGATAAATGTTATCGGTCAGATTATATATGATATAACCGGATTATTGAATCAAGTATTGATTTAATAATATGATATACAGATAAATGATATTAGTCGGTTATATGTGATATAACCGGATTATTGAATCAAGTGTTGATTTAATAATATGATATATATTTATATTTGATATAATTATATATTAACTAATATTATTGCTCACTAATTATTTTCTTAATATATATATATATATATATTTGATATATATGTATATATATATTATGAAGCATGGAATTTCTATTTTGAGAAAATAGAAAATGAGGTGGAAAATGAGGAGATATTTGAGGAATGGGTGAGGCATGGCTTTTTCTTTGGTTTATTCATTTGTTATCACTATTGAAGCATGGTTCTAATTTATTATTGGAAAATATTGGATGCTTCAATAAGTGAGTAGCAAATAAGAAAGTCATTCTTCACTTCATAATTTCCTTAGCTTATTTGCATACACTCTCTTGTTCTCTCCATTTTCTACTTCTTCCTCCTCAAAGCCCTAACCCTCACATGAGTTGTGAACCATAAGGCTTTAGTGAATTCTAAGTGAGCTAAAAGCTCTACTTCATCAACCTACACTCAATTAGTAATTAAGTATAGGTTGTTTCCTTCACTAATAATAGATTAGTGAAGAGGTAGCTTGAATTAGAGAAGCTTCAAGGTGGATCATCTTTGACACGAAGATCGCGAAGCAAGCTTGTTCCTTTTTCAAATGGAGCCTAGTGGAGTCGTATGGACTACTATCCAGAGCTATAGAAGTGAAGGACTCGGACTACAAAGATTGTAATTTCTTTCACTTAGCTTAGAAAGTTTTTGTATCATAGTTTAAATCATAATACTCTAGTTAAGATTCTAGGTTAGTGTAGCTTAGCATACCAAATTTTTAAAAATAGCATGCTTGATGCTTGTGAAAACCCAGTGGTGGTGCTAGGAAACACTTTCATGGTATCAGAGCCAAGCTAGAGGATTAGATGATATTGTAGAATTACAAAACCGAAATAACTTCGAAAACTGGAATCTGAAACCCAAGTATTTGTAAATTTAAAAACATTTTCTAAATTTTTTTTAAACAAGTGCAGAATGTTACGTGTGATGTAACTAGAACACCAGAGAAACTCGAGGCCTAAACCCCAAAATCTTACCGGCCGCATTGCTATTTTGGCCGGCCTAGCCGGTCCCCCTACATATGTTTAGGCTCGAGTTTGTTTGGTGTTCTGATGGATTGGTTTTAGGGTTTCAGGTACTATTTTTTTTTTTGCCAAGATTGCATGCGATGTTATCTTTCTATTAGGGCAATTCAGAGTGTTTCATAGTCGCAATTTTAACATCGTTTCGGGTTTAAGTTTGATATGTGATACAATATTTGGAATCCACATTTAATTAGTTTTGTGAAAACTAGTTTGCTAATTATAAATCTAGTATTTTAGTCTCTATTAATCGATTGCCACGGAGTTTTGATTCGGATTAAAACTCCGTCGCAATCTGGTATAGTACGCAAATACTCGCCGGATAATACTACTAGATAGTCACGCCCTATAGCCCCGACCAAGTGACTGTAGGAGAACCCCGTTGCCAAAAGCATCCACTCGGGTGCTTGCGGCTACGGTGTTCCGCCTAAGTACACTTCGTCGACGGCATCAGGAGTGAGGCTATCTACTAAAGTTCACGACGAGCATTCGATCAAGTAGTTGGGAATCTTGTTGAATTATCTGACTAAGTTATTGAAAAGTGTTTTCGATTTGAGACTAAAATGCAAGGTTTATAGGGTTAGGCATGAAATCCGGAATATGAGATATTCCGGGTTTATGATTTCTAAGGATTAATGCGGATTCTAATTATTGTAGTTTTTCATTTCTTTTCTGCGACCGTAATTGTAATATGTGGGGTATCCTCGATCCCGTTGCTATATGTCAATGACATTCGGAATACGCATATTTACTTACATTGATGACATATGATGTTATGTGTTGCTGTGATATGTTATATTGGATCGTCGTGATTGAATAGCCAGGGTTTTTTTACGTGAGAAGAGAGTTTTTCTTTTTTCATTCATTTAAAAGTTGAATGTAATATTCTTTTATTGGGACACTTCCGGATTGAGGATGATGTCACCATTGATATATATTATTTACTTTTCCACATTAAGATAGACCTGATCAGTCGAAAATACTGCATTTTTAACACGGCAATTTCCCTATCATTTGCACTCATCTAGAAGTGTTCGGTATTCATATTGCACATAATAGCAAAACATCTCTGAAATACCAGATTGCATGTGTTAGACTTTAAAACCGGCACTTTTAGAGAAATTGTGTGTTTATCATGGCATCGCATCATTTTTGTATAGCGCAACTCTTGTCTCGAGAAATTGTGCAGGAAATTGCAGGAACAAAGCCAAAATTGGAAAAAGAGCTGATAAAAAATACACCAACTCCAAGTTTTGAGATCTGGTAGCAATCTAGAGGGAAAAAAAATTAAACATATCAGATAAAGGCCCATAAGTCAGCCCAAACAATTACCAGAAGACCCAAGCCCTAAGGCTTCACAAGCGTCGCGGTTTCGCGGCGGGAGCCCGCTTGCGCCGCGGTTCCGCGGCGGCTTGATGGCTTCAGTTGCTCCAATTTATGCACGTGTCTTCATGTAACGGTCCAAGCTTCCAGAAGACTCCAGATTTGCCACGTGGCCTCATCTAGAAGGCTCGGCTTAACAAACTATTTCTAGAAGGCTCTCCTTAACAAACTTTTGGAGGGAAATTCAAATTTGAAATCCTAGATCTAGGGTTTTGGATGGTCTATAAAAGAGAGCCTAGATCTAGGGTCTTCTTCTGCTTCATTCTCTATTCTTCTTCCATCTACAATTTGAGTGACACATCTTGTAGCCCTAATTCCAATTCCAAAATCAAATTCAAGATCCCGAGTACCATTCAAGTAAGAAGCCTTCAACCTTTTAGGAGCGGAGCCGATCTTCAATCGAGCAAGTGATCCAAGCCGATCCGCGACTCGAGGAGATGAGCGAAGCCAAATCGACGATCGAGTTCTTCCTCTTGTAGTTCTTGAGCGATTTGTAACGGAATTGTTGATATAAATAAAAGGTGAAATTCTTTAATCTTGATTTCTTTAAATTCTTGCATCATGATTCGATCTCAATTTGTGATTGTGATTCTTGTTGTGATGTTTGAGTAAAACTCCGCTCGTAAAGGAGTCGAGACGATCAATAGAATGATGATGTAACAAATCTTGAAACGATTCTTAAGTCCTACGAGTTTTGTAAACCCTAGCAAATTGAAGAATCGACGACCTAGTTTCGTTGCGATACTTTCTTGATTGTGATTGCTCGAAATTAGGGATCCACGATCGATTCTTGAATTTACTAGAGGCTAGAATGTGAATGATATCAACGAAGGAACAAGGGATAGATGATGAAACCCTAGTTTCACAAGAAATCCCTAATTTTCGTCAATCATCATCGATCTTGTATCAACTCATCAATGGATAAGAATACGTAATCGCTAGATTTCATCACATCTATAGATCCGATCGATTCCTACGAGCCTCACTTCGATTCTTGATATTTGGTTTGGAAATCATCACAAACATCTCAATTCTTGATTTTATCGTTTTCTTGTTATTAAATCTAGATTTCCTAATTCTTGAAATTCAATTACAAATCATGAATTGTTTTCTTTTCTTTTCTTTAAAGTTTCAACTCATCTAATTCGAAACCCGAACGATTACACTTTCCCTGTGGACTATCCGCACTTACTAACGCGCTACATTCGACACCGTTATTGATTGCGGTCAAAATATTTTTGGTTGTGATTTCTATAAAATTTGATAAACACACACAATCGGAAATCGTTTCAATCAAATGGCGCCGTTGCCGGGGATAGTGCGCTAATTGTTCGTATTTTGAAATTTGAGTTGAAAAGTTTATTCCATCTATATTTTTAGATCTAAATTCGCACAAACCCTAAACGTGTTGTTGTGATTTGTTGCGAGGAAATCTGGAATCATTGGAGCTGGAGAATTTTTTTTCAAAGGATACCAGAGAACTGAGGGAGTGAACAGAAGCTCTCTGTAAATTTTTTGTGCAGTGATCCCTTCCTTCCACCGCGATTCCGCGGCAATAGGCGACTCCCACCGCGGTTCCGCCGCGTTCTGACGTCGTCACTGCACCAAATTTTTTCTGTGAGTCTTTAACTTTCTTATCTCTCTCCACATCTGCTCCAATAACAATTTTGTGCAGGTTTCTTTGCAAATAATCGCAGCGCCGCAAAAGCAAAATAAATTGTGCGTGTTTTGATTTTTGGTTGTTTGCATATTAATACGGAAATTAAGGGGCACGACCAAATCCAGATTAGGTGGGGAGTTCGTTACCCTTCCTAAGCCCCAAAAATCACAAACTTGCATCCGCATTACCCTCATTAACTAAAAAATATCTAGAGATGACTCTAAGGACCGTCGCGCTCACTTAGGACAGAAGAAGGCCGTGGGTAATTCATTGTTTATCCGCGTTTCTTTTGTGGTGTCTAAGGCAAGTGTGTCGAAGGCTAGTGGTTACTTAATTAGGCCCACTACTTACGTAGTGGAGAACCTCCCACTTACCTGGCACTTACCTGGCCACAGGAGAGACAAAGAGGCAGTGGAGGATTGATCCTACGACTTGTCTTTTGGCAGTTAGGAGCGGTCTAGAGCTTTGACTTAGGTGACCACTAGAATTAGGGTTTTGCTTGTTGCATTTGTTGTGATCGCATCATTTTTTCAAAAATCCGTATCATTTTTTCAAAACAAACACCAACACTTCATTTCCTCTAATTATACCAACGCTGCCACTTGTGCTACAACCATTTAGCACAATGTTAGGCTGGACACGGGATTCCATTTCCCGTCTTGTCCGCGTTTCTTTTATCAACCCCAGAGTCGGTAATTCTCCGTCTTCTCCCCCACCACCCACCACGACCGCGATGGACCCAAATCCATCAAACTTAAACACCACTCTGCCACCGCCCGCAGGTGCGCAGAATCCTCCACGCATTTCTCTCCAAGAGAGATGCTATCCTACACGTGTTCCCCTTCCCACCTGTCTTTCTATACCACCTGCCAACGGGGAAAATTTTGAAATCAACCCCCAATTCATCAAACTGTTACCCAAATTTCACGGTCTTGATTCTGAAAACGCATACATGTTTACTTCCAAATTCGAAAACGTATGTGCTTTGATGGGAAATTCACAACTGTCTTTGGATGCTCTGCATTTACGTCTTCTCCCATTCACTTTGTGCGATTTAGCCGAGAAGTGGCTTTACATCACACCCGCACATTCTATTTCAACATGGGACGAATTCGTTGCAGCATTCCTTAAGAAATTTTATCCCAATCACAAGACCGCCCGTGTTCGGAGTGAAATCTTTAAATTTACCCAACTTCCCAATGAACCATTTTGGAAATGTTTTGAACGGTTCAAGGATCTTCTTATCCAATGCCCTCATCACGGAATCTCCAGATGGGATTTGTGTCGAATTATTTATGAGGGTATTGATCTCACTACGAGACAGATGCTTGAAACCATGTGTCATTGTCAATTCCTATCTAAAAATGATGGTGAAGTTTGGAAATACCTAGAAGATTTAGCTCAAAACACATCACAATGGGAAAGTGTTAGACCACCACCGCCTAGGGAAGATGTCAATCAGCTCGATGTTTCCGTCACAATGAAAGCCGAAATAGCCGCAATACAAAGGAAACTCGACGCTATAGAAAACAAAATCTCTTCAGCCTCCCTAAACCAATCCACACATCCCAAAACCGTGTGTGGCTGCTATTCAAACCCTTCACATTTGACGGAAGAATGTCCTTTGAATGTACCACTTCAAGGTCACACCAAGGCTGCATTTCAGCAAAGACCTGGAAACGATCCTTCTTCTTCCTCATATAATCAAGAGTGGAGAAATCACCCTAACTTTGCTTGGAACCAATCACAATCTCAAAACACGGTTCCAACCCAAAACAATTTCTAAAGGGTCCCTCCACCACAACAGCAACCACTTCAATTGAGTCAGCACCCCTTCCAACCATAAAATTTTCAAAATCCGGCCAACACTTTTGCACCACATGAAAACTCTCTGCAATTGGCCGGTACTAATAATACCTCCGCACTGGTGCAAACCTTGGTTACTTTCATGAAACAATCCATCCAAGGGTCGGCAAGTTTTCAATCTTCCATCGATAATATGATAAAGATCATTCTCACTCAAAATGAGAATATCAAATCGATGGAAGCACAAATTGAACGAATAACAGCCGAAATAAGTGCTAGAGAAGAAGGGAATCTTCCATCTCAACCCTTACCTGATCCTGGACCTTCACATTGCACTAATGTGGATGCTTTTATAACGTTGAGATCTAGAAGAGTGCTAGATAATCATTCGGGTGAACAAATTGATTATGATGAATTGATCATTAACACCCCGGCTTCCACTTCCACTTCCTCTCACACTTCTACTTCTTACCCTATTTCGTCTAATGTACCTTCTTCTTCCAAGCCTATTCTCCGTTTTCCCAAAGGCTCGAACCCTCCACCCACCTCATCTTTTCCACCCCCACAAACTTCTCCACAAATGTTGGACCCAACATTTATCGATAGAGCTCCATTTCCAAATAGGTTGAGGCCCAATAAACATGATGCCCAAATAGAGAAGCTTGTGGACATGTTTAAGGAAGTTAACATCAACATCCTTCTTCTAGATGCTATTCAACAAGTTCCGTCCTATGCGAAAATTCTTAAGAACTTGTGCACTAGGAAGAGGAAGACTCAAGTGCCTAAATTTTTTTTCATGTCGAGTACTGTAGACACGGCTTTTCCCCAACAATTACCACGGAAACGTAAGGACCCTGGCTGTCCTACTATTTCCATTTCTATTGGGGAGAAACACATCAACCGTGCTTTACTTGATCTTGGCGCTAGTGTTAACTTGCTTCCTTACTCGGTTTACGAGCAACTAGGTATCGGAGTGTTGAATCCTTCGTACATAACTCTTAAGATGGCTGACCGATCATTCACCAAACCTAGGGGTGAACTGGAGGATGTGTTAATAAAAATCGGGGAATTTGTATTCCCTGTGGATTTTATTGTACTTGATACACAGCCTGTACCGAACCCACGGAATCAAATTCCGGTGATTTTAGGTCGCCCCTTTTTGGCCACTTCCAATGCAATCATCAACTGTCGTAACGGTTCTATGACCCTATCCTTCGGGAATATGTCAATTAAGCTAAACATTTACAAGTTGGGAAGTGTACCCTCCGAACCTACTGCTCAGGTCTGTTCTGTCGACTTAATGGATATCGACAGCAGCGAATTTGATGATCCTCATGATACCGATCTTGACTCTTTTTATACGTTGTTGTTTGACCCAACTATGTATCATACACATACGGACTCTTCCACCGAGATGTCCAAGTCAACAACTAACACTAATTATGAACTGCTTTTAGAGTCTGAAGATCACCCCACGCTTTGTGATGACATTATTCTCCGGGGTATTGAGGAGATCTTCGCTGATGAACTCGCATTTTTGAATGACACGGGTGTTGAGATGAATCATCTCCCAATCAATGAAATTGAACCTCCACCCATTCTTCTGAACTGTAAAAAGAATGCGAGCAATCCATCACATTCACTGCATCGTCTCTCCAAAATGAGACGCACACACATTCTATTCCACCACTTACCATTTCCCCACTTCTTCTTCCACCAACCCGAGCACTGCATTGATAAAATTTTCGAATGGTTGGTGTTAACTTTCGGTCTTTGCAAAGCTTGGCATCGACCAATGATTTTTGACCCCCTCATGTGATTTTCAAAGATTAACATTGTTTAACTCAAGTTTGGGGGAGGGGGGGTACAATCGGGCTCTTGAAAAGAAAATTTTTACAAAATTTTGAGCCAAAAATAAGTTTGGGGAAGATCTTCACTTAAATATTTTGCCCCCATTAATAAATTTCCTCCCAGGCTTACAGGTTTTTTTTTCGAGATTTAGCAGAAGGCAACAGTGAGGACACTGTTGAAAACAAGTTTGGGGGAGATTTGTGCTTATTTTCGCATCATTTGCATCATACTTTGCATAAGCACAAAACATTTTTGAAAACCTATAAAAATTTAAAAATTTTCAAAAAAAATAAAAATAAATTTTTTTTTTACATAAATAAGATAATAAAAGATTAGATAGTGAAAAATTACATCCAAAAGATTGGAAAAATTTAAGAAAACCAAGAAAATTAGAAGTTTTCTTAAACGAACTAGTAATAAGTAGTTATGAGCCGTTGTCCCAAGGGTTAGTAAGATGAAGGAAGTCACTGATCTGAGGATAAAAATAAGTCTGAAAAATAGTTCCTATTCTGAAAGCCAAACATTTTGAACGTTGATACCCTGCTATTCACATTTACATACGTCTTGAAGCCCAGGATAGTAGATGATACCTTGAAATGCTCTTGTCTTAAAGCCGATGTATGAAGAAAATAAAAAAAATGAAGAAAATATACAGTGGTGAGAAAAATGGACACTGGTTTTGTTATCGCCAAGGGCAATAAAAAAGTATATAGCGAGGGTGTCTCTTCACCTAGTGCCCTAAGGCCAACTGGTCGGGGAGTCACTACTATGCCTTAAGTGGTGCAAGACGAGGAAAATACACCAAATAAGCAAGCACATGAGTAATCGGTCGGTTAGTACCTCAAGAAGTATTAACGGTCGCATGAAAGTGTGTAAGCAAATCTCATCTAAATATTCATTAATTAAAAAAGTACTGAGGCTGATGTACAAGAGTATGATAGCTTGAATTGAATTCTCCGGGTGTAGGGATGTCCTTTACACACACGCAGGGTGATATGATCGATGTTTGGAAGAAAGATAGGAATGAAGAATAAGACGATGTTTTATTGAGGGAGGACGTGATTTCTGACATCTTTTCATGACCATTAAGATAGGGCTCATGACAACCGAAAAGCTAGCTTAGTTGGAAACCCTAATTTTCAAGGCTTTTCTTTACAATTCTTTTCTTTAAATGTAATATTCATGATCTTCCTTTTATTATTGGATTCTGTGGGTGCAATCCGCTGAAAACCCTCAGGAGACAACACTCCTCCTACTAGGGACACCTAGAGGTTTAAAGGCTTGTTGCACGTGCTCAGTGCAATCGTGTTGCCTACGAAAGTGTGCTAGTTAGTTTTTCTCTTTCTTTATTTTCTCCTTCTCTTTTGAATAAAACAATTCGATCGAGACGATCGAAAATAAGTTTGGGGGAATTTGATCAGTCGAAAATACTGTATTTTTAACACGGCAATTTCCTTATCATTTGCACTCATCTAGAAGTGTTCGGTATTCATATTGCACATAATAGCAAAACATCTCTGAAATACCAGATTGCATGTGTTAGACATTAAAACCGGCACTTTTAGGGAAATTGTGTGTTTATCATGGCATCGCATCATTCTTGTATAGCGCAACTCTTGTCTCGAGAAATTGTGCAGGAAATTGCAGGAACAAAACCAAAATTGGAAAAAGAGCTGATAAAAAATACACCAACTCCAAGTTTTGAGATCTGGTAGCAATCTAGAGGGAAAAATAAAATTAAACATATCAGATAAAGGCCCATAAGTCAGCCCAAACAATTACCAGAAGACCCAAGCCCTAAGGCTTCACAAGCGCCGCGGTTCCGCGGCGGGAGCCCGCTTGTGCCGCGGTTCCGCGGCGGCT
This sequence comes from Agapanthus africanus, assembly GCA_030015575.1. Classification (NCBI taxonomy): domain Eukaryota; kingdom Viridiplantae; phylum Streptophyta; class Magnoliopsida; order Asparagales; family Amaryllidaceae; genus Agapanthus; species Agapanthus africanus. Next base: position 881,179,932 of record JASDDO010000024.1, on the reverse strand, counting down.
TGATGGCTTCAGTTGCTCCAATTTCTGCACGTGTCTTCATGTAACGGTCCAAGCTTCCAGAAGACTCCAGATTTGCCACGTGGCCTCATCTAGAAGGCTCGGCTTAACAAACTATTTCTAGAAGGCTCTCCTTAACAAACTTTTGGAGGGAAATTCAAATTTGAAATCCTAGATCTAGGGTTTTTGATGGTCTATAAAAGAGAGCCTAGATCTAGGGTCTTCTTCTGCTTCATTCTCTATTCTTCTTCCATCTACAAGTTGAGCGACACATCTTGTAGCCCTAATTCCAATTCCAAAATCAAATTCAAGATCCCGAGTACCATTCAAGTAAGAAGCCTTCAACCTTTTAGGAGCGGAGCCGATCTTCAATCGAGCAAGTGATCCAAGCCGATCCGCGACTTAAAGAGACGAGCGAAGCCAAATCAACGATCGAGTTCTTCCTCTTGTAGTTCTTGAGCGATTTGTAACGGAATTGTTGACATAAATAAAAGGTGAAATTCTTTAATCTTGCTTTCTTTAAATTCTTGCATCATGATTCGATCTCAATTTGTGATTGTGATTCTTGTTGTGATGTTTGAGTAAAACTCCGCTCGTAAAAGAGTCGAGACGATCAATAGAATGATGATGTAACAAATCTTGAAACGATTCTTAAGTCCTACGAGTTTTGTAAACCCTAGCAAATTGAAGAATCGATTACCTAGTTTCGTTGCGATACTTTCTTGATTGTGATCGCTCAAAATTAGGGATCCACGATCGATTCTTGAATTTACTAGAGGCTAGAATGTGAATGATATCGACGAAGGAACAAGGGATAGATGATGAAACCCTAGTTTCACAAGAAATCCCTAATTCTCGTCGATCATCATCGATCTAGTATCAACTCATCGATGGATAAGAATACATAATCGCTAGATTTCATCACATCTATAGATCCGATCGATTCCTATGAGCCTCACTTCGATTCTTGATATTTGGTTTGGAAATCATCACAAACATCTCAATTCTTGATTTTATCGTTTTCTTGTTATTAGATCTAGATTTCCTAATTCTTGAAATTCAATTACAAATCATGAATTGTTTTCTTTTCTTTTCTTTAAAGTTTCAACTCATCTAATTCGAAACCCGAACGATTACACTTTCCCTGTAGACGATCCACACTTACTAACGCGCTACATTCAACACTGTTATTGATTGTGGTCAAAATATTTTTGGTTGTGATTTCTATAAAATTTGATAAACACACACAATCGGAAATCGTTTCAATCAAGATCCAACGTGGGGTGCACAAGTAATCGGGTTCTAAAGTCCAGTGGGAGACCATCTCGAGGAGCCGAGACCAGATCTTCTAACTCTAGAATTGGCAGGGTTGCCTGCCGCTCTTGTAGGGGTCTAAGGATGTGGGTTTGGCTATTCATCACGAACGACCATGGAATCCGTGTTTTCATTACTGGCTTAATTTAAAACACGGACCCCCTATCATATCCAATATTTCATATGTTGACTTCTGCTGCTTGTGTTATGTGATGTGATCATATAACTGCATGAGACGAATGATATATATATATGTATGTGATATATATAATAAACGTTGCTTATGTTTTGCACCCGCGCTAGTCCAGCCACCGCTCTGCCGTTAGTTAAGTAACCTAACGGTGCATGACAGGGCCCCGTGGCGAATGCGAATGGCATAAGCGTACGTTCTATTTTCGTTTCTTCTGTAATGTTTAGGAAACATAAATGATGGGACGTCATTAATGAGATTAATGAAAAGATAAGAAACCTAAAGATGTTGTAGAATAAAATTTTACAAAAAGGTAGCTCTAGTTCTTGCTTTGCATAGTAGTATTCCTTGATGAATATCTAGCACCTCATTCGATGAGGAAAGAGCCGAGATCCTTTCACCGGGAGTGACCTCTTTAGCAAAGACTAGCAAATGCTACAATCTACTCGGTTTGTTTTAAAAAGGTAGCTCTAGTTCTTGCTTTGCATAGTATTATTCCTTGATGAATATCCAGCACCTCATTCGATGAGGAAAGAGCCGAGATCCCTTTACCGGGAGTGACCTATTTAGCAAAACTAGCAAATGCTATAACCCACGTGGTTTGTTTTGAAAACTAATCGATTTTAAAAGCGGAGCTTAAACCACTCCTTTTCAAATCACTAGATTATACAACGATATCGAGTTCATTACGTTAAAAGATTTTCTCCAAAACCAAACGTAGCCCTCCGTCATTTTAGATAAGGACTATTTAGTATTCGTGCTGCGTTTGTTGACCTTATCATGGCGTAGTGTGCGGTAGCTGATTAGTGCTTATCTGCAGCATGTGATGCGATTGGATTAGAGTAGTCGTACGACTTTGTTGACCTTGTTAAGGGTCGCACGGGTGGGTTTAATTCAATCACGAAATGACGGGTTAAACTTGACTAGCGCTTATGATTTGTTGACCTTGTTAAGGTCATAAGTTGCTAGGGGTAAAAACAGATATTGGGAATTTCAAGTGTTGAAATTTGCAATGAGATTGCATACCTTCTTTGAGATAGTTGGATCCAGATACCCACTGCGAGTAAGTGTTACTCCTGGGAGAGTTTTCTACTTTACAATTAGCTGATCCAGTAGGTATCTAAGAAAGGTGTTAACATGGTTATGCCCCTGCGGAAACGAGGTTATTTAATTAGTTCCATGCAAAAGCATGGGGAGACTCTCTCGGAGTACCAATACCTGTCTGGCTGACCGGTTGGCTAACTTGTAGGGTATAATTAATCCTGGCCAATCTTACCTTTTAGGGTTTGAAGAATGATTTGATAAAAACAGTGGAAGCCGTCCTGATTAGATAAGATAATAACCAATCTAATCTTGCAAAGGGCGCACGCTAGAGCGTTTCCTTCTCTGTCTCTCTCTCTCTCTCTGTAGGTAGCGACTATGACACGCCTTAATCAAGATAATAATATAGATGTATTGACCGAACCCGCTTATTATACTTAGCCGGGGAACGTTGGTTCTGCTTTTTCTTATGATTGTCATAGGTCGGAGCAAGGAATAGGGGAATATCAGGATTCCCATGCAACCCGAACGAAGAAAGAGCATGATGATGCATCTTCTTCGGGTGTGTTCGTTACCGAGAACTGTTTCTCAGTATGCTCTACGTCCTGGGTATTGGATACCGGATCAGGATCCCACGTATGTAATTTGTTACATGGGTTAAGGAAAGGTAGAGAACTGGAAAAGGATGATATGCCTCTCAAAATAGGGAATGGAGCAATTGTTGCAGCCAAAGCAGTTGGCGAATATCACCAAGTATTACTAAATGGTAATACATTGATTCTGAACGACTGTTATTACGTACCAAATATGATGTGCAATATTATATCAGTTTTTTTGTTACATAAAGAAGAATATAACTTTGCATTAGAGGATAATGTTATGAACATTTTCCTAAATCAAGTGTTGATTGGGTTTGGTACGTTATGTAATGGTATATACGTTCTAAATCAAACTACAGTTCTAAACATACAGAACACACACAAGAGGAAAAGTTCAGAAATGAACAAAACATTCGTGTGGCATTGTAGACTAGGTCATATCAATCCAACAAGACTAGCTAAGTTGCTTAAAGATGGATATTTAAATCCGTTTGAATTTACATCTTATGAAACTTGTCAGTCATGTCTCAAAGGTAAGATGACCAAAACTCCGTTTATGGGACACGGAAAAAGAGCTACTAAACTTTTGGGACCGATACATAGTGATGTATGCGGTCTTATGTCTACACATGCCAGGAATGGTTCCTCGTACTTCATTACATTCACCGATGATCTCTCAAGATACGGACATGTGTTCCTGATGAAACAAAAATCTGAATCTTTTGAGAAATTCAAGGAATATAAGTGCGAAGTAGAGAACTAGATGGGTAAAAGTATTAAAGTCCTACGATCTGATCGGGGAGGAGAATACTTGAGCACGGAATTCCGAGACTACTTAAAAGAGAATGGGATTCTCTCTCAGCTTACTCCTCCGTATACTCCGTAGCACAACGGAGTATTAGAGCGGAGGAATCGCACCCTATTAGATATGGTGCGCTCTATGATGAGTACTGCTGAGTTACCGATTTCCTTTTGGGGTTATGCACTTGAGAAAGCCGCATACCTATTGAATCAAGTTCCATCAAAATCAGTGCCTAAAACACCATATGAGATATGGAGTGGAAAGTGACCATATCTTAAACGAGTTAAGATATGGGGTTGTCTGGCCTATGTTAAAAACAGAATCCGGAAAAACTCGAGGCACAATCAGTTCTTTTCAAGTTTGTGGGATATCCTAAAAATTCACATGGATATATCTTCTACCACACTGAGGAACAAAAGGTGTTTGTTTCTCAATATGCCACCATTTTGGAAATGGAATTTCTTTGAAAGAAATTAGTAGTAAAGAGGTAAAGCTGGAAGAAGTTCCAGCTACACAAACTACAACTGATGATTTGATAGAACCGGAGGATCCAATAGTCTCCGACGAACCTCAGCCACTTCGCATATCTAGTAGGGTTCTTCATCCACATGAGAGATACTGCGGTTTTCTCATAGACGGTGGGAGCGAGGATTGCATCATGGAAGATGATGACCCAACTAGTTTCAAGCAGGCCATCACAAGTGGAGACTCTTTGAAATGGCTGGATGCTATGCGATCTGAGATGGAATCCATGTACACCAACAAAATATGGACTTTGAAAGTTGCTCCTGAAGGGGTAAAACTCATTGGGAGCAAGTGGATCTTTAAGTAGAAAATTGGTGTAGATGGGAAGGTTGAGACCTTCAAATCTAGACTTATAGCAAAAGGTTTTGGTCAACGACCCGGTGTCGATTATGATGAAACCTTTTCTCCAGTCGCTATGCTTAAGTCCATCAAGATCCTACTTGCCATTGCTGCATATCATGACTACGAAATCTGGCAGATGGACGTCAAGACCGCTTTTCTAAATGGTGATTTAGAAGAGAGCGTGTACAAGACATAGCCAGAAGGCTTCATAGATAGTGGGAACAGCGGAAAGGTGTGCAAGCTGCTTAAATCAATCTACGGATTAAAGCATGCATCGCGGAGTTAGAACATCTGTTTTGATATAGCGGTCAAAGAGTTTGACTTCATCAAAAACATAGATGAACCTTGTATATACAAAAAGGTTGTAGAGAGTAAGATTGTCTTTCTCGTATTGTACATGGATAACATACTCTTGATAGGAAACGATGTTCCTATGCTACACCCGGTCAAGCTCTTCTTATCACAAAAGTTCTCCATGAAAGATCTAGGTGATATCTCCTACATCCTGGGGATAAAGATCTATAAAGATAGATTTAAGCGGATGTTGAGATTGTCCCAATCAAGATACATAGACACCATACTAAAAAGGTTTAGTATGGAAGATTCTAAGCGTGGTAATTTACCCGCTTATTCAGGAATCACTCTCTCCAAAGAGATGTCTCCCAAGACTGATTTGGAGAAGGCTGGCATTGAAGGGATACCATATGCTTCTGCAGTTGGGCCAATCATGTATGCGATGTTATGCACCAGACCGGATGTAGCTTACACACTTAGTGTAGTGAGTAGGTATCAATCAGATCCTGGGGAAAAGCACTGGACAACTGTGAAAAACATTCTTAAGTACTTGAGAAGGACTAAAGAGATATTCTTGTTGTATGGTAACGGAGAACTCTAGATGGAGTCCTTTACCGATTCGAGTTTCCAGAGTAATAAAGACGACGGTAAGTCGAACTCGGGTTTTATCTTCACCCTCAACGGAGGGGAGGTATATTAGAAGAATTCCAAGCAAGATACCGTAGCAAGCTCGACGATGGAAGCTGAATACATCGCTGCCAACGATGCTGCTAAAGAGGCTGTCTGGATGAAGAAGTTCATTGTCGAACTTGGTGTAGTTCCATCAATTGAGCATCCAATACATTTGTATTGTGATAACAATAGAGCAGTGGCATTGGCCAAGGAACCCCGGTCACATCAGAGATCCAGACATATTCTTAGGCGGTATCACTTGATCCGGGAGATAGTAGATCGCCGGGAGATCGAGATCAGGAGAGTAGATACGAAGAACAACACGGTGGATCCACTCACGAAGGCCCTCCCCCAGACACAGTTTAAGAGACTTTTTGGGATGTTGGGTATGAGATACTACAACAACTGGCCTTAGTGCAAGTGGGAGATTGTTAGGAATATGTATGCCCTTGAGGCCATTATTGTATGATATAATGGATGCTTGGACATATATATAGAGGACTTTCTTGCTCGACATAATAGTATGTTATTTTGTTGCTCTTTATCTTAACATGTACACTTGTATTATTATACTGTCTCTCTGATACATGTTGATAAAGCCCTTAGGATGTTTGCTTGACTACCAGGACTATGATGCGGATCATACTACTGGGTGCTGTCCACAAGCACATCTTTTAACTGTTCCTAGTCGATGGAGTATCGAGACAGGGCATCGATATTCCAGAGTAGACTAGTGTGTACGTTTCTTGACCCGTAGGGGGCGATGTTTGATCCCATAACCATTGGTGTTTGATATCAAAGATTGAACACAGGTGCTCACTAGAGAATGGGTACACCGAACAGGACTCGCCGAGAACTCCTAGATGGTACTATACCTATCGTCAGATAGCAGTTCTCTGGTGACACTGGTACAGGTTAGTTTGTAGACCCAAGATCGTCATAGTGTCTTGTGTGGTTCCCACTGTGCTTTGATTTCCTCCCTACCACGGCATAAAGGAGTCGTGCAAACAAGTGGATTTTGGGTACAGTCCCGAATCACATGGAAGCAGTGAGCGATAGGAGGGGTTTTGTCTCTCCCGGTATAGGGAGTTGATGTTGTGCTATGCTCTATTGGCTATAACAGTAAGTCCCTGACCAAGGCTGATGAGATTTACTGGTAAGTGTTATCAATAGTTTCTCAAACCATTATGAGCCACACATCGGCATGACTTATTGATTGACACGAAAGAGTGTTTGTTTGTAGTTAACCGCAATCAATAACGGTGTCGCGTGTAGCTAGACCGAGATGAGTACGGGTCGTCCTCTGGGAAACGTGGAACCTTTTACTTTTACTTTAGATGTGTTGAGAAAGAGAGGAGGGATAAAGAATTTTTATAGAATGGTTTCTAGATCTACGTTAAACAAGAATGTAAAATATAGATCTAGATTATTTTAGAGATGTTGATAATATAATAAGAGGGCTTGTAGGGTTCGTTAGGATTTAGTAGTTATGGACGATTAATTAAAAGTTACCCTTTTATCCATTAATAGATTTAAAACTAGAACGACGGTGATGCGTGTAGATTAGGGTTTCTGGAGGGAAAAGGAATCCCACTCTTAACCCTTATCTCGACACGGAACTCCGTTCATATCCAGCCTTTACCAAAACAATCATTAATCTAATCTCTAATCGTGGTCGGAACTTAACAAAGAATTGTTAGCACGCCCGATTAGGATGTTAATGATTCTTTTGATAAAGTTTATAAACTTTATACGACTTAAAAAGAGTCTATAGATGTTCATCATCCATTAGCCTACCCTAATCCTACGAACCCTAACAAGCGGAGAATTACTCGCGCATGTTGGGAGAAAAAGAGATGGAAAGAAATTGCATAATTAAACTACGAAGAAATAGAATAAGAAAAAGAAAGCTAGCTTTATTAATCAACAATATTCATTACACTTTGATTCCTTAGAAAATGATTGCAAAGACTAGTTTGCTTCTCGATCTCTTCTAAGGAGGTAGATGAACCGTTGATGATCAGTCTGGATGCGTGAGCCGTCTTGGACTTCGTGATCGCGTCGACTTGATGAATTTTCCAAGAGGCTCTTGGTGCCCTTTTATAGTGCAAAGCCAGAATCTTTTGGTTGAAAACTTGGTAAAATTCATCAGAGATTCATACCCCAAAGTTTTAGCAAATGATCCTTCTAGACTGCCGCGGATCCGCGGCCAACAGGGGGGTTTGGCCGCGGTTCCGCGGCCAAAGGTAGAGATCTCTTGATGAAATTTCTTGGGCTTGCTTCTTGTGACATGTGGCAATCCTAGGTACCTACAGAATTCAGAAATCTTCTCTCGGTTGCTTCCAGACTTGGTCTCCAAGTTTTGATTCTTAATTAGGCAAGTCTTCTTCAACAACTTGATTTCCTTGATAAATTCTGCACAACAACTTGGAAAATTCTGCACAATAATCTCAAATAATATTTAGTAGACTTATTTCTACTAGGATTTAGTCAATGAATTTATTTGCATACATTTTCCTACCAAATGCTAATTAAAATATATTAACACATAGAAAATGGTGTTTTTACACATAACCCCTCATATGTATAATATATTATAATAAAGTCCTTTTTTAATATGAAAATGGTAGGAAAAATGTAATACAAATGTTCAGTTTTATCAACTGAACAAATACCCCCAAACTTATCTTTGATCGTCCCGAGCAAACTAGTTTATTCAAGAGGAGAAAAAGAAAGGAGAAAACTAAGCACACTTTCGTAGGCAGACACGATTGCACTGAGCACGTGCAACAAACTGGTAAACCTCTAGGTGTCCCTAGTAGGAGGAGTGTTGTCTCCTGAGGGTTTTCTGCGGATTACACCCACAAAATCCTATAACAAAAGAAAGATGGTGAAATTTACATATAAAGATAAGAACCATAAAAGAAAGACTTTGAAAATAAGAGTTTCCACCAATACTAGCTTTTCAGTTGTCATGAGCCCTATCTTAATAGTCATGAAAAAATGTTAGAAATCACATCATCCCTCAATAAAACATCGTCTTTATTCTTCATTTTTACCTTTCGTCCAAACATTGATCATATAACCCTACGTGTGTGTAATGAACATCCCTACACCCGGAGAATTCAATTCAAGCTATCATACTCTTGTCCATCTGCCTCAGTACTTTTTAATTTTATGAATGTTTAGATTTGCTCACACATTTTCATGCGACCGTTAATACTTCTTGAGGTACTAACCGACCGATTACTCATGTGCTTGCTGATTAGGTGATAATATTTTCCTCGTCTTGCACCACCTAAGGCTTAGCAGTGACTCCCAGACCAGTTGGCCTTAGGGCACTAGGTGAAGAGGCACCCTCGCTATATTTTTTTATTGTTGCCTTGGCGATGCAAAACCAGTGTTCATTTTTTTCTTTCACCATTTTTATATTTTCTTCATTTTTTTATTTTTCATACTTTGGCTTTTAGACAAGAGCATTTCAAGGTATCCTCTACTATCCCAAGTTTCAAGACGTGTGTAAGTGCATATACTAGGGTATCAACATTCAAATGTTTGACTTCCAGAATAGAAATTATTTTTCAGACTTATTTTTATCCTCAGATTAGTGACTTCCTTCATTTTACTAACCCTTGGGACAACAACTCATAACTACTTATTACCAGTTCGTTTAAGAAAACTTCTAATTTTCTTGGTTTTCTTAAACTATTCCTATCTTTTGGATGTAATTTTTCACTTTCTATTATTTTATTATCAAAAAAATTTTGAAACTTTTGAAAATATTGTGCTTATGCAAAATATGATGCAAATTGATGTGTAAATAAGCACAAACCTCCCCCCAAACCTGTTTACAGCAGTGTCCTCACTGATGTCATCCGTTAGATCACAAAAACCTGTAAGCTTGGGAGGACATTATTAATGGGGGCAAAAATATATGAAAGTGAAAATCTTCCCCCAAACTTATTTTTGGCTCACAAATTTGAGGACAAAAGTTATGTTCAAGAGCCAAAAATATACCCCCCTCAAACATGAGTTAGACAATACGAAGCATTTTAAGAGGGGGTAAGTCTTTTGATCAAAATAAAACTTTACAAAGACCAAAAGTTAACACCAACCATTCAAAGATTTTATCAATATATCGTATAGGTTGGTGGAAGAATGTGTTGTATCGACTCAAGAAAAAGTGGGGAAGGGATAAGAGGTGGTCTGGAAAGGGTTTGAAATTAGATAAAAGAAAGGATGAATGTGAATGATTAGAAAGAAGGAATGGTGGCGGTTCAACCTCTATAGGTGGAGATTGATCAATCACAAAATCCGTATTGTTTAAAAATTCAAGTTCGTCAGCAAAAATTTCTTCAAAACTTTTATCAATGGTGTGATTGAACATTTTGCTGTCAAAGAGTTTTGTGCCAGAATTTATCCTACTTGATTCAAAATTATTGAGGTAGAGGACTCGAAAAACTCATCTACCTCATTTTCAAAAATATCCAAATCAAGTTGAATTTCTGGTATTATTGAACTTGAATTAACGGATTGTGATTCATCAAAACTCACTGAAACTATAGGAACAGAAGAAGAACCGGAGAAAGAAGAAGGTGAAATGGGTAAACAAATTGGTATGTCGAGTGTTGCTGAACCAGATATGGAAGATGGAGGCTGTATTTCGGTCTGATCTTCGGGTATACTATTATCATCAACTTCAAGACATATTTGGGGTTCGGGAAGAATTAAAGGCTCAAGATGATGACCACAAGGAAGTGAAAGGATTTGATGAATTGGTGGGACAAAATCATCCAAAATTTCGGGTTCATCAATCAATATATCCCCAACGTCAATTACCTCATTCAAGTGAAGGTTAAAATTCTCAAACTCCTCATCAAAAATATGGTTTTGAATCAGTTTTGATTCAAGAGTGGAGGTGTAGAGATTACAAGGGTTGGGTATGGTTTCACTTGAAATGGACCCTTCACAGTCGGGTAAATCAAACACTACAAAGTCACAAAACTTATCAGTCATTCTATTTGGTGTACTTGATGAATCTATGAAACTGGAGTTGTGGATTTCAGTTTGGAAATGGAAGGTTTGATTAGGAAGGGTGTATAATTCTGTCTCTCTACCCAAATTCTCATTTTGTCCGATGCCCGTATTATATACTGAAAAATCTTGGGCTGGTTCGGAACTCGTTGCCCTTTCATATTTAGCCATGCTTTCCTTCCATTCCTCTCTAATGCGGTTCATCATCACTATACCTTCTTCTAATTTCCGCTCAAGACTAGACTTTGGTTGATAAGGGGTTTCAGTATAAGATTAAAATTCCTGTGGATAATTAAAACTCCCAAATAACTGATTAGAAGAACTGTCTAGAGAAGGTGGAAAAGTCGGATTGGATTGATAGGAATAGAATGGTTGCGAAAATTGGGTAGGAGTAGGATCAATATTATGATAAGAAGAATATTGATATGGGTTGGTCGGTTGGCTATCAAACTCTTCTTTGGAAAGTGGAGGTGATGGTTGATATTGGTCCGGGTTGAAACTTTGGCCTCTAGCCCTAGCTATGTGCTCAGCAATGGACATTCGTCTAGGGGCTTCCTTACTCTGGGTATCAACTGAAACAGGTGTAGGATTAGGATACGGTTGATAAGACCTAGACTGAGGTGGCCAACTGTTTCTTCCTGCTTGTTTTATATGATCTCTTAAGGACATGGAAGAGCCGGACGGTATACCGAAGGGATTACGAAAACAAGAGATATCTGGTTGTGGACAGCAAAGCTCGGCAAGAGATCGTCTGTTTGGGTCACCCATTATAAGAAGAGAAGAAGGGGGAAGGGGTAAAAAGGGGAGAAAATAATTGGTTTGTTTTGAAAAATGACGGATTTAGACAAATCACACAAAAATGCACAAACAACCCTAGAACTAAGGTTACCTAGGTCCAGTCTCTAGACCGCTCCTAGACTTCCAAAGGACAAGCTGCAGGATCAATCCTCTACCGCCTCCGTACTACCCTTGTAGCTAGGTAAGTGCCAGGTAAGTGGGAAGGAACCACAGTAGTGGGCATAATTAAAAACCACTAGCCTTTGACACACTTTCCTAGGCACTACAAAAGCAATGCGGATAAGCGATAGATTACCCACGACCTTCCTCTGTCCTTATTGAGCGCGACAGTCCTTAGAGTCTGGTCTAGATATTTTTTAAATTAATGAAGGGTTGATGCAGATGCTCGGTTTGTGATTTGTGGGGCTTAGGAAGGGTGATGAAATCCCCACCTAATCTGGATTTTGGTCTTGCCCCTTAAAAATCCGTATTAAAATATGCAAAAACAAACCGCAAAACAAAACTTTGCAAAAAGATTTTTGAGCGGCGATATTTTGCAAAGAATCCTGCAGAAAAGATATTTTATTGGATTTCAGAGGAGAGAGAAGGAGGTTAGAATCTTACCAGAGAAGTTTTGAGCCCTAGATCCTCTAACTGGCCGTGCTTCCGCCGCCGATGTGCACTTCCGGCCGCGGTTCCACCGCAAGAAGGATGGATCACTTGATGAAATTTGCTACGTGGCCTTCTGTACTCCTCTGGATCTCGATGAATGTCTCTGTCTCTCTGTATCCTTAAGTATGTGACTCCAGATTTCCTCGCAAAATTCACACAATAATCGTTAAATATACAATTTGCAGTTTTGTTTTATTTATGATATTGATCGTATAAGAATTCAACACAAATAATAAGAATAAAAAATTACGCACGTATCCCCGGCAACAGCGCCATTTGATTGACACGAAAGAGTGTTTGTTTGTAGTTAACCGCAATCAATAAGGGTGTCGCGTGTAGCTAGACCGAGATGAGTACGGGTCGTCCTCTGGGAAACGTGGAACCTTTTACTTTTACTTTAGATGTGTTGAGAAAGAGAGGAGGGATAAAGAATTTTTATAGAATGGTTTCTAGATCTACGTTAAACAAGAATGTAAAATATAGATCTAGATTATTTTAGAGATGTAGATAATATAATAAGAGGGCTTGTAGGGTTCGTTAGGATTTAGTAGTTATGGACGATTAATTAAAAGTTACCATTTTATCCATTAATAGATTTAAAACTAGAAAGACGGTGATGCGTGTAGATTAGGGTTTCTGGAGGGAAAAGGAATCCCACTCTTAACCCTTATCTCGACACGGAACTCCGTTCATATCTAGCCTTTACCAAAACAATCATTAATCTAATCTTTAATCGCGGTCGGAACTTAACAAAGAATTATTAGCACGCCCGATTAGGATGTTAATGATTCTTTTAATAAAGTTTATAAACTTTATACGACTTAAAAAGAGTTTATAGATGTTCATCATCCATTAGCCTACCCTAATCCTACAAACCCTAACAAGCGGAGAATTACTCACGCATGTTGGGAGAAAAGGAGATGGAAAGAAATTGCATAATTAAACTACGAAGAAATAGAATAAGAAAAAGAAAGCTACCTTTATTAATCAACAATATTCATTACACTTTGATTCCTTAGAAAATGATTACAAAGACAAGTTTGCTTCTCGATCTCTTCTAAGGAGGTAGATGAACCGTTGATGATCAGTCTGGATGCGTGAGCCGTCTTGGACTTCGTGATCGCGTCGACTTGATGAATTTTCCAAAAGGCTCTCGGTGCCCTTTTATAGTGCAAAGCCAGAATCTTTTGGTTGAAAACTTGGTAAAATTCATTAGAGATTCATACCCCAAAGTTTTAGCAAATGATCCTTCTAGACTGCCGCGGATCCGCGGCCAACAGGGGGGTTTGGCCGCGGTTCCGCGGCCAAAGGTAGAGATCTCTTGATAAAATTTCTTGGGCTTGCTTCTTGTGACATGTAGCAATCCTAGGTACCTTCAGAATTCAGAAATCTTCTCTCGGTTGCTTCCAGACTTGGTCTCCAAGTTTTGATTCTTAATTAGGCAAGTCTTCTTCAACAACTTGATTTCCTTGATAAATTCTGCACAACAACTTGGAAAATTCTGCACAATAATCTCAAATAATATTTAGTAGACTTATTTCTACTAGGATTTGGTCAATGAATTTATTTGCATACATTTTCCTACCAAATGCTAATTAAAATATATTAACACATGGAAAATGGTGTTTTTACACATAAACCCTCATATGTATAATATATTATAATAAAGTCCTTTTTTAATATGAAAATGGTAGGAAAAATGTAATACAAATGTGCAGTTTTATCAACTGAACACTTATCAAGTTACTGGGGTCTGACGATTCCACCCCTAGACTCAATATGCGACATATAAGACAAAGAGACCGGACTGTACGGTAAGTGTTACTTATAGGCTTCACGGGAGTTTGGACAAGCTTTCTTGTTGATCTTCTATTCGCACAATACCTGGGTAGCCATTACGTCCGGCTTGTACTGCTGATGGCTTGTGGGTAACTGATGTGATCATTACCTATTGCTGGCATATTGACGAGTTTTTAGAGTCCCACATAGAGCTTTCATAGTTCAAGCGAAAAGAAGTAGGGCACATATGCTGATATGTGCGGGGGCCTGATTAAATACGAGTATGTGATACCGTATTCTAATCTGGCGATAAAGGTTATCGGTCCGGTTATATGTGATATAACCGGATTATTGAATCAAGTGTTGATTTGATAATATGATATACAAATAAATGATATTAGTCGGTTATATGTGATATAACCGGATTATTGAATCAAGCGTTGATTTAATAATATGATATGTATTTATATTTGATATAATTATATATTAACTAATATTATTGCTCACTAATTATTTTCTTAATATATATATATATATATATATATATTTGATATATGTATATATATATATATATATATTGTGAAGCATAGAATTTCTATTTTGAGAAAATAGAAAATGGGGTGGAAAATGAGGAGATATTTAAGGAATGGGTGAGGCATGGCTTTTTCTTTAGTTTATTCATTCGTTATCACTATTGAAGCATGGTTCTAATTTATTATTGGAAAATATTGGATGCGACAATAAGTGAGTAGCAAATAAGAAAGCCATTCTTCACTTCATAATTTCCTTAGTTCATTTGCATACACTCTCTTGTTCTCTCCATTTTCTACTTCTTCCTCCTCAAAGCCCTAATCCTCACATGAGTTGTGAACCCTAGAGCTTTAGTGAATTTTAAGTGAGCTAAAACCCCTACTTCATCAACCAACACTCAATTAGCAATTAAGTATATGTTGTTTCCTTCACTAATAATAGACTAGTGAAGAAGTAGCTTGAATTAGAGAAGCTTCAAGGTGGATCATCTTCGACACGAAGATCGCGATGCAAGCTCGTTCCTTCTTCAAGTGGAGCCTAGAGGAGTTGTAGGAACTACTACCCGAAGCTATAGAAGTGAATGACTCAGACTACAAAGGTTGTAATTTCTTTCACTTAGCTTAGAAAGTTTTTGTATCATAATTTAAACCCTAATACTCTAGTTAAGATTCTAGGTTAGTGCAGCTTAGCACACCAAATTTTTAAAAATAGTATGCTTGATGCTTGTGAAAACCCAGTGGTGGTGCTAGGAAACACTTTCAATAAATTTATTAAAAATTAATTTTATTATTAAGTAGAAAATGTTGTTTTTCTTGAAATCGTATTAAAATCTTTCGAGACCGAATGCTCCGTGAGGAGGTCTGTATCTCGCTCTACTAGCCCAAGGATATGCGATAATCCTCACCATCCAATAGCGGGTCCCCTAAAAAGGGTTGTAGAGGTATAATTGTAAAGAGTTTTGATAATACAATTCAAAAAAAACCGAATTTTTATAGTTCATGGTATTTTAATGAAATATTGTATCAAAAGTATGATCAAGGTACATCGTGCTATGTAAATATGTGTGTATGTGAGGGGTAGGTCATTACCCCATGATGTTTTCTAAAGGTATGTACAAGCAAAAGAAAAAAATGACGTATATAAAGTTCATGGTAATTTCATGTAAAAGTGAGATTTAAGTTATTTAACATGATATTTTAGAGTGAAAATTGGTTCTAAACATTTATAATAGTGTTACAAATATTATGTAAAAGTTAGATGAACAATATGTAATTAAAAAGCAAGATTTTATAGTTTAGAAGATTTACATCGGTATTAACTCCACTTACCGATATTTGTTTTGAAAAGAGATTTTAGAGAACAAGGGGGATGATGATAGGGAACTTACTTTTGGATTTTGTTAATAAAAGAGAAAGGAAGGGGTTGAGGTCGTCGTGGTGTCGCGGGATTAGCAGAACTTGCTCGATTTCTCGCCGGAAGTTGGTCTCTTGCTAACTCCACTTGTACTCTTCTTATACTTAGAAAATTTTGAGGATTTTGTATAGAATTTTCGGAATGAGGAGGGGCTAAGGTATGGGGTTGTATTTATAGTGTAGAATTAGGGTTTTCAAATTAAAATTGGATTTAAAGGTGAAATTGAAGTCTCTGTTTAATTTCAGAGAAATCAAACAGTGCAGAGGTAATGGGGGTAGACCAAGGGTTTTGTGTTCAGAGCATGGGCACTTTTTGGCTACGGGGCCTGTCGCCGCCGGCCTTTGATGGCATCTCGCCGGTCCAATGGTGAGGGGGTACCGTTGGATTCTCGCCACGTGTCCATCTCTCTATTTATAATATTATGCACATGTTTGTTTTTCTTAACTTTTCATTTCTATGTGCAGTGCACGTGTAAACTTTTGGACTTCCAAAGAGTTTAAAAGAAAAATCAGAAAAAAATAATGTGGCTGATGGGATTCGAACACACAGGCTACGTCACAGCAGTGCAAGGCTTTACTAATGAGTTACAAGTTGTTTCTTGTTGTTCTTACCAAAATTTAACTTCTAAAATGTACTCGGTCTTGCAAACTCCATTCTGTACATTAACTAAAAAAAAATTGTATGGTAAAATCAGAATCGTTACATTCTACCCGCCTTATAAAAATTTCGTCCTCGAAATTTATAGTTACATAAGAACTAGTTTACAAATAAGAAAAGGTATCTTGCACGCATATCGTCTTCTCGTTCCCACATTGATTCTTCTGGTGAATCTTTTCTCCACATTACTCGGACCAAATTTACTTCCTTGTTCCGCAGTGTTTTTACTTTTCTGTCTAGGATTTCAACGGGTTGTTGCTCACAAGATAGGTCCGTCTGTACAGTGAGCTCGGAGTGATCAAGGATGTAGCTGGGGTCGCTCACATATCTTCAGAGATGGGATATGTGGAACACGTTGTGCACTCCTTCCAATGAGGGTGGTTGTGCCAAACGGTATGCCACTTCTCCGACTCGTTCGAGAATGTTGAACGGTCCTATATATCTTGGGCTGAGCGTACCCCTCTTGCCAAAGCGGATTACTCCTCAGTTTAGAGAGATCTTTAAGAAAACATGATCTCCAGGTTGGAACTACAGGTGTCGGCGCTTTGCATCAGCCCAATGCTTTTGTCGGTCTTGGGCTATGCGCATTCTTTCCCTGATCATGCGAACTACGTCCACAGTTGCCACGATCATCTCTGGTCTTAGGAGTTCACGATCTCCGATGTCGTCCAAACTTAGTGGTGAACGACACTTCCTTCCATAGAGAGCTGCAAATGGTGTCATTCCAATGCTCGCCTGATAGCTGTTGTTGTATTAAAACTCCACAAGGTGTAGGTGATCTTCCCATAAACCTCCGAAGTCTAACATACAAGCTCTTAGCATGTCCTCCAGAATTTGAATTGTTCGCTCAAACCGTCCGTCCGTTTATGGATGGTAAGCTGTGCTGAAGTTTAGACTCGTTCTCAGGCTAGCTTGCAAATTCTGCCAAAACTGTGATCGGAATCTGGTGTCACGACCGGAGACGATGCAAACCGGTACTTATATAATCTCACGATCTCTTGCATAAGTTCATGGGTATCAAAAATAGTACATTTTGAGGTTAAACCTTAATTTAGATTCATGCTTACCTCCATGTATTTCTTTGCTAACGTCTCAGTAGATTGGCCAACTCGAAATGGGATGAAATGTGCCGACTTGGTGAGTCGATCCACAATAACCCATACTGTATCGTTACCCTTCGTACTGTGAGAAAGAGCAGTCGCGAAGTCCATGATAATGTGCTACCATTTCCACTCTGGGATAGGTAACGGTTGAAGTAAACCAGCAGTTTTATGATGTTCAGCCTTTACTTGCTGACACACCAAGCACTTGGTTACGCTTCTGGCTACTTCACGCTTCATTCCATGCCACCAGTAGTGTTGCCGTAGATCCTTATACATTTTGGTACCACCGGATTGTACTGAGTAAGGAGAGCTGTAAGCTTCTTTCATCAACTCTTCTTGAACAGAACCTTGTGGTACACATAATCTACTTCCATATCTCAAGGATCCGTCTTCGTGGATGATGAAGTCTGATCGAATTCCACTTTCTGCCTATTCTCGGATCTTTTGCAGCTTGGCATCATTTGCTTGAGCCGCTTTGATCTGATTGACAATAGTAGACTGAACTTGTAAGTTCATCAACTCTGAACCATTACCTGGCATAACTACCTCGATCTCCATCCCGTGTAATTCTTGCTGCAGCTTCTATTGGGCGGTGAGATTCATTAATAATGGCTGACGGCTAAGTGCATCAGGAATTACATTCACCTTCCCTGGATGATATTGTAGGTTGATGTCGAAGGCCGCCATAAGTTCTATCCATCTTCTCAGTGCTTGTCAACTCCTTTTGAGTAAATACATACTTCAGACTTTTGTGGTCCGTGTATATATCCACTCGTTCTCCAATAAGATAGAGGCGTCAAATCTTAAGTGCAAAGATAACGGCTGCCATCTCCAAGTCATGTGTTGGATAGTTGTGCTCATGAACCTTCAGCTGTTTTGATGCAAAAGATACAACATTTCCATGCTAGTATAGAACACATCCTAATCTCTTACCGGATGCATCGCAATGCACAACGAAACCTCCAGATTGATCCGGTATTATGAGAATAGGAGCTGATGTCAATCTTGACTTGAGTTCTATAAAAGTTTGTTCACATGCTTCTAACCACACGAATGCTTCATCTTTACGTGTGAGCTTGGTCAGGGGTGTTGCAATCTTTGAGAAACCTTCGATGAATCTTCGGTAGTATCCTGCTAAATCCAAAAAACTTTGAATATCCTTCACCATCTTTGGTGTCGGTCATTCGCTGACAGCTGCCACTTTAGCTGGATCTACTGAGATTCCTTCGCCCGAAACAATGTGTCTGAGAAATCCGACTTGATCTAGCAAAAATTCGCACTTGCTATACTTGGCATAGAGTTGATGCTGTCATAATGTCTCCAGGACAATCTGCAAATGCTCAGCGTACTCTTTCTGATTCTTTGAACACACCAGGATGCCGTCGATAAAAATAACAACGAACATGTCTAAGTACTCTCAGAAAACTTGGTCCATTAGATTCATAAATATCGCAGGTGCATTAGTCACTCCAAATGGCATCACCAGATATTCGTAATGTCCGTAGCGAGTCCTGAACGCCATTTTAGGAATATCAGACTCTTTGACCTTCACTTGATGATAACCCGAACGAAGGTCTAGCTTTGAAAATACGCAAGACCCACTTAGCTGATCGAAAAGTTCATCAATGCGCGATAGCGGATACTTGTTCTTTATCGTCACTTCGTTCAGATCTCGGTAATCTATACACATTCTATATGAACATTCTTTCTACTTCACAAGCAAAACTGGAGATCCCCAACTTGAAGTACTGGGACGAATCCATCCTTTCTTCAGAAGTTCATCCAACTGAGTACGGATCTCCTTCAATCCTTCAGGACTTAACCGGTACGGAGCTTTGATTACCGGTTGTGCACCGGTACTAAATCAATGCTGAATTCAAGAGCTCAATAGGGAGGCAAACCTGTTATATCTTCAGGAAACACATCCTCGAACTCTCGAACTACTTCTGGCTTGTCTTCTTCCGCCTGTAATATTGCAATCACTGCCTTCTTTGGTTTAGCTTTGTAGGTGCTAGGTTCCAGGGTACGGTATCCACTCTTGAAATAAAAGACCGAATGATTTGGTATCTCAAACACTACCCTCCTTTGACGAAAGTCGATAGTAGCGAAGAAAGTTCCTAACCAGTCCATTCCCAAGACTATGTCGAAGTTCGGTATGTCCAGCACCTTGAAGTCCACATAAAATTCTCTACTGCAGACGACCACTGGACACAGATCGTATCCCATAATTGCCTTTAGAATGTCGTTCCCTGAACTGACATTCCATCTAGATGCGAGCGGTTTAACTGGAATCGCATGAGTTCGGACGAACCGTTGCGACATAAAGTAATGTGATGCTCCAGTGTCAAAAAGTGCTAAAGAAGGTAGGGAGGCTACTAAGATTGTATCTAAGTTATGTGGGATATGTTTAGGTATAGGAAAAGAATATATTGATGTATAAGGATTGAAAAGATTTGAAAGATTGGGAGTTAGTGATGAATTAGCCAGTAGCTTCGGCTTCCTCAACTGTCATTGTGAATGCCTGTCGCCGGGGTACATTCCTCCTTACTAGAGGCACATTCCTTTGTCCTTGGGGAATGTTCCTCTGCCCTTGAGGCATGTTCCTCTGTGCCTGATGGAACTGACGAGGAGGCTGTGCAGGAGGTCCACGTGGAAGTGGAGCAGGTAAAGCAAGATGAGGTGCAGGAGCCTGAATAGCTGGCCGCTGCGGAAAAGTGATCGTTGGTCTGGGTATAGAAGCTGGGTTGAAATGATGTAGGCAAGCTCCAATGGCGTGAATGGATGCGCCACTAACTAAGCACAGACCATTCGCACGCCTGCAGTCTTTCGTCAGGTGTCCATTCCTCTTGCAATAAAAGCAAAAGTCTGGACTGGGCCGGTTAAAAGTTACTCCCGGTCTTCTGGGTACAAAAGGTGGCCTGGAAGAGGCTCCTCCTGCCATCTGAAAGGAAGGGTGTTTCACACCGGCAGTCTGAGATCTGCCCTTCTTCTTCACCACTGCCTCATATCGTCGGGCAGCCTTCAGAGCAAGATCATGGGTTGGGAAATCCCCTGTAGCTAGTGCAACTTGGATTTCCGGGTCCAACCCTTGCTGAAATCTCCGTGCCTTGATCTCAGCAGTCGGGATCAGGTGTGCCGTGAACCTGCTATGATCTTGTGTTAGCAGTGTAGTATATGATATCAAGAAATTGAATATTAAGACAATATCTTTCCTAGTAAGCATGGTAAACTCAGCATCGTATTCATCCACGGATTTGCTCCACATCGAGCCTTATTGTAAGTGGATGAACTGCTGTTCCATGTCGAAACGGGCAGTCTCGGGGAAGTATTTCATGTCAAACATATGGCGAAATGTCTTCCATTTAATCGATTGGGCGAGTCGGCTTTCTTCAGCCTTCCACCAAACTCTGGCGTTATCTGTTAGTTGCAGCTTCGCAACTCTCACCCAAGCAACCTCTGGCACTTATGCTGCTGTCAGATCATCTTCTACAGACTGAGCCCATTCATATGCCTCTAGTGGGCTCTCATTCCCATAGAAATGTTTCGGGTGCAGTGCCCGGAATTGTTTAACTCCGGATGCCTCGGTGTCTGGACGGTGCATGGGAATAGCAATCTGCTGCTGCTGACCCTCCAAGAGGCTCTTGATTGCCTTAAACAATACCATTTGCTCGTTGATGGGAGCTGCAATGGTAGGTGGTGGTGGTAGAGTAGGAGGTGGAGTGTTTACATTGACGTTGGTACTCGTGTTGTTGGGAGAATCCATGACCTTGATAGAAAAAGAAAGGTTATGATAGATTTAAGGAACTTGAAATATAAAGAATGTATAGTTGCTGATTCTTATACTTCTTGTGATATATTTCTTAGAATTCCATGCAGAACGGACCTGCATGGGCCGCCAACAAAACATGTTACGCCCCGCTTCCCAGTGCACGGAGAAGTAGACATGACGGGCACGCGACATATTTACTCAGAAGTAAACATGCTAAGTGTAAATAAGCAATATATATAAAATGCACAAGAAATGATAAGAGATATAATATAACAACAACTTTTATTAATATTCATTTTTACAATACAACTGAAAGTACAAGGATATAAAACAATGGCATATAAACTGGAAGGTAAGTGCAAGTAAAACCTAGAAGTCTGGCTGCTCTGTGAACTGGTCTAAGTCATCCTGGCTGGGCTTGATCTCCTGAGAGTCGGATCCTCCTGATGAACATTCCAAAGAAAGAAAGAGGCAGGAATGTTGTCAGCGAACTAGCGCTCGATAAGTCCCAAAAGAAAAGAAGGAATACAACAAGTAAAGAGAAGAGAACTGGTAATTTATACAGATATATGTTTGTTGTACTAACGTAGTTGTTTGTAGCTTGGTACAGAATGTATCAGTGTATACGAGAGAAGTCCAACTATCCCATAGACTATGGTAACAGGTAAGTACAAGGCCCCATCAAAATCCACGGGACAACGGCACGAGAGTTCAGGTAGGTGTCTTTTAGTGTCCATCATCGTGCCACTTTAAATACATTCCGTACCAATCTACCCCTGTTCCCCTCCGAAAGACGGCGCACAGGACCGCGATGTCCTGGCACTGAGATTCGGGACAGATGCTATTTGGTTTTATCCGTCTACCTCTCCGAAGATGCCAAGTTGATTTATGGCACCGTGTATCGAAGGTTTAGACGGATGCGGCCGATATAGCAGACTTTGTCAGATTCCCCCTCGCTAGAGGGGTTTTAGATTGTGGGGACGCTCTTCCCTGCAGGCGCAAGCCCCTGCAGTTAATTACGCTACCGCTTCGCGGTAACAACTTTCTCCTTCTCCAGAATTTCACTTCGTGTCGTGAGTGTTTGTTTTGTTTGTGGTTGCCCGTGGATTGTATACGGAGACTGAGTAATGCCGTCGCCCGTAGGACGTGGATTAGTCCAAATCCGTATTTATTTAGATTTGGGTTTGGTGTTTTTTAGTTTAAGGATGCGTTAGTCGCGTTGCGGCTAAGATCAACTTAAACGTTCGCCAAGGATACGTTAATCCTATTTTGGACTAAGATCGACTTGAACGGGATCGTTTAGATCCGAAAGAAGAGCAATTGGCTCTATTGTTCCAGTTTAGAGACGTGGTGGTCCATGTTGCAGTTTAGGGACGTGGTGGTCCGTCATTAGTTTAGGGACATTTCGGTCCGATATTAGTTTAGGGACGTTTCGGTCCGATATTAGTTTAGGGACGTCTCGGTCCACGAGTTTAAGGACCCCGCAGTCCATATGGGTGTGTGGTCGTTGGGACCCGTCACCTCTTTGACGTCGTTGAGGAATTACAACGATGGATATCAAAGGAGTTCGGAGATGTACCCTCGAACCGGATGTCGATTGGTTTAGGAGAGCCATTCTGCTCAGTTAATTTAATTTAAGGACTTATGGCCAAAATTGGGCTAAGTCCAGCTTCAATATTTTTTTTTGTCTTCGGCCTGTTCTAGGGCTTTACCCCCTTTTAGTAATGCACTGCATTATTCTTGTTTTGATTGGGCTCAGCCCTTTATAAATGATGCAGAGCATCTATTTTGTTTGGGCTCTGCCCTTTTTAAAATGCATAGCATATTTGATTGAGCCTGTTAGGCCTTTTAATTGGGCTCTGTCCCTTTTCTTTATGATGCAGCGCATCTGTTTTAATTTGGGCTCTGCCCTTTTCAAAGTAATGCGTTGCATTTTATTAGGCCTGTTAGGCCTTCTTTAATTGGGCTTGGCCCTTTTTGTAAGCAATACAGTGCATTCGTCAGGCGCTTTGCGCTAAGTAATGAGCGCAAGCTCATATGATGATGACACGTGTCATGCTCTGGTGAGCGCAAGCGCAACAGCGCAGCGCTGCGCTAGTGCGCTGCGCTGTTGCGCTGCTGACACGTGGCGCGCTCTCAGCGAGTTGCGCCAATTCCAGAGAGCAAAGCTCTATCTTAAGAGCGCGTAGCGCAGGTTGTTCTACAGCTAACACGTGGCGCTCTCTCAAGAGCGCAACAGCGCAGTTTGGAAGTGCAAAGCACTATTTTTATCTTTGATCAAATTAGAATCAAAGAAAAATAAATTTTTCTTTCATTTCAAGAACCAGAGGTTCATTAAAGTGCAAAGCACTATTTTTTTTTGTTTTTTTTGTTTTAAAGAACCAGTGGTTCATAAGAAGTGCAAAGCACTATTTATTATATGAAGGTCATTGATCTTGTTTTTAGATCAATGATCTATTAGAGGAAATTTCTTCTCCCTTATAAAGGTTTTTTTCCTCTTCTTGAAATTTTTCTCAGAGTTCTCTCTGTTTGAAGCTCTTGATTTTTCAAGAAAAATGTTGATGCCTTTGAATTGAGGCCTAGGGTCCTTTTTATAGTGCCCATAAGTTTGTTAAATTTGTTAAAGAGATCTTTCTCTGAGTGATTTGGGGAATTTTCCCCACCGTTGGATCTTTGATCCAAGGGCTTCTGCTTTACAGAAGAAAATCTTCTTGTTTTAACAAGAACAGAGAAGATTTCTTGGAAATTTAATTCTGTTTGGCGCAGATGCCCCAGCGCGTGACACGTGTCGCGCAGCGCAGAGCGCAGCGCAACTGCGCTAGCGCATCTGTGCTGACACGTGGCGCGCAGCGCAGAGCGCTGTGCAACTGCGCTAGCGCATCTGCGCTGACACGTGTCGCGCAGCGCAGAGCGCAGCGCAACTGAAGCGTTGCTTCATAAAAATAGAGCTTTGCTCTGATTGGGCGCGCCTTCTTGGGCGCTGCGCTGACGTATTAGCGCCTGACACGTGGCGCGTTGCGCCCGAGACTTGAAGCGTTGCTTCAAAATTTTGAATTTTGAATTTGAACAGAGCTTTGCTCTGATTGGGCGAAACAAATGCCCCCCCACCGTTACGCTCACGTGGCGCACACGTGAGTGCAGCGGTGGCAAGCCCTTGACCGTTGGATCAACGGGTGAGCTGAAGGGGCGCAAGCGCCTTATAAATAGGCCCCTGGCCCTTAGAAAATCTTCACCATTTTCTAGATTTTTGATTTACAGAGCTTTGCTCTTGTTTTAAGAACTTCAGAGCTTTGCTCTTGCTTTCAGAACTTTAGAGCTTTGCTCTCATTTTCCAAGTTAGAAAACTTTAGGTAAAATTAATTTAAAATTAAATTAAATTAATTTAAATCAATTTTAACCAACAGAGTTTTGCTCTCATAGATCTTTTGATCTAAAGAAATTCCCTTTGGGGTTTCACCAACAGAGCTTTGCTCTCAAGAATCCATAAATCTGAAGAGATTTTGTTCATGGGTTCTAACCCATGAACAGAGCTTTGCGCATGGATCAAAATGTAGATCTTTTTTGATCTAAAAAAAATGAAGAATTTCTAAGAGTCTTCATGGATCTTTTAGGATCCCAAAAAAAAATTTAATCTTTTAGGAGTTTAAAGAAAAACCTTTCTTTTTAGATTTTCTCATCATTATCACAGAGCTAGGCTCCTTTAAGGAATCTTATTCCCCTGAGACCAGAGTTGGACAAGTGTCACTCTGTGACAGAGCTTTGCTCTAAAAGAGGAGATTTTCTCCTTGTCTCTAGGGATTTTTATTATTAATGAGGATGTTCTTTTGGGGATCTTTTCATTAGCTGATAGTCTCATCCAATGATGGGGCTGTCTTATTAAATGATGCATTGTCATCCAGATTTTGTGGGTCCCCCTTTGGTCCCCTACTCACTGCACTGCTATATGGTGTAATTAATTAATTTTAATTTAATTTAATTAATGCATTTTTTTTAGACGCCAAACGTTGGAATTACAACACTAACGGCTAAATTGTTCTTTTGCAGCGATCATGTCTCTAGACACTTCATTCCCGTTCGTCCGCTCGGAGGAGGGATTTCCCGAGCCACCCTCGGACCGCGAAGTCCTGGCCATGATTAAGGAGTTCGACCCGGAATACAAGAGTCTCCATCTTTGGGGGTCATGGTACAATCAGATCATCATAGGCCGTCGGAGCTTCACATGCGCGGTGCCGTCAGAACCTATAACGGCGATTCATTACGCTAGCCCACCCCCGGTGCAGTACGCCGTGGAGATGGTAGATTGGACCGCAAACAGCTTTCTTCACCCTGCTATGGATGCGATTCCGGTCCAACGTCCTATGGTCTTGGATATCCTAGGACGTCGTATTTGTCAGGGCGAGGCGAGACCTTGGAGGCAATCATATAACATTGGTCTGATCCCCCGTCATCCGATTGGCTACCTGCCATGGGCCCGGTACATCCTGTCGACGAAGAAGTCGCAGTTGATAAGATTAGGATTGTACAACGCGGTTTACGTCTCTCTCTTCCAGTATCCCTCGCTCCCCACCTGGTGGTTCAAGGCTTTCTTAGAGCAATGGAATATTCCCACCCACACTTTCCTTGCCATGGATCAGGAAGTGTCCATTTCTTTGGAGGAATTCGCGGAGGTATCTGGTCTACCGGTCATGGGGAACACTATGAAGAGCTGCTCCCGACAGATGAGTACGTCTTCGGCGCTAAGCCTATGGTAAGGGGGATCACGCCGGAAAATGCTGTTCAACACCAATTCCCGAGCCTGATCAAGGTGTTGAACATTTATGAGTCCCTCTTCATCGAACACGGGAGCCGAGGAGTTAATTTTGAGGACTTCATCGCTCGCTTCCTCCGTCCGAGCGTCATTTCGCCAGGATCTGCCAAGTTTGCCACCCTGGATGACCATTTTGGTTTAGGTTTGGATAACCTGCCAGCGAAAGACACAGACCAAAAGGACTTTTTTCTTCCTAACTTCCCAACTATGTCTTTTGCAGAAATTGCGGCCCCTGGAATGGATGAGGAGGCTTTCTTTTTAGGATTTCTCGGACTGTGGCTGAGTTGGTTCGCGATCCCAATGCACTCTCATCGCATGCGGCCTTCCGTCTTCTACCCAGCCCACCGAATGGTCATCGAGATAAAGGTGGCTGTAGGGATCGCTGGCTTGGCACACCTATATCATGGCCTCAGCCGTGCAGCGGATGCCAGTGAGCCCGGGGTACTGCACGCGGTCTTCCCGATGCACTACTTTGCATCGTGGCTTGAGCTACACACGGCGGGTGTCTTTGGTATGCATAAAAGGCCTTCATTCTTCGACAAGTGCGGTTTTCCTCGTATTATACAGTTGATTGGCTCATCAATCGTGACCCCCTCACCACGGGATGCCAGGGGTTTATTGCTTCGCCCTCACACCGTGGAGTCGGGATGTCCTTTATTGATAAGGTATTAACCATTGGGAAAGCGTCCACCACTGCGGTGCGACCATTACAGGATTCCTTTAAGGATGGAGCTTCAGTGTTGACGGCCCGGGAGACCCTCCACTTATATTCTATTAGACCGGGCTTCTTAGTTTTCAGGCAGGGCGGTGCGGCAATCTTCATGAGATATAACCCGTATCGTTTCGCTCGACAACTGGGCTACGATCAAGGGGTACCCTTGGAAGCTTTCTTACTGGAACCTGCCGCCAATGAAGAAGGGATGGAGAACGCGTTACATCACTTCATGCGCCTGAACACGGGTTCTCATTTTTTTATCAGCGCGCCGGCCTGTGCTCCACGCCTCCTTAACGTATATAAAGAGTGGTGCAATCATGCGACGGGGGCTGTTATAAAGGAGGAGAGGCGAGTGCTGATCGACCGTAAAGAAGCACCTCCCGGTACCAACCGTAATGCTCGCTTACCGCCAAGGACCCTGGTGGCTCCTCCTCTAAAAGATGCCGGGGGCAGACCATCACGTGCGCAAAGTCCTCCACGTGAGCTGCCGCTCCCTGATATCGCAGATGCACCTCACGCACCCTGTGCTCCAGTGGAGACAGTGGTTGTACCCTCGCCGGAGTCTGGCGTGGGTGCGGACATCGGGACCCGTCGTCCCAAAGTGGCTGCTAAGCGGAAGTCGATCCCCCGTGAGCCTAGGGTCGGAGGGCAAAAGAAAAAGAAGTCACTCTTCGCTGCGGACGTCGTATTCGGTCAGGAACCCATGCTCCTTATGCCGAGGGTCTGCTCGAATATGGGACTAACGCAGGATTAGTGATGCCGCCGCCGGACGATACAGACTTGGAGGCTGCTCTCAAAGCTTCAGCATGGTTGGCGAGGCGTGACGCGTGGTTAGCTAAGCTTGCGCAGTCAGGTAACTACTAATCGCCTTTCTTTATTGCAATATGTATTCTCCATTGCCTTTGACTAACGCTTTTCTTTCCTTTCTTTTAACAGGCATCACTGATGAAGAAGCCATTGCCGCTTCTCTGAAGACTTTCCAGGAGGAGGAACGTCTCAGAGCGTCTATGGGCCTTAGTAAGTTTTAATCCATCAAGCTTCCATCTTCCTCGTGTTATGGTCGATCTAACCTTTCTCTTTTTATTGCAGAAACCTCAATGCCGTTCCCACCAAGCGATGCAGATGTTTTACCAACTGCCGATGTTCCCACTTCCTCTGGGCCACCGCAGGGGGTTCGTCTTGAAGAGCCGATGAAGGATGCCTTAAAGGCTCTTGAGGCATCCCTGAACGAGGATGACGACGCCTTGAAGGAGGCGTCACTAAGGTCCATCGCGACAGCACGGGAAGAGAGGAAGCGGCAAAGGCGTGAGGCGAAGGCGCGCAGGGCTGCCTTGGCTGCGGGAGCGGGCCCCAGCACCGTCCCTCGCGCTGATACTCTATCCGAAGAGGCCCCTGTCGCCCTATCCACTGCCCGCAGAGAGGTGGCGCGCGCAGTTCGGAGTGCAAACGGTAAATCCGCTTCAGGTAATATTTCTCTCAGAGTTTTTATTATAAGGGTTTTTAATGTCATTGGTCCTTATATCCCTCATCTTGCAGGGCCGAGTCCGATCGAGGGGGAGGCGGAAACCGTTGATCCCAAAGAAGCAGAGGAGGCGGTACCTGCCGAACTCGAGCCGACGGTGGGCAACGTCGTTGTGGCTTTGGAGCCTGAGGCGGAGGTCGAGGGGCCTGCCGCCGAGAAGGTCATTGATGCCGAACCTGAAGTGGTGGCAGATGATATGATCATTATAAATGAGTCCAGGGTGGTGGCGAATGAAGCGCTCGAGGCCGGCGATCCCCCGGCGACGGTGGACGATACAACCGCCACTACTGAACCTGAGAGAGTGGTGGGTGAGGCGGCCATGATTCCCGAGGACGAGCCAACCGCTCCTTCTCTGGAATCTGGCAATACTCCAGTCATAGCCCTCCTCATCTATGGTCCTCCGCCGTCTCCAGGTCTCGCGAGCACCGCAACGGTCCCCATCGAGTCGGGCGATGAGGTCACGGGCGGTGGTCTCATGTCGATAGAGAAGGGAGTCGCCTCTGTTTCAGCCGGGAGCTCCTCAGGTAAACCCCAAGTTGCTTCTTTTCTTTACTTTACTATCTTTTCTAACAAGTTCATCTTTTCGTAACGTAGGTGCAGCCAGTGCCGATGCCCCACTGCTCGAGGGAACGCCTTCAACGACTGCCTTGGCGGTGGTCACCTCTCAACCCTCTCTCATACCCTCGAAGATGTTGGAAGGTATGTGTTTGCGATTTATTAATCTTATCTTCCAGATGTATAATTTGTGTACTAAAGTCACACTATTGTATCTTCCAGGAGTGCTTTTTTATCATCTCTATCAAGTGTTGCTCCCACACTTCTCCTTCCCACCTAAATTCGCCTCTCCCTCTGGTGGCGCTGGTGAGTACCGTTCCCGATTGGTAGCTTTGTCTTTTCAGTGGTAGAATTATTTCTAACTCTCTCTTGTTCTGACTGCAGTGCTGCAAATCGAAGGGGGAGCAGAAAGATCGGCTGCGCCACCAGCCCTTCCGACCTTGCCACCTGTCTCCACCGGTATAGTAAACTATCTTATCAATGACTTCCTTCATATCTATTGAATCATCATCTAATCGCATTTCGTCTTTTTCCAGCTGTCGTTCCAGTCTCGGTGCCTTTCGAGTCTCGCATTACAATACCGGGCGGCCCTTCCCAGCGACGTCCGTCCTCAAAAGGTGCCGCGAATAGTTTGCGCATGTTGAGCGACTACATCGAGGAACTCGACATCGAGGCTCCTGTATCTGCTGAGGACTTCGCCACGACGGTTAACCCGATGTTGGCGATATTTGCCACCTTCCATGACGAGGGCATTGTCGCCTCTTGGGTTAACTATTGTCGGGAGATCGAGGCTCACCTTCATCAGCTGGAGTCAATGCGCCTGTCCCCCGAGACTTTGGCCTTGAGCACTCAACGGGGAGTATGGCTCGAGCAAAGCGCTTCTCATTTCCGTCATCTGGAACAAGAAGTGGCTTTGAGGTTGAAGGAGTGCCAAGATTCTTCAAGCAGAACTGCTCGCTTGCGTGCCGAAGTTGAGGCGAACGCCGCTGAGGTAAAGACCGTCTTCGAGGGTCTTCTGGAGCGCATATCGAATGGGCTGAGACTAAAGCGGGCACTTGATGTCGCCGAGCATGACACTCCAGGCCGTGAAGCTGCTCATCAAGCCGTCAGGGATCAGCTTGCATCCGTCGCACAGCAACGGGCCCAGGTGGAGGCGGAGTTGGCAGTGGTATCCAATCGGGAAAAGGCATGGAAGGAAGTGTACGAACAACTGATAGAGCTACTTAAGACGCTTCCTTCCCCATAGCTGCCTTTGTATCAATGTATTTGTAAAAATTTTCTTTTCTGAGTAACATGTATCCGTTCTTTGCTCTTTTGTATGATTCACCATGTATTTGATTGAGGTCAATGAATAAAGATACACACTTTCTTTTACAATATCTTGTATGCTCTTTTGTTTTCTGCCTTTACATCATGATGTTGTCGATGAACCTGAGTGGCAGACAACTTAATTTCTCCAAGAGATAGCGGTGGCTTAGGCCGCAGGTTCAGATCTGCCGCCTAAGACTTTTCAATTCTATGAGCCGTGAGGATCTCATAGAGATTTTTCTCCCTACGGATCCAGAGGATCTCATAGGTGGATTTTCTCCTTAGGAATCGTGAGGATTCCTAAGTGTAGTTTTCTCTTATAAGTCGTAAGGATGCTATAAGAGAATTTTCCCTCTTACGAGTCGAGAGGATTCGTAAGCGGTTGTTTCCCTCCTTGTCGAAAATTGACTTCGGAGAGTGAGACCCTTGAATAATATGCAAGAGACCATTTTGGATTGACTTGCAGGGCCCCATTGCTCAAGAAGCAAGCTTTTCAATCCTTACTGCCTGAGACCTCATCTTGCAAATTAAGAAGTAAGTTCAATTTGTTGAAGAAATCCCTTTTCTGAAAGATTTGGCGGGATTTCCCCCACCGTCGGATCTTTGATCCAAGGGCTTCTGTTTTACAGAAGATAATCTTCTTGTTTTAACAATAACAGAAAAGATTTCTTCAGAACCTTAATTTTTGTTTAGCGCAAATGCTCCAGGGTATGACACGTGTCGCACAGCGCACAGTGCAGCGCAACTGCGCTAGCGTATCTGCGCCGACACGTGTCACGCAGCGCACGGCGCATACGCCGCTGAAGCGTTGCTTCCTTTAGTTTTGCTTGAAATAGAGCTTTGCTTTAATTGGGTGCGCTGTTTTGGGCGTTGCGCTGATGCGTCTGCGTCAGACACGTGGTGTATTGCGCAGCGCAAATAATCTGAAGCGTCGCTTCATTAAATTAATTTTCAAGACAGAGCTTTGCTCTGATTGGGGGAAGACGAAGCGTTGCTTCATCTCCCGCCTCGGAATTTGAACAGAAGTTCGCTCCGATTAGGGTAAACTGCCGTGACAACCCTTGGAAGTCGAAGAGGCACTTGATGCCTATAAATAGGACTTTTCGTCCCCCCCAGATATTTATCATCTTTCAGATTTCTATTTTCGAAGACCTCAGAGCTTTGTTCTTGCCTTCAAGAATTCCGGTGCCTTGCTCCTCCTTCCAACGTTCTCAGAAAAACTTCAGGTAACACCGATTCTTGGATTAACTCTAATTAATCCTAACCAGAAGAGCTTTTTAGAGAAAACTTAGCCCTCTATGTCCCTCTATGTATATTATTGCCTTTCTATCGCTGATCTTCCTGTAATATTTCCCTCTAGGCATAATGGCGGCGGTGCATCTATACAGTTTGCATGAGTTCATTACTTACGACGATATCCGCGCTCAGGGTCGTCAACAGAACCAGGAGTTTACAGACGCTGAATGTGCAGAAGTCATGGGTCGTCTGAACGCAAGCAGTGGTTGGCTGTTGCCTCGTCGTTCGGCCCTTTTGAAAGTCGTGTTGGGAGCCATATGGAGAGCACTTCCGGGTCTTCATGAGACTTTACCGCTCAATGCGCTGGATGATGTCGAAGACAAGGTGCATTCAGTGTACCTGACAGGGCTGATTTCAAAGAAACGACGGAACAGCCTTATTGACATCCTACACCAAGTCTTCCAGCAGACGACGATAGTTGCTGCTTATCAAAGGCCAGGAGGGCTCGCCGATGATCTCGATACAGAGGAGCGAGAAAGACTGCGCATAAGAATAATTAGAAAGGCCAGAAGAACTCTGGATGGCCTTTCTTTTGATTTCCTCAATCCGTGCCCCGGATCTGAGGTTATACCATTGTAATAATTTGAATAATGTTTCTTATGCTTGTAAACAAAATTTTTTTTTTTAGCAGTATGAATGGAAACCCTTCCTTATTTCTCGTCCTGAGTCTTCTGCCCATGCATAAATGAATGCGTCACGCACGCCAGATCAAATGTAGACCGGATATTCTTTCTGTCATCTTCTTTTTTTTTATTGTCAGCAGGCTGTCTTAATAACCATGGTTGATGGATGTCTAAAACGAGTATTCCGACTTCCTTAGGAAATAGCGATGGCTTAGGCCGCAGGTTCTGGTCTGCTGCCTAAGATTTTTCAACTCTATGAGCCGTGAGGGTCTCATAGAGGCTTTTCTCCCTGCGAATCGAGAGGATCTCATAGGCGGATTTTCTCCTTAGGAATCGTGAGGATTCCTAAGTGTGGTTTTATCTTATAAGTCGTAAGGATCCTATAAGAGAATTTTCCCTCTTACGAGTCGAGAGGATTCGTAAGCGGTTGTTTCCCTCCTCGTCGAAATTCGACTTCGGAGAGTGAGACCCGTGAATAGTATGCAAGAGACCAGTTTGGATTGACTTGCAGGGCCCCATTGCTCAAAAAGCAAGCTTTTCAATCCTTGCTGTCTGAGACTTCTTCTTACAAATTGAGACGAATCGGGAATTTGCTCGCGGAGAGGGTAATGGTTCTACGAGTTGACATGAGTCAAGAGGCTCTCGTCACGGAGTGTTTGTATCCGTGAGTCGAGGAGTTTGCTAGGGATTATTTGTTTCCCAAGCTCCAAGGATTATTTGTTTCCTTGGGGTTTGAAACGAGTCGAGAATTCCGACGGGGGCACTGGTGGCTCTGCGGGTCGACGCGGATCAGGAGGCTCTCGTCAATGAGTGTTTGTATCCGTGAGTCGAGGAGTTTGCTAGGGATTATTTGTTTCCCAAGCGCCAAGGATTATTTGTTTCCTTGGGGTCTGAAACGAGTCGAGAATCCCCACGGGGGCACTGGTGGCTCTGCGGGTCGACGCGGATCAGGAAGCTCTCGTCAAGGAGTGTTTGTATCCGTGAGTCGAGGAGTTTGCTAGGGATTATTTGTTTCCCAAGCGCCAAGGATTATTTGTTTCCTTGGGGTTTGAAATGAGTCGAGAATCCCCACGGGGGCACTGGTGGCTCTGCGGGTCGACGCGGATCAGGAAGCTCTCGTCAAGGAGTGTTTGTATCCGTGAGTCGAGGAGTTTGCTAGGGATTATTTGTTTCCCAAGCACCAAGGATTATTTGTTTCCTTGGGGTTTGAAACGAGTCGAGAATTCCCACGGAGGCACTGGTGGATCTGCGAGTCGACGCGGATCAGGAGGCTCTCGTCAAGGAGTGTTTGTATCCGTGAGTCGAGGAGTTTGCTAGGGATTATTTGTTTCCCAAGCGCCAAGGATTATTTGTTTCCTTGGGGTTTGAAACGAGTCGATAATTCCCACGGAGGCACTGGTGGCTCTGCGAGTCAACGCGGATCAGGAGGCTCTCGTCAAGGAGTGTTTGTATCCGTGAGTCGAGGAATTTGCTGGGAGGGTACGGTTCCCTTTTTGTTTATGCCCTTGGATTGTATACAGGGATCGATGTGATCTTAACTGTAGGGCAAAAAGTTTCATTCTTTCATTTTTTTTTATTCTTTCCGCGATGCTCTATCATTTCAGCTTTTATATCGTGAAGGTCGCGATTGCCCAATCATTTCAGCTATTTTTCGCGGTGCCCAATCATTTCGGCTGTTTATTTTATTTTTACTCGCTGTTTTTTATTGCGAGTTGCCCAATTATTTCGGCTATTTCGCATGCATACATTTTACTTGCTGCTTTTTATTGCAAGTTGCCCTATCATTTCGGCTATTTTGTATGCATGTGCGGTTTACTGGCTTTTCGCCGTAAACCTGAACTTGGACACTGATTTCGGCATCAGCACCGCTACAACTGGGATATCGCCAGGAGTGAATCATCATTTGCTTCTGTCATTGTCGAACAAAGGAGGCTTAGCGACCAGGGTTAGGGTCCTGTCGACTAAGGCTTTTGACTTTATGAGCCGTAAGGGTCTCACAAAGCTATTTCTCCCTACAAGTCGTGAGGATCTTATAGGTGTATTTTCTCCTTAGGAATCGTGAGGGTTCCTAAGTGTTTTGTTCCTCTGTAAGTCGTAAGGATCCTACAGGAGGGTTTTCTCTTTGTAAATCGAGAGGATTTACAAGGGTTATGCGAACATATCCCCAGTCACGGATGGACCTTGGTTAGGGAAATGTTTATTCGCGCCCGTGGATTGTATACAAGGGTCAATATTGAACCACTTGTAGGGCAATATCGGAAGTTGTGGGGGTTGCTTAAGCACAGGTTTAGGTCTCTGTAACTTAAGACTTTCAACTCTTATGAGCCGTGAGGGTCCCATAAGAGAGTTCTCCTTACGAGTCGTGAGGATCTCGCAGGTGTATTTTCTCCTTAGGAATCGTGGGGATCCCTAAGTGTGTTGCTCCCTTATGAGTCGTAAGGATCTCATGCGGGTGGTTTCTCCTTACAAGGTCGAGAGGACCCTATAAGTGTCTTTTAACGAGGTTGCGCCCTTTCAGGTTTTCACAAACACTCGCCGGTAGCCCTGCTGTTTTTACTCACGGAGCCCTTTCGGGTTTTCATCCGTGCCCATTTTGCTTATGGACGTACCGCTTTTATTTTCTTTTTTTTTTTATTTTCTTTTTCCCTCTTTTTTTTACGAGGTCGCGTCCTTTCGGGTTTTCACGAACACTCGCCGGTAGCCCTGTTGTTTTTTACTCACGGAGCCCTTTCGGGTTTTCATCCGTGCCCCTTTTTGCTTATGGACATACCGTTTTTATTTTATTTTATTTTTATATGTTTTTTTTATATCTCGTCAGCCTAAAGATGCTGCGGTAGTAGTTTAAAGACGTTTCGGTCTGCTATTATTTTAAGGACATTTCGGTCCGCTGTTAGTTTAAGGACATTTCGGTCCGCTGTTGAGAAGCTGGCTACTGCTTATAAAGTTTGAGCTTAGGAAGATAGCGAGCGGACATAGTCGTCGTCATCTATCGTTGACCTAGGCTGTGGCTCATTAAGCGTAGTATTTCTTTAGGAAGTGACCGTTTATTGGTCTGAAAGGCTTTTCACCGTGCATGTCCATGAGTAGATAGGCCCCACCCTGGTAAACTTTATCTATGATGTACGGGCCTTCATAGTTCGGCTCGAATTTTCCCCGCTTGGCGCGATTGGGGATCATAGGCCTTTTGACCACTAGCACGAGTTCGCCTTGGTGGAATGTCCTCGGTCGGGTCAATCATTCGTATGAGCGCATCATCTTTGCTTTATAAGCTTCCAGATTTTGTTGCGCTATGAGCCTAGTTTCATCAAGGGCGTCAAGCTCCTCAAGCCGAAGGTGAGCATTTTCTTCGTCCGTTAGCTCGTGGTGAACTGCCACTCGTAGAGAGGGTAACTCTATCTCGAGAGGGAGTACTGCTTCCGTACCGAACACCAACGCGTATGGCGTTGTGTTTGTGGCTGTCTTGAACGTGGTTCGATACGCCCAAAGAGCTTCCTGCAGTCTTTCGTGCCAATCTTTCTTATTACGGGACACCGTTTTCTTTATGATTTTTGTCAATGTCTTGTTGAAGGCTTCAGCTAGTCCATTGGCTCGCGGATTATAAACCGAAGAATATCTCCAGTCTATATTATGCTGTTGCGCGAAGCGACTGATCTTGTGGCTTCTGTAAGCTGGCCCGTTATCGGAGATGATCCGTCGCGGAGTTCCAAACCGATATATGACATGCGTCTTGAAGAAATGGAGGATATTCTCCGTCTTCACTTCTCTCAATGGTACTGCTTCCGCCCACTTAGAGAAGTAGTCAGTCGTCGCTAGGATGAAACGATGTCCTTTAGACGATGCTGGTTCGATGGGGCCGACTATATCAGTCCCCCACATTTCAAATGGCCAGCTAGCTACCGTTGGATGTAATGGATTTGGGTGCTGATGGATGAAGTCCCCATGAATTTGGCATGAGTGACATTGCCTCGCATATTTGAGGCAATCTTGAATCATCGTGGGCCAGTAGTAGCCCATCCGTTTGATCTTTAATTTCATCTTTGGGCCCGCTTGATGAGAACCGCAGATTCCGTCATGAACTTCCTGAACGACTCTTTCCGCTTCGTCTGGTCTTAAACATCTCAGCCACAGAGAATCAAATGACCTCTTGTATAGAGTATCATTGACGAAGGCGAAAGACAGAGCTCGTTTTGTGAGCTGATGTCTTGCGGACGCATCTTCAGGCATTTGGTGGGACTTGAAGTAGTCTATAAAGACTTCCCTCCAATCCTTAACCTTCTCGTGGTCTTTTATTTGTAAGGTCGCTCGTTCAGTCACTCCCTTCTCTTCGGGTGATTCCGAAGGTATTTCTGCGGGGTCGAGCACCCGACGACTTTGTACCATGATTCTAACCTCATCGAGGTTCTCGTCAGCCATTTCTTTAGCAAGTTTGGCCAACGCGTCCGCTTTGCTGTTATCCACGCGTGGTATGCTCTCCAAAGTATAGGAGGGAATTTGGGTTAGCAGTTGTTGCACCTTTTCACCGTATTATACCAATTCCGGTTTGCATGTTTAGTAATCACCGTTTACTTGACTAACGACCAGTTGCGAATCTCCGTATATGAGAAGGTTTTCAATTCCCATGTCAATGGCGATCTCGAGGCCTGCTATCAGAGCTTCGTATTCGGCTTCATTGTTTGTCCTCGGTTCCGTCAGGGAGAACGCGTAGCGCATTATCCCTCCTTGTGGAATTATAAAGATGAGTCCTACCCCCGTTTTGATTATAGGGGTACTTTGTTTGTGCTTCTTCACGGAAGATGCTCCGTCAAAATAAAGCTCCCATCGGGTATTATCACCATCGATCGCATCAAACGCATGTTCGTCTGGAAGATCGCAGTTTAAAGGAGAGTCGGCCGGTATCGGGTGCTCAGCAAGGAAGTCGGCGATGGCCTGGCCTTTTACTGCTTTGAGTGGTCGATATGCTATCGAGAACTCCATTAAGAGCAGGGCCCATTTAGCGAGTCGTCCCGTCAATATGGCCTTTGACATTAGATATTTGAGAGGGTCCACCTTTGAAATGAGATGGACTTCATGCGCTAATGCGTAATGTCTAAGCTTTGTTATTGCGAAGATCAACGCCAGGCAGTGTTTTTCAATGGGGGAGTAATTGCTTTCTGCCCCCAGCAGCACTCGACTTAAGTAGTAAAGTGCTCTTTCTTTCCCCTGGTCATTCTCTTGTGCCCATAATGCACCCAAAGAACCTTCAAGGGCGGCCGTATAAAAAATGAGAGGCTTTCCCTTCACTGGAGCAGCCAACACTGGAGGGTTTTGCAAATACTGCTTGATCTCATCCAGTGCGCCTTGGCATTTGTGATCCCAAACGAATGGGGTTCCCTTCTTCATCAGGTGACTGTAAGGACGGCACTTTCCTGAAAGATTGGCTATAAATCGCCGTATGTATGCGAGCTTCCCTTGGAGAGACCGCAACTGTTTGAGAGTCCTCGGCGGAGGCATTCCCATGATTGCCTTGATCTTGGACGGATCTATCTCGATACCTCGGTGTCGAACGATGAATCCCAGGAATTTGCCCGAGGAAACCCCGAATGCACACTTCAGAGGGTTCATCTTCAAGTTGTATTGTCGAAGACGTTGAAATACGGTCTTCAGATGCTCGAGATGTTCCTCATATGATTTGCTTTTAACAACGAGGTCGTCGATATAGCATTCAACGATTTCGTGTATAAGGTCATCGAAAATCTTCGTCATGGCCCTTTGGTAGGTTGCACCGGCGTTCTTTAAACCGAAGGGCATCACCTTGTAACAGAATATTCCCAAAGGAGTCCGAAAAACCGTATGTTTCTGGTCTTCAGGATGCATTTTTATTTGATTATATCCTGATGAGCCGTCCATGAATGAGAAAATCTCATGCGTGGATGTATTGTCTATCATCAGTTCGGTGACTGGTACTGGGAAATCATCCTTCGGGCAGGCTTTGTTGAGATCCCGAAAGTCCACGCATATGCGCACCGTCCCATTTTTCTTCATCACTGGGACGATATTAGCAATCCATTCAGGGTATTGAACCTCCTGGATAAAGCCGGAGTCTATCAGCTTTTTGACTTCAGCGTTGATGCTCATCTCGAGCTCAAGCCGCATTCTTCTTGGCGCTTGTTTGACTGGCTTGACACTCCGGGATATTGCCAGTCTATGTACAGCAACTTCTGGATCAAGTCCCGGCATCTCGGAATAGTTCCATGCGAAGCAATCTTTATGCTGTATAAGGACGTCCTTTAACGCAGCCACCTTTTCTTCAGACAGCAGTTTGTTGACGAATGTCGGTCGCGGATCGTTTATCGTCCCCAACTCAATTTTCTTGAGGTTATCTGCAGTAGTATGTATTCCGTCCTCCAGTTCTTTTGGAGCTGGGGGAAATTCTGAGATCACCTCATCATTGCTGTTTTCGAGGCACCAGGGAAGGCTGTCCATGTTCTCGGATTCTTCTTGTAGTATTGTTATCATGTGACAGGTACGAATTCGCTTCCAATCCCAATGTGGAACTGGTTTTTCTTTCGTGGCCTTAGGCTCGTGCTTTTGTGGTGGTGCTACCCTCCAGTTGTTGGACAGAGTGAATTTACCAAGCTGATATTGATCTTCGACCCAATTCTTGAAGGTGAAGCAATCTTCAATAGGATGACCTACTACTTGATGGTAAGAGCAATAGTCCGGGTGTGAGGCTTCGCCTGCTTGTTCAGGGTGTTTAGACTCCGGCAGCGCGAGCATCTGATGTTTTAGAGCAAGCTCAAATATCCTCCTTGTCTTATCCCGAGGAAAAGAGTATGCTCGACTCATTTTCTTCATGAGAGATAGATCAATAACGCTCGACTCCCGTTTGCGTGGCTTCTTAGCCCTGCTTTGTTGTTGTTGAGTGCCTTTTTGGCCTTTCGACTTATTTCTGCTTTTGAGCAGAGCCTTCTTTATAACAGGTTGACAAGGAGCGGCATTTTCATCCTTTACAGCCTGTCGGAGAAGGCGTCGCGTCTTGTCTTTCTCGTAGATGGCCGTCTCACGGTTGTGATCATCTCGGACCTTTTGACCAGCTTTCTTTATAAGTCTGTCCATTTGTTCTTCGAACGGCTGACCGGGTTCTTTTGCATCTGGAACTTTCACTGGCTTAGGATTAGCGTCCTCCCATTGAGCATCCGCTTCTTCATCAAGGTCATATACGACGTAGCAGCCGGGTAGTAACTCTCGTTTCTTTGAACGGATGTATCCAAGCCCTCTTGTTTCCATTCTCCCGTTAGACAGTTTGCGTTGGATCCCGGGAATGTTCCAGACCCTGTCATAGAATTTGGCCTCTCTAACGGTCTGTTTGAAGGATATCCCCTGGCGTTTCAGCAGCTTCTTCAAACCTTCTGTATAATATCTGGGAAGACGGATAGGCTGAAGCCTGTCGAGTGTGGGATCCGCGCCATGCCAGACTTCTTTTTCCACCTTGTTTTCTTCAGAACGGTAGAATAGGATTGCCTTCTCGTTTTCTCGCCTGGGAGGGATATAGAATGTCCGCAGCTCTTCTACACTGTAGATATTAAGTGCGTCCAGTTCTTTATGATGTTTAGGCGGCACCATGGCGACTTGCAGACTTTGCCCTTCGTCAGCGGAAGCTTGTATTGAAGGTCGAGCAGAGAATACGACATGGACCTCATCCTCCGAGTCACTACCAAAGACCAACGTAGGAGTGGACGGTCCTGGCTTTTTATGTTGGGGCGGACCCGAATAAACGATCTCCTCTTCCTCCTCGGTATCACTGCCGAAGACAGGGATGGTGGCGTTAGTGTTATTTTTCGGCTTGTGACACTTCTCCGTGTCTTCGAAATCCGGCAAGAAGTATCTAGCATCTTCGTATTTGCGGACCTCGTTCACAGAGAACGGGTTCAGTTCTCCCGTCACGGTATACTCTAAACCATCCTTAAAATACTTCATACACTGATGTTGTGTAGAAGGGATGATGTTATACTCGTGTAACCATGGTCGGCCGAGCAAAGCGTTGTAGCATGTCTTGGCGTCTATGACGTGGAACTTAATGTCCGTGACGAGTAGTCCGAAGTGTAGCGTCAGTATCATAGATCCAAGAGTCTTTGACGATTGGGAATCGAACCCGGATATGGTGATCTTGTCCCGAGCAAGGTGCTGGACGCTCATGCAGATTTCCTTCAACACCCGCACGTTGAGTAAGTTAACAGAAGACCCGTTATCGATCAGGATTTTGCCTATCCTTCTATCATGGCAGTATCCCGAGACATAGAGAGGGCGATTGTGTTCGCACGTCCCAAGTAGAAGGTCTTCATCGCCAAAAGTAACATCAGCCGTGTGTACTTCCTCTAACTCATCCTTCATCTTTTCCTCGGCCAGGCATGCTTGGAATTGTTCCGGGTCTTGGAGTGCCTTAATCAACGAATCTCTCGCCTCTTTTGATAGCAAAAGGGCGTCAAGAATGCTGAGCTGTGAGGGCAGCTTCCTCAGATGTACTAAGACGTTGTAATCCACCTTATTCTTCTTTGGTGGGTTCTTAGCGGTTAACTCTTCCGCAACT
The DNA here is from genome assembly GCA_030015575.1 of Agapanthus africanus. Taxonomy (NCBI): domain Eukaryota; kingdom Viridiplantae; phylum Streptophyta; class Magnoliopsida; order Asparagales; family Amaryllidaceae; genus Agapanthus; species Agapanthus africanus. The sequence continues at coordinate 881,139,029 of JASDDO010000024.1, read as the reverse complement.
TGGTCATCGAGAGTAATATCCTCAGAGACCTTTTCTTTCCCTTTATCTTTTCTGTTCAAGGGTCCGAGGTTCTTTTCAGGCAGCGTCCTATTCCGCAGCCGGATATTTTCGCAGACCTTCGGTTCTTCTTCTTTTCCCGAAGCGGACTCTTTAAAGAGAGGGGCAAGTTCTAGCTCTTCATCAGAATCACTCCCGAATATAGGCACTTGTGATCCACCGGTGTTAACCATGCGACAATCGCCAACAGTTCTTTTAAGCCCTTCGGTCGTATTTCTCTGCTCCCGACGAGTTTTACGTTTTTTCCCGCTTAAAGTGTTGTCGATGAGCAACGTATCCTTGCCACCATCTATCGAAAGCTTTGCACTCTTGAGTGGGGTGCGAAATCCTCTGATGATATAAGCAATACGAGGGGTACGTTTCCACTTCACCGGCGATGTTTCCTTCAGAGGATGGTAGCTTCATGCCCATTGATATGGCTTTAGCGAACTTTTTCCTCATCCTGAGTTGGCTTTTGTCGGTAGTGGAGGTGTTTTGCTCCAGCGGGATCGTCTCAGCTCCTTCATCAAGTCGCTGGCGCTTGGCCCTTTCAAATATAGCCGCCTCATGCTCCCGATCAGCTTTACTTTTCAACCGAGCTTCATTAAGGAGTGCGTCAATCACTTCATCTGATGGTCCCAGAACTTTTGGTTCAGGATCTGCCCCCAGCCTTTCGGTGCAAGGAATCTCCTCATCATTCGTGATCGAATGGGAAATCATATGACAGCTCGCCACATATTCCTCGGATTCATCTGATGAACTTTCTCCCTCATCCTCTTCTTGAAAGACATGGCTGAGGAACTCTTGGAACGTAATGGGGGTTCGTGCCTTCTGATTGTATTCCTCCAGCGCGTCAATTTTCTTTTGTAAGTCCATGCGCTTGTCGCCAGGCTTCACAGGCTTCTTAGATTTCTTCTTCTTCTTTTTCGAAGATTTTGACGGCTGGTTATGAGTGTTTGGGCCACTTCCACCAATCTTTTGAATCGGACGAGGTTTTAGCATTCCCTCCATAATTCGTGGCTCCAATGGGTTCTTCCACTTGACCGCTGGACATGTCTGAAGATCGTTTAGCATCCTCTTTGTCTTAGCTGATAATACGACCTCCCAAGGAGCTTCTTCGATGACGGAGCATGTTGCCCCTGACGTATTCGACCCCTTAGAGGTGTGGGGCTGCGGGGGATTCACCTTCCATTTGTCAGATAACGCGAACTTGCCCTGTCGGTATTGGTTTTCAAGCCAATTCTTGAAAACGTAGCAATCTTCGATCGGGTGGCCTAGTACTCGATGATAAGGGCAGTAATTAGGCTCGTTGACGTCACTTGGTTGCAACGGTCGTTTTGGATCCGGCAGATTTATGAGTCTGTTGCGCAATGCCAGCTCGAATAACCTCCTCGTTTTATCGTGGGGGAAGGAATAAGGACGTCACATCCTATCCTCAAGGGGTACGTACGGGCGCGTATTGTTTGGACGAGCAACCGGCTTCGAGTCGCTCGGTTGTTGTTGAGCATTAGCGACAACGATCGCTTTTCCCTTTCCTTTGTCATTTCGGGAGTCCGGCTTTGGAAGAGGGGGTTTATGGCCCATCTGGTCCATCTGCGCTAGTTTGTCAATCAAAGCCTGGAAGGTAGTCGGCTTGAAGAACATCATAAACTGTGAAATGGTTGCTTGTGGATCAAGGGTTCCAACAAACATTCCCACCGCAGGGGCTTCTTCTATGCGCTGCTCACACTTCGACCATAGATTACGCCACCGTATAGCGTACTGAACCCATGTCTCGCCGGGTTTTACCCTAGCGTTAATCAGTGCCGTCATCGGGGTACGTTCACTGGCACTTGCAAAGCGTTGGGTAAACAGCAGCTCCATTTCCGCGAAGGTTTTAATAGAATCATTAGGGAGTTCAGAGTACCACTCGAACGCCGTATCTGATAGACTTCCAACGAATTGGCGGAGTAAAAGCTTGTCATCGCCGCCGGTGTTACCGCAAAGCGCCCTGAACTGGGCAACATGCTGATGGGGATTGCCGGTCCCCTTGCAGACATGGAACTTGGGAATTGTGTAACCCGGCGGGTACTTGATTTGGTCATACCAGCCTGGATATGGCCGTCCCGTTTTTACGACGTGGCCGGCTGCTTCGGCCGCATGATGAACCCTTATTTGCTGGGCTATGTATTCGTCCAGATCAGTTTTAGAGATTGTATCCTCTTTAGCCGTTGATAGAATGGGCTGAGGATTCGATGTCTCTCCCCTATCGTCTCCAAGGACGATCGGAGGTTCTTCATTCGGGGGATCTTGTTGTATCATCATCCCTATCATGTCCTGGAAGAGGAGGCCCATACACTGTATGTTGGCCGCTTGTTCAGCAGCCTCTTTGTCCTTCTTTTCCAATATTCGGCGAAGGAACTCGGCGTCGGTCTCTTCATCTCGGCGCTCATCTAAGGACGCTTCAGGGTTTTCTTTTGGCTCTGTAAGCACGGCCATAGCATTCATCATCTCCTGGAGCTTTTGTTGCTGCTCCTGAGCCTTGGTCACTGATCGGGTGAGCGGTCGGTGACCCGTAGAAGTGCGGCTTTCCTCCTTTCCAGAAGCCATATAAACCGTATGAACCGTTATGCCCCCTGACTTGGGGCGTTTAGGTTCACCGCTTTTAGACTTTGCCATTGACGCGGGGGTTTTCTCTGGCCTCCTCCTTTTGTGGGCCGTTGAGGTTGAAGGAACCATTGTAGGGGGCACCCTAGCAGCTGCTGTCCCCTGCTGTTTAATGGGACAATCCTTGTCTTTTTGCACCTTCGCCTTTTTCTGGCGACAAAAGCGACCTGGGTCAATCACAGAGTCTTGAACCCTTCGCCAAACTTTATAGATCTTTGAAGACAGCCGTTGAGGGGGTTGTTCTTGTTTTGTTTCCGGAGCCCTCTCCGTAGGCGGAGGAGATCTTTTCAGTGTAGCGGTTGGAGAATTCTTCCGCACCCTCCTCAGCAGTTCAAAGCTGTTCCCAGTTGGAACAGCAGCGTTGACCTCCACCATCGGAGCAGGTGGAGTTAGCCCCGAGGGGGAATTGCCCCTTTCTTTCCTCACTCGTTGCCAATGGCGACGTCGCGCACGACGAGCCGTTGGGACTGGCCCAGAAATTAAGATGGTTTCTTTTTGCCCCTGTTTGAGTGTGGGGTGACTGCTGATGTCAGCCTATCGAAGACTGATGCCTTTTAACCAGCAAGGGCAGGAATGGGAATCGTCAATCTTGCGAAGACCGACTCTCTGATGGGAGAAGCCGCTTTAACAACTTCCTGAGCAGCGGCCGTTGCCCTCTTTAGGACGGCCACTCTATGATTCTGATCCAGTCTGGCGAAAACGGAGGCTGTTGGTTTGGTAACGGGCGACCCGTTGACAGGGGCCGTCGTAGCAGTGAGCCGGTCGAAGACCGACTTCTTGTTCGCCTCCGGTGCATGTATCGGCATAGAGAAGCTTGTCGGTGGGATCATGGTCCCGAAGAATAAGCCAGTGGTGGCTTGGGCCACCTGGTCTACTGGCAGAGTGAGGAAAGAGGCCGCTTGGGGCCCATATGCTACACCACTAGGTGAGGTGGAGCGTCCGTTGCAGTAGCATTTCGAGCAGTTGGTGCAGTTAGAGGCCATTGAATCTTGAATTCTACGCCAAATAAAAGACCAAATCTTAGTAGCTTGAAATCCGAAGACAACCAAACCGCGATTGGTTCGCGAAGACGACACACGAAGTGTGGAGTGGAAAGAGGAAGAGGTCCCACCGGGCGTGCCAGAATCTGTTCCCCTCCGAAAGACGGCGCACAGGACCGCGATGTCCTGGCACTGAGATTCGGGGCAGATGCTATTTGGTTTTATCCGTCTACCTCTCCGAAGATGCCAAGTTGATTTATGGCACCGTGTATCGAAGGTTTAGACGGATGCGGCCGATGTAGCAGACTTTGTCAGATTCCCCCTCGCTAGAGGGGTTTTTGATTGTGGGGACGCTCTTCCCTGCAGGCGCAAGCCCCTGCAGTTAATTACGCTACCGCTTCGCGGTAACAACTTTCTCCTTCTCCAGAATTTCACTTCGTGTCGTGGGTGTTTGTTTTGTTTGTGGTTGCCCGTGGATTGTATACGGAGACTGAGTAATGCCGTCGCCCGTAGGACGTGGATTAGTCCAAATCCGTATTTATTTAGATTTGGGTTTGGTGTTTTTTTAGTTTAAGGATGCGTTAGTCGCGTTGCGGCTAAGATCAACTTAAACGTTCGCCAAGGATACGTTAATCCTATTTTGGACTAAGATCGACTTGAACGGGATCGTTTAGATCCGAAAGAAGAGCAATTGGTTCTATTGTTCAAGTTTAGAGACGTGGTGGTCCATGTTCCAGTTTAGGGACGTGGTGGTCCGTCATTAGTTTAGGGACGTCTCGGTCCGATATTAGTTTAGGGACGTCTCGGTCCAATATTAGTTTAGGGACGTCTCGGTCCACAAGTTTAAGGACCCCGCAGTCCATATGGGTGTGTGGTCGTTGGGACCCGTCACCTCTTTGACATCGTTGAGGAATTACAACGATGGATATCAAAGGAGTTCGGAGATGTACCCTCGAACCGGATGTGGATTGGTTTAGGAGAGCCATTCTGCTCAGTTAATTTAATTTAAGGACTTATGGCCAAAATTGGGCTAAGTCCAGCTTCAATATTTTTTTTTGTCTTCGGCCTGTTCTAGGGCTTTACCCCCTTTTAGTAATGCACTGCATTATTCTTGTTTTGATTGGGCTCGGCCCTTTATAAATGATGCAGAGCATCTATTTTGTTTGGGCTCTGCCCTTTTTAAAATGCATAGCATATTTGATTGAGCCTGTTAGGCCTTTTAATTGGGCTCTGTCCCTTTTCTTTATGATGCAGCGCATCTATTTTAATTTGGGCTCTGCCCTTTTCAAAGTATTGCGTTACATTTTATTAGGCCTGTTAGGCCTTCTTTAATTGGGCTTGGCCCCTTTTGTAAGCAATACAGTGCATTCGTCAGGCGCTTTGCGCTAAGTAATGAGCGCAAGCTCATATGATGATGACACGTGTCATGCTCTGGTGAGCGCAAGCGTAACAGCGCAGTGCGCTGCGCTAGTGCGCTGCGCTGTTGCGCTGCTGACACGTGGCGCGCTCTCAGCGAGTTGCGCCAATTCCAGAGAGAAAGCTCTATCTTAAGAGTGCGTAGCGCAGGTTGTTCTACAGCTAACACGTGGCGCTCTCTCAAGAGCGCAACAGCGCAGTTTGGAAGTGCAAAGCACTACTTTTATCTTTGATCAAATTAGAATCAAAGAAAAATAAATTTTTCTTTCATTTCAAGAACCAGAGGTTCATTAAAGTGCAAAGCACTATTTTTTTTGTTTTTTTTGTTTTAAAGAACCAGTGGTTCATAAGAAGTGCAAAGCACTATTTATTATATGAAGATCATTGATCTTGTTTTTAGATCAATGATCTATTAGAGGAAATTTCTTCTCCCTTATAAAGGTTTTTTACCTCTTCTTGAAATTTTTCTCAGAGTTCTCTCTGTTTGAAGCTCTTGATTTTTCAAGAAAAATGTTGATGCCTTTGAATTGAGGCCTAGGGTCCTTTTTATAGTGCCCATAAGTTTGTTAAATTTGTTAAAGAGATCTTTCTCTGAGTGATTTGGGGAATTTTCCCCACCGTTGGATCTTTGATCCAAGGGCTTCTGCTTTACAGAAGAAAATCTTCTTGTTTTAACAAGAACAGAGAAGATTTCTTGGAAATTTAATTCTGTTTGGCGCAGATGCCCCAGCGCGTGACACGTGTCGCGCAGCGCAGAGCGCAGCGCAACTGCGCTAGCGCATCTGTGCTGACACGTGGCGCGCAGCGCAGAGCGCTGTGCAACTGCGCTAGCGCATCTGCGCTGACACGTGTCGCGCAGCGCAGAGCGCAGCGCAACTGAAGCGTTGCTTCATAAAAATAGAGCTTTGCTCTGATTGGGCGCGCCTTCTTGGGCGCTGCGCTGATGTATTAGCGCCTGACACGTGGCGCGTTGCGCCCGAGACTTGAAGCGTTGCTTCAAAATTTTGAATTTTGAATTTGAACAGAGCTTTGCTCTGATTGGGCGAAACAACCCCGTTAAAACGCGTAATGTATTGTATTGAATTATAGTTATCAGACTTGCCGAGACCATGGATACAAGTTGTTCATGTAATCGGGTTCATGATATAAACAAGTAGGCATGTAATCAAGTTAAGTTATAGCCAGGGTTCGGTCAAGTCAAGTCATGTTTGCATGTTGATCTTGTTCTGGTATTCAGGTTCAGGTTCAAGTATACAGGTTAGGGTTTGGATTCATGTTGAATTGGATTTTGATTTAGATTAGACTCAGATTGATTTGGACTCAGACTTGAGTTAGACACTTAGAACTGATTTGGATCCTGAATTAGGTTTGGGAGTTATCGGTAACTGCTGCACATGAACGGCAGGATTTATGTTTTCTTCCAAGACAATTACCATTGAAAATACCGTTAAGTTTTTCTACCTTAAATAGGAATGCACTCACTTTCTCCGGCTCACTGAGGCTTAGGAGAATTGATCCCGCTTAAACCCATATTTACTAAAGTCCTTAAATGTAATTTTATATAACTCGAGGGGGTTTTATGAAAAATATTTTATATACTTTCAAAATAAATCTCGAGTGTTTATTTATATTATTTAGGGTTTCCATAATTGTGAATTTTAAGAATGTGAAATATTTTAGTGATAATAGTTTCGCTTGGATAGTTCTATGTATTTTAGTGTAAAACTTGACTTTTGGGTAACTTAAAGGTATTTTGATGAAACTTGTCATTCTTTTATTTTTTAAAAAATATGGAATTTTATTATATCTTGAAAATATGTGGTTTAATAATATTTATATATTTATTAAAATTAATTTTATTATTAAGTAGAAAATGTAGTTTTTCTTAAAAATCGTATTAAAAATCTTTCGAGACCGAATGCTCCGTGAGGAGGTCAGCATCTTGCTCTACTAGCCCAAGGATGTGCGATAATCCGCACCATCCAATAGCGGGTCCCATAAAAAGGGTTGTAGAGGTATAATTGCAAAGAGTTTTGATAATACAATTCAAAAAAACCGGGTTTTTATAGTTCATGGTATTTTAATGAAATATTGTATCAAAAGTATGATCAAAGGTATATAGTTCTATGTAAACATGTGTGTATGTGAGGGGTAGGTCATTACCCTGTGATGTTTTCTAAAGATATGTACAAACAAAGGGAAAAAATGACGCATATAAAGTTCATGGTATTCTCATGTAAAAGTGAGATTTAAGTTATTTAACATGATGTTGTAGAGTGAAAGTTGGTTCTAAACATTTATAATAGTGTTACAAATATTATGTAATAGTTGGATGAAAAATATGTAATTAAAAAGTGAGATTTTATAGTTTAGAAGATTTACATCGGTACAAACTCCACTTACCGATATTTGTTTTGAAAGGAGATTTTAGGGAAGAAAGGGGATGATGAGATGGAACTTACTTTTGGATTTTGTTAATAAGAGATAGAGGAAGTGGTTGAGGTCATCGTGGCGTCGCGGGGTCGCCGAAACTTGCTCAATTCCTCGCCGGAAGTTGGTCTCTTCCACTTGTACTCTTCTTGTACTTAGAAAAATTTGAGGATTTTGGATAGAATTTTCAGTATGAGGAGGGGCTAGGGTATAGGGTTGTATTTATATGTGGAATTAGGGTTTTGGAATTGAAAGAATGAATTAAAATGCATTAAAATTGGATTTAAAGGTGAAATTGATGTCTCTGTTTCATTTCAGAGAAATCAAACAGTGCAGGGGTAATGGGGGTAGGCCAAGGGTTTTGTGAGCAGAGCACGGGCACTTTTTGCCTATGGGGGCTCGTCGCCGCCGGCCTTTGATGGCATCTCGCCGGTCCAATTGTCACGCCCCGCTTCCCAGAGTGCGCTAAGATCGGCACGTGACAGAGCCAACCATGCTACCTGTGGTTAGGAAATACCCCTCCACAGTCACATTACGGCTGTCTATAAGATATTAAGAACAATAAAATAAAATAAACTATCTAGTACATGTCCATCTGCCAGAATAAACGAGTTAAGAAATATAAATGTGCGGAAGCAATAAATCCAATAAGCACTAACATCTGGAAAGTACGTCCCAAATACGGGCTCACATCAGGAAATGAAAGTACGGAAAGGAAACTAAACAAAGCTAAACACTAACAAGACTTTCACTGCTCAGTCTGACGGCGGAAATACTCCTGATCAGCCTGCGAAAGAGACAGAGGATTTGTGCCATGCAAAACCCAGACGTCAGTGCGTCATAATATCAAACAATAAAATATAATCAGGAGGTAACAAGATGTGCAGGCATGAGTATGAACAGTAATGAGTGTATAACAGTAACACGAATATGGAATAGTGAAGTGTATGTGCATGCGGTGAGTAATCTATGCTACTGGGTTAATTACTCTCAAGTCTTTGAAATCAATTTAATGAATCGTCGATGTAACTCAATAGTATCCCGTGCATACCCGGGACCACGGTCAAGACTCTCGGGCTGAATCCGAGACGTGCCGCTAGGCAGTAAACATGTAACATGTACAGACGAATGATGTCAGCAGCAGCATCCCGGGGCTGGCCTAGCCCGTAAAACTGATCAGTATAAGCGTCGAACTGTTGAGTTACAAGTCAGGTTTCATCATTGATTTCCCCTTACCCCCAAGGTTATGTGTTCAAGTCAGGTATTGATAAATCTGGAGCTAATTCCAATACAGGATCAAGCAGGTACAGGTTTTGTCTAAATAGACAACAGGATATGTTCGTCGGGACAACAAGTCAGGGTTGTCGGCATTAGTAACAAGATCAGGTATCAAGTCAAGCAGTGGTGTATCAGGTCATGTCAGGTGGTGCACAGTGTATCAAATGGATGCTCAACAGTAAAATGTAGCAAGTATCGAATCACGGTAAAATACAGATGGACAAGTGTTTATCAGGGATCACATCTACAACTCCATGAATAAGTATGGTGCACATTATCAAGCATGGGGTGCTAACATAACGCTAACATGATATAATATGACATGGCATGCAACTAGAGATACAATAAATGATACGGATGCGAACGGATATTGTACAATTGTAAAACTGTAACAAAGGATGCAAAATGCAATGAACATGTAATATTTTTATTGATATAGATGCAAGTATAATAATATAGCATGTAGCAAGCTAACTTGCATGCAACCAGATATGTAATAAATGATACGGATACGAACGGCTATACAAAAACAGTAAAATAGTAACATGGATATACAATACAGTAAACGTGTGATATTTTTATTCATATGGATGTAAATATAATAGTATAGCATGTAGCAAGATAAACTTGCCTGATCGAATCTCACGACGGGGTGCGTACGCCACGTACGATGTCGGTAAATGTTGTGATGCACACGCGGGCGTACAGAACTGAACCAAGTAAAGCAAGAATGTGACCATGCTGGCTGGGAATGTCTACTAGATCGCCCGGATCGTCAGTGACGGCACGGCTCCGGCGATGATCGGAAACCAAGAAATCAAGAAAGCGAAATAGAGAAGAAGAAGTTGAAGGAGAAGAAGAGGGAGAAAGGAGAAGAGGGGTTGGGATCCTCTGGGTTTTCCCTGGGGTCAGAGGCGAGACAGGGGAGACGACGACGACGACGGGTCTCGGCTCCGGCGAGGTGTTGTGAGGTTGCTCGGGTTGTAGTAGGTTCTAGTCGGGGTGTGCAGGAAATCGTCGGGGTTGGTTTGGGGGTGTTGGTGAGGAGATGGAGGCGGTGCTGGTGAAGAGGGGAGGCCGACGAGGATGGTCGGCGGCGAAGAGGACTGAAGGCGAGGTCGGGTTCGAAGATCGGGTTCTTAGGTTGTTACGGGGATGTGGGTTCGTCGGGTGCTCGGGGTTAGGAGAGAGGAGGTGAGTCAGGGAAGGAGGTGACGAGGGGTTGAGGAGATCGGCGAAACCAACTAGGCGAGGTGAGACGAGCGAGGGTAGAGGCGAGGGCTCGGCGTGGGTTCGAGCGGGAAAACGGGGTGAGGAAGAAAGAAGAAGATGAGAGAGAGGACGTGGGTTTGGGTTTTTGATAAGTAAAAGAATATAATATTTAGTAAGTAGAGAGAGAGAGAGCTGTGAGATTTGATAGGATTTGAATAAAAAATATATTTGATAATATATTTTAGTTTAAAAGATTTATATATAACGTATAAACAGTTAATTTTTAAAAGAATATTTTATTAAGTAACTTTGAGTTTTCTGGCTAATGCAAAAGTACTCCAAAACGCGTCCGGGTCGGGTCTAAAATTACGGTTTGAAAATACGGATAATATACGTGTCAACCAAAACCAAAATATGATAAGTGGGTAACGAAAATGCATACCCCCAAGAACGGATGCATGTAGCGTGCACGTATCTATCCAAACGGGTCCGTTTTACTGAACGGGACGAGAACACGATATATGGATGCTACAACAAGGTTAGGGGTATTATGCAGGCCATGTAAGATATTTTTAAAATATTTTATTTAACTTTATATGCTATATTGAAAAATACAGATACCGGATATAATACAAGTATGCAGTATAAACAATATGAAAGTGCACGGATTCTCATAAATAGACGGGATAAATTATAAACAGGAATCAAGACGGGTTTCCAGCATGCGGGTCGAATGCAAACACAGATATCAATTACACTATTCGCACCCATAACACAAATAAATCAAGAATTAGCCACAACAAAAATAAAATAATCACATCAAGCATGGTATAACGAACTTAGGGTGTTACACCAATGGTGAAGGGGTGGCTTTGGATTTTCGCCACGTGTCCATCTCTCTGTTTATAATATTATGCACATGTTTGTTTTTCCTGACTTCTCATTTCTATGTGCAGTGCATGTGTAAAATTTTGGGCTTCCAAAAAGTTTAAAAGAAAAATCAGAAAAAAATAATGTGGCTGATAGGATTCGAACGCACAAGCTACGTCACAGCAGTTCAAGGCTTTATCGGTGAGCTACAAGTTTTTTATTGCTGTTCTTAAAAAAATTTAACTTTTAAAGTGTATTCAGGCTTGCAAACTTCATTCTGTACATTAACTAAAAAAAATTTGCACAGTAAAATCAGAGTCGTTACAATTAGCAATGAACCTCACCGCTCAGTAGAGACAACAATAAGAACTGCATGAATTAGAGATTTAAGTAGTTGTACCAGGTAATGCTTCAACTTTGATGAACTTACAAGTCCAGTCCACTCTTATAAATCAGATCAAGGCAGCTTAAGCAAATGATGCCGAGCTACAAAAGATCCGAGAACAAGTAGAAAATGGACTATGAATTGACTTCATCATCCACGAAAATGGATTCTTGTGATATGGAAGTCGTTTATCTGTACCAATCGGACCTGTTCGAGAAGAGTTGATGAAAGAAGCTCACAGTTCTCCTTATTCTGTACACCCCAGAGACATGAAAATGTACAAGGATCTATAGCAACACTACTGGTGGCATGGAATGAAGCGAGAAGTAGCAAGGAGCATAGCAAAGTATCTAGTATGTCAGCAAGTGAAGGCTGAACATCACAGAACTATCGGTCTACTTCAGCCGTTACCAATCCCGGAATGGAAATGGCACCACATTACCATGGACTTCGTGACTACTCTCCCTCGCAGCACAAAGGGTAACGACGCGATTTGGGTTATTGTGGATCGACTCACCAAGTCGGCGCACTTTATTCCATTTCGAGTTGGCCAGTCAACCGAGACGTTAGCAAGGAAGTACATGAAGGTGAGTATATATCTAAAGTAAGATTTAAACCTTCAAGATGTACCATATTTGATACCCATAAACTCATGCAGGAGATTGTAATATTATATGGAGTACCTGTTTGCATCGTCTCCGATCGTGATATGAGATTCCGATCACAGTTCTGGCAGAGTCTGCAAGCTAGTCTGGGAACGAGTCTGAACTTCAGCACGACGTATCATCCACTAACAGACAGACAGTCCGAGCGAACAATTCGAATAGTAGAAGATATGCTGAGAGCATATATGTTAGACTTCGGAGGTTCGTGGGAAGATCACCTACACCTTGTCGAGTTTTTGTACAACAACAGCTACTAGGCAAGCATTGGGATGACACCATTTGCAGCATTCTACGGACGGAAGTGTCGCTTCCCGCTGAATTGGGACGACATGAGAGATCATGAACTCCTTGGACCAGAGATGATCGTGGCTACTGTAGACGTGATTCGCACGATCAGGAAAAGGATATGCATAGCCCAAGACTGACATAAACATTGGGCAAATGCAAAGTGTCGACATCTGGAGTTTCAACCCGGAGAGCATGTATTCCTGAAAATCTCACCAAATAGAGGAGTGATCAGTTTTGGCAATAGGGGTAAATTAAGTCCAAGATATATAGGACCGTTCGACATACTCGAACGAGTTGGAGAAGTGGAGTACCATTTAGCACTACCACCCTCGTTGGAAGGAGTGCACAACGTGTTCCACATATCCCAACTACGATGATATGTGAGCGACCCCAGCTATATACTTAATCACTCAGAGCTCACGGTACAGACTGTCCTAACCTGCGAGCAACAACCAATTGAGATCCTGGACCGAAAAGTGAAGACATTGCGGAATAAGGAGGTGAACTTGGTCCGAGTGATATGGAGAAAGGATTCGCCAGGAGAATCAACTTGGGAAAGAGAAGAAGATATGCGTGCACGATACTCTTACCTTTTTGAAAACTAGTCTCTATGTAAATGTAAATTTCGAGGAATAAATTTTTATAAGAAGGGTAGAATGTAACGACTCTGAAATCCCTGTCTAGAATTATTTGTTTAAATGTATAGAAAAGGGTATTTCAGCCTGAGTAATAGTTATAAGTTATTTTTGTTCAATAAAAACAAGAAGCAACTTATAACTTACTGGTAAAGCATCTATGCTGCTGTGACATAGCCTGTGTGTTCGATTCCCATCAGTCCCAATTATTTTTAAAGATTTTTCTTTTTAATTTTTCGGAAGCTCAATATTTGCATGTGCAATTCACGGAGAAACGAAAAGTTTCAGAAAAATCAGACAGGCACAAAGAGGAGTAAACACACACCTAGACACATGACACGAATCTCGAGACAAATGATCAAGATCCGACTGCCCAAACTCCCCATTTGGCCACCGCCGACTGTCTGAATGGCCCCATTTGACTCCGTGCTTTGCACACAAGTCCTTTCGACTCCCCTCTACTCCCCTGCACTGTTTGATTTCCCTGCAATTAAATAGTGACCATTCAATTCACCATTTAACACCAATTTTAATTCTTTTAATCTAATTTTTAATTCCCAAACCCTAATTTCTTCAATATAAATAGCACCGCATCCCCTAGCTCTCCCCCATTCTGAAATTTCTATAAAAAATTCTCTCAAACTCTCTAAGGACCAAGTGGAGTTAAGCACCCAAGTGGAGTAGTAAGCCAAGCCCGACGACCGAACCCTTTCCGACGACACCATGACACCCGAAGGTTTCCCCTCATTCCTGTTAACGATTAAGCTAGTAAGTCCCCTCTTCTCTCTATTTCTTTCATCTCAAACCGCTTTCTAAACTCACATCGACAAAGTGGAGTTAGCTCCGATATAATTTCTTTTTAACATTTTTAATCCAATTTATAAGCAAAATAGGTCAAACTAACTAACACCACTCTTAACTTTATGTATATCATTTAGCTTGTAGTTTAAAAAAAATTTCATGTCAAACGATCAAATAACTAACTTTTCATTAAAATGCCATGAAATTTAATATAACCGTAATTTCAATAACTAGAGTATAAACCTTTAAACCATTCATGGGGTAACAACTTACCCCACACGTACACTATGGTTTTATAGCACGGTATTCTAGGTATATGGGTAATTCAAAGAAGAAGCCTTTCATTAAAATACCACATTTTTTCAAAACGGGTTTCTTTTAAATCGATATTTTAAATCCTTAGAAAATATGCCTCTACAACCCATGTTAGGGGACCCGCTAATGGGTGGTGTGGATTATCGTACATTCTTGGGATAGTAGAGCGAGATGCAGAACTTCTCACGGAATATTCGGTCTCGAAAGGAAATAAAAATACGGTTTTTAAGAAATACAAATTTTTTAAACAAAACTAAACTTTGGAAATTATATAAAACTATGAATCCGTATTTTCAATAAAGACATATTATGAAACTATATTTTTAAAATGAAAGATTAAAATTTTAATAAAATACCATCAAGTTTCCAAAAGAGCTAGTTTTCATAAAAATACCATAAACTTTTAAAAGCTGGGTTTTTATCACTAAAACACCCCAACAATTAAAATACATGTTCATGACAACCCTAAATATTATAAATCACCCTCGAGATTTATTTTTAAAACTATTTAAAAATATTTTTTTATAAAAACCCCTCGAGATATGCAAACAATATTTTAAGGACTATAGATTAATATAGGTTTAAGCGGTATCATTTCTCTTGAGCCCAAGAGAGCCAGAGAAAGTGAGTGCATGCCTATTCAGGTTAGACAACTTAACGGAGTTATCAATGGCAGTTGTCTTGGAAAAAGACACAAATCCTGTCGTATTTGTGCATCAATTGCCGATTACTCCCGAACCTAAGAATTTCCAGAACTAAATCCTTTCATAAGATTCTGACTTCAACCTAAATCCAAACTCAAATCAGAATCCAAAATCAAACATGAACTTGAATATTTGATCATGAACCTGAACACTCGAATTCAAATATCAAACTTGAACTTGAATACTTGACTCGACTTGACCAAACCATGGTTATAACTTGACATGAACTTGACATGAATACCTGAATACATGATTACATCTTGAACATGAACCTGTACATTTTATATCTATGGTTTCGGCCAAGACCTGTAATCTTAATCTATACAATACAATACGCGTGGATAAAGGGGTAGATTAGTACGGAATGTATATCGTGGCACGAGTGGTCACTTTAAAAGACACCTACATGAATTCACCTGTCGTTATCCTATGGGTTATGACGGGGCCTTGTACTACATGTTATTATAGTCCACGGGGTAAGATGGACTCCTCTCGTATACACGAATACATTTTTTATCAAACTACAAATAACCACGTTAGAATAACCATCTTATGCCGATAAATAAACATGCTTGGATACTCTCTTATATAACCGTGACTGTTCACTTTTACTTGGTTTTCTTCACTTTATATACTATCTTCTTTAACTTCTTTGGGGACTTACCGAGCGCTAGTTCACTGACGTTCCTCTATGTTCTTTCTTTGGAATGTTCGTTAGGATGACCGGATTCGGAGGAGATAGAGTCGAGCCCGGAAGACTTGGACCAATTCGCTTCACAGCCGGATTTTTAGCTCCCGGTTGTATTTACTTCCAGTATGCCATTGTTTAGGCATTTGCTTTATCATTGTATCTTTTTATTACAAACAGTTGTATGTAAATTTGAATGTAAATAAAGTTGTTGTTAAATTTTATTACTCCTGTTATTCTTACACATTGTTATATTGCTTAATTACGTTTGACATATTTTCATAGTAAATACGTTGCGGGCTTGCCACGTCACTGTGTCCGTCTACTAGAAAGCGGGGCATGACAAAGGGTACTCAACAACAAGTAGTTGTGGTGCAAAAGACTCCGTATGCACCAAACAGAGCTCTTGTACATAGAAGCATTCCGGTAAACAAACGAGGGATAGTACCTATGAAGAAGCCTTTTGTATCATATCAGAAAAGGGCTCTGATTTGTGACTTCTGCCGTCTACCCGGTCACATGTAGAAAGAGTGTCGAAGGAGGCTCGGACTTTGTTTAGTTTGTGGATCAGCTGACCATACCTTTAGTACGTGTCCTTCGAAATTACGTTTGAGGGACGATGTTCAAAAACCACCGTAGAAGTAGACTTATGGGCAAAAGCAGATTACTCAGAGGCCTAATCAGGAAAGAGCCTTCATTTTGACGGCTGAGGATGCCAAGGCGTCAGAAGATATTGTTTCAGGTATCTTACCAGTTTATAATTTTCCCGCATTGGCATTATTTGATACGGGTGCATCCCATTGCTTTATGTCGACTAAGTTTTTTAGTGCACGCTCTATCCCACACATGGCCCTGTCTAGTTGTTAGGACATACAAATCGGGAATGGGAGAAGTATATCTGGTAGTGAGTGCAAGAGTTGCTCGATTATTATTGCGGACGGGAGTTATTCACGGATTTCTTGGTGATTAATACTGGCGGCTATGATGGTTTCTTGGAAATGGATTTTCTTGGCATTTTCCACACTCACATTGATTGTAGGGCGAAGAAAGTGATTTTCCAGATTCCCAGACATCCGGAGTTTATATTCTTCGGATGTAGCAGATATGTCAGTCCAGTCGAATTTAGGGCTAGGCCGACAAGTGCCATTTTTTCGTCAACAGAAGTAAACAAGGAAGAAGCACCAGCAGTGGTTCGGTATTACATGGATGTGTTCGAGGACTTCTTGGGTTTATCGCCAAAACGAGTTGTGGAGTTCGCGGTTGATCTTATTCCAGGAGCAGCGCCAATTTCAAAGGCCTATTATCCGATGGCACCGGTGGAACTGGAAGAGGTAAAGAAACAAGTTACCGAATTACTAAAAAAGGGTTGGATTCGCAGCAGTGGTTCACCGTGGAGAGCTCTAGTTTTTCTAGTCAAGAAGAAGGATGGCACGCGGAGGATGTGCATCGATTATCGGGAGTTAAATCAAGTGACTATTAAGAACAAGTACCCAATCTTTTGCATCAGCGAATTATTCGATCAACTCAGTGGCGTGAGAGTATTCTCGAAGTTGTATTTACGATCAGGATATCATCAAGTTCGGGTGAAAGCAGAAGACATTTGCAAGACGGTGTTCCGAACTCGATATGGGCATTATGAGTAGTTAGTAATGCTATTTGGAGTTACTAACGCGCCAAAAATATTTATGGACTTGATAAACCGAATCTTTTCACCATATCTGATCAGTTAGTAAAGGTATTTATTGATGATATTCTAGTTTATTCAAGGAGCAAAGAAGATCATGAAGAACACTTGAGAATTGCACTGCAGACGTTGAGAAAAGAAAAGTTATATGCTAAGATGAGCAAATGCGAGTTTTGGCTCGAAGAGGTGAAGTTTTAAGGTCATGTTGTATCCGGTGATTGAATTCCAGTCGACCCCGAAAAGATTGCAGCTATTCATGATTGGCCTATTCCAAAGAATGTGGATGAGATCAGAAGCTTCCTTGGATTTACTGGATATTATAGAAGGTTTTTGGAGAACTTCGCTCGTATAGCAGAACCATTGACCAAGCTAACACAAAAGGAGGTACCGTTCGTATGGACTGAGAAGTGTGCGTCAGCTTTTGAAGCGTTGAATTAGAGATTGACTACCACTCCTATTCTGACAGTGCCTGATGGTTTCGGAGGATTGGTTATTCACAGCGACGCATTTGGGAAAGGCTTGGGATGTGTTCTGATACAGCATGGGAAGGTTATCACATATGCTTCGAGACAATTGAAGACCCATGAGAAGAACTACCCAACTCATGACTTGGAGCTAATAGTAGTGATCTTTGCGCTGAAGATTTGGAGACACTACCTATTGGGTGAAAGGGTAGAAGTATTTACCGATCAGAAGAGCCTAAAGTATGTGTTCACACAGAAAGAGCTCAACATGAGGCAGCGTAGCTAGTTAAAGCTGATGGCTGACTATGATCTTGATCTAAAATATCATCCGGGGAAAGTTAATGTAGTGCCGGATGTTTTAAGTCAGTTGCCAGCGATACGGATGTTGGCTGTACATAAGGAGATTATAAATGATCTTCAGAGATTCGAGTTGGAGATCATACTACCAGATTCTTCGGGACAGTTGATACAGTTGCAGGTACAGTCATCCTTAATTGATAGCATTAAGGCAGCACGTTTCGAGGGCAAGTGGAAGCGGGACTTCGAACAGATTTATTGATTCATGAAGATGGCTCGTTAAGATATGGAAGTCGTTTATGTGTGCCTAAAGGAGATGTTCGTGAAAAAGTCATGAAGGAGGCTCATAGTTCCGCATATTCAGTACATCCGGGAGGCACGAAGGTGTATAGAGATTTGAGACAATATTTCTGGTGGGAAGGCAAGAAAAGGGAGATTACTCACTACGTATCGAAGTTCTTGGTGTGTCAGCAAGTCAAGACTGAATATCAAAGGGTAGCTGGTTTGTTGCAACCACTTTCGATTCCTCAATGGAAGTGGGAACATATAACTATGGATTTCATAACAGCCTTACCACGGAGTCTAAAGGGCAATAACGCAGTTTGGGTGATTGTCGTTCGATTGACCAAGGCAGCTCATTTCATACCATTTCGAGTTGGTCATTCGACGGAGATTTTGGCAGAGCGGTACATGCAGGAGATTGTAAGACTGCATGGAGTACTAGTTAGTATCGTTTCTGATTGTAATACTAGGTTCCTATCACCCTTTTGGAGGAGTCTACAGGAGAGTTTGGGAACTCGCTTGAAATTTAGTACGGCTTATCATCCTCAGACAGATGGACAGTCCGAGAGGACGATCCAAACTCTTGAAGATATGTTGAGAGCGTTCATGTTAGACTTTAAGGGTTCGTGGGAGGATTATTTGCATTTAGTGGAGTTTTCTTATAATAACAGTTTTCAGGCGACAATACAGATGGCTCCATTCTAAGCGTTGTATGGTCTTAAGTGTCGCTCACCTGTCTATTGGAACGATGTTGGAGAAAGAAGATTGTTGGGACCGGAACTCATTAAGAAAACTGTGGAGAAAGTTAACTTGATCCGTAGTCATATGAAGGTGGCACAAGATCGACAGAAAAGTTGGGCTGATACTGGAAGAAGACCTTCGGAGTTTGTTGTTGGTGATCTTGTGTTCTTAAAGATATCATCGACTGGGGGAGTAATCCGATTTGGTAGTCGAAGCAAGCTTGGTTATCGATTCATAGGGCATTTCGATATCATCGAGCGTGTTGGAGAGGTAGCTTATCGATTGGCTTTACCACCATTCTTGGCGGGTGTTCATGACGTGTTTTATGTATCTCAACTCCGCAAGTATGTTCGAGATGAGACGCACGTTCTAGATCACTCGGAACTAACAGTAAGAGAAGATTTAATTTATAAAGAGCGACCAATGGCTATTGTAGATCGACGAGAAAAGGTTCTCAAAAATAAAGTAATCCCTCTATTACTCGTTTCGTGGGGAAATCGTTTGCACGGAGAATCTATTTAGGAACGTGAAGACGGGGTTCGACAAAAGTTTCGGCATCTTTTTCCTTAGATTCGTATCTTCTTGTCTTTTTTCCGTTCCATGAATTTCGAGAACGAAATTCTTTTGTAATTGGGTATAATGTAAAACCCTAGTACGTTTATACAATATAACTTGGTATTTTTAAGTCTTCCTTTATAATTCTTTTATTTTATCTATTTGGGTTGCGAATGATTCAAATAGTAGTAGTCATTATCCTACCCGACCCGCATATTTAGAACCTAATATGGTGCAAAATTAAGTCTAAGATTTGCCAGTAAAGTGTATCTATGTGAATCTAACATAATACCTACATTATATATTTAGATCTTTATATATATTGATATATCACAAGTTATGAATAAAATAATATTTTGCTATCTAACATTGCATGGTATATCACATTGTAGGGTGTTTTTCGTCAGCCCATTAAGATGGGAATACGCGCACGCTTGTCAGGCGTACTACAGATTCCCCCTGCCTAGGGTAGGCCAGGGTTTATTGATTGTGGGGATCCGAATCTCCGGCAGCCGCGAACTAAGCTGCCGTTAATTACCCCTCGCCTTTGGGGCGAGAGAACCTCCGATTAATGGGTTAAACTGGTCATGCGAACTTAATGTGCAGTGTACGTGTGTTTTGTTTTGGAGGGAGGGGTTTGGATATATCGGGAGCCACGCAGAGTTTTTACGGGGGTCCCGCTACCCGGATAGCGGGCTGGGGTCAAGGGGGCTAGCAGCCCCCTTACGGGGTGCGGGGCAGCGTCCCGGCCTAAAATTTTTTGGGGGGGACAGTGTTGTGGAGTGTGTGTGTATCTGTACATATATATACATGTATATATAAAAAAAAGGGAAAAAGCGCCCAAAGAACACGTGGGGTCAGCGCCTTGAGTGCTGTGCGCTTAGGTGCTGTGCGCTTAGGCGCTAGCGTGCCACATGTCGGCATGTGGGCGCTTTGCGCTTGAGCGCAAGCGCGCCACGTGTTGGCACGTGGGCGCTTTGCGCTTGAGCGCAGGGCGCTGGAGCGCAAGTGCGCCACGTGTCGGCACGTGGGCGCTTCGCGCTTGCGCTGGGCGCTTGAACGCAAGCGCGCCACGCGTCGGCACGTGGGCGCTTTGCGCTTGAGCGCAGGGCGCTGGAGCGCCAGCGCGCCACGTGTCGGCACGTGGGCGTTTTGCGCTCGAGCGCTAGCACGCCGGCGAGAAAAAGAGGCTTTTAGCCCCAGAAATTCTCGAAAGAGAAATCAGTGTGGAGTTAAACTCCTAAGATGTTTTGGGGTTGATGAAAGGGGTTCTTCTATCTTTCTCCTCTGGTTGCTGGATCTTGAAGATCAAGAGATATGAGATTTTAAAAATCTCTTCTTTTTGAGATCTAATGGAAGATCTGAGTTCCCCTTTATGGGTTTTGTGGTGAAAAACTATTTAGTTTTGAAAAAGGAAGAGTAAAACTCTTGATTTAATTCAAAAGAAAGAAGAAGGTTTGGAGCCTTCAGCAAAGGGAAAGAAGCACAAACCCTAGGTTTTTGAGAGAATGAAAAGTGTTTTTTTTATTCATCATCATGTTGCCTTATATAGGCTTACATATTTACATATAGCCCCTTGGGCTTCACAAAAATGGCATTTTGCATATCCCATGGCTCATGTGCCATTTGATTTTTGCACATAAGCCATGGGCTTACAAAATATTGGCTTTATGCCCATTTTGCATACATTCATGTATAAAAAATTATTTATTACATGATTTTGATATTGGCATGGGGAGGCTGGCCGCGGGCTCGACTTGGGCATGGGCCCGCTTGACCTGAGCTTGGGCCCACCTAGCTTGGGGGTTGACCTTGACTTTGACTCGGTCAACCGGGGTGCAAATTTTTACCCCAACACACATCATATCTCATTTCACTTTTATCTATTATGTGCAAATCTTAAAATATAACAGAACAAAATATTTTATAATCTTTATATCTTTAATTAAATTTATATGTATTTATTTAAATCTTATATGTATTTAATATTATATTATCGCATTATGGCCTAAATTTTGTACGTATGTATTTTATTCTCAAAACTATATTTTTGACTGGATTCGGATAATATTTAAAGTGATCTGATATTATCTGTAAAATACTACATAATATATATAATATATTCTTTAATAATATATACACTCTTTATATATATAAACTATTAGATACATATATATTTTTTTAAAATAATAACTCTCTCTCTCTGCCTCTTTCCCCGTCTCATTCTCTTTCTCCACCTCGCCAAGCCCTAACCCACGCCTCACCGCCTCATCGTCGCTCACCTCCTCCTCCTCGTCATCACCACCGCATCATCTCCTCGTCTTCCTTATCGTCGCCACCTCCTCCTTCCCGAGACCTCGCCGGAGCTCCGACCCCCACAACCGAACCCACTTTCTTCGTCTTCCCCTCTCACCGTTGTCTGAACCCGATCACCACCGCTATCAACCTCATCACTCCGTCCCTCTTGTCGTTTCCAACACTCTTTTCACCTCCTACCCCACCGCCGACATCACCTTCTCTTTCTTTTCTTCTCCGATCACCCCACCTTCTCGTTTTCCCAACCTCGTCATCGTCGACGACCCTACCACCTTCTCTCCTCACCCTCAACATGACCCAGAGCCCTCATCCCCGACATCATCATCATCTTCTTCTTTTTCTCTTGATTCTCTGTAATTGCTTCGCCGGAGCCGGTCACCATCGCCACCCTAGTTCTCCACCGACGAAAATGACCCAGACTTCATCTCTAGTCACTAGCTCATCAAACCCAAACCCTCTTCATCTCTTTCTCTCTCTTTTCTTCTTTTCCAAGTTCAAAACCCGGACTTCATGTCGTCGCCGGCGAACCCCGACTCATCGTCGTCGCTTTCGACCCTGAACACCAGCCTCTGGGAATTCTACAGAGCACCAGCAGTTACCCCAGAGCATTACACAATCGTTTGTGGCCAAGGTCGTGTATAAGTCGTGTTTTCAAACGTCGCCGTCATTCGGAAAATCCGTATTTCGTTGTGAGTATATCAATCGAGGCAAGTTTCTAAACTTGCTACATGCTATTTTGTGTATACCAATATTTATATAATTATTTATAATATAGGCATTTAAATATTTAGCAAGTATTATCAATATACAGTATTATAGCATTAATATGTATTTTACCGATAACAAATTTACCTGGTTGCATGCTAGTTCGTTGTAGTTTCAATATAATTCCATTGTAATTTGTAATCCTTTACATATATGACAGTATGTTTAGTAGCAGACGTAAATATTACTACACACAGGTTTATATATAGTAAATTAGTTAATTAATTAATTTTATTCTTTTAAAATAAAATACATTAGTTATTCCTACACTGACTAAATTGACCGGTTACTGTTTTCTATCTAGTATTTATGATGTTAACACACTGCCTGACATGTTCATGACATATTACTAGATCTGTTACTAGGATTATTACTAATGCCGACAATTCTGACTTGTTGTCCAGATGGACGTGGCTTGTTTTCTAGTTAGACAACACTTGTACCTACTTGATCCTATGTTGGCATTAGGTAGATATCGTTAATACCTGACTTGAACACAAAACTTGGAGGGTAAGGGGAAATCAATAATAAAACCTGACTTGTAACTCAACAGTTCACTACTTTCCAGAGACCGATCAGTCGATACGAGTTTCGGGCCCCGGAATGATGATGCTGACATCATTCACCTATACATGATATCATATTTTTACTGCTTAGCCGCACGTCTCGGATTCAACCCCGAAGGTCTTGACCGTGGTCCCGGGCACGTACGAGATACTATTGAGTTACATCAACGATTCCATTAATTGATTTAAAAATTTGTAGAATAGATAACCTAGAAGCACAGACTTTAGAATACACGTGACAGGAAATGATAAGAGCTTGAGGATGATATATGTTAAGCCATTGTTTTATACCTGCGGTTATGATTTATATTCATATCATCTTGTATAGCATTCTGTTCTGATTATACTATTAATATTGATATTTATGACGCACTAACGTCTGGGTTTTGCATAGCCCAGTTGCTTTGACCTTGTCGTAGGAAGATTGATTGATTCTATGAAAGTGTAGTAGTAATAACCGCAATCAATAACGGTGTCACGTGTAGCTAATCGAGATGAGTACGGGTCGTCCTCAGGGATTCGTGGAATCTTTTAATCTTAATTTATACGTGTGGATTGAAAAGAGGAAGAATAGAAGAATAAAGAATAGTGAAGAATAGATTCTAGATCTATGTTAAACACGGATATAGAATACAGATCTAGTTTAAATAAGGATATAGAATATATAAGAAGATGCTTGTAGGGTTCGTTAGGATTTAGTAGTCATGGATGACTAATAAAGATTACTCATTTTATCTATTGATAGATTTAAAACTAGATAGATAGTGATGAATGAGGATTAGAGTTCTTGGAAGAAACTAGGGTTTCCACTCTATTGACCCTTATCCTTTCATTGATATCTATTCATGTCTAGCCCTTAACAAAACAATTGTTAATCTGATATCAAATCACGGTCGAGACTAGCAATAAATTGGTAGCGCGCCCGATAAGAATGTTAACGATTCTTTTGCTAAAGTTTATAAACTTCATTAGACTTAAAAGAAGTTAAAGTATTTTCTCATCCATTATTCTACCCTAATCCTACGAACCCTATCAAGCGAAGAATTACTCGCGCATGATGGAGATAGAAGAAGAACAGATAGAAAATGAGATCATAATGCAAAAATTAAATACTAAATAATTAATCTAATGATCTACCTTTATGGATCAACTTCACAATTACAAAACCTTCGAGTTTAAATTACAAGAGGAAGAAGAAGTTGCTCTCGATCTCTGCCTCGTAGGAAGTAGATGCTCCGTCGAATCTCACGTCGCCTTATCACGTCGAATCGCGGACCTGTCGTGGATCACTTGTTCTTTGACAGTGATTGGCTTTGTGAAAAAAGTGATGATTTCTAAGTTTAGCCCTCGATCCTTTATATAGTCCCAAAACCAGATATTATAGATCCCAGGAATTAGGGTTTGTTGTTACAAATCTAAACTAAAAATCCCAAACCCTAACTCTTCTTCTCTGCCGCGGATCCGCCGCATTATTGGGGTTTTGGCCGCGCAACTGCGGCCGTTTGGTGAGATCATGGCTTCAAAATTCTGGGGCTGCTTCATTGTGACACATGGAGATTTAGTTGATGTCTGAAATCTTCATATCTTTTCTGAGTCTCTGCCGGTATTGATTCTTCAATTTTATTTAACTTCATTGGCAGATTTTTGATTCCCGACATCTCAATATCTCGATCTCCTGACTTGAGCCAACTCATGCACAATATCTCAATGAATAATGTTATTAATATTTGGTATTTTTGAGATATTATCCTAACCATTTGATATGATATTATATTTTAAGAATATTGATTAAGGATATCTGATATGATATGCACATTTAAATTATCAAAATATTATATAAATATTATATGCATACATTTTCCTTCATAATATTAATTATAATATATAAACATATGGTAAATAGTATTTTTACAGATAAACCCTCATATGTGTCATATTTATAATAAACACCTTTAGATATTCAAGAAAAGTAAGGAAAATGATATATCAAAAGTATGATATTTTCGACTGAACAAACACCCCCAAACTTAATTTTGATCGTCCCGAGCAAACTTATTTATTCAAGAGAGGGAGAAAAATAAAAAGAAAAACCTAAGTATCACACTTTCGTAGGCAACACGATTGCACTGAGCATGTGCAACAAGCTGTTAAACCTCTAAGTGTCCCTAGTTAGGAGGAGTGTTGTCTCCTGGGGGTTTTCAGCGGATTACACCCACAAAATCCTATAATAAAAGAAAGAAAATAAAAATTACATATAAAGATAAAAACTATAAAAGAAAGAACTTGAAAAAAAGAGTTTCCAACTACACCAGTTTTTCAGTTGCCATGAGCCATATCTTAATGGTCGTAAAACGATGTTAGAAATCACATCATCTCTCAATAAAATATCGCCTTTAGTCTTCCTCTATACCATTTATCCAAACATCGATCATATACCCCTACGTGTGTATAAAAGACATCCCTACACTTAGAGAATTCAATTCAATCTATCATACTCTTGTCCATCTTCCTTAGTACTTTTTAGTTGGTGAATATCACGCCCCGCTTCCCAGTGTACGGGAAGAGGACGCGGCGAGGCCCGCTACGTATTTACTCTGAAGTAAACACGCTAAGCGTATCTAAGCAATATAAAGTAAAGTACACAAGAGATAGGAATGTAAATGAACATCAACTTTTATTTATTAACATTCTTTTACAGGTACAACTGGAAATGTAAATACATAGATGGAAAGCAATGCCTAAACGATGGCAAGAACTGAAATGAAAAGTATGTACAAGTGACTAAGGCTCGGGGTCTTCAGTGTACTGCTCTAAGTGCTCCTAGCTGGTCTCGAGCTCTAGTGCATCCGATCCACCTGACAACATTCCAAAGAAGAAGAGAAATAGGAATGTCGTCAGCGAACAATTGCTCGGTAAGTCCCAAAGAAAGAGAGAAATAGAATAGGCAGAAAAGAGAGTATAACTAATATAATATTTGATTGTTAGGTTAACGTAGTGTTTGTAGCTTGGTACAGAAGATGCCAATGAATACGAGAGGAGTCCAACTTATACCGTGGACTTTGGTAACTCGTATTATAAGGCCCCGTCGAAAATACAACGGAACAACGGCATGGATGCAATTACGTCATAAGTGACCACCTCGTGCCACTTTTAACATATTTCGTACCAGTCTACCCCTTTATAAACCCCGTATGTCTTATTATATTTATTGTACTTATTGTATTGTATTGTCTGTATTGTCTTGTAGTAAATGGAAGACTTTCCGAAACCATGATATCAGTAAATGGAATGGATATAAATGGATAGACATGTAATTAGGGTATATCCATGGTTCGGTTCGGTCATGTTCATATTGTTATAGACGGATTCATGTTGTATTGTAGTTATACTTGAATTGAATTCAAGTCAGATTGATTTTAGATTTGACCACGACTCGAACTGAGTCAAACTTTTAAACAGAATTGAAGTCCTGATTGTTTTGGAGTTATCGGTAACTGCTGCACATGGACGGCAGGACTTGTGTCTTTTTCCAAGACAATTACCGTGTTGATAACACCGTTTGTTAGTTTGTCTACCTTAGATAGGCAAGCACCCACATTCTCCGGCTCTCGGAGGCTCAAGAGAACTGGTCCCGCTTAAACCTATGTTTACCAGGGTCCTTATTGTAATTTAGCATAACTTGAAAGGGTTTTATGTAAAAATAATTTTGATATAATTTTCAAAATACACCTTAAGTATTTAATTATCGTCCTTAGGGTTTCCATAAATGTATATTTTATAAATGTGAAATTTCTAGTGAGTAGAACCTAGTTTTCATAATATATGGTATTTTCTTGAAATGTTGGAATTGTTTTGTATTTGGATGGTATTTTCATGTAATGGTGATTCCTTTGATTTGGAAAACTTGGAATATTTATATAATTAAAATAGATATTTTGATAATAGATATATATATTTAACGAAAATAAATTTTATTTATTTTCTTGTAGAAATCTCATTTTCTAAAGAAAAATGCATAAAAAATTTCCATCGAGATTGAATGCACCTTTCGGAGGTCCGCATCTTGCTCTACTAGGCCTGAGAACGTGCGATAACCCGCACCATCCCGATCGAGGTCCTTAAAATGGGTTGTAGAGGCACAATTGTAAAGAATTGATTAATACATCTTTTTAAAGAAATAGTTTTGTAAGTTGATAGTATTTATTTGTAAAGTCGTGTTATCCCATGAATATATTTCCAAAACTTCATCGTTCTATGTCAAAAATGTATGTTGTGATGAGTTACGTCATTACCTCATGAGCTACTAAAGGTAATACAAGTTTTATGTTGTTTTATGTCGGAAATGAAGTATGTGGTATTTTACCGTAAAAATACGATAAAAGTTGCATAAAAGAATATTTTGAGATGAAACTTATTTTAAAGTGTTTGTTAATGTTTGTTAAACATTATGTAAGAGTATAGTATTTTATTGATTATTTTTAAAGAAAACCGAATCGGAAGTTGGATTAACTCCGCTTCCGTCGGGTTTTAGAATTGAAAGTTTTTATAATAGGAGAAGAGGGGGAGAGGGGCTTACTGGCTATGTCACGCCCCGCTTCCCGGTGTACGGCGAAGGATAAGCGACGAGGCCGCTACGTATATACTCAGAAGTACATACGCTAAGCGTATCTAAGCAATATAAAAATAAATGCACAAGAGACAAGATATAATGAACAGCAACTTTATTTATTCACATTCTTTTTTACAATACATGGAAAAGTAAATACATGGGATAAATGTGATGCCTAAACAGTGGCATAACAGAAATGTAAAGTACTGAAAGGAAATGTGTACAATGAACTAAAGCTCTGGGTCTTCAATGAAGTGGTCCAAATCTTCACTAGTGGGCTCGATCTCCGGAGTGTCCAGATCACCTGACGATGTTCAAAAAAGAAAGAAAGAGAATGTCGTCAGCGAACAAATCGCTCGGTAAGTCCCAAAGATAAGGGAGAACTAGAATAGGCAGAGAGTAAGAGAGAGAGTGTAGCTTTTACAGTTGTATTATATTGTTATAATATTGTATTTAGTGTTAACGCTGTTGTTTGTAACTTGGTACAGAAGGATACCAGTGTATACGAGAGGAGTCTCTATATGCTAGAAACTAGGGCAAATGGAAGTACAAGGCTCCGTTATACAATCCGGAGCAACGGCAATTGGATTCAGGTTAGGTGTCTTAATCTTGCAGTCTCGTGCCACTTCTAACACCTTCCGTACCAATCCACCCTTTAAACCCCGCGATGTCTTGATTGTATTGTTTGTATTGTATTTCAACTTGTAATTGAATTGTAATATAAATTGTATATTTGGATGACTTGCCGAAACCATGATATCAGCAAAATGGATGTAACTGTAGAATCATGGATATAACTGGAGAATCATGTAAATGGATGTATATCCATGATTCGGTTCGGTCAATATAGGTTGATAGATTTAACAAATTGAATATATGGATGCATAGATTCATGTTGGATTGTAATATTGTAGATTGTACTTGAATCATATTCGAGTCAGATTATTTATAACGAGACTCAGTCTGAGTCAGACAATTAGAAAAGAAATTGAAGTCCTGATTTAGGTTTTGATGTTATCGGTAACCACTGCATATGGGCGGAAAGATTTGTGTCTTTTTCAAAGACGATTACCGTGTTGATAACGCCGTTATTAAGTTGTCTACCTTAGGTAGGCAAGCACCCGCTTCTCCAGTTCCCTGAGGCTCAAGAGATTGGTCCCGCTTAAACCTATATTTACTAGGGTCCTCAGGGTAATTTATAGAACTTGAGGGGGTTTTATGTAAAAATTATTTTTGTATAATTTTCAAAATACACCCCAAGTGTTTAATTATCGTATTTAGAGTTGTAATAATGTGATGTTTCTATTGAAATTAACCTAATTTCATAATATAGGGTATTAAATTGTAATATTGTACTTAGTATGGAATTCATGGTATTTTAATGTAAAGTGATTCTTGTAATTTTTGAAAAGAATTGGAATATTTATATTATTACAAAGTAGATATTTTAAAGTTACTTATATATATATTTATATAAAAATAATTTTAATATATATATTATATTTCTAGAAATCTCATTTTCTTAAGATATTGTATTTTAAATCTCTCGAGACCGAATGCTCCTTGCGGAGGTCACACTAATAAGCCCAGGGATGTGTGATAATCCGCACCATCCTAGTCGGGTTCCCCAAAGTGGGTTGTAGCGGCGCTTTGCAAAGATTTGTTTAAAACTACTAAATCTTGTAAAAATGGTTTTATTAGTAAAGGGTATTTATATGTAAATGTTCGTTTCCCGTATTCTATGTTCCCAAAAAGTATTATGCTATGTTTCATATGAGTGTTGTGAGGAGATAGGTCATTACCTCGTGATCTACTTAAAAGTATAGCAAGATTGTGATGATTTACTGTCAAAATGAAAGTACATGGTATTTTACTGAAAAAGAGTGATGAAAGTTACAAAATGATATAGATTGTCATGAAACTTATTCAACATGTTTGTTAATAATTAATAGTCAACATGTAATGGTTTAATAGGGTTGTGTTTAAGAAAAATGGGATTTTTAGAAAGAAACCGAATCGGAAATCGGTTTGACTCCGATCCCGTCGGGTTTTATTAAAAGAAGTTTTTAGAGTAGCAAAGGAGAGAGGGAAGTTGGAATTACAGGTTTAAAGATTAGAAGAGAGGAAGGGGGAACAGTAGGAGGCGTCGGTGCATCGTTTCGTCGCCGGGAGCTCCTAGGGTCGTTGTCGGAAGATTCGCCGAAGTTTCGCCCCTTTGCTAACTTCAATTGCACACTAAGATTTCTAGGGATTTCTTGAGATTTTGGACAGAATTGTGAGTGAGGGGTGTGTGTCTAGGGGTTGTATTTATAAGGTAAGGCTAGGGTTAGGGTTAGGTGAAGGGCTATAAAGAAAAAATGTATTAAATTGTAATAAAATGTATTAAAATAGAGTAATTAGCGTTTTAAAAGGTCTCTGGAACCGATCCAAGAGAGTTAAGTGTGCAGTTGTACAAGGGAGGTGAAGAGGCGAACTTTTCATGTTGGGGACTCGGCGGCGCCGGCCCAAGTCGGCCGAGTCGCCGGCCGACTCGGCCGATCCCGGCTGAGTCCGGTGTGCATTGGGTACCCCCCGTCTCAACTACCCCCTGGTACATTTACATTTACATGTGTAGTGGAGTTTTTGTGAGTTAAGCACGTGTAAACCCTTGGTATTCTAAAAATTCAAAATAAAACAATATTAAAAATAATGTGTGGTGTGGGATTTGAACTCTGGCGGCTTGGTTCAACAGTGCAAAGTCTTACCAATGAGCTACAAGCTCTTGCTTGCTATTAAAAAGCAAAACAAACTTATATCTTGTGCTTAGGCAAAAATACTCCTTTCTGTAATTTTGAAAAAAATTGTACATAAAGTTGTACAGAAGGTTTAGGGTTGTTACATTCTACCCTCCTTATAAAAATTTCGTCCTCAAAATTTGTAAAAGGAAGCTGTAACAGATTCAAGGTAAGTTTAGTGACCGAAGTACTGATAGTGTATGAAAAATAACAAAGTGATAAAAGGGTTTTAAAATGTGAAAAGACTTACTAGTGTTACCTTGGTCAACTGTTTCGGCTTCTACAGCTACTATGGTGTAAGCCTGTTGCCATGGCACGTTCCTCCTAGCTGGAGGCACATTCCTCTGTCCTCGAGGCATGTTCCTTAGTACCTGTTGGAATTGGCGAGCAGGCTGTGCAGGTGGTGGAGCAGGGAGTGCAGGACGAGTTGCAAGAGCCTGGATAGCTGGCCGCTGCGGGTAGTTGGTGGGAGTGTGAGCTGGGTTGCTATTATAAGGACAGTTTCCAATTCCGTATTTGGATGCGCCACAAATTAGACACAAGCCTTTTGGACGCCTACAGCCCTTCCACAAGTGTCCATTTCTATGACAGTAGTAGCAAAAGTCTGGACTTAGTTGGTTACTAATTTCTTCCGGTCTTTGGGGTTCAACCGTTGGCCTTGAAAAGGCTCCTCCTGCCATCTGATTGGTAGGGCGCTTCACTCCGGCAGATTGAGCTCTACCCTTCTTCTTCACCACTGCCTCGTATCTTCAGGCAGCTTTCAAAGCCAAATCATGGGTTGGGAAATCCCCTGTAGCTAAAGCAGCTTGGATTTCCGGGTCCAACCCTTGCTGAAATCTTCTTGCTCTGATCTCAACAGTCGGTATCAGGTGTGCCGCAAATCTGTTAATGTATTGCTTTAGCTGTGTAATATGTGATATTTAAAAATTCAATTATTGAGATATATCTTACCAACTGATCATGGTGAACTCAGCGTCATACTCATCTACCGACTTGGTCTACATCGAACCTTGTTGCAGATAGATGAACTGATGTTCCATGTCGAACCTGGTAGTCTTAGGGAAGTACTTCACGTCGAACATATCGTGGAAAGTCTTCCATTCAATGGGTTGTTCAAGTCGGCTTTCTTCCGCCTTCCACTAGTTCTGTGCATTTTCCGTGAGCTGTAACTTTGCAACACGAACCCAAGCTATCTCTGGCACTTGTGCTGCTGCCAGATCATCTTCGATACTCTGAGCCCATTCTTCAGCATCCAGTGGGCTCTCCTTTCCTAAGAACTGTTTGGGATGTAAAACTCTGAATTGCTTCATCCCAGGTTCTTCAGCCTCGGGACGGTTCAAGAGCTACTGTTGTCCCTCTAGGAGGCTGCGGATTGCCTCAAGCAGAACTGTTTGCTCGTTGGATGGAGCAGGAACGGCAGGTGTGATTGGTAGTGGAGGTGGAGTGTTGTTGAAGTTGGTGCCGGTGTTATTTGGGGAATCCATAACCTTGAAAGAAAAATTTAGGTTATGACAGATTCAAAGTATATGATTCAAAGAATATGAAATGATAAGATTCAAGGAGTATGGATTGTAAAGAATGTTTTAGTTGTTGGTTCTTTTGTTATATTGCTTAGGTTGTTCACGCAGAATAGAACCGCATGATAGGGTTTCATACAGCTCTGACCTGCATGGGCCACCAACAAAACCTGTCATGCCCCGCTTCCCGGTGTACGGCGAAAGGGACGCGACGAGGCCGCTACGTATATACTCAGAAGTATATACGCTAAGCGTATCTAAGCAATATAAAAATAAATGCACAAGAGACAAGATATAATGAACAACAACTTTATTTATTCATATTCTTTTTTACAATACATGGAAAAGTAAATACATGGGATAAAAGCGATGCCTAAACAGTGGCATAACAGAAATGTAAAGTACTGAAAGGAAATGTGTACAAGAACTAAAGCTCTGGGTCTTCAATGAAGTGGTCCAAGTCTTCACTAGTGGGCTCGATCTCCGGAGTGTTCAGATCACCTGACGACATTCAAAGAAGAAAGAAAGAGAACGTCGTCAGCGAGCAAATCGCTCGGTAAGTCCCAAAGATAAGGAAGAACTAGAATAGACAGAGAGTAAGAGAGAGAGTGCAGCTTTTACAATTGTATTATATTGTTATAATGTTGTATTTAGTGTTAACGCTGTTATTTGTAGCTTGGTACAGAAGGATGCCAGTGTATATGAGAGGAGTCTCTATATGCTAGAGATTAGGGCAAATGGAAGTACAAGGCTTCGTTATACAACCCGGAACAACGGCAATTGGATTCAGGTTAGGTGTCTTAATCTTGCAGTCTCGTGCCACTTCTAACACCTTCCGTACCAATCTACCCTTAAACCCCGCAATATCTTGATTGTATTGTTTGTATTGTATTTCAACTTGTAATTGAATTGTAATATAGATTGTATATTTTGATGACTTGCCGAAACCATGATATCAGTAAAATGGATGTAACTGGAGAATCATGGATATAACTGGAGAATCATGTAAATGGATGTATATCCATGGTTCGGTTCAGTCAATATAGGTTGATAGATTTAACAGATTGAATATATGGATTCATGGATTCATATTGGATTGTAATATTGTAGATTGTACTTGAATCATATTCAAGTCAGATTATTTATAATGAGACTCAGTCTAAGTCAGACAATTAGAAAAGAAATTAAAGTTTAGGTTTGATGTTATCGGTAACCGCTGCACATGGACGGCATGATTTGTGTCTTTTTCAAAGATGATTATGTTAGATATGTATGCCCTAGAGGCCATTATTGTATAGTACTAGTTTGTATAATACATTTTGGAGGCTTGGGATATATATATACGGTTTTACGACAGTCTTGCTCGATATAGTAGTATGCTACTTGGTTTGTTTCTATCTTAATATGGGTATATGTTTCTTTTAACATATCGCTAAAAACATATTGGTAGAGCCCTTAGGATTTTTGCTTGACTACCGGTGTTGTGATGGCGATCACACTAGTGGGGGCTGGGTAGTCTATAAGCACATCCTTATTTTGGTCCCTAGTCGTAGGATTATCGAGACAGGGCATCGATACTCCAGAGTACACTGGTGCATGCGCTTCTTTTCCCAGCAGGGGAGATGGTCTGTCCCACAGCCATCAGTATGTCGTACTGGAGATAGTATGTAGGTGCTCGTTAGGTTACGAGTACACTGGACAGGACTCGTCGGGAATTGTTGGTTGGTATTATACCTATCGTCAGTTAACAGTTCCCAGGTGACATGAGTGCAGCTTAGTCCGCTGACTTGACACTGTCAGTTCGCCTCGAGTGTGTTCCCACTGTTCTTAGATTACTACCCTACCACGGCTCTACTAAGTCGTGCAAACAAGTAGTAGTTGGGTGCAGTCCCGAAGCACTTGGGGGCAATGACGGTTAGACGGGATTCGTCTCTCCCAGTATTGGGAGTTGATATCGCGCTGTGTCTAGGAGAGCCATTACACATTGTCGTCCCTGGACAGGGCAAGCGAGAATTGCTGGTAGGTTTTCCAGTAGATTCTCAGGGTGTTTTGGGCTACACTCCAACACGACTTGTACCGCTATTAGGGGACTGACGTTTACCACCCCCTAGGCCCGCCATGCGATATTCTCAGACGAACAGACCGGACTGTACGGAGATTGTCACATTCAGGCTCAGTAGGAGTTAGGATGGGTTCACCCCATCAGTCTTCTTGTCGGCATCTACCTGGGGACCGTTACGTACAGCTAGTACCATTTGCGGCCTGTGGTTAAACCCACTGCCAGCGTAGTGTCGAGCCTTTAGAGTCCCACACAGAGGGTTACTCGCCTTTGGGCAAAACAGAGTGGAGGTTGCATGGTTTTGCGACGGGGTTCGTTCACATCCGCGCACTTGTGCACGTTTGGTGTCCGGACAGTTATTACTAGCGGGCTTTGGTTTAAGCCAGATCCTAGTACTTGTTTTGGGATTGGTTTTGTCTCAGTGTATTCGTGTTCCTTGGAACACGGATGCGGGTGTGTATGCACAGTTGACAGAGGCAGAGGCAGAGGATTCTCATTAGGGTTGTTAACCATTTGACTTTGGTTGACTTGTTGACCATTTGACTTTGGTTGACTTGTTGACCATTTGACTTTGGTTGACTTGTTGACCGTTGACTTTTTCTAAAACCTGATGAGAATGAGAAATATGATTAATAATATTAATTAAGGATTATTGTGTCATGGTTGAGTTGAACATTTGACTTTTGTTGATTTGTTGACTTTGTTGACCGGTTGACCATTGTGGACTTGTTGACCATCATCATTTCATTGCTATGACTTTTGTTTACTTGTTGTTCTTTACAAAATGCAATAATTGCATGAAATGATAATAGTCATTGAAACTAACCATCACAATTCTTAATTATTATTATTATCATTATTATTTTTGCTTTTGTGAGCATGGTTGCATTATAAGAGCTCATTCTATCATTTTCTTTCTCTCTCATGAAAAAAGCTCTCCCTCTTCCTCTCTCAAGGTTCAAGTGTTCTATGAGTTGGAAATCATGAACTTTTGAGACAAAACCACCATAACTCTTCTCTACTCATTCTAAGGTTCTAGGTTTAGCACACCAAGCACCTTAGTTATCTCTAGGTTGAGATAGGAGCTCAAGTTTGAGGCCCTCGGGTGGATCCATCTACGGCAAAGAGGAGACGACGAGGAGAAGCCGTTCAAGCCACTACGAGGAGCAAGCAAGGAGGTGAACCACCAAAAGAAGAGAAGGAGTTCAAGACCTAGGTATAACCATTTTACATAGTAGCTAAAACTTGTAGTATATTTGTTAGTTCTTGTTTAGCAAAGATCCTTCTTGCATGGTCCATGTTACCTAGTTAGGAAAATTTTGATTTTTACCTATTCCGCCTACCCGAAAGAACCGGGGTGGGTAACGTGGACCTAACAGATTACCGTGTTGATAACACCGTTGTTAAGTTGTCTACCTTAAATAGGCAAGCACCCACTTCTCCGGCTCCCTGAGGCTCAAGAGATTGGTCCCGCTTAAACCAATATTTACTAGGGTCCTTAGGGTAATTTATAGAACTCGAGGGGGTTTTATGTAAAAATACGTTTTGTATAATTTTCAAAATAAACACTAAGTGTTTAATTATCGTATTTAGAGTTGTAATAATGTGATGTTTCTATTGAAATTAACCTAATTTCATAATATAGGGTATTAAATTGTAATATTGTAATTAGTATGGAATTCATGGTATTTTAATGTAAAGTGATTCTTATGATTTTTGAAAAGAGTTGGAATATTTATATTATTATGAAGTAGATATTTTAATGTTACTTATATATATATTTATATAAAAATAATTTTAATATATATTATATTTCTAGAAATCTCATTTTCTTAAGATGTTGTATTTTAAATCTCTCGAGACCGAATGCTCCTTGCGGAGGTCTGAATCTTGCACTACTAAGTCCAGGGACATGCGATAATCCGCACCATCCCAGTTGGGTTCCCCAAAGTGGGTTGTTGCGGCGCTTTGCAAAGATTTGTTTAAAAATACTAAATCTTGTAAAAATGGTTTTATTAGTAAAAGATATTTATATGTAAAGGTTCGTTTCCCGTATTCTATATTCCCAAAAAGTATTATGCTATGTTTCATATGAGTGTTGTGAAGATGTAGGTCATTACCTCGTGATCTACTTAAAGGTATAGCAAGATTGTGATGATTTACTGTCAAAATGAAACTACATGGTATTTTACTAAAAAGAGCGATGAAAGTTACAAAATGATATAGATTGTCATGAAACTTATTCAACATGTTTGTTAATAATTAATAGTAAACATGTAATGGTTTAATAGGGTTGTGTTTAAGAAAAGTGGGATTTTTAGAAAGAAACCGAATCGGAAATCGGTTTGACTCCGATTCTGTCGGGTTTTATTAAAAGATGTTTTTAGAGTAGCAAAGAAGAGGGGAAGGTGGGACTTACGGGTTTAGAGATTAGAAGAGAGGAAAGGGGAACGGCAGGAGGCGTCGGTGCGTCGTTTCGTCACCGGGAGCTCCTAGGGTCGTCGTCAGAAGATTCGCCGGAGTTTCGCCCCTTTGCTAACTTCAATTGCACACTAAGATTTCTAGGGATTTCTTGAGAGTTTAGACAGAATTTTGAGTAAGGGGTGTGTGTCTAGGGGTTGTATTTATAGAGTAAGGCTAGGGTTTGGGTTAGGTGAAGGGTTGTAAAGAAAAAATGTATTAAATTGTAATAAAATATATTAAAATAGAGTAATTAGGGTTTTAGAAGGTCTCTGGAACCGATCCAAGAGAGTTAAGTTTGCAGGTGTACAGGGGAGGTGAAGAGGCAAACTTTTCATGTTGGGGACTCGGCGGCACCGGCCCGAGTCGGCCGAGTCGCCGGCCGATCCCGGCCGAGTCCAGTGTGCATTGGGTACCCCGCCGTCTCAACTACCCCCTGGGCCATTTATATTTACATGTGTAGTGGGTTTTTTGTGAGTTAAGCACGTGTAAACCCTTGGTATTCTAAAAATTCAAAATAAAACAATATTAAAAATAATGTGGGGTGTGGGATTTGAACTCTGGTGGCTTGGTTTAGCAGTGCAAAGTCTTACCAATAAGCTATAAACTCTTGCTTGCTATTAAAAAGCAAAACAAACTTATATCTTGTGCTCAGGCAAAAATACCCCTTTCTGTAATTTTAAAAAAATTGTACATAAAGTTGTACAGAAAGTTTGGGGTTGTTACATACTACAAGGAAAGGGGGAGGTAGGAGAAGGTTTAGGTATCGTCGGGGCATCGTTTCGTCGCCGGTATCTTCTCGGAACGTCGCCGGAATCTTCTCGGAACATCGCCGGAACTTCGTCCTTTGCTAACTCCACTTGCACAACTAGAAACTTGAGAATTTTAGAGAGTTTTTGTGGGGAAATTCTGAATGAGTAGGGGTGAAATATGGTGTAGTATTTATAGGGAAAACTAAGGTTTAGTGTATTGAATTGGAGAATTAAAAATTTGCATTTAAAAGGATTAAAGGGGTGATTCAATGTTCTCTGGAAAAATTCAGAGAAAACAAGCAGTATGAGGGAAGTGGGGTAGGCCAACAGGTGCAAGGGGCAGAAGATGGGGAGCATCCCCTACGAAGGGGTCGATGACGCCGGTATTTGGACCAATCTCGCCGGTTGGATCCGGTGGTATGGGGCTCAGATTCACAACACGTGTCCCTGTCGTCTCATATACCCTCGTGCACGTGTTTGTTTATTCTGTGTCTTTTCATTTTACGTGTAGTGCACGTGTAAACCCTTGGGCTTCTAAAAAGATTAAAAGAAAATACAATAAAAATATATGTGGCTGGGGGGATTCGATCACAGGGGCACGTCATAGCAGTGTAAGGCTTTACCAATGAGCTACAAGTCATTTCTTGCTGTTCAAAAGAAAAACAAATTTATAACTTGTGCTCAGACTCAGGTGTCCCTTTCTGTATTTTGGAAAAATTCAGTACATAAAGTTTAGGGTTGTTACAGTGAATATTTTAGATGGAATTGCTTACACATTTTTCATGCGACCGTTAATACTTCTTGAGTTACTAACCGACCGATTACCAAATGTGCTCGCTCATTTTGGCGTAATTCCTCGTTTGGCAACACCTAAGGCTTAGCAGTGGCTCCCAAACCAGTTGGTCGAAGGCACTAGGTGATAAAACACCCTCGCTATATTTTTTTTATACTGCCTTAAGTAATTACAAAACCAGTGTTCATTTTTTTTCTTCACCACTTATATTTTCCCCCCCTTCATACTAAGGCTTTTAGACAAGAGCATTTCAAGGTATTCTCTACTATCCCAAGTTTCAAGATGTGTGCAAGTGCGTATAATATGGTATCAACGTTCAAATGTTTGGACTTAAGAATATGGATTATTTTTCAAACTTATTTTTATCC
Source organism: Agapanthus africanus (assembly GCA_030015575.1). Classification (NCBI taxonomy): domain Eukaryota; kingdom Viridiplantae; phylum Streptophyta; class Magnoliopsida; order Asparagales; family Amaryllidaceae; genus Agapanthus; species Agapanthus africanus. The sequence goes on along the minus strand of JASDDO010000024.1, from coordinate 881,100,678 downwards.
TCAGATTAGTAATTTCCTTCATTTAACTAACCTTTGGGACAACGGCTCATAACTACTTATTACTAGTTTCGTTTAAGAAAATATCTAACTTTCTTACTTTTCTTAAACTATTCCTATCTTTCATATGTAATTTTTCACTTTCAAACTTTCATTATCAAAAAAATTTTGTGCCTATATATATTATAATGCAAAATAATGCGTAAATAAGCACAACCTCACTGATGTCATCTGTTAAGTGTCACAAAAAACTGTAGACTTGGGAGGAAAAGTTATCAAAGGGGACATGAATAAATGACAATGAAATCCACCCCAAACTTATTTTTGGCTCATAATTTTGTAAAAAATTCTTTTCGTTAAAAAGCCAAAATATTTCCCCTCCAAACTTAAGTAAAACGGTATTAAACTTTTAAAATTATGAGAGGGGGTTAAAGTTATTGGTCAATATAAAACTTTACAAAAACCAAAAGTCAACACCAACCATTCAAAAATGTTATCAATGTAGCACCAAGGTTGGTAGAAGATCATGTCACCTATTGACATGAAGAAGTGGGGAGGGGATAAGAGGTGGAATAGAACGGGTTTACGTCTCGGTTTACAGAGACGAAACAATAATGGTAGATTACTCGCATTCTCGTTATTGAAAAGAAGAAGGGGTGGTGGTTCAACTTCTTTGTGTTGGGGTTGATTCATCACAACTCCCATTATTTCTCAGAATGCGAGTTCTTCTGCGAAGATTTCTTCAAAGATTTCATCGATATCCCGAATAATTATCTCATCGGAAAGAAAGGGATGATACTCGGACTCCATAAAAGGTTCATAATAAGCATTAGATGTTGACATGGACAGCTCGATAGAAGGGTCCGTATGTGTATAATAAATAGCAGGGTCAAACAACAACGTACTAGCGGAGTCAAGATCAAAATCGTGAAGCTGTTCAAATTTGCTGCTATCGGAATATATCGTTTCGACAGAAAATACTTGAGCATAGGATTCGAAGGGTTCACTTCCCAACTTGTAAATGTTAAGCTCAATTGACATCTTCCCGAAGGATAGGGTCATAGAGTCGTTTCGACGATTGATTATTGTATTGGAAGTCGCAAGAAAAGGTCGACCTAAAATCACAAGAATTTGGTTTCGTGGGTTTGCCACAGGTTGTGTATCTATAACGATAAAGTCCACAGGGAATATAAATTCCCCGACTTTGATTAACATATCCTCTATCTTACCCCTAGGTTGGGTGATAGATCGATCAGCCATCTGAAGAGTGCAGTGCCCCGGTTTTAACTCTCCGATCCCTAATTGCTCATACACAGAATACGAAAGCAAGTTAACACTAGCGCCTAAATCGAGTAGAGCACAATTGATAGTTTTACCCCCAATAGAAATAGATACGGTAGGATTTCCGGGGTCCTTTCGTTTCTTGGGTAGTTTTTGTGTAAAACCTGTGCTTACATTACTCGTTAAGAATACATTTTTCGGTACTTGAGTTTTTCTCTTCCTAGTGCACAAGTCCTTTAGAATTTTTGCATAAGACGAAATTTGTTGAATAGCATCTAGGAGAGGAATATTTATGTTGACTTGCTTAAAAAGTTCCACAATATTCTCCATTTGTGGACTGGGTCTGTTGCCTCTTAACCTGTGTGAATAAGGAGCTTTATCAATAAGGGTTGGGTCCAACATTGGAGAAGATTGTGAGGATGGAATGGATCCCAGAATTGGAGTTGGGATCGTTTTAGGTAGACTCGAGAAAACGGGCAGAGGGTTCGAGCCTAGGGGAACACGGAGAATAGGCTCGGAAGAAGGTGGACTGGATGAAATAGGAGAAGAAGTAGAAGCCGGGGTTTCATTAATATCATCAACATCAACGTCATCAACATGTTCACCCACTTGGTTATCCAGCACTCTTCCCGATCTCAACGTGGTAACGGCACTCACATTATAACATTGTGAGTGGCTAGGATTAGGTATAGGTTGAGATGGAAGTTTTCCTTTCTCTCTCGCACTCATCGCGGCATTTAACTGTGCAAGTTGTGCTTCTATCGATTTTATGCTTTAATCGTAGGAAGCGGTGTTCCGCATTAACGTTTGGATAGAAGATATTAAAATATCAGTCGTTTGCATGGAATGTTTAATGAACGTGTCGAGTGCAGAGAGTTTATCGGTACCGGCAAAAGAATTATTATAAGGATCAAAGTTGTTGGCCGGGTTTTGCAAAGGTTGCGGTTGAAAGGGGTGCCGACTCGGTTGTTGTGGTTGCTGTTGCTGTGGGGGAAGATTTTGATAATTACTTTGGAACTGGTTTTGATTTTAAGTTTAGTTTTGGTTCAGAGTAAAATTAGGATGATTCCTCCATCACCTAATTATGTGTGGAAGAATAAGGGTCGTTTCTACGTCGTTGCTAAAAAGTTGCATTAATTTCTTCTTGATCTTGAAACGGTGGATTCAAAGGACATTCTTCCGTCAAATGTGATGGGTTGGAACAGCAACCACACACGGTTTTGGGGAGCGTAAATTGGTTGAGAGAGGCTGAAGAGACTTTTTTTTCTATAGCATCAAGTTTCCTTTGTATCGCGGCCATTTCGGCTTTCACTGCGATGGAAATATCGAGCTGATGGATACCTCCCCTAGATGAAGATGATGGTCTAACGCTTTTCCATTTTAAAGTTTGTTCAGCGAGACCTTCCAGAAATTGCCAAGCTTCACCATCATCTTTAGACAGGAAATGACATTGACACATGGTTTCAAGCATCTGTTTTGTTGCTGGATCAACACCTTCATATATAATGCAACAAAGGCCCCATCTATTGATTCCGTGATGAGGGCATTGTAGAAGAAGATCCTTAAACCGTTCAAAGTATTTCCAAAATGGTTCATTGGGAAGTTGGGTAAACTGGTTAATCTCGTTTCGAACGCGGGCGGTCTTATGATTGGGATAAAATTTCTTAAGGAATGCTACAACGAATTCATCCCATTTGGAAATAGAATGTGCGGCAGCGTTATAAAGCCATTTTTCTGCTAGATCGTACAAAGTAAAAGGGAGAAGACGTAATCTCATAGCATCCATAGAAAGTTGTGACGTGCCCATCATTGCGCATACGTTTTCGAATTTGTTTATAAAAATGTTTGCGTTTTCGGATTCAAGCTCGTGAAATTTAGGCAACAGTTTGATGAAATGGGGTTTAATTTCAAAATTATCCCCATTAGCTGGTGGAATAGATAGACAGGTAAGAAGGGGTCCATGCACGGGGTAGCATCTCTCTTGGAGAGAGATGCGCGGTGGATTCTGCGCACCTACGGGTGGTGGCAGGGTGGTGTTATAATCTGATGGAGAACCATCCATCTCGGTCGATATGGTGGGTGGAGGGGAAAAAGAAGATGAAGAATTACCGACTTCGGAGTCGATATCAGAAATGCGGACAAGACGGGACTAGAATCCCGTGTCCAGCCGAGCATGAACTAAGCGGGTTTAGCGTAAGTGTAGCACCCGGCCCTATTTATACTAATATATGTACTTCCCGTTAACATATAAGATCTTACTTTATTTATAATTATTAGTTTATTTATTTTTAAAACTCTTTCTTTAAAATAAAACCTAAACCCTAAATACTAATCCCTTCTTTAACCAAAGTACATTTCCTTTATATTCCCAAGCCCGGCCCGTCTCTATTTTCTAATTAATTTCCTCTTTTCTTTTCTTTTCTTTCAGCCCAAAACTTTTCACAGCCCGGCCCCATCCCTTTTTCATTTAAATCCAGCAGCTCCATTATTTCTATTATGTTCTTTCCCTTACTATTTTTCCCCAAGCCCATCAGCCTATCTTTTAATTTATTTTCTTTTTAGCTGGCCCGGCCTGCTTCGTTCTTTTCTCCCCCCCAATAAATTCTTTTTCTGTACTCGGCCCAGCCCAAGCTTCCTCTATTTCTGATTAATTAGTTAAACTCCTTCGGCCCAAAGCTTAATCCCGGCCTGTTTCTCCCAAGAGGCCCACAAATTTTAAAAAAGAAAATTAACCGAGCCCAACTCTTTTCCTCTACTGTGCATCTCCTTCGTCTCCAACGGCTACCTCCACAGTTTGCGCGCGCGTTTTCTGCCGTTGCGCCCACGTCGCCGCCCGACACGCGCCGTGCCTCGCTCACTGTTACCCCCACGACGCGCGACAAGCTCCCTCATCTCGTCCTCCAATTCTCTCTCCCTCGTTCTCCATTCCTCTCCCCCTCCTACTCCCTCACCCACGCCCGTGCCCCTGCTCCTCTCATCGCCCTCCGACGACGACGGCGAACCTCGTCGTCGACCCTCTTTCAACCTCCCTTGTCCTCTACGACTCCACACGACCCGAAATTCCCGAGCACCCTCTCCACGCACCCGAGCCGACTCCCGCCTCACCGCCGATCAACCTCCACCGTCACCCCATCATCATCTTCATCGTCGTCATCGTCTCTGTGCTCTGCCTCTCTCTCAGTCCCTCATCTCCTCAGTTATTCTCTCTCTCCTTCACTCCAGATCTCCCCTCCATTCTCTCCTTCACTCTCTCACCCTTTATTCTCTCCTTCACCCTCTGTCTCTGTCTCTCTCTCAGTTCTCTCTCTGTCTCTCTCACTCCAACTCTCTCTCACTCATTCTCTGGCTCTCTCTCAGCTCCCTCTCTATCTCCCCTGATCCCCCATCCCTCTCTGCTCTTTCTCCCTCTCTCTGTTCCTCTCTCCGTTTCTCTCTCTCTTTCTCTCTCCCTCTATACTCTCTCTACCTCTCTAATCTTAATCTCTCTCTCTAACACTCTCTCTCTCTCTCTCTCCAAACCTCACCGTCTCTACATCGTCTATCAACCTACTACCACACGGCATTGCCCGAGCCGCAACAGCCCATTCCCAAGCTCGAGCCAAGCCCAAGTCTAGCCGAGATCCGTTACGCGTTTACTTCCCCGTGGACGGGACGTGTCGCTACTACCTTCGCTGCCGCGCCGTCAGTTCACCGTGTCCAGGCAAGTTTTTACTTGCTTACATGCTATTTACCTATATTGCGATCGTTAATTTCATATATTATAAGTTGCAAGTTTAGATTTATTTTTGTGCCATACCTGTTCGACGCGTGTTCCCAATGAAATTACTCGTCTGTTTTGACGGAACCGGATTGTTCTTGTTGGCCCTCGATGTAATGAGTATCTTGTGCAAATTTCGTTTGATAATATGACTGCTAATGACTAAAACAACTGCCCCCAAGTTTAATCGTAAAACCGTAAATTTACTGCACCTGAAAACCGTTAAATTCACAATAAATCATATACACATTAGAATGGTGCGTTCGAGGGCTCAAATCGAAGCCAACTCGACGAACTTTAACCCTGTACTAATTTCCAGACATACCTGTACTTAAACTGTGGTGAAATTGGATCGGAGTGCAACTCTGGACTGCAGTCCAGAGCGACTCCAGTCGTGCTTGCTGTTCCGTATTGGATACCATAGGATTTCCTTAACTCGTAGATTGCGGAACTCCGCTGTTTTTTATAGATAAAACTGTTAGCTAGACAACACAATTGATTTCATACTATTTCTTTACCGTTTGACATTTAATCTGTAATTTAATAGATCGGGACGCATAACAGTCCCAGCAGAATCAGAACCGACATAGTAGTGTTAAACATTGTATATCTCTTAACGTACAAATACGATTGAAGATCCGTCTATTGCTTTGAAAACCTTACTGAAAACCCTAGAATTCATCTAACTGTAGCGTCGCTAAATTATGATCCCAACTGGGATTAAAATGCGTTGCAAAACGGATTTCTGATTCTGAAACCGGATTTCCAGCCGCGTGCGCTTAAAATGAAATGGTTATAACTAATGATCCTGGAACCCGATTGGCTTGAAATAAAATTCTATGGATGGATAACTGAACATACTAATTACTACCTGTTTATTGTTTCGCTAAATTATATACGTACGTTTCATGATAAATCGTGCAAGTGAAAGAATGCTGTTTCATAACATCCTCATCATGTTTATATACTTGTTCACGCATCATATCATACCCATATCATCGTATTGATAACTTAGTGACATCGTGCATTTACCCAGTGGTAGATTTTAGTGATGATTGTGGCAAGTACGTCAGTGTTCGTGTATTCGTGATTAAGTGGAAGTGATACGTACTTGTACACAATCAGTGACCCTAGTGTTCTATTGCATTGTCGACGTCTGTGGGATGCGTGTACGTGTGACTATAAGTGGTATGGGACACTTATGGAAGCGCTTGCACGGATGTCACAGATAAGGCATCCGACACTGCCATTTATCTTAGGTATTGGTCGGGACGTGCTTGATGGAGGTCCTGCCTCCAGTTCTCGCGCAGACTTATCACGGATCGATTAATATTTAGGGTGATGGTTAGCGTTTGATGTAGACCACGGGGTGTGGGGTAGTTTAAGTGTGAGCTCAACAGAATCTCGGGAGTCCCATGCCGGCTTATATATTTAGGGAGCTATATGGAGATTTACAGGGTACGTGATATATACACCGTGATATTCTCGTTACATGTTGGGCCCGTGGTCCCTTGCCCTTGGGTTCTACCCTTGGGTGGAGGACACTCGCGAGTGGTTGACTCTCACACTTGGACTGACGATAGGCTTATTGACCTGTGCAGTGAGACTTAGAGACTGATAGGGTTACTGTCGTTTACATTCCTTATATACTGTGTTGACATACATGACATATCGTTATACTGCTTTACTGCTCCGCTGCATTTATCTCTGCTCATTTATATTCATGCTGTTATTGATTTACTGTTATTCATATCCTTCACCACTGTTAGAACTGTTACTTGATTATATACACTATATTGCTATTGTGTCGCTCTGACAACCTGAGTATGCATGCTCAGTGTGAGGAGAAGATTCAGCTTGGACCAGAACTAGACGTGCATCACAGACTTCTTGATTTGCAGTTCCGAGTTACATTCGTTTGTTCCACTTCAGGTCAGTCTTTATATTGTTCCTCTCATTTACTGCATTTCTCATTACCTGCGCATCGTTTACTGTTTACCATGATAAACTAGAAGCCGAAGTGCGACTACGGCAGGACATTTCCTTGACCGTAGGAGCATGGCTGGCCTTGTCTACCCCTCGTATTCCGTATTTTGGGAAGCGGGGCGTGACATGGTTTAGTTGGTATCAGAGCCAGGTTTTGCATCGATTGGGATTGCAGTTTTCCGTGTACAGTTTGGCAATCTAAGACGTCCCTCGGTCTAGATTGTAAACTTGTCATTCTTGATCCATATTCACATCGTGTGTTCAGTTATCCATTCGCTATGGTTTCGGGTGACTTGACAAGGTTACGTGGTTGCAATTGCACTACCGTACTCTATTCAAGTGACTTAAAGTCATACAGTTGATTCCCCACTTATAATAAATTCGGCACCTCTGATATTCTTGAATCTTTGCCCTATCCATATTGTATTCTGATTCGGTTATCTTGTGACTTATATCATTCTCAAAATTATTGTCTCAGGATCATGTCTTTCAACGACTCTTCGTCTATATCCACTCCCCAGAATCAGACTGCTGAGATTCTGAGTGTACGGCAAGGTCTAAAGGAAGCCCAGGAGAGAACAAACGACTTGTTGGCTGAAGGACTGAGAAGACAGGTGAATCAAGCACCAGCGGGAGCCTCCAATTATAAAGGGATCCCCGTTAGACGAAGAAAAGAGAAGAAGATGAAGCGTCAATTTGTTTCCCTACGACAGAAGCAGCAGAAGACCCCATGTTGTGGGTATTGTAAGAGGCCAGGACATCTTCAGAGGGATTGTCGCCGCGCCCAAGGAAAATGTCTGATTTGTGGATCCAACAAACATCTTATCAACGGTTGCCCAGAAAGGAAGGAGCTAAATGGAAGGGACTCGTCCACACTCTCCACTGATGCTAAGTGAAGATTACTGCGTAATTCGAATTTCGAGGATAAAGAGGACCCAACCCAAGATTCAACTCGTATGACGATGATGCAGCGTTCTGGCAATCAAAGAAGGATTTTATGTTTTCCAATTTCAGTATAATATTGTCATTTTTTTTTGAATATTTCCTTCCGTTTGAAATCTTGTATTCGCTAAACTTTTGATTGAATGCAATAAAAGTTTGAATCGTAATATATGTGTCATTCTCTTGCTTTCTCTTTATCTAATTCTATTCATTACCACAGTATTTTAATCCTGATCTTTCAATTCCTGCAACCGCATATTTTCCTATACTTCGTACCCTGAGCTATTTCCTTGATGTGTCCCATTGCCTAATCATAACTCTTTCTTTTCAGACCATGGCTCACCCCGGAGCAGCGCCGCATCTAGACGAGGATGCACAGTCGTGCGTTTCCTCAGATCGCACACTGATGAGTTCTGAGGATGAGGTCAACGGTCCTCAGGTCGACTTCGGAAAAAACGATTCAGAGGACGAAGAAGCACCCGCCCCAGAGTTTAATGTGTTAGCTGATTCCGACGAAGAAGAAGGAGATCCTGAAGAGAACCCTATAGAGGGAGACCCGATAGAGGAAGATCCCAATGAAGACCCGATAGAAGATAATCCAGTTGAGGAAAATCCCGTGGAAGAAAATCCAGAAGAAGAGAATCACATGGAATCGGACCTCGATGAAGAAGCTCCATCCGAGGAAGGAGAACCAGGAAATCAAGACCGTGCTGTGGAAGGACTTCCAATGGCGATGCCCGCGAGGCGATATGGAAATGGACGCCCCTACTTGAGTGCGCGAGCCTACCGCGACCTGCTGAATCTCCACAACCGCGGCTGACGAAATATCTTTTGATGTTGTCTTTCTGGCCAGATAAACTGTGTATAGTTTAAGGCCACTTTTCGCCTTTGGAAATGCCTTGTTTCAGAATTTTCTTGAATGAAATATATCTTCCGAATTCGTAAACCTTTTGATTATTGGTTCGCTTGATACTTGTTCATTGCTCGTATCCATCTATCTTTCTGCGGAGTTCCCTGACTGTCCACCCCTACTCATCGAAAAGTTTTCACCCTCGTTTCGATTGGAAAGTACCGCATTCTGATCCTTGGAATGAGCCACCATTCATCCTTCGTCTGTACCCTGTTTGGGATCCTTCTGGGAGGAGAATAGTTCCTGTGAAACTTCCGAATTCTTTAACTCTTCAAAATTTTGATTCGTTTATTGTACTGACTGTTGTTTCCCCCACACTTTCCTTTTGTATTCCTTGTTTGCTCACCCTTACTTCCTGTGCTGACCCTACCCCAATCTCCTTAACATTCAGCCTAAAGCCGCCACACTCCGACCTCCTGTCTGAACCACACCTTCTTGTAATCACTACCCCAGCTAGCCCTATTCATATTGGTGATTTCTTTTTAACCCATATATATATTTAGAGACATTATTAGTCAAAATCTAGTTTTCATTATGTTAAATTTATCAAAAGGGGTGTTATTGATTTCTCTGTTTTATATATTTTAAGTACACTATTAGTATTTTCGTTTTCTGTAGCGCAACTTTACACAGCGCATACTCTTGGTCCCTTTTCTTAATTTCACTATACCAGTTTTTCTAAAATATTTTAAACCTATTTTATCGATACCTTACCCTAAACTGTCTCAACCTACCGACAAATCTTTCACCATCTTATTATCGTTATCTTATTTCTAGGTTTATGTATATGCTTACTATTATAAGTGGTTGAGCCTTATACTTATTATTTCTGTTTGCTATTTTGATAGACTTAGTTGTGCACATTTGTAAGTTTCGACTTTTATTGAACACATTCTGATTATTATTGTTCGTTATTAATACCTATATTCTCGTATACATGTATTTACTCTTATAGTTATTTCTACCTTATATCTTTTTAGACTTATCTTTTGTATGCTGCTCTTACATGCTTCTACCTTCAAGTTTCTTTATCCACGAATTTCTAATAAATCCTTATATGTTAGTCTGCAATCATGATAGCTTCCGTTTATGTTTCTACGACTTATTTTTTTAAATTTCGAGGACGAAATTTTTATAAGGGTGGTATGATGTAGCACCCGGCCCTATTTATACTAATATATGTACTTCCCGTTAACATATAAGATCTTACTTTATCTATAATTATTAGTTTATTTATTTTTAAAACTCTTTCTTTAAAATAAAACCTAAACCCTAAATACTAATCCCTTCTTTAACCAAAGTACATTTCCTTTATATTCCCAAGCCCGGCCCGTCTCTATTTTCTAATTAATTTCCTCTTTTCTTTTCTTTTCTTTCAGCCCAAAACTTTTCACAGCCCGGCCCCATCCCTTTTTCATTTAAATCCAGCAGCTCCATTATTTCTATTATGTTCTTTCCCTTACTATTTTTCCCCAAGCCCATCAGCCTATCTTTTAATTTATTTTCTTTTTAGCTGGCCCGGCCTGCTTCGTTCTTTTCTCCCCCCCCCAATAAATTCTTTTTCTGTACTCGGCCCAGCCCAAGCTTCCTCTATTTCTGATTAATTAGTTAAACTCCTTCGGCCCAAAGCTTAATCCCGGCCTGTTTCTCCCAAGAGGCCCACAAATTTTAAAAAAGAAAATTAACCGAGCCCAACTCTTTTCCTCTACTGTGCATCTCCTTCGTCTCCAACGGCTACCTCCACAGTTTGCGCGCGCGTTTTCTGCCGTTGCGCCCACGTCGCCGCCCGACACGCGCCGTGCCTCGCTCACCGTTACCCCCACGACGCGCGACCAGCTCCCTCATCTCGTCCTCCAATTCTCTCTCCCTCGTTCTCCATTCCTCTCCCCCTCCTACTCCCTCACCCACGCCCGTGCCCCTGCTCCTCTCGTCGCCCTCCGACGACGACGGCGAACCTCGTCGTCGACCCTCTTTCAACCTCCCTTGTCCTCTACGACTCCACACGACCCGAAATTCCCGAGCACCCTCTCCACGCACCCGAGCCGACTCCCGCCTCACCGCCGATCAACCTCCACCGTCACCCCATCATCATCTTCATCGTCGTCATCGTCTCTGTGCTCTGCCTCTCTCTCAGTCCCTCATCTCCTCAGTTATTCTCTCTCTCCTTCACTCCAGATCTCCCCTCCATTCTCTCCTTCACTCTCTCACCCTTTATTCTCTCCTTCACCCTCTGTCTCTGTCTCTCTCTCAGTTCTCTCTCTGTCTCTCTCACTCCAACTCTCTCTCACTCATTCTCTGGCTCTCTCTCAGCTCCCTCTCTATCTCCCCTGATCCCCCATCCCTCTCTGCTCTTTCTCCCTCTCTCTGTTCCTCTCTCCGTTTCTCTCTCTCTTTCTCTCTCCCTCTATACTCTCTCTACCTCTCTAATCTTAATCTCTCTCTCTAACACTCTCTCTCTCTCTCTCTCCAAACCTCACCGTCTCTACATCGTCTATCAACCTACTACCACACGGCATTGCCCGAGCCGCAATAGCCCATTCCCAAGCTCGAGCCAAGCCCAAGTCTAGCCGAGATCCGTTACGCGTTTACTACCCCATGGACGGGACGTGTCGCTACTACCTTCGCTGTCGCGCCGTCAGTTCACCGTGTCCAGGCAAGTTTTTACTTGCTTACATGCTATTTACCTATATTGCGATCGTTAATTTCATATATTATAAGTTGCAAGTTTAGATTTATTTTTGTGCCATACCTGTTCGACGCGTGTTCCCAATGAAATTACTCGTCTGTTTTGACGGAACCGGATTGTTCTTGTTGTCCCTCGATGTGATGAGTATCTTGTGCAAATTTCGTTTGATAATATGACTGCTAATGACTAAAACAACTGCCCCCAAGTTTAATCGTAAAACCGTAAATTTACTGCACCTGAAAACCGTTAAATTCACAATAAATCATATACACATTAGAATGGTGCGTTCGAGGGCTCAAATCGAAGCCAACTCGACGAACTTTAACCCTGTACTAATTTCCAGACATACCTGTACTTAAACTGTGGTGAAATTGGATCGGAGTGCAACTCTGGACTGCAGTCCAGAGCGACTCCAGTCGTGCTTGCTGTTCCGTATTGGATACCATAGGATTTCCTTAACTCGTAGATTGCGGAACTCCGCTGTTTTTTATAGATAAAACTGTTATCTAGACAACACAATTGATTTCATACTATTTCTTTACCGTTTGACATTTAATCTGTAATTTAATAGATCGGGACGCATAACAGTCCCAGCAGAATCAGAACCGACATAGTAGTGTTAAACATTGTATATCTCTTAACGTACAAATGCGATTGAAGATCTGTCTATTGCGTTGAAAACCTTACTGAAAACCCTAGAATTCATCTAACTGTAGCGTCGCTAAATTATGATCCCAACTGGGATTAAAATGCATTGCAAAACGGATTTCTGATTCTGAAACCGGATTTCCAGCCGCGTGCGCTTAAAATGAAATGGTTATAACTAATGATCCTGGAACCCGATTGGCTTGAAATAAAATTCTAGGGATGGATAACTGAACATACTAATTACTACCTGTTTATTGTTTCGCTAAATTATATACGTACGTTTCATGATAAATCGTGCAAGTGAAAGAATGCTGTTTCATAACATCCTCATCATGTTTATATACTTGTTCACGCATCATATCATACCCATATCATCGTATTGATAACTTAGTGACATCGTGCATTTACCCAGTGGTAGATTTTAGTGATGATTGTGGCAAGTACGTCAGTGTTCGTGTATTCGTGATTAAGTGGAAGTGATACGTACTTATACACAATCAGTGACCCTAGTGTTCTATTGCATTGTCGACGTCTGTGGGATGCGTGTACGTGTGACTATAAGTGGTATGGGATACTTATGGAAGCGCTTGCACGGATGTCACAGATAAGGCATCCGACACTGCCATTTATCTTAGGTATTGGTCGGGACGTGCTTGATGGAGGTCCTGCCTCCAGTTCTCGCGCAGACTTATCACGGATCGATTAATATTTAGGGTGATGGTTAGCGTTTGATGTAGACCACGGGGTGTGGGGTAGTTTAAGTGTGAGCTCAACAGAATCTCGGGAGTCCCATGCCGGCTTATATATTTAGAGAGCTATATGGAGATTTACAGGGTACGTGATATATATACCGTGATATTCTCGTTACATGTTGGGCCCGTGGTCCCTTGCCTTTGGGTTCTACCCTTGGGTGGAGGACACTCGCGAGTGGTTGACTCTCACACTTGGACTGACGATAGGCTTATTGACCTGTGCAGTGAGACTTAGAGACTGATAGGGTTACTGTCGTTTACATTCCTTATATACTGTGTTGACATACATGACATATCGTTATACTGCTTTACTGCTCCGCTGCATTTATCTCTGCTCATTTATATTCATGCTGTTATTGATTTACTGTTATTCATATCCTTCACCACTGTTAGAACTGTTACTTGATTATATACACTATATTGCTATTGTGTCGCTCTGACGATCTGAGTATGCATGCTCAGTGTGAGGAGAAGATTCAGCTTGGACCAGAACTAGACGTGCATCACAGACTTCTTGATTTGCAGTTCCGAGTTACATTCGTTTGTTCCACTTCAGGTCAGTCTTTATATTGTTCCTCTCATTTACTGCATTTCTCATTACCTGCGCATCGTTTACTGTTTACCATGATAAACTAGAAGCTGAAGTGCGACTACGGCAGGACATTTCCTTGACCGTAGGAGCATGGCTGGCCATGTCTACCCCTCGTATTCCGTATTTTGGGAAGCGGGGCGTGACAGTAAGTGGCGGCGTGTGTAAGAACTATTAAAAAGGGTTGTTTTGAAAAGTGTCGGACGTGAGACAAATCACAAAAAATGCACAAACAACCCTAGAATTAAGGTTACCTAGGTCAAATCTCTAGACCGCTCCTAGACTTCCAAAGGACAAGTCGCAGAATCAATCCTCTACCGCCTCTTTATAACTCTTATGGCCAGGTAAGTGGGAGGTATCCGCTATACAAATCACCGAAAATAGCGGGCCTAATTAAGTAACCACTTGCCTTAGTCACGCTTGCCTAGACACCATAAAAGAAATGCGGATAAGCGATAGATTACCCACGACCTTCCTCTATCCTAATTGAGCGCGACGGTCCTTAGAGTCTTGGTCTAGATATTTTTTAATTAATGTAGGGTGATGCGGATGCTCGTTTTGTGATTTGTGGGGCCTAGGAAGGGTGATGAAATCCCCACCTAATCTGAATTTTGGTATTTGCTCCTTAAAGTCCGTATTAAAATATGCAAAAACAACCCAATTTCAAAACACGCAAAAAGATTTTTGGCGGCGATATTTTGCAAAGAATCCTGCAGAAAAATATATTATTGGATTTTTCAGAGGAGAGCGAAAGAGTTGAGGAATATACCAGAGAAGTTTGGATGCACGATCTGTCAAGACCGTCGCACTTCCGCCGCCAAAATGCCCTTGTCGCCGCGGTTCCGCTGCGCAGTTGAGAGTCGTTTGAAAATTTTTGCTATAATGGTCTCCTTTGCTTCTCTGGTCCTCTCTGAAAATCTCTGAATCTCAAATTCCTCGTTCAAGTGACTCCAGATTCCCTCGCAAAAATCGCACACTAATAGTTAAATACACAATTTGCTGTTTTATTTTATTTTATGATTTGGATCGAATAAGAATTCAACACGAATAGTAAGAAAAAAATTACGCACGTATCCCCGGCAACGGTGCCATTTGATTGATTCTATGAAAGTGTAGTGGTAATAACCGCAATCAATAACAGTGTCGCGTGTAGCTAGCCGAGATGAGTACGGGTCGTTCTCAGGAATTCGTGGAATCTTTTAATCTTACTTTAGACGTGTTGATTGAAAAGTGGGAGAATAGAAGAATAAAGAATAGTGAAGAATGTATTCTAGATCTATGTTGAATACGGATGTAGAATACAGATCTAGTTTAAATAAGGATATAAAATATATAAGAAGATGCTTGTAGGGTTCGTTAGGATTTAGTAGTCATGGATGACTAATAAAGATTACTCCTTTTATCTATTGATAGATTTAAAACTAGATAGATAGTGATGAATGAGGATTAGGGTTCTTGGAAGAAACTAGGGTTTCCACTCTATTGACCCTTGTCCTTTCATTGATCTCTATTCATGTCTAGCCCTTAACAAAACAATTGTTAATCTAATTTCAAATCGCGGTCGAGACTAGCAATAAATTGGTAGCGTGTCCGATAAGGATGTTAACGATTTTTTTGCTAAAGTTTATAAACTTCATAAGACTTACAAGAAGTTAAAGTATTTTCTCATCTATTGTTCTACCCTAATACTACAAACCCTATCAAGCGGAGAATTACTCGCGCATGATGGAGATAGAAGAAAAATGGATAGAGAATGAGATCATAATGCAGAAATTAAATACTAAAAAATTAATCTAATGATCTACCTTTATTAATCAACTTCACAATTACAAAACCTTCGAGTTTAGATTATAAGAGGAAGAAGAAGTTGCTCTCGATCTCTGCATCATAGGAAGTATATGCTCCGTCGAATCTCACGTCGCCTTATTAGGTCGAATCGCAGATCTGTCATGGATCACTTGTTTTTTGACGGTGATTGGCTTTGTGAAAAAGGTGATGATTTCTAAGTTTAGCCATCGGTCCTTTATATAGTCCCAAAACCAAAAACTATAGATCCCAGGAATTAGGGTTTGTTGTTGCAAATCTAAACTAAAAATCCCAAACCCTAATTCTTCATCTCTGCCGCGGATCCGCCGCATTATTGGGGTTTTGGCCACGCAACCGCGGCCGTTTGGTGAGATCATGGCTTCAGAATTCTAGGGCTGCTTCATTGTGACACATGAAGATTTAGTTGATATCTGGAATCTTCATATCTTTTCTGAGTCTCGCCAGTATTGATTTTTCGATTTTATTTAACTTTATCGGCAGATTTTTAATTCCTGGCATCTCAATATCTCGATCTCCTGACCTGAGCCAACTCATGCACAATATCTCAATGAATAATGTTAGTAATATTTGGTATTTTTGAGATATTATCCTAACCATTTGATATGATATTATATTTTAAGAATATTTTAAGGATATCTGATATGATATGCATATTTAAATTATAAAAATATTATATAAATATTATATGCATACATTTTCCTTCATAATGTTAATTATAATATATAAACATATGGTAAATAGTATTTTTACAGATAAACCCTCATATATGTCATATTTATAATAAACACCTTTAGATATTTAAGAAAAGTAAGGAAAATGATATATCAAAATAGCTATATTTTCGACTGAACAAAGATCAAGAGTTTTTTGACAAGCAAGCTGAGCAGTGAGGTGCTTGATGATTAGTTTTAGAGATATTTAGTTTATTTTATTTCCGTAGTTTAAATTTATCGATGTGATCACATAAGGGACATGATTAGGATATTATTTCTTTATTGGATCTTTATTCATTTCCGCTATATATTTACTTGTTATTATCTATTGTGGCAAATGGATATGTGGTAGTTAGATTTTATTTACTGTTCTTGATATCTGATTGATAGCCATAATATGACTATGGAAGGATCTTTCCTTGCCATAGGTAGTATGGTTGGTTTTGTCACGTACCGTAGCTACGTATTTTGGGAAGCGGGGCGTAACATATAACGCCAATAATCATGTTGCACATATAACAAGGAATACCAAAATAGCTCCATAAAATAAAAATAGATTCAAATAATATCCAGATAATAAAAATAAAGTCAATAAAAGGGTTACAAATCCAAAATGAGAAAATACATAATCCCTAACTCCCCACGAGGGGCGCACATGCTAAAATACGAAATGAAAAAAATAAAGGAAATAAACCTACACTAAACTAATGCTCATCAGCTAGCTTCTGAAATGGCCTTGATCCTGCTCTGTTGATGCGTCCATCTCTAAGCCTGAGGTGGAAAATCCCAGGGGTGTTAGAACACCCAACAAGTACTCAAATGTAAAGTGTATGTGTATGTGTGTGATAGCATAAATATGTAAGTGTCATGAAATGCCCGCGTGCGCATATAAGTATGGATATAGAAACAGTGAAAATATGTATTATAACAAGTCCTATATGTCGCTACAAAAGTAAATTCCAAGGGCAAGGAAACACGGCTCGATTCAATAAATAAGCAGTTTACCATTTCAGCCCGGTACCTTAGCAACACTCACACTTTACCGTTTTATCCCGGTACCATAACAATACACTCTCACTTTACCGTTTTAGACCGGTACCATAACAATACACTCACTAAACAAGCATAATGACTGGACAGGTTTTGGACTAGAATCACGAATATTCATGATACTATTACAGAGCGGGAGTCATGTAAACATGAATAATTATTTCAGGACATGAAGTATAACATTCCAGTTGGTGATTGCATATTAATATCAATTTATAGTGATCACAGGTCCATGGTTTCTGTGTATGTAAAGTATAGCAAGCATAACAGTATCACATAATCACGAATAAAAGAGAATAATCATGAATCACGAAATAACAACTGTTAGATTCTAATATAATATCTCAATCTGGTAATCATATTCATCCTTAAAACAACCATATTTTTTGTTGGAGTTCATGCACTCTTGCAAGGGTTTTAAACCATTATGGAATTGCATTTTTAAAAAGGCAAAAGAGCAAGAACAGCAAACATCAAGATAATCTACCAAAGACATCAACTTGGAAACAAAAGAGAGCAAAACACAAAGAGTTTAGCAATTACAACCTTTGAAGGATCTTCATATGCTCCTAGGATGAACTTGAACTCTAGCTAAGCTCCCAGGGTTGTAGGGAACAAGTTTGGTGAAGACATCCCTCGTCAAAGATGGATCCACTTGAGGAAAACCAACTCTAGCTCCAACTTCACTTCAAGCACTAGTAGAAACTGTAAGTATCAGGGACGGTTCATTAGCGACCGTTTAATTATTTACGGTCGATAATAATTTATTAGCGACCGTATATTATAAACGGTCGCTAATTGACAGTCTCCAATACATTAGGGACCGTCCATTAGGTATTAGCGACCATATAGGACGGTCGCTAATACTATGCTATCTTTTTAGCCGCGAAGGCTTCCTCTTTCCCCTTCCTCCTAATTTTTTCCTACGGCTGCACACCCAAGCCTTAAAATTCCCCATCTTCCTTCCGAAACTCCTCCAAAATTCATCCCATATCCACCCAATTCTTCACGAATTTTTTTTTACTTATTGTTGCCACTGGTGCTGCTGCCGAAGCTCTTCCTCACCCAAAAACCAATCAAAGGTTAGAATTTTTTCCACTCCAATTACTAATTTTTTCAATTAAATCATTAAATTTTATGGAGTTAATTAGGTTATGATCGTATGGAGAATTTGTTGGATGGTTGATGTGTTTTAGAATTGAAGAAAGTTGATGAATTTACATAGAAATTTGGAAATTTAGGGTTAAAGGTAAATGACGGATTATAGGTAATTGAGAGTAATTGAGGATTAGGATTACGGTTATATGAATTTTGGCTAGGTAATTGAGGGTTAGGTTTGGATGAAGATGTGATTTTGGGTTGAAATTGAAGGTATGGTTAGATAAATATGGGATTTGGGATGAAATTGGGTGTTTGGGTTATGGTTAGATGAATTTTAGTTTGGTAATTGAGGGGAATTTGTGATTTTAGGATAAAATTGAGGGTTATGTTTCGATGACATCCTAGCTCATATGTATGATGAGAGTGTAAATATAAGACACATATGGTATCGAAGAAGTATAAAAGAGTATAAAGTGTTTATCCGAATAATTTTAGTTATTATATGTTTAGATATTCTTTATGTCACGACCCTGAATTCACTGTACAAATATAACTTGTTCAATATATAGAAAAGGGTATTTCAGCCTGATTAGGAGTTATAAGTTAAAATTGTTCAATAAAAGTAAGAAAAAACTTGTAGCCCACTGGTTAAAACTCTCCACTGCTGTTCTTTAGCCTGTAAGTTTGAATCCCATCAGCCCTAATTATTTTTTTTTTATTTTCTTTTTAACTTTTCCTAAGCCCAAGAGTTGCACATGCAATACACGGAGAAACGAAATGTTTTAGAGAAATCAAACTGGGTAAATACGGAGTTAATTGCAATTTACATACAGGGCACGAACTTTGAGGCATGTAGCCTCCATCCGACCGCCCATCAGCCGATACCAACTGTCCCCTTGCCCCAAATCCATCCGTGTTTTGCCTGTGTGTCCCTTTGACTCCCCTCTACCCCATTTCCCTATTTGTTTTCTCTGAAATTAAACAGAGAACAGTAACCCTTCATCTACCTCATTAACACAATTTAATCCATTTTATTTCAAAAAAATTCACACACTCTCATTTTTACCCTATAAATACTACCCCATCCTCTAGCTCTCTCCTATTCTGAAATCTATACCAAAAATTCTCTAAAAATTTTCAAGTTCAAGAGAAGTGAAGCTAGTCAAGTGGAGTTAGCTCGAGCCAAATTCGTTTTTTGAAGACTGAAGCCATTCTCGAAGCTACCTCGATCCCACGAAGACCCCCTCTCTTTTTCCTCCCTTCTCAAGCTTAACAAAACTCGTAAGTCCCTTTTTCTCTCATTCGTTTCATCTCAAAACGATTCTTAAAACAATATCGACTAATGTGGAGTTAATCAAAATGAATCTTCTTTTAAAAAGTTTTATCACCCTTGCTATGTTAAATATTTCATCCTAATCCTTCTAACACCACTTTAAATATTATTCATCTCAATTTCTTTTGAACTTTTAAAAAATTTGTACTAAATAAATCATACAACAAAATTACACAAAAATACCATGAACTTACTTATACCCTTTTAACATCATCATGAACCATAACTCTAGAAAACTCACGGGGTAATGACCTATACCCTCACAAACACTATGGTTTCATAACACGATATTTTAGATTATAAGGTTTTATCCTAAATGAAACAATTTTCATTAAGATACCCTCGCTTTTAAAAATACTTTTTTATCGCTATTTTTAACCCTTTGCAATTACGACTCTACAACCCTCATTAGGGGACCCATTTGTGAATGGTATGAGTTATCGCATGTCTTTGGAATAGTAAAGCGAGATGCAAAACTCCTCACAGAGAATTCGGTCTCGAAAAGAATAAAAATACAATTTTTAAAACAAATTAAACTTTGAAAATTTATATAAAATTATGAATCCGTATTTTCAATGAAAATTTTTGTGAAAACTATATTTTTAAATGAAAGATTAAAATTTTAATAAAATACTATCAAGTTTCTAAAAGTATAGTTTTTCATAAAAATACCATAAATTTTTAAAAAGCTAGGTTTTATCACTAAAATACCACTAAAACTAAAATACATTTTTTTATATAAATTCTTAATATTCTAAAACACCCTCAAGGTTTGTTTTTAAAAAAATATTAAAACATTTTACATAAAACCCCTCGAGAAATGCAAACAATGAAAATACATAATAAACAACTTGAATAAATCTTTAAGGACCCTATATTAATATATGTTTAAGCGGTATCATTTCTCTTGAGCCTCAAGGAGCCGGAGAAAGTGAGTGATTGCCTATTCAGGTTAGATAACAGTGCAAATTAAATGAATTATCAATGGCAATCGTCTTGGAAAATGACACAAACCCTACCGCCTATGTGCAGCGGTTGTCCGATTATTCCCGAACTTAAGAATATCAAACGTTAAATCCATTCATAAGATATTGATTATAACCTGAATACAAACTCGAAATTGTTTTAAACTCTAACTTGAATCCCAACTCAAACCCAAACTTGAACTTAAACTCGAACTCAATCTACTCGAACTAACTTGACTCGACCCAGAATTGCAATTGACATGAATCGCATTCTACTCAACTTACTCGACTTCGTTATTCACTTTGAAAATCTATGGTTTCGATCAAGACATATTATAATCAACCAATCAAATCAACTAAGTTGATACAATAGTTATAATCTATTATATTCGGGGTGTTTGAGATAGTTTCAAGTGTGAATCCAACGGAACTTCAGGAGTCCCATATTAAGCTACTCGAATTCTATTTACTCGAATCTCAGTCGGGGTCGACTCCTCCATAACTTGGAGTCCTGATGCTAACACATGAAATGGGCCCGTGTTTCCGTGCTCCTTGAGCCTCACTCTTGAGCTCGCGAATACTTCTATGGTTGCGTTGATATTCACACTTGGAACTTAACGTTAGTGACCATATAGAGACATATAGTACATATACCCATGTTCATTTCTCCACACTTACTTGTCCTTCACTTTACTTCATGATTATGCTATACCTGTCACTCTTCGCTTTTACCCTACCTTTGGGACCTAACGAGCGCTAATTCGCTGATGGGCATTCCACTCACCTTTGTTTTCTTAGAATGTTCATCAGATACTGTTGGGACAGAGGAGGTAGACGCCACAGAAGAGGAGTACGACCATATCGCTGCTCAGGCTTAATTTAGCTTAGCTTATCTTTTCTTTCGGTTTATATATGCCACATGTTTAGACATTTCTGTTATTGTACTTACTTTTCAGTTGAACTCTTGTATTTGTAAATATTTCGAGTTTGAATGTAAATAAAAATATTTGTTGAATAATTTTACAGTCTCCATTTATTCTTATATTATGTATTATTGTTTCAATACACTTAGCATATTTATTTAGGGAATGATCTTCTCTGGATAAATATACCACGGGCTTGCCACATCACCGTTTCTATATACCGGGAAACGGGGCGTGACATTTTATTTTGAAGAATATATTCTTGCATGAGGTTAAAAGATAGTTTTTTACTTTTATATACCAAAAGAAAAGAAAACTTGACTCATATTGTTTGTGTTAGGAATCAATAAATACAAATGCATATTTTATATTCGTTAACATCATTTCATGTTTTCAAATTAATATTCATCAAACTAAGCCTCCAATGATCCAAGATTCTTTATTTCTTCATAAACATAAAGCATTAGTAAGAAATATACAAATTCTTATAATAATTAGGTAACATAGATAAAAAGAAAAATTCTTAGTGAAGATCCAAGTGACAAAATAGAAATGGATGCTTATATCTTAATAGAAAGCAAAGAAGCCAAAAATAAATAAATATGTTAGAAAAGCTAAGAGACAAGATTTACCTCTTGTTGATTTCTTTTAATTTGTTGATAATGCAAGTGAGCCCAATAGGGTATATATAATATGCAGATCATAAGAATAATTGGATGGTAAATTACAAAAAATAACCTCCAAGTTTTATACCTTGTACATGAGAGGCTAATATATTGTATTCATGCACCATCATTTAATTCATTGAGCTTCTTCTTCAATCAACTCTATGGAAAACAGTCGCACTAATTGTCAGACGGGAAACTATAGGTGGATTCTAAACAAGTTTAAAACCTTTCGATCTTAAACGTACTAATTAAATGAAAAATCCTGCAAAAGTTTTTAATCAAAATTTTAGGGTTTTTGTATTAATCTATTAATATTTAGTTTGATGATTTATGCATATTATATACTTTGTATCGTCATAATTTGCATGAAACAGATGGATAAAAAAGGCATATTTGCAAAATTTTCCAAAGCATTATCTACGAAGAAAAGAGCTCGAGATGCTTCCTTCTCGACACGGCCTGACCCTGAGATTACAAGTATATATTTCAATTTTTAAATAAGCGCGTTCAAATTATTTTGTTCATATAAATATTATATTGATTATAATAAATTAAAATGTGTAGATACTTCTAATTAGAGGGAGACAGGTGCATCAGTGTAGGATGATCCGTATGCACACCTGGAAGAGCAGTGCATGGACCTGAGTAAAGAACCTGCAGTGTTCTCGGATCCCGTCACTGATGAGTGGATTTATTCATTGTCTCTTCCTCGAGAATTACAAAATTAAAAATATTATTGAGACAGGTACAATGCGGCTGCACGGAGGAGGTGGGATGCTCTTTACCTACAAATGGAAACGATGATAGAGTTAGCATACATGAGTATCGCTTAAACATGGGTTGCAAGAGATGATTTGGCCCGGTTTGAACACCATGGAAGAGGTGTTACCAACGAGATTACCAAATATGATTTGAAGGGGAAAAGGGCAAATCTGGAATGGGTAAATGGGAAGCCCGTAAGTCCAAGTACGTAGGCTACCCATTTCCATGGTTATATTGGTATTCTCGTCTGCAACACGGACTTCTGGAACGTGGGATTCACATTCGCAGATAGCCCATTGGAAGCCTATGTATGGACTTGACGCTCCTTCTTGGTAATACATAACTCAATTAACCAAACTACATGCATTATTTGTATACTTATTATATGGTATTAATTTATTAATTAATATACTTATTAATCTATATTACAGAGACATTTCGTCTTAGAAGACGATATAGACGAATATTGGAAGCATGTCCGGTATGAAATGTCACAAATATACAAGACATGGCTTCAAAGACTGAAAAAGAAGTTCAAAGAGTCCGATAAATTTACAGAGGACTAGAAACGTTTTGCGGCTCTTCCGTTTATCATCCCTAGGGAATAGTTTGCTTATCTTCTATTGTATTGGGATACACCCGAGACAAAGGTAATTATAAAGATACTTAATTGATTTGAACACCGAATTTAGAATAATTTAGATTGAGATATATTATCTTCTAAATATGCAGGCCGAATCAGAAAGGAATAAGCAGAACCAAGAGAAAGCCACAGATGAATATTATGATGGATCAGTTCCTGTTGATCAATATAGGGCTGCTTTGGTGAGTTTATATTTAATTACATATATGTTCAATTTTTCAAGTTTATTGTTACATATCCTCACTTATAGATAAATCAAATATCTGGTACAAGAGAAGGTTGGGAAAAGGCCGGGCCTTCCTAAGACTTAGGAGGCATTGCACGTTAGAGAGGGCATGCTATAAGAAAAAATGGGTATAGCAACTCAACATATGGTGAGTTTGCATTTATAAATTCTTTTCAGTAAATTAAACACTTGTTAACTTCGGGAAAGAAAATTAAATAATGTTTAATTTATGGAAAGATGAATTAAGGGAAGCAGAGAGGCGCTATCGGGAATCAAATCCAGAATTTCCGGCTGACGCTCCTCTTCCTATAGAAGCCGAGGTATCGATTATAGAGCAAATTTTCCCTCGCTCAAGGGAACACGGCCGTATTCCCATTTACGGTGGTCCTGTTAGCCTTTCGCAGTTGAATTCCAAAAGAACTTCAAGTACGTCAACCGCTCTCTCCCACCAATAATCGGCTGAGGCACGAAAGATCGAAGAATTAAAGGAGCGGCTCAGAATGAGGGATGAAGCAGAAAAGAAGAGGGTGGAATAAGAAGCAGCATAGAAAGCTAGTATGGAGGCGGTTTGATCAATGGATGCAACAACATGGTCAGTCTTCGCAACCGTGGTCAGCACAGGATCCATAGCCGTCGTAACCGACATATTACCCTACTCCGACACAGAGACTGTCGTTCTACCCTCATCCATCACAAGGACCTTCATTCTACCCTCCTCCACCACAGGGTAGGTCATACTACCCTTACCCTCCGCCTTCGCAATAGGGATCGTCATATTATCTTGAGCCTCCACCTCTGACACGGGGAGTGTACTACCCTCAGCCTTCGCATCCGACACATGGAGGATACTTTGACGATACATTTTTTTCGAAGGAAGGATTTAATGAGGTACATACAAATCTATATGTGTTAGTGTAGCTAGCGCGTTGTTTAAATTCAAAAATTATTATTTGAGTTCATGTTTTTATTTATTTGTTTGGATTTACAGGGTTCCGACAACCGATGACTTAAAATCTCAAGTCGGGTTCTGTTAGCTTCGCAAAGGCATTTTTCGGGCGAATGCTGTTGGTGTACTCTAAAGATGCTTTTGAGAAGTTAACTGAAGCAGACTTCAGATTTTTGGAAATGGAAGCGGTGGGAGTTAGTGAGGTACGCTTATACATGTGTTAGTAGTAGCTATCACGATATTTAATTTCAAAGATTATGATTTAAGTTCGTGTATTTATTTGTTTGTTTGGATTTGCAAGGTTGCATGGGTTGGGTATTATGGGATTGCGCGCGATTTGGAGACTTTTTTGTATTGTTGGACACAGTACGTTATTGGTTTGTAACCAAGACACTTTTGTTTATATGTTTGAGTTATATCGTGTTTAAATGTTAATTGGATTGTTCGTTTAAATTGATATTGTTGGATATATTCTGCATAGCGACCGTTTATATGTTAATTGGTTTGTTTTGAGTTGTTTGAGTTTATATCGTGAGTATCGTGATTATATGTTGGTTTGTATGCAAAACGCCATTGTTACATAATATATTAATTGTGATTTTTTTGTATTATTGTATGGGATACTGATTTTTCTTTAATTTTTTTAAAATTTAAAAGGGTATTAGCGACCGTTCATGCTACAGGAACGGTCACTAATACCCTCATTTGCGATCGTTCACTGATATGTGAAACGGTTAAGAATTTTTTGAATGTCCACGTGGCGACTCATTAGAGACCGTTATCAACGATTGCCAATAAAGTATTGGCGACCGTTTTCATTAGAGACCGTTCATTAACGGTCGCTAATACACGTATTAGTGACCAAGCCTTCTGCGACCCTGTACTAGCGACTGTTTAATTTTTGAACAGTCGCTAATAATCATTAGCGGCCGTTAAACCTATATTAGAGGCCATAAACCAAGAGATGTAGTTAATTATCCTCTTTTTTCCTCTCTTGTTCTTTTCTATTTTTGGTGGAGATAGGAGCTAACTAGAGAAAGGGAGAGAGAAGGAAATCATAAAATGAAAAGCCTTAGCAAGAGAATGAGAATGAGACTAGTCTCATAACCCCTCTCTTCCTCTTTCTCCTCCACTTGTCTAAATGGTTTGGGTGGGTATGTACCTTAACCCACATGCACTCACATAGCTTCCACTTAAAGAAAAAGGAAAAAGAATAAAACAATAAATGTCATTTGCATACAAATGCAAGAAATAAAAAGAGAGTAAAATACAAAGATATATAATACTAGAAATATTTATATATCCAATATATATATATATATATATATAAAATCAGTACTTGATTTAATATCTGGCTTTCTAAAAGACCGGTCAGCATTAACAAACGTCTGATCAATACACGTGTATCCAATACACATGTTTAATCGAACCCCGGTACGCATCCCATACCCACACCCACATCATATCGCTAGAGCCAGAAAAACCTCTGTGTGGAACTCTAAAGAATCGAAAATACGCTGGTAGTAGGTTACTGGATCCAGTATATAACCCACAAACACGTCAGTGACACTGGCTGTACGTAACAGCTACCCAGGTATCTGTCGAAAGGAAGATCGACAAGCAAACTTATCCGAACCCCTACTGAGCCTATAAGTGACAGTTGTTGTACAGTCCAGTCTCTTTGTCTAAGAGTGTCATATACCGGGTTTGGGAGGTGAAAATTGGCAGACTCCCAATAACCCGATAAGTCGTGTCGATGTTAAGCTCATAACCGACCGAGAAACTACTGATCTCCTATCAATAAATCTCATCTGTCCTGGCCATGGACTTATGGTTATAGCCGATCGCGTATAGCGCAACATCAACTCCCAATACCGGGAGAGACAAATCCCCTCGACCGCTCACTACCTCCATGTGACTCGGGGCTATACCCAACTAAAACCTGTTTGCACGACTTAATAGAGCCGTGGTAAGGTAGTAATCTAAGTACAGTGGGAACTCACACAAGACAAATGACAATCTCGGGTCGACAGACTACCATGTACTCATATCACCAGAGAACTGCTATCTTACGATAGGTATAATACCATTTAGGAGTTTTCGGCGAGTCCGTCCAGTGTAACTCATAACCCAATGAGCACATGTATACAATATTCGGTGTCGAACACCAATGGTTGTGAGACCGGCCATCGCCCCTTGTCGGGGTCAAGAAACGTATACACTAGTCTACTCTGGAATATCGATGTCCAGTCTCAATACTCCTACGACTAGGGACATTTAAGGATGCGCTTATGGACTACCTAGTTCCCATAAGTATGATCACCATCATAATACTGGTAGTCAAGCAAGAATCCTACGGGATTTATCATTATATTTTAGCTATACGTAATAGCAAGTAAAACGTATATACATGAATAATAAAGTCAAACCAGATAGCATACTGTCATCTCGAGCAAGACGGTTCTACTCGTATAGATCCTGCCTTAATTATCATAATTTCCTGCCTACAATTACAATAATTTCCTTGAGGGCACTATATCCAACAATTTTAAACATGATTAGGGGTTGATTAAGCATGTTAATAATAACGAAAATCATATCATAGCAATATCTTAACTATGTGTTGTACAGGAATCATGTAAATATGTAGATGTTAGTAGTCTCAAATATGTTAACGGCATATTAAATGGGTTCTCATGCATGTCGATGTTAACGAGTAATTCCATGGTCAATAATATTAAGTAAGTAATGGTATGGTCTCAACACTAATGATAAACAAACATTATGCATGAATTATATAAGCAGTGCATATCAGCATGTATATTTGTCATCTAACCAATATCAAATTAAACATGACATTTAAAGATCTTGATTAATGAGTGTGCTAGACCCTATGGTTTCATTTATACTCACAATAAGCATGGGATTATGTATCAATAATGAATCACGATGTTTAGAGTTTTGTTCTTTAATTCAAAGGCAAGCGAATCATAATCAAAATATAATTGATGACGCATTGATTAATGAGAGGGAGCAAGAGTACTTGCTTGAATTATGGGAATCGTTGGATCTCGAATCAACGGCGGTGATCTTGACTCGTGTGCGACTATCCCAACTTGATCTCGATCACGGTGTAGCCGCGAGGAGGAGATGATGAAAAGAGAGGGCACTGCTGTTGATGATCGGCGTCAAGGGATGAAGGCATGTGCTTAGTTATGGGTGGGTTGATCGAGTTGGGTTCTTGGGTTCTCAGGTTCTCGAGAGATCTTGGCGAGGGAGATAATGGAAATGGAGGTGAAGGAGAGAAGAGAGAAATGGCTAGGGTTTCATAGAGGAAGGGAGGCTGCTAGATTAGGGTTAGAATTAGGGTTTCGATGTGTGTAGTCAAGGGTTTATATAGGGAATGACTCGGTTACGAGAAAAGATATCATGCGAGATTTCAGGATCATGATCAGATTTTAGGTTGAGCCGGCGCAAGAGAATGGCGAGACGGCTCAAGAAAACAGAGAAGAAAGTAGTTGTTTTAGGCACATGTTGAGCCGTCTCAAGGTATACTTGAGCCGTCTCAAGATGGTATTGAGCCGGCTCAAACAATGTTGAGTCGTATCATACACATAAAGAGAAAGCAAGGAAATTCTCTGGACCCATGAGCCGGCTCAAGCTGGTCATGAGCTGTCTCATGCACCCAGAGAAGAAATAAACATTGGATTTGAACCGTAAACCGTCTCAAACAACGACGAGCCGGCTCAAGAACTGATATTTGCTGATTTTGGGTTTGTCAAGTTGCTTAACACATTAATTGAACATGGAATCAAAGGAATGCGAAAAATACTTGTTTTATTGAGATTTCTAGATATAGGGTGTTACATCCTACCCACCTTACAAAAAAATTTCGTTCTTGAAATTTAAAGGAACGAAAAAAACAATGATCAAAGAAACAAGTGAGCGTACAGAATGTTCAAGTATCGAGAACTAATTAAAAGGACCAAGGAAATAGACGGGGGCATGAATAGTCACGGTCTCAATCCGACAATCAATGTGTGCAAGGAAGGTACATAACCATTCCACCTAATGACAATGTCGTAATCCCCGGGTCGGGGTCAAAGTTTCGTGTGGTAAGGGATGTGTAGTGGAGAAAGTATGGACATGAAACAGTGTGAGTCTCTGGAATTAAATAATCTCTAGTAGGAACTGAACTAACTAAAATAGTACCTGCGACGACATCCTCTGCCGCCTCCACTTGTGTGGCCGTCAAGGTAAAGGCTTGTCCCTTCTAAACGGGTTCTGGTGAAACTTTCTGCTGTTGGTTGGATCTGCTGAGCTTCGACCTCATGGGGAAACTTCCAACTTGATAATCAATAGTCACATAGATCAAACACATATCCTTGGCCTTGCGGCAATTTCTCTGAATATGCCCCTGTTTCTGACAGTAGTTGCAAACCATGTATTTCCACTGCGGTGGGTCGGCGGTACGCTTCATTTGAACCCCACCATGCTTCTTGACTGGGATCCCTCCCGAAATCTGGCCAATAGGGCATTTCGATCCTCCTACCTGATATTCATTTCTCTTGTCCATAACAACCTCAATCCCGTGGCCTGCATTCAGTACCTTGGAGTAGGTCCCCAGATCAAGCGACGCTAAACGCTCCTAAATCATCAAGGTAAGGCACTGCATGAATCTCCTGGCCCGGTCCTCCTCCTGGGCTACCATAGAAGGGGCGAAATGACTAAGTCGGATGAACTCAACTGCTACTTCATCCACTGTGCGTCCTCCCTAACAAAGATTGATGAATTGTTGATCCATATCTATGCGGGCCAACTTGGGAAAGAACTTCTCGAGAAAAGCGGTCGAAAAGTTTGCCCAGGCAATAGGTTTCTCCAACCTATTCTCCTCTATGAGACACCGGATCCTAACTATATCTTGCAGCTGAGTCCTCACTATATCCACCCGATCTTCCTCCAGAACTCGACCAGCTGATAACAATTTCTCCATATTGATGATCCACTGCTCAGCATCTAGTGGACCACCCAATCATATGAAAACTGCCGGTTGCAGTCTCCTTAAGTCTGTTACACTGTCTGGATGCCTACCATTACGGGCCTCAACTACGCTCTCCAAGGCGGCAGTGGCGGTCTGCTGGGAAGCAAGCAGACCCTCCTAAAATATGTCTGTTTGTTTTTGTTGGTTCTCCACCATTCCCTGCATAAGGCCTAGTATTTCGGCGATATTGGCCTGGGAACCGAGGGTAGCATATGCTCCTTGTCGAGCCATGGATCTGAAACGAGATTTGGACGACGTTAGATTCAAAGATCAAGATAAGATATAGATTCAAAAGTAACTGAACGGAAAGGAAAACAAGGCAGCACAATGTAATCGAATCAAGAAAACATGAATCAAGGGTAGGACTCTAAGTTACTTGAATAGAGTACCGCATTGTAACCATGCCGCTGTACATGGGTACAATCATATAACTCCATCTAAGTCGTTCGAATCCTATAATCAGAGTCAATGGAATATGCAACATGATACACTAAGGGTACTCTAGACACGCAATCCTAACCTAAAAGGTCGGTAGAACCAAGTCTAACTTCAACGTCGGCTTAGCTCTGATACCAACAAAACCTTGTCATGTCTTGCTTCCCAAAATATGGAATACGGAGAGCAACGAATGTCAGCCATGCTACCTATAGTAAGGAATCATCTTTCCAAAGTCCCATTAAGGCTATCTAAACTAAATCTGTTACAATGATATCCAATATATATACACCAAGATATCAAAGATATAATGCCAATAATCATGTTGCACATATAACGAGGAATACCAAAATTGGTCCATAAAATAAACATAGATTCAAATAATATCTAAAGAATAACAACAGAGTCAATAAAAGGGTGTTGAAAGTTCTTGATTAATGGGCATATCGGCACACGTATTTTTTATCTAACCAATATCAAATTAAACATGACATTTAAAGATCTTGATTAATGGGTATTGAAAGTTCCTAGTGCCCTCGTCGCGGCAACCGTGGCCGATGCGGAACCGAAAAACAAAAATTTACAAGCGGACACTAAAAACAAATCCCTGGTGATCATTCCAAAACACTAAACTAGAACACAAGCATGAAAGGTTTAGGGACTACGACCTTTTGATGCGTGTCCACCCAATCGTGGAAGACCCCCCAAACTCCTTGTAGGCCGTCAAGAATAAGCTTGAGTGGCGACCGCTCTTGCAGAAGATGATCCACCTAAGGGAACCGATCTAAACTCCAAGTTCACCTAGTGAAACAATCGACGCTCCAAGCTCGCTGGGAATGGAGAGTGGGGACGTAGAAATTTTCCACTATCATTTTCTCACTAAAACCCAAGCTCAAGAGAGCATACAAGAAGAAGGAGAAGGAGGATGAAGAGCTAATCCAAAATGGCTAAGTGTTAGCATGAATAAAGAATGAGAGTGGAATGGCTTCATATCCTTTTTCAACAAAAGAAAATATCTCATAACAATTTAGTATAAACAAATGAAGTCATGTCTCTCTACATGTCCTCAACTATACTCAAATGCCACCTCACGCTCCACCTCATATTTGATTTTCCTAAAAAGAAAATCAACAAATGAGGTGTCCTACTTCTAGAAGTATTTCCGTATACGTATCGAAATACATATACGCGTATCCATATAAAAATACAAATAGCCAAGAGAGAGAAAATAAATAGTCAACAATAATGCTAGAATATATATTATATATTAAATATATCTATAAATTATTAAATCAAAACTTGATTTAATAATCTAGCTTAATCCTAAGCTGGCTAGTATTATCAACTGTCCGATTAAAATCCATATAGCTTGTACACGTATTTAATCAAACCCTTGTATGTACCAACTTACGTCATCTATATCATATTACCTGAACCGGGAAAACCCTCTGTGGGACTTTAAAGACTCGACAATACGCTGGCAGTGAATTACTGGATAAATACATAACCATAAGCACATCAGCGGCACTAGCTATACGTAACGGCTATCCAGGTATCTGCCGAAAGAGAGGTCGACAATCAAGTTCGTCCGTACCCTGCTGAGCCTGAATGTGACAATCTCTGTATAGTCCGGTCTCTTCGTCTAAGAGTATTGCATATCAGGTCTAGGGGTGGATAATGTCAGACCCCTAATAACCCGATAAGTTGTGTCGGAGTCAAGCTTATCACCAACCGAGAAACTACTGAACTCTTATTAGTAAATCTCATCCACCGTGGCTATGGATTTAGGGTGATGGCTAACCGAATACAGAGCGACATCAACTCCTAATACCAGGAGAGACGAATCCCTGACAATCGCTCACTGCCTCCATATGGCTCGGGACTGTACCCAACTAAAACCTATTTGCACGACTCCTTTGAGGCATTGTAGGGTAGTAATCTAAGTACAGTGGGAACTCACGCGAGACAAATGACGATCTCAGGTCAAAAGACTAGCATGTACTTATGCCACTAAAAAACTTACATCTAACGATAGATATAATACAATCTAGAAGTTCTCAGCGAGTCCGTCCGGTGTACTCACCTCCAGTGAACACCTGTATATTATCTTAGGTGACACAACTGTAGGGTGTTTTTCGTCACCCCATTGAGATGGGAATATGCACGCGCTTGTCAGGCGTACTACAAATTTTCCCTGCCTAGGATAGGCAGGGGTTTATTGATTGTGGGGATCCGAATCTCCGGCAGCTGCGAACTAAGCTGTCGTTTATTACCCCTCGCCTTTGGGTCGAGGGAACATCCGATTAACGGGTTAAACTGGTCATGCGAACTCAATGTGCAGTGTATGTGTGTTGTGTTTTGAAAGGGGATTTTGGATATATCCGGGGCCGCGCAGAGTTTATTGACAGCGTTGTAGAGTATGTGTGTGTATTGATTTATATGTCAAAAACTATCTATTACCGCAATCAAGAACGGCGTCGCTTTGCAGCTAGCCGGTGAGTACGGGTCGGTCCACAGGGATGTTGTGAATCTCCTAATCGCGCTAACGAGCTAATTCCGAAGGGTGTTCGGATTGATTATTAAATCTAAAAACCTAATTATTCTATACTACGATTATCTAGATCTAGTCTTGTTAGGGTTAGGTTTAGGGATGGTTTGGAAATGCAAGTAAATCTCAACGCTTTCTATACCCGAATGAAGATCTATGAGGAGTTATGGTAATTATCAATAAAGGGGATTAGATCCATTCAGGAAGGTGTTCCTTCCTCTAGGTTCTTGTCCTTTCTTTAGAGATCCTTACCCTAACCTCTATGGAAAACGCGCGCAACCGGGCCTTTATACTACGGTGTCATCGTTACCTCGAGGGGTAGGATGTCGTAGGGCGCGGTGTGTGCGTGTATGCATGGAGTCCTATTGAAAATATATTATGGGTAAGAAAGGGATGAGAGATCTCATCTCTCAAAATCCTTCCCCAAAGCTAACTCTAAACAATTTATCTACGGCGAGGAATTAAATCTACCTAGGGAAAAGAATTGAAATCTAAACTAGAGCAAGAAATTAAATCTACTTACAGATGCATCTCTTCAATCATCAACGCAGGTTTGTCAGATCTGAATCCATGAATTGAAAAGAAACACCGATGCTCTCCATAAAGAGATCTGAATTTATTATTAAAAAGGAGGCATAGGGAGGCATAAAAAATTATAATGATTAGAGTTCCTATTTATAGAGAATAGGAAACCCTAGGTTACATTTTGATCCGCATGTCTAAATTTACAAAAATAGCCCTAGGTTGACCAGTCAACGACGCAACAAAACATGGTAAAATTTTTATCTCCTGAATACCCTAGACTGCCGTGGAACCGCGGCCCTTGGCCTGGTTTGGCCGCGGTTCCGCGGCCAAACAGAAGAGTTGGGCTTTGCAAATTCTGTAGTGGGCTCTTGCTGTCTTATGCTTCCTGTTTCTGCAGGTCTTTTCTCAAATGGGCTTTTAGGTCTTCTCCAGATCTCCAGTGAACATTGTAGCGGACTTCTACCCGTGTTCGCTTTGAGTCGATGTCTTGAATCTTGCTTTGTGAATTGTTCCTTATGTAGGCTTGATCAAGAGTCTTCTGTTTATTGGTTAAAGTCCACTTTTTCATCGTCTTTACATCGTTTTCACTGTTTTCTGTCCAAGAACCTGTAACCTGTAACATGTAGCAGACATGCGTCAAAAGCACCTGTTTATTTATAAAAAGAATAAGAATGGGGAATATAATAATACAATATTATGGTTTGAACAAATACCCCCAAACTTATCTTTTACTCGTCCTCGAGCAAACTTATTTTTATTCACTAAAATCCTAACCGTACTTTCGCAGGGAAACGCGATTGCACTGAGCACGTGCAACAAGCCGTTAAACCTCTAGGTGTCCCTAGTAGGAGGAGTGTTGTCTCCTGAGGGTTTTCAGCGGATACTACCCACAAAATCCTATCAATTAGGCTTTTCGACTTTTGTTCTCCAAAAGAGTTTCTAACAAGGAATTCTATCATCTTCTACTCGTAAATTATCCACCCATATTCTTCACACTTCCTCATCATTTAACTTAAGATTATATATGTTATGCAGACTTACTTAGCTTTCGGCATTTCTTAAGTTTTCCTTCTAGGGTTCCATCTCCACTTAGGAATTTTTATCAACTCTTACTAAAGATATAATAAGTTCTATTCTTCACTCCTATCTCTTATCTAAACTCCAATCACATACCCCTACGTGTGTGTATATGTCACCCCTACACTTGGAAATTCAAATCAAGCAATCATACTCTCGTCCGTTGTCCAAAGAACTTCTTAATTGGTGAATTTTTAATTGAATATTGCTTACACATCCTTCATGCGACCGTTAATACTTCTTGAGGTACCAACGACCGATTACAAGATGTGTTTGCACATTAAAGCGTAATTCCTAGTCTTGCAACATCCAAGGCTTTAGCAGTGACTCCCAAACCAGTTGGTCTAAGGCACTAGGTGATGAAGCACCCTCGCTAAATATTTTTCTATTTTTACAGCCTTAAGTAATCACAAAAACCAGTGTTCATTTTTTTCTTTATTCACACTTTTTCTTTTATTTACTTCGTACTAAGGACTTTAGACAAGAGCATTTCAAGGTCTCCTCTACTATTCCAAGTTTCAAGGTGCGTGATTGTGCAAATTGTAGGGTATACGTTTTCAGAATCTAGACTTAAGCTAGGAACTATTTTTCAAACTTATACTCTAATAAGAACATCAATACTCTTCCCTTGTTTCAACTTAGCCCAAAAAGTGAACCCAAAATTTGCCTATTTCTAAATAAACTACGAAGACATATACTCTCTACCGTTAAACTTTAAGGAAGGTTATTTTTAGGGTTTTAAATTTACTAAGTCTAAGA
The DNA here is from genome assembly GCA_030015575.1 of Agapanthus africanus. Taxonomy (NCBI): domain Eukaryota; kingdom Viridiplantae; phylum Streptophyta; class Magnoliopsida; order Asparagales; family Amaryllidaceae; genus Agapanthus; species Agapanthus africanus. Next base: position 881,065,588 of record JASDDO010000024.1, on the reverse strand, counting down.
TCTAGTTGTTCCTAGCCAGTTAACCCATTCATCAAACTCAAGTCAATTAGCCAAAATTGAATACAATTATTTTTATAATTTTTGAAATTTTTCAATTTTTATAGGTTTTCAAATAAGTATGCAAATGCAAAAATATGTACAAATGAATGCGAAGGAAGAAGACGTACCGAGCATACCCCAAAACTTAAACTTGACAGTGTCCTCACTGTCATGCTATACCAAGAGGGTTGAGAATGTCGGCACTCCCCTGTTTATTTATTTATAAAAAAAAATTTATATTTTTAATGTTTTGAAATTTTTTTTTATTTTTTTATAGAAAAAGAAAATAAAAATATATATACATATATACAACAAGGTTCCCCCCAAACTTAAGCTTGGTCTTACACAAACCAAAGATTAGCACCAACCATTCAAAAATCTTATCATGGTAATGGTCAAGTTGGTGAAATGATGGGGTGTAGAGGAAAGAAATGAGAAACACACGAGACCATGTGGGAAGAAGGGTAGAATATGGTCTCGGTGGGGGAGAAGAATGGCGGAAAGGAGAAAGAAGGGTCGCGCGATCTTGAGAGTGTAAATCGGGTGAATAAATTAGCGCAATTTGTGATGACCGGTGTATTAAAAGCGATTGCGCTAATCTATCAACTCGTCGAGAAATGGGATCAAATCCCTCAAGATTCGCAAGAAAACATGGGTACACCGAACTTGGTATAGCAGATGAAAGCGTAACGGTCACTTATACGGTCTGAACAATGGGAAAGACGAAAGGAAGTGAACTAGGGATAGTATCATTCTCACCGTAGTAAACTGTCTCGAACTTGAAAGATTCCATTAATGGTTCGAAACTACTGTAAGCACCCGAGTCTGATGGTTCAACTAACTCATCTGAAAATGTAAAGGACTCAAATTCGGGCGGTGAGTCATCAACATCATCCGAAAAATTGAAACACTCGTAGGTGTTATCGTCTGTGAGAACTGTGTTAGATTCAAAAAGAAATTTTTCAAACTCACAGTCTTTAAGCGTGATATTAGGCGTAGTCGGAACGATGGAAAGGAGGGAAGGTGATTTAGGTAAAGGTTCAAGAGGATGAATTGGAAAATCCGACACATCAAACAAAAATGGTTCAACCTCAATATTATCCTCAAGACTCTCCTCAATACTATTTTTATAATTTTCCTCAAAATTCAACTCATCCATGCCATTATCATCAAAATCAAGGCGCATATGAAGTTCGGGAGAAACATCTAATGACTCGGGATGATGAGTTGAACATAAAATTTCAATCAAATCGACAGATTCATCATCCAAAATATTCCCGGCGTCTATATCCTCAATCAAGTGAAAATCAATTCCTTTAGACACCTCATCAAAGCATGGTTATTTATCAATTTAGGTTCTAGAGTGTAGGTGTAAAGATCGAAATGATTAAGTGTAGTTTCACTCGAAAGGGGTTCTTCACAATTTGGCAAATCAAACACTGCAAAGTCGCACAACTCATCATTTTGGACACATGTTTGAAAATTGGAGTTGTCGGATTCAATTGGGTAGGGGTAGGTTTGATTTTGAAATCCTCTCACATTCTCACTCTGTCCAACCGCCTCCTTATACATTGAAAAATTTTGAGCTAGCGGGAAACCAGCTACCGTTTCACTAGGTTGCATAAGGGCGGCCACGGACGCTTCCACATTCCTAGTCATTTTGTTTGTTGCTGCGATATATGCCTCCAATGACTCTTCCAAACTAGACTTGGGTGGTAAGGGGGTTTCGGTAAAAGATTCGAAATCGTGTGGATATGCAAAACTCCCTAATGGCTGTGTGGAAACAGTGTATAGTGAGGGTGGTAAGGTCGGGTAGGACTGGTAGGAAGTGGGTGATTGGACAGGGGTAGGTCAACATATGGATAACAAGGTGAATAATCGTGTAGATCCCTAGAACTAGATGAGTGGAGAGGGGTGAAAGATCGGCTGCGAGATTGAGCAATATGCTCAGCAATGGACATCGGCTTAGGAGTGACAGAAGGACTCGAAAAAGTGGTGTCAACATATGGAGGTGGTAAAGGTTGACTTGGTTGACACAAAGTGGGTTGCAAAGTCAAACTGTTTCTCCTAGACGTCTCTATTTGATCTTTCAAAGATTTTTTAGGTAAGGAAGGATCGTCTTTAAATTGACCGAACAAATTGACGTACGACGCAAAATTAGGTTCGGGATACCAAAGTTCGGCAAGTGATTTATTATGTGGGGTACCCATGTTAGAAGAAGGGGAAAAGAAAGAAGGTTGGTTGGTGCAAGGATTTATTTGCGGCAAAAGTTTGCAAGTTTTCTACTACTAATTTTCCTTTTTCTTTTTCTTTATTTGAAAATTGTTGCAAAAAGATTTTTAATTAAAGATATACAACCGAAAAATATTACTTGCAATCAGTTATTATTTTAAGCATATCACAAGAATCTTTATTTGGAAAAAATTGTTGCAAAAAGATATTCGAGAAAAGATATGCAACAAAAAAGATTACTTGCAATCAATTTCTATTTTGAGCGGGGCCCAAAAATCCTGCACAAGATCGTTATTTGGAAGGGAATATATTTTTAAAGTGCACAAAATCCTGCAGGCATTTTTCAGAAGATATATTGAAATTTTTGCAGAGGAGAGAGACAGAAATCTTACAGTGGAAATTTCGTGCAGAGAGGACTCTAGAAGACCGCGGTTCCGCGGTTTAATGCGCGTCAAGGCCGCGGTTCCGTGGTGGTCAAGAGGTATCAGGTTCTGAAAAAATTGGTACGGCTCTGTTGAGGCACTCTCCCTCTGTTCTGATGTACCCTTTTCTGATTTGCCTTCTGGAAATCTACAGATCCGTCTCGATTGTATCTGCAAGATTCACACAACAAAGTACCCTTTCCAAAAAAATAACAATTGATATATTTTTATAAGTTTTTGGATTTTTCAGATTTTTATGATTTTTTTTTTAAATTTTGATTAACCCGAAATTGCAAAAAGAAAATAACACGCCATCCCCGGCAACGGCGCCATTTGATTTATATGTCAAAAACTATCTATTACCGCAATCAAGAACGGCGTCGCTTTGCAGCTAGCCGGTGAGTACGGGTCGGTCCACAGGGATGTTGTGAATCTCCTAATCGCGCTAACGAGCTAATTCCGACGGGGGTTCGAATTGATTATTAAATCTAAAAACCTAATTATTCTATACTACGATTATCTAGATCTAGTCTTGTTAGGGTTAGGTTTAGGGATGGTTTGGAAATGCAAGTAAATCTCAACGTTTTCTATACCCGAATGAAGATCTATGAGGAGTTATGGTAATTATCAATAAAGGTGATTAGATCCATTCGGGAAGGTGTTCCTTCCTCTAGGTTTTTGTCCTTCCTTTAGAGATCCTTACCCTAACCTCTATGGAAAACGCACGCAACCAGGCCTTTATTCTACGGTGTCATCGTTACCTCGAGGGGTAGGATGCCGTAGGGCGCGGTGTGTGCGTGTATGCATGGAGTCCTATTGAAAATATATTATGGGTAAGAAAGGGATGAGAGATCTCATCTCTCAAAATTCTTTCCCAAAGTTAACTCTAAACAATTTATCTACGGCGAGGAATTAAATCTACCTAGGGCAAAGAATTGAAATCTAAACTAGAGCAAGAAATTAAATCTACTTACAGATGCATCTCTCCAATCATCAACGCAGGTTTGTCAGATCTGAATCCATGAATTGAAAAGAAACACCGATGCTCTCCATAAAGAGATCTGAATTTATTATTAAAAAGGAGGTATAGGGAGGCATAAAAAATTACAATGATTAGAGTTCCTATTTATAGAGAATAGGAAACCCTAGATTACATTTTGATCTGCATGTCTAAATTTACAAAAATAGCCCTAGGTTGACCAGTCAACGACGCAACAAAACATGGTAAAAATTTTATCTCCTGAATACCCTAGACTGCCGCGGAACCGCGGCCCTAGGCCTGGTTTGGCCGCGGTTCCGCGGCCAAACAGAAGAGTTGGGCTTTGCAAATTCTATAGTGGGCTCTTGCTGTCTTGTGCTTCCTGTTTCTGCAGGTCTTTTCTCAAATGGGCTTTTAGGTCTTCTCCAGATCTCCAGTGAACATTGTAGCGAACTTCTACCCGTGTTCGCTTTGAATCGATGTCTTGAATCTTGCTTTGTGGATTGTTCCTTATGTAGGCTTGATCAAGAGTCTTCTGTTTATTGGTTAAAGTCCACTTTTTCATCGTCTTTACATCGTTTTCACTGTTTTCTGTCCAAGAACCTGTAACCTGTAACATGTAACAGACATGAGTCAAAAGCACCTGTTTATTTATAAAAAGAATAAGAATGGGGAATATAATAATACAATATTATGGTGTGAACATGTATATATATATACATACATACATACATACATACATATATATATATATAAAAGGAAGGGAAAGGGCATCCAGAGGATGCGTGGGGAAAAGCGCCAGAGCTTTGGGTGCTAGCGCTTTGGGTGCTAGCGCTAGCTATACGTGAGGACTCCTAAGTGTGTTTTTCCTTTATGAGTCGTAAGAATCCCACAAAGGTTTGTTCTCCTCATGTATCGTGAGGACACATGAGTGGGTCTTCTCAATGGAGCATAATTCCAAAGGCGGAGACCGGCCGCGTAACTGGTGATTGCGGTGGGGCATGGGTATGCTGAGAATTATTTGAGCCCGTGGATTGTATATGGCAGTCAATTTGGGGACTAACCGTAGGGCCAGACGAATTTCGGAAAATCGGATTTTGGTTGGCGTCTGCATCGCTGCACTGGAATATAGTACAAGGAGCAACTCATCATTCGCCGTTGTTTTTTTTGTTTTTTTTTTACCGCGATTGTTCTATAATTTCAGCTTTTCTTATCGCGAAGATCACGATTGCCCCATCATTTCGGTTTTTATTCGCGGTTGCCCCATCATTTCGGCTTTATTTTCATCTTTATCTTACTCGCTGATTTTTATTGCGAGTTGCCCCATCATTTCGGCTTTTCTTTATTTTTCTTTTATTTACACATTTTTTGTTTATTTACATTTTTTTTGCATTACCAGTTTAACGACTTAGAGGTCGATTGTTCCCAGTTTAACAACGTGGTGGTCATCGATTCCCAGTTTAAAGACTTAGAGGTCTAGTGCTCCCAGTTTAATGACATGGTGGTCGATTGTTTTCAGAGAAAGACAGATGTCTGAGAGAATCAGTTTCACGAAGAACTTTGGTCTCCGTTTGTATGAAATTGGCGGCCGCAGCTGGACTGTTTGTTAACACACCTTTAGACAGTTCTATCTCTCCTGCCTGGTATTGCTTTTCGACCCAATCATTGAAGACGAAGCAGTCCTCAATGGCATGACCTATCACTCTGTGATAGGGGCAGTATTTGGGGTCGTCGGTCATATTCGCTTCCTGCGATCTTTTTGACTCTGGCAGTTGTAGACCGTTCCTCATGGCGTCTTTGAATATTTTACGGATTTTGTCCCTTCTGAAAGAATAGACCTTATCCAGCTTCTCTTTCAGTGGAGATTCTCCTCCCTCTCCGAACACTGGCTTCCGGGGCTGGTTGGCACTAGGCCCGCTCATCCCTCACTTATTTCGATTAGCCGAAGTGTTGAAAGATTCAGAATCGTCGGAATTTCCGCCTTTGCAATTATCGTCCTTTCGGTTTCTCCAGGACTTATTGTTATTTTGGGAGTCAGAGGAGGACTTCTGCTTTGAGCGTTCCAACATCTGGACTTTCCTGGTCAGCTCTTGGAATGTTTTGAGACCCGTGGTGCATAGAAACGGGGCCATTCAATTGTTGAGATTTCTGATGAGGAGACTGACAGATTGGTCCTGCTCTATCGGCGGTTCACATTTGACAGAGAGATTGCACCATCGGGTTATAAAATCCGTGCTGCTTTCATTGTTCTTTGGCTTGGTCCTTACGAGCTCGGCAATGGTGATCTTATCGCTGACGCTCATGAACCTCTGCCGAAACAGAGACTCCATTTGGACGAAAGTTGTGACGGAGCCATCCGGTATGCTCGCGTACCAGTCGAAAGCAATATCGGCCAAGCTATTAACGAACCGACGGAGGAGAAGCACGTCATTGCCCCCAGTATTCCCGCATGAGGCTTTAAAGTGGGCGATGTGCTGATTCGCATTTCCCGTACCATCGAATCTTCCGAATTTGGGGATGACATAGCCGCTAGGAAATTCTACCAGATCATACTGAGCAGGGTATGGTCTCCCACTACAGCTGATATCTTTTTGCGCTTCGGCTTCGGCCACCAATGTTTTTACTTTGCTGGCAACCAAATCCATGATTTGATCTTGAGTTAGCGGGCTACTGTCATCGGTAGCCAAGATGTTCCCCGAGATAGGATGCGACTAATTTTCATGCAGTCCGCCCACCTTTGGATGTGAGGGAATAGGCGTCGGCTGCCCTGGGAAACCGTTTCCCGGTTCATGAGCAAAGCCTTGCGCTTGATTGGGCGGCTGAGAGGTAAGTCGAGCCGTGAGCTGCAAGACGACATTCGTCAAGTCGTCAATTTTGGAGTAAAGTTTGGCCATCTCCTTGTCTTTACTTCTGAGTTGTTTTCGGAGCTCTTGGAGAAGTTGCTGCTCTGCGTTCTTGGGACGGAAGATTGGCTCATCTTCGATTTCCGAGCCCGACTCCTCATGAACTGAGAGCTCTCTCTGCCTACCAGCCTCACTGGGAGGATTTTCATCACCCTCCGGAGGATGCTGGTCTTGAGAAGTGACAGTTATATTCACACCAGGTTGGATTTGAGATGTGGTGGACCCATCCTTGCTTTTGCTGCGAAGGTTGTTGCTGGGACGCGTGCCCACCATGTAGACGGTGTGGATAACACATTCAGCCATCTCTTCATCACTGGCAGCTGGTTTCGCGGAGCGGTCCAGGCATTGGAAATTCACAAATTTTAACATGGCTGGAGCCCTAGCCCTTTTGTTGGCCCTATATCTGAGCCGCTTCTGCCTCAGCTTCTCTGCCTTTAGCGCTTGGCAGGCTTCTACTCTCCGGGAAGCCGCCATAAGCTGAGTGATGGGGAGCTTAGAGAAGATACCTAATTGAGCAGTTGTCAGGAGCATCATCGGAGCTTGCTTGAGACGCGTTGTAGCTTTGTTGGTGTTGATGGCTTGCCTCCAGCTGGGGCAAAGGAAAGTCGTTCAGACACCGACTTGCGTTTGGGTTGGGGCGCCCTCGAGATCACCACATTTGGTCGCTTGCCTTTCGAGACCGGTCTGTCTATTGCTGGAGCTTGAGGAGTTGGAATGGCGTTAGCTGGCATGAACAGAATAGAGCCGAACTGTAGCAGCGGCTTCTCCTACTGTCGCCCAAGACTGGCTGGGAGAACCGTCCTGGAGTCCATCTTCATCGTGTAGGAGATGGGAGCTGTGTCAAGAGCTGAGCTTGTCCTTGGAGACATTGTTGAGAAGTGATTGCTTGAAAACCTGCATGAAAGAGCATTATTTCGGTATAAATATAGGTATGTATATTGACTGAGTTCGCATGAACGTTTAACCCGAAATATGGGAGGAGAGACAAGTCCCAACGGGCGTGCCAGAATCTGTAGGGTGTTTTTCGTCACACCATTGAGATGGGAATACGCGCGCGCTTGTCAGGCGTACTACAGATTTCCCCTGCCTAGGGTAGCGGGGGTTTATTGATTGTGGGGATCCGAATCTCCGGCAGTCGCGGACTAAGCTGTTGTTAATTACCCCTCGTCTTTGGGGCGAGAAAACCTCCGATTAACGGGTTAAACTGGTCATGCGAACTCAATATGCAGTGTACGTGTGTTGTGTTTTGAAAGGGGGTTTTGGATATATCGGGGGCCACATAGATTTTTTACGGGGGTCGCGCTACCCGGATAGCGGGCTGGGGGTCAAGGGGGCAAGCATCCCCCTTGCGGGGTGCGGGGCAGCTCCTCGGCCCAAAAATTTTTTTGGGAGGGACAGTGTTTTAGAGTGTGAGTGTGTGTGTGTGTGTGTAAGGATGGGAAAAGGCATCTAGAGGATGCGTGGGGAAAAGCGCCAGCACTTTGGGTGCTAGCGCTTTGAGCGCAAGAGCGCTAGCGCTCCATGTGTCAGCACGTGGGCGCTCGGACGCTTGCGCTAGCGCTCTGAGCGTAAGAGCGCTAGCGCTTTGAGCGCTAGCGCTCCACGTGTCAGCACGTGGGCGCTCGGGCGCTAGCGCAAGAGCGCTAGCGCTTTGAGCGCTAGCGCTCCACGTGTCAGCACGTGGACGCTCGGACGCTAGCGCTTCGGGTGCTAGCGCTCTGAACGCAAGAGCGCTAGTGCCCCACGTGTCAGCACGTGGGCGCTCGGGCCTTAGCGCTTTGGGCGCTAGCGCTCTGAGCGCAAGAGCGCTAGCGCTCCACATGTCAGCACGTGGGCGCTCGAGCGCTAAAAGGGACTTGGTCCCTGCAATGGGAGTTGTACTCCCAGAAAGGAGCACCTATTATTTTTTTTTTTTTTTTTTTGTGTGTGTGTGTGTATGAAGAGTTAAACTCCTAGGATGTTGTGAAGCTGATGAAGAGCTTCTCCCCTTTAGCCCTAGTTCTTCCCCAAAGTGGGGTTTCTGGAGATGGGTCTCCTTCTTTCTCCTCTGTTGGCCGGATCTTGAAGATCTAGAGATGTGAGATTTAAAAATCTCTTCTTTTTGAGATCTAATGGCGGATCTAAGTTCCCCTTTATGGGTTTTGTGGTGAAAAACTATTTAGTTTTGGAAAAGGAAGAGTAAAACTCTTGATTTAATTCAAAAGAAAGAAGAAGGTTTTGAAACCTTCAGAAAGGGGAAAGAGGCACAAACCCTAGATTTTTGAGAAGAATGAAAAGTATATACTTTATTCATCATCATGTTGCCTTATATAGGCTTACACATTTACATATAGCCTCTTGGGCTTTACAAAATGACATTTTCCCATCCCATGGCTCATGTGCCATTTCTTTTTGCATATAAGCCATGGGCTTTACAAAAAATTTGGCTTTATGCCCATTTTGCATACATTCATGCATAAAAAATTACATAAAAATTATTTATTACATGATCTATATTTTGGCATGGAGGAGGCTGGCCGCGGGCTCGACCTGGGCATGAGCCCGCCTGACCTGGGCTTGGGCCCACCTGGCTTGGGGTTGACCTTGACTTTGACTCGGTCAACCGGGGTGCAAATTTTGACCCCAACAACAACACCAATGGCTTGTGAGACCGGCCACTGCCCCTCGTCGGGGTCTAGAAACGTACACACTGTTCTACTCCGGAATATCGATGCCCAGTCTCGATACTCCCACGACTAGAAATATTTAAGGATGTGATTATGGACTACCCAGCTCTCACGTATATGATCACCATCATAATACTGGTAGTCAACCAAGAATCCTACGGACGTCATCATTATATATTAGTAACACGTAATAACAAGTAAAACGTATACATATTAATGATAAAGGCAAACCATATAACATATTATCATTTCAAGAAACACCGTTCTACTTGTATAAGTCCTCCCTCAATTATTGTAATTGTAGGAATTATTATAATCGCCTAGCTGCAATTACAATAATTGTCTTGAAAGCACTATATCCAACAGGTGTGCTAGACCCTATGGTTTCATTTATACTCACAACAAGTATGGGATTACGTATCAATAAAGAATCGTGATATTTAAAGTTTTGTTCTTTAATTCAAAGGCAAGCAAATCATAATCAAAAGATAATCGATGACGCATCGATTAATGAGAGGGAGCAAGAGTACTTACCTGAATTATGGGAATCGTTGAATCTCGAATCAACGGTGGTGATCTTGACTCATGTGCAACTATCCTAACTTGATCTCGATCACGGTGTAGCCATGAGGAGGAGATGACGACAAGAGAGGGTGCTGCTGTTGATGATCGGCGTCAAGGGTTGAAGGTGAATTGGGTTCTCGGATTCTCGAGAGATCTTGGCGAGGGAGAAGATGGAGATGGAGGTGAGGAAAAGAAAAGAGAAACGACTAGGGTTTCATAGAGGAAGGGAGGCGGCCAGATTAGAGTTAGAATTAGGGTTTCGGAGTATGTATTCGAAGGTTTATATAGGGCATAGATCGGTTACGAGAAAAATATATCATGCAAGATTTCAGGATCGTGGTTAGATTTTAGGTTGAGCCGGCTCAAGAGAATGGCGAGCCGGCTCAAAACAATATAGAAGAAAGCAGTTGTTCAAGGCCAAGTTGAGCCGTCTCATACACACACAGAGAAAGTAAGGAAATTCTCTGGACCCATAAGCCGTCTCAAGCTGGTAATAAGTCGTCCTATACACCTAAAGAAGAAATAAACATTGGATTTGAACCTTGAGCTGTCTCAAACGACGACGAGCTGGCTCAATAACTAATATTTGCTGATTTTGGGTCTATCAAGTTGCTTAACACATTATTGAACATGGAATCAAAGAAATACGAAAAATACTTGTTTTATTAGGATTTCTAGATACAGGGTGTTACAGAAACCGATGATCGTTTACATCTGAAGTGCCCTAAGGGAGTTGAGATATGCTTAAGAATATCGAAGGCATTTAAAATTGCTGCTTTACCAGATTCAATTGAGGAAATAGCTATCGAATGGGATTCTCCGAATACTTTGGTTTCTCCAGCTTGGTCCAATCTAAAAATAATCATTTGTTATTTTTTGTAGATTAAAAGAAATTCAAAGATTTTTACCGACACTGACTGATGATGCTCAGAAGTGGTATCTGTCATGCCCCACCCCCAATACAGAGAGTATTGTCCGCTCTGGCCGGAGCCGCACGGTTTTGTACTTCGGGGCGAACTGGACCCGACCAGGTGCCACTTCCCAGAAGGTCACCCATCCCAGGACTTCCCTAGCCTGAGCACGGTTAACTGCGGAGTTCTCAAACTCCTGTAGTGCCGGTTCACTTAAAAGGCGCCTCTGTATTGAAGAGCGGTATCATTCCATTTATAGTACAGATCTGTCATCTTTCGGAATGTATTTCGAAGATTCCCTATTGTTTTACAGTGGGTCCACATGCTTATCTGGTATATATGGGTATACCGGATAATACCTGGGGTATTACATTCTCCCCCATATAGAACAATGGTTCGTCCTCGAACCATAAACCTACTATTTAAGGAACCAACTCTGATACCATTCTGTCACGCCCCACCTCCAATACAGAGAGTATTGTCCGCTCTGGCCGAAGCCGCACGGTTTTGTCCTTCGGAGCGAACCGGACTCGACCAGGGGCTACATCCCAGGAGGTCACCCATCCCAGGACTTCCCTGGCCCGAGCATGCTTAACTACGGAGTTCTCAAACTCCTGTAGTGCCGGTTCACTTAAAAGGCGCCTCTATATTGAAGAGCAGTATCATTCCATTTATAGTACAGATCTGTCCTCTTTCGGAATATATTTCGAAGATTCCCCATTGTTTTACAGTGGGTCCCCATGCTTATCTGGTATATATGGGTATACCGGATAATACCTGGGGTATTACATTATCTCCCCAAATCACGACACGTGGCAAGTGATGTGTCCCGGAGCTTACAAGAAAGGATCAAGAACGGTACGTTGGAAGCATACCCGGGCCTGCGACCCAAGAATGTTACCGACCTTTGGTGGCCTACTAGACCACCCCTCAGCTCGCCTTCGAGCTATCACAGAACCAAGATGCCTCAGCCTCCCGCTCATTCCCGAGCCTCCTGCCGAGCTTATCTTCCTCAGTCTCATCGACCGACCCACAGCACCGATCACAGGCGCTTTCGCCACGGCTCCGCGAATCTCGCCAGGCGCAAAATATCCGCCGCCCATGATCCCGCGTCCCACGCCATCACGATCCCCCATTAACGAGCATATCTCGTCATTAATAGGGAATCCCGCCTATCACGCGGGCATAACGCCAGGGGCGTAACGGCCGGCGTGAATCTCACGCCCGCCTGCCCATTGCTGCCACTATATAAACCCCTCTCCCAGACGACTCAGGTAAGCCAATTTACCCCAATATACCATTACTCTGCAAAAATACCCCGTCTAACTTGATCATCGCAAGGTCCTCGGTGGCACAACCACCCCGAGACTTCATTGCAGGTAGCTCGGCCTCAACCACATAAAACCCATTGAGATTCACACGCATCAGGAGGCAACCCTCCAACTCAATCTCACCAAGAGGCCACCGGGCGGCAACCCTGCTCGGTCCATCCATAGCTGGTAGTTCATTACCCACTGACCCCAAGGATCAAAGCCCTCGCCAAGAGGCAACCGGGCAGCTACCCTGCTCAGTCCATCCATAGTTGGTCGTTCGCTACCCACCAACGCCAAGGATCAAAACCCTCATCAAGAGGCTACCGAGCAGCTGCCCTACTCGGTCCATCCTTGGCTGGTAATTTCTTACCCCACGACGCCAAGGATAAAAGCCAACATCAAGAGGCCACCGAGCAGCTACCATGCTCGGTCCATCCATGGCTGGTAGTTCACTACCCAGCGACGCCAAGGATCAAAGCCCTCATCAAGAGGCCACCGAGCAGCTACCCTGCTCGGTCCATCCTTGGCTGGTAATTTCTTACCCACCGACGCCAAGGATCAAAGCCCTCATCAAGAGACCACCGAGCAGCTTCCCCGCTCGGTCTATCCTTGGCTGGTAATTTCTTACCCCACCGACGCCAAGGATCAAAGCCCTCATCAAGAGGCCACCGAGCAGCTACCCTGCTCGGTCCATCCTTAGCTAGTAATTTCTTACCCACCGACGCCAAGGATCAAAGCCCCCGCCAAGAGGCAACCGGGAAGCAACCCTGCTCGGTGCATCCATGGCTGGTAGTTCACTACCCACCGACGCCAGGATCATAACCCTCACCAAGAGGCCACCAGGAAGCCACCCTGCTCGGTCCATCCATGGCTGGTAGTTCGCTACCCACCGACGCCAAGGATCAAAGCCCTCATCAAGAGGCCACCGAGCAGCTACCCTGCTCGGTCCATCCTTAGCTGGTAGTTCACTACCTACCGACGCCAAGGATCAAAGCCCTCATCAAGAGGCCACCGAGTAGCTACCCTGCTCGATCCATCCTTGGCTGGTAATTTCTTACCCACCGACGCCAAGGATCAAAGCCCTCATCAAGAGGCCACAGAGCAGCTACCATGCTCAGTCCATCCATGGCTGGTAGTTCACTACCCACCGATGCCAAGGATCAAAGCCCTCACCAAGAGGCCACCGGGCAACAACCCTGCTTGATCCATCCATGGCTTGTAGTTCACTACCCACCGACGCCAAGGATCAAAGCCGCACCAAGAGGCCACCGAGCAGCAATCCTGTTCGGTCCATCCATGGCTGGTAGTTCATTACCCACCGAGGCCAAGGATCAAAGCCCTCACCAAGAGGCCACCGAGCAGCAACCCTGCTCGGTCCATCCATGGCTGGTAGTTCACTACCCACCCATGCCAAGGATTAAAGCCTTCACCAAGAGGTCACCGGGTAGCAACCCTGCTCGGTCCATCCATGGCTGGTAGTTCGCTACCCACCGACGCCAAGGATCAAAGCCCCCACCAAGAGGCCACCGGGCAGCATCCCTGCTCGGTTTATCCTTGGTTGGTAGTTCACTACCCACCGACGCCAAGGATCAAAGCCCTCACCAAGAGGCCACCGGGCAGCAACCATGCTCGGTCCATCCATGACTGGTAGTTCACTACCCACCGACGCCAAGAATCAAAGCCCTCACCAAGAGGCCACCAAGAAGCAACCCTGCTCGGTCCATCCATGGCTGGTAGTTCACTACCCACCGACGCCAAGGATCAAAGCCCTCACCAAAAGTCTACCGAACAGCAACCATGCTCAGTCTATCCATGGCTGGTAGTTCACTACCCACCGACGCCAAGGATCAAAGCCCTAATCAAGAAACCACCGAGCAGCTTTCCTGCTCGGTCCATCTTTGGCTGGTAATCTCTTACCCCACGACGCCAAGGATCAAATCCCTCATCAAGAGGCCACCGAGCAACTTCCCTGCTCGGTCCATCCTTGGCTGGTAATCTCTTATCCCACGATGCCAAGGATCGAAGCCCTCATCAAGATGCCACCGAGCAGCTTCCCTGCTCGGTCCATTCTTGGTTGGTAATCTCTTACCCCACGACGCCAAGGATCAAATCCTTCATCAAGAGGCCACCGAGCAGCTTCCTTGCTCGGTCCATCCTTGGCGGGTAATCTCTTACCCCACGACGCTAAGGATCGAAGCCTTCATCAAGAGGCCACCGAGCAGCTTCCCTGCTCGGTCCATCCTTAGCTGGTAATCTCTTACCCCACGACGCCAAAGATTGAAGCCCTCATCAAGAGGCCACCGAGCAGCTTCCCTGGTCGGTCCATCCTTGGCTGGTAATCTCTTACCCTACGACACCAAGGATCGAAGCCCTCATCAAGAGGCCACCGAGCAGCTTCCCTGCTCGGTCCATCCTTGGCCGATAATCTCTTACCCCACGACGCCAAGGATCAAAGCCCTCATCAAGAGGCCACCGAGCAGCTTCCCTGCTCGATCTATCCTTGGCTGGTAGGTCATTATCCATCGACGCCAAGGACCAAAGTCCTCACCAAGAGGAAACCGAGCAGCTACCATGCTCGGTTCATCCTGGCGGGCAGCTTCCTGCCCACGACGCTGAGGATCGAAGCTCTCATCGCGAGGCGACCGGGAAGCTTGCCTGCTCGGTCATCCTGGCGGGCAGCTACCTGCCCCTCGACGTCAAGGATCGAAAGCCCTCCTCAAGGGGCGGCCGGGCATTCTCTTGCTCGGTCTGTCCACTCCAGGTAGCTTCCTGCCCTATAAAGAGATGGATCAAGGCTCTCGTCACGATGCCGCCAGACATCTTCATGCTCGGTCTCAACGGTGGATCCCTGAGCCTCACATTGAACCAGCTGGCAAGCCTCTGCCCGGCACATGCACCCGAAGAAGGCAAGCTCCTAACATGGCTCAAGTAGAAAAAAGCTCCTAACATGGCTCAAGTAAAAAAAATAGCAGAGCTCGAGTTCGGTCGATAGCCGGCCCTAACAGACGAAACGACGCCACCATTCGTTCCTGGGCAATCGACATCATGATTCTCGGTGCAAAACTGAGCAGAAGATTCTCCATATAGTCCACTCTCGACCTGACCCATAAATAGATCGGAACGAGAGTGGGGAGCTAATGATGATGCTCAGAAGTGGTATCTCCACAGATCACGACACGTGGCAAGTGACGTGTCCCGGAGTTTACAAGAAAGGATCAAGAACGGTACGTTGGAAGCATATCCGGGCCTGCAACCCGAGGATGTTACCGACCTTCGGTGGCCTACCAGACCATCCCCCAGCTCGCCTCCGAGCTATCACAGAACCAAGATATCTCGGCCTCCCGCTCGTTCCCGCGCCTCCCGCCGAGCTTATCTTCCTCGGTCTTACCGACCGACCCACAGCACCGATCACAGGCGCCTCCGCCACGGCTCTGCGAATCTCGTCAGGCGCAAGATATCCGCCGCTCATGATCCCGCGTCCCACGCCATCATGATCCCCCGTTAACGAGCATATCTCGTCATTAATGGGGGAATCCCGCCTATCACGCGGGCGTAACGCCAGGGGCGTAACGGCCGGCGTGAATCTCGCGTCCGCCTGCCCGTTGCTGCCACTATATAAACCCCTCTCCCAGACGACTCAGGTAAGCCAATTTTACCCCAATAGGCCGTTACTCTGCAAAACTGCCCCGTCTAACTTGATCTTCGGATGGTCCTCGGTGGCACAACCATCCCGGGATTTCCTTACAGGTAGCTCGGCCTCGACCACATAAAACCCATTGAGATCCGCAAGCATCAGGAAGCAACCCTCCAACTCAATCTCAGTCATCCATCAGCGTTCGCTGCAGATCAATGGAAGGTAATATCTGGAGATCCAGAGATCCATCACTGACATATCATCAGATGAGATGATATTTTATTTTGTGGTCGTCTTCAACACCAGATAAAATGAAGGATATATTAAGGAAGGCATGTAAATGTTCAAGACTGCCGAATCAGTTTTTGAATTTTTGATTTTGTATATTTTTTCTTTCTTTTTTGTGGTGTCGGTAGAACACCCTTTGATGTACTTGGTTTTATATTTTTATTAATATATTTATGAGGTGAGTTACTTCTCAACTTTTTCATAAATAAACATCTAGACACGGAAAATAAAACGAGCAAAAATTGCGCTACAATACCATGATGTATTCCTTTTCGTGTGAAATACCGTCTTGAACTCTATAAATGAGTCATAGCATCCTTAAACATTTTATATTTTGGGCGTTTACACTTTCGAATTTTGTGAAAACTCCTAGACAGTGTTATTAACTCTTAAATTTAAGCACGTAAAAATTAAGTGGTTACTCAAATGGATAAAGTAGAGCGAGAATTTTGTCCTCTTTCCTTTAATTTTGCTTGTAATGAATAAAAATCGAAATCACCAATCCATTTGTACTCTGTGCATGCCACGCAAGTAACATTATGGACAAAGATTTAAAAAGGATTTAAAGAATTTTAACTAAAAATCATATATATTAAAATATTTTAAAGTTCGCTTGAGATTCTTTAAGACTTTTAGTAGCCAAATGTATGGACCCGAGAAGATTTGAAAATTTAGTTGAAGCAGTTTAGTTATCAGTTAGTCAAAATTATGAGAATTTTATTGAGACGTGTCAGCATGCGAATAAAAATGGAAATTTTTATTTGTACACTCACTTATAAATATTATAATTGACAATTAACAACGAAAAAGAGAAAACAACGATAGATTTACCGAGCTTTTGATGCAAGCACCTACGTTCTCAAGGAGAAAGAGATCTTTATTAACATTATTATAATAAAGGTTTACAAAACAATCTCTTTTTGGGGTCTTTGCTCATCACCTTTGAGACTCTCTCTCTCTCTCTCTCTCTGTCTCTCTGTTTTCTAAAATTTTTTTAATCCCTAATCTGCATACATATATATACCTGATACAAATATCCAATGCCCAAATCCTGAATTAGATTACTATTTAAGGTTGCATTGGTAGACTTTTTAGAAAGTATGGTATTTGTTTGCAATTGAGAGTGGTACCTTTATTTTTTATTTTCTTTTTGTGATAAAAGGCCTCGACCAATCGAGGACGGTAGTTCAATAGGGGGTTTTATAAGTTAAATTAGTTTAAGGGTGTTTTCATGTAAACCAAATGGATTACCCAAAAATATTGGTCATTTTCAGCCAGAAAACTATATGTAATTCTTTCCTTTTCATGAACGAATATGGATCAAAAGAGAGTACTACAAAAGCGATATCCGCTGAATAAATAATAAATCACAGTCGTATTTCAATTTAATATATATATATAAGCAATATAACTATAAATATCCCAATACAAACATCATAAATAGCCTTAATTCCTATAGAAAAAACAATGAATGTGACCCGAGTTAGGTCAATTTCTATCTCCCTTCACAATCCTAGCTGCACAAACGCTTAAGCAAAGATAAAATGAATCTCATGTAACACAAACAAGCTCTAAAAAGGACGAGTGCGGCGACCAGCGGCTCGGCCACAGCGGAGGGCATTGATCGGGATCGGATACTCATCTCGGATATTTTCCAGAGGCGAATAAACTCGCAGATAAAACTGTTGGCCGAGGTACTGGCGAGCCCAGAACTCCGATCTTATGTTCCACATCCCTACATTGTCCAGTGAAATGTATATCGCGGTCCATGATTTTGGATATACCTACATTTAATACTGTTAACAACATTTCACACACACAACACGCGCGCGCAAGCACGTGCATGGACATACTAATTTTCGTGAAAATATAAATATTACCTGTGTTGTGCATCGGCTCACTGCATCCCTCAGATTGTAATTGTCTCGAGCCGAAGGGCTCCAGTCTCCCCCATCCATCCTGAAATTAATTTAAAAATCATTATAATTAGGTTTAATTGTAATTGACGCCTTTTTTCATGTATATTTTATCCAACACTTAGCATCTGACAACTTCTGAACCATTTTTAAAGATGTCAGACGCTAACAAGCCAGTTTAGAGGTTATAAGTGCTAGATAACAAACTTAATTAAAGATTTATGGTTAAGGCCACATTACCCGACAACCCAAAACGAGTAGCCATCGATGTGCCACGACTGAACGATGTTCTCTTTATTTTCAAACACAATCTCTACGAATACCCTATAATCCGAAGCCATAACCGACGTGTCAAGGTACATATCAGCACCCGTAGGAGCATCGGGGATGCTCCCCAGCTTGTACACGTCGGGAATCTTGTAAAAGTCGGCGAGTTTCATTGGTGTATCAGGATTGATATACGAAATGCTGTTAACCGCGTAACGTTGTTTTCCGTTGATGAAACCTGCAGAGTTGGCCAGCTGAATGGTCCTGGTGAGGTTGATCAAGCCATAGTGGTATGAGCCTTGTGGGTTGGGCCTTGGCCCGCTTGCGGTTAAATTGGTCCGAATCGACCGGGCTTGGTTCAAGGACCAATCGATCTCGGTGGTGGGCCCACCCGGGATCGGGCCGGACACCTTTTGTTGGGAGTTGCTATAGTGGAGGACCGCTGTGGTGGTGAGAATTGGGGAGGTGAATCGAGTGGAGACCGTGATGTAGTAGTCTTTTGCAGATTGGTCGGCTGTGACGAGAACGGAGACGGATTGGCCAACATGGACGTCGATTGAGGAATAGGTGGTTTGAACCGTGTGGGTACCTTCGACTTCGACGAGCAGCATTTTGTGATCCTGGATCCTGATGTTGAGAGAGTTTTCGAGGCCCACATTAGATATTCGGAGCCTGTATGTTTTGCCTGCAGCAAGTCATAATTAGTTGCAGATGAGGTAATTATTTAGTAGCAAAAATCAATTAACAATTTCCTTGGTTAAATTGAGAAAAATGACTGTTATTTTTATTTGCATATATTGCATGGTTTACACATATATCACAATTTTAAGAAACCTTTTTTTTTCTCTAAATCTTATTTTTAGAATATTTACCAAAAATTAAAAAAGATATTGTCGTATGATTTGAAACCATTTATCGGTATTTTCGCCTTTTTGTTCTCCAGTTGAAATTGAGGAAAATTTTATGCCATTTAGCCTTTTTGTTTAGGTTATATTTTGTTTTGTTTATATGAGTAAATAAGTACCTTGATTAACAGTGAAGGAAGCACTGTTCGGGCCTCGGCCGTTGATGAGAATGCCATGGGGGAAAGGAAGCATCTTACCGCCTTCGAGGGCTTGTCTTAAATCCTAATCGCAGCAAAATCAAGACATGTTGTTAAGAGTCATTTTTTGAAATTAAGAAAATTAAGAAAATATCATTACATCGCAAGTAGAAATTGGATTCAAATATGTATATTTTTTTGAGCCGGTGATATATAGTGTCGGGCTTAAAAAAAAACTGTATATTGCTTATGAAGAATTTTCTTTGTTCTGTTAGAAAATATTTCTATAATTTATTTTCTGGACATAAACCCTTAAAATATTTTATAGGGTAAATTACATTAAAATATCCTTGGCTATCAATTTTTTCCTTTCAAAAACTCTTGAAAAGAATTTTAATTATATTAAAATACCTTAAACTTCTATTGATATTTTAAATAAAATCCCTCAGCGTGCATCTCTCATCCGACAAGTCATTTTGTAAAAACCAAACTCCACCACCATCATCTTTCTCCTCCTCCTCTTCCACCCATCGCCGCCTTCTCCCTCCTCTTCTTTTTCAACACCACCGCCACCATCACCACCACATTCTTCTTCCTCTTCTTCTTCAACCCACAGCCGCCGCCGCCATCTTTCTTCCTCCAAGAATGGCGGCGGTTGTGGGTTGAAGAAGAAGAGAAAGAAAAAAATGGTGGTGATGGTGTTGATGATGATGACGGTGGCGTTGAAGAGAAGGAGGAACAAGTTGGTGTTGATGGGTTGAAAAGGGAGAGGAGGAAGACGGTGGTGGTGTTGACGGTGACGATGTTGAAAAGAAGAAAAAAGATGGCGATGGCAGAGAAGACGGCGATGGCGAAGGAGGAATAATTTTCAAAAGTGAAGTAGGGACTGCAGGAGTAACTTATAAATATAGAGGGGGCTACAGGTAAATACTAACTATAGGAAGGCCGGAGAAAAATATTGAAGTATGATGAGGCTAACAGAAAGAAAAAAAAAGACCGATCTTATTTTCCTCTCTCATCCTCCTCCCCTTGGTCCTCTTCTTCTCCGCTCGTCTCCTTCCCTTTTCTCCTCCACACCTTCAATATTTCCGTCTCCTTTTCGAACACCATGCCTTCTTCAGTGTTTCCGCCTTTCCGCCTGTTCTCCTCCTCTTGGACATTATCTCACCATTTTCCTATTCCACCTTCACCCCCTCCTCCCTCTTCAAACTTCTCTTCACACTGTCAAGACCATCCCACCCCCCACCCGACACTACCCCACCCAAAAGTCAATTTCCGTCGTCCCAACATGTCTTCCTAGCCCTTCCAACCCATAGAAATGCTAATTGACATGGCATGACAAGAGGCACATGAGAGCTCATGCGGTAAAACTCTCTCTGCACGGTTCGAAGTCACCGGTTCAAAAGATATTTTAGTGTAATTTAACCCATTTCCCATGATATTAAATCTACAATAATTCAAAAGATAATTTGTTTTTCACTTTTCTTTTCTTTTTTCACCCTAAAATTTAGAAGTTCGTTTTGACGTCGCCCAACATGGATGACGTGTCAAATCTATTCACCACAAACTTTGCGTACAAAAATTTCCAAATAGAAAAAAAATGCCGTATGCTTCATGCCGATCTCTGTCACGCAACAAGCACGGATGCAATAAAACTCTACCGACACATAAATCCAACATGGCTCAATTCCCATACTTATCTCGTGATCAAATTGAATTTAGACAAGTAATTACCATATCACGAGCCAAGAAAGTTACAGTGTCTGTTAAAGATTGTTACCGTGTGATTAGTCGTGTACCAATCGCCGATCAGAACAGTGTAGTCATCGGACGGGGTGTCGAATGGGACGGGAATCAGCGGCCTGCTGAGTATCCGGAGCCCGCCGAAGCCGCCGGCCGCCTTTTGGTAGTACATGGAAGGGAAGTAGAAGAAGCTGCCAATCTGATCCTTCATCTGGAGTTTGTAGGTGAAGTTCCTCCCTGGAGGTATGGGGCATGTCGTTCCGAAGACTCCGTCTTCATACGAGTTTCTCCTCTGCTGCACTCCATTCCTATTTTTTTGATAAGACTGGTTTAAAGGTGTGACGGTAAGAAAATATCGTATAAACGGTGAACATGTTCATTTGCGCTCCACTCCATTCCCTCTTTTTCTCTCTTGTTCGGTGTCCTAAATTAAAAATCCCATCTTTTTCTCTCTCCTGTTCTGTACATTACATTTGATATACCGAGTAATTTCTACTCGAACAGCTAGCGGTTTTTGGTCACCATCAAAGTACATATTTGGAAATAGCTTACAATGAAAGATCAAATCACATTGGTTGGTTGTTGAAACATGGCATACATTTTGTGATTTGGATGTGCAAAAAGCAAATTATATATAGTAAATAGTTTTTTCTGCGAGCTGCCTATAAACGTAAATTTTTGTTGATTGTTGAAAACAGATACAAGTTTTTTAAGTGAAACCTTCGTGAAAATAGCAGGTCCAAATTAACATGTCATTATGATAACATAATATTGTCAAATTTCCCTAAATTATGTAATAAATGAAAGAAAAAGATGATGATAATAGTTGCTCTAAATGTTGGCTTACACGTCAAGGATCAATCATAGCCACATATATAACCAACCAATTCACTCATGATATCATTCAATGCACAAACTATAGAGTGCTACTGAGTGAAAATTGAAAATCGTTATCATGAGATTGGATGTAAATTTTCACCACATCAATTACATACTCCCATCTTTTCTTTTTACCAGTCTTTATTTCCTCTTGCACACTAATGATGGTTAGTATAAGTGTAAAACCATTCTAAAATCTAATGTCAATAGATATGAAATTTTTATAATTTAATCCTATGACCGTCTTCATTAATTTTCTCAATTAAGGATAAATTAACTTCATATATAAAGTATATTGGTTCTATAAGTATGAAGTAAAACCTGTTTTTTGATATTCTAAAAAGGCTTGTAATTTGAAGAAAAAAGGACTGGTAAAAAGGAATTATATTGGCTCGGATAGAATCCCAGCCTATATGATGTCTTCACTCTGTCGATCGACCTCTCGATAATCACAATTATTCAAACACATCTATGTTATCATGACTCAAATCCTAAAGTGACCGCCACGAGTCAATTTCTTTTATTTTTCCAATTAAAATCCAATAAAAAATAAAAAATCCTCTGCCCTCATGTGGTGCACATCAACAGCTCTGTTTTTTTTTGGTTGTATAGCATTTTTTGTACTTATTTTTTCGCGCAGCTTTCAGTATATACACACACATGCTCATAGTAACACTAATCCAAAGATCTATGTAGTATGAAAAGCAAATTAAAGAGAAAGAGATACTTGCCATGAGATGAGGAATGGCTCTGTCAAGTTGTTATGGACATTGATAATAAGATTGTCATTGGTGACAGAAAAGATATCTGGCCCTGGGAACTGCCCATTTATCAAAATCCCCTGTAACCAAAATTATTTTGCAAGGAAAAAAAAAATGTTACAGTCTTTACAGAAACCTCACAAAAAAGAAGGAACTAAAATGAGAAGAGGATTAATTAATTAAAGTACCTGCTGCTTGACCCCAAGAGGATATATGTCACCAAAAGTGACGATCCAATCAAAAAACCTATATGGGTCTTCTGCCATTGTGAGAGAAAGGCAGCATAACAATGCAAAAGCTGCTGATGCCTTTGCTTTCATTTTTCTTTCTTTCTTTCTTTCTTTCTGTTATTTTTCAAACTCTTTTTGTGTTTTCTTTTGAAATGGGTTGGGAGAAAGAGAAGCTTGTGAGAGAGAAGAAGATGTGGGATGATTTTGAATTATATGGCACCAAAATGAAAAGGATGTCTACGTATTTTTATAAATTTCGAAAAAAGGATCATAGCTGGCCACGCGGTGTGTTGTGTTGTGCCTTGCAGTTTATCTTCGTTATCATGTGCTGAAATGGGCTCATGCTACAAACAAGAGGAGTGTATTCATGTGTTGCTATTTGCACGAAGCCATGTCTTGTATTTCAGAAAGTACCATGCTCTCAAGAAAGACGTAGACCTCACTAAGGCTCAGGACATCAGTAGTGGTGGTCCTGTTATTTTAAGAAACATCGGTATTGGATATTTTGTATCTGGTATATAAGATATGCCGAATAGGGCTAATTAGAGGAAGGTTATAGAGATAAAAGATGAGGAAGAGAGGTCCCAAGAGAGATTTTGTGATGCAGCCCTAACTTATATGGAGCGGCTCGACCGTTCCAGAACACGTACGTTGGGTCTAGTCCAACCCGAACTGTCAAATCTTATCTTAATCGCGTGTTCTCTCAGCCAAATCGAAGATCTAGTAAAATCGTCCGGATCAATGGATATATTCACTCGGAATCGCGAAAATCCATCGTTTAGGACCCCGAAATAACGGTCAAATATTTGTTACGAACTTTGACTGAAGAGTTAGGAATAAAATCAATGCCCGGATCTGTTGGGATTTGACATGCATCGTCGGGATCAACTCTGAACGCAATCAAATAATTAGTTTCAATTTTTTGCAGCTTTCTATTTCAGGCAGTTTTTATTTTATGAGTAAAATAATTGCGATTTTGATTATGTGTGGGTCTACTTAAGAGACTCCTTTACATTTGTAACAGGAAGGGTTTTCAATTAATAAAATCCTAATCTGGAAAATTGCCATTATTATCGTTTGATTTCTTCAACCACCTCTAAATTCAGCTTAAAAGTGCAGCATCCCAAATCAGGGCTGCACCATTTTGATTCTCTTTTTGTGATGTGATATTCATTGGGTGTAGATTTTAATATAGAGGATTAACGGAAGTACCGTAGAATAAACAGCTCATCTGTCAACATATACTATTCATTCATCTCCGTATCTTCATATTTTTAATATTTCGATCTTAAATATTCCTATATTTGTAAAAGAAAAATACTTAACCTGCCAATTTGGTAGATCATGTATAGATTACTGAGTTGATGATTGGTTAACAAAAGAATGTAACTTTGGACACATATTCCATTATCAAAGTGATGCCTCACATTCGATCCTTGAAGATTTTCCTATGATCCGGAGTTATCGCGAAGCTACAGAGATTCGATATTATCTGCAAACAGACGTCTGGAGCTGAGAACATCAGTCGTCTGTCGAAGGGCGGCCGTCTAACTTGTATAAGTCCAGACGTCTGCGAAGCGCTCTAGCAATTTCGGTCGTGAAGGCCAAACGTCTGAACATCTTTGTTCAGACGTCTCGTTACGCTTTGGAGTTTCGAAGATATTTGGCCAGACGTCTGCATCGTATTGGACCGGCTGTTATTTTCTGAGTTAGGAAATTTGTTATTTGGGTAAATCTTTTGTATGCTATATATATTGCAGCATGTTTTAGCCCTGGATCCGATAGCCTTTTGGGATAGCCTTTGAATATTTGAGAGAGAACCTATTGTGTTTTGAGAGAGCTAAGGTTTATTTGAGAGGGATTTGTATTACTCCATGGATTTGTGCTTCTCCGAATTTAATATCAATAAAGCCTGGCTTCCGCCGATTAGTAGGTTCTCTTATTTCTATCTTGTCTGTGGTTTTGATTACTTCTCGTTATTGTTTGTTTTGTGTTTCGTGATTGCTTTTGTCGCAACAAACCGGTAATATACATGTAGCTTACGTAAAATCTACCAGTTGTTTATGAAAAGTAATATTATGAGCAAAATAATTATATACATGAATCAATAAATCAATATATAATGTGTCACGCCATGTGTCCGGCCACCCTACAAAAACATCATATATAGAATGATTAGCTTTGGAAAATTCTAGTTTGTTTTAAGCTTAAAGTGGAGACAGCTCACATGCAAGAACCTTGCAATTTCTCGACTTGGGACGCTTTGGACAGCAGACAACAGAGCGTACACGGCGTAATCATGTGAAGTTGTGGGCCCCCGGCCCACATGAGAGGGAGAGACAGACAACGATGGAATTTGAATTATCTATGAATTAATTTATTGAAGAATTTGAATGTATTGGTACTCGCTTATATATTCTCTCTAATAATACTAATTGTTTAATGAAAAGTATCGTATGTCATGTCAAATTAGACTGCAAGATATGGAAAATAGCTGGGAGCCATGAATTGTACATTTCGAATTTCGAAAAATTGATATTTGTGCTGTTAGCTATTTGATTAGGGTGATTGAAGATGCAATCTTGTCTTATCTAATTTCCTTAAAACATGTATGAAATTTTTTGTCGGAAAAAATTGGTTGGACAATGGATGCACATCAAAAGGTCAACTAAAAGATTTTTTTATCTGATTTAACTCTATTAAGCAATTATCATGGGAACTAAGAGACATGTGCACTTACAAACATATGTAGAGACATTTCCTGGAACTTATCCGTCTCTTGTGAGACGGTTCATAAGAAAAGTCATGTGGCTATTTTCCTTGGAAACTAATGTCTCAGCTTTAGAATTTTGGAATATTAATTAAATTGCGAGCAACATTCTTTTCGATAACTGTCATTTGGTTTTTTCCAATAGGACGTCACGTTGAACTCTTTGAACATTACATTTAAAATCCGAAACTAAATCATCTTTGCATATTTAAACTAATTTAAGCCCGAGTCCCAAATGCATTATGGATGGTTCTATTAAAGAAACATTAAATTTTTTTAAAAGTATTATTTTTACTTGTTAGCATTTCTATCATTATTCTTTTCGACACCAATAGGCACTTTCAATACAAACAGTAAATTTGGTTGGATCAAATAACACATGTCTAAATGTATCTAAGCATCTTCTAGATCTCAATGCGAATCACATGACAACTGTCCAAAGCTGGACATAATTTGACACAAAAATGATGCAACTTGACTTAAAAGCACAAACCTATTTTCCATCACCATTTAACATATACAATTTTCTTTTCTTTTTTCCAAATAGTTTCTCCACTAGATTTTTGAAATAAAATAAAATAAAAACATGAAGGTCGATTAATATCGATTGCAAACATATGTTGAATGTATATCTATGCCATAAACTATAAATGATCAAGTTTATTTCCGGTAAGAAAGATATTGGGTTCCCACTGCTTGCTTTATTATTATTTTTTTATTTTCTATTTATATGGTGTGGGTTCCAATATATCTCTTTAAAATAAAAAGTTTCCAATGTCGATATATAGTATTTTAGAACTTATCATCTACTTCTTAAATTGTACAATGGTACTTATACATGACCTAGTTGTTTTCGTTGTGCTTCTAATGACCAAAATTTCTGCATACCTCTCCTGGGAGAGGAATTTTTTTAAGCCTGGCTTCATGGATTTGACCCTTTCATAAAATAATTGTAATTAATGCAGCTTTTGGCTTTCTAACTGTTAAGAAACATAAGTATTTGAGAAGGATTGAAAAATAATGGAGAGAATACATTGTGAAAAATAGAAGAAACAATAGTTTATTGATAAAAGAGAAAACTACAATGATATTATTATGAGTTAGAACAACTTTATCTCTCTATTTATAATAAACTCTTAGGATTTAATACTTGACCACAAAGTAATCCTAATTTGACTCCTAAGTAAATCATAATCTAATCAAATCTAAATTTTAGCAATATCTCAAACATATTAAATCACATCTCTCAAAAATATATTTCTTTATTTTTAACACTTTCCCTCAAACTGAAGGGCACATATTATATGCTCTTAGTTTGTTACAAAGGTAATTTCTCACTCTAAAAATAAAATTTGCAACTTCAGTGAATCATCTTACGTCTTCTGTGTTATCTTCAAAATTTGATTTTCATATTGTGTTGAAATCTTTCTTCAGTAATTCATCTTGAAAATTTGCAATTTGATTTGAGCTGAAATAATCTTCTATGAAAAGTTTTGAATGAAAACTTATGGTTTCCGTGAACTATCGTTAATAACTTCTTCAAACGCTTTCATAAGTGTGTCATATCGCACACACTTACGTAAACTGTCGTTAATAACTCCTTCGAGCAGTCAGTTTAACGACTTATAGGTCAACAGCCAGTTTAACGACTTAGAGCTCAATACCGCAAGTTTAACGACTTAGAGGTCGGTCAACAAGTTTAATGATTCTGAGGTCAATACCCCAAGTTTAACAATTTTGAGGTCAATTAACAAATTTAACGATTTTGAGATCAATACCACAAGTTTAACGACTTTGAAGTCAATATACCAAGAGTTTCAATTAACAATTTCTTCAAACAACTTCAATATTTTCAATCTCAATTTCCAACAAATTCAACTAAAGAAGCAACAAACTTCATCAATTTCATTTTTAACTTCAACATCTTCTATCTCAACTTCATCTTCAACTGCAAATCTCAACTTCATCTTCAATATGTATTTTACCCATATACCTTATATCTTTTCAGCACGTGGATCACTGAAAGAAGATCCACATAAAAAAAATCTTATTATCACAACGAACAATCAATACGAAACAAAAACAACAAATTTCATTAACTTCAGACTTTTTAACTTCACCGAATTTTTTTTTCAATTTCACCAATTTTTTTTAGGTAAGGGTTTTACCTCAAGATGGCTTGAAATCTAGGATTTCGAGAAAAAATCCAGGTTTTCGAGAAAAAATCCCGTGACAAATTGGATCATTGACGGTTGAATCATCTTTGATAGTGAACTTGTTCTTGTCTGAAATCATATGATAATACGCAGCTTTCAAGTTTTCTTCTTGCCTTTTGTCATTACATTCATCTCTTAAGGCGATAAGAGCTGACAATATGGCTCACATCGCCATGTTCCGATAACTAGTCCAATCCAATTAGCTGGTTGTATATGAAATCACCGAGTGAGATCGCAACATCTCTACAAATAGTTAGTGCACTGGGCAGCTCTTCAAGACTCAAATTTGGATTTCCACCAGCAGATGCGGCCCACTTTCTATAAACCTCAACACATACATGTGCCTTCTCGTAGAAAGAATCATAGGTCGTTTTGTAGATTTCTATGGGTTTTACACACTCATAATCTGCGATTTCTGCTGAGACCCAAATTACAGGGATGCCATCGTCATAACCAGAAATCGATCAAGACTCGAGCCGACCGAAACTTTTGCAGTTAACCCCTTTCAACTCTTGTTCGAACCTATCATTCCCGACCATAATAATAATAGTGATAAATATATCCTCAAATTCTAATGGCGGCGGATCTATTGATGGTGACGATGAGAGCGATAGCTGGGGCGTGAGGCTTGGCACAACGAGGGTTGATGGTTAAGTATCGGGGTTAGGTTTTGATACCATGTTAAGAAACATAAGTATTAGAGGTAGAACGGAAAATAATGGGGAGACTATATTGTGAAAATAGAAAATATACAATGGTTTATTGATATAAGAGAAAACTATAATGATATTATTATGAGACGAGAACAACTTTACCTCTCTATTTATAATAAATTCTTAGGGTTTAATACTTGGCCACCAAGCAAGCCTAACTTGGCTTCTAAGTAAATCATAATGTAATCAAATTTAATCAAATCTAAATCTTACCAATCTCTTAAATACATCAAATCATATCTCTCACATATATTTATCTTTATTTTTAACACTAACTAGTGCTCCCTTCCAAAGAGTAATGGAGCTTCATGGATCCGCAGCTGGCCCCATGGAAATCTTTCAAAGTAGAGCTCAGAGCAGTAGGTAGAGGTACCTATGAAAAAGGTGTGGACAAGCTTACAACCTGTTGCTATCTGTATCCACCGTTAATTTTAGTGGAGACTCATTTTTATAAATTCCATAGTGTTTCTTAATTTTGTATCTTATGATCCATTTATAAAGGATGATTAAATTAGATGAAGAGAAGCCCTCCACTAAAATTACCGGTGAAGACATCCCGATCTCATCCGAGCCAGGATTTTCAGATCGTCCGCTAATAATTTAGTGGAGATTTCACTTCATCTGATCCAACCGTCCATTTAATAAGATACAAAATTCGTTCCGTCCCTGCAATTATAAAAATATGAATGAATGATCACATCAATGAGAGCAGTCTCCACTCTTCACTTCAAACATTAGTTTCAATCAAGTAGAACCACAAGAGTTGGCGCATCATCAATTTTAAATGAAGGTTGACAAAACTCTTAAATGTTGATTTGTTAATCTCATTCTGCATGATCTGAAACTTTAATTGTTAGAACTTATTGGTCATGTTTGTGCTTTACATATTTTGGCCAGCGGCGGAGCCAAAAGGGGTCGGGCTGGGGCTGGGACTGGGGCTCAGGCCATCCCAAAGCTCGGAAAAAGTTACCCTAGATGACTAATTAGCACTGAATTTATTATGCATGCTAAGAAATTCTTTACAAAATGTATTTAATTAACATTATATTATCTACAAAATACCGTATTTGATCTTGTTAGCATACTAATTAATACTCTTACTAATTGTATTAATTAATTAAATGAGCAATCAATTTTATTTATAAGGATTTTTTTCAATGCGATTGGTCAAAAGATTAACGCAGCCTCAAAATCACATTTACTGCATACCAGTTCTGGCTTTTTCAAATTAGGATGATGGTGTCTTTCTAAAGCTTTAATGATATATATATATATATGAACATTATGAGATTTTGATCTTGATAAAGACATGAAGTTTTTGTCAATATAAAATCAATTATATAATTAATATTGTTGAAGCTAGTAATAGCTTCTTATGATAACTTAATAAGCATATTTTTACCGGCAAACAAAAAATTCAGATAAGAATTAAATAATTTTTAATGAAATAACAATATCACATCATTCTTAATTAACAAAATGTATACATTACTGTATACTTCCGGATAAAATAAATATTTTTTCAATATTTGAATATGGTTTTTTTTTGGTTGAAAACAGATATTTTTTCTATATATAAATGATCTAGGGGATAAACATAATTATTTCAACTTCGTTGCTTTTTCGGATAAAACCTCACTGTGCACAATCACTCAAGTCTTTATATAACTAATAGAATAATGTAACCACCATTGGTCAGTATATATATAGAGGCCCCAGGCTCATGGCCGGGCGTAACTTAAGAAAATGCAGGGCTAGTATTTCAATATATCGATATATAATGTCTCGCGTTATATCATACATAAACTTCGAAATCATGATGATGAGAGTCGATGGAAACAAAATGGCATATGCTGGTCTCAAACAACTAAACAAGTTGATTTCTGATCGCTATATAAGGAAATTTTTCATACATTATAGGATATTATGTTTTCTTCTATAATAAGATAAATACTTGACGAGTTTAAACCAGTACCGGGCCGCCACGTGCAGCGATGTGAGCCCGCCGCCAGCCCGCTCTTTCCGGTCCCCGTCCGCCCCCGCCTACACCAACACTCTAACGCATTCCTCATTCCCGAGCCCTGCCGTGAAATGCAGCGCCGTCCTTCCATCAGAATCCTCCATATCCGGATCCCTAATCATGCTCTCCACAGACAATAAACCTTCCTGCGCTTTCGCGTCCGCCTTCTTCGCAGCTGTCCACCATGGCGTCTCGTACTCCGCCACAATGTCCGCCGCGATGTTGGTCGCGGGAACCCAAGACGGAGCATGTCCGTCTTTCCATTAGATCAGGTACTCGGCCGCGGTGACAGAACCGTCGTCGTTGTAGATAGGGGATCGGATTGTTCGGCTTCCGATGATTCTATTCACCTCTCCGTATGCTTCCTCTTCCTCTTCGTCCGGTTTTTGGGCTTGTTCTTCGGTCACGGACGGGGATTGGTCCTGGAAGAAAGACGAACTGACGGCGGAGATGCAGATAGAAGGCGGTCGGAGATAGGAGAAAGCGGTGGGGATTGGAGAGAGAAGAGGGTTGGTGTGTTTGTGTCTTGGGGTGAGTTTAAGGCGGGTGGGCAAGGGGTTTATGAGCACTGCATACATGGTTATGGTTATGTGAGAGAGGGTTTGAGATGGAGGGGGTGATGTTGTGGCCAAGAGTGAGTGGATAAGGGAAGAGGGTGCTCATTGGTTCATGTAAATTATTTGCATGGAGAAAAAGAGAAGCTTGATGGGGGGAAATGTAAAGAAATGTCAGGCATCTTTCAATCTTGATCGATAGATTCTAATACATACAATATATGATTCCGATACTATTTGCACTTAAATTGAAGTTTGCACTTGAATTGAAGGTTCCTAAATTTAATAGTTTAAAGATAATATAGCATTTTCCATAACCAAATCGACGGTTGAGAGGAATATCGTAGTCAGAGAGATTAATGTACATATGCTTTAGATAATGAAAATCAAGATAGAGGTTCCTGAGAATGAAAAAAGAAATTAGTGAGATATGCTAATTACTTTCTGTTTCAAAGAAACATTGCCAATACTTCAACAATGAATTGTAACCACTTGTGATGACTACTAGAAAGGAAAAGGACAGGAAATAAAATTTTAAAAAAAAACCAACTAAATTCTTATGGTCAACTAATAATAGCCTTCACTTAAACCTAATGGTTGAAACTCAGCACGAATAACATAAGAGAAACTGCAGCATTTTCTATAACAAGCATTTTAACTGATTAAAATCTACATTGGTGAACAGGAAATAATATCTATATAGTGTAATTACATTTCCTGCTAGTGTAATTAGTCAATAGAGGAGGAGGGATGCTTCGCTGCTTCACCCTTACCATCCCACAAATTCAATAATGTTATACAAATTTGCATAAATCGTTGCGCATAAGAGCACAAGTCATCAAAATCCAAGAAAATCCAATCTTTTGAGACCAAAGTTCTCGATTACAGAACATCCAATGTGCTGGGAATTTTTTTTTACCTCAAATGTACAACACCAAAAATTGAGGTATCCCTTACTGGTCTGAGCAGGATCCTCGTCAAATCAATTTCAAGCAGTTGACAAAAGAAAAACCTAATAATTTGGCTTTATGCTTCTTTCCTAGTTATCCTGTGATAGAATGAAGGTTTCCAATATACATAAGTATCCAAATACGTGTTGGAAGTTACATAATGCCATAAATGAGGTTCTTATTTACCTGAAGCAGTATATTCCGAGTGCATTGGTAATCTCATGGATGACCGATGTAGCGAAATGCATGTATAGTGTCACTGTCACCAAATTAAGGGGCATGTCAGGTTGAGGATTTACAATATGCGGAATTTAGTCAAAGCGAGAAATATAGACAACTCAGAACTAAATAGCATCATTTTTCATTCTACCTGTGTATATGCAGAAGAGAAGCAGAACTAAATGCTCATCAACGAGAGGAACTCTGCAGCCGAAAGGCATTAAGTCGATATATTTTAAACAAGTAGAATAAATTCCAAAGAAATGAATAGCAGGTTATGGTTAAAATAAAATAAACAGAAAAATGCATACCCATCATTGAGCCTGGCAGTGAGTGCATTTGCAACAGCAAGAGGAAGGTACAATAGAGACTGTCAGAAGGTGATATAATAATAATCAGAACCAGATACAAGATATAAATATTATTATTCAATGTAGTCACTTGATACGATCCTCTTCTATTTACTTAATATAATAAAAAAAAAAGCAGGAAAAAAGAAGAAGAGGAAAGTAGAGTGTGTGACATATTCCACTTGAATATGTGATTTCAAAAATGCAATCAGGAAGGAACAGAATGTTTTTACATCATGTAGAGATGCATACCATGCACATTCCAGTTTTTATCCCTTTGTGTTCGTCGCATAGGTGAGCCAGAATCATTCTTCCCTGTTGATACAAAAATTTCAAGTCTGCTATGCATGACATCGAAGCAGTAACCAATAATGCAGTTTAAAAAAAAATGCTTTAACATAAGACAAGTACAGACATGCTCCCAGAATTGTAAGGAAAATTGCATGAAGAACTCTTTTTATCCACAAAATGTTAAAGGAATGATGCCTATACGTCTAAAAATCCCGTTAAAAGGAACGCTCACAAGAAATATTATGTCCTTAAGGTAAAAACTTATTAAGCCTGTGTACAACATGTTTTGATAATATTCCTTTTCCGAACCCCACCTCACCCCCCCCCCCCACCCAAAAAAAAACCTTTAACAGAATTCCTTTACCTTTATGATGGATGTTGAGGCTCATGGGGGGTAAAAGAAGAAAGGGATTCTTGTGTTAGGATTGGAAAATTTTATGTTTGAGAACTTTGCATGTACTTTAACCACGTAGGAAAGACAAGGCAGGAGAAAATGAACATAACAAAGATGCCACCTAAGCCTATCTATACCGTAACATTACTGTTTGTACGAAGAATAGAAGTGGAGATGAGCAATTTTGAGCTGCAGATTTCTATTTAGGGTGACATCTACGTCCTGAATGGGCATCTACAAAGACGCAAGGATGATCTCTAATGAACTTCAAGCAAACGCCTAAACCTTTAGAGAACTTGGTGAATGTCAGTATACAACTATGTAGCACATGTTCGGATAGGAATATTGTTGGGGTCGAAATTTACACCCCACTGCCAAAATCAAAAATCAAAGTTCAAAGTCAACCCAAGCTTAGTCAACCCGGGGGCAAGACCGAGCAAGTGGGTCCAACCCCAAACCGTCTCAAGTTCAAGCAAAGCCGGCCGGCCATCAAGAAAAAAGGAGAAATTTGTAATAAATAAATTTTGTATGCAAATAAGTGTGAAAATGTAAAGCAAATAGGCAAAAACCAAATTTTTGTAAAGCTTGTGGTTCATGTGCAAAAAAGCGTGCACATGGACATAAGAAAAACCAAAAGCCAATTATGTAAAGCCTAAGAGGCTAAATGCAAAATGTAAGGCTATAAATAGCCAACCATAACAAGAAATGATAAGTTTTTTCCATCCCCACAAAAAATACTATGGTTTTTGCCTCTACTCTCTCTCGCACCCTTCAAGGTCTTTTTCTTCCCCAAGAGCAAAAGCTCTCATTTTTCTTAAGGCAAATAATATAGAACTCATAAATCTATTGAAAGAAACTTCATTCCTCCACCAAATCCAATTAAAAGAGGGTTTTTGGGCCCTCTTTCTTTCTTTCCAAGAGAAATAAAGAAAGGGGGAAGAACAGGAAAACCCATCTCTCAAAACACCATTTTTGAAAAATTCAAGACATAAAAGAGACAAAAGGGTCTCTTTTTTCTCTCATTCAAAATCCAAATCTCAAACTTTCAAGAACAAAGAGAGCTCTTTTGACACAAATTAGAAGATTGAGGATAACCCCACATGAGGGAAGGCCTTTGAGCTTATCCTTCGGGATGCGAATTTTGATATGTAATCCCTCTCTTGAACGTGGATTCCATCCATGACTCACCCAAACATGGAAGCATAGATTTCGGTCTATATTATCCCAATAAAATAAAAACAATAAAATCAAGCGGTTATGCCACCGAATTTTCGTCGAAATCCCTACACGTAGCCCCTTTTAGAAAACTAAATAAACAAATAAATAAAATAACAAAATATATATATATAATTAAAAAACAAAACGTTCTTTTATGTTCAAACACATACATGTTCGCATTGAGTTCGCATGACCGTAAGACCCGTTAATCGGAAGTTCCCTCACCTCAAGACGAGGGATAATTAACCGCAGTTTTGTCCGCGACTGCCGGAGATTAGAATCCCTGCATTCAATAAACCCCCGCCTATCCTAAATAGGGAATTCTGTAAATTGTCTGACAAGCAAGCGCATCCATCTCAGTTGGTGACGAAAAACGTTCTACAGATTTTGGCACACCCGTTAGGACCTATCTCTCCTCTCATCTTTCGAGTCAAAAAATCATGCGAACTCATTTAACATATACATTATTGTTTGTACTGAAATCATGTCTCTTGTGCAGATTATCAACTCTTAACAACGATGTCGAGCTCAGCTTCTGACGCGACCACCGTCGCTTATAAAATCAAAACGACTGCTCGAGTGATTCTTCCGTCAAATCTTATGCAACAATTGACGGAGCAGCCGCTTCAATTCGGATCTATCTTATTTGTCCCAGCCATTGGCACTCCTACCGTGAAATCTCCAATGAGCTCGACAAACAAGCCGACCACAAAAGGGAGGAGGCCAAATGTGATAGCCCCGAGGCTACCTGAGCTGGAATACAAATCCATTTTTGAACGACTCTCTGTCACTCTAGCTGGGAGAAGGACTGTCAAATCAAAGGAGACGGCAAAACGTCTCGGGCAAGCTCAGGCGATGCTCTTGACGACCGCACGCTCAAACGTTTTCTCTAGAATCACCATCAATCGGCCTGCAACGGCATCCAAGATAGAGAATGCCCGCCAAGCCCTCAAAACTGAGAAACTACGGTGGAAACGATTCAGATACAGAGCCAACAAAAGGATAAGGGCTCCTGCTAACTCGGAGTTCGCGTGGTTCCAAAAGGATGGTTACCCCATGACACAAGCTGGGCCAGCTATGAAAATCGCCAACTCTTTAAACCACTAAGACTAGTTCATAAAAATGTCATGATTACAAGAATAAAGATGTCATGAATAAAGATGCTGGCAACTCAAAGGATCTTGCGAAGAAATACATCTAAGCCCTAGAACCAAAAGCGAGACACAATATCCTCCAAACTCTGCTAAGCGTTTCTTGCCGCGCAAAAGCAACGATGATGGAGCAAAAAAAGGTACCGGCTCCATCCAAGACTCAAGCCAAATTGACTATCTTCGGACTCTTGTCCTTTCCTGAGAAGGACGGGCCACGATGATGGTCTAAAAGCTCAACAAATATCATTACCAATCATCAATGACGAGGAATTAGACGGATATACAATCCATACGGTCTATATGGCATGACCCAGTGTAACCTATGCAGCAAGAGTAAAGAAATAGCTACACTTCCCAATCCAAAATTGGTTGGGGATGATCGCCGCTCCCCAATCCTAATCTGTCCTGGACAACAATGAAAACCCTTTTGGTGATGCGACTAAGCAAAAATAGCCCACGATTCTTGAAGAGTCTGAGTCAGACGATAATGGTAGCCCAACCTTCCTCCCTAAGAATGCGGAACGAGCGTTGATTCAAGATCTTCATAAGCAACTTAAGAACAAAAACAAGAAGTTGACTAAGATTTATTTCAAAATTGATGACCTGATGAACGTTGTGATGTAACTCACAACCCAAGTCGCTCGGATGCAATCCCAACAAGCATAAGGCTCTGGCCATGAACCAAGGAGTGACAACCCGAAACAGCCAACACCTATTCCCATCGGCCCTAGGGTGGCAAATCTTCATGAAAGCCGACCACATTCGGCTTCAAGGGATGTCTTGACACTTGACGATAGCATGCTAACGCAAGATAAGATCTTAGACTTGGTCATCACCAAAGTCAAAATATTGGTGGCCGAGACCGAAACACAGAAAAACTGTAGCAGCAGTGGGAAACCTTACACCGCATGATATGATCTCATGGAATTTCCCAGTGACTACATCATCCTCAAATTCAAAAGATTTGACGGGACGGGGAATGCCAATCAACACATTGCCCACTTTAAAGAGTCAAGTGGAAATGCAAGGGGATAATGATACGCTACACTTCAGACTGTTTGTCAATAGTTTGACCGATATTGCGTTCGACTAGTACTCAAGCATACCGAATGACTCGGTCACAACGTTTACTCAAATGGAGTCTCTGTTCAAGCAAAAATTCATTAGTGTCAGCAATAAAATCGCTATTGCCAATCTTATGAAAATGAAAAGAGAAAACAATGAAAGTGTCACGGGCTACATAATCCGGTGGCGTAACCTCAGCATCAAATGCGAACAGCCATTAGAGCAAGAGCAAGCCGTCAGCCTTCTGATGGGAAATATCAAAAACTGGATGACTCCCTTCCTATGCCCAGCGAGTCTCAAGACTTTCTAGGAGCAAATGGAAAAAGTTCAAATGCTGGAGCGTCCAAATTCCGAGTCCATCCAGGACCCCTAATTTACTAACAAATCCAAATACCGGAGGGACAACAACCGCAGAAATGAAAGGTCCAACAGTCCCTACTCTTTCAACACATTCACCGATAGGGGAAAGCAAGGAACAGGCGGACCAAAACCCGACCAGCCTCGAAAGGCGGTATTAGGAAAAGGGCTGATCCTAGAAGAAAGAAAAAATAATATCTTCTCCTATATAAGGGACAAAGTCTACAAAATATTCAAAAACGCCCTAAACAACGGTATGGGCCACACGAAGCAAAAATGCCCGACGCCCCCAATTACTGTCCATACCACATAGTGTTTAGGCATATAATCGAAGACTGCTACATTTTCAAGGAATGGGTCGAAGACCAATACAAGCCAGGGAAAATCCCACTGTCCAACGACGTGTTAGCAGACACTCAAGCCGTGACAGTCAATTTCATACAAACGAAAGCTGAAATCATTCGGGAAAAGAAGGCTCAATCTTCTGCTCCCGGAAACGACCTCGGTCTGCTACAGTCTCTATAGGACACATTTGTCCAAAAAATGAAGAAAATGTTGAAACTGCTTCAGAAAGATCCAGTAATCAAATGAGAGAATCAAATAGAGCTCATTGTCTCGGCCGTCAATACAACTTTGCCAAACTCAAAATACAAGAATCTCAAATAAACTTTGCAAAAAGGCGCCAACAAGGCAAAACAAAAAATAAGCACGACATTGATCCCTAAATCGTTAAATTGGGAATAGATGACCCCTAAGTCGTTAAACTGGGAACAAACAAATCCTCCAAAAGCGAATGAAGAGTCGCTCCTAACTCCAGTGTAGCGATGCTGACGCCAAACAAAAATCCAAATCCTTAAAATCTCCAATGGCAAATGATGAGTCGCTCCTGATTCTATACTTTAGTGTAGCGATACTGACGGCAAACAGCAATCTAAAAATCCAAAACTAAAGCCTTCAACGGCAAATTATGAGTAGCTCCCGGTACCATATTGCAGTGTATCGATACTGACGCTAAACAAAAATTCAAATCCCTAAAGCCTTCAACGGCAAATGATGAGTCGTTCCTGGTACCATACTCCAGTGTAGCGATATTGACGCCAAACAAAAATCCAAATCTCCAAAGCCCCCAAACAGCAAATGATGAGTTGCTCCTGGCATCACATTCCAGTGTTAGCGATGCTAACGTTAAATAAAAATTCAAATCCAAATTCTCCAACGGCAAATGATGAGTCGTTCCTGATACCACCTTCCAGTCCTAGTGGTGCTGGCACCGAACCAAAATCCAAATCTAACTCAAGATTCTAAACTCAGATCCAACTCCAACTCCAATTAAAATCTTAGCTCAAATTCAAACCCTACCAGCTTCAAAAGTTCAAATTACAAGCCCCATCGGCAGTGGTTCCAAGCTCAAAAGTCCCGTTGGACGAGATCAAATCAAGTCAAATCAACCATGTCAACAAACGGTCTCTACATCAAAAGCATGCCAACAAGTGACCCCTATGTTGAAGGCACCAACAACAACCCCTATGTCGAAAGCACGCCAGCAACGACCGCTACTTCGAAGGCGACAACCTCTACATCGAAAGCACGCCAACAGCGATGCCTACGTTGAAGGCAACAATAGTGACCTCTACGTCGAAAGCACGCAACAGCGACCCCTACGTCGAAGGCAACAACAACGACCCCTACGTTGAAGGCATCAACAGCGACCCCTATGTCGAAAGCACGCCAGCAGCGACCACTACATCGAAGGCAACATCGACCTCTACGTCGAAAGCATGCCAACAAGCAACTCCTACGTCGAAGGCATGCCAGCGTCGAAGGCACGTCAGCAGCGGCCACTACGTTGAAGACAACAGCGACCCTACGTAGAAAGCACGCCAACAGCGACCCCTACGTTGAAGGCACCAATAGCGACCCCTACATCGAAAGCACGCCAACAGCGACCCCTAAGTTGAAGACACCAACAACGACGAGGCACGCTAATGACGACCTACACCAACCGTGGCCCTATTTCGAAGGCAACAAAAGCGACCCCTACGTTGAAAGCACACCAACCACGATCCCTGCGTCAAAGGAAACACAAGCGACCCCTATGTCGAAAGCACACAAACAACAACCCCTAGGTCGAGATGGCAAAAACAAGAGACCCTTACGTCGAAAGCACACAAACAGCGACCCCTATGTCGAAAGCATGCCAACAGCGACCACTACGTCGAAGGCAACACCGACCTCTACATCGAAAGCACGCCAACAAACGACCCCTATGTCAAAGTCATTAACAGCGACCCCTGTGTCGAAAGCATGCCAGCAGCGACCACTACGTCGAAGGCAACATCAGTGATTCCTATGTCGAAAGCATGTCAACAGCGACCCTTACGTCGAAAGCACCAACGGTCTCTACGTCGAAGGCACCAACAACGGCCCCTATGTCAAAGGCACCAGCAGTGACCCATACGTCGAAAGCACGCCAACAGCAACCCCTACGTCGGAAGCACGTCAAACAACAGCGACCTCCATGTCCACAAGTCAAGTATCGACCGTCCATGTCGAAAAAGGGCAGTGCCAACCTCCAAAAACAAGAACCAAATCTAATCAACAACTCCACAGAAGAAAATCTATCAATTTCATGCATACGGCACATATATATCGTGTGCATTTATTGATGGGGATACTTTGTTGGGGTTGAATTTACACCCCATTGCTAAAATAAAAAATTAGAAGTCAAAATGTTAAAGTCAATAAGGTCAAAGTCAACCCAAGTCCAGTCAACCCTGAGTCAAAACCAAGCAAGTGGGTCCAACCTCAAACCGCCTCAAGTCCGAGCAAAGCCGGCCGGCTATCAAGAAAAGGAGAAATTTGTAATAAATAAATTTTGTATGCAAATAAGTGTGAAAATGTAAGCAAATACGCAAAAAGCCAAATTTTTGTAAAGCCCGTGGATCATGTACAAAAAAGTAGTGGTTTGGGTTTGGCTTTTTGCCTATTTTCATACATTATATATATATATATATATATATATATATATATATATAATCCGGACAAATTTTGTAAATGTGAACCCAATTTCTGAGGAGGCACCTGTCCCGAACACCTCCCCATCACGTCATCTTCAAAAAAATAAAAATAAAAATAAAATAAAATATATATAAAATGAAAAAACAAATTTCTTTTATATTCGAACACATACATGTTCACATTGAGTTCTCATGACCGCAAGACCCGTTAATCGGAGATTCACTCGCTTCAGAGCGAGGGGTAATTAACTGCAGATTTGTCCACGGCCGCCAGAGATAAGAATCCCCACAATCAATTAACCCCTGCCTATTCTAGCCACGGGGAATCTGTAAAGTGCCTCACAAACGAGCGCCTCTATCCCAATTGGTGATGAAAAACACTATAGATACGGGATACAATACTATACGATACGGATTCGCAATTTTCCAAAAACCTAGGATACGGGATAAGTTTTTATATTGATTTTTAATTAGGTAAATATAAATATATATTAAGGTATATATATAAATATATAATAATATAAATAAATTATGGCAATTTTTAGATATTTAATGCACTTTCAAATTTTTGAAAGCCTTAATTTTCGAGAGAACGAGAAAAGGCGTCGTTTTGAGAGAGTTTGGTGAGACATTTACAAATCCAAGTGAATCCAAAAGAATCCAAGAGTTTCCGACTCCGATACGCGATCGGGGACGGTTCGTGAGGCATATATAAGAATCCGTGCTTCATAGGTATGCATCATCTGCTAAGAAGAGGAGCTTGGATAGCAACAAAAATGACGTGAACAGCAGAATCCAAAATTTGAACCCTGAAGGCAAGCCGTATGGTTGCAATTTAGAAATGACAATCGATGTATTAAAGAATATATATAATATCTATGATTCTTTGGTTTTTTTTCCTCTATCCTTCCATCTGAGAACATATAATTTTTAGAAAATAAAATTATATCCTGCAACCCTCATCACAATTTCAGAGTCGAGGTGCTGAAACTTTATTGTTGTATTCAAACCCCAACGAGGGTGCTTTTACAAAATATAATTGTCACGCAAAAGCTTTGGTTTTGCCCTCCAAAAATGAAGCGTACCTATGATCCATGTCTACATATAGGCATATGGTCCCTAAGCAACATATAGATAGTCGTTTTCTAGATGACTATTTAGTTCTAGCCAACATATACAACTAATTTCATAGCTATCCTGGAGTTTACACAAAAGAAAATACTCATTGAATGGTGTATTCTATATGCTATGAACTATTAAATCAAGTTAGCATGATCTAATAAAAGATATAACCACTCAAGGTGTAATAGATCTCTCCTTTGAGATCAAAATATCCCCCTCCCCACCTTCTCCCTTATATCGATGTATCCCTGAATGTAGGATAGCATCTACTAGGCCATAAATGCCAGGTCCAATTTTAAAGGTATTTTTACCATTGGTATGGGCACTTCCCCTCTAGGAGAGAGTGTAGGGTTCGAACCCCAGAAAGGGAGGTGGCCACAAATTGACGCTTTCGGGGCAAATTCGTGGGTCCCCTGAGTGTGTGAGTGCGTCGTGTGTGGTGTGTGTTGTGCGGGTGGTATGCATAGGTTAGGGCTTATGGACCAGTGCCAAAAAAATAAATAATTTAAAGGTATTTTTCAAAGAATTGATGATTAGTTAACATTCAATTTTGTTATTAGACAATAAATTTGATCAGGAAATATATTTTTACTGTATGTCTCAAAACTTGAAGAACAAGCAACATAAAGATTGATAGAACCGTAGGATTATACGGTATTATCAATATTCCATGTGATTGTCCACTAAACTCTATCACAAGATAAAGTCGATGATTTTATTGGACTGGTATGAGGATGTACTTCAGAGATGCTGCCCCCTAATGGAAAAATATGAAATCTTCACAGGGATGCTAATAAGGCTGATTGAGTCATATTGAAGAGAATGTCAAATCTGATCATAAAAAATAGGCAAACACATTGCAAGAACATCTGAACCTACCACAATGAATCCAAATGCAAATCCAGTACCAATTACAAGCAAATGAGGGTGATTCCGCATAACATCAGAAGGAGACAAATAACACCTGCATTAAAAAATAAAAATGTTGCCATTTTTGTAGACAACATAATGTATACCTATAAACTCTTCTTCTTTGTAAAAATAAAACCAGTATCACGGTAATCATAAAACTCTATTTCCCAACAAAATGGAGCCTTCTATACAGCACAGTTCCGTACAAAAGGGTTTCACAGAAGATTTAACGAAATTTTGTAATTGAAGGTCAGCATAATGTCAAAAAACTGGCGTCAAATATATATCCAAGGGCTATAATGCTGTATCAACAAGTTGGTTATGCAGTTTAAGCTCATTCAACAAGGGAGAGAGCCCATGGGGTAAATATGCAAGGGTTACGTCATTCAAGCCAAAGAGCAAAATGACACCTTACTCCCCATTGACAGTGTAGAATGGAACAAAGAAGATCGGTAGAGCTTAAAACATACCATATGAGAACCCCTGCCAATAGAACGCCAAACGGAAAGAGCTGGGACAAGATGGCATGTTTATCAACAAATATGCAGTAGAAACAAAATGTAAACATTTCTTGTTTAAATTCATTACCATGGCCAATGCCGTCAACATGCTTCCCTTTCTAGCCTGGATAACTTTATAAACATTTCTAATGCTGTAGAAGAACATATGGTGATTATAATATTCTCTGATAAAGAGCATCAAGAACAAAGAGATGCATCAAAGCTGAGGTATAACCGAATACATCCAAAATGAATTTGATTCAAAATTATTCCAAAGGTAGTTAATCTACATCGATTCCTGCCATTCAAAAATTAACTAAAATCTACAAAGTTGACAAGGAAGATCTACAAAATTGCATATTTATTAATGCAAAAATCATTTCCCTACCGCTTCAAACAAGTATTGGTGTGGGAGAAAAAAATGGAAGACGTGATACTTTAGTGTAGTAGTAACAAACAAAATACTTAGTTTTATGGACCATACACTTAGCTATTATGTTCCATTTCACTCTTGGCTATATTTGTGCCTTCGTACATAATTCCATATAGCAAATGTATCAG
Source organism: Agapanthus africanus (assembly GCA_030015575.1). NCBI lineage: Eukaryota > Viridiplantae > Streptophyta > Magnoliopsida > Asparagales > Amaryllidaceae > Agapanthus > Agapanthus africanus. The sequence goes on along the minus strand of JASDDO010000024.1, from coordinate 881,022,419 downwards.
CTTTTCTCCTTCTTTTAGACTTCTCATAGTCTATGCGAATTTTGATGTCAATTGATCTTCTATGATTATGACAAGCCAGTCTCTTGCCATACCTTTTTGAATTAGAACTTTAACACTTATTTGGAGAGGGTTGACATCAGGTCAACAGATGGTAGTAAAACTTTGTCAAATCATTGCTAGAGCTTTGCTTCATAGCCAACCCTGTTTGGATGGGAAAAGGTTTAGATAAGGACGAGGACGACGACACTTAGCCATGTCCCATGGGGGTACAAATGTATAGTTTTGTAGCATTTTTCCTCTGAAAATTTATATCAGAAAAATAAAGCTCAACATGCTAACCAAGGGTATAAGAAAACAGCTCACAGCGCGAGAGGCCTTCATCAATTGACCACAATAAAATTCTTATGTATATGCACGACTCTCAAACAATAAACCTTTTGTGAGTTTCTTTTATCTGCTTTTTAATGTTGCAAAATTAAATGACACATAAATGAAGCCTGAGGTAATCTCAAATTTTCCAACAACCTAACAGGCTAACACCATTATTCAAGATCATGCATACTAAATACTTGAGGATAAAAGTATAGTTCTTCCCTGAACTTCATTTGAAGTGGAAGACACATGCACACACATCCCATTCATTTAGTCCACTGTCTTTAAAATATAGTATCAAGATTTTGGAGGCTTGTTCTTTAGTTGAATTGCATGACCTAAACAAGAACTAGATGGCCTCCCTTGACACTGAAATTACCCACCGAAATGGCACCTGCACACACGCACAGAGAGGGGGGGGGGGGCTGCTGGTTGCTTATTAATGGAGTTGCATGCAACATTTTTTGCCAAAAATCTACATTCCAAGTTCAATTAGCAACAACTTTATTAGGATTTGAAAATGGGGTCGCAAAAATGAACCAATTTCTTGCGAAATTTGTTGTGGCTAAAATTGTTGCAACAAATCTTTGGGAAATGTGTCGATGGCAATTATTAGAGATGCCGCATAAGTTTATTATGTGCCACATAAGTTTATTATGTGCCACACAAGCAATTTGGCAACATATGTTGCAGTGTTCTTTTAAACCCACCGTTGCCGGTCCTAAATCCGGATGAGAAAGGGTGAGGGTTGTGGTAAGCTTGTGACAGCTAACGTAAAACTTTGTCATATTCTATGACATGAACCATAATAAGAATATCGTTGGGGCGTCCCCTATTCAGTGACGCGCTACATCGGATTCCGGGTGTAGTGTTAAGTATGCAAGGGTTTCTAGGTTGGGTGTGGTGACAAATAAGCAAGGGTCGTCGTCCAAAAACGGCGTGCTATATCGGACCCCGGGTGTAGTGACAAATAAGCAAGGGTCGTCGTCCAGAAACGGTGCGTTACATCGGACCCCGGGTGTAGTGACAAATAAGCAGGGGTTTCATAGGATCCGTCTAGCTTCCTGGAACATAGGTTCCCTTACGGATAGACTAATAGAATTAGTGGAGGTGATGATTAGAAGGAGAGTTGGTATTATGTGTTTGCAAGAAACTAAGTGGGTAGGTGAAAAGAGTAGAGTCATAGAGCCTTGGGGTTATAAACTTTGGTATACGGGTAGAGATAAAAATCGTAATGGGGTAGGCATAATCATAGATAGACGGTTGCTTGAGGATATAGTTGAGATTAGGAGAAAAGGTGATAGAATTTTACTGGTTAAGCTTATTCTAGGTGGAGAGATCCTTAATATTATTAGTGCTTATACACCACAGATAGGTCTTGATGACGCTAGTAAGCGTCTATTCTGGGAGGATTTAGACGAGATGGTGCAAAGTATGCCTAGTGGAGAGAAGTTATGTATTGGTGGTGATCTTAATGGACATGTAGGTACTAGTCGTAGTGGGTTTGATACTATCCATGGAGGTTTTGGTTTTGGACAAAGGAATGAAGTAGGTGACTCGATTCTAGATTTTGCCTTATCTTATGACTTGATCTTAGCAAACATCTGGTTTAGAAAAAGAGAGTCCCACCTTATCACTTTTAGGAGCGGATCAAGTGCTACTCAAATAGACTTTTTTCTGACAAGAAGAATAGATAGAGGTTGTTATATCGACTGTAAGGTAGTGCCAGGTGAGAGTGTAACCACTCAATATAGACTTTTAGCTCTAGACTTTCGATTTAGAAGAGAACTTAGGAAGATTAGACATAAGGTAGAGCCTAAAATTAAATGGTAGCGATTGAAAGAAGGTAACCAAAAGGCTTTTATAGATCGTGTAGTCCAAGAAGCGGATTGGCAGTCGGAAGATAATTCAGACAGAACATGGAACAAAATGGCTAGTTGTATCAAGAAGGTAGCTAGAGATCTATTTGGTGAGTCGAGAGATGGTGCTCCACCATCTAAGGACACATCATGGTGGAATGAAGAAGTAAAGGCTGCTATTAAAATTAAAAGGGATTCTTATAAAAATTTGAAGAAAAGTAGAGATGTGGAAAGATTTGAGAAGTATAAAATGGCTAAAAAGGAAGTTAAGAAAGCTGTTCGGAAAGCTAAATCTAAGGTCTACAAGTAGGTGTACGAGAAATTAGATACTAAAGAGGCTGAAAATGATATATACCGGATTGCTCGGATGCGGGAAAGGAAGGCTAGAGACTTATGTGCGGTGAAGTGTGTCAAAAATGAAAATCAGAAGGTTTTAGTTCGAGATGAGGATATCAAGGAAAGATGGAGAGATTATTTTGACAAATTGTTCAATGAGAGCTTTACTAAGAATTTGGATGGACTTGTCATTCAATCTCATGATATAAACCGTGATTTCATGCATAAAATAAGACTGCCTGAGGTTAAGAAAGTTTTGAACAGAATGAGTTTAAGAAAAGCGGTTGGTCCTGACGGGATTTCTATCGAGATTTGGAGATGCTTAGGAGAAATAGGCGTTAAATGACTGACAGATCTGTTTAATAAGATTTGGCAGACAAAAAAGATGTCAAATGAATGGAGGAAAAGTATCCTTGTACCTATCTACAAGAACAAGGGCGACATTCAAAGTAGCTCAAACTACCGTGGAATAAAATTTATGTGTCACACCATGAAATTTTGGGAGAGAGTGATTGAACACAGGCTAAGGAAAGATATTAAGATAACAGAGAACCAGTTTGGGTTCATGCCTGGACGATCAACGACAGAGGCTATTCATTTGCTCCGTCAACTTGTCAAGCGTTTTCGTCGAGAGAGGAGAAAAGATCTGCATATGATATTTATTCATTTAGAAAAAGCGTACGACAAGGTACCTAGAGAGGTATTATGGGGGACAATGATGAAGAAGGGGTCCCCGTCAAGTATATTGACATAATCAAGGATATGTACGATGGAGTAGTGGCAAATGTCAGAACCTGCGGCGGCTTAACGAATGATTTTCCGATTACAATTGGTTTACATCAAGAATCTGTATTAAGTCCATTCCTGTTTACCATCGTGATGGATGAACTTACTAGAACTATCCAAGATGAGATACCTTGGTGTATGCTATTCGCTGATGATATTGTTCTAGTAAATGAGACGAAAGCGGGGGTTAATGCCAAATTGGAATTATGGAGGCAAACAATGAAATCTCGGGGATTCAGATTGAGCAGGTCCAAAACAGCATATATGCATTGCATATTTAGTAACCAGAGAAGTCAAAACCATATTGGTATAACATTGGAAGGGCAAAAGATATTACCGAGCGACCAGCTTAGATATCTAGGTTCCATCATCCAAAAGAATGGGAAGATCGATAGTGATGTTAATCAAAGGATCCAAGCTGGTTGGTTGAAATGGAGGAGTGCAACAGAGATTTTGTGTGATCGTAACTTTCCGTTAAAATTAAAAGTGAAGTTTTATCGGAGCGCTATTCGGCCTGCCTTATTATATGGTACAGAAGCTGGGCTCCTAAGAAGCATCATACACAGAAGATGCACGTAGTGGAGATGCGCATGCTTCGTTGGATATGCGGTAACACTAGAAAAGATAAGGTGCGAAATGAGGATATTCGTGCAAAAGTTGGTGTAGCACCTGTGGATGAAAAGATGCGGGAAAACCGGCTAAGATAGTTTGGTCATATGCGACGCAGACCTATGGAAGTACCGGTTCGACGAATAGATACTTTCAATATGGGCAATGGCAAAAAGACAAAAGGGAGACCGAAGAAAACATGGATGGAGGTGATACGAAACGATATGGTTGCCAAAGGACTCGATGAAAGTATATTGTTCGATAGGAGTGAGTGGAGACGGAGGATTCATGTGCTGGACCCGGCGTGATTCTCATGTTGGTTCATGTAGCCTACCCCATATGCTTGGGATAAAAGGCTCAGTTGTTGTTGCATGTTGCAGTGTTCTTTTAGTAACCAAACACAAAGGTAGTTGGATTGGAAGATCCAACAACAAAAATTGAAAACACCTAAACAATGGATTTAAGTGTTTTTATTTGCAACAATTATGCATGTAGCATTTGTTGCATGCAAAAAATGCATGCAACAAATGTTGCACCAATTGCTGCAAAACAAACACCCCCTTACTGAGATTCATGCAACAAATGTTGCACCAATTGCTGCAAACCAAACACCCCCTTCCTGAGATTATGACACATGTACAAGCCCCAAATATCTATAACATTAACAAAAATGACCAATTTTCATACAGAACACGAAAAAAGATGTATCGCATTGATTGGTCCATAATTTATTTGATGTTGAAGGGGTTTTGTAGAGAGGGGATAGCAGTGTGCATATTCACAGCCAATCCAAAAGGATTAATCTAACAGCAAGAACTAATAGTTGACCATCAACATAAACATTAAACAACAACAACTGTGCCTTTTTCCCAAGCATATGGGGTAGGCTACATGAACCAACATGAGAATCAAGCTGGATGTCGATCAACATAAACATTCAATAACTTATTTATAATTGAAAAGGTTTAGCAAGATACTTACTTGTATGCAATAGTAGGAACCACACCAAAAACGGCCATTACCAATAGCACAGCACCATAGAATGGGATTTCTAATATAAACAACCGAAGCAAAACAAAATTTTCATAAAGTGATTAATATTTTAGCACAATTGTCAAAAGGTAAAGGATGTATACATTACATATAGAGAGCGGCTAATTTACTTCCAAGGTGTAACTAAGTTAGTTACATCCTAGGTAAAATAACCCAATACAGGACTTTTTTTGCATTATCGGCTCCGTCAAATTTTTATCTCCATCGTCTAAAGTATGGTTACACCAAGTTTCATGTGATTTAAAAAGTCTCGTTTATGCATCAAGTGGTTGCAAAATGAATAGTTTTCCGACAACAGAACATTTTATAACCCAAGATCAATGCGAATAATATCCAAGTCACATGAAACATGGTGTACCCAAAATTCAGATGATGGAGACCAAGACAAGCGATAAAAAAATTCGTGTCTTGGGTTATTTGCATTGGGTGTTACTAAATAGTTACACCTAGGGAGTAAATTAGCCTTTTTCATATCTGTATGTTACAAATAAAGAAATAGAATGGGGCTTTTGTTGTAAAAGCAAATTCTAAACAAAAATAGCATAAATCATAAATAATTTTTTGACCATGCCTAGGAATTGAGAAATCATTAAAGAATAACAAACTGTATTTTACAAATTAAGAACACAATTCAGATCAAAGAAGGCACGATGCTGGCATTTTATTTAGTCCTAAAAAATTAAATTGGTTATGCATACTAATAAGGTAAAGCATTCATGCACTGCCTACCCCATGAATGTTTCCTCGTATGCTTACATGTCAACTACCCTAAGGATTAGAGGGAGTTTCAATAATCAGAATAAATCCATGATGACTGGGCTTGCATTTCTCAATAACTAAGGCCTATATCCCAAAAGTAGACCCAAGTCACACAAATCCCAGAAGCAAATGAAAATAGTAATGTAGAAAAAACAATACAATTTATACGTTGTTCAATGATGGATCCAGGCCAACACCCAAACTGCAGTTAGGTAGGGAAATGATCCAGAATAATTAAATTTTAGATTCAGGACTAGTCTAACCCATCGCAGAAGGATCCAAAGAAGATGCACGAGAAAAAAGTTGCTAGTTCTCATCATGCCTATAAGACAATCTCGATTTCTCCAAGGCATAAATTCGTAATCGTTGCTTTTAATCATGAGTGAGAAAGATGTTTCATAACCTCAAAACAAATATTTTAAATTTAATCACAGCTCATATGTATATAGTTTAAAGGAAAGTTTTCTAGCACATTCAAACTGACCTGAAATTGAGTGTACGTGTAACCTTAAGCTTCCTATTCTAGAAAGGAATGGCAAACAATTTTAAACAGGTCTACTGAGAAGTTATATAAGATAAAAAACTATTCTCCAAGACTTAAATCCGTAAAAGCTGCTTTTAATCAAAAGTGAGAAAGATATTTGCTATCCTCGAAACAAATATTTCAGATGCTGTAAACCATCTGATCTGAATATAATTTGAAAAGCATTTTCTAGCACATGCAAACTGACTTAAATTTGAGTGTGTAACATTAAGCTTTCTATTCTAGGACATGAATAATAAACAATCATAAAAAGGTTTAAATAAAAATTAAAGTAGGGAAAAATTGGCAGTTTAAGGGAATAATGCATTTAAATCCCGCAAACTTTACATCATGACGTAAAATTCCACGAGGTTAACATCAAAGCGCATATTAACCACCCACCCCAAAGTTGAAAAAAACCCGGCATGACAATGTAAATTAGAAAATAACATGTCGATCATCCTTATAAAAATAAGCACTGAATACCTTAGCATGTATACCTCTACCACCATTCCATTTTCTTATGAACGATGTGAGGGTTCATCCTAGCTATGTCAGATATTTAAACATGAATTTTAAAAAAGCGCCTCACTATGATATGTACAACAAGTATTATACTGTGAAAGTATCAAGTTCAAATAGCCACCCACATATGTTAAACAAATCAATTTTTACTATTTTGTTATTGAAAACTCACCACCATGGAGAGGCACCCAACTCAGAAGGGGGATTGATTTCCTGAAGTCCTGAGCCCACCATTCCGCTCCTGAGGTAAGAATTTAGAAGCAAGCATAGAAGTTAATGTTTGCAGTACTGATCTATCAAGTAACCACTAAATTTAGAGTACAAGATTTTACACGCTTTAATCTATGAAACTCCAGATACCTACCGACAAAAAATGTTAGGAAATGGCACACATAGATCAGCATGAGACCTTCAGTTGGGCCATTTACTATAGGGAGAATAAGGACTTTGGTAAAGAAGCTGTATAGATGACAAAAAGAATTCAGAATACATGCAATAAAAGAATTTCTCAGCAAAATGATCTTCAAGATGGAGATTTTAAATTATTATATCCGTGAGAGATAGCAGGGAACATAAAATTATTTATTACATTTAATTTAGGCATAACTAAAATTAGCTTAACTTTCAGCAATAGAGGATTGGATGGTGAATTGAAGACACGCATATGAAAAAGTAAATCTTGAAAGAACTCACTATTCCCATGTCGCGAAATAAAACGGGGTGGCTGAAATTACCCAAAACCAAAAGGTTGCACTTCCACTCATAGCAGTGCTTCCCAAAGATAAGAATACAAACTGTTGACAGAAAGAATTAAAATTTCAAGCTCAGGAATATGCGCTGAGAAAAAAAACTGCTTGAATAAAAAGGGTGCTGCCTACCGCACATCCAAGTGCATCACAACCTGCGGGAAATATATCCTGAAAAGATCAGAAAATAAATTCATTGATATACATATTAAGTAAGAGAGGATTTAAGGAGGAAAATCACCATGATCAAAAAGCTCTCCTAATGGACTTGATGAATTTGTACGTCGTGCTTGCTTGCCATCAACAGCATCAAATGTCTAGCAGACACAGCATTAAAAAAAAATAGATCGATAAGTTAAGATTGAAACAGCCCCTTCAGTAAGAAATGAATATAAAGAAAAGAAAGCTAGTTTCATATCAAATAGTCAGATTCGTGTAGAGTGGATTTGCCCCTTTATGGACCCAAAAACTTAACTACTAAAGCAAGGGGCATCCATATAAAATATCATGACCCAAAGATGGTAAGCATCAGACGAGATGAAAAGCCTTCTATATAATTTAAATCGAATCCGAATAATAAGAACTATAATGGATGGTATGAAATTTACTTAAATGCAACACCCATTTGTATACAGTCCAATATAGGAGAATTTGTGATTTAATTGCCATATGATGGGAAAAAGATGCATACACCATGAAGATTACACAAATTATAAGAATGATTTGTTGGGTATATAGATCAAAATGATATGGGAATTTTTTTAATGTAAACCAACTAGGTTTAGGAACCCTATACTAGTAGGAAAGCAAGTCGGCAATGCCCACTACAAATACAAAAACTTTTATGTCACATGCACGGCGGGTGGGGATGGGACCTAAGAATCAAACTAGCGGCCAGGTATGATTAAGTAATTCTTCAAGGAGATTATAACTTAAAAACAAATACAGCAAGGAAAAGCCTAGGAAAACTTTTATAGATCATTGCCTTCCCTATGAAACGTCTGTTATTGGATCTACAAAAGAGAGGAGAAAAAGATGGCAGGAAGAAGAAAATATCTTCCTCCGTTGTGAGAACTACTCTAAATATCAATTTACACACGAGCACGCGCGCGCGCACAGAGAGGGGTGGGGGGGATTTCCACTATCAAAAAGTTCTTATTCATTTTTCTATATTGCGCATATTGTAACATTCATATCAAGCAGATATCTTGATCTACATTTACGGATCACACACATCCACAGTGCGTGCAGGCACAGGCACGTGCGCAGGGGTGAATCCATTTAGAATGCTGAGGGGGCGCATGCCCATTATTGTGGGGAAATGCTGGTACATATATGTTGAACTACCAATCACAATTGATCTAGACCGTGTGACCCATTAACTCATCCGGTTTCACCAATCTTTTCCCTAGAGAAACTACATATCTTTTTTCTTTAAAGAGAACCGCTTTAGCACTTCTCCAGATAACATAATCTGGTCCTGCTATTATTATTATACTAAGAAACTACATCTTTTATGCTATGCCCTTCTCCATTAGAAATTTAAACCTGAAAAATGAAAACTTGTTCAGTTTTTATATAATATGCAATTTTCATCTTATTTTTAGAAGGAATTTTCGGTCTAACATTGTTGTGTGCGGGGGTATCCCCATTAACCAAAATTCCTGGATCCACATGCGCACACACAGAGGCCGTTTTCTTTTCTTTTGAAATCAAATTGAGCCTTTTCCAATTTAATAAGAAAGACTAATAACTTTGCTTCTTTTTTTTTAAATTGTATGATAAGCTTCACCGCAATATTATTTATAGAAAATGCATCTATATGAAAAAGTAACATAGTACCTAGTGTCTTGAAAGCAATAGGCTCAACAAACCTGATACAAGAAAAGGAACATTCCATGAGCTAAGTGCAACCATCTTGGAGGAGCTGTGTCTAAGCGAGGTGAATAAATCTGTAACGGGATAGAATGAATCGATTACAATGTTAGAATGTTACAGAAGAAAACACAGCGAATTTAGCAAATATTCAATGCAGGGTGTAATTAGGTAGGAGGCGGCAAATCATACACTTATTTTTTAGGGGGAAAAATTCTGGTGGATGCATATGATCTTATAAATAACTTCCAGTTCTAGCAAGAATTTTCATGACAAAGGCAGAAGGAGTATAAGAGAGAGGGCTCATGATGAATATACTGGAATAAAAAATTTAATGAATTTTTGAGATAGATATGGTATTTATCTCAACCACCATGTATAAACGAGACGCGTTTGATAATCTAGATCTGCAAACCAGTAAGTACTAATCAACAGAAACACGGATTATTCTGCTTCGGATGGTAAATATAATTTATGAATGACCATTATAAACTACCAGCTAATTAATAGAACAACACAAGTTAACTACTTAGCATTCTTATCCACAGTTAAATACACAACCCATTCTTTTTCAGAAAAATTGAAACCCGCTTCTTAAGAGCTGAATTTTACTGCAGCAAGCCCCTCTTAAATACGATACCACGCGTATAGAAATTTTCAGGTTCTAAAGTTTCTTGGATCGTTTAAAATATTTAACATAAAACTATTATGAACTATGAAATCATATTTTTTTGAAGGAACTCAAAGAAGTAACTTAGCCTTAAATAATAGATAAATATGTGGCCAATACTACACAACAGTCACAATCATATGATTGCAGAAAGATGAAAGCTAATTAGATGCATTCTCTTTGGATAACAAATGTTGCAGACGGGCGACAAAAACACAAAATGATGCACAATTTAAATTTACATTGTCCTCGTACTTACATAGCCGAGAAGTGCTGATACAACTAAAAACATGAAGCCGATAAGAGTGATCTGAAAGGCAAAGAAATCAACCAATATGTATAGAAGCGAACACCAGTCTATAAGATGAAAGGGAAGAAGCGAAGGGGGGAAATTCTCTCACCATGTTTGGCCTGCAAGTCCATGTGATTCATACACAGAAATAAACATAAATCAGCTAACAATATCAATTTTTGATAATTAATAATTATAAAAACTCCATAAAAATATGGCCATCAGGTGGGCATATATGATATATAAGGAAGCGATTGAAAAGATCTGTGTATGCTTGTGCACGTAATCATAAAAAGTGGGGATCATGCCGACTTAGTTAGAAGAGTCACAAATACCGTGCACGGAAACAAAGAAAGCGTGAGGATTGATTTTTATTATATAAAAAAAACTAAGATGTTTGCATTAGAAAATGGTTCAGAATCTCACCTTCGACTTTCTTACCTTCCTATGATGTACATAAATGATGATCAATGATGATTCGAGACATTTAGAATTCCTATTAACAAATCACTACCATATTCAAGTCTCTAACCAGTAGCCACAATTTTTACCAAAAATAATTACTGAGTCGTCCAAGATAGCAGGTTGGGATAATCATAAATGCAAGGTAGCTGGACCTTCCCTATCACTAAGATCCAAATTTCTTCATTATATCTAGGAGAATGCGGGACAACAAAAAGGTAGAACCATATAAAAGGAGAATCTATTGGCTTTGTAAAGAAACATAGCCATAGAGGCCATCAGGAATGAAAATTGAGTTCTCTTCCATCTAGCTAAGCTAGCGATTTGGAATTGGCAAGCAGAGAAATTTCCATCAAAGTGGATAGTATTATTTTTGGTGATGCAAAATCACATCAATTCTTGCGTGCTGAAGAATATTTATAGGATTTGTCATGGCTTATGTTATTTCCCTGTAGATTTCAGTTCGATAGTAAAACAACTAGAAAGCGGGCTTCTTTCTTCTTTCAAGGCATTAGTCCAAATGAATGGGGATATCTTTTATATTGTGCTTGGTTGATTATTTCGTGTCTATATGAGCACACTATAAAGTGGGAGTTCATTGCCTGCTTCGATGTGTAGAGTTAACTTCAGATAACTCTGTTTTTACAGAGTTATCTAAAATGTTGAGATAATTTGAGTTACCAAACTTCAACATCATTTATCTTTAACTCACAAAACAAGGGTAGCAACAACCCTTGTGAAGTTGAGATAACTCGATAGCTAAACTAAATCTCCACTTAGAAAACAACTATGATTATAATAATTCCAAAGGTGATCATGCCTAAAGGGTATCAAAGGCATAGGAGAGAGTTTCTCTTCTGCATGGGTCAAAAAGTTGACTTTCCACAAACCCTTTTTTTTGTTGAATAATCAGTATCGTTCATCTTGATCTTCATAGCATAAAGCATATGTACACCAATTTCCATGCGATTATGATACTCTTTTGACCAATGATTTCTACCATCGGTAAACCATGAAATTTGCAATCTTCTGATGCAAACACAAGAAGTATCCCTAGGATACTAATTCCCCAGATCACGACACGTAGCAGGTGGCATGTCATCCACGTAAGCCCGCCAAATTCCTGGGGGCTACGGAACCGGAATAAGTACGACGCATTGGCGATATTCCTCAGTCTCTCGTCTCCAAAGTTGTATCCGATCTTTTGGAGACCCCGGGGTACATTCCTTATTCCCCTAGCAACCAGCCGATAGCTCACCTTTAAACTATTACAGAGCTGAGCTTTCTCAGCCTCCCTGCACGTCTTCGGGCTATTACAGAGCTGAGTTTCCTCGGCTTTCCTGTTTGGCCGGGAGCACAGAGCCCGAGCGTCCCGTAACGGCTCCGTGTATCTCGCCACGACGAGATCTCCGCCGCTCTATGTCCTGCATCTCGCGCTAGCGTATCTCGCCATTAATGGATGTATCCCGCCATCAACACGAATATGACACGAGGGCATAACGGACGGTGAGAATCTCGCATCGGCTTGCTCCGGACGACCACTATATAAACCCTTCTTCCAGACAACTCAGGTAACTCGAACTCATTCCAATACGCCGCTACTATGCCCTAATATTTCTCGGCACTTACTTGATCGTCGGAGGGTCCTACGATGGTTTCCCACCTCGAGACTTTTTTTGTAGGTGGCTTGGTGTCCACAACAACCCATTGAGATCCACTCCCAACCACTATAAACAAATCTCAACCGTTCGACACCGCTGGCCGTAAGATCGACTGCGGACAACATTTGAGGGAGAAATCGACCTCCATCAGTTAGAGCTGTCTGTGGGAACGCGAAAAGTTTTTCCACCCAAAAAGTTGATCTTCCGCCTTCGATTTAATGGTCAACGATAACCACAACGATCTCAGCACGAGCCATCCCGTCCTCCACAACGGAGATAGGAGATGTCCTACTCCACCTCCCAACATCGTCGACGTCTTATTTGTGCGGATCGACAGGCTGACGGCGATAGTGGACGCGTTCGCTCGTGTTTAAACGGTCGGCCATGCCTGCTAAACCGCTGTCCCCACCTCCCGAAATGACGGCATGCGTGAGGCGACGGAAGGGCGCATTCAGGCCCTCGACCTCGCTCACGCCCATCTTGATGTCATCGAACACCGGCGTGCCGATTCCGGCAGTCACGGCCTCCATTCGAGGAATGATTCCATGACTCGTTGGGCGCCGGATAGTTCGACACCGAGATCTCAGGGGAGACCAGGCTATCGCTTCAACGCTCGCCGCGCTCTCTCGCCTCCTGAGAAGATGACTGTCAGGTCGCCTGATTCCAGGGAAGACCGACGTCCCCATATCAATCGAGGCCGCGCACGTGGCTTACCTCGGGACCGACCACAAAGGGTTCCTCCCGAAGACCTTTGGAACGTGATAGAGCAAAGCCGAAACAGCTCCATCACGCAAGCCCAAAGCAAAGACAGCAGGCGCTCCGATTACAGAGAATTCTCGGGGTACCATCAGCGAATCGAGGCCCTCGAGAAGAAAATTGAAGACATGCGGCACGCTACCCGTTCGGCCGGAGGAGTGGCAAAGTACTCTGCAGATTTGCTCACGAGGCCCTTCAAACTACCCGTTAAGCCGATATCGCGCACCCCACGGTTTGCGGGAAGGCGGAATATTTAAAAACGATGATATATGACTACGCAACACCGGCTAAAACTCCAGGATTTTTACTAAAGCCTTAACTAGCTAATCTATTTAGAGGTTTAACTACTCTGTTTGAATGGTTATACCTCCAAGATTGAGTCCTTCGGGTCTTCTAGTGCTCCTCTCTAAGGCTTCTCGGTGATCGGATCGGGCTATCTCTATCGGCCTTCTTGCGTCAAAGATGATCCGCCGCGAGAGAATGTGCTCCAAACTTCAACCTCTAAATGAGGTAACTAAGGTAGACGGTTTGCCAAACCAACTAACCTAGAAGATGTAGAAAGTCTAGAGGATTGTGTAGTCTCACTAAACCCTTGGCTCACAACACATATGAAGGTTAGGGTTTAGTTTTAAGGTTAGAAGGAGATGGAGAAACCTAGAGAGCAAGAGAGAAGAGCAACTCAAGAAAATGAGCTCAAGAAAAAATGATCAAGTGTTTTGCAAAGTGTAGAGAATGGCTAATAATATGTGAGCTCCATTATTCAAGCATGCAATAAAAACCAATAGAATATATGTGATATGCCTCAATAGTGAACCCAAAGTGAATAAAATAATCCAAGCCATTCTTTACACCATACCATCAAAAGTCTCCTCCATTTCTCTAATATCCACATCATTAATCTATTATACTAAATGGATAAAGAAAATAATGAAGTGGCCTCCTTCTAGAAGCATGCCTTGCCAAATTACAAGAATGCCCCTCACCGTATATACATACCCGTATCCGTATTCCGAAAAATACGGATACACTAAGACGATAACAATCCAACAATACAATACTATGATCCGGCTTAAACCAAAGCCCACTAGTATTGTCTGCCCGATCAGCATTCATGTACAAGTACACACACGTGATCGAAGCCCAGTCGTAAAACCATACGACATCTGCATCAATTGCCTAAAGCAGGAAAATCCTTTGTGTGGAACTCTAAAGACTCGACAGTACGCTGGCAGTGGGTTTAACAACAAGCCGTCAGCGGTACTAGCTGCACGTAACGGCCACCCAGGTATCTGTCGATAAGAAGACCGATGAGCAAACTCATCTGGACTCCTACTGAGCCTATCGGCGACAATCTCCGTACAGTCCGGTCTGTTCGTCTGAGATACTCGCATATCCGCCTAGGAGGATGGTAAACGTCTGATCCCTAACAACGTGATAAGTCGTGCCGGAGGAGAGCCCAATATACCATGAGAAACTACTGGAGTACCTTACCAGTATTTCTCGATTGCCCTGGCCAGAGACTTTGTGTAATGGCTTTCCGAACACTGCGCGATATCAACCCCCAATAACGGAAGAGACGAATCTTATTTGATCGCTATTGTCTCCGAGTGCTTCGGGACTACACCCAACTACTACCTGTTTGCACGACTCCTTTAAGCGTGGTATGATAGTAATCTAAGTGCAGTGGGAACACACTCGAGACGAAATAGCGATGGCAGGTCAACGGACTAAGCTGTACTCATGCCACCTGGGAACTGCTACCCGGCGATAGGTATAATACCAACCAGCATTTCCCAACGAGTCCTGTCCAATGTAACTCACAACCCAGTGAGCATCTGCATACCTTCTCCAGTACGGCGTACTAATGGCTGTGGGACAGACCATATCCCCTGCTGGGATGAGAAGCGTATACACTAGTCTACTCCGGAGTATTAATGCCCCATCTCGATAATCCAACGACTAGGGACCTGTATAAGGATGTGCTTATAGACTACCCAGCCCCCACAAGTGTGACTGCCATCACAACGATGGTAGTCAAGCAAAGATCCTAAGGGCTCGACCAATATATATAAGCGATATGCTAAAAAAAACACATGCATATATTGAGGTAGAATCAAACCAGGTAGCATACTAATATCGAGCAAGACTGTTATTATAACTGTGAAATATCCCAAGTATCCAATATATAATATACAATTCAGTATGATACAATAATGGCCTCTAGGGCATATATCACTAACACTTCACAGAGCAGTTACTAGGTGAGCGGATCTCGTCTCGGAACAAACCGTCCAAGGTGGCCTTCTTCTACGGGAAATCTAACCCGAAGGACCACTTGGATGCATTTACGGCAGGCATGAGTTTCCAAGACAATTCAGACGAGGCTCAGTGCCGAGCCTTCCCCACCACCCTCATCCGGGCCGGCCGAGATTGGTTCCGCGGCCTTGCGCCACGCTCGATCTCGACCTTTGACGAACTGGCGACTTAATTCCTCGGTCATTTCGTCGGTAACCGACGACAGAAAAGGGCAGTCAACTATCCATTTACCATCAAGAGTGAAGACAGGGAATTTTTCAAGGGTTACGTCACCCGCTTCTATAATATCCTTTTGGAAGTTCTCGAGCACCGCAACGAAACGGTTATCACCGTCTTGAGGTCGGGCCTTAGGCATAAAGAGTCGTTTCGCTCTTTTGCATTAAGACCATAGCCGAAGTAAAAGTCTGGACCAAGCGGGAAATCTAACTCGAGTCAGAGGTAAACACTAACTTACCCCGCGGCGACCGAACGGACAAAAGAAACAGGAAAAAGAAGAGAAGAAAAAAGCCGACCGTCCAAAACATTATTCTCCAAGGTTTCATGAGTACACTCCTCTGAACGTCTCCAAGGCCGAGCTACTGGAGGAAGCTAAAGGCGAGAGGTTTTTCAAACTCCTGTCGGTGACTCAAAGGCTGGGCAGGCGACTCCGCGGCCCGTACTGCGTCTTCTATCAATCACAGGAGCACCCGACCGAGAACTACAAACAACTCCGTGACTATATCGAGGAGCTGATCCGCTCCGGTCACTGGCAAAGTACCTACAAGACAAACGGCAAGCAGATCGGGAGCAAGCGAACCAACCCCCTCCCGGAAAATTGACGTCGGGAAGATCATGGTCGTCTCTGTTGGCTCGACTCCGAGCAACGAGGACACTCGCCGCTTCCGGCCGGTCATGACCTTAAGTGATCCGCCCCATAAGAAGTGCAAGGAGAATGATCCAATCGTCTTCACCGACGAAGACCTTCATAGCATATCACTCCCGCACAGTGATCCCCTTATGATAACAGCTCGGGTAAACCGATATGAAGTCCGGAGAATCCTAGTCGACTTAGGGAGCTCGGCGGATATCCTGTTATACGACTGTTTCCAGCGTATGAAGTTAAACCCGTCCGACCTCCAACCGACCTCCCACGTCCTCTCCGGGTTTACAAACCATTCCGTTTCGGCCGAAAGAACAATCACCCTCCCTTTCAACATTGGGGAAGCAGGAAGAACGCGAACCATATCGGTGAATTTTCTCGTTGCCGGGATTCCTTCATCCTACAACATTCTCTTGGACCGTCCTACTTCGGGAAGAACTTGTACAGATAAACTTGTACCCTTTCGAATAATAAAATTCCTTTTTATGTCAACTGGAGTTTCTAAGCTAAGCCATCACACGAGTAGATTCCTGCTCAGCTTTGAGGTCGGCGGATAGTCTCCTATTCACCGCGCTCACTCAAAACGGGTAGTTTCCTGCCCGACAAAATACGGGCCCTATAGCATCCGGCCACGGGCTTTCTTTAGCCCGGCTCAGAAGGAAGGTGTCCCAGAATAAGTGCCCCGACGCACTCAAAGAGCAGCCGGCCTAATTCTAGCTCCGCCCTTCCTACCTCGACTCTGAAGCGAAGAATTGGGGAAGAAGCGTTGATTCTCCTATACTTAGAAAAGATCCACCTGTGCTTTGAAAAACAAACAAGGAGGATCGATATTCCGCAATTGCGAGCAAAGAGATGTCCTTAAACAAAAGAAAATTTATTAAGAGGTATTCTCGGCTCCTCAGCCTTACAAAATAGGGGGAAGGACTCGCCAAGAAAGGAAAAATTATATACTCCTTAACCATTACAGCAAAGGGGGAAGGGGATTAAGAAAGTATTGACGATGATACTCGAAGGAGAGATCCTCCAACCGAGCCCGAGCGGTCTCCACCCGCTCCCTTTGTCGATGCCCATTGACCCGAGAAGCTACGGATCCGCCGAGGACTCCCGTCGCCGAACACGATGCCGCAATCAACCTCTGTTGGAAACATTCGTGAAGAATATCTGTTGAGCGGTCCCTCCTGCTCTTCGAGATCAGACCCAACTCATGGGTCGTACGTATCTTGTCGACCGCCTCCTCCAGTGCCTGCTGGGACAAGGCCTTGAAAAAACCCCAGGGAAGACCTCCATATCGCGTAAATAAGCACCTGCAGGAGAGGGGATCGGCGGGATAGTAAACGTCCACAGTGACACTCCAGACGATCTATCACGGCCTCGTACGTCAACTCGGAACGATTAAGTTCATAGAAATATACGTCATCTCGAGATACGATGTCTCGGATGGTGTACACGCGGCCTGCCATTAGGAAAAGACGAAACGGCCAGGAGCAAATCCACGTGTGTGTCTAAGGAGGGGCCATGTCTTCATTATTTATAGCCTCAACAAAAATCTCCCCAACGATCGAGATCTTTCCACGCCATGGCGCAAATAATGGAATGTCGCATCTTCCCGATAAGGCACGGCCATGTGGCGTCCGATTACTGGCTCGCTCACTCTCATACGGATCAGGGAAGATTAAACGGCATCTCCAAAAGAGACACAGGTATCTCGAGATGCCCACCATAGGCGCCGGGATCCCGAGAATCAAGGAGGCATCGAAACTTTCGCTAGCAGCTTCCTGCTCAGCTCATCCGCGGCGGGCAGCTTGCTGCCCGGCTACGCTGTGGATTCAAGACCTTCGCCACGAGGCGACCAAGTAGTTTCCTGCTTGGCTCATCCGCGGCGGGCAGTTTTCTGCCTGGCTACGCTGTGGATCCAAGGCCCTCGCTACGAGGCGACCGAGTAGTTTCCTGCTCGGCTCATCCACGGCTGGCAGCTTCCTGCCTGGGTATGCTGTGGACCCAAAGCCCTCGCCACGAGACGGACGAGTAGTTTCCTGCTCGGCTCATCCACGGCGGGCAGCTTCCTGTCCGGCTACGTTGTGGATCCAAAGCCCTCGCCACGAGACGGCCGAGTAGTTTCCTGCTCGGCTCATCCACGGCGGGCAGCTTCCTGCCCGGATACATTGTGGATCCAACGCCCTCGCCTCGAGGCTGCCGAGTAGTTTCCTGCCCGGCTCATCCACGGCCGAGTAGCTTCTTGGTCAGCTCATCCGCGTCAAAGTCTGTAGACCGATACGTATCTGGTGCGCGATCACAAAGTGAACAAACTCCTGTTAGGACCCAAGTGAATAAAGCTTGGGTTTGCTCGTTCCGAGGGACTCAAGCCGCACTCGATTCAAGGGACATCGATCTATTTACACTTGGTGTTTGCTCGTTATCATGTAACCTCGACTCCAAGGTGAGGAGGGACACCGATCTATTTATACTTGTATTCATATTTGGTGTTCGCTTGTCCCACGTCATCTCAACTCCGGGGGAAGAAGAGACACCGATCTATTTTTTCTTGAAATTAATACTTGGTGTTCGCTTGTCCCACGTCACCGCGACTCCGGGAGAAGGAGGGACACCAATCTATTTATACTTATGTTCATACTTTGGTGTTCGCTTGTCCCACATCATCTCGACTCCGGGAGGAGGAGCGACACCGATCTACCCACACTTGCAAATAAATAAGAACGGAAACAGTGCGGCCATACACATCATAGACGGGCTAAAAATACTTTATTGATATTCCGACTTATGTACAAGACATTATAGGCTCCCCAGCCTTACAACATGTTCGGAGGCTTACAAAAAATATAATAACAAAAAAGGGACAGAAAACAGGAAGGACGGCAGCCTCAAATTGCCTTCTCGACCGCCACTCCCTCCTGTTCGGCATCTCTGCCAGGAGCTTCGGTTGCGGCCTCCGGCTCGGTGCTTCCGCCCGCCGCCTCGCCTCCTCTCGCCGAGCCCGCCGCCTCGCCTCCTCCCGCCTGCTCAGCGCTTCCGTCCTGGGGAACTACCTCGGCCAGAGGATACCTCGTCCGAAGCTCCCGGTCGTCGAACCCGAACATCGCTTCTTTGATAGAGTCGAGAGAGTTGTACCACCCGACGGCCGCGGAGTCGGCAAGGTCCATATAAAATTGGTCAGAGGCCTGGTACTTCTCCACGGCCTTTTCTGCCATGCCCTCAGCACGCTTCGCCGCCTCGCGGGCCGCTTGGGGATCCCTTCAACGAGTCTCTCTGCCTCCTCATGATGTTATAGAGTCCATTGACCTCGTCGATTTTGGCCTGAATAGATCGGTTGGATTCGATTAAGAGCCGGTGGGACTTCTTCAATTTCGTGACCGTCAGGGCCTCCGCTACCAACCACAGGTCCAGGGAGGTCGCCTTGTCCTCCGCCTCCTTCAGCTTGGCCTGAAGCTCTTTCTCATGCGAGGATGATTCCCCGGCCTTTTTCATCGCCGGGGCCACCTTCTTGACCTTCATTGCGGCAAGGAGGACGCAATGTTGAAGGACCTACGGGAAAAACACAAGCAATTTTCATAAGAAGCCAAACCAAGATAAAAACACTTGGAAATTATTTAGGGAATTACTAACCTGGACGGCCTCCTAAGCTATTGCCGCGACTT
This sequence comes from Agapanthus africanus, assembly GCA_030015575.1. Classification (NCBI taxonomy): domain Eukaryota; kingdom Viridiplantae; phylum Streptophyta; class Magnoliopsida; order Asparagales; family Amaryllidaceae; genus Agapanthus; species Agapanthus africanus. Next base: position 881,002,307 of record JASDDO010000024.1, on the reverse strand, counting down.
CGGCCTTCATGGTGCACCGGGGAATCTTTCCCCCGCCGTCTTCTCCGTGGCCGACAGCTTGCTGTCGGCCACGGAGAGCCCTGACGGTATCTCGATGCAAAAGACGTCCTCCTGCACCTGTATCCCAGACGGGGGAGGCCGAGAAATCCCCCTCTTTTGCTTCTTGAGCGGAAACTCGGAGGAAGGCAACATTTCCGCCGTGGTCCAGGGAGCCTGATCCCGGGTATGCTACTGCCCACCGTCTCGGTGTTCCTATGGCGCAGGGGAGCAACGGTGACCTGAGCTTGCCGGGGAACCACGCTCGGTACGGGTCTGGACGAGCTAGCGCCACCATCCTTTCTCCCCTGTGCCTTGGCAATCATGATTTTCGAACGATCCATTGGCTCTGCATAAGAAAATGGAATAAAAAGGTCAGCAACAAAGCGACAATATTATACTAAGTCTAAATTAATCGGCGAAATCCTAACATACCCCCGAAGCGCGCGGGACTGAGTCCCGCCCAGCTCAAAACTTAGTCAGAAAGCAGGACATCGACCCGCTGGATCGGTTCTCACTGTGATACCACCCTCGCCTCTGGGGCGCTTGACTGTTTGACTCTAGGGCAATCGATCCTACGCCACTTGATGGGCACGGGCCAGTCCTCTCCCTCCGAAAGACCGACGAAAACAAACGTCTCCTTCCATTCGTGAATGGAAGAAAAGACAACCACTATCTCTGACCCGGTCGTCCTACCCTTACGTTTTTTAAAGGAAAGATACTCTAGCTCGGTTCGTCCTTACTGGTACCGGGTAATTTTTGTAACAAAGAAAAAGAAGAAGAAGACTCAAGTCGAAAGGGATCCGGTCAATTTTCAACTGGACCAGAAACCTGAGGAGGATTCTCCACGAGTTCGGCGTTAGCTGGTCCGGAGCAAGATAGAAGTAATAAAGTACGGCACAAATCTCGGATGAGAAGGGCAAACGCATTCCTGCTCGGAACGCTTCGAGGTACAGGGCAATTTCATTGCCCTAGACTTGGTCTGTCCGCTCCCCCTCCTTGGTCAGATGAAACGAATAGCCAGGAAGGATGTGGAAGCGAGTCTGGATATCGGAAAGCTCGTCCGGGCGATTCAACATCGAGAGCGCATCGCGAGTATTTCCGATGCGCACCTTGGGGGCCCTCTTCGCCACCCGACGACGAAGTACAATGGCGTCGCCACCCCTTGGGGGCAAGCCCGATGCAGAGGAAGAGGAAGAAGAACTTCCTCGGCTATCGGAAACCAAGGAGGAAGAAAAAGACCCACTGGACTCGGCTTCAGAAGCTGAAGCCTCATCACCCGACTCAACCCCAACTATATCAATGGAAATTTCGAAAGAAGACATCTAATCTGATTCAAGGAAAGATTGGCCGATAAAGGGGTTTTGGCTGAAGATCCGGCCTAAACAATGGTGCGCCGGGCAATTTTCAGATAACAGGAGACGGTTAGGGCAAAATATCTGCCAAGGAATGACCTCCCCTATTTATACACTCGGCAAAATGCATCCAACGGCCCAAATCCGTTCCCACCGAAATGAAGCATCGCGCCCCTTTGGCCCGGGGACGTCACATGGCAACTGGCCATTGGACACTTCACTCTCACTCGAATTCAACCAACGACCTCTCGCATTCAGCCACCCCACGGCGGACACGTGGCACGAAGGCCAACTGACTGAGCGAGCGAAGCGGCATCTTCTTTAAGGCGCAATCATTTTGCTGATCCGCTGACGTCACCAAAGATACGCTCGGGAATCAAGAAGCTTCGTGAACCGCCATATAAACCCAGAAATCGGAGAGGCACAACCGCCAAACGTCACGTCATTCTCAGATAACCCATTACGAAGAATTCTTAGCCCCAAGCTGAATTATTGAAGACCGGGATGATGACCTCTCGACCCGGCCAACAAATAGGTCGGAACAAGAGTGGGGGGCTAATGATGTTGCTCGTGAGTAGGAATTCCCCAGATCACGACACGTGGCAGGTGACGTGTCATCCACGTAAGCCCGCCAGATTCCTGGGGGCTACGGAGCCGGAATAAGTACGACGCATTGGCGACATTCCTCGGTCCCTCGTCTCTAAGGTTACATCCGACCTTTTGGAGACCCCCGGGGGACATTCTCTATTCGTTTAGCAACCAGCCAATAACTCGTCTTCAGGTTATTACAGAGATGAGCTTCTTCAGCCTCCCCGCACGTCTCCGCGCTATTACAGAGCTGAGCTTTCTCGGCCTCCTCGCACGTCTCCGAGCTATTACAGAGCTGAGCTTTCTCGGCCTCACCGCTCATCTCCGAGCAATTACAGAGCTGAGCTTCCCTGTTTGGCCAGGAGCACAGAGCCCGAGCGTCCCGTAAAGGCTCCGTGTATCTCGCCACGACGAGATCTCCACCGCTCTACGTCCCGCATCCCGTGCTAGCGTATCTTGCCATTAATGACCGTATTTCGTCATTAATGGGTATATCCCGCCATCAACACGAACATGACGCAGGGGCGCAACGGACGGCGAGAATCTCGCATCGGCTCGCTCTATGTGATCGCTATATAAACCCTTCTTTCAGACGATTCAGGTAACTCGAACTCATACCAATACGCCGCTACTTTGCCCTAATATTCCTCGGTACTTACTGAGGGAGTTGATCAAGATGGAGGACAACATCTGAGGGAGAAACCGACCTCCATCATATCCAAATCACATAATTCTGAGAGTTGATCAAGATGAACAGTGCAGATCATTAAAAAGGGTCATAGATTATCAACCTGTTAACCAACTCAAAAGAGTTATTTTCTCCAATGCCTTACAAGCATTCTTAAGAATTGGGAGATCACATCAAGAAACTTCACAGCTCACATCACAAAAACACATGAACAAGGAAAAAAAAACACTTACGCCATCCAAAGAGGGAAGATGGTGACAAATCGAGTCCAAAAGGGTTGCATGATATACTTCGACACAAGCGAGTGATCCACGCCATTATACTTGTGCTTGTAAAGCGCCGCAACGCCATGATGCCCAATGTAACCCATCTACAAAAAAATCCAACCAAATTAAAGCAAAACAAAACAAACGATCACCAATCATCATCCTCATCATCAACAACAACAGCAACAAAAACACAACCTTGAAACTAAAATCCATTGATCAAAGCACAATGTAGAGATCAGATCTAAGAAAACAGAGAAGAGAAGGAAAGAAAAGTTCAGACCTTTTGCTCGCCGATAAAGGAGGAGATTCGAGGAGGCAAGAAAAGGACACGACAAAACTGAGCTCGCGAGAGCGAAAGAGGGAGTCAATATTTTTAAAAATAGCGGTTGTTTTGTTTCGGTCCGAGACGGTACGGGAACCTGTGGGTTTATAACATGTTTTTTCTGGATCTTATAATGTGCAAGCTAGCACATAGAATATTGTTGTTGAGCATTATTTCCATGTGGTTCGAATTTGTCAGATTGAACATTCGTTTGGAAACTGGTGCAGAAAGTGGGGTCTAGGACTGACCAATTTAGGCCCGAAACCTATCCAACAAACATCAACCGATCCGGCCTGTCCAATGTTAGGCAGTTCCAAAGATGGGCCGGGTCGGCTCAGCCCAGCCTCAAAATCTGGCAAAAGTCGGTTGGGTAATCAGAGTTGGTTTTGGATTTTCCACAACAGTTGATACCCAACACAACCAACTCCGCGCAAGCCGACCTATAGATTCCTGTTCAGTTTATTTTTTCAGGACCATTATGCCACCTGTGTCGGCTTTTCTTGTTGTTTATATTTTTTTTCCAGAATAACTATCTATGTAATTAAAGTTCATGAAAATTTCAGGCTTTTATTATTCTTGCACTGTATATAATTGCTTATTTACGCTTAACATATTTATTTAAGAAATGACATTTTCAACATAACTATGCTGCGGGCTTGTCTCGTGACCGTTACCGTCTAATGGGAAGCGGAGCGCAACAGGTTTTATTGGTGGCCTATGCAGGTCAGTTCTACATGACGTCTTAAGCAATATACCCCAAGAATTATGAAATTTAATAACTTTTACATTCCTTTCAATTCAAATTTCCTTGAATCTATCATAATCTTTCTTTTTGCCAAGGTGATGGATTCTCCTAACAACAACACCAGCACCAACGTCAACAACAGTACACTACCACCTACTGTCTCAGCTCTAGCACCACCACCTGCTGCTGCTCCGCTCAATGAACAGACGATTCTTTTGGAGGCGATTAAGAGCCTACTAGAAGGACAGCAAGAGCAAACTGCATTCCTTCATCAAGGACAGACTTGCCCTGAAGCGGAGGCACCCGGTGTGAAGCAATGTCGGGCGTTGCACCTGAAAAAAATTTCCGGGAAAAAGAGCCCGTTAGAAGCGGAAGAATGGGCTCAGAGTATTGAGGATGACCCGGTAGCATCCCAAGTGCCAGATGTGGCTTGGGTTCTAGTTGCAAAGCTCCAGCTCGCTGACAACGCTAGGGTTTGGTGGAAGGCCGAAGAGAGCTGTCTCGAACAACTAATCGAGTGGAAGACGTTTCGAGAGCTCTTCGATATCAAGTATTTCCCAAAGACTGCCCGATTCGACATGGAACAACAATGCATCAATCTGCAACAAAGCTCAATGTGGATTAAGTCGATAGATGAATACAATACTAAATTTACCATGCTCGGCAGGTAATTTATCGACTTGAAATTGTTGTTTCTAAATCACTTAAACGTTTTTGACTCTAGTGTCATATCAGGTTTGCTGCCCACTTGATTACTACCGTCGAAATCCGAGTCAAGCTCTTCCAGCAAGGACTAGACCCCGAGATTTAGGCTGCTCTAGCAACAGGGGACTATCGGTCTATCTGACGCATGAACTTGCTTTGAAGGCAGCCCGACGCTACGAAGTTGTTGTGAAGAAGAAGAGCAGGCCACAGTCGGCCAGTATAAAACGCCATGCTAGCTAGATTACCAGAGGAGCCTCCTCACGGCCAGCATTCATAGGACCACCAAGGAGGCCAGGAAGGACTTTTGCAAATCGTAAACCAGATTTCTGTAACTACTGCAAAAGGACGGGTATTTAGTTAAGGACCGCCATCGCGCCAATGGTTTGTGCTTGATCTATGGATCGCCTACACACGCCATAGGAGCATGCCTCCAGAATCGAGCTGGTTCAGCCCCTGCAGCCAGACCGGCTATTCAAGCTCCTCCTACCTGCCTAACCTTACCCGCACCACCTGCACGAGGACCGCCAGTACCACCTCAGCGACGAGTGTATAATCAGACATAGAAGAAAGTACCGAGATGCCGGGCTTTCACAATATCGGTCGAAGAGACCGAAGCTACGGGTCAGGTTTTCACTGGTACACCTCGTCCTTCCCTTTAAGCTATTTCAAATTCTAGTATTCTTATTATCCTTTATATACACAAACCTATCCCACACGACTTATGTACAATACCAATAGCCAACTTACATGTACTTGCACTCTTCGATACCAGGGTTTCACATTGTTTCATGTCACAACGATTCGTAAGAACTCACGCGATCCCAGTTAAGCCTCTTGTCTCGAGCTGGAATATCAGTTCAGGGAATAGCATGTCGAAAGCAACCCTGGGTTATGATCAGTGCCCAGTCGTAATCTGCAGCTGTGAATTCTGCACAGATTTTAAAGTGCTGGACATACCGAATTTCGACGTAGTATTAGGAATGGATTGGCTGAGAGTATTTTATTCTACTATTGACTGCCGTCAAAGGAGGGTAATTTTTGAAATACCAGATCACCCGGTCTTCTACTTCAAGAGCGGAGACCGAACTTTGAAGCCAAGTGTCTACAAATCCAAGCCGAAGAAAGAAGAAATTTCGACGTTACAAGCTGAAGGAGAAAAACCAAAGCTTGTCCGAGAGTTCGAGGATGTCTTCCTTAAAAATATAATAGGTTTTCCTCCCGATCGAGATCTTGAATTTAGTATTGATCTACTACCCGGTGTACAGCCAATAACTAAAGCTCCATACGGACTAAGTCTGGATGGGCTAACGAAGATTTGAACACAGTTAGACGAACTTCTAAAGAAGGTTTGGATCAGACCTAGCACAGCATCTTAGGGATCCCCGGTGCTCTTACTGAAGAAGAAGGAAGGCACCTATTGCATGTGCATCGACTGTCGGGCGCTAAACGAAGTTACTATCAAGAACAAGTACCCACTCTTTCGTATGGACGACCTTTTCGATCAACTGAGCAGGTCTTGCGTTTTCTCCAAGTTAGATTTTCGTTCAGGATATCATCAAGTGAAGGTTAAAGAGTCCGACATTCAGAAGACAATATTTAGGACCCGTTATGGACATTATGAATATCTCGTGATGCCATTCGGGATGACTAATGCTCCGGCCATCTTGATGAACATGATGAATTTGATCTTCCGCGAGTATTTAGACAAGTTTGTTGTCATCTTCATTGACGACATCTTGGTCTATTCGAAAACTTGGGAAGAGCACGATAAACATTTGCGCATAGTCCTAGAAACACTACAACAGCAAAAACTTTACGCCAAATACAGCAAGTTTTGGCTAGACAAGGTCAGTTTTCTCGGACATATCGTATCGAGTGAAGGTATATCTATAGACCCAGCTAAAATGTCAGCTGTCAATGAATGGCCGACGCCAAAATTAGTCAAGGATATAAGAAGTTTCTTGGGATTAGCTGGTTATTAACGATGACTCATTGAAAGATTCTCGAAGATTGCAGCACCATTGACCAAGCTTACTCGGAAGGATGAAGCTTTTGTGTGGTCAGAGGCGTGTGAAAGATCATTGTGGAACTAAAGTCGAGATTGACCTCTGCACTTATCCTTACTATACCGGAAAGATCTGGTGGCTTTAAAGTTTATTGTGATGCTTTCGGGAAAGGCTTAAGATGCGTTCTACATCAATACGACAAGGTTGTAGCTTTCGCTTCAAGACAGCTAAAGACACAAGAGCGCAATAATTTCACACATGATCTGTAATCGACGACTGTTATCTTCGCACTCAATATTTAGCGGCATTATCTATTGGGAGAACGTGTGAATATATATACAGACCACAAGAGTCTGAAATATGCATTTATCCAGAAGGATCTTAATATGCGGCAGAGAAGATAGCTAGAACTCGTGGCAAATGTAACATTTCAGAAAAATATAAAATATTATTTTTGGAATTTAAATAATAAAATAATAAATTTTATGAATATTATATAAGTATGGAAATGAGTTTTAATAGAATGGTATAATTATATACCTATATTTTTGGAAAATAATTGGAATTTAAAATGAATTTTCAATTATAAAAGCATTTATTTGATTTGGGTTTTTATAAATTAATATATAATTATTTTCATACAAGATTAATGCTAAACTTAATTAGTATTTCACTAATTATGCAATAAACCAAATTTATTTTGTTAAACATATTTCTTTTTGTGCATGACATGTAACATGTTATTTATGCAATGTATTATGGTTTCATGCCCCTTTTTAAAAGAAAAGAAAAGTTTTTTTGAAAAAAAAAAAGAAGAGAAAAGAAATAGGAGACATGGGAGTATGGGCAAGTATGGGTGAGAGGATGAGGGTGAGAGAGAAGGAGAGAGAGAGAGAGACATGACATGACAATCATTCATTTTTTTTTGCCTTCTTCATCTTTCATCCCTCATTCTTTCTTCACCTCCTTCTTCGTCTTCTCTTTCACCTCCACTACCTCACTACCGCCTTGAAAAAACCTTCAAAATCAACTCAAAATATCACAAACATTTCACAAAAATTGTTCCTCATCTCATCCTACACTTCATGGTGGGATCAAGTTCTTATTTTGAGCACTTTGGACTATCTAGGAATTTTCTTGAGTTGCTCCTTTGAGGTAAACACTCACCTTTCTTCAAGTATTTAGTTTCATAACCTCATTTTATAGTTTAGAGTTAAATAAATTATGTTAAGTGAACTTGGAAAATTCTAGGGTGAGAATTAGTGGATAAAACTTGTAGTGGAGGTGTAGTGGAGGTGTAGTAGAGGATATATAGAGTGACTAGTGACCTAATAGTGATGGTAGCCTTGATTAAAATGAGTTTATAATGTTCAAAGTCGAACTTAGAATTTTCCGACATCGGTTTTTCATTGAATTTTGATGTTCAAATGAAATCTGGGATGACTCTAGAACTCTAAAAAATTATTAGCAGATACAGTGAGATGTGCAGACATATAGGAAGCCACCCTAGAAACCCGAACCCAAACCCCATGTTGAGACCCCCGTTTTATTCATTTTGGTCGCAATTTTCCGCCCAATTTTGAAGTTAGGGTATGAAACATAGTCTGTAGCTCACTCATTAGATAACCAGACCTACCCTATATGCAAAAAAGTTTAATTTCAGCTTAGGTAGAATCTGGAGTCATTTTACTTGTTTTCTATCGATATTTTCCAACTTTTGAAACTTCGTTTTTGATATTTGAGTTTTGACCCGGTCGTTTGACGTTTGTACGTCAACGTCGGAGGTTGTTTTGTTGTTTTAGCACGCGTTGACCATAGGTTCTAACATGTGTGCCTTTCGCTTGTCGTATCGGTTTTGGATATGGATTTCTATAGAATACGATTCGGGTTTTCATTAGATTTTGGTTATGTACTTGATTTGTAGGTACAAGCGTGTGGACTTTCGAGACGACGAAAGAGGGCAAGACATCCGTCGGGATCGACTAGAGTAAGGAGTCGTAGGTGAGTGGATGTATATCTACGGGGAAAGTCGGGTGGATGGCGTATATCACCCCCGCAACTGTAGTACTAGGATACTAGGTATATAGTTATATATAAATATTAGATATGTATACCTGACTAATAGGGTTTTAGGATACTATAAGCAATAGTAAGTATACTCGTATGGAGGAATATCCTTAGTTCTAATTTTTCTTAGCCCCTTAAGTCATATGTATATGTTCTTTCACACACACACACACACACACACACACATATTTGAGGATAATTTCGATACAACATCATGAGATGAGGATATGATATGCTATGATGACACGAGTCAATATGACATTATATAATGATATGAGGCGATATATATTCATGATGCGATACGAGATGATATGACATGTGACGATATATGACGAGATGCGATGATATGATGTACATGACGATAGATTCGTACTCTTGATTAATGATATTGTACGATGGATTATACCGTACGTGATATGATGTATGCGACGATAGATCCGTACTCTTGATTTGATGATATCGTAGGATGGATTATACCGTACGTGATACGATGAGGATGGATTACCGACTTATGTATGTATCGACTCGGAAAATATTGTTTTTAAATCACTTAAGTAGATATTAGGATATATTTGGAGCCATGCCTATTTTCAAAACTAACGAATCGTTATGCACTTTCAAATGACAACCTCAAGGGACGCTACGGATTTTCAAATGGTATCTTTTTCTCAAAAACACCATAGCCCCCATTTTCAAAAACAACGATTCGTATTATTTTAAACAATAACTGTATGCATCATATGTAGTTGTGTATTTTATATTGTTCGCATTTACGCTTTCCTTATTATGTTTATGCTCACGCTACGATTTCTTATTTCAGCATATGCTCGTATTATTTTCATTTGCGACATACGTGCTACGTTCCTTGTCCTTATCTTTGTATGACTTCGTCTGCTAGGACACACGCACTATTACCGATGATGTGCATGTTGCATGTACACATACTCGCCGGCTCACACCCTCATCATTGGTAATTGCCATGCCACGTATACATTAGAACTCGCTAAAACACCGTGTCACCTTATAACTGGTAGTATTTTAGTTATTGTTTATTACCCCGGACAACACTTACTAGTTCAGTTATTGCATATCCTTACCTAGTTAAACGCCACACTCATATAAACACAATGGTTATGCATTACAGATTTGTTCTGTGCCTGTACATATTGTTTCATTATTGCTACATGCTTATAAGATTTGGTTTTCATGAGAATTCTGGATTTGAGAAACTGCAAATATATTTTGAAAACTTATGATTGTTTTAAAAACGCAGTTTCTCTTGATTTGATGTTTGGCGTTCTCCATGAGTTTTCTCGATTCTGAGTTTTGTGTATACCCAATTCGAGGAGAGAGGAGGCACCGTCTGCGGGTATATGGTGGACCCGGTACGGTATCCCGGGATAAGAAGATCGTATAGAGAGACATTGAGCTTAGTAGAGGAACACTACCTACCGGTGACAGTACTGGACTCGCCGGGTATCCAGAGGATACCGACCAAAGCGATATGAGACAGATGGATATGAGGGCCGATTCGATGAGACGACGCCTGAGATATGAGGATTCACGTGTCAATGCTGGACACGGGTTTTATGATGATTTTCGAGTGTCGATGCTTGGCACTCAGGTTTTATGATGATTTGATGTGGGCATACGTTGGATGATAAATATATATATATATAGGACACAGATGACATAGTATCGTATATTACCATAGGCACGATATTATTATTTATTATTATTATTATTATACTTATGTATACACAATCACCCTTGTTACCACACGGTATTATATTATTATATTACTGTATGATCTAGGAGATCATCATATATTCGATTTCTACCTGATGATGTCTTCTACTCACGAGTTGGCAACGCACCCCCATTGTGCCACAATTTCCTTGCAGGATCGACCGCTTGGATTCAGTAGTGGCTTGCTGGCACATTTGCTCCTTTCTGGGTGATTTGTATTGGTAGATGGGTTGCAGTACATAGCGTAACCACCGTTGTATATTCATTATTCATTTGTATCTAGTTAAAAACTCCATCAACCAGACTATGTATATTTGGTAGACCTAGAGATCGGTTTGTATATTCTTTGTATTTCGAGTCGAGACTTGTATATATTCCTACATTTGATTTGATAGTGTTTTGGTTTACTCTATTCTTTTCTGTGATTGATCTTCGCCTTGAGCGTCGTATATTCTTATTTTCATGGTTCTGATTCCGCCAATTGGCGAAGAGCTAGCTCTCGCTTGGGGATGCCGTATTATTATTGTATATGTATTGGTTTTTGGATCAAATTTACAAAGGAGGTGCTGCCCAAATTTTAAATGACGAAAATGTTTTCAACTATAGTATACATCCCACTTGTATTTTCATATAACATTACTTATAATTTCTAAGAAAGAACTTGATTATATTATACCTTTATTTCAAAACTTCACCTCCATTATTTTCCTAAAAAGGTTTAGATTTCTAGGCTTTCGGCTTACTTGGGTTGCGGTGGGGTCCTATAGACTTTCACGTGATTCAAGTGCCGGTCACGTGCTAATTCCGGGTCGTGACAGCAGACTTTGACATCAATCTTCAGTACCATCCGGGGATGATGAACGCAGTCCCCGATGCTCTTAGTCACCAACCGTTAGCAATGAATCTCACCGCTCAGTGAAGATTACAACAGGAGCTTCATGGACTATGGATTGAAGTAGTAGAGCCAGGAGTTGAAGAATCTGCAAATTCAGTCCGTCCTTGTTGATCAAATCGAAATAGCTTAAGCAGGCGATGCCAAGTTACAGAAGATCGGAGAACAAGCAGATAGTGGACTTCGAAACGACTTCATAATTCACGAGGATGGATCCTTGCGATATGGGAGCCGATTATGCGTGACAGCTGACACTGTTCGAGAAGAACTGATGATGAAGGCTCACAACTTTCCCTATTCTGTACACCCCGGTAACATGAAGATGTACAAGGATCTAAAAGAACAATACTAGTGGTATGGAATGAAGAGGGAAGTTGCTCGATGCCCCGCCCTGCTTCCTAGTAGACGGAAACGATGACGTGGTAAGTCCACGACATATTTATCTAAAGAAGGTCATTCCCTAAATAAATATATTAAGCGTATTGAAATAAAAATATACAATGCAAGAATAAATGGAGATTGAATATTTTTCAACAAACTTCTTTATTTACATTCAAACTTGAAAAATTTACAATATATGAGTTCAACTAAAAAGGAAATACAAGAACAAAAATGCCTAAACAGGTGGCATACATAAACTGAAAGAAAAGATAAGCTAAGCTAAGATAGTGTAGTAATCTGGTCGTAATCCTCCTCTGTGGCGTCCACTTCTTCCGTCTCAACGATATCTGACAAACATTCCAAGAAAACAAAGGTGGGTGGAATGCCCGTCAGCGAACTAGCACTCGATAAGTCCCAAAAATAAGGTAAAAGTGAAAAGTGAAAAGTGACAATTATAGCATAAAATGAAGTAATGTATATGACGAGTAAAATTATGTGGAGGTGAACATGAGTATATGTCATATATGTCTCTATATGGTAATTATGTTAACGTTAAGTTCTAAGTATGAATATCAACGTAACCGTTGAAGTATTCACGAGCTCAATAGTGGGGGCCCAGAAGTAAAGAAACACGGGCCCATTTCATGTGTTAGTATCGTGACTCCAAGCTGTGGAGGAGTTGACTCGACTGAGATTCGAGTAAATAGAATTCGAGTAGGTTAATACGGGACTCCTGAAGTTCCGTTGGGTTCACAATTGTAACTACCCCAAGCATCCCGAGTATAATAAATTATAACTGTTAGATTGACTTGGTTAATTTGATTGGTTGATTAATACATGTTTTGATCGAAACCATAGATTGCAAAAGGTGAAGAATGAAGTCGAGTAAGTCGAGTAGAATGCGAGTCATGTCAGTTGCAATCCTGGGTCAAGTCGAGTTAGTTCGAGTAGATTGAGTTCGAATTTAAGTCTAGTGTTCAAGTTCGAGTTTTGGTTCGAGTTCGATTTTTAAAACAACTTCGAGTTTATATTCAGGTTATAATCATAACTTATTACTAGATTTAATCTTGTGAATTTCTTGAATTTAGAAAATATCGATAACTGTTGCACATGGATAGCAGGATTTGTGTCTTTTTCAAAAATGGTTATTGTTTGATAATTTCCACTCTAAGATTACGATCTATATTTAGGGAAAGGCAAGTGGTGTATCATTTTCTCTGGCAACCTAATTGGTTGATGTTTTTATAGTTGTTTGTAGAATAACCACAATCAATAATGGTGTCGCGTGTAGCTAGGCCGAGATGAGTACGGGTTGTCCTCAGGGAAACGTTGAATCTTTTAATCTTACATTAGACGTGTTGATTAGGTAAGGAGGAAGAATAAAGAATGGTGAAGAATGGTTGTAGGTTCTAGATCTACGTCAAACACGGATGCAGGATATAGATCTAGATTAACTACGGATGTAGGTTTTATATTAGAAGAGAGCTTGTAGGGTTCGTTAAGATTTAGTAGTCATGGATGATTAATTAAAGATTACTCATTTTATTCTTTAATAGATTTAAAACTAGATCGACAGTGATGCATGTAGATTAGGGTTTCTGGAAGGAAAAGGGTTCCCATTCTTAACCCCTATCTTGACATGGATCTCCGTTCATGTCTAGCCTTTACCAAAACAATTGTTAATCTGATCTCAAATCGCGGTCGAGACTATCAATGAATTGATAGCGCGCCCGATTAGGATATTAATTATTCTTTTGATAAAATTTATAAACTTTATAGGACGTAAAAAGAGTTTGAGGATTTTCATCATCCATTAATCTACCATAATCCTACGATCCCTAACAAGCAGAGAATTACTCGCGTATGTTGGGAAAAGAAAACATAGAAATCATGAAGAAAATAAAATGCAATAGAATAAAACTACTTTTATTAATCAACAAGATCAAGTACACTTTGTTCTTTTAGAAAATGATTACAAAACCCTAGTTTGCTTCTCGATCTCTTCTTAAGGAGGTAGATGAACTGTCGATGGTCAACCAGGATTCTTGAGCTGTCGTGGACTTCGTGATCGCGTCGGTTTGATGATTTTTCCAAGAGGCTCTCGATCCTTAATTATAGTCACAGAGCCAGAACCCTAGTTTCCTAATATGGTAACTTGTTGTTAGGATCCCAACCAAAAATTCCAGAGCCCTAACTTCTCAATATTGCGGCGGAACTGCGACCATTTGGTGGGTTTGGCCGCGGATCCGCGGTGGGTTAGGGGGTTCGTTGCTTCAAAAATCTTGTGGCCTCTTCTGGTGACACATGTAGACTATTTTGATATCTGGAATCTGAAAATCTTCTCTAAGTCTCTGCCAGAATTGATTTCTTTGATTTACTTTAAAATTTCGGTAGATTTGATCTCGATAACTAAGATTTTCTTGATTCCAGTCCTGATATAATTTCTACACAATTATCTCAATAAATAATGTTAGTAGAATTTTTTTTTATTGAGATATTATCTTAACCATTTGACATGATATTATAGTTTTAAGAGAATTGGTCAAAGATATTTAATAAGGTAAGCATATTTAAATGGACCAAATATTACATAGATATTATATGCTTATATTTTCCTTCATAATGTTAATTATAATATATAAACACATGAAAATAGTATTTTTCCGGATAAACCCTCATATGTGTCATATTTATAATAAACACATTTTATTATATAAAAATAGTAAGGAAAATGTCATATCAAATGCGCAATATTTTCAACTGAACAAATGCCCCCAAACTTAACTTTGATCGTCCCAAGCAAACTAGTTATTCAAGAGAAGGAGAAAAGGAAAAAGAAAAACCTAAGCAGCACACTTTCGTAGGCAACACGATTGCACTGAGCACGTGCAACAGGCCATTAAACCTCTAGGTGTCCCTAGTAGGAGAAGAGTTGTCTCCTGAGGGTTTTCAGCGGATTACACCCACAAAATCCTATAATAAAAGAAAGATGGTGAAAGTTACATATAAAGATAAGAACTATAAAAAAAAGAACTTGAAAATAAGAGTTTCCAACTACACCAGTTTTTCGGTTGTCATGAGCCCTATCTTAATGGTCATGAAAAAATGTTAGAAATCACATTATCCCTCAATAAAATATCGCCTTTAGTCTTCCTCCCTATCTTTCCTCCAAACATTGATCATATATCCCTACGTGTGTGTAAAAAAAATCCCCACACTTAGAGAATTCAATTCAAGCTATCATACTCTTGTCCATCTTCTAAAGTACTTTATAGTTGGTGAATATTTTAGATAAAATTGCTCACACATTCTTCATGCGATCGTTAATATTTCTTGAGGTACTAACCGACCGATTACAAAATGTGCTCGCGCATTTAGGCATAATTCTTCGTTTCGCAACACCTAAGGCTTAGTAGTGGCTCCCAAACCAGTTGGTCTAAAGCACTAGGTGATAAAACACCCTCGCTATATTTTTTTTTGCTGCCTTGGTAACTACAAAACCAGTGTTCATTTTTTTTCTTCTTCACCACTTATAATTTTTTTTATACTAAGGTTTTTAGACGAGTATTTTAAGGTATTCTCTACTATCCCAAGTTTCAAGATGTGTGTAAGTACGTATAGTAGGGTATCAATGTTCAAATGTTTGGCGTCAAGAATAAAGACTATTTTTCAGACTTAATTTTATCCTCAGATTAGTAATTTCCTTCATCTTACCAACCCTTGGGACAACGGCTCATAACTACTTATTACTAGATTCGTTTAAGAAAATATCTAACTTTCTTGTTTTTCTCAAACTATTCATATTTTTCATATGTAAATTCACTTTCAAACTTTTATTAAATTTTTTTTTTTGCTTATATATAGTATAATGCAAAGTAACGTGTAAATAAGCACAAACCTTCCCCAAATCTGTTTGCAGCAGTGTCTTCATTGTTGTCATCTTTTAAATCTCAAAATCTGTAGACTTGGGAGGAAAAGTTATCAAAGGGGATAAGAAATAATGAAAGTGAAATTCTCCCCCAAACCTATTTTTTTGGCTCGTAATTTTATAAAAAATTTCTTTCAAGAGCCAAAATATTCCCCCCAAACTTGAGTAAAATAGTATTAAGCATTTAAAATTATTGGGGGGTTAAAATTATTGGTCAAACTAAAGCCTTACAAAGACCAAAAGTCAACACCAACCATTCAAAAATTTTATCGATGAAGCACCAAGGTTGGTGGAAGAACATGTTGCCTATTGACGTGAAGAAGTGGGGAGGGATAAGAGGTGTAATGGAAAAGGTTTACGTCTTGGTTTGTAGAGACGAAATAATAATGACGGATTACTCGCATTCTCATTCTTGATAAGAAGAAGATGTGGCGGTTCAATTTCTTTGGGTTGGGGTTGATTCATCACAATACCCATGTCTTCTAAGAATGCGAGTTCTTCAGCGAAGATTTCTTCAAAGGTTTCATCGATATCTCGAATAATAATCTCATCGGAAAGAATGGGATGATACTCGGACTCCATAAAAGGTTCACATTTAGCGTTAGATATTGACCCGGACAACAACGTAATAGCGGAGTCGAGATCAGTATCGTGAAGCTCTTCAATTTCGCTGCTGTCGGAATCTATTGTTTCGACAGAACACACATGAACATAGGGTTCAGAGGGTTCACTTCCTAACTTGTAAATGTTAAGCTCAATTGACATCTTCCCGAAGGATAGGGTCATAGAGCCGTTTCGACAATTGATTATTCCGTTGGAAGTCGCAAGAAAAGGTCGACCTAAAATCACCAGAATTTGGTTTTGTGGGTTCGCTACAGGTTGTGTATCTATAACGATAAAGTCCACAGGAAATATAAATTCCCTGACTTTGATTAACACATCCTCTAGCTCACCTCTAGGTCGGGTGATAGATCGATCGGCCATCTGAAGAGTGCAATGCGCCGGTTTTAACTCTCCGATCTCTAATTGCTCATAAACAGAATACGGAAGCAAGTTAACACTAGCACCTAAATCGAGTAGAGCACGATTGATATTTTTGCCCCTAATAGAAATAAAAATTATAGGACTTCCGGGGTCCTTTCGTTTCTTGGGTAGTTGTTGTGGTGTAAAAGCAGTGCTCACATTACTCGCAAGGAAAACTTTTTTAGGTACTTGAACTTTTCTCTTCCTAGTGCACAAGCCCTTTAGGATTTTCGCATAAGACGGAACTTGTTGAATAGCATCTAGGAGAGGAATGTTTATATTAACTTGCTTAAAAATTTCCACAATATTCTCCATTTGTGGACTTGGTCTGTTGCCCCTTAACCTGTTTGGATAAGGTGCTTTATCAATAAGGGTTGGGTCCAACATTGGAGAGGATTGTGGGGATGGAATGGATCCCAGAATTAGAGTGGGGATCGTTTTAGGTAGATTCAAGAAAGTGGGCGGAGTGTTCGAGCCTTGGGGAAAACGGAGAATAGGCTCGGAAGACGGTGGGAGACTAGACGAAATAGGGGAAGAAGTAGAAGCCGGGGTATCATTGGTATCACTAACGTCATCAACTTGTTCACCCACTTGGTTATCCAGCACCCTTCCCGATCTCAATGTATTAATGACACTCACATTATGATTTTGTGAGTGGCCAGGATTTGGTAGGGGTTGAGATGGGAGCTTCCCTTTTTCTCTCGCACTCATCGCGGCATTCAACTGTGCAATTTGGGCTTCTATTGATTTAATACTCTCACCGTGGGAGGCGGAGTCTTTCTTATGGTATCAATAGAAGACCTCATATCAGCCGACATTTGAATGGAATGTTTCATAAACAAATCCAAAGTTTGTGCGAGTGAAGAGGAGTTATCGGTACCGGTCGTATGGAAAGAATTATTAGAAGGTAAAGAATTGTTGACCAGATTTTGAAAATTTTGTGATTGAAAGGGGTGCTGACTCTGTGTGGGTGGTTGCTGTTGCTGTGGAGGAGGTCTTTGGTAATTGTTTTGGAACTGGTTTTGATTTTGGTTTTGATTTTGGTTCCAAGCAAAGTTAGGATGATCCCTCCATCCCTGATTGTATATGGAAGAATAAGGATCGTTTCTAGGTCGCTGCTGAAATGCAGCATTAGTTTGCTCGTGACCTTGAAATAGTGCATTCATGGGACATTCTTCTGTCAAGTGTGATGGATCGGAACAGCAACCACACACGGTCTTAGGGAGCATTACCTGGTTTAGGGAGACTGATGAGAATTTGTTCTCAATAGCGTCGAGTTTTTTTTGCATCGCTGCCATTTTGACTTTTACAGCAATAGAAATATTGTGCTGATGAATACCTCCCCTAGATGAAGGTGGTCTAACGCTTTCCCACTGCAAAGTGTTTTCAACGAGATCTTCCAGATATTTCCAGGCTTCACCATCGTCTTTGGACATGAAATTGCATTGACACTTGGTTTCAAGTATCTGCTTTTGTTAGGTCCACGTTACCTCTCCCGGTACTTTCGGGGTTGCGGAAACGGTAAACAAAATTTTTTCTAAGGTTTGTAACATGGACCGTAAAAGCCGGATCTTTGCTAAACGAAAACTAGCTAAAGTAAACTAACAACTAAGTAAGTTGTAGAAAGGTTATACCTTGAGCTCGAACTCCTTCTCTCCTTGCTCGTCGGAATGGTAGAAAGAGTTCACCTTGCTTGTCTTCTTCCGTCAAAGAAAGATCCACTTGAAAGCCACCACCTTTAGCTTCAACTCCAAGCTAGGAGTAACTAGAGTGCAAGAAATGCTAAGACTTGAACCCTAGAAGTGAGTAGAGAAGATCAAGTGAAGGTTTTTCTCAAGCTTTTTGTTTCTCAACACATGAGAGGGAGAGAGCTTGAGGGAGAGGATGAGCAAGAGAGAGAAAAGATATGAGAGAATGAATTATTAGTGAGCCATTCTCACTAATATGTGAGGATAATTTTAATTAGATAATTAGCTTGAAAATTGTCATGATAAATCATGAATTGACCATTATCATTTCAATTTTTGCAAAGATCAAAGAGCATCTTCCAAATGAAATGATTATGGTCAAGTTGTCAACATGGTCAACAAGTCAATGAAGTCAAATTGTCAACAACAACCATGCACAATAATTAAGCTAATTATCAATTAACAATAATCCACACAAAATCAATAGGGTTAATAAAATGACAAAAGCCATTAACCCTAAACAAGGTCCTCTCCCCCAATCTCAAGCAACTGTGCATACGCACCCGCATTCGTGATCCGAGGAACACGAACACAATGAGAAAAACCAATCTCAAATCATATACTAGGATCCGGCTTAAACCAAAGCCCGCTAGTATAAACTGTCCGGACAGCAAACGTGCACAAGTGCGCGGATGCGAGCGAACCCTGTCGCAAAAACCATGCGACCTCTACTCGTTTTGCCTAAAGGCGAATAGCTCTCTGTGTGGAACTCTAAAGACTCGACACTACGCTGGCAGTGGGTTTAACCACAGACCGCAAGCGGCACTAGCTGTACGTAACGGTCCCCAGGTAGATGTCGATAAGAAGACTGACGAGGTGAACCCCATCTGCACTCCTACTGAGCCTGTATGTGACAATCTCCGTACAGTCCGGTCTGTTCGTCTGATACATCGCATGGCGGGCCTAGGGGGGCGGTAAACGTCAGTCCCCTAATAGCGGTACAAGTCGTGTCGGAGTGAAGCCCAATACACCCTGAGATAACACTGGAAACCTACCAGTATATCTCGCTTGCCCTGGCCAGGGACTACTCGTGTAATGGCTCTCCTAGACACAGCGCGATGTCAACCCCCAATACCGGGAGAGACGAATCCTGTCTAACCGTCACTGCCTCCAAGTGCTTCGGGACTGCTCCCAACTACTACCTGTTTGCACGACTCAGTAGAGCCGTGGTAGGGTAGTAATCAAAGAACAGTGAGAACACACTCGAGGCGAAGTGACAGTGTCAAGTCAGCGGACTAAGCTGTACTCATGTCACCTGGGAACTGATAACTGACGATAGGTATAATACCAACCATCAGTTCCCGACGAGTCCTGTCCAGTGTACTCGTAACCTAACGAGCACCCGCATACTATCTCAAGTACGACGTACTGACGGCTGTGGGACAGACCGTCTCCCGTGCTGGGATGAGAAACGCATACGCTAGTCTACTCTGGAGTATCGATGCCCTATCTCGATACTCCCACGACTAGGGACGTGTATAAGGATGTGCTTGTAGATTACCCAGCCCCCACGAGTGTGATCGCCATCACAACGCCGGTAATCAAGCAAAGATCCTAAGGGCTCTACTAATGCGTATAGGTGATATAATAAATAAACACACATGTACACATTAAAGCAGAGACAAACCAAGTAGCATACTACTATATTGAGCAAGATTGTCTGTACAACTGTGAATATCCCAAGCTTCCATCAAGTAATATACATACTAGTATGATACAGTAATGGCCTCTAGGGCATATACACCAACAATCTCCCACTTGCACTAAGGCCATGTACTGGCGTATCGAAGACCTATCATCTCGATCAGCCGCTCGAACTGAGTCTGGGGTAAAGCCTTCGTGAATGGGTCCGCAGTGTTGTCCTTTGTGTCCACTCTCCGCACCTCGATCTCCTGTCGATCAATGATCTCCCTGATCAGGTGATACCGCCTTAAGATGTGCCTGGATTTCTGATGGGACCTTGGTTCCTTCGCTAAAGCTATAGCCCCATTGTTATCGCAATACAAAGGTATTGGGTCAACAATGGACGGAACCACCTGAAGTTCACTAATGAACTTCTTAATCCAGACCGCCTCTTTTGCGGCATCGCTTGCAGCAATGTATTCAGCCTCCATCGTCGAGTCTGCGACGGTATCCTGCTTGGAACTCCTCCAACATACCGCCCCTCCGTTGAGGGTAAACACAAAACCCGAGACGGACTTGCTATCATCTTTGTCACTCTGGAAGCTTGAATCGGTAAAGGACTCGACCCTAAGGTCTCCATTACCGTAAACCAGGAACATCTCCTTAGTCCTTCTCAGGTACTTGAGAATGTTCTTCACTGCTGTCCAGTGGTCCTCCCCTGGGTCCGACTGATACCGGCTTACCGTGCTCAACGCGTAAGCTACATCTGGTCTTGTACATAGCATCGCATACATTATAGATCCTACCGCCGAAGCGTAGGGTATAGTGCTCATGCGAACCCTCTCCTCGTCAGTCTTAGGAGACATCTTCTTGGAGAGGGTAATTCCGTGCAATGCGGGTATGTTACCGCGCTTGGAATCCTCCATACTAAATCTCTTTAGTACGGTCTCTATGTACCTGGACTGCGAAAGTCCCAATAGTTTCTTGGATCTATCTCTATAGATCTTGATCCCCAGAATGTACGAGGCATCACCCAGGTCCTTCATGGAGAACCTTTGTGACAAAAACAGCTTGACCGATTGTAGCATAGGAATGTCATTTCCTATCAAAAGAATGTCGTCCACGTACAAGACTAGGAATACGACAGTTCGTCCTACAATCTTCTTATATACACAGGGTTCATCTTCGTTCTTGATGAAATCAAATTCCTTGATTGCCTCATCAAAACAGATGTTCCAGCTCCGCGATGCCTGCTTTAATCCATAAATGGATTTAAGCAACTTGCACACCTTTCCGCTGCTCCCACTGTCTACGAAACCTTCTGGTTGATCCATGTAAACGCACTCTTCCAAACAACCGTTTAGGAAAGCCGTTTTAACATCCATCTGCCAGATTTCATAGTCATGGAAGGCAGCAATGGCAAGTAGGATCCGAATGGATTTGAGCATAGCCACCGGAGAAAAAGTTTCATCATAGTCCAAACCAGGTCTTTGACGAAAACCTTTTGCAACGAGTCTAGCTTTATAGGTTTCCACCTGCCCATCTACACCAAGTTTCCTTTTGTAGATCCATTTGCATCCAACGGGTTTTACCCCAGGTGGAGCAATATCCATGGTCCACACTTTATTGGCGTACATGGACTCCATTTCAGATTGCATTGCTTCCTGCCACTTATCAGAGTCCCTACTGATAATGGCCTGCCTGAAACTGGTAGGGTCATCTTCTTCCAAGATGCAATCCTCTCGATCCCCGTCAATGAGAAAACCGTAGTATCTCTCGGGCGGATGAGAAATCCTACCAGATCTGCGGAGTGGCTGAGGTTCGTCTGGGGTTATTGAATCCTGAGGTTCTGTCAAACTTTCAGTTTCGGTTTGTGGTCGCTGAATTTCTTCCAATTCTACCGTGCTCCCACTAATTTCTTTTGCAAGAAACTCCGTTTCCAAGAAAACGGCATGCTGAGCAACAAACACCTTCTGTTCCTCGGTGTGGTAGAATAGATATCCATAACCATTCTTTGGATATCCCACAAACTTACATAAAACTGACCGTGCCTCTAGTTTATCCGGTTTATGCTTTTTAACATAAGCCGGACAACCCCATATCTTAGATCTTTTAAGATATGGCCTCTTTCCATTCCATATCTCGAACGGAGTCTTAGGCACAGATTTAGACGGAACATCATTCAATAGGTATGCCGCTGTCTGAAGCGCATGTCCCCAAAATGAAAGAGGCAACTCGGCATTACTCATCATGGAGCGAACCATATCCAGTAGGGTACGATTCCTCCGCTCCGAAACACCGTTGTGCTGTGGTGTATAAGGAGGAGTAAGCTGAGAGAGAATACCATTCTCTTTTAAGTAATCTAGGAATTCCGTGCTTAAGTACTCCCCTCCCCTGTCAGACCGGAGGATCTTGATACTTTTGCCTGTCTGGTTCTCTACTTCGTTTCTGAATTCCTTGAATTTCTTAAAAGCTTCAGATTTGTGTTTCATCAGATACACATATCCGAACCTAGAGAGATCGTCAGTGAATGTGATGAAGTACGAGAACCCACCCCTTGCATGTATAGACATCGGACCACATACATCACTATGTACGAGTCCCAAGAGCTCTGCTGCTCTTTCTCCATGTCCGGTGAACGGAGATTTGGTCATCTTTCCTTTGAGACAAGACTGACAAGTTCCATAAGATGAAAACTCGAACGCATTCAAGAGTCCATCTTTATGCAACTTACTCAGTCTTTTCTCTCCGATATGACCGAGTCTACAATGCCACAAGTAGGATTCATTCGTATCTGAATTCTTCCTCTTGCGTGTGTTTTGTATGTTGAGAACTGTATTCTGATTTAGAACGTAGATACCATTAAACAGTGTACCCTCTGCAACCAGTACCTTATCAAGGTAAATGTTCATGATATTCTTTTCAAGAACAAAGTTATATCCATCTTTATCGAGTAAAGAAACTGATATGATGTTGCAAACCATGGAGGGTACATAGTAGCAATCGTTCAAAATCATAGTCTTGCCATTTGGCAATACTAGGTGATATTCACCGACGGCTGCCGCATTAACTTGTGCTCCGTTCGCTACTCTGAGCGACATATCACCCGGTGCAACTTTCCTACTTTTTCTCAGTCCCTGCAATAAATTACAGATATGAGATCCTGATCCGGTATCAAGTACCCAGGAGGTAGGGCTGACCTAAAACAGTTCTCAATTACAAGAACACCTGAAGTAGATGCAAAACCATGCTTCTTCTTCAACTGGGTATCCTGGAAATCCATACTTTCCTCTTTCCCATTCTCATACTCATGACTGTTGTCACAAGTTAGAGCTGAACCATCTTTCCCCAGTCCCGAATAAGAATTCGGATCGGTCAAGCGATACATTTTATTATCTTGATTAGGGCGTGAAAAGGTTGCTGCCTGGAGAGAGAGAAAAGAAACACTCAGCGTATGCTCTTGCAAGATTAGATTGGTTTATTAATTTATCTAACCAGGATGTCTCCCACCGTTTCCTCAAATTCTTCTTAAAACCTTTTTAAAAGAAGAACTAGCCGGGTTTTAATTCACGTCACAATACTTGCTTAACCTTTCAGCCAGGCTAGTGTCGGTACTTCGAGGGAGGTTTTCCAACGCTTTCGCGAAGTTCCTTAATTAAAGAACCTCTTTTCCCTGGGGGCGTAACCCCGCTAACACCTTTCTAGACACCTACTAGGTTTATAGCATTGATCGTTAAGTGAAATAATCTCCCGAGAGTAAACCAACTCATCAGTGGGATCGGGATCCAACTGTCATTGTGTGATAACCTAGATGGAATCCACTCTAGTCACCACACTCCAGAAGGTATGCTATATCTGCAAGTTTCAGTTCTTTTGAAACTCCCGATGTGGTTTTTGCCCCTAACTGTTCATGACCTTGACTAGGTCAACAAGCCACAAACTGTTAGACAAGTTCTACCCGTCATAATCCTGATTGCATTAGACCCACCCGTACGTGCCCTTGACTAGGTCAACAAGGCCGCACGACTGTCCTAACCAATCACATTTGCAATCCACAGAATAATATTATTTAGCTACCGTTCACTACGCCTTGACTAGGTCAACAAACGCAGCACGAATACTGAATAATATTAATCCGAAACGACGGAGGGCTACGGCTGGGTTTTTGGCGAAAAACCCGTTAACGTAATGAACTTGATATCGTTGAAGGAACCTGATTGCACCTTTTTGAAAATCATAGTGGCGAAAACTTTTGCTAAAGAGGTCACTCCCTGTGAAGGGATCTCGGCTCTTTCCTCGTCGAGTGAGGTGCTGGGCATTCGTAAGATGAATACCTCGATGCAAAGCAAGAATAATCGACTATGGTGAAGTTATTACCCTGACGCAAAGTTTTGTCCAAGGGGTCACTCCCGGTGAAGGGATCTCGGCCCTTGCCTCGTCGACTGAGGTGCTGGGCATTCATAACCGAATACCTCGATGCAAAACAAAAAGATGAACGTCCTTGTAATAACAGCTTTTTGAAAAACTTGTTCCAACAACGTCTTTTAGGTTTATTTTCTTGCATTAGTTCTTTTAATGCGTCCCATCATTTAAATCCTACCATTGCAGAAAACAACCAAAATATGACGTACGCTTATGCCATTCGCATTCGCCACGGGGCCCCGTCATCACCCGTTAGGTTACTTAACTAACGACAGAGCGGGGGCTGGGCTAGCGCGGCTGTAAAACATAAGCAACGCCTAAATAGTAAAGCAATGATAGACATTACAGATCACAGATGAACACTTTAGATATACTAGGAATCCGCAATTCGTTCGAGCCTGCAACGAAAAACGGATTACACGGTCGCGATGAATAGCCAATACCCCACCCAAGACCCCTACGGGTGCGGCAAACTACCCGCCAAGTACCCGAAGCGAAGCAACCTCCCTCAATGCCATGAGTAGGCCACTCGGCACTTCGAGCTACCCGGTAGTTTGTGCACCCCTCCATGGGTCTATCCTAGGAGCAAAAACAGTAAAAAGAATTATACAATGACGGCTACAACCCCGACCCGGTTGTGCGGCCAAACAAATAATATTACATCAATTTACAAATTTATTACATGAATGAAAGAAAAAGAAACTCTCATCTCACATCCATCCCGGCTATTCATCCGCGACAATCCAACGAGTTCATATACACAAACCATCAACAACAATCACAGATATGTATAACCCCGACTAACCGACATATAGCGATTAGCCGACGTTCAATACATAAGAACATCACAGATATAACCAACATAGTCAAAGTATATTGAAGTTCGGAAAAATACGGATTTATAGGCCCCCAAAAACAAATTTCTATTCTGGCAAATCTGGGAACATATAATATATCAGAAAAATCCTAAAACCATGTCAGAAACACACTGCACCAAAAACGAGACAGCAACTCTACCAGACAGCGGCGCTTCCGCGGCAATAGCAAGCTATTGCCGCGGAAGCGCGGCCGATCTGGTGAGTTACTGTGTCGTTTTTGGTGGGTTTCTTCTAAAAAGCCTGAGATGATTTTTGGGATATAACAAATTTTGTTTTGACCAGAAAAAGTTTTAACAGAAACTCAGATTTTTTATAACTTGGTTTTTTCGATTTTTCCGTTTCGAACTTCGATACACTTTACTACCAAGCTAGTTTATGTTTAGTTAGGCTCTGATACCACTGTTAGGTCCACGTTACTTCTCCCGGTACTTTCGGGGTTGCGGAAACGGTAAACAAAAATTTTTCTAAGGTTTGTAACATGGACCGTAAAAGCCGGATCTTTGCTAAACGAAAACTAGCTAAAGTAAACTAACAACTAAGTAAGTTGTAGAAAGGTTATACCTTGAGCTCGAACTCCTTCTCTCCTTGCTCGTCGGAATGGTAGAAAGAGTTCACCTTGCTTGTCTTCTTCCGTCAAAGAAAGATCCACTTGAAAGCCACCACCTTTAGCTTCAACTCCAAGCTAGGAGTAACTAGAGTGCAAGAAATGCTAAGACTTGAACCCTAGAAGTGAGTAGAGAAGATCAAGTGAAGGTTTTTCTCAAGCTTTTTGTTTCTCAACACATGAGAGGGAGAGAGCTTGAGGGAGAGGATAAGCAAGAGAGAGAAAAGATATGAGAGAATGAATTATTAGTGAGCCATTCTCACTAATATGTGAGGATAATTTTAATTAGATAATTAGCTTGAAAATTGTCATGATAAATCATGAATTGACCATTATCATTTCAATTTTTGCAAAGATCAAAGAGCATCTTCCAAATGAAATGATTATGGTCAAGTTGTCAACATGGTCAACAAGTCAATGAAGTCAAATTGTCAACAACAACCATGCACAATAATTAAGCTAATTATCAATTGACAATAATCCACACAAAATCAATAGGGTTAATAAAATGACAAAAGCCATTAACCCTAAACAAGGTCCTCTCCCCCAATCTCAAGCAACTGTGCATACGCACCCGCATTCGTGATCCGAGGAACACGAACACAATGAGAAAAACCAATCTCAAATCATATACTAGGATCCGGCTTAAACCAAAGCCCGCTAGTATAAACTGTCCGGACAGCAAACGTGCACAAGTGCGCGGATGCGAGCGAACCCTGTCGCAAAAACCATGCGACCTCTACTCGTTTTGCCTAAAGGCGAATAGCTCTCTGTGTGGGACTCTAAAGACTCGACACTACGCTGGCAGTGGGTTTAACCACAGACCGCAAGCGGCACTAGCTGTACGTAACGGTCCCCAGGTAGATGTCGATAAGAAGACTGACGAGGTGAACCCCATCTGCACTCCTACTGAGCCTGTATGTGACAATCTCCGTACAGTCCGGTCTGTTCGTCTGATACATCGCATGGCGGGCCTAGGGGGGCGGTAAACGTCAGTCCCCTAATAGCGGTACAAGTCGTGTCGGAGTGAAGCCCAATACACCCTGAGATAACACTGGAAACCTACCAGTATATCTCGCTTGCCCTGGCCAGGGACTACTCGTGTAATGGCTCTCCTAGACACAGCGCGATGTCAACCCCCAATACCGGGAGAGACGAATCCTGTCTAACCGTCACTGCCTCCAAGTGCTTCGGGACTGCTCCCAACTACTACCTGTTTGCACGACTCAGTAGAGCCGTGGTAGGGTAGTAATCAAAGAACAGTGGGAACACACTCGAGGCGAAGTGACAGTGTCAAGTCAGCGGACTAAGCTGTACTCATGTCACCTGGGAACTGATAACTGACGATAGGTATAATACCAACCATCAGTTCCCGACGAGTCCTGTCCAGTGTACTCGTAACCTAACGAGCACCCGCATACTATCTCAAGTACGACGTACTGACGGCTGTGGGACAGACCGTCTCCCGTGCTGGGATGAGAAGCGCATACGCTAGTCTACTCTGGAGTATCGATGCCCTATCTCGATACTCCCATGACTAGGGACGTGTATAAGGATGTGCTTGTAGATTACCCAGCCCCCACGAGTGTGATCGCCATCACAACGCCGGTAATCAAGCAAAGATCCTAAGGGCTCTACTAATGCGTATAGGTGATATAATAAATAAACACACATGTACACATTAAAGCAGAGACAAACCAAGTAGCATACTACTATATTGAGCAAGATTGTCTGTACAACTGTGAATATCCCAAGCTTCCATCAAGTAATATACATACTAGTATGATACAGTAATGGCCTCTAGGGCATATACACCAACAGCTTTGTCGCTGGATTAATGCCTTCATATATAATTCGGCACAGATCCCATCTATGTATTCCATGATGAGGACATTGGACAAGCAGATCCTTGAACCGTTCAAAGCACTTCCAAAATGGTTCATTGGGAAGCTGGGTAAACTGGTTGATTTCGCTCCGAACACGGGCGGTCTTATGATTTGGGTAAAATTTCTTAAGGAATGCTATCACGAATTCATCCCAATTGGTAATAGAGTGTACGACTGTATTATAAAGACATTTTTCTGCCAAGTCGCACAAAGTGAATGGGAGAAGACGTAAGCGCATAGCATCCACGGACAGTTGTGAAGTACCCATCATTGCGCATACGTTTTCGAAATTAGTGATGAAAACGTACGCGTCTTCAGACTCAAGCTCGTGAAATTTGGGCAACAGGTTGATGTAGTGGGGTTTAATTTCAAAATTATCCCCGTTGGCTGGTGGAATGGATAGACAAGTAGGAAGTGGACCACAGATAGGATAGCATCTTTCTTGGAGAGAGATGCGCGGTGAATTCTACTCACCTACGGGTGGCGGCAGCGTGGTGTTATAATTTGATGGAGTACCGTCCATCTCGGTGGATGGAGGGGAAAAAGAAGATGAAGAAGCACCGACTTCGGAGTCGATAGCAGAAACACGGACAAGACGGGCACTAGAATCCCGTGTCCAGCCGAGCGTGCACTAAACGGTTTTAGCGCAAGTAGAAGCGTATGTGTGATTTAAAATTGGTTTGTTTTTGAAAAAGTGGGACTTGAAACAAATCACACAAAAATGCACAAACAACCTTAGAACTAAGGTTACCTAGGTCAAGTCTCTAGACCGCTCCTAGACTTCCAAAGGACAAGCCGCAAGATCGATTCTCTACTACCTCTTTATAACTCTTATGGCTAGGTAAGTGCCAGGTAAGTGGGAGGTATCCACTATACGAATCACCGAAAATAGCGGGCCTAATTAAGTAACCACTTGCCTTAGACACACTTGCTTAGACACCATAAAAGTAATGCGGATAAGCGATAGATTACCCACGACCTTCCTCTGTCCTTATCGAGCGTGACAGTCCTTAGAGTCTTGGTCTAGATATTTTTTAATTAATTTAGAGTGATACGGATGCTCGTTTTGTGATTTGTAGGGCTTAGGAAGGGTGATGAAATCCCCACCTAATATGAATTTAGTCTTTTCCCCTTAATGTCCGTATTAAAATATGCAAAATCAAACCGCAAAACAAAACTCGCAAAAAGATTTTCGAGCGGCGATATTTTGCGAAGAATCCTGCAGAAAATATATTATTGGATTTCAGAGGAGAGAGAAAGAGTTGTAGAAAATACCAGAGAATTTTGGAGCCAAGATCCACCAATTAGGCCGTGGTTCCACCGTAATAGTGGTGATTTGGCCGCGGTTCCACCGCCAGATGAAGGGATCTTTTGACAATTTTTGTACAGTAGTCTCCTCTGCTCCTCTGGGTCTTGATGAATGGCTCGGAATCTTTATCTCCTCGCGAAAGTGACTCTAGAATTCCTCGTAAGAATCATACACTAATCGTTAAATATGCAAGATGCGGTTTTGTTTTATGTTTATGATATAGATCAAAAAAGAATTCAACACAAATAGTAAGAATAAAAAAATTACGCACGTATCCCCGGCAACGGCACCATTTGATTGGTTGGTGTTTTTATAGTTGTTTGTAGAATAACCGCAATCAATAACGGTGTTGCGTGTAGCTAGACCGATATGAGTACAGGTCGTCCTTAGGGAAACGTTGAATCTTTTAATCTTACTTTAGACGTGTTGATTAGGAAAGGAGGAAGAATAAAGAATGGTGAAGAATGGTTGTAGGTTCTAAATCTACGTCAAACAAGAATGCAGGATATAGATCTAGATTAACTACGGATGTAGGTTTTATATTAGAAGGGGACTTATAGGGTTTGTTAAGATTTAGTAGTCATGGATGATTAATTAAAGATTACTCTTTTTATCCTTTAATAGATTTAAAACTATATCGACAGTGATGCCTGTAGATTAGGGTTTCTGGAGGGAAAAGGGTTCCCACTCTTAACCCCTATCTTGACATGGATCTCCGTTCATGTCTAGCCTTTACCAAAACAATTGTTAATCTGATCTCAAATCGCGGTCGAGACTATCAATGAATTGATAGCGCGCCCGATTAGGATGTTAACTATTCTTTTGATAAAGTTTAGAAACTTTATAGGACGTAAAAAGAGTTTGAGGATTTTCAACATCCATTAATCTACCCTAATCCTACGAGCCCTAACAAGCGGAGAATTACTCGCGCATGTTGGGAACAAAAAAGATAGAAATAATGAAGAAAATAAAATGCAATAGAATAAAACTACCTTTATTAATCAACAAGATCAAGTACATTTTGTTCCTTTAGAAAATGATTACAAAACCGTAGTTTGCTTCTCGATCTCTTCTTAAGGAGGTAGATGAACTGTCGATGATCAACCAGGATTCTTGAGCCGTCGTGGACTTCGTGATCGCGTCGGTTTGATGATTTTTCCAAGAGGCTCTCGATCCTTAATTATAGTCACAGAGCCAGAACCCTAGTTTCCTAATATGGTAACTAGTTGTTAGGATCCCAACCAGAAAAACCAGAGCCCTAACTTCTCAATATTGCGACGGAATCGCAGCCATTTGGTGGGTTTGGCCGCGGATCCGCGGTGGGTTAGGGGGTTCGTTGCTTCAAAAATCTTGTGGCCTCTTCTGGTGACACATGTAGACTATTTTGAAATCTGAAATCTGAAAATCTTCTCTAAATCTCTGCCAGAATTGATTTTTTCGATTTACTTTATGATTTCGGCAGATTTGATCTCGATAACTCAGATTTCCTTGATTCCAGTCCTGATATAATTTCTGCACAATTATCTTAATAAATAATGTTACCAGAATTTGTTTTTATTGAGATATTATCTTAACCATTTGACATGATATTATAGTTTTAAGAGAATTGGTCAAAGATATTTAATAAGGTAAGCATATTTAAATGGACCAAATATTACATAGATATTATATGCTTACATTTTCCTTCATAATGTTAATTATAATATATAAACACATGAAAATAGTATTTTTACGGATAAACCCTCATATGTGTCATATTTATAATAAACACCTTTTATTATATAAAAATAGTAAGAAAATGTCATATCAAATGCACAATATTTTTAACTGAACACAATCTCGAGACAACTGATAAGAGAAAATGCCACTCAAACCAATATGCAACCTAAATACGTAACCTAGACTAATATTTTGATTTCTAGAGTATTTTAGAAAAAATGTTATTTAAAAATTATCGAGGGTTTTTAATTCGTTCTAAAGCCTCGAACAAGTTTTTAGTAAAAATATATTGTTTAAAAAGTCAAGATTTTTGTATAAAAATGTATTTTATATTTTGTGGTATTTTAGTGTAAAAATCTAACTTTTAAAGTTTATGGTATTTTAATGAAAATACCACTTTTGAAAACTTGAGGATAGTTTCTTAAAACTTTAATCTTCTCATAAAAATAATTTTCACCATTTGTTTTCATAAAAATACGGATTTATGATTTATATAATTTTCCAATGATTTAATTTGTTTTAAAAGTCGTATTTCTTTGAAATCGTATTTTTAATTCCTTTCGGGACCGAATTCTCCGTGAGGAGTTCTGTATCTCGCTCTACTATCCTAAGGACGTGCAATAACCCGCTCCATCCACAAATGGGTCACCTAACGAGAGTTATAGAGACGTAATTGCAAAGGTTTCAAAAATAACGATTAAAACGTATTTTTATAAAGCGGGGGTATTTTAATGAAAATTGTTTCTCTTAAATAAAATATTTAACCAAAATATCATACTATGAAACCATAGTGTTTGTGAGTGGGGTAGGTCGTTATCCCGTGAATTTTCTGTAGGTACATGTCATGATAACGTAAAAAGGTATAAGTAAGATTCATGGTATTTTTGTGTAATTTTCGGTAAACGTTTTATTTACATGAAATTCTAAACACGTCAAAAGGTAACTAAATGATCATCGTTTAAGATTGTTGTAAAGAAGTTCAGTGTAATTCAATTAGCATAGCAAGTGTGATAAAAATGTTTAAAAGAAAGTTTATTAAAGTTAACTCTACTTTTGTCGATATTGTTTTAAGAGATGTTTGAGATGAGTCTGTCACGACTCGGAAACGACACGTGATCGGCACTTGAATCACGTGAAGTCTATATGACCCCACTGCAATCCAAGTAAGCCGAAAACTAGGAATTTAAACCTTTTTAAGAAAATAGTGGAAGTGAAGTTTGGAAAAAGGGTATAAATGAAATCAAGTTTCTCTTTTTAAAATATAAGTAAAGTTTATAGTAATATAAGTGGATTGCATACTGTAGTTTGAAAAAAAAATCGTCATTTGAAATTTGGGTAGCACCTACTTTGTAAATTTTACTAAAAAACAGTACATATACATAAATATAATCTGCATCCCCAATCGGGAGCTATCTCATCGCCAATTGGCGGAATCACAGCCACGCATTATATACGACACCCAAGGCGAAGATCAACATAAGAAAGAAAATAAAAAATTGCCAAAATAACATCAAAATGCAACTATATCATCATCAATTCAACATAAAGAATAATATACAAGTCTCGTTCTAGGTCCAAAAGAATACACAAGTCTGGTCTCTAAGTCCACAAATATACATATAAGTCCGGTTGATGGAGTTTTTAACTAGATTGCAAATGAATATACATAAACAAATGGTGGTTATGATCTGTAGTGCAACCCACCTACCAAGCAATCACCCAAAAGAAGAAACGTTCCAGCAAGCCGCTATTAATCCGAGCTGTCGGTCCCGCAAGAAAACTATGGCACAATATGGGTGAATTGCCAACTCGTGAGTAGAAAACATCATCAGGTAAAATCAAATGCATAACGATCTACCTATGTCATAATGTATAATAATATTATACTATGTGGTAACGAGGGTGAAAGTGTGTGTATATATATATCGTGTCTATATCAATATGCGGTAACATGTCATCCATAGCTTGTATATATATATATCATCCAATGAGTGTCCATCAACGACACTCGAAATCATCATAAAATACTGAGTGTCCAGTATCAACACTCAAAATCATCATAAATCCTATGTCCAGCATTGACACGTAAATCCTCATATCTCAAGCGCCGTCTCTCGGATCGGCCCTCATATCTCAGGCACCGTCTCATCGGATCGGCTCCCATATCCATCTGAATCATATCACTCTGGTCGGTATCCTCCGGATATCCGTCGAGTCCCATACTGCCACCGGTAAATAGTGTTCCCAGCAAGGCTCAACGCCTTTTCTATACGATCTTCTTGCCCCTGGGTACCGTACCGGGTCCACCATGTATCCGCAATCGGTTTCTCTTCCTGCCTCGATTCGGAAAATAATCATTGCTCAGAACCGAAAAAACTCACGGTGGACGCCGAAATATCATATCAAGAGAAAACCGTGTTTTTAAAACATTCAAAAGTTTTATAAAATCATATCTGCGGTATCTCAAATCAAGAAATCTCATGAAAACAAAAATCTCATAAGAACATGGCAGTAATGGAACAACATGTAAAGGCATGGAACAATAATATAATGCATAGCAAGTGTTTTCATGTCAGCGTGTCGTGTAAGCAGTGCAAAGAAGGTACAATATCTGAAACAGTAGGTGGTGCTGGGTACTAAAAGAAATCTAAAATGCTAACAGGGTATAGTGTAATGCGGTGACATAGCAAGTTCTATCTGTGTACGTAACATGACAATTACCGATGATGTGTGTGTGAGCATACGAGTATGTGTATGTGCAATATGTAAATCATCGGTAATGGTGCGTGTGTCCTAGCAAACGAAGTCATGTAAAACCAAAGGTATGAACGTAGTATATGTCGTAAGTAATCGAAATGCGAGCGTATACAGAAATAAGAAATCGTAACATGAACAGGTATTAAAATATCCAACTATATATGAGCAATATAGTTATAGTTTAAAATAGCATGAAACGTTGTTTTAGAAATAAGAGACTACGATATTTTTGAAATAGATACCATTTGAAAATTCATAGCGTACCCTCGAAGTTACCATTTAAAAGTACGTAACGATTCAATAGTTTTGAAAGTAGGTATGGCTCTAAACATCTCATATTTTCCACTTTGAATTATAAACAAGACTCCTCGAGTCGAAATAAATATTGGCCGTAATCGGCAACCAATCCTCATCATATCACGTACGGAATATCTCTCATACGATATCATCCAATCAATATAGTACGGATCTATAGTCGCGTACATCATCTTATATCATATCGTCTCGTATAGTATCATATTGTATCGTCTCATGTCATATCATATCATCTCATATCATATTATCTCATATCGTATCATGCTATATCATGTATACTTATATCGTAAATATTCTTATATATATATGTATGTATGCATGCATGCATGTATGTATGTATGTATATAGCCCAATGGCAAGAAATAGAGACCAGGGGTATAACTTCTACTAAGTATAGGAATATACGCATATGGTATTCTAGTAAACTCTATAGGCAAGTATACGATTCTAATATATATATCGTATCCTAATTCTATGGTTGCGGGGGTGCTATACGCTATCCACCCGACTTCCCCCGTAGATATACATTTACTCACCTCATATCTTCATCCTAGCCAAAGCCGACGAATGCCTTGTCCTTCTTCGTCATCTCGGAAGTCCACGTGGTTGTACTTACAATCGAAATCATAACCAAAATTGCATAAAAATCCATATAAAAAACCGACACGACGAGCGAAGCGCACATAGGTTAGAACCTATGGTCAACGCGTGTTAAATCCAATAAAATACTCCCGGCGTCGACGTATGGACGTCGAACGACCAAGTCACAACATAGAAATCTGAAAACCAAATTTCAAAACTCGCAAAATATCGTTAAAAACCAAGTAAAACAACTTCAGATTTTAACTAAAGAAATCTGGGGCAAAATAGCATATAAAATAGGCTTATATATAATGTAAAACACCTACTGACCAAACCCCGACACCTAATTGCTATATTAAACCGCCAAAATATTCGTTTTAACCGCAAATTGCAGGTCGAATTTGGCGTTAGGGTCTCGTCTTCATGGCGGTGTCTCCTGGTGGTCTAACTAGGTCTAATATATATGCAAAATATTTTGCAGAAACCCTAAGTTGCTCCAGATTTGATTTGAACATAAAAAAAACTCAAAGAAAACCGACATTTGAAAATCTTAACTCATATTTAAAACTTTAAAATTCTTTAAAATCAGTGATACTTGGACTAAAACACGCTCATCTATCACTAATTAGGTGGTAGTCACTGACTAATCCACTACTATACCACCACTACAAGTTATATCCTTAAAAAACGCATCTTGGAAAAATCAAGAATAGAAAACTTAAACCTTAGCTCTAAATACTAGTGTGTCAAGGCAAGATACTAAAATTATGATTAAAGAGAGCTAATTTTATCTCATGATGGCAACTAAGGAAAGTTCCAAGATGGAAAAAATCCCAAAATGAAGACTTGATCACAACATGATACTTAGGATGAGAATAGGAACATTTTTTGTAAAGGTTTCATGGTATTTTGATGAGTTTTGTGGGTGTGTTTGTGGTTTGTAGATTGGAGGTGGAGGAGGTGGAGAAAGAGGAGGAGAAGAGGAAGAAGAAGACGATGAAGGAAATGAGATGAGAATTGTGATATGGTGCAATCCATAATCCCTCTCTCTCTCTCTCTCTCTCTCTTATCCATACCTATTAAAATGCCACAACCATACTCTCATGTCTTATGCCCTCATTTTCTTTTCTTTTCTTTTTCTTTCCTTTTTAAAATTATAAAATCAACATAAAAGCACAAATAATATGCTAACCCTTTCATAAAAATGTGTCATGGCACTAAGCATGGTTTAGCAAAAATTAAAGTTGGTTTAGTACACAAAATAGGAAAATACAAATTTAACTTTAACATTAAAATTATATGGATATATTTATATACTAATTTATGAAAAGCTCAATTAAATAAATACTTTCAAAATTAATAATTCCTTTTAAATTCCAAGTACTTTCCAAAATAGAGGTATATATACAAATCTACGAAAATTCAAATCCATACTCGCATAATATCCGTAAAACTCATTATTTTATTATTTAAATTCGAAAATAATATTTTACATTTTCTGAAATGTTACAGAATTGAATTGAGAGAGGAGGGGAAAGAGAAGGGACTTACGGGTTTGCGCTAATCAAGACTAAAGAGGATGCCTCGGTTGATAGAACCGAGACTAAAACGTGTGAAAAAGATCGATCGATGGCTTCGGCAACTTCACTAGGCTTAACTCCTCTTGGACTTGGGACTTAGAAAGAATTTTGAGAGAGTTTTTCTTATAGATTTCAGAATAGGGGAGAGTTAGGGGATGGGTGGTATTTATAGGGTAAAATATGAGAGTAAGGGAAATTAAAAATTGAATAAAAAATGAATTTAATTGTGTTGATGGGGGAAAATGAAAGGATGTGAGTTCTCTGGTTTAATTTAGAGAAAACAAATATGAAAAAGGAGTAGAGGGGAGCCAAAGGGATGTACGGGTGAAGCATGGAGATGATTGGACTCATCTGAACCACCCATGTCGGTTTTGGGAAGGATTTGGGCGGCCAAATCTTGGCTATTTGCCTCAAAACTCATGCCATGTGATTTAATCGATCTTAACTCCTCATTTATCCAGTTTTATTTCTCTAAAACTTTTCATTTCTCCGTATAATGCAGGTGCAACTTTTGAGCTTTCGAAAAGTTAAAAGAAAAATATTAAAAAATAATTGAAGCTGATGGGATTCGATCTTGCAAGCTAAAAAATAGCAGTGGAGAGTATTAACCAATGAACTACAAGGAGTTTCTTACTTTTATTGAACAAATTTAACTTATAACTCCTAGTCAAGATGAAATACACCTTTCTATACATTGACTATGTTACAATTGTACAGTGATTTCAGGATCGTTATATCCAACCTTTCTTATAAAAATTTCGTTCTCGAAATTTACACAAAAGACTAATCTTCAAACAGACGAGGGTATTGTGTACGGATATCATCTTCTCACTCCCAGGTTGATTCTCCTGGCGAATCCCTTCTCCACATCACCCGGACCAGGTTGACCACCTTGTTCCGCAATGTCTTCTCTTTCCGATCCGGTATCTCGACAAGCTGTTGCTCACAAGTCAGATCGGTCTGCACAGTGAGCTCCGATCGATCAAGTATGTAGCTGAGGTCGCTCACATATTGTCATAGCTGGGATATGTAGAACACATTATGCCCTCATTCTAATGAGGGTGGTGGTGCCAAGCGGTACGCCACTCTCCAACTTGTTCAAGTATGTCGAACGGTCCGATGTACCATGGACAATGTTTGTCCCATTTGCCAAATCTTATCATCCCTCTGTTCGGAGAGATCATTAGAAACACATGCTCTCCGGGTTGGAACTCCAAATGTCGGCGCTTTGCATCTGTCCAATGCTTCTGTCGGTCTTGGGCTATGCGCATCCTGTCCCTGATCGTGCAAACTATATCGACAGTTGCCATGATCAACTCTGGCCCAAGGAGTTCACAATCTTCAATGTTATCCCAACTTAGCGGGGAATGACACTTACGTCCGTAGAGTACTGCGAAAGGTGTCATCCCAATGCTCGCCTGATAACTGTTGTTATATGAAAACTCTACAAGGTGTAAGTGATCTTCCCACGAACCTCCGAAGTTTAGCATATCTCTCATCATATCTTTCAGAATCTGAATTGTTCGCTCAGACTGTCCGTCTGTTTAGAGATGATACACTATACTGAAGTTCAGACTCGTTCCCAAGCTGGCTTGAAGAGTCTGTGATGTATAATTTTGTTATTAACCGCAAGCGCACGACGTACAGTTGTAGCATTTATGCGTTTAACGGGTCGACCCACAGAGAAGACTTTTAGTTTATTTATTCGCTCAATCAGATTAAATGAAAAGCTGGAATTTTTATGTCG
Organism: Agapanthus africanus; assembly: GCA_030015575.1. NCBI lineage: Eukaryota > Viridiplantae > Streptophyta > Magnoliopsida > Asparagales > Amaryllidaceae > Agapanthus > Agapanthus africanus. Next base: position 880,964,383 of record JASDDO010000024.1, on the reverse strand, counting down.
ATTAAAGAAAAAACAAATGACTTGAATTAAAAATCAGATAATAGAAAGCATACCTAGGGTTAGAATCCCCTAGGCTAAACATATAATAAAGCTACATTTTTTCCTCTCATATAGATCCAATTAATCTAATTTAAAATTTTGGTTTTTATTTCTAAGCATAAGGTATATGGTTTGTTTACTACATACCCTATCAAAGTCTGTAAAAACTATAATTTTATCCTAGATCACTTTAGACATATGTAGAGATTAATTTAAAATGAGAAAAACTATAATGTGCTTTCCTTGAGAATAACTTATAGGTTATTTACTTTAATAAATTATCAAAAGAGAAGAAACATTATGATTATCATATTCTAATTTATCTTTTTAATTAAGCCCAAAATATTAAGGAAAAAAACTACGTATTTATTACATTCCAGCCTTGGTTCATCATACCCTAGGTATTCCTATATTTAGCTACTCATGTTGGAAAAGAAAACCATGTATGAATTAAAAAAAGAAAATATCATGTCGATGGCAAAAAAGAGAGCATGCAAAGTAAAAGACGGCAATTAAAATAAAAAGAGAGAAGAAATTATTGATTAAAACAGACTTACAATTTTAACAAGAACAGTCTTCAACTCCAAAGCAAGTACAAAATAAGAAAAGAAATATATTTGGCATAAAAAACTAAACTAAAGAAGAAGACTCTTTTTAATTCTTGAAATCACATATTTCTAGAAATACAGTAGAAACCCTAACCCTAAAATAAATCATAGCAGTACGCCAAAATTTAACGGCAAATATGTAAGTGGGGCTGAGTTTTCTCAGGGTTGGCTGAGTTTTCTCGGTTTGATCACGGTTGTTTATGCTGATTTTTTGGCTGTGCTTTCCTGATTTGATTTGGTTAGTTCTGATTGCATCTTATCTCGAATCTCTTGCCATCTTTACACGGTCTCGTGGATTCTCTTCCAGTTTTCAAATCAGAATGATACGATTTGATTTGATCTCCTTCTCTTCTTTGTTGAAACAGTTAAACATGTAATATATGCAATTATTCACTCAACAAATGCCTTTAGTAGCATTTAAATATATAAATCATTTTAATTCTAATAAATCACAATTATTATTGATTTCCCTTTACTTTCATTTATTGCTTAACAAAAGATAATGAAATGATGATAAAAATATGCAATAAAATGAACTGATCAGTCTACCAAAACTGGGATCATAATCTAGTATCTCGGCCGGAGACGATGCAGACAGGTACCCCATGTAATTTCACGATCTCCTGCATGAGTTTATGGGTATCAAGACATGTATAATACATCTTGAAGATTTACTTTAGATTTTTGCTCACTTCCATGTATTTTCTTGCCAACGTCTCGGTTGATTGGCTGATTTTGAATGGAATAAAGTCAGCCGACTTGGTGAGTCGATCCACAATAATCCAAACTGCGTCATTACCTTTCGTATTACGAGAGAGTGCGGTTAAGAAGTCCATGGTAATATGCTGTCATTTCCATTCTGGGATCGGTAACGGATGAACGAGACCAGCAGTTCTGTGATGTCCCGTCTTCACTTGCTGACAGATTAACCACTTAGCTACGCTCCTTGCTACTTCTCGCTTCATTCCATGCCACCAGAAATACTGCTTTAGATCCTTATACATTTTTGTGCTGTCGGGGTGTACAGAATACAGAGAGATGTGAGCTTCTTTCATCAACTCTTTTCAAACAGGGCGACTGGCACGCATAAACGGCTCCCATACCGCAAGGATCCATCTTCATGGATGATGAATTCAGTTCGAATACGACTTTCTACTTATTCTTGGATCTTTTGTAGCCTGGTATCATTTGCTTGAGCTGCCTTGATCTGATTGACAAGAGAGGAGTGAACTTGTAAGTTCATCAAGTATGATGCGTTACCTAGCATAACTACTTCAATCTTGAGTCCATGCATTTCTTGCTGTAGCTTCCACTGAGCGGTGAGGTTCATTACTAATGGCTGGCGACTAAGTGCATCGGTAACTACGTTCACCTTTCCAGGATGTTATTGTAGCCTGATGTTGAAGTCTGCCATGAGTTCTAACCATCTTCTCTACCGCATGCTGAGTTCTTTCTGAGTAAATACATACTTCAGACTCTTATGGTCGGTGTATATATCCACTCGCTCTCGCAAAAGATAGTGATGCCAAATCTTAAGTGCGAAGATAACGCCCGTCAATTCTAGATCGTGTGTTAGATAGTTGCACTCCTGAACCTTTAATTGTCTTGATGCAAAAGCCACAACCTTTCTATGCTGATGCAGAATACATCCTAATCTCTTGTCAGACAAATCACAATGTACATCGAATCCGCCAGATCGATCCGGTATTACGGCAATAGGTGTAGATGTTAACCTCGAGTTGAGTTCTACGAAAGCCTTCTCACATGCTTCTGACCACCCGAATGCTTCGTTTTTACATTTAAGCTTAGCCAGAGGTGCTGCGATCTTTGAAAATCCTTCGATGAAGCATCTATAATATCCTGCTAAGCCTGAGAAGCTTCTTATATCTTTGACTGACTTTGGTGTCGGCCACTCGCTGACAACCGACATTTTAGTTGGATCTACAGAGATTCCGTCGCCTAAAACGATGTGTCCGAGAAATCCAACCTGGTCTAGCCAAAATCCACACATGCTATATTTGGCGTAGAGCTGATGCTGTCATAGTGTCTCCAGGACAATGCGTAAGTGCTCGGTGTGTGCTTTCCGATTCTTAGAATACACTAAGATGTCGTCGATGAAGATAACAACAAATCTGTCTAAGTACTCATAGAAGACTTGGTTCATCAGGTTCATAAAAATGGCTGGTGCATTGGTCACTCAAAATGGCATTACGAGATATTCATAATGGCTATAACGAGTTCTAAACGCCATCTTCTGAATGTCGGATTCCCTAACTTTCACTTGATGATAGCCTGAACGAAGATCTAACTTGGAGAAGATACAATATCCACTTAGTTGATTGAAAAGGTCATCGATGCGAGGTAGCGGATACTTGTTGTCACGCCCCGCTTCCCGGTGTACGGTGAAGGGAACGCGGCGAGGCCCGCTACGTATTTACTCAGAAGTAAATACGCTAAGCGTATCTAAGTAATATAAGGTAAAAGTACACAAGAGACAAGATGTAAATGAACAACAACTTTATTTATTAACATTCTTTTTACAATACAATGAAAAGTAAATACATGGAATGAAAGCAATGCCTAAACAGTGGCATAACAGAAATGAAAATGAGATAAGTACAAGTGGCTACAGCTCTGGGTCTTCGGTATACTGCTCAGGGGCCTGCTCCAAATGCTCCTGACTGATCTCGTACTCCTCAGTGTCGGGTCCTCCTAACAGCATTCCAAAGAAGAAGAGAAATAGGAATGTCGTCAGCGAACAATCGCTCGGTAAGTCCCAAAGATGAGAGAGAAGTAGAATAGACAGAGAGAGTATAGTTTTATAATGTTTTATTATAATGTTAGCGCAGTTGTTTGTAGTTTGGTACAGAAAATTCCAGTGTATACGAGAGGAGTCCTACTTACACTGGAGACTTTGGTAACCCGTAGTACAAGGCTATGTCGATAATACCACGGAACAATGGAATGGATGTAATTACATCTTAAGTGACCACCTCGTGCCACCTTTAACATGTTCCACACCAGTCTACCCCTTTATAACCCCGTAGTGTTTATGCATTGATTGTATTGATTGTATGGATTGTCTTGTCTTGTCTTGTATTATAAATTGTATAGATGGATGACTTACCGAGACCATGATATCAGTAATGGAACGGATATAATGGAAGAACATGTAAATGGAGTATATCCATGGTTCGGTTCAGTCAAGTTATATAGATTGACTATATTGAATAGATTGAGTATATGGATTCATATTGAATCATGTTGTACTGTAATTTGTACTTGAATCAAATTCAAGTCAGATTGATTAGATTGAGACTCAGTCTGAGTCAAACACTTTTAAAAATAACTTGAAATCCTAAATTAGTTTTGGTGTTATCGGTAACTGCTGCAAATGGACGGCAGGATTTGTGTCTTTTTCAAAAACAATTACCGTGTTTATAACACCATTTGTTAGATTGTCTACCTTAAATAGGCAATACCCATATCTCCGGCTCCCTGAGGCTTAAGAGACGGGTCCCGCTTAAACCTATGTTTACTAGGGTCCTTATTGTAATTTAGCATAACTTGAGGAGGTTTTATGTAAAAAGAATTTTTGTATAATTTCAAAATACACCTCAAGTATTTAATTATCTTCTTTAGGGTTTTCATTAATATATATTTTATAAATGTGACTTTTCTAGTGAATAAAACCTAATTTCATAATATATGGTATTTATTTGTAATATGGATGTTGTTTTGAATTATTATGGTAGTTTCATGTAATATTTGAATTCTTTACTTGAGTTTTGAAAACATGGAGTAATAGATATATATTTAAAATAATTATTTTGGTAATAATTATATATACATAATTAATGAAAATAATTTTATTTATTTTCTTGTAAAAATCTCATTTTCTAAAGAAATATGTATAAAAATTCTATCAAGATCGAATGCTCATTGCGGAGGTCTGCATCTCGCTCTACTAAGCCCAAAGATATGTGATAATCCGCACCATCCCAAACGGGGTCTCCAAAATGGGTTGTAGAGGTGCAATTGCATGGAAATGTTTTAATACATCCTTTAAAGAAAACGGTTTTGATAAGTTAAAGGTATTTGATTGCAAAGTCGTATTTCCCGTATTCTACTATCCCAAGATTCATCGTGCTATGATAGGTATGTGTGTTGTGATGAGGTAGGTCATTACCTTATGAACTATCTAAAGGTATAGCAAGGAAATAAGGTTATAATGTCGAAATGAAATATAAAGGTATTTTAATGTAAAAGTGGAATAAAACTTGCTATGGTTATCATTTTGATGTCAAACTTGTTCTATTATCTTTGTTAATGATTACTAAACAATATATCAAAAGTTGTAGGTTTGTTATTAAGAAAAAGTTGTATTTTTAAAAGAAAAGAGAATCGGAAGCCGGATAACTCCGCTTCCGACACATTTTAAGAATGAAGAGTTTGGGAATAGCAAAAGAGAGAGAGAAGGGGGACTTACTGGTTATTTGGCTAAAGGAGAGAAAGAGGAAGAGTGGGGAAGCGCCGGTGCGTCGTTCCGTCGCCGGAAACTCCTTGGATCGTCGCCGGAAGTTCGTCGGAGCTTCGCCCTTTGTTAACTCCACTTGTACACTATAGGAACTTGGAATTTTCTTGAGGGTTTTGGCAGAGAATTTTGAGTGAGGAGGTGTGAAATGAGGCTGGTATTTATAGGGAAAAATTAGGGTTTAGGGTGTATAAAGAATGTATTGAAATATGCATTAAAATAAGGTTAAATGGGCATTTTATTGCTTTCTGGATTAATTCAGAGTAAACAAGCAATAAAGGAGTAGTGGGGTAGCTGAAGAGGTGCAGGGGGTGAAGTTTGGAGGCTTTACCATCAAATTGGACCGATGGCGCCAGCCATTTCCTACATCTCGCCGGGTCAACACCGATGGTTGGTGTTGGTGTTGGGGTATTGGGTCAGGGTCGTTTAGTATTCTACAGTGCACATGTTCGATTAGGCTGTGTCTCTTCAGTTTACGTGTAGTGTACGTGTAGTCTTTTGGGCTTCTAAAAGGTTAAAAGAATTTAAAATAAAAAGAATGTGTAGCGATGGGATTTGAACTCTGTTGCTTTGGTTCAGCAGTGCAAGGTCTTACCAGTGAGCTACAAGCTCTTTCTTGCTGTTCAAAAGCAAATCAAACTTATAATTTGTGCTCAGGCTCAAGTACCCCTTTCTGTATTTTTGAAAAAAAAAATTGTACAGAAAGTTTAGGGTTGTTACATTCTACCCTCCTTATAAAAATTTCTTCCTCGAAATTTGTAAAAGGAAAGTGTAACGGATTTAAGGAAAGTTTGGTGATAGAACTATTGGTAGTGTATGAAAAATAACAAAGTGGTATAAGGGTTTGAAAAGGTCGAAAAGAATTACCAATGTTACCTTGGTCTACAGCCTCTGCTTCTTCGGCCGCTAAAAGAAAAGCCTGACGCCGGGGGACATTCCTACTAGCTGGAGGCACATTCCTCTGTTCTTGGGGCATGTTCCTCTGCCCTCGAGGCATATTCCTCATTGCCTGATGGAATTGGTGAGTAGACTGTGCTGGTGGTGGAGCTGGGAGTGCAAGATGAGGTGTAGGAGCCTGGATAGCTGGCCGCTGCGGGTAGTTGGTGGGTGTGTGAGCTGGGTTGCGTCTATAAGGACAGTTTCCAATTCCATGATTGGATGCGCCACAAACTAAGCACAGGCCTTTTGCGCACCTACAGTCCTTCCACAAGTGTCCATCCCACTTGCAATAGAAGCAAAAATCAGGACTTGGCTGGTTATGGGTATCATCCGGTCTCCTGGGTTCATCAGTTTGCCATGAAGAAGCTCCTCCTGCCATCTGGGTGGTAGAACGCTTCACTCCGGCAGATTGAGATCTGCCCTTTCTCTTCATCACTGCCTCGTATCTTTGGGCAGACTTCAAAGCCATATCATGGGTTGGGAAATCCCCTGCAGCTAATGCAGCTTGGATTTCCGGCTCCAACCCTTACTGAAATCTTCTTGCCCTGATCTCAGCAGTCGGTATGAGATGGGCCGCAAACCTGTTACGGTCTTGTGTTAGCTGTGTAGTATGTGATATAGAATCGAACATTGAGACATATCTTACCTTCTGAGCATGGTAAACTCAGCATCATACTCGTCTACTGATTTGGTCCATATTGAACCTTGCTGCAGATGGATGTACTGCTGCTCCATATTAAAGCGGTCAGTCTTAGGGAAGTAATTTGCATCGAACATGTCACGGAAAGTCTTCCATTCGATAGGCTGATGAAGACGGATTTCTTCCGCCTTCCACCAAACCCGTGCATTATTAGTGAGCTGCAGCTTTGCAACTCGAACCCAAGCGATCTCTGGTACTTGTGCCGTTGCCAGATCATCTTCAACGCTTTGAGCCCATTCCTCCGCTTTCAGAAGGCTCACATTTCCTGAGAATTGCTTGGGGTGTAAAGCTCTGAATTGCTTTATCCCAGGGGCTTCTGCTTCTGGTCGGTTCATAAGAATAGCAGTTTGCTGCTGCTATCCTTCCAGGAGGCTGCGGATCGTCTCAAAAAATACCGTCTGCTCATTGATTGGAGCAGCTACGGCCGGTGTTATTAGTACGGGTGGTGGAGTGTTGTTGAAGTTGGTACCGGTGTTGTTTGGGGAATCCATAACCTTGAAAGGAAAATTTAGGTTAGGATAGATTCAAAATATATGAAATTGGAAGATTCAAGGAATATGAATTGTAAAGAATGTTTTTAGTTGCTGGTTCTTGTGTTATATTTCTTGGGTTGTCCACGCAGAGCTGACCTGTATGTCCACACATATCTGGACCTGCGTGGTTGGGTTCCATACAGCTCTGACCTGCATGGGCCACCAACAAAACCTGTCACACCATGCTTTCCGGTGTATGGTGAAGGGGACACGGCGAGGCCCGCTACGTATTTACTCAGAAGTAAACACGCTAAGCATATTTAAGCAATATAAAGTAAAAGTACACAAGAGACAAGATGTAAATGAACGACAACTTTATTTATTAACATTCTTTTTACAATACAATAAAAAGTAAATACATGGAATGAAAGCAATGCCTAAACAGTGGCATAACAGAAATGAAAATGAGATAAGTATAAGTGGCTACAGCTCTGGGTCTTCGGTGTACTGTTCAGGGGCCTGCTCCAAATGCTCCTGACTGGTCTCGTACTCCTCAGTGTCGGGTCCTCCTGACAATATTTCAAAGAAGAAGAGAAATAGGAATGTCTTCAGCGAACAATCGCTCGGTAAGTCCCAAAGATGAGAGAGAAGTAGAATAGACAGAGAGAGTATAGTTTTATAACGTTTTATTATAATGTTAGCGCAGTTGTTTGTAGTTTGGTACAGAAAATGCTAGTATATATGAGAGGAGTCCCACTTACACCGGAGACTTTGGTAACCCGTAGTACAAGGCTCCGTCGATAATACCACAGAACAATGGCATGGATGTAATTACGTCTTAAGTGACCATCTCGTGCCACCTTTAACATGTTCCATATCAGTTTACCCCTTTATAACCCCGTAGTGTTTATGTATTAATTGTAGTGATTGTATGGATTGTATTGTCTTGTCTTGTATTATAAATTGTATAGATGGATGACTTGTCGAGATCATGATATCAGTAATAGAACAGATATAATGGAAGAACATGTAAATGGAGTATATCCATGGTTCGGTTCAGTCAAGTTATATAGATTGACTAGATTGAATAGATTGAGTATATGTATTCATATTGAATCATGGTGTATTGTAGTTTGTACTTGAATCACATTCAAGTCAGATTGATTAGATTGAGACTCAGTCTGAGTCAAACACTTTTAAATATAACTTGAAATCCTGAAGTAGTTTTGGTTTTATCGGTAACTGTTGCACATGAACGGCAGGATTTGTGTCTTTTTCAAAGACAATTACCGTGTTGATAACACCGTTTTTTAGATTGTCTACCTTAAATAGGCAAGCAACCATATTTACGGCTCCCTGAGGCTCAAGAGACCGGTCCCGCTTAAACCTATGTTTACCAGGGTCCTTATTGTAATTTAGCATAACTTGAGGGAGTTTTATGTAAAAATAATTTTTGAATAATTTCAAAATACACCCCAAGCATTTAATTATCGTCTTTAGGGTTTTCATTGATGTATATTTTATAAATGTGACTTTTCTTGTGAATAAAACCTAATTTCATAATATATGGTATTTATTTGTAATATGGATGTTGTTTTGAATTATCATGATAGTTTCATGTAATATTTGAATTCTTTTCTTGAGTTTTGGAAACATGGAATAATAGATATATATTTAAAATAAGTATTTTGGTTATAATTATATATACATAATTAATGAAAATAATTTTATTTATTTTCTTGTAAAAATCTTATTTTCTAAAGAAAAATGTATAAAAATTCCATCGAGACCGAATGCTCCTTGCGGAGGTCTGCCTCTCGCTCTACTAAGCCCGAGGATGTGCGATAATCCGCACAATCCCAAACGGGGTCCCCAAAATGGGTTGTAGAGGCGCAATTGCATGGAAATGTTTTAATACATCCTTTAAAGAAAACGGTTTTGATAAGTTAAAGGTATTTGATTGCAAAGTCGTATTTCCTGTATTCTACTATCCCAAGATTCATCGTGCTATGATAGGTATGTGTGTTGTGATGTGGTAGGTCATTACCTCATGAACTATCTAAAGGTATAGCAAGGAAATAAGGTTATAATGTCGAAATGAAACATAAATGTATTTTAATGTAAAAGTGGAATAAAACTTGCTATGGTTATCATTTTGATGTCAAACTTGTTCTATTGTCTTTGTTAATGATTACTAAACAATATATCAAAAGTTATAGGTTTGTTATTAAGAAAAATTTGTATTTTTAAAAGAAAAGAGAATCGGAAGCCGGGTAACTCCGCTTCCGACACATTTTAAGAATGAAGAGTTTGGGAATAGCAAAAGAGAGAGAGAAGGGGGACTTACTATTTATTTGGCTAAAGGAGAGAAAGAGGAAGAGTGGGGAAGCGCCAGTGCGTCGTTTCGTCGCCAGAAACTCCTTAGATCGTCGCCGGAAGTTCGTCGGAGCTTCGCCCTTTGTTAACTCCACTTGTACACTATAAGAACTTGGAATTTTCTTGAGGGTTTTGGCAGAGAATTTTGAGTGAGGAGGTGTGAAATGAGGGTGGTATTTATATGGAAAAATTAGGGTTTAGGGTGTATAAAGAATGCATTGAAATATGCATTAAAATGAGGTTAAATGGGCATTTTATTGCTTTCTGAATTAATTCAGAGTAAACAAGCAATAAGGGAGTAGTGGGGTAGCTGAAGAGGTGCAGGGGGTGAAGTTTGGAGGCTTTACCATCGGATTAGACCGATGGCGCCGGCCATTTCTTACATCTCGCCGAGTCAACACCGACGGTTGGGGTTGGTGTTGGGGTATTGGGTCGGGGTCGTTTAGTATTCTACAGTGCATGTGTTTGATTAGGCTGTATCTCTGCAGTTTACGTGTAGTGTACGTGTAGTCTCTTGGGTTTCTAAAAGGTTAAAAGAATTTAAAATAAAAAGAATGTGTGGCTGATGGGATTTGAACTTTGTTGCTTTGGTTCAGCAGTGCAAGATCTTACCAGTGAGCTACAAGCTCTTTCTTGCTGTTCAAAAGCAAATCAAACTTATAACTTGTGCTCAGGTTCAAGTACCCCTTTCTGTATTTTTGAAAAAAAAAATTGTACAGAAAGTTTAGGGTTGTTACACTTGTTCTTAATTGTCACTTCGCTCAGTGCCCGATAATCCACGCACATCCGGTAAGTACCTTCCTTCTTCTTCACTAGCAGCACCGGGGATCCCCAACCTTTCTTTAAGAGTTCATTTAACTGGATACGAAGTTCTTTCAATCCTTCCGGATTTAAACGATATGGAGCTTTTATTACAGGTTATGCACCGGGTTGTAAATCAATGCCAAACTCTAGAGCTCGGCCGGGAGGCAAATCTGCTATGTATTCAGAGAATACTTCCTCGAACTCTCTGACAACTTCTGGCTTCAATCCTTCCGCTTGTAACGCTGGAATCTCTGCTTTTTTTTGTTTTGCTCGGTAGATGCTAAGCTCTAAAGTCCGGTCTCCACTTTTGAAATAGAACACTGGATGATCTAGTATTTCAAACCAAACCCTCCTTTGGCGACAGTTGATGGTAGCAAAGAAACTTCCCAGCCAGTCCATTCCCAAGACCACTTCGAAATTCGGTATGTCCAGTACCTTGATGTCCGCATAGAAATTCCCGACTGCAGACGACCACTAGACACAAATTGTATCCCAAGGTTTCTTTTAGAACGTCGTTCCCTGAACTGACATTCTAGCTGGATACGAGCGGCTTAACAGGGATCGCAAGAGTTCTTTCGAAACGTTGCGACATAAAGCAATATGATGCCCCAGTGTCGAAGAGCACGTGTGCAGGTAGGGTGGCTACTAAGATTGTACCTAAGTCGTGTGGGGTAGATTTAGGTATAACAAGTAAAAATATAGATAGTTAGGAATTGAAATGACTTGAAAGGAAAAAAGGTAGAGATTTACCAGTGATAACCTGTCTCGTAGTTTCGGCGTCTTCGACCGACATAGTGAATGCTTGGTATCGCGGAACGTTTCTCTGTGACTGGTTAAACACACGGCGTTGAGGTTGAGCGGTCTGGGTGTGGGGAATTGCAATTGGTAGAGCTAACCGGATAGGAGGAGCTTGGATTGCCGGTCTAGCTGGGGGTTATTAGTCCTTTGGTTCTTGGGGCATGCTCCGATAGTGTGAGTTGAAGACCCACAAATCAAGCACAAATTGTTCGCCCTACGGCATTTCTTCACTAGATGACATGTTCTTTTGTAGTAGTTGCAAAAGTCTGGCTTGTTGTTAGCGAACGAACCTCTTGGCCTCCGAGATGGCCCGTTGAAAGCTGGCCTGGAAGAGGCCCCTCCTGTGATCTGGTGCACAGGATGTTTCACACCGACCGACTGTGGCATGTACTTCTTCTTCACAACTGTCTCATAGCATCGAGCAACCTTCAAAGCGAGTTCATAGGTTGGAAAATCCCCTATAGCCAGTGCGGCTTGGATTTCAGGGTCCAACCCTTGCTGGAATCGCCGTGCCCGGATTTCAGCAGAGGGAATGAGGTGTGCAGCGAACCTATAACGACCTTGTGTAAGTAATGTTTAAGTGAGATAGGAAAATTTAATTTGAGACTATAGTATACCTGCTGAGCATGGTAAACTCTGCATCATATTCATCCAAAGACTTGAACCACATCGAATCTTGTTATAGATGGATAAATTGCTGCTCCATATCAAAACGAGCAGCCTCCGGAAACTACTTTGCATCGATGAGGTCTTGGATTGTTTTCCTCTGTATTAGTTGTTCGAGATGGCTCTCCTCTGCCTTCCACCATACTCCGGCGTTATCTGTCAGTTGCAACTTAGGAACTCTTACTCAAGCTATATCTGGCACTTGAGCCGCTACTAGATCATTCTCAGTCGCTTGAGCTCATTCTGTTGGGGTCAAAAATTACACCCCAGTTGACCAAGTCAAAGTCAAAGTCAACCCCAAGCAAGCGGGCCCAGCCCAGATCAAGCGGGCCCATACCCGAGTCGAGCCCCGCGGCCAATCTCCTCCATGCCAAAATGAAATCATGTAATAAATAATTTTGATGTAATTTTTTATGCATGAATGTAAGCAAAATGGGTATAAAGCCAAATTTTTGTAAAGCCCATGGCTCATGTGCAAAAGAAATGAGCACATGAGGCATGAGATGGGCAAAATGCCATTTTGTAAAGGCCCAAGGGGCTATATGTATATGTGTAAGCCTATATAAGACAACATGATGATGAAATAAAGGAGGCTTTTTTCATTTCTCTAAAACTCTAAGATTTTTGTGCCTACTTCTCCTTCATCAAGGTTCTAAACCTTCTCCTTTTTTTTTGAATTAAATCAAGAGTTTCACTCTTCTTTTTCCAAAAATAAATAGTTTTCACCACAAAACGCATAAAGGGGAGCTCGGATCTTCCATCAGATCTCAAAAATGGGAGATTTTTAAATCTCACCCCTTTCATCCAAGATCCGGCTAATAGAGAGAAAGAAGAAGGAGACCCATCTCCAAAAATCCCACTTTAGCGAAGATCCAGGGCTCAAGGGAGAAGCCCATTTCATCAGCTCCAAAAATATCTTAGGAGTTTAACTCCTCAAATATATATATACACACACACACACACAAAAAAAAAAAATAATAATAAATCTTTTTTTTTGGGAGTACAACTCCCAGTGCAGGGACTAAGACCACTCTCTGTCAGGAGTTGAACTCCAAAAGTCAAATCGGGAGCACAGCTCCCCGTGCAGGGACCAAGTCCCTTTTCCCGCTGACGCCTAGTGCCCGCGTGCCAAGCACGCGGGGTGCCGGCGTCCGGCGCCCGCATGCCCGCATGCCAAGCACACGGGGCGCTGGCGCCCAGCGCCTGCGTGCCACGCACGTGAGGTACTGGCCCCCATGCATCCTTTGGATGCTTTTACCCCTTTATATATATATATATATATATATATATATATATATATATACACACACACACTCTACGACACTGTCCCTGTTAGAAAAAATTTCTAATGGGGCGCTGCCCCGCACCCTGCAAGGAGGCTGCTAGCCTTCTTGACCCCCAGCTCGCTCCCCCGTAAAAACTCTGTGGGCCTCCCGATATATCCAATTCCCCTCCAAAACACAACATTGCACATTGAGTTCGCATGACCTGTTTGACCCGTCAATCGAAGGTTCTCTCGCTCCAAAGGCAAGGGGTAATTAACGGCAACTTAGTTCACGGCTGCCGGAAATTCGGATCCCCACAATCAATAAACCATCGCCCACCCTTGACAGGGGGAATCTATAGTACGCCTGACAAGCGCGTGTATTCCCATCTCAATGGGGTAGCGAAAAACACCCTACAGATTCTGGCACGCCCGGTGGGACAAATCTCTCCTCTCATATTTCGGGTAAAATATCTATGCGAACTCAATCAACATATACATTGATTGCATGTACTGAAATCATGCTTTTATTTGCAGGTTAACGACTTTCGACTGCAATCTTCGGACGCAAAAAAAATGTCTCCAAGAGCAAGCTCAACTCTCAACACAACTCCCATCTCCTACATGCTGAAGATGGACGCCAGGACGGTCCTCCCAGCCAGTCTCGGGCGACAATGAGAGGATCTGCCACTATCATTTGGCTCTATTCTGTTCATGTCAGCTAGTGCCTCCCAGCTTCTCAAGCTCCATCAACAGACAAACCGGTCTCGAAAGGCAGGAGGCCAAATGTGGTGATCTTGAGGGCACCACTACCTAAATGCAAGTCGGTGTTTGAACGACTTTCCTTGGCCCCAGCTGGGGGCAAGGCCATCAACATCAACAAAGCAACAAGGTATCTCGGGCAAGCTCCAGTGGCGCCCCTGACAACTGCTCAATCGGGTATCTTCTCCAAGCTCCCCGTCAATCGACTCATGATGGCTTTCTGGATGACGAATGCCCGTCAAGCCCTCAAAATCGAGAAGCTAAGACAGAAAAGGCTCAGATATAGAGCCGATAAAAGGGCTAGGACCCATGCTAGGCTGAACTTCATGAGGCTTCAAGAACAGGGTTACCCCGCCAAAGATAAAGAAACAGCTGGATATGTGGTCCACACTGTCTACATGCTGGGCACGCGCAGTAAGAGCAAGGATGGGGCCACTACATCTCAAATCCGATCTGGTGTGAATGTGGCTGTCACTTTCCAAGACCAGCATCCTTCGAAAAGTAATGAAAATCCTTCCAGTGGGGCTGATAAGTAAAGAGATCCCTCGGTTCATGAGGAGTCGGGCTCGGAAAGCGAAGATGAGCCAATCTTCATTCTTAAGAACGCATAACAACAACTTCTACAAGAGCTCCGAAAACAGCTCAGAAGTAAAGACAAGGATATGGCCAAGCTTTACTTCAAAATTGACGACTTGATGAATGTCGTGATGCAGCTCATGGCCCAAGTTGCCTCTCAGCCGTCCAATCAAGCTCATGGTTCAACTCATGAATTGGGAAACGGTGTCCCGAGACAGCCGACGCCTATTCCCTCAAATCCAAAGGTGGGGGGACCGCATGAAAGTCAGTCGCATCCTATCTCGAAAAATGTCTTGGCTACCGATGACAGCAGCCCGCTAACTCAAAATCAAATCATGGATTTGGTTGCCAACAAAGTCAAAACATTGGTAGCCGAAACCGAAACGCAAAAAGATATCAGTTGCAGTGGGAGACCATATCCTGCTCAGTATGATCTGGTAGAATTTCCTAGAGGCTATGTCATCCCCAAATTCGGAAGATTTGATGGGATAGGAAATGCGAATTAGCACATCGCCCATTTTAAAGCCTCATGCGGGAATATCGGGGGCAATGACGCACTTCTCCTCCGCCAGTTCGTTAATAGCCTGACCGATGTCGCTTTCGACTGGTACGCGAGCATACCGGATGGCTCCGTTACTACTTTCGTCCAAATGGAATCTCTGTTCCGACAAAGGTTCATGAGTGTCAGCGATAATATTACCATTGCCGACCTCATAAGGACCAAGCCAAAGAACAAAGAAAGCAACACGGATTTTATAACCCGATGGCGCAATCTCTCCGTCAAATGTGAACCGCCAATAGAGCGGGACCAATCTGTCAGCCTCCTCGTCGGAAATCTCAACAATTGGATGGCCTCGTTTATATGCACCGCGGGTCTCAAAACATTCCAAGAGCTGATCAGGAAAGTTCAGATGTTGGAGCGCTCAAAGCAGGAGTCCTCCTCTGATTCCCAAAATAACAATAGGTCCTGGAGAAACCGAAAGGACGATAATCGTAAAGGCGGAAGTTCCGACGATACTGAATCATTCAACACTTCGGCTAACCGAAATTAGCAAGGGATGAGCGGGCCTAATGCCAACCGGCCTCGGAAGCCAGTGTTCAGAGAGGGAGAAGAATTTCTACTGAAAGATAGGCTGGATAAGGTCTATTCCTTCAGAAGGGACAAAGTCCACAAGATATTCAAGGACGCCCTAAGAAACGGTCTACAATTGCCAGAATAAAAAAGACCGCAAGAAACAAATATGACCGACGACCCCAAATATTGCCCCTATCACAGAGTGATAGGTCATGCCATTGAGGACTGCTTCGTCTTCAAAGATTGGGTCGAAAAGCAATACAAGGCAGTAGAGATAGAACTGTATAAAGGCGTGTTAGCAAACAGTTAAGCTCTGACAGCCAATTTCATACAAACGGAGACCGAAGTCCTTCATGAAACTGATTCTCTCAGATGTCTGCCTTTCTCTGAGAACAGTCGACCACCACGTCGTTAAACTGGGGGACAACCGACCACCACTTCGTTAAACTGGGAACCGATGACCACCACATCGTTAAACTGGGAACAGTCGACCTCTAAGTCGTTAAACTGGGGATGTAAAAATGTGTAAATAAAACAAAAAAAGAGATTATATATATATATATATATATAAAATAAAAGGCCGAAATGATGGGGCAACTCGCGATAAAAATCGGCGAGTAAAATAAAGATGAAAATAAAGCCGAAATGATGGGGCAACCGCGAATAAGAAGCCGAAATGATAGGGCAATCACGACCTTCGCGATAAGAAAAGATGAAATGATAGAGCAATCGCGGTAAAAGAAATGGCGAATGATGAGTCGCTCCTGGTACCATATTCCAGTGCAGCGATGCAGACGCCAACCAAAACTCAAATCCCTGAATATCCTAATGGCGAATGATGAGTCGCTCTTGGTACTGGTACCATGTTCCGGTGTAGCGATGCAGACGCCGTCCAAAACTCAAATTCCCAATGGCGAATGATGAGTCTCTCCTGGTACCATATTCCAGTGTAGCGATGCAGACGCCAACAAAAATTCAAATCCCCAAATAGCGAATGATGAGTCGTTCCTGGTACCATATTCCAGTGCAGCGATACAGACACTAACTAAATCCAAAATTCTCCCAGCCCTACGGTTAGTCCCCAAATTGACTATCGTATACTATCCACGGGCTCAAATAATTCTCATCATACCCAAATCACACCGCAATCACCAGTCCAGCGGCCGGTCCCCGCTCTTGGAATTATTCTCCATTGGGAAGACCCACTCATGTGTCCTCACGATACATGAGGAGAACAAACCTTCGTGGGATCCTTACAACTCACAAAGGAAAAACACACTTGGGAGTCATCACGACTCCTAAGGAGAAAGCACATCTACGGGATCCTTTCGACTCGTAGGGAGAAAATGCTTTTATGGGACCCTTACGGCTCATAAAATTGAAAAGCTTTATGTGATAGGGACCTAAACCTGTCTCCTAAGTCATCGCTCCCCAACAGACAAAGGCAAATGATGAATTGCTCCTGGCACCTGTGCTTCGGTGTTAGCAACGCTGATGCCGACCCCTACTCCAAAATTCTAAGCTTCCGATCCGATAGACCTCTAAGTCTTTAAACTGGGAACAGATGACCTTTAAGTCGTTAAACTGGAAACAGAAGACCTTTAAGTCGTTAAACTGGAAACAGATGATATCTAAGTCGTTAAACTGGAAACAAATGACCCCTAAGTCGTTAAACTGGGAACGAGGGAAATCTCCTCATAGCAAATGATGATTCGCTCCTGGTACCATATTCCACTGAAGCGATGCTGATGCCAAACCAAAACTAAAATCCCCAAATCCTGTCATGGCAGATGATGATTCGCTCTTGGTACCATATTCCAGTGTAGCGGTGCTAATGTCAACCCAAATCATATCAAGTCAGCAAGACAACCAATAACCTCCCTGGCGGAATCATGCTCCATCTCGGAAACAAGTCAAATCCCGACACCGTAGAAAGCGGAGCAAGTCAAATCGAAGCATCGACTGTCCACGTCGCTAAAAGGGCAGCACCGACCGTCCATATCGCTAAAAGGGCAGCACCGACCGTCCACGTCGCTAAAAGGGCAGCATCGACAGTCTAGGTCGCAAAAAGGGCAACACTGACGGTCCACGTCGGTAAAAGGGCAACATCGACCGTACAAGTCGCAAAAAGGGCAGCACCGACCGTCCACGTCGCTAAAAGGGCAACACCGACCGTCCGCGTCGCTAAAAGGGCATTATCGACCGTCCAAGTCGCAAAAAGGGAAGAACCGACCGTCCACGTCGCTAAAAGTGTAGCAGTGCCCATCCAAGTCGCTAAAAGGGCAGCACCGACCGTCCACGTCGCTTAAAGGGCAGCACTGACCATCCAAGTTGCAAAAATGGCAGCAACGACCTCCTCGTCGAAATTATGCTCCGCCTTGAAATCAAGTCAACCAGACACTCTATGTCGGGGACACGTCAACAGACACTCCTCCTCGGGGACATGTCAACCACCGGCACTCCATCTCGGAGACACGTCAGGCATCGACCGTCCATTTCGTAAATAGGGCAGTGCCAGCTTCCTAAAAAGCGGGAACCAAATCAAGTCGCCTCCACGTGAAAGAAGATCCATCAATTTCATGCACACGACCCATATGTGCGGTGTGCATTGTTCCCCTCCGAACGGCGGCCAAGACATGGACGTCTTGCCTGAGATTCAGGACAGATGCTATTTGGTTTTATCCGTTTACCTCTCCAAAGATGCCAAGTTGATTTATGGCACCGTATATCGGAGGTTTAGATGGATGCGGCTGATGTAGCAGACTTCGTCAGATTCCCCCTCGCTTGAGGGGTTTTTGATTGTGGGGACGCTCTTCCTTGCAGGCGCAAGCCCCTGCAGTTAATTACGCTACCGTGTCGCGGTAACAACTTTCTCCTTCTCCAGAATTTCACTTCGTTCGTGTGTGTTTGTTTTGTTTGTGGTTGCCGGTGGATTGTATACGGAGACTAATTTATGTCGTCGCCCGTAGGACGCGGATTAGTCCAAATCCGTGTTTACTTAGATTTGGGTTTGGGGTTTTAGTTTAAGGATACGTTAGCCGTATTTGAGGCTAAGATCAACTTAAACGTTTGTTAAGGATACGTTAGTCCAGTTAGAGACCAAGATCAACTTAACGGGATCGTTTAGATCCAACAAAAGAGCATTTAGGGGCTCTATTGTTCCAGTTTAGGGACATAGTGGTCCTTGTTTAATGTATGGCCGTCGGGACCCGTCGCCTCTCTGACGTCGTTGAAGAATTACAACGACAGGCGTCAGAGGAGTTCAGAGATGTACCCTTGAACCAAAGTCGATTGGGGGATCTATAGTCCAATTTGGGACTAAAGTCTATTTGAAGGTTTAAGGATACGTTAGCCGTATTTGAGGCTAAGATCAACTTAAACGGGATCGTTTAGATCCGACAAAAGAGCATTCGGGGGCTCTATTGTTCCAGTTTAGGGACATAGTGGTTCATCTCCAGTTTAGGGACACAGTGGTCCATTTGTTTAAGGACGCTTGAGTCCGGGAGTTTAAGGACGCTTGAGTCCGGGAGTTTAAGGACGCTTGAGTCCATGAGTTGGTTTAAGGACTCTTGAGTCCATGAGTTGGTTTAAGGACGCTTGAGTCCGGAAGTTTAAGGACGCTTGAGTCCGGGAGTTTAAGGACGCTTGAGTCCATGAGTTGGTTTAAGGACGCTTGAGTCCGGAAGTTTAAGGACGCTTGAGTCCGGGAGTTTAAGGACGCTTGAGTCCGGGAGTTTAAGGACTCTTGAGTCCGGGAGTTTAAGGACGCTTGAGTCCATGAGTTGATTTAAGGACGCTTGAGTCCGGGAGTTTAAGGACGCTTGAGTCCGGGAGTTTAAGGACACTTGAATCTATGAGTTGGTTTAAGGACGCTTGAGTCCGGGAGTTTAAGGACGCTTGAGTCCATGAGTTTAAGGACGCTTGAGTCTGGGAGTTTAAGGACTCTTGAGTCCGGGAGTTTAAGGACTCTTGAGTCCGAGAGTTTAAGGACGCTTGAGTCCATGAGTTGATTTAAGGATGCTTGAGTCCGGGAGTTTAAGGACGCTTGAGTCCGGGAGTTTAAGGACGCTTGAATCTATGAGTTGGTTTAAGGACGCTTGAGTCCGGGAGTTTAAGGACGCTTGAGTCCATGAGTTTAAGGACGCTTGAGTCCATGAGTTGGTTTAATGACGCTTGAGTCTGGGAGTTTAAGGACGCTTGAGTCCGGGAGTTTAAGGACGCTTGAGTCCATGAGTTGGTTTAAGGACGCTTGAGTCCGGAAGTTTAAGGACGCTTGAGTCCGGGAGTTTAAGGACGCTTGAGTCCATGAGTTGGTTTAAGGACGCTTGAGTCCGGAAGTTTAAGGACGCTTGAGTCCATGAGTTTAAGGACGCTTGAGTCCATGAGTTGGTTTAAGGACGCTTGAGTCCGAGAGTTTAAGGACGCTTGAGTCCGGGAGTTTAAGGACGATTGAGTCCATGAGTGAGTTTAAGGACGCTTGAGTCCGGAAGTTTAAGGACGCTTGAGTCCGGGAGTTTAAGGACGCTTGAGTCCATGAGTTGGGTTAAGGACGCTTGAGTCCGGAAGTTTAAGGTCGCTTGAGTCCGAAAGTTTAAGGACGCTTGAGTCCATGAGTTTAAGGACGCTTGAGTCCATGAGTTGGTTTAAGGACGCTTGAGTCCGGAAGTTTAAGGACGCTTGAGTCCGGGAGTTTAAGGACGCTTGAGTCCATGAGTTGGTTTAAGGAAGCTTGAGTCCGGGAGTTTAAGGACGCTTGAGTCCGGGAGTTTAAGGACGCTTGAGTCCATCTTGATGTGTGGTTGTCGGGACTCATCACCTCTCGGACGTCATGAAGGATTGCAACAACAAATGTCAGAGGAGTTCGGAGATGTACCCTCGAACCGGGTGTAAATTGATTTAGGAGAGCATTCATGCTCAGTCAATTTAATTTGAGGACTTACGGCCAGAATTGGGCTAAGTCCAGTTGAAGATGATCAACGTTTTTATTTGTCTTCGGCCTATTAGGCCTATGCTAGGGCTTTGCCCCTGTTTAATAATGCACTGCATTTTATTTTGGCCTGTAAGGCCTATTTGATTTAGGCTCTGTCCCTTTATTTTTATGATGCAGAGCATTTATTTTGGTCTGACAGACCTTTGCTTGGGCTTTGCCCTTTTAAAAATAATGCATGGCATTTTATTAGGCCTGTTAGGCCCTTTTTAATTGGGCTCAGCCCTCTTTAAATAATGCAGAGCATCAATGATCTGACAGTGGCCACGTGGCCTGTCAGGCGTTCTGCGCCAATTAATGAGCGCAAGCGCATGTGGAGGTGACACGTGTCATGCTCTGGTGAGCACAAGCGCAGTTAGCGCAGTGCGCTGCGCTGTTACGCAGCTGACACGTGGCGCGCTCTGGTGGGTTGCGCCAATTTCAGAGAGCAATGCTCTATTTTAAAAGCGCATAGCGCAAGTTGTTCTGAAGCTGACACGTGGAGCTCTCTGATGGCTTGCGCCAACCCAAGAGCGCAACAATGCAGATTTACAAGTGCAAGGCACTGCTTTAATATCCAATTTTGGATTCAAGAAAAAGAATCTTTATTGATTCCAAAACCAATGGTTCATCAAAAGGCAATGCCTTTGTTATTATTATATTTTTTTTGAAGATCTTTGATCTTGTTCTTAGATCAAAGATCTTTTTAGAAGAAATTCTTCTTTTATTCAAAGGTTTTTATCTTTTTTATCTCTCTGAGTTTCTTCTCAAGGTTAGAGGAATTCTCTATCTTTTTCTCCCTTTTTTCTATATGTTTCTGTCTTTCTATCCCT